>CM073502.1:32397500-42120000 GCA_037074495.1 Acacia confusa | reverse complement strand
CTGTACGGAAGGAAGGGGGTAACGGACAGATGGTATTGGGCTGGAGTTCGAATGGGCTTCTGTTTCTTATTCTCGTCAGATCTGAGCTAGAAATGAAGTCCATGGTTGAAGCTTCTTGTTTCACACGCTGCTGACATGCTTCTCGGGTTGCTGCTCTATTTCTGTTGTTGCTGATATGTTTCCATTGTGGCCAAGATCAACTGATTGCTTATTGGGTTTTGGATTTTGGCATTATGGGTTGAAACACAACTGGGCCTGTTTACACGATGGGCTTGCCTATATGGCCTCATATGCTTCATTTGTTTTTTTTTCTTTTTAATTACAATTAGCTATTATATCATTTAATTATGATTATTAAATAATCATGGGGATAAATCATTTTTATTTTATAACACTAATTTATTTGCAATTAAACTTAATTGCAAATCATGGAAATAAATCCTATAATATTTAGGCCTACAATTATCACTTACCGATTTTCCTTGAATGTATTCTTTTCTCAACATAACTCAAGAGAAAATAAACCTTAATTTCCAGTAGTTAATACTATAATTATTTAGGAAAAATTTCATAATTAATTTTTTTTCTTAATTCCCAACATAAAAAATTTGGGATGTTATAGGCTTAAATTCAAAAATTGAATCCTAGAGTAACTGTTAATCTCATATAAAATATATAAACAGTGCATGCAAGAAAACCATAAATAAAACAAATACCACATAACATTCAGTATCAAGGCACACAGCTAAATCTAAAACCAACAGTCTTAATAGTACACAGCACAGACTGCAATGACCTTAATAGCACACAACATAGATCACCGGGCATGACATGCAGCATGGCCCATAATGCACAAAGCATGTTCCAGTTCCATAGCGCTAAAAAAAATGATAACTAAATGTATGTAACATACACGGTAAAACATATATACAAAAGTCACACAGAATATATAAGTATTAAGGTTACTACCTGGTAGTCGACTATAGATAAAAATAATAAATTTTTTTTCCGGCATGTAAGGTCACAAACAGTCCCCTAAAATAATAATCAAATATAAATATAATTAAATTCTACATCAATAAATATCTCCTTTGATAATTTAAAATAAGCCCAATCCATATGTCCATATTTACTAAATCACTTTTCTCATCAAGGAATTTAATATGGGCTTAGCACCATTTTATTTTTGTCTAAATTCTGAAATTTCTAGAAATAAAAGCCCAACTTCAAAAATTCATAATTAAATTTATAAAAATATTTTGGGTTGGTTCCAAAGCCTAAATGATCTTTAATATGTTTATTTTCAACCAAAAATACTAATTTGGGCTAAACTAAGTCGAAATTTTAACCATGGGCCGAAAATCATCTCTAGTCCGAAATGACTTCCAGGATTCAAGAGCAATTTTCAGAAATTAATTTCTCCCAATCCAGAATTCCAAAAATTACAGATTATATATCAAAATAACCCTTGAGATGTATACTTTTTCTCTATAAAATTTCATAATTTTTAAAGTCCATTTGTTAGGTCAAAAATATAGTTTAACCCAGCTAACTTCGCAGAATTTTCAGAAATCGAACAACCAACGTTTTTTACACTTTCCTCTATGGTTCCAAAATTTTGATCCAAGTTCTCCCTTATACAAAATATCATTTTAAACACTTTAAAACCCTCAAAAACACCAAAATCAATTCCTATCCATATGAAAAACCAGCGACACGAAAATTAATATTTAAACACAAAATGTTTAAACTTCCATTCTAACTTCATAACTTCTTGCTATTAGATTTGATCTATCAATTTAGGCTATAAACCTTAGCTTTAACTTTGTGTTCATAGTATATTTTTACCAAAACAGACCCATATTGTTGCATATATGCTCATGAATTAACTATTTCCAAGACTAAACACCATAGAAATTATAAGGAAGTTCAAGGTGACTTACTTAACCTAGAATCTTTTCAACAACCTTTGAGTTCTTGAGTCTAGTTTCTCCTCTCTTATCTTTTAAACCTTACTCCAAAAATATACCAAGAGAATATTTTCTTTAGGTTCTAAACCTTATTAAAAAGAGTAGAAGAAAATAGATTAAGATCTCAAATCCTTACCTTACTCTTAAACTCCTTAAATTCCCCTTTTCTTGAACTTCCTTGTGTGTCTTGCCTCTCTTTCTCCAACGTGCAACAGCCCAATGGAAGGGAAAGAGTTGCTTTTAAAGAGTTAAATCACTCCTATTTACTCTACAAGCTACCATCTCTTTCTTGATTTTTTTTCCAACTCCAAATCACATCATGTCATATTAATTCATTGGATTTTCTTCTCTTCCTTCCCTCTTTCACG
Source organism: Acacia confusa (assembly GCA_037074495.1). Taxonomy (NCBI): domain Eukaryota; kingdom Viridiplantae; phylum Streptophyta; class Magnoliopsida; order Fabales; family Fabaceae; genus Acacia; species Acacia confusa. The sequence goes on along the minus strand of CM073502.1, from coordinate 42,117,662 downwards.
TGATATGGCTGATGGGGAGGGAGAATATCTCTCTCTCTCTTTATATATATATATATATATATATATATATATATATATATATAATATGATGTGTCATGTATTGGCCTTTTTTCTTTAGTCATGTTCATGTCCTTTTTCCTAATTCTTTTAGCTTTCTAGGTGTACTTTGTGATCTCTTCTTTTTCTTTTCTTTCCTCCTCAAATGGTGGGAGTAGGGAGGATTTGGGGGAATGTTGTGTCTTACAAATCCAATCCCATGTCCTCTTACATTTATGAAGATATGATGTAAGTTAGATGAGGTCACAAAGCATGATGTTGTCAATTTCACTCTTCAAAGTTGGGCTTCTTGATGGTCTATTTTCCATGAGCACATTTTTGTTTCCCTCATCTCCTTATGTGAATTGGGCCCTCTTCTTAGGCTTCAAGAATTGTTCTTCGCACTTAGCTCAATAGTTCATAATCCTTGGCTAAGTTGGTGACAATTTCTTTAGCATTTTTGGAATTTTATACTCTTTTATCCAATTCTTCACTTTATACACAATGATGACGGGGTAAAATGGGAAAATAAAATGTGTTTTAACTTCCATTGTCAACTTTTCCTTAAGTGTAAGATCCCAACACTTCATTCTTGATATTGTCTGCTTTGGGGCTCATCGCCCCTCACGGCTTTAAAACGCGTCAAGAGAGGAGGTATCCAGACCCTTATAAGGCGTCTTTCGTTCCCATCCCCGGCCGATGTGGGACATCACATTTCACCCACATTTGGGCAGGGGAGATATCCAGACCCTTATAAGGTCTCTTTCATTCCCCTCCTCGGCCGATGTAGGACATCACACTCCGCCCACCTTTGGGCTCAGCGTCCTCGCTGGCCCGTCAACTCACATCGACCCAAGTCTGACTTTGATATCAATTGTAATATCCCAACACCTCACTCTTGATATTATCCGCTTTGGGACCCATCACCCCTCACGGCTTTAAAACGCATCAAGAGAGAGAGGTATCCCAAACCCTTATAAGGCGTCTTTCGTTCCCCTCCTCGGCCAATGTGAGACATAACACTCGCGGACAATGTCAAGAGCGAGTTGTTGGGATGTTATTGGTATCAGAGGCAAACTCGGGTCAATGTGAGTTGACGGGCCAGTGAGGACGCTAGGCCCAAAAGTGGGGTGGAGTGTGATGTCTCACATCGGCTGGGGAGAGGAACGAAAGATGCCTTATAAGGGTCTGGATACCTCCCCTCTTGATGCGTTTTAAAGCCGTGAGGGGCGATGGACCCCAAAACGAACAATATCAAGAGCGAGGTGCTAGGACCTTACATTAAGGTTGTCCTTAACCATGATAATTTAATTACACATATATAAAATAAATAATTCCACATCTTAATCCTATTCTCATTATTTCTTGCAATAACGTATATCATTAACACATAGCTTCATAAACATCATATGCATGCAATTATCTTCATAATAATGCATATGAAAAATGGGGATGTTACAATAATAATGGTCGCCACAGAGGGAAACTCATTCATAAAAATACTCTTCCTATTGTCCCAAAGCTTCCATATTAGACTGCCAAAGAAAAGGAGCCAATGAGTCCCCATACAGCAAGGTTACGTTTAATGTTCCGCAGGAGCCAATCCTTGAAATTTTTCTCGAAAAATTCTTGCATTCGGTTCTTGGCATTGTACACATCTTCCATCAGTATTTACTAGTAGTCATTCTACGCCTTATCCCCTCAGAATTGGTGAGCAACCTGCTTTACAATGCAGGACAAAGGAAAATTTGTATTCTTCATAAATACTTCCGAGTCAAAAATGACTCTTAGTCCTTTAGAATTCACAGGTATTAAAAAGTAACAAGGTATAATTCCAATAAATGAAGAAGTGCTTGCAAGATGCATGATTTGATCTACAGGAAGTAAACATAAAGATAATTAATTGAACATGGAGAGTGTATATTGATCAGTGAGTTCAACTCCCTCGAGGTCCTTCAAAGTTCAACTGATATGCAAGTCTCGAGCAGCCAGAAATGTTCAGAATTTCAAGAGTAGTTAACAGAAATGAAGTGTTATTGGGATACTAATTCGATGATCACAGTTTCTTAAATTCATGAAATTGATCCTTTTAAGATCTCCAACAGACGCACCCACCTGCAACAATCCAATACATCCTTCAAGATCTAACCACCCAAGATAATTTTTCACTGCTGAAACATTTGGCCTCTTGATTAGACTTCAAGAGCCACGTACGTAGATCCATACTTCTCAAATTTGGCAATCTCTGTGAAGGAACAGAAACAATCAACTATAGCTACTGTTACCAACAACAGACCATTCTTTGTTAAATTAAAAACTAATTCATTAAAATTAGAGGTATCATGCAAAGAAAGAAATGCTTATAATAATAAACATTCATTTGTTCATCTAGTCCGTCGTTGTTTGACACAGCAAAATTGTACCTTTTTGCCGTTCCATAATTGTCTTACATTGCTGTCAGGCATGACCAGTTCAACAAGTTGAACTAGTTCAAAACTTAAATGTCAACGAGCTGAAAGGAAAATTAGGCCATGAAAGAACTCGTAACTTGCAATTCCAATTTCAGGATAGAATCCACGATGTTCTAGAATTTTTTGGGACATAGTTCTCATCTGCTCCCAAAGAAACAAGCAAGGTATACAAATCTATACGTGTCCTTTTTCTCAAGGTGAACAAAACTTGTTTCAAGAACTCGTATAACCTCTCGGTTAGGATCTTCTTTAAACCTTTCTAACTGAGCTTCCCATGCTGATATATCCCGCCCATACATAAAAGAACCTAACACTTTGATCACTAGTGGAAGGTCTTTAGCATATTGTAGCATACTATGAGTCATCGATTCAAACCACTCAAGTGACCATCTTGTTTGAAGTCTCTTCTACAGAGAAGTTGAAGAGCTTCATCATCATTCAGTAGTTTAACCTCGTAAATTTCTTTCTCCCCTATACTCGATACCTGGTTAGGATCTGCATGCTTATCTCTTGTTGTCACGATGATTCTACTCCCCGGCCGAGATTTCCAACCAGTTGCGCCACTTGATCAACATGTCAACAACAATAAGAGTTTTAAGGTGGCCAAGCCTAGTGCTGATTAATCTGGTTCCCCTGTTCATGTCCCATATCTTTATATCTTCCTGCAGTGTTTCACAGAGGGGTTGCTTTTGTAGACGAACAAGTCCAGGACCCTTGTAAACTTCACTAACATCGTACTTTTGTAAAATTAAATTTGTTCATGAAGAGCAGAGTATAAACTCAATTATCTTATAAACTAAATTCCACACCTTTAATTTTCCTAGCTTATCCGTAAGCACTGACTTTATCAGTTTAATAATTAAACTAATGGCATGAGCATACTCTATTATGCATAGATATAACCTTAACAAGTGTTAATCCTGTACGTGCTTTTTTTTTATATATATTATTAGAAATTATTAATTGAGTTTTTTCAATGATAACCGTCTCCTGGAGTGTTTTGAACAAACTAAATGTAAACAAATAATTCTCTCTCTATTGCAAAGTTGCTTCTTCTTAAGAAGAAAAATTCCTCCTTTCATTCATGCTTTGGATTCTTGTGTGAAATCAAATTTCTTCTCGGGACTGGTAAACCTGCTGCAATGGAGATTGCCGCCAGGCAGGGGCGGAGCTAGGGTTTTTGTTAAGGGGGGCACTATTGGGAGATTTGGGGTTCGGGGCAGCGCCCCCAAAAATTTTTTTTGTTAAGGGAGATTCGGATTGAGAATGTTTAATACTAATATCATTTGACTTTAATAATACCTTTCCATCTTAAAATATGGCAAATGACAATAATAACAATTGACATAATTTCCAATTTACAATAATAATAAAAAAAATAGAAGAAACTTAAACTTTAATCATTCTCATAACTCAAATAATAGTGGAACTTTACTACTCCTAACCAATAAATACATACATATATTTAGTTCCATTATTTTTTCTATCCAACCGCAACCATAAACAAAAATTTAAACTTACTTCTCATGAAAAGAATTAATAAAGATCAAATAAATATACAAAATATGGTTGTTACACATAAAGTGAATACTTCAAACTTTTATTTTTTTCATTCCCTATTTTGGATGCACAACAACATGAAAATAGATAAATAAAATGGGACATATCTTTTTTTTTTCATAGACAATCACTCTCCAATTTTTTTTTCTTTCCTTATTTTTTTTTAAAAAGTTTGAAAATCTAAGGGGGGGCATTGCCCCCTAATCTATAATGCGGCTCCACCACTGCCGCCGGGAAGGCCGCATTTTTCACTAAAGTTCTCATACGGGTGGAATAATAATGAACCTTGCTTTATTTTGGTTCATATTTTGATTTAGTACTTTATGAGAACTAGAGGTTGATATGGTGGCCATTGTATTGAAATGAAAGATTTCCATAACCAATCGTTTATTCCCAACGCATGTCAACTATACTCCTCCTTTTCTTCTTCTGATAAAATGAAAGCGGTTAGTTGGAAAAAATCAGTTTTCATTTATGCAAAGTATTTTTATAAATCTCCTTATTTCTCTATACTTTTAAACAACTAATTAATTTATCGTGATAAACTCTAAAAATTTCACGTACTACATAATATCAAATATTTTCTACTTGACTTGATCACCATTTGAGGAGACATAAGATTTATTTCAGAATATATTATATATTTTTTAAAAAAATTATTTTTTATTTTTCTTTAAAATTTCATATTTATAACTCTCGAAAGCAACAATAAGGTTGACATGCCAATTTTAGAATAATATTTTCTGCTCAGGATTCTCTGTTCTCCAATAAACCTTGAACAACAGCCTTCACCACTGCTGTATAGTAAAAGATGAGGACCATAGCCCAACTCCACTGCTGTAATGGGTAGTTTTTCTTTCAGCATTATTTCCTTTTACCTAAACATTCTAATCAAGTCTAACAATATGCTTATAATAAACTTTGTCATAAAAAAAATCACAATGGATCAAACCTTAAAACAAAGCATTAAGAAATTAAATCAGCTTCAACGTATATAATTGATCAGCAAGCATGAATGTACAAAATGTCAAAACAAACATTCTCAAGATAAAGAACTAAAAGTAATATGAATCTACAAAATACCCCTGATGTAAATTGTGGGAAGCCACAGGCATGATCTTTGATCCATTTGTTTATTCAGAAGCCGTCAACATCAGAGCATCCTCCAAAACTCAGTGAAGAAGAAATATGAGATTGGAAAATTTGGGCTGTGTAGAGCATTTTACTTTTTTATCACGGTGAAATAGTTAAAAAATAAAAGTGTAGGTATGTAGGAGTGTGTCCAAGTACTTCTCTTATTTTTAATAAAAGATATATTTATTTAATTTAATTAGATTTAAAAAGTTGATTAAACTAATTAATATGACATGCATTTTCTAAGATATTCTAGTCAACTTCTTTAATTTATTTATTCTCTCATTGATTGTTGTTGAAGGAGCATCAATATCAATAAAGATAAATTTTTTAAAAAATAATTAAAAGATATGAAAATTATATCTTATATTTATGAACACTCCCCAAATATTACTATAAGGCTCCAACTATCGTTTATCGCAGACTAAGGAATGAAAATTAAGTTATTAAATTGATCCAAAATTGATATAGATTTCCAACTTTACCTCTACTTTAATGATATAGATTTAAAGGAGTTTGTTAAAGTAAAGACATAATAAGAAAATAGTAATAAATAAGTTAGTTAAAAATAATTAATGTTTTATAATAAAAATAAAAAATTATTGATAGTTAGTGTCTTATAATAATAATAAATATTAACATTAGGAAATGGAGGAGTTTCATCTTAGTCATCCTTTGACTTTGAGCTGACCCCTTCGTGGAAGATGGTCGTCCCGGTTAAACGACTTCGTATTGCAGCCTCCGAAATTTTCCCGCCTTTTTTTTTTAGCGTTTTCAATTTTCATTTCCGTCTCTTCTTCACTTGCTGCAACTCTCAAAAGCTAAGCGCCCGTTCCGTTCAGGCTTTCGTTCTCCGAAATCCTTTCGTTTCTTGCGTATAATTCATTGAGATACCTTCAAGCCTTGAGTTCATGATTTCTACACTTTCCATTCTATATAAAATTTTCACCAGTTTCCTGTGATTCTTATTTTTATTTTTCTCTCCGGCAACAACTCAAGGGTCAAGCGATGTACATCAAGGAAATTTGCTTGGAAGGTTTCAAATCGTATGCTACCAGGACTGTTGTTCCAGGCTTCGATCCCTACTTCAATGCCATCACGGGTTTGAACGGTTCCGGCAAGTCGAACATACTTGATTCGATTTGCTTTGTACTTGGGATCACGAATTTGCAGCAGGTTCGAGCTTCTAACCTTCAGGAGCTCGTGTATAAGCAAGGACAGGCAGGGATTACAAAAGCTACGGTGTCGATTGTGTTTGATAATGCTGATAGGAGTCGTAGCCCTCTTGGGTATGAAGACCATCCAGAGATTACAGTGACAAGACAGGTTTCTTTATTTTTAAGCCTTCCCCCTGATTTTGTTTGTTGATTTTTGTTTCGCAGCATATAATGCTGTAAAAGGTCTCAGTTTGGCTTGTCTAGGCATTATAAATCATCAATATCTTTGGCGCAGTGACATTAAAAGAATCTGTATTATAATCACTGTTAGAGTTGAATTGAAAGAAACTAATTTTTGGGTTCACCCTCAGGGATGGCTAGGATCGATGTTCTATCTCTGCCCCTTAGAAGTGATTATTTTAACCATGGTTTATGATGGTAGTTCTTTGATTCGCAATTATATTTAGCCAGCAATTTATTGACTTCTTATTTGTATGCTATGGATGCGTTTGGGGACAATGCCAGATTGTAGTTGGTGGAAGGAACAAATATCTGATCAATGGGAAACTTGCTCAGCCTAGTCAAGTTCAAAACCTTTTTCATTCGGTGCAGCTGAATGTTAACAACCCACATTTTCTCATAATGCAAGGGCGCATCACGAAGGTTTTAAATATGAAACCGCCAGAGATATTGTCAATGCTTGAGGAAGCTGCAGGAACAAGAATGTATGAGACGAAGAAAGAGGCTGCACTAAAAACACTTGAGAAAAAGCAAAGTAAGGTTGATGAGATTAATAAGCTTCTTGATCAGGAGATACTGCCTGCTTTGGAGAAGTTAAGGAAAGAAAGGACGCAGTACATGCAGTGGGCTAATGGTACTGCTGAGTTAGATAAGCTGAGAAGGTTTTGTATTGCTTACGAATATGTTCAGGCAGAGAGGATTAGAGACAATGCAATGTCTGAGGTTGAACAAGTGAAGGCCAAGATAGCTGAGATTGATGACTCTACTAAGACCACAAAGGTGGAAATTCAGGCAATGGAGACCAAAATGGCAAAGTTGACGGCGGAAAAGGAGGAACGCATGGGTGGGGAAGTGAAATCTTTGTCAGATAAAGTAGATGCACTTTCACAGAATCTTGTGAGGGAAACATCTATACTAAATAATAAAGAGGACACTCTGAGAAGTGAAAAATCCAATGAAGAAAATGTAAGTTGGATTTAGCTTTATTCATTAAATTATTTTATACATTTCCTGCTGTGCTAAATTTTAAGATGTCATTAATTTTAATGTTGTCCTGCTTTAAAATATTTCCATTTGGAAAACATAACAATGACCTCACTCGATAGCTGTTATCGTGATGTTTTAAGATTGTTAATAATATTGAAGACTTGAAGCAATCTGTTGAAGAGAAGGCCTTAGCTGTGAAAAAGGCTGAAGAGGGAGCTTCTGATCTGAAAAGGAGAGTTGACGAGCTTTCTAAGAGTTTGGAGGATCATGAAAAGGAATATCAGGTAAAAAGATTATATTGGCTCAATTTGATATCTAGCAAGAGAATTTCATCAATTCAGGACTTACTTTGATCTTCATCCTTGAAACTATTGGTAGGGTGTACTAGCTGGGAAGAGCAGTGGAAATGAGGAGAAATGCTTAGAGGATCAGCTAGCTGATGCAAAGATAGCAGTTGGGAATGCTGAAACAGAATTGAAACAACTAAAAACTAAAATTTGCCACAGTGAAACTGAGCTGAAAGAGAAAGCACATCAACTGAAGTCAAAACAGGTTGAAGCTACTGCAGTAGAAAATGAGCTAAATGCTAGAAAAAGAGACGTGGAGACTGTGAAGACGCAATTGGAGTCCCTTAGTTATAAAGACGGTGAGATGGAATCTTTGCAAAAGGTTAGACATGCATCTCTTCTTCTAGTTTCTTTACCATTCAAACATTATCTAATTTTCATTTAAACAAAAATTTATGTTAAACAAACTTAAGGAGCGCGCATCTGAGATGGAAGTAGTGCAAAAGTGGAAGGATGAAATACGCAAGCTTTCAGCACAATTAGCAAATGTTGACTTTACTTACCGTGATCCAGTCAAGAACTTTGATAGGTCAAAGGTGAAAGGAGTGGTTGCAAGACTTATCAAAGTAAAGGACAGGGCTGCAATGACCGCCCTGGAGGTTAGATAACTTGGTGTCTTTATACCCAAGTTTTAAGTGGAACATTATATATTGTTGACCCTTTTGATTGGATCTTGTTTAGGTTACTGCTGGTGGAAAATTGTTCAATGTTGTAGTTGACACAGAAAATACTGGAAAACAACTACTGCAGAATGGTGATTTAAGAAGAAGAGTGACAATCATACCTTTAAACAAAATTCAATCCCATACTGTCCCCTCTAGAATTCAACAAGCTGCTTCTAGATTGGTTAGTCACAGCATTTCTCTTGGTGCATTTTGGGTTCATGATTGTTTAAGTATTTCTTTGCTTAAAATCATTGATAATTTAATTCCAGGTTGGCGAGGACAATGCTGAGCTGGCACTTTCTTTGGTTGGTTATGAAGAAGAATTGAAGGTATGCTTCTTTGAATTCATTTAGGATCCTGGTCAAGTAAGAACATGGGTGCTGAAAGCATTTTCACTGTTATTTCAAGTCCTTTGCCTGATCTCCTGATCAAATTATCTTTTATTGTGTCTGATTGGCTGTTAAAAACTTAAAATAAGATTTGTGGATAATTTATATACATTATTAGTTTTTTTTTACTTTCTATTAATATTAAATATTACTATTCTTTTTGAAATTTGGCCTTTGTTACAGAATGCTATGGAATATGTATTTGGTTCTACCTTTGTCTGCAAAAACACTGATGCTGCTAAGGAGGTATGGTCATGTTTGCTACTGTGATTATCATGAGCAGTATATTTACATTCTGGTCAAAATACTTGACTGTTATTTGGTTTTTTCATATACGTTGGATATTAGATATTCATACTATTGGTTCCTCTTTGCACTCTATTATTGATTACAAATTCATGACAACTTGATTATTTGTTTTTGTCAACGAGCATTGAGTAACTATTTCTCTTCTCTATTATCGCTGATGGTTATTATTTTAAAAGGATGTTCAGTATTATTCATATGACTTTTTCCAACCCACCTATAGAGAAGCTCAGTTTTTCATGTACTCTGTTGATCTAATACTAGGTGGCATTTAATCGGGAGATTCGAACCCCCAGTGTCACTCTTGAAGGGGACATATTTCAACCAAGTGGTCTTTTGACTGGTGGAAGCCGAAAGTATGACACTACTTTGTTTATCTTTGGATTTTGCATATATCTCTTATCAGGAGGAGTTTGATTTCCCTATTTTAAGTGATTTTGTGTTGTACGAGGGAAATATGTCTGATGAGTTTTGTCTTATGAAACACAAAAGTACTCTTTTTGAGCTAAACCAAATCTGGACTTAAACTTTCAACAAGAGCTTCATAATAAAACTCAGTTAATATTTGTGATACATTTGCAAAATTTTATATTTTCTATACGATTTGTGTTTTCCACAATATAAGTGTGGCGGTCAGTCAATCAGCATCTGAATAACTTCTATCTTTTAGGTAATTTAGCTTCACATTATAGGCTAGTTAATCAGCATCTGAATATCTTATATCATTTTATACACTGCTAGGTAACGAGGTAATTTAACTTAACAGTATAGACTAATTGTGGCAGGGGCGGCGGCCTACTTTTAAGGCAACTTCATGATTTAGCAGAGGCTGAGTCAAAACTTTCAATACACCAAAGAAGATTGTCTGAGGTTGAGGCAAAGGTATGCCCTGAATGACTAAATCAGACTGGAAATAAGCCTAATGTATATTCAAGTAGATACTGATAGTCTTGTGATGTTTATGATAGTATAATCACCATATTTTATTTTAATAATGTGTAAAGCCTAGTTATTATTGACAGTTATCAAGAGTTCATTGTGGATTGTTCATTTTTGGTGATCTTGTGTAGTCTTATTTTTGTGTGCTTACTACTTATATATCAACTTCAGTTTGAGGATATTTCTTACTTTTCTTACTTGGCGTTGTATTTGAAATAACAGATTACAAAGCTTCTTCCTCTTGAGAAGAAATGGAAAGACCTCAAAAGACAGTTGGAACTTAAGTCATATGATCTTTCATTGTTTCAAAGCAGAGCTGAGCAAAATGAACATCATAAGGTTTGGCCTTTTTCTTTCATTGCAAAAATTGATTGACAAATGTTGTGATTTTACCTTGATTCCACTCCATTGTAGAATTTTTAATTTTCCTCGATGTTATTCATCGTTCTCACTTTGCTTCCTCTCTACTTCTCTTTTGCCTTTGTAGCTTGGGGAACTAGTGAAGAAGATTGAGCAAGAACTTGCAGACGCAAAATCTGCAGTCAAAGAAAAGCAAATTATTTATGAAAACTGTGTCAAGACTGTTTCATCGCTTGAGAAATCAATTAAAGAACATGACAATAATCGTGAAAGTAGACTAAAAGACCTGGAGAAGAAGATAAAGTCATTCAAATCCCAAATGCAGTCATCTTTAAAAGATCTCAAGGTTTGTTTAAAGTTCCAAGATTTGTTATTTTTGTTTGCGACTTCTTTGAGTTAACTATCTATATTGAATTATATCCCAAGTCTTCATCCAATGTGACCCTCAGGGAGCTGCTTTTTGGAACTTAAAGCTAGGAAGTCACTAGTTCAAAACTTTCCTAAGTGGAAGGATGGAGTTTATGCAGACCAATATGTCAAGCAATGTCTGATTGTCCTATTTTGTGAAAATTCTGGAAAAAAGCTTTGATAGTTTTATGCAACCTCTGATTATTAATTAATAATGAAATGGAAGGAGTTATCTCATAATTTGAGTGTCAGATGAATGGGAAGTAATGTTAATCTGTATATGTCAGTATATCAAAGAATGCATAATAGGAAATTGAGATGAGATTGTAAGATAGAATGATGGCGATTAATAATAACCTAATTACCTAAAGTAAGCCATTCTACGGGATGTAACATTTTTCATTTGTTTTTCCACCCGATAAAGCTGGAAGCTAAAATAATCGCTGCAGCAATTGCTACTCGATGGGTTTGTCCACTGTTCTTTCTTTTAATGACTTTGTAAAGCCTCTTCACGTTTGTTTGCTGTTAGGGACATGATAATGATAAGGAGAGACTTGTAATGGAAATGGAAGCTGTTATTGAGGAGCGTGTGTCCTTGGAGAATCAATTAGCTTCTTTGAGAACACAGATTCATAATTTTCAATCAGAAGTAGAAGAACAAAAAATAAAGGCAAGTATTGTGTTTATCTTGGTTTGTTCTTTTTCTCTACAGAATAATTTGAGTCCTTACTCTTCTTCGTTGTAGGTTGCCGCTGCAAGGACCGATCATGATCGGGTTCATTCAGAGCTAAACTCAGTTCGTCTAAAAATGAAGGAATGTGACAAGGAAATAAGTGTTATCATGAAGGAGCATAAAATGCTTGAACATAAGCTCAGTGAAAATAATCTTGAAAGGAAGAGAATGGAGAACGAAGTACGTTTTTCTAAAAACTGTTTTTATTACATCTTTAAAAATCATATGCTAAACTATTTTCCTACTCTTCAAGGTAAAACGGATGGAGATGGAACAAAAAGACTGTTCGGTCAGGGTGGAGAAATTGGTAGAGAAGCATGCATGGATTGCTTCTGAAAAGCAGCTGTTTGGCAAAAGTGGGACTGATTATGATTTTTCTTCTCGTGATCCATGTAAAGCAAGGGAAGAACTTGAGAAGCTACAAGCTGAGCAATCTGGGTATGGGTCTTTGAGAATCTGTCCTATATGCTACTTGAATTGATCTGCATCTTTTCATACTATTGTCTTCTATCAAACAAAATAAATTTTTCCCTTGCTCCCTTATGCAGGCTTGAGAAAAGGGTGAACAAGAAAGTCATGGCGATGTTTGAGAAGGCAGAGGATGAGTATAATGATTTGATGTCCAAGAAAAACATAATTGAGGTTTAATTTTTTTTTTCCCAGTCTATTTCAACAATTTCATACCTGTCTCGTATATCTTCTCATTCTGTTATTATCTTCCTTAGAATGACAAGTCAAAAATCAAGAAGGTGATTGAAGAGCTAGATGAGAAGAAAAAGGAAACACTAAATGTTACCTGGGTTAAAGTCAACAAGTGAGTTTACTTTGCAACTGTCTGCTTGAAAGATTTATCTGATTGCCCTCCTTTTTATGAAACTGGTTGACTCTGATGTTTTTGTTCTGTTTATTCAGGGACTTTGGATCTATCTTTTCTACTTTACTTCAGGGGGCAATGGCGAAGTTAGAACCCCCTGAAGGTTGCAGTTTTCTTGATGGTCTTGAAGTTCGTGTTGCTTTTGGGAGCGTCTGGAAACAGTCCCTGTCAGAACTAAGTGGTGGTCAACGATCATTACTTGCACTTTCTTTGATTCTTGCACTGCTGCTATTCAAACCTGCTCCAATTTACATCCTTGACGAGGTATGCCTTAATTTCTTTTTTATAATTTTTGCCCCTACAAAATGCTTGTGCTTGTGCAGGCATAACTCCTTTTTGTTTGATTTTGTGCGACTTTCAATGCTGCATCTGCTATTATTTCCTTCACAAATACTTATGAACCAATGATTGTATAGCAGAGCCTAGTTATGTTAATTGTTGAATTGCTGGCAGGTTGATGCGGCACTTGATTTAAGCCACACACAAAACATAGGGAGAATGATAAAGGCCCATTTTCCTCACTCCCAGGTATGAAAATTGTTGAAGGCACTGTGGCATTATCTTTCTTTATTTCATGCAATTGTTTTTCATTGTAATTTCAAGAAACTCCTTGAGTTATACATCATAAATTTGTTGTTGAAATCACCAAAAGAAAACAAAAAAGAGAATCTTGTGAGGGTTCAATGTTTATTCTCCAGAAATTAAGACTATAGCACAACCCGGCCATGTATATTTCAGCTTTTGCCATTTTTTTGGACACGTACTGGGCACTCAAAAGTTTGAATGATGGTACATCTTCATTTTGATATATTAATTGTACAAAATCCCACGGTAGTGGGATAATTGATTAGATATGAGTATAAACTAAAGCGGAGTATCAAATCTATGGATGTTGTTGATTCTTATTTTTTGACCACATGAGGGCTCGAATCCTTGACTTCCACCCACCCCACCCTTACCACCTGAGCTAGTTTTAGGTGGTAGGATGTTGTCGATTTGTATCAATTTTATGCAAGCACGTGTAACGAGACCCATCTTTCTCTCTTCCTCTATATATCTATATGTATAAATCTAACCTTGTCTCATTATGTTCTTTGGTTTGCAGTTTATTGTGGTTTCACTGAAGGAAGGCATGTTCAATAATGCTAATGTTCTTTTCCGGACAAAATTTGTGGATGGTGTCTCAACGGTTCAGCGAACTGCTACATCCAAGCAGAGCAAGTGATATATTGAGGTTACTAATTTGCCTTCTATTAATCGTCTCTACTTATAAAATGGAAAATTGAGTTTTAGTTTGATCTGTTGAATATATACCTTGCCTTGAGAATAGGAAGTTATTGGTAGTCTTTAGTTATTTGATTTTATAACCCATCCATTCTATTAGACAACCCCGGATAAAATGGTGTTATCCATAATGCTTAAGGATATACAATCCATCTGCTAAATTATTCCCCTAATCTACAAAAAAAAACCCTGCAGAAGCATGTATCAGATTAATAGGATTAAATTCAGCCCAATTTTTAATGGATTATGGATATTCTTAGGATGCATCCACTGGTGGCCAAGTTAAATACGCCTACTCACATCTACTTAAGATGACAAACCTTTGTCTGATTTTCTTCATGATTAAGAATCAAAACCATTGTCCATAGATATGTTATTTCAATTCTGAATCATGCGGTCATAATTTTAATTTTTAGTGTTCATGTCCATATGCTTTTTATGGATTCAAGAACCCAAACATGAAGAAAACAAGAGAATTGGAGTTTATTAGAATTTTAATTTCTGATTTTCAATCTGTATTTCTCAACTATGAAATGCTCAGGCCGATCATATGAACAAATTTGAGATTACCTACTATATACTAAATATTAATGCATACTCTCACTAACTAGATATTTTTGTACTTCTGTTTCTTGTTCAGATGGCCACATGTAGCAAATTGAAATCCTATAAGTTTAAGCACTGTATAGAAACTGCAAGTACAAACCATGTTTGAACCTGTTTATGTAATTTTATATACAATTGAATGTTTAGTCTGTACAAAATTTGTATTAAATTCAGGATTTAAACCTCCTGCCGACAAAGTTTATTTATATTGTTGAATTTAGTTCTGGTTCTTGTTTCTCAATGTTACTCTAGATCTAGACAATGTTTGATGTAATGGAATGAATGCATTTTGATCTTTGGAGATATATTTAGAAAAATTATTATATTTGAAAAAATTAGATTGTTTATTATCACTGAACATGTAAATCAAGTTTGATCAAAATGCTCGTCGGTGCATGGTCAAATTATTTCTATTTCTGATCACTTTGTAGATTGAATTCCTCGTAGTTAAAAAAATTATTTACTGGTTTCCAATGTTAACCTATTTGTCTATGAAGACCAGATTTGCATTTTTTTTTTATCAAATAATTTGAGCGTATTCTGTGATTAAAATAATATATAATTTAATGATAATATATAAAAATGCTCATATTTAATTAACAAGCTATAGGATTAAGACTGGAGGGACCGAGGGAGTACTACTCTGCTCCCAGATGTAAGCCATGGTGGTTCAAGATGTAGATCACATTTTGGGTTATTAAATGTATTTTTCTAAGAAATGCTTGCCATTAATTAAGAAAAAAATTAAAAAATGTTTCGGTGTCAATTTAATTACTTTAAATATAACCATTTGTATTGGTTTTTCTTTTTTTTCTTTCTTTCTTTCTTTTTTTTTTTCTTTTGGGTAAAGTCTGTATTAATGCCTTATGTTCGAAAATGGAGATAGTAAATGGAAAAAAAAAATTAATATTCAACAATGATTATCTTTAATTACTGCCATTAGGTTGCTCTTTTGTCTATTCTCTCTCTCTAATTAGCGTTGATTACTTCAATGTTTTTTAGGAGGGAAGTGACTCACAACGCGGCTCTCAATTCTGCACTAAAATCCCATGCCCCAAATTTTTAGCGCATAGGTGTAGAACCTAACAAAGCTTATTTTACATTTTTTTTCAGGATTTAACAATTTTATTTAAAACATCACTATAATTTTTTTATCAAAATTATTACGATTTTTGTTAAAACAAATCACAACTCAACTTTTTGCCAATCTTTTTACACATTGTCTGTTTTTGTCAATTTTATCAAAACCATTATTATTTTAGTCAATCTTATTATTCAATTCGTCACAACTTAAAACTCTTTGTTATTCATTTTATACATATTGTTTGTACTTATTGATTTTGTCAAAACCATTAATATTTTAGTCAATTTTATTACTGAATTGGTTACAAAATAACTTTTTGCCAATCCTTTTATACATATACAGAATTTGTCAAAACCTTTGCTCTTTTTGTTAATTTTATTACTCAATTGGCCACAACCGAAAGCTCTTACTCAATAATTTTACACAGAAATCAAAACCAAGAATATATGCTCAAGAGCCAAGAATCAGAGCCTAGAAAATCTCACCTCCCTCCTTTAACCTTCTTCTTCATCATGGATTCACCCACAGACCTCCCTGCTAAAGATGAGCCCCGTGAGGTGATAAAGAACTTACTGTCAGTCTTTCATGAAGGGAGAAGGGATGAGTTTATCGCTGCCACCATCTCAATCTTTCGCTTAGGGAGAAGGGACGAGTTTACTACTGCCGCCATAAAACATATTGCATTCACCATCAAGATCCACAATGACCATCGCCATAGGTCATATAGCACCATCATTAGAAGGCATTGCTGGTTCTCCTATCCTCATCACCACCACCTTTCATCTCACTCGTCATTCGTTCATCACCAACACCACCATCCTCCTGTCCATTCTGATCACCATCAATGGAAATTAGGGTTGGAAGGAAGGCTATGATTTTCAGGTGGAGAAAGGAAAAAAGGAAATCAAAGAGGGAGAGAGAAGAAAATAGTGAGAAATAAGGGAAGGACATTTAAATCTTTTCACTCAAAACTTTGATATCTCATACTTCTATCGAAGTACTTATTTATCCTTTTACTAGTTTAATTGACATTTTGGGTTTTATAAGTTCAACTGTGTTATGAATATACTTATTATGTGGATGTTTATTGACTTAAAATTACTAGATATTATAAGATGATATGAGGTCCAAGTAATATACTATTTGCATAGTAACCCTTAAAGTTCTATAAATAGAGACCTTATGTAAACATTTGTTATACACTTGAGAACTCATTTTATTTCTCCAGAATTCTTTCTAATTTCTCTCTAAAATTCTTTTAGTTTTAGTTTTATAACATGTTATTATCCGCACGATTGTTTCTTCTTTGATTTTGGATCCCTCTCTTTCTTTTGCTTTCTGGGGATTCTCTCTATCCTTCTTCACTCCAACTTTTCTAATTTAGGCACCTTATTCATTAAGTTTGTTCATTTCCCGCGGGGAATTTCTAGGAAATAGCAAACAAAACTTTTGAAGTTTTGAACCCCACCTTCTTCAACCCAATCAAATTGCTAGATTCAGCTTCTTCCATACCCAGCACGATGTTTTTCTTCAATCTCATGATCCTCTCTAAGATGTCCATCATCCTCTTCATCCTTAAATTCTTCATCATCTTCACCATGATCCCCTTAAGTTCTCCACCTTCTTCTTCTTGAGTCTTGTCTATATGGTTGTAGATCTGGTAAACCTTCCAAGGAAGATGGAAGAACAGATGGCTATTCAAGAAGTAGCATCCGCTGGATTACAGAGCATGAAACATCTTATATGCCTCCTCAATTCCTCTCAGTTGTCTGATTTTTCTTTTTTCCAGCCAATCACGTCTGATGTCTATACTATTAGCTTTTTGTTCGATTTGGATAATTGTCTCTTTCATTTGACATTAAATGTTCACAGTGAGTTTGATGACATTTTGATTTGATTTGGGGTTCACGGATCTGAATCTGTTTTCTAAAATAAAATTAAAAAAAAAAAAAAAATCCTGCCGACACAATAGTGCTTAAAAAAAATATATTTTTTATTTTATTTTTATTTTTAACATAGGGGCAAGAAATAAAGCTATTAACAAGCTAAGGTGGGTAGATTTTTATTATTGTTACTAACTTTACTAACATTTATATATATTGAAAGTCTATATTTAATTTTTTCTTTTAATCTTTTATTTATTTATTTTTATGTTATTGTTATTAATTTGACTTCAGATTGAAAGTTTAGATTTAATTTTTTTAATTTGATTTTATTATTGTTACTAACTTTACTGATATTTATTTTTATGTTAATAACATTTATTTTATGCATTTATTTTTATGTTCCTAACATTCATTTATCTTTCATGGCAGCAACACTAATATATATTAGTGGGCTCCATTTCTTTATTTTATTATTTACTGCTTTAATTATTTTTCATGGTTGCGACACTATATATTAGTGGGCTCCATTTGTTTATTTAATTCTTTACTGCTTTATTTATTTTTCATGGTTGCGACACTATATATTAATGGGCTCCATTTATTTATTTTAATTATTTACTGCTTTATTTATTTTTCATGGTTGCGATAATATATTAGTGAGTTCCATTTGTTGAATTTAATTATTTACTGCTTTATTTATCTTTCATGGAGACACACTAATATTTATTAGTGGGCTTCATTTATTTATTTTAATTATTTACTGTTTTATTTACTTTTCATGGTGGTGACATTAATATAGTGGACTCCATTTATTTATATTTAAATTCTTTATTGCTTTATATCCCCTTCCATTTATTTATTTATTATGCTTATATTTTATATTTATCTTGACGAAAAATTGTTAAAGGTCATATGTATCATGAGATCAAAATGCCATGGAAATATGAGGCATAAACTGGCCTAAGAAATATGAAGAGGTATAAATTGGCTAGAAGCCAAGAGATAAATTTGCTTGAAGTCAAGAGGCAAATTAGCCTGAATCTAAGAAGCAAGATAGCCTAGAGGCAAAGAGGCAAGTTCGCCTAAAGCCAAGAGACAAATTATGAAACAAGGCTTGATCCATAAATTTTGTATGCCATCAGTTATATAAAGGCTTCAAAATTGTATATTTGGCATTAAATACTCCCTCAAATTATGAGACAAGGGATTGTATGATCATGATTGTTATTATAAATAAATATATCCAATTTGTTATTGCAGTAGCAATATTGATTAAGTCAAGAAATATTGTGAATTAATTTCTTACCATGATCAAACAAATCAGTGAAGTTTGGATCATGAATTTCATCCAACTTCATTCCAAGAAGTGAATGATGGAACTAATTATGGACTTGATTATGTTTTTAGCCTTGGGTATGATTGTGGTTGTAATTGTGGTGGTTTAAATTCCTACTTAAGGTGGAGAAATATTATTGATAAGAACCACAAAAAGAAAATTGACAAAATATATTAAAGAGGCAATGAGCTATAAAAAAAAAAATGTTCATATCTATTTTGAAGCTAAGGCTCATAAGAAATAAACAAGCTCAGAAGGTTATTTGATGCTTACTTTTTGTTGTTATTGATATTTAAATTTATTATGATCACACATCATAAATTTATTATCATAAGAATTCTTTGCTGAAAATTTTTCATTTGTGATTTTAAATTATTTTTATATCAATATCTTTTTATGTGATGAAATATAAATATATTTTGCATAAATTGAAGTATATTATTAATAAACAATGAGATTATTTTGTGATGCAATATTATATGATAATTCCTGAAGAATATGAAAGAAGATTGATATAGTTTATTAAAAACTAATATAAATATTCTTTTCAAGCTTTAAAGTGATTTTGAAATTCAGATATAAAGAAAGTATGATTATATATAACTCACACGTGAGGGGGAGATTGATATATAATACAAGTGTGAGTAAGTGTAAGTTAATTCTCCCAAAATGGATGTCAGATTATGATTTAGTAAATCAGAAGTTTACTAATTGTTGGCATGACTTGTTTGATCATCCAAGTCATATATATAATGCAAATTATATTGACATCCATTGAAGAACCAGTAGATTCTTCATGTATAACAAACATATTTTTATGTGCTGCTTGTTCTCAATAGAAATGAGAATATCATTAATCATAATTGGCAATGGATTTCTGGAAATATATCAAACAGATTTATATGGGCCCATTGAAATAACATGTGAACCTTACAATTGATAGATGCATCTATAAAAAGGTTACATGTGAGATTATTAACCTGCAACCTGAAATTTGCAGTGATGTTTGCAACAAAAAAGTTTGCAATAATGTTTGAATATATTATGCGCGTAATTTTCAAATTGAATGATTCAGAAATCATGTATTAAAGCCTCCATAAATTGATATGAGAACAAAATTTATATGTTGATATATTTGCAGTATTTATACAAGTCAACAAAATTCTCCAGTAAAATTAGTTTTTGATCAGGAGTCAGATAAATTCCATCTTAAAAGTTTCGAATGTGCAATGATTATTAATCCACTACAATGCACATAAATGGATATACAAAGAAAGTTGAGATAAATGTTGTATAAGCACATCCTTCTCCTTGTTTATATCTAAATGAAACAAAATGATGTTTCTAGAGGATACTTATGATTTATGAGACTTATACTGCATGATTTAATGAAGGGGAGAAAAATAAGCAGATTGGGTAAAGAGATTAACTGTAATGAATTATCATTAGCTCATTTTGACCCTTGTACAAAGAAAAGTGCATTAAAAGTTTAAAAGATAATTCTTTTACAAAGTTTAGCTAATCGAATGCTAAAGGCATTTACTGACTTAAAGAAAGTGACAAAGTCACATGTCCCAACTGCAAATGCTCTTATATGAATTGTTATAAAGTACGTCTAAAGCGTTGCAGGTCCATCATTTTTAAGAGTAAAAATCCTTAATGAGAAAAGGAGTTATAATAATATAAATGATCAAGTCGAGGATAATTAAGTAAAGCTCCAGAAGAGTAATATCTTGTAGAGATATTATCTCCAGTAGAAATATTACAAGAATAAAATATTGTGGTCGAAAAAGAAACCTTGGTACCTGAAATATGTAATAATTATGATATCTCAATAAATTATGAATGAAATCCGATGGGACCGAAAATAAAGTTAACGTTGACGATATCCATGTTAATATAATAGCATATGCTGTAATGAATGATAATAGGGATCATGAGCCACTATATATTAGTGTGTGCCAGAAGCACATGTTCTTGAAGGACGTAAGACGTCAGAAACACATATGTTCTAGAAGGACTCAAGATGCTATGAGCATCAAATTCTCAAGAATAATCAATTAAATAAATTCATATATTGCATAAAGCAATCATAGTGCATATGATATTATTATCTGAATAAAATTTATTAAAAGTTTAATATGCAAATGTATATGTATGAAAAGATTTTATTATGATTTTACTTGAAAAATTTAGATCTTGCAGGTATACAATGAACAGCCAGATTATGTGTTTCTATTGTTCCATAGCGAACAAATATTTGATGACAAAATGAAATGATAATATGCTGAGAAAGACATTGAAGTGATGTTATCAAAAGGGGGAGGTGATACATGCTGTACTCTTTTTCCCTTATCTAAGTTTTGTCCCACTTGGTTTTCCTATAAAGGTTTTTAATGAGGCAGCATCAGAAAGTGTATCAATGAATGATGTACTCTTTTCTTTAGCTAGGTTTTTATCATACTGGGTTTTTCCTAGTTAAAGTTTTTAATGAGGCACATTCATAAATGGACATCCAAGGAGGAGTGTTATGAATATACTTATTATGTGAATGTCCGTTGACTTAAGATCACCAGATATTACAAGATGATATGGGGTCCATACATAGTAATATACTATTTACATAGTAACCCTTAAAAGTCTATAAATAGAGACCTTATGTAAACATTTGTTATACACTTGAATGAGAACTCATTTTATCTCTCTAGAATTCCCTCTAACTTCTCTCTAAAATTTCTTTAGTTTTATAACAAACTGATATTTGTTTCATTTTACCATTTTTTATTTGAGAAGTTATAAATATTTTCCTATGTTTTATTCTCAAATTTCTCAAATTAGAAAGTAATATATTTATCCAAAGCATCATAAGAGTATCTTACAGAGTTAAGGTGCAACACCCTAAAATATCCATGGGTGCAACTTTGACCCTAAAATATTAAAAATGGAGCCAAAATAAATAACAGAACTGTTAACCTTTGTTAATTTACTACTCAACATCTTCATCAGTCACACTGTTCTTCTCTCCTCTCCGCGAATCCGCAAAAACGGCGGCGGCTACTTGGATCGGCCGCCTCACGATCGGTAGTGTTAACTGGGGCTAAGTGATGATGTGTCTAACTAGTACACGTGGAAAAATTTAATAGGTTACTGGGACATACTTCCCAAGTTTAGTCCTTTTATTGGAACAAAATAAGATCTTCCTGATCAAACCATAAACATAAAAGAGAACAAAGCATGCATTTGTATCAAATTCCACGTTACCCGTTAACTGAAGATTCAATTCAATCCAATCGGGCTGGCTAGCCGAGAAAAATTCCAACCGGGCGGGTCTGAGGCTCTGAGCAACTACCAAATTACCCTCTCCTTGGGTACAGTCTCCATCTCCCGCCTTCATCTCCGGCGCGCAAACAATCAAGCGTCTTCGCTCCACTTCCTCACTCAGATTTGCGAAGACACAGTGACGACTTATCCGCCATTCATATGCAGCAACATGCCTGTTTTGATCTTCTAACGCACCCATTTTAAAATTCTCGAATTTTCAAGGGAAAAGTAAATTTTCGTAGGGGTACGAATGTTTGCTGTACTTATGCTGAGAGGTTTTGTCTTCACTAAATTTTTAGTTTCTCTAATTTGTAAATTATTAAAGATCACACTGCGCTATTTTCGTTTTCGTAGGTTCTAATACGTAAAAGACCGAATCTTGATCTCCTTTTTAGCATGTCGACGGATAGAGATCCTACCAATCTGTCTCGTACCTTCAAATACCTGTTAGGTCAGTTCATTTGGCAAGAAGAATAGCTTCATTTAATACTTGTTTGTTAAAGCAAATGAAATGTGAAGTCTGAATCGTGTTTGACTTCAAATATGTTGTTATTTATTCATTTTTATTTCTTCATATGTTGAGGGAAACATCAGGAGTATATTATAGTTTCTGTAAATTGCATTAATATCAAAGTGCAAATGAAAAATCAACTGCTGGACTGGAATACATGAAGTCAGGAACTCTGGGCCTAAATAATTCAACTTTGGGTATTAACTGATGGAGTTTTTAATAAATTCCATGCATGCTTAATGCTCTCGCTAGTCATTGAATTTTGTCAACCACACTCTGGGTTAATGTTCCTAAATTGCCAATTTTCCTTGAAAATGTTTCATCCCTCATATTTTAAGGTTTTCTATTTCAACATACTTTGTTAACTTAAAAACAATATCTCCTATATATTATGAGTTTGATGATTTGACATTTGTACTTTTGTTTGTGATATCACGCCAGCTACTCAATTTTTGTCTAGAGGAATACCCTTTATATTCAATACGTGGATTGTGAGGCATCTTAAAGCAGAAGACTATGCGGTAAAAATTTCTGAAATTTTCTATTTATGTTTCCTGAACTTATGTATTTCCTATCTTCATCTTTTGCGTGCGCGCCCACTTGTTGGTTTTATTACTGTTTTCTAGAACTTTGTGTTTTCCGGTTATGCTGAAATTAACAAATTTGTGGTTGAGTTGTTCTTTTTCACTCTCACTCTAATTTTGCTTACATTTTTAGATAGCTTTTATAACTGATTGCTGTTGCTACTGGTACTCTATCTTCTAGTCTATTATTTTCAGGGTTAATTAATTTCAAGAAGTTCATGGATGATCTACTACTTTCTTTTCAGATCCTTTAGCCGTAGATGATCACTTCTATAATATGAGCTGATTTATTCTTATGTTAGATTTTTCTTTTGATGCAGCTATATGCAGTGCAGTTTTATCTTTTTGTTACCTGTGTTTTGTTTCTTAGTCGAGAGGGCTTCCGGCGAGCATGCTTGCGGATGGACATGAAACAGTAATCCCTTCTACTCATGCGAGTTTTGTTTTAAAAAAATAACTTGTATTCAAGTAGAAAGTGAAACTCAAAATTGTATTATGTCCTGTTATTTTCTTGCCTGATTTAGTGATTGAGCCTTTCCATGGTTGATGATGAGCTGTTGTTTAGCTCTTGTTCTTTGATCCCTTGCTATGTGCCTGTAATGTACTTTTGCTAACTTTACTTTTAACACCCTCTCCAAAAGAAAATTGTTGATTGTGTGTCAGGTTTAAATGTGCAGCACCATAATTAAGTGCTAATTGTTTTCATTTGAATAAGGTTTATATCAAGTTAGAGAAGCATTATGTATAGTACCATTCCTTTCATTTTGTGTGAAAGGAATAGCACATTGTTGAGTTATAAATTTCTTTCATGTTGTAGAGGTGGATCCTCAATGGAAGAAGATATTGTGAAGCTAATGAAAGTGGCCTGGATGAGTCTCCCACTCGGAATAGTTATTACAATTGTAGCTTGCTTGCTAGTCTTCTGGTGGCAAGAACTTAATGTTTCTGGTCCTCAGGGGCAGGCTATCTTGATCAATGGTAATTGCTTGAATTTCATGTATACTTTTTGGTTCTTCTGTTTGTGTTTTGTGGTCAACCCTAAACTTATCTTGCTGGAATATTACACTACACACTAATATTTTAAAAAGAGAAAAAGATTTTCATATATCACCCTGACTATTATTTGATTTCTCAACAAGCACACCAAACCAAGCACTCTGGAATAACTCCTAAAACTATTGCTATGTGAAATTTTGTTTATTTTAGCTCACTTTTTATGCCAGGTTGCGCATGTATTTTGGAGCTTTTGGCTGAACCTTTATATATTCTTTCACAGAACTTGGTCTTGCTAGAACTGCGGTTGATGGTTGAGACATTAGCTACTATTTCACGATGCATGACATTGTACATCCTTATTGTCAAACAAATTGGAATGGTATGATTTTAGTGGGAACTTATCATAAAATTTAGTCTATATCATTCTTATTGTTGGTAGAATAAAGTGTTCATGTCTGGCCTTAGTGCTTCTACTCTCTCAGCTTCTTCTCCTTAAACCCCTCATTTCAGTCGACCTATTCATTCTGATTATAGTAATTAGCCAAATTTGGCGTTGTTTTTTGTTTATTATCTATCTTTTGTTTCTTGGGGATAAGTGGAATCATATATAGTTTATTACACCCCTGGTCCTTATTATAAGGTATCAAATACCAACAATTTTTTGTCCTTATTAAAAGGCATCAACTACCTTTAACTAACTCATTTACTATTATTTTCCTATTCTGCCCTCACTTTAACAAACTCCTTTAAATCTACATCACTAAAGTAGGGGTAAAGTTGGAAACCCTTATCAATTTTGAACTAATTTAATGACTTAACTTCCATTCCTTGGTTTGCGTGAAATGATAGTTGGTGCCTTATAATAAGGATCAGAGGGAATATATATTTTATTTCTTGTCTTCTTCCCATATCTAACAAAGCATACATTTTGCGGACCCCAAAGTGTATTTTAAGTTTTGATATCTCTATAAATAGATCTGATTTGAAGTGGAATGATTGCTTTCAGGAAAAACCGATAATATTTGCTCTATCACAGTCTGCATACGGAGCATCCATATTTCTGGGCTATTGGGGCTATCTGGTTCTCTCCCGCAAATTCAGAAGTTCTCTCATTTTCCCATTCAGGTATATTTTTTTATATATAAAGGGGTTAGTTTTTTTATCAATATATATCCTTCTCACCAAGGTGAAAAGAATTGTGGATGTTCCAACTAGTCATAAATCTAAAGTTAGGCAATGGAAGCTTAATGAGAGGAAAGAGTATCATAGGACTTAGATTGGCACAGCTATAGGAAACTTCAATGGGATTACGTTTGTCCTGAAGTAGCTGGAAAAATTTAGTGTTCAATTACTGTTCAAAGTGACATATCACTGAATCACTTGAAACTTGAGAGCTGTAAACAACTGAGCAATTTTTTTCTCGTGTTGAGTACTTGTGAAACAGTCTCATGCCCATTCCTATTGACAAGTATCTGAGTTATATGTGGACATATTTTGTTTGCTTTAATTCATTCATCTTCAATGTTGAAATTTAAGGTTGTATTCATGGTTAGTGTTGGAGTAGATACCAGTATTTATAGAGTAGAGGTGAGCAACAGAAACCGGAGAGACTAATAACAGACTAACTCTCAACTACTCTTAACTGCTCTAACACCTTCCCTCATCTCCAAGGACCCTTCTACACCCAAGTTCGTTCTGAACTTACTAAAAATAGTGCTTGTAATTGCCTTGGTCATCTCATCAGTAACTTGACATAAATCTGGAATGTGTCTAACTAGAATTTCTTTCCACAGCCCTTTCTCATACAAAGTGCAGATCAAGATATATGTGCTTGGGCCTAGCATAAAGTATTGGTTGGATTGGCTGTCATCATTACCGTACTTAAGTTATCGCTTAAAACTAGAGTCGGTCAACTGGACTAGATCTTCAATTTTCGCTGAAATAAGATTTGCGCCAAGATATATATAGAACCCTGCTGTACTATGTCATTGCAATCTGAGGCTCAATCTGCATCTCTGCTATTTTATTGTACTATTGCATGGTCTGAACTTGATGCTGAGTGTTTTTTGTCCCTTCCAAGCAGGGAAAAATCTTCTTTATTGCCCTCCAATGATGTTTCAAAGGATTATTCATGAATTGTCACCCTTATGGTCCGAGCTTTAACAGTGAAATTGTGCAGCTCTTTCATTTTTGTTTTTGGATTTTGTTGCTTTGTCCTGTTTCTAAATGTTCTTCTCATTTCTGGTTTGACAATATCTTATCCTCAAACTAATTGTACATTATTTTATCTCTGATAAATTTTCTTCTATGCAAAACAAGACATTGCAGGGAAGGAAAGGAGATAGGCTTTGACAGGCAGCTGTCAAAGATGTGCACACTGTTTACCTTCCAATCCTTTCGAAAGTTGATCCTTCAAGAAGGAGAAAAAATGGTGCTCGTGTGGTTGGATACACCCTTTAATCAAGCTGTGTATGGTCTTGTGGACAAATTAGGTCAGTGACTATTTTATCTTGTTGAATATTTTAGAATGTTCCTGCTTTTGATTCAGATGCATGGATTGTCCCAGTTTTAACTTCTAAACATGATTATTTTGAAAATATCATAAACTTTCAGGAAGTTTAGTGGTGAGGCTGGTCTTTTTACCTTTTGAAGAAAGTTCGTATGCAACATTTGCAAGGTCTGCTTCAGGTTCTAATTCTCTCTTGTTCTCTTGATGTTCAGACCCAGAATATTAGCACATCTTCCTCTGATTTTTTCTTTTGTATTTTCTTCCAGTTTGCTTCTGTCTTTTGCTGGGCTCCTAATTAAAATTTTTACTGTAGTTGGAACCGATAGAAGGATAAAGGCAGGAGAGTTTTAGAAGTTTATGAGTAATGTTTGCAGGATCTCTTAAAAATCTGAAACTGGGTCAGGGAGAGATTAGCATCTTAACTTTCTACTATACTTGTCTCATGTTGATTTTTATTTTTTACACGCATTCTGCTGTTTTGGTGCATAATTCAACTGCGGTCAAATTATCCTTATTTTCATAGATTGTTTTCTATTTGTCATTCCTGACAGGGAAATACCCAGATAAAAGCAAGAAATTAGGAAAATGCTTGATGGAATCACTGAAGCTAGTTTTGTTGATTGGTATGTCCTAATTATTTTTGTTTTATATTGTATGTTCTTTTTATTTTATTCCATATTGTTTTCCTGGACTACATGATTATTAAGTCCCTTTTATATTCAGTCACAACAACGTTTATTTTTTTTGGTTATATCATAAGTGTTTAAACCTTAAACCTCTACTTATACTTCGTCCCATCTTTATCTCCTGAATTAGTCTGGTGGCAAGTCACATCAATATATTTTGGTCTTGTAGAAGAGAACCTTCAAAACTTTATTATGGATGTCAGATGTTGAGGCAAACTAAATTCCAAAGCTCAGCTAAATAACCTCTGAAAGAAATACGGAGATCACGTTTTCCTCTGAAAGGTTGACAGGGATTAAAGTTTACCTTAGCAATGTAAATGAATGCATATTAATAATTGATGCATCCTTCCCTGATGTGACTCATTTTTGTATAAGCTGTATTGAGCATTAAGGTAAAAATAAGAAAACTCAAACCTTACTATCCATCTAATTTTGTCTCCCCCTCCTAAACCAGGAATTCGGGAGAAAAGAAAGTAGAAAAAAGGTAGACTTTCCTTCTGACTTTGAGTAACGCTTTCCTTTAGCTAGATGTTATTTACTTAGATGCCTTATGTTTTATAGGGAAGAGCAATCCATAACAAACCGATGGATTTGTGGTCTACTGGTTACAACCTATATTAGTATATAATTTGATTGAAAGTTAAGTAATTGATCATCTTCAAGGTATGCAATTTAGGGCATCATGAATCTTTCTAAGGCGTTCAAATGATTTTTCTGAAGTCTTCCTTACTAATGCTTTCTTTCCACTGTTAGTTGTCACAGATGCAAAACTGCACAAATATGTCCAAGTTTCAGTGTTCTGATTATTTTCCCCCCTCTCCTATTAAACTTCGTGAGAGCCATTTGCATTGTGCATGTGGCTGCTGGGGTTGCATTAGTAGTTCTATTTCATATCTTTCCTCATGAATAAAGATTTGGATGCATGTTTTTGCCTTCAATTACATATTCTAGTGATGTTGGCGTCAATATTTAGCTATGTGCTTTGCAGGTCTTGTTTTTGTGGCTTTTGGTCCAAGTTATTCTTATTCACTTATTAGATTGCTTTATGGTGAAAAATGGAGTGACGGAGAAGCATCAACTGCCCTTCAGTATTATTGTATTTATGTCATTCTTTTGGCAATGAATGGTTAGTGATTTACATTTTCTCATTGTTGCTCAATTTTTTTTTAATTCCTAAATCAACTTATTTATTGTTGTCTGCCTCTTCATTGTTCAGATTCTTTGAAGCAGTCATATGTAGGGTTCTACTCTTTTTTTTTTTTTTTGGTGAACTGGGTTCTGCCCTTTATTCATTGTTTAATTAGATGCATGACTAATTGATAAGAGAAGATATAAATAGCTGAATTTTAGTCTGTAAGCATATTCTTTTCAAGTTTGAACTACTGATGAAATAAAGGGTTGAATAAAATAGTTAGTAACTGATGATTAAGCATAGTAACACACTTAAAAAAAAGAAAAGAAAAGGAGAATGTCATTTGGGTCTCTTGTAAGGGAATTGTTAACACTTTGGTCCCTACTTGAAAAAAAAAAGGTTGTTTGTTAGTATAGCATATCATAGTTGTCAATCTCAATCTCAAAAGGTTTATGCGTTCACGAGACCAAAATGTCAATAATTCTCTTACAAGAGAGATCATTCTTTATGCATGCAAATGAAATTTAATTAAAATGACTTGAATTAAAAAATAATTTTGGATCATTGAAAATTATTCATCTAGTTTTTACTGATTGTCATTAAAAAGCATCACAGGAATGCTGGTATAGAGAGAGGACAATTGTGGTGGGAAATGAAATGAGTTTATGTCATCTATAATCTTGATATGCAAGGAATTCAAATGGCGTTTATGTTCTAAAGTTGCATTTACTGTGACACTGCTTTGATTATTTTGAATGCCTTGTAGAAGTTTTCCATTGGTGCATTAGCAAAATATGCTATAAGCAATCATAAGTCTCTAGCCGATCTAAAACACGGCATTTGCTTATTTTTATTCTTTCCAACTGGCATGTCACGTTGATGTATCATATATCTTCTTTCCTTTGATTGTATTTTTCTAATTTTCTTCAGGAACCTCTGAAGCCTTCTTACATGCAGTTGGATCAGAGAGCCAGCTCAAACGTTCAAATGATTCACTACTTGTGTTCTCCTTGATCTATATAATTTTGAATGTTGTACTCATTAGGGTAGCTGGGGCTGTCGGCTTGATCATGGCGAATTCCATGAGTATCCTTTCTACGTTATCATGAGATTCTGAGGAAAATTACAAAATTTGGAAATAAACAAAAACTGGAATAGAATATGAAGGTGTTGAAGCAAGTTAAATGAAGTAAAGGCATCAAAATTAGGTTTGAGCAATAAACAAGAAATTAGCTTATGCATTGATTAACTAAAAACTACTGTGATTACTATTTCAACAAATATTAGCATGCCGATAAGATCCATGGCTTTTTGAGCGCCCTTTGTTGATCCTTTGGCAATGCCATGACATATACTTGATCCTCATTTAATTGCACCTTTTATGGAAAAGAAAGGAATACTTGTCTTTCACTCCTTGACTTGATCAAAAGATATGGCCTTGAGGATTTTATACTCTGCAAATTTCATACAGCATTATTTCCAGGTATGGCTTTGATTTTGAGACCTCAATCTGATGTATACTGGTGCTCGTGGCATTCTTATAATTGTGTTTTTTAAAACTTGTCCGCAGGGATCTTCCTCATTTTCTTTCCTTAGCTGCTTGCCATCAGGATGGATTATCTTGTTGCTTTCCGGTGTCATCACGATCATTTCAGAGAAAATCTTTCTAGACCGAGAAAATTTCTGGCCAACTTTTGCTATCCATTTCTCCATTGGGCTGGCTTGCTTTTGCATGTCATCTTATGTGATGTATATGTTCTTGCTTCCTTTTAGATTTCTTTCTTTAGACCTTTGAGATATTTTGGTGAATATGATCTTTTGTTCTTGATTCTGTCTTCTGTTCTGTGTATTAATATATTTTTCTTCTTCCAGCTATCGCAGGGAAAAGCCTTTCATCAGAAGAATAATTCGCTTTCGAGATCATTCAGATTGAACACTCTGCAAGTTAGATTTTATTTGATCTCAACAAAACATCTGATTAGGCCTCGTTTGGTTGGAAAAATGAAAAGGAAATTTTGTATTTTCTTTATATAAAGTTTATTATGATTTTGGTTTTGGAATCACTACTCAATACTCGATGGTACATATTTGTTTCTAGTCTTATTAAGTGGAAATTTTGTTTTTTTGTTTTGGTTCTATATTTCTATTATGTGTTCTAAACAGCCGTGATTTTTCTGCGTTCTTCATTACTTCATGTACAAGACAAAATGATAGCTTCGTTTCGTGAAGTAAGAAGGGGTAACCGTTTATGCACAAGATGATAGTATTTCATTGACATAGCTGAAAATAATACACACACGTACACATTGATTGTTGAACCTCAAAACAAAAGTAAGGGAAAAAAACTTTGGAATCGCAGAATTCCAAATCAAGTATTTTTTAGTTAATGTATTGTAAATTATTTATCAAATTTCGTAATTTTCTTATCAACTCTTAATGACAGACTTGATTTTGGATTTTACAATTTTAAAGTTCTTTTTATGTGTTTTTCCCTTAAAAGTATTTCAAAGAGATTGAGAACTTAAGATTGAAAGAACTAGGAGTGAATGGAGCCCCACCCGCTTTTGTTTTCCTATTTTTTTCCCAACCTCATAAAATCTCTTAAAAAACAATTATAAGCATTTAGAAATTGACGACTTTTAAGTTTTAATCGGTTAAGAATTTTAATTGAAAAAGAAAAATCATGTTTAATTTCATTAGCTTTGCAAGAGTTCGATTGTTTGAGGTTTGTATAAGTTAATAGCAAACCTGGTGTGAATGAGAAATGTCTACAATATCAAACGCAGGAAGGGCACAGATGATAGGTGCAACATATAAAAGAGAAGTCGAATATTCAAAATATCAATTTTCCAGTTAGAGATGAATAAATAAGTGATTTTAATTTAAGGGGTTTATGAATCATCCTTCACATTTGTTTATAGATACTATCTTCATCTATTGAAGACATTGTAAACAAATGATAAACATGGTATATGAGCTTGAGAATTTGTTTTGAAAGAAAAAGGGAAAACTCATTTGCATGTGCTTTCACTCAATTTTTAATTTGATGCATGTGTGTGTGTTTTTTTTCCTGATTAAATACTTTAATTTCTGTCCGTTCATACAATTAACTCTTGTGCAAGGGTTTAACAGTGCTAATAAAATAAATTTACAAAAACCAATGATGTTAACAAAGCAAAATTAATGATTTAAATAATATAAAAAAAATAGAGGCATCAAATTAAAAATTGAGTGCAAGTATAGGTATTTACAAAGGGGTTTTCTCAAAGAAAAATAACCAAAAGTAGAGTTTTACTTGAGGAACAAAAATTAAATGTATCAACATAATATTCGTTGGTTAAATGTTCTTTAATCCCCCTCTCATGTAGATTATTATGCATAACTAAATCAATATGACACCAACTTGTTGTCTATATTTGGTGTATTTATTGTACATGTCACGCCATGTGCTACTTCATCTCTAAGAACGTAGATGAGAGCACAACCCCCAAATGACAATAAACACGATTAAACCAATGGTTTCTGAACAATGAAGGCCATAAAAATATTTTACTGACCAGTTTTAGAATTTGGATATGATGGCCTACAACATGAATGCTGGTAATGAATAAAATCTAGTTAATGCCATTGTAACCAAAACGTTAAGATTTCAAATTCAAATATATGAAAAAATTGGTTTTTCTGGTAAGTCATTTTTACAAAATAAATTTAAGACTTTTTCAAAAAATATTCAATAAAAAGTGCTTAGTCCATATTTAACTCTTACTCCCTGAGAAGGAGGGGGTTGGAATTGTCGGATTTCCATTGTGTTTGCCTCCTAGTGGCTTGTTGTGCCCATGAGTCCACTTTTCCTTTTGACCCATTTACTAGCCCAAATTCACAAGGTGTAGTATATACACTTGTATCCTCTCTCACAACAGCAATGTACAACTTGTTCTATTTTTGACACACCCATTTTCATATTAAAACTCCAACACTTTTTTCTTTCCTTAGGAAACCATAGATGAGTACGAGTCCACTGTATGACATAAAAGGGATTCGCCTAAAATTTGACAATTGGAATTGTGGTGATTAAAAAAGATTTTAAATGCTATTATCCAAGTAGTTCTTCACTGTTAGTTGTGTAATATGTAATGTGTTTTTTTCTTTTTATAGGAAATATGGAATCTAAGGGTTGGAAATATGCTCTATTGTGGCATCCAAACTTCTGAGAGCATGGAGTCACTTTATATTGGTCAATGTTGTTGAGCACTTCATAATTTTTAAAATGGTAGACTTCACCCTCCTTGACCTCTTGCATGACCCATTCTCACACTCTCCTTTGTCTATCCAAATTATCAATCCCAGTTCCTCGCTTGTATTTCACAAGTCATCATAAGTAATGACGGGGAAATACTATACATGTAAGGAAAACTTTTGCTTGGCATACTAGTTGATCCCTGATAATCATGCCAACCGTTCAAGGAGCATACAATGGGGTCTACTTGCAATAGAAAACTCTCTTAGAGAACATGCAATAATTATGACCCAGGTGTCATTTTTATTACTTAAATAACAAGTAAATTAACCATAAGAAAATTATTTGTATAAATTTTAAAATTTTAGAGGATTTATTATCAAAATCTAAATTTAAATGTTATTGTGGTCACATGTTGATATAGACACAATTTAACTGTCTAGGTGACAGAGAATTTATCATAGCATGAGTTAAAGTTTAATGTGTTATTTCCACATCGTTTAAACTTTAAAATGATTAGAATGTAAAAAAAAAAAAAGAAAGAAAAATATTGGCCAAGGGCAAAGTTGAATACTTCCTTAGTTCTTCATAATCAAATGGCTTTTTCATTTTCTAACTAATTCACAATTAATATTTAAGTGTCCTTTTTTAGGCATATGGAAGGGTGTACAATTGAAGATCAAATACACTGACTTCACATTGACATGTACTATTTCATAGTTAATATTCAAGTGTTTTTTCATTTTTCAAACGATTTATAATTAACATTGTAATGGCTTTTTTTCTCCCACAATTAAAAATCAAGTAGCTTTTTCGTTTCCCGACAAACAATTAGCATTCAAGTGGCTATTTATTTTCCAACTGATTTATAATTAACGTTCAAGTGATTTTTCTTTTTGTTAAAATATGAAAGGTGTACAATTGAAAATCCAATGCACTTCCTTAACATTGGCATTCATCGTTTCATGGCTAACATTCAAGTGTTTTTACATTTTCAACCAATTTGTAATTAACATTCAAGTAGCATTTTTTCCAATCAAATTTTTAGGGATTTTTGTTTGCCAAAATATACCATAATGTTATATTCGAAAAAACCAAGACTTCAATATTGTGTTAAAAAAACCAATTCCTTTATCACAAATTGTCAAGATCAACTAATGGGCGACATTTTCTAAAAGGTGTTCCAAGTTGATCTTTTTTTATATATATATATTTGATAGTTTTATGAAAAATATTAAATGTTTTCCTCTATATTTGTTTTCTCTAGATATTCATAGAAAACACATATGGAAGATTATTTTCCCCTCTTTTACGTTTTGAACCCACATCTTTATAACTTGATTTATGTATTTATACCCTTTCAATTGGTTAACGTATGATTTTGATTATGTTACGGGTTTTGAATATTGACACTAATTCAAGGTGTTTTGACTGCAAAAAAAAAAAAAGACTACGATTGAGGATGGGGAGAGTCATTTTGTTTGATGCACATTTTAAGACCTTTTATATTTCGTATTAAACCTTAAAAAATAATTTCTCCTAGTCTTGGACCAAACATGTTATTAGTAATAAACATTGCATTGCACCCCTATTGAATTACCAAGAGGATTTTCAGTTGAACCAAATAGCCCAATTTCTTAAGTGTAAATTCTATCATTACAAATCACGCCATGTCAATAAACATGATAAAAAAATCAATGGTGTAAAAAAGAGCACAATTCCTTCATTGTAAATTCAATGAGGTTTAGTGTAAAGTATAAAGCCATATACATCCAATAGTTGCCAAATGAACTTCTCTTTGTTGGTGTATGCAAGAATTTTTATTGTAGAGAAGAAAACACAATAAGTCCACATCATTAAAAAAATTAGCAAAAGATTTTTTTGTTGTTTCTTACCCTTGATGACATATCACATCAGAAGAAGATTTTCATACCCTCAACATGGACCATTGATCAAACTAATTCTTAGATATGTCTAATTGAAAAATCCATCAGAAAAGAGTTAATAGATAAAAAAAAAACAACTTTCAAAATTATTGCGACTTGATTTGCTTTTCTTCCTATGCTCACCACGAAGTTACCTAGTTTGATGCTTATTTGCACAAATCCAAACATTTGATCCTTACAAGCTAATGTAAAGAAAACAAAATGGCTAAAATTTATATCTTCGAACTTTAATGTTTAATGTCAGTATCAAGGAGTAGAAACAATCATGATGCGAAAAATTTGGTTTAAACCCAAAACTAGATGAAGATGAATGTTATATAGCTCTTTAGATTATTCCATAAAGTGATTCAAGTATTTTCTTTTTCCAAATTAGACTTTTTTTTTTTTTTTTTAAGATGGCTTTTGAACTTCAAGGATTAACGTTTTTTTAAAGATGGTTTTTGGACTTCAAGAATAAATGTTAAATAATGAGCAATAAAGGTTGTTGAAAAAAACAACTGCTTAAAAAATATGGACCAAATGTAATGTAAGTAATAAAATATGTTAAAATAAACCAAACTAATAACAGAATCCTTCTAAAAAAACCGCCCTTAATACAAATTTTCAAGAAATATAATAGATAGATATTTATTATTTCGATATCTCAGCATCCTAATTGGAAAAACCAATTTACTGTGGACCGTCCAAGAAAATAATCTAGAATTACTTGCGAAAACTTAAACATTCAATCTCTTCTATTGTCTGGCCAAAAAAAAGAGTCTCTTCTATTCATTTCTTAAAGGAAAAAAAGGTAAAAATGAAAAATGGATGTCCATTATTTAAGCAGCCTCTTAATTACCGCCTGATTGGTATGCCTAATTTAAGATTAATGAAACGTGGAACAAGTCTACTCAAGACTAATGAAAATTTGTAGAAAATTACCTCATTTTTATTAGAGGAAAGTAAATATAAATAGAATCCTATGATGCATTCCAATGTAAAAAGTTTAACTTATTTTTCGGCCAATAATTAATTTTTCTACACGGTAAAGCCAAAGTTCCAACCTAAATACTTATACTAAGCCACTCTGAATTGGATTCTTTGCATTGAGGTCTTCGAATTTGCCATAGCTCCATGTGGCTGCAAATAAAGTCCTGTATGCATTCAAATACAAAATCAAACAAAACTCCAAGTCCCACCAAACATGAATTTTTATTTATGCACAAAAATTCGAATCAGCTTCTCTCCACTCTCTAATCTCTATTACCTTTCCCATCCAATTCTCTTCCACATTTCATTCCAGCCATTAGATCAGAATTTGAATAGTTCAAATTTAATATTTTATAAAATTCTTATCAAAATATTAAATTATAAAATAAATAAGTTCAAGCCACTAAAATCTAATCTAAATAATTTAGAACTATAGTACAAAAAAAGAAGAAAAACATTTTATACTCCCTCAAATCCAAAATATAAGATAGAATTGACT
The DNA here is from genome assembly GCA_037074495.1 of Acacia confusa. Taxonomy (NCBI): domain Eukaryota; kingdom Viridiplantae; phylum Streptophyta; class Magnoliopsida; order Fabales; family Fabaceae; genus Acacia; species Acacia confusa. Next base: position 42,081,470 of record CM073502.1, on the reverse strand, counting down.
TTTTTTTTTTTTTAAGATATTAAGAAAGCTAAATAAGTTACTCAATCATATCATATATTGTGTATCATTACATAATATATCAATTTATAAATTAGGCAAAATAGTTTGAAAAAAAATGACAAATATCAATATTTTAAAGTAATTTAAATAACTTTCTTAATATCTCTAAAAAAGTCAATTCTATCTTACATATAGAACCAAAGGGAGTAAATGCTAAAAATAAACCGTTCAGAATTTGATATAATTGTTGATATGAGAATTGGAGAGAAAGTGAAGGGGATAGGTCCCAAGTATAAGTTTTAGGCGTTTATTATCACGTTTTTGCACTGAAATATCCTTTTATGAGTCAGAACTACATGGTCATTAATATTCTCCATCCACATATTACATATCAACCATAATACCTTTTTTTTTAAGTTAGAACTACATAGGTATTCATATTACGTATCAACCATAATAGAACAGGTTCTTTACTTATAGCAAACATCTAAAGAACGTCACCAAATTTTACCTCTTATTTATGAATCAACCACAAGTAAACTATGCATGCCAAACCAGTCATATTAACCAATACATGCCAATAATACAAGCATGATAGAGCACACCCACCTCAAAGTTGCAGTTTGAGTCATTTGATCGACAATATGAATTAGTGACTGTGATCCCCAGTTTTCTTGAATAATATCATGTTCTTATTCCAAAACTCCAGATTTTGATGCCAATGCTGCATCATAATTTGCTGGCATCTCCAACGATATCCTTCACGTAAAGAAGTGCCACTTTTTCCCAAAATCTTTCTGATTCATGAAATTATAATTAAAAAGTTAGGAAGAATTGTTCCTAAGAATCAAAGATAGACACTGGAAATCTTGTATAAAATCGAAGCATCAAACACGGACAAACCCACAAAACTTTGCCTCTTTAGAAGAATAAACAACAACAATCATCATTTTGACGAATAAATATGCAATTCCATCTCACGTTTAATTCAATTATGTCAAGTTCATACAGAAAATTAGCACTTGCAGAGATCCCAGTGTGGGTTAATTTTGCATATTCAGATTCCAAGATAAATCGTTACTAGGATATAAGTCGTCATGGATCAGTTGCCTAGTAATGTAAAATGCTTTGATAAAGCTGTAAGTTAACCCGAAGAATGACATCATCCAGCAGGAAAAGTTATGATCTTATGGAGGAGCTACAGACAACCTGCAGGAAAGGAATGACATCATCATGCAGCAACTATGTGTTCCTTTCACTTTCATAGACAATTAGTTGTATCTTTAATTCACATCCTCACTAGTAATAACTGCTGACATGCATGATGGCCCAAAAGAAAAACAAAGCAATATATTTGCGTGTAATTAGCCGCAATCCCTTGGGAAATAAAACCAGTAAGCATTTAGCACTCTTCCATTGATTTGAAAGTTCATCCTATGAAATTTCTTCGGCATAAGGCATATGATGCTCACCACAGTTTATGAGAAACTCAAGTTTCATGCTGTGCCTTTCCTCCCACACGGTCACTGTTCATTGTTCAAAATCTTCATGAACATCTTTCAATGGAGAAAGATTCAAAGCAGTCTGAGCAACAGTGTAGTGAAACTGTAAAATGATTTTTATCCACTGGTACCACCTGCATGAATCTGGAAAATGCTGCATTTGAAAAATTGACCAAAATGTCACTCCACAACATATCAAGAACCAGCAAATCCAAAAAAATGTGAGTGCTTAAAGTCACTAGGTGCAGACAAGCAGTAAAGGTTGTCAATAGTTCGCAGGAAATCTTAGGTTCAAACCTTTGATCAACTATGTAATACAGGGCAGAGATCAGCGTGTAGATTAAGAAAAAAATTGAACTTCAGGAAATAAATAAGTTTCCCATCAATTTAAGAAGCACAACTTTCAATGTTGAAAACTTCCAAATAAATACAGCAAAATGGAGACTAGAATTGAGGAAAACTGCATTATATGTTTTTACTACCCTGTCATGGTTCTACTATGACAGATTCCATTATCAAGTTGTTCAGCAAAAGGATAGAAAAAGTGACTAGACTATTTCATCAAATAGAAGCATTTTGTACAACTACAAGCTGTTTGCAGAGGCACGTACCTAGAGCATTTATCACTCATGCACCAGAACACGAGAAGCAAATTCCAATTGAAGTCTATTCCAGAAACCAAAAGAAGACTTCCAATCAAGCACAGCTTTCTTTTCCAACTTGTGTAACTCCACAACGTCCAAAGCATTGGGCATAATACAGGATTCAGTGAAGATGGCAGTATTGTTTATTCACTAACCAGTCCTGATAAAAGTTAAATGCCATAACTGGTTCTTCCAGTTTGCAGTATTTGTTAAAAAGTATCTGAACTGGAACATGATCAATCAATAAACCAGATTTCTGTACTTTGGCAAAAAGCTCTTCTGCCTCTTTAATGCTACCTCTCATGCAGTACCCTCTAATTAGTTCAGTGAAAGTAATCAAATCTGGTTCATATCTCATTTTGAGCATCTCATCAAGTAATAGAAGTGGAAAACTAAGGTTGCCTAAATTGCAAGCGGCACCAATCAACAAATTGTAAGTCACCAAGTCAGGACAGACACCATTTAAAACCATATCTTCCTTCAGAGAATAAGCATCATAAAAGTTTCCAATCTTCACTTGCGCGTTAATTAATACATTATAAGTAAATACATTGGGCCGAACACCAAAAGCCAGCATCTGATCTTTCATAAAGAATGCATTGCTAAGATCCCCACACCTTCCATAACAGTCAATTAAAAGGTTCCACAATAGAGGCTTGGGCACCGTTATATGATCCAACATAAATTGAAGCAATTGTTTGGCTCTCGCAGCATATCCTTTCAAACAAAGGCCCTTCATCATAATATTGTAGGATATTTGGTCAGGCATAATCCCCATTTTAGACATAACCCCAAGAAGATAACAAGCATCATCGATCTTGCCTTCCTTGGAAAGGGCACTGATAAGAGTATTGTAAGTAAACACATCAGGAAGCAAACCTTTTTTAAGCATTTCACATGCATATCCATAAGCAAGATTCATTTTCTGACTCATACAAAGTCCATGGATCATAACATTATAAGCAACAACATCTACTTTTCCATTCTTCTGATGCAACTCATCCCAAAGACTAAGAGCCTTTATCATAGCTCCATTCTTAAAATGATAATCCATAAATATAGTAGAGGTGACTAAATCTGGTTTTGCTTCACCATCACCATCATCTATTATTTTTTCAAAGAGTATTTTAGCTTCCTTCAAAAGACCTTTCCCACACAATGCATGCACAAGTATGTTACATGTAACCTTGTTTGGTTGAATACCAGCACAGGCCATTGTAGAGAACAGGTGGAGAGCTTTATCTAAATTATTAGAGAGGCAATAACCCTTTATAATTGTGTTGTAGGTGGCACAGTTGGGAGAGGGGCCCAGTTCTGACATCTGTTTAACAAGCCAGTCTGCTTTCTCCATTAGACCCATTTTACACAACCGATTCACCAGATGGTTGTGGGTAAATACATCAGGAAGGAAACCTTTCTGCACCATTTTGCTCCGAAGCCATAATGCTGCTCCCAATTTCCCTTCCAAGCACAACATTCTAATGATGGCTGTGTATTCAATGTAGTTAAATTTACATGTATACTCCGCAAGATCTGCTCTTACCAAAGTTATGCTTTTCCTGCAAAAAATTCATGTAAGAAATAGACATGCCATTCATTCGTCAATTTATAACATCTTCCATCTAAATAATCATACAAATACACAGAAAAAAGGTATGCATATATACATGTCAGTAGTTGTCCAAGATTGTTGTCAAAAAACACTCCGTTTTCCATCAATTTAGGATAGCACAGAGAAGAAAGTTATGGGCACAAACCCTCAAGAAAAATAGTTTTAGAAACTACTCCCCAAAGATATTTATATTAATTTATAGTCTTAAATAAATACAAACAAATAGATGAAACAAACTAAATTGTCCTGCTATATGTTTAGAAAGAACTACTTTGAAGTTGACTATGAGACATATCTCTCAAATTCTCCAAAATCTATAATATCAAAGCTCACCTCATCTTCTGCAGACGCTCTAGACTGTCCTTTAGCATATTATCCAAAGCATTAAAAACAGCTTGTGGGGCATTCTTATCACCAAAACTCCCCTCTCTTGACCAATTTTCAGCATCTAATTGGCACTTTTTTCCCATATTTGATATCAAATCTCTGGCAGATGACGAAAGCATATACTCTTCACAGAGAGTCCTACATATAAAAATTGAAAACATCATTATAATATCGAGCCAGAAGTTGCATCCACAATCCTAAGAAGCATGTGCAGTGCAACAGGAGACAATCTAGAAAAGAAAAGGTAGTCAGTAAGACAAATATATTGATAACTAGTTATCTATTCTCCAAGTAATAAATTTATATTTCAGATTTATCTCTTCCCTTTTTTACCATTTCAGCATAATTTTGTCCACAGCTAAAACTACTAAACGTATAATATCCTTCATCTTACTTTTATGGCAAGAAAACACAGTAAATAATGGACTATAGGGTTCCCCAACCCACATTAAAAAAGAAAAAGAAAAGTAAAAGAGGAAAACTAAATGAAATTACCTGCCATTTCTATCCTTCTTTGGTTGGGAGCGGAAAACGCCAACAACCATCTGACCAACATCATGCTTGATGCACTCAAACTGATTCAAAAATCTCAAGAAAGCAATATGTACATGCAGGAAAGGTGATTCTCCAAAGGCAGCTAATAGCTGAGACAACCAAAGCAAATTAATCAGCCGCAATGCTTGATGTAAGGTGAGACATGATCAATCATTAAAAAGAGTTTCCACTCACTGCCATTCAGCTCACTCAGATTTGTTGTTTTCAATTTATATTAATAAAATTGAAGCCATCTGCAAGAAAGAATAAAATACATTTTCAGCCAAAGAGTTCAAAAAACCTCTAGTTTGTTACGTATGTAAAAAAAGAATGTTTCAAAATCTATCTGAATTCTACATTAAAGAAGTAAAAGAATATGTACTACGTCCAATGGTATAGGGAGAAGTCATCTTATCAAACACCTACAAACCCGTGACATGCAAACATTTCTCTAACACATTTTCCTCAATAAAAAGGATACCAAAGATGGTACCAAATGCTCCCAGTGGAAACATTATACACTCAACGGAAGCATTATCTCCTGTTAATGTATTACTGAATCTCGAACTAAATAACTAGCCCATCACTGAATTAATTGAAAAATGAAACCAAAACTTACCATGGATTTGAATGGAACTGCTATAGTTTATGCCTCCCAGGAACGACCAAAAAAGAACAGTATTGCTACCAATGGAAAAAAGCCAGACCCGAATTCTCACTTTTACTGAGTTTCAAAAACTTACTCGGATCTGCAATGGCAGTAAGCTGAGACCCAGAGAGCTTCCGTTTATTGGCCGTGGGGCCGGCGTTTCATAGAACACACTGTAGGATTCAGGGGAAAATCGGGAGTGAAAATAGAAGGCGAAAACGGGTATCTGAAGAAGAAGGGGAAGCCTCAGGTAACAGAGGCTCGCTTGAATAATGTACCAAGCAAGATGGAAAACCAGCCGGAAGAGGGATGACGAGATACTCAAGCCGTAGAAGAGGGCTTCACGTTGCGTTGCCTACTCGCCGGGTGCTATGGGCCGAACCGGGTTGGGGCTCACTTCGGTCCAACTTACCAATACTCGTACGTGGAACGAACTTTTTTTTTTTTTTTTTCTGGGCACAAGTTTCACGGATCTCTTCGTAGGCCCCTCATTCTCTCACACCGTCTGTCAGGTCTCTTATCGCTGCCGTTGTTCAGGAGGCACTCATCGAGACATCGCTTTAGTGTGGTTCAGATCAGACTTCGTCGGCGGCGCTCCCTCGTCTCGTAAAGAAGCACAAGCTTAAAGGTTAAAATCTATTTCTGCTTCTATATGCTTCTGCACGAAACTTTTGTATGGTGTGTGTGATGTGCTCTTCCATTGCTGAACAAAATTAACCAGTTCTCACTAGTTTAGAGCATTGCTTAATACATGTTTACGATATTGCTGCTATTATTGTAATGTAGGATGTGACTACTAGTTCAAATTCAAATTAGCTACTTCTTCAATATATCTTTTGATCGATATACAAATGAATAGTTGCTTCTGTGTGTCTGTGTAATTGGTGATAATATATTAATATCATTTCATATCATATATGAAGGGTCTGTTTATATATTTATGCATTGTTGCTATCACATTCTACTTCGCTAGTGAAGGCTGTGGCTTCTTTCAACAACGAAAGGGAAGCTACTCCCATCATTTCCTAATTTTTAAGTGACTGATGGTAGTCTTAATATCTTCACAAACAAATATTTTATTTTAAACAGTATGATGCATTTTTATTGATTGGAAAGTAACAATATAATAGTTGTTAAGAGGCTTTACTGATAAAATCTTTCAATCTAAGTTCAGGGCAGACACGCTTGTCTCTCAACTAAAGTGGAGTGAATGGAAGAAGAACAAGAGCCTGCCTCGTCTGCTTACAGTGGTGGAAAAACCATGAAACAATGCGAATCCATGATTCAAAAGGGTCTCCAAACTCCAATGGTTAGATTCTTGAGGGAACGCTTGGAGGAAGCTGGGTGTCCAGTGGCAAACAACTTCTTCAAAGCCATAAATTGTGAGGCAAATGTAAGTGGTGGTTACATCCATGGTGAAGGGATTATAGTGTGCATGAATAAGATAGATCTACAAGATGAGGTCAACCAAGTGTTAGCTCATGAACTGATTCATGCATATGATGACTGTCGTGCTGCTAACTTGGACTGGACTGATTGTGCTCATCATGCTTGTAGTGAGATCCGATCCAATCATCTAAGTGGAGACTGTCATTACAAGCGGGAACTACTGAGAGGTTATTTGAAAATACGAGGTCATGAACAAGACTGTATAAGACGAAGAGTTTTGGCATCATTGTCTGGAAATCCTTATTGCTCTGAAGCAGCTGCCAAGGATGCCATGGAATCTATTTGGGATGTTTGTTACAATGACACACAGCCCTTTGACAGAGCTCCATAAGTTCAATGGATGATTGTTTCGACTTGTTTTGGATAATTTTGTTGTCCGAGGTAGTAATGCGGGAATGGTATTTACCAATGTAAAATAAAATGTCCATTATTCTACAAAATTCATCAAGTTGGTTATACTCCCCCGTAAAGTTGGTTTTCACAGTTAAAAAAAGGGTGAATATTATTACATATAGAGGAGTTATATTTTCTTGTCTTTCTCAAAGCAGATGGGAGAAATATGTTTCAGCTTACAATCACAGTTTTTTGTTATCTGTTTTATGCTTGGTCATTAGGTTTTAAGTGTAAGCAGAGAAGCAAATCGATGAGATTGTGAACAGGACAAAAGTGTAAAGGAAGCTAATTTGAAAGGTAACAAACATATGTTTTTCCCTTGTTATTATTATTCACGCAATTCGCTTCCAGTTCTGAAAATTAATGATGCCATTTTATGAATGGGGAGGCAGATGTGCAATATTTTTTTTTTTTTTTTTTTATCTTAGCATAATCATATCAAGCCATACACTAATTTGTCATTTGGGTATCTCAATTTTACATGTGCATGTATATTTGTCGTGACTCGTCTGATCTTGGAATTGAATACATCATCTGATCTTGCTTTAGTGACGCGCTCAACCATGGTTGTGACAACTTAGCATCCATTATGAAACTATCATCCACTAACATGGTTTTTACAAGTTCCTTCCTGATAAATTTGATTTTTTCTGAGTAAGAAGCAAGGACTTTAGGCTATAAATGTCTCACAAAACTAACCAAATCACTCAAGTTTGTCTTAGCTTGTTGTGAGAATCTTTTGAAGAAGACTTGTTTGTGCATTTCCATGTCAAACAGCCTCAGATCACTACCGTGATGAAATGGACCAATAGAAACAGCTTTTGGAGTGCAAGCATATTCTTTTAGATCATTAATTGTATTAGGCACCCTGTAAATACAACATGGAGGAGAGAAGCCCATTTTCTCTTTGATGAATTATTTCTTTAATTTCCATGATCATCTCATCTTCCATCTATGTGTCAAGTTTGAGTTAGATAGCAATTAGCAATTCCATAAGCATATAACAGTAACTGATATCTATAGTGCCTCAGTGGGTTCACATTAGGTGTTTATTTTTATGTGTTCATCCCTCTATTTTTGGTTGAGCACATTTTTTTATATATATTTTATTTATTTAGAATAAATTATATGTTGTCAAAATAATTAATTTCTAGTCCCGCATGCAAAATTTTTTTTTCTTATAACACTAGTATCCTAAAAATAAATTAATTTAAGACACTAGGTATAAAACATATTTAAAGATGTAGCATATAATTTAATCTAAGTGAAAAAAAAACAAAAATAAAATGTACTCACCCTAAAATAAGGGATTCTCATTCCGTGTTTGGCGCCTATATACTTCTTACATGTTAATCCCTCTAATTAGAGGGATTGAGAATATATATATATATATATATATATATATATATATATATATATATTAAATTATATGCTACATCTTGAATTTTCTTACACCCAATGTTTCAAATTAATTAATTTCCAACCCTACATTTAAAAATATTTTTCCTGTGACACCAGTATTTTAGAAATTAATTAATTTGAGATATTTGGTGCAAAAAATATTTCAAGATGCCGTATATAATTTAATCTAAATAAAGAAAATATATAAAAGAAATGCCCAATCCCTCTAATTAAAAGGATTAGCACGTAACAAGCATATAAGTGTCAAACACAAAATGAGAACCCCAAAATTTGATGGATGAGCACATAAGCGGGAAGTACCTTGTGTGCTCCCTGCCTCGGTCCATGACTTAACCTAAACAAGGCTAGAGAAAATGCAAACATATATGTTAACGCAGGAGATCATAGTCGAATAGTTGATGATATGTGCACTTGTTCAAAACGATTGGAGGATGGATCGGTACAATGAGGTGTGATAGGGAGTTGTAGCATTTCTTCAGTAATAATCTCAGAGGCTTAGTGTTTGTGCTTCATATATCCTTATATCAAGGGCAAACCGTATGTAATTGAATAATACACATTAGTTTTTTTTTTCCTCATATGTTTTTTTGAGGAGTAAAAATACATACGTAGATATCATTTTAGAGTAAAAGTCACATCCCACTGTTAAGTCACTGTTCACCTCATCTCTTTCTCTTTTATCACGATGAATAGTGACTTAACCGTGAGATGTAACTTTTGCTCTAAAATAGTAACCACATGTGTATTTTTGCTCCTAAAAAAATCATGTGTATTTTTACTCATGGAGAAAAAGCTAATGTGTATTTTTGCAACTTAACCTTTAATCTAAATTTTAGAAAAACTCCCCCTCAGAATAACAGTAGTCACAATTGAATCCGCATGAGTTTTTAAACACCCTGCAAATAATACGCAATAACATATACGGAGCAATGAACAGAACAAGCAATAATACAAGTACAACCAACAATCACTTGTATCAATAGCAATCTAATCATTCATTTCCCACCCTTTTTGTTATCATCGAAAAGGTACTCCAGAAGAGGGGTTAGAGAGAAAACAAAACAGACCGTAGCACGGAAATAATGCATGCTCCTCTTATCCTATTTATAAGGTGGGGAGAGAATATATTTTATTTTATTTTACTTTATTTATAAGGCACGTCATTAAATTCTTTTACACAAATAAAAGATTTTACCTCTCATTTATTATTGTGTAGATAATTATTTTCTTAAAAAGTATGTAGTTAAATAAGGTAGTACCTCAGTAGTTAAAAATTTGTTAAATTTTCCCCTCACTTTTCTCTCCATATAAATTTAGTGTTGATTTCTTCGTGAAGCTTTTTCTCAGTCTTATTACTAAGACTTGACTTAAGATCTCAAAGCTCCTTCTATAGTCCATTATCAAAGTTCTTATAAAAAATTATTCATCTCAAGACATAGCTGAATTAAGATATATTTTGGAGTCCCTTCATTATTTTAGTCCAGCTTACCATATTCATGTTTTGTTTTTTTTTTTGTTCAAAGTTATATTTTGGAGTCTTAACTGTTTCATTCATAAAATCTTCTTTGGTAAAAAAAATTCAAGCTACCTAAAGGTGTTAAGTATAGTAATATATCAACTAGACTATAAAGTGGGCGAACTGAGTTTAAATCTCACCTTATTCAAAAAGGCTTCTAGCGAGAGTCATCATAATCACAAACCAGTGATTCCTATTAATCAGTTGCATGCTTCTAGGGAGAGTCATCCCGCAAAGCATCGATGTCGATTAATTGATATCTTGAATACCTAATAATGGAATTTAGAAAAAGCGTCGGACACCGGACACCAGATGGCCTAATGGGTTATAAAAACAATTCAAGCTTCACTTACTCTTTGTAATTTTGAAAACAAGCTTAAGCAATTTTACAAACAATCTTTAACTTGCATATATGCTCACACTTCCACTCTGTTTTACTGAAGTTTTTTTTATAAAAAATTATACAACTCGAAAACACCACCTCCTTTTGGGCGTATTTCCTTTCCTAATAACCTCATCACCTCAAATGAAAGAAAGACAATCTAGAACAAACATATTCAGAGCATAATATGAAACTTCTCAATATATACATACATAAAGTTCTCAAGTCGAAAGCATATTCACATTAAGCAATAAACCCCTTCAATATCAAATCTTCCCAATAGAAACTACTTGGTGAACAGAAAATATGGTTTGAACAATAGCTAAAATGAGAAGTAAGATTCCAGTAACTGAGATAGCAATTTGCCAAGATGTGCTGCAATAATCCCTCATCAGAGTTGCCTTCCCCTCGTGATATGGATTTTGACATATCTTATTAAACCTTTTGCAAATATCAAGGTATTCAGAATTGAAATCCACTGACATGACATTTTTCCATAGATCATCAACTAGGACAGCAACATCATTAGCGTCTCCGATATAATTGTGTATTATTTTCTTGTGAATTAGGACAGTCACATATTTACTAGTGTTGATCAGGAAATCCAACATAATAACGTAGTCAGTAATGTATGAAGATTGAAGCATACGGATAATGACACTGTTCTAAAGCTATCATATTACAAAAACAAAATTTCAGTTTTTGCGTTTGCCAAAATCTGCGGAACCTCAAGAACACACCCTGAAATTGTCAAGTCAAGCAGACATTCTTTTGCCTTCCTTTTAATTGGGCTCCTGCTTCTTGCAAGTCACTTGCACTGTATAAAAAAAAAAGGTCACTAGCCTCTTGAGATGGATGCCTTATTGTAGTTGTAGGTCCTTTTCTTGGCAAGTGAAAGAATCTAATAAGATATGTGAAGTTCTTAATCTTAACAGTTGAATTAGGCTTTAACTTTTGCAAATTGAAGTACTCAAAAAAGTTATAGGTGAGCTCAAGAAATGGTCGCATCTTATCACGAAGATTGACAAGGAATGCTTTGTCGTATAGGTCTTTGAGGAAAAAGAATGGTAGCTGATTCTCAAGTAAAAGCAAATCCACCCTTGTGGCGGCTCTCAACCATGGTTGTGACAACTTCGCATCGCTACGCTTCACTTGATATTCATAGAAGCTTTTGAAGAGTTCAATGATAAAACCAGCATCAACCAACATGAGTTTCACTAGTTCCTTCATAGTAAGTTTGATGTTTTCGGAGTAAGAAACACGGACTTTTGACTTTAGACGTCTTGCAAAACTAATTAAATCATTCAAGCTTGTCATTGCTTGTTGTATAAATCTTTTGAAGAAGATTTGTTTGTGTGTTTCCATGTCAAGTAGCCTCACAGAACTGTAGTGAAACGGACCTATAGAAACAACTCTTGGAGTGTAATTGAGATTACCTCTATATATTGACTTATATTAATGTATATTATGACCACTACTCCATCCCATCCTTAAGTTAAGATCTAAACGTAGAATTGATCTTGATAAAAAAATATAACACCTATTTCTTATATTTGTCAATCTTTTCTCAATTTACCCCTATTGATGCTCTATCAATCATAATCAAATAAAAGAGGGATGGGGGAATTAAGGAAAATGATTAGGGTATTTTAACTAACTTCCTTAATCTAATCAAATTAGGTAATCATATCCTATATTAAAGATAAGAGGGAGTATTATCTTTTGGCTGCTATCTATAATGGTGTTGAAGGTTAATATTCATTTGGTGATCACAATCCAAATTAAAAGAGATTTAAGCCTAATATAAGAAGCTTTGTAGAAAATTAGCGGGATACACACGAGAGAGACACGAAAGAAGAGAAGAGGCAAAACTATAAACGACATGCACACACACACATATAGTTATTACTAGAATAAGCTGTAAAATTAGCTCACTAATCTGAGAGCATTAGACACTAATTATTATTAGAGAAATAAGTAAAATTATCAATAGTGTGAGAGTATAGGCACAGGCTAAGACCGGTCCTTCTAAATGTAGGATTTGTATTAGTAGTAGAATGCTTGAATATAAAATCTTATATTATCAAGTATGTATAGAACAAGATTATTAAACCCTAACCGACCATTGAACTGGTCGGGGTAGTGAGTTAGATTAGAGTCAAACCAAAGCTCACCTGAGGCTAAACCGCTGAGGAAGTGAACTTGAACAACGCCAAAATGGGGTTGTCGAGGATTAAGTGATAATATTTTTGAGTGATTCTTCTTACATTAGAAAGTAGACATCTCAAACTTTTTATAGAGTCTTAGTGCCTGTTTGGAAGTTCCCAAAATCTAGGTTTTGCGTAAGCTGAGACAAGACTCCCCTTACATACTTACCTCATAATACGCAAAACTTAGGTTTTTGAAGGTTTTCAAACACTACCTTAATTTGTAATTTTTATAAATATGTAGAATTAGATATGATTTTTTGAAGTCATGAAATGAAATTCTGAATAAATACTGAAACAGTCAAATTGGAGACTAGGAGATGGAGTGTGTGTATTCTTGTGTGTGCGCTGGTAAATGACTATACATGATAAAGAACAGAATAAATGCTTTGTTTAATTCTTTTTCATATCAAATTGGAATTTGAATCTTTTTCTTGTTGTCTGCAGTTTTAAACAAGAAAAATTGCTGAAAATTTTCACATGGTAAGATTTTTTTCCCAAACATATCTAAGGATCCAGGCCCTTAAGCTTGTATAACTCTTCTTCAACTGTGCACATCATATCTTCAACCATATGCAAATATCTTCTACTTTACTCAGCTGAAGACAGGTTACATACCTGATGAAAATATGTCTATAATAGGGTCATGTCATCGAGTACTTGAGAATTTGCTTCTCCTTTTCTTGCTGTTTTTGACATCTTGTTTGTTTCCTTTTTCCTTATTGGGCCAACAAATCATCAAATGTCTATCTGCCGCAAATATTCAAGAAAGACATCAAAATCCCACTATATGTTGGATTTATCCATGCAAGGATTAAATGATAAATCATGGATTTATATTGAAAATTTTAATTTTAGATAATTGAGATTATGGGGAGAATCCTTTTAAATTCATTCAAAGTATCTAAATCCAAATTCAGGCTTGTACTTTTGACAAATCCATAATCAGGCCAAAAGGTCTCATTGGAGAATACTGAATATTGTTAAAAGACCATAATTTTAGTATGATTGCAGGCACGGAAGGGCAGCCTACATGCCAGTTAGGGATTACTGAATATTGTTGAAATATCGATTTATTAGTCAATATAAATCCATGATTTATCATTTAAAGATTCTATACTCTTTTGACAGAGCAACAAACTTCAAAGTTCAAATATTGTGCCCGAATAAAAAAATCATCTCAATAACTCATCATCTTCACTATTTTTATTTTCAATCACATCCTATTAGAATAAAAAATTTTATAATTATTCATTAATTATTATTTTCAGAAAATCAATTTCTCTAATCTTTTAGGATGATTTTCTCATATCCATAATTGTCATTATTGTGTTGATGCTTTCAATCGTTCCATCGGCACTAACTAGATTCTATATACTAGGGTTAAAGAGAAATTCCTTGAACGTAGTTGATTTCCTTTGTTGACTCTATTGTTCTTTTCTTTGATTTTGTCACTCAAAAGTCTTAATTTGCCTTGCTCTTTTATTTTTTATTTTTTATTTTTCCGATGATTCATGATATGATGGGAGGGCCATTATGGCCTTTTAACAATATTCAGTAATCCAGGCCTCTTGGCTTGCTTAGGGAATCCTCAGGGATTGCTTGCTAAATTTTCAAAAGTAACGAAAATTCAAAATAGATTGTACTTTGTGAATTAAATACAATATAGGTTTATATGTTTTGAATTTGTAGGCTGTACCCCAGGTTTATATGCTGTCTTCAATTGATTGGTTATATTCTAAGCGATTATTGTCATTTTTTATTTTAGGGGGATTAGTGTGTGTAAAGGTGGGTTTTTTTTTTTGGTGATTAATAAAATGGACTCTTATTGCTAAAAAATAACAAGAAGAAACAACAATCTTACAAGCATGTTATCATATGACTTGATGTCAGCACAGCAGCGATCCTTTCAAGTAATAATGTAATTAAGTTGACTACACAAACCCTGCAATGGTACACAAAACATTACAAATTACGAGAAAAATTATATACTCGCACACACGGACATGCATGTTAAAGCAGCAAGTTATTATTACAAGAAGAAAACAAATCTTGGAGGGAAAAATCTGAACAGAAAAAATTCTAGCTCCAAATTCTGGGGAACACAGGTGATCCTAAAGAATATTTGAAAGCTCTATCTATAGCCCATTAGAAAGCACCACCAGCTCGTTGGAAAATTATGAGACCAAGATCATTTATATCAAAATTCTCAACTGGACATATAGCTATCAAATGAGCTTTTCTATACAAAAAAGATTATTATACAACCCCACAATTTTTTTTTTTTAAAAGGCTGACTTATATAATCCCCTATGTGAACATGAAAAATAGAGTAAAATACATCAACCACCCCTTTATTTACTCTAAATTATAGAGATATCCCTTCTATTTTGAAAACCTATATGAACCTCCCTTTTAGTTTTGAGATTTAACTTCCATCCATCCAACCATTAGTTAACCGTTAAATTACAATATTGACTCATTATTTTGACCAAAATACCTCTCCTTAAAATAAATATCACTTAATAATCATGTAATCTTTGACAAAAAATAATCATCTAATTACATATAAAATTCAAAGTTTAAGAAAAAATTAGCATATATTTTTAAATTTTTGTCATAATTTTAAATTGATCATATTATAAAGTTAATTAATCTTATGATTATAAATTTTTGTCAGCTTCATTACTTCTTTCCACACCTTTTTCAGCTTCATTACAACGGCAATTGATACCTTTCGAACACTATCAACTTTACTTAATAGCCTTCTCCAAGAATAAAAAGGTAAAACAATATCCATGGCTTGGTGTGCATCTGACATATCAGATAGAGAAACATTACAGCTCGGCACAATTTTTCTCCAGAAGTTCTAACATTCTCCTTTATATCATCCAATGGCAACAAATGTTGCAGACAATAATCTTTTTAGATGCATTCTAACCTGCAGAACAAGATGAAAGATTGAAGCCATTTTAATATGCATGAGATACATCAAGATCAACTAGTTTCTCAAATTTACTATAGTCAAACTGGTTTTCTCCTTTTCATCTCTCAATTGTTCAAACATTATGTTTTCTTCCGACTACAATCATATAAATGTGCATGTTCATTTGGAAAGTTATCTGATAAAAATGTTGTGAATTCTGAACAGGACTACGAAAAGGTTACAGAATTATGCTGAATGCTTTCAGGAATTAGACATAATCAACAACTAAATAATAATTAAAACAAGAAATAGTCTCTACTGTAGCATATTACAAATTATAATGAGCCAATTCTTGTGTTCCACCAATCCATTATGATGTAGAACAAAAAATTCTCTTGATCAAGTTAACTAATTGATTATATTTCTGGTCAAATCTTATAATGTCACTCAAATAGTATGATGCTAATAACTCAGATCCAATATCTGCACACATAATTTTTCTAGTGGCTTGACAAGGAAGACTTCTGGTAAGAGAAGACATGCAATTTCCTTATCTATTTCATTTTTAAGTTTGTCTTGTTCTTTCTGCTAAAATATTTTCCTGTTTCTCTCCAGCCATATATTCAACACGACGACAGAGGCAGTAAACAACTAAACATCCTCTAAATCTGACATCTAATGTGCAAAAAGTACAGACAATATCTCTTGCAAGTCTTCCCACCTAGCTGACTAAAGTTTAAATATTTAGTTCATTTGCACGTTATACTGAATACAATTACTTTCCATCTGAAGATACTTCAAAGTGATTCACATGCAGTTGTTAACAACTTAAGAGCTTTAAACAAATAAAAGAATTAACACACAAATCTCAAGATTTTTATATTAGATAAAAAAATTGAAAATAGTCTTAATGACCTGAAGAAATTTTCGTCCTAGGATTACATCTGCAAGGCAAGCCACGATACCTTGCGTGAGCGCCAAAGCTTAGATCCACATTGACTAAGTTTTCTGAGTCAGCCACCAGAGATTTCCGTGTATGGCCATAGCATCCTAAATAGAGATATAACAAAGGTAATGAGCCCAAAATTAATATAACCACAGGAAGAATTGATAAACAATTTTCATTGATTCATTTGGTGCCCTTTTGGGGTAGGTAAAGGTGTTACCTGCAAAAAAAAAAAAAAAAGGAAAAGCGAAGTGCAAAAAGCATGTAATAGCTTTCACTTTTTTTTTTTTTTTCGGGGGGGGGGGGGGGGGGTGGATCAGATGAATGAGGATACCTCCACTAATGCTTTCACCAATAGCTCCATCCTGAAATACTTCTGTACTTTCTACAAGCGATTGAGCATGATATGTGGAAGAATACTAAAGGTGAACCCCATACAACTGAAAGAGCTCTTTCCAAAATTTGCTGCAAAAAATAGGGTCGCGATCAGTGACAATAGAGTTAGGAAAACCATGCAATCTAACCACATTGTCCATAAACAGTGCTGCCACATCCACAGCAGCATAAGGATGTTTGAGGACCTTAAGGTAAGAAGCCTTGCTCAATCGATCTACTACAACCAAAATAACAGTCTTAGAGTATGAGGGAGGTAAACCACATAAAATCCATCGAAAGGTCAGTCCATATGTTCTCCGGAACAGGCAAAGGTTGCAGCAATCCTGGCCAAGCCACATTTTCATTTTTGAACCGTTGACAAGTAGTACAAGCCCTCACAAACTCCTTGACATCCTTCTCCATACCTTTCCAATTAAAAAAGGAAGAAAGGCGACGATATGTGGGATTCATACCTGAATGCCCACCAGTCGAAATAGCATGGAAGTGCTGTAATAATTCATCACGCAACAAACGATCCGCACCCACCACCAACCGGCCATTATGCTTCAAAAGTTGATTCTGCCTAGTGAACTTAGAATGAGCCAAAGGATCATTCTCAATAGTAGAGATTAGCTGCTGCCATTGATCATCCACAGCCCAAGAAGTTCGTACACGTTGGGTTAAATCAATTCAAACTTAGCAGAAACAGAAGTCTGAGCAAGATTTCTTGTGGTGGTGATAAAAGTAGAAAAAGAGATAAATTATTAGCAAGGAAGTGAGTTGTTATTCTAAGAACAGCTTCTAGTCATCACTTAAAAACTATATCAGAACTAGAATCCATCATATATAAACTGCACCTGAACTAGAATCATTAACAAGTGGAGACAATGAAATATGCAGTTCAATATGACCAAGTGCTTGAATTGCAACAGCAGCCAGAGCAGATGTTTCAAAATTAACCACATCAACAAGACATCTAATCATATTCTGGAACAATATTTCTGAGATATACATATTTTCATTAGCTAAAAGGAAATATGAACAAGTGAAATTTTTATTTCAACTAATAAAGTAAATTAGAGAATAGGCATTTGCTCCGGAATCAAGACAGATGCATTTGATATTATGTGGACTAGCTAACTGCACCTGAACTAGAATCATTAACAAGTGGAGACAATGAAATATGCAGTCCAATATGACCGAGTGCTTGCATTGCAACAGCAGCCAGAGCAGATGTTTCAAAATTAACCACATCAACAAGATATCTAATCATATTCTGGAACAATATTTCTGAGATATACATATTTTCATTAGATAAAAGGAAATATGAACAAGTGAAATTTCTATTTCAACTAATAAAGTAAATTAGAGAATAGGCATTTGCTCCGGAATCAAGACAGATGCATTTGATATTATGTGGACTAGCTAACATGCCGAGAGGATAATCCTTTCATATTCAGGTTGGGCGGAAAATGGAACAACAGTCGAGAAACAGAAGACAAGTAAATTCCAAGGAACATAAAACAAGAAAAAGAAAACATAAGCTCGGAAAAGTTCTCGAGTCTGACTTAATCTTAAATATACAATAATATTTACTTATATCTGAAAAAGAATAAGTTGTTTCAAGGATTCAGACTTCTTATCAAGATTACGTTCTTTTTCTTTTTGTTATTTTCTCGACCTCTCTTATAACAATCAATTGTACAAAAAGGATCACTTTCTCAAGAATAAAGGTCGAATAACTAAGAACCATAAGAATAGGTTAAAGCAGAGCACCAACCTTTTTCTTTCTTTGTGTTTGTTTTCTTCATGTTCTTTCTTCAACTTCTCCTGCAACAATCCATTGTACAAAATCACTTAACTTCCCCACAATAAAGGTTGGAAAACCTTATAATTGTATAAGGTTAGCAGCAACCTTTCCTTTATTTGTGTTCTTTTTCTTCATGTTCTTTCTTTAACCACTCATGCAACAATCCATTGTACACAATGGATCAAATTCAAAAGAATAAACTAGCTAAAATAGACCAAAACAAGCCATGAACTAAGGAAATCAATCCTTCCTAGCTCCAGAGGTTCATAGTTCATAAAAAATGAATAAATACAGTAAAGCATGTCAAGATCTATACAGTAAAGCATGTCAAGATCTATAAGGTCAACATATATATCCCTTCCAATATCCTTTGCAAGGTCTTCATCTCGTGCCACCTAAGAACAAACACTACAAATGATTTTTCCCCCCCATAGAATAAGTGGTATTTAAAGCGTTTCACATGGCAACAGACAACACCGGACGTTGGAGGTAAACATTAGACACAATTAAGTTATTATTCATCAAGAAAAAGGTTCAAAAGCTAAGAACCTTTAAGATGGTATCATGGTGATCGTCATCCTTTTCTTTTTGTGTTCTTCTTCTTGTTCTTTCTTCAACCTCAACAATCAATTTTTTTTTTTTAAAAAAAAAAAAATTGATTACTTTGCCGAAAACAAAGGATGGAAAACAAAGAACCATTATAATAGTTTAAAGGTGAGTCTCAACCGTTTCGTTAATTTGTGCTCTTTCTCTTCATGCTCTTTCTTCAACCTCTCCTGCAACAATTCATTGTACAAAATGGATTAGTTTCACTAGAATAAAGGTTGGAAAACTACAAAACATAATAGTAGTATAAAGGTAAGCTCGCCTTTCCTTTTGTTCGTGCTTTTTTCTTCATTTTACTGATTCAACCTCTCCTGCAGCAATCCATTGTACAGAATGGATCAGATTTCAAAAAATAAAACAAATGAAATAGCACAAAAACAAGTCATGGACTAACGAAAGGGATGCTCCCTTGCTTCGGAGGTTTATAGTTCATAGAACAATAATTTAAAATTCATTGATCTAATTACACTTCAACAAGAACAAAAAGGATGAGTTACATATCTATAAACACATGTACATACCACTTATCAAAGAGATTTGGCCTCCTAAAATCATAACAGTGGCCCCATCCGCACCTACGACATGGACATCAACCAAATTAGAACTTGCAACCTTTCCACATATTGATGCTGCGGATTGAAAATTTTGTTTGACAAATGCCAAAGTAACATTCAAGTGCAAAACTCAAGATCTAAGATAAAATGCAAATGCCAAAGTGAAGAAATGACAAAAACCCAACGGATCCAAACAAACCCAAAGGAGAAAAAACGGAAATATGTAAGATTCACAAGTAAAGGCAAGCCAAGGTAATTCAACATCTTTCCTATCAAAATAACTTCACATGGATCAAGTTTCTAAACACCATGGCAACTGGTTTAACAAGGTGAACCTAGGCTAATAGTCCCTCCCGAATGGCAAGTGTTTAGCACTCTCACTCAAAGTGTATGAACTTGTGTTTACACTCAAAAATTCACCATAGCTAATCCCCTTTCTATAAGCTTGGCCATTATCTAGGTTCTCCACCACTAACAATCAAATGCTAAACATAGATCAAAAGGACTTTTGTTGGGTGGTAAAGTAGGCGCTTTATAAAACCAAGAGTCATTAAGGAAATCATGAGATAGAAAGAATATGAATACAATAAATTAAAGGCCTAGAATTCACAACCACTTAGTAAATGAAAGGTAAATATGCATAAATAACAAGTATATCCTCTCTCTTTCTCTTCTTTCTTTCTTTCCTTTCCTTTTTTTCTTCTTTTTCCCTTTTTCTCTGTTTTCCCTACTTTTTTTGCCTTTTTCCAGCAAAGCACAAAACTATCCTGAAATATCTTCCACAAAGCAGTCAGTCAGTCATATTTGAGCATGAAAGCAATAG
This sequence comes from Acacia confusa, assembly GCA_037074495.1. NCBI lineage: Eukaryota > Viridiplantae > Streptophyta > Magnoliopsida > Fabales > Fabaceae > Acacia > Acacia confusa. The sequence continues at coordinate 42,060,733 of CM073502.1, read as the reverse complement.
TTCAATCAATTATATCCTACCGGTTAGCAAAAGTTACAAAGTAATAATGCTAAGAGATCATATCATGAACACAATTCGGAAAGAGGAATATAACCGAGAGAGTCTCTCAGGGATGTAAGTGTTTCGCTCATCTCACTCTCACCTTTGTGGGGTTTTTCTCTCAAACCAACCTAGGCTAGGCCCTACCATAGGCTTGTAATGATTCTAATTACTACCACCACTTACATGTGCATTCAAGAATCAAGAGGTCTTTCCCGCTTGTAATGTTGGAGATAGGCCACATGGAATGGATGATGCGGGTGGTAACTATTGTGTACGTAAAAAGAAATAAATAGCATCCAAAACTCACTTAAAGTAGTAATAATGTTGCTAATGAAGAGAGCTTGGTGGGATGACTTTCTTTTTTCTTTTCTTTTTTCCCTTTATTTCTCTTTCTTTTTTTTTCTAGGGTTTCTTTATTTTCTTTTCTTTTTCGGCCCTTGCCTTTTTTTTTTCCTTTTGAGGAGCTATATATTTCTCTTTGCTTTTCTTTGGATCCTTTCTCCCTATTTATGGGATGCCTTTTTGCTTTTTCCCCCTCTTTCCTTTCCTTTTTTGAGGAGCTGCGGTTTTTTCTCTTTTCTCTTTTTTCTCATATGTTGTCATCCCACTCATGATTAAATAACAGCAACAACACCACCAGATGTAATTTAATAAATGACAAATGAGAATGCTTAGAAATATATTTACATGCACAATAATTTGCCACAATATAATGGAATTTAAGGAAAGTGATAGGCTCAAAGGGGTAGCAAGGGATAATGATATTTGTGGCTTGTGTTTGGGATAAAAAGGGTTTAGAATATGAATGCCTCTCTCATTTTCAAGAATTGCACATGCGTAAAGTAGCCATAAAAAGAATCAGAACAAGTTCTGAAGAGTTACCAGCGTAGGAGGTTAATCACACACAATTTTTTGAAATATAGGCTCAAAGATCCTTCCAACAAGGCTAACTCTCTCATGAGATATTCACAAAATCCAATTGAAGACTAACTGATCCCAGAGCATTTACCTTACTTGTTTCTAGGGCTAACCTTCATAATATAATCAACTTAGCCATCACAATCAACAATGAATACAAGAGATTCATGCATGTATCAGAATAATCAGGATGTGCACACTCCCCAATCAATCAAATCCAATCAAAGTGAAGGCCGTAAAACATAAATATGCATAATTCAAGGGTCAAAGTGGTTAGACAATGGATGTAATAATGCGTAAGGTGGGCAATTTGGATCTAGCTATAAATAACGTGATAGGAAATATCCACAAGTATTTTTTTTGGCTATGGGTAATGAAAGGAAACATAATTTAAGGCTCAAAGTGGCTAGGCAACAGATGTAGTAATGCGTAAAGGTGGGCTATTTGGATCTAACTATAAATAACATAATAGGAAATATTTACAAGTATTTTTTTTTTTTTTACTACGGGTAATGAAAGAAAACATAATTTAAGGCTCAAAGCAGTTAGGCAATGGATGTGGTAATGCATCAAGGTAGGCTATTTGGACCTAGCTATAAACAAAATGAATGCCGTTCTCATTTCCATGTCTAGCAAATGAAAATATGTGGTCTCAAACAAGACGCAAGCCAAGTTCTAGAATAAGGAAAAGATAGGTGGTACACACATGAAATAAATATGAATAAGCCCAAAAACTTCACTAGGTCATGACTACTACTTAGGATTCACCTAAAGCCAAACCAATTGCCATGTAGCTTTTCCACTCAACACACGTTCAATCACTCATCAATTCAAGAATGCATCCACACCAAGGATTACCTAGTGCTTGCAATTCTCACATCCAAAACAAAGTTTTTTGAAAATTTTAACTTTTTCCCCATAACATAAAAATAAAGGAAGCACGCAAAACTCAAAATATAATATGCAATCAATCTAGCCCAATCAAACCAGAAACAGCACAATATAAAAGTGTAAAAAGAAAGCGTACAACCAGGCCAAGTAAGTTGCATCTTGAAGGACAAGCTCCTCATGTTATGAGTGGGGAATCCCTCATAGAAAGACTTCAAAAAGCTAGCCCAACTTGTCTGCTTCCTAATCTTCAGAAGACAAACAAAATGAATTTTTTTCAAAATGAACATTACGGCTTTAAATGCAAGTTAGATAAAGCACATGATGCATTTTCCTAAAATTCAAACCATATAGATCATGATATGTGATCCGTATCTTTTTAATTTGAGACGTGCACTCAGTATAAATTTATAGTGTCAAGCAGCAAAATAAACTGTCGAATAATAATCATTAAAAAATCTAGCATGCATCGCCCAATCAAAATAAATATTTTAATTAGAAGTTCACATCCATTAAAATTCTCAAACAGCTCTAACAGCAGCATATAATTGAGTAAACATGAAAATGATTACATTTTTTTCATTGGAAAGTGGAGAAGAAACGAAAATCGACGGAATTATATATGAGTGCATTTAATAGTTGGAACTCACAGCACCCTTATTATGAGTGCATTTGATAGAATTATATATGAAATCCTTCAACCATTACGTACCTGATGTTTTTCCTTCTGTCTTGCTGAAAAAATAGAACCTAATAGTTGGAACAAGTGGTCTCTCGTCCCATCATTTGTCACCAACAAGCTTTTACAGCTAACACCTGCATATAGCCAATCCCTAAGATTTTAAAAAAATGACTTTTGGATGAGGAAAGTGAACTTGTTACAGACCGTATAATGAAATTAGACAAGTAAATGTAATTTAAATACCGATGGAGTATTCCATTACCAGTCACCATTAGATAAAATATTCATATAATACTAAATGGAGGGAGCATTTACAAAGCATGCAAAAAAAATTCCATTTTATCAGTTCCAAAATTTTCTAATAGGGTACATGTAGAATTAGCTACTGTTTCTTAATACCCTATCCAAGTTCCAAACTAAAGAGAGTTATGTCAAGTCCTAAACATAAAACTAACTCCTCAGTCATTGGTCAAAAGCAGAAAAAAAAAATGGGGGGAAAGGACAAATCAATTGAGAATTGTACATGAATAACATATGAGGCTAACCCACCATTTTATTTTAAGTTTATTCTCACCCAATTGACATCAAACAATGCAAGATGGATGATCACTTGATAAGAGGCCCACTACCACATTCCACATGTTATCTTTCTATCTTCACTAGGCCATTGGAGAAAAAATACACTTATAATAAATCAATAGAACGAGAGAAAAGTGGTACCTGAATAACTGTTGTATATGGTGGAGGTATGATGAGAGAAGGCCGACTATTTGAGGTTGACAGTCTAACCTGCAAGTCATTAAAGCATCCCAATCCTCTTATACTTCAAGTCAAAAATACAAATAACCTCTTGGTCATTAACAAAAGACAGGAGATGTACAAGTCAAGTAATATTGCAATAGAATTGAGCTCTTCACACCTAAAATTGTGGGGCTTTATAATTAAAGATGACTAACTCTTGCTGAAATGAACCGTATATTAATTACATTACCAGCAAAGTAGGGTTCATCAGTTCAAAATAGATCAGGTTCCAGGTCTCCTAATTTTTACACATGTAATTACTTAAATGACTATAATTGAGTAAACATGAAGATGATTACATCTTTTTCATTGCAGAGTGGATATGAGTAGCCTTAAGTAGAGAAGACCCATAAAACTTATGGCAGCCTTATTATGAATGCCCTTTATAGAATTATATATGAAACTTCCAGAACCCCATTACTTACCTGATGTTTTTCCTTACCTAATAGTTGGAACAAGTGGTCTCTCATGTCATCATTTGTCCCCAACAACATTTAACAGCTAACAACTGCATATAGACAAACCTATGATTTAAAAAAAAAAATAAAAAAACACTTTAGGATGAGGAAAATGAATTTGTGACAAATCGTGCTTGTATAGATCAAAGGTACAAAAAATTCTGGAATGCATAGTGAAATTAGACAAATGAAATTTAAATACTGAAGGAGTATTCCATTACCTGTCATCATTGGAACCTTGTGGTGTAGAATAAAGAGCACCATTTTTCTTCCAATATTCTAACAATCTCTGGTTATTTGGCTTGTGAGAAGGATCACTAGTATAACCCAACTAATATGCAAGATTACGAGTGGCAATCATTTTGAAGGACTCATTTGTTGCAATTGCTGCACAACAGAATTAAGCTACAGCCAAGAGAAAAGAAGCTATCAAATAGATGTTCTAGTAAAGTGTTAATGAAGTTAGCAACTTATCATCACCCACCTGTAAAAAGCTGAAATGTTGTGTGTTGACAAGGCTTACATTGGCACCATCTACAACTGCATCAAAAGGACCATGTTGCTGAAGCCACTTCTGTAAAAGTTCACTTTCTATATCAACCGCTAGATCATGACTAGCTATTTTATGTCCAACAAAAATCAAAGTGTAAAACCATCAACATGACTAGTTACAAGACTAGACCAATAAAACTTAACATTCTAAATGTTTATTTGTTTGGAAGTCAAATTTTCAGATAACCCTTTCTGATTTAGGAATAATCTTATGCCAAACTCTAGCAGCCACTTTGGTTGATTTGGCCTTTCTTGAAGAACTTGCTGTATGTTTATATCTATTTTCTAATTAACGTGTAGAATAATATTTTCTCTACACATCTAATGCATTAATGCTACTCGTGATTCTAGCAAATGATTCAGTAAAGAACAAACTGATACATAGCAGAATATGAAAATATTCAGCTTCACGTGAGAAAATTCTTCTCTAAATCACAGACAACTCAATAACGTGTCATACCTGAAAATGGTTAAAGTTTGACTTAGCTTTCTTTGGCAGGCCGATCTAGTCAACGAGGTAGCAAAATTTTCAGGCTCTTTTGGATCAATATTAATGCTCACAAGCTTTTCACTGCATGAGAGACACATACCCGCATCATTTACATGAGTATCCACCACCTTCCAGTGCCCACTTCCAATCCGTCCTTGCCCATGCCATCCCCCGCCTTCCTAAACAATCCCTTCTCATACCATGCTAACTTCCCAATATTTTTCTCCAACTTTTGCAGCATCTTCAAAATTCAAACAAGCTTTAATAATTTGAAGAGTTGATGCTGACACCTACCTCACAGTAGCGCGTAAACGATGCAACATTTCATAGACCTTGTCTTCCTTTTTTGCATCAACACTGAGTTTTCGAAGAGCAGAAAGCTCAGGCTCTTCAGCCATAACCCCAGAAGCAATCATGTCAGCATCAACTTTATAAGCTTTATCTGTATCACCCCTCTTGCAGAATCCAAAAAGGGCAGCTTCGTAAGATCTCAACTTGGGTGCAATACCACTAAGAAACCATATGGACATTTTTTGTTGAGTATGCACTTCATATTGATAGAAGAATTCTAATTACATAAACAAGAAGAACCATAGCGAAATTTCCAGCAAGTCAATGGCCTTGGGTATTGGGTGAAGAATGAAAAATGTGGAGCTTGACGACTATACAGTTGCGTTACATGACTTGTCAGATAAAAAGATAAACCATGTATGTAGCTTTCCTTAACCACGATTCAGAGAAAAGCTTGATCAACCAAATATTGGTAATAGTCTTTACAATTAAATATAAGATAGAACTTCCATTCTTAATGAAAACCGTGCTTGGTGTCAACTTGTCTCTGAAAGCATTTGATACAATGTAACAACATTGCTTATGATGCCCTCTACCTGGGTTTGGAAGAGTCGTGTGGCTGTAGCTCCCATGATCCACTCTAAAGCAGAAGAAGATAAAGAAATCCCATGGGAAATAAGATGTGCAGCTCGGTTGGCTCCCTTATAACCATAGTCACAAGCAACAAAGGAAAAGACACTGCAACAATATAATTAAAAGTTAAGATTCCACCATCCTTCTGCCAAATAAAAAACTTCTGGGGGCAACATTTCACTTAATGATTTGAAGGCATCTCAGATCATCAAAAAATTGCATCCTGATCCTAGATAAAAATAAAATCAATTGCAGATTTACACCTATACTGTTCTTTCAATACACATACAAGCCTTCAGCTTATGTTTGGATCAGCGTTTTGAATGCTCAAAGCGCAGCAGCAACCCAAAACGCAATTAATTCATCTTAAAACCAAACGAGACATTCAGAAACAAAAAATGCAACAAAGGAAACTTGCCACGACAGAGAGAGAGAGAAGAATCAGAGGATACTAACACAGTTAAAAGGACCATGTTGCTGAAGCCACTTCTGTAACAGTTAACTTTCTATATCAACCACTATATCATGACTAGCTGTTTTATATGCAACAAAGCTCAAGAATTAAAGTGTAAAACCATCATCAAAGCATGCCCACAAGAAAAAGAGGAGCTTTTCAATTAAAACCATGAAATTTGTTCTCATCAAGGCAACTGGTCCAATAATTAGTTTGATCATATCTTTCGTTTCCCCCTGCACCATAATGTTTATGACTCAAGCAATCGACAACACGTCATGCATGAAGGTCACTGGTTCCAAATGACCCTTTCATTGCTCTTATTTTATAAATTTGGGACATTCGTTCCAAATAATACTCATAGTACATTTATGGATGATTCATAAAATAATTTGGTCACAGTGAACTTACACCCCTTTTCAGCTCACTTTATATCAAATTCCATCAGACGTGAATATATTCAACCAAAGTGCAAAAGAAAAAGCACAAGCCGCCGAGGTACTCATATAGGCCAAAATATTATGAATATGCGGAGCTAGGGAAGAATCAAAGGGAAGGAGAAACTCACATAGACGAGGACCCGGCCCACCCTCGGTGGTGGGGGAACCAAAATGGGAGCCAGAAAAGCCGGTGTTACGATTGGCATCGATTTCCGGACAAAACCCTTGGCCTCTGGTTTTGTAAGGGCCGGTGAGTGAGGAGAAGTGTCGCCCATAATGGCAAAGTTGGGGTTCAGGAGAGAGGAGAAGCATGAGGAAATGCAGAGCCATTAACGTCTGCGCAGCCATCTTCGTCCATTACAGCTTGAAGAAATACTTCGCTGCGAGTCAACTCGGACTTTGCTGGTCAGAGCACAATGCTCTCACCTGTAAGTTACGAGTTCGAAGTGGCAAAACACTGAAGCAATGGTTCGTTGATTTAGGAGGGAAATAAACAGCGTCAACAACGGATCTATTTCTTCTAATTGCTTCAATGATTTAGGAAATAAAATGCGCCCTCAACGGAACAATTTCTCACAACGGAAGTATTTCGTCCAATTGCTTTGCTAGTTTAGGAAATATAAGAAGCGCGCGCCCGCCACAACGGAACAATTTCTTCAACAGTGAATTTTTTTTTTTTTTTTTTTGAAATATGAACTCAACGGTTAAATTGTTATAACATTTAATCTTCCATCTTATTCTTTACCATTAATTTCTTCATAAGCCTTTTTTTTTTAAATTGTAAACATAAGATTAATGGGAAAAAAAAATAAACATAAGATCCATGGTGGAAATCAAATTGCTGTTCTTAACTACGTTAGGATTTGAATTTTTATCCATTTTAATTAATTTTTAACAATAATTGTTAATTTATTAATTTTAATTTATGAAATATTATGAGAAAAATACATATAAATATCATTTCAACTTTCAAAATCGAAAAAAGTCTATTGACACATGCAAAAAATATGATAAGAATCTAGGTTTTTCATGTTCAAAAGAAAAAGTCAAAAGGTCCCATCACTAAATCATTTTACACATATTTTCAATGCTTGCTAATTCTGTCAAAAACATTATAAATTTTGTCAAAACCTTACTCTTTTACTTAATCTCATTACTTAATTTGGCACAATCTAAAACTTTCTCTCAATCATTTTACACATTTTGTCAATACTTATTGATTTTGTCAAAAACCATTACAGATTTGATCATCACCGCAACTATTTTCATCAATCTCATTACTCAATTAGTCACAACTTAAAACTCTTTGTTAATCTTTTTACACATATTGTCAATATAATATTTACAGGTTTTGTCAAAATCATTACTCTTTTACCCAATTTTATTACTTAATTAGTTACAACCCAAAACTCCTCTGTAACCTTCTTCCTTTCATACCCTCTAGTTAATGAACTCTAGCACCAAAGAAAAACAAACCAAAGAGATTCCAAAATAAACAGTGAAGTATGTAGCAATCAAGCTCAAGCATGGTGGTGGAGGGAGAATAGCTGAAGAGAGAAGACAAAAGGGGAATTAGAGAAAGGAAAGATGTTGAGAATGATCTCGTATGATCACAAGGATCTGGACTTCATATGGATCTATCGATGCACGAAGTCAAAATTGCAAACTTTGGTGTGAGTCAAATTATCAACGTTTATCATCTTCTTTGGGAGTTCATTGTCTTCATCATTTTTCATGCGCAAATCATAGAACCAGAGGAGGTGTGAGAAAGTGAGAAGAGGGGTAGCTTCACCGTTGAACCATTGTTCATCATCCTCAACTTTGGGCGTTTGATGTTGAGGCGAGCAAGAACCAGAGAGGAGAGAACGTGATTGAAGACTGGGCTTAGGTAAGGCTACCCTGACTCTATTTTGCATCATCTTCCCTAGGTTTGATGATTTACAGAGGGAGGCGGAGGAAGCACTATTCATTATCTTCTCTGATGAAGTTTGACAAAGAGGCAAAGAGTGGTAGGGTGGGTGCCGGTGTGGAATAAAATAGAAAGAGAAGAAGGAAGGAAGTGAGAAATAGAAAGAAGAAAGAGGAGGGCATTTTGGTAAAAACACATAAACAGAAAATTTACATATTCCTACTAGATGACTTCTTTGTCCTTTGCAAGTGTTAACAGACTTTTCTAGGTTTTAGGAGTTCATGTGGTATTTATTTTTCTTTTTGCCAAAATATTATTATATGTTAATTTGACAATAAAATTTATTAACTTAATTTTATTAATTTATTAGTCCTAAATTTATTAATTTCAATAAATAAAACATATGAAACTTACAAAGCTTAGTTATTTATTTTTTAATTAAATTAAAACTTTTGTTTATAACTAAAAGGGAGAAACTCATTTAAATCCATTTAAAATACCCAAATCTAAATTCAGGTATGCACTTTTAATAAATCTCCAATCAAGCAAAGAGGCCTCATTAGGGATTACTAAATTTTGTTAAAAGACAATAATGCCTTGCCCATCATGTCATGAATCATCCAACAAAAATAAAAGAGTAAGGCAAACTATGGCTTTTTAAGCAAAGAAAAAAAAAGTCAACAAAATTAAGGGTTAAGTTTTGGTTTTTTTTTTTTTTAAATCAGGACATAATATATGAACTTTGAAGTTCGTTGCTCTATCAAAAGAGTATAGAATCCTTAATTACATTTGGGATAAGCACACGATTGGTGAATCAACCAAATAAATCTCACAATGGAGAGATTGGGGAGTCTGGTTAGATGGAGATTTTATCAATAGAAAAAGAATAAGAGGAAAAGAGAGAGAGAGGAAAAAATAGCAAGACATATTGGTAAAATCAACTAATCCTAAAGTCCCTAATTAGCATCTTGGCCTAATTAAGGATTTGATAAATCTGCAAGCTTGAATTTGGATTTGAGCATTTTAAATGGATTTAAATGGAATTTACCCATTCTATAATTATTCATTAATTATTATTATTATTATTATTATTATTGTTATTGTTATTATTATAAAATCAGTTCCTCTACTGCTTTTAGGATGATTTTCTCATATCTGTGGATGATTTTCTCATATATGTGGATTAATCGGTATGTTGACGCTTTCAATCATTCCATCCACACCAACTAAATTTTATATACTAGAGTTGAAGAGAAATTCCAAGAACTTACCCCTTGATTTTCTTTGTTGGCTTTTTCCCCCCCTTAATTTTGTCACTTCAAAGCTCTATTATATTTTTTTGGATGATTCATGATGTGATGTGAGGGAAATTATAGTCTCTTAACAATATTCAATAATCCCTAATAAGATCTCTTAGCTTAATTAGAGATTTATTAAAAGTTAAGGCCTCAATTTAAATTTGGGGTATTTTAAATGGGATTTTTCAATACTAAATGCTCTCTCTCTTTTTAGCAAGCTTGTAGGCACGAAAGGGAGGCCTACATGCCCGTTCGGTCCCTTAAAGATGCTCTATCTCCTAAGTCCTATCTTTCATTTCTATCATTTATTGTGGTGATTAACTGATCATAATCAAAATCAAAGCTTGTATCGCAGGTTAGTGTGGTTTAGACGGTTAGTTTAGGTGAATTTTTCATTTTTTCACCTATAAAGACATGAAATTCATTTATAGTTCAGAGCAATATTTACTTACAATTAATCCCATAATTTTGTTGATATCTTGATAGTACTCAACCATACAAAAAGTAATGATGATATACCTATATCTTACGGTAATATTCTTGACTAAACCAATTTATGAAATGCTTGGTTAAATTAAACTGATCAATAACAAACAAGATTGACAATTATCAAGATATGAAATCTATTGAAAATTTGAAAAAGTGGTTTGATTGTGGCATATGAAGCATATTTTCAGTCGATTAATTTGGCTTCTTTACCAAACCAACATTCCAGCCAAAACCTCACTTTTTTGTCATTTCTCACTTCTCGCTTCAAAATTGACATAAACTTTGACCGTCAAGCTCCTAAATGCTTCCATAACAATGTCCAACTTCTTCACAATGGTGCCCATGGATCTTTTTTCCTAGCACCATCACATTTTTTTGGTTGTATAAAAAACATTGTAAACTTTTTGTGGCACAAAAAAAGTTATATGAGTTGGGTTCCAATAGCTTACCCAAGACCAAGACTCGCCTCCAAACTCAAAAAATATTTGATACTTACATATCGTCTATCAATAAAATCTTTATATCAGTGAGATTTGAACATACAATCTTATGGCTTTTTTTTTTTTATATATAAAAAGTTTTGAAAGGGTTCGACACCAGTCTCCTACCAAGGCTAGAGCATGGCCCTGGGCTCTATGAGCACTTACTGGGGACTTACGAGATCGCCTATCAAAGGAGTCCCAGCGGTGGCAGAGGGGATCAAACCCACAACCCAAAGGTCTAGTCCTGAATCCCTTACCATTTGTGCCAACTCTCATTGGCTACAATCTTATGGCTTTGAACAAACCACTTTACCAACATAATCAACCTTTCTTGGCTAAATTTTTAAAACAATAGAGATGGATTTGTTTTGGGCTTACCCCCACGGCTCAACCAAAAAAATTGAAAAAATGTGTTCAATTTTTTCCTCCTCTTACAAATTGGTCCATAATAGGATGGGCTTTCTTCATATTTGGGTTTCAATTGTAAAAGGGCTTAAGGCCCAAATTAAGTTTGTCTTGGGTAAAAGGCTTAGATCTGAGACTTATAAATTCAGGGAATTCACACCATTTTTTTTTTTCATGATTGCATTTTGATTGATTTATGTTATTAAATATTTAAACACTTAGTTATTAAAAAATATGCACAGACCAAATTACAGTTGATATAGTAAATTTTTCTATCCAAGTGTACTATTTTGTGATCTATGGGCTTCAAAATAGGTAGATTTCTGCTTGCGGACAACCTTTCGAAGGATCAAGCAATTGCAATACCTTGTATCAAAAAAATGCAATATCATAAATTTACACTTATGTTGAATAGCTTTGTCAATTTTCGAATAGTTCATTAAATATTTATCCCCTCCACTTTTTTTTTTTCTATGTTCGTGTCCTTATTTATAATCTATATTATATAATTATAATGACGTTTTATGTTGGTTTAATGGCATTCTGATCATTTTTACTTTTTTTTATAAAAAAAAAAAAATCAGTTATAATTTAGCTTCTAATTTTCTAGACTCCATCAATAAACACAAGACTTTGTTAGTTATAATAATAATAATAATAATAAAAACATCAACAGTTGTAAAACTATCATAATAATTTAAAGTTGGTCTTTTGTTGTGTTATGAATTATATTTATACACATGAAAGAAAATGAAAAAAGATAGTTCTTCACTAGGCTGTAGTATCTTGTAGAAGAGGATAGTGTAACCAGTTTGATGGGCCTGCTTTGAGTTGGGATGAAATGTAAATATAAGTAAAAGAGTATTTTCATCAAAGAGCCTGGGGCCGTGCCCTGGTTTTAGTGGGGGACTGATGTCGAACCCCTCCAAAACTTTTTCTTCTACCAAAAAAAAAAAAAGAAATATTGGGTTGCATTTACAATTAAAAGGCTAATTTTATTGCTAAACATTATGCAAAAGATTTTTTTTTCAATTACTTAATTATTTCATGCTAATATGTTATTCTTAATCGCTAGCTTATTGAAGGAACAAAATGGCTTTGCAAAATTAGTGTGGCTAAAGACCACTAACAATAGCAACTTAGCTTTAAGCTTGTTTTTTCTTTGAAATCTTAAAAAAGAATAGAAAATATGAAACTTATTATGATTAAGATGCAAACATGAAATTAAGAATCCCACAAAGAGTTAAATAAAATAGTAGAAAGAAAGAGTTCCAACTTCTTAAACAAAATGATGCTGATTTGAGTTTATTTCGTGGGGTTGAATTATATTCTTCGGTAAACTTCGATGATTATTCTTCAAGTCAATATTTTCATATGACTAACTCGGTTGGTCTAGGGTAAATCATTAATTAAGTTCTGGCAAGAAAAAAAAGAGAGGGTAAATCATTGAGATAGAAATGAGAAGTACTTTTGAAAAAACTAATAATAACACTAATAAATAATAATTACCACCCGCTTGTTTAATTCTTTTAATATTCGTCGAACAATTTTTGTAAAGTAATTTCTTAGAAAATTTTTTAAATACACACACATGTATGTATGTATGTATGTGTATAAATCTTTATATTTGTATATATGTGTGTGTATCTGTATGTATGTGTGTGTGTATAAAATTTCAAAAGGCACATATATTTAAATTACTAAAATGAAGGATAAAAGAATGGTTTGCTAATTATCATTAATGAAAGTATAATGTTCTATGCCCCTATAAGTTGTAATTTTGTAGAACAAAAACTAACAAAACGTTAAAAAGATATCTTTTTCCTAGAACAATTTTATGTGTGTGTGTGTGTGAACAGAAACACTTTGTCCAGATAATTTTTTTAATTTTTCGAAACAAAATAGTATTCTGAAAATAGAAAATCAAACTGGACATAGATTTCTTAAACTCCGGAAAATGACATGTCTGGTTAATTATTTGATTAAAAATATTGGTGATAACATATATAAGGTGTTATTAGTTAATTCATACAAAATATTTCAAAAATTTATAAGAAATTATTAAAATAAATCATTCTAAGTTAAAAAATGAATAACAAAAATTGATTCGTTATATCAGCACAACAAAACACTATATGTCAAGAAAAATCATATGCAAAGGATAGATAGATCAGATTAAAAAAATAAATTATAATCTTCTCAAAACTAATCATCACATCGTTTAAAAGTTATTATCAGTACAATTTATGGGTTAAATTCATATCAATCAATAATTATCAATGCATGTGACTTACTTAGTTTAATTTATTTGATTGAGCTGTGTTGTTGCTTAGTGAATGGTGATTATGAGAAATAATAATGAAGGTTGATAGCTTTATGTCCTATAAAGTAGAGAGTCATTTTCTGTGTTTCTTTCCTCTTTTATTTATTTTATTTTATTTTTTATGGGCTGCATGACGCGTTTTCCCTCTTTTGATATGATTACAAATCTTTGAAAATATCTTTTGCTCTTCATTATGCCCTTTGATTAATTAGAACAAGACAATATGATTCAACTGAAATTGTGGTTGGAAGTCAAGTGTGACTAGATTTTGTTTGGTGCACCGATAAGTCCCATATTTATTAATAGAGTGGTGCTTCAAAATATGTATACGAGTGAAAAATCACTCAATATCTTGAGATTTTGGGTTAATATGTGCCGTGAAAGTATTTGTTAAAACAGATTTGTATGAAGCATAATGAGGAATATATATAGTTCATTAAACTAAGAAAATTATTATTATAGTTCCTAAAATTAAGTTTGAGCATTTCTTAGGTCTAGTTGGCATTACATATGAATCGGAAAAGTTGAGCTCAATGATAAGTAATATTTCTTTAGTCTTAAATATAGGACATAATTTATAATGTAAATTGCTTTAAAAATTATAAAATATATATTTAAAACTGGATGTAATATATAATAAAGTGGAAGGACAAATAAACTTGAGTTTGGTTTAGTACTAGACGTATCGTTGGAAGCTGATAATAATATTTAAGTTTACAGCTCCTAAATGATACTAGCCTCAAGCCGACCCTCCTTTCCTTATATTTGATATCAAAACCTAGTTTTAAACTAGAATTATTAAATATTCAAAGGGAAAATATTTTAATTATATAAATGAATAAAAATGATAATTTTCATCCAAATTTTCCCCATCCTTCAATACTTCGCTTGCCACATTTTAAATAAACTAGTATGACATTAAGTTTAGCTACAAATACATTATCACCATTTAGTTTTCTAGGACATGATTTATCATGCATTTGACCTTTACTCAAGTAATCTTTTCTTATAGTTTATATTAAAATTGAATAATTGAAACTTTATTTTATGCTGTTTCTAATATTGGGATATTTTTTTACTTTAATAGGTGCATACTTTAATTTAAAATAAAGATAATATATTCTACCAGCTATTTTTAAAAATAACGTTTTAATTTTTACTGCTAAGGGAAGAAGGGAGAAATTAAGGCTTCCATTTGAGCATGCGAAGACCAAACGCATACGGGGAAAAAATATTATTAAGGTAAAATATAGGTATGACTGAAAGACTATATATCTTCTCTTCAATATAATTAGTTTTAAAAAAATATATAACATATAGTTGATAATTAATTATTTTAAAATTTTAAGCCCAAAAAAATAATATCAACACATACACATATATATATTTAGCAAGGCATCCTCAATGAAGATGTAATATTGTTTAAGATTGAAATGTATTGTTGGATAACAAATATGAGCACTCCTCCCAATAAGAATTTAAACATTGTTTTTTTTTTGGTAAAAAAGAATTTAAACATTGATTCACTACATTATAAGAAATTAGAATCTTTCCCATGATCCAACCCCATTAGTCATATACATATAATTAATATTTCAACAAACAACAATCCAATTCATATCTTTTTTTAAAAAAAAAAAAAAATCTCCATATTGTCACATTGCAAGAAATGTTATTGAAGAAGTCATAGTTAGCACTTCTTTTAACAAATAATGACGTTGGTGTATTAAAGTCTGTGCTTCTAAAACACTGATTACTTCGTCGTCCTTTGATGCATGAATTAATACGTTCTGAAAGGGCTTACATTAAAAGAATATAAATGTGGTAAATTCGTTAACTTTATTTAACACTGCCTGAGATTTCAACTCTTCAAATCTTTTCCATGTGACTTGTGTTATGGCCCCCTATATTATTATTGAACCACCATGTGACTTGTGTTATGGCCCCCTATATTAAAGATTGGAAGAAGTATTTTGTAGTAGTAGAGTTTGAGTCTCACTACCAATTTCTGAAGTTTTTATCAGGTACTTCATTAATTATATTCAATCACACATACACATGCATATAAAAATGAAAAAAAAAAAAAACCTGTCTCGGGACTCTTAACGATTGGACATAGATAACTAACTTCTTAGTAAATTAAAATAAGTTAAGTAATCATTTATAAAAAATGTTTTTTGGTTTTTGTAAAATATCCCTTATCATCATTTGCAATATTAGAAACTACTTCTATATAATATGTACAATCAATGGAAAAATTTAAGGAAACAATTATAAATTTAAATGACAAAACGAATTGATATCTTATATTTAAAAAAATATAACAAACTCCTCCACTAATTGTTATTTTTAATTCAAGATGGAGTAATTTTTATTAGTCTCTTACATTTATGTTCAAGTGTGTTTTAATATTGGCTGATGCTCATTTTTACACATGTTTTGTGAGAATTAATAAAAGGGCGCATTTCAAAAACATATATTATCCTCAATCCTTAATATAACAGTTAGGTAACTAATTTAGATAGATTAATAAAGTTGGTTATCTTAGTAATTTGTAACAAATATTCGTTGGCTTTCCTAAAATGCTATTTTTTTTTTTTATCATGAATACCTTTAATTGGATAGAAACTCTTTAATGTGTGTAATATAATTAATAAGGAAATTTTGAGAAAAATATAATTTAGGAGAAAAAATGAATTAGACTCTTATATTTAAAATCAAATCTAATTTTCAACTAACTCTTATAATAAAAACTGAAAGGTTGTATACGTTTTAAGCCTTCAAAAATATATAGTCCAACAACACAGAATTTAGTTGTAAGGCCTTTTCTTATTTTCTCAACTAAATTTTTATACAAAAATTAAAATCAGTAAATAAAGCATCATTGGCCCTAATACTTTTATTTAAAGAATAGGAAAGTGAGCAGGCTTTATGTCACTAATTAATAGGGGACGTACCGTCACAAATTCAAATTTTATTTTGTCGGAAAGCATATAAACTCTAATGTATTTATAGCATTTTTCTAATTATTAATTTAAAAGAAATGTTCTCATAGCTAGATTTTCTGGCCTGTGATCATATACTATTAATCATAATGAAAAGGAGGCAAGCATACTAGCTATGATATGTAAAGAAAAATAACATATTATAAACTATTAACAATAAAAACAACATAACGTGAAAAAAAAAAAACAATTTTTTTATCATCCCTTTCGTGTGAAAAACTTCATTAATTCAAAAAAAGTACAATTTAATTCCCCCCCCCCCCCCAAAAAAAAAAAAAACACTTTGGTTTTAATTTTCACCACTTCGTTTCTTTTCTTTATCCTCTCTAATTGCTTTAGAAGGTCTAAATCATTCGATTATCTATTCTTCACATACTCTCAAAATAAGGGGCAGTGCTCTTTATACATATATTACATATCTTCGTTTTAGAGCATCTCCTTTTTAATCATAACATGCCATGTAATGATTTTATATGGGGCCCTTTATTCTTATATATGTACTCTGTTATAATTATCTTTGCTTAAAATTCAACTATGGTCTCAGAAAAGCAAACTTTCCAATTAGTCATTCTTACTGTACAATTTTCTTCTGCAGTAATAATACTTCCAGAGTTATTTGTAACAAAGTTTCAACTCTGTTTTTTAAGTTAAAAATATTAAAAAATAATATCATTTAAGAGAATTATTTTTATGAATAGATTTCGAGCCTGAAGGTAGTAAAAATGAGCGGCTTCTTAAATAAAAAGGTCATCTCTCTCTACATGAGTTTTTTATTACTTTAATATAACTATGTAATATTCAATATTATTGGCTATGATCAACTCTGGTTGGTATTAATCTTTTCTTTTATAAACATTTTTCTTTACTTCACTATATTGCTTGCCACTTTTTAATTACATTTTAATTAAATATGTCCTCTAAATTCAACGATATAATTTTTCTACTGTTCAGTCAAAGATCTAGCTAGCAGGACTATTCATTAAACATATTAATTTAAATTATTGCAACTTTAAGGTTTTTTAATCACTTTGAATTATTGTTTATAAAAAAGAAATAAGACATTTAAAGATATCATATCATGAAAATGAATAAAATGAAGCTTGACACTTGAACCATTTATTAGGTCAAATTAACTTAATTAATGCTAAAAAAATGGTTCAATTATGCAATTGACATGGATTAGCTACTTAATTAAATGAAATGATCTAATTAATTGTATCATTTTTTATGATTATAGAACATTCAGATGGTAAAATATAATTTTACCCTTCACATGGATCGATCATTCTCTTCTTATTATCATCGTTAACTTTTTTACAAATATAAAAGGATGGCATACTTTTTAAATCTTGACGATAACCCGTGTTTATGTATTCTCGCCAAAGAACCTAAGCTTATATTTTCCCCCCTTTTTCCCGCTCTATTTAATCTCTATTATTCCACTCTGTTTCTTTTTTAACGAGGAAAAAAATCATCATTCCTTTTCAATGTTGCTTTTCTTTTCTTGCTTCTACTTTTTCTTTACTTCTCTAAATTATTTTTACTAACTTATAAACCGATATAGAATCTAAATATATAAAATATATGATATGATTAAGCAATTCATTTGACTTTCTTAATCTTTCCAAGAAAATCAATTAGTCTTATATTTAGTAATGGAGGGAGTACTATAAATTAATTATGGGGAAATGTTCCGCGTGATAAATAAATAAAGCTCATAGCATGGCGATTTGAATTTTATGTTAAAAAAAATAAAGTGAAAATATTTTTGCATGGTAACGTAACTTTCAAATTTACAGAACCAATAATGAAAAGTGATTGTGAACACCCTTTATTAAGAGGATATCTCTAGAATCCACCGCGTGATATTCCAACATCGAATTCCTATTCAAACTTCAGCGTAGTGAGAGGGAGAGGGGTGAGAGAGAGTTTCAATATGTTAGTGTGTACATTTTGCTAATAGATTTATCTGATAAATTAATAATAGATTATATTTTAGGTAAGTATATAATATCATCATAAAATAAAATTAAACATGCATGTGAAGATACAGGAAAGGATCAAGAGAATGAGTATTACTTGTACTGATAACTCAAATTGAAATGAATAAATAGATATCAGACATAAATCCTCAAACTGTTGAAGAAGCTAGAATTAAAGAAGAAACCAGCGATGATGAGTGTTGACTTATAGAGGAAAAAGGCTAATTATATATGCATGTCTTCTCTTCAGACCTAATAATTATGTTCTCCACTTCGATTTTAATTACACACACAATGAAACTGAAAAAAAATTGGACCACTATCCACAAGTAACATGTAAATGTACAGTGATGAACACAGTAGTATATCATATATCAGAAACAGTAAGTATATGTTGGTTGTGGTGTTATTAATATTAGAAAGAGTTGGATATTTCAGCGAAGAAGAGGAGGGAAGGAAGGAATTGAAGGAGTGAAAGAGGAAAAGCGCAGTAAGAAAATGCAAAAGGAATGTTAGTGGGTGGGTGGGGTGGTCATATAGTCATATATAAATATAAATGGACCCCAATGCATTCATTCATTCCCACCGCCTTGTGTCATTCCTTCAACCTTTTCATCATTTCTTGCCTCCCCTTCTCTCTCTCTCAGAACACACACATAGATACATATGTATGTATGTGTAATTAATACTGTTGCATACAGGATCAATAATTAAACCTGATGGAGACAATAGTTGAAGGGTCAGAAGTTTAGCATGGTTAAATAGGGGTAAACACAATCATGATTAATTTAATGTATAAAAATATTCATAGATAATCATTAAAAATAATATTTAAATAAAAATACGTTAATACACAAGTAAACGAAATAAATTAAACAGAGTTAGCAAAACACAACTCTCACATGTTACTTTTTTTTAAGTGCATGTTTGGGAACTACCAAATCATGATATTAGAATCTCTTTTTTTGCTAGTTAAGATAAAATTCCTCTCACATATTTACCTTATAAATTATAAAAATACTTTTAAAAAACTAAAACAAATAGGCATTTAAACTCAAAACGGGATCTTTTCAAACTAAGTGCATAATAAAAAAATATAAAATTTAACCCAGTCTATCTAATTAATACTCTTGGTTATAGCAGTTAAGAAGTTGATACACCGATTCCTCTAATTAATTTTATCAGCCAACGCAAGTTAGGTTTAAATTTTATATATATATACATACACAGAGAGAGAGAGAGAGAGAGAAATATATATATATATATATATATATATATATATATATATATATATTGAAGTGACATGGCTAGCATGCCATGACAATAGTGATTCTTTTGTGTCTTATCTATGTGCATGCTGTCTTCTCCTTTTTACAGCTTTGCTATCTCTTCTTTCTTGTCTCTCGTGCTCATGCTTTCCCCCAACAGAGGATAGGGGATTTCAAAACAACAAGACAGGAATAAGAACTACACGGGTATTTCCTAATTTTTTAAATTATAATACCGGTCCTAAACATAGACATAGTTACTACAAATTAAACCATGTCTTATATTTAAGAGTACCGGATGAGTATAAATTATTTTCATGCTAAAAAATAATACAAGCATCTATAAACTATTTTCATGCTAAACAATAATACAAGCATCTATTGTCAAAAAAATACGGATCGACTTTACAGTTTTTTAAAACCAGTTATGTGAAATTGAACCTACAACCTGCCCAATACAACATTTTATTGAAGATAAAGAATAGAAATTGTATAGCTATAATTGGAAATGTTGTAGAAAATCAAATCACGACTAGTTTAACTAAGTGTTTATTTATTGTACAACTTTTTATATGTTAGTTATGAAAAGTTAACTATCTACGTAAGTTTAACAAAGTAAAGAATAAGTCAGCGTAATTCATTACTTTTTACTTTTTTATTCAAAATAAAAAATATTTTTAATTTGACGTCAGTGAACATTCATACAATTTAGGGACAATTGCTTTTAGACCCCAAGCAACAGAAAAAAATGGAACAATGGTCTTTAAAAATCTTAAAATCGTATTTAATTTCTATGAAACTTTTTTACAATAAATTTCAATTATCAACTTATCAATAGATGTTTATGGACTTATCATTAGACGCATATGAACTTGTGAGTTGACCGCACATAAACTTGTTAGCGGAGATCCCTGGATTTATTAGTAGCATTAGAATTTATTGCAAAAAATATCACACGACTAAAGTGCAATTCTAAGATATTTAGAGACTTTTTTTTTTGTTGTTGTTTGGGACCTAAATACAATTTTCTCTAAAATTTACTCTTTATAAGCAAAGAGGACAGTAATTTTACTGTTGAGCGTGGTAATATAATTGAGGTATCAGTAAATTTGACCAACCTACGACGACAGATTCTGCCCCATCCAACATTCTATACAAATGCGCTTCCATATCCCATGCTTCCTTTTTCTTATCCTGTGTCTACTTTTCCTTCTTTTTTTTTCCTTCTTTGGGATTTGTTTTTTCCTTGGAATTTGATTTCTTGTTTTTGTTTCTTTTCCTATGATTAAACTAAAGTCAAATATTTATTGTAGCGATGAGAAAAAATTCCATTAAAATCGCACTTTTACCTTATTCCATTAAATTATGCTCGTATTCTAGCTTACTCTTAATACTTTATAAGTTAACTTTATAGGGTTAGATCATATATGAAATTTCTTATACTGTCAAAAGAAAGTGAAGTAATTAATAGCCAACAAAAATTAGTTCATTCATCTAATATAATTTTATTAGGCAGTGAGTTTAAATCTTGTTATTGATGAAAAAAATTGTTGATAAATTTTTTATATATAGCTTTATGAGTCATATGGGTAAAATATATCCTATTCAACTCTTCACATATTATTGATCATTAATAATTAAATATGCAAATGAGGCCCGTTGTAGTACTTATATATTTGTATGTGGACCCAGAAATAATATTCAGAATACATAATCAATAATTAAACTTGAATTTTATATATATAACATGATCATATTTTTCAAAAATAATCTGTCAAAGTCCTAATTAAAATTACAAATCATACTAATTAATATTGAATAGTTATAAATTAATTCAAGTTAAAGGACACATAATTTAGAAATCTCTTTTTTTTTTCTTCACT
The DNA here is from genome assembly GCA_037074495.1 of Acacia confusa. Classification (NCBI taxonomy): domain Eukaryota; kingdom Viridiplantae; phylum Streptophyta; class Magnoliopsida; order Fabales; family Fabaceae; genus Acacia; species Acacia confusa. Next base: position 42,039,040 of record CM073502.1, on the reverse strand, counting down.
ATCTTCAATGTTCCTTTTTTAAAAACATCGGGGCATTTGGTTCTTTAACAACATTTAGAAATTTTTAAGTAGGTCTCTTAACCTAATTAAGAATTTGTTAAAAAAGCAGCCTCAATTATAAATTTTTTCATTTAAAATAGACTTAATTAGGATTTTTCCTTAAAAAAAATCTCTCACTAAAGTCATACAAATTTTTAATAAAAAAAATTAAAATTATATTTTAGAAAAGAAAGGGGTGGGATCCAACGTCGTCAAAATTGAAAACTGAGAGGTGTGCAGTGGATTCTGTCTGAATTTGGGGGAACTCTGAGAAAAAGCAAACAAAAATGATTGGAGCTGTTGTCACCTCTTTCATTTGTCCCGTCTTCGTCATCTCACTCTGACCACTTTGACCTTAATTATTTAATTATTGTCATTACCATACTTATTTAATACTAACTCCCGGGGATTTTAATTATAAATTGAAAACTGAACCAATTACTAAACCAGTTGAAATCATGGTCAAATCAGGGTAAGCTGAATCATAATTGAAGAAATACAATAAAATTCAAATATACAAAAAATATTTACATATAAACTTTAAAATAATAATATTTAAATAAAAAACATTAATATATAAATAAATGAAATATATATGTATAAACTACTCATAATCATCGCTCAGACTTGGAGAAACTCCCTGTACTACTAACTTAAAGAGAGAGAAAAAGAAAGACAGAAAGAAAGTTGAATGGTAACATGTGAGACTTAATACTGTCTATAGAAATATTTTTTTTTTCAAATATTACAAAAATAAATTAAACATAAAAAATGAAATATAACCAAAATCAAAAGACATACACTTTGAAAACTAATTTATTCGCGAACAAAAACTTAGACAACAGCTATATATAATAATGAACAAATTTACACATATATTTTGTCACGATAATTTTGGGGAAAAAATCTAAAATTTTATGGAATAAATAAAATTACAATGAAACATTGATATATATATATATATATATATATATATATATATATATATATATATATATATATATATATTGGTAATAAATGTATCGAACTGCATGTAGCTATTCAAATTTTGAATTTGAAGTGTGATGAAATTATGAAGCAAAATTCTGTGGTAAAGTTACAGAAGGATGGAAGATATTGGTCCAATATTCATCATCATAGAAAAGAGAACAAAAAAGGGTAGGGCCATGCAGTCACTCGAGGGAAGATTGATAAATATAAATAATATGCTTTATATTCATGAGCAAGATCAACTTCCAAAATATATTTGATATTAAGAACCGAAGGAAGTAATTAACAAGGACGATTGTGACAAAAATCATTTAACTAACATATATACGTTGTTATGTGCACTGTGATTATGTCTACTAATTGAATATGTTTTTAATCCTTTTGTTAATGGTCGTTTCACACTATTTGTGCAACGCACGTGAGGATTAGAAAGGTCATGAAGATGAACAAGATGATTCAAATTAGTGAATGACAAATATCATTATTTATACCTCACTCTTCATGTTGCTGCCAGTGAAGATAGATTATGGATGACCATTGGAGAAGGAACAATATAATGGCGAGACTATGCTTCATTGTACCCTCTGCAACTTCTTTTTCCCACTTTATCTGGCTTGTCTGATCCTCCTTACGTGGTTATGTGAAGCTGAGTTGATTTTTTTTTTTTTTAATTATTGTTACCCGTTCTACCGCATAGAATGACTTGCAATAAGGTGTAGATGACAAGGATATAAAAATATTGCAAAAATGATAAAAGATAAAGGGATTAATTTATAGGCGAATCAAGAGTTTAGGAATTAAATAACACCAAATTCTAGTTAAGAGACTTAATCATAAGTGAATCAAAAGTTGTGGTCATAAATTATAAAAGTAAAAAAAGATAATTACATAATTAAAGTCACCGATAATTAAAGCAGCAGCATACATAAGAGTATAAGACGCCATCTCCTACAACCACGTATACAAGACAAAACATATAACCTTCCAATACATCTACTATGGCCACCCTAACGCATCGAAACCACAAACATGGAGTAGAAGATCCAACCAGCCACTAAACATGAGCAAGTAATATTTTCTTTAAAGAATCCCTTGTACTGAAGTTTCGTATAAAGAAGAATCCAGCAAGTTGTTGAAGCACAGCTTATGCCAATAAGCTCACTCTCAAAAGAGGTGCAATAGCCATTCACTCAAAATGGGTTTGAATGAAATAGGTTTAAATCTATCTTTAAGTGGGAAGACTCGTACTAATAATTAAAAAAAAAAACGCCTATAATACACAAAAATTCTACCAAGGCCTTCCTTGATCATGAAACTAGGTAGGAATCTAGACTCTTGAACTTGCAAAGTGAAAAAACCAAAGATACAAGAAGTCAGGATTTTCTATTCCTTCAGGCTACTAGAGTATCACCCCCACTATAGCCCTCATCAATTCATTTTATCTTCTACCCCCCCCCCCCCCCCCAAAAAAAAAAAAACTATTCCTATCAACTGTAGATATTGCAAGAAAAAAAAACGAGACTAGTTTTAAATATCAAAAGATTGAATAGGTATTTTAAGGAAATTGATGCACATTTTTTAACAAATAACCAAGATGTTAAAAACTGAACCAATTATTAAAGCAATTGAGGTCATGGTCAAATCAAGTTAAGTTCAATCATAATTAAAATAGTATATTATAATTGAAAACTAATTTATTCGCAAAATTAAGAAAAAACTTAGACTGCAACTTTATATAATAATGAACAAAACTACACATATATTCTGCCATGGTAATTTTGGAAAAAATCTAAAATTTTATTAAAACAAATTAGATTAACATAGACCTTTGAGGCTAAAGGTGCAGATGAGCCCTTAAGACTTGTTTGGTACGATTGGAAGGAGGGAAACTGGGTATAGAAAAAAATAATTTTGAGTTGGATTTTTAAAAATGAGAGAAGTGAGGTTAACATATTTTAATTAATTTTTCTTACTCTTTTTATTTTATATATTCTCTAAATTAAAATTTTGTAACTACACTTCAATTTTTTTAAAAATCCAACTCATAAAAATAATCTCTCCCTTCTCTTCTTTCCAAATCCCCTATACCAAACAGACCTTTCATGGCATTAAGTTTGGGGTTCAATCCTCAACTCGGACAATATGCCTGCCATTCAAACTCAAAAATAATAAAGAGGAAAAAAAACAAATTAGATTGGAATGTAATATTTTTTCACAAATTTAAGAGTTAAGGTGTATCTAGCATCTTGAAATTTTTTTAGAAGTGTCCATCACCATAAAATACTTTTTTGAACAATTTTGCATTTAATAATTTAGATAATTTAAGGTGTTGGATACACTTAAAAAGATAATTTAGGATATTTGATGCACCAAAAAATAATTTATGGTACTGATTGCACCTGACAAACAACTTAAGGATATTGGGTGCACTAGAAAAAATATTTTGGGGATGCTGACTGAACTACAAAATACTTTAGAGTACTAAATACACCCTAAAAATATTTCAAATGCTAAATATACCTTAACCCTAAATTTTATGTGTGATAGGGTTCCATCATTCTTCACACTTAGCCTTCTTCTCGCTCCTTTCTTTGCTTGCTTACTTTTTCTAGTATTTTTTTCTTTAAAAAAAAATTTAGGTAAGGGGAAAGATCGCATTCAAGAAAACAATATTTCTAGATATCAGAAATTAAAATATATTTTCATCCAATGGGTGTATATGTAGAGCTTAAAACTTTTAAAGTAGTGTTAAAGAGAATAAGCGTAAGGATCAAGCCGATCAACGTATCTATAATTGGTTTTATTTTTTAAGGTAAAATCCAAAGTCATAGTTCAATTATATATATTATATATATTTGATATCTTTGAAAATTCCCACAAGCATATGGTCGTTTTGTTGGAGGGTTGTTTTTATTATTATGAATAAGGTTCAGAGGGTTAGAGTTTTGGCATGCATTAAAATAATTCACACTTTACTCAAGCTTAATTAAAATATACTACATCCTAAGTAGTCCCATATTGTTCAATTAAGTGATCGACATAAATTTAAGACATAATATTATATTTTCCTTGACAATCATTCACAAACCGACATGAAAAATTCTCTTCACTTATGCAGATGGTAATATATCATAAAATCAAATTTATTGTTGAAGTTTCCCTCCGAAAAAAGAATAAAAAAAATTGAAGATGAACCGCACATAAGATGTTCATTAATAAATTCTCTCAATGTATCATACCAAAAAAAAAAAAAAATTATCTACACAATATTTTATTTTGGACACATTGGAAAACAAATGCATGTTTATATAAAACATCAATTTTTTTTGTAACATGCTTGTTTTTTGGGATACATCAGAAAATTCATGCATGTTTATTTACTATATGCTCCTTTATTTATGCATTATTTTGAGAGACGTCTTTTATTTAACATATTGATGATGCTCTATTGCAAATATACTCTTTCCAGTCCTAATTATAGGAACACCTTTGTAATGTAAAGAGTATTCTTATAATTATGATTGGGGATAGTATTAAATAAAACTGCTTCTTATGTATTTTCATAAGAGCATTTTTCACTTTACCCCCTCAAAAGTGCAACATATTCACGAAATATGTAAAGACAATCGTTAGTAGATTAAACAATACATACACTTAACTTAATTAATTAAAAGTTAACTGTTATAGTCACTAAACTCAATATCTCGTATAAGACCCTTCTTTTAAGGGTGATGTCTATTGAATGTGAAACTCATGATAACAAGAAAAACCTCAATTGTGGCAAAAAAAAAAAAAAATAATAATTATAATTATAATAACACACACACACAAACAAGAAAAACGAATCCTAAAATTGGTATAAGTATATATCTAGTTCTTTAACTTCACACAAAATTTATTTTTCATTCTTAATCTTATAAAAGTGTTTTATCATCAGTCCTCTAAACTTAATGTTGTTCCAAAAAACGCTGATATTGAAATATTAATTTTTAATATTGATAAGAAATTTTTTTAGAAAATAATTATTGGGATAAAAAATGTTCATTTGTGACTAATAATATTACAGTTAAAGGATTGTTTTGGTGTATTATATGGACCTTTATAAGTACACAAGTTGGTTTCTTCCTTTAACTATATATCATTTTTTTTAGAATAATATTTTTCACAGTTTACTTAAACTTCTCATTTTCGTAGTTGGGAATGGTAACATTAAAAAAATTAATTTTAATTTATTAAAGATAACTCTGTTTATTTGTTCATTCGACTAGAAATGACATGGTCAATATACTTCTTCACAAAATGGTTATAAGTAGGTGGGAGTCATATACGTTGCATATAATCAGAATAAGTAGAAATAATAAATTTATTTTTTATTTTAAATTGTTTGACTTACTGTATATTTTATTTTATATTGATCCCATTTAAATTTTCATTTCCATGCCAAAAAAAATTATTTATATTTAAAATTTATTTTTCAAATTTTGAGTTAACATTTTTAATTTTCTTAATACATTGTTAGTAGTTTATTTATAGTATACATAGTTAGTTAGTATAAATTTATTTATTTTCTTTATGCACGATGAATCATCTCATCTCTTCTCTTCTTCATTTCTTTCCTTTTGTTTTCCCAATTCATTTGTTACTAGGATTTGCATTTTATAGTTAAACATTTTATACGTTGATAATATAAAAATAAAAATATCAGTCCTTCCAATATTGGTGAAATTCTCTCCCAATATATTTTTTTATTCATAAATTTATAAATATTGATAGTTTTGTGTTCGGACCTAAATGTTAAAGAATGATCTCTTTTTAAAAAAAAAATAAGAAAATAAAAAGACCAAATTCGTATAAAATAAAAAAGGAGAATATATAATTATGTACAATAATTAATCTCAATAAAGAAACAATTTTTTTGGCCTGAATAAAGAAACAATTTTGAAGATTGTATGAACATAAGAATAATTTAATACTAATATTAAATAAAATTCCCATATTCATGAGACGACGAGAAAAAGAGGTTGATAAATCACTTTCTGTATTTCCAATAAATTTGTAAATTCTATCAAATTTAGTAACCTGAATTATTGTTCTTCTTATTATTGTCTTCATTATTATTTTGGCCCAAATTATTGTCATCATCACAAATGATGACGAAAAGCTACTTCATTTAGATTTCTCTAATCAACTCTATGTCTTCAGCCTATGATCGATTAATCATACATCAAAAAATGATAAATTATTATAAGAAGAAGAATTTGATGATTAAAGTTTATTTTTAAAGCATATATTCTTTTTTTTTTCTCAATTATCATGTACATGTTATCAATTTATAATTATAGATCATTACTCTTAAATCAAACAAACTTATAATTATACTCCCCAACAATATTTTTTTATTATGTAAGGAAATTTTGACTATAATTTTACACAAAGTATACGTTAATTTTGCTTTTTCTTTTTTTAAGAAAACAAGAAACATTTTTTAAAATGATTTATGAATGTATAAAAAGTATTTCTCTTGATTTATTTTTTTATTTTTTATACCCTTGATTTTTTTTCCATCAACATGTTTGCTTTCATTTTATATCTTGCACTTTAACTAGAATCAAATTCAAATAGATAAATTGAAAGTATAAGAGATGTTTTGATTGAGCTACGGAATATTTTGTACAAAAAGAAATAAATAAAAATACTCTTATTCAAATCAAATCCACATGTGGAGTGTATTCATTACGTTCCATTTCAAATTAAAGTCTATTTGATAGGGGGTAATAATAACTGGATAGTTAAAAAATGATCTAGAATAATTTACACGAGATAATGATTTTAATGTAACACACACACACACACTTTACAATATATATATATATATATATATATATATATATATATATATATATATATATATTAACGAAATCATCATGTGCTCATGTTCTAAAATTACTTAGAATTTGACCATAATCTTGCAATTAAAGTCGGTATGTGATTCAAGAAAATGATTATTTTTATGACACAAAATAAACTTATATAATGCATGTTATATCATCTAAATTTTATTACTTTCTCAAAAATGCAATAATTTCTATTTTTTTAGTTGTAAAATTGATTTTTTCTTAACTATTTTATATCAATCTCATTCTATTATTCATTCCAAACGATATTAGAATACCCTTCATTATTCTAAATAGGGTTAAGATGTAAAAATGCACATGTGTTTATCTCGAGGAGCGCCCAACACTGTGATTTTTTTAGGTGCAAAAGTACACACGTAGTTACAAATTAAGTGTAAAAATAATTTTTAACCGTTAAGTTTGACTTTGATCGTTAAGCTTGACATTTTTTTACTTTCAAATGTATAAAAATATACATGATTTGATAAAAAGAACGTCCAACACCAAGTATTATTTTTTTTAGTTTAATAATTTATTTCAATTTAAATTATTATTTCTCTAGGTGTAATTCATGGGATGTGAAATTTTTTATTTTCATAATTTATTTTATTTTTAAAAAATCCTTTTTAAATTTTTTAATTAATAATTAATAAATGAGTATTTATACATTTACAATTTGATATTATAAATACTATGTTTAATTAAAAATAATTTTAATTTTTTTATCTAACAAATTGAACAAAAAATTAAATAATTTTTCAATCAATATTATTTAATTTTTATTGAATTTTCTAATTATGCAATATAAATGTTTGCACCAATAAGGATTTAAATAAAAAATTATTGAAATAAAAAATTTGACCTCTCACGAATTACATCTAGAAAAATAATAATTTTCCTTTAATTGAAATAAAATTTATAAAATTAAAAAAAAAACACACATGGTTTGGACACTCTTTTTGCCAAAAACACATGTGTATTTTTACACATTTAAAAGTAAAAAATGTCAAATTTAACGGTCAAATAGTATTTTTGCATCTAATATATAACCACGTGTGTATTTTTAAACCTACAAAAAGTATATGGTGTTGGACGTTCATTTAGATAAAACATATATGTATTTTTGCATCTTAACCCTTTAAATATTTATGCCTTTTGTCTTTGAAGTTGCATAAAGAATTTTGAATCTTGAACCTCCACCACGACCATATCACATATTTTTAATAAAAATATAAATAAAGACAACATCTGTTTTACATGATTATCTAACTAAATCATATAAGAGAATTGTTGGATTCAAAGGTAAAGCTTTTTTTTGGTTTTGTTTTTGCATATGCTAAAGACAACATATTTATACTGAATTCCAATAAAAAAAAAAATATGCCCATATTACTAAAAAATTGGGATTGCAAAAGCACGTTTTATTCAATTTTATTACATAATAAAAAATATACTACTAGCATAATCAAGATTAGGTGTATGAAGCAATAATAATTCAGAGAGACAATAAAGATAATTGAGAGACATGAACTTTAAAGGAAGAAAAAAGATGTTGGATGGCGGTTTGCAAAAATTGAATAAGAAAATGGAAAGAAGATGATTGTGTTTGAAGCTTTTATTCTTATATCAATAACATTTCCTTTTACTTTACTAACATAATTAATGATAATTGCCCATCATGGTATTGCTTTTCTTAAGTCAAAACTGTGCTCCAAAAGCGACAAAATCTCTAAGTATATTCCCCATTTAATATTATAATATTTATTAGTCAAGCATGCAAGCATCATTCTGCTTTAAATGAGTGTTTTGCACTAATTTTTTCCATAATTACAAAGGAAAATTTGGATAATTTTAAGGGTTTGTTTTTTAAAAAAATATATTGTTATAAATGATTAATCACTCATCTTTCAGTTTTCCTCTCTCAAACAATGATAAAGAATCCAAAGATGTAAAAGAACTAATATAAAAAAAAAGATGTAAAAGAACTTGTACTGTTGTACATGTATTTTATTTATTTACACACACATGGGCACGTCTCTAATTAACTCTTAAATTGTTGTTATATAATATATACATTTCTGCAAGGCCTGGCATCACAAAAATCAATATACTGTTATAAAACTGAAAGAATTCTAGAGAGAAGTCAGAGGAAATTCTAGAGAGATGAAATCCATTCAAATGTAATGAATAGTTACAGGAGACCTCTATTTATAGAAGGATGCAAATAGTAGATTACTATGCGTATATACCATGTCATCCTGTATTTGGAGATTATGGGTCAATGGACATCCACATAATAAGAATATTCATAACACTCCCCCTTGGATGTCCATTTATGAATGTGCCTCGTTAAAAACTTTAACTAGGAAAAACCCAGTGGGATAAAAACCTAGCCAAAGAAAAGAGTACAACATTCATTGATACACTGTTGAGTTTTGCCTCATTAAAAACCTTTCTAGGAAAACCCAGTGGGACAAAACCTAGATAAGGGAAAAAGAGTACAGCGTGTATCGTCTCCCCCTCTTGATTACATCAGACTTGCTCCCCCTGATGACCACATTGCTTCATTGTCTTTCTATCATCAAGTATTCATTGTATACCTGCAAGATCTAAATCTTTCAAGTAAAATCATAAATATACATGTGCATAAATATTTATTCAGATAATAATATCACATGCACGATAAATGTTTCATGCTACATATGAATTTACTTAATTAATTATTCTCGAGAATTTGATGCTCCTAGCATCTTGAGTCCTTCAGGGACTTATTCTAGCGCCTTATGTTCTTCAGGAACATGTGCTTCTGGCACACACTAATATAGTATGACTCATGATCCTCATTATCATCATTACAGCATATGTTATCTTATAAACATAAATATCATCAATGTCGACTTTATTTTTCGGTCCCATCGGATTTCATTCATAATTTATTGAGATCTCATTATATTCACATATATTAGGTACCTAGGTCTCTCTTAGACCACAATACACTTTTCTTGTAATATCTCTTCTGGAGATAACATCTCATCAAAAAATAACTCTTCTGGAGCTTTACTTAATTATCCTCGACTTGATCATCTATATTTTATAGCTCCTTTTCTCTTTCGAGGATTTTTATCTTTATAACCGATGGACCAGCAACGCTTCAGGCGTGCTTTATAACAATTCATATAGGAGCATTTGCAGTTGGGACATGTGACTTTGTCACTTTAGGTCAGTAAATGCTTTTAGCATTTGATTAGCTAAAATCTGCAAATGAATTATCTTTTAAACTTTTAGTGCACATTTCTTTGTATGAGGACCAATATGAGCCAATGATAATTCATTTCACTTTATCTTTACCCAATCTGCTTATTTTTCTCCCCCTCATCAAATCATCAATTTTCTTTGTATATCCATCTATGTGCATTGTAATAGATTAATAATCATTACACATTTAAAACATTTCAAGATGGAATTAATCTGGCTTCTGACCAAAAGCCAATTATACGGGGAGAATTCTGTTGGCTTATATAATCGCTGCAAATATACACAACATATAAATTTTGTTCTCATAATCATTGATCTATCCATTCATGGATACTTTAATACATTATTTCTGGATCATTCAATCTGGAAATTGCGCGCATAATATATTGCAAACTTCTGGTTGCAAACATCACTGCAAACTTTGCAAATTTATAATCTCATATGTAAACTTTCAATTTGATATATTTCCAGAGATCCATTTCCAATAATTAATTCTATCTGAGAACATGCAGCACATAAATATTCACACTTGATATATATCATTATTATTCTCCCCCTCAAGTGTGAGACCTTAAAAATTAATTTATGGAATTTCCATACAATATTCCATGATAATAGCATATATGATATCTATTTCATTAAAATTCCACAGATTTCTAAATGCATTATCAATGCATAATTTTGTTACTTCTGGTAACAAAATTTCCATTTTCCAGAATCAACAAACAAATATATATTAAATACAAAATCATCAGGTGTATAATTGCAGATTCACGAGCGCAATACTGTGTAATCACAGGCGCATCACTGTGGAATCACAGGCGCGACAACTCAGATTGTCGTATACATATAAAGTCAAAAATATTCCAGGCTCGTGCTTTATAGGGAGCAAATCTGTAGAGATTTAACAGGACTACGCAAATCTGCAGAGATTCAATAGGATTTAATTCAACTATAAATAGAGGAAGGCAAACGAACATGCCTCACAAACACTCAAGCATCTGATAATATCAACTACCAGATACTCACACATATTTCTCTAAATTCTATTGCCATGGCAGGACCAAACAGTTTTATCCCAGTTTCTGATACATCCGAAACAGCATTACTTGATGCTTTGTTGTATGATGATCAGCATAACATGTCATTTACTTCTTTGTTATCTCCTAATCCCTTTGAAATGTTTATTCCTCCTTCTACTATTCCTCCTTCTGCTTCAAATGTACCAACTTCTCCCCCTAGAACAAGTGTTCTTCCTCAATCTACAAGGATTGAAGGTACAACTGAAGCAGGTTCATCAAGGAGGCCTGTTAAGAGGTGTAGAACTATGACAGAACTAATGGAGTCTACCAATCTAGTTCAGCCAATAGTGTCGGCAGTTAATCAACCAGCATTCACTAGCCAGCAAACTATCATCAGTTTGCCAGCAACAACCAGCCCGACAACAACAATCAGCCAACCAACAACCACTAGCCAGCCAGCAACAATTAGCCAGACAACAGCTACAAGCCAATTAGCAACTACTAGCTTATTGGAATGTAGTTGCTGTCATGTTTTACGGGAAATTATTCATACCAACGGACTTCAGTACCATAAACTTGAAGTTCACGGAAGAAGAACAGGTATGATTACCCATGCTGTTTTATTTGAAAAAGTACAGGATAAATCTTATAATACTGACAGGCTTCCAATGTTTGATTTCACAAAGAAAAATTTTGAAGAAATCAAACAATTTCTGACACAGTATTGTATAGATTTACAAGCATCAGGATATATCTTGATGCGTGATCCTGTATTAGCCTATCATGAAGTTCTCTGTGTTGGTTCGGAATGGGCTATAAATCCAAATGACCTCCATGGAAGTTCATTTCAAACCAATATTGAACACTCATTAGGCAAAGGAAAACAACCTGCAGTAAGTATACCTTATGATACTTCATCCCTTAACCAGGGTGAATTATATAGGTTATCTATGGAGCAAAGAGAAAGAATAAAGAAAACAACGCTCCATGATTTAAGAAATTATTTTCACTTAACCCTTGATGAAGCGAGTAAACAATTAAATATGTCTACTCACACCATACAAAAAATCTATCAAAAAGGAGGGTTAACTGAGTGGCCACACAAGAAGCTCAAGAAACTTATGACGCAAATCTCGATATTACGAAGAGCTTTGCCTCATCTGGATCCCATCTCAAGAAAAGCAAAAGAAGAAGACATTAAATATCTTCAGAATGAGATGATTAAGGTTTGTAATGATGTTGAGCCACTCGCTATTAAACTTTGTTGAAATAATATTTCCTTTTGTTTAATTATTTTGTTGATGAATATTCCTCTCCCGTATTCACAAAAATTGTTATAATCATAGAAATCACAAAACAACCATAATAATATATTTGCTTCATTCACTTCTGGGAATGAAGTTGGATAAAAATTCATGATCCATAACTCACTTATTTGTTTGATCATGGCAAGAAATTAATCCATAATATTTCTTGACTTTACCACAATATTGCTACTACAATAGCAAATTGAATATATTTATTTATAATAGCAATCATGATCATACAATCCCTTGTCTCATAATTTAAGGGAATATTTAATGCCAAATATATAATTTTGAGACCTTTATACAACTGATGGCATACAAAATTTATGGATCAAATATTTTTTCATAATTTGTCACTTGTTATCAGGCTAACTTGCCTCTTGGCTTCAAGCCAATTTATGTCTCATCTCTCTATGGCATTTTGATCTCATAATATATATGGCCTTTTAACAGTTTATCATCAGGATAAATAAAATATAAACATAATAAAATAAATAGATGGAACCCACTAATATGTATATATTAGTGTCGTTGCCATAAATAATAAAAGGGAAGGGGGATTTATATAAAGCAGTAAATAAATAAATAAAAATAAAATAAATGACTGGAAATAAACGTGCTAAATAAATAAAAAGAAGATGAAATAGGAATGGTAGTAAACTCACAGCGAGACCTATCTCATCCAAAGGTAAGAAAGAGGATGCATATGCAAATGCAAATATATATATATAATATATAGAAAGCAGTAAATAAATAAATGGAGCCCACAGTACTAGTGTCGCTACCATGAGAAATAAATAAAGCAGTAAAGAATTAAAATAAATAAATGGAGCCCACTATAGTGTTGCAACCATGAGAAATAAGTAAAACAGTAAATAAATAAATGGAGCCCACTAATATAGTGTTGCAACCATGAGAAATAAGTAAAGCAGTAAATAAATAAATGGAGCCCACAGTACTAGTGTTGCTACCATAAAAGATAAATAAAACAATAAAGAATTTAAATAAACAAAGCTTTAAATAATAAAATAAATGGTGCCCACTATACTAGTATTGCTACCATAAAAGATAAATAAAACAATAAAGAATTTAAATAAACAAAGCTTTAAATAATAAAATAAATGGTGCCCACTATACTAGTGTTGCTACCATAAAAGATAAATAAAACAATAAAGAATTTAAATAAAATAAATGGGGCTCATAAAGTGCACCACCATAAAAGATAAATAAATACAATAAATAAATAGAGCCCACTAATAGACACTAGTGTGCCTCCATGAAAAATAAACAAAGCGGTAAATAAAATAAAAAAAATGGTACCCACTAATATTAGTGTTGCAACCATAAAAGATAAATAAAATTAAATAACATAAAAGTAAATACATAAAAGTAAATGTTAGTCACAATAATAAAATTAAATTAAAAAAATTAAAAGAAAAGATTAAATATAGAAATTTAATTAGAACTTACCTGAATCAGAGTGTCCTACTTCGCTTTCTTCGGTTTGACAAATAGATTAAATAATAATAACAAAAAATAATAATAATAATAATAAAATCTTAAACATAAATAATAAAATTGAAGTGAGAAAGAAAATATTAATATGAAATATATTATAATATAAAAATAATTATAATTAATCAAAAATTTTATTAATATAATATAATACCCACCGACGTTAAGGTACTATTAATACACACATAATAACATTACGTATTATAGGTTAGTTAAATGCTATTTTTTTTTTAATATAGAATATTATAAAATATTTATTATGATATCATATACAAACACCTAGGACCCAGTGGAAATTTTTATATCTCCGTGAATCAATGTATAAATCAAAACGTGTGGACCCCGCTCAAATAAAAATGTAACTTCAAATTGCAACTTTCATTCACGTCTAATTATGCAATCAATCAAAATGCATAAAACAAAATGTGTGGACCCCGTGCAAAGAAAAATGCAATACAACATTACTTATCTCCTGGTCTCTTCCGAACAGTACACATTAACCACCTACTCTATGATCATGCTTTAATAATTCATTGCTATTGTTTTCTATTAACTATTCATGTTTTGTCTTACTATATTCATCAACTTCAATCATTCATACATTGAATCAGAAAACGTACCTAAGCAAAGAATCCTCCTCCGTTCTTTCTCATCTACTTCTCAGAAGCCCTCACGAAGGACAAGAGATGAAGCTCCTTGGCTATTTCGGTATCTTGAATTCTGCAGGCTGAAGAAAAATGAGAAGATGAAGAGGTTGAGAAAAAGAAGAAACAAGTCCTCTGCGGGATGAGAAGAAGAAGATATCAGCAATCGTGCTGATAACGTGTTATAAAACTGAAAGAATTCTAGAGAGAAGTCAGAGGAAATTCTAGAGAGATGAAATCCATTCAAATGTAATGAATAGTTACAGGAGACCTCTATTTATAGAAGGATGCAAATAGTAGATTACTATGCGTATATACCATGTCATCCTGTATTTGGAGATTATGGGTCAATGGACATCCACATAATAAGAATATTCATAACATATACTAATATATTAAGTTAACGTGCCAGTATAAATAATTAAATTTAGAAAAAGTCACATTATTCATGAGTCATAAACAATATAATTTTATTTTTGTATATATAGTATTGGTAAAAATGCATAGAAAACAAAGAAATTTCTCTCAGGGCCAAATCAATCAAAATGTTGTCAAAAAAGACTTAAAGAAAAATCACATCTCAAAAAAACCTTAAGATCTTTTCTAATATTATTTAAAAGAATTTAACAATTATATAATTACCCATTAACAACTATATCTTTACAACATTTTCTAAAATAATATTAGAAGAGACTATAGAGCCTTTTCTAATATATGATTTTTCTTTAGACATTTTTTAACATCATTTTGATAATTTAGGCCTTGAGAATTTCCCCTATAATATATGTCTAATTACTTGCCGTGTACAATCTAAATAATGATATGTTACTTGATATGAGAAATTGAATATTATAATGCCCCATTGGATAGGAGGTTAAAAAAGCAGACTCATTGAATATTATATTTAATTTATGTGAATTCCTTTTTCTTTTCATCCTAGCACTATTATAATTTTATTTATCATGCACTGCTTTTATCTTGTCAAATATATAAATAGAACGATGCTCAAATTGTTTTTTTTTAAAATATTATATTTAATATTTATTTTCATTTGCACCATTGTTTTCTTTTCATTTTCGTACCTAATCATTCTCTGTACAACAAAACAAGAAGAACGTGAGGATGTGTAAGGTGCCAAGTATAGGATACATCAAATTATTTTTAATTATTATTTGCAATATGTCTAGTGTGTTTTCTAATGAGCATAGGTTAGCCTCCACGCTAGCACAAGTTTTGTCAGAAAACAATTGATTTTTTTTTAAAGAACAAAAAAGAAGAGATAGAAAAATTGGAACTTTGTGCCGATTGTCATGTTGTGGCTGGCCTGAGAAATTTTGATGAGTTCTAACTAAAAAAATGTTTGGCAACATAGCAACAGCTTTGAATCCTTTATGGGCAAATAAGGGTCTAATGATGACCAAAACTTGGTCCCAAAGTACTACTATAAGGTATGAGCGATCGGTTCTTAAATAAATAGACTACGCCTTGTTTGACGGGAATTCTCAAGACATGCTAATAAAACATTTAAGAATATTATGTGGTCCATACCTCTTTGTTTAGGACCAGGTTCTGACCTGAATCTCCATGCTGGAACCAGGGAATGTAAAAGACAGAGCCGGTGCCTGGAATAACATTTGAAAAATTGAGGTGGGAACAAAAACGCACATATTTATTAAATATGAATGCATTGATACTCACAATAACAGTTACAGTGAATTCAATGCAAGTCTGAAACTTCTAGTACATAACACAGTTCACATTATGATGGAAGCTAGTAGTATACGTTTGTCGTGCAAATTTTGATTTGTTTTATATACCAACTAGCGTGTACTCCCCAGTGGATCAAGAAATGGGTGCGTGATAAAAGTAAATACCAGTGGATCAACATATGTACTCAGAGATAATACAGACAAAAGCCTAACTGGACATGTAAATAAAGAGAATTGTTAATTTGGCCAAACAGCAAATAAAGAGAACGAAAGGAAAAGAAAAATGGGTTTATTTTAAAGTATAGTATGGGGAGAACGGGAATATATATGTCTTTCTTGGATCCTGCGAGAGACAATGATCACTGTTAGACATATTTATCAATTTGTTAGCCAAAGGAAAAGGGAACAAGGGAATGATGAAAAGTGGGAGCAAAAAAGAAAAGGGAGAAAAGAATTCCAAGAAAATAAACAGTTAGCGCTGTGTACAGACAAAGGTAGAATACTGAGGCAAAATAAAGAAAGAAATCTAGGAGTGAAAGTGAGAGGTTGGGGCTGCACATAAAGGAGACTACTAGTAGTGGTGACAGGTACTGAGTAGAGAGGGATTTAGCAGATCAAGTAGAAGGAAGTTCATTCTCTCTCTCTCTCTCATGTCCACCAACAAAACCCACTGAAGAAAATCATCATCATGAAACTCCCTCTGCTCCCAGCACTCCAAAAAAGCAATCCTCTTCCTCATTCAAACCTTCATTCCCTTAAATTTGCCTCCCAAAACACCACACTACTCTCACTCACCACAGCCCCAAAACCATGAAATCTTTTCTTCTCTTTCTCACATTCTCCTTCTTCTGCCAAATATACCTAGCGTTCTCTGCTTCTTCAACTCCACCCATCCAACTCATCTCTCTGCTTTCACTAAAATCTTCCTTCAAAGACCCTCTAAATAAACTCCATGACTGGGACCCTTCTTCTACCTTCTCAAATTCTAATTTCCAGGACCCTTTTTGGTGTTCATGGTCAGGCATCACATGCCATTCAAAAACAGCTCAAATCACCTCCATTGACGTCTCTAATCGCAACCTTTCAGGCACAGTTTCACCGGAAATAAGGTATTTGACTACCTTAAACCACTTGAATATAAGTGGGAATGGCTTCAGCGGAAGTTTCCAAGCAGCATTTTTTGAACTCACTGAGCTGAGGACTCTGGATATCAGCCACAACTCCTTCAACTCAACTTTCCCACCAGGGATTTCAAAGCTCAAGTTCTTGAGAATCTTCAATGCTTACAGCAACAACTTCGTTGGCCCTTTACCTCAAGAATTCATCAGACTCAGGTTTCTTGAGCAGCTCAACCTTGGTGGGAGCTACTTCAGCGACAGGATTCCTTCAGCTTACGGCAGCTTCCCACGATTGAAGGTTCTTCATTTGGCTGGAAATGTGTTGGAAGGTCCAATACCACCTCAGTTAGGCTTCTTATCACAGCTTGAACGCTTGGAAATTGGATACAACCAGTTTTCTGGAGGAATACCAGAGGAATTCACTTCTTTGGCTAGTCTAAAATACTTAGATATCTCTTCTGCTAATCTTTCTGGTCCTGTGACTCCACAACTAGGAAACTTGACCATGCTGGAAACGCTGCTGCTCTTCAAGAATCGGTTCACAGGGGAAATCCCGCCAAGTTTAGGCAATTTGAAAGCACTCACGGCTCTTGATTTGTCAGATAATGAGCTCACTGGGTCTATCCCTGAAGAAGTTGGATTGTTGAAGGAACTTAACATCTTGAGCTTAATGGAGAACAAGATGACGGGTGAAATACCTCAAGGGATTGGTGAACTTCCCTACCTCGATACTTTGCAATTATTTAACAACTCTCTTACTGGGATTCTCCCACCTATGCTTGGTTCAAATGGTTTACTCCAGAGACTAGATGTTTCCACCAATTCACTTTCTGGTCCTATCCCACCACGTGTTTGCAAAGGAAACAAGCTCATTAAGCTCATACTCTTCCGCAACAAATTTGAGGGTGCAATTCCTGAATCACTCGTGAACTGTACTTCACTAACGAGGGCTAGAATCCATAACAACCAACTCAATGGTTCGATTCCATCAGGTTTTGGTCTGCTCCCAAACCTGACCTTCGTTGATATGAGCAACAACAACTTTGTAGGTCAAATTCCTGAAGATTTTGGCAATGCAGTTAAAATACAGTACTTGAACCTCTCTGGAAATTCTTTCGAAAGCCGATTACCACGTAACATCTGGAACGCTTCCAATCTACAGATTTTCTCCGCAAGTTCATCAAAAATAATTGGCGAAATCCCAGATTTCATCGGGTGCCAGAACATCTACAGAATCGAATTGCATGGAAACTCTCTGAATGGCACCATCCCTTGGGACATCGGCCACTGCGAGAAGCTCCTTCAATTGAATCTGAGCCACAATTCCCTCACAGGTATAATCCCTTGGGAAATCTCTGCTCTTCCGTCCATCACGGACGTCGATCTCTCACATAACTTTCTCACCGGTACCATACCTTCCAATTTCAACAATTGTACAACCTTAGAAAACTTCAATGTCAGTTACAACCTCCTCACCGGACCAATTCCCTCGGCGGGATCAACTTTCCACCCATCATCATTCACCGGCAACGAAGGCCTTTGCGGCGGCATTCTGGCAAAACCGTGCGCGGCGGACGCAGAAGCCCTCGCTGCAAGCAGTGATGTCGAGCTTCACAACAAACAACAGCCCAAGAAAACCGCCGGCGCCATCGTGTGGATCGTCACGGCGGCATTTGGAATCGGTCTTTTCGCCCTCGTCGCCGGCACACGCTGCTTCCGCGCAAACTACGGTGGATCATTCAGCGGCGGCGATGACCACCGCGATGTCGGGCCGTGGACACTTACGGCGTTCCAGCGTTTGAATTTCACGGCGGAGGATGTGATCGAGTGTTTGTCGATGTCCAACAAGATCCTAGGGATGGGGTCCACAGGAACGGTATATAAAGTAGAAATGCCAGGTGGCGAGATCGTAGCCGTTAAAAAGCTATGGGGAAAGCATAAGGAGAACAGCAACATAATCCGACGGCGGAGAGGGGTCCTAGCGGAGGTTGAAGTGTTGGGGAACGTTAGGCATAGGAACATAGTGAGATTGTTAGGGTGTTGCAGCAACAGGGAGTGCACGATGCTGCTCTACGAGTACATGCCCAATGGGAATTTAGATGATTTATTGCATGGGAAAAATAAGGGAAATAATTGTAATAATCTGGCCGCTGATTGGTTAACAAGGTATAAGATAGCCTTGGGGGTGGCTCAAGGGATTTGCTACCTTCACCATGACTGTGACCCAGTGATTATACACCGTGATCTCAAGCCTAGTAATATATTATTGGACGGTGAGATGGAAGCCAGAGTGGCAGATTTTGGGGTGGCTAAGCTAATTCAAAGTGATGAATCTATGTCCGTCATTGCTGGATCCTATGGCTACATAGCTCCAGGTAACCCTGGTTAATTTTCTGCTTTTTAAATATTTTATGTCATTAAAAAAGTTACAAATTTCATTTTGTCTTATTTTTTCAAAAAAAAACTGGTAACCTAATTTTATTTTATTTTTTTGTGAAAATATTTATTGGATTTTACACTAAAATGAAAGGTTAAACCCTGGTTAATTTTGGTTGAGATTTGACGTCTTAATTTTTTTTCCAGTATAAGTTTGTGTAATTTAACATTTTACACCGGTATTGTGTGTGTGTGAGAGCACATTATATGATTTTTATTCAGTAAAATGGTAATAATATAAATCACAAAAACAACAACTAGTGACAAAGTACACTCAACATCATAATGTAAACAAGAAATCTTGTCTGTATTCAAGATGGGGCTAGTTATGAAGAAAAGAATATCTTATTAATGAAAGATTGATACATTAAATGATGAAGAGCACGCTTAAATTTTGGAGTTTTGAAAATGATTTTTTTAACTTTGTCATATACAAATAAGTTATATACATATTTTCAAAGAAAAATAATTTTTTGCATAAATTAAAAAATAAGAAATATATTAAATATACAAGTAATATATAAAATCATTTTTTTTCAAGAAAACCATATACGATTCAACCTTTGAAATGGGAAAAAACTGAACATTAATTACCTTAAAGGATAAAATCTGCATGCCATACTAATTAAAGAACCGCGCAGGAAACTTTCTTTCGGTGCATATCATTGCACTATGCGCATGAAGTGTCTTTTGACTCTTTTCCTTTATGTTCTTTCACAATCTTAGATTTTTAAAAAATAAAAAAATTCTTTTTTTACAACATCCAAAATTATTTTATTGGGACCCACAGAGAATATTGTCAATTCTCCAAAACCCTTTAGAATTATGACGATGTTGACTTGAGTCTTTTGTCCATTTATTAAAGTAAAAGCCTCCAAAGAACAAAACGACCTTATCTCCTAATTTTGGATTATTATTATTATCATTATCCTTGCTTAAGGCCGTGTTTGGTTTTGCAGAATATGCCTACACTCTACAAGTAGACGAGAAGAGTGATATCTACAGCTATGGGGTGCTGCTCATGGAGATTTTGACCAGTAAACGATCGGTGGACTCAGAGTTTGGTGATGGGAACAGTATTGTGGATTGGGTGAGAGGAAAGGTGAAAGCTCAAAGCATTGATTCTATATTGGATAAGAATGTTGGAGCTGAGTGTAAGTCAGTGAAGGAGGAGATGATACAGATGTTAAGGATTGCATTACTATGCACTTGTCGAAATCCCTCAGATCGACCTTCTATGAGAGATGTTGTGTTGATGCTTCAAGAGGCAATGCCAAAGAGGAAACTGGTTGATACTGTGACGGCTACACAACGTGTTGCTAACGATAATACTGGCGGCGGCGGCGGCGATGGTGGCGGTGGTAATAATATTGTCTTACCATGCCAAAGTTTCTCAGGAAAATTAACCTAGCTAGTGAGTTCATAGGGTTGAAATTAATGTTTTTTGTTTTTTTTTTCTTTTGTTTCTATATTGTGGGGGATCGGTATAGGAGAAAGTCATTTTCTTTCTTTGTGTTTTGTTTTTTTAACTTCCAATGGAATTTTCAAGTGTTTTTAGTTTTCTTTTGTCCTTGTTTTTCCTGTGTTATATATATATTGTCAGGACTTTGGTTTCTTTATATGAAGATTGTGTTGCGCTTTAGATTGCCTCAATAATAGTGGGGCCCGTTTGATTGATAAAATTTTTCTTAAAAAAAGTAAAAATAAACGAAAAGAAAGGTTAAAACTGGGAAAGATTAAGGGAAAATTCCTCTCAGGGCCCAATTAATTAAAAATTATCAAAAAAGACCTAAAAAAAGACATATATAAAAAAAGGTTTTAGGGTCTTTTTTGATATTATTTCAAGAAATATTAATAATTATATTAGTACTCGTTAACAATTACATCAGTACAGTTAACAACTATATATTAACAATTAAATCAGTACATGTTAATAATTAAATCAGCACCTGTTAATAACTATATCAGTACTGTTAGCAACTATATCCATACAACGTTTTCTGAAATAATATCAGAAAAGGCTGACATGTGACTTTTCTTTAAGCTTTTTTTTAAATAATATTTTGATTATTTAGACCTGAGGTGAATTTTCCCAAAGATTTATGTAAACTCTTTCACTTGTTAACATTCCTCCATTCACTTAATTTATCAAGATAACAACAGATTAATATTTTTAGTAAAAATATATGTATATAAATAATTTATAACAAGTAAAGCTAGTTATAAATTATAAATAATACTACTCCGGTTCACTACAAATTGAATCCCATATTTAGGATTCAAAGAGTACTTTTTTTTTTTTTTGGAGTTTAAAAGGTCAAATACATTTTTATCCTTTATGTTAGAATAAAAAATTTAATTTGTAAGGTCTCAAAGTGGGTTGTACATGGAACTTGGGATTTGTCCTGTTTGCATTCTATTGTCTTGCATTACATGAATTGGGTGATGATGTTATTATGTGGAGTGGAATGCATAATGGTCTATTTACAGTCAAATCAGCCTATCATTTTATTGCTAACCTTTTTCATTAGTGTTTCAAGCATATATGAAAGTGGCAATAAAATTTGTTTGAAGATTTAAGCAATATATAAGAAATTCTCTCTAGTTTATTTGGAAAAAAAAGTTCAAGTTGACTTATTTGAACATGCATTGTAACATGACAAATATGGAAGAAAGAGGTTAGCTTGTATTTTAATAAAAGGGCCAAATAAAAGAAAGAGAACAGTTTTATGAGTATACTTGTCCCCTTTTTTTATTTGTCTCAATCTTGCCGTCAACAAAACGAAATGAGAAAATTAATTATTTGGTCCTCATAATTTCACAAATTTATAACTCAGTCCTTATATTTTAACTCGCCTTCACTTTTACTTAATTCTTATACTTTTCAATGCTATCTCCATCCATCCTTATATTTTTGAAAAACGGATGAGTCACTTGAAACTCATCATATGTGGTCACCGGTGAAGGTTTGTCGGAGATGCAGAATACAGATGAAGAGGAAGAGGAGAAAACCCAATTGATGAAGAAGATGATGCTTTCAGGATTGAGGGGTCCAAGTTCATTAAAAGAAAAAAGGATGGAGGGGTCTAATCTTTATTATTAGTTTTTTTTTTTTAAAAAAAAATATTCCTATTACTTTATTTAATCATGTGTCACCCAACTAAACATATTTAACACTGGTCACCATTAGCGCCACATAGGATTAGTTTCAAGTGACTTGGCCATTATAAAAAAATATAGGTATGGATGGAGATAGCGGTGCTATAAGTATTGAGTTGCAGTAAGTTACAATATAAGGACGGAGTTACAAATTCAGTGAAACTATAAAAGCTAAATAATTAATTTTCTCAAACTAAATTAATCGAACAAAAATTAAATTTATGGGACCAAATGAATTATACAACCCTCATTGATGCTCAAGCATTTCCAAATTAATGATGATCAAATAATAGAAACAGGACAACAGGAAATTATTTAAAATTGATGAGGCTTAGGGTTTATTAACGAAATGCAAACTAAAATAAGGTTTTAAAATTTGAATACAATAATAATCTGTCTATAGTCTAGACCCACAACTGAGTAAATTTCAGAAGCACAAGGGACCGTTAGCAATAATGATCTATGGAAAGAAGAGCCAAAAAAAAATTAAAACATGGAAAAAGTGTCACTTGCTAAAAAAAAATAGGAAAAATCATACTAAACTCCTAATATATATATATTAGAAAAATCTCTTTAATTTGTAATTGATAAATAAAAGAATAATCATTAACAAGTGAATCAACGACTATTAATAAGTTATAAGACTTTTCTTATATCATTATTTTTTAATTAGGATCTTCTTGTTATTTTTTTTTTAAAAAAAGGCTTTATCTACAAAAAAGAAAAATAGAAAAGTTGCGGAAAAATTCATTATTGCAAAATATATTGCCCCCTTATCCTAAAGACCCAAGTCTTGAGTGAGTACAACTTATCGGATACAGTTTGCCACTTATTACCATTAGATTTTCAGCTATATATGAGATGTCTCTCGTTTTCAATTCAATTGTTACTTAGGGCCCGTTTTTTTCGCTATAAATTAGGAGAGCGACAACGAAAATGGTTAGGGGTGGGTCCATGATTTTTATCATGGGGGGATTCAGGGTTAACCCCTGGATTTTTTTATTTTTTTAGCAACAAAAGTATACTGTAATAAAAATAATTATAATAAATCATTCTTTTAGGTGTTATTTTTTAAAATTTCATCATAATTGCCTTATTATCAATGTTATCAAATACATCTTTTTCAATATAAGACCCTAAACAATCATTTAACTATTTATCTCTCATCTACAAATTTGATGTATTTTATAGCTGAAAATGCTCTTTCTA
The DNA here is from genome assembly GCA_037074495.1 of Acacia confusa. Taxonomy (NCBI): domain Eukaryota; kingdom Viridiplantae; phylum Streptophyta; class Magnoliopsida; order Fabales; family Fabaceae; genus Acacia; species Acacia confusa. Next base: position 42,014,743 of record CM073502.1, on the reverse strand, counting down.
CAAATGTAGTTGTTATAGGCAAAGTTAATGCTAATTTTACAAGTAAATAAACCAAAGGATATGCAAAATATTTTTTTTTTCTTGGGTAAAGATGCAAAAATGCATATATGATTTACTTTCAGAAGTATCCAACACCAAATATTTTTTTTTAGGTGCAAAAGTAACCATGCGTATAAATGCAAAAGTCACACTCCGAGTTAAATCTAAATGTTGACTGTTAAATGAAATGTGTTTGACTGTTAAATGTTGATTTTACAGATTGAAGAAGCTTCTTAGTGAAAATCAGAGGCAGAAGAGCATGGACCTTTGTTCCAGAGCCGAACAACCCCACGAAGAAAAATGAAGCATTAATGGAGGACGGAGTAGTGAACACAATCGCTGTAATATCAGTGATTGCATAGCCCACCTCTTCCTAAAGCGTTCCAAAGCCGCCTTCTTAATCCTGGGGGCCGATGTCGCCGTGATCTTCGCGGTATTCACCTGTGTTCTAATCCAATTTCGATACACTGCAGAAGAAGACTTATAGAATCCCAATTCAAATCTGAAGGTAGAGAGCTCCGAATAGAGTACGGCTTCTTGCGAAAAAGTTGTTGGAGTTCCGATTCCAAGAGCTCGAAGACACCACATACAGATTCCAATCGCTGCTTGGCGGAGGAGCCTCTGCTTCAGTCTTCAAATGTATTTTAAACGACGGCACATTGGTCGTCGTCAAGAGAATCAACGACGATGAACAAGCATATAAGGAGTTCAAATCGAAAGTCCCCCCGATCCTGAATAAATGGATCCTTTCATTCCCATTCAATAGGATTTTTTTATACTTAGATGGGTTCATTGGATTTTTTGTGATAGAAAGAAGAAAAGAAGTTTTTTTTAAAAAAAAAAAAAATTAAAGATCCAGCACGTCAACCTTGTGCGGCTGATCGGGTACTGCAACTCCATCAAGGACCCAAGATACTTAGTTTATGAGTACATCCCAAATGGATCTTTAGATTCCTGGATATTCCCCACTAAAACCATCGAAAATCGGTGAAGATCTCGCCGTGGGTTCTTATTGTGGAGCCTGAGATACAGAGTCGCCATTGATGTAGCCAAAGCTCTGCCTTACCTCCACCATGATTGCTGATTGAGGATCCTCCACCTGGACCTAAAACCAGAGAACATTCTATTAGACGAGATTTTCAAAGTCGTCATCTCCGACTTCGACCTTCAAAGCTAATGGGGAAAGAGTAAAGACGAGAGCGAAGTGATGACCATAGTGAGAGGAATAAGAGTAGTGGATTCTGGACTTGATTCTGAGCTTGTGCTTCGCTGGACATGAACAGTCAAATCAACCAAATCAACATTTAACAGTCAAACACATTTCATTTAACAATCAACACGTTTAGATTTAACATGGTGCGTGACTTTTACACCTATTTTATAACGGTTACTTTTGCACCTAAAAAAAATATATATAGTGTTGGGCGCTCTTGAGGGTAAAACACATATGTATTTTTACACCTTTACCCTTTTTTCTTTTCAACCATTCTCTTGACAAAATCAGTTATTTCTTGCAAATTCAAAAAATTAGGATTGCTTTGCACATCAATAATATACGTGTCCGCCTCTGGGCCTGTAGGAAGTTGCTAAACAAGGGTTTAATGATAGACTAAAAAAAATATTAACATTGCCCCCCTAAACTCAAAATGTGGGTCCGCCTTTGGCAGCGACTGGCAGCGACATTTGGTTTACCATTTTCTTAAGAAAATATTTTCTGACAACGGCGGATTTTCCTTCATCCATATGATTATCTTTTCCTTCCATTATTGGCAGCAAACCATTTTCCGATGTAGTAAATTCTTAAATAACCTTTCTCTTTCTTCTTTAATGGTCATCGCCATAACCGCCTCCTACTTTTGTTGTTATAGATCATATCATTGTTGATGACGGTTTAAAATTCTGTAGCTAATTTCAGATGCAGACCCAGAACCCATGGCGACGAAGCATTTTCAGACCCAGACTGCAAATGTCTCCTACTTATGTTTCTAATGAAGATTTTTCAACACGGACCCCATGACAGTGAAGGCAAAGGAATTGCTTATGTGGGAGGAAGAGAAGTACACACTCTGGTGTGCACTTTGAGTGTGAGTGGTTCTACGGGATTCATAATAACATTTTATCTACAAGGGTAAAATGATAATTTGCCTTATTTTCTTATTTTAATTTTTTCTAACCAAACAAAATTTTTCCTATCAACCCATTTTCTTTTCTAATATGAACCAAATGTATCAAGACAAAAAGGTTAAGTAGTAAATCTACCCCGGAAGTATATATCGAGGAGCAATGTTGCCCATGAAGTTTTTTCAGGCTCAATTTTGCCTTGGAAGTCTAAAAATGGAGCAATGTTGTCATTTTCTGTTAAAAAACTAACGTTGACTATTACCTTCTCAACGAAAAAAGGCAACATTGCTCCATTTTTAGACTTCCGGGATAAAATTGAGCCTAAAAAACTTCCAAGGCAACATTGCTCTTAAGGATATACTTCCAAGGTGGATTTGTTACTTAACCCAATTATTTTCCATTCCATTTCATTCTTTTCATTTTCATTCAGTTACATTCTTACATTTTCTTTGTTCCAAATAGACCATTAGGCTATGTTTGGTTTGAGGGATGAGGAGAGGAGGGAGTGGGAGGGAAAATTTTAATTAGAAGTACATTGACCAAATTGTCATTAATAAAAAGAATATTCTATTTTGTTAAGAGTATATTTTAGAAATATTAAAAATTTGCTATGGGCAATTTTATAAAGATGAAAGAGAAAATTTCTCTCTCAACTTTCCTTCCCACTCTCCCCCCTCAAACCAAACACATTGTTAGTCATTCAAGTTTAATTCAAGTTGGGTCCATCCTTGAAAACTCATCTTTGACCGTTGACTCATAGTGGCTGTAAGTATTTTACTAATCAAAACTACGTCGTTTTAATTGGACTCATCCTGGCTGCTGATTAACAGTCAATCACAACTGTTCATGCTTTTTTAATCTTAAAAGTCATCTTCCCGCTGGGTCTGGGAGTAATACGCATCACAAAAGCGTTTGCAGGGTTTATAACTTGAGGCAAGTGGGGTTAGATTTCTCTCATTATCCTTTTCTCATCATCCCTCATTGTCTTTGAATCACATCCGTTCAATTAATATAATACTTCTTTTACTTTTCTCTTATCTTCCCAATCAATGACCCAGATTTAGCCAATGAGAGAAAATGAGAAAAAAGATAAGGAGAAGATCTCCTTCCGAGGCAAGTGATATTTAGGACAGACAATTCACTGACTAATCAATCTCACTTGTTCAGTACAACTCATACGCAGTGCCACTCTCAGCTATCGCCTTTGGATAATCAAAGCCACAACTTGTCTCGGTTTCTCAAATGCTTTGGACAGCTTGCTCTAATGGTAGACATGAAGGCTGTCACTGACTGCATTGGCGGCTAATTTTAAATGGCTTTCGAGTACATTAGATTACCTTAAAATCAAGCTCTATTAACATAGTGTGATCAAATAATTACGCCATGCCCAAAAGTTACAACATACAAGCCTAATAGACCAAAAAAGAATGGATGTATAAATATCTGCCTACCATGAACGTTGAAAGAATGTTAGTGACCTCTTATTTTTTGATAATAAAGTGACCTCTTATTTGTTTCTGAAACCTTTGGTCACAGAGAAACAAAATCGCTTACAGATGGCTGAATGGTAAACTAAATATTGCACCCGGCTTAACAAGCATAGAGAATCAACAAACCCTAATCCTTTAGATGTCCACAGGGTCACTGATCACCTGTTCATCAGTAATATTTCTCATCAGAAAACTACACTTCAAGCAAAGGGTAAGGTTTACAATCAGAAAAAGACAGAATAGTGCTGAAGACGTATGGCATAAAAAACTCTCCCTAAAAAACAAAATGGCTAATGGTAATTTAATGTTGCATTTTATTAAACTTCATTAGGTTTAAGTCAACACAAAATTTTGGTCTGGCTTCTTAAAGAACCGTTACTAAAACAGATGTATAATGCGAGAAATTTACTAAACATCAGAAGGTCTGACATCAAATAATAGCCAGGTAGGGATCTTAGCAGAAACATCATCAGTGCTTTACTTATGCTTCTGTTTATTTGTAATCAGAAGCCCTTGCCCTTCACTCAATATCAAAAGAGGAAATAAAGCTGCAACCCCATAACTGTTCTAGCCGAGAAGTAGCCAGAACTACTTTCTGCTACATTTAGAAAAGAGGTCTCTCACCCCACCTTTTGGGGTGGTTTTTTTCTTTTTTTTGTGGGGGGGGGGGGGGGGGGGGGTGGGGGGTGGGCAGAGAGGAAGAGTCGAAGAGGGGAGATGAGAATGAGAGGGACTCGGCAATGCAGCTGCAATCTGATAGAATACAATTGATAGGGGCATCCTATCTATAGGCCTAAGTCAAGTATCTAACGGCTAAGCTAGTCCCTAACCACCTCTACCTAACTTTACATTTTATTATCATTATACAACACGCTAACCTTTAATAGCTTCTTGCCTCATTGCCTTGAGTGCTAAAAGAGATTTGGCTAAATTTAACAGAAGTCTTATAGCACAAACTATAACGAGAAAAAAGAAGCTCCTTATGGAACTGTAGTGATTTACCTTATTCGTGATCACCACTCCATCTGGTATCTCAAGTTTCATCCCAGGTTTTGCAGCAATGGTCACCACCCCCTGATACAGCATGTGTAAGAAATTAAAACAGATAAATGGGGAAAACATTTGAATTCATCGTTCTCTCAGTTCAAATATTTAAGCTAAATACAATCATGCATATCTGGTGGCGAATTTTGGATTTATTAGCATATAATTCGGTTTGAATTCTGTTATTTTGAATTTCAAGGATTTGATAAATGCAAGGAATTTGAATTGCCACATATATAACACTCGTTATACAAATGTGGGTGTGGCTGCAAGGGATGCAATCTGGCCATTTTTGGTCTGTGACTTCTTAGCATTGAGACTATATGTGTTAATACTTGATAGTGAAGAGAAATGATAGACTTTATGGGGGCAAAAAAAAAAAAATTAACAAGGGAAATACTACAATTAAAACATTTTAACTGTACTAGACAGTTGAAACATTTTAAGTGTAATTATTTCCAAAATGGAACTATTTTGGTCCTCACAATTACAATTTTCCTTCACCACCAACAAATCTAATCTCTACTAAAAAAAGACAAGGTTGGTTTGGCTAAACCACAATCCTTGAAATCAAAATCTCAACTGCAAGGGATCCGTATGTGTGGGTGTGTGTTCACAGATATACGTATATACAGGGACAAATGTATGCACATGAGGTTGTCCTGATTCATGGTCTTCCAAGAACAACATCAAATGACAATAAAAAAATTTATCTCCGCACAGTTCTTAAAAGTCAGCAAATACATCAAGCAACTATGAGAAATGATTCATGGACCATGAAAGGGGAATATTAATCATTACCTTTAAAGTAATATTAGCTCCAAACCACACGTCACCTCTTACTGTCAAACTATCCAACTCAACAATGCTGGGGATGGATTTAAACCGACTTTGGAAGTCTTCAACCTGAGAAAGAAGGCAATTTACAGAATTCCTGGCAAAAGCAGTAGATAGGTTATGAGAAGACAGAAAGACTCATGCATTCTGACCTTTTCAAATTCAGGTCCCAAGTGAATTTCAGGATCCACGGGATCAACTCTGTTTGGATTACGGGTTAAAATGCCTTCTTTAGGAGTGTACAGATCTGACTGCACAAGTTTGAAAGTGGTAAGAGAAAGTCAGCCAAAGACTCAACATGTTGCATTGCTGCAATAGGAAATATAAAAATAGATAAAGCCAACGTAACCTGTGTAAGGAGCAAATCTGATGTTCTATTTAATGGAAGATAACGAGATTCAGGTACAATGACACCAATCGCACGATCAAAGAACTATAACACAAATAGAAGAGATAACAATGTCAGAGACAGCAATAATAAAGCGCATATGTGACAATGTATATATATTTATGTATGTATGTAAGCATGCATGTATGTATGAATGATGAATAGATGGATATATTCTCCTTCCCACCAGGCAATAGTTATCCCCTCTGAAGCAAGGACACAATAATTTTGTAAAAATATGCTTGTCAGACAAGTGTCGGACTCCGACACGCATGTTGGGCTTGGTCAACACGCTTCGATACGTTGACTGGTCCGACACGTGTCTTTGACCATGTCAGACACAGTCAAGGGGCAAACTGGATCAGAACTCAGAAGGAGAATGAGGAGGGAAGTGTGTTGAGATCGCGATCTGGGTTCGTTGAAGGTCGAAGATAGGCAACCAAATTTTCCATCTGTGGCGAAGGTCCTCCACCGTGACAACGACGACGGACCTGCGCCAGCGATGGCGGAGACAAGGGATTCTGAAGGGAGCAGTGAGCCTTCACCTTCTGTCTTTCTAGGATCCTGCTCAGCCATGAGAAAATGTAGGACTCTTCTGATCAGAATCTGCAAGAAAATGACGGTGGTCAGAGTAACAGAGTGTAGGCGAAAGTGCTGTGCCACAAGAGTTGGATCTTAGTGGTTTGTGCGTTTTTCTGATGAACGAGTCAATGGTGGGAAAGAACTTGGAAACCCATAATCAGTCTTCATGTGATTTCTGCTGTAGACAAAAGACGAGGCCAACCAAGGTTGCTTTTCTTGGTCAGTAACCACGTGATTTCTGCTGTAAAGAAGGCGATGTAAGACGCAATGAAGCTCCCGTAAGTCTCCCAAGCAAGATATCTTTTCTTGGTCAAAAATCATGTGATCTTTGCTCTAAAGAAGTGACAACGCAAAGCTATATTTCAGGACAATAACCATGGGATTTCTTTTGCCCAATGAAAGAATGACAAGTCATGATCTTTGCTCTAAAAACGTGACCATGCAAAACTTGATTTATGGACAGTAACCATAGGATTTCTTTTGCCCAATGAAAGAATTACAAGTCCCACCTTCACTAGATTTCCAGTCTTCACGTGATATCTTTGATCTTTGTGTTTCAGTGGGTTGGAGACCTAATTGTCTCCATTTAGTTGCAGTTTGACTCCGGATACGACACTTTTTGAATTAAATATAAATTACACTATATATATATTAAAAATATATATTTAATCTCAAATCGTGTCCTAACGTGTTGAAATATAGATTTTTTTAGGATTAACATGTTGAAGTGTCGAGTCGTGTTGTATCTCTATATCTCTGTGTCGGTGCAACATAGGTTATCCCAATGAAGGTTGCAAACTTCATATCAAACAATGAAAGTAAATGGTACTTAGAGCACCAATACTGAAAACATTTCCTGGTGAACTAGTAATAATGAATTCAAGCAGTTTAACCTGCACTTTATCATAGAGATGTTTATTCATCATTAATGGCAAAGTACAAGGATAGGTATTGAACAGTGCACAGGCCAACTGAGTAGCAGAACTATACAAGTGCAGACCTTCATAAAAGCCTAACACATCTTTTTACGTGACTTAATATAAATACGTAGCCCAGGAATGAACAAGGGAAAACAATCTAACAGATGAATCAAGGGCTAAAGAGATGTAGTTCAAGCTTGTTTCTCATTCTTGCTATTATTCTACCTCCCTGGCAAACTTCTTATATGCTCTAAGAAAAGGAAACAGGCACCATTTTTATCACTTCTTAGTTATCAATTGTTTTTTTATCCTTTAAATGTTAGTTTGTTCAAATTAAAAATCCTCATGAGTATGTCCACAGATTTCTATACACGATAGTTAAATTGCTCTTTCAATAAATCAGAATCATATTATAGATATATAGATAAATATGACGTGAATATCTTGTCTTATTCATTGAGGAAGGGGATATATATACAGGAGAGAGGAGCCTAGGCTTTAATGGCTCATAGTCACAAAATAATACCCTATCTCTGTGGTTATGGTACAGATTACAATAACTACACATTAACGAATAAATCTTCTAATATCCTAACACATAACCATTTTATAATATATTGGGTCTAGATCATCACATTCTAATTTCTACACCATCCAAGATCTCTTCCATACAAAAAGATGCTGTAAAATGGAATAACATCGGGGTTATAAGGATAAAGTGTCTGTCTATAATTACACACACACACATGGATGCATGTATATAAAACGATTCCAACTGCCTATTTAGTGCCGATTAGAAATGAAAATTATTCAAACAAAACGAATGCAACTTCCAACTATGATGTTGAAGGAATAGTCCTCCTTTACATCAAAGCAAAACATAAACATGAAAGAACAAAACACAAATAAATCATAGAGAAGAATAAACAACACATAAACCTGTATTGTTGATCCAGCTGCTGTTGTTTGCAGAAGAGTTTGGTCAATGTCATTTTCCTGCAAATAATAGCCCTTCAATTCATTATGAATCTTAACAACAGGGCAGTGGTAGTTAGGGAATTGTACCTCAGAAACTGATTGATTGTTGTTCTTAAGTTTATCAGTATCTGCAAGTCTCTTGATGGCTCTTAAGTTCACCCACCTACACAATAGGATACTTGAAAACTTAACAAGTCTGGTAATGAGAGCTAGAAGATTAAAGAAAAATGAGGATCTGACTCACATATTTGTTGTATCAATAAGTTTAAATTGGTCCTTCATCTAGAATACATAAACCAAAAGCAATCCAAAATAGAAAAACAGAATCAGCTTATGATATGCGAGCCGTCATAGCATCACAATATAAAATTCTAAGAAATATAATGAAACAAAAATAATGCTGAAAAAGTCGATTTTCTTTTTGAAATATACACACACACACTTACCTGTTTATCAGGATTTCGAGCAATTTCCAGAAGCTGCACAGAATACAGAAACATGTATTGTTAACGAAGCTTCCAAGTATGGTGGACCCATGCCCATTAGCCCATGACCCACAAGAAGCATAGTAAAATTGGTCAGAAGGAGGTATATATATTTTAGGGTTCCAGATGAGTGGAAGGACAAAGAATTCAGTATAGTGTGGAAGAGACTAGCCTCTCAAAGATAAGGAAGAATGTCTTTTATCTTTTTTTTGGGGTTACACTAGAAGGGTTAGAACCTTTGAACTCTATTTACACGCCACCCTAGACACTTTCTCCTTTGTCCTTTTTTCCATTTTTTTTTACTTGCCAACACCCAGATCTATCAATTACTGTCATCACAACTTACCTTTATATAGTTTTGTATTATATGTTTCCATCATTTTGGTATCAAAGTGATCACAATCCAAGTAACGATGGCAATGAAAATGTCAGCAAAATGAGGGAGATTAATTTAGTGTTGGCTTGGGTCAGGTTAATCGATTGGAGGAGCCCAAATCATTTCTGGGGAGCAAGAAAAGCCTGCGCATTATTTGTTACAAATCAACCAGTAGAAGTATCACTTGGCCCAAGATATTGTTCAGTTCAACAAGTAAAACCCACACAACCTTGAAACATGAATCTCCCATCATAAATAAAATAAATTATTGTAGACATTACCTTCACCCACTAAATGGTGAAGTCCTATAAATTTAGCTAATGCTCCCAGGCAGTTACAAGTCCCAAGCCCATTATAGAAGTTAAAAAAGAGATGGAAAGAAACAAGTTTCCGTGAAAAGCCAAAAAGTCAGCATGTGAATGCACATACACGCATATACCTTAAAACTCCTTGGCTGTGAGATAGTATTTAATGAATGGCCTTGAGTCACCTGGGGAAAAAGAAAGAAAATTCAGATACCTTTCGAGGGAGGTTGAACCATTAGGCTAATGCAGGACAGTTATCTTTGTGTACCTCAACGCAATAGTCAATTTCGTTGTTAAGCAAATAATTTAATATGTCTACAAGATGAAGTCAAGGTCAACAGAATTAAAATTGAATCTCAACGCAAGGTGAAGAAATAGTAAATTCCAACAATATAATAATAATTATCAAACCCCAAGGATACTTGGATCAATGGAAGTAGCCACATTGACTGAGTTGATTACGAGGATATACTGCTTGCCCTGAAATGAGACAAAACAAAGAAAACTTTGATCAACACCAGATAAAATAAAATTAAATGAAAAAAGGATGCAACACACACAAACACATTCAAAACATCTATAATACTGACATTCTGTTGTTTAATTCTAGAGTTCACAGCTCTTGCTTGTTCTAGAAATAAGACAAAAGAAAGAAGAGTGTTCAATATATACAGGATACAAATCCATACCTGTGCCAATAATAGATCAAGGGTTCCTGATTCCGCTAGTGAAAGGAATACACTGCTGTTTTCAAAAGGATACCTTCATATTTTCAGAAAATCAGGTTAATTTAAGATGATATCTTAATTTACCAAGCAAGTGAAACTACGATCAAAGTAACAAAATTCTTCAAAAAGGAACTATCCTGATATCCCATGAAAATTATTCACAAATCCCAAACAAAAATTGAATAGATTCTATAATCTATACTGTGGCAGTGATATCAGTATTTTCTGTCACATAACTACTACTTATAAGAATATAGCACAAGTCTTGCTATAAATGTAAATATAGTTGCAACCAGTATTGAAATTTTCATGACTCCATAAGCACACATATAAATGTACATGCTTCGATAGAAGCAACAAGTATTTGAAGAATAACATACACTTCCCCCTTGCAGGAATGATCACCGGATAATTTTACGTCTGAACCTTGATCCTACACAGATTATGATATAATGATTAAGATGTGTCATTCAACATCAATTTTTTCAGGAATAAAAAGGCAGGAAAACTAAGGTAAACCTGCTTAAAAGCTTGTATGTTGATGCTTGATGTTGAATACTTTTCCAAGATCTACATAAAATGCAGAAGTATATTTTAGTAGTAGTAAAGGTCAAATGATAAAAAATGGAAACTAAAAAGGCAATTCACCTTTAAAGTATTATCATGAATGTCAGATGTGTTCACAAGAACCAAGGGAACACTGCATCCATATTTGGAATTGAGAGTCTAAAGACAGTGCCAACAGCTAAACAGTCAGGGCCAAAATTAACTAGATAACGGCAATTGTATATTAGGTATAAAATTCAAACCTCAATCTGGTTGATGATTAAGTCCAGAAAGGTCATGCCATCACAGATATTAACAGCAGATCTACATAAGAGCAGAGAAGTTTCATTGGCTCTACCATCAGTGTACCAATAAGTCAGATTTGTCTAGAAGGAAATTAAAAATTAAAATGCAAATCATGTAGCCAATAGCGCATACAATAATTTGAAATATTGAAGATAATCTAATACACAAGCATATATTTATGCATGTACGTATGGATGCATAAATACACCATAAGTCAATGCAAAATAACTAAACAAGCAAAATAAATTCTCTCATTTGTAAAACAGAGGGAAAAGGCAAAAAAACAGAAAAGCAGAAAGAGGAAGAATGGCAAATAATAAAAATGATAAACACAGCTTGAAAAACCCTAAAACCTAGACAGCAAAATATGAGCTTCTTCCGTATTATCCCAAGAAAACTAAATTTGGGTGACAAACAAAGAAAATATGGAACAGATTTATTTAATTCAGGTAGACACTAAATTTGAAGAATTAGAAATGCTTACTTTGGGATTTCCAAACCCATCATCTCTGTTCCCGATCCAGCATTGAGCTTCACAACAACAAGCTTGTCCAAAAGCTTCTTAGTCTCTTCTATACCTGCTTTTGGAGCAATTATTCCTCAGTTCTAGTTTCCAAGACATCATTACAATGTTATCACAAACAGAAACCAACGACCTGTCAGCATGCACTTTACCTTCAGAGACAAGTTCTATATCAGCATAGGGGACAACAGTCACTTCGCCCTTTGTAAACTTAAGCTTTCTTTTCTTCTCTTTGATACGCTTGGCTTCTCTTTTAACCACAGTCAATGACAGGCCAATCAAAATTTTGAAAACCACTTCAACCAAAGCAATATTATGAACATGCTAATGAAAAATAAAATAGTCTCAGTCATATCATACCGAGCTTTTTGACTAGTAGCAGCAGAGAGCTCATCATCAGCGCTGGATAACTTCTCCTCGAGCAATAATGTTTTGGTTATCAAATTACACAAAACGTACACAAATTGCACGGAATCATTAGCAGGAATAGGATATGCAATTTTCTTGTAAAATTCTAACGGCATGCTAGAATCAACCAAAGCTACAATGGGAATTTGCAGTTTATTAGCCTCCTTTATAACCGTTGATTTCCTTTCCGTATCCACAATAATAACACAATCAGGAGGTTGAGTAGGACCAAAGCTGAGCTTCTTGTTCCGAGACCGAAACTTCTTGGGGCTATTACTATTGGTCAAGAACCCACCAGTGCGCCAAAGGGCACTCACACTGGGGCTGTAGCAACCAACTCTCTTCGTCATTTCCTCAAAGATTTCATCGAACAGAGGATTGGTATTGACGAACATGAAACGACCCTTTTGCCGAGCAAGGGACCCAATGAAGTTGAGGGCACTGCGCATACAAATTAAGGTCTTATCGGAATCAAAGATGACCATTTTGTTTCGCATGCCATAAGTGTATACTTTCAAATGGTGGGCAGCAACTCGGCGACCAATCTGGGCATTGGTGCTCAGCAGTTTCTGAATCACAACTGAATGGATTGTCATGCTTACAGATTTTGTGGAGTTATGCACACTGTGACTGTACGACGGAGGGAAAGCGTCACCAAGAAAGATCTGTGATGGAAAGAGATGAAGCAGAAAAAAGAGAGGCAGCAACGGAGGAAGAGGGGCTCGGTGGTTGACGACGGCTGCCCGAAGCTCCGGCAGCACAGTAATGGGTTCTATCCTCAATGCTGATGCTCGGGAGTATTCGGCTTCTCTCCGTTTCCACTTTCCACCGCACTCCCCGCAAACCTGAAACGAACGACGTAGTTTTGGCTTACAACAAACTTCTTGCCTGGCCTTTTTTTTTTTTGGCCTTTATTGGGTAAGAATTGATGAAGTAAAACGTTGTAGATAAGAAAGATTTGAAGAAAGAAAGGAAAGCAAAGCAAAGCAAGATTAGGAGGGAACTTAAAAATGTGAACTGTTTAGTATATTAGAAAATGGAATTTAAGTTGAGGGGAAATGAGATGTTTAATATAAAGAATTGGGTGTTGGTTAAGTGGGAAAGTTAGGTGAAATTCTCATAATACCCCTAAATCATTCAAACACTGGCATTGGGTTTGAACGTAAAGCATTAAGGCTTGGCTTCTCTCATTTTCTTTTCTGATCCGCTCCCATCCTTTACCCCTTTCATGACAATTGGATCAAAGATCTAATGGTTTATATTTAATGCTATTAATATTTATTTTCCTCTTATAAGAGGAGGAGAGAGAAGGACAAGAATTAAATATTAAATGTGTATTAATAGCATTAAATGTAGACCATTAGATCTTGATTCAATGATCATGAAAGAGGTAAAAGATGGGAGCGGGCCATACAAGAAAAGGAGAGAAGCCAAGTCCAAGCACTAAAGGGACAACACGTTCAAACAAAATATTAAACAGTAACCAAACTTGTGTAGCTGTTTATATCAGAACATTTTAGGAACAACAATATGACAGAAATAGAAGTAGGCATTTTTGATAGAAACAATATTAATATAAATACAAAACAGTAAAAGCCACATCACAGACCCACCATCTATGAACACATCGCCTTCTTCACTACAAAAAAACTTCAGATAACCCATGGAATTTCTGATGAAAAAAAGTCTGTCGGAAATTACCCACAGAGTTCTATGGGTAAAAATTACCGATGAAATTACCCACCAAATTTTGTCGGTAACTAACATTACCAACGGAATTCCGTGGATAATTAAGTTGGTAAAAAAAATTTCCAACGGAAAAAATGTTGTGGCAAAAAAAAAAATTGCCACGGCATTTTTTCTGACAGAAATTTTTTGTTGAAAAATTTTTTTACCAACGGAATTTTGTCGGTAATGTCAGTTACTAATGGAATTCCGTGGGTAATTTCCAATGGAATTTTTTCCATCTGAAATTCCGTGGGTAATCCAAAGTTTTTTTGTAGTGCTTGTTCTTGTTCATGTTGTTCCACTTCCTCTTCGTGGTTGTTCCACATCACAAACCCACGATTGGAGCAAGAGGGTCGGCAAAATTTCAAAGAGTTGCTCGACTTGTCGTCGAATTAAAGGTTGCTTAGCTTTTTTGAGGAGGGTTGGTGGGTTTTGGTGATGCCTGCCACTGAAGCATCGATGCAAGCGGCCATGAAGAAGAAGTAGGAAGAAGAAGAGCTGCATGCAAAGATTGAAACTTTTGGGTGTACAAGAAAGATGCAAGGATTGAGTATCTGAAAAGAAGAAAAATCGGGGGCAAAATTTTGCATGGCCAATTTCATCACTAGATTTCACTCTTTCAGAAAGATTTCAGCTTTTAGATTTCAGTTCGTGTGTGAGTTGTGTGAATGACTATCTTTTATTTTTAAAAAATGGACTGAATTTTGTGTGTGTGTGTGTGTGTGTGTTGTACATCCTCAAGTAAGTAAATTTACAAGTAAATTCCTATATAACTTACTTTATTCGCATAGTTAATAATTTAATATAATTAATGTATTGTTGGATTATTGTTTCATTCTAAGCATGTTTAAATATGTGATTATATTCGATACGCATGGAAACATGATTTATTGTACCAGTTTTTTACAATATTATAGTTATTGGTGATTAAATATAACTGTCATGGCGGTTGTATTTGTGTTGAGTTAGAGTAAGGAGGAATTTGTATCATGAGATCTTTTACCATGTAGTATGCCAACACTCGGTGCACAGTGGATAACACTTGTCAGGCTCCCTTTGTCCATATTTTCGTTTGACAAGGATTGCATTGGAATTGTGAGACATGTGACACCTCCTTAATTGTGTTCTTTTAAGGAGGGGAATCACAGTCCAAACTTAAACTCTACACCTTTGTCTTAGTGTATCTTAAGAACTAGTGAGTTTGGGACAATTCAGTCAAATGGATGACCTTCTGTTAGACAATCTCCAGTCAGTAGTATAAGAATGGATGGTGATATAAGAGAGGTCGTATTGTATTACATGTTGTGATAAATATAGGTTGGCATGATGATCATTAAATTTGCAACTGTTTTATATGAGGATTATGGTATGTGCAAATATATATGTAATGAGTTCTATATTTAAATCATATGTGGTTTGCTTGTGTACGATAGAAGCTTTTAGTAATTACTGAGACGTGAAATCTCACCCTTATATTTTAACATTTTTTAGATGATTGTTCTAGTTAGTAGCAGGGTTATCAGAACCGGCTCGGACCGGTCGGGTCAACCTGAAAACCGGCGACCCAATCACCCAACCGGTTTGAGCCAGTCAGAGGATTGGTTATGCGTCGAAAACAGTTTTGGATCGGTTCGACTGGTCAGTTTGTATAAAACCGGTTCGACCAGTTGGTGCATTTTTTTAAAACTTTGTTGAAGATATTGTTGGTCATCCACATTATTTTGATGATGATAGAGAGCCTTTCATTGATGCACCACCTTTGGATTCTTGGCCATGATTTTATTGTGTTTGGAGGTTATTTTGTAAACCCATCTTTTTTAATTTTACTGCTAGCTAATTGGGTTATTCATGTTTTAAACTTATAAAAATGTTTTAGGTACTTTTATTTTGTAAACTTATTTTTTTATATATATTATGGTTGTATAAGTTTATAAATATAGTATGGTTTTTGAGACCAGGTCATAGTTATGCGGTTCAACCAGTGACTCATTGGTTCAACCAGTGACCTATTGACCTAGTACTCTGACCGGTCCGAGTTTGATAACATTGGCTAGTAGGAAGTAAGGGAAGACATCTAAAGTGTGAGCCTTAAAGACTCCCTTATGCTCCTTGAGCACATGTTATACCACTTTATATTTAATAGCCATGGCACATGGATTATTTTTACATTCTAAAATCCTTTGATTAATAATTTTTTTAATTAAAATCTTGAGATAATATTCAGGACTATTGGGTTAGTGTTGTTTGGACTTCTTATATTTGGGTTAGAGTCGAAGAACCCATAAGTAATGGATGGAAAGTTAAGTATATGGGTTGTTTAATGATGAAGTTTTGCATTTTTTGTATCAAAGTTAGGTTGTGGTTGATGTAGGTTAATGTGCTAGTGAGAATACTAAACCCAAGAGTGGGTGGAGTATAAAGTCCTACATTGACTGGGAGGGAAATGAAAAATGTCTTATAAGAGTTTGAATACCTACCCCTCTCAATACATTTTAAAACCGTGAAGGGTGATAGAACTCCAAAGTAGACAATATTAAAAGTGAGACGTTGGGATATTACAACTTACAACTACTATAACAACGGATTCAAATTGATATGATCTATTGCTTATTTTCCCCCGATAGATATGATCTATTGCTGATGTGAGAATTTTTTGGTGAATTTTGTGAAGTATGCCTCCTACATTAATTTTTGTATTGTAGGTGCATTCATCAGATCGATATTATAATTTTCCAGAGTTCATAATATGATATATGGTTGATGTTAGTATAGTAGGCTTGTTTCCTAAATTCATTTTGTAAAATCAATGTGTATGTATCTCGCCCGAGATGACTCGATCTCTTTAGATATGGGGGGTAGGCGCAGAAGGAAAGAGAAACCCTATTCCATGTTAGTTGACATAATCCAAATCCCTATTTCACATGCTTCATTCTTTCTCTATCATATCTATTTATATTACTCCCTCGTATTTTTATCCTTAATATATAATATATACATATTTACTTAATTTAATTATATTAAAAAGTTGGTTAAATTATTTAATTTGATATTTATTTTTTTAAACACTCTAATCATATTTTTTAATTCTTTCATTCTCTCTTTTCCTTAATTATTGTTGAATGAATACTAATAGGAGTAAATTAAAAAAAAATAGACCAATATTGTGAATAAGTCAAATATAATAAAAACTCTTTAAATATGTCTTACATATTAAGGACCAGAGGAAGTAATTTTTTAGGAAAAATCCCAGTAAAATGTCATTGATAATAAATATCAAAATCTTAAATGAGATATTCGAATTTCAACAATCCTAAATTAATCTTAAATGTAGTGAAATTTCCTCACTTTGTTTTTTTAAATCCCTCTCAAACACCCTTTGCCGGTGTTTGACTGCCAAAGCTCTAGCGTCAATGACCATGCCACCTCCCAGTTATCAAAGCTCTGACAACCTTATCGATGGTTGGTCATTGGAGCTTTGTTAGTCTAATGATTTTTTAAAATTTTTGAAACAAAAATAGTAAATGGTGAAGCTGAAGTAAATAACGAAACCGATGTAGTAAATAGGGTCTTTATTTAATTTGATACGGACAGTTTTCTATGTTTCTTTATTTACTATTTTAGTTTCAATGTTTCAGTTAAGTAATTGGTCTTTTATAGTTCTAGTGTGGTGGATGAAAACGATTTATATTTAGGATTGAAGGGAGTAAATAAATTTTAAATTATAAGAGATTACATAATCTATGATAGTAATAACATTAGAGAAAATAAAAATAATGCCAAAAAAGTCTCATAGTTTATTAATAATAAGTGAAAGAACTACCATTGACAAACTATGAGACTTTTCTGTTATTATTTTTCTTAATTGAGACTTGATGCGATTTTCCTAAAACATTAATTATGTCTTATTTTTCAGATTCAATGTACATGTATTAGAATATATATCTAATTAATGCTAAAAAAAGATGAACAAACTACCTTATGAAGACTAAGCTGGATTGGTTTAATATCTAGCAGATTTAATATTCTGGATTCTCTGGAAAATAAAAAAAATGAATGCATTTGTTGCAGTTATTAATACATTCCAATTTAATCCCCCCAAAGTCATTTCTTTCCTTATATGTTGCACTCCAATTTTATCTATTTCACTATAATTGAGGTTGTGAAACTTAGGAAATTAAGTAAACCCGTGACAAAATATAAACTAGTATTGTGAACTAGAATAGTAAATTTGTAAAATTTTATTTTAATAAATAAATAGCTTAAAAGTATATATTTAGATAATTAAAGTTTCAAAAAATTATAAAAATTTATTTTAAAATATTTCAAATCAAATAATTGAAATGAAATACATTAACATTCATAGTTGTTATAGTCAACAAAAAAATGTATATGAAGTTCATATATAAAGTCATTAAACATAATCAAATCCAAAAATCCAACACGAGTTTAATAGCGAGTTTACATAATTTTGTAAATTAAAAACATAAAAATGATAAATTTGATAATCAAATTCATGAGTTCAACTAAATTTCTATCCATCAAGAGTAAAATAACACGATTTTATAAATGAGACAAAACTGATAAATTTAGTGAGTCAATTTACAGAATTTGGTTGTAACTCTTTTTTTCACCTACTTTTCACCTTGTAAAAGACAAAACCCATTCAAATCTGGTTTTTCTCTCTTTGTTCAAAACCAAATCTGGTTTTTGACATTTCCAGCTGCTATTAATTCAATCTATAATAGGTAAAAAAAAGTGGCAAAAATAGCATATCCCAAGAGACAATTCTTGATCGTCTTTATATAGCTGGTTTTCCTTTTTTTTTTTTTTTTTTGGTTTCAAAACCAATCTGGTTTTCTACATTTTCCAGCAAAATATGGCAAGCAAACATTGAAAAGTTTCTTAGGAAGGTCCTTCAATTCATGATTTTTTTACTGGGAGGATCTCGTGCTTGCTGTATGAGGGAGGATTAAAAGTATTTAAGTTTTGATGAATAGAAGTCCAGAGACCATCAAAATTATATTTACTTTATTATTTACAAAACCTGGAAGAGTTATAGTTGTTATTAAAAAAGTAGTACTCTTTAATAAATTAATTTATTATTTAAAAATAATAAATTAAAAACTTTAAATATGTACATTCCAGATCTAATGTGTGTGCTCCATATCTGATTCCATAAAATGTGTCCACCGTAAATACGGATATTGTGGAGCCATATGCAATCATATAATTGTGAATTCTTTTTTCAGGTACATGCTCTCTTAATTTGTAGCATTTCATTTTAAAATTTTCACAATTATATTACAGAATTACCGTTTTTGTAAAAACTATTTACTTTATTATTATAAGATTATTTATTAATTTTTTATCCGTAAGTTGAAAACTTGAGAGTTTGAAACCAATATTTAGAGCCAAGGGTCAAACATAACTACTCGAAGACGATGGTATTAATTTCATTAAATCAAACAATAACTCCTCTCAATGTTGTGGGACCATATTTAATATGGCTATTTTTTTTATTTTATTTGGAGAGTTATATTTAAGCATTGTCAAACTCGATTAATGATATATGCATAGCTCTTTCAAAAGAGTTTTCTGCGTTCACATAAACTCAAATTTAAAATTAATTGTAATTTTTGCTTAAGCTACAAAAGTTCCCAAATTTATATTAAGGCAAACAAACAAAAAATATATGTTAATTGATATCATAAAATGAAAATCAATGCAAATAAATAAATAATAAGATCACGATGTTGTCAATTGGAAGATAGTATTTGTGCAATTGTTTATTCAAAAACAGGTAGAACTATAAGTTGTATGCTCATCTTTAAATTAGTTTTTAGAGAATAATTTTTACGATTTACGAAAAAGTATATGATAGGAGTTTTGTCCTGTCTTACCAAAAATGGCTTCTAAATTTGCGGTTTGGGTGTTATCATTAGACTTAAATTCAAGGTTCCAATTTATAAAACGTTAAATTTAGAACACTTAAATGGTTTACATGAAGTAGTTTCTTTTAAACTTAAAGGACCATTGGACTTGAATTATAAATTTATAAATAAGGAATGTTGGATGAGATTTGAAGATAATTGAGAATATATGCATGTATTCATAAATAGAAAATTAAGTATGGCAACATAACATATAATATAATTGTAAAAGGGTTGAGGTGTAAAAATACATATGAGCTTTTTCCCCAAAAGCAAAAATACATATATGCTTTTTTGAGGAGTAAAAATACACATATAGTTATTATTTTGGTGCAAAAGTCACATCCCACCTTTAAGTCACTGTTCACCGTGATGAGAGAGAAAGAGATGAGGTAAACAGTAACTTAATGGCGGTAAACAGTGACTTAACGGTGAGATGTGACTTTTGCACCAAAATGGTAACCACATGTGTATTTTTACTCCTAAAAAAAATATATGTGTATTTTTACTCCTGGGAAAAAGGTCATATGTATTTTTGCGCCTTAACCCATTATAAAATCACGTGTGTGTGTCCACAAGCACCAATATAATTGCAATTATTGTAATAAAAAATCAGATACATGGTTCATTAAAAAAAAAGTCAAATACAAGGGTTTGATTTATGTGAAATTAAACGAGCGATATTGTTGCATAAGCTTTGTACAAATAGATAAGTCATTCATTCTTTTTTGACAAGGGATAAGTCATTCATTTTTTATTGAATTTGTAATGACATTTTTTTAATATTCTTTATATTGAAATTTTACAATTATTAAGAATATCACCAAATTCTTAATTTATTCCATATAAGGAGTTTTCAAATATAAAGTTGTTTGACAGATAGTTGATACATAAAGCAAATCAAGTTCATAATTATATTAAAAACATGGGACATCGAAGTACAAAAACTTAAAACTGAAATTGAAAATCTTTAAAATTTACCTCCTTAGTTAATTACTTTCTAACAAATAATTGGTCAAATGGTGTAAAGCCAATAGATTTCTTTGAGTCTCGAGTTTTAATCTTAGAAGAACATTAGTACTCAATGCTATTCTCTTCCTTATCTTCCATTAGAGCAGGTGAGTTAAGATCTATGTCATTGGCCCCAAATTTCATAGAAGTGTATCTTCTTGTGTCTTCCAAGTCCTTGGCTAGACCCAAGCACTTTGGAGCAGTGGGGGCAATTGAACACTTTTGAATGTTCAAGAACATCATCATCGTCATCTTCATCAAATTCACCATCTGCCTCGAATTCATCATTCTTGATGAACTTTTTCTGGATTGCTTTGTGCCCACCAAGTGCCTGGTATGATCCAAAAACTTTTGTGCACACCTCGCACTCGAACGACCTTTCGCTGCCATGAGAGTGAACCTCCACATATGAGTCCTCTTGTTCATTCTTATGATCAACTCTTTGCCTTGGGGCGATTTCTCCTTGGAAAGCATCATGAGAGCCAAAGCAGCATCTATAGCTTGAAAGCAAGAATCAAAGATCAGACCTGTTTGTTTCGGATTGTCTTCTTCATCAACTTTTGTCGAACACGACCACATTAATGCTCTTGTTGTTGCATCATCAATTTTACGGCAATGTTTAGATCTCCTTCTAGTCATGTAAGATTGATCTGATTCTTTACTTCCTTCGTCGTCATCGATGGGTTTTGAAACTTTTGCTGCAAATTCTTGATGATTCATGGGGTGAAAGTTCCGTTCAGTACGTGATTTCATCATCAGATGACGAAATTTTGGTGGAGAAAATAAGATCGAACGCTGATGGGTTGAGGATGAAGCACTATCATCATTGACTTTGGATATTTTTGAAGGCACTTGATCTGCGCGCAATTGGAGAAATTAGAGCAGGCTTGGGAGGGATAGGAAGTTTGACAAGATGAGACTTCATATGCCCTCCCATAGCTTTTCCGTTAGCGAACCACCTTTTGCAGATCATGCATATCTTGCCACCATTGTTGTTAATCTTCTTTTTCTTCTCCATTGTTGCTTGTTAGAGAAAGAAACCCAAAAAACTGAAAATTTTCTCTCTCCTATATTGTATTTCTCTCTCTAACTTGTGTTTGTTGAAAATTCTGTGTGCTACAAAAAGTGTCTGCGAGGCTGTTAAAAAGCACTAGCTAGGCAACAAGCCTTCCTTGAGCGAAAAGAACAAAACTAGAAGGTGTAGAATGCCTCGTCCCATTGCAATTCATCAATGTATTTGAATACGTGGGGCGTGTCTGCTGCCCTTTTGGTGCTACGCCTCCAAATTTCCCCTCCCAAATGTTTTTTTATCTTTATTTTGATCATTAAATTCTACATGAAATATTTTGATATCTTATAAATAAAAAATGGTGAAGTTTATTTTTTTTTTATGATTTTTTAAAAATATTTCATACTCTGAGTGAAAAAGAAATTATTTAATTTTAGGGTAATAAATCTTTGCAAAACTTAAAAAAAAAAAAAGAAAAAAAGAAACTTCACCATTATTTATCTATACAATATCAAAATGTCATCACTCATTTTATTTAGAATTTAACGATTGAAAGAAACACACAAAAATTTGAGAGGGGGTAAATTTTGAGGCGTAGTAGGGGCACAACATTAAAAGGGTAGTAGACATCCCTGCCTTGAATGAATGGGAAAAATACTTCTCATGTTGTAGGAGAAGTGTTTTCTCATGTTACACACACATGAAATGATGGGACCCACAACTATATATGAATTAATTCATATATATATGTAGGTCCCACCATTTCATATTTATGTAGGAATCTTATTCTTCTCATGTAACATGAAAAAATCAAATCCCTAAATGAATACATTACTTTTATTCCGAAACATTAGAACATTTATTTGATTACTTACCATTAAAATTTTAAAGAATCAGATTGTGCATTTACTTCTCTATTAATTTATTTTCATTTCTTAAATGCATAATAATAATCAAGTGAAATACAGAGTGAATAGCATGAACCTAACGTAATTTCTTTTGGAATGTTAGTAGTATCCGTGTCAGCGTGCATTTATCTTAACCAATCCTTTCTTTTATGAATTTGGATAATTAAAATGGGGTTAAGTGCAATCTTATCACCAAAGTTTCCAGTGAGGTGTAATTGACGCATGTAAGCATTTTAAGGGAAATGTTCCCTAACGCCCCATTTGGTTCAAGTAAAATTAGGGGAAGAAAATGGAAAATGGGTATTTTCTGTCGATGGCGGATGTTTGGTTCACATTTTCTTAGGAAAATGTTTTTAGACGACAAGGCATTTTCCCTTATACATGGGAAAATTGGTTTCCACCTATTTTGGTGGGAACCCATTTTCTGGTGAAGGAAGAAAATGGAAGAAGACCAACTTACCCCTCTTTAGCGCCGACGAGAGGAAGATGCGCGGAAAATTTCATGATGGTTAATAGTGAAGGAAAAAGAAGCCCAAGTGGCCTCTTTGACGCCATTGCTATAGCTCCGTCAATGACAAAGAAGGAGGAGGAAGTGCAGAGAGGGTGATAGACACAGTGATTTTTCATAAATGATGAACACTAAATCGTAACAGCTTCATTTAGAATAGAGCTCAACTTCCAGTGGCCATAGATCTTAAAATATAACTCCAAATTTAGTAAATGACTTATCCTCAAAAAGCTCTTTAAGTATAGTTTCATATGCCACAAGTTTCAGTTCAATTATACGTGTATTTTATGAGTTACATCCAAATTACTAAACATGTGTCTAATATAGGGCATGGATTCCAGTGGAAACTTCAAAATGACATATCTCTCTCATATGAACTCATTTGAGCTTAATTTTGGTGTCTATGTGACACATTGGGAGTCTAGTTTAATATAAAATAAGTTTCACCTCAATCAAATTTGTAGTTTGAGACATATGATCAAATTATTGAACTTTATACAAGTTGAACATGAAAAAAGGGCGATTAAAGGAGCTAAAATAGTGCTTCACACTCAAGTGCTTAAAATCTACACTCATGTGTGCTGAAAAATGCATGTTTCAATCATTGTCGCAAAGTCAAAACTGAAAAATGGCACACATGCTAAGTCATTGCACAGAGGTCAATTTCCAATAGACATAACATCTTCAATATAACTGTGAAAGTGGGCAAATGACATATCCTCATAAAGCTCTTTAAGTCAAGTTTCATATGCCACAAGTCTTAGTTCAATTAGATGTGTATTTTGTGAGTTACATCAAAATTACTTAACTTGTGTTCGATATAGGGCTTGAATTCCAATGATAGCTTCAAAATAACATATCTCTTTCATATAAACTCATTTGAGCTTAGTTGTGGTGTCTATGTGACACATTGGAATTCTAGTTTAATATGAAACACGTTTCACCTCAATCGGATCTATCATTTGAGAGATATAATCAAATTATTGATTCTTGTACAAGTTGAACGTGAAACAGGGAGTTGTAATAGTACTTCACACTTAAGTGCATAGTGTCATCCTTGAGTATAACACTCGAGTGCTCAAAAACTGCACTTGAGTGTGTTGAAAATGGATGTTTAAATCACTGTAGCAAAGTCAACACTGAAAAATGGCACTTGAGCGAGGGAATTTGGCACTTGAAGTGCTAAGAAAATGAAGATGCTGAATAGTAGATGAAGCTTTGTACTAAGGGGCAAAATGATATTTTGCTTGATTTTTCTACCTCATTTTCTTTCAACTAAACAAAAATTTTCTTATTAACTCATTTTCTTTTCTAGTGTGAACCAAATGCATTGAAGCAAACTATTTTTCTTTTCATTCCACTATTCCTAATTTTTCCTCAATCCAAACGTGCCCTAATGTTTTTTGTTTTTGAAATGGTGCAATGTGGTGCACACGAATTTTGCCAAAAATATAATATTGTTAAATAAATTGATGGTGATTAAACTACGAAGAGAAATAACTAATGTCAAAAATAATTTCATGGAGGGATATGAAATATTTCATATCCCTTTTAGGCGATCATTTTTTGTGCAATATTCAACGTCCACTTTATCTTCTTCATTCAATGTAGGTAGACCCATAGAGAAATCAAGAACATTAACAATTTCACAATTCAAAATATTTTTCTCATTACTATCAATGACCTTTTTTTCCTTCAAAAGCCATGGACTAACTTTTGTTTACCGGATCAGTGACATAGAACGCTTGTTTCACTTGGTCTACTATAATAAAGGGCTCCTACTATAATATTCAAATTAACCAATGTAAAGCCTAACTGGTCCATTCAAATACCATTAATTGTTAATATCAAGCTAGTTTGAAAACAATCACTCTAAATTTAATATAGTCGACCTCTCAAATCTCTTTAGTGACCCCTAAAATAAAGCATGATTGCCGATTTATACTTCTCACCCTATATTCTACACAGTATTCTTATCATCTATGGACTTTGTATAGAAGGAATACCTATTGATGTCACATGAATTTCAACATATTACATCAAAGGTAGGACCTTCTACCAATTATTAATAAGGTTTAACGGTTTATTTTACCCCAAAGTTTCGGAGGACAATTCTGTTCTGGCCACTATCCTAGTTAATTTAGACTATCAACTAACCAAATATACCGAGTTGACAACCCACGTGCATCCATATTATTTTTGTTAATGTGCAAATTTGCCCTGGAAGTTTTAAATCCAACTTTGGAAAAAAAAAATTGAAATAGATGACACATGCTTTCGAGGCAAATTTATATCTTAAGAAATGTTTGGATGATACATGGACTATTAACTCAGTATATTTGGTCAACTAATCGTCAAAATTAAATGGAATAATGGTCAGAGTAAAATTGCTCACTTTTTGACTCTTCCGGAATAATATTGCCCCCGAAAAACTTTTGGCGCAAAATTGTCACCGAAAAACATTCGGGGCAAAAGTGTCCCTTGTGACAACTTCCGGGACAAATTTTCTCCTTCACCATTAAAAATTGTAACATGAACATAACTACAATTTTGAATTGTAAAGATGTGACTAAGAAGAGAAACACAAAAAAATCGCCAAACTCTTAATTTATTCCATAAAACTAAGGAGTTGTCAATGTAAAGTTCTTTGACAATTAGATTATATAAAGGAAAGTTCATAATTAAAAACATGGGACACTGAGTACACATAATTACATAGAAATTGAAAATCCATATAACTATACCTCCTTAGTTATTATAACACATAAAATCAAAACACATATCATTACTCAATCATAATCTTGGCTATTCTCTTCTATATCTTCCACTGGAGCAGGTGAGTTGAGATCTATGTCATTGGCCCCAAATTTCATAGCATTGGGAACGTGAATCTTCTTGTGTCTTCCAAGTCCTTGGCTAGATCCAAGCACTTTAGAGCAGTGGGGGCACTTGAACACTTTTGGATCTTCAAGAACATCATCCCTATTTTCTTCATCAAATTCTCCATCTACCTCCAATTCATCATTCTTGATAAACTTTTTGTGGCTTGTGTTGCGCCCACCAAGTGCCTGGTAAGATCCGAAAACTTTCGTGCCCATCTTGCACTCGAGTGACCTTCTGCCGCCATGAGAATGGTCCTCCACAAATGAGTCTTCCTGTTCATTCTCATTATCCTTCACTTTTTGTTTCTTCTTGATGCTCATCAATTCTCTGCCTTGGGGCCATTTCTCCTTGGAAAGCAACATGAGAGTCAAAGCAGCATTTATAACTGGAAAGCAAGAATCAAAGATCAAACCTGTTTGTTTTGGGTTATTGTCTTCATCAACTTTTGTCTTAGACGACAGCCACATCATTGATGCTCTTGTTGTTGGATCATCAATCTTACGGAAACTACGTTTAAATCTCTTTCCAGTCATGTAAGATTGATTTGATTCTTCGCTTCCTTGGCTGTCATGGACGGGTTTCAAAACTCTTTCTGCAAAATCATGATGATTCATGGGGTGAAATTTTTGTTCGGGACGCTGATGGGTTGAGGACGAACCACTATTAACATCGACTTTGTATACTTCTGAAGGAACTTGATCTACAATTGGAGATATTGGAGCAGGCTTGGGAGGGATAGGATGTTTGACAAAGTGAGACTTCAAATGCCCTCCCATAGCTTTTCCGCTAGCGAACCACCTTTTGCAGATCATGCACATCTTGCCACCATTGTTGTTAATCTTCTTTTTCTTCTCCATCGTTGCTTGTTAGGGAAAGAAACCCCAGAAACCGAAAACTCTCCCTCTCCTCTATTGTCTTTCTCTCTCTAACTTGTTGTTGCTAGGAAATTGTGTGCTACAAGAAGAGCCAGGTAGGGCTCTTAAAAAGCACTATAGCTAGGCAACAAGCCTTCCTTAAGCGAAAAATAACAAAACTAGACTGTGTAGAATGACTCATCTCATTGCAATTCATCAACATATTTTAATACGGGCTCAGATAAAATTTTATATTTAAATCCAAACCATTTAAAAATTGATCTAATGATTAGAAAAGGTTAAGGAGAGAAGAGGATAGGAAAGGAAGCAGAGGAGTTTCCAGCTGATTTAAATACATTGTTTTCGTTCCGACACGTTGCACATTTATTTAAGGAAATTTACTAATAAAATTTTAAAGAATCAGATTGTGCATTTACTTCTCTATTCATTTATTTTGATTTCTTAAATGCATAATAATGTGAAATACAGAGTGAATAGCATGAATCTAACATAATTTCTTTTGAAATTTTGGTAGTAGCCGCGTCAGCATGCATTTATCTTAACCAATCCTTTTTTAATTTGGATAATTAAAACAAGGTTATGTGTAAATTTTGCCCCCGAAGTTTCTAGAAGGATATAATTGGCACCCTCAAGTATTTTAAGGCGCAATGTTCCCTAATGTTTTTTTTTTTAAATGGTGTAATGTCGTCCACACCTGACGAGAACCCCAAACATCATTAGACACATCATGTGGGCCCACACATTGATGCCACATAAGATAGGAGTTAATATCACGGGACTTGAAAAAAGTATTAATAGCCTACGAACACAAAGTTGGTCTAGCAGTTTATAGCAGGTTAGATTTTTCTAGGTCTCTAGTTTGAACCCTGAGGGCTTGTTTGGTTTGGAGAGAGGGAAATGGAGGGGAGGGATAAGTAAGTATCACTACTACATAAAGCACTTTTAACGTATATTTTTAAATCATTTTCCCGTCCCTTTTTAGGGGAATGCCTATGTGAGTGACATAGTAAAATCTAGGAACAACATCAGTTAAAAAGGGACATCTTGAGGGACTTACAATATCCCTTTTTTTAAAAGGAACACATAAGGCTTTTTTTTTTTTAAAAAAAAAAAGCAAATTGTAATCCACGATTTGGAAAAATCAAATCATCCTCGCTGCTTCCTTTATCGTCTTCATTCTTCACCACATTGAAGGTCTAAAGAAGTCGAATAGAAAGTGGATTACAATCTGGATCTACAGAGATGATGGTGAGAAAGGAGGGAGCAAGAATAGCATATGACAGTGAGAAAGGAGGGATTACGATCTAGATCTATGACGAAGGCGTAGTTGGTGGCGAAGCTGGAAACCATCTTAGCTCTGAGAACGCTGCTCGACGGTCAGTGGCGATAGTGGTGAGATTGAGTTGGAGAGAAAAAGGAAAGGTAGAGGCAGAGAATTAGGAGAGGTTGAAGAGGGTTTTACAAGAGACAAAGTTTCAAGGGAGCCACGTGTATGAGAGAGAGAGAGAAGACAAAAATGGAGTAGTTTGATGGGAAGAGATGAGTTTAACAGTGGAGAATGGCCTATAGCCCTGTGTTGAGGAGGACTTTAGGCGTCTCAATTTCAAAGGGACGCCGAAAAACCACTTTTGGTGTCCTAACTCTAAAAGGGATGCCAAAAGTTCTACTTTTAGTGTCACTTTTATAAATTGGGACAACAAAAGTATAGTATACTTTTGGAGTCCCTTTTATAATTAGGACATCAAAAGTATTCGGTTTTATTAAAAGGACGCCCAATATGTTAAAATGCTTTCACATAATTACAAAAATGCCACCGCACCTTTATTTTTTTAAATGGACGTTTTTTAAAGAAGCAAAATCCATTTTCTGTAGTAGTGTATATTACCTTCTTTGGTTTGTTAGAGGGGAGGAGAGCGGGTCCTTTACAAAAACACCCAAAAATAAAAGTGGGGAAGGGAATGAAAGCCAACATTTTAGCTTCCCTCCCATTTAAAAATTCAAACTAAATGAGGGAATGAGGACCCCTCCTCTTAAATCAAACACACCCTAAAGGAAACACATGTATTGGAATGGGAGGCCATGAACCTTGAAATTAGAGTAGCCGGTCAGATGCCTGATAATATATGATCCACACAAACAACGGTGGATACAAGTAGAAAATATGAAAAAAAAAAAAAACTGCATACCAATTGAAAGTAACCAAAAAAAAAAAAAAAACTGGGAAGTTTGGTGTTATAGAGTAGGTGCGAAGCCTTGCTGTCTCAAATCTCAAGAGCCAAGCATGTAGGAACAAGGAAGATTGTGAACACAAAGAATGTTGCATTGTCTCTCCTTCATATCATTGATGTCGTCTTCTGCGTATGCTCCCAATATGCCTACTCCTATATATAAGAGGTGTAAGGTGATCTTCACCCATAAATTTGAACTAGAAATTAGTAATCTTCATTTATCTCCATACTTATGCCTTTTCTTATCTCTAATGAAAGATCTTCTAACCCATATTTTCCATTGCGATTTTTTGTTTGATTATTTTACATTATGGGTCTTCAGTTTATGTTTATTGTTTTTTATTTGTAAATTGACTTCATGGATTGTGGTGGCTGATTGAGTTGGCTTTGATTGAGTTGTTGTTCTAGAAACTATTGTTATGACCTGAACGAAAGACCCTTACATAAAATGTGTCTAGTGAAAATAGAGATATTGTGGAGCCATGCAATCATATAATTGTGTGTTTTTTTCCCCAGGTATACGCTCTCTTTTAAGCATTTTATTTTAAAATTTTCACAATTACATTACAAAATTATCTTTTTTTTGTAAGAAATTGCTTTATCATTATAGGATTATTTATTTATTTTCATCTGTAAGTTGAAAACTTGAGAGTTGAAACCCATATTTGAGCCAAAGGTAAAACATAAGTACTCCAAGACGATGGCATTAATTTTATTTAATTCAACAATAGCTCCTCTCAGCATTGTGGGAACAGACAGTGATTTTGCTTTTTATTTTTTTATTTTTTATATGGCTATCTATTTAAGTTATATTATTTGAATATTGTTAGACTTAATTAAAAATAGATCTACCAAAGACATTTTCTGCATTTATGTAGACTCAAAGTCTTGATCAATTGTAGCTTGTGTTACTCCTAAGAAGCAAAAGCTCCCAAATTTATATTAAGGCAAAACAAACAAAAATATAAGTTAATTCATATCCGAAAATGAAAATCAACGCAAAAAAATAGATATAAGATCACGATGTTGTCAATTGAAAGATAGTTTTTGTGCTATCATTGATTCAAAAACGGGTAGAACTATGAGGTGTGGTCTATAATTCAACGTTAAAATTTATAACACGTTAAATTTAAAACACTTAATTGATTTACATGAAGTAGTTTCTTTTAAACTTAAATGACCATTGGAATCGGATTATAAATTTATAATTTAATATTTAATGTGATTTGAATACGATTGAGAAGACATGTATATATGTATTCATAAATAGAAAATTAAGTATGTCATAATATATAATATAATTGTTAAATCATATATGTACTTCTCCACACAAGCACCATTATTATTGCGATTATTGTAATCTAGAGTGAAATAGAAGGACACACTAATTGTTGATTAATGTAGTAAGAGACCTTACCTTCATAAAGAGAGAACATAAATTTGAATTTGAGAAGTGCGTTTGTTAGGTGTAACATCTTAAATTTTATTCATATTATTTGAAAATTATTAGGAAGTGATTTGTTAAATAATTTGAGATTTATGGTAGATTAAATGCATGGCTTGAGATATTAACAAAATAATAATAATAAAATCTGATAAAAAATTGAATGTGTGTGTATATAAATATATTCATATTCATATTTATATTTAGTTGAACTTATTGGGATTATTTTATCGTACTTGAAACTACCATATGATTATTTGAGTAGAGTATTTATCCAAAATGGGTTAAGTTTTAATTAATGGCACAATACCAAATTATATTAACAAAAAAATAAATTTTTATAGAATTAAATAAAGGTATTTAAAGTGCTTTTTATGTAAGTGATTATAATTTATTATGTTATAAATAAAAAAATAATTTCATTTGCTTTATACAAATAAAGTTTAATTATTGGACATTTTAAGGATCCTAGCAAACGTTGGTTAATTTATAAAGAGAGTTTAGAGATTTTAATTTCCAATGCCAATTTATAATTAAAAGTAGTTAAAATTTTCTGTATTATAATTTTAAAAAATAATAGAGAGGGAAAGAATAAAAGGAAAATAAATGAAAAACAAAAGGGATAAAATAATATTTTTTAAAAAATGTTAAGTGGGGCCCTCATCACTATTTGATAATAACCCCCTCGTTGGCTGCTTCTTCGTCCAGCAGCTTCAATCCTCCATTAATGGAGGATTGAGATACATTTGAGTTTCATTTTTTCCTCATAAAATCACTAAACTATAATACCCATTTTTCAAATATTTTTCTACTCTATGGTAGCTTTCCATTAGTACAAATTTCGTTGGGAGCAAAGCAAGCTTGATGATTAAGGCTTGAAGCAACTGTTGATTTTTAACAAACGGGAACAATAGAATTGTAGAGGTAAGTAATTAAATACTTGTATTTAATTAGTTTACTTAGTTGAATAACGTTAATTATTACAGTTTAGGATTGTTGAGATTGAACCCTAAATAAGAGAAGAGGGATTTTAGTTTTAGAGTAAATTCTTCGTTGAAACTTTGATAATTAGTTATGGGTAACTTCTAAATACTTGTTGGAAGTTGGTGTTGTGGTTAAATTATAAAGTTTGAGTGGGTTTTCTATTTGTGGAGGAATTGTTGCGAATTTTTAAGGTATTTTTGGAATGCGCAATATAGACATTGTTTGGCTAAGAAATTATCTCAATAACAAACTATAGTTGATAAGGATCTTGTATTTGAATTTTCATGGTGATTGGACTTGATTTGAATTACCATTTAGCATTCGAAATTCTTACTCAGAAAAAGAGATTTTGGAATGATAGTGAAATTGAAACTTGTAGATTTTCTTTTAGCTTTTAAAAGTGATTTATAATTAAATAAAAGGTTATGAAATGTGTGGAATCTTATGAACCTGAACATTTGAGATTAGAATTGGGAAATTATAATTTAAGTTGAGCATTTGGAAGTTAGTTAATGATTTTAGTGAGTATACTAAAGTGGAGAAATAAAGATATTAGGATAGTGAACATATGAATGGTAGAGGTATTATGAATTTTTCTAAGGAACAAGTGAAGGTTGGGAATCTAGTTACTAGTTGTTAATTGTTGTATTAGTTATCATCTTATTGATGAATATTCACATATATTATGTAGACTCTCCTTAGTTGTTGAGCACGAGGCTTCACAAGTATTGTGGTACTTTTCTTTAGCTTTGACGTGACGTGACCACTTTCCAATTTTTGTATACTTGTTGAGGTGATTATAAGTGTATCTTCATATTTTTCAATTGCTATAAATATATGCTATAGTTTTTTATATACGAAAAATGTACAATTACAATATGACTTATGTTTTTAGTAAACTTGTTAGTTAAGTGGGCTTAAATGGTTTATTGAAATGTTGATAATGCATAACATTGAATATTCATTATGAGAATAACTTGTTGAATTGGATTTTGTGATGTTGAACTATTGAACTCCACATTTGGTTGTGTTGGGTTGTAAGGAGTTGTAAATGTGGGAGGTTTGATACTTTTATACCATGTAGTATAGCCAACAAGCCACTTGGTGCCTAGTGGCTAACTTCAACATTCTTAGGGCCCTTTGTATCACCCATCTTTGACCAAGTTAAGGGTCAACTCAAGGGACCATGGGTTTCCATATTCTAAGAAAAGGAGCCCCATGGCCTGATGTGAGTTTTGTAGCTTTTGGCCAGGCTACACCTTACTATTGGAGAACTTGGTGCAATCTTGTCAAAGAGACGTATCATGTTATGTGTTGTAGCCCAAGGGTTTTTTCAGCGGTTGTAAGGAGGTTATAAAGATGGTTGTGGGAGTTATATGCATACTTAATTACTCCTTAAGCTATTATCGATTATGAAAAACTATTTATACTTTGTTATATAAATTGATGTATAACCCGCTTAACTATCTTGTAATCATTTCATTGCACACTTGTTAAATTGGAATTGTGGTTATTGGGTCCACCTGACTCACCCCATTTCTTTTAACATTTTTCAGGCAAGGTTCATGATGCGATATCTTCAGGGAAGACTTGGAGGTTTAGGTTTGCATTGTGAAATTGTAAACCTCCTCTTTTGGTAATTATGTGTTGACTTTTTGTATTGACACATATATAGGACTCATTCATACTCTGATATAATTTATGACACTATTTTAAAATTTGCATGATTGGTTATTATTCCGTATTATGGTGGAGTGTAAATAATGGAGGCATGCTAAGGCTATAGGTTTTAAACTATTATTTTGATCGTGGATCAATTTTTGTGTAACTTTTGAGAAAGTTATGATATATACAAGGAAATGGAATTATTCAAGAAAGTCATGAATTGTAAGTGATGAGATTATAATTGTGCAAAATGATAAAAGCCCTATTGTTAACTGATGTGATTTTGAGACAAATGTAAAATATTTCTCAACCATGATAGACTAACATCTTTCTTTTACTCCCATTGTCATTCTTTAAGTGTTTGAGTCAAATCTGTTCTACTATGGTAGATCTTTGTAATTGATTTTCTTCTTTTTAGCATAGTAGTATTTGATAAATCAATCAAATAGAAGGATCAAGAATCTGTTGGCTAAGGTGGTAAGGGGCCTCACCCCCTAAAGAATGAGAAAACAAGTACGAATCTTAAGAAGCGCACTTCTTAGGAGAGGTGAGAATCCTTTATCCTCTAAGCCTTAAAGGGTCTAATTAAAAAAAAAAAAATCAAATACAAGGGTTTGATTTTTGTGAGATTAAGCAAACTATATTGTTGTTTGGATATGCTTTGTACAAATAGATAAGTCATTCATTCTTTTTTTGACAAGGGATAAGTCATTCATTTTAAATTTAATTTAATTTGTAATGACATGTTTAATATTCTATATATTGATGTTGGAATATATTAATTCACCTTTGGTGGATTATGGGCTAGGCCCAAATTAAGAAGGGATGTTATACAAATATAAAGAGATATGGGTTCATATAGAAAGATATTCTTTTATGGTTTAAAGATTATATCTATTGTCATATAATCATATGTTTAAGGATTACATCTATTCCTATGTGATTTGTACGCATGCTATATCTTGTATGTGAGATTCAGGGAATAATGAGTCTGAATATAACTCACAATCCTCCATCTAAAACAATTCTCTCATAAGAGTTCTCTCTTCCTTCCTCTCTGGTGTATTCACTGTGTAATGTGATAGAGGTCCACATGGGTACTCTAGTTGTGTGTGTACTTCAACGTGGCAATCTATACAATTATTCTTACAATTAAGAATTGAAATTACATATATGTCCAAAATTCTTACAATTGAAAATACATTTATTAATAATTGTAATATGAACATAACTACAATTTAGAATTGTAATATAATGATGTATCTAAGAAGACATGCAAGAATATCGCCAAACTCTTAATTTATTCCATAAAACTAAGGAGTTATCAAAGTTCAGTTCTTTGACAATTAGGTGATACATAAAGCAAGGTTCATAATGTAAGATTGATCTGATGATTCGCTTCCTTGGTCGTCATCGTCGATGAGTTTAGAAACTCTTGCTGCAAAGTCTTGAATCTCTTGATGATTCATGGGTTGAAAGTAATTCAGTTCAGTACGCGATTTCATCATCAGATCCTGACGACGTTTTGGTGGAGAAAATAAGATCGAACAACGTCGATGGGTTGACGATGAAGCACAATCAACATCGACTTTGGATATTTTTGAAGGCACTTGATGATCCGGAATTGGAGACATTGGTGCAAGCTTGGGAGGGATAAGAAGTTTGGCAAGGTGAGACTTCATATGCCCTCCCATAGCTTTTCCTTTAGCGAACCACCTTTTGCAGATCATGCACATCTTGCCGCCATTGTTGTTAATCTTCTTTTTCTTCTCCATTGTTGCTTGTTAGAGAAAGAAACCGAAAACTTTCTCTCTCTAACTTGTGGTTGTTGAGGATGTCTGTGTGCCACAAGAAGTGCCTGTGAGGCTCTTAAAAAGCACTCGGCAACAAGCCTTCCTTGAGCAAAAAGAATAAACCTAGCAGGTGCAGAACGACTCGGCGGGACGGGTCTAATGCCTTCTTGGTGCTGCGCCACGTGCCGCGCCTCAAAATTTCCTCCTTCCTAAATGTTATTTTGTTTCTTTCGATTATTATATTACACTATAATGAGTGATATTTTAGTATCTTATAGGTAAAAAATGTGAAGTTTTCAAATATTTATGATTTTTTAGAGTATTAAATCATTGAAATTCTTACAAAATTGAAGACACTATTGTTTTCTTGCCCATAAATTATCAAAATTTTAATTATTTTATGTAGACTTTAATTATCAAAAGAAATACAAAAAAGTTGGGAGAGGGAAAATTTTGAGGCGCATTAGAAGCGCAGCAGTGAGAGGGCATCAGACACCGCTTAGGCGCTTACTCGCTTAGCCTGAATGAATACATTGCTTTTGTTTGAAAGGTTAGCACATTAGGAAATTTTACAATTAAAATTTCAAAGGATCAGATTGTACATTTACTTCTCATTCATTTATTAAGATTTCTTAAATGCATAATAATAATAATGTGAAATACATGAATCTAGCATAATTTCTTTAAGAATTTTAGTAATATCCGCGTCATCGTGCATTTATCTAAACTAGTCCTTTCTTTTCTGAATTCGGATAATTAAAACAAGGTTAAGTGCAATTTTACCCCCAAAATTTCTAGTGAAATGTAATTATCATCTTTAAGCATTTTAAGAGGCAACGTTCCCTAATGTCTTTTTAAAATGTGCAATGTCATCTACGCGTAACAAAAACCCATCTCTTCTCAATGTTGGATTAGAACATATGACATGTGGGAGGACCTTCTTCTTCAAAACCAACATGACACTTGAACATTGACCAAAAAAAACCCCAAACATTGTTAGACACATCATGTGGGGCCACACATTGATGCCACATTGTATAGGAGTTAATATCATGGGTCTTGAAAAAAGCAAGAACCTAAAGGGAAGTTTGATGCTGTAGATAAGGTGCGAACCTTTGCTTTCTCAAATCTCAAGAGCCAAGCATGCATGTAGGATCTAGGAAGATTGTGAACAAGAAGAATGCTGCATTGCCTCTCCTTCAGATCAGTGATGTTGGTTTTCTGTGTCTGCTCCTAAAATGCCTACTTCTATCAGAGTTATATATAAGGTGATCTTCACCCGTAAATTTGAGATAGAAATTAGTAATCTCCATCGATCTCCATACTTATGCCCTTTTCAATCTCTAATGAAGGATCTTCTGCTAACCCTTATTTTCCGTTGCGATTTTTGAGTTGATTATTTTAGATTATGGGTCTTCCATTTGTGTTTACTGTTTTTTATTTGTAAATTGGCTTCATGCATTTATGACTATTGATTAAGTTGGCTTTGATTGAGTTGTTGTTGTTCTAGAAATTATTGTTAGTGTGGAAATTATTGTCAAAATTGTTGCTAACTTGATTTAGTTGTTTTGCCATTATTCTTTTCTTTTAGATTTTGTGTTCTCGATTGAACTCGATAGACCATGTTAAAGACATGTTTTCTTTCTTTATGTTTCGCAGCAACTGGTATTAAAATGTCCGTCGTAAAAATGCTACTCTATTATGATCGATAAGAAGTACTATGATTAAAAAGAGGCTTCTTTTTTTTTTTGTTTACTTATCCATACCAAAGAAGTTCAAACATTGTTGACACACATAATCATGTAATATATTATTAACATCTTAAAATTCCCTTGCACCATCCACAATGAGGATTACAGGCTGCAGCTATTCCATTTAATATTACTGTTCATCATTAGTTGGCCCCAAAAAGTAAGCCATGAAAAGACTTGTATTCTTCCTACTTCCCCATCTCAACATACCTACTAATAGACCCTTGTTATTGGTAACTAGTTTCCAAGTAATATTTTATTCAAATACCCTTCTTCCACCATCACTTTCTTATCGCACTCTCTATTTCCTTCCTCTCCGCCACCACCTTGCCTTTATCCCCGCCCTTCTTCTCCACCTCCACCGCCACTACTACAAAAAGTGGATATTACTTCTCCAAAAGATGTCCTTATTTTAAAAAATAGAGTAAAAAGTATAGGCAAAGATTTAGGTGTCCTAAATATCAGTTTAGGGTGCCTAAAATATACTTTAAGCTCCCTAAGTTTTATTTAGGGCGCCTAAAGTAATTAATTTTAAGATTTAGGCGCCAAATTTTTTAAAAAACATTATCTAGACGCCAAGAAATTAGCGCCAAAAAATATATTTTAGGCATCCAAAAAAATTTTAGGGCACCTAAAAATATACTTTAGGCGCCCTAAATAAAATTTAGGGCGCCTAAAGTAATTAATTTTTAAAACTTAGGCGCCAAATTTTTTTTAAAAAAATTATCTAGGCACCAAGAAATTAGCACCAAAAAATATATTTTATGCGCCCTAAAAAGAAATTAGCGCCAAAAAAATATTTTAGGCGCCCTAAATTTTAGGGTGCCAAAAAGCTTTTTTAGGCGCCCTAAATGTAATTCAAGGCGCCAAAAAGCTTTGTCTTTAATTAATTTTCCTCAGCTGCGCATAAAGTAATTAATTTCCCTCATCTCTTTAGCTCACACTCGCGACAGCTCCTTGCGCCTCCTCGATCAGCATCTCTCATTTCCCATAAAACCCTAGCAACCCACGTTACTCAGCTCGCTCTTTCGTCTTCCTTCGCGTGACTCCGTCTCGTTCCCTGTTTCCGGCGAAGCTCCTCCGTCTTCCTTCGTTCGCAGCTCCCTTTCACCCTTCTTCCCTGGCCGCTCTCCCCTCAATGGATTCTACACTTGGGAACGAGACGCCACAGTCGATTTCATTCAAAACAACGCTAGTAAGTGATTTTCCAAATCTGGCTCTTATTGATTTTTCAGATCTAAGAGGGTTGAACATCGATTTTTGTAGATCTAAGAAGAGCTCATGCATATTATGCTTGCATCTAAGTTTGTAAATATGCATTTACTTGTTTCACGTTTTATTTTATCAAACTTGTAAAGATGTGAAGAAGTGGTGAATTAGAGTTTTACATGTGTGGGTTGTATATGACCATCTAAGTTTGTATGATCGTGGTTGTGCAATCTGATTCTCTCTTCTCTCTCTTTGTGAATTTTTCGTTTTTCGTTTATGTTTCGGATTTGGTGAGGGAAAACCCTCCATAGCTGGGTTGTTTGTCATATATCTGAGTTGCTTTTTTTTTTTTTTTAAAAAAAAAAGGCATTAAGGCGCCCTGAATTTTTTTCAGGACGCCTTCCTTAGGCGTCCTGAAAAAAATTCAAGGCGCCTTAAGTCGGAATTTTTTACTCCCCTCACCTAGACGTCCTTTTAAAAAAGGGCGTTAATTGAGTCTTATTTAGGACGTTTTTTAGGTTTTTTGTGGTAGTGCGCCACCCGCAGTTCTTTTGTCAGCATCGCCGTGTTCATCTTCTACTCGGTGTACAACGGCCACGCCACCATCGGCACGCCGTTTGATGATAGCTTTGAGAGTGGAGTTCCAACCGCAGTGCGTCATGAATGCCCCGATTGAAGAATTTTCCAGGATCTCCAACTATGGGGCCCAGTAGGGACCACAATTCCCAACTCGTTGGTCCTACTCAGGAATTTCTCTACAAAGCTGCCCCTTCCCATGTTTGTTTCTCCGTTTACCAAGTATGAACTGTGATTTGTCGTAGAGTCTTCTTCTTCTTTAGGTGGTGTACGAACCTGTTGGGATTCGTACACGCAGCGGAATTAAATTTATCCAATAAATTACGAATCCCAAGAAGAGGATCTATCAATAGCATTTAAATCGGGTTAGTAATTAGAAACCGTACCTATACGAACTCGTGTACGTGCTTTGCAATATCGTGGGCTAACACCTTCTTGATCAATCAATCTCTAGGAACCAACTCTACGAATCCACTCTCTTTACCGGTATCCACACCGAACAACACTCCAACACGAACAGCAGCGTGCTAGCGCCTTCAAACTTTTGTCTCACGTCTCTCTTCTAGGGATCTTTTGTGGCTCTTGAATTCTCTTGTGTGTGTAATCGAATTACTTACAACCTAAGGGTATTTATAACCCTAATGGGCCGCATTAAATATTCAAAATTAATCTTATTAATTTTGAAATTGAATTGGAAATTAAATCAGTCTAATTGATTCAATCCAATCAATTTATTTAATGCAAATTAGAAGCCAGCTGATTTGATTTATCTTCATAAATCAAATCTGAGATATGATATCTATTAAATCATTGATTTATCTTCATAAATCAAATTAGGAAATTATTTAATGATTAGCCCCTAGGGCATAATTTCCAACAGACTCCCACTTGCACTAGGTGCAATCATTAGCTATATACCCTCCCTAGATAAAATGTTGTATTCATTGAATTGTAGACATATCTTAGATTCAATGAATCTGAACATTATCGCTCGTGTTAGGCTATTCTTGTGTGTGACCCTGCAAGCTCACATGAGATTGGCAGCGGGCCAATACTGTACTAGCCCACAAGTTGCAAGCGGCCTCTAGCAAGACATTGCGACTACCCAATTCACATGAGGATCGATTTTCGATACAGCCTATCATATAACCATGTCACGTCCCTTTTGTCATGCGATAATTTAGTCAAGGATGAAGCATGGATAATGTCATCCTCTTGTTCTTGACCATTACTTTCTCGATTCTTGAGTAGTCTAATAATTAAAATGGAAACTCTTTTTCATCACAGTATGGCCATACATTTCTTAGACTCACTCACCGAGGGGCCCAGTATTATCTCTCTATAAATGTGAGGGACAAATTCCATCTTGACCACTTACATTCCTCTGCATGAAAACCATTGATCCCGATCCAAGCCTTTATCATCACCCGGTTAAAGGTGACTTTTGACTAGGTCAAAGATTAGTGACTTATCATGTAGGAATCTATGATGATCTCAGGTCAAAGGGCATTGTGACGGGGTTATACATGAGAAAAGCTTATGACTTAATCCATGCAGCTTTCTCATAGTGGGTCGGTCCAGCACCTTGTACTCTTACAAGTGCCCATGATTTTGATTCGTATCTCCATACCTCATCAAAGTCATACTGGTCTTA
This sequence comes from Acacia confusa, assembly GCA_037074495.1. Lineage (NCBI taxonomy): Eukaryota > Viridiplantae > Streptophyta > Magnoliopsida > Fabales > Fabaceae > Acacia > Acacia confusa. Next base: position 41,974,511 of record CM073502.1, on the reverse strand, counting down.
TCTCATCTTCGCTCCCACGTAAATGACCGACCAAGGACATTTAGGATAATCTATAACGTATATCCAAGGATACAGTTATCAATATAAACATGCAAATGAAATGATAACTAAAAGAGAATACTTTAAATAACAATAATGTTTAAAGTACAATGATTAGCCTTTCCAACAAAATACTCCCACTTGCACTAGATACAATCATTAATTTCTCTAATTCTCATTGTCCTTACATGACGTTCATGTATTATCTGTACAAGCGGCTTAGTAAGAGGATCAGCAACATTGTCTTCTCCTGGTACTTTGCATATTTTTATGTCACCTCTATCATTAATTTCTCTGATAAAATGAAAACGTCTGAGTATATGCTTGGTCCTTTGATGTGACCTAGGTTCCTTAGCCTGTGCAATAGCCCCGCTGTTGTCACAAAACAGGTCTATTGGATTTGAGATGCTAGGCACCACCTTAGTTCAGTAATGAACTTTCTGATCCAAACGACTTCCTTAGCTGCATCTAATGCTGCTATATACTCATATTCCGTTGTAGAATCTGCTACAGTGCTCTGCTTAGAGCTCTTCCAGCTTACCGCACTACCATTTAACAGGAATACATCCTAACTGCAATCTTAGATCATCTTGGTCAGTTTGGAAACTCGCATCTGTGTAACTAGTCACACAGAGCTCATCCTCCAAGCCACCATATACCAAGAATAAGTCCTTAGTCCTTCTTAAGTACTTCAGGATATTCTTGACAGCAGTCCAGTGACCTTCACCGGGATCTTGTTGATATCTGCTGGTCATACTTAAGGCAAATGAGACATCCAGTCGAGTATATAACATGACATACATAATAGATCCAATGGCAGAGGCATATGGAATCTTACTCATGCGATCTCTTTAATCTTGTGTTTTAGGACACAAATCCTTGCTGAGATGGATGCCATAAGACATAGGCATGTAACCCCCTTTTAGAATCCTACATACTGAATCTATACAATATCTTGTCTATGTATGTGCTCTGACTTAGACCTATCAGCCTCTTGGGTCTATCTCGATAAATCCCGATCCCAAGGATGTAAATGGCTTTGCCTAAATATTTCATTGAGAAGGACTTTCCTAACCAAGACTTGACACACTGCAAGGTAGGGATGTCATTCTCAATCAGTAGGATGTCATCAACACAAAGCACCAGAAATACAACTGTGCTCCCACTAACCTTCTTATAAACGCAAGGTTCATCTATGTTTTGAATGAATCCAAACACTTTGACTACTTCATCAAAACGATGATTCCAGCGCCGAGATGCTTGCTTCAATCTATAAATGAATCTTTGAAGCTTACAAACTTTACCAGAGTCCTCTGTACACACAAAACCCTCAGGTTGTATCATGTACACATCCTCAAGCAGCTTTCCGTTAAGGAAGGTTGTTTTGACGTCCATCTGCTATATCTCATAGTCATAATATGATGCAATGGCAAGAAGGATTCTGATTGATTTGGTCATTGCAACTGAGGAAAAGGTTTCATCATAGTCCACACTATGAGTTTGAGTGAATCCTTTTGCAACCAGTTGTGCCTTGAAGACATTTACTTTGCCATCCATGTCAGTTTTCTCTTTGAAAATCCACTTGCACCCAATAGTTTTAACACCTTCAGGTGGATCGACTAAGGTCTGTACCTCATTGTCATACATGGATTGCATTTCAGACTTCATAGCATTAAGCCATACTTCGGAGTTGGGTCCCACCATGGCTTCTCGATAGGTAGTTGGCTCATTCTACTCAATGAGCAAGATATCACAACTTCTAGTAGTTAGAAGTACATATCTCTGATACTTTTGCCGTGTCCTATCGGACCTTCGTAGGCCTTGTGTTACTAGAGCAGGCTCACCAATTTGTTGAGAGTCTTCTCTGTTTTCCATTTGTGGTTCTATGTTGTTATGTGACTCTCGAACTTCTTCAAGGGTTACCTTACTCCCACTGGTTCTTTTAGAGATAAACTCTTTCTCTAGAAAGACACCATTCCGGATAACAAACACTTTATGATCAGTAAGATTGTAGACATAGTATCCTTTAGTTTCCTTAGGATACCCCACAAAAAGGCATTTTGAGGATCTGGATGATAATTTATCAGAGGCTTGTTGTTTAACGTAAACCTCACATCCCCAAACTTTAAGAAATGACAAACTAGGTTTCTTCCCAGTCCATATCTCATATGGTGTCTTTTCAACTGTCTTTGATGGAACATGATTTAGTGTGAATGCAGTTGTTTCTAGGGCATGGCCCCAAAAGGACGGTGGAAGATCTGTTTGACTCATCATAGATCGAACAATATCTAATAGAGTTCGATTCATTCGCTCAGAAACACCATTCCATTGTGGTGTTCCTGGAGGAGTTAGTTGTGAGATGATCCCGCAACTCCTAAGATGGTCAATAAACTCTTGGCTCAAATATTCCCCACCTCAATCAGATCGAATTGCTTTAATTGTTTTGCCAAGTTGGGTTTGTACTTCATTTTGGAATATTTTGAACATTTCAAAGGATTCATGCTTATGTTTCATTAGATAGATATACCCATACCTACTAAAATCATCTATGAATGTAATGAAGTACATATAACCTCCTTTGGCAGATGTATTCATTGGTCCACACACATCAGTATGTATAAGGCCCAATAAATCAGTGGCCCTCTCACTATGCCCAGTAAAAGGTGCCTTTGTCATCTTTCCCAATAAACAAGACTCACATGTATCAAATGATTCAAAATCAAATGAGTTAAGAAATCCATCTTGATGGAGTTTTGAAATGCGTTTCTCATTTATATGGCCTAGACGACAATGCCATTGGTAGGTCGTGTTCAAATAATTTGACTTGATCCTTTTGGTAGACATGTTATAGATATATCTATTATTAGGATGTTCTAAATTTAGTGAATAATGACCAAAATGCAGATCACCATCAGCATAAAAAATGTCATTATGATAAATAAAACATTTACCATTCCTAATAATGGAAGTAAAACCTTCCTTATCCAAATAAGAAAGAGAAACAATGTTGCTACTCAAAGCAAGAACATAAAAGCAATTGTTCGAAGTTAACAAAAGCCCACTGGGCAGAACTAATTCATAAGTGCCTACGGCTAAAGCAGCAACTCTTGCTTGGTTTCCAACTCGTAGGTCCACTTCGCCCTTCTTCAATTTTCTACTGTCCTTAAGACCTTGCACATTTGTGCAAATGTGAGAACCACATGCAATATCTAATACCCATGTAGAGGAAGTAGAAAAATGAATATTTATAACATAAATACTTGAAGAGATAGCCCCGCCATCCTTCCTGTCCTTTTTCAGAACTTCAAGGTAGAGTTTGCAGTTTTTCTTACAATAACCAAGTTCATTGCAAAAGAAGCAAAACCTGTCCTTCGAAGGCTTTGCCTTCTTAGCTACAGACTTAGTTTTGGGCCTGTTTGACTCTTTGGTCTTACCAATTGAGCAATTACCTTTTCCTTTGCCTTTGCCTTTCCTTTTTATACCTTTTCTTTCATGCTTGAGAACAATTCTCAAGTTTCTAAACCAATCAAGAAAGTTGGTCTCATTTAGTTTGTCCTTCTCAAGGACTGATCACAGTGATAATGTAGCGGTATTACTAGTCGACATGATTCTACAATTAAAAAATATGCGAAGTTAATAATCTCCCATTGAATTAACAACCCTCAATATAATTAGTGGGCTAAGATCCATATTTGGCTCAAATTTAAGTCCGCTTTGGCAGGACGCTTAAAATCAAGTTATTTAGGTAGGTAACCTCTTTACCAATTACATCACATGTAACTCTTAGATCTTTATGGGATTCGATCATTATATGACTTGGCATGTTTAATCTCATCTAATGCCTTGAGATCCAAAATCGTTTTGATAATCTCAATTAAGTCAAGACAATAATGAATTTTGAGTATCACCATTACCCACTCTTGTCTCACCAAGATAACTCAAGTGCATCCACTTTAGTGGAACATACAAATAAGCGATCTAGGCTTTGACAAGTATCCATTAATTGATGGCATTACGACTTAAGATTTCATTTAGAGGGTTTAATCTAATTAATTATATTTATGTAAATGCAATAATAGTTATATCTCATACAAACAACACATAATACGCAAAATAAACATGCTATGATCTAATCAAAAGCATAATTAAAACGTGACACAACATGACTCACCTAACCTAAAATCCTCTCAAGCCAATGAGGGGACTTCTCTAAATAAGAAAAGAAAATTACACCAAGAGAAACCTCGTTTAAACATTTGAAGGGAGTGAGATGAGAAGAAAATGTACAACAAGAATATTTAGAGAGAGGCATGGCTCGTAGGCCATATTTAAAAAAATTTACAACACTTGTAAAACTTTAGAGCCATGTTGTTCACCATACCCAAACAAATTTGAAGGTAAATCACAATAAGTATTAATTCATACAATATGAAAGAAAGTGTCATGATTTTCTCATCAATTAATAATTATAATGTGATGTCAATTCCCAATTCCAATCAATTAATTATTATAAATTGAACATAACCCAATTTCCATCATAATAATTAATTTTTTAAAAAAAAATTAATTACAAATAATAACACGCTATTACGTGTTACATGAATAATTTTTCAGTTCCCATCATGACACATTATGATTCCCGTTCCCATCATTATAAATAATATTATAATCCTATTATAATATAAATGGCCAAGTAATAATCATATTATAACACGTAATTCCATCCTCCAGGATAACACGAAACCGCCAAGGAATAGTCATATTATAACATGATTTTATTATTACGTTATATACTAAATAACAATAACAGCCCCGAAGAATATACCACCGTTGCCAACACAAAACGAAGAATATATTAAACCCATGTACGTTTGGTTCATTTATAAACCCAATATATGGAATCGTATTTGCTTGTATATATAAACGCACAAAATCCCATTTAATCTTCATTCCGATTTATCCTAATAAATCCTTATTATGTTAATAAGCACTATGTTTAAACATAATAATCACATATATACAGTTTATATCCCAATAATCACATTAAAAATACAAACCCAATTTAAATGCAAAATTGATCTGGCTCTGATGCTACTGTTGGGATTCGTACACGCAGCGAAATTAATTAAATTTATCCAATAAATTATGAATCCCAAGAAGATGATCTATTAACAGCTTTTAAATCTGGTTAGTAATTAGAAACCGTACCTATGCGAACTCGTGTACGTGTTTTGCAATCTCGTGGGCTAACACCTTCTTGATCAATCAATCTTTAGGAGCCGACTCTACGAATCCACTCCCTCTACCGGTATCCACACCGAACAGCACTCCAACACGAACAGCAGCGTGCTAGCGCCTTCAAGCTTTTATCTCACGCCTCTCTTCTAGGGATCTTTTGTGGCTCTTGAATTATCTTGTGTGTGTAATCGAATTACTTACAACCTAAGGGTATTTATAACCCTAATAGGCCACATTAAATATTCAAAATCAATCTTATTAATTTTGAAATTGAATTGGAAATTAAATCAGTCTAATTGATTCAATCCAATCAATTTATTTAATGTAAATTAGAAGCCAGCTGATTTGATTTATCAAATAAATCAAATCTGAGATATTATATCTATTAAATCATTGATTTATCTTCATAAATCAAATTAGAATAATTTCCAACAGATCAAATGAACCTTTGTTGGCTTAACTCTGAACCTGAAGCTATTTCTTCCATTTGAGATTCGGACATGGTCCCACCACTCCCAAACGACACGAAAAAAACCGAATCGGGAGGTTGGCGGTCTAGCCAGCTCAAACACAAATGATGATCATCATCCTTCTTGGTCCTGTTCGGATCGATACATCTCATCATCGGCCCAACCGGATAAATCTTCCCCTTTATAACCTCACCACTTAATAAAGCTTTAAGTGTCGTTGGCTCAAGTTCTCGCCAGGTATTCACCAGGATCCCATCAGCGTCACTTATGTTCATTCCCATTTTTACGAACCCCTCGAACACCACAGGTTCATCTTTAAACAATAACGGTTCCATGGTGTCATTGAACCGAACCGGTTTACAACCTGGAATCGGCAGCGGTTCATGGTGTTCAACATGCCGGTCTAGCTGCTCCTTGTCCATGATAGGAACATAAACATGAAGAGCAAGAACCCATGCTCTACAAGTGGAAAACACAAACCCAAGCATCTTGAGGTCACGTGCCACGGTGAAAGCATTTGTGCCAAACATATCAACAATGAGAGCCGTTGGATGAACTGAACGAAGAAGCGGGAGTGACTCGTCCATTATGAACCTGATTCGGGTTCCCAATTGCGAGTTTAGTGCACCGAGTTTGCTAGAGACGTCATCTACAGGTGGGAGTACGACGACGTTTAGAGCAGTGCAATTAGGGTATGAAGCTGCTTGTTGGATTGTTTGTGAACTTGTGGTTGAGGAATCGATAGTCGCAACAAAGATGGTGACGCCAAAGCCATGACGAGAAATCAGATATTTTCAAGCTCAAGCATTGGAATGACGTGGCCCATTCCTGGGGTACAAAACAATGCAACATTAGGTTAATTTACATCTGGTTGTCATGATTTTAGGAAGAAGAAGAGTTAGTAAGAAGACAATTGAACTGAAACTTATTTGTATTTCCAATTGCTTTGGTTTGCTCAAATCGTTGGATATCTATAGCCTTATTAAGTACTCCCAAATATATTTGGCTAATGGATTTTAGTTCTAATATATATATATATATATATATATCAATCATTTCTTAATTTACCAATCCTCCCTCAACAATAACTAAGGAAAAAAGAAAAAAAAAAAAGAAATTAAGGAAGATGATAGATTGTTTTAGAAAATAAATTATGTATTAACTAACCCACTTAATTTGAAATAAAGTAAATATACTTTATATTAAGGAATAGAGGGAATAATTAAGTAGGACGGTGTAAAGAAATTTAATGGCTCACGAATTTCTCTCTAGCTAGCAAGCATATATTTTTTCCATTTTGGACTTTAATTTCAAATATGTATTTTTATTCGTGGAGTGTCTTCGTCTTTAGATGTGGGACGAACCTCTTTCATTTTAATCCTATTCAATGTGAGCCAAATTCGCCGCCTAACTTTTATCACTCCAAGGTCCACTCTGTACAGTTGCATAGCTAAAACCATGAGTATTCTTAGTTCTTACTCAATTCTTACAATAAGCCATATTTAATCATCTTACCTGAATCAAAGAAATGTGGTTAAACATTGTTTGGAATTTTTTTTTTTTTAAACTTTAGCAATGTTTAATAATAATAGATCATTCATTACATCGGACTTTAAATATCTTCTCTTAATCAATTGCAATAATTGAAACTTCAATCAATATCACATCATAATGGCTTATATTATATATATGGGATCACTAATTCATTTTAGAAAGAGCCGTGTAAAAGGGATCTGAGGCAGTTTGTTTTGTTACGACTTGATACTATGTACATTCCACGTAAAGAAGTTCTTTGACTCCTATAGTGTTAGACTCTATTGAATTAAAAATTTATTGTTTTTTTAGAAAAAATATATTATATATGAGCGCATTTGTTACTATAAATTATTGACTCAAAACCTTGAAGTAATAATTATGTTAATAATTTTTTTTTTCACTTAATCTTCTTTCTTCCCATAAATATTAAACTTACCTGATCACATAAAAGGACTCAATTTAAATAAAACAAACTACAAGGACGTGGTTTAAAATTGAGATAAATTATAACGCCATGCGTATTGATTTTATTCATAATTATTTTAAGGCCTCCTAATTAGTTTTGGATTTAGGCCTAAAAAATTACATTTTTTTGAACAAACCCAATGTTCTTGAAAAATAAACATTTAGTGGGCCTACGAAATGAATAACCTTTTCTCTCTCTCTTTTCTTCTTTGCAAATAAATATCACTTCCCTAAGGAAATAATATAAGTTTGATGAATACTAAGAAAGGTGTTTATTGTGAGAGGTAAAAACTTTTATGTTATAAATCTCAAAAAGAAAACCCTTAATCAAATAAAAAAAATAACACATTGAAGAGATAAAGATGAGGCTGCCCCAAAACTCAAACAGATCCGTCCTGCAAGTGATAATGAGCTTATATTACACAACCTTCTCAAAATCTGTGAATAATGGCAATTATAGTATGTGTTTGCGTAATTACATATTTTAATGTCTAACTTTTTTTTAAAAAAAATTATGAATTATATTTTTTTAAAAATAAATAAATCACAACCCCCAACCCCGGACCTGGCTTCTCTCAATATCCTTCCTTCATTTTCCCTCAATATCTTTCCATCCAGCCGTTCATTCTCCTCTCTTTTTCCATCTCAGATTAACTTTTAGTTAAGATGAACGGCTGAAGGGAAGAATACTGAAGGATGAGAAGGGAAGGATACTGAGGAAATCTGCTCTCCCCAGCCCCAACCTAGGATTTTGGCTCAATCACTGCAATTATTATCCGCAATGAATGTATATGCAGACAACACAATTGGCTAGAACATATTTGATAGAATGAAACCCGATAAGCAATTGAGATTATTATCATCATAAATGGCTAGATGAACTCGAGAACTGCTGATTCGATTATATTATTTGAATTGATCCGATTCAACCACTCATTAGACTATTGACTCTTGAATTGCTGTATTGAATCACCGTCTCAATTTTGAATTTTTCAATACTTGATTAAAAAGATTTTTTCCCCTTTTTCTCTTTTTAGTTTTAGGCAACAACCCTAAAAATAAAAAGGCACATGAATTATAATATTCTAGACGCTCAAGAATCTCGAAGCAATTGAATCTAGAAAATTTCGAGAAAAAAAATAATTCATTTCTTTGAAAAAATATATTCTTCTCAACAGGCTGGCTATAGCTAATAATAGGAAATTCACGAGAAAGTTGATTTGGGCAGAAAAAGTACAAAAAGTATCAATTGAATTTAATATAACACGAAGCTCTACCGAAAGAAAAAATTAATTACCTGAGCATATATATGGAATAATAAAATAATGAATTCATACATCAAATTATTGTATATACATGAATCCCTCTAAGAAAGGTGCATGAATCATATAGTGTTTTAGTATATAGGCCTGAAAAGTGGAAAAATGCATAACTCTAATCAATGTCCAAAAAACAAAACATTCAGTTTTACATGAGTCAATCCAATTAAGGCATATATGGTCAAAAAAATCCAATTAAGGTACTCGAATTCCATAGTTACTATACATCATGTATATTCATCTAGAAAGACATACTAAACGTACATATTCATAAGTCATAAATAAAAAAAAATTATATTTTGTATAAAAAAATTATATTTAAACCTCTTATAACACGAAAAAAATATTGCCTAGTTTTAGGTATCTTGATCTAAGAACTTTTTTAAGTTTTAAGAGGCATGACTCTAACGTACATTTTGCTATTATAAAAATGAGCTTTTTGTTTGTTATTTTAGAATTGACCATTAGTAACCGTTAAATATTCAAACCTCATTTGAAGTCTATACTTTTAATTTTTTGACCGTCAAAAAATTGTTAGGCAAAATCACCTTAGTTGATGCCTTTCAAAAAAAAAAAAAATAATGATAAAATTTTTTTCCTTGATCCTTATACTGTTGATTTGAACAAATCTCCTTTAAAGTTAAATGAATACCATTTATGGTGATTGGCTTGTGATTGGGGTTTGAAAAGTAAATGGTGATTGATTTGGAAAAAGTCTCCCATACACTAGATGGCCATAAAACCAAATTTCAAAATAATTCTTCTCATTAATATAGATTGTACATATCTGAACTGGGAAATGAGTGTGGGAGTCATCATTAAGGAGAAAAAGAGTGAAAAAAAATCTTTCGCAGTTTCCTCAAGTTATAAATCATTAAGGAGAAGAAAACTAAGAATAGCAACAAACAAGGCTAAAGATGTAAAGAACTGGCCATCCTAAGATTTCGGCCCAGTCACTGCAATTGATGAAAATGAAGACATCACAATTGGCTAGAACATATTTTGTAGAATGAAACGATTATAAGAAATTGAAATTGATTATTACCATCATAAATGGCTAAAATAACTCGATCGATAACTGCTTATTCGATTCCGTGCTCATATCAGAATTTAATATCATTTCTGTGCTGGTATGAATTGTCTAAATTTATAAATTTAGGCATATATATAAAAACCAAATTGTGTTTTATTTTTCTGAATTTTGGCAGGTATTTTATCCTAATTAACAAGAAATACATAATGCAAAACAAAAAAACCAAGATACATGAAAATAACTAGATATATGAGTATATTTGATAATATATTAAAGGATTGACATTGATGCATCGTGCACCATTTAATTGAGATTCATATCCACTTGAGATTTTTGGCCAATTGATGACGGGAATTAAAAGATGATCCACCCTCAGACAAAGCCATTTTTGCACCATGTTTAAGCTCTTTAACCCTTTCTCTCATGCACACACCGCCTTCTTCCACCATCACTTTTCTTATCGCACTCTCTATTTCCTTCCTCTCCACCACCACCTCTCCTTTATCCCCGCCCTTCTTCTCCACCCTCACCGCCACCCCCAGTTCCTCCGTCAGCATCGCCGCGTTCATCTTCTGCTCTGCGTACAACGGCCACGCCACCATCGGCACTCCGTTGGTGATCGCTTCGAGCGTGGAGTTCCAGCCACAGTGCGTCATGAATGCCCCGACCGAAGAATGTTCTAGAATCTCCGACTGTGGGGCCCACATAGGGACCACAAGTCCCAGCTCGTGGGTCCTACTCAGGAATTTGTCTAACACGCTGTAAGTGTTTTTTCCGTTGCTCTCGATCTTGAAGTACGAACCAGGATTCGTGGCGGTTTTTTCTTTATGTGGCGGACGAACCACCCAAATGAATCTCTGTTGGCTCAACTCCAAGCCGTACGCTATTTCTTCCATTTGTGCCTCCGACATGGTCCCACCACTCCCAAACGACACGAAAATGACCGACTCCGCAGGTTGCCGGTCTAGCCAACTCAAAACATTATCATGTTCCTTCTTACTCCTGTTCAGATCGACGCCTCTCACCAGCGGCCCAACCGGATAAATCTTTCCCTTAATAAACCCACTTCTTGAAGCTTGAACCGCCCTCGGCTCAAGGTCCTCCCATGTATTAACCAGAACTCCATCAGCATTGCTTATGTTCACTCCTATTCCTATGAACAACTCATGCTCCGTTGGTAATTCATCTTTAAGGACCAAAGGTTCCAAACTGTCCTCAAACCGAACCGATTTACAACTCGGAATGGGAAGCGGTTCATGGTGTCTCACGTGCCGGTTGAGCAGTTCCTTCTCCATCACGGGAATATGCACAGCAAGAGCAAGGACCCATGCAGGAGAAGTGAAAAACACGTAAGATAGCATCTCGAGGTCACGTGCCATGGCGAAAGCATCAGTGCCGAACAAATCGACGATGAGCGCCGTTGGGCGTACTTTCATTGAGAGGATAGAAGAACGGAGAAGTGGGAATGACTCCTCCATTGTTAACCTGATTCGAGATCCGAATTGTGTCTTCTTCAGGGCTGCGAGTTTGCCGGAGACGTCCACGGATGGGAGTACAACGACGTTTAGAGAAATGCTTTTAGGGTTTGATGAAGTTTGCTGGATTATCTGTGAACGTGCTGTTGAAGAATCAGTGGTGACAATGAAGAGGGTGACGTCGAAGCCATGATTAGAAGCCAGACATTTACCGAGCTCAAGCATTGGAATGAGATGGCCCATTCCTGGGCTGCAGAGCAACGCAACGCTAGAGTTACCATTGGTTAAGACCATGTTGATGTTGGGAAGAAGAACAAGAACAAGAACTTGAATGTGAAAGAAGAGACGAGACTTGAAACTCGCTTGTAATAGTTTCGATTGCTTGGCTTGCTTCAAATAATAATCACAGGTATTTATAGGCTGAGAGAGAAATCGTGTTGACAATTCTTTTATGTAAAAGAGAAATCATAGAGGTAAAAACTCCATGAAAGGTAAATTAATTATAGCATTTAATAGGAAGATGAATTATATCATTTTAGGTAGATATTGATGTAACATGTTTAAAAAAAACTCTGAAAAAGACACGACTCTGTATAATCATTTTATATGTAAATTGCTTAAACGAAGGAACACGAATTATAATATATACTATTCTGGTTATATATATTGACCGACATGACTTAATATATTTGTCATGATAATGAATCACTCTAAATAGCATGGTATTGAATGAAATTAATCTTTTGGATGGGTCAATTAAATTGGATTTTATATTTCTCTTTCTCTCCTTGTTATAAGTCTAAAATAACTTTGTTTTAAGTTATAAAAAAAAAGGGAAAAAAACGTACTAATACGTTATATTTGTGCTCTAGTAGCACTGTTTTATTGTATTGTGTGTACAGTGTAGTTTACTAGTTTATATATAAATGTTTTATTTGTTTGTGAATTAATTTTATTAATTTTAAATTACTCTTTTCAGGATTACATATAAATATTTTCTTACAATTCAATTATATTATTTTATTTTATTTTAATTATGATCATTGAGTTTACCACAGCTGGACTAGTTATCCTTGAACCACCATCAAAAAATAATTATATCATATTACATTATATTATTTTGATTATGACCGGTTGAGTTGACCATGCCTTGACTACTTATCCTTCAACAACCATCTTGATTGGTTCAATGAATGGTCCAAAAATATTACCTTTTATTGAGAAAGTTGACTTGGGTAGAAAGAGTAAAAAAAAAGTATCAATTTGCTGGCAAAGAAAACAAGAAGTATGCAGTGGCATGGGAGCTTGGCTCCCCTCCTCATGTCCAGGGTTTGAACCTTGCCCCCCTCTCCTACTATGTGTATAAAAAAAAAAAAAAAGTATCAATTTGATTTGATTACATGCATGAAGCTAGACCAAAAAGTACTAATTACCTGAGCATATATGGAATAGTCGTGGATCGAAAAAAATAATGAATACATACATAATATATCAAATTTATACACGAATCTCTTGAAGAAGGGTGCATGAATTATATATTACTTAAGGTGTATCGACCTGAAAACTCGAAAGGACATGACTCTAACATTCAGTTTTACACGAATTAATCCAATTAAGGCATACGAATTATATAGCCCACCATAGTTGTTATGGTACTTTATATATATTGTTCTAGAAAGATATGACTAAACGTGCATATATATGCCTCAAACTTATGTACATGTGTATATTAAGTAATGACTAATGAAGCCTTTCATAAGTTAACCTAACAACAACAACAAAATGCATGTATCAAGTAATAATTAAATACTTAACAGCAACAAATACATGTATCAAATATGTAATAACTAAGCCGAAATATTCATAAGTTATACAACAAGAACATTAAATTCTATCAACAACCAAATCTTTAAATATATTATAAAGCTAAAGGTCTTGTTTAATAACTTTACTAAGCATTATCTTTGATTTCTCTCTATCATTTTTCAGAGAACTCTATCTGACCTCTACACTCTCAATTGGCATGTTCAACAACCTTTTTTATGTTTGTCCAAACTGTCTTAAATAATTTTTTTACCATTTTCTCTTCAATAAGTGCCATTCCTACTCTTCTAATCATTGATATCATCATTTTGAATCTTATTTTTTTTTATAGCCATATCCTCTATCCATCATTATCTCTACTACCCCACATCCATATTAAATTTATTAAAAAAAAACACTATCCAAAATAATTTAAAATGACCATTTACATCGTTGTTTTATTTAACAAGTGTAGAAAGTATTTTTACATCGATGGATTATGATATAAAACACATGTGATTTTTCCCTCAAGTGCACCAAACACCAAATACTTTTTTTAGGGGGGGAAATGACTATGAAATTCTAAAATAGATGCAAAAATACATACTGATTGTTAGTTGACCATTAATTTAAAATTTTTTTAGAGTGATGACATGGATGTTAATTGAAGAGACAACATGGGAGAATAAGTTGCTGACTGGGCAAGAAATTAAAGCTGAATTAGAAGTTGTCCAGAAAATTATATCATAATAAAAAATTAGTAATATAATATACGAGTGTATTATAACGATTTTAGGTTATTATAATAGAAATTGGGGATTAAATGAAATACAAGCTAGCTAAGGTTGCAAAAAGTGAGAGATCGAGAGAATGAAAGGAACATGGCAAGACATAGAGTGATCGATCCCAAGAGCGGAGGCGAGATCGGCTTGCCTTGTATGTTTCTGTTTCCTCTACGTTCAAAGTGAAAAGACAAAACGTCAAACGTTGGACTTTGCCAAATTTTCAATTCGATGCTTATGCTTCACAATTCAAATCAAAGCACGGCTTCAGAGCAAATTGTGTTAGTGTTTTTTATTTTATTTATAGCGTCCGCTCTTGCGATCGATTACACCGTCTTGCCATTTTCCTTTCCTTCTCTCGATATCTCTCTCTTTTCTCAACCGTAGCCTGTATTGCATGCCATCCCCAATTCCCAATTATAATAACCTACAATCATTATAATACATACTGCTATATTACTAATTTTTTTATTATGATATAATGTTCAAGACAACTTTCTTATTCAGCTTTAATTTCTTACCCAATCAACTTATTCTTCCATGTTGTCTCTCTAACATCTACATCATCCTCCATATCATCACTTTCAATACAAATAAGTCAAACTAATTGTCAATGTGTATTTTTGCACTTATTTTAAAAATTTATAGTTAATTTTGCACCTTAAAAAAGCATTTAGTGTTGGACTCATTTTTGAGAAAATTATATATGTATTCTTACACTATAACCTTATATCAATTGTTCAGCAGGTTAGGGTGCCTTTTAACAATAAAGTTTTTCACCAGGAGTATATGACATAATTAAGTTCAAAGGCTGCAAAAGTAGACACAATATTTTAAAAATGGGGCAATTTAGGCAATTCTGTTCAATTGATCCAAACGCCTGCTATCAAGCAATAGGGAGATAGATATTTGGGCTAATTTAATGTAATTATTAATATTGCTCTATTTTTAAAAGATTGAAGCTACTTTTGTACCATTCAAAACTTAATATTGTCTCATATGTTCATGGCGAAAAACTTCATTACTTAATTAACGGTTAGTTCAAGCCTTTTATTTAAGAGGGGGTGAATTTGGTGAAATTAAGAATTTTAAACTTCAACACAAACCAAGTAAAAAGAGAAGAGTTAGGGAGATATCACCAAAGATGGACACAACACTACTACAGAATGCACTTTTAATGTACGATTTTAGGATCTTTAGACAATTGTTTTTAGGGGGTAGTGTATGTAAGTGTTGTTATTTTAAAATAGACGTATGTTTTTAAATTGTCTCTGTAAGTTACTTGCAACGACTATTTCTAAAAGGCATTTGTTGTAAGTAAGAACATATGTTTTATGTAAAATCGTCTATGTAATTAACTTACAACAAGACTTATAATGACAGCTTAAAATAGTAGTTGGAAGTCATTTTTTTTCAAAATTCTCCTCTCAGCATTTTGTTTTGTGAGCATATTTAGATGCTAAACAGTTCACCTTTAGTACCAATGAATGAGGAGATTCTCGTCCAATTTGTTCCGAACATTGAATACAAAATTGTCATTTGTGGTCACGTTAATAGTAGGACCAGGAAACTTGTCGTTGATGGCAATAACCCGCAAAAGCAAAACAAAAAAGGCTCAGACATAATGTCCCCTTTAAGTTCAACTTCAACTATAACACAATGCAGATCTGCAACTACAAGTAAAGTTTGAAACTTCACAAGATTAGAAGTGAATCATTTGAGACTGGACCAAAAGTAAGAATACCCACCATGAAAGGATATATGAAGTAAAAATAGCAACTGAAGACATGATAAGGGAATGTTAGATCTCAGAAAACGAACCTGTTGAGGGACTAGACAACAAAGTTGAAGGAAACAGTTGCGTCAAGGGCAGAAAACGAGCTCAAAAGAAAGCAAATGCAGATAAGACGAAGCAACAGATCCGTAGAGAAAGCCATTGTTGACAAATTTCAAAGAGAAGTTGCAGAAAGTAACAATAGATAATTGTGCAGCACTTTAGCAATCAGATTTTTTAGACTTTCACTCATGAAGTTAGGGACTGGAAGAAGTGATTTATTCCGACTAGAGCTCAGAGATGGTTCAAAAATGGAGAGAGAAGGGGGAGGAGCGACAAAGAGCTTTGAACAAAATCTCGAAGGTGTGAAAGTACGATGTCAAAAAATACGAATATTTTTTATTTTCAACGACCGATTTTGACTATTTTTTTTAAAACAGTTGTTGAAAGTTTTATTTCAACGACTATTTAAAAAAAAAAATTGTTGAAACTAACAATTACTCATTTGTTTTGTTTTTCAACGATTGTTTGTAACATCCCCAATTTTCATGTAAATCAATTAATATAATATATGATTGGGAAAATTGACCTGGAGGCCCAATTTACTAAGATAATTTCAGAAAAGGCCCTACACACTTTCCCATTAGGGTCTTTTCTGGTATTAACTTCAAAGGGAAATTACCAAAAACGCCCCTGAATAAACTAACAAGAGAACAGAGCTCTGAATCCCCTCACTCTCGCATCTCTATGCTTCAAAGCTGCTCCATCACTCATTGAGCAAAAAATAGAAAAAACCTGCTCCATCACTCTAACATTGTATCGTCGTCATGTCGTCTCGCCGCCGAAAGCTAAAAGTGTCATCGTGGAAAGTCTCATCATCCAAAGTCTCGCCGTTGGGTATCTACATTGTCCAAATCTCCGAAAGGTAAACATTATAGTGATTAGAGAGAGAGAGACGAGAGACTGAGCATGAGGGCGTGAGTCGGAGAAAGAAAAAGAGCTCAGATTTGGGTTTAGGTAAGTCTCTTCATTCCCTTCTCATCTCTAGTTTTCTGAAATTGCTGTTGATTGAGATTTAGGGAAATAGTGAAACACTGATTCTAAAATTTAAAACCATTATTAGGGGAGTTTAGTAGTAAAATCTGTTATAAAATGAGTTTGCAAGCTATTGTAGGTATATATTTTGTTTTGATTGGTCGTAGCTGAACGAAAAGCTTATTGTTTGAGTATAATATGTGTTTATATGTGCTGAATATGGGTACCGAAACAGGGGATTCAGAGGTTGTGGGCATGAGCTTCAGTTCTTGGAGAATAACCTTGAAGAAAAGCATTTGCACACCTTAAATACATGTTTTGGGTAATTGTAAGTAATTAATTCTTTTGCCTTTAGTTATAACAAAACAATAGCTCATTTTTGTTGATGCCAACGTTAGGTTCTATGAGGATTAAAAGACAAAGGTGTATGACTATATATATTAGTACAGTAGTAAGATGTCACCTAATGTTTCAAGAAGATCATTGCACTGGAAATTTATTTGGGTTGTCATTTGATGCCACCTAATAGTTCAAATAATTGTTTAATTATGCTTTAAGGTATTTAAATGTTGATACTATAGGATATTGAGATTGTGGGGATCAAATTTTGGAATTGGAAACTACTCATGAGCCTATCATATGATAATTCAGTGAGTTGTACAATGAAATTTGAAGAAAATATTATTTCTTATTGGAACTGAACATTTTGAAGCTGAAATCTAAGTTGGATCTTGTTGCTTTATACTTCTAAGTATTGAATCAATATTCTAAGTGCCGCTTTATGCTTTTAAGCGTCAATCTATTAATTGTTCACCCTGTTTCCTTTCTCTTCTACTCTTATAATGTGTTCCTTGCCAAATTTTCATAGTACAACTTATGGCATTTTGTCATGTTTAACCAAACTACTCTAACAGTGCCCGCACCATAAATGAACACACGAATGCATG
Source organism: Acacia confusa (assembly GCA_037074495.1). Taxonomy (NCBI): domain Eukaryota; kingdom Viridiplantae; phylum Streptophyta; class Magnoliopsida; order Fabales; family Fabaceae; genus Acacia; species Acacia confusa. The sequence continues at coordinate 41,956,595 of CM073502.1, read as the reverse complement.
GTCAAACTTTATAAGTTTCTAGCTAAACATTACTGCAGGGGTGTAGTCTTTCTATGCTTGGCGGCTTCATATTCTTTAATTAAAATGATTATGCAATGTGATATTTTTTATAATAATTTTGGTATTGAAACACTGATTAGATTTTGGTATTTAAATGTTGATACTATAGGATATTGAGACTGTGGGGATCAAATCTTGGAATTGGAAACTACTCCTAAGCCTATCATATGATAATTCAGTGAATTGTGCAATGAAATTTGAAGAGAATATTATTTCTTGTTAGAACTGAGCATTTTGAAGTTGAAATCTGATTTGGATCTTGCTGTTTTATGCTTCTAAGTGCTGAATCAATATTATATGTACTTAAATCAGGTCTAGAGATTTTAAAAATAAAGAAGCAAGGATGAATTTGTTTCATCAAGTGTCTCTTCACTAGTGTTAATATTTTGGGCCTGGCTTCATGTTCTGTTTAAACTGAAAAAATTAGCTCCATGGGGTTGGCCAATAAATGAATATTATTTTGATAGATATATTAAAACATTATAATAAGATACAATGATATAGGGTTTAGTATAAAATATGATTTTGAAGACAACTTACTATTTTTCAGATCATTAGTTTGTATCAGCACATCATTTTCAAAGTATTTGTACTCATATATGCAAGTATAAAGACTCTGTACAAATAAATGGCCAATAAAATGCAGGTGCTGAATCTATATTGTATAATTGCTGTGAATGTTTCATTGATGAAGTAAATGTTGCAGCCTAAAAAACTAATTATAGTTGTTGTTATGGGGTCTCTAAATGTTAAACAAGTCATTCTGGATGTTAAAATAATGCTCTAGAATGCTAAAGTTGCTGATTTGATGATCGAGTATATTATTACTCCATTCCTTAATTTTGGACAATCTGTTTCATTTCTTGAGGAATTGAATAAGGAGGCAACTGTATTGAAGACAGTCCCATCTAAAATTGCTTATGCTTTCTTTGAATCTTCATATTTGCCCACACACTTCTTCTATTTCCAAGAGCTCTAATGCAGTTGTATATGTTTTGTATATGGAATTTCCTTACTTGTGTTTCCCCTCTAAGGTTGTTGATGCAAATGATTATGAAAACAATGAAATATTTGTAAGCTTGTTTTTTCTATCATTGTGAGGCCATATATCATGGGACCTGAAGCTAATTTATTGTAAGTTAGACTTATCACATGGCCTTAATTGCTGACCATTTGTGCATATTCAGGTAATGACTATGGTTGTCAAAACTTTGGCTGTTGATCACCTGGAGGATGGAGGGACAGTCACCTGATATATATTTAGTGCACATTTCATGCAAAAGATCATTCGAACTTCAAGGATATGCATGTTGTGGTGGTTGGTCAACCATCCAAGCAATACACATCAAGAGAAAGTGTAAACGATAATCGAGGACTCTCAAGAGCAAAGGATTAGCCGTTACGAAGCAATTCTTTTACATACATATGCTGACTTGGTTTTATGTGTATCTAAATTTCATTGGATGTTTGACAGATTAGATTACACAAATTGTACAAAACACTTGAGTTCATTTTTAGGAGCTAGTTTTGTAAATTTATTGATGTAGTTGACTTGACATTTTAATATGAATGACAACCACAATTGGTTCCAGCAGATGTTCTCTTTGTTAGTTGTGTATGTTGGAGCAGTAAAAATGAATATGATCAGGTACTCGGTTGTCAAAACCATCTACTCCCTTTAACAACACCATCAGCCCGGTTAGCAACACAATCAGCCCCCTTTAACAACACCATCAGCCCCATTAGCAACAACATCAGCCCACTTAACAAGTACACGAGCCACTTTGATAACAATATCAGCAAATAATATCAGCATCAAACGACAACATCATCAAAATATGACAGTAACATTAGCACAATTAACAACGCCATCAGCCCAGTTAGCAATACCATTAGCCCCCTTTGACAACACCATCAGCCCCTTTTAACAACACCATCAACCCCCTTTAACAACACCATCAGCCCGGTTAGCAATACCATCAGCCCCCTTTAACAACACCATTAGCCCGGTTAGCAACACAATCAGCCCTCCTTTAACAACACCATCAGCCAGGTTAGCAACACTATCAGCCCGGTTAGCAACACAATCAGCCCCCTTTAACAACACCATCAGCCTGGTTAGCAACACCATCAGCCCCATTTAACAACACCATCAGCCCCCTTTAACATCACCATCAGTCAGATTAGCAACATCATCAGCCCCCTTTAGCAACACCATCAGCCCCATTGGCAACACCATAAGCCCCATTAGCAACATCATCACCTCGGTTAGCAACACCATCACCCCGGTTAACAACACCATTAGCCCCCATTAGCAATACCACCAGCCCCTTAGCAACACTATCAGCCCCCATTAGCAACACCATCATCGCGATTAGCAACATCATCAGCCCTCATTAGCAACACTATCAGCCCCTTTAGCAACACCATCAGCCCCATATTAACAACACTATTAGCACAATTAACAACACGATCAGCCCCCACTAACAAGTGTATCAGCACAGTTAGCAACACAATCAACCCCCCATTAACACATAAGCCCTTTTAACATCAGTATCACTGAAAAATGACACCTAAATCAGCCCATTTTGACAGCAACATCAGCAAACATTGTGTAGCAATAATTTTTCACCATCATTTACATTTATAACAATATTAATATGTCTACATAAATGAAACCTGGATACAATTGTGTCAATTGTATGTTATATCCAACTTTCATTTACATCAAAAAACATGCGTATAAATTAGAGCTTACAACTTGACACACCACCTCCGAAAAATAACATGGTGGGGATTCCTATCTATGGCCATTTGCAACAAAAGAGGGTGACACACAATGCCCAAAAAATGAACAACTAAGGCAACAACAATCATCAACTTGGGTTTTTAAAGATGATATTGTTCTTTGCTACTCCTTACATGTGGTCCCTTCCTTGATGCATCTTGTTTTTACCATTCCTCCAACATAATCACTTTCATCCCCTCCACCCTGTAGAAACTTCCCCCCACATTAAAGAAACATAATATATTCTTCCCTGAACTACTAGCCATCTATAATTACAATATGCAACAGAGTTAGTATTAACAACTTTAACAGTAGAATTAACAACTACAACTGAAGGAATTAACAACTTAAACTGTAGGTATTAACAACTATCCCATATCAGTATTTTCACATTCCCACTAACAAACCTCTATCTGTTTCAATGCCCAAAAAACAGAGCATCGTATTAACAAGTTAAACAGTCATATTAAAAACAAAAACATATGGTATTAACAACTAAAACTGTAGGTTTTAACAACTAACAAATTTCAGCGTTTTTCAAACTTCATTCCTTGATCACTTTCACCCATTCCCACTCAAATACATAAATTTCCCTATGTTTGTGTGATAAAAAACAGAGCAACATTTTATTGACCCCGCCCTACAGAGATTAAAAACAAGAAAGAATGGTGATTAAGCTATCTTGATGAAAAACTTAGCATTTCTTGTCTTTTTTCTACCAGATAATACAATAAATGAGTTCAAGCTCAAACCTTTCAGTAACCCAAACTTCCAAAGTTGATGAACATCAATAACCACCACATTCAGTCAACAATTTACAACCAGGATAAGTTGCTTTCAGTCCAGCAGAGGAAAAAACGGAACACAAATATCAAACGAAGCAAGACGAAAGAGATAGCTAAATGATTATGGAAGCAACATTTCTGTCGGAAAAAACCCAAGTTCTGATTCTCTCTCACGTTTTCAACGCCAAAATAGATTGTGCTCTTTCTTTTTTAACACAGGGGCGTTTTGGTAATTTTCCTTGGAAGTTAATACCAGAAAAGGCCCTAGGGCCTTTTCTGGTATGGGAAAATGTGTAGGGCCTTTTCTGAAATTATCTTGGTAATTTGGGCCTCCAAGTCAATTTTCCCTATATGATTTTTTCACCAAGTAGTGGTCAATGATATATTATTTTTCTGATAAGATAAATAAATTATTGAAAAATAATGTGGAATTATTCGAAAAGGTGGTTAATAAATTTAGTTATAAATATATTGAGATGGTAATGTCAAAGAAGGTAAAAATATATTTTCTTCCTCATTATTTCTATAATTTTCATCCAATAAAAGGAGGGGGAAATTCAGATGAAAACATAGTGGAGTTTTAGTATAAATCTAATTTGCCTTAGAAAAGTGGACATTGGATGGGATTGATATGACATAAAATCATCCAAAAATCTTACTTTTCTCTCTCATTCATGTTTTCAAAGGAGAAGGGATTAGTTGATGTGCCTTCATGTCATATATATGTCATGTTAAAATAAATATTGAAGGGAGTAGGTAAGGGATTTGGAAAAACACAATTTTCTTCCCAAAATACCCTCAAAATTTTGAAATTCAGGAGAGAGAGGGGGGAATATTATAGTACAATATAAGGACTTAAGAAGAGATGAAAATATACTGGAAGGCATATTTTTTAAAAGGGACCTTTAGGTTTTGAAATACTTAGAGGGAAGGAAGAAAAAAAATTAATTTGAAATATAAGGACAAGGCTTTAACCAATAGACAAAGGGGAGATTGTACTTGTGATGGAATAAAGCAAATAAATTGTAATCTCTCCCCCATCAAGTTGCCATATTGTGCATGGAAAAAGGGAAAAGTATGAAATAATTGTTAGATATGATTAGTTTTGATGATGTCTTATATAGATGCTATTAAAGCAAAAAGTTTACATGCCACATTGACTAATTCATAAATTTAATGTAGATTCAAAATGTGAAAGTCATTTATGAAGAATGATCAAGAAGAAAAGAAGTATGGAGTTAAATGATGAAGAACAAGACAAGAGAAGAAAGAAAGAGTTAATTTATGGAGAATCATGAAGAGAAGAGAAGAAAGAAAGAAAAAAAATTGTTGAATGGAATGAGAAAGTCATTATACAAGCCCACAGATTGATTCTAGAAGTCTCCACGATCAAATGAGAGTTGGAATGGCTCAAATCGAAGTTAAAATAAGCTTTGGAATGAGTTAAAATCAGCAAAATCGTGTTTTTTGATAAATTACCTCGAGTCAGAGTTATTTACCTTGAGTTTGGGCCAAAACTCAAGGTAGACAACCAACCTCGAGGTAAATATGCCTTTCAGCAACTCTGTTCTACTCCATTTCAGGCGACGTTCAGTAAATCGATAATATCTCCTAAACCAGAGATCGGATTGAGGTGAAATCAATTTTGTATGAAACTAGACATCCAATGCGTCATCTTAACAAAAATTCAAGTCCAAAGAAGATCATATGAGTGAGCTATGAATTTTTGAAGTTGACCTATCTGTCACCGTCATACAGCAGACCAAGGTTGCTAAATTGAGAATATCTCACAAACTACAAATCAGAATAAGCTGAAATCGGTGGCATATGAAACTAGACTCACAAACCTTTCCAAAAATATCAAGATCATAGAAAAAAAAAGATCAAATGAGGGAGATATGATTTTTGGAAGTTGAGAGTCTGTTCAGGATGATGAAAAAAACATTGGTTCAAGAACAGCTTTTACTAACTGATGATAATGCTCAACATGCAATGAGTTTAGAGCTGATTCTTCTTGCTTTGAAAATAATCCTTAAAGAGTATTCTAGGGATATATGTGATTTGCCAAGATGCTTAACGAACGGAGATGCTATGGTTACTGGAACTTAGCCAACAAAGTGAAAATCTTGAGTGTTGAGGATTCCTGTCAAATTAACTCAAGGTTGGGATTTGTAACTCGAGGTTGTAAGCAAACTCAAGGTTATAAAGTGAACTCGAGGTTTCAAGCTCTAGCTCTTCTGGATGATCCTCTTCACAACCTCGAGTCTCAACACATAACCTCGAGGTTAGGCCAAAACTCGAGGCTAGATTCTTAACTCGAGGTTGAGTTTCTCTTGTCCAAGTCTTTCACTATCCGTTATTTTTGTATTGGACATACAAAACCTCGAGGTAGTTCACTTAACTCGAGTTTCTTAAGAAACTCAAGGTTGCATCAGTGACTCGAGGTAAAATAACTGGCTAAACAGATGCTTAAATGGTTGAACTGATCGCTGATAACTTAAACATTTGTCAATCTATTTCTGTTGTTTCTGTTTCATGTTGTGTTTATTGTTGCTACTAATGATACTTCAAGAGCTATGATTATGAAGAATTTCAGGAAGGGATTAATGCTCTAAGATAAAAAGTAGATGATGGCGTGAGCTTCAACGGCTATTTCTGTAACGGCTACTTCCAATTGATGTCCAACGTTCGAACGCTCACAACAGTCGAAACACAATAACCTATAAATTGTGAAGTCTTCAAACTGGAAGAAGTGACAATAGATGAATGATTTCGAGGAAGCCAATGAAATGATGATACTGCTTCACTCTTCACTATGTCGATAACTCTTATACTTTGTTTCTTAATATTCATAGTTATAGTAGAGAGTAGAGAGTAAGATGAATGATTTTGTACTTCAGTGTTTACATATTCACTTCTGAGAGAGAAGATTTATTGTAATAATTCTATATTTGAGAGTACTCAAGATTGGGTGATCTTGAGAGGGAACCGATTAAATCCTTACAGTGTGTAAGGGGGAGTCAGTGAGAGATTTGGCTTCACAAGTGCCTAGGTAAACTTATGGGTTGTAAAGGCTTCTCTTGTGCCTAGTTAAACAAGGAGAAGATAGTGGAAATCTCAAGTGCCGCTTGGGGACTAGATGTAGGTCAAGGATTTGGCCGAACCAGTATAAATCTCTGTTTGCATATTCTCTTCCCTAAACTCTTACATTCCAGCATATATGTTTAAATGAATGACTGTTAGTTTGCAACTCGTTACTATCATATGAATTGCTTTCTGTAAGTTGCGAAAAGATTTTTAAAATTCTTAAAGTTTCATCAGACACCTAATTCACCCCCCCTCTTGGGTGACAACCAGGTCTAAGAATAATTGCCTAGCTTTAGGGGTAATTATGAGCTAGAAGAGAGATGAGATTGATTGGACAATTCAATATTAATTAAAGAAGGAAAGAGGGAGTATGCACATTGGTTGAGACATGGATTACTCACACAATTTTTTTTAAAAAATGTTTCCCAACATACCTAACATGATGAGAAGCCTAAGGAAATGGAAATGCATATTTCTTCAATATTTCTCTTAGTAACTAACGTGAGAGAGAGAGATAAAATGGAGTGAGAAAATTTTTTCCTCCAACCCCTCAAAAACCACCGGCTGAGAGTAAGGGAGTAGAATAAGGAATTTCATTTTCATTTTCTTTAGAATGGTGAAGAGAAATCTAGATGCAAGATGGATCTAGAGCCAATTATTTAAAGGACTTGCCCCTCTCATTTTCTTTGTTGTTGGTGGTGTGAGAAGAAGAGAAAAAGAAGGCAAGAAAGTTAGCAAGAAGACACAAGGAGAGCGAGCAATGATCAAGAGGAAGGTTGAGTCTAAAAGGAGGAAGAGGAAACATGAAGGATCAAGTTTCTAGTGGGAGAAATACCAAGAACAAGTAAGCTATAGTTTAACCATCTTATGATTTCATGATTTTTTTTTAGTTAACAGTGGTAGTACCTTGCGTATTTCCTCATAAGATGGGACTGAATAGTAGATAAAATGAATGAGTAAAAGATTGAATTTAAGGCTTGAGGTTTAGGAAGAAAGATTACTATAATAGAAGAAAAATGGTCGATGAAAATGAGAGTTTGTGTGTCGGCCAAGCTAAGGACGGGAGAAAGCTAATTATTTGTAAGGTTATAGTGCTCTCAACATGTTCAAAGAGGATCTTAGTATAGGATTAAGATATTTTTTTTAAAGTTGAAGAAGGCTTATATTTAGCCATCAAATAAACATTGCAAGAAGGGTTACTTATATTTATATTTTTGCTATTTTAGGGTCACTTTGATTTTGTACATCCGGAGAAATTTTTTTTTCTAATATTTGTGGTCAACTACCAGGTAGTAACCTTAATCCTCATATGCCTTGTATTACATTGTATGTTTAATTTTCCATGATTGTGGACCCATGTCTCATTAGAAGGACATGTATTTGTGTGCATTCAGTGTGGTTCGGAGCCCAACTACTGTGATTTTCCTAGCGCTGTGGATCTAGAGCTTACTATGTTGAGCAGTCTTGCATTTTTTAGGACTTGTGGTCCTTCCACAGTTAACATTATATATATGGTATGATGTATTTATGTTACTGCGTGTTTGTTACTGAATGCTTTATATAGTGTTTTCCTAATTATGGTTACATACATATATTGATTATGCATTACATATGAGATTAATGGTTACTATGGGATCCATTTATGAATCCTAGATTTTTGTAAAGCTTCAGGAAGTACTTCAAGGGTTGTATCTAGAGAGAAAGGTGAGAATGAGGAGCTAGAGTAGACGGTGTTGTTGGTGGCAGAGGAAGATTTATTTTTGGATTTTATTTTTGTGATGGGATAACTGTATATTCTTTTGGCCCTTGGGCACTAGTGGATGACTATATATCTAACCCTTCGGGGATTATATTTTGTCACTTTCATTTAATTATACCAATATTTTCATAAATTCAACCAAAAAAATGTCCTACCGTGATAAACTCTGATGCATGCTAATGAGTAGTAATTATATGATATATGGTAATTATAAAAGGGGAATCCCTCTATATGGCACCCGAAAGGGCGAGGCCGGTAGGAGTGTTACACTATGTTTCATTTAAGCTAACAAATATTCATATTTTTTGAAAATTTGGCTTAACTTTCAACTACAGATTTTCATACCAGTAATTTAAAATAACTTCTAACGATTGTTTTTAAAAACAGTCGTTGAAAGTTAAGACAAAATTTCAAAAATGCCACCTTGTTTTTAACTTTTGTTTATTAAAAGTGGATGTTAATTAGTTTGGTTAAATTTACTTTTTGTAGTATTGCAAGAGATTTATACTAGTTAAGTTCAATTCACTTGACCTATATCTAGTCTCCAAAAGGTCTTTCTGAGATTCCACTATCTTTCTAAGATTCACAGGGCTCTTGGTGCCTCAGAACAAGCTAGTTCTTCTTCAAAGAACACTCACTTCCCCTTACACTTAGAAATCAATGGCTACTCAAGATCCCACCACCTTGAATATCTTAGCCGAAGTAAATGCTTAAGTATGTTCTCTCACAAGAGTAAATAAATGATCACTAAAGTACAACTTCACAAAGAGATTGAGCTTTGAGACTTAGCAATGAATGTAATAGTAAATGCATAGTGTTAGTTAGTTGCTCCCGTCTTCAATGCTCTTCCATTTTTTGTGTGAGAATGTTTAAAGACCGTTGCTCTTGAATGTAGCCGTTGAAGTATTAGGTCTTTGCTTCTATCCGTTGAGCATGTCAAATTGTTCCTTTTGTCCTTTGAATTAATCGTCAGAGATGGAGAGGATTTGAAGTGTGTTTGAGCTCGGTGCATTTAATGCTTTACACAAAAGTGCATGCTTTTTGCTAATCTTGGTTTAATCCTAGATTAAGCACCTGTAATATGATCAAGCACTTGTATAATGAAGTGTTAGACCAATTAGAATAAGTTTAGGATAGATTTGAATAACTATTAAGATTTAAAAGATGCTGCTTTGTTTTCTAAAACTGCATCACTCAAGTAAACTTTACCTAGTCAATTTGAAAACAAGTCAGATCACTGGTTAGCTCACAATGATAATATAGTAGTGATGCATAAAAATAGGATCACTCGAGTGATCTTGTTTCTTTTGAAAACAAATTACTAGGTCCTTCATTGTGGTGAACTGGTAGAAATGAGTGTAACACGATCGCTTGAGTGATGTTAATGGTAGTAATGCTCTTTTTACACATCACTCAAGTGATCTAGTCTTGAAAACTTTTTCAAAAATACTAAGCACTACTAAAGTCACCATGGTACAATGCTAGTGATACACTTTTTCACACATCTCTCGAGTGGTTACTCAAATGATCTTTACTTAGAAAATTTTCAGATGGCTGATCACTAGAATAGATTACTATGGTGAAGTGATAATGAAGAAAATTGAACAATTCACTCGAATAATTTTTTCTTTGAAATATTTTTAGAAAACTGATCACTAGGAAAGATCACTGTGGTGAAGTGATATTGATAATAATTTTGAAACATCACTCAAGTGGTTACTCAAGGGATCTAGTTTGAAATCTCTTTCCAGAAAGCTGATCACCAGATGGTTCACTATTGTAGTCTAATAGTGATGTATTTTGTATCTCATTACTCAAGTGATCTCTTAGAAAAATATTTTCCATAAATTAGATCACATTCTTAATCACCATGGTGAAGTGAAAGTGATGAAAAATCTTTGCATCATTCGAGTGATCATAAGCCTGAACAGTTTAACACTTCCAATACGCACTAAGGTGATCTTTTATTTTCAAAAACACATCACTTGAGTTATCAACTGAAAACGTTCATAAAGTGCCTCACCATTGTTTGAGTGATACACTAACTAATTTCTAACACACCACTCAAGTGGCACTCAAGTGATTAACTAATTTTCACAAAAAAAAAATGTTCATTATATATTTTGAAAACATTTCTAAAACAATGTATCTCTTGCAAAATACTTTCTCAAGTTTTATTATCATCAAAACATGAGATCTAAAATTAACTAGGGAAAATGGTCACAAGTCACAAGTCTTATTTATAAATATGTCACCAGTCACACTTTCAACATTATATTGTAGTGAAGGTGAAATTAGACTAGGACTTTAACAAGGATTTATGGCCTGACCTATTACACCCTACCGCCCTCGCCCATTTGGGTGGCGAGTAGTGTGGTTCTTAACCTTTATTTAATTTTTAAATTATTTTCCCATGTTAATTTATGCTATTCATCAGAGTATTAACATAAAAGCATATACCAGTTTAGACAATGATATACTGATAAAATAAATTATGGAAAGTAAACTTCCCCGGAGGGATCAAAATATACAGTTATCCAGATAATAGTGCATGACTTGCCAAAATAATACACTACAGTCATTCGAAAAATCAAAATAATACCACCAATTGCCACCATCTTAGTCTTGCTCCAGAGCCTTACGCATGTCTCCCTGCTTCGATTTAGATGAATTGCCAGGGGGCTTAAAAGGGGTTGGGATTCAGAAATTGAATATCAAAGTAACTGTTAATCTCATATAAAATATATAAACAATGCATGTAAGATACCATGAATAAAAATCAAACCACATCTCATTTTATATCAAGACACACAGCCAAATTCGGAATTAGTAGTCCTAATAGCACAAATTGCCAGGCACAGCACACAGCAAGGCTCGTAATGCACACAGCATGTTCTGGTTGCATAGCGCTTGGAAATAAATGATAACTAAATGTACGTGACATACACGGTAAAACCTACATACACAAGTCACAAAGAATATATGAGTATTGAGGTTACTATCTCGTAGTCGATTATAGATAAAAATAATTTCCCCAGCGCAAAAGAATGCAATCGAACCTAATAAAATATAAATATAGTTAGTTTCACCTCAATAAATATTTTATTTGATGGTTTAAAATAAGCCCAATTAATATGTCCATAATCACTAAATCCCTTTTCTTATTAAGGAATTTAATAGGAGCTTTTATTCCCTTAATTTTCGGCCAAATTCTGAATTTCTAGCAAACAATGACTAATCTTCAAAAATTCATATTTAAATATTTAAAAATCATTTTTGGTTGCTTCCAAAGTCCAAATGACCCTTAATATGTCCATTTTCAACCAAAAATACTCATTTGGGCCAAACCAAGTCAAAAATTTAACCATGGGCCGAAAATCATCTCTAGTCCTAAATAAATTCGAGGATTCAAGGGTGATTTTAAAAAATTAATTCCTCTAAATCCAGAAATTAAAAAATTACAAATTATGTACCAAAATAATCCTTGAGATGTCTACTTTCTCCTTGTAAAATTTCATAATTTTTCAGGTTCATTTACTAGGTAAACAATCGAGTTGAACTCAGATGACTGAATAGAATTTTCACAAAACACAATTCCAACATTTTTTAGGCTTTCATCTAGGGTTTCAAAATTTTGATCCAAGTTAAACCTCATACAAAATCTCATTCTAAACACTTTAAAACCATAAAAATATTCAAAATCAAATCAGATCCACATGTTTAAGTAGTTGAATGAAAATCATAGTTTAACAATAACATGCCAAATTTCCATTTTAGCATAATATTTTTCCTATATCATGCTTGATCTATCTTCTTAAGCCATAAACCTTATCTTTAATTTTATATTCATCATCTTCCTTGACCAAACAGACCCTTTATATATTATGTGCTTAAAGATATGGCCATTTCCCAACTCAATAACTCGAAAATCATAAGAAAGTTTGAGTTAAGGCTTACTTGACTTAGGATCTTCAACTCCTTTGGGCTCTTGAATTCTTGTTTCCCCTCCCCCTTCTTCGGCCTTCACCTCCAAAACATCAAGAGAGGGTGTTCTTAAGATCTTAATTCACATAAGGAAGAGTAGAAGGAGAATCCAAAACCTTACCTTACTCTTGATTGTTTGCTCCCACTCTTGATGTGTCTTCTCCTTAATCTTTGGTCTTCCTCTTCTTCTCTTCTTCCCAAAGCCACTAGCAACAAGAGAATGAGTGGGGCAAGCTTCTTATATAATTCTCCAACCCCTCATCCCTAGATCTCTCCTCATCCTTCTAGAGAAATCTAGGAAATATTTTTTTCTCATTCCACTGATCATCTTTCTTTTACGTCGGCTACTAAGGGAGATATGGGGGTGATATGCATTTCCATTTTCTTGGGCTTCTCATCACATCAGGCGCATGGGATACATTTAAGAAAAAATTGTGTGATCACCCTTGCCTAAAACGACGTGCAAACTCCTACTTTCCTTCATTTATTGTATTGTTACATCTTTCCCCTTTTTCATCTCATAAGTACACCCCAGGTTATATCATGCTTACCTACTCTTTCCTCCTCACCAAGATTGTTAAAATCGAGTTTTAACGTAAAATCAGAAGAAAGATAAAAAATCGTAATACGTAAAATCATAACATAACAAAATCGTAAAAATTTAAAAGCGTTTGCAAAATTAGTAAAATCATTTTAATGAAAAAAAATCGTAAAAACATAAAATCACAGTGATAAAACGAGTTTTTAACAACCATGCTCCTCACACGTCTAGCACCCTGAAGAAGTATGAAGATATATATTTTTGTGTTAAATTTTTCCTCGCTTCATGTGCTCACTACTTCCCTTCCTCATAAATGTTGAGTCGTCTCATCATTCACATCTCTCTTTTAGTCCTCAAGTACACCTACTACTCCCTAGTTTGTACGACGTGCCTTCTTCTTCTTACTTCATTTATTTTGCATTGTCTAATTAATCACATCTCTCTTCTAGCTCATAATTACCCCTAAAGCTAGGTAATTATTTCCTCATTTTCCCTTCTTCCATGCAACAAGATGGTGACTTGATGAGAGATATATTACAATTTATTTTATTTATCCCATCACAAGTACAACCTCTCATTTGATTTTTATTTTGACATGACATATATATGGCATGATGGCACATCAACTATTCTCTTCTCTTTGGAAAATGTGAATGGGAGAGAAAAGTAAGATTTTTGGGTGATTTTATGTCAGATTAGTCTTATCCATTGTCCACTTTTCTAAGGCAATTTAGACTTATATTAAAACTCTACTATGTTTTCATCAGAATTTGCCCCTCCTTTTATTGGACAAAAATTTTAGAAATAATGAAGAAAAAATATATTTTTACCTTCTTTGGCATTACCATCTCAATTTATTTATAACCAAATTTATTAACCACCTTTTTGAATAATTCCACATTATTTTCCAATAATTTATTTATCTCGTCAGAAAAATAATATGTCATTAACTACTACTTGGTGAAAAATTCATATATTCCATTAATTGTTTTATATGAAAATTGGGGATGTTAGATGACCAAACCTGATTAGAGCCTAGTAAGGCCTAGCCTAATTTGGAAGGCTAGGCTTCAAGAGTATTTGAAGGCTTGCCTATGTAAATAGGCTAAACTTTTTGTTTAAATGCCTAGACTGCAAGTCTGACATGTTTAATGCGTGCATGTGTGTTATATTATAGCATAAAATCAAATCAAATTTTATTTTAATTAAATACAAGGCTTATTTAAAACCTACAATTTGTATATATATAAGCTTTAACCAAAAACCTATATTTATATACGCTTTAGCAGGCTTAAAGCCTACTTGCAACATTTGAAGCAATCAATATGTGGTCTTCTTAAAGATTTAAATCGCAAATAGGCCTTTATAAAAGGTCTCAGGCTTGTTAGGCTTTCTAAGCCTTAAAAAACCTGAAATTAGGTATAAGTCTAACCCCAAGCTTTATGTTTCAACTACAAGCTTAAACTTATTTGGCCAAGGCCTAGCCTACTATGACCTATTTTCACCCCTATTTTGCTAAAAGGCCTATAGTAAAAACTTTTTTGATTGAACTACGACAAAATTAGGAAATTAGAACATCAATATATATATATATATATATATAATAAAATCTTAATTATATTTACAAGATAGGATGTGACTAATTATGTATAAAACGCTATAATAAATTGAAGACAAGGAATAAAGTTGGATGGTATTAAGAAGCTAAGAATATCTAGGGCAAAATTAGGTAACTAAATTAACATTCTTTCAAAACTAAATGTCTACTAAAAGCATATTTTGAGCATTGGGGTGAAGAAATGTTGTATGTTCTTTTTTTAAAAAAAAACTTAAAAAATATTTTTTACTTCTTTTTATAAATTAAAATTATTATAAATTTAGTGGAGTGGGATTATAGAATTATTTTTCATCGTCAATTTTGCTTCCTAAAAATCTTTCACCTGGAATTTTCTTGTTATGAATTATTTATCTGGATTAATATAAACAGATAAAACAAAAAGCGCCGCTCGTTATAAATGAATAAATAATGGTAATATTTTCAAATTCCGAGGCCCACTTTGTATCTCGGTGTCCCTCCTCTTCCAAACAATTCCGTTAGCCCTGAAAGCGAAGCCTCCTTTCATAGATGCTGAAGTAAGAAGAAGGAGGAGGAGCTGCAAATTTGAAATGCGAAGCAGAGCAGGTCGATTACTCCCTCTCAACCATGTCGTTTCCTTCGGAGAATCTGAACCCTAACTCGCTGAACTCCAACAAGTTACCCACCTGGTCCGATTTCTGGCTTAACAGCAAGGCAAATCCTCTTAAGGATATGGTTCTCGCCATGCAGTTTCATTCCCTTTCTTCCCCCAAAGACCCCAAATCCAAAACCCTACTCCCTAATTTCGCTAAGATAGACCGAACCCTTCTCTTATCTGACGAGCTTCTTCTCAAAATCCTCGCCAAGCTTCCCGATTCACAGAGGAACTCCAACTCTCTTGTTTGCAAGCGCTGGTTGAATATCCAGGGACGGATTGTACGGTCACTCAAAGTTTTGGACTGGAACTTCGTCTTGTCTGGTAGGTTGATACATAGATTTCCCAATTTGAACCACGTAGATTTAATTTCTGGGTGTCTGATCTCGCCTCGTAATTCGGGCATCTTTCTGAGTCACCGAGTTGTTTCTCTGCACATTGATTCTGATTTTTCCGCTGATTGGTGTATTGGTGAGGAAAATATGCTCCCTGTTGAAGTTATTGATGCTGGAATGAAAGCCCTTGCTTGTGGGTGCCCCAATCTGAGGCGGCTAAGAATTATCGGTACCAGTGAAATGGGTTTATTGTATGTGGCCGAGGAGTGTCCCACATTGCAAGAGTTGGAGCTGCAAAGATGCAGTGACAATGTGTTGCGTGGGATTGCAGCGTTTGAGAATCTGCAAATCTTGAAATTGGTTGGCAATGTTGATGGTTTCTACTTCTCAGTGGTTTCAGATATTGGATTGACAATCTTAGCTCAAGGTTGTAAGAGGCTGGTGAAGCTTGAGCTTAGTGGGTGTGAAGGCAGTTTTGATGGGATTAAAGCTATTGGCAAGTGCTGCCAAATGTTGGAGGAATTCACTCTTTGTGACCATAGGATGGATGATGGGTGGTTAGCAGCACTCTCATATTGTGAGAATTTGAAGACTTTGAAGTTCCTGTCGTGTAAGAAAATTGATTCTAATCCAGGACTAGAGGAGTATTTGGGTTCTTGCCAAGCTCTTGAACGGTTGCATTTGCAGAAGTGCCAATTAAGAGACAAAAAGAGTATGAGAGCGATATTTTCCGTATGCAGAGCTACAAGGGAGATTATTCTCCAGGACTGCTGGGGATTGGATAATAACATGTTCAGTTTTGCAAACATTTGCAGGTAATGTTCTGTTGTTTTGCATATTCTGCATTTAGACTTATGAAATCCTTGGAAATTAGAATTACTACTGTTCTTTATGTCCTGTTTGTCAACCTGTGAATGTGAACTCTAATGTACATGTCTGCCAGCGAATGCTGAAATTCTTGCAGTCACATGTGTATACTTGCATTACACCATCATCATACGTACATCTAATCCAAGAAATCTTGTATTATATGAAGTGGAATTAGAACCAATGTGGTCAAGTGGTTCTGTGAATTTGTGAAGTATTATCGCCTTTACAACTTCATTCTATGTCAAGTAACATACTTCAAAATTATGGACCAGCAAAGTGAGAGTATTTTGGTGTTTGTTAACTGAAAAACTGTACGGGTCCCATAATTGTATGGAAGCTATGTATGATTGTTGTTTCCCTTTTGCAGGCGAGTAAAGTTCTTGCACTTGGAAGGATGCTCACTGCTAACAACCGAGGGTCTAGAGTCTGTAATTCAACTTTACTCGGAGCTTCAGAGCCTAATAGTAGTGTCATGCAAGAATATAAAGGAGAGTGAAATCTCTCCTGCGCTTGCAACCCTATTTACCAACCTTGTAGAGCTGAGATGGAGGCCAGATACCAAGTCTGTTCTTCCCTCAAATCTTGTGGGGACAGGCATGGGTAAGAGAGGGAGTAGATTTTTTAAGAGGGCATGATAGGAACTGAATTTAGGGAGGCGATTCTCTTCTGGTTCAGGACCGTGTGGGTTCTGGACCATACCCCTCTCTCCTTTTCTTTTCACATGTACTCTTAAGTCAGTCTGGAGAGAAACCAATCCCCTGAATATACGATACTATGATATTCCCAGTTTGCGAGTTCCTTCAACAGTTAGGGCAGTTCAACATACACCAGGTAGTCTTTCTCCCCCTTTTCATCTCTTTCTACAACGACCCTGGACATAGGAACATAGGATTTCTCACTGACATCAATATGTAGTTATGTATGTACATCTGTTATTTTAGATGTTTTAATTGAAGAAGACTGATCTTTGTTTTCTTCCTTAAGTAAAAAAGGCAACAACCCAGCGGTGTAATCTTCTTTTTTTTTTTTTGGCCGTGGCCCAGTGATGTAATCACGTGTAAGCTAAATACAGATTACTATCTGCGGTAGAAATTGGCCATGGAACGTTATATTAAAGTACCAACATGCTACCGTTGTGTTTGTGGACCCCACGGCCCTCGGGGCTGCCTTGAACTTTACATAATTTAAATTTGCCTTTTCACATTTATATATTGAGT
The DNA here is from genome assembly GCA_037074495.1 of Acacia confusa. Classification (NCBI taxonomy): domain Eukaryota; kingdom Viridiplantae; phylum Streptophyta; class Magnoliopsida; order Fabales; family Fabaceae; genus Acacia; species Acacia confusa. The sequence goes on along the minus strand of CM073502.1, from coordinate 41,938,938 downwards.
TGCTTGTCATGAAGTCGGGTTGTCTTGGGTTCTTATTATTATCTTCTCTCTTTTTTTTTTATAATTTTATATTCACAGTTAGATTAAAATAATAAATAATTTATAAAATTATTTTTATAAATATAAATTAAAATCTTATCTATACCATTTGTAACTACAATCTAGAAAAAAAAAATTTTAATTTATAAAATATTATAATAATAATTTTATAAAATATTAAATTTAAACCATCAATTTTATTATCTAAGGGTAGAAATAAGATTTTGAAAAAATAATAAGAAAGAGGATAATGAGAGCATCATCTTCCCTCGTCATAAAAGATGCCAAGAAATTAACATATAATTAGTGTGGGTTTGTATGTGTATTATTCACTGATGATAGATTTTGTCCTGAATTGATACCTTGAGATTATTTGTATAGTCTTGCCTCATCCTACATCACTCTTATAGATAAATGTTTTAACACAATATTTTTACTATATTCAGCTAGCTCTCATACCAATATAGATAATTCTAGTCATTAGATGGTTTATTGAAAAGAGAGAAAGAGATATTTTATCACTTTGTATTCTTTTTTTTTTCTTCCCATTGACTTGTTGAAAAATTTAGATTGCTTGTGAGATATATTTATTAGATGGAAATGACTACTTTTTCATTTGAAAATAATTGCCATTTGAAATTTTATGTTTCTTTTAAATTTTCAATGAATTATTAATTAGTTTTGTATCTTTTCATTGTCTATTAATAAAAATAGTGATAAATGAAGTTTATCGCACTCTTTCTGATATTTAATATAAGATATATTTGCTTAATTTAATTAGGTTAAGGAAGTTAGTTAAGTTAGTTGGTATGATATGTATTTTCTGAAACACTCTAATCATATTTCTTAATTCTTTTATCCTTAATTATTGTTAAGGGAGTAGTGCTCCTTCTGGTCTTTAATATAAAATATATTTTTACCTAATTTAATTAGGGGTTTTAGTTTTCTCATGTTGCATGAGAAACCTAAACTTCCTATATACACATGAAATGATGGGACCCACATATATATATATATATATATATATATATATAATATGTATATGTGGTCCCACAATTTCATGTGTGTGTGACATGAAATAATTTTTTCCCTACAACATGAGAAACATTAATCTTTTTAATTAGATTAAGGAATGTAGTTAAATTAGTTAATATGATATATATTTTCTAAAGCATCCTTGTTATCTTCCTTATTCCCTCTCATTCTTAATTATTGTTGAGAGAGTATCAATAGGGGTAAACTAATAAAAGATTGGTAAATATAAAAACCAGTCTTATATTTAGGATAGAGATTAACTATCAAAATATATCTTATAATAAAGATCAAAGAGAGTACTAAAATAAGATTTAGAGTTAGGCTTGAGGAAGAGTTGGAAAGAATCATATAAGTTGAACTAATTGTATGTTTTTATATTGAATATTTATTATAAATAATATTGGTGATATAATATACTTGCTTATCGTGAATAATACAAGGCAAGAAGTCTATCACTTTTTGAGGTTTGGAGAAAGAGTTTTTCCTTTTAAAATAATTGCACTTCTTGGGATTTAAATCATTGTTTTTCTTATCATGAGATGATGTCGTCCATCACATCAATCAACAACTTATTGGCAAAAACCTATCACTATATGCCAATACTAATTGTGGAAAAGCAACTCCCATGGGTAATTATATATACTCTCTTTCACCCTCTAAGTGGAACATCAAACAATTCAATCACCTCATATGTTTGCTTGGATACTCTATGAAACCATGGTTTTGGGGAAAAACAAACCAAACACTAAAGTTTCCTATGATCTAATTTTCCACTAGAACCGTGGTCTTTTTGGGATAAAACATAGGACAAAGCCCTAAAATAAAAAAGAAATTAACCTAGAGGGGATAGCAATCCCAAACCATCATTAAATGTGATTTGTGTTTAGAATAAGGTAAAAAAAGTGATTTTTTTTTTCTAAATAAGCTATTGTTTATATAATTATTTGAAAAGTCAATTGATGTGAAAAAGGATTAAAAATGATGTGAATCTTATTAAATACTATGCACACATGTGTATAATACACACACACATAGATATGTATATACAAGAGTGTGTGTGTGTGTGTGTGTTAGGTGTATATATTGTGACAATTAAAAAATTTAAATTTAAATTTGATAAAAAAAATAAATTATTATTAAAAAATTAAAAAACTCTAAAGTATTTAATTAAATATATTAAAATGGATAAATTATAATATTTGAAATGAATATTTAGTAGTACATTGCTTATTAGATCATATATCTCTAATATTTTTTTCCAAAAGCTGAAAATAAATCACGTTAGAAGCTTAAAAAAATGACTTCTACTAGAAGTCATTTCTTTAAATAAGCTCATCTAAGACAATTACTATCCCAACGGTTCATTTTTCTCCGATTGGCTTAAATCACTATATGTTGGGTTTTTTTTCCCTCACCGCTATGCCAAACAGGTCCATTATCAACACGGATCCTTAAGATAATTAGAACACATATTCATAAGAGAGGAGCTTGTCAATCCTTTTTTGGCTAAACCATATACAACCTTGTTTTGCTCTCTTGATACCTGAAGAATTTGTAGATCCCAATCAAAATTCATAATGTTTTGTATTTTCAAGAACACTAAACTGCGAATTTTTTTTATTAGAATTTGCCATGAGAAGCTCAATCTTTTTTTTTTTTTTTTTTTTTTGCATCTAACTCCAAAACCACCTTTTAAAAACCAAATTCTTAAGTAGAACCATGGTTTTAGTATAAGCTACCCGAACACAATAATAAGGTTCTTCCGTACTCTTGATGTATTTGAATAAGAGGTCTTTGCCACACAATCTATCTCCATGTTTTTACCTTTGGGCTGTATTTACGGATATAATATGTTAATATCAATATCATGTTTGGGCTACCAACAAATGATTGGTCAAGTGGAATGTGGCACTAAATTCTTTTAAGAGTTTTAGGATTCAAGTTGTGGTAAAACATTTATAATTTGCCTTATATGGAACTATTACTGTTGAGTGGGTTGTCTTTGCTACTACAATACCTGAATCTGGATTAGTTGGCTCAGTGGGTTCAGACATTGGATGGAAACCAACCAAAAAAATATCAAAAATATTTATGTCTGGGCTAAAATATTTTTTTAAAAAAAAAAGGAAAGAAAATTACTATAGCTCAGCCTAGTTTAAATTTGGGCTTATACTTCTTATTGGGCCAAGATAGGATTGAACCCCATCAGCTTGGGTCAACACAACTCAAAGTTTAGTCCAGAATTTAAAAGGAAGAGGGGAAAAAAAAAAGGAAAGAAGCAAAGCCACATAAACCCTAGCTGGTCAAATCGAGCCATTCTTTCGCCTCCTTCTGCAGTTTCCATTTTTCTGGCGGCCGAGGGAGCCTCTGTGGAAGAGAGAAGATGGTATCAGGGTCTGGCGTATGCGCGAAGCGCGTGGTTGTTGACGCGCGCCACCACATGCTAGGTAGGCTGGCTTCGATTGTGGCGAAGGAACTGCTCAATGGCCAAAAGGTGGTGGTAGTGCGGTGCGAGGAAATCTGCATCTCTGGTGGCTTGGTCCGTCAGAAGATGAAATACATGCGATTCCTCCGTAAGCGGATGAATACTAAGCCTTCTCATGGCCCTATCCACTTTCGTGCCCCTTCCAAGATTTTCTGGCGTACTGTTCGTGGGTGAGTTTTATGCATTGTGGTACACAATTCTCTTAAATATATCAGAACTAGCAAATATACTCATGGTGCTAATTAAATGATCACAGACCAATCCAACTTCTCTGAGTTTCTTGATTCATACTTTTCCTTCTAGTGGATCATTTTCCTGCCGTTAGAGTGCTACATTATTTGCAGCTATTTAAGTGTCTTCGTTTCTGTATAGCTTCTGATCCTATTATTACATACGCTTTTTATGTATAACGAAACAATATTGTTGCATATTCTAATTTGCCTGTCTCAGCTTATAACTAGAAAGCAGAGAATGTAACACTGCTTTGTTTTTGTCTTAATTAGTTCCTAAAAAATCGTTGTTGATTGGTTACTTGTGGTGTAATTGTGCAGTATTCATATTCCTCTAATAATGAATTTCTGTTCAATTAAGATTGTAAATGAATTTTTGAATTGCCATTTAGATTAAATTAATTGTTTGTTACTATGCTTGATCGTTTTGTGCCACTGCCAGTAAAGCAATCCAGTAATGCGGATCATCATGTTATTAAAAGAAATCAAATATACGTATCCCCCTAATTTTTTTGGACAATTAGAAAACTGGTATATAATTGTTTCAATAACTATTCTTAGAGCACAACGTTATGTTTTTCTATACTATGTCTGTCACTGATAGTAGTAAAGACACTCAGGTTGATATGCACTTTGCTGTTTTTTATTAGGGTTGAACATAGCAAACTATATTATGATTCAAAGTTCAACTAGGCCAACCTATTTTTCCCATTGTCTTGGCTTGACAACATATTTCCTTGCATAAGAGATAGTCATGCTTGCTATTTTCTTTTTGTTTTGCCCTCGTTGTTATGATATATTATGTTTTTGTAATTTTAGAATGATACCACATAAGACAAAGCGTGGGGCAGAGGCTCTTGCAAGATTGAAGGTCTTTGAAGGCATACCTCCTCCATATGACAAAACGAAGAGGATGGTTGTCCCTGATGCCCTAAAGTAAAGTCTACGTTCCTGGGTTTTTAATATTTCAATTCTGCTGAATTATATTTTTTGTCTGTTAAAATATCTGTCAGTTTGTCTAATTAAATTCTGACAAAATTGATTAAATCAGGGTGTTGAGGCTTCAGAAGGGACACAAGTATTGTTTGGTGGGTAAATTATCTTCCGAAGTTGGATGGAACTATTATGATACCATCAAGGTAAGTTTCCACTTTCTGAGCTTGGTCTTGCATGGTATTGGATTGAAAAAGGAGAGGATAATGATGGGAGATAAATCCAATCCTCTTTGAATAGCCTGGCCATCGTTCATTTACGTATATAGCATAATAAGATACGACAGAGTCAATATAATACAGACATGTAGAGAGAGAAACCAGGCTAGGCCACAGCTGTACATATACATGTGGCTGCAATAGAAGCATCCACGCACACAAATGCTAATTACTTTATTAAGACCTTAATTCTATGTTCAAACCGTATTTATTTCTTTTCTTTTAGATAAAAAGAGAGCTTGACACTTAAATATAACTAATTTTTATGATAAATTAGGACATACACAACTCATACGTTTTAAGAAGATCCTGTTATTCTTATCCTGAAACATTTTACAGAAATTAAATGTGTGTGTGTGTTGCTTGGTTGGGTTCCTGTTGTTTGCTGGTAAATGAGACTACTAGGAAGAGCATATTGACTGCAAAAGCAGACACTTCCATTCATTTTGTTTGTACTTGATCTATTTAGTTTACTTGTCTGGCTTTATGCATGCCAAAAGAGAATGGTGCGCTGAAGTGCCTTATGATTTTGCTTCATTCAGGAATTGGAGAAGAAAAGAAAGGAGAGAGCAAAATTGGTTTATGAGAAGAAGAAGCAGATTGCTAAATTAAGGTCGAAGGCCGAGAAAATTGCTGAGGACAAGCTTGGTTCCCAACTGGAGATCCTAGCTCCAGTTAAGTATTGATTTTGGATGATGTCTGAGTTAGTATTCAATATTTTCAAATTTCAAGTATACAAGATTGATGGTGACGCGATTTGTTTTGTCAATTGCATTCATAGACCCTTAGTATGATAATGTTGGAAATTGCCATTGATTTCTGCCTCCGTTATTATATTCGCGCCAATTTGTCTTAAAATGAGGTGCATTTGGGCGTCTCTAGACATAGTGGAAAAGTTTTTGGGGGGAAAAACTAGATATGGAGAAGAGAACACGGGGAATCAAAGAAGCTCAGAGAAGTGAATTTGGGTTTATTCGGGTATCACTTTGGTTTTTTTTAATTGTTATAGTATACTAAATTCCGTTAAACTATGTACTGATATTTTCATTAATATTTGAAACTTGATAATAAATTATCATAAATTTTTTAAATTTAAATGGATAATTCTCGATCATCCGTTATAAATCTTTTTTAACTTTATTTTTCTGTGCGTATAATTCTCATAAACTGAGTTATTTTCACATAATTTGCATGTCATTTCAGAATTTAAATTTAACCCTCCAACTATTTTATTTTTATTTGTTTTTATCACAGGCCCCGTTATTGTCACCTTTTTTCAGGAATATTATCATGTCAAATTAATAGAAGATACGGTAGAATCATATTTTAGTTAATAATCTCATAAAATATTCCTAGACGTTAAGCAGATTACATAAACACCTTCATTTGAGGGGATTAAATTTAATTTTTTATCAAAATTTAAAGATCAAGAGGATTTTGTAAAATTATTGATGTACACGGAATGCTTTGTTTCTTCTATTATTGTTTGACCAGGCAATTTCTATGAAAAAGGATGATGATAGTTTTAATGATAAGGGTCCATGAGGAATTATGTGGTTGTGGGTTAATTCACTGTTTTGTATTCAAGTTTTAGTTATATAGCCACAATAACTATTGAGATGTGGCTAGATTCCTCCAATATTATTTTTTCAGTATTAATCAATATTTTTAAGTAAATTTTTAATATCCTTCAATACTTTAAAATATTTTTTCAGTATCTTAAAAAACAATTTTAAGACCAAGAAGTATTTTTTTTTAATATCCTTAAGTATTTTTTTAGTATCCTTCTGAGCAAAAAAAAAAAAAAAAAAGGATCTTTTTAGTATCTATCATTACTTGAAATATTTTTTCAATATCCTAAAACACATTTTTAAGACCATGAAAAGTATTTTTTTAATACCAATTGATATTAAGTATATTTTTAGATTATTCATTACCTTTAAATATTTTTTTAATATTATTCATTACATTGAAATATTTTTTCAGTTTCATAAAATAAATTTTCAAGATCATGATTAATATCCTTAAATATCTTTTTAGTATCTATCATTACTTTGAACTATTTTTTCAATATCAATCATTACCCTAATATTAAGTATATTTTTCAATATACTTAATATTAACTGGTACTAAAAAAAACACTTATCTTGATCTTTAAAATTTATTTTAGGATCTTGAAAAAAATATTTTACAGTAACAGTACTGATAATTCGTAAAAAAATACTTATCTTGGTCTTAAAAATTTATTTTAGAATCTTGAAAAAATATTTTACAATAATAGTACTAATAATTCTGGAAAAATATTTTATGGTACTAACGGGTACTAAAAAGAAACTAAAAAAATACTTCATGATCTTGAAAAAAAAAATTAGGATATTGAAAAAATATTTGAAGGTAATCACTAATCTTGGAAAAATATTTTAAGATACTGAAAGGTACTAAAAAATGTCTTAAGGATACTTATTAATGATGGCAAAAGAGAGAGAACAAGATGAAAAGATAGCTTTTCAAAAACCTAGGTTTTGGATCCAAAACTTAGGTTTTGATGTAGAATAATTTCTGAAAAAAATAGGGGTATTTGGTAAACTTATGACAAAAACCTAGATAGCTTTTTAAAAACCTAGGTTTTGGATCCAAAACTTAGGTTTTGATGTAGAATAATTTCTGAAAAAAATAGGAGTATTTGGTAAACTTAAAACAAAAACCTAGGTTTTGATGCATAATAGTTTCTAGAAAAAATAGGGTTGTTTAACAAACTTTTACCATAATCTAGGTTTTGATGAAGAATAGCTTCTGGACAATTTTAGGGTGTTTGGAAAACTTTGTTAAAACCTAGGTTTTGAAGTTATATAAATACTATCATTTTTATCCAAAAGCTATTTGTCGAAAGTTATTTTTCAAAAATCATTTTTATTTTATAAATTTCAAAAATTATTTTTTAAAAGTCATTTTTACCTCATAAATTCCAAAAATTATTTTTCAAAAGTTATACCCAAATCAACAACTTTTTGAATTGTCGCTGAATCCATGGGCAAACTGTCAAGCGAAATTAAACATCTTAGTAGTCATAAATATAACATATAAACATATAAGTAGCAGAGTAGTCGACAATCAAAATATAAAGAGGGAATTTTATTGAAGAAATAAGATTTCTTTGAAAAATATTATATAATCCAATTTCAAATAAGATTATTTTAGCATACTTTAGCATAGAAAGGTTCGCTTTGCATGATATGTAATCAAAAATATATAAACTATAAAATAAATAGATAGATATATTATATATGATAAATATAATATATAATAAGATTTCAATAATATAGTAAAAAAGTAAGTGTATATAATATCAATATAAATATATAATCTAATTAATAATACTATAACTAATATATTCCTATTAAAATACAATATATTTAACATTTTAATTACATTTTATATTTCTATTTACTTCTTTTTATTATTTTATTTTATAATTAATAATTAGGAGATAATAATTCTCACCTGGTTATTGTTGATTAAAAATGTATAAATAAAATGGCACCGACATATTTTTTGGGTCATATGCTTCTTTATTTAAAAAAATTTTTAAGACGCTAGTTAACAGAACCAGGGAAATAGAAACTGAGCTTTGGGCTTTTTTCCCAAAATGTCTCTTTTTAAGAAATTATTTATCAAAATGCCTATATTTCCAAACTATTTCTCATTGTGCCTTCGACTAAACCAAGGTTCAGTTGACTAAAACTTGGAGACTTTAATTTTTTTTAACTGCCCCCAAGATTTAGTCGACTAAGTGATTTAGTCGATTAAGCCATGTGTGACTTAGTCGACTAAATCTCGGGGGTAGTTGGCTTTTTTTCAAAAGCCCCTGAAGCTTAGTCGACTAAACATCGACAGTTTAGTTTTTTAAAAACCTCAAACCACTAGGATCAAATGGCAGGTCTAATATCATATATTCATGTAAATCTCTATCATAATCTATTATCATATAGTCGCAAAATTCATTTAAATATCATATATTCATTTAAATCTCAAATATATGATATTTAAATGAATTTTGCGACTATATGATATTAGATTATGATAGAGATTTAAATGAATATATGATATTAGATTATGGTAGAGGCTTCTCTAAATATAATATTTAAATTATGATAGAGATTTAAATGAATATATGATATTATATGTCCACTAAACACATTTAAAATGAGACATGAGACCTTGGAGATATTATATGATAGAGATTAAGGTCGCAGTACCCTTAATCTGATATTGCGAATATATGATAGAGATTTAAATGAATTTTAATCTAAATCATATATTATCTCATTTAAATGAAACCTAAGACCTTGGAGATATTGTGATATTACAATTAACAGATAAATAATCAAATATATTGGTGGATATTTTAATATTAAGGTACTCGCCCACAGCTTTTATAAATATATGAGGCTCTCTGTCCGTTGTTAAACACCGTGGCCTTGAGCTTTCGTTTATCTCTTCCCTCCCTTTTCTTCTGCACTGGCAACCTGAGAGAGGAAATCTGGTAAGTTATTCACGGTTAAGTTTTCTAATTAACTCTGTTTTTTTTAAGGGCTTTGGTTTTCTCATGTTGCATGACAAAAAAAAGTTTCCTACACATACATGAAATGGTGGGACCCACATTTACATATATAAATTATATATGTATATGTGGGTCCCACCATTTCATGTGTGTATAACATGAGAAAATAGTTTTCCTACAATATGAGAAAATGTTTTCCCTTTTTTTAATGTATAAATATTCACGGAGCCTTATTCTCTTTAACATCTATATTCATTCATGGGAAACTCTCTCTTTTCAAACTAAAACTAATAAAAGAGAGAGTATTGGGGGAAAGTGTTGCATTGTAATAAGAGTTGCATTATGACGTAAATGGTTTTTTGAATGAGGTTATTTGCGGAGGAAACTCTCTTTTCAAACTAAAACTGATAAAAGAAAGTATTGAGAGAAAGTGTTGTATTGTGATAAGAGTTCCATTATAACGCAAATGGTTTTTTTTTAAAAAAGGAAACTCTCTCTTTTCAAACTAAAACTGATAAAAGAGAGTAGTATTATACTGTGATAAGAGTTCTATTATAACGCAAATGATTTTTTTTAAAAAAACCCTCTATTGAGATTTAGTTGACTAAATCTTGGGTAGTCAAAAAAAATTAAACTCCCCAACTTTTAGTGTTTAGTCGATTAAATAGCGGCACAATGAAAAATAATTTAGAAATAGAGACATTTTAGTAAGTAATTTTTTAAAAAGGGTCATTTTGGGAAAAAAGCCCTGGCTTTGGGTGAATCAAGCGGCGTGATTTTGAATGAGGTTTGGGTGCTCATAAATGCGCTGAGCAGGTGATGCGGACTCTTTTAACCCAAGCTGCAATGCACCGTTTTTAATGTCCTTCTTGACCGTGTCCCAGTTTTCACTTCGCAGTTCGTTCCTCTTAGGTGGGTTGGCTTCCTCGTACTTCATCGACTTCTTCTCTCCTCCATCTATTTGCGGTTTTCCTAGACAGCGGTCGTCGTTTCTATTCTGCTTCTTCAGTTTTTCTACTTGGAACTTGGAAGGTGAGAATGGAATGAATATTGTTCAGTTTTCGAGTTTGTTTTGTGACTGTTTGGTATGCAATGCGATTTTCGGGATCGGGATGCTAATTTTAGTTAGCGTTTCAGTAGGTCTTTTAGTCGTTGCTTCCGAGTTCCAACTTCTGCCTATTAGGGTGTTTGTCACTTCTGCGATTGGCATTTGCTCTGCGAACTGGTTCCTCGAGTTGGCCAGTCAGGTATGGGTGTTTTGGGTTGCGTATCTTAATCCCTGTGGTGGTTCTGTGTTTGGAGTTTACTCTGCATCTGCGAATTGGGTCCCTATTTTCAGTGGGTTTTAGGAGTGTTAATGAGTTGTTATATTGAATTCTTATAGTGGTTCTGCTCTTTTTATTTATTGAAAATACTATTGGGTATTATTAGGAGTGTTAATGTGTCATAAGTGAATAATTTTTCTTTTGGTGATTCACTTATTCTGTTTTTTCTATTTTTCCTGGAATCCCCGTGAATGCCTTCTATTATCCTTGTGCACAAACCAGCAAGGTATCAGTAAATCAGAAATTGATCTTGTTCATTCGAACTTAGTATTTGAAACATAATCAATGTCCTGAGATTATACAAAGCTCCCAGTCTCTTAGCCAGTCAAGGGATCATGTTTTAAAATTCTTGTATTAAAATTGAAGTATCTTTTAGCTGGAATAGATTTAAAAAATCTGAATAGGTAGTTGTTTTTGTTTAATTAATAATTAAGAATATACATGAATATAAAGAAAAAGGCCAATTAAAAAAAAACTAATTGTTGGGGAGGAGTTGTGTGTAAAGACAAATAGTTTGATTTTAATTATAGAATTGATTACTTACATTTATACATATTGACATTGATTTTCTAAACAGATCCTAAGTGTTCATTCACGGAAAATCCATGCTGTTCATTTTAATTAGGCGTAGCACAAGCTCAGATCCCCTTTTCTTCTTCAATTAGTCTCTAGAGATCGAGATTTGGGTCCTTCCTTGTTGGAAACTGTTGCCTTTGTCATGTGTGGCGCATGTATACTTTCCTCCCCCTGATGTTTGCCATTCTTCCACTGCCAGCTTCAGCCATGTTTGCTCAACCGCTTGCCTATACTCCCCTCCACCCACCTTTTCTTCTTCATTTATATATGTCTTCTTCCTTGATAGCTAATTTCTTGTTCCACCCCCTCTCCAACACGTCACTGTTCATTCTTTAGGTGCCCTCTGCTTCCTCTTTGTTCCCAATCAGCTTACTCCTGATTTTCTTCCTTTTTTTATAATATGTACCAACTTTCTGCATAATATACGCTTATACTGGAAGTTGATTTCTTTTGAATAGAAGGGTCTGGTATGTGCCAGTGGGTATTGATTTTGTCTTTTACTGCAGCTTTCTGGATCAGTGTTAACAGCCATCTAAGGTTTTAAATCTTCCATGTCTATATGCTAACCCCTCTATCAAATCCATCAATGGATTCAACAAACTACACAAATGTAAAGAGGAGGAAGAAGACCCACCAATCTCCAGAGGCCATGTTTCAATTTGAGCTCAATTCTTTTTCCAAAAACAAGGATTTGAGTGGTGCAATTGCCCTATATGAATCTGCAATCTCACAGAAAATAAGAATTAATCAACATCACTTCAATTCTTTACTCTACCTCTGTTCCAATTCTGTCACTGATGCATCACTCAAAGACTTATCTTTGGATTATGGGATTTGCGTATTTGATCATATGTTGGCTCTTGGTATCAATCCCAATGAGGCTTCAATCACAGCTGTCGCTAGGATAGCTGCGGCCAAAGGAGACGGAGACTATGCCTTTGAATTGGTTAAGAGTATGGGAAAGTACAATGTTGCTCCTCGATTGCGAACATTTGTTCCAGCTTTGTTCTGCTTTTGTGATCATTTGGAGGCTGATAAAGCTTATGAAGTTGCGAAAGAAATGGGTGCAGTGGGAATAAGTTTGGAGGAACAAGAGCTTGCAGCACTTTTGAAGGTCAGTGCAAAGAAAGGTAGAGCAGAGAGAGTGTATGAGTATTTACATAAGCTCAGAAGCTCTGTACGGTTTGTTAGTGAATCAACTGCACGGATTATTGAAGACTGGTTTCAAAGCACCAAAGCTTCAGAGGTAGGTGAGCTAAATTTTGATGCCAGACAAGTCAAAGACAAAATTGGACGGAATGGGGGAGGGTGGCTTGGCCAAGGATGGATTGGAAAGGGCAATTGGGCTGTGCGCAAAAGTAATGTTGATGCAAATGGACATTGTTGCTGTTGTCATGAGCAATTGGCTTGTGTTGACATTGATGATGATGAAACAGAGAAATTTGCTCAGTCTGTTGCTGCTTTGGCAATGGAACGAGAGGTCAAGGCAAATTTTAGTGAGTTTCAGGTGAGTGAAATCCTGCTTGCAATTGCTTCCTTCTGTGTAGGAGAATGCTAGATGTAGATGATCTTTTATGGTAATGAAGTTATCTGACTTATTCAAATCTTCTATCTCATTACTTGCCAACATGTTCTTTACTTGGTTTGGGTAGTTTCCCTCATTTGTCTTTCTGGTGTCTTCTATTTTAGGGTTGGCTTGAGGAACATGCAGACTTTGAAGATGTAGTGGATGGGGCAAATGTTGGGCTTTTCCAACAAAATTTTGCAGAGGGTGGATTTAGCATTTCTCAGGTTCTTTCTATAATTATTGTGGATCCTCTTATAACCCCTCTTTTCTCCAAAAGAAGAGATATAATATAAGCTTTGACTCATACATTAGTGAATTATGTACTAATTCTGTTAATGTTCGCCATTTTATATTTGTTCAGCTTGATGATGTTGTGAAGAAACTATATGATAGGAATAAAAACAAATGGCCGCTAGTTATCCTGCACAACAAACGTATGAGAGCGCTTATAGAAAATCAGTCTAGCAGAAAGTTGGTTGAGGAGTGGAGGGATAATGGTGTTCTTTATACGACACCGAATGGCTCTAATGATGATTGGTAATTGGCCAGTCAATTTTATTTAAAATTTATTTTTTTCTCAAATTATCTGAATATTTTTGTTTATTATTCACTATATATTGTATTTCTTTAGTATGGTTGAATTTTGGGTTTGAATCTTTGGATCAGTGTTATGTTTATTCTTTCTATCTTTTCCTTGTGTTGTATTCTTTGTTGCTTGATTTTCTATGCTCGTGGGTTTCAGGTATTGGCTCTATGCTGCTGTAAAATTAAGGTGCTTGCTTGTGACAAATGATGAAATGCGTGACCACATATTTGAACTCATAGGAAGTAGCTTTTTTAGCCAGTGGAAAGAGAGACATCAAGTGAGTTCCTTCTTTACTTATAAAGTCATGAGATTTTTTGTGCTAATCTAATGTTTGAATATGTAAATTTGATTCTTTTATGGAACAGGAGTAGATGGAATTCATGTTTAATTTATCATTTTCATATTCTTGAATATGATTGGCATAGGAACTCATGTGGTTGTAAATTGGGTTTTTGTTTGGAAGAATATTCTTAAATTGCTACTATGGTGGGGTTGAAGCAAGGCGGGGAACGTACTGATAAATGTGCCCATTATGGGTCTTAGTTATTTTTTATACTTACATAATTTGTAATAGGTTTTGAGTATTAGTGCGCCCATAAACATTGCACTTTTCACTAGCTTACTATATTTATTTTGACATACAGGTTCACTACACATTTGTTAAAGGAAACCTTAAACTCCTGATGCCTCCACCTTATTCATGTGTTATCCAGGTAATTTGTTATCTGGCATGCATACAATAGCATGCATATATGGTACTGTGTTGTGTCGGCCAAGGGTTTCAATATGTTGGGGTTTGATTTTACTTTTGTTATTTTTCACTAAGAAAGTGTGAGGAGAGGATTTGCTTTGTTATCTGGAGACCTGATTTTTTTCATTACGAAAATTGTATTCATTTCAACATGAGAGCTGTAATTTTATCCTGACTGAAATAATGACCTCAACTCTAACTTCTCTATTTCTTAGTCCAAGTTTGGGGTGATTTAATCTGTTCATATGTATGGTTAAATTTCATCTTTGTTGGGTATTCATGATTGTTATGCAGAGGATGACCATGAAATCTTCATCAATAGGTTTAGCTGTTGCTGAGAACCGTTAGTTTTGGAACAAATTTGAAAATATTCAATTTTTTTGTTTCAGGAATCAGAAAAAGGATCATGGCATGTGCCAGTTGTAACAAGCAATAATAATGAGGAATCCTCGAGACTCTGGCTTTGCATTACACGGCCAGGTGCCACTGCTTCCAATGATGTGAAAACTTGCGAAAATGGTAATCTCTGTCATCATAGTGAGTCAGATAAGTCTTCAAATAATGGTGTTCATAACTCAGATTTCTCTCTAGTTGGAAATGATCAGATAATTACTCAATGAATCTTCCCTTTCAATGAGCCATTATTTGACCTACATGCAATAGGCCCTTTAAATGTCTGGGAGTAGCTTTTGGGCTATAAAACACGATGGTTCATGGTATGAACGGGACGGCTACATTATGCTTCATGATTATCCGGTTTCTGCACTTATAACGCTCTGGAAAACTTGAAATCACACAAGTTTTGGAATAGAGACAGTACAAATTAGAAATTGTATCTCGAAATTTCTGTTGTAAGGATATTTAGTTGGTGGTCTGGGAGGGTCAATAGGCTCTCATGCCACTCTTTTTTCTTTCTTTTGCTTTTTCAAGGGGCCAAATGGTCGCTCCTAGTTGATGTAACAGTAATTTTTTGGGTTTCGATCCATTAACTTATTAGGGGTCCTAACTCCTAAATTACGCCCTTGGTCTTGCTGGTCAAAATATTATTCAATTGAGTCAGTATTCTAAATTTCATATCACTGGCTTTCTGTTATTTCACGAAGGCCAATTAATATCATTAAATGTCTTGACTTTTTGTCTATCTGTAATGGAAGCACTCGTATGATTGCGTACACCTGTTTATTTAGTTAATTAATACTAGATTCAATTCAGCCATAATGGCTTATGGATCTATATGCTTAAGCCTTCCAATTTTGTTTTCCTTTTCTCTTTAATATAAGTTGTTTATTTCTATCTTCTTTCATTGCTTTTTAAAGAAGCAGAAGGATGTGTGATAATACTCTTATTTTTTAAAAAATTATTTTAGCAATATGAATAAACTTCTTTTTTTTTAATTTGATTTTGTCTGTGTAATCTAAGTTTGAAACAAAATTAAAAGGGTTATAAGCATAATGTGAAGTATAAGAATTTCTTTAAAAAACATACAAGAATAGCTAAATAGTACTTTTTTTTGTCCTTTTTTTTTTTGAAAAATTAAAGAAGTTAAATAAGTTATTTAATCATATTATATGTTATGTGTCATATGATTATATATCAGTTTATATATTTGGCAAAATAGTTTGGAGAAAAAACAATAAATATAAATTTTTTTAATGTAATTTAATTAGTTTTCTTAACATTTTCAAAAAAAATGAAATTTATCTTATATTTAGAACGGAAGGGAGTATGTTTTTTGCCACAGTAAATAGATAGTTAAATAAATGAAAAGTGTACATTTTTTGATGTAGTTGTTTCAATTTTATATATTATATCCAACGTTTTTTAATCCATATTAGACTTACACCTCATGAACTCTTGTATGGCCAACGACCAGCAGTGTATATTCCTTATTTACCACGTTCAACAACAGTGGTAGCTGTTGTAGATTGATTGTTTGTTGCTCGAGAGGAAGCCTTACTAGTAGCTAAATATCATTTATTCTGTGCCATTAATATGAAGGGCTGATTCCCATAGAACATACAGGGAATTCCAAGAAGGGCAATGAGTTTTTCTAAAGCTTCAACCTTATAGGCAGGTTTCAGCAGCATCCAGGACTAATCAAAAAAATGGCTCCCAAGTTCTTTGGACCTTATTGAATTAAGCAACGTATAGGTCTTGTTGCATACAAATTGGACTTGCCTACTGAAACTCAAATCCATGATATTTTCCATATATCTTTCAATCTTTGTTGAAACTATGAGGCCTTAGCATCTTCCTGTAACTTGGCTAGAACCTCCTGATTTTAAGGAACCAAAGCAAATATTGCAGAAACGGATCGGGAGAAGAAAAGGTCGCATTGTTACTACAGTCCTTGTGAAGTAGAAGCACTTGCCAAAGGAGTAAGTTTCGTGGGTTCTGCTGTATCATTTTCAGCAACAATTTCCTTCTTTTGTGGTTGCTGACCCTTGAGGACGTGGGTTCGTCAGGGGGAGTACTGATATGTAGTCGGTAAATGTACATTAGTAATTCGGTAATTAGGGAATTACCTATTTAGGGTTACGAATTGGGGGAAAAGTATTGGCACACAATTAAGTCAATGAGACCGCACTTAGGGAATTAGTTAGTAAGTTAGTTACCGTTAGTTACTGGCCATTGCGAATTTGCCTACGGTTTGATTCTCTGTGTGTGTGTGTGGGAGTCCTAGGCTATTGTAAGTTGTTAATCATTTTGATGAATAAGAAGTATTGAAGCCTTCTCTGTTCTTTCCTCTGTTTCTCGTCTCTCTGTCTCTTTTCTCTACTTTTCCTAAATTCTTCTACACTGACCTTATTAGAAACTTTCCCAACATAAGACAACCTGAAAGGACCCTATTTGATGGTAAGACCTATGCAAGGAAATTGGAAGACACAAACAACACAAGCAAAAGGGAAAGAAGCTTTTTAAGGTTTCAGAGCTGACTTTTATGTTTTCCAACTATTTTGGGGTAAGGGTGGGATACTTAGCTGTTCTTTAGTGTGGCTTTTTGGGTACTGTGAAAGTTGCTTTTTGACTATATTAGCTGTTGAGAGGATTGGGGAAAGGAGTATAGTTTTTTTGAGTGAGAATTTTAGGAGAGGGGGACGGGTTCTGGAGAGTAGACCTGTGTCTTTCTTGGCTGTGGGAGCATTTTTTACTCTCAACAGATTATTGTAACCATTGTGTGTCACAACTGGTGTGTTTAATTAAATCAGTATTTCAGATACTAATTGGGGTGGTTCCTAACAATTGGTATCAGAGGGGTGAGATCCTAAGAGAGAATAAAGTAGAAAAATTTGAGTGTGCTTAGTCTCAAAGAACTGAGGAGGATGTTGGAAGCAATTACATTTAACCAGAACAGAGATATAGATGCTTTAAGAGGCAACGACGGAGTGGAGGAAGTGAAGCAAAGGAGACATCAAAGGTAAAATTGGACAACAACGATGCTGAAACAGATGATAAGGATGAAAAGCAGCCAAACAGACAAGAAACAGGGGGAAACCAAGAACTTGAGGCTAAACAACAATTAAAGTTACAACTCGCAGAAGAAAAGTTTGAAAAGGTTTTTGGTTACAATCCGAGAAAAAAGGTGAAACCTGAAACTTTCATAGTCTTAGAAGCAGCCAAAGAATTTCCAAACATCTCCAGAGATGCTCGACAAGCCCAAAGGAGGTTGTTACAATCAGCGTCACACACCAAGAATGCGAGAAAAGATAACGGACAGAAACAACGCTTATGGAGGCTAGGCGACGACGACAGAGACAAGAAGAAAAACGAAATAGGCTGGACCAGGTTTTGTTAATCACTGGCCGTAGATACCCAAAACGAAATATTGGTAATTTTCTTGGGCCTAAAACATTCATTATTTATGTAGAGAAGATGGCCCAACCTTATACCACAGTCTATCTCACCCTGATGAAAAAGCTAATGGGCTTGGGCCTTAAAATGAAGGGAAAAACCCTAATCATTCAAGAAAATAAGACTTCCGTTTACCGCAAAACGAATACAAGGGTGACTCAAACTCACGGGGCTTGCAAAACGATGCACTCTGCCATCTTAGATGCAACGAAGAAACTGGAAGCAATAAGGGAGTTGGGGTTTATTTTAAAAGTACAAAACAATCATTCTTACAAACAACTGCAAGTGCTTCTGCTGAGACAAAAAAACA
Organism: Acacia confusa; assembly: GCA_037074495.1. Taxonomy (NCBI): domain Eukaryota; kingdom Viridiplantae; phylum Streptophyta; class Magnoliopsida; order Fabales; family Fabaceae; genus Acacia; species Acacia confusa. Next base: position 41,920,410 of record CM073502.1, on the reverse strand, counting down.
GAGAGAGATGCGGGAGAAACTAACGAGGCTACGAAGAAAGGTATTGCCCTGGTTTCATTTCTACTGGCCTTATCAATCAAGCCTACCGTAATTTCTTATCTATTTGATATCAATACAACAAGTGGAGGGACTTACTCTCATTTAACTACTAAATTTAAGTGTTTTAGTGTAATAGAAGCACTATTTTGGGATGAGTTGAGCAGGGAAAGAGTTTTTTCTTTGTTATCTGATGTTGACGCAGAAAGAGATGGGGGGTATAATTTTGCTCTTTGCCTCAATCGGGCACCAGGCTCAGTGATCTCTACACGTTCCAATTCTCTTTTCACGGGTTTGGATTTGTCTAGAGAAATTTTCTAGGTTGCTGAGATTTTTAAGAAAACATATTGGAGAGACCATCAACCTAAGTGAATTTCACTTGGAGCAATTGTTGCAGTGGCCAAACCAGGTACATGTTTCCCTCTGGCTGATGTGGAAATAGTAAAACAAAGGGAAACAGAGGAGTTTGCTTACTATGGGTGGATGTTTGAGAAATATAATTGGTTTGCTTCATTCGAACACTTCAAAGCAATTAAGAGGTTCCAGGTGAATGCTTATCCCAATACAACATCTGTTAGTTTTGTTCTGGTTGAAGTAATATTCTGGCTGAGCAAGAAAAATGAAGTCGCATATGCCAAAGCTGGTAAAGATGAAGGGCTAGGTGCTGAAGACACAGCTATGTGGGTTAGTGTTGAAGGCATTGTTGGGGAATTATGGAGAACCCAAAGGAGAATGACCATACATCTTCAGCTAGGAATTATGTTGAAGAGTAAAAGCGTATTGGGCTGGAGATCAACCTATGGGTTATCATAAGTTCAAGTCAAGGGACACTAATTATGATTTTCAAGGTCCAAGTCGTTGAAGGTAAGTCTATGACTGATATGGTTATATTAATGTTGTATGATAATGGAGTTCTCAAGTTGAAAATACCATCTTATAATATGAAAGTTGGTAAGACCACACTGTTCAAAAATTGGGATCTTCACAAGTTGAAGGTGAGAAGTTTGCATTTGTTCTGCATAAAATACCAACTAATTCTGCTGTTTTTGAGCTGCTAATCAAAGCTAGTGTTGAGTTTGGAGCTTTCTTGGCAATCAATCATGTTAATATAATGTCATTGCTAGTTCATTGTTTTGGACATGTGGGATATAGTGACAAAAAAGATGGACTGATCAGAATTAATGGTTCTTCTGGGAAGTTTATTTTTGACAAATTACTGTTGCCAATGGTCTCTATTGTGAGAGCTACTCTCAACCAAAGAACTGCTAGTTCTCAACCTAGTTTCAACGAACCTTGTTCTTCTATAATTGATTTTGTTGACTATGTAGACTCTCATGCCTATGTTTATGTAATTTCTAAGGAATCCACTGAAGAGATTGCTTCATCTATGCCAAAGGTTCAACATGAAATCCAATTATTCCTTTTGCTGTACACAAGCAAACAAAAGAGGTTGAGCTGTACAGACAGGAAGCCACCAATGCCTACTGCTAATTTTCACCTTGAGGACAAGGTGAAGCTTTTAGGGGAAGGTAATGAAAGGACCCTATTTGATGGTAAGACCTATGCAAGGAAACCTTGGAAGACACAAACAACACAAGCAAAAGGGAAAGACGCTTTTTAAGGTTTCAGAGCTGACTTTTATGTTTTTCAACTATTTTGGGGTAAGGGTAGGATACTTAGCTGTTCTTTAGGGTGGCTTTTTGGGTACTGTGAAATGTGTTTTTTGACTATATTAGCTGTTGAGAGGATTGGGGAAGGGAGGATAGTTTTTTTTGAGAGAGAATTGTAGGAGAGGGGGACAGATTTTGGAGAGCAGACATGTGTCTTTCTTGGCTGTAGGAGCATTTTTGACTCTCTTAACAGATTATTGTAACCATTGTGTGTCACAGCTGGTGTGTTTAATTAAACCAGTATTTCAGATACTAATTGGTGTGGTTCCTAACACAGCCTCAGTTATGGGAAGCGTCCTAGGAATAACACTTACCTAGTGACAACTTTGGTCTAGAAAAACAAAAAAGCACAAATGGTATAGAGAAACAAAAAATGAAAAATGATTGTAATAACATTAGATTAACTCCAGGTTAGGAGTACCCAAATAGTGTTGACAATTATTTTATTATGTGTCTATTTTAATAAAATCGTTTTCTTCTTAATTTCATTTTGTTACTGAGGTTCCTTCATTTTAGTTATTTTAGAGCTTCTATTTGTTTTAGAAGTAGCCTCAGTAATTTCTTTAGGTTAGGATAAAGTTCCCCAATTTTAAAAGTTCTCTTTTAGCTAGAGGGACCTACACTTCTTTATCTTCTATATATGTATATATGTACCCAACTAGACAAAATCCAAATTCAAAGTATAATTAAAAACTAAATTTCTTCAAAGTAAAAGAACATCATAAATAGCTTAAGTTAATGGAATACCTAAATTGAATAACATGTTGCTTGCTGTAGGAAGGATGATCTGTTGGGATCTCTGCAACCCTTCTTTCCCTTCCAAAAAATAACAACTTCGTCAATGCATGTAAAGGGGGCTCTACAAATCATATGCAATTTGTAAGGGGAAAAAAAAGAAGTCGGTCTTTGCTAGGGAGATTTTCATTCTAACTTTTTCCACTGAGGAAGAATTGGAGGTTTCAAATAGAACATTTTCAATGCAAGAAAAATTGGCAAAAAAGCATATTAAATTAAGATACGGAAGTTATAGCAAGATCAGAAACAACAAAAATGCAGGGGTGATATCAAACCTTATAAATGTAGTTATGTTTTCGAGCAAAAAAAAATGTAGTCATGTTATTATGTGTCTGTTTTAATTAGATTGCTTTTAACTGATTTCATTTTGTAATCAAGGCTCCTCCATTTTAGTTATTTCAGAGCTTCTACGAGTTTTAGAAGTAGCTTAGTGATTTGTTTAGGTTAGGAAAAAATTCCCACATTAGTGATCTCTTAGCTAGAGGGATCTACCTTTTTTTATCTTCTATATATGTACACAGCTGTATCAAATCCAACTTCAAAGTATAATTAAAACATGAATTTCTTCAAACTAAGAGAGCAACATAAATTCTTATAACAAACAAAAAGGACATCATAAATTTCTTAAATTAATTGAATACCTAAATTGAATAACAGAATGCTACTTGCTGTAGGAAGGATGATCTGTTGGGATTAGGGATGTAAAAAAGACCAGGGGCCTATGGCCTGGCCTGTTAAAAGCCTGGTTAGGCCAGGCTAAAAGGTCAAGGCCTCTTATGAGACCTGTTTTCTCTTAACAGGCCAGACCCAGGCCTGATAAGAGGCCTTTTAGACCGGCCTGTTTATATTATTAGTATTAATTTATGTAATTTTGACTTGTTTTTAACCTGTTTAAAGTATGCATGTTTTCGGCCTATGACCTATTATTTATATTATTAGTATTAATTCATGTAATTTTGGCCTATTTATAGTAGGCCCGTTTTCGGGTTGTGGCCTGTTAGCTTAATTAAATTAAAAAAAAATAAAAAATAAAAATAAAAATTTTAAATTATAATAAAAATAAAAAAAATAAAAAATAAATAAAAAACAGGCCTTAACAAGCCTACATGCAGACCAGGCTCAGGCCAGTTTATTACAAAACAGGCCTGGCTTGTTAAGGATGAAGCCTAGCCTGCCTTGTTTACACCCATAGTTGGGATACTTGCAACACTTTCCCTTCCAAAAAGATAACTTTTTCGAGGTATATAAAGGGGCTCTGCAAATCATATGCAATTTGTATGTAAAAATAAGAAGTCGGTCTTCGCTGGGGAGATTTTCATTCTATTTTTTGTTTCCACTGAGAGTAAGAATTGGATTCAGATAAAATAGTTTTCACATCAAGGAGAAAAAAAAAAAGAATAAACAGCAAATTAAATGAAGATACGGAAGTTATAGCAAGATAGGAAACAAAAAAATTGCAGGGGTGATATCAAACAAGGAGTAATTGTACAGCTTTCAACAAATCAGAAACTTGAAAAGCAGCAGCGAACAAAAGAAAGTACTCCAGAAAAGATTAGTCACTCATCAATTGAATTAAAATAAAAATCAAATGTGCACAGCACTCACAATTCTGATCATCAAGCAATTGACTTGCATGACATCCAGGGAAACCGAGTCCGAAGAGTCGGGACTCAGGACTGAGAAAGCAGCGCCAACACTTATTATTGAGGCAAAGTTCTACATAAAAGAGCCTCTCAATTTTATAAAACTACGTAAACTTGTCTTGAAAAGCTACACAGACCTCCCTTATTTTCCTGATTTTTACACAATTCCACTGTTCATGAAAACTTTGCGTAAGTTTCTAAAACAGAGGGGACATTATAGAAAATTTAGGCGTGGTTGAAGTATTTTGATCTATAAACAAGATGATGTCTTTCTGCAGCAAGCTTTCTAGATAGGTCAAAAGAAGGTTTTTGCTGCAAATGGCAGTGAAGATTAAAAAAAGCCGGCAGAAATAAAACATTTGAAAACCCCTCATAATCATTGATACAAAATTATTTATAGCCTTAAATTTGCTTACGCATGTTGATATATCATAAAATTTCTCCATGTAAATCAAGAAACTAAAGATAATCTAAAGCTCATATGAAGTGCCTACACATTGACTACATTAATGCAAGTATAGAATACAGAAGTAGTTTATTTTTATTTTTTATTGTATAATTCACATTCTTCTTCCCTGAGGGTTTTTAATGCATACCTTCAAAAACCCTCTAGCTTCAATTTTTACGGGGGCACCCCTTCATATGCAATTTTCCTCTTAGAAACTCTCAATGTCTTGATTTGATACAGCACAAATCATCAAAAATCCAGTTCATACTAATGGGAGCATAACAGAACGATGGTTAGTGTGTTATTTTCAAACTACAGAGAGTGCAAGTATAGGTTTTAGACTTTTATAAGTCACCTTAGGAATGCAGTACCAAGTTTAAATTACGTGAATCTAATTTAATCTTCAACTTGCCAACCTTTCTCTCTTTTTTCACTCATGCAAAGGACATGCAACCTTACGTTACTTTTTTCAAGCAGGCTTGACCATACCTTATGTTTTTCCTCCAAAGCCTCCTCAGCAGCCTTCATCTTTGCTACTGAATCCTTCTCATCATTCCTGCAACAATAGCAGGCGTCTCATTAGAAGCTACACTCATTCCAATCAATGAAAAAACAGAGAAGCAAAATCTTTAAGAGCCAAGGCAAAAATAAAGAGAAAATAAAGAAAACCTTCAATAATGCAAACCCCTGCATGGCATCATCTTTATTGCTAATTTTTACTCAAGCTTACCATATTTAGGTGGGGGTTCGATGCAATCATCACAACACAGAAACACACCATTTTATTTTTGGATTTGTGCTCAACCATTAATAAGGTTATCACCAGCAGCAATACCATGAGAATCCACATCATTAATATAAACAATGGGACCATCCTTGTTTAAACATGCAACAAACTTTCTACCATCTTGAGAAGAATTTTTATTGTCATCTAGACTGCAGTTTGTAAAACTAGTTTGCCGCTTGATAAAGAACATTAATCCTCCAGAAGCAAGCAAATCATAAAGGCAAACAAGTCAACAAGGTGAATATATCAGTTATCAAAATCATAGTATCAGATCTAAAAACATTATAACTGACAGAAAAAGATGGTCAACCGACAGTAACACTCGTATTTGCAATTTATAACAATAACGGCAGCTCACCTGTGTTCAGCTCCTCCTAAACTTCTCATCTGCCAAAGAAAAAATAGTCCAACATAAGTTCCAAGCAAAACTACATGCAACCAAAGGAAGTGTAGGGCAGGAAGAGAAAGGAGCCAAAGGGAAAAATGACGGAAAAAAAGTTTGGAAGACGAAATTAAACAAAAGAGATTGGCTTCTTTCTAAAACTCCCATTGGCTAGACATAACTCCTCCTTCCCCTCAAGGCTGAGAAAATAAAACTAAAGGAGGGGATCTAGAAAGACAACACTCCTTGAGGCAGATGGGATGCTTAATTAACTATGTCAATAAATGGCTTTAGTTTCTTTATTCCTTATCATTACCGAAAACACTGTATGAGAAACAGAAAGGAAAGTTCAGGCCGCATCCCAATAAATATTGGAGCACATGACAACAGGATTTGACCTCTTATCATTACGCAGTGAGTGAACGTCACCTGAGTTGCGACAATTGAATTAAAAATATCATTTCAATGCAAATCTCAACTTATGTGCTGCATTTCCAAAGTCACATTTAATGTTTAACTCAAAGGCAGCCAAAATCATCAATCAAAACTTTGTAGGATAGATTTGAAGTCCAAATAAAATCAGAAGTATAACTAATTTTAATAGAAGTATACTTTCAAAGCCATTCTATACATTTAGAGCATGTTTTTGGGGGAATGCCCCCTAAATAGGCCCTTACCTTTAAGCAAATGCATAGGGTCTTCAATTATCTTATCACTTTGCACTATCAGGAAAATATCTTCCAGAATCAATAATCCTAACTCAAGCCTTATTCCCAAAATTGCGGGGTGATATCAGACAAGGAATAAACGTACAGCTATTAACAAATCAGAAACTTGAAATGCAGCAACGAACAAAAGAAAAATACTCCAGCAAAGATTAGTCACTCATCAATTGAATTAAAATAGAAACCAAATATGCACAGCACTCACAATTATGATCATCAAGCAATTAACTTGCATGACATCCAGGGAAACCGAGTACGAAAAGTCGTGACTCAGGACCGAGAAAGCAGCGCCTACTCTTATTACGGAGGCAAAGTTCTAAGTTAAAGAGCCTCTCAATTTTATAAACCCCCATAAACTTCTCTTGAAAAGCTACACAAACCTCCTTTATTTTCCAGATTTTTACACAATCCCACTATTCAAGAAAACTTTGTGTAGGTTTCTAAAACAGAGGGGAGATTATAGAAAATTTAGGCGTGGTTGAAGTATTTTGATCTATAAACTAGAAGATGTCTTTCTGCAGCAATCTTTCTAGATAGCTCAAACGAAGGTTTTTGCTGCAAATGGCAGTGAAGATTAAGAAAAGCCCGCAGAAATTCATTTGAAAACCCCACATATCATTGATGCAAAATTATTCAGAGCCTTAAATATGCTTAAGTTGATATAGATTTCTCCTTGTAAATTAAGTATATAAAGATAATCTAAGCTCATATAAAGTGCCTACACCCCTACTACATTGATGCAAGTATAGAATACAGAAGTAACTTTTTTTTTTTTAAATTTTAAATGTATAATTCAAATTCTTCTTCCCTAAAGTTTTTAATGCAAAAATTCCTAGACCCCTTAGCTTCAATTTTTATGGGGGACCCCTCCATAAATAAAATTGTGTCAAGTCAATGCAATTTTCCTCTTAGAACCTCGCAATGTCTTGATTTGATACTGCACAAATCTCAAAAATCCAGTTCAAACTACAGGGAATGCAAGTGTAGGTTTTATACTTCTATAAGCCAACTTAGGAATGTAGTACCAAGTATAAATTACGTGAATATGATTTACTCTTCAACTTGCCAACCCTTCTCGCCTTTTTCATTCTTTTCCACTCATGAAAAGGACATGCAACTAGATAAATAATATTTCAAGCAGGCTTGACCATACCTTATGTTTTTCTTCCAAAGCCTCCTCTGCAGCCTTCATCTTTGCTACTGAATCCTTCTCATCATTCCTGCAACAAAAGCAGGCATCTCATTAGAAGCTACGCTCATTCCAATCAATGAAAAAACAGAGAAGCAAAATCTTTAAGAGCCAAGGCAAAAATAAAGAGAAAATAAAGAAAACCTTCAATAAAGAAAACCTCTGCAAGGGAACATCTTTATCGCTAATTTTAACTGAAGTTTACCATATTTAGGTGGGGGTTCAATGCAATCATCACAACACGGAAACACGCCATTTTATTTTTGGATTTGTGCTCAACCATTAATAACGTTATCACCAGCAGCAATACCATGAGAATCCACATCATTAATATAAACCATGGGACCATCCTTGTTTAAATATGCAACAAACTTTTTAACATCTTGAGAACAATTTTTATTGTCATCAAGACGGCAGTTTGTAAAAATAGTTTGTGGCTTGATAAAGAACATTAATCCTCTAAAAGCAGGCAAATCATTAAGGCAAACAAGTCAACCACTATGTTGAATATCACAATTATCAAAACATCAGAGGATCAGATCTAAAAACATTATAACTGACCGAACAAAATGGTCAACCGACAGCAACACTCGTATTTGCAATTTATAACAATAACGGCAACTCACCTGTGTTCAGCTCCTCTTGAACTTGTCATCTGCCAAAGAAAAAATATTCCAACATGAGTTCCAAGCAAAACCACAAGCAACCAAAGGAAGTGTGGGGCATGAAGAGAAAGGAGCCAAAGGGAAAAATGACGAAAATAAAGTTTGGAAGACTAAATAAAACAAAAGAGATTGGCTTCTTTTTAGAACTACCATTGGCTAGACATGACTCCTCCTTCCCCTCAAGGCTGAGAGAAAATGAAAGAAAAGGAGGGGATCTAGAAAGACAACACTCTGACCAGCATGTTTACCCCTGCTATGCCTTCCTTGAGGCAGACAGCATGCTTAATTAACTATGTTAATAAATAGCTTCAGTTTCTTTTTTCCTTATCATCACCAAGTACACTATGAGAAAAAGAAAGGAGAATTCATGCCACATCTCAATAATATTGGAGCACATAACAACAGGATCTGACCTCTTATCATTACCCAGTGAGTGAACATCACCTCAGTTGCAACAATTGAATTAAAAATATCATTTTAATGCAAATCTCAACTTATGCGCTGCGTTTCCAAAGTCACGTTTAATGTTTGACTCAAGGGCAGCCCAAATCATAAATTAAAACTTTGTAGGATAGATTTGAAGTCCAAATAGAATCAAAATTTTAACTAACTTTAATAGAAGTATACTTTCAAAGCCATCATCTAAACATTTAGAGCATGTTTTTGGGGGAATGCCCCCTAAACAGGCCCTTACTTTCAAGCAAATGTATAGGGCCTTCAATTATCTTATCATTTTCCTCTATAAGGAAAATCTCTTCTACAATAAATAATCCTAACTCAAGCTTTATTCCCAAATTGAAGGTCTCCCGACCACATTCAACACCATTGTGGCATTGTCGTTGCTAAGCAAAATGCAGCCCACTTCTTATAATCATATTCAGAAGATGCTTTCCTTTCTCTTATATGGGCTGTCTGCCTCATACTCATAGGATAAACAACAACAACAAGCCATATCCCACCAAGTGGGCCTCAATCAAGGGTTGTGCGTAAATATTCAATCGTGCTCAGATCTATAACCTAACCAACTCTCATCATTCCTTCCGTTTGATTGAATACAGAACATCATCTAACAACACCTCCATTTTCAACAAGATTTGAGCTTTGTTGATGGAAATGAAAATGAAAGAATTGGGAAACAAAAAAAATTAGAGACAGAGAGAGTGCCAATTTCATAAACACTTCCATTAAAGGATGAACAACCAAGGCCTCCACTAAACCAGAAGAAAAGTGGGTATTTTTCTGGTTGTCCTTGGGATTCAATGAAGTAGTAAAATAGCTCAGAATCATTCACATTTATGCATCTGAATCCCAAAATGAAACAAAATAATTAAGAAAAATGAGAGTAGTTTGAGAGAGTGATAAGTGAAATAGTATATACCCAGTTTGAAGTAAGAAAGGTAATTAATCATTGTAGCGCGGCAAATACTTGACAAGATCACCAGAAAATGCAGCGTTGGCTGATACAACCAAAAGGAGAAGCAGGTGCATATCCATGTAGAATTGGCACTTCCTGATGTCGTTCCCATAACTGTTCAAGCACTGCAAGAAAACAATTTAACATTTCCAATGTCAGAATATATTGCGACCAAATCAGTAGCAACAGCAGGAATAGAAACATTAATGACTATCTACAATGGTTTTCTTGAAGAAACCTTAAATTCAAATTTCAAACATATTTGGCTTAAAACTACATTCTGAAACAAAAGAGACAATCACTAGGGCCCCGTTATTCAGCACATCATCAACTAAAACTTTGAGCCGTATATAATATACTTGATTCCATAGTGATCCAATTACTCGGAACTCATTCATTAATGAATAACTACCAGTGATTTTCTTAAAGAAACTATGAATAAGAATTTCAAACATGTCTGACTTAAAAAGAAATTCCGAAACCAATAAATAATCACATTGTTCCAGTTATTCAGTAAAGCATCAGCTGACACCTAAGAACTTTATATAATATACTTGATTGACAATGCCATACTAATGCAATCACACTGAATTAATGCACAGCATAGAAAGCGCACTCATGGACCATACATTTGAAACATGTTTGACAACCCATGATAAGGAACTTTAACAAACTAAGAGCCCTTCACACAGATCTTGCACGTCTTGTGGAATTTAAATCAAATCGTTATTATTTTCTGCTGCTCAAGATGTTTTTATACTATTTTTCATATCAAAGAAAGTAATGTTAAGAGATTGATTTAATTGGTGAATTAGTGAGAAATTCATCTTTTAGAGAGTTATTTCACATCAAAGAAAGTAAAGTTAAGAGATTGATTTAATTGATGAATTTTTGAGACATTCATCTTTTAGAGAGTTATTGTTGATTATTATTGAACATGTTAAATAGCATTTGGAGTGAGAAATTCATCTTTTAGAGAGTTATTTCATATCAAAGAAAGTAAAGTTAAGAGATTGATTTAATTGGTGAATTTTTGAGAAATTCATCTTTTAGAGAGTTATTGTTGATTATTATTGAACATGTTAAATAGCATTTGGAAATGGAAAGTCCTCACTTTTTTATTGTCTACAGGGTCTATATATATATATATAGACACACACACACACACACACACAACACCCCTCTTTCAATCTGCTCTGCAAGATCTTCATCTCATGCCACCTAAGAGCAAGAGCGACCAATAATTGTTTTTCAAAATCATTAATATTTAAATTGTAATTTAACTTGGCAACTCACAGCACCGAACTCTAAAGGTAAATATAAGTCACACAATGAATATTATTATTGATCAGGAAAAAGGTTTAAGAAATAGGAACAATTACAATAGTATCAAGGTGAGCCTTAACCTTTCCATTCTTTGTGTCTTCTTTTTTTACTAGCTCTTTCTTCAACCTCTCTTGCAACAATCAATTGACCAAATTAAAAAGGATTAGTTTCTTAAGAATAAAGGATGCAAAACTAAGAACCATTATAATAGTTTAAAGTTGAAGCCCAACCTTTTCTTTCTTTTTGAGTTCTTTTCCTTCATATTCTTTCTTCAACCTCTCCTGCAACAATCCATTGTATGAAATGGATAAGTTTCCAAGAATAAAGGTTGGAAAACTAAGAAGCGAAGCATTATAAAAGTGTAAAGGTAAGCCTCAAACTTTCCTTTTGTTTATGTTTTTTTCTTTCTGTTCTTTCTTCACTTCCATTGCACAAAATGGATTAGATTCCCAAGAATAAAGCAACTTAAATAGCACGTCATGGACAAATGAAATTGGTCCTCCCTTGCTTCATAGTTTTATGTTTCATAGAACAATAAATTGAAATTCATCACAGCAGAGTATGCCCAATCGGAACAGCATGAATAAAGATGGTACCTTGATAAGCCTCAGCCTTTTCTTTTAGTGTTCTTTTTCTTCTTGTTCTTTCTCCAACCTCTCTTGCAACGATCAATTGCACAAAAAAGAATCAATTTCTTAAGAATAAAACAAAAGAAACTAAGAATCATTTTAATAGTTTAAAGTCAAGCCTCAACCTTTTCTTTCTTTTGTGTTCATTTTCTTCTTATTCTTTCTTCAACGTTTCCTGCAACAATCCGTTGTGTAAAATGGATTAGTTTCCCAAAAATAAAGGTTGATAACTAAAAAACATTATAATAATATAAAGGGAAGCCTCTGCCTTTCCTTTTATTTGTGTTCTTTTTTCTTCATGTTCTTTCTTCAACCTCTCCTATGACAATCCATTGTACAAAACAGATTAGTGTCCCTTGAATAAAGGTTGAAAACTAAGAAATTATAATTGTATAAAGGTAAAACTCTGCCTTTCCTTTTGTTTGTGATCTTTCTCTTCATGTTCTTTCTTCAAACTCTCCTGCAATAATCCATTGTACAAAAATGATTAGTTTCCCCAAACTAAAGGTTGGAAACTAAGAAACATTATAATTGTATAAAGGTAAGACTCCGCCTTTCCATTTGTTTGTGCTCTTTTTCTTCATGTTCTTTCTTCAAACTCTCCTGCAACAATCCATTGTACAAAAATGATTAGTTTCCCCAAAATAAAGGTTGGTATAATACTATAAAGGTAAGCCTATGCCTTTCCTTTTGTTTGTGTTCTTTTTCTTTATGTTCTTTCTTCAACCTCTCCTGCAAGAATTCATTGTACAAAAAGGCTTAGTTTCCCCAAAATAAAGGTGGAAAACTAAGAAAGATTATAATAGTATAAAGGTAAGCCTCTGCCTTTCCTTTGTTTGTGCTCTTTTTCATCATGTTCTTTTCTTTAAACTCTCCTGCAACAATCCATTGTACAAAAATGATTAGTTTCCCAAAAATAAAGGTTGGAAACTAAGAAACATTATAATAATATAAAGGTAAGCCTATGCCTTTCCTTTTGTTTGTGCTCTTTTTCTTCATGTTCTTTCTTCAAACTCTCCTGCAACAATCCATTGTACAAAAATGATTAGTTTCCCCAAAATAAAGGTTGGTATAATACTATAAAGGTAAGCCTATGCCTTTCCTTTTGTTTGTGTTCTTTTTCTTTATGTTCTTTCTTCAACCCCTCCTGCAAGAATCCATTTTACAAAAAGGATTAGTTTCCCCAAAATAAAGGTTGAAAACTAAGAAACATTATAACAATATAAAGGTAAGCCTTAACCTTTCCTTTTGTTTATGTTCTCTTTCTTTATGCTCTTTCTTCAACCTCTCCTGCAACAATCAATTGTACAAAAATTATTAGTTTCCCCCGAATAAAGGTTGAAAACAAAGAAACATTATAATAGTATAAAAGTAAGACTCAACCTTTCCCTTTGTTTGTGCTCTTTTTCTTCATATTATTTCTTCAACCTCTCCTACAACAATTCATTGTACAAAAAGGATTAGTTTCCCCAAAATAAAGGTTGAAAACTAAGAAAGATTATAATAGTATAAAAGTAAGCCTCTGCCTTTCCTTTTGTTTGTGCACTTTTTCTTCATGTTCTTTCTTCAAACTATCCTGCAACAATCCATTTTACAAAAAGGATTAGTTTCCCAAAAATAAAGGTTGAAAACTAAGAAACATTATAACAATATAAAGGTGAGCCTTAACCTTTCCTTTTGTTTATGTTCTCTTTCTTTATGCTCTTTCTTCAACCTCTCCTGCAACAATCCATTCCATTGTACAAAAATGATTAGTTTCCCCAGAATAAAGGTTGAAAACTAAGAAACATTATAATAGTATAAAGGTAAGACTCAACCTTTCGCTTTGTTTGTGCTGTTTTTCTTCATGTTCTTTCTTCAACCTCTCCTACAACAATCCATTATACAAAATGGATCAGATTCCCAAAAAGCAAGCACAAAATACAAAAAATGAAAAGGACTGTCATTAATGAAAACGAAAGATAACAAAATGAGAAAATGGTCCTACAAATTGCTGCATACCCAAGCTCATTTAATTGAACTTAAAATTATATTTCTTCAAAAAAAAAATGTAAAGAATTCAAAGACTCTTTCTTCTCTTCTCATACTAACTATATCTTTTTTACAACAATATTTTCTTCTAAGGTCCCAGATTTTTAAGGTTCTTAATTCCTTATTTTCTTTTCTTAGAATGTTTCTGAGTCATTTTTAATCCAAAATTTTTCAATTTACTCAAGGAATTCAAGGTCTCTATCAAGTTGTAATCAACAGTTGAATTCAGCAAAAACGTAGAAAGATTCCTATTTACCCCAAAATTTCCCCGTGTAGCTCAAGTAAATACAAATAATCTGAGCTCGAGCCTATACATTTACTACATTAATCCAAGTATAGAATACATAAGTAGTTTTATTTTTATTTTTTAATTGTACAATTCGCATTCTTCTTCCCTGAGGTTTTTAATGCATACATTCATAGACCCTCCAAAAATAAAATTGTGATAAGTCAATGGAACTTATACCATCTCACCATTCTATGCAATTTTCCTCTTAGAAACTCCCAATTGCTTCATTTGATACAGAACAAATCATGAAAAAGCCAGTTCATGCTTACGGAAACATAAAACAGCAATGGTTATTGCAAAATTTTCAGACTACAGAGAGTGTAAATGTAGGTTTTAATCCTTTACATGCCACCTCAGGGATCTAGTACCAAGCATACATTACGTGAATCTAATATACTCTTCAACTTCTTCTCGCTTATCTTCTTTTCACCCATGCAAATGAAATGCAACTAACTAAATAATATTGCAAGCAACAAATCTCACAAACAGGATTGACCATACCTTACGTTTTTCTTCCAAAGCCTCCTAAGCAGCCTTCATATTTGCTATCGAATCCTTCTCGTTTTTCCTGCAACAATAGCAGACATCTCATTAGAAGCTATACTGATTCCCATCAATAAAAAACAGAGCAGCAAAATCTTTAAGAGCCAAGGCAAAAATAAAGTGAAACTAAAGGAAACCCTTCAATAAAGCATGCCCCTGCAAGGGGACATCTTTATTGCTAGTTCAAACTCAAGTTTACCACATCTAGATGGGGTTCGATCCAGTAATCAGAAGACACAAAAACACCATTTTAATTTCGGGTATCTGCTCAAATATTTATAAGGTTATCACTAGCAGCTATTCCATAAGAATCAACATCATTAATAAAAAGCATGGGAACATCCTTCTTTAAACATGTAACGCAATTTTTAACATCTTCATTGCAACAAAATCTGTTTCTTACCTACTGTTGCCAAATCTAATGGTGTCCTTCTCGCGTGGCTGATAATAACGTCGAGGTTCAATGGGGCTATCCTGCAAATAAAGCAGAAAGCATCACACGGAATCAAACATTATCCAGCTTCAGTATTTCATCTCACCACAACATATGAACATATTAAGAAACCGATCAGGTACTTCCATATTACTCAGTTGATAGAAAATTTGGTTTGACAGAGTTTATTAAATTCTCCTGGGAAAAATTCAACATCCAAGATAAAATGCAAATGGCAAAGTCAAGAAATGACCAAACAAACACAGGAAAACAAATGGAAACATAAGAATCACAAGCAAAGGCAAACCAGGGTAATTCTACATCTTTCCAATCAAAGTAACTTCACATGAATCAAGTTTCTAAACACCATGGCAAAAGTTTTAACAAGGTGAACCTAAGCTAATAGTCCCTCACCAATGGAAAGTGTTTAGCTCTCTCACTCAAAGTGTCTAGGCTTGTGTTTGCACTCAAATCCACCTTTTCTAACCCCCTTTCCATAAGCTTGGCTATCATATACGTTCTCCACCACTAACAATCAAATGCTGAACATGGATCAAAAGGACTTTTATTGGATGGACAAGTGGGAAACAAAAGAAAGGATATCTTCTTTCTTTTTCTTTCTTGAGTTTTTTCAACTTTCTTTTTTCCAAACTCTTTTTTTCTTTTGTTCCTGTTCTTCTTTTTTTCTTCCTTTTTCTTTGTTTTCTTCCTCCTCTAAATCATAACACACGTAACCGAAAATGAACTAGTTAAGAATTGAGCAAGTTCGAGTCAAATCATGCCAACCAAGTAGATTCTCATCCTTAAATCAATATCACTAATAAAATGTATAAATACAAATCAAATGATCCATGAACTTAACTTAGCCAAAGTGAGTAAATCTTAGAAGGCAACTTGGATGTACTGTTTCACTCTCCTCACTTACTCTCTTCGGGATTCATTTCACTCCTCTCCACTAGCCTAACCCCTACCATAGGCTTGTAATGTTTCTAATATCTCCACCACTCTTTATAGCACTAGAGCAATAAATCAAGAGGACTTCGTTTTTGGTTGTAATGTTGGAAAGGCTAAGATGGAAATGGTAGAATGAATGGCACATGGTAAAGCACTATGCACAAGCTCAGGTATAATCAAGAAACCATGTCGGTAGCAATGATTTTCTGAATTTTTCTGTCACCTACAGAAAACCAATATCATACATTCCATGAGTCTAAACAACACTTGTAAAGCTGGAAATTGCATTGAGTAACTCCTTCTCACAACTTTTTCTTTTCCGTTTCTTTTGTTTTCATCTGTTTTTTTCTTTTCTTTTTTTCAAGCTTTTTTGTTTCTTTCCTCCTTTTTTTTTTTTTTCCTTTTCCTTTTCATTGGCTCTTTCTTTCGCTTCTTTTTTTTCCCCCTTTCTGTCACTTTTTTATTTTCTTCCCATCATTTTTTCTTTTAATTTGGCACCTTCAATTCTTCAATAACCAGCAAGCAATGAACCACAAGTTGCTTTACATTCATACTCAATCATATGCCAATTATATCAACTATACAGCAGGCTCAACTTCAGCTTCAGGTTTTGCTACCATGTTCGGTTTCTTTGAAATCTGAATATCAAGCTCATGCATAGTCATCGTGCCATAATGCAATGTATGGAAAGAATAAAAGTGAGAGGCTCAAATTGGCTCAACAAGGGATTAATTTCAGGGGCTTGTGTTTGGGACAACAAGGTGAAGAATAAAATGCCTCTATCATGTCCATTAACTCTCATGCATCTATGTGGTCTTGATCAAGAAACAAGACAAGTTCTAGAGGAAATTAGATCTAAGTGGAGTTTGCACACTAATTTTGAATGGAATTAAGGCTCAAATCCTTCCAACAAGGCTTGTGCATTCCAAGCTGTACTCACACAAGGCTAAGCCATGCACATAATCATTCTCAACGCATAAGAACATTCTATGTCGTGAAACTGACTCTTAGACAATTAACCACATCAGTAGCATGGTATTAATAATAACATGCTCTGTCATCATATGTATCATTTTCGGTTATGCAAACTCAGATCAAGAGTAGCAAAGTTAAGCAATGGATGTAATAATGTATCAAGGTAGGCTATTTGGATCTACTTATGAACAAAATGAATGCCTTTATCATTTCCATATCTAGCAAAAGCATAGAGGTGGTCTCAAACAAGATGCAAACCAAGTTCTAGAGTAAGGAAAGGATAGGTGGTACACACATGAAATGAATATGAATAGGCCCAAAAACCTCACTAGGTCATGACTACCTACTTAGGATTCACCTCAAGCCAAAACTATTGCCATGTAGCTTTTCCACTCAACACATGATCAATCACTCATCAATTCAAGAATACGTCCAAACCAATGATAAGTATCTCATACTAGCAATTCTCACATCCAAAACATATATTTTTTCAATATTTTTTTGAAATTTTATACTTTTTTCCCGCATCATAAAAACAAAGGATGCACATATATATATATATATTTATATATATATATATATATATTAATCCAGCCCAATCAAATGATAAATCAAACAATATAAAAGTGTAAAAAAAAAAGTGTGCACCCAGGTGAAGTAAGTTGCATCTTGAAGACCCAGCTCCTCCATGTTATGCATGGGGATCCCTCATAGAAAGTCTTCGAAAAGCTAGCCCCACTGATCTCCTTCTTAATCTTCACCAGACACAAACAAAATAAATTACTTCAAAATAAATATGCAACTTTAAAAGCAAGTTGGATAAAGCACATGATGCATTTTCGTAGAAGTTAAACCATCTATAAAATTTCTTTTATTTTCAAAATGAAGGACATTCGTTCCAAATGATGCTCATGGTACATTTATGGGTGATTCATAAAATAATTGGGTCACAATGAACTTAAACGTCTTTTTAGCTCACTTATATCAAATGCAATTAGAAGTGAATATTTTCAACCAAAATGCAAGTTAACTCAGGCACTCTATGATAAAGATCATGATACACAGTCTGTTCTTTTGAACTTGAGAAATGCACTAAGTATAATTAAATGCTATGATATAATCATGCCTAAAATTTATGTGTTGTGATAACATATCAAGCTACTAAATATATTTTAACATGCACGTTTTTTTGGATAAACTGATCAACATTACAAATCATTGTCTGAAAGAAATACAAGAAGTAGACATATGCAATAAAGAACTACACAAAATGAATTACTTCAAAATAAATATGCAGCTTTAAAAGCAAGTTGGATAAAGAACATGGTGCATTTTCCTAGAAGTTAAACCATCCATAAAATTTCTTTTATTGTATAGGACATTTGTTCCAAATAATGCTCATACATCATTAAGAACTACTTGATCAGACTGGAATTCAGAGTTAAGAAACCGGAACTGATTAGTGGAACAGACTACAAGACTAAGAACATTGCCCCTGATTAAAAAAGCTTGATCGACATATCTTCACCAATACCTTTTGAAACTGAATCATCACAGCAATTCTCTTAGAAGATGTAACCTCCCCCTTCTAATTCATTATTAAAACCCTCTTGTGGAAGACGTAGGTGCACACCCAGATGAAATTTCTCTCATGTCTTCTCCTGAACTCATATTTCCAACCAATAACCCCACTATTCCCTAACGATTGAAAATTTTCCATCTCCAGTAATGCAATACCCAGATGATAAAACCCTCCCTTTTGATGAAGATTTCTACCCATAATGACATTTGTGGCACAGAAACCACTCCAGAATAAGCTCCTAGATTTCACCCGATATTTTTAAATGCTATGATATGATCAGTTTTAGATTATGCACAACCTCGTCGGCCCATTTCACTCTATTTAGAACAATAGATAGGAAATCCCTAAGAAAGACTACTCCTAAACAATATTTACGGAAAGTTACAAAAGAAAACCGAGGTATTCATTCATAGGCCAAAATGTTTATGAATATGCACAGCTAGGAAGAATCAAAGGGAAGGAGAAACTCACAACGATGAGGACCTGGTTCACCCTTGGTGGCGAGGGAATCAAAATCGGACTCAGAAAAACCGGTGTTACAATCCTGATGAAATCCTCGGCCTGGTCAGTAAGGAATGAGAGCCACCAGTAATGGCGATGTTGAGCTTCGAAATCGAGAGAGAGGAGAAGCTTGGGGAAACGCAGAGGCGTTAAAATCGGCCCAGCCATCTTCGTCGATTGCATCTCCCTGCTTCACTTCTCCGGACAAGCAAAACTCAAGGACGCTCGAGTGGAACTTCCGGCGAATGAACCCGAAACCAGAATTTTCAAACAATGCTGAAGTGAAGAAATGCTTTGAATATTTAGGAAATAAAAAGCTCCATCACAACGGAACTATTTCTTTATATTGCTTCGCTGATTTAGGAAATAAAAAGCCCCATCACAACGGACTATTTCATCATATTGCTTCTCTGATTTAGCACCCGCGCCACAACGGTACTTTTTTGGGTCAGACGCAACGGACCTGTGGCTTTGTTGCTGCTTCGCGCGCCACAACGGAACTATTTTTATTTTTAATTTTTGGCGCGGGTGGAACTATTTTTATGAGGAACCATTATTACATTACACGACAATATAAAATATTAAAATCAATTTTATTACTGAATGGAAAAAAAATAAATTTTATTACTGATCCTATATATAGGTTATTGTAGGTGACTTTTTTTGGCCCAATATTGTCGGTGATGCAGAAAATCATTATAGTGTTGAATTTTTCAGAATACGAATTAAGAATCCATTTTTATGTTTATCAATTATAAAATATAACCATATTATTAAAAACTTACAGTTATGAGATTAGTATTTAAAATTATTTTGGGATGAAAAACAAATTTCATTTATATAATATTATAAAACACCTAATCCTCGGATAAAAATTATTTTTTGGAGACACTGTATAAATAGGACTAAATAGCATGCTTTCATATAAAAATGTCAATTAATGGTTAATGATGATACTTCACGATTTTTTAGTCAATTTTTTTTCAAAATTTCTAATTTTCAGTGTTATTGTGCAGCATACAAAATCTTAAAATAATTATCTCATATGCTCGGTAATTTATACTACCATAACAAATATATAGATATATATAATAGCAGATTTATTGAGATAAAATATAATAGACAATAAAAAGAGAAGATTTCGGTGACAAAATAATGACGCCCCATTGTTCTACGTCTTTAACTCACATTTTTATTCTGAGTTACTTTTAAGTCGTGCTCATTGTAAATTTTATTAAATTTGTGAGTTCACACGCTAAGTTTACCATTTTTATATTTACAGCTTACAAAAATTTGTTAATTTATTTCTAAACTCGTGCTATCTTTTTTTATTTGATCAAATCCATTAGTTTTAGACATGAACTTTAAACAAAATTTCTCTATTGAACCTGATAAACTATAAATTTTGATAAATTTAATTTTAATTATTTAGATTCAAAATATATTTAAATCAAATTGTTATTAGTTTATATTTTAATTATTTAATTATGCACTATTAATTTTACTGATAAAAGAAAACTTGGCAATACAAGTTTACATCATAAATTTATTTAAACTCGTGAGTTTAATAATCTTAACATTGACATTCCCAATTTTGTTACAAAATAAAAAGTGTCACAAAAATAAATAATTAATACTCAATTTCAATTTCAAGAATGTCTAATATAAAGCACAATTCTTAATGTATAACTTAGATAATTAATTTAAACCAATTAAAAAATTAATAAAGTTATTATTTATAAAAATGTGTTAATTGTTCTAAAATAAGCTCTTTAGTCATTTGCATGGTAACTATCCATTAACGAAAACTCCTTTAATATATGCAATCAATAGAAATAGTTTTTAAAAAAATACATGAAAGACGAAAGGATTGAGATCTTACCTGTAACACCCCCGAATTTCTAGAATTAAAATAACATAAAACGTCGATAGCTTTCATAAATAATAATAAAATCCAAAATAATCCACTTCGGAGAGTGTCACCGCCGCACTTGTACTGGGACAAGTGCAAGGCTACAAATTACATTAAATAAATCTAAATCTAAATAGTTTACGCAACACCAAAACAAAATAACATAAGATAGTAAAATAAAATGACTAAATGAAATCGAAATTAAAATTTGACGTCTTCCTCATTTCTCACTGCTAGCCCCAATCTTTGAAACCTGTTCACTGAAATTCTGCTCCCCGAAGGATCATCACAGCCCAAGAATACACACATCAGCAAACGCTGATAATCCTAATTAGATGAAGGTAATACAAAATAAAATAAAATAAGTAAATAAATAATTTGAAATGAAATAAAATAATCACAAATAATTACAAAATAAAATAAAAAAATAAAGATGACATATATATGTATAATTTTAAATAGCACAAACATATTAATCAAAGCAAATATATATATATATATATATATATATATATATATAATCATGCGGTATTTGCATCAAACATTAATTATTATCTTTTTAAATTTATTTAGACCTGGGAAACCCTACCAGTCTGTTTAGTGGGAAGAGAACCATGGTAGACCCGAAAATATCCTGCCAGTCTACCCTGTGACCCAGAAACCTGCCAGTCACAAATCAACATCAAATTGGCCATAGATTATTTTCTTCCTAGTGTGCACACCTCTTCCAAAAGTTGCTACTAGTGCCCTGGATATCCTGCCAGACACCACTTTGGGAAGAACGGATATATCGGTTCACATCAAATAATTTCTCAAAGGCATAAGCCTTAAAAGTATGTGTTCATCACTTTAGGAGGTACTGTCCCAAAGCTATCCTCCCACAATTAAATTATTTGAAATAATTTAGACGTATTATTCAATCCTAAATAATCTTTATTATGTGTAATCAGATATTTATAATAATAATAGAAAAAGAAAATCCTTAACTCATACAAGAAATGGTGAATCTTGATTTAACAAACTCAATAGCTATAATTCTCTATGAGAGCTCGTGGGTTTTCACAAATATAACATTAAAGTTGTTGTCTCTATTTTATTGTGGGATTTCCCAAATTAAACTATAACGTAAATACTTATGGTTCTTATATAGGAATTTCCCAACACTATTATTTAAACCCCCCCCCACACACACATATATATATCAACATAGAATAAACATACAGAAAACAAAACCGCTAAAGGCATAACACATTTGCAATGCTAAGCACGCAAGTCGAGGTGAGTAAATGGATATATACATTCTTGCGTTTGTACATATTGCAAAATGAAAAAGTAATGTATATAAGTGATATTATATATATATAAACCTGTGAGAAGCAAAACGTGGGTGGAGTCATGGCTCTTATACTACGGGAAGCGTGATACAAAAAGAGAAACAAAGGGTTCACAAGACGAGATAAAATGTGCTGTAACGCAAAATACAAGTAGTGAATGAATGAAGGAAGAGGGGTGAGAGATATGAAAATACTGACAAGATTATATTATTGTGGAGTAAAAAAATAGACACCAAGGACAGCGGGAAGAGAGAATGAAACAGGGAGAGTACCTTCTTGAACTAGACAGATAAGAGAAAGCTCTACCATCTATTAATTCCTATTGTCTTAGGGATTAGGATTACAATCAATTAATTCTAATCAATGTTCTAACGTTACCAACAATTAGTTTTTATTGCTCAAGGGATTAGGATTATTTGGTCTCCATGTTTGCTAAGCTCCTAGAGAGAAACTCTGCTGCAAAGAATTTTTCAGAGAGAGAGCTAATGAGCAACGACTAAAGTTAGGCGGCTAAACCTAACTTATAATTAGACTCTTAAGGTTTAATTATGAGCTGGGCTTTGGGCTCTTTAACTATTGACAAATTAATAAATAGTTATAGATTTTGTCTTAGATAAACCCATTATATTTCAAGGTTTCTCACAAAATAGAAGAATAAATCATTATATTCTTATAGTTATATAATATATTGGTTGAATAAAAATATTTTTTATTGTTACACAAGATATATATAAATTTAAATATTTTTATATCGATAAATTGTATAATTATTTTTTAAAAAAAAATTATATCGTGCATACAGATATGTTCTTATATTCATAAAATATCCTTACGGGATAAAAATATTTGTTAGGATCATATAGGATATATACAAGTTTGAATAATTTTTATTTTGATTAATAGTACAGTTTATTTTTTAATATATATATATATATATATATAGAGAGAGAGAGAGAGATAAGTATTTGTTTGTTTTAAAAAAAAATCATAAAACAATACAAATATTATTAAATTCTATTAAATCAATTAATCTATACTTAATAAAATCAAGTCTATCTAAACTAATAAATTAATCAGATTAATCTAAACTAATAAAATTAAACTAATACTATATTATTACTTTTACTAATTCGAGACATGAAATAATATTAATTAATTATTATTGAATACACAAAGTTTCATGGTAAAGAGAATGCACATCCATACAAGCCCTCACATTGTTGTAATCCTTCACATTGCTTTATGAATGTTGAGGTTTTTTATTTTTTTTAATACTTAATAATTGGCACGCCTAGTTTATAATTGGGAAATCACATACAACTATCATCCTAAATATGTTATTTTCTCGATGACAAAAAAATAAAATCTTTTCTCTTCTCCCCATCTCAAAGAATAATACCACCTCTAATCTTAAAATGCAAGAATTAATTAGGGGCTTACTTCACTCCTAAAGATGTTGTAATACCCCAGATTATTATTATTGTTGTTGTTAATAATAATAATAGTAGTGGTAGTGGTAGTAAAAGTAATAATATAGTATTAGTTTAATTTTATTAGTTTAGATTAATCTGATTAATTTATTAGTTTAGATAGACTTGATTTTATTAAGTATAGATTGATTGATTTAATAGAATTTAATAATATTTGTATTGTTTTATGATTTTTTTTTAAAACAAACAAATACTTATCTCTCTCTCTCTCTCTATATATATATATATATATATATATTAAAAAATAAACTGTACTATTAATCAAAATAAAAATTATTCAAACTTGTATATATCCTATATGATCCTAACAAATATTTTTATCCCGTAAGGATATTTTATGAATATAAGAACATATCTGTATGCACGATATAATTTTTTTAAAAAAAATAATTGTACAATTTATCGATATAAAAATATTTAAATTTATATATATCTTGTGTAACAATAACAAATATTTTTATTCAACCAATATATTATATAACTATAAGAATATAATGATTTATTCTTCTATTTCGTGAGAAACCTTGAAATATAATGGGTTTATCTAAGACAAAATCTATAACTATTTATTAATTTGTCAATAGTTAAAGAGCCCAAAGCCCAGCTCATAATTAAACCTTAAGAGCCTAATTATAAGTTAGGTTTAGCCGCCTAACTTTAGTCGTTGCTCATTAGCTCTCTCTCTGAAAAATTCTTTGCAGCAGAGTTTCTCTCTAGGAGCTTAGCAAACATGGAGACCAAATAATCCTAATCCCTTGAGCAATAAAAACTAATTGTTGGTAACGTTAGAACATTGATTAGAATTAATTGATTGTAATCCTAATCCCTAAGACAATAGGAATTAATAGATGGTAGAGTTTTCTCTTATCTGTCTAGTTCAAGAAGGTACTCTCCCTGTTTCATTCTCTCTTCCCGCTGTCCTTGGTGTCTATGTTTTTACTCCACAATAATATAATCTTGTCAGTATTTTCATATCTCTCACCCCTCTTCCTTCATTCATTCACTACTTGTATTTTGCGTTACAGCACATTTTATCTCGTCTTGTGAACCCTTTGTTTCTCTTTTTGTATCACGCTTCCCGTAGTATAAGAGCCATGACTCCACCCACGTTTTGCTTCTCACAGGTTTATATATATATATAATATCACTTATATACATTACTTTTTCATTTTGCAATATGTACAAACGCAAGAATGTATATATCCATTTACTCACCTCGACTTACGTGCTTAGCATTGCAAATGTGTTATGCCTTTAGCGGTTTTGTTTTCTGTATGTTTATTCTATGTTGATATATATGTGTGTGTGTGGGGGGGGGGGGTTTAAATAATAGTGTTGGGAAATTCCTATATAAGAACCATAAGTATTTACGTTATAGTTTAATTTGGGAAATCCCACAATAAAATAGAGACAACAACTTTAATGTTATATTTGTGAAAACCCACGAGCTCTCATAGAGAATTATAGCTATTGAGTTTGTTAAATCAAGATTCACCATTTCTTGTATGAGTTAAGGATTTTCTTTTTCTATTATTATTATAAATATCTGATTACACATAATAAAGATTATTTAGGATTGAATAATACGTCTAAATTATTTCAAATAATTTAATTGTGGGAGGATAGCTTTGGGACAGTACCTCCTAAAGTGATGAACACATACTTTTAAGGCTTATGCCTTTGAGAAATTATTTGATGTGAACCGATATATCCGTTCTTCCCAAAGTGGTGTCTGGCAGGATATCCGGGGCACTAGTAGCAACTTTTGGAAGAGGTGTGCACACTAGGAAGAAAATAATCTATGGCCAATTTGATGTTGATTTGTGACTGGCAGGTTTCTGGGTCACAGGGTAGACTGGCAGGATATTTTCGGGTCTACCATGGTTCTCTTCCCACTAAACAGACTGGTAGGGTTTCCCAGGTCTAAATAAATTTAAAAAGATAATAATTAATGTTTGATGCAAATACCGCATGATTATATATATATATATATATATATATATATATATATTTGCTTTGATTAATATGTTTGTGCTATTTAAAATTATACATATATATGTCATCTTTATTTTTTTATTTTATTTTGTAATTATTTGTGATTATTTTATTTCATTTCAAATTATTTATTTACTTATTTTATTTTATTTTGTATTACCTTCATCTAATTAGGATTATCAGCGTTTGCTGATGTGTGTATTCTTGGGCTGTGATGATCCTTCGGGGAGCAGAATTTCAGTGAACAGGTTTCAAAGATTGGGGCTAGCAGTGAGAAATGAGGAAGACGTCAAATTTTAATTTCGATTTCATTTAGTCATTTTATTTTACTATCTTATGTTATTTTGTTTTGGTGTTGCGTAAACTATTTAGATTTAGATTTATTTAATGTAATTTGTAGCCTTGCACTTGTCCCAGTACAAGTGCGGCGGTGACACTCTCCGAAGTGGATTATTTTGGATTTTATTATTATTTATGAAAGCTATCGACGTTTTATGTTATTTTAATTCTAGAAATTCGGGGGTGTTACAGGTAAGATCTCAATCCTTTCGTCTTTCATGTATTTTTTTAAAAACTATTTCTATTGATTGCATATATTAAAGGAGTTTTCGTTAATGGATAGTTACCATGCAAATGACTAAAGAGCTTATTTTAGAACAATTAACACATTTTTATAAATAATAACTTTATTAATTTTTTAATTGGTTTAAATTAATTATCTAAGTTATACATTAAGAATTGTGCTTTATATTAGACATTCTTGAAATTGAAATTGAGTATTAATTATTTATTTTTGTGACACTTTTTATTTTGTAACAAAATTGGGAATGTCAATGTTAAGATTATTAAACTCACGAGTTTAAATAAATTTATGATGTAAACTTGTATTGCCAAGTTTTCTTTTATCAGTAAAATTAATAGTGCATAATTAAATAATTAAAATATAAACTAATAACAATTTGATTTAAATATATTTTGAATCTAAATAATTAAAATTAAATTTATCAAAATTTATAGTTTATCAGGTTCAATAGAGAAATTTTGTTTAAAGTTCATGTCTAAAACTAATGGATTTAATCAAATAAAAAAAGATAGCACGAGTTTAGAAATAAATTAACAAATTTTTGTAAGCTGTAAATATAAAAATGGTAAACTTAGCGTGTGAACTCACAAATTTAATAAAATTTACAATGAGCACGACTTAAAAGTAACTCAGAATAAAAATGTGAGTTAAAGACGTAGAACAATGGGGCGTCATTATTTTGTCACCGAAATCTTCTCTTTTTATTGTCTATTATATTTTATCTCAATAAATCTGCTATTATATATATCTATATATTTGTTATGGTAGTATAAATTACCGAGCATATGAGATAATTATTTTAAGATTTTGTATGCTGCACAATAACACTGAAAATTAGAAATTTTGAAAAAAAATTGACTAAAAAATCGTGAAGTATCATCATTAACCATTAATTGACATTTTTATATGAAAGCATGCTATTTAGTCCTATTTATACAGTGTCTCCAAAAAATAATTTTTATCCGAGGATTAGGTGTTTTATAATATTATATAAATGAAATTTGTTTTTCATCCCAAAATAATTTTAAATACTAATCTCATAACTGTAAGTTTTTAATAATATGGTTATATTTTATAATTGATAAACATAAAAATGGATTCTTAATTCGTATTCTGAAAAATTCAACACTATAATGATTTTCTGCATCACCGACAATATTGGGCCAAAAAAAGTCACCTACAATAACCTATATATAGGATCAGTAATAAAATTTATTTTTTTTCCATTCAGTAATAAAATTGATTTTAATATTTTATATTGTCGTGTAATGTAATAATGGTTCCTCATAAAAATAGTTCCACCCGCGCCAAAAATTAAAAATAAAAATAGTTCCGTTGTGGCGCGCGAAGCAGCAACAAAGCCACAGGTCCGTTGCGTCTGACCCAAAAAAGTACCGTTGTGGCGCGGGTGCTAAATCAGAGAAGCAATATGATGAAATAGTCCGTTGTGATGGGGCTTTTTATTTCCTAAATCAGCGAAGCAATATAAAGAAATAGTTCCGTTGTGATGGAGCTTTTTATTTCCTAAATATTCAAAGCATTTCTTCACTTCAGCATTGTTTGAAAATTCTGGTTTCGGGTTCATTCGCCGGAAGTTCCACTCGAGCGTCCTTGAGTTTTGCTTGTCCGGAGAAGTGAAGCAGGGAGATGCAATCGACGAAGATGGCTGGGCCGATTTTAACGCCTCTGCGTTTCCCCAAGCTTCTCCTCTCTCTCGATTTCGAAGCTCAACATCGCCATTACTGGTGGCTCTCATTCCTTACTGACCAGGCCGAGGATTTCATCAGGATTGTAACACCGGTTTTTCTGAGTCCGATTTTGATTCCCTCGCCACCAAGGGTGAACCAGGTCCTCATCGTTGTGAGTTTCTCCTTCCCTTTGATTCTTCCTAGCTGTGCATATTCATAAACATTTTGGCCTATGAATGAATACCTCGGTTTTCTTTTGTAACTTTCCGTAAATATTGTTTAGGAGTAGTCTTTCTTAGGGATTTCCTATCTATTGTTCTAAATAGAGTGAAATGGGCCGACGAGGTTGTGCATAATCTAAAACTGATCATATCATAGCATTTAAAAATATCGGGTGAAATCTAGGAGCTTATTCTGGAGTGGTTTCTGTGCCACAAATGTCATTATGGGTAGAAATCTTCATCAAAGGGGAGGGTTTTATCATCTGGGTATTGCATTACTGGAGATGGAAAATTTTCAATCGTTAGGGAATAGTGGGGTTATTGGTTGGAAATATGAGTTCAGGAGAAGACATGAGAGAAATTTCATCTGGGTGTGCACCTACGTCTTCCACAAGAGGGTTTTAATAATGAATTAGAAGGGGGAGGTTACATCTTCTAAGAGAATTGCTGTGATGATTCAGTTTCAAAAGGTATTGGTGAAGATATGTCGATCAAGCTTTTTTAATCAGGGGCAATGTTCTTAGTCTTGTAGTCTGTTCCACTAATCAGTTCCGGTTTCTTAACTCTGAATTCCAGTCTGATCAAGTAGTTCTTAATGATGTATGAGCATTATTTGGAACAAATGTCCTATACAATAAAAGAAATTTTATGGATGGTTTAACTTCTAGGAAAATGCACCATGTTCTTTATCCAACTTGCTTTTAAAGCTGCATATTTATTTTGAAGTAATTCATTTTGTGTAGTTCTTTATTGCATATGTCTACTTCTTGTATTTCTTTCAGACAATGATTTGTAATGTTGATCAGTTTATCCAAAAAAACGTGCATGTTAAAATATATTTAGTAGCTTGATATGTTATCACAACACATAAATTTTAGGCATGATTATATCATAGCATTTAATTATACTTAGTGCATTTCTCAAGTTCAAAAGAACAGACTGTGTATCATGATCTTTATCATAGAGTGCCTGAGTTAACTTGCATTTTGGTTGAAAATATTCACTTCTAATTGCATTTGATATAAGTGAGCTAAAAAGACGTTTAAGTTCATTGTGACCCAATTATTTTATGAATCACCCATAAATGTACCATGAGCATCATTTGGAACGAATGTCCTTCATTTTGAAAATAAAAGAAATTTTATAGATGGTTTAACTTCTACGAAAATGCATCATGTGCTTTATCCAACTTGCTTTTAAAGTTGCATATTTATTTTGAAGTAATTTATTTTGTTTGTGTCTGGTGAAGATTAAGAAGGAGATCAGTGGGGCTAGCTTTTCGAAGACTTTCTATGAGGGATCCCCATGCATAACATGGAGGAGCTGGGTCTTCAAGATGCAACTTACTTCACCTGGGTGCACACTTATTTTTTTACACTTTTATATTGTTTGATTTATCATTTGATTGGGCTGGATTAATATATATATATATATATATATATATATAAATATATATATATATATATATATATATGTGCATCCTTTGTTTTTATGATGCGGGAAAAAAGTATAAAATTTCAAAAAAATATTGAAAAAATATATGTTTTGGATGTGAGAATTGCTAGTATGAGATACTTATCATTGGTTTGGACGTATTCTTGAATTGATGAGTGATTGATCATGTGTTGAGTGGAAAAGCTACATGGCAATAGTTTTGGCTTGAGGTGAATCCTAAGTAGGTAGTCATGACCTAGTGAGGTTTTTGGGCCTATTCATATTCATTTCATGTGTGTACCACCTATCCTTTCCTTACTCTAGAACTTGGTTTGCATCTTGTTTGAGACCACCTCTATGCTTTTGCTAGATATGGAAATGATAAAGGCATTCATTTTGTTCATAAGTAGATCCAAATAGCCTACCTTGATACATTATTACATCCATTGCTTAACTTTGCTACTCTTGATCTGAGTTTGCATAACCGAAAATGATACATATGATGACAGAGCATGTTATTATTAATACCATGCTACTGATGTGGTTAATTGTCTAAGAGTCAGTTTCACGACATAGAATGTTCTTATGCGTTGAGAATGATTATGTGCATGGCTTAGCCTTGTGTGAGTACAGCTTGGAATGCACAAGCCTTGTTGGAAGGATTTGAGCCTTAATTCCATTCAAAATTAGTGTGCAAACTCCACTTAGATCTAATTTCCTCTAGAACTTGTCTTGTTTCTTGATCAAGACCACATAGATGCATGAGAGTTAATGGACATGATAGAGGCATTTTATTCTTCACCTTGTTGTCCCAAACACAAGCCCCTGAAATTAATCCCTTGTTGAGCCAATTTGAGCCTCTCACTTTTATTCTTTCCATACATTGCATTATGGCACGATGACTATGCATGAGCTTGATATTCAGATTTCAAAGAAACCGAACATGGTAGCAAAACCTGAAGCTGAAGTTGAGCCTGCTGTATAGTTGATATAATTGGCATATGATTGAGTATGAATGTAAAGCAACTTGTGGTTCATTGCTTGCTGGTTATTGAAGAATTGAAGGTGCCAAATTAAAAGAAAAAATGATGGGAAGAAAATAAAAAAGTGACAGAAAGGGGGAAAAAAAAGAAGCGAAAGAAAGAGCCAATGAAAAGGAAAAGGAAAAAAAAAAAAAAGGAGGAAAGAAACAAAAAAGCTTGAAAAAAAGAAAAGAAAAAAACAGATGAAAACAAAAGAAACGGAAAAGAAAAAGTTGTGAGAAGGAGTTACTCAATGCAATTTCCAGCTTTACAAGTGTTGTTTAGACTCATGGAATGTATGATATTGGTTTTCTGTAGGTGACAGAAAAATTCAGAAAATCATTGCTACCGACATGGTTTCTTGATTATACCTGAGCTTGTGCATAGTGCTTTACCATGTGCCATTCATTCTACCATTTCCATCTTAGCCTTTCCAACATTACAACCAAAAACGAAGTCCTCTTGATTTATTGCTCTAGTGCTATAAAGAGTGGTGGAGATATTAGAAACATTACAAGCCTATGGTAGGGGTTAGGCTAGTGGAGAGGAGTGAAATGAATCCCGAAGAGAGTAAGTGAGGAGAGTGAAACAGTACATCCAAGTTGCCTTCTAAGATTTACTCACTTTGGCTAAGTTAAGTTCATGGATCATTTGATTTGTATTTATACATTTTATTAGTGATATTGATTTAAGGATGAGAATCTACTTGGTTGGCATGATTTGACTCGAACTTGCTCAATTCTTAACTAGTTCATTTTCGGTTACGTGTGTTATGATTTAGAGGAGGAAGAAAACAAAGAAAAAGGAAGAAAAAAAGAAGAACAGGAACAAAAGAAAAAAAGAGTTTGGAAAAAAGAAAGTTGAAAAAACTCAAGAAAGAAAAAGAAAGAAGATATCCTTTCTTTTGTTTCCCACTTGTCCATCCAATAAAAGTCCTTTTGATCCATGTTCAGCATTTGATTGTTAGTGGTGGAGAACGTATATGATAGCCAAGCTTATGGAAAGGGGGTTAGAAAAGGTGGATTTGAGTGCAAACACAAGCCTAGACACTTTGAGTGAGAGAGCTAAACACTTTCCATTGGTGAGGGACTATTAGCTTAGGTTCACCTTGTTAAAACTTTTGCCATGGTGTTTAGAAACTTGATTCATGTGAAGTTACTTTGATTGGAAAGATGTAGAATTACCCTGGTTTGCCTTTGCTTGTGATTCTTATGTTTCCATTTGTTTTCCTGTGTTTGTTTGGTCATTTCTTGACTTTGCCATTTGCATTTTATCTTGGATGTTGAATTTTTCCCAGGAGAATTTAATAAACTCTGTCAAACCAAATTTTCTATCAACTGAGTAATATGGAAGTACCTGATCGGTTTCTTAATATGTTCATATGTTGTGGTGAGATGAAATACTGAAGCTGGATAATGTTTGATTCCGTGTGATGCTTTCTGCTTTATTTGCAGGATAGCCCCATTGAACCTCGACGTTATTATCAGCCACGCGAGAAGGACACCATTAGATTTGGCAACAGTAGGTAAGAAACAGATTTTGTTGCAATGAAGATGTTAAAAATTGCGTTACATGTTTAAAGAAGGATGTTCCCATGCTTTTTATTAATGATGTTGATTCTTATGGAATAGCTGCTAGTGATAACCTTATAAATATTTGAGCAGATACCCGAAATTAAAATGGTGTTTTTGTGTCTTCTGATTACTGGATCGAACCCCATCTAGATGTGGTAAACTTGAGTTTGAACTAGCAATAAAGATGTCCCCTTGCAGGGGCATGCTTTATTGAAGGGTTTCCTTTAGTTTCACTTTATTTTTGCCTTGGCTCTTAAAGATTTTGCTGCTCTGTTTTTTATTGATGGGAATCAGTATAGCTTCTAATGAGATGTCTGCTATTGTTGCAGGAAAAACGAGAAGGATTCGATAGCAAATATGAAGGCTGCTTAGGAGGCTTTGGAAGAAAAACGTAAGGTATGGTCAATCCTGTTTGTGAGATTTGTTGCTTGCAATATTATTTAGTTAGTTGCATTTCATTTGCATGGGTGAAAAGAAGATAAGCGAGAAGAAGTTGAAGAGTATATTAGATTCACGTAATGTATGCTTGGTACTAGATCCCTGAGGTGGCATGTAAAGGATTAAAACCTACATTTACACTCTCTGTAGTCTGAAAATTTTGCAATAACCATTGCTGTTTTATGTTTCCGTAAGCATGAACTGGCTTTTTCATGATTTGTTCTGTATCAAATGAAGCAATTGGGAGTTTCTAAGAGGAAAATTGCATAGAATGGTGAGATGGTATAAGTTCCATTGACTTATCACAATTTTATTTTTGGAGGGTCTATGAATGTATGCATTAAAAACCTCAGGGAAGAAGAATACGAATTGTACAATTAAAAAATAAAAATAAAACTACTTATGTATTCTATACTTGGATTAATGTAGTAAATGTATAGGCTCGAGCTCAGATTATTTGTATTTACTTGAGCTACATGGGGAAATTTTGGGGTAAATAGGAATCTTTCTACGTTTTTGCTGAATTCAACTGTTGATTACAACTTGATAGAGACCTTGAATTCCTTGAGTAAATTGAAAAATTTTGGATTAAAAATGACTCAGAAACATTCTAAGAAAAGAAAATAAGGAATTAAGAACCTTAAAAATCTGGGACCTTAGAAGAAAATATTGTTGTAAAAAAGATATAGTTAGTATGAGAAGAGAAGAAAGAGTCTTTGAATTCTTTACATTTTTTTTTTGAAGAAATATAATTTTAAGTTCAATTAAATGAGCTTGGGTATGCAGCAATTTGTAGGACCATTTTCTCATTTTGTTATCTTTCGTTTTCATTAATGACAGTCCTTTTCATTTTTTGTATTTTGTGCTTGCTTTTTGGGAATCTGATCCATTTTGTATAATGGATTGTTGTAGGAGAGGTTGAAGAAAGAACATGAAGAAAAACAGCACAAACAAAGCGAAAGGTTGAGTCTTACCTTTATACTATTATAATGTTTCTTAGTTTTCAACCTTTATTCTGGGGAAACTAATCATTTTTGTACAATGGAATGGATTGTTGCAGGAGAGGTTGAAGAAAGAGCATAAAGAAAGAGAACATAAACAAAAGGAAAGGTTAAGGCTCACCTTTATATTGTTATAATGTTTCTTAGTTTTCAACCTTTATTTTTGGGAAACTAATCCTTTTTGTAAAATGGATTGTTGCAGGATAGTTTGAAGAAAGAACATGAAGAAAAAGTGCACAAACAAAAGGAAAGGCAGAGGCTTACTTTTATACTATTATAATCTTTCTTAGTTTTCAACCTTTATTTTGGGGAAACTAATCCTTTTTGTACAATGAATTGTTGTAGGAGAGGTTGAAGAAATAATATGAAGAAAAAGAGCACAAACAAAGGGAAAGGTTGAGTCTTACTTTTATACTATTATAATGTTTCTTTGTTTTCAACCTTTATTCGGGGGAAACTAATAATTTTTGTACAATTGATTGTTGCAGGAGAGGTTGAAGAAAGAGCATAAAGAAAGAGAACATAAACAAAAGGAAAGGTTAAGGCTTACCTTTATATTGTTATAATGTTTCTTAGTTTTCAACCTTTATTTTGGGGAAACTAATCCTTTTTGTAAAATGGATTCTTGCAGGAGGGGTTGAAGAAAGAACATAAAGAAAAAGAACACAAACAAAAGGAAAGGCATAGGCTTACCTTTATAGTATTATACCAACCTTTATTTTGGGGAAACTAATCATTTTTGTACAATGGATTGTTGCAGGAGAGTTTGAAGAAAGAACATGAAGAAAAAGAGCACAAACAAAAGGAAAGGCATAGGCTTACCTTTATATTATTATAATGTTTCTTAGTTTCCAACCTTTATTTTTGGGAAACTAATCATTTTTGTACAATGGATTGTTGCAGGAGAGTTTAAAGAAAAGAACATGATGAAAAAGAGCACAAACAAAGGAAAGGCAGAGGCTTACCTTTATACTATTATAATCTTTCTTAGTTTTCCACCTTTATTTTGGGGAAACTAAGCCTTTTTGTACAATGAATTCTTGCAGGAGAGGTTGAAGAAAGAACATAAAGAAAAAGAACACAAACAAAAGGAAAGGCATAGGCTTACCTTTATAGTATTATACCAACCTTTATTTTGGGGAAACTAATCATTTTTGTACAATGGATTGTTGCAGGAGAGTTTGAAGAAAGAACATGAAGAAAAAGAGCACAAACAAATGGAAAGGCGGAGTCTTACCTTTATACAATTATAATGTTTCTTAGTTTCCAACCTTTAGTTTGGGGAAACTAATCATTTTTGTACAATGGATTATTGCAGGAGAGTTTGAAGAAAGAACATGAAGAGAAAGATCACAAACAAAAGGAAAGGCAGAGTTTTACCTTTATACAATTATAATTTCTTAGTTTTCAACCTTTATTCAAGGGACACTAATCTGTTTTGTACAATGGATTGTCATAGGAGAGGTTGAAGAAAGAACATGAAGAAAAAAGAACACAAATAAAAGGAAAGGCAGAGGCTTCCCTTTATATTATTATAATGTTTTTTAGTTATCAACCTTTATTTTTGGGAAACTAATCCATTTTACACAACGGATTGTTGCAGGAAACGTTGAAGAAAGAATAAGAAGAAAATGAACACAAAAGAAAGAAAAGGTTGAGGCTTGACTTTAAACTATTAAAATGATTCTTAGTTTCTTTTGTTTTATTCTTAAGAAATTGATTCTTTTTTGTGCAATTGATCGTTGCAAGAGAGGTTGGAGAAAGAACAAGAAGAAAAAGAACACTAAAAGAAAAGGCTGAGGCTTATCAAGGTACCATCTTTATTCATGCTGTTCCGATTGGGCATACTCTGCTGTGATGAATTTCAATTTATTGTTCTATGAAACATAAAACTATGAAGCAAGGGAGGACCAATTTCATTTGTCCATGACGTGCTATTTAAGTTGCTTTATTCTTGGGAATCTAATCCATTTTGTGCAATGGAAGTGAAGAAAGAACAGAAAGAAAAAAACATAAACAAAAGGAAAGTTTGAGGCTTACCTTTACACTTTTATAATGCTTCGCTTCTTAGTTTTCCAACCTTTATTCTTGGAAACTTATCCATTTCATACAATGGATTGTTGCAGGAGAGGTTGAAGAAAGAATATGAAGGAAAAGAACTCAAAAAGAAAGAAAAGGTTGGGCTTCAACTTTAAACTATTATAATGGTTCTTAGTTTTGCATCCTTTATTCTTAAGAAACTAATCCTTTTTAATTTGGTCAATTGATTGTTGCAAGAGAGGTTGAAGAAAGAGCTAGTAAAAAAAGAAGACACAAAGAATGGAAAGGTTAAGGCTCACCTTGATACTATTGTAATTGTTCCTATTTCTTAAACCTTTTTCCTGATCAATAATAATATTCATTGTGTGACTTATATTTACCTTTAGAGTTCGGTGCTGTGAGTTGCCAAGTTAAATTACAATTTAAATATTAATGATTTTGAAAAACAATTATTGGTCGCTCTTGCTCTTAGGTGGCATGAGATGAAGATCTTGCAGAGCAGATTGAAAGAGGGGTGTTGTGTGTGTGTGTGTGTGTGTGTCTATATATATATATATATAGACCCTGTAGACAATAAAAAAGTGAGGACTTTCCATTTCCAAATGCTATTTAACATGTTCAATAATAATCAACAATAACTCTCTAAAAGATGAATTTCTCAAAAATTCACCAATTAAATCAATCTCTTAACTTTACTTTCTTTGATATGAAATAACTCTCTAAAAGATGAATTTCTCACTCCAAATGCTATTTAACATGTTCAATAATAATCAACAATAACTCTCTAAAAGATGAATGTCTCAAAAATTCATCAATTAAATCAATCTCTTAACTTTACTTTCTTTGATGTGAAATAACTCTCTAAAAGATGAATTTCTCACTAATTCACCAATTAAATCAATCTCTTAACATTACTTTCTTTGATATGAAAAATAGTATAAAAACATCTTGAGCAGCAGAAAATAATAACGATTTGATTTAAATTCCACAAGACGTGCAAGATCTGTGTGAAGGGCTCTTAGTTTGTTAAAGTTCCTTATCATGGGTTGTCAAACATGTTTCAAATGTATGGTCCATGAGTGCGCTTTCTATGCTGTGCATTAATTCAGTGTGATTGCATTAGTATGGCATTGTCAATCAAGTATATTATATAAAGTTCTTAGGTGTCAGCTGATGCTTTACTGAATAACTGGAACAATGTGATTATTTATTGGTTTCGGAATTTCTTTTTAAGTCAGACATGTTTGAAATTCTTATTCATAGTTTCTTTAAGAAAATCACTGGTAGTTATTCATTAATGAATGAGTTCCGAGTAATTGGATCACTATGGAATCAAGTATATTATATACGGCTCAAAGTTTTAGTTGATGATGTGCTGAATAACGGGGCCCTAGTGATTGTCTCTTTTGTTTCAGAATGTAGTTTTAAGCCAAATATGTTTGAAATTTGAATTTAAGGTTTCTTCAAGAAAACCATTGTAGATAGTCATTAATGTTTCTATTCCTGCTGTTGCTACTGATTTGGTCGCAATATATTCTGACATTGGAAATGTTAAATTGTTTTCTTGCAGTGCTTGAACAGTTATGGGAACGACATCAGGAAGTGCCAATTCTACATGGATATGCACCTGCTTCTCCTTTTGGTTGTATCAGCCAACGCTGCATTTTCTGGTGATCTTGTCAAGTATTTGCCGCGCTACAATGATTAATTACCTTTCTTACTTCAAACTGGGTATATACTATTTCACTTATCACTCTCTCAAACTACTCTCATTTTTCTTAATTATTTTGTTTCATTTTGGGATTCAGATGCATAAATGTGAATGATTCTGAGCTATTTTACTACTTCATTGAATCCCAAGGACAACCAGAAAAATACCCACTTTTCTTCTGGTTTAGTGGAGGCCTTGGTTGTTCATCCTTTAATGGAAGTGTTTATGAAATTGGCACTCTCTCTGTCTCTAATTTTTTTTGTTTCCCAATTCTTTCATTTTCATTTCCATCAACAAAGCTCAAATCTTGTTGAAAATGGAGGTGTTGTTAGATGATGTTCTGTATTCAATCAAACGGAAGGAATGATGAGAGTTGGTTAGGTTATAGATCTGAGCACGATTGAATATTTACGCACAACCCTTGATTGAGGCCCACTTGGTGGGATATGGCTTGTTGTTGTTGTTTATCCTATGAGTATGAGGCAGACAGCCCATATAAGAGAAAGGAAAGCATCTTCTGAATATGATTATAAGAAGTGGGCTGCATTTTGCTTAGCAACGACAATGCCACAATGGTGTTGAATGTGGTCGGGAGACCTTCAATTTGGGAATAAAGCTTGAGTTAGGATTATTTATTGTAGAAGAGATTTTCCTTATAGAGGAAAATGATAAGATAATTGAAGGCCCTATACATTTGCTTGAAAGTAAGGGCCTGTTTAGGGGGCATTCCCCCAAAAACATGCTCTAAATGTTTAGATGATGGCTTTGAAAGTATACTTCTATTAAAGTTAGTTAAAATTTTGATTCTATTTGGACTTCAAATCTATCCTACAAAGTTTTAATTTATGATTTGGGCTGCCCTTGAGTCAAACATTAAACGTGACTTTGGAAACGCAGCGCATAAGTTGAGATTTGCATTAAAATGATATTTTTAATTCAATTGTTGCAACTGAGGTGATGTTCACTCACTGGGTAATGATAAGAGGTCAGATCCTGTTGTTATGTGCTCCAATATTATTGAGATGTGGCATGAATTCTCCTTTCTTTTTCTCATAGTGTACTTGGTGATGATAAGGAAAAAAGAAACTGAAGCTATTTATTAACATAGTTAATTAAGCATGCTGTCTGCCTCAAGGAAGGCATAGCAGGGGTAAACATGCTGGTCAGAGTGTTGTCTTTCTAGATCCCCTCCTTTTCTTTCATTTTCTCTCAGCCTTGAGGGGAAGGAGGAGTCATGTCTAGCCAATGGTAGTTCTAAAAAGAAGCCAATCTCTTTTGTTTTATTTAGTCTTCCAAACTTTATTTTCGTCATTTTTCCCTTTGGCTCCTTTCTCTTCATGCCCCACACTTCCTTTGGTTGCTTGTGGTTTTGCTTGGAACTCATGTTGGAATATTTTTTCTTTGGCAGATGACAAGTTCAAGAGGAGCTGAACACAGGTGAGTTGCCGTTATTGTTATAAATTGCAAATACGAGTGTTGCTGTCGGTTGACCATTTTGTTCGGTCAGTTATAATGTTTTTAGATCTGATCCTCTGATGTTTTGATAATTGTGATATTCAACATAGTGGTTGACTTGTTTGCCTTAATGATTTGCCTGCTTTTAGAGGATTAATGTTCTTTATCAAGCCACAAACTATTTTTACAAACTGCCGTCTTGATGACAATAAAAATTGTTCTCAAGATGTTAAAAAGTTTGTTGCATATTTAAACAAGGATGGTCCCATGGTTTATATTAATGATGTGGATTCTCATGGTATTGCTGCTGGTGATAACGTTATTAATGGTTGAGCACAAATCCAAAAATAAAATGGCGTGTTTCCGTGTTGTGATGATTGCATTGAACCCCCACCTAAATATGGTAAACTTCAGTTAAAATTAGCGATAAAGATGTTCCCTTGCAGAGGTTTTCTTTATTGAAGGTTTTCTTTATTTTCTCTTTATTTTTGCCTTGGCTCTTAAAGATTTTGCTTCTCTGTTTTTTCATTGATTGGAATGAGCGTAGCTTCTAATGAGATGCCTGCTTTTGTTGCAGGAATGATGAGAAGGATTCAGTAGCAAAGATGAAGGTTGCAGAGGAGGCTTTGGAAGAAAAACATAAGGTATGGTCAAGCCTGCTTGAAATATTATTTATCTAGTTGCATGTCCTTTTCATGAGTGGAAAAGAATGAAAAAGGCGAGAAGGGTTGGCAAGTTGAAGAGTAAATCATATTCACGTAATTTATACTTGGTACTACATTCCTAAGTTGGCTTATAGAAGTATAAAACCTACACTTGCATTCCCTGTAGTTTGAACTGGATTTTTGAGATTTGTGCAGTATCAAATCAAGACATTGGGAGGTTCTAAGAGGAAAATTGCATTGACTTGACACAATTTTATTTATGGAGGGGTCCCCCATAAAAATTGAAGCTAAGGGGTCTAGGAATTTTTGCATTAAAAACTTTAGGGAAGAAGAATTTGAATTATACATTTAAAATTAAAAAAAAAAAAAGTTACTTCTGTATTCTATACTTGCATCAATGTAGTAGGGGTGTAGGCACTTTATATGAGCTTAGATTATCTTTATATACTTAATTTACAAGGAGAAATCTATATCAACTTAAGCATATTTAAGGCTCTGAATAATTTTGCATCAATGATATGTGGGGTTTTCAAATGAATTTCTGCGGGCTTTTCTTAATCTTCACTGCCATTTGCAGCAAAAACCTTCGTTTGAGCTATCTAGAAAGATTGCTGCAGAAAGACATCTTCTAGTTTATAGATCAAAATACTTCAACCACGCCTAAATTTTCTATAATCTCCCCTCTGTTTTAGAAACCTACACAAAGTTTTCTTGAATAGTGGGATTGTGTAAAAATCTGGAAAATAAAGGAGGTTTGTGTAGCTTTTCAAGAGAAGTTTATGGGGGTTTATAAA
Source organism: Acacia confusa (assembly GCA_037074495.1). Lineage (NCBI taxonomy): Eukaryota > Viridiplantae > Streptophyta > Magnoliopsida > Fabales > Fabaceae > Acacia > Acacia confusa. Next base: position 41,880,036 of record CM073502.1, on the reverse strand, counting down.
ATTGAGAGGCTCTTTAACTTAGAACTTTGCCTCCGTAATAAGAGTAGGCGCTGCTTTCTCGGTCCTGAGTCACGACTTTTCGTACTCGGTTTCCCTGGATGTCATGCAAGTTAATTGCTTGATGATCATAATTGTGAGTGCTGTGCATATTTGGTTTCTATTTTAATTCAATTGATGAGTGACTAATCTTTGCTGGAGTATTTTTCTTTTGTTCGTTGCTGCATTTCAAGTTTCTGATTTGTTAATAGCTGTACGTTTATTCCTTGTCTGATATCACCCCGCAATTTTGGGAATAAGGCTTGAGTTAGGATTATTGATTCTGGAAGATATTTTCCTGATAGTGCAAAGTGATAAGATAATTGAAGACCCCATGCATTTGCTTAAAGGTAAGGGCCTGTTTAGGGGGCATTCCCCCAAAAACATGCTCTAAATGTATAGAATGGCTTTGAAAGTATACTTCTATTAAAATTAGTTATACTTCTGATTTTATTTGGACTTCAAATCTATCCTACAAAGTTTTGATTGATGATTTTGGCTGCCTTTGAGTTAAACATTAAATGTGACTTTGGAAATGCAGCACATAAGTTGAGATTTGCATTGAAATGATATTTTTAATTCAATTGTCGCAACTCAGGTGACGTTCACTCACTGCGTAATGATAAGAGGTCAAATCCTGTTGTCATGTGCTCCAATATTTATTGGGATGCGGCCTGAACTTTCCTTTCTGTTTCTCATACAGTGTTTTCGGTAATGATAAGGAATAAAGAAACTAAAGCCATTTATTGACATAGTTAATTAAGCATCCCATCTGCCTCAAGGAGTGTTGTCTTTCTAGATCCCCTCCTTTAGTTTTATTTTCTCAGCCTTGAGGGGAAGGAGGAGTTATGTCTAGCCAATGGGAGTTTTAGAAAGAAGCTAATCTCTTTTGTTTAATTTCGTCTTCCAAACTTTTTTTCCGTCATTTTTCCCTTTGGCTCCTTTCTCTTCCTGCCCTACACTTCCTTTGGTTGCATGTAGTTTTGCTTGGAACTTATGTTGGACTATTTTTTCTTTGGCAGATGAGAAGTTTAGGAGGAGCTGAACACAGGTGAGCTGCCGTTATTGTTATAAATTGCAAATACGAGTGTTACTGTCGGTTGACCATCTTTTTCTGTCAGTTATAATGTTTTTAGATCTGATACTATGATTTTGATAACTGATATATTCACCTTGTTGACTTGTTTGCCTTTATGATTTGCTTGCTTCTGGAGGATTAATGTTCTTTATCAAGCGGCAAACTAGTTTTACAAACTGCAGTCTAGATGACAATAAAAATTCTTCTCAAGATGGTAGAAAGTTTGTTGCATGTTTAAACAAGGATGGTCCCATTGTTTATATTAATGATGTGGATTCTCATGGTATTGCTGCTGGTGATAACCTTATTAATGGTTGAGCACAAATCCAAAAATAAAATGGTGTGTTTCTGTGTTGTGATGATTGCATCGAACCCCCACCTAAATATGGTAAGCTTGAGTAAAAATTAGCAATAAAGATGATGCCATGCAGGGGTTTGCATTATTGAAGGTTTTCTTTATTTTCTCTTTATTTTTGCCTTGGCTCTTAAAGATTTTGCTTCTCTGTTTTTTCATTGATTGGAATGAGTGTAGCTTCTAATGAGACGCCTGCTATTGTTGCAGGAATGATGAGAAGGATTCAGTAGCAAAGATGAAGGCTGCTGAGGAGGCTTTGGAGGAAAAACATAAGGTATGGTCAAGCCTGCTTGAAATATTATTTATCTAGTAGCATGTCCTTTGCATGAGTGAAAAAGAATGAAAAAAGAGAGAAGGGTTGGCAAGTTGAAGAGTAAATTATATTCACGTAATTTATACCTTGTGCTACATTCCTAAGTTGGCTTATAGAAGTCTAAAACCTACACTTGCACTCTCTGTAGTTTGAAAATATCACACTAACCATCGTTGTGTTATGCTTCCATTAGCATGAACTGGATTTTTCATTATTTGTGCAGTATCAAATCAAGACATTGGGAGTTTTTAAGAGGAAAATTGTATATAATGGTGTGAGGGTATAAGCGTCATTGACTTAACACAATTTTATTTACGGAGGGGTGCTGTGAGAACCCTATTTGAAAACCTAGGTAATTACATGTTAAGGGAAAAGGTAATTTTTGCTGGGCAGTAGTTGACTTGCTATTTTGAAGGAAGAACTCTTTTTTTTGCTCTGAATTTTGAAGAAAGAACTTAGGAGTAGGAACATTAGCTGTTATTTAGGGTGACTTGTTGGAGACTGTGAAAGCTACTTTTTTTGACTATATTAGACGTTGGGAGGATGAGGGAAAAGAGAGGAGAAATTTTGTATGAAAGTTGTAGGAGAGGGGGACGGGTTCTTTGCTGTGTAACAGACCTGGAACTATCTTGGCTGTGGGAGTGTTTTGCTCATTCGGTTGTTATTCAAATACAGTGTGTGCCTTGAATTCAGTCATTGTGCTTATTTGTTGGTCCCTAACAATTGGTATCAGAGCGGTGAGATCCAAGGCTTTAGAAGCAGTGTCTAATGGAGGAAAGAAACTTGAGTGTGCTTAGCCTCAAAGAGCTGAGGCAGATGTTGGAGGCAATTAATTTAACCAAAATAGAGATGGAGATGCTTTAAGGGGCAATAAAGGAGTAGAGAAGGAATGTTGAGGCAGAAGTTGAGAAAAGAAAAGTTGCAGAGTTGAGAAAAGTGAATGAAGAGGAGATGCCTGTTGAAGCAACAAAGAAATCAGAGACGAAAATGGAAGGAAAATATGAAGAAGCAGATGATCAAGAAGATCCTGTTGCTGAACATTCGTTAAAGTTACAACCTTTTTCAAGGGAGGTAACTTTGAGGCAGATTCCGGTAACAATCCAAAAGAAAAGGTGAAGCCAAAGTTTCAAGCTGTTAAATTAGCGCCAAGCAATCCCAAAACAGGGGTGCTACAAATAAGGGTGTTAAGAGCAGAAGCAAGGGTGAAGAGGGACATAAACTGTGATGCTGAAAAGACATGGGCAAAATGCTGGAGATATGATAAACGACTACAAGAAAGGTGGAAGATGGAGTCGAAACCATCGCATGTCGTGACTCAGCAAGGCATTATGGAAGCAAGCTTATGCTTCGACGAGAGAGGCTAGTCGTTGCGGTCAAGTGAGGAAGAAAAGGGTTTTTGGTTTAACATAACCCAAACTATTGGGCTTAGGTTATTTTCAGCCCAATCCAATGACTCACAGATAAGGCATGTGACAAAAATAAGCAGAGGAGCACTTCGAGGTATTGCGAACTCGAAAAACACGAAGAGAACAGAGACAAAGGCAACGGAGAGGAACAAATGGGCTTTAATCCTGCGCCCCACACTAGGAAATTCAAAGATTCCTCCTTCTTTACTCGATGGCCTACACTGTCATAAGAAAAGAAGAGGATTTCGGCCATGAAGAGGCAATTCGAACAGCAAAAACGAAGAAGAATGGGACTGTTGTGGTTTCGTTCCTGCTAGCATTAACATTTTCTCATCTATTTGACATCAATACAGCAAGAGGAGGCCCGTCCACTCGTTTAATTCCTGATTTTATGTGCTCTGGTTTGATAGAAGCCTTATTCTGGGATGTGTTGAGCAGGAAGGGTGTGATTTTTTTATCTAATGTCAACACAACAAAAGATGGTGGGTTTAACTTGGCTCTTTGCATCAATAGGGTATCGGGCTCAGTGATTTTTGCACATCCCGTTTCTCCATTCACTTGTTTAGATCTGTCTCGAGAAATCTTATGGATCACTATAATTCTGGAAGAAATACCTTGGAGAGACAGTTGAAGCCATGAGAAGACAAGAGAGGATAAACGCATCACTGTCGCTTGCAGCGTTGAGCAAGCTAGGTGTGCTACCAACCTTGAATGATGCAGCAATACCAAGAAAAGGAGAAATAAGTGGGCTTGCCAATATAAATGGGTTTTTGAGGTAATCTTCTGGTTGAGCAAGAAAAATCAAGTTATATCGGCTAAAGTATATGAGGACAAAGGTGAAAGCTTCTCTCGGCAAGAGGCTATTGTATGGGCTGTCACAATTTCAGGTCGAGGGGTGTTAATGACTATCTTCACAGTCCAAGTTGTGGAGGGGGGCAAGACTCTGTTTGACATGGCTATATTAATCTTCTATGACATTAGAGGTCTCAAGTTGCAATTACTATCTTGTGATATGCAAGATAGTAACGACAACATAGTTCAAAAGTTAAGATTTTCACAAGCCATGGATGCTAGGAATGTTTGGGCAGGATAAAATCTTTTTGTAATCACTGGAGATATCAAAATTCAGGTTCAAATTGATGGATGTGAGATGTTTGCGTTTGTTTTGGATAACCTTTCAACTTTCAACTGTTTGGGCTGCAACTTTGCCTATAAGTTCTCTATCTCCTAGCTTGGAACGAAAGCACAGTACTAAGGAAGAACACTCTTGCATGGCAGCTCAAAGCATAGATCAACAGTTTATTGGGCAGCCATATCTTCTATTGGCTAGACACTCTTCAAGCAAGCACAAGAAGCGAGCTACTGGGGGAGGCAACCACCAATGCTTAATTCCCATTTTCACCTTGAGGACAAGGTGAAACTTCAAGGGGAGGGTAATGTGAGAACCCTATTTGAAAACCTAGGTAATTACATGTTAAGGGAAAAGGTAACTTTTGCTGGGCAGTAGTTGACTTGCTATTTTGAAGAAAGAACTTTTTTTTTTTTGCTCCGAATTTTGAAGAAAGAACTTAGGAGTAGGAACATTAGCTGTTATTTAGGGTGGCTTGTTGGAGACTGTGAAAGCTACTTTTTTGACTATATTAGACGTTGGGAGGATGGGGGAAAAGAGAGGAGAATTTTGTATGAAAGTTGTAGGAGAGGGGGACGGGTTCTGTGCTGTGTAACAGACCTGGAACTATCTTGGCTGTGGGAGTGTTTTGCTCTCTACAGATGGTTGTTATTCAAATACAGTGTGTGCCTTGAATTCAGTCATTAAATTCGGTGCTTATTTGTTGGTCCCTAACAGGTGCCCCCATAAAAATTGAAGCTAGAGGGTCAATGGATGTATGCATTAAAAACTTCAGGGAAGAAGAATGTGAATTATACAATTAAAAAAAAGAAAAAGCTACTTCTGTATTCTATACTTGCATTAATGTAGTAAAAGTGTAGGCACTTTATATGAGCTTAGATTATCTTTATCTACTTGATTTACGAGGAGAAATTTTAGGATATATCAACTTAAGCAAATTCAAGGCTCTGAATAATGTTGTACTAATGATATGTGGGGTTTTTCAAATGTTTTATTTCTGCTGGCTTTTCTTAGTGTTCACTGCCATTTGCAGCAAAAGCCTTCGTTTGAGCTATCCAGAGGCTTGCTGCAGAAAGACATCATCTTGTTTATAGATCAAAATACTTCAACCACGCCTAAATTTTCTATAACCTCCCCTCTGTTTTAGAAACCTACACAAAGTTTTCTTGAATAGTGGAATTGTGTAAAAATCAGGAAAATAAAGGAGGTTTGTGTAGCTTTTCAAGAGAAGTTTATGGGGGTTTATAAAATTGAGAGGCTCTTTTACTTAGAACTTTGCCTCCGTAATAAGAGTAGGCGCTGCTTTCTCAGTCCTGAGTCACGACTTTTCGTACTCGGTTTCCCTGGATGTCATGCAAGTTAATTGCTTGATGATCAGAATTGTGAGTGCTGTGCATATTTGGTTTCTATTTTAATTTAATTGATAAGTGACTAATCTTTGCTGGAGTATTTTTCTTCTGTTCGTTGCTGCATTTCAAGTTTCCGATTTGTTAATAGCTGTACGTTTATTCCTTGTATCACCCTGCAATTTTGTTGTTTCGTATCTTGCTATAACTTCCGTATCTTCATTTAATTTGTTGTTGCCTGTTTTGCCAATTTTTCTTGATGTGAAAACCGTTTTATTTGAAACCTCCAATTCTTACTCTCAGAAGAAACAAAAAAATAGAATGAAAATTTCCCCAGCAAAGACCGACTTCTTATTTTTGCTTACTAATTGCATATGATTTGCAGAGTTCAAATACATCGATAAATTTGTTATCTTTTTGGAAGGGGAAGAAGGGTTGCAGATATCCCAACAGATCATCCTTGCTATAGAAAGCAACATGCTATTATTCAATTCAGGTATTCAATTTGTTGAAGATTGATTATTTCCTAACACAATTAATTAAGCAATTTATGACGTTCTTTTTGTTTTCTATAAGAATTTATGTTGCTCTTAGTTTGAATAAATTAATGTTTTAGTTATACTTTGAATTTGGATTTGATACAGCTGTGTACATATATAGGAGATAAAGAAGCGTAGATCCCTCTAGTTAAGGGATTACTTTTAAAATTGAGGAACTTTATCCTAACCTAAACAAATCACTTGGGCTACTTTTAAAACTCAGAAGCTCTGAAATAACTAAAATGGAGAAGCCTTAATTACAAAATGAAATAAGTTAAAAACAATCTAATTAAAACAGACACATAATAACATAATTATCAACACTATTTGGGTACTCCTAACTTGGGGTTAATCTTATGTTATTGCAATCATTCTTCCTTTTTTGTTTTCCTTATCATCAGGTTAGCTCCCATGACTCTAGTTGTCTTGTGTTGGGAAAGTTTCCCGGCGGTTATTTTTATAATCAACCTAGTCATCCATGTAATTCTCAACCTGCTAAATTATCTCAACCTGCCAAATTATATACTTGGCATAAGCCTTCTTTTGGGTTAGTCGGATACGCTGATCTCCCCATCCCTTTCAACTTCCATGCATTCTTCTTCCACTTTTCATCAACGGTGATACCAACCCTGTTTCTTGTACTAACTTGACATGTCTGCCAAAATTTGAAATCTGCAAGTTCAATAGATTTTTCTCCATCCCATTTAGTATCCTGAAGGCAGAATTTATATTACATATTTTCATAACTCCAACCACCTCCATAGACTTACAAGACAAGGTTCCAATGTTCCAAGAACCAAATATGATCTTGCTCTCATGCACTAATGATGTAGTGGCTCTCACTTATTTGTCATTACACCCGAGCCATACAATTCGTTGTGGACAATGATCTAGCGTTAGCACAGTTTTGTTGTTGATCCATGTTCATAAGATATTTGAAAGAGCTTTATGTTGGCTGTTAAGGGCTGATACGGAGAATCGAAGGAGGAAATGAAAGACTTCTTTATTCAACAAAACCAGAATTATTACACGTGAGCTTATATACTGATACAGCGCCTATTCTGGCCTAACTGACTAACCACGAATGGTTAAAGTCATTAGATGTTATATCATCCGCATTGATCCAAGGTGACAGATTGTTTGTAACTTGACATTGAAATTAATAGTAGATGGTTTAATGTAAAAAATTTAAATGTTAGGGGGTTAAATTTATATCTTAACATCCTGAAGTTTATATGTAACTGATTTAACGTTTAAGGGATTTTTATAAATTTTAGCCTAAAAATATTGATATTAAAATCATACTTCCCTGTGTAAATTCACTTGTTAAAAGTTTTTCTTTCCACTTGTTTAAATTTAGTTTATTTATTGGTTGAACGGTAGAGATTTTCCCAAGCGTTAGATTACTTCAGCAAACTTACACATTTATAAGGGTGGGAAAGAAAGATAACTCTTATCATCCTTTTAAATTAAGTGATGGTCTTGTTAATGTTCACCGTAAAAGTTGTTGAAATGTTTTCATAAAATGCCCTGGTTGATACTGAGCAATGTAAAGATCATCACTATATGTTAAAGACATTAAACTAGTCCTATTTGGATTTGATAGAGGTTTTAATCATATAGTCTATTGTATTCCGTTAAGAAACTCCTTTATGAGAAAAAAGATCTTCCGACAACAGTATGCCTGGCCAGAAATTAACAAACTTAGGGAGAAGATACAAACTTAGGGAGAAGACAGACAGTTTTTATTCAATATCATAGAAAGACAAGTAAAAGTATTACCGCCTATTCGGAAAAATGGTGAGAGGAGGAAAAATCATGTTGGCGTTGGTGCATAGTGTTTAGGATAGCAATTTGTTGGAAGGGGCTTCTTAGCCAGAAGCCCGGGACACCGTTGGAGCCATGGAGGACTAATTCTTTGGTGCTTCTTGGTGGCCGTGGGGAAAAGGGGAGGGAGAAGACGGGAGACAAAAAAAGACCTAAAGAAAAAAAAGAAGAGCAGATGTGGTGAGAGGAGAGAGAAAAGAATTTTTTTTTTTTAATTATATTATATTTCTTTCTTATGATTGTACAATTGAGAATGTTTATTTTACTCTTATTTATAAGGTAAAGAGATAAATTTTTTAATGACTTTAGTTTAAAAAACCTCACTTTAATTAGCAATGTACTATTGTTTAGTATCAATTTATTTATATATATTTGTATGAATTCTAATTTATATATAATCTTATCCATTATTTAATTAAGGACATGGGTGTTTTTTAATTTTTTAATAATAATTTAAATTTTTTTATTAAATTTAAATTTTTATCTTTAATTATCACGATATATACCATTAATATACCTTTACACCCACGTACATCGTACGTATGTAGTTTTCAATACATTTTCAATCATTTTCTATTTTAACTCACTTTTTAAATAATAATCCAAATAAAAGTTCATTTGAAAAAAAAAAATCACTTTTCTCACCATCAATTCAAACACAAATTACATTTATAATTTGATTTTTATCCTATCTCACGTTTGTCAAAGTTATATTAAAAATGAGTCACTTCTATCATTACTATTCTAAAAGGCTATAAGTCAATGCCCTAATTATAGGGTTAAAAGTAAATATAAAAATTAATGACATAATAATCTAAAATGAAATTACCATAAATATCAATGGATGATTTTGCAATGCAATTACAATAAATAGTAAAGATTCAAAATTAAAATAAAATAGTTTTCTACGCAATAGTGGCCTAAAACAGGATGGTTGACATTCTTTGCATCAATCTTCATATCGCTTTGGTATCTTTTTCTTGTTTTTTCCCCCGATACCCATCATTTTCCAGCTGAAATAAACTCGCCTTTGAAGTGGTAAAATACTAGAATTTCAAGTCTTGATGAAACTCAGCTTTTGCTCAAGGTCTTGGTTTCTGGGTTGGTTGTAGAAAGAAACACAAATCATCATCCTTAATGAATTATGGGTTTTTGTTTCTATATTATATCTTTTTTTCAAAAACAGTTTTAAAAAATTGTTTTTAAAAACAAGTTCTGAAAAACATATGTTTCGATAGTTATTTATATAAAAAAAAAATTGTTTTTTAAGTGATGCGATGGTGGTGGCTACGATGACGTGCTGGCGGTCGTTATTGACGATGGCATGGCAATAGTCAGCGCTAATGGTGTGATGTGTTGATGGTCTCCAGGTAGACCGGTGGAATCTTAAAGAAATAAGAAATTGAAAAAAAAAAAAAAGAAAGAAAGAAAACCCCTGTTTTGATTTTTTAGTTTCTAAAAACAACTTTTTTTTTTAAGGAATAACTTATTAAAAACAATTTTTAAATAATTTTTATTAAATTTACTTTGAAGATGTTGTAATGGGGAAGAAATTGTTGACACACTTAAACTTGTAGATGGATTTTGCTGGTAACCATATGGGAAGATCTAAAGCAACATATAACAACAGGCATGTCCATGGAGTTTTGAGAAGAATATGATAGGGAAGACGGTGGATTAGTAATATGATAGGAGGTAGTACTTTTTAAAACGAAGGGACCAAACTAAAAATTTGTATAAATAAAATACTAAATGTATACATTTTCCATTAAAGAATTACTAAACATGTGTTATTATAGAATAACTGAGTGGTTTTCTTTTAACCTCATTCTTTGTTTCGCTGAACCCGTTAATGCTTATAGATTTTATTTTTTGATTAATATTTGCTAACAAAGTGATTTATTAGCAGACAAAAATCTTCATGAATTAATGTTATGGGTTTAATGTAAAAATTGTAATCATAAATGAGGCTAAATTTATCCCCAAAAAAATTGAAGTTAAATTTAAACTTTGAAACTCACTAACCTAAAGTTGGAGAGTTTTATAAATTTTAGGTTAAAAAATATTGATATTAAAATCATACTTGCTTGAGTAAGCTCACTTGTTAAAAGATCTTCTTTCCATATGTTCAAATTTAATCTGTTGGTGCCTTGATGGGTTGAACGGTAGAGATTTGCCCAACTCCATCAAACTTCTTTTATAGGTTAGATAACTTCAACAAACTTGCATGAATATAAAAGGGTGGGAAAAGAAACAAAACCTCATCAAACATTTCTAAAATTTAGGTGATTACTTTCTAGTATCCATATGTTAAGATGTCTTTATAAAATGTCCTTGACGATACATATGTAACATAAGCATTGTGAACACGTGTCAAACATAGTGAAGTAACTTAAATTCTTAACCCAAATTACTATAAACATATTTTTATGAGTAAAAATTATGATAAATTATGAACCGTAGATATTAAGAGTGTGTTTGATTTGAAGGGATGGGAAGGAAAATAAATTTTTTACTAAATTATTCATGAAAAATTTTCAATAGGGAAAATCTTATTAAAAGACTGTGGAATTATTTAAATTCTAATTTAAGTTACTAAAGTTAACAAATTATTAATCAGGTTATGAGTCACAATTAGGAATTTGAAATTTGGGTCAAATTATTTCCATGCCCTTTACAAAAAAAATTTATCCTCTAACTTAAATAAATCAAATCTTTCTAAAACGGTTGATGCAAACCTTGCGCCTAAATTTTTGTTTGTTCTAAAATTACTCCTAAATTTGAAGTTTGAATTACTGAATTCCTTTAAAATCGTAATTAGAGGAATGAAATTTCGGATACTGGAACTAAACTTCCGGAAAAAACTTCCGGAAAACTCTATTGCACCATGCTTAATTATTATGAAGGTTGTCTGGTTCATAACTTCATATATCCATTAGAAAATTAAATAGAAAATTTGGAAAATGAAGCTTTTAGAAACATTCAAAATAGAATTGTTGCTATCTTATAATCATCAGGCAGGGAATGTTGCAGAAATCGAATTTATAATAAATCGAGGGATATATTATTGCATAAATTGAGCTTGTCAAAGAAAATCTCTTTTCATAAAATTTTTATTCTCCAACTTAGTTTTGATTCATTATAAGCCTTCTCCAAATCGTTTTGTAATGAACCCTTCCCTTCCATCGAAATGCTAAAGTACACTTTCATGAAAAAGTTTGGTTTTTCTTTCCCATTTCTTTTCATTTGCATAGGGGCATTCTGGACATATTATCAAATTTTAAAATCCTTAATTGTGTCACATGACCTGATTAATGATTTATTAAATTTAATGACTCAAATTAGAATTTGATTAATTCAACCGTCTTTTAATAGAATTTTCCCTTTTCAATATTCTATTAAATTTACACAATGCACCTACACAGTTTGGCGGGGCATTTCTTTCAAATGATGAAATTGCTTCTTTTTCCTCCACCCGTTTTGTTCTTCAAACCCACGAGTTTAAGACCATCTCGGCACCTACTAATTGCGGTGGATGCTACTAGGGCCGAATTCAATGTACCTAATGTTGGAATTTATGACTAAATCCTATGGGTTATGAATAAGAAGTCTTACTGGTTCGCTACCATCGGTCGCGTCAGTTTGCCACGGTCGTGTCGGTTAACCAACAAGAGATAAGTCCATCTGATCGTGTTTTTTCAAAGTCTATAAATAGGGCGCCATAGTCACAGAATAAAGAGAATTATTTTTCTGCATACACTCTTTCTATATACTGCATATACATTCTGTGCGTTCCGAAAGCAGACTCGTTGGATTCGCTTGGGCTTCAGATAAACAGAGCCATCTTTCTAGAGACGAATAATCCGCTCTATCCTGGGAGACAACTGCTCATAAACCTTTGGCATCCGTATTGAGGGAGCAAAATTGTCTTAAGGACACAACGAAAGTTGGGCCCGGATTTTTTCAAAGTTCATTATCATATTTCGGCAGTCTTGTGAGTTTTTACTGTTTTTCTTTCTTGTGTAGAAGTATGGTATGTTTACAGATTATGCATATTGATTATACAGATTTTTTCTTTTGTGAAAATTCCAATTTAAATGATTTTCTACAACAATCTTAAGACAATTTTGATTATATCAATTTATGTTATTGAAATTGGAATCAAATAAGATTATTTTCAAAGATATAAATTATAATACTGAAATCATATGTTGGTAGAATATTTGTGTTTGAATCTTTGTTCAGTTTCTTAAATTATGGATTTTTTTTTTTATTTTTTTTAAAAAAATAGATTTTTTAAAGGTATGGTTTATATAAGTAAATATATGTGGATTTGTTTCTGGATATATTAGAGTTTTGGGACGTTAGCATGGTAAGAGAATTACGAACCAGTACTTCGGAAAATAAAATAAGTTTTGGTTCTAGCTCTTCCTTTTTATAAATTTTCATGTGTTAGCGTTGAGGTTCGAAGGATTTGGACTGCGCATTTTTTCTTCCTTTTGTAAAATTTCGGTACCCAATATATTCCATCAGCCCATTCTTTTGTTTCCTGTTTGGTTTCTTGAAACTATTGGATAAAGAAAGAGTGATGGGTGCTGTATGCATCGTATAAAGAGTTACTGGCCAAAATGATGCGGTTGAAGCCTTTTAAATTGGATTCTATGAAATTTGAAATTTGAGGTTACAAAGACCATAAAATTTTTTAAGGGAAAAAAAAAAATGAAGAAGATACACCCAATGATCCAGCGCCGGCTGGAGGTTGAAGAAGCACCAAACAGTGCGTTTGGTTGAGAATCTAAATGGGTATTTTTAGAATAATGATTATTATTTTGATTTTATATCCATTTGTGGTGGCTTCTAGTTTTTCTTTTATGAGGATGTTTTTATGTTCTTTTATGAATGCTTTGCAACAAGTTGTTTCTTTTTAAATCTTTTTCATCCATGCTTCACTGTGAAATCGCAAATCAATTCGGTGGAATCGTTGTTTTCCAGAACTGAAAAGGCTTCAGTTTGAATTTTATGCGTCGTTTGCGTCGGTGGAGTTTGGCCGTTTTTTTTGTTTGAAGTTGGGTTACTTGAAAAAAGTATTTTTAGGCCATAAAATAAGCATCATTGAGTAGATCTCGGAACAATAAAGAGATAGACACCAAGAACTCAAAAAACCGATGTCGAAAACGCCGGTTATGAAGGGATGAAGTGTCGGGTCCGAAAGACCCGACTGCAGGATCCAACCGGGTAAAAACGACCTGGATGGAGGTTGAAGAAAGACAAAACGCACCGTTTCATCCTAGTCCCTCATTGTTAAGTGAAATGGTGTATTTCATTATTATTTGATTAAGATAACAACAAAAAACCGCATAGCTCAACTGGTAGAGGTCTGGCTTTCAGGGTCCGTGGGTCGAATCCCCCTGGTTGTATTTTATGCAGCGCGTTTTTTGGGAAGAAAAAAAAAGGGTTAAGGTGCAAAAATACACATATGTTTTTCCTCCAGGAGCGCCCAGCACCATATGTTTTTTTTAGGTGCAAAAATACACACGCCGTTAGGTTTTAAGAGCAAAAATACCACTTCCGTTAGTTGACCGTTAACTGACCGTTAGTTGACCGTTAACCATGGTGAAATTACCTTTTTGCCCTTAGTTTAAAATAATTAAAAAGAAAAGGGTTAAGGGCAAAAGAGTAATTTCACTATGGTTAACGGTCAACTAATGGAAGTGGTATTTTTGCTCCTAAAACCTAACAGCGTGTGTATTTTTGCACCTAAAAAAAAGAGCGCTCCTGGAAGAAAAACATATGTGTATAACGGTTAACTAATGGAAGTGATATTTTTGCTCCTAAAACCTAACAGCGTGTGTATTTTTGCACCTAAAAAAAAGGACGCTCCTGGAGGAAAAACATATGTGTATTTTTGCACCTTAACAAAAAAAAAAAGGAAAGAAACGCGCCTAAGAAGATTCGAACAGGCATCACGTCTCTCATGAATGAGACGCCCTACCACTGAGCTATTGGCGCCTCATTGATTATGTTTCAGCCAAATTTTTTAAAAACTGAAACATTTGTGCGGGGTTCATATTTTGGTCGACTTCTTGTTGGGATCTATGATTTAAAATATATATATATATATGCCTTATCCATCTATCTATTTAAGACTACTAATAAAAATATTTATTTTGATTAATAGAGTAGTTAAGAAATCTCCTACTATCTCTCCTTATTTGAAGGAGGATTAAATTAATAAAGTAAAGATAATATATATCTTATGACTTAGTTTAATTGGGAGATATTATTGGTTTTATTAATTAATATTTTAAGTTACATTAGTTATTAGAAATGAGAATTTGATATGATAACGAGATCATTGGATTTGTGCTTGTCATTTTATTATTAGGTTTCTAGTTGTAGAAACTAAATATATTTAATAGTTAAATGACATGATGAGCTTTATTAAAAGTCCTAAATTTTAGGATGAAAGTGGAATTTATTCTCGTTAAAAGCTTTATTATTAATGGAGATATTAATGTTTTTGATAATTTATAATCTCCTATAATCTCTCTTAAAATTAATATATCTGAATAAAAGTCGAGATTTTTTGTATTTATTTGATAATAGTTTGAAATTAAAACAATATCTTGTTTTAATAAATTGGATGATATTTGTGAATATCTTAGCCACTATATATTTAATTTATCAAGAAGGATTTGTGACCATGATAAATAAATAAAAATTATGAAATTGTCATATGCCATGATTAATTAAATGAAAATTTAATTAATTTGTTATTTGCTATTGAAAGCAAATTTTCTGAATTATCAAATATTTTATTTGACAAGCATATGACAATGATATGAAAATTTAATCATTTATCTAGTGTAGAGATAAATGTGCTCTAATTTTTCATGTATTATTATTTCTCTTGTGATATAAGCATGCATGATATCGTTAATTCATAATATCAATTATTTGGCCAATTGATATGATAGATAGAGCTGATTTCATGTATTGGTAGAAATGCGATTATATTATAGCCTTAATTTATAATTATGGATGATTTTGTGGCTATAATTTTATGCTTTTTAAAATATTGTGAATAGCAATTTTATTAAGTTAAATACTTAAATTTTGGAATTAAGTATGGTGAATTTGTTAGTCACCAAAGTGGTTAATTCTTTATGAATTATTTTAATTCCAAATATTGTGGTAATGGTATGGTTAATTTGTTAATCACCAAAGTGATCAATTCTTTATGAATTGTTTTAATTCCAAATATTATGATGATTATCCATTACCTTAATGCTATAAAGTTATGTTTGCTTTATGGGTGAATTGAAGTTTGTTATGGATCAACTCAAAAGTTGATTATTTGTTTTTATAATTATTAAATATAAATGTTGGTAGTTTTATTTAGACACCCAAAGATGATAAATATTTCTAGTGGGGGCATGCATCACTACCAAATTATTTGAAATCTTTATAGCATCATTATAGTTGAATGTTGCATATTTGTGAAATATCAGACATTGAAAGAAATGTTGATTATGTCCTCTTTACCATAGAAATTGTGGGGGCAAGCCATTTTAATGGCTAATTTTATTATTAAAGAGTACCCCATAAAATGATACAAAAACCTACCATATGAAATATGGAGAGGAAAGAAATCTATCTTGAAATATTTGAAAGTGTGGGGGTGCTTGGCAAAGGTTGAGATTCCTAAACCTAAAAGGTTGACAAATAAATCTAAGACAGTAGACTGTGTGTTTATTGGCTATACACTTAATAGCAGTGCATATCATTTTCTGGCTTATAAGTCCGATGTATCAGATATCCATGTGAATACGGTTATTGAGTCTAGGAACACTACGTTTCTTTGAAAATGTATTTCTGTACAATATGGGTAATGATGATAATAATACTGTGATATCTCAAGATGCTGTGACTAATGATAATCTTGGAGAGGAGGAACCTAGATGTAGAACTAGGCAAAGGACTTTAACATCCTTTCGCCCTGATTTTCTGACTTATCTATTGGAAAATGAGCCTTGAACACTTGGAGAGGTTATGAGTTTTCCTAAAGCACCTTTCTAGGAAGAGGCTATCAATAGTGATGTTGACTCCATTATGTCAAACCACACTTGGGAATTGGTTGACCTTACTACTGGTAATAAATCTCTAGAAACTAAGTGGCTTTTCAAAAAGAAGATGAAAGTAATGGCACTATTGATGAGTACAAAGCTAAGCTAGTAGTAAAAGGCTACAAACAACGTGAAGGCCTAGACTACTTTGATATTTATTTGCTTGTTATAAGAATTACATCCATTCAAATGTTAATCTCATTAGTAGCATTGAATGGGTTAGTGTTATCACAAAGCACACTAGATTGCTAAAATTCTTGAGAAATTCAAGAGTTTAAACATAGCTCCTGTGTCGAACCCTATAGATTCTAGTCTTCGAGTGTTGAGAAATACTGGCGAAGTAGAAAAACAAAAGGAGTATGCTTAAGTGCTAGGCAGTCTTATGTATGTTATGAACTGCACTAAATCTGATATTGCCTACGCAGTAAGCATGTTGAATCGCTTTACAAGTAATCTAAATGAGCTTCATTTGAGAGCTATGATAAGGGTTTTGGGTTACTTAAAGTAAACTCAAAACTTTGCTTTGCATTATGAGAAGTACCCTACAGTACTAGAAGGGTATTGTGATGCAAAATGGATAACCAACTCTAATGACACAAGATCCACAAGTGGATATATATTTACCCTTAGTGGGGCTACTGTGTCTTGGAAGTCATCTAAGCAAACTTGCATTGCAAGATCAAATATGGAAGCAGAATTCATTGCATTAGATAAAGCTGGTGAAGAAGCCGAGTGGCTTCATAATTTTCTTAAGAACATTCCCAGTTGGCTAAAGCCGATACCAACAGTGTGTACACTATGATAGTCAAGCAGTTATTGGTAGGGCCAAGAATGTCATGTACAACGGCAAGTCTAGACATATACGTCGTAGACATGATACCGTTAGACAACTACTCTCGAATGGAATCATCTCAATTGATTATGAGAAATCAAAAAGAGAATATAGCGGATCCATTGACTAAAGGGATTCCTAGAGAGTTAGTTAGATATTTGTCCAAAGGAATGAGTTTAAGGCCGATCCATTGTTGATTATTGCGGTAACTCTACCTATAAGAGTGGAGATCCTACAAACTAGGTTCAAAGAGACAACTAAGTGATGATCAACTGTTAACACTGTGGAGTTTTAAACTCATACTCATTCCTAGACAAGACAATGCATATATATAAGAGTAAGCTTTTAAGCTTTTAATGGTTTCTTAATCTGATCTGTTTAGATGATGTATGTTGACTTACATCACAAGGAATCACCTATGTGAGTGTGAAGTGTGGACCGCTTCTATGAGAATTTAAAACGGTCGATTCTCTAGAACACTCGTAGAACCAGGCGGTGTCCAGAGCCAAAATGGACACAACATGAGAACCAACGATGTTAGAGGAGCAACTGTGTGACTCCTATTGTCTTGGCATACACTAAAAGGTTGACAGTTCAAGGCAGCACATTCACTGATTGACTAGTATATCCGATAGGTTTTTACTAGAGAAGGTTCAAAGGCAACCCCTACCTTTCTCGATGTAGTTGTTTCTCGTAGAGGAATCGCACTTTGCATACATGATCATTTGCATTTGGTCATGATAGACTAACTTTTTATCCATGTGGGGGATTGTTGGAATTTATGACTAAATCCTATAGGTTATGAATAAGAAGTCTTACTGGTTTGCTACCATCGGTCGCATCAGTTTGCCACGGTCGTGTCGGTTCACCAACAAGAGACAAGTCCATCTGATCGTGCTTTTTCAAAGTCTATAAATAGAGCGCCCTAGTCACATAATAAAGAGAATTGTTTTTCTGCATACACTCTTTCTATATACTGCAAATACATTCTGTGTGTTCCGAAAGCAGACTCGTTGGATTTGCTTAGGCTTCAGATAGACAGAGCCATCTTTCTGGAGACGAATAATCCACTCTATCTTGGGAGACAACTGCTCATAAACCTTTGGCATCAGTATTGAGGGAGCAAAATTGTCTTAAGGACACGACGAAAGTTGGGCTCGGATTTTTTCAAAGTTCATTATCATATTTCGGCAGTCTTGTGAGTTTTTACTGTTTTTCTTTCTTGTGTAGAAGTATGGTATATTTACAGATTATGCATATTGATTATACAGATTCTTTCTTTTGTGAAAATTCCAACTTAAATGATTTTCTACAACACCCAAGACTCCACGAGTAAGTTTGCATACCTCGCCAATGACTGCGCCTCCGAGAAGCTAGAATGCGAAGGAAAAGGGGCCTCACCACAAGCAACGTTGCAAATTACTTTCTTTATCCAATATTTCTATTGGAAGAAGGGGAGGGAAATACTTACCAAAAGAAGTGGGGCTGTGAGGGTTCAGTTCTTATAAGAGGAAATCGATGCTGAATTTGAGTTCCAAATCGACCCGTAACTGTGACATCACGGGCTTGAAGAAGAGGAGTGGGAGGAGGAGGCTTCGAATGAACAAGAAGCATATCAAAGAAGAGAGAAGAAGCCTATGCAGATCAAACGGAGCCTGTCCATGGGCAATTTGGTCAAGAGGATGAGATAAAAAAAAAATTTCCCCCCTCAAACCAAACACACCTTAACAAAAAGTTTATCCTCTTCAATATCTTATTCCATTATTACTAGTTTTTCAATTTTTATTCCATTATTACCAGTTTGACCTAAACTTGTCAAACTGCTATCCTTTTTTATTGTTATACAAAATATGACAGTGTCACAATCCTCTTTTAATTACAAACTCAAAAAATAAAAAATAAAAAGCCCAAAAACATCACAGCAGTTAACCCAGTTTAAGCCTTTTTGCCAAACAACTACTAAGACAGAAAATTTAAAATCAACAGCCCCATCATATAAAGTACCAAATGTTATGAATATACTAATTATGTGGATGTCCATTGACTCCCGGTCTCCAAATACTACAAGATGACATGGGACCCACGCATAGTACCATACATAGTATTTACTATTTGGTGGGACCTGCACACAATTATACACACACCTACGGGAAGGAAATC
Organism: Acacia confusa; assembly: GCA_037074495.1. Taxonomy (NCBI): domain Eukaryota; kingdom Viridiplantae; phylum Streptophyta; class Magnoliopsida; order Fabales; family Fabaceae; genus Acacia; species Acacia confusa. Next base: position 41,860,889 of record CM073502.1, on the reverse strand, counting down.
CGTGAGTGTACAGTTTATGTTTTAGGGGAAAACTACACCAAATGACCCTGAGGTGTAAATTGCACTAAAGACCCATTTTCCTTCTATAAATAGAGGTCTTATGTAACTATTCTTTATACAGTGAAATGAGAATTTCTCTCTCTATTTTCTCTCTCTATAATCTATTTTCTTATTCTCACCAGTTTTATAACACGTTATTAGCACGATTGCTTCTCAATCGTGTGCTTCTTTTCTCATCCTAACTTGTTCTCTTTCTCTCTTACCATGTCATAGTTGACGCTGGCGCCTTATATCATAATTCTCATCCCTTCACAAAAAAACACCTCCATTTCGCCTCCATAACCAATACCAGTAGGGGTCATTCTCATTTTCGCCGTCGAACATAAAGGATGTTCTTGGTTTTCATTCTTGTGTTCTTTCTCTCACAATTTTCAAACTTCTTTGCAATCTCTTGTTTTTCTTTTGAGAGTGTCTGATCCACCAACTCTGTCTCCATATATTATTCTTCCACTGTGGGTCCATATGTTTTAATTATGAAGTATGAAGTATGTTGTTCGTTTCCATTGCTTATCATTATTTTATTATAAAGTTATATCATCAACATGAAGTCACAGGGAAGAGTTGTTAGAAATAATTTCGCATGGGCCATGGAGTCACGGATGTAAAGTTGAAAGAAAGGAAAGAAAAAATTCATGACCCTACATGTTTATATTATTATAAATATAATAATAATAAATTATAATATAATTAAAAAATAAAAAAAATGGAGGAGAAAAAGAAAGAAATGGCTGCGAATGGGAACAGGTTAGTATGTTTTATATTTAAGATTATTATTAATTTGACTCCATATTGAAAGTCTAGATTTAATTTTTCTTTTTAATTGTTTTAATTTGATATTTTATTATTGTTACTAACTTTATTAATATTTTCTTTTACTTATTTATTTATTTTATTTTACATTCATTTATTTTTTATGGAGGCGATACTAAGCTCCATTTATTTAATTTAAATTTGATTTTTTACCGCTTTATTTACTTTTCATGGTAGCGACACTAGTATATATATTAATGGGCTCCATTTGTTATTTACTACTTTATTTATTTTTCATGGTTGCAACATTATATATTCATGGGCTCCATTTGTTTAATTTAATTCTTTACTGCTTTATTTATCTTTTATGGGGACACACTAGTATTTATTAGTGGGCCCCATTTATTTATTTTATTTTACATTTATTTATTCTTCATGAAGACACATTAGTATCGATTAGTGGGTTCTATTTATTTTATTTAGTGTTTATTTATCTTTTATGGTGGTGAAATTTTGTGGGCCCCATTTATTTTATTTTAATTCTTTACTGCTTTATTTATTTTTCATGGTAGCAACACTAGTATAGTGAGCACCATTTATTTTATTATTTACTGCTTTATTTATTTTTCATGGTGGTGACACTAGTATAGTGGACTCCATTTATTTATTATTTACTGCTTTAAATCCCCTTCCCTTTTATTTTCATTTATTTATTTACTGCTTTAAATTGGCTAGAAGTTAAATGATTAATTAGCCTGAAGCTAATGAAATAAGTTGGCCTGAAGCCGAGAGACAAGTTATGATACAAGGCTTGATCCATAAATTTTGTATGCCATCAATTGTATAAAGGCCTCAAAATTGTATATTTGGCATCTAATACTCCCTTAAATTATGAGACAAGGGATTGTATGATCATGATTGATTGTAAATACATATATCCAATTTGTTCTTGCAGTAGCAAAATTGTGATAAAGTCAAGAAATATTGTGGATTAATTATCATGATCAAATAGATCAGTGAGTTATGGATCATGAATTTTATTCAACTTCATTTCCCGAAGTGAATGAAGCAAATATATTATTATGGTTGTTTTGTGTTTTCTATGATTATAATAATTGTTGTGAATATAAGAGAATAATATTCATAAACAAAATGATTAAATAAAAAGCAATATTATTTCAACAAAGTTTAATAGCGAGTGGCTCAACTTCATTACAAACCTTAATCATCTCATTTTGAAGATATTTAATGTCTTCTTCTTTTGCTTCTCTTGAGATGGGATCCAGATGAGGCAAAGCTCTTCGTAATATCGAGATTTGCATCATAAGTTTCTTAAGCTTTTTGTGTGGCCACTCAGTTAACCCTCCTTTTTTATGGATCTTTTTGTATGGTGTGAGTAAACATATTTAATTGTTTACTCGCATCATCTAGGGTTAAGTGAAAATAATCACTTAAATCATGGTGCGTTGTTTTCTTTATTCTTTTCCGTTGCTCCATTGTTAATCTATATAATTCACCCTGATTAAGGAATGATATATCTTATGGAATATTAACCGTAGGCTGTTTTCCTTTATCTAATGGATTTTCAATGTTGGTTTGAAATGAACTCTGCGGTAGTTCATTTGGGTTTTTAGCCCATTCTGAACCAACACAAAGGACCTCATGATAGTCCAATACAGAATCACGCATCAAGTTATATCCTGATGCTTGTAAATCTATACAATACTGTGTCAGAAAGTGTTTGATTTCTCCAAAATTTTTATTACTAAAATCAAACATTGGAAGCCTGTCAGTATTGTAAGATTTATCCTGTACATTTTCAAATAAAACAGCATGGGAAATTATACATATCTTCCTTCCGTGAACTTCAAGTTTATGATATTGAAGTCTGTTGGTATGTATAATTTCCAGTAAAACATGACAGCAACTACATTCCAATAAGCTAGTAGTTGTTAATTGGCTTGTAGTTGTTGGCTGGATGATTGTTGCTGGTTGGCTGGTTGTTGATGGCTGGCTGGTGGTTGTTTACTGGCTTGTGAGTGCTGGCTCATTGATTGTTGTGACTATTGGTTGAACTTGACTGGTAGACTCCATCAGTTCAGCCATAGTTTTACACCTTTTAATAGGCCTTCTTGATGAACCTGCTTCAGTTGTACCTTCAATCCTTGTAGATTGAGGAAGAACACTTGTTCTTGGGGGAGAAGTAGGTACATTTGAAGCAGAAAGAGGAATAGTAGAAGGAGGAATAAACATCTCAAAAGGATTAGGAGATAACAAAGAAGTAAATGACATGTTGGGATGATCATCATACAACAAAGCATCAAGTAATGTTGTTTCAGATGTATCAGAAACTGGGATAAAATTGCTAGGTCCTGCCTTGGCAATAGAATTTAGAAAAATATGTGAGTATCTGATAATTGATATTATCATATGCTTGTGTGTTTGTGAGGCATGTTCGTTTGCCTTCTTCTATTTATGGCCGAATTAAATCCTATTGAATCTCTGCAGATTTGCGCAGTCCTGTTAAGTCTCTACAGATCTGCTCCCTATAAAGCACGAGCTTAGAACCTTTTTGACTTTAAATGCATACGACAATTCGAATTGTTGCACCTGTGATTCCACAGTGATGCATCTATGATTACACAGTATTGCGCTCGTGAATCTGCAGTGATCCATTTGATGATTTTGTATTTAATATATATTTGTTTGTCGATTCTGGAAAATGAAAATTTTGTTACCAGAAGTAACAAATTTATGCATTGATAATGCATTAAGAAATCTGTGGAATTTTAATGAAATAGATATCATATATGCTATTATTATGGAATATTGTATGGAAATTTCATGAATTAATTTTTTTTTAAGGTCTCACATTTGAGGGGGAGAATGATATATATCAAGTGTGAATATTTATGTGATAATTTTTTGTGAATGTTTCTGTGTTGATTCCCCCAAAATGAATATTAGATTTGATGATAAACCATATGGAATGTTGGCAAGACTCGTTTGATCATCTGAGTCGTATAGCTGCATGTTCTCAAATAAAAATGATTATGAAAATATTATTGGAAATGGATCTCTAGAAATATATTAAATTGAAAGATTATATGTGAGATTATAAGTCTGCAAAGTTTGCAGTGATGTTTGCAACCAGAAGTTTGCAATATATTATGCGCGCAATTTTTCCAGATTGAATGATCCAGAAATCATATATGAGTAGATCAATGATTATGAGAACATTGTTTATATATATTTGCAGCAATTATATAAACCAACAAAATTCTCCCTGTAAAATTGACTTTTGGTTAGGAGTCAGATAAATTTCATCTTAATAGTTTTGAATGTGCAATGATCCACTATAATACACACAGATGGATATATACTGCATGATTTGATTAGGGGGAGAAAAATAAGCAGATTGGGTAAAAGAGATAAAGTGAAATGAATTATCATAGACTCATGTTGATCCTCGTACAAATAAATGTATACTAAGAGTTTAAAATGATAATTCAATTGCAGAGTTTAGTTAATCGAATGTCATAAGCATTCACTGATCTAAAGAAAGTGACGAAGTCACATGTCTCAACTGCAAATGCTCCTATATGAATTGTTATAAAGCACACCAGAAGTGTTGCAGGTCCATCGATTTTAAAGATAAAAATCTTCGAATGAGAAAATGAGCTATAAGAATATAGATGATCAAATCGAGGATAATTAAAAAAAGCTTCAGAAGGGCCATCTCCTGAAGAGATGTTATCTCCAGAAGAGATGTTATTTCCATAATTGAATATTATGGTCCTAGAAGAGACCCAGGTACCTAATATATGTGAATATAAAGAGATCTCAATAAATGAAACCCGATGAGACTGAAAAATAAAGTCGACATTGATGATATTTATGTTTATATGATAGCATATGCTGTAATGAATGATAATGAGGATTATGAGCCACAATATATTTGTGTGTGCCAAAAGCACATAAGGCGCCAAAAAATACAAAAGTCCCAGAAGGACTCAAGATGCTATGAGTATCAAATTCTAGATAATAATCAATTAAATATATTCATGAAGCTATAATAGTACATATAGTATTATTATGAACATTTATTAAAAGTTTTATATGCACATATATGTTTATGAAAAGATCTAGATGTATCTTATTATGATTTTACTTGAAAGATTTAGATTTTGCAGGTATACAATGAACGGTCAGACTAGACGTTTCTATTGTTCCAAAGCGAACCAATTTTTGATGACAGAATGAAAGATATACACATAAAAACATTAAAGCAATGTAGTCATCAAGAGGAGCAACACTAATGTAATCAAGAGGGGGAGACTATACACGCTGTACTCTTTTTCTCTTATCTAGGTTTTGTCCCACTAGGTTTTCCTAGAAAGGTTTTTAATGAGGCAGCACTGGATAGTGTATCAATGAATGATGTACTCTTTTCTTTGGTTAGGTTTTTATCCCACTGGGTTTTTCTTAGTTAAAGTTTTTAATGAGGCACATTCATAAATGGACATCCAAGGGGGAGTGTTATGAATATACTAATTATGTGGATGTCCATTGACTCCCAGTCTCCAAATACTATAAGATGACATGGGACCCACGCATAGTACCATACATAGTGATTTACTATTTGGTAGGACCTGCACACAATTATACACACACCTACGGGAAGAAAATCCGTGAGTATACAGTTTATGTTTTAGGGGAAAACTACACCAAATGACCCTGAGGTGTAAATTACACTAAAGACCCATTTTCCTTCTATAAATAGAGGTCTTCTGTAACTATTCTTTATACAGTGAAATGAGAATTTCTCTCTCTATTTTCTCTCTCTATGATCTATTTTCTTATTCTCACTAGTTTTATAACACCAAATAATTAAATTTTAATCCTCATTATCTGTGTGATTTATTATTTCCGGGCTTCTTTCACTTGCATCACAGCTTTTCTACGTAAAATGTGTGCCCTCTAAGCTCTCACGGTACTTGATTCAAAGAATAAAAAATGAAATCAAATAGAAAAATTAGTTTTTATTGAAAAATTTCTTTTATCGCTTTAAATTAAAAATGATAAATAGTACATATAATTAATATTAAAAAGGGTTTTTTTTAATGAAAATGGTTTTTGCTCGTATAAGATTGAGAAGGTTTATTTCACTCCTATTATTTATAAGGTAGAGACTAGAGAGAATTTTTTTAAGGACGTTAATTTGAAAAAAAAAAAAAAACCACTTTAATTAGCAATGTACTATTATTTAATATCAACCTATTCACATACCTTTGTAAGCATTTTAATTTATATAAAATTGTGTCTATTAAATATATTTAATCAAAGACATTAGTGTTTTTTTAATTTTTAATAATAATTTAATTTTTTTATTAAATTTAAATTTTAATATTCAATTATTACAATATATACAACTAATATATGTGTGTGTAGTATTCAATAAGATTCATATTTTTTCAGTCATTTTTTATCTTAGCTAACTTTTCAAATAATAATCCAAACAAGAGGCTATTTGGAAAAAAAACCACTGCTGTCATCGTTAATTCAAACACAAATCACATTCACAATTTGATTTTTATCTTATCTTACGTTTGTAAAAGTCATATTAAATATAAGTCATTTCTGCCATTGCTATTATATCCGCCCTAATTATAGGGCTAAACTTAAATCTAAGAATTAATGACATAATATTCTAAAATGCAATTGTAATAAGTATTAATTGATGATTTAACATCTTGCAATGCAATTACAATAAATAGTAAGGATTCAAAATTAAAATAAAATACTTTTCTACACAATAGTGGCCTAAAACAGGATTGTTGGCATCCTTTGCATCAATCTTCATATCGCTTCAGTATCTTTTTCTTTTTTTTCCTTTGATATCCATCATTTTCCAGATTTTTTTTTAAAAAAATCTCCTTTGAAGTGGTAAAATACTAGAATTTCAAGTCTTGATGAAACTCAGCTTTTGAACAAGGTCTTGGATCCGGGGTTGGTTTTAGAAAGAGAGATGAATCATCATCCATAATGAATTAAGGATTTTTGTTTCTATATTATATCCTTTTTCTTTCAAAAACAATTTTTAAAAATTATTTTTAAAAACGAGTTCTGAAAAACATGTTTGAATAGTTATTTTAAAAAAAATCTATTTTTGAAGTGGTGTGATGACGGTGGCAAAATAATGGTCAGCATGAGTGGTGATGTTAATTAATGATCCACACATGTGGTCTTAAAAATTAAGAAAGGAAAAAAAAAAAACACATGTTTTGATTTTTTTTTTTTGTTTGGTTTCTAAAAACAACTTTCTTCTTTTAAAAAATAACTTATTAAAAACAGTTTTTTAAATAAGTTTTATTATTATTTTTTAAAAAAAAAAAACAAAATCAAACCGCCTTAAATTTACTTTGAAGATGTTGTACTGGGAAAGAACTTGTTGATACATTTAAACTTGTAGATCGATTTTGCAGGTAACCAACCATATGAGAAGATCTCAAGCAACATATAACAACAGACATGTCCATGGTTGCTGGATCAACCTGTACAAAGTTGGTGAGTTTTGAGAAGAAAGGGCCGGAGAAATTTAGAATATGATAGGGAAGACGATGGATTAGTAACATTGATCCAACGATTTTAAGAAAGAATACGAATTGAATAGGAACCTTATTAATTCTATTGCTCACTTAACTACTTGATGGATGAGTCTTGCGAAAACACTCTCAAAATTTAGAAGCCTTCTCCATTCATAAGCCAAAACTTTGACTTAATAGAGTAAAAAATATAATATAAACAGTCAGTTGATTTTTTTTAAGGCATTTAAGAAACTAAATAAGTTATTTAATCATAGTATATGTTATGTATCGTTAAATTATATTATTATTACATATCAATTTATAAGTTAGGCAAATTAGTTTATTTAGCTTCCTTTATTTATTTATTTATTAAAAAAAGGTCAACATTTATATTAAAGATAGGAGCTAGTACTTTTTAAAATGAAGGGACCAAACTAAAACTTTGTCTAAATAAACTATTAATTGTATATTTTTCACTTTAAAAATTACCAAACGTGTTATTACAAAATAACTATGAGCGGTTTTCTTTTAACCTTATTTTTTGTTTCGCTCAACCCGTTAATGTCTTATAGATTTTATTTTTTTTAATTAATATTTGCAAACAAGTGATTTATTAACCGACAAAAATCTTCCTGAATTAATGTTATGGGTTTAATGTAAAAATTGTGATCATCAATGAGGTTAAATTTATTAGGGAAAAAATGAGGTTAAATTTAAACTTTAAAATGCACTGACCTAAAGTTAGGAAGTTTTTTAAATTTTAGCTTGAAAAATATTGGTATTAAAATCATACTTGCTTGCCTAAGCTCACTTGTTGAGAGATCTTCTTTCCATATGGTCAAATTCAATCTGTTGGTGCCTTGATGGGTTGAACGGTAGAGATTTGCCCAACTTCATCTCAACAAATATTTCCAAAATTTAGGTGATTACTTCTTAGTATTCCTTTGTTAAGATGTCTTTATAAGATGCCCTTGATGATACATTTGTAACATAAGTATCATGACCACATGTTAAACATAAAGTAATTTATATTCTAAACATAAATTACTACTCCCTCTGATCCTAATTATAGGATAATATTTGAGAGTTGAATTTAGTCCTAATTATAGGACAACTTTTAAATTTTTGTCAAATTCTACCTAAAATGCCCTTATGGAGTAGTGATTGAATCTCACACAGCCTGAGTAATGAGTAATTAGCTTGAATCATTAGCTTGAATCTCGCACAGCCTCCAGGTTTGTAATATCTATGTATAAAGTAGTGATTGATTTTTTCCCTAAAAATAACCTAATACTCAATCTATTTGTGAAGATTAAAACGATCCATGGAGTAAAATATTAATTTCATTTTCTTTTTTCCCTGGCTAAAATTAAAACGATCCGTGGAGTATTTGTTATTAAGAAGTCCTTTTCAGAATTATCTGACTTAGCATTCCATGATTGAATAAAATCTCTAGACCCAGTTTGATGCCAACTCAATAAGACCAGAACTTGCAATAATAATTTTCATTTCGTACAGTATTTGATAAATAATTGGTATATCACGGGTTGATTAGAAATAGCAAAAATGTGAGTATCGATGAGGAAAAAGCCAAAAAAAAATTTCACGCTGTTGATTAAAACGATTGATCCCTTAAACCGAAATTTTCTTTCATGTTATTTTTAATCTTGAGTAGGGGCATTTTAGGAAAATAAAGATAATTAATTAATTTAACTTCCCTCCTTAATCCCTTTAAATTCTGGTAATTATGTCATATAATTAGGACCGGAGGAAGTATATACATATTTTAACAGGTAAAAATTACGATAGACTATGAACAATGGACACTAAGGATGTGTTTAGTTTGAATAGAGGGGTGGGCATGAGACGGAAGGGAGAGGAGAGAAATTTTTTACCAAATTTACCCATGAAATTTTTTTATTATTCCATTGGATTTACCAAATGCAGCTATACATTTTGTTCCGACATTCTTCAAGGCTGAAACTGCCCCTTTTTCCTCCACCAGTTTTATCCTTCAAACTGACAAGTTTAATACCATCTTCGCATCTACTTATTGGGCGGCCACTTCTGGGGCTGAACTCAATACGCCCAAGACTCCACTGATAAGTTTGCGTGCCTCACCGGTGATTGTGGCTTCGAGAAGCTGGTAGAAATAGAATGCAGAGGAAAAGGGGCCTCATTGCTGTAAACGTTGCAAATTCCAAGATTTATGTTCAAAGAAGGGAAGGAAAATACTTACCAAAAAGGAAGAACAAGCAAATTGAAGCCCATACAAATTGAATGACTTATGTGTACTTTGTCATGTGTCCATAGGTAATTTAGTCAAAACGAGATAAACATTGTTTCTCCATCCCTTCCCTCACTCATCCCTCTCTTCAAACTAATCACATCCTACGAAGAAGTTTATCCTCTTCAATATTTTATTCCATTATTACTGGTTTGACCTAAACTTAGTCAAACTGCTATTCTTTTTTATTGTACTTTCCTACTTTATATTTCAATTTAGACCCAACATGAAACAAACAATAGGACAGTGTCGCAATCCTCTTTTAATTACAAGCCCAAAGAAAATTAAAAACCCGAAAAACATGGCAACCGAAAACAGCTGCCTTTTGCCAAACCGCTGCCAAAACACAAAATTTAAAATCAATGGCCCATTAATTCCCTAAGGCTTTGTTTGGGAGTTTGGAGGAGAAGGAAAGGAAAGATATGCAGGGAGTTTGGAGGAGAGGAGAAGGAAGGGAAATGGAAGATAATTCCTCCCCTTATTTGGGAGTTAAAAAAATAGTAAGGGAGAGAGATGAAAGATTAAGGAGTTATTTTTACCATTTTGTCATTTTCTTTAAGAATTAATATAATTATTATACTGTACAAATAAATTTAAAAAGTATTTTCTCTCTCTAAAAATATTTTCGTGTGCATTCCAACAGTAGAAAAGAAAAAAGAAATAAAAAATAACGAGAATGTTTTATTTGAACGAGGGTAAAAAAAAAATTAATCTATTCTTCCTCTTAAAACCCCCATATTGGGGGAACTTTATTTTTTTAATGAAGGAGAGTTTTGGGGGATTTGTGAAAATTCCTAATTCCCTCTTCTCTTATTTTTTAAACTCTCAAATAAGGGAAAGGATTATCAAAACCCTTCCTTTCCATTCTTTTCCCTTCAAAATAGAACTCTCAAAAATAAAAATCAAGGCCCAACATATAATGTACCAAATAATTAAATCTTAACACCCATTTGAATCTGTGTGATTTTATTATTCTTTTGCCTCCTTCACTTGCAACGCAGCCTTTTCTATAGAAAATGTCATGGTTGCAACCTTTTCTATGGAAAATGACGTGTGTGCGTGTGCCCTCTAGGCTCTCACGGTTACTGGTTCAAAGAATAAGAAATCAAATCAAATAGAAAACTTAGTTTTTAATGAAAGGGTTCTTTTATGCTTTTAAATAAAAAAATAAAAATAATACATATGACCAATATTAATTGATAATATCTAATTTATAAAATGCCCTTTGATTCTTTAATATAAAAGCTATTTAACATATTTGAGGACATTATAACAAATTTACATAAATTAAATATTTATAAAATTATTATTTGATCTCCTAAAATAACCATATATAACCTTTGATTAAGTGCCTAAAAAATAAATATAGATATAAAAATTTAACATGAAAAAAATATCGATAAAAAAATCTCCATCTCAATGTGAGCAAGGACAAACAACCGCAATCAAAAGTGAAAGATTTTATCTATATTTATTTTATTTTTTTCAAGTTAAAAACAAATAATAAGTTAGAGAAATATTGAAATCAATGTAATGAATTTTATAATTCTAAACCGGTTACATGAAGATATAAAAATGTAATCTAATGAGTTTTAAACTCTACAATTGAGCACAATCCCTAGGTTGGAATTGGAAAATATGATTGATCAACAAAATAAATGCAGCCTAAAAGTCTGAGCATCATGAAGCCTGAAAAGACCATCCCAAACACAACCCCACAGGCCATTGCACCACAAACATGCCCACATTCACGGCTTCTTGTCTTGCAATTCTCTCTTGTAGTTGCTTCCTTTTCTCTTGTCATTTCAATACTTTTCAATATTACACCATTATTCCCTAATTCTTTTCTCATTGCAAATCCTCCATGAATAAGGCCTTCAACTTCAAGAAAGTGATCTCTTGCATCTTCATATCCCACTAGAGATCCCAATTTCTGTGCCTTTTTCTCTTCATCCCCAGCCCATTTTACCATTGCCTCCTTCCCATCACCAAAACCTTCTGGACATTCCTCCGCTTCTGCAAATTGAGTAAAATTTTATCAATTTATAGATACCAGATAATACACAAACAGACTTCAGATGGTAAATTTTCAAAGAAAAGAAAGAAAAAACATGTCCTAATTATTTAATCCATGAATTTATTCTTCCATATATATAGTTAAATTTTCACTCATGATCGATCTCTTTAAGTCTCAAGTGCAGATGTGTTCCTCTTCCCTTGGACTTCTTTTTGGACCAACAAAATGATAACATTTAAAAGAGGCAGAGGATTTAATAACTTAGTCTTTCAAAAATAAAGAATGCCATGTTTCGATGTGTGTGTATCATTTCCATTCAATACGCGGGAACAGAGGAATGTTCAAATTCAAACGGTTCACATCTGTTACTTCTTTTTTGCTGCAAGAAAAGATCTTTCCACAACATAAATGAGTAAGAACATACTAGCATATATAAGATTTAGGGGAAGAAAATGGAAACTGTTACTCATGCATGTAGAATCTAAATTGGAATAAAGCAAGGCTAATTCCAGGCTCTTTACCTTTCCATTCCACCATAGCCTTACAGTCATCGGGAAATTCCCCCGGTTCTGCAAATTCAGCGACGGATAGTTCACCACCGGCCTCTCCGCCATCTTCGTTGAAACAAGATTCGGTGCAAGAACAATCCGAAGCAACCTCGAGTTCTTCGGCGCCGGAGAAGTCTCTGGAACTGTGCCATTTATGGAAGCCGTCCTCCAAAATCTGGATCCTCCGAGCCACGTGCTGCAGATGATGAGGCGTCGTCGATGCCGGAGGAGAAGAAGTAATCTCAGCCGATAAGAGACTCTTTATGAAGACGAATTTCTGCTTGATGTCTTCATAGAGTTCTTGATGTCGATCGTCGTCGTCATGAAGAAGCAAGGCGTCTCGGAGTATGGATTCGAGTTCTTGGAGTTTGGATTGCAAGATCGAGCATCGCTTAGTCATTATTATTGTTACGTTTTTGGTGAGAAAATTTTTGTGACACACGAATCTCTTCTCTCTGATTCTGAGCGATACAGAGCGTGAAATAGAAACAGAGGGACGTGGATGCGATAGTGTTTTAGTGTGGGAGCGTGGGGAAGACGGTTTTGTTTTGGTGGGAAGCGAAGTGTGGGAAACGGTGCCAATGCGTTGTCGTGTCGCTTCTCCAGGGAAACTGTAAAAAGCTTGGGGTGCGCAAACGAGACATGTTTGCTTGGTCGTTTGACATTTTCTTAAATAAGGAAAGGAGTCCCCCAAAAAAATTCAAATATTTTTAAAAATAACATAAAAGACTATGATATGCTTTGGGGAAACCATTTTGCAGAACCTATATTCTTTTTTTATATATAATAATAAAGGAAAATTACATTTGGGTCCCAAAGACTAGAATTAATTACAAAAAAGTTTTCCACCAGAATCCCATTACAAAAAGTCCCAAATTAATTAAAAAATTCTAAATCCGTATTTACAACTTAAAATGTTATATTAACAACTAAAAATGTTATATTAACAACAAAAATTTTCAATCCGTATTTACAATTGGAAATGTTATATTAACAACTGAAAATGCTATATTAACAACAAAAATTATCAATTATTAATAATAATTGATAATTTTTGTTGTTAATATAACATTTTCAGTTGTAAATACGGATTGAGAATTTTTTAATTAGGACTTTTTTGTAATGAAATTCTGGCATGAGACCTTTTTGTAATTAATGCTGCTCTTTGGGACCATAATGTAATTTTCCCTAATAATAAAGACACCTCAACTAACACTCATGGGATCATTACTCCCATTACAATCCTTACATAGAATCTCTCTCAACTCATTAGGAGGCTGGTAAAACTCATGAAGACCCAATCCTGCCTCAAGTCCCTTCTTTGCTAAAAAACCTACCACAGAATTACAAGACCTAGGCACGTACGTGCACTTTGTGATCCAGTCCCTTTCCAGCAATAGTTGTACTTCCGTGATGAGGGCTGAGTCACGGTGTGAACTTCCCTGTTCCTGATGAAGTATTAACTGTAAGCACTTGGTAGAATTCGTTTCTAGCCATACTTTCCTGACACCCATCATCCATGCAGCTTTTAGGCCTAGGAGGCACGCCCAAATTTCAGTAGAGAGTTCATCTCCATCCTCAATGGGGCACATGAAGCCTTTAAGAAATCCCCGATGTGTTATGAACAACCCCTCCATAAGTTGATTGGTTCGAAAGTCTGGAGTATGCACCATCAACATTCACTTTCACCCACCCCCACCTCCAGGGGGGGGAACTTTCTCGAATAGGGGCTAAAGTAACCCCTTGAAGATTTAGCCCAACAAGCCGATTGTTGGTAGTATGCATGGATTCTATCAATATGTTTGTACTTGCAAGAATGTGGTCATCTGAGGTATACTTCTTCTTAAACATAGCTAGATTCCGACAGCGCCAAATCCACCAACACATAATATTGAATTTGGAGGCCCAATTCTTGCATGCTTCTTTCTGGCCTCTAGCATTCCACCATACCCAATTTGAGGTATTCATATTACAGAATGTGCACCATCTCTCAGTAGGCACTGCTTTCCTCCATAGGGATCTTGAGTATGCGCAATCTCGGAAAACATGAATGGCACCCATAAAATCCTCTCCACAAAAGGTGCAACTTGAATTCGTTATTAGCCCACGACGGGCTCAATTAGCATTTTTGAGCAGGCATTGACGAGCTAACAGCCATAGAAACATCTTGCATCTATGAGGTGCTCGGATTTTCCACAAGCTACTCGAGTCTCTACCTTATACATCATGTCTCCTGAAAGAGCCCTATAAGTAGACTTGACAGTGAAACCCCCGTGCTTCTCCCATTTCTAGGAACACTCCCTGCATCATTAGTTACAATCCTCAACATTTATTCTGGTACAGATATATTTTCTCTCTCAATTGAATTCTTTAACTTTACTTTCTTACCACCATTAACATAATAGAGCCAAAATAAAGGATTTAATTAAGAAAAAAAAAATTGTATAAGTACCAACTTAAGAAAAGTGGGAAAGTATAAGTAACTGCAAAATGATTTTCTTTCCAATAATATAGTAAAGAGATGTGTGTCCGTGTTTTATTTTGCCATGTATTGTGTGTGAGTGTTTTTTTTTTAACCTTTATATGTACAATGTATGTTTATAATATTATAGTACTAAATATAAGACATAATTAATTTTTTTAAAGAGATTAAGGAAATTAAATAAATTACTTAATTATATCATATATTGTGTATCTTTAAATTATATATAGTTTATAAGTTTGGCAAAATAATTTGAAAAAAAAAATGACAAATATAAATATTTGATGTACTTTAATTAGCTTCTTTAATCTTTTTTTTTAAAAAAAATTAACTATGCCTTATATTTAAGACAGAAGGGAGTAACAACATTTTAGTAAATTTATACACGCATATCAAATATATAATATTTCAGACAGAGTGTGATCATTCTCAAGGGGACCACTATAATTAAGTGATCTTGAGATTGCAAATTAATTAGGAATCCTCCCAAACTGCAACATGTCTTGATCCTTATATCTCTCTTTTTCTTTACCTTGATATGTATGTATACTTACATTTATAGATACCAAGAATTTAAAATTGCACTGTTTCAACGTGTTTTTCTTGTCTTTTCACGATATGTTTTTCATTTCACTAAAGCCTAACTAACACGTTGATTAGGAGCATATTGCGAGAAATTTTATCTTGATGCAGGTAACCTTCAAATTGCTTCTTCTTGAAGTAATATTCCACTATTTAGCACCCAACACAAAGCAGCACTAGGTTTTGAATGACAAGCAAATATTAGAATATATGTATCATTTATGCCATGTTAAAAAATGGTTTAAGGTACATCAACCCTCAAAGTATTTTTCGGGATATAGACAACACTCTAAAGTATTTTTGGGTGCAATTTTAACACTAAAATATAAACAACACTCTAAAAAATTTTTAAGGAAAGTTTTAAACGCATTATAAAAAATAAAATAATATAAATAATAAAAGAAAAGAAAACTTCAATTTAGCATAAAAAATAATATTTAAAAGTCAACTAATCTTTATATTGCATTATATCTTCATCATCAATCTATCAAATATATCATGTTCAACATAAGTTAGCATGCATGAGTTAAACCAATCATCACTTATTCAATTGCGCAACTCATCTGAACTTAGGTGATGTCATGGTAACTCATTATGTCATGGTTTTGGTTCAACTTCGTAACTGTTTTTCCCAATACAAGTTTCTCCTCTGGCATCTGAACTTGACGCCTAGAGAAATTTAATGGAACTTTACACTGCTATACCAAGTCTATGTCGGTAAAAAAACAACACTTTAGTTACAGAAAAACAAAATTTACAGCGATTCCAAAAGCATTGAAGAAAAAAAGAAGGGTACCCCATGAGTTGCACATATACTTTCAGCTCTTTCCGAGAGAGCCAAGGCAGGCTTTTTCTGATTCTCCTTGTATGAGTTCACAAAATTTGGTCCTGTAATTTTAAGCAGAGCGTGCCAAGTTCATCATCAACAACAAAGAAAGAAACCACAAAAAGCTCAAAAAGTAACCAAGAAAAAAAGAAAAAAAAAAACACTACACACACACACAAAAGGAGAATCCCCTGAGATTAATGAGTGGACTTAACTGAGATTATAATGAGAGTAGAGGCGAGCAGTGCCAAGTAAAGCTGAAAAAGTGTAGTTGTTATCAATAGTAGGCTGAACCATGAAGAGTAAAATGTCGTTGCTTCTTAAGGATTCCTTAAGAGTTTTGAGTGACCAAATGACTGCATGGTATGTTGGAATTTTATAATTATTATTTATACATTAATTTGAATTAATATTATATATTAATTTGAATTAATATTGGGATTTATTAATTATAAAATTAAGAAGTGGTCCACGTTCACGTTCATATCCACCAAAATCTTAACCGCCCATGAATTTAGCACGTAAAGCTGGCACGTCTTTGATGGGAAGATGTGGAAGATACTCCGTGCTCTTTTTATATTGATTTACCCGGTCCCCTAAGTCTGTTCACACGACTGAATAACTCAAACACCATCTACAGAGAGTGAGAGTGAGAGCTTGGAAGAATTGTGGTCTTCTGCTTTCACGGTGAATCAATGGCTGGAGGTATTTCTGCCTTTTATTTTATTTAATTCTGCATTAGATCTAATTGCTTATTTGATTATTAAAGCATGATTAGATCATTTAGTTTATTTTACATGGTAACTATAATCGCTTTCATCTATGACCACCATTACCTTCTTCTTCCCTATTCCTCTATTATCTTCCCCTATTATTACCTCTTCTTCTGCCATTTCTAAACCGAGATGGCTCCAATGCCCTCACGCCAAAATGAAAAAAAAAAATATATATCTCAATTTTGTGTCTGCACTTGCAGACCCTTGCCCCATTGTGGGTCCGCCAGTGAACATCCCCATTTATCAACAATGCCTTCTAAACCCCGTAAGGGAATTGTAGAAAGAGGGAGTAGTTAGGATGGAGAAATAGAATTAGTTGTTGCCGAGGTGAGTTCGTCTTGTTCAGTGAAGTTGCCTAGCTTAAGATCAGATTAGATCAGTAAGGAGATCCTGCCCATGGATATGAATGGAGATGGGGGAGGAGGGGGAGAGGGGAAGATGAGAGAGTAATGGACGAGAGGAAGATGAAAGAGGGAAATTGACGTTTCTAAGGTGAAATTGCACTCATTTAAAATTATTACGGTCAAAATTGCATCTCAAAAACACACTAGCACTATGAAAAATATTTCAGGTGCTCAATACACCTTAACCCTTAAAAAAATGTCTCATTGCTATCTCAATTGGGTTTGGGCTCTAATATATCAATGTGATCTACATATGACCCAACAATATATATGATAGGAAGAAGGAATGACATAATTAGCTAAGACATCAGTCTTCATTTTAAAAGGAAGAAAGTTTGATACCTGCTTGTTAATGTGAAGGTTTTATTGATGAATAATCTGTAAGTACTTCTGAAAACGTTTTTTTAAGTTTGGAGATATGCCTTAGCCTTGGTGGGTGCTAGTGTCTAACCCGTCTAAAATTTTTTTGTACAATAGTTCCCCTTTAGTATGTTGAAAATCTTGTTGGAAGAAGGTGAGAATCAAATTTCAAGCTGAAGATAATTTTTCTTTAAGTATGTGAAGATCCATTTCCACCACTTTTGGTGGGAGCCGATTTTCAATCACAAGTATAAAAACTCAAAAGACAATGCCTCCTTTTAGCCTTTAGTTCTTATTTCGGTGGCGGGAATGAGATGTAGGTAGTGAAGAGGGAGCTACAAATGGTATCCAAGATCATAAAATATACAAATGGTAACTAAGATGGAATAGATTTTATGTTATTCAATTTTGAAGCTTCCTTTTGGCCAATAAATAATAAAAGAAGCTAACTAAGATTTTCCTTCTTCTACTTCTTTCTAATTACATGTATTCTTCTATTAGAAACAATCATATTCAAGGCATGTGAGTACATCTCCGAATCAAAATTCAAATCTTAATTTACCACGACTATCCCCTCCACTAGACCCAATCATTGTTAGTACCAAGATTTCTTATTATAATTATACACAATTCTTTTTCCCCCCTCTAAATCACTGAAAAAAAACTGTTATCATGAAAGTTTTTACCCACGAAAAATTGGTTTATTTTTCAACCATATTATACATAGCTAAGATATTGGCCCTGTTACAAAAATAGAAAAAGAGGGGAGCATGTTTTCTCAAAAATAGAAAAATTATTTTTCAACCATATTATACATAGCTAAGCATATTATACATCTCAAAAAGTTTTTACCCACGAAAAATTGGTTTATTTTTCGTCTCCACCCTTAAATAAAAAAAATTGTTCAAAATTAATGTTTTCTAGAATAAGTCCCTTTGAGGACATCGGATAAGATTGAAATGGAAAAAAAAAACTTACTATAGTATTTTATAAATTTATAAGTTATTTTTTATTTTATTTGTATTACATTTATAAATTGTATAGACTAAATTTTAAAAATAATATTTATGATTAAAATAATAGTTTTATTGATTATTAAATTTAAACCATCTATTTTTTAATGAGAGAGTGAAAATAAAATTGTGAAAAAAATAAGAAAAAAAGATCATGAGACAACTCAAACTCAAAAAAAGTAAAAACGAAAAGAAACATTCGCTATTTATGTACACAACCTTTTAAACAATAAATTTTGGTAGTTTAGGGTTTTCTTATTTTTCTCTTTCCCTTTTTGGAATCTTATATCCATTAAAATAAAAATTTAGATAATTTAAGTTCAATGTTTAATAAAATTACTATTTTTAGCATAAATAAATAAATATATACTATTAAAATATAAAGAATAACTATAATATAGAAAAAAAACTAAAAAATTAGTTTATAAAATTTCATTATTAAAATTTTATAGAATTTAAAGGCGAAGATAGGGTGAAAAAAAATCACGAAAGTATCTCTTGCTGAACTTTGTACGGTGATTTTTCAACAATTTTTTAATTTTTTAAGCCATAAAACAGGTACGTCGCCGGCAAAAAGAGTACAGGATTTATACAGAAGCAACCCCACCGAAAGTAATTTGTCACGAAGACGCCAACCCAAACTTCTTTGATTGTGAGAATCGGTGGGAATAATCCAAGCCTCCCTAGCATTGAAATCGTCTCATCTTCCCGACAATTTCTATCTATCAAATCCGTCGAGGAAGAGATGGTTTTATCTCAGAAACTCCACGAAGCTTTCAAAGGCACTGTGGAGAGGATCACGGGCCCTCGAACTGTCTCGGCCTTCAAAGAGAAAGGAGTTCTCAGTGTCACCGAGTTCGTTGAAGCCGGCGATAATCTCGTCGCCAAATGCCCCACCTGGTCCTGGTATATTACTGGACCTACCCGTTTAGTATCTCGGAAAATTATTCGAATATTTGTGCATTATTCTTGTTTCTGATTTGTGGGAGGGTACCGGATTGAAGCTTTGTTTAGGTAAGCGTGTACCCTTAGGAAGAAGTTCTTATCATGAGTAGATATATTATTACTTCTCCAGTCGAGGTCTGGTGTGATCCTCTTGTGAGTGAGTATTGGGGATTCAAATTGAATTTATGATAGTTAATTAGCCATTAATCAAAGTGTGAATCTTCTTTTTCCATATGAATGCAGTATATGACAAGAATATGATCTTAAGAGCTACTTTTTTTCAGTTGCTGATTTTCTTCTGTATGCTTATATTGATCCTATGTTTCATCACGCAAAATAGGGAGTCAGGTGAGCCCAACAAGAGGAAGCCATATTTGCCACCAGAGAAGCAATTCTTAGTTACTAGAAATGGTAAGACCATCATAAATTTATGCTCTATATGCGATTTGTTTTTATGTACTTTTATTTATCTGAAACCGTTATTTTTCCTTTGTGAAAGCATTATACTAATTCTAATTCTGCTTCTGCATAAATGTGCTTCGTTTTATCTATCTTATCTGTCTTTGCTCTACTATTTAAATTAGTTGCTGTTGGTGATATTGAAAAATGAAGAAGTTGATGATAAATACTGGAAGTTTATAATTTGGTTAATTATCTGATAAGCAAGCTGTACTACCACATGCAAAACAAGAAAGTATGGCGACTTCATAGATTTTCATTGCAAAGTTGCCATTGTAGTGGATTGTAGAACATTATGTAAATAATGTATAAATGTTTATGAGGAGGAGGGCCTAAACTTATTTATGCACTACATATCTGTGCTTATCATTTTCAGTTTTCCTTCCGCCATTTACTTTTTCGTTTTTCTTGTTTTATTTAGAATAAACTTGCGATACTAGGAAGCATGGGATTTGCCATGCTCCATGCATAATTTGGTGCTGCCAAGGACAACTGAAATTGGCCAGCCCTTCAACTAATTATTTTATGTATTGATGGTTTCGTTATTACTTAGTATCATTGACCTTTTATAATGGACTGAGTGGATGGTGTGAGCAAGTCATGAAACTGTTGCTGATCGAAACTTTGGTCCAGATCATATCTGGCCAAAGATTCTACCTTTTATTTTCTTTGTTTTGGCTCTTGGGTTAGAATACATAATCATGATTCCATATGAGAGGTGCATGTCACATAAGAGTGTGTTTGGATTAGCTTTTGAAGAATTGCTTCTGTAGAAAAAGTGTTTTTGGAGAATTGATTGCTTCTGGGAAGGGAAAAAATTTGGCTTCTAAAAAACCATGGTTTCAACTCCCCAAACCATGGTTTCAAGCAGAAAAGTACTTCCTAAAAATTTAGGATGTTTGGATACCTTTTAGCAAAAGTGCAAAACCATGGTTTAGGGCTCAAAAAGTGTTTTTTTGTTGTTACCCAAACACACACTAAGAGTGAGTGGCTAACAGGCTCTGCAAGATATGTTCTAACCTGGGTTAGAGCTGAACAAAATAGCTACTTTTTACTTTAATCTTCCGTTACTGAATCAGACGTATTCTTACCCCTCCCCTGTGCCATTTTCCTGCCCCTTCTCCTCACTCGTAGTTGTCCTATACTCTTATTTGGTGCTGAGTTTTGAATTTGCTTATTAGTGCCTTGTCTTCGAAGAGCTGCTTCTGTAGAAGAAGAATATGAAGCTGCTGGAGGAGAAGTTTTACTCGATAATGAAGATAATGATGGGTGGCTCGCAACTCATGGGAAGCCTAAGGGTACGTTTTTGACTAAAGTGTATTGTGTGTTTGTTTGTTTTTTTTTTTTTTTACTTGATCTCATCTGTGCGCATTTTTCTTTTCTTTTTAGAAGGTAAACCTGATGAGGATGAGGATTTACCTTCCATGGAAAGCCTAGAAATCAGCAAAAAGGATTCTGTTAAGCCAATTTCTTCCAATATGGGAGGTGAGGAAGAAGATGATATACCTGATATGGAAGAATTTGAAGAAGCTGACAATATTATCATAACAGATCCTGTAAGTTGATACCACTTTCGTTATCTTGCTCACCACCACAACCACGCTTCTGTTAAAGATCTTACAATTTCAATGTTACTGTATGACTATGACTGGATCACGACATACCTAAATGTGAACATTAATTCAAATTTTCAACTTTGATGAATTTTGTTCACTTTTATAACTTCTTTGCTCTCTTTTGCTTGGTTCTTGTTAAATAGTTTACTTTTTCTTACTGCTTTTTGTTTGTTACTGATATAATAATTCTGATCTGTGTCATTTGTTTGCTGTTACGCCAAATGGTTGTAACTCTTCAGTCCACCTATCTAGTAGCTCAAGAACCCGATGATGATAATATTCTTCGAACCCGAACATATGATGTTAGCATCACGTAAGTTCAGTTTCACTATCAATCTTCTCAATTGTTAAGTGCCTGTTTGGATAACCTTACAATCACTTTTTTTAATTACTTTTATGTTATACAAGACAACTTCTCTCACATATTTAGCTACAGCTCAAAATCAATTCTCCCCATCTAATCCAAACACCCCTCTCCTCTTAAAACTCAATCATTTTAATGTTAGGCAGATCAGTGATGTTATACTTGTATAATTGACAAATCATAATGGTGGTCCATTTGGTACCTGTTTTATGTTAGAAACCAATTTGTATTCTGGAAACTATCTATAAAAACCTGCCTTTTCCTGTTATGCAGGTATGACAAGTATTATCAAACCCCTCGAGTGTGGCTTACTGGATATGATGAGGTCAGTATTACTCACTTGACCCTTGCCCCTTGTATATTTTAGTGCATTATTTATAGTGGATCCATTAAAACATGCATTTAAAGGTTTACCTTAGTGTGTATGGCCATGAAACTTACCTCAAAAAGTATCACTATATTGTATTTCATAATGTTCATCTGCACAAGTCAACTCCATTTAGTGAGATAAGGCTTTTGTAGTTGTTGATTGTTCATTCATACATGCTTGTGTCTGTGTTGGCAGTGATATCATGGTTTAAGTTCCATTCTCTGCTCATATGGTTATCTTAGAATTATTATCTTGCATTCTGGGCGATTGAATAATCGTACCCTGTAGCCCATTTACTTGATGATTCATTATCAGCGATGAAAAGGTGGCTGTGGCAAAAATATTAGTGTCTTTGACTCTTTTTCACCATATTCAATTATACTCCCTAGAAACCAGGTGGACCAATTTATTACCATTTTCTGTCCTGTTGCAGTCAAGGATGCTTCTGCAACCAGAACTTGTCCTTGAAGATGTCAGTCAGGATCATGCTCGCAAAACGGTGAGACAAACATTTGGATGATCATGTTCAATTTGAAATGATAGTTTTACAAGGAATGGATGTTAGTTATCAATTACAATGTAGTGACTATTGTCCTCATGATTATGTTTGGGGGTTTCCGCTATTCTGTAAATTAATTTGTATTATTATTGAACCTATATACAGGTAACAATTGAGGACCACCCCCACTTGCCTGGGAAGCATGCATCTATTCATCCTTGTCGACATGGAGCTGTGATGAAGAAAATCATTGATGTGCTGATGTCACGTGGAGTTGAACCAGAAGTTGACAAGTAAACCCTTCTTATACCTCATATAAGTTGCTTTCTTTGGTATTCGATTAGTCCATGTGGCTTAAATTGGAATTTTGTCTGATTAGATGCATATGATGGCTTTGGTGCTGGATGTGGTAACACCATCCATATTTCATGCACATAGTTTAACTATTGGCTTCAAAAATGCTTTTTCATTGAAAATGCACTTTCAGAATGGGTAGTCCATATCTGCAATATTGAACAATGTGAGATCTGACGAATGGCCAAAAATGTTAACCTGTTAGAGCTTATTGTTAAGCATGCTCATCTGCCTTTTCCCCATTACCTAATTTGATTTACTAGCTGATTTGTTGATGTTAAAAATTCTTGTTTCGTGAATTGCTAATGTTATCAATCATTTTAATTGTCCACAATAGATTGATGACATATGGCTTCATTTAAGAGTTGAGTTAGTCTCCTTTGACTTGGTACCTGGGCTCCCCACAAATAATATTTCTGGTGGGCTCTTGAGAATCCATGAAGTACTTAAACTGCTCGTATTTCTCAGTATTCTTCTGAAATTGGATCCTACATAATAAGGGCTTAATGGATTGACTGTTTACCTGTTCCAATGAAGAGTTCAATGATATGGCAGTCGTGAATTTTACTTGCACTTGTTTAATAGTTATACTCTTCACTACCGTATATGATAAGGATCTAAGATAGGTAGAGAGGAAGGAGGCGGAAAAGTCTTTATTTGATAGGATCTAAGATTATTAGCCTTAATATTTATGGACTGAAAAATACTGACACCCTAAAATTCAGGCCCACTAAGGCATGACTTAGGAAATGGAAAATGACAGACCTGAACATGTTTAGTAAAATTATTTAACATAAACCCAGTAAATACTCATAACTGGCAACCATTTACTTCTAAACTTGTGCTGCACTTGAACTAATCACTAAGATCACCAAAATAAATATTAATAAAATAAAATAAGAATAATTAAATTCCAAGTCAGCCCCCAATTTACTGTGCACGTGACTTTATGAATCTGTACTCTATCAGTCTAACATCTTAAAACTAAAAGAGAAGGAAAAGCGTAGTTGTTAAGTCTGACATGCAATCTTCTTTTCTGGTAAATAAAGTGCAATTTTTTAAACCTGAGCACTACTTCTTGCAACCCATGTTACTGCTAATGGCTGAGTATAGAAGTAGGGGTGATCTTTCATTCTTTTTGTTTCCTCTAACTTTATATGAGGTGCTAAAATCACTTATTTATTTTCATAGGTATCTATTCTTATTCTTGAAATTCATGGCCTCTGTAATTCCAACAATTGAGTATGACTACACCATGGACTTTGATCTTGGCAGCTCCAGCCATTGACCATGGTAATTGTTATTTGCTATTTTAATTGTATTATTCAAATTCAGTAAATTCCGCCTAACTCTACCCAGCATGATGTCACTGTCAGTCTGCCATGCCTCCATGGCTTCCTCATTCAATTTATCATTTATATCTATTGGTCACTGGTTGAATATGTCTATCCCAGTGTTTATTTGCAGCTCGGTTACTTCTGTCTAGCATGGCCATAAATTATACTTGAGGTTTAACAGACGTACCTTTTCCTTTTTTTATCCATTGGAGAATAGCTTTCAGCCCCTGCTTTATCCCATATTTATTATTATTATTATTATTATTATGTTTTTCTCATGCAGAGATATTATTTCGTGCAGAAAAAAATTTACTACAACTATTTGATGTCAAACTGTTTATGTGGATATATGTAGTTGTTCTCTTTATGGTTTTTTATGTTTTTTGATGGTACAAACGTACAGAGTTTCTCAAACACAATCAATATATATACTCACCGTAACACAATAATATTTCATACAAATTTGCATATCTAAAAATGCATTTTCCTGCTGACAGAGACACATGGTATAAGAGTTTTCTAGCTGATTTTCAAATGTTGAATTAGGAATACCCGTTTTTCCTTTATGTTTGTCCATAATAGTCATTCAAGAGCCCTAACTTGAAACCTAGAAATTGACACAAATACAATAATAAGGCAACATGATAACGAGGTCAGATATGTTAGGGGGAGAATCACGTTTTAAGTTCCCTGTCATGTAGTGGCAAGACCTTGGCTTATTTGAGTCTCTATGCATGGGATTGTGTAATCAAGTTGAGGATGGCTACTCATCATCCACGCTCGTTCTTGTTTGTTTATATACGCTGACCCCAGCTTTAGTTAAGTCAATAATTGTGATCAAACTTGACTCCTTTAGTAAAGGAGTCCAGCTTGAGCTGTTCATAAACAATGCTGAAGATATCACGAGTACTTGTGTGCATGCATGTATAATCTAAACCAGCAAAAAATATATTTCGTTACATTTGTGTGTGTATAAGAAATAAACCTAGAAAAATAAAGGGTTAAGCTGTGCCCAACACCCTGAACTATTTTTGGAGGTTTAATTAAAGTATTTAAGGGTGCAATTTTGCCAGAAGTATTAAAAATTGAGCAATTTCAGCCCTTCATTAACAGAACTCTAACCTCTGTTTGCTATGCTTGACAGCTGGGCATTTGTTTTTTTAACACTGACATGTCAGGTAGAAACATATTCAAACAAGCAATTATTACTCTGATGTGGATGAGGGAAGAAAAGCATCTATAAATAAAGAAATCAAGAATGTAAACAAAAAAAAAGAAAAAGAAATCAAGAACAAAAAAATCATCCATGGTTGAAACAGATGTAGAGGGGGGCGATGGCATCAGATAAAAGATTGAAGATGCCCTAGCCACACAGTGTTTTGGATCTGGAAAATTCAAGGTTTTAGGTCCTGACAAGTTTGAAGAACTCATAATCAAAGATAACCAAAATCAAAATCAAAATCAAAACCACAGATCTCACTGTTTTGAATTGAAAATGGAATGGCCCAAGAGACAACCAAAATCAAATCACAGATCTCACTTTTGTTATTCATCCCTAAACATACTGTCTCTTTTCCCTCTTTTCTGTGCTATATTCTTTTTTTTTTTTTTTTTTTGGGCCTCCCTGGAGGAGTGCTGCCATAGTCTTTCACGGTTCAATGGGGTGGAAGGGATCATGTTTTGTGTGGGAAGAGGGTTGAGCTTCTCTTTTTAATACACAGGTGGCAGTTTATAAATTAGGTGTCATTAATTGAAAAAGAAATGCCCAGCCGTCAAACAAATCAAATGGAGGTTAGAGTTTTGTTAATGAAGGGCTGAAATTGCTTCATTTTTATTACTTTAGGGGCAAAGTTGCACCCTTAAATACTTTAGGGTGCTAATTGCACCTCCAAAAATAGTTTAGGGTGCTGGGTGCACCTTTACCCAAAAATAAATGTTATAATGATTCGTTTTGTTGAAGTTTTCTGACGTGTACAAATAATCATTTTTCTTTACTGGTAACCAAAATGTTTTCAATGTTTGAAGAGCCTTAATATGTTTCAAGCTCTTTTGTTTGTAAAGTACGTTGAGTGAAATCTAAACTTCTAGCTAAGTTGTGTTTGAATTATAATTTACAAACAATTTGGTTAAATTGCATGCCTAGCTACGCAGCTGGCTGGACTAGTGAATGGGATAAATTTTTTACCATTTCTGTGAACATGATTTTGAATTTGGTTCCGTTTTTTTTTTTTTTTTTTGTGGGGGACCAAATGATTATGAATTTGGCTTATCATTGTAGTTGATGCTTTTTGATATGTATCTTTAGTTTTTTTTGTCACTTTTTCCTGGTAGCAAGCATAGTAAAGGTTCCTTCTCTTTTTTCTTTGCCATTTCTTTAGTGGCCATAATGTGTGACTTTGCTGAGATACTGATGATTATATGCCCTTTTATAATGAGATTTGAACCTTTTGGATTCTGCAGATGGAAGCTGCAAATTCAAGTATTTATCAGACTTTTCACCTTCTACTCCACTGATTCAATCCGATGCACAAGAACTTTTAACATGTTTTTTTCTGTCTTTGCTGCACATATTAGAACTCCAACTAGTATGAATTTGATAAAGTGTACATGCCATGTAAAGTGTGGCCGTGTGCTTTTGTGGGTGTTGGATAGATATTTATGTGTACATAATTGTCACGCCATTCATGAAACTGGCTATTGCTATGTTACTCCTAAGACATTAGACGTTGCTTAGTATTTTCTTTTCTTCTCATTGTTAAATGCTTGTGATCTTGCAATCATCGATGTAATGATATATTATCATTAATCAATATTAATGTCAAATATTAAATTTATAATGAATTAATGTTATTGTTAAGTAATGAATAGCATAGTTTATTTTCTTAAAACTCTATGATTCATGAAAAAATGACTTTTATACATATACATGATGAAATTTGTTGGTTGTTCTATATGAATTGTGCCTTTAAATTTTAAGGCAGTGTGTGATGTATAAGAACTTATGTCTGGTTTAAGTTATTAGAAGTTAATCAAGTGCAGGATCATCTAATTAGCAAACATACTGCCTGAATAAACACTTGAAAGGATTTCAAAACTCCTAGAAACACTGAAAAAGAAGGTATGAGGCTTCATAAAATCACCTTGGGAATCCCGTCTCGTGTCTGTTTGTTTTAGGTTTTTGGTCGTGTTTGTATGACTTTTAAAATAAATATATGAGGAGTTTTATCTCAACTTAAGAAAAAATATTAAAAAATCATATTTTTCTGCTTCACAAACAAGCACTTGCAATCATAAGGAAGCAGCTTCATAAGCAAGCTCTTAATTGGTAGGGTTGTGCAATCCATGAGATTAACGCCTGCATTTAAATATTGCTAAGATTGCAATTGTGTCAGTGAACCAGTGAGCTCGTGTCCCCTCGTCGTTCCTTAGCTGTCATACATGCATTGCTAAATTAGGTATATCCACAGTAGGAATATATAAAAAAAAATGTTTTCTAGATCAAATTCCTCGAACTTGATAGCGTCTGGAGTTTCGATTTTGTCCAAACATTTAAAGATGGAAGTAATTGAAATCAGCTTTAAATAATACAGATGTTTTAGAATAAAAAAGTAATATTAAGATGTAGCTAGTAGCTACAATATAAATAAAATTTATGCCTTAAATTGCTGGTATGCCTTTTGAACATGGAAATTCCCTATAAATACGTTAAAATCGGCAACCATTAATACACAGACTCACAGAGTGACTGAGAAAGCCACACATAAAATGAAGGGTTGCCCACTCTCTTTCCTATGTCTAGCTCTCTTGCTTGCTGCAGCTTCTGCAGATTCTGATGTAAGTTTTCTTCAATTCATATTCACATATACATAGTTCTTTAAAAGATCTCATCTTTCAATCATCAAATCGAAGCAAAAACTCAAGTTCTTCACTTGATTAATTATTGCTACCAGTAGATCTGCATGAATCAACACCACCATCAAAGTTTAAAAAGAATCTACATTATTTTGATCGCTCATTTAGAGGATCTTTCTGTAGCCTTCTTTCTTGATGAATGATAAGCAATATAACCAAGATCTCCAGGTGTCTTGGCATGTACTTTCTCTTCAGATTGTTTCCAAAATTCTAAAATCGAAAGATTTGATCGCCAATGTGTTTTTCTTTACTGGATCAGTGCGATATTGTTTAAATGTAAATTAATCTCACTTGGACATTTCATCGAACAGAGGAACTGTGTTTATACCCTGTATGTGAAGACTGGTTCGATCATCAAAGGTGGAACCGATGCCAAAATCAGCGTGACGCTCGGTGATGCTTCAGGCCGATCCGTGTCGATCCCAAATCTCAGGTCATGGGGCCTCATGAGTCCATCGCACAACTACTTCGAGCGAGGCAACCGCGATATCTTCAGCGGCCGTGGCCCCTGCATCGGCGCGCCGGTGTGCCGCCTCAACCTCACCTCCGATGGCGCCGGAGCTCACCCCAGCTGGTTCTGCGACTACGTTGAGGTCACGTCGACTGGGCCCCACATTAACTGCTCGCAGTCCATCTTCTACGTCGATCAGTGGCTAGCCAACGACGTTCCGCCATTCGGTCTGACAGCCTTGATCGATGGTTGCCACAACGTAGCGGCGGAGACGAAGGACGGGAGATTTGTTGTGGGGAATCTGAAAAGGTCATGGGAATGAATGATGTTGTGTGAGAATGAGAAGAAGATGGAAATATTGTGAGTGTTTTCGAAATAACGTGAATCTTTACAAACGAGCGATCCTTCTTCTACGTCTTCCGTGCTTACTCGTCAATGTTACCTGAGTTACTGTAGTGTGCTACATGCCAAGGTTTCTCTCGCTTTTTTTTTTTCAGAAACTTCATACAACGTAACCACTTAACGAATTAAACCATGAGTCCGACCGGATAAGCCGATTAGGGATCAATCAACTACTGAATAGGATTCAGAATTAGGCCCTAGGCTCTTGGGTCTTAGTTCGACCCCCTCTGCCGTTGTTAGGACTCTTTTTATAGGCGATCTCGTAAGTCCTCAGTAAGTGTTCATAGAGCCTGGGGCCGTACCCTAACCTTAGTAGAGAACTGGTGTCGAATCCTTCCAAAACTTTTAGTTATAAAAAAAAAAAAACAAAAAAAACAAACAAACTACTGAATCAATAAGCTAGACTGCATGATCCAGAGTTAATAACTGGATTTTATATTTTCCCTTTCTTTAATCATGAAACAACGTTGCAAGTTAGAAAGAGAAATTCGCAACGATGATTAAGGCAGCATCACACTTAAAAAGAACACGGTTGAATTTGAGAAGCCCACTCGTGATTATTTATTTTTGGCGCTAGACTGGGGTTTAGGGTTTTGTTAAGGGAAAATCAGGTCAGATCCCAACATCCAGAATTAATCATAAAAAAGTTTCACACCAAATTCCTTTTGTAAGGACTTTTTTTGTGATTAATTGCTAAATTCACCTCACAAAAAGTCTTATTGTCAAAATACTTTACATGTTGTCAAAATGACTTTATTAGTTGTTAATATGTCTTTATGAAAACCTCATTGTGAAAATGACTTCTTATATTGTTAAAATGGTTTTGCATATTGTCAGAAATTCTTTGAGTTTTTTTTCTAGTATGTAAAATTTTAGAGACTTGGACAATTTTTGGCAACATGAAAAGCCATTTTGACAACATAAGAAGCTATTTTCACAATGAAATTTTTATTGGGACATTTTAACAACTAACAAAGGCTTGTGATAATATGAAAAACTATTTTGACAATGAAACTTTTTTTTAGGGGAATTTCGTAACTTATTCACAATTAGTCACAAAAAGGTCTTATACCAAATAATAGGAGAATTTCATGTGAGACCTTTTTGTGATTAATTCCGTATGTTGGGACTAGATAGTGATCTTCCCTTTTGTTAAATAGGCTTGGTCTAAGTCTATGATAAAATTTTAAAATCTGAGTTTGGGTTTAAACCTATATATATGTTTTTTTAAACCTAAGCTTGGGCATTCAAAGATTTGACATGGTCTAAAGTGTTTTCAAATGTCTACTTAAAATTTAGACCTTTAAATAGACTTAAAAACCTATGCCTCTAAATTTATATATAACTCTTCAAATCTAATTTATATATAACATATCTAATTAGTCAAGAGATTATTTATATATATATATATATAAATAATCTCTTGACTAATTAGATATGTTTTTCAAAAGCAACCAAGCATAGCATGCAATATGTAAAACTGAATTTTATCATTTTTTATTTTCCCACATGAACTGGGACAAAATCCTCCTACTAAAATTATAATATTTAATTTGACACTGAAATAAACTTATAATAGCTTTAGTGGATGACACAAATCAAGGGAGAGGAAGTGAACTAGTGTTGCTGTCTCCAACGATTGAAGAGAAGAGATGTAGGGGTGGATAATTGGTGAATGTAAGGATTGAGTATATGTGAATGAGTAATGACTATGAGATGTGAAACTTATGATTAGAGCTAGAATTAGTGTTGGCCCTTCTAGGTTTGGGTAAGAAAAACATATGTTTTCAAGGCCCGACCCGTAAGTGTATGGATTAGGGTTGAAACCAATTTTTCTAAATTCTAACCATTTTTTCTATGTTTTTTTAAGAAGTATAATTGGTAAATTATAACAATTAAAATTCTGATTTAATAAATAAATGTTGTCAACATTAAAGTCTAAACACCACGTATCATACAACAAACAAATACAGTCAATAAGTCATAATTAAAAGTAAAATATTGTCTACATACCACTTACAAATAATTAATCAGAAGACTTAACAAAATTAAAAATACTTCTTATAAATATATCTTGGAAACTGTAAGTAATCAACAAAATAAACAATATAAGATATGAACTAAACAATCACTAGAAAATAAGTCAAAAAATATAGAATTAGTAAGAATATTTATGAAACAAGAAATATCTTTTATAATTTTTTAATTTTTAGGATTTCTAATACAAGATGTTCTTATGAAACTTAATTCTTAAAAAAAATAATAACATCTAAATATTTGTGACATCATTAACAAAATATAAAAATCAATAATATTATTATCATATACATAATTTTTAAAAATAAAAAAATATATAGGCCTAAAAGGCCGACCCTTTTAGACCTTATAGGGCTGACTTTTTTTAGACTTGCTTTCACTTATGAGGCAAAAATTTTAAGTCCGCCATTGCAAATTCAAGGCCTAAACAGGCCAGACTAATAGGCTCACCCATTTTCCTGGCTTTACTTATGATTAAGATTAAGTTAAATGATTTATAATTTTTTTTAGATTATATTATATATAATTATATAATTGTTAAGCCTTATGAAAATAGGCATGTTTATCAAAATAGGCTTGGTAATAAGCTTGAGTTTGAGCTTGACCTATTTACTAAATAAGATTGGTTAGGTTTTATATAGGCTAGACCGTAGGCTTCTATCAAGGGTTTAGTGTATTTCCGCTCTTAGAGCTAATTCCATTGATCTTACTAAGTCAAAACCATATGTGGGTCACCAATTTAGAGTTGGTCTAGCCGTATAAAACCCCTTTAGATCCCTCGAGGTCTCAAGATTAAGTCTTAGAAAAGACAGAAGGAAAGTCATGGATCTCATGATATTAAAAAAAACCACACACACACAGATATATATATATATATATATATATATAAATAAAATTATGGTTCATTTAAAACTTTTTTATATAACATTTTATTAGTCAATCTGTTATAAATATATGTATATGTATATCCATTATTAGTTCACATGATTACTATTACTTTACATGTTTACTATTGCTTCACATGTGAAAGTTTAAAGGGAAATTACCTCTTATGACCCTGAGGTGGAAATTATACTAAAGACCCATTTTCATCTATAAATAGAGGTCTTCTGTAAACATTTAGAATACACTGGAATAAGAATTTCCCTCTACTCTCTCTCTCTCTATCTTCTATCTCTTGTTCGTGATCTATATTTTCATCGGTTTTATATTACGTTATCAGCACGATCACTCTACCAAAGATAGGATTTTCTTATTATCTTTTATATTTTCATTATATATATTCATTTTATCTATCTGGGATAATCTTAACCATTATATGGAATTAAAGTTCTACTTTTATCGATTATTTTGAACATCGGGTTCCATGGTTAAGATTTGAGATTATTTACTATTTACTATTCATAGTAAATAGTAATTTTTACTATTCATGTTAATTTTAACTTTTTCAGTAATTTTACCTTTTTATTCATTTTGACTCCTATATGGAAGTCTAGATTTAATATTTCAGTAATTTTATTTTATTCACTATTTACAGTGAATAGTAATTTTACTATTCACGATAAATTTACATTTTACTATTTACAATAATTTATTTATGTTTATATATTCTTCCCACTCCCTTTTCATTTATTTCATGGTGGCGACATTAAGCTCCATTTGTAATTTAATTCTAATTCTTTACTTACTGCTTTAATTATTTATTTTATGGTGGCGATACTAAACTCCATTTGTAATTTAATTCTAATTATTTACTTACTGCTTTAATTATTTATTTTATGGCGGCGATACTAAGCTTCATTTGTAATTTAATTCTAATTATTTACTTACTACTTTAATTATTTATTTTATGACGGCGATACTAAGCTCCATTTGTAATTTAATTCTAATTCTTTACTTACTGCTTTAATTATTTATTTTATGGCGGCGATACTAAGCTCCATTTGTTTAATTTAATTATTTACTGCTTTATTTATTTTTCATGGAAGCGACACTAATATTAGTGGGCTCCATTTATTTATGCATTTATTTATCTTTTATGGTGGCAACACTAATATTAGTGGGCTCTATTTATTTATGCATTTATTTACCTTTTATGGTGGCGACACTAGTATATTTATTAGTGGGCTCCATTTGTTTATTTTAATTCTTTACTGCTTTCTATATATTATATATTAAATATGCATCATCTTTCTTACCTTCGGATGAGATAGGTCTCGTTGTGAGTTTACTACCATTCCTATCTCATCTTCTTTTTATTTTCTTAGCATGTTTATTTACAGTTCTTTAAATTATATTTTAATTTATAATAAGATTTTATATTATGATTCTAATTATTATCATTATTTTTAGTTTGAATCATGTCTTCCAGCCTTTCAAATCTTGAATTTAATGCTCTTGACATCACCGGGAAGAATTATCTATCATGGGTTTTAGATGCTGAAATCTATCTTCAAGCAAAGGACCTTGGAACGGCTATATTGCCGGGAAATAATTCGTCCCATACTGATAAAGCTAAAGTTATAATTTTTCTCCAACACCACATTCATGAAAGTTTGAAAACTGAGTATTTAACGGTAAAAGATCCATTTGAATTGTGGACTACTTTGAAAGATAGGTATGATCATCAGAAAACGGTGATTTTGCCTAGAACTCGTTATGAATAGATTCATCTCAGGCTACAAGATTTTAAAACTGTAAGTGAGTATAACTCATCTGTTTTCAAAATAAGTTCTCAGTTAAAATTATGTGGTGAGAAAATAACTGATGAGGACTTATTAGAGAAAACTTTGTCTACCTTTCTTGCTTCAAATATGCTTTTACAACAGCAATATCTAGAGAAAGATTTTAAAAAATATTCTTAGTTAATTTCATGTTTATTAGTAGCCGAGCAAAATAACGAGTTATTGATGAAAAATCATGAAAATCGTCCCACTGGATCTTCTCCATTTCCTGAAGCGAATGTGAGTGTACGGAATGATCATAGTCGTGGCCGTGGTCGCAGTCGTGGTCGTGGACGGGGACGTGGAAATCGTGGAGGCAGAAATAATCATGGTTCTTATCATGGTGGAAGAAGTTATTATAGTCCTTATATCCACCAGAAAAAGATGAATAATGAAGGACAAAAGAATGATAAAGAAGATCCTTCAAAAGTTGTAGAACATAAATGTTATCGATGTAGTATGAAGGGATATTGGGTACATAATTGTCGTACGCCAGAACATTTAGCGAAACTTTACCAAGCCTCTATAAAAAGGAGTGTTAATAATGTGGAATGTGACAATAAGACTCATAAGGATAATAATGTCAATGAGCCAAATGATGATGTTATGTCTCACTTGGAGGTGGAAGATTTTTATGATTAAATAAGTTTTGCAGAAATAGTAATAATTATTATTTCGTTTCGCTTTGACTTGTTGTCAATTATGTATAATAAATATGTTTTTAATGCATCTCCTTTATTAAATATGTTTTAATGCATTTCTTTTCTTTTAATGAAGCTCATGGATATTTCAAATATTACACACAAGAATGAAAATATATGTCTCATTGATAGTGCAATGACACATACAATTCTTAAAGATAAGAAATATTTTTCACATCTAACAAATTGTAGTACAAGCATTAATATCATAGTGGGTAATACGAGATTGATTGAAGGCTCTAGAAGAGCAATAATAATATTACCCAATAGTACGAAATTTGTTATTAATGATGCTTTGTATTCCTCCAAGTCTCATAGAAATTTGTTGAGTTTTAAAAATATCCGCCGGAATGGATATCATATTGAGACTATAAATGAGGAGAATAAAGAATATCTACAAATTGTTAATATTAGATATGGTGAAAAATGTGTTCTAGAGAAATTACCTATATTATCTTCTAGTTTGTACTATTCATATATTAATACAATTGAAATAAATGTTATGGAAAACCAGAAGCATGCTGATAAAGGCATATTTATTGTTTGGCATGACTGGTTAGGCCATCCCGAGTCAATTATGATGCAACGTATAATAAAGAATTTATGTGGACATAACTTGAAATAGAAACAAATACCAAAATCCCATGATTTTTCATGTGATGCATGTTCCAAGGGAAAATTAATTATTCGGCCATCACCAAGCAAAGTAGAAAGTGAATCTCTCATGTAACATCCCAAATTTTGAGGTATAGAGTTTCAAAATAAGACTAAAATAAGAGGACTACTAGACCCCTGAGTCCAAGGTCTTAATTGGGAAAATTATTTGGACCTCGAAATATTATATTATATAATATTATTGTTATTAAATTATATTTTATTATATTATCATAATATAATAGAATATATAATGAGAGTGGTAGATGAGTAGATGGACATGTGTTTGGTAGTTAGATTGATCAGTAGATAAGTATAGGGTAATTAGATGGTAAATATACATGTGTTTGGTAGATGGATAAGTAGATAGACATGTTTATGGTAGATGAGTGGTAGATAGACATATGATATTTTGAAGGTAGTTGAGACCAAAAAATTCTATAAATACCTCATCACTTATCTTCTACCATACAAACACACATATTTCCACTGTTCAAAGAGAGAAAGAGAGAAGGAAGGAAGAAAAGCTAGAAAGTAAGGGGAAGGATATAAGTAAGGTAGTAACTCTTTTCTCACATACTATGTGTACCTTTTATACGCATGTATTTACCATTGTGTGTGTATATATATATATAATATGTATGAATGCTGAATGTGTTGAGTGAAATATATGTATAAATGATGGTTGTCTTGCATATACTGTGTATGCATCTTATGTGAGTGATTATTGACGTTACTACTAGGATTTATTTGAATCCCAAGAAATATTTTTGATTAGTTAATTTTGCAGCTTTTGTAAGGAGTACAAAGATGATGGTGATCATGGGTGTTTAGATGGAGACCAGAAAAGATTTTACTCCCTCCAGCTTTATTTTATTGAAGGATAAATTATTTGTATATGTATAGTACGCTTCCGTGTACGTATTTAAGTATTAAAATAGTGTATTTTAGGCGGGTGTTACATCTCACATTTCTAGAACGGATACAGTGAGATATTTGTGGGCCGATACACCCACCATGCAGACTATTTAGATATTATATGGTTTTAATTGATGCATCAAGTAAATGGTTACATGTGTGCTTACTCTCTTCTCGAAACCTGACGTTTGCGAGATTACTTGCTCAATTGATAAGATTAAAAGCACATTACCCTGATTATCCTATCAAGAAAATACGTCTTGATAATGCTGGTGAATTTACTTCACAGACTTTTAATGAATATTGCATGTCCCTTAGAATTGATGTTGAACATCCCGTAGTTCATGTTCATACGCAAAATGGACTTGCAGAATCATTGGTAAAATTATTGCAACTTATTGCAAGACCTTTACTTATGAAATCTAATTTACCAATTTCTGCTTGGGGCCATGCCATTTTGCATGCATCAATGTTAATTCGCATTAGACCAACTAGTTATTTAAAAGTTTCCCCCTTACAAATGGTTTTTGGTGAAGAACCTAATATTTCCCATATTTGAACCTTTGGATGTGCAGTATATGTGCCAATAGCACCTCCACAATGTACTAAAATGGGTCCTTAAAGAAGAATGAGAATTTATGTTGGGTATAAATCTCCTTCAATTATAAAATATTTAGAACCATTTACAGGAGATTTATTTACTGCACGATTTGCAGATTGTCATTTTGATGAATCAGTTTTCCCAACATTAGGGGGAGAAAATAAGCAGTTGAATAAAGAAATTAGATAGAATGAATTATCATTGACTTATTTTGATCTTCGTACAAAACAATGTGAACTAGAAGTTCAAAAGATAATTCATTTACAGAATTTAGTTAATCGAATGACAGAAACATTCACTAACCCAAAGAAAGTGACAAAGTCACATATTCCAGCTGCTAATGCTCTTATTTGAATTGATGTCTTTATAGGACAACCGATTGTAAATGAATCAAAAGCACGCTTGAAGCGTGGTAGGCCTATCAGTTCCAAAGATAAAAATCCTCAAAAAAGAAAAGGAACTAAGATAATAGATGACTAAGTCGAGGATAATCAAGAAAAAAGTGTAGCTCTAGATGAGCCACTTAATAAAGAGATATTATCTCCAAAGGAGAATATTGTGGCTCCAGAAGAGATCTAGGTACCTGAAATGTATGAAAATAATGAGATCTCAATAAATTATGTCACAAATAGTATCAAATGGAACTGAAATGAAGTCAACGTTGACGACATTTTTGCTAATCATATAGTATATGATGTAATGAATGATGATGAAGATCATGAACCAAAATCCATTAGTGAGTGCCAACAACGAAAAGATTGGCTCCTATGGAAAGATGTCATAAATGCAGAGTTAAAATCACTGGCAAAGCGAAAAGTATTTGGACCTATAGTTCATATACCTAAAGATGTAAAGTCAGTTGGATATAAATGAGTTTTTGTACGGAAAAGAAATGAAAAGGGTGAAATTACAAGGTATAAAGCATGCCTAATAGCCCAAGACTTTACACAAAGACCCGGCATTGATTTTGAAGAAACATATTCACTAATAATGGATGCAACTACTTTTTGTTATTTAATTAGCCTAGCAGCAAATGAAGGGCTTGATTTGCATCTAATGGATGTCGTGACTGCCTATTTGTATGACTCACTTGATAGTGATATCTATATGAAAGTCCCTGAAGGACTCAAGATGCCAGAAAAATTTAATTCAAATTCACGAGAACAATACTCGATTAAATTAAATAATTCCATATATGGCTTGAAACAATCAGGGCGCATGTGGTATAATTGTCTTAAAGAATATTTGTTGGAAGAAAGGTACAAAAATGACCCGATATGCCCATGTATTTTTATGAAAAGATTTAGAAATGAATTTGCTATAATTATTGTTTATGTTGATGATATCAACATTATTGGAACTCCTGAAGAGATTTCAAAAGCAATTAATTGTTTAAAGAAAGAATTTGAAATGAAAGATTTGAGTAGGACAAAATTTTGTCTTGGATTACAAATTGAGTACCTGAAGGATGAGATTTTTGTATATCAAGAAACTTATACAAAGAAGGTCCTAAAACGATTTTATATGGATAAGTCACATCCATTTTGTACTCCAATGGTTGTAAGGTCTTTAATAAAAGAAAAAAAATCCATTCCAACCCCAAGTAATTAATGAAAAAGGTGTAGAACAATTACTTAGTCCAGAAGTACCATATCTTAGTGCTATTGGAGCATTAATGTATCTTATTAATCACACACGACCTGATATATCGTTTGCTGTTAATTTATTAGCAAGATATAGTTCTGCACCAACACAGAGGCATTGGAGTGGTGTAAAACGTATTTTTCGTTACCTCAGAGGTACTATGGATATGGGGTTATATTATTCAAATGTATCTAAACATGAACTGATTGGTTATTCAGATGCTGGATTTATGTCTGATCCACATGATGGAAAATCACAAGCAGGCTATATATTTACATGTGGAGGTACAACTATTTCATAGAAATCTATGAAACAGATTATATCAGCCACTTCATCTAATCATGCAGAAATCCTAGCAATGTATGAAACAAGTCGAGAATTTGTGTGGTTGAGGTCAGTAATTCATCATATACGAACTACTTGTCATTTATCTTATGGTAAAATGGTTCTAACAGTTCTATATGAGGATAATACTGCATGTATTGCCCAACTTAAGGAAGGTTACATCAAGGACGATAGAACTAAACATATTTCACCAAAATTCTTTTTTACTCGTGATCTTCAACAGAATGGTGAAATAGATATCCAATAAATTAGTTCAAGTAAAAATTTGGCAGATTTATTCACCAAGTCACTTCCAGAAGCAATCTTTGAGAAGCTTGTCCATGGTATTGGTCTTCGAAGACTCAAAGATCTCAACTGATGTCATCAGAGGGAGTAATACTGATATTGTCAACAGGAGGAATTGATACACACTGTACTCTTTTTCCCTTATCTAGGTTTTGTCCCACTGAGTTTTTTTAGAAAGGTTTTTAATGAGGCAGCACCGGACAATGTATCAATGGATGATGTACTCTTTTCTTTGGCTAGGTTTTTATCCCACTGAATTTCTCCTAGTTTAAGTTTTTAATGAAGCACATTCATAATGGATATCCAAGGGGGAGTGTTATAAATATATGTATATGTATGTCCATTATTAGTTCACATGATTACTATTACTTCAGATGTTTACTATCACATGTTTACTATCACATGTTTACTATTACTTCACATGTGAAAGTTTAAAAGGAAATTACCTCTTATGACCCTGAAGTGGAAATTACACTAAAGGCCCATTTTCATCTATAAATAGAGGTTTTCTGTAAACATTTAGAATAACTGGAATAAGAATTTCCTTCTACTCTCTCCCTCTCTATCTTTTATTTCTTGTATCTTCTATTTCTTGTTTGTGATGTATGCATCAGTTTTATATTACAATCCTCCCTTAATCCTTTTAAAAATTATATAATTCTTTAGAAAAATATAGCTCAGAGCTGCTCTCATTTAGGAATCTCTCCTATGCGAGATTTTGGAGCGTATCTAATTCGGAAACGTTGCATGAGAGATCAGCACATGCGTCCGGCGAAAAAGTTGCCCCCTATGTTGGCGAATCTACGGAAATATTGATTTATCGAGACGATCAAATCGGTTAAAACGAAGGACAGGCTTGCAATCTAGGAAATTTACTTATTGGGTTTTCGGCTTTGTGTTTGCGTTAGAGAGTGGAAGAGGGTTTTACAGTTGTGGGTTGGAGCTAATGAAGAAGGACAAGGGAGTGATGGTTTCGAACCCCAATAGTGGCGAAGACAGTGACGAGAAGCAAGAACCGTCGTTTGGCGTCAGATTCTCTTCTCGGAATAATTCCTCCAAATATGATTTTGTCAAGGTCTCAATTCTCATTGAAGTTCGTTCTTAGTGTAATTTGGAAAGCAGCAAGTCTGAAAATTGAATCTTTTTCATATCACCGAGGATCTATCTCATGCCCTTAGAGCATGATGAATGAGGAACAGAGAATGACTATGTTGAATATGTTTGATTTTGCGTTCTTTTCTCTGAAACTTCTGGTGTTATTTTCCTTTCCAGGTGAAGGTGTGGTTGGGTGATAATGCGGATCACTACTATGTCCTGTCCAGATTTTTGCTCAGTAGAATGCTAACCGTGACCAAGGTGTTGTAATAGAGCCATTTACATTTTTATTTTTCTCATATTATTTTCGCCTATGTATGTCTTGATCAAAATATTTTAGTAAATTGTACCAAATAGCTTATGTTGTTCATGAAAAATAATACATGCGTGGAGCTCACTTGAGGCCAGAATCGATTTGAAAGTGAAAAGGATGTTGTGTTACGATACATCTTACATTGTATTAATCCTGTTGATTTGCTGCCATCCTGGAATAATTGGAAGTCTTAATGAGTTCATGCTCTATGAGATTAGGAGATAAATATTATTTATTTTCTTGGCAAATTATCTGTTATTCACTAGGAAACTCCCCTGAATTCCAGGAGAATGATCTAGGACCCTTAATCAAGAGCGGATAAAAAAGTATTTTGAGCTGCTTTGTAAAGGGTAGTCTTTTATGACTTTGGTTTGTTGTTCCTCTGATGGGTGTTTTAGTTGATTTGGTTTTCTCTGGGAGATGCTATTTATAAATTGGTACCCAACTTGAGGGCCTTATTTTCTCACGTTCACATCATATAAATTGATATGCTCAAACTAACCTTCTATCACACTAAAGAAGCTAAGTTATCGTGCCTAATAAGTTGCATGCCTCTTGTATAATTCTTTTTGAAACTTCTATTTAGGTTTGATATTGCCTTCAAGATCTGAGTTTGAGTAGGTTACAGCTAGTAATGTGTATTA
This sequence comes from Acacia confusa, assembly GCA_037074495.1. Lineage (NCBI taxonomy): Eukaryota > Viridiplantae > Streptophyta > Magnoliopsida > Fabales > Fabaceae > Acacia > Acacia confusa. Next base: position 41,819,528 of record CM073502.1, on the reverse strand, counting down.
ACAGAAGAACGTTGTGATTTCAGATCCCAAACCATGTGGCTGTTAAAATTGCTCTTGAACTCAAGAAGGTGCTCATAGACAACAGCCTTCTTGATGTGTATGCCATTCTCATCCTATGTTTTCTCTTTCTTTCTTTTTTTTTTTTTTACCCTTTTCTTTTCATCTTCTGAATCCTGGTCAATGTGTCGTTAATTCTTTTTTACATTGTGATTCTACAATGCAGCTCTCAATCTGATTTGGAAGCTAATCTTTTTAAGGTATGCTAGAGGGTTTTGATCTGTTTAATTTCATGGCTTACACTACTTTGTTGGCTGTCTACATGTTCTCTTCTATACTTTTAGTTTGCTTTTGGAGTTACATATAAGTAAATATTGAACAAGAATGATTTTCATTTTTGTCTTTTTGTAGAGTCCTAGCATGTCATTTTTTAAGCCCTTCTAAACTTGTAGGTAACTTAAATCTCCATATTGATATGCCACTTTTCATGAGGACTGATTTGATTGTCTCTTGGAAATTTCTATGATTGTTTTACTTTATTGTGGTTGTTGCTCAAATTGTGGAACATATATTCTAGCTGCTTGATTCTATCAATCTTTATATCAAACTGGATAGGCAAAGAGATTTGAGAGCTTTGTTGTGTTTTGAGCCTTACTATTTTCCTTTTTAGCAGGATTTATACTCATTCCTAATGTGAATTTCCTATTCTTTTTCCTATAGAATTCCTTTTCTTTTCTCTAAATGAATTTGCTGGGGCTTCCCATATCTAAACACGATCTCCTATCTCCATAGGAGGAAGTTGAAACTTCTGTTTTCATATCATTGCAAATTTTTAATGAAATAGAATGGGTAAATATCTGTTGTTTCCTAAATGATAACGTACATGTTTGAATCAAGTGATGTTATTGGGAATTTGTGATGAACTACCATGAGTGGATTTGTGTTGTTTCCTAAATGCTGATTTGATCTCATCAAACTTTCTAAATAGGACTCTTTATGTGCAGCTTATGGAGCGGAGAGGGTATGGAGAAGAGTACATAGATCGTTATAAAATGATGACAAGGTTGGTGTGCCAGTGATTTTGTTCTGAATGACCTTGTTTTGTTTCTATTCTGTCAGTCCAAATAAAACTTCCACTATCCAAACTTTTTTTTAAAAGAAAAAAGTACCTCTCTTTTTCATAGGTTCACGATAGTATTTGATGCATATATTTAGCAAAGTAATAAAAAGGTTTTCATGGCTAAGAAAAAATAGAAAGAAGAAAGAAAAGAAACTCATGAATCATCATAATGTGCTAGTAATTATAATGATCATTCTTTTCATTTTGCTGCCATGATCTGTTATCCAGGTTTCACCACCAAAGAGTTCCATTAGTAATACTTGTTTGTGGAACTGCTTGTGTTGGTAAGTCTACTATTGCCACCCAGCTTGCACAGAGACTAAATTTGCCGAATGTCTTACAGGTAGGCTTTGTATGTCTGTAGCCTAACTGCAACTATAGTACTCCCTTCGATCTTAAATATAAAACAGAGTTGACTTTTTTTAGAGAGATTAAAGAAGTTAAGTAAGTTACTTAATCATATTATATGTTGTGTATAGTGAGATTGTGTATCATTTTATATGTTAGGCAAAATGGTTTGGAGAAAAAATGATAAGTATAAATATTTTAAAGTAATTTAATTAAATTTCTTAATATCCCTAAAAATGTCAACTCTATCTTATATTTAGAACCGGAGGGAGTAATATTTTTAAATGACCTTTTTTGATTTAGTGTTAGTTAAAACCATGTATATTATTTTTGAATTTCTGGGTGATTATTTCTTACGATGTGGTGGCTCAGTTTCTGTAACTCTCCCATAAAATGTTATTTTATGCCCCCTCTCTGATGAAGACTGTTGGAAATTACTGCTGATATTAATTAAGTCATTTTATCTATTTTGTTTATAAGAAAATTTTGAGTTCAGGATTAAGCTCAACTGCTCAAGTATTCTACTTTAATAAGAATAGAGTTATCATATTTTTTATTGGGATAAAGTTACATTATGATATCTTTCTTATTGATGATTGCAGACAGATATGGTGTATGAATTGTTGCGTACATCTACTGAGTATGTCCTGACCTTCTCTTTTTCACTTTTGTATTGACTATACTTTTTGTTTTAGTTCAAAACAAATTGAAGAATTCATTCATGAAGGGGGCATCATATATAGACCATATTAAGTTTATGTTTGACCATAATTTATTTATTTATGAAATCAAGTTCACAAACTGTTCTAGCAGAAAATGTGTAGTTAACTTGGCAGTGGCAATTGGAAATTCAGAGGCAATACTTGAATGGATTTTGATGCTTGCTAGTTGCTAATGCAATACCATGCTTAAACTAATACGGTCAGATTAATTTTCATGTTCATACTTCATATTGATAAATAAAAATGCAAAACATCTCTAACTTTTACCAATTCTATTCTCCATTAATAAATGGTATCAAGTCTTGGCATAAATCAAAGGCAGTGTACTCTTTCTAATAGAGATCTTTAAATTGCAATATCTGACCAATTAAATTAATGTCTTTGCTATGATATGCTTATTTCATCTTTCATGTGCTCCTCAGTCAGCAGTAATAATGTAGTAGTCTTATACATTCCCTTAAGATGATAAAGTTACTCCTCAATCCCCATCATTTTTTTATTTATTGTTTATACAAGTGAACTTCCCTGCCCTTCAGGGTCTAGGATTGTATGGCTTACTATGCTCAAACCATGTTAGCCATAGTTGCAGCATACTGCTACACAAAATATTCATGTTAATCTGAGGAATGCAGTGGATAGCATTTTAAACTAGCATTTTCATAGTGATTAATCATATCAATTTTTTTTTCTTAATAATAATACATTTTTTTTATGTCTTTATATAGTGCACCATTGGCATCTACTCCTGTCTGGTACCGAGACTTCAGTTCATCAGAGGAGTTAATAACTGAATTTTGTAGAGAATGCAGAGTTGTACGTAAAGGTACAATTTGTTATGTCTTGCTTTGGATTTCTTTTAATTTAAAAGATCTGTTGGTCATTATGGTTTTAAAACAAATTTGCTTATTATTGGAACAAATTTATTGTTTTTCTGAGAATGCTATGGATTTTCTTTCTTTTTAAAAGAATTTTTTCTCTAGCTAATTGTGATTTTTTTCTACAGGTTTGGCTGGTGATTTGAAAAAAGCTATGAAAGATGGAAAACCAATAATTATTGAGGTATGCATGAACTAATATTTTGGGAATTTGCATATTTGTTTCTGAAAATCCCGTCCATCAGATATTAGATTTTCAATGAATACACACTGATACAAGAAAAATTTGAAAAAGCACATGCTTAAAATATTCTTGTTTCTTTGAGTTTTAGAAGGTGATTGTAGCTGTTTTGGTTGTAATATTAGATATGGATTATCTATGAGGATTTTTTGTATTTCTTTTTTTCTTTCTAAATTTATGTATAATTTTGTTTTTGCTCACCCACTTTAACATAAGGGATATTTAATGACTGAAATGAACAGAGAATGGAAAATAGAAAATGCACAGTTCTATGTGGATTAAAACAAAATTTTGTGTACAAAAGTTGGCAGGTTTTGTTTATCAGATGACTCCGAGATTTTTACGTGTGACTATGGTTGATATGTCCAACACGAATTTGTTGTTAGGACTTGATAAGCCTTGGCATGTTTAATATGCAGTCAATTTATTTCATGTGAGGATGGTTCACTCTCTCTCCTATTTTTCTTTATATAATTCTGCCAGGGAATACATCTGGATCCGAGCATTTATTTAGTGGATGATGAACAAAAATCACCCTCTAAGGTAGCTGTAGAAACGAAGGAGATAAATCCAGTATCTGTGGCGCCAGATGATAACGCTACAGCAAATTTAAAGAATAATTATGATGGTGTTTGTTGTGGTGATGAGAATAATGGTGGCTTAAGGCCTCCAGGCACCGGGGAGGAAATATCTACTGACCAAGTTGAATCACTATCGAATTCTATGCAATCCATGGATGTAACTGGAAATATCTCCACAGATAAAGGTTTGTTATTTTGTTTGTCTTCTTTTTATGCTTTTAATAGGACAGTTGTGTGCAAACATGTAGTGGAAGCCATCATATATATATGGATAGGCAAACATGTTTCACTTTTTACTTATGATTTTGATGGTCGAATGCATAATTAAGTTTATTGTTGTGCAGGTGGTCCATTAAGAGAACTGGATATGGACAGAACTAATATTACAAAGGAGAAGTCGGGTTCCAAACCAATAGTTGTGCCCATTGTTCTGAAGATGGCTGAATTTGATCACAAGGTTTTTTTCATTATGTCCATTGCTTTAGGATTATAACAGTTATTTTCATAAACAGTTCCTATTTTCACTTAATAGTTTGTCAAACATCTAAAACTTAACTGGTTCCCCAAGTTTAGTGGCTTGTTGCTCTTTGTCTATTTCTAGGTTATTCCGTCATTTTATATGGACCATAATTCCATAAATGAAAGTTCAAGTAACTATCAGGCTTGTTGCATACAACATTTTCTAATGTAGTATTAATATATATAATAGACAAATATGATTGTGGTCCCCATTGTTGTTTATTCTACAAAAAATAGTGTTATACTATGAATTAAGGTTGGTTGCATAGATGATTCGATGCTATTTTGCTTCATTGTCAACCAAATCTCAGGATATAACGTTCCCCAAGAGATCCCATTTGGTAACTTCTTTGAGTATCCTTCTTTTCGGAAGTGGTCATGCCGCAACTGTCAGGCCCACTAGGCTTTTTAACCTAGTTTATCTTATGTTATCATCTCATTCTAATATGTTTTTTACTGTCAACGTATCTGACTTTATTTTTCCTTTATTTTAGGAGGACTTTAGGTGATCTGATTAGATTATTATTCTTCTCCCTCAACTATATATGTATTTTATCCTATCAATAATAAGTCAGAGCATACTTTGCCAAAATATTTCAATTATCTAATGATGCTTTTGATTTGCAGGCATTACTTGAGGAGTGGATCTCCAGCCGTTCATTTAATGATAAATGCCCAGGCCAGGTAGCATAACCCTCTTGTAGGGTGCACATTTTATGATTTTTTTTTTTTAAAAAATTATGTATAAATTATGGAGGACAACCTTTCCAAACTTTGAGGCTTTGATGACATCTTTTAGGATAGTGAAGAAAGCCAGGAATATTGGTTAAAAAGAACATGACTTCAGTAGCATTAGGGTATGTTTGAGCTGAGAGAAGGGCCAGGATTAATATGGACTACCTTACTTGCGGCCTGACATGATGTTTTAGGTTACTTGTGGTTCCTTACGTTTAATTTTCCAGAAGATTTTATTTTATTACATTTAGAGAGAAGTTGAGACTTGAGAGGACTTATGTGTGTCCATTTGGTTCCTTTTAAGGAGTTATTTTGCTCCATAATGTTGGTTCTGACTATGATAAAGGAAACAGAGGAAGATGGAATGAAGCATTATAGGCTAGTCAAAGGCTAGATTTATTAGTCAACTGTATATAGTAGTTACTCATGTCTGTTTGAATCAGTTAATCGTGCTGCCATACATTGTTTTATGGATTTGGATTAAGAAAAACTTGTACGAGTTTTAATATATTTGAAGGATGGTGTTTTAGCCATTTGACTGTTGAATTTAACACCTTAGCCAATGATTATATCATAGGTATTAGATGCCCCTAAAAGAGACTAAATGGTAGTATATTTTGGAATTGGAAGTTCGTCTATGTTTTCAAATTCCAATGGCTCTTTTGTGGCTTTTGACATAATGCGTAAGAAATAACTGATAATGAGTTTCTGAATCTATTTTAAGTGAATTCACTTCCATTTTTTTTTAGTTTACTTAGAAAATGTGTCGGTCCAATCAAATTAGATGATTGGTTTTGAATAGTATGTGTTTCTATATGTGTAGTACATGCATGCTTATATTTTAAATTAATCGTTTTATTACATTTCAAATATTATGAATTTATCATGATAAATTCATAATATTTGAAAATGAATTTATCATGATAAATTAGTTTCAAATAGAAGATTGGTTTTGAATATCCTTGTCAGCTACTTTTTAAAGTAAATTTTACAATTTACAGGATAAAAATAAGCTTATACAGAACTTGAAAACCATACAAGATTATCTCTGCTCATTCAAATCACAGGTATGTCCAACATTTTGCTTTCCAAGTAGTTTACTGTTGCTGTTGTTGGTGATAGATGTTCTGTTTTAGCACCTTAGCTACTTCCTTCCTTAATGGCTTAAAGGCTTCTTTTGTTACAGGTATTTTATTCAGTTTTCATCTTATCAATTAGTTCTGTTTCACCATCACATGACTTATATTTTTGAATAGTATTTTTTGAATGGTTCATTTTGGTATTAGAACACTACTACCATCATGAATGTCTCTGATTCATTTACTCACCAAGTCCCTTTGCTTCAAGTAATATAACAAAGACTTTTTCCCATCATCTCTCTCTATGTTTGTTCTTTTTGTTTCATGGTGTCAAAGCTGGAGAGCACTGAGGACCCATTTGGTTGTTAGAAATAGATGGGATGGAAAACAGTAGAAAGAAAAAGAGAATGGAAGGGAAAAATGAATAGGGTCCATAAAGTTGTTTGGTTGGCAATGAAAAGGAATAGGTTTTGATGAGATAATTTATATTTGTACTTAAGATATAATTCATGCTAGGTCTTCAATCTTGACACAGATGTAATGTCAGAATTTGACTATTCCGCAGTATTGTCACAGAAATCTACCCATGTCTGTGGTTCTGTGCTACCTTTCTGTTGATTTCAAACTGGTTATGGAATGCTGAATAAGTATGATTTATTTCTATTTCTTTTAGTGAAAATAAATGAAAGAAGGATGAAGAGAATACCCTTTGTGGGAGTTGTAGTCAGTGAATTATGATCAACTTGGAACTTTGTATTTATAGATTATACAGGACGGTTCTTTTATCTAATGAAGTGATTAATTACTTTACTGATGGTGGCAAGTCTAGTAGGTAGGTTTCGCACGCAAAGCTCCTGCTTCTTGTAGTAATGTGGAAATTATACATCTCTATCTTGTCATGTTATAGGGCTTGACTGTGGTCAATGTATCAGCAACAACATTCCCTCAAACATTGGACTGGTTGCACAGCTATCTTCTTCAGGTATGGTTATCTGAGTTTCCATTGCTTTGTGGTGTTTTTTCTTTTTTTAAAATCTTTTGAAGAAGATAGAAAAAAGTTCTGGGGGAGGGGGCGGGGGGGAACAATGTGCAATTCAGATGTTGTGTTTAATGTGGCTTAACGTATTTAGCTGTAATGAAATGGAGATGGCATAAGCAGAAGGTCATTCATTGAGATTTAGTAGTATTCTGTATTGTTGGCCAATCTTAAAATGGAATGGTCAGCTTTATTGTTTTTTTGATTTATCATTTATGTAATCTGCTCTTGTTTTCTTTGCTCCTAGTTTAATATAAATGTAAACCGTTATGTGTGGGTGTTGTGTTAATTTTCAAAATGCTTTAAAGTCGGAAAATATCAAAAGGATACCTATTTTAGTGGAAATCATACATTTCTTGTTCTAGTTGCGTTTCCTTTAGAATCATTACAAGTTGGTAGTGACTGGAAGCTGTGACTTAAATTTGATTTCTTTCAGTGTATTGAGCAAGGCATTTCATCAGTGTCACATAAGAAAGGTCCGCAAGTAGCTGCAACATAGTTTCATTTGGAGAGTCTTACAGGTATGAATTTACTGCCATTAATTTTTACTTATGTTCTGGACTAAGCTCCTTTAATGTACTGATTGCAAATTAGAGACAGTGATGTGCACCGTGGAAATTGCTGATTAAAAATTCTTGAGTACGTCTATCAAGATAACTAGACTGGACCAATGAGAAGTTATGTAAACATGTCGGGGGTGGGGTTCTCTGAAAATGAAAAGTTCCTTAATGGTTCAGTCTACCTGTCCAAGTAAACTTTTTTCACTTGAGAATTTACATGGTTAATGTACTGGCTGGCTTCTTCTTTTTGTCACATTTTGAACCACCTTAATTTACTTTTTGAACCAATGAACACAGGCCCTGTGGCAAGAGACAGGGTGTGAAGTGGTATATCCATTGACAGAAAATGAACAAACGGTTTTATATTCTTAAAGGGGGAAATTTAAAGGGATAATTTTCTTTCAAAAGTGAAGGTGCATTATTTTCATTTCTATTTTATAATATAACTGTTGAGTTCTTTTCCCTCTTGTGAAAGCAGTATATTTCCTAGAGTTCAATGATATTCTGTTCTGTGGATTGAACCACACTTTGCAAATAAATGGGTGTTGCAGAATAAGCTTATGAAAATCATGGGGAAAACGACTTTATTACACTGATATGTCTGAAACGAGCCTTTTGTGATTGTGATAGTCCACTGAAAGATCATTGCAAGGGAACAGAGAGCAGCTCATGTCCAGGACAAAGTAATTATCAGATCAATTTTCTCTTCTTGTAGTCAAATAATACATGTGTTTCAGTTCTGTTGTCCACGTAATCTTCTGCTACAAGGTGATTGTACAATCACGTATCTTGAAGTGAAGTCAAGTGTGCTTTCTTTACAATCATGGAATCTTCCGAGTGGCGCAGCTAGCTGATTCGGTCTAATCTATTTACCCTTCAATACACATACAAATTCATGCATACATTATTATTACTAGCTGGGGATGAAAGTGGGAAGAAAATGTTGAAACCTTGAATGATTATGTTACAATATGAGACTAGAAGGAAAATCACGTGTATTCTATTTTTTCAATCCCCACTTAAATGTCTACATAGAAGAAATAAAAGGCACACAAGTGCCCTAGAGTACACAAACGTAGGGATAAACATAGTCGCTATTCTTACTCATATGCATTATGGTACAAGTATTACTATTGTAATATGAATAAAATTTGGACAACTTGAGAGAGTTTTAGAATTGTAGTACTTGTACTACATTGTATCACTATTTTAATATTCAACTCTCAAGGCATGGCCTTCCCAGGCTCCAATGTTATTCTATTCTTTTTCATCCCCACTTGCATTTCTATACAATATAAACTTAGGCTCTATCCTTCACCATATGCTATGAAGTACAATGTAGTACAAGTATTACTATTCTAACAACGCTTTAGATAACTCCAGCTTGAGAAGGTTTTAGAATGTAGTACTTGTACTACATTGTACTACTTCAGGGCCTAAGTTATAAAAACATTATAAAAAAAGCTCAAAGACAATTCAATGTCCTTAGAGCCTTTTCTTGTATTATTTTAAGAAGTATTAACAACTATATTAGTACTTTATTAATAACTAAATCAGTCCACTTAACAACTATATCAATACATGTTAACAATTATGTTTTTATGAAATAATACCATAAAAGACCTAAGGCCTTTTTTGACATGTGACTTTTCTTAAAGCCTTTTTTAATAATATATTTCTTAACTTGGGCCCTAATGGAGATTTTCCCTACTTTAAAAGCTCCAAACTTAATAGAATAATAATAGTTATACTATATTATACAAAGTGCATACGGTTGTAAGTTTGAGAGAAAAAAATTTACTTGACAAGAGTGAAAGCATATGTATTCTATTTTTTTTTTCATCCCCACTTACATTTCTATATACATAGGAAGTGGAGAAAGAAAAAGACACACATATACAATGGAGTATAGAAACATAGGTAGTACAATATCAACTTATGCCACTGTTCTTCACCACATGCAATGGAGTACAATATAGTACAAGTATTGCTATTCTAATAAGCTCAACGTTTCAGACAACCCAAGCTTAGAGAGTTTAAGAATAGTAGTACTTGTACTACTATTTTAATGTTCAACTCTCAAGATGAATGACAAAAATACCAAAACTTATTAGAATAGTAATACTTATACTATATTATATTACATTGCATATGGTATAAAAAAAAGTGGCTAAGTTCATTGTATTACCTATATTTGTGTACTTCACTGTACTTGCATCCCTTCTATTGCAAATGGGGAGGGATTAGAGCTTTAGAAGTGAAGAGGGTTGAAATGGGATAACCCAAAATCAAGCGCTTAAAAATCATGGAGGCTTTGATTCCATGAGTTGTTTGAGAGGGAGGGAAAAAATGAAATCAGAAGAAAATTATCAAAATAGATAGGTATTGTAATGTATTCTTTCATTCTTACATGCCTATATATAATGAGCGAAATAAAAAAGGACATAAGTACATTGTAGTACTTGCAGTACATAAGTACAGGAAGCATAGTGAATCTAGACATTATTCTCAACAATTTACAATGTAGTACAAAGTACTTTTCCAGTACAACGAACACACACATGCACGCTGGGCAAATTCCTAAGATTGGGTTCTTTGTGGTCCAAAAGGATGGAGTTCATGTCTGCAACTAGTTTTCTGTTTAAAATACTGAAAGTCGTTTATCTTTTTTCCCCTTGGAAAAAAAAAAAAAAACCAAACGGGTGTTTGACTAGGCTACTAAGAGTACCATCCAGATTGAGTTTTTGATCCACTTTAACTTGAAGATGGAAAAAGTTTACCTAGATGCTAGGTTTGCCGAGCACGTTGAACTGTTTTTAGAGCTACAATCAACACCATAAATATTTTTGAGTCAATTTTAACCTGAAAGTATTAAAAATGGGGAATTCTCACCTGAAGTCAACAAATTTGTGAAGTTCTGTTAAATTACTGTTGATAATCTTCATCAAGGGCCACTACTAGAAAATCCATTTTTTGCGGCGGAATTTTTCCGTCGCAAAACAAGCATTTTCCATCGCAAAATAATTTTGCGGCGGAAAAGTGTTCGTCGCAAAAAAAGCTCTTGCAAATCAGTTTTACAACGGAAAAAATGCATTTTCCCTTGCAAAATTTGAATTTGTGAGGGAATTATTTTCCCTCGCAATTTGCGAGGGAAATGTGCTTTCCCTCGCAAAATTCGAAATTTGTGGCGGAAAAATTTTCCCTCGCAAAAATTCGCATTTTGTGAGGGAAAACAATTTTCCCTCGCAAATTGGCAGATTTTGCGAAGGAAAAACTTTCCCTCGCAAAATTTTAAATTATTTTAAAAAATAAAAATAAAAACCGAAAAAACAAAAAAAAATCATAAAAAATGTAAAAAAAATTAGAAAATAAAATAAATTGTATATCATAAAAATAAAATATAATGTTTCAAAATATTATGAGTCTACATTGCAAAAACAAAATATTACAAATATAATGTTCCAAAATAAACTAAACAACTCTAAATTGCAGTAGTATGGTCATCGTCACCATCAGGAGGCAGCCCCGTATCCTTGCCCTTCAATAGGGATTAGAGAAGTGCTCGCATCTCACTAAGCATTTGTCCTTGCTCCCTCACCGTCTGCTCTAATGCCTTTACCCTATTATCTTTTGCAAAACCAACTTTACAAAGTCAATTTATTTGTCCTACTTCAATTTATTTGTCCTTCAGGACCACCTATACTACTACCGTGTAATATATAAATAGATTTCATTCATTTGTGTTTTCATTTCTTCAACATTTTTACACATAAACCTTTAAAAAATTTCAATTTATTATCCAACTCATATACATCATACAACAGAATCCAAAAGAAATCCAATTTCATTCTATATGTAGGCAAAATAAGAATATCTTGTATAATTAATTCATATAAAATAATATTTGTATTTTTTTTATCCCTTTCATTTTGATAATGTTTTCAAGGAATAATATAGCAATCTTTTTTAATTTCTTAACTATTGTATTGTTTTTAATTGAATAAACATGCAATTAAGATAACATTATTTTTTGGAACAAAATAAATGACGTAATACCATATTTTTATTTCATTTTAGAGAATTTAAAGACAATTAGTTTATATACACTATAATTATTAATTTTTATATCCTATAATAGATTTGTATATTGTTGGGATTGCCCAGAAAATCTTTCATTGCAAAAAGAACACTAACTACCTCAAACGTGTTTAAGGACCTAAGTATTTTAGAGTAGATTGTCGGCAATTTCTTTAACCATATGCAAAACCTAAGGCATTTATACATAGCTAGAGCAAGAATTTAAAACTTGAAATCATATATTGCACAAATGTGTGACGGAGAAAGAATAAGTTACCCACATTAAGGATTCTACAAAAAATCATTAAAAATAAAACATACCCGTTGAAGTTCATAGCTTGAGGCGGAGAAAGAAGAGCAAGAAAGGCGGATAAGGGCTCAAGGCGGAGGTGGCTGAGCTTCGTTTGACGGTGGCCGGACTTGGTGAGGAGAGAAAGCTTCGACGAGGACGGATGAAGAAAGCTCCAATGAAGAATAAGCTTCAAATGTGCGAGAAGAAGAAGAAATGCGGGGTTTTAAAAATTGGTTTGCGACGGAACGGCTTGTTCCATCGCAAACCAGCCCGTTTGCGACAGAACATGGCATTCCGTCGCAATACTACACCGACAGTTTGCGACGGAACGCTTTGTTCCGTCGCAAATTGCCGCATTTTGCGACGGAACAAGTGGTTCCGCTGCAAACTGTCGGTGGGAACCGACATTTTGTGGCGGAAAAAATTTATCCGTCGCAAATTGCGGCGGAAAAAGTTTTTCCGTCCCAAATTGCGGTCGAAAAATTTGTTCCACCGTAAAATTTTTGTTTAGAAACTACCAGTGCCGGCGAAAATTGCGACGGAAAACATTTTCCATCGCAAATTGCGGCGGAGAAACTTTTTCCGTCGCAATTTGGGGCGGAATAATTTTCCCTCGCAAATTCTGTCGCAAATTTATTGTTTTCTAGTAGTGGGCACAATTCTTCTCTCCTCCCTTGCTGAAACAGACTAGAGGAAAAGGAATTACCGAAGGCAGAGGAAGTAATTAATTTTGTGGTGAAAAAGTGAATTACCAAAGGGAACCATGGCAAGAAAAAGGAATCTGTTGTAGCTAACTTCAGGGACGGATTCATGGAGTAGAAGGAGGATAACATTGATTGAAGAGAAGAGGCAATTGGGAGGAAAAAACTGTATGGAACAAAGACAACTGTGCCTTCGGTGATGCACGGTTCTGTACTTCTGTTCACTCTTTGCTTTTCCTCAAGCTTTCGGCAACTAGCTTTATTAATAATTAACTGCATATCCATGGATTAGCAAGGGGTTGCTTAGTACAGTAGAATTGTTTCTGCCCAGTATTTAATAATATCTTGATAAAACTTTGTCATTAATGCACATTTCAACTGCTAAATCTGTCAGGATTCTGGGTTTTGATTGTTTGTCACTTTTTTTCTTTTGGGCTGAAAGCTAAATTCCATGAATCAACCAACCGTGAGACGGCAAGATTATATTTTATAGACTGCATGTAGATTTGGGTTAATAGGAGCATACATTCAATAGAGTATTCATATTTAAATTTGTGTGTGCCATTTTAATTACATTTCTTTCAATTTCAATTTCGGAAGCAAAGGGATGGAGTTAGTGTAGACCAATTCAGTTAGGTTTTACTTCATGAAGTGCAAGCTATAAAAGTTGTATTGGCCTAAAGATGATATGAACTCGAGGCATATTGGTTGGCGATGAAAAAATTGCTTTGGCTATACATGAAATGCATGAATATAAATGATGTCACACGATTCAGCTTTTATTCACCATGTTTTATTAAGTTGTGCTATTTTCAATTTGCATTCAGCTTACTATTTGGTATTACTTATTTATTAAAGCGGTTGATAATGATGATTGTCATCCTGAAAAATTTGACTTTTACTTTAACAATCACATTGTTGTAGGATCTCATCAAAAACCCGGAAGCGTATAGAACCTATTTGATGTAGGAAAATTAGAACCTTCATTGTTTTGATTACCTTGAATGATGAAACCATAGTCCACTCTATGGTTGATCTTCCAAACTATCTCTCGAATCGAATCGGAAGGTTGTGTGGGCAACCTCTCTTGATGATAGATCTACCTTGAGCTTGTTCTTGATGAGAGCCTCCCTCTTCCTCTCTTCTTTTTCTCTTAGGTTTTCCAAGCAAGAAGATGAAAGAAGGAGTAAAATGAGTATATATACACTACAACTCAAAACCTAACCCTAAAACCTCATGGGCCATTGGGTTATTGGGTTGTAATCCAATTTAAGCCCAATTGGGCTTAAATAAGAAAAGAGCATAAAACCCAACAATCTCCCACTTGCTCTTTAAGATACAAACTTGAGTTCGTATACCCAAGACCATGTAGCCATAAGCCATCATCATCTGATATTACATCCCATCCTTTGTTTCGAGCTAGCCTGGGGATCTACCATTTGTCATTTATCAAGGCTCATGATAATCTATAGAAGATTATCTAGTTCGGTGCTACTCCACTAAAAGCCCAAACGTGATCTCCAAGAATAATGACTCTTATAACACGAATATGCATTACCCCTTTATAAAATGTCTATAATTTGATTGACTAGTTTTATGTAACTCAATCAATTATTTATTCCCTTGGTTGTAATAGTTTCTCTAATGGATTACTTGCACTGGCCAGTGTCTTTAATATCCAAGTACTGAAACATATCAAGGGGACATTTCCTATAAATTCCATGTTGTTTATCTCATAAATACCGATAACCAAATAGTCTCAATCCCAAAATACCAAGTTATTGGTCGTCATATAGATCAAACCTCACTTGTTGGCAAATCAAAGAATGAAAACTATTTGACTACCTATTTAAAATAAACTCAGGATTAAGAGTTACTACATAACTAAAGTTATCTGGAGATTTGATTCCTTATGACCGAAAAAACAACCTTAATCAAATCTCTCCTTGATCCTTTTAATGTGAATATAAACTCACACCAATATTTTATAATGATTCGGACAAAACCATTTCATAAAATATTACAGCCTAAATAAAGTGCCTAACTTAATTTAACAGTTGTGAACTTATTCATCAATTGTGAGAACCTATGACCATGTCATCCATGAACGTATCCATATGATCATATACTCCATAATTGATCCGGACCTTAAAGTTTGTAAATAGTGTGCTAAATATATGAAAAAACACTTCATTTATAACATTCAGAAAAATTGCAATGTCATAATGTCTTGCAGAAAAGCACAAAATAACAATGTGAAATAACAACAATCCAAAGCTATAGCAAATCTGGAATCCTCCTAAGACCCATAGAAGTAACATGCCTCTCGAACACACGTTCAAGCAAACTCTTAGTAAAAGGATCAGCAAGATTCTCTTCAGATGCTATCTTTGTTACCACAGTATCTCCTCTTTTAATTATTTCTTGAATCAAGTGGTACTTCCTCTCTATGTGTTTTTGTCTCTTGTGACACCTTGGTTCCTTGGATTGTGCTACTGCCCCACTGTTGTCACAATAAAGTGTGATAGGACAATCAACACCTGGTATCACCTGAAGGTCTGTAAGGAACTTCTTCGACCATGCAGCTTCCTTTGCAGCCTCAGAAGCAGCTACATACTCAGCTTCTGTTGCAGAATCAATCACACATGATTGTATTACACTTCTCCAATAAATGACACCGTCATTAAGAGTGTACACATATCCCGAGGTAGACCTTCTTGAGTTAATATCTCCTTGGAAATCTGAGTCCGTATAACCAATGGTTTCAAGACTCCCACTAGAATAGACCAACATATAATCTCTTATTCTCCGTAGGTACTTGAGTATATGTTTAACCGTTATCCAGTGTTTCTCTCCAGGATTAGATTGGTACTGGCTTACTACTCCCACTACATAGCAGATATCTGGTCTAGTATATAGCATAGCATACATGAGACTACCTACTGCAGAAGCATAAGGTATCCTACTCATGCGTTCTCTCTGCTCAAGAGTTTTAGGAGATTGCTTCTTAGAAAGATGAATCCCATGTCTAAAGGGTATAATTCCCCTCTTGGAATTCTCCATGCCAAACCTGGCAAGTATTTTGTCAATGTATTTAGCCTGGGATAATGCCAAAACCCTATTCTTCCGGTCTCGCAGGAGTTTAATACCAAGAATATAATTGGCTTCCCTAAGGTCCTTCATATCAAAATTCTTGCTCAGCCAGGTTTTTATGTCTAACAATACCTCTGTATCATTTCCAATAAGAAGTATATCATCCACATAAAGTACCAGAAAAGATACCGCATTACCTTGGATCCTTATATACACACATGGCTCATCAGGACTTTTCTCAAAACCATAAGACTGAATGACTTGATCAAATCTGATGTTCCATGATCTAGACGCTTGCTTAAGTCTATAAATGGACCTTTGCAACTTGCATACCATTTTTTTTTTGCCCTTTGGCTATAAATACTTTTAGTTGCTGCATATAAATCTCCTCTTCCAAATTTCCATTCAAAAAAGCAGTTTTGACATCCATTTGCCAAATCTCATAATCAAGATTTGCTGCAACAACTAAGAGAATCCGGATGGACTTAAGCATGGCAACCGGCGAAAAAGTTTCTTCATACTCCACACCTTCCTTTTGGGAATACCCTTTCGCTACCAATCTAGCTTTGAAAGTTTCAACCCTCCCGTCCGATCCTCTCTTTCTCTTGTAAATCCACTTACACCCAATGGGTCTTACCCCTTCAGGTGCATCTACAAGAGACCAAACTGAGTTGGAATACATAGAATCCATCTCACAATTCATAGCCTCAAGCCATTCCTGAGCATCAACATCACCTAGTGCTTCATCATAACTTGTAGGATCATCATCTTCATTAATGATGACATCCTGATTCGACTCACACAACAAGAGATATCTTACAGGTTTACGAATCAATCTCCCACTACAACTTCGTTGCACTAGATGTTGTGCATCTACAGGAGGATCCATATTTTGTGGGTTAACAATTTCTAGATGAGGACCATCATTAAGTGGATTAACCAATTCATGATTTTGTTCTTCCATAAGTTCATCATCATGCTGAACTTCTGTTTGATTCTCTGGTTCCTGTGTATGTTCATTAGGTATATTTTCCCCTCTTTGAACAAACACAGGAATAAAAGCTGGAACCCTTTGAGGTTGTGGTGAAACTTGATCTGAGACTAACTCATCAAGAATAACCTTACTTCTTGGCTTATAATTTGCCATATAGTCCTCCTCTAAGAAAGTCGTGTGAGTGCTCACTATGACCTTCTTTTCCTTTTGACTATAAAACAACCAACCTCTTATTCCTTTAGGATAGCCTATAAACATGCATACTTCAGTACGTGAGTTCATTTTATCTGGTTTCTGTTGCAAGACATGTGCCGGAGCACCCCAAATCCGAATATGTTTCATAGAGGGCTTACATCCTTTCCACAATTCTATTGGTGTCTTTGAAACCGATTTGGACGGTACTAAGTTCAATAGATACATAGTTGTTTCTAAGGCATATCCCCAGAATGAATCAGAAAGAGACGAATAACTGAGCATAGATCTTGTCATTTCTAAAAGGGTTCTATTTCTCCTTTCAGCAACTCCATTTTGCTGGGGTGTCCCTGGAGAAGATAATTGTGAAATTATCCCCTCTTTAGTCAAGTAAGACCTGAACTTTCCAGATAGGTATTCCCCCCTCAATCAGATCGAAGAGTCTTAATTTGAACACCAAGATGCTTTTCTGCCTCAACCTTGAACTCTTGGAATTTTCCAAAAGCTTCAGACTTGTGACGCATCAAGTACACATGTCCAAATCTAGAGTAATCATTAGTAAATGTGATGAAATACTGATACCTGCCTCTGGCCTGGACATTTATTGGTCCACATACATCAATATGTACCAATTCCAGCTGAAGTGTGGCACGTTTTCCCTTTGCCTTGAAAGATCTCTTGGTCATTTTACCCTCTAAATAAGATTCACATACTGGTATTGGTTCAAAGTCCAGGGATTTTAAAATCTCACTTTTCACCAAATCTTGTACCTGTTAGAGTTAATATGACCCAATCTCAAATGCCAAAGATAAGTTTCATTGGAAACATTTCTTTTCTTTGAAAAATTAATATGCTCATCATCTTTTAATTCAACATGATTAACTTCACAGGGAACAGGACTAAGGAAATAAAGACCATTAAACTTTACACCAGAACAAATAAAAGAAGATGAACTTCTTATAGAAACTGAGGAATTAAATTGAACTGTCAAACCATGTTCATTCAAACAACTAACAGAAATTAAATTCCTCTTGAAATCTGGAATAAACAAACAGTTTTCTAAAACCAAAGTTTTGTAATTATCAAAATATAAAACAACTTGTTTCACTGCTTGTGCAGATACAAGCTCCTCATTTCCAAGCCTCAAATCTCTTTGTCCTTTACTTACAGGCAAGCTATGTTTCAACCACTGCAAGGAGTAACAAACATGCTTAGTGGCTCCTGAATCAACAATCCATTTATCATTGTGATTCTCCACTAAATAAGCCTCAATCACATTTAAATTACCTATACCTGGTTTATTCATACGTGGGCAATTTTTCTTCCAATGCCCCTTTTGTCCGCACTTGAAGCACTTGCCTTTTGGCTGCTTCATTGCAACAGTTTTGGCAGCTGGAGTACCTGAATTCTTCTTTTTCTTGTTTTTGTTCTTCCCTTTGGGTTTCCACTTAGGTTTCACAGAACCTTCACTAACAAGAAATGCACTTCCTTGCTTGACTAGAGACTGTTCAGCACTCTCAAGCTCGTGCATCAGTTGAGTGAGATCAAGATTCATCTTGTTCATATTATAATTCATCTTGAATTGATTGAAGTATTCAGGTAGTGATTGTAAGAGAAGGTCAACTTTGAGTTCTTATTCAAACTTAATGTCATGGTCATCAGCCCTCTTGAAGTTTGCTATCATTGTGAGACAATGATCCCGTACACTTCCTCCAGACATCACTATCCTGGTGACTGCATTCAGCACATTTTGCCTTATAGAACTGCTAGGCGTAGCAAACATGTCATCAAGAGTCTGGAGCATTGTTGCTCCACTCTCAATCATGCTTACTTGCTCTTGAAGGTGACTGGCGAGACTGGCCAAAATATAGCAGCGAACTGCCACATTCACCTTCTCCCATTTTTCCTTCTCCTGCTGAAATTGAGTCTGAATTGAATCAGACGCATCTGCAGCAAGCTGCGCTGGCTTAGGTGTAGTAATAACAAAATTGAGCTTTTCATATTGAAGAACAATGTCCAAATTAGTTTTTCATTGTTTGTAGTTCGTACCATCCATAGGTTTTTGGCTCAAAATCGTAGCTAAATGATTGAATGAAGACATTTTTCTGAAAATAAGGAAATGTACACTAATTACAATCCATAATTAACAACAAAGAAATATATATCGCTAGTAGATTCTAATAACTACTATTTTTTTATTGTTTAATAATCCATTAGTTATCTTTACAAAGCTTACGATGGGCAAGATACTTGTAAAACTAATATTGTTAATTTGGGCCTTCAGTTTCATTACCAGAGCCTCGATGAGAGGGTTGACAATTTTACCAAAATTGAATGTATTTAACCATTGTTTACTTTCAAAATTATCTTTAGTGTCTAAATAATGCCGACGATGGGCCGTACAAAACTTTAATAAAATTTTGAAAATATTAAGGTTTAATCTAGCGAAATCCGATTATCCTTATCCGATAGGACTTCAGCAATAATCATTTCACTAATAAACCCACAATTGGAGCCCGTAGGTTTTAAAATTAAATAATTAATTTAAAACCTTCACATTCAATATTTTAAATTTAGAATTTTTAATTTCCAAGAATTTGTTCAATTTAGAGTATTCCATTTGGTATCTAAAATCTAGTTATGATTTGCAAAATTTGCTTCACATCACTATTTTAAATAACCCACAAATTACTCCAAAATTACAATTTTCTTAGGAAATTTCCTAGATTATTTATCTAGATTCTACAATTAATTAATCCAATTATTATTCTAGATTTTAATTTAAAAACTTAATAATTGATAATTAATTTAGTGGTTATCTAGATTTTAATTCCATAATTAATTAATCCAATTATTATTCTAGATTTTAATATAAAAATCATAATAATTGATAATTAATTTAGTGGTTATCTAGATCATAATTCCACAATTAATTAATCCAATTATTATTCTAGATTTTAATTTAAAATCATAATAATTAATAATTAATTTCGTGGATAACCTAAATAATCTCGCATAATAACTATCATACTAGTCGATTTAAGACATAATAGATATATGCATTTATGACATGTGGTTATGCAACAATATGGCATCTTCCTATTCTATATGGCATGTTATTTCTAATCATGTTAATCGTACATATAATTCATACCATTTAAATAATTAAATAAATAACTTTAATCCAAAGTTTTCCTATGAAAATTAAATGATAAACATTTACAACTTTGGAATTCCCCTTTTGTCCAGCCCATAGTGTTTGTCCAAGCCCCTTTAGGGTATCCATGGGCCCAAAAGCCCAAAAACCCATCTTTGGCTAAAAACCCTAGGACACAAAAGAGGAACCTTTGCCTCCACTTCTACCACGTCATCCACCGAAGTCAGATCATCACGAAACTTCAAGGGTAGGATCGCCACTGAAAGATGAGAAGAACGCCGCTGGAACCGCCTCAAACTGACAAGCCACGCACCACTTCTTCACCGACGCGTGAAGGCCACGTGCAGAAGCTCTTGGCGGCGGGTGGAGGAGCGTTCCGACGAGTCTTGGGACGGGGTTTCCAGATCGGTGCTCGTCTCTCTGTGCTCTTTCCAACCATATATGGTTTGTCCAATTTTGAGGTCCAGAAGTCCACGAACAGTGTTGACAAAGTTGATTGTTCATCTTTTTCACCATTTCTTGATCTCCAACTTTTTACAAAAATTCAAAAAATACATGGAAATTCCGAAAATAAAGTAAAAACAGCAAGGAGGAAACCTAATCATATGGGATTAGCCTCCTTGTTACAAATCAAGAAATGCATGAGAGAATCTAGCCATGGATCAAAGTGATTAACCGATTAAAATTAACACTAATATCAAATATGAATTATAAACGAATAATACCATGAAATAAATAACAAATATAGAAAAGATGCCATATTTTCAAGAAAATAATTTTCTAAAATAATCACATGAAATATGAAAGAAAATCAAAACTGGGTTCTTTTCCTCATCAACATGGCTCTTATGCCAATTGTAGGATCTCATCAAAAACGCAAAAGCGTATAGAACCTATTTGATGTAGGAAAATTAGAACCTTCATTGTTTTGATTACCTTGAATGATGAAACCGTAGTCCACTCTATGGTTGATCTTCCAAACTATCTCTCGAATCGAATCGGAAGGTTGTGTGGGTAACCTCTCTTGATAATGGATCTACCTTGAGCTTATTCTTGATGAGAGCCTCCCTCTCCCTCTCTTCTTTTTCTCTTAGGTTTTCCAAGCAAGAAGATGAAAGAAGGAGTAAAATGAGTATATATACACTATAACCCAAAACCTAACCCTAAAACCTCATGGGCCATTGGGTTATTGGGTTGTAATCCAATTTAAGCCCAATTGGGCTTAAATAAGAAAAGAGCATAAAACCCAACAACTGTCACTTGTAAAAATCACATTGCCACAAAGGTGATGTGATCCATAGACTAAAATTACACTAGTTGGCTATAAATTGTTCAAAAACAGAGCTATCAATAGTATTAGAGTCCTTTAATTAATATCAAATTTGTTTTATCTACGATGAATTCTTTCCACATAAATTCTACTTTTAAAGTTGCATTGTCACCGACTAACTCATCATGTAATTCCACATCTATTCTAGCAAAACATATTTGAAATGTTATATTTATAACAGATTGAGAAATATAGTTATTAGAGATAAAAATTAGTCATGATTTTCAAAAAATTATTAACATGTGTTTGTGTCTTACACACTTGGTTAATCAATTGATCAAATTTAAAATTGATTCCATGTAAAGGATACGACTCAAGTTACGCTGTTATACTACAATTTGATTTGGTATTAATTTGGGACATTAGATGCAATACGACTAGGCGCGATCAAATTTTGGCGCTGTTTTACTTGGATGAAAAAAAACTAGACTTTGATAAATGACTTATATTACACGTAATGTTTAATTTAACACATCTAGTCTCTAGATCATCATCTCCCTTTTCATATTTTCTTCTATTAAGAGCTAATGCCATATAATCACTTTATTGCATTGCTTTCTTCTTAGGTTTGCAGGCGCACTAATTGGTGTCAAAACTCAAAAGGTATTAACTTGTTGCTTTACTTCTTGAAATGGGTATATGCATACCATTTTAATATTAGAGCTTTATCAATTCATATCAGATTTCTAGCCATTGGTACTAGAGCTCTATCAATTGGGCTCCAAGCTTATTAGAATCGTGGTAAATATATGGAAAAATTAGAATAAATGACCTAAAGGAAAAAATATTTATAAAGAAAGACCATAAAAATTATAATTATTTAGAAGGATTAAATATAAAAATACTAAAATACCCTTATGAAAATCTTGTGCATTCTCTTATATATTCTCTCCCATATTTTATTTTTAAAATTAATACCAAATTATAAATTTCGCTAAATTAAATAAAAGTTGTCTCATATTTTCATTTTTCACAACTTGCATAAATATCTATGAAAAAAATTACGCACTCTTCAATTTTTTCAAAATTATAATTTTTTAAAATCAACAAAAAATTTAATTAAGAATATATTTATATAACCTTGATAAAAATCAAGGTCTTTTATAATTTATTATATATGTCAAATAGAAAAGGTTTATATGATTTATTTTTATTTTAGAAGAAATTTACGTGGGCTAAAAATTCATTTAATGTTAATAAAAAAAATCTATTATTATATCTTGAAAAAACATGATATGAATTTAGTTTTTGTTTTTATAAAAGGATCTTAATTGATATTAACATCGATACTTGGTAATATAAATATGACAAGTTGATGGTATATCTATTAATTAAATTATCTATTGATTATATGAATATGCAACTTCTTGAAAATTAAAATTTTAAAAATTATGAGTTTGAACTGTATAGTTAATTAAATAATATCTTGATTTTACATGACTATGCAACTTAATGAAATATAATTTTTTTTTAAAAAAAAAGATTTGATCATATTACATGTAAATGATGGATGGTTTTAGTTTTAATTTTAGTTTTTTTCTTAATTATGAATATAAGAGATAATGTATGAGGTGTGACTAAAGACAATTATATAATTTTATATTTATATTATAATGTGTGGTCATTCTAAGTAATTACAATTTTTATAGTTATTCTCAATAAATATATTTTCCTCAATATCATTCATTCTAATTTTCCATAAATATGTTGTATTGTTCACCATTTCATGTTTAGATTTTAGACTTATTGTATTACTTATTCTTGTGTATTAAATTCTACGTGTATTCCTCCCTCTTTTTTAAAAAAATTATTTTTTATGTGGGTAATTTCAAGGTTTTTAAATGCATAATATATTAGATATGAGTAACATTTTTAAAATTTTGTTTAACAGCTTTTATATATACCTTAATATGATTTAAATTATGGTCATCTAAAAATAAGTATATTGCCCCTACTAAGGTGACTTAGATTTTGTATTAGCAAGCTATATTATACACACACACATCGCTTTTTTAACGAGCTCACATATACTTATATAAGCCATAACTATTTACAAATCGATATACATAATAAAATATCTACTATACAATTTACTTCTTAAGGTTTATACTATATATATATATATATATATATATATATATATATATTATAGAAGGCAAAGATGTGCTGCATTTTGATTTGCTTCCTTTCGCCCCTAAAATACGATGGAAATTTAATAAATATGGAAATTGTTACATAATTTGTAAACACTCTGAAAATTATCAAACACAAGAGGACATTCGTTTTAGCTCAATTTAACCATATTTTTTTGTATGAATTTGTCATGACTTGGCTTTTTAGGTTCATGAGGCAGAAACTAATGGACTAGAGATATTTTAGAGATATATGTTCACATCTATCTCAACAAGTAATTTTAGTACTAAAATATTTTGGGTTTCAGAGTTTGAATTATAAAAGAGAAATTTGTGTTGAGAGGGGTAACTATAAACCACAAACTGAATATTATATAGTAATATTTAAAAAAATATTAATTAGCAAACAATCCCTTACGGGTATAAAAAAAATACCAATCTGCAATTTACTAAAAAGTTCCTTATGACTTATGAGTAAGAATTTCCAATAAGATAAAATTACATAAAACTAGTTGGCCAAAAAAAAAAAAGCTTAAAATTAATAGCCTGTTTGAATTTTCTCATTTTTAAGCTAAAAATTATTTTTAAGCTAAAGTTAAAAAAAAGATTTTTTTTTTAAAAGTTAAAAGTTGTTTGATAATTATATAAATTTTTTAATTTAGAAGTTACTTACAAGCTTAAATTAAAAATAAAATTTTTGTACTTTTCCTAATATGAGCAATAGTTGAGGTGAATGACGATGAAATTTGTGGGTCTCGGTTGAATACGATCGACAACGACGAGACTCCCAGGTTGGTGACGATATTCCCATAGCAATAGCGATGACTAAGGATGGTCAACAGTGACAAAACTCCTAGATCATTATATCTCCCCTTTTAGCCAAATCTTTGATTCGCTTCCCTCGATGGCCAAATTCGTGATCTTGACCCACAAAGTGTTGATATTAGCTGGTTCGTCAGAGAAGTCGTCGATCTCGTCACGGATGAATCCAAGATCATAGTCTATAGCTGGTTTGTGAGAGAAGTCGTCGATCTCATCAGCAGACGAATCTAAGATTGTGGGCTACTGGTTTCTGGATCTAAGAACAAGCTGAGTGTCGTGCTAGAAAACACGGGAAGAAAACAAAGCAGGAACCAAGAATGACGATTTCAAGAACGAGCTTGGTTGGTTCAAGCATGGTTTTGAAATGCGCAAGCAAGAACCAAGAATGAGTTTTTGTAAATTATTTTCTACATATTTCAACCGAAGCTAATAAATAAGAGCTTAAAAAAAATATTCTTTAAGGGAACTTTTGGCTTATAATTTTTTTCCTTTTGGTACAAAAACTCTTTTTATTATAAAAACTTTTATAAAAATTTGTTTGGCCTACTTTCTTTCTTCTTAAAAAAATAAAATAAAAATAAAAAATAAAATAAGGATTCAATCGGGGCACTAGATATCATTTACCATTAAAACAATCTCAACTCGTTTACAGTCCCAGTCCCGCATGGTTAGCCCATTCGACAATTTTGGCGGCTGGAGCAGGAGTTTTCTGCAACTTCAGGCCTCCCGTCCATAAACCCTAAACCCCTCAGGCCGAAACCACCGTGCCGTTTCCACTCGAAGTTTTTGCATTTGAGGTCTCTCTCGGCTCCTTTTGCTCCAGCAATGAACTTCAGGTTTCACAACCTCCTTGGAGCTCCTTACAGAGGCGGCAATACTGTAATCGCTAACAACACATTGCTGATTTCACCTGTCGGTAACAGAGTTTCCGTCACTGACCTCGTCAAATCAGAAACTAAAACACTACCCACACAATCATCATCAAATATCTCCCGAATAGCCGTCTCGCCGGACGGCACTTTCTTGCTCACCGTGGATGAGAAGAGCCGCTGTCACTTCATCAACCTTCGCCGCCAAGTAGTGCTCCATCGTATCACCTTTAAGAAGCCCGTCCATGTTGTCAAATTCAGCTCAGATGGTTCCTTCGTTGCTGTTGGAACGGGCAAGTTGGTCCAAATTTGGCGCTCTCCTGCTTTTAGAAAGGAGTATTTCCCTTTTGAGTTGGTTCGAACTTTTGCCTGCTTCGATGATAAGATCGTGTCATTGGATTGGAGTCCTGACTCAAATTACTTGATTGTTGGTTCAAAGGATTTGACTGCAAGACTATTATGCTTGAAAAAGATGAGTGGTGGTGTTAAGTACGAGCCTTTCAAGTTCTTACGTCATAGAGATTCTGTTATCGGTGCTTTCTTTGGTGTCGAAAAGAAAACTAATAGAGTTTGTAAAGCTTATACGGTTACAAGGGATTCTTATATTTTTAGCTGGACATTTAGGAGTGACGACGATTCTGAGCCACTCTCGCCTACTACACCAGAAAGGGATGTTGAAGGAAATATTGAGGTGAATGGTGATGTTAATGTAAAGAAGAGAAAGAACGATGGCAAGAATGATGTTGACATGCTTCAAGAAGATGAGTACTTGTGCAGAGGGAAGTGGGAATTCTTGAGGAAGGATTGCTTTATGCAGGCACCAGCAAGGCTAACCGCATGTGATTATCATAGAGAGTTAGACATGGTTGTTGTGGGTTTCTCAAATGGTGTTTTTGGCTTGTATCAGATGCCTGATTTTGTATGCATTCATCTTTTGTCAATATCAAGAGAGAAGATTACATCAGCTGTGTTTAATGAGCTTGGAAATTGGTTGACTTTTGGCTGTGCAAAACTGGGCCAACTGCTCGTGTGGGAGTGGCGATCAGAGAGCTATATATTGAAGCAGCAGGGTCACTACTTTGATGTGAACTGTCTTGCTTATTCACCAGACTCACAACTCCTTGCTACTGGAGCGGATGATAATAAAGTGAAGGTAAAGAAATATTATTGATGCTATCTTGATTTGAAAAGTTTTCCTTGTGTGGTGGTTGCATCTTTAGTAATATGGAAATTTGCCGTCAAGCTTAGAATTGATTTTTGGTTTCCGAGCAAGTTTAAGTGTTAAAAATTGATATTAGGTTAAGTATAGTTCTTCTTCATTACAGGTGTGGAATGTTTCCTCAGGCTTCTCCTTTGTGACATTTTCTGAGCACACTAATGCTGTTACCGCTCTGCATTTTATGGCCAGTAACCATTGCCTGCTTAGTGCATCTCTGGATGGGACTGTTCGTGCATGGGATTTGATCCGTTATCGAAATTTCAAGACGTTTGTTACTCCTTCTGCGAGACAGTTTGTTTCTCTATCAGCAGATCAAAGTGGTGAAGTGATCTGTGCTGGCACTGTGGATTCCTTTGAGGTATTATTTTAACACAATTTGGGTGGATCATGACAATACTACTTTTCCCCCTATTTGACTATGTTTTTGCTTTATGATATGTTTAACAGATTTTTGTATGGTCCATGAGAACGTGCCGTATGTTGGACGTGCTTAGTGGTCATGAAGGTCCTGTTCATGGATTGATGTTTTCTCCTACAAATGTGAGTTTAGCCATATTTCCCACCATTTGCCAGCATAGTTAATATCTTGTATTTTTAGCTGGTTCTAACTTTTAGTTGGTACAGTAGCTACAACACCAACAAAGCCTTGTCTTACTAAGAGGTCAGCTACATATATAATATAAAAGCTCTAAAAAAATGCTCTATTCATAAGCTATAAACCATTTAGCTCATTTCTTAGACTTTGTGCAATGCACTCGACCCACACTAGTTTGCTAGTAGTTTACAATTAGCATGGGCATCCTTTTCGGGTTTTATAAAATGATATATTTATTTTCTTACATGGACAGTATTGTCAACTGGAAATGTTTTTCTTCAAGACATGATGTAATGAGGGTTCTATAGTTTGTATTTTTGGTCATTTGGTGGTTTTCTACAAATCTTAAGAAGTTGAACAAAGGTTTTTCCTCTCTAAATGTAGGCTGTCCTAGCTTCGTCATCATGGGACAAAACTGTGCGGTTGTGGGATGTCTTTAATGGAAAAGGAGCAGTTGAAACATTCCCTCACACACATGATGTTCTCACAGTGGTTTACCGTCCAGATGGAAGGCAGTTAGCTTGCAGCACAATGGATGGGCAAATTCATTTTTGGGATCCTATAGATGGTGTGCTAATGTTCACCGTAGAAGGCCGCAGAGATATTGCTGGAGGACGACTTATGACTGACCGGAGATCTTGGGCTAACTCAACCTCAAGGAATTACTTCTCAACCTTGTGTTATTCTGCTGATGGAGGCTACATTTTAGCTGGGGGAAGCAGTAGATATATCTGCATGTATGATGTCGCCGATCAGGTTGGCTTTTCACAATTGTATCACCCATTATCTTGAATTTCATCTTAAGAGTTGCAACTTGTAGCTTTAATTGAATTCTTTATGCCACTGTAATTCTTTTTACTATAATGAATCTTGACCAGTTGGCTTCTGATCACAACTAAACATAATGCTTGATTTGTTTCTATATTTATCTCTGAGTAGTAAAATTGATAGGTTCTATGGCATGAATAGAGAAGGGAATGGATTAGTCAGTCTCTCTGTTTGTCTCCATGTATTTTTCATTCTGGGCTGTTGATTGTGGATGTCAGATTTAATTTTAACATTTCAGTCTATGTTTACGCATTTTGTTCTTTAAACACTTCTATTCATTAATTGGAATCTTTTCTTGCTCAGGTACTGATCCGGCGATTTCAGATAACTCTCAATCTCTCATTAGATGGAGTCCTTGACAAGTTAAATTCAAAGAACATGACAGAATTTGGCCCACTGGATTTGATTGATGATGAGAACAGTGATGTTGAAGAAGGTGTTGATGTACAAACTCGTGGGAAAATAAATGATTTACCAGGTTCCTTGCCTAACCGTGGAAGGCCTATTGCTCGAACAAAGTGCCTAAAAATTGCACCTACTGGTCGGACTTTCACAGCTGCAACTACTGAGGGAGTTCTAGTTTATTCAGTTGATGAATCTTTCATCTTCGATCCAACTGACCTTGACATTGATGTTACACCAGAGGTATAATCCTTCAAACGTTACAATTTTTCTCATAATACCAAGAGTAGATACTTAATGCCTTGCTTATATTGGAACATACTTTTCCCTGCAAAATAACTTTAGAAAATATGTTGAAAAAACTGATAACGCACGCTCCTTTGAGTACAGATCAACTGTTTCTTATACAACATGAAACTGACATACTGACACATGTGAAGGCAACATGGTCCCAGTAAAAAGTTGTTTAATGTCTTTATAGAAGCAGTTCTGTTCTTGAAAAGTAGTTTTATTACAATTAACATAATTTGAACTTAATATGTTGTTTTTATTTTACTGAAACTAGCATACACTGTTCTTACCCGCGGCAACAATTCCTCTCTTGATGTTCATTAGTAACTTGAGCTCACATTTATTCACAGGCTATCGATGGTGCTCTAATGGAAAACCAACATACTAGAGCTTTGATCCTTAGCCTTCGGTTGAATGAGGACTCAATAATTAAAAAATGTATTTATGCTGTCAGTCCAGGAGATATTCCAGCAATTGCTTCATCAATCCCTCGTACATATCTTCAGAGATTAATTGACGCACTTGCAGATCTTCTAGAAAACTGCCCACATTTGGAGTTTATACTCAGATGGTCTCAGGTATTTATCTACTACCTTAATATCCACAAAAAATCATAGAGGTTTGCTATAAAGTTTTAACTTGTGAAAAGTCTTCCATCAAGTTTTAGAAAAGCTACAATTGATGTCTTTAGGAAAACTATAAAATGGGCCCAGCTAAGTACAGCTTATTCTTTAGACTACCTGCAAGACGAGACTCGCACTAACAAGTAACTTTGGTAATTACTGGTTTGTAGGTCTTTTTCTTCACAGCTTATAAAATAGTGTGGCTTTTTATAATTATAACACTGTACTCCCTTCATTCCTTAATATAAAACATATTACTTAATTTATTAAATTAAGAAAATTGGTTAAGTTAGTTAATATTACATGTATTTTCTAAAACACCCTACTCATCTTCTTTAATTCTCTCATTTGCTTTCCTTCTTGATTATGATTAAGGGAACATCTATGGGGGAAAATTAAGGAAAAATTGATAAATATAAAAACTATGTCTTATATTTAGAATCAAGATTAACTTTCCAAATGTCTTATATTAAGGACGGGAGGATATATAAACATATAGGATATAGATGCATATATGTTTGTTAAAGAAAATCAATATACTCCCTCTGGTCCTTATTAGAAGGCGTCAAGTAGCAAGTACATTTGGTCATTTTTATAAGGTATTTGCTTGTTTCCAAGGAGCATTAATTATTTTTTTTCCATGTATGCGCGTAATTAATAAGGGTAGTAGGTGAGAGTAATAATTAATATGATAATAGAGTTTAGTGTAATTAGTAGGGGTGATATTGGAAATTATTTAAGTTCTAAGATAACTTTATTAACTTTAACTGTTTTTTTGGTTTTTGAAAATTGTTAGTTGAGACCTTATAATAAAGACTAGAGGAGTGTCATATAAAGCCTATTGCAAGTCACATCACTATTTTTAAGTCATAAATATGCGAAATTTATCTCAATTTCTATGTTTAAATTGAAAGCATAATAGAATTCGCTATTCTATTTGAAAAGCATGTATAATTTCCTAAGGGGTGATCTCTGTAGGCTGTGTACCTTGTGTGTGTGTGCGGGGTTTTGTTGTTTTTTTTTTTTTTTTTGTGGGAAAAAAGCTTCCCCCCTCATGCCCGAGGTGTAAAATCTGGTTTACATCAGGTATTCAAAATTTGATTGTCACTTTAATCTTTGGGCATAATTGCAGTTTTCTTAAATTTTTTATGTAACTTGTTAACGATGAGTCTGTAGATATAATTTGGTCCAACTTCCTGCATTAACGCACGCGGTGTCTTTTTCTTTTTCTTCAAATGATTATAAATATTGATTTTTCTGGGTCTGCAGGAGCTTTGCAAAGCTCATGGGAATCATATACAACAGAACTGTAGAAAACTGCTTCCATCGTTAAAATCACTGCAAAAAGCAATAACTGGACTACATCAAGATCTAGCCGATACATGTTCCTCCAATGAATACAAGCTGCGATATTTGTGCTCTTCAGGTGCCCTGGAATGATTGCAACAACTGTTCTTCTTTTGGGTGCTGGCACTTTGATTTTCACTAACGTCCAGCGAATTTTTGATCTCAAATTTTAGTGTTGACGACTTCAGTTCGTGATGAATTATTCCAACCTTGTAACTCAAATATGAATCCTTATTATCATACCCCACGAATATAGGTTCATAGTTTGCTTGTTCATGGTCTTGATATATGTTGTACTACATACTATTAAATATAAGATCTAGTTGATTTTTTTAGAGAGATTAAAGTACATTAAATAAATTACCTAATCATATAATATATTATGTATGATTATATATTAATATATAATCAGAAAAATTAGCTTGAAAAAAATAATATAAATGTTTTAAACTAAATTAGATTTTTTGATCTTCCTAAAAAAAATAATTAGATCTAAATATTGAAATCTATGATATCGGTTGGATTTTGAGGCGCTGAGGAGCTTAGCTTAGGCTTTGGTCATGGAATTTTGAGCCATTTCTTGTATTAGTTTTTTTTTTTTTAAAAAAATGAATTAAATCTGTTTCAGATGGGCATATACTCTGTTGTTCTATGTTCTGTTCAAATTAGGTGAATTTTTATCACTTTGTCGCTCTTATTACTAATCTTTTTAATTTATTTTTAAATTTGGATCCACTTCATTTAATTGCAAATATTTTTAAGGAAAAATTATGCCTGGGTAATAAACAGAGGTCTAGTGAAATTTAATTTGTTCGCAAATTTTAGTTTAACTTGTAACGGCGTAAGTGGTCTAGAAGTTTAGTTTTTGTTGTACGCCTCAAGAACCATTAATCCTAACTGTACTATTGACAACTATGTAGGTCTGATATCGTAAATATGCATTCACGATCTTTACTTTTCTTACTTGTAGCATGTAGATAATTTATTACTTTTTAAATGAATAAGGTTAAATAAAAAAAAAAAAATCTTAAAAAATTGGAAATAGTGTATCTCATTTCTCATGTACTCCCTCTAGTATTGTATATAAACAACAACTCACTAAATCATTTAAATCAAAATGTTAGTTAAAGTTAGTTTGAAGCAATAATTATATAGATATGATTTTTTTTTTCCTAATACAGAGAAAGACAGCGGTTGAGGAGAGAGATTAGAAGGCATTAAATATGCATTGTTGCTTATATACAAGAATATTTGTTAAGGAAGTGTAGAGAAAGTAGGCAGAAAGATATGGGAATAGAGAATAAGAGAGGAAGAGGAAAGAAGAGAGCGAGAGAAAACCAAAAGGAAAAGGAGAGGAGAGAGAGATTGGAGTTACTTCATCATAGAAAACATAGAACACATTAAAGATTGGGAAAATCTATATACGGGCCTAAGTAACAGAAAAAAATTAAAAAAGACCCCAAGATTCTGAAAATACCAAAAAAGGCCCCAGGGCCTTTTCTGGTATAAATTTATTAAAACTTTTAGTTGTTAACGAGGCTGATATAGTTGTTAATGGTACTGATATAGTTAACATTTTAATGAATTTATACCAAAAAATGCCTTAGGCCTTTTCTGGTATTTTCAGAATTTTGGGGCATTTTTTAAAAATTTTTCTGTTATTTGGGCCCCTATATAGATTTTCCCTTACAGATTTACTCTCTGTTCCAATTTATAAGAATTTAATAATTGAGTTACATAGTTTAAGTGGTTAAAATAAATTAAAAATAATAAGTGTGTATGAAATAAACCTTATTTTTTCAAGTATCTCCTTATTTATGAGGGTTAAGATAGAGAAATTGAGTAAATATAGTTACAACCAACCTTTTAATTAATGCAATTTATATAATTAATGATGGAAAAAAAAACTCATTAAATGTTCAAACAACTTTTGCTAGATTCTTATAAAAAAAATCAAGGCAATTCAAATTCTAGACTATCATAAAAAGAACACAAAGGAGAATATGCCTTATACAGGTACACCTCAAGAACCATTAATCCTAACTAACTCCCAATTGCTATGAACAACTAACTAATCCTCATTTTACATTTACATATCACTATTCTTGAATAAGAAAATGTTGCTTATACATGAACCAGGAGTAAGTAATATATACTATGAGGATAGTTTAGTTCTATAGGAATAAGGTGAAAGTGAAAAATTTTCGATCCTAAATATAAGATATACTCCCTCTAATTCTTATTATAAGGAACTAACTACCAACAATTTTTTGTTCTTATTATAAGGCACCAACTACTTTTAACAAACTCATTTATTGTTATTTTCCTATTATGTCCTTACTTTAACAAACCCCTTTAAATCTACATCATTAAAGTAGGAGTAAAATTGGAAACCTTTACCAATTTTGAACCAATTTAATAACTTAACTATCATTTCTTGTTTTGTGAAAAGTGATAATTGGTGCTTTATAATAAGGATCAGAGGGAGTAATTGATTTTTTTTTTAGAGAGATTAAGGAAACTACCCCCTCTAGTTTTTATTATAAAGCATCAACTACTTTTCTCACAAACCAAGGAATGGAAGTTAACTCATTCATTAGGTCCAAAATTAATAAATGTTTCCAACTTCACCCCTACTTTAATGATGTAGCTTTAAATGAGTTAGTTAAAAATGAGGGCATAACGGGAAAAAAAGTAATAAATTAGTTAGTTAAAGTAAGTTAGTGTCTTATAATAAGGATAAAAAAATATTGGTAGTTGGTGCCTTATAATAAGGACTAGAAGGAGTAAATAAGTTATTTAATCATATAATATATTATGTATTATTAAATTATATATCATTTTATAAATTAAGAAAAATAATTTGAAGAAAAAACGATAAATATAAATACTTTAAAATAATTTAATTAACTTTCTTAATATTTCTAAAAAAATCAACTTTATCTTATATTTAGGATCGGAGGGAGGGAGTATATTAATTTAACGCTCATATGGTTAACTATATATTTACAACTAATTTAGACTGAGGTAATAGAAACCTTTACTTTCTTTTTTATTAAACAAGGTATATCTCATTGTGCATCATTGTATGAGGGATTATTGTACCCGAAAATGTTACTTGCAATAGTAGCATAAGCAGAGACATAATGTTATGTAGTATGATTACCAAAATATGTTGATACGGTAATAAATATGTAACATTGACGTCAAAAGTTAAATGTAATTAATTTAATTATCATTGTAAGAAAATGTCCAAAATTGTGTTTAGAGATATAAAGAGAAAAACATTTACACCTAGTGCATAATTGTTTTTAGAGAAAACATTTTCTCATATTGTGGGAAAACTATTTTTTCATGTCATACAC
This sequence comes from Acacia confusa, assembly GCA_037074495.1. Lineage (NCBI taxonomy): Eukaryota > Viridiplantae > Streptophyta > Magnoliopsida > Fabales > Fabaceae > Acacia > Acacia confusa. The sequence continues at coordinate 41,785,386 of CM073502.1, read as the reverse complement.
ATATGAATGGTGGGACCCACATATACATATATTAATTTATATATGTATATGTAGGTCCCACCATTTCATGTGTGTGTAGGAAACTTTTTTTTTCTCATGTAACATGAGAAAACCAAATCCCTTATTGTTATAGCCTTCAAATGTCTATTAGTTGATTATGATTGATTTTATGTCTATTTTCAAATTCAATCAAATTGTGATTTATAGTTTTTTTGGCGGGAGGGAAGCAAAGGGGATAAATTTTTTTTTTTTTTTGAGTTGGATTTAAAAAAATTAGAAAAGTGAGGTAATCAAATGTTAATAAAAATAAGATATAAAATAAAAGAGTATGAAAATTTAATTAAAAACTTTTAAACCAGTTTTCTAATTTTTTAAAATTTAATTCATAAAAATTTTCCTTCCCATCCCATTCTTTTCAAATCCTTCGTACCAAATAGTCCCTTAATATCTATTGTCAAATTCAATTTACTTTATTACTTTATCTTCAAACCCTAATAATAAAAATTGGGAATTAAATAAGAATAATATCCTAATAAATTCGAATAACTTGGAAACAAAATGCATATTTTCAATCCATAGTTGCTATTAAGAGGTCAAACTTTCTGGAGTAAAGGAAATTTGTCTATAGTAGGGAATACTTCATATGTTTCTTAATATATGACATATTTACCTTATTTGATTAGATTAAGGAAATTAGTTCAGTTAGTTAATATGATATATATTTTATAAAATGTCTTAGTCATCTTCCTCAATTCTCCCATCTCCTCTTCTCTTTGATTATTGTTAAAGAAGCGTCAATAAGAATAAATTAGGAAAATGTTGAGAAATATGAAAACTTTGTTTTATATTATAGACCAAGATCAACTCCTCAAATATGTCATATATTAAGGACTGGAGGGAGTAATTTGTAATGGTTTTTTCAAAGAAGGAAATTACTTTAACAGATACACTAATTGAATAAGTATTAATGTAATTTCGCATGGATTAATTTAATAATGTGATTAAAAGACCCCGGTTTTATTTAATGGGTATTACTGTATTTCATGTATAAAATCAATAGTCAAATTATGTTTTTCCTTATACATTATATAAAAAAAAATACAGATAAATCATCACACAAAAGGCACCAATATGTTGAAGTTCATGTCACAAAACATAGAATAACTTCGGTTTAAATTCTATATATTTTACAGCTACTTTTTAAAATTGATATTGTCCATTCAGAAATGAAAATGAAAGATTTGTTATAAATATACTTATTATGTGGATGTCTATTGACTCATGATTTCCAAATATCATGGGATCCATGCATAGTAATTTACTATTTGCATAGTGCCTTTGAAGGTCTATAAATAAAGACCTTATGTAAACATTTGTTGATATACTTGAATGAGAATCCATTTCATCTCTCTAGAATTCTCTTTGATATTGATCAAGTGTGAGTGTTTGTGTATTAATTCTCCATGAATATTTGTGTTAATTCTCTTGGAATTTGATATTAGATTTGATGATAAATCATATGGAAAGTTAGCGTGACTTGTTTGATCATCCGAGTCATATATTATGTGTTGCTTATTCTCAAATAAAAATGATCATGAGAATATTATTGATTATGACTGGAAATGGATCTCTGGAAATGTATCAAATTGAATGATATAGGATACATGTGATATTATAAATCTGCAAAGTTTGCAGTGATGTTTGCAACCAGAAGTTTGCAATAGATTATGCACGCAATTTCCAGATTGAATGATCCAGAAAGTATATGATATTATGAGAACAGTGTTCATAATATAAGCCAACAAAAGTTTCCCCGTATAATTAGCTTTTGGTCAGGAGCCAGATTAATTCTATCTTGAAATGTTTTAAATGTGCAATGATTATTAATCCACTACAATGCACACAGATCGATATACACTGCATGATTAGATGAGGGGGAGAAAAATAAACAGATTGGGTAAAGAGATAAAGTGGAATGAATTATCATTGGCTCATTTTGATCCTCATACATAGAAATGTGCACTGAAAATTCAAAAGATAATTCAATTCCAGAAGCATTTACTGATTTAAAGAAAGTGAAAGTGACAAAGTCACATGTCTCAACTGCAAATGCTTCTATATGAATTGTCATAAAGCACGCATGAAGCGTTGCAGGTCCATCGGTTTTAAATATAAATATCCTCGAAAGAGAAAAGGAGCCAGTAATATAAATGATCAAGTTGAGGATAATTAAGAAAAGTTTCAAAAGAGCCATCTCCTGAAGAGATGTTATCTCCAGAAGAGATATCTCCAAAAGAGACTTAGGTACCTAATACATGTGAATATAAAGAGATTTCAATAAATGAAATCCGATGGGACCGAAAATGACGTCGACGTTGATGATATTTATGTTTATATGATAGCATATGTTGTAATGAATGATAATGAGAATCATGAGCCACAATATATTAGTGTGCTAGAAGCACATGTCCTTAAAGGACGTAAGGCGCCAAAAACATATGTCACTGAAGGACTAAATATGACAGAAGCATAAGTCCCTGAAGGGCTCAAGATGCCAAAAGCGTCAAATTCTCGAGAATAATCAATTAAATAAATTAATATATTGCATGAAGCAATAATAATGCATATAGTATCATTATCTGAATAAACATTTATTAAAAGTTTTATATGCACATGTATGAAAAGATTTAAATGTATTTTATTATGATTTAGATTTTGCAGGTATTCAATGAATAATCAAATTGGACATTTCTGTAATTGTTTTATAAGCGAACAACAGAATATTTGATGACAGAAAGGATGATATGCTCAGAAAGACATTGAAAATAATGTAATCATCAAGGGAGCAAATATGATGTAATTAAGAAGGGGAGACGATACACACTGTACTTTTTTTCCCTTATCTAGGTTTTGTCCCACTGGCTTTTCCTAGAAAGGTTTTTAATGAGGCAGCACTAGAAAATGCATCAATGGATGATATACTCTTTTCTTTGGCTATATGCATCAATGGATGATATACTCTTTTCTTTGGCTAGGTTTTTATCCCACTGGGTTTTTTCCTAGTTAAAGTTTTTAATGAGGCACATTCATAAATGAACATCCAAGGGGGAGTGTTATAAATATACTTATTATGTGGATGTCCATTGACTCATGATTTCCAAATATTATAGGATCCACGCATAGTAATTTACTATTTGCATAGTGCCCAGTAATTTACTATTTGCATAGTGCCCTTTGAAGGTCTATAAATAAAGAACTTATATAAACATTTGTTGATATACTTGAATGAGAATCAATTTCATCTCTCTAGAATTCTCTTTGACTTCTCTCTAGAATTCCTTCAGTTTTATAATAAGATTAAATCATTATCATAGATAAAGGTCCCCAGAATTTTCTGTCGCAATAATAAACCATGACAGACTCTCGCAAGTTCCCCCCATCTAAACTTTATCATGTTGTCAATAATTATTATAGAGGGTGAGTTTTTGTTGCAGCGACTCGGTGCCATGTAATTAGGAGATGGCGGTTTCAAATTCTAGAAATTCTAGAAACAACCTCCTTGGAGAAAGCCTTGTGCACCTTTTTATCAATAATTATTATATCAAAAAACTTAGAATAAACCCAAATATATAAAAGAAAGACAAAGGAGCACAATGAAAATGCCGCAGATACAATGGTTTCACGAACTCATCAAACAATGTGGTAAACTAAAGAAAGCCTCGGGGGCAAGCCCGGTTGATGCCAAATCAGCTATCTAATATATGAGAAGAGTTGATGTTATCAGACTCTGACATAGTCATTTTCAAAAGGGGGGAAAATATTCCGAGAAACAAAAAATCAGAGGCTTTTCGAAGAATGAATAAACAAGAAAGTATCTATGATCCCCTTCAAACAGGAACTGGAAAGCCCTTCTTGGCCATGCTGTCCAAAACATCATTGAGTGATTGACAGAGGCCGACAATCTGCAAGCACAATAACCAACATATAGCAGAAAGATGAGACTGAGGCTCTTGAGAAGTGGATTTCGGAATTAGAATCCTCTCAATTTCTTTCTTAAAGAGATAAATACAGATTGTGTTTAACACACTCAATGAATGGTGGACTCCATATCCTTTTTTTCTAATCCAAAATGTAATTTTCTTAAGACGCATGAATTGGCCATGAAGAAATTATTAGAGTTTCAACTGGATTCCATTTTTCTTAATAAAAACATTATTCAACAATATTAAATGAATAGTCGAATCAATAAACAATTAACGATTGTCACAATATAGAGGGCTCCAGATTCAGGCTTAAAAATTTTATGCAGCTGCTCAAACATGAGGATGCGATATTATATTTTTATCCAGAAAATTACCTGTAGGTCCCATCGTTGTAACTCTTCAGTGTCATCCTCAAAATGTATGACAGCTTCAACCTGAAATAAGCCATTGAGATGATGAATAGCCCACATTTCTAAGAGGATACCAAAAAGAGCCGTTCAGCATCCAAAATAGAATAGAATGGGGTGAATGAAAGTAAAGTGATTTTGTAAATAATAATTATCGTTTGTCTTCAATGTAGGTAATGTTATTTTGGACCTGGCTTTGGTCCTGTACGGCCTCCCATCCGCTGCGTCCTTTGCAGCTAAAACAGCCTCGTTTGGCGTAAAGGAGGGAGGGCAGCTGTCTTTGTTTTGTGTTTTTTTTTTTTTAAAAAAATATTTTAAGTACTAACTGAACTGGTATTAAAAACATACTTCATGATACTGAATAGTACTGAAAAAAGACTTGAAAAAACTTCATGATCTTGAAAAATTATTTTAGGGTGTTGAAAAAATATTTAGGGTATTGACTGGTACTAAAAATATACTTGGGAATACTAACTGATACTGAAAAAAATACTTCATGAGATTAAAAAATTATTTTAGGATCTTAAAAAAAATATTTTAGGGTGCAGACTAGTACTAAAAGGATACTTCAGGATACTAGTTAGTATTAAAAAAAATACTTCATGATCTTGAAAAATTATTTTAGGATCTTAAAAAAGTATTTCAAGTATTGACTGGTAGTAGAAGGATACTTCATGATACTTAATAATACTGAAAAAAATACTTTATGATCTTAAAAAATTATTTTAGGATCTTGAAAAAATATTTCAGGATACTGACTGGTACTAAAAATATATTTCAGGATATTTTTTCAAGATCTTTTTAATACCAGTTCAGTTAGTACTTAAAATATTTTTCTTAAAAAAAAAAAACACAACAAAGAGAGCTGCCCTCCCTCCTTTGTGCCAAACGAGGCTGTTTTCGCTGAAAAGGACGCAGCGGACGGGAGGTTGTATAGGACCAAAGCCAGGTCCTGTTATTTTGTGCTTTATGCCAATCGACAGTGAGGAAAGCTGTCATTTTCAAGGGTAATTTGCACCGCTGCCAGATTTGTGCAATCAGACATTCTTATAACTTCACTATGCTTATCAGTGGAAAGCTACTTGGGATTCATTGTTGGACATGGAGAATGAGATGGGCGAACTAAATTGATGATCTACTCCTGTTAGTTTGGCTTTTGTCATTCAGGTTACCTTTCCACTGCTCTTGTTTCTTACATTCTTCTACTTAACGATATACTTTTACCTCAATCCAAAATTTATTTACAAGAAAAAAAAAAGATTATAATAGTTATTTGTACCTGATCAATAGATCCCCTCATCCGATCCTCATAAATCATTCTTGATGCTATCTTCTCAGCCTGCACTTAAATTATTTGGAGAAAATCAAAAGAAATCACGAGGTGTTGCCTCCGGTTGCCTTTCAGTAAATTTACAAGATATTCTTTTAAAAGAAAAATTTACAAAACATTATCATCATCATGCAGAAGCCTTCATTTGCTGGCCTTATTTCACCATTTATTTTAACCAGTAATATAATTCTTTGACAATAAATGCGACATATATTATGAACATGGAGTTGTAATGCAAATGATAACTGTCTTGTATGAAACACCCTGCTAATTGCTCATTTCTAAACCATTGGGGCTAAATACTTTTACCTTGTGTGGAGGAATTCCCAACAGTGTTCCTAATTCATCAAAGCTACAACGGAAATATAAACCGCGTTAAAATGTATATCATCTAGCATCAATTTTAAAATGAAATGGGCACAAGGGAACAATCAACTGGATATGTAATTTCTCAAACCTAATATTTGTGTAAAGTTTGCTTGCACTCAGTAGATTATGCTCAATCATTGCACGGTCCAGCACGGTAAAATTGTCTGGAAGAAGGGCTTTCTGTAGGACAAGCAAATCCTCAGACATACAGTGGAAGGACTCAAACCAAAAAAAAAAAAAAAAAGCATGCAACTATAACCTGGTGTGCTTTCAATTCTTCTGCAAATGCATCAATTTCAGGCTTTCTCAGAATTCTCTCCAAGTACACCTAATATATTAAGCATGGAAATCTTGTAAATAGAGAAATATAAGGGGGTGAGTGGGAAGTGGGAGCTTTTTTTTTTTTTGGGGGGGGGGGGGGGTTTGAGAGAGAGGGAGAGAGACCTTTTGCAGTATTGGATAAATTTTCAGCTTTGAGCAGCGTTCATCCTAATAAAAGCACCAAAATATCAGTATGATAATAGAATTAAAAGCATAAAATCCTCAGTTGCACAATTGAAGCTTTAACCTTATATAATGTAGCAAGAACACGAGAACGTTGGGGTCCTGCAGCTGCCAATATTGTACATGTAACAGCAGCAGATAGAGCTTGTTCAAGTGCATCTTCATCTATCACCCTGTAACAGAAAGTTAGCACATTTTTATCAAAATGACAAACCACCATAGCATATCAAAGAGGGTTAGGAAGCACTGAAAATGCAAATGATATTAAGCTTATAGTTTTGTTCCTGTCTCCTGGTGCCTATACCAGATGACACTAGACCATTCACATATCTAAGGCATTCATAACCTTTCGGTAATTAGGTCGTCAGTGATATAAATTCTATTATGTTCCCTTGCCCCTTTTGGCTACCAATGATGGTTAAGATGCAGATATTGCTTCCAATGACTGAGTATACAACTTGGACCACGCAGAAACAAAACTTGTGACTCATTTAGCATGTTTGGGAGAGTTTATATGAGGAGCTTATGGAGCTTATCATAAATGCTTATGAGTTTTTTCTCAAAATTTGTGTTTGGGTGAAAAAGGTTGGCAAAAGAGCTTATGGCTAAATAAGTGCTTATTTCAAAAGCTCCAATTCCTAGCTTATGGATAAGAGCGTATGATAACTCTTATGATAATTTCCTAGTTACTTATGCAATATTTTTATTTGATCAAATTATGTATTTTAGTATTTCCAAATTTTGTAATTTAACATTTTTTATATTTTTGGTAATTTTGATTTTAATTTTTTCTTATAATTATTTCAAAAGTCATTTATCCACAAGTTATTCCAAACAAGTTTGTACACAATCGGATTTTTCCATAAACTACTTATGTAACCACTCATCCAAACATAAATCACATTTCACAATCAGACTTCTACCCAATCGGACTTTTCTAAAAGTCCAATTGCCCACCGCTATCCCAAACAAGCCCATTAAGTTACGGCATGAACCCAAAAAAGAAATATCTAACCATTTTATAAGAAAGACTTACTATCATCAGAAGCCAAAAAAGTAAGAGGAATTCTAATAAGTAATGACATCGAAAAAAAAAAAAAAGCTATTCAAAACAGCAGTGAGACATTTTCAGCAATGCTGTTGACAACATTGTTGATGAATATTACGGCTTGCAAAAGATTTGATTATATATATTGATGACTACCAAGAGCTAAAGGAAGGATCAATAAACAAATAATATGCAAGATACATACTCATCTCCTATTTTCCGCTTTTCAATTTGAGATATGTCATAATATCGTAAGGCTGCTTCCAAGAACTTCCTCTTTAAATCTAAAATCCTTGCATAACAAACCTGGAAACAAATGGGGAAAATAGAAGGAAAAACAGATCAGTAAAAGCTAAAGCATAAAGTCATTAGCTTACTTAGCTCATTTACCATTCAGTCACTCCGAATGTCCAGACCTTATACTGTAAATTCAGTACTTCCTGCTGACTATTGCTAACCAAGAATGATGCTTTATTAATAAAAGCTTCAGCATTAACAGCATCATCATCCTGCAAATAAGGCCCAAAAAAATCAATTGTTCTGCAATTTAGAAGAATCTTTTTTTTTTTTATAATTCTGGCATTAAAAAAAAAAAGGCACAATGAAAACCATTATTTGAAGGGAAGCATCTGCTGTTAAGCTTATAATCAGTCTCAATAGTATGATGGAAGCTAAAACAAGGATTTAAAACACTAAAAGATCAAATAAGTCTAAATAATGATTCCTTTAGATCACTTGGCCGGGCTCTTGATGTGAAGTTAGCCTATATCTCAGCCATGTAGAGGAAGTTAAGCCAAGGGATTATCAAAGATGTGCCAAGAATAAGAAATAGAGATGCCACAAGTCATGAAATACAATAATATCAGTACCTCAAGATATAAACGAGCAATTTGGACGCACTTAGACAGCCTGAATGTATCATCAATCAACCTAGCAAAAATTTGACAAACAAAAACAAAGTAAGCGCATGTGCTGAATTACAATACATGCACATAGTTAAAAGAGGTTAAAAATTATGCTAGACCTCATTCCAGAATCAAGATCAATGCCACTGAGCATCTGAGCTGCTTTTGACCATTCCTGCTCAGATTCATATAACTCTGCAAGTTTCTCTCTAATAATTAAAACCTATATTTAAGAACCAAAACAATCAGTGTAGAGGATAGAATTTAAGAAAGAAACACAAGAACTAGTAAGAAATAAAACTGCTTTCCCCCCTTTTTAACACAACTCTCAGCTCCTATCATTCACCACCATCTCACTGCAGTTTATGCAGCTGTGCCAAATTTCTTTAAAGTTGTAGTTGTAATAGCTAAATTGTCTCTCTGCTTTTTTTTTTTTTTTACACTAAAACAACTAACATATTTTCCAGAAAGCCTTGGAAGTATGAAATATCTATAATAAAGCATTCTTAACAACTGATTATTATCAAAGGCAGGAAAATACAGCAAAATGAGAAAGTTAGCCCACTGTAAACCACATCTGATACTTCCCAAAACATTAGTGTTTATTTTGAAAAACTAAAAATAACAATTCTCATCTCACAGGCAAATAGAAGTGTTTATTATAGAAACTAATGCCAAAAAACTTAACCTGCTCTTCAAATGACACAACACGAGGCTGAATCTGAGCAAGGGCATAATGGGCAATCTCTTTCTGTGCTTCTGGCTGCAATCTTCCCAATTCTTGGGCAAATGTATGCAATAGTTGCCGTGCCACAACTAATGGAACAACATCTGACAACACTGCAATGTCCAAACAAAACAATTCCATGCAATCAAAGCACATGAGATAGTTGGAATTCAAGCAACCAACAAATCCTATATGAGAAGGAGAGAAACTTAACCGTGATCTATAAATCTCTTTGCCTGAATGATATCATTTGATGCAATGACAGCAGAAAGAATTTGTTTATACTGCTCTATTTTTTGCCTTTGGTCTGTGATTGCAGAAGCACTTGCAAAGGCACTCTCCATGACTGTTTTATATAAATATCAGTCAATAATAATAAAAAAAAATATAAGACTCTTAGATGCTCTAAAACCCAACACCAACAGAAACATTAAACAAGTTACCAGATCTCACGTTAATTTGTTCAACCAAATTCACTAACAGTTGAGCCATACGACATCACAAAAATCAATTTATAATTATTTTATTATAAAATAAATAAATAACCATATAAAGTAGCCTCATAGGCATAGCATAATTTGTTTTAGAAAAAGTCTGTTAATAGAGATGAAACTCTTGCTTACTGTTAAGATAGTGGCATCTCTGCAAACATCCGGCCCAGATTATCTAATTCAAGAACATTTGCATAGCAAAAACCATGCAAAACAACCTCAAATCATCTTGATATATACAGCCTGCATGCCTTTCTGCAGCAGCAACCTCATTCTCAAAAAAAAAAAAAAAAATCGACAAAGAATACCTTTCCCCTTAATCATTTCCTCAATCCCCTCCTTCCAACATTATTAACTAAGTTTATTTTTAGACAATCCCCTCCTCCCACAAGCATAGCAGACCATGCGGTCCCCCAGCTTTTGCAGCATTGAGCTAATAGTGTGCCATGGAATGAAAGATGTATTATTACAACTACCAAATATCGAAAGCAAAGTAGCAGAATTTTGTCAACAATTCAAATTATAAACTCTCTAACTCAATGGCAGATTTTTAATAATACTTATACTAGGATTTTCAAAATTCAAACTGCACACTTCAACTAATTAGAAACTAACACGGACCATTACCAAATGACAAAAAGTTATAGAGTCCCTCAAATCAAAATGCACAATCGGTTATCAATTTACGTTTTTCTAACTTTGCGACATTCTCTGAAAACTATAGAAAACAACGCGTAAAAATTCTCCCCTTCCACGTAATTCCTTTTACGTACCGGCACCAAAAAAAAAAAGGAAGGTTCACCACAGTTAATACAAAAACGTTCCATGTTTTAAACAAAAGCAATCAACTATTATTCTCAATGAGTAACGAAAATCATCAATACCTCAAGACCCAAAAAATCGTCTAAACGATCGTACCTGTTTCAGCGAAAGCCACAGCACCTTGAAACCCTAAGGGTAGGACGCAATGGCCAGTTAATGCTGCTCAAACAACCTGCTTCCACCAGAAGCTGGAACGTCAGACACCAACAAGAACGGAGACTCTACTCCACGCAGAGCCAGGTGATCCTTGATGAGAATTGCCGCCGTAGGTGGCGACCGGAGAGCGGAGAGAAAAGGAGAGTGATAGTAGTGAGGCCGAGAACCTACAAACCAAACGCTCAAGCTTCTCGCTTTTTTCCAAAAAAATAAAAACAATCATTCGTACGGGCTATACGTATACTCATACCCGTCTCCGTCTCGTATCCCTGGTCGTTTTTGGGCCGAAGCTCTGGTTTTTTTAACAGTTAGTTTAAAACCCAAAGTTACTTTAAAAAAAAAAAGTAAGCAAATTTTAGCCTTAGTTCTTTCTGTTTTCAATATTTTTTTCTCAAAAAAATGTTATAAAATTATATTTTTAAAAATTTAAAACTAAAAAAAATATTGGATAATTTTTCTAAAAAGTTTCATTCAAGAAAAAAAGTATAAAATCTTGTTTCAAATAATTGTTCTTTAACATCAACTTAGATAATTGTTAGATTCACTTACTTTTAAGTGTAAACAAAAAATTGTTTTCAAAACAAGAAAAAAAACCAGCCTATTTATCAAAAAAGACCAATAAATTCCTTCGAATATCATATATATTTTTAGCCCTTATGTCATTTTTCCAAAAAAAAAAAATAAGGGCTAAGTTGCGAATTACAAGTTAAAATTTAAGAACTAAGTTATAATTGAGGCAAAATTATAGGAATCAAATGATAATTTTTTTAAAAAAAATAAATAAATTACAATAACTTTGGTTAGAGTTTGTGGACACAGCCATGTTTGTTACATTGTCATATTTTCTTCTTGGGGTCATTCTCTAAGGTTACCACACCATTTACGAATTCTACACCCCCTTGTACACTTACTAACACGGCCCTTCATTCCACTTATTGCTTATGAGTATTCGACAATGGAAGGAGTAATATGTTTCAATTGGTAATAAGTGAAAAATCAATATAACCTCAATATGATCATAAATGCAAAAAATATAAAACTTTGTTTGAAGTGATTGTTCTTTAACATCAACTTAGATAATTAAAGTATAAATAATTGTTTGATTCACTTACTTTATTAATTAATATTGTCATTATTTTTTGTACTTAATATCTTATTATATCAATTCAACAACCATCACCATTTGACTGTATAAATTATATAACACCATTAAGCTCTATCAATTAAAAAATAGGAAATTATTAATGAAATTAGTTTTCCATTGTTAGCAATGACATGACATTAGTTGTTGGCAGCATATCACTAGCAATAATGTGGCACCAACGACCATTTACATGGTGTCGATGGTGAACATGTGGCAACCTTGAGCCCTCATGTGAAGAAGAAAGAGTTTTCTCATTTTCTCTTAAAAAAAATAAAAATAAGAAAACATCAAAAAATTATTTTGTTTTTTTATTTTCAAAAACATGTTTCTATTTTTTATTTTTAAAAACACCTAACTAAAAATAAATTACCAAACATTTTATTTTATTTTTAAAAAAACAAAAAATTGTTTTCAAACAAGGAAACAAACAAACGCGCTGTGTGTGTGAGTCTACAAATGCAGGGGAAAAGAAGACAAATAAGTGTATGATTTGAAATTTGAAAAGGAGGAGTAGATATCTGATGAACACCTAGGCATACAGTATAAAAATTCACCCACTCATGCCAATTAGAGTTGGCACAGATGGTAAGGGATCAAGGACTAGGCCATTGGGTCATTGGTTCGATTCTCTCTGCCGTCGCTGGGACTCCTTTGGTAGGTGATCTTGTAAGTCCCCAGTAAGTACTCATAGAGCCCAGGGCCGTACCCAGTCTTAATAGGGGACTAGTGTCGAACCCTTCCAAAACTTTTTCATTCCCAAAAAAAAAAAAAAAAAACTGACCCACTCATGAACGGGATTGTTGCTTCAAGTTGCTACGTCATCAATCTGAACACAGACAATGTGAGAAATATTTGCCCAATCTTTGCCTCTCAGCTTTGGAATGTATTGGAGCTTAGGACAATCATGAAGTTTCAAGTAGTTCAGATTGGAAAAGTGGCAAAGAACTTTGTATTGCAGCCTTGTCAGATTTGAACAATTAAAGAAGGAAAGGGAAGTAAGAGTTGGTGGCAACAGTCCATCTTCAGGAAGAGACTCATCATCCCATTGCGCAAGAGAGCAATGGCGAATGTTCCATCGAAACAGATATCATTTCAAGATTACTACAGTCATACAGCCTTAATAACTGAAGCTTAGAGAATAAATCTAGCAGAAATGACTTGAGAGGGTCACATTTTTCTTCTATCTCCATTTTAATAATGAAATTATCACAGTGGCACAATCAGAAAAGTTCAACTCTTCAATGCAGGAATTGGCAATGGTACGCTCAATTTTTAATAAGATTTCTATGAAGCTTCCATAGATTTGAAGAACTTGCAGGGTTGATGGAGGACAATCCAATTGCACCTTTCCACTGTGAAGCCACAAGATTCTTCAAATTTCAATAACAAGCTTCCTTAGAAGAAGTACGTTGTGGAGGAAGGTGCTCTTTTAGTTTGGGACAGCCTTCTATAGATACAACTCTTGAAGATATGGGAAAGCCCCTGACAGATTTTCACATTCCCATGCCTCCCAGCTTTCCGTACATATGAACCTCAAGATTTTTGGGGACTTGGTGTTAGAGCTATTTCCATGAAATTCTTGACCAATAGCTACAATATTATCAATAGAGCTATTTACTTATGCTGTATATGTACATCATTGGATTGTGCTTTTTCTCATAAATATAGCAGAGACGGAAGAATAAATTAATGATTAATAAATGATTCTGCATTACTGAATAATAAATACATTTATATAGATTTTTGTCTGCATAGCTTCTGTCTATTGCAGGAAAATGATTGCTCAATGGTTTCTCTTTCACCCCCAAAAGGACAAAACTTCAAACAATATGCAAATTTGGAGCAACACGCTAGATTTAGAACTTCTAAAGAGGGTAGAGAGAATAGGTTATTGGGAATACTAACAAGATTAACACAATTTCTCAAATTTAAGAATTTGATCTTTGAAAGATAAGCAATGGAAACATCAAGCCGTGATAATCTAGTGCATCCTTCAAGGTCTAGTCTTTCAAGATTTGGAAATCTTTTGAAATTTGGCATCTTGATCAAATTTTTGGATCCACTAAGAGTCATGTTTCTCAATGGAAAAGCCTGTGGATGAAAAAAAAGTTTAGTAGAAAATCAGCCAAACAACATTCTTACTCATGATTTTGATTGTATAATTCAACCATCCGAGTTCCACACAGACATAATAACATTACCATATCTCCTTGTTTATTTGTGGTGTGGCTATTAAGATTCATGCTTCTGGAAGGGAAAATCTGTGGATGAAAAAAGTGTAATAGAAAATCAACAAATTAAAATCCATAATCATGATTTTGATTGTATAATTCAACTATGAGTTTCACTCATGCACAAAACAACAATGACTTATCTCTTGCCCATGCAGGTCCTTGTCGGTCTCTTATCTTTCTCGAAATTAAGAATTGAAGTTGAGCTTCTAAAGATAAGCAATAGATGGGATCAAGATGTGATTTTGATAGTTCCCCACATACGCACGCTTAATAACACATTACTATACCTCCTTCCCATATACTTGTGATGGAGCTATCAGGCAAGATCAGTTCAATGAGATTATGTGGCACAAAACTTGACGGCAGACACATGAAAGGATATTGGTGCCATGAAACATATCGGAGCTCAAGTGAAAGATGCTTGAGAGCTCCATAAAACTTCACATTACGAAATATGAGTAGTCTAAGATTGCTCATATGTGATAAAGCTTGGACACTTAATAATCTTTTTTGTGAATTTTCTAGATCCAAGACTATTGCTTTAACTATCTGAGTATCCTGAAAATAAACACAGACACGACAATGATGAAATTAAAGTCAAATGACTTCAACCGCTACATATGTTTCCAACGAAAGTAGAAAAATGGTAATAAAACTTACCGTGACATTTTTCATAACATGAAAAATATCATTAAAATCCCACAATCTGCTCCACCTTTCTGGCATGAAAGGGAAATCACCCCGAACAATATCTCTTCCCATTTCTTGCAATAAACCGTGCATTTGTATTTTTTGATCTATGATGGTCATGAGTGATTTTTCAATTAAAAGCTGTATTTGCAGCTTCACTTGAATAATTTCCTCATCAGGAAACCTATAACTATTTAAAATTCCTTCTACATATTTAATCTCCTTCCCATTGAAAAAACACGCAATGTCTAGAAATATTTCCCTGCTGTCATAATTCAGTTGCTTAAAACTTTTTTTGAGGACCTTCACGATCATATGGTTAGCAGCCTTTTTGATCTCACCCAAAGAACATCTCCATTCTGAGACTCTTGTATTATATAATAATGAGCCCAGTATCACAATAGCTAATGGTAGGCCATTAGCATATTCTAACACCCTATTTATTTGCTGCTCATAATCTCTCGCATGAAAATCACATTTGAAAGCTTTTCTACAAAATAATTGAAGAGCTTCATCCCTGGTCAATAGTTTAACCCTATAAATATCATATATCCCAAATATTTTAAGGACTCCTTCATCTCTGGTTGTGATGATAACTCTACTTCCTTTACCTAACCAATTAGTTTTTATGGGCTTGATCAGTGGCATCAAATTTATGTCTTCATCAACATCATCAAGAATTATGAGGATACTCTTTCCACATGCTAGCCTCTTGCTATAAAATTCAGATAGGTTAAGCAGGAAATAAGAAGCATGAAAGCGGTGAGAGATCTTATCATATAAAACTCTGGCAAGAGTTGACTTCCCTATTCCACCCATACCACAAATGCCCAAAACTTGAACCCGATCATTTGAACCCAAATCCAGAAGCTTTTCTACTTCTTTCACTCGAGATTTCATCCCCACCAGATCTACATCAGCATAAACTAATTCACGCATTTTTTTCTTGACCTTTATTATGATATCATCTATAACTTGTGGCCCTGACCTGGACAGAGGAAAAATAAAAGCAACAATTTAATCACTTAGAGGCAGCATTTTGTGTCACTAAATGATCAACAGTTACACTCGAAGATCTATAAAATATGCCTATTGAAAGTTTAAAGTTTTGATCAAGAAAAAACCAAGAGTAAAATTACTAACCCGTGCTGTACATACCAACCAGATAGGTTGGCCACTTGTTTCATTGCTGACCTCCACCTGTGTACTTTGTGTAAATTTGCTGTGAACCTTTGTTCATGTTCAGAGAAAGCTTTTTCGAAAGAGTTACTCTGGTTCTGTACCTCGGATGGACCTACATCATAGAAAATTGGGAAAATAGTGTATCGCGGTTCATGAGTGCGGCCAGCAATCTCAGAGAGTTCCTCAAGGCACCATAGAGAAGAAGCATAGTTTTTGGAGAAGACAACAATGGAAATGTTGGATTGTCGAATTGCTTTGAGAAAGTGACGCGGTAGAATGATGGAATCACCTGAGTCAAGCTTCTTGTCATCCCAAAAGGTATTTAAATCGTCAGTTTCAAGAGCAGCCCAAAGCCTATCCGTGAATTTGCAAGTTTCAAAATCTCCTTTGAAACTGAGATACACATGAATCGGCCTTGACAGTGAGCTGCTGCTGAAACTCTCCATGGCTGTAATTTAACCTTCGGGTCTTGAAGATGAGCTGAATTTCCAAATTGAAAAGCAGAATTTGAATTGGAATCACAGATGCTCACTGAGCCATTCTCCACTCACTCGTGATGTTGATTGCTATTAATTTTCAATCTTCTAGCAAATGGAAAGCAGGAGTAAATTATTTCCCCATCTTTTTGAATGTCTTGATTTGGAAGTGCTTTTTTTTATTCTTCCTTCGCCTGCGTGGCCCATACCCATGCTAATTATCTTTTTTTTTTCCCCTCAAGTGCTAATTATCTAATTACTGTATACTCTTTTAATACTATTTATTTATTTTTAACATCCTTAAAACCCTTAGCCTATGAATATACTTATTATGTGGATGTCCGTTAATTATCGATCTCCAAATATCATTACAAGATGACATGAGACCCACGCATAGTAATTTACTATTTACATAGTACCATGCATAGTAGTTTACTATTTGGTGGGACCCACACATAATTATAACACATTCACGGGAATGCAATCCGTGAATGTACAGTTGTATAATTAAGGGAAAATTGCATCAAATGACCCAGAGTGGAAATTACACTAATGGTCCATTTTCCTTCTATAAATAAAGGTCTTCTGTAAACATTCAAATTACACTGGAATGAGAATTTCTCTCTACTCTGTCCCTCTCTAAAATCTCTTATTCTTGTTATTTACTTTTCATTAGTTTTATATTTGCCTTCATTTTTTTGTCCAAAAAAATGTACTATTTAAAAATCACTTCCAATCTGACTCATAATTTGTATATGCATGCGGGAAAAAAAAAAAAGAAAAAAAAGGACTCTCTTTCTACTTTATAGATGGAAACAAAAAAATTTCTCTCTCTGCAGTCAGAGCGTATTAGAAGGGAAAAAAAAACTATCAAAATTAGTAAAAAATAAATAAGTATATTAAATTTTAATAATTTCAAAATGACGAATTTTGAATTTTGAAATGTTACAAAATTACATAACTATTCCTAATTTTTTTAAATAAAAAAACTTTGGCACACCTTGTCGGTGGTCTAATATATATACTTTTTAATTTCTCAAATAAAAGTTGTCAATAATAATTCTAATGTTGTAAACAATAGCCTAATATATTTTTTTATTTGTCAAGAAAAAATTGTGAATATTGACACTTAAGTTGTTAATAGCAATATAAATACAACATTTATAATTTTAGTATCGCTATTAACAACTGAAGTATTAATATTAATGACTTTTATCGAAGAAATAAAAAAAATAGGCCACAATTACAACTTTAGATCTCTATTAATCACTCAATTATTATATTAATAATTTTTGTTTGAGAAATTAAAAAATATATATTATGCCGTCAAAGCTATGGTGTCTGAGAAGGGGTTAAAGATTTTTTATTTTAAAAAATTATAAATAATTTCTCAAATTTTGAAATATTTTAAAATTTTAAATAATTTCTTTTGAAATTATTTAAATTCAACACGTATGTATTTATTTTGAACTAATTTTAATAATATTTTTATGTATTTTCCCATATTAAAAGCTCCCCCAATGACGGGCTATGTATTCATACGACTTGAAAGTCGTATCTACATGGTCAAAGTCAAATAGTCAAATCCTATACTACCAAAACCTTGCCCATGGCCGGTTCCTCCTTGATCTTTTTTTTGTTGGCCAATGCTGGTTCCTTCTTGTTTATTTAATTGAGAGGATTTTTAATTCTCTCTTGTTTTAAAAATTATAAAAAAGAGAGAGAGGGGGAAAAAAAAAGACCAAGGTCTTTCATTGGAATTAAAACTTTTCTAGGCTAATTTTCTTAAAGACAGTATTCATATTTCTATAAAACTACTCCATAAGGCCTAAATGGTTTTTACGGTCTTCGTCTTCTAATACATTGAAACATTCATTATCTAACACGCCGTCTAATCCTAAATGTAGGGTTTAAAAATGAATTTCCATGTTATTTGTAAGATCTTTTCTAATATCTTTTATGCTTGTTAATTTTTTTAAACTAATTTGTCTGACTTATAAACTAATATATTATATAATATTACTTAAAAATATTTTAGAGATATGATGTTATATGTTATAACTAAATAATTTATTTAAATTTTTTAATTTTTCAAATTAAGTAAATAAATAAAAATTCATCTTTCTAAGCATCTTCATCCTCCCACTTGTGCCTATTGACTTTATTGAACTATGGGGGCCAAATTTAAATCAGAAGCCACTATTGGAATTAACTTTTAAATTTATTTTTAAACATCAATATTTTATATGTACCTACAAACATTAATCCCTCTGTCATTAAATCTAAACTTCAAATAATTGATTTACCTTATCAAGGAAATAACTAAAATTAATTAAGAGCAATAAATATGTATTTTTTCTAACTATGCCATTATTTATAAAGAGGATAAGTGAGAGAGGGATAATAAATATAACAAATACAATCAATGAGCAAAATTGAAAAAACATAATAAATACTTTGACAAAACTAAAATGATGTTTGTGTTTTGGGACAAACTCATTCATAAAGAATAGATGGAGTATTTATAACTAAAAAAATCCACATGTAAACAATATATGTCAATTGAAACATTTTTAAAGATGCGCATCAAAGGGCCCATTTGGATTAAAAGAACCGTTGGAGAAAAATGAAAAATATTTTTTCTCTGACACGTTTGATTCGCATTATAAAAGAAAATGGGTTGATAGAAAAATTTTGTATGGTTTGAAAAAAAAAATGAGATAAGAAAAGGAGGGGGGTGGGGAGACCATTTTGTCCTTATTATTATTATTATTCATCTTTTCCATTAATACCTCCAACCCCTAAACCTCATACGTCGCGGATCGCTTATCCTCATCCCAAAATTGCAACCAATGAGGCTCATCGCCAACTTCATTGTCACCGTCACCACATCCCTCTCCACCATCAACTTCCACCCTCCATTCCCTTTAACTTCACCGTCCATTTGGCTGGCTTGGAAGAAAGAAAAAGTCAAGAATAAGGGAGATTAGGGAAGAGACCATCGTCTCACTCTCACCATCGATGATAAGGGACCAAAGAAGGAGGAATTGGAGAGCATACCACCGCCATCAGAACCCATGTGTCGGGCAAATGGAACCCCATTTTGCTCCCACAACCTCATTTTCAATCTTCAAGCTCGTTGATGACACTATAAATCCATGTCCATCGTCGAGTTCTCTTCCACGTCTACCTCCTTGTTCCTTGTTCAAAACTTTTCGACGTATTTCCGACACTACAGAGCAGTAAATGGCCAGCGCTGAAGAGAGGTAAATTAGTCTTCTTCCATTTTCTTAGCACGTTAGAAAATGGGTTCTCACCAAAATAAATGGGAACCAATTTTCCCATGTAAAAAGGAAAATGCCCCACCGTCAGAAATCATTTTCCTAGGAAAATAATGAACTACAAAGCCACCACCATACGAAAGGAAAATCTCATTTTCCATTTTCCTCCTCTAATTTATATTGAACCGTATGAGTCCTAAGACATTTTTATAAGAGGGTTAATGTAGTAGTTATTGAAAATATTTTTTTAAAAAAATACAGCTTCTCTCGGCTCCATTATTTATTATAAAATAAAAAGTTTAATTAGGTAAGCTAGATTTCAAGAATTCGTTAACGTCAGTATAAGTTTCTAAACTCAAAGAACAATTATAAAACTATTTGCAAATCATTCATTGCCGATATGCTCACATCGGCAGGTGAATTTAAATTCACGTGGGTTACGTGTCAAATTTTCATAAACTAGATCAATCTTTTTCTTTTTCTTTTTGACTCAACTACTGTGCTCTTTTGTTTGTCTCCTTCAAATTACTATTGAATGGTTAAATCAACTCACGGTCTTCTTCGTTTGGGAGTTTGGAAGAGAAAAGAAGAAAAGAGATGTAGGGAGTTTGAAGGGGAGGAGAAAGAAGGGAAATAGATAATATTTCCTCCCTTTATTTAGGAGTTAAAAAAATAGTAATAGAGAAAGATGGATGATCAATGAATTATTTTTACCATTTTGTCATTTTTTTTAAAAATTAATATAATTATTATACTTTACAAATAAATTTAAATTTTCTTAAAAAATTATTTATGTAATTTTTATATTCAAAAAATATTTTCTCTCTCAAAAAATATTTTCCCCTAAAAAATTATTGTCTCTCTCTAAAAAGTATTTTCCCCTAAAAAATTATTGTCTCTCTCTAAAAAGTATTTTTCACCTAAAAATATTTTCTCTCTCTAAATAATATTTTCTCTCTCTAAAAATTATTTTTCCCTAAAAAATATTTTTGTGTGCATTCCAACAATAGAAAAGAAAGAAAAAATAACGAGAATGTTTTATTTAAACGAGGGTAAAAAAATAATTAATCTATTTTCCCTCTTAAAACCCCCCATAGTGAGGGAACTTTATTTTTTAGAAGGAGGGTTTTGGGGGATTTGTAAAAATCATTGATTTCCCCCTCTTATTTTTAAAACTTGCAAATAAGGGAAGAGACTATCAAAACCCTTCATTTCCTTTCGTTTCCCTCCAAAATGAAACTCCCAAACATATGCTTAAGAAATGAACTTTTAGTATAAATATCATTTAGCTCCTTCTCCAACTTGCATATCTTTGTATAAAAAAGAGCAATTCTTTCTTTAAATTAAACTTAATCTTTCCATTATATCAACTCTTCATCACAAGTAGAAAAAAGAAAGAATGAGGAACTCACGAACTCTCAAAAATATTATAAACTTAAAATACCATCATTTAAATGAAGACGTACACAAGTTGCTTAATTATTTTGTCAGTTTGCAGATGAATCTTTTTTAATCTGCACATATTTTTCCCTTGTCCATGGGCTCGAGCCATTTGGTTCGGTTCTTCTTTAGGCTTGCGTGCTCATCGATAACTTTCCATATTTTATATATTTAAAGTACATTTTGAAGATATTTGAAGAGTTATCTAAATAATTTTGAGAGATTTCTATGAGATTATATGATTATAAGCTCAAATCAAATTGGTGCATCATTGGTGGGGTTTTAATTTAAAATAAATGTTTTTGAATTTAGAAAATAAATAATAGTAATTAAAAATTTTGAAAAAAAAGAAAAAAATAATTATTTCTATTATTATTATTTATTATCATTACTATGCTTTTTAAGAATAAGATCACGTCATTTTGGGCTTTGGGGCTGATTGGAAGATGCAATTGTGTTAGGCCCACGAATTGGAATGGATTAATGAATGGAAATTGGGCTGATGGATTGAAAATGAAAGTGGAAGAAATCACCAAGAGAGGGGTGAATTGGGGATTTTAAAAATTCTTTTCAACTCTTAAAAATAAAGTTTAAGAAATGAATAATAAAAGAGTAGAGAAAGAAAAGCTTAGACACACAGAATTTATACTGGTTCGGTCTTAACCTTGACCTACGTCCAGTCCCCAGATACCTTCTGGGTGTTTCCACTAGTTCAAGAGGTTTTTAACTACAACAATGAAGACAAGACATAATCCTAATCACCTAGGACTTGCTCCCCCTTAAACCTTGTAATTAAACAACCCAACTCACAGGTTTCACAACCTTGAGTTCACACAGACAAATGCTTTTAAAAGTTTACAAACTCTCAAAAGAGTAGATTTTGATAAATACTGAAGATCAAATCAAAAATCACAATACAGACTCTAAAATGCAAATGTATTCAAGTGTAGCTTTGTTGTGTGTTGTTTGCTCTGAGTCTTCATATCCTTTTATAGCCTAGCTAAATGAACTAGCCGTTGCTTTTTCTTCTCCAACGTTCAGCTGCAAATCTGGAAAATGACAGTTGCTTATTTCGATCTGTTTTTTTCAACTCTCAGCTGGAATCTTGGAATTTTGTTGTTGCAGAAGGTCTTCCAGATTTTTAGTCATTCTATGATCTTAATTCGATCGTTTAGAGTAATCCTGAAGTGTTGCAACAGTCTGAACTGAACATCTGGGATAAGGGAGAAAGATCAGCCTTGTTCTTGGTTCTTCATTTAATGCACTTATCCTGGATCTTGATCTCACCTTGATCTTAACTAAACTTTTTTGAAAAATACTCAAAACTTCATAAAAGACATTAGAAACAATAATAACATATGATAGAATAATTTCAGATTTACCCATTAAGATTTCGCAGATTAACATCATTTGGTTTTTCAAAATCTCCGATGCAAACTCGAGTTTGTTCTTCCAGACTCGAGTTTGGAGTTCATCCAGAAAGCATGTCTGTTGATTAGTGGTCTAAACTTGCAGTATGTAGAAGCAAACTCGAGTTTGGCTTTTACAGAGAGAACTGTCGGGCTCTGGTCTTGGAATGGAACTTTGGGCATGAAGCTAAACTCGAGTCAATTAGTGACTAACTCGAGTTTGAGTCTATGTTTAGAGAACAGGCCTAAGTTTGTAATCTTCCAGACTAGAGTTTAGGATCATAGACTTGAGTTTGTAGTGTTGCCAAATGGATGATCTTTCTGTATGATTCTGACTCGAGTTTGTGAAGCAAACTCGAATTTCAGTAAGTGCTGAAACTTTTGAGATTTATCTGGGTCAAGTGTAAACTGGAGTTAGAAAGGCCAGACTGGAGTTTGAGAGTCTATTGAGTTTTCTTGGTTCCTTTCTGTTTGGTCTAAACTCGAGTTTGATAATCCAGACTCGAGTTTGGCTTGCTTGGGATTCTGAGTGTTCTTTATATCTTCCAGACTTTAGGTTTGATTTTGCAAAATGGAGTTTGGCTTGTTGTGAAAAATTCTGATTACTTTCTATAACTCTGCAAACTCGAGTTTGCCTATGCAAACTGGAGTTTGACTTGCTTTTGTAAAATTTGAGCTTCTGTCTGTCAAGTCCAAACTCGAGTTTAGCTATCCAAACTCGAGTTTGCCTTGAACAGTAAGTTTTACAACTTACCAAAGACAAACTTCAAATTTAGTTTACAATTGTCAGTTATCATCAAAACACATAGAGAACCAACAGAAAATGGAATGAAAGGAGGAGCTCATGGAAAAAAAAGAAGAAAAACAGAGGGAACACGACAGGGCTGGAGAAAAGAACACAGAGAGAGACGCGACTGTGCAGAGGGTTCGAATGGATTAAATCCAAGAGAGGAGCACGGCATTTTTCTTTTGCACTCTACCTTGGTTCCTTTTTATTTTCTTCTCTTTTCCATTTTTGTTTCTTCATGAGTTTTGTAGCTATGGTTGGACTTTCTTGTTATTTGGATATGAGTAGCTAAACTTTTTATTCTAGGATTCTTTTGACCCTTTTGTATGGTTTAATATTTGAATATTCTTCTCTTTTTGTAGATATATATGTGTGTGTGTGTGTGTGTTGATTTCAATCTAGGCTTAATGTTTCTAAATGATTGGTCACCATTTAGATGATTTATTCACTTGGGTTTGACTTGAGAAAGCTAATCTAGGTGTAGAACTTGATTGAAATCATGTTTGTTTTGAAATTTACTTGATAAATGGATAGTTTGTTGGTAAAATAGAGATATATTTACTAATCTTGCATTGTCACATTAAGGTTGTTGCTTAAATATTGATTCTCATTAATTGTAGCAAGAGATTGTGCATTTTAATGAGAAGAGAAACTTGATTTTGACTTGAGAGAGTTTGTCAAGTATTTGCGAACCTTAGACTAACACATATATGCACAGAAATACCAATAGAGAAGAAATTAATTCAATGTTATGAAATGCAAAAAGGAGGAAAAAGAATCCTAGGCTTTTATTAAATCCTTGAAATTCCAAAAATCATTTGCTTTTATTAATTTTTATTTTTAGAAATAGTCTTTAAAAATTCTCATTTTTCATCAAAGCTTTGTTTGAGCTCAACTTAAACGAAAGTGTAAAATTAATGTCTGATCAAAGTTGTGGATACTAAGTCCTCGTGGGAACGATACTTTACTCATTCTTTATTACTTAATACGGCCTGTATACTTGCGGAGTTATAGGCTATATAGTTTTGCCCTATCATTGATTTTCTTGCAAATATTTCTTTCCTTCCCAGTCTTGCTGCGTACACACGAATGACATGATTCTATTTCAAATCTTTTAAGGGATTTTTTTTTTTTGGATAATTTTTAAGGGATAGTATATATAGTTACATCTCTGCGGGTGTTAGCTGTATAATCGAGGATTGTTTACTTTTTATCTAACACTCCGTCCAATACTTAATATGACATATTTTTAAGGGATTTGGCTGACTTGGAATGGAGAAAAATCGAGAAAGAGGGAGACAAGGGAAGAGACCATCATCTCACTTTCACCATTGAGAATAACAGACCACAGAAGGAGGGATCAGAGAGCATATCACCGCAGTCGGAACCCATGTTGGGGTAAATCGGACCCCATTTTACTCCCACACCTTCATCTTCAACCTTCAACTTCTTGGATGACACTACAAATCCATGTCCATTGTCAAGTTCTCTTTCACGTTTGGTGGTGAAGAGGGGTAAGTTGGTCTTCTTCTATAACACGCCAAAAAACGGGTTTCCATCAAAATAGGTGAGAACCAATTCTTCAATGTCTAAGGGAAAATGCCTACTGCTGGAAATGATTTTCCTAGGAAAATGGTAAACCAAACAGCAGCCACCGAACAAATGGAAAATCCCTTTTTTCTATTTCACTCATATGATTTACACTGAACCAAACGAGCCCTAAAACATTTTTACAGGAGTGTTAATGTAATAGTTATTGAAAATATTTAAATAATCCAGCTTCACTTGGCTCCATTATTTATAATAAAATAAAAAATTTAATAATGTAAGTTAAGTTTCAAGAATTCCCTAACGTCAATATAAGTTTCTAAACTTTTTTTTTTTTGGTTAAAAAATATATGTTTCTATATTCAAAGAACAATTATAAAACTATTTGCAAATCATTCATTGCCGATATGCTCACATCGGCAGGTGAATTTAAATTCACATGGGTTACGTGTCAAATTTTCATAAATTAGATCAATCTTTTTCTTTTTCTTTTTGACTCAACAACTGTGCTCTTTTGTTTGTCGCCTTCGAATTACTATTGAATGGCAAAATCAATTGACGGTCTGCTTAAGGAATGAACTTTTAGTGTAAATATCATTTATCTCCCTCTCCAACTTGCATATTTTTGTATGAAAAATAGCAATTCTTTCTTTAAATTAAACTTAATCTTTCCATTATATCAACTCTTCATCAGTGTCTGGTTAAATCAAGTAGGAAAAAAAAGAATGAGGAACTCAAGAACTCGCAAAATATTATAAACCTCTATAATTTAAATGAGGACGTACACAAGTTGCTTAATTATTTTGTCAGTCTGCAGATGAATCTTATTTAATCTACACATATTTTTCCATTGTCTCAGGGCTCTAGCCATTTGGCTAGGTTCTTCTTTAGGCTTGCGTGTTGATTTTCTTGCAAATATTTCTTTCCTTCCCAGTCTTGCTGTGCACACACGAATGACACGATTCTATTTCAGATCTTTTAAGGGATTATTTTATTTTATTTTATTTGGACAATTTTTAAGGGATTATATATATAGCTACATCTTTGCAGATGTTAGCTGTATAATCGAGGATTTTTTACTTTTTATCTAATATTCTGTCCAGCACTTAATATATATAAGACATATTTATTAAAATTAATTAGATTAAAGAACTTAATTAGTTGAATTAGTTAATATAACATGTAATTTTTAAAACACTATAATCATTTTCCTTAATACCCTCATTCCCTTTTTCCTTGATTATTGTTGAAAGAAAGTATCAATAGGGGTAAATTAAAAAAAACATTATCAAATGTGATAATTATGTCTTATCTTTAAGACAAAAATCAACTCCCTAAATGTATCTTATATTTAAGGATGGAGGGAATATTGTGCAATACTACCAACAAGCTCTTATTTGAAGCGCTAAGGAACCTCACCTGGGAAGGAAGAGAATATAAATTCAAATCTAGGATGAGAGATGAAAGAAATTTTGCCTTTTAAATCTCAAAAGGAAAACCCTTAATTTAATAAAAAGAAATATTGCACAATACCTTCTTATAGAAAATTCACGTCTGAAAGAATTTCATTAATGATAAATTTTTTAAAATTATTAATTTTTATGCATACTTTATCAAAATTATAGAAAAAAGCTTGAATATTATTTTAGGGTTTAATATTTCTGCCTTTTACGCAGAAATATTTTATCTGGGCCTCATTATTATTTTCTCTCTCTTCCCTTAATAGTGGGATACATTCACTTTTATTTGAGTGAGGTAGATAAAATATTTCTCCCTTAAAGGTAGAAATATTAAACCCATTATTTTAGTAAGAATCCTCGACATAAAATGAGAAAATTTAAAGGGAAAATTCCATATAAAAACTCTTAAATTAAAATATGGAAATTCCATATTAGTGAGTCGAATTTTGCAGATGCCAAATCAGTCCACAAGTATTAATTTTAAATTTGAATATGTTATTTAATTACCTTAATGCCCCTTCCGGTCTCCTCATTATAAAATCCTTTTTTCCCCATTGTTTCTCTCTCCTATAACAACTTCACGAGCTCTCGCCAGACAAGAAGGCAAAGGGTAAAGGCGTGTTTGCCGGAGAAAAGAAGACAACACTATGAACAACGGGAGGAGAGCTTGTTTTTGGATTAATTGTTAATGCTAATAAACTTTTATATATGTTTCGTTATTTTCACCAGCAACCCACAATCACTAACAATGTAATGGGCCAATGGCAACAGAGCATGCTTCTTTTAAGTAAAAAAGTTGGAGCATTGAGAGACTACATAATAAGATCGGAAGGGAGGTATGTGTGAGAAACAAACATGATTAATAAATTAAACAATATAGTATTTTCAAATACCAAATACATTTAAATAAATTTTTGTTTACATAGCTTCGGTCTCCTGCAAGAAAGATTGCTAAAACTTTCTCTTTCACCAAGCTCCTCAAGATCAACAGGACGATACTTCAAACAATATGCAAGTTTAGAGCAACAAAGCCAAGTTTAACATTTCTAAGGAGGATCGAGAAAATAATTCATTAGGAATACTAACTAGATTACTACAATTTCTCAAATTTAAGAATTTAAGCGATGAAACAGAAGCAATAGATGGATCAAACCGTGATATTTTAGTACATTCTTCAAGCTCTAGTCTTTCGAGACACGACATTTCATGAAAGTTTGGCAACTTTATTAAATTTTTGGACCCACTAAGATTCATGTTCGTCAAGAAACGAAATTCCTGTGGATAAAAAAAAGTGTACCATACAATTAGCTAAACAATATGTAAGGGTCGTTTGGAAACCTTCAAAACCTAAGTTTTACGTAGTACGAGGTAAGAATGTGAGAGGAGTTTTGTCTTAGCTTGCGTGAAATCTAGATTTTGATGGATTGCCAAACAGTCACTAAAACTTAGAAGGGCGGAGGCACAATTAACATTATCTTTGTTATGTCCCAATTATAAGGATAGTTTTCCTCATCGCATATACTTGTGATGCAACTAGCAGGCAAAATCAATTGCCTTAGTATAAATGATCGATAACTTGATGGCAAAGAAGTGAAAGGATATTGGTGCCATGAAATGTATTGAAGCTTCCATGTTAGATACTTTAAAATTCCAAAAAAATTCAAATTATGAAATATGAGAAGTCTAAGACTTCTCATACGTGATAAAGCTTCAACTTTTAAAGGACTCCTTTGTGAATCTTCTAGATCCAAGACTATAGCTTCAATATAAAAATTACAAGTAGCCTGAAAATAAAATACATTCATTAAAAAAATGATGCAAAGTGAGATTAATTACTTTAATTTCAGTATACATTAATGTTATAACTAGATAGATGGTAGTGAAATTAAACTTACAGTGCCATTTTGCATAACTCTATAAATATCATTGAAATCCCACAATCTGCGCCACTTTTCTGGGTTGGAAGGGAATTCTTGCTGAACAATTTTTCTTCCCATTTCTTGCAGCAGACTATGCATTTGGATTTTTTGGTCTAAAATAGTCACAAGTGATTTTTCAATTAAACTTTGTATATCACTCTTCACATGATGTCCATGAGCATCTGTCTAAGGGGGTTTAAAAGGGTTATACATATGACCATCTATAATGCCTTGTACATATTTCGTCTCTTTCCCTATGAAAAAGCATGCAATGTCTAGAAACATTTCCCAACCATTGATGTCCAGTTCATCAAAACTTCTTTTGAGAATCTTCATTATCACAACGCTACCAACCTTTTTGAATTCAACCAGTGCTGTGCTCCATTCGAAGGATCTTGTATTATATAAATATGAGCCCAATTCTACAATTGCTAGTGGAAGGTCGCTAGCATATTCGAGTGCCTTATTTATTAGCTCAGCATCATAACCTCTTACAGGAAAATCACATCTAAAAGCTTTCCAACAAAATAATTGAAGAGCTTCACGTCTACTCAATAGTTTAACCCTATAAATATGATGCTCTTAAACTTTTTAACTACTCCTTCATCTCTGGTTGTTATGATGATCCTACTCCCTACACCTAACAAGCTAGCAGTAATGGTTTTAGATTTTGGTAACCAACAAGGTCATCAAGAACCAAGAGAATATTCTTTCCATGAACCAACCCCGTGCACATGTCTAATTCAGATAGGTAACGTAGGAAATAAGAAGCATCAAAATGGTGAGAGATCCTATCATACACAACTCTTGCAAGGGTTGTCTTCCCTACCCCGCCCATACCACAAATGCCCACTACTCTAATTTCATCATTTGAACCCAAATCCAGAAGCTCTTCAACTTCTCTCACTCGACGTTGCATCCCCACTAGATCTGCATCAGCATATACTAACTCACGCATTTTTCTTTTGACCTTCTTAATGATATCATCAATAACTTGTGGACTGAAGTTAAAACAAAAACAAAAGTACCAAATCAATCACTTATTCAAGGACTAAATTGGAAGAGAAAAAAAGTGCACTGGGAGACTAATATGCCCCCATGCTGCCCTAAAAAAATGGGGCTTCCCAAATATTTTTTTTCCGTGATATTTTCATATCCTATAGCCGAAAAATGGCGATGTTTTTCTTCTTCTTTTTAAATTACTTTCTTAAAGATTTAATACTTTGAATGAAAGAGAAATCGCCTAATTTTAGAGTATAAAAATCTTTAAAAAATCATAAAAATAAAATAAAAAAAACACTAATTTTTATCTATAAAATATAAAATATCAGTCATTTTATTTAAGATCTAATAATGAAAAGAAAAAAAAAAAAATCTGAGAAGCCCCATTTTTGTTAGACAGCATGGGGCGCCAACCAAAAAAAAAAAACATTATGACTGAATTTTCTCACTGGTATTGTACTTGCCGCCAACTAGAGAGATTGCCCACTTGTTTCATGGCCAACCTCCAACTATGAACATGGTGCAAATTTGCTGTGAACCTTTGTTCATGTTCAGTGAAAGCGCTTTCGAAAGAATTAGTCTGATTCTGAACCTCAGATGGTTGTACATCATAGAAAATTGGGATAACTGTGTATTGCCTTTCATGAATGCGTGCAGCGATCTCAGAGAGCTCCTGAAGGCACCATATAGAAGAGGCATAGTTTTTGGAGAAGACAACAATAGAAATGTTGGATTGTTTAATTGCTTTACGAAAGTGACTTGGTAGAAAGGAGTCACCTGGTTCAAGCTTCTTGTCATCCCAAAAGGTGTTTAAACCTTGAGTTTCTAGAGCATCCCTAAGCCTGCCGGTGAATCTGCAAGTTTCATCATCTCCTTTGAAGCTTAAGTAAACATGGATGGGCCTTGATGATGATGATGATCCAGTAATGAAACTCTCCATGTGTATGTATCCTTTCAGTCCTGATGATCTCTGAGCTTTCGAAGATAATTTGATGGCACTGCAAATGAAATGAAGACAATGTAGGTTTATAATATTAAGGTGGAAATTTGTAACATCCCAATTTCCAAAAGCAAAATAATTAATATTTTTTTTTAAAATCATTTCAAATCATCAGAGTAGGGCATTTGAGCGGAAGAGTAACTGATATATATTCAAGATGCCGTAAGTCTGGCTTGATACAATAGCGGTATAGAAACCGAGTATTTCAAAAGGGATGTACAATAACAAAAGGAAGGCTTCTGCCGGAACAACAACAGGAAGTCTTCCGCCGGGTCTCTAAGCATGCTGCTTTCCCTTCTCCTTCGTCTTTGGTTCTCCTGACCCTGACGCTATGTTAAGAGCTGAGGTTCCATGCATACGGACCCCAGGTAACGGTTAACATCATGTTTACATACACAACTTATATCACAACATCAAACACCATACATAAGCAAACTATCACAACCAATGCATATGTATCGCTCCCAGCATGCAACCATATCGCTCCCAGCATACAGACATATCCCCCCAGCATACAGACACATCGCTCCCAGCATTACAGATAACCTTTACATGCACTCCACAATATAAACACTCTGTACATACGACACACATACCACATATATGTATAATATAAACATCAGAGTTAGTGTTACAGTACGCGAACGTACCTTCGTTGTCGAGTTACGGTACGTTTTGATGGTCTGAATGCGGTCACAAATATCCTATAAGGATAATTTTGTATTTATTAATTCACAAACAATATCCTAAAAGACATTTTGGTCACTACTGACCATTTTACCCCTGGTGCTTTTATTTTCCATTTAATTTCCACAAAATTTCGGGAAAAAAAACGCTGGTTCAGCATTTCTGGGCAGAATTTCGCCTAACTTTGAAAAATCATAACTAATTCTAGAAAAATTGAAATGAGGATCTGTAAAATTTCCTGGAATCCTTGAGATGTCTACTTTCAAGGAAAAATACTGGAGTTTACCCAGAATTCACGGATAATTCCCAGTTTCAACGTTTCAAAGCACTGCCCAGAATTTACCCCAGAAAACGTAGTTTAACTTCTGGAATTTTTATCTCTTTGCATAGAGCTTCAAATGATACACTCTTTATATATTTGGAAATCCTTATATGTCTACTTTCACCATGAATTTTCTCAGATTTTTAGAATATCATCTCCTTCATAAAATATTAACGTTTTTGCTACTGACTCCTGAAATCGCTAACTGATGAAATTTCGCCAGAGCTTCGCTATTTTGACCATAATCTTCCAAAATTTTTTGCCATACTTCTTCTTCATCATTTTTTCAAAATAAAGGCAATGGAATGCATAAAAACATGAAAATAAAACTATAATTGGAAGATTAAAGATCAAAATAACATTTCCTAACATTTCTACTAAGAATTAGAACTAAAAGACTAAAAGCTTCCTTTCCTCTTGAAGAACCTTGCTCCTTGCTCTTGGAGTTTTTCTACTCACTCCCTCACACTCTCAATTTTGGTTC
This sequence comes from Acacia confusa, assembly GCA_037074495.1. Lineage (NCBI taxonomy): Eukaryota > Viridiplantae > Streptophyta > Magnoliopsida > Fabales > Fabaceae > Acacia > Acacia confusa. The sequence continues at coordinate 41,753,579 of CM073502.1, read as the reverse complement.
TAGCTTGGTGAATTGGTGAGAATTCATGAAGCTTGGAGCCTCTATTTATAGCCAAAGATGGGTAACTTCTTGCTTGATCTCAACCATTGATTTTTTACTTGGAGAGGAAGCATAAATCTTGCCCCTACACCTCATAAACTCAACCATTAAATTTTACTTGCTCCCCAAGTTTTACTTTGGACTTCATCTCTTTCCTCCACTACACACACACACACTCACAACACTTAGGCGCACACACACTCACAACTCACACACACATATGCACAACACTTATCCTCTTCCAATATTTGTTTCCCTTTGTTTCCCTTTAATTACTTACTAATCTCATCATACAATTTAGTTCCTTCATTTATTTGTGTAATTTATTTATTCCTCACTAAATAGGAATTTTCACCCCTTAGTGATAAATTAGGAATAATTAGTTAAATCCTAATTTTATCTCCAATATAATGTTTTATATGATAACTAGCTAAATTAGTGTTTAGACTCTTAAATTCTATGGAAAAATTGTCTATAAATAAAAATAAATACAATACTAAAATTTGAGACCACATATTCACCTATTTATAATAGGTATTGTTATGGAAATATAATATTTAAGATAGGTAATTTTTCGGGTATTACAAAATATGCTGGAAATTTCCCATGAAAAAGACACGAACAAGGTTTCCTGACTTTTTGCCGCGATATGGACCCTACCACGATGCCAAGAGGATATTCTTCGCTCGGACTGCTTTTATTGCAAGACCTGACCAGTCACCTGATCGTGGGATGGAGTGTAAGAAGAGATAAGATCCTCACACCCTCATGATATTACTAAAATCAATTACCTAATCCAATGCAACAAGTTCAATTCCAATTTCCGCAGAAAATTTCCTTTACATAGTTAGTTTCTAGCCCAGTAAATAAAACTTTTCCGATTTCGAAAGCACTATATGATTTAATATGCATGATTTTTAAAAATATATATAGTACTATATTAATAAAATTAAAATTATATTAATGTGATAAATGATAATGTCTTTAAAACTTTGTAAAGAATGGGTGTTTCCTACAATTTTTCTATCAATTAATATAACATATAAACTACAGTTCTTACTTCTCATGACTCGTGAGCATTAATTACTATAGGTCACCTTAAGGCTTAAATTCATATATTATATATGAAAAACCATATCTTATTTGACGAGTACAATTTAGTTAGAAGAATTTTTTTTACCCTTTGCACCCTCTTATATCCCGGCACAATTTAATTAGAAGAATTTTTTTATCCTTAATATAATTTATTTAGAGAGTCGTTAATGTTTATTTACTTACTATGCGCTTGTAATTAATTGCTTAAATGTGGCACTTTGTATGTAACTAATTTAGAAAAATTTTAAAAAAGTATTAAATCGGTTATTTGCCATTATCATGAAAAATTTTGTATTCGGGGAAAATCGGGGGGAAACTGCGAAATTAATGATTAATGAGAATATTCGATAAAGAAAGTGAATGAAGATTTTACACCGAAATCACAAGGTAGTTTATTTAGGAACAAATCACATCATTAATTAGGACAGATGGAGTAATTCAATTCAATTAATTAATTTTTTAATCATATGGCTCGACACTGTTCTCCTGTCTAAACGACACGTGGCCAACGTACTAAGCCTTCTTTATTTCCTTTTCGCATGCCCCACACACAGAAAAAGCTTGTCTCTGTTTCGGCAAATACAAGCATTTGGAGCTTAGACAGCAATGGTAAGTTCTCAACCAAATCTGCGTATAAGGCCATTGAATCCCTGAATTGGAACCAGCTCAACCCCATTTGGTCTCATCTGTGGAAATTACCAATGGCCCAAAGGGTTAAAACATTTCCTTGGCTCCTTCTTAAAGCTGACTAACTTGGAACGTTATAGAAGAAATATGACCATGGATCACTCATGTGCTATCTGTCATTCCAATAGTGAAAGCATTGACCATATCTTCAAAGGTTGCTGCACGGCTTCCTAAGTCTGGAGGAACATACATGTCCTGTGATTTTTTCGGAATGAATATTCAAGATTGGCTAACTATGATCATTCAATCCCCTCTTGGATACTTCTTGAAAGATTGGAGTTTATTACTTGTTGGAAGCTTTGGAGGTTCGTAATAAATCTTTCTTTACTCATGAAGTTTTCACCACAGATGTTGTCTAAGCCCAGATTAAAGCTTCTGTAGCCCACCCACGCAGAAATGCTTCTCCAAGTTTAATCTCATTTTGTAATTTTCTGTTATACCCATTTGTACATTCTCATCTCTTATTAATGAAATCCTTTCATTCAAAAAAAAAAAATAATAATAAAAAAAAAATACAAGCTGAGCGCTCAATCGAAACAACTTCATTCATAAACTCCATTTCTCTGAATGCTGGAAAAGTCATATCGTTTTTTCTTTTCTTCTTTAGGTGAATAAGTGCTTCGGCCAGGAGGTCTTTGTAACATTTTAAAATTTTGGGATTCGAAATTAGAAATGTTGTATGGGAATTAATCGTTAAAATTTAGCCTAAATAATTATAATATTAATTTTTGAAAAATTAAGGCCTATTTTTCTTTGAATTTTTGGAAAAAAGAATAAATTGATAAGGAATATGTTAAGGCATAAATTTTGGCCTAAAAATTTAAGAGTGAATATTTTATGGCCTAGAGAATTAATTGGTATTATTTTATAGAGAGGACCCCACATAAATATGGCAGCATAATATTCACCCTCTCAATTTATATTTCCCATTTAGCTTAATATTTACATATCATCCTCTATCATTCCCATGCAGCACGTGCAAGCCACGTTACCTTATACATATAAAATACTAACTTCTTCACTCCAGCCATACTTTTTCATTTCTCAGCTAATGCATTTCGACCCATGCTCTGATACAAACACAAGCCCATTATGATCAATTCCACAACAACAAAAGTCACGGCAAAAGCTCTCAACCTCTCATATACTTCCTTCCCTCAATCTGTTACCAGAGGCGGACCCAGGATTTTAGGTTTGTGGGTGCACAATTAGTTATGAGATTCGAGGGCAGTGCCTCTGAAAATTTTTTTAAAAGAAAGTTTTAAACGCATTAAAAAACAAAAGAATATAAACAATAAAAGAGAAAAAAACTTCAACTTAACATAGAAAAATAATAATAAAGAGTCAACTAATCTTTATATTAGAACGATTATAATAAGGATCAAATGCCTCTAACTCAAGTTTTGCTTTATGGTGCTTTTAGTTTAAATCTTCATTTTACCAACTGAAGTCACTAGCAAATGGGTTAAAAATATCTAAAAAATAGTTCCTAATAATCATGGAAAGCAGTAGTAGCTGTAGATTGATTCATTTGAAATCTCACAAACGAAGGCTCATCATCATCTTTCACACGAACTTGAGTTTCCAAACAATGAACTTGAGTTGCCTGAAAGGAACCCGATTTTCTGTATTTTAACTTCAAACACCTCAGTTCTTTAAGGTAAGAACTCGAGTTGACATTGTAAGAACTCGAGTTTGTAGTTTAAAAGAAAATTTGGATTCTCAAAGAACTCAAGTTACAAAAGCTGAACTGGAATTATTGACTTGAGTTCTTAATCAAGAACTCTAGTTGTTAATCATCTCGAATAAACCAGATTAAAAAACTCGAGTTTCGAACTCGAGTTTTTTAAGATGAAACTCTACTTCTCAAGGCTTTTTATCATTTGAAGTTTGGAATGAGCGAGAATCCGCGAACTTGAGTTCATTTCTTAAGAACTTGAGTTTTATGCCATGTACTTGAGTTGTTGAACTATGAACTCTACTTGATCAGAAAATAATATCCATTGAAAATAATTTCAAAAGGAGAACTCAAGTTTAGTTGAGAACTCCAGTTTACAACAATATTGACTTAAGCTTGTTTTGAGAAAACCTTTAGCACTCGAGTTGTTTTAAAGCAGAGATTTGACAAGTGTTAAGTTATCATCAAAACTCAAACTGAAAACTAACAGCATGGAAAAAAATTGCAACTAATTTATTAAAGCGATTTCAAAATGCACCTTACTGAATAAAGGTTAATAGTTAATTATGTTCATAAAATTGTATAGATATTTCATTATTTTTACCTGTAATCCTCAATCACTATGAATAGGCTGATGGCATCATAGAGCATGCTCTTCATAACATTCAATAGTAAGTATTCTAAAAAAGTTGGTATGCGTGAGAAACAAACATGATAAATAAATTAAATGTTATAAAATTTCGGAATGCTAAATACGCACTTCAAAAGATTTTTGTCTATGTAGCTTTTGTCTCTTGCAAGGAAATTATTGCTGTATTCTTTCTATTCCACCAAGCTCATCAAAAGGACAAAATTAAACTTCAAGCAATTAATACGCAAATTTGGAGAAACCAGACAAATTTAGCATTTGTAAAAAGGGTAGAGAAAATAAATAATTGGGTATACTAACTATATATAGTACTACAATTTCTCAAATTTAAGAATCTAAGCGTTGAAAGATTAGCAACAGATGGATCAAGGTGTGATAATTTAGTACATACTTCAGGCTCTAGCTTCTCAAGATATGAAAGTCCTTTGAAATCTGGCATCTTTAATTTCTTGAATCCGTAGACCCACTAAGATTCATGTTCTTCAAGCATGAGAATTCCTGTGAATAAAAAACTGTACGTACTAAACAATTAGCTGAGTTACAAGGGCACAATCACAATTAACATTACCTTTACGTCTTCCTGTTTATTTGTAAAGAAGCTATTTGGTACCTTTTCTTCATCCCATATACTTGTGATGCAGCGATCAGGTAAAATCAACTCCCTAAGAAGACAAAGTTGACGGTAAAAAAAAGTGAAAGGATATTGGTGCCATGAAATGTGTTGGAGTGCTTTATGACTCCAGAAAATTTCACATTACAAAATATGAGCAATCTAAGATTGTTCATGTAAACACCCTCTCTCTCTCTCTCTTACATGACATTTATCTAACTATTCTCAGAGTATAAGCGCATAGGCATTGAATAGTTTGGACGACTTAATTGTGAAATAAAGCTTTTATAAAATAACTTAGTTCGAAAACATTGAAAATGCGAGGGTAAATTTTTCGCGAGCAATATCTATCCTATATAGAGGATTTTAATACAGTAATCCAAAATATTAAGACAAATGATAAACACTTAGTCTAATAGTCTTTAATGATAAAAGATAAGCTTCTAAAATATTCCCTGTTGCTGCACCTTTCTCTTTGTGCCCGATCCACTTCCTGTTTGCTTAATACGGTTTGGAGTTCAAATAAATGAACCCCAAGGTAACAGTTAATCTTATGAACATATATGAAGCATAAATGACAATTAGCACATGTTAAATATAGAAGCATTTACAAATAAACAAGTCGCACTGTAACCGCAGTTAACGACCAAAGACTACAGCCCTATAAGACATGCAGCCTCAATCCATAGCTAGGAAAAACATGACGTGTAAATCATCTATGAAACATGATCAGCTAATACATGAATACATACATACATACATGCTATCAATATTAAAGTTACCCACCTCAAATTTGAATCCTTAACTTTGTCCAAAAGTGTCGGGATCGGTAGAGGTGTCAAAGTCTGCCTAAAAACATTTACTATTGCTGTTAGTTACTTACGCGAATCGCAAAAAAACTAACTACGTGAATTAGTTTAAAGGATTAATAATAGTTATTAATCCCTTAAAAATTTCCCCAATAATAATACTCTCTTTTAATAAATAATAATATTATTTATTTACCTATTTTATTGATTATCCCATTTCCTAACAACAACAACAACAACAATTATTATTATTATTATACTAGAATTCATTTAAACTCCTTGAAACTATCCCAATAACAAATGTAATATTAGAACTTTAAATTTGGACTTTAATAAATACTAATTATTATATAAATTATGCCTTGATGCGTCATATATAATTGTAGAAATTAAATCCTTGTGTCTACTAAATATAAACACCATAAAAATAAACTTTATAAATAACACGTTAGAATTTAATAAATAATCTAGCTCCAAGATGTATATATACAACTAACAATACTTTGCTTCCATATTTATCATTTAAGTCAAATTTTTTAATTCACAAAACAATGTAACTCTAATGTATATTATAATGAATATAAGAATTAATATTAGGAAAAAAATAGTATATATATAAATATATTCATAATACACACATCCAATATATATATATAATGACAATAAAAAGCAAAAGAGAAGCAAGTGCTACACGTTTTCTCACCCCTCAATGTGTGTTCTGATATATATATGAATAGATTTGGTTAATCATTCTCCATCCCAGGCATGTATTCATTTTATATGTATATATGTATAATTTAGTCAAGCATTCCACGGCATGCATTCAGCTTTATATGTGTGTGTGTGCAGCAAATACTCACATGACCAGTGGCGGAGCCACCTTAAGGCCCTGACCTTCACTTATCTTATGTATTTATATATATGTATTATATAATATTTTATTTTAGCCAATAATTTGGCCCCAACTAAGTATTTCATTCTACGTATTTTACTTTTTCTAATGAGGGTAATATTGCGTTGATTACTGAAAATTTTGGGATAGTGATTTTGGCATAGTTTTGGGTTTTTACAATATATGACTGTATATATGTAGAAGATGATTAATGGTTAATTTTAATCAGTTTGGATTTATTATTTGGTTGTCTTATGATTTTATAATGAATTTCTCTTTTAAGAAATAGTTTATAAGTTTATATATTTGCTTAGCTGAAATTTAATTAGATCTTTATGTTTTTAAAAAATATTTTTTAGGGTTCATATTATATTTATTTTATTTTCTCCAATTTTTTTTTTGAGGTAGGTGAAATATGTATTTAAGTGTTAATTTTATTAAATTTCATTATACATATTATTATTATGATTGTATTTGTAATATCTTTAGGATAATATTCGGTTCATTACTCATTGAGCTGTAAAATGAAAGTAAAATTCTTGTTTGAGATACCTATTATTATTATATCTCGTTTTGCTTTATAATTGTTGGTTATTATTTATTTATATTTTTAATATTATGCGATATTATTCAGTAAATAATTCAACATATTTATTTTTTTGCCTAGGCTAGAAATATTTTCTGGTTCCCCATTGCACATGAGAGGCATGCATTCGTTATTTTATATATATATATATATATATATATATATATATATATATATATATATAATATAGGGATTAATGTTTCTCATGTTGTAGGAAAAAATTATCTCATGTCACACACACATGAAATGGTGGGACCCACATATACATATATTAATTCATATATGTATATGTGGGTCCTACCATTTCATGTTGTGTAGGAAGTTTAGTTTTCTTATGCAACATGAGAAAACTAAAACCCATATATATATATATATATATATATATATATATATATATATATATATATATATAAGTTGGACTTTGGTTTTCTCATGTTACATTAGGAAAAAAAATTCTTACACACACATGAAATGGTGGGACCACATATAGATATGTGAATTTATATATATATGTGTGTGTGTGTGTGTGTGTGTGTGTGGGTCCCACCATTTCATGTGTGTATGACATGAGAAAATGTTTTCCAATATAAGTTTTGTTCTGTTGTAGAACAAAATATTTCGAACTTGATCTAGGATTAAATCTCAGGGCCTACGTACCCTTGAGAGGGATCAAAGTCCACGTATTTCGATATACAGATAGACGTTTAGTCAGAGGGAGTGAGGTGTGTGCTCTGTGTGAATTGAAGAGCTAGGATTAGAGCGTAGAATGTGTGTACTTTATTAGGTTAATCTCCTATGTATAAGGATTACTTTAGGGTTAGGGTTTGGATTGTTGGGTCTCTTGTGCCTCTAAGCCCAAATGATGTGATGTCGTGCTTATGTCATATTGGTTGCCTCTTGTTAGGCCAGACCTTGGATGGGCCCATTATTTGAATCCGTAACAGTTGCCCCCAGCTCGGTAGTTCAAGTCTCTGGGCTGCCAGGATGTATTGATTGTCTTGCTTGCTTTTGTAGAAATTTTTCCCGGGATAATTACTCGGTTTATATTCTTGCATTTAACAATATGTAAGTGAATCGTAATCAATGGAAAATACTTACTATTTTGCGCAAATCATTCAATTTGCTTCTTTCTTGTCGAACTCAAATGCTTGTCTGAGCTTGATTTCTTTTCTGGTTTGCATTAATTCCAGTTATTGATAATCATGCTTTTTCATTAATTCCTCATTGTCCACTCTGTTGCCCCCCAGCCTGGTAGATTAGGCCTCTGAGTTGCCAGTATTTGGTGATTTTCCAGCTCGGACTAGGCGTTCGTGATTATTGGAATTTCTTTCATGCTTACCCGAGATTCCGGGTTCACATACTCTAACACCGAGATTTCGGCTTTATATACTTTAACCCCGAGATTATGGGTTTATATACTTTAAGCCTGAGATTCTGGGTTTTATATCCTTCAAGCCCAAGATTCCGGGCTAATATTCTTCAACCCCGAGATTCCAAGCTAATATTCTTCAATCTCGAGATTCCGGGTTTATAATATTTGAACCCGAGATTCCGGGTTAATATACTCTAAGCCCGAGATTCCGGGTCGCGCTGACTATTTAATCTGAATCTCATGTTTGAGTTGTTCAGCTTCTGTCTGAGTTTTGATGGACTTCGGATTTTAATTGAATTGCCCCCAGATGTGAAGTCCAGGTCAATTTTGCGTCAAAAATCTGGATTTCCGGTTTTGCTTGTCTTTTATTCTTTCCTCGTTCTTATTTGCCTTGATCTTGGTTATTGATAACATGTTTTTTGACTAACACTATTCAAAAAACCAAGATAGCATTATTTGCCTTGATCTCGGTTATTAATAACGTGTTTTTTCAATAACAACATTCAAAAAACCAAGATACCAAGATAGCATTATTGCCTTGATCTCGATTATTGATAACATGTTTTTTGACTAAACACTATTCAAAAAAACCCGAGATAGTATTTGAAAATTCACGTACACCACAAGGGGCTTTTATTTCCTCTTCTCATTTTATCATGACAACTTAAATGTTGTCCACTTTCTGCCCCCAACCTGGTAGTCCAATTCTCTGGGTTGCCGGGGTGCATTAATTTTTTAACTCGGATCTTATGTCCAAATTTTATTTTCATTTCAACAATAAGTTGATTATATGAACTCAAACATTTGTTTAGAGTTCTATTCAATGACTGGGCCAAAGTCAAGATATATTACACAGAATCTACTAGATATTCTACCAACCTTAATAAACTGGCATGCTTATTACTAGTCGGACATTTTCAATAGACGAATGACTTTAAATAGTCATCTAAATACTTTAACTTGTAAAGTAATAATCCGAGATGGTAGTCAATCATCACATGTTCGGGACTTATTATATAAAATAAGAGCCTAAACATTTCAACCTGATCAGGATCATCATGACAATGACAACACCATCCCGGAATGTCGTTTTGATGCATCGTAACGTTCATAAGACTTGTTAACAAATCTTATGAGAGCCGGGTTTGCGTCGCCCCAGCTTTTTAAGTTTTACTAGTTCGTTTATCCGAGGTCCATTTATGGAGCGCGGATTTAACTGTATAATTTTCAGTTTATCGGGGGTCCAATTAAGGAGCACAGATTTAATTGTATAATTTTCAGTTTATCTGGGGGCTAATTAAGGAGCACAGATTTAACTGTATAATTTTCAGTTTATCCGGGGTCCAATTAAGGAGCACATATTTAACTGTATAAGTTTCAGTTTATCCAGGATCCAATTAAGGAGCACGGATTTAATTGTATGATTTTCTGTTTATCCGGGGTCCAATTAAGGAGCACAGATTTAACTGTATAACTTTTAGTTTATCTAGGGTCTAATTATGGAGCACGGATTTAACTGTATAATTTTTAGTTTATCCAGGGTTCAATTAAGGAGCAGGGATTTAACTATATAATTTTCAGTTTATCCGGGGTCCAATTAAGGAATACAGATTTAACTATTTTTCAAACTCAGTTTTACCGGGTTCCAAATTGATCATGGATGCGTGGATTTAACTGCACCAATATTTCGGGTATATGATTTTTGAAAAAGGGTTTGTTTACCCTGAATTCAATTATGCATATAAACTTGACATGATTCATGAAACGAGTTTGTGCACCTCAGATTCATGCATGTAAATAGACTTGGCGGTATTACCGTCGTAATATGATGTATGAAAACGGGTTCGTTTGCCTGAATTCAATCATTTAAATAAGTTAGGCGACATTGCTGTCGCAAAATAATTCTTGAAGATGGGTTTGTTTACCCGAATTTAGTTATTTAAATAGACTTTGCGACATTTCCGTCGTAATGCGAAGCCTGGATTATTTTTAACTAGATTCTGTTAATTCGAGGTCTGCCTTTAATAATTTGCCTGAAGCCTAGATTCTAACCAGATTTGGTTTAGCTGGGGTCTGCCTTCAACAATTTATACGGAGCTTGGAGTCTAACCTAATTTGGTTTAGCCAAGGTCTGCTTTCTTAAACTTGCATGGGGTCTGGATTTTAACTAGATTCGGTTTAATCGGGGTCCGTCTTCAAAAATTTACAGAGCCCAGATTTTAACCAGATTCGGTTTAACCGGGATCCATGTTCTTTTTCTCTTGGAGGCACACTCCTCCTTTCCTTTGCTGCAAAACTTTACACGGAGCCCGGATTTTAACTGATTAAATTCAGTTTAATCGGGGTCCGCCTTTTATACGTTTCCGGTAAAACTTTTCACGGAGCTTGGATTTTAACCAAATTCGGTTTAACCGAGGTTCACCTTCAAAAATTTACGGAGCCCGGATTTTAACCAGATTCGGTTTAACCGAGACCCGCCTTCCAACATATTCATTTTCTGAAGATGACTATAGATCCACTTTCATTGGTAAGCTTAATTATCAGCTTAAAATAGTGGTGAAGCAACATCAACTCACAAATTTCCAAGTAAATAAAATACTTTAGAAGGCATTTAGCACAACTAAGTCCTGTATCTTTGAAATGAGGTAATCGAGAAGCACTTGATGGTCATAGTGAATCTTAGAGAAAAATAGATGGAATAGTTGCACAGGATTAAAAACATCCAATAGACAAAAAGAAAAATCTTTCTTGATATCATGAAAAGTGGTTTCCTTTTGTCATATTGTTGCTGTGAACAAGATGTTATACCAAGTAGTTGCCATAGCACTTAAAACAAAAGATCTTCCTCCCCAATATACGGTTGGGGGAAAGAAGACATGAAGTTTACACATATCCTCAAGTGTTTTTTTTTTTTGATTAAATGGTTCACAACATCACATACTTTATGCCCTTAATATGGGGCCATGAATGTCGGAAAGAATAATGAGATCAGTCTCAGAAATAACCAATTGATTATTCAAACATCACATAGAAAGAGTTTGTTAGATTGTAGGTGCTAGCAAAATTATATCCCAAGTAAGAATAATACCCTTTCAAGAACAGATATCTTTGCAGCAATCTGCATTGTTTGAGATGGGACTGCCCAAATGGATTGCTAATACCTTCGCTGCTCGTAACATCATCACTGCGAAAGATGCGTTATCTATCACTGAATTTGAGTTGATGAAGTTGCTTGACGTTGGTCTCGCCGAAATAACGTCTTTTGGTGCTTTAACAGAGTTGATTGGTCCATCTGAAATATTTCACAAGAAAGGGATGGCACAGGAGATGCTGGTAGATTCCTGATTTTTCGCCCTACTTCACTTTCTGAATTCACTGAGAGTCTGCATCGGATCAAGCTATTAATCCTTCAGCAACAGGTGGAGTTGCTCATCTTTGATAGCATGGCTGCTCTCGCACTAGGAGAAGAGAGCGGAGCTTCTAGACAAAAAACACTGGGTTGGCATGTTTCATTTATCAAGTCACTTGCTGAATTTTCTCGAATTCTTGTTGCTGCTCTGGGAATTAGCTGGGCTCATGCTGTGACCATACGCCTTGTGCATAATTCCCTGTCCATTTTGCCATATCAGCTCCACAAGCTCTTGGTCCGGCCCCACGGAATTCTTTTGATTGGTGATACAAGCATCATTCTCAAAATTCCAACAGGGTCCATTGTTGACACCATTAGTTGTATCAAACCCTGGTTGATTAAGACCATCCAATTTAGCCTGCCCCTGACAAACTGATGTGGGTATTACATGTTCATGTCTAGGAAGGTAATCCAGCCCTTGCAAAATGTATGTGTCCTGGAGTTGAGCTAGCTCCCAACATAGATCTGGAATACTCTCAGAAAGAAGCTTCTCTTCTCTGTGACAAAGATTTGAGAGTTCAATATCCAATTCAGAATGCTTTCTCCTAAGGGAATGAAGGTCAAGATGAGTATGAGCTTCATCTAACGACACCTGTGATTTAAGTGTCACCCAAATAGCTTGTTGCTTGGCATTTTCAACCTGAGCCTCCACCCCTTGTCTTTCACTTGCTCCAAAAATATTGAGCAAAGCCGTTGCAACTCCGACACATGTTGATGATGTGACTTTTGTAAATCTCTAACATAAATATTTGAGATGTCATCAAGGCTGACCCAAGAGCATGTAGATTTTCCCTCCTCAACCACAAGTCGGAATGGACCTGTGTCTAGTTGCTTAGAAAACTACTGATTTAGCTCTTTTAGACAAGATGAATCTCTAAGCAAGTATGGATGAAAATCAGAATATGCCAAATAAATACCATCTTCTTCAGTATTTCAAATCCCATGCAAAAAAAAAAAAAAAAAAAAAAAAATACCAGAGCAAAGCCAAGATAACCAAGATGTAGAATATCATATTCAAATGTTCCGGTAATCAATATTAGTATTAATTAGTACAAGATCTAGCAGATGGCAACAACAGTAAAGCCTCAAATAGTCAGGAAATGTCCACATGCTTTAGTTTCAAAGGAGAGATCCCTCCAAACAAATGCATTCTTACGTTGAGACATAATCTGACGATAAGTTGAGGAACCTTTTACAGTAATGGAAATACTTAGTTGAACTTCTCCAGCAGTCATGGCAATGAATCTCACTTGGGACATGCGAATTCAATTCATCCATCCAGATGACAAAATATTCCATGATGAGAATGGAAGCAAACAAGAAAATAAATATGGGCCAAACTTTACGTATAATTTGCCGACTCAAAAGAACACAAGCAACAAGCAGTGCAATATACAAAATTGATATTGCATTCAGCAAAGCAAAGCTAGCTAATAGTAATGCTATCATGGTTATCTCAAGACCAAACAAATTAACCATATTCTCCATCAAAATTTCAGATATATTTTTAAGAGACTCTTCTGTGTTTCAAATCGCCACTTTCTCAAAGCGACAATCCTCTTGTTCCACTGAGGAGCCCGAGTTCTTTGCACTGGACCCGGGTTGTGGATCAAGAATTTGAGTTGTAGTCTAAGAAGGAGACCCGAGATCCAGAGAAACCTGAATTCTCTTGTGAGTTTAGAACTGACAAATTCTGAGTTTTAGCTCTCCAACGTAGGTTCTTCTTTTTCGTGATCGTATCTCTGGGTTCAACGATTCACGCCAGTTTTTTGTTTTGTTTTGTTGAATCCACGTCTTCGGTGGCTCAAGATTGGTGGTGTATGATTTTCTATATTCTTGAACTTGCTCCGGTTTGGTTGCATCGTTGGTTCAGTATTTGTCGCCACAGCCGTTTATTCGTGATTTCGTTTGGTTGTTTTTCTTTGATCAGCAACTGGATTTTTATCCTTCCTCCTGCTTCTCCTATTTATCACGTTGGTTATGGAATTGTTCAAATAAATTCTTGGGCCAATGATGGAGTATTTTCGCCGTACGAATCGAATTTCCTTCAGAGCCAAACCCTCTCGTTCGTCTTCGAGGATCATTTATGTATACTATGGCTGCTCCAGTCATATTTCTGACCCTTCTTGAATTATTATCAATAGATTTATGGGTTTTTCTTGAATTTCATTGGTAGTAGAAATCAAAATTTACCGATTTCCTACAGTTGACGCCAATGTTATGTTGTAGAATAAAATATTTCGGACTTGATCTAGGATTAAATCTCAAGGTCTACGTATCCTTGGGAGGGATCAAAGTCCACCGCCAGAGGGATAAAAGTCCACGTATTTCGATATATAGATAGACGTTTAGCCAGAGGGGGTGGGGTGTCAGAGGGAGTGGGGTGTGTGCTCTGTGTGAATTGAAGAGTTAGGGTTAGAGGGTAGAATGTGTGTACCTTATTAGGTTAATCTCCTATTTATAGGGATTACCTTAGGGTTTGGACTGTTGTGCCTTTTGTGTTTTTAAGCCCAATGATGTGATATCATATTTGTGTCATATTAATTACCTCTTGTTAAGCCATACATGGGCCCATTATTTGAATCCGTAACAAGTTTAGTTCAACCACCCCCCTCAAAAAACCAGTCCCACCGTACACCTATCTGTATACATTAAATTCTCGCAACTCCCAGATACATCACACCTCACGACAACAGCAGCAATCACATATAATATATACACACATACAGAGCATCGCATACAGCAAAAACAAAAGAAAACGATGACAGCAACTTACAATGGTGCTGATTTATCTCCTCTGATCCAGGAACGCAAAACTGGGGAAGAAGATGATCAACTCTCTCTCTAACCCTCTCTCTTTCTCTCGAAACTCACTCTCTCAGACTCACTCCCTCTGCGACTCTCTCCCTCCCTCTCTTCCTCTCGGCTCTCTCTCTCCCTCAGCTCAACTTCAGCTGCTGAGACGTGAGTGGAGAAAAACGAAGGAGGCAGTGCATTATATATAATAGATTAATAGGTGAGCACTGACCAGACACCAGAGGAAACCTAGGCTCTAACCCTAGGTGGAAGTGGCGTCCAGGAGTAGCAAAAACAAAGGTATCTTTCCTCTCTGCGCAGCTGGTCTCGACGAGAATATGGCACTGGTCCAGCGTGCTTTTTCTGCTGTTCCTCATCGTGCTTAGCTGATGTTTTTTTTTTTGCTATAATGCTAATTAGCTAATGTTTTAGTTGATCTCCTTTCTGTGTTTTCGGTTTGGGCTGGGGTCTTGTGTTATCATTCCAGTGGAGAATGGGCTGAACGTGTTGGACCAATGTGTGCTGGAGTGTGGGTGTATGGGCCTGGGAAGCATCTGATACACATGTTTGTTGTTAACGTGGGCTTGGAAGAGTGACGTGATGGAATAGCATTTTTATGGCTGATATGTATATAGATATATATACCTTCCTGATATATAGGTGGGCTTCGTTTTGCTTTCTCTCTCTCTCTCTCATTTTTTTTTTAATTTAAATTTTCCAATAATTAGATTACTAATTATTTTAGGAAAATTTTGCAACTTAATTTTCCAAAATTTTTAGGCCTACATTATTCCTTGATTGAATTGTTCTTTTCCCAAAATAGATTAAGGAAAGTTAGGCCTAAATCTCAAATTAATTATTCTCATAATTAATTAAAGCCAAAATTACGTAATTCATTCCATAAAATATCCACATTTGAAATCTCAAATTTGGAATGTTACAGTTCATTCCTAATAAAGCTTCCCCCCTCAATATACTCTCCTGTGAATCTTCTAATTCCAATACTTTAGCTTCAACTCTAAGAGTAGTCTGAAAATAAATATATTCATGTAAAAATGATGACAATCAGTATATATTATAATTAAGATAATAGAAAACACTCATTTTTTTCAATTACATTCATGACAACTTTCCACACTTTAATTAAGATAGAAGACCAATAAGCTTAATATATATAGGGTCGAGTAACTCAAATTTCTTGAAAGAATCGTAACATTGTTTACAGTTCATTTTAATGGGACACCATATCTCTCCCCTAAACTAAAGATTTATAAAAATGGTGGTGTCCATGTTAAAATGACTTTTCAACGATTAACGTCTTGTGTATGTGGAGCTGAAAATAACACCTACCACTTACTTATATGGCTGTCAATTCCGTCTTGACCCAATTACATTTTTGTCCATACCTTACATTATACGGCTTGCTAAAGTTGAATGAGATATTTTTCAATTTCTATTTTTTTCTTCTTATTGTTAATCTTTGAGATTACCTCAACATACAGACATACCCATCGTCTTTTTGTTTATTATTTACCCTAAATAATCTGATTCAATACAAAAAAAACTTTGAATTACACACGGAATTACTCAAGGAAAAAATTTCGTTGGAAATTACCGACGAAATTCTGTGGGCAATCTCTGTCAGTAAAAGTTACCCATGAAATTCCGTTGGTAATTTCTAACAGAATTTTTTTCATGAGTAATCCGAACTTTTTTTTATAGTGACTTGGGTATGTGTGAGGCTCAAAACATCATCCAATTTCCACAAATAAATAAATGAATCAACTTTGTTCCTAATGTGTAAGATGATAAGCAAAGCTAGTTACTTTACGCATGCTTGAGGGTGTATTTTACTAATTGATCAACGGTCAGGCTAATAAACATCCCTATAATCTCCTTATTAAGACTCTTTTGGGACAAACGTGATCAAAGAAAGTTGAATAAATTAAAAACAGAGAGAGCAAAAGAATAAATATTGAAGAAAGAAAAGATTGAAAACTAAAATTTGTGGGCCTGAGGCTTCTTGGGAAAAAAAAAACAAGAAGAAGTACAAGCATGGACAAGGAAAGAAAAATGAATAAAACAAAACAGAGAAACAATTAATTAAGTCAATTTGATAGGAGTTATTTGAACATTATGCATCTTTGGTTTTTTTCCACCAATAGTCGATGTGAGACTACTTTCTTAATATTCTAATAAAGCCAAAGCACGTTTCCACTCTTTTGACACAAGGAGGAACCCAGTGTGACTATTTGCTAATAGAAGGCCATTTGCATATTCAAGCACATATCTCATCTCTTCATAAACTCTCAAATGATAATTATGTCCGCCGAAAGCTTTTTCGCAAAATAATCGAAGAGCATCATCCTTACTCAATAATTTAGGCTGGTAAATAGCATCCACCTCTCATAGTGGACCGACTCGTTCATCTCTAACTGTTAAGATAATTCTACCTCCCCGACCAGACCAATAAGAAGAACTAGGAGAGACTCGTGTGTGTTGACAACATTCGTTTCAGATCTGGATCTCTAGTCTCTAGTCTCCAGGTTCTGAAGAAGAATTTCTTGTTGAAATCGATCGTCTTGCATTTAAGCTCCACTCATATGCTCTAGGAAGCAAAAAGCGTCAAAATAGCGAGAAAACGCTTCTGTACATATAATACTTATGACTAAGAGTTAACTTTCTTATTTAGCCATATAACACAAAATGATTTCTCATCCTTTCTCATTTTCTATTTTCTTTTGTATAATTAATCAAAATGATAAGAAATGCTTCAAGATAATATTATTTAAATAAAAATATCCTCAACACAAAAGAAAATAAAAAACAAAGAAAAGACCCGCAACACCCTACACCCAACAGCCTACCTCAGTTTCATTTAAAAAAATGATTAAAATATATGAGGTTACGTTTAGGCCTGAAAACTCTGCCTTAGTTTCATTAAAACGAAAAGTCAAATATGAGGTAGCATTTCTGAGCCGAAGCTACCTCGAGCTCATTTCATTTTTTTAAAATAATAATAATAAGAATGAGCAGTACTAGCTATTGTGAGGTTTGGAATGCTACCATCACTTGTTAGAAAATTATTTAAAAATTAAGATTAGCAATAAGATATACTCCTCCTGATTTTAATATAAGACATATTTACCTATTTTGATGAGATTAAGAAAGTTAGTTAAAGTAGTTAATATAACATATTTTTTTCTTAAAACATTTTAATCATCTTCTTTAATTTAATCCATTTCTTTGGATAACCTAGAAGCTCTTCTACTTCTCTCACTCGATATTGCGTTCCTACTAGGCCTGCCTGCTTCAACATAACCTAATTCTCAAACTTTTTTCTTGACCTCTCTAATAATGTCATCAATAACTTGTGCACATGGGCTGAAGTAAATTGAAAACAGAAGTACCAAATTAATCGCTTATTCAGTGAACAGATAAATTGTCATAAAAAAATCGATACAGAAAAAAAAAAAAAAAGCATGACAAAATTCTCATCCAACAAGGTGTTTAAATCGTCAGTTTCAAGAGCAGCCTAAAGCCTATCTGTGAATTTGCAAGTATCATAATCTCCCTTGAAACTTAGATATACATGTATCGGCCTTGATAACGAGCTGCTGCTGAAACTCTCCATGGTTGTAACCGTTCGTTCTTTGATGATCGATCTATTGCTGAAAAGAAACGAAGAAAGAAAAGGAAAGACAGTCTTTGAGGTGAAAAGTTCTGGGAACTTTTATTTTTGAATAAAGTTGAAGTTGATTATTGCTATTTTGTTTTCATTCTATATTTAAGAGCCTCTTATTCACCTTTAAGTAAATAAATAAATAAATAAAAGTTCGTCTTTCTACGCATCTTCATCCTCCTACTCGTGCCTATTGACTTTATTGAATTGTGGGGACCAAATTTAAATCGGAAGCAACTATTGTGATTAAGTTTTAAATTTATTTTAAATATCAATCTTTTATATATATAAATACATACACATATTAATCCTCCGTCACTAAATATAAACTTTAAATAATTGATTTGTATTATAAAAAAATAGTTAAAATTAATTAAAAGCAATAAATATGTATTTTTTTCAACTATGCTTTTATTTATAAAGAGGATAAGTGAAAGAACAATGAATAAGGCCAAGGCTTTTTCTCAAGGCCAAGGCTTTTTCTCTCCTCTATGAGTCTTTCTCCTTTGTGAGATTTCTTCCATCCTTCGTGCATCCTCGTCTATTCCTGTTTACGCTTCATTGTTCTAGCGCTCTGCAATCGATTATAAGCTCTAGTGTCTTTCTCCATAACACTCATCTAATGGAGACTGACAAGAATAATATTGGGCAAAGAAAAGCTTCAGAAGTTCTTCTGGACCTCAATTTCTCAACGACTGCACAGCAGGGACGCGCCTTGGTTGGACGTCTGGAAACAAAAAAATTTCTTAACAAAGGTGTCGTAATCTCAATGATCAAAAAGGGATGGGGCCTTGATAGAGAAGTTGAGATACATGATATGCCTGAAAAGAACGCTTACCTGTTTTGGTTTAGGAGACAAGAGGACTATGGTCGTGTTCTACAAGGTGGTCCGTGGGCCATTCAGGGTGCACTATTGAATATCCAAAACTGGGATGATTTCATGATCCTGAGAGGTGAATTTCGACTGGTGTCCATTCTGGGTGCAATTCCATGGTCTACCACATGTGGCTTTCGATGGGGATAATGCAATTAAACTGGGAAATGCAGTAGGCAAGACTGTGCTCTATGAATCCCCGAAGATACAAGATCGCCTCTCACGTACTTTTATCAGAGCAAGGGTCCTCATTGATATCTCCAAACCACTTCTCAAAGGTGCTTCTGGGTTCCTCGGCCCCAACGCGATCCAATCTGGGTGGAAGTCCGATATGAGCGACCCCAAAACTATTGCTATGAGTGTGGGAGGATCGGACATGACTCAAGATCATGTAAGTTTCAAGCTGATCCTACTAAAACTAATGCAGAAGAATGTCGACCAAGTAGTGGGCTTGGCACTGCGCAAGCAAAGCTCATTAAAGAGACGCTGATAATTCACGATCAAACCTGGGAGGAAGCGGCGATGATACGCCGGAAACCTCCATCGGCCATCGAACTTGCTCGAAATCACAAGAGGAGCGACGACATTGCCATGTTGGGAAAGAACATACCCCATGGCGAGATTCCCGACAATCCATTATTGTCTCATGATGAGGTCCCTAACGGTAAAGTCAGCACTAATGCAACCAATAATGACCGTCAACCCAGGTTCTTCCATTATACGATACCCTCTAAAATCACGGAGATCAGTCCTGATATCCCGCAACCTCATTTGGTTTCAACATCTCCTCCTAAGCCTCTTAATGATGACAGCCACTATACAAAGAGCCCAATCCTGACATCTCAGCAATAGCACCCTCTCAGCCATGATCACAGCGCTCAATCTGCAGGTTATCGGGTTGAAATTCCAGCAGGCGAAACTGATGGCCAGTTAACAATCATTCCCTTTGTGGGACTATCTCCGGTCTCCGCCGTCACCTTCGGACCGAACAGGATCAATTTGAAGAGGCTTACAGAACCCCTGGACGAGGAGCAACGCCCTAACTGCCTAAAGAAAAGACTCACCTTCCAGGAAGAAGAAACAGTTGAGATACCTACAGCTCCACTTGTTCCATCATCTGACAGGGTTCACCGTATGAGTGTTCAGAAAACAAAAATAATCATGCGAAGTAGGAAAAACTCTCGCACAGCTAAAAGGGCCACTCAACCCAGCCCCACTCCTCCATCCCACCTTCTACCTCCCCTGGAACCTTGGACTACCACTACTATAAGCCACAGCTTGCCTAACCTTGACCCTCTAAACAAAGCCGATGGTTGCCACCAAGCAACCATCGGTTCACCATGAGTATCAGGGGAAGGTTAGGGGTTCCCCTGACAGTTAAGTACCTTCGGGAAGTATGCAATAAAAAAAACCCCATGTAGTCTTCATCATGGAGACTAAGAAGAGGCGTAATTATGTTAGCAAGATCAGACAATGGTGTGGACTAGATGAAGAGTGGATTATTGACCCTATGGGAAAAAGTGGTGGCCTGGCTCTCTTCTGGGATAGAGATACTACTGTTAACATCCTCTCCTCATCCCATAATGTTATTCATACCTCAATTTCTAACCCTTCTACTGATTTTCCTAAGTATATCTCATTTGTCTATGGTCCCCCTACAGAACATGAAAGGCTTCTTGTTTATGAGAGCATTACTAAAATTGCAAACTATAATGCCGATAGTTGGATATGTTTGGGAGATTTCAATGATATTACATCACATCAAGAAAAGCAGGGGGGCAATCCGAGAGCCATAAGGAGAATACTTAACTTCCAGAAATTCATTGTTGATTGCTCACTTATCGATTTGGGTTTCAATGCATCGTGGTTCACTTGGTGCAACCAAAGACAGGGCAAGACTACTATCAAGGAAAGAATTGACCGGGTTATGGGAAATGAATTATTTTGTCATAATTTTCCTGCTACTCATGTTTTTCACATTGAGCCTCTAGGCTCCAATCACCATCTTTTGCATGTTAATTTTAATCATGTCTCTTCTAATAAAATTAAACCTTTCAGGTTTGAGGATTATTGGACTGTTCATAATGATTATATGCAGGTGGTTCATAAAAGCTGGAGAGGAAATTATAGATATGACAATAATGCTATCAATGAGTTTGCTCTAAGATTAAATAATTGCAGAAAATTTCTTACTAATTGGAGCAAAACAAATTTCCCTAATCGAAATAGAATGCTAGAACAATTGAAATCTTGCCTTATAACTATTCAACAGGGCTATGAAACCGAGGAGAGCAAACAAGAAGCAATGTCACTTCTACGCAACATTGAGGACCTAATGGATCAAGAGGAGAATTATTGGTGGCAACGTTCACACAGTAACTGGCTTAAATCAGGAGATAAAAATTCTTAATTCTTCCACCTTACAACAGTAATGAGAAGAAGGAGGAATTTGATCTTGAGTATTAAGGATAATAACGGATTGTGGACCAATGATAAGAATATAATTAACATAAAATTCACTGATTATTTTACTAATCTGTTCTCCTCCTTAGGGCCTCATCAGCTAACGAAAGTTTGTGACTCAATTGATGCAAAGATTGATAAAAGCGATAATGAGGCCCTTCTCCGCCCTATTACCCAAGAGGAAATCAAAAAAGCTGCATTTGAGCTCGGTGACTCCAAGGCCCTAGGCCTTGATGGGCTACTAGGTAAATTCTACCAATTCTCATGGGAGGAGGTGGGTGATACAATCGTACAAATGTTTAAAGATTTTTTTTGATCACAACCTCGCCCTTAATGACATTAATGGAACCAATATCACCCTCATCCCTAAGGTGGACAAACCGGAGTCAGTTTCACATTTTTGATCTATTGGCCTTTGCAATTTTTCTTATAAAATAATTTTCAAAGTGCTAGCCAATAGAATGAAACCTTGTCTGGATAAATGTGACAGTCCTAATCAAGGAGCCTTTGTTCCAGGCCGTTTAATCCAAGACAATATAATCATAGCCCATGAGGTTTTCCATTACCTCAGGCGTAGAAAGTCTGGAACAAAATTTGAATTCGCTTTAAAAATGGACATGAGTAAGGCATATGATATGGTTGAGTGGGACTTTTTGCGTAATGTGCTACTTAAATTTGGATTTTCTCTAAGATGGGTAAACCTTGTTATGAAATGTGTTGAAATTGTACATCTTAACCTCTGTATTGCAGGAGAAAAAAATGCCTCTATTATTCCTGGTAGAGGGCTCCGTCAAG
This sequence comes from Acacia confusa, assembly GCA_037074495.1. Lineage (NCBI taxonomy): Eukaryota > Viridiplantae > Streptophyta > Magnoliopsida > Fabales > Fabaceae > Acacia > Acacia confusa. The sequence continues at coordinate 41,731,143 of CM073502.1, read as the reverse complement.
GAGACCCACTATCACCCTATTTATTTATTTTATCCCTTGAAGCCCTTTCCTGCATGATAAATAAAGCCCTCAGTCAGGGACGACTTCAAGGGATCAAATTAAATAACTCCTGCCCGATTATATCTCACAGTTTCTTCACAGATGATGCTTTGTTTTTCATGAATGCAGATATGAAATATTGTCAAGCCCTGGAGGAGATCTTCAAATCATATTGCTCCGCTTCAGGCTAGCTAGCTAACTTGGAACAATCTAGCATTGTCTTCTCAGATAACACTCCACGAGCAATTCGAGATTCCATCTGTGATACGCTGGGCATTGATGAAAGTTTGGATCAAGGAAAATACCTGGGTATACCAAGTGTTTGGGGCAAAACAAAACATCAAGCTCTTGCCTATGTTTGGTAGAAAGTATCTAAGAAGGTCATGGGATGGAGCAGTAGACATCTATCATTTGCAGGGTGTGAAGTCATGATAAAGGCAGTCATAAATGCCATTCCTGTTTTCCCTATGACATGCTTTAGGTTCCCAATTAAGACCTGCAAAGAATTAAATAGCCTGGTTGCTAATTTCTGGTGGGGAGGTCAAAACAAGACCCATTGGGTTGCATGGCATAAATTAACTCAATCAAAAGCAGAAGGAGGATTGGGCTTCCGGGATTTCACCAAATTTAATGAGGCACTTCTTGCAAAATCAGCCTGGCGCCTAATACAAAATCCCCAGGATTTATGGGTAAGAGTTCTTAAAGGCCTTTATTTCCCTAATTGCTCTTTTCTGGATCCAGTTAAGGGCCACATAGCCTCCTAGTGTTGGTTAAGCATATTGGAGGGAAGAGATTTTATTCAACAAAATCTATGCTGGCAGATTGGTGACAAGCTATCAGCACGAATTCGGCAGGACAAATGGATACCCTCACTAAAAAACCAATGCCTACATGCAGAGAATAATGACCAACATACTCCCAACCATACAGTGTCCATCCTAATCACAAGTGACAGTAGGTCCTGGAATATCAATCCAATCCAGCACCTAATAGATGATCAATCCACAGATGCCATAATGACAATTCCTCTCTCTTGGGAGCCTTCTGCATATCGCCTAATGTAGACGTTAGCCAACAATGGACTATATTCAGTAAAGCTCGGTTATCACCTCTCAAAGCCAAACTCGTGCTTAAAATACATACCTCGCAGGCCCCTCGGTTGTTGAACGGGGGATGTATGGAAGCAAATAAGGAAAAATTAATGTGTCTCCAAGGGTCTCTAACTTCATATGGAGAGTGTTGTCTGATGCCATAGCATCTAACGATGCGTTAGTCAAACGCAAACGCGGCCCCACCCCTATCTGCCCTATCTGCATGAGCACGAATGAGACAACGAAACACATCTTCTTCCACTGTAATTAGGTTCAATACACCTGGTTTGGCAGTCGTCTATCCTTAACAAACAATCTATATCGAGTCCATAGTCTTAAGAAGTGGTGGATTGATCTCCTAGCTCCCAACAGCCCTTTCAAGGCCTCAGATATTGAATATGTATGCTGGTTGTTCTAGTGTATCTGGAAAACGAGAAATGAAGCTATCTTTAACACAACAACCCCAGACCCTTTGGCAGCTATCTCTAAAGAAAACCAATACATGCTTGAGTATCATAGAGCCAATGATCCACCACCTGGGAATGCTACACGCGAAAAAAAATTAAAACAGGTCCCTAGATGGAAGCCTCCGCAATTGATCGAACCATATTTTTATATGATATTTCATGATTAAATTGAGATTTTTAATGCATTTTCTGGGAATTATTGCATGATTAAACATTAATTTGAGTTATAGACATTTGTATTGAATTAAGTGAAATTAGGGGCAAAATGGTCATAATTTATTAATTATTCATACAAATGATTTCTTGAACTTTTGATGCTATCCTATGCTTAATCTTGCATTGTAGGTGTTTAAGAAGGAAATTTGAGATTTTGGAGGGCCAAAAGTAATATTTTGATGACTGAAAAAAATTACAGAAAAGGCCCCTAGAATTTCTGGAAATTGCAATCAAAGAAGAAAAGGGACCAGAGAAAATTACTGAATGTTACCCAGATTTTCATAAATTATGTTCTGACCTGAAAATATTTCATAACTTTGCACTCAAGTCCCTCCATGAAACTTTTTAAACTTTGCAGATTGGTCCCTGGTTTTTGACCAGGAACCAATTAATTGGGTTCAGTTTCAGATCCAAAAAAATGCAGAGACAGACCCGAGACGCAAGCTGAGCAGCGCCGTGAACCCCAACCTCCATCCCTCTCACCTTCGCCCTCCATCCCTCTCGCCGGCGGCCTCCTCTTCCGCCACTGTCGTCGGTGAGCAACCCTTCCCACACAGTGAGCACCGCCAAGAGAAATTCAGAACAGAGCAGAGCTTCAGATCAGGCGAGAGAGGAGACGGAAATCACAGTAGCGACCTCCATTCTCTGTTTTGCCTTTCGACCTTGTTCTGATTATTTCATGGGAGGCTGATTCTCTTGCTTCTTGGAGATGAATAGTGGGCTGGAATTTCAGAGTAGGAGAGTTTATTTTGTTCTCCTATTATATTTGAATTTATTAGTTTTAGGAATATTTAATTATATTGTTGAGACTTAGTTTACCCATTTGGATAACTTTGTAAATTGAACATTTGTAATTAGATTTGATTTTTGTGGCTTGTTGCATTTATATATATATATATATTTTCCTTATTGATTCAATTTTATTATGCTTTCTACATGTTATTGTTAGATAGTATAATTGAATTGGATTAATTGAGTGACGTGTTATCGCATTCATATTAAGAGGAAACAAGTTGCATTAGTTTAATCCTAATCACATACTAATTGTACTTCAATAGTGCTTTAAGAGGTGATTACTAGCTACGTTAGTAGGAGTAATCACTAATTAAGAACACTAGACTTGAGCGTTTGCTTGAGGTTTTTCATCAATATTTAGTGAAAATTTACTCTTACATCTAATTGAATTATAATAGCTACTACTTCATTTCTAAGAGCATTCATTCATTATACATTTTCATATCCCATTCCATTATAAAGAAAATACCAAAAATAGTAATTTAGGATTTAATTAAATTGCATTCTTATTTTAGTTTATTATTTCAAAAATCCAAAACCAATTTTCCCCTTATTTTTATTGTATTTGCATGTTATTTAGATTACTTAGGATTCAATAAAAAGCTCCTCGAGAGAGAGAACGATTCTAGATTTGCCTATACGCAATCCTTGGTCAATTTTTGATTGTGGACCCCAAAGTTAAAGACGAAAAGGCCACTACATCAACAAAGAATGCACTTAAAATCAATGTAGATGGGTCATTTCAAGATCCCTCAAACCTGTCTGCTATTGGAATCATCTGTCGTGACCACAGGGGATATGAATTGGGCCTTTATTGAGAAAATTAAATCCCTCTCAACCTTCATGACTGAAGCATTGGCAATGAAAAGAGCTCTCATGATCACCAAAGACCTAGGCAATAAGAATGTCATCTTTGAATCCGACTGCCAGCTACTTGTTCACTGTATGAATCAAGATCAACCAGCCCTTAGCGAATGGCAATCTCATGGTCTTCTTGACGATATCCTTTGTGTACTCAAGTCTGAACCCAGCTTCTCAACCAGTTTCATTCCCTACCAGGGGAATAAAGCAGCTAATCTCCTCGCTGCATCTGCTGATAAGGCGGTGTGCCCCATTGGGTGGGTAGACATACCCTTACCCCCTTTGTTTTTGGTATTGGAAGAAGACTTGAAGCTCAGCAGGAACCCATCGCCTCAAGAGCCATCGAATCCCAGAACTGAGGATCCTGGATGGTTGAAGTGTCCGGTGTTTCTTTCCTTGTGTTTTGCTGTTTTGTTTCTTTGTTTTATTCTGATTGTATTGCTTTCCTTTCCCCTTCTAGCTGCTTGATTATTTCTTACGTGTTTGCTTTCCTACTGTTTGTACTCTCCTTTATAAGTAATGAATATCATAGTTCTGTTAAAAAAAAAAAAGAGAGAAGAACAATAAATATAACAGATACAATCAATAGGTAAATTTTTTTTAAAAAAACACAATAAATAAAATTATGCTTATGTTTTGGAACAAGCCCACTCACAAATAACGTTGGGAGTAAATATAACTCAAAAACTCGATCTACATGTGAATGGTCCGTGTCAATTGAAACATTTTCAAAGATGCGCATCTAAGACATTTTTAGATGAGGGTTAATGTAATAGTTATTGAAAATAATTAAATAATACAGCTTCACTCCGCTCCATTATTTATTATAAAATAAAAATTTAATTAGATAAGTTAGATTTCAAGAATTCACCAACGTCAATATATGTTTTTAGACTCAAAGAACAACTCTAAAACTATTTGCAAATCATTCATTGCCGATATGCTCACATCAGTAGGTGAATTTAAATTCACATGAGTTGTGTCAAATTTTCACAAACTAGATCAATCTCTTTTTTTGTTTACTCAACTACTGTGCTCTTTTGTTTAATTTGTCTCCTTCAAATTACTATTGAATGGTTAAATCGATTGATAGTCTGCTAAAGGAATGAACTTTTAGTGTGAATATCATTTATCTCCCTCTCCAACTTGCTTATTTTTGTATAAAAAATAGCAATATATTCTTTCTTCAAATTAAACTTAGTCTTTCCATTCTATCAACTCTTCATCAGTGCCTGGTCAAATCAAGTAGAAAAAAAGAATGCGGAACTCAGGAACTCTCAAAATATTATAAACTTAAAACACCATCATTTAAATGTGGACGTACACAAGTTGCTTAATTATTTTGTCAGTCTGCAGATCAATCTTCTTTAATCTGCACATATTTTTCCCTTGTCCCTCGGCTCGAGCCATTTGGTTCAGTTCTTCTTTAGGCCAGCGTGTTGATTCTCTTGCAAATATTTCTTTCCTTTCCAGTCTTGCTACGTACGTACACACGAGTGACATGATTCTATTTCAAATCTTTTAAGGAATCATATATATAGCTATATCTCTGCAGGTGTTAGCTGTATGATGTATGATCGAGGATTGTTTCCTTTTTATCTTTGTTTAGGAGCTGGTCGACAAATGTTTAACTTTTTATGTATTTTTGTAAGTTTTGTTCTTTCTTTTTTTATAATTTCTTGGTAAGTTTTCCATCAAAAAAATAAATACAAGGAACTTCTCCATTCCTGGCACTTTGACTACATACGCACGAACCTAATACTCCATCTGATCCTCAATTCCCTCATTCCCCATTCTCTTTAATTATTAGTCAAAGAGTATCAATAAAGGTAAATTAATAAAAAATTAACAAATATAAAAACTATATCTTATATTTAAGATCAAGATCAACTCTTCAAATATGTCTAACATTTAAGACTGGAGGGAGTATTATGCAATACTACAAATAAGATGTTGGTTAAGATGGTAAATGGCTTCACCCTGTGAGAAGGAGAACTCAATTTCAAATCTTGGATGAAAGATGTAGGAATCTTTTGCCCTCTAAACCTCTATGGGAAACCTTTGATTTAATCAAAAAAAAAATTGCGCAATACCCTCTTATAGAAATTTCAAGTTTGAAATAATTATATCAATGATAATATTTTTAAAAAAATTGTTAACTTTTATGCATACCTTATCAAAATTATAAAAAAACAATTGAATATTATTTTAATAAGAATCCTCGGCACAAAATGGGAAAATTTAACGGGAAAATATAATATAAACACTCTTAGAATATGAAAATTCCATATTAGTGAGTCGAATTATGAGATGGCAATTAAATCAGTCCACAAATATTAAATTTAAATTTGAATATGTTATTAAATTAGCTTAATGCCCCTTCCTGTCTCCTTATTATAAAATCCTTGTTTTCCTCCTCTCATTGTTTCTCTCTCCTATAACAACTTCACGAGCTCTCGCTAGACAAGAAGGCAAAGGTTTGGAGGCGTGTTTGAAGAAGTAAAGAGGACAACGTAACATTGGTAAATAACGGGAGGAGTGCTTGTTTTTGGATTAATTGTTAATGCTAATAAACTTTTATTTATGTTTCATTATTTTTGCTAGCAACACACAATCACTAACAATGCAATAGGCCGATGGCACCACAGAGCATGCTTGTTAAGTAAAAAAGTTGGAGCATTAAGAGACAACATAATAAGATCGGAAGGGAGGTATGTGTGAGCAACAAACATGATTAATAAATTAAACAATATAGTATTTTCAAATGCCAAATACATTTAAATAGATTTTTGTCTGCATAGCTTCTGTCTCTTGCAAGAAAGATTGCTGAAACTTTCTCTTTCACCAAGCTCCTCAAGATCAACAGGACCATACTTCAAACAATATGCAAGTTTAGAGCAACAAGCCAGGTTTAACATTTCTAAAGAGGGTCGAGAAAATAATTCATTGGGAATACCAACTAGATTACTGCAATTTCTCAAATTTAAGAATTTGAGCGATGAAACAGAAGCAATAGATGGAGCAAGCTGTGATATTTTAGTGCATCCTTCAAGCTCTAGTCTCTCGAGACATGGAAGTCCTTCAAAATTTGGCAATTTTATTAAATCTTTGGACCCACTAAGATTCATGTTATTCAAAACAAAGAATTCCTGTGGATAAAAAAAGTGTACCATACAATTAGCTGAACAATATCTAAAACTTAGAAAAGCGCAGGCACAATTAACATTACCTTTACTTCTCTATTAGGAACCTTTTCTTCATCCCATATACTTATGATGCAGCTCTCACGCAAAATCAATTCCCTTAGTTTATATGGTTGAGAACTTGATGGCAAAGAAGTGAAAGGATATTGGTGCCATGAAATGTGTTGAAGCTTCCATGAAAGATGATCTAGAACTCCAGAAAATTTCACATTACGAAATATGAGAAGTCTTAGATTGCTCATGCGTGATAAAGCTTCGACTTTTAAAGGACTCCTTTGTGAATCTTCTAGATCCAAGACTATAGCTTCAACTTCAAGAGTAGCCTAAAAATAAAATACATTCATAAAAAAATGATGCAAAGTGAAATTAATTACTTCAATTTCAGTATACGTTAATATTATAACCAGAAAGATGGTAGCGAAATTAAACTTACAGAGTCATTTTGCATAACTCGATAAATATCATTGAAATCCCACAATCTGCTCCACTTTTCCGGCTTGGAAGGGAATATTTGCTGAACAATTTTTCTTCCCATTTCTTGCAACAGACTATGCATTTGGATTTTTTGGTCTATAATAGTCACAAGTGATTTTTCAATTAATCTTTGTACATCACTCTTCACATAATGTGGTATATCACTCTCATGATTTGCATGCACACCTATCGGAGAGGTTTCCTGAGGAGTATAAAAATGACAATCTAAAATGCCTTGTACATATTTCGCCTCCTTCCCTATGAAAAAGCATGCAATGTCTAGAAACCTTTCCCGACCATAGAAGTCCAATTCATCAAAACTTCTTTCGAGAACCTTCAATACGATAAAGCTAGCAACTTTTTTGAATTCAACCAGTGCTGTGCTCCATTCAGAGGATCTTGTATTATATAAATATGAGCCCAATTTTACAATTGCTAGTGGAAGGCCGCTAGCATATTCAAGTGCCCTATTTATTAGCTCAACATCATAACCTCTTACAGGAAAATCACATCTAAAAGCTTTCCGACAAAATAATTGAAGAGCTTCATCTCTACTCAATAGTTTAACCCTATAAATATGATGCTTCTGAAACCTTTTAAGCACTCCTTCATCTCTGGTTGTTATGATGATTCTACTCCCTACACCTAACAACCAAGCAACAGTCGTGATTAATGGTATCAGGTTTTGGTAACGAACAAGGTCATCAAAAACTAAGAGAATCTTCTTTCCACGTTCCATCCTCTTGCACATGTGAAGTTCAGATAGGTTATGTAGGAAATAAGAAGCATCAAAATGGTGAGAGATCCTATCATGCACAACTCTTGCAAGAGTTGATTTCCCTATCCCTCCCATACCACAAATGCCCACAACTCTAATTTCATCATTCGAGCCCAAGTCAAGAAGCTCTTGCACTTCTCTCACTCGAGATTGCATTCCTACGAGGTCTGCATCAACACAACCCAATTTACAGACTTTTTTCTTCACCTCTCTAACAATGTCATCAATAACTTGTGGACATGGACTGAAGTTAAAACAAAAGCAAAAGTACCAAATCAATCACTTATTCAAGGGCTAAATTGGAAGAGAAAAAAAGTTGGCTGGGTGCCAAATGTGTGCCCGCATGCTGCCCTAAAAAATGGGGTTCCCAAATGTTTTTTTTTCTTTCATCATTAGATTTTCCAAGTTCTATTTTGATATATTATAGATAAAAAATAGTGTTGTTTTAATTTTTTTTTTTATGTTTTTTTAAAGTTTTAATACTTTGAATGAAAGAAAAACTACCCAATTTTAGAGTAATTAATCTTCAAAAAATCATTTAAAAATTAAAAACAACACCATTTTTTACCTATAAAATATTAAAATGTCTAGAATCCAATGAAAAAAAAAAACTGAAGAAACATCTGGGAAGCGCCTTTTTCAAGGGAAGCTTGGGACACATCACGCTCCCAGCCAAAAAAAAAAAAAAAAGAATAAATTTACTCACTCGTATGGTACATGCGAACCAGAGAGATTGGCCACTTCTTTCATGGCTAACCTCCAACTCTGAACCTGGCGTAAATTTGTTTTGAACCTTTGTTCATGTACAGTGAAATCTCTTTCAAAAGAATTAGTCAAATTTTGAACCTCAGATGGAAGTACGTCATAGAAAATTGGGATAACAGCGTATCGCGGTTCATGAATGCGTGCAGCGATCTCAGAGAGCTCCTGAAGGCACCATATAGAAGAAGCATAGCTTTTGGAGAAGACAACAATAGAAATGTTGGATTGTTTAATTGCTTTAGGAAAGTGCCGTGGAAGAAAAATGGAGTCATCACCTGGTTCAAGATTTTTGTTTTCCCAAAAGGTGTTCAAATCTTCAGTTGCAAGAGCAGCCCAAAGCCTGTCTGTGAATCTGCAAGTTTTATCATCTCCTTTTAAACTTAAATAAACATGGATGGGCCTTGATGACGATGATGATCCGGTAATGAAACTCTCCATGGGTTTGTAACCTTTCAGTCTTGATGATCTCTGAGCTTTTGAAGATAATTTGATGCCTCTACAAATGAAATGAAGACAATGGAGGTTTATATTATTAAGGTGGAAGTTTGCTGGAAATTTCCCATGAAAAAGACATGAACCAGGTTTTCTGACTTTTTGCCGCGTCATGGACCCCACCACGATTGTTTTTGCGTGATTATATATCTTATTTGACGAGTTCATCATTTGTTTACAATTTTTTTTAACATCATACTCCCTTCGGTTTACTCTTTACACCCTCTTATATCCCCGCGCAATTTAATTAGAAGAATTTTTTCATACTTAATATAATTTATTTGGAGAGTCATTAATATTTATTTAGTTACTATGTCCTTGTAATTAATTGCTTAAATGTGGCACTTTGTGCTTAACTAATTTAGAATAATTAAAAAATGATTAAATCGGTTATTTGGCATTATAATGAAAAATTTTGTGTCACTCCCTCTATAATAGCCTTCTTTTAATGTGGGAGTTTTTTTTTTTTTTGCCAACAGAATGTGAGAGATAAATCGGGGGGACCGCGATTTTGATAGTTCCCCGCACACATGATTACTATACCTCTTTCCAGTCTACTTGTGATGAAACTATTAGGTAGTTCTAGGTCTCCTTCCCTTATGTTTATGATGCAGCTATCTGGTGCCTCTTCTCCTTCCCTTATGTGGCACAAAACTTGATGGCAAACACGTGAAAGGATATTGGTGCCGTGAAACATATCGGAGCTTATTTGAAAGATGCTTGAGAGCCCTATAAAACTTGGACACGTAATGCCCTCTTTTGTGAATTTTCTAGATCTATGACTATTGCTTCAACTCTCTGAGTATCCTGAAAATAAACAGAAAGACAAGACAATGATGAAATTAAAGTCAAATGACTTCAACTGCTACATATGTTTCCAACGAAAGTAGAAAAATGGTAATAAAACTTACCCTGTCATTTTTCATAACAGGAAAAATATCATTAAAATCCCACAATCTACTCCACCTTTCTGGCATGAAAGGGCACACCGAACAATTTCTCTTCCCATTTCTTGCAATAAACCATGCATTTGTATTTTTTGATCTATGACGGGCACGAGTGATTTTTCAATTAAAAGTTGTATTTGCAGCTTCACTTGAATAATTTCCTTATCAGGAAACCTATAACTATTTAAAATTCCGTCTATTACCCACATATGAACTCTCACATTCTTTAAAGATCTAATTTGGGTTTCTATTTTCATTTCCCTTCAAAAACTAAGATAAGTTGGTGATCATTATTAGTTCCTCATTAATCTGAATGAAACTGGATTATTGATTGTGATGGTGGGAATGGGTTTTCTGCTTTATGTTTTTTTGTTGGAAGAAGACTCTGTTCTGTTCTATTAATTTAAGTACTGAAATTCCTTGCTTCTTGTTTCCAAATTGATGCAGTTTTCAAATTGGAGAAATCAAGGGTTGAACGCTTGAACCCTAGATTTTTGCCTAATGATTTTGTGTTTTTAGGGCTTGTTTCTTTCCCCAATTTTTCAATGCCCAATCATAGCGTCTAGTAATCAATTTTTCTTCCACTTGCCTTATTCCCACTCCAATTCATCATACACATCAGCATTTTTGGTCAACCTTGGTAACTTAATGGTCAAAAGTTTTGCTTTTAACGGCCACTGTGACTTTTACACCTATTTTATAACCATATGTGTATTTTTTCACCTAAAAAAAGCACTTGGTGTTAAACACTTCTGAAGGTAAAGCATATGTGCATTTTTGCACTTTTACCTGAAATGAAAAGCATGCTCTTTGATGCCATCAGCCTATTCATAGTGATTGAGGATTACTAGTAAAAATAATGAAATATCTATAAAATTTTATGAACATGTTAACAGTAAGGTGCATTTTGATATCGGTTTAATAAATTAGTGGTAATTTTTTTACATGCACACAGTGCCAATATTGATCATTTCACAACATAATTCAAAAGGGGTCCAGCTCAATATACTTTAATATGATTTTGAATTTTGTGTTGAGGATATGTTTATTAAAATTATATTCAGGCACATTATATTTTCTCCTCAAAATTATGCATAAAAAATTAGAAATTGTTTTGCTAAAAAACCTTACCGAAACGTTGAAAAGTCATTTTCATGCAGACACCGCCATTTTCTACGCGTTTCGGAGAGAAATAATGGCCCATTAATTAAGGACCAGAGGTGTATTAAGTTATATATATATATATATATATATATCAGTTTAGTTTAATTCTTTTGGAAGTTTTTGTTGATGAGTAATATTGTCGTGTAAGCTTTTTCAAGGTTAATGTTACTACGGAAGTTTTAAAATGTAGCAATGTTGCCTCATTCCTTTAGGCTTTGTTTGAGAGTTCTATTTTGGAGGGAAAGGAAATGAAAGGAAGGGTTTTGGTAGTCCATTCCCTTGTTTGGGAGTTTTAAAAATAAGAGGGGAGGGAATCAAGAATTTTTACAAATCCTCCAAAACCCTCATTCTTCACAAAAATGAAGTTCCCCCAATATGAGGGTTTTAAAAGGAAACATGGATTAATTATTTTTTTACCCTCGTTCAAATAAAGCACTCTCATTATTTATGATCTCTTTTCTATTCTTGGAATGCACACGAAAAGTACTTTTTAGAGAGAGAAAATACTTTTTAGAAAGAGAAATACTTTTTTAGGGGAAAATATTTTCTAGAGAGAGAAAATGCTTTTTAGATGGGAACACATTTCTAGAGAGAGAAAATACTTTTTAGAGAGAGAAATACTTTTTTAGGAAAACAATATTTTCTAGAGAGAAAAAATACTTTCTAGAGAGAGAAAATTTTTTTTAGAGAGAGAACGTGCTTCTTAGATGGGAACAAATTTTTAGAGAGAGAAAATGCTTTTTAGATGGGAACACATTTCTAGAGAGAGAAAATACTTTTTAGAGAGAGAAATACTTTTTTAGGAGAAAATATTTTCTAGAGAGAGAAAATGCTTTTTAAAGAGAGAACATGCTTTCTAGATGGGAACATATTTTTAGAGAGAGAAAATACTTTTTAGAGAGGAACAAATTTCTAGAGAGAGAAAATACTTTTTAGAGAGAGAAATACTTTTTTAGGAAAACAATATTTTCTAGAGAGAGAAAATGCTTTTTAGATGGGAACATATTTTTAGAGAGAGAAAATACTTTTATAGGGGAAAATATTTTTAGGGAGAGTTAATATTGTTTAGAGGGTAAAATACTTTTTAGAGAGAGAAAATACTTTTGTAAGGGAAAATATTTGTAGAGAGAGAAAATAATTTTTAGAGGGAGAAAATACTTTTATAGGGGAAAATATTTTCAGAGAGAGAAAATACTTTTGTAGAGGAAAATATTTTTAGAAAGAGAAAATACTTTTGTAGGGAAAATATTTTTAGAGAGAGAGAGAAAATACTTTTTATGGGAAAATATTTTTAGAGAGAGAAAATATTTTTTGAATATAAAAATTACGTAAATAAATTTTTTTAGAAAATTTAAATTTATTTGTAAAGTATAATAATTATATTAATTTTTTAATAAAAGGATAAAATAGTAAAAATAACTCATTAATCATCCATCTTCCTTCTTTACTATTTTTTTAACTCCCAAATAAGAGGAGGAAATATCTTTCATTTCCCTTCCTTCTCCTCCCCTCCAAACCCCCTATATTTCTTTCCTTTCTTTCTCCTCCAAACTCACAAGCAAAGCCTTAGAAAACTAATATTGACCATTAAAAAATGATGTTAGTTGTTAACTTTTTAACAAAAATGAGCAATATGTCCATACTGCTCCATTTTAACATTTGTGAGGCAACATCAAACCTAAAAAGGCTTTCGGGGTAACATTACTTCTCAGCGAAAACTTACGGAGCAAATTTTCACCATAACCTATTAGTTTATAAGTTAAGTAAATCAGTGTGACAAACTTTAAAGATAAAATAGATTAAAATCTTGTATTTATGATAAAAACTAACCTCATAACTAGTAAGTCGTATAATTAGCGGTAGTTCAGTTGGAGCTATGACAGGATCAACATATACTTACTATACCACAAATAAATTTTAAAATTGGAGATTACCAAATTAAAATGCATGATCTGCTTGCGCCTGGGAGGCTTGCTTGCTGTTGTGGAGAGAAAATCTCAGCCGCAATGTCGCCTGCTTGAGAGTGAGAGCGAGAGATTTTTTTTAAAAAATGCATGCTCTCTTTCATTACTTTCCTCTTGACATAACAAACGGACAAAGGAAAGTAAACAAAAAACAAAAAGATAAGGCGGTTGAAAGAAAGTTCGAAGAAGAACTCATCCATATAATATAAGATGCGCGCTACTCTAGTTACAAAAATGAGGACTTTGTTATAAAACTAATAAGAATAAGAGAAGAGATTATAAAGAGAGAAAGTAGAGAGAGAAATTCTTTTTTCAACTATCTAATGAATAGTTACAGAAGACCTCTATTTATAGAAGGAAAATGGGTCTTTAGTGTAATTTACACCTCAGGGTCATTTGGTGTAGTTTTTCCCTAAAATATAAACTGTGCACTCACGAATTTCCTTCCCGTGGGTGTGTGTATAATTGTGTGCGGGTCCCACCAAATAGTAAATCACTATGCATGGTACTATACGTGGGTCCCATGTCATCTTGTAGTATTTGGAGACCGGGAGTCAATGGACATCCATATAATAAGTATATTCATAACACTCCCCCTTGGATGTCCATTTATGAATGTGCCTCGTTAAAAATTTTAACTAGGAAAAACCCAGTGGGATAAAAACCTAGCCAAAGAAAAGAGTACATCATTCATTGATACACTATCCAGTGTTGTCTCATTAAAAACCTTTCTAGGAAAACCCAGTGGGACAAAACCTAGATAAGGGAAAAAGAGTACAACGTGTATCGTCTCCCTCTCTTGATTACATCAGACTTGCTCCCCCTGATGACTACATTGCTTCAATATCATTCTGAGCATATCATCCTTTCTATCATCAAGTATTCTGTTATTCGTTGTGGAATAATAGAAACGCCTAATTTGATTGTTCATTATATACCTGCAAGATCTAAATCTTTCAAGTAAAATCATAATAATCTTTTCATAAATATACATATGCATATAGAACTTTAATAAATGTTTATTCAGATAATGATGCTATATGCACTATATGAATTTATTTAATTGATTATTTTCGAGAATTTGATGCTCCCAGCATCTTGAGTCCTTCTGGGACATATGTGTTTCTAGCGCCTTACGTCCTTCAAGGACATGTGCTTTTGGCACACATTAATATATTGTGGCTCATGATCCTCATAATTATTCATTACAACATATGCTATCATATCAACATAAATGTCGTCAACGTTGACTTTATTTTTCGGTCCCATCGGATTTCATACATAATTTATTGAGATCTCATTATATTCACATATATTAGGTACCTGGGTCTCTTTTTGGACCACAATACTCTCTTCTTATAATATCTCTACTGGAGATAATAACTCTATATGAGATTGCTCTTCTGGAGCTTTTCTTAATTATCCTCAACTTGATCATCTATATTTTTATAGCTCCTTTTCTCTTTCGAGGATTTTTATCTTTAAAACCGATGGACCTACAACGCTTCAGGCGTGCTTTATAACAATTCATATAGGAGCATTTGCAGTTGGGACTTGTGACTGTCACTTTCTTTAGGTCAATAAATGCTTCTGAAATTGAATTATCTTTTCAGTGCACATTTCTTTGTACGAGAATCAAAATGAGCTAATGATAATTCATTCTACTTTATCTCTTTACCTAATCTGCTTATTTTTTCTCCCCCTCATCTAATCATGTAGTGTATATCCATCTGTGTGCATTATAGTGGATCATTGCACATTCAAAACTGTTAAAATGGAATTTATCTGGCTCTTGACCAAAAGCCAATTTTACAGGGAGAATTTTGTTGGCTTATATAATTGTTGCAAATATATATAAACAATGTTCTCATAATCATTGATCTACTCATATATGATTTCTGGATCATTTAATCTGGAAAATTGCGCGCATAATATATTGCAAATTTCTAGTTGCAAACATCACTGCAAACTTTGTAGACTTATAATCTCACATCTAATCTTTCAATTTGATATATTTCCAGAGATCCATTTCCAATAATTATTTCTATTTGAGAACAAGCAACACATAATATATGACTCGGATGATCAAACAAGTCATATCAACTTTCCATATGATTTATCAACAAATCTAATATTCATTTTGGGGGAATCAACACAGAAACATTCACAAAGAATTATCACATAAATATTCACACTTGATATATATCATTCTCCCCCTCAAGTGTGAGACCTTAAAAATTAATTCATGGAATTTCCATATAGCATATATGATATCTATTTCATTAAAATTCCACAGATTTCTTAATGCATTATCAATGCATAATTTTGTTACTTCTGGTAACAAAATTTTCATTTTCCAGAATTGACAAACAAATATATATTAAATACAAAATCATCAAATGGATCACTGTAGATTCACGAGCGCAATACTGTGTAATCATAGATGCATCACTGTGGAATCACAGGTGCAACAACTCGAATTGTCGTATGTATTTAAAGTCAAAAAGATTCTAAGCTCGTGCTTTATAGGGAGCAGATCTGCAGAGATTTAACAGGACTGCGCAAATCTGCAGAGATTCAATAGGATTTAATTCAGCTATAAATAGAAGAAGGTAAACGAACATGCCTCACAAACATACAAGCATATGATAATATCAATTACCAGATACTCACATATTTCTCTAAATTCTATTGCCATGGCAAGACCTAGCAATTTTATCCCAGTTTCTGATACATCTGAAACAGCATTACTTAATGCTTTGTTGTATGATGATCAGCCCAACATGTCATTTACTTCTTTGTTATCTCCTAATCCTTTTGAGATATTTATTCCTCCTTCTACTATTCCTCTTTCTGCTTCAAATGTACCTACTTCTCCCCCAAGAACAAGTGTTCTTCCTCAATCTACAAGGATTGAAGGTACAACTGAAGCAGGTTCATCAAGAAGGCTTGTTAAAAGGTATAGAACTATGGCCGAACTGATGGAGTCTACCAGTCAAGTTCAACCAATAGTCACAACAATCAATGAGCTAGCACTCACAAGCCATCAAACAACCACCAGCCAGCCATCAACAACTAGCCAGCCAGCAACAATCATCCAGCCAACAACTACAAGCCAATTAGCAACTACTAGCTTATTGGAATGTAGTTGTTGTCATGTTTTACAGGAAATTATACATACCAACGGACTTCAATATCATAAACTTGAAGTTCACGGAAGGAAGATAGGTATGATTTCCCATGCTGTTTTATTTGAAAATGTACAGGATAAATCTTACAATACTGACAGGCTTCCAATGTTTGATTTTAGTAATAAAAATTTTGGAGAAATCAAACATTTTCTGACACAGTATTGTATAAATTTACAAGCATCAGGATATAACTTGATGCGTGATCCTGTATTGGACTATCATGAGGTCCTTTGTGTTGGTTTGGAATGGGCTAAAAACCCAAATGAACTACCGCGGAGTTCATTTCAAACCAACATTGAAAATCCATTAGATAAAGGAAAACAGCCCGCGGTTAATATTCCATATGATATATCATCCCTTAATCAGGGTGAATTATATAGATTAACAATGGAGCAACGGGAAAGAATAAAGAAAACAACGCACCATGATTTAAGTGATTATTTTCACTTAACCCTAGATGATGTGAGTAAACAATTAAATATGTCTACTCACACCATACAAAAGATCTATCAAAAAGGAGGGTTAACTGAGTGGCCACACAAAAAGCTTAAGAAACTTATGATGCAAATCTCGATATTACGAAGAGCTTTGCCTCATCTGGATCCCATCTCAAGAGAAGCAAAAGAAGAAGACATTAAATATCTTCAAAATGAGATGATTAAGGTTTGTAATGGAGTTGAGTCACTCGCTATTAAACTTTGTTGAAATAATATTGCCTTTTGTTTAATTGTTTTATTTATAAATATTCTTTCTCTTGTATTCACAAAAATTGTTATAATTATCTAAACACAAAATAATAGTAAAATAACCATAATCACAATTTATTTATTGCTTCATTCACTTCTAGGAATGAAGTTGGATAAAATTCATGATCCATAATTCACAGATTTGTTTGATCATGGCAAGAAATTAATCCACAATATTTCTTGACTTAATCACAATTTTGTTACTGCAATAGCAAATTGGATATATTTATTTATAATATTAATCATGATCATACAATCCCTTGTCTCATAATTTAAGGGAATATTTAATGCCAAATATATAATTTTGAGGCCTTTATACAACTAATGGCATACAAAATTTATGGATCAAGCCTTGTTTCATAATTTGTCTCTTGGCCTCAGGCTAACTTGCCTCTTGGTTTCAAGCCAATTTATGACTCTTCATACTCTCAGGCCAATTTATGCCTCATATCTCTCTGGCATTTTGATCTCATGATACATATGGCCTTTAACAGTTTATAGTCAGGATAAATATAAATTATATAAATATAAACATAATAAAATAAATAAATGTTAGTAACAATTAAAAGAAAAATCTAGACTTCCAATATGGAGTCAAATTAATAACAATAATAAAGATTATATAAAATGTAAATAGGAAAATTGATAAATTTACTAACCTGGATTGTCGACATCCTTATCTTCTTCTTCCTCTCTTTTTTTTTTTATAACAATAATAAAATTAGACTAACCGATAAAATTATAAAAATTAAAGGGGGCACGTAATAAAATTTTAAAGTATTTAGGATATAATAACATATGTATTCACTTCTTTATCATTTTTCTGCTGATCTACCTATCTTCAATTAGAGGATATATCTAAATGGATGACAAGTATTAGATTTTATATACATATTGCCCATTATCAATATACGACAAGAGCAGCATCCAACATAAACAAACATGAATATACAAGTGTGGGCCAAACAATAGTACATAAAATAAAGCTACAATAATGAATGCACTTACTTTGTATTTATGCTAGTGGGCTACTACCAATTATCTATACATGTGATAATTATAATATATATTCAAAGAAACTTTGTATATATTGAAAAATGAAAAACAATGGCCCACTAATAATTCAAACTTACTAGAGATAATATAATAACTAAAACAATGGCACACATTCAATCATAATATATATCAACTAGCAATAATGTTTGTAATATATTAAAATTAATGTATACCTACTCCACGCTTTTCAGAATTTTATCTCCAGATACCTACTTATTAATCAATAATTGATAAAGTTTAAATCAACTTACCTGCTCCGCACGCACAATGTCTCAAATTGATATTCATGCATGCAATAGGGTCTCACTTTCCATCCACCTTTATTCACACTGATTTGTCTCTTTCTTTTGGTTTTCTCTGACGGCCGAACCTGGTGCACTTTTCACTCATATGCCCCACCAAGGATTGAACAAAGAGACAAGAAAGTGGGCCACATAGCCAGATTATGCTAGCCCAAGCGTGAGAAATTCCAAGCCGCTACACATAAGGTGTCTGGAGAGAAAAACTGCAAAGCGCATCCAAAACTGAATAATACCAGCCACCTGAAATAATTGCCTAAGCGGAACCCTATCCCGAGGTAAAAGCCGCGCCGATGAAGGTGGAGCTCTGGCAGCTACACCGATGGCGAATTCTGAAAACTCAAAACCATGTTCTAATAGTCGGAGCTCCTTCACGGTCAATTTATCCAGCGAGCATGAACGAAAACATATGGCTGTCACTAACAGAGTCTTTGGGAAATCAAAAGGTTATGCCTTCATCTAGTTCAAGCATCAAAGTAGGGCTCCGAAGACGCTGAAAATAGCCACAAAAGAAGATTGGGAACCAAACCACATCATATCAATTGGCATCCGCGGACCGGTCCCTTCGCCTGTTGCAGAAGGGATTTGCACTGTTTGTATGCAAGTCAGTAGAACGTGCAAAGAAAGCTTGCTTCTGAACTCCTCTCCCTGTCACGCAAACTGAGGACGACAGCGTCGGGGGTCATTGGGCGGTGCTGTAACTTGAAGCTCTAGGAAGGTCGGATGCGTTAGTGTGATCCGAAATCATGAAGGAGAGAGGTTGTCTAGATTTAGACTTCAGGAAAGCAAACATAGAATTAGATTCAATACGTCAGGGAGATGGAAATCTGGTGGCTGATTCTTTCGTTAGGAGATATTATTTCCAACCCCATGTTTCAAGAACGAGACAAGAAAGAAGGAGATGATGTGAAGAAGCTATCAGCTGAAGGAGAAGCCATTGTGCTGATAACGTGTTATAAAACTAATAAGAATAAGAGAATAGATTATAAAGAGAGAAAGTAGAGAGAGAAATTCTTTTTTCAACTATATAATTAATAGTTACAGAAGACCTCTATTTATAGAAGGAAAATGAGTCTTTAGTGTAATTTACACCTCAGGGTCATTCAGTGTAGTTTTCCCCTAAAACATAAACTGTGCACTCACGGATTTCCTTCCCGTGGGTGTGTGTATAATTGTGTGCGGGTCCCACCAAATAGTAAATCATTATGTATGATACTATGCGTGGATCTCATGTCATCTTGTAGTATTTAGAGACCGGAGTCAATGGATATCCACATAATAAGTATATTCATAAATTTTGCATTTGGTTACTATATTATTATTTGTGCATTTGATTTATTTTATAACATCCCAATTTATAATGTTTGAATAATTTTCTATTTCAATCATGTTACTGTCCATTGGCAATATTAACTTGGCAATTAGTACAAATCATTTTCAGCTTTTGGCATTTGGCAATATTTTTCTTTCTTGGAAAATTTCAAATTATATAATGCATTTCATATTGGGTGGCCTCCAACACGCCCTTGTCATTTGCGCGCCCATATCTATTTGGCCAGGAGTGAGTTACGTGACTAATTTTTTTTTTTCCTTCACAATAATAATTAAACAGTTCACTTCTATTAATAAGGACTGATTTATTAATTTTAAAACTGTATGAGGAACTAGATTGAAATTTTTGACGGGATTAAATTATAAATTTTTACTTTAATTGGAAAAACCATAATTTTCTTCCATTTTTAATTTAGTTACCTGTACTTTGCTCTCTATTTATGAAACCCTTTAATTTTGTTGTGTTAGCACTGTTAACTAATGTAACTTTGTTCCATGAGCGCCGTTAACTCCGGTATAGAAGTTAATGATCCTAACAGGAAATTAAATCATTTAAAGAGGAAAGATGCATAAGTAGCAGATAAAAAAAAAAAGAAAGAAAATATAAGTACGTGCAAAATGGTTTTCTCAAATGAATTTATAAGTGAATCGGACTTTGAACAGCAAAATTGTTTGTCATTCCAATATCCATGTGATTAATTGTTAAAAAAAGATGCAATGGTTAAGTGGTGTTGGCCGAAATCGTAGAGCTATTAAATGACATACTTTAAAGTTTGATCCACAGGAAAACAAACTGATTGTGAGCCAAACGTATGGAAAAATATAGGGAAAATTGATTTCAGGGCCCAAGCTAGTAAAATAATTACAAAAAAGGCCCAAGAAACATTCACATGTCTTCTGGCATTTTTTCAAAAAGCGTTAGCAACTATATCAGTAGCGTTTAACAACTATTTCAGTCCCCGTTAACAACTAAATCAGTCTAATTAACAACTACATTTTAACAACTACATTTGTAGCAATTAACAACTATATCAGTAGCAATTAGCAACTATATCCGTATACTTTTTTTAAAAAAAATGTCAGAAAAGGCCCTAGCATGTGAATGTTTTTTGGGTCTTTTTTGTAATTATTTTACTAGCTTGGGCCCTGAAATCAATTTTCCCAAAAATATATTGCAATCTATCCTATAAATTAATGTAAATACTGATATCAGAGCAAATAATAGGTTCCAGAATCCCAAATCCATACCGTTATCACAGAACTGGGAGAATGCAGACTTAAAGCCTCACAGAAGCTTTGGTATACTTGAACTGGAGTTTTCCCATTAAGTACAGGAATATCATCAACTCCTAATGAGAGGCCTTCTTTATAGTATTGTCGGGACAGATCTGTGAAGAAAATACCAGGCTCAGATTCACCCATCTTGGATACCCACTTGGGTAGTGGGATATATGGCCTTTTAGAGTCATGAAAGCAAAGAGAAACATGGAGCTTGAGACCCATTTTCTGAACCATATCAGCCACATCAAGATAGCCCGACCAATCATATTTTCCCAAGGCATCTTTCTCGACAATTCCCCACCATACAGGAAGTTCAACACCCTCAACTTCAAGTAGCTTCATGGCCTTCATGCCAGCTGCAATTGCTCTAGCATTGTTTATTGTTTATCATGTTGTTGTGGAAAATCATTCAAATTAGAATTTTCAAGAGGGAAAGAATCTGTGTAATCAATATGCATAATTTGTAAACATACAATACTTCTACACAAGAAGGAAAAACAATAAAAACTCACAAGACTGCCGAAATATGATAATGAACTTTGAAGAAATCCGGGCCCAACTTTCGTTGTGTCCTTGAGACAATTTTGCTCCCTCAATATGGATGCCGAAGGTTTCTGAGCAATTGTCTCCCAGGATAGAGCGGATTATTCATCTCCAGAAAGATGGCTCTGTCTATCTGAAGCCCAAGCGAATCCAACGAGTCTGCTTTCGGAACGTACATAATGTATATGCAGTATACAGAAAAGAGTGTATGCAGTAAAAAACATTCTATTTATTCTGTGACTAGAGCGCCCTATTTATAGACTTTGAAAAAGCACGATCAGATGGACTTGTCTCTTGTTGGTGAACCGACACGACCATGGCAAACTGACGCGACCGGTCGTGGCAAACCAGTAAGACTTTTTATTCATAACCCATAGGATTTAGTCATAAATTCCAACAATCCCCCACATGGATAAGAAGTTAGTCCATCATGACCAAATGCAAATGATCATGTATGCAAAGTGCGATTTCTCTACGAGAAACAACTGCATCGAGAAAGGTAGGGGTTGCCTTTGAACCTTCTCTAGTAAAAACCTATCGGATATACTGGTCAATCAGTGGACGTGTTACCTTGAACTGTAGACCTTTTAGTGTATACCAAGTCAATAGGAGTTACACAGTTGCTCCTCTAGCATCGTTGGTTCTCATGTTGTGTCCATTTTGGCCCTGGATACCACCTGGTTCTGCGAGTGTTCTAGAGAATCGGCCGTTTTAAATTCTCATAGAAGCGGCCCATACTTCACACTCACATAGGTGATTCCTTGTGATGTAAGTCAACATACATCATCTGAACACATCAGATTAAGAAACCATTAAAAGCTTAAAAGCTTACCCTTATATATGCACTGTATTGTCTAGGAATGAGTATGAGTTTAAAATTCCACAGTGTTAATAGTCGATCATCACTTAGTTGTCTCTTTGAACCTAGTTCGTGGGATCTCCACTCTTCTAGGTAGAGTTACCGCAATAATCAACAATGGATTGGCCTTAAACCCATTCATTTGGACAAATTTCTGACTAACTCTCTAGGAATTCCTTTAGTCAATGGATCCACTATATTCTCTTTTGATTTCACATAATCAATTGAGACGATTCCATTTGAGAGTCGTTGTCTAACGGTATCATGTCTACGACGTATATGTCAAGACTTGCTGTTGTACATGACATTCTTGGCCCTATCAATAGCTGTTTAACTATCACAATGTATACACACTGCTAGTACCGACTTCGGCCAACTAGGAATGTCTTCAAGAAAATTACAAAGCCACTCGGCTTCCTCACCAGCTTTATCTAATGCAATGAATTCTGCTTCCATATTTGATCTTGCAATGCAAGTCTGCTTAGATGACTTCCAAGACACAGCACCCCCACTAAGGGTAAATATATATCTACTTGTGGATCTTGTGTCATTAGAGCTAGTTATCTAATTTGCATCACAATATCCTTCTAGTACTGTAGGGTACTTCTCATAATGTAAAACAAAGTTTTGAGTTTGCTTTAAGTAACCCAAAACCCTTATCATAGCTCTCCAATGAAGCTCATTTGGATTACTTGTCAAGCGACTCAACATGCTTATTGCGTAGGCAATATCAGATCTAGTATAGTTCATAACATACATAAGACTGTCTAGCACTTGAGCATACTCCTTTTTTGTTTTTCTACTTCGCCAGTATTTCTCAACACTCAAAGACTAGAATCTATAGGGTTTGACATAGGAGCTATGTTTAAACTATTGAATTTCTCAAGAATTTTAGCAATATAGTGTGCTTGTGATAACACCAACCTATTCAATCCTGCTAATGCGATTAACATTTGAATGAATGTAATTCTTGTAACAGGTGAATAGGTATCAAAGTAGTCTAGGCTTTCACGTTGTCTGTAGCCTTTTACTACCAACCTAACTTTGTACTTATCGATAGTGCCATTTGCTTTCATCTTCTTTTTGAAGACTCACTTAGTTCCTAGAGGTTTATTATCAGTAATAAGGTCAACCAATTCCCAAGTGTGGTTTGACATAATAGAGTCAACATCACTATTGATAGCCTCTTCCTAGAAAGGTGTTTTAGGAAAACTCATAGCCTCTCCAAGTGTTCAAGGCTCATTTTCCAACAGATAAGTCAGAAAATCAGGGCGAAAGGATGTTAAAGTCCTTTGCCTAGTTCTACATCTAAGTTCCTCCTCTCCAAGATTATCATTAGATATCATAGTGTTGTTATTATCATTAGTTTTATTGTACGGGAATACGTTTTCAAAGAACGTAGCGTTCCTTGACTCAATAACCGTATTCACATGGATATCTGATACATCAGACTTATATACCAGAAAAACGATATGCACTACTATTAAATACATAGCCAATAAACACACAGTCTACTGTCTTAGGTCCGATTATCAAACTTTTAGGTTTAGGAATCTCAACCTTTGCTAAGCACCCTAACACTTTCAAATATTTCAAGGAAGGTTGCTTTCCTTTCCATATTTCATATGGTATGCTTTGTATCGTTTGATGAGGCACTCTATAATGATAAGATTAGCCATTAAAATGGCTTCCCCCACAAATTCTATGAACCCTGGACGTAATCAACATCATTCAACATTTCTTTCAATGTTTAATTTTTTCACTGATATCCAACATTCAACCATAATGATACTATAAAGATTTCATATAATTTAGTAGTGATGCATACCCTCATTAGAAATATTTATCATCTTTGGGTGTCTAAATAAAACCACCAACATTTATATTCAATAATTATAAAAACTAATAATCAACCTTTGGGTTGATTCATAAACACCTTATAATAACAAATTTCAATTCATAGCATCAAGGTTATGAATAATCACCGTAATATTTGGAATTAAATAATTCATAAAGAATTTGACCACCTTGGTGATTAATAAATTAACCATACCTTTACCACAATATTTGGAATTAAAATAATTCATAAAGAATTAACCACTTTGGTGACTTACAAATTCACCATACTAAATTCCAAAATTTAAATATTTAACTTCATACAATTGCTATTCACAATATTCTAAAAGCATAAAATCATAGCCACAAAATCATCCATAATTATAAAATTAAGGTTATAATTACATTTCTACCAATACATGAAATAAGCTTTGTTTATCATATCAATTGGCTAGGTAAGTGCAAATCTAGTGGGAGTCTCTCCGTACTATTGCAACAGTGACTAATTTAGTAACCACTAAATCAAAGCTTAGCTTTTGAGCCACTTTCCTAAACACCAACCATATGAATTAATTTTATCAGATTCTACCACCAATAATCCACATTAAATTAAAATTTTCCATGATTCATGCATGCTTATACCAAGAAAATAATAATATTATGAAAAATTAAAGCACATTTATCTCTACATTAGATAAATGATTAAATTTTCATATCATTGTCATATGCTTGTCACACAAAATATTTGATGATTCACAAAATTTGCTTTTACTAGCAAATAACAAATTAATTAAATATTCTTTTAATTAATTATAGCACATGACAATTTCATTTTTTTTTATTCATTGATCATGGTAACAAATCCTCTTGATAAATTAAATAATAGCTAAGATATTCACAAATATTATCAGATTTATTAAACACAAGATATTATTTCAACTTCAAACAAATCTCCACTTTTATCCAGCCATATTAAAAAATATTCACAAGATTTTAGGAGAGATTATAGGAGATTATAAATTATCAAACAAATTAATATCTCCATTGATAATAAAGCTTTAAACGGAAATATCCTAAAATTTAGGACTTTTAATAAAGCTCATCATTTTACTGTTAAATATATTTAATTTTTGTAACTAGAAATTAAATAATGAACTAAATAATGATCTCATTATCATATCAAAATTTCATCTCTGTACAATAACTAATATAATTCAAAATATTAATTAATAAAACCAATAATATCTCCCAATGAAACCAAGCCATAAGATATACATTATCTTCACTTTATTAATTTAATCCTCCTTTAAATAAGGAGAAATAGTAGGAGATTTATCAACTACTCTATTAATCAAAATTAATATATTTATTAGTAGTCTTAAATAGAATAGATAGATGGATAAGGCATATATATATATATATATATATATATATATATATATATATATATATATAAACCATAGATCTATGTGTGCATGGCCCAACTGAAAGGAAGCCGGCCCAACATATGAGCCACACACTAAATATTCTTTTTATTAAATTTGTCCCGCTCCAAATCAGTTCGGCGCCAACAGCTCAGCGGTTAAGGCGCCTATTCTTGAAATTTGTTTTCTTTTACCAAAAAGTTTTAAAAACACTGCACAAAATGTTCCCAGGAGGAATCGAACTCGTGACATACCGGTGCCACACGCCCTGAAGCATTGCGCCATGACAGTTGAGCGACGCGTTTACTTGGTGTTATTTTAAATAAAGTAATAATTAAATACACCATTTCACTAACAATGAGGGACTAGAACGAAACCGAACAGAGACATATATGCATATGTAGCCTTCGTACTCTCTTTCATTTTAGTTCAATGAATTAATAAACTCATAAATCTTTTCAGCAAAACTTATTTTATTTTGCACAGTACTGGTTCATAATTCACAAATATCAGAGTAAGTTGAAAAGTTAGGATTACGGTGAAACTATAATCCTAACTTACTGTAAATTAAAAACTCATTTTATATTCATCAACCCTTTTTTTTCAGCAAAACATATATATCAATCGCAAAATCTTGTTCAGAGTAGAAGTCGGTGGACAATTAATTTTCTCTTTGAATCCAAATTCAAAAACCAAAATCTATCATAATATCCCAAAATTTTAATATATCCATATCAGGAAGAAATTGATAGATATATTCCCATACAAATCGTAATTTTAAAAACTCTAAATTTTTTAAAATCAAGAATCCATCAAAATACTAAATACAAATTCACAACAACTTCCAGCCGTTTTACTTCTGATCCAAAACACGTATTTTACATATCATCAATCAATATTCAAAACCAACAAACTGTGCGTGGAATTGTGGAAACAATTAAAACGCATACACCATATGTGTGCACCTCATGATTATGCAAAAATCATAGTAATTCACAAAATTGATTTTCATAATCAGTAATCAATTCAAACACAAAGACTTAACCAAGCCGGTATATATTTATAAGATATTTTCTATATGGCAAAAACACGTACAAACAAAAATCTATACCATACTTGCCTCAAGATAATATCATAATTTCAAAAGCTCTAACTTTTCAAAATAAAAAAAAAAACACACACACACATATTCAAAATCAAAAAATATTCTACCAACATATGATATTAGTATTATAATTTATATATTTGAAAATAATCATATCTGATTCCAATTTCAATATCATAAACTGATATACTAAAAATTGTCTTAAGATTGTTGTTGTGGAAAATCATTCAAATTAGAATTTTCAAGAGGGAAAGAATCTGTGTAATCAATATGCATAATCTGTAAACATACAATACTTCTACACAAGAAGGAAAAACAGTAAAAACTCACAAGACTGCCGAAATATGATAATGAACTTTGAAGAAATCCGGGCCCAACTTTCATTGTGTCCTTAAGACAATTTTGCTCCCTCAATATGGATGCCGAAGGTTTCTGAGCAATTGTCTCCCAGGATAGAGCGGATTATTCGTCTCCAGAAAGATGACTCTGTCTATCTGAAGCCCAAGCGAATCCAACGAGTCTGCTTTCGGAACGCACATAATGTATATGCAGTATACAGAAAAGAGTGTATGCAGTAAAAAAACATTCTATTTATTCTGTGACTAGGGCGCCCTATTTATAGACTTTGAAAAAGCACGATCAGATGGACTTGTCTCTTGTTGGTGAACCGACACAACCATGGCAAACTGACGCGACCGGTCGTGGTAAACCAGTAAGACTTCTTATTCATAACCCATAGGATTTAGTCATAAATTCCAACATATCATTCTGAAGAAACTGCATCTAGTGGCAGCCCCAGAAATAATCTGACACCATTTCCCTGCACAATATTATTTCATGCAAGTTAGCCCCGTCTCAATTCCCGACACCTGATATTCCCTTTGTTTGTCCTCTGAATAATCACAACTTTAAGAGATAACTCTCTTTTCTTTCGAGAAAACAAGGTGTAAAGCAGTAACGCTCAGTATGATTTAATGTCAAAAAGTCACTAAATGTAATCCTCTTCCTTCATCCAGCCCCCAAAAGTCATTCTTCTCTCATTACCCTTGCCGCCACTTTGACGACCTCATTAGGGATTTTGTAATTTCTGTAAGATCACTTGAAGGAATATGAAATAAACTACAGAAATCAAAGGCCATACAATCTTTTTACAAGTTAAAAAAGACCAAGAGTTAAATTTCTATTTGTGTTCAAGAGCACAGGGTGCTAAAACATATTTGAAATTCTCGCACTAAAGCTATATTTAAAACTTAATTCAGGGAATGTGTTGTGTTATGTTAAAAGTTGGGAGGTAGAGAATTATTCTCTAACACCCCCCCCCCAAAAAAAAAAAAAATTGTCTCTAATTTACAGAAGCTGACATCTCTATAAGACAAACCGACCCTTCCAAGCTTGGGTTGAGAGCTACCAATTGTAGCCAAGACCTCCATGGCCGAAGCACTCATTCACCTCAAGGAGAAAAGAAAAAACTATATGATTTTTCCAGCATTCAGAAAAAACCCGCTTTAATGAAATGGGATGATAATATCAGAGATCAAATTCAAAATTAAGTTTGAAATCGGAACGAAATGAACAGAGACGCGCTTTTTCTTTATGTGGGGGCCCGGGGCATGCGAAAAGGAAACAAATAAGGCTTCGTTGGCCACGTGTCGTTCACAGGGGAACAGTGTGGAACCATAGGATTAAACAATTAATTAATTGAATTGAATTACTCCACCTGTCCAAATTAATGATGTGATTTGTTCCTAAATACTACCATGTGATTTCGGTGTAACATCTTCATTCACTTTCTTTATCGTAATATTCTCATTAATTTCGCAGTATCCCCCGATTTATCTCTCACTTTTTTCATACTCATCTCTCACATTCTGTAGGCAAATAATAATAATAATAATAATAATAATAATAATTTTCCACATTAAAAGAAGGCTATTATAGAGGGAGTGACACAAAATTTTTCATGATAATGGCAAATAACCGATTTAATCAATTTTTAAAATTTTTCTAAATTAGTCAAACACAGTGCCACATTTAAGCAATTAATTACAAGGACATTGTAAGTAAATAAACATTAATGACTCTCCAAATAAATTAAATTAAAGATAAACAAATTCTTCTAATTAAATTGCGTTGGGTTATAAGAGGGTGTAAAGAATAAACCCAAGGGAGTATATGTTGGAATTTTGGATCTAATTCCATGGGTTATGAATAAGAAGTAGATTGGAGAAGAAGAAATGAGTGTGTGGATAAAAGTCCCACATTGGATAAATAAAGAGGAGTGAAATGGTACATAAGCCTCAATTTTACTCTTTTAAATTGGGGCCTTGGGCTAATCCACCTTTGTAGAGGGGTAAGGATGTAGATGATCCTTAGTCCACCACGCACACTCCACTATCTGGCTTGTTGGCTCAGTTTGCGCACGTATGAAATTAAAAAAAAAAATTTAAATTTTGTACAAATAGTCTCATTTGAACTTTTGTTAATTCCTTTTTTGTCCCTCCAAAATTCTCCCAACCAACGGTTGTAAGTGAACTGTAATATCGGATGGCTGTGACCGATCCATTATGGTGCGTCTATTCGTACGATGCACCAATTCACTATCAAGGGGTGTCATTTGCTCCATTCTAGTACGTCTGTTCACACGACGTACCAATTCACTTACAAGAATCGAGTCCATTTGATCAATTTATATCGTTTATAAATAGGTCGTGCTAGTGACAAAAAATCAATCTCAAACACTTCTCTTTGCATACTACAATCATATTCTGCGCGATTCTGAAAACAGACTCGTTGTGTTCTTTCGGGCCTCTGATTGATAATGTTATTATTCTGAAAACGCAAATTCGTTTTATCCTAAGAGACAATTGTTTGTGAACCTTAGACATCCATATAGAGGGAACAAATTGTCTTAAGAGGACAATGTACATTAGGCTCGGATTTTATCAAAGTTCATTATTATATTTTGACAGTCTTATGAGTTTGTTTTTGTTTTTGCATAGTATATAGAATTGTTGTATATTGACAGTCTATTTATGAAGCCCTTTAATTTTGTTGTGTTAGCACTGTTAACTAATGTAACTTTGTTCCATGAGCGCCGTTAACTCCGGTATAGAAGTTAATGATCCTAACAGGAAATTAAATGATTTAAAGAGTGAACGATGCATAAGTAGCAGATAAAAAAAAAAAAAAAAGAAAGAAAATATAAGTACGTGCAAAATGGTTTTCTCAAATGAATTTATAAGTGAATCGGACTTTGAACAGCAAAATTGTTTGCCATTCCAATATCCATGTGATTAATTGTTAAAAAAAGATGCAATGGTTAAGTGGTGTTAGCCGAAATCGTATAGCTATTGAATGACATACTTTAAAGTTTGATCCACTGGAAAACAAACTGATTGTGAGCCAAACGTATGGAAAAATATATTACTCTCAGACTGATTTAAAGTCAATATATACTACAATATAAAGGAAAATAAGCCACAAAATGTAATCCCCATCCTTCATCCAGCCCCAAAAAGTCATTCTTCTCTCATTACCCTTGCCGCCACTTTGACCTAATTAGGGATTTTGTCATTTCTGTAAGACCTCTTGAAGGAATATGAAATAAACCTCAGAAATCAAAGGCCATACAATCTTTTTACAAGTTCAAAAGGACCAAGAGTTAAATTTTTATTTGTCTTCAAGAGCACAGGGTGCTAAAACATATTTGAAAGTTCTCGCACTAAAGCTGTATTTAAAACTTAATTCAGGGAATGTGTTGTTACGTTGGGAGGTAGAGAATTATTTTCTACCCCCCTTTTCAATTATCTCTAAATTTAAAGAAGCTTACATCTCTATAAGACAAATCGACCCTTCCAAGCTTGGGTTGAGAGCTACCAATTGTAGCCAAGACCTCCATGGTTGAAGCACTTATTCAACTCAAGAAGAAAAGAAAAAACGACATGACTTTTCCAGTATTCAGAGAAGACCCGCTAGAATGAAATGGGCTGAGAGTATCAGAGATCAAAATTCAAAATTACGTTTGAAATTGGAACGAATGGGGTTTATGAATGAAGTTGTTGGGTGATTGGGCGCTCAAATGCATGTATCTACCGAAACAGAGACGCGCTTTTTCTTTGTGTGTGGGGCATGCGAAAACGAAATAAAGAAGACTTCGTTGGCCACGTGTTGTTCAGACAGGAGAACAGTGTGGAACCATAGGCTTAAACAATTAATTAATTGAATTGAATTACACCATCTGTCCTAATTAATGATGTGAGGGAGGGACACACAATTTTTCATGATAATGTCAAGTAACCGATTTAATCATTTTTTTTAAAATTTTTCTAATTTAGATAAACACAAAGTGCCACATTTAAGCAATTAATTACAAGGACATAGTAAGTAAATAAACAATAATAATTCTTCAAATAAATTACATTTTTTTTATCAAAGTCAAATAAATTATACTACCTCCGATCCTAATTATAAAATATAGTTGACTTTCTTTAGAGACATTAAGGAAGTTAAATAAGTTACTTAATCATTTCATATATTGTATATCTTTAGATTTTATATTAGTTTATCCCCATCATACTCAATTGTGCCCGACTGATTAAAATCATATCCCAGTATGTGGGCTCATATGGGAGCAGTCATCACAATATCAATGCCACAGACGCGCAACTTCAGTTCCTCATGAATGTAACTAAGGTTATGGTAGAAAGCTCTCACCATATCCTCTGAATACGGACAGACGAGCTTAGCTAAGCCACTCAGATGCGAAGCCTCCAGCAATGGGACTATTTCAAATCCCTTCTCAGCAAAAAAGTCTATGTCTAGTGACTTCGGCTTGATCACGGT
The DNA here is from genome assembly GCA_037074495.1 of Acacia confusa. NCBI lineage: Eukaryota > Viridiplantae > Streptophyta > Magnoliopsida > Fabales > Fabaceae > Acacia > Acacia confusa. Next base: position 41,699,376 of record CM073502.1, on the reverse strand, counting down.
TCTGCTAGCAAAGTGCTGTACAAATGCTCTATGGGCTGCTGCAGAATGGTCCAACAGATATCCGTAACGGAGATCATCCTGCTATGCCTGAGAGTCGGATGCATCACCCTCCCTCCGCTACTTCTTTCGTCTCTCAGTCTAACTGCCAACTTGTCTGCGTGGAGGCGTGATGACAACAAATACCTACAAAAAGACAATATAAAACATCAACAAACATGAAACAAACACAATTAATGGCATAATCACAATGCATAATCAATATTCATCAACGGTCACAATGTAATTGATAGCAAAATGCACAATCAACAATCAAAACATACGTAATCAATAACCGTGAACATCCATACACACAATAACATGTAATTTATGCTTCAACCCCACTGTTTGCTTCCGATTCACACGCAAATAGCCACACATTGTTTCCAAAACGTACAAAAACATCAATTTTATCTCTCATTTGTTCAAAAACAACAACCAACAATTCAAATCAATGATCAAAACACTACATACCAAAAAAAAACAAACCCTAATCAATTACATACATCATATGTTTAGAAAAATGAAGAAAAGAGGGACAAATTCGCAATGGGAACCAAAATCAACGCAAATGAGAGAAAATCTTTGATCTTTCCTCAACCCACGGCTTGAATCCAAGGCTTTCTGGACGAAAATGACGAAGGAGGAGAGTGGGGAGCCCTAATCGATTATGAGAATGAGTAATGAAGGGGTTTTGAATGGTTTGGGCCTTTTAAAAAACTGAAAACATGAAATGTATTATGCACTGTAGTGTAATTGAATACATCGCGTTGTAACTGTCAATTTTGCCTTCTAATGTTATGTAATCAATTACGCACTGTAGCGTAATCGATTACATAACACTTTACACTATGTAATCGATTACACCACAGTGATTAATCAATTACATAGTGCTACAGTGTCGTAATCGATTATATAGTGCAAAATTTGGAAAAAAAAATTAATTTATTACTGTGTAATCGATTACATATGACGTGTAATCAATTACAGAGAGGCTGATGAGTTTATAGTTTTCACGCAGTGGCATTTTGGTAAATAATTATTTAATTATGGTTTTTTCTGTACTTTTGCCTTATATGTACAGAAGCGCTTTTTCGCTATTTTGACGCTTTTTGTTTCCTAGAGCATATGAGTGAAGCTTAAATGCAAGACGATCGATCTCAACAAGAAATTCTTCTTCAGAACCTAGAGACTAGAGATCCAGATCTGAAACAAATGTTGTCAACACACACGAGTCTCTCCTAGTTCTTCTTATTGGTCTGGTCGGGGAGGTAGAATTATCTTAACAGTTAGAGATGAACGAGTCGGTCCACTATGAGAGGTGGAAGCTATTTACCAGCCTAAATTATTGAGTAAGGATGATGCTCTTCGATTATTTTGTATAAAAGCTTTCGGCGGACTTAACTATCATTTGAGAGTTTATGAAGAGAAGAGATATGTGCTTGAATATGTAAATGGCCTTCCATTAGCAAATATAGTCACAGTGCGTTCCTCCTTGTGTCAAAAGAGTGGAAAAGTGCTTTGGCTTTATTAGAATATTAAGAAAGTAGTCTCACATCGACTATTGGTGAAAAAAAAAAAAAACAAAGGTGCATAATATTCAAATAACTGCCATCAAATTGACTTAATTCATTGTTTCTCTCTCTCTCTCTCTCTCTTGATAAGATTGTTTCTCTCTTTTGTTTCATTTATTTTTGTCTTTCCTTGTCCATGCTTGTACTTCTTGTTTTTTTTTTCAAGAAGCCTCAGGCCCACAAATTTTTGTTTTCAATCTTTATTCTTTTGCTCTCTCTGTTTGTAATTTATTCAACTTTCTTTAATCACGTTTGTCCCAAAAGTCCCAATAAGGAGATTATAGGGATGTTTATTTGCCTGACCGTTGATCAATAAGTAAAATACACCCTCAAGCATGCGTAAAGTAACTAGCGTTGCTTATCCTCTTACACATTAGGAACAAAGTTGATTCATTCATTTATTTGTGGAAATTGGATGATGTTTTGAGCCTCATACATGCACAATTTGATTCATACGGTAATTCCGTCAGTGATCAAATTTCCGATGGAAAATGTCCATCGGAGAAAAAAGCGTGACAAAAGACATTACCTTCAGTTACCGACGAAATTTCATAGGTAATCTCTATCGATAATTTCCAACGGAATTTTTTCCATGAATAATTCCGTGTGTAATCTGAAATTTTTTTATAGTGAGTCGGATTGATTAGGCCAGATAATAAACAAAAAGACGATGGGTATGTCTGTATGTTGAGGTAATCTCAGATTAACAATAAGAAGAAAAAAATAGAAATTGACAAATATCTCATTCAACTTTAGCAAGCCGTATAATGCAAGGTATGGACAAAAATGTAATTGGGTCAAGACGGAATTGACAGCCATATAAGTAAGTGGGAGGTGTTATTTTCAGCTCCACATACACAAAAGACGTTAATCGTTGAAAAGTTATTTTAATATGGACACCACCATTTTTATAAATCTTTAATTTAGGGGAGAGAAATGGCGTCCCATTAAAATGAACTGTAAACAATATTTATGATTCTTTCAAGAGATTTTAGTTATTCGGCCCTATACATACATACATATATGTGTGTGTATTAAGCTTATTGGTCTTCTATCTTAATTAAAGTGAGGAAAGTTTTCATGAATGTAATTAAAAAACTGAGTGTTTTATATTATTTTAATTATAATATACTGAAATAGTAGTTTCACTTGTCATCATATCATTTTTATATGAATGTATTTATTTTCAAGCTACTCTTAGAGTTGAAGCTATATAGTCTTAGAGTTAGACTATTCACAAGAGAGTACATTGAGGGGTCAAGCTTTATCACGCATGAAAAATCTTAGATTGCTCATATTTCGTAATGTGAAATTTTTTGGAGTCCTAAGGCACTCCAACACATTTCATGCATGGCACCAATATCTTTTCACTTCTTTACCGTCAAGTTTGTCTTCTTAGAGAATTGATTTTACCTGATTGCTGCATCACAAGTAAATGGGATGAAGAAAAGGAACCAAATAGCTTCTTTACAAATAAACGGGAAGAAGTAAAGGTAATGTTAATTGTGATTGTACCCTTCTAACTCAGCTAATTGTTTATTACATACAGTTTTTTATTCACAGGAATTCTCGTGCTTGAAGAACATGAATCTTAGTGGGTCTACGGATTCAAGAAAGATGCCAAATTTCAAAGGACTTCCATATCTTGAGAAGCTAGAGCTTGAAGGATGTACTAAATTATCACACCTTGCATTGATTTATCTGTTGCTTATCTTTCCACGTTTAGATTCTTAAATTTGAGAAATTGTAGTACTGTATATAGTTAGTATACCCAATGATTTATTTTCTATACCCTCTTTAGAAATGATAAATTTTTCTGGTTGCTCCAAATTTGCGTATTGCTTGAAGTTTTGTCCTTTTGATGAGCTTGGTGGAAGAAAAAGTATTCAGCAATCATTTCCTTGCAAGAGAAAGAAGCTACATATAGACAAAAATATAATGAAGTGTATTTAGTATTCCGAAATTTTATATCATTTAATTTATTAATCATGTTTGTTTCTCACGCATACCAACTTTCTTAGAATACTTACTATTGAATGTTATGAAGAGCATGCTCTGTGATGCCATCAGCCTATTCATAGTGATTGAGGATTACTGGTAAAAATAATGAAAACAAACTAATTATGAGCCAAACCTATGGAAAAATATATGGCAATTTATCCTATAAATTAATGTAAACACTGATGATATCAGAGCAAATAATAGGTTCCAGAATCCCAAATCCATACTGTTATCACGGAGCCCATGAACTGAGAGAATGATGACTTAAAGCTCTCACAGAAGCCTTGGTAGACTTGGACCGGAGATTTCCCGTTAAGCACAGGAATATCATCAACTCATAATGAGAAACCTTCTTTATAGTATTGTCCGGACCGATCCGTGAAGAAAATACCAGGTTCAGATTCACCCATCTGGAATACCCACTTGGGTAGTGGGATATATGGCCTTTTAGAGCCATGAAAGCAAAGAGAAACATGGAGCTTGAGACCGATTTTCTGAACCATATCAGCCACAGCAAGATAGCCCGACCATCATATTTTCCCATGGCATCTTTTTCAACAATTCCCCACCATACAGGAAGTTCAACACACTCAACTTCAAGTAGCTTCAAGGCTTTCATGCCAGCAGCAATTGCCCTAGCATTGTTTATTGTTTTGCAGTCCAAAGAAACTGCATCTAGTGGCAGCCCCACAAATAATCTGACACCATTTCCCTGCACAATATTGTTTCATGCAAGTTAATTCGCCCCCTCAGTTCCGGACACCTGATATTTCCTTTATTTGTCCTGAGAATAATTACTACTTTAAGAGAGAACTCTCTTTTCTTTTGAGAAAAAAAGGTGGAAAGCAGTAACTCTTTGTCTGATTTAATGTCAAAATATACTTTAAAGGAAAATAAGCCACTAAGCATGAGGAGTTGAGATCAATTGTAGTATTAACTATTAGAAAATAAAATAGTGGAATTACACCATGAAATTCACACTGAACTTTCATGGATGCTTTTCTCGGCCGTGGGTCAAAGAACAGAAATTCAATGTCAAAAATTGAATGATGGGCAAAGAGACAGATGTCTCGTGGAGTGATCCAAAGGTGATGAATATATAGGTGCCGACTCATGTCCACGTCAGACATAAATTTTTAATGTAGTACTATGCATTTTTAAAAATCATACACACTAAATCATGGGAGAATGACATTTAAATATTATATAAACTTTTAAAAATTAGAAATGTCCATTAAAAAGGGAAAATGACATAGAGGTATGCAAGTAGGAATTTGAGTTTTGAATATTTAAACAAAAGACTAAACTACGATTTCCTTCACCTCTTCTCTCTCCACTCCATTCTCTCCTCTTCACCATTTTTCATTCACTTTACAGGATCAAAGAAGAAGAAAGTTCACTCTAATCCATGTGCCCAGCTCTCTCCGGTGGCCATCGAATGTTGAAGAAACCAATTTCTAGTAAGCTTTTTCAGTTTCCGGCAAAGTTCTATGAGTTCATGAGTTTTCTGTCAAGCGTTTGAATTTTCCAGCAAGCTTTTTTAGTTTCTGGCAAAGAGTAATGAGATTGATAAAAAGAGTAATGAGATTGACAAAATCCGTAAATATTAACAATATGTGTAAGAGGATTAACAAAGAGTTTTAGGTTGTGATCAATTAAGTAATGGGATTGACTAAAATAATAATAATTTTGATAAAATCCGTCATGGTTTTGACAAAATCAATAAATAAGGACAATATGTATAAAAGGATTACTCAATTTAAATCAATCTTATTATTTATTTTGTCAATCTCATTACTCCTTTTTGTCAATTTCATTACTCAATTGGTCACAACTCAAAAATCTTTGTCAATCTTTTTCCATACATTGTTTGTCAATCTCATTACTCAATTAGTCACAACCAAAACTCTTTGTCAATCCTTACACATATTGGTAGTACTTACAGATTTTGCCAATGTCATTAATCTTTGACGAAAACTTAAAAAGCTCATTGGAAAATACATAAGCTTGTTGAAAAACTCATGAACTTGTTGGAAATTGAAGAACTTTGCGCATAAACTGGTTTCTCAGTGTTGTGATGGTGAAAGTAAAAATAAAGAACAAAGCTGAATGGAGAAGAAGAAGATAACAGTGAAGAGAAGAAGAAGCTTGTCCACCGTCATGCCTATACCCTTTGAACCGGTGGCCGACATCAATGAATCTATGGGTTTGATAATGATGCCAATGAGAGCAACAAGTGAAACGATCGAGAGGAGGCTGGCGAAGGGATGTTGTAGTATTGATACAAAAGGCCCAAGCTTTCCAACGGCAGGGAGTATAGGAAGGATCAAGTAGAGGAAGAGAGGATGAGAAGAGAGAAATAATATGTGATGAGCATTTTAGTGAAAACACTTAAATTTTAAAATCTCGTATTTTTTCCAATCACTTCTATATCCTTTTAATTTTTTTAACAGAGCTTTTAGAGTTTTAAACATTCATATAGGATTTAAATGGGATTTTCCCTTAAATCATTTAGTGCTTTCAAAATCGGAAACTTTTTATTTATAGGGCAAAAAACTAACTATGTAAAGGAAATTTTTTGCACAGCTATGGTTTTCCTGCGGAAATTGGAATTAAACTTGTGATTGAAAAATCACTTGAGGTAATTTTAGATAATTACAATACTCCTCTAGACTAGAGTAAGTCAACCAATTTATCACAATAAAAAATAGTAGTTGATTCATTAAATTTATTCTAAATTTGAGAAAATTCACAACCTTACCCATATGAAATAAGGTTTTGAATGGGAGAGAAATACAAATTCATATTTTGACATTAATCATAGGTGCAAAATTAATATAAAAATATATATTAATTACTCCTTAAGTGACTTATATCATGGACCAAATTAATTTTTCAGAAGTAATTTATATTATGAACTGAAGGAGTATGTCATTAAACGTGCACTACAAAAAAAATTAGTTTTTTATTCCAATTTTCTGTCGTAAAGAAGGCCTCGCAATTGCAATGGAAAATTGAATTTCCGTCGCAAATTTTGAAATTTGCGACGTAAAGAATAAAAAGTTTTAAAAAAATTAAAATTTTAAAAAATAATTTAATTAAAAAAATAAATTTAAATTTTCAAAAAATCGAATATATATATATATATATATATATATATATATATATATAATTATTAAAAATATATATAAAATTTCATAAAAAAAATATAAAAATCATTAAAAAAGTAAATAAATTTCAAGATAAATTTTACATATGATAAAAATATAAAATAAAAATCATACAGAATTTTTTGCAAAAAGAAAGTCAAAATATAAAAATCATTCAATGCTCAGACAATTCTAAATGAGATAATAAAAAATAGATCAAAACATTTTAAATTTTAAATTCTTATAAAGAAATAAGAGGGAGTAACAATTAAGTTATGAAATATGTTTTAAATTAATAAAAAATATCCAGTAGTTGAGCTAACAAGGAAGAATAAATATCCAATAGAACATCAACAAAAAGTTTAAGCTTCAACATGAACGGAATACACAATTTAAAGATTGAAATGAATATTATATTGGTTAAATTATAGAATCTTGATGATTATTTAATATTTATAGTTCTTTTAACTCTTCAACTCAATAAATTATCATGACTTGGTTGTATTGAATCATAATTCATCAAGGACCGATCTATAATTGCAAAAAAAAAAAAGAGAGAGAGAGAGAAAATTAATGACTAAGAATTAGAGTAAACCAATTTATATATGCATATCTTTATATTGCTACCATGGGACTCAATGGAATCTCTATATTGCTAACCCCACAAACAGTCACATTGAATTTTTATTTTTATTTTTCATACAAAAGACAAAGTTAATTAGATTAAAAGACAAGATACTTTACTTCTAATGGATAAGGAGAAACAAATCGATGGAGAAAGACAATCTTGAATTCCATAAACTCTATTTTTTTTTTCTTTTTTACCAAAACAGCATCATTTTAATTTATTAATCACGAAAATAAAAAAACTCCAATTGCCAAACTCACGTAACCCCATTCCTCTCTTGTTTCCAATTGGTAGTACCACGTCTTTTAGATAGGAAAATGAATGTTAATGAATAGAGAGCTTACTAACCACGCCTAATTAATAAGGAAAGCGATCGAGTATTAATATTATCTTTACACAAATTTAACATTGAAGATCATATCCCCAAAAATTGGATTTCTTTTTTTTTTAAAAAAAAAAAAAAAAAAGCATGCCACAACAATGATATAACAATAGATGAAGAAAATAGAAGAAGAAAAGTGGGGGGGGGGGGCAGACTTACCTGATGAAGAAGGAGTAAATAATTGAAGCAAGGGAGAGTCTTCTCTTCACTAGGTTTGACGAGCAACAACGGTGGGAGAAGATGGCAGTACGGTGCACCTAGGAACTCAAGTTAGAGCATGAACGGCAACAAGCGGCGTGGGAAAGCACGGATGGGCGAGCAAGGAAAAATGGACGTGCGATAGAGAAAATCAAAAGGGAGGGGGACTTTAAGAAGAGTTTGCGATGGAAAATAATTCCGTCGCAAATTTGAAAAATTTTGCGACGGAATTTTTTTTCCATCGCAAATTTCTTTCTTTAATTATTTCTCTGACAAAATTTTGGGACAAAATTTAATAATAAAATCCAGAGTGCTTGAGATTGCAAATTATGAGGGTACTAAATGAGGGAGACTATTGTATGCATTAATTCTCCTTTCAATTTTACTATTAATAATTCCCTTTTCCCCATTTATTATGTATCAAAAATTTCATAAATTTATTTATTTATTTTATTAATTTGAGATCCTCAATAACCAATATCACATGAACAACTTCTTAATAATTATCATTTGTTATGAATTATAATATTTATCATGGCCTTTCCAAACTTTAATATTAATCATATATAAAATTTAAACCTTGGGTTAAATAAATACATAAACACCCAGAATATTCTTTTCAAGAAGTAGTTAACATTTATAATAAATAATTCATCTTACACATATTATTATTTGTTTCTCTTTTAATTTAATCATTAATTAATAATCCCCCCCTTTTATTTATTAATTATATAATCTCTTTTTCCGAATAACCACATTTATTGATTTAACTATTGCTCCACCATTATTTAAACTCCCAAGTATTATCTGTTTCCTTTAATTTAGTATTTTAAATAAATAATCAATTAGAGTCTATAAATACTAACCATTACTTAAGAACATAATTAAATTTATTAATTTAATGATTCTCATGGTTTTCTTTTAAAACCTTGATCAATACTAATATTATACAAAATTGTGCTTTGATGCATCACCCATAATTGTAGACATTAATACCTTATGTCTAATAAATATAAATGCCATAAGATAAATTATAAATATTAAATTAGAATTTAATACATAATTTATCTCGTTAATACAAATTATAATTTATAATAATGATAACAATAGCATATAAAATAGGTAGCAATATATGTGTAGTAAAATGCTTCTTTCAAAACATCTCAACAAGACATATTTTTATATATGGTTTTGAAACAAAAGCACCTCATTACACAAGGCATAAATTTACTATGTTCCTATGCATCAGCTTTTATATATATATATACTTACACACACAAGCATGCCAGTAGACTCACACGCATGACAACACCAACATTATATATAAACTTGTTTTTGTCTTATATGCATATGGTCATCCTGGAAACACTTGCTCCAATATATATAAATATACACACACGGCTACTCTCCTTTTCTTTCCACTGGCAGTAAGTTTTCAACATATATATGTCTAGTTCAAACGGCCCCCCTCCTTTCCTCAACGCATGCATCACATATGATATACATATATATATAAATACTCACTCATTAAGTCTTCATTCCCTTCTTCGGCATGACAGAAAAATCACAGCAAGCTTTCGGATTAACTCCCTTGTATCACTATATTCACATACCAAAACTCATGACAAAGTTTTTCTGTCTTTCCTGGTTAATATATATATATAGCGAATTCACCCAAACCTCCAAGTATAAATATATCAGTTCACGCCATGCAGCACTAGCACCAATGGAAAAAAAAAAAAAAAAAAAAATTCAACGCTATCCCCTGCTTTCCGTTCAGTTCCAAATTTTTTTATAAGTTTTGTTTTAACTCATATCAGTAAAAGAAAAAGGGAATTAATAACGCTTATGTCAGTAAAACCAAGAGGTGTAGCAGCTGAATCTATATATATTTATATGTGCATACAGAGATCGAAGAGAAAAACTCAACAGCCTCTGTTTTTAATTTCTAGTTTCAGCAAGCTTCATGGTATCATTTTCTTATGGTTTAGTCCCGATGAATGAACCGATGGAGCTAGAGGAGGAGAAGTTGAATCACTCACCTTCAAAGACCCAGCTGAAACCGACCAATATCTTATCTTGCTGGTTTGCGCTCCTCTGTTTCCGACGACGTGGAGTAGAGGAGAATGAACCTTCCTCTCGCAAGGCTCTCTCTCTCTCTCTCTCTCTCGGTTTACTCTCTCCTTCTCTAACCTCTGTTTTCCAGTGTCAAAAACAGGGCACGTTCTTCTCTCTCTCTCGGTCTCACTTTCTTTCCTTCTGTTTCTGTCACTCTCGGCTCCCACCTCCCTCTCTCACTTTGTTTCTGTTTTTCTGCAACTATTTTTTGCCGAAGGAAGTGTGGAGGATTATATATATAAGGAGGTAGGTAAGGTTTATCCGAGAGGCAAGGACCAGGGAAATAACGTGGCTGACTCGAGAAGCATGGCCCTCCAGCTGCTCCTCTGCGATTTCAGATATGGTTGAGGCAGTGAGGAAGATATGCTGACGAGGGAGGAGTTGGTTTTTTTTTTACATACAAGGCAAGGCGAGGAGGAATCGAACCTAGTACCTAAAAAGGGAAATGAATCCCAATACCGTTACACTACAAGTAGTGCCGGTAGAGGGAGGAGTTGGTGTGTGTACGCTGGTGGGGGATTGTTCATATGGGCTTGAATCTGTGTGTGGGATATTTGATTTTGGCTCTTGTTGATTGAAGATGGGCTGGGACGTTGGGTTTGCTATGGGCTGAATGAGCATGGACTATTATTCATTATTCTCTTCTTGCTCTTCACTTGGCAGTTGCAATGAGAAAGGGAAAGAAGTAAAGAAAAAGAAGGTGTATAAGCATGGGGCTTAATGCAATTGTTAGGTAATTACTAATTAGACATTAATTTCATATAAGGTTTTTTAGTCTAAATTTTATTTCTCGTAATTATTTTTCTTGATTTTTATTTACAAGGACATAAATCCAGCCAAATTTTATTAAATTAAATTTGGGAAAAACAAGCCTTAATTTCAAATAATTATTTTGTAGAAATTTTAGGCCAAAACTTGTTATTAAATTTTTCATATAATAAAAATTTAAAGTCCCAAATTTTTTGGGATGTTACAGCGTAGTTGGAAAAAATAAATATTTATTACTCTTAATTAATTTTAGCTATTTCATTGATAAGGTAAATCAATTATTTGAAGTTTATATTTAATGACAAAGGGAGTAATATTTGTGTGTACATATAAAATATTGATATTTAAAAATAAATTTAAAATTTAATCCCAATAGTCGTTTCTAATTTAAATTTGGTCCCCATAGTTCAAAAAAGTCAATAGGCACAAGTGGGAGGATGAAGATGCTTAGAAAGAGGAATTTTTATTTATTTACTTAATTTGAGTAATTAAGAAAGCTAAATAAATTATTTAGTTATAGCATATAACATGATATCCCTAAAATATTTTTGAGTAATATTAGATAATATATTAATTTATAAGTTACACAAATTAGTTTAAAAAAATTGATAAGCATAAAGATATTAGAAAATATCATACAATTAAAATATCAAAATTCATTTTTAAACCCTACATTTAGGATTAGATGGTGTGTTAGATAATGAATGTTTCAATGTATTAGAAGACGAAGACCGTAAAAACCATTTAGGCCTTATGGAGTAGTTTTATAGAAATATGAATACTGTATTTAAGAAAATTAGCCTAGAAAAAATTTTAATTCCAATGAAAGACCTTGGTCTTTTTTTTTTTTCTCTTTTCTTTTTTTAAATTTTTTAAACAAGAGAGAATTAAAAATCCACTCAATTAAATAAACAAGAAGGAACCAGCATTGACCACAAAACAAAACAAGGAGAAACCGGCAAATGGCTCTACCACAGGCAAGATTTTGGTAGCATAGGATTTGACTATTTGACTTTGACCACTTAGATACGACTTTCCAGCCGTATGAATACATAAATAGCCCGTCTTTGAGGGAGCTTTTAATATGGGAAAATACATTAAAATATCATTTAAAATTAATTAAAAATCAATTCGTACGCGTTGAATTCCAATAATTTTAAAGGGATTTATTTAAAATTTTGAAATATTTCAAAATTTGAGAAATTACTTAATTACCTATAATTTTTAAATAAAAAATCATTAACCCCTTCATACGCATTATGGCTGGCCTAATATATATTTTTTTAATAAAAATTGCCAATATGATATTTGAGGTATTAATTGCGACCTAAAGTCGTAATTGCGGCCTAATTTTTGTTTATTTCTCCTACAAAAGTCATCAATATTGATACTTGAGTTGTTAATAGCAATACTAAAATTATAAATGGTGTATTTATATCGTTATTAACAACTCAAGTGTTAATATTAACAATTTTTGCCTGACAAATAAAGAAATATATTAGGCTATTTTTTACAACATTAGTGTCGTTATTGACAACTTCTATTTGAGAAATTAATATATATATATATATATATATATATATATATATATATATATATATATATATTAGGCCACCGACAAGGTGTGTTGAGGTTTTTTTATTTAAAAAAACTAGGAATAGTTAGATAATTTTTCAAATTTTGCAATGTTTCAAAATTCTAAATCAGTTTATTTTAAAATTATTGAAATTTAATATACTTATTTATTTTTTACCAATTTTGATAGTCTTTTTTTCTTTTAATACGCTCAAAATTGACCTACTCTGCTGAGAGAGGCAAAAGTACGGAAAAAAATCCTAATTAAATAATTATTTACCAAAATACCACTGTGTGAAAACTATTAATCCATATGCCCCTCTGTAATTAATTACATGCCATATGTAATCGATTACATATTGACAGATTAATTTTTTTTCAATTTTTGCACTATGTAATCGATTACAACATTGTAGTGAAATCAATTACATAACACTTTGCATTATATAATCGATTAAGCACTGTGGTATAATCGATCACATAGAACAAAGTGTTATGTAATTGATTACGCTACAATGCGTAATCGATTACATAACATCATAAGGCAAAATTGGCAGTTACAACGCAATATAATCGATTACACTACAGTGTGTAATCAATTACGCTACAGTGTGTAATCGATTATATTTCGTGTCTTCAGTTTTTTAAAAAGCCCAAACCATTCAAAACCTCGTCATTACTCATTCTCATAACCGATTAGGGCTCTCCACTCTCCTCCATCGTCATTTTCGTCCAAAAAGCCTTGGATTCAAGCCATGGGTTGAGGAAAGATCAAAGATTTTCTCTCATTTGCGCTGATTTCGATAAGTTTTCGGTTCCCATTGTGAATTTGTCCCTCTTTTCTTCGTTTTTCTGAACATATGATGCTTGTAATCGATTAGGGTTTGTTTTCTTTGGGTATGTAGTGTTTTGATCATTGATTTGAATTGTTGGTTGTTGTTTTTGAACAAATGAGAGATAAAATTGATGTGTTTGTGCGTTTTGGAAATAATGTGTGGCTATTTGCATGTGAATCAGAAGCAAACAGTGGGGTTGAAGCATAAATTACATGTTATTGTGTGTATGGATGTTCACGGTTATTGATTACGTATGTTTTGATTGTTGATTGTGCATTTTGCTATCAATTACATTGTGACCGTTGACGAATATTGATTATGCATTGTGATTATGCCATTAATTGTGTTTGTTTCATGTTTGTTGATGGTGTATATTGCCTCTTTGTAAGTGTTTGTTGTCATCATGCCTCCACGCAGACAAGTTGACAGTTAGACTGAGAGACGGAAGAAGCAGCGGAGGGTGCGTGATGCATCCGACATGGTCATGGCTTTTGTCAACTATGCATGTACGACGAGACTTCATGCAAAATAATTTCACGACATGTTGCATTTCAGACTTCGAAGGAAACTGTTGATACAAATATAATGGATCACCTAAATGCCAACCATATTGCATGTCATCATCACCAAACAACATCTCCATCTCATCATCACATTGCGCCCAATTAATGCTAGAATAGTGCGGGCTTTCGTTCCAAAATGGCTCAATATCAATTCCTACAGCTGTAAAATTGACCTTTTTTTTTTGTCAAAACCACTGAATAAGAATTACAAATACAAATTTACTAACTTACCACCGCTAACTAGGTCAACACAAAGCGGTGACATTCCTAAGGTACTCAGGTCCACAGTGTTCGTGTCAGCATCAAAATCACCCTCGACATCAGTATTTGACGAGTCACCTAGTGGAATTACACTATCAGTTTCTCCCTTCTCGCTGTGAATATCCTCGTCTTCCTCACCCTCCTCTTCCTGATCTTTCTTTTCCTCCGTCAATCTCAGCTGACTTAAGACTTGTAAGGATGTAGATAAACTGACAAATCTGTCTTCTTGACCATAATATTGTGGAGATCTTGTATGTATGGGAACAGATAATGCTTCACCGGATTCCACCTCAACATAAATCTCAATAAAATTTTGTGATTTCCGAGTATTAAAAGCATCTATAACGCACTCTATGTCTTCATCATCACATACATCATTACTAATGCATTATACACTATCAAAACCAACAATAGTCTCCACTTTAGCAATCAACCGATGAATGCAATGGCTGCCATGTAGCCTCAATTTTCGGCAAATCCTTTCTTTGAGCTGGTTGTACGTAGTGCCCTGTTTACTTTTCATCATTTTTGTTTTTCCGTCAAATTGCACACCATTGGTAGATTACAGCAACGTAGGCATTAGAACTTGAACTCATCCTTCACAACAGAAATTGGAAGCTGTAAGGGGGTGGGTTTCAGATTCTACTAAAAAACAAAGGTGGATAAGGTTAAACTACAATTATTACACAACAATACTACTTTCAAAGAGGAGAATGGCCTTACACTTTGATGGGTCGCACAAAAAATGACCAAAACATGAGTAACCGGAGAGCTTTAAGGCAAAAATGTGAAAATGGTTCCAAATGAGCTCAAATTGTCTTTTAAAAAACACATCTGTCAAAATGTAATTAATTACGCACTGTAGCGTAATCGATTACATAACACTTTGCAATATGTAATCGATTAAGCACTGTGGTATAATCGATTACATAGTGCAAAGTATTATGTGATCGATTACGCTACAATGTCGTAATCGATTACATAGTGCAAAATTTGATTAAAATTAATCTGTCCCTACGTAATCGATTACAGATGGCATGTAATCGGTTACAGAGGGACAAATGGGTTAATAGTTTTCACGCAGTGGCATTTTGGTAAATAATTATTTAATTAAGGTTTTTCCGTACTTTTGCCGCAGAGAGAGAAATTTTTTTTGTTTCCATCTATAAAGCAGAAAGAGAGTCCTTTTCTTTCTCATATGAATATACAAGTTATGAGTCAGATTGGAAGTGATTTTTAAATAGTACATTTTTTTATTTTAAATGAAGGCTAAGGGTTTTAAGGATCTTAAAAATAACTTATAAATAGTATTGAAAGAGTATACAGTAATTAGATAATTAACATGGGTATGGGCCAAATCCACATTCCATGCTTTTCTTTTGGTGATTCTTAGGTGTTTTTCTTCCTAAGAAGTATATTTCTTTATGTGCTTCTTAGAGAGAAAAATACCTAAAAAGCCATAAAGAAAAGCATGAAATGTGGACTCAAGTTAGAAGGGCACAATGACAATTAACATTACCTTTACTTTTTCTTGTTTATTATTTGTAAAGAAGCTATTTGGTACCTTTTCTTCACCCCATTTACTTGTGATGCAGCTGTCAAGTAAAATCAATTCCCTAAGAAGACAAACTTGACGGTAAAGAAGTAAAAGGATATTGGTGCCATGAAATGCGTTGGAGTGCTTTAAGATTCCAAAAAATTTCACATTACGAAATATGACCAACTAAGACTGTTCATGCATGATAAAGCTTCTCCCCTAAATGTACCCTCTTGTGACTCTTCTAACTCCAAGACTAGAGCTTCAACTCCAAGAGTAGCCTGAAAATAAATACATTCATATAAAAATGATGACAAGTGAAATAACTTCAATTTCAGTATATTATAATAACATTAATGTTTTAACCAAAAACAACATAATGGTAGCAAATAACTTGCCGTATCATTTTGCATGACTCCATAAATATCATTGAAATCCCCTAATCAGCTCCACTCTTCTGGCTTGAATGGGAATTTGTGCTGAACAATATTTCAATGAAAATTTGTATATTCTTCTTGACATGGTCATTTTCAATGAAAATTACACCATTGGTTGTCGGATCAGTATACATATGACCATTTAAAATTCCTTCTACATATTAAATCTCCTTCCCTGTGGAAAAGCATGCAATGTCTAAAAATGTTTCCCAACCAATATAAGTTCAATTCACGAAAACTACTTCTGAGAACCTTCATTACCATCAAGCTAGCGACGCTTTTCAATTCAACAAATGTTGAGCTCCATTCAGAGGCTCTTCTATTATATAAAAATGAGCTCAATTTTACAATTTCTAAAGGAAGGCCACTGGCATATTTGAGTGCCCTGTTTATTAGCTCCTCATCATAACCTCTTACAGGAAAATCGCATCTGAAAGCTTTCCAACAAAATAATTGAAGAGCTTCATTTCAAGTCAATGATTTAACTCCATAAATATCATGCTTCTCAAACACTTGAAGGATTTCTTCATCTCTGGTTGTGATGATGATTCTACTCCCTCTACCTAACAAGCTAGCATCTATAGTCTAGATTAATGGTTGTAGCTCTGGTTGTGTTTAAATCGTTAGTTTCAAGAGTAGCCCAAAGCACATCTGTGAATTTGAAAGTTTCATCATCTCCTTTCTCATTTGAAGCTTAGATAGACATGGATGGGGTGATGAAGAAGATCCGTTATTGAAACTCTCCTTGTGTCTATATCCATTCAGCCTTGATGATCTCTGAGCTTTTGGAGATATTTTGAAGGCTCTGCAAATGAAAGAGGCCGATAAAATTAAATGAAGGGAGGATTTTTAAGGTGGAAATTTCTCGGAACTTGCCCTGAAAGAGATATATATGAACAAGGCTTTCTAATTTGCGTGGTTCTGAAACCCAGACATCGGCAAACTATTGATTAACAGTTACGCTAATAAAAGATCCCTATAATTGGCTTATTGGGTCTCTTTTGGTCAAACCTGATGAAAGAAATTAAAGTTGGATGGTAAATGAGCATAGTAATTCCACTAAGTTCCCACCAAACGTGCCGTGATTCATCATCTTGGCTTGGTTTCATTTAAGTTGAGTTTTATACGATGATATATTGTGTTGTAGAAAATTTGTGTAAAGGAATTAAGATCCAATAATTCCATGTTAGATGGCAAAAAATAATCACTTCGGGTGGTAATTAAAATAGTGGCATTGGGTGAATTGGAGCAGAACAGAGCAAAGCAGAGTGTTGTGAGTATCAACAGCACCAACATTTGCAATATAAGAAACACAATAATCTTTGTGTCTGTGGACATACACATATATACAGAGAGAAAGGTATGAGAAACAAAGATGACAGGAAAACTTGATGGTAAACTTGTGTGAGGATATTGATGCCATGAAACATATCGTACCTTGTTAGATAAGCAATGGAAGGTTCCAGAAAAGTTCACGTTACGAAATATAAGTAATCTAAGATTACTCAAGTCTGATAAGGCTTCATTTCTCAATGTAGCACTTCCAGAGTCTTCCAAAATTAGGACTATGGCTTCAGCTCTCTCGATAGCCTAAGAATGAATTCTTTTATATGGAAAAAAAGAATTTTGTGGATTATAATAGGGTTAGGGTCCAAGTTTATCCTGAAAATTTTTGTCCAGGAGCTTTAATTTTGGTAACCTGAAGTTTTGTTGGATCAATTCGGTTTAAGAAGTGTTAAAAACAGAGCCTTAAAAATATTAATAGCCAATAGTAATTTTTTAAAATCAATGTCAGCTTTTTTTTACATGTTTTAATACTTCCATGACGAAATGGATGCAACAAAAACTTCTTTGTAGCTATAGCGCATAGAAAAAAACTTTTAAAACAAAATTACAGCTTAATTCATAATAATATTTTTCAGAAGAAAAGGAGTGAACAGAGCTTACCATGCTTTCATTTTGTTGCATAACATAATCAATATAATCTAAGAGCCACAATCTATTCCATTTAGTTGGCTCATAAGAGAATTCTTGCCGAACAATAGATCGTCCCATTTCTTGCAACATAATATGCATCTCAATTTTGTGATTCAAAATGCTCATGAGTGATTTTTCAATTAAAACTTCGATTCCAGTCTCTGCTGAGAAACCACAAGAGTGTAGAATTTCCTTTACACAATCAATCTCCATCCCTGTAAATTGCTTGAATATAATATTATTTAAATAAAAATATCCTTAACTCAAAAGAAAATAAAAACAAGGGAAAAGACCCGCAACACCCTACACCCAACAGGCTACCTCAGTTTCGTCTTAAAAATGATTAAAATATATGAGGTTACGTTTTGGCTTAGAAACTCCACCTTAGCACCCATTTGGATGTTGATTTTGAAGAATAAATTTGAAGATTTACAAGGAGGAAATAACTTTTAGAGAATATATTTGAAAAATAACTTTTATAAAATAGGTTTTACAAAATAAAGGATAGTGTTTGAATATTATTATCAGAATAGCTTTTTAAAGATAAAATTTACCAAAAAGGACATTAGCTTTTGGTGAAATTACATATAAAGGATAAAGTTGTATTTTAAACATTATAAACATTAAATTTGATAATAAATACAAAAAATTACATAAAATTGTTAGAAAAAAATATTTCTATCATTAGTAAATCATGTAACATGATAAAAATTAGATTTAACATTTATATTAATAGGCATTGACTAAAATGTTGCACTTTCTTCTGGCCAGGAAAAATAAAGATTATCATTCAAACAAAATTCTCTTAAAATTATGGGATGAAATTAATTTCTAAAAAATCTATTTCCACTCATAATTGATTGTGGAGAAGGACGTTTCCGAAAAGTCAAAAAAGGCAACTTAATGTGATCAAATAATTTTACATGGACCATTAAATGATTCATATAATTATATAAACTCGGAACGGATAGCTTTTGAGGGTATTTTGGGGCTTTTGTTTTCAAGAGAGGTTCCACTTCTGTAAAGAGAGTTTGAAAATTGAAAAAGAGTTGGATTTTGAAAAACTTAAGTTTCGAAGCTAAAACCTAAATTTTAGATTTAGAATAATTTTTTAAAAAAAGATAGGTATTTATCAAACTTTTTCTAAAAGCTAGGTTTTAAAAACTGTCAAACACCCCCTTAATTTCATTGAAAAGAAAAATAAAATATGAGGTAGCATTTCTGAGCCGAAGCTACCTCATTTCATTTTTTAAATAATAAAAATATTATGAGCAGTACTAGCGTGTGAGCTTTGGAATGCTACCACACCACTTGTTGGAAAATAATTTAAAAATTAAAAGTGGCAATAAGATGTCCTCCTTCCTAGATTTCATATAATATATATTTACCCATTTTGATTAAATCAATAAAATTAGTTAAGATAGTTAATATTTCTTTTTTCTTTTTTAAATACTATTATCATCTTCTTTAATTTCCTTCATTTCTCCTAATAATTTAGAAGCTCTTCTATTTATCTCACTCAATATTGCGTTCCTACTAGGCCTGCTTCAACATATATAACCTAATTCTGGAACTTTGTTATTGACCTCTCTAGTAATGTCATCAATAACTTGTGGACATGGGCTGAAGTAAATTAACATCAAAAGTACCAAATTAATCGCTCAATGAACAGACAAATTATCATAAAAAAATTGATACAGGAAAAAGAAAAGCATGACAAAATTGTCAATCCGAAAAGGTGTTGAAACCATTAGTTTAAAGAGCAGCCCAAAGCCTATTTGTTTTGCAAGTTTCATAATCTCCCTTGAAACTTAGATATATATTGTATTGGCCTTCATAACAAGCTACTGTTGCTGAAACTCTTAATGGTTGTAACCTTTCGGTCCTTGATGATCGATCAGTTGTTGAAAAGCAGCGAAGAAAAAAAAAAGGAAAGACAATAGTTGAGGTAGAAACTTCTGGGAGCTTTTATTTTTGAATAAAGTTGAAGTTGATTGCTATTTTGTTTTCAATCTTGGAGCAAAGTAATTTAAGAGCCTCTTATTCACATTTAAGTAGATACATAAATAAATAAAAATTCCATTATTTAACGGTGGGGACCAAATTTAAATCGGAAGCAACTATTGGGCTTAACTTTTAAATTTATTTTTAAATATCAATCTTATATATACATACACACACATTACTCCTTCTGTCTCTAAATATAAACTTCAAATAATTAATTTTTTTTATCAAGAAAATATTTAAAATTAATTAAAGACAATTTATACGTTTTTTATCAATTATACCCTTATTTATAAAAAAAAAAAAAAAAAAAAAGACAAGTGAGAGTGGGACAATGAATGTCTTCAATACATATAAGGGATAAAATTGAAAAAACACCAGAAATACTTTGACAAAACTAAAATCATACTTATGTTTTGGGACAAACCATTCACAAACGATAGAGGGACTATATGTAACTAGAGTTGAGAATCAGGGTACGTATGACCCTACAGGGATGGCCCTACAGGACTAGAGGTAAGAAAAACATATGTTTTTTAAAGCCTAGCCTGAAAGTACCAGGGCTAGGGCCGGCCTTGCAGAGTCCGGAAATTACTATTTCAAATTTTAACTATTTTTCCTCATTTTTTTTCAAAGAAATATAATTAGTAAATTACAACAATTAAAATTTTAACTTATTAAATAAATGTTGTCAACATTAATATCCAAATAATACAAATCATCCAACAAATAAATACACTCATTAATTTATAATTAAAAGTAAACTATTATCCATAAATAATTCACATAAATCATAAGAAGCATACCATTAAGCAACATTAATACAATGACTATCATTGTAACACCATCAAATTTCTAGTAGTTATAATAACATTAAATTGCGATGATTTTTATAAATAATACCGAAATTCAAAATAACCAAATTTGGAAAGTGTTGTCACCACACTTGTACTGGGACAAGTGCAAGGTTACTTATTACATTATCATAAATCTAAACCAAAAATGTTTTATTCATAATATAAAATAAAAAGGAAATAGATAGAATTAATTGAACGTTTTTCCTCACTTCTCACTGCTAGCCCCAACCTTTGGAACCTGTTTCACTGAAAATATGCTCCTCCAAAGAATCATCGCAGCCCATGAATACAAACATCAGCAAAACTGATAATCCTAATAAAACACAGATAAATAAAAAGATAAAATAAAGTGAGATAAAATAAAAAGATAAAACACACACACAAAAGATTTTTAAGGAGTAAAAATACATATGTTTTTCTCAAAAGTACATTGAATATTAAGTGTTTTCTTTTCTTCCTCCTTTTTTTTTGTTTTAAAAATGACTATGTTATTATAAAAGTGGAGCAAAAATATCCTTTGACCAAGTTGAAACTTGAGGAAGTGCTTGTTCTCGCTAGTCAACTTCTTATAGCACTAAGCTCCAACTCATAAAGAACCAAGTTGACAGGTTTGATCTATACTAGATCGGATTTGAGGTCTTGCCTAAAGATCTATCCACACCAGTTTCCTCTGGCACCAAACTAGGCAACGACCATTGAAGAAGCATAGTGGAGGGAGTTGGTGCTATTGAAGAAGCAGAGAAAGAGGAGAGATAAGAAAATAGTTAGAAGTATAGGGAAGACATTTTAATATTTTTCCTCAAACTTTGATATCCTATGTTCCTACCAGAGCATTTGTTTGTCTTTTTTCTAATTTAATATACATTTTGAGATTTTATAATTTGAACTGGTATTTATGTGTCATTTTCCCTAATTAATATAACATATAAACTACATTTATTACTTCTCATGAATCATGAGTATTACTATCGATCACCTCAAGGCTTAAATTGATAAATTATATATGAAAAACCATATGTTCTAAATTTCCAACCTAAAAAACCCCATTATTTTTTTTTATGAAATAAAGTTAATAGCTCATCAATTAATTAAGTACTCCCATACTCCATTATAAGTTGTAATAATAATGTATAAACTGACAAACTCTCTTTGTCCTATTATTATATGACGCTTTATGAGAAAATTAGTTATGGTTTCGTGATAGACATGAATGTTTTTGCGTGATTATATATCTTATTTGACGAGTACATCATTTGTTTACAATTTTTTAACATTATACTCCCTTCGGTTTCTCTTTACCCCCTTATTATCCTGGCGCAATTTAATTAGATTATTATTTTATCATTAATATAATTTATTTGGAGAGTCATTAATATTTATTTAATTATTATGTCCTTGGATATAGTTGCTTAAATGTGGCACTTTGTGTTTATCTAATTTAGAAAAATAAAAAATAACTAAATCGGTTATTTGCCATTACCATGAAAAATTTTGTGAAACTCCCTCTAATTCTCTATAATGGCCTTCTTTTAACGTGGGAGCCTCCCCCCGCCTACAGAATGTGAGAGATAAGTATGAAAAAAGTGAGAGATAAATGGGGGGTAACTGCGAAATTTATGAGAATATTACGATAACGAAAGTGATGAAGATTTTACAACGAAATCACATGGCAGTATTTAGGAACAAATCACATCATTAATTAGGACAGATGGAGTAATTCAATTCAATTAATTATTTGTTTAATCCTATGGTTCCACACTGTTCTCCTGTCTGAACGACACGTGGCCAACGAAGCCTTCTTTTATTATGCGTATCTGGAAAGAGATCGTTATCGGTGAGTAATATTTTATTATGTGTTGTGTGGTGTTTGGTTCATCTTTAATTTTTTTTTTAAAAAAAAAACACAGACTAAAGAAACTTGCATGTCTTGTTTATTTGGTTGACTTGAATTGAACTACTTATATCATAACGTTTGAGTTTTTTTAATCTCCTTACAAAGAAGTAGATTAGTCGTCTCGGAGCTATCTAAATTCTCGATAGGCCTTTGTCAGAGTCCGAACTTCTTAAGCTAAATAAATTTAGTTGGCCTTGGATTGGTCAAATTTGAGTAATAATATTGATTCAACTCTTTGAAGATCAGTCTTCTTTGTTTCCTAGATGGTTCCTCTTTATCCTGATCGAGCAATACAGAAAATTTCAGCTACAGAGTTTTTAGGAGTAATCTTACCATAAGGAATCCCAGTGCCATGACATGAAGTTGAGTTAGCAAAATGAATTGGACAGAACAGAACTTTCTATAGTCATATGTCAGATCCAATAGTGGATTAATATTTGATTAAAAAAACAGAAAAAAGGATTAAAAGGAGAACATAATTTTCATTTGATGTCCTGGTCTGCCTAAAAGGGAACAACTCTTGAGGGCTTCCTGGCCACAATTTGCTCTCAACTTTTCTCTATGTCTGAATTTACATATGTGATGGGAACCATGGCAGAACTAAATTTTATTTATAAAATATGCCTGCTATATCCCTTTCCACTATTTGAAAATAGATGCTGGAATGATAGCACAGGGCCGCAATAGCCTAACACCAATAAGCAAAAGGAAATATAAACAGCAAGAAAAGGTGCCCTCTGGTATTTGAGAGACCAGAGACTCTCCCATATACCCCTCACTTATTCCTTAGCTTTCATAATATACTCTCCTTTTCCAACCCCCCCAAAAACACACACACACACACCACACATCAGCTAATAATTAAGTTAGTTATGCAGTCCGGCTACCCGGGGATTGGGTTTTAAATTTGTTTAGCATCTGTTTTGGATGCTTTCTGGCATATCAAACAAAAAAAAAAAGAAGCATCGGTTCTGGTGCTCTGCTTCTGGCCTATTGATCATGTGCATTGCTGAAAATAAACCCCAGTCTAGATGATGGAGAAATGTATTAGATGTGAGATACACCCTAGTTGTACACCATAGCAAATAATTCTCTACCTCCCAACTTTTAATGTAACAACACATTCCCTGAATTAAGTTTTAAATACAGCCTCAATGCTACAACCTTCTGTTTCAGCACCCTGTGCCCTTGAAGACAAATAAAAATGCAAGTCTTGGTCCTTTTTAACTTGTAAAAAGATTGTATGGCCTTTGATTTCTGTAGTTTATTTCATATTCCTTCTAGTGATCTTACAGAAATGACAAAATCCCTCATTAGGTCAAAGTGGCGGCAAGGGTAATGAGAGACTAATGACTTTTTGGGGCTGGATGAAGGATGGGGATTACATTTAGTGGCTTATTTTCCTTTATAGTATATATTGACATTAAATCAGACTGAGAGTTACTGCTTTCCACTTTTTTTCTCAAAAGAAAAGAGAGTTATCTCTTAAAGTTGTAATTATTCAAAGTACAAACAAAGGGAACATCAGGTGCCAGGAACTGAGGGGGCTAACTTTCATGAAATAATATTGTGCAGGGAAATGGTGTCAGATTATTTGTGGGACTGCCACTAGATGCAGTTTCTTCAGACTGCAAAACAATAAACAATGCTAGAGCAATTGCAGATGGCATGAAAACCTTGAAGCTACTTGAAGTTGAGGGTGTTGAACTTCCTGTATGGTGGGGAATTGTCGAGAAAGATGACATGGGAAAATATGATTGGTCGGCTATCTTGCTGTGGCTGATATGGTTCAGAAAATGGGTCTCAAGCTTCATGTTTCTCTTTGCTTTCATTGCTCTAAGGAATTGCTGTGGATAAAGAAAATAATTAGCAATACAATAGTAGTTGGTTAGAAAGAACATTATAATACTCGAATTTGACCGTAGCTAAATAAAAAATAAGAAGGGCACGCATGGCCCAATAATTAACATTACCTCATCTTGTTGCCAACAGTCATCGATAGATGTACGTGAATGTGAAGGGGGTGATACTTGAAAACGAGATGCAACAAGGAAGGTTAAAGTTTTCCACACAAAAGAGCTTATAGGCATTCACACACACACACATGTATGAATAGATTCAAGATATATAATTTCTATACACACACACACACACACACACACATCTTACCTATAAACAAGTTGTTTCCAATTACTTATAATGCAATTCATTAGGTACATTTTCTTCATCCCGTATACTTGTGATGCAGCTACCAGGTAAACTCAATTCCACAAGATAATATGGCTTAAAACTTGACGGCAAATAAGTGAAAGGATACTGATGCCATACAGTATATTGGAGGTATTGCTAGAAAGATGTTGGAGGACTCCATAAAATTTTATGTTATGAAATATGAGTGGTCTAAGATTGCTCATGCGTGATAAACCTTCAACCCTCAATGTACTCCCTTGTGAATCTTCTAGTTCTTAGACTATTAATTGCTTTAACTTTAAGAGTGGCCTAAAAATTAACGCACTTGTATGAAAATGATACAAAGTTGGACGACTCCAATTTACTACAATATATATATGTGTGTGTTTCACCCAAAAAAAAAATTGTTATAAGAAGTTACTGTTTCATTTTGCATAACAGTAGAAATATCATCAAAATCCCATAACCTACTCCACTCTTATAGCTTACAAGGGAATTCATGACCAACAATTTCTCTTCCCATTTCTTTCAGTAAACCATGAACCATGCATTTGTATTTTTTGATCTATAATAGCCAAGAGTGATTTTTCAATCAAAACTTCTATATCGCGTCTATAAGATAAGTCACAAGTGCAATTCAAAATTCCTTCCACAAATTTAATGTCCTTCACTAAAAAAAATTGTACTGTCTAAAAATGTTTCCCTACTAAAGACGTTCAATGCATCAAAACTCTTTTTGAGGATTTCCATTATTATAGAATTAGCGACCTTTTTGTATTCATCCAAGGCACTGCTCCATTCAGAAGCTCTTGTGTTATACAAGAATTGACTTAGTGCTACAATTCCTAATGGAAGGCCACTAGCATATTGTAGTACACTATCTATGTGCTCCTTATAACCTCATGGAAAATCACATTTGAAAGCTTTTCTACACAATAATTGAAGCGCTTCTTCCTTACTCAATAGGTTAACCCTATAAATATGATGCTTCTCAAACTATTTATCACTCCTTCGTCTCAAGTTGCTATGATGAATCTACTCCCTCCACCTAACTGGTTTTCTCTAATAGCAATGATCAGTGATGGTAATATCAACAATATCAACTCAATCGAGAACTATGGAGAGTTCTCCTGTGATGTATTAGCCCTGTGGTCTGATAAAATTCAAGAGCATTGAGTACCAAATAGGAAGCGTCAAAATGGTGAGAGATCCTATCATACACAACTCTTCCAAGAGTTGACTTCCCTATCCCACCCATACCACAAATGCCTATTGTTGATTCTAATGTACTGAGTAGGTAGAAATTGAATTTACAGTAAACAAAATAACATAACAAGAATCTGTATTAATTAAATAGAACATACAGAGAGCATACAACAAATCTATATAATATGAAAAAGCTAT
The DNA here is from genome assembly GCA_037074495.1 of Acacia confusa. Lineage (NCBI taxonomy): Eukaryota > Viridiplantae > Streptophyta > Magnoliopsida > Fabales > Fabaceae > Acacia > Acacia confusa. The sequence goes on along the minus strand of CM073502.1, from coordinate 41,672,987 downwards.
AAATGAACTCACAAGACTGCCGAATATGGTTATGAACTATGTAGAAATCCGGGCCCAACTTTCGTTGCGTCCTTAAGACAATTTTACTCCCTCAGTATGGATGCCGAAGGATTCTGAGCAACTGCCTCCCAGGATAGAGCGGATTATTCGTCTCTAGAAAGATGACTCTGTCTGTCTGGAGTCCAAGCGAATCCAACGAGTCTGCTTTCAAAACGCACAGAATGTATATACAGTATACAAAAAGAGTGTATGCAGAAAAAACGTAATGTAATTCTGTGATTAGGGGCCCTTATTTATAGACTCTGGAAAAACACGATCAGATGGACTTGTTTGTTGCTGTGAACTGATACGTTGTGGGAACAGACGCACCAAAACAGAACAAACAGAGACGACCTGAGTCTGTTGCCGGCGAACTAGTGCGTCTCACGAATAGACACACCAGACGAAGCGAAAGATCCAAACGAATCATAATATGATTCTGTTGCCGGCGAACTAGTGCGTCTCACGAATAGACGCACCAGACGAAGCGAACGATCCGAACGAATCATAATATGCAGCCGTTGGTTGGAAAGAAAGTCGAAGATGCACAACGGAATTAATAATAAAAGAATTATTTAATAATTTTTTTTTTATTTCACACACACGGACCGGACCGGGCGGTGCGCGCTTGTGGTAGACCAAGGGTTGCCTAAGTCCTCACCCCTTCACAAAAGTGGGTTGGCCCAAGGCCCATTTAGTAGGGCCAAAGTTAAGCTTATATACCCTCCAACTTCTCTCCAACTAACCAATGTGGGACTTATTACCACACACACAATCTTTTTTACTTTTCCTCTTCTTTTCCATCCTTCTTCTTATCCATAAACTATGAGATTTCCTCCTAAAATCTAACACCTACAACTCTAGTTCCATCATTTGAACCCAAATCCAGAAGCTCTTCTACTTCTCTCACTCTACATTGCATTTTTCTTTTGACCTACTTAATGATATCATCGATTACTTCTCTCACTCGACATTGCATTCTTCTTTTCCATCCTTCTTCTTATCCATAAACTATGAGATTTCCTCCTAAAATCTAACACCTACAACTCTAGTTCCATCATTTGAACCCAAATCCAGAAGCTCTTCTACTTCTCTCACTCGACATTGCATTTTTCTTTTGACCTACTTAATGATATCATCAATAACTTGTGGCTTTGGCCTGAATTAAGGAACATCAAAATTAAAGCACCAAATTAACCACTTAGCAAAATACTCTGTGCTTTACTAATTGATCATCAATAGTTACTTACTCGGAAGGGACATCCCAACTGTAGAGATTGGCCACTTGTTTTATTGCTAACTTCCAGCTGCGTACCTTGGGTAAATTTGCTGTTAACCTTTGTTCATGTTGAGCAAAAGCTTTTTCAAAAGAATTACTCTGGTTTTCTACCTCAGATGGATGTACATCATAGAAAATCGGGAAAACAGTATATCTCGGTTCATGTATGCGTGCAGCGATCTCAGAGAGCTCCTCAAGGCACCATATGGAATAAGCATAGTTTTTGGAGAAGACAACAATTGAAATGTTAGATTGACGAATTGCTCTGAGAAAGTGACGAGGAATTACGATGGAATCACATGTGTCAGGCTTCTTGTCATCCATCGTCTTAGGGATTCTCTTAAAGCACAAGGTTTAGGTTATTAGTAGAAGATGTTTCACTATTTTGATGCTTTTTGTTTCCTTCCTGATGTAAGTAAACGTTTAAAGCATGGTGACTTAATTACCTTTGCAACAAACTTGTTTTTAGAAATTCAGAAACAAGGGACAATCTAGTCCTAGGGTTGTTGGCATGCAAAAGTTTAAGAAGCCACACCCACATGAATTTCTCGATCATAGGTCTTGTGCAAGATTTTTTTTCCCCCATCGATCTTGTGCAAGATGCATAGAAGAATAATAGAACTCAGTTTAAAAAGAAAAATCTGTCTGTTTCGGAGGAGGGAGCAGAATCATCGTACGTAATTAACTACCAAACACAAATGAGTCCTAGCTAGTAGGAATGCGAAGACAAGACGTAATTAAGATGAAAACTTTCCACACTTTAATTAAGATAGAACACCAATAAGCTTTATATATATAGGGCCGAACAACGAAAATCATTTAAAAGAATCGTAAATATTGTTTACGTCAGTTCTTTTTCATGGGACACCATTTCTCTCCCCTAAATTAAATATTTATAAAATTGACGGTGTGCCGGTGTCCATGTCAAAATGACTTTTCAACATTTCTATAATGTCTTGTGTGGAGCTGAAAATAACACCAACCACTTGAATACCTTCTTATAGAAAAATATCCTTGGAAAGAATTTCATTAATGATAAATTTTTTCAAATTGTTAATTTTTATGCATACTATATCAAAATTATTAAAAAAAACTTGAATATTATTTTAATAAGAATCCTTGGTACAAAATGGGAAATTTTGATTTAAAAGAAAATTTCTAAATAAATACTCTTAAAATATGGAAATTCCATATTAGTGAGTCAAATTTTGTAGATGCCAAATCAGTCGGCAACTATTAAATTTAAATTTGAATGTTATTAAATTACCTTAATGCCCCTTCCTATCTCCTCATTATAAAATTCCTTTTTCCTCCCCTCATTGTTTCTCTCTCCTATAACAACTTCACGAGCTCTCGCCAAACAAAACAAGAAGGCAAAGGTTGGAGGCATGTTTGCTGGAGAAAAGAAGACAACACTGTGATGAAACACTGGCGGAGTGCTTGTTTTTGGGTTAATTGTTAATGCTAATAAACTTTTATATACGTTTCATTATTTTTACCGGCAACCCACAATCACTAACAATGTAACAGGCCAATGGCTCCATAGAGCATGCTTCTTTTAAGTAAAAAAGTTGGAGCATTAAGAGACAACATAATAAGATCAGAAGGGAAGTATGTGTGAGAAACAAACATGATTAATAAATTAAACAATAAAGTATTTTCAAATCCCAAATACACTTAAATAAATTTTTGTCTACATAGCTTCTGTCTCTTGCAAGAAAGATTGCTGAAACTTTCTCTTTCACCAAGCTCCTCAAGATCAACAGGACGATACTTCAAACAATATGCAAGTTTAGAGCAACAAGCCAAGCTTAACATTTCTATGGAGGGTCAAGAAAATAATTCATTGGGAATACTAACTAGATTATGACAATTTCTCAAATTTAAGAATTTGAGCCATGAAACAGAAACAATAGATGGATCAAGTTGTGATATTTTAGTGCATCCTTCAAGCTCTAGTCTCTCGAGACATGGCATTCCTTTAAAATTTGGCAAATTCATTAAATCAATGGACCCACTAAGATTCATGTTGGTCAAGCTACAAAATGCCTGTGGATAAAAAAAAGTGTACCATACAATTAGTTAAACAATACCTAAAACTTAGAAAGGCGTAGGCACAACTAACATTACCTTTACTTCTCTATTAGGAACCTTTTCTTCAACCCATATACTTGTGATGCAGCTGTCAGGCAAAATCAATTCCCTAAGATTATATGGTTGATAACTTGATGGCAAAGAAGTGAAAGGATATTGGTGCCATGAAATGTGTCGAAGGCGCGGTGAAAGATTCTCTAGAACTCCGAAAAATTTCACATTACGAAATATGAGAAGTCTAAGATTGCTCATATGTGATAAAGTTTCAACTTTTAAAGGACTCCTTTGTGAATCTTCTAGATCCAAGACTATAGCTTCAACATAATAATTAAAAGTAGCCTGAAAATAAAATACATTCATGAAAAAATGATGCAAAGTGAGATTAATTACTTCAATTTTAGTATACATCAATGTTATAACCAGAAAGATGGTGGTGATATTAAACTTACTGTGCCATTTTGCATAACTATATAAAATATCATTGAAATCCCACAATCTGCTCCACTTTTCTGGGTTGGAAGGGAATTCATGCTGAACAATTTTTCTTCCCATTTCTTGCAACAGACTATGCATTTGGATTTTTTGATCTATAATAGTCACAAGTGATCTTTCAATTAAACTTTGAATATCACTCTTCATATGATGTGCGCGCGCATTTACCAAAGAGAGTCCAAAAGGGTTATAAATATGACAATCTAAAATGCCTTGTACATATTTCGCCTCCTTCCCTGTGAAAAAGCATGCAATGTCTAGAAACATTTCCCGCCCATAGAAGTCCAGTTCACGAAAACTTCTTTTGAGAACCTTCATTACTAGAAAGCTAGCAACATTTTTAAATTCAACCAGTGCTGTGCTCCATTCAGAGGATCTTGTATTATATAAATATGAGCCCAATTTCACAATTGCTAGTGGAAGGCCGCTAGCATATTCGATTGCCCTATTTATTAGCTCAGCATCATAACCTCTTACAGGAAAATCACATCTGAAAGCTTTCCGACAAAATAATTGAAAAGCTTCATCTCTTCTCAATAGTTTAACCCTATAAATATGATGCTTCTCAAACCATCTAAGCACTCCTTCATCTCTGGTTGTTATGATGATTCTACTCCCAACACCTAACAAGCTAGCAGTCTCGATTAATGGTGTCAGACGTTGGTAACGAAAAAGATCGTCAAGAACTAAGAGAATCTTCTTTCCATGTACGATCCTCGTGCCATTGTCTAATTCAGATAGATTAAATAGGAAATAAGAAGCATCAAAATGGCGAGAGATCCTGTCATACACAACACTTGCAAGAGTCGATTTCCCTATCCCGCCCATACCACAAATGCCCACAACTCTAATTTCACCATTTGAATGCAAATCAAGAAGCTCTTGTACTTCTCTCACTTGACGTTGCATCCCTACTAGATCTGCATCAGCATAACCCAATTTACAGATTTTTTTCTTCACATCTCTAACAATGTCATCAATAACTTGTGGACATGGACTGAAATTATAACAAAAACAAAAGTACCAAATCAGTCACTTATTCAAGGACTAAATTGGAAGAGATAAAAAGTGCGCTGGGGTGCGCCTAACGTGCCCCCACCATCAAAATTTTACGAGTGATATTTTGAAATTCATAGGTTAAAAAAAAAAAATTGTTTTTAATTTTTTTAATGATTTTTTAAAGATTTAATAGAAACTATCCAATTTAAAATAACATTATTTTTTAGCCATAAGATATTAAATTGTTAATCACTTTATTGAAAATCTAATTATGAAAAGAAATTTAAAAAAAAATACTTGGGAAGCCCATTTTGTAGGGTCAGGGACACATCAGAGAACCCTGCCCAAAAATTATGACTAAAGTTACTCACTCATATGGTACATGCCAACTAGAGAGATTGGCCACTTGTTTCATGGCAAACCTCCAATTATGAACCTGGCGCAAATTTGTTGTGATCCTTTGTTCATGTTCTGCGAAAGCACTGCCCAAAGAATTAGTCTGATTTTGAACCTCAGATGGAAGTACGTCATAGAAAATTGGGATAACAGTGTGTCGCGGTTCATGAATGTGTGCAGCGATCTCAGAGAGTTCCTCAAGGCACCATAGAGAAGAAGCATAGCTTTTGGAGAAGACAACAATAGAAATGTTGGATTGTTTAATTGCTTTAAGAAAGTGATGTGGTAGAAAGATGGAGTCACGTGGTTCAAGCTTCTTGTCATCCCAAAAGGTGTTTAAATCGTCAGTTTCAAGAGCAGCCCAAAGCATATCTGTGAATTTGCAAGTTTCATCATCTCCTTTGAAGCTTAGATAGACATGGATGGGCCTTGATGATGATGAAGATCCGGAAATGAAACTCTCCATGTGTCTGTAACGTTTCAGTCTTGATGATCGCTGAGCTTTTGAAGATAATTTGATGCCTCTGCAAATAAAATTAAGACAAGTGAGGATTATATTTGTTAAGGTGGAAATTCCTTCGAGATTTCCCCTGAATTGAAGAAAAGGTAGGTTTATATTATTAAGGTGGGAGTTTCCTGGAAATTTTCCATGAAAAAGACATGAACGAGGTTTTCTGACTTTTTGCTGCAGCTTTATTTGCACGACAACCGACAGCTTTTAATAAAATCTGACCAGTCACCTCATCTTATCAAGAGTGGGATGGAGTGTAAGAAGAGATAAGATCCTCACACCCTCATGATATTACTAAAATCAATTACCTAATCCAATGCAACAAGTTCAATTCCAATTTCCGCAGGAAAACCACAGCTTTGCAAAAAATTTCCTTTACATAGTTAGTTTCTTGCCCAATAACTATTTTACGCCACGCCACGGCCGAGAATGTTACGTTGTGCAAGATTCCCCCCCCCCCCCCATATCGATCTTATGCAAGATGCATAGAAGAATAATAGAACTCAGTTTAAAAAGAAAAATCTGTCTGTTTCGGAGGAGGGAGCAGAATCATCGTACGTAATTAACTACCAAACACAAATAAGCTTTATATATATGGGGCCAAACAACTAAAATCACTTAAAAGAATCCTAAACATTGTTTACGTCAGTTTTTTCTAATGGGACACCATTTCTCTCCCCTAAATTAAAGATTTATAAAATTGGCGGTGCTCATGTCAAAACGACTTTTCAACGTTTCTGTAATGTCTTGTGTGGAGCTGAAAATAACACCAACCACTTACTTATAGGCTACCAATTCCTTCTTGACTCAGTTACGTTTTTGTCCATACCTTTTGACTCATTGATGATAAAATTTTTTAAAATTGTTAATTTTTATGCATACTTTATCAAAATTATTAAAAACAAAACTTGAATATTATTTTAATAAGAATTCTTGGCACAAAATGGGAAATTTTAATTTAAAACAAAAATTCTAAATAAATACTCTTAAAATATGGAAATTCCATATTAGTGAGTCAAGTTTTACAGATGCCAAATTAGTACACAACTATTAAATTTAAATTTGAATGCTATTAAATTACCTTAATGCCCCTTCCTGTCTCCTCATTATAAAATTCCTTTTTCCTCCCCTCATCGTTTCTCCCTGCCATAACAACTTCACGAGCTCTCGCCAGACAAGAAGGCAAAGGTTTGAAGGGTGTTTGAAGGAGAAAAGAAGATGACACTGGTGAACAAGTGGACGAGTGCTTGTTTTTGGGTTAATTGTTAATGCTAATAAAATTTTATATATATTTCATTTTTTTACCAGAAACCCACAATTACTAACAATGTAATAGGCCAATGGCACCACAGAGCATGCATGTTAAGTAAAAATGTCGGAACATTAAGAAACAACATAATAAGATCAGAAGAGAGGTATGTGTGAGAAATAAACATGATTAATAAATTAAACAATAGTATTTTCAAATACCAAATACATTTAAATAAATTTTTGTCTACATAGCTTCCATCTCTTGCACGCTTCTATCTCTTGCAAGAAAGATTGCTAAATGCTTTCTCTTTCACCAAGCTCTTCATGATCAACGGGACGATACTTCAAACAATATGCAAGTTCAGAGCAACAAGCTAAATTTAACATTTCTAAAGATGGTCGGGAAAATAAATCATTGGGAATACTAACTAGATTACTACAATTTCTCAAATTTAAGAATTTGAGTGATGAAACAAAAATAATAGATAGATCAAGCTGTGATATTTTAGTGCAACCTTCAAGCTCTAGTCTCTCAAGACATGGTAGTCTTTTAAAATTTGGCAACTTTATTAAATCTTTGGACCCACTAAGATTCATGTTCTTCAATCCAGAGAATTCCTGTGAATTAAAAAAAAAAAGTGTACCATACAATTAGCTAAACAATATCTAAAACTTACAAAGGCGCAGGCACAATTAACATTACCTTTACTTCTCTATTAGGAACCTTTTCTTCATCCCATATACTTGTGATGCAGCTATCAGGCAAAATCAATTCCTTAAGACGATATGGTTGAAAACTTGATGGCAAAGAAGTGAAAGGATATTGGTGCCATGAAATGTGTTGAAGCTTCCTTGGAAGATGCTCTAGAACTCCAAAAAATTTAACATTATGAAATATGAGAAGTCTAAGATTGCACATATGTGATAAAGCTTCGACTTTTAAAGGACTCCTTTGTGAATCTTCTAGATCCAAGACTATAGCTTCAACTTCAAGAGGAGCCTGAAAATAAAATACATTCATAAAAAATGATGCAAAGTGAGATTAATTTCTTCAATTTCAGTATACATTAATGTTATAACCAGAAAGATGGTAGCGAAATTAAACTTACAGTTCCATTTTGCATAACTCTATAAATATCATTGAAATCCCACAATCTACTCCACTTTTTTGGGTTGGAAGGGAATTTTTGCTGAACAATTTTTCTTCCCATTTCTTGCAACAGACTGTGCGTTTGGATTTTTTGGTCTATAATAGTCACAAGTGATTTTTCAACTAACCATTGTATATGACTCTTTGCACGATGTACATAAAAATGACAAGCCAAAATGCCTTGTACATATTTCGCCTCCTTTCCTATGAAAAAGCATGCAATATCTAGAAACATTTCCTGACCACCGAAGCCCAATTTATCAAAACTTCTTTTGAGAACCTTCAGTACCACATCGTTACCAACCTTTTTGAATTCAACCAGTGGTGTGCTCCATTCAGAGGATCTTTTATTATATAAATATGAGCCCAATTTCACAATTGCTAGTGGAAGCCCGCTAGCATATTCGAGTGCCTTATTTATTAGCTTAGAATCATAACCTCTTATAGGAAAATCACATCTGAAAGCTTTCCGACAAAATAATTGAAGAGCTTCATCTCTACTCAATAGTTTAGCCCTATAGATATGATGTTTCTCAAACGATCTAAGCACTCCTTCATCTCTGGTTGTTATGATGATTCTACCCCCTACACCTAACAAGCTAGCAGCCTTGATTAATCATTTGATAAATCCTATCAGATGTTGGTCACGAAAAGGATCATCAAGAACTAAGAGAATATTCTTTCCATATACCATTTTTGTACACAAGTCAAATATGTAAAATTCAGATAGGTCAGATAGGAAATAAGAAGCATCAAAATGGTGAGAGATCCTATCATACACAACTCTTGCAAGGGCTTTCTTCCCTACCCCACCCATACCACAAATGCCCACAACTCTAATTTCATGATTTGAACCCAAATCAAGAAGCTCTTGTACTTCTCTCACTCGAGATTGCATCCCTACTAGGTCTGCATCAACATAACCCAATTTACAGACTTTTTTGTTGACCTCTCTAACAAAGTCATCAATGATTTGTGGACACGGACTGAAGTTGAAACAAAAACAAAGTACCAAATCAATCACTTATTTAAGGACTAAATTGGAAGGGACAAAAAGTTTATGTGTCCCCATGCTGCCCTCAAAAAATGAGGCTTCCCAAATGTTTTTTTTTTAATGTTTCTTTTCATCATTAGATTTTATGAGTATTATTTTGATATCTTATAATTAAAAATGGTTTTGTTTTTACATTTTTTTTTTATGATTTTTAAAGATTTAATACTTTGAATGAAAGAGAAACGGCCCAACTTTAAAGTATTAAATCTTTTAAAAAATTGAAAATGACATTACTTTTTATCCATTAAATATTAAAATGTCAATCATTTTATATGAAATTTAATAATAAAAATAAATCTGAAAAAATATTTGAGAATACCCAAAAAAATATTTGCATCAGGCACCTAGCCCAAAAAAAAAAAAAATTATGATTGAATTTACTCACCCGTACGGTACATGCCAACCAGAGAGATTGGCCACTTGTTTCATGGCAAACCTCCAACTATGAATCTGGCGTAAATTTGTTGTGAACCTTTGTTCATGTTCAATGAAAGCGCTTTCAAAAGAATTAGTCTGATTTTGAACCTCAAATGGAAGTACGTCATAGAAAATCGGGATAACAACGTATCGTGGTTCATGAATGCGTGCAGCGATCTCAGAGAGCTCCTCAAAGCACCATATAGAAGAAGCATATTTTTTGGAGAAGACAACAATAGAAATATTGGATTGTTTAATTGCTTTCAGAAAGTGACGTGGTAGAAAGATGGAGTCACCTGGTTCAAGATTCTTGTCATCCCAGAAGGTGTTTAAATCATCAGTTTCTAGAGCGGCCCAAAGCATATCTGTGAATCTGCAAGTTTGATCATCTCCTTTAAAACTTAAGTAAACATGGATGGGCCTTGATGATGACGATGATCCGGTAATGAAACTTTCCATGATGTTTCTGTAACTTTCAGTCTTGATCTCTGCGCTTTTGAAGATAACTTGATGCCTCTGCAAATGAAATGAAGGGAGGATTATATTGTTAAGGTGGATATGAGGCTAAGAAAAAATAAAAATAAAGAAGAGAATGATAGAAACCCAACAACCCACCGCCACCACTCACTTATGGCAATTCCATCTTGACTCAATTACATTCTTTTCCATGCCTGTTTTTCTTTTTTCTTTTTGTTTTTTTAACTGGAGATTTTGGTCCGTTCCTTACATTATTGATGAAATACTTTTTCGGTTGATAATATAACTTGCTTTTAGAAGGATAATTTGATCTATAATATAAGTCACTTGGAGAGTAATTAATATTTTTTGGTTAATTTTTTTTATAATTAATGTTAAAATATAACTCATTGTATTTCTCTCTCCTTCAAAACTTCATTTCATATAGGTAAGGTAGTGAATTTTCTTAAAGTTAATGAATTAACTATTATTTCTTTTGTTACAATTAATCAGGTGAAATGACTTACTCATATATTGTGGTCTGAGGAGTATTATAATTATCTAAAATTACCCCCAAGTGATTTTTCAATCACAAGTTTAATTCCAATTTCCGCGGGAAAACCACAGCTGTGCAAAAAAATTCCTTTCCATAGTTAGTTTCTTACCCTATAAATAAAAATTTTCCGATTTCAAGCTTTCGGAAATGCTGAAATCAAGGTAGTGCCGAGGCTTTGCTCTGACCACCATCCCATCGTTATCAGTCTGAATGCGGCAAAAGGAAAATTCAAGACTAGGAAGTTCAGGTTTCAAGTAGCTTGGCAGATGCATGAGAATTTTGACGATGTAATTAAATGCCACTGGACTTCAAATGAAGAGCTACCCGTAAGGCTCTCACTTCTACAGCAAAAATTAGAGGGTTGGAATAAGGAGGTGTTTGGGAAGATAGAATATAGAAAGAAGAGAATACTAAGCCGATTGAATGGTATACAAAAAAGTATTGATAGAAGAAGTAACCCTTCCTTATCCGTTTGGAGCAGGAACTTGAAGATGAGCTAGTGCATACGCTGAAACAGGAGGAAGTCCTCTGGTACCAGAAATCAAGAGGATAATGGCTGAATGATGGTAATAGAAATACAAGGTACTATCATACAAAGACCTTGATTAGAAGGAGAAGAAATAAAATAAAGATGCTGAAAAATAGTGAAGGGATATGGATAGAAGATGAGGAAGCAATTATTCAAATGTTCCAAGATTTTTATAATAATCTGTTTGCTGAAGATAATTACAACAGATGTTGGACTCAAACAAGGCAAGGGTGGGGAAAGGTGTCGGATGAGAGGCTAAGAAGAGTGGGAAGAAGCATTGAAAATGAGGAAATCAGAAGAGTATTCTTCCAAATGGGAAGCTTAAAGGCCCCGAGGAGTGATGGATATCTTTTTATCAACATAACTGGGGGATAATTGGAGAGTCGGTGATCAACTACATAAAGGCTATTTGGAGGAACCCAGAAAGTATACAGACAGTTAATGACACTCTCGTGGTTCTCATTCCTAAAGTAGACCAGCAGGAAATGGTTAGTCAATTCCGACCCATATCTCTATGCAATGTTATTTACAAGGATTTGACGAAGCTAATAGTGAATAAACTCAAACCTCTAATGAACTCTTTAATCTTGTTGTTTCAATCTAGTTTTGTCCCAAAAAGAAGCATACATGATAATGTTATCATTGCTAAAGAACTGGTTCATTCTATGGGGAGGTTAAAAGGAAAGAAGGGCTATATGGTGGTAGAGATTGACCTTGAAAAAACATATGACAGAATGTCATGGTCTTTTATTGGAAAGGTATTGGAGGAAATTGGGGTGGACAGCCATGTGAGGAAGGTAATAATGAACTGCATCTGTTCAACAAAACTGGCTTTGATGTGGAATAGAGGAAAGTGTGAAGATTTTTATCCACCTAGGGGATTAAGATAGGGAGACCCTTTGTCCCCTTACTTATTTGTGTTATGAATGGAAAAACTCACGCACCTAATAATAGATAGTGTGAATGAGAAGAAGTAGAAACCAATGAGGTTGGGTAGACATGGTATAGAGGTATCACATTTAATGTTTGCTGATGATTTACTGGTTGTATGCGAGGCTAGCCTTGATAGTATCTGCAATGTGATGAATGTGTTAGAGAAATTTAGGGCTATTTCTGGACAGAAAGTAAATATTTAGAAAACTAGCATTTTCTTCTCAAAGAATGCTAGCCGAACAGTGCAAAATGAAGTCTGTGAGTTTTCTGGTTTCAAAAGAATGGAGGATTTAAGAAGATACTTGAGGGCATTTATGTCTCAAGGTAGAAGCAATAAAAGGAGATTTCAGCATCTTATTGATAGGATGCAAGGGAAACTAAGTAGCTGGAAGAAACAAACGTTATCATTGGCAAGGAGGATAACTCTTGTTCAATCTGTCACCAACCAAATGGCATTATTTTCAATGCAGCATACAATCATCCCAGTTGGAGTAAGGCAACAAATGGATAAAATCCAGAGAGAATTTATCTGGAATAGTGACAGCAATAAAAGACGAATGCATGCTGTCAGTTGGGAGACTATATGTAGAGATAAAAATAATGGTGGATTGGGGATGAGGAATTTAGAAGTCATGAACGATGCTTTGTTGGGTAGAGTGATGTGGAATGTTATCTCTAATCCTGAAAGTTTATGTTCTCAGGTTCTGATTGGCAAATATGGAAGGAATGCAGATCTAATGAAAGAATGCCGAGGAATGAAGTCTGATTTAGAAATTTGGTGGAATGGCTGCAGAATCTTGTCAAGCGTGATAAGCCATGTAGTTTGGGAAATAGGAGATGGTGGAAAAGTAAATTTCTGGAAGGATATTTGGCTTGGAGATGGAAGACCATTACTTGAAAAGAGGACTAGTCAACTAACAAGTGTAGAGGAGAGTCTCATGGTAAAAGATGCAGTGAATGCAGCCGGTGAATGGGACCTTGAGAGGTTTGAAGGATGGATAAATGAAGAAGGCAAAAGAATGATTATGGTTGTACCACCCCCTAATGTATCCTGTACTGATGCTATTAGATAGGGAACTAAGTTGCACAGCAAATACTCTGTTGCAAATATGTGTCACTTACTGAAAAATGAGAGTAACATAGAGCAAGGGGTGTGGAAGAGTTTGTCGAGGTGGAAGGGACCAAGGAGAGTACAAATGTTTATGTGGTTAGCTATTCATGACAGATTATTGACAAGTGCAAGAAGGAGCAGATTAATGGGGGGTAACCCAAACTATTTTAAATGCAACGATAGTAGGGAAGACTTAATGCATGTATTACGGGATTGTAGTAGAACATTATCCCTGTGGCGAGAATTGAAAGGAGGAAGACTAGAAGAGGATTTCCTGCAACTACAAGGTATGGACTAGTTTGGATGGAACTTAACCAGACCTGAGAGTGAATGGAGTCTACTGTTTGGTATAACTTGTTGGCTTCTATGGAGGTGGCGGAACAAGGGGATGTTTGAGGATCAGTTTATAGAACCTGAGAACTGAAGGCATGTAGTGTTACAGCATGTCCAGGGAATGCTTGAGGCACAGAGGAATGTTCGAGACCCGGCTGAAATTAGATGTGAAATAAACATTAGGTGGTACCACCTAGGGCAGGACTATGCAAGTTAAACGTTGATGGGGCATCGAAAAATCTGGTAAAGACTGTTGGATGCGGGGGCTTAATAAGAGAGGAGTATGGAAGGTGGATTATAGGGTTTGCGAAGAAGTTAGGAGCATGCTCTGCTATAACAGCTGAACTTTGGGTTGTTATTACTGGTTTAAAAATAGCAGCAGAGAAGAGATTAGACAACATAATCGTTGAATGTGACTCAAAGGCTGTGGTGCAGCTGATGGAAAGAATACTGAATGATGATGAGTATGGTGAAGATATGAACACTAGGCTGGTGACTGATATAAGCCGTGAGGTAAGGAAATTTTCATGTTTAATAGTTTCTCATGTGTATAGGGAGGGAAACTATTGTGCAGATACTCTTGCTAATCTAGCTTGTACACAGATTGATTCTTTTACTGTTTTTTAGCGTCCTCCATACTGTTTGAATGATTGTCTGAGGAGGGATGTTATGGGGGTATCCTACCTAAGACTTATTACTGAAATAATGAAGTAGTTGGGCTTATGCCCGTTTATTACCAAAAATAAAATAAAAAAATAAAAATTTCCGATTTCAAAAGCACTAAATGATTTAATACATATGATTCTCGAAAATATATATAGCACTCCTCCTGTTTTAAATATAGTCATAGTTTATAGTATAAATTAAAATATAAAATATGTCCTATATTTAAAGTTAAAAAAAAAATATGTCTGACGTGGAAATAAGCCGGCACCTAAATATTCATCACCTTTGGATCACTCCACGAGACATCAGTCTCTCTGCCCATCATTCAATTTTTGACATTGAATTTCTGTTCTTTTAAACCACGCCACGGCCAAGAAAAGCAGCCCTGATCCATCACTTGCTTTTTTTTTTTAATGGAAAAATCATTGAAAAATTTCTGATTATAAAATTTATTGTTTAAAGATATCTAAATTTTTGTTCTAAGAATTACTATGCAGCCTATTTTCAGTGGGTATAATTAAGGATGGCAAGTCTTCAAGTACTTAGAGGATTTTCAACAATTTTCTCTTCTTTAATCTTGTTTGTTTGCTTTTTAATTTTAAATTGTGTTCCCTCCGATCTTTATATATCAAACATCAATATTTCATGTGATTTATAAAATAATTTTTTTTTTATTGGAAGCAGTAACTTTTAAAAAGAGTACGTAGTATCATTCATTTGAATATTTCTTAACTAACTGAATATTGATGAGATGTAAGTAATCTTGTGTATCCATATTAAAGATGTGGATCACCCAGGAACTTGTAGCATCCAACTCATTTTTTTTGTTTAAATCATGAATTAAAATTATATTAATGTAATAGTGTCTTTAAAATTTTGTAAAGAATGGGTGTTTCCTAACAATTTTTCTATCAATTAATATATAACATATAAACTACAGTTCTTACTTCTCATGACTCATGAGTATTACTACGGGTCACCTTAAGGCTTAAATTGATATATTATATATAAAAAAACCACATGTTCTAAAATTCTAACCTATGAAACACCATTATTTTTTTATGAAACAAAGTTAATAGCTCATTATTTAATTAAGTACTCCATTATAAGTTGTAATAATAATAATGTATAAACTGACAAAGTCTCTTTATCTTATTATTATATGAGGCTTCATGAGAAAATAAGTTATGGATTTCGTGTAAGACATCAATGATTTTGCTTGAGTATATATCTTATTTGACGAGTGCATCATTTGTTTTCAATTTTTTTTAACATTATATACTCCCTTCGGTCTACTCTTTACACCCTCTTATATCCCGGCGCAATTTAATTTAAGATTTTTTTTATCCTTAATATAATTTATTTGGAGAGTCATTAATGTTTATTTACTTACTATGTCCTTATAATTAATTGCTAAATGTGGCAGTTTGTGTTTAAATAATTCAGGAAAAAAATTGATTAAATCGGTTATTTGCCGTCATCATGAAAAATTTCGTGTCACTCCCCCTATAATAGTCTTCTTTTAATGTGCGAGATTTTTTATTTTTATTTTTTTCCCTATAGAATGTGAGAGATAAATATGAAAAATGTGAAAGATAAATCGAGGGAAAACTGCGAAGTTAATGAGAATATTACGAAAAAGAAAGTGAATGAAGATTTTACACAGAAATCACATGGTACCAGTATTTAGTAACAAATCACATCATTAATTAGGACAGATGGAGTAATTCAATTCAATTAATTAATTGTTTAATCATATGGCTCGACACTGTTCTCCTGTCTGAACGACACGTGGCCAACGAAGCCTTCTTTATTTCCTTTTCGCATGCCCCACACACAAAGAAAAAGCCTGTCTCTGTTTCGGTAGATACAAACATTTGAGCGCTCAATCACTCGACAGCTTCATTCATAAACCCCATTTCGTTCCAATTTCAAACTTAATTTTGAATTTTTTGCTCTCTGATACTCTCAACCCATTTCATTCTATCGGGTTTTCTCTGAATACTGGAAAAGTCATATAGTTTTTTTCTTTTCTTCTTGAGTTGAATAAGTGCTTCGGCCATGGAGGTCTTGGCTACAATTGGTAGCTCTCAACCCAAGCTTGGAAGGGTTGATTTGTCTTATAGAGATGTAAGCTTCTGTATATTTAGAGATAATTGCAGGTTTTGGACTTGTTTTGGCGCGAATACGAGGTTGAAGAAAGCTGGGCTGCTCTTCACTTTGAAAGCTGTTCAATCTGAAGTAGTTCGAGAGGAGAGGCAATCTGCGTCCGGAAAGAGATCGTTATATCATAACGTTGGAATTTTTTAAATCTCCTTACAAAGTAGAAGATTATTCGTCTCGAAGCTATCTAAATTCTCGATAGGCCTTTGTCAGATCCGAACTTCTTAAGCTAAATAAATTTACTTGGCCTTGGATTGGTCAAATTTTGAGTAATAATATTGATTCAATTCGTTAAAGATCGGTCTTCTTTGTTTCACAGATGGTTCCTCTTTAGTCTTTACTCTGATCGAGCAATAGAGAAAATTTCAGCTACAGAGATTTTAGGAATAATCTTCCCATATGGAATCCCAGTGCCATGACATGAAGTTGAGTTAGCAAAATGAATTGGACAGAACGAACAGAACTTTCTATAGTCATATGTCAGATCAAATAGTGGATTAATATTTGATTAAAAAAACAGAAAAAAGGAACAATAGGATAACATAATTTTCATTTGATATCCTGGTATGCTTAAAAGGGAACAACTCTTGAGGGCTTCCTGGCCACAATTTGCTCTCAACTTCTCTCTATGTGTGAATTTACATATTTGATGGGAACCATGGCAGAACTTAATTTTATTTAGAAAATATGCCTGTTATATCCCTGTCCACTATTGAAAATAGATGCTGGAATGATAGCACAGGGCAGCAATAGTCTAACACCAATAAGCAAAAGGAAATATAAATAGCAAGAAAAGGTGCCCTTTTGTGTTTGAGAGACCAGAGACTCCCCCATACACCCCTCACTTATTTTTTAGCTTTTATAATATACTCTCCTTTTCAGCCCAGCCCCAACCCCCCCCCCCCCCCCCCAACACACACACACCCCACACCTCAGTTCTTAAGTTAGTTATGCAGTCCAGCTTCCAGGGGATTGGGTTTTAAATTTGTTTAGCATCGGTTTTGGATGTTTTCCGGCATATCAAAAACCAAAAAAAGCATCAGTTCTGGTACTCTGCTTCTGGCCTATTGATCATGTTCATTGCTGAAAATAAACCCCAGTCTAGATGCTGGAGAAATGTGTTAAATGTGAGACACACACTAGTTGTAGACCATATAAACATCATAAACATAAAAGAAAAGGCAGAGAGATTGAAAAAGGGGGGGTAGAAAATAATTCTCTACCTTGACTTTTAATGTAACAACTAACAACACATTCCCTGAATGAAGTTTTAAATACAGTTTTAGTGCGAGAACTTTCAAATATGTTTTAGCACCCTGTGCTCTTGAAGACAAATAAAAATTTAACTCTTGGTCGTTTTTAACTTGTAAAAAGATCGTATGGCCTTTGATTTCTGTAGTTTATTTCATATTCCTTCAAGTGATCTTACAGAAATGACAAAATCCCTAATTAGGTCAAATTGGCACCAAGGGTAATGAGAGAAGATGACTTTTTGGGGCTGCATGAAGAATGGGGATTACATTTAGTGGCTTATTTTCCTTTATAGTATATATTGACATTAAATCAGACTGAGAGTTGCTGCTTTCCACCTTTTTTTCTCAAAAAGAAAAGAGAGTTATCTCTTAAAGTTGTAATTATTCAGAGGACAAACAAAGGGAATATCAGGTGCCAGGAACTGAGAGGGGGCTAACTTGCATGAAATAATATTGTTCAGGGAAGTGGCGTCAGATTATTTGTGGGGCTGACACTAGATGCAGTTTCTTCAGACTGCAAAACAATAAACAATGCTAGAGCAATTGCAGCTGGCATGAAAGCCTTGAAACTACTTGAAGTTGAGGGTGTTGAACTTCCTGTATGGTGGGGAATTGTTGAGAAAGACGCCATGGGAAAATATGATTGGTCGGGCTATCTTGCTGTGGCTGATATGGTTCAGAAAATGGGTCTCAAGCTCCACGTTTCTCTTTGCTTTCACGGCTCTAAAAGGCCATATATCCCACTACCCAAGTGGGTATCCCAGATTGGTGAATCTGAGCCTGGTATTTTCTTCACAGATCAGTCTGGAAACTATAAAGAAGGCCTCTCATTAGGAGTTGATGATATTCCTGTTCTTAATGGGAAAACTCCGGTCCAAGTATACCAAAGCTTCTGTGAGAGCTTTAAGTCTGCCTTATCTCAGTTCATCGGCTCTGTGATAACGGTATGGATTTGGGATTCTGGAACCTATTATT
This sequence comes from Acacia confusa, assembly GCA_037074495.1. Classification (NCBI taxonomy): domain Eukaryota; kingdom Viridiplantae; phylum Streptophyta; class Magnoliopsida; order Fabales; family Fabaceae; genus Acacia; species Acacia confusa. The sequence continues at coordinate 41,654,330 of CM073502.1, read as the reverse complement.
TGCTCTGGTATCAGTGTTTACATTTATTTATAGGATAAATTGCAATATATTTTTCTATAGGTTTGGCTCACAATCAGTTTGTTTTCCTGTGGATGAAACTTTAAAGTATGTCATTAAATAGCTCTACGATTTCGGCCAACACCACCTAACCATCACATCTTATTTTAACACATAATCACATGAATATTGGAATGACAAACAATTTTGCTGTCCAAAGTCTATTCACTTATGTCTTAAACTTTTTAATGGTGGTATCTTGAGGTTATTTCTAGGGTTAAGCAGATGATTGATTTTCCAAATGTTAGTTTATCTCTAGAAACAGCTTTAAAAACTGAAATTATTCTGTGTGTGTGAGAGAGAGAGAGAGAAACATATTTTCAATGATAAAACCATTTATCATTTTAACAGATCAGAGGATTAGCTAGTATAATTTAAATCACAAGGGGATAAACTGATTTTAAACTAAAACACAATGGCGAACTATAATTCACCCGAATTCTGTGATTGACTGAGTGTTCATGCTATACTGCAGGGAATTTCAATGCGATTAGGACCAGATGGTGAGCTGCGATATCCATCTCACCGCCAGCCACCCAACGACAGTGGAATGCATGGGGCTGGAGAATTCCAATGCTATGACAAAAACATGCTTAGCATTCTCAAGCAACATGCTGAAGCATCTGGAAATCCTTTATGGGGTCTTGGTGGTCCACATGATGCCCCTGCCTACAACCAATCACCAAACTCCAACAGCTTCTTTAGAAATGGAGGATCTTGGGAATCCCTATATGGGGATTTCTTCCTCACTTGGTATGCTAATCAGCTTTTAACTCATGGAGATCGCCTCCTTTCCATAGCGGCTTCAACTTTCAGCGACACTACAGTGTCTATATATGGCAAAGTCCCGCTAATGCACTCTTGGTACAGAATGCAATCCCATCCTTCTGAGCTAACTGCTGGATTTTATAACACAGTTAAGAGAGACGGTTACAAAGAAGTTGCGAAGATGTTTGCAAAGAATTCATGTAAAATGATATTGCCAGGAATGGACCTCTCAGACGCAGTTCAACCACAGGAAACCCTCTCAAGTCCTGAGATGCTACTTTCACAGATAATGGTGGCGTGTAGAGATAGTGGGGTTGAGGTTTCAGGGGAAAATTCTTCAGGTTCTGGTGCTTTTGGGGGCTTTGAACAGATTAAGAAGAACATCATAGCAGGAGATAATAATGTGTTGGACCTGTTCATATATCACAGAATGGGAGCTTCTTTATTTTCGCCAGAGCATTTTCCTTCGTTTACAAAGTTTGTTCTGAGCCTTAACCAGCAGGAAATGCATTCAGATGATGTAGCTTCTGAATCTCATGCGAAGAACTCTGAGCCAAGCATGCAGATATAATAATCACTGGTATGATGATAGTTTTGTATATAAATATTTGTAATGAAAATATAGATTGTAGGCGGTTATGTATGTTTCCATGGTGTAATTGTACCATCATTGGGGGTTCGCTATGAATGAGAGACTGGTAAGTATTCCTCTGTAACATCGGACAGAAACACTGAAATACCTGCTATGTATGCTCTATAAGGTTCAATTATTGAAATACTCGCAAGACAAGAGCTGGTTGTTGATTGAGTATATTCATGAAAGTTCAATTTTTAGTAGACTTTGTTAAGCATGCAATTGCATTATCCCAGAAGAGTAAAAGAAAATAAATGCTCTTGAAGCGTTGCAGATGCTTTCAAACGTATTCCTTTTCTTTTTATTTATTTTCAATCATTTTAGACATTGCACCGTAAAAATATTGTTGAAAGGAGTTTGGATTTAAGTAGTGACTAGCTTGCAAGCTCCAGACACTACTATTTTGAGGTAGAAGTGGGGTTGCTTGTTGCTAGCTGGAAATGATGATAGCTATATGCTGGTTTTGCTGATTTTACTTGTGATATACTAGTTGAGTATGGGGTATGATGAATTATGCTTAGATTTATTAAGGAACATATGATCAAACACATTTCATCAAAAAGTATTTCAAGATATGGAAGACAAAAAAGAAAAAAAGATATGGAAGACAAAACGGGCACGTTTTTCAATTAATAAGTTTATTTCAATCACAAAAGTTAGACTAATTAATAGTTTATTATCAAAACAATTATCAAGTACTATGGTAAACCAGTGAATCAATCAATTGCTAGAACAACCATTCTGCATTAAGAGGACAATTGTCACGAAGTGGAGCAACCCATCAAAACTAGCAAGATTCTGAACACAGAATGCTAGAGGCTACAAACACAAGCGTACTGAGAAGATATATTTGATTAACAAATATGATTATTTATTAAAATTTGATTTATAATTCATAATTTAAATTCTTATCAAATTAAAAATTTTAAGTTATAATAATCATAATATTATGGTAAAATAAAATATAAAAATAAATATACATATATACTTGTTTAGGGGCCAAATATTAATATATGCGTAGTAAAGCACATCAATTATATAAATTTATATGTATTTAATCATTGTCACAAGGCAAAGGCAGCATTGACCGTGGTTACATGCAATCTTCTTCTCGGAAATTCTTCAGTGTGGAAACTTCCTCACCCATTCCACAGTCTTGCTTTTTCTTTTTTTCTTTTCTTTTGGCAACCAAGTAAATAAGAATTGGTGGGTGAAGTTGGGTCTTTGAACCTTTGCACAAATTGGCATTCACTCCGTCTTCTTTAATTGCTAATTAATTATGTGAGTACATATGAGTGGAGTTGGGTCGAAAACCATTACAAAATATAGCATTGACTCAGTCTTCAATATTGTGGAAATGAACATACGAATCTTCCTCATTCTTTAGTCTCCCATAAATAACAACCAGTTCATCTTTTCACCCATAACTCACCATAATTGAGGTGCTTTTGATATCTGTTTAACAAGCATGAGACGATCTCTAAGTGAGGTGCTTTTAATTTTGTTTGTACTGTTTTTTGAAGCTTCACAACTCTATCTCTGTAGGAATCTGACAAATGAGGGCTGCATAGAAGAAGAGAGGCAGTCGCTGTTGAAGTTCAGAGACAGCTTTGACAATTACTCAAGACATGTCCTTTCTTGGGAGGGCAAACAATGCTGCACATGGACTGGAGTCAAATGTGATGCCATCACAGGTCATGTGGTCAACATTGATCTCAACCCAAAAAGCTATTCCATGGCTCCACGATTAATCGAAGAAAGATCATGGCTTACCGAGAGCCCATGCTATGAGCAACTTACCACCTATGGCTCAATTATTGCAAAATGTGCATTATCAAGTGAAGCAATGGGTCCATCCTTGCTAGATTTGAAACATTTGACCTAATTGGATTTAAGTTTCATTGATTTTCAATTTACTCCTATCCCAGTGTTCCTTGGGTCCATGAGACAACTAAAGTACCTTAATCTTTCCCACTCTTTACTTTGGGGGAGGGTACCCCACCAATTGGGGAACCTCACCAACTTGCAAATTCTTGATCTCAATGTAGGTATCTATGACATATATGACTTCACATACACGGATAACTCCACATACATGAATGAATTCACATGGGTCTCTCATCTTTCTTCTCTTCAATACATTGACATGAGTAGAAGGAGAATCGGATATGAGATCAATTCAATGATGCAGGTAATTTTCAATCTTCCGACTTTATTACAAGCACACTTTGAGTTCTGCGGAATTAATAGCTCAAAAAGTTCCCCGGGTTTTGTAAATTCCTCCTCAGTTCCTTCCAAGCTTCAAGTCTTGAATCTTGCGGGGAATTTTCTTTATGCCATACCCAAGGTTTTGCAAAACATGACATCTCTTAGATCCCTTGACCATTCTGAAACCTTGATTGACTCTGTTCCTTTATGGTTAGGAAAGTTCTAGTGTCTGGCACATTTGGATCTAGCCGAGAATAGAATTTCTGGGTTGTTTCCCATTGCTATCCAAAACATTTCTTCCCTTGAATACCTTGACCTTTCCAACAATAATCTGACATCTGCAATTCCACTATGGTTCATCAAGAGAGTTAAACATGTCAATCTTACTGATAATAAGTTCTCCACTCTCGAAAGTTCTTGTCCTTCGAATTCCAAAATCAATTCCAAATATATATCAGAAAGCATTGGTAGTCCTTTGCAGGCACTAGATTTAAGTCACAATAAATTGAAAGATCTTACAGGAAGCTTAGGCCAACTTAAGAACTTGGTGCACTTGAATTTGGCTTCAAATTTGTTGTATGGCTTGATCCCATTATTCATGAGAAATTTGAGGAAATTATAGGAACTAATTCTTAAAGTGAATCACTTCAATGGAACAATTCCAGCATTCTTGGGGAGATTGTCTTCCCTAAGGGTGTTACATCTTTCTGACAATCACTTAAAAGGTCACATCCCTGATAATCTTGGAATGCTTCTAAACTTGGAAATTTTAGATCTTTCAACTAACTCCTTGGAAGGCCGACTTGGGGAAATTCTTCTTCGTAACTTGTCCTATCTCCAATATTTAAGCCTAGGAATGAACAACTTATCTCTAGAGCTTGCACCCAACTGGTTGCCTCCTTTTCAATTGACAAGTCTTCAATTGCCATCTTGTAAAATTGAGACCCCATTTCCTCAATGGATTCAAAACCAAAAGAAGTTAGTAAAGTTAGACTTCTCAAACACTGGCCTTTGGGGACAGCTCCCAAAAAGTCTCTATGAAATGATGCCAAATTTAACTAGTTTGTTACTTGCTAATAACCTTTTGAATGGTTCAATTCCAAAATCACTATGTAAATTGCCAAGGCTCCAAGACTTGGATCTTTCAAAAAACAAATTATCCAATGAGATTCCTAGCTGTTTGGGTGAAAGTGACGGTATTGTATTGATAGACCTGTCGTCTAATGAGCTATCAGGCACAATTCCTGAATCATTTTGTAGTTCTCTTTATGTCAGTTCATTACAATCTTTGAACCTAAGCAACAATACCTTGCATGGAGAGCTTCCATTACCACTGCGATCTTGCAATGTCTTACAGATTTTGGATCTTGGAAACAACGAACTACACGGCATTATACCTTCAAGTATATGGGCCTATTCTGGTGTTCTGGAAATTCTCAGGCTTCGACAAAACAAGTTTAGTGGTAGTATCCCTTTGAGCCTATACCAACTCTCATTCTTGCGAAGCTTGGACCTTGCAAGTAACAACTTAATAGGAACAATTCCATTTTGCCTTGGGAATCTTGAAGGCATGATTGATCTATTATCAGACATGGGATCTGGGCCTGCAAATGCTCTTGCTCCTTTTACTGCTTCTGCTCCTGCTCCTTTTACTGATTCTGCTCCTTCCCTTTCTTTACCCAGGTCCTGAATTTGATAAATGGGATGAAGAACATGTCAAGCAAGTCATGAAAGGAAGAGAATTTGATTTCACAAAAAATCTAAAGTTTGTAGTCAATTTGGACTTATCAAACAATTCACTAGTTGACATTGTACCTGAAGTTTTAAGTTCTCTTACTAAATTGATTAGTTTGAATTTATCGCACAACTATTTGTCAAGAGAAATCCCTAGCAAAATAGGGCAATTGAAGCTACTGGAATCATTGGATCTCTCGTGGAACAAACTTGCAGGCCCACTTCCAAGTAGCATGCCTTCTTTGACTTCATTGAACCACTTGAATCTATCATACAACAACTTTTCGAGGCCTATTCCAGAGGGAAACCAATTCTTCACTCTTGAAGATTCATCCATATATTTTGGAAATCAATATCTCTGTGGAGAACCTGTGTTAAAAAGGTGCCACAACCATGAAACCAATGAAGCTCCAACAAGTGTCCATTATGAAGACAAGAACCAGAAAGAAAAGATTATGTTTTACTTTGTTGTAACCATTGGTTTCATGACAGGATTCTAGGGAATAATTGCACTCCTAGTGTTCAACAAGAGTCTAAGGTATGTTTGTTTTAGATACATGGAGAAACTAGGAGATGAAATATATGTAGCAGTAGCAATAAGGGTTGCAAGGCTCAAGAGAATTGAATTGGAACCTTGGTTATGAGATATTTTAATTTGTGTTTAGTGTAATGATTTTGTGTTGTTGTTCCTATTAGGGATGGGACGTTTCTCATCCTACCCCTTTGTACTTACGTTGTCAGTTTTTCCTTAAATTTGGAAATGAATGTTTGTAAGCAAGGGATTGGGTAAACTTTGTCCACAGTGAATGTGAATTAGCTTTCTCTCCTCTATTTGTTTTCCATTTGGAATTAATGTTATATGGTTTTTATTGGCCAAGAAAAAATAATGACTAATCTTAGCATATTATGTGTATGAAGGTTTCCTCTTGAAATCGGCACTTTTAGTATTACAACTTATAGCTCCGGATATATATTCGGCTCAAATAAAGTTTGTTAGACTTACTAAAAATACAAAATTTATTTCTTAGCTAAAACTTGAGTTGTTCTAGTGCCTTATATTTCATAAGGCGTCAAAACTCTTTAATTATTCACCATCTGGATTATGATCATATTTTGACATGAAAAGTATTAATTCATCGCTTTACAATTATTATAACGTTTGATTTTATAAATTTTCATGTTCCAATTTCATTAATATGTTTAGTAATCCAGGTCCACAATATAAGGCACTTGTAGAAAAATGGTTTGATCCACAATATAAGTCACTTGGAAAATAATCAATGCTTAATTGTCAAGTTTGCCAATACAATTAATGCTTCAATGTGACTTCTTGTATTTTTCTTTCTCCTTCAAAATCACATTAAATATGGGTGAAATTAGAAAAAAAATTAATTTAAGACAAATTTAATGAATTAACTATAATTTTTTGATTATAATGAATCTGTTAAAATGACTTATATTATGTATGAAAGGGAGTAACTTACTCTTTCACAATTAAATTGTTCCTTTTCTTTTGCATATTATAACTAGAATCATACAATGTCCTTGTGCAACACAAGGGGAGTGGGAGTTTTCCTAACAGATTGTTCAATTGGTAATTCACCCACATTGTCAAAATGCAATTGGTCACTAAGTATTTATTTGAATAATTAAGTTTTCATGGAAGAATAACACCATTGACTCTAAATTAAGATGTCATCGCAAGAGAACCACCGTCCACATTTTCCGAACCCCTCATTGTCAAGTAAAGCAGTGCATACGTCTTTACTAGAGTTGAAACATTTGAGCTACCAGGATTTAAGCCTCATTGATTTTCAATCTAGATCTATTCCATTGTTCCTTGGGTCCATGAAACAACTAAGGTACCTTAATCTTTCCCACTGTTCCTTTTGGGGCACAATACCCCATCATCATCTGGGATATATCTCACCAACTTCCAAGTTCTTGATCTCAACAGAGTCTTCAATTGTCATCTTGTAAAATTGAGACGTCATTTCCCTAATAGCTTCAAAACCAAAATGTCTATGGAGCTTGCACCCAACTGGTTACCTCCTTTTCAATCAAAGACTCTTGAATTGTCATATTACAATATTGGGACGTCATTTCCCCAATGGCTTCAAAACCAAAAGAAGTCAGTCACGTTAGACTTATCAAACATAGGGCTTTGGGGAACCCTCCCAACATGGTTTAAACAAAAGGATCTAATTGTGCTAGATCTCTCCAACAACAAAGTTAGTGGACAACTCCCAAGAAATCTCCATGATATTATGCCAAATTTGACTAGTCTGTTCCTTGGTAACAACCTTTTGAATGGTTCAATTCCAAAATCACTGTGTAAATTGGAAAGCCTTCGAAACTTTGATATTTCAAAAAAATAAATTATCCAGTGAGATTCCTAAATGTTTGGGTGAAGTTTATGGTATTACATTGATAGATCTGTCATCTAATGAGGTATCAGGCACCATTCTTGCTTCATTTTGTAGCGTTCATATTTGCTTTGCATTACAATCTTGGCACTTGAGCAACAATAGTTTTCATGGTTTGCTTCCATCAACATTGCGATCTTGCAACAACTTGGAGATTTTGGATCTTGGAAACAGTGAACTATATGGTATTATACCTTCAAGTATATGGGCCAATTCTAGTGTGCTGAAAATTCTTAGGCTTCGCCAAAATAGATTCAGTATCCCATCAGCCCTATGCCAACTCTCTTACTTGCAAAGCTTCGATCTTGCTAGTAACAACTTATACAACAACTTGACAGGGCCTATTCCAAAGGGCAATCAGTTCCTCACTCTTGAGGATTCATCCATTTATGGGGAAAGCAATATCTCTGTGGAGAACCCATGATAATAAAGTTCCACAACAATGAGAAAAATGATGCTCCAACAGGTGTCCATTATGGCGACAAGAATGAGAAAGAACAGATTTTGTTTTACTTTATTGTAGCCATTGGTTTCATGACAGGGTTCTGGGGAGTTTAAGCCATGTGGTTTGTGATGTCCAAGAAATAAATGATGAATAATCTCAACATATTATACGAATTTAAGATTTCTTACAAATTCTTGCATGCATGTTTTAATGGCTAATGATAGGATTTTGCACTTATTTTGTAGTGAAAGTGAATTGCTATTATAATTTAATTTCAACCTTTTGGAATAGTACTATAAATATCTACAAATAAGTTAGCTAATTACATTATAATTTAATTTGAACCTTTGGGAAGAGTATGGATATCTTACAAATAAGTTAGCTATCTACGTTTATTTCTTGTTCTTCAATCTTATGGGAGAGTCTTTGCAGCAACACAAGTTGACTAGGCCGGTCTTCTGTATGAATAATTAATTATGTGAGTGTATATGAGTGGAGTTGGGTCTAAAACCATTACAAAAGTTAGCATTGACTCACACTTCAATATTGGGGAAATGAACATTAGAATCTTCTGTTGAGATTCGTACATGCAGCGAAATTAAATTTATCCAATAAATTACGAATCCCAAGAAGAGGATCTATCAACAGCGTTTAAATCGGATTAGTAATTAGAAACCGTACCTATGCAAACTCGTGTGTGTGCTTTGCAAACTCGTGGGCTAACACCTTCTTGATCAATCAATCTCTAGAAGCCGACTCTACGAATCCACTCCCTCTACCGGTATCCACACCGAACTGCACTCCAACACGAATGGCAGCGTGCTAGCGCCTTCAAGCTTTTGTCTCACGTCTCTCTTCTAGGGATTCTTTATGGCTTTTGAATTCTCTTGTATGTGTAATCAAATTACTTACAACCTAAGGGTATTTTATAACCCTTATGGGCCACATTAAATATTCAAAATCAATCTTATTAATTTTGAAATTGAATTGGAAATTAAATCTATCTAATTGATTCAATTCAATCAATTTATTTAATGCAAATTAAAAGCCAACTGATTTGATTTATTTTCATAAATCAAATCTGAGATATGATATCTATTAAATCATTGATTTATCTTCATAAATCAAATTAGGAAGTTATTTAATGATTAGCCCCTGGGGCATAATTTCTAACATCTTCCTCACTATTTGGTCTCCTATAAATAACAACCAGCTCATCTTCTTTTCACCCATAACTCACCATAATTGAGGTGGTTTTGATATCCCTTTAGCAAGCATGAGACGATCTCTGAGTGAGGTGCTTTTAATTTTGTTTGTACTGTTTTTTGAAGCTTCACAACTCTGTCTCGGTAGGAATCTGACAGATGAGAGCTGCATAGAAGAAGAGAGGCAGTCTCTTTTGAAGTTCAGAGACAGCTTTGACAATTACTCAAGACATGTCCTTTCTTGGGAGGGCAAACAATACTGCACATGGACAGGAGTCAAATGTGATGCCATCACAGGTCATGTGGTCAACATTGATCTCAGCCCAAAAAGCTATTCCATCGCTCCGCAATTACTCGAAGAAACATGGTTTACCATGAGCTCATGCGATGAGCAACTTGCCAATGGCTCACTTATTGATAAATGCGTATTGTCAAGTAAAGCAATGAGTCCATCCTTGCTAGAGTTGAAACATTTGACCTACTTGGATTTAAGCTTCATTGATTTTCAATTTACTCCTATCCCAGTGTTCCTTGGGTCCATGAAACAATTAACGTACCTTAATCTTTCCTGTTGTTATTGGGATGGGAATGTACCCCACCAATTAGTAAACCTCACAAATTTGCAGGTTCTTGATCTCGGCTCTTCCTTCGATTTATACATGGATGACTTCACATGGGTCTCTCATCTTTCTTCTCTTCAATACATTCACATGAGTGCAGTGATAATCAAAAATGAGATCAATTCGATGATGCAGGTACTTCTCAATCTTCCAATTTTATTACAAGCACACTTTGAGTTCTGCATGATTGATGGCTCAAAAAGTTCCCAGGGTTTTATGAATTCCTCCTCACTTCCATCCAAGCTTCAAGTCTTGAATCTTAGGGGGAATTTTCTTAATGTCATACCTAAGGCTTTGCAAAACATGACATCTCTTGGATCCCTTGACCTTTCTGAAACCTTTATTGACTCTGTTCCTTTATGGTTAGGAAAGTTCAAGTGTCTGGCACATTTGGATCTAGCCTATAATAGAATTTCTGGGTTGTTTCCCATTGCTATCCAAAACATTTCTTTGCTTGAATACCTTGACCTTTCCAGCAATAATCTGACATATGCAGTTCCACTATGGTTCATCAAGAAAGTTAAACATGCTAATCTTACTGACAATAAATTCTCCACTCTCGAAAGTTCTTGTCCTTCGAATTCCATAATCAATTCCAAAAATATATCAGAAAGCATTGGTTGTGATTTGCAAGCATTGGATTTTAGTCACAATGAATTGAAAGATGTGGCAGATAGCTTAGGCCAACTTAAGAACCTGGAGCACTTGAATTTAGCTTAAAATTTGTTATATGGCCCCATCCCGTTATCCTTCAAAAATTTGACGAAATTACAGGAACTAATTCTTGAAGATAATCATTTCAATGGAACAATTCCAGCATTCTTGTGGAGATTCTCTTCCTTAAGGGTGTTACATCTTTCTCACAATCTCTTAAAAGGTCACATCCCTGATAGTCTTGGAAAGCTTCAAAACTTAAAATTTCTTGATCTTTCTGACAATCACTTAGAAGGTCACATCCCTAATAGTCTTGGAAGGCTTCAAAACTTGAAAATTTTGAATCTTTCAACTAACTCCTTAAAAGGTGCTCTTGGGGAAATTCACCTTCGTAATTTGTTCTATCTCCAAGATTTAATCCTAAGAATGAAAAAATTGTCTATAGAGCTTGCACTCAACTGGTTACCTCCTTTTCAATTGGAAACTCTTGAATTGCCATCTTGCAATATTGGGACGTCAATTTCCTCAATGGCTTTGAAACCAAAGAAGTTACTCACATTAGACTTATCAAACACAGGGCTTTGGGGAACCCTCCCAACATGATTTAAACAAAAGGATCTATTTGTGCTAGATCTCTCCAACAACAAAATAAGTGGACTAGTCCCAAGAAATCTCCATGATATGATGCCAAAATTGATTAGTCTCTTCCTTGGTAATAACCTTTTGAACGGTTCAATTCCAAAATCACTGTGTAAATTGTCATGGCTTCAAGACTTAGATCTTTCAAAAAATAAATTATCCAGTGAGATTGCTAGTTGTTTGGGTGGAGTTGATGATATTGTATTGATTGATCTGTCATCCAATGAGTTATCAGGCACCATTCCTGAATCATTTTGTAGTTCTTATAGTTTCTATTTGTTAGCATCTTTGAGCCTGAGCAACAACAGTTTGCATGGAGAGCTTCCATCAACATTGTCATCTTGTACCGCCTTAGAGATTTTGGATCTTGGAAACAATGAACTACATGGCATCATACCATCAAATGTATGGACCAATTCTAGTCTGTTGAAAATTCTCAGGCTTCGAAAAAACAAGTTTAGTGGTACTATCCCTTTGAGCCTATGCCAACTCTTATTCTTGCAAAGCTTGGACCTTGCATGTAACAACTTAATTGGAACAATCCCTTTCTGTCTTGGGAATCTAAAAGGAATGACTCTAGATCTATCATCAGACATGGTATTAATGGAGCTTTTTGAGCTTGCACCTACACCTGCACTTGCACCAGCTGCACCTTTTGATGAATGGGATAAAGAACATGTCAAGCAAGTCATGAAAGGAAGAGAATTTGATTTCACAAAAAATCTAAAGTTTGTAGTCAATTTGGACTTATCAAACAATTCACTAGTTGGCATTGTACCTAAAGTTTTAATTTAGTTCTCTTACTAAATTGATTAGTTTGAATTTATCACACAACTATTTGTCAGGAGAAATCCCTAGCAAAATAGGGCAATTGAAGCTATTGGAATCATTGGATCTCTCATGGAACAAACTTGCAGGCCCACTTCCAAGTAGCATGCCTTCTTTGACTTCATTGAGCCACTTGAATCTGTCATACAACAACTTTTCAGGGCCTATTCCAGAGGGAAACCAATTCTTCACTGTTGAAGATTCATCCATATATTTTGGAAATCAATATCTCTGTGGAGAACCTGTGCTAAAAAGGTGCGACAACCATGAAACCAATGAAGCTCCAACAAGTGTCCATCATGAAGACAAGAACAAGAAAGGAAAGATTATGTTTTACTTTGTTGTAGCCATGGGTTTCATGACAGGGTTCTGGGGAATAATTGCACTCCTACTGTTCAACAAGAGTTTAAGGTATGTTTGCTTTAGATACACGGAGAAAGTAGGAGATGAAATATATGTAGCAGTAGCAATAAAGATAGCAAGGCTCAAGAGAATGGGATTGAAACCTTGGTGATGAGAGGTTTTGTGTTTAGTGTAATTCATTTCAGGGTTGGGACGTTTCTCTCCCAATCCCTTTGTATGTTATCAGCTTTTCCTTGAATTTGAAAATAAATAATGTTTGTAAGCAATGGATTGGATATAATTTGTATGATGTAATTTAGCTTTCTCTTCTGTATTTTTCTTTCATATATGGTTTGTATTGTCCAAGAAAAACTTATGAATATGTTATGTGTACTCAACATTTCTTACAAACTATTGGGCGTATATTTATTGTAATGGATGGACTATATGAGTTGGGACTTTTTAATTGTAGGAGTGAATTGTTATTATAATTTGATTTGAACCTTCTGAAAGAGTATAAATATCTATAAATAAGTTAGGTAGCTATATTTTGATTCAATCTTTTAATATTAACCGCTTATTATTGAACCAATCACTCCAAGGTCACAGTAGCTTTTTTTTCTGAATCTCTCAATGTATCTGATCACAACCGTTGTGGAGAGAGAGATAAAGATATGTTCAAAATAATTTGCTCCATCCAACAGTTATAATCAGATACTGAGAGATTCTGAGAAAAAAAACTTCTGAGATAATATGCTTCCCACTCGAAGTTGGTTCTGATTGATTTTAAAAAGTTTTGTAACAAATAGATAAAGAGAGATTATGAAAGCTGTGTACCTGAGCTGATGATCCAAATAAATAAATAACAAAGGATAGGCCCTCAAGGAAAGCCTAGAAGAACATCTGGTTCATAAGCTCACCATTCCCTACGGATATAAATATGGATCTATCTTAACCTCGACACTTAATCATGCTTTTTCCAAAATACTTCTTAATATTATATATCAGTCTATAAGTTATGTATAAATATGGATCTATATTAATATTATAAATATAAGAAATAAAATAAATTAAAAATCTTATATTTATGACTAAAATTCACCCCAAAATTGATTAGGTTCTATATTTAGGATCAAAGAAGTAATAAAGGATTATCTTGTTCTAATACAATTTATTCAAACTCTTTAGAATTAATGCGCTTAGGTAGTGCCATTGTTCATTGAAATCCACACGAAAGCATATTTCCTTAATATCCTTCCCTCCTCATTCCTCATCAGTATCCTTCATCTACACCATTAATCTCAACTAAAAGTTAATCTGAGATGGAAGAGAAGAGGAGAATGAACGGCTAGATAGAAAAATACTGAGAGAAAAAGAGGGAAGGATACTGGGGGAATTCAAATCCAAATCTACACATGGTATTTTGTTTTGAACTAATGATAGAGAACGGCGTGTGAAATTTAGATTTTGATCTTTTAATTTAAATTTTATTTAGTAATTTTCTTCCAACCTTATCTGTTTTTATCAATCAAACCATTTATTAACTACAAGAATTACAATGAAATATTTTTTTCTTAAAAAATATGAATATTATAGTTTAAATTTAATTCATTCTCTAGTTTTCTCAGTCTAAGCATGCTGCATTGAAAAAATTTTAACACCCAGGAGAAAATTAAGTCCTCTTTTTATTCTAAAAAAAAAAAAAGAAATTGAATAATAATAAAATTTTAAAAAAAATAAAATAAAATTCATATCACTCAAACCAAATTTAAATAATACTAGAAAAATATGTACAGCATGCACGTCATATACATCTTCGTGGCTTCCATTTTTTCCCTCTTTTTCATGTTTATGTAATTATGTCAATGATATGAAATTCAGACTGGATCTCAAATAGTAGGAATCTATTAGGCTTTTGATGTGGCCTTTAAAAGGCATTTCAAATTTCCGATTCATTTAGCACTCCAACCAATCAAGCCACCAAGTCTAGCTCAATTTTTAAGATAATGACTTTTGTAACCTTTTCCAATATCATATTCATTGCTAGGATTTTCCATGGTTTTGAAAAGGCAATGCATTTTGTTCAGCAAAAGACAAAAATTTAAATTTAAAAAAAGAATATAATTATAAACCACCTGGTAGTTGACCCTTAATTAGTGAATTTAAATATGGATCACAAATCAAATATGTCTTTTTCTTTAATACTCCTCCGGTCTTTAATATAAAAACTAGTTGATTTTTTTTAAAAGATTAAATAAGTTAAATATGTTACGTAATCATATCATATGTTGTTTATGATTAAATTATATATTAGGTTATAAATATGATAAATTAGTTTGGAGGAAATAAGTATAAATACTCTAAAATGATTTAATTAATTATTTTAATCTACTTAAAAAATCAACTAAATCATATATAGGGAGGTAATACTACTATTTATTGCATAATTTAAAGTGTCTTAGGTAACACGTGAAATCTCCGTCGTTAGTTGAAACTAAAATATGCCGCGTGTCCCATGTGAACATGATATGAAACAGCCCAACCATATATTTTTTTTTTTTCTTGCAATTCACATTCTTCCATATAAATATAATAAATGGATCATTTTTAAATGGGAAAATAACACTTTAGTAGTTGTCTGACCATAATGCTCATATTCACGTGGAAAGAAAAAGAAAAAAAAAAAAACAGTTGCATGCGTGACCAACTAACAATTTGTTTTGTAGTGTAATTAAAAATTAAAGAAGGCAAGTTAGAAACACAATACATACATTATTGAAAGTTCATTTGAAATCATTTTCAATGAAACATTTTTCAAAAAGAATTTGTAATTGTAAAAATATGTGAATAGAAGAAGAGTACACATGGGGGAGATTTTTTTCTTATTTGTATCCATTCTTCAGTTTAATAATGAAAGCTCAGCTGGAAAAGTAAGGTACATCTAAGAGTAGAGTAGGGTTGATTATGGACCACTAGACCAGCTTTGTCCTCAATTTGTCTGGATAGTATATCGGACTTTACAAAATGGTATTCTATGATCAATATAGAACACATCACAAAAGATTAAAGTTTAACTATAAATCTATAAAAATCTCTAACAATATTAAACAACAATAAAAAATAAAAACAGTATTCAGACCAGACTAGACCAGATCAAGGGGTTTGAGACCTTGACCCGAAGTCTAAAAGACTAGCATGATTTGGTTTACCTAATATTTTTTCAGTCTAATTTTTTCATCAAGGCTAGTTGGGTCAGACTGATTTACCTAGGCCATCGGTTTTTTTCCTCATCCCTAGAATAGAGCATTGGAAGATTTTCTTCTATTCATTCTTTAAATTTTAAAATAACAGAGGCCAAGTCGGAAAATAATTAAAAAAATAATATCAATTTAACAAAAAAAAAATTAAGTCCTTATAATTTTATCTTATTTTTAATTTGGGTTTCTATAGTTTTTTTTCGTTTTATTAGGCGGTTACACTTTTGTCAAGTACATGCATCCGTCTCTATATTTATAATTTGTTTATTAGGGTTGATGTTGAACAAACGACATATACATTGCAACGAAATACACAAATGATGTTTTTAAGAAATAAAATGATTGAATAAATTTTTTTTATTATTAATATAAAATTATTATGCTCGTAATATCTCCTTCTAGTTTTATATAATTAGTAATCTTGTTTATTTTGAGTTTTTTAGATTCAAATGGTAAAAGTTAAAATTGATTTATATGCATGATACTTCTTAAAATTATCAAATTATGATGATAGGAATTTATGGTTTAATACCTATAACATAGGAAACTACAATAACTCAATAAAAATAGAAAAATATATATATAAGAACTTGGTTAAAATAGAAGTTTGCATATTAAGTTTTCATTAATTTTATTAAAAAGATATTGAGGCTGTTGTTACTTTTTTTTTTTTTTTTTTTGATATTGAGGCTGTTGTTACTTAGTGTGGCTATTATTTACTGATCTTACTCCTTTTCTATGTTAGGTGGGCTTTCATAGGTTGACACAAGTAGGGCCACACTTAAAGTTTGCATTCTGCCTCCCAATGGGCATCACAATTGACATCTTCCATCGCTACAAGTTTTTTTTGGGAAAAATTAGAATGAAGTACCTGGACAAAAAAATATTTAATGAAAAGGATCATAAAAAAAAAGTAATTACTTAGAAGGACCAAATATCATAATATAAATTAAAAATTACTAAATTGTCCTTGATTAAATCTCCTATGTTATCATTAAATGAATTTTTTAACCCACATAAATTTTTTCTAAAATAAAATAATTAAATCATAAAAATTTTTTTGCTTTAACATATACAATAAATTATAAAACATATTGAGTTTTATTAAAATGATACAATAAAAATTTTGTTTATTTTAAAAATTATAATTTTGAAAAAAAAATGAAGAATGTGATTTTTTTTTTTTTTTTTGCATAGATATATCTATGCAATTTCTGAAAAATGAAAATTGAGAAAAATTTTATTTTATTTATTTAAGTTCAAAATCTTGTGTTAACTTTCAAAATAAAGTGTGGGAGAGAATGTAGAAGATTTCATTAAGGGTAGTTTAGTATTATTAATTTTATATTATTGTATTTGGTCCTTCAAAATAATTACAATTTTTATGGTCCTTCTCAATAAATATTTTTTCTTTTAGGTCCTTCATTCTAATTTTCCCTTTTTTAAAATAAATAATAGTATTATATTTGCTGTACTGTACAATAAAGAACAAATAAACTACCCCTAGTTTTAATATAAGACTCAATTGAATTTTTTTTAATAAGTTAGAGAAGTTAAAGAAATTACTTCAAAATATTTATATTTATCATTTTTCTCTATATTGATTTCTGCAACTTATAAACTGATATATAATCAAATGATACACGACATATGTTATAATTAAATAGTTTATTTAGTTTTCTTAACCACTTCAAAAATAAAATTAAATGTGTCTTATATTAAGGCTGTAAGGAGTACTTTAGATTTTTTTTTTCAATAATACATTGTTCTCATGTCAATTAACATAATTTAGATATCTATGAAAATGAACAAAATTGCTATCATAAGTGCAAACGTAATGTTTATGGTTTTGTTTGTAGATAGTATTAATTATAAAGTCACGTTATAAATGACTTTGCTATTA
Organism: Acacia confusa; assembly: GCA_037074495.1. Taxonomy (NCBI): domain Eukaryota; kingdom Viridiplantae; phylum Streptophyta; class Magnoliopsida; order Fabales; family Fabaceae; genus Acacia; species Acacia confusa. The sequence goes on along the minus strand of CM073502.1, from coordinate 41,636,610 downwards.
AACATTAAAATTCAATTATTTGATGGGACATGGACTCATGTCCTTTGCATGAAAGGTTTAGCCATGAAAAATACTTCTAAGTAATTAACTATGCTTTTGGGCTCATAACAATTTTTTTCCTAAGAAAATTAATATTTACAATAGTGTCAAAATCAAAGACAGTTATTTACAAAAATAGAACTAACCAACTAGGCTTTTGTGCTCTTATATATTCCTCCTGATCCTTATTATAAGGCATCAACTACAATTCTCGTAAACCAATAAAGTTAGTTAAAAACATTAAAGTTGTTATAAAATTCAAGTGACTTTCAATATTACCCATACTAACCACCTTAAACTCAAATATATAGTACTCTTTCACACTACCCTTATTAAATATGGGCAGAGATGAAAAAATGAATTAATTACACTATGAAAACTTACAAGTACCTTATAAAAAGGATAAAAAAACATTTGTCAGTCAGTGCCTTATAATAAGGATCAGAGGGAGTATATACATATCAAAAAAAGATTATACAGATTTCACAATGTTTACCGAAAACAGTGTCCAATTTTTTACTCCCTCCGTCTTAAATATAAGACAGAGTTGACTTTTTTTTTAAAAGGTTAAGGAAGCTAAATAAGTTTTTTTAATCATATCATATGTTGTGTATAATTATATTATATATCAATTTATTACTCATACTAACTAGTTTCGAGGAAAAAATAAATATAAATATAAATAGTCTAAAATAATTTAATTCGCTTCCTTAATTTCTCTAAAAAAGTCAGCGTTGTCTTATACTCCCTCTGGTCCTTATTATAAGGCACCAACTACCCACAATTTTTTGTCCTTTTTATAAGGCACCAACTACCTTTAACTAACTTATTTATTACTATTTTCCTATTATGCCCTTACTTTAACAAACTTCTTTAAATTTATCTCATTAAAGTAGGGATAAAGTTGGAAACTTTTATCAATTTTAGGCTCATTTAATGTCTCAACTTCCATTTCTTGGTTTGTGAGAAAAGATAGTCGGTGTCTTATAATAAGGACCAGAGGGAATATTTAGGACCGGAGGAGGTACTAACTAAGCCGAAATGTATTATTATTGAAAAAAAAATTATTATTTTATTTAGCACTGGGGTTGGGTTAAGTAGAATTGGTTAATTTCTTGTAAGGTAATGAATTAATGTTTGAATTTTATTTTTATTTTTTTGTTGGGAGATGACTAGCTACACCTGGTCTCCTAAATCCTAATGGGATTAGTGTTTCTAACAGTGTCAAGAATAGCATTACGTCTACTAAGTACTGGCTCACACTAATTCCTAAAATTCAACTACTAATAGTGGATGATGGATCAAAGCATATGATAAAGTTAGAGATAAATGAGGTGAGAAATTTGCTATTACCAAAAAAAGGACGCAGAATTTAGATGTGTATTAATTTGGTAATTCCCATTATAACCTATCCAATATACAGAATACCTAATTAAGGAAGCTTATCTTCAATAGTTAGTTACCCAACAATACAATCCGTTATGTTGGACGGGATTTTGGATGTGTGTATTCACTAAAACCCTTATTATCTGAATGAAGATTTAACTGTTATGCAGAATCTCCATCCTGGATACTATCCTCGCCAAACTGGAACATCTATCTTAACCGCTTTTATCTTTGTGTTGTGGTCTAATTTTCTTGAGCTCATATTGCCTCGCCAAACAGAAAGCTGCCCTTTTTTGGTTTTTGTGAATTTGGCCATGGATTCAATAGTCAAACGTGGGGAACAACGTGGGATGTTTCCTTGTATCTCCACTTTCTTCATAAAATACAGCCTTGAAGTTGAAGTTGACTTGTCGGAAATGTGTTTAGCTGCGTTCTGAATAATAATAACATTTCATCACTGGTGTTACTAACGTCACCCTTACGAAAGTTTCTTGAACAACACGATATTCTTCAAAATATTAAAAAAAAAAAAAGTAAAACAAAAATCACATTCAACGACACCTCTGATCCTTATTATAAGACATTTACTTATTTATAAGGAGTATTAATTATTTTCTTTTCATGTATGCTCATAATTAATAGGGATAGTGGATGAAGTTATAATAATATAATATTAGAATTTAATGCAACTGGTAAGAGTAATATTGAAAATTACTTAAATTTTAAAATAATTTTATTGAATTTAATTGTTTTTATTAGTTTGTGTGAATTGTTAGTTGATATATTATAATAAGAATAAGAGGAAGTACAAGTGTACAACTAGGGTCTTAAATACTAGAAACAAACAAACAACGTTTTAATTTTCAAATAAGTGTATAAAAAATATATAACAAAAAATATTATAATATCTAATAGTGTGTTTGGTTTGAGGGGTGAGGAAACTAATCTTAGAGGTTAATATTAGCTTATAATATTAGTCTCCCCTCCCATCCACTTCCCACAAATCAAACACATCCTAATACTGTTTTTTACTTTTTCATGTTCAAATATTCTCTTTAGCCAGATTAAGAACATTCATTGAAATCAATTCTCTTTATTTTGTCCTATATTAATACTACCTTTTAAAAATTCCATTAATTAATATGTGAACTTACTACGTACTCCTCACAAGTAATAGTATGTGCATGACCCAAATTAAACACAAACAAGCTCATTGATTTCTGTAACTTTGACAATTATATGTAATTTAAAGTCATTCACCACTTGTACTTCTTAGTATTTTAAACTTGTTCTACAAGAATTATAAGTTCTTAAATTTTACCGTTTTGATCTAATTTATAAGTTTTTGGTAAATTTTCAACTTGATCTCATTTATGAATGGGTAATTTTAAACTCTTTCTTTTATTTCTATTTTTATTGGTTCAATTAAGATGAGAAAAATTGCCACAATCTTATTTACTATCATGAAATTGGACTTATAAATACGGTCAATTTTTTTAATCAAAAAAAGACTTATAAATAGAATTAGAATGATATTCTTATAGAAAATAACAATTAATCATTATAGATTATGAAGATAAATAACTAACAATTTTTTTTCATAAACTTGGTGAAAACAAATATATAATTATTTCATGAGAGGGAGGCGTATGTAAAGTTGCAACTTGAGAATGATTCCCTTTTTTATGCTTTTGATTCCAAGAACCAAACACAATTAATATTTAGGGTTTCTCTATAATACATACGTGAGCACTTGTGTCTCCTTTTCAAACCTTGAACTCAGCAAAGGTCGAATCCCTCTTGGATACTAGTAGGCTCCACGTATACAATTATTGGTTTGTATTGAAATGGTCAATAAAACAGGCCAACCAAACCATCGTTGTAAAAAATAATTAAAAAGGGTCAATGAAAAGTATTTATTTTTTATTTTGTGTGTGGGGCGGTTGGTTGGTTAAAAGCGCATTTGATGGTAAATTGTAAAATGACAGAGAAAAAGGGTTAGTCAGACTTGAAGGGCGTTGAAAACAAAGATTCCCTTCCCTTCCCTTCCAGCCAACTCACTGCCTTGAATGAATAAAAAATGAATGACTTTTTTAGTATTGTGTTTTAACGTCCAACTTTTCCCCACCAAAAACCATATGCACAAGAGCTGGTGAGCTTTAGGTACCCGGAACCTTTTTCTTTTTTTACCAATTTTGTCTATAAATTACTAATGTCTCACTATCTCCCATCTTAAATATAAAATTAATTGAATCTTTTAGATAAATTAAGATAGTTAAATGAATTATTTAATCATATTATATGTTATTATCATTATATTATATATCAATTTATAAGTTAGATAAAATAATTTAGAGAAAAAATTGTAAATTAATTTAATTAGCCTTCTTAATATCTTTAAAAAAATTAATTTTATATTATATTTAAGGTGGAAGAAAGTAGCAAATAATAATGAATTTATTCTTTTTGAATACTTTCAATCTAAATTCTATGCAACAAAAACTTTTGGATACTCATAAGTTATAACCCCTACCCAAAAATTTCCATAGTAAAATTAGACACTAACACTTTAGTTTTTTAAATTATTAAAGTACTTGAGGTAGTAGATATAAAAAGTAGTTAAAGGACTTATTTTTGTTTTAAATATAGATTATCAATCCATTTTTTCACCTAAATTTATATAAAAGAAAATTCTAAATTTAGCATGTTAAATGAATTTCTATTGCATGAACAAATGATAAAAGGTAATAGTTCCTCATGTCCTTGATGTAAGATATTATATTTAAAAAGTTGATATTGATTATAAATATGAGATATATATTTAATATTTATCAATTTTTTCTTAATTTACTCCTACTGATTCTCCTTCAACAATGATCAAAGAGAAAAAGAATGAAAACCAATGTTAATTGGGTCTAGCAGAAAGGACTAGTTTCTCACAACATGACAAACCAAGATTCGAATCCCTCATAAAAAATGTGCTCACATTTAATGTCCAATAGTACCTTGAATAAGAATGTCTCAAATAAGAAGATATTTAGCATACAAAAAAAAAAAGAATGAAAGAATTTAGAAATATAAATATAGTGTTTTAAAAAATACATAATATATTAACTGATTTAACTAATTTTAAAAATTTAATTTAATTAGATAAATATATCTTATATTTAGAAAATTAACTAAATTTTTAAACGTTACTAGTATTAATGTTTGTTTGAATTAACAGTATAAATTATTTTTTTGACATAATTTATAATATATGAAAGAAGTTTCATCGTATACAATTTTTTTAAGGCGCACCTCAAACAAGCCCTCAACAAGAAACACCCAAACCTCCCAAATTCATCGATACTCTTCCCCTCTTTTCGGTTTTCCCGTTCTCATCTTTGACTCTTGACACCATCGTACTTCCCCACGCTCTTCTGTCGCCAGCTCACACTGGGCCCCGCCCCACTTTCCCCACACGTGCTCCTCTTTCTTTGCCTTTCTCATTCTAACCCATAAACAAAAACTACAATCCTTTTTTTTTTTACAGAACAAAAACTACAATCCTCATATTCCCTAAACGCACCAAATTCATAATAAGCTAGTAATTAAATAATCTAATTTTTATATAAAGCATTAATTGATAAGTATATTTGATTATTTTTATAAGAAACTTAGCACTCTCATCTTATTTATAAGTCTAGTTTTATGTAATAAATAAAATTGTGACTATTTTACCTATATTAATTATACCCATGAAGGTAGAGAGAGAATAAATAGTTGAAAAATACAGTAGTCAATAACAAATGAGGGCAAAGTTAAAAATTTACCCTATAATTATTGAGTTAACTACTTCTCATTAGTATGTGAGATTTAGTCAAAGTAGACTTATAAATAAGATTAGAGGGGTACTTATTTTCAAAAAATATGAAATAGTTTTCAAAAAAAATTGATAATGGTAGTGAGTCAAATTTGAGAGTAATAAATAATATAATATTAGAATTTAATGCAATTATAAAGGTAATATAAGAAATTATTTAAATTTTAAGACAAATTTAATATTTTTAATTTTTTTATTGGTTTGTGAAAATTATTAATTAGTGTCTTATTATAAAGATTAGTGAATCATGTGATTTTCATAAGGCACTATTCCCTCCACGTCTGTATATATTTTTTTTTTTCCAACTGAATTGTGATTTTCCATATGTGATTTCCTCTTCATTTTTCTGGTAGAATTTGTTATAAACATGGGTTTCTTGTTTAGTTTTAGTTCATTTCAGATTATATTTAACTACAAACCTCATTCAAGATTACTTTTACCCTTTGCATGGGTTGAAACTATTAGATTTTCTTGTTTATGCTAATTATTGAGAATATATGCTGATTTTTTTTTAAATTTTTTATGTTTAATGTTATATTGTGCTTAATCACCACATTATTAGATTAGTTCAATTGAACGATGTTTGATAAAACTATTTTGGTTATAGAACTTAAGAAAAATCATGTTAGATTAAATTTTATTGATTAAATGGATAGTTTATTGTTAGAATAGAGATATAACTAACAACCATACATAGTCTTATGAATAATTATTTTGGAAAGATGGTTTTCATTAATTATAAATAAGAGATTGGATATTTTTAATGGAGATTAAAAATTAATCTTCACTTAAAAAAGATTGATTGAGGATTTTATACCATTTGACTAACATATAAATTCATTCAATTAGAATAAGTGATTTAAATGCATAGTGTCATGAAACACAACGGGAAATGACTAATCCTAAGCCTTTATTGTCTTGAAACTAAAATCAATTTTCTATCTTCCATTGCTCAACTTTATTATTTTCATCAAATTTCCTTATTTCACTTACTCAATTTTAAATATTTTCATTTATCCTAGTTAAGAACATTATAATAATTAACTTATTTTTGTCATAGTTCTTGTGAAATTACACTTATTTTATTATTACATTATTACTTGTGACCCGTGTGCACATGATAAACTAAATATAGAACAACGACCACAATTAATCTTATTAAATATGGTCAACTGTACTTATAGCTTGACGTTATTATATTATGTTAACTAGTACATATTTAAATAAATAATTAACCAAAAAACTTCGTTCATTATTAATTAACTTTATTGAATGTCGTCTTACATCGCGGTCTACCATCTAATTTTACGCTCTTTAAGTTGGTCTAGGCCATTAAGTTAAACCGCCAATAAATTTTGAAAAAAATTAAAACCAGGCAAAAAATTCAACTTTTTAAAAAATCACAATAACTTACCATTTTATTGAAAATTTCGCGACATTAATTACTATTTTGTTAATTTTTAGATCTATCACGCATCTGCTAATAAAGTTGATTGGGTTGATAATGTGTTTGATTCATAACTATAAGATTTTGAGTTTGAATCTCATTGATATGAATATTTCATTGATGAACAACAATCCATAATTATGTTCAATAGCATTCTTTAAGCTTATAGGTATGTCACTCTAATAAGCTATTGAGACCCAACTCACTGTATATATATATATAAAGATTTACAATGCATCTAATATCTTTAAAAGATTGGTTGTTACAACCTCTTTCTAATTCAACCAAACCGTTGGTGGTTTTATATATTAAAGTATTAAACTAATCGGCACGCCCTCTCGTGTGGTCCCACACTATTTATAGTAGTAGTATATGTACTATGTAGTAAGATTCAAAGCGCAAAACTCATGGCAATAACTTACTATTTACAAATTTATTCTTGCCAAATACCCCCTATTTTATTTAGTTATTGAAAAATAATATTTTAAACGTGTCCTTCAGTCGTTTTCTTCAATCTCTCGAAATAATCATTTAAATATTTTAATACGTTGAACTGATGCGCACACAGATTATTTTAGCAGATACCAACTTCTTTTCTTATATAATTTGTGAAACTTACGTCCCACTTGTTTCCAGACACATCAAGTCCCATCCAACTAGTGTAGCGCAGTGGTATGACGTTGGTTATCCAGCCTTTATAATCAGGTTTCAAACCCTACCCGGACCATTGTCCCATATTAAAAACACACACACACACACATCAAGTCCCAGCTTAAACAGTAAAACAAAATGTAGGGTCCTCTAAGAAATTGACACCCCACGCGTAATGTAAATTAAAGAATATTCCTAACTAATGCCTAATAGTACTATTCTAGAAAAAACAATATAATATAATAGAAAGAGGTATCTCTCTCCTCATCTTTTTGTTTCATACCCCTTAGTCTCATTTAAGTGTTAATTGGAAATATGAGAAAAAAATAAAAGAATAATATAATTTTTTAGATTAATTAAACGAATATAATTTATAAATTATGATGAGAAAAACCTAACTCAATATTATATCATATCAATTAGAAAATTCTAAATCTTTTATTACGAAAACATGCTGATTTATTAAAATTTTCTAAAGGGTTTGTCTACATAGACAAGACATCTATAAAATCTATACTAACAAACACTACTACAACAGTGTATATTACGCTATTTTTTTTAAGAAATCAATATATCAAATTATTTTTAATTATTGTTATTGATCTTAAAAAAATAGTTTTTTAAAAAAGGAGTAATACTCAAACCAATAATTTTTTTTCCCTAATTTCCTAATTTGTACGACAACAAGCCCTCCTAAGCAACCTTAAACAAAAAATCTAAATTGGACAAAGTAAATTACTTTGTGAGTACTCTTTCTCAACCCCAAAAGGCCAGATTACATGACGTATCATATCATATTTTCTCCATTCTTTTTCAATCTATATAATTCAACATCGCATTGGTCAATATGAATCAAATATTAATCCATCATTAAATATTTTTAAATGAATTTTAACTTGCCATAATTTTGTGGTTGTTGTGAGGTCCCCTTGGATTTGGAAGCCATTACTATTTGATTTTGAAACGAGATTTGGAATGAGTGGGGTCACCGACCCCTGGAAAAAAAAAGTCCAAGTTATTAATTTAAGTATCAATAATTTATTTCATGATTTTTAATACGATTGATACATGTCAATATTTTACTTTTTCCCTTCTAGAAGAATAATTTTCCCCAATTTAGAGCATTTAAATATTTTTGAATGTGTTCACAGCCTAAGATTATTTCAGGATTTGATGGAGACCGCCGCAAATTGAAGAGGAATCATTGAAATGAACAGATATAGGGAAGGTTTCAAATCCAGGCTAGATATGGGTTTCTTTTTTATTTTTAAAAATAAAAATCCAATGAATATTTTCATTTTAGGAAAAATTAGAGTTAAGCATATTTACATTAGAAAACTTTAAAATTCAAATATGTTTTGGTACAAAAAAATTAAAAATTAAACATAAAAATAAAATAAAATCTTAATTTTAATTTTTTAATTCTTGAGTCTCTCAAATTTATGTTTTTCATTAATAAATTTCTTTGATAAAATTTTTAATTATATTTTTATATAATTATTCTAATTATAAATACTAAGAAATATTAATTTATTTTTGAGTAATATCAATTTTATTGAAATAAATTTAAATTTAATTTATTTAATAAAATTTTATTTGTTTCTTATCAAAATAATATATTACAAACTTTTAATTTTCAAAATAAAAAAAAGGAAATTCCATAAATATTATATTTATTATTCCAGATTAAGATATAGTTTAAAATAGGGAATATCATTTCTGCCTTTAAAGTAGAAAAAGTTTTTTGCCTTAAGTCAAAAATACGTCGTTTTGACTCTTCTTTTGTTTTTTTTTTTTTCTTTGCTCTTCTTTTCCTTTCATATGTTTATCTCTTCATTTAAAAAAAAGCTACAACGACATAGTTTTGGCTTAAGGCAGAAATGTTATTCTCTTTAAAATAAATCTCCAATGTTGTAGATTCTTTTTTGTAATGAGAAAGCATCAATTATTTGATCCAGGAGTTGATTATGGTAGTAGTAATTCATTAAGGCTGTTTTTGTTGTTGCAATTTATGAAAGCAGATCCTAGACACGCACGAATGCACGTGTGAAGAGTTCTTGTTTCCAGCCGCGTGACCCTGGCGTGGGCCCAGGTAAAAGGGCCCCATGGCAATGCCACCTCATCACCCCGACGATATGAGGCCGTCATTGCTCAAGAGACGGGCCCACCAAAGCAAGTTGCCACGTGGGACCACCTGACTGGCTGTCTTCACACTAAATCCCATGGTCACCGACGGACGACTACCGCTCGTTCCCTGATTGCGACAAGACAGAGACGCGCGCAAGTCATAGTGGCCCCACCTACCCCATCGTGGCCACGTCGACGTACACTCGATTACACGTGTTTCCACGCGCTGTCATGGCAAAGTCGCACTTCCACGTGTCACTGAGTGGGATCCCATTCAACTTCGCCTTTCTTAAATATTTTATTTTCATAGTCTGTCATAAAGGAATGAACATAACAATGTCAATTGAATGCGTTTATTTTGTCTATCTCAGCACGAAAAGTGGATACCTTCGTGATATAGGAAAATGTCACAATACGAAATTGATTGTTTCAAAGTTATTCAACAATTACGGTTGCAGAGGATTTTTGAGAATGATCTAGAACAATCCAAGTTGATCTTGGATTGAGTGTTTTGCTCTTGTTCATTTTACGTTGTGTCATCTTGTTCTATTTTTAGACTCTAGTTTCATCGCTTGGCTTTCCAGACTTTGTGGTAGTATTAAGAAAAAATTATAGTTATGTGGAATAAAGGGACTAAAATAAAAATCTTAAAATACTTATAGGTTGAAATATAATTTTATAAACATCTAAATTTATTCTATAATTTTCGTCCCTTAATTACAATTGCGTGATCGTCGGTCCTGACACCTACACCATTGTATATGTAAAACTAGCTGAGCAGTTACTGGCACCTTTGGATCCCTGACTACAATGAATAAAATCTTAGATAATCAAATTGGTTCAAGAAATATCTTTGATGTAATCAATCAATTATACACAAACAAACACGAACACATATCATATATGTATGTAAACGTTCGCAGTTGATATTATTTGATGTGATGTTAATTAGGAAAAATATATTTTCTAAAAAATCATATTTTATTTTATTTTATCAAGAGTTCTTTAAAATCATTTTGGACTTGAAATTAATCTTTCTTTACAAAGGGTTTTTGTATTTCTCAACAAATGTGTTTCCAAGGGTAAATAAAATTGTAATAATAAAAATATAATTTTGACAGGGTTTGGCTGAGTAAAAAATACTCCACAAATCTTTATAATTCTTCTCAATTTTAAATTAGGTCCCATAGTTTATTTTGTTTGAACATATGTGATAGGCCACTGATATATCTTTAAGTGTAAAAATAGCTAGTGAGTTTTAAAAAACAGAATTTCATGAAATTATACATAAGGATGTACGGATTAATTATGCAAGATACGTTATTTTCAGAAGGTTCTCAAGACAAGGAAAATCAGTCCCGATCAAAATCTCAAAAAAATTTATTTCGATTACGATTTCTTGAGAAAACTTAAGGAGGATAGAGGAAAACCTAAAGAAATGTTTAGTAATCTTCTTGAGCGAAACTTTTTAATTAACAATTTATCAAAAAATTTGGTTTTTGATCAAGTTCTATTTTTTAGAAATAAAGTCAAATGTATTTCAATAAGAATGTTAATCATCACAAAAAATAACTCTATACTTCACGACAGTATAGATCGTGAAGCAAGAATAAAGGAAAGTGTTGAAATTAACATTTAATTGTTCGAATAAAACAACCCTATCAAAGTAAAAAATGAGAGATGAAAGTATTTAAGTCCTTATACATATAATTTGATGTTGAACTTATTGACCCTTTAGGAGGAAGGAGGACTTCCTTTTTACATATTACTCTCAAATCTTGTCTCGGATTTTCTGTGAAAAATGGTGATTGAAGAGTTTTAGATAAAACAGCCTGGAAGCATAAAACAACAAACATACTCTATCTAGTTCTTATTATAAGACACCATTTACTAAATGTATTTGGTATTTTTTATAAGGCATTTACTTGTTTCCAAGAAGCATTAATTTTTTTTTTTTCATATATGCCTATAATTAAAGGGATAATAGGTGAGAGTAATAATAATATAATATTAGAGTTTAGTGTGAATAGTAGGGGTAATATTGAAAATTACTTAAATTATAGGATAACTTTATTGACTTTAACTGTTTTTATCGGTTTGTGTGATTTATTAGTTGGTGCCTTATAATAAGGACCAAATAGAGTATTAGCTTTTCATGTTTCTTTCGGATTTTTTATTGTGTCCAATGTCGCCGTATGCTCTTTGTAGCCGACCAATCATATGTTTTACGTAACTGTCCCTACTTAGTGGTATAATATTGTGTTATTATTATCTCCTTTCTAGAGCGGGAAATCGGGTTGAGCATATCGGGTCTGCTTTTTTAGGGCCTGACCCTTTAAGGGTCGGATTTGAAAATTAGAAGAGTTAAATGAAATAAATCTTGTAGGGCTTCGTGCTTAAAAAGGCTAGTCCTACATGGCCTCGAATCGGCCATATAAGCCCTTTTATTAGATGTATTCATGATGCTGGAGAATAAATTTATGATATTTTTACTCATAAAGCAGAGTCTACTACTCAAAGTGAAACACAACGAAATGTTTTTGAAATTAATAATAGTGGCGAAGAAGATGACAATGATAGTCATCGTGCAATGTTGTTTAGTGGTACGCTTATTATGTTTTATGTAAGTTATTTATAGACAATAATTTGTTTTTTATTACGAATTATGAATGTATTTATTTGTTGGATGATTCGTGTTGTTTAGATATTAATATTGACAATATTTATTTGATAAATTAGAATTTTAATTATTGTAATTTATTAATTATATTTATTTGAAAAAAAGAGAAAAATTAGTTAAAATTTGGAATACTAACTTCCAAGAAAGCTGGCCCTAGTACTATTGAATCGAACTTTAAGAAATACTCCCTCTGGTCTTTATTATAAGACACCAACTAACAAATCACACAAACCAATAAAAACAGTTAAAGTCAATAAAGTTGTCCTATAATTTAATTAATTTCCAATATTACCCCTATTATTTACACTAAACTCTAATATTATATTATTATTACTCTCACCTACTACCCTTATTAATTATGGGCATACATGAAAAAAATAATCAATGCTTCTTGGAAACAAACAAGTGCCTTATAAAAAGGACCAAATATATTTGGTAGTTTATGCTTTATAATAAAGACCAAAGGGAATAGATTTTTTTTTAACCTCAGGTCTTATAGAACCGGCCCTATTAAATCCTGACCCTTCAAGAACTAATCCTATAACACTGGACTAGCCTGGATTTCTAACTTTACTCCTTTCCATTTTCCTCGTGCGCAAGACCTTTGATATTTTAATGGGCGAATTCCCTAAACGTCCCTTCCTATTGCATTCCTTTTCTACCAATTAAATTGACATTGGAACGTATGAAATTTAATCTTTTACAAAGTAGTACCCTTTTTATTGTCTTTATTGTCCCTATTTGGCTATTTTAACTAGGCCTAAATGTCATCCTCCTATGGGAAGTAGAGTGGTCAGTCTAAGGCCCTTACGCGCTTACCACGGCCCGCGGTAGTCACGCGCCCCCGCCGTTGACAGTTGAAACGTAAATTCACGCGCAAAGGAGGGCTGCTAGGGAGTGTTTGGTCACTTTCTATTTATTTATTTTTTTAAAAAAAGTGCTTCCAAATTCAACTACCGGGGAAGGTTGCCTTATGGAGCACGTTTCGTGAGAACCGAAACGCTATAAATACCCTCCGCTTCTATGTTATAACCTTCTTTCTTCTTCTATCTTCCCCTTCAACGTATTCTCGCTGTCTCTTCTTCGCTCCCTTTTTCCTCTCTGTAACATATTTGTCGCTTCATTACTTTCCCTGTTCACACTGTGCCTACTTCCCTTTTTAAGCTCTGTTGTGTATTCCTCATCTTCGTTGTTCTTGCTCTTAATCGGCCTACACATTACCCTCCCCTCTCCCCCCACTGTTCGGCCGCCCATAAATTACTGAGAATAAGAGTACTGTAGCTGAAATATCCTACCAAACCTTCAGGGTATCTACTTTTTTCTGGTTGCTCTGTTATTCTGCTCGCTCTTGAACTATACATCAGTTCGTGCTTTGGTTTGTTTCCGTTTCTGAAGATTTGGCTCCTAGAATCCGCATTCTGAGAATAATGAGTTTTCTCATTTCCTTGTTCTTCTGTTTGGAGCTCGTATGTTAGGTACGTTTTGAATTTATGATTAACTTTAAATTTCCATATTTTCGCTTTCTCTCACAGTAATGTTTTTAAAATTTAGATTCTACGAGTCTGGTGAGGATTAGTTTTGCTTTGTTTTTTTTTTTTTCCTGCTTTTGTTATTGTCTGATTTTGACTGCGTAAATTGCTTACCATTTGGAGAGTTCGGTAAGGTGGAATCTTTCCTCTTACCTTCACGGTTTATGTTTTATAGCTATTCTGCCATATTTAGAAGTATTAGAAACTCGTCAAAATTGGGCTTTAGTCAATCTTCGTTGGCGTACGCATTCCCTTCCTTCCTATCCCTGTTTGGCTGCCGAGAAAGTTACTGACAAAAGGAATCTGTAATTGAAACATCCTACCAAACAGTCTGGGTATCCATTTTTTCCTTATGGTTATTCTGTTGTTTTGTTGGCCGCCGAACTATAGTCTAATCTTGTTTTAATTAGGCATAAGTCTTCTTTATGGTTTATCCCCATTTCTAACGTTTGGGAACCCGGAACCTGCATTCTGAGGATTATGGACATTCTCATTTCTTTGCTCCTCTGTTTAGAGCTCCTATATTATGTACGTTATGAATTTACTGAATTATTCTTTTTCATCTTATTTCCCCTTTTTCTAGCAAGAATTCGTTTCAAATTAAGATTCTGAAAGTTTCCTGTTTAAACTTTGTTTTTTTGGGTTATTGTCTGATTTTGACTGCATAAATTGCTTGACGATTGGAGAGTCCCATGACGTTTTGGCCATGGAATCTTGCTACTTACCCCTGCAGTTGACGATTATTTAATATTTAGAAATAGAAATATCAGCTGGTCAAAATCCGGGCCAACTGTCTTTATTTAAAGATTATGAGTAGTATGCTTCCTTTTGTTCTCTATTCTAACATATAATCATCTTCTTTGACTGGTCTTGGCTTGATTGGTTAATTCAGTTTTTTGTTCAGTTTTCCGACCACAGGATGGATACGGTCAAGTTTGGACAAAAATTTCTGATGTGTCTCCCCTGGAAGTATATTTGATTAAGTTGATGTGATTTGTTGATTGTTTTATGCTTGATTTTTTTGCAAAGTCTGATTGTTCCTTGCCTGATCTCGTAAAGTACTTCGAGCCATTTAAAAGAAAAATAACTCGGGAAAAGTCAAATTTTGTGAAGTCGATATCATTCCCTGGTCTATTCACCAGAGTTTTATTTTTATAAATTGGGAGTAGTTTCATTTATGCCGAGAAAATAGAATAAGTTCTGGTCCTTTATATTAACAGGCTCCAAAGAACCATTACATATACAACTATAGATTTTTTTCCTTCGATTTTCATGATGCTTGTTTGGGATCAGAACGGAAGTATGGTATTCTTTATAAGTGTTTAATGGTGATAATCTATGTCAGTTGTCTGTTTTGTTGCAGAATCTTTATTTGTTGTGTCCATATGTTTTATTGAGTCCCATGTTTTGTCGGCCCGTAATGTGTGGTTGCATAGTTCTTTCATGTTCATTACATGGGATAGGACAGCTTGACGATATGTACATAACTATTATCTGCTTAGTTATGTTTTTCTAAGGAAATTTCATTTGCTCACAAATGAGCACAATATCTATTTTCATTTTCTGGATGCCTTTTTTTTTTTTCTTTTCTCCACCATCCTTTACTATTTTTTATTTTTAGTGTGTGGTGTAGGTGAACTTTAGTCCTGTGTTCTTCCATCTTTCTGCTTCATCATGTTCAAGTTGTTCTTGCTAATGGATTTTACTTTGTTTTGCTGAGTAAGTCGATGGCTTAGTTATTAGGATAAGTATTTTTTTTTATGCTTTTCATCCGCCAAATAGCTGGAGATATCTGGTCATCCGTTCTATTTAACCGCAATATGCTATTTGATAATTTGAATTCATTGACTTCTTTCACTTTTGAACCCTTAACAGCATCTATTGTTATCAGTGTGAGTCTATTAATCCAAAATCTTTCAAGAAACCCGTTAGTATCTAGCATAGAAGTCTTTGGTATGGATTTAGCATGTTTTCTAGAACTGAATTTATCTTCCCTGGTGTCTGGAATATAAAGTTTATTAGAAAATATATGAATTATAGAACTAGGTATATGACTGTCATGTGCAATATTAACAGGGTTCAGGGACACTTTATTTGAAACATGTTTATTCTTATCCTTTTGTTCTTTAGTAGCCATTTATATTCATTTTTAGAAAACAAAAATACAGAATAATTACGTAGAAATGTTAGTTTACCTTTAGCCTCAGCATAATATTCATATTGTCATATGGAACTGTGAAAATGCTTTATAATGGATTAACTCAACTGTGATGGTGCTTCTTTTTGCATTTTTTCTTGTTCAAAGACAGATAAATTACTCAATTATGGTTCAAGGTGAGCCTCAATAATATTGAGTTGTCAATTTAGGTCTATGCCTAGTCTGTCTGTGTATTTCAAATCTTAGGTTTACTGCTTGTAGGATGAGATCCTTACTGTCTCCATTTGGAGTTTTGTCGATTGGACAGTTTTAAACCAATCAATTAAGCAAGAATCCACGCAACTTCCTTCGTTCTTTCCTTTGTTTTTTTTTTTTTTTTAATTTTCTTCTTGTGTTTGTTTTTACATGGCCAAGCGGATTCATGCTTCACAATTATTCTTCTAATAATAGAATTTCCAGTACCTGTCTCCTTTACTTTCTTCCCATGTTCCCCACCTTTATGTCTGTTTCATTTGTTCCATAATATAATTGTCATGCATGTCAAGCGTCTTCGTCATTTATTGGTTTGTTGTTGACCGAAGCATTTGCATCTGCTTTTTTTGTAATAACATCCGCTAAACTTGCTAGCTGTTTTTCTATGTCTACTTGTCGCTGTATGTATTTAATGCCCTAACCAAATTCCTCTTTGACAATATATGTTTTCTGGTAGGAGTCTACTATAATTTTTCTTTTTAGCTTATGGTAAGATGAAAAGGTACAACTTGAATGCTGCTTGTTTCAAAAATTCTGCTGCTTGACATTCAATGATTTCATAGTAAATTAATCATATGGTCTTTTTTTTTCAGGAGATTGGCAGTTGATGGACCGTTACCCCAAGAGTAGTGACAAGAAAACATTGAAGAAGTGGTTTTTTATTGATAAAAGAGTTGGTTGAAGTGAAAATTTGATATTTGGCTCAATCGTTGATCAATTCGCCACTAATTTCTTAAATTCCTGCTGCTCTATAAATTAATCTACAAACCTGGATCCAATGGACCTGAAGTCAAATCACACTCCTGTTCTTACTGATGCTGCATCCATGACGAGATTGAGATTGGGCGTGCATTCCAGTCTATTGCCTTATTCTCCTACAGGGGCAGCTTTTCCAACTGGCCTGCCTCTGACTATCCCTAGGAAGAAGACTGGAATTCTTGATGATTTTCGTTGTAGTAGTTGGCTGGATGCCATGAAATCTTCTTCTCCTACAGCCAAGAAGATAACAAAGGATATTAATCATGGTTTTGCATCATCTGATGCCGATAGTGCTTATAGTACCTGGCTGGTATTACATACTTTCTGCAGTTCATTGTGTTTGATTTTAGTTTCCATTTGTATAATTCTGGATTGGTTGTTTATTGTATTTCATTTTTCCATTCTTTTTCAATATCACAGCTAAAGTATCCATCAGCACTTGCATCTTTTGAGCAAATCGCAAACCACGCCAAAGGCAAGAGAATAGCATTGTTTTTGGATTATGATGGAACTCTTTCACCAATTGTGGATAATCCTGACTGTGCTTTCATGTCTGACAATGTAAGTAATCTTCTCCAGATTTTGGGTCCATTATTTCAATTGGGAGCTACTCTTTAATTGTTCTTATTTTTCCTGATTTCGATTTGGTAACTTCTCTAGATGCGTGCTGCTGTTAAAAAAGTGGCAGAGCTTTTTCCCACTGCAATAATTAGTGGAAGAAGCCGTCACAAGGTACTTGGCTTCTCTCGAACAGTTTATTGCAATTTTCTTTCTCTTTTTGTTGTTCCGTATCTATATGCACATTTGTGCTCGTGCAGAGCATTCTAACCTTCACACGCAATTTGCTCAGGTACATGACTTTGTAGGACTAACTGAACTCTATTATGCTGGTAGCCATGGGATGGACATCATTGGTCCTGTGAGACAATATGTATCTGATAACCATCCTAATTGCATTAGGTCTACTGACAATCAGGTACTAGTTTTCAACCAAAGTTTAGATTTGATATTAGCTTTTATGTCTGTTTCTCTCATCTTCTCAAAAAGGGCCTCTTTTAAGATCTTTGTAAAACAATGCAGGGAAAGGAAGTTAATTTATTCCAACCCGCTGCTGAATTCTTGCCCATGATTGATAAGGTGGGTGTATCTTAAAAATCCTACTGTGAATCACATTCTGATCTTTTTCTCTATTGGACTACGGCATTCTGACATACTCATGTTTGAGCAGGTGCTTGATTCCCTCATTGAATGTACAAAAGACATTAAAGGAGCAAAAGTTGAGAACAATAAATTTTGTGTCTCTGTACATTATCGCAACGTAGAGGAGAAGGTAAATGATTCTGTTCTTATGCTTAATATTTTGCTTAGCTGCCTATTACTTTTCATAAAAGATTAATTGTTCTTAATTAAAATGCAGGATTGGGAAATAGTGGGGCAGAGAGTCCACGATATTCTTAAGGACTATCCACGTTTGCGATTGACCCATGGGCGCAAGGTACTAAATCAAACTACTGAATTATGAGTAATCACATTGACCTCGAATGCTAGATTTTAGAAAAATTAGACCACAAAATTTAAATGAGCAAGTATTTGGTATTTTCTTTTCTTTTGGAAATAAATTGTATTCTAAAACATAGTAGTAGAGTTCAAATTGATGACAAGTTAACTTGAAAGTTACGAGCATAATAGTTGTGATGGAAATTTTTAATCCAGTTGTGGAATTTTAAAGCAATCTATCCTATATAAGATTATTTAATAACCTGTGTTCACTACTTTTCAGGTTTTAGAGGTCCGACCAATGATTGATTGGGATAAGGGGAAAGCCGTCACATTTTTACTTGAATCTCTTGGTGAGTTAATTTGCCATTTATTTACTTCTGCGTTACTTTATGGAATATTAGAATTATCTTTGTTTTGCAGCAATTGACATTAGAAATATATTTACAGGGCTTAGCAACTGTGATGATGTGCTGCCTATATATGTTGGAGATGATCGGACTGATGAAGATGCTTTTAAGGTGTGACACTTGACATGCAGTAATTTTGATGGCCCCAGAATGTTATTTTCTTTCACCCTTATTTTTCTTCTGTCAATTTTCCTGATCAACTGAATTTCAACAGGTTTTGAGGGAGGAAAATAAAGGTTATGGCATCCTAGTTGCTTCTGCGCCGAAGGAAAGCAATGCAATCTACTCCCTTCGCGATCCATCAGAGGTATTTCTCAGTTTCAGCATAATAAATTCGTCATAACTTTTCTGGCAGTTATTTTGTACTTTATTTGGAAGAGATAGGCTGCTAGCAAAATGCACTCAAAATACTCCATAGATCTTTAGGTCAGGCACATTGGCATTTGATGCTGAATAGGATTGAAAAATGAAAGAGTTGAACAAAATTGATCAAAATCAATTTGGTGGGGATCTTGTTGTCCAGTTTTGTTTTCCAATTTTAATCTTCTTATTAACCCATATAAATCTTAAATTACGCAATTATCTAAAAGATTTATGAATCCCAAAAGATGATGTGATCATCATCATATAGATCTTACTAGAATCCTATCTTCACAGTATGTGGCCTTTAACTTCTCCGCTGATGTTTATATTTGCAGGTTATGGAATTTCTCAAGACTCTTGTGGGTTTATAGAGGAGAATATAGTCTACTATATGGAGTATCTAATAAAGATATCGTTATGTTTCAAGATTTTTGGGTTTCCAAGGAAGTATTCCAGGAGGTTTCTTGGAGAAGATAGCAGCACAGAAGCCTATCACGGAAAGCATAGTCTCTACTTGTGGTAGCCCTAAATTCTTGGCTCATAGTTATTTCATAAAGAACTACAGAAATATGTGCTGAGGGTAAATTCCTTTCAGAGTAAATGAATGTTCTCTTCATCTCTTTTCTTTGTCAGTTTTGGTCAATTTTCTGTGGGTATTTATTCATGGCTTCCACCAGAAACTATTCATTTGTTAATTCTTTCATATGTAGAATGATATATATAAATATAAATTATGTTTTTAAATAAGCTTAGTGTCAACTGCCAATACTTGAATGTTGCCTAAGCCCTAAGGGCTCCTCTTTCCCTATGACTCTGTCATGTGACCCTGTCAAGGGTGACTCTGCAATAAAATTATGGGAAAACATTTTCTCACGTTACAGAAAAAAATTATTTCATGTCACACATACATGAAATGGTGGGATCCACATATACATATATTAATTAATAATTAATATATGTATATGTGGGTCTCATCACCATTTCATGTGTGTGTAGGAAACTTTTTTTTCTCATGTAACATGAGAAAACCAAAACCCTAAATTATTAGGGTAGATTTTGGCACGGATTTGTTCTTCAGATGTTTTTAAATCTATTTGTATGTAGACTGTTTTATATAGGGTTAAAGGACAAAGGTACCCTTAATATTTTTTCAAAAGGACACTCACCCCTATATATATATTATTTTTTTACTGCAAAAGTAACAAATGAGCTTTCAAAAAGGGTTAACATTTATCTTTTATGTCGCCCCACGTTGTTTGAAACAATAGAAAAACCTAAATTTTAAATTTTTTTAAAAATAAGAATATACTTCAGCTAATACTTGGGTAATGGTTGCATTTTCATTTATTAATTTTTACTACTTCGGTATTTAATATAAGATATATATTTACCTTATTTGATTATATTAAATAAGTTAATTAAGTTAGTTGATATAACATGTATTCTTTAAAATATCTTAGTTATCTTTTTTAATTTTCTCTCCATTTTAATTATTGGTGATAGAACATCAATAGAGGTACATTATAAAAATATTGATAAATATAAAAACTATATCTTATATTCATGACCAAGATCAACCTTCCAATTATATCTTATATTAAAGATTGGGAGAGTACCATATTGAGTTCATTTTTAGGAAACTGAGGTTATTTATGAGGTAAACTATGTACACACATACTACCTTCAATATGTATATAGAAGTCTGTGAGGCCTTTACCCTAAATATAAGAGACTAACTATCCAAATCTAGTTTATTTTTTAAAGAGTTTCCCTCATGCTCTTCATCAACTATAAATTCGCTTTACTAGTGTCATTAAATGCTTGGTAAAAGTTCAAAATTAATTGGGGCACTTTTGGACAAAAATAGTTACGTTTTGTGACATACTCCATTTAGTCCCATACATATATCTTCTCCATACAATTATACACAAATCTAGTTGCTCTAGTTGAAACATCACTCACCAAGCTTAGATGAGGATTTGTGTTCCAGGTCAACATTAACATGATTATGTGAGTGCATGTGTTTAAATTGTATTAAAAAAAAAATAAAAATTGGATGTAGATCTTGAAAACTTGGTTGATAGAAAAAAATAAACTGTCATAAAATATCATTGGTGCATCATTTGTTAGCTTATGAGTGTCCTTAAGAAATGTAAGGGGTAAACAAGAGTCAAAGGATGTAATAAAATAGGGTTAAGGTCCAAAAATAGACATATGTTTTTCCTCCAGAAGCGCCCAGCACCATATATTTTTTTTTGTGCAAAAATACATACGCCGTTAGGTTTTAGGAGCAAAAATACCACTTCCGTTAGTTGACCGTTAACCATGGTGAAATTACCATTTTGCCCTTAGTTTAAAATAATTAAAAAATAAAAGGGTTAAGGGCTTAAGGGCAAAAAGGTAATTTCACCATGGTTAACGGTCAACTAACGGAAGTGGTATTTTTGCTCCTAAAACCTAACGGCGTGTGTATTTTTGCATAAAAAAAAAACATATGGTGCTGGGCGCTCCTGGAGGAAAAACATA
This sequence comes from Acacia confusa, assembly GCA_037074495.1. NCBI lineage: Eukaryota > Viridiplantae > Streptophyta > Magnoliopsida > Fabales > Fabaceae > Acacia > Acacia confusa. The sequence goes on along the minus strand of CM073502.1, from coordinate 41,614,921 downwards.
TGTGTATTTTTGCACCTTAATCCAATAAAATATGACATGTTTTCCAGGTAGCCTAGTTATGGTACCAATCTGATATGGATTCTTTAGGAACCGGTCTGGACATCCCAAGTAGAGTAAAATATTTGAGAATTCTAGATCCTTAACTGAAAAAATTACAATAAGCCGGTGAAAATCTTGCAACCTAGAATCTGTAATAACTGTCAGATGATTTTTTTTTTTTTCATTCATATTAGATCTTTAAATATACAATTTATAGTTCTAATTGACTCTAAAGATTAAAAAATGTGCTGAAAATATGAATGACAAGATGTCATCAGCCTAAACTAAATTTGGGTATTACAACATAATAGCAAGCTATTAAATAATATCATTGGCATCCTTACTCAATAATTCATATATAAAATAATATATCTAATTGAGTTTCAAAGATCTTTTAAAGGATTTACTTGAAAATCCTCTAAATTTAAAAAATCCTATAAATTAAAATTCAAAATGATTGAACAAAAGGACTCAAATTCTCTTTTGGCTTGTTTGGGAGGGAAATTTGTCAAAATAATATTTATTTTGAAAAAATTTATCAAATCGAGGTATTGTGCAAACAATTAGTCAAAATAAAGCAATTGGTGGCGTCACGTCAGATGGCGTCACACGTGGTGCCACTATATTGTACCCAACAGTACCCGTATATTGGTTTAAGACGACAATGACGTACCGAGATTTAGCTAACCAACACTTGGTTTAAGAGCAAAAAAATATAAAAACAACAGGATTGTCCAGGAAGATGATGTTGAAGGCAGCAATGATGGGGATGAGCAAAATGAAGGAACAGGAAGCTAGCATGGTACTGCAGAGCTTGTAGCACGAAAGAGACGTAAAACCAGTAGAATCAGGTGGCGCCTCTGACAATTAAAACCAGTAAAATCATTTCATTTGCATCATTGATTCTCAGTACGTCATCGTCGTCTTCAATCTGGGTTGCTTCTTCCTTGGTACTGTATGTTGCCAGTGGTTGCCAAAGCTTGAACAAAGCTTCTATATCTGATAACCAATTATGAGTCATAATATAATAATATATTATGTTAATAATATATATTATATTTTATATAATATATTAACAAAATATATTATATACTATAATATATATTAAATTATATAATATATATATATATATATGTATGTATGTATGTATGTATGTATGTATGTATGTATGGGGCACCACTTTAGAAAGTGGTGCCATCAATTGCCCTATTTTGGCAAATTGTTTGCACATATCCCGATTTGACAATTTTTTTCAAAATAAGTATTATTTTGGCAAATTTCCCTGTTTGGGATAGCTTATAGGAGGGGTTTTTAGAGCTTATTTACTATTTCAATTGGGCTTATTGGTTTTTCTTCTTCTTTTTCGTTTGGATGAAAACTGTGTGCAATCAGACTTATGGGCGAAAAGGAGCTTATTTGAAAAGCTATAAGCTCCTTATTTACTATTTCAGTCAGATGCTACTTATTTTTACCAAAAAAAAAAAAAAATCAGATGCTACTTTTATAGAAGCTGAAAATAATAATATTAGTGTAGATGAAAAGTCTTTGTCTACTGATTTTGCTGAGGAATCTTCAACCCAAATAAATTATTCATCTTCAATTGAAATGAATAAAATTCGTGACACAATTAGATACTAAATTATACTGGGTATAAGTTCCTAATTGCTTATGTAATATTTATTTGATCAAATTATGTATTTTAGCATTGCCAAATTTTATAATTTAGCATTTTAAATATTTTTGGTAATTTTAATTTTAAATTTTCTCTTATAATTAGCTCAAAAGTCACTTATTTATAAGTTATTTCTAACAAGTTTCAATTTCACAAAACCTACTTATACAATAATCAATCCAAACATAAATCATATTTCACAATATGATTTTTACCCAAGTCATTTTACTCATTGGTATCATAAACAAGCCATTTAAGTTAACTGACATTTAAGTAATGCCTCTTGTACCTCCAACCAAATCACCTTTAATGTAAGCCCATTAAGAGTCTTCCATGCACTATTCATTTTCATGGTCACCTCTATGCATAGATAAGATTATAGTTTTGCCTCATTTGCTGGGTCTATTTGAGTTAGTGTTGAAAAAATATATTCATATAAGTCTACACAAAACTTCTCTAGCAAATTTACTTTATATACAATATATCAAATTGAAAAAGCAACTTATACCACTAATTCAAAAAGGCACATAAACTTGACCGCAATTCACATCGCAGCGTCTTGATTTTTTTTTTCCTTGGGGTACGCAGCCTCTTGAATATAACTCATCTTCCTTCATCTTTCCTGTGCTTAACCAATATCATGTAAAGTAACACAGTCGTTCTCTAGATTGATATCGGCTAGTCTCTCAGATCACATACATCTAGATAAATATACTTTAATTATGTTAGATAACATAAAAGCTAATCACTTTCCATTTTCCACCTACTCTTTTTGCCTCATAAATTGACCAGATTTTTCTCTCATGTAAAAAGTAGCTATTGGTTGGGATTGAAAAGGAAAAAAGAAAAAGTAGTTCTTGGTTTCCATAATTCATGGGAATCATGAAAATACCTGTAAAAGCAATTAAATCACAAGCATTTCAACCTCTTCTCCTTTGTTTATCTTTTTAAGTTTCCAGAATCTCCTTAATCACTCTAAAGAAATGGTCAATTCAATTTTATATTCCCTTGGCTCATTAATGTGTGTCATGTTCTACAGTTCTAGAATGACTTTAGGTTCTTCCTTTCAAAATATAAATCCGGTTTCCATGAATGAAGTTAAATGGAAGTTAACCTGTTGAATTTGACTAAAACAATTATAATACTTTTCAAAATTATACTTATTAATTTCCAAAAAGAAATTACACGTTTCCTAGGAGAATACACTATTTCATATTTAATTTTAAGCAAGAGTTTGGAAACAAATTTAGGGCCTCATATAATAGTAAATAGGACTTATATTTTGGGACAGGATCAGTTCATGAAGTCAATTGTTAATTTACTATTACATTATAAATTTTGGATCAAGGTTCCACTCTTTCATGTAAACGCTGTTGAAAAAATCATTCACTTGACTTTAAAATAATTTTAATCCATGTATTTTTTAAAAATGTAGTTAAATAAACTTATTTATTTAGCATTTTTTAAAATTTAAATACACGGATTATTTAAAACAGATTTTCTTATAAAAAAATAAAATAAAATTTCTAACTTATGTATAAAAATTAATTATTTATGAATTAAAATAATAAAATTTAATATATATTTATTTCAATATAGATTTTAGTAATTTTAATATATTATTTCTAAAAAATTATATATTATCACGCCTAATTATTTATAACGCTTCAAATAGGAGAGAGGGAAGACAATTAAATTATGAGGATAGATTAATAACCTTAAATTTTAGGACATAATTTCAGATATTAGATTATGAGTAATATAAATTAAATTATAGTGTATATTTTTAATTACCAAATCCCCCATATAATATACCCCTTCATTTATAAGTCTCTAACACGTGGCAAATGCCAAAAAAATGGAGACTTGGGGTATCTCTGCCGTGTACGACAGCTCATCCAGCCACGACCACGAGACAAGAGGTTTCATTTTGATTTCGAATGGAACCTTGACGGCGGCAAAGGGTAACATTAGGCTTGTTTGTGTTAGAAATAAGAATGGTGATTTATTTGACTTTTGTAAAAATCTGATATAAAAAAATTAGGTTAGAAATATAATTAGTGTTTGGATTGATGATAGTAGAAATGACAGAGCTCACATAAAAAACCGAGAGTTTTTTTTCCAGAAGCTATCCAATAGAGATTCTAATAAAAAGAGTTTTTTTAAAAAAAAAAATCCAAAGGATAAAAGTCAACCCAAACGTCTGTATTAAACTTTTTTTCTACGACTATTTTTTTCTAATTTTTTTAAACTTAAAGTTTACCTAACATTCTATTCACACAGACCCATTGTTGATAAAACTAAAAATCTAAACTATATATATTTCATCCTTTTAAGTTTACCTCATGTTTGAGTTTAATCTCTTTAATTTATAAATTATATTTTTAATCCCTTAATCTTAACACCATTTATTTTATTTAATAAAAATACTGACCTACCAAATTTAAAAGACAGTCCTACAATTAAACGTTTACTATCTCAACTCACCGAGTTTAAGACGAGACAACATCAATGTTGTGTACATAATATTTATATATAAACTAGGGTATTGTCTCCATACAATGCGCGGGACAATGTTTATTATTCTATGTTGTATTTAAAGTATAGATTATCCAAACATAATAGCAAAGCATTTTTTACCCCTCCATGCAGTGGAAAAGAATGTTTTGTGTAATAAACTTAAAGAAATTGGAAAAAATGGAGCACAGAATTATTCTATTGGATAGTCAAGGATGATAATATTGGTGACACTTGCAAAAACACAACAAGATGTTTAGTTCAAATCGTATCAAATATTGTTCTTAAGAGATATTCAGTAATCTCTCAATAAATCAAGAAGCAACACTCCCCATAATTAAATAATTCAATTTTTTAAAAAGTAGGGTGACATGACAACAAAAAGATAATAGAGTAACTCGCAAGATAAGAGAAGAGGGAGCTTGAGGATGTAGCTAATAAAAGTTATCTAACCTTAGTATATCCTGAACATGCATCAAAGATTGTCTTTTATAGGTAGAGAACATATAGTCATTGGCAGTGATGAAATTTGAGATAAATATTTAGGGGGTTAAATGTATAAAGTTTTGTGATACTTTTTTTTTTTTTGGGGGGGGATATCTTCACAAAGCTCCGTCCCTGGCCATTGGAGAGTCATAATGGTCATTAATGAATGCTTCAGGACTTTTAGAATGGAAATTAGCAATTTGTGTTTCTTTAAAATTTTAATGAATGTTTTTTGTGTTGCCCTCAATTAATTTAACATCTTTCTTATCTCTTTCTCACACTCACTCTCTCTAATCTCTTTCCTATCCACTCTCTCCCACCTACCATCTTCATAAATAAGGGTATAATTAGAAAAAAAAATCTATTCCATCCTATCCTTAATATAAAATATGTTTACTTAATCTGATTAGATTTAAAAAGTTTGTTGTGTAAGTTCATATGACATGTATTTTATAAAACACTATAATTTTACTTAATTCCTTCTTCTTCGTGATTGTGGTTGGTGGGAGCGTCAAATAAGAGTAAATTAAAAAAAGATTGATAAATATGAAAATTGTGTCTTATATTTAGGATCAAAATCAACTCTTCAAATATGTCTTTTATTAAAGACAGAAGGAGTATTACTTTTTTTTTTTGCCAACAAACAAAAATCTATTAGACATTTATTACTTTCAACTAATTTTAAACAATTTTTAACCCACAAGATCTCGGTACTTATTACTTAAAAAAAAAAAAAAAAGAATGGAGGGGTACGTTTTTGTTTTCCTAATTTATATCCATATTATGTCTCTTCGAATGCCTTTTTTTTTTTTTAATATTCCTCTTATCCTATTTATAGGTAGAGAGAAGTTTTTTTGTCCTATTTATAAGGCATTTTCATTAAAGTTTTGATTATAATGTACAATTAAGCCCTTAACTTATATTTGTGTTGACCTTGTTCTCAAGTGATATTATGTATATTAAATATGATATCGTTGAAAAGTTGTTGAAGGATAGAGTTAATGATGTTAAAAGTTTTCCTTATTTTGTGTAAAAAAATATTGGGGGTGTCTTATAAATAAAAAATAGAGGAGTAATGAATTGCATCGATCCAGGATTGTAACTAAAACTTTAGTGGCATTGGTGCAACACAAATGGAGTAATTAGTTTTTTATGAATTAAAGGTATATTTTCTACCCGTCTTCCTTAGCAGGATTTAACTCTCCTCTCTTACTTAGATTTAACACTGTTATTAAAATGTTTGGCAATAAAATGTTTCAGCTTGACCCTGTATTCAAGCCGTTTCTACAAGTTTTCTAGTAGTCTTATAGATATAGATAGATAGATTTCTAACAAATTATAATTTGGGTTACAGGGTAAATTTGCTGTACTAAATACAATTGGCATTCTTAATTTTTAGTTAGCCTATGTTTTCTTGAAAGTTTTAAAAATAGTGCGATATATTAGTCTATACTATTATCTCCAATTATAAATTAGATCTTATATTAAGGATTTTAGCATAATATTAAAAAAACGAAAAAAAGTCTCAGTCATTTTACACTTTAACAGCACTTCCATACCACCTAGTACTCCCTTTAATCCACAAGAGTATGAGTCATTTTTTAAATTTTGTTGGTTCATAATATAAGCCTCATTATGAATAAAGTATAAACATTTTCAATTTAAAATAGATTTAATAAGTTAATTGATACTCCTCCAATCTTTAATATAAAACATATTTGAGGAGTTGATCCTAATCCTAAATGTAAGACATATTTTTCTATTTAACTATATGTTCTTAATTTACTCCTATTTATACTCACTCAACAATAATCGATGATGAAAGAGAATAGAATAATTAAGAAAGATGACTATGATGCTTTAGAAAATACATATTACATTAACTAATTTAATTAACTTCTTTAATTAATACAATTAAATTAGGTAAATATATTTTATATTAAGGACTGGAGGAAATATTTCTTAATTCTTGTAAATCAATTGAAGAGATTCATATTGTGTACTAGAAGTGGTTGGAGAATAATCACTCTAACAGTTAATATATGATTCATTTGAGAAGTTAATGTTGGTTCTAATATAAAATTGATATTCCTTCCGTCTCAATATATAAGAGTCTTTCAACTGAATCATGAAATTTTAAAAAACAGTTAAAAATAATTAAATGTAATAGTTATACAGGATTTTTTTGGGCCAAAAATACCCCTATTTATGAATATATGAGAGAGAGAAAGAATAATAATGAGAAAATGTATCTAGTTTAATAATTAATTGAGGATAAAATGAGAAAATGTGCATTATTATTGAGAAAAACTAATTTTACATTTAGGGACAATCCTATTAAAAAAATGCTATTATGTATTAGGGTTGTTCATGGGCAGGGTGAGACACTTGCCCGATACCCTGCCTAAAAGATCATTGGGCAATAAAAAGCAGCATAGTGTCGGGTTCTACCCGATAGAAGCCATAATATTTTTGGATAGGGTGGGTCTCCTCTGTCCAAGTGGCGATATCCTGCCATAGTCTAGGTGAAAAAACAACTTCAATAATACCTAATAAACAATTAAACGAAATCTATAATTCTATACTTTGAAATATTTTAAAATAAGACTATAACTTGAGTCTTAAAATTAGAAAGACAACCATATGTCTTAACAAATAGTCAAATACTCATAAGTAAATATAAGAAATATATAATATTATTGTATTTAAAAAATAAAAAAATATAATACTATATATACTACTGGACATGGCGGGAATATCTTGCCCGATGCCCAGCCCTACCTGTAAAAATGCTCAGTCCAATTGTGCCTAATTTTTTTTGGACTACTTTTTCTTGGACTGGGTAGGGTGATTTTTTTGCAAGCTCGGGCAAGCGCACTGGGCCATAGGCATAATAAACACCCCTATTATGTATAGCGACGAGGAGTATTTCATATTCATCAATAATTTTATAATTTACCCTTGTTTATATTCTAATAACAATATCAAGGAGAGCAAATAATAGAGTTAAGAAAAATAATTAGAATATTTTAAAAAACATATATCATGTTAATTGACTTAACTAATTTTTTTTAATTTAATTAAATTACACAAATATATCTTATACTTTGTATAATATACTAGTATTATTTTTTTGTACGATTGATCCCACCAAAACGCCTACCAAATTGAGTATGCTAGGGCGCTTCCTACTTTGACATTAATATGTCCCCCGAAGTGTTTTGTTTATTGTTGATGCCAACTACGGAACTACTATATTCAAGTTGGCCCAAAATAACAAAACATACCATATTAAATATATTTTGTCGTATCATTTAATTATCTGTCTCCTTTTATATTAATTATTATGTGAACGAGGTGTGTTGGAAGTTATAAATGAAAGGTAGGAGTAAAAATTTAATTAGTAATTGTTTTGAGTTTTGACTCCTATGAATTGCGTGGAGTCTCGTTTAATCAATCAAAGGTCAGTATTAAGATTGTGTGTAAGAATTAGACACCAAATTAAAGTTACTATATTCAGTTCCACGTAATCATCCACATCATCCTCCTCATCCATAATTTCTCTACATAACGTATATAGATATAAAATAAAAGTTACTTACTCATTTCCTTAGATTTTGTTCGAGTAATTTTTATGTACTTTCAACTTGTGTATTTCAATGTTGATATGTACAAGCAAAGTGGGCCTTATCGTAATAGGCCCAATAAGAGAGCCTAATAGCAGATATAGAGTTAGTTGGTAAGCTACCACTCCTACAATCTCACCAACCACGATGCAACAAGCAGATAGTGGAGCAGGTACGACTCAGAACATGTAGGCGCATTACAAGCAGTCAAAGGAGTGGATCAAGGTCTCAGGTACTCCCTATATAAATAGGAGGTTACTCACAAGGTACACACTGCACACTGTTCGTCTATTCTAAATTCAGTTCCACTGCGCACACACTCCACACCCATATTGGTATTGATGTGACGCAGTGATCTACATATGTTCAGTTAAACCACTCTCATTAGTTGTGTTGATTCCCTGTATTGATTTGATGTTGGCTAATCCTTTGAGATTGGACATCTGCGTACATATACCAGGGCACTGTGAAATTATATATATCTATGTTCTTATACCAGAACAAATGTAAATTTTGAATTTGTAAAATTTTTTTATTAGCTTGTATAAATTTTAATACTTATTTAGTGTAATTTTATAAATATTAGTGTGATTATATATGCTGTTTTTCTCGGCCAACAAACTGCATATATTATTAATATTGAATCAGAACTCGTAATTATGCTGTTCACCTCATAACTTACTACGAGTATATTACATAACTAAAGTTCTTACCATTTTTATTAACTTACTTACATGGAAATGTGAAAAGCTTATATAATTTTTCTTACAACTCTTGTTTGTTAATATATATATATATATATATATATATATATATATATATATATTAAAAAAAGTGCATCTTTTCAGAAACAAAATTATAAGAAATCGTCTTGAATTTTGTTGAAAATAGAAAGGATCATTTTTAATTTTTAAAAGATATCGATCCTCTTTTAAAACAATAACATACAGCATTCTTGAAATTTTATAATTTTTTTCATTTATTTCTATAATTCAATCTCTATGGTGTTGGAAGAAATGGAGAAAAAGGCTATACACTTTGAATAAAATTGAGAGAAAATCTATATTAATTCTAAACTTAAAAATACATGCATATCAATCATGTTATGTATTTCATATTATTTATGAATCATGACTGGTCAATAACTTGTTAGATGTTTTAAATTATATATAGAAAATTAATTTATATAATGTCACTAAAACTCAGAAAAATTTTATAGGAGTTATTTTAATTTAATGAGATATAGTAGTATGTATATGGAAGAAGAAAAAGTGTGGACGTTGATTTTCCATATATATCTTTGGTTTAAATGATTCCACGTGTTCTACAACTTAATTATCACATGGCGCGTACTCTCTCTCTCTTCCCATCCTGATGAAGCCGCCCGCCAACTAACTTTCCCACATATACCTCTTCAATTATATATGTACAGTTCTTTCTTCTTCTTCATTGAGCTCCCAAACACACAAATCTTGAGTTGATCTATAATGGAGGCCACCAAGCATGCTCAACTACTGCGTAATCCTTTGCTTGACGCGCCGCCACGTGCAGACAAGACTACTAGACGCCGGCGATGGGTCTTGACGATCTTGTGCTCCGTCATTGTGCTGGCATCTGTAGTTGCAACATTGGTGAGAAACCAGAGGGAGGAGGCAGGGTCAAAGGAGAAAACAGAAACTGCGTCGATTCCAAGAGGAGTGTATGAAGGAGTATCAGCAAAGTCCAATGTAGTTTCAGAGCAGCTTTCGTATAATTGGACGAATGCAATGTTCTCTTGGCAAAGAACTGCTTTCCACTTTCAACCCCAACGAAATTGGATGAACGGTACGTGTTCTTTTCTTTCTCGTTGTTTGTTTTGTATTATCTTCTCGTCTTATGCAAAATATCAGTACACCATCTCACAAGTTTATCACTATTTTCTCTAACAATCCTATTAATTATACAAACTAAAGGGGTTCTCATTGTTGGGATAGAGTTGTTTCCAATGCACACACAAATATGTCAACATTGGGCTCAAACTCGATAGCTTATCCAAATGTGATGAGTGGTTTTGATATATATTGGAACAATTAGCCGTTGATATTGATCCTTTCTCTCAATGCGCCAATTATATATATAATTTTGTTGCTTTATATGGTTACTTTTATATGAAAACAAGTACATACAAAACGTTTTCCTAAATATAAAATTACTTTAAAGTGGGGAGAGGGGATAAAAAACAAAATTTATTATGACCCCACCTTTTAACTCAAATGATCTATAAGGCTAATATATATGACCACTTGTAATTTAGTCATCTAGAAGTTCCCATATACGTGAGAGATCATATGTTCAATTCTATTTGTAACCTCAGATTATATACCCTTTTAATTCAAATAGTCTTATAAGAATTCATTATTTAAAGTTATTTATCGATATAGTTTAAGTCCTTGGAAATTAAGTGAAATCCAAATTCTTGACATTTTTTCTTATTTATAAAATAAAATTTTGTTTTCCTTAAAAAAAGTTGATTGTCTTATTGGATACATTGATATCTTATTGAAAGAAGCAATAAAAGAAATTTATCTTACTAGAAAATAAACTATATATTTTATTTTACTGTCGTCTTTGAGAATTTGAGCACAATCATCTGCGAGTCAAAATTTTGGTTATTTATTGATTTTTTTTTTCACATTTGAAATGATTTGTCTGAAGGGTAGGTGAGATCCGCCGATTGGGAGGGGGCCTATGATTAATCGCCTTTCCAAGTTCAGCAATCTTCGAACTTTTATTTTCTTTTGATAATTTGTTTGTTTGTCCAAAAAAAAAAATCATTAGCTGTTGTAATAAATAAAAAGGCTTAAATATACTTTTAGTTTTTGAAGTTTTACATAAGGTATACTTTTAGTCTTAAAAATCCTAACTCAATTAATATTTCTAATGGAAAACGCAAACATAATGAAGTTAAATGATGACTTAATAGAATTTAATTACACAAATTTTATATTTTTTTTAATGTACCCATGTTTTATATTTAAGCTTAATAGCATTTAATTATATAGTCATTATTTGAGTTTGCGTTCTTCACTAGTAAAATTAACGGTGTTAGAATTATATGATTAAAAGTATACTTTATAAAGTTAAAAAACTAAAAGTATAAAATTAAATTAAAGTTGAATAATAAAATATATTAAATTAGATAAAAAAATTATAGCTCAGAAGTATAAAATAATTTTATGATTGAAAATTTAAATTCAATGTTCTTATTTGATATAATATCAATGAAGTTGACTACAACAGACCATCTTAACAATGGCGCCAATCACTATGTTTAGATGAGGCCTTAAGCTTGAGTATAGATTAAGTATGGTTTTGACTTTTGTGAGTTCAAATGTCATTAAATAAGAAAAATAAGTCATGAAGAATATTTTTTTATCGAACTAAAACGTAAGTTCATGATTTGGATGAAGTTTGATATCAATCATGACTTATAAACAATAATTTTACTTTTATAAGTTTTAAGGTAAATGAGCAAAAATATACATGAACTTTACTTCGGGAAGCGCATAGCATCATATGCTTTTTTTGGAAGCAAAAATACACACGTGACTACCATTTTAAAGTAAAAGTCACATTCCCGTTATGTTACTGTTTATTTCATCTTTTTCTCTCTCATTATGGTGAACAGTAATATAACAGTGAGATGTGACTTTTGTTCTAAAATGATAACTACGTGTGTATCTATACTCCCAAAGAAGTATATGGTGCTGAACGCTCCCGATGATAAAGTACATGTGTATTTTTACTCTTTTACCCTAAATTTTATTATATATAACCTATTGATATTAATATTAATGTCAAAATATGAGTCCTGGGGCTTTTTATGTGTTTTGAATAATAATTGTATAAATATTCATTCAAATCTAACAAATATCTTTTTTCTTCTGAATGGATTGGCGTTCGTACAAATCCATTTGGATGGTTCTTTGTGCTTCAGATCCTGATGGTACGTGTCTCCTTAATATTTTTAGTTTTGCAAAGATGTTTATGTTTTTCTGTATTTATTATTTTTGTTTCTCAATAGTCCACCAGGACCTAAATATATGGATTAGAAAACTAATATATAGATATTAAAGGAATTAGTTAAGTTAAGTATTTGTCGAAGTTGTGTATTACTTTTTTTTTTTTAAAAAAAACATTATAATCATTTGCATTGAAAATTACACATTGTTCGTAGAAGATGTATATTTGGTTTTCTTTAAATACTCATTATGTGTCATCAATAAAGATATAGTGTGAGAAAAAAAATTATAGATTTAGGAGAAAACATAGATTAAGCTTTTACATTTAGAATTAGAAAAACTCCCTAATTATTTCTTACATCTAAGTCCCAATTCTTATAAAAATTTCAGGGCGTGAATGGAATGACCTATCAAGTTAATATTTACAGCAAATACCATAAAATTTAATTATAATTATTGAAAGAATGTTGCGTGTGTATCTATTATCAATTACGTTGTAAGAATAAAAAATAAAAAAAAAAGTCTTCTAGATATTTGAAGATATATACGAATTATTGACCAATATATAAATACTAGGCCAGAAAAGATATTAAAAAGAAATTATTGGCCACATCAAATCCGATTTTTTTTTTCTTTTGAAGTCACTATCATGCAATATTTTGTTGAAGAAATTTATGGGAAAAAACTTTGCATGAGATTTTGTTGGCAATATAATATACCAATGTCACTGTTCTATCTTAATATTATTTTGAGTTTGAGTTTTTTTTAATTAAGATGTGAAATCGAATTTGAATGGTGGAATCTTGATCAATTAGGAAAAGCAACATTAAAAATTCCAAAATTACTAACTGCTTATTTGTGATCATATTTAGGACTCATAAGAATACTTATTTATGTAAATTGAAACAAAACTCATTTAACATATTTAAATCATATATTATAAATCATAATTAAAAATCTACTTTTAAATACTCCAATTAAACTGACACTATGTTTATGTTGTATCTACCAATTCGCCTGCAAAGTTGACTATTAGATATATAGCGTCATATGAGCATTCCAACTTCTACGGGTATGCAAATAACTGTGGACCAATCTTTGTTCCGGACAAGTCTTGGTTGGATGCAACTTGTGAATTATTTTCCAATGTTAAATGTAATAATTAGTAGATATTTGATTTTATCTTAAATATGAGATTTACTTCCAATTTATCTTTCATAATTATATTTGTCCTCCAAATTATCTATTCCTATTAATTATATTACCCTGATCTTTAATAAAATATTTTTTAATAATGTAATCTACACTATGAATAATATCTTAAGTTTAGAATCAAACGTAATACCTCTTAAAAGGTTTTTCATTAAACTAGTTTTCAGTACCAATAATTACAGAAGTAGGTTAACTAGGAGTTCTATACACATTTTTATATAAATAATCAACTTAATTAAAAGTCTATATAAATTAGTTATCTATCTTTGTTTTCTTGGAGTGTTGCCTATCTTCTTCATTTTCGTAGGATAGTTGTCTGTTTTATTATAAAGATAAGTATGCTGACATTTTTCCTTATGAATGGCTTAAACTTGAGTTACTCATGCCTTATTATCTTACATTTTTCATTTATTATTTTACTCCTTTTGCTGAATTGATATTAGTAAAATTTGTAATTGGTAAATGAATTAATAAATTTAACAAAATAAGGTAAATATTAATGTTAAAGTGGGATTTTTTCATGTGGTGGCAGGTCCATTGTATCACATGGGGTGGTACCACCTATTCTATCAATACAACCCTGATTCAGCAGTGTGGGGCAACATCTCATGGGGCCATGCTGTATCAAGGGACCTGATTCATTGGCTCTACCTTCCCCTTGCCATGGTTCCCGATAGGCCGTTCGATATCAACGGTGTATGGACCGGGTCAGCCACATTGTTGCCAGATGGCAAAATCATAATCCTCTACACTGGTGACACCGATAAAAAGGTACAGGTACAAAATCTAGCTTACCCCGCCAATCTATCCGATCCCCTTCTCCTCGATTGGGTCAAATATGCCCATAACCCGGTTTTGGTGCCCCCAACCAACATTGGCCCGAAGAATTTCCGTGACCCATCCACCGCATGGATCGGGTTGGATGGAATATGGCGAGTAACCATCGGGTCAAAAATAAACAAGACAGGCTTTTCACTGGTTTATACTACCACAGATTTCATCCGCTTTAAGAAAAATGCTCACCACTTGCATTCAGTTCCGGGTACGGGTATGTGGGAGTGCGTGGATTTCTACCCGGTTTCAATAAACGGGTTGAAAGGCTTGCCAACATCAGTAACTGGCCCAGGAGTCAAGCATGTGCTAAAGGCTAGTATTGATGATACTAAAGTGGATCATTATGCCCTTGGGACTTACTTCATTGAGAATGATACATGGGTACCCGATAACCCGAAAGAGGATGTGGGTATCGGGTTAAGTGTGGACTATGGAAGATACTATGCATCCAAGTCATTTTATGATCCGGTCAAAGAGAGACGTGTCCTTTGGGGTTGGATTAATGAAACAGATACTGCAAATGATGACTTGAAAAAGGGTTGGGCATCTGTTCAGGTATTATTTTTACTGATTCTGTATTTTGCTTATATCACTATCTTTTGCTTGTTGATATTAGGATCTGAACTTAATAGCTTCAAATTAAGCCTTCTAAACTTAACATGGAGACCAAGTTTGCATGGGTTTAAATTTGAAGTAAATTGAAACTGAAACAATCTTTTTCCTAAAAGGAAAATGCTGATGTGCGAATTATCTATGGTTTGTGGCAGACTATTCCAAGGGAAGTGACATTTGACAAGAAAACTGGAACTAATATTCTTCAATGGCCAGTAGAGGAGATAGAGAGTTTAAGGCTAAGAGGGTCTGAATTTGAAGGCATCGTCCTCAAGCCTGGCTCCGTTTTGCCCTTGAACATAAGCTCCGCAACACAGGTCTGTCTCTGTCTATAACGTCAAGTTCTGAAAATCTTTCATGTTTTGTATTTTCATTAAAAAATTTATTAGCAAACTCATGGAAATTGTGAATCGAGATCTTTCTAGGACTTTAGTAAAAACTAGGATTTTAGATTTTAGTTACATCCTACTTTACTCACAAGGTGTTTGTTGAATTGCCGTAATAGATGAGTCTGTTAATTGACTGTTTGAACAGAACTCTGAGTTGGAAATTGACAAACACATTTTCTGTTTTCATTCCAAAATTTTTTAATAAACATATAAAAACCACGATCTTTCCTGCAAAGATACCTGATATGAACTATGATCGTAGTCACATATTGCTTGGCCCAAAAGGTGTTTGTTGAATTGCCACAATTGAAGAGTCTACCAACGGAGTGTTTGGATTTGTTGGAAAATTGATGCAGTTGGACATAATTGCTGAATTTGAAATCGAACCGTTGGGTTCCGAAGAGATTGACGAAGACAGTGTAGGCTGTGGGGGTGGAGCTATTGATAGAAGTGCTTTGGGACCATTTGGCCTCATAACTATAGCTGATGATACACTTTCTGAGTTGACACCCATTTTTTTCCGACTCTCTAATTCAAGCCATCAAAATTCAACTACTTTTTTCTGTGTTGATGAAACCAGGTATGTATAAACTTTCATTTTCTGGCCCTAATTTTCCTTTTAATTAGAAAACAAATAATTAGTTTAAGATGATGTCAGAAGCTAGCTATATCAGTTTTATGCTGTACCCATACTGGAAAGGTATTAAAGTACTGATACAGCGATACTGTTTTACTACTGTTCAATACATATAAAGTTCAATAAATATAGTGTTTTGCCCTTAAGTTTGGTTTGGATATATATTGAAGATAATGTGCAGGGAAATGAACAGGATTCTTGGAGAGAGCTTTCTGGTGTTATTTGATAGGAAGTGTATGTGTTTGTTCGTGTCCCCTAGGTGTCTTTCTTTCTCTTTTTCTTTTTTGAGTTGGAAAAAAAGGCCATACTGACCATATGGGGGCTCCAACCGATCACCACCCCTATATAAGGGTGAAGGCCTGAAGGGGATCACTTTGCTACCAGGACAATGCGCCATGTGCCCCATTAGGTTTCTTTGTTTCCCAATTTTAGCACTTGCGACTTCCAATTTTTTGCGCCTTAAGCTGTCGTTTTCCCCATAATTCTCTCCACTTTCTCCACTTGCCTAAAACGTTGCCACTATTACTTTGTTAAAACTTAAAAGGTTAAATACCAATTTTACCCCGAAAGTACGAGCTCAGGAGCAATTTTGCCCTAGAAGTTTTCGGCGTAGCAATGTTGCCCTAGAAGTATCAAAACGTAGCAATGTTGCTCTTCCGTTAAAAACCCTAACGGTCAACGTTAGGGTTTTTAACGGAGAGGCAACATTGCTCCTGGGCGCGTACTTCCGGGGCAAAATTGGTACTTAACCCAAACTTAAAAGTAACCTCCCTTCCCTCCCAAAGCCGTGTTTGGGCCAAAAATGGAAATGTAGTGCTAACAATATTAAATATGATACAAACATATTACTCCGTACTCTATAATATTGTACACTGTTTAGTTACTTTAAGAACGAAACAGGTTTGAGATTGACAATCTCATTAATGCTCTGGAGTATTCATATCAAATTGCATGCATTAAACAATAATCTGCTTGATTGCATTAACAATTCTGGTATCTTATGTTAGTCTGAAAATCATTATTTTTGTTGGAATTACATGAATTTTGGCTTCATTTAGAAACTTAAATCAGTATTTGGGTATACATCACAGAATCAATAACTTGAATATGAATTTTTGGATTATGCAGGTCTTCTAAGGCTCCTGAAGTTAAAAAGACAGTTTATGGGACCGAAGTTCCAGTGTTCAGTGATGAGAAACCGTCGATGAGAGTATTGGTGAGTAAAAATTCAAACACTAACTGCTCCTTGCTTAAATTATCTTGCATCTGGAGAGAATTTAAGTCGAGTTCTTCCTTTCTCGATTCGTGTGTATCATCCTTGCACAGAGGTCATGTTAATATTCTTCACCAAAGGGATGAGTTCTTCCTTTAACCCATCTCAAAATGCCTTATTCTGTTTTTCATATAATATTGAAGTTAAAGAGAATTAATTTGCTGAAACTCTGGATGTGATTAGGTTGACCATTCAATAATTGAGAGCTTTGGTCAAGGAGGGAGAAGAGTGATCACATCAAGGGTTTATCCAACAGAAGCAATATATGGAGCAGCAAGGTTGTTTCTGTTCAACAATGCAACAGCCATCAACGTTAAGGTCTCCCTTAAGATTTGGGAATTGAACTCTGCTTTCATACGCCCTTTCCCCTTTGATCAGAGTCAATGAAAGGCTCTGGTAATATCTGTTATTGCCATGGAAGAAAATAAAATAAATGGTTATAATCCTGTGGTGCAAGGATGAATATACAGTATAGTAGATAGATTTTAACCAATGAATCCCTTTTCACACCATTGTCAACTTACCAATAATCTGAGCAAAAAAAAAAAAAAACTACCAATAAAGGTTCTACCAGTTTGTTTTACTTTTTCAGAAGTATTTTAAATTTTTCGAAATAAATATGTGGGAAGAATCTCCATTTACAGGGGAAAAAAAACTTTTGAAAATCTCATCCTTTTAGGACATTGATTGGGCCAAGCCCATGAAATCTTTGATTTCTCTTAATCTTCAGCCTTCCAAACAATTTTTGGAAAACAAACACTGCTTTGGTACTAAACAAAATTAGTTAGATAACTAATTTATAATATTAAAAAACTTAGTTATATTAGTTACTTGTAATAAATATGTGTTGCATTTTTTAAAATACCAATTTTAGTCATTACCCAAAATAATGAAAACTGTTTTTTACGGAGTATATGTAATCTCTTTCTTTGCAAATGATGAAAATTTAAAAGATTAGAAAATAATTAAAGTAAGATCCTGAGTTAAAGCTTTATGAATGAATTAATTAAAAAAATCATATTAGAAGAGTTTTCTCGTGAATTCGAAATTGCCATAATAGTGCATATCCAATGCTTAGATGATTATAAAATTAAAATAACTTTAGACACATGAACCACGTAATATTGAGAGTGACGCGCAAACTTCTAAAAATGAAAAAGTGGGTTAGAATTTCAAGTCAAATACGGTAAGAATGGCGTGGAATTTTATCTTTTAAAATCCATAATTAACATCCAACAATGCGTGCACTCACTATATAACAGGGCATATTTAGATTAATTGTTGAAGTTGTTTTTCTAACATGATTTATGATATATAAAATAAATATATGAGAAGAGTTTTATCTCAACTTGCATAAACGTGCTTTTAAACATCACCTCAAACAAGCTCTTAATTTTTTGACTTTGCTTTGATTGTAAGAGATTTTCACTTCTCCCATTGCATCCATGTGTATGTTTGGATTGATAGTAGAAATTACTTGTTTTAATGTGATTTATAATATGTGAAGTAACTATGTTAGAAGAATTTTGTTTTGGTTTACATAAGCATGCTTTTTCTAATGCTTACTTAAACATGCCGTTAAGGTGTGTTTAGATAAATTCTTGGATAATAGTTTTTGTAGAAAGTGTGAAAAAAATAATAATTTTATATAATAAATTTTGGAGACTATTTTTTGGAAATGTTAAAAAATAGCTTTGGGAAAACCATGGTTTTCTTGCCAAACCATGGTTGTGTCTAATTTGAGAATGTTTGAACAACCTATGTTAAACCATGATTTTGAGGGTTAAAATCTTTTTAGTGTTTTCATGTGGTGTGTGTGACAACCTCACATTTTTTTTGTGTGGTGCATTTGGTATTTTGGATTTACTTCCTTTTATCTTGGAAGATTTTTTAGGGGTTCAAACTAATTCAGATTGAGCTAAGTAAGACTATAGGGGCGGCAAAATTTTACCACTAAGTATTTAACTCTTTTGTTCCTTGAGTTTGAATTTGAAACTTCTAGTTAAGCTGATAAAACACCTCACAAGTTTGACCACCTCACTTCTTTTTTTTTTTTTCACCTGAACAACCTCACTTTTAATGACAAAATCAAGGTTTCAAAAGTGAAACTAAAGACATACTTAAATATGTGGCTGTTTGCTTACTATATTAACCAACAACTTATTAATCACATATTTTATTTTTCAGTGAACACGGTATATTATCTTCATAGTAATTATTTAAATGTCGTTATTTTTTATGAACACGTGATATCATTAGTGAGTTTGGGGGCTGAAATGGCTGTGAAAATCAAAATAAACAAAGGTCTCCCTACAATTATCAGGGTGACCGGAAGGATTCATAATAATATCAGAGGGATCGGAAGAATTCGAAATTACCTTTATACTATAATTATAAATTATAAAAAAAATTAGCCACTGGTGTTCCGACACCCACACATAAGATGTTTCAATTTGTGAAAGTGGCACTTAGGTTTTTAGGAAGGGAAAATACAATAAAATTATATCTTGATATCTCAAAATCACGATGCAATTCTATATGACTTTTTTGTAATATTTTATATATATAAAAAGATATAAACGTTTCTGAGGTGGCTCATGGACTAGTCAAACGCATGCATTTTAACTTATCAAAATTTACTTATTTATTAACATATGTATATGAACTTATTAACACAGATATATTAAGTTATTGAAACATGTATATGGACTTGTCAATGGCATTTGAGCCTTTTCTCTTATGAAAAATATTAGTATAAAAATTTGCATGGGTTTTTAATGTTTTTATGGATCACTTTATAATAAATTCGCTTATTTGACACCTAGCTGCAAATGTTTTTTTTTCTTCTAATTTTTATAATTTCATTTGGATTGAGTTTTTCTTATAATCATTTTTTATTATTCCTCGTAATCTCTAAATCACATTTGTTTAACTAATCACAATAACATTTTAACCTTTTTCTTATCTTCTCAATTTCTCAATCAACACTCTAGATGAAAAAAAAATAGGGTTAAGGAGCAAAAATACACACGTGATTACCATTTTTGGAAAACAAACACTGCTTTGGTGCTAAACAAAACTAGTTAGATAACTAATTTATAATATTAAAAAATTTAGTTATATTAGTTACTTGTAATAAATATGTGTTGCATTTTTTAAAATACCAATTTTAGTCATTACCCAAAATAATGAAAACTGTTTTTTACGGAGTATATGTAATCTCTTTCTTTGCGAATGATGAAAATTTAAAAGATTAGAAAATAATTGAAGTAAGATCCTGAGTTAAAGCTTTTATGAATGAATTAATTAAAAAAATCATATTAGAAGAGTTTTCTCGTGAATTCGAAATTGCCATAATACTGCGTATCCAATGTTTAGATGCTAAACTCACTCCTATAAAATTAAAATAACTTTAGACACATGAACCCCGCAATATTGAGAGTGACGCTCAAACTTCTAAAAATGAAAAAGTGGGTTAGAATTTCAAGTCAGATACGGTAGGAATGGCGTGAAATTTTTATCTTTTAAAATCCATAATTAACATCCAACAATGCGTGCACTCACTATATAACAGGGCATATTTAGATTAATTGTTGAAGTTATTTTTCTAACATGATTTATGATATATAAAATAAATATGTGAGAAGAGTTTTGTTTTCACTTGCCTAAACGTGCTTTTTGAACATCACTTCAAACAAGCCCTTAATTTTTTGACTTTGCTTTGATTGTAAGTGATTTTCACTTCTCCTATTGCATCCATGTGTATGTTTGGATTGATAGTAGAAATTACTTTTTTTAATGTGATTTATAGTATATGAAGTAACTATGTTAGAAGAATTTTGTTTTGGTTTACATAAACATGCTTTTCTAATACTAACTTAAACATGCCGTTAAGGTGTGTTTGGATAGTAGAAATAGTGAAAAAAAATAATAATTTTATATAATAAATTTTGGAGAATATTTTTTGAAAATGTTAAAAAATAGCTTTGGGAAAACCATGGTTTTCTTGCCAAACCATGGTTGGTCTAATTTGAGAATGTATGAACAACCTATGTTAAACCATGATTTTGAGGGTTAAAATCTATTTAGAGTTTTGATGTGGTGTCACAACCTCACATTTTTTTGCTTGGTGCATTTGATATTTTGGACTTACTTCCTTTTATCTTGGAAGATTTTTTAGGGGTCCAAACCATGATAGCAAAAAACAAAACACTTTTTAAAACGTAAAAACGTCGATTTTACATTTTATATTTAGCAAAATGAGTTTGTTTGGAAAAAAAATGTATATGGAGTAAAAACACACATATAAAACATGAAACTATAAAAGCGTGCGTTTTTCTTTTTTTTTTAAAAAAAAACGGAACTCAATTTGGTTGCTGACTGTGAAAACGAAGGAAAGAGGAAGGAAATCTAGATCAATCGCCGGCTAATTTTTCATCCGAACCTATTTTCATATCACTGTTTAAGAAACAGAACTGCGATGCAAGCAGTAGTTCTGCTGAATACGCCTGCATATTGCAGGACCCAACAAGCCCCAGAATCACCTTCTTCTTCTCGTTCCTCAAAGGTTTTTTCTGCTTCCTTTTACTGTATGTAAAAAATTTTTATTGTCAAAAGACATATTCCTAATCGGATTTTGTCTTTTTCGCATAAATCGCAGGGTACAAGCTTTTTTTTTTTTTTTTCCGGCAACCATGTTTTTTTTAAAGAACAGAGGTTTTCTGGTGCGGCAGAGTTTGCATCTCTCTGGCCGATTTCGTCTGCCACACGGGAAACGACGGTTCGGTGAGTACTTTGATTTTGTTTTTTGTTTTTCCATTTAATCTCGAGCACTGTTGTTTGCTGTTATTGAATTTATGAAAGAACCCATATTTGTCTGTAATTGGGAAGCTGGTGAAATTTGTGAGGTTTGAGTTCAAGAATCATGACTCGTTAGAGTGATGGTTAAATGGCTTCATGTTCATTTCCAAGTTCCTTTCTGCAAGAAATTAGTTGCTTCTCTGTTTGCTCTTTTTAATGATTATATGAAAACTCCTTCATTACTAATAGATTGTATAGTTGATGGGCAGTATTCATCTGTCCCTAGTTTCTTACCAATTTGACAACGTTAACTGTTATTTGAGTGTTATTTGAATGATATTTGTTGACAATGTTGGATATTTTGATTGGTTTTATATTGATTAGTATATGTATGGAACTATGGATGATAACAAGTGTCTTTATTTAAATGATATTTGATGATAATGTTGGATATTTTGATTGATATTGTATTGATCAGTATGTATATGGATGATGATAGGTGCCTTATTTTACAATTTTTTTTATTTATATATATTGGTAAAATAAAAACTACGTTTTGTATTGTATTATGACTTTACTTTTTACGATTTTTCATTCTCCTTCCGTTTTTACGTAAAACAACCTTGGTCCAAACTAATTCGGATTGAGCTAAGTAAGATTACAAGGGCAGCAAAACTTTACCAGTAAGAGCTTGTTTGGGCTCTCTCTTTTTTAAGCCAAAAACTACTTTTAAGTTAAAGTTGAAAAAAAGAGCCTTTAAAAAAAAACTAAAAGTTATTTGATGGTGCTATAAATTGTTTAGCTTAAAAGTTAGTAAAAAGCTCAAATTAAATTAAGCTACTTAGCAAAATTTTTGTTATTAACAGTTTTTCTGATAAAAATTATCATAAAAAGATATATTATAAAATCTTATATGAACTTACTAATACTTTGAGATTTGTCATAAACACTTTGAGATTTATAAAAACTTTATCTGAACTTTTTAAAACCTTATGTAAAATTCTAAAATTCTTATCAGAAAAGAATAAAAAAAATGTAAGAAGATCTTATTTATTATCAAAATTCAAAACATTATTTAATCTTTTTATATTTTTAAACTTCTTTTTGTGTGAGATTTTTCCCAAAAATAAAAAAAGAAAGAAAGAAGGAAGGAAGGAAGGAAAGAAATTATTCGAGATAGCCTCTTTGTAATTCAACATATTAGTTCAAAATTTATCTATAAATAAATAAACATACTCATTGAGACCTAGAGCTATACATTCATGTCCCTTGTTAGATATCAAAAAATAGTTTAAGATAATTTTATTATTTTTTAGGGTTAAGGCTTCAACTTTGAATCAGTTGTTTAAAAATGAAGACAATGGGGCGATGTGTGAACAAATAACAATATTTGAGTTTGTTCAATTTGCAATTTTCTAGGTTTATTCAATTTATAATTTTTTTTTAATTTGATTTCATACTCCCCTACTTGGTGTTCTCTCTTGATTCAAAATTATGATTTGTTGATTCAAAATCATAGCTAGATCTATTGATTCAAAATTATATTTGTTATTTTATGTTGTTTTGTTCTTCGTCGAAGGAAATGATAGTAAGCCATTTTGGGATAAGAGCTTTTGGTGAATAAGAGCTTAAAAAAAAACTCCTTCTAGGAGCTTTCTGGCTTTTTTCTTCTTTGTAAGAAAAGCTCTTTTTATTATACGAGTTTTTGTAAAAACCTGTTTGGCCTAACTTCTGCTTATAAGGAAAAGATAAGCTAAAAATAAAAGGATCCAAACAAACACTAAGTACTCAACACTATTGTTCCTTGAGTTTGAATTTGAGGCTTCTAGTTAAGCTGATACAACGCCTCACAAATTTGATCACCTCACTTTTTTTTTTTCACCTAAACAACCTCACTTTTAATGACAAAATCAAGGTTTCAAAAGTGAAACTAAAGACATACTTAAATTATGTGGCCGTTTGCTTACTATATTCACCAACAACTTATTAATCACATTTTTATTTTTCAGTGAACACAGTATATTATCTTCATAGTAATTATTTAAATGTCGTTCTTTTTTATGAAATATTTCTTTATTTTTTTTGCTCAGAATGTTAATATTGTCCTTTCACGTGATATCATTATTGAGTTTTGGGGCCCGAAATGGCTGTGAAAATCAAAATAAACAAAGGTCTCCCTGCAATTATCAGGGTGACCGGAAGGATTCATAATAATATCAGAGGGATCGGAAGAATTCGAAATTACCTTTATACTATAATTATAAATTATAAAAAAAAAAAATTAGCCACTAGTGTTCCGACAACCACACATAAAATGTTTCAATTTGTGAAAGTTGCACTTAGGTTTTGAGGAAGGGAAAAGGCAATAAAATTATATCTTGATATCTCAAAATCAGAATGAGATCCTCTCATTATACTTGCTTCTCATTATCCCTCATAAGTTCATTTGGGTCATTGATTGAGAAGGAAAAAGAAAAGTATAGTGACATTTCAAATTGATGGCATGAATATGATTTAGAGATTGTGAGAGATAATGAGAGAAACCTGACTCCTCAAAATCACAGTGCAATTCTATATGACTCTTTTGTAATATTTTTCATATGTGAAAAAATATAAATGTTTTTGAGGAGGCTCATGGACTAGTCAAACACATGCACTTTAACTTATCAAAATTTACTTATTTGTTAATACATGCATATGAACTTATTAACATAAATATATTAACTTATTGGAACATGTATTTGGATTTGTCAATACAGGCATATGGGGCATTTGAGCCTTTTCTCTTATGAAAAATATTAGTATTGTCATGAATATATTTATTGTGTGGATGTCCATTACATAGTAACCCTTGAAAGTCTATAAATAGACGTCTTATGTAAACATTCGTGAAACACTTAAATGAGAACTTCTTCATCTCTCTAGAATTTTCTCTGACTTCTCTCTAGAATTTCTTCAGTTTCATAATAAGTACAAAATTTTTTATGGGTTTTTATGGTAATTTTGAGATTTTTATGGATCATTTTATAATAAATTCACTTATTTGACATTTAACCTTTTCTCATCATTTTTTTTTCATTATCCTTCGTAATATTTAAATCACATCCGTTCAACTAATAACAATACTACTTTAACCTTTTTCTCATTCACTCAATCAACTGTGATAAGCTCAAGATGAAAAAATAAGACAAAAAGATGAGAGGATTTGTCACACATTTTGAAGGCCTCGTTCACAGACGACGTGTTTTTCTAGAATCTTCATAATTCTCCACCGGCTTGCTTTTCTTGGGTCAAAACCAGTGAAATTTGATCTGTCATTTTGCCCTCAATGTCACCGTCGGCAAACGAAGTCGCCGCCGATGACTCTTCTAAGTTCAATGTCGAGTTCAGGAGCCATGACGATGATGCATGGTACTCCGTCAGGGTTGTGCTGGAGCGAGAAGTTCTGAGGATAAAGTTCCAGAACTTCGGCGATAGTCACGATAAGGTCTTTGAAGCTCAGTGCTTCAGTAGCTTGATGGAGTTGGAAGAGTTCAAGAAGCGGTTCAGACCGGTTTCGTTACAGCTCCAAGACGACGAGTGCCGCAGCGTCAGAAGAGGAACGACCGTCTGTGCTTGCTATCGGCATAGCCCTGAGGATATTCGCTTCTACGAAGCCAACGTTTTGGCGGTGAGTTCTCCTCCCATTACCACTTCACCTCCATTTGCTTTACTGTTATTTTGACGGGGATTGTTTTTCTTTCATTATAAGAATTATCGCGAGAAACTTCATCTCAAATATATTGATATAAGAAAATAATATCCACTGAGATTGGAGATGAATAGACCGCATTTTGCTCTATCAACCATACGCATATCTTTAACTTTTGTATTTAAAAAAATACCTTCTCATCAATCATTTTCTCTCTCGTGATAACTCAATCTATATCAGAAGAAATCCTTAGGTGCATGGTTTTGGCTAATAACTTTAGTTTGAGTGAAATTAAGACCAAATATATATAACAAGATGTCTTATTCCATTAGGAGGTTGGCCACGGCCACTTTGTAAGGCCCATCCAATGGCCTTCTTTGTGTGTGTGTGTGTCTATATATATATTGATATAAAAATTTGAGAAAAGAGGTTGGGTTCATCCATAATCCAAGAGCGGGCGCTATGGCTTTGCTCTCCAGGGCATACAGGATTAAGAGTACACATGCCTCCATCATCTCAGCCTATGTTTTCACAAGTTTACATCGCCTAGGATGCCTCCCCAAATGCGTTGACTAACTCTAGGATCCAACCTCTTTGCTAGTTGAGCTCAAGGATGAGGGGTAGCCTTCTTGTATATGCCCCAACTATCCCAGTCTATTTTTGACCATTTTCGCTTTAATAGATGTGGCCCAACTCTTCCTTATATGTGTTCATTACGAATACTATCTTGTCTTGTATAGTCCTGATTTCAGGCACTCCCACGTTATCCTCTTATTATCCCCTTAAAACCCAGCATTCACTAGTATTGTTGGTCTTTAGCAGAATGATAAAACTTCCTTTTCACCTTATTAGGTACATTCCATTCACAAATAACTTACAGGGTGGTTTTGGCTAATAACGTTGCTTGAGTGGGAGTTAGAATACAACAACAAGCTTTATCCCTCTAGGTGGTTGCCCAACACCATTGTGTAAGGCCCATCCAATGGCCTTCTTTGTATGTGCCCGAGTGATCCCAAACAATTTTTTACCATTTTCTCTTCAATGGATTTCACCCAACTCTTCCTCGCATGTGTTCATTACTAGTTTTATTTTTTCTTGTATGGTCCTCATTTCAGCCACCCCTACTTTATCATATTTTTGTCCCTTTAAAGCCCCACATTTACTAGTATTGGTGGTCTTATAACAATCTGATAAAACTTCCCTTTCACCTTATTAGGTACCTTCCATTCACAGATTACTTACAAGATGGTCCTGTATTTTGCCTCTAGAAATTCTTGTATGGTTCTGATATATGCAGCACAAACCTTTTTCCTTTCCAAGTTTTTCTAAAGCATTTCTCTTGGTACATGGTCATAAGTCTTTTCTAGATCAATGAAAACTGTATGTAGTTCTCTTTCTATACTTTGTTATGTGATGGAGACTTCATAACATGTGGAGTGGTATGTGATACTCAATGGAGTATTTAAGTGGGTTAGTCCTCTCAATATACAGATTTTGGGGTTCCTCATCCCATTTAAGTATCCAACAATTGTTATTAGAGTCAGGTTGTTGCTGTCTTTGAGAAGGTTACTCATGTAGGATTTTGACTGTAAGTCAACAGCTAGGATATCAGTTTTCCAGTGGGGCCAATTGATGGATATGTCAAAATGAGATTCATGTAAAGCTTCGGAGCATCAAACGCATTTGCAAGCATTTGCTTATGCAATGCCTAAAGTACATGGGTTTGGCTCAAGCAATGTTTTCATCTCTCTTTTCAGTGGGAAATGGGGTGGTCTTGTTGTATTCTTCAACATATACTCTGTTTTGTTGGGCTGCTGTTCTGGACATTCAACTTTTAAGAGTGTTTATGTATATTCCACCTTTGAGTTATGGAATGGCCTATATCTAATAACAAATTTCTCGACCCATTTAGTATTTTTCTTCTCCAACTTTTATTGAGTTGAGCAATATACGTTTTTACTTTAAAATGGCATTAATACCGCTGAAGACTAAATTCTATAGAATGCATATCTGACAACTTTTATTGGGGTAGGAAGGTATGTCCAGGAATGTTGACATGCTCCCTTCTTATTTGCTTGACTTGGTAGGTGCGAGAAAAGGAACATTCTTTCAATGAAGGAGATGAGGAGTGCTTATGTACCTTTGCACTTCTTTGGTTACATGGACCTATTGCTGGAATCTACAGTCTTGCTACTGTAGCGGATATTTGCAAAATTCAGCCAACTTCAGGGCTGGATCCTGTAGTGGCTTCATTTCTGAAGATTGCAAGGGAAAGAACTTTAGTGACTGCTAAATCTGTTTCACTTTCCCCGGGAGATAGTGGATGGGAAGTGGGACAATCATGCAATGGAAGCCAAAAAATTAAACCGAAAAGGGGATTTCTTGAGTGCCTATACAAGGTAAGTTACATGCATTTTTATGTCAGCTGGAAGCACTAATTATTAGCATGCATTCTGACGAAATGGAATTGTCCTGAATGTTCTATTTTTTTTTGTTAACTTTAGTGTGTAATGTAATATTTGCCTATGTAGGAAACTCGCTGTGCCAGGCGGTCCATTAGTGAAAAATCATCTCCATGTGAAAGTTCGTATATGTCATTTATGACCTTGTTTTCTATTTATTTAACTTAAATGTGATGCATTTTTTTTTCCTTTACTTTTTGACTCTTTATTAAAGCAGTTAGGATTGCCAAGCTTCTTGCCAATAGACTGGAAGATAGAGATCTCGGTGGAAAGAAAAACATCTGTCTGATATTAGTTGGGAATCTGGATAAAACTTTATCTCCACAAACAATTGAAGAATTCTTACATAGACACGCTTCTGTATTTCCCAAAGTGTACATTTTTCCAAGTTTATCGTGGGAGTTGTTTACTAGAGGGGCCTTTGTCTTTGACAGTGAAGGGGATTTTAATAAACTTTGCAACTTTTTGAAGGATCCCACTCTGATGATAGCTTCTTCGACCGGAAGGTATGTAGTGTTTATAGTCCTCTCTTTTTTTATGTACAAAAGATTAGATGAATTGGCCGATCTACCATGAACTACACGGAATTTGTTTTTTTCTCCCAGCTGTTGCGCAGTCAGCATTATACATATTATAACTGTGCCTCTAAATAATATCTTTTATTTGATATCCTTTCCTTTTCTTCCTCACTCTTACTCTCCTATAGTCTTAACAAATTCAATCGAGTTGTGTAAATTCCTCTCTTACGACAACTTTTTGCTTGAATTTGTTAAGAATATATGAGCGTTGAGGTGAAGAGGGTGTATTGTGTGGCTATATTTAAAAAAATACTTGATGATTGGAGGAAAAACTCTTTATTCCCTATTTACTAGAATAAAGGGGGTATTTAGAATTATTCAAGTTTCAAAGGGATAAAACCCATACTATGAAATTGTGAGAAAGGGTGGTTGAACATAGGTTGATATTGGATAACTTGCATTTCTGAGAGCCAATTTGGATTCATGCCAAGAAGAGTGCGTAGTAAAAGTGATTTATTTACCAAGGGATTAATGGAAAAGTACTAAAGCAAAAGAATAGAACTGCTAATGATTTTTATTGAATTGGAAAAAGTTTACATTTGTGTGCTAAGAGATGTACTTTGAAAAGCCTTAGAAAAGAAAGAAGTGTGTTGCATATATCAAAATCATACAAGATATGTATGAGAGTGTAACAACTAGTGTAAGAATACTTGGAGGTGAAAGAAAGGACTTTATTTTAATGATTGACCTACATTGGAGAATTATCTTTGAGCCCT
This sequence comes from Acacia confusa, assembly GCA_037074495.1. Taxonomy (NCBI): domain Eukaryota; kingdom Viridiplantae; phylum Streptophyta; class Magnoliopsida; order Fabales; family Fabaceae; genus Acacia; species Acacia confusa. The sequence goes on along the minus strand of CM073502.1, from coordinate 41,585,376 downwards.
TGTTTAGCATGGTTTTAAATGTTATAACTTAGCTTATACAAGAAAAAAAATCTCTGAATGCATGCTATTTGGTGATGATATAGTTCTTATGGCCAAGTCAAGAAAATGGATTGACTCTACATATGAGTTATGACGAAGGACCTTGGAGTTGAAGGGTTTTTGCTTGAGTTAGAGTAAAACAAAATATATGCCTTGCAATTTTGATAAGAGACATAAGATAGAATTGATTTCGAGGTTAGAATGGGAGATCGAATTGTTCCAAAAGTGACATAGTTCAGATATATAAATTATACAAAGAGATAGTGAAGCTGATGGAAATGTTAATTATAGAATCCAAGTTAGGTTATTTAAATTAAGGAAAGTTATAGAAGTTATTTGTAACCGGAGAGTGCCTAATAACACAAAAGGGAAGTTTTATCATTCTTCCATAAGACCAATAATGTTATATGGTAGTGAATGTTAGGTTTTAAAAAGACAAAAAATGTATAAGGCAGCAGCATATTAGATGAAGATGTTGAGATGGATATGTGTTCATATAAGAAAAGATTAGATTCAATGATTCATAATAAATATATATGATGAATAGTTGAAGTGACATTTATTGAAGAGAAAATGCAGAAAATTGTTTGAGGTGGTTCGGACACGCACAAAGAAGGTATTGGATACATTGGTGAAGAGAACAGATCAAGTAGTATGGAGTTGTCTGAAAAGGGTAGAGGCAGATTGAAAAGAACAATTAATGAAGTTATTGAGCGAGGTGTTTTGCTTAAATTTATCAAAAAATTTTGTTGTTGATGGAGCATAATGGCGTTGTGCAATTGATCTCACCTAGTGGGTAAAGAGCTTGTTGCTTATGTGTTTATTATATTGATTTTTGTTAGTTCAATATATATTTAACGGTTAAGGATTAATTTTGCTCCAGAAGTTTTTCGATGGCAATTTTACCTGAAAGTATAAAAAAGAGAGTAATTTTGCCTTTGCCGTTATCCCAGTTAATTTTGTCGGTTTGTTGACCCAATATGTTGAGCTGACAGTTTAGATGTTGCCCACATAATTTTTTTTAGGTATAAATTTGCGCTAGAAGTCTATATATCATCTACTTTATTTTTTTAAAGAATGTTAGATCTAAAACTTTTGGGGTAAATTTGTACTTTAACAAAAATGATGTGGGTGACATATGGATTGTTAGCTTAACATATTTAGTCAACTAACGGTCAAAATGAATTGAGATAACTGTATGGGCGAAATTGCCCTGGAAGTTTGCCCCGAAAAACTTCCAGAGCAAAATTGCCCCTGGGTGAAAACTTCCAGCGCAAAAATGCCCCTTAACCCTATATTTAACATACATGTTATTTTTTATTTAAATATGATCATTTTGATTTATTGTCTTTTTCTATGTCATTTTGTTATTTTACAAAATGGTTGTTTTTGCAATAATGTTATTTTTATTATCCAATTATGAAACATGATTTTTTTTTTTTAAATTAGGCCATTTCTTTGTGAAATGAAGAGTAATGTACCCTTATCTTTTCCAGGCCATGGGTGATCATTGATGAGGTAGTGGGGCTTAAAGACATCAAATCATCAATAGGAACATCAATGCATGCGCCAAAGGTAACCTCGCATGACCCCTCTAACCAATAAATTTTTTTTTTTAGGACACACTATGATTTGTACATATGGTATTAAGTGTCATTCAACCCATTTGAGATTTGTTTATGATATTACTTAACCACCTCATGCTATTTATTTAAAATTCGGTAGAAATATTTGTGGCTACTAAGTAAATGATTTTTTTTGCATGATGCAAATTTTTGTGGCGTTTTAATCCATTATTTGAAGGGATAAAAGGTATTTATGCCCTTGATCTATTTCATGAGGAACACATGCTATCGTAAAATAGTCATTGAAGCAATATTGCCCTTCGAGTGTCAAGACTGAAAATCCTTAAGCCGTCCCTGTACTAACAGACATGAATGCTGACCATTACCTTAGGTTGATTTTGGATTAAAGAGCATTTTTATCCTTAAAGTACTGATGGAGGAGTAACTAATGCCCTCAAATTCAATAATGTGAAAGCAATTAACACCTTTTTAATCGAAGCATGTGGCATCATGTTTAGGATGTTACATTACGTGGCTTGCTAACTAGATATGAATTACTCCCTTCAGTCCTTAATAATTTTGGTCCTAAATATAAGGCATAGCTTTCATATTTGTCTATCTTTTCTTAGTTGATCCCTATAGGTGCTTCCTCAAAAATAATTAAGGACGAGAGGAAATGAGGGTTAAGGAAGATGATTAGGGTGTTCTAGAAAATACATGTTATATTAATTTAACTAACTTTCTTAATCTAATTGAATTAGGTAAATATGTCTTATATTAAGGACAAAAAAGGATCTTCTAGTCTATATTAATGATCAACTAACAGTACTGTCATAGGTTATATATGTGTTTGTTAGTCCAAAAAAGTTGATCAGTTCTGTAGGTAAACAGAATAGATATATATAGTGAGCTGACAAGCGTTTTTTATTTTTACCGATGAATACTGAGTTGACAAGTGACATCATTTCTTTGTCTTTTTTTTTTTTAAAAAAAAAAAAAAAACTAGAACATGTGCACCATGTTTTGACACTATCCATTACTACAGGTTGAGAATTTTTTTTTTAAAAAAAAAATTTACGGGTGCATAGTTAGCAGTCCGGATTCAATAGATTACTTGTGATAACAAAAGTTAATTGACAATCAATGGGGACTGACTAACTTTTTTTTACCAATGAATCTTAAGCCAAATGGCATCCATTTTTTCCTCCTATTTTTTCAGCCAAGACATTTGCATCATGTTTTGATGTTGATCATTGATGGTACAAAGCTGGAAATCACGTGCGGTTAATTTAGGGAATTGAATTAATCTGATTTTTTTTATTAATATTTATTTTAGTTGTTTTAGTAGTGGTTTATTAAGTGCTCAGCAAAATTAGGATTAGCTGGAGTTAGTTAGGATTATATGCTGAGTCAAAGTATTTTATTTATTGAATTAAATGTATTCAAGTATGTTATTTCTCTGAGTCGTGGTTAGTGGTCCTAAATTTTAGGGAGTCATGGTTATTCTTTTTATCTATATATATTGACTCTTGTTATATGTAAAAGCATTCAGCAAATATATGAAAATTATGAGAGAAATTTTTCTTTTAAATACGGGAGATTCTCCTTAGGCTTTATTAGTCGATGGGTTAAGATTCTGGCTCAATTATGAGATTAGATTCTGATTTCATAATTTAATAGAGATTTATCCTTTTAATTTTTATACTCCTAACCTTTGGTCTCTACCAATCATTAGTGTTGTTTGAGAGTTTTTTTTCCCCAATTGACAAATGCCTAGTTAACACTTAACATGTTAAGATAGGCATATATGTTCGTTAGGGATTTTATTTTTGTATGATTACACATCCATCTTATGCATGTGTTGCCCTTTTAAAGCCTAAGTTCCACTACCACATAGCATCTTTAGTCTTATATAGTGCGATAAAATAGGTACTTTTTAATCACAAATAACTCATGTACCTTTTTTCCATTCAAACCACCCAATTTGAATTTCATGATGAACTTCCCATCAATTTCACCATATTTTTGTATGATTGATTCCAAATATGTAAATTGTCATATGTGGGATGATTTGGTCTCCCAATTCAACTTCTGAATTACTTATAATTATCAATATTGTAATGCTTGCATTCAGTCTCGCTAGCATTAAAGTGAAAACCTTTCGATTCCAAGGGGCTTCTCTATATCTCAGTCCACCTATTACAGTTACACATCTGAATTACTTATAATTATCAATATTGTAATGCTTGCGTTCAGTCTCGCTATCATTAAAGTGAAAACCTTTCGATTCCAAGGGGCTTCTCTATATCTCAGTCCACCTATTACAGTTACACATAATTATTATTGGTAAATTGTTTGAAAGTTTATTGTTGCAATCTTTGATCTTGATATACTTAGCATTTGATCATTAGCAAATGAACAAGTTTGGACATGACATGTTTTAGCTCGATTCCCTAAAAGTCATGTAGACATATGTGGTATTGTGATATTTAGTTGTTTTGGAAGGTTGATTGTATGAAAATAACGAATTATGGATTGCCTCTTTCCTACATGATGTGGTCCAAATTTCTGATTGAAAATGGCATTCTTCAGAGCGAGACATTACAAGAACAACACAATGAAAAGAGGACTTATTTAAAAATTGTTCGCAATGGAACTGAAGAGTTCAAGGTTGCCAGTAATCTTAGGGACATATTCTTGGATTTTTATGCTCACCAGCAGCAACTCCACCGGCGGCTCGCATTTGAGGAGGAAATGGTACTTTTCGACTTATAGTCTCCTTGCTCCAATCTGCTTACACAGTAAATAGTAGGACCTAGAAATGTATTCCCTATGCATAGTGTTCTCTTTTTCATTTTTGTAGTCAGTATGTGAATGTTTACACTGTAAATATCACTATGCTGTTAGGGACGGATTATAGAATTGCACCATTTTGTGTACATGGGATTTAAATCCTCTGTATTTAGTTAGTAATTGCATGTTGTACATTCAAAAAGGGTTTTTGAGAAAAGTTAGAAAGGGAAAATGAAAAGATGGCAGTTACATTTTCACTTGTTTGTGTCACTTTCATTTATTTAGTTAGTAAATGCATGATGTACATTCATTCAAAAATAATTTCTGAGAAAAAGTTAGGAAGTGAGGAAAAATGGAAAGATGGAAGTTACATTTTCACTTGTTTGGGTCACTTTCATTTACAATAAATCTGCAATACAGTATTAGTATCATGCTACTCTGGGCTATGTTTTAACATGTTTCAAACTAAGGAAAACTTTAAATCTTGTTAATTGTGTTTTAAAATTTAATAAATTTCTAACTTTACACTTAATATGCCCCCTAGGAGAGGTGTCAATATTTTAGTATTTGACAGTGTCTCAAGTATGATTATCTCTAATAAGAGGATACATATGCCTGAAAAAAAAAATTAAAAAAAAAAAATTCACGGTGAACTTGCAATCTTTGAAGTGAAATTCATGTGTTTTGTAGTTTTAAAAATATATAATTTTAATTTATATAAAAATATTTGATGCTTACAATTTGGCCCCATGCTAACCCATTTAACCCAGGTTTAGACAATGTTAATCTAAAGCTGATGTAATGATTAGCTTGGCATGCACTGTATAATTATTGGTTGGTTCTTTCTTATGTGGTTTCCTTTATATATACTACATCTTATTTTATTTTTAATGTAAAAATTGAGTTGACTTTTTTTAGAGAGATTAAAAAAAATTGATAAATTACCTTGACATATTTATATTTATCATTTTTATACCAAACTAATTTATTTATTTATAACTTATAATTAATATAATAATATATAACATTTGTTATATTTAAATTATTTATTTAGCTTTTTTAATTTCTATGAAAGTAAAAAAAGGTCTTATATTAAAGTATTATATTAAAGTATTAGGGAGAATATTATACATCTCATGTTTTTTCATACTTCAACAGTACACTTGGCAGAAAACAGCAAATGGTGTAATTATAGTAATAGGATTGAAAAGATCAGGGAACGAAGTAGATGCATAAATTTGTAATTCCATTTGATATATGAACTCAAAATTGATCAACAAAAGGCATTATCATCGAATTTAATAGCAGGAGGGATGACGAAATGCCAAAGCCTCCCAACCTCACTAACTTTATATTTTAAACACAGAAACTCTTTGGCATATTTTCTCTCCACCTTCCTATCCACGTCATGCACAAACACGTGTGTCACTCCTGGCTTCCTCCTCCCACGTGCCATCACTGCCGCCGAGTATATCACCGCCATCCTCCCCGGCAACGACGCCTCATACCCTCTCGGCCCGTCGATCAATATAATGTCCCAATCATCGCCATACACCTCCTCCGGCATGTTGTTCAGGGCCAACTTGCACCCTTCATTCCCTTTCAGTCTCACTGTAACATTAGCCCCCCAACAATCCTCTTTGTAGGAGCGGAGGAGAGTGTCGGCCTCGGAGAGCTGTGTCCGGTAGCGCATCATTCGGATGTCGAGCACTGGGAAGCGGCGGAGAACAGAGCGGAGCCACTTGGGATCTTCTTCAAGAAAGAGAGTGGTGCCACGAGGGTTGAATGAGTCCCACATCAAGGAGTCATGGCCGGAGCCGAAAACGAGGAAGTTGCAGGGAGCAAGGGAGAGGAGGATATCGTAGGGGCCTCGTGTCTCCGCCAGAGATAGCTGAGGAGTCACCCGAGAGGTGACGTAGTGGAGGATGGCGACGAGGGGGCTCGGAGTTTTCTCAAACTCCGCCGCGATAATGGCCTCGGCCTTGGTGAAGGGCACGGATGAGTCATAACATGATGAGGAGGTGTCGGAAGACGATCTTGACAAGAAGAGAATCAGGAAAGTGCAGACAATGACGCCGATTACCAGAACGGTGGTTATTGGAGGCTTTCCGGTAAGAATGGAAATGGGACGGTATCTTTTTCTGAGGACATATTGCATGTTGCCGGTTAGATGGCAGTGAGACGAATTCAATGTTAGGGTTTCTGAAATATGAGAGAGAAGGAAAAGGAATAGCTTGAAGAAGAAGAAGAAGGTGAGGGAAGAGGAGTGATGTTGTTGATGGAGATTAAATCTAATGAAACGTGCTGCTTTCTGGTTCATTAAGTTGAATTAATTATAGTTTCTAAAATTAGTGCTCATTGGACTTTGTCTACGTTATTCACTCCCGAATTAACCATATATCCACCATTTTTTTTCCTCTTATTTTATTATGATAAATTAACATCAACATTTGAAAAAAAAAAAAAAAATCAAAGGTGATCGACTCCATTATGTGCTTATGAAATACTTCATGGCCGCTAAGTGAGAGATTGTGTTTAGTGCTAATTGCTGATTTATTCTCTTCTATATCTGATTCAGATTTTTCTGAAACAAACAGTCCGACCTATCAAGGGCAGCCTTAGACCCAAAAAAATCCAACCCAAACAAAGATTAACATTCCAGTGCGTGCATCACGCACCCACCCTAGAATCAAGTTGAGAGTAAAGAATGGATTATGATTTTGTGTTCTATACAAAGTCTAAAGTAGGCTGTATCGTTCATGTCTCACGTGTTGAATATATATGACATCTTTCAGATTTATGTATTATTAAGATGTGACTGCGAGAATTAGAAAAAGAAAATATATGGATTTTACATATTTTACATTGTCTTCTTGAGAGATTTTTTTTTAAAATTTTATTTTACAAAATAAGTCTTATTTTTTATAACTTATTATAAATAATGTAATATGTTCATAAATTTTTATAATATATAGATGTATAGATGATAAAGAAGAAGATGGAATTAATCCAAGTTCATATCATATATAAATAAATTATAGTAGTATTTATCTTTTATCTAATGTTAAAACTACATTAATTAGTTAGTTAAAAGAAAAAAGGAAGATGATACTAATTAACTCCTCCATAAGATATATACTTTATCACCATGCTCACATCTCTTTTCAACAAACCAAACTTTGCAATAATTACTTTAAGACTCATTTCATTAACGTTACCATCCATCGATCCATTTTCACTGACTTCATTTTCATCTGGACATAATATTCTCAACCTCAACCCCCCATTAACTTATAAAAGGTTATAATGCCCATTTTGCAACTTGTTCAAGTGTCAAACCCACCAAAACCAATTTAATGGCTTCTCATATGGAGTCACTAGAAATTATATATTAATGATATTAAATTTAATATATTGTGGCATAATTATGTTTGAGATATATATTTGACCACCAAACAGTAGTGCTTGTTTTATTTAATTCTTTGGAGTACTATATTACACTTGGAAAAAAGAAAAACAACAACCCAGATTCATAAAAAAATCAAACATAGAGATTAGCCATCTAATTTTTAAATGTATAGTGATAATGAAATGTGAACCATTTAAATCACTAAATTAAAAATTTTTAGTATGTAATTTTCAAATTATAATTTTTTAAATGACAGTTAAAAATTATTTTTATTTTAATTCTACCATTATAAAACTAAAAAATTAATTTAAATTTATAATTTAAATATTAACATAATTTTCAATTTTCTAATTTAAACATTTGATTTTGTATATATTATCACTGCGATCCATATTTATAAGTTGATTGAAACTAATTTTCACATTTCAAAAAATAATAGCTAAGACATTAAATATGTTTTAGATTCATAAAATTTTTCAAGTTTATCCTTTTTAAAATTCTCTCATAATTTACAAATAATTTTTGCCTCTTTCTCTTTTTTCAATGGGAATTAAATAAATAAATAAAATTTAACCATTAATAACCCTCTGAATTAATACATTTAGGACAAAAAAATTCCTTTAATAATGGATTTATAATTAAGTCTCGTTCTTTCAAATAATTAAAAAAAAAACAAGAAGAAGAAAGTTTAGAGTCATACTCGATGAACCTGCATGTAAACCAATTTCAGAGATTATAGGACCATGTATAAAATTATGTTCAACATTCATCACTCACAAATTAAGGTGGGAAGAATTTTTTTAATATTATATTTTCCCTAATTAATCAAAACCACAATCTGAATGATTTTATAAAGGGATAAATACCATGCTTGCCATAAAAGTTTAGTGTAAAGAGCACTGATCACCTAAAAAAAAAATTTGGTTTCATTTTTGCCCTAGAATTTAACAAAACAAAGTTTTGTCTCATAAGTTTTTTTTTTTTTTATAAGCAATTTTGCATCGAAAGTTTTTTTAGGAGCAATTGTGCCTTTGGAAGTTACAAATTAGAACAACAATTTAATGGTCAAAATCAACGGAAGGACAAAATTGCTACATTTTTAAACTTTGGGGCAAAAATTAGATCAAAAAAGCTTCCAAGTGACTAGTATTCTTTAGGCTAAACTTCCATAATAAAAAAAATATTTATCCTTTTTATAATTTACGCTATCAATTCATAATTTCCCTTATATAGGAGGGCCAATATATATATATTCGATCACTGAAATAAAGCGCCTTAGCAGCATGCTTGATGATTTTGTTATTGACTAATATGGATGGAAATAGGTCAGACTTCACCTTTAACCGGTTATATTTGTTTTAGAGCAAAGTGGTTTGAGCTTGAGCCTAACCTATAGCTTGTTATAGACCTTTTTTTGGGCCTTGGCCTGACTTATGGCCGGTTAAGGAGGCCTATAATTTTAAAAATTTTATAAGTAGACTAACAAGCTACATCCCTCACCTCAAAACAACCATACTTCAAACAGGCTGAAAACATGCATACTTTAAACCAGCCGAAAACAAGCCTACTTAGATAAATTATTCTTAATGATTTAAAATACATCATAAAAGGTATACTTTAAACAAGCTAAAAATAGACTTACGTGTCACACTCTCAAATGGATGATAGATGGAGAAATTACAATTTCATCCTTATAATATGCCAGTCTAACAAGCTTAATAGGCCTAGGCCTTGCCTGTTAATTAAGCAAAACAAGCCTTGGAAGAAGTTTTAGCTTGGTCTTTTAGCCTGACAGGTCAGGCCTGATCAGGATCGTAAGAAGCTTGGTTGTAAGCCCTTGATAGGCCCATGGCCTGTTTTCACCTATATTGACCAAACCCTTGAAAAGTATTTAATATAATATGTATGTTGGGAAAATTGCACCTAGGTCCCAATTATAGGAAAAAAAGATAAAAAAGTCCCTTAAAATCTCAAAATTGTGGTGAAGTCTTGTGAGAATTTTTTGTAATATTTTTCAAATATGAAAAGACACAAATGCCCCCATAGAGGCTCATGAACTTGTCAACACAGACACATGGATTCATTAAAACATGTTCATGGACTTATCAACACATACACATGAACTTATCTAAACAATTTCATGGACTTATCAAAATATACACATGGACTTGTAAACAAATGTACATATATATTAACCCATGCATATAGACTTGTCAAGATAGTCTCATGGACTTGTCTAAACAGGTATATAAACTTGTTAAACACGAACCTATCAACAGGTACATAAGGGCATTTGTGTCTTTCCACAAATGAAAAATATTGTGAAAAAGTCTCTCTAGACCTCACTGCAATTTTGAGATTTTAAGGGATTATTTTATCGTTTTTTTTATTTGGGACCTAAGTGCAATTTTTCCTATTATATTTAATGTTTTCCTTAAAATTATGTTCAATTTAATTGAGAATTCATTATAAAATGAATTTCTCACTTATTACGTTACGGTGATGCAAATCCATCCCGAAAATATTTAAACAATCTCAATATTGTGTTAAAAGTTTTTTGGGGTCTTGATATCATCAATTTTGTTAATGATTAATGACAACATTATTACATTTTTTAAATTTTCAAGAACATAAAAACTTTCAAAACAAGAGATTTTTTAAAAAATTTTAGACCTTAATGAAAAAAACAACCCTATATTATAGTAGAAATGAATTAACTATGAGGTACGAAAGTGGACCCAAAAAATAACTATGGTCTATTGGGCAAGAAAAGACAAAAATCCCTTGTTATACATTGAAGCATTTATTCCCAAATATCCCCAACAGGGAATAACCATATCAGAGCACGGAATCGTAGAATTTAATATATGCATTTAATAATTAGATAAAAACACAAATATACAATTAATCTTGATTGGGTCAAAGCATATAATAGTAGTAATTAATAAAGACTGAATCTTCACTTTCATCTTTATAAAATATGAGATCCTTCATCTTGATCTCTCATATTATAATATTCTTAACTTAGCCTCCTTACCATAAAAGAAATGATCTTAAATAATCAAATCTCTTATGAGACAACCTTTCACTCGGAAAATTAATTGAGTTCATGTTGTCGTACGTACGAGGAGTATATTCCTTGCGTCTTTTAAAAAAGTGTACGTATGATCTTAATTAATAAACTTTATAAGTAATGCTATAAATAGTTGCAAATGTTGGATTCTGAAGAGCAAATAAAAATAGCCAATATTGTAAAAATGTTAGAAATGGATGTGTAGTAATATGATAAAATATAAGATTTTGAATCAACATGCATGTTTAAAAGAAAGTTGTTTTGAAGTGACACGAATTATGTACACAAAATATGGTTGAAAGATCATAGGTCAGATTGTATGGAACCCTTTGTAGAGGGCAGGCTAGAAAAAGATTGAAGACATGTTATTTTAATTAACAAATTGTCCAAAATGATTATGATCCACCTAGTGTGATGATACTTGTTATTGTTGCTGTAATAAAATTTATAGCAAAATAAATTATTGGTGGATATTGAAAAATAAAAATTACTGCCTCATTATAGAGAAATTCTTATATGAATTTGGTTTGCCACGACATTTATGGTTTAGCCAACTAACATACAATAATTTATGAGCTAATTTGATATCTCCTAAATATTAGTTAACATATTCATAAGATTAAAAGATTTCACAATATTCACTATTTCATTACTTGTGAAATCTTAATTAATGGATTTATTTGTTAAAAAAAATAAAAATATTAAATACATAAAAATCAACTAGAATTAATGTTAGTTAAATTATTATATTTTAATTTGTCTAACCATAAAAGATAGGATAAATAAAAGAAGGAGATCCTCTTGTAAGCTTTCTTTTTTCCCATCCCTCATCATCTCATCTGCACTGTTGATTAGAAAGAGAAAAAAAAAATAAAAAAAATATTATATTAATTGGATAGATATGATGTAGAGATTATAAGGGATAATCAGAAAAATATAAACAAACAGACTCACAAAAATGCAAAGCTGCTTATCTAAATAATTAAAAAATAATTTAGTGGGAATTGGGAGTGAAGTGGGGCCCGCGTAGGTGGATGCATGTGGGAAGAGTGGCCATTCCCTTCTTTTCAGAAATCTGAACGTTACAAAGAGAATGCCTCACTACGCGCCCAAACTTGTGCGCCTTCCCTTCTTCACCGCCTATAATCGGTCCTCCTTTTATTATAAAATGAACACACACAAAAAACCAAATATTACAAAATGACTTAACAAAGAATTGTGCTAATTGAAATATCAAAACATATGGCCATGTATAATTAAAAAAAAAAATTCACGTAATAAATGTAAGAAATTTGACTTAAATTTTGTCCATACTAACAATGTAACTTATTTTTGCCTCCATTAAAAAATATAGACAAAGGTGGTATTATTTCCAATATGTATCTATCTGTTTATTTTTTTTTAAAAAAAGAAAAAGTTTAGAGAGCTGAATCTTTTAGCTTTTTAGAGTTAAGATAGGTCTCAAGGCTTAAAAAAATGTTTATAGAAATATTTATAAACTAGTAAAATCATCACATTAGTAAGAAAATTTGAAATCATGATTTTATAAGTTATGAGCCAACAACCAATCCTTCCTTTTTTTTTTTTTTTAGTTTGTTAACTTTTAATTGACTGATTGCAATCTTGCAAGTTTTTTTTTTTTTTTTCAGAAAGAAAAAATACTACGGGTTGAACCGGTAGTCAGTCATTGACTCAGGCCAAGAACTTACATAAACGACGTCATGCGGGAGAGTACTGCATTCCTCTCGCACACAAACCAGCAAAGCTCTCTCTCTCGCTATATATATATATATATTATGCAGTTAACCATAAACCTCTGAAACTCTCTTTCAAGCCCATCGACATGGCTCTTTGCCGCTTCTCTTCCTTCGCTCTGCTTTCGTTTTTACACATTGCTCTGCTTTCAGCCCTCTGCTTCGCCGGAGACCCATTTGTTTACAGTGAGCTTCATTTCTCCTACATCACCGTCTCTCCTCTCGGTGTTCCTCAACGGGTTCGCTCTTTTCTCTACTCTTGCTGGTCCTTTGTAAACTTCTCTTTCGTTCTTCTTCTTCTTCTTTCTTGTGATTTCTGATCAATACCGTTTGTTTAGATCCATTTTCGGGCCTCACTTTGGTCGGGATTGGTGTTTTCCGTGTTTGTTTCTCATTTTCCTTCCTGAAATGGCCTGTCGTTTATGCTGGGAAATTACTTTATTGCATTGCTGATTGGGTTTTTATTTTATTTCTTTCCTTTTCTACTCATATTCTCTATTTAAATGCTGTCTTATATCTCACAAAATGTTAAAAAATATTGAATTGTTGGATTCCAGCTGTAATTCTAGTAGAAAATGCTCCAACTTTCTCACTGTACAATCCCTTTTCATTTCTTAAATTTGGATTTCCCGTTTTTTCATACGGACCGTATTTTCTGTTTTGTATTTTAGCTGGGATTCAGTAAGCTAGTGCTTCTTGAGCATCGCTAAATTTTTCTGGGCTGGCATAGTAATCATCTTGCCAAATATTTCATCCGTGTAATACTGAAACTGATAGTGGAATTTCGGTATGGTCTCTGTGGGATTTCTAAGTATTTGTAATTCCTTTTTCCGTCTACGTATTGTTTCATTCTTGCCTCTGTTTTATTTCCTTGATTTTTGATGCCATTCTGTTTTCCCCTGGGGAAAAGCATAGTGTACTATTGAGACGAACTAGTAGAACAGATTTTGAGTTTTGATAAGAATATGTCTGGCTTCACTGCCCCTAAAAATCTGATTGCAGGTCATTGCTATCAATGGGAAATTTCCTGGCCCTCTTATCAATGTTACTACAAATAACAACTTTGTTGTTAATGTATGGAATGAACTGGATGAAGATCTTCTCATTACTTGGTTGGTTCCACTTACTCTCCATGTCATTTTATACTTTTACCTGTTCAGTGATTGTGATTTAACAACATCGTCACATGATTGTGACAGGCCTGGTGTTCAAATGCGACGTAATTCATGGCAAGATGGTGTTCTTGGCACAAATTGTCCAATTCCTTCCAAATGGAATTGGACATACCAGTTTCAAGTCAAAGATCAAATTGGGAGCTACTTCTACTTCCCTTCTCTTGGTTTTCAAAGAGCTTCTGGTGGCTTTGGCCCCTTTGTGATCAACAATAGGAATGATATCCCCATCCCTTTCGCACAGCCAGATGGGGATATTGTCTTTTTAATTGGTGACTGGTTTACTCAGACCCACACAGTCAGTAACTTCTTTTGTTACAGGAATATTCTTTTTATCATTTTTATAATAAAATTTGGGTTATTCTGTATATATTGGTGATGGGGTTTGTTCTGATTGGTTTCTTTTACATTTGCATCTCTTATATTTAGGCCCTGCGAACAACACTGAATGGTGGAAAAAACCTTGGCATGCCAGATGGAGTTCTTATTAATGGGAAGGGGCCGTATCGTTATAACACCTCTCTTGTACCTGATGACATTGAGTATGAAACTATTAATGTTGATCCAGGTATTATTATTTCTCCCTTTAACTTGCTAAACATGTTATTCTTTGTTTTTCCTCCTACTAAAGGTGTTGAGGTTTCTGTTACGGATATCTCATAAATGGGCCCAGCCCAATAACTAAAGAGCCCAGTCAAAATGACTTCAGTTATGCTCATAACCGCTTCCTTGAAAATAGGAGTGGTTTTATCAAAATATCTATCGTTATGATAACTGCCTATGTATCAAGAATATCTATCAAAAACGCATATCTTGATATCCCTAAAATAAAGGATGAATCCAACTGAGTAAGATAAGGCACAGGTACGCCTATAAATAGGGTGAACCCCTTACAAGGTACACACTTCTGAAACCCTAGCTTTTCTATTCACACAGAGCACACACACCACCCCCTCTGGCTATCATTAGCCTGTCGTATACCCTCGAACTACGTGGACTTTGATCCACACTGTGGTACGTAGGACCCCGGGATTTCACCCCGGGCCAAGTCCAACCCAACTTGTGATCTACACCGGATCATTGGCGCCGTCTGTGGGGACTGTAAAGTCCTATTCCTGTGACCCGTGATGGCTAATACCAGAAGCAAAAGCCACCCGCATGCACACGAGCAAGGTCAGGAACAAAATTTTAGCGAGACCCAACAGCAGGACGTTCAAGGCGTTAATCAGGAACAAATGGAGGAGTCCCCGGACTCAAACCTGGATGGACGAGCAGGCCAAACGCTGGAAAATACTAACCACGCTGGTCCCTCAAAGTTTCAGATTGGAAGCCCAGACATACGGCTCCTACATAACATTGCTGAGTCAATGATGAAACGGATCGAGAATGTGGAAGAACGCGACAATCTTCAGAGCCAGAAGATTGACCATATGACCGAGGTGATGAATCAAATTCTTAAACACTTACAAGACCCTCTTCAGGAGGAACGCCGGGACGGTCAGCAGAATGAGGACGAAGAAACCAATCACCAAACTATTGATCCCCAACAGGAGGATCATCCCGGTCAAGGCCGAATAGCTTCAACAAAAAATTCTCAGCAAAATAATCACCAGGACGCGAGTCAGGAGGATCAAGCCCGGGCACATAGGAAGGACAGCCGTACCTCGGACAATCAGGGAATTCCGCAAGACTCCGACAGGTACAAGACGTGGTATGGGGAGGGAGGACAAAACAACAGCCCGTTCTCAGATGAAATTACAGAAGCTGAGTACCCAAGGAAATTTAATACATCCGACCTCCCTAAGTACGACGGAAGTCAGGATCCCCAGACACACTTGAACACTTTCGACACTGAGATGCTGGTCCGAGGATTCAAGGGGCCAATCATTTCCAGGCTGTTCACCTCAACGTTACGAGGAGCCGCCCAAATTTGGTTCCGGACTCTATCTCCCAAGTCCATCACCGACTTCAACAACCTGAGCGAGAAGTTCCTGCTGAATTTCGCGACAAGCAAAAAGCAACCCAGGTCGGTCTACACGCTGGACAGAATCAAGCAGCAACCCGGTGAAACCCTTCAGAAGTATTTGGATCGTTTCAAGGCTGCCGCATTACAAATCCAGGGATTAACGGAAAGCGTCCACGTACACTTGCTCATCTCGGGCTTAGATAGCGAATCCAGAATGGGGAGATCGGTCATATCTGGCGAGATCAAGACGCTGGAAGAATTCCATAAACGAGCCAAAAAGTATCTGGACATAGAACAGATGCAAATAGCCAACGCGCCGGGAAAAGAGAGACAGAAAAGCCCACCCCCGAAAGGGAAGGACCGGGCATCAAGAGACCGACCCCGTAACTCGGACCAGAAAACACGAGGACAAAGGCATGAGGGGAAGTATGAGAGATATACTCCAATAAATGTCCCTCGTTCACAGTTATGGAGAGAGGTAGCCCTGACCGAGATGAGGAAGGTGGAGCGACCCCGACCACTTTATAATAAGGGAAAGTTGGACCACACACGGTTTTGTGAATTCCACAATGGACCCGGGCACACAACAGATGAGTGCTGGGACCTTAGAGATGCGGTGGAAAAGTTTATCCGAGATGGAAAATTACGTCAGTACGTTATCAAAACACAAGGGCAGAAAGCCAAGCGCAAGCAGACGGATCGGAGTACAAGCCCGGTCTCCCAGAGGAGAAAGCCGGACGAAGGCCGGAGAAAGCACGACAATGAGGACGAGTTCCCGGAAGCAGAGTTTGACTGCAATGTCATTAGTGGAGGTTACGGAGGTGGCGGCGATACGGCCAATCAGCGGAAGAAATACCTTCGGGAAGTCTTAACCATCAGGGGACGACCGACCTTCAAGCCGGAGCCATCACAAACAGAAGAGCCTCCTAAGCTGTTCTTTACTCAGGAAGATCTGAGGGACGTAATCCCGGGTCATCAAGACGGACTGGTCATAACCGGCCTCCTGGGAAAATGCCGTGTAAAGAAGATATTCATCGATCCTGGCAGCGCGGTGGATATCATCCTGTGGGATGCCTTTAAGCGCATGGACCTCGACCCAGAGAATCTAAGGCCGTGCAGGACAACCTTAATCGGGTTCAACGGACAGGATACAAACCCCAAAGGGTGTATCGAACTTAAAATGACTTTGGGCTCTAAAGAAGCCTTCAAGACTGAGCGAGTCAAGTTTATTGTAGCAGATTTCCCTTCGTCCTACAATATAATCTTAGGCAGACCAACCATTCATAATTGGGACATGCTCATATCAACTAAGCATCAGAAGCTGAAAATGGTAAGTCGGAACAATAAAGTCGTCACCGTCAGAGGTGATCAGAAGGAATCCCGGCAATGTTATTTCTCGACAGTTAAAAACAACGAACCCGGAACATCGAGCTCGCAGCAGAAAGGAACTCGAAAGTCAGCGCCAATTGCGCCGAGCTCGGTCAACATGGTAGAGCTGGATGTAAGAGAAGAAGCAAAGATGATGAAAACAGAGCCTGATGGAGAGCTCACAGGCTACCAACTAGGAGAGGATCCCGGACAAATAACACAGATCGGGAGTGCACTTGCCGAGCAAGAAAAAAGCGAGCTCAAAAAGCTGTTATGGAGAAACAAGGACGTATTCGCTTGGAAACCTTCGGAGTTACCAGGAGTCGACCCGGCGTTCTGCTGTCACAAATTGACCATAAATCCACGATATACGCCGGTCTCGCAGAAGAAAAGAAAGATTGCACCGGACCGTCAGGAAGCCCTAACCGAGCATGTAAGAGAACTGCTGGATGCGGGATTCATCAGGGAAATCCAGTATACCACGTGGCTGTCAAATGTGGTAATGGTCAAGAAACCAAATGGCAAATGGAGGGTCTGCACCGACTACACCGATCTCAACAAAGCATGCCCCAAGGATGCTTACCCCATGCCAAATATTGACCAACTGGTGGACAATTCCTCGGGTTTCCAGTTGCTCTCATTCATGGATGCGTATTCCGGCTACAACCAAATAGCTATGCATCCTGAAGACCAGGAGAAAACAGCTTTTATCACGGAAAAAGCAAACTACTGCTATAATGTCATGCCTTTCGGGCTGAAGAACGCAGGAGCTACTTACCAGAGGATGATGAATCAAGTGTTTGAGGCACAACTCGGCAGGAACGTCGAAGTTTACATTGACGATATGATCGTAAAGTCAGTTAAGCGATCCCACCACATCCAAGATTTGCAAGAAACATTTGATAAGCTCCGGGCCCACAGAATCCGACTTAACCCAGCTAAATGTGCATTCGGGGTACCAGCGGGTAAATTTCTCGGATTCCTGTTGACAAACCGGGGGATTGAGGTCAATCCGGACAAATGTCAGGCCGTCCTCAATATGGCTGCCCCAAAAAACAAAAAAGAAGTACAGCAGTTGACCGGCAGACTGGCCGCGCTGACAAGGTTCTTACCGAAATCGGCAGAAAATGCTCTTCCTTTCTTCAAGTTATTGAAGAAGGAAGCACGGCATGGAGAATGGAACTCAGAGTGTGAAGCCGCGTTTGACAAGATCAAAAAATGCCTGTCATCACCACCCGTGCTGACAAAACCCGAGCCCGGGGAAGATTTGATATTATATCTATCCGTGGCCCCAGAAGCGGTAAGTGCCGCCCTGGTGAGAGAAGATTCGAGGGAACAGAAACCGATTTACTTTACAAGCCGGGCTTTGCAGAGTTCGGAGCTAAGATATCAAAGGTTGGAAAAGGTGGCCTTTGCGCTCCTAACTGCCGCGAGGAGATTACGCCCTTACTTCCAGGGGCATAAAATAATTGTCCGAACCAGTCAGCCCATACGTCAAATACTCCACAAACCTGACTTAGCAGGTAGAATGATGAGTTGGGCAATCGAACTATCCGAATTCGACATAGTATATGAAGCTCGGCGTGCTATTAAGTCCCAGGCTTTAGCCGACTTCATTGCAGAACTGGTGCCAACAGAGGTAGTCCCGAAAGCAGACCTTGACGTTTGGAAAGTATTTGTAGACGGCTCTTCAAACGCCAAAGGAAGTGGAGCCGGGATCATAGTCGAAAGCCCGGAAGGAGTCGCCATGGAACACTCCCTGCAATTACACTTCAGAACGTCCAATAATCAGGCCGAGTATGAGGCTGTATTAGCCGGGCTATCACAGGCAAAAGACAATGGGGCCAGGAGGGTTCATCTCTCTACCGACTCTCAACTAGTCGCGGCCCAAATCAACGGTTCATACACGGCCAAGGGACCCTTGCTAATTAAGTATCTGGGGAAAGTCAGAGAGGCAGTGGCCGACTTCGATGATGTCCTAGTCACCCACATACCCAGGGGAGAAAATGCGAGGGCAGATATCCTCTCCAAATTAGCAAGCACCAGGAACCCGGGAAATAATCGGACTGTAATACAACAAAGTCTCAAGGAACCCACGTGTATCATGGTCATCGCGGCAGCAGAAGACTGGCGAAAGCCAATCTTAAATTACCTGGAAAAGGGAGTTAGCCCGGACGATCCCGGGGAAGCAAGGCAAATAGCACGGACCGCGTTAATGTACACGGTGGTCGATGACCAGCTCTACCGAAAAGGCCTTCAATCCCCAATGATGAGATGTTTAAACCAGGCAGAGGCCGAGTACGTGCTGTCGGAGATACACGAAGGGATAAACGGACAACACATGGGGGCAAAGGCGTTAGCCCGGAAAGCCTTAAGGGCTGGATACTACTGGCCGACAATGGTTGCGGACTCCGGACAGCACGTACGGACTTGCGAAAGCTGCCAAAAACATGCTCGGATCCTCTGGCCACCTCCGACCGAGTTGAGAACCATCACGGCTCCTTGGCCATTCTTTAAGTGGGGTATGGACCTCCTTGGACCGTTCAAACCGGCCGCAGGGCAACTGAAATGGCTTGTGGTGGCTGTGGATTATTTCACTAAGTGGATCGAGGCCGAACCACTGTCGACCATCTCGGCTGCTCGAATACAAAAATTCTTCGAAAGAAATATTGTTGCAAGGTTCGGGATTCCTGCCGAGATCGTAACTGACAACGGTACTCAATTCATCGACCAAGGTTTCCAGAGGTTGATGTCCGATCTCGAAATCAAGCACCATTTCGCCTCGGTAGAGCATTCGCAATCTAACGGGCAAGCCGAGGCAGCCAACAAAATCATTGTTGACGGGCTCAAGAAAAGGATGAGTAATGCAGAAAGTAACTGGGTCGAGGAACTATACCCGGTACTCTGGGGATACCGAACTAGTGTCCAAACCTCGACCCAGGAAACACCCTTCCGAATGACATATGGATGCGAGGCCATGATCCCGGTTGAAATTGGGCAAACATCATGGAGGAAAGCCAAAGTCATGGAAGAGGGAGAACACGCTAACAACGAGCAGTTAGCAGCCGAGCTAGACCTCATCGATGAAGTGAGAACGATGGCACACTGCCGAGATCTGGCAACGAAGCAGCTGGTGGCGGCTAAGTATAACCGCAAAGTTAGACCGCGAGCGTTCGATAAAGGTGACTTGGTATTACGCAGAGCGGATATCGGAAATAAGAATGCCCGGGATGGAAAACTTGCAGCAAACTGGGAGGGTCCTTACCGTGTTTCAGACAAAATGGGGCCCGGGACTTATGCCCTTGAGACGTTAGATGGCACGCCCATTAAACGAACATGGAACGCGGACAAACTAAGGACTTACTACAGCTAAAGACCGGGAGGCACTCGGAATAAACCCACAGCGGATGTCAGTGGTGACTGTGAACCGCTTTTTAGCTTCAACGGATGTCGGTGGTGACCGAGAACCGTTTTTTATTACGCACTGTCTTGCTTTTAGCAGTATTTTCCATTGATTAAAAATTGTGTAATTCTAATTATTTCAATCAATAAAAAAAAGGTGGTTCAATTCATGGGCCAACCTAGTTATTGCTTGTGAAATCAATGCAAAGATAGGCTGCGACAAAAGCAAGATAATTAAACAAAGACTTGGGTTTCGCGATCCCGGTCATGATAAGATTTGTCAACAAGTCTTGTAAAGCTTACGATGCATCAGAACTGTCCCCTGGGGTGGTGTGAGATTGCCATAAAAGATCCTGATCAGGTCGAAATGTTTAGGCTCCTATTCAAAAAGGATATTAGGGCCCGAACATATGGCAGTTGGCTACCATCTCGGTACGGTACTTTATAAAGTACTTAGATGATTTTTGAAAATCGTCTGTTGTTTAGAATGCCCGACCATTAATAAACGTGGCCCGTTTGTTAAAACGTCGGTTGAATAACCAGCAGATTCTGCGCAATATATCTTGACTTTGGCCAAGTCATAAAATAAAGAACCGAGCTTCGTGCACGGATTACGTTCCCCTTTACTCATCAACTGGTGAATTCAAACACGAGTTTGGTTTAAAGGATGAAAATAAATACATGTAAGATGGACGAGCTGAGGATGCTAGAAAATCCGGGAATACCGGCTTGTCATATTATTAATTTTGAGGGCAAAAGGCCCCAGATTACAGAAGAAACAAAAATGAAAATGAAAATACTACATAAAAAAAAAAAAAAAAAAAAAAAGATCCTAGAAAGACGGCATCAAGATTGGGCTTGGCCGGGCACAGGAGGGCCAGGGGCGTCGGTCGTCGGAGCATCTTCCTCAGCTAATTGAACACGGTCATCCTCCGCGAGATGCTCGGACCCTTCGACCGGAGAAAGCGGCGCTGGTACAAATAGCCCGTCCTCTACCGAAGCTCTGAAATCCACAGCGTCTAAGTTCATCGAAATGTCCGGATTCAGAGCTCGGACTTGGGCCAGGCATACGTTGAAAGCTTCAGCAGCCGTCTCCACGACCAGGACTTCCAGCTTTTCCACCTCGGCAGCGGACGCCACGAGCTCGGCCTTGGAAGCGTCGAGGTCGGATTGGGCAAGATGGAGGTCCTTCACCAGCCCCGCATACTGACCCTGCAGGGTGTGCAGCGAGGCATTGAGGGTGTCTTCTCGGGCATGACTGGCGTCAAGCTCGGTGGAGAAATGATCCCTCTCAGCAAGGGCCTTTGATAGCTCCTCCACCGCCCTTATCTGCGCCTCTTCCGCTTTCAGGCGCGCCTCCTCAGCCTCCCGCTGCCTGATCTCGGCCTCCTTCTTTTCAACCCGAGCTTTGGCAATCTCGGCTGCAGCCCTGGCGTACTTATGCTTAACAGAAGCATAAGCGTCCAACACGCCGGCCGTCTCCATTAGGTGGTCCTGCAGGACCTGCAGGTGGTCGAGGTCGGAGTCGGCAAAGGCCTCACCACTAAAATACTTGCTTGGGGGCTTCACCGCGTATTTCAGCTCCTCCGAGACCCCATCAGTCCATACCTCACCCCGCGAGTGAAGGCGAGACTTAGCAGGAAATGGGGGAGGGGGGACGCTTGTGGCAGCACCGGCGTCCGGGACAGAGGCCGGATTCTCTTCTGCTACCGAGATCGACGACGCCACGGACTTTGATCGCTTGCGCGGAATAAGATCCGTAGAGGCCGGAGAGGACGCAGCCCTCTTTTCAGCAGTAGTCTCGGCAGGCGAAGGAGCCGCCACAGCTTTGCTCTGGGAAGAGGACTCCCCTTTCTTTTTGGCCTTAGCCCGGAGCTTCTCGGCCAGTTCTTGGAAAGAAGCCTTCCCCATGTCAGGCACTACAAAAAACATAACAAACATCAGAAATGACAAGGGGCATACCAAAAAAAATAAAAAAAAAATAAAAAAAAAAAAAAAATTCATACTCGGTGAATACAATTCCTCCACCGACTGTCGGATAAAAATCCGGGAATCAATAACATCCTTCTCGGCCACGTGGTCAACCAGAGCTATCACGGTTTCAACCTCGGCTGGCTCTAGGCTATCATCGGAGGATGCAAATATGCTTTGGTCTTGGTCATAATGAGCTTTCGACCAATACAGAGGAAATAGCAGCTCCACCGAGCTGGAGTCGACGTCCTTAAGAAACCACGGTTTATGACCGGGTTCAGCGTTGATTTTAAAAAAAGAGGCCTTGAAGCCTTTCCAGGTGTCAGTTGCCACATGGAAAAGCTTCTTGTCCGGTTTCCCCCGGAAAGAAACCCAACCCCTCTTTTCTTCGGGCTCCCCGGGTTGACGAGCCCGTTGGATGTTAAAAAAATAAAAGAATGTCCCGGTGGTGGGAGTACGATTTAAAAATCGGCAAAGCCGCTCGAATGCAATAATAAAGCCCCAAGAGTTGGGATGAATCTGAGTGGGGGCCAGCTTTTTGGATTAAAAGCCGCTCGAATGCTTTTTCCCAGGAACACTCCTCGCACGGGCCGATAAGCCGGGTAAGGGAGATGAGGGGCTCCGCGCGTGAAGGAAAGGAAGAGGCGGGTAGAGGAAGACTTTCCCCCCTACCCTTTCCTAAGGGCGGCTCTGAAGAAAAAACCCTAGTGGCAGTAATCCCCCGGTCTAGACTTTTGGGCTCTACAGACTCAGACCGACCTCGAGCCTTTCCCCTAACCCGACCAGAACGACCTGGTTGACTACCACCTTCTCCGCCATAACCACGGAGAACGTTTTCCCTCTTTTGTTCTTCGGTCAGAGGCTTCCCGTACAGCCACCAAGCTGTCCGGGGTGGCATACGCTGAATAAGCTCGGCCTCTTCCGGGGAAAAAGCATTTGGATTAAAAGACGGAGGAGAACCTTGATGGCTCATCCCGAGAGGATAGAATTTAAACAGGAAACCGAAAACCAAAGACGGAGAAAAAGGATTGAATAGACCAGAAGTTCAGAGAAGTTCAAGAACAAAGCAGAAGCCAGAACCCAAAGGGGAAGAAACTCGAAAGAACTCACAATAACCTACCCAGAAAAAAGAAAGACCAAGAAATAGAGAAAGAGAGAAGAAAACACAGCCAAATAACCAGAGAAGGAAACAAGGAAAGTACCTGGTTTGATATAAGTTAAGGGAAGAGGAAACGCGCGAGCCACGAAGAGCAGAAATGGGAATCTGAGGAAGATGAACGGGTGACTGGTTGCAAGTTTCTCTCAAGAAGGAAAATTCAAGGTTTGGCAGTTTTCAAAATGCAAGAAGCAGAAAGTCGATGGCTTTTATAAACAAAACAAGCAGACGGGTGAGAGGCAAGAAACTCAACCGTCAAAAGCCCAAAGGGCCCATACACAAATAATGACGTGGACGTTAAAAGGCGTGCACATTTAATGCTGATGGTGGGCAAACACGAAAACCAAGATAATGGGGCAGTTGCTCTACTCAGAGGCCGGCCAGTAAACATCAAATCAGCAGAAGGCAATGATGACACTCATGGCCTCGAGATAAGACGAGTGTTGGATCAACAGATGAAGCGGACAATGATCCCGGATCGAAATGTTCACGTGGCCGACCACATGAATACACCCCGGTTGCCCGACCTAACTCCCCGTGCAATCTCGAACTTGGGGGCAACAAATCCCGATCCACGAAAAACTGGACAAGGTACCTGTAAACGGGGAGTAAGACGATATAGAAATATTAACACTACCCGACACGAATAAAGAGGGGAAGTTCGAGAAAGCATGGGAGGAGTTCGGCCTAGAATCAAAATTATAGAACATTAAGATCAAACATTAATGTTCTCTCGGGATAGCAAACGAATGCAACCCGCGTTAACCGGGATGGGGGGGGCACCCGTGTCCCACTTAAATAAACCGGAATGCAAATTGGTGACAGAGGGGGTAACCCGGGGACCAAAAATGTCCGACCTCGGAAAAAGAACTAGAAATCAAAAACCTCAGAACAACGAGATGAACTAGAACAAAAGACGTAACCTGACAAGTGCATCCCGGCTGCTCGGAGCCCTGAACAACCGGGCTGGGGGGCAACTGTTACGGATATCTCATAAATGGGCCCAGCCCAATAACTAAAGAGCCCAGTCAAAATGACTTCAGTTATGCTCATAACCGCTTCCTTGAAAATAGGAGTGGTTTTATCAAAATATCTATCGTTATGATAACTGCCTATGTATCAAGAATATCTATCAAAAACGCATATCTTGATATCCCTAAAATAAAGGATGAATCCAACTGAGTAAGATAAGGCACAGGTACGCCTATAAATAGGGTGAACCCCTTACAAGGTACACACTTCTGAAACCCTAGCTTTTCTATTCACACAGAGCACACACACCACCCCCTCTGGCTATCATTAGCCTGTCGTATACCCTCGAACTACGTGGACTTTGATCCACACTGTGGTACGTAGGACCCCGGGATTTCACCCCGGGCCAAGTCCAACCCAACTTGTGATCTACACCGGATCAGTTTCATTTATGTACTTTGCTTTTCTTTCTTCCATTGAATGGCAGATATTCCCAATCGGCAATTTTCATGCACAATGAAGTTTATCTTTGTAAATATGATGTTTTCAATTTTTTTAAACATTTTAATCAATGTCTTTCTCTCAGTAAGTTATCTTCTTGTTTTTATCCCCATTTTCAGAGGTCTCCCTTCATTTCCTGATTGCTATTGCTGGGTTCCAGTGCTAATGTAAATGTGATTTTTCCGCTTCTTCTTTTACCCCTTTTTTAAGCAATCAGTTTTTGTTTGTTTTGGACTGAGTTATTTTTAAAGCAATCTGGTCTAACATCTTAGGAGATTTTCTTGGGTATGCTTTCAATGAGGCATTAAACCAGTACTGTTTTATTAACAACTCGAAGTTAATGTAAGAAATTCAAATTATATTGGAATCAAAGGTGTTGCTTCATGCTGAATGGCAATAATTGCATTCTTGACATCATTGTTACTGAAATGTTAGGTTATATTTTATCCTTCAAAATGCTATCTAGCGTTCTGCAGGGTAACCTTGTGGAACATTTTGAATACTTATTGCGATTAAAAATTTATGTGGCAGGCAAGACATATCGGATTCGTGTTCATAATGTGGGAACTTCAACTAGTTTGAACTTCAGAATTCAGAATCATAATCTACTCCTGGTAGAAACAGAGGGGTGTTACACAAGTCAATCAAATTATACTCAATTTGATATTCATGTTGGGCAGTCATACTCTTTTCTGGTTTCCATGGACCAAAACGCAAGCACAGACTACTATATTGTTGCAAGTGCCAGATTTGTTAATGAATCATTGTGGCAAAGGGTTACAGGTGTTGCGGTTTTGCACTACTCCAATTCCAAGGGACCAGCAACCGGCCCTCTCCCTGATCCACCCAATGATTTTTATGACAAGGAGGCATCAATGAACCAAGCGAGAAGTATCAGGTTTATCACTATTGATTTGTCAGTGGTTCATTAATCAGTACTATTATTTACCAAGTACATGATATTAGAGTAGTTCATCGTTGTTGGTACTTGGTGACCTATATGAATTGTCCTTCTGGTTTTGCATTTGGTATTTTGAAGAAGAATTGTGCCTACAATATTTAAAAGAACCAGGGAGAATTAAAGAAATTAATACAAAATGAGGATTTCTTTACAACTAAAATTTCGAAATTTATAACTCAAACTTTGATATATTCAGCTTGAAGGTCCTCAGTTTACATTAGTTTTCTTATAAGGATCTTAATTATCCTTCTCCTTAAAAAATTCTATCATGAAAGGAATGAGTTACTTGGTATGATTTATTCCACGGCTGAAAGTAAATAACAAGACAGACCTTTCCATCTTGATGATTTCATGAACCTGTTTACTGCATCCTCTAAGGTTTCTCTGTTGATTAGGCAAAATACTTCTGCCAGTGGAGCTCGTCCCAATCCTCAAGGGTCCTTTCGGTATGGCTCCATTAATATAACTGACACTTATATGTTAAAGGTTCTGCCTCCAACGCTCATCAATGGCCTTATTCGAGCTGCCATCAATGGCATTTCATTTGTAAAACCTGAGATACCATTTAGGCTCGCTGACCAACGCAAGTTGAGAGGAGTTTATAAACTTGATTTTCCCAGTAAGCCACTGAATAGACCTCCAGTGATGGACAGATCTTTGATTAAAGCTTCATATGGGGGATTCATTGAGATTATATTGCACAACAATGACACAACAATACAGAGTTTTCACATGGATGGCTACTCCTTTTTTGTTGTTGGGTAAGAGTCCCTTTTCTTTTTCCTTATTGTGTTAAGAGGTATGATGGATTACTGATTTCAAAAGTTTTGTGACTCCAGGATGGGCTATGGTGAGTGGTCAGAAAATTCCAGAGCTACATATAATAAGTGGGATGGAATTTCACGCTGCACAATTCAGGTTTGTTTTCCTTTGGAAAATACATCACTTTGCCGGGACAACAAAGCCTTACATTTATCATGGCCATATTGCTATTGTGATAGTCTTTTGCAAGAACCAAATGTCTGGTGATTTTCATTTTTTGATTCCACACCTGTATAGCTCATCTTTGAAAAACTGTAGAATGAATGTTTCTCCAATGTCAAATGTTGAAATTCGACGAGCAATTGAGTTATTCTTCATTATTCGCTCTTAATGGATTTCTTTTGGACTTGAAGAGTTCTCTGATACTGAGAAATGAGCATAACCACGGGCTATATGAAGCCAACTAAATGTTAGAACTACCTTGAGCTTGGTTGTAATTGTAGAAGTGCATTGTTAACTTATAGTTGACCATATAACAAGTGGTTCGAGTCCATAAAAAAATCTCTGGCTCCTGGTTCTTAGAATGTGCATATATTTATAATAGGATCTGATTTACCACTATGAATACAAATAGTTCAATACTGGAGTGACCCTCATACTAGCTGGCACTTGAAATTGCACCTACAGATGCTTTATATGTGAGTGTTCTTTTTCTTAGTAACTGACTTATGTGTTGCCATGCAATAATCTTCAACCATTGAGGGATTTGAGTTCTGTTATATGTCTGAACTTTGAAGTGTCCGTGTTCCTAATGAATAGGTTTTTCCTGAAGCATGGACAGCAATCCTTGTTTCTCTTGATAACACTGGAGCATGGAACCTGAGAACAGAAAACCTAGACCGGTGGTATCTAGGCCAAGAAACATATCTAAAGATTGTCAATCCTGAAGAAAATGGGGATACAGAAATGGCGCCACCAGATAATGTTCTATACTGTGGACCCCTCAAGTCTCTTCAAAGGTATACAATCCTCTCAATCCATCACTTTATTAATTGTTTATTATCAAGTCATTTAATATAATCATAACATGAGAAGGAGAATAATTATCGAGGACTCAATAATTTGACTTCAGATGTTCGTCTTTTTTTATGATTGTTTTATGAATTTTACCTGCAGGCAGCAATCCCACTCTTCTGGAGTTCATTCTTTTGGAGTAAACTTGAAGCATTACATGATGATGATGCTGGCACTTTTTACTGCTATTTTCATAGCTGGCTAAGCTTCCCTGCTATGCCCGTGAGGTCATCATCTTCACAGTTTTACTGATGTGTTGAGGTTTTGGAGTTCTGTGGGGTAGTATGCCCAAAGGGTGATACAAATTTTTAGGTCTATAGAACGTTCTGAGTCAAAAGTTTCTTTCTTTTGGTTTGTCCTCATTTTCTTTTTAACTTAGTTATTAGTGGACTAAAAGACGAATTCATGACTTAGTTGGGTTTGATAATTCTTTATCCTCCTTATTCATGTCGCAAAAAATCAGATTTGTTTAGTTCTTTATACATTCTAATCCATGTCTTCTCATTTTTGTCATTGAATGCATCCTTTAACCGTGGTTTTCAATTTTTTTTTTTTTTTTTTTTTTGGGGGAAATTAATTGGCCAGTCCTTAAATTCATGTGACAAAATTATTCTAGGTGATTCAGCCACCAACGTCGTTTCTTGTACAAATTACTACCTATATTAAGAATCAGAGGTAGTAACATACTGAGTATAGGAACTAATATTTATAATTGAAAAAACAATGAGGACCCAATAAAAAAAAGAAAAACATTTCAAGGATTTGATTAAAAATAAGGTGAAATAGGGAATTGTTGATCAATTTTCTTTCTTTTTGATTCTCTCCCTTTTCTAGGGCACAAGATTCCCATAACGTGAATTCTGAGGAGAAGCATATGTACGAAGTCTTATCTTGTAAAAAAAAAAAAAAAGTTATTTTCAAGATTTGAATATAACCTCTAGTTTGACAGTAACTTAAAGTGTTGTTTTCGAGTATCACACCCTGGACTCTTCTTCTTCTAAATTTGGAAAAAAAGTATGAGTAGAATAGATGGAGCTGATGAAGAGTTGGCCCGACTGAGCCCAGGAAAATGATGAAATCTGATCATAAATTCAGAACGTTTTCATAAGCCCAAAAGAGTGATTTAGCCCTTAACTGTTTGGGTCAACGCATTAGTGGACTGAACATAATTTAACCCACTTTAGCCCAAAAGAACAATTGATCGCCGTTAGATCCTTGTGTGTGTAATTTCATTAATGAATTACTTAGGAGGAAGGAAGCTTCCGTCCTGCCCTTGAATTGTGGGTTACGCCTCTTGCTCTCTAAATTTGCGGCGTCACTTATACTGATGCCACTTGACACAGGACGCCACTGACACATGTGGCAGACGACACCACCAACTGTATTATATAGGTAAATAGTTTGCATAGTGCATTAGTCCAGTAATTTTTTAAAAAATTATTCTTATATTAGTAAATTTCCCAAGAATTTACAATTTGAGCTAATTTTTTAATATTTTCAGGCAAATAATTCATGGCCATTGTGACGTTGGTTTGCAAAAGAATAAGGGGAAAAATGAAAAGGAGTTTCATGGGAAATTCATGATACATAATCTGAAAATCCAGAGGGGCTCTCGTTTGAATTTAGTATATGGGAAAATTAATTTTGATTATATTCTTACATTTTTTATTTACTTATTATTCAGTCCCTAGATTTTGACTTAGCATAACTTAGTCCATAAACTTTTGGCTTACATGCAACTCCATCTCTAATCTTTTTGAGTAATTCTATGTGGAAAAAAAGTAATAATATGGTTAAAAATTGCTTATGTGGCTTCCAACTTAGCTCCATGAGATTTTTTATTTTTTTTTAAAGGCAAGCGCATAGCAAAGCATCTTCTTCCTTATGAGCTTCAACTCTAAGCCTCTATTTTCTATATTCTTGTTGGCATCCTTGTCGTTGACAAAAGATCCTTGTGAAGCACCTAACTCAAATTTTTGTTCGTCAATTGTAGCTTAGTTCACATTTCTTTAGTGCTATGTTCTCCTCATTTGTAAGTAGGTTTCCCTTTGTGTTTCCTAGCTAGGTCTTGACATTAGTCATGCTCTTCTTTATTTTATTTTTTTGGGAAACCCATTACTTTGGTCAAAAGGTTCCTCTTCTATTATTAGCAATTGGCAACCTAGTTGATTCCGCTAATTCCATTACTTTTGTGAAGTCACCACTCGAAAAAGCATTAAATGTGACATTAAATCGCTTTAAAGTTAAGTCTTTTTTTTTTAGGGAAAATTCATTACTCTGAAAAGGTTTCTTTCTTGTTGCATGAAGTTGTCAACTCATTATTTTGATCAAAGGAATCCATATCACCATAAGTTACTTCCAAAATGATAAATATGATATGATGACTAAACTAATTCAGTTGTATTGAGAGTCATACATGAACAACAAGCGAAGACTAGCTTTTGTGAAGTCAAGACTAGATAAAGTATTCAAAGTAAAATTGAATTGTTTTTGTGAAGTTATATTTTTTTTTAGAAAGCCTATTTCTTTGATCGAATGTTCCTCTTCTGTTTTTGTGCTGAGTGGATGACACCAAGTTAAAGCTTTGAAATTCAATAATGTGAGAGTTTATGAGTTACTTGTACTTAGATTTATCTAATAGTTCGTAGTACTTCTCACATCAAGTAGTCATGCAATTTAAGATGGATTAAGATTTTCTAGGCTTTGTGGTTAGAGTCCACACTCTTATCCTATATATATAATAATGTAACTATTTATCTATATTTTGTAATCTCTTCATAACATTGAAGCCTGGCAAACAAGTAGAAGGTGAAAAGAATAAATATCTCTATCGGAAAGGACACAATGGCATGCAATAGGGATATTCCTTTGAAGAGTGAAAAAGCCGTGCTTTAGATTAGCATACCCTTGTGCCTTTTCAATAGAGATATTCTTTGGAAGAAGGTATAAGTCAACAATTACATTATTATACATATATAGGTCAACAATTGTCATTG
The DNA here is from genome assembly GCA_037074495.1 of Acacia confusa. Classification (NCBI taxonomy): domain Eukaryota; kingdom Viridiplantae; phylum Streptophyta; class Magnoliopsida; order Fabales; family Fabaceae; genus Acacia; species Acacia confusa. Next base: position 41,554,442 of record CM073502.1, on the reverse strand, counting down.
ATTCTTTCAACAAAGCTTGAAATATCTTGATATGTCCCAAATTGTACAACAACTCGCCGTGGGATGTACTATGTTATTATATATAGTCTAGTTAAACTAGCTTAAAAACTTTTAGTTGAAGAGTCTAGTATCGATACATCTCGGTTATTATATAAAAACCATAATTTATTATAAAAATACAAGATTCTTATTTAAAAACCGTTATTTATGTTATTTAATAGATAATGGTTGTTTAAGTGAGCCTATTATTTATTATTATTAAACTTCACGGTTCTTAAATAAAAATCTTTATGTATATTTATGAATAAATAACAACAGTTTACATGATACTGTTATGTATTATGAGAGCATTATTGATCATATAACGGTTGTTTACGGAAGAACTTATTTATTTATTTATTATTATGCTAGCATTATGTATAAGATGGCCTCACTAAGTCTTAATACATAAAGGGTATCATATTAGAACGTTGTAATAGTCTATGAATGAATCACGGTTCAGAACCTTATGTATTTACATCGAACATATACGACGTCTCCATATATGATGGTTTGAAAGTGTTATTTATGATCGATAATAATTGTTATATATTTGAAATTCTGTAGTAGGGTATCTATTTATATATTAAAAATGATATGAGATTGCAGTGATCTGTTACACAATAAACCTCGTAATGTTAGAATACCGGTCCTCTTGGATCTAAATTTAGTAGAACCAGTAAGTGAGGTAGCGATGAAATTATTTCCTAAGCTATTTTGCTCAGGGTTTACTTACAGTTTAAACCAATGGAGAAGAGGTCCCGAAGGGTTAGGAACGGTGGAGGGAGAGATGAGGGAAGGGGAGTAGAGAGGAGACAGACTCCTTAAAAGATTAAAAGTAAATATACTAAATAAATAAAAAGAAGATAGGACTAAGAACGAAGGTAGTCCTCATTAGGACTTAGCTCATTAGAAGAGGGAGGAGGAGGAGATACATATGCAAAACATAAAGGACACAAAATAAATATGCAAAAGAAGAAAAAGAAATGGATTGAGATGGTAGGTAGTCCTTACCAAGACTTAGCCCATCAAGAGAAAGAGAAGATCCTAATGCAAGACATAAAAAAAGTATAAGTTTTATTGAAAGAGAAAGAACTTACAAAAAAAAAAGGAAAGATAAAGATTTCAGAGAAAAGGGAGAGAAAACTTCAGGAATTCCTAAGCAAGTCATTAAACCATTTGGTGTCTCTTCCCCCATCTCCCCCTTGCTAATAAGTTGCGCGCGCGCGCGCATGAGAGTTTGACTATGTCATTGAAAGAGAAATAACTTATAAAGAGAGGAAAGATAGAGGTTTTAGAGAGAAGGGATAGGAACCTTCAGAAATGCTCAAGCAAATCCTTAAACTGATTGGTATCCCCCCCCCAAATCTTTCCCATGCTAATAAGTTGTGTGTGTGCCCGCACATGCTCGTGCAACATTCAACTATCATATTTAAATAGATTAAACTAAAGATGTGTTTGGTTTGAGGACAAAAAAATAAAAAGACAGGAAGGAAACAAAACACCCCCCAAGTCTCATTTGTTTCCATGAGAATTATAATCTTAGCTTGGTCTTGTCAACGTCAACTCATGGAACACCTCCGTATCCCATCCTACTGGCTAGCATGTAAGGATCGCAGAAGGCACATAATTATATCTAACAATACTTATGAAAATGTCACAAAAAATCAATTTCTTTATTACCAATCAAATACTTCTATTTCTTTTCTTTAAAAATATATGAATATCCATTTCTTTATTTTGAAATTTGTTCTCCTTACTATCTAGTTTATTAAAAGAAGTATAAGATAAATTTATATATCATCTCAATCATATTTCTGCGTTGGGTTAAGTAGCATATCCAACCCAAAAGTATATATCGAGGAGTATTTTTTAAAAGTTTTTTCAGGCTCAATTTCACCTTAAAATTCTAAAAATAAAGCAATATTGTATTTTTCCATTATAAAACTAATATTGACTGTTAAAAAATTGACCTTGACCATTAATTTTTAATAGAAAAGGGTAATATTGCTTCATTTTTAGACTTTCAGGGTAACATTGAGTCTAATAAAACTTTCAGAGCAACATTCCTCCCAAACATGATGGATTTTCTACTTCACCATTCTTAAATGTGTATTCACAGGTTAAAAAAAAACAACAAACAAAAACAAGAAGAGAGCAGGGAAAAAACAGTAAGAAAGAAATCACACCATCTCTTAAGAAAAAAAAAAAAAATCACAATCAATCTCAACAAAAACTCTTTAATCGTAATAAAATCAGTAACTAGTATTGTTTAATTGATTGCGGTTAGTTGTTTTAACTTTTAGGAACTGCTTTTTTGTTTTGTTGGCAATGAAATTGGAGGGAAATGATTGCTGAGAGAAATTGAAGACATTTACATAGCAAATCAGAGCGCAAGAACTGTAGGAAACGTTGTCCTAAAGTTGCTGGTGAACTCTTGAACTCCTCTAAATCCGAACAAGACGAGCAAGATTATCACGACGCCAAATCTAAAAATGTTCAATATAGAGGAGCTCGAGAGTGCCACAAGAAACTTCAGGACTAGGGGTTCTTGCGATGTGTTTTGCAATGTAAATATCTTCAACTTCTCCCGGGAATCATTTCCCTCCAACTTCATCGTCGCTCCTGTGGTTTCATTTCTGCTCAGCTTCCTTCAAAGTTCAGGGACGAATCCCTCACTACTTGAGCTTCATCCTACTGCTTTCATGGTTTCGGTGGGATGTTTAGCCTCCTATTAAAGAGAAATTGAAGCTTAAAACATTGAAGGAGACTGACTATACAAGGATTTAGCCGTCCTCAACAAAAGCTCTCTCCATGGCCGTTAGGCATTCTTTCTCTGTATTCTCTCGTCTGCTTCTGTCTTCTCCGAACCAAATGGCGGTGTTGCTCGGTGGAAATGAAGGAGGGTCAGTGGCGGTGTGACCGGAGGAGGAATGGTGGTGGTGAGATGTGGTTTATTCCTCCTCCGGTCGCCTCTCGCTCTCTTTTGATTTCTAGCTCTCGTCTGTGTTCGACTCGCGGCGCTGGATCTGAGGTTCTGCAACGTCGAGCTTGGTCTCGCTGGCAATGGAGGAAGGTGTTCTGAACAGAGAAGAAGAGGACTCTCTAGTGGAGAAGTGATTTTGGCGGAGAACGACGGCGATGGTGTGGTGAGCGACGGAGGTAGATGGCGCTGTTGGAGCACTCTGGTTCGATCTTGGTTGAGCTCTCCTAGCTGCAGTGTGAAGACGAAGCTCGCCGGCGGACGTGGTGGTGGATGATGCCGCCGGCGAGAGGAAGATGCAAGTGGAAAAGGAGGAATATAAGATAACATTAAAAGTGTAAGAAATCATTTACATAAATAATTAATAAATTATTACCATTTTACCCTTAATTACATTAAATTCAATACAAATGTCCCTAACTTGAATTGAATTAGTGTTTAATCATGTAATAGGAAATGGATTAAGAAACACAATTTAATAATAAAAATTCATATAAAATTATGGTTTAATCAAAATTGGTAACTTAAGTAGATTGACAAGTCATTACTATATTACACACTTAGATTTATACACGGCCACATAAGTGTATCTATAAATGAATATTTCCAACCTGTTTTCTCAAACAGTCACACACAGAAAGAAAGAAAGCCCAACAGACATCAACAAAGGCAAGTGTTTAGAATAGGAAGAAGGAAAGAAGATAATTGAGGAAAGTAAAGAGCCGGGGCTGGAAGAAGTGCTAGAAATGGAGGGGGAAGGGCAGATATCTAATTTCAAAACAGCGTGTTAGCTCAACAGTGCTAATTGTTATAATCACGTGCCCATTTAATGTCCTTATTAAAGCTCCCCTCGGTGGGTCCCACTCCCTCTTGCCAAAATTTATAAGTCTTCGTCAATCAAATTTAATGAAATAGGAGTAATATGGGATATTTGTGCATGGTTGAAGCAGTCAAAAGATGTCTGTACAATGTTACAGGGCTGGGTACGCTTGTTAGGCCCTTTTATTTTATTTTTTTAAAAAAATAGCTAGACTGACTTAAAAGTTAGATTTATAGATTCACATATGATGGTAATTTACTAATTTATATGTATTTTGCATTTGTTTCAGAGTTATTTATACATTTAAGCACAAATACATAATAACTATATGTATGATTTAGTTTATTATTTATTGTAGATAAAGATTATTGATGTGTTCATAATACGATAGAATAAATTCATGATATTTTTATTCATGAAGTAGAGTTTACTATTTAAAATGAAGCACAACCAACTGTTTTTTAAATTAGTAATAGTGGCAAAAAATATGACAATGATAATGATCGTACTAATATTGCTTAGTGATATGATTCTCATATTTTATACGAGTTAATTATTTGTGGAAAATAATTTGTTTTTCATTTCAAATTAGTGAATGTGTTTATTTATTTGATAATTCGTATTATTTAGATATTAATATTGACAACATTTATTTGATAAATTATAACTTTAACTGTTTTTTTACCTGGATCCTATAGAGCTGATCTTGATTTATAACTCTAATCATTATAAGTAATAGGAACCATTTGTCCTAACAAATTAAGAAATCATACCCCCACATAACGTCTGCAAATCAATCACTCCCAATCCATTAAGAAATCATACCCCCAAATAAAACTCTTTCGCTTGCAAGCTTTAACGATGTCGCCAACACATGGAATCTAAGTCGTCGTCTACGATTGTGATGAAAGAGGCAGGAAATGATTAGGAATCTCTCCTCACCCTTGGACTCTCCCCTCTTTCTCTATCTGGAATTTCTTTCTGACGCTTTTCTAATCCATTTCAGTACTGTTTATCCAAAAGGTTTTTTTTTTTTTTTAAAAAAATAATAATCAAAATCTGATATTTTCTTCTTTGCCCTTAAAAATATGGATGGTCAATATCAATTTTTTTAACACTTAATGTTAGTTTTTAACAGTTATGATGAATTTATTCTATTTTTAACACTTTTTGGATGAAATTGCTTCTTAACAAACTTCATAATGTCTAACACTTCCAAATAGTTATTTATGAAGCAAAATTACCTCTTAATATTTTTTTTAGCAAAGGGTGTTCAGCAGCTTGGGACTTGTTTTGCTTCCTTTTCCTACTACTACTAATGCTTCTTTTCATTTTTGTATGCCAACTAATTAATTCTTGGAACATGAAGGTTGCGATGTACTCCCCTTGGTCTTAAAAATAAGACCTGATTGATTTTTTTTTTTAAAGATTAAGGAAACTAACTAAATTAATTTAAGATATCTATATTTATCATTTTTCTCTAAACTATAAACTGATATATTATTTAATTACATATAACATAAGATATGATTAAGTAATTTAATTAACTTCATTAATTTCTACTAAAAAGTCAATTAAGTCTTATATCTAGGACTAGAAGTAGTAATTTCTTCTTATCTTTTATGTATAACTTGATTATTTATTAAAGTAAAATACTTTATCTCTTAGCGGAAAGTAAGCATTAAAGACTTGAGCATTTCAAAATAATTTATATAAAGGAAAATACTAAGATCAAGTACCAAATTTTGCAATCACACATGGCCATGCGTCATGTTTTTGAATTATTATTATTTAACTATAAACAGACATTAAAAAAATAGGATACATGGTCTTATGTGATTGGTAAACTTGATGTAATGGATATTAAGAACTTGTTGTAAGTATGATTTTTGTATAAATTAATTTTAATTTTATTATAAATATTATTATTTTAATATAAAATAAAATTAAACAGTAAGTTGTTGCATATGTTGTTATGTTTCATAAATGTTAAATTTATATTTAAATACAAGCTGTTAAAATTAAATGGAGTTGAATTTGATAAAAGGGGAAAAAAAAGAAATAAACGAAAAAAGAGGATACTATGAAAAAAGTACACTGCTGCACAATAAAAACAGGAACAATCTCCCACAGGTCCTTGAGACAAAAAATAAAATAAAATAAGTCTTACTGTAAATTCATTTATAAAAAACGTCATTGGCTTGTCAATGACACAGAATGATTTATCAATCATCACTCTATGACTATATTTTCAATATAATAATACATACTTGTTAATGGGAGCTAGTTTGGTGAACATAAATGAGATTTTAATAACCATTCTATAACTTGTAATTCAGTGACGGAATCAAAAAATATTTTTAGCCCTAACGAAAGGATAAATATATTGAACTATTTACTAAATATTATCATATAGCACTGAAAATATAAATAAATAATAACTGACAATTATAAATTAAAATAAGAGATAAGATAATACCAACCTTTTCAATAGGTATCTAAAACAAGAATTTTACTTTCCTCTCACAGCCAAAACAATAATGAACCAAACATGGTTCTTATAGAGAAGATATGAAATTAGCTAGAGCTAAATTATTAGCCAAAATAAAATATCATATAATAAATACATATATATACTAACAAATTTTAGAAGATCACCCCAGCTGGTCAACAAGTGGTTCTGTCACTATTGTAATTATAAGCACATGCCACATATAATTATCAATGAGAGCTGCTTTAGTTAATATTTGAGTTTGTCACTTACTACTTTATGACTTGTCAAATAGAGTCATATACATTTATTAATAAGATAAATTCACATTTGAAATCTATATGACTAAAGTTTCTAAGAATTTTTTTGATAAATGAATCTATATTAAGACTTTTTTAATATTTTTGTAGTCCTTAAAATCTAAGTGAGATTTTTCCATAAAAAATATCATGACTCACACTGAGGAGGAAGATTCCTCTCGTGCCGTCCAAATGCTCCAAGAAGCTTAGAATGACGACAAGGTAAGAATCTGGACCCTATATTCTTGGCTTAAGGAAGCTAATAGAAACATCCAAGCATATTTCTCTCATTCCTACAGGGGAAGTAAATTTGCGGCTGATTTGCTGATAGTGAAAATAGCTTGTGTTGACGTGCCCCCTAATAAGCTATTTGATGTTTCTTACTTGGCGACGTTTTTGCCCACGTTTTTGGAAGGATGATAAATAAATATTGATGGGGGACCACCCATTTCTACAAACAAAAAAATATATCATGACTTTTTTCAAACAAGACAAAATGAACTTTTTGCTCACCAAGGTACGAGAAACAAATTTCTGAGCAGACCAACGCGGTGGTCCTGCAGTCCTGCCTCCTTCTCCTTACCTTCCTTTCCTGCCACCCCCGATAGTATACTATATATATCCGCTTAGGGCGACCCCCCGGCAGTTAGCTCAGACTGGTATATATCAGCTCGCTTCCAAATTCAAAGCTATCAATCAACTGTCCCTTTGCTACAGAGATTAGAGAATATGAATGCCCGGTCGTTACAGGGATTGGTGGAAGGCATAACATTGTTTATGGCGAGGCTTGCCAACTCTCCACCGTCACCGTCGGAGGGTGAGAACCAGAATGAGTATGTTCTCAGCCGCAGCTTAGCTGCCCAACCAACCAACAATGCCCATTCATGCCATCTCATGAGGTCTTTTAACGTTTCCTTTATTCTTCACATTCCCTTTTTTTATTAATAAATGAAAAAGAGCGTGCTGCTTATTGCTTCGTCTAGACAGGGCATGTGATTTCCCCAGTATGAGCATGTGATATGACTTGCTTTTTTTTTTTTTGTGTACAGCCACCAGAGTCGCTGGAACAGCCATAGCCGCAACTACTCCGATCCAGGACGACCGGTTCCTTGCGCTGTGTTTTGCAATGTCAACTTCATCTTTGCTCCCTTGCTTCCCATTCTGCTCAGCTACCTTCAAAGTTCAGGGACGAGTCCCTCACCATTTGAGCTTTATCCTACGGCTTTCACAGTTTCTGTGGGATGTTCAACCTTATATTACTTAGCTATAACAGCTAAGTTCATGTTTCCCGGTTTTGCTTCTCAATTCGGAGCTCTCATGTTCGTGTTTGGCTCTCTGTCTGCTGCCACCTTAATATCTCTGACTCTGCACCTTCCATGGTGGTCCATTTTCTTTATTCTCTTATTCATGGGAGGCTTCTTTATGCTCCTCAATAAACTTCACGAAAAGTATGGCAATGTGAGTCGTCCCCCGCCAAGAACGATGCGAACACTCCTACCAAGAGATAAGATTGTTTCCCAGGAAAACACACATCCCTTCCATTGACCTTCTATCATCTAGGTCACATGCCCAGTCTGCATCCGTGTATGCAATTAACTGAGGGTTTTTAAAGGGCCTGATACATAACCCCAAATTATATGTTCCCTTAAGATACCTAAAAATTCTCTTTACAGCTTGGAAATGCACAGTTCTGGGCTCAGACAGAAATTGGCTAAGTTTATTTACTGCAAAAGAGATGTCTGGGCGAGTTGTGGTTAAGTATTGTAGAGATCCTATGGCTCTTCTGTATTCAATAGGGTTACTCAGTAAATCACCATCATTAGCTGAAATCATGCGACCAGTCACCATTGGGGTAGCAATTGGAGCACAGTCTTTCATTCCAAACTTATCTAAAAGATCTACCACATACTTGGCCTAATTCAAATATAACCCAAAATTGTCTCTATATACTTCAATGCCCAGAAAGTAATACAATGACCCAAGATCTTTCAGGGAGAAAACTTGGTTTAATCTCTTGACAAATTTATCCACAAACGCAGAGTCATTCCCAGTTGCTAATATATCATCCACATAAATTAAAATGAAGACAGTTAATCCACGAGTTTGAAGCATAAATAGTGAGGTATCACTTTTCAGATTCCGAAATCCCCAATCAATCAGTGTGAGCCTTAGGCGATCGAACCAGGCTCGTGGAGCTTGTCGCAGGCCATAGATGGCTTTGACCAATTTACACACATGATTAGGATACTTCTGATCAACAAATCCTTCCGGTTGAGGCATATATACCTCTTCCTATAAGAATTCGTTAAGGAACGCATTGTTCACATCCAATTGACGGATTTCCCATTTGAAAGTAACGACAATGGTTAGAATTACCCGTATGGAAGTGGATTTGATAACAGGGCTTAAAGTTTCCCCGAAATCAACCCCAGGAGTCTGCTAAAACCCTTTGGCAACAAGACGCGCATTGTGCTTCAATATCGAGCCATCAGCCCGAAATTTAGTTTTGAATACCCACTTGTTGTCGATAAGCTTCTGGGTTGTGTGAGGAACCAACTTCCATGTTTGGTTCTGAAGTAACGCCCGCACTTCATCCGACATCGCGGCTCGCCAAACAGATGACGAGAGTGCCTCTCGAACTGATGTTGGTTCAGGGCAAGATTGTGAGGTGGCATGGCTAAAACCAATAAAAGGATGTCTGGGCTTGACTATTCCATCTTTGGCCCGTGTGGTCATTGGATGGTGGTTAATGGGCCTAGCTGCTACCGATGAATTGTCAACTGGACTTAGCACTGATGGGCTGGACTCAACGTCAGGACTAGATGAAGAATGTGAACCACTGTCCAGTGCAGTGTCAATAGCCTCCATTGATGATGCAACTTGCGAATTTTGCTCAACTAAGACTTCAGCATGCCCTGGGCTGATCAGGCGATTCTCATCTCTTGCTTGAATTATGATTGGAACGGAGCCTGAGCACTCTTGACTAACATCATTGATAGCTGATGCCATGAATCCCGATCTGAAAGGGAAATTATGTGAGTCAAATACAACATGGCGCGAGATATTGATTTTACCATCAGAGTTCAAGCATTTGTATCCTTTTTGCTTGGAGGCTGGTCCGAGATATACACACTTCTTGCTATGAAACTGGAATTTGTGCTCATTATAAGGTTTAAGGCACGGGTAGCACGCACAACCGAAAGCTTGCAAGGTCTCATACTGTGGCTCTGTTTTTGTTAGTCAAAACAGGGGTGTTTTGCCTCTTAATACTGGTGTTGGGAGACGATTGATTAAAAATATTGACTGTTGAAATGCATCCACCCATTGTTGCATTGAATAGCCTTAATTTTCAAATTAAATTGGTTTTCCGCCAATGCTTTAAAATGTTTAAACGCAAGTATTGCTTCACCCTTGTGTCTTAGTGGATAAAGCCAAGTGAATCGACTAAAATCATCAATAAAATGTATGTAATAACGGTGGCCACCAGTAGAGAGAACTGGAGAAGGACCCCATAAGTCTTTGTGAACTAATTCAAGTAGAGTGGACGAACATGAAGTAGAAATTGGAAATGGCAGGAAGTTAGATTTCCCTAATTGACATGCCTCACATACATAATTCTCATCAATGATAACTCGTGGAATACTCTTATTACATTTGTGTAAAATTTCTTATAGAGTTCTATTGTTTGGGTGTCCCAGAATATGGTGCTAGTTGAGGGTAGTAGTTCGAGATCTTTCATCATATCCCGCCATCATAGCCATTGAAATCACATCAATTCTTTTTAGCTTCATTTGGTACATTCCGTCCTTTGGTGTTCCCTGGAGAATCATTTGTCCCGTTATTGGATCCTTCACATCACAGCTTTTGTTAGTAAAGTTCACACAAATAGAGTTATCATGAATGAGTCTGTTGACACTCAACAAGTTCTTGGTGGCCGAGGGAACATAAAGCACATCACAAAGAATTAGTTTAGAATGATTGCAAGGAATTGTAGTAAAGCCAATGCCTAGAATCGGACTCTGTGTACTAGTACAGGTGGTGAGATGAAGATGAGACTTACCAGTAGGAGTTATTTCTTCCAGTTGATCGAAGTGAGGTGTAACATGGTAGTTGGCTCTACTATCCATGTACTAGGATGGATCTGCAACTAAGTAAGCATTAGCATAATAACTTGGAGAGGAAGGAGAGTGATTATACCTAGCTGGATCATCACGATAGTAGCAAGTAGCTACAGTGTGCCTTGGACGCTGGCAATTGACGCAAAATGGCCGGCCTCCACGTCGACAACCATTACCTCCACGAGATCGACCTCCTCTGTTCCTGGGGTTGCGAGAGTTGGAGAAATTGTTTCGCCAGTTGTGATTGCCTCCGGAGTCGTTGCTTTGATCAGTTCATTGAGCGACGTTTACAGATGGTTGGAGGTTGAGATTAGCAAAATGGTTCAGTTGACTCAAGCATGTATCAAAAGAGAGAAGCGTTGCTTGTGCTTCTACCCAAGTTAGATCTGGCTTGTCAACTAGCTTGACCACAATGGCATTGTAGTTAGTGTCAAGTCCATTGAGGACGTGGAGAATGAGGTTGTCAGTGGCGACCAGAGAACTAGCTAGAGCGAGCTTGTCGGAGAGGCTCTTCATTTTGTTCATATATTCATCCATCTTCAAGGAGTTTTTACGGGTATTATGGAGTTCGTTTTTTACTACCATCACACGCGCTTTGCTCAAAGCACATGTCAGTTCTCTTGCACTGTTCCAGAGATCCTCTGTCGTTCGGCAATGTAGGAGTTGAGCCCCTACGTCCTGAGTCATCATATTCCGCAACCATCCAACTAACAATCGATCAATAGAGAACCATTCTTGATACGCAGGATTCACTCTGTTTCCAGTCTCACCAGGACTGATCTTCAGAGGTACTTGAACAGAGCCGTCGATGTGTCCCTCCAGACAGTTGCCTTCGATAAGGGAAAGGACGATTGATTCCCAAACCAAAAAGTTTGAGCGATCCAACTTGATCGCAGTGGTTTGGCTTGAAGAACTGAATAATGAGTATGATCGGCTGGTTGAGCTACTGTCGGAGGCTACGGAGGGATTGTTTCCAGAGGTGCTGGAAGAGTTTCCTGAAGCGCTAGACATGGTGTTTGCAACACTCTGATACCAAGTTAAATAATACAGAGGCAAAGAGGAATATGACTGAATGCGCAGAGAAGAATGCTCTAGCTAGATTTCATTATATAGAGTTGTTGATACATTATTCTAGAAGATATTCCAGTATTCAAATCATAGCAAAACCTATAGTCTAGTGACACATATACAGAAAAGAATCTAGCGGTTACAGTATTCACAGATATAACAATTCTATACAAAATCATCTATTATATTCTAACAGCCTCTGATTCTATCAAGTTTAGTGAACCTCTCTAGTTATCGAATCTGGACTCTGGACTCTCGTCTCAGTTCTCACCTCTCACACTTGCAACTCGAAGACCAAGAACAACAATGGTTTTACAATCAACCTCACACATCACAAAACAACATGATTTGACGGTGTCTATGGAAGACGACGCTCGACGACCTCCTTTCTGTTCATTTCTGTCGGATTTTCATTGAGAGGATAAGAGAGGGAAGGAGGGTTTCATTGAGAGGTTTGATTTCGTCCACTTTGTTGGATCGTGATACCGGATCTTTAATGGCAAAAAGAAAGAGGGAGAGAGGAGGGTTTCATTAACGGAATCCAAAGAGAGCCAATTTCATTCATTGTCATTGGATCTTTGTCGTCGAGGTCTGTAGGAGAATCGATGCAATGAGCAAATCAGTGACATGGCTAATGGTGGGGGATGCACAGAGTGGCTAAGAGAAAAAATATTCTGGGTGAAGCCAATGAACACGAAGAACACGAGAGAAAGGAGAGGGAGGAAAGGAGGGGTAGGTGATACTGATATGGATAAAAGGTGGAGAAGATAAAAAGTAAGTGACAACGAGGTGGGGATTTAAGTATGATATGAGAGTGACGTTGAAAATTAACGGTATAAATAGAGAGAAGGCAACATTATTTTTGAACGTATACTTTTATGATAGATTTATCACTGTACCCTTTTCTTAACACACACACAAAAAGAAAGAATGTCTAACAGCCATCAACAAAGCATTTGTTAAGGAAGGCCAAATCCTTGCGTGGTCTCCTTTAATGTTTTAAGGGATAAGGTTCATTCAATAACCTAAATATTCTTTCCAATTCATCCAATCTAATACTCTAAAATATTTTGTGGCACACCGCACACCCAACCTATAAAATATTTTTTTTGTACAATTTTACACTTAACAATTTAGATAATTTAAGATACTATATACATTTTAAAAAATGTTTTAGGTATTGGATACTCCAAAAAATAATTGAAGGTATTGGACACTTCTAAAGAAAATACTTTAGGTGTTTGATGAACTTGAGAAAACACATAGGTATTAGATCCACCCAAAAATACTTCAGGAGTTGGATATACTTGAAAATATACTGGTACTGATGCAACTTTTCCCATGTTTTAAACTTCAGTTTCTCCTAAGGAGCCTTCTCCTGCAACTTCATGTTGACCCCCCTGATTCTGATTCTGCTCATTTTAAGTATGAAACTCAGGGATGAACCACACTCACCATTTAATCTTCATCCCATCACTTCAACGGCTTCTATTCCTGTAAATTTACCCTGCTCCAAAACAGAGCACAACATCTAGATAGGTTGAATCAGGGACACTGTAATGGATATTATATTAACAAGTGAAGACTAAAGACACACATTTAAGAGCAAATGGGTTACCCCAACAATGCCTCGCACACACCAGCTTCTTCTTCTATGAGCACTCCGAACAGAGAAGCCAAACAAACCAGCAGGAAATAGAAACAGAGCTCAAATGGTGACTGTGATTAATCTCCGAGCTTTGTATCTGAAGGAAACTGAGCGGAATGGGAATGAATCATTGGGGTCAACATGAAGTTGCAGGAGACAGAAATTGAATTTTAAAACATTGAAGGAGACTGACTATACAAGGATTTGGCCGTCCTCAACAAAAGCTTTCTCCATGGCTGTTAGCCTGTTAGGCATTCTTTCTTTGTGTGCGTGTGTTGAGAAAGCAAGATGGAATCTTTTATACACACACCTCTGTGTCACTGTATAATTTCATATGAGACGTGTTGGGTAAATTACCTGAAGTTTAACAATACAAAAGAAGTCGTCATTCAATCATGACTCTTGAAAGTGGGGAGAAATTTCTTCCTGGATTCTTTTGACGGACATGATCCATCGTCACAAAAGTACACTCCTCTTCGTTCTTGCCTTAACAAGGAAGCACCCAAATACCTCTTACCAAAATTTATAAGACTTCTTCACTCAAATGTAATGAAATAAGAGTACTATGAGATGTTTGTGTATGGTTGAAGTAGTCAAATGATGCCTAAACATTACATGCATTCACATTAGGAAGACCTGTCAAAAGAAATGCCATAGAAACCAGGGAGAATTTCATTAAGGGTTTGGCACGGTAAACATAATTTTCCTTTCCTTTTTTTTTCTTTTTTCTGTTTTGCTGCTTTCTTTTATGCAGTGATTTTCAAGTCTGATTTTTGCCAGTAACACATATGACATCATTTACTCTTGCCAAAAATAAAGGAGTATTGCTGGCAAAGATATTAGTGCTTATTTGGGAAACAAAGCAACCATAGTTTCATAAATATTTTTTTGCAATCAAGATAAAACTCTTCTCACATCTTATTTCATAAATTATAAAAGTACTTCTAAAATGTTAAAACAAATAAGTATTTATAAGCGTTAAGTGGGGATATATGCTCTAACAGAAATTAATAAAAATAAAAGATATGTTAGTATTAATTAGATCTCCATATATTTGGTAGTCTTCAACCATCTAATTCTAAATTTGATGAGTTTTTAGCAGTGATTATTAAAGAAACGAATTAAATAACAACAATTCAAACTATTAGACAGTCGGCATGTTGCCTTTACTTTCTAACAAGTAACAACTTTGTTTAAACCAGATAATCGTTTTTATGTTTGAGTTGGGCTAAAATAAAACTGAGCCATCATTAAGGCAGAACTTGAGATTAGACGGGGAAGTACAATAGTTGTTACATAATAATAGGGTTAAGTAGCAATTTTGCCCCGGAAATACACGCTCAAAAGTAATGTTGCCTTGAAAGTTTTTTTGGTCTCAATGTCACTTTGAAAGTTTTTAAAAGTAGCAATGTTGCCCTCGGCTAACGGTGAGACTAACAGACGTCTGCCACGTAGGATAAGTTGACACGTGGAATGCCATGTGGAAGAGCCACATTGGAGTTCACCCCACACCACCACCTCATCATCACCCCCTATCATCTTCTTCCTTCCCTACCCTTCTTCCTCCTCCCTCTTCGTTGGACCTCGCACCACCACTACCGATACACCTCTTCCTCTTCTTCTCTACAGATCTTGGCTTGTCGAAGTACTGCACCACCACCACCACCAGCACACCAATTCGTAATCCTCTTGAGTTTGTTACCGCTATTACATTATCGACGAAAAATCTTGTTGGCATAAACGTAAGCCTTCCATTGCCATCGTTTGAAGCGTGCACCAAGTGTGCATAGCAAAAAAATATGGTTTATTACAATTATCATTTTTGGGTGGGTTATTTTTGTTCCATATGTATATTTATAATTTTTTTTCATCCCTCATCCTTGTTAAATTATCTTGAAACAGAGTATACACATTATATGTCACACTCAAGTGAAATCATGCATACTTGAGTGTCATAATAGAAATGTTTGAGAAAAAGTGTTCGAAACGTTGTGATGCCGTGTACACTCCAATGTAACAATGTCACACTCACTCGAGTTTACACGACACTCCTGTCCTCATAACACATACTCCAATGAACACTCCTAAAAGAATCAGTGAACAAAGCATGCTTTTATGGGTATCTAATATTTTTATCCAAAAGGGGGGGGGGGGAGAGCCACTCCTAAATTCACTGGTTTGAGGAAAAAAAAAACAGGATGATTTAACTTTTCTAAGTTTGCTGGTTGAATAATTAGAACAATACTCATAAATTGTCTAAAAGGTCACTAGCAGAAATCCAGACTTACAAATATCAAAGAATTACATTTGCGATATCTACATTCATCTAGTTATTCCAAGGTAAGTTGAGTTTTGTGGGTCTTTATCAAATGCCAGAGGTAGCAAAAGTATCAAAAAGAAACTTTAGAAGTTAAAAAAGAAATAGATGAAAAAGAAAAGCCATGAACCAAAGAAACTAAAATGGATAGATGTAGCAAAAGAAAAAGAAGGTTCCAACCAGATATCAAATAAAATGCACATCTAGAACAACCATACTCGAGTTATCTTTCTTTAAGGGAGGACAGAGAAAAGATACGAGGAAACCATGAAATAGCCATATTTCTACTCTTCACAAAGTTGGCATCTCTATGATACCCTTCTTTTTGTCTTCTATGCATCGAACTTCATTTTTCTCATTTCCTGTTTTCTTTGATAAACCTACAGTATCTCTAAAACACCCTTCGTTTTGTCTTCTATACAGAGCTTATTGCTTATAGGAGTTTCTCTCCAACTCCAAGGAGGAACTCCACTTGTGCCAACAGTATCAACTGCAGTAATTGTAAGAGGATTTCATCATGATCCAAACGATTCTCAAGATTGAACGTTGACCTACCAGTGGCTGGACCTGAACGCCAAGTACATAAGTAACATGAAACATATGAAGTGCCAAAGGCTACTATAAAAAGGAATAAACATGAAAAATCCACGGTAAGAAAAGAATATTCACACGTTGTGCATCAGAAAAGTTCATCTCTGTGCCTTCGCAGATTCCAGACCATTACAGAAAGACCATTAATACAGAACAACAAGATTATCGCATCCAATCTAGTTACATCAATCAAGAAGCCTAATGATTTAATAAACACATAGTCGACTTCAAGCCAGAACGACAAAAAGAAACCCTTGTGGTTCATTGAAAATCGAACTCCGAAAATTTAGAAGCTGACAAGATAAAATTGGCCCAACATATTCCCACGAAAGAACAATAGATCATCACCAAACCTGAGATTGTGAAGCCGGAGATCGTCCTTCGGCGCTGTCAGCAGAAACACTATGCTTGATTCGCTGTCCTTTTGAACACTTCAGATCGTGAAACCGCAAATCGTCATCCTTTTGAACACCTCAGATCGTGAAGCCACCAGTCCTTCCGCTTTCAAACGCCTCAGCTTGGGTTTGGGTCTACTCCACCGGCGTGTCCATTCTCGTGTCTGCTGCCGACGTCCAGTGTCGTCATTGTCTTCGTTCAAGTGTCCCTTTAGAATGCTGGACTTAGGGGTTTAGGGTCTCAAATATCATGATTATCAAAACCGGACCGGA
Organism: Acacia confusa; assembly: GCA_037074495.1. Taxonomy (NCBI): domain Eukaryota; kingdom Viridiplantae; phylum Streptophyta; class Magnoliopsida; order Fabales; family Fabaceae; genus Acacia; species Acacia confusa. The sequence continues at coordinate 41,537,400 of CM073502.1, read as the reverse complement.
CTGGCCGGTTCGGACCGGAAACCGGCGAACCGGCCGTGACACCGGTCCGGAAAACCATAGAAACCGGAGTCATCGTCCAACCCAGCATTGGAAAAAAAAAAGAAAGAATGGAAGACGGAGAGGAAAAACAATCGATACAGCTCATGATCTGGGTTTTTTGCAAGGCTTCGACCAGTCATTTGGTGTCTTCGCATGGTGTCTCATCGCGATCTGTTCTAGTGGAGGGAATGGAGGTCCACGTGGAAGATCGGAGTTACACTTTCTGAATTACTTTCTCCATCATATCATCAACGATCGGAGCATTCTGATTTCTCAGATCTCACTCTCTCGGTCTCTCTTTCTATGGTATGAAAAAGGGATGAAGATGAACAAACGAATTCCAAAAAGAGAGAAAGAGAGAGAGTGAGATCTGAGAATGAGAGAAAGAGAGACCTTTGGGCTTCGCATCACCCCACATGTATATTTTATTAATTTATGTGAGTGGTATATTTTATGTGCTTCTACACGCATCTGCTTTGGGGGTGGGTGATGCGTCTTGTCATTAATTAAACTCGCATGGGATTTCTGATTCTCTTACTTTTGGATATTTTATTAATTTATCACCAGTTTCAAAATTTGTTAAGTCCCATCCGTTTGAAATTAAAACCTTCCTTTTGCATCCTCTCATATTTTTTAATAATTTTTTATGATTTGATTAATAATATATTAATAATTCTAAAATTTTTCCTTTCTCACCGGTTTGGTTCCGGTTTGACTCCGGTCTGACCCACTAACCCTTGACCCAGTATCTCGACCGGTTCAGTGACCGGTCCGGTTTTAATAACCTTGTCAAATATAATGAAGGGGATTTGGCAATTGGAGGAGTTCCGGAGGTGTTCTATGGATATGTCTACAATGGTGTGCGCTATTAAATCATAGCACTCTCACACTCGACTATACACTTGAGTGTGTGTGATCTTGAGTATAACTGTTTTTTTTTTAAAAAAATTAATTTAATTTTAATATTTTTTTTCCTATTTCAATATTGATCATGATTATTTATTAAAATTAATAATCATTTTACTATTATTAAAAATCTTAATAAAATAATAAAATGTTACAATATTCTACTACTACTACTAATAATAATAAAATATTCCTATTTGAGATTCAGAAATTAATTAAAAAATGAAATTGATACGTAGAAATTTGAAATCCATTCTTAAATCTTAAATAGAATAAAAAATTTGTATTGATGATGACGATATCACACTTCAATGTGGAATTTGTGCTTCAGTTATCACATACTAGAATGTGCTAACATTATGAGCAGGATATATCGTGTACACTCAAGTGTGTGATAATTTACACTGGAATGTTCACTCGAGTGTGATAACTTCACAGTGGAGTGTACACTTGAGTGTGATGTTATTACACTCGAGTGTACATGGTATCACAACATTTCAAACACTTTTTCTTAGACATTTATGCCATGACACTCGAGTGTGCATGGTTTCACTCGAGTGTGACACATAATATGCATACTCTTTGTTTAACTCTATTTCAAGATAATTTAATAGGGATAAGGGAGGAACAAAATTACAAATATATGTGGGGAACAAAAATAACCCACCCAAAAATGATAATCATAATAAACCATATTTTTCTATTATGCACACTTGGTGCCTACTTGGCAGTGGAAGGCTCACGTTTACGCCAAAGTGATTTTTTGCTGATAAGGTAATAGAAGAAATAAACCCAGAAGAGGATTATAAATTGGTGTGTCGGTGGCGGTGATGCAATGCTCTGTCAAGCCTAGATCTATAGAGAAGGAAGAAGAAGAGGTGTGCCAATGGCGGTGGTGCAAGGTCCAACGAGGAAGGAGGAAGAATGGAAGGGAAGGAAGAAGATGACGAGGGGTGATGATGAGGTAGCTGTGCGGGGTGAACTCAAACATGACGTTCCACGTGTCAACTTATCTTACGTGGCAGACGTCTGTTAGTTTTGCTGTTAGCCAAGGGCAACATTGCTACATTTAAGAACTTTCGGGGCGACATTAAGACTAAAAAAACTTTCAGGGCAACATTACTCCTTGGTGTGTAGTTCTGAGGCAAAATTGCTACTTAACCCCATAACAATAGTTTTTCGGCTTGACAAATTTCTTTTGAAAAGGCTATAAAAAAAGGGAAAATCCCTATCAGGGCTCAGGTAATTAAAACATTATTAAAAAAGGTCCAAAGAAAAGTCACATATCAAAAAAGGCTCTAGGGCCTTTTCTGGTATTATTTTAAGAAACATTAACAACTATATCAGTACACCATTAACAACTAAATCATTACATGTTAACAATTATATTTTAACAACTAAATCAGTACCCATTAACAACTATATCAATATCCATTAATAACTATATCAGTACCCGTTAACAACTATGTTTTCTGAAATAATACCAGAAAATGCTCGAAGACCTTTTTTGACATGTGACTTTTCTTTGGGCCTTTTTTTATAACGTTTTGATAACTTGGGTCTTGAGGGGGGATTTTCCCTAAAAAAAAAAAAAGAAAACTATCCTCTAAAAAATGTCCAAATATAAGAAAATAGTGATATCTAGAAAAAGAGCTTAAAAGCTTGTGGGCTTGACCCTTTTAAGCCTAAGTCCTTCAAAGTAGTGGCGGAACTAGAAATTTTTTTTAGCCCAGACCAAAAAATAATTATTGAACCATTTATTAAATAGTATTATATAACATTGAAAATACAAATAAATAATAATAATAAATTATAAATCAAAGTGATATATAAGATGACACTAACATTTTCAGTAGGTATCTCAAATAAAAATTTTACTTTTCTCTCATAGCCTAATGAGTAATGAATCAAACATTGTCCTAAGAATATCACAAATATTAACATAACAATTATATGTATGGTGAAATTTAATAAAATTATTTAAAATATAATCAAAGAAAAAATGCATATCTAAAATTGTAGATAACGCTATTTTAAATTAACAAAATCTTCAAGGATAGAATCAATAGTAATTGTTTTAGCAATCTCTCTTCCAATATACACAACCAAATTATTTGCAAGAAAGTCATCTTCCATCTTATTCCAAAGCCTTGTCTTTACAATTTTCATCACTGATAAATTTATTATAAAATCATAAGAGTACCAGATAATAAATTCAAATGGATTAAAATTAGTCATTAGTCATTATTTACATATATATTATCATCTATTGTTAAAACTCAACACTCTCCCAAAATCATAACCCCAACATTTTCACTAATCAGCACAATATTATTTTCATTAGAATGAGAAACATAAATAGAATAACTTTCATAAAAAGAGTGAGGTGAAAAGAAATGATTTTGAGTATTTATTTAATCCTTAAAATGAAGATGAACTGAAAATGAAAGAAGTTTGACACCTCTGGACCCACTCCACATGCAAGCTAAAGGGCCCCATTCAATTATTATTATCATTCATTTTTTTAGCAGGCTATGGTTCTTTTTTTTTTTTGAAATCAAAATAAAATATAAGATGATACATTTTCAGTAGGTATCTTAAATAAGAACTTTACTTTCCTTTCATAGTCTAATGGGTAATGAATCAAAAATTGTCCTCATAAAAAAATAATATAATTATAGAATATATAGCTATGCCCAAATTATTGGTCAAAATAAAATATCATATAATACATATATACAAAATATAAGAAAGTCAATTGGGGCCAAGGCCCCAGCTGACCAAGAGGTGGATCCGCCTCTGCTTTAAAGGTTAATTCTTTATAATGTTTAGTTTATTTTGAACTGCCCCTTTTTCTTCCCCCTCTAAACATATGTATCTTTTTATTAAAGACAATGTATTCGAGGCACTGTCAGATATTAAATGTAGACACTTCTCTCAGTAGGGATTCCAACTTGGTTCACCGTCTTGTGAGAGGTTAGCACCTTCCATTGGACCTAACACCGTCAGTTGTTTTGAAACTTTTATTTACACTTAGCACATCTAAATGTTATTGAATATCATTTTCTTAATTAAATTTAAAAAAAAATGGCCCACCCTTTGCTCAATTTACTTGGGCCTAATTCAGAGCTTGTTCTCTTATTTTGACCACCTCCTTTTGACACTTACCTCCGGCTTCCCCATATTTTCCTAGCTATATCCAAACATAAGCACATAACCATAAATTTTAGTCATCTTCGTTCGCAAGCATACATTATCGTGCCACAATTTTCCAATCTTGTCAGTTTCAATTCCTCCAAATACGAAGCTCAAGAACCTTCCTTTAAAGGTAAGCTTACATATATACCACCAAGTTACAACACCAATTCTTTAAGCTAATCTGCAAGTTTCACTACTATAGACGAGGCTTTTTATATCGATCAAAGGAGACTTTGTCCATTGATTTTGTGCAGTGTAGCAAGTGAGAGCGTAATAGTAGTATGTGACAACATGCTTTCCCAGCATAGAGCCAATATGCGTGCAAGATGCAACCACTCTTGCCATTATAATTATATATCCAATCATTAGAGCAGTGGAGATTAACTTAAAAAAATAGGTCTTAATTATTTGTATTTTTATGCGTACTTGTTTTTTTTTTTTTTTTGTCCTCAAGAAAACAGGTTAAACTTGAAAAATTAAAAGGAGAATTACACTAAGGTCCCAAGGACCAAAAATATTTACAAAGAAGTCCCGCACCAGATTCCCTTTACATATAGGTCCCAAAAAGGTCCCTGGGACTTAAGTGTAATTAAATCAAAGTGTAAAATGACCAATATGCCCAAAGTTTGAAACGCTCAGCACCTCCATTCTCCTTCTTCGTTCTTGTCTCTCTCTCTCCTCTCTCTCTCCTCCCTCCCTTCTTCTTCGCAACATAAATGCCCCTACAAGAACCATACTTTGAAGAATCAATTCTCAACCCACAAAGAAGCAACGTCCAGCACCTCCGAAAAAATGAAATGAAAAAATGGGTGGCGAAAAAACGATCGGGAAATATCGCAAGTATTGGAAATTTGAAGCATTCGCAACTCAAAACAAGAAAGAAAACAGATAGTTTGTGAATCTTCAATAATATGGAAGAACATATAAAATTTGAGAAATGAAAAAATTCCTGTTTTTGAAAATTTGCTGTAGATATATGCTTTTTCAGTTGTAAATAGGGCATTTGTTGTTGTAAATATAGCATTTGTTGTTGAAAATAGCCTCTGGACTTGAGAAATGAAAAAAATCATGGTTTTACAGGTTTACTCGAGCACAAAGATGAATTGTCACACCTTTACTCGAGTACGATAAATCAGTACTCAAGTACAGATATATTTACAACACGAAATGCCATGTTTACAAGTGAAAATGCCATATTTAACAACAAAATTTATCACAACAGGAAAAACCTTATTAACAACACGAAAAGCTATACTAACAACTCGAAATGCTATTTTTAACAACAAAAGTTTGTAACACGGACACATTTTGAAACTTGTGTTTTTTGATGGCCCTCAAGATGACATAGGGGTTGAAGAACAAGAAAAGCCAAATTAACAAATGAAAATGCCATTTTAACAACAACAATTTTTACAACAGGAAAAGCTGTATTAACAACTCCAAATGCTATTTTTAACAACAACATTTATCACGACAGGAAAAGGCGTATTAACAACTCCAAATGCTATTTTTAACATTTGGAGTTGTAAATGATGACATGCTTAGTTGTAACCATAGCACAATCACCATATGTACTCGAGTAAGAATATAGCATACTCGGGTAACCACCAACTGGGATGTTTACAAGTCAACATGCCAGAATTTACAACTTATAATGTCATATTTACAAGTGAACATGCCATAATTTACATGTCAAAATGTCATCATCTACAAGGACAAAAGCGATCGTTGACAACTCCACATGCCATATTTATAAGTCAAAATACCAAAAGTTACAACTCATAATGCCATATTTACAAGGGAGCATGTTAGAATTTACAACTCCAAATGCCATCATTTACAAGTCAAATTGCGATCATTTACAACTCCACATGTCATATTTACAAATAAACATGCCATAATTACAACTAAAAATGCTATATTTACTTCTAAAACTTCCACATCTCTAACAAATGTTGTGCTAAATCCAGACCCCACATTTACAACTTGAGACGCCATATTTACAACGTAAAATGCCATATTTACAACGATAATGTTGAGTTGTCAATATGGCATTATGAGTTGTAACTTCTGGCATTTTGACTTGTAAATATGGCATGTGGAGTTGTCAACGATCACTTTTGTCCTTGTAAATGATGACATTTTGACATGTAAATTATGACATGTTCACTTGTAAATATGGCATTATAAGTTGTAAATTCTGGCATGTTGACTTGTAAACATCCCAGTTGGTGGTTACCCGAGTATGCCATATTCTTACTCGAGTACATATGGTGATTGTGCTATGGTTACAACTAAGCATGTCATCATTTACAACTCCAAATGTTAAAAATAGCATTTGGAGTTATTAATATGGCTTTTCCTGTCGTGATAAATGTTGTTGTTAAAAATAGCATTTGGAGTTGTTAATACAGCTTTTCCTGTTATAAAAATTGTTGTTGTTAAAATGACATTTTCACTTGTTAATTTGGCTTTTCTTGTTCTTCAACCCCTATGTCATCTTGAGGGCCATCAAAAAACACAAGTTTCAAAATGTGTCCGTGTTACAAACTTTTGTTGTTAAAAATAACATTTCGAGTTGTTAGTATAGCTTTTCGTGTTGTTACTAAGGTTTTTCCTGTCGTGATAAATTTTGTTGTTAAATATGACATTTTCACTTGTAAATATGGCATTTCGTGTTGTAAATATATCTGTACTCGAGTACTGATTTATCGTACTTGAATAAAGGATTCATCTTTGTGCTCGAGTAAACCTGTAAAACCATGATTTTTTTTCATTTCTCAAGTCCAGAGGCTATTTTCAACAACAAATGCTATATTTACAACAATAAATGCCCTATTTACAACTGAAAAAGCATATATCTACAGCAAATTTTCAAAAACAGGAATTTTTTTATTTCTCAAATTTTATATGTTCTTCCATATTATTGGGGATTCACAAACTATCTGTTTTCTTTCTTGTTTTGAGTTGCGAATGCTTCAAATTTCCAATACTTGTGATATTTCCCGATCGTTTTTTCGCCACCCATTTTTTCATCTCGTTTTTTCGCCACTTATTTTTTCATTTCGTTTTTTCCGAGGTGCTGGACGTTGCTTCTTCGTGGGTTGAGAAGTGATTCTTCAAAGTATGGTTCTTGTAGGGGCATTTATGTTGTGAAGAAGAAGGGAGGGAGGAGAGAAAGAGGAGAGAGAGAGACGAGAACGAAGAAGGAAAATGGAGGTGCTGGGCGTTTCAAACTTTGGGCATATTGGTCATTTTACACTTTGATTTAATTACACTTAAGTCCCAGGGACCTTTTTGGGACCTATGTGTAAAGGGAATCTGGTGCGAGATCTCTTTGTAAATATTTTTGGTCCTTGGGACCTTAGTGTAATTCTCCCAAAATTAAATAACAATATTTGTGAGAGCAAGCATGCTTTTACTTTTTATTCATATTGTTGTTTACCCTTTTGCCGAGGTCTTTGAGTCATTTAAGAATTTCATTTTTAATATATGATGGTATGAATTTACAGATGAATATTTTTTTGGGGTTTAGGTGCAAATTTATTGATAAAGTTTTTCTTGATGTGAGTTTGACACAAATTAATAAGTTTTGGAAGGGATAAAAATATCAATAAACAATTCAAAATGATGTAAATTCACCACAGTCACTCAATTTAATCAAATGTCTATTAGATTTTACTTTAAATTAAACTTGACAAATTTAACAGACGTTTGATAAAATTTAATATCTTTAGAGAATTTGCACCATTTTAAATTGTTTATTAGTATTTTTTTTTTTCATTCCAAAACTTATTTGTGTTAGAGGATCCTCAGAAAAAACTTTATTAATAAACTTACACCCTGACCCTATTTTTAATTGAAGAATTTACAGATGAATTCAATTAAAATATTGTCAATCAAGAAAGTTTCACGAAATTAATTTGGAAATAGACTAAATACGTACCCCCAAGCTAGTGTGGACCCAAAAAGAGAAGTCACACGAGCAACAACTCATCTTCCCATTATTCAGAGTTGACAAGAAAATTGAAAATGCACACCTCCCCAAAGTAAAGATCATATTTTTAATTTATTTATTTTCTCATTACTTGGCCACTAATTTTGGTAGTAATCATGCCTATTTTGCACTAATTAATGCAATTAATTTATTCTGTGTCGATTCTAAAAAGGTTAAACCGCACAAAGATCTCACATAAGGAAATTAGATATAAATATGTCCCCTTGAATTTGATTACTTGAGGCCTTTGAGGGATAATTTCCTTCTAGATATGCCCCCACGTTATCGTTTATAAACTCGAGATTTGGAAGATATAATATTAACTTTCTAACTTCTATAATTAAAAAATTTATAGGATAAAAATTTCGGGCAAAAAAAAAATTCTATAATTAAATGAATTATATGATGGATTTAATGTTTTCGCTTTTACTACAATTTTTGTTGTTGTCACACTCACATAAAAATGAATGGATTTCACTAATATTTTCTCTCCTTTTTACAATAGGACGTTCTCATTTGTCTATGAATATAGCAAAAAAAAAAAAAAAAATTTCAACAAAAGTAGAAACATTAAACCCTATAGGACTTACAAAATTACTATCTTTAACTTTTCAAAATGTATATCTTGCATATGAATAGCGGCTCTTTAATCAAGTTTAAAATTTTAGGGTCATAAAATGTTAGGCTGTTATATTATCCTTCTTATCAAATTCTAAATCTATTTTTCCCCCTTAATCTTTCATGTTATTAGATGTTTAATCGATGAGGAAATAAAAGGAAATAATCAATAACACACACATATCTCATCATCATAATATAATATAAAATATATAAAGCAAAGTCATATATGTCGCTGAGAATATACCTGTGTTTTGGCTTATTTTTGTATTACTTAGTCATGTGGAATATGCATGAAAGCAAGAGGAATAGACATCCAACTAAAATTAAACCTAACTTTTAATCAAATAAACAGTAACTACAGGTTGCGATTAATTTAAGAGATTATGGCATTGACAAAAGAGCCCATGGACTTATTATAACTTAGTGGCATGGATGTTTTCATATAAGGGTAAAATTGCGAGTTTAGCCTCGCTGGTAACCCAGTTAGTATTTACCTCTATGATTTTATTTTTTAAAATAGCACTTGAAAACAATGAAATTTGGAAATAATTAACACTATATGTATGCATGAAAACATGATTATGAAACATTAAATTTGACATGTCTGGAACTCTAAATAAATTGCTAATTAAAAACGTAAACACTATTCTAGAGAACTAAATACTAAAAACGTGAACAATATGTGGAACGCACGATTATGAAAAGCTTCCTGTGAACGGTCCAGATTCGCATATTCAAAACTCGTAGTTTTGTTAATTCGTTAAAGAGGTGTCTGAATCAGGATTGTAGAAAATGGACGGTCCAGATTTCCTCTCAATTTGGTGTAGATGGGTTATCTTATCCACTTGGTCGTACGCCCTGTCAGCCAGAAAACCGACCTTTTGTCTATGAAGCCATGGGAGGTGTAGATTTGACGAACAAAATCTCCCAAGTCTCTCATGCACCGTCCTTTCGTAGCTTCGTAGAGTTTTCCCTTCCACTCCCTTGATTATTATTATATTATACATAAATGCTTTCATATTTCTTTCTCTCTTCGATCTACCCCAAACATAAACAATATAAATGCTCTCATAATCTTTCTCTAATTTCACTCTTGTACATACCAAACACAAACATACGACAATGTCTAACTATTACCATAGCCAGAGCTTTCCTTGTTCAAGAAAGATTAATCCTTGTGCTGTTTCCTTCAACTTTTACATCTTCAATAATCATTCCTCCATCCACCAACCCTCTTCTTCTTCATCCCACTCCAACATTTTCGCTTCCATTATTCACATTCTTCTCAATTTCCTGCAGATTCAAAGCTCAGGGACGAGCCCCTCACCATTTGAGCTTCGGCCTTTGGCTTTCATTGTTTCTTTGGGATGTTCAGTCGCATATTACTTTGCTTCTTCAGCTAAGTTCATGTTTCCAGGTTTTACTTCTCAGTTTGGAGTCCTCATGTCTGTGTTTGGCTCTTTGGCTGTTTCCACTTTGATATCTTTGACTCTGAAACTTCCATGGTGGTGTGTAGTGTTGAGTATATTATTAGTAGGAGGAATCATTCTAGCGGTGAACAGATTATACAGAGTATATGGCAATACACGTCCCAAATCAAGAGTCCTACAACCTCTCTTGCCATTATATACATAATGGTGTATATATTCAACAACTAAAACAAGGGTCTTGCAATATGACCGTACTATTCATTGACTAGAACATGAATATAGAGGTTAAGATAAGTCTCATTATTCATGACTTATATATGGTACAACTTTGTATAATTTTTAGCATAAATCTATCTACAGTATTTTAAAGATGGATATATAGGCACGACAGTGAAAGATGCATACACTCAGTCTATTTGGTCTCTTCACTAGATAGCTAGCTACATGACCAGAGAGGAGGAGCGTGTATATATATGCATCCCCCAATTATGTTAAATTTTCATAAAAAAAACATTTACGGATTAATCAGAGTACAAAGTAAATTAGCATTCATGTGTACGTCCACCAATGCATGGGGAAAATCCCATCAAATGATATATAATTCATATGCCGCCGCATTTGGGTGATGAAGTTCAAGGACGTATGATTCAGTGTCCATATATGGAATTAACAACATGAATGAACAAACTAATATAAGGCCATCCTTTGTATGAAGAATATGAAAACATAAAATCATGTATTGATGTAGGAAGGGGAAGGGGAGAAGAAAGAAGAAGTGAGAAGAGACAGAAAAAGATGAGATAGAACAGAGCAGAGGAGAAAGGGAGCTGAGAGGAGGGAGGACAAGAAGAAAGAAAGGAGAAGGAAACTCAATAATCCTTATTATTCAATTATAAGACGGAGCTTATTTATAGCCTCAACTCTAACTCTAAGAATTAAAAAGAGATCGAACATTTTAAAATCCTATAATTAAATGCAGATAACTTTAATGATAAAAGATAATTATCAATCAACATTAGAACAAAATATTCCCTATAGATCATTGGCAATCTTCAAATCTCATGGAATCTTCCATTATTATTTTTCTCTTCCTTTTCTATCTCCATCACGTATGCTTGGTGTTTTCAAAAAAGCACTTACAAAGACATGGACGGTGTGCTTCTTAGAGCAAACACTCAGGGGTCCTCATGCACTTTGTTTTATTTTTTGGAGAAAGACGTATAAGTAACCACTGGAATATCGATATCACGAAATGGCCCATTGAAATAGCTTAATTTCTATCAAATTCCTTAAGGACTATGGTAAAGTTAAGGCTTATGGGAACTGACCCGATAGTCCCAATTGGGGAAATTAGTTGTTATTATTATTATTTGATAAGTTAAAGTCATTGCTTATTAATTATTGTCTTCATTGATATTCAACAAGGAATAATATTGAAACTATTTGTCATTGCTTTAGTAGATGTTGTCATTTGATAAGTTAAAGTCATTATTTGTTTAATTAAATTTTTATTATTTCGTTTTCTTCAAATTAATAGTATTTATATAATTTTACTACAATATATAATTTCAGACTAATTCCAAGGACTTAACAATGATTAGGTCTTAATTGGAATTATTTGCATATGTGTTGATAATTTTTACGTCTTTCTCCCTTTTATTTTTTGGAATATTATACTGCAATGTGATATTATTTTAGTTTTGGCCTGACGATATCACTTGCTTTACATGGAAAACCAATGGATATCTCTAAATATCACAATTGTTCAAGTCGGAGATGAAATTAAATATAGAGATGGATCCCACCGATGTTCTCCTCACTGCATGCTTAATTAGATGTTTTATTTCAGAAACCCAAACTCAGGTTTAGTTAATGTGGAAGACATAACTTTGGTGCTTGTTAATTTGGGAAAAGTACTTTCGGTGTGTTATCAAACACACTGAATTGTTCAAGTGGGACAAGAAATATATAATGAATATCCCACGCCCATGCAAGTGAATTTTTGCGGGTTTTACCTGATTTTTGTATTCTTTTCGCTTGGTGTTAAACTAACTAAGCTATCTAGAATTTTTTTCCTTGGCCAAAGACATTTATAGAATTTAAATGATTCAATGATTTTTATCTTTTTCTCATTTATTGACACTCTCAATAATTAATTGAGAGTATACAATACTATAACATTTAAAGTGAGTCCGTTATTAATTGTTAGTGGACACGCAGAATTAATGGGAAATAAATGATTACTTAAGATATACAATCACAATATATAATTACATTCAATACTCCTCCTTTCTATTCATATGGCTACTTTAAAATTAGAAAGTCATTTAATTTTATGGTAAAGTTAATGAAGTTTAAGATTTTCTTTTATTTATATGAAATATGTTGAAAGTATCATATACAGAGACGGAGCTTAGTGTATACCCCCCAAAAAAAAATCTGCTTATAATTTTTTTAAAAATTTTAATAGAATTTAAAAATGTATGTTATCTTATATATTAGACTTGTTAAAAATTATTTTATTATATAACACCCCCCCCAAAAAAAAAAAAATTAGTTAATGAGTAGACATTTGGCCAGAGGCGGATCCAAGTAGTAGATTGGGGGGTAAGTGCCCACCCTTGAATTTGGGGATTTTTTTATTTATAAAAAAATTAATACATGTTTGAATGATTCCTCACCCCTTAATACATCTAAACTACATTTAGTAATCGGATAGGGATGAATGGTTAAATGATTGTTTAGTGTTTTATATTGAAAAAGATGTAATTGATAACATTGATAATAAGACAATTATGATGGATTTCAACAACTACGGCCTAAAAGGATGACATTATAATTATTTTTATTATAATATATTTTTGTTATTAAAACATATTTACTTGAACTTATTGAGTGTCCACCTTTCATTGTAATTTATATAGCTGCATTTCTAACCACACTTAGCCTTGTTTTTCTAAATGACAAGTTTGTAAAATAACCGCCTTGTAATACCCTAAAAATTTGACTTAGGGTGAATATCAGAAATTGGTAGAATATACCTATTGAAAATAGGTAAATATGATGTCTCAAACACCTTGTATTGAATTTACCTTATTATTAGGACAATTTCTCCTAAGATTAAATAATGTGCGAATAGGTCCCTGAAATATTTGTGGGTCATAAAATACCCTGAGAAAATTATGATAAAATCCTAAGAGGCAACTAAATATTTATTAAAAATTAGAAAGTATATTGTTTCTAATTTATGTAATTTATGAGATTATTTTCCTTGGGAAATAATGAGGCAAAAATTAAATATCATTTTGGAGAACATAAATTACCCCATGGTTTTTAGTATTTTGTATAATGCATAAATTATCAATTTCAGTAAAATAGTTGTGAGAAAATAATTAATCCTAATTAAGAAAATTGTCAACAATTAGTAAGTGATTAAATAAGTAATTAATTGCTAATTATTTAAACATGAATAGAAAGGGATTAAATGATGAAATTAAAAGCTAATGATGCTCTAATGACTTGAGTTAATTAGCAAACCAATTAGCCTAAGATATTAGCAATAAAGAAGGAGATTAAGCACATGATTAGAACTAATTAAGTGTGCCCCAAAAGTCAACAATGGCAACTAGCAAATGGTGGAGCTTTGAGAGCCAAGTATTTTTTTAGATATTTTGATATAATCAAGCTTAAGTCTTCAATTAATTAAAGTAACCAATGATGGTTATATTTAAGAAGCTTTAAACACTTGATTAGAGGGTTGATTATAGCTTATTAAATCTGCCCCAAAGGTCATAAAAACGTCCAGCACATATGGGAGTAAGATTTGGATAAGATTTCATAATAAAACACATGCAAATGCTCTTGATTAATTGGCAAACCAATTGGGTATAGTTATGTGGAACTTAGGGACACCTAAGCACTAAATTGTGTCATCAAAATGACCTCATCAACTTGCCAAGGTGTAAGGCTGAAAATTTAGCTTCTTAACTAAGTTTAATCTAAGGGTTAAAATAGAATAAAAGCTGTTAGGAAGTTAACCAAGGATTGGCTATAAATAGAGAGCTCTCCTCTCTTCATTCTTCACACCAAACTCATACCAAAGATTGGAGAGTTTAAGAGGAGAGTGAAGCAAGAAGGAGGAATGAGTTCAAGAGTCTTCAAGAGGTAAGCTCTAGTTCTTAAGTTCTAGTCTTTAGTTTTTATAAGTTCTTAGTATAAATGTTAGTTTAATCTAGAAAATTAGATAATAAATTCCTATACTTGTTTTTAGGCCTCATTGCATTGAAAAATGCATGAAGAGGTAAAAACATAGTAGGGAATAATTTTTGGGAAGCAATGGATTAATGTTGTGAAAGTTGTAGAATTTTCGGTTCTTAAATCTTGGTCAGACAGCGAAAATGCTATGATTTTATGTAGCAAATAAAGTTATAAAATTATGAAATTTTCCAGAAAGAAAGAAGACATGTAGGGCTTTCTAAATATATAAGATATGTAACGTTTTGATCTTTGTTCAAGGAGATATGAATTTTTGAAGTTAAGCCATTTTTGCTGGAATAAAATCTGGGCAACGTTGAGAAAATTTAAAACCAGGAATGATTCATGGTGTTCTAGGTTATGGGAATATTTTTCCTTGAAAATAGACATGACAAGGGTCATGAGGAATTTTACAGCACCTCAAAATGATTTTTGTAGAATTAATTATGATTTTTGAAAGTTGCTGAAAAATCTGCCCAGAAATTCAGCATAGCGTTTTTAAATAAATGTAAGGGTAAAGTTGTAATTAACAATTCCGCAAGGGTAGATGGGTAAATAGAGGTGGAAATATCTCTTAGGATATTATTCTAAGTGATATGGTGATATGTTAGGACATCCAGGAAGTCCAGGACCGGATTCAAAGGTCGGATATTTGACAATTACCCGGTGAAAGGTATGTTCGCGTACTAGTAACTTTAACACTTGTGTATCTTGTATGTCTATATATATGATTGTATGATTTATGTGTTATGAGCAAAACTGTGGATTCAGTCGTTTGCATACATTTAGGGTAGTTGTGGATTCAGCTTGACGCGGGTTATAATCTTGATAACACCGTTTGTATGTTTTCCTAACGTTGAGGACACGATGGGCCGTCGTGGCACTGGTTATGTGCAAGCATGGTCGTACATGCATGAGCTGTGTGCTATGTGTGGTGTTTTTGACATGCATTTGCTGTGTGCTATGTATTGTCCACTGGATGTATTGAATATCTGTCATATATACTGTTTATACTTTTCACATGTGGTTAACTGTTACTTGAGGTTCAATGGTCCAATGGGCATTGGACCTCAGATCTGTCTAAGGTTCAGGAAAGGAACCGGGATAAAGAAGGTATCAGTAGATGGAGCCGTGAAAGAGGCACCAGTGGACGGAGCTGGGAAGAGTCACCAGTCAAAGCAAATACTGGAAGAGCGACCACAGAGTCTTCATTCTGGCATGATTTAACGAGGTTATCTTAGATGGTTTGGTGCCGAAGGCAAGGCTAGTCTATGTGGGTCAGTTAATAAGTCGCCGTGAACTCGGTGAGACTCCCATGATAGACACCTACCTGGCCAAACTGTTTGATTAACTGAGTTAGGTTTATTACCCCAAGTCAGCTATGTCTTGGTTGAAGATTGCATGATTACCACGTAAGAATGGTAATTATACAAAGCTCTGTATTGTATCACATAAATCTTCTTTCGGGAAATTTTTAATATATCAGCTTATGTCGGGCATCAGCATATGCCTGGGTATTTTATATCAGATACTCATTGTCCGAATATTAGCGCACGCTATCCGTTCCTGCATTACTCTAAGCTGTAGCACTGATTCGACTCACCTTAGTCGCCTCGGGGTCGAATCACTATTTACCACGAATTAAGTGCAATACAGTGCAATTAACTCGGGATCGTTCTCTTAATCAAGGAGCCAAATTTATTTTGTATTTCCTAAGATAAACTAAGTGATATAAACATGGTTAGAAATTTGGGGTTCCTAAATAAGTTTTTCTCTAATTAAAATGCATAAGAAAAATAAAGAAACTATTCCTATATTTTTTAGTCTTTTTGGAAATAACGAAAAATACTTTGGATAGAAAATTTAATGGTGAATGCTCTTGGTAATGAAGAAATGACTATCCTTGCTCTTAAAAAAAATTATGGGAGTTAAAATTCATTAAGTTTTAAGGAAAACCTCAAGATACCACTTGAGTCCAATATTCTCAATTAATAGTAGCTCCTATAACCATAATTAACTACTACCCCTTGAGAAATTGTTTGAGCCCACTTAATGCGTAATTGAAATTGGAATCATGCAACATGAGACTTCTAAATTTGAGTAATAAACAGTCCCTCAAAAGGGTACAAATCAACTACATTAATTAGACAATACCACGCTAATCAACATAGCTTCATTGAAACCACAAAGAAATTCATTCACATATAAAAATCAACTACAAAATCTAATCTCAACTACAAATATCAAACTAATAGAGATAATTACCATTAATCTCAGTTCCAGAATCATATATCAAAATTTAGCAATTCAAATATATAATCCTAGACTAATAGTAAGATAGATAAAACTCCCCTAATGTAGTCCAATAAGCTCAAGAACAATTCTTCATCACCAAGATCCAGAAGATTAGCCACTCATAGTAAAAAAAAATTCACTCGCCGGAATCTGGAAAATGCTCGCCGGAAAATGCAAGAAGCTCGCCGGAAAATTCAAGAACTCGCCGGAATCTGCATAAGCTTCGCCGGAATCTGGAAAAACCGCCGGAAAAAGAGGAAGAAGATGATGATGATCTCAGTCCAGTCCCCTCTCTCTCTTTTTTTTCTTTCCTTCTTCTTCCTCTTCTTTGAAACTCTGAACCTTCTCTTCTTTCTTTTTTTTTTCAGTTCTTCGTTCAACCTCCAGCCTCTTCGGTGGTCCAGTCCGGCGACGGGACGACGACGTGGAGGGCGGTGGTCTCGTGCTCGGCGCTACTCCCTCCTCGTTTTCGTTCCTTCCGTGCTCTCCCTGGACCCAGCCGCCTCGTCAAGCCTCTCTCTATTTTTTTTTCGTTCCAGCTCCTCTCGTTTTCTCCAGACCCTCGGCCAGCTTCCAGACCCTCTGTTCCCTCGTTTTCTTCTCTCGAACTCTCGCCAGCCTCTACTGTTTTTTTTCCAGCTCTCGGCTTCGCGTCTCTGATTCTTCCCTCCGTTCTAATATCCTCCAGCCGCCAGCCTCTGTTTCTCGCCCCCCTCTTTAATCATCCAGCTGAACCTAATAACCCCTTGATCAAAACTTGCGTTTTGACCAAGGGACCAAAGTGCAAAAAAAATTTAAAACTTCCAGAGGGACTGAAATGAAAACTCAAAAACTTTCACAATTTGAAATCAAACCCCCTTTTTTTTTTTAATTTGATTTAATCTTTTCAGGAATCTAAAATAAAAATGATTAATCTAACATCAAATATTCTCTGAAAAATCAATGATTAAGAGTAATTATAATTTCTTTGACAATTTTGACTGTTTTTAATCCTAATTTCATGTATTTACTCTTAATCTCAGTTTATCACAAGAAAGACATTTTAAGCTCAATAATTATGAAAAAATGTATTAAGAATCCCAATTTTACTATGAAAAATCACATAAAAATATGGTTCAATCAAGCACTTCAAACTCTATTGATTTTCCTAAAACTAAGTGTCAACCGACATGATTTTCAAGCACGGAATTTGGGGTGTTACAATCCTTTCTTATTACATCATCAACATTTACTTGATTTTATGAATATTATTTTGATATTCTTTTCTTTTCTTGTTTATATTCTTTTTTTTTTAATGCATTTAAAACTTTTCTTAAAAAAAAAATTCGGGAGCAGCTCCCTGAATGCCCCCGCCACTAATGCCCACCCTTAATATAATTTCTATATCTGTCCCTGCACTTGACCCCTCCAAATATTTATCTCAAGATTCGTCCCTAATCCTATAGATAAGGTTATAGGATTAATTTTCTGGTCTTATTTATGAAACACTTCCAACATTTTTCAAACAAACTAAGAAAACTTTTAAATCTCATGACTCTACTGCACAATTCAAAAAATTTTCAACTGTGCCTTTATGATCAAGATTAACTCTCTCAACATGAAGAGTAGATAAAAATGTTGTCATCATAATTGGCAACCATGAAGAGTATATTCAAAGTTATTTTAAACTTTGCCAAATTTTTTTTTCCATAATTTATCTTTATTGATGCTCCTTTAACCATAATCAAAGAAAAGATGAAATAAGGAAATTAAAAAAAATGACTAGAGTGTTTTTGAAAATACATCTCATGTTAACTTTCTTAATCTGATCAAATCTGATAGATATGTTTAGGTACTATATATAACATTAAGTGGGGTATTAATTAGGGTAGAAGGGACAAAATAATGATGGTATGTATGTATATATATATATATATATGACTTCAATAATTATTAAGTATCTCACACCTTTAAACCGCCATTTATAGTTTAAGGAAACAGATAATATAAGGTCAAAAAACCAACGATATCAATTATCCTCTTTTTTAAAACATTTTGTTTTTGTTTCATATTCAAAATAAATAATACGATCTAGAACATTTTTAAACATTAGAAAATTTTGATCTAGAACGAAGAGTATAAAAGAGTTAGATGTATAAAATTAATAAATAATTTAAAAATTAGAAAATTTTCTTAAAAAATTATGTAAAGTAGAAAAATTTAATTTAATTTTTTAAAATTAATTAAAGAGATTAAAACCAATGAGTGTGTGTGGGCTGAGCTTGTGCAATGCTTGACCAGCTACTGGATTTCTGATCCACTATATGTGGTAATGGTCTAATGAAAAAGAAATTTAATTTTTTAAAAGAAAAAAATGTAAATATTTTTTGTTGAGACTAAATTTAAATTAAGTTTTGTGGGGTCAACTAGTATACTAAAATAACAACATTTTTTAAGAATATAATTTTTTTTTTATCATGAATACGGACAAAGTTTAAATATGATTATTATTAAAACTTTT
This sequence comes from Acacia confusa, assembly GCA_037074495.1. Taxonomy (NCBI): domain Eukaryota; kingdom Viridiplantae; phylum Streptophyta; class Magnoliopsida; order Fabales; family Fabaceae; genus Acacia; species Acacia confusa. The sequence goes on along the minus strand of CM073502.1, from coordinate 41,518,160 downwards.
TTTTTTTTGCCCCTGAACTTTTACGATAAAGTTAAACACGTGGTGTTCATTGGTACGGGGAAGAAAAAACATTATTAGGAATGTGGGAATAAATTGAGAGAGTGGATAAAGTTGTCTCCTGCGTGGGCTTCTGTGTAATTAACGGCCCTCCCATGAGTATGCTTATATGGCTTACACCATCATTCCTTAAAAAAAAAAACAAAAACAAAAACAAAACATTACATGATTTTTTTTTAAATCGAAGACATTATCATTTTAAGTTTTTTATCTCAAAGATCACACACACACACACACACACACACACACACACACACACACACACCAAACTTCAGACATGTACAAGACTTAAAATAAAAAAATATATATATTTATGAATAATGAAATTTTTAGTAGTTTTTATATGTAATGATGATTTATGCTCATAAGTCAACTGTGTATATCACAACATGAAAAATTTAAACAAAATATATAACAGGTACTTAATTTAAAATTGAGGGGAAATTGAACTATATAAAAACTCACAAATTAACTAATTAAAAATCATGTGTAATTATATTAATGGCTTAGATAGTAAATCCGCCTCGGAAGTACATACATGTTGCCCTAGAAGTTTTTTTTGGGCTCAATATTGCCCCAGAAGTCTAAAGAAGTAATAATATTGCCATTTTTCGTTAAAAAGTTGACAGTCAATACTAGTTTTTTAACGGAAAAGGGTAACATTACTACGTTTTTAAACTTCTGGAGCAAAATTGAATCTAAAAAAACTTTCAAGGCAACATTACTCCTCCCCGTATACTTCCAAAACAAATTTGTTATTTAACCCTGTATTAATAAGTGAGCACCCCTTAAATCTAACAGAAGAGGTGGTGGTGCCTTTGCCTCTTTATAAGACCCATTTAAAAAAAATGCAAAGATTTTTGTTTACAAAAATTTAATATTATTTAAATAGATATTTGCTTAATTTCAATGAATTTTCCAAATAAGAGAGATGGGTATTTTTGGAGCGAATTTATTAATAATATTTTTTGGGAAAAAACTGAAGCATGCTTCCCTATATTCTATAAAATGTATTATATTAAGGGATAAGAAATTTTTTTGAAGAGAGTCTTGTAGAAGGAGACAGACGAAAGGAGTATTATACAAAGTACCAACACACCACCGAATCCGAGTAATATGTTGTTAGGCGACAAAGCCATTCAATGGTTGCCATTATCCCATATTAATATTACCAACTACTAACTGCGTACAATTTCTTGTATTTGATCATCTCTTCGATATATATTGAGGAATTTAGGCCAGAGATAGAATTAAAAAGAGATTTTATATATATATATATATATATATATATATATATCAGGAGTGGAAGACCATCAAACATAATAGCACTCACATGAACTTGTGTCATCTTTCCTTCCATTACAAACAACCTATATGTATATATTAAAACTGTAAACCGTAATTATTATATACCATTCATGTTGTTGTTAATGTCTGGTTTAAGAATCGTTTCAATATTTATATACGGTAACTTTTTTGTTAGGTCAACCATAAAGAGAGTCATTGTTTCTTTTTTAAAAAAATAAATAAATCTCCGCCGAATGATATATATAAATGGGCTTACAGGTTTTTCTTTTCCACCCATTAATAAGTACTCATTTATGTTTAAGCTTTTAATTTTTCTCCCCACGGGCACATTTGCAAGTTTTTATAAATATGGACATGTTTTTTTTTAACATTCATATTTTGACAAAAAGATGAGTTTATTGCCCAAAACTGTTTCTTTTAAGAATCCAAACGATCGATAACCAATAGGGTCTATTTAAATAATTCTAATTATATTATGTAATATTTAGAGATATACTCATATATGATACCTGGCCTTCCAATCTCACATAAACTTCTTCTGATATCTTATGAAATACTAAAAGCTGATTATTTCAAACATACTATATGTCATTGAGTTGATCCCTGGTCTTTTAATTTATAAGCCCACTCTATTATTTCAGATTATTCTTAAATCACACTTGATCAGTGTGGATGCTTAAATGTTTTACACACACGCACATATTCAAGTTGATTAATTATCCCTGTATAAAAAGCATAGGATTAGAAGACACGCAAGTTAAATGACGGGTTAATAATCAAGTGGCTAGCCTCATTATATTAATACAAGCATGCACACGCTTTTCTGGGGCTAAGAAGCACAAGGCGACTTATAACAATAAGAAGAAAAATACTACACGCCAACCAAAGTCACAAAGTACCTCTGACTCTGACTTCGTTCTTCTTTTCCCACCTTGGATTCCACAACTTAATCACTCCCTCCATTAGTTTCACCACAAATCTCTCTCTCTCTAAGTGTGTGTGTGGAAACATGGTTCATGAGTGTGTCGTCTGCGAATGTTATAGCTTAAAAGAGAAGAAGACCAAACCTTTGACCTCACAATAATTAGTACCTTCCATGATAAACACAATAAAAAGTTAATGGATGAGCAGATATATGGCTATATATCTAGTACTACTTCTTGCCTCTGAAATTGCCATAAGAAACACCACCTTCTGTTTCTTCTTCTCTCTAGCCATGTTTTTTTTGAAACGTGTACCTGGGATATTCTCACCATATATATTCACATGCTCTCTACATATAAGACCAAGTACTCTATATCTATGTACTTCTCTATTGTTCAGTTCACTGCTTTATCCGTTGTACCCTCTTCCAACGGCCACTAGTTAGGGTCATTGCTAGCTTGCCCTTGTTTTAGGTACTATACCATTATTCCAACCTTTGCTTTCTTCTGACATAGAAACCTTTTTGTGTGTGTGTGTGTGTGAATATCACCTTCTTGCTCAATCTTCTCAGTTTCATTAGATGGTCTTGAACTTGCTTCTTATCTAAAGTCTAGATACCTTTCACTATGAATATTATCTTTCATGAGCTTTGGGAGTTTTGTAGTCAGCTGCTTCTTGCTATAATTCCTCCATGGAATATTGATTCTTTCATATACCGTTGTACTATCAAATAAATATGGATAGATAATTAAAGAGTATGCGGGACCCATCTGATCTTATCATTTTCTCTATCTTTCTCCAACTGGATCGTGTAGCTAATATTTAAGAGTCTTACCCTCTGTTATGCAAGATTGATAATTTCTCCTCTTTAATTAGTTGTTATGTGGCGCGGGGCCTTGTACTTATCGATACTAAGCTCCTCTCTTAAGTCTTTCTTAAGTGTGAAGGTCTGAGTTTAAACCTTCTATAGATATAATAGGCATGTTAGTTATGGCGGGGAAAAAATCATTATGTGGCATGTCATTCAAGTGTCTTTTTTTTTTTTATACAAAATTATTTTCTTTAGTTTTATTTTTGGTATGTCGTATTTTCACCTTTATTCCAAAAACTGTTAACTGTCTATGATATTCCAATTAAACTTTTTATGCTTTCCAAACCCTAAGTATATATAGCCTTTATTTAGGCTAGCACATATAGTTGAAAGAACACAATTGTCTCCATTGCACTTTGCTGTATAGAGTAGGAATTGTGTTTTGTTTAAACTTTAAACTCATATAGTAGTCATATCTATTACCTATTGACTATATCTACATGCATGGTATTTTCACATTGAACTATATATGTTTCACAATCACATTAGACTCTCATGATAATAAATAACTCAATTTTTTATTTATAAAGCTGTAACAATATTTTAAAAGGAGGGAAGCATATATATATTAATTGTTCCAGTCCAGTATATGTTTGATATTTATGATGAGTGATGTTTTATACTTTCAAATACACATTGATACTTCAATTTTATGTTGTGCTTCCTAAATTTGTGTGTGCGTGTGTGTTGACGAACTTTCTCATATATTCATTGACACCAATTTAAATCCTAATCTCTCACGTCCTTAATATAATATCTATTTACCTAACTTGATTAGATAAACCAAGATAGTTAAGTTAATTAATGTGATATGATTTTTTTAAAATTAACACCCTAATCATCTTTCTTAATTTATTTCATCTCTCTCTTATTTTATTATTATTATTGAGGAGGCGTCAATAAGAGTAAATTAGAAAAATATTGAAAAATATGAAAAAAAAAATATCAACTCTCTAATTAGGTTTTACATTAAGAACAGAAGGAGTACCGGCTTTGATACATCACATGGTCACTTTTGTTTTTTTATACGACATCACATGGTCACTTAATAAGTGATAGCTAGTCACAATACTCATGAGTTAATTAACTAGTTAATTTGACTAGATTATTAAATCGTTGGAAATATTGATTTAAAGTTTATTAGTTCGACCACAACTATATTGAATATAATCTAATCAAATTGGTTTCTTATTGATTTTGACAGATGCACTTCATGATTCCAACACAGCTTCAATCATTTCCGCGCATGATTTATTGGTGCCAAATGGAAGGATTACCCTATAGGTGCTAACTTGATGTGTTGCCAATACTATATATATATAAGGCCCAGCCCATATATATATAGACGCATATAATTAAAGGTAGTGTATTGCTTGCCTTCCAAACCTAAGCCTGAGAATCATTTGCAGGTTAAAATCTGCATATCTTTTGCGAGACTTGGCAGCAAAGCATTCTTGTGTTATGTCACCATTCATTGTCTTTGTAATCAATACTTGAATTATTCTCTCATTTCTCATTTTATCTTTTTCCTCTTGTTTCTATATATATGTATATATATTCGCTAATTTTTTAACAAAACGACATGAGCAAAAATCAAGATGATGGACCAGGGAAAAAATTAGAACTAATGCAGTTTTGGCATATTTTTGTTATTTGTTTTCTTTTATATATATAAAAGCATTGTATACTATTTTTAATTTAATAAGTGTGTGTGTGTGTGTGTGTAGGATGAAATTATACTGTCAGCCTTTGCTTCGAAGAAAGGTAGCTTATCAAAGCAGGTAGGTTTTAGTGCAAGGGAAGACAAAAAGTAATGGAGCGATATTCAATGTTTTTATGGTAATAATCAGACTAAATAGTTTTCGATTAACTTTAATTTAAGGCATGGTGCACTTTGATTTTAGGTGCTTACTGACAAATATAATCACTATAGTAAAAGTCAAAAGGGTTATTTATAGATCCAACGTAAAGCTAGACTTCCACTTTACAAATGATTATGTTTAATATTGTAAAAAAATATATATATATCTTGCCTTTTGTAAAATTGACCAATTCTAATAAATTAAATTAGAGTCAACTCCGTGTATTTATAGAGTCGAAACTGATTAAGCTTTGCACTATTCTAGTACTATTCATGATTTTGAACTATATATATAAAATTTCTACCCTTAGCTTTATATAGGTTGAGTTTTCATTCTTAAAATTTAGACAAGATTAAAGTTGAAGTAAATGACAAAGAAAACATTAGACAAAAGGAGGAACACTAAGTTGAAGAAACAATCAAGAGAGACATTTATGTATTATGCAACTATTTCTTTGTAACATACGAACACAGAAACATTGATCAATGCATTGAAAACACTTGAATTCTGTAAACCCTAAAAACAATATCCAATATTATACTTCAGCACTGCACCTTGAAAAGGTTCAATAATAGGGATTTTAACTAAATGCTATAGCTAGAAGCTATATCTAGTAGTGAAGCCAAAATCTCACCAATAGTTAAGAGTTATGCATGCTATTTGATGTACGTACGTTTATTATGTACAAGAATTCAAACAGTACTTGCATATGTATTTCATGCGTAAATTAAACTAATTCATTATATCATATAAGCAGCCTATATAATTAGTATGTAACCTTCAAAACCATCAACATTTTTGAAAGCATGCGGGGCCACTATTTCCACAAATCAATTGGGCAACTTGAGGTTGAAGTTGAGGCATTTTCAGGAACCATTTCTTGCTTTTCCAAATTTGATGGTCTGAATTGTACACTACTGGCAGTATTGTCCATGTTCTGAAAAATATTGTTGCTGCTGCTGCTTGTGCCTGCATTATTGTTGTTGTTGTGGTCCTTATTACAAGGAACATCTTGACTAAGTTGTGAGGCGACAAACTTGTCGAGTACCCGCCAATCGGTCACTTGTTCATCATCCGCCGCCACTTGTTCTTGGCTACTACTGCCATAAACGGCAGCCGCTGGAAAAGCTTGCTGATGTTCTTCAGGCACAGCATGGTTCATCACTTGATCAAGACCATATTGTGCCATTAGGTTGCTGTTGCTACGGCAAGGGTTTACAGCATTGGGAGCCGAAGATTGAAGCAATTTTGGGTTCTGGTAATCGAGTAGCGGAAGCTGGGGGAGGAAGTGGTGGCGAGTTTGAAGCTGGTGAAGCAAAGGCACGTGATGATGAGGATTATGGTCCAGCTCTTTCTTGCAAGGATAAGTATTGATGGGGATTTGGTGGTACATCAAATTAGGTTGATGAGAAGGATGAGGATTTTGGTGCTTTGGTGAGTCCAAGTCTTGCATGAAAGTTGAGACTTGTTGGTCATCATACCAACAAGGAGAGTCATGCTCACTCACTTTCCTTATGGTTGTTATTCTCTTCTTGAATACTCTACACACAACCCATCCTTCTTCCTGCTTCAATCATAGCCCCACACAAAAAAGTTAAACCAGTACCAAAAATTGAGTTCAATAACATTTGATCTGTAAATTAGTGACATATATAGTACAAAAACAAATTCACCAACAAGCAAGTGAAAATGTTAGCTGGGTAATGTAAATATTGTGTAAATTCATCCAAAAGTAACTGGGGCATTTTTTGTTTCTATCCATTCACTTCTTAAGTCCAAGAAACTGTTACCTCAGTTCTTTGGATGATTTACAAAAGGTTTGTTCCAAGATCAAGAAATCTGAGAACTCAAAAATAATACCCTTTTATGTGGATGGTGATTTATTTCAAGAACCAAATTTTGATATGTCTGATTTTACTTTTCAATGTCAACCACTAACATTTGAAATATCAGAAACATGTCCATACATGACTCCAAAAGATTACTTGATGTATTCAGGAAACTTGGACTATACAATTATATTGACAAACAAATTTCGAAGAAAAAAGATGATATTGTTATGAATGAACTTGCCTGAGGGGTACCATTTTCATCGGTTTCGAGGCGATACTCATGCATAATCCAATCAGATTTCTGTCCATTAGGGGCTCGACCCTTATAGAAAACTAGGGTTTTCCTCATCCCAATGAGATCATGCTTGGAATAGATAGCTTTATCTCTTCCTGTTGCTTTCCAGAAGCCTGCAGCTGTGGCTCTATTTGTTCGAGTCCCTGTTGGATATTTCTTGTCTTTATGACTGAAGAAGTACCATTCATTTTGCTCTTCTGTTCCTATCCTGCAAATCTCTTCAATTTTATGCACACAACAGTCAACCATTTGCAACAACATGTAATTAACTAATTAATATAATTTAATTTGTTCTTCATCAGTATTGTGTTTTTTTGTAATATGTACCTTGAAGATCCCATGGCTCAATTTTGTAGAGGTCCACATCTTTGATGACATTAAGATCAATCCTTCTTGAAGTGACTTTCTTCCGCAGGTAGTAATCAACAAGTTCCTCATCTGTGGGATGGAACCTAAATCCAGGTGGAACATATGAAAAAGAATTCATATTCTCCCTTTTCTTTTTTTGAATCCTGCACATATATAACAATCAATTATCATATAATTGTAAGGCTTCCCCAAAAGAGTCTCAGATATTTCTTTATACTTCCCAAAACAATATAAATTAAATAGGTTTAAATAATTTATTAATCCTAAACTTCAAATGATTAAATTTGTTTTTTAGTTGGTATATGCTACAGCACACAAAACCAAGAATTGCAGAACAAGTAGGTATACGTTGAAAGTATTTTAAAAAAAATATCACAAGAGTTAATTCCCAATATATATTATTAATTTAAGCTTTCAGTTATGTTGACTAATTAATTTTGATATATAATATCAGATTCTTTTATAACAAATTAATCTTGAAACTTTGATGCTTAAATAGTGAAATATGGATAGCAAAAAAAAAAAAAAACAAACAAACAAACAAACAGTGAAATATCAAATTTGATCAAGGCTCCTGCTTCCTATAATGTCGTTTGGTCTTTATAATCCAATATCACCTTAGAATATAGACGATCAAAGAAATAGAAAATCATGATTATTTCTTACGGATATATGCAAAAGAATCCCATACCTTGTTTTTGTTCCTTTATTAAAATTTATGTTCGGATGAATAACAGCGTTTCCTTTCTATGTACGTATATCTAGAGCTAGATAAATCTCTTAACTGATCAAAAATATTTTCGGAATATATAACATAATTTCCAGAGCATTATGGTACTTGCAGGGCCATGCCAACAAAAATAAATTGTTTAATTCTTTTTACAAGTGGAAGGTGAAAAAAATAGTGACACAAGAATTATTTTAATTAATTAAAAAATGAAGGACGAAGGAAGGAAGGAAAAAATAAAATAAAGCAGGGGAAGGCCATGATTATAGAGCATGTGAGGTGTCTGCATAGTCAACACACACATGAGAGAGCAGACATGCATGCAGTATTACTCTCTCCCCTATATACTCTTTAATATCAACATTTCCCAGTGCTTCTTACTCATTGTGATTCCCACTATTATATATATATAGACAATATATGACACCCATGCTTCTGAGTCCAAAAGCAAATGAACCTTCTTATTGATTCTTCTGCAACACTGGAATGCTTTGGTCAAGAAAAGAAATCTTTTTCGGCAACAAAGTGCAAAATCATACATTATGAGTAGAATAATAAAACTCTGTATGAGGATTTCTTCCATCTACAGATCTCTAATGAGAGAAAATAGAAAGAAAGAAATGTTATATATGCCTAGAATTATTACTACTCTTATTATCTTTAATCTTATTGAGAAGATTAATTATAAGAGTTCAAATTTTAATTGGACTCTATAGATTAAAAGAAGCTAGAAGAGGAGAGAGCTCACAAATCAAGAAGCAGTCTATATAGCTTAATTAGCTGCTTGTCGTTGAGAATCACCAACCTGAATTTTTCCTTCTTCAAATCTTTCAAATCAATCTCTCGGCGATTTGATGAACTTTGAGAAAATCCTGAATCAGACAAAGATTTTCAAACCCCAACAGAAAATAAATTACTCTACCAACCGCCAAAAAAAAAAAGAACAAAAGCAACAGTTAGAGAAATAGACAGAGAAAAAAAAAAGACGAAGAAGTCATCCTCGGGAATTGAACCAACCTTGGTCTCACACTTTGAAAATCAGAAAGTGTCTTGTCTCTAGTGATTGTGTTCCTCAACGACGTGTCTCACTGTTCTTGTCGGGTCAGATCCCAAAGAGAAAAGACAAAGCTATCTATATAGGATCAGCAAAAAGACTGTGTGATATATGAACTGATGATATATATGATCGATCAGCTCTCTATAGCCAGCGTGACAGAAACAACTAATAATAATAACAATAGCAATGATAATAAAAGCTATCAGGAGAATGCACCACCGAGTCTAATAGCGTAGGGTTAAATAAGAAACCCTAAATATGGTTGATAGTGATGATGATGAAGAAGAAAGGAATTGTGAGAGAGAGAGAGATTTAAGGATGGATGTTTCTGGGAGTATCTCACTGTCAAAAGGAGCTGAATTGGTGGGAAAGCGTTTTGGGAAAGATGAGAAATTGAAGAAAGGAAAAATGGGATTGTTTAGTGCCACCTCTACCCGCAACTGATAGAGACCTGAAGATGAAGAAGAAGAAGAAGAGAATATATTGCAAGATTTCTTTTGTGACTCAATCAATGAGGTCTCTTTCTATAGCGAGCTATGTGCAAGGTAAGCTTTGCAAATAAGAACCAGAGAAAAAGGAGAGAGAGAGAGAAGCAAACGGTGAAGGCAGAGAGGAACTAACGGCACAGACCAATCACTAATCTTAAAGAGAAACCAGAAGACCCCAAAAAGAGAAAGGTGGCATCATTGTTGGTGACGTAATGGAACAGCCACCACCCCTCACAACCCCAAAATGAAAAAGAAAAATATTAAAGTTACCCTCGCACATTTTTTTTTTCTTTTGGAAAAGACTGATCCTCACTTCATACAATATTTTATTTTAATCCCATAATTGTATAAAATATATTTTTCAATCATCTAATACTAACCCCGTTATTTTCAAATGATGATTTTTGTATTAATTATTGTTATTTAACAAAAAAAATTAATATGTTAATATTCATGAATATTTTATTAACATTAAAATTTTAAAGTTGGAATTTTTTTGTTAAAGAAATTAATAGTATCACGGTTAGAGGACTAATAAGATAATTTTATAGATCAAAATGAAACTTCATGTGAAGTTAATAGATCAAGATACATTTTTTTTTTCATATTTTGGAAATAATAAAATAATTAAACACAACTAAATTAATAATCCGTAATCTTTGTTACAAATATGATTCATTAGGAAAGATGTTAAAAAATGCAAAATCGATCGAAAAGTAAACTCAAATACCATTACGCCCTTTTTGTGAATGAGTTGAATTTCCTTGCATTCTTGTATCTTTTGTACAAATTTGACATATAATGTGAAAGAATGCAATTTCATGTGTAGTTCACAGTTATGACTACACACATTTTATTATTAGCCAGTTAAAGAAAAAATAATCTGCTTTTCTAAATAGGATTTAAGTATTTCACGTAATCCTGGCAAGCTAATTAAAACATTAAATATAATAGCTCAATATAAGTGAATATCCTAATTAACGATAATAATTATATTAGAGGAAGATACTAACATGAAGGTAAGATCTTATATATATAATAACATATAATTCTCATAAGATATATATATAAAGTTTAGTATGAATAAAAATAGTAAATTATAATTAAGATAATTAGAGCGAAACACTTATCATATTTCAAGCATCAATGCTTCAAAGTTCACAGTACACACAATATATGAGGAGGACATAGTGGCCCCTAATTAGGCCCTACCTTTCGGCTACCATTTCTTCTTCAACTCCAAACTGTAATATAATTGTAATGATTCATTTGGCTGGTATAATTGTTAATGACTCTACCTATAGCTAGTGGCTGTCATGAGAAAATAAAATCCCTTCTTTTTATGATATTCTTAGAAAAAATATAATTTGTTTGAATTAAAAAAATTTTTAAACTAAAAACCCGTCTTTGTAAGTTAAGATGCACACGTGCACACACAGAATCATTTTCCAGTAAGAAAATAAAATAAAAGAATTTGGATTGATTTATCTAATTAGGTAATATAATTTTTCATTTTGGAAAAGGTTAATGGCTTCTCTTTCGGTCCCTCTCCAATTAAATTTTGCTAAGTGATGGTAGTTCAGCTAATATAATTAGATTAATTATATCATTCTTGCATGCCTTTCACACACGTATCAGATTTCAAATATTTAAATATATTGAGTTAGTTCAATTAATCATAATGAATGGCACATCTTTTTTTTTTTTATGTCTACCAAATGATGCCAATTATTATTATAGAACCGCTTAAGATGAATATAATACATAAAATTAGAATAAAAAGTCCTATTTTTCGTCTGAATCTTGTCTGTTACAAAAGTAATAGTACATACTTGGTTTAAACACATTAATTAAGTCAATGTAAGGAAATGCATTTTCAAATCTTTCATAGAAACAACTTAATTTGAAAGAAATTTGAGAGGCGCAAAAAAAAAAAATGGTGATTTTTTAGACGCCTAATTCCAGGGACCAAAGTGAATTGGTTGAATATATAATTATTGTAACTCACTAAAATAGTAAAAGTTCATGCACCTTATTAAAAAGTGAAATTTATTTCATGTCTTAAGAGATACAAAAGCATATGGTTAGCCAAAATACTTATAATAACAAGAATCATATATGAGAATGATTATATAATTACTGTTGTGGATCCCCATGTTTGAGTTCTATTATATATATTTGTAAAAATAAAATAAATTTTATAACAAATGAAAAGGTCTACCATATGAATGGTATATAATTATCATGTATAACCTACTGATTCAGAAAGTTTTTTTTTTTTTAAGGAAAAAAAAACAGCACGAACAAAACTTGATCCATTAGCTTCATAAAATTTTATTTATAAAAATTTATAAACTAAAATCATATTAATTAAATCCTACAAACATGTGTAAATAATAAGAAAAATATTAGACTGACTTTAATCGAACCATGATTAAATCCAAGACTAAATTCTTACCAATTTTTAATCGATCTTCAAAATGCTCAACGTCTAGCTAGGCATTTCTATACTAGACAAGAACATAATTTGCCAACTCACTGGTCGAACAGGTCAATCTAGTAGAATCTTTTTTATATTATTGGTATTTATAAGGTTTAATTATTTTAATTAAGATACAAGAATTGGCTGAGTATATCTTTATAGTTTTCAAATGTTATGTGCTTATTGTTGTCTAGTCAAGACAGTTTGTTAACCCATATTAGTATGTCTTTGGAAATAGCTGCACAAGTGATTAATTATGACCAAAATCACTCATTACAATAATCTAATCTAATGAATATGTACAAATTTAGAAAGTCTCTCTTCATAACATATATACACACATGTTGGTTCTTTAGAAGTGTTTCTTGTAGGACTTAGAAACCATAGGACCCATTTATAAAAGCTCTTAGCATCACGATCATGAACTTTAAACTAAAAGTAGCAACCAAATGTGTGTGAGAGAAAAAGAGGGATCATGTGAGTGTGAAGCTTTCATGAGAAACTTCATGCACAATATTATTGTACATCTCTATAAATGGGAATGGCTATTCTATTTTCAATTGATTAAAAGTTAATTGGAAATTAAAATACTGACCCATCTTCTTTTTGTGAAAAGGTCAAGCAAATAATTTAAGTCTGATTTTAAACTTCTTAATAATTATGGTTAAATCTCTGTTATCAATAATCTCTTGTAAGGATGCATACAGAATGATTATAGCAGAATTAGAGCCAATAAAATTGCTTTAATAAAATGAATAATGAAAGTTTCATTTTTCCGATACATGTAATGAAAGTTTCATGAGATTGCATATATAAGAATTAATAAAATGATTAATGAAAGTTTCATTTTTTCGATAAAAATAATGAAAGTTTCATGAGATTGCATAAATATGAACAATTAAATTAAAAATTATTAATAATGTAATTAAGAAAGCATAAACCAGCCATTACTTCTTTTTCTTATGGGATAAATATTATTTTTGTCATGAAAGTTTAGCTTAAGCAGCACTTGTCATCTAGAAGTTTTTTTTAATCAAAATTGCCCCAGAAATTTAAAACTGTAGCAATTTAACCCTTCTATTGATCTTAACCGTTAAATTATTACTTTAATTTGTAAACTTTTAGGGTACAATTGTTTTTTTTAAAAAAAAACTTTGAGGGCAAAATTGCTTATAAAAAAACTTTTGAGGTAAAATTACTTCGTTTTGTTAACTTCTAGAGTAAAAGTGAGACTAAAAAAGATTTCGGGTGACCAGTTATCCTTCGGCTAAACTTCTATAGCAAAAATTGTATTTATCCCTTTTCTTATTCCAAGTTTCGTCTATAGTTACATTTGAATAAAAAGACACACCCACACATAATTAACAAGCACGGTAGAAAATAGAGTAATTCCAAATTTTAAATTATAAATACTAATTTTTTTTAATAAAAGGGACTTTTACCCTTTAAATTTATGCAAGGTTTTAGTTTAGTCATTTGATTTCATAAATATTCTTACAATCATCTAATCCTGACCTGTTAGTCTCAAATAATAATTTTTTAATGCCAATCATTGTTATTTTAAAATATTATACTTAATATATCAATATTTAATAATGTTCTGTAAACATTTAAAATTTATATTTAATAATGTTCTGTAAGCATTGAAGATTTAAATGTTAGTATTTTATTTTTTTACATGAGCAAATATTTTCTCTTTCAAGGTTTGAAGTGTAGGGGATTTTTATCTTTCTTAACAATGTGTTTCAAAGATTCTTCTCTTTATAGGGTGATTTTGTTTATCATCTCAACCAACAGTTTGTTAATTGATAGCTAGTATTTTTTTTTTTTTATTCGTGAAACTAACATCATTAGAGTTAGATGACTGATAAAACACTTTAAAAATTAAGGAAGTAAAATAAAATATTACATGGATTTAAAGAACCAAAAGAAGACTTTTTTAGGCTATTTTTTTTAGTAAAGCAGATGCATGAGAGCTGGGTTTAGATGACTTACTATGGCCAGGTAAACCTAATGACTCAGAGTAGTTATAGATGTACATACTTCATATGGTCCTATATATAATATAGGAATATACAGATTGCAGAAGACAATAATAGTCTAAACATGTATTTTATTTATATATATAAAAAAAGCCCTTATTTTAAGAAAGAATAAGTGAATGAGAGATAATATAAAGTGGATATATAGGAAAAAGAGCTGTGTGAGAAAATGTTGTGATATAACTTTTTTTTTTTTTTGCCATCAGATATGGCCTGTGTAATTAATAGAAGAAAGAAATGAAAACAATTTATTAAAATTTCAAACATTTTTTAGATGTATATAATAAATAGAACCACACCACCTCTATAAATTATATCAGTGCCCGTTTGTTTTAGTTTTTAAAAAATACTTTTACGATTTACGATATAAGTATATGAGATGAGTTTTATCTTAACTTACGAAAAAATATTTAAAAAGGTGTTATTTTGGTTTCCTAACAAACACTTATAAATAGGATTTAAATTACCACACACCCTTGGGATGATACATGAGAGTGTCTTTACCCATTATATCAAACTTTCATTGGCAAATTATAAACACTATTTTCATTATTAAAAACTTTTTTTCCTTCTGCTTTTTAATTATTCTTCTTCTGTTAAGATAACCCAAAAAAACATTTTTAATAAAATAAAGGTACCATTTTCGATCGTAATCGATACGTTTCTATATATATATATATATATAGTCATAATTGATGAAGTATCTATTTTGCACGTCTTGCAGGAGAAGCAGACAGTCTTCTACGGAACTCAGGGCCCCGTTCCAACTGTGTTTCATTATTCCGTTCCGTTTTGTGTTCTCAGAGCTTCACATGCTTCCTTATATACAATATACGAGTACATATTTCCTTCATCATTGTGATTACTTTTAATCATAATCAAGCATTTGTTTAGTAGTTCGTTAACTCAGCCATGTGATTAATGTATAATGTTTTAGTATTACTATAATGTGAGATAACACCCTCTAGGTCTTATGTCATATATAGATATAAATGCCTAACACACACACACACAACATTTTGTTAATAAAATACCAATTTAATTAATTATAAGGATTCTCTTATGACGATTATAAGGATTACATGCATATACATATTGAAAGTTTAGGGAAATTCATAGTTAGTATAAAATTTATATCCGTTATTATGACTTACAAATTTATATAATAAATGTAATATAGATTATAGCTAGTGTAACTCGATCGAAACATTGTGTGTGTGTACTTTAAATTATATTTCACAAACACAATATAGATGTTGTCAGATTCAGTTATCTAACTCATTCAATTTGTTTAGTTTTACAACATCGGAATAGAACATTTCAATTTGTCATTGATATATACGGCCAGAACATCGAGTGGAAATACATATTTACTTCGAAGCTTTTTCTTTTTCTTTTTTTTTTTGGACGGAATACTTTGAAGCATTTTCATCCCAACAAAAAGCAATACCTTCTTCAAAAATATAATACCCAAAAGTTTAACCGCTATGGAACCAAGATACATGGTGAACTCTTTTATCCAATTGTCATGCTAGCTTATCCCAAGTAATAAGACTACCACAAGCTATTACTACCACCTACTATCCTTAATATAAAAGTTAGTAGAAGGGTTTTGAATTTGGTACTAAATATAATACTTCATCTAGTTCTTAATATAAAACATTACCTAATTTGATTAGATTAAGGAAATTAGTTAAGTTAATAAATATGACATGTATTTTCTAAAATACCATAGTCATCTTCTTTAATTTACTCCTTCCCCCTCCTCTTTAATTATTGTTTAGAAGTATCAATAGGTGCAAATTAAAAAAAAATATTGACAAATATGAAAACTATATTTTATATTTATTAGAACTAAGATTAACTCCTTAAATGTCTTTTATTAATGACCGAAGGGAGTACCTCAATCCATTTTATTTATCTAATTCAATTTTTTTCCCAAAGTATGTATACATATCAAAATTAAAGGGTTTTCATCCAAGGGTATAGTTATGATAGCGAGCATTTTAAAAAAATGAACTCATATTGATTGTAAATAACTGATATAACTAATTTTTTTAATATTTATAAATTAGTTATATAAGTGTTACATTAAATGCGGGATGAAGTGCTTTATTTTGATTAACAGAACTATCAACACCCAGTTTCACTTAGTCAGATTAAGATGTGTTCCATTTGGAATACACCCCTTTATCTCAAGGTACGTCAAGATGTTTATCTTTGCTTCTAATTTGAAATCATCAATGTTAACTGTCAATTTTAGTATTTTAACCATTAAATATAAAATTTTTAGATATGAAATAATCCATGTATAATATTGTTGCAACATATAATGTATATATGTTGTGAATACTACTTACTGCATCCTTTCACAATTGGAGCATAGTTAGTGAGTCATTCTTTAACTTCTTTTTTAATTACGACAATGTATTGTTTATGGGAGGAGTATGGAAGATGTGTATCAAAAGTTGCAGCAAACAATCAGATCCAAACTAATTATCTAATTTCACAAATATTATGGTTTTAATTAAAATTTTGAATGTGAAACCAAACATAGGAGTAGTAGTATGGTGGAAAGTGGGACCCGCAGGGGTTGGGTACGAGAGACGGCTTGCGGTCTGGCGTGGGCTACACTGCGTATGATGAGTTTTGCAACTTGGGAGGCCTTTAGTGTCTTGAGTTGTATTATTATTATTTTTATTTTATATCAAAAAATTTTAATGAGTTAGAACTTACTAAGGTTGGGGCATGTCTTTAGATTAAAAAAAATATTTACAAAGGTATTTACAAATTATTTACTAACAAGATTCTTAAAATCA
Source organism: Acacia confusa (assembly GCA_037074495.1). Lineage (NCBI taxonomy): Eukaryota > Viridiplantae > Streptophyta > Magnoliopsida > Fabales > Fabaceae > Acacia > Acacia confusa. The sequence continues at coordinate 41,501,027 of CM073502.1, read as the reverse complement.
ACAGTAAATTACTACTATTACTCCCTTCGATCCTATATATAAGATGCAAATAGTATAATTTTATCAATTAAAAAATTCATTAAAATTGATTAAAGATAATAAATTGGTTAATATTAATGTACCAACTAGAATTTAGTCTAGTAAAATGGATTAGTCTTTTATAACATATCAAATTAATATTTGAATTTCTACTGAAAGATGATATATATGTAGTGTGTGAAATAGAATGCTTAATAAAAGGATATCATTGTGCTAGAAAAAAATAATATTAATTCACACACCCACCCTCCCAACACGTACGTGCATTCCCTTCTAAGGGAACACCCATGATAAGCCTTTCTGTCCTACATTCACATATCTCAATCATTCTTTCCCTTTTCCAATGTCAATGTTCTTCTCATAACTTCAATATTAGTATGTCCTAATTCATGCCTCTCCGCATATTTACTTTACATCCACAACCCTCATTAATTAATATGCCTATCTCCAACAAATCAAATCATGATTCTTTAAATTTAGATTAAAAAGTTAAGATGTGTTTAACATCCTAAAATATTTTTTCAAATGTATATAGCACTCTAAAGTAAATTGTGAGGTGTCCAATACTATGAAATATTTTTTTCATATTCGTGCGTCCAGCACTTTAAAATATTTTTATAGGTATATATGTTTAACATCTTAAAATATCTTTTCAGATGCACCTAACACCATAAAATAAATTTTGGTATGTCCAATACTATAAAGTATTTTTTTTATATGCATCCAACACCTTAAAATATTTTTGTAGGTATGTCTAGTACCTAAAAATTTTTTGTTGTGCATTTTTTCCATTAAAATATTTTTTTTAAATGATTTTCACCCATGAAGTTTTTTTTTTAAAGAGAAATATAATTTAAACATTTTCTTGAATTCTCAAAAAATCCCTCAAGTGAACATATATTCAACACCCAAAAGTTGCTATTGAAAAATACTTTAGGTGATGGACACGCCTAAAAAAAATACTTTAGAATATTGAATACAATACTACAAGGTGTTGTACACACCACAAATTATTTTAGAATACTAAGCACATTCAGGGTGCTAGGCACACCCTAACCCCCTAGGTTAAATTATATAAACCTCCATTGTATTTTTGAAACCGTATAGTAAACATTCATAAACTCTTATATTTATACAATAACTTTCCTACTATGAGTTTGGTTTATTACTAGTACATGCACGCAGCACTCCTTAAAGGGATTACATGCATATAACTCAATGTTTGTGAGGTTATTATAGGTACATAGGAAAAAAAATAATTAATTGGTATATCATTGATGGTTGGAGGTTATCCTCACAAATTTAAAAATTTAGGTTGTTTTATTATTAAACTTTAAATGATAAAAGAGACGTTTGAATATGATTCAAAGCTGATAGGATTTCAATGTAATTCAGCCATTGTTTCAACCATTTGTGCACGATCTTTTATATATATATATATATATATATATATATATATATATATATATATATAAAGAAACACACATTGAATATGAAAGTTTGCAAAGAAAACTTGTGTATTTTGTAAGGATACAACCAGCATATTTTATAGGAGCGTGTGGGTTTGAATTTTGTTGTTAATGTAATAAAGACTTTTGTTAGTGAATAATTTATAGTCATATAATTTTATTTATAAATCATTTTTAACATGTTTCAGCAGAATTAAGAAAAATCTTACACATCTCATTAACTCTACATTAAGATCTAATAACTTTTCAAGTTTACTCATATTTACTATACATTATACCCATATAAGAATAAAATCTATACAATTATAAATGAGGAATGAGATTTTATATATATATATATATGAGACGTAACTTATAAATATGACAAACAAACAAAATTCTCTCCTTGCCTCTTATAAGTAGGACTATAAAAGTGTGTGTCATAGGATCTATAGGGTTAGTTTTGGTAAGTTCTCGGAATCTAATTTATATCTCTACCAACTTTATATTAATAAGTATTATTTGTTTCGCATGAAGGATTTAGATGGAATTTTATAAGTTGGATTTAAAAAAATTAGATACTAGAGTTAAAAGTTCTTAATTAATTTTTCCTTACTCTTTTATTTTATATCTTCTCTTTATTAAAATTCTAAAAGCTTAGTTTTCCAGTTTTTTCAAATCCAAATCACAAAAAAAAAAAAAAAATCCTTCCCTTTCAAATGAGAGCAGATTTCCTCAGTATCTTTATCCCTTATCTGCACCATTGATCTCAACTAAAAATTAATATGAGATGGAAGAGGAGGGAAGAATGATTGGCTTGGTGGAAGGATACTAAAAGAATCCAAATCCCTCTTACCAAACATCACGTAATAAATGAACATGCTCTTCTATAAATGAAATATACCCATCAAATATTCATCAATTATTTTAATTAACTAATATGCCCAATCTTATATATAATTCATTCCTCAAGTCTTATGTGATACGATCCAATAAAAACAACAAAAAGAACTCCATATTACTTTTTTTTTAAATGAAAAAAACTCATTCCGATGCCTAAGTTGACTTTTGATTTTATCTTTGCATAACGCAGAGGTAAAAACACAATACATAGAAGCTTCTCACTTTCTTAACTCTCAAACATTTCCTATTTTTTATTTTTATGACAAAAAAAAAAGTCCGTTCCAAGAATAAAAAATAGGAAAAGTACAAATTTGACTTTACAATGTGGGGCTTCCATAGAATGAGGTAGGCCCCAGAGAAATATCATGAGGCTTTGCAAATTCATTTTTCTTCCCATTAAACGGATCGTAACTCCGTTATTCTGACGTGGCAATGCCGCAACCAATAGGGATGCGGCTTCCCTAATACAAGATGGGCCCCACTTGGATATCACTATCCTTTCGTCATCATGATGTTCCTTTCCGGACAAAACCCAGTGGGGTCCATGTGGCCTGTTTCCATTGGTTACTTCTTCTGTACACTTTTGCTGCTCTCAAAGACAATATTACCCTTTTGGTTTTTAGTGTTGAATTGGCCTTTAATCTAGTTAGTAAAATTTGGTGCATTGATATATTTTCATCTGGGAATTCATAAGTTAGCGTTTAAAAATAAATGAATATTTTTTTATATTTTAATATAATTTTATTTGGTGTAGCTAATAACATAATGTTAGGACGTAGGATAAATGAAAACAAGTCGATATATAGTGTGATTTGTTTAACATATTTAAAATTAATAGAAAAGATGATAAATCAATTTTTTAAAAAAATATTATAATTAAAAAATTAAAATATTTTACATTTTAATATTTCTTTTAGAATGATATTTTTTTCAAATTTTTAAATAAAATGAATATGATATTCTAAAATAAGTTTAACATAAATAAGAAAAAAAAATTTGTGACTGCGTATGATATACTTATTGTCTTAAATATAGGATATAGTTTGTAATGCAATTTTCACTACAAACTATGTAATATATTTAGGACCATAGGTGTTGTATATTTAAATAACTTTACACACACACACATAACGTATCCCATATATTTTTAATTATAAAATTTGACATTAAGAGTTTTTAGTTGTATCCTAAATTTCTTTTTTCTTGTGCAGTATACATAGGAGAAGTAATAGCTTAAAAATCATAAGAAAAGTTGTAACTCCTATTCCTTGAATAATCATTAAAGAAACAAAACAAAGGTACACAAATTTCAGTAAGATATGTTGAGATATGGAGAAATATTGAAATAATTAAAAAATATAGAGATAAATTGCAGACACATTATGTAGACTTGAGAATAGTATAACTTCCTATAAATTTTATATTTTATTTATATACTTAATATTAATTAATTTTCGAAGCAACATACTAATATTCAATTACAAATCATAAAAGCATATTTTAATTAAATTTTGTAAACTTAAAAATAAATGTAAGGCTAGAATGGGAAATATTAGTATGAGAAAAATATCTAGAAGATTATATTGTACCTACCATGAGTATGTGATACTCTTAGTGTGTGTATCAAGTAAACTATGGCACATTTGTGAGGTAGATATAATTTGTAATCATTCTCTATACAAAATACCCAATGATATACAGAAAATAAAGTGTGTGTGTGTGTGTGAGAGAGAGAGAGAGAGAGATCAAAACTAGATATTTTTGAATTACAGGCCATAGGTTTGTGAATTTTCTATGATTCTTCTTTCGCGTTGTCAATACTTTCAATTGAATGGAATATATATTACACATAGAAATCATGATTTTTATACACATTACACATCCATGAAAAGTATATATATTTCATGGTTTTATATGAAAAGAATGATTAGAACCTAATTAGAGGGTTGTGGGTATTTTATCTCCATCTTTATAATTATACAATACAATATATAATGAATTTTTTTTTGTAATGATACTTATAGATCAATAAAAGTTCGGAAACCTATATAACAATAAAACAATTATATTGCAACAAGAAAAATAATTTGTTATACTTCCTTATATGTATTATATTAAGTTCTTTAATCACATATGATTATACGTTATATTTTTAAAATATTGTCATTTGACTATATATATAAAGACATATGGTCATATGTGATTAGAAAATATGCCAAAATGAATATAAACAACTTGATGTAATGTAAGTATAGAATAAAATTATTAATTCTCTATATATCTAATTTCCCAATAATGACAAAACAGTGCTTCAAGCATTTGTTAGTTGTTATAAAATTGGTTTTTCTTAATTCTATTATCAATGAAAATATCTGAAAAACTAGACATATCCTCTTTCTATTTTGTTGAGTCGAATTCTTTAAATCTATACTAAATTAAACATATCTATCTTTAAGCTTTATGAAATTTCAGTAAATTTTAATTATAATTTTAAAATTTAAATAAATCTCTTTCAAGAATAAAAAATCAATTACATCAAATTTTCTTGAATTTTATTAAAATTATTTGTACATCTTAGGGAAGGTATATGGATGCTTTGTTTTTTTTTTATTTAAAAAGGCACAAGTCAGTTTTGATAATAGAGTATATCCCTATATATAATTTCAGTAAAATATATTTATATAATAGGAAATGTATATTTGCTTATGAGACATGTGAACGTGAGTGTATTTAATTGGTAGGAAAAACAAATTTTGCCCAGAGTATTAAAGTAAAGATGCCTTCCGACTAGATTTGTTTCACACATATAAACTATGATAATTAAATACCAAACATTTCTCTATCACTGGCTTAAAGGGACAAAAGTAATTACCACTCTGGCCACTAGCCACAAGTTGGGGCAAATTTGTATGATTTAATTTAATATAACGCAGAAGGCATAAAAGAAATATATAACATGATAAATAATTTTTATAACTTGTTTTGTTCTTAATAACAATAACAATAATAATAAGGATCGATTAATTGTTGGTGTTGGACATATATACGTACCCCCCAAGAGACAACAAATTAAGGGAAAATTGCATTTAGGTCTCAAGGACAAAAAATATATATACACATAAATTTCAATGTAGATTCTCTTATCTAAAAATTCCTTAGGGACAATAGTAATATAGATTTCAAATGTGAAATTACTTTATTGCCCCCATTAATTAAAAAAGGAAAAGAGGAGTAGAAGAATTTGTCAATGAACTCTCTGTGATTTGTTAATATAGATACATACGTTTATCAAAAAGAGAGAGTTGTTTTAAATTATATTAGAAAAATGACATTAGTTAATATAGATGTGTTTGTCAATGACCATTTTATGACTTGTCAATATAGGAACAGATAATTGCCAACAGGAGTTGTTTTAAATTGTATTGGAAAAATGACATTAGTTAACATAAATAAACTTGTCAATAACCAATATATAACTTGTCAATATAGGTAAATACACTTGTCAACAAGAGCTATTTTAAATTAAATTGTAAAAATGGTGTTAAATAACATAGATGGATCTGTGTCTTCAGTATAAGCCCATATATTTGTTAATGTATAATTGTTAGCCTGGCACATAAACTTGACAAAAGAGATGCCAACATATATATTTGCCTATGTATAACTTGTAAATATAGGCACACAACCTTATCAAAAGAGGCACATATACTTGATAATATATAATTTATTAATATAGACACATACACTTGTCAGTCTAAGAGAAAACTGACTTCAACTATCAATTATTAAGGACAAGAAGGTAATTTTATATTTGAAATATGTGTGTGTGTGTCACTAAGGTCTCTAAGGAGCTTTTACATAAGGAAATCTACAATGAAGCTTTTTCGATTTTTTTTGTCCTTAGAACCTGACTGTGATTTTCCCAAGAAACTACAGCTAAAAATGATGGAAAAAATCATTTGGTTTTTCAATTATTTTTTATTTTTGAAATATATTAATTAATAATAATAGCATATATATATATAGTACTTTTATATAATGCATATGCTTCTTTCATGATCCTATCATCAAAATGGGATTAGAAAGAGACAATTGACTTTGTGAAAGGAAGCAAACAACATTATTCATAAATCCAAGATTTGTCAACGCAATGCAACATATATTATCATGTTTTTTCATCTTGATTGTGTCATCACCTTGTCACTATAAATGAAAACTTTTGTCTAGAAGCTTTTTGGTTTTGTGATTATATTATTTGAATTTAATTTCTTCTACAAACGTTTCTTGAAAAATTATACATGTTCTTTTCACAAGAGAGAACAAAAAAGAAAATAAAGTGACATGTTATGCAACTAAAGATGTTTTATATATATTCTCTATAGAAAAAGATGTTAAATGTTAAAAAAGAAATGAAGATATTACATGTTTAGATTTAAATTATCCATCTTTTCGAAACAATTCATAAAGGAATAATGTCATAAATAATCTGTTTCAAGAAATATTATATTTTAAATCCTATTATTTTATTCATTTTTTAGTTTTGTTTCTATTATGTATATATTAGAGTTTAATTTAATTTTTACAATAATTTTTAATTTAGTAACTAAATATATTGTTAGTATTTTAAAATTTTTATTGATACACAAAATTACAACAACATAGATAGGTAAAAAATATAGGTAATGAAAATAAAATTAATTGATAATAAGGATTGAAGCAAAATTTATTTTAACTTCCAGCGTCCCCACACACACACACACCTTTGTTTGGTTTTTTTTATCCATTTACAAGAAATAAATCAATTAAAGTAACACAATGAACATACATAACCTAATTCATATGTAAAAAGAATATTACCCTAATCATATATACAAATACTATATACTCCGTCTGGTCCTTATTATAGACATCAACCATCATTTCAAGTGGACTAAGAAATGAAAGTTAAGTCATTAAATTGGTCTAAAATTAATACATATTTCTAATTTTACCCCTATTTTAATGATGTGAATTTAAAGAGTTAGCTAAAAATGAGGGTATTATTGGAAAATAGTAATAAATGAGTTGATTAAAGACAGTTGGTGCCTTATAATAAGGACACAAAATTTCTAATAGTTGGTGCTTTTTAATAAGGACCAGAGGGAGTATAACCATACCTAATAATTAATTCTCCCAAAAGGATATGAATTAAAGTATTAAGAAATTAGGGGAATGCATGATTAGATATATGGTGTGTGTCACCTTCAACATAGATAATACAAATTACAACCATAATAATGCAAATAAGATATGGTTTAGAAGATAAGAGTGATTTGTAATCATAGGATTAATATGCACCAATTTTATTTTGTAGTGATATACAGTAATACGCTAGACACTGCTTATTAATTACTCATTATTACAATTTTCACATGGCAAATGATCATGTATAGTGATATCATTACCATGTCATGCTTTGCTAATTAATAATATTCTAATTAGTATTAGTCTCGGAATATATATAACATAACAATACTAGAATCAAATTCTAATTACTGTGTTGTTTTGCTTGCTAGGCAAAGATGACTAGGCCACCTACGGAATAAGAGGGATTCAATATTTCTTTAGTAAGTTTGTGTTCAAATCTCTCATGCATAAAAAAAAAAAAAAAAAAAAGGAAGCTACGAAAGTTATTATATCTAAACCTAAAAATGAGCACTTTAATTTGAATTAGCGAATAATACTGATTAATAGGAAACAAATAGTACTAATTAATAACGTTGAGTTAATTGTGAAGTCAAATAGCTTTTTGGGTGTGGAAAACAGTGGGCGATTTTGGCAACTTGTTAATAAACATGAAAGAAGATATTTTAGGACTGCTTTATTTAGTTTTGCACTGAAAACGGATCCATTTTTCCTGCCCATCCAAAGGATGGGCAAGGAGAGCTTGGCTCTCCTGGACTATTCAGATCCAATCTAAATGGTCCAGATCTAATATTTTTTTATTTAGTTATTTTTAAATGAAAAAAGTTATTTTTTGAAGAAATATTAGTTAAAAGATTATCTTTATTTTAGATTTTTTACCTATTAAAATAATTTTTTTTTAAAAAAATAAAAAATAAAAAAATATTAGATCTGAACTGTCCAGATCAAATCTGGATGGTCTAGGAGAACCAAACTCTCCCTGCACATCTTTTGGATGGGCATGGAAAGTGAATCTCACTGAAAACCATCAAAATCAGAACTCATGATTTTAGCGGTTTCAAATAGGAATTTGGCTATGCTCTTTAGGCCTAACCATTTATCCCATAGTTTTTTAAGGATTGAGCTTTGATGATTGATTTTAAAATGCAAAATAAGGTTCATAAATCATAACACTACAAAGCAATTGACTTTCACCAGGGACAAAAAGACCCCGTTGAAGGTCACAAAGCGATTGCCAAAAAAAGTCGTCGCAGAGTCACCGACACTTATACTATCAACGACAACAAAATACCTTTTATTGTATCAACTAATGATAAGAAATGGTAAAAAAGAATTACAAATACCCAAATTTAGAGCATTTTTCTCTGAAAAATCGTAAATTTTCACAACAGCACCATTTTATGTCAATAAAATATTAAAATGTAACTCATTTTATATTTAACACAATGATTAAAAGAAACCGAAAAGAATTAATTTGGGAGGTTGGGACATTACAAAGGGTATTAGAGACAGTCATATTAGAGGCACCAAACCTACATAAAAGAATCTGTTAATTAATTTTTAGACATTAATTATATATACAGGATGTGGCCCAACAGATATACTTCCTCCGCATAAGATATACTTTTTTTTAAGAGATTAAAGAAGTTAATTAAATTATTTTAGAGTATTTGTATTCATATTTTTCTTTTCTAAATGATTCGACTCAATCTTAGTCGCCTCGGGGTCGAATCACTATTTACCACGAATTAAATGCAATACAGTGCAATTAACTCGGGATCGTTCTCTTAATCAAGGAGTCAAATTTATTTTGAATTTCCTAAGATAAACTAAGTGATATGAACATGGTTAGAAAATTGGGGTTCCTAAAAGAGTTTTCTCTGCTTAAAATGCATAAATAAAAAATAAAAAAAACTATTCCTAATTTTTTTCTTTTGGAAATAATGAGAAAAATACTTTGGATAAAAATAAGATTAAATGATTAATGTTCTTGGTAATGAAGAAATGACTATCCTAGCTCTTAAAAGATCATGGGAGTTAAAATTCATTAAGTTTTAAGAAAAACCTCAAGATACCACTTGAGTCCAATATTCCCAATTAATAGTAGCTCCTATAACCATAGCTAACTACTATCCCTTGAGAAATTGTTTTAGCCCACTTAATGTGTAATTAAAATCGGAATTATGCAATATGAGACTTCTTAAATTGAATGCTAAACAGCCCTTCAAGGATGCAAATCAACCACATTAATTAGACAATACCACGCTAATCAACATAGCTTAATTGACACCACAAAGAAATTCATACACATATAAAAATCACACCACTAATTCCAATCTCAACTACAAATATCAAACTAACAGAGATAATTACCATTAATCTCAGTTCCAGAATCATATATCAAAATTTAGCAATTCAAATATATAATCCTAGACTAATAGTAAGATAGATAAAACTCCCCTAATGTAGTCCAATGAGCTCAAGAACAAGTCTTCATCACCAAGAACAGAAAAATCAGCCACTCATAGCTTGCTGGAAGAAGTCACTGGAATCTGGAAAATACTCGTCGGAAAATTCAAGTCGCCGGAATCTGGGAAGATCTCGCCGGAATCTGGAAATCTCGCCGGAAAGTGCAGAAAGTCTTCGGAAACTACAGAAAAAAAAAAGCTTCAGCCAGCTCCAACTCAGTCCGGCGATGAAGAAGAAGAAGATGGGGATCTTTTTTCAGTGCTCAAACTCTCTTTTCTTTCGATTCTTCCCTTCTCCGATTCTTTCGTCCCCCAGCTCCAGCCTTCGTGCGTCTCTCGTTCGTTCGTTTTTTTTTCTTTCCCTCAGCCGCTAGCGTCGTTCTCCAGCTCCCCTGTTTTTCTTCGTTCCGTTCCTCCTCTTCGTTCCTTCCGTTTTTTTCTTTTCTTTCCTTCTTCCGTTCAGTCCGACGGTGGAGATGAAGGAGGAAGAAGACGGATATTTCCCTGGTCTCCGGCGCTACTCCCTCCTCGTTCTGTTCTCTGCGTCTCGCTTTTTTTCTCGTTCGAATCCTCCCAGCCGCCAGCTCCCCTCTGTCCCCAAAACCTATTAATTCCCTTGGTCAAAACGTGCGTTTTGACCAAGGGACCAAAATGAAAAATTTAAAACTTGCAGAGGGACCTAAACGCAAACTCAGAAACTTCCAGAATTTGAATTCAAACTTTTTTTTTTTTAATTTAATTTAATCTTTTCAAATATTCTTAGAAAAATCAATCATTAAGAGTAATTAAAATTTATTTGACAATTTTTCCCTTTTTAATTCTAATTTCATGTATTTACTCATAATATCAATTTATCATAAGAAAAGCATTTAAAGCTCAATAACTATGACAAAAATGCATTAAGAATCTCAATCTAATCATTAAAATCATATAAAAATATGGTTCAATCAATTCCCCCACACTTAGACCTTTGTACTCCTGAACAAAGACAATTAAGTACAAAATTCCAAGTTCAAATCACTAATACATTTGAAAATTGAGCAATTTCATAATTAGGGATCAATAAATTAATTAATCAAATTCATCAAGCCAACCCTAGTCATAATCAAATGATGCAAAGAAATTAACTAACTACACAATCCAATATATTAGAATGAAGCACAAGAGAACTCTCAAGATATTTTATTTCACTCACCTCACCTCATTGGAATAATTTCACTCTAGCTCACTTAATCATCACCTTACCATAGGCTTGTAGCAACTCTAACATCTCCACTACCAATAGCAATTAATGAAATGAATCAAGAGGACTTAAATGGCTTGTAATGTTGGATGGAGGCTAAATGGAATGAATTAATTAGAAAAATGAATAGTTGATATGCAAGTCAAAGTTAATGATCAAGTTCATAGCATCTAAATAACTTTACAAACTTTGCCAATTCTTTTGGAAATTCATAAACAAATGCCTTCTTGATATTTTTTACAAAACACTTTACTCCTCTTTTTTTTTTTTTTTTTTTTTTTTACTACTTCTTTTTCATTCTTTTCTATATACATGGCATTTTTTTTTTTTTTTTTTGCAATTTTCCTATGATTTCTAAATTGCTATGAATATTATAAGTAATGAATTGCATACAACACAGGAATGGCTCAAAATGGGTAGCAAAGAGCATATGAATGTAAGTTTGTGTTTGGGTGAAAGGGATTAAAATATGAATGCCTCTTTCCTCTTCATCACACTAATGCAAACATTGTTTTGAAAAAGAGTTGGAACAAGTTCTAGAAGGTGAAAGACTAAATGAACATACACTCATGAAAGGAATTAAGGCTCAAATAACCTTCCAACAAGGTTTTTCTCTAATGCCCACTCTAACACAATCAATTGCATAAGAAGCTAACAACAAAACATCTACTTAATTATTCCAAGAGTTAGCCTTACAAAACACAATCAATTATGATAATGCTCAACTCTTAAAAGCACTAGTGATGTAGAAACTCTCTTTTTCCAAACAAGGAGTAAGCAAAAATCCAATTGTGGGTTCATTTCTCTTCCCATTTACTTGAAAAAACAAAACATGGTTTTAAAAAGTTGCCAAAACACTAGATCTCATGAAAGCTCAAAGATTTTTTTTTTTTTTTTAGTTTTTGGCATTTTTTCTCATTTTAAAACAACCAATTAATTGGGATTCAAAATGTATTCTCCTCCCCCACACTTAATCAACACATTGTCCTCAATGTTTGGAAAGCAATTCTATCATTCTAACTTGTTCCTTAATGAAGTGGAAAGTTGTGAAGTCCAATTGCAATTGAAGCACAACACATCAACATCATACAAAGAGAGAAGAAAGAAGAAACAAGCCATAATAACAGAAAATTAGAGTGAAGAGGCACAATGGCAATTAAGCAAGGTAGTGGCTAAGATGCAAAGTATACATTAGGAGTTTTTATTCGAATTATTAAGCTATACTACTTCTACTTTCCTACTGAGATAGTCTCTCCCCCACACTTATTTCAAGCATTCAGAATCACAAGTAAATTGAACAATCCAAAACAGCAAATGAAAGTGAAGGAAAGAGACAACCTGGTCTCAAGGAGGCTTTGATGATGAATCACGGTAGAGCTTGAGGAGATGTCCATTGACTTGAAAGTCTTTCCCAGTAGTCTCATCAAGCAACTCTACCATGCCAAATGAATGTACTTTGGTGATAGTGTAAGGCCCACACCATTTATCTTTAAGCTTCCCGCTCAACAACTTGAATCGAGCCTTGTATAGCAAAACATGATCACCAACTTTGAAATCCTTTCGGATAATCTTCTTATCATGAAGAAGCTTGGTCTTTTCTTTGTAAATGCGAGAACTCTCATAAGCTTCTAATCTCATTTCCTCAAGTTCTTGCATTTGTAACTTCCTTTCCGAACCAGCTTCTTCTACATCCATGTTGCACATTTTCACCGCCCAATAGGTTTTGTGCTCCAACTCTACCGGAATATGACATGCTTTACCATAGATAAGCCGGTAAGGAGACATTCCTATTGGTGTCTTGAATGGAGTTCTGTAGGCCCACAGTGCTTCCTCCAACCTTAAGCTCCAATCCTTCCTTGAAGGCTTGACTATCTTTTCCAATATATGTTTGATCTCTCGGTTGGATACTTCCGCTTGCCCATTCGTTTGTGGGTGATAAGGAGTGGACATTTTGTGGGTTACCCCAAGCTTAACAAGTAAGTTATCAATAACTTTATTGCAAAAATGGGAACCTCTATCACTTACTATAGCCCTTGGTACTCCAAATCTACAAAAGATGTTAGACTTGAGAAATTTGGAAACCATTTGGGCGTCATCTTTCCTAGTAGGAATGGCTTCTACCCATCTAGAGAGATAATCCACGGCTAACAAGATGTAGGTAAAGCCAGATGATGGTGGAAAAGGACCCATGAAATCAATGCCCCAAACATCAAATACCTCACAAAAGAGCATGGGTTGTTGTGGCATCTCATTCCGTTTACTTAACCCTCCAAACCTTTGACATTTATCACATGCCTTACAAAACAGATATGCATCCTTAAAAAGGGTAGGCCAATAAAATCCAGCATCTAACACTTTCCTAGAGGTCTTATGAGCACTAAAATGTCCACCACAAACCATTGAATGGCAAGCAAAAAGTATGTCCTTGGACTCGGTCTCTGGAATACACCTCCTGATAACTTGATCATTGCATAGTCTCCATAAATAAGGCTCATCCCAAATGTAGTGTTCAGCTTCTCGTTTAAGTTTTTGAGCCTGAAAGGAAGACATATGCTCAGGAATGAGGCCGGTGACAATATAATTCACTAGATTAGCAAACCAAGGAGCATAAACAGATATAGACATAAGGGATGCATCAGGGAAATTATCACAAATTAAATCAGAATCAAGTACTCCCTTTGTGCCATCTGGTAGTCTACTCAAGTGATCTGCTACAAGGTTTGTAGTTCCAGGCCTATCTTTGATGCTTATATCAAATTCTTGCAGCAATAGCATCCATCTAATGAGCCTTGGTTTTGATTGAGGCTTGGTGAAGAGAAACTTCACAGCTGCATGATCTGTGTACACAACCACTTTGGAATTGATTAGATATTGTCTAAACTTATCTAATGCAAAAATCACAGCAAACAGTTCTTTTTCAGTAGTAGTGTAATTCCTTTGTGCACTATCCAACGTTTTGGATGCATAAGCGATCACATTGGACAATTTGTCATGCTTTTGTCCTAGCATGACCCCCACAGCAGAATTAGAGGCATCACATGCTAGTTCAAAAGGCAAAGTCCAATCTGGTGCTTTCAAAATAGGAGGAGATATCAAGTGTGCTTTTAATTCATCAAATGCTTGTTTGCAAGAAGTATCAAAGACAAAATCAACATCTTTTTGCAACAGTTTGGATAATGGTAGAGCTATCTTACTAAAATCTTTTATGAATCGCCGGTAAAAACCCACATGCCCTAAGAAAGAACGAAGTGTTTTGACATTAGTGGGGTAGGGCAATGAGGAGATCACCTCAATTTTAGCTCTATCAACTTCAATGCCCTTGCCAGATATCAAATGACCAAGTACTATTCCATGATCAACCATGAAATGGCACTTCTCATAATTCAAAACCAAATTTTTCTCAATGCATCTAGCAAGAACATTGTCCAAACTATTTAAACAAGCATCAAAAGAATTGTCATACACTGTAAAATCATCCATAAAAACCTCCATACAATTTTCAAGAAAATCAAAGAAAAGTGACATCATACAACGTTGGAAAGTGCCCGGTGCATTACATAATCCAAAAGGCATTCTCCTATAGGCATAGGTACCAAATGGACAAGTAAAAGTGGTTTTTTCTTGATCTTCAGGAGCTAATGGAATTTGGAAATATCCTGAATAACCATCTAGGAAACAATAATGACTCTTACCTGCCAACCTTTCAAGCATTTGATCTATGAAGGGTAAGGGAAAATGATCTTTCCTAGATGCTTCATTCAATTTCCTATAGTCTATGCACACTCTCCAAGCATTTTGCACCCTAGTAGGTATCAACTCATCATTTTCATTTTGCACCACAGTTATCCCACTCTTCTTAGGCACTACATGTACTGGACTAACCCACTCGCTATCAGAAATTGGGTAGATGATACCCGCACTCAATAGCTTGGTTACTTCTTTCTTAACTACATCCAAAATTAGGGGGTTCAGGCGTCTTTGGGGTTGCCTAAGAGGTTTGGATTCCTCATGCAAAAGGATCCGATGGGTACAAATAGCAGGACTAATCCCAGGAATGTCAGCTAAAGTCCAACCTAGAGCCTTTCGATTTCTGCTCAAAACATTAAGCAATCTCTCCTCCTCATTCACAGACAAAGAATTTGAAATAATAACAGGCAATTTTTCATCCACAGCAAGGAAAGCATATTTCAAATTAGAGGGGAGAGGCTTAAGCTCTAAATCAGGAGGTTGAACAATAGAGGGAATTAGTCTAGGAAGATTAAGGGTAGTAGAAATACTCCCCTTTATGGACTTAGAAGGTGCATGACTCGTGCTAGGCTCCATAGATTCGACCACTTGTTCATTGGTCTTCCCAAGTGTTGAACCAACATCAGGTTGGTCTACAGCAGCAACAGGCTTGGGGAACAAAGCCTCTTTCATACCTACTTCACAAGAAGTGATTAGCTCATTTAAAAATCTCAAGGTATGAGGAGTTATCTTGGTTCTATGATGAAGTGAAGAGTTAGAAGGTGGCCCTGTAACCACATTGTTTCTAGGTCCAAAGTGAGTCACATGAGAGGATGTCTTAGTCGGTGTGAGGGCTATCCCCTTGGAGAGCAAATCATCCAAGTCTTGACCACCGACTTCAAACTCAGCTTCCTCCACTAGTTTGTGACCTGAAACATTAACAAAAGCACCTTCCTCACAAGCATCATCACTAAATAATGAATCATTAGAAGAATTAAGCTCAAATGAACTCAAAGAAGTAAGAGAAAAATCATCAATGGATGATATCCAACAATTAACCATCGATGAGTTAAGGTTGGAAATCTCACTCCCAAGTGAATCAAAATTTTCAACAGAAGAAGAGGGAAATTTATCATCACATGAATCCAATGCAATACCACAGTCAAGATCACAATTATTAGTGTGGAATTTAAGCTCATATTCATTAACCTCATCATCAATGGCCAAGTCAATTGAATTCACACCTAATAAAGAGTAATCTTCAAAAGGATGCTTCATGGCTTCATGCATATTAAAACTTAGCTTATGATTGCCCACTTCCATAGTGATTGAACCATCTCTCATGTCTATCAAGGTACTAGCAGTTCTCATAAAAGGTCTCCCTAAGATAAGGGTGGATTCACTAGACTTATGAGACATGTCTAACACATAGAAGTCAGCAGGAAAAACTAAGTCTTTGACTTTGACAAGCAAATCCTCAATGATGCCTTGTGGGTGCCTAATGCTCCTATCAGCTAGCTGGAGAACCACACTAGTCCTCTTAAGCTCCTTTACACCAAGAGATTTAAAAATGGCACTAGGCATGACATTAATGGCTGCACCTAAATCTAACAAGGCTTGAGCTACATGCACATTACCTACGGTACAAGGTATAGTGAATGAGCCAGGATCCTTGCACTTAACAGGGAGTTGGGGTTTAAAAAGGGCAGACACATTAGAGCTAATTTGCACTCTCTCATTCGGCCTAAACTTCCTCTTGTTAGTGCAAAGCTCTTTCAAGAATTTGCAATAACTGGGCATAGACTTGACCAATTGAAAGAAAGGAACATTGATATTCAGCTTGCTAAACAAATCATACATTTCTTTTTCAGTTTGTTCCTCATGCATTTTCTTGCCTTGAAAGTAAGCTTTAGGAAAAGGGAGTTGAGAAATTTTTACCTCCTTACCATCAGTGTTGGATAGGATGGCTTGCTCGCTTGTCTCACCTTCCTCAAAAGTGCTTCTTTCCTTGGAGCCCACCTCTCTCAGAAGTGGTGGTTGTTCCACTTGAGGTTGCTCAACTACTTTGGCTTCTTCTTCTCAAGGATAGCTTTCTCTTTGGAACTCTCAGAATCAGGAAGCTTCATTGGGGTTAATGGTGGACTTTCAACTTCAATTTCCTCATCCACATCATTGTCAATCTCTTCAGGGAAGTGTACTTTCCTACCACTCCTTAACTCAATGGCATTAAGTGATTTAGGGTTGATGACAGTATTTGAAGGAATAGAACCACTTGTCTTAGCATGCACATCACTCAAAGAATTGGAGAGTTGAGTTAAGTGAGATTGCATAGTGTTATTCTTCAATTCCAATTCTTCCAACTTCTTGCATACATGAGACATTTGAGTACTATCACTTGCCCTATCACTTTGTAGATTTTGTAGGCTTGTGGTGATAGAAGAGAATTTACTCTCATTGAAAGCTCTTTCTTCCATCATCCGGTTGTCCATGCTAGTGAGTTTAGCAACCATACTCTTCAATAATTGATTGGTCTCATCACCTTTAGACTCTTGAAGAGGAACCATTTGCCCACGATTTGACCCATATGGTTGGACTTGATATGATGACCCTTCTTGATTTCTCCAACCAAAATTAGCATTAGGTCTTCTACCTTCATTGTAGGTGGTAGTGTTAGAATCCCATCTTGGTTGTTGTTGGTTAGGCCTTCCTTGATACATAGCATTTAGTTCTTCATGTTGATTAGGGCATAGACTTGAAACATGCATCATTGAACCACAACTATCACAACTAGGTGCAACAAGAGCTTGTGAATTAGGAGAATGAGGTGCTTGTTGAATACTCAAATTATGAAGCTCGGATGTAATAAGAGAAAGTTGTGAAGTAACTTTATCCATTTTAGACTCAAGTGAGACCATCCTTTGGTTGGAGCCTATCTCACAAACTCCTCTTATCTCTCTCACATTATATTGTTGAGTATTTCGAGCTCTCATTCGAATTTGAGCCCATGCCTCATCAGCCGTGCAATCTTCCAAAGAACCTCCAGCTGAAGCATCTAAAATGCCCTTCTCATTAGGTAAAAGGCCATCATGGAAGTATTGAATCAATTGTTCATCAGCAATTTGATGGTGTGGACACTTATTTAAAAGCTCCTGAAATCGACTCCAATATTCATAGAAGGACTCTAAGGGGTCTTGTTTGATGGAGTAAATTTCCTTTTTAAGCTCTGAAATCCTTGAATCAGGAAAGTACTTTTCCAAGAAAGCTTTCTTCAAGTTAACCCATGAACGAAGAGCATCATTAACATGCCTTGGTAGCATCATGTACCATTCCTTAGCTTTCCCTTCCAAAGTGAAATAGAACACCTTTAATTGCACATCCTCTATTCGAGCACCAACGGGCTTCATATTTGAGCAAGCCAAGTACAAAGCATTGAGATGGTTGTAAGGGTCCTCATTTGAGAGTCCATGAAAGTGAGGTAGTGAATTAAGCAAAGGCCCCTTTAGCTCAAAATTAACCTCAAGGTTAGGGCATGCAATGTTGAAAGGATCATGAGTGACATCCGATCTTGTTACATCCCTTATGGTTCTCCTCCTTGGTTGATTATCGTTCACTTCTTCCATATTTGTACCTTGCGAAACACAATCACTCAAGTCAATGAAAAAATCAAAATTAGAGGATTGATTAGATTCCCTCTCAAATTGGTCGGTCATGCAAAGCTATCAAGCAAGCAATGAAACAATGGAGTGCCAAAATTGTGTTGCATTCAAGTTCAAGCAAGAAAATGTGCAAGTGGACTGAGTGCAACTATGTGTGAGTGTGTATGATGTGTATGGACAAGTAGAAATGCTAGTGCAAATGAAAATGCAAAAACAGAGAAAATCAAGATATTTGTTTTTTTTCTATATATAAACAATTAAACAAAATAAATAAATAAAAGAAAAACCTAATAGGCTCACAAGGGCAAACCCCGATATATCTGAACCAATTGACACTTAGTAAACCAAAGGAGTCAAAATTGACTCCCCGGCAACGGCGCCATTGATTCGACTCAATCTTAGTCGCCTCGGGGTCGAATCACTATTTACCACGAATTAAATGCAATACAGTGCAATTAACTCGGGATCGTTCTCTTAATCAAGGAGCCAAATTTATTTTGAATTTCCTAAGATAAACTAAGTGATATGAACATGGTTAGAAAATTGGGGTTCCTAAAAGAGTTTTCTCTGCTTAAAATGCATAAATAAAAAATAAAAAAAACTATTCCTAATTTTTTTCTTTTGGAAATAATGAGAAAAATACTTTGGATAAAAATAAGATTAAATGATTAATGTTCTTGGTAATGAAGAAATGACTATCCTAGCTCTTAAAAGATCATGGGAGTTAAAATTCATTAAGTTTTAAGAAAAACCTCAAGATACCACTTGAGTCCAATATTCCCAATTAATAGTAGCTCCTATAACCATAGCTAACTACTATCCCTTGAGAAATTGTTTTAGTCCACTTAATGTGTAATTAAAATCGGAATTATGCAATATGAGACTTCTTAAATTGAATGCTAAACAGCCCTTCAAGGATGCAAATCAACCACATTAATTAGACAATACCACGCTAATCAACATAGCTTAATTGACACCACAAAGAAATTCATACACATATAAAAATCACACCACTAATTCCAATCTCAACTACAAATATCAAACTAACAGAGATAATTACCATTAATCTCAGTTCCAGAATCATATATCAAAATTTAGCAATTCAAATATATAATCCTAGACTAATAGTAAGATAGATAAAACTCCCCTAATGTAGTCCAATGAGCTCAAGAACAAGTCTTCATCACCAAGAACAGAAAAATCAGCCACTCATAGCTTGCTGGAAGAAGTCACTGGAATCTGGAAAATACTCGTCGGAAAATTCAAGTCGCCGGAATCTGGGAAGATCTCGCCGGAATCTGGAAATCTCGCCGGAAAGTGCAGAAAGTCTTCGGAAACTACAGAAAAAAAAAAGCTTCAGCCAGCTCCAACTCATTCCGGCGATGAAGAAGAAGAAGATGGGGATCTTTTTTCGGTGCTCAAACTCTCTTTTCTTTCGATTCTTCCCTTCTCCGATTCTTTCGTCCCCCAGCTCCAGCCTTCGTGCGTCTCTCGTTCGTTCGTTTTTTTTTCTTTCCCTCAGCCGCCAGCGTCGTTCTCCAGCTCCCCTGTTTTTCTTCGTTCCGTTCCTCCTCTTCGTTCCTTCCGTTTTTTTCTTTTCTTTCCTTCTTCCGTTCAGTCCGACGGTGGAGATGAAGGAGGAAGAAGACGGATATTTCCCTGGTCTCCGGCGCTACTCCCTCCTCGTTCTGTTCTCCGCGTCTCGCTTTTTTTCTCGTTCGAATCCTCCCAGCCGCCAGCTCCCCTCTGTCCCCAAAACCTATTAATTCCCTTGGTCAAAACGTGCGTTTTGACCAAGGGACCAAAATGAAAAATTTAAAACTTGCAGAGGGACCTAAACGCAAACTCAGAAACTTCCAGAATTTGAATTCAAACTTTTTTTTTTAATTTAATTTAATCTTTTCAAATATTCTTAGAAAAATCAATCATTAAGAGTAATTAAAATTTATTTGACAATTTTTCCCTTTTTAATTCTAATTTCATGTATTTACTCATAATATCAATTTATCATAAGAAAAGCATTTAAAGCTCAATAACTATGACAAAAATGCATTAAGAATCTCAATCTAATCATTAAAATCATATAAAAATATGGTTCAATCACTAAACTAACTAGTTTGACTAATAAACTTATATATAATCTAAAAATACAAATATATGCTATGATTAAATAACTTATTTAGTTTCATTAATCTCTCTAACTAAAATTTTTTTAACTTTATCCTATATTCAAGTGGGATCCCAGCATACTTAGTAGAGATAAACAATGTGTGCACCTCAGGATGTGACATCTCAAACATTCATGTACGTGGAGAGTTCAGTTCTGCAACTGTTATAATTAAACCCTAATGTCTTTCGTCGTCTTATTGTTGATGATTGTCTCGTTAATGGAGGCAAACCTTTGCTTTTTGGCAGAACCCTTTCTTTCACATATTATAACTCCTTCCCTTAAACTCTCACCGTATCTTCTTTCTCCTGGTAATTCATTACCACTCCTCACTTAGCTTTTATATATGCTCACGGAGTTTTGTAGAATAAATAAAGGTTGTAACTTGTTGTCCATTTAATGTTATATATATATATATATGGCAATAATTAACACGGTTTCCCCTTTCTAAGTTTAGACTTTAGAGAGCAAAGGATTTAGTGTTTTATATGTAACAACATTGTGATGTATTGCA
This sequence comes from Acacia confusa, assembly GCA_037074495.1. Classification (NCBI taxonomy): domain Eukaryota; kingdom Viridiplantae; phylum Streptophyta; class Magnoliopsida; order Fabales; family Fabaceae; genus Acacia; species Acacia confusa. The sequence continues at coordinate 41,479,679 of CM073502.1, read as the reverse complement.
AGGTATTGAAAATCGCCCAAACATTTTATTCAAGGGTTAGTGGTCCAACCCTAATAAACCAAGTTTTTTTTTTGAAAGATCCTTTTATGATTTATTTTTCTCATTATCTTTTATGAGTCCATTTGGGTCGTTGATTAAGAAAATGATAAAAAATATATATATATATATTAAAATAGTAATATAATGTTTCATATTGATTGAACGGAAATGATTTAAATATGATAAGCGATGATAAAAAAAAAGAATAATAAGAAAAACCTAACCCCTGTTTTTTTGCTTTTGTACAAACCAGTTTTTTTTTTTAACATACAAAACATGCGATATGATTTCTTCTTTTTTTCCCAGAGAAACATGTTATGACTTATTGCTGTCAAAGACCATAATGGACCCAATCCCATAAAACGATCATCATGGGCTTATTCTTAGCCTAAATCAAATTTGGGCCTGAGCTGACCATAATTGTTTTATTTGAGTCTCTCACCAAAACAATTGAAAATGAGATGCCAATGAGGAGTAACACAGTTGGCTAAAGTGTCGGCCTTCACCCCCAAAAGGGAAGAGATTCAATTCTTGTTGGTCGATGTAAGGGTCTCTTTGGTAGGTGATGTAAGTATCTTTATAAGCGTTCTTTGAGCCAGGGGCATGCCCTAACTCTTATAAGTTATCGGTATCTAATCCCATCTAAACTTTTTAATATACAAAAAAAAAAAAAAAAATTGAAAATGAGATAGGTAGAAACTAGGCATGGAAATTGCTTTGCTGGGGAAAACAAAACTCTACACCTCGGGAGGTTTTGTCTCCAGCCATCGATCGGCTGTGAGTTACTGCATACATTATACCAAAAGAAAATGAGATAGGTAGATTGAAGCTTACTATTACCTTTTATATTCCCGCCTAAAGATGAAAAATGCAGTTAGTTTCAACATGAACTGAGTAAGATAAAGATAATTTTTTTTTTTTTAGATCTGCATCTAAATTCAAATCGAATTTCCGTTGGATCCAAATCTAGAACAAATTAAACTGAACACTATATTCTTCCATGAGCCTCACATTTTTTACATCTGAAAAAATGTGCATAGTTTGCATATCTCGTATAGACATCTAGATTTAATTTATATGATCCGAATTTTCTTATCTTCAATTGAAATTTTCATTTTTCATTGTTATTTAAAAAGTTATATAAAATAAATATTTCAAATAAAAAATCACGACTAAGCTCAAAGAGGTCAGACTTTACTCAAATCTTTTCATTTCCAAAAATGAAAAATGTTTTTTTCGTGAAGCAAAATATTATTAATCACATTATTGGATTAGTAAATTTACTAAATATTGCTCTGGTAAACGCGTTAACATGGCCAATCTAACAAGTTTGGGTAAGTTGCAAGAGAAGAATCAACAATATAATGTGTGTGTGTGTGTGAGAAAAAAGGAATTAAATTCAAGAATACACAAGGAATGAACAAAAGAATTTTGTGTTTCCTCCACATAAATTATAATTATACATGAATATCCAATCAAATATAATTAGGATGTCACTCAATAATAAGCTATAAACCAGAAGTAAACGGAACTCCAGTTGAAGGCAACCAGGTACCGCCAGCAATGAGACCATTCACGGTGAAGCTAGATGCTTCAGTTGCACTAGTTATCACATGATAGCCTTTCCAATTTACCCTATTTTTTGTGGATGAACCAGGTCCAAAGTTCTTATATTCCCCAAAATACAGAGTACTTAGAGCAAAATCACTATTTCCCCATTTAGACCAGCCCAATGGGCTTACCAAGGAATCTATGTAGGACTTCATTACCACAACCCTAGAATATTCTTGCCAAGGCCGGCCCAAGTAGGTCGTGACTGAACTGATGACGGCAGGTCGAAGGTCCGTCGCAGCTTTGATTATGCAATTTTGTAATGAGGTGCCCGTGTTTTGGAACGGGTCACCTCGACCTTGGGCTGTGATCATATTGGCCTGGCCCGATAGTGGCCTCCTTACGAGGATTACACAATTTTGAAAAACTACGGCCGCATTGCCAAAGATGATATCTACGGTACCAAAAATGTAACACTGTTTGTAGAATTGACGTTGTGCATGGGCCATGACAGTGTCTTGATAACCTACAATGCCACATCGATAGAAGACGGAGAGATCGGAGGCTGATCGGAGTGCCACTGCTTGTCCCTTACGAGGACCAGCACTGTTAACAAATGATATGTCACGAGCAATCAAGTTAGGGCCATCTATGCCTGAAAATGTTTACAATCATAGAGTTAAGATAAACTATGTAAAAAGAAATATATGGAATTGATATTAAAAAAAAAAAAATCTATAGAGGAAAACAGTATGGCCCGTAAAATATGAACCAATCTTAAGCTTTGTTAAATTTTAATCCCAATATAATGTGTCTTTATCAATTTGGGCTCAGTTTGAGTTGATGTTTAAAAAATATGTTCATGTAAATTGAGATAAAACTTCTTAAATATATTTATCTTATATACTGTAAATTACATCGGAAAAACAGTTTTCACCGCTAATCTAAATAGACATTTGGGGTTTATGTTAACCACTATTATATTCTTTGATTATTTTTCTCTACACAATATATAAATCTAGTTTTGGGGATGCAGTGCAGAACAATGTAAATCTTTAATTGTGATGATATATTGGCTTTTTAATTAAAAGGAGAGAATTGCTGTTGTCTCCATGGATACATAGAATTAGTTTTGGTGCCTATCCAATATTAACTTATCCAATCTAGATCGTTCAGATTAGATTTGGACCATTCAAATGGGATCTGGACGATCCAAATCTAATATTTTTTATAAAACTTATTTTAATGGATAGAGAATCTAAAAATAATCTCTTAACTAATATTTTTCTAAAAAAATAATTTTTCATTTAAAAAGTATATTTTAAAAAATTTGAAATTTGAACAATTTAGATCTAATCTGGATGGTTCAAATTGGATAAGTTAATGAAGGATAGGCACTGAGGCTAATTCCATGGATACACAAGGTCTGTAAGCCCGTCAAGTAGGACCCACAAACCTTTACATGTCTCTGGTCTCCCTCTTTAAGGACTCTCTCCCAATACAAGAAGAGAATTTAGGTCGAAGGAGAAAGAGATAAGTTTTGATGACACATGAGACTTACTATACACTCCACCATTACCTAAACTAACTTACAAATATTCATAAATTTAGTTAAATTAATTGTCTATGGAATATGTATGTCTGTTTTTCTAAAATATCCCCTTTAATCATTACATTGAAACTAATTTATTAATAGAAACCTCTTTTAATATGAGAAATCAATTGGAATAATTCAAGGGAAAAATATAAATTTGATGAAAGAAGTTAGGTTGAGTTTGTACATTCAGAAACAAAACAAACCTTCCAACTGATTCTTACATTTAAGACTTGATGAAATAATTATACGTATATCGAAACAATTTAATGATAAACATCTAACTACACTTCGGTGAAAATAAATAAATAAGATGAGATCCATGCTTACCAGCAGTGGCGGTGCTATAGGTGGTGATGCCATCTGAAGTACTCTTGGAACTTGTAATCACAGTATATCTCAAACCATCACCAATCAGCATTATGTTACCGTTAGTCTTATCAACCTCTATGTTCTCATTATAAACCCCTTTCTTCACTCTTATCACAAACCTCGTCTTGTACTTCCTCTTGGCCGCTGCATCTATCGCCGCCTGCACCGTCTTGAAATGCCCTGACCCGTCCTTCGCCACCACCACATTCGCCTTTATCTTCGACGCCGACACCGTCACCAGCTTCCTCTCCTGCCTCGAAAACCACCTCGGATATCCATGCTCCTCATCAACAACATTATTATTATTCTCACTCATCATGAGTTCTTCTCTCTCAGGCCTCGTCAAAAACGCTGCGCTTATCGCCAAACTATTGCTTATCATCTTGGTGACATTGTAACACAAAGTTTTGGCCTCTGTAAACTGTGGCACACTAAGCTTCAAGTCCTTAGCTCCGTTCTTGCATGTCTGAATGTTAGTGAGAGCTGTACTCAGCCATGTCTGAGCGTCCAAATTGGAACAACGATGATGATTATGACGGTCTCCATGTTTCGATCCGAGCCCTACGAGGGTTCGGTTCAGATGGAAGATGGTGTTATCACAGAGCTTCAAACAAACACCAAACACAGCTTTAAGCTTCTCTGTTTCAGCGTTTTGGGTATAGTCATGAGCTTCATATTTCATTTGTTGGGCTTGATTCAAAGCTAACTGAACTAGCTTGACTCTGAAGTAGGACTTGTGTTTCAGTCTGTGGCCATGGTGGTTTTGGCTCATCATGTAGAATTTGCATGTTTCTGGGTGTGGGGTTCGATCGCACCACCATTGAATGTTCTGAGACAATGGCTGTTTTGGTCTTCTTCTTGATCTTGATGTGGCTGTTGGAAGAAGACAAGCTAAGAGAAAGAGACTCAAGAATAATATTAACAGAGATCGACGACGATGATCCATGATGCTATATGATTGCGATATTGTTTTTGTGCTTTGTGAAATTTATTTTGGTTCCTTTTTCTAGGGATCTGAGAATGGAGACATTACTAGCTTTTATATGTTTGGTGGGGTTTGGTTTCTTGCATCGAGCGGTAGAGTGAAGAAGGGTAAAAGGATTATGTGTCGGTGAATTATTAATTACATAGAGAAAGAAAATGATGAATGACGATAGGGAAAATAATATGATAGGTTAATGGAATTGCAAGATAGAGAAAATTATCTGTATCGAGTAATAATTCAGAGAGATAAGTGGGAGGTGTGCTCTGGCTTTGCTTGTAACTGTGTAAACGTAAATGAAATGGCACTTATATAAAGTTCAAGCAATTAGGAAAACAATTTTTTGAAATTAATTAAAAAATAGTAATAATATAATATATAATGAATAATTAAATGAATGAATTTTCTGATCCTCTAAGCTAGACATCATGAATGCATTGCTTTTATTTGTTGATAATTCTTTTATTCTTCCATTATTAGCTAGGTTACATGGTTAGAGAGAGAGAATCCCAAGTTCGTTTTTTCCCCTTAATAATTAACACATCATAATAATTTGAGGCCCTGTCGATCGAGTTGTTCATCTACTGGTACTATGGTCAATATTTCAATACTGGACAAAGCGTTGAATCGGTAGAAATATTAATTAATTAATGTTTCATTAGTATAACTTTAGTCAAATTTTGGATCATGTGTGAGTGGGTGAGAAAGAGATTCCTGGGGCATTAAAATACCTCTCAATTTGTTTGAAATATAGGGTTTAGCTTACTTATCGGCTTAGAGTGTGGGGGAATGTAAATAATATATGTGAAACTAGAATATAAAATATATATCTTGAAGCCCACATGTGGACATGATATAAAGTATGAATATTGATGATAATATAAGTAATAAAGCTAAATAGAAGGCAGGACGATTATTCCCCTCTAGTCCTTAATACCTATTTATCTAATTTACGAAGATTAATGAAATTAAATAAATAATCATAACATATATGACATAATGTCTATAAAATACTTGGTGTACCACTAGATTATATGTCAATCTATAAGTTAGGTAAATTAGTTTAGAGAAAAATAATAAATATAAATGATAAAATAGAAAAATGTCTCACCTTTATGATCAAAATTACCTTCAAATTAAATTCTACATTTAGGATATATTAGATTATACATGGGTTACGTCAACGAAAAGTTGCGCACATGTGTGTCCGTACACATGGGTGATGCTTCAAAGGCAAACTCTGCGTATGTATATGCAATTATATCCATCATATGACTTGATGGAGAAGAAGGCTTGTGCTTCAAGTACATTATTGTAAGGAAGTGGTAGTTTTTCTCTGAAGGGATGAGTCAGAAACAAAGTTCACCACCACCATGTGCCTCGTATTTTGCGGAACAATCAACATGTTTTCTTTTTTTAGATGAACGACTATTTGCAATAATGATGATACCTTTTCGTTATTTTTAATTTAATGCAATTATCTTATATCTAATAGGGAGAATGACACAAATATCGACTCGTTACGTTATATCTGATTTAATTACTATGAAGTCCTTAAGGATGGTGTGAGAATGTGGAAAACCATTTTGCAAGTACATCTACTTATTCTTAATATTTAATTTGGTATTTAACTATGTGTTTTTCTCTCTTAATTAAATTATTTAATGTTACTCTCTTAGCATTGTTAGCTCCTATAACTTTACTGTTTTAGCATCAATAACCTCTATACAAGAGCTAATGGTGCTACCAGAGCAAAGTTAAGTGATTTAATTAGGAGAGAAAACACATAGAATATTCCAAATTTAAAATTAGGAGAAAGTATATATAGTACCCGCGCAATGTTTTCCCTTGAGAATTTATGTTTTTGAAATTAACTAAATGCCCTTAACTTACGAAATGACAATAACTATTTATTTTTGAAAAAAAAAATAAATTGACAAAAATAATTTAACAAGTAATAACAACTTTAACTTATCAAATTAAGTGACAATAACTATTAAGGCTGCAACTAATTTCACCAAGGGCAGTCAGGTAATTTTATAGAAAAAATTAATTCCAAAAGAGCTTCTAAAGATTTCATAAGAATTGAACCATTTCAAGAGACTATTGTATAATTATCATATTTTCGGTGGTCCTTATACAAGTGTGGTCTTGTTTTTTTTTTTTTTTTTTAAATCTATAGTGTTCCTACCTTCAATCTTGTTTAAAGAAATTTGGTCTAACTACTTTTGTTATGTCTTTTAATTTGTTTTATTTTACCGAGAGTCTTATGTCAACGTGCTGGATCACTTGAATCTTGGTAACTACTTCCTTTGAATTTTGTCACTTTTTATGGTTTTAAAAAATGTTGAGACTTTATCTTGAAGGTAGGATAGATCTAGATTACGGCTGCCATAATTATAAAAGAATTCTTTTTAGCAATTGGATGTTTATATTTTCCATCTAGATCTGCAAATCAAAATACCATTCGTTTTTTATATATAAAAAACAGCACCATTCGTTTTGTAATGATTCATTGCTGTAAGCAAATGACTGATAATGATTGTGAAACTAGGCTTGGCTCCGTGGGTCACGCTCTATTTTGTGTGTTTTTGGTATTAATCCACGAGTAAATAGAATATTTATGTACAAATCACAATAATCTAACAACATAGAGTTATTAAAATACAACATAAAATGGACTACTATTTTTTCCTTCTTTTTTTTTCAAACTCAAAATGATGATGTTTTAGGTTTAGGAAAAAAAATAGATTACAATTCAACTTCGTAAAATAAAACGTGCTTTATCTCACAACCCACAAAAAGCACTTATTTGGAGTGCTCTCACACTCACATAGTTAATAGAGATTTACCCTTTAACCTCAATATTTCAAAAGGGATTAGTTTTCATGGTGGAAATTAAAATACGCTGAGTATAAGAAATTTATTCCAAAATATGTAAGACATAAAACAAATAATATTATAATAAATGCCAATGATCACTTTTGTTTGGTAGGATTCCGGCAATGATCTCTAGAGACTAATTCTCATAAGACATAGAGATCACTAAAGTAGGCTTTACCTCTCCCAACAAAACTTAATTCTCTCGAGACGTAGAAATCACTAAAGTGAATTTTGCCTCTCTTAATAAAACATAATTCTCTCGGATCCTAGAGATTATTGAAGTGAGTTTTACTTTTCCTAACAAAACATTCTCCATGCACATGACTTGGTTTGAATTTATGACATCATATTTAAGGGACCAATTATCTACCAACTGTACAAGCTTTTTTGTTTTTTGGGTAGAAGCGTACCAAGGTTTTTTTTTTTTTTTTTTTATAGGTGAAGTGTACCAAGCTTTTGTTGGTAACTCCAGGGATCACTAATCAGCCTAGAAGTTTAGCCCAACAAAGGCCTATTTTTGTTGTTCTTTCTGTCCACAGGATGGGCCTAGCCCAACCTCATTTGAGGGCCGAAGAATTAGATGCCTTATGAGAACCAATAGTTTTGTTGAATGTGGTTTTATTGCTTCAAGTACTATGTAGATTGTAAGAACCAAGAAGCAATAGTTTTTCTTTGAAGGGATGAGTGAGAAACAAAGTTCATCACCATGCGCCTTGTATTACTATTTATTGAGTTGAAGGTAGGACGATATGATTTTATTTTTGCATGTTGCAGAGAAATCAAAAACCCTAGTCAGCATTCATAACTTCCAATTTTGCTCCGGTCCCTTCTGCGTAATAATATTTCATTTGAAATGAGGAATATCTATATAATTTAAATAAAAAATTAGAAAGACGTGCGGGGACTACTTATATTTATTTAATTTTGTGGCAAGGGCGGCTTTTATTTGCGTAGAAATCCTATAAACCTTCTTAATTAGATTAGAATAAGGTAGTGGAATTTAAGGAGAAGAAGATAAGAAACTAAACCATTTTCTTTCTTGTTCAAGTTTTCTTTTTTATGGCTTCTTAATTATATTATTACTATCTCTTCGTTCATGAATGACTTTTGTTCCCTATTTTCAAGAAGAAGTAATATTTTCGGTCAAAAAAAAAAAGAAGATGAAGTTATAATTACTACTGGTGTTTTTCACTCAACCTGCAGATCATAGAACAAACATGCCTGAAATAGGGGATAGTACGAGGAATTAACTTGGATTTGAATTTTAGTTAGGGTGGTCATCAAGATTAAATAGATATTAACAATCGAGTGCAATAGAAGAAAAGCGCATTGGTTAAGCAACAAAATCGCAAGCCATCCAAATGCATAGGAACTAATCTTAATGAAGTAAGTTATATTATTAATTCCTTTATAAGCTCTATTAAAATTATATTCATATCTCCTGTATACATGCACATATGTTCAGAGCCACATATGGACTTGCTTTAAACATTAAAAGTGAATCGCGCAAACTTTCTTGAAAAAATTGCTGAAAAATTTTCAATTACAAAATTTATTATCCAAAGGCATCTGAAATTTGTTTAGTTAATGACTCAAATAATGTAGCCTATGTTTAGCAGGGGTGACTCTTTTTCAACTGTATGCAACATATTTTCAGCTATGTGTAAAATTGAAGAGATTTGCACAAAGTTAAAGATATGTTTCATATATATATATGACATAGAGTTGCACACCCGTTTTTAAGTTCTTATGTCTTTAAATACATTTTGGACAATAAATTTTGTAACAGAAGATTTTTTAGCAATATAATTTTCCCAATTTTTTTTGAATTTTTAAAATCACACAAGTTTCTTTCATGTACTCTTTTTATCCTATTTATAAAATTGAGAAATAAGATTTTTTTTAACTCATATTTATAAGTCACATCGTTAAATTTTTTATAAGAATATACAAGTTTACCTTTATTTATTATTGTGTATAATTTTTTTATGCATATTAAATAGAGGTAACATTGTAAATTTGTTAAATTTTAAGGCGGAATTAATGAAGTTTAAAGTTTTTCTTAGTTTCAAGGAAACCTTTTTAAACTTGAAAGTGGCTTATTATAAATAGGATTATAGGAGAATATACAATTCATAACTTACAGAAACTTTCCTTTCCGTTAAAATAAAACACACACACATATATAGATATATATCTGTCTGTGTGTGTGTGTGTTCTTTAACTTTAGCTACAACTACACAAACCATGCATCCTTTTCTTTTTTCAAGACAAGTCTGTGTATAATTTTAAGATAGAGTAATGTCTATAGAATTTTTGTGAAATTCAAGCGATCTTTTTTTGTAATATACATGTTTAAATCACAACTGATTTAGACATTGAATCATGTGTCAAACCTCTGCTAGCTCTTACATTTAGAGCTCGAAGAAGGAAAATTTAACGTAAGTTAGTGAAAATAAAACTACACCTTCATGAAATTTGAAACAAACCCAAGAAAGATGGCGACCCAAATTAATCACGCAACACAAAAGAAATGCTAGCCGTCTAAGGGAGAGATATGGATAGAGATCTTCCGTATAAAGATTCAACTCCAATTAAGTCCTTCTTCTGACCAAAAACCCAATTTTGATCGATGTCCTCACACTGAATATAATGCCCTCGTGATACTATTATATAAACCTCTTCATTTTACAAATAATTAAGCATACTAAGAGATAAACTTGATTTATCATTCTCAAAAGCGAAGAGGGGGCGAGAGAGAGAGAGAGAGATGGGTTTATTGATACAAAATCTGGTATTTGGTAGTTTGTTAATAATGGTGATGGCTACTAAAGAAAGCGTGGCTTTTTCACAGAACTATGGAGAAGCATTAACGAAAAGCATTTTGTTCTTTGAAGGGCAGAGATCAGGCAAGTTACCACCGAACCAAAGGATGACTTGGAGGAAAGATTCTGCTCTCCAAGATGGCTTTCACATTCCTCATACTCTCTCTCCCAATCATTTCCTTAATACACCAGTAATTCTTCTCTCCTCGTCTTCACCATCATTTTATTGCATGCGTTTGATCATTCGTGTGATCCTTTTCCCTTTTTCTCCGGATTTTTGTTTGTTTTGGACTTTGAGATCTTTGAGAATTTACACTACAAATGGCAAATGAGATCTTATGTTAAGAATTGAAGGTAGCTAGTATCATTTATTTATGGGCTTTAGTTTTCTCATGTTACATGAGAAAAAAAAGTTTCCTACACACACATAAAATGACGGGACCCACATATACATATATGAATTAATATATGTATATGTGGATCCCATCATTTCATGTGTGTATAACATGAGAAAACCATTTTCCTACAACATAAGAAAATGTTTTCCCTTTATTTATCATTACTCTTAGCTTTCTTCTGGCCATAAAAATGGTACTTATTTCTCAAACTCTGTAATATAAAAATGCCACTAGAGCCGTTTGTTTAAGTAATAAATAATGTAAGACGTCAATCTATTTTATTTTTAAAGTTATAATTTTCCTCCTAAACTCTCTATTAACTTCACATATTAAGGGATATTTAATAAAAAGAGTTTATTTCTAATGCAAATAATTAAAATAGATATTTTAGGAAACCAATACGCATTTTTTTAACAAATAACTAAACTCTCTCCGGTCCAAAATATAAGATGCCTTATAAAAGAAATCCTCAAACATAATATAAGTCACCTAAAGAGTTACTAATTATAATTTTTCAATTTTATCCATATTTATTGGTGGTGAATATTGAGAAATGTGAAAGAGATGTGACAAATTTATATAGGGGAAAAGTTAACGGCTCTTCCTTTATTTGGCTGAGTTAGATGGTTGAAAGCAACTCATTTATGTAGATATATGGATGAGTAATGAATTTTCTCAATCCTCTCAGCAAATTAGTTATGTAACTCTTACATGTAGGACTCTACATACATTGACACAGCTAATTACTCTACTCACTATCAAATTCAAACGACTCTTTCTCACCCAATTCAATCTAATCCGAATGTATACCTTATTAACCCTAAGCAGGTGGACCTAGTAGGAGGATACTATGACGCAGGAGATAACGTTAAATTCAACTTCCCAATGGCATTCACCATAACAATGTTCGCTTGGAGTGTCATAGAGTTCGGAGAATTCATGGGAGAATTAGACTTGAACTACGCAATGGACGCTATTCGTTGGGGCACAGATTATCTGATGAAAGCCACAAGCATTCCTGGGATTGTGTTCGCAGTGGTTGGTGACCCTAATTCTGACCATAATTGCTGGGAGAGACCTGAAGATATGGACACTTCAAGAAGAGCTTTTACTGTGAGTGATAAGTTCCCTGGAAGTGAAGTTTCTGCTGAGATTTCTGCCGCTCTTGCTGCTTCTTCCATTGTCTTTAAAAAGAACCATCTTGTTGGCTATTCTTCAAGGCTTCTCGATAGGGCTATAATGGTATGTACATATATTTAATATATGCGGCCTACGATTAGTCCTCACACAAGTTGATCGATCATTACAACAAAAACAATGGATTTTTCTCCCAGATCAAATCGATGAGAAAAGAGAAAAATTTATCAGTTAAATCAGTTTTTTGAACTAGGGTGTATCGATCTAGCATCCGGAAGTATTGCTCTAGGTGCATCTAGCGCAAATTATAAGTCTCATAGGTTCTCACCAAATTGAAATTCAATATCAAAGTTCTTATAGAGTTTACTTTTGCAAGAAGTTATCATGTACATTAATTCCATGAGAACTTCTTGCCAAGATGAAATCTTTGTGAAGCTCTCACAGTCAAAAAAATCCATATGGAAAGTGAGAAAAGTGTTCACTATTGAATGCCCAAGATCACATACTCATTCAAACTAATCTAAGTTCGACCAAAAAAAAAAATTAAAACTAATCTAAGAAAAAATATGGCTCAAAGTTGCTTTGTACTACTTTGGTTATTTGCTTAAAAGCTTCTATAGTTATCTTCTATTCTAACAAAAAACGATAGTTATTAATGTGTTTCTTTTTTCTGTATTTAAATATGAATGATCAGGTTTTTGAGTTTGCTGATACGTACAGAGGATCATACAATGACAGCCTTGGGCCTTGGGTTTGCCCCTTTTATTGTGATTTCGGTGGCTACCGGGTATGTTATCTCTCTTCTAAATTCATTCATTATAATATATTTTTTATTTAACGACAGAGATCAATCATGATAGACTCTTTTTAAATTTTTCTCGGGTGCGCGCACTTACATATATATATATATATATATATATATATATATATATATATATATATATAAAAGGGTTAAATATCAAATCTGCCACAAAAGTTTTGTTAATGGAACGTCTAACCCCTGAAAGTTTTTTTGGTACCAAATTTACCATAGAAGTATTGAAATGGTACCAAAATTACCCCAAAAGTATTAAAAAGTGATCAAATATATTTAAAACTGTCGGAACGTCAAACGTTGGCCACGTCAAAAATGTTTTTTTTATCAGTTTATTGTGTGGATATTAATGCCACGCTGGAATGTGCTCTGCGTTGAAACAATAAAGCAAAGACACACTCCCTCAACTTTTCCTGAAACCAAAATTGAAAACTAAACACAACTGAAACCAAAATAAGAGGGGGGGCTGTTATCGATTTTTTTAGGATATGAGTAAAAAAACCAATAAGATATATATATGTGTGTGTCTTTGTGTGTCTGCCGTGGAAATAAGAGCAAAAGGAAGGGGGCAAAAAAGACACTGAACGTGCTGTAGCAAATGTTCACCCTCCACCGTATTTTTTCCCCTGCTGCATTTTAACCAGCAACATAAACCCCGTCAATTTTGGGTATATTTAGTACCATTTTAATATTTCTGGGGTAAATTTGGTACCTAAAAAACTTTCGGGTGCTGGACGCTCCATTCGCAAAACTTCTGTGGCAAATTTGTACTTTAACCCTATATCAAATATAGAACCGTGATCATAGGTTTGATTAGTTTTGATGATTTTCACTTGAATTAATAAATCAAAACCTACACAAATATATTAAAATATATAAATGTGTGATTTATTTTTTCCTTTCAAGACATGTTTATGTATAATTGGAAAATCAAAGGGAGCTATGTGAAATTTTAATAAATTAAATTTGAAAGGATATGTATTTTTTTTAATAAATATGGAAAGAAATGTATATATGTGTAGTTTATTTGAGTATACGATTATTTTTAATGAAATTTCTTAATAATAACAATAACAGGATGAATTGGTATGGGGAGCAGCATGGTTGTTCAAGGCAACTAAACTCCCTAAATATTTGGATTATGTCAACAAAGAAATTCACAATCTGAACAACTTTGGTGAATTCGGCTGGGACGCAAAGGACGCTGGCATTAATGTTCTTATTTCTAAGGTACAGATGCTTTTTTGCTTTGCTTTTTTGGCTGATTCAATGTATATTTAAATCCCTTAATGAAGTGACTTTAGGTAAATCTCTCCAAGGTGAACGCCAATTTATAAGCCTCAAATATTAATGTTTACAAGTGCTACCCGCTATAATATGTTTATCACTCTATTTGGTTTAGAAAACTTTCTAAACCTTTTTTTTTTAATACACAGAAAACTTTCGAAATCTCATGCTTGATTTTCATTCAAACTTCTCCGTTAACGTTTCACATTGTCTTTAATTTCCTTATGTTCAAAAAACCCTATTTTTCGCTCAAAAAAATTAAATTTCAATATCCATGTCTAACCTTTTGATTTTCTTTAAATATTAACAGTTTCTAATAAATAGTTCATCACCCAATAAGCCATTGATCATCTCCAATGCAAACAAGTTGATATGTTCAGTGCTTCCTGAGTCGCCTACAGCCTCCGTCTCATACTCCCCAGGTAATTAATTAAACAAATTCTGAAGATGATTCGCTTAATTTAATATTACAAATATATAATTGGCCAAAAAAAAATATGTAAATAATCATAAGTCACACTATTCATCATGAACGATGAGCAATAGTACAATGCTTTGAAACCCACACCTAGCTAAGTTATACTTAATAGTAATCAATTTTCTGTGTTGCTTTATTAATTCATGAGCATACTTGACCATTCTCACCTTCAAAATTACTTATTTAATTTATTGTATTTATTTTAATTTTTCTCTTCATTCTAAACAAGTTGTAATAATAATAAGTATAAATTGGTGTTTGGAAAAAGCAGGTGGGCTTTTATTCAAAGCTGGAGGGAGTAACATGCAGCATGCAACTTCATTATCTTTTCTCTTTCTGGTTTATGCTTCCTACTTTAATGATTCAAACACAAATCTTAACTGTGGTCATGTCCTTGTTACTCCACAAAGGCTTATCCAATTCGCAAGAGGCCAGGTTTATACATACATATCCTCATTTATTTGTTTTAATATATGATTTTTGTTTATTACTCCTCTGATATAGCCTGTAACGTAAGACTTAAATAACAAATTTAAATATCTTAAGAATACTAATTAAGTTAGTTATTATATGATATGTTTTTTCTTAAAACATCCTAATCATTCTCCTGAATTTTTATCCCTCCCTCTTCTACTTGGTTATTGTTAGGGAAATATCAATATGATTAATTTATGAAAAAATGATAAATATGTGAAATATGTCTCCTATATAATAAACGTCAACTCCCAATTAGGTTATGTTAAAGGCTAGAGGCGTAAAACATATTGCTGTGGATTATCGTTTCCTTAGTGTCAAGTTTTGATATTTTAATATGTCATGTTTGGTTGTTATTATGGGTATTCACAGGTGGATTACATACTTGGGAAGAACCCATTGAATATGTCTTACATGGTGGGATATGGACCAAAATACCCTCAAAGAATACATCATCGAGCTTCGTCATTGCCTTCTTTGCAGAATCAACCAGAGCACATAAGTTGCCAAGGAGGCTCCCCTTATTATGAAACCCAAAACCCTAACCCTAATTTGCTTGTGGGTGCAGTGGTTGGAGGACCTGATTTCACAGATTCTTACTCTGATTCTCGACCTGATTTTCCTCACTCCGAACCTACCACTTACATCAATGCCCCTCTTGTGGGAGCTTTGGCTTACTTCAAATCACATTCCTCCTCCTAGCTAGCTATATTAATTCTCATCTTCATTATTCATTCTAGTCTTATTAGGGATAAGTGTATGTTTGGGCGCATCATGTGATTTCATTCATTTGAAAAACACTTGTACATAATGTTCTTGTACATAATGCTATACAAAGGAAATATAGTACAATTGTTCATTGTGATTGTAAACTCTTCTTGACTAAATACAATCTCCAATGAAATTCTCATAAAGTTCGGGTTTCTTTCAAAAGCACATGCATTTTCTTATTGAAAGCAGTCAATCGGTCATATTCAGAACATTGTTAGGTACTAAGTTTAGGCACCCACACAGCAGGCCAGGATTGAAACACAATTGCCTTTTTTTTTTGTTTTGGCAGAGAAACGCAATTGCTTTTGCTCTTCAACTTGTACTGAATTTATTTAGTTGCTTCAAAATTGGGCCCTCAAAATCCATATCATTATGAGGTCCAAATGCTTTTGAGGCTTTAAACGAAGTTCCTCTGACAATGGGCCTGCTCCGTTGCCTAGATGGGACTTTATGTACTTTGCTTTCCACCTACTTGGGCCATAGCGTTTAGTAAGGTTACAATTTGGATCTTGGGCTTGCCTTGGGCATTGGGCCTTAGGCCTAAATTATATTGCCATCATATTTATGATAAACTAAACCACCAAGTTGGGTCTAGCCCAAAGGTGTTAGTTCTTTCCAACATGGCGAATCAAGTTTTTAATTATTACTAGAAGAGGCGCTCACATTTAGTACCCGATTGTGCCTTAAAAATGATTACATCTAATAGAAGGATACACATGCATAGTAAAGAAAAAAACTAGACCAACAATTATATATTATCATTTTAGTACATGTTTGGATTAACAGTAAAAATTGTTTTTCTAAAATGATTTACGCTATATAAATTAAATATATGAGAGAAATGCTGTTTTAATTTAAGTAAATGTGTCTTTTATATGCCAATTCAAATAGGTTCTTAAAAGTTAGATTGGATGTCAAATCAAAAAAACAAGGTTATCAAACTCAAACCAGCCTGAACTGGTTAAGACAATGGGTCAATAGTTAGTAAGTTAGCTCGGAGTCAACCAAAGGGCAAGATCGGAGATGATTGAAAATTAAAAAATAATTTAAATTCTCATCATAGTATCATACCATTCAAAATCAATTCAACACCTTAAATCAGTAACAAAATAATCATATGTTTATCCAACATTCTTTATAATTTCTTTGACATATTGACATCATAATATCAATCCCGCATCAAATAACACTATAATCAATAATCACGAAATATCCTCTCTAACAAATTATCAAAATAGATAAATGATAACAAAGTATTAATCCTTTAATCATGAAATTAATAGTTATTAATACAAAAATTTTCATTAACTTCAAATGACATTGTAGTTTACAATTCATACCCTATAAAAGTGTTTTTTTTTTTTTTTGATAGAAGAAAAAGTTTTGGAAGGGTTCGACACCAGTTCCCTATCAAGGTCAGGGCACGGCCCCGGGCTCTATGAGCATTTACTGGAGACTTATGAGATCGCCTACCAAAGGAGTCCCAGCGACGGCAGAGGGGATCGAACCCACGACCCAAAGGCCTAGTCCTGGATCCCTTACTATCTGTGCCAACTCTCATTGGCCTATAAAAATGTTAAAAAGGGAGGCAATGGGTCAACCCATCAACTTACCAGGGGCCCTGTCCAAGCCAGTTACATAGCTGGGTCACCAATTCTTAAGTTGACCTGACCGATCTAATATAGGTTTGATAACCATGTTAAAAAATAAGTGGATTTCAATTTCATGATTTTCAAACAAGTTACATAATAATTTAATTACATACATATAATACGCACGCATAAGAAATAAATTTTTAAAAATTCAATGCTCATGCTTGATATGAGATTTGGAAGACCAAATTTAAAAAACGTTTTTTTTTTTAATTTTTTAAAAAAGAGACTATTTTAAAAGTTTATCTTAATTCTGTGTTTTAAATTTATTAAAATTGAAACACAAAAAATTAAAGGTGAACTCAGATTAAACTTGAGTGAACTGATTTCAACATTTCATATTTATTTCGTCAGAACAAGAAACTAAATCTGTAATACAATATAGGGAGAATTCCATATAAAGATAGTTGAAATAAGAAAATTTTATATAAGGCTAGTAAACACGACAAATTATAAATTGGGTCAATGACCCAATCTATAATATTGCAATGTTAGTTATTTTCTAATAATACCTCGTAAATGTCTCCACCTCCATTTGCTTTGGTTCGTCCCAAACATAAAAGCGTTGTGGATACATACCCAGATATTCCTCTCAAAACAGTGGCCAAAAATCTTTTCCTTTCTAATGATTCATCCCAACACCTATCTCTCGTCGGCGAGTGGCAAGCCAATTCCTTAGTAAGAACATGCCTGATTTGTTGAAGACTCTAGAAAATGTAGAATCCTTCACCAAGTTTGTGATTTACTGATGAAGTTTGTCGATCAACTCCCAAAAAAAAAAAATGTGAACCTTGGGCTTCCTTGGTAATTCATATCCATGAAACTTTGATTTTGGAGACACACACATTGACACTTGCTATTTATTAGCGCTTCCAAGCTTATTGCACTCGCATGAACATAGAAAAGAGTCTCATAGATTTTTGTTCTACGTCGTTGTACGAGATCTGGTCGATGAATTACAAAAGGGAATTTAGCGCAAATCAATTGGTATAGAAATGTTAAAAAGCATCAATACATGCATTCGGATCTATGGAACACAAGTTTTGTGTGCATAACTAGTCAAACAGATTGCAAATCACATAAAACAAATACTCTTTCAGGCGTCATTTTAGTAAGGTATGATTGGGATTTTTTGAGGCACAGTGATGAGAATCTTAGTAAGGCTATTCAAATATGTTAAAGGATTTTATTACAAAGCGACAATCTGGCAACAGATGCTATAATAGGCCTAATCAAGTCTTGACTGAGCATAGTTGAGGCCTCAATGATTAGGGTTCTTTGCAGCGCTAAATCCAATTTTGTTTTTTTTAATAATTAAAGGATATAAAAGTAATTTGACCGAAATTATAAATCTCTAATTATGTTACATAACCTAATTAGTAATTTGTTAAATTTAGCAACTTAAATTAGAATTTGGGTAATTCAATCTTCTTTATATGGGATTTTCCCTACAATATATATTTTCTTCATTGAAATCCATATTCCTGAATCAACTTATTCTAAGTTAGAGAAATTCCTAAAGCCAAATTTAACAAAGCTAGAAGGTTGAGGCGATTTGAAGTAAGCCACAAGACCCACAAAAGGAGCATTAAGGTAAGTAGTAGGCTCTGATTGACTAACGTTATATCTCGAGTCTTCAAAAGAGTCATCGTCTGCCGGACCTCCGACGAGGGCACCGGTGAGGACGTTAAGGTTTGGTGCGTTAGATTTGAAGTATGGATCTCCGTCGCGACACCCGATGTGCTGTGGATGTTTGTCTAGTGAAGGTATGGTAGAAGCACGGTGGTGGACCTTTTGTGGAAACTTATTACTGTATCCCACCATATATGACATCAGTAATGGGTTGTTTCCTAAAATATAATCAACCTGAAATCACAATTCATATATTATATATCTATATAAGCTGTATCGAGATGGAAACAAAATCACAAACAATACTTTTAATCTCAATTTCAAAGTTCAAAATAAATACCTGAGATTTGGCGAGATTGATGAGGGTATTTGGGTCAGCAGAAAAAGATCCACAGTTGACTACTTTTTTAGCAGCTTGCATGTGGCGGGCATACACAATTAGAAGGAAAGATATTGAGGTCGTATGTTGAAGGTTGCTTGATCCAGGTTTGAACATAAGCCCACCTTCATTAATTGTTAATTCACATTCACCAATTTGTGAGTTCATTAATTGTTATATATGATGTTAAAATGTTGCTTTCTCTAAGCTAATTAAGTTTTTATAACAGTGAATACATGAATGTTAATTAATTTCACATTAAATTGACACAACGATGCTTTTGAATTTTCAAAAGTTATGGCTAGAGTGTCCTAGTGTCTCAAAAACGATCAAGTACAACGAAGAAAGAGCAAATTATATATATATATATATATATATATATGAAAATAATCAAAATATACAGTAGCATTACCTTTAGAGTAGGATACTGATTTGGCGGGAGAATTGGGCAATAAAGAGCACACAAAAGCGTCTGCGTTTGGAATAAAGGGAACGGCACTGGAAGGATCAGTCATTACCCACTGCCAAATTAATAACACAACCATTTTAAAAATTTAATAAAAGCAAGTTTACTAATTAAGAAAATCCATATATCCAAATCAATGCATAATAAAATATATATTGCCATATGTTGCTTATTTGTTGTACTGTGAGATGTTTTAGCGACGATTAATTGCTTCTGCAGAATTACACGATAATTTTCCTTAAATTAATGAAGATTAAAAAAAAAGTTGAGTAATTAACCTGAGAAACAAGAACATTAATTCCAGCATGCTTGCTATCCCATCCAAATTCACTAAAGCCTCCACCACTCATTAGAACAGCATCTCCTTTGATGTTCCTAATCACTGTGTTGCTTTCGATGCTTCCTATGTTTGCTTTCACAAAGTCCCAATATTTCCCCATTTTTGTTGCCTTGTACAACCATGCTGCTCCCCATATCAACTCATCCTATGATCAATCCACAATATATATATCTATTATAATTATAACAATAATACTAATATATCAGTATTTTTGAGTTCTGATCTCTACAGAATTTTTTGAATGACACACACACACACACACGTACCATGTAGCCATTGTAATCACAGTAGAAGGGGCATGGTGCACCTATGCTGTTGTAAGATCCACGATTGTTATTTGCAAAATCAAATACCTACGTGCATTGTTATTATTAAACCAAACATTATTGATGATCAACATGAAATAAAGTTGATAAATTCAATTGATTACAAAACTCAAACATAGACATCATATGACTTATTTGGATCCAAGATTGTCAGAATTGAGAGAGAAATCAACATGTGACAATAAATCCCACTTTTTGTGAGACCTATATGTTAGAAATAAAGCTTATTATATTGTGATATTTGATTACTTTATATAGCATTGGTTGATTGGGAAATTTACCTATTTAAGAAGAATTTAAAAAAAATATTAAAATGAGGTACTGTGCAAACATATTACCGATCTAATATAGTTGATGGCGTCACTTAACACAATGTCACTGTATATGTACTGACGCCACAAACCACAAGTGGCGCCAGGATAATTGACGTCACTTTGTGGCGTCAGTCAAAAATTGACAGGGCGTCAGTCTGACGCCTTGCCTTTTTATTAAAAAAAAATTTAAAAAAGTGTCACAAACTCACAAATAAAAAGAAACGCCTTTTTGCATCACGTGATCTTCTTCTTCCTCCTTTCTCACTCACCTTTCCCAACCAGACCTGTCACAAACTCACAACATTTCTTATCAGTCTGACGCCCTGCTCTTGTTTCTTAACAGTGGACTTTTCAATTTTTAATATAAATATAATTTAATTTTTTTTGTAGTTGGCATGTCAGGACGCAGCCCCACAGGCCACAACTGGCCCCATAGTATTCACAGCACCACACGTTGGTCGATGCATTCCTTTTTTTTTAATTTAAAAGTAAAATAAAACTTTGGTCTCCTTATTTTTATACGACGGAAAAATGAATTTATAGTCACAAAATAATTTTAAAAAACTTATATTAACAGAGATATTATTTGTGAGTTTGTGACACCTTTTTAATTTTTTTAATCTTTTTTTAATAAAAAGGCAGAACGTCAAACTGACGCCCTGCCTTTTTTAACTGACACCACTTTGTGTCGTTAGTCTTTCTGACGCCACTTACACAGTGGTATCAGATGACACGAGTGGTGTCAGATGACACGACGCCATTTGTGGCGTCGTGTAAGGTGACGTCACCAATTATATTAGGTCAGTAATATGTTTGCATAGTGCCTTATTTTAGTATTTTTTTTAAAAAATTCTTCTTAAACAGGTAAATTTCCCTTGGTTGATTTGCTAATGGTTCCGATAGCTTAGATAGTATAAAATTAGTTTTGATTATGCTGTTACGGGTTAAATCAGTAAAAACCAACATTCTATGTCGGTTAAACAAAGTAACCGATGTTAGATATGTCATTTATTTTACTAACATAAATTTAGGATAGACTACTATGCTCTTCTTATATATACTATTATATATTCATCACCTTTAAGAAACTTTAGATCCACATTAATGGTCTTGCAACAATAGTTCAGTGGCTCATAAATCATAATCACACATATTCATGACCTTAATAATGGCCACGTGGTCCTTAATTGCAACAATAATCCATCAATGGCGGCTCATACCCTTGAATGACTCGAACAAACATCATAAATTAAATTCAGGACCATGTGAAACCAAATCAAATGAAACCAAAAACATACATACCCGAATGGCGTGGCTAAGAAGCAACTTAGAATATCGAGGATCCGAAGCGGCAAACACCATGGAAGAAGCAGCAAGAGCAGCAGCAATTTCAGCAGAAAGCTCAGAACCAGGCTTATTTGGAGAGAGAAGATAAGTGTTTCTGGGAGTGTCCATGTCTTCTGGTCTCTCCCAACAATCATGATCTCCATTAGGTTCTCCAACTTGAGCAACAACAACATTAGGGTTTTTTGTTGCTTTAAGGAAGTAGTCACTTCCCCATCTGAGTGCTTCCAAAGCATGTTCAAGATCTGAACCCATTGAGTTCCCAAATTCTAACACACCCCAAGCCAACATCGTCGTTGAGAATGCCATTGGAAAATGAAATTTTACGTTGTCACCAGCATCATAGTATCCTCCAACCATGTCAACCTGGTCATTATCAATAGTATTGGAGCATATTGCAATTAATTGAATTCATTTCGGTAACTAAATAATCTATAAATTATTGTGAGCAATATTATATTTATATTCCTCTAGCCCTATTTATACAGTACTTCCAGCATATTTCATTATACGGACTAAGAAAAGCCTTAAACTTTATTAACTCTTTCATAAAATACAATAATTTTTTAATTTTATTTCTATTTGATATATATTACAGCCATGAAAACAAAATCAATACAATAATAAATGATTGATAAAATTGTCCATTCATATAGAAATTTTCTCTCACTACCAACCAACGGAGTAAATAATCACACTTGGGTTATACTTTAAATAATAAGTCTATAAATGACATACAAAATAATTATAATTTTCATCTAATAATTAATTTTTGTTGGGAATATACTTTTCAAAGGTACAAAATATATAATTGCTTAATTGTAAGGCAATTTCGATGATATCAAAGAGATATATTTTTGCATATATATACACTTTTCTGTTAATATTAACTACTATTAACTTCATCAATCAATATAAATTTGAGGAAAACATAAGAGCTCTCTTGATCTCTTAATAAGTAAAATAATGAAATACAAAATATGTTTCAATTCAAAAGGAGGATGTCATTTGTGGAAATGATCTCCTCCTGATGTGATCTGTTTGGTCTCTTTTGTCCAAGGTAGTTAAAGTCGAGATTTTGCTTAAAATCGGAAGATGAATTAAAAATCGTAACGTAACAAAATCATTAAAAAAATTGTAAAAACATAAAAGCATTTGGAAAATTAATAAAATCATTTTAATAAAAATAAAATGATAAAAACATAAAATTGCAAGGACAAAACGAGATTTTAACTACCATACTCCTATCATTATTGCACCATTTTGTTCAGCTTGGTGTCAATCCAAGCTATTGAACAAATATTGACATCTGTATTACAACCCATAAGGCAGTGTCAATGTCTAACCGGTGATTGAGTCGTGATATAGCCAATCATAATTAAAGTAATACTCCATCCGGTCTTAATTATAAAACTAAATTAATTTTTTTAGAAAAATTAATCAAATTAATCAAATTATTTTAAAGTATATTTTTTCCTCCAAACTAATTAATTTGACTAATAAACTAATATATAATATATGGATACATAATATATGATATGATTAAGTAACTTATTTAGCTTCTTTAATCTTTCAAAAAAAAGTCAACCTGATCTTATAATTAGGATTGGAGGTTGTATAATTTAACTGAAATATATACATAAACATCCTTATATAACCATAAAAAAAGCAGTACTACTCGTAAAATTTAAATCCAAAAGGCATTTAGCCACAATAAAATGGATCATATGCATAAATCATATATGACTCAGTTCACATTAGGTGCACGTGCTCATTTTTATAATTTTGGGGTGAACACATTTTTTAAAATATTTTATTTATTTAGATTAAATTATATGATGTATCATAAAATATTTTTTACACCCAATATCTTAAATTAATTAATTTCCAGTCTTACATTCAGAAATATTTTTTGTGTAAAACCAGTATCCTGTAAATTAATTAAACCTAATGTGAAATTAAATATCTTTTATAAATAGGAAGAACTTGTAGTATTAAAAAGATGGAGTATTTGATTTGTATTGGGAAATTAAACATATGCACCTGATATAATACAGATATGACTGCAATGATAAACAACAAACACTTGAACACGGCAAAGATCGATCTTCCCGTAATTGACTTGTTTGAAATTCCATATAAACTAAATCAAAAAATGTGTGTGTGTGAGAGAGAGAGAGAGAGAGAGATTAATTACAAGAGCATCGGAGCCATCTTTGAGAGCAGAGTCTTTTCGCCATGTCATTCGTTGAGAAGGTGGCAATTTCCCAGACCTTTGGCCTTCAAAAAACAAAATACTCTTCATTAATGCATCTCCATAATTGGGCAAATCTGCTCTTACCATCATCAACGTCCTCGTTGTCGTCACCAGAAGTATTGATAATAATAACCTCCACAAAGCCATGCTTCAAAACCCTTTGAATCTGCAGAAAATACAGCGTACTGGTTTGATCCTCGATCTGCAGCTACAAATTTAAAGAGAAGCAGAACCAAGTTCCTCCTGATGATGAAATAAATGCTGCCTCATCAATGTCTTAAATAGCTCATCTTTCTCAGCTTTTGTTTTGCAAATTGAATGCTCATAAGGAAATTTTGGATTTAGCTTACCTCTTATACCCCTACCATCATTTTCCCTTCTTTTCCTTTCCTAAACAGTTGGATTAAAATCTCAACAGTCTAAATTTATTATATAATAAAAATATTATTATAAAGAAAAAAGAGGGAAAATGATGGTAAAAAAGATTATGAATATAGACTGTTGAAATTTTAATCCAATGGTATAAAAGAGAAAAGGATGATAAGAAGTATAGGAAGAAAGCCAACTACAGCAATTTTAGGTGATTGGGACTTGGTTTTCCTCCTATACCTCTGAGCATCCTTTTTCTTTTTGTACCATTGAATTAAAATTTCAACAATCTAAATTTATCACATGATTAAAATATTTTTATAAGAGAAAAGGAAGGAAAGTGATGGTAAAAAGAAATAATAAATACTCTCTCTGTTCCTTATTATAAGGCACCAACTACCCAAAATTTTTGATCATTTTTTATAAGACACCAACTACATTTAACTAACTTATTTATTACTATTTCCTATTATGCCCTTACTTTAACAAACTTTTTTAAATCTATCTTATTAAAGTAGGGATAAAGTTAGAAATTTTTATTAATTTTAGGCTCATTAATAACTTGACTTCCATTTTTTTGATTTGTGAGAAAAGATAGTTGGTACCTTATAATAAGGCCTAGAGGGAGTATGAATTTTTGAGATTTTAATCCAACGATAAAAAAAAGAGTAAAAAGTATAGGAGAAAAGTCAAATCGGTAAATTATAATTAAAAGAATAGCATTTAGTTACACACAATTCCATTGGTGTTTGAGCCATAATTACTCCGGATTCTTTGTCCTCTACGTAATAAATTTAATTAATGCATGGCATAAATAATGGACATGATTTAATATTCAACTTTTATTGTTTTTACAAAATTTAATTTCTATTCCAACATTCATCCTCTTCATCATGTTTAATTTTGGGCAGCCATTGAGGAGTATGTATTTGCATTAAAATTAGGAAAAATAAATAAAAAACCAATAAAAAAATAATATCAAAAAAGTTGCATACTCCAGCTTGTAAATAATAAATGAAAGAACAACCATTAACAAGTGGATGAGCTATCATTAATAATTTTTGAGACTTTTCTAATATTATTTGTTTTTGTTGGGACATTAATGTTATTTTGCATTTATTCATGTATCTTAATCTGAAAAAGTTGTGTGTGCATGAACCAAATGAGATATTCTACTATATATATTTGGATTTTCTTTGGATATCCTACATAATTCCATTAGTGTTTTAGTCTTAACTACTCCGATCCAGATTTTTGCTCCACAGTTTCTTTTGAACAGAAAGTTAATTAAAAAATTCTTAACACACATTTCAAAATATTTATGTTCCTTCTCATATTTTACCCAAGTAAAAATGTTTTTTTTTTTAAATTTATACATACTTAACATTACCTATTATTTCTTGTTAAAGAATATTACCTACTAACTCAATCTAAGGAAAATGAACAAATTTAACAACAAAGTTATACGCAAAGGGTGCTTGGCACCATAAAATTTTCGAAGATGTAAAAAAGTACATAAAGGTTTAAAAGTGGAGCAATTTCGACACTTAACCTCTGTTAATTCGCTGACAAATGAGACCCTCAAAATCTCCACATATGTCGTTGAATTAATTCATTGTTTTGAGCCTCACTGTTTTGCTCACCGTCGGAGCCGGCGCCTTTTGGCTATGCGTTCATCTGGGGATCGTCCCAAAGGGGTTCTCCCATCCAGCAATATGTGATGGGGTTTTGTGAGGACGATGGCGTCAGCGGCGTTGTACAATTTTTTGATGCCGATATTGGAGATATGTATTGTAAGAGTGATTAAAGAAGTAGATTAAATTCAATGACATTTGGATATCTTATGAGACGTCCCAGATATTAGTGAATTGACGAAGGTTAAGTGGAGCTAATGGAAGGATCAAAATTTTAAATTGCCCCACTTTTAAACTTTTTTGTTTCCATCTTTGAAAGGGAAAATCTTTTTTAAGTCTCAAAGAACTAATAAAATTTTAAAAAAGTCTCACAAGAAAGTAACATGTCAGAAAAATCTTAAAAAAATGTTAGTTCTACATATGGAATTGTTAATCTGACATCAAAATTTCTTGTGGGATTTTTTTAAAACTTTGTTGTTTCTTTGAGACCCCTTTAAAATTTTTGTGATGTTACGTGCCTTTTTCATATAACTTTGTTGTTAAATTTATCCATTTACCCTTCAATCTAAAATTGTTGATGTGTGCGTGTGAGGATCTGTAAGTTTTAAGATGCACTATCTTTCCATCACTCAAGAGGCAAGAGAGTCATACAAAATATATCAAGCACAAGGCCATTTCTTATATATTTCCCTTGTTTTTTAATCTTTTCATGTGCCTGGTGTTCCTGGCCCATAAGAAATTCTATCGACACCATCAAATATTAATTACTCCATTTGGTTCTTATTATAAAGTATTAACTAATAAGTGTATTTGGTTCTTTTTATAAAGCACTTGTTTCTTTTTAAGAAGCGTTAATTTTTTTTCCTCATGTATGTTCATAATTAATAAGGGTAGTGAGAGAGAGTAATAATAATATAATATTAGAGTTTAGTGCAATTAGTAGGAGTAATATTGTAAATCATTTAAATTTTATGACAACTCTATTGACTTTAATTATTTTTATTAGTTTGTGAGAATTGTTAATTGATACTTTATGATAAAGATCAAAAGAAGTATATGCATTTCTTCTAACAAAAATTGGTTCAACACTTTATGAGGCCAGCATTTTTATGTTTAGGCTATATGCCATTGTTCCTATATGATGATACAAGGCAGAAGGAAAAAAATGTTCCCAATCATTTTACCTCTAATGCTGTGTATTTGGTTTGAGGGGAGACGATGAGAGGGGAGATTAATGTTTAAAGCTAATATTAGAGATGACGTTTTATAGGTCTATTTGAATTGACGTTTAAAAAGTTGATAAAACTCCTATCATATATTTAACTTGTTTATCATTAATTAAAATTAGAAAAACAGTTTCCACATTAGTCGGCTAAAGTAGTTAAGTATCTTGAAAATGGTGTAAAACCAGATTTTTGAGATGGCAAAGGCCACTTCAAACACATTTTTATTCTAAGGAGCTTCATTTTGTAAAGTAAATTTAAATGAACTTTTTGAAATTTCATTTACTAAATTTAAATGTATTGAGAATTTTTCTAAATTTTTTTAATTAGGATTAGTTTTATAAAAAGTTAATGATTTTATGAAGAATAATTTTCATTTTGAAAAGTGATGGATTTTTTTTTTTTTTTTTTTTTTGGTGACAAAGAGGGACTAATGAATGATGATTTTTGTAAATCTTTTTTAGTCTCGAGACTCTTCTTTTTATTTAAAAAAATAAATAAATAAATAAAATTTATGGTCTTGTGGAGCAAACTTCCCATCTCCTGTAATTTTTGTAAATTTGCTGCAACTTCTGGTCCCGTTGTCTTCATTACTACACGGCAACCAATCACCGATTCGCCGGTTGCCAGCTCTGCGGTCACTGGCACACGGCGCATCCGCCAGTTTAGCACATTGATTAGGGATCCGGCAAAGAGCAAGTTTGTCTGTTACTCTTGCTTCCCTCTCCCCCTTTCATTATTTTCGTGTTTTTCGGATAGATCGTCCTCATCGTCTCTTTTTTCATGTACTTTTATTAGTTTAATCTCTTCATATCTTGTCTGCTGCGTTGGCTTCGTTGCCCTCAAAGTTGAGGTTTTTTGTGGTAGTCGCTCCTTTCTTATTGATTGATTGTTTATAATGTCATTAATCTGTTCAAGAAAATTTGTCTGTGTTTTACTTTTCAAATCAGCATTTGATATCCTCTTATGTATTGGCGGGGATACTCGTCAAATGACCCTATTCCATTTCTTCACCTTAATCTAATGTAATTTCTTTATGTTCTCTAGGGTCTTGGCTGAGCTTTTAGAAAAACAATAATAAAAGCAGCAGAGGTAGAGAGAACGGGAAGATGCAGCAGAGAAATTCGACAATCGGAAGGCCTTCTGGGACAGATGGCTCAGATTACTCATACCGTATGGTTGTTGATTCGCGTAAGCTTCAATTTTGAGTTGTTCCTGACTTATCATTTTTTCCTTGTTCCTTTGTTTTCATGGAGCGTAGATTGCTGAGCTAAATATTTTTGGGCCTTACTAATCTTTTTGGTGTTGTCATGTTACATTTAGGGTATCAGCAGGTAGCCAAGGAGAAGAAACGGCTTTCTGTTCTTCTATCTCTCCAGGTACGTTAGATTTCTCTTAATTTCTGATCCTCATGTTTTTTTAACATTAATCCGAAAGTATTTCTATTTCAGACAATAGGCCCAATTTCTCTCTATTGCTTGAGCTTCCATTTTCAAATCTGTTACTGCCTCTGCCTTTTTTCCCAATGTCAGATTTGGATTTTTATTTTGATTTTGGAAATCTAGCATTTGATTTTGATTATGAAACTCTGGCACTTGATTATGGAGATGTGGATTGGATTTTGATTTTGATTTTTCCATCTGACGAGGGAGAAGAATGAAAGAGGAGCGCATGGGAAAAAATTGTTTGAGGGTATTTTGTTCTACTGATTTTTACATTATCTGTTCCATGCTCTGGACCATACTTGAGTTATTTACCAGTATTTACTACACGTTTAATCAATATAAAGGTTGCATCTTTCTTTGGATTTTTGGTCTGAATGTTTCTATAGTTTTTCCATTGCTTCTGTTTTGTGAGATGTAATGTTGGTCTGGATCTGTACCCTGTACAGAAAACATTATATAATTACATTTGATCTGTTTGCGGTTTTAATTTTGTCAAATTTGGTATTTTATCAAAAGGAAAGTATTTGATGATTATTAACACCTCTAGAATGTGCGCTTATTTCCGTGGGAGGAATTCTTACTGTTTAGTTGAGCTGCTACTAATTCTTATCTGTATGCTTCAAACTTGAATGACGTATGTAGATGAAACTAAGTAGTCTGATTAAATTATTTTCATTTGTTTAATTGCCAAGTTATTATTAGCTAGCTGGCGCACTTGCAGCACTGAGGGCTCTAAAATGATGCATCTCACAGGTTTTTGCGGGTTAAGTTTCATGAAATGTGCACAACTAGAAAAATTTTAATGTTAATCATAATGATTATTACACACATGTGCTCTCTCCGTGTGTGTAATCAAACTCACATTAAAAACATCAATCATGAAGACACAGTAATCTTCCATAATGCGATGCAAATCATAAAAATTAAAAAGGTTGAGTCTTAGCTGTGCCTTAAGATATAGTGATTCATCATCAGGGAATCCTCAGTCTCCTATCTTCATCATTTGGAAGTTAGTTGTGGTACCCTGGAGGCTTTTGTTCAAGGTAGAAAGGTTACGGAGTGGGAGCATGAACTGGTGTTTTAGGAGCACATATCATTGGGGGGCTTTTGATGAGGGGAAATTTCCAACTAAGATGCATATAATTTGTTGATGTGGGGAGCTAAATTAATTCCTTTTTATTTTTGTTGTTCATAGTCAAGTAAACTCATAATTATTTGTCAGCTTATATCTATTATGAAGGTTAATAGTAACCACTATTTATTTTTTTTGTGATGTTTGTCACCATTTCTTCTAATATGATTTGATTTTTGAATACTTCTATGCAGGCTTTGTTACTATTAATATCAGTGATATTGGCATTCTTACCGGGAAAAGAACAGGATACTCTGGATAATGTTGCTCTTGGTTTAGTTGTTTGTGGTCTCATTATTCTGATCATTACTGAATTAGGTTGCTAAACCCACTGTTTACAACATTACATTCTGTTTTACTGATTTTTAATTTTCACCAGTTAAATAAACTTTCTGTGTTTTTTTATTGTAAAGGTCGGAGACAAAGTAGGGCCATTTTCTTGAGAGTTTATCCTTGGACTGAATTCTTATCTATTTTTCTGCTTCGGAGCCTCGCCAAACGTCATTTTATAATTAAGGTAATACATCATTGTGTTTCAACTAAATTTCCCTGAAGAATCAATGAATGAAGAAGTATAACAGCAAAACTATTGAACTTTATATAGTGGGCAAGGAAAAATGAGAAAGATGTGATCTGGAAATAAGTTCTAAATGAATAACTTGACAAATTCATGAGATTCATATACTGTGTTATGAGAATGTGCATGGCCAAGCCCATTGGGCAATTTATAAATTATAATATCTGTGGTTTAACAGCTAGCTAGAGGAAAGGAAATCATCAGATCAGAAGGAGAAGAAAAACTTATAACAGAACATAGTAACGAGAGTCAAATATTTTGAAACAGCTGTCCAGCCACTTTGCATATCTGATCAGGAATTCTCCTTGGAAGGAGGAGCATTTTCTAAGCACCAAAGAATGGCCATATACACAATTATATCCCATAGAACAATTAGAGATGATTTTTCCTTGATTTTGCTTGCATTTCAGTTCAACCTAACAAATTGCAAAATCCCATAAACCAGGCATGAGTACATTTTTGTTATACTTATTACCAAATTCGGAGGAACTGTTACAAGGTATTAGGACATAGCTAACTCCACCAAATGTACCCAAGACACCTTATTCCACAATACTGTCACAGCTGGATGGTAGAAAAACAAATGGGGGGTAATTCACTGATCTAGATTTACGCAATTACAGTCATGTTAGGAAGAAAGAACTTCATAGGGTTAATGAACCTGCAACACTTAGAAGGAGCTTTAGAGATCCAAATAGGTTCAGTTAGAAGAAACATTTCCTGAGTTCTTCAAGTGTTTCTACTATATTTCTTTCCTTTATTTTCAAGTTTCATGTTTGTTGTTCTGTGTGTTTTATCCATCAAAGAGAGAAAAAAAAGAGAGCAAATAAATAAAGCTTTGCCTCTTTGGCATGATCAGCTTCTAAATTAGGCAATAATGAAGTTGATAGCTTTCGCACTCTGTAGAAGCATTTTAATTTGTATAAGAAAAAGAAGCTCTTTAATTCTAAGGAATATACCCTTGCATATCAGTATCCTATCAAGTTATAAAGCTAATTCATCAGCAGTCTGGAGCTTATTTGCAAATGTGATGTAGTATTTAAACCTGTTTGAGAAAGTAGATTGAATCAGTTGGTCTGATTGCTTATCCAGTTCAATTGATTTATAAAATTAGTATGTCAAAAGGTCAATCAAAAACTGGCCAAACCATTTTTGGTTTTTTTCAAAATAGCCTGAGTTGTCAAAATTTGTTTTGAACTCTCCCCCTCTTTCGTTTTGGATTATTTCCCATAACACATTGTGGTTCATATCTGACATATGAGCAACTGGAAATAAAAGGCACTACAAGAAAGAGAGGTTGATATGGAAAGAAATTTTAAACAAAAGGCATGTACTTGATCATTTACAGTGCTTGTTTTCCATCGCGCATCATCTTTAATTTTGAAGTCCTTCAGGGATCAAGGTGTTTAAACAAAATAGTTCCTCCTCAATTGGTTCTTTGACTTTTCTTCATTACCAAATGCTCTGTTTCTGTTCATAGATGGCTTGAAGTAGGCAAAAAGGACCTTAAAAATGATGGGGACTTTGGTCTATTTCTTTTCGTCTGATAAATTATGTTTCCTTATGCCTTTTCGTTTTCGTTATTACAATATCAAGTATAAATCTAATATAATTCAGAAACCACAAAATTGTATTATTAAATACATTTTAAAAGAAGGATTGGCTATAATTTGAAGTTAAAACCAATGAATGTTTAAAGCTTTATTGAGGTTACTGTGTGCTTACTCTTCTGGAATTTCTGTGGCTTTTTGATGATTTGATCTAGTCAACTTTATTTTTAAAACTAATGTTAGGGTTGTTATGTTGTAAGTGCATCTTTACAACCTGATTGCTATGTTCATAGTTGTTCTTTGGAACTTCTCTCTTGGTTTTACAGGAGAACTTGTTCTGGAAAACAAAGTTTGATCGAGATGGTTTTCCTGTTCTTGGAGCTTGTATGTGTCTTTCTAATCCAAACTTTCTGTATTGTGTTAGAATTTGGATTTTGTGACTGAATAATTATTGGATTGTTTTAACTGCTGCAGGCTTGCTTCTTTATATTGTTGCATTGGCACTGGTTAAGATGCTTACCTCCATGACGATCTCTTCCCTCATTTCCAACATGGCCCCTCCCAGAAAAGCCAAAGCCTCTTAGCCTCATCAATTTTACTTTGTACCGTAGATTGCTTTTTATTCTTCTT
Organism: Acacia confusa; assembly: GCA_037074495.1. NCBI lineage: Eukaryota > Viridiplantae > Streptophyta > Magnoliopsida > Fabales > Fabaceae > Acacia > Acacia confusa. Next base: position 41,446,804 of record CM073502.1, on the reverse strand, counting down.
TTCAAGAGATTGAGTTAAGCTTTTATCTTTTGTGGTAATTTTAGGATTTAATCATGTGACCTATTAAGCATGGGCTTGAATTAGCTTTTGGAGAATATATTTTGGAAAAATAGATTGAGAGCTGCCAAGAGCTGTACTGATATTCTCATCTGAAACCAGGATTTTGGGTTTTAGAACTGATTTAGGTTTTTAATGGGGCTATATTGCTCTAAAATCATCATTGGGATCAAAAAAGTGTTTTTGACATTCAACAGCAGTTAGATCTGTATGTCAAACTTTATAGGTAGAAAATGAAACTAAAACAGATTTCAATGCATAAGCAAATGCAAAAAGGTGAACCATGATGAGCCTTAAGAGTTGAGTATGAACTTGGCATTTTATCATTTAGAGTAGTGCAAGGAGATCTTCGTAGTTTTGTCTAAATTATTGTTTTGGCAATTTTAATTTTCAAGATCAGAGAGTTATAAGTTTTGGGGGGGGGGGGGGGGGGGGGGGGGGAATAGCAACAGGTATTTGAAATATCAAGAAAAAAATAATGTTTTGCAAACCATTTGAAGTATGCCAATAATATTTTTCAAGTATTTCAAATATTTAGGAAATAAATATAATACATGGTTTAATACTTCAATTAGAGTTTTCATTATTTTGATGTTGGCATTTTCCTCCCTTTAAAAATAAATCATAACCATTTATACAATCCTATCCTCATACTAAGTTTTACATTTTTGGGGCTTGGATAAAAAATAAATTCATATTCTAAACTTAACACAAGATACCAAGTAATTACAATATTTTGAGATCCCTCCTCTTATTATTTTGTTTTGAAATATTGCCCTCGCGCGCGCGCGTGTGTGTATATATATATATTTTACAAATGGTATTTCCTATTATTGTAGGACTGGGTGAGGGATAAGTGGTCTAAATGAGGCCATATCCATATAAGGTTTTTGCAAGACTAGGTGATGTTCTTGGGTATATGATGGTTTTATTGAAGGCATAATAAGAAACATATATGTCTACATACACATTGTTTATTACAAAATATAACTTATTAAAAATTTTCATACATAGAAAGTAAAGTATTGATGCCCTATAAATTTTACACACACAAAGAATATTGCTATTAATGCTCTTCGATTTAGATAATTCTCACTAATAAAATTTTGGAAGGAGACTTTTTCCAAAATTTTACAAATATTAATTACTCTTTTATACGTGGGATACGTATGACTATATTTGAGAGCCTATATCTAATTATGGCCATCCTATTAAATCCACTAGTAATAATTTTCTTTTGAATAAATTCTTCATACTCTCTCCGTCTTTAATATAAATTACTTTAACTAATTCATCATACCTAAAAATGGTAGTTGCCTCATTAAATTCGTCCTAAATTGAAGAAAATTTACAATTTTATTTATATTAAATGAGGTTTTGAATGAGAGAGAGAGAAATACAATGAGTCATATTTAAACATTAAATATAGGGGAAAAATTGATGAAAAACATTAATTACTCTCTAAATGACTTATATTATGGTCTAAACCATTTTTCTAGAAGTGACTTGTACTTTGGACCAGTCACCCTTTAAATTCATTGAGTCATCATTTTTCCTTAATATTAAGGGACCGAAAATACATCTTATAAATTTAAGGAACTATTTGATATAATCTTAGAGAATTGAATATATATTTTAGCCTTATACTTTAAGATGGTTAACAAGTTTGAAGCCTCTCATTGTTATTTATTATTATGCTGGAAATGTCTTATAAAAAATCCATCAGGGGAGCATAGAATAAGAAATATGGTTAATAGAAAAGGAAGATTGAAGATATATATTGGTGGGAAGAAAAAAGATTATTGCAGAGAGAGACACACACATATTTAAGTCTCAATCAATCACATAGCACAAAATATACATTAACTGGCATCTATAGAAGCAAAGCTCGACAATGCTTTGCTATGCTCAAGTGATAATCACAGCTTTTGTAGCACTTATCTTCGTTTTTCACAATTACCATCACAGGCATGTGGAAATGCCACAGGTCTCTTCTCCATTCATGATTCATTATTCAAAACCAAAAGCTTGAAGAATCTATATCTATATCTTTGCAAATACTTGTGGCGGGTCCCTATTTACAAGTCAGAGAAAGAGGATTCTTTTATCCTATTTATAAGATACATCATTCAATTATTGACGTACAATTTTATTCTTTATGTATTATTATGTGTATTCTTATTTTCTTAAAGTATATATATTAAATTAAAGTAAAATTGAAAAGTTATTAAATTTTACAGAGTTAGTGTTGTTTAATGCTTTTTGTTTTTTTAGTAAAATATGCTGAAAATGACTTATATATAATGACTTAGTTTAAGGTTATATATACAAAAAATTTCTAAAAATATAAGGACTACTCATTAAACTTAAACTAAATCTTTATGAAATTGTAGGTATCAAAATCAACCATTTGAAATTATATGGATCGGTATTAAAATTCAATCAAATTATAAGGACTAGAATGATATTAACCCTATTAGTAATATACTACCCTAGTTCCATTTATAAATCCAAATTAACTAACTCTCACACACTAAGAAGAGTTAGTTAACTTACTAATTATAGGCAAAATTTCTAATTGTTCTCTTAGCTAGTATTTATTTTAAAATTCAATATGAATAAATTATTTTTATTTATTACAATTAATAAAGGTAGAAAAGGAAAAAAAATGCATTTATCACTTTGAAGCTGGACTTATAATAAAGACCAAGGTTTTTGTCAAAATGCATTTATAAATAAGAGCAGAGTGGGGTGTGTGTGCATTAATTTGCTTCTTGTTTTAGGGGTAAAATTTTTTCTGCAATCACCATTGTGTACATAAAATTTGTCACATGTACTTGTCTTTCAAATAGTATAATTGAAAAGTTGGTTACTCCCAAATTAATGTCAAACATCATTATCAGCTGTGTCTGTGTACAATTTTAAATGTAGACCATACATATACTTGTCAAGTAAAAACAATTGTGTGCATCACATATATTGTCCATGTAAAAAAGAAAAAGAAAAAAAAAAATCATATTTTATGTCGGTTGTTTTATTCTTTTAAAATACTACTTTATCATCTGCCTTTTTCTTATGACACCACCCTACGGTAGCTGACACGTAATTCCTTAATTCATCAAATCAGAACCAACAACAATTAACCAATAATGCAGCATCCATTAAACGACACAATATATAGTAAACCAATAATTCATTATGGCTAGAAACGATAACCAAATACAAGTAATAACCAGCATGAGTTGAAGTTAAAAACTGTAACTTTTTTTTTTTGAGTCAAGACAAAATGAAATTAAGTAAAGATGGGTTTCACGAATTATATATTGTTAAAACACCATCATGAAAACTAAAATGCACAAAAAAAAGGTAAAGTAATACTTAACACCAATTAAAGAAAAATCATAAAGTAATGCCAATATCTCCTGCCGAGTGAAAGAAAACGAGCAAGATGATTGAGTATGAATACAATTAAAGCATTTCTTGACACAAATGATTGTGACAGGAGGCTTGAAGTTAACTTCAATCATGCCAGAATTATAAATCCAAAATAATGTGGCTCTCAAACACTTGGAAAGGAAAACTCCTGTTGCTAATTGACTTCTCTACAGAATTCTTTTTAAGAAAGTACCCTCATATGACAAATGATTCATTGACAATAAAGCTTATTCAACATTTTGTATTCCTAGAAGATCATAATATCACATCCTTCACCAATGAGTGTAATCGAGGAATTGGGTAGAGAAGGCTCGCATTGATATTCTTCAACCAAATATGAGACAATAAATGAAAAAGCTGAGGAGGAAGTAATTTGTAGATCCTAAGGTTAACAATAAAAAGGCCCTCATCAAAATCTTAAGAGGTTTATTTGAGGTTGAACGTAGACTAAGTGATTGCGCTGAACAAATATAAATTCTTTGGATTCTACTTCCTTTCATCATCTCTTCCCAAATCTCATTTCAAAGCGGTTTTAATTGTCTTTCATTGTTACATTGGGTTTTTAGTTGGAAAAAGTTTTTGAAAATTTTATAAGAACCCATTATAAAGAATGTAGACCAATTAAGTAGGCTATGAAAGGACCATATTAAAAAAGAACCAAAAGTGGCAATCTCAAAGCCCATTCTTCGGAATCGAGGTTTACATACTTCAGGGAATGAGAGCCCTTAACCCAAATTCTAATCCAAACCTAACAACTTGAAGACAATAATAACAAAAACAAAAGAAATACCTCTGTTAGCAAAAAGAAAACGAAATAAACAATTTATGAAATGGTTTTCTCTTATTTTATCTTTCCAAGTCAACATAAAACACACATTCATAATCATAGCCATGAATCAAAACATTTTTTCTAAGAAATATACTATTTTATCTTAAATATAAGAGCTACATAATTAATTTACTCATATTAAAAAAAATTAGTTAAGTTATTTATTTATAATAAATGTTTTTTTGTTTCCCTAAGCTATTAAGATACCTCTTTAATTATTAATTAATTTCATTGATAAAAACTCACTTTAACATGCACAACTGATATAGAAACTTTGAGAGGAGAAATCTTTATAAACTTAGGGACAAAGTGGATTGTAATATCACATTTATAACCAAAGTAAATATCTTAACTATAGTTCTTACATTTGGAACCGATGAAACTCACTTTACAATTAATGGAATCCTCATCTAACAAATAACTTTCCAATTCAGCATCCATCTTGATTAATCTACTTTTCTAATGACAAACATGTTGTAATATTTTATTTTATAGAAGACTCGATCACATTCTTAATATTGTTGTGGTTTACATTGTGCTAATTATCCTCTCAAGTCTCAACAGTCATATGTAATTGCTTAACTTAGATTATTTATGGAGAGCATATCATTTTTAATATAATGGAGTTGAATGAAGAACCGTTGACTTCTTAAAATTTCATATATGTTAATATACTTTAAACTTCATATTACACATAAAATTAGATTTTCTATATGTTGTTTCTTAATGTACTTTTTCATTTTTTGATGTCATATTAAAAAAGTGATATTTCTTTCTATGTTGTTTGATCTCATGGTACTCATAATTCCTCTCAAATTTCAACCAATCAATGTAACACTCAAACATTGATATAAAAAGAATGACCTTTCTTGATAAATCACGAAGTTCAAAATAATTATTTAACTTGTTTCAAAAATTTTGAGCAACAATGAATGTTATAAAAATCATAAACCCTAAATTTGAATTTAAATATATAAGTATCTATTTTGATTTATATCAGACATTACACACACACACATATATATGACGAAATAAGCTTAAATTAATATATACAGTATACCAATTCTTTTGAAGTAACGTACGGATTTGACAACGAGGCGAGGGCATCGAAAGCTTACTTGATACACCATGAATTTTAAGATTTTTTATTGATCACTGGTGGTAAATACTCAGTAATTACATAATTTTTTTTTTGGCCAACAGTAATTATATAATTCGAATATTCGCCTTATTAACATTTTAATAATCCGACATAAATTATAAAACCTGTCATACGTATGTATATTTTTATTCAGAGATAATATAAAATTGTATTGACAGCAAATATCCAATTGTGATCATCTTGAATGTCCATGCAGATGAGGTGGCTCACGGGTCGTGGTCAATAGGGATGTAAAAGGGTCAGGGGTCTGTCAGGGGCCTGTGACCTAACTTGTTAAAAGCCTGGTCATGCCTGACCTGTCAAGCTAAAAGGTCAGACCAAGGCCTCTTATGAGGCCTGTTTTCCCTTAATAGACCAGACACAGGCCTGATTAGTGGCCTTTTAGGCCTGTTAGGCCGTTCTGTTTATATTATTAATATTAATTTATGTAATTTTGACCTGTTTTTAGCCTGTTTAAAGTAGACCTGTTTTCGGCCCGTAGCCTGTTGTTTATATTATTAATATTAATTTATGTAATTTTGACCTATTTTTAGCATGTTTAAAGTAGGTCTATTTTCGGCCTGTGACTTGTTTGCTTAATTAAATTAAAAAAAATAAAAAAAAATAATTTTTTTTAAAAAATAGAAAAAACAGGCCTATATACAGGCCAGGCCCAAGCCGAAAAATAAGCCTGTAATAAGCCATAGGCCAGACTTAGATCAGTATGTTACCGAACAGGCCTTCACCTGTTTACACCCTAGTGGTCAATAACTGTTGGTACAGCTAAGCTTAAAGTGATGACGGCGCAGACGCTAACTGTTGCAGTTGGCCCACGTCATCATCGGTCACCCCGAACATCGCCGATCATCCTGCAACATTTCACGCTACAATTAAGCTGTCCGAGGGGAAGGAAGGCCAAACAAACAGCAAAGAAGTAAGCTGTCATGTGATTCTGCTTCGCACGTTCTACCAAGTAGTTGCCTTTTTTTTAAGTTCACATTAGCCCTCTATCTGCCACGTGGCATTCTTGGGTAGGTTACCCACGTGCTCCTTCGTAAAATTCTTGGTCCACCGTTTAAATTCCCTAATTAAAAACATCTGTGAACAAACACTTTTTTTCCCCCTCTTTTTACCCGTAAGTTTTCAACAATTTTATCCGAGAAGTTTTTAAGTTGGAGTAATTTTATCTTGACCGTTATCTTGATTAATTTTGATGGTTTGTTAATTAAATATATTAAATTAACAATATATATGTCACTACGTTATTTTTTGTTATGTTGCAATATTTTTTTTTAAAATAAAGCACATGACACATGAATTTTGAGTGAAAATTTGCACTAAAAAATAACATAGATAATATGTGAATTACTAGCTCAACATATTTAATCAATTAATAGTTAAAATTAATTAAGATAATATTGATAAAAAAAAATTGGCCTTTTCTTAGCATTTTTAGGGCAAAATTATGCCCAAAAAATTTTCGGGGCAAAATTACCTATTAGTGAAAACTTTCAAATCAAAATTACACTTTACCCTTATTTTGACATGGGCATGTATATTCCTTTTAGGCTAATTTTGTTCCAAGCACTGGTGGATATTAACTGTTGGCATTGCTTTCCATGGGAATTCAAATCTTGGTAGATGGATTAGCATCTTTCTAAACCTGAGCCCGTACATTGAAGAAACAATATGAATTGAGGGAAGAAATTCTTCATTACAAAATTTATCATTTGAAAGTATTTGCAATTTGTTTAGAACTCTCTTGTAACTTGTATTTAGTTATTTGCATCTTATTTTCAACTATGTGTAAAACTAAATACATTTCTACATAGCCGAAGATATGTTGAATACAATTCAACATGGAAATGAGAGTTACACTTGAACCCACTTAATAACTTGGATTCTTAGGAGCCTTATATATATATATTTTTATCTTAAAAGAATAAAAAATAGCCATATATATATATATATATATATATATATATATATATAATAATAATAATAATAATAATAATAATAATGATACTTTAATGATTTATAAATATTAACAGAACTAATAATGCATGATGCCCCTATAACACAAGGGAGAATACTCCCTCCCTTTAAAATTATAGGCTGCTTTAAACTAATTAATTTCTATCCTCGAGGAAACAAGTAACATCACTAGAAATTGTCTACTCTTTCTCTTATCTATCTTTATTTAATAGGATAAATCTTAATCAAAAATAAATAAAAAATTCTCATTAATTACTTCTAGAAAATACTAAAATGTATTATAATTTAATACATGAACATAGTAGGAAATGCCAAAAAACTAAGAACTTTCCAAAATCACACTATCACAATGCTTTTAACGTTCGTTTTTTTTTTTGGGCATAATTTTGCCCTAAAAATGCCTCCAAATGCAAATTGAAGGAGGCATCGAGACGGATCAAACACGCAATAGATCGAACACATTGAGCATGGACCAGAAATGCCAACCACGGACCACGTCAAGCAAAAGACATCGTCACGGGTTTGAAACTTTCCAATGCGAACAAATCCAGTCCTCCTAGATCTAGAACTGTTGAGCACGGACTATACTCAAACATGTTGATGGATGCAAGGAAAACAACAATGGCTTCATGGAGGCATGGTGACGGAGATAGAAGACTAGAGCATATTTGGAGTGAAGGAGGTCACTAGTGGCATTGGTGTCGTTGAAGGAGGAGGTGGGGGAGGCGATGCGACAGTGGGCCGAGAAAGGTAGAAGGACGTGGAGAGAGAAGAAGAGGGAGAGATGAAGGAATGAGAGAGGAGGAGGAAGAAAAAAAAGAGAAGTGGAGGCTGAGAGTGAGACAGAGATGACGGAAGAAAAAGGAAATGAATGAGAGATGAAGGAATAAGTCACTTCGGGGGTGTGAGAGCGAGAGGGAGAGATGTTTAAGCGTCCTAGTTTGAAATTGGGACACCAAAATCACTATTTTTTGCATCTTTATTTTAAGTTCGGACACTAAGAGAAGTATTTTATTTTAAAAGGGACACTAAAAGTAGTGCTTTAATTTAGCTTTAAAAGCTCTATTTTTGACATTCTTTTTATAAATTGACACGCCAAAAATAAACTTTTAGTGTCTATTTTCTAAATTGAGACGCCATCAATAGACTTTTAGTATCTTTTTGAAGTTGGGATGTGAAAATCCTTCACAGAATTACAAAAATGTTATTGTTTTATTTTTTACTTCCTCTTTTATAAAAGGAACGTCTTTAAAAAAAAATAAAATTCACTTTTTATAACAATGTCATGTTCATAAATCAACATGAACATCTCTTTTTTGCAAGGGGTGGGGCGGGGGGTCCTTAGCTAACTTTGGAATTGGAAGTATCAAATCAGAAATAAATAAATAAAAGTCAAACTTTCAAAGTCTAAATAGGTTAATGCAATAACGTGTTGAGCTCTTAATTTTGACTTTTCTATACCAACATTAATCATTGAGGGTCTTGCACGTGTTCTCAAACTTAATTTCATTATTTCTTAAAACATTTTCAAACCGTAACTAGCGTAGTATTCATGATCATTTCCTCTCCTAAGTGTATATATTGTTGATTATTAAAAAGTATACGTATAACGAATTAGTTTGGTATCTTTCTTAAGCAATCGAAATTCAATTTAATTCAACAAAAGATATCATGGTCTAAGAAAGTCCAATTACTCCTCTAATCCTTAATGTATGAGCTAATTTGGAGTTGATCTTGATCTTAAACATAAGATATATTTTTTATATTTGTCAATTTTTTCTTCCTAATTTACCTTTATGATGCTTCCTCAACAATAATCAAGATAAGTAAGAGAGAGATGGAGGGAATTAAGGAAAATGATTAGGGTGTTTTAGAAAAAATATCTCACATTAACTAATTTAATTAATTAACTTCTTTAATCTAATTAAATTACATATATATTGAGAGTATATTGGGAATATAACAAAATAAAAAAATATATAGAAACTTTGGATAGCTGTTATCAAGTGACTTGAGAATCACAACTAAGTATAGGATTATAACAAAATCTCTCGAGAAGATTTGGATCCATCATAACACATGGCAATTATATTGTCCAACCTCCTAGAATATTTGTGATGTCTCATTAGTTATACAAGAACCTGAATAATTAATTACTTGAATAGAATCATTTTGTTCCTATGAAGAGCAATTATATATGTCTATGGAATTCCTATAACCCTAAAACTGACAACCTCACTTTTTCAATATTTTATTCATGAACAATTGAATAGGGGAAGAAAGAAATTTAAAAAACCACCTGAGGTTTGCCTATATAAACCTAAGGGTTAGAAGTCATTAGACATATCTTCACAGAAGTAAAAGAAAAGTGTTGACTTATAGATTAGAGAACATGGAAGGCAAAACTTTCGCACGTCTAGCTTCATTCACATTTCTCTCATTTCATCTTCTTCTCTTCTTCATTCTTCTTTCTCAAGCTTCAGCATGCAACAATTCCACCATTAATCCTCCAGCTTCTTCCAATTCTTACCAAACCAACAAGAACACCAATATGAATCCTAACTCCTATTCCCAGAATGCCACAAATAATCCTTCTCCAAATCAAATTGCAAATAGCTACAAAGCCTATGTTTTCACTTCCTGCAATGCCTCCACGTACCCTTCAATCTGCTACCAGTACTTATCCAACTACGCATCAAAGATCAAAGCAGATCCTTTCAAGCTTTGTGATTCCTCTTTATCTGTGGTGCTAACACAAGCTAAGAAAAGCTTTTCAGTGATATCAGATCTTTTAAATCAGAAGAACAGTTATGTATCGGGGAGGGCTGCGAAGGCGTTGAAGGATTGTCTTAGCAATGTGAAAAGTTCTATTGGTGAGGTTAAAAAGTCTCTGGATGATATGAACCATTTGTATGATAGTTATGATAAGGAGTTTCAGATGAGCACGATTAAGACATATGTCAGTGCTGCTATTACTGATCACGAGACTTGTTTTGATGGGTTGAATGAAGAGAACGTGGATGCTTCTGTGAGGGACAAAGTCAGAAACAGTGTGTTAAATGTTCAGAGGATGACCAGTAATTCTTTGTATTTCATCAACAATCTCAAGTATTAATTCAAATATTTGCATCAATAATGGAGGAAATTGTGTTTCGGATTATATGAAGTCAAATTAAGACGATGATTGTTTGATTTTATTTTATTTTTTTTGGGTTTTTGCCTTATTGGCAACATTCAATAAGGTAGCTATTTATGTAAGTGTTTCTCATTTATGCCTCTCAATATATCTAGCTGTGGGGCTTCTCTTTTGATGTTTATTTTTTCATATGGAATTTTCTTTGTATGGTATAATATCATTTAATAATTAGAATTGTGCTGTTTTTATTTTGGGACCAACTATGTGCAATTTAAGATTTACAAGAAGGTCGCTTCATGATTTTCAAGTCATTAATGATCAGAATTAAGGCATGTATTGTGATTATTATCTTAAAATATGCTTGATATACCTAGGTATGAAAATAGGCCAGGTACCTGACAGGAGTTTACGACCTAGCCTACAAAAGTCCTAGCATAGTTTATTTAGTAAATTGGTCAAAATTAAGCTCAGGCCTATTGTCAAACCTATTTAGATAAACAAGCTAAGCCTACTTTCACAAGGCGTAGCCTACAAGCCTATAGGTCTAACCTATTTAACTTTTTTTTAAAAAACAAATTATGTATAAGTAGATATAATATCATCTAAATAATTATAAATTTACAAACTCAGTCTTAGTCCCAAGTATCACATGTCATCGCATTACTACAAATTTGGGTATATATAACGCTTAATAAATAATGGTTACATAGAATAAACGTTATGTATGTCGAGGCAAAAGTCATGCATGGATATATAATGCATAAAAGTAATTGTTATTCATGTGCATTGTCATATAATACGAGGTGGAATTCGTAAAAATACAAATAACGGTTGTAGTTAATGACCATCATTTAATTGGTTAGAAAAAATAACAGTTTTGAAGATACAAATGTCATTTAACCCATAAAAACAATTCTTCTTCCAAGCATATCTCAGCAAAAACACAAACATAACGGTTATATCTATTGATCATAAAATATGAACAACAAAAACAATATTTAATAATAAACAGGTCATGTAAAGAAAAAATCTAAAAAGCACATTTTCATAAGCTCATTTGGTCCAACACCAAGTACCAGTTCTTCTAAATTAAATACTTCAGAAAGAGGTAATCAACTTTATTTATACTGATATATTCCTTTTGTTCCTAGTACTTTTCTAAAAACACCTTTCATAACCTCATCCTTCTCTCTTTATCATGGTTAGATGCCATAGAACTCTTTCCATTATCCTTCCTCCTCCTCCACAAGCCCATACTCCTCCTCCACCACCAAGCTCCTCCTCCTTCTCTTTTTCCTCCTCCTCAAATGGAGGCTATATTGCAGACGTTAGCCACCCTTGACTGCTCCATAAGTCGTTTGGGTAGACACGCCTATGGTCTAAACAGGAAGTTAGACTTCATCCTTCGTCACAATTAGGTCGTATATAATCCCAGTTAGACCCTTTATCTCTTTCCTTTGATGTGAATGATGTTTTGAGTGAGGGGTAAGGGCAGGAGGAGGAGGATAGCAGTAATGGTGATGATTGAAATCCATTATTGTTTTTTTTAAATATTAAAAAATTGTTAGGGGAAAGTAGCCCAAAAATATTTTTTAAAAAACATTTATACTTTATGGTTATTATTAAACAATCGTTATCAAAGGACACGTTATGCTTGATAACCCGCGGAATGATCTTTAAAGGACGCGTTTGGCAAGGACGAATGGATAAGTTTGAAGGAATTGACCTTTCTTGTTTACTCTCTAGATCAGAGGGTGCACAAATCATTAGAGAAAGATGAATATGATGATGCAACAGATCTTTCATCCTCATAACTTTTTATTTTTTGTTTGTTTATTCACACTTTTTTTTTCTTTCTATTTTAATTTTTTTCCCACAACTTGGAATATTTGACTTCAAAAATTATTTCCTAACATGTTTCAACTCCATTTTTCATTTTAAAAGCAATGGATATCTTAAAAACATGTAAAGGAATTTAATTTACCATTTCTTAGATTAAACTACAATTCTATAAAAATCTAAAAGCTTAGGACCAAGAACTTACCTTGAAGTTCTTGAACTCCTTTTTCCTTCTCTTGATTTTTGCCTTACTCACTCACACTCTTACTTATGATTAGTTGTGTTAGCTTGTGTTGGTGTGAAGAATGAAGAGGAGAGACACCTCTATTTATAGGAAAATAATCAAGCTTGTGTGAATCTAATTACATGGAATCATTTTCCTCTTCTTTTTCCTTAACCATTGAATTAAAATTCACTTTGTGAAACTCCATCTCCCCCCTCCACCTAGCTGCCAACAGCCACCTCTTCTCCCTAGCCACTCACTGGATGATTTTTTATGTGGCATTAATCCAATGGCTTAAGTCTCTAATTGGTTGATTTAATTTCATAAGAATTAAGGTTAATTATAGGATTAATTAGGACCATTGGATTGCATTACATGTGCAACAATTTCAACCATTGATTCTAGTTGCAATTGTTGCCTTTTGGGGATAATTTGATTAAGCCTAATTATCGGCCTTAATCATGTGCTTAATTGTCCTTTTATTGCAAATGTCATAGGTTAATTAACTTGCTACTTAATCAAGGTCATTAGAGCATTATTAGCAAACGTAATTTCACCCCTTAGGCCCTTGATATTTTTGAAATGGCTGCCCCATTTTGGATTATCTTAATTTTCCTTTCATCATATTAAAGACACGTGCAATTAATCTTAATTAGTGAAAGTTTAAGTGCTCCTTAGTTTTAGCTAACTTGCTTTAATTTAATTAAGTTTCTTCATTGCTTATCTTGACCCTTTTTGATAGGCAATTTTTATTACTTTATGTGATTTTTATATAACATTTTATTGTCCTTGTATGTTTTATCAAAACCTACCATTTAATTATAAATTCCATGAAGAAATTTGCCTAAAATTATATTCAATGATGTTATAATTCTTTGAGACACATATCCACATGCAATTATATTATCTTAATTGTTCATCAAAACAAAAGATTTATGATGAATAAAATTTTTTAGGCATTACATAAAACACCTAGGTACATTTATGTAATTTTATCTAGCCCCTTTTCTTTGTTGATTTGCAATTCCCATAAATTTTGGGGAATTTCCTCCAGTTCTAAAAAATATTAAGTTTGACCCGATTGACATCTTCCAATTTTCTTCTTAAACGCTTACAATGTAAGATTAAATACGAGGTACCATCAAAAGTCAAAGAAATCATTTGCATGAATAATTAATAAATTATGATCATTTTGTCCGTAATTATACTTAATTTAAATACAAATGTCAATAACTCATATTAGTGATTAATAATGTAATAATATCCTAGAAAATACATTAAAAATCCTAAATTAATCATGAAAAGACCTATAAAAATATAGTTCAATCAACTATCCTCTTTGATTACGTTGATGAAGCATCATAGGAGTAAATTAAAAAAATATTGAAAAATATATTATATATTTAAGATTAAGATTAATTCTTTAAATATGTGTTATATTAAGGACATGAGAGAGTATTAAAAAAAAAAATGGTGACATTCCAATAAATAAGTGGAAGTAACAAATGGGTATCTGCGTCGGTTTCATATACAAGCGACATCGTATATCTCATTCATGGATAGTAAAAAAGAAAGGGAAAAAGTCCAAAAATAAGTGGAAGTAACAAATGAGTATCTGCGTCGGTTTAATATACAAGCGACATCGTATATCTCATTCGTGGACAGTAAAAAAGAAAGGGAAAAAGTCCAAAAACAGACGTCAAAAGCCCTCCTTTTGTAATATAACAGACATGTCATGTGATGTGCCACAAGGTGGGCGGGGTGATGTGGCACATTTGGCAAGTATTGTAATATAAGTTGCCTTATTCATATTTTTAAGGGAAACTACTTTTGACAGCGACATTTATTTTTGAAAGTGAAAATTTGCTTCTAAAGCCTTTTAACGGTGACTTTTGGACCTGAGTCACCATCAAAAACTAAATCCCCCCCCCGGGGGGGGGGGGGGGGTCAGTAGTGATGCAAACTAAAATTGTTGTAGGGAAAATGTGGACTTTTTTTAAAACTTTGTGCGATACATGGGACCACACTAGTGTACTTGTAGAAAAAGAAATAGTCTAATAACATGCAGAAACAAGTATGAAACAAAAAGTCGCCTCATGAGAAGGAGATGAAATATATAAGAAATAGCCTAATTAATGCATGTGTAGAGTATTGGCAATGCTTTCAGATTTTGACTTCAACATACGTGTATGTGTGTGTGCAGTGTCGAGTTCATGAATTTATATATAATACTTCGCAAATCTAATTTTGGACAAGTTTGGCACCGAGAGTTGTGATGAAGAGACTATAAAGTTGGTCATTCTAAGCAGGAACTTTAATTATTTATGCGCTTCATACTGTGAGCATCAATTGTCAATGGAAAAGTCCTAGATTAAAAGGAAACGTATTATATAGGAACTATAGAAATGTAACAATATGTATTCCAAGATGTTTAGTTAAGATATGATGTTAAATTTATGATTTTATAGCACTTTGCAAAGCAAGCTTGGACAAGTTTGGCACCAATGTAAAATTTGACCATCATTTCATATATAGGAACCGCCATAAAGTTTGGCACCAATGTAAAATGTTGTTAGTTCCGTTTATAGAATTGGATAGTTCAGATGTGCTTAAAATATCCTTTAATATTTTATATATGAAAGAATGTAATGTACTATTTAGATTCAATAGAAGAGATTCTAAAAGTGACTCATAAACAAGTAGGTTTGGCACCAATGTGCAAGATAAGTTGGAGAGGGGAGGTGTACCACAAAGGTGAAGATGGAGAGATTCTAAGTAAAGTAGGTTTGGACTTTGGAATTTGAATATATGATTGTAGGTCACCGTAATGTTGTACTTGGGCAACACGTCTGTATTTTAATTAGACTCATTTGTAGGTGAAGACTAAAGAGTTGGTTTTGTTTGGGTTCATGTATAAGTCTACCGTTTGAATAAAGAAGCATAGATCATGAAGTCAATTGACACATATATATTGAGAGTAGTCTTGTTTTCTTTAGCAAATTACACACTCACATGTACTGTATTACACAAAGTAAAAGAAATGAGCCGTACTATTCCCGCTTTAAGAATATCATCACATGTGGGAAAGTTAATTCGCAAGTCCTTATAATTTATCTTAAGTTTAGGCTAATAGATAACATATGGGAGAATTACTATCAACTCACTAAACTACAAAGATCTAGGCTAATAGATATCAACTTACCAAACCAACAAGCTAAGCCGTTAGTTGAAGCAGTAAGCAGCATTGCTCCGAAAAACACGAGTTTAAATCCCAAAAATCATATTTATTGAGAATTGTAAAAATCTAAGCCACAAAGGGAGAAACCCTTAACCCAAAAAATAAGAAGAAAGAAAGACATCAAATCCCTAAGTGATCCGAAAGCCAACCTACTATTATAATGAGTTTTTAATATATTTACTCTAACATAGTATTTCATTAATTTTCTTGGTTAAATTACACAAACGCCTGAGGAACTTTATGTCATGTGTAAATAAATTTCCTAACATTTAAAACTTTACAATAAAACACCCTGAACTCATACATTTATACATACAACTCTTATTTTTCATTCATTATTTATTTGTGCATACCTTAAAGTTTAGGAAGTTTATCTGCCTATGACCCAAAACTTAAGGGTATCATGCATATAAAAAGAAATTTTAATTTCATTAAAAAAAAACCAGAAAATTTAAGGAGTACAAAATTGATGGTTAGAGGTTTTCGATCTGCATATATTGAAAAGTTTTGGAAAATTTATTATTATTTTTAAAAATTTAAATAATTTATTTATATACAGTTGTATAAGTTTAGGGAAATTTTATATAATTCAGCCTGGTTTTTTATGCATGCAACCTTGTGAATCTGGTAATCATGTGCCACCCCATCACGTTCACTGAAAGCTAAAAGTCAAAGTAATTAATGATCGATCAGACCATCTGGATTTGATTTTATTTTGTGAGCATCTAGATTACTTTTTAAGAAATCTCCATGTGCCATCTCCATTTCGTATAAAAGAAATTAGCATTGCTTCACCATATTATTCTCCATAAATTCTAGAGCATTCAGTCCACTCGTTTTCCACAAAATTATGTTTTTCCTTTTATTATTTCATTCAAATTTTATTTAGCCCTCATAATATAAAAATTATTTTATACATTTTGCTTCTTATCATTTACACTTTTCTAAAAAATTCAGTTCATATGTACCTAATCAAATTTTTACAATATTTTATGGGTATAATGTTTCTACTTTTGTTGCAAAAATATTTTTTCTGCCATACTCATATAAAAGTGAGAGGTCCCACTAATTTTTTTTCTTTTCTTTACAATGGGACCTACTCACTTTTATGTGGGTGTGGTAGAAAAAAAATTTATGCAGTAAAAATAAAAACATTAAACCCATATTTATAATTTTTTTAATATAAATAAAAGCATAAGTAAGTTAGGTCTCAGGGCTCACCAAAGCTAAAGCATGCTTCTATGTTTAAAGAGTGCTTACGAAAGTACTTATAGATCGCCTATAAATAAAATCCTCAAATTGGTGAGATTTGAACTAACAACTTTATTATGGTTTTGAGCTAACCTTTTTACCAACTAGACCAACATTTGTGGGTTATTTTTTGAATTGTATATCAACAATACATTTGCTTGATATTACTTTATATAAGAAATAAATTAAAAATTGAGTAAAATAATAAGGATGGGAATTATAATTTTTTCATCACTTTCGTTATCTGTCTTTATTTCTTTCTTTTTGGAACTTGCTTCAAATTTCAAAACTCCCATGTGCGCAATTTGTCTATAAAAAGGACCATTCTTTCACGTCCACGCAAATCAAACAATTAATTATGGCTTCATCAATTCCTAGTTCTCATCACAACACTTTCTTCTCAATCCTTCTTTCCTTTTCATTGATCTTCTCAATCTCTCACACGGCCATTGCTGCTTCATCTTATTCATCGTATTCTCCTCCTCCTTCCAACTCCTCCAATACCCTAAAAACCTACAAAGCTTTCATAAAACAGTATTGTAGCTCCACCACATACCCAAAAAATTGCTACAAGTATCTCTCTCCTTATGCTTCTGTGATCAAAACAAGCCCTCTTGTTCTCACCAAGTCCTCCATTTATGTTTCTCTCAAACAAACCATCAAGTCATATTCTGCACTCAAATCGTTGACCGAAGTCAAGGGTCTTACTCACAATGAAACCCAAGTCATCAAGGATTGTTACGAGAACATTGGTTATTCACTTGATGAGGTTAATGATTCGGCTGCCGCCGTCAAGAACTTGACCGGCGGTAACACCTACGATGAGGCGTTTGAGTGGAGTAACATAAAGACGTGGATGAGCGCCGCCATTACAAGTTATTACACGTGCACCGACGAGTTTGATGAGCTGACGATAAGAGCTTCTTTGCAAAAGAAGATCACAACAGATGTCTTGAAAGCTGAAAACATGGTTAGCAATGCTCTCTCATGCGTCAACAAATTCACCTCTTACTAATAGGACAATTGGATTTGGATTCTCTCGGCTCAACAATTTCAACTCACCTATTGCTTTTAAGGCAATCGGATTTGGATTCTCTCCTATCAACATATACATTTTCATATGTTAGTTATAAGGCATTTGGATTTGGATGCTCTTCAATCAACATGTTCATCTATTACTTATAGGCAATTGGATTTGGATCTCTCTAGTAACAAATAAAGTGTATATCATATAGTTGGAGAGAAATAGAAAAATGAGTGTAAATGTATAAGGGAGATATTCCCAATTATGTTACACTTATTTGTAGTTCGATCTTTCTCTCCCTTATGATTAAAGTTGTAGGTGTTCTAGTTTAATGCCACCAATGTATGTGAGATATGAATTTTAATCCTGTTGAACTACAGTTGATCACGAAACTGTAAACTTAAAGATGAAACTATACTTGTGATTATAGTACTCTTCAAATGTAATTCGTTGTGTCTGTTAAACTTTATTATTGTACTTTAATTATGCATTACCTTGAATTCTTAATCCACTAAATATGCATAATGTAATACCCTAATTTTTATAATACATTTAAATATATATAATACCTATTGAAAATAGGTGAATATAAGGTCTCAAACACCTTGTATTGAATTTATTAAGACAATGTCTCCTAAGAATAAATAATTTACAAATAGGTCCCTAAAATATTTATGGGTTATAAAATACCCTGAGAAAATTATAATAAATCCTAGAAGGCAGCTAAATATTTATTAAAAATTAGAGAGTATGTTGTCTCTAATTTAGGTAATTTATGGGATTGTTTTCCTTGGAAAATAATAAGGCAAAATTAAATATCATTTTGGGGAACATAAATTGCCCCATGATTTTTAATATTTTGCATAATGCATAAATTATCAATTTCAGTAAAATAGTTGTGAGATAATAATTATTACTAATTAAGAAAATTGTCAAAAATTAGTAAATGATTAATTAGATAATTAATGGCTAATTGTTTAGACATAAATAAAGAGAGAGAGAAGGTGGAGATATTTGTGAGTTGTGAGTATGTGTGAGTTGTGAGTGTGTGTGTGCCTAAGTGTTGTGCATGTGTGTGTGTAGTAAAAAAAAGAGACAAAAAGAAAAAAAAGAGAGAGATAATTACAAATGGATATTTGATTATAATAATAATATAATTAAGACATATGTTGAATTAGAAATAATATAATAATCAGGAGAAGAAATGGACAGGAAAAACGAGAACGGCTAGAAATAAAATCCTACATAGAAAACAGTGAACTAGGTTGTTGGAGTCAGAGCATATTACGGACGAGTGAAATTTTATCCCGAGATAGCCGGTCTCCGAATTCATTTCTGTAATCGATAGTGCAATTTGGAGATCCGGATAGGAAGATATTTTGAAGAAATTAAGCAGATAATCAAAATAGGAGCTCTTAGAAAGTCAGACCGTTGTGGCAATACGGGCATAAGTAGGGAAAAACCAGAGCATATTATTGGTCAGTGGATTTTTATCCAGAAGCTAGTACCGGCCAAAATTGTTTCTGGAATCGGACACGAAAACTGAGGATTTTCAGTTGATAACGGAATGTCCCTAACAGGATCAGAAATCCAGTTAAAATATGACATTTGAAAGAGGAAGTAAAAAGCTTCAGCATGTCATTCTCAGAATTTTGAGATTTTACAGAATTACGCGAACCGGACACTGAACCGGGAATTTATCAGATAAAGCAAGATGACACAGGCAAGATGAGGTCATCTTCCTTTGTCTCTTTATGGATGATGAGGTTGGCCTAATAGGTGTATGGCCAAGATCATTCCACCTAGCAAAAGTGCGATCCAACGGTCAGAATTCGACCAGACAAAGTTCAGCGAAATTACGAAAATGCCATCCAACTTTTCTATAAATACCTCTCCATTCTTCACCATTTTCACACCAAGCTCTCTTGAGCATTTCGAAAATTTGAGAGAGGAAGAAGGAGGAGGAGTCCGGGGAATTTCACAGCGAAGCTCTGAGTAAGTCTTCGGTCCCTAGTCTTTAGTTCAGTAGTTCTTTCGGTAGTTATAGTAAAAGTGTTAGGATAGTCTTAATTTTTCAAGATAATTTAGATATCATGTTTTTAGAGTAAATATGATAATTATCTTAGAAAAATATTATAGAGAAGATTATAGCAAAAAAATTTGAAAGTAAAAAGTCAAAACAGCGAAGCTCTGGCGAAATTCCGCCAAAAAGGCTAACTAGGGGAAAAATGGTAATTTGTACCTAAAAATGCCTGTTATGGTCTTATATATTCATACTAGTGATGTTATCCTTATAGGATACCCAGAATCACGAATCGCTGTTTCCGCTGTCACCCCTGTCGAGCCGCTGTCAAACGTACCGTAAATTTGACGGGAGTGTTAAAAGTCGTCAACGGAGGTACGGACGCGTATTGTAACCTTAACACTTATGCTGCTTATATACATATATGTGATAGACATGCTAGATACTGAAACTCTGTTTAGAGTTGTCAGTTATCTTACAGCTTACTACGGATTATAGTCATGATAATGCCGTTTGGGTTTGCCTAGCGCTGAGGACACGATAGGCCTTCGTGGCACTGGATATGTGCAACCATTATGTGGGGCTTTACATATTGCTTTGTTCTTATGTTCTGCCATTATTTGATCATACATCTGCTGTGTGCTTATGTAGTGATATTCTGCTGTATGTGATTATGTTAACGCTGTTATCAATATACTGTTTTATTTGAGCATAAGGTTAACCGTTACCTGAGATCCAATTGGTAATTGGATCTCAGCTGTAGCTTCAGGGTCGGGAATACCGAGAGAGTGACGGTAAAGGCTGGTGGACGGTATGGAGGGGCTGAAGAAGTTTATCAGTTATATTTGTATATATACTGTTAAAAACTTTCTTCTTTTGGGATGACTGTATATTGAAATTACACACTGGTTATGTACTTTGAATTCAGTTACTCTGCTTATGAAAAAAATGCTTTACTCTAATCACCGGGTTTTAAAAAAAAAAATTTCCCATTATTTTACTGCTTTAAAAGTGGGATGTTACACATAATTTATGCTAAAGGGAAAAAAAATAAAATATAGATAATAAAGTAATATTAAAAGCATGTACTTGATGTGTCTGTTTATCCTTAGTTTTGTGCATGTGTCTGCTGCCATATACACGCAGAAAATTAAGGTTTATGTATCATTCTTACTAGACATAAGCTGTAATTCATAATGGTATTGGATGCCCGAAAAGTTTATTATATATATGATGAGATCGGAATCAGATCAAATTCTCCCAACTTGTATATCAAAACTCTAGCATTAATGGCAAGGCAACTTTTCAGATTTTGAACCCTGAAATGACTAATCACTTGAAGCTC
The DNA here is from genome assembly GCA_037074495.1 of Acacia confusa. NCBI lineage: Eukaryota > Viridiplantae > Streptophyta > Magnoliopsida > Fabales > Fabaceae > Acacia > Acacia confusa. The sequence continues at coordinate 41,425,268 of CM073502.1, read as the reverse complement.
TAGTCTGAAATGAAATTTTGAAGCAAAATTACCTCAAAGCCCTTAATTTGAAATATGAAAAAAAAACATAATGACAATAACATTTTTAGTAAGTAACAATTTTAATTTATCAAATGACTATAACAGCTGAAACATTGACAAATAATTTCACAATAATTTTTTATTGAATATCAATGATAATAACAATTTACTACTAATTAATTAAAAATTTAACTTATCAATCAAATGACGAGCACCGACAATTAATTCCACCGAGAGTAATTAGGTCATTTAAAAAAAATAAATTAAATTAAAGAGATCACTTGCCATGTTGGATCAATCGATCATGACAGATCATTATCAGAAATAGAAGATTCCAATCACGAAGCACATGGAATTTCTCAGAGTTCACATCGATATGTAGGGTAGAAGGATGATGATCAAATTCCAACCATAACTTGCAATTAAAATTAAAACATGATAATAATTGTACGAATCTCTAATAGTAATTTGAAGATGTATAATTTATTTAAGGAATCAAACTGATCCGTACTTATAGCAACTTATATAAGTCCGTTGTATTATCATACAGTTCACGCACTTGTAAAAAAAAATGATAACCTGATATACAGGTTAACGCTTTTGTTATTCAAAAGAAATATTTTAAACTAAGCAACAACAAAAAAAGAAATGTTTTAAAAGAAGTCAACGGTGTTTTCTGGCCTAAAAAGACAGTTATATTTGCAATCATAAAAAAAATAATAGTAAACTAGTCTTTGTTATTAGGTTAAACACCAAGAAATTAGTAATACAAATTAATAAAATTGATAAAAATTTTAATTTATTTCTTAATTAGTAATCGAATTTTGGAAATATTAATATTGATAGGCATCATCTTGATATTATCTAAATACAAACAATATATAAATGCAAAAAAAAAAAAAAAAACGAGAGGGGCTATGACAAAAATTATTCAAACTAATAAACGATTCAATTATAAATCTTTTTGGGATCCAATAAGAATTAAATTAAAAATTGAGTAACATCTACATAATAGGGATTAAAAACTTAATTCCCTCTTTATTTTCTCAATCTTTTCTTAACTTTTTAATTCCACTTGCATCAAATTTCAAACTTCCATGTGCACAGTTTGACTATATAAAGAGCCATCCATCGCACTTGTCAAATCAAAAATATAGAAACAAACAGACAATCATGGCTTCACATCACAACCCTTTGTTCTCAATCCTTCTTGCCTTTTCATTACTCATCTCAACCTTCAACATTGCCATTGCTGCTGCTTCTTCTTCCTCCTCCTCCTCCATCCCCACCAAAACCCTAAATACCTACATGACTTTCATTAAAGGGTACTGTAGTTCCACCACATACCCTAAAAATTGCTACAAGTTTCTCTCTCCTTATGCCTCTGTGATCAAAACAAGCCCTCTTATTCTCACCAGGGCCTCCATTTATATTTCTCTTAAAGAAACCAGCAAGTCACGTTATGCCCTCAAATCGCTTTCCACTGTCCAGGGTCTCACTCACAATGAAACCCTAGTTTTGAAAGACTGTGTCGAGAACGTTGATAATTCCCTTTATAGGGTGAAGCAATCAGCCATATCCGTTAAGGACCTGAACGGTACCGCCTCCGGCAAGGAGGCCTTCGAGTGGAGTAACATAAAGACGTATATGAGCGCCGCAATTACATGTTATACCACCTGCACCGACGAGTTTGATGAGAAGAAGATAAGAGCTTCGTTGCAAGAGAAGATCTCAAGCAGAGTCACAAAAGCTCATGACTTGGTTAGCAATGCTCTCTCAGTTGTCAACAAATTCACTTCATATTGAATTTGAATCCTCTTGTGCGACACAGTTTTAAGGAAATAATACTGGTGATCTTTATGGTTTTGATTTATGAATGTTATTTTTGTCTTTATAAATTCTAAATTTGAAATTATACATGTCCTTGCGTTGTATGTAGTTTTTCTTCGAGTTAAAACTCTGTCAATATTATGTTAATTTTTTTTATTAACTAATAAATATGTTCTACCTAAAAAAAATATTATATGATAGCGACCAATTAAAAATTATTCAAAATCAAAGGGAAAAATTACAAAATTGATTAGAATTATAAGAATAAAAAATTATAACTTTCCCAAAAGTATCTTCTGTGCTCCATGGTTACGATTTAAATTATTTAAATCTATATGAGAAATGGGGAAAATTAGTATTTCAGTACCCTTGAATTCCTACAATATTTGGATGCAGATCACTGCACACACACGCGTGTGCTTTAATTTGCTCCTATTTGTACGCAGATAATTAGGGTTCATCCGTTCATGTATATCAGTCTTATGGTACATAAGGCAAAAATCATAATGGTACTGCAGACCCCAAAAGTTATATATATAATATAGCGCAGCGGCAAGATGAGTGGATTTGGTTTATGAGCATTACAGTCTTTCTTGTTAATTATATTAAAAAGGAGCATGTTGAAACCAGAAGTGGTGGGGTTGGTATACGATCCAGGATTGCTACTTTATTAAGAAAAAAATCATATTGAGAGATCCATTTTTAATTTAGTCCAATAATACACACACACTCTTAATTAAATTAAATTTGCTAGTACTTCACCAAGCTCCGAGAGATTGGTGAACCACATGTTGTGGTATAAAGAGGAATAGAGAGGATGCGTATCTTTTCGGCATGTTGTTAAAGACAATATACTCCCTTAATCCCTTTGGTTTCATGCTTAAGAAAAAAGGATAACTACCATAAAATTCTTCAAAAACCTATTAAAATTAGTTTTTTTTTTAATTATCGTATATATTTATTTCTTTTTTCTTTTTAACTATCCTTGATATATAGTAATGTTTAAGCTTGTTTCCTATTCCTCCGTTCCACAATATAGACATATGGTAGTTCACCTACTTGCTCATTGAACAAATAGAGTAGTTATGTGTGTGTGTGTGTAGATGCTGCCTCAGAAAAAATATTTTTTGAAAAAATAAATACTTCTCTAGATATTACCAAACTGAATTTATATTTTGAATCAAGAAAAAATTGGAGAAAATAACCTGTACATTATGCCCGACAAATCCAAAGTAACTATAATGGTGCTCACTCATGGAATATAATTTGAAGAGTATAATTGGAAGAATCACTTGGCATAGTTTAGTGTTTTTCCCCCTACGGTTACATGAGACCGAGGCACCTCCCTTGATCGAATTTGGTTTCTCTATTATGGATAACAGTCTCAGTCTGCAGATTAATGTATATATCGCCAATTAAACACACACACAACAAGAGAAGGTACTCGGTACACTGGCCGTCTTCGAACATGACAGGTAAGAGATAATCTCTCTTTCAAAATATATGTCTAAGTGATTTTAACATTATTCTTATTAACTACGTTAAACTCTAACATTATATATATTTCATCTTGTCCCTATTGGAGGATCCGTTTCTAGAAGGTATTTTTGGTAGATATATATATATTTTTAAAAAAAGGGTAATATTGAAAATCATATGAATGACAAATTTTGTGTTTTAACTATTTTTATTATTACATATAAATTAGTTAAAAGGTCCTCATAACTTATAAGAGATAAGAGGGTGTAGAGACCTCTCTCCTACCGACCCCCTCTCCCTCTTCTTTGTATCCCACACTCCCATTTTCAACACTTCTCGCCGGCGGCTTGTGTTTCCATCACAAGTGGTCGGTAAACCTCATTTTTGTGCCATAGACGAGTCAAAGTAGTAGTTTGGAGTCCAAATCTTTCATCTACGGTCCTCTCACTTTGAGTTCTGTCAGTTGTGGCATTCTCTCGTCTTTGTGGCGTGTCCTCTCATTTCTTTCTCCAGATTTGATCTGCGAAGGTGAGATTTAGCTGTTGTTTGTTTCTTTTTTTGTGGTACTGGGTTTTGTGGTGGTATTCTTATCTCAGGAAATAAACAGATCTGTAAGATCTGCATTCAAATCCTCTTGGTTGGATGACTGTTTGAACATTATTAGATCTGATTATCTCTTGGTAGCTCGGATCTGTGTTATTGGGGGAAGATTTAAAGAGGTGTTGTTAGGTGTGTGGTCAAGGTCATCAGATCTACTTAATCGGAGGAGCAGAAGTTTTCTTCAAGATATCATGGGTCTTCTTCCTGCTGAGTTTGGGTTTTCTAGGTTCTTTATCCTAAGATGGGGTACATGTATAACCGCTCTAATTGCAACTAATGCTTATAATGAGGTGTGGTGTGTTTTACAACCAACAATTTTTTTCTCGTCACTTCTAACCTTAGATATCGATGATGCCACTTTTGTATATGATTCTACTTCAATTCTTAAATCTTTAATGTATGCTTGACTGTTTTTGTATTTTTTTTTTAATTTTATTTGGCTTTGTTTGTATTTATTTTCAAGTATTGTATTAGTTTACAGTTTTAATATATATCTATCCTTTGACTAAAAAAGAGAGGGTGTATTAATTTTATTTTATTTTATTTTTTTATTTTCTTTTACAGGCCTGGACCCTCGTTAAATATAAGTTTATATGAAAAAAAAAGTATTTAATACTCCATAGAAATTAGTGTCTTATAAAAAAAAATCAAAAATACATTCTAGATGGTATATGATATAGGACTATAGGAGAATTTAATCACAAAGTGCTTTTGGAACTTTGGAGTTTACATTAGATGGGGGAGTAGAATTAAATCACAATCAAGACTTGCAAATTTAGTTATTATTGTGGGGATTAAAGAACCAGACTAAAAATACTTTATTTTTCTGGTAAAAACTTAATATACTCTATTTGTTTCTTATTATAAAATATACTTCTAACTAATTCACAAGCACCAATAAATATACTCCCCCCTCTCCCATATATAATATAAATTATTTGAAGAGCAATTAATATTTATTTATCAATTTTACTTTTATAGTTAATGTTTAAACATAACTCATTGTATTTTTTTTTTCTCTCTTTCAAAACCTCATTTAATATGGGCTTGAAAAATGGAAATTGTGTTTGCAATTATAAATTAAATTAATAAACTAATCTTAATTATATAGTCAAACATCAAAAGTATACGATAGGGTCCTGAAAGTGATACACAAATATTTATGGCGGCTAAGACAAAAATGGTGTGATTAAATTTATTTAACATCTGTTCAAAAAAACCCTTTAACCTTAGTTGAAAACTTCAAATTGAGTTCGTATTTGATACCTTGGATATTTTAGTCTTTTTATATTGTATTTACATATATCTAATAAAAAATATGAAAAATTGTCGTCCCCATATCAAATACACATTTTAACCCACTTCCACCCTTATTTTCACTCTCACTCTCACTTTCACTTCCCTCAAACTTTTTCAAGATATTTCTTGATTCATTTTGCCTAACTCTTGAAGTAATTTTTTTAATGTAACCACATATCTCTAATCTTTATACTTCAAACGATTGATTTATTTTTTTCAAGCTTTATCTAGTTTAGCTTTGATAACTTTCTAAAAGCACCTAATACTTTGTCACACCCTTTATATATATGATATGTGTGTGTTTTTCAATGTTAATGTAATTTTATTTGAAGACTTATGACAACCTTTTTGCTAAATAGAAAAAAAGGTAACTACTCATCTATTTTACATTCTTATATGCTGATGAATAAAATCTCATATATAATGTAAATGTTTAACAAAATGACATTCCATTGCATTTTTTTTTTTATTTAATTCGTATAAAATTAAAAATATTTTAAATTAATTATAAACCTTTTGACCATGATTCGACCATTGACCCTTGAACTAGTGTTTTCCCTATTTTTAAAACATGTAACATCCCAATTTTCAAAAGCGGAATAATTTTTTTTTTGTTTGATCAGAGTGGGGGCATCGGAGCAAATAAAAGAGTGAGTAACTGATATATCATTAACTGTGGCATATCCAACTGTTTATAATGTATAGTACATTTATTAGAGTGATGTTATAACGGTATACGTCTGAAAATAGGATCTTCAGTCGGGTCCTTACGCTTTTTATTCTGCTTACTCCTATCTTCAGTCCTTGGTTCCCTGAACCTGAAGTTGTGGTAAGAGCTTAGGTCCAATACCCATCGGACCTCAGACAACAATTAACCTCGTGCTTATGTAAACAGTATATGACAGATATCACATAATAAGTACACATTTATAACTTTAAAAAACATAACAACATGTAGACGATAACAAAACACAGCCACTGCAATATGTATGTTACCCCAATTTGCACTATTCACTAGTGCCACGATGACCTATCGTGTCTTCAGCGCTAGGAAAACTTAACAGCGTTGTTAAGACTATAACCCGTATTCAATTCAATATTCAAAGAGCAATTTCAAAACAGAGTTTCAGCATGTGAGTACGACTATCATATATAAACGTACCATAAGTATAAGAGTTAAGGTTACAATACGCGTCCGTACTTTCGTTGACGAGTTTCAGTACGTTTTGATGGCCAGAATGCGATCATAGATATCCTATAAGGGTAATATCGTCTCTATTAATTCACAAATATTATTCCAAGAGATAGCTTGGCCACAAATGACAATTTTTCCCTTGGTGGATTTATTTTCAATTATTTCCTCAAAATTTCAGAAAAAAACGCTGGTTCAGCATTTCTGGGCAGAATTTTGTCTAACTTTGAAAAATCATAACTAATTCTAGAAAAATCGAAACAAGGATCCGTAAAATTTCTCGGAATCCTTGAGATCTCTATTTTTGAGGAAAAATACCAGAACTCACTCAGAATTCAAGAATAATTCCCAGTTTCAATGTTTCAAACTTCTGCCCAGAATTTTCCCCAGAAAACGTAGCTTAACTTTTGGAATTTTTATCTCTTTGCACAGAACTTCAAATGACACACTCTTTATATATTTGGAAAGCCCTATATGTCTACTTTCACCATGAATTTACTCAGAATTTTAGAACATCATTTCCTTCATAAAATATCAATGTTTTTGCTGCTGGCTTCTGAAACCACTAACCGATGAAATTTCGTCAAAGTTTCGCTATTTTGATTATAATCTCCCAAAATTTTTTGCCATACTTCTTCTTCATCATTTTTTTGAAATAAAAGCAATGGAAATCATAAAAACATGAAAATAAAACTATAATTGGAAGATTAAAGATCAAAATAACATTTCCTAACATTTCTACTACATAAGCTAAGAACTTGAACTAAAAACTCTCTTACCTCTTGAAGAACTTCCTTCTCCTTCATGCTTCTACTCTCTTTCTCTCTACTCTTGCTCTCCAAGAACTCACCTATGTGATTGAGTTTTGGTGTGAAAATTATGAAGAACCAAGGCCTCTATTTATAGTGAAATGTCATGGCAATTTGGTAGTTTCTTTGAACTTCCTCATCTTGTTTTTTAGCCATTGGATTCAAACTTGCATCACAAGTAGTTCCATCCTCTTCTTCCACCTCTCCATTTCGTCCTCTCTCCCTCTCTCTCCTTAATCCTCTTCCATTTCATTAAGAGGCTTAAATGACAAGTACCCTTATCCTCTTCCATTTCTTGCAAAATATCCCATGTGCTACCTTTAAATAATATAAGCCATTTCTTCTCCTTTAAGCCAAGAAAATACACGTCCCCCCTCTCCCTCTCATTGGTTGATTGCTATGTTGAATTTTCAACACAAGCTAACAAAGTTTAATTAATATTCTTCCCTTTGATCTTAACCATTGGTTTTACCTTGGCAAAGAAGTTTTAATCTCACCCTTACACCTCAAAGAAACCGCCCTTCTCCTCTCCCTTTGCTCTTAAGTTTTTGCTTCATCTCCTATTTACACCAAATGCTAATTTAGTTAAGTGTAAGTTAGTGTTTTTATTCAAGATCTAATTTCACTTTTGAAATCCTAATTTTATAACTAGATTTATGGTGATTTTAAACTTCCTAAAACACTTAGGTATAAATCCTAAAAGTATACAAAAATGACTTTGGAAATAGCCAAGTTCAAGCCTATAATTTACTGGTTTCAAATATCTACTTATATTTAATACTTAGTTCCAATATTTCAAGATATGATTTATTTTCTATAGATTCTCATTTACTTGTATCTGATTAATTACTAACTTGCTTCTTAAGTTTTCAATTTGGATTTCAAACCATTATCCACTCTGGTTTAATTTTGACTTTCTTACTACACTCACACACATACACAACTCTTGGTCACACACACACTTACAACACACACACACATCATACGCACACTACACACACACTCCACCTTCTCCCCCTTCTTCTCTTAATTATCAATTTATGTTTTAATTGTTCTCACAACTCAAGAAGAAAAATCTCTCATTGGTCCAATTAATTTCACAAGAATTTAGGATTAAAGGTTAATATAATTTCTTCACTCTTTAATTAGAAATTTTTGTCATTTTTATTTAAAAGGGAGAATTAATTGATCTTTGGTTACTATTGCTAATATAGTGCTTTAGGGGTTACTAGACTTAATTACCAAAATTTGACAAGGGTTCCAATTTAATTTTGATGATTAATAACTTCTTGTATGCTAATCTTAGCTTCTAAATATCATTTTGTCCTTATCATAATTAATATTTCCTTAATTATGATCTTTATAAATTAATTATTAACTAATTTCAAAAATTATTAAAGTATCTCAATTATTACAATTCCAATTGCCCAATAATTGTTACTAATTTCCTCTAATTGATTTTATCATCCTCTGACGATTTTAAATTGCTGAAATGGTATAATTATGATTATACTAAATTATAATAATCTTAGGATATTTTATGATCCTTAATATGATTTAGAAAAATTAGTCTTTAGGCCTTCTAATTCTAAGGAAAATTGCCTATAAATAAAAATAAATACAACACTAAAATTTGAGACCACATATTCACCTATTTTTAATAGGTATTTTCTATCAAAATATTGTGGCTATGTTAAGTAGGGTTTTTAGATTATTACATTTAAAACCTTGGTTATTGGTTGTGCTAACTTTCCTAAAATGTCACTGACCAGGTTTATTTAATCATGGGTTAAATAATAAATCTGTCACGATTGTATATACACGTAAATGAATAATATTGACCTGAAAGTTTTGTTAATCTCACTGTTACCCCAAAAACTTAAAAATATAATAATGCTGCCCCGAGTTAACCGATATTTATTAGTTTAACGATTTTGTTTGACTAAATATACCATGTGACACTCTCATTTGGCACCCAATAATCCAACTCAGCCATAGACCATGTTAAAATACCTTAATACCCTCTTCCTCCTAACTTTCTTTCCCTACCGCAATGGCTTCTTCTCCCGTCGCCGGCACACTGACGTGTTCGCTCTGCTGTCGCCGGCATCACCCTCTCTTCTTGTCCAAACACGTTTCTTTTTCTCCCGTCGTCAACACGCTCTCTCTTCCACCTCTAGACGTGTTCCCTCCATTGTCACCTTTATCGTTCTCTCTCTCTTCCCCCTCCAGATGCCTTCCTCTTTGCCGTCGCTATCATCTCCCCCCCCCCTCTTTCTCTCTCTGCTATTTATGAATCTAACCCCCTTCACCTTTTCAAGCTAACAACCCAGATCTCTAACCCTTAAGACAACCCAACGCTGCATCATCGCCATTTTGTGATGTTTGTCAGCCAACCATCTAAGCTGGTCGAGATGACTTCTTGGTGATAAAGGTGATTTTTGAATCTCTCTCCCATCCTAGAACATCTTCTCTTTTTTGTTATGCAGATTTGCTTCAATTTTAGAGGGAATACCTATTACTATTTTAGTTCTAAAACCATGGTGGTGTTATTCTAATTGTTCCCTGTCTAGAGTTATTGGTTTGTTATGAATATATTTGCTTCTTATTTTGCTCTGAATTCAATTGGATTCTCTAGAGATGAAGAGAGGAAAAAAAAGGCTTCTGTGAAGGATACCTGGGGTCAAAAATTGGATTCATCTGGACGTCTGGTGAGTGAGAAGATGGTAGCAAGGGAGATCCGCGGAGGCGTGATGAATGAGAGAGACAGAAAGGGAGAGAGGATAGATGATGTGTGATGATAAGGTGGAAGAGTTAGAATACATGCGGTTGTCTTGCAAGCAATTATAATCAAAATTAACGGTAAACTTAAGTGGTTAACTCAAGGGCAATATTACTTCGTCTTAATACTTCCAAGGTGACATGGCAATTGTATGGAAAAAAATTTAATTAAATAATTAATTACCAAAATGTCATTCCCGAAAACTATTAATCCATATGCCCCTCTTTAATCGATTACAGGCATATAATCGATTAAATCGGGGCGGATTTATTTTATTTTTTTTATCGATTAAGCCACATAGCTTAATTGATTACATTATACCAGATCAGTTTTTTAACCTTCAAAAGCTGAAATATTAAATTAAAATTTTGAAAAATAAAAAAATATATAAAATAAAATATTTTCAAAATAAGTATATGAAAAATAAGGAAGGATTATAACAAAGTGGTTACGAAGAATTTCAAACTATGCTATTAGTACAACAATATATCAGGAAGAAATCTAGAATTAAATATCTCGTAATATTAAATTCTTTGGAAATTTAATATATATATATATATAAAATTTTGAAATATTGTCATACTAATATCATAGTTTGAAATTCTTCATAACTACTTTTCTATTATCCCTCTTTATTTTTCATATACTTATTTTGAAAATATTTTATTTTATATATTTGTTTTATTTTTCAAAATTTTAATTTAATATTTCAACTTCTTGATAGCTGGCCCTACTAATAGCATATTTTGATATTCTTTGTAACCCACTTTGCTATCATCCCTTTTTACTTTTCATATACTTATTTTGAAAATATTTCATATACCTGAATACATTGTAATCCTCAAAAAAAATTTATTTTATATATATATATATATATATATATATATATATATATATATATATATATATATTATTTCCAAACAATTTAATATTACGGGATATTTAATTCTAGATTTCTTCCTGATATCTTGTCAAACTAACAGTATAGTTTGAAATTCTTCGTAACCACTTTGCTATAATCCCTCCTTATTTTTCATATACTTATTTTGAAAATATTTTATTTTATATATTTTTATTTTTCAAAATTTGAATTTAATATTTAAACTTTTGGGGGTTAAAAAACTGATCCGGCTTGAAGTAATCGATTAAGCTATGTGGCTTAATCGATTACATAATGCGAAAACTTAAAAAAAAAACAAATCCGCCCCGATTTAATCGATTACATGCCTGACATGTAATCGATTAAATCGTTTAATCGATTAAAATGACATGTAATCGATTAAAGAGGGACAGATGGGTTAATAGTTTTCTAGGAGTGGCATTTTGGTAATTAATTATTTAATTGGGGTTTTTTTCTGTACCATTGCCAGGTGACATTAAGATTTTTTTTTTAAAAGGATAACATTACTCTTAGGCTTATACTTTTGAGATAGATTTGCTATTTAACACTTTAATCATTTATATTAGAATCACTTATCAATACAAGTAGTACATCATATAACATGGGAGCATAATTCTTTTTAGGTTGCTCAATTTGTGTTGGGTTTGGGCCTCAAACAATATGGATTTGGCTCCCATCCACTTCCATTCTCATCCTCTTCCATCATCTTCTTTATATCAATCGTTGGATTAAAATATGAACGATTCAGATTTTATCTTTTAAAAAATATTAATAAAATTTTAAAAATTTTAAAAAAATATTTTTTTTATAAAAAACGAAATCTAAACCGTTCATATTTCAATCCAACGGTTGAGATGAAGAAGATGATGAAAGAGAATGGAAAGAGAAGTGGATGGGAGCTGGATCCAAACAATATATGGTTGTGGTGTAAACATATTCATATTGATAATATCCAACATGTTAGTCATAAGGCTACAAGTTTAGTCCTACACATATTATAGAATTTGGTTGAGTGTTAATCTCAAAGAAACAAGTTTATTTGGATAGTCTAAATATTTTTATATTTCTGAATCTAAAACTTCAGTTATCCTTTACACACACACATATATATGTACACACACATATAATTATAGTACTATCGTTATGTTACTTTATAAAATACTCATTAGTAAAAAAGATATTACAATCTTTTATGAAAGTTATTATAATTTTAATAATAAAACAAAATAAAATTGAGAAAATTGAGGACAAGTCCCTCATTAAAAATTTTATTGGTGAGAAAATTCTTGATAAATTTTTGTGCATATAAAGTAGGGAAAATCAGTGTTGTGAATAAGTTATGGAATTCCTCTTAAGATACAGAATTAATCATAAAAAAATCTCACACCAAATTTCCCTCATAAAAAAGTCCCCAGGGACTTTTTTGTGATTAATTGTGAATAAGTTATGGAATTCCTCTTACAAAAAACTCTTGTTGTCAAAATGGCTTTTCATGTTATCAAAATAACTTTTAAAATGTCATTATAAAATATTGTTGTGAAAATGACTTCTTATGTTGTTAAAATAACTTTTCATGTTGCCAAAAATTGTCCAGGTTTCTAAAATTCTACATGCCGGAGGAAAAACTCGAAGAATGATTGACAACATGTAAAGCCATTTTGACAACATAAGAAACCATTTTCATAGCGAGATTTTCATAGATACATTTTCACAACTAAAAAAATCATTTTGACAACATGAAAAGTCATTTTGGCAACAAAAAATTTTTTGCGAGAGGAATTCAACAATTAATCACAAAATGAGGGGAATTTAATTTAAAATTTTTTGTGATTAATTCTGTACCTTGAGACTTAACAGTGATTTTCCCTATAAAATATTCCCTATAAAATATTCGTGCGCTACAAATTTTGTTCATAAGGAGAATTGGTACTTTGAATTACGTCATTCTCACCAATAAGATTTTCAATTGAGGACTTTTACCCAATTTTTCCAATAAAATTTGTACCTTCTATTATTTTTGTAGGTGAGATTTTGGGATAAGCATCCCCTGCCATTTGATTCATATTTTTTATTTTGAGTTATACTTAATCCACTTTTGGAGGATTTGGGTTCAAACCTATAAATAGAAGAGGTTTGAGGGAATTAGTTTAGTGTGTAAACCATAACTCCTAGATTGCCCTCTCCCTCTTCTCTTTGTTTGCTCTCTTTTTCTCTTTGGTGCATTTATTACGTTACGTGGTAGGAATTCAGATTAATGCTCTGGTTTTGTGACGTCCTCAATTAATTCAGATTAATTGAGGACGTCACAAAAACCTTCACTCAATTATACTTTTTTCCCTTTTTACCGGTATTTTCAATTATGCTCTTAAACCCGGCCAACTTTTCTTTGGCCAAAAAAAAAAACCCCCCAAATTCTGAGTTTCACAAATTTAAATACACTCTTGTTATGTATTTTTCATTTTTTTTTGGAGAAAAATATAGAAACATCACTGAAATTTGGGAATCCTAAGAAGTTCTTTAGGAGATACTTTATTTCTATGAAGTCCTCAGGGACTAATATGAAATTAAAAGATTTTTTGTAAAATGATCTCATTATCGTTGGTGAAATTAGTTATCATTGCTTTTAATTATTTTTTTCATTTAATAAGTTAAACTTTGTTACTTGTTAAACTGTTATTGTCATTGATATTTAGTCAAAAATTTCATTAAAACTAGTTATCGCTATCTTAATTGTTGTAGTCATTTGATAATTAAAATTGTTTTTTTTAATACAACTTGTTATTTGTTAAACTATTATTATGATTTTTTTCTAAATTAAGGACATTTGGAAAATTTTACTATAAAATTTAATCCTAGACCATTCCCTTGGAACACATTTCCAAATACTACTAGAAAATTGATTTTTTGCAAAACAAGCATTTTCTATCGCAAAAATAGTTTGCGGCGGATTTTGCGGCGGAAAAGTGTCCGTCGCAAAAAAAGCTCTCGCAAATCAGTTTTGCGACGAAAAAATTTTATTTCCCTCGCAAATTGAAATTTTGCGGCGAAAAAATTTGCCATCGCAAAATCTCTCATTTTGCGAGGGACAAAATTTTCCCTCACAAATTCCAATTTTGCAGCGGAAAAAATTTCCCTCGCAAATTCCAATTTTGCGGCGAAAAAAATTTCCATCGCAAATTCTAATTTTGCGGCGGAAATATTTTCCATCGCAATTTGCGGCGGAAATGTGTTTTTTCTCGCAAAATTCAAAAATTGCGGCGGCAAAATTTCCTTCGTAAAATATCATATTTTGTGAGGGAAAAAAACTTTTCCCTCGCAAAACGAAGGATTTTGCGAGGGAAAATTTTTCCCTTGCAAAATTAAAAATTATTTTAAAAAAATCATAAAAAAAAATCATAAAAAATATAAAAAATTATAAAAAAAATAAATTGTAAATCATAAAAATAAATTGTACAATCATCATACGAGTTTACATTACAAAAACAAAATATTATAAATATAATGTTCCAAAATAAATTTTAAAAAAACTCTAAACAGCAGCAGTCTGGTCATCGTCACCACCAGGAGGCTGCCCCATGCCTTTGTCCTTCAATAGGGACTGGAGAAGTGCTCGCATCTCACTAATCATCTGCCCTTGCTCCCTCACCGTCTGTTCTAACACCTTTACCCTATTACATTTTGCAAAACCAATATTATGAAGTCAATTTATTTGTCCTACTTCATTTAAATGAATGAGAGAGTAATGGTTTGCGATTGATAGCAAAAGTATAAGTTTACCTTCAGGACCACCTCTACTACTGCCGGTTGAGCGCCTCGAAGTCGACTTCAGTTGGCTGGCAGAAGCACCCATCCCAAAGACTCTCCCCTTCTTGTCCATTCCGCCTGCAACCTGAAGGAAGATACTCTCGTTATCGGAATAAGAGGACGACGGGTCGCTCTGAATCTGTGAGTCTCTCTCCTGCGTCAGCTGCTGATAGGTCTCCTACAAGTACAAACATACAACACAAATAATGCATATAAAATGAAAGAAAGATGTTACTGTTTGAAACAAATAATAAATGTGATTAATATCTCACCGCGAATTGCTGGGACTTGGCGTTAATCCAATGCTTGCCTTGACCCTCAACTGGCTGGGTATGGGTCCGCTTAAAGGTGGTCCAAGGAATCAAATCTGCAGGAACTTCCCCAGACGCTGCCTGCAAACACAAATGATAATCATTCCTTAATTATTGATTAAGTACAAAATATTGAAAGCTGAAGTAGAAAATAGCGTATACTTACAATCTTTCGTCGATGCTCACTAACTGGAATGCTGCTGCCAGCATATGACAGTCCATCCATGTGGGACCTATTTAATTTATTTTGCTCACTTTGCTTCAAAAATCTTTCGTCGATGGCCCACTTGTCAAATAACTAGCCTGCGACCTCAGGCTGAAACCAAGTTTTTTTTCCTTTTTCATGTCTCAATTTATATAATTTATCAGACAGCCACTTGCCTCCCTTGAAGTTATAAGCCTTCTTTAAATTTGGGAGATGCTCGGGCAAGCAGCTAAACTTTCCCTGAAAAACAATACTAAACAATTAGTGCTCTAAATTATTCAAGTAGTTAATCAGTTTGCATTTTGATGAGAATAAAAAATTAATAACCATAAATCACATAACTTACCAATAACTCAGTGAACCAAACATCTCGCTGGCTTTGAGGAATCGCTTTCCATGTGGCCCAAGGTTGATCAAAATTACGAAATATTTGCTCGGCCATGAAATCCGCCACCGACTTATAAGGATCAAACCTTAAAAAAAAAGAGAATGTTGCAAATAGTAGCATACAAACTAAAGGTAAAAAATCATAACATTACATGACTTACTCGGTGCTCCATACAGGACGGATCCACATCTTCCCTGTCGCAGGATCAATGGATCCCCAGACTGGGTCGTTGGAGGAACTAGCTTGCCTGCTCTGGCTATGAGGCGATGCAGTGTACTGAAAGAATAAGTATATTGAAAATGTAGAACATAGATGTTTTAACAAAATATATGTAACTCAGTCAGAAATCATAAACTGAACCTGCTCTGCCTGATGGTGTGGTGGATATGTATAAGTGAAAGGTTCACCTATATCGCCCATAACAGAGTCGGTAGTAGGCGGTGAAGATGAAAAATAAAGAGGCGGAAGCTCCAGGGAAGAGCTAAGCCCTCTAACTATATGGGGGGTAGATGATGTCGGCCTACCCCCTCTGATAGGACGGGCTCGGCCGCTACCTCTACTATATCCACTACCTGAATGGCCTCCTGGATGCTCCATTTCTGAACACTTATAAACATGATGTCAAAATATATATAATTATAAGAAATTTACTTAACACAATAATGATTAAGCAACGGAGTATCAAATATAATAGATCATCATAAATAACTAACTTAAATCAATCGGACGATTCCTGTTCTTCCTCTGACGTCTTATAATCGTCGAATTCAGATTCAGTAGTAGAGTAACCCACTTGTTCCTCATCGTCTGATTCCGCATTCTCAATTTGGATAGGAATCAGCTCTAAGTCTCCAGTGGAATCAAAGACATTGCAAGGTACATCATCCTCGACATTACTTACGGCAAGTACATGTTCCACATCTGCTTGGAAGGGTTCAGTCATGTCGTCATTTGTTTTTGACTCTTTTGAAGTAGGTATAATATTTCGTGCTTTGGTTTTGATAACTCCCACCCACTCTTGACGGGATGTAGGGTATGATGTAAAATACACTTGTTCCGCCTGTTGAGCAAGAATGAATACGTCATAACTAATTGCATATCTCCGTGACCACTCGATCTCAACATTTCCATATTTGTCCACCTTTGTACCACGCGGACTGTTATCAAACCACTCACATTTAAATAGAATCACTGACTTGTCCCACTTGTAATCTAGCTGAATTATATCAATTAATTTGCCGTAGTAGTCACACTCCACCCCGTCAAACTTGGCCACCTCGACAACATACACCGTAATTGCAAGTTTCCGTATTTCCGTTAGCATCAACAGTTACAAACCGATACCCATTGATTACATATTTTTTGATCCTGGTAACAGCTGTTGCAGACCCGTAAGCTAAACTCCATACAACATCATGGGGAGCTGACGCATAAGCTGAACTCCATGTTTTTTGCGCGAAGTTGTCTCGTAACCAATGAGGAAATTTATCCTTCATGAATTCATCGAGGTCGGAATCCGAGATCAAAGGATTTATTGATTGGACCCATTGTGAGAAGTATCTATAACAAAAAGAAAGAAATTAATACTTTAAACCGTATCAGTTACTGAAAAGATGAAATCTTACTTTAAGTACGGGGCGGCCTCTTCACAGTTGTTTAGAATGTACCACTCCACTACTTTCTTATCGCTTCCTTCCAGAGTTGACCTACAATTTGTTCGAATGACCTGGCCAGGATAATTAAATATTGATATTTGACCACTCGTTTCACCGCTATCATCGTTGCGAGGTACCCCCCTCCATCTTGATATAACTTCAAGGGGATAATAGTATGAGGCAAATTTGGTGGCCTCTTCGACCAGATACGCTTCTGCAATAGATCCTTCAACGTATCTTGTATTTTTGATCTTTTCAGTGTGCGTAAAAACCTACAACGGATAATTAGAGAGTATTTATAACCTATGTCACAGTGTGTTTGAATTAATCACAGTGAAAACAAATATATATTACCTTTCAAACGGATACATCCACCTATATTGTTGGGGACCTCCTACCCTTGCTTCGTACGCCAGGTGAACGGGCAAATATTCCATTGAGTCAAAGAAGCTAGGAAGAAACACCATCTCTAAATTGCATAGCATTTTTGGTACACTCTCCTCCAACTGTCGTAACTTGTCGACATTAAGTTCAGAAGCACAAATTGTTGTAAAGAAGAAGGAAAACTCTGTCAGAGTATCTAATACATGATTCGGTAGTGCCTTGAAGGCCCACGGCAATAATCTCTGAAAGAAAACATGATAATCATGACTCTTCATATCGCGTAACTTCGCCTCGTTCAAGTCCACACATTTTGAGAAGTTTGATGCATAACCGTCCGGTAGTTGAACACTATTAACCCATTGCAACAATTCTAAATTCTGCTCTTTGTTCAAGGTGTACGGCGCCCTAGGTTTGGAAATCCGACCCGTGGCAGTCTCTACCAAATGCAAAGAAGGCCTTCTGCAAATCTGTTGTATGTCAAGTCTTGCATTGACTGTATCCTTTGTCTTACCCTTGGTGTCCATGACGGTGTACAGAATATTACAAAACACATTCCTCTCAATATGCATGACATCGAGGTTGTGTCTTAACAATTGATCTTTCCAATATGGTAGCTCCCAAAAGATGCTGCGTTTGTTCCAATGATGTTGAACGCCATATCCCTCAGGCTCACTGTAACCAGCTCCTTCTTCAATACTTTGAATGTGCTTCACCCTCTCCCATATTTCTTGCCCACTTAAACGACGAGGTTTAGTTGATCGTTCAACCACATTCCTGCTGAAGTCTTTTTTGTTTCTTCTAAACGGATGATCGAGGGGTAGGAATCGCCGGTGCCTGTCAAACCAAGATACCTTGCGACTGTATGGCAAGCTAAACCCCATGTTCTATTCAAGACATATCGGACATGCAAGCTTCCCCGACGTTTGTCGTCCGCTCAACATCCTATATGCAGGGAAATCATTTATTGTCCACATTAAGGCAGCACGTAGGATGAAATTCTGACTCAATGATACATCGTACGTAAGAACCCCCTCACTCCACAACATCTTCAACTAGTCTATCAAAGGCCTGAGGTACACATCTATTTTCTTTTTTGGGTTGGATGGCCCAGGGATTAATGCGTTGAGGAAAAAAAACTCTCTTCTCATACACATGGATGGTGGGAGGTTGTACGAAGTCACAATCACAGGCCAACTGGAATAAACCATGCCGGTTTGGTTGAAAGGAGCAAGCCCATCTGAGCATAAACCAAGACGGACATTACGGGGATTGGCTGCAAATGATGGATTTGCCTCGTCAAATTTCAGCCAAGCTTCAGCATCAGATGGATGCGTGACAAATTTTTCATTCCAATGATGCTCTCGGTGCCATCTCATATGAGCAGCTGTTTGTTCTGATGAATACAATCTCTGAAGTCTGGGCACGAGGGGGAAGTACCACATCTTGCTTAATGGTTGAGTGGTTGTTTTCCCTTTAATCTTCTTGTACCTATCATGTGAACAGAATTTACAAGTACTCCGCTCATCATCATCCTTGTAATAGAGCATACATCCGTTGGGGCAGCAATGGATTTTTTCACAACTAAGCCCGAGCTCTTTCACCTTTTTCTTTGCTTGGTAAAAATCTTTCGGCAAATTATTGTCATTGGGAGCAACCTTACTCATGATCTGCATCATTTCATTGTAATTCTTCTCGCTCATATGGTGATCAGTTTTCAAGCTTAATGTTGCTAGGGTAGCCGATAGCAAAGAATATTCACTATTTTCAATGTGTTCGCAACCTTCCCATAAAGGACGTTGGGCATCTTGAAGCATTTGATAGAACCTACGGGCCTCCGAATTAGGATCCTCTCCCATGTGTGATGGTTGATTATGCATACCGGTCTCCTCTTCCATGCATGAAGGTCCAGCATGAGTCACGGGATCAAAATATTGGCCGATCGACGGTCCCGCTACATCCATCACCAACTGCTGATATTGATTAAGGTTGACTCGATGAGTACTGTCTCCGTAATAACCGCTTGGTGTCTGTTGGACTTCCCCGTGATGCACCCAACATTCATAATCCCTCATGAATCCTTTTCTACACAAATGGATTCTGACCGTTCCTGCGTCATGAAATTCCAAACACCTACATCTCGCACACGGACAACTGACCGAGGTACTTGAATTAGTTGTGTGCGCCAAAGCAAATTGGATGAACTCTTCCAAACCGTCTAAGAATACTCGAGTAAGTCATTTTTTCTGAGTTAGACGATTGTACATCCAACTCCTATCACGATTGCCTTCCATACTTCCCCAACCCAACCCTGCACGGATACTTTACAATAATACTAACTAACTAATTCAACTACTAACCTAAGTGACAAATACAACTGGCCACTTAACTAATTCTCTCCATAATTTTTTTACTCTTATTTGTGTCAAACTTACAAATTATATCTACAAATAATTATAATATAAAGTAATAGATAACATAAGCATTAAATTTTTATGAACTAAATGAATTATTTTATATATATATTAAAACTAAGTTGAAAATTTGACACTGAATATCTGCATATTAAAACTAAGTGATAGATAACATATTTATTTTTTTTATACTTTAAAACTACCTGTTGACTGCAGGCCCATTCTTAATATGTACGCAATCTTATAATTATCTTTTTAGAGGCAATAAATAAAGATATAAAAGACGTAAAGTTGTGACCTGGGACTTTGTAACTTTACAACTTTTTGTTTACTAATGGAATAATTTTACTAATATGTAAATATTGTTAAATATATTTTATGGTAAAATTATTTCATTAGTAAATTAAAGACACAACATGTAAATATATACAAACTCCAATAATTTTTTTATTGTTGTTATAATTATATATCTAGTAACAATTAATTTAATGTAAATATATATTATGTATATATTTTATGTATATATCTTTTAATAATATCTGGTAACAATTAACACAAAATGTAATTCTTAAATATGTTATACATAAATTAAAAAATTATATATATATATATATATATATATATATATATATATTATTCTAACGTAATTCTTAAATTTCTTAAATATATTCTAACGTATATTTAGTTTATATTATCTAAATTAACTTATATATACGACATAAAATAAATTTATTGTATAAGTTATTTATTTATTTTTCAAAAAATTATAAATATATGAATTTCTTATATTACATCTAATATTACTCATTAATTTATATTTAATTTTACATAGTTGTATTTACAATATTTAGTATTTATAATTTATATTAAAATAATGTTAATCACTTAACTAGTATTGAGTAATAATATAGGCTAAATTACATATTTCTATCAATCTTATTGAGTGCCTCTATTAGCTTCACTCACAATGGTTACACATATAACAATAAAAAAAAAAAAAAAGAATAACCCACAAACAAAGTCCACTTAAATCAACGATTACCTTAAATATTCTCCATATCACTATAACAATTTAAATTTTATATACCAAATTTTAACACATTCGCATTTTTCATTTAACAATAAAAGAATATATTTTCAATATTAAAACAAGGAATCAGCGTATAAAGTAGTCCATAAAGCTATATCATCCAGATCCACACAGACAAAAAAACGCATATGTACTGTCGGCTTCAAAAAATTCAAGAAATAAGAGCAGTTTGTCAAGGAGGAGGAGAGAAAGAATGCATACCTCTTGAAGGGTATCTTAAAGTGGAGAAAGAAGAGCAAGGACGGCTCACCGGGGTGCTTGAACTGGAGGTTAGACTGAACGACGCACGATGGAAACGCAGAGAGGAAGAAGGAAGAGCAAGACGGAGTAAGAGATCGATGAAATGAAAATGGGGGGGGGGAGGTTGCTTTTAACAAAATTTGCGGCGGAAACTGTAGGTTCCGCCGCAAACTTGAGGCGGAACCTGTGGGTTCCGCCGCAAAAATTTGCGACGAACCTTGTGGGTCCGCTGCAAATTGTCGGTGGGCATCTGCCCACCGACGACTTGCGGCGGACCCGGAGTGGTCCGCTGCAAGTTTGCGGCGGAACGTGAGGTTCCGCCGCAAATTTGCGGCGGAACCAACTTTTCCGCCGCAATTTGCGGCGGCGGAAACAAGTTTTCCACCGCAAAAAATTGCGGCTCCGCCGTAGTTTGCGGCGGTTATGAAGTTTCCGCCACATTTTGCGGCGGCCGAATAGGTTCCGCCGCAAATTGTGGCAGAATATCTAATTCCGCCGCAAAAATTGCTATCTTGCGACGGTTGAACTTTTCTGTCGCAATTTTGCGACGAAATACAATTCCATCGCAAATTCCGTCGCAAATTTCATGTTTTTTAGTAGTGAAACCGAAATTCAAATATTAGTTTGTCATATTGTGGGGATTTACTTCTTCCACTACATCCAACTCTATCGGTATATATATTATTTATTTTTCTTTAGTTATACCCTCTCCACTTATACAAATTCATCCTTTTTTTTTTTTTGTTTTTAAGTTGGAAAGTGACGAGTTATCCAAAGCTTCACACAAAATTGTCTGGGTGGGGAGGTTCTTCATTATTGATAAGATAGGCCCTACTTATGCCTTTCCAAACTATCAATTCTTCTTCTTCCTATGAAGCCCAATTATCAATTTTTTTTAACCAACTCATTAAATAATTTTATAACCAATTTACAGCACTACATGCCAACATATAGTTTTAGACTTTAGTGTGAGCACGTTGAAGAGCTCTCAGTATTTTAAGTAAATAGTTTGGAGGTTTAATTTATTATATCTTTACAAAATAATTTAACATTAATCTTTTAATTTTTAAGGTATAACACCAGAAATAATGTTTTACTAATACTCCTAAATATAACGATTTGATACTGATTCCAAAATTTGATACTTTTTTTTTATTATTATAAATCATATACTACTTATATTAATGGAGAATTCAACTCAAAACCTCATGCTTATAAAGAACTATTTAAAGAAAGAGTTAGGTGTCATAAGGTTATAAGACCTCCACGATTTTAAAAGTGAGAATATAATAATTTGTAACTTTCACTAGGATTTTTTATTATTTAAGGACCTTAGTTCTTTAATTTATTGAAGTTTTGAAATCTCTTAATCCTAAAATAAATATATTTTTGTTTGTTTGTCTAAGCATGCCGATAAAGAAATGTGCACGAGCCTGTATAGTAGTTTGTCCATATCGAAACTCTGAAAATACTTTCTTAATTAATATCAAAGATGCTCTGATAAAAAAATGAATAATAATTTCCTGAGCAGATCACTATCAATGTATCGTCATCATTCATCATAATGAACATAAACTAACAATTAAATTAAAACCTAAAAATACACCAAAAATTTGAGAAATGAATCACTATGTTTAGAAAAGTACGGCGTCTCTCTATATTATTAATTAATATCTCTTCACACACAAAACCATCAGTTTCCTTTATATTTCCTTAAACATCGCCGAAACTTCTCCTTCACCAATCTTGTCATTAAAAAAAACTTGCACTTTCTCTTGACAAATCAGTGTACATTAACTTTTTGAAATCTGTAAACATTTAAGCAATGAATTACTAACTACCCTTCTATTATAAATGTAAGAACTAGTTGAGCGGTTTTTTTATTCTAAATATAAAATTTTAATCTACTTTGTCTTTGAAAATTTTAATTCTTTTCTTAAAATATTCCTATTAATGACAGATGTCAAAAATATTTTCATCAAGTGGATAGCTTTCCATACTGATAATTAGAGGGGGGTGTTTTATAAAAACCATGACACATCTTTTACAAATAAAAATTTAATGAATTTTCTTAATATAAATATTTAGCTCATATATTAAAAATATAAAGTAATATATTACTACTTCCAATCTTTAATATAAGATTCACTTTAATGCCAAAAAAAAAACTATAAAATGAGTCTTATATTAAATATTAGAAAAAAAATACGATAAGTTAAGCTAAGCAGTTAAAACCAAGAACAAAGCTCATCTATATCTTTTGGAAATACGGAGCATCAACTTGCGCCTTAAACGAAGGACGACCATAACCATCAAATTGTCTATTTCCTCAGCATATCTACCCACCTCGGGCCCACTAAAACAGTCATATAACGAGTGTAAAAGATTATTTTCAATCTTCTCCTACTCAATGAATTACACAATATCATAACTTTCATCGTAAAATATATTATTCTATTTATTTTTTCATATATGTATTTCCTTTGGCAAAAAAAAAAAAAAAGTATCTATCTTGCATGAAAAATAGATCCAATGCATATGTGTAAATCTCATCGGAACTGTGCATATAAGATTTGTAGTGTCCAGATCTTATCTTTTAATAAGGGTAAGATAAATAAATATAACACAAAAAGAAACACCATACAATTGCAGATTATATTTCTGTGTATAATTTTATCATATCACACCAAAAAAAAAAACCCAGAGTTGCACATGGACCAAACCAAAACCTTATTAACATGGTCCTGAAACAAAAACCAAAACACTGACTACTACAAAATACACTGAGACAAAAATATAACACCATTCAGCTTCATCTACACGAATTGTATATATATGAATCCATGTCTCAGTAATTATCAGACGCATACTTGTTGATAAGAGACAAAGCATTACTAGTGACATGGGCAACATTAACCATTCTGGCTCTGATAGAAGCCTTGATTTTGCCATTCAAAGCTTTTCCGGCGAACCCATCGCTGCAAGTACTCTCATCGGTCAAGGCGGAGCTCACCCACGTCTCTACATTGCTCATGTGCCATGAGAAGTCCTGGCTCTTGGGCTGACACAACTTGAGCTCCTTCAGGGACCGCCCGAGACGGTCGACGCTGTCAGCCATCTCTTCGATGCAGTCCCGGAGGGCGGCGAGTTCACGGGGTTTCAGGCCAGAGATGGAGCGGAGCTTGGAGACGAAGGCTCGGGTCTCGACGGTCTTGTTGAGGGAGATGGAGAGGGCGGTCTGGACGAGCTGGTGAGAGTCTTGTTGAATGGTAGAGGAGTAGTTGGAGAGAGATTTGAAGCAGAGGGAAGGGTATGTGGTAGTGCTACATGAGGATTTGATGAAATTTGAAGATGAGGAGGAGGAGGAGGCCGCCGTGGCAAGGGTGGTGACGGCGGCAAGGAGAGAGAGGAGAGAGAGAAGAGAGGATTTGGCCATTGTAGAGAGGAAATGAGAGACTCAGTGAAGAAGATGAGAGATGGAAGGTTTGGTTTTGTAGAGAAGGCTTTTTGGCTTGACATACTCAGCAACTTGCTATACCAAACCAAAAAAAAAAAAACCACTAAGGAATTTGATGGTGTTATGAAACATTATTATTTATTATTAAAATAGTTGTGAATAATTAGAATGAGATCTGATTCACACGTGATATGTTTTTACCAATGGGAATTGGAATTTTTGCCTGACGAGATTTACTGTGAATTGTCATTACACTTAATTATAAACAAAAATTTATATTTAACCTGTCAAGGGAGGATTTAAATTTAAAAAAGGGGGGGGGGGATTGTTGAACAATTTCACAATACAATTTTAATTGCTAAAAAGCACTTGGAATTTGTTTGAAAACCTGATACAACTTGTTTTCAGTAAGTGAAACTCTTTTTCAATTGTATATAACTTATATTCAATTATATGAAAGACGGAAGATATTTATATATTATCGAAGATATGTTACATTTGCTCAAAGTGAGATGCACCACTTAAGGATTTAGGATTTTCAATGTATTGGGACAATAAATGTTGTGACGGAAAAATTTTCAGCAATTATTTCTATTATCTTCTTTTAAAAAATAATTTTTTACGTTTAAAATTATTATTGGATTTTTCATTACATATACACACACACAGAGTTCCAAGTTGGGTCCCCTTAGAAATTCCAGGATTATGGGTGTGCCAATGCGATATAAAAGACATATAAATTAAAAATTAAAAAAACAAATAGAAAATGGTATATTCGAATTTTAAAATTGAAATTATAAATAAACTATCAAAGTAAAATTATCTATACCAGAATTTTTTATAGAATCCCTAAATATTTTATTAAAAAATTTTGGTTGAAAAATATTTGATTAAAAATAGAATAACAACTTTAAATATAATTTTTCATTTGTATTCTTTAGAAGTGATTTTTAGATAAGATTTTTTTAAAATTCAAATATCTTTACTCAGTTTATGATTAATTCAATTTTTTAATTTTATTCTTGACGCAGTCTCTCTTTCTTTTCAATAGGAAAGGGAGACAGGAACTCAATATGATTTGATCGGGTTCAGTTTTTCTCGTTGTTTGTTTTTTTATCATCTCTTATAATCTCTAAATCATATTCATCCAATTAAATTTAGAAAGTAAAAAATAAAGATCAAATTATCACTCATCATTTGACTTTTCTTTCCTATTCTTAATCAATGATCCAAATTAGTTAATCTTTCCAATTGACTGTCTCTATAGATTTACGAGGAATTATGAGAAATTAAAACAATAAAAGGATTTCCTCCCGATTTGATCCACCTCTCTTGTAGGTGTGGATGCCACTTCACTCAAAAGCTTTTAAAAAATAAAAATTTAAAATTTAAAATTGAACTCGTCGACAATGGGGTACCGATGATGTGACATGAACCAGATTTTTCGTTTTTATTAAAGAAATGTAATAATGGGAATGTAATTGTTAATTGAAACGGGTCCACTGTAGGGCAGCCAGAGTCGCTAAAGTCGTTTTCGGTTTTCTAGTTTCACACTCGTGCTTGTCACTTAAGCCATGTGATCTTCTTAATATAATCTCAATTTAATAATTAATAAATATTAATATAATTAGGGGGTTAAAATTATGAAACAATATAGCCCATAGTTTATATTGTGTAAATTATAATGTAATGTTTAGATTTGGGATCAAATGATCAAGATTCAAATGTTTTAATTTTTATATTCTTCTTATATTTTGAAGGAAGTCAGATGGGGGAAAAATACCACAAAAAAATAAAAATAAAAATTCAACCATCAATTAAAAAATGAGAAAAATTCCATCTAAAAAATAACAAAATTCAAAACGTTTATATATGTGGTTTAAATAATTTAAGGAGAGATCCTAATAGTCTTGTAGTCTAATTTAAAAACTACTTTTATGTAAGTGAGGTCGGAGCTTTAATCCCATTTATAATCTTAGGGCATTAGTACTTCTCCTCACCTTACACTTTAGTTTAATTTCATTCTTCTTACAAAATTACTCCATGTAAATAAAAATTATTGATCTTTTTCTTTAAAGTTTTAAAAATTTGGGGAAAATCCCTCATTAAAAATTTTATTGAAGATAATAACTTAAATTAGAGTATTGATACTAAGTATGTACAAATTTATAGAGCACTGAAACTTTTTATATATAAAAATGTATAAGATCTTTCTCATTAATAATTTTTTTAATGAAGGAATTTTCCCCAACATTTTAAAATAAATCGACAGTATTGAAATAAAAAATGTTGAATTAGTAATTAGTTTAGTACTATACAAAAGAGAAAACAAAATATTAATACGATTTGTTACAAAATTTATTTTGTGTAATTAGTTTACTTTGAATAACACTACGGTTAATATCGCACTTTAATTGTCCTCGTTTGACTTATTCAAAATACACTCATACGTGTTCTTCAATTCGAAGTCCAACCCTTCGCCAAATTGGTTAGGTTTGTTAGCAAACATGGCCTGTTTGCATAACACAATAATTGAAAGCTTCAAGTTTATCTAGAAGTGCTATAGTGGGGCTCAAGAAATGGGCACGAAGGCATGGCTTGGTGGGAATGCAGGATTCAAAATCGAATCTTCTTTTTTCCATATCCCTGGGAAAACGTTTTCAGATCATTTCTTTTTTCCTTTTTGACGTTAAAAAAAAAAAAAAAGCAACCTCCACGTACCTGGCGTGGCGGCTTGTCTTGTGATATTTATTTTTTAAAAAAACATTAATTTGTCGATCTATACTGTTTCACTCAATTGCTAATTCGGGTTTTCAGTTTTTTTTTTTTTTTACTTAATTATATACATTAGTGTCAATATTTCATAAAGTCATAATATATTATTTGGGAATGACAGGGGTGCTGACTAAATGAGGTGTACCACAAAATAAAAAATAAAAAGAGGTTTATTAAAAATAAAATAATAGAATGATATGTATTTATTATTCACATAAAAATAAAAAATGATTGTGTATAACTGTCTTCTTGATCTATTTTTTGTAATTTGATTGTTCTCCCCTTTTCTCTCCGACTATGATTTATTATCAGTTTTGAATAGACCTATGTCTTTAAAAGTATTCTCTTCAGTGTCTTTTTATTTCATAAGTATTATTTTTATTTTAATATCATTTTTCATTTTCATATAAAAAGTATGAATTATTTGGATTTTATTATCATTATTTTAAAATAATTTATTAGACTCTTATTCGTTAAATTTCACGGCAAGCCATCCATTAATCATACTAAGGAACTGATAAACTAGCTAGTTCCCTAGCTAATCCGATCAAACGTTTTATAAGGGTAAATTGATTTGGATTTTATATTATTTTCGCCACTTGTTGTGTTTGAAAATACGTCATTTGAGTTTTAAAAAAGTAATAATTCATTATATTTGTGTTTTAGTAACGCTGTTTTATTGGATGGTATGTGGTTTATATATGAGTATTCCATTTACTCATAGATTAATACACTTTCTATTTGAATATTATTCTTTTCATGGATATATATATATATATATATATATATATATATATGAATATTTTTTGTGTATTTCAATTATATTATATTATTTTGGTCATAATTAGGTTAATCACGATTTGACCATAATTACACCACTACTTATCCTTAAACTACTGTCTCCACTGAGTTAATTAATCATCATTATTATTGTTTTGTTGCGTACCTCTTACAAATTTTAGAAAAGGATCTATAGCTATTCGCATTCTTGTGAGCGCCAAATTCATACACGTGAGTTTAGGCGTGTGTTAGTTACTACTATACTACGTAGTATACTATAAGTTGATAATTTACTCTTATATGTGTTGGATGCCTCAAACTCAAAGCATGCAAGTAATTAGTTTATTAGTCACAATTGTTTTTGGCCCAAGTTTAGTCACAATTTTATGTTTTATTTAAAGGTTTAATGTTTCTGCCTTTAAGACAGAAATATTTTATCTGTCTCACTCACATAAAAGTGAGTGGGTCCCATTATTGAGGCAGATAAAATGTTTCTGTTAAACCCTTTATTTAATCCTTTTAAACTCTAACTTTTATTTCTTTCTTCTTTATTTTCTTTTTCTTTTTCTTTTTTGGAATGAGGTCTTAGACTCCACCTCTACTTTAATTTCCATTCAAAAACCAAGGACCCGATATGTTAGATTTTCAGTATATATATATATATATATATATATATATATATATATATATATATATATATATAAGGAAACCATTTCATGGTGGGGTAAAAAGATAACGGGAACCTTTCAATTCAACTGATCAGCTAACAAGAGAAATTTTGCACGCAACATTATTCTAAAAACTATGACCTAATTTAGACTATCTATGTTAAAATTGAATGGTCCAATTTTAATGTTATTTATTTTCTATATTTTTAATATATATGATTTTCTTATAAAAATTATAAATGAAATAAAAATAATAATCCTCAAACTTTTTTTTTATAAAAAAATTATTTAAAAGTATAAATTAAAAACTGATGGCTTGTGTGAATGTGATAACTTTCAGAATGGACAAGACATATGGAATTTTTAAAAAAAATGTATAAAAAAATTTATACAGTTAGCAATCACATATATCGATCTGTTTGACTTGATTAATTATATGACCGCCTCTCTGGCAAAACAAAAAAAAAAAACAATTAATTATATGACCTATATATATAGTCTATAGCTAGTTCAACACCCATGTGCAATAATTACTCAACAAAGGTGAAATCCAGTTCAGAGCATTATGTGAGTCTTCAGTATGTAATATTCTCTTATTATAAGAAAATATTCACAATTGTTTTAACTTACAATCGCTTCTTATGGCATCATATCATCTAGTGTATCAAACAAAATAACATTACCTTTCTAGGCTAAGTAGCATACAGTATTTTGAAGGATTTTTTAAATAGTATTTAATATTATAAATTAATTTTTAGTGCATCCAATATTATAAAGCTTTTTTTTTTCTTAGCACCCAATATTCTAAAATGATTTTTGGTCCATCCACACCCTCAAGTGTTTTCGAGAACCACTCATTATCCTAAATTTAAGGTGCTCATTGTTATTAAGAAAAGTACTTTAAGGGCAATATTGTATAAGATTATTTTAGGATACTGGTTGTTATTTGAAAAATATTTTAGGGTACACGATGCACCAAAAATTAATGTTTAACATACTAAGTGTTTGTAGAAAATACTTCAAGGTGCTAAATATTACTTAACCTTTACTCTTTTTGGATAAAGATTAATTAACTATTGATAGCTCATTAGAATAAGAACAAGCTTTATTACTCAAATAATACTTTACTTATTAAAATATTTATAATTAACAAGGTGTATTCATAGTAGAGAACTCCTTAATAACTGGACTAAGAACAATAAGTAAGTAGGTAGTTCTTAAAACTTAAGTCAAATGATAATCAATGGTTAAAACAACCCTCAGAACAAAATTGAATTGAAAACTCACATTACGCACCAAATTAAAAAATTCATAATAATGAATACCCTGAATAAGGCTACTCCAGTAAGTATATATTGATGAATTCAAGTGATTGGCTCTTTATTTATTCCACCTATATAATTGAATTTGAATTCATCGGAGAGATGTTTCCTGAGAATGGGCCAATACCAGTGTGAACACCATTTCTGCTGATATCTCTTTAATAATGCAATTCATGTAGGGCCATCCCCATTAATCATTAAAGCCGTGAGAATCATGCTTTTCTATATATATGCTCCATATCTTAGCTGTATATATCAATGCATTTCATACATTTACCTTGATTCTTTATCTTTATATAAGGTGTTTCAGATGTCTTGCAAACATATAAAGAACAGTAATTAGATTGCTTTAT
This sequence comes from Acacia confusa, assembly GCA_037074495.1. Lineage (NCBI taxonomy): Eukaryota > Viridiplantae > Streptophyta > Magnoliopsida > Fabales > Fabaceae > Acacia > Acacia confusa. Next base: position 41,394,512 of record CM073502.1, on the reverse strand, counting down.
TGGGTTTAAAAATATCCTAATACTTCAATTATATCCTTATTAATCAATGAATTATAAATATAATTCACTTTGGTAAAACGTTATGATTATGAGGCAAAATGAACACATCCTTAATTTTCGACTAAACACCTTATAATGTGAATCATCTTTTACTTTCGAAAAAAAAAAAGACGGATGGAGGGTAATGGATTTGATTACTGGACCTTCATTTCCTATGTAGTATGTAATTTTCAAAAACACGCATACCAAAGATATTGTATTTGTCTACCAAATTAAAATTAACCTCAAGAAGTGCACAAGATGGGAGAGATAAAAATCATTTATGTCCTAAGTCTCAAAAAAGATTATATCTTTGACCACATTAAATAAAATTTGGTCTAATTTTCCCTAATTAACGTAGGGGTGTTTTTGAAAAGATTACTTAGCAAGGGATGGGGAAAGCTCATTAAATATGAGCATTTGTGGAAAGACTTTTTAAAAATCAATAAATTTTGAACCATGCATTATTAAAAAAAAAAAAAGACGTTAAAAAAACCATGTATTATATTTGAGAACCGCAGCAATATTTGAATTTTTTATTATTATTATGTCAATAAAATTTGATTTTTTTTTTTTAATATCCATGTCCATGTGTAGGTATATATAAATTTTAAAATCCTTGTAGTCTAATTTGATTTAGAACAGTAACAGGTTGTTTCAGTGAGATAGCACATGCATATACAATTGGGATCTTTGATTGCAGCTTTCTTGTTTGTATATGTAAATTCTTAAATTATATCATAATTTTTTCGAGTTTAAACATGCGGCTAAAGTATACATTTAGTTCTTTATGTTTACTTCAGGTATTAATTTAGTCTTTAAAATTTGTAAAATGTACGTTTGGTTCCTTAATGTTAACATCGTTACGTTAGACTGACTTAACAGAAAATACTAACTCAACAATTTTAAGCAATGATTGTACAATTAAATGCTGACCAAACATATTTATATGTTAGTATTTTAATAAATTAATATTTAAATCATGTAAATTGAAAAAGATTTAATCCTGCAATTATATGTATGTAGCATTTAATAGCATAGTCATCATTTAACATTGTTGTGTTAGTATTTTCCATTAAGCTATCTTAACGGTGTTAACATTGAGAGACCAAAAGTGCACTTTACAAACTTAAAGGGCTAAATTGATACCTAAACTAAACATAAAAGACCAAACGTATATTTTAGCCAAAATATGCTAATGATCAATGGTGAAAAGAATATTAATTCTGCCTTTAGCTTAACCTTTAACTAAAGTCTTTAACTTTTCTTTTTGTGTAGATCAGACTTTTTTATTACCTATAACTAGTAACAAAACTAAGAGCTAGTTTGGTTTGAAGGAAGGGGAGGGGGGGGGAGGAGAGAGAAAACTTTTACCCCCTTCTTAACAAAAAAATTCATGGAAACTTTTTAATATTCCTAAAATATACTCTCAACAAAAAAGAATATTCCCTTTATTAATGGCAATTTGATCAATTCCCTTCTTTCCACACCCTCCCTTCAAACCAAACACACCTTAAAGCTTGAAAGTTACACAACAAACACATATATGCATAGGCAACACACACAGAGGAGTTGCTTCATACAAAACATTACATTCAACATATGTCTCAGACTAAGTTTGGATGATTCAGATTTTCTTGTATAATAATTTGAAAACATTACTAAAATAATCTCTCATGATCACAAAATTTATTATTCAAATGTACCTTAAATTTGTTTAAAGACCATGTGAAACATATTTTCAGCGAGTAGATCTCTTCTTCAGTTATATGGGTATACTATATCTACAAATATGTGCAAAAACAAAAGACACTTTTATATAACTATAGATATATTTGCACACAAATGTAGAGGAGTTGTGCCCATATAAAATGACTTGCACTCACTTAAATACCTCTGTCATTAGGTATTTTTGGGTAATAAATTTTTCAGCGATTTTCTGTAATAATTTTTAACATTTTTAAAATTCTTATTATAAAAAAAATATTATTCCCGCAGCTAGCAAGGTTTATATGTGAAATAAACCTAACTAACAGTCTAAAATTGTAAATGTTCGGCCTAAAACGTACTATTCATTACAAATATTCTATTTTAAACTGGAAGTCGATCGCTTTAACTAGACAGAGAAAAAGTGATTAATCATGCACTTATAAATTAATTCATCTAAACACAATATAAAGGAATTTCATTTACTTTAATTTAATCATCTTTTGGACTATTACATTAATTTATTCATTGACAGAACTCTAAATTACAACTTTAGTGCTCAGTTAACAAATATTGATACTTAACTTTCAAACTTTATTTTACAAGTAATAATAAGGCAAAAGAAATATGATAACATTAATTAAAGCTTTATGAAATATACTTTTCAATAACAATAAAGATTTGCATGGATTAAATTAATGAGTCGTAAACCTTTCAATTGTTTAATAGATAAATGATTACGAAAAATTATGAAGATGATTGCGTGGGAATCTTGATTAATTGTTGTGGTCTTAGACTCTTAGTACTATATAATACTAGTAATTTATACGTTTTGTCTCATAGGACGACAGGCAAGATCATATGTCTGCATCAAATGATGTTTGGCATTATACTAAATAAGATTAGTTATGGAACAAAATTTCAATGTCAAATCAAATTCTATCTCATCCACTTCCTTGCATCAATTTTCGTCTTTTTTGGTTGATGAATCATTTTCATTAAAAGATCGATATTGTGTGTGTGCAACTCCCACAATGAGGCCGTGCATTATTGGATGAAGGAATTGGAGAAAATTGCTGAAAAATCCCTATTGATAAATTTTTGTGTACCGATATATAATGAACATGTCTTTGAGTGTGGACAACTCATCTTTAGCTCTAGTTTTAAATGTAAGTAAAAATTTCAATTCATTTTACCTAGATTGTTTCCAATGTACGTAAATGATTAATTAAAGAGATCTCTTATAGATAAACCAATATACATTTTTTAAGAATAACTAATTTAGCTAATTTGTTATACTGTAAATTAGTTATTAAACTCATACATTTGGGATTGGAGGAAGTAGAATTAAAATTTCCCATCCAAAAATTCCGTCTCATTTCTTTTTTGTCATGTAGTGATAGAATAAGCTTTCCATTCCATTTGCCAGTGTTTTTTTTTGGAACACTATTCCATTAGCCAGATTAACTTCTTACAAAATCCCGATCAATAAATATGCGAAATCAAACACAAATTTAGTAAATGTGATTGAACCATATTTTTATGATATTTCATGATTAAATTGGGATTATTAATGCATTTTCTGGGACATTATTGCATGATTAAACATTAATTTGAGTTAAAGACATTTGTATTAAATTAAGTGAAATTAGGGGCAAAATGGTCATAATTTGTTAATTATTCATGCAAATGATTTCTTGGACTTTTAATGCTATCTTTTGTTTAATCTTGCATTGTAGGTGCTTAAAGAAATAGGACCAAATTTGAAAATAGAGGTTTGGGCTCAAATGCAAAAAAGTTTCAGTTTGGTCCCTCAAAAAAACTTTTGGACTTTACAAATAGGTCCCTGGTCAAAACTTGCGTTTTGACCAGGGAGAATCAGACCTGAAAAAGCGTGAAAAAGGCAAGAAACGCAGACACAGTGGACTGAACAAAGAAGCATTAAAAAAATCAAATGGAGGAATGAATATTAAATGAGAGAAAAAGGGAGGCAGCTGGAGTAATTAAAAAGAAAAGAAGGAAGAGAAGGAACGGAGGCAGCTGGAATAATTAAAAAAAAAAAGGCAGCTGGGAATTAAAAAAAACGGAGGCCCAGAATTAAAAGAGACCCAACATTTTTTTGACCCGGGAGGAATTGAATAATTAAAGGGACTGGAGACGGAAACGAGAGAGGAGCGCCGCGGACATCGACCTTCGACTTCTTCTTCCTTCCCTCTCGCCGGCGGCTTCTTCTTCCACCACAGTCGCTGGCGAGCTACCTTCTTCCTCCCCATAGTTGCCGACCAAAACCTAGCCATCACCAGACGATACAATGACAGAACCAAGACGCAGAGATCTGAAGAATTCTGATTTTCATTGCCATTTGATTTCTGATTTTTGGGGTTCTATTTTGATGTTGGGCAGTGGCTGAGTTCGTTGCTTCTTGGTGATGGGATTTGTTCTTGAGCTTAGTGAATTACAAATGAGAGTTTTTCTATTATTCCATTTGTCTAGAATTTATAGGGTTAAGGTGCAAAAATACACATATGTTTTTCCTCTAGGAGCCCCCAGCACCATATGTTTTTTTCTGGTGTAAAAATACATACGCCGTTAGGTTTTAGGAGCAAAAATACCACTTCCGTTAGTTGACCGTTTGTTGACCGTTAACCATAGTAAAATTACATTTTTGCCCTTAGTTTAAAATAATTAAAAAAGAAAAAGCTTAAGGGCTTAAGGGCAAAAAGGTAATTTCACCATAGTTAACGGTCAACTAACGGAAATGGTATTTTTGCTCCTAAAACCTAACGGCGTGTGTATTTTTGCACCAGAAAAAAACATATGGTGCTGAGCGCTCCTGGAGGAAAAACATATCTGTATTTTTGCACCTTAACCCATTTATATATTTAGATTGCCTAGTTTTAGGAATTATTGTATATGATTCTGGAACTGAGATTAATGTTAATTGTCTCTGTTGGTTTAATATATGTAGTTAAGATTGGATTTTGTAGTGTGATTTTTATGTGTATGAATTTCTTTGTGGTTTCAATGAAGCTATGTTGATTAACGTGGTATTGTCTAATTAATGTGGTTGATTTGTACCATTGAGGGGCTGTTTAGCACTCAAATTTAAGAAATCTCATATTGCATTATTCCAATTTTAATTACACATTAAGTGGTTTCAAACAATTTCTCAAGGGGTAGTAGTTAGCTATGGTTGTATGAGCTACTATTAATTGGAAATATTGGACTCAAGTGGTATCTTGAGGTTTTTCATTTAGACTTAATGAAGATCTACTCCCATAACCTTTTTGAGCAATGATAGCAATTTTCTTCATTACCAAAAGCATCCATCATTCACATTTTCATTCTCCATTCCATTTTACAAAGAAAATACCAAAAATAGTAGTTTAGCATTTATTTAATTGCATTATTATTTTAGGTTATTAATTCGAAAATCCAAAACCCACTTCCCCTTGTTTTTATTGCATTTGCATGTCATTTAGATTACTTAGAAATTAATAAAAGGCTCATCGAGAAGAGAGAACGATCCCAGGTTTATCTATACGCAATCCTTAGTCAATTTTTGATTGTGGACCTCAAGGCTAAAGACGAAAAGACCGCCCGATCAAAATGTCCTCCTCATCACCCATTTTTCAACCCGAGCTTTGTCTGACCAACTCACGCACACATATTAAATGCATTACATAATGGTTAGATCAAGTTGTTCTTCACATTGGTTTAAGTCCGTCCCGGATTTGAATTTTTTGGGTACTAAAGTCCCGGATTAGTTTTGAAAATTTTTATCCCAAATATAAGTCACTTGTAACATATTTAATGATCCTTGTCCAATTTTACCTTCATTTAATTCTTATTAGAAAGAGAGAAAGGGAAGACAGAGGTGAGAATAATTTATATATAAATGCATAGAGAAGGGAGACTTGAAATAAGTGTAAAATTGAAAAATCTTATCAATTTAATATATTTCTTGGCATGTAAGAATAAGTCACAGGTGACAGGACTAAAGTGATATATATACTTTCTTCATCTAAGATATAAAATGTCTTCTACAAGAAATTCTTGCTCATAATATGAATCGCTTACTCATTTAGAGAGCTACTACTCATCTGATCTTAAATATAAAATAAAGTTTGTGGTATAAATTGTATAACAAATTTTGTCCTAAATTTAGGACCAGAGATAGTATAAATTAACATTTTTCAATTTTCGTTTCATTTATTTGTTGTATACATTTGATATTAAGAAAGAGGAACCTTTAGTAAGTTGCTTACTCATCCGATTAACATTTTTCAATTTTGCCTCTATTTATTTGTGGTATACATTTGATATTAAGAAAGACGGAACTTTATTAAGTCGTTTACTCATCCAATTAACAATTTTCAATTTTCCCTCCATAATATAAGACGCTTACTCATTTAGAGGGTTGTTATTAACATTTTTCAATTTTCCCTCTATTTATTTGTGGAACAAACTGAAACTTTAAAACCCAGTTCCTTTTGCTCATGAAGAAAATTATATTGGGTAAAAAGGCTAAAATGCCTTGGAAGTTTTTGTGTATGGGTATTGGGCACCTAGAAGTTATCGATGGGGTAAATATGCTCTGAAAGTTTAAAAAATAGGGCAATATTTCCCTTCATTAACCAGTCCTAACAATGAACGTTTGTTGACTAAATATGCAGAAGTGACATGCCTATGTGACATCCACCCACCCTTTTTTTTGTCCACGTCAATCATCTTATTTTTTAATAAGATTTTTGTAGCTTTTTAATCACCCTAAATTACTCAATTGAGTCTTATATCAAGGACCAAAGACATTGTAGAAGAGGATTTGAGTGTTTTTTAAGAAAAAATCCTACTAAAAAATTTGACTACTCATGTGGACAAAAGAAGGGTGAGGTCGATGCCATGTAGGCATGTCACATTCACATATTTAATTAATAAACGTTGACTGTTAGAGTTGGTTAACGAAGGGACAATATTGCTCTATTTTCAAAACTTTAAAGATATATTTACCCCGAGAAAACTTTTAGATGTCCAATGCCCATAACAAAAAACTTTTGAAGAATTTAAGCCATTTAACCCAATTATAGTCCAAATCGAGGAGTAAGTTTCTGAGTTATCAGGAGGAGAATTAATCCTGTCAATAAACTCCTTTGAATCATGCAAATTCAAAGATGACTTTGTGAAACCCGAGGTCCCATACTGTACTCATGCCTATTAGGATTGCCCATTCTCCCGCTTCAAGGACAGAGCATATGCGTGCCAAGGAATTTAGAAGATTCAGCAACCCATTCTCCATGGTTGTCCCTTACTTGATATTCCATCCTCCTTTTTAAAAGAGTTTGAAATTTAAATTATCTTAATATTTTATATAAGAGTTCAATAAAAGTTGTCTAAACATTTAATATTTTTTTAAAATTTTTATCCCTTATTAATTATATAAATCGTATTAATTAAAAAGTTGATAATACATATATTTGCTCTATTTCTCAATCTTACTTGCCTCCTCATAAATAAAGTCATACTTGAAAAAGAAAAAGAAGGTTTATTTTATGAACACTTATTATTTTTAATTAATTTTAGCCACTTTTCTAAACTTCTTAATTCAGTTATTTGGGCTCTTATTAATAGTATAATTAATAGGACCAGAGGAGTCCTAGATTCAATTGACGGAGCTTTAGTTTATTTTACATACCAACTACTAAAGAGATTTTTTAAACTTTTACACGAACAGTTAAGAGGGTGGACTCATGAACACACTTGCTTGACTTACACCACTCTGGTTATATTTATAAGTTTATTTTGACTAAAAAAATGTAATCCTTATTATAAGTCCAGTTTCAGAGTAATAAATGCATTTCTTACCTTTTTTTTCTCCTATTAATTGCAATAAACAAAAAAAAAATATTCATATTGACTTTTGGAACCAATCATAGACAAGGGCAAAATTAGAAATGTAGCTCATAATTAATTAGTTAATTAACTCCCCTTAATATGTGAGAATTAGTTAATTTAAATTTATAAATGGGACTAGAGTGGTATTGAAAATATTAATTATGTCATAGCAAATGGGTGATTGAGATCAACCGTAAAGAGACAAGCTGGTAGTTCACATAACATATGAATTGACATATCAAAATTAAAGCATCCTACCATTTTAGCAATATAGTTGTTGTCTTGTGATATCATTAAATTGAAAGTGATTTACGGTATTGATTTTAGATGCATTCATTCATTTACGACATGGAAGTTATAAGTGTATATATACAACGCAATCATTCATCTAATTATAACCACACAATTGTTGATTTTCTATTATTTCTTATTTATTTTTTGCGAACTTTTTATTATTTATTAAAGTAAAATGGAATAGCAATATTGTAGCAATCAATATATAATAATAAATGCAATTTCTAAAGATACATGTTGTCCTGGTTTGAATTAAATTATAAAAACTACGTATTACCTAGTAGCAGTCATGTCAAATATAAGTAATTTAACAAGTGATCTTCAAGTTCATTTGAACTCTAGCTTTCTCTTGCCTGGAAAAATTGGCTTATGATTCTTCTTGACTCAATGAAAGCTTCTTTCTTCACATAATCTTTTGATTTTTTTTGCTCAGAACATAATCTTTTGATAAAGTTGCTTAACTCTTCATAAATCTGCACAATACGACAAAACCATGATAAATTATGGATATTATCGACCATAAATCAGTTATATATGAACCGTCATATATGTTACACACACACATATATATAAACACTCAGCGTAGATATACAATGATTCTAAACCGTGATTTATTTAATATATATTATAACAGCTCTAATATAATACCCATCATGTATTGAAATTTGATGAGACCATGATGTGCATGATGCAGGCTTAAGTAAACAACTATCATATAATCAATAATCCTGACATAATACAAAACGGTCTCACATAAACAACCATTATTTATTCAGTAACATGCATAACAATTTTTATATAAAAACCATGACTTTTAATAATAAATAATAGTCTCATAAAGACGGCCGTTATTTATTTAGTAAAATAAATAAGGATTTGTAAGTAAGAACATGAACTTTTATAATGCATAACTATTATTATATAATAAACATGGTATATGGATATAAGATTTTTTAAGTGAGAGTTTCTAAATTAGTTGGACTCATCTATATATAATAAAATAGGACCTCTCAGGACAAGTTGCCATACAATTTAGGATGGATCAAGATAAGATATTTCAAGCTTTGTGGAGGAATCAATGGCAACTATATATTGACCTATATCTTTGATAATGTAATTGTTGACCTATAATTGTGTTTCTTCACAGGAAATAAGCCTAGAAAGCAAAGGAAAAAAAAAATGTCTGTATAGGAAAGGGTGCAAGGGATAGAAAACATATCCCTTGAGTAGATCAAGGGTTTAGGGTTTGCATATCTCTTGTGCCCTTTCTAATAGGGATATTTATTTCTTTCACTCTGCCATTGTTTTCTTGGCTTAATTGCTTAAGAGACACGAGGTGTAGTTGAACACTTACATTATTAGATATATAGGTGAAAAGTGCGACTAATTCCATCCACAAAGCATAGAAAATCTTAATACGTCCCAAATTGCATCGCTACTCTATGTGGGAAGTACTATTCTATTAGATAGAGTTGAGACCAAGTATCTCATAAACTCTCACATTGAAGAGTCTGAGACTGATTTCATGTTGTCAAATTTTAGAGCTTTAACTTGGTGCCATCTGCTCAATATAAAAACAAGAGAGGAATATTTTATTAGAGTAATAATGAGTTTTCCAAAAAAACCTAACTTCACAAGTACACTTTAATGTCACATGGAATGCTTTATCATGTCGTGACTTGACAAAAGTTAGTATTCGTTTGTTCATGTATGACTCTTGGTACAATTAAATTAACTTATTCATCACATTTTTATTGATATTTTGAAAGTAACTTTTATAGATTTGGAAATTTCTTGGATGTTTATTAATCCAAAAATATAAAATAAAAGGGGGGAAAACTCTTGCTAATGCTATGCACTCCATCTAGTTAAAGTCATATGATACTTTTAACTATTTCAAGCCACTCAATCACTAACATTTAGATGATGAACAGAGACTTTACCCTTGTAAATATGCCCTAAAACAGGCATAGAAGAATAGATCCACCAAGGGATCTCTTTGTAGGACTCATAGATTCAAATGACAGTGTTGTGTTATTATACCAACCATAATTTTAGTAGAGATAAAGGAAGTAAGGGACATCATCAACAATGTCTTTGGATGATCTTTTAGGTGGAGGAGGAGGTTGCCAACAACGTGTAGAACGCCTAGTGGGTACAGGCTGTGAAGATTCATAATCATCATTGTCGTCTAACATTTTGGATCTATGAGTCCTACAAGGAGATCCCTTGGTGGATCTATTTTTTTGTGCCTATTTAAGGGAATATTTACAGGGTAAAGTCCTTATTGATCATCTGAATTATATAGACAAAAATGGCAAATAAACATCAATGATTCTCTTAGGGACTCATAAGAACCAAAAAATGCTTTTAGAAGGCGCCTTGTAATAGGAATGGGAGGGAGTAAAAATTTAATTTTATAATGATATAGAGACTCAACTTATGGACCGCTAAATTAATATGGACATAATGCTGCCAGCATTTTAGTAGCATAGTGGCATGAGAGCTTGGCTCCCCTCTCCCATGTCTAGGGTTCGAACCCTGTCCCCCTCCCCTACTTGTGTATCGAAAAAAAAAATGGACATAATGCTTCAACGGTCAAAATTAATATTTATTTGATAACATCAAAATCATATTATTTTATTTCATAAAAAAACTTTCTTTGTGCTTTTTTTCCCCATTTTCACGAATTATCATGTAAACCGTGGCATTAATAGAACAAGAATGCAATAATTAACTAACACAGTTTTGGACATGAATATTAATTATGCGTATTATTATTTCTTCTAAACAATTACTAAAACATAATAAGCTTGAAGGGAGTTTATATATAAGAATAAGATGCTAAAACTCGAAGATGCTCATCAATCAATCAAGGTTTTTGGTCAGTATTACTTATTCACTGATTAATTAAAAATCAAGTATCTGAACCAAATATAAAAATTATGTTAAAACATAATCAAAAAGAATTTTGGGAAAATCTATATAGGGGCTCAAGTAACAGAAAAAATGTTAAAAAATGCCTCAAAATTATGAAAATACAAGAAAAGACCCTAAGACCTTTTCTAGTATAAATTCATTAAAACTTTAGTTGTTAATGAGGCTGATATAGTTGTTAACGGGGCTGATATAGTTGTTAATGAAGCTAATATAGTTGTTAACGTTTTAATAAATTTATATCAGAAAATGCCTCAGGGCCTTTTCTGATATTTTCATAATCTTGGGGCTTTTTTGAAATTTTTTCTGTTATTTGGATCTTTATATAGATTTTCCCAAGAATTTTATGTTCTGACAGCAGGCTGAATAATATAGGGAAAATTTCAGTTATGGCCCCTTTAGTAGCAAATTAATTTCAGTCAACCATTAAAACTCTTTAAAACTTCATTGCAACCCATAGTCAAAATAAAAATAATTTGTGGGTGAAAAGACAATTATGCCATTACTTTATTTGTCCAGTAGATTATCTTATTTGTTTTGTAAATACTGATATTTGTCTTGTGAATTTCTATATTTGTATTGTAAATGGCCAAAATATTTTTAATTCTCTAGGTTCTTTTGAATCTCTTTATTTGTCTTGTCAATATCTTTATTTGTCTTATAAATACTCATATTTTTCTTGTAAATAGACAAAAAGTTTTTGACTCCTAAGTTCTTTTGAATCCCATCATCTGTCTTGTAAATGACCAAAATATTTTCAATTCTCTAAGCTCTTTTGAATCCCTTTATTTTTCTTGTAAATGGCCAAAATATTTTTAATTCTCTAGGCTCTTTTAAATCCCTTTATTTGTCTTGTAAGTACCTTTATTTGTCTTATAAATACTCTTCTGGAAAAAAAAAAAAAAAACAAGGGTATCATTGCCTTTTGACCCACAAAAATTAATTTTATTTTGACAATGGGGTGCAGTGAAATTTCAGAAATTTTTAGAGGTTGACTGAAATTAATTTACTATTGATGGGGCAGACTGAAATTTTCCCAATAATATATATGAATCATTGAAGCTTGGCCAAGATCTAAAAGGCAAGTTGGCACTCTCGTCCAAAAGGTTTTATATTAATAAATCCAAACATATGAACCTATCTATTTGGTTCCACTGGGGATGGAACTCGAAAAAAATAATTATCCTCTTTTGGCCTTTTGTAGTTCTACAATGTTAGAGAATTTTGTTCAAGAAAAATAATACTTTTCATTATTTAAGTTTGAAATTTGGCTCAATTTTGGGTTAATAATTGTGTAAATCCCATAAAAAATCTCCAAAATCTCAAAATCCCAAATCATTAAAATGAGTTGTGAATTTCTTATTAGTTGTAGTCAATCACTTATCAATTGTAAGAACCAAACCTAATTTGAGATTTTAAGATTTTAGAGGTCTGTTACTGGGATTTTCCCTCAATAGTTTTGATACCAGAGCAATGATGAGTCAAGCTGCAACAATGAGAATCTAAAGTGAAAAATTTGAAAGTGTCTGTCAGGAAGAGGGAGAAGGAAGAGATTTTTGGTGAGGAACTTAAGAGACAGATAGCTAAATGGGGAGTAAGGTGCAAAAAGAATTTGTTCATTAACAATTCCTTCGGAGAGGAAAAGAATTCCATTCAAGTTCCAAACAAAACAATACTTGGAGTCATTTTTATCTAACTCATATTCACAAGAAGGGCATAACAGACAAACCAAATAAGAATGACATTTTTTTCTTTTCGTTATTATAACAAAGAAGTGAAACAACCTAAGATGAAACATATTGTTACATATGAAGATACATCTGGTTCTGCAAAATCACAAAGTTTATTATTTCTATGTACTAAGTGTATTCTGGAGATGAAGGAAAGCTACAATGCCAACATCCAATTGTCAGTAGTGCTGCAGAGAAAATAACAGAACAATACTTGTATGAAAATCTCTAGGTACTTACTACAAGGACTCAAATAAAAGCACAATAGCAAGTGAACATTCTGATTCATTTTAAAAACCTTATTCACAATCCTATTTAAGAAACTGAGAATAAACACTAAGAATTGCATTTTACCTAACTTTTCTCCAAAACAAAATCTCAGGTATGATTGGTAGACTTGTGATCTCTGATAATGTAAACAGATTAATGATCCAATCCTCTGTCAACCATCATCATTCTTATTTTCTCCGTGTCCTCTGATCTACCTGCATTTTCATAGATCTTCATAAGAAGCTCAAAATTATGTTCATTATCTGGCTCCAAATCAAAAAGCTTGTTAGCAGCAACCTCTCCAATAGTTATATTTCCATGAACAGAACAGGCATACAATAAAGCTCCCCACACGGTTGGACCAGCCTCCAACTCCATTCTGTCAACTATGAATCTATAAGCCTCTTCAATTAGTCCTGCTCTTCCATACAGGTTAACCATACAACCATAATGTTCCATTATTGGTTTTATTCTATATTTTCCACTCATCAATGAAAACAGCCTCTCTCCTTCCTTCACTAAACTTAAATGGGCACAAGCAGATAAGACTGAAACAAATGTTATTTTATCAGGTTTTGCACCAGCTTCTTCCATTTGCATGAAATATGTAAGAGCTTCTTTGTGTTTGCAATGAGCAGATATTATAGAATTCCACGAAACAACGTCCCTTTCTGGCATATGATCAAATATCCAACGTGGTCGATTCAACTTGCCATGATTCGAGTACATTATGATCAATGAATTAGCAACCGACAAGTTCCATTCAATTCCTTGCCGAATCACCCATCCATGAACTTGAACCCCGACATCCAGTGATAGCACACCGGTAAGAATAGTTGATATAGCTACTGAATCAGGCCCATGCCCTTCTAAAAGTATCTGCTTGAATGTGTTGACTGCCTCAACCTCCAAACCATGATGTATATAAGCTGTAAGCATTGAGTTCCATGATACAGAATCTCTATGAGGCATCTTGTCAAAAACTTTTCTAGCCTTCACAATGTCACCACACTTTGCATACATATCAACTAATGCATTTAGCACAAACCCATCATTCAAAAATCCAAAACGAACCACATGCCTATGCACTTCCTCACCCACTTGAATAGACCCAATTCCCCCACAAGCTTTTAGAACTCGAGGAAATGTGAACAAGTCAGGTTGAACACCCTCCTCCACCATCTGAAAGTAGAGTGCCATGGCATCATCGCAGAGACCCACTTCGGCATACCCTGATATAAGCGAATTCCACGGAAATGCGGACTCATTTCTCTTCGACATTTGATCAAACACATCGTGTGCTTCATCCATGTGCCCACATGAGGCATACAGCCTAAGCAGCTTCGATGAGATGCCAACGTTTTTACGCAAAAGGGAACTGGGAATGAGGCGATGAACACGTATTCCATGATCAATGGCTTGCAAGTTATAGCAAGTTTCAAGCAAAGAAGCATATATTTCAGCATCGATTTTAATGCCTTTGTCAACAGATGATTCAAGGTCTCTCACGATTTCTTCTAGCGCTTGAGACTTCGTTTGGGTGTAAGGTTCGTGATTGATGAGCAGAGGGGTCGATCTGGGTTTTGGGAATGAGAGGGTGCTTTTGTTTTCTTGATTTCGCCATTGTTTTCGTTGTTTCTTGGCCTTCGAAGAGCAGAGGATTGTACGAGTCGTAGAGAAAAGGTGGCTCGGTAGTGTGGCTATCATTTTATCGAAGAATATCCACTTAGGCACATAAATAGGCTAATATTTACATCACTGCTTGCATGTTGCATCTGTGGCATTCAGCATCATTATTTATGACAATATTTTGAAGAATGATATATATTTTTTTCTCTACGGAGATAAATACATTGAATTTCTCATAAAAAAAATTAATTTGTCGGAAATTATAATTTTATCAGAGTTTTATTAGATTCGTGTAGTTTTTTATTGTATTTTTATGATGTTTTCAATTATAGGCATTAATTGTATAGCTCATACTCATAATCTGTTATCATAAAATACAAAATTAAAAAAGAGGCTTTTTAAAAATAAAATATGAAATTTTTAGTAAAATATAAATAGGGAGAAAAGTCTAATTTTAAAACTCTTGAGGTGAGTTTTTCAAAAATTAGCATACGTTAATTTAATTCTTTTTTTGGTAAGTTGGAGAGTTTAAACTCTTGATCATATATTCGCAGCCCACCCTACCCTTACTACCTATAAGCTAGTTTCAGGGGGCAAATTTATTTATTTTTAATTTTGTGAAAATAACTTTATAACTTAAGTAAATGCTACATGACAATAAATAATAAATAAAATAATCAGTCTTTTTAACAGCTTATTGAAACATGATTACCCCAAAAGATTTAGGGTTAAGTAGCAAAAACACACATGGGCTTTACCCTCAGGAGCGCCCAACATCACATGCTTTTTTCTAGACCAAAAATACACATGTGATTACATTTTAGGAGCAAAAATACTACGGCCGTTAGTTTACCGTTAACC
Organism: Acacia confusa; assembly: GCA_037074495.1. Lineage (NCBI taxonomy): Eukaryota > Viridiplantae > Streptophyta > Magnoliopsida > Fabales > Fabaceae > Acacia > Acacia confusa. Next base: position 41,379,153 of record CM073502.1, on the reverse strand, counting down.
ATAGTGAAATTACTATTTTGCCCTTAATTTAAAATAATTTTTGAAAAACTAAAATATCCCTCCCCATTGCTGGCCAACCCACGCCAGCAGCCGCCACACCCCACCGCTGGTGACTTTTTTTTTAAACTAATTTTTTTAAAAAAACCTATTTTTTTTATAAAAAAAACACTAAGGGAAGGCTAGCATCCTCACTGCCAGACACCCCACACCGACAACGACTTTTTAAAAAAAAAAAAAAATTTTCAAAAAAAACACTAAGGGGAGGTCGGCCTCCCCACTACCGACCACCATACATCGGCGACCTGCCGCTACCCGCCTCACCGCCGGCCACCACCTCCGGCGACTTTTTTTTTTAAACTATTTTTGTAAAAAAAAAAAACTAAGAGAAGGCCGGCCTCCCTACCGCCCGCCGCCCCACCGCCGACGACCACCTTCGGCAACTAATTTTTTTTTTTAAACTAAGGGGAGGTGGTCGCCGGAGGTGGGGTAGCGGCGGCCGATTACCGGCGTGGGGTCGGCGGTAGTGGGGAGGCCGGCCTCCCCTTGGTTTCTTTTTTAAAAAAAAAGAGAAAAAGATTTAGTTTAAAAAAAAAATCGCCAGATGTGGTCTACTGCGGTGGGGCAGGCGGCGTCAGGTTACCGATGTGTGGTGGCCGGTTGTGGGGAGGCCGGCCTCCCCTTAGTGTTTTTTTTTAAAAAAAAAATTAGTTTGAAAAAAAAGTTGCCGGCAGTGAGGTGGCGGCGGCCGGCGTGGGGTGGCCAGTGGTGGGGCCCACCGGCGGGGAGGGGTATTTTAGTTTTTTTTTTATAATTATTTTAAACTAAGGGCAAAATGATAATTTTACCATAGTTAACGGTCAACTAACAGTCATTTAATGATCAACTAACGGTTGTGGTATTTTCGCTCCTAAAACGTAACCACGTGTATATTTTTGGTCTAGAAATAAGCACGTGGTGCTGAACGCTTCCAGGATAAAGCCCATATGTATTTTTGCTACGTAACCCATAGATTTATATAATATCAACCATGTTTTTTCGTCGAGATATCACCCATTTTAAATGTGAGCAAGGGCCTATTTATGTTGTTTATCCATGTGGGCCCATGGAGGGCCAAAATCTGGTCCAATATGTACGATAATTCTGAAAAACAAAATCACAACTTCTGACAATTACTAGAGTATCATACTACAGAGGTCACCCCTTCCCATTTTATTTAACCAGTTTCTCACATGTTACAGACAGATACATGAGGTTTCTAGCTCTAAGAACAACACAAGGGAAGAGAATATAATTCTGTGCATTCAGTAATGCATATGCCAGTGGAATATCTTTGGTATACGAGAGCCATAGGTATGAGTTGTGGTAACCTACCAAATTCCCAGAGGAATATTTGGCTGGGGGCATTCAGAAAGATCACCAACATCCAAGAGGCACACTGAGGGCAACAGGAACTTTTCCCTGCTTTTCAGTGCTCTCAATGCATGGTCAGCTTTCCTTTAGCCTCCGCTGCAGGGTATAATGCAAGTAATTATCAACACTATCAAACAAAAATATGCACACAATTAGCAACCAATCCTACAGCTTATGTCTTGGCACTTGGAAGTTATTAAGGGACAGCTTTAGGCAGAGACCCATGTTAATTTGGGGAGTAGCTACTAGCTAGGACCTTGAAGGCAAATGCTGGGGAGCCCTTGAACGGCTTAAAATGGTTAGTCTAAAAGATTCAGAAAGATTAGTGATTCCAAGCTCATAGTGGAAGGTCTCACCTGTGTAATCACAAGCCAGACCTCCACAGTATTTTTGAGACTACAAAGGTTAATATTATGCGGGATTGGCCAGTCATAATTCAACACAGATATGTAAACAAACTAAAACGCATGCTTATCTTCTTGCTGAGTTTTGGGTGATATAGTAAGAATTTTATATCATGTGTATGGTTCCGGACCTCCAGCTGAACCCGCTTTAAAGGCCTTTTGACTTCCATAGCTCACCACACACAAAAGTGCGCATGTATATATATAAACCAATGGAGATAAAAAATCTTGGGGTAATATAGTTATTTGCTTCCTCTCTCTTCCAGTCCACCCATGCAAATAAAAAGGTGGTTGATAGTGCTAATTGAACGTTGGCACCTCTTGCATTTCCAGTGGATTAACAATCAGAAATTAAAGTACAAGTAACCATAACCAGAAAGGAGGCAACTGGAAGCACAACGACCATCCTCATAAACATACATCAAATATGTGACAGAATGGAATTGACAGCAACAAAATATAGTACCTCATATGCAGCAAAAACTGGCCGAACTTGTTCAAATATCTCATCTACTGTTCCTACTCCATTGATCTGCAGAAAATAACTTGTGTCACCATAATTAACAGTTTTTATACAAAAATAAATGATATAAAAATGCCTACTCAAAATAACCCTTGCAAAGATCATATATTATCAGAAGTTAAAAGTAGTTTTTTGCACTGGGTTCTTTGTTGTGAGTGTACATACAGATGAATTCTTATCCTTATTTAAATCAACACTAAATAAGTTTAGTTTGCGAGAATCATATTCTTCTTCAAATTAATCAAACAAGAAACTCAGTCCAGCATTGTTTCAGGAAACAAATAAATAATAGGCCCTTAATTGTTAGCAGAACAAATTATTCTAGATCAGATTATATGCAAAAACTGCATTACCTTGTGAAGTTTCCCTCTCTTTGCATAGTGTTCTATGACTGGAAGATTTAATTCCTCAAATACTTTTAGACGTTTCCTGACTGTATTTATGTTGTCATCAATTCGACCCTACAGGAATAAAAACATTAATATGTGTGTGTGTATGTGTGTGTCTCAGATAGTACTAGTTTCTAATTATCGGTTACAATTGAAAATAAAATAATTGGATAGGAACCTGATTACGACTTAACACCCTTTTCACCATCTCTTCTTCAGGGCAGTTAAAGAATAATACTATATCTGGTTCAACTTCCATCTACAAATAGGACCATATGCTTAATTTCCCCGAACAAATATGATATGCAGTAATTCCTCATCAGATGTATACATAGAAGCACATTCATTTCAGCAATTTTTTCAAGGACATGGGATAGGATATAAATGTCTATATCATAAATTATCAAATTCTACTATATGAATAATTTTCCTGAGCATAAAAAATGATTAAAATGGAATTATTCATTCTTCTGATACTGTTTCTAGAATTTTCTCGTAAGAAAATGTCTCTGTATTTTTCCATTGAAATTGTCATCCATCAGATTAATTATATACATAATATACAGCAGTACAGCAGGTCCTTGTCAAATAAATAAATAAATGTGTGTGCGTGCACGCACGCAGTGTGTGTGTGTGTGTGTGTGAACGATCATAAGATGGAAGTAATTTATATGATAAAATATCAATCGAGCAACACCAAGAGCTCAGGACAGGTTGTCAATTTCTAGAAATCCATGAGAGCAAGATCAAGAACTAAACTCACAATTTCTTCAAAAGCTATGCGATTCTCCTCACTTCTTGGGAAACCATCAATAAGAAATTTATGATTGTCACTTGATTCCATCTCTTTCCGAAGCAATTTGACAGTCACCTCTGAGGGAACAATTTTTCCTACTCTAATTGTGTTTAGAATCATTGACCTGTTGTTGAATTATCAATATTAGAAACTTGTACAGCCCTGAATAAACAAAAAGCAAAACATGGCAAGATGTCATCACCCATATTCACTGTCAGAAGCTATCTCCTTTCTCAGGAGATCTCCAGCACTCAGATGTTTGAGTCCATAGGTATCAACAATTTTTGCACATTGAGTACCTTTCCCGCTACCAGGCCCCCCTGAGAACATGAGGAACAAATTTATCATGTTGAAGGCAAACAACAAATAAGCCTAGGGTTAGAATGTTTCTAAAAGTAATCTATTAACATATACAACTTTTTTTGAACAAAAAATAAACATAAATTTGTGGTCACTCATTTTTATAAAAGCATTAGTGTTTAAAACAGAAAAACCAGCGACACTGTTAGGAAGAACCACTCAAACACACTAGGAGTTCATAATGCTAATGAGTGACATGTAGAAAGCACTTCCAAGATTTTATGTATTCATCCCCTGGCTCCCATTTCTCACTTACTCAGAAAATTGTTTTATTAGGCGCAACTATTATGTATTGAAATTATGTTGGATCTAGGGAAAAATAATTATATAAATTGAGAGAATATTTCTCTAGGATTTCTATTATCTATACATGTTCCATGGTGCAAAATCAGGCAGTTCTAAATTCTTTCTATTTCTTTGTCAAGTTAGTTAATAAAGTACAGTTTTCTTTCCAGCTTCAAGATCTTTCAAGATAAGTGAGCTATCAGCCTTAAGCCTATCATAGAACTTAAATCTACCATGAAAGCTGACATTGTCACTCTGAAGCTGACGTGTTATTTTCTACAAAATATTCAGATCATTCTGTATGAATTCATACTCAGATGTAAGTTCTTGCAAAATGAAAATAGGGCCAAGAAAAAAGGACATTTATCATTATTCTAATTTTTCCAACTGAACATCCTTTTCATGAAACATTCAATAAGCTTTTTTCAGGCAACTTAAGACTGGTAATTGATAAGTAATATTTAAATTTCCTATATGAAAGATTTATCCAATTACAACTGGATTTTATATTCTCATATCCATTACTTAATGGAAAGTGATTAATTGTTATAATTTCTAAACTAGCACTCTAGTGCTTTAATCAACCATGCCAAAGCTTCTATAACTTTAATATGCAGACAATACATGATGGTATGCAGCAGTAAATAGCACATGAATACTATTTCTTTCTTTAAAGCACATTTTTCACAGTTGTATGCTTAAGCAATCTATGACCCAAATATTGAAAAAACAGCATATGATGTAAACACTTTATTAATTAATTATTCAATAGAACGAAATTGTTACCTAAAACAAACGTTATAAATGGAGCTCCATGCTTGGGGCAAATAGTACCTTTTTCCTGCAGTAAGGAAACAGTGAAGTAAAGAGATTATTGAAGTATCATATTTACCATACGACATTAAAAATCTGCTAATTCCCTGATTATAGGATGTTTAAATTAGTAGTGAAGTGGGTAATTGAGTATACAGGGCTTATTCTGTCCAGATGAATAAGTTATAAAACAACAAACTTCTAGTATATAGCCAATAATTAATGTACTAAGCAATAAACATTCAATTTTGATATGCTCAACATTCTACTTAAAGTAAGTTCTGATATTTTGAGAATATTTTCTGATAACAAAGGAACAATAAAAATCAGTCATACAAGTAGGCTATTGGTTTAATCGCCCTACATTCATCCAGACTACAAAATAAGGTGGCAGAAATGTGATTAGGCCATCTCTGCTTATTTTGGGCAATCATAAGCCAGAAAGTTCAAGCACAAATCATGAACAAGCCCTCCATTATCCTACAAATAGCACCATAGATTTGATGATTTCAATCCGAGCATAAACATGGCTCTGATGCAAAGTTAGACAAATAGGGTCGACCATTGGCAAGGAACACTTCGAAAACTCTCCAAATGTAGTCACAACAGCTTTATGTACAAAGTTAAATTACTAGGAAAGTATATAATGAACATTGACCTGCTACTATATGAGATATCATCATATTACCCCAAAATGTTCACAAACTGTAAGAAGTTAGGAAGTGCATAGTACCTGCAAAGGTATCCCTGTAGTAAACATTTCCCATATCTTCGGTCTAGAAGCTTCCTGAAGTCAACATACAAAAGAAAAGTCTAAAGTAGGTCAACATCAGGACATCCATCAGTTGAGCTGAGATTAACTTCTGCCAATATAGAAATTCTAGTAAGACTTCACAAAGACGATAAGAGATTCGAGATTTTCTAAACCTTTCGGCTTTCAGGAATATTGCAAAGCCAGAATCATGAGATTACTAAAGAAATAAGCCAACCAAAAATCACAAACAATATATACATAATCACGAAATACAAAGTTTCCTTGACTTTACAACTTCGTTGAACCGGTATTCTGCAATTCAAACACGGTACAACGCTGGAGGTGGATCGTTTTGCTTGTAAATCAAAGGCACTAAATAAAGTGAATAATAAACAAACAATATCCTAAGCATATTTTGCAGACGAAAAGGTAGTATTACATGAATGAAAAAGGACGATTTGAATGAAGAGATCAAAGGAGAAAATAAAGCCAACGAAGTCGCGCGTCTCCACATTTTTTGCAGGTATCGGTGAGCTTCTTTGTGAATTTAGAATTTATATTGCAGTTTGATTATTGCTTGAGACATTCCTTTGAGCAGGTACCGTACTGTGTGAAGCTAGAGCGGCGTGGAGGGGAGCGAACGGCGCTTTCGTCGGCTGTTGGCGATGGTGGTGGCATGGTCAATTGGTCACGTGGGCTTCTCTTGCCGCTACTATCTTCTTCGTCGGAGCGGAGGTACCGCAAGCTGTCTCTTTTTTTCAGTTTTTTTTTTTTTTTTGGATATTGCCTTTTGCATTTTTCTAAAAAATAATTTTATGTCCAGAGACCTAACAAAAGAATTACATTATACTGTTTCCCATCAAAGGATTTTATTTCCCAAAATGTCCACTTTAATAGGGTATATAGACTCAAGGGTTAAGGTGCAAAAATACACATAAGTTTTTTTCTCATGAGTGCCCAGCACCATGTGTTATTTTTGGAAGCAAAAATACATACGTGGTTACCATTTTTTAGCAAAAGTCACATCTCACCGTTAAGTCACTGTTCACCGCCGTTAAGTTACTGTTCACTTCATCTCTTTCTCTCTTATCTCGGTGAACAGTGACTTAACGGTGGGATGTGACTTTTACTCTAAAATAGTAACCATGTGTATATTTTTGCTCCCAAAAAAAGCATGTGGTGCTAAGCACTCCTAGGGAAAAATCTCATGTATATTTTTGTACCTTAACTCTAGACTCAACTAGAACTTAGGAATTCCGGGAATATATCTTGGTGTTCCCATTGTGCACAAGAAAGTAACTAAATTGACCTTTGCACCCTTAATTTAGAAATTTGGCCTAAAACTTGCAGATTGGAAAGAAAGTTTTCTAAGCATTACAGGTAAAACTATACTCATTAAATCTATTTTGTCTGCAATTCCATATTATCAGATGCAGTCAATACTCATACCTAAGGGGGTTCTCCTTAATCTTGAAAAGATGAGTAATGACTTCTTTTGAAATCATAATAGGGATTCAAAAAAGATGCATTTTATATCTTGGAATGTAATGAAGAGCAATAAATTTGAAGGTGGGTTAGGAATTAAAGATCTACAGTGTCAAAATCAAGCTTTTGTTATAACGCTTTGTTGTGGGCTTATTACCAAACCGGATGCAGTGTGGGTGAAATGTTTGCATAGTAAGTATAAATGTGGTGAGAGTCAAAAGCTTCAAGTGAACAAGAAAAGATTTCAATATGTAGTCTGGAATGGGATAACGACGTTATGGGAAGAATTCTGTCAAGCGAATGGGAAGAAACTAAAAAATGGGTTATCTACAAAGGCGTGGGAAGATTATTGGACACCATTAAATAAGCCCTTGAAATATTATGTGGACAAGAATTTCCACTTAGTGGATCTAAAGGCAGTGGTACAAGATTTTGTTAAGCTAAATGGACAATGGGATAGGGATAAATGGAGAACATACCTTCCAAATAGGATAGTGGAAGAAAATTTGAAGGTTGTTCCACCTAATGGCTTGGGTGAGGATGTTTTCTATTGACGTAAGGCTTCAAATGGGAACTTCATTGTGAAATTAGCATACACTATGATTTACCATCAACAAGAGCATATACCTGAGCCCATCTGGCAACACATATGGTGTTAGGAGATTCCTGAAAGAGCAAAATACTTCATGTGGCAAGTGTTTCATGAGAGACTTCCCACTAATACCCTCAAAGCAAAATATAATCCCCGTGTGCAAAATACTTGTCCTTTTGAATGTGATAGGGAGGAAATAGTTATCCATATATTAAGAGACTGTGAGACTGCCAAGAGAGTGTGGTTTAATTTAATTAACCCATTATATTATTCTATATTTTTCTTTGGCTCTTTGCAGGATTGACTAAAATGGAACTCATAAAATAATCCATCTAGAAGGCTTACAGCTAGATGGCCTTAGCACAAAACTTTTGGTGTTGTGTGCTGGCTTCTTTGGAACAATAGATGTACGAAAGTATTTGAAGGCATAAGAGATTAGCCAAGAGCGATTACACAAAGATGCATATTCCACTTAATGGAAGGAATTGTTCATGGCCGCTTCCAACATCCAATTATGCAGATACTAGACAAAGCAAAAGCTAGATGGCGTCCCCAGGATCCAAGTTATGTACAGGTGGATGTGGATGGATCATACAAGAATAGTAGCAGACAGGCAACTTGTGGAGAAGTTATCAGAGATCACTAAGGAAGCTGGTTATGTGGGTTTCAACAGAAGTTAGCTCATGCTACATTAACTGTTGCGAAAATCCATGCTATCTATGGGGGCCTTATACTATGCAAACAACTGGGTTTTAAGAAGATTATGCTCCATATTGATTTATTGGATGCTATTCATTTGTTATTACTTGATTGTAGGCAAGGTCATCTTATGAGAGATGAAATACAAAGGTAAAATCCCTTATCCTTTCACACGAGGGTCTATAGATTATTCATATTTATAGAGAAGCATTAAGATGTGCTAATTATTTAACTCAATTGGATCACTAGATGAATCAAGATTTTGTAATTATTCCATCACAACTTATTAAATGTATTGACTTAATAAATATTGAGTGTAGCAAAATGTCACTGAGACCAAGGAATGTAGGCTAACATTAGATTTTTTTTATAAACTTCAAGCCTTTGGCTTGCCAATGTATTACCAAAAAAAAAAATTATATGACCAACGGGCTTATTAATGGTTCGGTTTGAATAATTTATCAAAGATATGATGGATATATAAAATATATAATTTTCTGAAGATTAATTATTCTATTAAATTATTTAAAATTAATTTAATTCGATTTTAATATCAATATAAAACATTAAATCTAAGCTAATTTTTTGTGGATAAAAAGAAATCTAGCTATATTATTCACAATTAAGTAAGGTAAAATCTTCTTGGAAAACCTATTTAAAAAAACCTGAAATGAGGGAAAAAAAAATCTCAAAACAGGTCGGAAAATTTAACAAATTCTTAATTAGTTTGTTGACTCAATTTAGGATTTTGTGAATGTTGGATATTTTTACCACATTGACCTTTACAAATTTTTTTCCCCAAAGCCACATCTGCCAACGATCGGCCTTCGACAACAGCAATTGCAGCTCTGAGGTGACAACTTGGTTTGCAAAAACTTTGTTGTAGATAGCTAACGAGAACTTATCGATACTAAATTGGACTTGTTAATTCCTAAACTTATCTTGTGATTGAGTAACTAAGGTTTATTGAACAATACAACTTTATTGTAGACGTTTTATACTGAATAGTTAACTAAATGTTGTGAATTGCTAAATTGAATTTGTTCATTTGTATGATTGTGTTATGATTATTAATTACAAAAGTTTGATTAAATAGCGTAACTTTATTGTAAAAGTAATGTTGTGACTATTTTTTGTCACAAAAATTTTGTTATGACTAGTTAACATAGAATTGTGAATTGTTAAATTCAACTTGTTCATTTTAAACTTATGAGAAGATATGTTTATTGAAAAGTGTCACCTGTTTTTTTTTTTTATTTATTTGAGACTTTGTCCATACCCTTCATTTGGGAGGCAAAGCACATGGGGTTATATTTTCTAACACCTTAAAAATTCGCTCACAATAGAACAAGAAAAAAAAAAATCCTCCGAGAAAATAACAAGTATCAAACAACTTGATCTTCTAAAATATTTGTCACTAATTTTCAAGTTATCTAACACTTTCCAATACTAAAATTCAATGTCACCAAACTCATAAACGTATAATAATATATGACTGCATCTGCATGATACTTAAAAACCCTAATTCTATTTTTTTTTTTTTTTTACACTCATTTATATTGACCTATTACATTTAATGTTTCATTTCCGAAGTGTTACCCAAAGAAATTATTAAACTCCACAGGCTGCTAAGAGAAAGAACAACATCCAATTTACGTGCGTGTGTATGAAAGAAAGATTTTGCTCGCAGCTTCACTATCTAATCCCTATATTGAAGTGATGATAAAGTGGCAGTAAACAAGAACTCTAAGTTCGTGAGCCACATAAGTCACATTGCCTTTGAAATGAGACCCATATGTTGGTGAGGGAGTAACACCGAGAAATTGTAACGTAATCCGGACCAGTGCACCTCCTAGTATTGTGATTTCAAAGAAATTTTCATAACCTTTTTCTCTTAGGAATCACCTGATTGAAGTCCATTCCAAAAATCAGAAAGTTGCAAGGTGGAACTTACAACCCTCCAGATTTGTCATGATGCGGATGGTTTGGAGTCATCGGATGATTCCTTGGCATTCTTGATCACCAAATCATAATTGATAGATGCTAACTGAGACAAATTCTGTAAATAGAACAAATCAAAAAAAGAAAAAGGAATTCTTCAATTCCAATCCACTCAGAAAAGTAAATACTATCATCTTCATATATCATGACAACCAAAGAAAAAGAATCAGTCCTATTATATGTTCAAACAATTAGGTGAAGACTTTCAGCAGCAACATGTTGGGCATAACAAATTTAAGCTTTCAAGCGGGGCTTAGTAGTAGAAGTATGCAAATAGTTGGTAACTGGGTCTCTTTGTGAAACCTGTTGGATTATAGTCTCTCACATGCGTTTATTCTGTTTTATTAAGAAGAGTCGAAAATATTCTAGTGTATTATTTCATTTGTTCTGAATGAGGGATATATACAGCAGAGGCCAATCAATCTGGGCCGAAAAAATAAGGATACGGAGAGATATAGTGAATAAAAATGAAATCCTATCAAATCTCAAATAAATGCAAATACTTACACCACTGTTAAGCAAGTCTTACCTTAAAAGAAAAATTACTAAATGAGTACTGCACTTCAGGAGGTGGTCCACTAAAATCTGCTAAGCTACCACATTCATCCCCCTGGCCAGCAAACACATTGTAAAATCAGAAAAGGATGTTGCAACAACAAATATTCAGTTAAATGTTTTTTTAAAAGAAAAAAGACATCCATCCAAGGCTAGCTCGACTTGGCTGGGCAACTTTGTGCCATTTGAGTTGATGAACGAAAAAACACCCTGAACGATGATCTTTGTGAACAGACTTGCGAACTGCAATGTTTTATTTCAACTATTTTTACATTCCCCAAACTTGGACAAGAAGACATGTTCCTTCCATAAATAACCATTCTATTTCAAGCAAATTGAGTTTAACATGCAATGGAACAAAAGTTTCATGCTTAATCTTCAGACATACGGAAACACAGTATAACAGCAGGAAATCATGTCATGTCTAGTGAGTAAATATATGTTGACCTAGAAGCATTGTGAACTTGGGGTCTAGCTAGGACAACAACTAATTGTTTGGACTTTAGGGCTATGGGAAAATCAAAGTGATCTTACATCTTCATCTATAAAGTCGCTGCCTGAACCACTGAAGCAGGAATCAGTCAGGTCATCAAAATCACTACCCCCAGTAAGATGTTCATCGTCTGGGTTCCATATGTAGCGGCTCATGAAATAACTTGTGTCATGATTTTCAGCTGATGGTATAAACGCAGCCTGTGGCCAATTGGGATAGATCTTAGCAGTCATGTTCATAAATATGGATAACTTCTACCAATGGATCCATGAGATAATAATTACACTATAGGCTCTTAAAAATTGAAATCTTCTGAATAATCAAAGTTACCACTGATGTTTTTAATTATTTCTGCTGGTCCTTTCCAGATTGCAACCTAATCGTGTTAGTATTACAAGGAGGTTTTGAATTTTTAACTATAGATAGCATCAGTGGTAATTTTGAAACAGCTCCAGTGGTAGCTTAATCCTTCAGAAGAATTTTCATTATGGATGTTCTTTAGGAAATTACCAACTCAAACGGATCCTTGGGTAAATTTTTCCAGATAAATATTGCATAAACATATAAATGCGGTAATAATTAAGATTGTGATGATGACCTTCTGTCTTGCTAGGGTATCCCAATTAATATCCTTGAAGAAGGGGTGACCTTTAACCTGCAACAAAAATAATAGTTGTTACATTTTTTCGTGATAGAATAGTTTCACAAGTACCCATGGGTAGCAAATTGTAAGGTTCAGGGTTTAGATTATAAACGTATTATTATATTTCATAGCCATAAAGATAGTGTGATTAAAAAGTATGAGGCAATAATGAGGAGTGGGTTAATGGTTAGCCATGGGTTGACCCTCTAAAACCCTACTAGAAAATTTGTATAATTAGCCACTCCATTTATCAATTAATATAGACGAATAGATAAGACCAAGCCATGAAAATGTTAGGTTAGGGTTGTCCAATGGTCATGAATTATAATTGGCACCACTAAACACAACATATTGTTCTAATCAGAAATGAACCTACCTCACCAGCTCCTGTTGCACCCAATCGTTGGACTGAATTCTCTGTGAGTAATCTGAAACAGAACACACTTGTGGTCATACCCAATATAACAAGATGAGTTTTAATGTTTAAAACATAATAAGCATTTACCATCAGATACAACAATAACCCTTAGGGTGTTTTTTGTTTGAGGGGAGGGTTTTTATCTCATTTGACCAAATTGCCCATGAAAATGTTCAATATTCCATAGCTACACTCTCAAAAAAAAAAAAAAAAAGACCCTTTTCTCCGCCAAGGAACCTCGCCAGAACTTCATCATCCTATTCACAATCAAACTCATCACACACGATAGCGAAACCTAACCCAACCCCACAAACTTTCAAGCTGGATAATTCATTGAAATCTGGAACCGATATAATCTAACACATTTTAATCAGAACTTTTGACAGTCCATAAATAATCATCTCCTTCCCATCTTCCGAAATCTGACAAAATCGAGAGGATCTATGGGAAATACGAACCAGTCAGTCAAAAATCTAGAGGGAACCCAAAATAAAAATCGAAGGAGAGCATAGACAACGTAAACTTCTGCAATGGTGTTAATGGTATGGTTGGAGTTGTGAAGCTTCCTTGTGGTCCATTAATGGCGGTTAGATTCAACTTGGATAGCGGTGGCTTGGATATGAGGAAGGATGAAGGAGGAGGAGACCATGGCTTGGATGGTGGTGCAGCTTCGTTCTTGGCAACGTTCATGGTGTTAGCGAAAACAATGTCCATGACGGCACCATCATTCACCGACGAGCCCTCAGCGGCAGTGGTGGTGGTGTTGGTGTTGGCTTCCATAGGCAATTTGGTCAGACAACATAAAAAATTTCTCTCCCCTCCCCTCAAACCAAACACACCCTTAATGTTGGCTATCACGATACAAACAATAGCATAATAGACCTCTCTACTCATAGAAGCGGAAATCCACATAACTTTCTGAAATCAGCAATGCTTATGAAGCTGAAGTTGAATGCAAAGTAGATCCAAGATGTTAAAGTAGCAGTGGCAAAGAGGAATAGGTAACTGCAAACACAAAGGGTGTTCACAGAGGACGCAAAAACAAGATGCCTTACCTAATGTCTGCGCCCGATAACATAACAGGAAATAAAATCATTGACTTAAAGGGACAAAATCACCATACAAAAGACATGATATTTGCGAAGGGACAGCATGTAAAAATCAAAAGATACCAACACTTGATCAACAAACAACAATGGTAATGTAGCATGTCCTTTAACCCAGTAAAAATATTACATATCCAATTCTTGAATGCTTACTTGTCAATCAAATCATATGCTTCATAGCTCATCTCCTCAGGTATATTTGGCCACTGTATGTCTCTATTAATTATTTTGTCAAAAATTTCCTGCAGTACAGAATCCATGAGAATTAGTTTTAAGCTATCCTGATATCCATAAATTCAAATAATAAAATTACAAAATTTTAAAACCTCTTTAAGATCCAACAAATTAAACCAGGAATTATCATTACAAACATCAAGCATAAGTGAGTTAAGGAAGAGAATAACCATTACCCAGATTAAAAGGATGTAAGAAAGATGAGTGACATTAGGTGGGGGAAGAAAACCTTGGCACAACAATATGCAGAAGCCTACTAAATGGTTGAACTTTTTTGGCAATCAAATCTTTGAAATTATTAACTGGCTTTACCGTTCTCTTTAGTATATTTTTCAGGTAAAATAGCTGTTCCTATTCCTAAATGGCTGTCATTTGAATGATGTTTTAATATTTGTTGTCCATAAGAAACAGTAACACAAAATAAAAAATTCACATGAAAAAAAAGAGTAAATAAAATGTTTTACCCTTAAAAGATTACAATATTATCAGCTTGGTTCTTTAAAGTGTAAGCCTCTCAATTTCATCCCCAATAAAAATTTCTGTTGAAGTGGGCCCAGCCGCCAACTATGGGCTTTTATCATTTAAACATAATTTTTAAGTAACTTGGTCCAGATCAGACCTGATTATAAGATCTTAACTGTTTTTCAAATTTCAAATTATTGTTCCTAGATCTTAGGAATTCAAATTACTGTTCCTAGATTTTAGGAGAAACCCTAGTGAACAGATAAGATTATTTCTTCTATATATGTACGCACATGAGATGAATAACAATAAGAAAAAAGGCGCAGACCTTCATTATTTTCATGGTATCAGAGGAAGGTTTTTGGCTCACTTCTGATGTCATATAAAGCAGCCTTAAACAGTCAGCCGCAGGCCTTCGCTGTTGACGAAAGAGATCATCCCTCTGCGTCAACCGGTGATGGCTCAACAGGGACTGTACCGTCGCACAATATGGGAATTCCTGGTGCTGGTCCGTTTGGGGCAGCGCCGGATTCTCTCTCTCAATTAACCATAGCGCATAAACTGAATGAAAATAACTACCTTCAATGGTCTCGGAACATTTTGATGTATGTCCAAGGGAAGAAGAAGGCCAAGTATCTTACCGAAGATCCACCTCCAATCAACTTGGCAGAATTTGAGACATGGGGGGTAGAAAACAACATGGTAATGGCTTGGTTAATAAATTCTATGACAGTTGAAATAAGTGAGAATTATCTTCTTGCTACTTCTGCCAAGGAAATTTGGGACTCTGCCCGAAAGACCTTCTCTGTCCGAGAAAATATTGCTGCAGTCATCCAAGTAAAGAGGGCTCTCCGAGAGCTCTATCAAGGGGAGAAGACTGTGACACAATATTATACTGCCTTGGTAAAACTATGGCAGCGATTGGATCTGTATGAAAATTATGAATGGTCCTGTCAAGCTGATATAATCTAATCATAAACGCCTACTTGATCGAGAGAGGTGCTGTGATTTCCTTCTTGGTCTTAATGACTCATATGAAGATGCCCGAGGACGCATAATGAGCATAAAGCCACTACCCCTATTGGAAGACGCCTTCAACCTGATCGAATGTGAGGAGAGTAGAAAATTCTTGACTCGAGGCTCACCTAACCAGGCGGCAATCTCCCAAGAGGCGTCTGCTCTTGCTGTTCATGGAAATCAAGGAGACATGAAGACAAGGAAGTCTACAAAGTGGTGCGATCATTGTAATGAGAATGGTCACACCAAAGAAGAGTGCTGGAAATTACACGGTAAGCCTCCAAACATGAAGCAGAAAGGCAAAAATGATAAGAAGGGGTGGATGATAAATGGACCTGAAATGGACAATGATATTCTAAGCACTGAAGAACTCACGGTTCTGCGAAGGATTCTGGACAAACATATCGAATCATCCTCATCAAAAACCTGTGAGAAAAATTCTCCTTCTGTTACCTTGGCCAAATCAGGTACTACACTTACATGTGCTCTTAGTAGTGTAACTATTTCCAAAGATATCTGGGTTGTAGATTCTGGTGCAACAAATCACATAACAGGGTTCAAGGAACTATTTTCTGAATTTACTCACTATTCTAAGCATAATTCAATAGAAGTGGCGAATGGCCAATTTTCAGAAATTCATGGATCAGGCACAGTAGTAATATCTAAAGACATTGTATTAAAAAAATGTCTTATATGTTCCAGAAATTGAGTGTAGCCTATTATCTGTGAAGCGTGTTGTTGATCAGCTAAGCTGCATAGTAACTTTTGACAAAATTGGTTGCCATTTTCAGGACTTGGCTTTGGGGAAGGTGATTGGGAATGCTGAAGTGTGGAATGGACTCTATTACATCCAAGGATCACTCCCAAATAAACCCTGTGTTGTGCACTCTATCATGGCTACAGAAGACATTAAATTGTGGCATTCAAGGTTAGGCCACCCTAGTCTCACTTCTATGCGTTTGATGTTTCCAAACATTAGTACCAAGTCTATTTCAAATTTTCAGTGTGATTCTTGTCAATTTGCTAAACAGACTCGAAATTCATATCCCACTCACAATTATAAACCCTCACATCCATTTAATCTCATTCATAGTGATGTTTGGGGTCCTTCTAAGGTTGCCAATAATTCAAAAGCTAGATGGTTTGTAACATTTATTGATGATCATACTCGGCTAACATGGGTTAGATTAATGAAAGATAAATCTGAGGTGTTTACAATTTTCAAAAACTTCTACATCTTCATTCAAAATCAATTTCAAACGTCTATTAAAATTCTTAGAAGTGACAACGGTCGGGAATATTTAAACTCAAACTTTCAACATTTTTTGACTGAAAAAGGAATACATCACCAAACCTCTTGTGTTCATACTCCTTAACAAAATGGAGTGGCTGAAAGAAAAAATCGTCATCTCCTTGAGGTCGCTAGGTCTATTATGTTTGAAAACAATGTTCCTAGCAGATTTTGGGGAGATGCTGTTCTTACCTCAGCCTACTTAATTAATCGTATGCCTTCAAAAATACTGAATTTTCAGACACCTCTACAAATATTTACAAAAACTTACCCCAATTCTCCTCTTATTAATCTGCTTCCTGCACGGTCTTTGGCTGTACAGTTTTTGTTTATAATGAGGGAGGAGGTAAACTAGCTACACGTGCTCTTAAATGCATTTTCTTGGGCTATTCCTCAACTCAAAAGGGGTATAAGTGTTTTTATCCAGCTTCCAACAAACTTTTTGTCACCTCAAATGTAAAATTTGTTGAAAAACAACCTTATTTCTCAAACACACCCATTCAGGGGGAGAGTAGGAGTGAATGGCTTGTTTATGAACCTGAGTATGATCAGCAATATAGTGTTTCCAACATCATTCTGATTCTTTTGGAGACAATTCAGAATACTCAGTACACAATCCCAGAAACAGACATCAGCAAAGTCCTAAATCAACTATACCCCAAATAGCCAATCCATTTGAACCTCTTAACTTGATTTCTGAATCTGAAACACATGAGACTAGGATGGATGACCCTGAGACAGCCACAGAACAGCAACATGGTGAAATTGATACTAATTCCACACCTCAGCAAACTCATGATCCTACAACTGAGACAAGTTCTGAGAATATGCATTGGCCTATTGCCTTAAGAAAAGGAAAAAGGAGTTGCACTCAACATCCTATAGCCAGGTGTGGAATATTGAGAAGGAAAGCATACCCAGAAATTTTGAAGAGGCCATTTCTGATCCAAAGTGGAAACAAGCGATTGAAGAAGAATTGAGAGCTCTACATAAGAATGGGACTTGGAAAATCACCAATTTACCCAAAGGGAAGTTTGTAGTCAGCAGCAAATGGGTATTCACTATAAAATACAATCCTGATGGGAGTGTGAATAAATACAAAGCTCAACTAGTGGCTCGAGGGTTTACACAAACTTATGGCATAGATTATCAAGAAACCTTTGCTCGTGTAGCAAAACTTAACATTATAAAGGTTTTGTTGTCCCTTGCAGCTAATCTAGAGTGGCCTTTACATCAAATGGATGTAAAGAATGCCTTTCTAAATGGTGATCTTGAAGAGGAAGTATACATGGAGGTGCCTTTGGGACTTAGAAGCTCAGAAAATTCCAGCAAAGTATGCAAGCTCTACAAATCACTATATGGACTGAAGCAATCACCAAGAGCATGGTTCGAAAGATTTACTCGAGCTATCAAGGCTTGGGGTTATAAACAATGCCAAGCAGATGATACATTGTTTATAAAAGACCGAGATGGAAGAAGAACAATCCTTATCATGTACGTTGATGATATTGTCTTAACAGGTGATGATGAAGAAGAAGTCACAATGCTAAAGCAAAATTTAGCATTAGAATTTGAGATAAAAGATCTCGGCCCATTAAGATACTTCTTAGGAATGGAGGTGGCTAGAACTCAAAAAGGGATCAATGTCTCACAAAGGAAATATACATTGGATCTCCTCAAGGAAACTGGAATGTTAGGGGCAAGACCAGCTCATACTCCTATAGAATTGAATCAAAAATTAACAATTCGACCTGATGGCACAACTGTAAATCAAGAGAGATATCAAAAATTAGTTGGAAAGCTAATTTACTTGTCTCACACACGACCTGATATATGTTTTCTTGTGAGTGTTGTAAGTCAGTTTTCTAGTAACTCGCAGAAAGAACATATGACAGCAGTACATAGGATACTCAGGTACCTAAAGAAAACTCCAGGTTTAGGCTTATTTTTTGAAAAAGGGGACTCTAGAAGCATCGAATTGTTCACTGATGCTGATTGGGGAGGTTCAAAAGTTGATAGGCGTTCCACCACCGGTTACTGTACCTATGTATGGGGTAATCTAGTAACATGGAGGAGTAAAAAGCAACCAGTAGTCTCTCGAAGCTCAGCAGAATCTGAATACAGGGCATTGTCTCTTGGAGTATGTGAAGGTATGTGGGTAATAAGACTTCTTAAAGAAATTAAGGCTGAACCAGAAGAACCCTTAAAGGTGTGGTGTGACAACATGTCAACAATTAGGATTGCAAACAATCCTATTCATCATGATCAAATGAAGCATGTGGAAATAGACTGGCATTTTATTAGAGAAAAATTGGAAGCAAAGGTGATGGACCTATCATATATTCCATCAGGAAAACAGGCTGCATATATTATGACCAAATCACTCACTCAGGGAAAGTTCGAAGGCCTTAGAAGCAAGCTGGGAATGATCAACATCTATTCACCAGCTTGAGGGGGAGTGTTGGAGTGGGCCTAGCCGCCAACTATGGGCTTTTATCATTTAAACCTAATTTTTAAGTAACTTAGTCCAGATCAGATCTGATTATAAGATCTTAACTGTTTTTCAAATTTCAAATTATTGTTCCTAGATCTTAGGAATTCAAATTACTGTTCCTAGATTTTAGGAGAAACCCTAGTGAACAGATAAGATTATTTCTTCTATATATGTACGCACATATGAGATGAATAACAATAAGAAAAAAGGCGCAGACCTTCATTATTTTCAATTTCCACCAATCTAGTTCCTCTATGCCCTAAAATGAGATCAGTTAAAAAGAATTATACACCTCCGATCCTTAATATAAAACATATTTGAGGAGTTGATCTTGGCCCTAAATATAAAACATAGTTTTCATATTTATCAATTTTTTCCTAATTTACCTCTATTGATGCTCCATCAACCAACTAATGAGGAGAAGGAATGAGAGAATTAAGGGAAATGATAAGGGTGTTTTAGAAAATACATATTATATTAACTAACTTTCTTAATCTAATCAAATTAGTTAAACATGTCTTATATTAAGGACCGGAGGAGTGTTAAATTTTGATTCCACCCAACAAAATGTTTATGTAGTCATTATGGTGATGAAATTGCGATACATGGTCCAGAAAAGCAGCAGATAATGAATCTCCGGTTAAAGCTTTCCTAGATGCTAGACAACAGCTCCTCCATCAGTTTGAGAGCCACATATGCATTGTGCTGGACTAGCTTAGTTTAGGGATCTTAATTAAATAACTGTTGTTCATGAATAGTTTTGAAGAATTTTCCCTAATTTAAGTTATTTCAGTTTTTTATTTCCCTTCATGAATAGTCAATATTATGTCTTCTAGTCTTCTAGGACTTTATGTGTCCAGCATCTCAGTTTGTAAGTCAGCACAATGCCCAAGATCCATTGATGTGAAGCCTAGGTTATCTTTCTATCCCAACATATCTGCTCTGAAAATTTTCAATAAAATTCCCCACATCATATCTGTACACTTGACTAGCCACTGAAAATTACCTAATTGCTGAAACCCTTATAAATTGGCTTATAAACTTGTCCACGTCCTTATCCAAACTAGGGAGGAATTGTTCATAGGCCTTTAGCGCTAAATAAAATAAAAAAGAATGCTATCATCTCTCATATTTTTCTTTGAACTTGTCAGAATATTACGGGTTTTTTAATCAGAAACACCTACCTGTGGATGTGCTGCATTAAATGGTGGAATACCCACAAGGAGCTCATATAGTATAACACCAACAGACCACCAATCTGCAGTTGCACCTGCAAGAAGAGTATAAATAAGAATGTACATTAAACAACATTAAATTCAAAAGGAGCAAAAAATGGAAATAACTAATTTAGAACATTTTATTTATAATAGATGTACTCCTTAATCAGCCAAAAAAGCAAACCATGTCCCATGCCGAGAAGTATTTCAGGTGCCAAATAATCTGGGGTGCCAACAACTGACTGCTTTTGACGTTGTTCCACTTTTGAAGAATGATCTTTTTTCGGTTCATCATTTCCTACAAGATCATCAGTAGAAAATGAAGTTGACAAGTCATCCGTGCTGTTAATAAGGCCGACCTTGGAGAGCCCAAAATCTGTCAACTGTCATGAAAGGGATTAGAATTTATACAAAGCAACCGCAATATGATACAAGATACTTAATAGATGTCAAAACAGATGATGTAAAAGAAACAATTTAAAAATTGAGGGAGGAAAATCTGTAATATAATTCCACACTCTCAGCATGTTATTCTTGACGTTTCAAATATGCAACCTGTGTTCAGAGTCACTCAGTTCAACCACAATGCAAAGCAGAGTCACTCTGATAGCAGGAAATGAATTATAAAATAAAAATTTAGAAGAGTTGAAATAATAGAACATACCAGAGCCCTAACCAAGCATGTATAGAACATACTTTGCAGCTATCTGTAGTCTGTGCTAATAATACCAATATTTAAAATCAACATTTTTTAGAGCTTTAAAATTTTCTTGGGACAAAAAGATAAAAAGAATTTCAATGTTTTTAAACAAGAAAATATAATAAAGGAACAAGGAAAAAAAATGACTGGGGCAAGGGGACTTCATGCTATATATCACATGGAGTGGCCCAGAGCACGAGGCTCTCACTAGGTAGGATATGGGAAGGAATAGATGTTTGCAGACTGACCCTCACAAAGCATAGAAGCTATTTCTAGGATTTAAACCTACGACCTCTAGATCACATGGCAGCAACCTTCACTGTTGCTCCAGAGCTCACCCTCACAAGAAATGGGGAAAAAAAGACAAAAAAAAAAAAGATATATATATATATGTGTGTGTGTGTGTGTGGAATTGTGGAAGAATAATCTGCATTCCTTGTCACATTCATGTACAAATGTTACATATATATATACAAGATAAGAGAGCCTAAATAGTAATGGCTCATAACGATTGTTAATGAAGGTTATCCCTAATCCCTACAAATCAGGGATTCCTATTCCCATAAATCAGGGATTGGATTATGACTAATTCCTAACAGGAATCAAAGCTTTAAAGAGGATCAGATAATTTATCAGCCTTGTACTCTCGCAGAATTCATTTCTGTGTCTAGATGGTCAGCCAAATGTGTATTTGTTGCTGTTTTGTACACGTCAGCATACACAACACTTAAGTCACACATGTTCATGACTTGTCAACCAAAGATTTGCTCTGTTTTTCAGCATTTTTTTCCACTTTATTCTCCCTGATTATGTTTTGATTTTGTTTCCAGTAATCTTGATATATCTTGCTGATTTTATTTCTGAAATTGGCTGACACTTTGAATTCTCAGTCATATATATATTTGAATTAGACGCACCAACTGGTGTTTGAGCAACAGTCGCTCACCAGCAAGATGGCAAAGGAAACTAGGAGTATGGATAGGTTGTCCTAGCTTGAAGGAGAGCCTCGGCAGTCACAGAAGCACATGTATGAGATGAAGGAAGAGATAACAGGCATCAAGAATTTGGTAACTCATCTACTGCGTAAAGTTGCTCCATTGATTGGGGTCTCAGGTGTGGGGAAGTTAACCTGACATCTGGGAAGGGAGACAAGAGGACGAGAGGATTGTGCTTCCAGTGCCCTGAGAAGTTTGTACCTTGCCAAAAATGCCAACTCTGCACTAAGCATCATGGTCATGGCCACCTAAGCAGAGGACACTAACCTCCAGGAGTGCACCAGGGACAAGTGTGTGATTGGAACTCAGTTGGTTCATATAAATTATGCTGTTTTATCCAAAATTTTACTTCTCTAAACGCAATTATGAGGAGAAAAGGCTAATGAATAATGACAGTGAAGGGGTTCATTAAGAGACAATTCAAGATGATAGCAGGCACAAGATGGTAGTTAAGTCTTAAATGGCATAAAATCATCAAATATGCGGCCAAGTCACCCAAACAAAGAAGTCCATACATTTTTAAGATTCTTTACAAGACAACGGAAGCCAATGACTGAAGTAATGAAAACCCTTGCAAGGATTACTTTACAAAATCCAAGAAAAGGGGACATCCAAGAAGCACTGTCAAAGCCACTTATTTTCAAACAGTTCTACAAAAACATAGCCATAAAAAGACAAATAAATTTTTGTTTCTGAATGCATTTAAATTGTATAATGCTGACCTTGATGTGACCATCTTGACCAATTAACAAGTTATCAGGCTTCAAGTCTCGATGAATTACATGTAATGAATGCAAATACTCCAATGCAAGCACCTGTTAAAAATTCACAAACAGAAATCAAAGAATGAAAGATGGAAAGAATATGAAAAGGAAATAAACATATATCATTGTGAGAACAGAACTGAATTACAGATAAATTAATGTATGATTAAAAAAATATAAAGATTAAGGTGCTTACAACTTCTGCTATATACACACGTGCCATATCTTCATCTAAACAACCTAGATTTCTCAATAGAGAATAAAGGTCTCCACCATTTAAAAATTCCATAACCAAATAAAGGTTTTCCCTACAGGTGAAAGAGTAGAAAAATCGAACCTGTTGATCATTGAATTACATAAATTAGATAATTATATCCATATGGATAACATTATCATATTGATAACAAATTGTAAGAACCACTCATTTGCTCACCACAAAGGGATTTTGAACTGATATAAGAATGTCTCGCTCAGCCAAAATACTTTCAACTGCATTTTTGCGGATCATATCAGCCTTTTTCAGAACCTACAAAATATTGAAAATATTTAACCATGTTCTAATCACCTTGTTAATTACTTTGGCAACAAGACTTACAGTAGGAAACCATCATAACCAATAAACAATGCTGGATGGAAACAAATACTTCAATCGGACAATGTCATTATACATGTATATTTTAAAATTAAAATAAACAATGTTATGTTCTCTAAGGATTAGAAACATAAATACTCCAGCAAGTAGAGTGTGCTAACAAATACAATAACACATGCCTATGTTTAATTGAAATAATAAGATGGTTCAGAAGGCTGAGTAATCATGTCAACCCTCATAAACCTCTCTTCTTCTTCTTTTTATCTCCATGTGCATATGTTACACTGTTGGTGAACACGTGATCCAACTTATGAGGGTGAACGAATTTATTGTCTTTCCTACTTCAGATTGACGTAATTTATTGTATATTTATTTTAAAATTCTCTTGCATTTCATGATACTTATCATGTATTCAAAATGTTTTGATTCATTGATTGAATGATATTTTATTGCTGGCTTGTCAGCCTATATTGCTATTCTGTATTCCAAAACCTATGGAGAAATACCATGAATTAGAGAGCTTTCCAAAACTGATTTTTTTGTACATGGTATCGAAGCTGAAATATGCCTTACCATCTCTCGATCAGATTTGGCCATGTATCTACCATGAAAGCTGACAAACAGGGCAAGCAAAACAGAGTACGAGTGGTCATGTATTCCAGAGGCTGCTACTAAAAGAAGTCACAAAACAGAAGATGATTTATAACTTCTCCATGGGCTCGACTTGAATTATAAAGAGTTTAGGGGGAGGATTGCAGGATGAGACCCACTTTCAAGTTACGAGGGGGTAGAGCAGTAAAGACTCTAGGACCTCAAAACTGTTCTATAATGATTGAATCTCCGGTGTGACCATTGCCACAAAACTTGCATAGAAAACCAGCCAATTTACAAGGCGAAGGAAGCAATATACATAAATTGATATATGTTCAGCAAGGAGCAGTTAGAACTACTAAATAAGTTATTTGTAAGTGATAATCAACCTGAAAATGTTGTTGGAGTTGTCATAATGGTCCGCTCAGGTACTACTCCACGATATTAAGCTCTTAGGCTACAAGGAGGAAACTTGGGCAGTTGACTCTAGAGTCAATGGCCGCATGACAAGTAAAGCCTCTAGCTTTGATCGCTTTGTTCCGTGTTATAAAGATTTAGCAAGTAAGACTTGCTAATGGCCCCAAGTAAATTATGTTGGGTTTTGGGATAGTAAAGTTGTCACAGATCCTTTTATCCTTAAAATGTCCTACTGGTTCCTAAACTGGTTTATAATTTACAGTCAAGAAAGATTAGCCAAGAATCTTGATTGTATCACTGACTTCTGCTATGGCTGTGAATTTTAGGAGTTTGCCTTAAGGAGGACAATTGGCAGCGTTGTAGAACGTTTTGGACCTCATAGAAGGAGATAGGGGCAAGATATAGACCAGTCCAACTCAAAATCCCAAACAATTAAATGAAGGACCATTAATAGCTTTACTATAATCTCTAACATGCCACTAACGCAGAAGAAGAAATTAATCTTATTTGAAAAATGGAAATAAGTAGTATTATCTCGGTTTTCTAACATCAACTGTATGCTGCCAAAATAAATAAATAAATACTTCAAGATTTCAGATTGCTAGTGTTTCAAAAGGAGCCCCTCTTGTACAAATCAAACAAAATATTCAATTTCACACAAACCAAATAATGATACTTACTGCAGTGCTTCTATACGAAAACAGAACTCATAATTCTACCTATAGAATGAAGGAATTTGGATAGGTAAAAAAAAAAAACCTACAAGTCAATTTTTGTTTTGCAAGAAACCATTTCTAACCTTTATGGCAAATGAATCTCCTGTTGCTCTTTTGCGGGCAAGGAAAACTCTTCCGAATGCACCTCGGCTAATTGGTTTTATTATTTCAAAGTCTTCAATGGAGGTTCGATCCCTAGAAGAATGATGAATAGGGCTAGCACGAAGGCTTCGAACAGTATCATCTTCCACTGAACTCTCTTCTTCAACCAAGCCATTCGATGAGTCTCCCTTTTCGTTGTCTATTTGATGACAGAGAGTTAGATACTTTTCCCTGTAAAGGAAAGTTGCATATTAACATATTATATACAGAGTATAGACGTGTGTCTGTGTGCGTCAGTGTTTCGGCGCTAATGTTTTTGACCTTTTCGCCAACTTCTTTCAGGTATTTAGAACCACATTCATGCAAATTTTGATCAACACCAAGAAATATACTTGATCATTTACCCAAAAAAAAAAACACTTTCTTCCAAAATTAAAAACATGACAGAGAAAAAGATAGAAAGAGAGAAGCACAGACTACAAAAAATACTCACGCCAATAGAGTCTCTATGCGTCGCCCAAAAGTTTCGACAATGAGAGCATCGACCTTTCTGGCCTGAATGGTGAGATTAAGTTCTTCTATGCGACGACTTACATAGTTGTAGTCATTCACATGTGCAACAGAACGAGCAATTTCCACTAGTTTGTTAATCTATCATGACATGATACTTATCAATGTGAAAGTCCTAATAAGAAAAATTACAAAGAATGATAATCGGACGTCATAAAGTAAAGTTATCAAAGAAATGGGTATTATATTCTCTGGGTTAAGGAAAACCAGTTCTTCTCACCTACCAATTCAGCTGTTTGGGGGGGGGGGGGGGGGGGGGAAGGGGGTGGATATTCCCTTTTCGCTAAAAGCTCTTGTATTTTTCTAACAAAAAGAAATACACACACACTAGTAAAAAAATGACATGGGTAAAAGAAATATATTCTCCAGCCGTATAGATTTGGATCATTTTTATTTTTATTTTGTTGAAGTTTTTAATTTACGATAAAGACTATTTTTATCCGCATCATTCATCATGTTTCTTTTAAATTAAAAAAATCTATATTAATATTTTAAAAAAATTGTTGAAAAAAAAGGATAGTTATTTTCCTGCAAAGTAATCCACTTTATAACTAAATACATATTATACTTGCAATCACTCCTTAAATCTATTTTTGTATAAAAGCCAGCATTAAGATCAAGAAATAAAAATGATAAAGATCATGAGCAAAGAACCATGAGTATTGACACAAGCAACATTTTTTGACGCAGAATATTTGGTTTTATGTCAGGTAATGTTTTTGAGTATCTTCTGTTCTTCAAAGGGTGACATACAGCACACAATCAAGGAATCAAGAATTAAACTTAGTGCTTACCTGGAAATAACTATCAAGTTCCAATACTGTTCTTCTCGCATTCAATAACATTTCTACCTGACTTGTTCGTGGGGTTAATAATGGTGATCTGGGTGTCAAGCTTCCTACCGAAGACAGCTTTGAGTATTGATCATGTTTGAAATATGTTTCATCAGACATTTTTGGCGAAAGGCTCAGATCATGATGATCCCCAACAAAAGCATTATCGTCATCTTCAGGAACAGAATCAAGCATGTCTTCTGAGCCCCTACGAGATAAGCTGTTTCTCTCAATTAGAGATAAATCATTGAACTCATCAAGCAAACTTGACGTAGATAATCTGGCATCCTCAAAGCTGACTTCTCCAGCAGGACCATCCGTGCTTCTTGGGGTGCTTTTAGGGGTGCTTTTAGGTGTGCTTCTAGGTGTCCATGATTCTATTATCTTTTCAATAGTTTCAGCAAATCTTTCAAGCCGTTCACTCACAGTAAGGCCTTTTAAATCACATCTATCAGCAATGGTACATATTTGAGAGTGCTCCTCCACATACACAATTGGTATCTCAACCTCACAGATTCTGCATATCATTGAGTTCTCATATGTTAGATTGTGGTGATCTCCCCAGAATCCCCAATGTAGCTTATGGCCTCCAGAGGATAGTTCAGGATTGGATGAATCAGTATCCACGTTTTCTACATTTTCTTCTTTGACTTCATGAACCTGACCCTGTTCTTCGTGAACTTTATGTTTGCACCTCTTATCAGCACGACTTGGAAACTTTTTCCAAGATGACATCTTATAGCCGCTTCCAGTTGAATCACCACTTCTGGATGTGTCAGTTGCAGTACTCACGTGTTGACGATCAATTTGGATTTGATTTATTATCTGATCATTGTCAGATTCTTTACCATGAGATTTTGTTGGCTGCTCCTCATCACCAATGAATTTATTATGTTCTACAGCATTCAAAATGTGCTCTCTATAAATTCCAACATCGCTGAGTTGATGAAGACACAGAACGTGTTCTTGATCATGGACATTCTCTTTGTTGAACTGCACGAGACGTGTGCATCGGGAGAGGATAAACAATAGGCGTGTATGAGCTTGCTTGAGAATCCCGATTGGTAACTCTTGACGCCTGTCGTCTAAATCCTGAACAATGGCTTCGCAGTTCATCCAAAACTCGCTCGGCGACATCTTTGCACATCGTCGGGCAATAATTAACAGATCCTCCAAGCTTTCTATCCATTCAGGATGTGATTTTGAAAACTTGTCCAGGAGATCCACTAAATCTCCGGCAAATGCACTTAAGTCAGAATCAACTTCTTCCTTTAGCTTCCCAAACTTGGTTCTGATTGCCACCGTGATCTCCTGATGAAATATTCACTCGGGAATCAACAAGTGCCCAAGAAATCTAATCTTTTCTTTTCTTTTTTAATTGGCAAGCACGGCTTGCAGACAAGGATCAAACCCTGTTAAGTGCCATCAAATGATGGCCTACATGCCACTGCACGACAAGCGTCTAAGCATTTCTAAATAAACCATTGATAAGTGCTCTCGTTGACAAGTGCCCTATTGACAAGTGCTCCGAAAATTTTAAATTAAAGTGATTGGATATAGCATAGTATAGAAAGATACAAGTAAAAGTAGCTTTTCTATTTGGATTAGTTGTAAAATTAAAGCTGCTTTTCCAATATTAATTATGATATATGAAATAAGTACTTAAGAAAAGTTTGACTTTTATAAATATAATTTTTAAATGCTAACTCAAATAAACATAATTCTAATTCACATATACCACTCAAACTACACACCACTCTCAGTACACTCCCATCTTTTACTTACAATGATATAAAATAATGTAAATGAATAAACAGCTGACAGAAAAAATCCTTTTAAAGGAATAAAATGTACCTCCATATGCCCCAATATTGCACGACTTCTCCAAACTGGGAAAGCTTTGACACCTTTTGAGTTGAGCTCATGAGAGTAGCTTTTGAAATCAATTTTCTTCTTGCGTCCACTTGTGACACGAAGTATGGCTTGAACACGCGGCGACTGCAATTCTTTGGCAAATGTGTCATCGTTACCCTATATATAAAACATGCAACGTGAGAAACCTGAGCCACCTACATTTCTCTAGCTGAGCTAGAAAATAATTAAGTTGATGAAACAACTTTGTTGAATAAATCCGAATTAATAATAAAGGTTGTACTACCACCTGCATGAGAGGAACAGCATGGGAAGGAGCTCTTGACAATTTACCATGAGTCCCATATATTCTCTTTCCTGAGGGTAGAAGAATAACGACACAAGTAATAATATGCAGTTATTAGCTAGTAATTGTTACATCCGTGACGTTCATAAAAGTAAAGATCAGCAAAATATATAAAAACTAAAAATTATTTTTGCTTAGAATGATCTTAGACTGGGTGTCAGCTGCCCTCTCGGTTGTGCCCCCCAGTTGCACCTCAATTTTGTGGCATTTTCTAAATATGTTCTTCATGTTTCTTGTTACTATTAGAATCCATATAAAATCAATGAAATTTTTGATATCCTATTAATAAAAAATAGCGAAATTATCAATTTTTATGAATTTTTTAAAGATTTAGTATTCTAAGTTAAAAAGAAAACTACACTATTTTTTTTGAAATTTTTTAAAGAAATCATTAAAAATTAAAAATATCACCATTTTTTCTTATAAGAAACGTTTGTTAGGGAAGATGAGAACTTCTTATAGTCTAAGTCACTAGAGGAATACTCGATCTAATGAAAAAAAACATTTGATAAAATGCCCAAGATTAAAGCGCAGCTGGGAGGGGGCAGCTGATCGACAGGCCCAGCTCATGGTTATACCCAAATCCGTTGAAGCTACATTTTGATGACAAGTTTCCAAAATAGTGGATTTACCGTTAGTCCGATCATCAGTTCCGACGGAATCCTTCCTCGGACTGGTAGGCGCATTAACCAAGGGCGCAAACCTAAGACGTGGTGAATCGGAGCGAGTCCTAATGTGATTGAGCCCTAAAGACGATGCAAGCAAAATCGAAGAAGCAGCATCTTCGATTTGCTGCTGTTCTATTTTACGCATCGCCTCTTCAATATTCCTTTGATCGCCTTCTTCCTCTACCGGAGTCCACCAATTAGGAACCGGAGGACTTTTCTGGAGCTTGGCTCGAGATGATGTCTTCGAAGGGGAACCATTATTGCCTGTAGGTTTCGCCGGCAATATGTCAGAGAGATGCGATGGCGGCAGCGAATTGCTCGACATCGATCATCAGTTTGGAGGTTCTTCATGGCATTGTGCGGATCAGTACGTATGAGAGAGAGAGAGAGAGAAACAGGGAGGGAGGGAGATGGAGGGAGAAAGAGGTGAGGTTTTCGCGGAGGAGAGCGAGTCTAGATCTTAATGGTGGAAGGGTTCGTTTCGTAGTTCAAATCAAACAAAAAATAAATAAATACATTCTGATGTGCAAGAAGAGTTCATGCACTTGGATTTCGTTGAGCGAAAAAATGAGAGTTAGTTATATTACGGGATTTTGGAGAATCACGACAAACACATTGTCGTTTTTTAGCGAACCAAACTGCCCACCCTCATTCCTTGCATATTTTATCCCAAAAAAAAAAAAAAATCTGACTTTTAAGCTTGATCCTTATTTAATTATATTCAAATTTGTCAAACTTGAGTTTAAACAAACTCGGTGATAATTTAGTGTAAATTAAATTATAAAAAAAATTAGTTGATTATATTTTAAATCAAAATAATTAAAATCAAATTCGTTAAAATTCATAATTTATTAGACTCAAAAGTTATAATTATTGAATATGATCAAATCCAAAATGTTAATATATATTTAAAAGCAACGTGATTTTACATCTAATATACAAGATAACATGATTTTATAAATTAAAAATATAAACTGAACAGGTCAATCTGTGAGTTTGACATCAATAATTATTTCTCATAAAAATAAAGTATGCACAATAATAAATTAAAAGTAAAATTATAGTACATTCACATAAAAAGACTGATAACAAGACATATAAATATAACCAAAATAAACTTTCTCTAAACTTAGCTTATAAACCAAACTATAGGAGTATTTAATGAGTGATATGATGAAAGTATCTTTGCCAAAATGTAACTTATAATTTGATAACAGAGGGAGTTTTTAAGGCGCAAAAGAGACTTTCTAAAATTGTTCACACAAAAAAGGAGACTTTATAAAACGTGATTAATATTAAAAACAAGCAGGAGTGGGGGTATTAATAATGCATTTGATCCCATAACTTGATTAAGTAATTTCCAATTGTTTTTTTATAGGGTAGAAATAGCTCATACCTCTATTAAGCTGCCTCTTTAGAACCTAGTCTGGTCTTACTTATTTATTAAAAAGGTCAGATCTATGTCAAGTCTATTTTATTAATTCATGGTCTGTTTAACATTAAATAAATATAATTATATTTATATTATATAAATAATATAATATTTATATTTTTTTTTCATTCTTATATTCTAAGTTCAAGTAATTATTAGTTAATTACAGTACTACTATTATACTATGTGGGAAATTTTCTTTGGAATACCCTCATGACTTGACCAAGCCTTATGAAGGTGCAAATCTAAACTTTTTTATTTTTTACAAAAAAAAAAAAAAAAAACATGCATTCAGACTCAAACTTAAACTCAGATCTCTTACCTTCATTATAGGTTTAGACCTATTTAGTTAAAGTTGGGCATGACCTAGCCTATTTTGATGCCTCTAGGAGCTTTCCATGCATGTGAAACCAATGAAAACTTAAGTGTGTCACAAATCCTTTACATATTAATTATAAATGGCAAAAGTACGGAAAAAACCTTAATTAATTAATTAATTACCAAAATGCCACTGAGGCAAGAGTATTAACCTATCTGCCCCTGTAATCGATTACATGCCTTATGTAATCGATTACAGGGGGGAAGATCTCTTTTTTTTTTTCATTTTTTGCACTATGTAATCAATTACGTCATTATTTAGTAATCGATTACATAAAATTGGCACTATGTAATCGATTACGATGAGTGGTGTAATCGATTACATAAAATCAAAAGGCAAATTTGGCAGTTATCACGCGATGTAATCGATTACAGAACGGGTCATAATAGATTACATTGCACGGTTTCAGTTTTTTAAAAGGCCCAAACCACCCGAAACCCTTCATTTTCGTTTCTCATACCCGATTAGCCTCCCCCACTCTCCTCCATTGACATTTTCGGCCACAAAGCTTCAGAATCAAGGCGTGGGTTGAAGAAAAATAAAAAATTTTCTCTCATTTACGTTGATTTCGGTAGGCTTTCGGTTCCCATTGTCAATTTGTCTCTATTTTCTCCGTTTTTCTGAAGATATGGTTCATGTAATCGATTAGGGTTTGTTTTCTTTGGATATGTAGTGTTTTGATCATTGATTTGAATTGTTTATTATTGTTTTTGAACAAGTAATAGATTAAATTGATGTTTTTGTGAGTTTCGGAAACAATGTGTGTATATTTGATTGTGAAACTGATGTAAACAGTGGGATTGAAGCACAAATTACATGTTATTGTGTGTATGGATGTTGAAGATTATTGATTACGTTTGGTTTGATTGTTGATTGTGCATTTTTCTTTCAATTACATTGTCTTCGTTAACCGATATTGATTATACATTGTGATTATGCTATTAATTGTGTTTGTTTCATGTTTATTGATGGTTTATATTGTATCTTTGTAGGTATTTGTTGTCATCATGCCTCAACGCAAACGAGTTGACCCTCAGAGCGAGAGACATTCGAAGGCACGGATGGAGGGTGATACATCCGGCTCTCAGGCACAGCCGGCAGATCTCCGATATGGAATTCTATTGGACAATAATGTAGCATCCCACAGAGCATTCGTTCAGCACTTTGCAAGCAGAACCGTGATAAAGCCCAAGTCACTAGACATGGCGTTTTTTGCAGATGAGAGATTTGATATAGTCCCACTGCTGGAGGCTTCGCATCTACGTGGCTTGGCAGAGTTCGTCAGTCCCTACTCAGAGAATATGGTTGGATCCTTCTACTATAACCTCAGTTACATCAATGGAGTGCCAAAGTCGCGCGTCTGCGGCATTGACATAGAGATGACTGCTCTCATATGGGCCCACATACTAGGATATGATTTTGATGGGGCGAACACCATTCTGTATGATGGGGATACCGATGTCAACCTGCCTGAATATGATCGAGCTGCTGCTGTCAAAGATATCAGGAGGCCTTTGGGTCAAAGAGCCCTTTTCATTGTGGGCCAGCTGACTGTGGATGCACGGATCCTTTTCTACGTGCTGACCCATATTCTATTCCCCGGGCCTACAATCACTCCAGGGTGTTGGAGGTTGATATCCCGATCGTGTGGGCCATCTTTCACACCAGGCCGGTGAACTGGAGACACTATGTTTGCTAGATGATGTACAAGGTGAAGCAGAAGGAGAACGCCGCCCTTCCATTCACCTACCTAGTCCATCGTATATTGCTCCACTTCCATGTGACGATGCAGATGTTTAAGATGGTGGACCAGATGCATTAGAACGGTGTCTTCGGGAGGCGCCTACTGGAGCAGTGCAAGATCGTTTAGAATGCACACGGTGTCTGGATATGCACTGCTGCTTACGAGGATGATGCACCAACTGCTCCCCCTGTGGTTCATCCTGAGGTCCCTATGCCGGACGATAACGATGATGAGGATACGAACATGGTTGAGCCGGATGGTGGATTCTCGCTTTGTGACAACATGATGCAGATGAGGAAGATGGAGCTCAAACAGA
This sequence comes from Acacia confusa, assembly GCA_037074495.1. Lineage (NCBI taxonomy): Eukaryota > Viridiplantae > Streptophyta > Magnoliopsida > Fabales > Fabaceae > Acacia > Acacia confusa. The sequence continues at coordinate 41,345,675 of CM073502.1, read as the reverse complement.
AGAAGCGGTGGAAGAGCCACGTTGACAAGGAGAACAAGCGATGGCGGTGGATGCAGAGCCAGATGCATGGGCTGGAGGCCAGACTACAGCAGTTACAGGATGGACAGGACCAAGAGGCAGCTGGAGAGGACGACCAAGTGCCTAATGTCTCCGAGGAGGAGGAGGAGGAGGATTCAAGGAGGATGTAGATTAGATACCTATGTTTTTTTTGTCAGACATGATGTTTGTATTTGGTTCTTGTAATTTTTTTTTTTTGACTTGGTGAATTTGTACTGACTATGACATTTACTTTAGTTATGAATGTTTATGCTTTCAGTTCATATGATTTAAGGTGATGAATTTTGTAAATGATATGTCGTAGGTCCAAAAACGGATATAGGGACATCGATGGACTAGGTATAGGGTAGACGGTTAATTGTTGGCAAAAAGACCTTCCCCAAGTCGCATTTGTATGTAAAAAGAAGTTGAAAATCAGTTTGGACATGCATCAATTCTATATAGAAATGTCCAAACTGAGTGCATGTCCAAACTGATTTCCAACTTCTTTTTACATAGAAATGCGACTTGGGGAATGTCTTTTTGCCAACAATTAACTGTCTACCATATGCCTAGTTCATCGATGTCCATATATCTGTTCACATAACTATTTGGACATTTGCATTCATGGTTTTCTAAAACAACTAATTATAAACTAAACGTCACAATACATCAACAAATACTAATACACATAAGTTCACCAGTGTCATCATAAATGCAATACAATTACATAACTTGTCCACTTTAACCTTGCCTATTCGTCAACAGACACATACGTATATTATGATCAACTTGCTTGCAATGCCAACATCGGGACTAACTACTTGACGGTTGAGACTCCACCCAATCCATCTCATTTTGTATCCTCGTAGACTTTGGTCTTCCCTTTTTGTAGGACAAACTTGCATCCGGGATAACGATTGGGCCATCTACTTGTTGAACTCATGTACCCTGCATGACATGCAAATGCAAACTCATCACAATGGAAACATAACCAATGATTACAACAAGTAAATGGAAGGTGAAATTTCATACCTAGTGTCATAACTATTTTCTTCAATTCAATATCCTTAAACCTGGTGTGAAAGTTGCTCCTGAAATGACGCAGGCAATACACATGATAGGCATTTGGAGGCTGCCATATCCATGGTGATCTTTAACTGCCTTTTTGATATTGGCGCGACAGTCAGATATCAGACAATTACCCTACTTTTGGGTCACATGAACATGTAGGAGATCAAGGAACCACAACCAATTATCGTACTTCTCACCAGAAGGAACGACCGCAAAGGCAATGGGCAGTAGCTTCCCATCCCCGTCTTGTGAAGCCACAATCAACAAAGTGCCTCTATATTTTCCATACAGGTGGGTGCCATCAATTTGCAGTACGGGCTTACAATATTTGAAGGCCTCAACGGTCTGGTGAAATGTCCAAAATACCCTACGGAATATGCGCATGTCGGTGTGGACACGTTGTCCATCGAAAGCTTCAAAGGTATCAAGCCTGAACACCGAACCCACATTACACTGCGTCATGTATGTTAACCAATTGGGCAGGAATGCGTACGATTCCTCCCAATCACCAAACAACTTCACAATTGCCTTCATTTTTGCCCTCCAGGCCTTTCTGTATGTTACGTTATATCCATACATACGCTGTATCCTCTCTTGTATCAGCGCTGGTTTAACAGCTGGATCTTCTCTTAACATACCTAATGAAAACACCGTATAGTCCATTAATGTGCTATCAATAAACATGACGGATGACACTGCAACAAAATAGAAAACATACCGATGATGGCTGCACATATAATGTCTGAATCCAACTGTCTGTGGTCCCGGACGAGAGCCTGGTTATGGCAGGTGTGATCTTGACCCCACTTACAAATGACCCAACAGTTTCCATTCTTGGGGACCATTGCCCTCATATACCAAGGACAATCGTCGACATGGTTTTGACACCTCATGACAAACCTATGGTCATAGCTTTTCTCAACTATGCCTGTGCGACGAGACTTCACGCAATATAATTTCACAGCATGTTGCATTTCAAACTTCGAAGGAAACTGTTGATACAAATAGCATGGATCACCTAAATGCCAACCACCTTGCATGTCATCATCACCATATAACATCTCCGTCTCATCATCACATTGCGCCCAATTAATGCTAGAATAGTGCGGGCTTTCGTTCCAAAATGGTTCAATATCAGTGTCTGACGAGTTACCTAGTGGAACCACACTGTCAGGTTCTCCCTCCTCGCTGTGAATATCCTCGCCTTCCTCACACTCGTCTTCGTGATCCTCCTCCTTCTCCATCAATCTCAGCTGAGTTAATACTTGTAACGTGCAGATAAACTGACGGCTCTGTCTTCTTGACCATAATATTGTGGAGATCTTGCATGCATGGGAATAGACGATGCTTCACCAGATTCAACCTCAACATAAATCTCAATGAAATTTTGTGATTTCCAATTGTCAAAGGCATCTATAATGCACTCTATATCTTCATCATCACACACATCATTACTAATGTAGTATACACTATCAAAATCGACAACAATCTCCACTTTGGCAATCAACCGATGAATTAAGTGGCTGTCATGTAGCCCCAATTTTCGGAAAATCCTTTCTTTGAGCTGGTTGTACATGGTGGCCTAATTGATTTTCATCATTTTGGTTTTTCCTTCAAATTGAACACTATCGGGTCCTTCAAAATGCCTCTCACTATGATAGATTATGGCAACGTAGTCATTAGAACTTGAACTCATCCTTCACAATAGAAATTGGGAGCTACAAGGGAGTGGGTTTCAAATTCTACACAAAAACAAAGGTGGATGAAGTTAAACTACAAAGATTACACAACAATACCACATTCAAAGAGAAGAATGGCCTTACACTTTGATGGGTCACACAAAAATTGTTCAAAACACGAGCAACCAAAAGCTTTAGGGCAGAAACGGAGAAATGATCACGAATGAGCTCAACTTTTAAAAGACACATCTATCGAAATGTAATCGATTATGCACTGTAGTGTAATCGATTACATAAAAATTACACTATGTAATCAATTACGCCACTCATCGTAATTGATTACATAGTGCCAATTTTATATAATCGATTACTAAACAATGACGTCATCGATTACATAGTGCAAAAAATGAAAAAAAAAAAAAAAAAAAAAAAAAGAGATCTGACCCCCTGTAATCGATTACATAAGGCATGTAATCGATTACAGAGGGCAGATGGGTTAATACTTTTGCCTCAGTGACATTTTGGTAATTAATTAATTAATTAAGGTTTTTTCCGTACTTTTGCCATTATAAATAATCAACTTACTTATTTTGATTGAACTCTTTTTTTATATAATATTTATTTTTATTGAACTCCACCAATTAGTTAAATGAATTTTTGTCTTCTCGTCATTTATTTATTTATTTTTTACTCCATTTCCTCTCCATCCATTGTATATCTCTTGATTAAATTTTAAACAATCCAAATTTAATATTTGGAAGATATATTTTTTAAAATTATTCTTCATTACACTTTTAAACAATTCAGATCAAGCTTTTAGCAATTTGAATTCGTTTATTTATTATTTTATATTATAATATGAGTTTTATAAAATATTAAATGTACAACGTTCAAATTAAATGAAAAGAATACTCATTAGAGAGAAGTCAAGTTTTATATCTAGGACCAGAAGAAAAAGTTAAAATAAAAAATAAATAGCTCTGAAAAATGTATCCTCATCACTCATCAGGTTAGATGAGATTACACAGAAAGAAAGAAAGAAAAAAAGAGGCAGTAACCTTTGTCTGTATAAAAGCTTTTCGTGAGAAATTCCATTTAGTATTGTTTACGTTAGTTCGTCGTAGCATGTTTCTGGTTTCAGACTTTGGGGCTTGGGCCATCAATTCGATCCTGACTCAGAATTAGTTGGTGGTTTTATATGTATGATTTTATAGTTTTTTTAAAGTAAGTTGACTTTTATTTTTTAAAATAAAAAAGTCATGTAGAAAGAGCAAGCATATAGAAGAAGAGAAAGCTTCTAAATACTAGTTTCTCACAGCACAAAAAATCACGACAAATTTTGCAAAAAGAATAAAACTATGAGTAAATTGGATGAGATTCAGAAAAAGATTGTACAAATTTAATGCAATAAAATTTTCTATGTTTCCATTTTGATTTTTCCAATGGTCTATATATCTGAAGTAGTTGATGAAGCAGTTCATCACAAGGGCTGGCCATGTCCAACCATCAGCTGATACAAATTTTAAATATTTTAAAAAAGAAAAAAAGCACAAGTTACTACTTATTTTGAAACATTACAACACAACTAAATTTGGGACACAGAGAAGAACATGTATCTGATAGATCTGCCTTCATTTCACCTAGAAAATATTGCTACAACGCAGCCAAGAACATAAAAGAGAAATATGATATATGATCTAATGTAATTAATTAACTGAATTACCGATGGGAGAAAACCCAGAGAATGAAAATACAAAGGATGATGAGGAGAGGAATGAGGTGAACTGCATTTTCTGCATTACGAAGAGGAAAGATGTTCTTCTTGGAAAGATCAGAAGAAGGATGATGATGATCGTAATATAACGGCAACAGATTATCCTTTGAAGAAGAATTTGCAATTCTCAGAGTTGCTGCTTCCGATGATGATGACAATAACTTCACCAGCAACTCTTGATCCGATCCTCTGGAGGACATGCTCGATGATGATGATCTCTGCATATTAATAATAATATCGGAGTTTCAGCTAAAAGAAGAAGAGGCTATATACGACCAAGAGACTATATATATATGTATATAGACATACATATACATAAAAATAATGGCCAAGGAATCTAAGGGTGTAATAGAAAAAGGGTTTTATATGGATTGTTGTGCTGCAAGTTTGAAATTAATGGGTTTGCTTAGAGTTTAGAAAAGCAGGCTGGAGGAGAAGGAAGCTTAAAGAGTAAATAAAGGCAATGCATGTGGGAGCATTTGGAGAAGCGCATGCTCACATTTGCATGTACTACTCATGATCTTAGATATATAATTAAGACATAATTGACTTTTATATAAAGATTAAAGATATCAAATAAATTGTTTTAGAATATTTATATTTATTATTTTTTTCTTCAAACTAATTTATGGAACTTATAAACTAATATATAATCTAATGATACACAACATATATTATAGTTAAGTCGTTTATTTAGTTTCGATAATCTCTCTAAAAAAAGTTTAAATATGTCTTAGCCGGATATGTGTGTGTGTGAGAGATGGGCTACGAAATTCATGGGTGTGCATGTTCACAACAGTTTATCAACTTTCCATCGGCAACGTGATGAACTTGGGTCGTAATTGATTGGAGTACTCTTTTTTAGCATTCAATTTTAACGATGAAAATTAAATTTTCACTGACCACCGCTACTGAAAGACAAATTCATAAATCATAAGTGTTAGTGGTGATTGGAGGCGACAATTTGTCACTGCTAACGGCGGTTAAACATTTAACACTACATCAAAATATCGCCGCTAAAAGTGACAAGATTAAAAAGTTGACATCAAAAGTTGGATTTTTAGTGGCACCATGAGGAGTCACACTCAAACATGTGACTTCTTGTGATATTGTCATTACTTTAGTTGTTGTTTTCATTTAATAAAGGTTAAAGTATATTTTTAGTCATTTAAGTTTATATGAAATATATTTTTTGTCCCTTAACTTTATAAAATATACTTTTAGTCTTATAATTCTAACATTGTTAATGTTATTAATCGAAAATGCTGACATAGCAAACTCAACTGATGACTATGTAAGCTTAAATGTTTATTGTGTAATTAAAATCTATTAATTTAAAATTTAATTATACATAAATTAAAAAATATATAAATCCCTAATGAAACAATCATTATCAAAGCCTCAATTATATTAAAAAAAATTAGTTTAGTGATCTAAATATAAAAATTTTAGTTTAATAATCTAAATATCAAAATCTCGATTTCATTTGCAACAATTTGTTAGTTTATTTTAGTTAAATAATCTAAATATATTATATTATAAAAATTAAAACTTAAATATACTCTGTCAGCTGTACAGTCATTAATTAAGTTTACAGCATTAACATTTTTCGTTAGCAATTAACGGTGTTAGAAATATAAGACCAAAAGTATACTTTATAAAGTTAAGGAACTAAAAGTATACTTCATGTGAGACTTAAAGAAGAAAAAGTTTATTTTAGCCTTTAATAAATTGAAGTTATTACTTGTTAACTAAATTGATGTTGGCGTTGATATTCAGCTAGAAATTTTTATGAAAATAATTAGTTGCCATCGTTTTGTTATTGTCATCATAGTCAAATTTGATTTCAAAATTAATCCTAGACCAATAGTGCCTTCAGACTTCAAGGTGATTAATTAAGTCACTTCGGAGTCTTGAATTCAGATTTGCAGAGAGCATTTTTCTGTCTTTCTTATTAAATAAAATTGAAAATTCATATTTTAGGAATGGAAAAAATCATGTTGGTAGAACTTGTATAAACACATCTTCCAAACCAGAAACTAGGTTTATAGATTGTTTAGGAAACCCCTAAAAGCAGCTTAAAAAAGTGTTTTCAGGCAAATTAAATAAAGTTCTTCTCATATATTTATCTCCCATAACAAAATATATAACAATACACCATAGAGTGAGGATGAAGAAATAGAAGATAATGATGAAGGCAGTGATACTACTGCAACATGACGACTTGGGTGCAAATGATGGAGGCCCACCGATGGCCATTGTTGATTACTTCATCGCCAAGTGCATACCCATTATGACACGTTTTTAATGTTTGGAATGTGAGTAAAAAACAGTCTTTCATCCATATCCTGCATCATCACAAGGGGAAATTTTAAGTTTACAATATATATATTATATTAATTTCAGAGCGATTTTGATTTTTCTTCCTTTTTTTAATTAAAAAAAAAAGATAATCTAAGATGTCATAGAACAATGTATTGGTGAGAATCCTTATCTTACAATATCTATCCATTCTTGTGTCAAATGTTCAAAACTATTTTTATTTGTATGGTTAGACCTAAATAAAATTTTAAGGAAGTATTCATTTTGGGTTTGTATCTATTCTTTGAAATAGTTTTAAGATTCTTCCCCACGGAAAATATATATATATATATATATATATATATATATATATATATATATATATATATATATTTGAAGAAAGCTAAAAATAATCACTACCAGTTTTCTTTGTACTGTAGTAAAAAGGATACAAGGAGTATAATTTTCAATCATGATTTACGTGTATGAGGTAAATATATTATAAGAGGAGTCTTATCTCGATTTGTGTTAATAAACATTTATGGGACCCACAAAAATGATCCTAAACAAGTATATACTTGTATGATTAAATAAAAAACTTGGACGGGATTGGTCAGGATAACCTGAAAATTGGTGAACATATATAGTATATCGTTTAAAATAGCTAAAATCTGGTTAAATCAAACCAGGCGACCTGGTCCTAACCCAAAGGAATCCGACCAAACCAAAGGGTTGCACTTATTGGCTGGGTTAGCTTGAAAATATTTCCTTAAAGTTTTAATTACATACAATACAAACTTATTTCAGAGACTAATGGTATAAATTTGAAATTAAAAAAAGTAGTCATTTAACAAATTAACTTCAATAGGTATAAGTCAATAAGAAAATATAAACATATCGTAAGAAAACAATCACAGTACTTCTAAACAAACACAGAAATGCAATGAATTAAAAAAAAAAAAAAACAAATCAGATGGAACACAAAGCCAGCTTACCAAGAAAAATTGGCATGTGAACCAATGAAAGCTGCATCTGTACAAGTGGTTGAACCAAACTCATATCACCACGACAAGAACAAGTGAAAGTATTGTTTACTTTCTTAGAGTCCACAACTAATTAAATAAGAACAAGCTTTGATATTATTTAGAACAGAAGAGAACTTCAAGCAAAGTGAACCTTTGAGATGGCTGAAGAGTTATACATGAACATCTATATATATAATATAAAATCCACCCAAAAAAAAAAAAAAAATCATAGGTTGCCCCTCAGATCTTAAGCTTTTGTAAAGCACAGCCCACAATCAGATATGGAATGAAGGAGGATTTTTTGTAATCAAATAAAGCAAATATTAATTAATTAATCAGATATGGAAGTGAAGAATATTGTGTAATCCAAAGCTTTAATGTGCTTCCTATAAAAAGCTAACAGCTAAAGTTTTAGTTGTTTTTGAAGTTGTGTCCCTATTCTTTAAACAAGCATTTTGAAAGAAGGGTTGGTGAATTAAAAATGTTTCTATTATTTCCCATTTAAGAAAATATATATAATATAATATCTAAAATTACTACTTGTAAGTTAAAAATATTATGACTCATTTTAACTTTTGTGTAAAGTATAATATCACATTGTAGTTATATTTATAATGAAAAATGTAGGATATTTATATCGCATATATATGAAGCATATCTCAATTAGATATAGAAGGTGAATTTGTTGATTTGTGTAATCCAAAGTATTTACAGGTTAACACTTTTACAGCCAATGTTAGAGTTGTTTTCCAGATTTGATATATTTCCTTCAATGTAATTTCTACAGGAATGTGTGGTCCTTGATCCTTATCATAGTCATTGATGGGGTATTAATTACATTTTTTTAGGACTGCCTATATCTAAAGTGTGATGTAATTTTTTTTTCCACTTTTCAAGATGTAACTTATGATTCAAAATATGGTAAAATTTTGAAATTTTGTTATTTTTTTAAAAAAATTAATAATCAAACCACCCTTCTTTAGTTACAGTGAGGCAATTGAAGATGTCATTACCTTATAAAAGGAATGGGAAGGAGTAAGCTTGTTGAACACATTTTAAACAGGTATGGGATTGTATGTTAGGCCTTTAAAAAAAAGGAAAATTAATCCCCTGGTTCATGTGAGTTTGCACCTGTTTTTAACTCAATTCCTATACTTTCTTTTCATGTAGCTCAATCCTTATAATTTATCTCTCTACTTTTTTAGGTTGGGGTTTTTTAGGTTAAGTTACGGTAGGTGAAGGTTAGAAATTAAGAACCCCACTTTGGTTGGAAAGAGGAGACATGAGGGGTGAGAAAATTTTTTGTCATCCTTTCTCAACCCTCCAAATTTGGGGTTTTCTTGAATCTAGTTTCTCTCCTTTATCCCTTTCCATCATTTTCCTTCATATTTCTTTTTCTTAATGTTGGATTAAGATTTCAACGATCCATATTTACCATCATTTTTTACAATCTTTTTCCATCTTTTTCCCTTATAACAATATTTTTATTATATAATAAATGTGGACCGTTGAGATTTTGTTAGACCTGGTCGTCACTCAAGAGGGGGGTGAATTGAGTGTCTGATAAAAATTTAAGAAATTTGAAAATCTTTTCGCAATTTACTGAAGCCAATTCATATGATAGTAATGAGTTGTAAACCAACAGTCATCCATTATAACATATATGCTGTAAATATAAGAGTTTAGGGAAGAAAATATGCAAACTACGATTTATTTTGGTTTCGGCCGAATGCTGACCTACGTCTAGTCCCCAAACTCCACTTGAGATTTTCAATCCACTATCTTCTTATTTAATTCGGGCATAAGAGAAAAGCCTCTACAATCCCACAAGTTCACCCAAACACTTGTGAAGTCGAATCTCTCACTGAAATACTCCTCCTTACACACCGTAAGGTTATAACCTGTTTCCCACTCAAAATTACCTAATCTTGAGTAACTCTCAAATAAACAAATAAAGTGTTCACTATGAATCTTCTCTCTCAGAGAAGTGAATAAGATAAACACTAAAGTACATAATCGATCTTTTCACTCTCTACGGTAGACTATATGAACATTGAGAAACAGAGAATGTATGAGTTAAGCATGTATTGACATATCGACGATGAAGTAGAAAACTCATTTCATTTCATTTATCAATCGTCACTTGTCATCCGTCGTCACTTCTTCCAATTTGAAGGCTTCGCTATTTATAGGTATTTGTCTTTTGACCGTTGCGAGCATTCGACCATTGGAAATCCATTTGCGTCTATTGGAGCGTCTATGCTTCGTTGGATGTTGTTCATCATTTAGCTTCATTAAATGTCGGTTATGCCGTACAAAGAGAAATAGTCGTTGTGTATCTTCGAGATTTGCAGTTGTAACTTTCTAGCTCAGCAAAAGAATCTTATCTTAAAGCTTTTCAGGTAATTTACATTTGGGTAAAGGTACAAAAATGCACATATATTTTACCTTCAGGAGCACCCAACACCATATGCTTTTTTTGGGAGCAAAAGTAATTACACGGTTAAGAAAATGAAGCAAAAATACCACATGCCGTCAAGGACCGAACGTTTGACCGTTAAACTTGAGATTTTGATTCACAGTGCTGTCGTCAAGGACCAAACTTCATATTTCTCAAGCAAATTTTCAATGAACTTGTTGTAAGAGCAACAGAAGAGGATATTGAGGACATGCAACTGACACAAGATTATATATTTGATTTAAATCAATTGATATAATTTATAAATTGTTAAACTTTATTCTTTTAATTTTTTGGACTTATGTTTTATATAGTTATGTGACTTATATCTTTTAAATATGAAGTTGTTCATTGAATTTTAAGTACTGGTTTATGATTCTTTTACATGTGTGTGTGTGTGTAATTAATTTTGTAACATGACCTTAAGAAGTAGAAATTTTACATTTTGTATTGTTTCTATAATTTATATTTCTACTACCCCTTTCGTGTCTATGTAAAAATTAGATTTTGACAACATAACATTGGTGAGACCCACATCAGTAAATGATTTTTTCTTTTTGGATATAAAAATTTTAGGAAAGGAGTTGGGTTCACCCACGATCTAAGGGCAGGGCGAAATCTCCTTTCCTCCTAGGTGATACCAATGTTGAGTATGACGAGTTATCTGTTACCCTCAGGCGTTTATCTAAGCACCTAAGAGCTAGGATATCTCTCTCAGCGCCTTGACCAACTCTAGGATCGAATCCTCTCTCTTTGATAAGAAAATCTGACCCCTTTGTCAGTTGAGCCCAAGGACGAGGGGTACATCAATAAATGATTGGAGATTGGGTGATCAGGAATGCACCTAACAATTTTTTTTTTTTTAAAAAAAAAACTTAACCCTCTCTAGTTCAATTGATTCAAGTCAAACTTTTTTAAAAAATAAAAGTTAAGGATGAATTGACGAAGTATGCCCATATATTTTTTTTTAAAAAAAATTGTGTACTTTAACTTATAAGGTCTTTTAATAAAAAATTTTAAAAAAATTAGGGTGTTTTTTCTCATAATACCCCTAACAAATAAATAAGAGAAGTGTTAATATGATCTTTTGTAGAAAAGTGTTAATATGATCTTTGGTTCATTAAATTTGTCTTTATTTTGGTTTGACTCTCAAACTTCAAACTATATTTTTTGGTGTATCAAAAGATAAAATGATCCATATAATTATTAAATTATAGGGATTACAATTTTAAATAGAATAAAATTTAAAAGACCAAAACTAAAATGAGAATAAATTTGATGGACGAAAAGTCATATTCAAGCTTTTTTTTTTAATTTATTTGTCAGAGGTAATATCAAGGTAATATTAGAATAAACACACTACTTCCTCTGATCCTTATTATAAGACACAAATTACCAATATTTTTTAGTCCTTATTATAAGGCACCAACTTACTTTAACTAACTCATTTATTGCTTTTTTTCCTATTATGCCCTTATTTTTAACTAACTCATTTAAAGCTACATCATTATAGTAGAGGTGTACATCATTATAGTAGAGGTGAAGTTGGAAACATTTATTAATTTTGGACCTAATTAATGACTTAACTTTCATTCTTTCATTCCTTGGTTTGTAAGAAAAAATAGTTAGTGTCTTATAATAAGGATTAGAGGGAATAAGTCTTTTTAAATCTTTTATTACAATGTCTCATAAGTTAAAGCACAAATATTTAGAAAAATCTGTAGGGGCACTAAGTCAGTTCATGCTTAATTTTTTATTTTTTTTAATAAAAGTTGACTTGAATGCAGAAGACTAGAGAGTATGGTTATTAAATCCGGACCGGACCGGCCGGTTCGGACCGGAAACCGGTGAACCGGCCGTCAAACCGGTCCGGAGACTCATAGAAACCGGGGTTGGCAACTTTTTTTTTTGTCGATTCAAAAAGCTCCCTGTTCGACAGCTCTGAAAAAAGAGAGAGATGAACAGAGAGAGATGGAGAGGCAGCCAAATCGGCGAAAAACAAAGGAGACGAAGCACAGAGGTCACTGGAATTGGAGTGATTCGCTACTTCTTTCCCCTCAAAAACCGCCGGAGATCGACAAATGAGGGAAGCCACCAGATATCCATGGCACATGTGCTGAGCTGCTTATCAACGGCGGCAACCGGTGAGACTAGAGAACAGAGGCTGAAACAAAAACTCAGATCTGGATCTGGATGGAGAATGATAGAGAAACACGATTCTTAAAGAGAGAAAAAAACTTAGATCTCATATTCCCGTATTGTCACTGGTTTCAGCGTCTTAATGAATTTTACTTCCTCCTATGTAAAATTGTACATTTTGTCTTTTAGTGGAATAGCTCAATTGTCCAGTGGTGAAATCATTATTTTATATGGTGGATAAAAGAGGTGTTTTCTTTCCAATGGATAAAAGAGGTGTTTGTTTTTTCTCGAAATCCACAATAAGTCAATAACTGTGGAAAGAAACTTATTGGAGGAAATTCGCAGAAATAACCCTGAAAAAAAAAATTGTGAAAATGGACGACCGTACAAAGTATTTGTGGAAGTAACTCAGTTGGTGGCGCCACGTCAGCGGGCGCCACTTTGTGTGTGGCGTGCCACGTGGGCACGCCACAAAGTGGCGCCGACACGTGGGGCGCCACTTGTGGCGCGCCCACGTGGCGCGCCACACAAGAGGCGCCAGCTGTGCTGGCGCCTCTTTGAAAAAAAAAAAAATTAAAATAATGCAGGGCGCGTCAGTGCCCTGCAAAAGCTGCCTCGGGGGCAGCTTTTCGTTGCCCCCCAGGCAGCAGAAATGCTGTGGGGGGTTCACGCCCCCCACAGTAATTTAAAAAAAAAATCTGGTTATTTAAACAAGATGTATTCGAGAGTTGAGAGAGGGAGCTGAAGAAGAGAGGGAGCTGAAGATTATTTAAGGTATGTTATTTATTGTATAAGATTATTTACGTAGCTAAATTAGGATCTTTTAACAAATGTTCTTCATAAAATGTGTTGTATCTCTACTTGTCTCTACAATGATGGTAATATTCTGTGGGGTAGAACAAATGTTAGAGTTAGAATTTTTTAGAGGTTCTAAGTTCTGACAATAGAAGACTTTATTTATGTAGTAAATGATTAATAATAAATTTTAGACGATTTATATGTATTTTTTGTTTGTTTTAAAAATTTAAAAATAATTTTTAAATTTAAGAAGTTTAAGATTGTTGTATTATAGGATATTTGGCCCGATTAAATGTTGTGCAAATGGTATATTTGGGTTCATAGAGATATTATGGAAATTTTAATCGGTTTAGTTTTCAAATTATTTAGTAGTGCATTAGAGAAAATACCAAGGTAGGATGAGAAACTTAAATTAAAAATAATTATTTGCACATATTATGAATTTTATTTATTATTTTAATTTTTGTTCTTATTTGTTGATTTTTATTTATTTTAAGTAAATGAATCTGTATTTGTTGAATAATTTTCATTATGATAATATGCTATTTATTATTTGTGTTATTATTATATGTCATGAATTTTAATATTTAAATTAATTTTTTGTTCTTACCATTATATTATTTTAGGCATTAATAAGTAACTTTGAATAATTTTACTAATTATGAAATTTGATTTTTTTTACCATTTTTTATTATTATTAAATAAATTTCGTTTTTTAATTACTTTATTTAATGAATTTTAATTATTTCATTAATTTTCGTTAGATTATGTTAAATATGTTATTTTGAATATTATTATTATTAGTTTCATTTGATTATTAATTTTTGTTATTATTAAATAATTTTTAATAGTCTTCCATATTATGAATTTTGATTTTTCATGAAGTTTAATTATTATCATTATATAAACTTTGTTATTTTTATTAAAATATACTAAGAATTGTAATGTTTAAATTAATTTTTGTTAGATCATATTATATATGTTATTTTCATTAGAATTGTTATATATTATGAGTTTTCAATTTTTATTTTTATTTTTTGTTGATATCAAATAATTTTTAATAATCTCACAGATTATGAATTTTTATTTTATTTCCAAAGTTTTATTATGATTATATAAACTTTGTTATCTCTATTATTAAAATATACTAAGAATTGTAATGTTTAGATTCATTTTTGTTGGATTATATAATTTTGAATACTTGTACTTATCAAGAATTTTGAATTTTTTTCAATTTGTTTTCATTATTGTTACATAAATTTTGCAAATGTTACTATTATTATTAAATATTATGAATTTTAATATTTAAATTAATTTTGTGTTCTTAGCATTATATTATTTTCGGCATCAATAAATAGCTTTGAATAATTTTACTAATTATGAAATTTGATTTTTTTTGCCAATTTTTATTATTATTAAATAAATTTCATTTTTTTTAAATTATCATATAAACTTTTTTAATTTTATTATTTAGATTAATTTTTGTTAGATTATATTATATATGTTATTTTGATTAAAATTATTGTATATTATGAGTTTTCTAATGTTTTCTCTAATTTTCGTTCATATTAAATAATTTATATTTAAATTTTTTATTTACACATTATGAATTTTGAGTTTTTATTTTATTTTCTTCATTATTATATACATTTCTTTAAATTTATTAGTATAATATATTATATATTTTAATTTTTAGATTAATTTTTGTCACATTATATATAATATATTTTGTTTATTATTTTCTCATATTATGAGTTTTCATTTTTTTATTAATTTTATTTATTATTATAAAATTCTGAATAATTGAGCTTATGAATAATTCTGAAATTTTTTAATTGTATATATCGGCAAGCTACCTCGTGGCTAGACTTGTCACACAACAAAAATCCACCGAATAAGCGCATGAGGTAGGCACGTGTGTACAAGAGTTGACCCTGTATAGTATCTGAGTGCTCATCCCATCGGCCCCAATGGGCAGCAAACCACCTCATCTTGATGTTTCCGCCGTTCAAGTACTCTTCGCTGGGAGTAAGACCCATGTATTGATGCATGACTGCTCCCCAGTTGGCATGCGTCCTACCGGAAACTACTCGACCCTCAGTGGACAAACCTAAAATGGCCTCTACATCTTGTAGAGTAATAGTCATCTCACCAACTGGCATATGGAAGGTGTGAGTCTCCGGCCTCCACCTCTCAACCAAAGCAGTAATAAGGTCTTTGTCAATCTGCACCAACATAAAAGTAGAGATCAAATATGTAATCGTGTTCATTATCCGTAACATGTACAGACAACTAGAAGAATATAATTAATTACATTAAGAATGAATCATACATTGAGTCTCTTCATGCGAGACACGTGCCAAAACCCTGCCCGGTGAAGGTGCTGCTGCAACTCATGTGGGAGTTCGTCTGGGTCATGGACATCTCCCGGTCCTTGTGCAGCTCGCCTCACCCTCAAGGGAGCACAATCTCCTTCGTTCCACACAACTTGTGATCGGTGTGACCGCTGCACCTCCTCATCAAGAACTCCCCACTCTTTAGGGCCGGGATGAATTGTGGGGTCGGGTTGATAAGCCATTTGACTAACACAAATTTACCTCACATATAACACATTATTAAGTTACTAATTATTTATTATAAGGTAACGAAAATTAATCACAAAAAATTATCATATTTAATAATAATAGTAACATTTGCAAAATTTATGCAACAATAATGGAAACAAAGAATTCAAAATTCAAAATAAGAAAAAGTAATAAAAAAAACATATATCATATAATGTGAAAAAAATTAATGACAAAATCAAAATTCGTAATCTTTAGTAGTGATAATTATATTAACGAAATTTATATAATAACAATGAAAATAAATTAAAAAATTTCAGAATTATTCATAAGCTCAATTATTCAGAATTTTATAATAATAAATAAAATTAATAAAAAAATGAAAACTCATAATATGAGAAAATAATAAACAAAATATATTATATATAATGTGACAAAAATTAATCTAAAAATTAAAATATATAATATATTATACTAATAAATTTAAAGAAATGTATATAATAATGAAGAAAATAAAATAAAAACTCAAAATTCATAATGTGTAAATAAAAAATTTAAATATAAATTATTTAATATGAACGAAAATTAGAGAAAACATTAGAAAACTCATAATATACAATAATTTTAATCAAAATAACATATATAATATAATCTAACAAAAATTAATCTAAATAATAAAATTAACAAAGTTTATATGATAATTTAAAAAAAATGAAATTTATTTAATAATAATAAAAATTGGCAAAAAAAATCAAATTTCATAATTAGTAAAATTATTCAAAGCTATTTATTGATGCCGAAAATAATATAATGCTAAGAACACAAAATTAATTTAAATATTAAAATTCATAATATTTAATAATAATAGTAACATTTGCAAAATTTATGTAACAATAATGAAAACAAATTGAAAAAAATTCAAAATTCTTGATAAGTACAAGTATTCAAAATTATATAATCCAACAAAAATGAATCTAAACATTACAATTCTTAGTATATTTTAATAATAGAGATAACAAAGTTTATATAATCATAATAAAACTTTGGAAATAAAATAAAAATTCATAATCTGTGAGATTATTAAAAATTATTTGATATCAACAAAAAATAAAAATAAAAATTGAAAACTCATAATATATAACAATTCTAATGAAAATAACATATATAATATGATCTAACAAAAATTAATTTAAACATTACAATTCTTAGTATATTTTAATAAAAATAACAAAGTTTATATAATGATAATAATTAAACTTCATGAAAAATCAAAATTCATAATATGGAAGACTATTAAAAATTATTTAATAATAACAAAAATTAATAATCAAATGAAACTAATAATAATAATATTCAAAATAACATATTTAACATAATCTAACGAAAATTAATGAAATAATTAAAATTCATTAAATAAAGTAATTAAAAAACGAAATTTATTTAATAATAATAAAAAATGGTAAAAAAAATCAAATTTCATAATTAGTAAAATTATTCAAAGTTACTTATTAATGCCTAAAATAATATAATGGTAAGAACAAAAAATTAATTTAAATATTAAAATTCATGACATATAATAATAACACAAATAATAAATAGCATATTATCATAATGAAAATTATTCAACAAATACAGATTCATTTACTTAAAATAAATAAAAATCAACAAATAAGAACAAAAATTAAAATAATAAATAAAATTCATAATATGTGCAAATAATTATTTTTAATTTAAGTTTCTCATCCTACCTTGGTATTTTCTCTAATGCACTACTAAATAATTTGAAAACTAAACCGATTAAAATTTCCATAATATCTCTATGAACCCAAATATACCATTTGCACAACATTTAATCGGGCCAAATATCCTATAATACAACAATCTTAAACTTCTTAAATTTAAAAATTATTTTTAAATTTTTAAAACAAACAAAAAATACATATAAATCGTCTAAAATTTATTATTAATCATTTACTACATAAATAAAGTCTTCTATTGTCAGAACTTAGAACCTCTAAAAAATTCTAACTCTAACATTTGTTCTACCCCACAGAATATTACCATCATTGTAGAGACAAGTAGAGATACAACACATTTTATGAAGAACATTTGTTAAAAGATCCTAATTTAGCTACGTAAATAATCTTATACAATAAATAACATACCTTAAATAATCTTCAGCTCCCTCTCTTCTTCAGCTCCCTCTCTCAACTCTCGAATACATCTTGTTTAAATAACCAGATTTTTTTTTTTAAATTACTGTGGGGGGCGTGAACCCCCCACAGCATTTCTGCTGCCTGGGGGGCAGCGAAAAGCTGCCCCTGAGGCAGCTTTTGCAGGGCGCTGACGCGCCCTGCATTATTTTAAATTTTTTTTTTCAAAGAGGCGCCAGCTGTGCTGGTGCCTCTTGTGTGGCGCGCCACAAGTGGCACCCCACGTGGCGGCGCCACTTTGTGGTGTGCCCACGTGGCACGCCACACACAAAGTGGCGCCACACGCTGACGTGGCGCCACCAACTGGGTTACTTCCACAAATACTTTGTACGGTCGTCCATTTTCACAATTTTTTTTTTCATGGTTATTTCTGCGAATTTCCCAACTTATTGGCGTGGGGTTTTGTTATTTTAAATTTTTTATTTTTTACTTTCCCACCGGTTTGATCTCAGTTTAACTCCGGTCTGACCCACTAACCCTTAATTTATTTATCCGACCGGTTCAATAACCGGTCCAACTTTAATAACCTTGCTATGGAGGGTTAAGTTTTTTTTTTTAATTTGTTAGATGCGCTGCTGACCCCCCCAATCTCCAATCATTTACTCATGGAGTCATGGGGGTCTCACAATACATTCCACCTTTTGCACTGACCCATACACTCTCTAGATCTTGATGTGAAAACAGCGTCGTTTTGTGGCATCAGACAGCTTTGGAAAAGGAGAGAAGCCTGGTTCAAGGAGCTTCTGTCATCATTTTCTCTTAATTGATAGGATGGCAGCTGACCTACTCATAAATCCATCTCTGATGCAATTACTACTGGTACTATTTATAAATATTTTTTAATTAAATTATACATACAAAAAAAAGATAGTTACATTAATGATTATAAGACAGCTTTGCACTGACCCATACATTCTCTAGATCTTATGTGAAAACAGCGTCGTTTTGTGGCATCAGACAGCTTTGGAAAAGGAGAGAAGCCTGGTTCAAGGAGCTTCTGTCATCATTTTCTCTTAATTGATAGGATGGCAGCTGACCTACTCATAAATCCATCTCTGATGCAATTACTACTGGTACTATTTATAAATATTTTTTAATTAAATTATACATACAAAAAAAAGATAGTTACATTAATGATTATAAGACAGCTTTGCACTGACCCATACATTCTCTAGATCTTATGTGAAAACAGCGTCGTTTTGTGGCATCAGACAGCTTTGGAAAAGGAGAGAAGCCTGGTTCAAGGAGCTTCTGTCATCATTTTCTCTTAATTGATAGGATGGCAGCTGACTCAGTCTACTCATAAATCCATCTCTGATGCAATTACTACTGGTACTATTTATAAATATCTTTTAATCAAATTATATATACCAAAGAAAGAAAGGTAGTTACATTAATGATTATAAGATAAATTTTTAAATTTACCCTCATTTATAAATGAGTATCTTTCAACATTTTCTCCTCTCTCTATTTTCATTAGTATATGAGCAAAATTGTCACAATCTCATTAATTATTTGAAAGAGGATTTATAAATAGGACCAATTTTTTTGGTCAAAAGAATTTATAAATAGGACCAGAGTAGTATATTTCAACAAATTTTTAACAGCGTTTGCATTCCTAGATGAGTCAAGGATTGAGTTTTCAAGAGATAAAATACAAGGACTGAGTTACTCCCTCTGGTCCTTATTATAAGACATCAACTAACAATTCTCACATACCAATAAAAACAATTAAAATCAATAAAGTTTTCATAGAATTTAAGTAATTTTCAATATTACTCCTACTTATTACACTAAATTCTAATATTCTATTAATTATTACTCTCACCCACTACCCTCATTAAATAGGACCCTCATTAAATAGGGGCACCAGAGGGAGTATATGAAAACAAAGCATAGGAACCGAGTAACAAATGGATGCAAACTATGAGGACTACGGGATTAATTTTCCCTATAAAAAACCTGACGTATTTATCAAACACGTTAGGCCTTACCAATGTCTAACCAGACCCTATTAGAGACCTGACCTATTTATATCCTTAATTGTGAGCGCATATACACTACAAATTCTCACTTAGTAAATATATGTATGCACACCCATGGCGGCAAAACCAATTATAACCTGAGAATTTCTGGATGCAGATTAAGGTATTGAACTATATCTTTAGTCTCTCTAGGAAGTACTAGTCACGGGGAAAAGCATCCATATAGACTAGCTCCTAGTTTTTTCATGTGGGTGTGTACATTGCACTGGAAAATATATGATTTTTTCATGTATAATTTGTATGCGTATGAATACTCCACATAAGGTCACTCAAAGAACTTAAAATGGTATTGAATGTGACAAGTTAGATCCCTTAATCCTCAAATTGATCAAAATTGCAAGAATTCTTCTGCCTTTTCATTTTCAATTCCAAAAGAAAGAAAGAAAGAAAATCAAAGGCCTAGCACTAATACCTCAACTGAAAACAATAGTCCTCCTGTATGTTTGGACTGAATTCAAACCTTCTTGGCTTTCTTTGAACTGCCTTCTCTTTTATCAGTTTCTGCAGACTTCTTCTTGTCCTTCCTTTCTCTCTTCTTCAGGGAAGTCATGTGAGCTTTCAGTATAGTTGCATAGGAAGATTGAAAGCGCTGGTGATCTTTTTGTCCAACCTTCCAATTGGAAAAGGAAGTACTTATCATAAGTGACATCAACTTATTAAAAAAAATGAAATTATTATGTTGATTGCAGAGAAAGCAAGTGGCAAGAAGAATCTAAGCCCTAGAGTTGACACAAAGTGAGTGCGTGTGTGGGAACAGGATATTCAAATGTGCCATCATTAGCCACCTAGCTACCATTTGCCTCCTTTTTCATCACATAATACAAGCAAAAAGAAAGAAGTTACAACAAAACTACAGAAAATTTTGTTAGGAAATTAATTTCGGCCAATTCTAAGCAACTTTCATTTTTATATGGAACAAATGGAGCCCAAGTTTAAATTAATATATCAGATTGTGCTTGACTATATAACTAGATTGTGGGGCCTAAGCTTTCACAAAGTCTAAGATGAGTCACACTATTTATGACTCATAAAAAATGCAGCTTCCTATGGATTTTATATTTATGTGTTCATGCTTGCCGATTGATATCTCAAAGATATCCCAAGTAATGGCTTTTTCATAGACAATCATCAGGGAAACAAAGAGGATTCATCCACAATCAGCATGATAGTGATCACCAGACGTATATATAAAAACAAATAAACTGAATGACAGTTAGGAAATGATATTATTAACACTGTCAGGACTTGTAAACTCATACAACGACCCTAACTTCCTAGGTTACTAGAGGATGAATAGGGGGGAGGGAAGAACAAGGCCCAAGTAATGGCTTTACTTCTTTTCATAAGACAGGATGGGACGGGATTGGAAGGGGGTGGATGGTAAAAAGTTACTTTCCCTTTATTTATTTTGAAGGATGGCATTATGCATCACATCATGCAGGATTTAAAAATAAAAGTAAGCATTTCCCTAAATTAGAAGGAAATGCAAATATTAAGGTTTGGGGAGAATGGCTCCCCTTCGTACAACTTCTCCTTCTTGCAATTTTAAACTCAAACAAAGTGATTCTATTCCAACTCTTCCCAACTTTATAATCGCTCAGGAGTTCATATCTGAAACAATAATACTTTTCAACCAAGACATACATGCCATGGTAAGATAGTAATATTCATGATTTCTTTTAGTAATAACATAGCAGTCTCTCTATACTTTTTTCTTACTAAAAGGAGAACTAACACAAAGTCTAAGCATGAATAGCAGAAAATTTATTTAGTACTGTAAAGCAGAAGGTTTTCATCTAAGGTACCACCGCCTTAAATTCTGTAGTTTTGAATTAGAAAAAGAAAATCCCAGCCACAGATTTATGGTCTGAACCTCCATGACTAACACAAGCGTGAGAACCAAAAATACACACAAGTGAAATCAATAAATGATAAACGTTAACACGTAGAAAAAAATACCAGAGGGCAAAGGCAAGTGAAAATATTAAGTTCGAAAAGATAAGACACATACTGAAGTAGAAATCGTCTTTTTCCCATCAGTAGCGCGAATGAGACATCTATACTCAATTGTTTCACCAGCAGAAGCCAATTTATTCCTTTGCGCTTTAGACTTTAACGAGGCTAAACCACAACAAACAGCAAAACAAAAATAAATTCTCAGACAGATAAGCTTAAAATATCACTCCATTAAGAAGACAACAGTGATACACACATCGTTTAAGAGTGACCCAAACCGACCCCTTCGCAGTGCTTCGCTCGAACATGCTCGTCAGCTCATTAAGGAACGGATCTAGTTGAAGAACAACCTAGCAAATCCAGGAAAGTAGAAAACGCTGAGGTAAATATGTTTACAATATTCTGAATATTTCTCTATGTTAAGTCCAGACCATTGGATTACACAATTAAAAAGAATAAAAACAAATAAAAAGTGAAGAACATCAGAATCAAGAGACGATTTTTCTAACAGAATCATGATCTGAAAACAAAAGAGCAATTTCCGAACGTAATTCCAAGAATAAAAAACAAACAAGAATTTAGAATCAATCAATTTAAAAGAATAACGGATGAATTGTTCCAAAGCTAATAAATTTAAACAGGAGAAAAATGGGAACATGCAATTCGCAGCAAGTCACTGAAACGAATATGAGAAAATAGAAAGATAAAATTCAGAAAAGATCGATGGAGAGAAGAGACATAAATATTACCATAACTGAAAGTCACAGAGCTATCGGAAAAGCTGTCGCCGGTAAGATCGAACTACAGAGCCGGGAAGTCAAGAGAGGTTCGACGAGGGGGTGGATGTTTGGCGAATTCACTATTTTTGGTTTATATGCGAGAGGTTTGACGTGCTGACGTGCGGGTCAAAAAATAAAAATAAAAAATATTCAAAAAAATTAAGAATTATTTTATAAAGCAACTTTTAAAAGAAAAAATTGACAGAAAAATACTATTTAAATTAAAAAATATAAAATGTCTACTAAATTAGGGAAATGATAAATATTTGATCTAGTAGAAATATAAAATTCTAAAGTTTGAATGTTGACGATTTGAGTATTATAATGACAACTTAAAAATAATAATTAATAATTTAAATATACACAATAACCACTATAGAAGATCAAATTATCAATATTTTTTCCTAGGTTGCTAATATTTATAATCAATTTATCAACACTCAAACTTTAAAATCTTAAATTCCTATAAGATCACTTATTTGCCATTTTGTCAATTTAGTAGAAATTTTAGTATTCTTTTTATTCAAATATCATTTTTCTGTCATTTTCCGTTGTTTCTTAAACTTAAATAAATAGACTTAAGGCTAATTATATGTTTGATCCTTTAAGTTGATATGAAGTCTCACTTTATTTCCTTAAGTTTAAAAAATAAATTTTTGATCTCTTAATTTTAGTACCATTAACAGAAAAATTATGGCTCAGCCGCGCTAATAGAGCCAGTGACTGTGCCATTAAATATTTTAATATAATATTTTTACATTTTAAATAACATAACTTAAAAAATAAAAAACTTCATTTTTACAAATTCTTCTAGGATTTCACATCAACAACTATTCATCCCTAATTAACTCATCTCCCTTCATCAACCTCATATTTTAGGGCGTTTCTTTCCTTTAAGCAAATAGCCCTAAACTAAATAAATAATTTAAGAACCTTTTAAGTTAATAGAGTTGGCAAGAAATCAACCTCACAGGATCTAGCTGTACTCACTGCTTGCAATATCCTTCTAAAGCCCTAGAGCTTGCTGTACTCACAGTAAATGATAAATGCAAAGTAACCAGCATATGGGAAAATAAGCCTAATCTGAAACATGATGAGTTTTTCCTTGCAGGAATGAGTTAGTTAGGGTTGCATGGTTGATGTGAAACTCTAGAGGAATTAGGGGGAAAATAATTTTTTTTTTTTAAAAAAAACAAATCGCTATTTAAAATGTAAAATATCATATTAAAATATTTAATGCAATAGTTACTTGCTCCGTCAGCGTTTAATTGTAGAGTTACTCGCTGAGTTATAATTTTCCGTTAATGATTTTAAAGTGTTAAAATTAAGGGACTAAATGTTTTCTTTATGAAACTTATTTGTGAAAATCAATCAATATTATTGTTATTGCTTCCATATCCACTCAAATCACAAATATAGATTTTTCTTTTTCAATCAATCTCTAGTTTGTTTTGATAACATTCAATCAATCTATTTTACATTGTCATTGTTTATGGGCTATTGGCTAAATGTTGATGAATATTTAAACCACAACCAAAATTTTTAAAACTTAATTTCTACCAAAAAATTAACTAAAATTGTTAAGTAGAAATTTTGTGACATTAGAAGTTAATTTTGCAATAAAACTAACTTCTTCCATTAGACCCCTCTACATAAGTGCAACAAAAACTTCTTTATATTGTATCCATAAATTTTTAACTAAATATTTTTAAGAGTTCATCCGGTACAAAACAATAATGAGAAATAGAATGGGATTGCTCTTTCACGTAAACATAGAAAGCTCTCTTTTTCTTTCATTTTGCAATCTACCGAGTACAATAAAAAATAATTACTCTGGTTCTTAATATAAAACCTAGTTTAATGAAGAAAAAATTAAACTACAAAGTTAGTTTTATATTAAGGATGGAGAGATTATTTTCACTTTTTTCTCTTTCCTCTAATTAATTTTTCATGTGCCAATCTCAACTAAAGAGTAAACTACACTTAGTATCATTGGGTGAGCATTTAAAGAAATCTTGAATACTTTCT
Organism: Acacia confusa; assembly: GCA_037074495.1. NCBI lineage: Eukaryota > Viridiplantae > Streptophyta > Magnoliopsida > Fabales > Fabaceae > Acacia > Acacia confusa. The sequence continues at coordinate 41,320,806 of CM073502.1, read as the reverse complement.
GCCACAAACAAACCATTGTAGTTCCAATGTTCCATCATCAAATGATGTCCATAGTCGCTGAGGATTAGAGTCCCACAAAATGTAATAAACTAATTTGGAACCAAGCTAGTAAGATCAGGCTCATTCAACATTGTAGTACTAGAAGACTTGAGAACTGGAAATAACAGCTAATATACTAACTAGCAGCTAGTAGCGTTATAGTACAATCAATGTTAAACATGAAAAATGAAAGCTCATGCGCAACAAGTAACTTTTAATGCCTTGGTAAGACTCAATGGAAAGCAGAAATATATGGCATATGCAAGCATGAGACACGTGTTGTCCAAGGTGGAAGGGAGGTCGAGTTTGGGGAATATGCAGCAATTTCATGATGCTTTGTTAGTCAAGACTTGAGGATCATCAAAATGGCCAAGAGGTGCTACCGTGTGTGTCGGCGACATGGCAATCCCTATCTGTTGCCCTGTTTCTGATTCTGTCTCAATCATGGAACTCTGGTGTAATTAAAAGGAATAAATCTATCACCAACTCCAGGATAACATGTGCTGAAACAACTCAATGCTGTTGAAGAAGCTGAACTACTGCATCAAAGCTGAAGTTTTGTCCGGGCTCAAAAGTAGTTTCGAGATCTTCAAAGCTCTGCTCAACTCTAAGATCTTTGCCAACTTTCAAATGCTCCTGAAATATTTTAATTGAAAAGACAACTTTAGCGTGTAATTTCTCGACTAAAAATGTGTAGCAACAAAGTAATGAAATATTATATTGAACAATAGCAAAATACCTTTTCCACATATTCAGTTACGGTAGAGTTGATGATTTTCTTGATTACTTCCTTGAACACTTTGGAAGGTCCAAGCACCTCCAATAAAATGTCTTTTGGTATCTGTTAAACACAATTTATAACCCATAAACATGAATTCGTCTCCATTATATCAAGGGCTTGTGAATCAAATCAAATTTCCAGTCCCAACCACATGCAGGTCAGTTTCTCCAGTACTCTAGTAGTATTGAAGATTACATTTCATTTCACTTGTTCTTTGTGAGATTACCCAATGAAGTGAGATTCTTGAGTGGGTATTTGGGTTTCATTGTAAGGAGAGTGAAACTAGGTATTTTGGACTTAGTTTAAATCTGTTTTTATTAAGGACTGAAACAGCCCATTTTAAATCTTGCTTAAGTTACAGTGGAAATTTTCAAGAGCACTCTTTGCAACATAACATAAACCAAACGGAAAATACTTACATCTGGTGTTTTTCCTGGTTGTCCGCAGGTTATTAGAGATGGAGTTGGTCAGCAAAAATATCAAACCAAACCAAAATAAAATATCAGCAAACTATAGATATAAGGAAAATCAACATAAAATTTCCCAGAATAGCTCAACAAACAATGAAGCCTTAAGAAAATATCCTTTTAGCCCACACACAATTAATTTTCATGAAAATAGTTTCTTCATCAAACTTTTTCTGTTGCCTTTTTGCTTAATCTAATAGTATTCCGCCCAAATAATGTGTAAAGACAAGCTGCACAAGCACAATGGCAGAAAGCTGCCTTTGCATCTTTTATATCCTTATAATTTTACAAGAGACTTGTGCTTTCAGCACATTACTTCAATGCCTAGCGAAAATATCATGCTATCATGCCATCACAGAAATAAAAGATGAACTTGCTATAAAGTCTCTGAAGCAAACACAAGCATGTGTGTTTTTGGCTGTTCATCACCACAAATTGACATGATCACCACCAAAATTCATGACAAATACATAATTATATGTATGTTTGTTATCACGATTCTACATAACAGTGAAATACCCATACATTGATATATATATATATATATATATATATATATATATATATATTATTCTTCAAATTTAGACCCCAAATGAATCAGAACTCCTCACCTCCTTTTACTCTTCGAAATCCTGGAATTGGCTGGGCTGCAGCAACCATTTTGTCAAAGACATCATCAAAGATACTTTGAGTTTTGGTACCAGATACCTCTATGCTTATCTGAAAAGTGAAGTTAGAAGATAAAAAGTTCACAATATTCAAGATTTATATGCACAATGGACACTTCAAAAAAATGAACCATATCATAGAATTGGCAACATAGCATGGAATTTCTTGACTCTCATTGATAATTCAGTAGGGAAAAAGGAACATGATCCTTTCTACTCCATTGGTTATACTCAAAACATATATCCTCATCCTAAGGCACAGTTCATTCTTGTCAGAAATTCACGATATTGCATAATCTAAATTATAGTTAATATGATACCTTCAGCTCTCCAACATCATTGATATTGGTAGAAGAGACAGAGAACTCCTCAAAAGCAGAAACAATTTGAGCGTCTGCCATAATCAGATCAAGAAAAACTATTAATATTTGAAATATGAGCCGGGATAGAAATAAGCTCACTACCTGAAGAGTCTCAAAAGATAAACTTGCACCTGAATGGAGAGCTACAGTGGGACGATATCTACTATCTTTCCTGTAAAAAGAAATGCAAGTTTCATAATGACAGTCTAAATAATTAAAACAGTATTACAATTCACAGATGGTAAATGAGAACTAGTTAACTTGAAGCAATCAAGAAAAGATTTTATCATAGTTGCTCGATCAAACTATACAACAAGCTCCCTCAAGATATTGATGATAGTGACTGAGTAAACAAAGAATTCTGGTAATATCATGTGAAGGCATTTCGGCAATGCAATGCCTCAAGAATTTAGTTTAAGTAAGCCATAAATTATATCACTCCTTTATACTATACATTCAAGCAACTATGTAATTCAAAATAAAATTGACAGTGCAGCGGTGCCTTTTGAAACGCTCTCCTGCAACATGTCTAAGCTGGCGTGAAAGGCACAAACTTCTATAATTCAGGCTAGGCATAATGAGCTCCTCTACTCCCTGCTTGTATCTGATCATCTGCACAGAAGTAGGCAAATTACTAAAGGAAAAGGGGGAAAAAGAATCATCACTGGAGGGGAAATAGAGACTAAAAAAGAAAAAAGAAAAACAACAGCAACAGCAACAGGGTTACCTGAGGAGTTAGGTTTAAGATGAAGGTTTGAGATGATATACTCATTGTCTTAATGTTCACCTCAATATGGTTCTGATTAGAATTAGAGTTTGCCTTTTGGTCAAGGGTTCAGCCTCTTTCAGTCTCTACCTCTGACACCCAACCCCTACAAGATGGCATGCCATGAGAATTTTGAAAAGCTTAAGAATCTTACAACAAATTTTCTTTTCTTTAAGCTGTAATCTAACAGGTATTCATACACCTAATACAGAATCATGACAAGTAAAAGGCAATATCCTATGCATAAACTTGGACATACTGCATATTCAAATAATGATTCATTTTTAAGCACTCGAAGAAATATGAGCATTTTTGTCCTTGGGACGCGTTGCCTTTCAGAAAACACAAATCACCTGTATGACAAATAGAAGTAATGACGATAACGGTAATCAAATTATAAGATTTTCGTAGCCTGAAATCTCCAAGACATCTCTACGCTAGAATAGATTACAATTCCATCCCGTATCGCATGCGGTGGAAAATTATCATTTATGTGTCTCCTTTTGGGGAACCTCTCTCACTCTCTCTTCTCTGCTTATTATGTGTGCTTGTTGTATGAGCCACAAGAGGTCTCTTCCCCACCCCACCAACACACCAGAGAGCCAGAAGAATTCAAAGAAACGGATAAGCAAGAAAATGTTCACCTGTGAAGGGCTGAAACAGGAAGGAATGACGACGGAGGATGCTCGGAGGGGAAGCTCCAGAGTCTTTTTTTCTCAGCTCAATATTTTTAGGCTTGTAATATTTTAAAAATAATGTAAAGTAAATTTATTATTTCTTAAATAATTAAAATATTAATATTCTGTTAAAAAAGGGAAAGTTCTAAAGAATTCAATTTTATTAAAAAAAAAAAAAGCAAATGGCAATTGAGATTAAAATATATTAATGGATAGGTCTTTCTAACTAGGTAGAGCAATGAGTAGATTGGATAGTTCGAACCTAAACCCATAATCCATCCATTTAACTTTATACTGGTACGGACTAGCCAATACCTATACCCCAATACATTTAAATCCATGTAAACAAGCTAGCACATAAATGGGCGAGCTAATGAAGTTTTGGTAATCCATTTACATTTCACATGTTTTTTTAATTAAAAAAAACATACTTAAGAATTAAGCATCCATCCAAATTCATCATTTTAAATTCTAATATTTGAATCTTCAAAGTTTAATAATCACAATTCATACAAAATAACCTAAATTTAGACAAATACAATCATAATATAATTTTAATGTTTAAACTCCAACTTTTAAATTAAAAACTTAGAGCAAGGGAAGGAGATGAACTCAATAAAGATAATGGGAGACAAAATCAGAGTAAGGGAAGGAATGAATTTATAACCCACGAAGATTTAAAAGAGAAGAAGAACTTTGCTCAGGAAGAATGAGAAAAACGATGATGCATCATGACTAGAGGTTGTTGCCTCAACCCAAGAAAATTCAAAGAAGAAGAAGAAGAAGGAGAACTTTACTGAGAAAGAATGACAATGAAGGGGATGCATCATGATGCACTGTGACTCACGGATGCTACTTTGACCTGCTACTCTATTAAGGTGTCGGTGCCTTAATGGTGCAAAGGTTAAGGTTACAAAGTCGCAAGGGAACAGAGAATGCTACTTTGACGTGCTACTCTACTAAAGTGTCGGTGCCTTAATGGTGCAAAAGTTAAGGTTACAAAGTCGCAAGGGAACGAAGAGTGAGAGGTTGAGAGAGTGAAAGGTGGATAGTCAGAGAGAATGGGTATTACAATATTATTGTTCTCACTCTTTAAAGTCATGTCTATCAATATGTTTGGTCTAAAAACATATTAACTAAATTGGCAGGTATGAGCAGCTCGATAGTGTGCCCGTAGTCCGTCTATATAAGTTTTAAATATGTGAGTTTTAAAAAAACCTGCTATAAATCTTTTTGCACTGACTCAAAATGATCTAATTAGATCGGGTTGTGGGTGAGCTCATTGGTTACGGGTTGCTTACTCAGTCCTACTTTTAACAATTACTTATCTTAGATGCTTTATACTAAATATCATTTTTACTAGGACTCTGTCCCTAATTCTCCCTTAAAGACATTAAAGGAAAAAAACTTAATATATAACACAGGTAAAAAGCGATGACTATTTTCAACAAACTTTCTTGAGAATCAACGGCCAAGAGATTCACATATCTTTCCTTTCTTTCTTTGCATATTCCCGAGATTCATATATCTTTTCACACCTTTGAATTGGTATCAATATTCAATATGGATTATTATTTTTACCGGAAAACTTTTTTCTGCCATACTCACTTTAAAGTGAGTGGATTCTATTATAAATAGAGGAGAGAAAAAATATTAGTGAGACCCACTCACTTTTATGTAAGTGTGGTAGAAAAAAAATTTATCCAGCAAAAGCAAAAATAATAAACCCATTCAATATATAACATCTCATAAACAAATAACTTAATTAAGGTAGTTAATAAGATACAAACATTTTAAACATCTTATTTATTTTCTTTAATTCTCTCTTTATAGTTGAAGGAGCATCAATAAAGATAATTAGGAAAAGATTAACAAATATGAAAAATATATATTATATTTAAAATTAATATCAACATCCTAAATATATCTTATATTAAGGATCAGTAAACATAGAATATATAATCTAGGGTTAATGTGCAAAAATACACATGTGTTACTATTTTGGAACAAAAATCTCATCTCACCGTTAAGTTACTGTTTACTTTATCTCTTTCTCTCTCATTACGGTGAACAGTGACTTAACGGTGGGATATAACTTTTGCTCCAAAATAGTAACCACGTATGTATTTTTGCTCCAAAAATAAGCACGTAGTGTTGGACGTTCCTGGAGAAAAAACTCATATGTATTTTTGCACCTTAACCCTATAATCTACAAAAAAAAAAAAAAAAAAAAAAGATAACCCCTTGAATATCATTTCATGAAAAATAAACATAATACTAATACTAAATCATAGTTGTAAACTCCATTAATATTTTCAAACACGTTACCCAAGTTGACCCCAGTCCATCTAGCTGGAGTTTATTACAATAAATAACTTAAAAGATGGGATGTAGGAACCATTACTGATGTTGCACGATTGCCCCAGTAATTCAACCTCTTGCATTCAAAAATTGCTACTGATTGATCAATAACTCAGAATAATCAGAATCTCCAATCATTGATGATATTTAATAAAAATAAGGATATTGAAGGCCATGCCCATTCACTTTTTCATCCATAATACTTCGCTCAAGTCATTGATGAATTGTGAGTGTGATCCTATTCTAACCATAGGTACTAATAGTTCGTACTTATAAAATAGTTGCTGAAAAGGGCAAGTTTTCTCTTCCAGTTTCCATTGATAATCTACGTGTATGACAGGTCAAAAATAAGCTATGAAGAATTGTCCCTAACTGAAAGGGAAGCTTTTAACTTGTCAGAAAGAAGTGGCAGCATCTTAATGCCATCCTGGATTGATTGATCAGCACAAGAAACCATATCATTCATTGCTCCTGGTTTTTTCTGCATCTTAGCTGCCTCATACTTATCTTGGCACACCATGAGAGCCCTATTTAACCTTTCCTGCGATCAGTTCAAGTCCCCCATAGTCAGATCAAAGAGAACAACCATCAATTGCCCAAAAGAAGTTCCAGCAACTAAGGGTATTGATTCCATATAAAAACTAAGCAAATCGTTAGGGACACGCCATGAACTATCAGTGCAAATAACCTGAGCATTTCAATCTAGATTCAACTCAAACTTAGGTTTCTGTCTGGTCATCATCAAACCAATCATTGTTCATAGATTATGAGATCTGTCCCCCAAAATATTGCAGTAAATGAAAAGACAAATCTTTGCCAATATATTTAGCTGTAGGACATCTCTTCAATTAAAGGGAATATGTAATTTGGGACTTACCTTTTTTTCCCCAAAATGGCATTTTCAAAGCAAATTACCAGAAGAAGAAATGACATTATTGACAATCACAACTGGTCATAAAATAAGTATACAACTATACATGCAAAAGAGGAGGGACCTTTAACAAATCATGGTAAGGTTAAAGGTGGTAGGTTAACTAGGAACCACCCTTGTTGCGAATCCTTAGGGCATCAATAAGTTTTCAAATTTTTACTCTTTTTTTGTTTTTTTTAATTAGGACATTCTTATCCTCACTATTTACTGGCACACATTGCTTCCTCTTTTACACGGTTTGATATTTCACTGATTAACATTATGTAATTCAACATTACATTTTCTGCAAAGACTTGCATTTGTATCCTACAAAATAAACATTTATATTTTTAAAATAATTATATAGAAAAATTGTAGAAAAGTTATAATAGATAACTAAGTAATTAAAATAGGGAAGATAATATGATTGCAGATCTGTATGGCAGAAAACTTACTTGAAACTGAGCCATCTCATTATCAAACTTCTGTTGAGCATTCGAAAGAGGAATACTGCAATTCTCGACACATCTGGTTATTTCTTCCTGCTTCCTGCTTCTGTCAAAGCACTCATAAGCACATTTGAAGTAGGCTTTCTGCAATCGTTAATGAAACAAACAACTATGAAAATTTGAAATCCAGCAACTTAAAGAAAAAGAACCCACCAAGTTTTCTACTTGATGCAAGAGTGATATCATATTGTATACAAATGATTCATTCGACTACAAAATATCCACATCATTGACACCAATAGAAGAAAATCCCATGCCAAACATTATTTGTACATCCTAAAAGTACAACATTTTCTATCACTGTTCAGTATTTACTAGCACACAAAAATTGAGCTAGAAATAAAGAAGGATTTTTTTATTTTTTCTTTTTTTTTTGGGGGGGGGGGGGTTATTTTCAGCTACCCAATTGGGATTTTAGTTTCTACATCCTACATTTCATTAATTTTCTAATCATCATGCCATAAAATCTCTAATTCTTGAGAATAAAGATATACACATGAGAACGACTAAAAGGGATAGAAAGGAACCTGAAGGGTAAAATTGACATGGTCTTGGATAGGGGCTAGATGAGCTTGAGCAGCTACATTCACTTCTTGGAGTTTCTGCTGCAATCTCTGTGAAGCAACTTGCTCTTCAGCGGCTGCCAAGTGATCCATCTGTTTCTCACTGTTTATCCGATTTAATGTTTGAAATTCGAGCAAAATCTCCTAACACCAGTATTTCTTCCCTAGGATATTTATGCAGCTCTCACCTGTGTACCAAAACTTCAGATACCATTAACCAGTGAGTTGAGGTTATTGCAAAGCAAATTGAGGCAATACAAATACGGGGGAAAGAGCATCAGCCCTAGAGAAGTATTATCGAAAACACGTTTTCCGTATAAACAGATTCTCGTAACCTTAGTCTGTTAGTCTGTCCAATTATCAACAAAGAAAACAAATTCAGCAAGGACCAAATACGGAATTCACGCACAAGAAATGCATGAATACGTAAGGATTGTTGGGAGCCATGCCTGAATGGAGCATTCAACAAAAACTCCGGCGAAGCTTTTATTAAGTTTCGTGTTACTTTTCAGCAGAGAAAACCGACATTGACTAGCAATAAGCCGTAGAAGAGAGAGAAAGTGAACCAGCTTAGATTCGGGAGACTTACTGGAAAAGCCACGGATGAGGAGAGCAGGTGGCGGCGGAGGCGATGACTGGAGGAGGAGAGGCGACCACGCAGAGACGAAGCGGCTGCAGAGGAAAAGGGGTTTTAAGCGCGAAGGGTAAAATTGGAATATTACAAAAATAATATGGGTAATTTTGAAACCCAAGTTCTTTTAGTACTCGTCTTTTTATTGTTTAAGTAAAATTGTTCTTACATATAAGAAAAAGGTCTATACTCTATTGTTCCACAAAACATCTAAATCTAAATATCTTTAATTCGAAATTTGAAAAATAACAAAAACAACAATAGTTTCATAATTAATAATTTTAACTCATCAAATGACAATAATTAACGCAATGATAACTAATTTTAATGAGGGCGATTAGACTATTTCAAAAAAAAAAAAGAAAAAAGAAAATCAGAGTAGTTCATAAGGAAGTCATAAAATTAATTCATTTTAAGGTTTTATCTCTAATCCTAAATGTTGGTGTAATATTCTCTAGGACTCACATTGGAATAGTATGAATTTCAGATTTATGAGAATTATGAGAGTCAACTCCCCAAATCTTCAATTTGATAATAAGGCTTGTGACCACAATTTTGTGAAATAGGAAATGCTCATTTGAAATAGTGATTAGAACTTTTAAAAGTAACTTTTTAATTGTAATTTATAATATACAAGTTAAGTATGTGGGATACGTTTTGTCTTAATTTACATAAATAAATACTTTTGAGACCCCAAAAATAATCTCAAACAAGCATTATTAATCTTCTTTTTGCAAACTTTGGTGCTTTATTTGTATCTCTATGTGCTTCTATACTTTTTAATTGACCTACAAATTATTCGGCTTTCAAATTAGTTATTGAAAAAAATAAAATCACATTTAGAAATGTGCATAAGAGAATGTGGCTGTGAACAAAGTTTACGGTTTATAATTATATATGAAGTTCATTTTTTGTTTGAATGAGCTCTCTCCATATATTTTGTGAATATAAAGAATCGAGATGTTTTATAATATTGATAATATAGATTGATTGATAACACACACATGATTGTTACAAATAAAACGAAAAAATGCATCTTTGATTTCACATTTTGTCGTATCCACACTAGTAAATGAAATACTCCTTAATTTAATGAAATTAGATAAATATGTTTTATATTCAACCTATAATATAATATAAAACTGTAAATGAGTGACATATGGTAAAGTTCTTCAATCCATGAAAAAATAGACGTAATATTTGTTAAAATGCATTTGCTATATTCTCAAATAAAAAAGTAGTTTTTGCTTTCACCCAAAAATAATCACGGTCCAATATATGCGCTTCCCTTTGTTTCAAATTAGAGAAAATTTCACTAAGATCCCAAATTAGGAAAAATACTACTAAAAGATCCTTTAAAAATTTCAATTACAAACAAGTCTGTACGACTTTTAGGTAATATAATTAAAATTTCAAAAGATCTAAATACCCTTAGTATTAACTATCTCACATGTTAATAGCTGCTCATAGACTTGTCAATAATTTTTTCGATTAATAAGTCTGTGGGTAAATATTAACAAGTCTATAAGTGACCATTGACAAGTTTATATGCATGTGTTGACGGGTGAGATTTGCTAATACTAAGTGTTATTGAATCTTTTGACATATTGATTATATTACACAAAATCCCATGAGGGTTACCTGCAAATCAAATATTTCAAAAGACCTTATAGAAGTATTTTTCTTAGCTTCGGATATCAATGCAATTTTCCCTTATTATAGGGCATTTTAATATTCTTTTCATATTTAAGAAATAAAAGGCATTTTAATGTTTCTTGGGAGTACTTAATAAAGGTTTTCTAGATATGTACTTAATGAATATTTGAAATTAATGAGAACTTTGTATTTATTTGTGATTAAGTTACCTAATTAAATGAGAGTAGACATAAAAAGAGCAAGTAATTTTTAATAATTTTAGACTTTGGTTAAAATGCCTTGTAGTTATATATTGGGTGAGTCATACATTTTACTTGAATGGAGAGGCAGATTCACAAGGGGCACAAGGCTTCAAATTCCATCATGAACAAAATCTATGTAAGACGACTCCTAAGCTAGCAACCTTGTGATGTACAGAATCTTTGTCCATTAGACACAGAAAGATAACCACAGAAGAACCAGCTATGTTTCCGATCCTTCTCAAATGGTCAGAAATTCTGAATCATTCCAAAGTTTTAAAAACAGACAGTTTAGTAAACCTAAACTATATCAGATTCATCTTTCAGCACTCCAGAAAATTAATCAGCAACTGCAGGATACAAGCTTTAAGATTCAATCTTCCTTAACAGCAAGAACATGTTCTGATCCATCACAAACTTGAGACAGTGGGAAGAATTGCCCCTCAGCATCATCTGTAGCCCACCAAAAGATGCATAGATCTCCCTGGTGAAAGACAGAAACTTAATCAGAAAATCAAAGAGGTTCATGGCTACATATAAGTTCAATGATTTCATGATTTGATAAGTGAAAACCCAAGCATAAATAAATCAATGAGCGAAGAGATCAGGGAATTCCTATGATTTGGATACAACTTTGGGAATATCATTTGTTGTTGCATGTCAAAGATACTGAAATGCAACAAACCTAGTGAAGTAACAAGTCAAATTGAAATGTAATGTATAAACTGGGTTTAAGTAAACATCCTAGTATGTTATATACTTATATTAAACGAAGATGAGGATGTCAGGAGGGGAAATATTTACGTACACTTCATTTTCATCCTCGCAACCTTCTTGTGTGATGTTATACAACCGCCCATGCATGATGTATTCAAACTTGTCTTGAATGGACACCTTGCCATCCTGCAGAAAGAATTAATAATTCAATAGAAAGAAATTTTAGCTAAGCTCACTAATACAATTTTCTCATGAACTAAACGATGGCAGCTAGATGGTGTCATCATAAAAAATTTCTCATCCATTGGATCATCACAAGCCATATAGTTCTTAGTTCAGGCCACAAAGTAAATGCATTTGCAGGCACTATAGTGAGCATAGAAGGTACTGTAAGCCATGCATTGAATAGGCATTCAATTAATGGCTACAGTAAAAAGGCATTTTAAGTTATCAGAAGTACTTAATATGGGCAGATAATGAAGATATCTGCTTCCTTTGAAGGTACACCAACAATGATTATCAGAAACAACATGAAGTATGTTTTCCTGGTTGGCCATAGAGCAATGCAAGAAGCCGTCAGAGTGATATGATTGTTCTGAAGTCTTAGTGTCTCCCTTGTAGTTAAACTATAAATTCTGGAACTAAGCGGTAAACAATTGCTAGTTTTGATCACCTCTTTTACGCCATTCAAAAATCAGCACATATCCATGAGAGGCAAAATTTTATATAAAATCAACAACTAATTACTGAGGCAGTTTGATAACCTAGTATATTAGAGTTGACTAATTATTTATGATTACATATTTGAAGCTTGGACCTCTAAAAACTCTCATAATTTCAGAAATTACAGTGTTGCACTTTAATATTTATTATTCTTTCAAAAGAGGAACAGATGACCCAATCAGACAGAAAAGTGTATATATATGAGCTATATGGAAAAAGCATGAAAAAAAAGTCAACATGGATGAGAAAAGAACTAGGTTTACCTTTGTATTTAAAACTAGTGAGGGAGACAGAACCATCAAGAATCTTTCACTTTTCTTCAGTGGATAAAGCTCTGTATGTACATCCAGAAGCATGTACATGTCACACTTCTCACTTTTAGCCACAATCCGAGACACTAAAAAAAAGAAGTCATGAAACCATGGAGGTCAAGCCCGTTAAACAGTTTATAAGTATGGCAGGAAGGCAAGGGAAAAAAATAAATAAATAAACATACATTCAGAAACAGGGCTTACATGTCATGTAAGACTGTAAGGCTAGTACGTCAAAAACAATAAAAGCTCAATATCCATCAGAAATGAGATGGGATATTGCTCACCGGATAACACATTGTAGCTAAGGACTTACCTAATGGAGTTGCAGAGCCTCTTTGACAGACATCGATGTGCATATTTCATCGACTAAATTATCTCATAATAAATTACTAATTTTTGGTATTGGTAAGTAATTCATAATCATTTTAGGGTTGCTTGGATTTTGAATTTCATTCATACATTTTGCTAGTATGTGAGAAAAAATGACTATCGATAAATAGTTTCCTTCAACTGCTAATTGAAATCTAATGGGCAAACCTACTTCGGATTGTTTATTTAGCTACTCAATCCTGAAGATAACAATATTTTTTTCTTGCAATCATTTTATTAGACATGCCCGCAACAGAAATAGCAGTAAGAAACAGCATTATCTTCATTAGTTTCTTCTTCACCAATGATATATTTCTGTACAGTTAACTTCCTTTAGCTCCTAAAGTTTTATTTTTTTAATACACCATCAAATACAAACCAAAACAAGAGAGCATTAGTATAGATAAGTCATAACACAGTTAAATGCTGGTAGCTATCTATAAAAATGAATCCCTTCTAGAACCTTCATTTGCAATCAAAAGCAAACATGCCTAAAAATAATGAAAACGTCATAATTAATACTGAAACAACCTTCCACTCATGAGTTTCAAAATCAAAGTACCTAATGGGGTTCAATTTTGATTAAACTGTGTAAGGAAAGAGAGAGCAAGCATTATAACTAAACTGAACCGAGAAATTGGGTTCCAAGAACCATACCTTTATCATACTTTTTACCATCTGGATCTAGTTCCTCAACCTTGAAAACATCATCAAACAGAAACTCACTCATCCTTCAAAAGAAATATATGTCCAGCTGATCACACAAGTTCTAAGGACAACACCTGCAGAGAACATAACGAGTTAGAAAACAACTGAACTCTAAAGTCTAAACAAAAGAGCAACGTATTATATTTACCAAAACATTTTTTGCATAAAGAAGATAGACCAGGGCAGGTTTAGTAAAATTCCAAGTAGTTTAAAACTCAACCCAGCCCAATCATTCCAGCCTGTGTTGACTCCTTACATTTTACAAATTATAACCATTCCTTTTTGACATTACAGTACAAAATGTTGAATTTAATACTTCATATTTACCTGTTAAGTAAGCTTCATGACCCATCTGAATCGATATCCTAATTCATATACTAAAGCATGCCTAATTTAACACCAATAAATATATTCTTGGGGATCGGGGCAGGAAAATTGGTGTCTCTCATAATGAATCTATTTCACTACAGTATAAACCCATCCTAAAAAGGGGCATCTGGCTAAAAAATTATTCTTTTCAACGGCACCTTACTTGTCTGCTTCTAGGGATGAGCTAGTGTTTTACACCATGCAAGCAGACGAGATGAAAAATATATACTCGATTTTTGCACCTAGATTTCAACTGAACCTTTTTACTTCAGGTCTAGTAGATTCCAGACGGAAACATGATTTTAAAAAAAAAAAAAAAAATGGGCCGGTATAACTGAAAATAAAAACAGCAGCGAGCGGGTGCGCGAGAGCGGCGGGACGAACGAAAAAAAAAAATAGAGCAGAGAGTATAACACGAGCCGAACCTGGAATGAGAGACAGGGGCAACTACGACAAGGGGCGGCGGCGGAGGTGATGGCCAGGACTGTTGCAGTCGAGGGAGAGCACAAAGCCGCGAGTGAGCAGAGGTGCGAGGCAGACGATTTTAACGGGGGAGTGAGCATGAGAAAACTTGTGGGGTGCCAACAAAATATGAAACTTTTTATTTTTTGAAGGAAAATTTAATTAAAAGACTATGAAATCAAATTTATTTTAGTCACCAATCATTTTGAAATTTCTCCAAGGACCAAGAATTAAGACGAAAATAAGTTTTGAAAGTAAGAAAATAATAATGTCCATACATTAGCTTTTTTAAAAAAAGTTTAATCATCATTATGAAGCTTTGGCAACCGGTTATCGACAATTACCAGGCCAGAGCAGCCACCACCAATTAGCCATCAAAGCTCTAACACCAAGAGCTTTGACCATTGAAAATTAATATGTTGTTTATATAAGGATTTCACTTATTTATAAAGAAGTGAACACTTGCAAACGAGTCTTGTTCATGATCCTATGTTTTCTTATTAACCTATTAATTTGTGTTGTTTATATGTCCATTTCACTTGTTCATAAGGAACTTAACACTTGTAAAAGAACAAAACAAATTAAACAAGTCTCATTTAGAAGTATGCAACTTTTCATGAATAAATGGATTATACATATGAACAACTCGCATTTGTAAGTATTTTACTCTTCATGAATAAGTATAATCCTTCTATAAATAATACATTAACTTTCAGGGGTTGGAGCTTTGGCTGATCGGAGCCTAAGCATTGATTGGTGGGTAGTGGTGGCTACTCTAGCTGGTCCTGGTCGCTAGAGCTCTGACGACGATCAAACAATTTCTTAGAAAAAATAAAGCAAGCGTTATTGTCTTTTTATCTTCAAAAATTATTTTCATTTCCATATTTGGTCCTTCAATGAAATTTAGAACATTTTTGTCTTTGAGTGAAATAAATTCAGTCGCGTTGTCCTTTAATGAAATTCTCTCATCTTTTTGTCAACAGGAATTAGTATTACACTAATTTTGTCTGAAAAAAAATCTGCCCCTCATCTTTATTTGAAAAAAAAAAAAAAGCCTTATTCCAGAGGGGAGGTTCTATGTTATATTTGGTTTTTTATTCTCAAATTGTAGCTTGCCAATTTGTTAAGGGATTCATATATGCACTTGCTCAAACCTTATCAAAACTTGGTAAATGGAAATTGTTAAAACCTAAGTGAATTTCTTAACAAAACTTATGAAAAATCTAATAGTTTAGATTTGATACTTGGCAAACAAAATTTGTTAAAATTTAATTACTTTGCCAATAGTTATTCTCGCTACTTTTTGGCCATCAGAGCTACTGTGGCGGCAGACGACATTTGCCACGCACTAATTGGTAGAAGCCGGTAGGGGTGGGGTATGGTTCACTCTTTTTTTGAAAAACAATATCTTTGAGGGATATTTGTGTCATTTTCTTTTAACTTCAAAAAGTACAAATAAGGTTCTAACACCTTTTTGGTATTATGAGTATCGGAACACCTTTTTATCTTTTCTTATTTTTAAATTTCTTTATTCATCTTTTTCCTTAAAATATATGCCATTTAATGTTTTCTTTCAATTTATTATTTGATTTTAAAATTTTATATTTAAACAAACACATAGTTTTGCGTCTGATACTCTCCCTTCACAAAGTGAAAGTCAATGGTGCATTTAGAGAGAGAAGCATCAATAACAAAAAAAACTTACATGGATTGTTAAGCTTTATTGTGCTCCACCAAATCTAAACCTTTAAATAAATTTTTCATCAGAAAGTTCTTTTTAATAACTTTATTAAGTGTTCCTCTTACTCTTCCTCAACTTTTTATTAAAGAATTTCATATTGTTTAATCTCAAGCAACTCATGAGTGTGCATGGGAATTACATCTCAAGCAACTCTTTTTTTCTATTTCTCTCATCGAATACTCACTCTTTCGAAGAGTGAATAGAAGGTCCAAGTTGAACATTTTCCACTAAAGCATTGTATAATGACAATTTTTGTTGAAGAATTGGAGGTTTGAAATGTACATAGACCTAGATGTTACCAGTAAATCTGGTCCCCACGGTTTAGCTATAATAAAACTAAAACAGCAACTTGAAATTTTTTTGGGGGCCAAAAAATAGCTGTTTTATAGAGATTTTCTCCTCTGGACTTACTTTTTCTCCTTCACAAAAGCTTTTAATATGCATTTACAAACTATAAAGAATATGTATTTAAAACTGCATCAACAATTCGAGGATTAAGTTGAGTTTTACAGTATTGGTTCTCAAAATGTTACGTTGGACATCCCCTTTAACAAATTGAAACTCAATGAAATTCAAACTCCTTCAGATCAATGAATAGAGTTTGATCAATATGCAGCAACTCTCTATCCAATGGGTGAGTTCATGTGTACAGTGATCACAAATTATTTTCTCAGCATGTTTTCCACTACTATCACTTAAAATTGAATCGCACAAAAAGCAGCTTGAAACTGTTTAACTGATTTATTCGAACTTCTATTCATATTCTCATGCTGGAAAAAAAAAAGCTGCAAAGTATATTACAGAGGAAACCATAATCCCAACGCAAAATACCCACAAAAGTGAGGCATTTGTGACGCAAGCCACAATTTACTGTGTTTGGTTACACTAGCGAGAAAGACTAAGCCTTTGATGGAATGCTTGCCTCAGCTCCTTTCTGGGTCTTCTCTTGTTCAAACTTGTCTATGGCTACTTGTAGTTCATCTGTACCTCCAACAGCCCTCATGGTGTAGAAGTACACCCCGAAGACAAAAGCGGACAAGCCCCCAGCTACTACCAGATTCTTCACCTTAGGCGTGAGGCTGCTGAATCCTGAAAGCCCAGCCATCTTGGCAAGAAGAAGAAAAGGCTGCATTAGAAAGTTGGCTGAGTGTCACATTTATGCTTTCAATGATGCAAGTGCAGAAAAATTAAGAGATTAGATGGATAATACATGATTCTCTCAAGAGCCAACAAATGTTAACAGTATAAATGATGCAATAGTGAGAAAAGAAGAAAGGCTTAGAAGAAATATTAGAAAATCCAAGTTGAGATCAAACTTTGATTAAATGGCTTCTTAGTATAACATCTTGTTTGAGTAGTTGAGTTCAAGGAATCGTCTAAATTTTTCTATGGAAAATACATTAGTCTACGGTCTACCACAATGAGCATTACTCCAACTTCCAATTTGAGCTATAGGAAAAGTGGGAAAAGAATCATTTCTGGTAAATAAAAAAGAAGAATAATGAATTGGTAAAAGCTAATTGAGATTATACAGGCATTCTACATGTCTATGAGGAGAGGAAGCAAACAAATAATAGACGAAAATGGGTCATTTTTAGTCAATTAATTACAACAGCAACAACAAATCTTATTCCATTAGATGGGGTTCGTCACATACTTACGACTCACAAATGAACCCTATAACTAAGAAAATATGGAGGAAATTCAATGAATAGAGACATGAAGATGAAGCATAATCAGCACTAAGACATAAAAACCTAATGAAACTAGATATATGCTGCCCAAGAAAGCCACTATACTCTCTTGACGCGCGCGCGGGGGGCGGGGTCAAGAATATAACTTGGAAACCTTTTTTTTTAGGACATGAAAAACCTTCAATAGGCTAAAAACTAGTCAATAAATATGCCAGATAGAAATAAAACATATGGAGCACATCAAATGGCTGTAACGTGTATTAAGCTAAGAACTTTAACCCATAAATCAAGTTTCAACCACCAGAATGCATCAGTCCAACAGGAGGGCTAGTATAAATGTAAACCTTATAAAACAAAAAACAAACCTTAACCAAATCGGAAGAAATAACATAAAAACAGAATAAGTTAAATTGTTTCAGAAAATACATAGTGACTAATAAAGTTTATATTGTAATGGTTGCCAAGAATTGAAATCTCTTGCAACAGCAATTTGAAACGACAGTAATACTTATGGCTTATCAATATTCAAGAAGTCGAGTTCGTTTCTTCTTCTTAAAGAAATATAAAAACCATATGTTTATCAGAGGAAATCGTATGATTCAGAAACAACAAAAACACATAGAAATCGTATCAATCAACTATGATGCTTTGTCCAGAAAGGATTTCAGCACTGAGGCAGTGTATAATTGATATGTTTGTTAATTTTAGGGTTAAGAGATTAGGTGTAGAAGAGACACAAGAAAGGAGATTAGAATAGAGATAGAGAAGAGAGCTCCTAGGCTCTCACAATTCTATTATTGCAATGCCATAAGAAATTTGAAATGTGAATGTATAATAGGAGGATGGGCTATTTATGACACTATAGTGTCCCTCAAGTCCTAACTAATGTTTAATTTATGATTTATGACTAATTACTCTACTAACTAGTTTATAATTAGGTCACCAGATTTATTTTACAATTAGGTCCCTAAATATATATTATTAATAATAAATTCAAGTTAGAAATTCCAGGTCAACATTCATGTCATGATCAGATTAGAACAAAGACAACAGTACAATGTCCATCATAAAAAACTTAATCGTAAAATCCACTAATAAAAGAAGATCATTCTATGAATTAGGAAAACTACTAATCCCCATTAGATTGTATTGTAGTCAGTCTTTCCATCTCCATTTACCAAGAAGTCAACTGAATATCGGGAATTTGCATCATAAAATTCAGACACATAATAGATTGTTTATCAAAGTATATAAGAGGCATTTGCATCTTTTCGAATACAGAGATGAAAATCGAATGGAAACGAGAAGTTCCAGACTTTTTTTTTTTTTTGGCTTAAACTGGAACTTGTGGGGCTAATAAATATAATAGCTCCACCTGTAAATGAACTCTTACAGCAGCTCAAACATAAACAAAGAAGATAATGATAAACAAAACTCATGAACTGAATATACCGACATACGTACTCAAGATGCAATATTTGAATCGAAGTAAAGCACCTAAAGTATGAAAAGAAAAGACAATCGGTTGGTCAGGTTTTTTTGGGGTCAAACCAACATTAGTCCAATCCATAAAATGCACCCATCAGTAGCGCACAGAGTGATTTTTCGTGCCTTACCATAAAAATTGAAGCTTCGCAAAGAAGCTCATCATCCTAAAATCAAATTCAAGATGTGTCTACTTACCAGACCTCGAGAGTCAGAACAAGAGAAACGAGAATGGAGCGCAAAGTAGGGAGGTGGCTTGACGACTCGATAAGCGAGACAGAGAAATGGTAGGCCGTCACTGTTGGGGTGTGGTTCAGGAATCGCAATCCTCCATAGTGTTATGTAACAATATATCTCGAGTTTGTTGGTTCTCCTCTAGTCGGCGCGCGGCCGAAAAGGCGGTGACCGGTGCTTTTAGGCGAAACCACGGGCATATGGTTCGTAGGCGTTATGATCTGAGCCGTTCGCTTTATGTACGGTCGTAATTGTGCCACAAATGAAATGGTGTGGCGTCAATTTTTTCAGTATATAAGAAGGTCGTAATTGTGCCACAAATGAAATGGTGTGGCGTCAATTTTTTCAGTATATAAGAAGGAATAGAATATTTTTACTACCATTTTTTGTTACTATCAATCTTACTATCACTTTTTCACTGTTAGATCAGAATCTTAATAAAAGAAAAAAATGATAAATATAGATAAAATTCTAATCTAACGATGAAAAAGTGGTAGTAAAATTGATAGTAACAAAAAATGGTAGTAAGAATATCTTATCTCATATAACTATAGGTTAGGGTATATGAAATAGCCTCATCTCTCTAAAATATTTTGAGTTTTTTAAAAAAACTAAAACTGTTCGATGAATATATAAATGGGAAAATTAGAATAAATAACCTTCAGAAAAAAAAATAATTATGAGGAAGAACTATAAAAATTGTAATTATTTAGAAGAACCTTATATAAAAATATAAAATTAAAAGTACTAAAATGCCCCTAATAAAATTTTATCATTCCCTCCTACGTTCTATCTTTAAAATTAATACAAAATTCTAAGTTTAATTAAATTAAACAATAATTTTCTTAATTTTTCATTTTTCACAACTTGAATATATATCCATGAAAAAAAATTATTCATTCTTCAATTTGTAAAATTATAGTTTTTTTTAAATCAAAAAAAAATTTTATTAAAAACTGAATTATATAATTTTAATAAAATTCAAGGTTTTTTATAATTTATCATATATGTCAAATCAAGAAAGCTTGTATAATTTATTTTTTTTTAGAAGCAATTTATGTCGATTAAAAAATTCATGTAATGTTAATAAAATTTTTTTAAAAAATATAACTAACCAATTATATCTTGAAAAATACGAAATAAGTTTTTTTTTTATATATTTATAAAAAGAGTTTGATTGATATCAACATTGATAATATAAATCGGACAACTTGATGATATCAATTGGTAAAAAATAAAAAAATTAAGAAAAATATGATTTTAATAGTTGTTAATTAAAATAACATATTGAAATAAAAAAGATATGACCATATAATCATGGCCAGTTTTGGTTTTAATTTTAGTTATTTTTTAATAAAAAATATAAGAGATAATACAAAAGATTTAACTGGGGCAATTTAGTAATTGTAAATTTATATTATGATGTTAGATCCTTCTAAGTAATTACAATTTTTATGATCCTTTATAATAAATATTATTTTCTCTAGGTTCTTTATTTTAATTTTCCCTATAAAAATTTTGTTACTTAAAGGCACTAAAAATATCAAATTAAAAATAAACTATTTGATAAAGTTTTTGTTATAAGTACTTTTTTTAATAAAAATTATCATAAAATGTATATTATAAAATAATCTTTAAACTATCAATATATTTATAAAATAAAAATAATATCAGAATATATTTGTCACTAGTGAAACACAATTAAAAAATCATAATTAATCTTGTAAATTGTCAACCAATATTTCATTTACATAAAATTATCTAATTCTATTTTCTATTAATAAGAAACAAACTTTAGATAAATCCAAATTTTTAAATAAACATAAACATAGCTAAAAACTTAAAAATTATAATTGTTACGTTTATTTTGGCTTCCCATCATCTATCATCCATTACAATAATTCTTGTCTCATGATTCCATCCCAATCTTATTTATTTGCCCAATAATTTTTGAACGCAGCACAATCATCCTTAAACGAGTAAAGGAGCAAAAATACACATGTGCTTTATCTTCATGAGTGCCCAGCATCATATTCTTTTTTTTTTTGGAGAAAAAGTATACACATGGTTATCATTTTGAAGCAAAAGTTACATCTTACTATTATGTTACTGCTCATCATGATGAGAGAGAAAAAGATGAAGTGAACAGTAACATAATGGTGAGGTGCGACTTTTGCTCTAAAATGATAACCACGTGTGTATTTTTGCTAAAAAAAACAATATGGTGCTGAGCGCTCTCGGAGATAAAACACATGTATATTTTTGCTCCTTTACCTCTTCTTAAACTATCTAACCTATTTTCAAATTGGTTTGAGTTATAATTTTTATTAGCAAGTTTATTAGATTCATCAACTACAACTTCTCATCTTGTAGCTCTAAAGACAATTCCTGATTTTTCATTAATATGAATATCTTTTATGATCTCTATAGTGCATTGATCACAATTTACACTATATTTTTTTTAACTAGCTATAAACTCTAAGGAAAAAATATTATTGAGGTGAAAAGGAAAATATCAAAATATAGCACTTAAAAAATCAAGAAGATTCACATTCCATTATTTAAAATATTCGCACACAAAATAAGTCTTATAATTGATTATTTATCTAAGGTATTTGCCTCCCTATGCCACTAAGGAAGTTGAATTGCCGATAAGTCGAATTGAAATATCAGTGCCAAAAAAATTGAGATATAAATCTGCCCTGCCTTTTGCGACTGTACGGTCCAAACCAAACCAAACCAAACAGAAATTAACATGGTGACTGACAACCGGCAAAGACAAGCGGGGTAGATTACCGGCGACGATGCGTGAGCCCCCCACGGTGACTCTCAATGTTGTGAGATGTGATACGGTTAGAGAGAAGAGTTATAAGGTTTTCAAATGAATTAACCCTAACCCCTTTTGTTTTGTTTCATATTAAAAGAAAAAAAGCATAAATGCACAAGAATCGGAATCGAATTAAAGGCAAATCTAGGGCCTCGTTGGGTATGAGAAAGATTTGAGGAGGGAAAAAAACTTAGAGGAAGAAAAGGAAATGAAAGGAAGATTTTGAAAGATGAGGAAAGTAAAGTTGTTTAATAGGAAGAAAATAAAGAGGTGGTAGTTAGTAAAGAATTAAGAAATGTCTATTTTATCCTCAAAAGTAATTAATCCAAAATAAAAAATATTTAATTGCTAAAATATGTTTTTAAAAATTATCATTTAATAAAGTTCGAACTTGTGAAAAAAAATTCTTGCTAAGTTCAAATTTTCCCGCTAAGTTCGAACGTCCCCACTAAGTTTGAATTTGAGGAGTAAATTTGTCAAAAAATGTGAATAATGACGTGAGAACTTGAAATCCCACCAATTTTGTTGGGATCTGATCTTTCCACTTATGAGGGAAGATTAGTGGGCCCGGGAACTCAAGTTCCCACAAAAAATGGTCCAAAATGTGTACCAAACAGCAACTAATCTTTCTTTCCCTTCTCACAGAATTAGTGTACCAAAGTGTACCAAACAGGGCCTAATAATTTTTGAAATTGAAGCAGGGTTGGGGAAAGGAGAGAGATTTACCCAGATGAAAGTGTGTAATGGAGATCAGCGAAAGAGGGAGTGGCGGCTTTAGATTCAGAAGGAGGAAGCCACCGCATCTAAGAACAAAGTTTGATGCTTTAACATAAATCGAGAAGGGTTTTCGCCGCTGGGCTGAGGCGCTGGCATGAATGGGTAAACGGGGTTAGGGGTTAATAAGAGCGTAAAAAAACTTTGGAGCTTTTTCCTTTTATCTTTTTTTTTTAATGGTAAAAAACTCTTTTTATTTTTTATTATAGGGTTAAGTAGCAATTTTGCCCCAGAAGTACACCCCCAGGAGTCAGGAGTAATGATGCATTAATGATGCACCCTTACGAAGTTAGCACACTCGAGTATGATACCTTCTCACTCGAGTGTGTACGGATTTTTTTTTTTGTCGAGTGCACACTCAAATAAGTGTGCATTAAAGTGCGCACTCAAAATGAGTGTGCACTTGGAGAAGGAAGGGGGGGGGGAATTCCGTACACACTCGAATGTGTTAAGTCATTAGGTCTCACTGTTATTGGAGGATAACATTACTACGTTTTTATACTTTTCGGGGTTAAATTGAGCCCAAAAAACTTTCAGGGCAACATTACTTCTCAAGGTGTACTTCCGGAGCAAAATTGCTACTTAACCCTTTATTATAAAAGTTTTTGTAAAAACTTATTTAACCTAACTTTTGTTTATTAAAAAAAAAAAAGAGAAGTTAAAAAAGGAGGATCTAAATAGCCACTAACTATATTTTAGTTCTATTTTGTTCAATTTTACTCTTAATAATTTAAATAATTTAAGTTGTTGTATGCAATGTTGTCAAAAGGTAGTTTCTACGTAGACACAGAAGGGGTGGTAAAAAGGTAAATCGTACAAATGGCACAGTACATAAAGTTTCTACTTTATACTACTTAAGGTTAAAGCTCAATTATATATATATATATATATATATATATATATATATATATATATATATGAAAAAAATCATAAATTTGTAAATAACTACTCAAAATTTAATGGAAAAAAAATCATAAATCACTACTCAAAGAAAAAATTCACATTTAAAAGATATAACACAAGTTATATAAATATAGGGAATATCATTTCTGCCTTAAGTCAAAACTACGTCATTTTGACTCTTTTTTTGTTTTTTTTTTTACTTTTTTGTTGTTTTTTTTTCTTTCCCTTCTTTTCCTTTCATCTTTTCATCTCTTCATTTAAAAAAAAGCCAAAACGATGTAGTTTTGACTTAAGGCAGAAAACTTTTTCTACCTTAAAGGCAGAAATGATATTCCTATAAATATATAAAACATAAGTTCAAAACATCAAAATAATAAAGTTTAACAACTCCTAAATTATAACAATTCATTCAAATTAAATACATCATCTTGAATGTCATCGATGTTCTCTTCTCTTGCTTTTAAGTTCATTTGCAAAGTTAGGAATGTTAAAATCATTACCATCCAAAGGTTTCCTTTCACCTTTTTTCCTTTTTTTAAAGTAAAAACAGTAATGACTATAAAAACGTAAGTTTCTACTAATTTCTACGTTTCTACACTAATTTCTACCAGTTTTTACCTCGGACAGTGTTAACTTGCATTTTAGCACTGAACACCTCGATAAAAATGTAAAAATATACGTTTTTACACTAGTTTTTGACAACTATATGCATTTAAAAATAAGTTAGAGTGTTGGGCTTGAATACATATAACAAAGTTGAACTTGAATACATACAAAAAAATATTTTAAAATATTGGATGTATAATTTTTTTTTTGGAAGGTATTGATATGCTGAATGCATTCTAAAGAGAATATTTTAAGTTCACAGAAACACTGCAAAATACCTTAGTCCTGGAAAAATAATTCAAACATAAATATTTGTTTGAATGATGGACAAGTTAATATTATATCTCATATTTATTATAAGGTATCAACTATCAAAATTTTTTTGTTCTTATTATAATGCACCAATTATCTTTAATCAACTCATTTATTATTCCCTCTAATTTTTATTATAAGGCACCACCTAATAAGTGTTTTTGGTCATTTTTATAAGGCACTTGTAAGTTTTCAAGATGCAATTAATTCATTTTTTCATGTCTGCCCATATTTAATAAGGGTAGTGTGAGAGAGTACTATCGGAACTCACTTGAATATCGGAACTCACTTGAATTTTATGACAACTTTAATGCTTTTAACTAACTTTATTGGTTTGTGAAAATTAATAGTTGGTGCCTTATAATAAGAACGATAGGGAATACTATTTTTCAATTATACTCTCATTTTTAACTAGCTTTTTAAATTCACATAATTAAAGTATGAGTAAAATTTAAGATATTTATCAATTTCAGATCAATTTAACAACTTAACTTTCATTCTTGGGTTAAGGTGCAAAAATATACATAATCTTTTCCCCCAAGAGCGCCCAGCACCATAACCTTTTTTTTGGTGCAAAAGTACCGATGACGTTATGTTTTGGGTGCAAAAATACCACGGGCCGTTAGTTGACCGACGTTGACTGTTAACTTGGACAGAAATGAACAGTAACTCGGGTGAAATTACCATTTTGCCTTTAGTTTTAAGCTGAAATTACTATTTTACCCCTAGTTTTTTCTTTTTTTAAAAAAACCACTAAAATAAACCCTCCTCCACCGGTGGGCCCCACCACCGCCGGAGGCCGCCCTCCCCACCAGCGACGGCCACCTCCGGCGACCGGCGGCGGCAACTTTGTTTTTTTAAAACTAAGGTTTTTTCTACAAAAAACTAAGGGGAAGCCGGTGAGCCCCACCACCGGCGGAGGATGCCCTCCCCGCTGCCGGCCACCTCCGGCGACCGGCGGTGGCAACTTTTTTTTTTTTAAACTAAGGTTTTTCCTACAAAAAAAACTAAGGTTTTTTCTACAAAAAACTAAGGGGAGGCAGGTGGGCCTCACTATTTGCGGCCGCCGCTCTACCTGCTGCCGGTTGCCTTTGGCAACCGGCGGCAGCAACTTTTTTTTTTTTTTTTTAAACTAAGGTTTTTTCTACAAAAAAAACCTTAGTTTTTTTTTAAAAAAAAATCGCTGCCGCCGGTCGCCGGAGGTGGCCGCCGGTAGCGAGGAGGGCGTCCGCCACCAGTGGTGGGGCCCACCAGCCTCCCCTTAGTTTTTTGTAGAAAAAACCTTGGTTTTTTTTTGTAGAAAAAACCTTAGTTAAAAAAAAAAAAGTTGCCGCCGCCGGTTGCCGAAGGTGGCCCGCGGCGGCATCCGGAAGCGGGGAGGGCGTCCTTCCCTGGTGGTGGGGCCCATCGACCTCCCCTTAGTTTTTTTTAGAAAAAACCTTAGTTTTTTTTTGTAGAAAAAGCCTTAGTTTTTTTTTTTTTAAAAAAATTAAACTAGGGGCAAAAAAAAGGGCGTCCGCCGGCGGTGGTGTGGCTGGTGGTAGGGCCCACCGGTGGAGGAGGGTTTATTTTAGTGTTTTTTTTTAAAATTAAACTAGGAGCAAAATGATAATTTCAGCTTAATACTAAGGGCAAAATAGTAATTTCACCCGAGTTACTGTTCATTTCTGTCCAAGTTAACGGTCAATGTCAGTCAACTAACGGCCTGTGGTATTTTTTGCACAAAAAACGTAACATCACGGCTACTTTTACATAAAAAAAAGGTTATAATGCTAGGTACTATTGGAAAAAAAGATTAGGTGTATTTTTACACTTTAACTCTTCATTCTTTGATCTATGTTGTTGTCAATAAGTATAAGAGGGGGTAGCTAATAAAAATTTAATTTTCTAATCAAAAGGAAACAGTTCTCGGGAGCGCTCGCCAATCCATCGGTTCGGCCATGGCCATGGCTACGGAGCTTGAGAGCAGCTTGAACCGCACGCAGAAGAGAAGCAAGGAGAGGGTGAGCTTAGAAGGAGAGAAAGTGATATTGGTGCCATACATGGAAGCCCACGTGCCGAAGTATCACCAGTGGATGCAAGACCCATCTCTTCTTGAAGCTACAGGGTCTGAGCCCCTTACCCTCGATCAGGAGTACCAGATGCAGATTTCATGGTCTCAAGACCCTGACAGTTACTCTTTTTCTCCTTCTCTTCGCATTTTAATCTGAATTTTGATTTACTGAGTAGATTGTGGATGCCTTTTGCATATTCTATCCCATTTTATGAACATTTGTGAAAGACAGAGTTTGTGCACTGGGTTTCCTTTCCTTTTTTTCCTTATTTCAATTTTTTTGAATAAGTTTTTCTTGCAATTTGCTCGAACACATGAACGGTAGGGAAAATGGCTTTATTTCTAAACATTGTCATCAAGCAGGGGAGCTTCTTTTTTTTCTTTTTTTAACTTTGATGTCCTAAGGAGCATTATAGATGTTTTTATTTTTTCTGCAGAGGAGACCTTCATTGTATTGGATAAGGACTTGGTTGTTGGAGAGTTCTCACATGGAGAACCCCATGTTGAAGGTGCCTTAAATTTTCAGCCTTCATAATTTTGAACTTCTCTTCGGTTGTGATCAAAATTAATGAGAAGAAAGGGCGAATGTAATTTCATGATTGTAACTCTACGGATTTGCTTTTGATTCAATAAAGAGAAGTTCTTCACTTGATGGCACGCATGACTGATGCATGCATGATTTAAGGTTTCAGTGATATGTTGTGAGCATGTGAACAGTGACATTTTAAAATAGAGTTAGAATGAATTGGCTCCTTATAGTAAAAACTTCAGAATGTTTCATGGTGGGTTACTCCTACAGGTACTTTTCCTGAAGCTACCCCTCATATCTTATTCTTGTTGACAAACAATAGTAATTGCTAATGAATTTTACAGGCAGAGATATGTATATTATTGGCTAAACAAAGCTCCATATTTACAAAAAGTTCATCATGCGTGCATCATTTAGCAGAATAGTTGGCAAATATAGAATCTTTTCAACTTTGCCAGAAGCTTTTGATACATCTACGTCCTTGATGGTTTTTAAAAGATAAAAAGATATGACTTTTGCTAGATTATCAATACAGTTGGTCTTTTTAGAGCCTCCAAATATTTTGGTAAAGGAAATTACTAATATGCCTCATTTTCAGCTATGGTTGGTGATGTAAATATATTCATGAATGACTTGGATGATCCTCAGATGGCAGAGATTGAGATAATGATTGCTGAACCAAAGAGGTACTTGGCTTAACTTCCCTATCATAATTGGGTTGATTTGTTTTTGTATTTTTATAGGCACACTTTTTTTTGTAGTTGTTTTCATGTTCTGTCCATATTTCCTTCATTCTATATAAAGTGAATTTCTATTTTTCTAGGGTGGGGATGCGGTAAGAGTGAATGATAGAGAGGAAAGGCTGCTTCCTATTTATGTAAATTGAAATGGGGTTGTTGCACCACCATATTTAAACTCTAGTTAATGACTTGATATGCACAGTAAAAAGAGGAAATAGTAATTGGTAATGGTTGGAGAACATATACAAAAATTAGGAATATGGTCTTTTGTATTCATGTTTTGTGATAGCCTCATATTGAGCCAAGCATATAAAAATTCCAGACCATTAAACATTTTAGAGAGTTGACATGTTATGTTAGTCTTGGAATTTAGAGTATTACATTTCCTTGTTCTCATTTTCTATATCTTTGGTTTTTGCTAGCATAGCCGTGGTAAAGGACTTGGAAAGGATACTATTGTTATGATGATGGCCTTTGCAATTGAGAAGTTAGGGATCAACATCTTCCGGGCTAAAATTGGCGAGTCAAATGCCACTTCCCTTAACATGTTCCAAAAATTGGTTTGTTTGCTTCCCCTTTTTTGTTCGCTGTTTACTAGGCAAACTAAGGTCTTAGAACCGTGGATATAATTTTTTCTGTATGGTTGTCCCACAATTTAATGCTTTGACACAAAATTATTAATTTTTCATGTAATTTAAGGCACATCCTTTATTTGACACTACTTTTAATGATACCGTTCCTCCCATTGATCACTCCCTCTTTCCAAGGATTATGTCTGAAATATTTGTGTTCTTTTATGTTTTTGACTGATTGAATATTGTGTACAGTTTTTCCTAGAATTTAAAGCCCGTGTCTGATTTTTTGTGTCTACAAATAGCTGTTTATTTCTCTAAGATTGACTAACCTCATTAGTTTTGTGTAGGGTTTTGTGCAAACTTCATATAGCAATATCTTCAAAGAGGTGAGAATATGTTTAATTTCTGTAGCCACCTTAAACTGATTTATATGCCTGTATTCATTTAGAAGGAAGTACAAGTTTATGAAGAATCAGATTTTTGGGACATTTCTTTTCTCTGAAAAATGTAAATCCTTGCTCTCAATTCAAATCAATCCTTAAATGGCTCCTTTCCTGTTGTAATTGTTAAAAAAAAAAAAAAAGAGCAGCCTAGTGGTCAAGACTCAAGACTCCCATCAGGTGAGGTTTGGGGATGGACAGATGTATATAGCCTTACCCCCGCAAGTGAGAGGCTGTTTCTAGGATTTAACCCGTGATCTCCAAGTCACGCAGCAGGAACATTACCTTGCTCCAAGCCTCACCATCTTCCTGTTGTAACTGTAATGATATGCATTTTAGTTTATCTTGTAAACTACCCTAAACATGTGTTGTACTTTGAGTCATGTTATTTGAAAGCTCTTGGACACTAATAGTTTTTTATTTAAAACGCGAGAACTGAAGCGGAAAACCTAAAAGCACAAGTATTAAATATTAATTATCACTGATCACTGATGAATGTAATGAGGAATGTGCAATAGGAATATTTTGAACCTGCCATGTGAGTGATCCTCAAGCCCAATAAGAAATATATTGAATATTGGAAACGAGGGTAGTAATAGGAATTTCTATGCAAATTTAGGATGAAATCGTAATAGAAAAACTTTTAAACTCCCAAATTGAAATAATCCTATTTCTGCTTTTGGTCCTTTACTGTAGGCTTTGGTGATAGGGGTGGATTGATTTGGATGGCTAATCCCCTCAGTGACTAACTGGATAAATTGAATGCTTGGTGTTGTTCATTAATTTCATATTTAGTATGATTCATAACCTAGTGTGATAAGGCTTGTTATTGTGGTATGATTAAAGTTTGTGTTGAGGAATGGAAATCTGAGACTCGTATGCCTGATGAAGTGTATATTAAAATATTGCTAGAAAGAAGTCCAAGGACTTAGGTACAATTTTGGTCCCTCTGGTTTGGAAAAGGTTCAATTTGGTCCTGTTGATTTAAAATTAAGTTTACCTGTCTGTTATCTAAAAATGTTTCTCTTCAACTCTCCCGTAACTGATCTTTGAATAACTTAACAAGAAAAATATTGATTCGGCCATATATTTGACA
This sequence comes from Acacia confusa, assembly GCA_037074495.1. Taxonomy (NCBI): domain Eukaryota; kingdom Viridiplantae; phylum Streptophyta; class Magnoliopsida; order Fabales; family Fabaceae; genus Acacia; species Acacia confusa. Next base: position 41,290,506 of record CM073502.1, on the reverse strand, counting down.
TCATGGCACTTGCTTGTCATTTGCCTTGTAGGATATTAGAATGTCAATTAAGATCCAAGAATCATATGTAAAATACTACTTGAAAGCCATGTCTTGCCATCTCCTTTCCCATTCACCCAAAATTTAACCCTACTCGATTTGTTCACAAATCACTGAATTGAACCCATCAGGGCCCCTCTCCCTTTTGCCAGACTTTTCAGCCAAGTCCTTGTGACTAAGGATCAGGAGGCTGAGAGCCCTTTGCCATTGAAATGCCCTTCCCTTTGGACGTCTCCCAAGTTTGATATTGGGCGAGACAGGTGAGTTAGCTGAGTTTTTTACTAGAGTCAGATTCCCAAGAACTTGGATCCAAATTAAATCAACTGTGAGTTTTTCCTTTGTGGTCTCGTCATTTCAATTATGTGGTGGTGTTTTTTGAATTTATATACCAGTGCTGTGAAGAAACAATAGAGGGGATTCATTTGGGTTGGATTTTTGGGGCAAAAAAACAGAGGGAGTTTGAATCTGGGATTTGGCCTAGCAATGGATGGTACTACATGATAACTGTCAAGGAAATGCTATATTTCAATAACAACACAACCAAATATAGGAACTTATCCCCAAGTGTTCAAAGCAAAAGATAATAGAGGGTGAGCCTTGATACAACGGTAAGGTTGCTGCTATGTGACCTGAAGGTCACGGGTTCAAATCCTGAAAACATCTTTTCTGATTGTGGGGTAAGGCTGCGTATGTCTATTCCTCCCTAGACTCCATCTGGTGGGAGCCTTGTGCAGTGTGCACTGGGCCAACCTTTTTTTCTTGGCTTCTTCAGTGTGTATAAAAAGTTGAGAGTTGAATGATCGCACCCCAAGTAAATATGAACCTCACTCTAGCTTTCTGCCATGTATACAATTCTATTTTTATACAGTATACTGATATTGAATAGGTGAACCAAAAATGTGTTTATAGTCCAGCCCAAAAGAATCCATCATTGCTATGTCTTTCCCCAAGTATTAAAGCTGCTTTCTTTCACACGCGCAAGAAACTCGTAGTTGATGGACTTGTTCACTAATTTGTGACAGGTGACTTTGGAGTTCCAAGTAACACAACCCAAGCATGAGGACATACTGGCTTTGAGGGGTGCTGTGGTCAAACACACTTGAATCCATGAAAACCTTTCTGGTCACGTCTCTTTCCAGTGATGGACATAGAATAAACTCTTGTGATGTTTTCATGTTCTAATAGCATGTGGCCTTTAGGTTGCCTAGACTACATGTAGATTCTGAGTTGTTACGTTAATGTAGAATCATTTAACTGATCTTGCCTTTCTCAGCTGAAACACTGAATTAAAAGCTAGATACTAGCACTTATATTTCATGTTCCATAAGTTGCATGAAGCTTTCTGTGAACAAAGCGTCACGCCTGTGATTCTGATATGTGGCTTTGGTCCTTTGCATAAGTTGTTTCCGATGTTTTTAACATAGATTAAAAAAAAATTGTTAGATTGCTTTATTTGTTGAAAAACATCCAAGTATTACAATCATATCCTAATGCCTTCTTAAGTTGCAAGAAAGCTATTAAAATTAAAGGGGTAAAATGGAACATCATTCGATATTTTGACTAAGCACTTTATGACCAAGTCCTTGGTTTAGCAAGCAATAGAGCTATGTTCTCGGATTCAATATTTAAAAAATGTTGGTTCAAAGAAAACCCACGTGGCAAAAGAGAAGTTGGTAAGGATATGCTCCCCTCCGCGAGATATTGCAGCAAGTAAACAAACATAAATTTGAATATTCTAAGGCTTGAGCACATGAATCTGGAAACACATACACATGTGAGCCTTGCCTTGCTACAAGCAACCAGTGACCATCATTAGGTGACTAATAACTACAGAAATTGGCAAAGTTAATAAAAGGAAATCAGGATATATGGAACGAAGCAGCCATCATTTATTTCCATTGAATGATTGGAAGATAAGATGTAAAATTTGAGAACCCAAGACGAGTTGTAAAACTGGGCTACCAATAAATTACACGCAGAATATTGCGGGCTCCCGAAGTGAAAGGAGGGTGCTGCTGTTGCAGGTAAAGGAAGAATGGAAACACAGGTGAAATCATGGATGGGTTTGGGGAAGAAGAGGAGATGCGTGTCTTTTCTTTTCACATAAGTTTTTTTTTTTTAAAAATATACATATTAAATCAAACAATTAAAGAATTAAAATATAACCATGCTTCTCATCGTTTAATTGCAGAGTCATTGTTTAAATTGCTGACACAATATTTTCCGTTAAATGAAACTAGCAGTATTAAGGTTAAATGACTAAAAGTTCACTTTACAAACTATACGTATACTTAAGCTAATTAGTTAAATACTCTTTGTCTTGTATTAATATTAAGAACCGGAGGAGTGACAGTTTTGACTTGAATCTTATTTCAGATTTTAGAGGTTAACGTGAGTCTTCAATGAAACCATTGTCGATCAATCAAGATTTTTTTGTTTGAAATACATCAAGACATTATTTTCAAGAAAATATCAGCCCAAATATAAAGCGAGAGATAGAAATTAAAGACGAATTAAAAGAGTAGAACAATTTTGTTTGAAATACATCACACGTTTTATTGTCAAAGAACACACAAGAAGGACATAAGTAACGCAATACATACATCACACAGTTTATTTCTCATACCCTTAACTAAAGCCAAAGTTTGAGAAACATTTTAGCAAGGAAGGAAACCCTTGTTGCTCATATTGGCACAGGATCCACTAACAACAGTGTAATGTATTCCTTCATGGCTCCTTCAGGATGAGTGAAGTTATCGGCTTCTTTCTACAACACATCCATGAAACGAGTAAGATTCAGAACTATGATCATAAAAGGCTTAGGAAGTTGAGTTGGTCGAAGACATTCCTGATTGATATCCTTCCACACACACTCTTTGATAGGAGCAGGGTACGAGAATGAAAATATATTTAGAGGTAATTAAATTAAGGATAAAGGTGCAAAAATGCCCTTGAGCTTTGCTCTCAGAAGCGTCTAGCTCCATGTGTTTTTTTTGGAGCAAAAGTATCTACGTGGTTACATTTTAGGAGCAAATATCCTTCTCTGTTAGTTGACCGTTAACCATGGTAAAATTACCCTTTTGCCTTTAATTTAAAATAATTAAAAAAAACCCCACCCCCACCCCCACCTCCCCTTGTCGGTGGGCCCCACCGCCTGCACCCCACGCCAGTGGCTGTCGGTGACCACCTGCGGCGACTGGCCGCTGGCAATTTTTTTGTTTTTTTAAAAAATAAAAAATATCCCACCCCCACCTCCCCTTGCCAGTGGCCCCACTGCAGTCACCCCACGCCGGTGGCCACCCGCTACAGGATAACGGCCGCTGGCAATTTTTTTTTTTAAATAAAAAACAATTGCCGGCGCCCGGTGTGGGGAGCCGGTGGTGGGGTCGACCGGCAAGGGGAGGTGGGGGGTGGGGTATTTTTGTTTTTCTTTCAAAAAAAATTGTTAAAAAAAAAAAATTGCCGGCTGCCGATCACCGGAGGTGGTTGCCGACGGCCGGTAGCCGGCATCGGGCAGCCATCGGTGTGGGTCGTCGGCAGTGGGACCCACCGGCAAGGGGAGGTGGATGGGGTATTTTTGTTTTTGTTTTTTTTTTTAAAATAATAATAAAAAAAATTTGCTGGAGGTGGTCGCCAGCGGTGGGGCCCACCGGCAAGGGGAGGTGGGGTTAGGGTATTTTTTTTAATTATTTTAAATTAAGGGCAAAAGGGTAATTTTACCATGGTTAACAGTCAACTAACGAAGAATGATATTTTTACTTCTAAAATGTAACTACGTAGGTACTTTTGCTAAAAAAAAAAAACACATTGTGCTGGACACTCTTGAAGGCAAAGCTCAAAGGCATTTTTGCACCTTTACCCTTAAATTAAATAAATAATAGAGTAACTCTCTTCTACTCCTCTAACCGTAAGTATCTCACAATTAAAAGAATAAGGATTCCAAGAGAATCTCCAAATATCTGAAATAATGTTTATTCAATCATATCTTAGTTTCGGGAATAACCAAGATATTTATAGAAATGACTCAAAGGACTTACCATTAACATGTAATCCTATTATTTTGCTAACAGACTCAAAACAAACTTTAATTAAATAATAAAGGAAATTAGAATCAGATTTAATTAAATGGCGTGGACTGATTCCTCGGGCGTCATTGGTACGTGAGTCGGTACCTATCACTCTTAATTATCTTCTTTAATTCTTCTATAGCTTCCTGTCTTGAGACTCCATGGTCCTTCATATGGCACAGCACACTTGAGGCAATATGGTTTCTTTTTCCGCTCAAACTGCACCACCACAAAAGTTTTGTAAGAGAAGCTATATATATACATAAAGTGAAGTTTTTTTGGAGAAATCAGAGAAACATGTTTGGGGGAATTATAATGAGGTCCTAAAGAAGAAATTTAATTACCCATAAATTCCAATAACAGCTGAAGAGTAGGCAATGATAAGTTATAGGGTAAGAATAGACAAATCTCAATTGTTATCGAGACTTCTGACGAATTAAATCCCTTACTTATGACCTCATTATAATTTCTCCAACATTTTTTGGTACGTAGATCAGTTACACACACCTTAGTGGAGGCAATGCCATCCATGAGCCTTGTAATAACAGTAAAAGCTTTGAGAATTTTAGGTACGGCTTGAGCCCATTTGAAGATGTCCTCGGTTACAATATAATGTCTTCCACAGAAATGAAGGATGACATGGACATGGATATATAACCAGAAGATAATGAAGATATGTGCAAGTACTCCTCTAGTGTTGGTGTATAGTTTCTATGTAACCATCTTGCTTCTGCCATATGTAGGCTCTTGCACTGTACTTTTATACTGGCATATAATAAAACAGTATTTTATGTTAAAAAAATAATTATACCTAGGTTATTAATAAAATATGTCTAAAGCAACATACATACGCATTCAACTGATCTGTATGATGACCTTGCTTCTTTCCCGGTTCCTGCATAGAACTTCAATATTTCATTATGAATTAGCTTCATACTCTCTCCGGTCCTAATTATAAGGCAACATTTGGAAGTTGGTTTTGGTCCTAATTATAGGACAAAATTTAAATTTTTGTCAATTTTTTCCTAAAACACCCCTATTTTATTTTATTCTCTTAAGTGTATTTAGTTTTTGGTAAGTATATGCATTTAGATGCATAGAATTTTTCAATCAATAAAATTCTTAAATTGTTGAATTTTAATTTGTTTATCGATGAATTGACGTTAATTTACTAATATATGTGTGCGTGCGTGCGTGAGCATATCTATATATGTATACACACACATGACACATAGACATACACACACATTATAAAAATATGTGTGTGTGTGTGTTTATGTATATACATGTGTGTCTATATGTGTGTGTACATACTCACACGCACGCTCACATATATATATAAACATTTGTGTGTGTATTTATGTATTTATGTGTGTGGATGTGTCTATATTATGTGTGTATTTTTTGACCAAAAAAATATTGTATGTGTGTTTGAGGGGGGGATGTGGGGGGTTTGTATTTGTGTGTGTATCTATGGGAAGTGTATGTGTGTTTTTTTTGGGGGGGTGTGTGCATACACATATAGATATATCTGTGTGTGTGTACACACACATATATGTATACACACACACACATATGTATATATAGCAAGATCATCATTTCAATTAGAAAGCATGAAAATGAAGATTCTAGGTTAGGGAGGTATGTTAATGTCATTGAAAATTTATATAAGAGCGTTTTAGGAAAATGAGTAAAATTAACTAATTTAACTCCCCTCCTTAATCTCTCCAAAATCGATTAAATATATCTTATAATTAGGACCGGAGGGAGTATATCCTGGGAGGTCACCAAAGCGACTAATATCCCACCTGCGTCAGCATATTAAATAGTTTAACCTTAAACACCACAAGTAAAAATAGGTCAAAGAAGAGAGAGAAAATATGGCCCAGTACTAAATTCAACAAACATATTTCAAAACTAATACCTTTTTTAATCTTAAATATAAGACCGAATTGACTATTTTTTAGACTATATATCAATTTATAAGTCAGACAAATTAGTTTAAAGAAAAATAATAAATATAAATACTTTAAAATAATTTTATTTGATTTTTTAATCTCTACGCTGTGGGGGTGGGGGAGGTCAACTGGGTATATAAGACCAGGGGTAGTAACATATAATAAACTATGTTAATAAACCTCTCAGCCGCAGCAGTGAAAGTCAATAACGTAGCATCTTTGGCCACATTGATTCTGCCTTTGGAGTATTGAGGCTCAAAGGAAACCCCAACACGCCAGAAGTAACATTCCACAATCTTGTTTCTTACATAAGATAGATTTCTTGGTACATCCAAACGGTTCCACCATCTACAAAAATGAAATTATATATGTAAATAATTTCATAACTAATAATAATGTTTATATTTCTTCTTTTTGTTTCCGAAGGCTCGAGAGTTTAAGTCTCTCCTTTCTCTGGGACAGTCAAGTGCAGATTACCTCTGCTATATATTTCTTTTTATTTTGATTTCTCATCCACATTTTAATTTCTGCATTTTATCTCTTTAGTACATGTATGGTATGGGGTAGTCTTTTTCATGTATAAGGAAAATGCTATAGGTTAATACTTATCATATGGATTTGGTGCATATTTAAGCAAACATCTACTCTTAGTCTTAGAGATGTTCAAATGTTTGATTTAGTTCAGTTTTGGGTAAAACAAAGTAAGCAAAACCAATTGATATAGCCCAAGTTGGGACCCGAACAGTTTTTAATGAAGTCCCTTTGTTTGGCCTGTTTTCTAGCTTAGTTATTAATAGCCACAAGTTCTTTAAAACTATATATGTTGGAAGTTGATGATGGAATGAAGAAATATATTGAAACATAGAAAGAAGAAGTGAGGGAGATGCCTGTCTCTACTAAGGAGAAGCCCTTGAAGAAAGCTGAAGTGATGGATTCAATTCGATGTTTGGGTTTGTCATATCATTTTGAACCTGAGATTGAAGAAGTTGAAGCAGCTTCAAACTGAATACGTTGAAAATGATGAAATAACTCAGATTGAAGATCTCCATTCTCTAGCTTTGATCTTCAAGTTATTGAGGCAACATGGATATCCTCTTTTACCAGACGCGTTCAACAAGTTAAAGGATGAAAAAGGAAACTTCAAAGAAACTCTTTGAAGGAATGATAACTCTGTATGACGCTTGTCATCTAAGTATTCATGGAGAAGTCATTTTAGATGAAGCACTCGCTTCCACCTCTAATCATCTCCGAACCATCGCCATTGAATCAAACCCTTTCCTTGCAGCCAAACTAAACAATGTGTTAAATCAATGTCCATATAGGGGAATTCCAAGGCTAGGGGCACGAAAGTACATCTCAATCTACTACCGTCATCCTTCCCATAATCAAGTTCTTTTGACTTTAGCCAAATTAGATTTCAACGCACTCCAAAAACTTCATCAGAAAGAGTTTGGCATTATTTGCAAGCAAGAGTTCGAGCCTGGTGGAGCAAAATGAAGAAATACTAAACATTGTAGCTAGCCATGAAATAAATAACTGATACATCATACATGCTTTCATTTTTGTGGATGGCGGAACAGTTTCAACGTGACGAGAAATCTTTCATATGTAAGAAATAGGATCGTGGAAAATGTTGCTTTTTGTCTGTTGCGGGTTGTTTTGAGCCTGAAGACTCCAAATCCAGAATCACGATGAGCAAAGAAGTTGGCTTCTTAGCCATCATCGACGATACATATGATGTCTATGGAACCACTGGCGAACTAGAAATCTTCACTAAAGCGACTGAAAGGTTTAACATAAACTCGTATTTACATGTTAGGTCAAATTTAGAAGTTAGGGCTTTCCTCTCTCTCTTCTCCTTCTTTCTGGGATTCAAAGTTAAAGTATTTAATATGACTACTGGTGGGATATGAGTAGCTTGGATGATCTCCCAGAATACTTGAAGCCAGTTTATAAGGAATTGTTGATTGTCTTCGAAGAATTAGATCAGGAGATGAGGAAAGAAGGGAGATCATACAGTGTTGACTACACCAAAAATGAGGTATAATCTCGTCTATTATTTAAGTTGTGGATAATTAATAAACTAGATATAATTATTTTTTTCTCACATATAACACTTTTTTATGTGACAGTTTATCAGGGTGGTGCAAGGCTACATGGCTGAAGCGAGATGGTTACATAGGAACTATATACCAACAGCTAAGCTGAGGGTACATGAACACAGCCTAGCCGCGGACCTACATACAAGATTTTTTTTTTTTTTTGGGGACCCTAAATTGGGGATTTTTTTTTAATAAAAATTAATATGTGTTTGAATAATTGTCCACCCTTAAATTAAGTACCTACTCTTAATGCATTAAGATTGCACTTCATAATCGGATGAGATGGGGGATGAATGATTGAATGATTGTTTAGTGTCTTATATTGAAAAAGATGTATTTGATATCATTACTAATAAGACAATTATGATAGAATTCCAAAAAATAAAGTTTAGAAGGATGATGTTGTAATTATTTTTATTGTAATATACTTTTGTTATTAAAATATATGTACTTGAACTCATTGAATGCCTAGCCATAATTATAATTTATGTAAGGGTAAAGGTGCAAAAGTGCTCATGAGCTTTGCCCTCAGGAGTGTCCAGCACCATGTGTGTTTTTTTTTTAGCAAAAGTACCCACGTGGTTACATTTTAGGAGCAAAAATACCCCTTCTATTAGTTGACCGTTAACCTAGTGAAATTACCCTTTTGCCCTTAGTTTAAAATAATTAAAAAAAACAAAAAATACCCCACCCCCCACTAGAGCCAGGAAATTGGGTCGAACCCATTTAGGCCTTGGCCCTTCAAGGACCGGACCTAAAAACTTGAAGAGATAAATGAAATTAGCTCTGGAGGGCCGGCCTTGACGGGCCTTAGGCTTAAACGGGTCAGCCCTGGAGGGTCTCGGGCCAGCCCTGCAGGCCTTTTTCACTGTAGCTTTTTCTTTTTTTCCTTTTTAAATTTATTAATTTATATATATTTTATATTTGCTATAGAGTTATTTATCCTTTTAACTACAAATACATACTTACTATACTCTAATTTTATGATTTGATTTATTATTTGTTGCAAATAAAGATTATGGATGTGTTCATGATGTGGGAGAAGAATTTCATGATATTCTTACTCATGAGCTAGAGGCTACTACTCAAAGTGAAAAACAATCAAATGTCATTAAAATCAATGATAGTGACAAAGATGACGACAATAATATTCATCGTACTAATGTCGCTTAGTGATATGCTTTTTATGTTTTATGTGAGTTATTTGTGAACATAGTTTGCTTTTGATTATGAATTAATGACTGTACTTATTTATTGGATGATTTGTGTTGTAATTTATTAATTATATTTTAAAAAAAAGTGAAGGAAAAATAGTCAAAATTTGGAATAGTAATTACTGGGCCCTGCGGGCCGGCCCTGCGGGCCGGCCCTGGCCTTGATACTCTCGGGTCGGGCTTTGAAAAACAGGTGTTTTTCTTACTCTAGGCCCTGGAGGGCCGGCCCTGGCCCTTCACAGGTCGGCCCTGATTCCCAACTTGACTCTCCACCTCCTCTTGTCGGTGGGCTCCACCGCCGCCCACCACGGCGGCGACCACCTCCAACGACCGGCCGCTGGCGAATTTTTTTTTTTAACTATTTTTAAAATTAAAAATAATTAAAACAAAAACAAAAATACCCCACCCCCACCTTCCCTTGCTGGTGGGCCCCACCGCCGGCGATTTTTTTTTAAAAACTATTTTAAAAATAATTAAAGCAAAAACAAAAACACCCCACCCCCACCTCCCCTTGCCGTTGGGCTCCATCGCTGGCCCCCCAATGCCAGAGGCTGCTCGCTGACGGCGACTTTTTTTTTAAACTATTTTATTATGGTTAAAAGGATCTATATTAATAATTAATATTAATAATTATCTACAAAACATCTGTCGCTTATAAGAAATAATTTTCAATGTTTCATATTTTATTTTAAAATGGACGAGCCTCAGTAATAAAATGTAAATTTGGCAACAACAAAAAAATAAAGTAATAAAATATAAATCACCTTTTGGGACAATCTCCTTGATACACGTGATAAAGATCAATGGAAGATGAGAGGCAAATTTGTCAAAATAATAATAATAATAAAATTTATTAAAATGGGGTACTGTTCAAACATATTGTCTAATTAGGCCAATTTGTGGCGCCACGTGGCGTGGTGCCACTGTGCAGGTGGCAGCGCCACCTGTTTAAAAAAAAATTCTTTTTTTTTGTTTCTTTAAATCAGCTGCCGCAGGCAGCTTTTGCTGCCTGTGGCAGCTGATGCTGACAGGGGGTTGACGCCCCCTATCAGCTTTTTTTTTTTAAAAAAATTAAATTATATATAATATATTATATAATATTATATTATATAATTTAATATATTAATAATAATAATATTATATATATATATATATATATATATATATATATATAATATTATATAAAATATATACTATATATATTTGGTCACTATATATGCTCCCTTGGTTCAATTTGTTTAAGGACCTAGGTGTACCATAGCTAACTTTAGCGGGTAAAATTCTTCTTCAACTATATACTACTTATCTTCAACTATATACAAAATAAAAAATATTTACATCTCGCTAAAAATATGTTGCACACAGCTAAATAAGAGTTACATTTGACAAAGATGAGTTGCACCACTCAAGGGCATGAGTCCTTAGGGACCTTTAGACAATAAATTTTGCAATGAGATATTTGGTCAATCTTGAATTAAGGTAGACAATTCAAACATAATTTTAAAAAAGACCCAACCAACTTTCCTATGTCAGAAAAGGCCCTAGGGCCTTTTCTGATATTAAGTTTTAAGAGAAAATTACCAAAAATGCCCCAACTGTGTTGCCTTCGTTTTTCTTTTTTAACTTCAGGGGTGTTTTTGGTAATTTTTTTCTTAAAACTTAACATTAGAAAAGACTCTGAGACCTTTTCTGACATGGGAAAGTTGGTAGGGCCTTTTTTAAAATTATGTTTGTATCTTGGGCCCCTATGTGGATTTTCCCTTTTTTTTCCTTAAAGAAAAAAGCAGGCCAGCCTACTTGCGGGCTAGCATTGTATAGGCCTGTGAGCTAAATGGGTTAGACAGTAGATGCCAGTTTTAAAAATTGGGCTGATTAATTCCTAACCCTAATCAAAGACTAATATTAAGTCAAGCGTTTGAATTAAAAACCACTGAAACAATATAGCCAAAAAAAAAAAAAACCACTGAAACAAACCCACGGTGGTTGGATCTCGCTGAAAGAGTTGGTCCCTTATAATATAAAAAATTAAAATTGTAGCAAAAAAAAAAAAAAATTTAAAAAAAAATTCCTATAAGGATAGGTGTCTAGATTTACAACCCGACAATGTCCAAAAAAAAAAAAAAAGAATTTGGCTTCTCTTCTTTTTCCTTATCCTTCTTTTCTCTCATTTTTTCATCTTTTACTCTCTTTTTTACATCTCCACCATCGGAAGAAAATTTTAATGGTTCAAATTTTTCATCTTAAAAAATTATTATTAGTTTTACTTAAAAAAATACATAAATAAATTTGAATTTTTAACATTTAATCAAAAAAATTATTATTATTGTAGAGTAAATTTTCTTTGCATTTTTTCACAACTGTTTAGAATAAGTTTTAACAATTAAAATTTATTTATGTACTTTTAACTAAAATTATAAGGGTTAAAAATTAGCCCCAGAAATATATATCGAGAAACAATGTTATCTTAGAAGTTTTTTCAAGCTCAATTTCACCCTGAGAGTTTTAAAGTGAAGCAATATTGTCATTTTCCGTTAAAAAGTTAATAGTCAACGTTAATTTTTAACGGTCAACGTTAATTTTTTAACGGAAAAGGGCAATATTGCTCCATTTTAAACTTCTGGGGCGAAATTGAATCTGAAAAAATTTCCAAGGCAACATTACTTTCAATTACGTACTTCTAGATATAATTATTTTTTTTCTCACATATATATGATACTGTTTTATGTGACAATTTATCACGGTGGTACAAGGCTTCATGGCTGAAGCAAGATGGTTATATAGGAACTATATACCAACAGCTGAGGAGGAGTACATGAACACGGCCACAATAACCACTTGTACTTTATTGGTATCGGTGACATGTTTCATGTGTATGGGAGACATTGTAAGGAAGGACATCTTCAAATGGGCTCAATCCCAACCGAAAATTGTTAAAGCTGCTTCTGTTATAGGCAGGCTCACGGATGACCTTGTCAACGGTGAGGTGTGTCCGTGTAACTTTCTTCAATAAAATTTCGCTTGATTGTCTAACGTAACTTTCTCCTAATTAAGAATATTTGTAGTGGTACGCGCAGTTTGAGAAGAAAAGAGAGCACATTGCCTCAATTGTGGAATGCTATATGAAGGAGCATAGAATGTCAAGACAAGAACCCGCAAGAAAGCGTAGATAAAGTAAGGAAGATGATTAAAAGTGCATGGTCGGATATCAATGAAGAAGAGTGTGTCTTAGACCAACTCAAGTACTTAAGCAGTTAAGCCTTTTCTTATGATACTTGTGAATCTTGCTCGTATAAATATTCGATGTGATTTACAAGGAAGCTGATAGTTTCACTCATTCTGGAGGAATCATGAAGGACTACATTACTCTACGGCCTGAGGATCCTGTGCCAATATGAATAAATTGTGAAGTGGCCGGTGTGAGAAATGAATAAACTGTGTGATGCATTTGTGTGTAGTTGTGTTTGTGTTTTCGCTCGATTAAATGCGTTATGGAGTTTGTCTTTATTGAACAAAATGTGAAAATAAAACATGCACCGTAAAATAAATGTGTTTCAAATTGGTTTGAAATTTTACACATCTACTGATTGATTGATTTATTTTTTGTATGCAGCTTAAAATGATTCAACATAGTGTTACACTTTAACCATGCATATGCCTTCTTTTTTGTGGCTTAACTGATGTTTTATTTTTCATGAACTTTAATTTGGACATGTCCTGTAAATTCTGGAAGATTTTTCATATATAAAGGAAATAATATTTTTTTGAAAAACAACTTATATTAATTAATTTAACCAATTTTTTTAATCTAATCAAATTATGTAAATTGTTCTTATATTAAGGATTGAGAATCTAGGGAGAGTACATACCGTCCACAAATTATTAATAAAGCGTTTTTGGTTGGATATGATTGATGAGGTGGTTGAATGGATTAGTTTCTTTACTATAATAATTGTGAAGTTTGAGTTTTTTTATGATTCGGATTTTATAATATTTAATTTGTGACTAACAATATATTATTTCTTTAATTTTTCCCTAAATATGCTTCTCTCCTCACTCTGAGCAGCCCTACGTAGTTAATTGTCCTATTAACCAAATCATAAATAATTAATAGACTACGATATACTCAAATATAAAAGGAGGAGGACAAGAGGAATTCAAATGTACAACCTATCATCTGAAAGTTATGTTATCATTTAAGGGAAAATAATAAGCGTAGAAGGCCTTTTGTGCAAGAGATGGCAGTGATGATACAGAGAAAACAAAGAAGATAAATGCATTGCATATTGGGGCAGCTAGCCATGAATAGAGATTTTGCTTTCACGTCATAATTTCAAGTAACATGCCACAATAGCACTAAAAATTTTGTAGGATATTTGGTATTACTAAAAGAATATTTTAAAATATTAGATGCACTAAAAGTTAATTTAGGATACTCAGTTTTTGATTACTTAACCCTTAATTTTTCACACTTCATTTATTTAATTATTGCATCTTCGATCTCTTCTCTTTTTGGTAGTCCAGTGCAAATTACACTTCATTTATTTTCTCTCTCTGGCTGCTTTTTCTTTTCTTTTCCTTTTTTTTTTTTGGGATTGGGGATGAAAGCTAGATGGAGAACCACTAAGCATCGATTAGTCTATTAGAGAGCATACAAGTATAAGAGACAAACGAAATTATTGACTCTGAAATATACCTATTCTTGTTATCATACTATTATATATATGCATATTGATTTTTGTGTGTTTCTCTGTCTGTTTAGATAAAGAAATAATTTTTTATATGTTCATACTTGCATAATTTATGTTCCCAAGTAAATTAAACACACAGACACATTTATATGGAACTTGTTCTGATCAGCTTCTATTGGTCCTGGTTTTAGATATTAACTTATCATTGTATTAAAAAAAATCATTGAATTACTCTGTATACAATGCATCTATGTTTTTTTCACTGTCAAAGATGCCATTGAGAAAGAGGCAGGCAAGAGAGAAGTACTCCCTCTCTCTCAAAATATAAGATTCAAATTTGTTAATGTGTGTCTTATATTCTAAATTTCTCAAAACATTTATTACGTTTTTCTAACTTTACCCCTTAATTGTATTTGTTGTTCTTTTCACTTATCATCTTTGCAAAAAAAAAAGGCATAGTTGAAAAAAAGAATTATTACTTTTAATTACTTTTAATTGTTTCCTTTACAGATACAAATGATCAATTATTTGAAGCTTAAGAGTAAAGACAAAAGGACTATACAGATAGTAAAAGTTTAACAAGACACACTACATATATATCAATTGGTGACATTTTATTTTTTTAATGTTATTAGGCTTATGCATGCTCATTATAAACCAACCCTTGTTTTTTAAGTCAAAGTTTAGCAACTCCCTTTCGAGCAAAAAAAAAAAAAAAAGTTTAGCAGCTCCCGTACGTTGTCGCAGCCGGGATGAAAGTATAAATAAATAGTGAAAGGTACACACACATATTCATAAATTATGTATGAGCTAAGTTTGCATTATATTATTCATTATTTGTGGATAATATAAATTTTTTAAAAATTATATTTTATACCAATAATATGAATTTTTGCATCCTCTCTCTCTCTCTCTCTCTCTCTCTCTCTCTCTCTCTCTCTCTCTCTCTCTCTCTCTCTCTGTGTATGAAATTAACGTGTATTTTTTTTATACATTTTGGTGAAAGTAACGTATAATGAATAATTCAATTGTTATGGCTAGTTTTTATATTGTATGATTAAACTATTGCATCAACGTTTTCTATAAATACCTACACCACCATTTAGTAATGTAAGCAAAACCCTTTCCATTGACTTTCCAAAAGCTTTCCCTCCTGGTGATATATAGCCACAATATGTCTGTAAATGCTTCTCCATCACTTGTAATTTCTCCTTCAAACCCTAAAATTAGTAAGACAGGCAAATTGGGTCGACAATGTGCAAATTTTCATCCTTGTCCTTGGAATGAGCATTTCCTTCAATATGCCTCTGACTCTTTGGTATTTATATTTCTACTCTATATTTAACATACATACATTAATTAAAGTGGAAGATTTTTTTAATTGAGGATAGAGTCTTGGAGACGAGCTTTCTTTTCAATAAGCCTCTACTATTCTATAAATTAAATATTCATTAATTAAACTTGTTTTTAATTCTTATCATTTACTTTCATGATATTAAGTTTTGTACTTCAGTTCTTTATATATTGTACCGATCTCCTTTTCTCTCTCAGGCTGCAGTCTAATGCAAATCACTCTTTCTATGGCCTTCTTTTTGTTTCATTTTATTTATTGCATCCTTTCTCTCTCTCACTCGCTCTCTCTCTCTTACCCCTGCTTTGCCCTTCTTTTTGTTTCACTTTTACGTTTCTATATATCACCTACATCTGGGTGCAACCACCCTCCTTGACAAGGAGGGTCTGCTGCACCCTTTTCAGTGCAAAAGTTTGCATTAAAAAAAAAGTAACATAGCAAAAAAAAAAAAATCATGAGTGCTCCCTGGGTGCAGCGGACCCTCTTTGTCAAAGAGGGTAGCCGCACCCCCTACGTCTAGGAATAGTCAAGTGTAAAGTATCGCTGCTTTCGTTTTATTTTTTATTTCTCGTCCTATATTTTTTTTCTTTTTGTGGGGTGAGGCTACATGCATCTATCCCTTCCCAAATCCTATTTAATGGAGATGGATTTAAAAAACAACCAATAGACCCCAATCTGGGACCTAATTAGCTCTTAATGAAGTTCCTCCTTTTGATTTGGTTTTTTGCTCAGTTTAATTTAGGATAATTTTGTCTAAATCATGTAAAAAAATAATTTTTAATTATTAATAATCTTTTGAGAAAATTAATTGTTTAGCCCTTGTTATAGTTTTGAATCGATTGTAACTAGTTATTTAAACTTCAATTTAGTATAACTCAGTTTCTATAATTTTAGCTATGTTCAAATCATAATATATATATATATATATATATATATATATATATATATATATATATATATATATATATATATATATATGTAGGAAGTTGAAGATGAAATGAAGAAAATTATTGAAGCATTGAAAGAAGAAGTTAGGAAGATACTTACCTCTCGGGAGAAGCCCTTAAAGAAAGCTGTGAAGAAAATTATTGAAGCATTGAAAGAAGAAGTTAGGAAGATACTTACCTCTCGGGAGAAGCCCTTAAAGAAAGCTGAACTGATTGATTCAATTCAATGTTTGGGTCTGTCATATCATTTTGGAGCTGAGATTGAAGAAGTATTGAAGCAGTTTCACAATGATTATGTTGAAAATAATGAAATAAATCAGATTGTAGATCTCCATTCTCTGGCTTTACTCTTTAAATTATTGAGGCAACATGGATACCCTGTTTCACCAGGTATGCCGCTATATATGCTTCCTTGGTTTATTTTGTTTATGGACACAAGTGTACCATAGCTATCTTTAGCAGGTAATATTTTTATTTAGCTATGTACTACTTATCTTCAACCATATACATAAATGGAAGACATTTACATATCGATAAAGATATGTCACACACAACTAAATAAGAGTTCCATTCCCTAAAGATGAGTTACACTCGCTCAAATACATGAGTCTTTAGGGACCTTTAGGTAATAAATTTTGCAATGAGATATTTGGACAATTTTCAATTGATGTAGACAATTCAAATTTTATGTTTCGTTATTTTTCTTAATCATCAATATATATGATGTATAGGAAGCTACTACATTTATAAATTACTCATAAATAGTATGTAATACAAGGGATTTAGTTTAATATTTTATCTTAGGAATTAAAAAGCTTATTTCCATTTTGAGTATGTTTTTAAAAAGTTGAGAATAATAAATATAATATTGGCTTTTCCCCCAAAGATCCTTTTTTTTGTCCTTTTCATCACTAGCATATATATGCAAAATCATCATCACCAGATGTATTCAACAAGTTCAAGGATGAGAGAGGAAACTTCAGAGAAACACTAACTTCAGATGTTGAAGGAATGATAACTCTGTATGAAGCTTGTCATCTGAGTATCCAAGGAGAAGATGTTTTAGACGAAGCACTCTCTTTCACCTCCAATCACCTTCAATCCATCACCATTGAAACAAACCCTTTTGTTGCAGCAAAACTAAACAATGTGTTAAAGCAATGTCCATATAGGGGAATACAAAGGCTAGAGGCACGAAAATACATCTCAATCTACCACATTCATCCTTCCCATAATCAAGTTCTTTTGACCTTAGCAAAATTAGACTTCAACGCACTCCAAAAGTTGCACCAGAAAGAAATTGGCAATATATGCAAGTAAGTTGTCGAGCCTTGTGAATCGAATGGAAGACATATAAACATTATATCTATGAAATCAGTATACTTTCATTTTTATTAGTAGATGGTGGAACAGTTTGGCTGTGCCAAGGAATCTGCCTTATGCAAGAAACAGGATTGTCGAAACTTACTTCTGGAGTCTTGCGGCTTCTTCTGCGCCTCAATACTCCAAAGGCAGAAGCATCGCGACCAAAGGAATTTGCTTGATTACTATCATCGATGATACATTCGATGTTTATGGAACCATTGACGAACTAGAACTCTTCACTTCGAGGATTGAGAGGTTTAGTTTTTAAATATATGTTTGTTGAATTTTGAACTTGATTAGGCCCCCCCCTCTCTCTCTCATCTAGTTTTAATTTATTAATATGCTGACACAGGTGGGATATTAGTTGCTCGGATGACCTGCCAGGATATATGAAGCTAATTTATAGAGAAATATTGAATATGTTTGGAGAAATAGACGATGAGGTCAAGGGGAAAGAAGGAAGATCATCATACAATGTTGACTATCTCATAAAAGACGTATAAGATATTGTCCATATAAATTTCTCTATTATGTTGCCAATCAACTACTCTTTTATTTATATTTAAATAAACTATATATAAATTTCCCTATTTATATTTGGCAGTTTAAAAGCACAGTGGAAGCCTACATGGCAGAAGCGAGATGGTTAGATAGAAACAAAATACCAACAGTTGAGGAGTACTTGAACATATCGGCATTAACTGCTTGTACTGCATTCTTGTCCATGTCACATTTCATTTGCATGGGAGACATTTTTGTACCTGAGGATATCTTCAAATGGGATCAATCCCAACCCAAAATTATCCAAGCCACTAATGTTATTGGCAGGCTCATGAGTGACATCGTCTCAAGTGAGGTGGGGGTGTCACTGCATATAAAATTTATATACACAGCACCAATAGGTGCTAATCCTAGTGAAATAGGTTTTAGTCAGCTTTAAGATAAGTGAAGTCTTGAATTGGAGTTAATATGAATGTAGAAAACATATTTGATATCTTAATTGGGTGTGACAATACTTGAATTTGACCAAATCATATATAATGATATAGAAAAACTTATATACACACCCAATAGACCACCTTCCCTCTTGATTAAAAATCTCTGTGGTGGTACAGTTTGAGCGGAAAAGAGAGCACATCGCCTCGAGTGTGGAATGTTGTATGAAGGAGCAGGGAGTGACAAGGCCTGAAGCCATAGATGAATTGAGGAAGATAATTAAGAGCGCATGGAAGGATATCAATGAAGAATGTCTTAAGCCAACTCAAGTACCTATACGCTTTCTGATGATAGTTCTGAATTTTGCTCGCTTCTTGGATGTGATCTACAAGGATGCTGATACCTACACTCATTCTGAAGGAACCATGAAGGAGTTCATATCACTATTGTTTGTGGATCCTGTACCGATATGAGCAACATACTATATATGTTAGGGTCGTTGACTTCTCTGCTGAATTTAATGTGTTTCTTTATTACTTTGGCTTTAGAGAACGGTATGAGAAATCATCAATAAAATGTGTGATGTATGGTGTTAGTGTGTTTGTCTGATTAAATTTGTCCCTCGTGGTTGTTTTTGCAGCATAAAAATGTGTCTTGGTGTGTTCTTTGATAATAAAAGGCGTATTTTGTTTCAAACAAATCGTGCTCTATTGCTTTATGTTTGTCTTCATAATTGGTTTAAGGACCAAAAGAATCTTTTGGTCTCTCTTTTTTCCCTTCCTCTTCAATTTGTGCTTGTCAGAAAATAAAGGAAGAGGGGAGAGAAAGTGATAATGTCAGATCCATTGGGTTAAAACTCTTCATAAGCTAGCTACGAGAGTTTAAACTAAATTGACACTGCATATCAAAGCTACGAGAGTCACAAACTCTACGATTGTCGATTAGGGTGAGGAAAAACTGATGCAGTCAACGTTATTAATTCATAAGTAAGTACGGTTTCTAATATGCCTTAATTCATAAGTTAATAATATTTGCTTTGAAATTAAAGACTAATAAATCCTACTCTCTCTCTCTCTCTCTCTCTCTCTCTCTCTCTATATATATATATATATATATATATATATATATATATATATATTGGATAATACTTTAGTTTGGATCACCACTGTAACATTACGGAAGGTTTCCTTAATTGCTTTACAGTAGTCGAATATATTGATTAGACATCAATTCATACTCAACTAAAATATATCAATCAGGAAAGAAAATCATCATATCATAGTCGCCTCTTCTATATAAACTTTAACTCTAAATCCTCAAAATAATTTCATATCGTAAAATACGTTGATCAACCACTAAATCTATTCCAAATTAACTCGTTGATAAATATACATATATTATTGGTAGAAACTTGTTGGAGTCATGGGCGGACCTACATGGGGGGCGAGGGGTGGCCCCTCCCCCCCTAGTTTTTTTTTTTAAACAAAATATTATATATATAATAAAATGATATTTTGGTAATTAGCTAGGCTCCTTATTTTAATTAAGTCATCCATAGTTCAAATTCATTATTATGCTCATGGGAGCTTAATTTTTTTATACTGTAATTGATTATCAATTACAGGAATTAAATAGTAGGTTGAATTATAATATTGTTGAATTGCTTGCTTTGAACATGATTTTATTTTAGATCCAAAAAATAGGTACAAGTCATTTAATAGTAATGATATTTGCAAATTTATTGATAAATTTTATTTTAGAGATTTCACATAACAAGAAAAATTGCATTTAAAGATGGAGTTACAACATTTTGAACATGACATTCCTAAATATCCAGATTTTATTAATTTATCAACCACTTCTGAATTATGTGAAGGGCTAATAAGAATTATAAAGTCCATAATTTACTTTCTTAGTAATAAAGTGATTAGATTTGTATTCATTCTTCCAGTTTCTATAGTCATTACTATAATATATTTCTCTACTATGAAAATAATAAAAAATAGGCTTCAAAATAGAATAGAAGACCAATTTCTTAATGATTTTTTGATTATATACATTGAAAAAGAAATTATTTTGAATTTTAGCATAAATTCAATTATAAATAAGTTTAATAATATAAAAGCATGCAGAGTAAAAGTCAAGTCAAGTGATTTTAATTTTTATAATATATTGCTTTTAATTTTTTGTATATTAGGTCTATATTGTATTTTAAATACTTTTATTTATGATATATTATTTTTTATTTTCGCCCCCCGTCCTTAAAATTCCTGGGTCCGCCACTGGTTGGAGTTTGAAACCCTCCATAAATCCTAACTTTCAAAAACCTTATATAAAATCTCAAGAAAAAAGAAAAATAAAATAGTAGAAATTCAAGACAACACACAGAACTACAGAAGCTTGGAAAATATCCCTCAACCAGTTCAACTCCATATCCAAGTTATTAATTTAAGTAAGTATTATATAAATGGTGATGACATATAGAAGAACCAATATCATACACACTTTTTACTGGAAGAAGATCCCGTTTTTTTTTTCCTCCTTTTCTCTCATTATCTCATTTGGGCCGTTGATTGAGAAGGAGAGAAAAAAAAAATAAAATAGTATTATATTAATTAAATGGATATGATTTTGAGATTATGAGGGATGATGAGAGAAACCCAACCTCTTTTTACTATACTATCATGTAAAAAAAAAAAATTAATTTTTTTTAATATTAAAACTAACAAAGTGTAACATACGTTGTCCTACAAAATCTACCACAAAGTGTTCCAAAGCCCAAACACTTTGGTATGATATTTTTTAAAGGATACAAATATGTCTACGGGTACCTCTCGTTCTTGGGTTCAACTGACGTGGGGGTCGGTCTTCCTCACCTTAAGGGAGGAGGTTCGATCCCTGCGTTGGTCAAGGCACTGAGGGAGACATTTTAAGGGTCTGGGAAGCAGTGGTAACGCTGATAGAGGTGGAGGCATGTGTACTCTTTGGCCAGTATTCCCTGCGGACTGGGCTCTGAGCGCCCTGCCTTTGGATTGTGGGTAAGTCCAACCCCTTTCCCAAAATTTTTATATAAAAAAAAATGTCTACG
Source organism: Acacia confusa (assembly GCA_037074495.1). Classification (NCBI taxonomy): domain Eukaryota; kingdom Viridiplantae; phylum Streptophyta; class Magnoliopsida; order Fabales; family Fabaceae; genus Acacia; species Acacia confusa. Next base: position 41,268,751 of record CM073502.1, on the reverse strand, counting down.
GGTCATTGTTTTTTTTTTTGTTTTGATAGAAAAAATTTTTGGAGGGGTTCGACACCAGTTCTCCACCAAGGCCAGGGCACGGCCCTGGGCTCTATGAGCACTTAGAGGGGATTTACGAGATCGCCTACCAAAGGAGTCCCAACAACGGCAGAGGGGATTGAACCCACGACCCAAGAGCCTAATCCTGGATCCCTTACCATTTGTGCCAACTCTCCTTGGCTCTACAGGCCATTGTTAATTATATAATCAATATGATTTGTGTTTTTTTTTCCCTTAAAGAAAAAGGCAGGCCAGCCTAATCGGCTTGCGGGCTAGCATTGTATAGGCCTGTGAGCTAAATGGGTTAGACAGTATAGGCCAGTTTTAAAAATTGGGCTGATTAACCCTAACTCTAATCAAGACCATTATAAAGCAAGCGGTTGAATTAAAAACCACTGAAACAACCCACGGTAGTTGGATCTCGCTGAAAGAGTTGGTCTCTAATAATATGAAAAATTAAAATTAAAATTCTTATAAGGAGAGGTGTCTAGATTTACAACCGGACAATGCCCAAAAAGATACCATTCAAATGATAAATACCAACTTACCAAGAGTTAGTTATTTAAAATTTTTAAATAAAAAAATCATTGCTTTGAACAAAAGTTAAGAGATTATCTTTATATTAGATTTTGTATAAATTAAAATATTTTTTTCCTTAAAAAATGAGAGTAAAAAAATTCATTCTACTCCATCCGAGTTATAAAATGGTCTACAGCCGCGATTTGTTCTTGATGGTCATGATTGCCATTATTATAAAAACCTGGGATTAATAAGAAAAAAAATTAGCATTTTATTTGTTGAACAAATATGTAGGAAGTACATCCTAACGAGGAATATGCATTAGTCATTAATCAATGGAAAAAATATTAATTCAAGAAGTAAAATGCTAGAAATTAATTTAATTAATTATCAATTGTTATAAATTATAATCAATCAAACATCAATCAATCGATTCCTCATCAGGCAAAATAATAATAATAAATCAATCAATCAATCCTACCATCATCCTACCATCATCGTAACCTTTTTTGGGCATCTCATAGGAAATTATTTTCTACTCTCTCTTTTTTATTTTAAATATAAGATATAATTGATTTTTTTAGGAGATTAAGGAAACTAAATAAATTATATAATATGTTATGCATAATTAAATTATACTTATTTCGATTCTAAATATAAACATAGTTGAATTTTTCTTTTGGAGATTAAGAAAGTTAAATAAGTTACTTAATTATATAATATATTATGTATCCTTAGATTATGTATCAATTTATTAGTCAAACTAATTAGTTTAGAGGAAAAAATAAAAATATTCTAAAGTAATTTAATTTGTTTAATTAATCTCTTTAAAAATTTCAACTTTGTCTTATATTTAAAACTGAAAAGAGTAGACCAATTTATTAGTCAAATTAACAACTTAGTTTGGAGAAAAAAATTAAAATAAAAATACTTTAAAGTAATTTAATTAATTTCTTTAATCTCTTAAAAAATTAACTCTATCTTATATTTAATAGTTGGAGAGAGTACTAAAAAAGCCTCAAATCCCTAATCCCCATCTCCCCCAGTTTGACCCAGCTTTAATTTCCTCCTCTACCCTTATTCTTTGCCACCTTCCTTTTCTACAAAATTGCACTATTTTGGGGTAAAATAGTGAAGCTATTGCCTTTTTTTTAATAAATATTTTAGAATATTGATGGGTATTAAAAAGATACTTTAGTTCGCTACTGAAAAATACTTCATAATCTCGAAAAATTATTTTATGATCTTGAAAAAATATTTTAAGGTAATGAATGGTATTAAAAAGATACTTTAAATACTAACTGGTATTGAAAAAATACTTCATAATCTTGAAAAAATATTTCAGGTACTGACTGGAATTAAAAAAATATTGAAAAAAATACTTCATGATTTTAAAAGACTATTTTAGGATATTGAAAAATATTTTAAAGTATTGATTGGTACTAAAAAATACTTCATAATCTTAAAAAATTATTTTAAGATTTTTAAAAAATATTTTAAGTTATTAAGTGGTACTAAAAAAATACTTTATGATCTTAAAAAAATATTTCAGGATACTGACAAGTACCAAAAGGATATTACATCATACTAACGGATATTAAAAGGATATTACATAATACTGATTGATATTAAAAAGATAAGTGATAATTTTAAAAATTTATTTTAGGATCTTAAAAAAATATTTTAGAGTATTAACCGGTACTAAATATATACTTTAAGATATTTAAGATATTTTTTTTGAAGATCTTTGAAATATTTTTTTTACTTCTGATATAAAGTATCTTTCTTAATATCTACCTGAAATATTAACAAAACAAAACAAAACGCACACACGGGCTTCACTGTTTTGCGCCAAAACATAGTTCTTTGGAAAAGGAGGGCAAGGAAAGCCGGTTCCAGTTCGTAGACCCGTTCCCTGTTCCGATCAGTTTATCCAACTTCATCCGTCGACGCCATCTTTTCTTTCATCCTCCATCGACGCTGTGTTTTCATTTGCTGCTCCCATGCTTCTTATCCAAATACCATTAATCTTACTGATAAACAAGCACTTGTGGACGTGATAAGTGTTAGACGAAGGAGGGAGCCAACAATGATGCAATACTCAAACAGCCATGGTTAGATAATTCTGAACTGTTAGATTTGCTTTAGAATCAACTTACATTTTTCTTTATTGAGGAGCTGTTCAATAAAGCTTTTCCTCACCAAGACCTTCGTGGTAACCACCCTTCTTTTCTTGGGCTCACATGTGACTATTTTAAGTATCATAACAGGCAAAAATTAAAGCCTGATATCCTGATGTTAAGATAAAGCATTTCCCAAATCTTCTTAGATTTTATTACTTGCATGGAAACATGCCTGAAAGGCAACCAATACCAGAGAAGGGAAGCCATATTCTTTCATACAATGCCAATGCAATGCAAGAAGTAGCATAAAGTTGAGAGATAATCATAAGAGCAAGTGTTTGCTAGACTTGAAATTTTGGAGACATATTCTCGGAATCCCACAAATTGTGGTGGATAAGAAAACGGAACTTTTGTTTTGTAACATGATAACATGAGAACAAAGTCATTATCCTTATCATGCTTACGTTACTGACTATGCTCTTTTATTGGATTGGCTAATGAACACAAATAAGGATTTGGATCTCCTCATTCACAAGAAAATAGTTAGGAACTATTTAGGTGATACCAATAATGTTGCTTCATTAATTAATGGTCTTTCAGACAATGTGGTTCAATAGACTTTCAATTCTGAGTTCGTCAAGATCTGCAAAAGTTTGAATGATTATTGTGAAGATCCTTGAAACACTCTTTGGCGTTCTATGGCCTCTATTTCGGGGATCGTCCTGGTCCTCACCATTGTTCAAGCCATATTTTCAGTCCTCCAAGTTGTATTGAAGAAGTACATAGATTTAAAGCATATTGTATATCTATTTTGAGTGTTCTGCATCATCTAAACAATGTTCGTTTTGTAATTATTATTAATCTTCTTTACATTACAGACTATGTTCTTGTACTGGATTATCTAATAGACACATGTGTGTGTGTGTCTCCAGAGACCATTAAGCTTACTGATACAACAAAATTCATAGACCTGATATTACTGGATGCTGGCTTTATCATTTAACTCTTCATCATGTCCATAAGAATGAGATGAAGGAGAGAGGCAAGAGCGATGCAAAACTCATGCAGCCATGGTTAGCAAATTCTATACATTTTGATATGCTTTTACTTGAGAATCAACTTCCAATTTTCTCATTGAGGGTCCCTTGAATTATAAGGGACCGGCTTCTCTCCGTTGCATCTACCATCTGCCGCCGCCACCCCCCCCCCCCCCCCCCTCTTTTTTCTTTTTCAATTTCTCATCTCTCCATCCTCCAGCCACGTTGCCCCTCCCCTCACTCATTATATTTTGTTGCTTGAACCTGACTTCTTATACACAGTTACACGGTTTATGCAACTTGAAGCACAAATTTATTTTAGGATCTTAAAAAAACATTTTAAGGTACTGACTGGTGTTAAAAGAATATTTCAGGATACTCTTCAGGATCTTGAAAAATTATGTTAGGATTTTAAAAAAATATCCTACAGTATATTTATATTTTTAGTAATAGTTAGTATCCTAAAATATCCTTTTAATATTAGTCAACACCTTAAAATATTTTTTAAGATCCTAAAAAAAATTTGTGCTTCAGGTTGCATAAACCTTGTAACTGTATAAGAAGTCAGGTTCAAGCAACAAAATATAATGAGTGAGGGGAGGGGCAACATGGCTGTGAGGGATTGGAGGATGGAGAGATGAGAAATTGGGGAAAAAAAAGGGAGGGGGGGCAACGGATGGTAGATGCAGTAGAGAGAAGCCGGTCCCGTTCAATAAAGCTTTCCCCCTTTAACCATAGTTGTTGCCTCTCTTCATTTCTTGGGCTCACATATAACTATTTTAAGAATCATAATAGGCAAGAATTAAAGCCTGATCCTGATGTTAAGATAAAGCATTTGCCAGATCTTCTTAGATTGTTTACTTGCAAGAAAACATGTCTGAAAGGCAATCAATACCGAAGGATGGAAGCCATGTTCTTTCATACAATAATGTCAAAGCATTGGAAGAAGCAGGCGTCGAGTTGAGAGATAATCGTAAGAGCAATTGTTTGCTAGCTAGACCTAAAATTTTTAGGACATACTCTTGAAATCTTAAAAATTGTGGTGGATGATAACATTGAACTTTTCTTTCGGAACATGATAGCATTAGAACAGTATCACTATCCTTATGTTGGTTACATTGCTAAGTACTGACTATCCCCTTGTATTGGAACCGGTTGAAGGTATTGGTGTTATATAGATGTAAATATAGATAATTGATGGTATTATTTTGTTACATTTTATCTGTATATAAGTTAGGAAAATGTTAGTTTGTTAATAGTTAGTTACAGCTGTCAAAGTATTCTGTTGTACATGGTTAGCATGGAACTTTGTCTATACAAGGCTCTATACATACTGATATTATTCAAGAAATAAGATTTCATATTCATTTCTATTCTCTCTTCAGCAATATGGTATCAGAGCAGATTGTATTAGACATCTCATCTTTCTTCTAATTTTTTTTTTCAGAAAATCTCATTGATTTCTCTGGATATTTTTTTTTTCGTCAAACTGACCAAGTCTCAGTCAATTGCTTAGTTCTGTTTCTCTCTTCATTTTGTGCTGTTTCGCAGAAGCTCCTCGAACCCTCTTTCCTCTTCTCGGTTCGGATCTCTTAATCCTCTCATCGAAAGGCTTCTTGAACACTAGTTTCTCTGTCAAAATCCACTGATTAACCATGGCTTCTAAACTAGTTACATCTTCCTCTTCACCCGCCAGTAATCGAATTGATGATTCCACCTCAGATCTGTCTGATTCCGTTCAAAATGTAGGTAACCCTTATTACTTGCATCCGAACGAGAATCCTTCTCTGGTTCTTGTTTCCCCTGTTTTGTCTGGCTCGAATTATCACTCTTGGGCGCGAGCTATGAGGATGGCGCTCATGTCTAAAAACAAGCAAAGATTCATTGATCGGTCATTTCCTGTTCCGGCCATCACCGATCCCCTTTATCCTACTTGGGAGAGGTGTAATATGATGGTCCTGTCTTGGCTTACCAGATCTTTATCTCCAACACTTGCTCAAAGTATACTTTGGATTGATCGAGCTTGTGATGTCTGGGACGATTTACAAGATCGCTTCTCTCAGAATGATGTTTTCCGCCTTGCCGATCTACAAGAGGAAATCCAAGGTTTGAAACAAGACGACCTCACAGTAAGTGATTATTTTACCAAATTAAAAATCCTTTGGGATGAGTTCTTGATCCTTCGTCCTATACTTGCATGTTCTTGTCATTCACATTGTCGATGTGGTATGGCTGAAACTTATAAGAAACGTATTGATCAAGATTACGTAATTAGATTTCTGAAAGGCTTAAGTGATCGATTTGGTGCTGTGAAGTCACAGATAATGTTGATTGATCCCTTACCTAGTATTAACAAGGTATTTTCCTTAGTAACACAACAAGAAAGAGAGCTAGGTTTTCAGGTTTCTGAGATTACAACTCTGTTCAATAAAACCACTCACTCCCGACTTGGTTCAACTCATAACACTAAGCCTAATTCTAATAATTCTGGGAAACAATGTACTTATTGTGGAAAGTACAAACATACTGAAGCCACCTATTATAGAAAACATGGTTTTCCCCCTGGTTTTAAATTCAGAAATGCATCTGTAAATGTTGTTGTTGCAATTGATCTGGTGATACTAATGTTTCTGCTGGTAAGAATTCACTTATGCCTAGTAAGGTTGAAAATCAAGAATACAGCTTCACCCTTGATCAATACTATAAGTTGTTAGCTTTGGTTCAAAATGATCAATCCCAGCCCTCTGCATCGATTAACCAAGTTTCAGCTACTAGTAAGACCATTTCCTCTAATTTCCATTCTTTCTCTACCTCCAGGATCATAGATTCAGGGGCTACATCTCATGTTTGTTCCAATTATACCTTGTTTACTTATGTTAAGTCCATTTCCCCTATATCAGTCAACTTACTAGATGGCACAAAGGTTCTTGCTAATTTTAGTGGAATCATTCATTTTTCTAATACTTTTTCTGTTCCTGATGTTTTATATGTTCCTACTTTTCGGTTTAACCTCATATCTGTTTCCCAATTAACTCAGTGCTTCCCTTGTACTGTCTTATTTCAGAACTCTCATTGTCTAATCCAACACCGGTTTTCAAAGAAGATGATTGGTTCAGCTGATGTGTATGAGGGCCTCTATATCTTGAAACCTCATGCAAATTTGTTGCCTTCTTCCAGTGTTAATGTTTTCACCAGTTCAGTCATGACCCCTACTTTGACCTTTGGCATTTTAGACTAGGACATTTGAGTAAATCTACATTGTATTCTGTACATTAATAGCACCCTTATGTTTCCTATAATTATGCTTTTTCATGCTATGATGTATGTCATTTTGCTAAGCAACGAAAGTTGCCTTTTCCTGTAAGCAATACGAAAACTAATAAAGTCTTTGGTTTAGTTCACATGGACATTTGGGGCCCTTATCATTTACCTTCTGTACATGACCATAAATATTTTCTTACTATTGTTGATGATTTTTCAAGATACACTTGGATCTACTTACTTAAAACTAAATCTGAAGTTAGATCTTATATTCAATCCTTTGTTCATATGGTTTCTACACAATTTAGCACTTCTGTCCAGATTATTCGTTTTGATAATGGTGTTGAGTTTATCATGGATGATTTTTATAATCAACATGGTATACTTCATCAAACCAGTTGTGTAGAGACACCTGAACAAAATAGTAAAGTAGAAAGGAAACATCAACACATTTTAAATGTTACAAGAGCTTTATTGTTTCAAGCTCATATACCTAAAGTTTATTGGTCATATGCTATTTCTCATGCGATTTATCTTATTAATCATTTACCTAGCCCCATTTTAAATCATAAATCCCCTTTTGAACTATTATTTCAAAAATGTCCAGATTTGAACAATTTCAAAGTCTTTGGTTGTCTTTGCTTTCCATCCACTCTCACCCATAATCGTACTAAGCTAGATCCCCGGGTTCATAAATGTGTTTTTCTTAGTTTCCAACATGGAACCAAGGGCTTTCTCACTTTGGACCTCCATAACCGTAGGATCTTACTCTCTAGGAATGTTCATTTTTATGAATCCATCTTTCCTTTTTGTAGTGTTGAGTCACCCTCTCTTCCAAATACCATGTCTTTACCTCAAGCATTACCACCATTAGATTTTAATACTACTTCTAATATTCCGGTTACCCCTGCTTTTGTTTCTCCACCAAATCCTGCTGGTCCTATCTGTTCATCATCTGTTTCTTCCTTACCTCCACTTATACGATCCACTAGGTCTAGACAATTACCTTCTTATTTGCATGACTACCATTTTGCTCTACAATGCACACCAGCACCTTCGGATTCTTTGGAAAAAGGTAGCTATCATCCTTTATCTTGTGTTATTTTTTATAATCATCTTTCTCCTACTTGTCGTCATTATTCTTTGTCTATTTCTATTGATGACATTCCCAAAACTTATTCCCAAGCTATTAAACATGAGGGTTGGAAAAATGCTATAGATGCTAAACTAAATGCTTTACAACAAAATAATACATGGGTGTTGACTGAATTACCTCCTGGAAAACGACCTATTGGGTGTAAGTGGGTTTTTGCTAAGAAATATAATTTGGATGGTACTTTGAATAGATATAAGGGTCGATTAGTAGCAAGAGGATATACTCAAATTAAAGGGATTGACTTTAATAATGATACTTTTCCCCCTGTTGCCAAGCTTACCACGATTCGATTATTACTTGCTTTAGCTGCTGCCCATAATTGGCATTTAAAACAACTTGATGTTAATAATGTTTTTCTCCATGGAGATCTTAATGAAGAAGTTTACATGTTGCCTCCTCCGGGTTTAGTTGTTTTTTCTCCTACACAAGTGTGTAAATTACAACGTTCCCTTTATGGTCTTAAGTAAGCTAGGCAGTGGTTTTTTAAGCTTTCTAAGGCCCTTATTTCATGTGGATATCATGCTTCTGCTGCTGATCATTCTCTGTTTATCAAGAGTACAGACCATTCATTCACTGTTTTGCTTGTTTATGTGGATGACATTATTCTTAGTGGAACTGATTTAGCTGAAATTAATCATGTTAAATCTTTTTTGGATTCATGCTTCAAAATCAAGGATTTAGGTGATGCAAGATATTTTCTTGGTTTGGAAATTGCTAGGAGTACTAAGGGTATCTCTCTTTGTCAACGAAAATTTGCTTTAGATATTCTTGCTAAATTCGGTTTTCTGGAAAGCAAGCCTGCTGTTACCCCTATGTCTGACAAAGTAAAATTGACCAAAGATGTTGGTGTTCCTTTAGTTGATGGTTCTAGCTATCGTACCTTGGTTGGTAGACTTCTTTATCTTGCAAATACCAGGCTTGATATTTCCTTTTCTGTTCAGTAGCTTAGTCAGTTCGTTCAGCACCCAACTGATATTCATTTGAAGGCTGCCCATAGAGTACTTCGTTATCTTAAAGCAGCCCCTGGTCATGGTTTATTTTTTCCTGTTTCATCTACTGTGAAATTGAATGCTTTTAGTGATTCTGATTGGGCAGGATGTATTGATACACGTCGCTCTATCACTGGTTTTTGTGGTTTTTTGGACCAAGCATTGATCACTTGGCGCTCCAAGAAACAGAACATGGTATCTACTTCTTCTTCAGAGGCCGAATACCGTGCCTTAGCCACCACCATTTGTGAACTCCAGTGGCTATCCTACTTATTACGTGACTTCGGCTTTCCTCTTACATCTCCAGCTTCTTTATATTGTGACAGTCAGTCGGCTAGGCATATTGCAGCTAATCCCACTTTCCATGAACGCACCAAACATCTTGACATTGACTGCCATGTTGTTCGGGAGAAACTTCAGATTGGATTAATTCACTTGCTCCCCATCAAATCCCAAGACCAGTTGGCTGATATCTTTACTAAGCCCCTTGCTTCTTCTGCATTTTCTACACTTTTATCCAAGATGGGTATGATAGATATACACACACCAGCTTGAGGGGGGGTATTGGTGTTATACAGATGTAAATATAGATAATTGATGGTATTATTTTGTTACATTTTATCTGTATATAAGTTAGGAAAATGTTAGTTTGTTAATAGTTAGTTACAGCTGTCAAAGTATTCTGTTGTACATGGTTAGTAAGGAACTTTGTCTATATAAGGCTCTGTACATACTAATATTATTCAAGAAATAAGATTTCATATTCATTTCTATTCTCTCTTCAGCAATAGAAGGCAACTCTAAGACATCATCATTGTCGTACACCTTGGCAAACTGTTGCTTCAATTGCTGAAATTGTACTCCCTCTTTCTCACCGTTGTTCGAACTGTATTTTTTATCCTCCAAGTAGTGAATTAACTTTACAGACTTGAATAATATTGGAGTTTTCTTATTGTGTCCACAAACTTTGTTATAACTCGTGCACTCGTAACCTGTGAAGCAATTTCTAGTTCCAAGATTTGATGAAAATATAATTGACACCCAGCCTGAGACACACACGATCTTTTTTTCTTTCTTTCTTTTTTCTTTTTTCAATTTTTGTAGCCATCAAATTAATCCGATGGATGATCCATATTATTATGTATCATTATCATGATAAAAAAAGGATAGGACTAATTAAAGAGACACAGGAGGTTATCCATATATACATGCTTATGGCCATCCTTTTTATTTTTGATCTTGCAACTAGCTTAAAAAATGCGTACACTTATTAATGAACAAGAAAAATGTAGGTAGTTAGTCCAATAATTATGGGGTAAATTTTCAACTTTATCATCATTCATTTATGAATGTGTATTTTTCAACTCTTTCTTCTCTCTTTATTTTCATAAGTACAATTAATATAGACAGAATTGTTACAAACTCATTTATTACTTGAAAAATGACTTATAAATAAAATCAAAATTTGTTGATCAAAATGAATTTATAAATAAGATCCGAGTTTTATATTGATCCTTTATATGACTATTTATATTTATAAGAATGAGGATTGTATTGCTGATTCAAACCTCATAGCTAGGTAGAGTATGATGTGATCATTGGTGTCAAAGCAATGATTCAATATACAGAGGATGGTCTATTAATAATACCAAGATACCGGGTTTGGTATGAGGAGTGGGGTTATAAAATTTAAATAAAGAAAATGAGCGGGATAAAAAAGTAAGAAAAAATTTAATTAATTAAGAAATTGTTATGAATATATTGATTATTTGGATGTCCATTGACTCCCGGTCTCCAAATATTACAAGATGACATGGGACCCACGCATAGTACCATGCATAGTAGTTTACTATTTGGTGAGACCCACACACAAAATTATACAACTCACGGGAATGCGTTCCCGTGAGTGTACAATTATGTAATTAGGGGAATATTGCATTAAATGAGCCAAAGTGGAAATTACACTAAAGGCCCATTTTCTTTCTATAAATTAAATAGAGGCCTTCTGTAAACATTCAAATTACACTGGAATGAGAACTTCTCTCTACTCTCTCTCTCTCTCTAAAATCTCTTGTTCTTGTATTTACTTTTCATCAGTTTTATATTATGTTATCAGCACGAAGACTCTACCAAGGTAAGATTTTATTACCATCTCCTTTACTATATGTTTATTTTATCTATCTGAGATAATCTTAACCATGATATGGAATTAAAGTTCTACTTTTACCGATTATTTTGAACATCGGGTTCCATGGTTAAGATTTGAGATTATTTATTATTCACAGTAAATAGTAATTTTTACTATTCATGTTAATTTTACCTTTTTCAGTAATTTTACATTTTTATTTATTTTGACTCCTATATGGAAGTCTAGATTTAATTTTTCAGTAATTTTATTTTATTCACTATTTACAGTTGATAGTAATTTTTACTATTCACCGTAAATTTATATTTTACTATTTATAGTAATTTATTTATGTTTTCTTCCTACTCCCTATTCATTTATTTCATGGTGGCGACATTAAGCTCCATTTGTAATTTAATTCTAATTCTTTACTTACTGCTTTATTTATTTAATTCATGGTGGCGATACTAAGCTCCATTTGTTTAATTTAAATTCTTTACTTATTGCTTTATTTATTTCATAGTGGCGATATTAAGCTCCATACTGACTTTACTAATATTTACATTATGCCACTAACATTTAAATTTATATTACTAACATTTATTTATGTATTTATTTACCTTTTATGGTGGCAACACTAATATTAGTGGACTCCATTTATTTATGCATTTATTTACCTTTTATGGTGGCAACACTAATATTAGTGGGCTCCATTTATTTATGCATTTATTTACCTTTTATGGTGGCGACACTAATATATTTATTAGTGGGCTCCATTTGTTTATCTTAATTCTTTACTGCTGTCTATATATTATATATTAAATATGCATCCTCTTTCTTACCTTCAGATGAGATAGGTCTCGCTGTGAGTTTACTACCATTCCTATCTCATCTTCTTTTTTATTTTCTTAGCATGTTTATTTACAGTTCTTTAAATTATGTTTTAATTTATAATATGATTCTAATTATTATCATTATTTTTAGTTTGAATCATGTCTTCCAGCCTTTCAAATCTTAAATTTAATGCTCTTGACATCACCGGGAAGAATTATCTATCATGTGTTTTAGATGCTGAAATCCATCTTCAAGCAAAGGACCTTGGAAAGGCTATATTGCCGGGAAATGATGCGTCCCCTCAAGAAAAGGCTAAAGCTATGATTTTTCTCCGACACCACATTCATGGAAAGTTTAAAAATTGAATATTTAATGGTGAAAGATCCATTTGAATTGTGGACTAGTTTAAAAGATAGGTATGATCATCAGAAAACGGTGATTTTGCCTAGAGCTAGTTATGAATGGATTCATCTCAGGCTACAAGATTTTAAAACTGTAAGTGAGTATAACTCAGCTGTTTTCAAAATAAGTTCTCAGTTAAAATTATGTGGTGAAAGAATAACTGATGAGGACTTATTAGAGAAAACATTTTTTACCTTTCATGCTTCGAATTTGCTTTTACAACAGCAATATCGAGAGAAATGTTTTAAAAAATATTTTGAGTTAATCTCATGTTTATTAGTAGCTGAGCAAAATAACGAGTTATTAATGAAAAATTATGAAAATCGTCCCACTGGATCTTCTCCATTTCTTGAAGCGAATGTGAGTGTACGGAATGATCATGGTCGTGGCCGTGGCCGTGGTCGTGGACGGGGACGTGGAAATCGTGGAGGCAGAAATAATCATGGTTCTTATCATGGTGGAAGAAGTTATTATAGTCCTTATACCCACTAGAAAAAGATGAATAATGAAGGACAGAAGAATGATAAAGAAGGTCCTTCAAAAGTTCTAGAACATAAATGTTATCGGTGTGGTATGAAGGGACACTGGGTACGTAATTGTCGTACGCCAGAACATTTAGCGAAACTTTACTAAGCCTCTATAAAAAGGAGTGTTAATAATGTGGAATGTGATGATAAGGCTCATAGAGATAATGATGTCAATGAGCCAAATGATGATGTTATGTCTCACTTAGAGGTGGAAGATTTTTATGATTAAATAAGTTTTACAGAAATTGTAATAATTATTTTGTTTCGTTTTGACTTGTTGCCAATTATGTATAATAAATATGTTTTTAATGCATCTCCTATATTAAATATGTTTTAATGCATTTTCTTTTATGAAGCTCATGGATATTTCAAATATTGCACACAAGAATGAAGATATATGTCTCATTGAGAGTATCCGACCCTTTTGCCAATTGAGCCCAAAAACGAGGGGTAAGAGACAAACGAAATTATTGACTCTGAAATATACCTAATCTTGTTATCATACTATTATCCACCCAACATATATTTGTGTGTCTGTGTTTTCTTAGATATAGAAATAATTTCTTACATGCTCATACATGCATAATTTATTATCCCAAGTAAATTTAAACTCACAACACATACACACACACATCCAAGTTGAGGAACCACTCCTCGAACAAATAAACAATCTTTTGAATTTGATGAAGACCGCAGTTCTTCAATCTAAAGAATTAAACCTAGTCCATGATTATGAACTCAATTCATCATCTGATGATTCTTCTTCTGAAATAAATGTCATCACAAGAGAACAATATTTGCTTTTGGATGTCATCAATAAACTTCCAGAATATGACAAAGGTAAATATTTTTCAAAATTCAAAGATATTCTTAATCAACCTTCGTCATCGTTAGCCTCTAAACTTTTTGTTTCTCATAACAAATATGATCTAATCAAAACTTTGGATAATTCAAACATTTTGTTAAACCTACCACAATCCAAGATCTTCAATTTGAGATCAATAATCTCAAAACTAAAGTTCGATTTCTTAAACTTAGTCAGGATACCATGAATTTGCCTTGATCTAGATTCAAGAACTCCTAACTTCATTTCAAACCCCTGCATGTGAGAATGATGATCAAATTTTGGAAAATGACCAAGAGGATGAAATTCTTTCTAAAACTTTTTAAAATTTGATTTCAAAAATTATGATTCTAAAGTTCTATATACATAAAAAAAAAATCATTATTAATAATGATCTTGTTATAGAACAATCTGTCTTATTTGATATTGGGGCTAAAGCCACAACTGCATTCAAGAAGGCATGATTCCTATCAAATATTTTGAATAAACAACTGAACGATTTAGTGCTATCAATAAGCTAGTCAAAAATATCTTTCAATACAAAATTTCAAATGTTGTCATAGAAAATGAAAGTTTGCAAATCAAAACTCCATTTATTCCGATGTAGGACATGGGAACTCAGATTATACTCGGAGCACTCTTTGCACAACTTTTATTTCCTTATATGACTGACTTTGATGGAGTTTCCAAACAACATTTAGAAAAAACAATTTATTTTCCTTTACTCAAAAACCCAAAAGTAGAGAGATTAATCATCTTCTTTCTAAACAATTGCATATTAGTTTTCTCAAAGAAGACATCTCCTTTAGACGTATCAAATAACAACTTCAACAATCAGTTATTCTACACACACGTGTATATGTGTGTGCATATATATGTGTGTGTTCATGTCAATATCGAATTTGTTCTGATCTTCTAGTGGTTCTGGTTTTCGATGTTAACTGATCATTGGATTAAAAAAATTCATTGAATTATTCTGTATACAATGCATCCTTTTTTTTTTACCACTGTCAAAGATGCCATTGAGAAATAGGCAGCCAAGAGAGAAGTACTCCCTCTCTCCCAACGTTTTCTATAAATACCAACACCTCCATTTAGTAATGTAAGCAAAACCCTTTCCATTGACTTTCCAAAAGCATCCCCGGCCCTTCTGGTGATAGCCACAATATGTCTTTAAATGCTTCTCCATCACTTGTAATTTCTCCTTCAAACCCTAAAATAAAAGCCACAGGCAAATTGGGTCGACAATGTGCAAATTTTCTTCCTTGTCCTTCGAATGAGCATTTCCTTCAATATGCTTCTGACTCTTTGGTATTTATATTTCTACTCTATTTAAAGTTGAAGATTTTTTAATTGAGGATAGAGTCTTGGAGAGGAGCTTTCCTTTCAATAAGCCTCTACTCTTCTATAAAATATTCATTACTTAACATTGTTTTTAATTCTCATCATTTACTTTCATGATATTAACTTTTTGAACTTCATTTATTTATTTATTGCATCGATCTCCTCTTCTCTCTCAGGCAGTCTAATGCAAATCACTCTTGCTCTGGCCGTTTCATTTTATTTATTGCATCCTCCCCCCCCCCCCCCCCCTCTCTCTCACCCGGTTACTTTGGCCTTCTTTTTGTTTCACTTCTACATTTATATATACCACCTACCTCAAGGTATAGTCAAGTGCAAAGTACCGCTGTTTTCGTGTTATTTTGTATTTCTGATCCTATATTTTATCTTTTAATGGGGTGAGGCTACAAATATCTATCTCTCTTTATAACCCACCTAGTGAAGGCCTTATGTACTCGAATGCCCTTTATCCTATATTTTATCTTTCTTTGTATTTTATGTGGAGTGGTACTTTTTATTTGTAAGGGAAAAAAATAATTAATAGCTTAATGCAAAAATTATATGGATTTGGATTTAAAACCAAACCAATAGACTTAACCTAATTCGGGACCTAATCAGTTCTTAATTAATGAAGTTCCTCCTTTTGATTTGGTTTTTTGCTCAGTTTAATTCAGGATAATTTTGCCTAAATCATGTAAAAAAGAATTTTTAATTATTAATAATCATTTGAGAAAATCAATTGTTTAGCCCTTGTGATAGTTTTCAATCAATTGTAACTAGGTGTTTAAACTTTGACTTAGGAAAACACAGTCGCTCTATTCAAATCATATAATAATTAAGTGTGTATGTATGTATGTAGGAAGTTGATGATGAAATGAATAAAATTATTGAAACATTGAAAGAAGAAGTTAGGAAGATACTTTCCTCTCCAGAGAAGCCATTAAAGAAAGCTGAATTGATTGACTCAATTCCAAGTTTGGGTTTGTCATATCATTTTGATCGTGAGATTGAAGAAGTATTGAAGCAGATTCACAATGATTATGTTGAAAATAATGAAATAACTCATATTGTAGATCTCCATTCTCTAGCATTGCTCTTTAAATTATTGAGGCAACATGGATGCCCTTTTTCACCAGGTATGCCACTATATATGCTTCCTTGGTTCAATTTGTTTAAGGACCCAGGTGTACTATAGCTAACTTTAGCGGGTAAATTAAATTCTTCTTCAACTATATACAAAACCAAAGATATTTATATCTCGCTAAAGATATGTCGCACACAGCTAATTAATAAGAGTTGCATTTGCCAAAGATGAGTTACACCACTCAAGGACATGAGTCCTTAGGGACCTTTTAGACAATAAATTTTGCAATGAGATATTTGGACAATCTTGAATTAAGGTAGACAATTCAAATTTTATGTTTCTTTATTTTTCTGAATCATCAATATATATATATATATATATATATATATATATAGAGATTAATGTTTCTCATGTTGTAGGAAAAAAATTATCTCATGTCACACACACATAAAATGGTGAGACTCACATATACATATATTAATTCATATATGTATATATGGGTCCCACCATTTCATGTGTGTGTAGGAAATTTAGTTTTCTCATGCAACATGAGAAAACTAAAACCTGTGTGTGTGTGTGTGTGTGTGTGTGTGTGTGTGTGTGTGTGTGTGTGTGTGTGTGTGTGTGTGTGTG
Source organism: Acacia confusa (assembly GCA_037074495.1). Lineage (NCBI taxonomy): Eukaryota > Viridiplantae > Streptophyta > Magnoliopsida > Fabales > Fabaceae > Acacia > Acacia confusa. Next base: position 41,251,837 of record CM073502.1, on the reverse strand, counting down.
TGTGTGTGTGTGTGTGTGTGTGTGTGTGTGTGTGTGTGTGTGTGTGTGTGTGTGTGTGTGTGTGTGTGTGTGTGTGTGTGTGTGTGTGTGTGTGTGTGTGTGTGTGTGTGTGTGTGTGTGTGTGTGTGGGGGCGTGCGTGATTCATAAATAGTGAGGCTATTTTATGTAATACAAGGGTGTGTGTGTGTGTGTTACTCATAAATAGTGAGGCTATTTTATGTAATACAAGGGATTTAGTTTAATACTTTATCTTAGAAATTAAAAAGCTTATTTCCATTTTGAGTATATTTTTAAAAAGTTAAGAATAATAAATATAATATTGGCTTTTCCCCCAAATCCTTTTTTTGGTCCTTTTCATCACTTACATATGCAAAATCAACATCACCAGATGTATTCAACAAGTTCAAGGATGAGAAAGGAAACTTCAGAGAAACGCTAACTTCAGATGTTGAAGGAATGATAACGCTGTATGAAGCTTGTCATCTGAGTATGCATGGAGAAGACATTTTAGACGAAGCGCTCTCTTTCACCTCCAATCATCATCTTCAATCCATCACCATTGAAACAAACCCTTTTGTTGCAGCAAAACTAAACAATGTGTTAAAGCAATGTCCACATAGGGGAATACAAAGGCTAGAGGCACGAAAGTACATCTCAATCTACCAAATTCATCCTTCCCATAATCAAGTTCTTTTGACCTTAGCAAAATTAGACTTCAATGCACTCCAAAAGCTGCACCAGAAAGAAATTGGCAACATATGCAAGTGAGTTGTTGAGCTTTGAGAAACGAAGGGAAGAAATATAAGCATTATAATATGAAATTACTAAGACATCTATACTTTCATTTTTATTTGTAGATGGTGGAACAGTTTGGATGTGCCAAGGAATCTGCCTTATGCAGGAAACAGGATTGTGGAAAGTTACTTCTGGAGCCTGGCGGCTTGTTCTGAGCCTCAATACTCCAAAGGCAGAAGCATCACGACCAAAGGAATTTGCTTGCTTACTATCATCGATGATACATTCGATGTTTATGGAACCATTGACGAACTAGAACTCTTCACTTCGGCGATTGAGAGGTTTAGTTTTTAAATGTGTTTGTTGAATTTTAAACTTAATTAGGCCTTCTCTCTGTGTCTTATCTAATTTTAATTTATTAATATGCTGACACAGGTGGGATACTAGTTGCTTGGATGACCTGCCAGGATATATGAAGCTAATTTATCAAGAAATATTGAATATGTTTGGAGAAATAGATGATGAGGTCAAGAGGAAAGAAGGAAGATCATCATACATTGTTGACTATCTCATAAAAGAGATATAAGATATTTTCCATATAAATTTCTCTATATATGTTGCCAATCAACTTCTCTTTTATATATATTTCAATAAACTATATATAAATTTCCCTATTGTTATATGGCAGTTTAAAAGCACAGTGGAAGCCTACATGGTAGAAGCGAGATGGTTGGATAGAAACCAGATACAAACAGTAGAGGAGTACTTAAACGTATCGGCATTAACTGCTTGCACTGCATTCTTGTCCATGTCACATTTCATTTGTATGGGAGACATTTTCGTGACTGAGGATATCTTTAAATGGGCTCAATCTCATCCTAAAATTATCCAAGCTACTGGTGTTATTGGTAGGCTCATGAATGACATCGTCTCAAGTGAGGTGGGTGTGTCTCTACATATAAAATTTATATACACATATAGCACCAATATAGTCCTAGTGGAACAGGCTTTAGCCACTTAATAATGAGTGAGGTCTTGAATTCGAGTGAATATGAATGCAGAAAACACATTTGATTAGAGAGCTGCCCCCACTGGTCTGACTATAATCAAATTTGACACAGTCATATAATGATATAATAAGAAAAATTTGTATACACGCCAAATAGACGACCTTCTCTTGATTAAAAATCTTTGTGGTGGTGCAGTTTGAGTGGAAAAGAGAGCACATCGCCTCGAGTGTGGAATGTTGTATGAAGGAGAAGGAAGTGACAAGGCCTGAAGCCATAGATGAATTGAGGAAGATGATTAAGAGTGCATGGAAGGATATCAATGAGGAATGTTTTAAGTCAACTCAAGTACCTATACCCTTTCTGATGATAGTTCTGAATTTTGCTCGCTTCTTGGATGTGATCTACAAGGATGCTGATACCTACACTCATTCTGAAGGAACCATGAAGGAGTTCATATCACTATTGTTTGTGGATCCTGTACCGATATGAGCAACATACTATATATGTTAGGGTAGTTGACTTCTTTGCTGAAATTAATGTGTCTCTTTATTACTTTGGCTTTAGTAAACGGTATGAGAAATCATCAATAAAATGTGTGATGTATGGTGTTAGTGTGTTTGTCTGATTAAATTTGTCCCTCATGGTTGTTTTTGCAGAGCATAAAAACACGTCTTGCATTGGTGTGTTCTTTGATAATAAAACGTGTATTTTGTTTCAAACAAATCGTGCTCTATTGCTTTATGTTTGTCTTCATAATGGGTTTAAGACCAAAAGAATCTTTTGGTTTCTGTTTTTTCCCTTCCTCTTCAATTTGTGCTTGTCAGAAATTAAAGGAAGAGGGGGAGAGAAAGCACACAATGTCATATCTATGTTCGGATCCGCTGGATTAAACCTCTGCATAAGCTAATAGAGTTTAAACTGAATTAACACTGCAAATTAATTAAACCACCACACAAGAAAAGAACAAAAAGAGGGGGAGAGAGTCACAAAACTCTGCCATTGTCGATTAGGGTGAGTAGAAACTGATGGAGTCGACTATATTTATAAGTTAATAATTCAGAAGTTAGTACGGTTTAATTTCTTGTATGCCTTAATTCAGAAGTTATTATCTTTGTTTTGAAATTAAAGACTAACAATAAATCATATTCTATATAAATGTATATAGACATCTATTTTGGATAACACTTTAGTTTGGATCACCACTATCACTACGCGCGGAAGGTTTTTTTAATTGTCAATATATTGATTAGAAATCAATTCATTCTCAAATAAACATTTTAATCAATGAACAAAATCATTATATCATATTCAACCAGTCGCCTCTTCCATATAAACATTAACTCTAAATCATTTTATACCTTAAAATATGTTGATCAAACACTGAATCTATTTCAATTAACTCGTTTAAAAATATACACATCTTAATAGTAGAAACTTGTTGGAGTTTGAAACCCTTAATAAGTCTTAACCTTATATAAAATCTCAAAAAAAAAAAAGATAAAATAGTAGAAATTCAAGATAGCATTACAGAAGCTTGGAAACAATCCCCCAACCAGTCCATATCCAAGTTATTGATTCAGGTAAGTATTAAATAAATGTTGATGACATCTAGAAGAACCAATATCATACAAACGCTTTACTATACTATCATGTAAAAAAGTCAAAAGTAAACATACGTGGACTACAAAATCTACCACAAATTGTTTTAAAGCCCAGACACTTTGGTATGATATTTTTTGAAGGATACAAATGTGTGCGTGTTATTGTCAGTTATATAATGAATATAATTTGTGTTTTTTTGGGTTTTTTTTTTTTTGGGGGGGGGGGGGGTTGTGGGGGCCAGCCTGATTGGCTTGTGGGCTAGCATTGTATAGGCTTGTGAGCCATATGGGTTAGCCAGTACAGGCTTTAAAAATTGGGCTGATTAATTCCTAAATCTAATTAAAGACTAAGATTAGGTCAATTAAAAACCACTAAAACAAACCCTTCTCTTGGGTTCAAATGGTAAATGCATCGAACACTCTCACTAGAATGAGGTGATTCGATTTTAGAGTTGGTTAAAGCATTTTCCCAATATGAAGTAATAGAGAGCTTGTCGTCCCAATATTTCTATCATTATTCCTATTGAAAGAGAGATTCCACCAGATCATGGGTAAATCCAATCTTTTTTTTCATTTTCATATTAAAAAAAACCACTAAAAGAAAGTTAGTCATTTATAACGTGGCAAATTAAAGTTCAAATTTCCACTAAAAAATGTGTTTAGACTTAGAGCTTGACAATGCCCAACAAAAAATCATTGAAATGATAAACACCAAAAGCTAATTATTTAATATTTTTAAATGAAAAATCATTTTTAATAATGAAAGTTAAAAAATTATCTTTACTTTACATTCTATAAACAAATTTTTTTTTCGAACAGAAAAACATAAGATAAAAAAATCCATTCTACTTCATCCAAATTATGTAATGGTCTATAGCCGCGATTAGTTCTTGTTACTCATGATTGTCATTATTATAACAACAACCTGTGATTAACATTAATATGTGTGTGTAGGAAGTACATCCAAACGTGGAATTTGTTAGAAAAACTAAATGATTTAATCATACTTTAGTCACCAGATATCTAATTAGATCTAATGCGGAATTAAAGAAAATAAAAGACAGAAATACCTCCAGCCATTGATTCACCGTGAAAGTAGAAGACTACAATCCTTCTATGTCCTCACTCTCACTCTCACTCTGTAGATGGTGTTTGAGTTATTCATCGTGTGAGCAGACTTAGGAGACCAGGTAAATAAATAGAAAAGGAGCACGGAGTATTTTCCACATCTTCCCATCAAAGACGTGTCAGCTTTACATGCTAAATTCATGGGCAGTTAAGATTTGGTGGATCTGAACACGGACCACTTCTTAATTTTATAATTAACAAATCCCGATATTAATTCAAATTAATGTATAAATAATAATTATAAAATTCCAACATTCTCCCACTTGGTCCACAAATTTCACCATATACCATAAGGAAAAACAAAATGTATGGATCATAGCGATAGGTCCTCTTAGAGCGAGTATTGTCTTCCATGTATCACAGTGCATCATGTCCCTAAAGCCCATGTAACTTAATGAATAAACCTCATGTTTATTCTCAGTCCAAACTTAATGATATTTCTCAAATAAAATAAACATATGAATATATGCACAAGACTGAAATGAGAAAATATCCAAATAAAGTTTCATAAAACAACATCGTTCTTACAACGAAAATTTCATAAAGGAACCAAGTCTCATTCTTTCTGCATGATCCTTTGATTTCAATGTAGGCATGCCTTAAGTTAAAGGATCAATAATCATCAATTCAGTGCTCATGTGTTCAATAACCACTGTTTTATTTTTAACACGCTCTCTTATGGCTAAACACTTAATGTCGATGTGCTTGATTCGACTACAACCTTTTGTTGTTCTTAGTCATAAAAACAGCAACTAAATTGTCATAATATAACCTCAATGGCTTAGAAATCGAATCCATGATTCTAAGCCCATGAATGAAACCCCTCATCCATACACCATGTGAGGTAGTCTCAAAACAAGGTACGAACTTAGCTTACATCGTAGAAGTAGCAATCAGAGACTGCTTCTTATTGCTCTATGATACAACTCCACCGGTTGTATCATCCACATACCGAATAAGAAAACAAATCTTGCTCTCACTGACCTTTTGGTTATACATTCATCCACAATGTTCTCTACAAACCCAAATAAAGAAATAACATTATGAAATTTTAAATACCATTGGCGGGAAGCTTGTTTCAATCCATATATGGATTTCCTAAGCTTGCACACCAAATACTCACCATCACTAGAGGAAAATCCTTCTGATTGTTTCATGTAAACCTCTTCCTCTAGTTCTCAATTGAGAAAGGCCGTTTTCACATTCATTTGTTGCAACTCTAAGTCAAAATGTGCAACTAAATCTAGAATGATACAGAGGGAATCTTTCTTGGATATAGGAGAAAAAGTTTCCTTGTAATCGATTCCTTCTCTTTGAGTGAATCCTGTAGCAACGAGTCTTGCCTTATGTCTATCAAGGTTGTCCAATGAGTCTCTTTTAGTTTTGAAGACCCATTTAGATCCAATGGCCTTGGCACCATCAGGCAACTCAACAAGATCCTAGACTCTATTAGATGCCATAGAATCCATCTCATCCTTTATAGCTTCATACCATGAACTTGATTCTCTATCGTTCATGGCTTGTGAAAACATTTCAGGATCATTCTCAGCTCTTACTTTACAGTCAGATTCTTGCAAATACATAATATATTCACTAGGTATCACTAATCTTCTTGTTCTAGTAGATCTCCTTAATGTTGTCCCATTATCTTCTTGAGGAACTTGTTGTTCAACAACTTCCAATTGTTCCTCATTAACAGCTTGATCTACTGGATCAATATCAGCGAGTTGTGGATCTTGATTGACTAGTTGTACAACACTCAGTTGAACTGAAGGAGTATCGTTAACAACCAATCTCAAACTTAAAGTGGAAGTTTGATTATCTAAATGATCCTTTTCAAAAAGATGGTCTTTGAATTGATCGCTCCCACTGATCAAGTCATATTCAAGAAATTTGGCATTTCTTGATTCCACACTCTCCCATTTTCATTATCAGCCTTACCTCCTTCTGAACACACATGAACAAAGATTTATTAATTGACCATTTACCTTTATATGTGTTAGACAATATCTTAATGGTTCCATATGACTGTGGAAGAATGTTCCGACTATAGTGTATAAGGAAAGAATCAAACATGTCAACCCTAAGTGTCTTTAGTTAAGTGTCCCTCATCTACATGATGTGCTCATGCACATATTTTAATGCAGTGAGTTTTAGAGATGAAGACTTCATTATTAGGGTGCTGGCAAGTGCCTTATCTAAAGTCTGAAATTGATTATCAATTGCCTTCAGAAGTGGCCTAATCTTGTCATATTGTTCGACAGAACCAAGAATACCAGTAGAGATTAAGGTCTTTACGAACATAACTGAGAGGCGATTAGATCGCTCCCACTTTTCATAAAGGGGAATCTCATCTAGAGTGTTGGTCTCCTTAATGGAGGGTGGCTCGTCTTTCCTAATAGCATAGTCAATATCCATCCACCTCAATTGGAGAAGAACTCTCTCTCTCCCCATACTTTATAGTTATCACCCCTTAATTCAAGGAACCTCACATTTCATATCAGAGAAATTTACAGGTTGTTTAACTGCATAATAATGAACATACATGCTTAAGAACATTAAAATTTGAGACTAATAAATGTCATGTTTTACCAATGTAAATCATGCAAAATATGTAAATCTACTGACATACAACTTGCTTGTGGGCTAAAGTTCCAATTCAATAAGATTTACATCTCTATGATAAAACTATCAAATTATTTCTTTATTCTTAATTCTTGTGGGCAAGTTAAGAATATAATTTGATATTTTATCTCAATTAATCGTATCATTATAAATTCGTATCACTAAAGTCTACCTGTGGGCAAAGACATCAGCATAGCATGAATTTATCTCGAATTGATGAAACTAGAATGTAGTTATATCCCCTAATACCTGTGGGCTACTTAGAAAATATAATACCATTCCATTCCACCCTAATTAAAAATATAGTTATAATTATCTACCTGCGGGCAAAGATTAATTATAACCATATATTTAATTACAATTGATGTCTTTAATCTTAGTGTGATGTATTAGTGTATGTGCCTAGTGAGGTTGTTTTGGCTACCCCTCAATTCTACATACTCATCACAAAGACATCACACCATTGTGTATACTAATTGTACACATGATCATAATTTGATATGATATAACCTTATGTGATCAAATATGCATACAACATGTGCATAAGGATGCTGTGGCTATTCCTTAAATAAAACACGTATGCTAGTCACTAATATCAAATGTGTACAATGTAAATACCATACACATACACACAATGTCAATAAGAATCTTAATTTAATTAATTTAATCAATTAAATCATTAATGTGAATAAATAAATATTTACTCACCATTTATTGATATTCTAAAATCCATATATGATTATGTATGCATGTTATAAGAGGGCTTTGTAGCCACCACTCTTACACACAAGTTAATCATTAATATCAATAATGTGCATTTAAATTTTGTATATGCACAACTTCATGGAGGACTTAACCAATTAATTTAATCAACATAAGTGATTAAATACAATCCTCCCACTTTGATTAAATTAATACTCCTTAAGATACATACTAATCACCAATATTAATATTAATCACCTTGTGCATTTATATTCCAAATATGCACAAGTATTTAATGAGAATTTAATTGATTAATTTAATCAACAAAGTGTGATTAAATAATCATCTTAGAAAAATTCTCCCACTATATTGTGCATAATTAAATGTAATATATGCACATCTTAATGGAGGGATTAATTGATTGATTTGATCAAAAGAAAATGACTAAATAATCCAAGAAAAATCCTCTCACTGTTTAATGTATCTAAAATTGTTTAAAGAATTAATATTGGCATACTTCAGTTGAAACTTGGCTTCAAAAATTTCGAACCAAATGTTTCAATCCTAATTAGTCATACAAAACATATAATAAAAATTCCTCTGGAATAGGATTTATCATATTATATATGACTAATTACAACTAATGTTATTTTGTGATCATAAAACTATAAGCAGTATTAAAATTATAAGCAATATTAAAATAAAATCAATTATTCATGTGTCATATTATTCAACTTAATATTGCATCTATTATGAAATAATAATTAATACATACAATAAATTAGAATAATAACATGAATTCAAAATGAATTATATTTCAGATTTATATTTAAATCCGAAAAATAATAATATGTCAATAAATTAAATCCACATAAAACACCTAAGTAATTCTCGGTCTGACAGTAAAGGACCGCTACTTAAGATTTTAGTTTTGGTCTGAGAGCATGGGTTCGAATCCACTCGATGACATTTTTAAAAAATTTTATCAATCAAATAAAAAATTATTTCAATTTAAAAAATGTCAATACACTGCACAAGGGAGAACGTGGCTCAAGTGGCAGCGGGTCTGCCTTTAGGCGCCCACGCGCCAAAGAGGTACCGGGTTCGAATGAGGCTGAGGCGGTTTTTGCTTTTATTTTTTTTTTTGTTTCAAAACGCAAAAATGGACTGGACCTGGCCCAACCGAACGTCTGGCCCATTTAACCAATAAGTGAAACTTTGTGTTTCACTAAGGCCCAAAATGACGTTGGCCCCTTTCCCTTTTTTTTTTTTGAGTTGTCTTCTTCCTTAAAACCGGATCCCTAGGATCCGATTGAAGACCCGGTTCCAGTCGACGACCCGATTGTTGTCCCCAGATCTGCAGATGCAGATCGCCCTTTCCGGCGACTCCAGGTAGTGTCTCAGGCGACATTTTCAACGGTTAAAATCACAAAAAACTCGATCCCCAGCCATATGATCACGAAATCGACGGATTCAAGCCAAAACAAAATCAATCCGAAACAGATTTAAACCACGAAAATTTCTCCAGTTTTCCGATGAAGGACCGATGGTTCTGAGCTTAAAAAAAAAAATGATTTTAAATTTCGGTTTTCATCAAAAGGCAAGCATAATCTCAGGATAGTTACCAAAATTCGAAATAATCTTAATCAAAAAATTTCAAGCTTCCAACAGCAACAACCCATGGCTCCAGCCAAAGAAAGAAAAACCAGATCAATGTATATAAACATAAAACCTAGGTTGGAAGCATATTCATAGCGAAAAAACATGATTAACTCTAAGTCTTAGTTCAAATAACAGGATTGACAGGGTTCTTCGAATGTATATAAAAGCCGTGGATATATATAAATATCCTATGATGCTCTCATAATTCCATAATTCCAAAGATAACATAATAACCAAATTAATATCAGTTAAAATGAATTACAGGCAACAAGCAATTATTTAGATGTGAGAGCATAATCAAATAAGAATCAAGGCAGAGGCATATGTTTTGCTCTGATATCAAATGTTAGAAAAACTAAATGATTTAATCATACTTTAGTCACCAAATAAGTAATTAGATCTAATGCGGAATTAAAGAAAATAAAAGACAGAAATACCTCCAGCCATTGATTCATCGTGAAAGCAGAAGATCACAATCCTTCTAAGTCCTCACTCTCACTCTGTAGATGGTGTTTGAGTTATTCATCGTGTGAGCGGACTTAGGGGACCGGATAAATAAATAGAAAAGGAGCACAGAGTATTTTCCACGTCTTCCCATCAAAGACGTTTCAGCTTTACATGCTAAATTCATGGGCAGTTAAGATTTGGTGGATCTGAACGTGGACCACTTCTTAATTTTATAATTAACAAATCCCAATATTAATTCAAATTAATATATAATATTAATTCAAATTAATGTATAAATAATAATTATAAAATTCCAACAGAATTTACATTAATCATTAATCAATGGAAAAAATTCTTAATTGAAGGTGTTAAATGCTAGAAATTAATTTTATTTAGGGAAAATTAGAATAAAAGATCTGGAGGAAAAAAAATCTATTGAGAAAGATTATAAAAGTTGGGCTAAAGTATACTTTTAGTCCTTTAAGTTTGTATGAGATATACTTTTGATCCCTTAACTTTATAAAGTATACTTTTAATCCTATAATTTTAACACCGTTAATTTTGCTAATGGAAAATGCAAACTCAAGTGATAATAGTGTAAACTTAAGTGATGACTGTGTAATTAAATGCTATTAAACTTAAATTTAAAATATGGGTAAATTGAAGAATATATAAATTTTGTTTAATTAAATGATATTAGTTCGTCACGTCAGTATTTTCCGTTAACAATATTAACGGTGTTAGAGTTATAGGACCAAATGTATACTTTATAAAGTTAAGGGACCAAAAGTATGCCTTATATAAAACTTAGAGGACTAAAAGTATATTTTAGTCTAAAAGTTGTAATTATTTAGAAAGACCAAATACAAAAATATAAAATGAAAACTACTAAAATATCCTTAAAGTGTGTTTGGTTTGACGGGAGGGGAGGGAGTAGGAGGGAAATAATCTTTTAGGATGACATTAACCAAATTGCTATTAATTAAAAAATATTCTTTTTTGTCGAGAGTATATTTTATGAATATTAAAAATTTTCTATGGACTATTTTGTAAAGATGGGAGAAAAAATTTCTCTCTCAACTTTCCCTCCCACTTCCTCCATTCAAATCAAACATAGTGTTAGCGAAATCTTCCGTATTCTTCCAACATTTCCTCTCATATTCTATTTTTAAAACTAATATAAAATTCAAAATTTCACTAAATTAAACAAAAAATTTCTCAAATCTTCTTCGCAACAACTTGCATAGATATATATGAAAAAAATTACACACTCTTCAATTTTGTCAAAATTTATAATTTGTTAAAATTAACCAAAAAAAATATTTAAAATATATTTATATAATTTTAATAAAAATCAAGGTATTTAATAATTTACTATATATGTTAAAACGAAAAAATTTTATATGATTTATTTTTATTTTAGAAAAACTTAATGTGGGCTAAAAACTCATTTAATGTTAATAAAATAAAATAAAAATTATTATATTTTGAAAACACATTAGGTGAGTTTAGTTTTTATTCTTTTTAAGAAATAGTTTAATTGATATTAGTGTTGATACTTAATAATGTAAATATGACAACTTGATGATATAATTTTTAATTAAATTATCTATTGATTATATGAATATGAAACTTGTTGAAAATTAAAATTTCAAAAAATATGAGTTTGAACTCTATATTTAATTAAATAATATATTGATTTTTCATGGGTATGAAATATGATGTAAAATAAAATAAGAAAAAGGAGAGATATTATCCTATTTGAAGTGAATGATGGGTATTTTAGTTATAATTTTAGTCTTTTTTTTTTAATTACCTATACAAGAGATAATGTAGAAGGCTTAACTAATGACAATTTAATAATTTTAAATTTATATTACGATATTTGGTTTTTATAAGTAATTACAATTTTTATAATCATTTTCAATAAATATATTTTCATCCTTCATTCTAATTTTTTCTTTTATTAATTATTATAAATTATAATTAATCAAACATTAATCAATCCATTCTACTTCGGGCAAAAAACAAATTAATCGATTCTACCATCGTAACCTGTTTGGAGCATCTCGTTAGGAAATTATTTTCTACTTGGGAGTTTGGAGGACATACACTCAAAAAGCCTCAAATCCCTAAATCCCCATCTCCCCCAGTTCGCAGATCCATTCCCTGCTCCGATCACTTTATCAATTTATCCAACTTCATCCGTCGACGCCGTCTCTTCTTTCGTCCTCCATCGACGCTGTGGTTTCGTTTGCTGCTCCCAGCTTCCTTATCATTGTCACTGTATCCGTCACCCGAAATCTCGTTGCTTCCATCTGTCCGTCATCGACATCGTGGGCTCATCGTTGGTTCTCCTCGTGTTGACTGGTGAGTCCTTATTCTTCTCTCCTTTTCATCTTCCTCGTTCGTGGATGTTTTCTTTCCGTGGAGTTGTCTGAATCTGCTTTTAAGGCGAGCAGTGGCATTATACTGCGAAGGTGTGGCTGCAGTCAAAATCTTATCCCCAGTATTTTAGAGTGTTATGTTGTTTGATTGAAATTTCTGCCTCTGTTATCATTTGTTGAATGTTAATTTAGGATGAACCTAAATATTTACAACAACGAAAATGTGGTATAACCCTACCACATCAGGATGAATAATTACTAAAATCAAGGCAGTTCAAGAGTTAATAATTTTGGAAGTCAACCCCAAGAACCTATAGCCCTTGAACTATTCTTGGTGCAGCCATCCAAATGTGGACAAGAACATATAATCCAATTATAGCTGTTGTAACTGGGATTAAATTTGCAAAATACTGCACTGCCAACTCCCAATTTGATTGTTGTTTACCTGTAGTGATGCCAAACGTGTTCCTTTTTGGAACCAAGGTTCTTTGAATCAACAGTTTAGCATTTTCACATTACAAACTAGCATACTAATTTCTTCTTTCCTCCCATTTTCTATCATTCCTTTAATCATAGTACTCTGCACAAAATTCGATCACCATGATATCAAGAGGTGTGAACAATGTTCTTCTGATGTTAACTCAGGTCCAAGAGTAATCATGTTGAGTAATTATGTTCTAGAGGTGTTCCTGTGCATAAATTCTGGAGTGCTAACAGTGGCAAAAATAGCAAAATTCTTTCCATCAGCTTTTAGATATGTTTGTTCCTCATAGGCGTTAGCAGCTTTAATCAAGTTAGTCGCAGCCTTGACATAAGTAAGTGATCTATTTAATGAGGTTTTGGTACCATCATTCTCAAACTTCCAAGGCCCTATTTGTTACTCTGTAGTAGTCTCTAACTCCGCCAATGACTTGGGGAAATTTGAATCATTAAAAAATGTAATGTGTTCGGTCTTTTTTAGCTATGATATATAATTGATCTTTAAGAACTCCTCCTAGTGTATTGGTTGGAGCAAACAATTGATTACAGAGCTTGTTTTATCTTTATGCCATTGTGTCTGATGCAGATTATTTGATAGATGGTACTATAGGAGCTCATAGATTAGCAGTGGACTTGTAGAGAATGTATGGAAGAGCAGCAGGTCTTGATAGATTTAAGAAAGCTCAAAGCTTGGAACCATTTTCTGTTTCAGCCAATTCATCTTCAAAACCCAGTGCTCAACCTGGAACTAAAGTAGTCACCCACTCCTCCGCTTTGCCTTCACAATCTCAAACTTCTTTCCATCAAGTCCAGCGTCAACAACAGCCACAACAACGGGTACAGCAAAATCATGCTTCTCATGGAGCCACAGGATTAGAGGCAGCCCCATTGTTGGGGCAGACCCAGCAGGCTACACAAGTTGGTGGGGGACAATCAGCATGGCAGCCCCCAGATTGGGCAATTGAGCCTCGTCCAGGTGTTTATTATCTAGAAGTTTTGAAGGATGGCCAGGTGTTGGATCAAATTAATCTGGACAGGCGGAGGCTCATCTTTGGGAGGCAAATCCAAACGTGTGATTTTGTGCTTGATCACCAATCTGTCTCTCGTCAACATGCTGCAGTTGTTCCTCACAAGAATGGAAGGTTAGTGCATTTTTGCTCATCCTTGGTATTACAGGATTGGATTTGCTATATTTGTAGATGATCACTACTGTCAATTTCTTTGTTGAGTATTTTTCCGATGATATATGTCACCTAAACCAAATAATTAAAGCTTGAGCTTTCTTTGGTCAGCTATTTACCTAAATGAATCACAGCAACTATGCTACCATAGTATCTGCATGACTAATTGTATGTTTGGCATCGTTGAATTGGTGTTCTGATCAAAGCTAGGGCCTATTATGATCAACTCAGGAATAACAGCAGTAATTAGATATAGTTGCATTTTTTTTTCAATTTAGAATGACAAGATTAAGTAGTTCATGATCTGCTGAGCCACATGGGACCCTCCAAAGGGAAAATAACCCACTATCATTTGACTCAATGAAAGAGGCCCTAAGGCAGAATGGTGGATAGATTTATACGTTTTTTTGTGAAATGTAATTCAAGTTTTGTGTAATTTGATCTCATGATTCATATGGCATTAAATAACTTTTTTATTCCTTCTCCAGCATATATGTGATTGATTTAGGATCTGCTCATGGTACATTTGTTGCTAATGAACGATTGACTAAGGATTCACCGGTTGAGCTTGAAGTGGGGCAATCTCTGCGATTTGCTGCATCAACAAGAACTTACATATTAAGAAAGAATGATGCAGCCTTGTTTCCTCGTCCTCCACTGCCCACAGAGATCGATTTACCCCCACCTCCTGACCCCTCTGATGAAGAAGCTGTGGTTGCATACAACACACTTATAAATCGTTATGGCCTTGGCAAGGTCGATCAAGGGTCTAGAACCGTGGAATCTAGTAGGAAAAATGACAATCATCAATCAGACCGAGCTTCCAAGAGAATCAGGAAGATGAGAGTCACCTTCAGGGACCAGGTAGGGGGAGAACTAGTTGAGGTTGTTGGGGTTTCTGATGGCGCAGATGTAGGAACAGAACCTGGCCCAGTTGGAGTTAAAGAAGGAAGTCTTGTTGGGAAATATGAATCCCTTGTACAGATCACAGTAATACCTAAGGGGAAAGAGCAGTCCGTCATAAAGGAAGCTGATTCATCCC
This sequence comes from Acacia confusa, assembly GCA_037074495.1. Taxonomy (NCBI): domain Eukaryota; kingdom Viridiplantae; phylum Streptophyta; class Magnoliopsida; order Fabales; family Fabaceae; genus Acacia; species Acacia confusa. Next base: position 41,236,836 of record CM073502.1, on the reverse strand, counting down.
AGAAAGGAGTGACTGATAAACTACAAGAAGTCTTGAAAAAGGTCAAAACTACACAGAAAGTTGGGATTTATGATGACCTGTATGGAGAATCATTTTCTGCCAATGTTGGATCTTCCTGGGCCTACTCATCTGTCAATACTGGTAAAGGAGCTCCTCCAGATAAAGTTGGTGAAGATAATGGAAAACCGGACAATAATCCTAGTAGTAGTTTTGATGGAGACAACGAAGATGATGATGATTTATTTGGGTGATTAACTATACCCCTTCAGACCTAATCAGGGAATGTATTTGTGTTAGTTCTGTAACTGAGTTCCACAAGATGACGAGGAGATAAAGTGACACTTGAAATTGCATTATATGCTTCTTTTATTTTGTGGTTTAATTGTTGTAATGCATCCACAATTTTGTTTCCCGCAGCATACTTCATCAACTCAAATACAGAAAGATGTGAGTTTCCTGGTAAAATGTTGTTGGATACAATCTTGAGTAAACTATGTTATAGGAAATGACAGCTTATAGTTTGTAGTTTACATAAACTAGGTTGATCACATGCAATAAATCAAACGTAGTGATTTTATAAATAGTGGGAGGGTAAAATTAGGGGCCAAAAAGCTTTCAAGAATTTAGGCTTTTAAAGGTCATAATTTGGCTTAATAAAATGAAATAAAGGTGTTTTTTCCCCTTTTGACCTGAATGAGGTAAAGTGGTTTGAAAGATTACTCGTGTATACATAATCTAGTTATAAAGTACGCGGCTACAAAAGCACATTAATCTATTTAGTTGTTGATCACCCCTAATAACATAACTTACTTATTTGAGACCAGAAGTCTAACATTGATTAGTTATAAATATAAAGATAGGTTTTATCAATTTGATTCAAGTTATTTTGATAAAAACATAACTTTAACATATAACTGAATCTAATTTTCAATATAATTATACAAATTATATATCTTCTTATTGAATTAAACTAGCATTGACTCCTTCGTGCCATACAAAGAAAAGAATTCTCTTCTATGTAATCAAAGTTCCAATTCATTACAATCTCCATCATTCTAAAGTGTCAACACATTATCATTACACCCTATGTACGTACGAGAAGAATTAAACTCACCCCCAAGAAGGAGTGCTATTATCTAATGTGAGTGAACATGAGAGAAGGCAATGGCTTGGCAAATGTAAATTTTGATTTATTAGCTATATTGATAGTTTATTCTACATGGTTGAATTCCTAATGTTAGTTCTCTATGTGTTTTGATGATAACTGACAATTGTAAACTAAATTTGAAGTTTGTCTTTGGTAAGTTGTAAAACTTACTGTTCAAGGCAAACTCGAGTCTAGGGAACGGAACTCGAGTTTGGACTTGACAGACAGAAGCTTAGTTTTTACAAAGCTGGCCAAACTCCAGTTTGTGTAAGACAAACTCGAGTTTGCATTATATCGAGAGCAATCAAAATTCTTAAGAACTGTAAATTCGAGTCTATGTTTTGGAAACTCGAGTTTAGGATCAAACAGAAGCTTCAATGCTTTATTAAAATTTCAAAACTCCAGTTTCATATCCACAAACTCTAGTTTACCAAATACAAAAGTCTTCAAGTTTAAAGTTTTCAACTGAAACTCGAGTCTGGACGTAGAAGACTCGAGTCTGGGTTATAACAGAGACACTCGAGCTCTTGTTTATTTTGTAAACTCCAGTTTTGATTTCAAAGACTCCAGTTTAAGATTAACAGGATGTTTTCAAAGTTTCAGCTACCACTGAAACTCGAGTCTGGATCCTGGAGACTCGAGTTTAGGACAAACTGAAAATACTCGAGTTATTACATGATTTCTAAACTCCAGTTTGAGCCTTCAAATATGTTTCAAATGTTTCAGTTCACACTGAAACTCGAGTTAAGATTTTGGTGACTCGAGTTTAGCTCAAACAGAAAAAAAAACTCGAATAAATGACTGATTTGAAAACTCCAGTTTGAAAAATGGAAACTCCAATTTACACATAAAAAGATTTTTCAAATGTTTCAGTTTTCACTGAAACTCGAGTTTTGAATATCAAAACTCGAGTCTGGATCATACAGAGAGCTATGCAATATTTCAGGTCTTGTAAACTTCAGTCTGCATTTCTAAACTCTAGTTTTGAAGCTGTGAACTTAAACTTAAGTTTTTCATAAAAGCTTCAAACTCGAGTCAGTCACTAAATGACTCAAGTTTAGCCAAGTGTTCAAAATCTCATTCAAAACCAACTCATGACTTTCTTCTCTGTAAGAACCAAACTCAAGTCAGTTACTTGTCAACTCGAGTTTATGAAACTTTCAAACATACCTTGCTCTCTGGATGAACCTCAAACTCGAGTCTAGAACACCAAACTCGAGTTTGCATCGGTAACTTTTGAAAACCAAATCAAATCAATCTGCGAAATCATTATGGGTTAATCTGAAATTATCATATCTTGTTGCATTATTATTCCTAACATTATTGATCAAGTTTTTGATAAGTTTCAGACAGGTTCATCACAAGATCAAGGCGAAATCAAGATCCAGAATAAGTGCATTAAATGAAGAACCAAGAACAGGGCTGATTCTTCTCCCTTATCCCAGATGTTTAGTTCAGACCGTTGGAACACATTAAGATCACCTCAAACGGTCAAATTAAGATCATGGAATGACAAAGAATCTGGAAGACGTTCTGCAACAACATATTCCAGGATTTCAGCAAAGAATTGAAAGAACAGAGCAAAATTTGCAACTGTCATTTTCCAGATTTGCAACTGAACGTTGGAGAAGATATTGCAACGGCTAGCTTATTTAGTTAGGCTATAAAAGACTATGAAGACTCAAAGCAAGACACACATTGAAGCTACACTTGAACACATTTGCATTTTTGAGTCTGTATTGTGATTCTTTTATCTGTTCTTCAGTGATTATTAATATTCACTCTTTTGAGAGATTGAAATTCTTTTAAAGCATTTGGTTGTGTAAACTCAAGGTGATGGAATATGTGAGTTAGGTTGTTTAATTACAAAGTGTAAGGGTGAGCAAGTCCTAGGTGATTAGAATTGTGTCTTGTCTTCATTGTTGTAGTTAAAAACCTGTTGAACTAGTGGAAACACCCAGAAGGTATCTAGGGACTGGACGTAGGTCAAGGTTGAGACCTAACCAGTATAAATTCTGTGTATCTAAGCTTTTCTTTCTCTACTCTTTTATTATTTATTTCTTACGCTTTATTTTTAAGAGTTGAAAAGAATTTTTAAAATCCTCAATTCACTCCCCTCTTGGTGATTTCTTCCACTTTCACCTAGCCTTTTTTTAAATTAAAGAGCCGATACAAATAGTTTAAAGCTATCATTACAATCAGATCTATGATTCTATACTTATAATAGAACTTTCATGCCACTAGATTAGAAGGTCTTACGTTTCACTTACAATTCGGAAGAAGACCATCTCCTCATTCATTTTTTCATGAACCTTCGATTTGACGGACATTATTTAAAAATTATGAAAAATAATGAGAAAATAGTGAATAATAGAAAGTAACCCTAACCATTCTAAAACAATATCATCACTAACAGCACCGTGTTTAGTGATGGCTAGATGGCTGAGATTTCTTAAGAAACTGTACGGCTAGATTAACCTCACATCCAAAACGACACGGTTTTAATGAGCGGAGGCCATGGATTGAAGCCGTACCCAATAACCTCTGGCCTCTGCCGGCGCCGTCGTTTCCTTCGTCCTCCAAGGCTCCAACGACGCTCTTTCCATTTCCGTTGTTGTTCGTGCTGCCTCCATCGTCGGAGGTATTGCACCATTATGAAATTATGTATTTTGAGGCAAATGAAGGAATTTGATCCCTTATGCATTGTTTTCCATGCAAGACTTTTCTTGCCACCCTACTTGTATTTTTCGGTGTAACCAAAATACAGTGCACTTCTGAGGTAATATTTAAATAGAAGACCCCTAATGTGAATTTGTTGTCACAAATATGCTTTGCTCCACCAGCTTCTTCTTATCGACAAAATCATCATCAGTACAAGGGCCATTATGAGGATCTTTAGGGTCGTATGATACTTACACCATGGCCACAGAGGAAGAGATTTACTCAAATCTCTTGCGAGTATATGCAAAAAGTTTCAAATTACTTAGTGGAAGAGCTATTCACGCTAGATTCATTAAAGGGTCTCTTCCTTTATCGATCTTTCTCCAAAATCATTTGCTAAACATGTATGTTAAATGTGGAGATGTTCTTGGTGGCCTCAAGGTGTTTGAAGAAATGCCTCAGAAGAATGTGGTTTCCTGGTCTGCTGTGATTGCGGGCTTCATCCAAAATGGGTATGTTGAAGGAGCTCTTTCTTTGTTTGCCCGCATGCACAGTGAGGGAGCAACAAAACCAAATGAGTTCACATTGGTTAGTGCTCTTCAAGCATGCTCATTAGCTGAGAGTGTGACTCAAGCCCATCAAATATATGCAATGACTGTAAAATCAGGATTTGAGTCAAATATCTTTCTAGTGAATGCATTCTTGACATCCTTAGTAAGGCATGGGAAATTGACAGAAGCCTTGGAAGTTTTTCAGAGCTGTCAAGAGAAGGATATCGTGTCGTGGAACACCATGATGGGTGGTTACTTGCAGTATTCTTTTAAGGAGATTCCTGGATTTTGGTATCGCATGAATCACAAGGGTGGTAAACCTGATAATTTCTCATTTACAACCGTTTTAACAGGACTGGCTGCCCTGTCTCATCTTCAATTGGGTAGTCAAGTTCATGGACAGCTTATCAAGAGCGGCTATGGAGATGAAATCTGTGTAGGGAATTCTCTGGTGGATATGTATTTAAAAAATCAGAAGCTAGCCGAAGGTTTTAAAGCATTCAATGAGATGCCTCAGAGAGATGTGTGTTCTTGGTCCCAGATGGCTGCTGGATGTTTACAGTGTGGGGAGCCAGGAATGGCACTTGAAGTCGTTACACAAATGAGGAAAGTAGGTGTGAAGCCAAATAGATTTACACTAGCAACGGCTTTAAACGCCTGTGCGAATATGGCATCACTAGAGGTAGGGAAACAACTTCATGGCTTGAGGATAAAGCTTGGAGATGACATTGATGTCTGTGTTGATAATTCTCTTCTTGATATGTATGCAAAATGTGGTTGCATGGATCATGTATCTTTGGCTTTCCAAACTATGAAAGATCATACTGTCATCTCGTGGACAACACTTATAATGGCATGTGCACAAAATGGGCAAGCTAAAGAAGCTCTCGAAATGTTTGATGAAATGAGAAAGACGAGCGTTGAGCCAAATTATATCACCTTCATATGTGTTCTTTATGCATGTTGTCAAGGTAGATTCATTGATGAAGGATGGAAGTATTTCTCCTCTATGACCAAAGACTATGGAATTTCCCCTGGAGAAGATCACTATGTTTGTATGGTGAATCTTCTAGGCAGGACCGGACATATTAAAGAAGCTATGGATCTAATCCTAACAATGCCATTTGAACCAGGTGCTCCAGTGTGGCAAACATTGCTCTGTGCGTGTCAGATTCATGGGGATGTAGAAATTGGGAAACTAGCTGCAAAACGAGCCATGGAACAAGATAAAAAAGACCCTTCAACATATGTTGTATTATCTAACATGTTTGCTGGATTGAGTAATTGGGATGGTGTGTGGAATCTAAGAGAACTGATGGAGTTAAGGGATGTAAAGAAAAAATCAGGATCCAGTTGGATTGAAATTGGATAGATTTAGATGTCAGGAAAATAATGTTGGTGATTGATAAGTGGATTCAGAAGATTCCTCATCAACCTCTCTCTTCTCGTCGGTATGTTTTTGTATTCAACCGTGTGACTTAAAGTTTATTACAGTAATTTCCTTAAGACCTGCTGATCTTGTTCATCATTTTCATCTCATAACACTGTGAGCCTCATTTTTTCTTCACTTGAACAAGGCACCTGCATAACCTGTATATTATTATCCCATTCAGGTACAGTTTGAAGACTCAAACTAGCAAGATATCCGAAATAATTAAGTTCTTGCAGAGACTTGCATGAAGATTTGCATATCTATAAGTAAGTATTTTATTTGTAACTAAGCTCTTGAAATTTACAAAACTTACATATTTTGTAAATGATTTGCAGCTAACCTTCCAATATTTATAACTGAGCTTCCAAGATTTTATAGGATATAACTGTGAATCGGTTTCATACCTCGGATCCACGTTCGGTTAAGCTTCCAATAATATTTTTTTTTTCTTTTTTTTTACACCAAAAAAATTTAAAAATTTAAACATTTATTATAAAAGTGATTATAGCGATCAATTTATTTCAATAATTATTATAATTTATAAAAAATTAATACTAAGTTCTTTTTGACACGGATATAATATTAAGTTTTATGTCTAAATGATTGAGTTTTTCATTTTTTTTTTCAGTTAATTTTTTAGTACTTAAACTGTATTTCCCAAATCTGATAACTGAGGTGTGTTACCGATTCACAGCTGTATTATTTTCGTCAATTATTTTTTTTCTAGATGTTTCTTATCATGTCAATAAAGGATATTGGTCGCATGTTCATCCCTAAATAATTCTAAAAAATATAAAAATATCCTTAAAAAATCAATTTACTTATGGATAGTAGATTAATATTAAACAATTATCGGACTAACAAAGCTTATATTTTCATGATATCAACTTGGTAACAAGAAATGTGTAAATGCAAAAGTATTCAATATCCTCTCATACTTTTCTTACATCTAATATTAAAAAAAAAAAAAAAGATAATGTGAAGTTTGATTTATTTATATCTTTATTTATAATCAGCGTGTTGTCATTGGATAAAAAATTTATCCCTTTTATAAATCATCAAACTTTTTCCTAATCCTAATCTTTCTACGCCTCACTCCATCTCTTCCTTTAAATACACCTCAAATCCTCTGCATTTTTTCCCTTCCAACTCTATAATTATTCCTTTTCTACTCTAATTTCTCTCTGTTTTTTACCGCCAACCCGACATGGATCTTCGTCTTGTTGAAGAAGGATTCCAGTGTGAAGTTTCCACACAAAAAAGAATTACTGATTTGTATCCCTATAATTGTCTCTTTGATCCTTCAAGCAATGATCAATATTTCAATATTGTAGTTGTTCAAAACACTGGCTATTCCACCACAGAACAGCATTTGTCAAGGCATGTTCCACCAGCCATGATTTCTTCGACGTCCCGAAGAACTCGATCGAGCTAGAGATTGACTCTATATTTTCCAGTTTTGATGTTCCTCAAGATTTTCGCAGCCACGTGGCGACAAAGATCCTGGATTTTGCAGCAAACATGACTAAGAATACCCATAAGGACAAGAAGCATCTGTACATGAGGGTGGATCTTCATGTTGCTCATCATTGCTCCATTGATGATTATGAGCAAGCTGTGCAAGAATCTTTGGAGGACGATTTGCCTTTAAGATAATAAAGAAGCTAAGGCATTTGTTTCATAGGATTTGTTTGTTATTTGGCTGCAGCTAAGGCATGTTTGCCAACACGTGATAGCTAATTAAATTTGTTTATATTTTCACTTTTTTAAAATTCATTAAATTATCATGTCAATCCAACTTTTTCACCTATCAAAATTGATTCTTTTTGCTGCGTCATTTTTTATATTTTTATACATTTTTGTTTTTTCTTATATATTTCTTAAATAATTCTTATAATATTGTCTCTTTCAAACCCATCATCCTTATCTTGATATTTTTATACATTTTTTTTTTCTTATATATTTCTTAAATAATTCTTATAATATTGTCTCTTTCAAACCCATCATCCTTATCTTGAACCCTTAAGAGGAAGGTAGATCGCATCTTTCATTCCCCTCCCTAAATGTGATGTGGAGCTTTACACCCCATCTCATGGGTTCAGTATCTTACTGATACATAGGCTCACATCACCAAAGCCTGACTCTAATATCCTTGTAACATAAAATCGCTCTCAATATAGTCTATTTTGAGCCATAAGGAGTACTTTTAACCCCAACAATTAAATTTAAGGAGAAAAGTATTTAAAACAAATTAATAGATATAAAATATTTTTAAATTTAATCCTATATATTCTCAAATTTATATCCGTTACCTACCATTTTTAAATGCAAGGATAAGTTTGAAAAAGGAAAAAAAATAATGGTTTTCTTAAATGGTTTCACGGGCTTATTAGTTTTTTTTTTTTTTTTAACGGCGCCGATTAGGTTGGATATCAATAAAACTTTAAAGATATAACAGTGTACAAAAAATACAAATTCTGAAAATTAACACTATATCTCTTCTACAAAAGAAAGTAAATAATAAAAAATGAAAGAAAGTAAAATATAAGTATGGGAAAAAATAAAAATATATATAAAGTAAATAATATAAAAAATACTTTGTAATATCAAAAATATTAAAAAAAAATACATGAATTCAATAAATTTATTAAGCTTAATTGGTTCTAAATTTCAAAGATTATAACATGATATCGAAATTTTAAATCATACACTTACAAATTTTCAGAAGTTGAGAGGAGTGGCATATGGTCTTCATTCCAGAGCCCAGAAAAACAATGCTACTCAGTTGAGGAGTGGCAAATGGAAGTTTCCAAGAATATAACTTGAAATGAAACCATCTTCTCCTTCAGCAAACTGAATATCCCCTGCCAAAGACAAGCCAGGGGCCACTCAGAAGCCTGGTGGGACCCACAAAATTTCCCTTCCTGAAGTAAGCCTACAATAGACCAACAGAACAAAATTCTTGACCTCTTATTAGCTCAACTTACAATAGAAGGGCCTGTCTTTGAGACTCTACAGTGAGTTCCATTTCATCAGATAGACATGCAATATCAGGAATAATGCCTCCATTACATTGCCTATAAATCCCATCCTCAACAAGATCCTTTAATATATCAGCTGGTTCTCTGGCCCCACCATGCTGTAAGAATTTTGTTCTTAAAGCAGTTCCAACATTTGATGATAATGGATCGTCCTGGCACAACTTGTTCCATATGGTTGCAGCAAAACATTTGGCATACAAGTAACTATAATATCCTGCAGCAACCAAAAAAGGAACAAAAAGTGGTTAGGTATTTAAGACAACTAAAAGCTAGGCATGATTGATTGAAGAACTCTTCATTTGGGCCTCTCATTGGAAAGCTATTCATGAAGGTGTATCATATTTAAGAAAATATATACTCCTCTGGTTTTTAATACAAAACAAATTAAGGGAGTTAATCTTAGTTCTAAATATAAAACTAGGGTACTTTAGAAAATGCAAATGCATGTCATGTTAACTAACGTAACTAACTTCCTTAATCTAATTAAATTAGGTAAATATATCTTATATTAAGGACCGGGAGGAGTAATTTTTTACTCTAATTTAAAACACAGGTCCAAGGCTGAAAACTCACTATCAAGAAGATCAGTATCAGAGATTCAATATTCAGTATCAGAGATTCAATATTCAAGAATTAAGGTGACAATCAAATAAGATTTGAAACTCAATCACATCAAAACATCAGATTCAGAATCACTTATTGCAGATAATTGAAGAGATTTTCTCCATAAAAAAATAAGCAAACATTGAAGCATGATCAGAAAATTAAGCACGAGGTAAAATCTGGTCCTTCTAATTAACCTGCTCCATAATTGAGAAGGTGACTGAATCGGGCCTCCCAATGTGTGCCTTCCACGTGTTCCCAACTTGTATATTCTCTTTTCAATTCAGCAACAACAGAGCTAGGATCTCTCTGAGGGAATGACTGCTCCCCATGAAGGTTTTGATCAACTGAGGCATAAAAGATCTGACAGGAAATTTTGACAAATTATATGGGTTTAATGTTTTTCTTTTCTTGATCATAGTCATACTATGTCACATTAAGGTCATCACCAGTGCACAAGAGAAGGACAAAAAATGAGGGGGGAAAAAGAACACCTGGCGTTGCAAATCAGTGGCAGCAAACATTTTTTTAGCACCTTGCATCAACTCTACAAGCTTCTGGGGGATTTCTTCACCAGTTGAACAATGTCTAGCAAATTTTCTCAAGAATCGGTAATCCCATGCATAGTATCTATGACAGAAATATCAGTCGATGATATAATGAAGCATGTGAGACTCGACAGGAACTTCTTCCATGAGAATACAGACTTTAAAGTCGTAAGTTTGTCATATACTCCCATTAACGAACATGTAGCAAATCTACTAACAAAAGCTCTATCAGGAATGCAAGTTTGAAGACTTGATGTGCAAGTCATAAATGGTAACTTACATTCCCCAACTTGAGGAGGAGTGTTGGATATCATAGGAGAAATACGAAAGATCATGAGACTTTAGTGTTTATTTTAATGTATCTAGATAATATGTTATTTAAGGATTAAGGGTTAAGCATTCTATCTCTTTCTCATTCTTCTCACCTTCTCTCTTATTCCTTGTCACTTCTGGAAGAGAAAACGAAGTTACTCTATAAAAATACCTAGACAGATGCAATCCTTTAAAGCAAGTAATACAAGATATCATGTAGTTTTATAGTTGGGGAAAAAAATCACATTTACCAATATTTTTATTCTAACAGTAGTTAAACAGCCGAAAACAAAATTCTTGCAGAACTCTACTCATCATTTAAGTGATAATAAGGTTCTACTCACTCGAAAAGATTTGATGGTACTTCTGCAAAATCTAGAACCACTCTGGTGCCTGAAAAGTGTTGGTAGTCCTGCAAAGGCAATAGGATGATGGTATCTTAAAACAAGAGACATCAAAATCGTTACATGAAACTGCCAGACCAAGAAAACCCCACCTTTGTAATGAAATGATGTCCGTAAATAGTACAGTATAGTCAATGTAACATTATTAAGATGCGACTTTTAAATGTTACATAGGAAAAGGCCCTCCTCTAGAGTTATTGATCTATAGTAAATTAAATGATTTAGACAACTAATCAAAGAATTATTTACTTATTCTAAACACAACTGTAATGAATTCGTTAAAAGCATGCACAGCAATTTGGTCTTCAACCATGGAGAGGCTTCTGTCTATGATTCAAGACAACTAAAGAGACATCAGAAAGAAAGTCATAAACTATGACTATATATAACTATATCTTAACTGCCTAGAACCAGGACAAATGCCCCAAATAGACAGCTTTGACTTCACTATATACAGATGTGTCATTGAGTCCATAGGAGAATGCAAGACCAATAAAGTATTTACTCTATAAAAGAAGCAATTTCACATAGAAGAAGTTCGTGAAAATACCGTTCGTGAAAGAAGTGAATGAAGAGCATGTCCAAACTCGTGAAAAAGAGTTTCTACTTCCCAATGATTAAGCCTTACAGTTGATGGATTACTTGACCCTGGAAAATTACAAACAAGAGCTACAACCTGCAAAATTACAGAATCATGAAGCATGCTTGAAAAAGTTTTACATTGAAAGCAAAAATTTACTGCATATGAGAGACTAGGAGAGAAACCACAGATTTAGCTCAATGCATCCATCTAAATAAATAGTACACATACTGGAAGTTGGTATTCTGTTTCAGATATCCTGCGACCTCCTTTAATTGCAAAATGAGCAAAACCAGGATATTTTCCCCTCCTTGAGTACAAATCCAGGTATAAATATCCCAAGTCACCCTTAAAAAAGAGTATTTGTACATTCTTAGTGACCAATGCAAAAAAATGTTCAAGGGAAAAAATATGTGAAAGCAGCAGTAACAATGTAAATGGCAACGCAGATATCACTAGTCTTATGCAACACATGAATTCAAGGATGATAAAACCTGGCAACAATCAAGAAATATGAAGACAAAATAATATTTTCTTAGTTAGGCAAAGATATTCAAACAAAACTCAGGCAAACCAAAGGGAAAATACAAAAAAAGCAAATAAATGAGTATTTCTAGTTTAAACCTTAATTGATGGCTTAGTGTCTAATTTAAGAATAATTGAACATATCACTCCTAATATTCTTCTTTTTTCCTTTTGTCATCACTTTCCTTCACTTTCTTCCTAAATTGACAAAGGAAAGATAAAAGATGCATCTATAAGTATCCAGAAGTTAAAAAATATATACTATGACAAAATTTATAAGTTTTGTACAACAAATTAAATCTCTAGAAACATTATAGTTGCTAACTTAAAGGTTTTTATCATGATTCTAATGAGCTACTTCCAAATGTTTTCCAGATCAGAAGGATTTCTAATCTATACTCAAAATACCTCTTCAGGATGATGAAGAGCCAGTTTAAGCACTTGTGGATCCCATGATTCACCTGATGCTAGAGGGATGCTATGAAAAGTTGCACCAAACAATGACTGCACCAGCACTTTCAGACCCTCTATGCATTGTGACAAAGGAAAATATGATGCTACAACCTGCATATGGACGTTGCTATAAATAAAACAGTGATCTGAACCTAGGTATACAAAATGTAAAACATAAACTGAAGACATAGGAAATTTACCGAAGGGTCCAACGTATAAACGGAGGACTTCATCATTGATGTGTAGTATGACTCATCCCAAGACTTTATATCAGAACTTTTACCGAATCTTTGTTTCTTGAAACTCCCAACAGACTTTAACTCCTAACATTGTTCAAGAAACTTATTAAGCTATAAGTGCAAGCCACAAAGAACATGACACCTTGCCATCAAAACCGTGTTCAGGAAGAAGATTTCACCTCATCAGCCTTTGTCCGGACCATTTTGCTCATCTCAGATAAAAATGGCATTACAACAGTTGGGGATGAAGCCATGTTAGGCTTCAAGGCAAATTCAGCATAAGATCGACATCCCATTATCTGGCTCAAGTAGTTAGATAAAAAAACCAGTGAGTCATATTATTAATGTTAGAAGAAACAAGAAATTTTGACAAAATATACTAGTAAACAGCTGGGTCTGGAAAGCATGAGCCTTGGAAGAAGAGTAAGGTTGCTACCATATGACTTGAAGGTCACGGGTTCAAATCCTAGAACCTATCTCTCTGCTAGTGGAAATAAGATTGCGTAGGTCTATTCTTCTCTACCCATCTAGTAAGAACCTTGTGCACTAGGCCGTGTTTTTATACTAGTAAAACTCATCAGCCTAAGTCAATAACAATGACATTCTATCTAGTTTCTTTTCAAATGGAGAATTTTCACCTACAAGACATGTAACTGCCTAATAGAAAAACGCAATGTTCACATAGCTATTGGTATAAGAAGGTACAGCAATGCACTAAATATTAAATTCACTAAACAGTCATATAAAATCATACAAGAGACAATACCCAAGATGCTTTAGCGCAGCACAAATGACTTATTAGAGAGGTTCAGAAGTGTCTATGGAGACAAACCTGAGCTAGCTCATGTCGAGCAAATATAAGCCTCTTGAGAACATCAATATTTGCAAATGGGACAGAATTACCTTGAATATATACCATTTTCCTAACCTGAAAATAGACATTGAGGAAACCATATAAAATAGATTAGATTATCACTAAAAGGACAAGTAGATTTAAAATAATTAAATTAAGTTCATCTGAGAATACCAGCAAAAATGTACCCATAGTATAGGATATTCTGTTACTTGAAAGAATAGCTACGAACACAAATGCTTTTCAACTTTATCTAACCTTGTTAGATGATCCTTATTAAATCTTATTTCTACTCAAATAACAATATGGAAATTACAAATTTTCATATACTTAGATCTAAGTTACCTCATCGTCTGATGACAATTGCAAAATAGAAGCAAGAGTCTGCGGGTCTGTTGTTATCCGGAATCCCTTCTCTCTTGTGGTTTCCCCAGACCTTGACAGATCCTTTGATATCGAAGATGTTGATCGATAGATAGGCTTAGCAAGAAAATGTAAGTGTTTCGATATGCGAGATGAAGGATATATGTCAACAAATCCAGGGTCTGTGGCAATATTTTCATTGAAGCTGCAGATTAAGATAGACGTCAAACAGGTATGGTTTATACAAGGCATGATTTCACTTTCAAAGAAAAAATGCTTAAACAATAACAAAACTCAAAAGGAAACATGTCATGAGTATAATCAACACATTAAATTGCAGGAAATATTTGATAAAGTAGATTTAAGAATTATAGAAAGGTTCCAATAGGTTATACCATCATAATCATTCATAAAGATATTAGATTTCCCCTCCAAGAATAAGAAAATGAAAAGCTTATGCAAGAAAAATTAGTAACAGAAAGACACAGAGGGCAAATAAAGACTATAATCATGATGCATTACAACTGTTCAACCAGAAAAGTCATTGCACAGCCTTATCGATTACAACTGCTTAAGCATGCAATAAATTATTTTGACCATCCTCAAAATTTTAAAGTACTTCAATTCATGTCAGAGATCCATGGTGCTTGTTATCTTTAAGGATCTGTATTACAATATTACATGGCCTGATGCATTAGAAAGCAAGGCAATCTTATACTTGAACCAAAAAGCATCGACAAGACTATGACAAGCCAATATTTTACATAGCTTTCAACACTTAATAATTTTAAGGTGACCCATGCATCGCATCCTTTTCACTTATAGCAATCAGAATGCATGAATGTGAGAGACAACTTAAAATGAGTGTGATGATTGCAGGTGGCATGGACTTGTACTAGTTGTATTACCATTATATGGACACAAAGGATGCTAAGCTAACCAAATGATCTCAATTAGATTATTCTTCTCTTTCTGCCTAGTGTCAGAGGAAGGTTTGAGGGAAGATCTAGGCTTTGATTGCTTTTGTCTTTAGGGTTTATGGTCCAACCACTTCTCTAACCAGCTCTGGCCTAACATTTACCCAGCGCAGCTTGGTCCTCTTTGGCTACGTTTTCAACATCTAAAAACATATTCAAATGGCTAAATCATTTTTCCATTGAATCCTCTTATAGAGAATGACCCGTAGGTTACTCGAAACCTATCAATCAATACACTTGTAGCAGCATTTATGTGATGTCAAATATTTCCCACACGATGATTCCTCCTATCTTTAGTCATCCCACTTGCTGGCATAAAGGTCATAAGCAAGCACATTAACAAGCCTATGGAGAGTTGAGTAGCCTTCTTAAACTTCAAACCACGGTCTAGCATGGATCACAATATTTTTTTAGTGTTTTTGGTTGTACCCAAGAACTTCTTATTGGTTTCACAGTCTAGGTTGTTTCATAGTTTTCCCATTTTTTTAGTGGTTTGATATTCAAAATATGACAAGAAAACTTAATAGGGGAGCAGGGAGTGGAAGAAGAATGAACTACAGATTTTAACATTAGATTGTGTTGAAGAAACAGAAAAATAGACAAAAGGGAAAATAGTGTTCAAGGATGGTCAAAATCAACCAGCAAATGTCAATTATAAACAAACTTACTCTCTGCACAGCTGAGAAATTTCAACATTTAGCTCATTTACTCGATCTAATTTCTCTGCAAACAAAGTGCATCATTGGATTACTTTCAACAGATAAAATATTTTGTCCAAATATCAGAGGATATTGTGCAACTTTTACCAGTGCAAAGATGAATTCCACCCCTTTCAAAGTCCATGCGTAAATTCCTGGCTGCCCTTTGAGCTTCTCCAGAAAGACTATGACCCTCTCGCTCAGCTTTCTTCACAGCATCATAAAGAACATGATTTGTGTTGAGATGCTGTAAAGCAGAGAGGAAATGTACAAAAAGGTTATTTTCCATAGCTAACAGAAAAATAGGCCTACGTAAGCAAAAGATGTACTTTGATGAATTTTGTTTACAACAACAACTCCACCTGGTGGAGAAAGCTGACTTTATTATACTTTATTAAGGCTGATTTTGCATTATTTAATCATTTTAGTTTCTTTTATTTAATGGCTCCTTAAAATTTCTTAAATGTTCTGACTTGATAGGTTGATCATGTTATCCATTTTATAGAAGCATTATTAAGCCCTTCATGTCTATACTTCTCAAAGTCCAAACTGTGGTTAGCCAATGAATCTACATAATTATTAGTCCCATGAAAGACACGGTTCTACTTCCCATTTCAATGCAGGCATAAGCACATCATTTTTACAGTTTGGTTACTCATCAAACTTCAAGCAGTTCATTATAGCCTCTACTGATACCAAAGAATCTAGTCCTAGCTGCACTTTGCAGTATCCCATATTCCAAGCAAGTTCAAGTTCTTTTGAGTCTCAGAGATTCTAAATCAGGTATTCTAATCTATAACCACAAAGAAGCATACAAGACACTATATACTTCTCTGCAATCAATAAATAATATGACTTAGATAAGCAATCAGGTCTACATATGAAGCATTGAAACGGAATGGACAGGCTGCCCCTGTTCATTGGAGGTTAGGTAAACCAAAAAAACAGGCACAACTTGTTTTATACAAATAAAGAGAAAATTGGAGTATTTTTGTTCAATTTTTAGACCCTTTTCCAGGGATATTTAAGGCCAGATATAATGGCAATTTCTCACCTAAGCACCCATAACCAGTAATATGGCCCCTCTGACATCCTTTTGCTTCCAAACAAACCTCATTCCAAATAAACCTTCAATTCACCTAGACTCCTTCCATTGATAGCCCACCTAATCTAAGCCATAGGTCTTTGAAGTCATAACAACCTTTGCCACATTTATCTTGTTCCATCCTTCCATGAATAGTGCGGTTGAATAACAATTTAGGAAGACCATTATATGTTTATCAACATGAACATGTCACAATCTCTTGGATCATATTTATAGAAAAATGTGCATGTTATTGAAACAACTGTACACTCCCAAACTCCTTGCATGATCTTTGCTTTTTCTTGAGCTGAGGCTTTTATTTCTCAAACTTGTTTTATAAGCCTATTTCCATTTTCAGGTTCCTTTCAACAAAAGTTACAATTCACCCAAAGAACTGAAAAAAAAAAAAAAAAAAAAAAAAAAAAAAAAAAACCTAATATTATCACAGAATTTAATACAATGGAAAAGCCAGAATCACCTCACATGTAGATATTCATTTATTCTCATCGATGCCTGGTCGGCCTCCTTAACAAATTCCCTGATTTGCCAAAAAATATAATTAAACAAAACATTTTATATATTTCACAAAGAAAAAACTTAATTTGGTTCATAATCAGATTCAGTTAAACCCGCATGCCACCATGTGCACAGGTTTCGAAGTGGTGTGCAAATATAGCACGACATACTCGATGAAAATGATTAGCCAGGGAACTTATCATTAACTGATATACAAGGATATATGACTGTGAATAAGTAAAACCCAGATTATGAAAATAATATTAAAGTCTGATAAGAACCTGTTTGGATGAGTATGCCTACAAAGTTCTGCAGAGTCAACAACAGAACAGACCTGACACATCAAAAATCAGCAATTCAGCATCACCTCAAATGCTCACGAAACAATACCCATAATTAGGGTTACAAAACCTCCAGATTTAAGCATACCGTGTCAGAAATCTCATCCATTGCCCGAACTATTTCTGTAGTTGATGCCGTGGTAGAAATATATGTAATGAGTTCTCCAGACCTGAAAAGAGCATAATTTACATCGTCAATCAATTCAAAGAGAAAATACTTCTTCTGCGACATTGCATTAATTAATTTTCTGGTGTCTTTGATTCTCCAAATTTGCAATAGCTAACTCTATCAACAAGACTTCTTTCGCACAAAACTCGCAAAAAATTTGAAACCAAAGTCCAACTTAGTAGCTACGTCCACCCATCAATAACTCCATATCACAACAAGAGAGGCAAAAGACGAACTTTAAGACAGCAATGCACTTCCTTTCTTAGCTTCAGTCTGAAAAAACTCATTAAATGGGCAAATGCTACCAGAAAATCACGGGTGTTTTGTGGTGAGTACCTTTCAATAGCTTCGTCCACGAATCTTCGAAAGTCTTTTGGAGTCTTCAAATTAGGGAAACCATAAAGGCCGGTGGGTTCTCCAGGAGCAGAAGTTCGGAAAGATCGAACAATGAGAGGATTCCATCTGAAACGTTTGAAATCAAACTCTGAAGCAGCCCTCCTGAATAGATACAACATGATGGAATTATGCGACGCAGAATAACCCTCGGCAACAACAGTCGATAGCAACGGTCATGGCATGGCGAGCCTGAATCCGAAAGATACAATTATACCCATCGGACTCTTGCCACTTATTATAATAAGACGTCAAACATCATTTCTTACGGACTAATAGAAATTAAGTTTTACGGACTAATAGAAATTAAGTTATTAAATTGATTGAGAAATAATAAATATTTTTAACTTTATCCTTACTTTAATGATGTGAATTTAAAGAGTTAGTTAAAAATGAAGGTATAATTAGAAAATAATAATAAATTGGTTGGTTAAAGGTAGTTGGTGCCTTAAAATAAAGACCAAAATATTTTGGTAGTTGATGCCTTATAATAAGAATCAGAGGGAGTAGGAACTAGTTTGGAGTGATTTTTTTTGTTACAAAAAAAAACTGTGAACTGGGAAGTGATCATCTCAATCCATCAAGAATCAAGAAAATATACATAAAGACGGAGAATTGAGTAAATTTATTTTTATAACTACTAGTATATCATTAAACTGTCTAAATTTTTCAAGCATGCATGATGTCATATGATGAATTAAGTGATAATATTAATTTTTGAGGTAGCATATGGACATTGGACCATCCTTTGCAAAAATTTGCATTGGAATTTTTTTTTTTTTTGTCATGTCACTTTCTTTTTTAATGTCAACTTTTGCAGTGAAAAGGGTTGCAGCAGACCCTCATTAGCAAGGAGAGTAACCGCGCCCATAGCATATGCCTTAACATTATATCAATGGCTAAAATAACTTGCATCAGTTGGTTGGGGTTGTTCCAGCTTAACTAAAAGTCTCAAGTTCAAGTTTTGAGAATGCAGCAATGTTTCTAACCCGGCTTGATCTAGATTAGTTTAGACCCCGATAAATCATTCAAACTAAAAGGAGGTAGGTCCAAGATACTAGATACTCATGAAAAAGAAAATGTATATAATTTTATCATTTTCAAACATGCTTTCATGAATCCTTATATTCATATGTTTACATGAGTCATGCATTGTTGATGAGCTGAGATATATGAGGCGAAGAGGATTATGATGCATGGCATTCCAACACTCAACACATAGTGGTTAATTAGTTTTTTGTAGGGCTTTTCTGCTCAATACTTAGATGGCTAGGTTAGTCAAAAAGGAGCATGAGATTGTGACACCTCCTAGTTTGATTGTTTAATGGCAGGAGACATAACCTTGTCATAGGCTTCGTACCCTTAGCTAATTACATTTTGAGCAAGGAAGGGCTTTGGTCAATCTAATGTTGTGGGTTAGACCATGAGCTTTGAGTTAGCTTGTGACTCCAATCAACATAATAAGGATGAACAAAACGATCAAGAAGATTACGTCTTGTTATTACTATTGTAAATGTTTATATATGTTAAGTTTATGATTAAATGTGTAACACGATACACTATATACATGTATAATGTATATTAACCTAGCAAATTGAATGTGATCGTGACTCGCCTGTGTATGGTAGATTACCAATATATAATTGTTGAGACATTTTTACTCACCCCCTATTTTAACATTCCCAAGCAATGGTGGAGTTGGAAACAAGGGAAGTTCCTAGAGAAGCGAGTCTAAAGCCTTTTTTATGCTGCTCGAGGATCGTATTGTGTTATATATTTACATTTTGGGAAAAATATTTCTCATGTTATAGAAGAAGTGTTTTCTCATGTCACACACACATAAAATGGTAGAACCCACATATATGTAAGAATTAATTCATACATAATGTGAGTTTCACCATTTCATGTGTATGTAGAAATCTTCTTTTTCTCATGCAAAATGAGAAAATCAAATCCCTTACATTTTTCCATGACATTAGAATTCATTTGTAGTTTTGTGTTTTGAGAACTTCAACTATACTCGAAAGTTTTCTCCGTTTCTTTCACGACAATACAATTTAAGTTGCAACCCTATTAGTTTTTTTTTTTTTTTTTTTGGTCAGAATTAGTTATTTGATTTATGATTGATTATAATTCTTGTTATCGAGTCATGTTGATTGACATAAATTATGTCAAGTAGAGCTCTATGCAATTATCTGATTACATAAATGTTAGCACGTGCACTTATTTGATTAGAGCTCAGCTCTGGTTATGTAACAAGATAGGTGGATTTTTATACCATTTGGGGGTTGAGCCTTTTGGTTATGATTATTTGTATAGGTTATTCCTTTTAAGGATGAGTCTCACTATTATGTAATGATTTTTACTGTGTTTGTATGAATGGAGAGTCCCTATTCCCTAATTATGGTGAGGAGTCAAATTAGATCCATCTTGAGAGCCAAACTCTTTTCATTGTTATCACTATACCCTTAAAAACATCGTTCACACACTTTTACAAGATGTGATTACAATTGCCTCAAGATTTCTTAACCTTGAATAACCCTCAAGGATCCCCATCTAAAGAATCTCTTGATAAAATGTGGAGAGAAAAAAAATCCTTCCCTAGAAAATGGGGTGTTCAACATGGTTTAGCTACTAACTCTACTACCTTTCATCTCAGCCATTCATTTTATCTAACAATCTAGACATTTAATTAGTTTAAATATAATAGGGAAAGAGATAATCTAACCACTCATTCTTACACTCAATCCCAACCATTCATACTTTTTAACTTAAAAGGTGTTTGAGTTTTTGGACTAACTGTATTTATACCTATTCTAAAATCAGTCTATTTTTCTCTATTATATACTCCCTCTGGTCCTTATTATAAGGAACCAACTATCTTTTCTCGCAAACCAAGAAAATGGAAGTTAAGTCATTAATGAGCTTAAAATTAATAAAAGTTTCCAACTTTATCCCTACTTTAATGAGATAGATTTAAAAAAGTTTGTTAAAGTAATGGCATAATAGGAAATAGTAATAAATAAGTTAGTTAAATGTAGTTGGTGCCTTATAAAAAGAACCAAAAATTTTAGGTAGTTGGTACCTTATAATAAGGACCAGGTTGTTATAAATAACTGACATAATAACTCTATTTAAATTAGTCATCCCAGTATAAAGTAATCATTGTATACCAAACTATATTAATTATAATACTCGTACGACTCAAGGTTTGAAATGTGACACAATGGTTTATGGTAGGTGAAAATATACGTTGGAATCCATTGGGGAAGATGAGAATACAAGAAATCAGTGGTGACTTGGCGCCATTATCAGAATACACAACTCAGTGACTAGTGAAGCTCCCAACCACACCCGAGCTCAAATCTTCCGAATCTAACAAACAAAACAGAAAATGGCGCTACAAATCCACTTCTTATCCCCCTTCACCAACAGAACTAACCATCTTCATCAAACCCTTCTCTTTCTCTCTCCCTCACAACCCTCCTTCACTCTCCGATCCCAAAAACCCTCAGAATCCTCAAATCCCACCACCAATTTCGACGATTCTAACTCAGTTTCGACCACTCCTCCGAAGTCTAGCTCACCTGGGGTTGGATTTGGGTCTTCGTCGTCGTCAAATTTGGGTAAGAAAAATGCTAGCGGGTCGACTACTAAGAAGCAGAAGGGTGAAAGAGAGAGGGCATCGATAATTCGGCGTTCCCCTGTTGAGAAACCAGCGTTTGTTTCGGAAATTGATGAGGCCAAAGCGAAAGAGGTGCGCCAGAGTGAAAGCGCTTTTCTTCTTGCCTGGTTGTGTTTTGGCGCTGTCATTCTTGTGCAGGGCCTTTTTATTGCGGCATCAGGTATGTCTAGATTTCTGGGGACATATTATCGTAGTAAACTAGCTTTAACTCCTGAAACTAGTGAATACACAAGCAACAAATTAGGTATGCGAAATAATACATTCGTTATGAGTTGGCTTTCTCAGATTCTGTCAGTGACTTGGTTGAAGGAGTACCGTGCAATGAATTTGTTATTTCTGGAATTCTCTGAGTACTCACTAATATTTGGACTAAAATTGAATGGTTATAACGATTTAGGAACCAAGTTATCAGTGTACCTTTTCTTTTCAATTAACCGCCTTCTGTTCTTTTTTGTGGAAATGATTTTAATCCTAACTTTTAGCTGGCTAAGTAATATGGACTCGTGATATTTGAGTCTTGCCTCATTTTGTGGGTAATTATGAATTTCGGTTTCAGCACATTGAAAATTTCTTTCAATTGGTTTTGATTTTTACTGTTTTTTGAAAATTTGCTTACAGTTCAAGGAAATGTTCATTGACATGCAGTTGTTTATGTGTTTAATTTACAGAGGTGGGAAGTTTTTTCCTTGGATATAAGTTAATTAGATAAGACTGAATTTATGTTAATATCTTGATCTTCGTACAATGAATGGGTTGGCCACTTTCCTGTTATTAGCAGTTTCCTAGATGATAACTTCGTAAAAGTCCTTACTTTGTGTCTTCTGAAGTGGCATGATATGAGCACTTTCAGGCTTAGTGGTTGCTTTTTCTGTATGATCTATGAAGTTAAGTACAAACACTTCAAAAGGGAACCAAGTCTCTGTGGCTTTTTCTAGTGTCATTTTTCCTTCTCTTCCATAACGTTATTCAATTTTTTTGTGCAGGCTTCCTACCAGAAGAATTGGACAAATTTTGCGTGAACTATCTTTACCCTTCTTTTACCCCAACAGTCTTCGTGTTTGTTGCTGGAACAGTTGTATATGGAGTGTATAAATATCTGCAGAATGAGAAAGTCGAAGGTCAGGAATAATGTGAGTCACAAGTATAAAATTAGAAGTCCCACTAGATAGAGTAACTGCAATCACATTCCCTAAGTTGTAGCTTGCTTCTATGCCCTTTCTTATTTGTAAAAAGGGTGTCAAAGATAAAAGATGATTTGGGTGCTTTGCATTTCAATGAGAATCACTTTTTAGTTTATCCTTGCCATCATGCACTGAGTGTGTTGAGAGTTTTCGTTTTTTTTTTTTTTGCCCATATCATAACATGATGATACTCATATTTTATTGCTTCTTGTTGCAAATGGAATATTCCTGGGGATGCTGTTTGCAACAAACTCTGTAACAGGCTTGCTTCCCCAATTCTGGTAATACTTTAGTGGGGGCGTATGATTAGAATCCAATGCTGGTCATATATTAAATATGAAACTACTCTCTTGTTCCGTGGAGGAAGGAGTTATTACTGTAGATGATAACTAATTATTTAAATAATTTAATATTATAATGTCAGGATATTAGTGAGATAATATCGGATAGATTAGATAGAATATATCCAGGATCATAATATTTGTAGGATCCCGATATTTTAGGATCTTAGCAGCATCCTAAACCGATTATGTTATGCTCAGATTTGGTATCTAGGCTTTTCTCATGTATTCTATAAATTATTTAAATAGCGGCTGGATAAATCGATGGAATTATGAACGACCTATCAGTTCTTCAATTACCATAGCTAAAAGCTCTCACAATAGATGTAAGACATTGAAAATAAAAGAAAGGAACACCAACAGTTGAACAAAAATTAAAATATAACAATGGAGAAAGAGACCTTTCCCCACCCCCAAACCTAGTATTCAAGAGGCCAGGCACCCTCCTGAAAAAGTTACTATCTTCCTGCCTTCTCAGTTCTCACATACCTCCGTCTATACTCAAGTGTCATGTTGGTATTGAGACTGAGAGTCGTCCCACATGTCACATGTTTGAATCAGACGTATCATCAGAGTTCTCACATACCTCCTAACCCCTTTAATAAACCTCTCCAATCACACACACACAGTGCACACACTCTTATCCAGCTTTCTACATTCATGTCCCAAGCGACACTCACAGCAGTCAACTTTCTTTCCCTTTGGCATGGCCCTTGTGCTCTCTTTTATCTCCTTTCCCTTCTCATAGGCCTCGGGACTCAGTAGTCTGTGGCCCAAAAATTATTCCATCAGCTTAAAATTCTTAAAGGAAGATGTGATATCATAGCTTAATATTACAGACTTGTGAGTGTTTAAAAATAAGAGCAGGGCAACCACCCACCTGATTACCACGTTGTACTGTCGGTGATCATCCCTGTATGATTTTAATCTTTTATTTCTTTTTATCACCAAAATAACCACAGTGTTGATCCATGGTTTGATTATATAATTTTATTATCATAGAGATTATTTATGTCTATTTACTTAGCTGCAGCACGAAAGAAGCTTTTAAGTCAATTCTGCTGCTAAAAACAGTTCTCATTTTTTTCCTTGCTTTCTAGACAATGCTAGTTGAGAAACTGTACCTGGGCTTTGGGTTTAATTCACTCTGTATTATGGCTACAAAGTATGAAATTCCGTGTCTCTTAAAGTGTTGAAAGGTTATTCCGGTCACCTTGAACATACCCATGGACAAAACATGATTGAATACAACGGAACTGCCATCTTTTTATCCTTTGTGAAGTACTTTTACCTATCTTTGGCCACGACAGTCTTCATTTTTTATGCTTCAAAAGTGAAAGAACATGCAAATGAGACCAGTAAAAGTGTAATGTCAGCAAGGGTCTTGGTGTAATTCATTATTTGGGCTCTGAAATAGGTCATTTAATTTATTGGCAAGAAACTTCAGTGAAAATATGAGTGAGGCTCTTATGTAATTCAGCTAGAAACTGTTTGTAGATCCTTTGGACTAGCCAAAAGGCTATTGTGGCAATTTTTGTAGTGCTGCATTTTATCAACTGGAGTTAACCATGGTTTCGATGTGATATTCATCCATAATCATCCGTTTCAAATATGATTAAATGAAACTTCACCTTATCTATTCCATGCCATTCATAATCTCTTGTTCTTTCTTTACCTGAAATGCGTAGACATTCAGTTAAGTACATTCTTTTGAGCTGGTTTTTGCTTGACACCAACAAGACTCATTTTTTGTGTGTCTATACTCCAGAAAGTAGTTTTATTATATGTCAGTGTCATGGATATTCTCGCATGAAATGGCGGTTTGCATCATTAGGCACCATTATAATTTATAACATCCCTAACATATATATATCATAAACCTGGAGGAAGTTATTAATGTTCCCGGGGCATGGATTTGTTTATCTTTTAAATCAAGTTACCTATATCTCAAAGTTATGCTTCCTCTAATCCTTAATATGAGACCCACTTTAATGAAAAGACTGAATTACAAAGTAAGTCTTATATTAAGGAATAGAGGTAGTATTGAACTATGACTGATTGGGATTGAGTCTGGTTGGGTAGAATCACAAGGACACCAAAGCTCTTCCAATTAGGCTTTTTAATGTAATTGCATTCCAAGGATTCAAGTTCAAGATTACTGAAGTTAGCACAATTCTCTAATAATTTTAGCTATGTGCTTATAGGTTGAATCTGTTCATTTTCCCTACTGTCAGTGTTGGTTATTTTCGTATTGCTTAGATTCAAAAAACAAAGCAGAAATAAAAAAAACTAGTCTTGCTTTTTGGTAGGTAGTGTTGTAGGAAGTACTATGTTTCTCCTTTTATAGGAACAAAGAGTCTTTGATTGCGGGTCATGATACAATCAACTTTTTGCTACCATTTGACTAAATTTTTAAATATTGTCTGACTGACTGATTGGTATTGGCATTGTGAAGATTCATGTATTGCATGGGACATACAATGAATATATTATTAAAACAAATGAAATTTATCTATTACTAATTGAAGTGACATTAACATGAGGTCAAATTTTTTGTAACTATTGTTGTCGTTAAATGAAGCTTTGCCCTGTGTTTTCCAAGGGATTACTACCTTACTCGTTTTTTTTTTAATATAAAAATCTTATGGCATGATTGATGGAGAGAATAGAGTAAAAAAATAATTTTTCAGGGTAAAATATGCCTCGTTTTCTTTATTTTTTTTTTTAAAAAATCAACAGTTTCTAATACTATTTTTTTTTTTTTTTATACATCAGGAGGGATCGAATCCCTAAAGGGAGGGGGGAAACCAGCACCTAACGCTGGTATAAGTGCCACTGCACTACGGGGCAGTTGGCCAGTTTCTAATACTATTATTATTCAATAAGAATGTAATAAATATTATTGGGACCTTACACAGTTACACTGACTCAAATACGGACCCATGTAAAGATTCCCCAGCCCAAGAAACAAAAGAAGGAAAAAGACTTTGAGGGAGGATACGAAATCGCAAGAAAAACACTATTTGATCTTCTTCTACTCTCTTTCAAAAAGTTTGGTAAGTTGAGTTTTGATCATTTAAAAATCACTCTAAAAAATATTTATAAATTACTTACTTACAAGATCTTCATATGAGAAATAGAATTTGAATTCAGGTTCTTACAATATAGTATAAGTTAACTATTGGCCAAAAAAAAAAACGAGAGAGAGAGAGAGAGAGAACTTCTTATTAACTAGACTCTAGACTAGTCTTTGTTGCTTATTTTTCTCCCTTACTTTGAGGACTCCGGTTAAATTTATCATCTTCCACCTCAAATGATTCATATTTCATTAAGCCTAATCTTCTTTAGATAATGATGCTCATCCTTTTATGAATAGGAATGAGAGCAAGTGTGCCATTGGTAATCAAAGATATAAAAATATTTTTGGAAAGCTAGATTATGATCAAAATGTCTCTAATTAATTTTTTAGATTAATCAAAGATACTTAAAAAATAAATATGTAAATATTTTTTAAACTAAATTAGTCTCACATTTTTCTTAATAAAAATAGTCTACATGTGCATATCCTTATTCAATGGTCATCACATCAAATGAGCAGATAGTTCTTATCATTGACATGAAATCTAGACCATTAAAAATGATTTAGATAGTTCAAATTTTAAATTTTTAATCTACAATTTTTTTAAATATAAATTTATTCTGTTTCAGCTATCCCTATTTTAAATTTTATAGCTATCAAAATAAAATCTGGTTTTAAAAAAAATGAATTTTACCCGGTCAAAATCAATCCAGATGATAGATTAAGATGACCGCTCGATTCTCATCAAAATGATGAGCATGGAATGTGCTCTTGTGTATGAAAACTTGTATCACCCTTTGATTTTTAGTTAATATTATTTTAATTTTTTTTTTCCTCTAACTTCTCAATCAACAGTTTAGATGGGTTGACGAGAAAAGAAGAGAAAAATGACCAATGAGATGATTTCCTTCCTCGTAATAATGGTAAATTATTATCCTTCTTGGTTGAATGTCTCATCTCACTTTTTAAAACATTGCTGGTGGGTGATTTAATATTAGTGGTATGCTTATGTAAAAAACTATTAATGGCTTCTTTCTTACTTGCACTTTTTCAGTATGTATAATTAATTTGCACAGCCTTTCACAAGGGAATCAGCCAAAACATGAAGTACTTGTCACCTCTTTAGGTTTGTCTCCCTCTTTTTATTACTTTTTCCTCTCCCCCCCCCCCCCCCCCCCAAAAAAAAAAATCAGAAATCGTTTGTTTGAATTATGAAAGCAAATGAGAGAGGACCATCTTGCTTTCTTTTTCATTGTGTGTTTGTTTTGTTTTCAGGTGAGGACCATTCAATCTTGGAGGGTTAGTTAGTTTGTTTGAATCACAGTGTTCAATGTCAGATATAATGCCAATGACTCCATTTATTGTTTGCGTGAATGAATCCACCAGAGATCTCTGAATTTTCATTATGAAGACAAACACACACCATCCCTTCTAATTATTATTTCTGGTTGGTGAATCTCTCTATTTACTATCTGCTCCTAATTCCTCACATTTGATCTGGGTCCAATATTCCAGATTTGGGCAGTAAATTAAAGTAATTCTCTCTGATTGGGTTAGAGAGAAGAAATGAAGGACGTATATGGAGGAGACATGGGCTGAGGATAAGAAAAGGAAAAAGGAAAAAGAAAAATTAATTTGCAAAGTTCTTATAATTTCACTCAGATCTTTAATCAGGTCCCTTTTAATATAAAACTGATGAAAAGTAAATAATAAGAACAAGAGATTTTAGAGAAAGAGAGAGTAGAGAGAAATTCTCATTTCAGTATATTTTGAATGTTTACAGAAGGCCTCTATTTATAGAAGAAAATGGGTCTTTAGTGTAATTTCCACTCTGGGTCATTTGATGCAATTTTCCCTTTATTACACAATTGTTCACTCATGGGAATGCATTCCAGTGAGATTGTATAATTGTGTGCGAGTCCCACCAAATAGTAAACTACTATACGTGGGTCCCATGTCATCTTGTAAAATTTGGAGACCGTGAATCAATGGACATCCACATAATAAGTATATTCATAACACTCCCCCTTGGATGTTCATTTATGAATATGCCTCATTAAAAAACTTTAACTAGGAAAAACCCAGTAGGATAAAAACCTAGCCAAAGAAAAGAGTACATCATTCATTGATACACTATCCAGTGCTGCCTCATTAAAAACCTTTCTAGGAAAAACCCAGTGGGACAAAACCTAAATAAGGGAAAAAGAGTACAGCGTGTATCGACTCCCCCTGTTGATAACATCAGTATTACTCCCTCTGATAACATCAGTTGAGATCTTTGAGTCTTCGAAGACCAATACCATGGACAAGCTTCTCAAATATTGCTTCTGGAAGTGACTTGGTAAATCAATTTGCCAAATTTTCACTTAAACTGATTTACTGGATATCTATTTCACCATTCTGTTGAAGATCACGAGTAAAGAAAAATTTTGGTGAAATATGCTTCATTCTATCGCCTTTGATGTATCCTTCTTTAAGTTGGGCAATACATGCAGTATTATCTTCATATAGAACTGTTGGAACCATTTTACCAGAAGATAAATGACAAGTAGTTCGTATATGATGAATTATTGACCTCAACCACACACATTCTTGACTTGTTTCATGCATTGTTAGGATTTCTACATTATTAGATGAAGTAGCCGATATAGTCTGTTTCATAGATCTCTATGAAATAGTTGTACCTCCACATGTAAATACATAGCCTGTTTGTGATTTTCCATCATGTGGATCAAACATAAATCCAGCATCTAAATAACCAATCAGTTCATGTTTAGATACATTTAAATAATATAACCCCATATCCATAGTACCTCTTAGGTAACAAAAAATACGCTTTACACCACTCCAATGCCTTTGTGTTAGTATAGAACTATATCTTGCTAATAAATTAACAACAAACGATATATCAGGTTGTGTGTGATTAGCAAGATACATTAATGCTCCAATATCACTAAGATATGGTACTTCTGGACCAAGTAATTGTTCTACACCTTTTTCATTAATTACTTGGGGTTGGAATGGATCTTTTTCTTTTATCAAAGACCTTACAACCATTGGAGTACAAAATGGATGTGACTTATCCATATAAAATCGTTTTAGAACCTTCTTTGTATAAGTTTCTTGATATACAAAGATTTCATTCTTCAGGTACTCAATTTGTAATCCAAGACAAAATTTTGTCCTACCCAAATCTTTCATTTCAAATTCTTTCTTTAAACAATTAATTGCTTTTGAAATCTCTTCAGGAGTTCCAATGATGTTAATATCATCAACATAAACAGCAATTATAGCAAATTCGTTTCTCGATCTTTTCATAAAAATACATGGGCATATCGGGTCATTTTTGTACCCTTCTTTCAACAAATATTCTTTAAGACAATTATACCACATGCGCCCTAATTGTTTCAAGCCATACAGGGACTTATTTAATTTGATCGAGTATTGTTCTCGAGA
The DNA here is from genome assembly GCA_037074495.1 of Acacia confusa. Lineage (NCBI taxonomy): Eukaryota > Viridiplantae > Streptophyta > Magnoliopsida > Fabales > Fabaceae > Acacia > Acacia confusa. The sequence goes on along the minus strand of CM073502.1, from coordinate 41,207,204 downwards.
ATTTGAATTAAATGCTTCTGGCATCTTGAGTCCTTCAGGGACTTTCATATAAATATCACTATCAAGTGAGCCATACAAATAGGCAGTCACGACATCCATTAGATGCAAATCAAGCACTTCATTTGCTGCTAGGCTAATTAAATAACGAAAAGTAGTTGCATCTACTACTGGTGAATATATTTCTTCAAAATCAATGTCTGGTCTTTGTGTAAAGCCTTGGGCTACTAGGCGTGCTTTATACCTTATAATTTCACCCTTTTCATTTCTTTTCCGTACAAAAACCCATTTATATCCAACTGGCTTTACATCTTTAGGTGTATGGACTATAGGTCTAAATACTTTTCGTTTTGCCAGTGATTTTAACTCTGCATTTATGACATCTTTCCATAGGAGCCAATCTTTTCGCTGTTGGCACTCACTAATGGATTTTGGCTCATGATCCTCATCATTATTCATTACATCATATGCTATATGATTAGCAAAAATGTCATCAATGTTAACTTCATTTCGGTTCCATTTGATACTATTTGTGATATAATTTATTGAGATCTCATTATTTTCATACATTTCAGGTACCTGGATCTCTTCTAGGGTCACAATATTCTCTTCTGGAGACAATATCTCTACATGAAATGGCTCATCCAGAGCTACACTTTTTTCTTGATTATCCTCGACTTGGCCATCTATAATTTTAGCTCCTTTTCTTTTTCGAGGATTTTTATCTTTGGAACCAATAGGCCTACCACGCTTCAGGCGTGCTTTTGATTCATTTATAATCGGTTGTCCTACTGGGACATCAATTCGAATAGGAGCATTAGCAGCTAGAATATGTGATTTTGTCACTTTCTTTAGGTCAATGAATGCTTCTGGCATTCGATTAGCTAAATTCTGTAAATGAATTATCTTTTGAACTTCTAGTTCACATTGTTTTGTACGAGGATCAAAATGAGCCAATGATAATTCATTCAAGTTAATCTCTTTATACAACTGCTTATTTTCTCCCCCTAATGTTGGGAAGACTGATTCATGACAATCTGCAAATCGTGCAGTAAATAAATTTCCTGTAGATGATTCTAAATATTTTATAATTGAAGGAGATTTATATCCAACATAAATTCTCATTCTTCTTTGAGGACTCATTTTAGTACGTTGTGGAGGTGCTATTGGCACATATATTGCACATTCAAAAGTCCGTATATGGGAAATATTAGGTTCTTCACCAAAAACCATTTGTAAGGGGGAAATTCTTAAATAACTAGTTGGCCTGATGCGAATTAACATTGCTGCATGCAAAATGGCATGGCCCTAAGCAGAAATTGGTAAATTAGATTTCATAAGTAAAGGTCTTGCAATAAGTTGCAATCGTTTTACCAATAATTCTACAAGTCCATTTTGCGTATGAACATAAGCTACGGGATGTTCAACATCAATTCCAAGGGACATGCAATATTCATTAAAAGTCTGTGAAGTAAATTCACCAGCATTATCAAGACGTATTTTCTTGATAGGATAATCAGGGTAATGTGCTCTTAATCTTATCAATTGAGCAAGTAATCTCGCAAACGCCAGGTTTCGAGAAGATAGTAAGCACACATGCGACCATTTAGTTGATACATCAATTAAAACCATATAATACCTAAATGGTCCGCATGCTGGGTGTATCGGCCCACAAATATCTCCATGTATCCGTTCTAGAAATGTGAGAGACTCACTTTCTACTTTGCTTGGTGATGGCCGAATAATTAATTTTCCCTTGGAACATGCATCACATGAGAAATCATGGAATTTTGGTATTTGTTTCTGTTTCAAGTTATGTCCGCATGAATTCTCTATTATACGTCGCATCATAATTGACCCGGGATGGCCTAACCGGTCATGCCAAACATTAAATATGCTTTTATCAACATGCTTCTGGTTTTCCATAACATTTATTTCAATTGTACTAATGCATGAATAGTACAAACCAGAAGATAACATAGGTAATTTCTCCAGAACATATTTTTCACTATATCTAACATTAACAATTTGTAGATATTCTTTATTCTCCTCATTTATAGTCTCAATATGATATCCATTCCGACGGATATCTTTAAAACTCAACAAATTTCTATGAGACTTGGAGGAATACAAAACATCATTAATAACAAATTTCGTACCATTGGGTAATATTATTATTGCTCTTCCAGAGCTTTCAATCAATCTCGTATTACCCACTATGGTATTGATGCTTGTACTACAATTTGTTAGATGTGAAAAATATTTCTTATCTTTAAGAATTGTATGTGTCGTTGCACTATCAATAAGACATATATCTTCATTCTTGTGTGCAATATTTGAAATATCCATGAGCTTCATAAAAAGAAAAGAAACACTTTAAAACATATTTAATATAGGAGATGCATTAAAAACATATTTATTATACATAATTGGCAACAAGTCAAAACGAAACAAAATATTATTACAATTTCTGCAAAAACTTATTTAATCATAAAAATCTTCCACCTCCAAGTGAGACATAACATCATCATTTGGCTCATTGACATCATTATCCTTATGAGTCTTATTATCACATTCCACATTATTAACACTCCTTTTTATAGAGGCTTGGTAAAGTTTCACCAAATGTTCTGGCGTATGACAATTACATACCCAGTGTCCCTTCATACCACACCAATAACATTTATGTTCTATAACTTTTGAAGGACCTTCTTTATCATTCTTCTGTCCTTCATTATTCATCTTTTTCTAGTGGGTATAAGGACTATAATAACCTCTTCCACCATGATAAGAACCATGATTATTTCTGCCTCCACGATTTCCATGTCCCCGTCCACGACCACGGCCACGACCACGACCGCGACCACGGTCACGACCATGATCATTCCGTACACTCACATTCGCTTCAGGAAATGGAGAAGATCCAGTGGGACGATTTTCATAATTTTTCATCAATAACTCGTTATTTTGCTCGGCTACTAATAAACATGAGATTAACTCAGAATATTTTTTAAAACCTTTCTCTCGATGTTGCTGCTGTAAAAACAAATTCGAAGCATGAAAGGTAGAAAAAGTTTTCTCTAATAAGTCTTCATCAGTTATTTTCTCACCACATAATTTTAACTGAGAACTTATTTTGAAAATTGTTGAGTTATACTCACAGTTTTAAAATCTTGTAGCCTAAGATGAATCCATTCATAACGAGCTCTAGGCAAAATCACCGTTTTTTGATGATCATACCTATCTTTCAAACTAGTCCACAATTCAAATGAATCTTTTACCATTAAATATTCAGTTTTCAAACTTTCATGAATGTGGTGTCGGAGAAAAATCATAACTTTAGCCTTTTCTTGATAGGACGCATCATTTCCCGGCAATATAGCCTTTCCAAGGTCCTTTGCTTGAAGATGGATTTCAACATCTAAAACCCATGATAGATAATTTTTCCCGATGATGTCAAGAGCATTAAATTCAAGATTTGAAAGGCTGGTCGACATAATTCAAACTAAAAATAATAATAATAATTAGAATCAAAATATAAAATCTTATTTTAAATTAAAACATAATTTAAATAACTGGAAATAAACGTGCTAAGAAAATAAAAAGAAGATGAGATAAGAATGATAGTAAACTCACAGCGAGACCTATCTCATCCGAAGGTAAGAAAGAGGATGTATATTTAATATATAATATATAGAAAGCAGTAAAGATCTAAAATAAACAAATGGAGCCCACTAATAAATATATTAGTGTCACCACCATAAAAGGTAAATAAATGCATAAATAAATTGAGCCCACTAATATTAGTGTCACTTCCATGAAAAATAAATAAAGCAGTAAATAATTAAATTAAACAAATGGAGTTTAGTATCGCCACCATGAAATAAATAAATAAAGCAGTAAATAAAGAATTAGAATTAAATTACAAATGGAGCTTAGTATCGCCACCATGAAATAAATAAAGCAGTAAATAAAGAATTAGAAATAAATTACAAATGGAGAGTAGCGTCACCACCATGAAATAAATAAATAAAGCAGTAAATAAAGAATTAGAATTAAATTACAAATGGAGCTTAGTATTGCCACCATGAAATAAATAAATGGGAAGAATATATAAACATAAATAAATTACTGTAAATAGTAAAATATAAATTTACCGTGAATAGTAAAATTACTATTCACTATAAATAGTGAATAAAATAAATTACTAAAAGATTAAATCTAGACTTCCATATAGGAGTCAAAATGAATAAAAATGTAAAATTACTGAAAAAGGTAAAATTAACATGAATAGTAAAAATTAGTATTTACTGTGAATAGTAAATGGTAAATAATCTCAAATCTTAACCATGGAACCCGATGTTCAAAATAATCGGTAAAAGTAGAACTCTAATTCCATATAATGGTTAAGATTATCTCAGATAGATAAAATGAATATATATAATGAAAATATAAAAGATAATAAGAAAATCCTACCTTTGGTAGAGTGTTCGTGCTGATAACGTAATATAAAACTGATGAAAAGTAAATAACAAGAACAAGAGATTTTAGAGAGAGAGAGAGTAGAGAGAAGTTCTCATTCCAGTATATTCTGAATGTTTACAGAAGGCCTCTATTTATAGAAGAAAAATGGGCTTTTAGTGTAATTTCCACTCTGAGTCATTTGATACAATTTTCCCTTTATTACACAATTGTTCACTCACAGGAATGCATTTGCGTGCGGGTCACACCAAATAGTAAACTAGTATGCGTGGTACTATGCGTGGGTCTCATGTTATCTTGTAATATTTGGAAACCGTGAGTCAATGGACATCCACATAATAAGTATATTCATAACACCTTTAGTTTTTTTTTCTTTTTATCATGTACTTATAGTTTCATCTATTTTTAATCATATACTTATAGTTTTTTTTTCCTTTTTATCATGTCATTATAGTTTCACTTTATCTTTAATTAGCTTCCTTTAGATTTTTTCTTATTTGTCACATGAAACTATAGGGACCATATTAAAAATAGGTAAAAACTATAAGTACTTGATAAAAAAGAAGAAAAAACTACCAAGACCTGATTATTGAAAAAACATCTAAAGCTATAATAACCTGATAAAAAGAAAAAACAACTACAACACCTAATTAAAATTTTAGTGAAACTATAAAAACATACAGATTAATTCTTTTAAAATAGAGAATATATTTAAACAAGTCCTTATATCATTGGAATTTCTGGAAATTTTCAAATAAATTTTCAATTTCTGCTATTTTTTAATTTATTACATCATTCCTCCTTAAATTAAAGAACTCCCCTCTATCACCAAGCATTTGGATCAATTGGTTGAGTTGTTCCGGTTTAACCAGTAGTCTCGTGTTTGAACCTTGGGTATGTGACTGCGATAATTACTTGAAAGTAGCAAGATTCTCCTATTATAGATCCACATTCTCACGAACCAAATTAACCAGTCATTAGTAACACCGGCAGATTAATCCAGAAGAATTTCCCTATAGAGAATTTACAGTTGGTACTTGATAGTGCTTGAACGTGGAAGGATTGAGTCGGCAAAACTCCACCATCAACTACACTACCCAGTTGGCATATTATAACAAAGAAAACGAAAGCAAGATGGTCCTCATTTGCATTTATAATTCCATGAATGAAATCATGTGTGTGTACAAATCGATCCACTATTATGCCTTGGTCGTATGATTAGCATGATATAAATTTGGGAAAATTAGAATGAAGGACCTGCAAGAAAAATTATTTATTGAGAAGGACCATAAAAATTATAATTATTTAGAAGGACCAAATACAAGAATATAAAATTAATAATGCTAAACTATATTTTCTCCCACACTCTTTTTTGAAAACTAACACAAAATTTTAAATTTCAATAAATTAAATAAAATTTTTCTCAAGTTTCATTTTTCACAAATTCTATAGACATATCTATGAAAAAAAAAAATCACATTTTTCAATTTTTTCAAAATTATAATTTTCTAAAATAAACAATTTTTCTAATTAAAAATATTATTATATCATTTTAATAAAACTCAAGGTGTTTTATAGTTTATTCTATATGTTAAAGAAAAAAATTATATGATTTAATTATTTTTATTTTATAAAAAAATTTATGTGGGTTAAAAAATTCATTTAATGGTAATTAAATTAAAAAATATAAATAACCTATTATATCCTTAAAAAAATGAAATGAGTTTAGTTTATTTTTTTATTTTTATAAAAAGAACTTAATGGATATCAACATTAATACTTAACAAAATAAATCTGAAAACCTGATCATATATTTGTTAATTAAATGATCTACTGATTATATGAATATTCAACTTGTTAAAAAAATGAAAAAAAAAATATTAGTTTGAATCGTAGTTAATTAAGAAATATATTGATTTTACATAAGTCTAAAACCTTAAAAAAGGAATATACAATAATATTACATGTAAATGATGAGGCATTTTATTTTTAATTTTAGTTTTTTAATTATGAATGCAAAAGATAATATATGAGATTTGATTAAGGACATTTTAGTAATTTTTTATTTATATTATTATATTTGGTCCTTCTAAGTAATTGCAATTTTTATGGTCCTTCTTATTAAATATTTTTTTCTTTAGGTCCTTCATTATAATTTTCCCTATAAATTTATGTCATTATTGTGTGATATAAGTAAGGTTGTCAAATTCACGAATTTAAATAAATTTGTAAAAGTAAGAGATGTAAACTTAAATGAAGAGTTTACTTTTATCCTTAAATTAATATTTTAAAGTGTATAATTAAATAATTAAAGTGACAAAAATTTGATTTAAATACATTTTAAATCCAAATAATTAAAATTCAATACATAAACATTAATAATTTATGGATTAAGGGGCAATTTTCCCCTGAAAGTAACCATTTATAAGCATTGGATATCAAAATTTAGGAGCAATTTTGCTCCCTGCTGTTGAAAATCTAATGGTTAACGTCACTTTTTTAATAGTCAATGTAAATTTTTTTAACTTTAAGGATGAATTTGCTCCCTTTTTAACACTTTAATGGCAAAGTTGCTACTCAAAAAACTTTCGGATACCCTGCCCTTGAGTGGTTACTTATGGGGAAAAATTACACCTGTACTGATAATTTATCATACTTAGCGAGGAAATTAATATAAAAGTTATATATAAAGCCATTAAATATAATCAGATCGAAAAAATTAATATTAGTTTAGAGTATGTTGAAACAGTTTTGTAAGTTATAAATGTAAAAACGTTAAACTCAGTATGTAAGCTCATGAATTTATTTGAGTTTATAACTAACATGAGTTTACCAACAACTTGACATGATTTTGTGGATTGGAATTTTGTCCTTTGCCCTTTCCATCCGCTCTCATCCTTTGCCCTAAAATTAGTTTAGGGCAAAAACAAGCCAATAGATTGTTTTCCCTTTAAAGTCTCAAACCATGATGGCATCCAGTATATAGCACTCACCACTTAAAAATATTTTCTTAGTAGCACTCAGTATCTTGAGTGCTAAAAAATATTCCATAATGATGAATGACTCTTTTTTTTTTAAAAAAAAAAAAGGGGCTTCCTTGATTTGTTTTTATCCCAAAACTATATAGTTTTGTGGCAAAGGATGAGAACGGATGAGAGGGTAAATGAGAGAGTCTCAATCCCGATTTTATAAAGTAAAAACTCAAAAACAGTTCATTCAAAGAGTTAAACTTAAGAGTTTGATAACAATAGGCATGAGGTAAATCATTGTTAATTAATTGAACAGGCTTTCACTGGCCTCTTACCACAACGTACATTGACTTGATTAATAATTATTATTGGTAAATACCATTTTTATTTTGAAAGTTTATCCTGAAAAGCACTGGTCTTCTAGAAGTTTTTTTGGTCTCATTTATGGCTTGAAAGTTTAAAAGCGTAGCAATCTTACCCATTCATTGATCTTGATCATTAAATTGTTGATTTTCTTTGTAAACTTTCAAGGGGGAAATTGCTTCTAAAAAAAATTTCCAGAGCAAATTTGGTCATAAAAAAACTTTCAGAGCATATTTGCTCTGTTTTTAAACTTTTGGGACAAAAACGAGACCAAAAAAACTTCCAAATAACTAGTGCTCTTTAGGGTAAACTTCTATAATAAAAATGGTATTTAACCCTTATTATTATTATAATATTTTTTGCTTTCTTTCTTCTTACAAAAATATATAATCTTTATATCATAGCTAGGATTTAAATTCAAACTTTTTGTATGGATTGCATAATTACCAATTAGATAAATATTCATAAGCATCTTCTCAATATTTTTTTCGCTAATTAATCATAAGGCTTAAACTCAAAATCTTTTTTCACTCAATTCAAGAATAATAATGATACTATATTATTGCTAGCTTTCATCCCCTCCTTCTCTTGCGCCAACATATTCGCTTTCACTATCTCTTCATGTCTGTCTCTAATAACGTTAGGTGGGTGATAAGGGAAGAAAAAAACAAAAAGGACATATTTGGAGGAGAGATGGCCTGAGGATAAGAAAGGAAAAGGAAAACAGAAAAATTAATTTGTAATTTCCTATAGTTTCACTCAGATTTTTAAGTTCCTTCAGTGTTTTTTATCATGTACTTTTTGTTTCATTTATTTTTAATCATATAGTTTTTTTCGCCTTTTTATCATGTGATTATAGTTTCACTTTATCTTTAATTAGCTTCATGTAGATTTTTTCTTATTTGTCACATGAAACCATAGGGACCATATTAAAAATATGTAAAACTATAAGTACTTGATTAAAAAAAGAAGAAGAAGAAACTACGTAGACCTGATGATTTTTTTTTTTTAAAAAAAATCTAAGCTATAATAAATTATCATATTATGACCTATATTCTGGCGAACTAGATTAGTCAATTTTTGGTAGCACAGAATACGTGTGGATTAATCCAAAAGGATTTCCCTCGAGAATTTAGAGTTGGTACTTGGTAGTGCGTGGACATGGGAGGGTTGAGTCGTCAAAATTCCATGGATTTGGCTTCCATCCACTTCTCTTCCCATCCTCTTCTTTATCTCAACCGTTGGATTGAAATATAAACAGTTCAGATTTTATCTTTTAAAAAATATTAAAAAAATATTAAAAAAATAATATTTTTATAAAAAAACAAAATTTAAACCATTCATATTTCAATCCAATAGTTAAGATAAAAAAGATGATAGAAGAGGATGGGAATTGAAGTGGATGGGAGCCGGATCCAAACTCCACCATCAACTACGATACACAATTGGGATGTTATAACAAAGAAAAAGAAAGCAAGATGGTCCTCATTGGCATTTATAATTCCATAAATGAAATCAATATACATATACACACACATATATAAATCATCCACTAACAAGGCATTGGTCGTACCATACGAATGATATAAATTTATGCCCATCATTGTGGGAAATGAGTAAGATTGTCAAATTGATGAGTTTAAGTAAATTCATGTAGTGATATAAATTCTTATCGGGAACTTAAAGTATAAACTCATAAGAGTTTATTTTTATCATTAAATAGGTATTTATAGTATATAATTAAAATATAAAATATAATAATAATTTGATTTAAATATATTTTAAATCCAAAATAATTGAAATTAAATACATAAACATTAATAACTTATGGGTTATGGAGCAATTTTACTATGGAAGTAACCACTCATAAACGTTGGGTATTTGGAAGTTTTTTTAAGAGTAATTTTATTGTGGAAGTAACCAAAACGTAACAATTTTACTCTTTGCTATTAGAAATTTATTGTTCAACGTCACTTTTTTAACAATCAACATAAATTTCTAGAACCTATCATCTATAAATATTTCTTAGTAGTGTAATACTCCAATTTTCATAATACATGTAAATATTATATTTTGATAAATAACACCTATTACAATAGGTGAATATGTGGTCTCAGAACAAGTGAAATAATTATCTTATTTTCTAAAGGTAATTTCTTATGAAATTAGAGTAAATGAAGAGATAAAATCCCTAAGTGAATTTATGGGTCATAAAATACCCTAAGAATGTTATGATAAATCCTAAGAGGCAACTAAATATTTATTAAAATACAGAGTATGTTGTCTCTAAAGTTTTAATTAATTTATTATTATTTTTAGGAATTACACCATTTTAACAACTTAAAATCATCAGAGGATAATAAAATCAATTAGAGGAAATTAGTAATAATTATTGGGCAAGTGAAATTGCCATAATTGAGGTACTCTATTAATTTTTGAAATTAGTTAATGATTAAGTTTTTAAGGTCATAATTTAAGACCAAATGATATTGATTAGCATACAAGGAGTTGTAATTATCAAAATTGAATTAGAAATCTTGTTAAATTTAAGCCTAATAATCCCTAATACACTATATTGGAGATTAAAATTAAGACTTAACTAATTATTCTTAATTAATCTCTATCGGACGAAAATTCTTATTTAATGGTAAATAAATGGAAGAATTAAATTATATTAACCATGAATCCAGAATCTACATGGACCAATGGGAGAATTACCTTCTTTAGTCATGTGAGAGAATTAAAAATATAATTGCATAATTAAAATTAAGGGGAGGGGGACGAATTTTTCAAGAATTAAGGGAAAATAATAAGTCAAAGAGTATGGAAGAATATTGGACAAACTTAGGGATCAAGTTTTTAAAACTTGGGGAGCAAGAAGTGATGTAATTAAATACAATTAGATGAGAATCCCTAAGAAATAAATCATAACTTAAAATATTGGAACTAAGTATTTAAGATAAATACATATTTGAGATCAGTGAATTATAAGTTTTAACTTGGCTATTCCCAAAACTATTTTCGTATACTTTGAGAATTCATACCTAAGTGTTTCAGGAATTAAAAATCACCATAAATCTAATCATAAAATTAGGATTTCAAAAGTGAAATTGGATTTTGAATTAAAACACCAACTTACACCTAACTAAATTAGCATTTGGGAGTAATTAAGGTAACTTGGGGAGGAAGCAAGGGAACTTGTTGAAGAAGGAAGGGGGAGGACAAATTGGGGGATGAATGGGTGAGATCTATGCTTCTTTACCAAGTAAAAATCAAGGGTCAAGATCAAGGTGAAAGAATTACAAAAGTGCCATCATTATTTGCTATAAATAAGGGGCTTGGGTCTTCACAAATCCTCACCAATTTCTCAAGCCTCAACCGAAAAACATAGAGAGGGGGGAGAGAGTAAGGAGCTGCTGGAAGTAGGTAGCAAGTGTTCTTCAAGAGGTAAGAGAGTTTTTAGCTTTTGAGTTTAAGTTCTTAGGTTATGAGATAGAAATGCTAGAAATGTTGTTTTGATCATCAATCTTCCAAATCCAGTTTTATTTTCATGTTTTTATGGTTTCCATTGCATTTATTTCGAAAAATTGATGAAGAAGAAGTTATATCAAAATTTTTGGAAGATTAGGATCAAAATAGCGAAGCTCTGGCGGAATTTCATCGATTAGTGTTTTCTGGAGTCAGGGGTAAAAACATCAGTATTTTATGAAGAAGATGATGTTCTAAAATTCTGAGAAAATTCATGGTGAAAGTAGACATCTAGGGCTTTTCAAATATATAAAGAATGTGTCATTTGAAGTTCTGTGCAACAAGTTAAAAATCTCAGAAGATAAGGCTACGTTTTCAGGGAAATTTCTGGGCAGCGTTAATAAAAATAGAATCTGGGAATTTTCCGTGAAATCTGGGTAAAATCCAGTATTTTTCCTTGAAAATAGACATCTTAAGGATTCCGGGAAATTTTACGGATCCTCATTTTGATTTTTCTAGAATTAATTATGATTTTTTAAAGTTACCGAAAAATCTGCCCAGAAAATGCTGCACCACGTTTTTGAAGAAATGTAAGGGCAAAATTGTAATAATAAGGCCATCAAGGGTAGAATGGTAAATAGAGGTGGAAATATCTCTTAGGATGTTATTCTAAGTGATATGGTGATATGTTAGGATATCCGGGAAGTCCAAAGCCGGAATCAAAGGTCGGATGTTTGACGACTATGTGGTAAAAGGTACGGACACGTATTGTAACATTAACACTTAGGCTTATGATATGGTTATATATGATAATTGTTTTCACATGTTGATACTCTGTTTTGAAACTTCTCATGGATTTGAGTTGTATACGGGTTATAGTCTTGATAACACCGTTGAGTTTTTCTTGCGCTGAGGACACGATAGGCCATCGTGGCACTGGTTATGTGAACACTTGGGTAACATACATATTGCAGTGGCTGTGTTATGTTACTTGCTAATATGGTTTTGAAAGTTATAAATATGATTTTATCATTGTGATATCTGTCATATACTGTTTACATAAGCATGAGGTTAACCGTTACCTGAGGTCCAATGGGTATTGGACCTCAGTTTTAATGAATAGTACAGGAAAGAAACCGGGATAGAGAAGATGTCGGTGGGTAGAGCCGTGAAGAGGCAGCAGTCAAAGGCAAAGGTCGGTAGAAGTTATTAGGACTTAGCTTCTGGCTCGAATTTAACAAAGTTACTTTGAACAGTTTGGTGTCTAAGGCTGAATTCATCTATGTGGGAAGCCAATTAGTCGCCGTATAAGTCTGTGAGGCCCCCATGATAGACCCCTACCTGACCAATCTGTTTAATTAACTGATGTTAGGTTCCAAGTCATGGGTTTAGTTTAAAACTTTCTTTATCAGAGGATTGTATTTAACCTCTGTAAATTGTATCACATGAATATTCCTTTGGGATATTTAATATATCAGCTTATGTCGGGCATCATCATATGTCTGGGCATTTTTATATCAGATACTCGTTGTCCGGATCTTAGCGCACGCTATCAATTTCCGCAGTACTCTAAGCTGTAGCATCTCAAACTCTGTTGTTTTTCTTAAAACTAAGTGTCGACCGACACGATTTTCGAACCTGAAATTTGGGATGTTACAAGTAGCATCTATTATCGTGAATGCTAAAAAATATTCCATAGTGATGATGACTTTTTTCAAAAAAAAAAAAAAGAAGAAGGCTTCCCTAGTTTGTTTTTATCCCAAAACTATATAATTTTGAGGTAAATGATGGAAGTGGATGGAAAGGATAAAAGAGGGAATCGCAATCCCAATTTTATAAAATAGAAACGTGAAGACAATAAATTCACGAACTTGATAACAATATGTGCAAGTCAAATTATTGTCAATTAATTGAACAGGCTTTCACTGGCCTCTTACCACAATGTGCATTGAATTGATAATGATAATTATTATTATTATGAGTATTATTACTCTCTTTCTTCTTACAAAAATATATATAAGTTATCCACCCCCATAATCTTTATATCATAAATAGGGTTTAAATTCAAACTTTTTGTGAGTATGGATTGCATAATTACCAATTAGATAAATATTCATAAGCATCTTCTCAATATTTTTTGTCCTAATCCTAAGGCTTAAACTCGAAATCTTTCTTCACTCAATTCAAGAATAATGATGATAATCCATTATTGCTATCTTTCATCCCCTCCTCCTCTTGCGCCAACAAATTCGCTTTCACTATCTCTTCATGTCTATCTCTAATAACTTTAGGTAGGTGATACCATTTACTACTCTCACAGTTTTGCCATGTCCCCACACATTATTTTTAACCTCACCACTTTTTTTCATGTACCATTCCATTATGATTTATGACCATATATAAAATCAATACTTAAATTGGGTTTCTTCACATGAATTATGAATTTCGCCACGGTGCCTAACCTTTTATTTGAGAGTTGAGACTGCTCCATCACTACTGTAGATAAGACTTTCTACGTTGATCAGAGAAGAATTTTCATGTTGATATGTACAAAGTTATAGATAAAAGTATCATATTTTATCCTAAATTTACGTGAGGAACGACGTAGAAATGACTTTCTATGTTCATTACATAATGTATCGACGTAGAGAGTATACTTTCGATGTCGGTTAATAAATGTGTACACTTGAGGTTAAGTAATGCTTTTTAAAAATTAAATTTTAATTAATGAGAAGAATAACATTCTTGTTTGTCATTAAGTGTTGATAGCTAAGAGAAATACCTTGTCCAAACATTTTTTTGCATTCGTCGTCTTCTTTTTTTCCTTCCCTTGTCCAAAGTAAACATGCATAATTACTTTAATTTCAGCACCTATTAATATTTAGAATATGACTTCAATCTCTCCGTTAATTGGAAGATCAAAGAAGGGAAATGAACAAAATTAAAATAGGATTCACATATCATGTGGATCCCATATTGCTCTCTTTATTTCTCCTTTTTAATAAATCTTTAAGTCACCGAAAGAAAGTCACAAAATTATATATAGCGAGTGACCTTTTTCTCAAACTTTGATTATTCCTTGAGATATATAGTTTTATAAATGCAAAGCTTGTCCAAATCCCAAATGCTATGATAAGGAATTACTTCCTTCGGTCCTAGATATAGCAGCTATTTACTTTCTAAATTTATAAATTTTTTTCTCAAACTATCTTTATTAATTGCATATATTAAAAGGAATTTTCATTGGTAAACATAATTATTAAAGGGAATATTTTAGAAAAATCCACACATATTTATTATAAAAAATTCATTTAACAAATTTTCTTAATATCAATATATAAATATGTTTTAGATAGATTGAGTATATATACTGCAAGCTCGAACATTAAGAGTTTGATATGGGCAGAAATATTATAAAGATAAGACTATGAATACTACCTAGCTGTATCCTTTTTTCCTACCCTAATTCAATTATTAAGATCACAATGTCGATTTTTTGTGTGTGCACAAATTGGAAAGCCTAGGCTTGATATATTAAAATAAGAGTCTAATTAGTGGAGGTTAGATTTGATATAATATCACGGGGGGTGACTTTAGTACATTGTTGCAAGTAATTCCATGAATGAAATCATTGTAAATATATATATAGAAGACTTTTATACATTAATTAATTGTTTTGTATTGGAGTTGTATGAAAGAGATATATGTAATAATGAATAATCAGGTCCTCAATTTCAATGGAATGGTCGTTTCATTGATAAACTTTTCATCGATACATTGATTTTGATTATATAAAATATTTTCATCAAATCATTGGGAGTGAATAGTACTAGCAGTGTTCCCAACTGGCCTTCTATTATATATATATATATATATATATATATATATATATATATATCACATAATATTTTATTTTGGCCAATAATTTGGCCCCAATTAAGTATTTTATTCTACGTATTTTACTTTTTCTAATGAGAGTAATATTGTATTGATTAGTGAAAATTTTGAGATTATGATTTAGGGAGAGTTTTGAGTTTTTATAATAGATGGCTATATATATGTATAGGATGATTAATGACTAATTTTAATCAGTTTGGATTTATTATTTGGTTGTCTTATGATTTTATAATGAATTTCTCTTTTAAAAAGTAGATTATAATAAGTTATTTACTTAATTGAAATTTAATCAGATCTTTATGTTTTCTTAAAATATTTTTTGGCATTCATATTATATTTATTTTATTTTCTCCAATTATTTTGTTTTGAGGTAGGTGGAATGCCTATTTAAATGTTAATTTTATTAAATTTCATTATTATTATTATTATTATTATTATTTTGTTTATGATATCTTTAAGATAATGTTTGGTTCATTACTCATTGAGCTGTAAGAGGAAAGTAAAATTTTTGTTTGGGATACCTACTGAAAATGTTATCATCTTATATCTTGTTTTGATTTATAATTGTTGGTTATTATCTATTTATATTTTTAATATTATACGATATTATTTAATAAATAATTCATCATATTTATTTTTTGGCTCGGGCTAAAATTATTCTCTGGTTCCACCACTGAGTACCAGTAAATGTGTGTATATGATATATACAATGATGTTATCAAACAAAAAATATTAAATTATTACATTGTTCATCTTCAAATAATTGTATATATTAATAAATTTATTATTCTAATTATATTATCTATTACAAATGATCAAATTAATTCCTATGATATTAAACTATTAATTATTAAATTATTCAATATTTCAAATAGCACTTTAATAATATATTAAATAAGCAATTATATTATAACTGAAAACTACGATATTTTCAGAAAATAAGATTATGATCACTCAATATAATCAAGGCTTGTAGATGTTAGACTTTTGTGGATAAAGTTTCATGAATTATGAGTTTGTCTTTAGGCCTTTATTTGTTTTTGCAATCATTATTTGCTTTACTTTTATTCATTAATAACTTTTTATATGAATGAAAATGACCCTTTTTTTCAGTGTATTAGTCCTAGCTTCTGGTAGCTAGGTGACCCGTTAAATATTAATAAATCATGATATTAAAACTCAATCAAAATCGACAAGTCATACCCATAAACCGGTGAATTAGTCTTCTAGTTGACCCAATTAAGAGTTTTGGACGGGCTAACTAAGCTGGATTTTTTTTTCCTCCTTATTTAACTTTAAACAATGTTGTTTTGAGTATAAAAAAGTAGCAAATTGGTTAAACTTGTGTTTTAGATGTGGTTTATATAGAAATGTTCCATTGACATGTTCGGAAAAGATGTTCTATTTACATGTCTCTTAAAGTTATGTATGAGTTTTATTGCATATTTTAATTACAATATACTACTACATATAGTTATTTATTAATCCATGATTCGGTTGGCCTTAGTTCAACCATAGTTATATCATCACCAATCTATGAACCACGGTCTCTGATCGGTTTAATGATTTATCCGATTCTTAGTACATTGATTAATAAATTATTTTATAATTTATAATATATACAACAAACACACCCTTGGATTTGAAATCATTTTGCTTGTGGACTTGAGCCTACAAACAAAGATGTGATGTCTTTATATAAGGTGGATAACGAATCTGGATAATACAATATTGATCACATGCTTTGTTGCCTGAAACAATGATTATTAAACAACTAATACATTAAACATACCACACCTGTGAATCTCTTGCAAATCATTAGACGGGTGGTGGTGCAACATTTGATTTGCACAGGATTACATTTAGATTATTTAAATTTTATCAAATTTTTTATATGATTTTGTACTTTAAAAGATATGAAACCATGTGAATTTAAGTTGAAGTATTCAGATATTTCTGCGAATCTTTCACATCCTTGTCAGTTAAGCCATGAATCAATCTTCTTGTATTCCTCATGCTTCTACTTGTCGCTTATTACCTAGTCTTGTAGACAATATTGGAGTTCAATATCCATCAAGAAGAAGAGTGGTTTAAACGGGGTGATGATGCAACAAGTTTTATATTAGTGATTACCCACTCTTTTAATCAGCAAGCTAGTTGCAATTTTGTTATAAGTTTTAGGGTTAATATCATTTTTGGTCCCACAAGTTTATCATTTAAGTTTTGGTATTTTAAGTTTCAAACAACTTTTGTTTTGGTTTCTCTAATAATAAAATAGTCTAAGTTTTTATTAAGTTATAAGCATCATGACTTTAAATGAAATAAAATTTGAGGGATCAAAACTTAGGGTTTAAAACTTAAGGAACTAATATTAAAATTAAATGAGGGTGAATTTAAGAGATTAAAGATTATATTCATGCTAAATTTAATTAGAAAGTTTTTGGTGTAAGGGCTGACTAAAACCGGGTTATCCATTGACTATATAATGTATTAGCTATTGACCATAACGGATTAGCAATTACCCACTCTTTTTATCAGCAAGTTTGCAAATTATGTTAGGAGTGTAATAAAATTATAGTAAAAAGGATTGGCTACAATATATGTACTGATTTTAACTACAATGTAATTGATATTATATTGATCAAGACAGATTAGCGATTACCCATTCTTTTTATTAAGAAGTTCACAACTACGTCCCAACTTATATTCTATTTGATTTTATATATTTGATCCAGTTGAAAAATTCATAGAGATTTGTTACGGCCCTATACATTGGGCCTTGAAAATCTAATAGCCCAGCAAGAAAGCCCTATGCAGAAGTTGGCCTATACACAGGTAAAACACTAATCACTCACTAACCATGCCACTAATCCTGGATCGTACAGGTAGTAGAGCAGATATAACAGAATATGGGTACCATAAGTAATGTGCAGAGCGTACGTGGCACAGAGACGCGGCGCATAAACAGAAAGGATAAACACTAAGGTAACCCCTATAAATAGTGAGGTTATCTATCAGGTATTGTCTCTACACTCTCTTATTTACATTCAGTCTCACTGTGTACACACCTCACCCCTCTGTGGCCTTTGCCACCGTCGTGTATGCACAGTGATCTGAGATATACTCTGTGATATCTGCATCCATAGATATTACGGAAGTACATTCCTCTTTTGAGTATTCTCACCTGGATACTTGGTGGAATACAGTTGATCAGATATAAACAATCACTAGCTCCCAAGAGCTAGACACTTGTGTTCTTTACACAGAACAAGATTAAAAAAATTGTTAAACAGTTGTTTGATATTATTATACAAATGTGTCAATTTTCCTAAAATATATTATGAGAATATATATTATATACGAAAAAATAGGTGATGAAAAAAATAGTAAAATTAATAAAGATAGCATACAAATATTAAATAAATAATGGAGCAAAGTCACATATCTTTCACTAAATGATATCTGTCAACTACTAGATCTTATATATTTAGGACGAAAAATAAGTAAGTAACTCATTATTAGGTGCGACTTTTGATACTAAACATTAGCAATCCAAACACATTCAAAATGATTTCGACCCCTCATTTGGATCTTGCCAAACCATGATGTTGTCCACCCTGCACTCAAAATAAGAAACCAACTAAAGGGCCAAAAACATAATCATTGCACAAAACCATAATTTTTTTGGGACTATATATATGACTCGTTAATACTCTTAACACTATAACATACATACTGGTAATTTTTTCATCTGCCATTGTCATTCTACAGTCTACACAACCAAACGCAACCTCAAAAGACTCAAACTTTAAGAAATTTCGAAACTGTATTGAATTTTCCAAAAAGATTATCCCGATTTGGTTAAACCTAATAAAGAGATAATAGTGCATTAAATTTTGCAATCGGTAACAGCTAGTGGCTCTTGTCTCTATCAAGAAAATTAAAGATGGTCCCAAAAATACTAAAAGGGTTGTGTGGTGGAATAGGGACAACAAGGTCGTATGTGTTGTTGTTCGGCGTGTGGAAATCATAACATGGCATGTCTCTGATTTAATTAATTAATTCTTTCTGCTTTCTTCTCTTCATCAATCAATACCATGAATTTATTCTAATTTTTTAATTTCTTTACTTTTTGGTCATTTTTTGTCACTTCAATTTCTTCCTACTTCTTTTTATTTTTATTTTAAAATATTCAGGTTAAATATTTATGGCTCGAATTTATTTATTTTAAAATAATTTAATATTATTTATTTAAATATTAAATTCAACTTATTCAAAATTTGATTTAAACAGCTTAAATAATATACACAAATTGATAGAGAGGTGAAAAGAGAGAAAGGGAGAGGGAAACATGATTTGTCCTTGGACAAGGTCTTTTTCAAGCAAAAAGGGAATAAGCCTATAATTGCCCCTTTTTCTTTTAAAATAATTTATAGATTTTATAATAATATGATATATTATGGAGAAGGACTCTAGAGCCAAAGGATTTTTGTTAAACATAATATATGTATTATAATTTTGATAAGAGATGAGTTAGAAGTGAAGTGGATGTGAAGGCTTGTCATTCCATAAGTGAGGTTTATATATTTCGGATTAATAATACAACAAAATGGTGAAATTGATGGAGATGTTAATCATAAAATTCAAGCTGTATGGTAAAAGTAGAGAATAGCTATTAGAGTTATTTATGATCAGAAAGTACCTAATAAGGTAAAAAGGAAGTTTTATCGCACTTCTATTAGACCAACAATGTTATATGGTAGTGAATGTTAGGCCTTAAAAGGATAACATGAACATAAAGTGAGGATAGCTCACATGGATGTGTGATCATACAAGAAAAGATAAAATCTGTAATAATCATATATGCAAACGAGTTGAAGTGACACATATTAAAAAGAAAATTATTAGAAATCGTTTCAGGTGGTTTGTTTGCATTTAAAGAAGGCTATTAAGGGTATCAGTGAGGAGGGTTGAGCAAATGTGATCCTATAAAAAGAGGTCAAGTAAGATCGAAGCAAATATTCAATGAGGTTATAAAGTGAGATCATTTGATTAATAATCTATCTAAAGATCTAATTTTTTATAGAGCTCAATAACATCATGTGATTCATATAGCTGATTATACCTAGTGGAATAAAGCTTTATTGCTGTTATTTGTTGTATAACATTATGATGTAATGTTATCAAATATTGTCTAATCCAATGGAGAATAATTATATTTTTTTTTATGATAGTGAGAATAATTATCTTAATTTAATCTGTATCCACAAGTTTTAAATTCTCTCTAAGAAATCAAATCCCTTTTATTCAATTATATCACCATGAGTAAATACTTATAATTAAGGACGTTCAATGCTATTGATGTCACATAGCGTTTGATCATTCTCATATGTTTAAGTAATTTTTCAATTTGAAGCCAAAATTGTATTGATTTACTATAAATTTTCTAAATTTATAAAAACGAAAGTACGATATATATATATCGTTATTCTCATTCATATATATATATATATATATATATATATATAAAGAGAAAAAAGATCATATGCATAAAAATTAGATGTGTGTGTACGTGTGTCAAATTTTGATCTTAATTAGATGTATAATTTTCTTCATTATATAATAAGAGAAGTATACTATAGCCATTATATTCCAATTCTTTTAAAATATGCCTTTTTATGATTTTTGTTGTTATTAATAAACACCCTTTTTCTAGAAAAAGTAACAATATAATTGTCAATTAGATTAGAGCTAATGACTTCATGAGCTCTAATATAATATTTGGAGACTTCATTTAATCTTTCCATCTATTTGTGTTACTATGAGTTCCTATAAGTAATTTTTGTTTTTCTTGTGTAAGCCTTCATTCTTTTTTTCGGATTAAGTGTTAAGCGTAAAATTTACTGCTAAAGGTTTTTTTTTTTTTTTTTGGCAATGCATGCTTGGAGTTTCTTAGTGAGAAACTATGTATGAACTTTCCTAAATGATACAAATTAAAATTGACACATATGTTAAATCAAGGTGGACGCAAGTGTCAGATAGGGGCAAGTTTCCACCCTTAAAATTTGGTAATTGTGTATCATTTAGTTTATTTACTTGTAAATTTAGCATTAATTTTGCCTATAGCAATTGCATATGTGAAAATAGCATTTTCAGCTATGAAATACTTCAAGACTGCACTTCATAATAGGATGGAGGATGAATGGTTTAATAATTGTTTAATGTCTTATATTAAAAAAGATATATTTGATAGTATTGATAATAAAGTAATTATAATGAAATTCCAAAAAATAAGACAAAAAGGATGACATTGTAATTATTTTTATTATAATATACTTTTGTTATTAAAATATATGTACGTACTTCAACTTTTTGAGTGTCCACCCTTCATTGTAACTTATGTAGCTACATTTTTAATAACACTTAACCTTGTTTTTATAAATGGCAAGTTTGTAAAATAAATGTCTCTCTTATTACATCATCAGTTTTCATTTGATTTCATGAATATTTTTTTAAAATATTTTTTTTTTTTTCTTGTTTATATTCTTTTATTTTTTTAATGTATTTAAAACTTTTCTTAAAAAATTTCCTCAAATTCCCCCCCCAGTGGTGCCCACTCTTCATAAATTTTATAGATCTGCCACTGTGTTAAATATACCCATGATAACAGAAGATAGTGATGACATGGAAGCTGAAATGAGGATGAAAATGTCACACTCTGATCTTATATCTCTCTGTCAATTTTTGAAGCTCTCCACCTTATTCTTACTCTCTTCTTCCATTTCATGACTCTCTCTTGCCCACATTCCGACCAATGTTACGTTTATGCACATTCAGATAACAAAAAAGACTTCATCTTCCACAAAGACCCTCTAGTTGGCTGAGTAATTTTTTGTTTTATAAAGACATAATACACTCACCCTCCCTCTCTCTCTCTCTCTCTCTCTCACATGTATATATATCTACTAGGTTGAAAAGGTAAGGAAATGTTATAAATATAACTAAAAATAGGCTTTAAAGAACAAAAACGTCAAACTAACATGGGGCAAGTTGTATATTACTTTCTTTATCCTTAATATAAGACATATTTACCTAATTTGATTAGATTAATGAAGTTGGTTAAATTAGTTAATATGATATGTATTTTCTAAAACATCATAGTTATCTTCCTTAAATCTTTCATTCCCTCTTCTCTTTAATTATGATTGAGAGAACGTCAATAAGGATAAAGTAGGAAAACATTGACAAACATAAAAATTAATTATTATATTTAAAATAAAAAACAACTCCTCAAATATCTTTTATATTAAAGATTAAAGGAGTATATTATACTTCATCTTCCCTTTATTATAAACTTCAAATTTATAAATGAGCACGTCCCAAAATATATGTTTCATTTTAAGTTTGTCTTGATATTTATTGTGTTTTTTGTACCTTCACCTTTTTTGATTATATTTATTACAGTTTTTGCACATAAGTGTCTATTTGAAAAAAAAAAATAATAAACATTTAGTATCTTTAACTAATCGTAATTTTTTCTTTATTAACAAAAATTAGTTATTTGAGGCGAGGACACTAATAATTATCAATATATATATTCATATAACGATAAGTGTAAAAAGGAGAAGAAATGCAGTTAAAAAAACAAAAAGGAGTAGAAATGTTGAACGTGCAGCTATAGAAGCTAACCATAAGCCTCACATCACAGAGACATTTGGCAAGTTGCATATAAAATAATAATAATAACAATAAATAATAATGGTGAAGGTGGACGAGGTCCAAGAGGAATCAGGCGCCGCTAACACTTTTGTGTTCTTTTCAATTGTTCCTTTCAACTCAATCATTTTGTTGTTTAAAATATTTCAACAAGATATTCATCTTTGACAAAATTACACTTTGATCATCTTCTTTTTCAGATATTTATATTTAGATGAGAATTTAAAATTTTGAATTTCACAAGCATATTCTTATTTTTCTAAAAAAAAAAATTGAATCACAATTTCAATAAAATGATTTATTTATGCGATATTTATGAAATTTAATTAATTTTCTTTTAAAATGGTTAGTAAAAGAATGTAGTTTATACCCTACAAAAATGTGTTTTCAAATCTAAATGTGATTATCTTATGTGTAGTAATCCTTACGTGCTTTTTGAAGCGTGAAAGGAAAGCTAGCTTCAACCTAGCCAGTGAATCTTCAAACACAAAACTACTATTTAAATCTTTGGTTTTATGTGAATGTCTGAATGAATACTAATTAATAAAGATTTATTCAGATGGTAACAATATCACCTATATTCAATATATAAAGAAGTATGTATAATCTCCTTTTAAATGTAAAAATTTCATTGCTGCATAATTTATAAATATTTTTTTAACTAGTCTTTGATATATATACATATGTCTATATGTATCTACATATATGTATGTATATGGTTTTCGGAGAAAGACGAAAACATCATCAAATTTGCAAATCCAATTCATGATCTTGAAACTTGATCATTGTAAAGTTTGTAGGGAGTGATATGACATTCAATTTTGGTGTGAAATGACCTAAATACTCTTAATTAATTTGAAGTGAAAAAATAAGGAAGCAAACAAACAAAATAATACATATTTATTATTTTTAACTAATTGTATATACTTTTTATTAACATAAATTAGTTTTTGAAACTTAAAAACGAGGGAATAATAATGATCAAAATATTATATATATATATATATATATATATATATATATATATATATATATATTGAAAAGAAGTAGAAACGCAGGTAGGGGGAAAAAAGGAGTAGAAATGTTGAAAGTGTAGCTATATATACCAGCTAACCATAAGCGGCACATCGCAGAGACAAGAGACAAGTTGCATATAAAATAATAATAACAATAACAATAAAAAATAATGGTGAAGGTGGACGAGGTCAAAGACTAATCAGGCGCCGCTACAATTTTATGTTATTTTCAAATGTTTCTTTCCACTCAATCATTTTGTTGTTTAAAATATTTCAACAAGAATATCTTCATCTTTGACAAAATTACACTTTGATCATCTTCTTTTTCAGATATTTATATTTAGATTTTACGAGTTTTACAATTATTTTGAAAATTGAAAATTTTGAAGTTCACAAGCATATTTTTATTTTTTTAATTATTTAATCTTAATTTTTTTTTTATTTAATCATGCTCAATAACTTTATATATAAATTTCATAAAAAATTCTTTGTTAATATGATAAATGATAAATGTTGATGAATTTAATTTCAATTATTTAGATTTATAATATATTTAAATCAAATTGTTGTCATTTTTATATTTTCATTATTTAATTATATACTAGTAATACCTATTTAATAATAAAAATAAAATTTTATGAATTTACGATTTAAGTTCACAATACGAATTTGCGTCACTAATTTGACAACTCTGGTTATAAGAAAACTAATTTCACAAAAATATCTCCATATGCATTGAATGTGTTAGCCCGTTGCTTAATATTGATGATAACAATATACTCCCTCTGATCCTTATTATAAGGCACCAACTATCTTTTCTCACAAACCAAGAAAATAGATGTTAAGTCATTAATGAGCCTAAAATTAATAAAAGTTTCCAACTTTATCCCTACTTTAATGAGATAGATTTAAAAAAGTTTTTTAAAGTAAGGGCATAATAGGAAATAGTAATAAATAAGTTAGTTAAATGTAGTTGGTGCCTTATAAAAATGACCAAAAATTTTAAGTAGTTGGTGCCTTATAATAAGGAGCTGAGAGAGTAGTTCAATAAGTAAAAACTTTAATTTATCAAACCACAACAACAATTAAGGCAACTTACTATATTAACTATAATGTTAGTAGATTGCTTAATATTGGTGATGATAACAACAATTTAATAAGTTACAACTTTAACTTACTAGATGATGATGATAACTAAGGCAATGGTGATAACTTATTACGATATTTAGGAGATTTCATTACTAAATTTAATCTATTTTTATTTGTTTCTTGTATGTCCCAAGGCTTTTCAAGTGTAATTTTTCAATACATCACTGCTAAAAAAAATATTTTAACATCCTTTCTTTTGGCCTTTTAAACATTCATTTCTTGAGAAACACCTACATATATAGAAGATATAGTAAGTCTTAACTTATAGTGTCCTAAATGCCCTTTCTTTTGGTGTCTTGACTTTGAACATTCTAATTTAAATTTGGGAAGCCTTAAATCTACTTTAGGCATCCCAATTCTAAATAATGACACTCAATATATTGAAAAATTATAAAAATGTCAACTCTTTACTCTCCTTTTAAAAAAACGAACTTTTTAGATAAAATATTTTGAGAAAGTAGAATATATCTATTGTAGTAGTGCATATTGGAGAAACAATACTCCCTCTGATCTTTATTATAAGACACCAATTACTTTTTCTCACAAACTAAGGAATGAAAGTTAACTTATTAATTAGGTTCAAAATTAATAAATGTTTCCAACTTTACCCCTACTTTAATAATGTACCACTCTGGTCCTATTTATAAGTCCCATTTGACTAAAAAATTTGATCCTATTTATAAGTTCTTTTTGACCAAATTAAGGTTATTGTGACAATTTTAACCTTATTAATTGAAAAGCTGGCCATGTTGGAAAGACAAAAAGATGAGAGAGATTAGACAATAAATTTTAAAAGCTACCCATTCATAAATGAGGATAAAGTTAGAAAATTGCTCCATAATCATTGAGATACCTTCCTCTCCTTGGTATGTGAGATTTGGTCAAATGAGACTTATAAATAGGACCAGAGTGATAGCTTTAAATGAGTTGGTTAAAAATGAGGGCATAATGAGAAAAAAGTAATAAATGAGTTAGTTAAAGTAAATTAGTGCCTTATAAAAGGACCAAAAAAATATTAATAGTTGGTGCCTTATAATAAAAATCAGAAGGAGTATAATATATAAGCCACCATCATATGTACCTACTTGCTAGCCTCAAGGCTAAAAGGATTAATTGTGATTTCCAAATTGAGAGGCTTAATTCAATCAGAGAGTTAGTGAAATCCAGCTATACCCTTTACCTCATTCTTCCGCAAAATGCGTTAAATTGGTCATCATTCATCAATATCACTACTTCCCTTTTCCCCGTTCCATTTTCAACCTTTTCGGTCAATTTTCATATTTAATGCATTTTCATTTCTCTCTCACTCCACGCCCTTCCCTATTTTTATTATTTTTTTAACTAGAATATGGACCCATATGAGCCTACATGAATTATCAATTTTAGATAGAGGGTTAAGTTGTAAATTCGCCTTGAAAATATACATCGAGAAATAATGTTATTTTTAAAATTTTTTCAAGCTTAATTTCACCCTAAAAGTCTAAAAGTGGAGCAATGTTACGCTTTTCCGTTAAAAAATTAACGGTTAACGTCAGTTTTTTAATAGAAAAGTGCAACATTGCTCCACTTTTAAATTTTTGGGATGAAATTGAGTCTGAAAAAAATTTTCAGGGCAATATTACTCTCAAATATGTATTTCTAGAGTAGATTTGCTATTTAAGCCTTAGATAAATTAGTATATTTATAGTTCTTAAAATGATATTGATTTGAGATATGGTATATTGATGTTGATATATTAACTTTTGTTTCTTTTTGAGTAGACAAGAGTTTGATTAATTAATGGGGTTTTGGAATTTACTAGATTTAAGTTAGGCCTCACTGCTTTAAAAAACCGTTTACAAATTATTTACTGACAAAATTTTCACATTGGATGGATTTGAATTGTTAAATGTTTATGTCACATTTAAAGTCTTTATGGGTTATTGATTTATTTTTTATAATATAGATTTGTTTTCTTAATCATACAATGTACATATTGTTTGTAAAAGCTATAGATTTTAGATTTTATTGTATTACTAGCTTAATCCGTGTTTGTTTGGTTCAGTGGTCAAAATTTATGTGTCATACATAGAAAAATATGTCTAATTACAAAATTTAAATGGGTTTTACTGTTTATAACCTACAGATATGTAATTATTTTTTTTATAAAAGTCATATTGATAATAAATATATTGATATTAACTTTTATTCTATTTTTAACTATATATATTTTTATATTAGTTTTTGGAGAATAACTTTTATGATTTATGAGGTAAACATATGAAAAAAAAAAATATATTTTAATTTATAGAAAAAGTTCCTAAAACCACGATTTAAATGTTACCTAAAATTATGTCAATGATCCTATTAGAGAGTCTAAACCCATTGTAATAAATGGTAGGTTTAATTGTAATATTGAAGCACATTATTATTGGTCACCTGTAAAGGTTTTTACCCCAATGGGGAATTAGTATTAAGATATTTTCGTGATTTTTTTTACCTGAAGATATTTTCGTGATTTTTATCTATCAACATCATTCGATTTGTTGGTGAGAAATTTAGTGTTTTTTTTATTTATACAAAATTATCAGGCTGTGGAACCATGCA
This sequence comes from Acacia confusa, assembly GCA_037074495.1. Classification (NCBI taxonomy): domain Eukaryota; kingdom Viridiplantae; phylum Streptophyta; class Magnoliopsida; order Fabales; family Fabaceae; genus Acacia; species Acacia confusa. The sequence continues at coordinate 41,179,561 of CM073502.1, read as the reverse complement.
TGGTGAAAAAAAGGAAGGAATAGAAAAATCACATTATAACATATTGCTGATGCGTTTTCATATATATATATATATATATATATATATATATATATATATATATATTATGTTTAAGAAATTACTAAGATAGTTCTATATTTAAGGAGCTATAATGTTTGTATCCAATCAGATTAAGGTATGTAAATTATTTATCATATAATAGAATTTTAAAGTCCACTTGTGGCATATGAAGTTAATTACGTAAGTCTTTCCCTTTATGTTGGTTTGATCCAGGTATCATTTTTTTAAAAAAGAAAAAATAGTACAACCTAGTATCACTGATATTTGACCTTAAAATGAAGCTTTTATATTAATAAAGCATAAGATATATATTAATGTAAGAATTATGAATAATATCAAGAAAGGGAGGATATTATGAATGGTTGGGTGTGAAATTAAAGGAACATTGCTTGGGGGCGAGAGAGAACAAAAGGCGTCCCCTTTTATTGAAAGGAGGGAGCAGCAATCAGCAAACCTCAAAAGCCACCATTTTCACTCCTTCCCGATAACAAAAAGCCTAATCACATCCAAATATTATACTACCTCCACCTATAAATTAATTTAGAGTATAAATTAAATCTTATATTAAGGATTTCAAAAAAAAAAAAAAAATAGGAGGTAGCATATTGTATTATATATACATGGATACACCCTCCAGTCCTCCCCACACACACGCATGCTCGCGTGTATACAAACCTTACACACACACACACACTTATAGAAGGAAACCGTGTGTATACAAACCACTTATAGAGGGAAATTTTGATCTAAAATATAAAAGATTCATAGAGTAATTAATGATTATTTTCTACTTTTATGCCACATTGGGCTGAGAGGGGTAGAGAGAATGTTAGATAATAAATGTATATTTAAAAATTATTCCACTTTCGTTTTATTTATAAGCCATTTTTAATTAAATCACACATACCAATGAAAGGTAGTCAGCTCAATGATTATGAGATAAATTTTTAATTTTGCCCTAATTTATGAATGGATATCTTTCAACTTTTTCTTCTCTCTCTATTTTCATTGGTACAATTAATGTGACCAAAATTGTTACAATTTCATTAATTACTTGAAAGATGACTTATAAATATGACCAAATTTTTTGGTTAAAAGGGATTTATAAACTGGACCAAAGTGGTATTATTTAGTAAGGGTAAAATAAATAAATTTTATAAATTTACAGCATGTTTGGTTTGAGAGAAGGGGAGGGGAGGGGGGGAAATTAATAGAAAAATTTTTTCTCTCATCTTTATAAAATTGTGCATAGATAATTTTCAATATTCCTAAAATATACTCTCAATAAAAAAAAATCTTTCCATTAATGACAATTTAGCTATTTTCTTCCCAAAAAATTTTTTCCCTCCCCCACCCCCGCCCCCCAAAAAAAAACCAAACATAGATACATTAAATGATTCAATTAATATTTTGGGTCCGTGTGGGTTAATTAACAATGTTTTATATTTTTCATATTTTGGATTGGGGAGCAATTATGTATAATTTTTGGGGTAGAACTAGCCCATATATGTTTAAAATTTAAATTTATCTTTTTATTTTTTACCCCAAATGTCTATGTATTAATATATCTTCGGTAAGATTGATAAATTAGTATTAATTATTTTTTAAATAATTTATATTATGGGTAAAATAAAATATTTTACAATTTGTTCCTACTTTACCCTTCATAGGACACCTCCTTCACCTTTCACAAATCCCCACAAAGTACTCTACCTCGATTTTCAAAGGCTCAATTGTGGGCCACCACCATGCCATCCCGCTTTTCCCACGATGTAACCCTCATTTCATATCTTTCTTATTTTTTTCTGCATTTGTTAAATATTCTAAAATTTAAAACAAGTCTTATAATTTACAAATAAAAAATATATATAATTTATCATAGATTTATAATTAAAAAAATAATAATTTATTAATTTTTATAATTTATATTTTATTACTTCTCAATCCCCCTATTTAACTTTTTAAATTTAGTTTTTCAAATTGGTTCCTACTTTATTAGCAAATTGTCACAGTTCTTCTAATATTGAATTGAAATTGAGTCATGAATTATGGAGACTAAAGTCCCTTAGGATTAGCGGTAAAATGTTCTTTATCAACGTCATTTATGTTTTACAAGGTAAGTGTATGGGAGGAGCTTTATCTTGACTTATATGAATATGTTTTTCTGACGCTAACTCAAACAGGTAAGGGTATGAGAGAAACTGCTTTTATCAATGTGATTTATGATTTATGAATGTGACTTATAGGTGGCAAATGTGGAACTATAGCTACATACATATTAATTTATCAAATAATATATACAATTATTCTACAATTTAATAATCTTGTGAGATTATCCTTAAAATAAATTATTATATTTGATATTTAATATTAGACTCAGTTGAATAATTTTGGAAAATTAAGGAAGTTAGATAAATTACCCAATTATATTTATAGTACCTGATGTTTATGAAATACTGATATATATAATTAGATTATATATTATTTTATAAGCCAAACAAATTAGTTTTTTTTTAAATAATAAATATAAATACTTTAAAGTAATATATTTAATTTTCTTACTCACCTCGAATTAGTTAACTATATATCATATTAAAGATATGCGCTCGTATATATTATTGGTCAAAAAGATAATTTTATTTTCAACGACTCACATGTTGATTCATCTTAAAAAGCATAGTACATGCATAAAGATAATTTTTAAACAAAAAAAAAATTATAGAGAAAGTGAGTATATCTTTTTACAGATTTTTGTTTACCAGCAGAAATATGTTTAAACCATAGGTAATTTTTATTTTTCAATCATTATTTTTTCCGATTGGCATTGATGGTTGATTATGCTTAATTAAAGCAATAAAGCATGAGTGATTATTGTCCTTTGAGAGGCTGCATAAGTCTCATTTTATGAGATTCCTAAATGATTTCTATCCAATTAGGAAAAGACATCGTTGCTATCACATCAACAGCTTAGGGATGGAAATATCTTCATCTTCTTTTTTGGGATGTGCTGACTCATCATAATTCATTAAATTTTAATGGAGTCTAATAATTTAGCTTTGTTGTTCAAGTGTTGAGTTCACACAATTTTTAAATTTATAGATAAACATCTGTATATTTTCATAAATAATATATAATATAACTTACTATCTCCGATGTTAATTATAAGATAAAGTTGACTTTTGGAAGGATTAAAGAAACTAAATAAATTACTTAATCATTTCATATATTGTGTATTCTTAGATTATATATTAGTTTATTAGTTAAACTAATTAGTTTGAAGAAAAAAAATAAAAATACTCTAAAATAATTTAATTAGCTTCCTTAATCCCTCTAAAAAAAGTCAACTATATCTTATAATTAAGACCAGAAGGAGTATTTCTTATACAAGCCAAATTCCCTAATTCATCACATTGGCAAAAACAAAAAAGGACTAATTCATAAATTTCACTGAACTCCTTCAGTAGCCATTTAAATTTTCATTTGTCTTATAAATAACATATATTTTGTGAATATGTTCATTATCTTGTACATGGTCATTATATGATCTTATAATTTTATTCATTTATCTTGTAAATAAGTATATTTGACTTGCAAATTATTAAGTGTGTCTTGTAAATAATCATATTTGACTTAAGGATACAAGTCTTTTCACCCACAAATTTTAATTTAATTTTAGTCCTAAGAAGTGTAATGAAATTTAAATAAATGGTTGGAGGTGGATATTAATATTAAATGACTATAGAAGGGGTGTAGTGAAATTATCTCATTATAAACTACACATAATAAAGAAAAACAAAGTTGCTAAAGTGACTAATTACTATCTTTTTAAACTCAAAATAACTTGGTTTAGGCTTAATTTAGAAGAGAGGAAAAATATAAAACCTAACATGGTCAACCCCATCCAAAATTCTTGATGTCTAAGAATTCGTTTCATAAACTTATTGATTTGAACACACTTGAACCCTTCATGCTTAGTTTTCTAGATGGAGACCCTTTTACAGCCAATGTCTTATTTGAATTTGTGTTAGAAAATCATGTTCATCGTATATTAAGATAAAACTTCTCTTATATATTATAAATCAAGTAAAAAATAACTGATACAGTTAATCCAAATAAACGTTGAACTTTGGGCTTATCTCTTTGGACTTTGAAGAACCTGAAGTTGCTAAGCATGGACCCACTTAAGTTTGCTAGAGATGGAAACGATGATATGCTTGATTATAGGGATTTGATCTTGGAGAATCACAATTATGCTACAAAACGTGCGGGAGAGAAATAAATTCTAGAGTGAACTTGATTTGTCATGTTATTTATAGTCTAATTAATTAAAATACAACAACTCAATTAATATTAATTTTAGTTGGCTACTTATGTGATTCACATGTTTATTTTAAAAATAAAAAAAATAAACTCCTTAATTAAGACTTCATAGGTAACATCAAAATAAATCTTGTAAAAAATCTTTTAACTTTATTAAAATGTCAGCTAAAATTTATGGATTATGCCAAATTAGTTTATGAGTAATTGTATTTTTATTACATGTTTACCCATGAATTTCTCGAATTGGCTTATCAAGTTTAAAGAATAATGTAGGTTTTTCCCCCCTTGTTTTCCCCTTATGTAATAAAATTACTGATTTCACCAAACTCAGCGTAAATTTCAATACCGAAAATAATGTGAACTCCAAAGAAGGCTAAACTTTTTTATGCTCACTTTTTGTTTTACCAAAACACAAATTCAAAAGCTCAAATTATCGCCGCCGAACCAAACACGACAGCTTCGATGATTGTACCGATTCTTTATGTCTCGAAGTCGAAACCCTTCACAGTCGTGGACAACCATCACCTAAATCTGGGTCCCACTAGCTTTGTTTCTTTGTTGCGCGTGTACTTCACTAGCTTCCCAAGAGCGTAGCTAAGCCTCAAAATATGATGTCCCATTACCATTTTGCATTTCCGCCGTTCCACTCTCCTTTCAAAAAATTAACACAAATATACCTAATACTATTTATTTCTATTTAATTCCATTATTATCATCACCTACCCCTTTCAATAATATTATGTTTATATATGACTAAAATAATATACACCAAAAATAATTTTAATTAAATTTTTATTCTTTTTTTAATAGGAAAATTTCATATTTAAAATTGTGATTAAAATAAACCATTTATTTTTAAATGAATTTCCATAATCCCATCATTTGAATGTTTAATCAATCAAAATTCACTTAAAATCTAAAATAGTGAATAAACAAGTGAATTAAATCAGACGAATAGCTCTTTGGTATGAATCAAAAATGCATTTTTATGATTGAATCATAGTTGAACCGATTGAATTTCTCTTATCATCTTTTTTTTATTATCCTTCATACTTTCTAAATCATATTCTTTTAATTAATATAATAATATTTTAATTTTTCTCTCCCCTTTCTAATCAACGGTTCAAATTGGTTAATAAGGGAAGAGAAGAAAAAGAGCAAAGATCTCCTTCTTAATTGAAATGCAATAGGGAATCTTTTTTTTTTTTGACAAAAAATGGATTAGGGAATCGAACCAAACACCAGTACGACTTTTTAAAAATCGGCCAAATTTTAAGTCTAATAAATAAAAGTGAGGCTGAAATTTTTTAAATAAACCTATAAAAATAGAAGGAAAAAAATTGACCCTCTGAAAGAGCCAATACATTTTGACTACTTGTAACATCACAATATATGTTATAATGTGTTAGTTGGACTTATAATGTGTTATTATTTATATAAGGATTGAACTTATAATGAATTTTTCGAGCAAAAAAAAACTTATAATGAATCTATATATTATATTTTTAATAATATATGCGTATAATTATTTTATATTGAATTGTTATTTAATTATTAGTTGGACTGCCTATCTAATAAATTGAATCATGAAATCCAATCCCCATTCCCCACTGGAACTAACCTTTTTGTAAGATTTAACTTAATTTTTATGTTATTTTTAACTTTTAATTCTACAATTTATTATATAGAGAATGTTTTATTCTTAAAAAATTTATTTCATTTTCACAACATTATCCCTGCTTGCACATTGAACGACTTTGATTAGTTCAGCTAGAAAAGCACTAATATTATCAATTAGACTGTAATTTCACTAATAATATTAATTATAATAGATTAAAAATATACCCTATTTTTCAATATTATTTATTAATGAACAAATTTCAATATTAAAAATTGGGTATAATGTTTCTGCTTTAAGGCAGAAACATTTTATCTGTCTCACTCACATAAAAGTGAGTGGGTCTCACCATTAAGAGGGTACCATCAAGAGAAAGAGAGAAAATAATAATGAGACTCACTCATTTTAAGTGAGGTAGATAAGATAAAATGTTTATGCCATTAAACCCTTAAAAATTTAATATTTTCTCAAATTATGTGCATAAGTAACAAATTCTCCAGGGCACAAATAATTTGGGGCACAAATAATTTGGGGCATGCAATCAGTAAGTAACCCAATTTCTATAGATAACTAAAATTTATATTTTTTTACCTGAAAAAATTTATATTAAAACTCACATAAATAAAGAATTACCAATTTATACTTAAATTGTTTCAAATATTTAATTTAATATTAATATACCAATCAGCCCTTGGAATTCAATGTGAACTAATCAATAAAACCAAAAAAAGAGAAAAACTTAAATAGCTATACTTGTATAAAAAAATAAAATTACATTATTTGCACTAATTAACAAACATAACAGCCTTAACTAAACCACGTTCATGCCTTAACAGACTTCCCACCAAAAAGCACACAGACAAAATTAACCCAAGAAAAAAAAAACAAAAAAACCAGAGATAGAGAGAAATATCTCATCTTCTTCATATTTTCTCACTCTCACAGACTGACTCTCTCTCACTGATCAAGTGCATTAGGGCCAGTACAGTAATTCACTATATGGTTCCACACCCACTGAACCAAGAACCGCCGTCTGATCCCATTCATGTTATACGTGGCACCATCCTGTGCGTCCATTACCTGCCCCGTGTACGACCCTCCACCTCCGGTACCGTAAATCCCCTCACACAGATCGGCGATCTCCACCGGAAAACTCGGGTCCTGACCGGCGTACCAGGCATTCGCCAACGGGTTCGTCGCCAGCTCAGCCAATTCATGTGCTATCACGCTTATCATTCCGTCGACTCCAACATCGCCATTCGGAGATTTGAACGGCTTCCTGTTAGGGATAAATGCCGGCACTGCGAACGGGTATGCGCACTGACCGGGACAGAGCTTGGCGGAGTTTCCGACCCAAGCGTAGGGAAGCGTGTAGCCAACGAGAGAAGGGAAGGTAAAATAGTGGAACCCACAGACTGATGTGCAGAAATCTTGAACCAACACGTCCTCGGAAGTGAGCAAGAGGTAGAGGCCGCTTCTAGGGTTGATGGGCAAGGGTTTGGTTCTCGCGGTGATGGCGGATTTGATCACCGATTGGATTGAAAGGCGCGTGAGGGATTTTCCGTGGGAGTAGAACCGGTCGTTCTTCTCCTGGCCTAGCCGGACAGATTTGGAAATGTTGGAGCCGGTTTGGTCGGTATAAAGCTGTACGGTCCGCCACCATCCGGCGATGGAGGGGCTTTTGGAATGTACGGCGGAGATTGAGTTAATAAATTCGCGGATGATCTTCTTCTGGTTTCGCTCCCACCGGCCGTACCAGATGGTGTGGACGGTGATGTTGGAGGTGAGAACTGGTCCCATATGGTACTTAAGCTTGACAAACTCCGATGAGCCTTCGTACTTCTTGGAGTCGCCGTAGGTGTAGTCGGAGAGGTTGAATCTGTTGTTGCCGGAAGGAGGCCAGGGCCTCCATCCGGCGACGATGGTGGTGAGGGAGAGAAGTAGGATGAGGGAGAGAACCACCGTGGATGGTGGCGCCGATAAGCGAGGGAGGGAGGAGGATTGGCACATTTTGGGTAAGACGGAGGAGGAGGAGTGAGCTCCCAAGTATGGAGGTGAAGTGGGTCTGTGTGCAAGGGAAGAGGATATCCTTTTTATATCCAATACCCAAAAACTTTGCTCTGTTCAATTTTTTTGAATTTTTAAAAAGCATACGCACCGTGACACCGGTCAGTCAGGTTCAAAATATGACACCACAAACTCCTTTTTTTTTTTTCTCCCTCAGTATGAAACTCTAAATATTTGCCTTCATTGCAAACAAGTCCCAAGTAGTTTAGCTATTTAGTAGTTTAGCTATTAGGAGTGGGCCTACCATTACATAAAATGTTTTTAAACTTACAAATATTTTTTAACAAACAATTTTGTTCACATGTAAAACTGAATAATAAATTCTCATAAAATTATAAATTCTTAAATATTTGCAAATAATCTCAAACTATCAATCTTTTATTCCTTAAATTTTATTTTTGTATGAGCATAATCCCTTCAAATTAGAGAGATATAGATAGATAAATATGTTAAGAGAGAGGGGGCTTTATGCATAAGATAAGTAACTTATCTAAGAAAATTTATATTAATTTTAATTTTAATTATATTTTAATATTTAATTATATATATATAGTCATTATTGTGCTATTCATAAAAAATGACAGAAGTACTAGCAATTTTTTAAAATTTTTATGTGTATACATAAATATAATTTCAATTTTAGTGAAGACTAGCTTATTCAATATTAAATTATATATATGTAATTTGATAAAAAAAAAAAATTAAGTTCATTCTCATCAATAACCCATAACAATATAAAATTTAGGATATAACTGACATGTAATTAAAATTGAGGAATCAATTAAGATCTCAAATTTAATTATTAATTAATCTTATAAGACATCACCAAATGAAAAGATGAATATGTATAAACATCGATTTTCTTGCAATCTTAATCCCAATAGAGTAATAATCCATCTAAATTCTAAAACATCTAAGAAGGTGGCTCATCATTTTTAACTTTTTTGAAACCGCAAGATTTCACAAAATCTCTGACATTTGAAAACATGAACTCATCTCTGAGTCACATTATATACATGAATCGTTATCACGTCAAAAATTTCAAAACAATATCTTTATGCATGTTGACAATATCAACTAAAAACTATATAAGTTTCAATGTACCTTTTAAATGAACAAACACACACACACACACAATATTATTAAAATAAAATAATTTTTATGATTTAAATTAAGCTTTTGAATGTGGCTTATTTCCATAGGTCATGCATGCATGCATGCATGTGACTTTTTGTTCCTCTATCCTTATTATAAACACTTAATAATAAATTTACATAAATTATGAAGTTAGATAAAATTAGTTATAACTTTTAAATATTAAAATTATTTTTAATTAGTTGAAGATACTAGATGAAAAAAATTAATACTTTAAACAAAACATGTAAACATGCAAAAAAATTTATAATAAGGACATTATAGAGTATATATATTATACGCTTCTTTGGTTAACGGAACAATGCTCATGTGTTTCCTTAAAATTATAAAGTATTCTCCCAACTTCCAATTATAAAAAAACTCTAAAAAAAAATGAGTTGTTCTTGTAATAAGCCACCAAGAGAAGTACTAGTAATTACATTTTTTTTTTAAAGTTGTTCATATTTAAAATTTGATGCGATGTTTCTTTTCCCCTTCTCAAACTATTATTCATTATTTTAATTATGGATAAATTTAAATTTTTCTTATTTTATTCAAATTAAATAACTTAACCGTTTTTTTTTTTACTTTACTAAGGTAACTGACACTGCCTTATAATAAGAATTTAGAGGAAGTTTGAAATTGTAAAGAGTTTAATTTATAGACAATGTGTGTGTATTTTAAACATTTTTATAAATATGATAAAATAAAATGTGGCCAAAGTGACAAGACGCCTTACTCTTGTAAAGGGTAGAATACAAATTTGAATTTTAGGAAATACACTTATTTAAAAAAGGTGAGAATCTTTTGCCCTCTAAGCCTTGAGGGAGAAACCTAGATTAAATAAAAAATATATATATCACACTTATAAACAAGTTTTAACATACAATAATTGACATTTTCAAAATTATTTTTAATTAAATAAGTGCATATTATTTTTTATATATATAATGAAAAGTGGTATTCTAATTCAATAGTATAGACTCTAGTGACATAAAAAATTTTATCCTTCAAATACTAACATAAAAATTATAAAGACCACAAATAATATACTCTTGAGTCATAATAGCCTTTTTTTTTCCTGCTTATATACTAAAGCAGTTTGGTTTGGATGTCTTCAAATTAAGATTGACAATAAAAACCCCTCAAACTTAACTAATCTGCATCATGATAATGTTCTCTCTCAAATAAAAGGGAATCATAATTCTTGTCAATATCATTTGGAGAAGATGAAACACAACTTCACATGAACGATCGATATATCAAATACTCTTGCAGTTGCACAGGAGATTTGAAATGCTATCACATTTTCTGATCTTGCTTTCACTAGTTGGATTGCTCGCCTTTAGTATCAATTGGTCTTACTCTAAAACTATATCTTGCTTTCAATAATTTTGGTTAGTTTTTTTTTTTTTTAAACGAAGATTCAAAGTAATAAATAAGCCTGTAATATGTCATTCATGGACCTATATCTAAAGTCAACTTTTACATCCTTTTCAATGGATCAAGAGATTCCAAGGGGGTAGCAATTTTAATTATAATGGTTTGTTTGTCACGAGAAAGATTTAAGGAGGGAAAAGAAGTTAAAGGAAGGAAAGGAATGGAATGGAATATTGAGATGAAACTTAAAAAATTGAGTTGTTTGGTAGACATGGGAAGGAAATTTAAGTTGAGGGAAAATAAATTGTTTGGTATGAAGAATTGAATGTTGGTTAAGTGGGAAGGTGAGGTGAAATTCCTAAAATGCTCTTATATTCGTTCGGATGTTCGAATGTAATAGGCACCTAATCACTTTGTGCTCAAACGTAAAATCTAATAGTGGCTTGAGGTTTACATAAACAATTTCACAATCCTATAGATAGAAAACCAAACTACCAAAATTTGACAATGCCCAATATGAAGCTTCTACCAAGATGAATGTATGAAGGAATAGTTTAAATGGAAAGAATAGAAGGTTGAGAAGAATTCAGAAACAAAGGAAGCCGACGATGGTGATCCAGTCTTTCCTCTCCGGCGGCGGTGTTTGGTAAACTGAATTCAGAAACAGAGTTGAAGCTCTCTATTCTCCTCGATTCAGTGAGGATCTTCCAGTAAATTGAACCAGACCTTCTTGCATCCTTGACATGGGCTTTTTGGTCTACTAAATTATCTCTCCCGGAAGATTTCAACATTCCCACCTATTTCGGAGGGAATTAATTTTTGTATGGACGTGGAAATTTTGAACCTCAAAGGAATGCTACTTAAAGGAAGATGCTTCTACCAAACGGCTTTTTTTGGTGGAACCAAATGGCTTTTTTGAGTGGAAGATTGTTATCTTCCTTTCCCTTAGCCCAACCTCCCTGTAACAAACAAGGCCTAAGTGTTTTTTATCCTTCTTTTGTTGGATTATTAATTCTCCCTTCTTTTCTTCTACTAGCACTCAACCGCTTCAAGTGTTGAATTTAACCAATCAATTTGCTAAGATTGTCATCAACTCCATCAACAGAAAGAATGAAGTTATTTTGAAAGACATGCTTTCCCTTTGCCGATTATTTTCTTGTTTACATATAGTAGTAGTTAATGCTTCACATTTATTTTCTAAATTGTGTTGTCTTAACTCATTTTCATTATTTTACTTGAAATGTTACCTTTTCTTTTAATTAATATTATTTGATCTTTTTCTATAAAAACAAAGTCATAATAACCTGTTCTTTAGAATGATGGTTCATGTACACTTTATTTTATTCACAAGAGTCTTTAACTTTTCTCCTATCTTCATTTTTCAAAAGAAAAAAAAAAATCTTTCAAACTATCATTTTATACCCTAAATAATTTCATAACCACAATTATAAAAATCCTAACTAAACAATTAATAACACGTCATAATTACTTATAAGGTTGAATTATTTCCTCCAACACCTTAAAGTAATTTTTCAGTAACACTCTATATTATAACATAATTTTGAGTACAATTAATTCCATAAAAAAGTTTTTTTTTAGCAACATTTTGTTGGGGTTAAATTCAATCGTATATTAAAATAGGGTTGGTAATTCATGGCCCCAACCCACCGTTGGCTAGGAAAAAGCTAAGTTCGTTCACAATTTGAGCTTGTGCTTGTTTTGCTGAGTCTGTGACGGGCTATCTCACGGGTTGATTGACTTTTCAGACAACTAAACCAGGCCGCCAACTCACAGTTAGCTCACATGAAGAGCTCTATCTTGCGTAATTTTTCATACAACTATGCCTTAAAGTGTTTTCTCAGTAGTAATGAATGTTAAAGTTAAGATATTGAGTGCTGTTAAAAAAACATTTGAGAGTGTTTGATACATTAAAAACTACTTTCTCCGGTTTTAATTATAGGACAACATTTGAAAGTTGGTTTTGGTCTTATAGGATAAAATTTAAATTTTTGTCAATTTTTTTCCTAAAACACCCTTATTTTATTCTTTCAAGTGTGTTTGGTTTTTGGTAAATATATGTATTTAGGTGTATAGAATTTTACAATCAATAAAACTCTTAAATTGTTGAACTTTAGTTTGTTTATCGATGAATTGATGTTAATTTACCAATATGTGTGTGTGCGCGTGCGTGCGCGCATATTTATATATGTATTGATAGGATTGGAGAGAATTTAGGATAAGAGAGGGAAAAGAGAGATAATCTAGAGCAGAATCTGAACTCTAGCCAGGCACAACAATTCTGAATATCATATCTTTCATATCCTTCTGAAAAGAGTTTACAATCTATTTATAAGGTTTTCCCCTTCATCTAACTATAACTTCCTAACATAACTGCCATAAAATAGATAAGATACAATAACTTCCTTACACACATAATAACTTCCCTAAACTTCCTTAAACAAATAATAACTACTCCTATATTATTAATCTCATGTCTGGCACATCCTCTTTCTGGAATAAACCAACAGAGGAAGTTGCTGATTCCTATCATGTACACACACATATAGACATAGACACGTATTATATTAATATGTGTGTGTGTGTGTGTTTATGTATATACATGTGTCTATATGGCGCGCGCGCGCACACACATATATATTTGTGTTTGTCTGTGTGTATTTATGTATTTATGTGTGTGGATGTTATACATTGTGTGTATTTTGGTGGGGAGGGGGGAGATGTGGGGGTTTGTATTTGTGTGTGTGTCTATGGGGTGTGTGTGTTTTTGGGGTGGGGGGATGTGTGTGTACACACAAACATATATGTATATATAGCAAGATTATCATTTCAATTAGAAAGCATAGAAAAGAAGATTCTAGGTTGGGGAAGTATGTTAATGTCATTGAAAATTTATATAAGGGTATTTTAGAAAAATGAGTAAAATTGACTAATTTAACTCCCCTCCTTAATCTCTCCAAATCGGTTAAATATGTCTTATAATTAGGACCGGAGGGAGTGTGTGTGTGTATTATCATTCGGTGTCTGATTTTATTTTTGTGTTATTATTACTAGTTATCCGAGCAACGGACTAATTCAGTTTAAGGTTCGTGATTGATCCTCCTAGCACAGATATCTCCCATGGGACTAAAATTTGAGACCCAGACAAATCTATTGGGGATTTTTAGTACAATGACAATAAATTTTTAAGAAATTATCAATATGCATAATGCTATATCCTATGTTTAATGTTAGTGTAAGTTGACTTCTTTAAAAAAGATTAAGAAAGTTATATAACTTACTTAATTATAACATATGTTGTGCATCATTATATTATATGTCAATTTATACGTCAGGTAATTTAGTTTATAGAAAATGATAAATATAAATACTTTAATGTGCTTATTTTCCTTCCTTAATCTTTCTCAAAAAATTCTATTTGGCTCTTATATTAAAAACATACAAGAGTATAAATAAAAACTTATACATAACACTATTTTTTTTAATTCAAAAAAGTTTAGGTGAATTGAGTTTCGGGGGCTCATCATAGTCGGTGCATACCTCTGGGATCAATGAACACTTACAAAGATACTTACTTATTATTCATCAATAAAACCCTCATATTGGCGAGATTCGAACTTGCAATCTTTTAGTTATTAGCCAACCTCTTTACCATCTATACTAACCTTTGTTGGCTACCCTACAATTAGGGGGTGAAAATTACAAAATATGACCATATGTTTATAAAAATATATTTCATCCCCACAAACATTTAAATATTTTCATTTTAGTCCCTCCACGTAACTTTGAGTCTGTTTGGATCCTCTTATTTTTAAGCTAAAAGCTACTTTTAAGCTAAAGCTAAAAAAAGAGCTTTTTTAAAAAAGTTAAAAGCTGTTTGATAATAATATAAATTTCTTAGCTAAAAAATTACTTATAAGCTGAAATTTTAAATAAGTTATTTAGTAAAATTTTTGTCATAAACACTTTTTTAAGTTTTTTTTTAAAAAAATCGCCGGCGGTGGGGCGGTAGCGACCAGTCGCCAACAGTGGGGCGAGTGGCGGCAGGTCGCCAGTGTGTGGTGGCCGGCCTCCCCTTAGTGTTTTTTTTTTAAAAAAAATAGTTTTTTTTTTAAAAAAAAGTCGCCAGAGGTGAGACGGCGGCGGCCGCCAGCGTGGGGTGGCCAGCCTCCCCTTAGTGTGTTTTTTATTAAAAAAAAAAGAGTCGCCGGCAATGGGGCGGCGTCGGCTGCCGGTCGCCGGCGTGGGGTGACCGGCCTCCCCTTAGTGTTTTTTTTATATATAAAAAAAGTCACCGACGATGAGGCGGTGGCGGCTACTGGTCACTAGTGGTGACCACCGACGTGGGGTGGTCGGCCTCCCCTTAGTGTTTTTTTACATTAAAAAAAAAGTCGACGGAGGTGGTCGCCGGCGATGGGGCGGCGGTGGCGGCTGGCAGCAGCTGGGGTGACCGGTGGTGGTCGCAGTGTAGAAACTAGGGTTCTCTTAAAAAATAAGCTCCTCTAGGAAGCTTTTTATTTTTAGCTTTTTTCTTCATGTAAAAAAAAAGCTCTTTTTATTATAAGAGCTTTTGTAAAATAGTGTTTGGCCTAGCTTTTACTTATAAAGAGAAGATAAGCCCAAAATAAGAGGATCCAAACAGGCACTTTACATAGAGGGACTAAAGTGAAAATAATAAAATTTTTATGAGACTGAAAGATAATTTCTTAAAATATAGGTTATTTTCTATAATTTTTGAGGGGGCAGGGGCTACCCCTAGCCCCCCTAATTCCGCCTTTATATGTATATATGTATGTATGTATTTATCAAGACTTATATATTTAATATCACGTGATTTATTTTAGAGTTCGTACAAAATGGGTTCATAAATATAATTTAGATAAACTAATATCTGTTTTTCTTGGATAAAATTTCAAATTCGTACTTACATACTACTACAATATAGCAGGTAATATGAGTTTTAATCGTGGGTTGAACCTACCAAACCTTAAGAAAAGGGTGGTTTGGGTTCTACAAAAGTGAGACCATTTGTTAAGGTTCTTTTCGGCTTGAACATATATAGGCCCAGGCCACGGCGGGCTAAAACACCATGTTAGTAGGTTGTACTGTTTTCATATATTTTATTTTTAAAAAAAAAACGTCGTGACTTCTCTAGTATTGTGTAACCTAACATCCTTAATATTAATTAATTATTGATTGTAGTGTATGTTAATGATGGCTTTTGGATTTATGTTTATTTTGTAATATATGGACTTGAAATGAATGCTTAATTTATAATATTTGAAATTTTGAATTTGATGTTTTAATATCACTTTATGATTTTGTAATGTGTTTTTAATTTTTTTATGATTTAGGTTTGTAGAAAAAAAATGTCAGTATAATGTGTAAAAAAAGTTTGAAAAACACAATAGAAAAAATTTAAAAAAGAAAAATAATATGAATTGGGTTGGATAAATATCAGGCCATATTATGTTACATTTCTTTTTGATTCAGACCTGTATGGCCCCAACCTGTAGCCGATTAGCTAGAACCGGTGGTCAGACCTATGTTATCAACTCCATACTATAATGATGACACAAAATATAATTCATTTTATAACGTAACTATTTTCTCTAGTCCTTATTATAAGGCACTAACTACAAATTTACACAAATCAATAAAAGTAGTTAAAAATATTAAAGTTATCATAAAATTCATATGATTTCTAATATTATCTTTATTAATTACATTAAACTCAAATATCACATTAATTATTACTCTCTCACTCTACCTTTATTTATTAAATATAGACAGACATGGAAAGATAAATTAAATGCTCCTTGAAAACTTGTAAGTGCCTTATAAAAAGGATAAAAAATATTTATTAGTTCATATCTTATAATAAAAATCAGAGGGAGTAGAAGTTTGCGATTTTTTTTTCAAAAAAAAAAACATCATTTTGTTATGAAAATTGTATAAAAAATTAAGATATTTTGAGGGTTCGAAAAATAAAATTAACATAATAAAATTAGTATATCACTTTTATAAAAGTAGGATGCATTAATAGAGAGATTCGAGATTAAGATGAATTAATAATATTTCCTTAATTAGTAAAAAATGGGAATGGTTTTTATTTAAATTGACGATTTTATGATTCTGGTGAAAGGGAGCACTGATTTGCGGGTAATGGAGGACAGTTAGATTGATTCCAAAAGAAGAGGAGAGAGAGTTCTGGGACCCACCTACTGAGTCAGAGAGAGAGAGAGAGATCCTTCCTCACATCATCATTATCATCATCATCATGTTCCTGGTCCCTCCCTCGATTTTGCTGCCACCATTCCCCGCCAAAAATATGCCACAGGGGCACTTTCGTCGTTTCATTCGTGATCATACTCCATCTTTTTTATTTTTAACCCAAAATTTGATTTTTTTTTTAATTGTTTTTATAACAACCTGACAATTATTATCTAAATAATTAATTTTTTTTTTATTTGTACCCATCATTAATTTTATATATTGCATTAATTAAAAGGTCAATTATAATCATATTTACTTAAATAAAAGAATATTTAAAAAACAAAATTTATTTTATACATACTTATTACTTTTAACTAATTTATACTACTTTTTGACCCCCACATAATTCGATGTATGCCATTTGTTCCCCATTATAAACCATTCTATCTAATTCAAATGTACCAAAAAAATTAGTTAAAAATGTTAAATATTATAAATTTTAATTGATTTTCCATATTAGCTCCTTTGGTTTTTCATATAAGATATATTTAGGGAGTTGATCATGATTCTAAATATAAGATTTTTTTTAATATTTATTAATTTTCCCCCTAATTTACCCATATTTATACACCTTCAACAAAAATTAAGGAAGGGAGGGAATGATAGAATTAAGAAAGATGATTAATATGTTAAAAAATACATATCACATTAACTAACTTTATTAATTAAATCAAATTAAGTTAATATGTCTTATATTAAAGACACGAGGTATAATTAAACTAAAATTTAACATTATATTAATTATTTCTCTTGTTCACTATATTTATTAAATATGGGAATACTTGAAGGAAATGTTTTTTTGAGTAAAATATATAAGAAAATTATTTAATACACCTTAAATCTAACAAGTGATATATAAAAAGAACTAAGAACACCTCTTACTTAATGCTTTATAATAAGTACTAGAGTACAGAACTAACAAAGAGAGATTTGTTATATATATATAATAACTCTTGATTTACTTTATCACCCAAACTTATAACTTTTTTAAAAAATTAAATTTAGAAAAATGCACATAAAATTTTCACAAATATTCAATTTCAATAATTTTTTAATATGCTGTTCAAAAGAAAAAAAAATTTAATATATGTAAATCAATTACCTAACTCATATCTGCGACACTAATAACTGTAATAATATGCTTCAGTAAAGCGGTTAAAAGGGACTAAATTCCCTGCAATTCAACATCATAGAAGGTGGAACTTGTTGCACGGTATGTCAATCACTCAAACTATATATATTATATCTTAATAATATAATTTTATTATAATAACTATATGAAACATTTAAAATTTTGAAATAAAAATTCTGTTTGTTATATATCTATACACATATATTATTACCATCAATATATTTAATATTTGTTTTGCCTCCTCAATGAAGGCCAAAGTTCAATATTCATGGTGTGCTAATGCCCAATAGAATTCAAGCACACAAGAAAACAAAAATATTAGTGGGATAAGTTGTTGCATATTAATCAATATACCACGCATTATAAAGCTTTTCTTCAATTCATTCAATCACTGTAGGTAATGAATAAACTCTTGGATTATTTAATAATTAATTAATATTTTTCTTACAAATTTTAACATATTTAATTTGAAATTACTTAAAAAAACATAAATATATTAAACTGAAAATTGTAAACTTTATGTCACTTTTTGACTTCCATCCCATCCATTTTTTGGAGAGAGGAAAGAGGGGACCGCTGAACCCAGGGAAAATGTTCAGGACGTGAAGCCCGCCGACTAATTGGACAATGGGCCGACCGATGGGCCCAAAACCCACGTAGACAGTGCCGCGTGGAGGACATGGGCCCCATGCTAATGCATGATAATCTGGAACGTAGTTTTCCACTTTCCACTCTTCAAGATCCATTGATTCGTACAGTACCCTTATCAGCTACAACTGGCACTACATTTCAATAGCAACGGACAATATCTGCAATTTTAGCAAGATGTCATGTCATTATTTGTTAACATACCGGGAAGTTTTCCCTGGGCATAATGTTGTGTGTAAAAAATAAATTATTTTCTCTTTAAGAGTTATCTTAACTAATTTTCATCATTGTTGACTAAATATGTTAAGTTGACTATTCATATATTATCCATATAATTTTTGTTAAAGTGTAAATTTACTTCATAAGTTTATGTGTTATCTACTTGATTTATTTTTTTAAACGAAAATTTGCACATTAACAAATATGACCAAAATTAGCTGGGATAACAGTCATGAAAAAATTACTTTATTTCTTACACTTCAAAAGCAAAATTTCCTCTTGATGACAACTTTTAGGGAAAAATTGCCTTTAACCCTCTTAACATATTAAATTTAATGATTAAATTTAGGGAAATTTTTCTTGGGTTAAATGACAGTTTTGCCTCAGAAGTTGTTGGGGTGGAGTAATTTTGTTTTGAAAATTTTTCAGGATGCAATGTTGCTCTAAAAGTTTCCAAATTGTAGCAATTTTTCCTTGACCATTATCACAATTAAGTTTAATCGTTAGTTGACTAAATATGTTGAATTGATAATCCATGGTTTATCCACGTCAGTTTTGTTATGGGTTTAGATGCTAATTTGCCCAAAAATTTTTCGCATAGGAACAATGTTGCCCTGAAAGCTTCTGAATCATATGAATTTCACCCTGATTGTAATTCATGTTAAATCTTTTTGTTAGTTGACCAAATATGCTTATTTAGAAAATTCATGTGTCATCCACTTCTTTCTTTAAAAGATTGATTTAAAAATAAGTATTTTTTTTAATTGCATCACTTTTAAAGGATTAGAGACAATAAAAGAGGTATTTGTTTATATTGGTGTCATTGGTAGAGTTGAGAAATTGGGCCAAGCCCGTCGGGCCGACCCGTTTAGGCCCTAACCTTTTAAGGGCCACCTAAAAATTTGGAGGTAAATGAAATTGGCCTTGGAGAGCCAGTTGGCCCTACAGGGCCTCAGGCCCTTGAGGGCCACGAGCCAGCCCGTTAGGCTTTACATAATTTTTTTTAATTGAAGTTGAAGTTGGGCTTGGACATTTCAAATAAATGATATTTTTACTCATGAAGCAGAGTCTACCGCGGTTAATGAAGTATAATCAAATATCTTTGATATTGATGATAGTGATGAAGAAGATGTGTAGTCATCTGTTGTTAGTGGTACGCTTCTTATATTTTATGTGTTTTATTTGTGGACAGTAGTGGACTGTAGATAGTAGTTTGCTTAAGATTACAAACTAATGATTGTGTTCATTTGTTGGATAATTTGTGTTGCTTGGATATTAATGTTGATAATATTTATTTGATAAATTAGAACTTTAATTGTTGTATTTTACTAATTATATTTCTTTGGGGGAAAAATGGATGAAAAAATGTTAAAATTTGGAATAGTAATTTTCAAGCCTTAGAGGACTAGCTCTAGTCACTGGGATACAAAGGCATAGAGTTTTTGACGACATTGTTTGTGCAATTTTTTTTAGTGCGTTGTGCATCTAGTGATTTAATCTTTTTCTTCATTACTCTATGATAAATGTGAGCTCCTCTTTAATATGTAACTTTTTCTTCAATGTTGTTCATACTGTTAGTTCAATATATTTAGTTCACTAACAATTAAACTTTATTTAGATAACTGTTAGGGTAACATTATAACAATTTTGAAACTTCAAGGGCAGTTTTGCTCATAAGTGAAAACTTTCGAGACAAATTTTCCCTTCAACAAAAATGACGTAGATGACACATGAGTTGTAAGCTTAGTATATTTGGCCAACTAACGGTCAAATTTAATTGAGATAACGACTACGGTAAAATTGCTACGATATGGAAACTTTTGAGGGCAGCGTTGCACCACGACAAACTTCTAAAACAAAATTATCCCATCTCATCAATTTACACGGGGCAAAATAACCCCTTAACACAACAATTTTCTTTCCCCATTGTATCGTATTAATTTGTTGATTCTTATAGTTTTATATAATTTTAATAGAGCTGGGAAATTAGACTGGCCCGTCTAAGTTAAGGGTCAAGCTTAAAATTTAGAGCCTCTAAAAAGAGTCAAACATAAAAGGGCCAACATTGTTGGGTTGCGGGCTTTAATGGGCCTGGCATGTAGGGCGACGGCTTGGCCCGTTTAAACCTGCCAATTTTTTTTTTTTTTAAAAAAATTTTAGTAAATGACTACAAGTTGAGTTATACTTTGAGACTAATGATTTTTTAAAATTGGAAATATTTTTCAAATCATATAATTTGCTAATTGAACGTTTTTAAGGGGGAAAAATTGATTATATCCTTATGAAAAAGCTAAGAGAAGTTTGTTAATGACATTATAGTTTGTTAAAAGTTTTCTAACTGATTTTTTTTTTTAAAAAAAAACTACTCAGTTTTTTAATTGTTTTGAAGAGGTCCAAATATTATGTAAACTATATCTGAAGGAAAAACTAATAACACACAATGAAGAGGTCCAAATATTACGCAAACTAATATTATGAAGAAACTTTGTTTGGGTACAGTGTAAAGGTTTTTCCTTTCTAGGTTTATAGCGCAAAGGATTTTCACTTTTTTTAATAAATATATTTTTCGGAATTTGAACTTGTGTTTTTCTCTTTACGTGGCGAGACCGCTTACCATTTAAACTAACAATTATTCTATTTGTAATAAAAGATAAGACATTTACTTTAAAGATATTCGTCATAAATTAAAAATGTTAGTGATTTAATTTAATTTTTGAAAGAAAAAAAAAAATCTTTAGTTAAAGAGCTTGAAGCCTTGGGGCCTTCCCGAGCCCGTTAATAAATGAGTCGGGCTTCAAAATAGGGATATTTTTAGTAGTCGAGCCTAAAAGGCTGCCCTTTTATATCCGAACCCATAAAGGAGCGGCCTATAGTCCAGAACCAATGAAGACTTGCCCATTTTCCCACCTCTTAATTTTAATCAATTTACTATAGTTTTTTTTCAATTGATTTTTAAAAGTTTTCTCAATTATAGGTACCACTCTAGTTCCCTTTTTCCTAGTGGTACTACTCTCGTTCACATGCATTAGATTGATGTGAATGAGGACTAAAGTCTAAACAACATATAAGTGCCCAAAAAATACCAAATAAAAAGAAATTAAAATAACAATTTGCCTCCGTCATTCTGAAAGAGATACAAAATATGCAAGCATGCATATAAAGATAAGAAAAGAGAAGCAAACAAAAATGATTCACATTTCTAGATAACTTTTCACATACAAATACAATGAAATGGAATACAATACAAAACGTACAAAAATCCTTCCTGAGAAGTATGAAGGAAAAATAATAAGAGACAAAACTAAAGAGCATACTGTGATCAGATTTTGACTTCCTCAAATTGGTACGCACGAATACAAAGAATATACTCAAACCAAATCTTGCTATTAGTGACAGTTAGTTGACTTCAGTACTTCTATCTTTACAGAGTATATGCCATTCCTGAAGCACAGCTGCTTGAAGAGCTCGATGCTCAGCCTCCTCAGCAGTTAGTTTTGATAGTGTTGAAGGTCCCTTCGTTTTTTCATCTGTATCACCCTCCTTTTCTTTCTTCTTGTCTTTATCTTCTTCATCTTCGCTATCTTCTTCCTCGTCCTTTTCTGATTTTGGGGACTTTGGAGGCGGTTGAGCCGCCTTCAACAAGGCTATCCTTTCCATAGAGATACGGAGCCTCTCGGTGGCAGCTATTTTCACCTCATCTTCCGGCATATACTCCACACCGCCCTCAGTGAGGTCATCTAGCCAGCCCTGAAGATCAGACCCAATCTCCTTAGTGATCGATGCGTCCGACGCTCGAACCACGAACTTGCACAACATGGTAGTTGTCTCATCACCCAGGTCCACATTTCTACTCACTTCACTGGCACCAAAAATCATCATGCCCAAGAAGCCACCATGCCAAGTCTTTGCCGCATAACACATCTGTTATGGCAGGGGGGAAAATATTCAAAAAAATTATTTTGGTTAAGCTTCTTTTGCATTAGATATGTTGTTACTGTCTCAAAAGGAACAGAATCCAAGTGAAAACATAAATTCAGATTATTGTTACAGGTAGCATATCAACCATGAAGACAATTAACACAAACTATTTACTGGAGATGTTAACAAGGAAAAATCCGAACCTCAAACCCTGCCACGGTGCGGATAATATGCGAACAAACTTTGTGGAATGGTTTGGAAGACAAGGATTTCAATCCACTCAAGAATGGAGACGCTCCGTACTGCTGGGCTGCAGTGGCCTTGAAGCCACTTCCTTCATAGGTATATGTGCCGGTGTACTCTAGTACAGCAGGCAAACTGGGCCACAGCCGGAAATATTCAACAGGTGAGATTTGATGTGGCAAAAGCAGCTCAGTCAATGGAATCTTGTAAGGTTGACATCTCAGTATCACAGGTTCCCCTAATTCAGGCCTTAAGCTTCTCTTCTGTCTAACGATTTGAGGATCCTCTTCAGCATAGTCACCTTCGTAGTCTCCAACAGCACCACTTCCATAGAAGGGGTAGTACAAGACTTGAGTCCAAAAGGCACATCTTTCGAAGTGTGTAACACCAACTGTCACGCTGCAGAGTACTGGATCCTGGGGATGGCATTACATTGTCAAGAAAATGGATCAAGATGCTATGAGAAATGCAGCATTATTAAACAGAATTATCTCAAGAAACAATGGAAACCTCAGTTTTTTTTAGTATGATAAGATAGAAAGTATGAATAAAATCTCTGGAAAAAAATGTTAAGAGGGAGTATAAAAGTAAGCAATCCAGAAGAGTTGTCCATAGCCTCTGCATGTTAGCCAAAAGACTCCCTAAAAAAAGACATCAAAGATAAGCCATAAACACAATGTAACTAAGTCAAACTGCCTCAGTAAAGACATACCTATCGGACTTGGGACAAATGAGAAAAAGGAAAAAGAATAACACAGAAGAGGCACATCCAAAATGAGCACCATCTGAAACAGGTAAAAGCACACATAGAATGCACTTTAGCATAGGAGGAGAAACCTGGGAAACAAGATTACGCAACTGCCGAACTGCTTGAGAAGAACCATCCATATAATATAGGGCACCAGTTAATCCCACCCGAACATCCACTCGGTCTAGTTCAAGCTCAGTTAAATTTAAGATCTGAAACATTTTTATTCGGAGTCACTGGGAAATGCTGAAATAGATATTACAACAGTTCGATAAAATTTTGCCACAAAAACAAAAATAAACCCATCCATAATCCTATGTTTCATAGAGAACACACTTAGTAAGATATATTCTTTCCAAATTAATGACAAAGGGAGATTTATATGTGGCACTAGAAATTAACACCAGTTACTTTGAGGTTAGTAATTAATCACTATCATCAGCAACAATGATAGGTTACCAACAAATAAGCCAAACCACCCCTTGTTGGTTTATTCAAGAAAGAGAAGTTATGATTAGGTGGTAGTTATGTATTAGGAAGTTATGTTTGAACAAGACTTATTAGGAAGTTATGTTTAGGTGTATTTTATCCATTAGGAAGTTACTTTCAGTTGTTTAGGACAGTTATGCACTTTTATATATTCCCTCATTGTGTAAACAGAGTTTCCAGAGAGAAATATAAATCCATTTTATATTGTTAAATTGGTCAGGAATTTCAGATGCTGGTTCTTGAAGTGTGTTATTAGATCCTAATTCATAACTTCCTAATAAGTCTTATTCAAACATACAAACATAACTTCCTAATACATAACTACCACCTACTCATAACTTCTCCTCTTTCTTGAATAAACCAACAAGGGGTGGTTTGGCTTATTTGTTGGTAACCTATCAAACAACTGCATGCTAAAAACAATGGTTAGTTGCTCCTTCCTTTTTCTTTAATGAATTTTCAGTTGACTACATTCATAGGCAAAAAGCAATTTCCTCAAAAAATGGAGCATTAACTTGAACAAAACAACAAAGACAATCTGTGCGAAATTTTGTCAAGATTTTCAATTGAAGCAATGGCAGTGCATCAAATTAAATGTACCACATAATGCAATTCTTCGAATAATTCCAGTCAAGGCAAACTCAAATCTGGAGTAAAATACTAATCCTAAAAGGTTGACAAGAGGGACGAACGTCCACTAAAAAAAAGGCGTTTCTCACACCCTTCAGTCATGGGACTCATTCTCCACCATCATATACACCACAATATTGTCCATTAAAATATCCTACTTAAATTATTTGAACAAGCCATAACCTAAAACGCAACAACCAAATTATCAAATAACTAATTATGAAAAAATAAATCAAGAAGGCTTTAACCTTTAAATGCAGACTGATACGCCCATCAGCAGGGTCAGCCAAATGATAACCTTCAATATAACAGGGATCACTACTGCCACTCAAAGTGATTGAAGTAGGAGGAAGTTTCAGTAAAGTAGAATCAATCCCTTTCGTCAGTAAGAGGGTTAGTTCACTAGGGTCTGGCCTCCAGAGCTCCAAAATAGCCTTATGAACCAATCCTTCAAGTTTTCTATCCTGAGCAGCAGATGATTCATAAAATTGAACAGTTAATTTGTGGTGACTAAATGGGTAATCGCCTCTAGCTGCAGTAACCCCAGGCCACCTGAAAAGGAAGCATAATTACAGGTTATCACCTAATGAATTAAATTTTCTATATGACAAAGATCAACATCAGAAACAATGGGTAAATGTCAATGAAATAGGCTAACATCATATTTTAGCTTTTTATAGCCAACAGCAATCAAACTTTTGGCAGTTTCAGAATAAGAACATTTGCAGAAAATTTTTAATAGATAACTCAAGAAAAGAAAGCATGGATTTGGGAAATTTGGGGGCATGCAGCCATGCACAGGTCAGACCGAGCTAATTTTTCTACCAGGCCCAATTTTATCTCAAACTGCGTTTCCCAGACTGGGAAGACTGTCAGGCCTAAAAAAAAAAAAACAAAAGCCTGGGATGATTGACCAAGGACTACCCAGATCAGAACAGTTCCAGATTGGGTCACAAGAAACACGGTTTTGGGGCTTCTATTTTTTTTTTTTTTAAAAAAAAAGATTACGAGGCTTGCTTTCATGAAATGGAAATCAATGCTAAAAATGCAGAAGAAACATGACAATGCTTAATCAGGCAAGGTAAATCCAAGTTAGGAGAGTAACAGATTGAAAGAGTATAAATAGAAGAGAAAATATGTAGAAGAAAAAATGCCAAATGAAAGAGATCCGGATAATGTGTGTCGAGCCAGAAATATGATGCAAGTGGTGCAGGAAAAGAGATTTGGTTTTCAAAACCTCTGGGTGCATGGAATGGCTATTGTCAATATGGGGCGGAGGGTGGTGCTGGGGGAGCCTTAGGCCATTGTTGCATAGTCATAGGTGAGGATGATGGAGTTTGAGGGGGGTGAATGTGGTGGTCTTGGGCTGAAGAAGCTTTAGAAGAGATAAGATCTGAACAGTTTATAGTGGATGCATATGGAAGAGGAAGAAATGAGATTTGACGAGTGTGTAGTGAGGTGGTCTACATACTACGTGGAAAGCTTTGGAAGAGATCCATAAAGAGTTCTCGAGGTGATATCAATGTGTCTTGCCTTTTCTTCTATAAAGATGGTGTAGAGGTTGGAACAATGAACCTAGATTGTCAGGCAAAGTGGGAAAGCGGGAAAAAGGATATCAAAGCTCCCAAAAGCCAATACTTTTCACAATTATTGAGAAGACCTTTTGGGAAGTTGGATTTGATAATGAATTTTAATGTCATTTTTTTATACCAGACTGGACTGGGTAAAACTAGTCTAGAAGGTTATTCACAGTGTTGGGCTGGTTACCATGCTGGATAGGTCAATGCACAGCCCTATCAGGAATCACTTCAATGAGAAATAGATCAATGTCAGCATGGATACCTAAGCCAGTAGTGGGAAATACAAATTTTGTAGAATATTCTCACCTGCTCTCTGGATGACTTGAAGCATATTTAATTCTTTGCAACATAAAACGACATTGATGTTTGCTGACAGAATCAGCCAAAGTACTGTTCCTAAACTCTTCTAGCTCCTTAGTAAGTAACTGTCCAGCCCTTGGGTGGCGCGACCCCAAGCGTTGAGCAGCTAAAAGAACTGCCTGGACATCTTGAACCCTATTGGTTGTTTCTGCAGTTGAATCTATGTTGAAAAGAACCTTGTGAATATTTGATACAATGACATTGAGGGGATCAGTTGGATCATCTGCTAGGAGTGGATCCAGTCCTTCTATATCTATGTGTTCAGAAATAGCCCAAATAAGTCGGGCCAATATTCTTGGGGTATTCACCTGTTACATTGATAAAAATGCAAGATAATTTGCAAACAGAGAACAGTAACTCAATTTCTATAAGAACTAAACAACTAGTTCAGAGGTCGCATGAGTATAACAAACCAAATGTGTGAGAAAAAATAAACTCATCCAGAACTTAGTCAATTATGACAAATAGAATAGTAAAGAACAAATCTACAGGTCGGTGAAATCAAATCTTATTCTTTCAATAAGAATCTTAGTTTAAATTGTGGCTGAAATTAGGAAATATTCATTCTCAGTATATCACGATAGATTATAAACAATACATACCATATTTTCTGTCAAGATAAAACAACTCTATCGACTATAAATCAAAGGTTCATGACCACAATTTGAAGATAAATTGAATTACATGTATGGCATTATTAAATTAAATTCAATCATTTAAAAAGTCGCAAATACAATGCATGAGGAAAAAAACAAGGCATGCTTATTAATATGCCATGTCATGACTGCAAAACATTAGACAAGATTCAAAACCACAAAGTCACATATCAACATTCAAGTCATCATAATCCTCAAATGGTTTTAAGAATTTAAAAGTACAAAATTATAAATCATAATTAGCAGTCTTAATCCTCTTGAAGATCAATATCATCATTCATTGTCAGTACACTTCCTTTTGTAAAAAATTACCAGATAAGCCAAATGTTTCCCTTTTGCAATAAAATTTTGTCAGGGAAAAAACCAAAATAATCCTTGACAGTATTTAGTGCCTATATGTCCAGGTGGACAATAGTTTGATCCTTGCTGCTTCCATCCGCCTAATTAACTAAATTTAAACACAATCTTTGATAGGAAAAAGGCTTATATTTTCGTCATGCTTCAACCCTAAAGGGATTTTGCATTAGGCAAATGTGAAAGTTGTTAATAAAAACCAATCACGGGCTTTCACATGGTAGCTTAAGCTTTTGGGTTGAAAAGGTTTTGAATAAAAATCTTGGAGCCAAAGCCTCTCCAAATCTTCAAGGTCATACTCCCTCCGGTCCTTAATATAAGACATTTGGGGAGTTGATGTTGGTCCTAAATATAAGATAAAGTTTTCATATTTGTTAATCTTTTCTTAATTTACCTCTATTGATACTTCCTCAACAATAATTAAGGAGGAGGGAATGAGGGAATTAAGGAAGGGACTACGGTATTTTAGAAAACACATGTTATATTTACTAACTTAATCAATTTCCTTAATCTAATCAAATTAGGTAAATATGTCTTAATATAAGGACCGGAGGGAGTACCTTTTTTCTCCTTCTTTTTTCTAATAATCTATATAGTATTAGCAAACACATCGTTTATATCATACAAGAAATTGACAAGTAGTTGTTTTATCCATGCAACTTCACCATTAACTTAGTTTTATTGACTTCATGGTAGAAGCTTTGGAAGCAAGAAAACTGTCAGAGGACCACAATATCAACACAGGTAGAAGACAATAGGTTTAGGTTTGAAAATGACACAACTCCATAAAATAAGGTGAAAGAGGGATGACATGGGCTGGCCAGATTTCTTTTCAAGAAAAGCACACTTGAGCAATAATAGGAACATGTGATGCTGTACAAACATGGCAGAAATACATTCTAAAAACCCAAAGGGAAAACATGCTAGTTTAAACACTTCTTCAAGGTAATGATTTAAATCACTTTCTGAATGGTATATGCTACTACATGCTCTGCTAAGAATGAGAAATCTGGCTACCTCAGGTAAGTCTTTCACAAGTTCCCGTTGCAAATTTTGTAATCTCGTCTCGTTCAAAATTTGATCCTGAGAGGCTCCATCTTTGACTCTTTTTACACCGCCCCTTGTATCATATATGCAGCATAGCCTAACAAGCAACTTCAGGTAGCAGTCAATTGCATAGGTCCGACCATCACAGTCCCATTTAACACAAGGCCGACAAACTTCCACCACTTCCAAAGCAGGCTCTGTCCAGTTTAATGCACCATAACCAGTTCCATATGCCAGAGCTCCTATAACACGGCTTTCCATTCCTGAGTTCTTCTGCTCAGGCAAAGGCAAAGACAACTGAAAACAACTTTCCACTAGTGATGCAACTAACTCCTCCCTAAATATGCTTTTACTTGTAATGCTATTAAGATCATCTTTGACTCTAGCATCCTCAAATAGAGAAGCAATATCAGTTCCAGCAAGAGGCTTCTGACCTCTTCGAACGCTTTCCTTGGCAAAAAGATCAACACAAAGAGCTGTTCGACATATACATGCTAAAGCATGCATGCGATCAGATTCTGCTCTCAGATTTCTCACCATTAAAAGTAGCCTCTTGAACAATGATACCTACACAAGACCATTTATAAATAATTAGTGGATGCTTTTTTTTAACCCTAAATAAGCATAGAAATATCAAGCATTACTCAGTATCTTGGAAACCATCTAAATCCATATCCGTATAATCCATTAGCACTAAGATAAATGGCACACAAAATTTAAACATCACAGCCATTAAAAATGAGTCAGCACAAAAATACACGAAAGTCGTTTGTATACTTATAATTAAGATAAATACAAAAATCTAGCTACAAGCAGCTTCCCCCACAAGTTAATAACTAAGATTAAAAAAAAAAAAAGCTAGCTACGTACAGTTGCTTCCACAAGTTTCTTTCTTTCTTTCTTTTTTTTTTTTTGAATAGATCTGGAATCAGCATCTCAGAAGAGACAATACAACAAACCCTGAGTACGGGCTCTCAACCTCCCATAAGTTTCCAAGCTTTATAAGAAAACCAGTAATATTATGACGTTATTCAGGTGAAAGCGGTCCTTTACTTTCTTTTGGTACGCAGGAAGAAAGGATTCAGCGTGAGATCTCATGTAAGCTATAAAAAATTCTCACAACCGATCCACAATAAATGCTTCAAGTTGCCCAGTCATTTAGTTGAAGGCTTAGGCTGGTTAAGCATTCTGGACCAGCAATGACTACATAAAAAAACGTATAAACAGAGATACTGTCGCTTAGGAGAAAAATATGTTAGGGTGAGACAAGGGAGAATCACCTGCATATGAAGATCAAGGAGATGAAGATTCGTAACAACAGCCCTAACTATACTTTCTCGGGCAGAAGAGAATTCTTGTCTATCCCATAGTGTAAGAATTGCAATAATTGACTGTGATGCCCATTCAGGCTTTCCTCCAGGCACATCGGCCAGATATAACATATTAATCCCTACTTCAAAGATCAATGCCGGTTCCAGTGAAGAAACTAGGAACGGTGCTAGATGAGAAACCACATCTGAAACTCCCACTAATTTTTCAGCATTGGAATCAACCTCAACACTTTCATTCACGGTACCAGATGACTTTGAAAGCTTACGAATAACCTCATACCCACCCGAAGCTACTGCCTTCACTGCATATACGATAGGGAACACTGTTACTCTGAAACTCTCCACGGGCAATATTAGAGACCTAGACATCAAAGCATTACGCTTCTTCCACACAAAGTCAACCATAGAGGAAACCCAATTGGATCGAATAGCGAGAGAATTCTCG
This sequence comes from Acacia confusa, assembly GCA_037074495.1. Classification (NCBI taxonomy): domain Eukaryota; kingdom Viridiplantae; phylum Streptophyta; class Magnoliopsida; order Fabales; family Fabaceae; genus Acacia; species Acacia confusa. The sequence goes on along the minus strand of CM073502.1, from coordinate 41,148,888 downwards.
CTATCAACCAGCTTGTCACCAGCCAACCTACTCATTCTCTTGGAATTGAACTCCTGAAACAACCTTCCAATGGACTCGAATGCAACTTTTGAAACATTATCAGATTTGTCAAGCATGTTTTGCCCAATACGCGTCCACCAACTGGAAACCCGATCGACTAAATTGACGTTGTTCTCACATAGTGTGACAAGGTCATCGCGAGCGAGAACACAGCCTAGGGTCTCTGTGATCGAAAACCTAAGATTGTCGCTGGGCGAGTCGAAACAGTCAGAGATCTCTTTGTTACAGTCCGTGATGAGCTTTCCCAGACGATAAGAAGGGATGGCAGCGAGAATGGAGACAGCAGCAGCGGTGACATCGGGGTCAGGGAAGTGGAAATCAGAGCGGACGCCGGTGCAGACGGTCTCCCATAGGTCAGGGGTGAGGCGGGTGGAGCGGATGAGATCGAAAGCTAGCTTTTTGCAGACAGCGGAAGCAGGGGCGGCGACGATTTCTTCAACGGCGGATTTGGCAATAACAGAGATGTCACGGCCGGCGGCTGATTGTTGGAGAGCTTGAAGAAGAGCCCCGGATTGCCGAAGGGCGTCATTGGAGCGAATGTCTGCTTGGATCTCAGCGAAGAGTATGTCCATTGAGAGAAGCTAAGTTCAAGATCAAATTAAAGGATTATAGTTCGTGTTGCAGAGAACTGAAAGTGGGAATCATGGCCACTGATCTCAACACGGACACTGAAGGAAATGAAAGATTCACCGGGGAGCGCAATTCAGTGTTGCAGAGCGGTGATGCTGGGGGTGAAAAGAAAATTATAAATTGGAAATTGATCCGAAAACATTTTTTTAACCATCATCCCCATAAACACTATTTTATATAACAAATGAATCTGTTTTACTTAGCTCCCGTTTGGTGCAAAGAATTTGAGAGAAAGGAAAGGAACTTAAACAAGTTCTTTTTGGTACGTAATTTGGACAAATCTTTTTAGGAATTTGAGTTTTCGGGCCCACTAATCTTTCCTCATATGTGGGAAGATCAGATCCCACAAAAAATGGTGGGATTTCCAGTTCTCACGCCACTATTAACCTTTTTTTAACAAATTTACCCCTTAAATTTAAACTTGGCGGGAAGTTCGAACTTAGCAGGAAAATTCAAACTCAACGGGAATTTTTGTTTTCAAAAGTTCAAATTTCATAATAGCATAATTTTTAAAAATAAAAAAAATATTTTTCTCTTTTATTTTGAATTAATTACTTTTAAGGATAAAATAGACATTTCCTAATTCTTTATCAACTTCCACCCCTTCAATTTCTTCCTGCCAAACAACTCATCATATCTCAAACCATTTTCTCTCATCTTTCAAAATATTCCTTTCCCTTCCTTTTCTTTTTTTAAGTTCCTTTCCCGCCTCAAATTTTCTTTCAACCAAACGTACCTTAGATGGCAGGTTTAAAGTTGTTAAATATGTGCAAAGATTTAAAAGTCCTAGTTCACAATTTTTCAAATAAACTTTTTATAATTATATTAAAGAAAAGTTATTCAATTTCATCAGTAAATCTCATTGGCTAATTTAAATTGTGAAAATTATTAATTTTAATTATCAAATATTAAAGTATTAATATTTCTAAAAAATTGTTTTTCCCACTCCCAAATGGATAAATGTATTGATTTCTTGTTCATGTTTGAATTGTATTATCATTTATCTCTGTTGTTGTTATTAGATCTATTTTGTAGTGACTGCAAAGTGGATCTTGTAAACATATGTTTAAGAGCAAAAAAAAATGAGTAGCTTTAGACAATTGATCAACCACAACCAAAATGGTGGTTTTAGCAAAAGATTTGGGAAGACCACTAATAAAATCCATGGATAACTCATATCACACATATTCTGGGATAGAAAGGGGTTGAAGAATGCCGGAGAAGCTATCAATTCAGGTTTAAAGCGTTGGCAAATAGTGCACGCGCAAAATTATGAACATCTTTTTCCATTCCTTTCTAATAGAAAAAATAAGAGAGTGGCTTTAAAAGTAGAATGAATACCTAAATATCAATACCATCAGCATGAAAGAAGAGGTAAGCAAGTCTTGACAAAGTGTGTGGTCGGCTGCGACTACCAACTTAACTTTGCATTTCAGTAAGTGGTGTTGCCAAGTGAATTTAGAATGAGATTGTGGAGCTAGTTTTAGGGCCTTAATGAGATTCTGTAAAGCATCATCAGTCAACCAAGAGTCTTGAACTCGATCTTAAAGAGGAGAAATAGGAGGATAGAGCTAAACAAGATTCAATTTCAGTTTTTTGGATCGGACCATGTCTATAAGGCCTACAGCTGATAGGTCGATCATTTTGAAGAGGAATGAAATGATTAAAATTCTGAGAGGGAGGCAGACCACTGGGTTTAGCGAAAACATCATTGAAAGTTTGTAAGAGGGTCTGCAATTCTAACTGTTTTTCTTTAGGGAGATTAGAATCAAACTTCAAGTCCACAAGCATTTGAGATGGAGTATGAATTAAATATAATTCATTAGTTACAATAAAATCTCGAAGAGCGAATACCTCCTATGATTGAATGGTCACATCAGCACTAAGTCCCTTCAGTTCTACTGGTTGGCCATCAATTTGAAACTCAAAGGTTTTCGACTCCATGTTCACAGCAAATTGACACAAAGTTTTCAACCATTGAATTCCCAAGATTGCATCATACCCACTGATTTTTATAAGCTAGAAGTTCATGACAAGTATGAACCACGCATTTCCCAGTTTAAGTCAGGATAGTGTATAATGATGCATACTTGTGGAGAGCTAGCGACTGTAAGGCGGATTGGATTCCGTTCTTGAGTGGGTAGCCGTAGCCGTTTAGCTATTGAAGCATCGAGGATGTTGTGGGTACTACCAGTACCTATGAGAATGACAATTTTCTGGTTCTTGATATGGCTCAATAGCTTCAAAGTGGAAGTATTCAAAGAACCTTCAATGACGTTAATACTACCTTCGGCGTCGCCCTGTATTTCCCTGATAGCATCATCAGATATTTCTTCTTTTTCTTTGTCAATCATGAGAGTGAAGAGGTGAGATTCCCTGTAATGATGGCCAGAATTGAACTTCTCGGGACACCAATAGCCATAATCCCTTCCGACGATGCTCATCCATCTCTCTCTTAGATAGTTGTCAAGTACGTTTCGGTTGAGAGGAACTGGCCGATCAAGTCGTGGAGGACTAAGGAACACCTAGTTCGGGTTTGGTCGACGCTGCTGCTATTGGGTTCAATGAATTGGGTTGTGGGCCAGTTTTAAAGCCCATAATATAGTCAACCTGTGAATCGGGTCTCGTGGAGCGATTCACAAAAGCATAACCCAATGTTTCCTTACGATAACAAAATGGGAGATGATCGTGACGAGCTTGAACTGTAGCCTCCTGGAAGCGTGCTAAGCTCATCGTAAAAGCTAATGTCGACGGCGCTAGATTGAGAACCAATTGCTGTATATCAGCTCGTAAACCACTGATAAAGAGGTTAATGGCGACCTCTTTAGCAATATCCACCTCCGACAACAACTCATCAAACTTCTTCTCATTGTCCATAATAGGGTTGTTAGCTTGTTGCAATTTCTTAAGTGCAATCAGCGGTTTCTCGTCTCGAATCTCCATAAATTTAACTTCTATCTCCCAGAAATAATCCTCCCATTTGACCTCTGAAAAAGGATGGTGGCGCATGAAAGATTGGTGCCAGCCAAGAGTGTGACCCTTTGGATGAATGTTAAGCAACTAGATACAGTGTTCATGTGGAGTGCCATCAACCTCAAAAAATTGACGGCAATGACGCCCAGCCACGAAAATCGTAACCATCAAATCGCCGGAATTCTACACGACTTTGTTTAGTCGGGATGAAGTAAGGAGGAGGAGATTGATGTAGCTCATTAAACGACCCAAACGGCGGAATGCGACTGTGATGAGCGACCGTCAAGCTAGAGCTTCCATTAGGATCACCGTTGCCACTAGAGCCACCGTTGCCTGCAACAGGTTGCTTTCCTGCAACCAGGGTAAGAGACGCAAGTCGGGCATCCATGGTTTTCATTCCCTCTTTGAGCCTAATAAACAACTTCTTAAGATCAGTAATGTCTTGGGAACTCTGATCAAGGTGAGTGTGCATCGTAGTCTGAAGATGCTCCAAACGGTTTTCCAGATCGCCTAAACGTTCCTGGGATTGTGTGTCCGACGGTGGCATCATGGCCGGACAACGGCTCTGATACCTTTGACAACACAGAAGGAAAGGAGAGAAAAACAGAGATAATTAATTCATCCACAAAAAGCAACAAATGTTAAGGCACACCATGTATATTCCCTCTGCCTAGCCACGTCAACGCTACACTCTCTTCTTCTAACTAACTTTGGAATTCCCCACTGATTATTTACTATAAAGTCCCTACCTAGTAGACTCATATATATCATGATCCATGAAATATATTTATCTATAAAGCCAAATATTGTTCACTCAACATATTTCAAATTTGTATTTCCCTCTACTACTTTTTATATGTGTTTCAATTTTCGTTGAAAGTTATCATAAATTTTTGTTATTGATGGCTCTTATGAAGTTGCTTGTGCTTAATTTATAGCAGAAGAATGAACTTTTATTCTGTTTATTGTTTTTTTTTTTAAAGTAATACTTATGAGGGTTTTCTGACATATTACGTATGTAATTTGTAGGGATATCTTGTTTTACATAGACCATGGGCATTTGTTCAGTGGTTGCAACAGGCCACTATAGAGGAAGAGTATGATCTTTATTCAGAGTAATCCATCTTTTATATTACTAACGCATAAGCTTAACTAGTCCACTCCATTTTTGATGCAGGTATATATTGATGGCAGAACCTGATCACATTTTTTTAAATCCTCTGCCTGATTTGGCTTATGGAGGGCATCGTGCTGCTTTTCCATTTTTTTACATCAAGCCTGAGCTGAATGGGAAAATTGTAAGGAAGTATTATCCTCAAGAGTTTGGACCAGGCACAAATATTAATCCAATCGGAAATTCTCCTGTAACTATTGAAAAGGTAGACCAGGGTCCATATCATTGTCCATGATTACATAATTTGTTTGTAGCTCATCGTCACTGCCTCGGATGGTGTGATTGGCTTGCACAACTTTATATATTGCTTCTTGTTGTTTTTCTACAGGATTTGCTTGCAGAGATTGCTCCAACATGGATGAATGTTTCTTTGAAAATGAAACAGGACCCAGAGACTGATAAAGCTTTAGGATGGGTGCTGGAAATGTATGCATGGCCGAATAAAAATAGACAGTAGATGATGCAGTATGATACATTTTAGTTCGTGAATGAATATTTGCCGATGTTATTGTTGAATTTAGGTATGCTTATGCTATAGCATCTGCTCTTCATGGTGTGCGGCATATTTTGCGTAAAGACCTTATGGTGCAGCTTTGGGATAGTCATATCAATTATTGATGTGGTGTTTAGTTTATAATATTACCAGCTAAAATGGGTTTCATTCAGCAATCATTGCCAATTCTAAAAATCACCCTATCTAACTTTTCAGCCCCTGTGGGATCTTGAACCTAAGAACAAGTATTTTCTTCATTATACTTATGAATGTGACTACAATCTAAAAGTAACGTGTGTTTTAAATCCTTGTATTATAGAAAAGTGTCAAACTTTAATATATACTGATTTTCATTTCTAAATCAGCACGGCTATAGGGTATTGAGACTTGCATTAAATCATATATAACGGTATAGTGCTTGAGTATAACGGTATGTCCCCTCTATGCTTAATATTTTTAAGCAATGCGCCTTCTTTAGAAGAATTACTTTATCTAGCAATAGCATGAAGTGTTTACTGTGCTTGCTTTGATTTATACTCCTGATTGTTTTTTTTGCCGATGGTCGTTGATTGGAGTCTTTATGCTATACATACATATTGTCATCTTTCCTGTATAGAATCTGAGAAGAAAATTGGTAAATTTCTTATGCATAAATGCACATATCTAAAATTTTGAATCAGGAACCAAAGTGTTCCATTTTGTGGAGGTTATTTTCTTCCTCATGTTTCCGGTGTTCAGACTGTTGGTTCCTTATTCATCTGAAATGGTTTTTGTCAAGTGTATTGAAATGTCGATCTGCTTCAGAGTAACTATCAGTTTTCAGCCACATTATATAATACTAGTAGTTATTCAATCTTGAAAGATGTGCTTCTAGTTGGAGAAGGGTCTGCATGCCCTGCTCAGCGCATCTATGAGCAGGGCATATGCTCATCCCTTAAAACAGCAGCGTTTTGGAGGAAAGAAAACCCATTTTTGTTATTTTATTGAAATTTTTTATGTATTCTTATTTATTTGGATTAAATTGTATGTTACATCGTGAAATATTTTTGATATCCAGTATTGCAAATTAATTAATTTCTAGTATATCTAACCTCAAATATTTTTGGTACCATCAATAATCTAGAAAATCACCCATAACTTAAAGTACTTAAAGCAATAAGGCCTATTGTACTTATCATTAGAGTATTTGACCTTATTCTGCGCCCTAAAGAACATGGAATGTTCCTCTCTCTTGAAACCGTTGCACCAAGGCATTCTATGGAAGCTGCATTGCATCGTTCAGCATATATATCTTCATAACAACTTAGCCTAATCAACTAATTTTGAATTACACTATTTTTCACCTTTATATTAGAAATATTGAACCACTCACACAAAAGAATTAATTACTTGAAAAAACTTGAAGAAAACAAAAACATGCACAGCTACTTGTATCTTTCAAGTTCATATTAAAGATCCAATTTAATCCTGTCAAGAAAATTAATTTAATGTTGTAGAGAAATGGAGGATAAATGAAGTAGAGAGGTTCTCTTCCTGATTTTCATAGACGTAGACAACAAATTCAAAGGTAAATATTAGAATCAAATCTAGGTTCCATTATAGCCTTTCTTTCATTTATCATTAATCTCTCTCCAAATCTGAGATTAATGGATGACTTTGCTGCCACACTTAACTAGACCTGAAATTTTCAATTAAGAAAAAAAAATATAAAATACAAAATCAAATGGCATGAAGGCAATTTGCAACCTTTCCTATGAAATAGACCAGTTCTGCGCACGCGCACACTTTCGTTTGAAAACATCGGTGACTTTCCTACGCGTCACATGCCAATTACTAAGGTCCTGTTTGGTACAAAAAAAATTTGAGGAAGGAAAGGAACTTAAAAGAGAGAAAGGAAGGGAAAGGAAGATTTTGAAAGATAGCTTGAGATAAAATGAGTTGTTTGGTTGGAAGAAAATGAAGGGGAGGTAGTTGGTAAAGAATTCAGAAATTTCTATTTTATCCTTAAAAGTAATTAATTCAAAATAAAAAAGAAAAATATTTTTAAAAGGGTTAAGGTGCAAAAATACACATGAGCTTTTTCTCCAGGAGCGCCCAGTACCACATGCTTTTTTTGGGAGCAAAAATACACATGTGCTAACTATTTTAAAGCAAAAGTCACATTTCACTGTTAAGTCACTGTTCACCGCCGTTAAGTCACTGTTCACATTTTTATTGTAGGATGACATAGGGCCTATACATAGTAATTTACTATTTATATAGTATCACGCATAGTAATTTACTATTTTCATATTATTGCATGGGACCCACGGACAAATTTTTCTTCACCTGCCGCAGCCGCCTTCACGTGAAGTGTTGAAAAATTGTCAAGGAGAAAATTAAACCTGATAACCTAGAGGAGGAAATTACACTTAAAGACCCATTTTCCATTATTAATACACCATTCTTGATTTAATCTTCATTCTGCCACGAGAAAAGGAAGATAAGAGAGAGAAAAAGAGAAGAGAAGAGAGAGAAAGAGATAGGGAAAGAGGAAAAGAAGGAAGGAAAGCCATAGAAAGGTGAAGAAGGAGTAAGGACACTGGTTCTTAAAAGTAGTTGACTTACCTTACTTGCATGTATTTGATGTTATTATTTAATGTATATGTATGATTGATATGCTTGCTTGTTATGTTTAACATATTTGAATGATTGAAGCTCTGTTTATAATTATGTTATGGCTATGAGTATGATGCATGAAGTATTGAGCATGTAGAAATGTCATTATATTAGCATGAACTTGTGCAAGGCAAGTATATCATACTTTATTGGCATTTATCTTGCATGCACTGTATTGGTATTATTTGTTATTGGGATTCCTCAAAATTTCACCGTTCACCACCAACCAAGTTAGGTTAGATGATAGAATTTGTGTGTCTTTACAATAATGGCAATAAAAGTGGCTTTTTTGCAATGTTGAAATTCACTGTGAAACCATGAAAATCGATTGAAATTATACCCATTTTTATTATTCCTAATATAGACTTGGTACTTTTATTTGTCTGATTATTGGAAGTAAATTATATCTTAATTACATATAAAATGATTATATATTGTTGATTATGCTTTGAAATTATATATAATCTATTTACAGTATTTTCGTAATCTATAAATACTTATAGCCAACATATTTATTTAATTAAGCGCATGATTTCTTTTTCATAAAAGATAGCGAATTTATTAGAATATTAAATATAATAAAATAAATATTCACGTCAAGTTTTACTGCATAGATTTATTTTCTATTTTATTTTATTTAATATCCAATATTAAAATAATATTTTTCAGTATATATCTCAATTATTAAAAATTATTATAATAGTATGTAAAAAAGGGAGGTTGGTGGAGACATCCCCTCACGGCATAATCCGATGGACATTAAAATCACTTTCCATTGAAAGCTAGGAATTTCAAAATTATATACTGAAAGAAGAATTGAACTTGAGAAATTTTATTCTAAATTAAGTATTTCTCTCACTTAATGTAAGACATAATTAACTAATTTAAATGAATCAAGGATGCTAATTAATTTTGTTAATATGACATATTTTTTTAAATTATCTTAATTATCTTCTTTAATTCCTGCTCTTCCTCTTCTACTTAATTATTATTTAGAGAATATCAATATGGTTAATTTGAGAAAAAAAAATATATAAACAAGTGAAACGGCATTTAGGACTAATTTTAACTCCCAGGTAGTAAATTAAGGAATAGATGAGTAGTAATCATGTAATTCATGCAACCAATCAACTCTGAAATCAATTTAAAAATTAATTAACGAATGTAATGCATTCCGATTTGGTGCTTTCTTTAAATATTCCTGCCAAAGAGTATGGTCTAGCTCTCTAATATTGGTGGGGGATAATGCTTTATCTCAACTAAGGAAATAATAAATAGAAAATGAAAGAAAATAAAGAGATGGTGATGATGGATGCATTGTATTACCTTTTCAATGAATCTATGCATTTTATATTCCTCACGACAAAAAAGCGATACATCAGAATTCAACCAAAATATGAAATGGCCGACAAGCAAATCAACCAATTCATGAAATAATGTCTTTCATTGATGTTATTTTATTCTTTTAAAAAGAAAAGTCTGCGATTCCAGCTGGAAATGGGGCCTCCCCATATAGCGAGAATACAATATTACTATATTTTTTCATTGATATTTTATTGCAAAGAAAGGATATTGAAGTGCTGATCTGGAGAAAGAAGAAGTGACTTATCTCTGATCATCAGATCCATTATTATGGAAGCATCTTCCGCCATATGGGATGCCATTAAGATCTGCTGTGGTTTCCTCAACAAAGAAACTGCTTATGCTTACGACTTGGAAAACAATCTGAAGTTGCTTCAAACAAAATGGGAAAAGCTTGAAGAGAAGAAGAAAGATGTGGAAGCAAATATTGATGAAGAAGAAAGATCTCATCAAGTGAGTGGTTGGCTGAAAAGAACGGAGAGAGTTCAAGAGGTACCACTCGTTATTATATTGAACTAATGTAGGTTTAGGATATGTCATTCCACGGATGTTGACTAAAATTATAAAAACGGCGGTTTTTCCACCAAAAAAAAAAAAATTTTAAAATTTCAAGTAATTATGATGATAGTTTGAAGTGATGTATAATTGCAAATTTTCTATACAACTCCAAGCTCATGATATTGAGGAAAATTATTGAAATTTTGATAAACAAAAATAAGAAAAAATAGAAGACAATGACACCCTACAAATTAATTAAGCTTCTTCGAAAATTCAAGACAAAATTGTGAATAGATCCTTAATAAGAAAATTAGTTATATCTTAAATATTATTTACATGTCAAATCTAATTTTTTATATAAATCAAAATTTTGCATTTACAAGTGATTAGGGCCTGTATGTCAGTACTTAATTCAACTTATAGTTTATATTATTTTAACCATGTCTTTATTTGATATTAACAAATGAAACATGCTTATTCTTATCTACTAGAATGCAATACGCACACGTATACATATACATAGAGCTGTAAATTAGGGCCGGCCCGTGAAGGGCCAGGGTCTAGAGTAAGAAAAACACCTGTTTTTTAAAGCCCGACCCGAGAGCACCAGGGCTAGGGCCGGCTCGCAAGGCCAGGAAATTACTATTCCAAATTTTAACTATTTTTCCTCCACTTTTTTTTTTTAAGAATATAATTAGTAAATTACAACACGAATTATCCAATAAATAAGCACATCACTAATTTATAATCAAAAGCAAATTTTGTTCACAAATAACTTACATAAAACATAAAAAAACGTATCATTAAGCGACATTAGTACGGTGACTATTATTGTTGTAATCTTCATCACTATCATCGATTTTAACAACATTTGATTGTTTTTCACTTTGAATAGTAGTCTTTAACTCATGAGAAAGAATATCATGAAATTCTTCTCCCGCATCTTGAACACATCTATAATCTTTATTTGCAACAAATAATAAATTAAATTGTAAAATTAGAGTATAGTTATTATGTATTTGTAGTTAAATGGATAAATAACTCTATAACAAATACAATATATATATATATATATATATATATATATATATATATATATTAATAAATTTAAAAAGGAAAAAAAAAGAAAAAGCTACAGTAAAAAGGGCCTGCAGGGCCGGCCCGTTTAAGCCCGAGGCTCGTCAGGGCCGGTCCTCCAGGGCTAATTTCAAATATCTCGTCCATTTTTCAAGTCTGGCCCTTAAAGGGCTGGGGCTTAAACGGGCCAACTCGATGGGCCTGACCCGTTTTAACGGCTCTACGTATACATATATGTTTATGTTCGTGATCTTACTACGTGTACATCCAAATTTGATTTAGAATGATGACATATTGTGAAGCTAATTAAGAGTATTATATTCACAGGAAATAAAAGATATTCAAGTTCTTGGGAATAAACAAATTCAAAAAAAATGCCTGAGTAAATATTGTCCAAAATATTGCATATCCAGTTACAAGTTAGGAAAGGATGTCTCCAACATCCTAAGGAATGTAGATCAACTAGAAACTGATGGGGAACAATTTTGTAGGGATTTTAAAATTGCTCTCAAGCATTTGCATAAGCCGAATGAGATACCTTGTGGTGAGACGGTGGGCTTAGATTTTATGTTTGAGAAGGTATGGAGAAGTATTGAAGAAACAGATATTGGTATCATTGGCTTATATGGGATGGGCGGGGTGGGAAAGACAACCTTGTTAAAGAAAATTCATAATGAACTTGGGAAGAGATCAGGCTTTTTCATTGTGTGGGAGGTGGTATCCAAAAGTCCCAACTTGGATAAGATTATGGACACCATCAGGGGATTGGTAGGGATTGGAGATGACATTTGGAATCGTTGTAGTAACCAAGATGGAAAGGCTCGAGAGATTTACAAAGTCCTAAAAAACAAGAAATTTGTTTTGTTCTTGGACGATATATGGGATAGATTAGACTTGGAAAAGCTTGGAGTGCCAATCCAAAGGAAACTAATTTTCAATCCAAAGTGCTATTCACAACACGATTTGAGGATGTGTGTTTGAAAATGAAAGCTGAAAGAAAATTCAAAGTTGAAGTTCTAATAGAGAAAGAAGCTTTAGAGTTATTTTGCATGAAAGTGGGCGAGGAAACTCTAGAATCTAACCCTGCCATTCGCAATATAGCACAGAAGATGGCTAGAGAATGTAAAGGGCTGCCACTCGCATTAAGTGTGGTAGGAAGCGCCATGGCTGGTGTAAAGAGTGTAGAAGCATGGGAATACTCGATCAATGACTTAACAGGTTCTTCATGGACAGCTTCAAGTTTGGAGACAGAGGTGTTTTTTGCCCTCAAGTTTAGCTATGATCGACTACCAGATGAAATACACAAAAAATGTTTCTTATATTGTGCATTATACCCAGACGATTATGTGATTCATGTGGTAGATCTCATTCGAATATGGATAGGGGAGGGGTTTCTTGACATTGATGGGATGAGAAGTTTACATGATATGTATTGCTATGGTTGGTCCATACTTGAAAAGTTGAAGCTTTCATGCTTGTTGGAGGATTCTGAACATAAACCCTTTTTAGGGCCCTATGTTAATATGCATGATGTCATTCGTGACATGGCACTCTGGATAACACGTGATCAAAATAGAAACAAAAAGAAGATTATAGTACAAGAAGATGCACATGCAATATCTCAAGCTAATCTTGAAAATTGGGAAATGGTAGAAAGGATTTCAATATGGGAAGATGTTAAATCATGGATACAAATCAAATCTTGGACAAGTCTCAGAACATTATTATTGAAATTCAAATCTGATTGTGTAATAAATGGATTACAAAATATCCAATATGCGAGCCAATTAAAAATCTTGCAACTAAGGAGAGTGAAAATTGTATCTGCTGAAGGAATAGGTGGCCTAAATCTTTTGGAATATCTATTATTGACAGTAACCTGGGTAATGAATGCACCAGACTTGTGGAGAGAGTTGAAGAATTTGAAAAGCCTGAAGCTTTTTCATTTGGAAGTTTATGATGGTGTTATTATTCCTTTGGGACTAATATCAAATCTTAATCAGTTAAAATTCTGTTCATTCAATGTCGAAGGAGTTCGAGATGAGAGAGAAGAGGAAGAATTTATAGAGGAGCTAGAGTGCTCATCAAACTTAGAAGAATTGCGGGTGGATATAACAACCCAGAGTGGCCTCAACAAATTACTTAAATCAGCCAAGTTGCAAAGCTGCACATATGGCCTTCATGTTCGTGATGTTGGTGCCCAAGTTAATGGGCCATTCCTATTGGCAACCATGTCAAAAATGAAACACGTGCAAGATCTTGTATTGTGTGATTTGAAAAACGTGATAGATCCTTCTGTTTGTGACACATGTCATCTATCCAAGCTTCAAACGGTAAATCTTTCTAAATGCGATACTATACATCATTTGACGTGGTTGAAGTATGCTCCGCTCATTCAAAAACTTATTGTTGAAAGTTGCATGTCAATTGAAGAAGTGATAAAGGGAGAAATAATATTAGAAGAAGAAGAGGAAGAGAATACTATATTCCCTTCTCTTGAATTGCTGAAATTGAGCGGATTGCTAAATCTGAGGAGTATATATGAGAGAGTCTTGGCTTTCCCTTCCTTGAGATACATCCATGTGACTGACTGAAAATCTAAAGAAGCTACCATTTGATTCCAATTCAGCCAAGGCTAAGTTGAAGCGTATCACGGGACATCAAGAGTGGTGGGATAACTTAGAGTGGGATGACACTGCCGCTAAAGCCACTTTCCACTCAAAATTTCAACAACTATGATCTTCTTGACACAAGTAAAGGTACTTTAGTTCTAGTATTATTAATATTAGCCTTTTTACACCTATTTAATTATAATTTATAATTTACTTACTTGTATATCGCTCCAGATTTAGTTATGGAAGATATATTAGATGTGGGATGGGCTCAATTATCATGGTCACTTTGAATGACCTTGTTTCTGGTACTATATCCCACACTTTTATTTAGCTTTTCTTTTCCTCTCTTTTGGTTTGAGATATTGTATCGTTCTTTGCTTTTGATATTTTCATATAATTCCCACACACAGTGATTCAGTCATGCATTTTATTAAATTTTGATGTTTATTAGCAACATTTGGTACAGGCACACTATAATTGGTAATAATTTTAAATTCATACATTGATATTTGAATTGAATTTCTTATCAATAATATAACTTAATTAAATTACATAATGTATTTTTATGCCTCCAAACATGAGAAACAGAAATGTAAATCACAGAAAATACAATAAATTGAATGGATTGGTAATGTGAAAGATTGGCCAAAAAAAGTAAAAAAACTGTATATGAAATTTAATTTTCCTTTATTTAGTTTTTTTTTGTTGGGAGAGCTTTTTGACCTAAACCTCTATTTATAATTTAAAGCCTCTTATTATTTTAGTTTTATGCTTCTACTATTTTTTAAATGTTTGGGACTTTGGGAAAGGAATTATTCCCTTGTTTATGGGCTTTATATTGTCTCTAGCTGAAATATGGAAAACTTTAGTTGAGCTTAAATATTTCTTTCGAAATAAACTACCAAACTTGTACCAAAAAACAAGTTGTATGGCCAAAGAGAGTTGGCACAGATGGTAAGGGATCCAAGATTAGTCCCTTGGAACATGGGTTCGATCCCCTCTGCCGTTGTTGGGACTCCTTTGGTAGGTGATCTCGTAAGTTCCCAGTAAGTACTCATAGAGCCTGGGGCCGTGCCCTGGCCTTGGTGGAGACTGATGTCGAACCCCTCCAAAACTTTCTTATATAAAAAAAAAAAAAAACAAACAAACAAGTTGTACGTATATCTTTTGCCATTTACGTGAAACTATATTTTTGGACATTTGAAGATTGACTTTTCATGTAGGTTAACTTGTGTATTGCTTTACTATTTTAAATAAGACTTTGAATTATAGAATTGAACTTAAGAACATGGAATCAGATCCAGTGATTTTATTAAGCTTTTAATAATGAAATTCCAATGTTTAGTTTGGATAAAAAACACTATTCCAATAGCTTGGAGATCAGATGGCATCCCCACATGAATGGAGTGGCTTCTATCGAACATGTGTGCATAGGTAAGTTTGTAAAAATAATAATAGGCTAGATAGGGTAGTAAAAATAATAATTAATTAATCCTGTAATTAGAAAGCCTAACAGGGGGTGTTACCACCATATGCATATACATATTTGACTTATTCACCAATTTACTTAAGTTGGATTTATGAAGATAAAACACTTAATTATCCAATCATTTATATTATTTTTTTGTCAAATATACAAGTTATAATGCTCCCTTTTTTTAGTCTATATGATTCTAATATTATATCATTATTTTTATACATAATTGTTTGTGTTAACTTTTGTCAAACTTATAACAGGTGATGACGATGTGGATATTTTAGAGCCCCATTGGATATACTGGAGTTCAATCCGATATTATTACTGGATTTAGCTTTCATAATTTGGTTTGCTAAAGACTCAGTATATGAAGATTTTAATTTGTATGAAGTGAATGGATTATGTAGTGATTCAATGTTTAAATTGGTGTGGATAAAGATCATTTGTTGTTTTTTTTTTCTGGATTTGGGTTAGTCGTGATGTATGAATATTGCAACTCTTTGTGCCAATAATTATGTGATGAAAAAGTTCGTGGTGTAAAATGCATAAACTACTTATAAAGTTTGTTTTAGTCTTAAATACAATAATCCAATCCATTTTATCTCCCAGTTTATAATTTTTTTTCCTCTTCAAATTATCCTTATCGATTCCATATGTTTAATGGAGTTTTCATAAATCTAGTAGTTTAACTTTCAATGTAAACTAGTTTAGTTATCAAAATTTTTATATTGAGTGGTGGAAGGTTTTTTCCCTCTTTGTTTCGATGAATGAACATTGTCATTCTTTTCTAAGTTTACTTCTATTAATATTTCTTCAACAATAATTAAGGAGGACAAACAGTGTCGGATTCACATATATGATTGGGGGGCAAGTGCTCACCCTTGAATTGGGGAATTATATTGGAGATTTTTTTTTTAAAAAAAAAATTAATACATGTTTGAATGATTGCTCACTTTTAAATTAAGTGCTTACCCTTATACATCAAGATTACACTTCATAATCGGATGAGGGATGAATGGTTAAATGATTGTTTAGTGTCTTATATTGAAAAAGATATATTTGAAAGTATTGATAATAATACAATTATAATGGAATTCCAAAAAATAAGGTTTAGAAGGATATGACATTATAATTATTTTTATTGTGATATACTTTTGTTATTAAAATATATGTATTTGAACTTATTGAGTGTCTACCCTTCATTGTAATTTAAGTAGGTACATTTCTAACCGTACTTAACCTTGCTTTTATAAATGACAGGTTTGTAAAATAACTGCCTATCTTATTACATCATTAATATTCACTTGATTTCATGAATACTTTTTTGATATTCTTTTCTTATCTTGTTTATATTTTTTTTTTGGTTTTGTAATGCATTTAAAACAATCCTTAAAAAATCACCCCTGAACCCCCGAATCCCCCACCACTAGTGCCCACCCTTCATAACTTTTCTGGATCCGCTCCTAATGATAAAGAATGAGGAAATTAAGGAAGAAACAAGGATATTTTACAAAATACATGTCATATTAACTAACTTAACCAACTTCCTTAATCTAATCAAATTAGTAAATATATCTTATATTAAAGACCGGAGGGAGTACCTTTTTTTTCATATTTTTCTTTTTTCTAAGGGTTAAGGTGCAAAAGTACACATGAATTTTTTCCTCAGGAACGCCCAGCACCATATATTTTTTTGGAGCAAAAATACACATGTGGTTACGTTTTAGGAGCAAAAGTCACACGGGCCGTTAGCTGACCGGCGTTGACTGTTAACTTGTACGGAAATGAACAGTAACTCTGCCAAAATTACCATTTTGCCCATATTTTTAAGTTGAAATTATTATTTTGCCCCAAGTTTTAAATAATTTTTTTTTTAAAAAAACACTAAAATAAACCTTCCCCACCGTCGGCCACTGACGGCCACCTCTGTTGATCGGTGGCCACCTTCGGAGACTTTTTTTTTTATAAACTAAGGTTTTTTTTACAAAAAACTAAGGGGAGGCTGGTGGGCCCCACCACTAGCCACCCTACCTTTGGCGACCTCCTTCGGCGACTTTTTTTTTTTTAAAAAAACTAATTTTTTAATAAAAAAATTAAGGGGAGGCAGGTGGGCCCCACCACCAGCCATACCACCACTAACGGCCGCCCTCCCCACTGCCGGCGACTTTTTGGCCTCCCCTTAGTTTTTTTAAAAAAACTTTAGCTTTTTTTTTTAAAAAAAGTCACCAAAGGTGGGGAGGGCGGCCATCGGCAGTGGTGTGGCCGTTGGGCTCCCCTTAGTTTTTTGTAAAAAAAACCTTAGTTTTTTTATTAAAAAAAAAAGTCGTTGGAGGAGGTCGCCGGAGGTGGCCATTGGTTGTCGGTGGCAGTCGGCGGTGAGGAGGGCGGCCGCTGGTGGTGGTGTGGCCGGTGGTGGGGCCCACCGGCGGGGAAGGGTTTATTTTAGTGTTTTTTTAAAAAAATTTATTTAAAATTAGGGACAAAATGGTAATTTGAGCTTTAAAATAGGGGCAAAATAGTAATTTCAGCTTAAAAATAAGGGCAAATGGTAATTTCAGCGGAGTTACTTTTCATTTCCATCCAAGTTAACATCGGTCAACTAATAGCTCATGTGACTTTTGCTCCTAAAACGTAACCACGTGTGTATTTTTGCTTAAAAAAAAAACATGTGGTGCTGGACACTCTTAGGAAAAAACTCATGTGTATTTTTACACCTTAACCCTTTTTTCTAATAATCTATATAGTATTAGCAAACACATCGTTTATATCATACAAGAATTGACAAGTAGTTGTTTTATCCATGCAACTTCATCACTAACTTAGTTTTATTGACTTAATGGTAGAACCTTTGGAAGCAACAAAACTGTCAGAGGACCACAATATCGACAAGGTGATAGGAACCACGTGATAATTTACAAACATGACAGACATACATTCTAAAAACCCAAAGGGAAAACATGGGGAAATTTGCTAAAATAAACCCCCCTAAAAAATTGTCAAAATAGGCCACTGGGGAAACATTTAGCAAAACTAACCTAATTTGTGGCGTGACAAGAGATTGCCGACCCCTTGCAAAATAACCAAGTTCAGTGAAAAGATTTGCAGTATTAGGAACCTGAATCGTTTCCCATAGAATTATAGTAGGTTTTAATAGTAATAGAAGTAATGACAGTAAATGATTGGGGGGAGTTTTTCAATTTGCAATTAAACGAAATTAAAATAGAATCAGTAATGAAAACGAGATCAACCAGACTAAAACGAATAACCCAGAACTAGGGATTCCAGAACCTTCATCAGACGAAATTAATTAAAACACCAAACTCATGATCGATTTCTGGGCAAACCGAAATCTCTGCGTTTGCCCAGAATTTCCCTCAACTGAACAATCGTCCAGAATGTTTTCGAAACAGTGGCGTAACACCGAACAATCGCACAGTAATCACTTGAACCCAGTTCGAAATATGTCCTTGGGATTAATCGATCTAGATTTTTTTTTAATCAAAAACCCAATCTGAATCCAGAATCGAATCCAATAAAAGAAGATAGAAACGAGTTTAGATGTTACCGATTAAGCGCGAGTCCTCTGGAATATGGAATCCCTAATTCGTGGGTTAATTAGGAATGTTTAGCCGAGCATAGAAGGGAAGAACAGCGAAGAACACATGAAGAACATTTCAGAGAATTTTAAAAGTCTATGTTTGATCTTCAAAAGTCTCAAAAACGAAAATACAATCTATTTTTAGCCACCATCTGACCTAACTTAAAATAGCAAAACGAAATGGGACTCCAAATTATAAAATATCCAGCCTAAAAAGAAATAGACTAAAATAGCAAATAGGCCTTTACAAAATTCGAGCCCAAATAAAAATCCAGAAAAACATCTCTGACTTCGGCTCCAAGTTTGACCATCCTCTTAACCGAATTTGCCTTCCGGGTCTTCATAACATTTGTAGCCCTTCAAATCATCTAAAGTATGAAACAAAAATAAAGCAAATCCGATGTCTGGTTCAAAAGTTATGGTTAAAACAGTGAAGCATATTAAATCTGGAATTTTAATCATGAAAATGAATTAAATCCAAATAAAATCCCAAAGCCTAAATATGCATTAAAACCCATTATTTATTAGTTAACAATCCTAAATTTATTACCCAAAAGATACAAAATAAGTGTGTAAAATATTCAATTATCATGGCGCCACATGGCGTGGCGCCATTGGGTGTGTGGCGTGCCATGTGGGGCACGCCACAAGTGGCGGCGCCACTTGTGGCGTGCCCACGTGGCACGTCATATATGTAGCGCCAGCAGTTCTGGCGCCACATATTAAAAAAATAAAATAAAATAAAAGTAAAATTGTCAGCACCCTGTAAAAAGCTGCATCAGGGCAGCTTTTCTAAAAGCTGCCCTGATGCAGCAGGGGGTGTGAAAAAATCACGCCCCCTACAGTAACGAATTACTGTATGGGGCGTGATTTTTTCACGCCCCATGCATGTGTTTAAAAAAAAATGAAAATCTCCTTCCTACTTCTGCGTCTATATAAACCTACGAAGCACAGTTCAAACATACACACAGCCTCACATACTACCACATGTGTAGAAGAAAAAGGAGAAACGAGAAGTTATTTCTTACACAAAGGCCTTGTGAAGAAAGAAGGAAAGGAGAAGACAACTCTTGGAAGCTATTTTCAGGTATGTTATTTATTTTATAAGATTATTTAAGTAGCTAAACTAGAATATCTTCAACAAGTCTTTTGGATAAAATTTTTTATATATATTTTTGTCTCTGCAATGATGGTAGTATTGTGTTGGTTAGAAAAAATGTTAGAGTTAGAATTTTCTAGAAGTTGTTAGTTTTGACAATAGAAGATTGTATTTATATAGTAAATGATTAATAATAAATTTAAGGCGGTTTAGATGTATTTTTTGTTTGTTTGAGAAACTTAAAACAAAATTTTAAATTTAAGAAGTTTAAGATTGTTGTATTATAGGATATTTTAACCGATTAAATTTGTGCAAATAGTATATTTGGGTTCATAGAGATATTATGCAGATTTTAATCGGTTTAGTTTTCAAACATTAGAGAAAAAAACGAAAGTAGGATGAGAAAATTAAATTAGAAATAATAATTCAATATATATGATTCATAATTAATATATATATATATATATATATATATATATATATATATATATATATATTATGAATTCTAATTTGTCTTTTAATTATCCTTCTTATTAGTTAATTTTGATTTATTTTACTTAAGTGAATTTGTATTTGTTGAACAATTGTCATTATCATAATATAATTGTTATTATTTCTGTTATTATTTTATGTTATGAATTTTAATATATTAATCAATTATGGTTGTTAGTATTATATTATTTTTGTTATTAATAAATAATTTTGAAAAATTTTACTAATTATGAAATTTGTTTTTTTATTAATTTTTATGATTATTAAATAAATTTTTTTTATTATTATTATATAAACTTTCTTATTTTTATTATTAAAATATACTATGAATTGTAATGTTTAGATTAATTTTTATTAGATTAGATTATATATTTTATTTTGATTAAAATTATTATATTATAAGTTTTCAAATTTTTTCTTTAATTTTCGTTCATATTAAATAATTTTTAATAATCTTACATATTATGAATTTTGAGTTCTTATTTTATTTTATTTATTATTATATACATTTTGTTAAATTTATTAGTATAATATATTATATATTATAATTTTTAGATTAATTTTTGTTACATTACTCTATATATAATATATTTTGCTTATTATTTTTACATATTATGAGTTTTCATTTTTTTTATTAATTTTCTTTATTATTATATAATTATGAATAATTGTACTTATGATTAATTTTGAATTTTTTTAATTTATTTTCATTGTTATTATATAAATTTCGTTATTATTATTATTATTATTAAATATTATGAATTTTAATTTTTTCATTAATTATTTTTCATATTATGATATATGTTATTTTTATTATTAATAATTATTATGTATTTTTATTTTTTTATTAATTTCTGTATTTATTATTATGATTATTATATATTATGAATTTATACTTTCCATTAATTTCCATTATTATTATATAATTTTGATTTGTTCTTAATCATTTATTTTGTAGAGAATACATAATTATTCATCTGTTGAAGCAGACAGAGAAACGAGAGGAAATCAAAATCCATAATGTTTATCTCCATCAACTTCTTGCACTTTCATTTGGTCTTTTTAATTACATTTTGTTTCTTCATTTCTTTGTCCCATTGCTTATATACATTAATTAATATATTAAAATTCATAACATAAAATAATAACAGAAATAATGACAATTATATTATGATAATGACAATTGTTCAACAAATACAAATTCACTTAAGTAAAATAAATCAAAATTAACTAATAAGAAGGATAATTAAAAGACAAATTAGAATTAATATATATATATATATATATATATATATATATATATATTATGAATCATATATATTGAATTATTATTTCTAATTTAATTTTCTCATCTTACTTTCGTTTTTTTTCTCTAATGTTTGAAAACTAAACCGATTAAAATTTGCATAATATCTCTATGAACCCAAATATACTATTTGCACAAATTTAATCGGTCAAAATATCCTATAATACAACAATCTTAAACTTCTTAAATTTAAAATTTTGTTTTAAATTTCTCAAACAAACAAAAAATACATATAAACCGCTTTAAATTTATTATTAATCATTTACTATATAAATACAATCTTCTATTGTGAAAACTAACAACTTCTAGAAAATTTTAACTCTAACATTTTTTCTAACCGACAAAATACTACCATCATTGCAGAGACAAAAAAATAAACAAAACATCTTATGCAGAAGACTTGTTGAAAATATTCTAATTTAGCTACCTAAATAATCTTATAAAACACATAGCATACCTTAAAATAGCTACTAAGAGTTGTCTTCTCCTTTCCTTCTTTCTTCACGCCCTGCTCCCAACCTCTCTCGGATGAAAGATGAAATGTGTGTATGTTTGTGGAGGTGTGAAGTTTGTGTGTGTGTCTTAAGTGTTAAATAGGGGAGGGGGAAAAATATATATATATATATATATATATAAGAAAAGCAGGGGCGTGGGGCGTGCTCTACGCCCCTGCCTCTTGCTGCAATTGCAGCATCTGTGATGCTATAATTGCAGCAAAATTATTATTATTATTATTTTTTTATAAATCTACTATAGGGGGCGTGAATTCCCCCCTCCATTTACAGTTGCCCCTGAGGCAGCGACACGCCCTGCAGGCTTTAATATTAATTAATTAATTTTTTTTTAAAGTAGCTGGCGCCACTTATGTGGCGTGCCATGTGGGCACGCCACAAGTGGCGCCCCACATGGCGGCACCACTTGTGACATGCCCACATGGCACACCACACACCCAATAGCGCTACAAATTAGGTTAGTTTCATAAAATATTTCCCCAGTGGCCTATTTTGAGAATTTTTTTTTTTTTGGTTTATTTTAACAAATTTCCCGAAAACATGCTATTTAAACACTTCTTCTCTTGTAATGATTTAAATTACTTTCTGAATGGTACATATATATGTGCTACTACACGCTTTGTTAAAAATGAGAAATCTCGCTACCTCGGTAAGTCTCTCACAAGTTCCCGTTGCAAATTTTGCAATCTTGTCTCGTTCAAAATTTGATCCTGAGAGGCTCCATCTTTGACTCTTTTTACACCACCCCTTATATCATATATGCAGCATAGCCACCAATAGGGGTTGGTACAAGTGGTAGGCGGTTTGTGTCGCTTAAGCAAGGTCTCGAGTTCGAGCCTTGTGAATGCAGAAAACCCTCATTGGGAGACTCTCCCACCATAGCCAGGTGCGCGACGTGGGTTGGATCCAGATTAGTCAGGGTGAAGCTCTGGATACCGATGGGCAACCAAAAAAAAAAAATGCAGCATAGCCTAACAAGCAACTTCAAGTAGCAGTCAATTGCATAGGTCCGACCATCACAGTCCCATTTAACCCAAGGCCGACAAACTTCCACCACTTCCAAACCAGGCTCTGTCCAGTTTAATGCGCCATAACCAGTCCATATGCCAGAGCTCCTATAACCCGGCTTTCCATTCCTGAGTTCTTCAGCTCAGGCAAAGGCAAAGACAACTGAAAACAACTTTCCACTAGTGACGCAACTAACTCCTCCCTAAATATGCTTTTACCTGTAATGCTATTAAGATAATCTTTGACTCTAGCATCCTCAAATAGAGAAGCAATATCAGTTCCAGCAAGAGGATTCTGACCTCTTCGAACGCTTTCCTCTAAAGCATGCATGCGATCAGATTCTGCTCTCAGATTTCTCACCATTAAAAGTAGCCTCTTGAACAATGATACCTACACAAGACCATTTATAAATAATTAGTGGATGCCTTTTTCTAATCCTAAATAAGCATAGAAATATCAAGCGTTACTCAGTATCTTGGAAACCATCTAAATCCATATCCGTATAATACATTAGCACTAAGATAAATGGCACACAAAATTCAAACATCACAGCAATTAAAATGGTCAGCATAAAAATACACGAAAGTCATACTGTATACTTATAATTAAGATAAATACAAAAATCTAGCTACATGCAGCTTCTCCCACAAGTCAATTACCCCGGGGGGGGGGGTACGTACAGTCTCTCCCATAAGTTTCTTTCTTTTTCTTTTTTTTAATAGATCTGGAATCAGCATCTCAGAAGAGACAATACAACAAACCCTGACTGAGGGCTCCCAACCTCCCATAAGTTTCCAAGCTTTATATGAAAACCAGTAATATTATGATGTTATTCAGGTGAAAGCGGTCCTTTACTTTCTTTTGGTACGCAGGAAGAAAGGATTCAGCGTGAGATCTCATGTAAGCTATAAAAAATTCTCACAACTGATCCACACTGAATGCTTCAAGTTGCACAGTCATTTAGTTGAAGGCTTAGGCTGGTTAAGCATTCTGGACCAGCAATGACTACATAAAAAAACGTATAAACAGAGATACTGTCAGTTTGGAGAAAAGTATGTTAGGGTGAGACAAGGGAGAATCACCTGCATATGAAGATCAAGGAGATGAAGATTCGTAACAACATCCCTACCTATACTTTCTCGGGCAGAAGAGAATTCTTGTCTATCCCACAGTGTAAGAATTGCAATAATTGACTGTGATGCGCATTCAGGCTTTCCTCCAGGCACATCCGCCATATACAACATATTAATCCCTACTTCAAAGATCAATGCCGGTTCCAGTGAAGAAACTAGGAAAGGTGCTAGATGAGAAACCACATCTGAAACTCCCACTAATTTTTCAGCATTGGAATCAACCTCAACACTTCCATTCACGGTACCAGATGACTTTGAAAGCTTACGAGTAATCTCATACCCACCCGAAGCCACTGCCTTTACTGCATATACGATAGGGAATTCTGTTACTCTGAAAGTCTCCACGGGCAATATTAGAGACCTAGCCATCAAAGCATTACGCTTCTTCCACACAAAGTCAACCATAGAGGAAACCCAATTGGATCGAATAGCGAGAGTTCAACCAGCTTGTCACCAGCCAACCTACTCATTCTCTCGGAATTGAACTCCTGAAACAACCTTCCAACGGACTCGAATGCAACTTTGGAAACATTATCAGATTTGTCCAGCATGTTTTGCCCAATACGCGTCCACCAACTGGAAACCCGATCGATTAAATTGACGTTGTTCTCGCACAGTGTGACAAGGTCATCGCGAGCGAGAACACAGCCTAGGGTCTCTGTGATCGAAAACCTAAGATTGTCAATGGGCGACTTGAAACAGTCAAAAATCTCTTTGTTACAGTCCGTGATGAGCTTTCCCAGACGATAAGAAGGGATGGCAGCGAGAATGGAGACAGCAGCAGCGGTGACATCGGGGTCAGGGAAGTGGAAATCAGAGCTGACGCCGGTGCAGACGGTCTCTCATAGGTCAGGGGTGAGGAGAGTGGAGCGGATGAGATCGAAAGCTAGCTTTTTGCAGACAGCGGAAGCAGGGGCGGCGACGATTTCTTCAACGGCGGATTTGGCAATAACCGAGATGTCACGGCCGGCGGTTGATTGTTGGAGAGCTTGAAGAAGAGCCCCGCATTGCCGAAGTGCGTCATTGGAGCGAATGTCCGCTTGGATCTCAGCGAAGAGTATGTCCATTGAGAGAAGCTAAGTTCAAGATCAAATCGAAGGATTATAGCGCGTATTGTACAGAACTGAAATTGGGAATCATGGCTGGAAAGAGTCCAGACTCCAGAGCATTCAACTGGTACTGATATTGTATATCTTGTTAAATTTTTTTAAAATTAATTTCATGGTCATAGTGCGTATTGTAGTGCTTATACTCGTTGATTAACTAATAACTTTCTTATCCAAAAAAAAAATACTACCTCCTAATTATAAGACATAATTGACTTCTCTTTTAAAGAAGCTAAATAAGTTACAGTTTATTAGTCAAACTAATTAGTTTGAAAAAAATAAAAATAAAAATACCCTAAAATAATTTAATTAATTTTCTTAATCTCTAAAAAAAAGTTAATTATGTTTTATAATTAGGGTCAAAGGAAAGAAAGTAATAACTTTCTTAAACTTTTATCATTTAATTTTTAGATTAATTTTAGAGTCGATTAGTTGCAGACTTGAAGGGAAAAAACTTTCATGAAATTCAATATATTCAAATTCAAATAAATAATAAGGTTGAAGTATATTATTTCTAGTCTCTAAGCGCATGTTTTAGTTTAGTTTCTTAAGTTTATAAATTATATTTTAAGTCTCTCAATATTCACACCATTAGTTTTATTAACAGAAAATATCAACTCAATTTTTTTTTTTTGGCCATTGCCGACTTAAGAAATTTAAATGATAATTTTGCAATTAAATACATGGATATTAATATGTAATTTAAAATTGATAAATTGAAAAACCTTAGAATAAAATCTAATAAATACGCATTTTCAACACTAGCTAACAACTCATCTTTCAAGTCCAACGCCGCGGCTACCACTATTACCATTACAAACTCTATCATTTCCGCCGTCATCTCCATGGCCGATAAAACTAGGAAGGAAGAAGTTTTTCTTTTTCTTTTTAGATTGAGGGGTATTATACTATTGTCCCCCTCTTCATAGTTATTTTGTTTGCAGGTTAAATATTTTAAAAAAATATTTATCTTCTGAATCACATACCAAACATATTAATGGTAATAAACATTATTCCATTATATAGCATTGAATTGCCTTACCGTCTCCTAAGATATGCAAATTGAACCAAACAAGGCTATCATTGTTAACATCAAAGAATTGAAAATACACTCCATAAATTTAAAGAAATAAATTGAAACTTGATGTAAAGCTAAAATATCAAGCATATACTTTAGCATTGTTAGATCTTATTGTTATTTTTTTATATAAATTACTTATACTTCATTGATATATAATGGGAATTATAGTTATTAATAAAATACATTATTCGATTATATTTTAGTTATATTTTATCGTTATTTAAAATGATATTAATTTTTTTTCAAATCTATAAACGATTATAGAATATATGTTGTCAATCGTAACAATCTCATGTACGATATGTGTATAAATAGTGTTGCTCATTTTGATGGATTTGGCTAAGGTCCTTTGCAGTGGTTTGTCCACTGCATCCAAAATGGCATCGTTTTGGGCGCCAAGTATACACCGGTCCTTTATTTAAAAAAAATATTCAGGCACTATCGGGTAATAAAAAAATAATTGAGGATACTAAAAATATCCTAAATGACCTTAAAAAATATTTTAAGATCTTAAAAAAATATTTCAGGGGTACATGCTGGTACTAACAAGATACGGACGGGTACTTAAAAAATAATTTATGATCTTAAAAGATTATTTTAGGATCCTAAAAAAATATTCTAAAGTATATTTATAGTTGCAGTCAGTACCTAAATTATTTTTTCAAGATCCTAACATATTTTTTTAAATACTAGTACAATTCAATATCATGAAATATTTTTTTAAGATCATAAAATAATTTTTTAAGATCATGAGGATTTTTTCAGTATCCTCAATTATTTTTTTAGTACTTGATTGTGTAATACCCGAAAAATTATTTATCTTAAATATTATATTTCCATAAATAATACATATTTTAAATAGGTGAATATGAGGTCTCAAATTTTGGTGTTGTATTTATTTTTATTTATAGGCAATTTTTCCATAGAATTTAAGAGTTTAAAAACTAATTTAGCTTGTTATCATATAAAACACTATTTTAGGGATTAAGACTAGGATTTAACTAATTACTCCTAATTTATTTCTATGGCACGAAAATTTCTTCAATAAGGAATAAATAAATTATACAATAAATCCAAATTATATTCACCCTTAATCCTAAAATCTAAGTGAACCAATGAGAGATTTTCCTTTTTAAATTATGTGAGAACATTAAAACATATATTGATTAAAGAAAAATATAGGGGGGGACGGTTTGCTTGCTTGGGCAACAAGAGGAAGGAAAGCTTAGAGTATAAGAGAAGATTTGAAGACTTAGGAGGCAAGTTGTTATTTAATTAGATAAGATTGGTTGAGAGTTTATAGAAAATAAATCATATCTTGAAATATTGAAACTAAGTATTGAATATAAGCACATATTTGAAATCAGTGAATTATGAGCTTCAACTTGGCTATTCCCAAAATCATTTTCGTATACTTTTATAATTCATACCTAAGTGTTTCGGGAAGTTAAAAATCACCATAAATCTAGTCATAAAATTAGGATTTCAAAAGTGAAATTGGATTTTAAATTAAAACACCAACTTACACCTAACTAAATTAGCATTTGGAAGTAATTAGGAGATAAAGTGAAACTTAATGAAGAAGTAGAATAACTTGGGGATAAAGCAAATGAACTTAAGGAAGAAGGGGGAGAAGGGACGGTTTTGGAGTGGTGTAAGGGTGGGATTGAAACTTCTTTGCTAAGGTTAATCCAATGGTTAAAATGCAAGGTGAAAAAACTACTAAAATGCCATTACATTTTTCTATAAATAGGGACCCTAAGCTTCATAATTTCTCACCAATTCACCAAGCCAGCCCCGAAAATTTAGAGAGGAAGGGAGTGAGTGGAAGAGCTCTAAGAACAAGGAGCATGGTTCTTCAAGAGGTAAGGAAGCTTTTAGTTGTTAGTTCAAGTTCTTAGCTTATGAAATAGAAATGTTAGGAAATGTTGTTTTGATCATCAATCTTCCAATTCTAGTTTTAATCTCATTTTTTTATGGTTTCCATTGCTTTTATTTCGGAAAATTGATGAAGAAGAAGAATGGCAAAATTTTTTGGAAGATTATGATCAAAATAGCGAAGCTTTGGCGAAATTTCATCGGTTAGTAATTTCTGGAGTCAGTAGCAAAAACGTTAATATTTTATAAAGAAGATGATGTTCCAAAATTCTGAGAAAATTCATGGTGAAAGTAGACATATAGGGCTTTTCAAATATGTATAGATTATGTCATTTGAAGCTCTGTGCAAAGAGATAAAAATTCCAAAAGTTAAGCTACGTTTTCTGGGGTAAATTCTGGGCAGTACTTTGAAACGTTGAAACTGGGAATTATCCGTGAATTCTGGGTAAGTTCCAGTATTTTTCCTTAAAATTAGATATCTCAAGGATTCCGGAAAATTTTACGGATCCTCGTTTTGAATTTTCTCGAATTAGTTATGATTTTTCAAAGTTAGACGAAATTCTGCCCAGAAGTGGTGAATCAGCGTTTTTTTTCCCGAAAATTGTGTGGAAATAATTGAAAATAAACCCACCAAGGGAAAAATTGTCAATTGTGGTCAAGATACCTCTTGGAATAATGTTTGTGAATTAATAGAAACGATATTACCCTTTTAGGATAAACTGTGCACGTGTTCCGACGATGAACGTACCCAAAAATCCGTCAGACGAAGGTACGTTCGCGTACTAGTAACTTTAACTCTGATGTATCTTGTATGATTATATATGATTGGTTGATTCATGCTAAGTGTGGGACAAGACGAGGTCTTGGGTCATGCACCGTGATTAAGACTCTGTCTTAAGTCACTATGTATACATTTAGCTATATACGGGTTATAGTCTTGATAACACCGTTGAGTTTTCCTAGCGCTGAGGACACGATAGGCCATCGTGGCACTGGTGAATAGTGCAGACTGGGGTAAATATATATTGCAGTGGCTGTGTTTGTTATTGCCTTACATGTTGATTTGAAATTGTGATTATGTTATTTTTATGTGATACCTGTCATATGTTGTTTACATAAACATGAAGTTAACCGTTACCTGAGGTTCAATGGGTATTGAACCTCAGCCCCTGCTATAGCTTCAGGATCCCAGGGAATCAGAATCGAGGACAAGGGTAAGAAGCCGGTGTGAGGACCCTGCGGAGGCAATATTATTTTGGATATATATTTAGGTGCATTAAACACATGAATGAATGTACTATTAAACGTTCAGTGGGATATACCACATACAATGTTATTTCAGTTACTCTCTTTATTTTGAAAAATGTTTTCAACACTCAGCTTTGGATAGAAATACTATAGAAACGCTTATGAAAATAAGATGTTATAGATTATGCTTAACTATTTTTCTTTTAAGGACCAGTGTGTGCTTGCCACCTAAAACGACGCCATTTGGGATGTAGCAGACGGAGCGGACAAACCACTACAAAGGACCTAAGCTAAATCCCATTTTGACATTTGTATACGAATGTATAAAATCCACACTAATTACCGTATACGGCATGGATATTGTCTAAAATCATAAAAGCGGTTTTTTTAAAAAATTAATGTAATAATAATTTTTTTAAAAGATTCAAGTAATTGTGATCTATATAATTTTGAAGTTGTTCATAATTGCATATTTTCTATACACCTCTATGCTCATGCCATTGAGAAAAGTTATTTTCTATACATAAATGCATGGTTGTGGAAATTTGAATAAGTTACCATTGAATTCAAATTCTGCCAAGGCTAAGTTGAGGCTTATCAGTGGATCTCAAAGTTGGTATGGAACAATTTAGAGTGGGATGACCCATCCATTAAAGCCACTTTGCAATCAAAATTTCAAGCACACAAGTATTATTAAGTACAGCTTTAATTTCATTCAAAGGTATATTTTCTAGTTCTAAGTATTATTAATGCTAGCCTTTTTACTAGTATATATTTATCTATAACTACTAAATTCTTCCCTGTATATGGATGCTTGCAGATTTAGTATTATTGGTACTTGGGAAGGATGAGCTTGGTTTTCATCATTTTACTGCTCGTGTTTGGGACTCCGTTAATTAGCCTGCAGGTACAATATTATTATTCACTTGTATTTAAGTTTTCCTTTTTATTTCGACTCATTTAGTTAGTTTGATTGATCGTTTCGTTCTTTCTTTCATTGTTTTTAGATAGCGATTCAGTCATTTCGATATCCTCGCTGCCATGTTGAAGTCATGATGATTTAATAACTGGGAGCAAAATGCTCTGCCGAAACAAGCCAGGAGCTGAATTGGCCCGTCATTTTTTTAATTAACATATGATATATATACTTGGGAACAATGTTTTTGGACATTTTAAGATTGACATTTTTCATGGCTCAACTTTGATTCTTTGACACCCTTCTTTGTGATTAAGCTGTATTTTCTGTTTTTAGATAGCGATTCAGTCATTTTTAGTTTGAATTAGGAACATCAACTTTGGAACATTGAATCATATATTTTGTGATTTTGATAGGTTTAATAATGAAATCCCAGTGTTTAACGTAGATAGTATAAGAGTTAATTAACTAATTTTGATATTAAGGCTTTGTTTGGGAGTTTGAAGGAGAATGAAAGGAAAGAAATGCAGGGAGTTTGAAGGGGAGAAGAAGGAAGGGAAATGAAAGATAATTCATTCCTTTGTTTGGGAGTTAAAAAAATAGTAAGGGAGAAAGATGAAGGATTAATGAGTTATTTTTACCATTTTGTCATTTTGTTTAAAAATTAATATAATAAGGGCTTTGATTTTCTCATGTTACATGAGAAAAAAAAGTTTCTTACACACATATGAAATGATGAGATTCACATATACATATATGAATTAATATATGTATATGTGGGTCCCACCATTTTATGTGTGTGTGACATGAGAAAATGTTTTCCCATATAATTATTATACTTTACAAATAAATTTAAAAAGTATTTTCTCTCTCTAAAAATATTTTTCTCTAAAAAAGTATTTCTCTCTCTAAAAAATATTTTTGTGTGTATTCCAACAATAGAAAAGAAAAAAGAAATCAGAAATAACAAGAGTGTTTTATTTAAACGAAGGTAAAAAAATAATTAATTTATTCTCTCTTTAAAAACCCTCCATATTGGGGGAACTTTATTTTTTTGAAAAATGAGGGTTTTGGGGATTTATAAAAATCCCTAATTCCCTCCCCTCTTATTTTTAAAACTCTCAAACAAGGGAAAAGACTATCAAAACCCTTCATTTCCCTTCAAAATGGAACTCCCAAACAAAGCCTAAGGAAACTAGATAAACTAACTAGTGACAAACATGACATGATTTGTCTATAATATCCATGTATAAAATTAAATTATATATTAGTATATAAAGTGGATTGTTCATTGTTGGTTAGATCTATCATGAAGCTTGAGCAACTTAGGATACATTTTTTTATACGAGTATATTTGATCGTGTTAGATTCAAGTGTTGTCGAGCCCAGATGAGGTAAGCTCTCCCAAAATCTTTGTCTACATTCAGAAGAACTTGAACTCAATACCTCATATTTTGAATGGCCAAAGTTCCTTATACTAGAACTAACGCTGGTGGGCAACTCAGGATACAGATCTTATGTTAACACAATCAATTAACAGGTTATCTTCATCACGTGCCATTTGATCAATACGTACATATGTATGCCTTCTCAGTTATTAGATGGTTTAAGGCTTATGGTGGCAACAACATCCAATACTCACCATTTTGAACAATTCATTTTTTTAAATACATGAAAATGTTTCAAAAAGAGGATTGCTTCCAATAAAAAGATACTTGTATATTAAAAAAAAACATGTGTAAAGTCATAACCATCCAATAAGTCTGACGTAATTTTGCAAATTATGCTATAAAAAAGCATGAATCTCAAATTTTGTGCAATATAGAAGGAAACATATAGGTAAAATCCTTCTCAGGACCTAAATTACTAAAATATTGTCAAAAAAGACCTTAAGAAAAGTCATATATCATAAAGGTATTATTTCAAAAAACGTTATATAAATATAATTGTTAACAAGTACTGATAAAATTATTAACATGTACTGATTTAGTTGTTAATGTTGTACTGATATAATTATTAATGTTTCCTAAAACATGTGATAATATTTTGATATGTGACTTTTCTTTGAGTTTTTTTTGATAATATTTTGATTACTTAAGTCCTTAGTGGAATTTTCCCAAACATATGCACACTAAAAAAAATATGTGATTACCGATGGAATTTAGACTTGTGTTTCCCGCGGACCATGTATATAATGTTATAGACTTAACATTCACACTCAGGATTTTTTAAAAAATAAAAAATAAAAATGGTTCTAGTCCACATAGCCAGCAACATAACACTAAATTGATTAAAACTCGAATGACCTTATTAAAGAAAAACCTTATTTATAACATCAACGGATATGATATTATTTCATGCTTTGGTTAATTTGGTTGTCGGTCATTTCATGTTTTGGGTCAATTTTGATTAGAACTGGGAATCAGGGTCGGCCCTTCAGGGTTTAGAAGAAGAAAAATACCTGTTTTTCAAAGCTCGGTTCAAGAGCACCAAGGCTAGGGCCGGCCCTCTATGGCCCGGAAATTATTATTTCAAATTTTAACTATTTTTCGTCCGTTTTTTCCTCAAAGAAATATGATTAGTAAAATACAACAATTAAAATGCTAATTTATCAAATAAATATTATCAACATTAATATCAAGCAACACAAATTATTCAACAAATGAATACATTTATCAATTCGTAATAAAAAACAAACTACTATCCACAGTCCACTACTGTCTACAAATAAAACATATAAAATATAAGAAGCATACCACTAACAGCAAATGAATACACATCTTTTTCATTACTATTATCAATGTCAAAGATATTTGATTGTGTTTCACTAACCGCAATAAACTCTGCTTTATGAGTAAAAATATCATGTATTTGAAGTGCCTAAGCTCAACTTCAACTTCAATTAAAAAAAAATTATGCAGGGCCTAACGGGTTGGCCCGTGGCCCTCTAGGGCCCGAGACCTTCCATGGCCAATTTTGTTTATTTCTTCAAATTTTTAGGTTCGGCCTTTGAAGGTCAGGATTTAAACGGGCTGGCCCGATGAGTTCGGCTTGATTTCTCGGCTCTAATTTTGATGAGCACTATTTTGTTTTGAGGAATACTAAAATGTATAAATTAATGGAAAGTTGACGCATCCATCTTCATTTTCCTTGGGAAATTTGCTAAAATAAACCAAAAAAAAAATTGTCAAAATAGGCCACTGTTCAAAGTATTTTCCATTCTAACCCATTTTGTGACGCCATGTCAGATGGCACTACACGTGGCGCCACTGGCAATGCGTTGGCACGCCACATAAGTGGCACCACTTTAACAATTTTTTTTATTTTTAATTATTTTTTTATTTTTAATTATTATAATTATATATTTTGAAAATTTTATGAAATATTCCTTTTGAAATGATGTTCTATTTTCGAAAAAAATTTCTGGACCGAGCGCTCCCCCCCACCCTGCAAGGGGCGCTGCCCCTTGACCTCGCCCGCTAACCGGCTAGCAGGACCGCCGTTCTAGCTGTTCGTAGCGCGATTAAATCGTAGTGATATAGTATCGCACGATTAAATCGCTATGATTTGATCGTAGTTTAGAGAGAGAAATAAGAGCAAAAGGAGCAACGTAGAAAGAGTGAAAAGAAGTGTGAGAAAGAATAACTACAATTTAATCGAACGATACTATATCACTACAATTTAATCGCGCGATACTAATTAACAAGTGGCACTGCCACGTGTGGCGCCACAAACATGGCCAGTGGCGCCACGCCACATGGCGTCACGTGTGGTGCCATCTGACGTGGTGGCACAAAATGGGTTAGAATGAAAATACTTTAAACAGTGGCCTATTTTGACTTTTTTTTTTGTTTATTTTAGCAAATTTCCCCATTTCCTCTAGTTTCGATCTTTCTTTTTCACTTTCTTTCTCTTTCCTTGGTTCGTTAAGCCGAATGCATTATGCCTAATTGTTCTTTACTTTTCTCTGTTTTTTTTATAAAAAAAACAGAGAAAAGTAAAGAACAATTAGGCATAATAAAAAAAGTCAGAATAACACCATCATTTTTAGAGAGCTAGACCGTGTTTGGCACAAATGCTTAACGCAAGCGGAAATTAAAGCTTTATACCGAATTCTTTCTTTCTCTTTAATTATATTTTATCAATATTCTCCCCCCCCCCTCTTTTTTATCTATTCTTTCCTTAGTTAAGCAGAATTTTAAAAGCATGATGCCTACCTAACATTGTTTATTCTTGAGGAGTTAATATTAGACATCATGCTAAGCTTTCTGGAAACATAATTCTTGAGGAGTTTGAATCTATCTTCTCAACGTACGTCTCAATAGGGATCCATCTTCCATCGTTGGACGTTTATGGGACATGACCGAGTGTTTGTGTGGCATCGTCAAGACAGAAGCTAGTTCTGCTCATGACTTGGAAGAGAACATGCAATCGCTGTAAGAAAAATCGAGCAAGCTAGCTTGAAGAGAAGAAGAAAGATGTGGAAGCACTTGTTGAAGAAATGCAAAGATCTCATCAAGTGAGCGATTGGCTGACAAGAGTCGAGACCCATTCAACAGGTCCTGCACATTATAGTCTTATTCAATTTTTAATTTAATTTCGTAGTAGATTAGTTCGTCTTATATACTGTCAATTACTTGCATCTCAGATACTGCACGTCTTTTTACTACTAGCTCTTGGATAAACTAACTTTCTTAAACTTTTTTTTATTTAATTTTAAATTAATTTCTGAGTCGTTTAGTTGCAATAAAATTCACTGTATATATTTGAACTAAATCATATTAGTTAGATCTTGTCGTTATTTGTATATAATTTATTTAACTCACTGAGATAAAAGGGGGACCGTAGTTAATAAATAAAATAAATTAATCAAATATATTACAAACATTGTAAACAAAAAAAGTGTAAAAAAACGGTCCATACTGACTAAAATTATAAAAACGGTTTTCCCTAAAAAAATATAATAATTAATAATTTTATAGATTCAATTAAGTAACTGAGATGAGGCTTCGAAGTGATGTATAATTGCATATTTTCCATACACACCACATGCCATTGAAGACAATCTTTGAAACTGTGATAAACAAAAATAACAATTAAGAAAAGACAATGACACCCTGTTGGATGTATCAACCTGATGAGATTACCCAACAAGGATTCCTTCAACTAGGCAAAACAGAAATATATTTCTTATTGATAAAACTGGAGTCTTACACCACATATATAAATAATACACCAGAGAGACTATGGGCTACTTATACAGCACTAACCCTGACGAGTCAAATACCAAATAGCTACTGTAACTAACTATAACTAATCTGTAGCTACCTATTACAATTATAATTCAATATATTAAGCAATACAATTAACACAACTTACATATTCTAACACTCCCCTTCAAGTTTGGGGTGCAAACATGTCAACGGACCCTAATTTGCTCAACAACTTCCTTTGCACGTCTCCAGAGATGCAGCTTTTTTCAACAGATCAGCCTCTTGCCCATGGGACCTAACATGTTTAAGATCTATCACTCCCTCTTCACATTTATCACGAACAAAATGATAATTGACTTCAATATGTTTGGTCCTCTCATGGAAAACCGGATTTGCAGCTATGTGTATGGCTGCAATGCTATCACAATGGATCGGGATTGGTTTGGTATGTGGAATGCGCAGATCATGAAGAAGACTTAGGGCCCACACTATCTTAGATGTCGCCATGCTGAGTGCCTGATATTCAGCCTCTGCAAATGACTTTGAAACTGTAGTCTGTTTCTTTGTTTTCCACATTAAAAGGGAACCTCCAAACTTTAGCAGGTACCCTGCTACGGAGTGCCTTGTAATACCACAAGAAGCCCAATCTAGCTGTTGCCATGTGTGCCTTTGTTGGTGTCTACATAAACTGGCTCAAGTTTTATACACAAAAACAAATATCAGGTCTAATCATGGTTAAATAAATCAATTTCCCAATTATTTGACGATATTGGTCTGGATTTTTGCACAAAAATTGAGTATTGTCTTTGCCTTCCTGAAAAGGAATCAATTTTAGATTCTGCGCCATTGGAATCATTAGTGGCTTGCATCCAGTCATTCCTGTTTCAAACAACAAATCCAATACAAATTTACGTTGAGACAAGACCACTCCTATTCCTATTTTAGCTACCTCTATGCCAAAGAAATACTTCATGTGTCATAAATCCTTAATCCTAAAGTTATCATGCAGCAAACCCTTAGCTAATCAAGGAGGAGAGGGAATTAAGGAAGGGACTAGGATATTTTATAAAATACATGTCATATTAACTAATTTAAACAACTTTCTTAATCTGATCAAATTAAGTAAATATGTCTTAATATAAGGACCAGAGGGAGTACCATTTTTTTTCCTTCTTTTTTCTAATAATCTATATAGTATTAGCAAACACATCGTTTATATCATACAAGAAATTGACAAGTAGTTGTTTTATCCATGCACCTTCACCATTGATTGAACCATATTTTTATGTGATTTTTCATAGTAAATTGGGATTTTTAATGTATTTTGTCGTAGTTGTTGAGCTTAAAATGCATTTCTTATGATAAATTAAGATTAAGAGTAAATACATGAAATTAGGATTAAAAAGGGCAAAATTGTCAAAGAAATTGTAATTATTCTTAATCATTGATTTTCATGAGAATATTTGGTGTTAGATTAATTATTTTCATTATAGATGCCTAAAAAGATTAGATCAAATTTAAAAATGGAAGTTTGAATTTAAATTATGAAAGTTTCTGACTTTGCAGTTTGGTCCCTCAAGAAAACCTTTTCACTTTTGCAAATAGGTCCCTGGTCAAAACTTGCGTTTTGACCAGGGAGTAATGACCTGATGGAAGACGTGGGACCCACGGGCAGCTAGAGAATTCATCAATGAATATTAAAAACGCGAGGAACCATTAATTAGGTCTGGAGGAGATTAGAACGGAGTGGAAAAACAGTAGAGGCTGGCGGCTGGAGAGGGACCGAAAGTCTGGGAGGCTGGTGGAGACTCTGGAAGGAGCTGGCCGAGAGTGGGAGGCTGGCTGAGAGATTGAAAAAAAGGAAGCTGGCCGAGGGTCTGGAAGGGGGGCTGGAGTTTGAAAAAGAAAGAAAAAAAAATCAGAACGGGAACAAACAGAGGCTGGCGGCAAAGCTGGGAATGAATATAAGAAAGAAAAAAACGAACGAAAAGGGAGGAGGCTGAAAAACGAAGAAAAAAAAACGCAGATTCCGGCGAGTTCTGGAATTTTCCGGCGAAGCTTATGCAGATTCCGGCGAGTTCTTGAATTTTCCGGCGAGCATTTTCCAGATTCCGGCGATTGATTTTTTTTTACCATGAGTGGCTGATTTTCTCTGGATCTTGGTGATGAAGATTTGTTCTTGAGCTCATTGGACTACATTAGGGGAGTTTTATCTATCTAACTATTAGTCTAGGATTATATATTTGAATTGCTAAATTTTGATATATGATTCTGGAACTGAGATTAATGGTAATTATCTCTGTTAGTTTGATATTTGTAGTTGAGATTGGATTTTGTAGTGTGATTTTTATATGTGAATGAATTTCTTTGTGGTTTCAATGAAGCTATGTTGATTAGCGTGGTATTGTCTAATTAATGTGGTTGATTTGTACCCTTTGAGGGACTGTTTAGTACTCAAATTTAGAAGTCTCATGTTGCATAATTCCAATTTCAATTACGCATTAAGTGGGCTCGAACAATCTCTCAAGGGATAGTAGTTAGCTATGGTTATAGGAGCTACTATTAATTGGGAGTATTGGACTCAAGTGGTATCTTGAGGTTTTTCTTAAGACTTAATGAATTTTAACTCCCATAATCTTTTAAGAGTAAGGATAGTCATTTCTTCATTACCAAGAGCATTCACCATTAAATTTTCTATCCAAAGTATTTTTAGTTATTTCCAAAAAGACTAAAAATATAGGAATAGTTTCTTTATTTTTCTTATGCATTTTAATTAGAGAAAAACTTATTTAGGAACCCCAAATTTCTAACCATGTTTATATCACTTAGTTTATCTTAGGAAATACAAAATAAATTTGGCTCCTTGATTAAGAGAACGATCCCGAGTTAATTGCACTGTATTGCACTTAATTCGTGGTAAATAGTGATTCGATCCCGAGGCGACTAAGGGTGAGTCGAATCAATGGCGCCGTTGCCGGGGAGTCAATTTTGACTCCTTTGGTTTACTAAGTGTCAATTGGTTCAGATTGATCGGGGTTTGCCCTTGTGAGCCTATTAGGTTTTTCTTTTATTTATTTCCTTTGTTTAATTGTTTATATATAGAAAAAGAAAACAAATATCTTGATTTTCTTTGTTTTTGCATTTTCATTTGCACTAGCATTTCTACTTGTCCATACATATCATACACACTCACACATAGTTGCACTCATTCCACTTGCACATTTTCTTGCTTGAACTTGAATGCAACACAATTTTGGCACTCCATTGTTTCATTGCTTGCTTGATAGCTTTGCATGACCGACCAATTTGAGAGGGAATATGATCAATCCTCTAATTTTGATTTTTTCATTGATTTGAGTGATTGTGTTTCGCAAGGTACAAATATGGAAGAAGTGAACGATAATCAACCAAGGAGGAGAACCATAAGGGATGTAACAAGATCGGATGTCACTCATGACCCTTTCAACATTGCATGTCCTAACCTTGAGGTTAATTTTGAGCTTAAGGGGCCTTTGCTTAATTCACTACCTCACTTTCATGGACTCTCAAATGAGGACCCTTACAACCATCTCAATGCTTTGTACTTGGCTTGCTCGAATATGAAGCCCGTTGGTGCTCGAATAGAGGATGTGCAATTAAAGGTGTTCTATTTCACTTTGGAGGGGAAAGCTAAGGAATGGTACATGATGCTACCAAGGCATGTTAATGATGCTCTTCGTTCATGGGTTAACTTGAAGAAAGCTTTCTTGGAAAAGTACTTTCCTGATTAAAGGATTTCAGAGCTTAAAAAGGAAATTTACTCCATCAAACAAGACCCCTTAGAGTCCTTCTATGAATATTGGAGTCGATTTCAGGAGCTTTTAAATAAGTGTCCACACCATCAAATTGCTGATGAACAGTTGATTCAATACTTCCACGATGGCCTTTTACCTAATGAGAAGGGCATTTTAGATGCTTCAGCTGGAGGTTCTTTGGAAGATTGCACGGCTGATGAGGCATGGGCTCAAATTCGAATGAGAGCTCGAAATACTCAACAATATAATGTGAGAGAGATAAGAGGAGTTTGTGAGATAGGCTCCAACCAAAGGATGGTCTCACTTGAGTCTAAAATGGATAAAGTTACTTCACAACTTTCTCTTATCACATCCGAGCTTCATAATTTGAGTATTCAACAAGCACCTCATTCTCCTAATTCACAAGCTCTTGTTACACCTAGTTGTGATAGTTGTGGTTCAATGATGCATGTTACAAGTCTATGCCCTAATCAACATGAAGAACTCAATGCTATGTATCAAGGAAGGCCTAACCAACAACAACCAAGATGGGATTCTAACACTACCACCTACAATGAAGGTAGAAGACCTAATGCTAATTTTGGTTGGAGAAATCAAGAAGGGTCATCATATCAAGTCCAACCATATGGGTCAAACCGTGGGCAAATGGTTCCTCTTCAAGAGTCTAAAGGTGATGAGACCAATCAATTATTGAAGAGTATGGTTGCTAAACTTACTAGCATGGACAACCGGATGATGGAAGAAAGAGCTTTCAATGAGAGTAAATTCTCTTCTATCACCACAAGCCTACAAAATCTACAAAGTGATAGGGCAAATGATAGTACTCAAATGTCTCATGTATGCAAGAAGTTGGAAGAATTGGAATTGAAGAACAACACTATGCAATCTCACTTAACTCAACTCTCCAATTCTTTGAGTGATGTGCATACTAAGACAAGTGGTTCTATTCCTTCAAATACTGTCATCAACCCTAAATCACTTAATGCTATTGAGTTAAGGAGTGGTAGGAAAGTACATTTCCCTGAAGAGATTGACAATGATGTGGATGAGGAAATTGAAGTTGAAAGTCCACCATTAACCCCAATGAAGCTTCCTGATTCTGAGAGTTCCAAAGAGAAAGCTATCCTTGAGAAGAAGAAGGCCAAAGTAGTTGAGCAACCTCAAGTGGAACAACAACCACTTCTGAGAGAGGTGGGCTCCAAGGAAAGAAGCACTCTTGAGGAAGGTGAGACAAGCGAGCAAGGCATCCTATCCAATACTGATGGTAAGGAGGTAAAAATTTCTCAACTCCCTTTTCCTAAAGCTTACTTTCAAGGCAAGAAAATGCATGAGGAACAAACTGAAAAAGAAATGTATGATTTGTTTAGCAAGCTGAATATCAATGTTCCTTTCTTTCAATTGATCAAGTCTATGCCCAGTTATTGCAAATTCTTGAAAGAGCTTTGCACTAACAAGAGGAAGTTTAGGCCGAATGAGAGAGTGCAAATTAGCTCTAATGTGTCTGCCCTTTTCAAACCCCAACTCCCTGTTAAGTGCAAGGATCCTGGCTCATTAACTATACCTTGTACCGTAGGTAATGTGCATGTAGCTCAAGCCTTGTTAGATTTAGGTGCAGCCATTAATGTCATGCCTAGTGCCATTTTTAAATCTCTTGGTGTGAAGGAGCTTAAGAGGACTAGTGTGGTTCTTCAACTAGCTGATAGGAGCATTAGGCACCCACAAGGCATCATTGAGGATTTGCTTGTCAAAGTCAAAGACTTAGTTTTTCCTGCTGACTTCTATGTGTTAGACATGTCTCATGAGTCTAGTGAATCCACCCTTATCTTAGGGAGACCTTTTATGAGAACTGCTAGCACCTTGATAGACATGAGAGATGGTTCAATCACTATGGAAGTGGGCAATCATAAGCTAAGTTTTAATATGTATGAAGCCATGAAGCATCCTTTTGAAGATTACTCTTTATTAGGTGTGAATTCAATTGACTTGGCCATTGATGATGAGGTTAATGAATATGAGCTTAAATTCCACACTAATAATTGTGATCTTGACTGTGGTATTGCATTGGATTCATGTGATGATAAATTTCCTTCTTCTTCTGTTGAAAATTTTGATTCACTTGGGAGTGAGATTTCCAGCCTTAACTCATCGATGGTTAATTGTTGGTTATCATCCCTTGATGATTTTTCTCTTACTTCTCTGAGTTCATTTGAGCTTAATTCTTCCAATGATTCATTATTTAGTGATGATGCTTGTGAGGAAGGTGCTTTTGTTAATGTTTCAGGTCACAAACTAATGGAGGAAGCTGAGTTTGAAGTCGGTAGGCAAGACTTGGATGACTTGTTCTCCAAGGGAATAGCTCTCACACCGCCTAAGACATCCTCTCATGTGACTCACTTTGGACCTAGAAACAATGTGGTTACAGGGCCATCTTCTAACTCTTCGCTTCATCATAGAACCAAGATAACTCCTCATACCTTGAGATTTTTAAATGAGCTAATTACTCCTTGTGAGGTAGGTATGAAAGAGACTTTGTTCCCCAAGCCTGTTGCTGCTGTAGGCCAACCAGATGTTGGTTCAACACTTGGGAGGACCAATGTGCAAGTAATGAAATCTATGGAGCTTAGCACAAGCCATGCACCTTCTGAGTTTATAAAGGGGAGTATTTCTAGTACCCTTGATCTTCCTAGACTAATTCCCTCTATTGTTCAACCCCCTGATTTAGAGCTTAAACCTCTCCCCTCTAATTTGAAATATGCTTTCCTTGCTGTGGATGGAAAATTGCCTGTTATTATTTCAAATTCTTTGTTTGTGAATGAGGAGGAGAGATTGCTTGATGTTTTGAGTAGAAATCGAAAGGCTCTAGGTTGGACTTTAGCTGACATTCCTGGGATTAGTCCTGCTATTTGTACCCATCGGATCCTTTTGCATGAGGAATCCAAACCTCTTAGGCAACCCCAAAGATGCCTCAACCCCCTAATTTTGGATGTGGTTAAGAAAGAAGTAACCAAGCTATTGAGTGCGGGTATCATCTACCCAATTTCTGATAGTGAGTGGGTTAGTCCGGTACATGTAGTGCCTAAGAAGAGTGGGATAACTGTGGTGCAAAATGAAAATGATGAGTTGATACCTACTAGGGTGCAAAACGCTTGGAGGGTGTGCATAGACTATAGGAAATTGAATGAAGCATCTAGGAAAGATCATTTTTCCTTACCCTTCATAGATCAAATGCTTGAAAGGTTGGCGGGTAAGAGTCATTATTGTTTCTTAGATGGTTATTCAAGATATTTCCAAATTCCATTAGCTCCTGAAAATCAAGAAAAGACCACTTTTACTTGTCCATTTGGTACCTATGCCTATAGGAGAATGCCTTTTGGATTATGTAATGCACCGGGCACTTTCCAACGTTGCATGATGTCACTTTTCTTTGATTTTCTTGAAAATTGTATGGAGGTTTTTATGGATGATTTTACAGTGTATGGCAATTCTTTTGATGCTTGTTTAAATAGTTTGGACAATGTTCTTGCTAGATGCATTGAGAAAAACTTGGTTTTGAATTATGAGAAGTGTCATTTCATGGTTGATCATGGAATAGTACTTGGTCATTTGATATCTAGCAAGGGCATTGAAGTTGATAGA
Organism: Acacia confusa; assembly: GCA_037074495.1. Lineage (NCBI taxonomy): Eukaryota > Viridiplantae > Streptophyta > Magnoliopsida > Fabales > Fabaceae > Acacia > Acacia confusa. Next base: position 41,105,851 of record CM073502.1, on the reverse strand, counting down.
GCTAAAATTGAGGTGATCTCCTCATTGCCCTACCCCACTAATGTCAAAACACTTCGTTCTTTCTTAGGGCATGTGGGTTTTTACCGGCGATTCATAAAAGATTTTAGTAAGATAGCTCTACCATTATCCAAACTATTGCAAAAAGATGTTGACTTTGTCTTTGATACTTCTTGCAAACAAGCATTTGATGAATTAAAAGCACACTTGATATCTCCTCCAATTCTAAAAGCACCAGATTGGACTTTGCCTTTTGAACTAGCATGTGATGCCTCTAATTCTGCTGTGGGGGTCATGCTAGGACAAAAGCATGGCAAGTTGTCCAATGTGATCGCTTATGCATCCAAAACGTTGGATAGTGCACAAAGAAATTACACTACCACTGAAAAAGAACTGTTTGCTGTGATTTTTGCATTAGATAAGTTTAGACAATATCTAATCAATTCCAAAGTGGTTGTGTACACAGATCATGCAGCTGTGAAGTTTCTCTTCACCAAGCCTCAATCAAAACCAAGGCTCATTAGATGGATGCTATTGCTACAAGAATTTGATATAAGCATCAAGGATAGGCCTGGAACTACAAACCTTGTAGCAGATCACTTGAGTAGACTACCGGATGGCACAAAGGGAGTACTTGATTCTGATTTAATTTGTGATAATTTCCCTGATGCATCCCTTATGTCTATATCTGTTTATGCTCCTTGGTTTGCTAATCTAGTGAATTATATTGTGACCGGTCTCATTCCTGAGCATATGTCTTCCTTTCAGGCTCAAAAACTTAAACGAGAAGCTGAACACTACATTTGGGATGAGCCTTATTTATGGAGACTATGCAATGATCAAGTTATCAGGAGGTGTATTCCAGAGACCGAGTCCAAGGACATACTTTTTGCTTGTCATTCAATGGTTTGTGGTGGACATTTTAGTGCTCATAAGACCTTTAGGAAAGTGTTAGATGCTGGATTTTATTGGCCTACCCTTTTTAAGGATGCATATTTGTATTGTAAGGCATGTGATAAATGCCAAAGGTTTGGAGGGTTAAGTAAACGGAATGAGATGCCACAACAACCCATGCTCTTTTGTGAGGTATTTGATGTTTGGGGCATTGATTTCATGGGTCCTTTTCCACCATCATCTGGCTTTACCTACATCTTGTTAACCGTAGATTATCTCTCTAAATGGGTATTTGGAGGGTTAAGTAAACGGAATGAGATGCCACAACAACCCATGCTCTTTTGTGAGGTATTTGATGTTTGGGGCATTGATTTCATGGGTCCTTTTCCACCATCATCTGGCTTTACCTACATCTTGTTAGCCGTAGATTATCTCTCTAAATGGGTAGAAGCCATTCCTACTAGGAAAGATGACGCCCAAACGGTTTCCAAATTTCTCAAGTCTAACATCTTTTGTAGATTTGGAGTACCAAGGGCTATAGTAAGTGATAGAGGTTCCCATTTTTGCAATAAAGTTATTGATAACTTACTTGTTAAGCTTGGGGTAACCCACAAAATGTCCACTCCTTATCACCCACAAACGAATGGGCAAGCGGAAGTATCCAACCGAGAGATCAAACATATATTGGAAAAGATAGTCAAGCCTTCAAGGAAGGATTGGAGCTCAAGGTTGGAGGAAGCACTGTGGGCCTACAGAACTGCCTTCAAGACACCAATAGGAATGTCTCCTTACCGGCTTATCTATGGTAAAGCATGTCATATTCCGGTAGAGTTGGAGCACAAAACCTATTGGGCGGTAAAAATGTGCAACATGGATGTAGAAGAAGCTGGTTCGGAAAGGAAGTTACAAATGCAAGAACTTGAGGAAATGAGTTTAGAAGCTTATGAGAGTTCTCGCATTTACAAAGAAAAGACCAAGCTTCTTCATGATAAGAAGATTATCCGAAAGGATTTTAAAGTTGGTGATCATGTTTTGCTATACAAGGCTCGATTCAAGTTGTTGAGCGGGAAGCTTAAAGATAAATGGTGTGGGCCTTACACTATCACCAAAGTACATCCATTCGGCATGGTAGAGTTGCTTGATGAGACTACTGGGAAGGACTTTCAAGTCAATGGACATCTCCTCAAGCTCTACCGTGATTCATCATCAAAGCCTCCTTGAGGCCAGGTTGTCTCTTTCCTTCACTTTCATTTGCTGTTTTGGATTGTTCAATTCACTTGTGATTCTGAATGCTTGAAATAAGTGTGGGGGAGAGACTATCTCAGTAGGAAAGTAGAAGTAGTATAGTTTAATAATTTGAATAAAAAAATCCCCAATGTATGCTTTGCATCTTAGCCACTACCTTGCTTAATTGCCATTGTGCCTCTTCACTCTAATTTTCTGTTATTATGACTTGTTTCTTCTCTCTTCTCTTTATATGATGTTGATGTGTTGTGCTTCAATTGCAATTGGACTTCACAACTTTCCACTTCATTAAGGAACAAGTTAGAATGATAGAATTGTTTTTCAAACATTGAGGACAATGTGTTGATTAAGTGTGGGGGAGGGGAATACATTTTGAATCCCAATTAATTGGTTGTTTTAAATGAGAAAATGCCAAAAACTAGAAAAAAAAAAAAAATCTTTGAGCTTTCATGAGATCTAGTGTTTTGGCAACTTTTTAAAAAAAAAACCATGTTTTGTTTTTCAAGTAAATGGGAAGAGAAATGAACCCACAATTGGATTTTTGCTTACTCCTTGTTTGGAAAAAGAGAGTTTCTACATCACTAGTGCTTTTAAGAGTTGAGCATTATCATAATTGATTGTGTTTTGTAAGGCTAACACTTGGAATAATTAAGTAGATGTTTTGTTGTTAGCTTCTTATGCAATTGATTGTGTTAGAGTGGACATTAGAGAAAAACCTTGTTGGAAGGTTATTTGAGCCTTAATTCCTTTCATGAGTGTATGTTCATTTAGTCTTTCACCTTCTAGAACTTGTTCCAACTCTTTTTCAAAACAATGTTTGCATTAGTGTGATGAAGAGGAAAGAGGCATTCATATTTTAATCCCTTTCACCTAAACACAAACCTACATTCACCTACCATTTGATCACCCTTTTGAGCCATTCCTATGTTGTATGCATTTCATTACTTATAATATTCATAGCATTTTAGAAATCAAAGGTAAATTGCCAAAAAAAAAAAATGAAATGCCATGTATATAGAAAAGAATGAAAAAGAAGTAGAAAAAAAAATATTGGAAAAGAAAAAAAAAGAAAGAAAGAAAGAAAAGTGTTGTAAAAAAAAAAAAACAAAAGAAATACCATGAAGGCATTTGTTCATAATTTGCAAAAGAATTGGTAAAAGTTTGTAAAGTTATTTAGATGCTATGAACTTAGTCATTGATTTTGACTTGCATATCAACTATTCATTTTTCTAATTAATTCATTCCATTTAGCCTTCATCTAACACTACAAGCCTTTTAAGTCCTCTAGATTCATTACATTCATTGTGTTTAATAGTGGAGATGTTAGAGTTGTTACAAGCCTATGGTAAGGTGTGGATTAAGTGAGATAGAGTGAAATTATTCCAATTAAGTGAGATAAGTGAAATAGAAATACTTGAGATTCTCTTGTGCTTTACTTTAATACATTTGATTGTGTAGTTAGCTAATTTCTTCACATCACTTGATTATGACTAGAGTTGGCTTGAGGACTTTGATTAATTAATTCATTACTTTCTAATTATGAAATTGCTCATATTTTAAATGCATTAGTGATTTGAATATGGAATTTTGTATTCAATTGCCTTTGTTCAGGAGTACAAAGGTCTAAGTGTGGGGGAATTGATTGAACCATATTTTTATGTGATTTTTCATAGTAAATTGGGATTCTTAATGTATTTTGTCGTAGTTGTTGAACTTAAAATGCATTTCTTATGATAAATTAAGATTAAGAGTAAATACATGAAATTAGGATTAAAAAGGGCAAAATTGTCAAAGAAATTGTAATTATTCTTAATCATTGATTTTCATGAGAATATTTGGTGTTAGATTAATTATTTTCATTATAAATGCCTAAAAAGATTAGATCAAATTTAAAAATGGAAGTTTGAATTTAAATTATGAAAGTTTCTGACTTTGCAGTTTGGTCCCTCAAGAAAACCTTTTCACTTTTGCAAATAGGTCCCTGGTCAAAACTTGCGTTTTGACCAGGGAGTAATGACCTGATGGAAGACGTGGGACCCACGGGCAGCTAGAGAATTCATCAATGAATATTAAAAACGCGAGGAACCATTAATTAGGTCTGGAGGAGATTAGAACGGAGTGGAAAAACAGTAGAGGCTGGCGGCTGGAGAGGGACCGAAAGTCTGGGAGGCTGGTGGAGACTCTGGAAGGAGCTGGCCGAGAGTGGGAGGCTGGCCGAGAGATTGAAAAAAAGGAAGCTGGCCGAGGGTCTGGAAGGGGGGCTGGAGTTTGAAAAAGAAAGAAAAAAAAATCAGAACGGGAACAAACAGAGGCTGGCGGCAAAGCTGGGAATGAATATAAGAAAGAAAAAAACGAACGAAAAGGGAGGAGGCTGAAAAGCGAAGAAAAAAAAAACGCAGATTCCGGCGAGTTCTGGAATTTTCCGGCGAAGCTTATGCAGATTCCGGCGAGTTCTTGAATTTTCCGGCGAGCATTTTCCAGATTCCGGCGATTGATTTTTTTTACCATGAGTGGCTGATTTTCTCTGGATCTTGGTGATGAAGATTTGTTCTTGAGCTCATTGGACTACATTAGGGGAGTTTTATCTATCTAACTATTAGTCTAGGATTATATATTTGAATTGCTAAATTTTGATATATGATTCTGGAACTGAGATTAATGGTAATTATCTCTGTTAGTTTGATATTTGTAGTTGAGATTGGATTTTGTAGTGTGATTTTTATATGTGAATGAATTTCTTTGTGGTTTCAATGAAGCTATGTTGATTAGCGTGGTATTGTCTAATTAATGTGGTTAATTTGTACCCTTTGAGGGACTGTTTAGTACTCAAATTTAGAAGTCTCATGTTGCATAATTCCAATTTCAATTACGCATTAAGTGGGCTCGAACAATCTCTCAAGGGATAGTAGTTAGCTATGGTTATAGGAGCTACTATTAATTGGGAGTATTGGACTCAAGTGGTATCTTGAGGTTTTTCTTAAGACTTAATGAATTTTAACTCCCATAATCTTTTAAGAGTAAGGATAGTCATTTCTTCATTACCAAGAGCATTCACCATTAAATTTTCTATCCAAAGTATTTTTAGTTATTTCCAAAAAGACTAAAAATATAGGAATAGTTTCTTTATTTTTCTTATGCATTTTAATTAGAGAAAAACTTATTTAGGAACCCCAAATTTCTAACCATGTTTATATCACTTAGTTTATCTTAGGAAATACAAAATAAATTTGGCTCCTTGATTAAGAGAACGATCCCGAGTTAATTGCACTATATTGCACTTAATTCGTGGTAAATAGTGATTCGATCCCGAGGCGACTAAGAGTGAGTCGAATCAACCATTAACTTAGTTTTGTTGACTTCATGGTAGAAGCTCTGTCAGAGGACCACAATATCAACACAGGTAGAAGACAACATGTATAGGTTTTAAAATGACATGACTCCATAAAATAAGGTGAAAGAGGGATTACATGAGTTGGCCAGATTTCTTTTAAGGAAAAGCACACTTGTGCAATAAAAGGAACCATGTGATGCTCTACAAACATGGCAGACATACATTCAAAAAAGGGGAAATTCTAAATAAATACCGTATGAATATGTAAAACCCTAAGAAGTCTTCCGAATTTGTAGGTACCAAGGACATATGAGGGATATGCAAATTCGAGTGAAATTACCCTTTTACCATTTGTTTTAAATAATATATATATATATATACACACACACCCTCGCCGGAGGGCCACTACCACCAGCTGGGCGCCGGCTGGTGGCCACTAGCAAGGAGGGTGGGGTTTTTTTTTGGGTTTAAGGGGTTTTTTGTTGTTAAAAAAAATAATTCATTGAAAGTGGGAGGGGGGTTTGAAACCCCAACTCCCCACACATCCATGGGGCCAAGTGGGCCACTTGGTTCCTTTAACATATATATACATTAACAAATATATATATATATATATATTCTTCTTAACATTTTTTCAATGGTATTTACAAAACCTGAAATGAAAATTATCAATTATGAAATGAGAATTATCATTCCACAAATGGAATTTACAACTTTTTTTCAAGTTTACATTTTTTCCTGTTTAATGCACTATTACAAATTCTAAAACCAGAATTACAATCCTGAAACGATAATTACCATTCCACAAACGGAATTTATAACTTTTTTTTCAAATTTATATTTTTTCCTCTTTAATGCACTATTACAAATCCTGAAACCAAAATTATTAATCCTGAAACGATAATTACCATTCCACAAATGGAATTTACAACTTTTTTTAAGTTTACATTTTTTTCCTCTTTAATGCACTATTACAAATCCTGAAACAAGAATTACAAATCCTGAAACGATAATTATCATTTCACAAACGAAATTTACAACTTTTTTCCCAGGTATCCCTTTTTTTACCTTTGGTGGCCCTCCAGCGAGGGTATTTTTAGTTTTTTTGATTTATTTAAAACTAAAAGTAAAAGGGTAATTTTACCCGAATTTGCATATCCCTCATAGGTTCTTGATACCTCTCAGTCTTTTTACAAATTCAGAAAACTTTTAGAGGTTTTGCAAATTCAGACGATATTTATTTAGAATTTTCCCATCAAAAAATCCAAAGGAAAACGTGTTATTTAAACACTTATTCCCTGGTAATGATTTAAATCACTTTCTGAATGGTATATGCTACTACATGCTCTGCTAAGATCGAGAAATCTGGCTACCTCAGGTAAGTCTTTCACAAGTTCCCGTTGCAAATTTTGCAATCTTGTCTCATTCACAATTTGATCCTGAGAGGCTCCATCTTTGACTCTTTTTACACCACCCCTTGTATCATATATGCAGCATAGCCTAACAAGCAACTTCAAGCTGTAGCACTCAAATGCATAGGTCCGACCATCACAGTCCCATTTAATGCACCATAACCAGTTCCATATGCCAGAGCTCCTATAACCCGGCTTTCTGTTCCCGAGTTCTTCTGCTCAGGAAAAGGCAAAGACAACTGAAAACAACTTTCCACTAGTGATGCAACTATATATGCATATTAAGATCATCTTTGACTCTAGCATCCTCAAATAGAGAAGCAATATCAGTGATCGATGGTACTTTTGTCGTTAAAGTGATCAATTAAACTAGGTCCTAATTAATTATGTAGTTTAGGGTCAACCTAGGTCATTCTCCCAAGGAGCAAGCTGTGGGTTTTCTTTAGGACTAATTTTCAAGTGATAAAAGATGCAGTAGAATGTAAACGGACCTAAACTAGAATGCAAAATACTACTACCTATATGCAATTAACTAACTAAATGTAATAATGCAATTGACTCTTAAACCTATATAAAAATGAGACTAATCTATACGAGTTGAATGCAATTTTTGGGGGGTTTTCTTATGAGAAAATAATTAAAATCTAATAAAAAGATTGATTAAATGCAAATAAAATAATAAAGGTCTAGTTCAGTTATGATAACGAAGGGGACAACTTAGGAATTGCAAGGAGTAAACTTTCTTAGCCCAAATTAATTAATTAGACCCAAGGGAGATTAATAAATTTAATTACCCAATTGAACACGGGAAACCCTCTAGTTCAATAACACATATTTCACTAGAAAACTCATAATGAAATAAGCGGTGGCTAATTAAACCCGTTAAAAACCAATCATAAAATAATCTTGAAAATCTTGTTTACAATTATCTAATTGAACAACCAGATAATTTATCAACCCAATTAAACAATTAAGATGATAAACCAAATTAACAATTAAATTAACAACGAAAACTCAATTACTAATTTAATTGACAATTTAAAGGTTGCAAACAAGAATCCAACATTAAGCATAAAACCTTAAATTCTCAGTCTAATCCAGAAGAAATAAGTTTACAATCTAAAACTAGATTGTTCTCAATTAACACAACTCGGAATCATTTAAAACTAAATTATTTCAAGTCTTGAATTAAAAAGATAAAAAGAACAAAACTCCCTTGTGGTCTTCAAGAATAAGCCCTAGGCCTTAGCTTCTTCCATGCTTCTCCCAAGTTGCCTCCTTAAGAGCTTAAGCTTCCATGAAAATCATTCCTCCTTCAAATATTATGCAACTAACGGCCATGATGAATAAGCCACGAAAACACACAGTGTGCTTGTCCAGGAGAATGAATGGATTGATTAATTGATGGTGGGCCCCGTGCGTGATATATGTGCGTGAGAGAAGGGGAATGAATAATTGATGATCTCAATTATTCAGCACTACACAGCTTCTGCGTCTCCTGTCTGTAGCTTCCTCGCGGCGTTTTCGTTGTCTTCCGGCTGTAGCTCTACTCTCGGCTGTGTGTGCTAGGTTTCTTAAAGGGAGGAAGATAGGGCTTTTTAGGGTATTAACTTGAGCCCAATAAAATCTGATAAGCCCAATAAGTTCTACCATTGGGTTTCTTTTTAGCTTCCCTGAAAAATTCTGCACTTATAGGATATTATAAAATCACAATCTATCATATATCAAGAGATATTATTTAATCAGAATATTAATAATTTAAGCCCAATATCTTATAATTAATTTATATTTATATTATTTCCTAAAATAGGCTAACAATCTAAATATTATCTAATAATTCCAAATTAGCCTAAAATAATCCCCAAAATAATTGAAATAAGGTGGGATAAAATATATAAAATTGAGATTTATCAATTCCGGCAAGAGGCTTCTGACCTCTTCGAACTTTTTCCTTGGCAAAAAGGTCAACACAGAGAGCTGTTCGACATATACATGATAAAGCATGCATGCGATCAGATTCTGCTCTCAGATTTCTACCATTAAAAGTAGCCTCTTGAACAATGATACCTACACAAGACCATTTATAAATAATTAGTGGATGCCTTTTTGTAACCCTAAATAAGCGTAGAAATATCATGCATTACTCAGTATCTTGGAAACCATCTAAATCCATATCCGTATAATCCATTAGCACTAAGATAAATGGCACACAAAATTTAAACATCACAGCCATTAAAAATGAATCAGCAGAGAAAAACACGAAAGTCATATTGTATGCTCATAATTAAGATAAATACAAAAATCTAGCGACACGCAGCTTCTCCCACAAGTTAATAACTAAGATTTTTTTTTTTTTTAAAAAAAGCTAGCTACGTACGGTTTCTTTCATAAGTCTCTCTCTCTCTCTCTCTCTTTCCCCGAACATTATCTGGAATCAGCATCTCAGAAGAGACAATACAACAAACCCTGACTGAGGGCTCTCAACCTCCCATAAGTTTCCAAGCTTCATAAGAAAACCAGTAATATTATGACTGTATTCAGGTGAAAGCGGTCCTTTATCTTAGCTTGGTGAATGTTACTTGAAGAAAAAAAAGAAGTGAACGTACAGTGCATCTTTGCTCCAAAACGGTGCGGTTTGAGAGAGAAGGAGGGCAGCGGTGGATAAGCGCATGCATAGGAGGAAAGCCAGGTCCAAAAGGTAATGCTCCTGTAAAACATACTGCAGTGAAAATATGAGGGTCAGTGAGAAAAAAATTAATGGAGCCAAGGATCTCTTGCATAAACCGCACGTGGTCAGGATATTTTCCCATCATGCAAAGCAATTTTTCTTTTTTTCTTTTTGGCGCGAATGCTTAACGTAAGCGGAAATAAAAGCATTCTACCTAATTCTTTCTTTCTTTTTCGTTTTCGTTTTATTCATTCCGTAGTTAAGAAGAAAAGCATTAATATATAATTAAGATGTACTATTGTTTATTCTAGCATAGATCTAGAGGATTAATATTAGACATTATATATATCCTAAGCTTTCTCGAAACATAATTCTAGAGAGGGAAGATAGAAGACGAAGTGAGTTTCAATCTATCTTCTCCTCAACGTACGTCTGATCAGATCCATTATTACAAACAATATGGATCCATCTTCCATCATTGGACCTCTATGGGAAATGACCAAGTGTTTGTGTGGCCGCGTCAAAACAGAAGCTAGTTATGTTTATGACTTGGAAGAGAATCTGCAATCGTTGGAAGAAAAATCTCAAAAGCTCGAAGACATGAAGAAAGATGTGGAAACACTTGTTGAAGAAGAAGAAACTACCAGAGAAATGCAAAGGTCTCATCAAGTGAGCGGATGGCTGAAAAGAGTCCAGAGCATTCAACAGGTACTGATACTGTATATATTGTTTCATTTTTAAAAAAAAAATTAATTTCATAGTCTATTAATAATATGTCTCGGTAGTGCTTATACTCTTTGATTAACTAATAACTTTCTTAAACTTTTATCATTTAATTTTTAGATTAATTTTAGAGTCGATTAGTTGCAGAATTATATTGATGAAGGGAAAAAACTTTTATAATGAAATTCAATATATTCAAATTCAAATAAATAATAAGGTTAAAGTATATTATCTCTAGTCTCTGAGTTCATGTTAATGTTTAGTTTAGTTTTATAAAGTTATTTTAAGTCTCAATGTTCGCACTGTTAGTTTTATTAATAGAAAATGCTAACTCTTTTTTTTTTTTTTTTGCTAATGCCGACTCAAAAAATTAAATGATAACTTTGCAATTAAAGGCATGCATAATAATATGTAATTTAAAATTTAAAAATTGAAAAACCTTCAAATAAAATCTAATGAATATGCATTTTCAACATTAACAACTCATCTTTCAAGTTCAGTGCCGCCACTGCCATTATTGCCATCGCAAACTCTATCACTGCTGTTGCCATCTCCATGGCCGATAAAACTAGGAAGGAAGTAGTTTTTCTCTTTTTCTTTTTGGATTGAGGGGTATTATCCCCTCTTCATTGTTATTTTGTTTGGTTAAATATAATTTTTTTTTCCTCAAGCATTTGAATCACATACCAAACATATTGATGGTAATATATACTATTCCATTACATAGCATAGCATTGCCTTGCCTTGCCGTTTCCAAGGATATGCAAATTGAACCGAACATGTCCTAAATTTATTGAGTCGACATTTTTAGTTATTAAGACTATGATTGTTAACATTAAGGCATTGAAAATACACTCTATAAATACAAGGAAATAAATTGAAAATTGATGTAAAGCTATAATATTAAACATATACTTTAGCATTGTTAGATCTTATTGTTATTTTTTATATAACTTACTTATACTTCATTGAGATATAATGCAAATTGTAGTTAATAAATAAAATACATTATTCCAGTATATTTTAGTTATATGTTATTGTTATTTAAAATGATATTATTATTTTTTTCATATCTATAAATGATTGTAAGATATAGTTTGTCAACTGTAAGTGTATAAATAGTGTTGCTCATTTTAACATTCGTAAAAAATCCACACTAATTACCGTATATGGCATATATTGTCTAAAATCATAAAAGCGATTTCTTTTTTTAAAAAATAATATAATAATAAATAATTTTAAAGATTCAAGTAATTGTGATATATATAATTTTGAAGTTATTCATAATTGCATATTTTCTATACACCTCTATGCTCATGCCATTGATAAAAAATGTTGAAATTGAGATAAAAAAATAATAATAATAATAACAACTCAGAAAAGGCAATAACACCCTACCATTCTACCAATTAAGCTTCTTCAAAAATTTAAGGTGAAATCATAAATATATCCTAATAAATAAGAAAATCAATTGTTTTCTCAATCTTATTTAAATTTGCATGTCAAATTTCAGTAATATTTATACATCAAACTTTTGTACTGATATTTACAAGTGGTTAGGATATGTGGATAATTAATTTCCTTGTTAATTAGGACTTGTATGTAATTATTTAATTCGACCTATTTTTTATATTGTTTTTAACGATGGTCTTTCTTTGATATTAACAAATAAAGCAGGCTTATTATATTCTTGTCTACTTGTATGTAATTAGCCGCCGCATTGCTCGCCTGGACATTCAAATTTGATTTGAAAGTATAGAATGATCACATTATGAAGCTAACTAACAGTATTATATTCATAGGAAATAAAAGATATTCAAGTTCGTGGAACTAAACAAATTCAAAACAAATGCCTAAGTAAATGTTGTCCGAAGAATTGCATGTTAAGCAACAAGTTAGGAAAGAAGGTTGAAAAGATTCTAAGGAATGCAGATGAACTAGGAACTGAAGGGGAACGGTTTTGTAAGGATTTTAAAATTGCTCTTGGGCGTCTACATAAGTCAAATGAGATGCTTTCTGGTGAGACAGTGGGCTTAGATTTAACGTTCGATAGGATATGCAAAAGTATTGAAGAAGGAAATGTTGGTATCATTGGCTTATATGGGATGGGCGGGGTGGGAAAGACTACCTTGCTAAAGAAAATTAATAATGAACTTGGCCAGAGATCAGATTTTTACATTATGTGGGCGGTGGTATCCAAAAGTCCCAACTTTGATAGTATTATGAACATCATCAGAAAATCAGTAGGGATTGGAGATGATATTTGGAATCGTTGTAGTAATCAAGATGAAAAAGCTGTTGAGATTTATGAAATCCTTAAAAAGAAGAAATTTGTTTTGTTATTGGATGATTTATGGGAGAGATTAGACTTGGAAAAAATGGGAGTGCCACATCCAAAGGAAACTAATTTTCAATCCAAAGTGTTATTCACAACACGATCTGAGGATGTGTGTGCGAAAATGAAAGCTCAAAGAAAATTCAAAGTTGAAATTCTAACAGAGAAAGAAGCGCTGGAATTATTTTTCATGAAAGTTGGTGAGGAGACTCTAAAATCTAACCCTATCATTCCAAAGATAGCAGAAGAGATGGCTAAAGAATGTAAAGGGCTACCACTTGCGTTAACTGTGGTAGGGAGTGCCATGGCTGGTGTGCAAAGTGTGGAATCATGGGAATACTCAAAGAATAACTTCAAAAGCCCTTCATTGACAACTTTAGATTGGGGGACAAATGTGTTCTCTATCCTCAAGTTTAGCTATGATCAACTGCCAGATGAAACACACAAAAAGTGTTTCTTGTATTGTGCTTTATACCCAGAGGATTATGAGATTCGAGTGTACGATCTCGTTGAAAAATGGATAGGGGAGGGATTTCTTCATAATAATAGGATGAGAACTAGTGTCCATGATATGCATAGCTACGGTGGATTCATAATTGAGAAGTTGAAGCTTTCATGCTTGTTGGAGAATGTTGAAGATGATATCTTTTTAGAGCGCTCAATTAAGATGCATGATGTCATACGTGACATGGCACTATGGATAACACGTGATGAAGATAGAAACAAAAGTAAGGTTATTGTACAAGAAGATGTAGGGCCGATAACTCAAGCTAATGTTGAAAACTGGGAAATGGCTGAAAGGATTTCAATCATGAATGGCGCTGAATCATGTATACAAAGCATTGCTTGGACAAATCTCTCAACATTGCTGTTGAAATTTGATACTGATTTTGATGCAATAAATGGAATACAAAACATCAAATATGCGAGGCAATTAAAAGTCTTGGAACTATACAGACTGCCAAATGTACCCATCATAGAAATAGGTGTCTTAAATTGTTTGGAATATCTGCTGTTGGAGGGATTTGAATCCACGAAGGCATCAAACATTTCAAGAGATTTGAAGAACTTGAAAAACCTGAAAGTTCTTTATTTGTATATTTATCATGATGTTATTCCTTTGGGACTAATATCAAATCTTCAACAATTAAAAGTGTTCAGATTTGGCATCTATGGAAGTTCCACAAAAGAGAGAGATGAAAGAGATGAGAGAGAGTTTTTAGAGGAGCTGGAGTGCTCATCAAACTTGGAGGAGTTATGGATACAAATAACAACTGAGAGTGGCCTCAACAAATTATTTAAATCAGCCAAATTGCAAAGTTGCATACATGGCCTTGTGCTTTCCCATGTTCGTGCCCAAGTTAAGTGGCCATTATTAATGGCAACCATGTCAAAAATGAAGCACCTGCAACATTTTGTCTTGTACAATTTGTTTAACGTGATAGATCCTTTTGTTTCTAACACATGTTGTCTATCCACACTTCGAGCTGTGCAAATTTTTTATTGTGATACAGTACAACATTTGACATGGTTGAAGTATGCTCCTCTCCTTCAAGAACTTATAGTTTCAGATTGCTTGTCAATAGAAGAAGTGATTAAGGGAGAGAGATTATTAGAAGATGATCAAAGAGATGCCATATTCGATTCTCTTGTAGAGCTACAATTGATCAATTTGGGTCGTCTTAGGAGCATTCATAAGAGAGTCTTGTCTTTCCCTTCCTTAAAATCCATCCAAGTGCATGGTTGTGGAAATCTCAATAAGTTGCCGTTGGATTCAAATTCTGCCAAGGCTAAGTTGAGGCTTATCAGTGGATCTCGAGGTTGGTGGAACAATTTGGAGTGGGATGACCCATCCATTAAAGCCACTTTCCAATCAAAATTTCAAGCACACAAGTATTATTAAGTACAGCTTTAATTTCATTCAGAGGTATATATTCTAGTTCTAAGTATTATTAATGTTAGCCTTTTTACTAGTATTTATCTATAACTGATAAATTCGTACCTGTTTATTGATGCTTGCAGATTTAGTATTATTGGTACTTGGGAAGGATGAGCTTGGTTTTCATCATTTTACTGCTTGTGTGACTCCGTAAATTAGCCTGGTAGGCTGGTACAATATTATTATTCACTTGTATTTAAGTTTTCCTTTTTATTTCGTCTGTTTTAGTTAGTTTGATTAATCATTTCGTTCCTTGCTTTCATTGTTTTTTCTGCTGGACTTTTTTTTAAAAAAAAGTCAAATTGTTGAATAACCTGGTTTCTGGTATTATATCCCTAACTTTTCGTCTCATTTAGTTTGATTAATTATTTCATTCTCTGCTTTTAATGTTTTCATATAAATAGTGATTCAGTCGTTTTCTTAACTTTTGATATTTATTAACAAAATTTGATATAATGGGGGCATACTATAATTTCTAATAATCTTAAATTCATATATTGATATTAGAATTGAATTTCTTATCAATAATATAACTTAATTAAATTACATAGTGTATTTTTATGCCTCAAAACATGAGAAACTGAGCTTGAAATCACAGAAAAACAATAAATTGATCGGATTAATAATGTAGAAGAATGACAAAAAAAAAAAAAACTGTACATAAAATTTAATTTTTCTTTCTTTAGTTTATTATTTTATTTTATTTTTTTTTTTTTTGTGAGAGCTTTTCAACCTGAACCTCTATTTATAATTCTCCCACTCTTATTATTTTAGTTTTATGCTTCTACTATTTTTTATTGTTAAATGTTTGGGTGAAGGAATTATTCCCTTGTTTATGGGCTTTTTATTGTCTCAAGCATGAAAAATTGAAAATTTTAGTTGGCCTTAAAGCTTTCGTTCGAAATAAATTACCAAACATGTACCAAAAACAAGTGGCACGTATATGTTTTGCCATTTTCCAGGAACTATATTTTTAGACATTTTAAGATTGACTTTTCATGTAGGTTAACTTGTGTGTTGCTCTCCTTTTTTTAAAATAAGACTTTGAATTATAGAATTGAACTTAAGAACATGGAATCAGATCCAGTGTTTTTATTCAGGTTTTAATAATGAAATTCCAATGCTTAGTTTGGGTAAAAAAACTATTATTGTATTCCAATACCTTGTAGATTAGATGGCATCGCCACATTAATGGAGTGGCCTCAATTGAACATGTGAGCATAGGTAAGTTTGTGTGTATGGGAAAAGGCTAGATAGGGTAGTAAAGATACATATTTGACTTAGCCATTAATTTAATTAAGTTGGATTTATGAAGATAAAACAGTTAATCATCCAATCATTTATATTAGTTTTTGTCAAATATACAATAAGTTATGATGCTCCCTTTTGGGATTCTATATGATTATAATATAATTTTTTATACATAATAATTTGTGTTAACTCTTGTCAAACATATTACAGGTGATGACGAATGTGGATATTTTAAAGCTCTATTGGACACTACTGGAGTTCAATTCGATATTATTATTGGATTTAGTTTTCATAATTTCGTTTGCTAAAGACTTAATATTTGAACATTTTAATTTGTATGAATTGAATGGATTATGTGGTGACTCAATGTTTTGTGTGGATGAACATTTGTTTTTTTTCCCCCGATTTGGGTTAGTTGTGATGTATGAATATTGCTACTCTTTGTGCCAATTATGAGATGAAAAAGTTTGTGGTCTAAAATGCAAGAGCTAGTTTTAAAGTTTGTTTTAGTCTTAAATCACTACTAGAAAATAGTGAATTTGCGACGGAATATTTTCCATCGCAAAATTGAGACTTTTTGCGATGGAAAAAAATTTTGTCGCAAAATTGTGACCGAAAAATAATTTAAAAAAGAATTTTGTGATGGAATTCAAATTTCGTCGTAAAAAGACGAAATTTTGCGACAGAAAAAAAAATTCCGTCACAAAATTTTGTTAAAAAAATAATTTAAAAAATAATTTAAGATTTTCATAATTTTTATTTATATAGGAAAAATAGTGAGTCTTGGTCAACATATTTTGTACCTGATCAACCTCTAGCTACACGAAAAACCCTTGTGTGACAGATTTTGCTAAATCGTTCACAAGATTATGCATGATGAAGTAATCATCACCATTTCTTGATGGCTTAAAGAAAGACATTGACTCTTAGATCATTGACCATTTCATTTCCTGCTTCTTCGAGGCTCATGCTTTTCTGAGTAGGATAGATCAAACCATCTGCCATCCATAATTGAATTAGGACATTCTTGTCTATATTATAATCTTTCGGAAAGATGGAGCAATATGTAAAACAACTTTTCATATTTGAAGGTAGATAATGGTAGCTCAATCTTAAAGATGGGATAATGTGGCTATCATTTTCTGGTAATTCCCAAAGATCACTTTTCAAAATCTTATCGCAGTCCTGAAATGAATGTTTTCTATGTAACAAACTTCCCAGTGTGTTTATTGCTAAAGGCAATCCTCCACGCCTTTTAACAATTTTTCTATCGATTTCTACAAGATCTGAATTTGCAGGACGATGTTGGTTCTTGAATGCATGCTTTTCAAATAAATTCTAACAATCTTCACCTTCTAATGGCTTCAATGGATGTGTGAAGGTACAACACATGACTTCTGCTACCTTTTGATTTCGGGTTGTGACAAGAATCTTACTTTGTGGTGCCACATGTTTCAAAGGAGCTTGGAAGACTTCCCAAATTGTACAATTCTCATTCCAGACATCATCAAGAACAAGAAAGAATTTCATACCTTTCAATGTCTCTTTTAGTTTAAGCTGATATGAGTGAAGATCATGTAATTGTTCAGTTGGACAATTAAGTGACAAAAGAGTTTTTTTTGTAACTTGACGAACATTGAATTCTTCAGAAACATCCACCCAAGCTATATGTTCAAATTGATCCTTCACAGCTTTGTAGACAAGTTTTGCAAGGGTTGTCTTGCCCATCCCACCCATGTCAGTGATGACAATCACATCCATGGGCAACTGATTCCCACCCATGCTCTGTGATAGTAAAAGCTTTACAATCCTCTCTTCATCAACATCTCTACCATACACATCAGATTCATCTATCAATCGTGTAGTAGGCACCCTTGATTTAATAATAGAAGATCGCGCTCCCCTTAATCCCAATATCTCATGTTGCTTTACAAGATACTCTAGGTTGTTAAGCACTCCTTGGATCCCCGACTCTATCTCTTTGTCAAACGGATTTCAATTAATAAGACTAATAAAGAAGTTTGGTACCTCGCTACCAGTAGCAGTTTGAGATTCGCCACCAGCAGAAGTTTGAGATTCAGTTGGCAGCTTCTGTCGTAGTGCCTCAGTAGCAATGTTGTCCAACAAGTCTTGAGCTTTAAAGACTTCATCCTTGAGCTCGTCAAGCCACAGCTTCACAGTACGGTGTTTGTATTGCCTTTCCTCTGCAGCTTCAACAATCTTGTCCATAGAAAGAAGGATGGCATGCAATTTTCTCAGTAAGCCATCATCCATTTGTCTGCGACGAAAGTAGTCAAGAAAGTCATGAGAAGCCAATTTCTGAAACGCCACCTAAAGGAAAGAGGACAGAAACGTTCCAGCCACCAACTTTGCCATGGCAAAGCTAACACAAAGTATTCAATCACAAGGAAGGGAGAAAATTGGACAGAGATAGAATGAGAAACTGAGAGTTGTGATTTCTTGCTTCACTTGGTTGTGAGGCATATGTATAGACGAAAGGGAAAGAGTTTCCCAGGACGCCTGGGTCCATATTTCTTTCTCTTTTTATAGGATTTTTTTTTTTAAAAAATATTTTCAAGATTTTTTTCAATAGTACTGGTTAATATCTTAAAGTATCTCTTTTTTATGCACGTCAGTATTCTGAAATATTTAAAATCCTAAAAAAAAAATCAAGATCATGAAGTTTTTTTTTGTAGCAGTTATTGCTCTAAAGTATCTTCTTAATACTATTACTCTGAAATATCTTCTTAATACCAGTCGACATCCTAAAATACTTTTTTAGGATCTTAAAAAATATTTTAAGGTGTTTTGTCTTAGATTGATACAGATGTCTAGTCGTTAGACTAATATGTTAATGTAGAATCAAAATAACTCTCCTAGGTATCTATGAATTAGATATCTATGAGTATAGCATATCACTATGCACGAATATGGAAATTAATCAACTTTAGCTAAAGAGGTGGTGTGCGCACAGTGACAGTAGAATAGTAATAGAGAGAGATAGTTCCTTTACTTGTAGAGTCTACCTCATGTTTATAGAGTTTACCTGTGGAGTTTGAAATTATAGGCCTTTTGTACCTTCAAGCCCAAATTATATGCTATTATATTTATCAAAACCTAGGTCACAATCTTGAATTAATATCCTCTTTAATTATGGATGGATTCTGACCTAGATTGTCTCTTGTTGAGCCATACAGTAAATAGGCCTTACAAATGGGCCTATAACATAGGATATTGACTGGTATTAAAAAGATACTTCAGAGTACTGATTGTTATTAAAAACAATTCATGATCTTGAAAAATTATTTGAAGATCTTTAAAAAAATATTTTTGAATATTGACTGGTGCTAAAAAAACACTTTAGACAACTGAAAAATTCTTCAACATCTTGAAAAGTTACTACAGTGTATTGACTGATACTAAAAGAATACTAAATCACATGCAAAAAAAAAAAAAAAAAACTCTTAATTTTTTTTAAAAAAATCTTATAAAAAAAGAAATATAAACAATCCAAATTTCATCTAGAGATTTAGGGACACGGCTAGCGACCCCTGCCGTCCACTTCTTCCAAAACTGTGCCGTTTTAGCGCAAAACAAGTAAGGTCATGTCTTTTTTTTTTAACATAATCTTAAAAAATTATTTTAGGATATTCAAAAAATATTTTAAGGATCATGAAATATTTTTTCAGTACCGGTCAGTATATTGAAATACTTTTTTAGGGCCAATTAGCATCCTGAAGTATCATTTTAGTACCAATTAGTACTCTAAAATACTTTTTTTCATTATCCTAAAATAATTTTTTTTAGAATCATGAAGTATTTTTTCAGTACCGATCAGTATCTGAAATATTTTTTTAATGCCAATTAGTATTCTGAAGTATCATTTTAGTACCAGTTACTGCTTTGATTTTTTTTTTTCATTGTCCTAAAATAATTTTTAAGATTGTTAAAAAAAAGGCATCACCTTATCTGTTTTGCGCCAAAACGGCGCAAATTTTGAAAGAAGTGGATAGCAGAGGACGCTAGCCGCGTTCGAGATTTAGACCGTCCAAATTTTTAGAGGCGGTGGTCCTGACGATTAGGGTAACTCATTCTGCTTATGGAGGGCCTAAAACCAAGATTAGACACTTTTGGATCCATTCGGCTTATATGATTATAACCTACATATTTTGATAAGCTAAAATTTGGAGCATATGAGGAAAGGATAGGTTAAAAAAACAAGAAGAAAAATTACCAATATGTCGCCCACCCTTTATTTTCTCTCTCTCTCTCTCCTCTGATCATGCACTCAACTCTCCCTCTAGTTCCATTTTTTTTTCTCTCGCCATTACCTTTCACTTACTTTGGACATTGTTATTATTTTGAGAAAATCTGTATAGAGGCCTAAATAACAAAAAAAATTTTTATAAAAACCTCAAGATTATGAAAATACCAGAAAAGGTCTAGGGCCTTTTTTTATATAAATTCATTAAAAACTTTAGTTGCCAACGGGGTTGATATAATTGTTAACGTTTTAATGAATTTATCCCAAAAAAGGCCCTGAGGCCTTTTTTTGTATTTTCAGAATCTTGAGGTTTTTTTTTTGAATTTTTTCTATTACTTGGGCTCTTATACAGATTTTCCCTATTATTTTCCAAAACTATCACCTTTATTCATTTAATATATGAATAATTAGTAAATTATTTACTATTTACACAAGTAAATAATTACTTATTATTTCAATTTTAGTATCTCGATTTTTTTTGCAAGAAGTATTCCTATTAAAGTTATATAATTTTAACGTTTTTCTTAAAAAAAATGTACATATAATATATATATTTTTCATTTAATAAGATACATATCATTTAATAAAATTCATGTTCTTTTGAGTCATTTTTTATAGAAACTTACTTTTCAACTTAATCATCCAACCAAGTTTTTAAAAGTCATATTAACAAAAAAAAAAACACTTTTGTCATCGCCAATCTAAAATTCATTAATTTTCTATAAATAGAGGTCTTCTGTAAACATTCAGATTACACTGGAATGAGAACTTTTCTCTACTCTCTCCCTCTCTAAAATCTCTTGTTCTTGTTATTTACTTTTCATCAGTTTTATATTACGTTATCAACACGAAGACTATACCAAGGTAAAATTTTATTACCATCTCCTTTACTATATGTTTATTTTATCTATCTGGGATAATCTTAACCATGATATGGAATTAAAGTTCTACTTTTACTGATTATTTTGAATATCGGGTTCCATGGTTAAGATTTGAGATTATTTACTATTTACTATTCACAGTAAATAGTAATTTTACTATTCATGTTAATTTTACCTTTTTCAGTAATTTTACATTTTTATTCATTTTGACTCCTATATGAAAGTCTAAATTTAATATTTCAGTAATTTTATTTTATTCACTATTTACTGTGAATAGTAACTTTACTATTCATGGTAAATTTTGTATTTTACTATTTACAGTAATTTATTTATGTTTATATATTCTTTTCACTCCCTATTGATTAATTTCATGGTGGCAACATTAAGCTCCATTTATAATTTAATTCTAATTCTTTACTTACTGCTTTATTTATTTATTTCATGGCGGCGATATTAAGCTCCATTTATTTATTTTACTTTACTTACTGCTTTATTTATTTATTTCATGGTGGCGACACTAAGCTCCATTTATTTAATTTATTTTACTTACTACTTTATTTATTTATTTCATGGTGGCGACACTAGTATTAGTGGGCACCATTTATTAAATTTAATTTTAATTATTTACTGCTTTAATTATTGTTCATGGTAACGACACTGATATACATATTAGTGGGCTCCATTTATGCATTTATTTACCTTTTATGGTGGCAACACTAGTATATTTATTAGTGGGCTCCATTTGTTTATTTTAATTATTTACTGCTTTCTATATATATTATATATTAAATTTGCATCCTCTTTCTTACTTTCGGATGAGATAGGTCTCGCTGTGAGTTTACTCTCATTCCTATCTCATATTCTTTTTATTTTCTTAGCATGTTTATTTACAGTTCTTTAAATTATGTTTTAATTTATAAAAGGATTTTATAATATGATTCTAATTATTATCATTATTTTTAGTTTGAATCATGTCTTCCAGCCTTTCAAATCTTGAATTTAATGCTCTTGACATCACCGGGAAGAATTATCTATCATGGGTTTTAGATGCTGAAATCCATCTTCAAACAAAGGACCTTGGAAAGGCTATATTGCTAGGAAATGATGCGTCCCCTCAAGTAAAGGCTAAAGCTATGATTTTTCTCCGACACCACATTCATGAAAGTTTGAAAACTGAATATTTAATGGTGAAAGATCCATTTGAATTGTGGACTAATTTGAAAGATAGGTATGATCATCAGAAAACGGTGATTTTGCCTAAAGCTCGTTATGAATGGATTCATCTCAGGCTACAAGATTTTAAAACTGTAAGTGAGTATAACTCAGTTGTTTTCAAAATAAGTTCTCAGTTAAAATTATGTGGTGAAAAAATAACTGATGAGGACTTATTAGAGAAAACTTTTTCTACATTTCATGCTTCGAATTTGCTTTTACAACAACAATATTGAGAGAAAGGTTTTAAAAAATATTCTGAGTTAATCTCATGTTTATTAGTAGCCTAGCAAAATAACGAGTTATTATTGAAAAATCATGAAAATCATCCCACTGGATCTTCTCCATTTCCTGAAGCAAATGTGAGTGTACAGAATAATCATGGTTGTGGCCGTGGTCGCGGTCGTGGTCATGGCCATGGCCGTGGTCGGGGACGAGGACGTGGAAATCGTGAAGGCAGAAATTATCATGGTGGAAGAGGTTATTATAGTCCTTATACCCACTAGAAAAAGATGAATAATGAAGGACAGAAGAATGATAAAGAAGGTCCTTCAAAAGTTGTTGAACATAAATGTTATCGGTGTGGTATGAAGGGACACTGGGTACGTAATTGTCGTATGCCAGAACATTTAGCGAAACTTTACCAAGCCTCTATAAAAAGGAGTGTTAATAATATGGAATGTGATGATAAGGCTCATAAAGATAATGATGTCAATGAGCCAAATGATGATGTTATGTCACTCTTGGAGGCGGAAGATTTTTATGATTAAATAAGTTATGCAGAAATTATAATAATTTTCTTGTATCGTTTTGAACTTATTATCAAATATCAATTATGTATGTATTAATGCATTTTCTTTTCTTTTATGAAGCTCATGGATATTTCAAATATCGCACACAAGAATGAAGATATATGTCTCATTGATAGTGCAACGACACATACAATTTTTAAAGATAAGAAATATTTTTCACATCTAACAAATTGTAGTACAAGCATCAATACCATAGTGGGTAATATAAGATTGATTGAAGGCTCTGGAAGAGCAATAATAATATTACCCAATGGTACGAAATTTGTTATTAATGATGCTTTTATTCCTCCAAGTCTCATAGAAATTTGTTAAGCTTTAAAGATATCCGCCGGAATGGATATCATATTGAGACTATAAATGAGGAGAATAAAGAATATCTACAAATTGTTACTGTTAGATATGGTGAAAAATATGTTCTGGAGAAATTACCAATGTTATCTTCTGGTTTGTACTATTCATATATTAGTACAATTGAAATAAATATTATGGAAAACCAGAAGCATGCTGATAAAAGGCATATTTAATGTTTGGCATGACCGGTTAGGCCATCCCGGGTCAATTATGATGCGACGTATAATAGAGAATTCATGCGGACATAATTTGAAACAGAAACAAATACCAAAATCCCATGATTTCTCATGTGATGCATGTTCCAAGGGAAAATTAATTATTCGGTCATCACCAAGTAAAGTAGAAAGTGAGTCTCTTACATTTCTAGAACGGATACAGGGAGATATTTGTGGGCCAATACACCCACCATGCGGACCATTTAGGTATTATATGGTTTTAATTGACGCATCAACTAAATGTTCGCATGTGTGCTTACTATCTTCTTGAAACCTGACATCTGCGAGATTACTTGCTCAATTGACAAGATTAAGAGCACATTACCCTGATTATCCTATCAAGAAAATACGTCTTGATAATGCTGGTGAATTTACTTTACAGACTTTTAATGAATATTGTATGTCCCTTGGAATTGATGTTGAACATCTTGTAGCACATGTTCATACGTAAAATGGACTTGCAGAATCATTGGTAAAACGTTTGAAACTTATTGCAAGACCTTTACTTTTGAAATCTAATTTACCAATTTTTGCTTGGGGCCATGCCATTTTGCATGCAGCAATGTTAATTCGCATCAGACCAACTAGTTATTTAAAAATTTCCCCCTTACAAATGGTTTTTGATGAAGAACCTAATATTTCCCATATTCGGACCTTTGGATGTGCATATATGTGCCTATAGCACCTCCACAACGTACTAAAATGGGCCCTCAAAGAAGAATGAGAATTTATGTTGGGTATAAATCTCCTTCAATTATAAAATATTTAGAACCATCTACAGGAGATTTATTTACTGCACGATTTGAAGATTCTCATTTTGATGAATCAGTCTACCCAACATTAGGGGGAGAAAATAAGCAGTTGAATAAAGAGATTAGCTGGAATGAATTATCATTGGCTCATTTTGATCCTCGTACAAAACAATGTGAACTAAAAGTTCAAAAGATAATTCATTTACAGAATTCAGCTAATCGAATGTCAGAAGCATTCACTGACCCAAAGAAAGTGACAAATTCACATATTCCAGTTGCTAATGCTCCTATTCGAATTGATGTCCCTGTAGGACAACCGATTATAAATGAATCAAAAGCACACCTGAAACGTGGTAGGCCTATCGGTTCTAAAGATAAAAATCCTCGAAAAAGAAAAGGAGCTAAGATTATAGATGGCCAAGTCGAGGATAATGAAGAAAAAAGTGTAGCTCTGGATGAGCCACTTCATGAAGAGAAATTATCTCCAGAGGAGAATATTGAGGCCCCAGAAGAGATCTAGGTACCTGAAATGTATGAAAATAATGAGATCTCAATAAATTATGTCACAAATAATATCAAATGGAACCGTAATGAAGTCAACGTTGACGACATTTTTGCTAATCATATAGCATATGATGTGATGAATGAAGAAGAGGATTATGAGCCAAAATCCATTAAAGAGTGCCAACAACGAAAGGATTGGCCTCTATGGAAAGATGCCAAAAATGCAGAATTAAAATCACTAGCAAAACGAAAAGTATTTGGATCTATAGTCCATACACCTAAAGATGTAAAGCCAGTTGGATATACATGGGTTTTTGTACGGAAAAGAAATGAAAATGGTGAAATTACAAGGTATAAAGCACGTCTTGTAGCCCAAGGCTTTACACAAAGACCTGACATTGATTTTGAAGAAACATATTCACCAGTAGTGGATGCAACTACTTTTCGTTATTTAATTAGCCTAGCAGCAAATGAAGGGCTTGATTTGCATCTAATGGATGTTGTGACTGCCTATTTATATGGCTCACTTGATAGTGATATCTATATGAAAGTCCCTGAAGGACTCAAGATGCCAGAAGCATTTAATTCAAATTCACGAGAACAATACTCGATCAAATTAAATAAGTCCCTATATGGCTTGAAACAATCAAGGCGCATGTGGTATAATTGTCTTAAAGAATATTTGTTGAAAGAAGGGTATAAAAATGACCCGATATGCCCATGCATTTTTATAAAAAGATCGAGAAACGAATTTGCTATAATTGCTGTTTATGTTGATGATATCAACATTATTGGAACTCCTGAAGAGATTTCAAAAGCAATTAATTGTTTAAAGAAAGAATTTGAATTGAAAGATTTGGGTAGGACAAAATTTTGTCTTGGATTACAAATTGAGTACCTGAAGGATGAGATCTTTGTATATCAAGAAACTTATACAAAGAAGGTCCTAAAACGATTTTATATGGATAAGTCACATCCATTTTGTACTCCAATGGTTGTAAGGTCTTTGATAAAAGAAAAAGATCCATTCCAACCCTAAGTAATTAACGAAAAAGGTGTAGAACAATTACTTGGTCCAGAAGTACCATATCTTAGTGCTATTGGGGCACTAATGTATCTTGCTAATCACACAAGACCTGATATAACATTTGCTATTAATTTATTAGCAAGATATAGTTCTGCACCAACACAAAGGCATTGGAATGGTGTAAAGCGTATTTTTCGTTACCTCAGAGGTACTATGGATATGATGTTATATTATTCAAATGTATTTAAACATGAACTGATTGGTTATTCAGATGCTGGATTTATGTCTGATCCACATGATGGAAAATCACAAACAGGTTATGTATTTACATGTGGAGGTACATCAATTTCATGGCGATCTATGAAACAAACTATATCAGCCACTTCATCTAATAATGCAGAAATCCTAGCAATGCATGAAACAAGTCGAAAATGTGTGTGGTTGAGGTCAGTAATTCATCATATACGAATTACTTGTCATTTATCTTCTGGTAAAATGGTTCCAACAGTTCTATATGAGGATAATACTGCATGTATTGCCCAACTTAAAGAAGGATACATCAAGGGCGATAGAACGAAGCATATTTCACCAAAATTTTTCTTTACTCGTGATCTTCAACAGAATGATGAAATAGATATCCAGCAAATCAGTTCAAGTGAAAATTTAGCAGATTTATTTACCAAGTTACTTCCAGAAGCAATCTTTGAGAAGCTTGTCTATGGTATTAGTCTTCGAAGATTCAAAGATCTCAATTGATGTTATCAGGGGGAGTAATACTGATGTTGTCAACAGGGGGAGTCAATACGCGCTGTACTCTTTTTCCCTTATCTAGGTTTTGTCCCACTGGGTTTTCCTAGAAAGGTTTTTAATGAGGCAGCATTGGATAGTGTATCAATGGATGATGTACTCTTTTCTTTGACTAGGTTTTTATCCCATTGAGTTTTTCCTAGTTAAAGTTTTTAATGAGGCACATTCATAAATGGACATCTAAGGGGGAGTGTTATGAATATACTTATTATGTGGATGTCCATTGACTATCAATCTCCAAATATCATTACAAGATGACATGGGATCCACGCATAGTAATTTACTATTTGCATAGTACCACGCATAATAGTTTACTATTTGGTGGGATCCACACACAATTATAACACATTCACGGGAATGCAATCCGTGAATGTACAGTTGTATAATTAAGGGAAAATTGCATCAAATGACCCAGAGTGAAAATTACATTAAAGGCCCATTTTCCTTCTATAAATAGAGGTCTTCTGTAAACATTTAGATTACATTGGAATGAGAACTTTTCTCTACTCTCTCCCTCTCTAAAATCTCTTGTTCTTGTTATTTACTTTTCATCAGTTTTATATTAATTATTCAATTTTTAAATTAATTTCATATTTCATGTCATTTAATTAATATCAATATATATATAATAACCCATCTCTCAACCTACTTTTTTTTTTTTTTTTTTTTTAACTTATCTTCAGCTCCTCTCACATTTCACTGTTGGTTGCCATTAAAAAAATTTCTTTATTTTGTATCGGGCTGCGTGCGCCAAGCCACTGCTCCCTCACTCCTTTAATTCGCCTTTCTCTCTCGCAACTCTTCCTCTGTCGATCTCACACTCCATTTCCAATTCATCTCCATAATTTTTCCTCTCACCTTCCATATCATCCCTCTCGCCATCTACCTCAGGCTCCCTCCATCAATGGCTCCGCCGGACTTAGTTTCTTCTTCTAGCCTCGCGATTGAAGAGGCAAAGCTGACCGGACCAAGGGAGGGTCACGTTTTTTAGCTTCAGGTACGAACCAAACAAATTCATTCTCTATTTTTCTGGTACTGTTCCTAATGCTTGCCTTCTTCTTCTTTTGTTTAGTTTTTTTTTTAATTATTTTTCATTTTTCGTCGTCTATGCCCGTTATTTTCCTAGAGATAGCAGTGATGACGACAAAGAAGCAATTACGATGAAGTTGAGGCCTTTTCTGCAAATGAATCTACTAGCAGAATTTGTCATGCGAAGAAGAGGAAAATCGGTTTCCGCCAAAGAACGAGGTAAATCATTTACAATGAACCATCTTTGTTCATTTGTATTTTGAATTGGTGTGCATTTTTCTGGGTTTTAATCGTTCCTTTGGGTTTAGATTTTGCAGAGAGGTATATGCGGAAAGGGAAAAATGAAAGAACAAGCTATCACAGTGGTAATGAACTAAACATCAACACCCTCTGAAAACTTGAGCTTCATTCCTCTTTTCGTTAGTCCTCCTTCTGTTTCCTCATTATTCCTATCTATTGGTCCTGCAAGTGTCTTTGTAACTGCAAGTGTCTTTGTCTGTCTACCGTATGAAATTATGTTTAAGAGAAACTCTAATTTTGATTGAGTGCATCATTATATTGTAAAATCTGTCAAGTGTGTGATAAACTATGACTCTAAGAGGCTCTTCTTTTTTCTTTATTCTTTAAATTTTAAATTTTTAATATATGCTTTATAATTTTGTAGATAAGAAAATATGGTGAAGAAATAAATGCCGTCTTCAATAAAAAGTTCTCCTCTTTTGCATTATACAATGGGAAAGACGATGATCATTTTGTCCCTTACCAAGTTTCTTCAAAATTGATGGAGGGTCACGGACATAACACTCATAGACATGCTCAGAAAGTGGCTGATCAGTTTTAAGCTTATTGAAGGTAGTCTATGATGGCAATATTCATTATGTCTTGAAAGCAGCTGATTCATTTCTAAGTAGTTTACTCCAAACTGTACTTGATATGCATGCACATACTGCTCAAGGTACACAGCATATTGCATCAAGTGTTGCAACATTGTGCATTTTTCTGGGTTTTAATCGTTCCTTTGGGTTTAGATTTTGCAGAGAGGTATATGCAGAAAGGGAAAATGAAAGAACAAGCTATCACAGTGGTAATGAACTAAACATCAGCACCCTCTGAAAACTTGAGCTTCATTCCTCTTTTCGTTAGTCCTCCTTCTGTTTCCTCATTTTTCCTATCTATTGGTCCTGCAAGTGTCTTTGTAACTGCAAGTGTCTTTGTCTGTCTACCGTATGCCATTATGTTGTCTTCATATTTGTGTCATGCAGAATACCTGAGTGGTAATAATGTACTTAATTTTTAATCAAAAGTTTACAAATCACACAATACCATACATAAGAGGGGTTCAATAATCCATTTGAAGGTCCCCAAGTACTGATTATATCATTAAATAGTATGATATGTTAAATTAAAGTATACAGAGTATGATGGGTCAAAACAATGGCAATAGCAGAATTCATTTGCAGAAGTGTTGAGTTTCAAAAAACAAATTATAATTTTAGACTAGACTTATAAACATACCATGAAAGCAAATGGAAGCAATATTATAATAATAATTCCATTTCCTTTTCACTCTCTGCTACACGTGTAGCAAGGCTGTATTTTGGTTCCTGGGTTATGAGATTTATCTTTTTGTTTTGATGTTTTCATATATAGTTTTCTTTTTGACTGGATCATTTAAGAAATGTACTAAAGGAGGTGGCACAATTGAGAGAGAAGAAAGAAAGGAAGGGTAAACATGATCATATCAGAGTGATGTCATTGTAGTTGTTTAAGGATGTTGCCAGACAGCTCAGAAATCTAAAGTTGATTATGCTTTTTTGCCCCCAATTCATATATATCTGTTTTGACTTTTGAACCAGTGTTTATAATGGGATATATTTCTTTGGGACATATTTCTTATGTGCCTTAGGTTTTCATTGCATTATGCCAGACAAGATCCAGAAATTTTATTTCTATTGTTTGTTTCAGTTTGCATTTCTCAATATTGTCGATCTGGTCTTTTTGCATGTTTAAGACCATTGGCCTGTATTCTGTAAAAGCAGTTGCAACACTTGGATGGCCTATATATCAGAAGCTGGCAATAAAGGTGAACCACCTTTAAATTTCTGGATATATGCTGAATTGCTGAATTTTTTTCCAACTTTCTTATATCTAACTTGTCATATTTGCTCATCTGTTAAGGGCAGCCGCCCATTCATTTGTCCCAAGATCCAATCTTTTAAATATCACATGGATTTTTAATGTTATAGTTGTGATCTTTTTATTAGCTCACTAACCTTAAGTTTTCTGCGTCTTCCCAGAGGTTTGTGCCTTATCTAAATAGGAGGTTTGCTTGAGGTATTAGGGTATCAGAAAGATGTTTAATAAAGCATTTGAAAAGTAGTACTGAATATGAAATTTATGAAGTTTGCAAGGAAGATAATCTTTGTTTTGAGATAGTTGAATCTTTGTTATGACACAATTTCTCCTCCAGAACTCATTAGACAGTTCGAACAAATCCTATCTGCTAAACTCCCAATTTGGATACTGGCTTTGTTCCGCTGCTTGGGCACATAGGGTAGATCACCCAAAATATGAATCATAGGGCTTTTAAACTTGACTATGGATCATTCAAAATTTGACTATGGAGCACCCAAAATATGAAATTACGCCTGGGAACTTTTTCCTCATTACCTTTTTAATTTTTTTGTAATCTTTGCATTTCCTTTCTTTCTTTTTCCTCTTCTTCCTTTTATTTTTTGTTGGGTTATGTAAATTGATAGCTATGACTCAAAAGACTATTCATCTCTATGGCCTTTGAAAATTTATATTTCCAATACTGTCTGATATGGCGAAAGACTATTCATCTCTGTAGGCTTTGAAAATTTTCATTTTTCAAAGAGCTTATATATCAGATTAGATTTTACTGTCAAATTACGTCAGACGAAACACCTCAACGAAATATTAAGATCAATTAATTTAAATATTTTTTTATATTTTAAAAAATTACGTAATTTCTATTTTAAAATATTAAGATCAGATTGTGATCCAAAAGAAAAATAAGCCAGGCTGAAAAAAAGAAAAAGAAAAATATGCATCACCTCTGATATAATATGAAGGACTGAGTCACCGGGTGGATAAAAAAACGTGCATATAATATAAAAGGATTTTCCTATCAGATAAAAAAACAAGCACCAAGTCACGTGTGAAACAACACTGCTTTAACCTCTGGACATTTCCTTTTCCCTCTAGGCAACAACACTTTTTCAAAGTCACGGGCACAATTTCAAATTGTGCATCCCCTCCTCTAATATAATATAAAAGTATTTTACCAAGTCATGGGTTTGAGACATTGCTTTACCCACTGGACGTTTCCTTTTTGTTCTGGACATTTCCATATCCTGTCAGAAAAGCCCCAAGTCACGGGCCTTCAAAAATCAAAATTCACAGATTCAAAATCCTTGTCGTCCCACAGATTCAAAATTCAAAATTTCAAAATCTTCATCCTCAGTGATCAGAAGAACGAGTATAAATTGTCACCCAAAAAGTGAATTGGTAGTCTGGAGAGCGACGGCGAAGAAGCATGGCGAAGAAATCAGTGACAGGCTTCGATTTTTTGTTGAAGAGTGTGACCATATGCAGGTATCTATTACTTAAACCTTTTCTTGTGTTTGTTCGTGTTTTTATGTTAGTGGGATATTCCTCATTATCTTTAATCCTTGTAGTGAAGTAATGAATAGAAGTTATATTTCTAACGCTTTGAAAATTCCCTGAACTTACTTTATTAGATGGAAGCAACGCTTCATTTATAGAACATATAAAGTGAATAGAATCCTACTGCAACCATAAGATTTATCTTCTCAAAATCAGATACTTCTATCCTAATCTAAACAAAACAATTTTATAGTTGAGCATTCATTTTGTTTTAATTTCACTCTTAGTCTAAGTCCTTCTCTTTGTGGGATATGCTTTACTTTACTCATGTTCTTTGAAAATCTGTCAACATTTGTAAGAAAGTTCATTTTCATTCATTCATTTGAAGACCGGTATTAATATGGTAAGGGAAAAAAGGTCACTGGCAATACGGTATTTCAGTTGCTGATATTTATGAATTTTATTGAGATGCTACAACTGGGTATTGATTCTCCTTTTGATTTGATCTTTCAGACAATACGCTATTTGTCACCTACATCTGCTGGTGCTGAGTGCATTGATCCTGGCTGTACTTGGGTAGAACAATGGTAAAATATTTGCTTCCCCAATTCTATGCTGAGTTATGGCAACTGATTATACGTTAGGTGTTTTTAATGATTAATAAAATGAAAGAGGGTGAAAGGGTATTATTTGTCTCAGAAGATGGGTAATAATAACACATCATACTAAATTGTGTCTGAAAATATTCATATCTCACACTAAAATTAAGAGGAAGTTTAGGTTACTGAGAAGTCATATGCCCTTTTATAGGAAGGTGCCACAGCACAATATTTAGATGATTTATTCTGCATGTAACGCATGCCAATTCCCACTGCGTATGCATGTGTGGATACTGGATAGTTATTTAACCTGCTATTTTTTTCATAAGTTTTGTCTGGTAATGTACATCCTTCCTCATATTTCTGAATTTTGGCATTACTACTAATGCAAGGATATCTATTTTCAATCAAATGTGCTTTAAAGCAATATTTTTTTGTTATGCATATGTGGGTTGTAATTTAACCTGCCATTTTTTTACATTATTTTTATCCTTCCTCAGATTTCTTAATTTTGTCATTACTATTATTGCAAGGATATCTCATTTCAATAAAAAATGATTTAAGCAATATTTCCTGTGATCAATGTGTGCCTGCAAGTGGTTCTGTTTTGAATGAGGCAAGGCATAAATTAAGTGTGTCAGTATCTCATTCAATAGGTTCCATATTTGTATTTCATAGCAGCAGAGAAAAATAACAGAGCTTTTCTTTGACAGAATACAATTCTGATGCACTATTTGTTCAGGATTAACAATCAAATTAGGACCTAAACACATTAGCAGATGTGTGGGAATGTAGACTTTGAATATCTTAATGATTGCATAGCTTATTTTCCAAGTTGGAACAGAAAGAAAGAGATACCAGGAAACAAGCAATGGTGACTATTAATTATTGTTCTGGTTTACCATATTTGAGGTTCATCGAACAATTCTGCTTTCTGCGCCTTTTAGATCTTCTTGAAGTAAACAATGTTGTTTTTTGAGATTAGCACATATGGTAAAATGTTCTGATATCTTTTTAGGGTTCATCGAGCCGGGCCTCGTGAAAAAATTTACTTTCAGCCTGAACATGTCTAGGCAGCGATTGTAACCTGTGGAGAGGGCTCTGCCCTGGTCTTAACGATGTCATCAGGCAGGTTAGTTTGTTATCGATGCTTTGCTTAAAGCTCTAACATTTTTTCCTTTTGTGAAAAGAGAAGTTTGGCAGGAAATCTTGAATTTAATGCTGTACTTCTCCTACAATTGCACTTAGTTTAATTTTATTGACTTTATTCTCATATACGAGTTATCACTCCTGAGCTCAAAAGTGATTAGTGCTTAAGCTAATGCCTTAGTTGTCACCTGAAATCTATTCTTTGATTATAGCTGTTTGACAATTGCTATTAATGCTCCCACCCAATATATTTAGCAGTTAGCTTAATAAATGTAAATTATTCTGTAGTTTGTATTCAGGGATCTTCCCAGTTTGGCTTCTGTGGTAACCTGGTTCTCATTGTCATGGTCTGTTTAAAGTTTCTTACTGTTTTCTTCTATATACGATGTGCTGCAGATTGTAATCACACTAGAAATATATGGTGTGAAAAAAATCATGGGGATTCCTTTTGGTTTTCGTGGATTTTCTGACTTTTTTCTTTTATATTCTCAGCTGTCAAGAAGGTGGTTCAGAATATTCATCTTTCTGGTGGAAGTTTGTTAGGAGTTTCACGTGGGGGACCAAGTGTCAATGATATAGTGGATAGTTTGGAGGTGGCTAACTGATCCATTCTATCAATAAATTGAACTTATGGATAGTTGTGGTTTACTGAATGCCTAACTCTTTTCCTTGGCGCAATTTAATAAAAGATAAGTTTCAACCTCAAATCTTTATCTATATTATATGTCATTCGTGGTTGTCTTTATGCTGCCCAGGTAGTTGTTGAACTAGATAGGATTGAGAAATATTTTTACTAGCTACCTGATCTTTTTTACCTGTAAATTATATTAGAAATATATCTTTTTATCTTTTTTGGTATTATGCGGATCGCCTTTTTGACTATGAGCTTGATAAAGTAGGTAAATCATATTTCCTAACTTTGTTCTGTTCATTTTGTTGCTGCAAGGTTCAGGGATGCTCTTCATAAGAGGCCGGAGGAGCAAAAGTATAAACTCCAACTAAGGACGAATATATTGGCTATGAACAATATTTACTCTATTTTCTAAGCACAGCATTTGGATAAGGTGTTCAATATCTGTAAATAGATATCTGATATGATGAAAATCACAAGTTATTTATGATAAAGTTAGAAGCTTGATAGAAAGCTTCATGAAATTGATGCTTATTTATTTTTTAGTTATTCAGTTATTTAGGTACTATATAGATACAAAGTGGAGTTGTTGAATACTTGGATTATGTGTTTAGATATTGTTGTTCTTGATAATGGAGGCTGGAGCAGTTTTGGGAACATAATTTCAACCTTGACAATCTTTTCTACTATATTAGGAGTGTTTGAACTAGATAAGACTAAAAAATATTTTTATCGGCTCTTTATTTTTTTAGTTGTATGTTATATTTTGTTTAATATTTTAATCTGATTTCTGATGAGCCGTAAATTTACTATGTTTTAAAGCACAAGATTAGCGTGAAATTGATCTAATATGATTAAAACGGTTAAGAATAATAAGTTAAAAACATGGATTTGATGTTAGACATACCCTCACAAGTATTCTCGTGTGTTTTGTAGGATTTTATCCATGAGAAAAGCTAATTGGAAGAGCCCAAGAAAGTTAAGAAAAGAAACCACAAAGGAAGTCCAAAGTTGGCGCCCAGGGCACCAACTTTCTGGAGGCATACAGTAAGTTGGCGCCTAGGGCGCCAACTTTCTGCCCCCTTGCCAAAAGTGGCGCCCAGGGCGCCAGAATTGCGAAAATCTGATTTTTAACATTCTAGGGCCCGAAAAAGAAAATAAAATTTATATTCTTTAATGGTTTTGGAGTCTAATGGGCCTTAGAATATAAAAAGAAGAAACCCTAGCAAGGAAACACACCTTCTTGATTTCTTGAACTCCTGGAGCACAAGAAAGAACCCTACGGCATTGGAGAACGAAGATCAAAGCTTCACCGTGGAGATCAACCTTCCCCAATCATTGAAGACCCATTCTCTCTTCATCTTTTCTTCTTTATTTTGTTGATTTAGCCATGCTTGGCTAATTTCCTTTTTGTAGTTAGGGCTAGGATGAACCCTATGCAACTTTGAGTATTTGATTAATTTCTTGATTGGATCTTGGTTTCTTTGATTGAATGAATTTTCTGCACTTAAAGTTTTCTTGAAGGATTGATGACCCTTTTAGATTAACCATAGGTTGATGTATGACAATAGAGATGTTGGTGCATCTAACTAGAACTTGTTAATTCATCATAAAATTGCATGACCTAGACATAGACTTACGAATTTATGCGATCATAGGATTCTGGTTCAAGATCTGATCTTTCTAGGCAATACTAAGACATTAGGTTGTTTTTAAAGATAAAATAGACTAAGGTAGCATCAAGAAATTGGGACTTAGTCTAACCTTAGAGAATCGATCGTCAATTTGGGAATCATAATCAATTAGGATTTCAATTCAAATACTTAAATGAGCATAGGGGGATTCTGAGCTCTAGCTGCGCCTTTCTTGATTATTGATCTTTTCTAAACGTGTCATTGAGATTCTTGATCTTGAGTTCTTGGTTTTCTTTAAATCTTTAAATTCTTGATTGGTTATAACTCATTTTTGATCACTCAAATTGCCCAACTAAAGCAAAAATAGCAAAACGGTGTTTGAAATACTATTCCTCGTGGGACGATACTTTCTCACTATTTTATTACTTGTAACGACCGGAGCACTTGCCGAAGTCCCCCCTATCAAGTTTTTGGTGCCGTTGTCGGGGAATAATTTTATTTCAACACTAAGAGTAGTTATTGAAACTCTAGATTGGTTTTTTCTTTATCTTTTGATATTTTACTCTTTCTACTTTGTTTATGCAAGGTACCACGGACAAGAATTCGCTTCAATTTGATCCTGAGATCGAAAAGACAGCAAAGAAAAACCGGAAACTAGCTAAACAGAGAAAAGAAAAGGGTACTAGTTCTAGTTTTAAGACGGAATTGATTATTATGGCAGGAAACGGTGAGGATCCTCTTCGTCTTCCTTCTCCAAAAAGGATTATGGGTGACTACATGACACTTAATCCCACTAGAGCTACAACTAGCGTAGTCAATCCTACTGTCAACACGAACAACTTTGAGCTCAAGCCATCCCTTATCATCTTGGTTCAACAAAGTTCCTTTAGTGGAAGCGATTTAGAAGATCCTAATCAACACATTGAGAAGTTTCTACAGATCTGTGACACAATCAGGATGAATGGAGTTACTGTAGATGCTATCCGTATGAGGCTCTTTCCCTTTTCCTTGACGGGAAAAGCAAGCGCGTGACTTCACTCTTGTCCTACTGGAAGTCTCTCCACCTGGGAAATTATCACCATAAAGTTCCTTGAGAAGTTCTTCCCTTCTTCTAAGTACACGAAGCTGCTATCAGACATCCGTTGCTTTAATCAAGGCCATGGAGAGTCATATTGTGAAGCTTGGGAGAGATTCAAGGAATTGCTTAGGAAATGCCCACAACACGATTTGCAAAACTATGATCAAGTGAGGATATTCTTCAATGGGATACTTCCATCCTCTAGGATGATGATCAATGCTGCAACAAGTGGTTCGCTGAAACATAAAACTCCAGAGGAAGCATTAGAATTATTTGAGGATATGGGCTCTCTTGATAATGAAACTTCCACTCCACAGCCAAAGAGAGGAGTTCTTCAGTTAGATACTTATAATACACTCTTGGCTCATAATGATAATCTTGCCCAACAAAATAGGTTGATCCAACAGCAATTAGCTGCCCTCACTAAACAGCTAGCCTCTACTCAAGTCTCATCTATCTCGTCTCAACCTTTCTTACCTTGTGATTTTTGCCAAGGGGATCACGCCAATGGAGATTGTGCGGCTATCACAACTGGAGAAATGGCTGAGGTTAACTACATGGGTAATCCTCCCAAGAATCAATTCAATCCATATGGCAACACGTACAATCCTGGTTGGAAATCTCACCCAAATTTCTCCTACAAACCTCAAGCAGCACCTTAGCCCTTTCATCAAACCACCACTACTGATTTGGAGAAGGCATTGACACAGCTGACTTGTACCACCACTGAGTATATATAGGGTTTAGAAGTTTTCCGTAATGAAACAAAGTCGTCTCTCAAAAATCAAGAAGCTTTAATCCGAAACTTGGAGAATCAAATTGGGCAATTATCGAAGCAAATAGCAGAGAGGAGTCAAGGTTCCTTTCCTAGTGATACTGTGGTCAATCCAAAGGAGCATTGTAAGGCCATAACTACAAGGAGTGGTGTAGTAGTTCAACCATTGGAGAAAACTGTTCCGATGAAGGAAAAGCCTGAAAATGAGGAGGAAAAGACCGAGATTAGTGATGTGCAGCAGATTCCGAAAGAGGCCACTACAAAGAAGCCTCCCATCCCTCCTTATGCAAGACCTCCTTATCCCCAAAGGTTAAAGCAACAGGTTCAGAAGCAACAATATGCCCGGTTTTTGGACATTTTCAAGAAATTGGAGATCAACATCCCTTTCGCAGAAGCTCTTGAAAACATGCCCAATTATGCCAAATTCATGAAAGACTTGCTGTCTAAGAAGCATCGGTTGCAAGAAGCTGAAACAGTGGCATTAACTAAGCAGTGCAGTGCTATTATTCAAACAAAGTTGCCTTCGAAGCTTAAAGATCCGGGCAGTTTTAGCATTCCTTGTGCCATAGGGAATGTCAACGTGGGTAGGGCACTTTGTGATTTAGGAGCCAGTATCAACTTGATGCCTTTATCTGTTTCTAAATCTCTTGGCATTAAAGAGATGAAGCCCACAATGATGTCATTACAATTGGCTGATCGATCCTTTAAGAAGCCAGAAGGAGTCATTGAAGATGTGCTTGTGAAAGTGGATAAATTCATCTTCCCCGTG
Organism: Acacia confusa; assembly: GCA_037074495.1. NCBI lineage: Eukaryota > Viridiplantae > Streptophyta > Magnoliopsida > Fabales > Fabaceae > Acacia > Acacia confusa. Next base: position 41,067,937 of record CM073502.1, on the reverse strand, counting down.
GATTTCATTGTTCTTAACATAGAGGAAGATGCAGAACTTCCCTTGCTCTTGGGAAGACCCTTTTTGGCTACAGCTAGAGCGGTCATTGATGTTGCTGCAGGAAAGATGGAGTTCCAGATGAATGATGAAAAAGTCACTTATAATGTGTTTCAATCCATGAAATACCCAGCTGACAATAGTGACTGTTTCAGAGTTGATGTAGTCGACGCAGCTATTCATGAGGATCTGTTTCAAGACAATGAGTCCTTGGAAGAAGATATCGCTCAGTTGTTGCAAGTGGAAGAAGAGGCTTCTGCATTTGAAAATTCTGATTCACATGTTGAGGAGCTAAAGAGGAAGGATAACGATACATCACCTATTCCTCTGAAAGTGGAACTGAAGGAGCTTCCTCCTAATTTGAAGTATACGTTTCTAGGGAAGGATGACACGTACCCCATTATCATTAGTGCTGATTTGCCACCTTCCGACGAAGAGAAGCTGCTTAAAGTTTTGACTACCTACAAGACTGCAATTGGGTGGTCCATATATGATTTAAAGGGGATAGTCCTTCGTTCTGCACTCATAAGATTCTCATGGAGGACAATGTGAAACCGGTAAGGCAGCCCCAAAGAAGACTTAACCCGACTATGAAGGAAGTAGTACGAAAGGAGGTGGTGAAACTATTAGATGCAGGTATGATATATCCGATCTCCGGTTCAAAATGGGTTAGTCCAGTGCAAGTAGTACCAAAGAAGGGTGGAATCACAGTGGTGAAAAATGAGAATAACGAATTGATTCCTACTAGAACCGTCACGGGCTGGAGAATGTGTGGATTATCGACGGTTGAATGATGCCACTCGCAAGGATTATTTTCCCTTGCCGTTTATGGACCAGATGCTTGAGAGACTTGCAGGCCATTCGTATTATTGCTTCCTAGATGGCTATTTCGGTTACAACTAGATCGCAGTGGCTCCAGAAGATCAAGAAAAGAATGCTTTTACTTGTCCCTTCGGCATTTTCGCTTATAGATGAATGCCTTTCGGTCTTTGCAATGCCCCAGCCACTTTTCAGAGGTGTATGCTTTCTATCTTCTCCGACATGACTGAAAGATTCATCGAAGTGTTCATGGATGATTTCTCGGTCTTTGGCACTTCTTATGATGCTTGCTTGGCGAATTTATCTTGTGTGCTCCAAAGATGTCAAAAGAGTAATTTGGTGCTGAATTGGGAGAAATGCCACTTCATGGTGAAAGACGGGGTAGTCTTGGGTCATAGGATCTCAGAAAAAGGGATAGAAGTGGATAGAGCCAAGATTGTTATCATCAAAGATCTACCTCCTCCCACCGTGCGTAGTGTTCACAGCTTTCTTGGTCATGCAGGATTTTACCGGAGATTCATTAAAGATTTTTCCAAGATAGCCAAACCACTTAGTTAGTTGTTGGTCAAAGATGAAGAGTTCAACTTCAACAAAGATTGTCTCGAGGCCTTTAACTTGTTGAAAGAAAGATTAACAACCGCACCCATTCTGACAGCGCCCGATTGGGAGTTACCCTTTGAGCTGATGTGTGATGCCAGCGATTATGCTATAGGAGCTGTTCTGGGGCAAAGGAAGAATAAGCTGCTGCACGTTATCTATTATGCGAGTAAAGTTCTGAATGAGGCGCAGCTAAACTATGCAACAACAGAGAAGGAGATGCTCGCGGTCATTTATGCCCTAGACAAGTTTAGATAGTACTTGATTGGCTCTAAAGTTATTATTTTTACTGATCATGCTGCCTTAAAATATCTCCTGACTAAGCAAGATGCCAAGCCAAGGCTTCTTCGCTGGATGCTACTACTGCAAGAGTTTGACATTGAAATCAAAGACAAGAAAGGGGTGGAGAACGTAGTAGCTGATCATTTGTCTCGGATTCAGGTTAAAGAGTTGCAGGATGATTTAGAGATGGAGATTCGTGATGACTTCCCAGATGAGTATGTCATGGCAATCTGCAATGTCCTTTGGTTTGCTGATATTGCCAACTACAAGGCAATTGGGATGATACCAGAGGGGCTATCATGGCAGCAGAGGAAGAAATTTATGCATGACGTTCGGAGGTATGTCTGGGATGAGCCCTTTTTGTTTTTTAGGTGTGCAGATGGAGTGCTGCGTCGCTATATCCCAGAGGAGGAAACTCATAAAGTCCTCTGGCATTGTCACGACTCAGACTATGGTGGCCATTTTGCTGGAGAACGCACTGCAGCCAAGGTATTACAAAGTGGCTTTTATTGGCCTACATTATACAAGGATGCTCGGAAATTTGTAGAACGTTGTGATCGTTGTCAAAGAACTGGGAACATCTCCAGGCGACACGAGATGCCACTCAACAATATTCTGGTTATTTAGATATTCGACGTGTGGGGAATAGATTTTATGGGTCCTTTCCCAACTTCTTTTAATAACAAGTATATACTTGTAGCTGTGGACTACGTCTCAAAGTGGGTAGAGGCAATTGCTCTTCCCACTAATGAAGCTAAGGTGGTTATCTCCTTTCTCAAAAAGAATATCTTCAGCAGGTTCGGGGTACCTAGGGCCCTCATCAGTGACGGAGGCGCTCATTTTTGTAACCGACAGCTTCAATCCTTGCTCGACAAGTATGGTGTCACTCATCGTGTCGCTACGCCATATCACCCACAGACTAGTGGGCAGATGGAGATGTCTAATAAAGAATTAGCAAATTTTGGAGAAAACCGTTGGGAAATCCGGGAAAGATTGGTCCAAGAAGCTTGATGATGCCTTATGGGCGTATCGAACGGCATTCAAGACTCCTATCGGTATGTCCCCGTTTCAGTTGCTTTATGGTAAGTCTTGTCATCTTCCAGTGGAGCTCGAGCACAGGGCACTTTGGGCAACAAAGCTGCTGAATTTTGATGCTAAGTCTGCTGATGAAAAGAGGTTGCTCCAGTTGAATGAACTCGATGAATTCAGGGTCTTTGCATATGAGAGTGCTAGCCTCTACAAGGAAAGAACCAAGCGATGGCATGACAAGAAACTTATTCCTAAAGAGTTTCATCCGGGACAACAGGTATTACTCTATAATTCACGCTTGAAACTTTTTCTAGGTAAATTAAAGTCTAGATGGTCCGGCCCCTTTGTGGTCAAAGAAGTCACACCTTTTGGTGCAATTGCCATTGCACCAATTGGTTCGGATGAAGCTTTTAAGGTGAATGGGCAGCGATTGAAGCCTTACCATGGTGGAGAAATTGACAGAGGCAGGACCTCTGTGGCCTTGGAAGCAGAAAATTAAGGTGATATCCGTCAGGCTCGAGACGTTAAACAAGCGCTGGTTGGGAGGCAACCCAATATATTTTTCCTTTTATTATTTTTTTCTCTTAGTTATTATTAGTAGGTAAGGAAGGATGATGAGGTCGCACTAGAGGACGATGATGACCACTCCGATGACTTTTGACTGAGCATGCGTCCATCTTCAAATTAATTGCTGAGGACAGCAACATTTTAAATCTGAGAATGGTGGTCAAAATCTGCAAATACCAGGGGAGTATCTTAATTTTATCTATGTCCTTTTACTTTGTTCTGCTCTAGTATGAGACTTGCATGATCATTATGTAACTAATTATGAGAGAACCTGAGCTTTAATTTGTACTAAACCTGAATAGCATGTATGAAGCATCATTGATCGTTTGAGATTTTATATTTATATTACTGCTATGAGATTGCATTGAAGTTCATTGAAAAATATAATTGCTTGTTTGGATTAGCTGTTGGATTGTGAATGTATGGATAGTATTTAAATGATAAATCTGGGAATAGTGTCCTAGCTTGAGTCAAAGCCATGTAAGGATTTAAGCCTAAACAGTAAAAACTTTCTTTTTGAGAGACCTCACTGTGGTTGGACTCTAGAACTTGCTCTGTTTCTCTTGTGATGCATGCATAGATTGGGAAGACAAAGGCAAATTTTTTTTTTTTTTTTTACACCCACTTGGCCAAATAAACTACCTTAAAAGAATATCTTCCATTGCTAGCCCCTCGAGCTTAGACTTGTTTGTTTTCTATTCACCCTATATTGTTACTTAGCACAGGACCCCAAGCAATCCTACCTTTGAATGAGATTAGATGATAGTATGTAATTCACAGTTCAAAGAGAATTTTTGGCAGGTAATGAGAAGGAGAAACGAATGAAGAAAAGGGAAAAAAAACAAGGACTATAAAAAAAAAGAAAAAAAAAGAAAAGAAAAAGAAAAAAGGAAAGAATGTTCAAAAAGCCACAAAAAAAAAATCTTTGTTGCAAATAAGTAGTATGAGAGGTGGCAAATGCAAAAGTTCTAAAAGAAAGAGGTTGGTCAATTAAAAAGGAGAGCTCGAAAAATCTGTATTGAGTTAGCTTAATTTAAATTCAACCTATGTCTTCTAATCTCATACATGGATCTTAGCTACTTCCCAAATATTCCTACCCCCAAAACCAGGCCACATTACAACCTTGAAAAAGACCTTTTGATCAATCTGTGCATGTTGTCTGTGTTCCTTATCTTTAGGGACTTGAGAATAGGATCAAGCCTATGGTAGTACTGCTACATTGGTGGATTGAGTGCATACCTCCCTAAACACTTGAGTGATGAGTGAAATATTTATTCCAGGAAGGAGTACTCAAGTTAGATGCTATGTTCCTCTATAAATTGAAAAATGCTATTCATGTGTTGCAAGGCAACAGTTCATTCATACTTAGTATAGTATTCTTCTGACTATCTGCTCTTAATCCATATGTCAATGCAATATCATTCTTACACCTAACGTGCTCTATCTCAAGATCACTTGCTTGCATCATACTGGTTATTCTTGTTTATTGATGAGGACATCAATATTTAAATCTGGGAATGTTTAATGAGCCGTAAATTTACCATGTTTTAAAGCACAAGATTAGCGTGAAATTGATCTAATATGATTAAAATGGTTAAGAATAATAAGTTAAAAACATGGATTTGATGTCAGACATACCCTCACAAGTATTCTCGTGTGTTTTGTAGGATTTTATCCATGAGAAAAGCTAATTGGAAGAGCCCAAGAAAGTCAAGAAAAGAAGCCACAAAGGAAGCCCAAAGTTGGCGCCCAGGACGCAAACTTTCTGCCCCCTTGCCAAAAGTAGCGCCCAGGGCGCCAGAATTGCGAAAATCTGATTTTTAACATTCTAGGGTCCGAAAAAGGAAATAAAATTTATATTCTTTAATGGTTTTGGAGTCTAATGGGCCTTAGAATATAAAAAGAAGAAACCCTAGCAAGGAAACACACCTTCTTGACTTCTTGAACTCCTGGAGCACAAGAAAGAACCCTACGGCATTGGAGAACGAAGATCAAAGCTTCACCGTGGAGATCAACCTTCCCCAATCATTGAAGACCCATTCTCTCTTCATCTTTTCTTCTTTATTTTGTTGATTTAGCCATGCTTGGCTAATTTCCTTTTTGTAGTTAGGGCTAGGATGAACCCTATGCAACTTTGAGTATTTGATTAATTTCTTGATTGGATCTTGGTTTCTTTGATTGAATGAATTTTCTGCACTTAAAGTTTTCTTGAAGGATTGATGACCCTTTTAGATTAACCATAGGTTGATGTATGACAATAGAGATGTTGGTGCATCTAACTAGAACTTGTTAATTCATCATAAAATTGCATGACCTAGACATAGGCTTACGAATTTATGCGATTATAGGATTCTGGTTCAAGATCTGATCTTTCTAGGCAATACTAAGACATTAGGTTGTTTTTAAAGATAAAATAGACTAAGGTAGCATCAAGAAATTGGGACTTAGTCTAACTTTAGAGAATCGATCGTCAATTTGGGAATCATAATCAATTAGGATTTCAATTCAAATACTTAAATGAGCATAGGGGGATTCTGAGCTCTAGCTGCGCCTTTCTTGATTATTGATCTTTTCTAAACGTGTCATTGAGATTCTTGATCTTGAGTTCTTGGTTTTCTTTAAATCTTTAAATTCTTGATTGGTTATAACTCATCTTTGATCACTCAAATTGCCCAACTAAAGCAAAAATAGCGAAACAGTGTTTGAAATACTATTCCTCGTAGGACGATACTTTCTCACTATTTTATTACTTGTAACGACCGGTGCACTTGCCGAAGTCCCCCCTATCAATTTCCTGTGATTAATCTTTTCCAAATTTAGGAACAGTGTTTTGCAAATTGTTCCTTAGAAACAAAGAAGGGGAAGGGAAATGAATGAATTGGTAATTTGGGAAGGTTTTGTGTTGGATACAATTTTATACCTATGTTTCCTATTTTGAAGAATTATGAATATTCCAAATTTGAAGTTTGAACCATGTTTCTATAATTAAGTTGAATTTTGGTTATTCCCTTAGTAAAATGGAAAAAAACATTTTTTTTCTTGGAATTTTCCTCCTTTTTAGATGATAAGTGTGTTATACTAAATTACAAGAATTGGGTGTAGATATGGAAGTTGAGATTCTGGGATTATTTAAATTAATTTGATTGTTATATATAAATTCCATATTCTAATTTTTTTTCCTCTACTTAAATTCATTTGATTATCATATATTATACATATGTAATTTATAGGAAATGATAATAATATATCCTAATTTATAGGATTTCGGTGTAGATACGGGGCATTATTTAATTTAATTATTATAATGGGATTATTTTAATTATATTTACACATTAATAAACCTAATTTAAATTAATTTGATTGTTATATATAAATCGCATATTGCTTTTTCGTTGTCACGGGTTTACATTTCACTGAAGGGATGTTTTTTCTTTTCTCAAAACATAAGGGATGTTTGAATATAATTAAAACAAAGTGAAAATAAAGCACGACAATTTGTTTTCAAGGCTTGCTATACTTTTCTAAGATCTATTTTGTATTATGGAGAAATCCTGACACTTATACTTTTCTAATGTTTCTTCTTTTTCTTTTTTTTCCCTTTTAATGTTATTCACTTGATTTCATCTTTCATTGGTCTAGGTTTCGCCATCAAGGCCACTTGAATGACAAAATTGAATTCTATATTCATAATAATGTGTCGGTTACAGATTCAGATTAATCTCCTTTCACCAAGTTTTTCTGTATTAGGTCGACGCCTGAAACAAACCAAGTGAGCATTACGCCATTATCTTGTGGAGAAAGACATGGGTCATTCATTTTAAATAGAAAAGGATGATAGGGGGAAGATCTAGGGATATAGGGGGCTCAGGAGGAGTGAGGAGATATAAATCTAAACCATCAGATACAATTAATAATATACTTTATAAAACATCATTATTTAACATTATTGAGATTTTATTTCTAATATGTAGTTTTTTTATTGGTAGTGATATTTTGATATTCCTTAAAAGTAATAAAATTGCATCACTTAAGAAACAAAATATATTTATATAACTCATGAAGTATTATCAATCCGTGCAACGCACGGGGAAATACAGGCTCATTACATGAATTACATGATTATTACTCCCTCCATATGGTATTTCATACTTTCAATTAATTACGTATGAGGTACTACACATCTTTTTGCTTATGCTCTTGAGTTAGTAACTTTCTTAAAATTTTATTATTTAACTTTTAAATTAATTTCATAGTCCATTAGCTGCTAGAAAAAACTTTCACAACATAGCTGCAAGAAAAAAATATAATAATTAACAATTTTAAAATTAATTATGATGATAGTTTGAAGTGATGTATAATTGCATATTTTCTATATAACTCTAAGCTAATGTTATTGAGAAGAATTATTGAAACTGTGATAAACAAAAATAAGAAAAAAAAATAGAAGACAATTACTGCCTACCAATTAATTAAGCTTCTTCGAAAATTTAAGAGAAAATTATAAATAGATCCTAAATAAGAAATTAATTATATCCATAATCTTATTTACATATGTCAAATTTCATTTTTTATATATCAAATTTTTGTAGTTACAAGTGGTTAGAATCCGTGGGCAATTAATTTCCTTATTTAGGGCCTTATGTAAGTATTTAATTCTACCTATAGTTTAATTATATTATTGTAGCCATGATCTTCATTTGATATTAACAAATGAAACATGCTTATTCTTATCTACTAGAATGTAATTACACGCGCACACGAATACATATACATACATGTTTGTGTTCGTGATCTTGCTACCTGTACACCCAAATCTGATTTAGAATGATGACATATTATGAAGCTAATTAAGAGTATTATATTCATAGGAAATAAAAGATATTCAAGTTCGTGGGGATAAACAAATTCAAAAAAAATGCCTGAGTAAATATTGTCAAAAATATTGCATATCAAGTTACGAGTTAGGAAAGAATGTTGCCAAGATCCTAAGGAATGTGGATGAATTAGAAACTGAAGGGGAACCGTTTTGTAGGGATTCTAAAATTGCTCTCAAGCGTTAGCATAAGTCGAATGAGATGCCTTGTGGTGATACGGTGGGCTTAGATTTAATGTTTGATAAGGTATGGAGAAGTATTGAAGAAACAAATACTGGTATCATTGGCTTATATGGGATGGGCGGGGTGGGAAAGACAACCTTGTTAAGGAAAATTAATAATGAACTTGGGAAGAGATCAGATTTTTACATTGTGTGGGTGGTGGTATCCAAAAGTCCCAACTTAGAGAGTATTATGGATAACATTAGAGAATTGGTGGGGATTGGAGATGACATTTGGAATCTTTGTAGTAACCAAGATGAAAAGGCTCGAGAGATTTACAAAGTCCTAAGAAGAAAAAAGAAATTTGTTTTGTTATTGGACAATATATGGAGTAGGATTGACTTGGAAAAGGTCGGAGTGCCACATCCAAAGGAAACTAATTTTCAATCCAAAGTGTTATTTACAACACGATTTGAAGATGTGTGTGCAAAAGTGAAAGCTCAAAGAGAATTTAAAGTTGAAGTTCTCATGGAGAAAGAAGCTTTCGAGTTATTTTGCATGAAAGTGGGTGAGGGAACTTTAAAATCTAACCTTATCATTCACAATATAGCACAGAAGATGGCTAGAGAATGTAAAGGGCTACCACTTGCATTAAGTGTGGTTGGAAGCGCCATGGCTGGTGTGAAGAGTATAGAAGCATGGGAACACTCGATCAATAACTTAACAAGTTCTTCGTGGACAGGTTTAGGCTGGGAGACAGAGGTTTTTTTTGTCCTCAAGTTTAGCTATAATCGACTACCAGATGAAACACACAAAAAATGTTTCTTATATTGTGCATTATACCTAGAGGATTATCAGATGCGAGCGCACGATCTCATTTTTAAATGGATATGGGAGGGGTTTCTTGATATTGATGGGATCAGAAGTGTACATGATATGTATTGCCATGGTGGGTCCATAATTGAAAAGTTGAAGCTTTTGTGCTTGTTGGAGAATGTTGAAGATGATAGCTTTTTTGTGTCCTATATAAAGATGCATGATGTCATTCGTGACATGGCACTATGGATAGCACGTGATCAAGATGAAAATAAAAAGAAGATTATAGTACAAGAAGATGCATGGGCAATATCTCAAACTAATGTTGAAAATTGGGGAATGGTAGAAATAATTTCAATCTTGAGAGGTGCTGAATCATGGATACAAAGCAAATCTTGGACAAGTCTCAAAACATTATTATTGCATTTCAAATCTAATTGTGCAATAAATGGATTACAAAATATCCAATACGCGAGCCAATTAAAAGTCTTGGAACTAACTGATGTGGGAATTGTATCCGCTGAAGGCATGGGTGGCCTAAATCTTTTGGAATATCTATCATTGCAGAGAATCATGTTAACAAATGCATCAAACTTGTGGACTGAGTTGAAGAATTTGAAAAACTTGAAGGTTTTTTATTTGCATTTAAATGATTATAATGTTATTCCTTTGGGAGTAATATCAAATCTTCATCAGTTAAAATTTTTTAGATTTTTTCGTTACCGAGGAGTTCAAGGTGAGAGAGAAGAGGAAGAATTTGTAGAGGAGCTGGAGTGCTCATCAAACTTAGAGGAATTGCGGGTGGTAATAACAACCGAGAATGGCCTCAACAAATTATTTAAATTGGCCAAGTTGCAAAGCTGCATATATTCCCTTCATCTTCGTAATGTTGGCGGCCAAGTTAATGGGCCATTTCTATTAGCAACCGTGTCAAAAATGAAGCACCTACAACGTCTTGACTTGCTAGAGTTGGAAAACGTGATAGATTTTTCTGTTTGTGACACATGTCGTCTAACCAAGCTTCAAACTGTGTGGATTCTTGGATGCAATACAATACATCATTTGACATGGTTGAAGTATGCTCCACTTCTTTGACAACTTGTTGTTGTATGTTGCATGGCAATAGAAGAAGTGATAAAGGGAGAAATGATATTAGAAGATGAGGAAGATACTATATTCTCTTCTCTTGAAGTGCTGGAATTGCATATATTGTCAAATTTGAGGAGCATACATGAGAGAGTCTTGTCTTTCCCTTCCCTGAGATCCATCGAAGTGATTGACTGTGAAAATTTGACTGTGAAAATTTGAAGAAGTTACCATTTGATTCCAATTCAGCCAAGGCTAAGTTGAAGCGTATCACGGGACGTCAAGAGTGGTGGGACAACTTGGAGTGGGATGACCCAGCCACTAAAGCCACTTTCCACTCCAAATTTCAAAGCCGGTGATCTTCTTGAACATTAATTTCTCTTCGGTAAAGGTACTTTAGTTGCAGTATTATTAATATTAGCCTTTTTACTCCTATTTGATTATATATGTATTACTTACATGTGTATATCGTTGCAGATTTATTCATGGAAGATATATTATATGTGGGATGAGCTTGTTTTTATGATCACTTTGAATAGCCTGGATTTTGGTACCATATATATCCCTCACTTTTCGTCTCATTTAGTTTTATTAATTATTTCGTTGTTTGCTTTTAATGTTTTCATATATATAGTGATTTAGTCGAGGTCCAAAAAAAAAAAAAAAAGTGATTCAGTCATTTTCTTAACTTTTGATATTTATTAACAAAATTTGATATAATGGGGGCATACTATAATTGGTAATAATCTTAAATTCATATATTGATATTTGAATTGAATTTCTTATCAATAATATAACTTAATTAAATTACATAATGCATTTTTATGCCTCAAAACATGAGAAACAGTGGTGTAGATCACAAAAAATACAACAAATTGAACGGATTGGTAATGTAAAAGTGTGACAAAAAAATTAAAAAAAAAACTGTATATAAAATTTAATTTTTCTTTCTTTATTAATTTTTCTTTTATGTGTGACAGCGTTTTAACCTGAACCTCTATTTATAATTCTCCCACTCTCATTATTTTAGTTTTATGCTTCTACTATCTTTTATCGTTAAATGTTTGGGTGATGGAATTATTCCCTCGTCTCTAACATGAAAAATTGAAAACTTTAGTTGGGCTTAAACCTTCCGTTCGAAATAAGTGGCACGTATATCTTTTGCCATTCTCCTGGAACTATATTTATGGACATTTTAAGATTGACTTTTCATGTAGTTTAACTTGTGTATTACTCTACTTTTTTAAATAAGACTTTGAATTATAGAGTTGAACTTAAGAACATGGAATCATATCCAGTGTTTTTATTGAGGTTTTAATAATGTAATTCGAATAGCTTGTAGATCAGATGGCATCCTCACATTAATGGAGTGACTTTTATCGAGCATGTGGGCATAGGAAAGTTTGTGTGTATGGGACCCCTTCCCTAGGATAAAAGGCTAGATAGGGCAGTAAAAATATTATTCCTGTAATTACAAAGCCTAAAAGGGGGTGTTACTACAATATGCATGATACATATTTGACTTATTCACCAAATTTACTTAAGTTGGATTTATGAAGATAAAATACTTAATTATCCGGTCATTTACATTAGTTTTTGTCAAATATACAACAAGGGTTATAATGCTTCCTTTTATTATTCTAATATTATATCATTCTCTTTTTATGTATAATCATTTGTGTTAACTTTTGTTAAACATACAACAGGTGATGACAGATGTGGATATTTTAGAGCCCCATTGGACACTATTGGAGTTCAATATGATATTGTTGCTGGATTTAGTTTTCATAATTTGGTTTGCTGAAGACTCAATATTTGAACATTTTAATTGAATGGATTATGTGGTGATTCAATGTTTGGTGTGGATGAACATTTTTTGTTTTTTTCTGGATTTGGATCAGTTGTGATGTATGAATATTGCTACTCTTTGTGCCAATTATATATGCGATGAAAAGTTTGTGGTGTGAAATGTAGGATCCAGTTATAAAGCTCGTTTTAGTTTGTGGTGGAAAAACTAATACACCCGCTTATTTTTACTAATTTAACTATTTTTTTTCCTGTCTTTATAAATCAGTTATCAAACTTTTTATATCTAGGGGTGGATGGTTTTTTTCCCTGCTTTGTTTTGATGAATGAATAGCGTACAAGACAATATTTCTTTTGTTTTTTAGGTATTAAACGGCAAGCAACGGAGCTTGAGTGATTAATTACATACTAGCTCTATGAAGTTCAATATTTTGAAATTTTTTATTTTGCATAATTTTTTATTCAAATAAATTTTAAATTCTGCAATCGTATCAGGATAATGGCCACTCTACACTAAAATTGTGAACCAATTTTATTTTGTTTATTTTTTTTTTCAAATAATATAGTCTGATTATTTGAATTTTTTTAAAAGAAAAAATTGATTATATTCTTATCAAAAAGCTAGAGAAGCTTGTTGATGATATTATAGTTAGTTAAAAGTCTTTTAATTAATTTTTTTTAAAAAAAATTACTCAATTTTTTAGATTCTTTTATTTTGTTCTAAATATTTTTACAAAGAAATTTTTTTATATGAGATATTGAAAGAATCATTTTTTTTTATTGACACAAGGTATATAAAGAGACCAATTTTTTTATTTGCATTTAAAAAAGTCCGAATATCATGCAAACTATATCTAAAAGAAAAGTTAATTACACATGTAAAGGTTTTTGCTTTTAAGGTTTAGAGGATAAATGATTTTCGTCTCTCTTAATAAGTGTATTTCCTGAGATTCGACTTTACAAGTACCACTCTAGTTCCTTTTTTACCCAAAGCTACTACCCAAGTTCATATACATTAGATTGATGTGAATGATGAAACGTATACCTTTTAATTAACTAGATAATCATATATAGTGAATGTAACATCTCAATTTTCAAAAGCGGAATAATTTTTTTTATTTAAAATCATTTCAAATAATCAGAGTAGAGCATTTGAGCGGAAGAGTAACTGATATATATTCAAAATGCCGTAAGTCTGGCTAGATACAATAGCGGTACAGAAACCGAGTATTCCAAAAGTGATGCACGAAGACAAAAGGAAAGCCTCTGCTGGATCAACAACGGGTATTCTTCCGCCGAGTCTTTAAGCATGCTGCTTCCCCTTTTCTTCCGACACCGGTTCTCCCGACCTTGATGCTATGTAAAGGGCTGAGGTCCAATGCATACGGACCCCAGGTAACGGTTAACCTCATATTTACATATACAGTACAAAATCACAACAAATGAAACACTTCCAAACATGTCACATGTCACTCCCAGTGAATGCAAATGTACCGCTCCCAGCGAAAAGTACCACTCCTAGTGAAAACAGATATATCACTCCCAGTGTAAGCAGGTGTATAGTTATTTCTTAACAAACAAGTATTCAAACAACACCACAACATGCACACAACACACATACCACATATACACATACTGTAAATATCAGAGTTAGTGTTACAGTACGCGAACGTACATTCGTTGACGAGCGTTTAGTACGTTGATGGTAAACCGTACTTTTGACGAAAAACAGCGGAACGACAATGAAATGACAGCGAAACAAGATTACTGATATCCTATAATGATAATATCATATTTATCAATATTTGATATCATAACAGGCATTTTAGGTACAAATTACCATTTTGCCCCTAGTGTGATTATTTGGCGGAATTTCGCCAGAGCTTCGCTATTTTGACTTTAAACTTTCATAATTTTTGCTATAACCCTTTCTCTAGTATACTCCTAAAATAAATATCATATTTATTCCTAAAACATGATATCTAAGCTAACTTGAAAATTAAAGACTACTTTAGCAACTCTACTATAACTACCGAAAGAACTACTTAAACTAAAGACTAAGGACTGGAGAACTTACTCAGAGCTTTGCTATAACTTTCTCCGGACTCCTCCTTCTTCCTTCCTCTCCCAAATTTCGAAATCCACAAGAGGATTTGGTGTGAGAATTTCAAATGAAAGGGTGGCTATTTATAGAAAATCTCAATGGCATTTTGGTAATTTTGGTGAACTTTGTCTGGTTAAATTTCGACCGTTGGATCGCACTTTTGCTAGGTGGTTTGATCTTGGCCATACACCTCTCAAAGATGATGTCATCCTTAGTCACCAAGGTGATGTCATCAACTTACTCAAGAAGTTTTCTACCGATAAAGTCCTTGTTCGGTGTTTTGATCGCGAAATTTTGTAAAATCTTAAAATTCTGAAAACAACACTTTGAAGGTCTTTTCTTCCTCTTCGAGAATACTGGGTTTTCCTAATCTTATACTCTCATTAAGGATATTCCGTTGCCTGCCGAAAATCCTCAGTAATTGCTACCGGTTACAGAAATAACGTTGGCCGGCGCCAACTTCTAGATAAAAATTCACTGATCAATAATATACTTTGACTCTAGAAACCTAGTTCACGGTTTTCTAGGTAGGATTTTATTTCTATCCGTGGTCATTTATAATATTACTTAATTACCACATGTCTTAACTTATAATGTTATTTTAATGCAAATATCTAGATATTAATTTCTTTTCATCCTTACCCTTTCCCTTGAAATTTTCGGCCAGCACACATATATACATATATTATTATTTTTTCCAATTTCTATTAACTCCAATATTTCATTTCTCTTGCACTTATTTTTCTCAAAATTTTCCTAAATTTCTATAATCTTATAAAATTCCCAAAAAAATTACTTAATTAATCCCTTACTAATTATTGATAATTTTCTTAATTAAAATTAATCATTTTCTGACAACAATTTTATTGACATTAATAATTTAAGCTCCATGCAAAATATCAAAAATCATAGAGTCAATTTTGGTTCCAAAATACTTTTAAATTTTTCTTCTTTTTATTTTCAAAGGAAATAATTTATTAAATTGTCTAAATTAAGGACAATATTCCTTCTAATTTTTTAATAATTATTCCATACCTTCTAGAATTTTTCATAATTCTCTTTAGGATGTTTTATGGCCCTAAAATGCATTTTTTTCACATTTTTGCCAATAAATTTCCTCTAATTTTCTTAGTGTTTTTCCCTTGAAAATAGACTAATTATACAACATGTTGAGACCAAAATCTTCATAAAGGGACTTTTTTATCATTATAATATAATATTCCAGATAATAATTATCCGAATATTACAGTGAACATAGTTATCACAAAATAATCAGAGTTAACCAAATGTTGGAATTTACGCGGAATTTAAATTTTTAAAATATGCTTAAGTATGCATCATGAGCCCTAATATGTGGCAATATACATTCATCCAAAACATACAAAAGTACAAAAGTCCTACTTTTAGCAGCAAAGTAGACGAAACCTCTGCTTGCTTCCCAGAAGGACCTGGACCTGACTGGTCACCTGGGAAAAATTGTGTAACCATCAGTCCAGCTCATTACGAATATAGATAAGTGCTAGTGAGGTGTCAAGTGGATTAAAACAGTTTAACTCAAATAAACGATTCATCAACATCCTCATTATATAATATCACAATAATAATAAGTATCATAATGGGTGTAACAATTCTTTTTTTTTGAATTTTATTTCCCCAAATACCTACCATCAATCCAACCGAACCGCCTTATTTCCTCCAATTAGACCCATGGGCTAAGTTACACCCATGTTACTGGTTACTCCAAAAGCTCACTGGTCAAGTGATGAGAACCGGCCAAAATCCTCAGAGCACCTGCCCCAGGCCATGGGTCTTTTCTCCATTTTACCCTAGTGAGGCGTCGTAAGCCCATCGCTCTGATGGGCAAGTCCCATCGCTCTGGTGGGCAAGTCCCATCACTCTGGTGGGACAATAATAAGCCAACCATCGTGCACCAATGGAGGCATCACCACATGGTGTAAATGACTTTTCCATTCTCCCCCAATTCTTCCCATCCCCAAAATTATCATAACAATTCAATAGGGGAATTTCCAGAATATTTGCAGTAGCCAAGTCATCATAAATCAGTTCTCAAATCATATAAATGCAAGTATTTCAACTTAAAAAAAATTCCACATGAGAGTTTTATTTAAAACAATCATAATCAGTTCAACAAACACTCAAAAGCAGCATATCAATATCATAATAAGTGGAAAGTGGTTATCTCTCGCTTGAGCTAACTACTTTCACACTGCTCCTAAATCCCATAATTCAAATACACCACAATTTAATCTACCAAAACCAATATATTGACAATTAATAACATCTTAAAATTCCACATATTTAAAATTATAATTTATAATTTCATAACATTGTAAATACACTTAAAAATAATAGGACTCCATACTATGTATACATATATAACCCTCCATGTCGCAACTTTAATTTTTAATTAAACATCCCATGCATATGCATTCCTTATATATATGTATAAGTTTTTCTTGCTTTTAAAATTTATGTTCACGTAATATATATACATATATGCTTATGGCATGATGCTTCTTCTTCATACATATATAACCTGACAGTAACGTACACACAACCACAAGTTCTTATTTTCTTTCTTTTTATTCCAGTATTTTATGTATATAAAAAGTAACCATACTATATATATATAAGCTTCCAATAATTCATGTGCAGTGCAGCAACATTTTCTTCTCCCCTTTTTGCATTATATAATCAGCAAAATTTGAACAATAAAACCAATTGATTATTTATCTCTCCTCATGATAATATTTATTCAATTTATCATCCATTATTTAATAATTTCCTTTCTACTAATAATAAAAGTATCTATTTACTTATTTATTTTATGAAGCTATTAATTAACTAAATCTGAAACGAATTCCATTATAAAATATGTTTCAATCCTATCTATTCTAAGTGAGATAATTTAGGAATTAATTAGTTTAGATCCTATTTCTTAGGAGCAAATTAACTCAAATCCTATCTTTTTGATTTTCCTAATATTATACTAGATTATATTATATCATACAATTTACCCTAACCTCATATTTTATTATGTATATATATATATATGATACTCACACACAAAGTTTACAGCCGCCGCCCCCCCCTTCTTATGTATATTTATAATCATACATATAGTAAAACCAACAAAGATGATGAAAACAAAACGAATGGGAAGCGATGCAGTTAAATGAAAATCCTCACACACCCGATATACACACCAACTCACACAAACACCTCCTACAATCACTCACATTCACACCAGCATACACGCTGACAAAAAAGGAAAAGAGTAAACAAAACAGATGCAAGCTTCAGTGAATGGAAACACACTCTATATTTATATTCATCCATTGAACTCTTTCCTTGATCCAACGACATACACACATACTCCTCTCTTGGTTTCTGTTCCGTGGTTGAATAATAAAGGAGTTGGACTTGGTCTAGGATGAAATCCCAAGGTCCTACATACCACAGTGGTGGATCAAAGTCCACATAGTTCGAAGGTAAACCGTTTGGCCTAAGGTGGCCAGAGGGGGTGGGGTGTGTGCTCTGTGTGAATAGAAAAGGTAGAGTTTCAGGAGCGTGTGAACCTAATAACTGCACATTTGTATTTAAAGAGTGTACCTGGGGGGTCATGATCCGATATTCTCTCTGTACGTGGTCCCACTTGCAACTACTCCTGCACGACTGACGGCAGTTAGCGAGATAATGGGATAATACCTTATCAGGTATCCCTATTTTCATGGCTGGACAGCTGGCTTTGGGCCTAGCGAAGCCCAATTCGCTCGTCCATAACAGATGCCCCCAAGCTCGGTATTTCAGGCCTCTGACATGCCAAGCTTTATTGGGTTAGAACTACCCCCGGTCGTATCTCGGATGAAATCTTTGACTCCTCGTTCTTTACTCATAACCCAGCTCGATTTCATCTTATTCTCTGACTTACTTTGATCGCCTCCTTTTCACTCATACCCCGGTTCCTTCACCGTGTTATGCCGAGTTACGTTTGTACGCCACGTGTTTCCCCGACCTCCCTTAATTCGGGGCGCTATCTGTAACTGACTTAGAGATACGCGTGCTCTTGCCCCGTCGTGCGTAGCGTTGCGTTGGTTTGTTTGATGCGGGAACGCGTAGCGTCGTATTGGGACCGGTGCCAACAACTCCACTGTCAGCCGTTCTCGACTTTCGCACTTCTTTAAATGCTCACGACTTTCCGAGACTCATGATGGCCATCTACTTTAAGGCTTTGCCAGCTGTACCTGCCTTCTCGTATTCCCCTGACGTCACGGGCCCCATCGTTTCGCATTCACGCCTGCTGGGATCTTTCAAATCTGCCTCTTCAGACCACTTCTTTATAACTTTGAATGTTGCGGTGTTCTCCTTTTTTACGCTTTGAGTTTCCAGTTTTCAAAAGAAAATACTCACAACTCAGGTGTTCCAAATCCAAGTCTCGACCCTCTCTTTTACCCCGTTCCCTCTCAGGTACATCTTCATCGTCAGCTTCTGTTTCAAGTGTTTACTGTTTTTCCCTTTCTTCTGTGTTTATTCTTTCGTAGTTAAGTGCATTTCGTGTCATTTGCATGTATGGGTTCTTCTGGTTTCGATCCTGGGATTCCGTATACTAAACCTTGCATTTTTGGGTTTTCTTGGGAAGTTCTTGAGTATTTCATGGATAAGGACCAAGATATACCTGTAGACATATATGGTAGGCCTATTCCGGAAGAGGATTGGGAAGATATTAGGAACATGCCTGAGAAAACTGCTTTTTGGCTATATGGTGCTCATCGATCTCCTGCAGCCATGGCTGCAGATGTTCTTAGACCTTTTAGGAGCGGTGACCGTAGGAGAGGCCCTAAGGTTCCGCCTCCCCTTCCGAAAGCTTCTCGACCTCCCCTACCTCGGCCTCCCCCTCCCAGGCTAACCATTAGTCCTTCGTTTCTTGTTAGGGCGGTTCCTATTTTGGCCGTTCAGCCTTTGTCTGTTAGCGAATCCCGGCCTAATCTGGTTAGCCCTTGTGAGACCTGTCAACACGAGGCTATTGCCTTCGTCAATCTTGGCTGGGAGGTGGTTGCCGAGACAGTGCTTAGGAGTTGCACTCATGGATCTGTTCCTATCCTAACATCAAAGCGTGCGTTGCATCATATGCCTTCTTCCCGAGGTGGATTTCTATCTAACTCGTCTTTGCTTTTATATTTATATAGGTATAGATGGCCTCTTCTTCTCAAAGTAGCGAAAAGTCTGTTGCTGAGGAGTCATGTTCTACCAATGCCGCATACAGTGCCGAAAATAACCCATGTCGTTTCGTTATATGCCCTCAAGTGTCCCGGATACAAAACAAGATGACCTCTGAAGAGTTTAGGGGGCCCGTCCTTAGAGATGGAGAGGGGTATACGGTTAGGTTACCTTTAGATGGAGAGTCGGTAGCCTCATGGCGTGGTAGAGATTCCCCTCATTTCTTCTTTATGTATAGGGATGTGGTTACCGTCCTAGGTGCTTCATTCCCTTTCTCGGATTTCACCACGGAAATCTTGAACCATTTGTATTTAGCCCCCACACAACTGCACCCAAACAGTTGGGGCTTACGTCCTCTGTTTCGAGAATTTCTGCAAGGAACAAGAGATACCTTGTACCCTACCATTGTTTTTCTGCTTCTTTTCCCCAGTAAACACCTATAAGACCAAAGAAGAGCCCCTAGAGTTTGAGTGGACCCATCTTCGGGGTATCCGTAATAAGAAATTGTTTAATCCGTTTACCGAGTCATTCAAGGGCTTTAAGTCGGCCTATTTTGAAGTAGAGGTCATTCCTGGCCAGGTTCCGTGGTTCCTCCGTTTGAATGAACAGGGAGAGTTGGAGGAAAGATTCCCCCTTTATTGGACTCCTAACCACCACCACTTTGGAAATAGGGCCTTTAACCCGAAGGTGTTTAAGCTTTCCCCAGAAGAGGAGAAAGTCGAGGAGCTATTGAAAGACCTCGGCTAGGCGATGGGGCCTTTTGATGCTGGGATGTATTTATCTGTTCCTTTAAAGAAACAGAAAAGAAAAACAAGTATGCTGTGTCTATAGCAATTTATTCCTGTTGTCTTATTTTATCACGCTACTGATTGTTTTTTATTGTGTAGAGAACATCATGCCGCCAAAGTCTACAACTCCAGCAGTGCATTGTGCAGAGACAACCATGCCGCCAAAGTCTACAACTCCAGCAGTGCCGGCTTTTATGAGGAAATTCAGCAGAAAGCGGAAGGCAGCTGAGGCCGAGAAGACGGGCCCTGCCAAGAAGTCTTCCGTCACTCCCGCACAACCAATTACCAAGGTGGCTGAACTAATCACCAAGGTGATGCCCCTCCATCTTCTCCCAATGTAGGAGCTACTTCTTCTCCTACCGCGGCAGTTCTCTCTCCTAGCCAGTATACTTCACCGTCCTTCATGTTCGAAAATCCGGTTGACTTTGAAGTCCGGAATAGCATCCGCCCTCCTTTGAGCTGGTTCACACCTTCGCCGCCTTCCGCTGAAGAAAAGAGCATGTTGATGGATATCGAACATTTTGCTCTTCGAGCCGCTGGGCTTTCTCAAGCTGTGGCCTATTTCAAGGCTCAATGGGCTAAGTCAGATGCGAAACTCAAGGCCGCCACATCCGAACGAGCCGAGGCTATTAACTCGGCGGTAAAGAGCGCGGTTAAGTCGGCGGAGAATGCCAAGAATAAGGCTGTTGCTGAGGTGGAGAAGGTGAAGAAGGCGGCTGATGAGAAGATTAGGACTGTGCAGTTAGAGTTGGAGGGTGCGAGGCGGAAACATTCTGAAGACGCCGCCGAAATATCCCGACTCAACTCCATCCTGCAGAGCTTGCAAGATCAAACAACCTCCGATGCTGCCTACATTGCCGACCTGGAAAGAGGCGTGGAGGAGTCTTTCAATAACGCTTTGGCGTAGGTTATTTTCCTCAATACTAACGTCACGCTGAACCTCGAGGACACCCGTGTTGATGGGATTGTGAAGGACGGGAAGATTGTGCCTGCAAGCGCTCTGGAAGAGTCGGCTGGGGAGGGCCCATCTGGAGTGGGAGGAGATACTACTGACAATGCTGAATCTCGGCCTCCTACCCTTCCAGATGCTGCCGCGATTGTCTGATTTGCCAGTGTTGTTTGATAGGCCGTTTTTGTTTTCCGGTGTTAGTTTTTCTTTTTCCATTTGTAATCAACTTTGACAATGAATAAAATTCTTCCTTTCTAAATTTCCATGTGCACTGTGATTTTGTTAGCAAATTTAATCGCTTTATTGCCCAGTGTTCTACCCAGCGTTAATAATAACCTTATGACTTAAACTTGGTTAAATCAAATCTTAACCAGGCCAGATTGATCAGGTCCGGCCTTAAATGGTCTTATTACGGGTGTATTTTCATCGGCCTTGCCTATGCTTTCCTCGTAGGTTGAGCACGGTCTTTCGGGCTATAAAGATGGCACCGGGGAATTGTCGAAAACGGGTTATGGATTCCTTTTCGTAATTCCTTGTCGTGGAATTCGGGATATCCTTATGCTTTTAATGGGCCTATCGTTTTAATACGGCCTTGTGGAATTCATTTGAAAATAGGTTTCAGAACTCTTTTTCGTGAATTCGTGTGGTTTCGACGGTGCGATCTCTTTCGTGACTTTTATGAAGCTATCATATAGTCGAAATATTTTGATAAAACCTAACGTTCCTCAATTAATTAAAATGGCGACTATGTCGCTAACAAACATACTTGCATAGACCATGCTAAAACATCAAAACGAAACTTAACTATAGTAGTTTCTCAATTTGTCGGCATTCCAGGTTCTCTTTATTGGTTTTCGGACCAAGGTTTCAAGTTCGTATGCCCCGTGCTTCAGTACCTCCCTAATTCGGTAAGGTCCTTCCCAATTGGGAGCTAGCTTCCCTTCTCGTGCATTCTTGTTGCCTATGTCGGCTCTCCTCAGTACTCGGTAATGTGCTATGGCTCTTACCTCGTCTATGAGATCTAACTCGGCCTTAATGGCCTCGTTGCTCTCAGTTTCAGACAAGGCTTTTTCCCTTCTCTATGACGGTTCCCCGACTTCAACGGGTATCATGGCTTTACATCCGTACGTGAGTCTATAAGGCGTTTCTCCTGTGGTGGATTGAATACTAGTCCGATATCCCTATAACACAGCGTATAGTTGTTCAACCCAGTCGGTTTTGGCTTCTGCATTCTCTTTTTAAGGTCGTCCACGATCACCTTGTTTGCCGACTCGGCCTATCCGTTAGACTGAGGGTGCTCTACCGATGCAAAATGCTGACGGATCTGGAAGTCGGTCATCATTTTTTGAAATCCTTTGTCCGCAAATTGTGTCCCGTTGTCGATAATGACTTCCGCCGTGATTCCAAAACGGGCGATGATATTTCTCGCCACAAACTTTTGTACTCTAGCCGATGTTATAGAAGATAGCGGTTTAGCCTCGATCCATTTAGTGAAATAATCCACCGCTACTATCAACCACCGGAATTGCCCCGGTGCCCTTTGAAAAGGTCCCAAAAGATCTAGCCCCCATTTGTAGAACGACCAAGGTGTGGAGATATACTTCAGCTCAGATGGGGGAATTCTGATGATTTTAGCTTGTTTCTGGCAACTGTCGCATTTCCGAACATGATTCTTCGCATCTGTTGATAGCATCGGCCAGTAGTACCTGGCCCTTATAGCCTTCCGGGCTAATGCCTTGGCTCCCATGTGTTGTCCATTGATACCTTCATGTATTTCGGCTAGTACATATTCTGCCTCTTCGGAACTAAGGCACTTTGCCATTGGCGCCTGTAGCCCTTTCCTGTACAGTTGGTCATCTATCATTGCGTAAGATGCCGCCGTCCGTATCAGTTTCTTGGCATCTTTGGGTTCATCCGATATAATTCCTCGTTCGAGGTAATCTGCAATGGGTTTCCTCCAATCGTTTTTGTTGGTTATGATCATCACGCATGTTGGGGCTTCCAATCTTTGTTGCACTATAGTTCGGTTGTTGGTCCCTTGGGTGCTAGCCAGCTTAGACAGTACGTCAGCTCTGGTGTTATTTCCCCGCGATATGTGCCTTATCTCTACTTCATCAAATTCATCCATTATAGACTTAACCTTTCCGAGATACTTGACCAGTAAAGGTCCTTTAGCTTGATACGTCCCATTTATATGTGATGCCACCAGTTGGGAATTAGTAGATACCAGTACTTTCCGAGCTCCGTTTTCCTTTGCTTGGATCAAACCCGCTATCAAGGCCTCGTATTCGACTTGATTGTTGGAAGTTTTAAACCCGAGGCTCAAGGAGTATTCAACAGACACACCCTCCGGGTTCTCGAGAA
Organism: Acacia confusa; assembly: GCA_037074495.1. Taxonomy (NCBI): domain Eukaryota; kingdom Viridiplantae; phylum Streptophyta; class Magnoliopsida; order Fabales; family Fabaceae; genus Acacia; species Acacia confusa. The sequence goes on along the minus strand of CM073502.1, from coordinate 41,044,420 downwards.
TTACTCTGGCCCCGCTTCCTGTCGAGTTAGAAGAGCCGTCTACAAACAGCTTCCACTGTGTGGGGTGCCCTTTTATTGGGGCGAGTTCTGCAACAAAGTCGGCTAAGGCCTGAGATTTTATCGCTTGCCGGGCTTCGTAACTAATGTCAAACTCGGATAATTCTATGGCCCAGCCAGTCATTCTTCCTGCTAGGTCGGGTTTATGCAGTATCTGCCTGATGGGTTGATTAGTTCAAACTACAATAGGATGGCTCTGGAAATACTGACGTAGCCGTCTGGCCGCAGTTAGTAAAGCAAAAGCCATTTTCTCAAGCTTTTGATATCATATCTCAGCTTCTGAAGAACCCGACTTATAAAGTATATCGACATTTAACCTTCATTTGCTTCTCGCACCAAGGCCGCATTTACTGCCTCATTGGTTACCGCCAAATAAAGGATCAAGACTTCACCCGTTATAGGCCTGGTTAATACTGGCGAGGCTACCGGGAATTGCTTAATCTTTTCGAAGGCTGCCTCGCATTCAGTGCTCCATTCGTGAACAGCTCCCTTTTTAAGCAACCTGAAGAAAGGAAGCGACTTTTCGGCCGACTTCGGTAGGAACCGAGTTAATACGGCAAGTCTTCCTGTGAGTTGTTGGACTTCCTTTTGGCACGCAGGGGCCTTCATTTCTAAAATGGCTCGACATTTATCAGGATTAGCCTCTATACCTCGATGGGTTAAAATGAAACCCAAGAATTTCCTTGACGGGACTCCGAAAGCACATTTGGCTGGATTAAGCCTAATTTTGTGTACTCGTAATTTATCGAAAATCTATTGTAAATCCTGAACATGCTGCCCCTGGTCTCTCGACTTAACGATCATGTCATCGATGTAAACCTCGACATTTTTTCCCAAATGATCTTTGAACACTTTTGTCATCATTCGTTGATATGTTGCTCCAGCATTTTTTAACCCGAAAGGCATTATGTTGTAATAGTAATTCGCCCTTTCCATGATAAATGCCGTTTTTTCTTGGTCCTCGGGGTGCATAGCAATTTGATTGTATCCGGAGTATGCATCCATGAAGGATAAAAGTTTAAAACCTGACGCGTTATCAACTAATTGATCCACATTAGGCATGGGGAAAGCGTCTTTGGGGCATACCTTGTTCAGGTCTTTGTAGTCCGTACATACTCTCCACTTGCCATTGGATTTCTTTACTAGTACGACGTTTGACAGCCAAGTAGTGTACTGGACCTCTCGTATAAAGCCGGCTTCCAAAAGCTCCTTAATGTGCTCTTCAAGAGCGGCTACTCTGTCTGGGCCCATCCTCCTTTTCTTTTGCGCGACTGGGATAGAACCCGGTCGGATTACCAACTTATGGCAACAAAATGTTGGATCTATGCTAGGTAGATCGGCAGGTCCCCAAGCAAATATGTCGGCGTTCTTCAATAGGCATTCCGTCAAAGCATGACGAACCTCGGCACTTAACTCGCTTCAGATCTTCGTGGCTTGTTCCGGCCTACTGCCCAGGATGAAGTCTCGCAACTCTCCATTAGGCTCAGGCCTTTGGATTTTTTCCTCCGCTCTCATGTCCATCTCAACCAGATGAACACCTTTTTCTTCCCGAGTTTGTGACGAGGTTGCGTTCTCTCTGTTTCCTTTCATCGAATCGTAGTAGCATTTCCGCGAATCTCTTTGGTCTCCTCGACCAACCACTATCTTGTTCTTCCTACCAAGCATTTTTGCCTTTTAATGCTTAGTGGATACCAACATATCCCAATTGTGGATTGTTGGCCTTCCGAGAATGACGTTGTAAGGGGATGGGAAGTCGGCAACTAAAAATTTGACCACCTCAGTTTTAAAAGCTTCTTTAGTACCCAAGGTCAGTTTCAAGTCTATACAACCTTTAGGTTTAGTATCTTGGCCATTGAAACCGGTTAAGGTTGTTTTGCATGGCTTTAACTTATCTGGGTTCAACTTCATTTTTCGAAATGCCTCCCACAGAAGGATGTCCACCGAGCTTCTGTTATCGATGATGATTTTTTGGATTCTACAGTCCAGAATCGTGCCTGTTATCACTAGGCCGTCGTAATGATCGGGGACCACATCTTCCAGGTCGGCCTCGGTGAAACTGAGTATCGGTCTATCTCGCTCTTTTGTTTCCTTCTTAAATTGTGGGCAGCCTTGGATGGTCAAGACTTCCTTCAAATATTTGCGACGCTGATTTTGTGAATCTCCTCCACCGCCGGGTCCCCCGCTGATGACACAACAGTCATACTTTGCTTAGGGAAACTCATCATCGCTTTCTTCCTTCCTCTTCTTCTTCTCCGGACTTTTATTTCATCCCACCCCAGGGCGTTTATTACTTGAACATCCCTGCGTTTGAATCACATATCTCTGCAACTTCCTTTCTCGGACAAACCTTTCTATTGCATCCCTCAGATCCCAACATTGGTCCGTTGTATGGCCGGGTTGGTCATGAAATTCGCAATACCGAGATTTGTCCAGGACGGCTTTGTGCCACATAGGCCGCGGTCGCTCTGCTTTTCTCATCTCGGTTAATCCAACCTCTCTTCATATCTGTTCTCTGGACACCTTTAAAGGCGTGTACTAGCTGTATTTTCCTTCTGCCTTATTTCCCCGGTGCTGGTTATCCATTGGCCGTCTCCTGATGTCCGACTTCGAACCACCATTATAGTCTTTATTCCTCGGAGGTGGGCTCCTATTTCGTCCTAAGTTACTTCGGCTGGCCATCTCTAACTGTTCGAGTTCCAGGTACTTCTTCGATCGATCTCTAAATTCGGCTAGTGTTGTAACATTGTCTTTTACTGTCGACCTTTTGAGATGGGAACCGTCATGTAAACCAGAGATTGCCAGATGCAAATGCACGTCCTCCTTCAAGTTTGGTACTTAAAGGGCGGCATCTTTAAAACGCTCGAGGTATTGCTGCAACGTCTCGTTTGGGCCTTGCCGTATGTTCCCCAATTGGAATTGAGTTTTGGGTTGCTTTCTGCTTGTCGCGAAATTCAGTAAGAACTTTTGGCCAAAACTTTCCATATCTTGGACTGATTTCCATGGTAAAGAATGGAACCATAACTAGGCTGCCCCTCGCAATGTTCCCGCGAATAATTGGGGCACTATTGGTCCTTCAAATCCTTTCACCATTATTTCCATGTTGAAGTTGTTGAGGTAAACCTGTGGGTCTTGAGTTCCATCGTATTTTGGCAAATCCCTTAAGTCGAAACCCTTTGGGTATTTTGCCATCCGTATCTCATCAACAAAAGGCCCTTGCACTCCGCCGCCATGACTTTTCTCCGATACTTCGACATTAGCCCGGGTGGTTTCCGGATTCCCCTTATCTCGGATTCTCTCAGCGCGTGGCGCGTCCATATCTGTAATACTTCGAGGCATTGATGCATCTGCCTGCCGTGTTGCTACGGCGGCATTTGGATTTCCTTCTCGATCATTACTCTGCTCCACCTCCACTAAGCTTCCTTGCCGAGTTTGCGTTGCCATTTGACTTGGGTCCTCCTTATCCCGGCAAGCATTATGATTGTTGTTCTCTTCTCTCCCTAGCCTCTCGTCCAGAATCTGCTGGAGTCTCCGACCTTCCTCTAGCCGTCATAGAGCATCCGTGCGCTCCATATCCTCCTGCAGACGCTTAACGTCGGCCTTCCTTTGTAGAGCATGTCGTTTTTCCATGTCCTCCATCTGCTTGAACATAGCTTCTATTACTGACTGTAGTCTTCGAACATCGAGATCCTCAATTTGAAATTCTTGCGAAGAGTGTTGAAGTACGGGTGACAGCTGTACCGGTCGCGAAATTTGGTTATCAAGGGCCTGAGCTGTTTCCACTGGCTCGTGTTCTGCATCCATTAGCACTAGATTATCTTCCGGTGTTACTAACCTGTCTCGCGTTCCCACCTCAGGATTCGCAAGCGGTAGCAACTCTGGTTGTTCCTACAGGGGTGCTTGATTCCGGCCCCTGGTATTTGCCATTCTCAGCTGCTTCGTAGGTCGGGGAATCGTAATTTAACGGTCCCCACAGACGGTGCCAAGTTCCGTGGTTGAATAATAAAGGAGTTGGACTTGGCCTAGGGTGAAATCCCAAGGTCCTACATACCACAGTGGTGGATCAAAGTCCACGTAGTTCGAAGGTAAACCGTTTGGCCTAAGGTGGCCAGAGGGGGTGGGGTGTGTGCTCTGTGTGAATAGAAAAGGTAGGGTTTCAGGAGCGTGTGTACCTGATGACTGCACATTGGTATTTAAAGAGTGTACCTGGGGGGTCATGATCCGATATTCTCTCTGTACGTGGTCCCACTTGTAACTACTCCATTACCTGCACGACTGATGACAGTTAGCGAGATAATGGGATAATACCTTATCAAGTATCCCTATTTTCATGGCTGGACAGCTGGCTTTGGGCCTAGCGAAGCCCAATTCGCTCGTCCGTAACAGTTTCATCAACACACACACAGCAACTTACATTTAAACACACTTATCCTTTATATATATATCTATGCTTTTCAAAGCTCATGACAGAGATTCCAACCCATGACGGCAAGAAGATTTTACACACACACATCACGGTCATGACGCAAAAGCATACACACACCCAGCATCATACATGTGCCGCAAAGCTTTTAAAATACCCAGAACAAATTAAAGATGATAGCAAGACCCGAAAAGGAGAAGGCTTTAGCATATATGTATGTATTTATCCATTAAAGCTTATTTCTTTGCTTTCGGCAGTATACTCATACAGCAAAAGAATGAGAATCCAAGGGACTTGATGATGGATACAGAAGCAAGAAAACGATAATGGGAAACAAAACGATGATAGCCAAGACAAAAAGAAACCATGACAGCAAAAAGAATAGAAGAAGGCGATGATGGAAGACTTACAAAGATGCTGGATTTTATACTCTATCCCAATGGTGCTAGAACAGGGTAGTTTGGCTTCGGTTTCCCTTGCTCTTGTTCTCTCTCTCTGACACCCTCTCTCTCTCTCTTAATTTTTCTCTGTTTTCTGACGAGAAAAACAGAGCCAACGATGAGCCTCCCCACACTCTCAATTTCTCTCTTTTCTGTTCCTGGTTTTCGGTGAAATGAAGAGTGTGAAGGAAAGATGAAGGGAAAAACTATAAATATGGGAGGGAGGAGGAAATTGCTCGACGGACAAAAACCAGAGGTTACAATGTTTAGGGGCTCGAAATGATGAAATGGTAGAGAAGGGGTATGATGTTCTCTGCATTTCTAAATTTCCGTGTATGAGAAGAAGGTCAACGACCTTGTGTGAACAGTGGGAAAGCCGAAAGTTGATCTGTTTCGGTGGCGAGTTGCAGCTTGCGTAAAGGTTAGGAGGATTGATATGCTTCTACATTTTTATTTGTAACAGACTGGAGAGAGAGAACATGAGAGAAAAAAAAAAAAGATAATGTTCTGGGCTTGGAGCCAGGAGGAAGATGATCTTGCTTTCGGTTTGGGCTATTGGAGGATTGTATTTACGTGTTGGGCCAGAGGGAGGAATAAAAGAACATCCTATTTGATCTATATTTGTTTTAAAATTAAATGTAGGTGTTAAATTTTGATAATAATTCCTTACTTTGCTTTTTAAACATTATATTATTCCCTTGATGGTATTTACAAATAAATTCCTTAAATTGAACAAATTAAATCCTTAATCTAATATAGGGATCTTTCCTTAATTTCCTAATTTTTTCCTCTAGGCCATAAAAATAATCCTTAGGCATAAAATATTGATGATAAAAAATTTTAGGCCTAAGATAATTTCTTATTCAGATTTATTGTTTTGCCCCAATTAATTTTTATTGAAATAAACCTTAATTTCAACTAATGATTTTATTATTATTATTTAACTCTCTTGTAATATTTAATTTAAGTTCTCAAATTTTTAGATGTTACAAATGAGAACTACAGTCTAAACATGATATAAGTGGCCAAAAAATACAAAATAAAAAGAAATTAAAATAACAATTTGCCTCTGTCACTCTGAAAGAGATGCATAAGAAAATACTCGCAAACAAAAAATAATTCACATTTCTAGATAACTTTTCACATACAAATACGATGAATATATTGGAATACAATACAAAACGTACACAGCTCGCTCCTGAGAAGTATGACGGAAAAAAAACAATAAGAGACAAAACTGGAGCACTTCTATCTTTACAGAGTATATGCCATTCCTGAAGCACAGCTGCTTGAAGAGCTCGACGCTCAGCCTCCTCAGCCGTTAATTTTGATAGTGTTGATTCGTTTTTTTATCTTTATCACCCTTCTTTTCTTTCTTCTTGTTTTCATCTTCGCTATCTTCTTCCTCATCCTTTTCTGATTTTGGGGACTTCGGAGGCGGTTGAGCTGCCTTCAACAAGGCTATCCTTTCATTTAGAGATACAGAGCCTCTTGGCGGTGGCTACTTTATACTCCACGCTGCCATCAGTGAGTCATCTAGCCAGCCCTGAAGATCAGATCCAATCTCCTTAGTGATCGATGCGTCCGATGCTTGAACCACGAACTTGCACAACATGGTGGTTGCCTCAACATTTCTACTCACTTCACTGGCGCCAAAAATCATCATGCCCAAGAAGCCACCATGCCAAGTCTTTGTCGCATAACACATCTGTTACGGACGGCGGGGGGGGGGGGGGGGGGGGGGGAAAGGAATATTCAAAATTATTTTGGTTAAGCTTCTGTTGTATTAGGTATGTTGTCACTGTCTCAAAAGGAACAGAATCCAAGTGAAAACATAAATTCAGATTATTGTTGCAGGTTGCATATCAACCATGAAGACAATTAACAGACAACATATTTACTGGAGATATTAACAAGGAAATCCGAACCTGAAACCCTGCCACGGTGCGGATAAGATGCGAACAAACTTTGTGGAATGGCTTGGAAGACAAGGATTTCAATCCACTCAAGAAAGGAGAAGCTCCGCACTGCTGGGCTGCAGTGGCCTTGCAGCCACTTCCTTCATAGGTATATGTGCCGATGTATTCAAGTACAGCAGGCAAACTGGGCCACAGCCGAAAATATTCAGCAGGTGAGATTAGATGTGGCAAAAGAAGCTCAGTCAATGTGTAGTTCATGCTGAGTTAATCCCACCCGAACATCCACTCTGTAACACCTGAATTTTGGATCTAAAAACTTGAGGATTAGCCTATTTGTAGGAGACTACTAGGCCTTATTTATGAAGAGTGTAAAGTCTTGAGCCTAGTATGAAGAAGAGCTTGAGATAATTAGTAGGAATATTTTAGACTTTGGGAAAGGTTATGAAATAATTAAGGAGAAAATTAAATATCTTAAATGTGAGTGTGTGTACGTATGATGCATGATAAATATAATAACACATTATATAATAAATGTGTGGTGGTGAAATAATTAGTGAAGGAGGAAACATATTCTATATAATAAGTGTTTGTGTGTGGTGAGAAGGTGACATGTGTGTTGTATACGTGTGTGTATTGTGTAGAATATTAGATTGATCATTGCCAACACACACTCCTCAATCTCTTATTTTTCTCAATCTCGGTTAACACACACATATACATAGCTATTTATTCATTAAACCTTATCAGCCTATATACTTTGTAACCCTTTATCCTTTTGGCCCAACTTGTACAAATCAAACCATCCAAAGCCAATTAAACAAACAGCCACCACGTGGAAGGAGGAAGAAAACCAGCTGCCATTTCTTTTGCTAGACACATAATGATGCTGCAAAATAAAAGAAAGATAATCAACAGATCATTATCTCACGGAATCCATACTTCATTACTTCTTCATTTCTTCATTTCGGCTGAAAAAGAGAGTTAGTGAGAGAGAAATCCGAGAGTGAGGAAGAACACAGAATACTTCTCTTCGGCTTCACCATCTTCACCAACACCAAACCACCTTCTTCAACCTCATCTTCACGGCATCATCATCATCAACCTTAGCATTTCTTAAATCACCACGGTTTGGAAGCAAGAAGTTAGGAAGGAAAGATCAAGGAATTGTCAATTGCCTGAGCTCAAAATAAAAGTGATCCTAAGGATTTTGGTAAAGGTATAGTTTCAGAAGGAGTAACAGATGAGTGAATAGTGTCCCTATCTAATTTCTATAAATGACATTTTTATTATTGAACTTTTATGTTTATTTCTATATTTAAAAGTATGATTTTATAAAGGAATAATTGTTGATAGTATATGAGTAAAGAAAGGTGATTTTATTCGTTGTTGTTATGTATTTTCTTCCTATTGTTCAAAGCAAATTCATGATTATGAAGTTAAATGGAAATGATATTTTTGAGTTATTTTTCATAAATTTTATATTGGAACGATCTTGGATTTTAGAAAGTTTATAAGCTATAATCTATTATTTTGAGATGAAATGTTTTTACGAGAGTTCTTAATGATTTAAAAGGATTTTATCGACAGATTGAATTTGAAGGAAAGTTTTGAAATATTGTATGTGAAACTTCATGCTAGGGGATTTGACTATGAAGTATGAGATAGAGCTGTTATCATCTTGAAGGAAGAATTTTTTTTTACTTTGATAAATTGACCCCAAGCATGCTTGAAAATGTTTTTGGGAGAACTGAACACAAAACGCTGGTTACTTACAGCAGTACTGTTAGTTCTTGGTGCACCATGGTTAATCTCGAGCTCGCTTGTTATTCATGAGATTCGTTCTCATGCTTGTTTCATGGATTGTGTGTCCATGCTTGTTTCATGGCCTTGAGTCATGCTTGATTAGTTACCCTCATGGACTATGTGTCCATGCTTGTTTCATGACTTTGAGTCATGCTTGGTTAATTTCCCTCGTGGACTATGTGGCCACGCTTGTTATCCGTTCTGTAAAAAGTTCTAGGGAAAGATGAGTTTTGATAATTATGTTTTAAATTGATTATATTAAATCAAAGGTTTTAAGTTCGTATATGAAATTATTTGAATAATGATAATTATATAGATTTTTATTTTATTCATGATTGTATGGTTTAAGATTTTGAAATTTATTACTATATTGTTATTGTTAAAAGATAAAGATGTTTAAATTAGTATGCTTTGTATTTTATTAAATTATAAGAGTGGGATGTTATTCATTGGAAAATTTACTTTGGTTCAGACAATGATCCTGTACCTCCTGCTGAGCGGTGAAGGATTGGTATAACGACTTAAGGCTTGCGGTCTCATTTTGGAGTGCTTCTAGTAGATGTATTTACAAACCTAGACTTTTTGTATTATTATTTAATGCTAGATGCTCCACGTAATCTATAGGTAGGATCCCTACCTTTCTTTTGTTGTTTGGAACACATGAATATTATAGATTATCGTATTATAAGTATTAAATTAGTATTTGTATATAAGTTTAAGGCTTAAGGAATGTGAGTTCTCTCATATTCCGTGCCGGTCACCCCTTGGGTTTTCAGGGCGTGACACACTCGGTCTAGTTTAAGCTCAGTTAAACTTAAGATTTGAAACATTTTTATTCACAGTAAATGGGAAATGCTGAAATAGATATTACAACAGTTTGATAAAATTTTGCCACAAAAACAAAAATAAACCCATCCATAATCCAGTGTTTCATAGAGAGCACATTCAGTAAGATATATTCTTTCCAAATTAATGACAAAGGGAGATTTCTATGTGGCACTAGAAATTAACACCAGCCTACTTTGAGGTTAGTAATTAATCACTATCATCAGCAACAACTGCATGCTAAAATACAATGGTTAGTTGCTCCTTCCTTTTTCTTTAATGAATTTTCATTTGACTACATTCATAGGCAAAAAGCAATTTCCTCAAACAAAACATGGAGCATTAACGTGAACAAAAGAACAAAGACAATCTGTGCGAAATTTTGTCAAGATTTTCAATTGAAGCAATGGCAGTGCATCAACCTAAATGTACCACATAATGCAATTCTTAGAATAATTCTAGTCAAGGCAACCTCAAATCTCAAGTAAAATACCAATCCTAAAAGGTTGACAAGAGGGAAGAACGTCCACTAAATAACAAAGGCGTTTCTCACACCCTTCAGTCATGGGACTCATTCTCCACCATCATAGACACCACAATATTGTCCATTAAAATATCCTACTTGAATTATTTGAACAAGCCATAACCGAAACCACAGCAACCAAATTATCAGATAACTAATTATGAAAGAAAGAATAAATCAAGAAGGCTTTAACCTTTAAATGCAGACTGATACGCCCATCAGCAGAATCAGCTAAATGATAACCTTCAATATAACAGGGATCACTACTGCCACTCAAAGTGATTGAAGTAGGAGGAAGTTTCAGTAAAGTAGAATCAATCCCTTTCGTCAGGAAGAGGGTTAGTTCACTAGGGTCTGGCCTCCAGAGCTCCAAAATAGTCTTATGAACCAATCCTTTCAGTTTTCTATCCTGAGCAGCAGATGATTCGTAAAACTGAACAGTTAATTTGTGGTGACTAAATGGGTAATCGCCTCTAGCTGCAGTAACCCCAGGCCACCTAAAAGGGAAGCATAATTACAGGTTATCACCTAATGAATTAAATTTTCTATATGACAAAGATCAACATCAGAAACAATGGGTAAATGTCAATGGAATAGGCTAACATCATATTTTAGCTTTTTATAGCCAACAGCAATCAAACTTTTTCGCAGTTTCAGAATAAAAACATTTGCAGAAAATTTTTAGTAGATAACTCAAGAAAAGAAAGCATGGATTCAGTAAATTTGGGGGCATGCAGCCATGCACAGGTCAGACCGAGCTAATTTTTCTACCAGGCCCAATTTTATCTCAGACTGCTTTTCCCAGACTGGGAAGACTGGCAGGCCAAAAAAAAGGACTGGGATGACTGACCAAGGACTACCCAGATCAGAACAGTTCCAGATTGGGTCACAAGAAACACGATTTTGGGGTTTTCATTTTTTCTTAAAAAAAAAAGAGATTACGAGGCTTGCTTTTATAAATGGAAATCAATGCTAAAAATGCAGAAGAAACATGACAATGCTAAATCAGCCAAGGTAAATCCAAGTTAGGAGAGTAACAGATTGGAAGAATGTAAATAGATGAGAAAATATGTAGAAGAAAAAATGCCAAATGAAAGAGATCTGGATAATGTGTGTCGAGCCAGAAATATGATGCAACTGGTGCAGGAAAAGAGATTTGGTTTTCAAAACCTCCGGGCGCATGGCATGGCTATTGTCAATATGGGGTGGAGGGTGGTACTGGGGGAGCTTTAGGCCATTGTTGCATAGTCATAGGTGAGGATGATGTGTAATACCCTAAAAATCCTACTTAGGATAAGTATCATAATTTAGTAAATAATACCTATTGGAAATAGGTGAATATGAGGTCTCAAACACCTTATATTGAAATTATTAGGACAATTTCTCCTAAGATTAAATAATATGCAAATAGGTCCCTAAAATATTTATGGGTTATTAAATACCCTGAGAAAATTATGATAAAATCCTAAGAGGCAACTAAATATTTATTAAAAATTAGAAAGTATATTGTCTCTAATTTAGGTAATTTGTATCCAAAATGCCTGTTATGATATCAAATATTGATAAATGTGATATTATCATTATAGGATATCAGTAATCTTGTTCCGCTGTCATTTCGCTGTCGTTCCGCTGTTTTCCGTCGAAAGTGCATTTTATCGTCAACATACTAAACGCTCGTCTACGAAGGTACGTCCGCGTACTGGTAACTTTAACTCTGATGTTTATGTTATGCATATATGTGGTATGTGTGCATATAAAGGTTAGAGAGTATCTATAATGCTGGGAGCGATATGTCTGTATGCTGGAAGCGATATGTCTGTATGCTGGGAGCGATATGTTTGCATGCTGGGAGCGATACATATGCATTGGTTATGATAGTTTGCTTGAGTATGTTGTTTGGTGTTGTGGTATGAGTTGTCTATATATTGTGTATGTAAACATAAGGTTAACCGTTACCTGGGGTCCGTATGCATGGGACCTCAGCTCTTAACATAGCGTCAGGGTCTGGAGAACCAAGGACGGAGGACAAGGGGAAACGCAAGCAAGTTGCTTAGAAGACCCGGCTGAAGATTTCCTTTGATGTTCCAGCAGAAGCCTTCCTATTATTGCTTTTCTTCACTTTTAAACCACGCGGTTTCTATATCGCTATTGTATCCAACCAGACTTATGGCATTTTGAATATATATATCAGATACTCTTCCGCTCAAATGGTCTACTCTGATGATTTGAAATGATTTTTGATGAAAAAAATAATATTCCGCTTTTGAAAATTGGGATGTTACATGATGGATTTTGAGGAGGTGAGTGTGGTGGTCTTGGGCTGAAGAAGCTTTAGAAGAGATAAGATCTGAACAGTTTATAGTGGATGATATGGAAGAAGAAGAAATGAGATTTGATGGATGTGTAGTGCGGTGGTCTAAAGTGGAAAGCTTTGGAAGAGGTCCATAAAGAGTTCTTGAGGTGATATCAATGTCCTGCTTTTTCTTCTAAAAAGATGGCATAGAGGTTGGAACAATGAACCTAGATTGTCAGGCAAAGTAGGAAAGTGGGAAAAAGGACATCAAAGCCCCCAAAAGCCAATACTTTTCACAATTATTGAGAAGACCTTTTGGGAAGTGGGATTTGATAATGAATTTTAATGTCATTTTTTATACCAGAATGGACTGCGTAAAACTAGTCTAGAAGGTTATTCACTGGGTTGGGATAGTTACCATGCTAGACAGGTCAATGCACAGCCCTATCAGGAGTCACTTCAATGAGAAATAGATCAATGTCAGCCTGGATACCTAAGCCAGTAGTGGGAGACACAAATTTTGTAGAATATTCTCACCTGCTCTCTGGATGACTTGAAGCATATTTAATTCTTTGCAACATAAAACAACATTGATGTTTGTTGACAAAATCAGCCAAAGTATTGTTCCTAAACTCTTCTATCTCCTTAGTAAGTAGTTGTCCAGCCCTTAGGTGGCGTGACCCCAAGCGTTGAGCAGCTAAAAGAACTGCCTGGACATCTTGATCAGTTGGATCATCTACTAGGAGTGGATCCAGTCCTTCTATATCTATGTGTTGGAAATCAAATTTAATTAAATATAATTAGTTAGCTGATTAGGCGTTTATCTGAATTTAAGTTGTTAGAGAGATTTAAGGAATTAAGTTAGATTTATCTTTTTAAATTTAAATTCGATTGTAATCCCGAAATGGTAGGAGCTATCTAGGTTATTGTTTAGTCGCAGATTGCTGCTATTTAGTCACTGAGTCTCAGCTGTATATAATTCTGTGAATGAATAAAGATATCGCAGTTGCTTTCGAAACTCATCGTCGGCCTTCATGGTATCAGAGCAGAGGCTCGACGCTGATAATAGACCCCTGCAATAATGTCCGACGATCAGAAACAATGAAATAAGAGGTGAGTGGGCGGATAAGACATTGTTCCGGCAAGGGAGTGACAGTGGTATATGAAGATTTGAAAAGGAGGGATTTATTGCTGCACCGTTTGAGCATGAGAGAGAAGGTTCCATTCATGAAAGGGAAGCACAGGCCAGCGCCGTGACAAAATATGTTTATCGAGCAGGAGCGTAAGACGGTGGCGGTAACTGGAGAATTGAGTTGGTGATATATTCCATTATTCTGCTAGGGTGTAACGGGGAAAGCAAGGTAAGCGGGATTTAAAAAGAAATGAAAATACCAAAAACACCCTTTGGAGATGCAAGATATCGAACTCCGTCCCTCTCACATGCTAGACTAGAGCCCTTTGTTGTATATTTAGTGGTTGGAATAAAAGAGCATGACCATCATCTAAACCGCAAATTTAAAACCAGGTTCCATTTAGGTATTTAATTATATGATTGTATTGAGCAGCACAAATGATGGGTTAGGTTGCCAAATGGCATTAACATACAATTGAACGAGCAGGATTATATATAAACTCAACATAAAAGGAACCATTTGTAAATTGCAAAGATTGATATAATGGTTATTCACTATATTTTGTGAAAATACTCCAGTAAGTCTCATATTACTCGAGTAATAAAATTTGATTCAAAACAAGTTTTAAGTTATGTGACTTTAGTAAAGTATATATGACCCAGTCATCCCTGTGTAAAAGTCACTCTTTGACTCCAGTAACTCACGTATGACTCCAGTCATCAACGTGTTAAACATCACTCAAGATAAAGATCTCAGAACAAATCACTTGTGAAAAAATGCAACTCCAGTTACCTTATGTAGCATTTGGCCTTAGCTCATCCTTCAGCCCAAGCCCGATAACTCAGCTTTTAAATGACTCATGACTCCAGTCATTAAAACACCACTCCAGTCAACATGAGACAATGAAGATATGACACATATATTACTCCAGTAAACAAGAGAGCTACTCCAGTCATACAGTCACATAGGTGACTCCCAATAGCGCTCAAAATAGAATGACTCGAGGAACCAAATCTTTACTCTAGTCATACAGTCACAGAGGCAACTTGAGGTATTAATTTAAAATAGAATGACTCGAGTAATCAAACCATTACTCTAGTCAACAAGACACAAAGAACATTATGATATTTGGAAATGACTCCAGTCACTTATTAGCTACTACAGTCATCGCATCACAGAAAGACTCTCAGCTGTTTGAAACTAAATTGACACCAGTCACCTCGTGTTGACTCAAGTCACATAGACACAAAAGCGAGACTCTGTTTCCTAAAACTTACGATTTAATCTCATTTGCTCTATGTGTTTCATAATTTCAATCTACAATTATTCTCTGTTATACTTGATCAATTTTCTCATGAGTTTCAAATAAACATAGCAAAGATCAAGGAGAAATCTAACTGGGTAAAATGTAATTAATAAAGAACCAAGAACAAGCCTGGAATTTCTCCTCTATCCCAAGAGTTCAGCTCAGGTCATTCAAGGACAATCAAATCATTCTCCAACGGTCTAATTAAGTTATGGAAATGACAAAAACACTGGAAGACCATCTACAACAACTATATCCAAGATTCTAATTATGAATTGAAGAAATAGAGAAAAATATGCAACGGTCATATTCCAGATTTACAGCTGAATTTTGAAGAATCAAAGAGAAGAAAATGCAATGACTAGTTCCTCTAATCTACCTATAAATACTCATGAAGACTTAGAACAAAACACACACAATCACAACTGATTGCATTCTTGTTTTAAATCTTTGCTGTGTAAACTACTACTTCTTAAACTTCAATGTTTACTCATATTTGCTCTTTAAAAGAGATTGATTTCGAAAATCATTTGATTACTTGTTTTGAAAAGAACTCAAGGTTGTGGAACTTATGAGTTGGGTTGTCTAATTACAAAGTGTAAGGAAGAGCAAATCCTAGGTGATTAGGATTGCATGTGATTTACATTGTTGTAATTAAAACTTATTGAGATACTAGAAATACCCAGAAGATATCTGGGGACTGGACGTATGTGGAGGTTAAGACCAAACTAGTATAAATCCTTTGTGTCTAGCTTTTCTTCCCTTGCTTTTTCATTCTTTGCTTTTTAAGTTTTGAAAACTTAGACATCTTTAAAAAGATTTTTTAAAAAAAAAATCCCCAATTCACCCCCCTCTCGGTGATTTCTTCCATTTCATTACACCATTCATGTTGTGGTGAGATATGAAAATGGGATCAAGGATCATATTCTGCGGTGCGTTTTGTGGAGCAACAATAGTAGTCATTCTATTGGCTTTGCTTTCACCTAATGCATCCAAAACCCTCAACAAGAACCATACAAAGCCATTGTTGGATTTGTCTTTGTACATCCAAAAGCCTCACTTGTCATCATCATCATCATCTGCCTCCTCTAATACACACTCACCTCCATTGGAGGACGACAATGCGGTGGCTGCATTTATCTTCCACTATCTGCTCACAGAGGGAGTTGAAAACAATTCCAGGGTTGTTGGCAAAGCACAAGGCTTTATAATTCCCAAGCAACAATTTTCACAATTGCCATTATTCAATGTCATATACCTAACCTTTGGAACACCAGAGCGTTCGGGTAGCCTGAGTTTGCAGCTTGACAAGGACACTGATGAAGAATTTAGTGTAGTTGGAGGCAGAGGCGGAGCCAGGATTTTGAATGACGGGGGGCGAGATTATAAAACATTATATAAGAAATAAAAGTACTTGAAATATAATATAGACTCAATATACAAAAAATTAAGAGAAATATAGTACAAAAATTAAGATAATTTCACTTAACTCTTACCCTACGTGTTTTCATATTATTAAACTCATCTATAATTGAATCTGTGCTAAAACTCAAAACAATTTCTTTTTCAATGTATGTAATCAAAGAATCATCAAGAAATTGGTCTTCCATTCTATTTCGAAGCTTGTTCTTAATTATCTTCATTGCAGAGAAAGATCTTTCAGTAGTTGCTGTAGAAACTGGAAGAGTGAGTACAAGTTTAATCACTCTATCAATGAGAGGGTAAATGATGGATTTTCTAGTTCTTGCTAGCCCTTGACATAATTCAGATGTAGTTGATAAATTAATCAAATCTAGATGTTTAGGAATGTCAAGCTCAAAATGTTGTAACTCCATCTTCAAATGCAATTTTTCTAATTCTGTGAAATCTCGAGAATAAAATTTGTTAACAAGTTTACAAATGTCATCACTATTAAATGACTTGTACCTGTCTCTTGGATCTAAAGCCATGCTCAAAGCAAGTAATTCAACAGTATTATCATTGAACCTGCTATTTAATTCTTGCAATTTATAGTCAATTGTAGCACAGAAAATATTTACCCTATAAAATTTTTCGGTAGAAAAATCACCTTCTTCATTTCGAGCACGACCTCTCCTTCTAATATATTTTGCACTCATATCTGGAATGTCAATGTTAAATTTTGTGCAAAATTCTTGAACATGAATCAAGAAAGCATCTCAACCTGTCTCTCTTAATTTCTGAAGTAACTCTTTTGTACTTGAAACAAGATGTAAAGCATTTGAAATATCTTGAGATTCTCGTTGCAAAGCTTGACAAAGGACTTCAGTAATACCCATAATTTCTTTCATAAGGTGCAATATGATGACAAAATCAAAAGAAGTTAATGATGAGTATGCATTCTCTGCATCTCCACGATATGATGTTGTCTTTCCTTCATTAGAAATATTGTCAAGAACTTCACATGTGGCTTGAAACATTTTAAACAAACTGCATATGGAATTGTAATGAGAACTCCAACGAATAGCTCCAGCTCGATGCAAAGTACCAATCTAATTAAGACCAACTCCTGATTTAAGTTCATCAATAGCAATCTTTCTTGCAATTTCATTGGTTTGGGCAACCCTTAACTCATTATTACGCTTGCAAGAAGAAGTAGTAATATTAATTATAAAGTTCAATTTTTCAAAAAATTGATGAACATGTTTTACCTTATGAGATGCAGCAACCAAGGCAAGTTGAAGGCAATGAGCAAAGCAATGGACATAATAAGCATATGGGCACTCAGCGCAAATTAAAGCTTGCAATCCATTCCATTCACCTCACATATTGCTAGCTCCATCATAGCCTTGTCCTCAAATATTTTGAACGTCAAGATTATGGTGACAAAGAGTGTTGAATATTCCTTGTTTCAAAGTCTTAGCACTTGTATCTTCCACATGTACAAGACCAAAAAGCCTTTCTCATATAAAACTATCTTTATCGACGTATCTCAAAACAATAGCCATATGCTCTTTTTTAGATACATCACTAGCTTCATCAACAATAAGACAAAACTTGGAATTGGAAATTTCTTCCCGTATTGTGTTCTTAACCTTTTGAGAGAAAACATGAAGAATTTCCTTTTGAATTTGAGGAGAACTATATGATGCATTTTGAGGAGCTTTTTCTAAAACAACAGCTGCAACTTCTTGATTGTAGGAAGCTAAAAACCTTATCATCTCAAGGAAATTACCTCGATTAAGTGAATCTAAGTTTTTATCATGACCTCTAAAAGCACATCCTTGAAGAGCAAGCCATCTTGTCACATCCACAGAAACTTGTAGTCTCAAACGATTAGTTGCAATCTCCTGAGAAGTAAGTTTTTCAACCAATGTCTCAATATGTTGAGATTGATTCATAAGATCACTACATGAATTCACAGCATTTTTATGTGTTGAGATAACATTTTTCCCAACATGGCGTAGAAAAGCACAATTTTCTCCATCATTAACATTTTTCCAATTTCTAAATCCCTCAGCAACAAATGTATTAAGTCCAAAACGACCACTGCCACTTGGTTTACTAAATAAATAACAAGGCAAACAAAATGCAGCATCTTTACTTGGAGAATACTCTAACCAAGATGGATACAAATCAAACCTAGAAGAGCAAAAATGATGTCGATTCTTATCAAGCCCAGAAAAAGGATAATTTTGAAGCTTGCACTAAAATGGACCAAGTTTGAGATAAGCACGACGAATTTCATCTTGTTGATTTATAGGATATTCCCATATTGGAGGGCGTAGGGCAGGATCTCTTTCTAATAAAGCAAGATCAACTTCTTTAACTACCTCTTTATTTTCAATTCTAAGAAATTTTGAAGGAGTCTCAATAGTTGACAATTCAACATTAGGAGTAGACGAGGGCAAAGACTTAGTATTCTTTCTCTTAAAAAAAGTATCAATGGTAACACTCTTCCCCATAATAATCACCTACAAAGAGCATGAATTAATCCATAAAATTCCGTCTTCATAAAATAAATTCTCAAGAAACCTTAAGATTTCAAAATCTAACAAATCCCTAAATTTTTCATAAAATAAATTCTATCTAAATAAAAGATAAGAGACTAGAAAGATAAACTATATCACTTACCTAAACCCTAATCTTCTATGGGTGCGACTGTACAACTGTTTTTTTTCTGTCCGTGTCACCGTACATCCGACTGTGCGAGGATCCTATGGAATGAATGAGAAAACAGAGGCTGATCAAGTTAGGGGTTTATTTTTTTAGAGCAATGTGTATGTGACTGTGCCGATCAATTAATCATAATTGTCAATTGGTGGGCTCCACCAAATTTCATTCAAACTTGTCTTGTTTAAAAACAAAGTTGGGCCATCAAATCTCCTTCTTAGCCTTCTGGGTCATTCTTCATTAATGCTTTGGGGTTGCGAGTTCGAGACTGTGATATCTGTATACTCCCTTCACTGAACCAAAAAAAACAAAGTTGGGCCTATTATTTATATATAAAAAAAAAACACTCCTCCTATTATTTTATTTAATTTTTTTTAGGGGGGCGGGGGCCACCCCTAGCCCCCCTGTCTCCGCCCCTGGTTGGAGGGACAGGATCATTTGCTTTTGCTCGTGTGTTGTAGTTTTTATTCGCACCAATATGGGGTCAAGCCAGGTTGATGCCACTTATTATGCGAGATTTCAGCTTCAATTTCCGAATCAGCCTCCCAAAATGCCAGCCTAATACACAATATATATGAGAAATATTGAAATGAGAATTAATTGCACATCTTTCATTGATAGATTAGAGGCACATATATATACATGATAGTACATATGTGCCCTAATGAAGAGTATCATAATAACAACTGTATCTTCATACTAATATTCAAATAATATAATCATAATATTATATTATCAAATCTTATGAGATACACTCCGAGATATATTGCCTTCAATCCCCTCAAGTTGGCGAATGAAAATTATGAATGTTCAATTTGTTGGAAAGTTCCTAAAATCAGTAAGTTCCAAGTGCCTTTGTGAAGATGTCAGAACTTGATACTTTGCCCAAATCTTTAATGCAAAGAGATATTTTGAGATTGGAGTTGGTCACAGGCAATCCATTTCAACATGCATAGTCCTCTCATAAAAGACCGGGTTCTCGGCGATATGAGTGGCAGCTTGATTATCACAATATAATGCTATAGTTTGCAGATTCTTTCCAAGGTATTCAATTCAAGCTCTTCCAGCATCTCTTATTGGCCATTAATATGTAAATGAATATTGGTAGATAAATAATTGTTTTATTAGTTCGTTTTATGGAAATGTCGGTGACTTTAATTATTATTATTATTTTTTGATGATAAATCTCAGTACCAATAGGAAAAGAATTGAGTATTAAGGAAGCATGCCCATGTGTATTGTGTAAGAAAGGAAAAAAAACTATCTGTGAATTCTATTTGAAGTAGTAAAACTTAAGCTGATTGACTTGATCATTAAATGATTCCTAGCTACAAACGACACTACTCCAATGATCTCACACTTCACTGAGCTCCAACCTCAATCTTTAAGATTAAGATGAGCTATGTAAATTAAGGTCAAAGAAAACAACACATGCACTTGCTTGAATTTCTATGCCTCCATCTTTTTTTCTTTGTTGGCTTGGTACATATATATAGACCAACTCCTAAGGGAGGCAGTGACAAAATTTGACTACTAGTAGTGTGCGCCGGCAAAGTATGCAAGAGGTCCAACAAAGGCACCATTAATGTAAGTGGCGGGTTCCGAGTGACTATAATCATCACGTTCATCTGGGAATCCGTCACTTTGGTTTGGTCCGCCGACAACAGCTCCAACCAATATGTTAGGGTTAGGGCTCATAGAGTGGAAGAATGGTTGGAAGCCGCCATCACAACCTATGCTTTGAGGGTGGGTTGCTACAGAAGGCAAGGAAGATCCTCTGTGGTGAATCCTCTTTGGGAAGTAAGGGCCATACCCTACCATGTATGACATCCTCAAAGGGTTATCTCCTAAAATGTAGTCCACCTACAATTATTGAATCAAATTTTTGTTTAGAAATTGAGATAATGAAGAGATATATAATTGAACAAACATGAAGGCCAGATAATAAGTGGAATGATATGAAGAAGGACTTGCCTGCCTCTTTGCAAGGCTTCTTAAGGTAGTTGGAGTAACAAAGAGATTGCCACAATTGAAAGTGTGCTTTGAGAAAGACATGTACTTAGAGTAAGTAGTGAGCAAGAATGTTATAGATGTCACGTACTGAAGATTGCTCTCTGGAAGCTTGTACATAAGTCCTCCTATACACAACAACAACAACAAATATATTCATCTTCAATTATTTGTTACTTTTTCAATTGGATACAAAATGGTAAATGAAGGATTATTTAAGAATTTTCTCTTAATTTGTTTTAATTTTATTTTAACTAATGTTGGCTTTAATTTACCTTGTGTATATTGAGTGCTTGAAGAGGGAGAGTTGGGCAAAATCTTGCATATAAAATTCTCTGCTTCTTGTTGATATTGAGCAAAGTTCTTATCATGATTCAACAATGTTCTCTGCATTAATTAACAATTATTAGAACTAATAATTAATAAAAAGCAACCTTCAAAAAAACAAGAATCGTTAATAAAAACTACATTTCATAAGTAACTCAAGGATGATATATATTTATTTTTTACCCTTGACAGAAGAACGTGTGCACCAGCATACTTGTTGTCCCAACTAAACAGATCAGGTTGGTCATCAGCTCCCAAATTCTTAATCAAATTATAGTAATAAACAGCATTTGTTGCCCTAAAAAGCCATGCAGCTCCCCACAATAGCTCATCCTAAATAACATATTAAATAAAAGTATTTAAAATACTATTCTTAAAAAAAAAAAAAAAAAAAAAAGAACAAACGTGGTGAAAATTGAAAATATAATAAAATAAGAAACCTAACTAGAACTTGCAATTTACCTTGTAACCAGAGTATGAGCAATAAAATGGACAAACGGCAGATCCAAGAGAACTACTATAAGAACCCTGGTATTGCAGAGCAAATTGGAACACTTTTTGGGCTGTCCTCGACAAAATCTTTGAGTATGTTGGATCAACTCTCCGGAAAACAATGGAGGCGGCGGCAAGGGCGGCGGCAGTTTCACCGGCTACATCTGAACCCGGTTTGTCAGGCGAGACCCAATACACGGTTCGAGTCGTGTCCATGTCTTCGGGCCTTTCCCAACACTTATGGTCCACATTTGGGTCACCAACTCCAACATAGAGCCGACCCGGTGTAGCAGTGGCACACTTGAGGAGGTAGTCAGTGGCCCAACGGATTGTAGCCCGGGCCTCTTGGATTTGTGGGCCCATTCTCCGGCCATATTCAAGTGTGCTCCATGATAGCATGGTGGTGGTGAAAGCCATAGGAAAGTTGAATTTGACGTTGTCACCAGCATCATAGTAACCTCCTGTTAGATCCACCTGCCAAATATTATAATATATTTTTAATTTTCTTGTTTGATATAGGGGAAACCCTTAAATTTATTTTTTAAAAAGAAATTACGCAAATCAAATTATTCTACGTCTACTCTTGGCCTAATTAAAATGTTTTTTTTTTACGTTAAAAATAAATCCAAGTTCAACCTCGAGGTTCACGGATAAAAAACATAATCAATATCATATCGTAATTATTATCAAGATATGACATGCTCATTGACAAAAGCAAAAGGCCATAAAAGCCATCTGATTATTTTGTTTTTGTTTTTTTATTGTTATCACTTCTTAGTTCTTATATTGCTCGCTCTGTCTTCGTTTTTTATACTTTAGGACTATTCCTATTTATTTTTTAAGGGAAATACTTTATGAATATTTTAATTCTAATACTCCAATCCGAACAAAATAGAATATATGTGCAGTCTTCAAGACAATGCCTCCTTTGACTACGCGCATTTTAAGAAAATTAAGGTAGTGACCTTTTTTATCTGTCCAACATGCTCTAATGACTGTTTACTTTTTAAAATAATTTATTCAAAATATTCATGATTAAATATACACAAATATCTCCACAAACTGTAAAAATAAAATTATATGAGTAAAACTGACCAATGTAATTTTCCCTTTTCTAAAAAGTAATGTTTGGTACATTTTGAAAAAAAATATATATAGAGTAATAAAAGCTTAGCCATACCTTAAAACGTTCGTGTAATTTATTTTTTATTTTAAAGAGTACATATAATTATTAAAAGTAAAGATTTTCTGTAGTTAATATTAATTAAACAGAACAGAGTGATTCCATAGAATACTCCCCCAAATATTTTGGACAGTGTTGTGTGTAAAAAAAAAAAAAAACACTAGTGCTTTCTTTAGTTAGAACCAAAAACTAAAAGTTTAATTGCTAGAAAACTAAATGGAAAAGAAAACCTTGCTTGACTTAAAAAAAGTAAAATATCTTCATATTCTTCTTTGAAACACAGTAAAATTCTAAATACATTAATTAAAAGTAAATGAATAATATAAATCTTTCAACATTATTTAGAACGAGAATAACGTTACTACAGCACCTATGAAAACTCTAACAAGCTATATAATCCATGAGTTACAAGTAATAAGACTTGGTTTGTTAGACTTATCGTAATGCACATGACCTCCGCAGTTCTGAGCCTTATTTCGAGTTCTGATTAATAATGGCTCAACTCTCGTCCATCCTGACACCACTATAAAAATGAATTTCTTTCAAACCGAGCCTCTAATAAATCCAGTCTAGTCACGTTCTCTAATCACACAAGACCTACACTAAATCTAAAATGTCCCTAGAGAGAGAGAGAGAGAGAGAGAGAGAGTAACGTACATTGGCAAGGCGGCCATCGGAGAGGCCGGAGTCAGAGCGCCAAGTTAGTAGCTGGTGAGGAGGGAGCCTCCCTGACCTCTGACCTTGAAAGAACAACAATGACTTTGCCAATGCTTCTCTGTAATTATGAGGGTTTCCCTCAACATTGTTAACTATGAAGAAGAAGACAAAGAAGAAGGAGAACTTGAGCATAGTAACTACAATGCACAAAGAAGAAGATAGCTCCCTCTCCGCAACTAATGAATGGGAATTGTTCCAGAGTGAGGCTTTTAGAGTTTTGGCGATGATTCAGCCTTAAACTGAACTTCCCCTTTTTATAAGACTATGGAGCGCCTCAAAGCCAATCACTTGGCGCAAATCATGGCTTTTTTTGAATTTTCACTCTTCTATCAACTTGTCTAACCATTCTACTTTTTATTTATTTTTAATATAAATTATATATATATGTGTGGGAACGTTGTTGCATTATTACATCATATAAAGTTCTCAATATTGATTTATTTTAATTATATATATTTAACTGTTTTTCAAAATAAAATATTCGTTTTATAATCTATATATATGGACTTATGGGTAATTAGAGATAATATACTTTTTATCAAAGTATATATTTAAGAAGATATTACAAGTTACTCCCTACTTCTAAATGTTGGAGTTCATTTAGAGGTTTAATCTGATACTAAATGTAAGATATTAATTTACTTTATTTTCTAAAATTATCACTTTTCCTCAAACTATATCTGTTTTTTTTTTTTTTTTTGAACAGTCAAACTATATCTGTTGATTGTAAATGTTAAGAAGTCTTTTTTATTAATTCGCACTACATGCTAGTATTTAAGACTAGAGGTAGTAATATCTTCCTGAAATTATCTCCTTTGATTACTTATATTAAAGAAAGATTTTTATGTATGAAGGTACTAAGTTTCCATTGTAAATAATTAATAAAGGGGTATCTTAGGGGAAAAAATACATATTTTTATAAATAACTAACCCAATTAATTTTTTTTCGTAACCACATATTAGTTATCTAACCTCAACAATTAAAATCAGTGTAGTAAAAAAAATTCTTATCAGAAGTTGATTATATTGATAAACCTCGTGGGAGACAAAGGTCCGGGACAGTTATAAGTGGAGGCCAAGTGTCATAACGACCTAACGATAATTGTCCCAGTCTTAGAACCGGTCTCTCACTATCAACTGTTTCTTCTTCATTTATTCATTTATCTTCTTCATCTAACTTTATCCAGAAAGTTTAATGTATAATTAAAAATTTGAAGGTAAAACAATGTATAATTAAATCAATAAAATTAATTTAAATTGAGAATCTTAACGATAAGTCTAATACCTATTTCATTTTTAACAAGATCAAAATTAATAATATTATAATAATATACTAGGTATAATAACATTGTTGTTGTTGTTGTTAGAATTAGCTTTTGTTGATAAATGAAATGGAAATAAATTATTATAAGAGAAAATAGTATTTAAAAAACAGGGAGAAAGTACATTTTAACTAACGTTCCTCAGAAACGGAATATATAAAAAGATATCTGTGTGAACATATTTTAATTAAATACGAAAACAAAATTGAAATATTGTTCCATTTAATTATCATCTTGAATTGTAAATGAGAATGCTTTGACTCGAACGAATTATAAGAGCGTTAGGTAAACTAAGAATACAAATAAAAAGAAAAGAAATGGCATTCCAATGAACTGACTTTAATTAGATCCCCAATTTTCCATTCTATGTTTGACTACGTCTTATGATCTTATCCTTATTTCTACTCTCTCTCTCTCTCTCTCTCTCTCTCTCTCTCTATATATATATATATATATATATATATATATATAAAAAGAAAAATCTAACATGCTACATAATTCATGAACTCTAAATAATATAACTTTATTTCTAAATTTTGGCGAGAATGGAACCTAGGCTAATTAATTTCATCAAAAGATGGTCTTTGATTTCCTCCCAATAAGTGGAGTTTTTTCAGGGTCGCCTCTAAAGCAAAGTTGATCCCAGGTCAAACTATTTATCAGTGTTTTTTATAATACTTTAATCCCTTTTTATTTTTCTAAGTCAAAAAGCGGGGAAAATTAATGAAAACATATATGCTTTATAATAATTATAGTGGACGTTATTCGGTACAGATGAGCACAATCTCGCAACATCAAGATTAGCAAACAAGCATGGTTCATGCTATCATGATTTAACAACTTATGATATTTCTTTATCCAATGAATTTTTCAGTCGATAAGCGGATTTGCTATTGGATATAATCATGGAACAAGTTACAACAAAATCTTGTAAGTTTTTTTCATTTTAAATATTGTCTTCTCTCTTTTGTATGAATTTTACTTGGCTTTTATTAATGAAAATTTTTAAAAATTGAATATTTCACCATGAGATAACTTAATTTTAACATTTGAAGCTTTTTCCATTAGTTTGGTTGTCTACGTTACACTGTTACACAAATTTGAGAATATTATAGGTCAAAGTTTAGGTGAACCATTACATCCATTATTCCAATCAAATTCCGTCACCTATATTTATTTATTTTTTTTCTATCAACATTATATTTAACCCCAAATAGGATACATGGAGAACCTGATTGGAACTATGTAATGGACGTGATACTTTTAATAAATTTTAGTTTTGTCCAATATTATATATCAAATTTAGCTAGAAGTGCCAATGATAAAGTTTTGATTTTCTAATATTAAGAGGTTTAAACCCTTTTTTTTTTTTTTTTTTACATTTCACTATACTGGTATTACCTAAGCTAATTAATTACAACTTACAAGTGACTTTCAAATTGTAAATTTTAAAAATATTTGAACCTGTTTAAACATGAATTTAATTGAAACTAGCATATATAAGGGCTGCCAGAGAACCATGGTAATGTATTTGATTGATATCGATATATATAATTGATGTACTTGAATAATACTAATTAATCATAAGGAATACAATGATTTTTAATTTTAAAATGAACTCGTGCCCTAATCCTCTCATGATGTTGTTCACGTGCTTACCTTATCCACGACCATCGCATAACATGCTCGATCGATGATGGCCTAAATTCAAAGTCATGTGCCTAAAATCATGGCCTTGTTTAGTCAAGGGATTGGGAAACATCAATCTAAAGTATTTATTCCCTCTTTTGAAAGAAGCTGCCCACAAAGGCACAAACTTTTATTTTTATTTCTTTTAGTTTACTCCCTCCAACAATAGATTTTTCCTATGAGGCACTCTCTTCGATTCCTATTATTGGACCAGGCTAAAAAAGTGTTCTTGAACCTTTTTATAAAGTTTTTAATACCTTTAAGAAATATTAAATATTTTGTTCATATTTAACAAGGGTAATAGAAGGGTATAAATTAATATAATATTAGATTTTAATTTGATGTTATTAATAAGAATAATATTAGAAATCACTTAAATTTTATGAAAAATTTAAGAACTTTATAACTATTTTTATTGGTATACTTGTGTTAGTTAAAAATGATTTACATTTGATACTAGTGGAAGTATTATATAAATTATATATCACATCTTTTATATTATTATTATTATTATTATTAAATATTGGTTTACATTTTCAAAGAATGGAATTAATAAAATAAAAATTTTAAAAAATAATACTCATATAGAGCTAATTAGTTAGTTTAAATCTCTCTTTAATTCTGATGAAAATACTGCAAATTATTTATATAAAAGAATGTGACAAGTAATTGATTAAATTAAAATATTCAGCATATAGTGTTATCATAGTAGATTATGATAATTTTGAACATTCTCATATTTATATAAAATTAGTATTTACATCCATGCCATGCACGGGTAAGCTATCCGCAATTTTATATATTATAGCGAACTTTTTATCCCTTGAACTAATTAATGATGTGAGCATGTCGAAATAAATTAAACGTATACCATTGGAATTAATTTAAACAAATTTAGAGGAAATCATCGCAACATATACACACAAACACATTCAAAATCACTAAAATAAAGAAAAATCATTGTGAGGTCCCTCAAAAATAATATAACAACAAGTGAACAACATATAATGACAAATTTAAATGTAAGAAATGATCAAAAGTCTATGCTTTTCATTTGTTGTGAGAAATTTTTTTTTTATATATAATTACATTCATTACATAAAATCTTATTATTATTTTTTTCTTAAAAAAAGGAAGAAAAATAAAACAAAAGAAACGAAGAAGTTTTGTGTTGTGAAGTGTAATAGATTTTCTTAAGCGAATGACGGTGTTTCCCCAACGAGCATCATCACCAATTCACCACCACAAAAGTCAATCTGATAAGAAATTGTCTCATTCTCTTTCATTGAAAATGAAAGTCCAAAATTTTTGGGGCACGGAGAAAAAAAATATATTATTTCTCATCGAAATAACTCTAGACATAACCTGGGTCTCAGGAATATGCTTCCCTAATCGAGTCACAATAAAACCTGTCCCATTGTATAATCCACTAGCTAGACTAATTTTCTATTATATTATTTCTCATCGGAATAATGGAAACGCATACCTTTTAACCTTATTTCATGGTTGGGGGGACACCCAAGATGGAAATTTAATTTAAAAAAAAGTCTGGAGATCAATGGATGAAAGTTGGCTGAATTGGCATCTTCATATATCTCCATTCTCTTTGACCACACTATATGTTCGATGAAAGTCTGGTTCTGTGTTATTGAGAATGAGGTAGCTCTATCCGGATGACAATATCCACACACACACACAAAGCGAGGTAGTTTTATTGAAGTTCAAATATTCCATATCAATCTAAGTGAAGTTGGATAATTGTGCCTCTGTTAATTTTAGTAAGACTATACCACTAGAGTGTTTATTATAATTAGACACTTTCTAGGGAAAAAAGTGGTCTTATTGTAAAGTTAATAAGTGGGACATTAATTAATTTTTTTTCCCACGAGATTACCTTCATTCCAAGTTTGATGTGCAATATTTCCTTTTTGGTGATGTGATTTATAGTTTTAAATAAGAATAATTTTTAATTTGTAGAAAAATTAATAACGTACTTATCTCTTATTATTGATTCTGGGACATGGACATGAATATTATGTTTAGTAGCTATCATGGATAAATAATATCACATTACAATTGATTTCTTTGTTTGGTACGGAATGTTTTTGAAAGAAATAGGCCATATATTCCATCAAGAAAATAAATATCCATGAACTCTCTTCCATGCTACCTCTGGGGAAAAAAGGAAGTGGAAAATAATTATATATGTCAACTCACCTAAACTTTTTTGTCAAAACAAAATTAAAGCAATATAATAGAATACAAATTGTTTTAATACGACACTTCTATATAATTTATGGGTTTGATGTTTTTGTTTTTGCTGCAAAAACATTTTTTATGTCACACTTACATATAAGTTGAGTGAGTCTCATTAATATTTTATGTCTCTTCTCTTTATAATAAGATCCACTCACTTATATGTGAGTAGCAAAAAAAAATATTTCTGCTATTAAGCCCATAATTTATTGTGAGTAAACATTTACCAATTATTAAAATATTTATGGACTTAATTGAAAAATAATTTTTTTTTATTGAAATCAATTTGCTCCTAATAATCCGTTGTCTCTCTTTCTTCTTAAAGTGAGATATTACGATTTTTTTTTTCGGGAAAGATATTAGGTTGTCAAACTCACGAATTTACTGACAAAATGATAGTGACATACACCCGTCTCGTAAACTTGAATTATAAACTTTAAAAATTTACTTTTATTATTAAATGGGTATTACTAGTGTATAATTAAATAATTAACATATAAAAATGACAACAATTTGATTTAAATATATTTTAAATCCAAATAATTGAAATTAAATCTATCAATATTCATCATTTATCATATTTAACAAAGAAATTTTCATAAAATTCATATATAAAGCAACTCAACATGGTCAATTCAAAAAAAAATTAACACGTGTTTAAAAGTAATTTAATGTGATTTTATAAGTTAGAAACGTAAAACGGTAAACTCAATGCATAAACTTGTAAGTTTGACCAAGTTTACAATTAGAATGAGTTCACAAATAACTCGACTTGTTTTATAAACTAAAAACGTAAAAACAATAAATTCAAATTGTTAACTCTTAACTCACAAGTTTGACAATAACAATTAAGAAAGAAGATTAAAATTTGGGTTGGTGGGGTAAGATATGTATGCTAATAGGCGGGAATATGTGGTATTAGTACTGATACATAATATATTAATAAATGATAAATAACATAAATCATTATTTAAATTTCATGTACCACATGAACCCATCATGTGGACCTATGGTTTAGACAATAAAGCACCTAAAGCTAAAAGAACACGGAGACACATATTTTTAGAAATTGGCAATGTTATGACTTTAATTTCTTGGTTTTAAGGAATTATTTTATTATGACTTTGTCTAAAAAGAACTAAAGAAAGAAAGAGAGGCGCGAAAGACGCCATTTGGAGGGAGTGATGGCCTTTAATTGCGCAAAGTAAACGGCGCCGAAATTAAACTAATTGATTAAAAAGTAAAAACGAACTCTGCTTAACATTTGGTTTCTAAATTATATTTGCTTTTCTCTTCATAAAAACACAATCATCCGTCTCACTCTCTTTCTAATTAACTTTTTTTATGAAATATGATGATTTTTTTAAAAAAAATCTAAATAAATACCAATCGAACTTAAAAAATTTCTAAAAGTCTATTAACACATAGAAATGATAAATAAGTCTCAAGGAATTATTCTAGAATTTTAAAAATTTGTTTTTACCAAAATGCCCCTCATGTTTTTTTAATAAAAAGCGTAGTGATGGCCGAAGTTTTAGTAACAACTTGAGTAATAAGGTTGACTATTTTAATATATGGATTGACTACTTGAACTAGATATATAAACCCTATTTGGTGTTGTTAACAAATTGAATAAAGGTAATAATAAATTAAGTATAGTGATTGACAAATTTTGCTATCGAGATTATTAATAGTTATATTCAAATTGTCATTGTCAATACTCAAGTTATCATTATATTTATTCAATTTTTTAATGACACTTAATAGTACTAGAGAGCTCAAGTAGTCAATCCAATTACTCAAATTGTGACGAGAGCTTTAAGTACTGGCACTAGAGGCTTGTCAACTGGGTGGTGCTAGCCGCTAGAACTATAGTGATGGTGAGGGTTTAAAAAAAAAAAAAAAAAAGCGGCATTTCAGTAAAAGCACTATTTTAAAATCCTATGTTAGTCCTTAATACCTATTTGTTCTTTTCTTGGTATTAAAAAAAAAACATTTTGGGATTTTTCAAATTCAAAGAATATTTATTTAGAATTTTCTCTTTTATTTTTACCACCATTTTTATTCTCCTCAAATTGCATAGAATGAAGAGAAGTCAAATATCCTACTACCAAACTTGGCCCAACTGTCTGAGCGTGCATGTGAACCCTTGTTTGCGTACCTCAAGGGCCGTGTAAAGTTCACGGGTCTAGGTTTAAAGCAATATCTTATGAAAATTGAATTTGTCGTTATATCGGTTGAAATATATATAAAATTTGTTATAAAACTGATGAAATTCTAGAGAGAAGTAAGAGGAAATTCTAGAGAGATGAAATGATTCATTCAAGTGTAATGTATAGTTACAGGAGACCTCTATTTATAGAAGGATGCAAATAGTAGATTACTATGCGTATATACCATGTCATCCTGTATTTGGAGATTATAGGTCAATGGACATCCATATAATAAGAATATTCATAACACTCCCCCTTGGATGTCCATTTATGAATGTGTCTCGTTAAAAACTTTAACTAGGAAAAACCCAGTGGGATAAAAACCTAGCCAAAGAAAAGAGTACAACATTCATTGATACACTGTTGAGTTTTGCCTCATTAAAAACCTTTATAGGAAAACCCAGTGGGACAAAACCTAGATAAGGGAAAAAGAGTACAGCGTGTATCGTCTCCCCCTCTTGATTACATCAGACTTGCTCCCCCTGATGACCACATTGCTTCATTATCTTTCTATCATCAAGTATTCATTGTATACCTGCAAGATTTAAATCTTTCAAGTAAAATCATAAATATACATGTGCATAAATATTTATTCAGATAATAATTATCACATAAATATTCACATACTAATATAGTATGACTCATGATCCTCATTATCATCATTACAGCATATGCTATCATATAAACATAAATATCATCAATATCGACTTTATTTTTCGGTCCCATCGGATTTCATTCATAATTTATTGAGATCTCATTATATTCACATATATTAGGTACTTGGGTCTCTTTTTATACCACAATACACTCTTCTTGTAATATCTCTTCTGGAGATAACATCTCTTCAGGAGATGGCTCTTCTGGAGCTTTTCTTACTTATCCTCGACTTAATCATCTATATTTTATTGCTCCTTTTCTCTTTTGAGGATTTTTATCTTTTAAAAACCAATGGACCTGCAACGCTTCAGGCATGCTTTATAACAATTCATATAGGAGCATTTGCAGTTGGGATATGTAACTTTGTCACTTTCTTTAGGTCAGTAAATGCTTCTGGCATTCGATTAACTAAACTCTGAAATTGAATTATCATATTGAACTTTTAGTGCACAATTCCTTGTACGATGATCAATATGAGCCAATGATAATTCATTCTAGTAAATCTTTACCCAATCTGCTTATTTTTCTCCCCCTCATCAAATCATCAATTTTCTTTGTATATCCATCTATGTGCATTGAAGTAGATTAATAATCATTGCACATTTAAAACATTTTAAGATGGAATTATTCTGGCTCCTGACCAAAAGCCAAATTTTACGGGGAGAATTCTGTTGACTTATATAATTGCTGCAAATATACACAACATATAAATTTTGTTCTCATAATCATTGATCTATCCATTCATGGATACTTTAATACATTATTTCTGGATCATTCAATCTGGAAATTGCGCGCATAATATATTGCAAACTTCTGGTTGCAAACATCACTGCAAACTTTGCAGATTTATAATCTCATATGTAAACTTTCAATTTGATATATTTCCAGAGATCCATTTCCAATAATTATTTCTATCTGAGAACAAGCAGCACATAATATATGACTCGGATGATCAAACAAGTCATGCCAACTTTCCATATGATTTATCATCAAATCTAATATTCATTTTAGGGGAATCAACATAGAAACATTCACAAAGAATTATCACATAAATATTCACATTTGATATATATATCATTCTCCCCCTCAAGTGTGAGACCTTAAAAATTAATTCATGGAATTTCCATACAATATTCCATGATAATAACATATATGATAATTAATGCATTATCAATGCATAATTTTGTTACTTCTGGTAACAAAATTTCCATTTTCCAGAATCAACAAACAAATATATATTAAATACAAAATCATCAGGTGTATAATTGCAGATTCACGAGCGCAATACTGTGTAATCACAGGCGCATCACTGTGGAATCACAGGCGCAACAACTCAGATTGTCGTATGCATATAAAGTCAAAAAGATTCCAGGCTCGTGCTTTATAGGGAGCAGATCTGCAGAGATTTAACAGGACTACGCAAATCTGCAGAGATTCAATAGGATTTAATTCGACTATAAATAAAGGAAGGCAAACGAACATGCCTCACAAACACTCAAGCATCTGATAATACCAACTACCAGATACTCACACATATTTCTCTAAATTCTATTACCATGGCAGGACCAAGCAGTTTTATCCCAGTTTCTGATACATCTGAAACAGCATTACTTGATGCTTTGTTGTATGATGATCAGCCCAACATGTCATTTACTTCTTTGTTATCTCCTAATCCCTTTGAAATGTTTATTCCTCCTTCTACTATTCCTCCTTCTGCTTCAAATGTACCTACTTCTCCCCCAAGAACAAGTGTTCTTCCACAATCTACAAGGATTGAAGGTACAACTGAAATAGGTTCATCAAGGAGGCCTATTAAGAGGTGTAGAACTATGGCAGAACTAATGGAGTCTACCAATCCAGTTCAGCCAATAGTGTCGGCAGTTAATCAACCAACATTCACTAGCCAGCAAACAATCATCAGCCTGCCAGCAACAACCAGTCAGACAGCAACAATCAGCCAACAAACAACCATTAGCCAGCCAATAACAATTAGCCAACCAACAACCACTAGCCAGCCATCAACTACAAGTCAATTAGCAACAACTAGCTTATTGGAATGTAGTTGTTGTCATGTTTTACGAGAGATCATACATACCAACGAACTCCAGTACCATAAACTTGAAGTTTACGGAAGAAGAACAGGTATGATTACCCATGCTGTTTTATTTGAAAAAGTACAGGATAAATCTTATAATACTGACAGGCTTCCAATGTTTGATTTCACAAATAAAAATTTTGAAGAAATCAAACAATTTCTGACACAGTATTGTATAGATTTACAAGCATCAGGATATATCTTGATGCGTGATCCTGTATTAGCCTATCATGAGGTTCTCTGTGTTGGTTCGGAATGGGCTATAAATCCAAATGACCTCCATGGAAGTTCATTTCAAACCAATATTGAACACTCATTAGGCAAAGGAAAACAACCTGCAGTAAGTATACCCTATGATACTTCATCCCTTAACCAGGGTGAATTATATAGGTTATCTATGGAGCAACGAGAAAGAATAAAGAAAACAACGCTCCATGATTTAAGAAATTATTTTCATTTAACCCTTGATGAAGCGAGTAAACAATTAAATATGTCTACTCACACCATACAAAAAATCTATCAAAAAGGAGGGTTAACCGAGTGGCCACACAAGAAGCTCAAGAAACTTATGACGCAAATCTCGATATTACGAAGAGCTTTGCCTCATCTGGATCCCATCTCAAGAGAAGCAAAAGAAGAAGACATTAAATATCTTCAGAATGAGATGATTAAAGTTTGTAATGATGTTGAGCCACTAGCAATTAAACTTTGTTGAAATAATATTTCCTTTTGCTTAATTATTTTGTTTATGAATATGCTTTTCTCGTATTTATAAAAATTGTTATAATCATAGAAATCACATAACAACCATAATAATATATTTACTTCATTCACTTCTGGGAATGAAGTTGGATAAAAATTCATGATCCATAACTCACTGATTTGTTTGATCATGGCAAGAAATTAATCCACAATATTTCTTGACTTTACCACAATATTGCTACTGCAATAGCAAATTGAATATATTTATTTACAATCAACCATGATCATACAATCCCTTGTCTCATAATTTAAGGGAGTATTAAATGCCAAATATACAATATTGAAGCCTTTATACAATTGATGGCATACAAAATTTATGGATCAAGCCTTATTTCATAATGTCTCTTGGATTCAGGCTAACTTGCCTCTTGGCTTCTAGCCAATTTATGCCTCATATCTCCATGGCATTTTAATCTCATAATATATATGGCCTTTTAACAGTTTATCTTCAGGATAAATAAAATATAAGCATAATAAAATAAATAGATGGAACCCACTAATATGTATATATTAGTGTGGTTGCCATAAATAATAAAAGGGAAGGGGGATTTATATAAAGCAGTAAATAAATAAATAAAAATAAAATAAATGACTGGAAATAAACGTGCTAAATAAATAAAAAGAAGATGAAATAGGAATGGGAGTAAACTCACAGCGAGACCTATCTCATTCAAAGGTAAGAAAGAAGATGCATATGCAAATGTAAATATATAAAGCAATAAATAAATAAATAAAATAAAATAAATGACTGGAAATAAACATGCTAAATAAATAAAAAGAAGATGAGATAGGAATGGTAGTAAACTCACAGCGAGACCTATCTCATCCAAAGATAAGAAAGAGGATGCATATGCAAATGTAAATATATATATAATATATAGAAGGCAGTAAATAAAATTTAAATAAATGGAGTCCACTATATCAGTGTTACCACCATGAAAAATAAAGCAGTAAATAATAAAATAAATGGTGCCCACTATACTAGTGTTGCTACCATGAAAAATAAATAAAGCAGTAAAGAATTAAAATAAAATAAATGGGGCCCACAAAGTGTCACCACCATAAAAGATAAATAAACGCTGAATAAAATAAATAAATTGAGCCCACTAATAGATATTAGTGTGCCTCCATGAAGAATAAATAAATGCATAATAAAATAAATAAATGGAGCTCACTAATAAAAAGTGTTGCCGCCATAAAAGATAAATAAAAGTAAATAACATAAAAGTAAATGTTAGTTACAATAAAAATAAATGCACAAAAGTAAATGTTAGTGACAATAATAAAATCTCAAATTAAAACAATTAAAAGAGAAAATTAAATCTAGACTTTCAAGAGTCAAATTAACAATAATAATAAAAATTATATATAATTAATAATATGGTTGCAGTAAGAATGTAAATAATATATATGATGCATGTATAGAAGTTCATATGAATGTAATAAATAATGTCCGAAGCATTTTTTTTTTTTAAATTATAATATATAATTATTATTATTATAACTAAAGAAGAAGTTCAAGTAGATATTCCTTCCCTGTATTCGTTTATGTATTAAAGGGCCCCACCAAAGAACATCCTTTTGTCTGTCATTATGATTTTTTTTTTTAATTGAAAAACACTATTCGGTGCATTTTTTTTTTATTTATTTAAAATATTTATTTTATAATATATCATTATAATAATATAAAGAAATATGTGGGTCCATAATTTTTTCTTTCTTTCTTTCAACAACCCGTGACACTTTGTTCCATTTTTTTTAAATATAATAAAATAATAAAACATATGGTCCTACATAAAATTATTTCACTCAAACCTTACTTGCTAGGTGTGCTGAGGTAGGAAAATCATCTCCTCCATCCTTTTTCACGTATGATCCTATTTCTTGCAGCCTTTTGGGCTTAATGGCGGAAGAAGCAAAAGGGTTTGACATCAACATCATCTTCATTTAACTATTCGATCCTTAACTGAGAAGAACTAAGTAGTTGAGGCGTTGCTGAATGACTCGCTTAGGAGCTTGAAGAGATCAATGGATATTCATCAAAGCTTGGATTTTTGAAGCATGAAATAACAGATCTGCGGAAGGAGCATCAGGCTTGGCGTCTCTGGGCTTCATGAGGAAGATATTTTGGTTAAGGAGAATAAGGGGTTGATATCTCAGATCTTGTACTTTGGTTGAATATTTAGGAGGAGGTAGAGTTTGGGAGATTTAGGAAATGTTTAGGTTTGATGAAAAAGGAAAAGGTAAGTAAAGAAGCACTGACAGCTTTTTCTATCCCTTCTCATTTTCTTTTCATTGCATTCATGATTCTTAAATTTGCATCATCGAACAGTTTTTTTTTTTTTTTTTTGTAAAAAAAAAATGAAGAATTGGGATGAAGATGGATAAGGAAAAAGAGAGAGAGAGAGAGAGAGAGAGAGTGAGTAAGATGGACACAAGAAGATGATGATGATGAACCCATCCATCTTCAGTAGCTTGTCGAATGGCTAATTTGGGAGGAAAAGAACGAGAAGAAGAAGGAGAAGCCATCGATCAGTAAAGGGGAAAGACGAAAGAAAGGCAGAAGCACTGAAGCTCCAAAGAAGAAAAGTGAAGACGAAGGCAAAGATAAAATAAACGGAATGTGTAAAGATCTGCAGAGTGAGACGGGAGATAGAAGCTATCAGCCAAGCCAAAGCTATCGTGCTGATAACGTGTTATAAAACTGATGAAATTCTAGAGAGAAGTAAGAGGAAATTCTAGAGAGATGAAATGATTCATTCAAGTGTAATGAATAGTTACAGGAGACCTCTATTTATAGAAGGATGCAAATAGTAGATTACTATGCGTATATACCATGTCATCCTGTATTTGGAGATTATAGGTCAATGGACATCCACATAATAAGAATATTCATAACAAAATTTAATTAGTCTAATTATAGTTGACCGAATCGACTACTGTGGACTGATTTACCGATGTATTGGCATAGCCTGCAGAGTGTTTTTATATCATGATTTAGACTTCTTTTTTTTTCTCCTTTTTTCTCAAAACCATCCTCATGTTAAGCAATCAAAGGACATATAAAAATCTAACCCTATATATTGACATATCCAAAATTATTAATCAGATCAGTTAGGGGACTGAATTTCGGGTTCATTAGTCTAACCAACATACTTGAATTGAAGTTTTGATATTATGATTAGTAGTAGCTGCACACCAATAAGAATTGAACCTATTGTTCGTTTCGTAAGTGTACGAGTCATGCAAGTAATAAAGTGATAAGTAGGGTATCGTTCTCACGAAGATTAGTGTAACAAATTGATCAAACAATGAGCTTAGTGAATTCAATCTAGTTGAGCTAAAACAAAGCTTTGAAGGGAAATGAAAATATTTAAAGTCTATTTCTAAAACTAAAAATTGATAAAAACAAATGATTTTTGGATTTTAAAGATTTAATAAAGGCTAGGATTATTCTCCCCCTTTTGCATTTCATAATATTGAATTAATTTTCTCTCTATTGGTGTTTCAATATATATATGTATTAGTTTAAAGTTCAAAAGTACTTAACAAGCTCTCTCAAGTCAATATTAAGTTCTCGTTAAAATGCACAATCTCTTACTACAATTAATAATAATCAATATTTAAGTAACAACCTTAATGTGACAATGAAAAATTAGTAAATATATCCCTATTTTACCAACAAACTATCCATTTATCAAATAAATTTCAAGACAAGCATGATTTCAATCAAGTTCTACACCTTGATAAAATCAACACACACACACACACACACACATATATATATATATCAAAAGAGAGGAATATCCAAATATTAATCCATATAAAACCATCAAAAAAATCCTAGAATAAAAGGATTAGCTACTCATTAAATCAAAAGCACACAGCAAATTAAATCCAAGTTCAGAGAGAGACATGAGGAAATGATAAGAAATTGACTAGAGCTAAGAAAACAAAGAATAAGAACAAAGGAAACCAGCCGTCAATCACGTCTCTGCTCCTCTTCCTTCTGTGCCTCTCT
Source organism: Acacia confusa (assembly GCA_037074495.1). Lineage (NCBI taxonomy): Eukaryota > Viridiplantae > Streptophyta > Magnoliopsida > Fabales > Fabaceae > Acacia > Acacia confusa. The sequence continues at coordinate 41,005,826 of CM073502.1, read as the reverse complement.
GCTTCTATTTTCAATTGCTCCAGCGTGTCTCTGCGTCTTGCTCTCTCTCCTCCTTCCAATTTCCGTCATATTCCTCCTTGCGTCTCTCGGTTCTCAATCAATTACTACCTCCGTCTTCTTTCTTTTTCGCCGCGTGTTCTCTGTTTTATTCTGCGTGAGCTCTCTCAATTAATTGCCGCCTCACTCTCCATTCGTCCAGGGCTTTAGGTCTCCTTTCTCCTCGGTGGACAATTCTGATACAAAGTCCAATTCCTTTTAATCCATTAGCCCAAATCAATGTTCAATTCGTTTTCGGTCTTCCAATTCTATGCAATATTTCTGCTTCTTTTCTTCAGCCCAATTCAATCCCAATTGTCCAATCTTCATTCAATAGTCTTCAGCCCGTAACAATCCTAATGCTTCCAAAAACAAAACACATTCAATAATAATGATAATCATAATAAATATTTTTTTAAAATTCTAATTACTATTATTTATTTCCTAAACTCAAACTTTTATTTTAAACTGAAACCCCACAAATGATGCACCAAATATACTTTAAATATATAAAATATGGAGAGTTATCATCTATCGAAAATGAATAGTTTCTCACAACATGACAAATTAAAGTTTAAATTTCTATAAAAAAAAAGTGACTACATTTAATGTCTAACAAGAGCTCAAACTGTCAAACACCATCGTCCCAATTAGAAAAATACTTAGCTTGTGTGTATCATTTTTCTTATTAGCTAGCAAGTGCGGCATGCCTATCACCTCCTGCGTCAACAAATTCTTCATTCACAGCCCTAGTGAGCAGTGACTATTCTTTAGAGCTTGACATTTATTAGCAGGAAATACTCATTTTATTTTTTAATTATCCGATGTTAGTATTAGGCTTATTTCTCAGTTGTCATTTCATATTTTTGTAGATAGAAGTTCATGTTGTATGTCTATTTGTGATCCATAGACTTGTTAACTATTGAAATATCATTTTGCCTTTTCGGGGGAAGAAAAAAACTCCAAAGCAACTAATACTTTATTAGGAAAAAGGTAGAAAAATGTTATCAAAATTGGTAAAAGATAAATAAGTATATTGAATTTTAATAATTCTAAAGGGGTTGATTTGGAATTTTGAAATGTTGTCCAATGTGAAAAATTAAATAACTGCCCTTAGTTTTTTTCAAAAAAAAAAAAAATCCTCAACCTCCTTGCCGGCCATGGCCATTGGAGCTTTGACGACAATAATCACCTGAGCTTTGGCGATCTAATATGTTTTTAAATTTCTCAAGTAAAAGTTGTCAATATATATAATTGTGTTGTTAATATTTATAATAAAATAGTAAAGGTACTTGTAGAATAATTTCTAAAAACTATTTTAGTTTTGCTATTAACATTTCAAAAATATATATTGACTACTTTGCAATGGCCGCCAGAGCTCTAGCTATCTTTTTTTCTTTGAAATTTCTCAAGCAAAAGTCTTAAAGTATGTATACTTGAATTATTAATATGTATATTAAAGTAATAAATACGATACTTCTTGAATATTTTTTGATAACTACTTAGTTTCACTATTAATAACTTAAGTATACATATTAATTACTATAGTTTCTTTAACTAAAGTAGCTAGCCAATATCGAAACTAAAATAGTAAATATAGATACTTAAGTTGTTAATAGCAAAAAAAAAAAAGTTATTAAAAAATATTCAACAAGTAGCATATTTACTACTTTAGTATAAACATTGACAACTGTTTTTTTTTTTAGAAATTAAAAAAAAATTAGAACTCCGGAGCTCTAATAGCATATCATCGGCAAGGTTACTAGAGCTCCAACAGCCACAAAAGGGGTATGAGGATTTTAAAAAAATTAAAAACTAAAGGTAATTAGGTAATTTCTCATATTTGGTAACATTTCAAAATTTTAAATCAGTCATTTTGAAATTATTGAAATTAAACATACTTATTTTTCTTTTACCAATTGTGATAGTATATTTTTTTAATCTTTTTTCCTACTTTATTCCGAGTATTTTTAACCAGTATAAAAGAAATTAAAGATTTAATATACACACACACCAACAAGGGAACTAATATTGAAGGAAAATAAGTTACAATGTCTCATAAGTAGGAATAAAACAAATCAGCACAAACTGAAAGAAAGAGCAAATTAAATGCAAAAACCCTAGCAAACAAACTAGAGAAACAAGTATTTAAAAGTTCTCCAATACAATGATAATTTGAAAAGAAAGCTAAAACATCTTCCACACCATTCGTCAAAGAGCCCTGCAACAAGGGCGAAGGGTGAAGGTCGAAATACCTAAACTAAAGGACAAGACCTTCCAATGAAGCTTTGGCACTACTATAAAAAATAGATATGACACCCCTAAAAGATGTCCTTTTTTAAAAATGGGAAGTGAAAATTAGAGGCAGTGGCCTTTTTGTAATTGGATTGAGGCTTTTGGTGTTCTAAAATCAATTTAAAATGCCAAAAGCAGTATATTTGATGTCCTTAATTTATTTTAGAACATCAAAAGTCATATCCAGTGACTTTTTTTTTTTTTTTTTTTTGCATTGCTGCTTTTGGCATCCTAAAATCAATTTAGGATGCCAAAAGTAATATATTTGGCTCAAAAGAATGGGAATTTGGCAACATGGGCGGCAAATGAAAATTATGGCGCCATAAAGCATTGTTTTTGACGTCCTAAATTTATTTAAGACACCAAAAGTAGTAGCTTTGGCATCCTAAATATATTTTAGAACATCAAAGTAATTTCAAATTTCCCATCAATGATTTGTTTTTTTGACCTCGCACACCAACTTTCATTTCACACCCATTCTTGCACGTCCTGTCTCCATCCTTAACCCAAGACTCCTGCGCATCTTCTCGTCCTCGTGTTGAAAATCTCACTTGTTAACATCCCAAAATTTGGAGATTTTAAATTAAAATAAGTAATTGGAATTAAGATTTATTTCCAATAAATTATTTTGAGAAGAGGAAATAATTCCAAATAGGGAATAATTAGGCCTAAAAAATTATTTCCTATGATTATCTAATAATTCTAATAAAATGAACAAAATATTTAATTGTTAAAAAAAACAAACAAAAAACAAAAGATGAAGCCCAACCCGTGAAGGCCCAACAAGAAGGAGTATATATGTATATATTCATGGATCAAAAATGGTTCATTTCTTGCTATAATAGAAACGCAAAAAAAAAAAAAAAAAAAAAACAGCATCAGCGGCAAGTTTACCTACATTTAGCAAGAATATATATATATATATATATATATATATATATATTTCTTCGGCCCACCACCAAACCAACACCTATTCAGCCCACATCTATTCAACCCGTAAAGAAAAAGCAGATTACATTTATTAATCAGCAGGAGATCCAACCAAAAATCAAAGTTTCAGCATCATTCACGCTAAGCAGAAGGAGCAGACGCTGCCATACTTTCTCAGATCTCCTCAAGCTTTCTCGAGCCCTGAGATGAATATCCATCGGTTAACACCTGTGGACCAGCGGTTCTTCACGATCAAACTGAAATCTTAAGTTCTTATTTAAGGTACTCCTTTGGTTCTCACTCTCCTTGCTTCAGCCAAGCCGAGAGAGTGAAACCAAGAGTGAGAGCTCCATCTCCTTCGGTCAAGTGAATTGCAGAGAGAGTCTGAGAGTTAACAAGAAACCGAGAAGTTGCCCTGTTTTCTGCTGCTGAAACAGAGGAAGAGAATCAACGTATTGACTGAAGCATCAAAGGTGACTGTCATATTCCCTTTACTTTCGTTCTTTCTGTCACAGTCTCGCTTAGGATGAAGTTAGTGGGATTCTGAAATAATGCATACTGAAACCGAAACTGAAAACCAAAGAAAACATGCTGAAGTTTTTTTTTATTCTGTGCTGTCATCGGTTACTGTTTCTGCCGTGGGTCATTTAAAAGAAAAAGAAGAATAAAAAACGCTGGAAGAGAGAAAGAAAAAAAAAAAACCGTTGCATGCATGGCTGTCATGCAAGAAAAAGATATATATATATATGTGCAGCTGTGTGTGTTTTAACGTGAGAAAGTATAGAAGAGATATACGTGGTTGTGTGTGTAGTGATGTAGGTGAAAAGATGGATAAATATGGCCTGTGGAAAGGAAAGAAAAAGTAACCTTGAGGAATAAATACATGTGTGTATCGGTGTGTGGCAAATGAAAGAAGAAGGATATTATAAATAATTTTTTTTAAAAAAGATGATGAGTTCGTTTATTGCATGGGTGTGAAGATATTTGTGGAAGAGCTTGAAGTATATATTTGCAAATGAGACCCACGTGATTTTTGTTTGGTGTATGTGTGTTATATTTATGTGTAGTATTGCATGGGAGAGAGTTCTTTTCTTTCTTGCATCCATGTACAAATATTAAAGATATGGTTTTCAAATAAAAAGAAAGAAAAATGATGCACATGAAACAAGTCATGTGTAGGTGTATGTTAGGTTCAAAGATTTTGTTATTGAGTGGAAGATTTTTGAACTAAAAGAATATTTATATATGCATAAGTGCTGATGCATAAAAGAGGAGCTTGCTGTCATTTAAAAGAAATCTAGAAATTGAAACTAATTGATTTTCCCTTATTGTTTTAATATTATATTGCATGTTATAAATTATATTGAAGGGAAGCAAGCATATTTAGACATGAATTGGAAATTGTAGAGATGATATAAAGCAGTGTATGTGATTAAATGCCTTCATATGGTTCTGTATGAGATTGGAAGCTGGAACTTATTAAAGCTTTGTTAATGCCTAGGGAGAGCTTTTGAAGAGAAAGAAACAAATAACAAATCCATGCCATGTGTTTTGGTGTCTCTGTTTGTTTTAAAAATAAATGATAATAAAATATATGCTTGTACATACATGGCACATGCATGCTCATTGGAGGTGTTTAATTAAATAGACACGTGTACAGACATTTTTATGTACATGGGAAAATTATTGGAAACCATGAGAAATTTTTAAAATATAGTGCATTAATCATATTTTTACATGATGGTTTCAGTGTGCATAAACTGCTAAATTAAAGTGTGAGAATAGTCTCTAGGAGTTTAAGTAAATTGAATAATAGTGATGAAATTATTATTATCATTAGAAAAGGGAATGATTAATTAATAATTAATAAGGATTATTATTAATTAATAAAAAGTAAAGGAAATATATGAGCAGTATTGATTAGTAATTAATAAAAGGTTAAATTAATTAAGGAGTGATAATCATAATAAATAAATGAGGAATTATTATTATTAAGGTTAATAATAATAATAACAATAACAAATAATGTTATTATTGTTGGGAAAGGGGTCAAAGTAATAAATAAGGAATAAGGAATTATTATTATTAGGGATAATAATAATAATAATAATAATAATAATAGCAATAAAATTATTATTGTTAGGAAAATTTAAAAGATTAATAATTATTATTAATCCTCTAAACTAATTCACGTAATTAGTTTATTTACAATTCAAATAAGTGACTAACAACGATGATAAACATTTTTAGGCAGCCCTTAACATCATTTTCTGATCCCAACAACTTCACTATAGAGATAACGAATCAAGGTCAAGGTGGGTAACTCTAATCTTGTAAGCATGAGTGTAAGTGTTTATGTATTGATTAGCTGATAATGTATGCTGGTTGATTTATTTGTTATATGTTATGTTTTTCCTAGCTATGGAATTGAGGCTGCGGTCTCATGGGGCTGCATGTCCTAGACAAGGGTTGCGGTCTTTGGTCGTTAACTACAGTTACAGTTATTTAAACTTGTAAATGCTTCCATGTTTTAACGTGTGCTAATATGCCGTTTATGCTTTTATACATGTGCATAAGATTAATTGTTACCCTGTGGTCCATTCATTTGAACTCCAGACTACGTGAAAGATACAAGCATTGGTTCGGGATCAAAGAGCAAGATGCAGCTGTAAGGGTTACAGCAGATAGAATGTTTTGGACAATTAGGATTAATTAGATTGTATATTAATATTTATCATTCGTCTGTTTTGGATTACTGTATTAACATACAACTATCGGATGAATATGAATCGCGAAAAATTAGTCTGTATATTTTCAAACTAAGTTATTTCAAAAACTTCGATTCCGAAATCAAGTCGTTCAACGATCCTTTCCGCGTTAACTCTGATGCAATAAATGCCCAAAAGGGCAGGCGTCGCATCACGTCCATGCTCTGTTCGTGCTTTGTCTGCTTGTCCATATTTTGTCCGTCCATACTCCCTCTATCCGTGCTTCCTCATCCTTGTCTTCCGATTCTCAAAGCTCCTTTAGGTAAACTAACTCTCACGGCTCTAGCCTCACCAATGCTTCTAGATTGTTAGATCTATAATTTTTTAATCTGTAAATCTAATTGTTAGATTTAGAATTTTTGGATCTGTAAATCTAATTGTTAGATCTTGAGTTTTTGGATTTGTTAGTCTGATTATTAGATGTTAATTTTTTGGATTTGCTAGTCTATTGGTTACATCTGGAACTATTAGATCTATATTATCTAGATTTGCTAATCGAGTTTTGTCTTCAACACAATTTTTAGATCTTTACTGTAGTCATGTGTATAGCATTTTTGGATTTGGTTCTTCCTTCAAATCCTTAGATACGCATTTGCGTTTGGTTTTTTTTTTTTTTTAAAAAAAAAAAACCTTACGACATCTTAAATTTGTTTTGGGACACCGTAAGTCTCTTTTATGGCGTCCCAATTTTTTAATGACGCCATATCATAAACTTACTACACCCTTGAAATAGATGTCCCTCAAAGCGGATGTTAAAAACATTATTTGTACTAGTGTGACAATCCACCTGCCTACCAAATCTGCTTTCATGGGAACACATCTACAAGAATAGTTCCTAACCAAATTCCTTGAAACCAGGAATTACTCAAGGAGAACAACATTCATCATAATATCAAAGAACGCACAATCAAAGAGACAATAGAAAAAGAGAAACACAGCCCTAGCTAGAGGATGAACAGTAAAGCCATAGGCACTAAATTACAAGCACATGTCTAGTCCAACAATGAACAATGTTGATCAACACACTAAACAGGCACATGTTTAGTCAATGATGAATAAAGCAAACAGTCATACTGAACAAACTCCAACTAATGATTCTCAATTGTCTGTCTATTGCACATTCCTTAGACAGTTGATCAATAAAATACTTTACCACCTAACCACATACAGATACCTCTGACCGAGCATAATAACCAATTTTTGAAGAGGTCTCGTAGTCCCTATTTTTGGAGCTTGGATCAGTTGTTCCTACTCTTTCCCAACTAAAAACCTTTCACAACAATTCTATTAGGACAGAGACAGCTTGGTTAACGTAAATTGATTTATAATACCCACTGACCGGTGAATAAATATAATCTAGCACCCAATCTATGAAACTAACCAAATTACACCAAATGTCAAAGCTTCTGAAAGGTGAACAGAACTTAACATAAAGAGATCAACAGTAAACAAAGCTTCAACAAGGCCATGGGAACCCATCGGAGGTTGTCACAGGGATTGAGGCTTAAAAGCTTCCCCACATCCATCCTCGCTACATCCCTATTCGCTGCCGCCACCAGACTCACCCCCAACCAGTACATTTGTAACATCCTTAATTTTTTAGATTTAGAGAATCAATTGTGGTTTAGTAGGGAAAAGAAAATAATAATAATAATAATAATAATAATAAAAATAAAAATAAATATATTATTAAAAAATTATTAAATTTAATTAATTAGCAATGATAAATGATATTGTTAAAAATAATAAAAAAAATAGGTAGGAGAAATATCGTCATAAAATAATCAAATCTATATCTAAAAATAAAGAAAAAGATGAGAGAGAAATAATAAATAAATAATATTTTTTTAGAGGAAAAGAAGAGATAATAATAATAATATTTTTATGACTTTAGTTCCCTTTCTTATGAATATATTATTTTCTCACACCCTGAACATCTTAATGGCCACAAACACTGCCCGATCTTTGCCGCCACGCAGCCTCACTCAAGCAACAGGCACCTCCCTTCTCCTTTCTGTCTGGTTTGAATTGGCGTCCTTTTCCCCTATTGTCACAATTTTTATTTCTATCTCCCTTCCTTCCTCAGCTTCCTATTCGTCCTCTTTTGTGGGTCTTGTCACCTTTTTTCCTTCACACGATTCAAAGGTCAAAAGACAATATATCATGTCCCCATTTCTTTTGATTCTTTACTGTGTGTGTATATTTTATTCACACTCATGTTTATTTTTCAGTTTGTGTGATATATTTCTTTTAACCTACAAACCATGATCTTTCCCAAGTTATATTTTGCGTGGGTGTTGTGTGGGTATAATTTATTTTATTTAACTCCATCAGTGCATTGATTGGGTATACGTGTGTGTGCTATATCATTCAACACCCAACATTCATTGTTTCCTATTTTCCTTTGTGGGTACATACACGCTTTTGTATTCCTTTCCATTAACCCTTCATCCCGTTCAAACTTTCTTCTGTGTGTGTGGGAGAGTTCATTAATTATCCCTTCTGACCTTAAAATATATGTATAGTCCGTTATTGGTATATAGCTCCTTTCAAGGTCCACTTTCACGCCTTCCCGTCACAACAACTCTTATATATGATAAATCATTCTCTTACTTTTTGAACAATGAGTCTTGGGTTTTCTTGATTAAATCTGGTGACTGTGTCCATATAGCCTTTTTCTATTCCCAGGTATCATTAAATTTTAATATGGAAACATTTTTATTTGCAATAAAGTATGTGTGTGTATGCACACAATAAGTTAATCTTTTGAGAGTAGTTTTTCGGTACTTTGGAGTAGCTTTTAGATCATTTATTGATAAATATTTACATTTATAATTTGGTAAACTCTCGTTGAGAGCTTTAAAGTGACTCTTGCATGATTACCTATAAGCTTGGAGTAGAGGTAATATTGGTTATTCTTTTATATACTTGTCAATTATATATATGTATATACATTAATTGTTTTGGGATTTGTTGTGCCTATGGAGGGCTTGATTTGGAATGATATATTGAATTGAATATAAACTATCATAGCGGTTGTATCTGTGATGGGTTGGAGTAAGGAGGAATTTTTATAATCAGATCTCTTTATGCCATCATTTGGTGCACAATGGATGATACTTGCCAAGGTCCATTCTTCTATGTTTTCCTTTGGCCGGATTGGAATTGAGACATGTGACACCTCCTTTGTTGTGTTAAGGAGGGGAGCTATAGTCCAGAATTAATTAAGCTCTATACTTCTAGCCAGATGTATCTTAAGAACATGTGAGCTTGGGACAATTAAGTTAAATGGATGGATTTCAATTGGATTATGTGTTAAACTGTGGTTCCAGTCAGCTCTATAAGGATAGATGGTGATACAAGGGAGGCTTATTGCATATTTCATAACTATATAGTGTAACACCCCAATTTTTAAAAACAGAATAATTTTTTTTTCATCAGAGTAGAGTATCGGAGCAAGTAAAAGAGTGAGAATTGATATATCATTAATTGTGGTGTATCCATCTGTTCATAATGTACAGTATATTTATCTAAGTAATGTTATAATGGTACAAGTCTAAAAATAGGATCTTCAGTCAGGTCTTTACGCGTGCTGATTGCTCTGCTTACTCCTATCTTCAGTCCTTGGTACCCCGAACCTGAAGCTATGGTAAGAGATGAGGTCCAATACCCATCGGACCCTAGGTAATGGTTAACCTCATGCTTATATAAACAAGATATGTATGACAGATATTCATAACATTACAACAATAACCAATATAGAAGCCCATAATAGAATTGTCTGGATAACGGTATACAGCCACTGCATATGTCCGTTATCTCTAGTTTGTACCACTCGTGCCACGATGGCCTATCGTGTCCTCAGCGTTAGAAAAACTGTAACGGTATTATCAAAACCATAACTCGTGTATAAAGCTGAATGTATAAGTAGTGATCTAAGCCCCATAAACTTAATCACGGTGTATGACTCAAGACAGAGTCTCGTCCATGTCTTTATGAAAGTATCTATCACATATAAGCATACAATAAGCATTAGAGTTAGTGTTACAGTACGCGTCCGTACCTTAGTCCGTTCGGATAGCGATACGCTTGCTTGGTTGGTATGTCTCCCGATTTTCCCGAATATCCTATAATAGTATTATTGCATTATTAACTCGCAAATAATATCGTAGGAGATATTCTAGCAATTTCTGATGTTTTTACCCCTGGTGGATTTCTTATTCCAATTATATCCCTTTTTTTTCTTCTCAAAAACGCTGATTTCAGCATTTCGGGCAGAATTTTCGCTAACTTTAAAAATTCATAACTAATTCTACAAAAATCAAAACGAGGATCCATAAAATTCTTCGGAAACCTTATGCTGTCTATTTTTAAATAAAAATACTCATTTTTCCCAGTTTCATTGAGTCATTCCCAGATTTAAAGTTTTGAACCTTTGCCCAGAATTTTTCTTTCAAAATTTCGTAGCCCAACTTTGAGAATTTTTATCTCACTGTACAGAGCTCCAAATAATACATTCTAGGCATTTTTGAAAATCCCTATATGTCTACTTTCACCATAAATTTTCCCAGAATTTTATAACTTCAATCTAAACATAAAATTATGGCATTTCTATCATTGGTTTCAGGAATCGCTAACCGATAAGATTTCGCCAGAGCTTTGCTATTTTGATCATAATCTTTCAAAAATTTTGCTACAACACCATCTTCATCAATTTTTCGAATTAAAACCATTTTTAACCATAAAAACATGATAACAAGAATATATTGGAAGATTAAAAATCAAAACAACATTTAAGCTATAAACTAAAAGCTAAAGTTTAAAAAGTAGAGAACTTACCCTTAGAGAACCCTGATCCTTCTTGCTTCCTACTAACTCTCATTTTCACTCTATTTTCAAGTGCTTCTTGTTTGTTTTGATGTGAGTTTTGCGAAGGCCAAAGCCCCCTATTTATAGCAAAATGTGATGGCATTTTGGTAGTTTTCTTTCAAGCCTAGTCTTCTTGAATTTGGACCCTTAGATCTAGGTTAATTGTGAAGCATGAATCCTCACCTTCTCATCTCACAAAACCACCCTCCCTCTCTCTCTTTTCTATCCTCTTCCATTTTCATTTAACTTCCCTTATCCAAAGTACACCTTATCTCTCCAATTTGTTCCCTTAATTAATGTTAATTTAGCATGTGTTAATAGATTTATTGGTGAACAATTCTTGGCCCCTTATTCAAGCCTCCAAACCGTGCACTCTCTCCCTTGTTTCTTCAACTATATGCTTCAAGAATTGATTACTTTAGGTGTCTTAATTTCTAGATGAAATTCATAGTTGGTTGTTTTAACCAAAAAAAGTGTTTTTAGAGGTTTAACTTTAAGTTCATTCTAGTCTCTTCTTTAACACTTGAATCACAAGAGAAGACTCATGGTTCAATTAGGAGTCTCTAATTGCCCCTAATCATCTTTAATATTAATTATGCAAGTTGGGCAAAAAGACCTTAATGATACTTAATCTCAAGAGTAATTTTTGTGTGTTTAAGATTAGTCCTTATATCTACTCTATGATTAAAATCCCTCCTTGTATTAATTTATTTTTCTTAGGTTTGCATTATATTTGTTACTAGGGGTGAGCAAGTGACTCGCTTTCCGCCTGTGCTTGGTGCTTTTTTACCCGTATGAAGCCCGGCCAAATTGGGCCCGTAACGAGAACGGGCTACCCCGTTACCCGTTTATGCAAGACGGGCGGGTCACGGGTGGGCACGGGGTACCCGTGCCCACCCGTGACCCGTTTACTTATTATATTTTTTAAAAGAAAAAATCCTTACTCAGAGTCAGACACGCACCAGGGCTCGCTACTGTTCAAAAATTCTCAAACCCTCGTCACTCGTCGGCTCGCTACTCGCCCCTGTTCGGTTGTTACTGTAGATCGCAGCAGTCATAGTCTCACAGACTCAGATCGCCGCCTACCCGTCTCTCATCTCTCTCGGTTCCAAGTTACCCAGCGTCGATCTCCGTCGCTCAGCCGCTCGCCGCTCGCCGCTCGCCGTGACCTATTCCTCTTCCTCTTGATCTCCATCTCTCATCTCGCTAAGAAGCTGGTGCCTGGTTGAATCTCAGTAAGTTTTCGTCGTGACTTCAGTAAGTTGTTTTTTTTTTAATCTCAGTCTGAACCTCTTTGAAGTCTGGATTATCGTTTTCAAGCCACGGTTGAATCTTGTTTTGTTTTTCGATGCACCCATCTGGTTGAATCTTGTTTTATTTTTCGAAGCTCACTCTGTATCTCAATCTTTATGATAGATGGGACCCATCTATATGCCACTCACAACAATTAAATAATTGGCTTCAGACTTGCGTTTTTGAGCCACACGTTCAACACCTTGGACTATAGTTAAAAAAAACCTTGGACTCCAAATTTTTGGACTTCATTTAACCCTTGCGTTTCTGGGCCCAATATTTTTTTTTTTTAAAGTTAGTCCATATCTCATAAACGGGTTGCCCCCGTACCCGTTTATGAAAGCCCGTTTAACCCGTACCTGTTTGCACGGGTTAAACGGGCTTTCTTCACGAGTACGGGCCAACCCGTACCCGTGTACCCCAAAACGGGTAGGGCAAGGGTTGACCCCCGGGGCAACCTCGTTCGCCTGTTGCTCAGGCCTATTTGTTACCTTAAGTTTTATTAATGTTTACTCTTTGATTTTGACTCTTCTTTCTTACTTTTTCACTACGCACACACACATGCACAACAATTACACACACACACACCATAGCCGCCCCCCTTCTCTTGTCTCTCATCATCTTATCCTCTTCCATGTAATTAAGAGCTTTAATTACATGGTACACTTATCCTCTTCCAATTGCCTCTAAAGTCTCCATGTCTTAATGCTTGATTATGATTCATTCTTGCATGTGTCGGTTGTTTTATAAACAATTCACTCACCCTTTTCTAACTTGTATGCGTGTTTCATTTGACTTATGAGATCAAGAAGAAAACCCTTCATTGGTGGATTTAATTTCACATGGATCATGCTTTATTAAATTAATTTTAAAGCCCTTAGATTAGCTGTAGTACATTTAATCCAAGCCCTTAATTTGTGTTGAAAAAGTCCTACCTTTATTAATGATAATTTGCACATAATTAATATGCTCTAGTGACATAAAATTAGTGTCATCATCCTAACCCTCTCATGTGTAAAATTTCGCCCCTTAAGCATAGATTAGAGGAAGTTAAATTAGTCTCGGTTTTAATTCCAGTATAATGTTTTAGATATTGTTAGGCTCAATTGTCAAAGTATGATAGGTTGCTATATCAGCCATGATCATTAGATATGTATTTTATGCTATTCTTGTCCCTTTATTAGCCTTTAATCACTAATTAATCCCACATATTCTTAATTACGCTCTTTGACTTAATTATCGTTTAATTATGAACTTTACTAAAATCCTTTTTAATTAGTGAAATTTTAGTTGCCCACTAGTTGTAGGTAATTTTCTATAATTGATTTAGTTATTCTCATAACATTTTATGATTCTCTATAATTAAATAAAAACTATGTTGTAGTATGATAATTTTAGGGTATTTTATGATCTCTAAATGAAATTAGAAAATTTGGGTCTTTGTTTTATTTAAGTCTGGGAGAGAATTCCCTAAATTAAATTAAATAAGCTACTAAATTTCGAGACCACATATTCACTTATTTTTAATAGATATTTTTTCCTATCAAAATATATAGTGATTAGGCTAAGTGGGAATTTTTAAGGTATTACATATAGTATATTATGTGATATCTCTTGTGAACGATATTTTGAAAGAAATGAATTATAATGTTTTGGAACCTTTTTGGGAGGGGTTTTTGGTGACTAAATCAAAAAGTAATTCGTGAAAAGTTTTATGTTGATATTATAAATAAATTATTTTGAGTTGAACTTGATTTTTGAAATGCACATTTTCTGTCATATGTATTTCTGAATAACCAATTGTTATATAGATTTTTGGATCTTATGGTTATTATATTAATTTTTTTTTCAAGAGATTATTATAGAGCAAGGGAAGGCATAGGTAGTAAGTCTTGAAGACTCTTATGTACTCCTAGAGCTCATGTTGAGTTATTTTTATGTGTCATGATTATAAGATTTCCACATTTTATTAACTCTAAAATAATTTTAGAAATTTATTTTTGACATTGTAAATATAAGTTTTCATTAAACAAATTTTATATTTTGATGATAATGAGTATCCTTATTGGCATTATTTCAAATACGATTAAGTATTTGTTGGATTTGAGGTGTTATAACATCCACCGGCCATGACATAGGGAGGCTACTTAAGGACTCTACCGAGAGGGGAGAGAGAACCTTACAGAGAGAAGGAAGAAGTCGGTCGGGCTGTATTTTGACGGAACTCGACACCCTCTCGAAGGAAAAGAAAACCCCTAGCATAGGGAAGAAAAATCAAACAGTCGGTCGAATCTTTCATTGAAATTACAGAAATAATAGAATTAAAGTAAATCTACATTGCTACCAATGTGCTCAATTGACTAGCAGATAGATATATAAGTCAGATTTTACAAGCCATCCTTAACGAGAGAGTTTGGGTTCTTAAACGAACAAGCTATATCCAATTTTTTAAGTAACAAATAAAAACAATAAAACCAGCTATCTACACTACAAGTGGTAGAAGCAATGTTATTAAACCCGAACTAGACTAGTTAGGTCAACCAAAAAACCGACAACTCAGCTATGTAACTATTTAGGAAAAGTCCCCAACTAGGGTCGGAGGCAAACTGCGGGAACCCAAGCAACCTGACGAGTTGATGGGTTGACCCGAGTTATCCTTAAAAAAATTACCATGTTTTTTTTAGAGGCATAAATTGTATACAGGTAAACTCTATTGGTTGAAATTAATGATAATTTTTGGTGTTAATGACAAGAAGTTTAGTTATTAAAGGATTGTATGTAGGAATATTTTGTTATTAATTATCTATTTTGATATTTTACTAGAATATTTAGTCATTACTTATTCTGGTGTCACTGGATGGTGCATTGATATTTTGATATTATAATGTCAATATGTTAGGCAAATTGTAAGAAATGTTAGATAAGTATAAGATTATTTTGTTAGTGATTATTCAATATATTGAATTGATATTTAATATTTGGATTGTATGTTAAAGATTTATTTTATTTTTATTATTCCCCATCAGTCTAGTTTTGGGTTGACTTTGAGCCGACCTACTACCTTAACCTATTCCGAGGCAGGCTAGGGAATAACAACCTTGGTTGAAGAGTGAGCCAACTCATCCAAGTGCCACAAGTCTTTGTTTTGAGCAACTCCAATTGGCGGTAAACAAAATTTTTCTCCTAAATATAAGTATCTTCTTATTGGAGACAATCATATTCAAGTACTGTCACACATTAAATGTGGCACACTTTGAGAAAATCACAAGACGCACTTATGGACCGGTTCCTAAAATTATAAAAGGCCTACTTGAAGAGAAGGTTCTTTTTTCCTTTTGTCTGTTTACAAATAATAAAGAAAATTAACCTGGGTGGGACTAGGTCATGCACGCACACAAAAGCTAACCAAATCAACTTGGGCAACTCCCTAGGTTGAGACTTGGTCACCCATGTTGTTTTGGCCGGGATAAGATTTTGGCCAGCAGGTTAAATGCAAGATCGAACCAGTCAGACGATGACTAGTTATTGATTTTTACTTTAGGACGAATTGGTCGGGTCGGTTTGAGTTTCCAAACCCCTCAGCATAGTCAAACATAAAACCAATTCATACGAATGCTTTAAATATAATGTTTGATTTTTTTTCCTTTTTTTTTTTGGCTTCAATCTACATAACACTCTTGTGATTTGTGAATTTAAGTCAAAGCATTCTTTTTTTTTTTTTTAATAGTGGTTAAATGAAGAGCACATATATATCATCACACACAAACATACTCACGCACCCTACATAGATTTAAACCTGTGACCTCTGCCCTAAAAGGAGATGTGGATGTCATGTAAGGTAAGGCTTATTGCTAAGCAATAGCATATTCCCATTTATAACTTGAGATAATAAAAGTCGAAGATTTCTATTTTATTTTTGTATTTCAGTTAAAAAGTGTTCATATCAATTCTTAGGAAACTTTAGCTTATACGTTTTTATTCTTTAATATATCGGTCTCTCTTCAAATCAATTAATTTTATATTTCCTTCAATTAAAAAAGAAGCCGGCTAATGCAATATAATGTCATTAACATTATTATATTTTTATTGATTATCGATTTTGAGCTTGTGATTGACAAATGGGTGTATAATTATTGATATAATTCTCAATGGCAATTATTTTTATTGATTTTCTTAATTATTCATTTAACCTTCCAAATAAGGTTAGATCAAGAAGGGACAAGACATGAGATACCAAGAAGAAACGGCTGATAGACTGTCCATCGTTTCTCAATTATAGTTTTGTTGTTATCTATGTCATGTAATAATGTATTCAAGAGATAATTGAATAATAAATTTCAGTAAAAGTTAATCTTTTAGTCCTTCAATATAATTCTGTTATAACACAATCCTTTAATTATAACTCGGTGCAACTAACTTTTGATTCACTCAAAACCCAATCCTTATCTTTTCACCCTTTTTTTAAAAAAAAAAAAAATCCTTAGCAGCCCGACTTATAAATGAGTCATCAAGTAAACTTATATTAATTCAAATTGTCTGGATAATAAATAATTTATTTCATTGCTTGGTAAACTATTGAATTTAATTAAACTCATTCTCCATCTTATAAATAGGGCAGTTCAGTTCAAAGACTGAATCACCAAATCCTAAGAGGTGTCAAAACTAATACTCATTAGTTTCAGAGGGATTAGCTTCTTGCTTCATCGTTATGTTCAGATTCTTCTTCTTCATCATCTTTATCTTCTTCTTGGTTAACAATGTTGAGGGAAACCCTCATAATTACGGTGAAGCATTGGCAAAGTCGTTATTGTTCTTTCAAGGTCAAAGATCAGGGAAGCTACCTCTGAACCAGCAAATCACTTGGCGCTCTAACTCTGCTCTCTCTGATGGTCGCCTTGCCAATGTATGTTATTCTTTCCTATATATGTTTTTCATAATGGGAGGAAGAAATATAAATACCACCGAAATATGAGAATCTAGATATGGTCTCTTGAAATGGCTTAATTCTTGTAAAGTCCTTAGAGATTATTCTGAAATTAATTTTCTTTTTTGAAATGAACTAATTGTTCTCAGTGAAATTAGTTGTCATTATCTTAGTTATTGTCATTTGATAAGTTAAAGTTGTTACTTGTTGAATTGTTGTTGTCATTTATATTCAATCAGCAAGAATTTTTTATGAAAATAGTTGTCACTATCTGATTAGTTGTTGACTTGTTGTCATGTGATAAACTAATTTTATGCGTTAAATTGTTGTTATCATTCCATTTTTTAAGAAATTAAGGTCATTTAAGTAATTTCAATACAAAATTTAATCCAATACTAGTCCCTAATGTTTTTGCGGTGATTAGGCAATTTCAGGATCTGAATTAGGATTTGTTGTAGGTATGTTGATGTTATTCTCCCTCTATACTATTTTGACGGCGTATTTTTCATTTACTTTGATATGTTAGTTGGTTTTAGAATTTTAATTACTACTTAGAACTTTTATAGAAGATGATGAAGAGAGATAATTTTTTTGAGGGTTATTTTTACCCTGAAAGCTTTATGGGGGCAATTTCACTCTGGAAATTAAAAAATGTTGTAATTTTACCTTTGCTATTATCTCAGTTAATTTTGACCATTAATTGATCAAATATGTTGGGCTGACAGATCATATGTTATTCATATCATTTTTGTTATGTTGCAAAATTGCCCCAAATGTTTTAAATATAAGTTTGAAAAAAGATGAAACGGATGATATATGGATTTTTAATGCAAATTTACATCTTAACAAAAATGATGTGGATAACATGTGAATTGTTAACTTAATATATTTGGTCAACTAACAATCAAAACTATCTATAATAATGGTTAGAGAAAAATACTCAGATCAAGTTATTTATATTCATCATGTCAAGTTTTCGATCACATGATCATGAATCTGTTCTAGTTTTTTTTTAAAAAAATATATAGCTTTTTTACAGCATTTTTTAGATATTTATGTTATTGGGAGATAAATTATGCTATCAGTTCAGACAGTATAGCAACTTTGTTGTTTTCTTATGCCTTCAGTTATTTTGATTGGGTGTTGAGCAAAAAAAAGTTATTTTGATTGGGCATATCACCATTTTGAATAAAATATCTAAAAAGTAAACTGTCAATAGAGCATCTTGGCGTGAGCTCATTAATTTATTTGTTAAAATAAAATGCACGCAGTCAAAGAATGTTTCTTGAAGACGGCACAAGTTATCTTATAATTTTTGCTTTAAAAAAAAAAAATACTACATGGACCTGACTCTTAAGGTAGACAAATCAAAGCTTTTTTTTTAAAAAAAAAAATAATGTAATAACAATAATAACAAACAGAATGTATTGTGATATTTTTCGTTTTTTTTATATATATATATATATATATATATATATTTTTTTTTTTTTTTTTTTTTTTTTTGCCTAAAAAAATACTATATGGACCTTACTCCTAAGGTAGACAAAGCAAGGACAAATGAATGTAATAACAATCATGACCAACACAATGTATTGTAATATTTTTCTTTTTATATTAATACATTGATCTTTTAATTTAAAAAAATTACTACTCCAGTCATATTTACCAATTTTTTTTCCTTTTGTCAATGAACATTTCATGTTTTTTTCCTACGTTGTCAAATTGGCCGGTCTACACTTTCAATTACTTTATTTTCATCTTAATAAATATTAGTGTTAATTTAAGCTTAAGCTTTTTATTTGAAATACCCTTTATTAATTTGACTTATGTTCAAACAATCAAAAATAGAATAGAGGGTAGAATGATTTGATTCATGCAATGTTAATAAAATTAAAACAAATCTAAGTAGTTTCCTCTAAATCAAGCAAGAAAAATAAGAAACTTGCTAATCATCACAATAATACTTTATATTTTGGCAGGTGGATCTAACAGGAGGTTACTATACTGCTGGAGATAATGTCAAATTCAACTTTCCAATGGCCTTCAGCACCACCATGTTATCCTGGGGCACACTTGAATATGGCCCGAGAATGGGCCCCCAAATCCACGAGGCCCGGGCCGCAATACGTTGGGCCACTGACTACTTCCTTAAATGCGCCACTGCGACACCCGGTCGACTCTACGTTGGAGTTGGTGACAAGATTGCGGACAGTAATTGTTGGGAAAGGCCCGAAGACATGGACACGGTTCGAACCGTGTATTGGGTCTCAGATGATAAACCGGGTTCGGAGGTGGCCGGTGAAACTGCCGCCGCCCTAGCTGCCGCCTCCATTGTTTTTCACAAGGTTGATCCAATATACTCAAAGATTTTGTTGAAGACGGCCAAAAAAGTGTTCAACTTTGCTTTGCAGCATCAAGGTTCTTATAATACTTCACTAGGATCAGCTGTCTGCCCATTTTATTGCTCATATAATGGCTACAAGGTAATTAAGTAATACTATATTCCAATTATGTTTTTTAGATTCTGATATTTTCAGAGTTTTTTCTAGGCATGAGCTTTTATCTTGTCGAGTTTTACATTTATCGCTTTTAGAGTATTATTTACTATGTTAGACTTGATAGGCCTCATTATACATTACTGAATTAATGTGTGTGTGTGTGTAAAAACTGTACAGTTAACAGTAAATAATGTGTCTTTTTTAATGTATATTCTAATTAAAATTAGTTTTCTTTCCTTTTGTGTTTTATTCTCGACCAACAAGTTGTGTTAAGAGTCTGATTTTTAATTATATTTCTTTTTGATTTAGGATGAATTATTGTGGGGAGCTGCATGGCTTTTTAGGGCAACAAAGGCTGTATATTACTATAATGTGATTAAGAATTTGGAAGCTGATTACGACCAGCCAGAACCAGACATCTTTAGTTGGGACGACAAGTATGCTGGTGCTCATGTGCTTCTTTCAAGGGTAAACGTCTTCAGTTAGAGTCATGGAGCGTACTCCCAATTTTAGATATAAGAGAATTTTTTAGGAATGACCTGTTCTTATTTATAAGGGATACTAATATTTTGTCTGAGATTTTAATTAGTATCGTTATCCATCTTAACCCCAATTAATTATTGGTTAGTATCACTGCATTAATTATTGGTTTGCTCATTATTCTCTCTTTTTCTCACCCACACTCTATAGATAATGGTGTTTTTGGAAAATAAGCTAGATTATATATTTTTTTTATTGTCTTTACTCAATTTTAACCAACTTTTTATTTCCATAACATGGTTATTTGTATCTTGTAAAAAGGGTGTCAAAAAATAATTTTTCTAATAATAAATGTATCTATATTACATAAAATAAGAAGGCTGTTTTAAGCTTTGGATTCTAAAAGTTACTATACTTTTAAATGTTAATGCAGAGAGCAATGTTAAACCATGATAAAAACTTTGATCAATACCAGCAAGCAGCTGAGAATTTTGTGTGCAAGATTTTGCCCAACTCTCCCTCTTCAACTACCCAATATACACAAGGTACGTAATTGAATATATATTAGAAAACTAATTAATGACTTAAATATGGTCCTTCATTTCTTTTTGTATTGTATTTTAGTGAAAAAGTAACTGATTAAATGTATTTGTTGTTGTTGTTGTGTATAGGGGGGCTTATGTTCAAGCTTCCTCAGACAAATCTTCAGTATGTGGCATCTATAACATTCTTGCTCACAACCTATTCTAAGTACATGTCATCCATAAATCATACATTTAATTGTGGGGATCTCTTGGTCACTCCCAGAACTTTAACAAGTCTTTCAAAGAGACAGGCAAGTTATTCATCATACCTTATTAATTTGATTTCAAATTTCATATAGTTGAAGATATTTTAGTCTCATCCAATCTAAGATTTCAAAATGCGTAAAGTAGCAATTGTGTGACATAGACATTTTTGAGATTTTGAACTAGTCAAAATTAAAATTCCTTGAATTATTTTCCCCACTCCATTTTTTAATGTAGGAGTTAAATAACTAAGTTGCAAAAATTAAAAAATTTATGTTTAGTTAGTTATTTATAAAAAAATGCTTATTGGTTTTTCTAAAATACCCTCTTTAATAATTTGCATCATTGAAACTACATCTTGGTGAAAATATAATAAATATTTATAATTTAATATTAGGATAGTTTTAAAAAAATTATAAATTTTGGAAATAAATTTAAAGTAAATTGAGGTATTGCATTTAGAACCAAAATGAACTTTTTAATTAGTTTATACATTTATTTAGGACCAGAGAGAGTGTGAAATATAGATTTTTTACTCATTTAATCTTCATGTTATTATTATTTATCTCTTGACTTCAATTTTTGATTTCATTAAATTATACTTTTAGGTGGATTACATTCTAGGAGACAACCCTTTAAGGATGTCCTACATGGTAGGGTATGGTTCTTACTTCCCAAAGAGGATTCACCATAGAGGATCTTCCTTGCCCTCAATAGCAAGTCACCCTCAAAGCCTAGGATGTAAAGGTGGCTTCCAACCATTCTTCTACACCATGAACCCTAACCCTAATATATTGGTTGGAGCCATTGTCGGCGGTCCTGATCAGAGTGACACATTCCTAGATGATCGTAAAAATTACAGTCAGTCAGAACCTACTATTTACATTAATGGTGCCATTGTTGGAACTCTTGCATACTTTGCCACTGCAAATTTGTAGGATCAAATTTAGCCATTTGCCTTCACATGGGGTTGGTCTATATATATGCGCCAACCCAACAAATAAAATTAAAAAAAAAAAAAAAAGACAGAGGCTTTGAATTTAGTTGGGTGTGTGAGTTTTCAATTTATAGGATGTTCATGAGCTACAACTTAGACCTAAGTTTTAGATAGCTCTGAATCTCCTAAATTCCAAACTCTAAGACATGCAACTTATCTTAATATGAAAGATCGAGGTTGGTTCTTGACGAACTATTAACTATTTCTTTGTATTTGTAAGAATCATGTAATGATCAAGTCAATTACCTCTAGTTAGGTTCTCGATCCCAATAGAATCCCCTTACTTATATATATATGTGTGTGTGTAGATATATAGATACACACACACACATATTGGGAGAAATTTGGAAAACTAATAATAACTGTGAAATATTTTGCTAGTACAAACAACCAAAAAAAAGGATGACCTTTGTGAACTTAATGAAGCTTGCTTTGCATTATTATTGGAAACAACATAAGTCATATAATGGCTTGATATTGATATCAATGATAGAAACGACATAAGAACATTGATATTGTTGTTGATGATGGTGATGTGCGTGTTACTTTAATTATATGAGGAAGAAAGAAAAATAAAAAAAACTTATAATAATGAGTATTTTTGGAATTAGATAACAAAACAACACTCCAGATGTTGAGATGAAGAAGTAAGTGTTCTAAACTAGTTCAACAAATTTTAACCTAATCCAATAATTATTAAATGCATAAACGTAGATTTATCAAAATGCCCTGTGAATATGTGAAAATGATTTTCCTCCCCTTCTTCCTTTGTAACGCCCCTATTTCCTAAGTCTGTTATAGAGTTCAATTATGGTCCTAGAGTTCTGATTAGACTAATTCACGTGTATTAATCAGAGTGTAAGCGTTAACAAATCAGAGTATGACATGACAGAGAGCGTACTTAGGCGTTTGGACGACTGAGTAACTGATTTCATGTGCGCAGATATATGCCGGTTAATTAAAATTTTCCGAAGGAACAAAAATGTGATACAATTAAAATTCATCGCGTTTTTCTCAGTAGACGCGTTACATTACAATTATCCGAAAGGTTTAACCACAAAAGTTATGCACAGTTTAAATCCAAAATATAAGTCCTCATGAATCTTCACGCGTGTTGCTTACTCCTTTCTCCGGCTCCCGATCCTCCTGATCCTAAAGTTAGGTGTAACACCCCAAATTCCATGCTTGAAAATCGTGTCGGTTGACACTTAGTTTTAAGAAAATTAACAGAGTTTGAGGTGTTACAGCTTAGAGTAATGTGGAAACGGATAGCATGCACTAATATTCAGACAATGAGTATCTGATATAAAATGCCCAGACATATGTAATGCCCCGACATGAGCTGGTATAAATAAAAATTTTCCGAAGGAAGATTTATGTGATACAATATACAGAGCTTTGTATAATTACAAATCTTACATGTAACTATACAATATTCAACCAAGTCGTAGCTGGACTTGGGGGCAATGAACCTAACTCAGTTAATCAAACAATTTGGCTAGGTGGGTGTCTATCATGGGAGTCTCATTGAGTTCACGGCGACTTATTGACTAACCCACATAGACTAACCCTACCTTCGGCACCAAACCGTTTGAGATAACCTCGTTAAATCATGTCAGAATGAATACTCTGAGAACGCTCTTCCAACATTTGCTTTAACAGGTGGATCTCCCCAGCTCCGTCCACCGGTGCCTCTCCCACGGCTTTATCTACTGGTACCTTCTTTATCTCGGTTCCTTTCCTGAACTATTCATTAAGACTGAGGTCCAATGCCCATTGGACCTCAGGTAACGGTTAACCTCATGCTTATGTAGAACAATATATGTATGATAGATATTCATAACATTACAGCAGTAAATCATTACATAAGCACACAGCAGATGCAAGGTTATCACAACAACAATACATAAGCACACAATAGATATAAAGTTAAACCCATGTCTGCACTATCCAATGTCACAACGGCCCATCGTGTCCTCAGCGCTAGGAAAACTCAACGGAGTTATCAAGACTATAACCCGTATATAGCTGTATGTATATTCAGTGATCTAAGAAAGAGTCTCAGTCTATGAAATCATCTATCACATATAAGCACACCATAAACATCAGAGTTAATATTACAGTACGCATCCGTACCTTCGTTGACGGTATTTCGGTACGTTTGACAGCAATATGGCAGCGACACAGCTGTGGTACTTGATCACAAATATCCTATAGGGATAATATCACATTTATCAGTGATAACACATCATAACAAGCATTTTAAGTATAAATTACCATTTTGCCCATAGTTTGATTAATCGGCGGAATTTTATCAGAGCTTCGCTACTTTGACTCTAATTTTCCAGAATTTTGACATATCTCTAAATCCATAATGATTTTCGAAATTCATACCTTAATTACCCTTTGAACATGATTCCTAATCATACTTGGAAGACTAAAAGATCAAACTAGTATTTCTACCATAACGAAACTAGAATCTTAAGACTAGGGACTTAAGAACTTACCCAAAACATTGCTACTCCTTCCTCCGAGCTCCTCCCTCTCTCTAACATCTCTCTGGATTTCGAACTAGGCAAGTGAATTGGTGAGAAAATGAAGGAGAATGGAAGGGCTATTTATAGAAAAATTTTGGTTACTATTCATGCTTTATCAGACGGATTTTGGATCGTAGGATCGCACTTCATTGAAATGGCAAGATCTTGGACATACACCTCTCAAAAGATGATGTTATCCTTATGACATCATTCTTGCTTTTTGGTCATGTACCGAAAAGCTTCCTGTTCAGTGTCCTAATCGTGTAATCTTGGGGAATTTCAAAATTCTCGAAACAAAGCCCCAAAGATCTCTTTTTCCTCATTCAAGATACTTGGTTTAACTAAATTTTTTATCTCATTCAGGACATTCCATTTCCTGCCGAACATTTTTAGACAAACGTCATCGGATACGGAAATGACTTCTGGTAACACCAGCTTCTGGATAAAAATTCACTGGTTCATAATATGTCCAGTTGTTAAAAACTTAGTTCATGATTTTTGAGTTAGGATTTAATTTCCATTGGTTCTCATTTATATTATCTGCCCTTTTTCTAAAAATATCTTTTCATCTTATCTCATGATTATCCCGCTGGTTACAGAAATAACTTTTGAGATAGCCCATCACAGGATAAAAATATACTTGTTCATAATAAGTTCTTATGTTAGATACTTAGTTCACATATTTTGAGATATGATTTATTTTCTATTGGTTCTCCTTTATTCTATCTACTTCTTTACAAAATATCCCATTTTATATTACTATTATAATCATAAATATCTAGATATTATTTTTTTTACTACACACACACACATGCACAACACTTAGACACACACACACACTCACAACTCTCCACATCTCACAACACTCACACACCACACATCTCACACACACACAAATTTCGGTTTTTCTTCTTTATTCATTTCTAAACAATTAGCCATTAATTATTTAATCAATTACTTACTAATTTTTGACAATTTTCTTAATTAGGATTAATTATTTTCTTACAACTATTTTACTGACATTGGTAATTTATGTATCATGCAAAATATTAAAAATCATGGGGCAATTTATGTTCCCCAAAATGATATTTAATTTTGCCTCATTATTTTCCAAGGAAAATAATCTCATAAATTACCTAAATTAGAGACAACATACTTTCTAATTTTTAATAAATATTTAATTGTCTCTAAGTATTTTACCATAATTTCCTCAAGGTATTTTATAACTCATAAATGCATTTTAGGGATTTTCAGCCCTTTATGCCTTTTAATTTTAACAGAAATTTCTATAGAAATTTCCCATAAAATAAGGTAAATATATCTCAAGGTTTAAAAAAAAAGTAAATATATCTCAAGGTTTGAGACCATATATTCACCTATTTCCAATAGGTATTATTTGTCAATATAATATTTCAGATAAATAATTATCCAGGTATTACACTAGGGTAAATTCTAAGATTCAATGTCCATTGAATCTCAGGTAACAGTTAACCTGATGCTCAAGTATAACAAAATATGCATGACAGATATTCATTTAAATTTCAGCATAAAACCATACATAGCACACAGCACATGTAATAGTTTATTTCTCAACAATTACAAAGCATACGGCAATTGTAATGTTCACCCCTACATAGCACACAACACATGTAAGGTTCGCCTCTACATAGCACACAACCCATGTAAGGCTCACATAGTTTGCACATAAACCAGTGCCACGCCCACAACGTGTCCTCAGCGTTAGGAAAATATCCATACGGCATTACCAAAACTGTAACCCGTTTTCAAATCAAAGCTGAATGTATTTAACAATAGTGACCTAAGACCCAGTCTTAGCCACAATCCATGACCCAAGACTCAGTCTTGTCCATGACTATATGAATCATCACATCATATATAAAGCATACAAGTAGCATAAGAGTTAGAGTTACAGTACGCATCCGTACCTTAGTCCTTGGCGTTTGTGGTACGTTCACCTTCCGGTACTGGATCCAACCTTTCCAGGTATCGTATAATACCATCACCGCATTATTTTAGTATCATAAAAGATGACTTTAACATCCCAAGAGAAGGTCTTACCCCTATTGACCTTTCTATTCCCAGTAAATTTTACTCCATTTATTTCCTTTTAATTCATTATTTATTATTACTAACTCTTTCAGTTAGTTAATAACACCCCTTTATTATTTATTGTTATTCTCTTTTTAATTTATCACTTATTTCCTTTTCTAATAATATTCCATTTTAATTAATAATAGTATTATCTGTTACTATTTATTTATCTCTTTTATTACTTAATCCTTTCTCTAATAATAATAATAATTATTATTATTCTTTTAGAATTAATTTAAACTCCCTGAAACTATCCAATAACAAACACAATACTAACACTTTAAATCAAAGGTTTAATAAATACAAACGCCAAGCAAACAAAACAAGTTTTATAATTATATAAATGACAAATTTGATCTTCATAAATAATAACCCATAATTAATTTAGTAAATACTACTACATATAAAATATGTTTTATGGATACAAATTCATACACGCATTATAATCCACCACAAATTGATTTAACTCTAATGAATATATAACTATATTTGGAAAGGAATAATATTAATAATATAGATATATATATTTTTTCCTATGATGCAAAAATGTAACGCACACACAGACCCATACATACATACATACATACATATATATATATATATATATATATATATATATATATATCTCATTTCATCTTTCTCTTCCACAGCATACATACACTTATTTATTTATGAGGTAGGATATTCTTACTACCTCCTAATCTTACTACCTTTTGACTACCACTTTTTCACCGTTAAATCTATATTTGATCTAACGGTCCTGATTTACCATACTTAAAAATCAATCTTGGTCACAGTTCCTGCATCACATTCGTCTCTCAATCTTCCCTCACCCTCCGTCTCGACTGCACGCCTTCGACTCTCAATCTTCTTATCTCTTTTGCAAATAATTTTATGGTAATTTTGCAAATAAACCCTCGTTCGGTGTTTTCTCGTGCTCGAGCCAACAAAAAACCCTCGGACCTACTGCTCTTCATCGCCCGTATCATGGTTGTCCAAGGGTATATGCTCTGCCATGATAGCTTTGATTTGAGAATCCATGTATGACTACAAAATCCACCATTATACCCATCAGAGATTTGCACACAATCAAACACATATCGTGCAATCACCAGATCTCCAACAAACTATAAGTTTGGGACATTATTGTTTGACTGGTTTTGATAGCAACAAAAAATAGCACATCCCACACATCCGTAACAGCAAAACGAATGATGCTATAAGCAATGGACCATGAGAAAAAAAGTGTGTCCAGATGAATGTTCCATTAAGGCAATATTATTATAAGTTACAACTTCCCCTAATCACCCTAGGGAAATGTTCCTCCTGATCGGGTTTTTGAATTTTGCTTAAAACATCCAACTAATAAGCAAGATAAAATATTCCCAGTGTCTATGAATAGCATCTACATCGGCCTTTATAGAAGTTCTGAAAGTATAGTGTATGCTCTGAGGCTCTCAGCACTAATATAATTAACATGCCCCTTGATTTCCCTTTAGTAAGGCTTCAATTGAGATACACCGAAGAAATATAATTATTAAAGAATGCCTCCAACATTAGCTGAAACGTGTCCTGGTAGATATTTTTGGAGCTGTGACAGCAGTCTACCTAGCAAAAGCAACAAGTGGAAATGCAATTTTTATAACATGGAGTAGCACAATATGGAAAACTAAAATCAGAGAAGGCCAGTGATGATGTTATTAACGATACTCAAGGAAATAATAAACCAAGAAAACTAAAACAATTGCTATTATTAATAATTATATCCATGGTCACCCTGGGAAGTAAGATGGCTGAGGCAGGGTGAAGTTAGCATTTATATAGAGATTTGATGTTTCCTGTAGCAGTCTTGCTGTTAAATTGGAGAGCTACAGATTGGATGGGAGAGTACATAACAAAGTGCAAGACAACCAATGCCAAAGAACAAGATAGTCATTAAAAGATTTCAACAGTCATCTGAGCCAATCTGCAAAAAACATGGAATTTTAATGTTGTTTTCTGTTAAACGTCCTTGCAACTATCAACTTAAGAAGATTCTAGATTTCTTCCATGCATGATTAGACCATGGAGATTCTATGAACAAAAAGCGTTTCTGGTTTCTGGGGACGTGTACTGTGCTTGTTTATAGTTTCCTTCACTTCATAAAACACCATTATACCAATTACCACACGCAATTGAACCACTTTGTTCCACTTTTTATAACAAATATCCCCAATTCCACAAACAAATTTGCAATTGGATAACATACTTAGAAATGCCGAACCATCACAAAGCACAAAATAAATAATTTACCCACATCCCAACTCTACACAAGCATCTATAAAGTTCCTTCTCCTCAATTAAATCCTTACCTGGACTGAAAAGACTCTACACAAACTCCTAGTTTGAGAGAGTTTTATGCACAAAAAACAATAGATTCTTATCTCACCCAGCATCAAACATTTTACTTCCGTCAAAAGCTTTGTTAAACCCTAGAAAACCCTTTCTTTGTTGGGAGGAGAAAACGGCAGTACCCAAGATGGTGGCGGACGGCAGCAGGCGACAACGTGAACAAGGTACGGGCGATGAAGAGCAGCAGATCCGAGGGTTTTTCATTGGCGCGAGCACGAGGAAACACCGAACGAGGGTTTATTTGCAAAATTACCGTAAAATTATTTGCAAAAGAGATAGGAAGATTGAGAGTCAAAGGCGTGCAGTCGAGATGGAGGGTGAGGGAAGATTGAGAATTTTAAGTATGGTAAATCAGGATCGTTAGATCAAATATAGATCTAACGGTGAAAAAGTGATAGTGAAAAGTAGTAAGATTAGGAGGTAGTAAGAATATCCTTCCTCTTTATTTATATATATACTATTTCGAAAAACTCTTTTCCTTTTATCTTATGTGCATCCAACTTCTCAGAATAATTGCACGCACGCTGGTACACATATATACTTATATTGATGCTCTTACAGGATGACCGATGACAGCAAATTCACATTCAATAGCGTTTTATGTTCAGTTTCAGCAAAACTCATGGCTTCTTATATATCTATATGGTCTACTCCCACGTAGAAAGAACAACCGAATACAAAAACAAAAGAAAGATCTGATGAAACAGCAGCTTAAACATTTCATTTGGAGAGGACCCGATGATAAAAAAAAAAAAAAAAAAAAAAAACTTCAACACATGTATGGTTTTTGACAGTGTTTCTTTCTTCTTTTCTTTTTCTTCTTGACAGCAAAAATAAGCTACAAGCATATATATACCTATATACTTAGCTGATTCTTTCTGTCCCTTTCCGCAACGACATGCACACACATAAATATAAATGAAACAACCGAAGCATATATATAGACTATTATACTCACACACAGATCCACGCATAACACCCAGGAGCTTTGGTAGACACAGTTTTTATCAATACTCACATATATTCCTACACATATACTTGGTTTTTATCTAATATATGCAGCAAGCAATATCCATATATGGGTAACAAAATAGTTTCTATTATTTTGTGCAGTGAGAAAGGCTACAAAACAAACAGATGCTGAAAAAACTCAGACGCAATACTGACTCTGTTTTCGGTTTTCAGATTAGGCAATAACTCAGGGTGTGTCTTCTTATATTTTAATACTCCTAAACTTGCGTTGGAAACTAAAGGAAGAGGAGGTCCGATGCTTACCTCTGGAGAGCAAGCCTGATGATGAGAATAATGTGTTGGATGTTTCCCCTGTTTCAGCAGTAAGAAGCAGAGGGAGTGTTTTCAGTTTTGTTTCTCTCTTCCCCTCTCTCAGTTTTCACTCACACACTAACACTTGAACTCTCTCTTATCTGTGTTTCTTTACTGATGCCAGGCGAATGGGAACAGATGAAATAAGCAGCAAGGTGATGGTTTTTAAAGAGTTATGCAGGACCAGTTAAACACCATAAACCGTTGGGTAATAGTCCGAGAGGTATGGCGTCTCTGATCCTTCTGTGCTTTGCGTGATGATGATCCTATCCTGCTGCTAATAAATAGGATCTGTGTCTCAACTTGCCAAGTCAACGCCTAAACCAGCTTATTATTTCGATCCTGATTCTTTCGGTTCTGTTTCATTATCTGTTTCGGTTTTAACTGGATGAGGCTGTATCATTTAGTTTTCGGCTGAATGTAGTATGGGCTATCTCTAATGCTACACGTTGGGTCATGAAAAGAAAACTATGGGCTTTCGGTTTGCGGTTTCTGCGTCCAGGAAAGAACTGATAAAAATTTGGTTATTGCGTGCATTATATACTCCTCACATAGCCCATTCGTTGATGCATGGTTTAGGATTTTTTTTTTTTTTAATTAGCTTACTAATAATTCTTTTTATTTAACTAATTAATTAAGTTAATAATTTTTTTTTCTAGAATAATTTGGCAACTTAGTCTTTCATAATTTTAAGTCTAAGCATTCCTTATTTTAATTATTCTTTTCTCAAAATAAATTAAGGGAAAAGAGCTTAAATCTCAAATAATCATTCTCATATATAAATAATACTAAATTTCATGATTTAATTTTTATAAAATATTAAATTTTCAACTTTTAAAATTTGAGATGTTACAATCTTCTGACTGATTCCAACTTGAAAATCGGAATAATAAGACTTTACCCTCAAACCTTAATCTGATGTGATATCTAATTATTGTCAAGATATGACATGCCCATTGACAAATGCAAAAGGGTATAAAGCCATCTGATTTTTTTTTTTTTTTAATTGTTGTCACTTCTTAGTTCTTATATTGGTCGCTCTGTCTTCGCTTTTTATACTTTAGGACTATTTCTATTTATTTTTTAAGGGAAATAATTTATGAATATTTTAGGTCTAATACTCCAATCCCAACAAAATACACTAAAAAAATGACGTTTTTTAGCAATCAAAACTATATCTTTGTAGTGGTTCTGATCGCTTCTAACGACATAAGTGGTAGTTAGATAAGCCGCTACAAAATACATCGTGGCCAAGGTTATGAAAACGTAGTTTCTACGTAAAAGCGGAAGGAGAATGAAAAAGCGTAAAATGTAAAATCGCAATACAAAACGTAGTTTTTACCTGTATATAGAAACAGTGTATTTTTGTTGTAAATATAGTATTTTTCAGTTGTTAATATAACATTTCTAATTGTAAATATGGATTGAGAATTTTTTAATTAATTACAAAAAAGTCCCAAGGGAATTTTTTATAATGAGATTTTGATGAAGGACTTTTTTGTAATTAATTCTGGTCCTTGGGGCTCAAATGTAATTTTCTCTTCAAAATATCCAACATTGGGCTGACTCTCGTTTTTTCCAAAAAATGCACGCTTTTACGCTTTTATGTTTTATGGATACGCTTTTTACGCTTTTACCCCTATATGTTTTTTTCAAAAAAAAAAAACGTTTTGCTTAATTTAAAACGTAAAATCGTGTTTTTACTGTTTTAAATCCCGTTTTTAATAACCATGGTCGTGGCAAACTAATTTATAATAGTTACTACAAAGCAAGACTCAAGTAAACATAACCGCTACTGATATTGTAGCGATTACGGTATTACCGCTACAAGATGACATCTAGAAGACACTTTGTGTTGACAATTTTTAGTGGATAATAAACCTCTATGAGATAAATAGGGATATTTGTAGCGGTCAGTTACCCGCTATTAAATAGGTCTAAGAATTTGAAAAAGTCTGAATGGTGCAACTTTCAAAATTTAAAAAAATTAGCGGCAAAGGTTTGTAGCGGTTTTAACATTCATGAAATTTAAAAACTGGCATTCAGTTGGATATGTATTTTGTGAGATACACCCAAAATATTGAAGCTAGGTCTGTTATGTGATGTTAATTGATGTGGTAACTTCTAAAATCCATATTTCTCTCATCTGAACTTCGTTGGACTTGAATTTTTGTCGAAAGGACGTATTGGAAGTCTAGTTTCATATAATGGTTTCACCTCGATCGGATCTCTGGTTTGGGAGATATCATCAAATAACTAGACCTTGCTTATGTTGAATGTGAAATAGAGGTGAACAGAGTGGCTGAAATAACATTAACTCGAGTCCAAAAAAATCAACTTAAGTTTTGTGCTCAGAACTTGGGTTTTTAAGTGCCAACTCAAGTTTTTATTTCATATTTTGCTTAAGTTTGATTTTGCTCATTTTAACTCCGAATTGAGTCATTCCAACTTCCATTTGATTAAAGAAACTTCTAGTATAACATATAAAAACTTGAATGTTGATTGTCCCATTATAATATGCAAGTCCTTTTTTCTTTAATCTCTTCTCTTCTTCTCGATTATTCCCCAAAATCTTTTGATAACTTCTTGCTTATTCCTTTAATCTCTTCTTTCCTTCTCAATTATTCTGCATAATTCAACTTGGACTATTCTACATTAAATATAGGGATTAGTCAATGCAAAAGATAAATATAGTATGCAATCTTTTTGCTCTTAATATATTAGATATCATCAAAACTAATCATATCGAATATTTACTTCCATCCGTGGATGTTCCCTTGCTCATGTGTTCCATTCACAAAATTTTTAATTACATTTAAACACACTTTTTGTAAACTATATGGCATTTATTGAATCAATTTGTAGTTTTACCTTCAACTTCCACGTCAAATCCAATTGCCCGAGAAGATGAATGTCAGGGTTCCCTTGCTCTATGACGATCTCCTTATCTAAGAACCTCTCCACCTCATGCAAGGGAATGTTCGATTCAAATGTCCCACATTGCAAAAAGTCGTCCACACTAAATTATCCTTGGTAGCCCAACTTGTAAATGAGTGATCACAAGTTTACCGATGTAGCTGCCAAGTCACATCAGCACATATATCATGACTCATTTACAAGTGCTGCCATATTAGCACACATATTATGAGCTGCTAAAGATAATTTTTTTAAAGAACAAAAAATAGCGAAAAGATAAGGATTGAGTTTTGAGTGAATCAAAAATTAGTTGCACCGAGTCATAATTAAGGGATTATGCTATAACATAATTAAATTGAAGAACTAAAGATTAATTTTCACTAAAATTTATTATTCAATTATCTCTTGAATAAATTATAACTTGACATACATAACAAGAAGACTATAATTGAGAAACGTTGAACAGTCTATTAGCCGTTTCTTCTTGATATCTCATGCCTTGTGCCTTCTTGATCTAACCTTATTTTGAAGTTAAATGAATAATTAAGAAAATCAATAAAAACAATTGCCATTGAGAATTATAACAATAATTATACACCCATTCCTCAATCATAAGCTCAAAATCGATAATCAATAATAATATAATAATGTTGATGACATTATTGCAGTAGCCGGCCTCGCAGTGACATAAATTATTTATTATCCAGACAATTTGAATTAATATAAGTTTGCTTGAAGTTATCAACCGTAATCATATGGGATTAAATTATTAGTGTTTTTTATCCGAAATTTGTTCAAGATTTTAGGGAAAACAAATCTTCTAGTCATTCAACTTTTAAGTCAATTATAACTCAGTCTCTTAATTACGACTTTATGCAACTTAGTTTCTCAACTTTTAACTTGCTTAAAACTTGGCCTTTGTCTTTTTACTCTTTTAAAAAAATTATCCTTAGTAGCCCAGCTTATAAATGAGTCATCACATGTGTGCTGATGTAGCTGCCAAATCACATTAGCACATATATGATGACTTATGTACAAGTGCTGCCATATCAGCACGTAAGTGATGACTCATTTACAAGTTGGGCTGATAATTGATAATTTTTTTAAAAGGAGTGAAAAGATACAGACCAAGTTTTAAACAAGTTAAAAGTTAAGAAACTAGTTGCATCGAGTCATAATTGAGAGACTAAGTAATAACTAAGTTAAAAGTTGAATGATTAGAAGATTCATTTTTCCTAAAATTTTGAACACGTTTCAGCTAAAAAAAAAAATGTTAATTTAATGCCATAAGATTACGGATAATAACTTCAAGTAAACTTATATTAATTCAAATTGTCTGGATAATAAATAATTTATTTCATTGCTTGGTAAACTATTGAACTTAATTAAACTCATTCTCCATCTTATAAAAAGGGCAGTTCAGTTCAAAGACTGAATCACCAAATCCTGAGAGGTGTCAAAACTAATACTCATTAGTTTCAGAGGGATTAGCTTCTTGCTTCATCGTTATGTTCAGATTCTTCTTCTTCATCATCTTTATCTTCTTCTTGGTTAACAATGTTGAGGGAAACCCTCATAATTACGGTGAAGCATTGGCAAAGTCGTTATTGTTCTTTCAAGGTCAAAGATCAGGGAAGCTACCTCTGAACCAGCAAATCACTTGGCGCTCTAACTCTGCTCTCTCTGATGGTCGCCTTGCCAATGTATGTTATTCTTTCCTATATATGTTTTTCATAATGGGAGGAAGAAATATAAATACCACCGAAATATGAGAATCTAGATATGGTCTCTTGAAATGGCTTAATTCTTGTAAAGTCCTTAGAGATTATTCTGAAATTAATTTTCTTTTTTGAAATGAACTAATTGTTCTCAGTGAAATTAGTTGTCATTATCTTAGTTATTGTCATTTGATAAGTTAAAGTTGTTACTTGTTGAATTGTTGTTGTCATTTATATTCAACCAGCAAGAATTTTTTGTGAAAATAGTTGTCACTATCTTATTAGTTGTTGACTTGTTGTCATGCGATAAACTAATTTTATGCGTTAAATTGTTGTTATCATTCCATTTTTTAAGAAATTAAGGTCATTTAAGTAATTTCAATACAAAATTTAATCCAATACTAGTCCCTAATGTTTTTGCGGTGATTAGGCAATTTCAGGATCTGAATTAGGATTTGTTGTAGGTATGTTGATGTTATTCTCCCTCTACTATTTTGCCGGCGTATTTTTCATTTACTTTGATATGTTAGTTGGTTTTAGAATTTTAATTACTACTTAGAACTTTTATAGAAGATAATGAAGAGAGATAATTTTTTTTAAGGGTTAAAGGTTAGTTTTACCGAGGAAATTTTCACATAAGGGCAATTTTACCTTAGCAGTTTTATGAGGGCAATTCACCCTAGAAGTTTAAAAAATGGATCAATTTTGTCCTGTTATTCTAATTAATTTTGATTGTTAATTGATCAAATATGCTAAGTTGATAGTTTACATGTAATCCACATCATTTTTGTTAAGGTGCAAAATTGCCCCAAAAATTTTAAATCTAATTTTGGAAAAAGATGAAGTAGATGATATATAGACTTTTGGCACATATTTAGATCTTAACAAAAATGATATAGACAACATATGGACTGTCAGCTCAACATATTGGTCAATTAACAGTCAAAACTAATTGCAATAATTGTCAAGACAAAATAGTTTCGTTTTTTTAAACTTCCAAACAAAATGACCCATAAAAACTTTCGGGGGAAAATTGCCTCTTAACCCTTTTTTTAAAGACAAATATTTAGGTCAAGTTACTTATATTCATTATGTCAAGTTCTCTGATCACATCATCATGCGTTCTAATATTTATAAATATAAAACTTTTTTACAATATTTTTGAAATATTTATGTTATTGGGGGATGAATTATGCATTCAGTTCAGACATGATAGCAACTTCCTTATTTTTTTTATGCCTTCAGTTTTTTTGATTGGGCATATACTATTTTGAATATAATATCTAAAATGTATATAGTCAATAGAGCATATTGGCGTGAGCTGATTGTTTTATTTGTTAAAATAAAATGCACGCAGTCAAAGAATGTTTCTAGAAGACGGCACAAATTATATTATAATTTTTGCTTAAAAAATACCACATTGGCCTAACTCCTAAGGTAGACAAAGCAAGGACAAATCAATGTAATAACAATAATAACAAACACAATGTATTGTGATATTTTCCGTTTTATATTAATACATTGATCCTTTTATAAATTTTTTTTTTAAAAAAATACTACTCCAGTTGTAACAGCTAGCTTAAGCACACTCACTTGTGGATATTGTTAGCTTTGACACACAACGATTTTATTTTCGGTTGAGCTTCATTAGGCCCGTCAAAACACATCCAGAAGGGAAAGGTCTTTGCACTCTTAAAAGGCATGTTTCATTTGCCTTTCCAGTCGATGTGAGACTTTACAATCTACCCCCCTTGGCTCTAACGTCCTTGCTGGTACAATGACTTGAATCCTGTCTTTGATATCAACTATAATAACCCAAACGCTTGCTTGTGGATATTGTCTATTTTGGCACACAAGGCGTCACGATTTTGTTTTCAATTTGACTGCGTTAGGTCCATCAAAACATGTCCATAAGGGAAAAGTCTTTGCACCCTTAAAATACATGATTTGTTCTCTTTTCCAATTGATGTAGGACCTCACAATCTTGTTTTGATGGGCCCAGCTAAAAACAAAACCATGAGGCCTAATGTGATAAAGCAAATAATATCCAAAAGTGAGCACTTGGGTTGTTACAATTGATATCAGAGTTATGGCTCGATTAGTTGTGCCAGTGAGGATGCTAGACCCAAAGGGGGTAGATTGTGAAGTCGCACATCAACTGGAAAGGCGAATGAAGCATGCCTTTTAAGGGTTCAAATACCTTTCCCTTATTGACACATTTTGATGGGCCTAATAAAGCCCAGCCAAAAAAAAAAAAACCATGAGGCCTTGTGTGCCAAAACGAACAATATCTACAAGTGAGCGCTTGGTTATTATACTTCATTGTTAAGTCCCACATCAACTAAAAATGTGAACAAAGCATGCCTTATAAGGGTGTGTAGACCTTTCCCCTATTGATGCGATTTGAAAGGCCTAACGAACCCCTACCAAAAACAAAATCGTGAGGTCTAGTGTGCCAAAACAAACAATATCTACAAGCGAGCGCTTGGGCTGTTACAGTTTATTGTGAAGTCCCACGTCAATTAGAAAGGCATATGAAGCATGCCTTCTATGGGTGCGGAGACCTTTCCCTTGTTGACGGGTTTTGATGGGCCTAACGAAGCCCAGCCAAAAACAAAAACTGTGAGGCCTTGTGTGCCAAAGCGGAGAATATCTACAAGTGAGCGCTTGGGCTATTACAATTGGTATCACAGCCAAGGCTTGAGTCGTTTTTCCAAAGACAACGTTAGGCCTTAAGGGGGTGAATTTTGAAGTCCCACATCGATTGGAAATGCAAACGAAGCATGCCTTTTAAGGGTGCGGAGACCTTTCTGAAGAACGAAATATCACCACAAGAAGGGGTGAATTGGGTGATTTCAAAAACTTTAATGATTGAAACAGATTAATGAAATGATAGAGCTGAAATAAAAAGAATATTGATACTGGAGGATTATACTAGTTTGATCCAAACTCTTGATCTACGTCTAGTCCCCAATTCACTACAAAAAAATTGGTTTTTTGTGACGGAAAAATTCCGTCACAAAATAGGATTGTGACGGAATTCATCCGTCGCAAAAAAGACCTCGCAATTGTGACGGAAAATAAATTCCATCGCAAATTTTGAAATTTGCGACGGAAAAAATATCATTCCACTCGAATAATTAAGAATATTAGGATTTACACACTCCTAAATATCAATAAAAAATATAAATATATATGAGATAAATAAAATCACATATATTTGGTCCTCTCTCATGTTTTTGTACGAAGAAAACAAAAGGGAAGAAGAAGAAGAAAGCACCAAACTTGGCAATCCTAAATAGGACTTCAACAGTACAGTTATTTACCTTAATCTATCCCGAATAAGTTTTTTTTTGTTCATATTCTTAGCAAAAAAATACTAAGTTCAGGCCCTCCATTACCATCTGGATTAAGAAAAAAAAAGCATGTCACAACAATGATATAACAATAGATGAAGAAAATAGAAGAGGAAAAGTGGGGGATGAACTTACCTGATGAAGAAGGAGTAAATAATCGAAGCAAGGGAGAGTCTTCTCTTCACTGGGTTCGACGAGCAACAACGATGGGAAAGGATGGTAGTATGGTGCGCTTGGGAACTCAAGTCAGAGCATGGACGATGTGGGAGAGGATGGACGGGTAAACAAGGAAGAATAGACGTGCGATAGAGAAAATCAAAAGAGAAGGGGGGCTTTAAGAAGAGTTTGCAACGGAAAATAATTCCGTCACAAAAAGGCAAAATTTTGCGACGGATTTTTTTTTTCGTCGCAAATTTCCTTTTTAATTATTTTTTTGACAAAATTTTGTGACGGAATTTTTTTTTATCGCAAAATTTTGCGAAGGAAAAAAATTCCGTCGCAAAATTTTGCGACGGAAAAAATAATCCATCACAAAAAAAATAATTTTAAAAATTTTTTTGAAGGAAAATTTTTCCTCGCAAAACCCATGAGGATTTGTGACGGAATAATTTTCCGTCGCAAATCCTCAAGGGTTTTGCAACGGAATTTTTTTTCCGTCCCAAAAAGGCGAAATTTTGCAACAGAATTTATTTTCTATCACAAATTTGAAAAATTTTATGACGAATTTTTTTTTCCATCACAAAAGTCTTTTATTATTATTTTTCTATCACAATTTTGCAACGGAATTTTTTTTTCGTCACAAAAATCCCATTTTTTGTGATGGAATTCAAATTTCATTGCAAAAAGTCTCAATTTTGCAACGGAATATTTTCCGTCACAAATTCACTATTTTCTTGTAGAGTAAACTTTCTGGGTTTTCACTATCACTTTTGATTACACACTCTGTAACTCTCAGGTGATCCTTTCTCTATGATTTACTCCCTCTTACAAGTTGTAATCAATACATACATACTCAAGGCCCCTTTACCTTGAGATTTTACATAAATATTGATCAAATAATAACTCTCTAATAGAGTAAATTAATAATCATTTAAGATCTAAATATTCGAAGATATTACAGAGTATTGAATGAAACAGTAAGTGTAAGAAATTCACTTTAGAGTAAATGACTTTTGATTACACACTTTGTAACTCTCAGGTGATCTTTTCTCTAGGATTCATTCCCCCTTACAAGTTGTAATCAATACACTCATACTAATGCCCCTTTACCTTGAGATTTTACAGAAATATTGATCAAATAATAACTCTCTAATAGAGTAAATTAATAATGACTTAAGATCTAAATATCTGAAGATATTACAGAGATTGAATAAAACAGTAAGTGTAAGAAATTCACTTTAGAGTAAATTTTTTGATTTTGGTAGATGATTCGTATTGAATACTTCTTATATTTGGTGGCAGCAATTAATAACTGTTGGGAAGCTTCAATGAGTTTGTTGTGAGTAATAAATATAGCTATTAGACGTTGAAGCTTGTCCATTACTCACACGTCTAATTTTGCAGAATAATCGCTGTCATTATGCCATTTGACATTCTCTTTGTTCTAACCGTTGTGTTGCACCGATTGATATGGAAAGATATCAGGAATGCCTTTTGGGGTTGCTCAGAGAATGATTGTTGTGTTGGTCTTTTATTTTCTGCAATTGCATTTAATACTTTTGACATAATTAATGCTTTTTGAGTTTTGAAGTTAATCACCTGCATAATCTATCATCTAAAACTCATTAAGATACTAATTAAATTTAGTTAGGAATAATAATGAGTGATGATAAGAAGTAATGAAATCATAATTAATTATTTAACTTGTACGTATACGGGTTTACAGAAGCAGAAACGGCAACTCAAGTTAATCATTAACTGACTCAAGTTAATGACTCGGGTTGGTTCTTTTAGAACTTGAGTGAAGGTTATTTTCTTTTGAAAACAAAGCTTATTTTAAATTATACTGAGAGAATCAGTTCACAAAGCATAACTCGAGCATATGAACACTAACTCGAGTTCACAATCTCAGTGCTCGAGTGAAATGATTGGAACATGTGTTTTGAAATGAGAAAATCATTTCGCAAAGGATGACTTAAGGCTAACAAATATTAATTTGAGTCATTCACTTGAGTCAATTTTTTTTTTAAAAAAAAAACTCAAGTCTTAAGAGTGTTTCACAAATAGTGTCTTTGAAATGAATTTGAAAAATGAGTTCTAGCAAAGAACACTCGAGTCTAGAAATGTTGACTCTAGCGAGTAATTTGAGTTAATCAAAATTAACTTGAGGATAATCTTTTGACATTTGAAAAAGATATTTGAATGTAGGGCTTAAGATTTAAAAAGATATGTTTTAAGTCCTCACAAAGATAACTCAAGTCATTCAAATTTAACTCGAGTCAGTGTTTTCATTCAAAATAATTTACATGGTCTTAACTCAAGTTAAATAAGATTAACTCAAATTAGTCAAAACTAAAAGTTGTTTTGACCGAGGTTTTAAAGCACTTGACTCGAGTCTTTTAAAAGTGACTCAAGTGTGTCAATGACAGACACATTAGGAACGCTTTTTGATTCAAAATTTGATTGAGCCTAAAGGATTTCACTTAAGTGCTATTAAACACACACTTAAGTAACTTGAATCATTTAGTCCATTTCTTTTACAATTGTTAATTATCATCAAAACATATAAAACTAACACTTTCCATTGTTGACGCGTTTTGATAGGCCTAATGAAGCCCAGTTGAAAACAAAACCGTAAGGCTTTGTGTGCTAAAGTGGACAATATTTACAAGTGAGCGTTTGTGTTGTTATAGTTGGTATCGGAGCCAGGGCTCAAGTCGTTTTGCCAACGATGACGTTGGGCCCCAAGGGAGTGGATCGAGAAGTCTTACATAGACTGAAAAGGTGAACAAAGCATGCCTTATAAGGATCCAGAGAACTTTCCTTTGTGGACTTGTTTTGATAGGCCTAACAAAACCCAATCGAAAAGAAAAACCATGAGTTCTTGTGTGCTAAAGTGGACAACAGGAGTGTTTGGGTTGTTACAATTGGTATAAGAGACAAGGCTTGAGTAGTTGTGTCAACGAGGACGCTGGGCCTTAATAAGGGTGGATTGTGAAGTTCCACATCGACTGAAAAGGTGAACGAAGCATGCCTTTTAATTAAGGGGGCTAAGACCTTTCCCTTGTGGATGCGTTGTGATGGGCTTAATGAAGCCTATCCAAAAACCAAAACCGTGAGGCCTTGTGTGCTAAAGCGAATAATATCCACAACCGGATGCTTGGGTTGTTATGGTTCTTATTAAAGCTAGGGCTCAAGTCGTTGTGCCAGTTACAACGCTACGCCCTAAGGGGGTGGATTGTGAAGTCCCACATCGACTTGAAATTCAAATGAAGCATGTCTTTTAAGGGTGCCAAGACCTTTCCCTTGTTGACGCGTTTTGATGGGCCTAACAAAGCCTAGGTGAAAACAAAAATGTGAGGCCTTGTGTGCCAAAATGGACAATACCTACAAGCGAGTGTTTGGGCTATTACACTTCATTGTGAAGTCCCACATCGACTGGAAAGATGAACAAAGCATGCCTTATAAGAGTGGGGAGGCATGTCCCTTATGGACCTGTTTTGATAGACTTAACGAAGCCAGCCAAAAACAAAACTATGGTGCCTTGTTTGATAAAGCAAAGCATGCCTTTTAAGGGTGCCAAGACCTTTCCCTTGTTGACGCGTTTTGATGGGCCTAACAAAGCCTAGGTGAAAACAAAAATGTGAGGCCTTGTGTGCCAAAATGGACAATACCTACAAGCGAGCGTTTGGGCTATTACACTTCATTGTGAAGTCCCACATCGACTGAAAAGATGAACAAAGCATGCCTTATACGGGTGAAGAGACATTTTTCTTATGGATGTGTTTTGATAAGCTTAACAAAGCCAACCGAAAACAAAATTGTGATGCCTTGTGTGATAAAGTGGATAATAACCACAAGTGAACGCTTTAGCTTTTATAGTTGGTATAAGAGTCAAAGCTCGAGTTGTTGTGCTAGTGAAAGCACTAGTTCCCAAGAGGGTGGATTGAGAAGTCTCACATCGACTGGAAAGGCAAAAATGGGTGGATTGAGAAGTCACACATCGATTGAGGAAAGGCGAACGAATCATGCCTTATAAGGGTACAAAGACAAACATTCCCTTGTAGAAGCATTTTGATGGGCCTAACAAAGTCCTGTTGAAAACAAAACTATGAGGCCTTATGTACCAAAACAAATAATATCCACAAACGAGCATTTGGGTCGTTGCACCGATCATATTTACTAGCATTTTTTTCCTTTTTTTCAAAGAAAATTTCATGTCTTTTCCTACGTTGTCAAATTGGTCTACACTCAGATGTCAATTACTTTCATTTCATCTAAATAAATATTAGCGTTAATTTGAGTTTAAGCATTTTATTTGAAATACCCTTTATTAATTTGACTTATGTTCAAATAATTAAAAATAGAATAAAGGGTAGGATGATTTGAATTATGCAATGTTAATGAAATTAAAACAAATCTAAGTAGTTTCCTCTAAATCAAGAAAGAAAAATAAGAAACTTGCTAATAATCACAATAATATTTTATATTTTGGCAGGTGGATCTAACAGGAGGTTACTACGATGCTGGAGATAATGTCAAATTCAACTTTCCAATGGCCTTCGGCACCACTACGTTATCCTGGGGAACAATTGAATATGGCCAAAGAATGGGCCCCCAGATCCACGAGGCCCGGGCCGTGATCCGTTGGGCCACTGATTACTTCCTTAAGTGTGCCTCTGCGACACCCGGTCGACTCTACGTTGGAGTTGGTGACCCGAATGTGGACCATAAGTGTTGGGAAAGGCCCGAAGACATGGACACGGTTCGAACCGTGTATTGGGTCTCAGATGATAAACCGGGTTCGGAGGTGGCCGGTGAAACTGCCGCCGCCCTAGCTGCCGCCTCCATTGTTTTTCACAAGGTTGATCCAATATACTCAAAGATTTTGTTGAAGACGGCCAAAAGAGTGTTCAACTTTGCTTGGCGGCATCAAGGTTCTTATAATACTTCACTAGGATCAGCTGTCTGCCCATTTTATTGCTCATATAATGGTTACAAGGTAATTAAGTAATACTATTCCAATTATGTTTTTTAA
This sequence comes from Acacia confusa, assembly GCA_037074495.1. NCBI lineage: Eukaryota > Viridiplantae > Streptophyta > Magnoliopsida > Fabales > Fabaceae > Acacia > Acacia confusa. The sequence continues at coordinate 40,962,398 of CM073502.1, read as the reverse complement.
ATTCTAATATTTTCAGAGCTTGTCGAGTTTTACATTTATCACTTTTAGAGTATATATTATTTGCTATGTTTAGACTTGATAGGCCTCATTATACATTAATGAATTAAAAAAATAAACTGTACAGTTAACAGTACATAATGTGTCTTTTTTAATGTATATTCTAATTTGGTTTCTAATTAAAGTTAGTTTTCTGTCCTTTTGTGTTTTATTCTCGACGAACAAGCTGTGTAAAGAATCTGATTCTTAATAATTTTTCCTTTTGATTTAGGATGAATTATTGTGGGGAGCTGCATGGCTTTTTAGGGCAACAAAGGCTGTATATTACTATAATGTGATTAAGAATTTGGTAGCTGATTACGACCAACCAGAACCAGACATCTTTAGTTGGGACAACAAGTATGCTGGTGCTCATGTGCTTCTTTCAAGGGTAAATCTCTTCAGTTAGAGTCATGGAGTGTACTCCCAATTTTACATATAAGAGAATTTTTTTAGGAATGACCTGTTTTTATTTATAAGGGATACTAATAGTTTGTCTGAGATTTTAATTAGTATCATTTTCCATTTTAACCCCAATTAATTATTGGTTAGTACTTAGTATCACTGCATTAATTATTGATTTTCTCATTATTCTCCCTTTCTCTCACCCACACTCTATAGATAATGGTGTTTTTGAAAAGAAAGCTAGATTTTATATAGGGTTAAGGTGCAAAAATACACATGAGCTTTTTCTCCCGGAGCGCTCAGCACCACGTGTTTTTTTTTGGAATAAAAATATACATGTGGTTATCATTTTGGAACAAAAGTCACATCTCACCGTTAAGTCACTGTTCACCGTAATGAGAGAGAAAGAGATTAAGCGAACAGTAACTTAACGGCGGTGAACAGTAACTTAACAGTGTAATGTGACTTTTGCTCTAAAATGATAACCACATGTGTATTTTTGCTACCAAAAAAAGCAGGTGGTGCTGAGCGCTCATGGAGAAAAAGCTCATGTGTATTTTTGCATCTTAACCCTTTTATATATGTATTTATTGTCTTTAACCAATTTTAACCAACTTTTTATTTTCATAATTTGGTTATTTGTTATGAAAAGGGTGTGAAAGAATAATTTCTTAATAATAAATGTGTTTGTATTACATATAAGAAGGTTGTTTTAAGCATTGGATTCTGTAAGTTTAATATACTTTTAAATGTTAATGCAGAGAGCAATGTTAAACCATGATAAGAACTTTGATCAATACCAGCAAGCAGCTGAGAATTTTGTGTGCAAGATTTTGCCCAACTCTCCCTCTTCAACTACCCAATATACACAAGGTATGTGATTGAATATGCATTAGAAAGCTAATTAATGACTTAAAAATGGTCCTTCATTTATTTTTGTATTTTAGCGAAAAAACATCTGATTAAAGATATTTGTTGTTGTTGTGTATAGGGGGGCTTATGTTCAAGCTTCCTCAGGCCAATCTTCAATATGTGGCATCTATAACATTCTTGCTCACAACCTATTCTAAGTACATGTCATCCATAAATCATACATTCAATTGTGGGGATCTCTTGGTCACTCCAAGAGCCTTAACAAGTTTTTCAAAAAGACAGGCAAGTTATTCATCACACCTTATTAATTTAATTGATTTCAAATTTCATATGGTTGAAGATATTTTAGTCTCATCTAACCTAAGATTTCAAAATGAGTAATGTAGCAATTATGTGAAATAGACATTTTCGAGATTTTGGACTAGTCAAAATTAAAATTCCTTGAATTATCCTCCCTACTCCATTTTTTAAATGCAGGAGTTAAATAACTAAGTTGCAAAAAATTATATTAAGTTGGTTATTTCTAAAAAATATTTGTTGATTTTTCTAAAATACCCTCTTTAATAATATGCATGAAACTATACATCTTGGTGAAAATTATATACTAAATATTTATTATTTAATTAGGATAGTTTGAAAAAAAAATTATAAATTTAGGAAATAAAGTAAATTGAGGTATTACATTTAGAATCAAAATGAACTTTTTAATTAGTTTATACATTTATTTACGACTAGAGGGAGTATGAAATATAGATTTGTTACTTATTTAATCTTCAGATTATTATTATTTATCTCTCAACTTCAATTTTTGATTTCATTATACTTTTAGGTGGATTACATTCTAGGAGACAACCCTTTAAGGATGTCCTACATGGTAGGCTATGGTTCTTACTTCCCAAGGAGGATTCATCATAGAGGATCTTCCTTACCCTCACTAGCAAGTCACCCTCAAAGCTTAGGATGTAAAGGTGGCTTCCGACCATTCTTCTACACCATGAATCCTAACCCTAATATATTGGTTGGAGCCATTGTTGGCGGTCCTGATCAGAGTGACACATTCCTAGATGATCGTAAAAATTACAGTCAGTCAGAACCTACTACTTACATTAATGGTGCTATTGCTGGAACACTTGCATACTTTGCCACTGCAAATTTGTAGGATCGAGTTTAGCCATTTGCCTTCACTTGGAGTTGGTCTATATATATGCGCCAACCCAACAAATAAAAAAAGAGAGAGGCTTTGAATTTAGTTGAGTGTGTGAGTTTTAAATTTATAGGATGTTCATGAGCTACAACTTGGACCTAAGTTTTAGATAAAGTTCTGGATCTCCTAAATCCTAAACTCTTTAAGACATGTAACTTATCTTAATATGAAAGATCGAGGTTGGTTCTTGATGAACTATCAACTCTTTCTTTATATCAATGACATAAACGACATAAAAACTTTGATGATGATGATGTGTATGTGCGTGTTACTTTATGAGGAAGATAGAAAAATAAAAACACTTATAATAATGAATATTTCTTGCGTTAGATATAACAAAACAGCAACCTAAATGTTGAGATGAAGAACCAAGTGTTCTAAACTTGTTGAACAAATTGTAAGTATTTTTAAGATATTTTTTTAGTATCTTTCAGTACCATAAATATTTTTTCAAGATCACTTATTCCTCTGAAAATATTTTTTCAATATCATAAAATAAATTTTCAAGATCATGTAGGATTTTTTTCAGTACAAGTCAGTACCTAAAATATTTCATGATCTTAAAGAATTATTTTATGATATTAAAAAGATATTTCAAGGTAATAACTGATCTTGAAAAAATATTTTAGGGTACTGAAAGGTATTAAAAAAATACTTAATACTAACCGGTACTTCAAAAATACTTCTAATGGTCTTAAAAATTTATTTTAGGATGTTAAAAAAATATTTTAGGGTGATGATAATCTTGAAAAAATATTTTATAATACTAACAGGTACTAAAAAGATATTGAAAATAAAATTTCTAATCTTGAAAAAAATATTTATGATATTGAAAAAGTATTTCAGATTAATGACAAATCTTGCAAAAATATTTCAGAGTACTAAAATGTACTAAAAAATATCTTAAAGATACTGACTGATACTGATGATGGCGGAGGAGAGAGAAAAAACTGAAAAAAAAAATAGTTTTTCATAAAACCTAAAGTTTTGGGTCCAAAACTTAGGTTTTGATGCATAATAGTTTTTGAAAAAAATAGGGGTGTTTGACAAACTTTTGTCAAAACCTAGATGATTTTGATGCATAATAATTTTTGGACAATTTTGAGGTATTTGAAAACTTTTGTCAAAACCTAGATTTTAAAGTTATTCAAACATTATCATTTTTCTCTAAAAACTATTTTTTAAAAATTGTTTTTACCTCGTAAATCACAATTTTTTTTTTCAAAAGCTATCCTCTAAAAGTTATTTTTAATTTTTAAATTCCTAAAACTATTCTCGAAAAACTATACTTAAAGAGGCCTTAACTTCTGTTTAGGGCTTTTATTTTTATCAAAAGCAAGTTACTTTGAAATCGGTTTGACAGCAAACACTTGTGCTCACGCCCCCGTACACACTTGCATACATATTTTTAGTCTTTAACATAAAACCCATTTTTTTTTTAAATAATTAAGGGAAAATTAAAATAAAGGACCAAAATAAAATAATATTTAATTAGAAGGACCATAAAAATTATAATTATCAAGAATGACCGAATAAGCTTAAAAGTATTAAATTACCCTTTTGCTTCCCCAACGCAAAAAATAAAGAATAAAGTACCTTCTTCCGTCCTCCCCTGAATATCAAGGTGGGTCATTTGGAAATCCAATATTAGAAGTTAAAAACAATAATTTTTGGTAATTCCGTGAAAACAAGAAGTTAATTAGAACAAAGTTGTTCTTCAACTTCATTACCATGCATACATTTTAAACAAAATATCGTCATTTTTAATTTTCAAAACTGGATTTTCAAATGGCCTCACCTTGATATTCATGGGAGGACAGAAGAAGGCGCTTTGCTCTTTGTTTTCTACATTAGGGAAGTTAAAGGGTAATTTAGTACTTTTAAACTTATTCGGTCTTTCTTAATAATTACAAGTTTTATGGTTCTTCTAATTAAATATTATTTTATTTAGGTATTTTATTTTAATTTAACAAAGATAAATTAAAGTACTTATTTATAAGGTATGTGTTGTAATCTTTATAAAATACATTTTTATAATTTTAAATTATATATCAAGTTATACAAATTAATTTACAGAAAAATAATAAATAGAAGAGTTAAAAGGGTCAAAGGTCTTGCATCTATGACCCAAAATGACTCAGGTTGTATATTTAATACAAAAGGGGTATATGGTTCCCAAAAAAGAAATATTATATTTATTTTATTTATTATTGTTGAATTAAATTTATAAGAAACGTGGTACGCCGGTCAATGGCATATAAAATATAATTGACGTGGACAATATTTTAGAAATTTTGTCTCAATCTCCCTGTATTTTAATAAAGGAAAAAAAGATTCAAGTTTACAAGTAGATAGTATCATAAATGAGAAAATGAAATAGAAAAAAACCAAGGGAAGGAAAGTTATAGTACAATGAAGATGGAGAGATAACAGGAACAAGATAGGAAGGAGAAGGATGATGATCTTGAAGCAAGTATTTTAATGTCCTGAAATATGACTTTAATTCATTGTCCCTGAATAAAGGGTAAGTGCAATTAGCAGTTTCTGGGACAGTGATAGTGAATAAAAGAAGTGTTTGAACTCCTATGTCAATCTCTTCAAAAATAAGGACAATTTATGCTTTATCACAAAAAAAGATAATTTAAGCTTCCGTGTCAAAGATGATAAAATGCAATGACGAAAAAGCCAGAAAATCTGTTCGAAATTGTTTTTTATTTTTTTTTTATTTTTTATAGTGGAACTTTTTTGAGTCTGTAAAATTAGTATTTTTTTTTTTATATTTATTTGATTTGGAGTTCGTGATTGTCTCATCTTTCTTATAACTTCAACTTAAAATTTAAAAGGAAGCTAGTATAGTGTTGCGCCGCCATGCCAATTTTGTGTTAGTGACTATGTAACAATATTATATTTAGTAACAGTAAAAAGATTTATCCATTACCCCAAGTGCTACTATAAGGGACTCACACATGGCTGACAACGAAGACAAGAAAGCCGGAGCTAGATTGCAGCATCCCCACCAAACGTACTTCAATTCGCTTTTTAAATTTCATCGTCTTCTTTCCTCATTCTCTGCAGTTTTCCCTGTGATTGAATATGGACGCCGCAAAGGAAGAATTTCTCAACGAGTTTGGCGAGGATTATGGATATCCCAACGGTCCCAAGAGCATTGATGAACTTCGAGCCACTAAATTCAAGAGATTACAAGGTCAGTAGTTTATCTCAGTAGAGAATTTCAATCTAACAAACAAATAAAGGAAAGTGGAATTAAATTCATTCCCTTTTTTTTTTTTTGGCTTGGGCTTAGTTTGGTTCTGATCATGGTATGGAGTTTATTGAGTTCCGCTTTTTGAACTGGCTTGATGGTAGAAGCAGTGTTGACTGAGATTTGAAACATATTCTGTGAAACATTTCTAACAGTGGTGATACACTAGAATTCAACAAGCCTCTTTCCTTTTCATTGCAAGACTGCATTCAGTTTCAAAGAAGCTATTCTTCATGTCCAATATGTATGTAGAATTGTTATTGTGAACAGTTTGGATTAAGATGATTTTACTTACCGATGAGATATGTACTTAAACTGTGAAAGGGCCAAAGAGTGTGATGCTTGTGTCAAGTAAAGGTTTTTCTTTATCCAGGTTGAGGTGGTGAACGATAAGGAGAACACATGTTAAAATCCTAAAAGACACATTTGTTAAACCTCGAAAGAGGAAACCTGATCAAATAAAAAAAGGTTTTTCTATAATCCTCACTATCAACTTTTTCTATGTTGTGAATTAATTATTTCTGTCGCAATTCAAAATTTTAGATCTTGTATACCTGGATCATGCTGGAGCAACTTTATACTCCGATGAGCAGATGGAGTTAGTTTTCAAAGACCTTACCAGCAACGTGTATGGAAATCCTCGTATCCTTATATGACAGGGATAACATTAAGATATATGAACTTTTATACTGGCTTATTTTGGGCCTTGTGAAATAACTTCAAGTATCTCGTTTGAGTTTGTTATCCTTGAATTATGTCTATTTGCAGCCTGTACGATTATCCTTTTCCTTATACACACATGTACATAGGTGTACATATTAAGTATATGGTGCTTGTGTTGAACAAACATTTGGTCTTGTCTGATCTTCAATTCACAATCATGGACTTAAGGTCTTGCGTGCCATTTCATTGCCAGTTGCAACCAGTCTGTAGTTTGGATGTTTCAACACCTGAAGTTTGATTTGTCTTCAAAAAATATTTGCTTGCACAGGATTGCTAAATGACAGATTTTAAAGAGAACTTGTGCTGTTTCATGCTCTGTTACTTTGAATAGAGCAATTAAAAGACCTTTGTTTGCCCTTTAATATTACCAGTTATGCTACTTATAATTCAAATGCTTGTTCATTATTTTTAGCTATGAAGCACCGATATGCTTAACATTTTTTCCAACAAATCAGGCACGTGTATCGTGAATGTATCGGATACACCGTGTCAGAATCAAGCATAGGAATCAAACCAATATTATTTGAAGTAACGTATCGATGTCCAGCATCAGGAACATATCGGAAACGCCGTGTCGGAATCAATACTTCATAGATTTTTACCTTGAACGTAAAGACCAAAAATTTGAATTCAAAAGCGTACCTGTGTTCTTCAGGATGTTTTAAGCTCTCTTCTGTCTGTAGCAACTGTGTTACTTTGAATGGTTTAATTTAGAAAAGTCTCTGTTTGCTCTTCAATATCACCAATTGTGCTACTTATATCTAAAATTCCTTTTCTGTATTTTTAGCTTGAAGTTAAAACCCTAAAATTTTAATTTAAAAGTATACCTTTCTTCTTCAGGATGCTACAAGCACTCTTCTGTCTGGGGCAACTATATTAGCAATTAAGGAAATCTGATCTGGCTTGTGGAGAGTCTAGAGCAGGGGTGGAACTCCTGCCTATTTTCTGAGGGTTTTGTGTATAATAAGCACATTGACGTGGTGAGTAGAAACTGGAGGGCAATGAAACAATTTCTAAGTACTACTCCCTAAATCCTCATTTAATGTAATGAGATCTCATTTATGCTTTTATCAAGGAATATTGCTTTTGGGACTCAGGGTTTTTCTTGATATGTATTTCAGATTAAATTGGCTTTTCTTGGCATTATTATATTATTTGGTGCTTTAAATTAATGTCTTTTGAGGATTCCTCCTCATTATTTTACTCTTGTTTTTGTCTTTGATTCAGTAGATCTTCTACCTGAAATGAAATCCACTTCATATGAATCATATTCTACTTGTGGGACTAACTTATTTTATTGGTAGTTTGCAATGTCAGTATTAAGTAAAATTCCTTAATGCACACACTAGATAGCCAAAGTGACTCCAGTTCCGCTACATTGGAGATCGTGAAAGAAGCTCGTCAGCAGGTACATTGAGTTGTCTTAACACTTGAGCTACCGGTTGTAAAAGTCAATAAGGTTAATTTGAAAGAAGCTCTTGTTCCAAGAGATCTTTAGGATCAATGAATATTACATCTTAAATTCAGTCCTGTCTATCTAGGAGATGGCGAATGAAATACTAAGTCCCGAGGAGCAACATGCTACCGTAGGTGGCCTTGTTCTTTTCCCTTGATTAACAAACTTTGCAGGCTGGGCCATGTTGCCACTAGTTGCTCACCAGGCTATTACTAATGACGTTTTTCAATTTTTTACCCATTATTTGTAGAGAGAATTAAGCATATCTTAAAAATTTTACATTCAGCTTGGATTATTGTACTGTGAGCCATACAGGTCCTTGACTACTGCAAAGCATCTCCAAAAGACTATATATGCATATTCACCTCTGGGGCTACAGCAGCATTGAAGCTGGTTGGCGAGGCTTTTCCATGGAGCTGTAAGAGCCATTTCATGTATACAATGGAGAATCATAATAGTGTTCTTGGAATAAGAGAGTATCCTTTCTGATAATTATTCAAGACCCTAGATTGGCGAGATTATGAATACCAAACTGTAACACATTGGCACTTCATGTGGTATTGTTTCCATTTTCACTATAACTATTATCAAATTTTAATGAACCATTTTGTGATACCAATTAATCAGTTGTGATGAGCGATTAGCTCAAATGATAGTTGATCCTGTTGGTATCTGCCCCTTTACCAGTCATGGATCCAGAACGGATCTTGTGAGATCTGGGTCAACTATTTATTTGTTATTATCATTTCTTACCTGTTTTGAAGAGGAGATTTTTGCAACTTAAATGATCATATACTTGAATTGTCTTTAACACAAGGACGCACAAGTGGTACTCTAGTAGGTAATGTTGAGTCACACTATGTTGCAAGGAAAAGAGATGGAATCATGAAAAAAATAATACGTTTAAACTGTGAAACGTTTTAGATCTCACAATGTATAAGACTTGGTATGTGGTGGTTAGATTTCATCTAACCTTTTCTGTTTTTCCGTTAATGTGATTGTAGGTTAATTTAACTTTATCAACGTCTAGAAACCATATTTGTGTCAGAATTTGGTTCTTTTATTTTCATGATGATTATCAACATCCCGTGCACTTAACTTGTATTAGATATGCTCTGAATCAAGGAGCTGCAGCTGTTGCAGTAGATATTGAAGAAGACATGCATCCTGGTATATCTGGAGATACAATTTCCATAAGGATATCACCACACCAAGTACAAAGGAGAAAAGTATCTGGATTTCAAGATGACGAGCCTGCTGGTAACTTTTAAAGTCATATGTTATTCTTGGTGTTTTGGACTTTCTATATGATAACTGGTTATTTATTTTCCCCCAAACGCAGGAGATTTGTATAATTTGTTTGCCTTCCCCTCAGAGTGCAATTTCTCAGGGTTGAGATTCAGCCTTGACTTGGTTAAGATAATCAAGGAAGATTCAAGAAGGATTCTGGGAGGTTCTTCAGCTTGCAAGTAATATGCTACATTGTTTATCTTGAGGGAATTGTAGCTGCTTTTGAATGTTTTGTTTGCCTGTGAAAAGATTCCTTATAGACAGGCACATTAGTTTTACATTTGATGTGATCATGCTATTTTGCCGCCCTCCTCTCTCTTTCTCAATTCCTACTGGTCTTACATCATTGGTGGCCACATTATTATGTGTGACATCTTCAAAGCATTGATGGTGGACATTTGCTATGTATTGTTTTTGTAGAAATGGTGGCCAGTGGATAGTCCTGATTGATGCTGCAAAAGGTTGTTCTACTAGACCCCCTGATTTATCCAAGTATCCTGCAGATTTTGTTACTATCTCCTTTTACAAGGTAGTTTGTGAAATTTGAACTTGTTTTGATTGATCATCAGTAACTATAAAAAATTGATGTTTTACCTTTTGGATTTCTATTAAGATGTTTGGCTATCCTACTGGGCTTGGAGCTCTCATTGTTCGTAATGGTAAGAAACTTGAATAAAAAATTACATATTATTTTCTCGACTTCTATATTCTCACTATCTTGAATTATTCACTTTGTCTGAGTACTTAAAATATCACGTTTGCTAAAAATAGAAAATTAATGTATACTTTGTCTCAAGCCTCTTCCTTCACTTTTATTTTGTTCGTTTATTTTTGGTTGAAACTAAACAAGATGCTAAATTAGTCCTGTTATTGATAGAAATTACTTGATATATTAGTCTAATTTTTTGAATGTTTGTCTCGTAATGATTGTCTTCATTATTCCTTTTTAATCACAGATGCGGCCAAGTTACTGAAGAAATCTTACTTTAGTGGAGGTTTGTTGCTTGATGGCCTGATGTCTATTTGTGGTTAATGCTCAAATCAGTCATTTATCCTGTCCCCATTGTAGGTACTGTTGCTGCATCAATTGCTGACATTGATTTTATTAAGAGAAGGGAAGCTATTGAGGACCTATTTGAGGATGGCACTGTTTCATTCTTGGGCATAGCATCTATTCGCCATGGCTTCAAGGCCCTGAGCTCTCTAACGGTATCGGCAATATCAAGGTATGCAGAAGTGAATATGTACATCTATATTAAAAAAGGCTTTGTTTCTACTGAATTCTTAGCAGCACAAACATGAGAATGAGATGACTATAGTTGAATTTAAGGTCGCTGGCATGTGAAATATTGTGTCCAGAAATGGCCAACCTTAAAAGTTTTTGGGTGAAAGCTCAATAGTGATTTATTAATATCTGTCACTGATCGAACTACTTTTGTCGTTAAAGCGATCAATTAAACTAGGTCCTAATTAATTATGCAGTTTAGGGTCAACCTAGGTCATTCTCCTAAGGAGCAAGCTATGGGTTTAACTCAAACCTAAAGTCTAACTGTTGCTTCCCCGGCAACAGCGCCAAAATTGATCAAACTCCAATTTTCATATATTTTATCCCACATTATTCATTTATTCTGGGGATTATTTTAGGCTAATTTGGGATTATTAGATAATATTTAGATTGTTAGCCTATTTTAGGAAATAATGTAAATCTGGATTAATCATGAGATTATTGGGTTTAAATTAAATAAAATCATGATCTCTCATATATTTAGAAATATTATTAAATCACAAGATAATAATCAGAATATTAATTTAAGCCCAATAATCTCATGATTAATCCAGATTTACATTATTTCCTAAAATAGGATAACAATATAAATATTATCTAATAATCCCAAATTAGCCTAAAATAATCCCCAGAATAAATGAATAATGTGGGATAAAATATATAAAAATTGGGATTTATTAGTCAGTATGAGTATTTAATCTATATATTTTCTCCATCATATTCTTTCTTCGGAGTAGTACAAAGTCTTTTTGCTCTGTAGGCATACAAGATCCCTGGCCTTATATACAAGGAAAATGCTTTTGGCCCTCAGGCATGGGAATGGATCCAGAGTGTGCATAGTCTATGGATCTCATAAATCAAGGGTAGGAAAATGAACTCCCTTAACTTATGATAGCTGATTGGCTTTAGATTTAGATTACAATTTCCTGTAACTTTAAGTTGTAAAGCTTTTCAAACAGGAGGCAATGAGTAATTTCCTTAATATGGCAGAAGAAAACAAACAGGCCATATGCAGAATCTTCCTATCTTGTTTCCTCCCTTATTTATCTTAATTTTCTTGAAATTAGTACTTTTGGAATTTGTGCTTTGGAAAACTGTGTAAGATCTTATATTCCTTTTATTATTGTTGTTGGCGTTGTCACTGTTGTCAACATTGTTGTTTTTTCTCTATAAGTGAACTAGCTTGATCCAATTATTTTTTTTAACCCAGGAATTCTGTAATGAAATGGGTCCAATTGTCTCATTCAACTTGAAGAGACCTGATGGTTCTTGGTATGGATACCGAGAAGTGGAAAAGCTAGCATCTCTATCAGGAATTCAGCTGCGGGTACAAATGAGGATTTTCTTCATGTTATTAATCTGTCTTTTGTAAAGATAGTCTTTTCCATCGGTTAAGATCAGACCAGATTTTTTTTTCTATTCTCTTATCCTGTTCTAGCTTATTGCTACAATGCTGATTGTATATCTGTATCTGCTATCTGTTTAGACAGGATGCTTCTGCAATCCAGGTGCTTGCGCAAAATACCTTGGGTTGTCTCAGTTGGATCTGCTTTCTAATACTGAGGTTACTGCCTGTTAATCGTTATTATTTTCCAGCAATTTATATGATTGGTTTGCTTAAGTTTCATTTGGTCATATCCTCAGAATGATAGTTACACTTACAAATACAGGCAGGCTATGTTTGCTGGGACGATCATGATATAATTAATGGAAAGCCTACTGGAGCTGTAAGAGTATCCTTTGGTTACATGTCCACATATGAAGAGACCAAGGTTTGAACTCCTTTAGTCATCCTATCTTCTATTCAATATGTGAAGACTATCCTTTGATTCTGGATTCTGAGTAAATTCAGTCTTTTTAGGGTAGCTAACATTTACTGATTATGTCAAGCTCATAACAAAATTAAAATGAAGTGAGAGCAATCTCATTATGATGAATTTGTGGTTTGGCTTGGCTTGTTGCTTCATGTGTTAATGTTTGATGATTGTTGAATGCATTTCCAACAATCTCAGGTCACCGTTGTTAGTAATCTAGTTGATGGGGACAACCATATGCGCACCAAATTAATACTAAATTAACCATAGTGTAGCTTGTGGTTAACCTAGGTCAATCTCTCACAGAGTCGAGTAAAGCTTTAGAAAATCTTTTTAGGGTGATTTAGAAAGAAGGTAGAAAAGAATGTTTGATTAAAAGTAAGCAATGAAAAAGATCAGTACACAAGAGAGAGATTAAGAAAAGTTTTACCAAGTGATGTAGCTTCCTAAGGATCGATTTCTGGCTATCCTGGTCTAAAAAGATAAACATAGTGTAATAATAGGTACTAAGTTCAATATAAAACCCTAGACTACTGCCATAGGTCATAATTATATAATCAATACTCATACCTAGAACCCTATCATACAAATATTAATTAAATAACTATTTCAAAGTTACTTAGCACGTGAATCAATCGAACAATCAAATCTTGTTCGTTTTAGACATGGATAAGCGACCACCATATCCTTAATTTCACAACTAATCATGCAAACTCTAATATGACCATATAAGAGATACAAGAATTAATCATAAAATAAAGAGGATCTCGAAATATATGTATAAATAAATCACAAAACATGATTGTTCTTCAAGAAACACAAAATTGATCCAACATATGGAATTAGTTTCAATACCTAGACGTAGGAAATCACAAAAACATTACATAAAATCAAAATCCTAAAACAACTCATCTAATAAAGAACATGGGACTCAAGCCGACAACATCTCTCTTCAAGAATCAAAGAAAACTAGCCACTCATGTGGCTAGAATACACCATATTGATAAAAGAAAGCAATAGAAGAAGAAGAAGAATGGTTGATGTGTGTTCTCTCTTTTGGGCGTCCAAATCCTCCTCTCTGAGCCTTGAAGAAGAATGGTTGATGTGTGTTCTCTCTTCTAGGTGTCCAAATCCTCCTCTCTGAGCCTCCAACACGTGTTTATATAGGAACAAAGTTAGGGTACAAGTGGTGGCCTCTAGCATTGAGTGTTCTAGGCTTTAGTGTGTGTGATGGCCCAATTTCGTATGAGAATGAAAGGTGAACATGGAAGCCAGCTTTTAGACACTTTCCTAAGGTTTCCTGATGTGCTTTGGATGAAATCAGTTGGTCATAATGGTGATGAAGGTGACTAGTCAAGACAAGGCATAAAATAGGAAAGTTTTAGCCTTTTCTTTAGAAGTAAGTCAGTGTAGTTTCATAATTTGAGTGTGATCACTAGGGCTTCGGTCTTACTGACCTTTCTTAGGGTTTCCAAGGTCTCCTAAAGTTAATTGGATGCCTCATTCGTTATATGGAAAGGGAAATGAGTGGTGGTCAAGCTTGCTCCAAAATAGGAAACTAGATACCTTAGATATAGGTGTAAGATAGCAAGGTTTCCTAATTTGACAAGAAGTTGGAGCTGCATTCTTTTATGCTTTAGGAAAAGATTTAGGGTTCATAATTGAACTAGGATGAAGGTTTCCTAAATTGGTTTGATGAACTAAGTGGTGCCACTTGTCTCTTGGTTACTTAGGATGCAAGGTTGTGAAGGATTCCTACTCCTAGTAGAACTAGGATTGGAGACAGTTTCCTAAATTTATGAGTTTTCTAAAACCTTGTTCCTCGATGCTCAATTCTTCTTTTAACTTGTTGGGTGACGCCATTTAGGTGTTTATTGGAGAGAAACCCAAGTACAATGACCATTTTACCCTTCATTAGTTGACGCGGCATCTTTCTTGACATGGTTAGGAAGAAGGCTTTGTGAAATCACTCCTTCGCCCTTCTTTAATTGTTGGTGACGTCCTTTGCTCTCTAGGGTCAAGGAAGACGTGTTATTTGGGTTTAATTGATATTAATGGAGGCCATTTAAAGAGTATAGCTGATAGGTTGACATATGGGGCCCAGCCATGTAAGTTGGCCCAAAAATAGTCTTAAGGCTCTATTCTTCATGGCTCCTCCAGCACCTACGAATTTCCACTCCCTCTAGACTCCAAAGCTTATTTTATCATCTTCTGGGCTTCTGTTAATGTCTTCAGCCTTAGCTTACAAAAATCCTCTGCTTTATCCTGAAATCAAAGCAAATATACCTTTTAATCCAATAAAGAGGAATTATAAAAACAATTGACAAATAAGCCCTTTTTATGACATACTTTTAATCCAAAATAATCATAATAATCACATGTAAGCACAATAATGACGATAAGATCCCATGAACTATTATGAAAATATATATTAAAATAGGGATATATCGCTAATTCTTGTGTTCTTTTTTTCAGAAATTTATTGATTTTGTAGCAGGTTCCTTTGTTTCACCTGAAAGTCACGTTGATCATATAAAACAATTGAAAGGTCCGTTCTCTTTAATCAATAAATTTAAGTTTAAATTATATACATCCTTTCCATCTAGAGGGCGTAGTGGCTCTTGTATTGTTGCTCCCCTCCTTTGGTTTTGAAAAGACAGGAATAAACTTGCATGAATTAGATGCAAAAAAAAGTTGCACACATATATGTAGCTAATTAGTAGGCTTGCATATGCTAACCAAGATGGAATTTTCAACTTATGCATGAACATTTACTTCATGCAGGCTTTGACAGGTGTTCTTTGTCTTCTGGTTATTCCCTTCAATCCATTACTATATACCCAATAAAATCCTGTGGTGGTTTCAGCTCTGAAAGTTGGCCTCTTAGCAACCATGGTAATCATTTAATTTACACAGATTATCATCTTATTAATTTGGGAAAGTTCACTTTATTGTACCAAAATTTGTTCTGATCTTTTCCCTATCATGTGATCAATGTATTGTTCTGAATTTGAACCCTGTTTATATAACTGATCCTCTGGGAAGGATTTTACTTCTACCAGAAACTTGACTGGTGAACTGATCTCTCATTGGGAAAGTTCTTCCAGAAATAAGTAAAATCATGCTTTTACTTCTACCTGAAACATGACTGGTGAACTTATCTCTCATTGGGAAAGTTCACTTTATTGTACCAAAATTTGTTCTGATCATTTTCGAACCATGTGACTAATTCATTGTTCTGGATTTGAACCCTGTTTATATAACTGATCCTCTGGAAGGATTTTTTTTTTCTTTTTAATATATCATCAGTCACAAGTTTGTTTCTGTTTAGATGGGGATTTTCTCATATTTTTCCTCTTTTCCGTTTCTGTGGTCTTATTTATTCTGTAACATTTCTCACCCTCTAGTTTGAATATTCTCTTTTATCTCAAATAATCAAGGAAGATTTCTCATTTCAAATAAAAAATGTCATGAATGTACTTTCTCACCTGAAATCATTATGATTACAGATATGTATTTACCTGGTCTGACAGAAGTTAGATATTCATTTCTGAAAATTTTGAGCAGGCCTGAAATATGATCGGGAGTGGATTCTTAAAAGCCTTAGTGGTGAAATTCTTACACTGAAGAAGGTAAAACTGTAAAACTATTATTTGATGCTTGAATCCTTAAATGTGTGTATTTTAATGTATGGAATTCTTACATAGAAAAAGGTGAAACCATCATTTCTTTTTTTCTCATTTCAACGTACTGCAATGAATTCGTATAAGTGCTATGTCTTATTTTATAGAGCTCCACAATGTTTTCAGTGTTTATCTTATGATGTTGCTTGTATTGTTTACATGATAAGCCCACAAGACGATACACAATGTGATCATTTTTGTCATTTTGGGTTTCTTATTCCCTCAACCATTCAAATATAGGAGACAATGCTTATCCTATCAGACCTTATGCTATCAAACCTTATCTTAGGCAGTGTACAAACAGTCCCAAAGAAAACTTCCTTTGGTTTAGAGTTGCTAACACATGTTTATAATTGAGAAATCGCAAGGTTAAAACATTGCATATTGTGTCTTGGTAATTGAATTGCTGAAAACGTTGCTCAGTAGATATACAAATGCGTATTTAGAGGGTGGGTCGATTCTTTCGTCAATGGATTTCCATGCATTTATGACAAAAATGAAATAAGAAGTTCCTTTGGGACCAAAATAACATTTATGTCAAACTCAGAACAAAATTTCACGTGTACCCTTTTCCCACATAATTTGAAATTTTTACTGGTGCCCCTCTCCTTTTTTCAGTATTCATAAGTCTAAATGACCTTGATTATATAAATGCAAAGATATACCCTCCAGACCAAAATGTACCTTTATATTAAAGTGAATGACACCAAAACTGAAAGCAGCGAATTTTTCTACGATCAAAATGTAACTTTAGTCCTTTTAAAAAAGATAAAAAGATAAACCAGGGCAATGGTGATTGATGCCCTGCAAAGAAAATAGATGAATGGGCGAAAAGCTAGAGAGAATCTAAGTAATAAACCTATGATACTTCACATTAGATTCTCTGTAGTTATATGTATGTTGTTTGCTTGGTCTTGTCTTTTCATTCTTGTAATAAACAGTGTTCTAAGAAGCTCCAATGTTTGTTGGCAGAACTGTTCCAGACAATGCTAAAATGCCTCCTACGAATGTTTTTTTTTTTTTGAAGTTCTAACATGCCTCAAGAGAGGAAAAAGTAAAATGCATAAAATTTGTCTGAAACATGTCAAAAATATTTTAGAATTGACAAGGATAAGAATATATTATGATATATTTTAATTTCTGACGCTTGTTAGTAATTCTTATATATTTAAAATGTAATTTGAATAATCTGTTTACAGTATTTTGCTGTGTCCTTGCCCTGTTTTTTACAAAGTGTTGTATTCCATATTGTGTTGTATATATCTTCTCTTGATTAGATTCGGGTTTTAAGGCAACATTGAGTATTGTTGCTTGCACAAGTCATACATTGTCACTGATGCCAGCAATTTCTATCCATCTGCCTATCTTATTCATGTTATATTATTGCGTCGATTTTGTAGGTTACTCAAATGTGCTTTATAGTGAGATTTTGATTTGTTTTTTTTTGTTGATTTTGTAGGTTCCTCAAATGTGCTTTATAAGCACCTACATTGACCTCAGTCAAGGAATGTTGTTTGTGGAGTCCCCACATTGCAAAGAAAGACTACAGATCAAGCTTGACTCTGAAATGCACATTGGTGGCAGAGAGGATGTTGGTTTATATGGTCAGAGGTATATAATTGTATAACCGTATCTGCTATTGTTATATCATATACGTTTCGTTGTTATACACCAAATTCTTGTGGATGGTATTGGGCGATTTATTAGTTGGTAATTATACTGGGAAAACCTGAAAGTTAAAGACTGACTTTCCCTTAAAGATGGAGGTGGCGGATGTGTAAA
Organism: Acacia confusa; assembly: GCA_037074495.1. NCBI lineage: Eukaryota > Viridiplantae > Streptophyta > Magnoliopsida > Fabales > Fabaceae > Acacia > Acacia confusa. Next base: position 40,944,585 of record CM073502.1, on the reverse strand, counting down.
ACAAAGAGCATTTTGAAATTTGAAATGAACCCACTTTTGTTGCTCTGTTGTGCTTGTCAACTGGCATTCATTGGAGTCCTTTCTTCTTTTCTGTTTTCTTCCTTTAAGGATATTGTGCCCTGATTACCTCAAAGCCAATGAGCTCTTTGAGGTATTCTTGTTATGTGCAAGGGGTTTTTGTCAGCTGATTTATTTATTTCTATCTCTATCCCTTGCAAACTGTGATTATAATATTACAATAGGCCTTTCCTAGTATTTTGATGTGGTCTACTGTATATTGGAGTGGGAAAAAAATTATTGGATGGTTTTCGAGCAGTATAGCAGAATTGTACTGCAGTTCGCCTATTCAATCCTTCATATATAATGGGGAACCATATAGTCATGAAAACCAGTCACATATAAATGATCCTGGAGTTTTTCTTTACTTTTTTATAAATAACCTTTTTTTTTTTGTTGATAGACCAAAAATTTCTTTTTGTGATACATGGTTTAATTGAATCTCGCAGTCTGGCACTAACACGTGGAATTATCTTATTTGTGAATTGACCTTCCTCCTTAATTGTTATCCTTTTTAATTATTATGGTTTAGCTATTATCGTTTCTTCTAAATTAAATTTTTGTCCTTCCATTTGAGATTTTACTTTTGCGTAAATGAGTATTTAAAAATTACGTTGCAAATGCCCTGATTAGTTGTAAGCAGTAGACATGCCCTTCTATTTCGTTCTCTCACACTTGTAATAATTGCTGTGTTCTTCAGGTTCATAGTCCATAATTACGATGAAGACGTCAATGCTTGGTTTAGCAAAGCCATCAATAGACCATGCATGCTGTTACGTAATTCTAGTTCTGATCACAATTTAACATTGAACGAGACCAAAGACACCGTTACTTGTAGAGATGCAAAAAGCAAGCTCAACTTCGCCAATGAAGCACAGTTCTTGCTTGTGTCGGAGGAAAGTGTATTTGACCTCAACAGCAGATTAAGTCCAAGTATGTCCTCGTACTTATTTTCTCATGACATGCAATTCCTCCTATGCAATGAGTCAATTTCTTCTAATATGCAATAGTTACTGAACTCTTTGTAAGACATAACCTTGAATATTCTGTCCATTATATTACCTCCGGTACGAACGAGATCTTATATTAAAGACCGGGGTAGGATTAAGGAAGTTCATAAGCTAGTTCATGATAAGTAATGGTTTATAGGACCATTGATTGTGAGCTATTTGGTGCCTCGGGAAGGTGATTTTAATGTATTAAATAATGACTTGTTAATCATCGTGAAATTCCTTTTGGATACAACTTTCCGTTTCAGTTTTCCACTATTTTTCATTATAGAATTTGGACCAATTATGATTGATGTCTCTAGATGTGCAGAAGAGAGCAGACATGCAAGTCAGTGCAAGTAGATTTCGGCCGAACCTTGTGGTTTCTGGAGGCAGGCCATATGATGAAGATGGATGGAGAAGCCTCAGAATTGGAAACCATTATTTCACAGTGAGTTCTCTAACCTTCACTTTATTTTAAACTTCAAATTGTTTGTAGTGCCATTTGAAACTCTTGTTGCACATTGCAAGAACTTCCATGTGAATTTTATTTCCAATGAAGCTCCTTTTGGATTGGCTTGCATTGTGATTGCTTAATGAGGACGTAACTGTTCTCTGTGATTCTGATATTTTCTTCCTCTGCTCACCAGTCACTAGGAGGATGCAACCGTTGCCAGGTGATCAATCTTTCACAGAATGATGGACAAGTTCACAAGTCGAATGAACCCTTAGCAACCTTAGCATCTTACAGGAGAGCAAAGGTTAGCCAAAGATATCATAATAAATTAATAATACTCCATCCGATATTTAATACAGTATAAGTTATGTAGTTACCTAATTTGATTATATTACCATTTCCACTTCTACTCTTGCTTTCTTAATAAGACTTAATTTGTTGTATTTTAGTACGATCTCTTTTATTTCTCTCTAAGACTTGATCATCATTTTGCCCTTTATAAGGAAAAAAAAACCTAATTTAATTAGATTAAGGAAGTTAGTTGAATTAATTAATATGATATGTAATTTCTAAAACATCCTAGTCATCTTCTTTAATTCCTTCTTTATCTCTACTCCTTGATTATTGTTGAAAAAATATCAAGATAGGTAAATTAGGAAAAGATTGACAATTATAAAAACTATGTCTAACATTTAAGACCAAAATTAACTTTCCAAATATGTCTTATATTAAAGACCGGAGGTAGTATATTACTTTCTTTCTTGCAACTTTATTTCAATTCTATATTTCAACTATATTACAAGCTTGTTTGGTTTTCTATTGGAAACTATTGAAACCATGGTTTTTTTTTTATTCAAGCAGGTTTTAATGTGAAATTAAGCTTACACTTAAAGTAGAAATGTTCATACCTTTGATGTGCAATTTTTTGGTTTTACTGAACCTTTTTTACATTGTAATGAGCTGATGAACCTGGACAAATGGAGCATTTAGTCTTCTCTGTTTGTTCCCCTTTCCTTGTATGGCTTCGCCATTGCTTTTTTATTGTTTTAAACTAGAGAGACCAAAATCAAAATGAGTACAAATTGTTAAGATCAAACATTGTATTAACTCTAAATTTTCTATATTACTTTCTCTTATATAGCAAAATGTTCCAATTCTAATTTTACATAATGAAACAGGGGAAGATCTTGTTTGGAATTCTGCTAAGATATGAACCTAGTGATGGAGGGGAACAATGTGATCCAAGTATTCATGTGGGACAGCTTGTTCATCCAGATCCTGTTTAGTTGGTCAGCATTTTTGAATTTGATCAAAAGAAGGAAGGAATTATTTGGGTATGAAGCCTATACATACAATAATAGTCCAATAACAACACCATGCAAGGGAGATAAATAAATTGGATTGCCCTGAGAAAACAAGAGAATGGAAAATCCCATTGGGTGAGATATTTTATGTTGTATATTGACAACAAAGATAGGAGTATATGAATATAGATCCGTCCCAATGTAATAGAAGATTTCAATTATATTGTTATATATAGAAATCAGAATAAGTTATTCATGGTGTTGGTTTGGCTTCAAATATTATTTTTGATTTCCATTTTAAAAATATTTTTAAAAAAATTTAGCTGATATTTTTACTTGCGATGTGCGGTTAGATTATTCATAATTTTAAATCCCACGGTGTTTATTTTTCTTATCAACCAATCATGATGTCTTCTTATTTATCACAAGCGGGAGGATATTCATAAGGAGTTGCGAACTATCTACATTGCAAGGTGAAAATTTATTCATGTACATAGAAAATGGCTGTCTTTTCAAAGATTAGTATGTTGAAAAAAATATTAGAAATAATACATGGATTTTTATGGTGATAACAAAAAACATACAAGCGTCAAGGTCGATTGCTATAAGTTTAGTTTTTGTTTTGATAATTTGTTTATTATGTTGAAAAATTAATATTTAATTTTTAACTTTTATGAAGGCAATAATTTTTCAAAATAAATAAAATTAATATTTATTTTTTATTTTGTAATATTTTTATTAAATTTCACTAGCATTGAGTCTTTTTTTTGTTTTGTTTTATCTTATCTTTTAAATTAAATTTATTATAGAAGGATGATAGGTTAAAAGTCCTCAAGGTTGATTGTACAAGTAGTTTTTGATAATAAAAAAATAAAAATTGTCCAAAATAATTTTTTTTATAATATGTTAAATTATGAAAGATGAGTATCAAAATAATTGCAGGAAATTATTGAATTTATAATTTCTAACGTTATTTATTTATTTTGTAATCAATATTTAATTTTAAGATCATCAATCAATCAGGTAATGTTTCTCTCATCATTATTTTTTTATCATTCTTCATAAGGGATGATAAGAAAAATAGATTATGAGGTTATCTATTTACCAACTAGCCCAAGGACATCTTCACGACGTCGTTTAATCGAAGAGCCCATCCGGATGCGAACGCTAGACAAAACGGCGCTAACAATTCCCGCTCATCTTCTCTACCCGAAACTATCGTACAGCCTGACGTCTTGAATTGCCGCCGGAGTGGCCTACAGAGGTTACCGTCGCCGTCGTCTACACTCCAGCCCGTTCAGGTTGATTCCAATTTTCTCACATCTTCGCTGCTATTTTGCTATCTCTGCTGCTAGATAGGACGAGCATTTGGAGGAAAACTATTCATTTTTTCTGCCGTCATTTTTGATATTGGCAGAGCGATTTTGGACGAACAGAGACCATATGAAGCTAGGGGAGAAATATTCAGACCCGGCAGGAAGCAAGAAATATAGGTAGAGAAGTTTCTGATACTGGGTAGGATTAGCATTAGCATGCTCTTATCCTGGTTTCGATCAAGACCCGGCAGGAAGCAAGATTTTCCCAAAGTCCAGCGTCTCTTATTCTCTTCTAGGACTAGTACAGTTACTAACGTACCCTCGCTCCCACCTCCTATAACATTTGATATATTGAAAGAATGCAAGACCTTGATCCAAGCCAAGCTCTTGCATCAGCAAGTCCTTGTGCAGGGTCTCATTCACTTTCTCAACAACCTCATCGGCACCTACATAGCTTGCAATTCCACTTTCCATGCTGTTTTGCTTCTCGAGCGCCTCCAGCCCTCCCCATTCCATGTTTTCTGGTGGAATCAATTGATAAGGTCTGCAATTCATGGTGGATTTGCTGATCGTGTTTTGGAATTTTACCGTCGGATGAGGAGACTGGGTTGGATGCCTGACCATTATACCTATCCATTTGTTTTCAAAGCTTGTGGTGAGCTCATGTCTTTCCACCATGGCGCTTCGCTTCATGCCAGTGTGTATCGGACAGGGTTTGAGTCGAATGTTTTTGTTTGTAATGGAGTGGTTGCAATGTATGGGCGTTGTGGTGAGAAACATTATGCACGGAAAATGTTCAATGAATTGTGTTACAGAGGCATTCAGGACTTGGTTTCTTGGAATTCTATTGTTTCTGCTTATGCCCAGGCTCAAGATTTCAATAATGCACTTAAAATGTTTGTCAAAACGTCTAATGATCATTGGATCTTCCCTGATGCAGTGAGCCTCGTCAATATACTTCCTGCATGTGCTTCAATGGGTGCATCATCAAAAGGCAAACAAATTCACGGGTTTGCTATTAGAAGTGGATTAGTTGATGATGTGTTTGTGGGTAATGCTGTTGTTGACATGTACGCCAAGTGTGGTAAGATGGACGAAGCAAACAAGGTTTTCGAGAGGATGAAGGTCAAGGATGTCGTTTCTTGGAATGCAATGGTCACAGGGTATTCTCAGATTGGTAAATTTGAAGATGCTCTATCTTTGTTTGAGAGGATGCGAGCGGAAAATATAAATTTAGATGTTGTGACTTGGACTGCTGTTATAGCTGGGTATGCTCAGAGAGGACATGGTCACGAGGCCCTCAATGTGTTTCGGCAGATGTGCAGTTGTAGGTCACGGCCAAATGTGGTCACTCTTGTGTCTTTACTTTCAGGTTGTGCATCTATTGGAGCTTTGCTTCACGGGAAAGAAACCCATTGTTTTGCAATCAAGTCTATCCTCAATGTAGACGGACATGATCCAGGGGATGATTTAATGGTAATTAATAGCCTAATTGACATGTATTCTAAATGCAAAAGAGACAAAATTTCTCGTATAATGTTTGATTCTATATCTCCAGAAGATAGAGATGTGGTTACTTGGACTGTGATGATTGGAGGGTATGCCCAACATGGTGATGCCAACCAGGCGCTACAACTTTTTTCTGAAATGTTTAAAGTGGATAACTCTATAAAGCCCAATGACTTTACGTTATCTTGTGCTCTAATGGCTTGTGCTCGTTTGTCAGCACTAAGGTTTGGTAAGGAAATCCATGCTTATGTGTTGCGGAATCACTATGACTCTGTTGTCCTTTTTGTGGCCAACTGTCTCATAGAGATGTATTCTAAATCTGGAGATGTAGATACAGCCCGCATTGTTTTTGACAGCATGGAGGAGAAGAATTCTGTATCATGGACATCTTTAATGACAGGATACGGAATGCACGGACGAGGCGAAGACGCTCTCTTAGTTTTTGATGCGATGAGGAAAGCAGGTCAAGTAGTTGACGGCATAACGCTTCTGGTGGTGCTTTATGCTTGTAGTCATTCAGGAATGGTGGATCATGGAATCAATTATTTTTACAGAATGACCAATGATTTTGGGGTTGTTCCTGGAGAGGAGCATTATGCTTGCATGGTTGATCTTTTGGGCCGTGCTGGTCAACTAAACGAAGCTATGAAACTCATCGAGAGCATGCACATGGAACCAACCCCTGTAGTGTGGGTGGCCTTGCTTAGCGCTTGTCGAGTACATTCAAATGTCGAACTTGGGGAATTCGCAGTAAATCAGTTGGTAAAATTGGAGTCAGAGAATGATGGATCGTATACATTACTTTCAAACATATATGCTAACGCTAGGCGTTGGAAAGATGTGGCTAGGGTTAGAAGTTTAATGAAACATACAGGGATCAAGAAAAGACCTGGTTGCAGTTGGGTCCAAGGAAAGAATGGCACAACAAGCTTCTTTGTGGGAGACAGGTCTCATTCACAATCTCAGCAGATATTTGAACTTCTCTCTGACTTAATTCAACGGATCAAAGTACTTGGATATGTTCCTCAAACAAGTTTTGCTCTTCATGATGTGGATGATGAAGAAAAAGGTGACCTTCTGTTTGAACATAGTGAAAAATTGGCACTTTCTTATGGCATCTTAACATCACCTCCTGGTGCAACTATTCGAATAACCAAGAACTTGCGCATATGTGGTGATTGCCATAGTGCTATGACTTACATTTCTAGAATTGTTGAACATGAAATCATTCTAAGAGACTCTAGCCGTTTCCATCATTTCAAGAAGGGAAATTGCTCATGCAAGGGCTATTGGTGACCATAAGTATCGCAAAATCTTCTCTTGCAAATGAGAGGTATGTAATCTACACGAATACATATTTTATTTTGCTATCTTTCTAGTCAACAATTACCTTCCTTTTCTACGGGATAATTGATCTGCAAGTCTTTATATTTTCAACTAATATTTAATGGTGTGCCTATAGTTTCTTTTTCTTTTTCTTTTTTTTTTGTTAGGTCCTTATACTTTCAATTGCTTTTAATCACGTCCTGTAGTTTTTTTCTCTTTTCATTAGGTCCTTATAGTTTCGTATAATTTTTTGACCAGGTCTCTAGTTTTTTCCTCTCAAAATCATTGGTATACATTTACCATACCATCCTTTAATTTTTGATTTGTTACCTTTGTGTTAATTTTGGGTAGTGATGTTGCTTTTGTAATTGAAAAATTGGTATTTTTTTTAATGGAAGATCAAGAGCATCACATTGTGATATAGTAGATATATAAGATATTATTATAATATTTTAATATTATAGGATAAGAAATAATACTTCTGAATGAAAATACGATTTCTTTTCGGATGAAAACATAAGAAATAATGCTATAGATATACAAGATTTTATTATGTATTTTAATTTTATAATATTATCAGATAAGAAATAATACTTTTGAGATAAAATATGATTTCTTTTGAGATAAAAACGTAATAATATATTTTTATTTATTTAGATTTTATCTGTCAAGTTATAATTTATTGTTCATTTAGATTTTTATTGTTAACAAGATAAAAGTGAAATACGACCAATTTTTCTTGATGAACAATAAAAAGATGACTGAAAACAATATTTCGCTTAATCTTTAATCCAGATTTAATTTTTTAATGCATAACAAAAATAATTATCTATATCTTTTTTATAATATATTATATTTAGTTTGTTATTCGTTAATGTAATTAATAATTCCTGTTGTCTAGTTAGTGAATTGAAGTTATTTAGATTTTTTCATTCCAAATGATAATAGGATTTAACATTTCATAATTTATCGTGTTTTTGTGTGTGTTTAGAGCCACTCCTCTTCTTGAGTGCTTCACAGTGGAAGTTTTATTTTCCAACGTTGCATTGTTCAAGGAGGAACGCACGCTCAAAAGAGGCTTCTAAGGCACAGGTACGAAATATACTTTAACCTTAACTTTTCTTTTTCTTCTTGTTTTATTATAACTACGAATAATTCAGTCATCTTGGAATGAAGCTGAATATAAAGATGTACGAGCATGAACAATATACATAAACAAGATCTGAAGAAAAAACATTAGTTAGAATCCTAATATCATTGTTGGAGAACTGTTTTCTTCTTCTTCGTTGGAGGTGCTGGAGAGTTTGGGTAGGCTCTGATACTATTATGTTAGAATTTGAAGAATTCAATAATATTCAGAGGCTATTATTTTTCCTCCTTTTTTAATATAATCCGTCAAATTCTAACCATAGATGTATTTAGTTCATTTATAATTGAAATCTGTAAACATATGTACAGGTTACGTTCACTTAATGGGTTAAGTTTAAGTAATTAAATAGCTATTGATATGAGATTAAGTTCCTATCTGTTTTCTTGTTTTTTTCACTCTCTTAAACTTCCTCCATGGGAAGCCATCAAGCTATTCCAATTCAAATATTAATCAAGTGTTATTACAATCATTAATCTCTTGTCTAGTTTTGATGTTTTCCATTCTTATTTTATTCTTATATATTATAATAATCTTTTTATGGTGCACCACTGATTGCAATTCTGATGACTATGACTGATTCACGAGCGCCCAAGAGAATTAAAACTACTACTACTCGAGAGGAAAGTTCCAAGTGCATAATTTATTGCTTGCCAAGAGAGATATTGGTGGATGTTGCTTCTAAAGTGGCATCTCAATCACTTGCTGGTCTCTATCACCTTTAACAAACTTCCAAAGCGATGATGAACATCGGCAATTATGTATACAAGCATGCTTATCTAGATAGAGTTCCTTTCTTTAGAATTAGAGAAGTCACACAAGAAGATTCATTCTTAAGAGTGGTAACTTAGAATCGCTATACAAACAAAGCATGGAAGAATACTTCTTGGACAGTGAGCTTCACGAGAAGGGTTTCGGTATGGTACTTATGGCTGCTTAAAAAGGACACAAGAGATCAATGTACGCATTTGCCATGATTGTTTTGATGTGCAGTCACGCGAGAAGAGGATTTTTTTTGGCCTAGAAGAATTAGAGGAGGCTTTCAGATACTTGAGATTCTTAAGAAATCATAAGGGTGTGCTTAGGTATAGGAACGGGTTGGCAGAATTAGTTTCATGGTTGGCGTTGAATATGCGTTCTGATCTTGAGATGATGCCAAGACAATGTCTCTATAGCAATGTTCCATGCACAAGTAGGTGGAGACCCAAAATTGGAAGTGAGTGCTTGGAGACTGAACACAACGATGACAATGATCCAAACGTGTGAAAATTGCAGGTGGAATCATGAAGTTGAAGAATTTTATGAAGAGTGCATTTGCATTTCTTAAGATTAAAAGGCTAAAAGTGTACTTATTAAAATCAATTCGATACTTTAGCCTTTTTTTTTAAAGGTGTTATAATTGAATTTCTCATAATCATTATATTCTAAAAATTATTTTTAAGAATAAAAATCAAGATAGGAAAACTCGTAAATCTCAACAAATTTAAGTTCCTTCTCTTTCCACCATTTTCAGAAGTTTCTTCCTCAATATTTCTAAGGATTTTGGGGCTAAATGGAAGCCTCTGGGTCGCTATTGGGTTTATTTAATATTGCATTTTGTTTTGGTTATTGCATAATGAGTTTCGCTTTTCTGAGAAGCAAATGATAAAATTTGTGTATCTTCGGCTCAAAAACTTGCCCAGAGGAGGGAAAGTTACCAGAATTCCTCTAGCCTATGGAAGGTATGGGCTTGATTTTCCTGAAGCATGGATTAAATCCATCATTGAACGTGATTGCAAAGTTTGCCAAAAAAAAAAAAACGAAAGGGGAAATTTCAATTAAATCAAGCTAAAATAATCAAAACTGCCCTACTGGTAAATAAATGGGATTGATTGAGTAATAATCACATAATAAATATCATGGGGACTTAACAATATGGAGATTAAGATAATAGGATTAGATAGGAATAAATAGAAATTAAGAATAAGGATGAGAAGAAAGAGTCATTCTAAGAAGATAACCATCACTTGAAGCATTATTAGGATTTCATCCCAATTTGCTAATTTCTTTCAACAACTATTCCTAAAGATCACCCATATATTTGATTAAATGGTGGCCAATCATGAAATCAACATGAAGAGTCCTACAAAATAAATATAATTTAGGTCACCATTAGGTTACATCCTTACCCCAACAATGGTATAAATTATAAAATCTCCAATCATAATGAGAAAAATAACAAAAAATTGAAAAGATTAAAAATCAAACTCCCTGTTAGCTTGTTTTTTTGCCTTCAGCACCAAATATCTGAAAAGAAAACTTTAGAGTTACTCAGAGTGGTGACTTTGGCTCTAGAGTGACCCCTAGAGCCTCTATTTAGAGATGAAATTGCTCCATATTATAACATGAGACTCTGTTTCAATAAATATAAATAGAAAAATTCTAATTAAATACTTTTTGAATTTCTTAAATCCCTAATGTCATGTGAATTTGAGAAAAGACTTAAAGGACGTGTGGACTTTTCTAGGTTTTGCAAATTCAGGTGATTTTACCATTTTGTCCTTAGTTTTTAAATAAATTAAAAAAAGAAATACCCCTTTTCACTTGTTTTGCTAACGGAGATATTAGTAGAGATTACTTCTCAGGATAAAGCCAAGTCCATTTTCCTTTTTTTCTTTTTTTTTTTTTTTTGGATTCCAAGAAACCCACAAGAAGCCTCATTCCTAAGTTGTTGCAGATTAAGTGGAAACTTAGGATCACTATAGAGACAAGGCATGGACTTTGAGCTGTACGAGAATGAGTTGGGTATGGTATATAATATATGGCTGCCCAAAAAGGATATATCGATTGTATATCATTTGTTTGATGTTGTATTTTGTTTTGCTTTTTGCGTAATGAGTTTCGCTTTTTTGAGAAGCAACCAATAAAATTTTTGCATTTTCCCGCCAAAATCTTGGGTGAGGAAGGGAGATTACCAGAATTCCTTCTTCTTAATGATTCAAGAGACGAGTAAAGAACCGTGGATTCAATCTTATTTAAGACTTTAAGAATTTGCTACAATTATTGATTCTGAAAAGTAGTAATTTGCAAAAAAATTTATTCTGAAAGTAACTAGCGAATAGGTAAAGATAGCCACAAAAAAAAAAAAAAAAAAAAACCCATAAAACAAACTAAAATAATCAAAACTGAAATAAGGCCAGCACCAGTAACCAATTTTCTTTTTTAGCCCAGGAATTTTAGTTTTTTTAATAACATTCCGAAATCCTTAATTAAGTCTATTGACCTTATTAGTAATTTGTCATGAAATTTAAATTTTGGTATTTCCGCTGGGCTTAATTATGATTTTTTTTTTCAATCTTTTATGAATATTTAATTTACAAATTCATAAAAAAATATTAATAATAATTTAAATATATTATTTAAAGAAACAAATGAAAATTTTATTAAAATCCTTACTGACTGCGGACCCAGCACATTCAGGCATATATTGTTCGAAACAAAACTGTAATTAACGTAATATAAATTTTTTTCCCTTAAAAAAGAAGTAAAATACTTAATCACAACTTTCTGTTTTCATATTTTTAATATTTTAGTTTATGGAAGAAAAATGTTTCAGTGATTTGTACTGAGTGTAAACTTTAATTTATGAAAATTAAAATATATTTTAGATACTATTAAATATTATAAGTATTGATTGCTCAATATGAAATACAGTTATACTTTATAACTTAGGTTAACTTTAAATAAAAATAATTAAAATATAATATTTAAATATTAAATGAGGATAATTTGTTAAAAGTATAAATATATATCAGGATAATTTATCGCATCTACACAGTTTAATATTTTCATAATATTATTTTATCTATACTCTAACAATCCAATCAAAAATATTATAAATATCAAAAGAAATTATTATTGTTTGGTTTTTTTTTAAAAAAAAAACAAATGAGATTACTCACAAATATTTTTGTAAAGACGCGTAAAAAAAGATTCAAAACAGCGGTGCAATGTTAATTAAGTGTTATTATAATCATTCACATATTATTAATTTGTTATTAGAGTTAAACCATTTGTGAGATTTGATTGATTACAAATTTTAAGTGACCCAACTAATTTATTCAACGGCTTTCAATTTAAAGAAAATCCAACAAATTCCGAAGAATTAATATATTTTTCTTGACCGAAATACTCACGCATCCATATTTTTCCAATAGAGTTTGTTTTATATACTATTAAATATTTTGTTGGCAAGAAAATATATACTATTACATATTAATAATATCAATGGCTCAATATGAAATATATTTATATTTTATAACTTAAGGTAAATTTATATAACAACAAGTGAAATTTTAAATTGAGATAGTGAATGATGATATATAATTTGTCAAAAGTATAAATATTAGGAGTATTATTTAATCTATAACTTAACCAATCAACACATTCTACACAGTATAATATTTTTAGAATATTATGTCATCTATACTCTAACCAATCAAAATATTCTAAATATCAAATAAATTAATTATTCTTTTTTCTTCAAACAAACAAATGCGATTCTCCACAAATATTCTTGTAAATATGTGTAAAAAAATTGAAAAGATCCCTACAAAAATTTACCGCTACGATCAAAGTTATTACAAAAATCAAAGGAAAAATCTCTTGGTAAAATGACTTAAATTTAAATTTCAAAAAAATGAAAAATCTCTCGTAATAAATTTGAAAGATCTTTCTTGGTCAAAGAAGATGAAAGATCTTCAAGATAAGTAGGTAGTAGGTAGTTACAACTTACAACATATGAAGTTATTGTGCATTTTTCTTTCTCACTACCCTCTCTGAAGTTATTTGCCTTTTTTTTTATACAATCTCTGAAATTATTTTATATAAAGGCATAAAGCTATAAATTCAAGGTTTTTTTTCAGATTCAGATATTAATTTTTTATTATAATTACTATACAGATTTACTGTTTTCTTTTATTTATATTATAATTATTTTGTATATCTTTTTTATAATATATTATATTTAGTTTGTTATTTATTAAATGTACGTAACTATTACTATAATATATCTACTTAGATTTAAATTTGCTTCAGTCCTATTAAGATTTATCATTTATCCCTTCCGAATGATAATAGGATTTATCCATTCGTAATAAATCATATATTTTTGTGTCTATAAATACTAAATAGACACATTCCTCTTCTTGAGTAGTCCACAAGTGAAGTTTTATTTTTCTGTTGCATCGCTGAAGGAGAGGAACGTACGCTTACACAGGTTTCTAAAGCACATGTATGAACTACAGTTTAACTTCTCTCTTTCCATTCTTGTCGTCTTCTTTTAATCATTTTTGTTGTCAAACTTGTTAATTAACTCTCTGAATTTAAATTTCTATCTATTAAACTCATGAGTTTGTGCACCGAAATTATCATTTTTATGTTTATAACTTATAAAAACCGTGTTAACTCATTCTTAACTCGTGTTAATTTTTTTGATTTTGTCATGTTCAATGGTTTTATATATAAATCTTTTAGAATTTTTTTTATTAAATATGATATTATGAATGTTGATAGATTTAATTTTAATTATTTGGATTTAAAAAAATATATATATATATATATAAATTAAATTGTTGTCATTTTTTATATTTTAATTATTTAATTATAATAATAAAAATAAACTCTTACGAATTTATGATTTAAGTTCACAAAACAAGCTTGCGTTGCCATCACAAATTTGATAATCTTACTAGTCACTGGTATAGGTTGCTGATTTCTTTCCTACGAATTAACTCTTCAATATTAAGTGTTATATGTGTGCTTGAGAAGAGGAATTGACTTAGTCTTAAGTTAATGTGTGCCTTTTCACTCTCTAAAACTTGTTCCATAAGATAAAGTTATTCAGATTCAAATATTAAGTGTTATATTATGATGAAAACATGCATAAACAAGTTCTGAAGAGAAAACATTAGTTAGAATCCTAATATCATCATCATATATGTTGGAGAACCTTTTTCTTCTTCAATGGAGGGAAAACTCGGATAGGTTATACCATGTTAGAATTTGAAGAATTTAACAATATTCCAAGGCTCTTATTTTTCCTCTTTTTTAATATAATCCTTCAAATTCTAACCATAGATATATTCAATTCATTTATAATGGAAATTAAATTTGTAGAAATATGTACAGGTTACATTTTCTAAATTGGTTAAGTTTAAGTAATTAAATAGGTACATATATGAGATTAAGGTTCCAATTTAAATATTAATTGAGTGTTATTATAATCATTAATATATTGTTTAGTTTTTATATTTTCCATTCTTATTTTATTATTTTCTTCTTATATGTTATAAAAATCTTGTTATGTGCAGCACGGGTTGCAATTCCGACGGCCATGACTGATTCACGAGCACCCAAGAGGATTAAAACTATTACTACTTGTGAGGAAAGTTTAAAATGCATAACTTATTGTTTGCCAAGAGAGATATTGGTGGATATTGCTTCTAAAGTGGCATCTCAATCACTTGCCGATCTCCATCACCTTAAACTAACTTCCAAAGAAATGATGGACATCACAGATGACGACAATGTGTACAAGCATGCTTATTTGGATAGAGTCCCTTTCTTTAGAATCAAAGAAATCCCGCAAGAAGATTCATTCTTAAGGCGTTGCAGATCAAGCGGTAACTTAGAATCTCTATATAGACAAGGCATGGAAGATTACTTCTTGAACGATGAGCTTTATGAGAAGGGGTTAGGTATGGTACGTATGGCTGCTCAAAAAGGACACGAGAGATCAATGTACGCATTTGCCATGATTGTTTTGATTTGCATAGACTCAAGAAGAGGTTTTTTTGGGCTAGAAGAATTAGAGGAGGCTTTGGGATACTTGAGATTCTTAAGGAATCACAAGTGTATGCTTAGGTGTAGGAACGAGGTTGCAGAATTAGTTTCCTGGGTGGCATGGAGTATGCGATCTGATCTTGAGATGATACCAACAAATTGTCTCTGTAGCGATGTTTCATGCACAAGTAAATGGAGACCCAAAATTGGAAGTGAGTCTTTGGAGACTGAGGACGATGATGACAATGATCCAAACATATGTGAAAATTGTAGGTGGGATTTTGAAGTTGACGAATTTTACGAAAAGTTCGTTAGTACTAAAGATTAAGGACTAATAATGTACTTGTTAATATCAAATGGATACTTTATCCTTTTGTAAAGGCTTTGTAATTGAATTTCTCACAATCATTATCTTCTAAAAATTAATTTTAAGAATAAAAATCAAGATAGGAAAACTTGTAAATCTCAATAAATTTTAGTTCCTTCTCTTTGCACCTTTATCAGAAGTTTCTTCTCCAATCTTTCTTAGGATTTTGGGATAAATGGAAGCCTCTGGGTTGCCATATCGTTTGTTTAATGTTGCATTTTGTTTCGGTTTTTGTGTAATGATTTTCGCTTTTTTGAGAAGTAAATGTTAAAGAATTTGCATCTTTGGATAAAAAAAACTTGCGCAGAGCAGGGAAACTTACCATAATTCCTCTAGCCTATGGAAGGTATAGGCTTGATTTTCCAAAAACGCATGGATTCAACCAATCATTGAAATTTATTGCATAGTTAGCCCAGAAAAAGATCACCCATATATTTTATTAAATGGTGGCCGATCATAAAATCAATATGAAGAGTCCTACGAAATAAATATAATTTAGCTCACCAATAGGCTACATCCTTCCCTTAACAATGGTATAAATTCTAAAATCTCCAATCATAATGAGAAAAATAACAAAAAAGATTAAAAATTCAACTCCCCATTAACTAGTTTTTTTTTTTTTTGCCTTCAGCACCAAATATAGCATGGGACTCTGTTTCAATATATATATATATATATAATAATTTGGCATTCCCCACGTTATCCCAATTTGTCCTTAAGAAAATTGCAGCTAAGTGCCTCATTCCTCTTCAGAGGACATTAATTATAAAATATACACATATCAATAACCAATGAACAATTCATTTACACAACGTAATACTACAACATACACTACAAGAAAAAGGGTAAATACCGACCGACTATTAGAGGCGGTTTTCAGTAAACCGCCACTAAATAACATTTAGAGGCGGTTTGCGAGGCGGATTTTCGAACCACCTCCATATTATCATAATCCTGCGGCGGTTTTGTTACTCCGCCTCCAAATGAATCAAAAAGCGGCGGTTATTGAGGCGTTTCCCGTTTTCATGTATCAATCTAATTCGAGGCGGTTTACATAAACCGCCTCTGTTGATTATTTAGAGGCGGTTTTTGAGGCGGTTTTGAAATATTTATATTTAGAGGCAATTTTGGAGGCGGTTTTGCAATATTTTTATTTTAAAAATATAAATATTTAATATTCATGTTTCTCATTTCTTTAATTCTATTTTATGGCGGACTTGTTTCCGTCCCTATGAAAAAGTATTAAAAAGTTTCATTTGTTTCCCTCCTTCATCTTGACTTGTTTTTCCCTACCCATTACCCAATTAAATTAGCTAATCAAGATGAAAAGTAACCAAGATTGTAGCTATTACTTCGTTTTATTGTTTAATGTTTATGATAGCCATAATGTCATTTAAGGAACTTGACCAAGCAGTTGCATCTACTTTTATAGCTTTTTCTATAGATATTGTTTTTTCTAGTACACTTACTATGAATTGTGAAGCAATATATCATCAAAGTGCTCTTCCATTGTTAAGATGGATTGTCTTTATGGACAAATTCAAAGAAAAGGGAAATAAATTTTGTAATACATTGGTTTTCAAGAACAGTCAGTGATTATCATCAAATGGGAGAAAACTATAAGATCAACAAAAAAATATTCACCTTATATATATACTCACCTCGAAAAATATTCCAAAAAACTATCAAATGGGAGAAATTTTTGTTATGTGCTTGAAAAAACTATTTCCCTTCTTTCTCGCTTTATATATATACTCACCTCGAAAAATATTCCAAAAAATGTTTCTGCAATTTTTGTTCCAGATTGAGCATTAACAACCAGTGAAGGAGTTGGATTGTGAGAAGCAAAAGCATGAAAAGCAAAAGAAAATTGGACCAGCAGCATTATTGTAACTTTAAATGATCCCATTTTTCTTAATCACTCTTGGTTTGTTTTGTTCTTAAAGGCAGCTCACTGTTTATATAAGGAAGAAGATCTTCTCATAATTTTTTCTCTTATTTCCCCCCCTCAGAATCTTATTTCTATCGGGGTTCATAATTGTCATCCTATCTCTATCTCTACTTTTAGAAAAAAAAAATAAATAGATTGTTTAGATTGAATATTTTATAAACTACTGATATAGTATTTTATAGATTTTTTTAAAATTTTTTCAGTACAATTGTAGTTATAAATTGTGTAGATCAGATTTTAACAGTTTAAAATTATTTTTGTTGTGATTTTAATAATAATTTCATAAAATATTAAATTTGAACCATATACTTGTGGATATATATGAGATTATGAAAAGAAAATGATAGAACTCATAGTCATTTTTATAGAGATAAAGACTGATGAGATATAAATATATTTATTAAATTAACCGATTAATTAAATCTCTATTTTCGTGCAAAAAAAAAATCTCCATCTCCATCTCCACCTGCACCCAACCAAATTAAATTAATTAAGCCACAAAAAGCTTTTGTGCTCTTATGCCTATTTTTAAAATCGATACACAAATTTCTTAAAGAATTGAAATGGTTATCAAGGGATTTTTTTTTTCCAAGAGGACAATACATATTTTAATATGAAATAAAAAAATTTTTAAAAAATATATGATAATTTCGCATAAGACTTACAAATCTAGCTCGTTTTTCTAAAGAGAAGAAAAGTCTATAAAAAAAAAAAAAAAAACTTGTTCTTTTTTCCCGAGTAAACTCTGAAAATGAGAAGGAAAAAAAAACTTGGCGGACTCTTTTGGCGGACTCTGAAAATTTCTCAAGGTTATTGTTTCATTTGTCTTCATCAGCCCGCCTCATCACCCAAAATCAGCCCGCCTCATCGCCTAAATGCCCTACCCCTCACTCCCTCAGTCAAAGTCGCTCACCGTCAAATTCTCCCTTCGGTCCCTCAGTCAGTCGCTCACCGTCGGCTCTTCGCTCAGGCATCAGTCCGGTCCCTCACTTCGCTCAGTCACAGATCCGGTGCCGGCTCGAAGCTCATTGTTCATCTGAGTATTTTTCCTTTTTGTTTTTTTTTTTTGGTTTCTCTGCTTCCAATTTCTTCTGTGTATGCTGCTGTTGTTGTTGCTTCATTTTCCCCCGTCTGTTCTTCTATATATAACCTGCTGTTCGTTAGGTTAATTTAGTTTGTCAATTGTATTACAATTCTATAATGTGCTTTGGTTAGTGTTGCTTTTAGATTAATGCTTATAAAGTATAACCTGCTGTTCGTTAGGTTATTTATTCTCTTTCCCCCAAATGAGTAATATATATGGTGGTCCAACTATTCTGTGTTCATATTCCTGTCATGATTCAGTTATCAATAGCATTTCCATTTTTTAATTCGATTATTTGATCATTGTTAAATTTGTGAAGCTTTTATTGTGAATGCAGGGCAGAGGAACATTTCGCTGACACCCTGAGGCAGGCGTTAATATACAAGGTAAGTACATGCCTTATGAGTGTTCTTTCATAGCAATTTTTTTTTGCTACATTTTCTGCAAAATTTTGTTTCTGAAACAATCCAACTCCAAATTTGAAGAATCTGTGATTAAAAGCTTGTATTTTATTCAATCTGTACTGCTATATATTTATAGATTCAAGTACTCTCAATTATAGGAGAGTATTATTCCGAAATGTTAGATCTTGATGCTAGAGAATTCAATTTGTACTGCTATCTGTACTTTTATTGAGAGCCAATGAAGCACTTGATAAAATAAAAGCACTTGAAGAGGATGAAAAGAACACTGGCCCTATTGGGCTTGACGGATTTACTATCATGTCTCTGAAGAATTTTGCATTAGTAAAAGACATAATTGTCACTAGTGAATTTTGTGCTTTCAAGACATTAGGCTTCAACCTGAAAAGAACTTGGAAGTTCAAGCCTTTCATGTGTAAAACCTTCAACGTCCTGCTAATTTGAAT
Source organism: Acacia confusa (assembly GCA_037074495.1). NCBI lineage: Eukaryota > Viridiplantae > Streptophyta > Magnoliopsida > Fabales > Fabaceae > Acacia > Acacia confusa. The sequence continues at coordinate 40,925,388 of CM073502.1, read as the reverse complement.
TGCATTAATATTGAAAGCGTCTGCCACGTATCAACCCACTTCCCCTCCCTTGTTGGAGTCATTCTTGCATAAAAACGTCATAGAAGGAGAAAATGGTTGAAACTTTTCTGGGCTTCTGAGTTTAAATCTCACTATTTGGGACAAATATGATTAGTCTTGACGTGCAAGTTGTGTCATAATTAAATATATACTTTGAAAGCTCAACTTGTACCATGAAAGCTCGTGTCCAATTTCACTTATAACTTCTAGCCCTTAGTGCATATTCCTTTAAATAGCAAAAAAGAAAAGGGTTGTTTATTTATGCAATATTTGGTATAGGGAAAAGTGCTTTGTAGAGAAAAATAGGAAAGTGTATTGCCTTATAATGTTATCAGGTGAAAGGGAAGAAGCTTGCTACATGTGTGATGAGTATATATATGTGTGTCTGCTGTGTTATGTGACTTAGACCAAGGAAGATCATATGTGGATATATATATATATATATATATATGTTAGTTGCTGTTTATGTAAGAGAAAGGGAAGAAGCTTGCTGCATGTGTGATGAGTGTGTGTGTGCGCGCGCGCGCGCGCGTCTGTGGTTGTCATGAGCAGAACAAAAAGAAGGAAAAAAAATGATGTCATAACCATCTATATATTGTTGTCACGGGAATATACATGTTGAAGTTCTTGTTGATGTCATCGGTCAGTTTGTTTTATGGGCATGAAAACGTTGCTGCCCTGTGTGTTCTTTTTCTAAATGAATTAACCAGATCTGTAACTATGTTCATGCATAAAGGAGAACTTTTGAAGTATAAATATATCTTCATGACAGACCACGTGATTGCTGTGTGAGAGTTCTTTTTGGTTCTGCATCCTTTATATGTATATATGTGTGCATAAGCAACTGTTTCTTATGGGTCTTATTTTGTTGTTCGTGTATTTTGCATGAGTTTATACATATATATGTGTGTGTGAGTGTGGGGTGTTGCGTGGGTATGCATCACCACTTAGTGATTTTTTTTTTTTAGTTAATAAAAGAAGGTTGTTATTTTTTAACCCACTATTATTTTTAAGTGTATGTGTAATTAAATAAGTATACATGTTATGGAGTCCTATTATTTTTTTAAGTGTATGATTAAATGAATATGAATTCATGTGGTGGAGCTATTACATTCAAATTAGTAATTATAAAATTTATGTTAATGTGATTTTTGGGAATTAATTTGCAAAATTCATTTTTATATAAACATGTTCACTCACTTAATTAATACGACACTCTTGTCATTTAACATTCACACACACTGCCACTAATTCAAGCAGGGGATAATTTGGGGGAGAGTTACAAAAACAGAGGGAACGAAGAGGAATACAGAACAGAGATGGTGGGGCAGAGGAGAGACAAAACTTGAGGGGGGCAAGGAGATTAGTTCAATCACAACAAAATATATTCTTCTTACCCAAAAATATGTCTTAAGGACAGAGGAGTAACATTAAAAAGCATAAAATGTAAGCAATGTATTTATGCTGGAGGCTTTTGATAAATCATATATTTGCTGCCTGTTAAAATAACTGCTTCCTCTTCCTTTCTTGTTCCTGTTTCTCTTCCCCCTCACATAATCCTCTCACGTTAGTCACATTGTGTGAGTAAGTGTTACATGTTGGTGTTTCTTTATTATGTTTGGGTCTGTGTCTGCTAAAAACATGCTTTGCTGCATGATTTGGTTAAATCAAAAACATGATATAAAGAAAAACATGCTTGGGTGTTATAAAGAAGGTTGTTATTTTGCTGCATGATTTGGTTAAATCAAAAACATGCTTCCTCTTCCGATAAGCTTCTTGGGTGCGTCCAATTTTGCTGCCTTGGATTGTTTATTCAGTTTTGTGTTCAATGTCGGTTATGGATTTGTATGGCCCCTGTGCAACTGATTTTTGTAGAGTCTGAATTCACTATGTAACTTTATTCTCATCTCACTTGAGTAAAATTGCCTATCGTATTGTAGTCTGAATAAATCAGTGAACTGATTTATTTTTTCACTGGTTCGGTCAATATTTTTGGATGGGTTAATGTAATTGAATATTGCATTTTTTTTCTTCTCTTACCAAACTTGAATTCAAAACAGAAAAAGGAAAATAGCCGTATTACATCAGCTTTTAAAGAGTTCAACTCTGCTCAAATTTTGTTTGCTAAATGCTAGACTGCTTTCTTTGTATTATGCTTGATATATGCTAAATTGATAGTTATGTTGATGCCATGATGCAATGAAAAATGGCTGAACAAGACTTTCTAGCATTTGATGTTTGTTTTCAATTTTGATTCAATGTATCAGGATGCAAATTTGGGGTCTCCCGGGCTCAGAAGATCTTCTCATGCTAGTCATGACCCGAATTGTGACGGACCAGATTCATCACCTCATATTCCATCTCCATCACCACAACCACAACCTTGAATATTTTATTTAGATATTGCTTTTGGATAGTATTGTCATTATCAAGGGAATTTATCCAATGTTTAGTAGCAGTTGAGACTTTGTTTATGGTTGTTAAACATATTTTGTTCCATGATTTTGGATAATGTATGCAAATATATTTAGCATGTTTAGCACTTATGACTTTGTTTATGGTTGTTAAACATAATTAGCAGTTGCGACTTCTGTGATTGTGCTGAATTTATATATCTTACGCTTTTAATTAAAGGCTTTTAACATTGCATGTATATGTATGCTGAAATGTAATAATTTTTTTCCTTGATACATGAAATGTAACAAGTTATTATTTCATTATTAGAAAAGAAATTATTAAATTGAAATTGTAAAAAATCATCTATTAACTACCTTTCGTTATTAAAATTTAAACATATAAAAAAGTAAAAAAAATTATTTTTATATATAATGGTTCATAAATAACTATCTGCAAACCGCCTCTGAATGACATGTTAGACACTTAGTAAACCGCCTCTAAATGATATTTTGAGGTGGTTTGCATAACCGCCTCCAATAGATAATATGAGGCGGTTAGACCAAACCGCCTCTATATTATCTTCTGCGGCGGTTTATAAAACCGCCTCCAAATATTATTTAGAGGCGGTTTGCATTCTAGAGCACTTTTGTTGTGCTAATTGAGGCCTTAATAACCGCCTAGTGTACCGCCTTTGTTTCTTGCTAGGCGGTTACATCAGCAGTTGATTTAAACCGCCGTAGTTTGGCTCTCGACGGTGGTAATTTCGACGGTTTCCAAACCGCCTGCAGTGGAAAATAGAGGCAGTTTGAACCGCCTCTAAATGCCTATAAAACCGCCTCCAATTCCCAGTTTTCTTGTAGTGATAGCGGTGAAGGAGGCTGAATATAAAGATATACGTGCATAAACAAGTTCTGAAGAAATATTAGTTGTAATCCTAATACCATCATATGTAAATATATTTTCCTTTTTCCTTTTAATATTTATTTCCTGTATATTATAATCTTTTATGGGGCAGTACTCATTGTGATTTTGAGGACCATGCTGATTCAAGAGCGCCCAAAAGAATTAAACTTAGTACCTTTGATGAGAAAAGTTGTAAGTGTATAACTTGTTTGCCAGAGGAGATATAAGTGGATGTTACTTCTCTAGATAATGTCCCTCTTTTTATTTCTTGGATTCCAAGAAAACCACAAGCAGCTTCATTCTTAAGTTGGTACAGATTATAAGCGATAACTTAGAATCTCTATATAGATAAGGCATAGAATCATACTTTAGGGACTATGAGCTTTACGAGAATTTGTTGGGCATGGTACATATGGCTGCCCAAAAAGGACACAAGAGATCAATGTATGCATTTGTGATGATTGTTGTGATGTGGAGCAACAAAATTAGAATAAAAGGGTGCTTTAGAAACAGAAAATTTTGAGGAGGCTTTGGGATCCTTGAGATGGTTAAGGAATTAGTAGGGAAGCTTCTTCCTTGTGACTGAAGATGATGACAAGAATGACCATAACATGAAAGTGTATATATAAGATGTAAATGTTAACATTTTTTTATTTACGGTTATTGAGACTGCATTTTATGGTTATCTTGGCTTGGTTCTTATAACACATATTTAAAGAGTTGATCTTAATCTTAAATGTGAAATATAATTTTCATATTTGTCAATTTTTTTTTCTAATTTATCCATATTAATACCCATTCAATAAAAATCAAAGATGAGAGAAAATAAATAGGATATTTTGAAAAATATATATCATATTAACTAACTCAACTAACTTCCTTAATCTAATCAAATTAGATAAATATTCATCCAAGATATGGCCTTGATGGATGGATCAAATACTGAAGTTTCTAGAGCAGTAGAATTGCAAGGACACCAAAATGCAATATGAGTTTTAAAGTTTTACGAAGGCTCTGGCAGCGGTAGGAAAGAAGATGAAGTTCGTCGCTGTCTCGCCAATGGAGTGAAGAAGACACATAAAATTCAGTTTTAATGATTCATTTTTCTTTAAAAAACTAAAAGTGTACTTGTTAAAATCAAACAAATACTTAAACCTTTTTTAAAAAACATTCTAATTGAATTTCTCATAATCATTATATACTAAAAGTTAATTTTAAGAATAAAAATCAAGACTAGAAAACTTGTAAATCTCAATAAATTTGAATTCCTTCTCTTTCCACCTTTTTCATGAGTTTCTTCCTCAATATTTCTAAGGATTTTGGGTCTAAATGAAAGCCTCTTAGCCGCTATATCGTTTGTTTAATATTGCATTTTGTTTTGATTTTTGTGTGATGAGTTTCACTTTTTTGAGAACCAAATGATAAAATTTTTGCATTTCGGCTAAAAGACTTGCGTAGAGGAGGGAAATTTACCAGAATCCCTTTGGTGTTCAATTAAAGGTGATATCAATTTGTTTGATTTATAAATAGCATATGATATGATGAAGAGTTATACCTTCATATTATATAAAATTCTCTCATAAGCACAACATAACTTTTCATATAAATATTCCAACACTTCAATTGTGATTAAGAACTAAAGAGATGTAACCTTTGCAGCTTTTAAAAATATAATTCCTTACACAACTCTACATATAAACACTTAATTTATAAAAACATGACTTTATAAATGGACCAGACTTCTTTCCTATACTCATTCCAATCCTTTTTCCTTCTTTTCCCTTTTATATCGTTGGATTAAGATATCAACGGTTCAGATTTATCCTATAATAAAATATTATTATAAAGAAAAATGATGGTAAATCTGAACCGTTGAGATCTTAATAGAACAATAGAAAAAGGAAAAATGATGGGAAGTGGTATAAAAAGAAAGTCAAATGCTTTATAAATAGTACATTTCTTCATTTTTAAATAATTGATCACTTCAATTGTGATTGAGGTCGGTTACTTTTTTTTTTTTTTTTTATATATATACAAGTTTTAGAGGGGTTTGACACCAGTCCCCCACTAAGGTTAGGGCACGGCCCCGTGCTCTATGAGCACATACTGGGGATTTACGAGATCGCCTACCAAAGGAGTCCCAGCAACGGTAGAGGGGATCGTACCCACGACTCAAGAGCCTAGTCATGGATTCCTTTGTTTCACTTGTTAAATAACGATAATAGTCCAAGCCCCGCGGACATGCATACCATGTGGGAGCTGTGTAAGTCTCAATTATGGTGATTAAAGTTATGGATTAATTTGTGGATACCACTTAGGTTAAGTTTATATATATATATATATATATATATATATATATATATATATATATATATATAGGGAATACATTTTCTCATGTCACACACACATGAAATGGTGGAACTCACATATACATATATTAATTCATATATGTATATGTGGGTTCCACCATTTTATGTGTGTGTAGAAAACTTTTTTTTCTCATGTAATATGAAAAAACCAAAACCCATATATATATATATATATATATATATATGTATGTATATAACCATTAGGTCAAATTCTCTAACATGAATTTATAAATTTCGTTCTAAAATATGGACACTTGTTATTTTACTATTGTTAATAGTTAAAATGTATAGGCACACCTATAAATTTATTATGGACTTGACTGACGCAGACATAATTAAAATGTGTACGTACACTTATAAACTCATGTATGAACGTGACCTATAAAATATATGTGCATGAACGCACCCCCAGAGAGAGAGGGCGAGAGAGAGAGAGAGGGAGAGGGGGAGAGAGAGAGAGGGAGGGAGATTGTTAATAGTTAAATCATAAATTGAATATATGATTATGTAGATCTACCAACACGTGGGTAGGATTTAATAGAAGAGGCTAATTCTCTACAGCATGGTGAACTAAGGTCCGAATTCCCGGTGTCTACATTTTGTGTATGACAGTATCTCAAATTAGATTATATCCAATTGAAAGATACTTGTGTCTAGCAAAAAGCAAAAGTTAAAAATCTTATTATTGTAGATTTTGGCTGTTTTGATTTTGGTGAAAAATGAAATTTATATTAGTTTTGAAATAGAATAGGAAAGAGATTGAAGAAGAGAATGTATGAGATTTAGCTAGAGGCCGTTTAGTATTTTTAAACTTTTATTTTGGTATTTGATTATTTTAAATAATTACAATTTTACAATTTTTATGATTATTTTCGATAATTACTGTTCTCTATGTTATTTTCTTTTTTCAAATATTCCAAAGAGTTATACATAAATAATTAAAATCTATGATGTAGGTAAAAATTAGTTTTTTTCCTTTCCATTCTTACCATCAATTAAATGCAATGAAAAATAGTAGGATTGTGCAAAAAATCCGACAGTTTGGTTGGTCAAATCTAACCCGATCTAAGCAAGAAAAAAAAATTTGGTCCAAGGCAATTCGACCGGACCAGACTTTGGTTCTGGGGCTTAGACCCATTGGATTAGTTTGGTCTACCTTGAATTTTTTTTTTTTTTTTTTTTGTACATCACCACTACACTTAACACTTAGCCACTCACTGGAGTCTGTGCATCCTAATATGTTTTTTAACTTATAGGCATCACTTTTTCCTCAATCACTTTTTATTACTTTCAGAAGTTAGGTGAAACCAACGCTAAAATATTGCCTCCCAAGAAGGAAAAAAAAAAAAAAACTGGACTGACTGAACTGGTTCAGTTTAGACCGTCGGTCCGGTCCTGTTCAACCTGACCTACGACTGATACCATAATAGACAGGACCTCGGGCTGACTTGTCTAGCCCGAAGTCTTATAAGATTAGACTTTGGATTGATCTCCAACCCGATTTGGCACTGTCCTTGGACATCCCTAAAAAATAGTACTTTTTTAATTATCAAGGTTGGGATAAGTAATTTAGATTTTCCGTTAGGAATAGTATTTTTTTAGGCCATTTATTGATTGATTGAATTTATAACTTTGTTAAGTGACCAGAGTAGTATTTCATCTCAGTTATTGTTTTGCTGTAAAAAATGATTTTTTTTTTTATTTTTTTAAATCAAGCAGTAAAAGATGACTGAGATCACATATACATACAAGAAATCTTTATTACATTGGGTATCCTTTCATACCTGTGGACCTATCTTCACGTGTGTCACAATTCATAGTTGCACTATTAATACATTGTGCTCTTGCTTGTGCCATCAATCTGTGTAATAAGACAGATATCTTCCTATTCACCATGTCTTAACTGAAGGCTGTAGTCTTGAACAATTCATATTTTTTCATCCTTGTCTATATTAATGAGTTTTTCTCATAATATCTTTATTTATTGAGAAGTTTTTCTCTGCAGATTAAATTCTAATCACAAAATGAAATAAATACTTTAAAATGTCACAAATTATATATATATTAATTACAAACAATTGTCCAAACTATTTTTTTTTTCTATCAATTTACAATAACCTTATATTTAGAAACAGATAGTGTCCTTGCTACCCGTCAGTTTTTGTGTATTTGCCATTCCATTGTTAGCTTCAATTTTTATTATTGATAATTGCTATCTGTTTGGCAGTAACATTTAATGCAATATATATATTTCGTCTAAATTCAATTTGAACATTGTCAATTTGAAACTTTGCATTTTTTAAAAAAAATTAAAATCTCATTTCAACCCAAAAAAAAAAAAACAGAAGTTAAGAAAATGTTTATTTTACAATTGGTTCTTCTCTAGATTAAAAAAATATATATATAATAACCAAAAACATAAAATCTTAATCGTTCAATATTGAGATGATCATAAATGTAGATCACCAGAACCAAAAATTGACAGAACTCAGCCGATTTACTAAGCAGCCATAGATGTGGAGGTAGAAGTAAACAGTTGACGTAGGGATGACATATGTGGAGATCTGGTGGCACACAACCACTGCCTTGGGGTCTCATAATCATCATCATCACTCACAGTTGGCACGTGCCAACTACCATTTGCTGATTCCTGCAGTTAATTATAGTAGCCACAAGTGTCAATATTCCCTTCCATGAAAAGCTTTTACTCCCTCTGTTTCATCCTATAAGGCATTTTGCAGAAAATCTCATGTTTCAACATGTGAGGAATTTTACATGATTCCAAATTGCAGACAAAAGAGAGTTATGATGAGTCCTTAACGGCCAGCTAGTTTAACCCTATGAGAAATATAAACTAAACCTCAACCACTATTGATCAAAAAGCATAATTTTTTTTACATATAAAAAAAAATAAAATAAAAAAATCAAACTTGTTGAGAATTGTACAGGAATGATTTTTGAGGCCAACCCACCATTTTATTTAATATTTATTCTAACCCAATTGATATCAGCCGATGAAAAATGGATGATCACTAGATAAGAGGCTCACTACCACATATTCCATATGGTCTCTTTCTATCTTCACCAGGCCATTGGTGAAAACAACAGTCTTATAATCAATCAATTGAACTAGAGAAAAGTGGTACCTGGATAACTGTTGAATATGGTGGAGGCATGATGAGAGAAGGCCGCCGACTATTTGAGGTTGACAGTCTAACCTGCAAGTCACCAAAGCATCCCAATCCTCTTACACTTCGAGTCAAAAGTACAAATAACCTCTTGGTCATTAACAAAAGAGAGGAGATGTACAGGTCATATACTATTACAACAGACTTTAGCTCTTCAGAATTCCAATTGTGTGGTTATAAATTAGAGATGACTAACTCTTGCGGAGAAGAACCATATATTAATTACATTAGGATAGTTCATCAACACAAAGTAGGTAAGGCTCCAGGCCTCCTAATTTTTCCATATAGGATTGCTAAAATGACTATAGTTGAGTAAAGATGAAGATGATTACATCTTTTTCAATGCAAAGTGGCTATGAGCAGCCTAAAGTAGAGAAGACACACAGAACTCATACCAGCTTTATTATGAATGCATTTTATAGAATTATATATCATATTCCCTGAACCATTGCATACCTGATGTTTTTCCTTCCATCTTGGAAAGAAACTAGAACCTAATAGTTGGAACAAGTGGTCTCTCATCTCATCATTTGTCACCAACAAGCTTTTACAGCTAACAGCTGCATATAACCAATACCTATGATTGGGAGAAAAAAAACTTTTGGATGAGTAAAATGAATTTGTTCCAGACCGTACTTTGTACACATCAAAGGTACAATAGTTCCTAGAATGAATAGCGAAATTAGACAAGTAAATGTAAATTAAATACTAAAGGAGTATTCCATTACCAGTCATCATTGGAACCATGAGGTGTAGCATAAAGAGCACCATTTTTCTTCCAATATTCTAACAGTCTCTTGTTGTTTGGCTTCTGAGCAGGACCACCATTAACTCGACTTATATGCAAGATTACAAGTGGCAATCTTTTTGAAGGACTCATTTGTTGCAATTGCTGCACGATAGAATTAAGCTACAGCCAAGAGAAAAGTCGTTGTCAACTAGATGTTCTAGTAAGGTGCTAATAAAGTTGGCAACTTGTCACCCACCTGTAAAAAGCTGAAATGTTGTGAGTCAGTAAGGCTTACATTGGCACCATCTACAACTGCATCAAAAGGACCGTGTTGCTGAAGCCACTCCTGTCAAAAGTTAACTTTCTATATCAACCACTATATCATGACTAGCTGTTTCATATCCAACAAAACTCAAGAAATAAAGTGTAAAACCATCACCAACACAATAGCAAGGCTAATACAGTCAAGTAACAAGACTAGACCAATAAAACTTAGCATTCTAAATATTGATCTGTTTAGAAGTCAAACTATCAGATAACCCCTTCTGTTTCACGCATATTCTTATACCTGATTCTAGCAACTTTGGTTACATAGTATGTACTGGTTTATTGATTGGCCTTTCTTGAAGAACTTGGTGTAGGATTATATCTCACTTCTACTCGATGTTTACAATAATTCTTTCTCTGCACGTCTAATGCATTAGTGCTACTCATGATTCTAGAAAATGATTCAGTAAAGAACAAACTGATACATAGCAGTATATGAATATATTCAACTCAATGCCAGAAAAAAAATCTCCTCTAAATCCCGGACAACTCAATAATGTGTCATACCTGAAAATGGTTAAAGTTTGTCTTAGCTTCTCTTTGGCAGGCCAATCTAATTAATGAGGTAGCAAAATTTTCAGTCTCTTCTGGATCAATATCAATGCTCACAAGCTTTTCACTGCAAGAGAGACACATACCAGCGTCATTTACATGAGTCTTCACCACCTTCCATTGCCCACTTCCAAGCCATCCTTGCCCATGCCATCCCCCGCCTCCCTGGACAATCCCTTTTCTTACCATGCTAAAATCCCAATATTTTTCTCCAACTTTTGCCGCATCTTCAGAGTTGAACCAAGATTCAATAATTTGAAGAGTTGATTCTGACACCTGCCTCACAGTAGCACGTAAACGGTGCAACATTTCATAGACCTTGTCTTCCTTTTTTGTATCAATGCTGAGTTTTAGAAGAGCAGAAAGCTCAGGCTCTTCAGCCATAAGCCCAGAAGCAATCATGTCAGCATCAACTTCGTAAGCTTTATCTATATCACCCCTCTTGCAGAATCCAAGAAGGGCAGGTTCGTATGATCTCAACTTGGGTGCAATACCACAACTTTTCATTTGCTTTAGCAATTCAAAAGCCATTTCAGCATCATCCCTTGCAGCTGCAAGCCTGGCTGCGCTTGTAAATGTAGCTTCATTTGGAGAAACTTCGTCAATGAACATCTGCTGAAAAATCTCAAAACCCCTTTTAAGGCCTAAATTCAATGTGTTTTCATCACTGTTATTGTCTATTTTGACAGAAGCATGAGAAGAACAGAGGTATAGTAATACGTTATAATGATGTACATCCAATGCAACACCATTACTTCGTGCCTCGTCATAAAGCTTAAGTGCCTCAACCATTTCCCCACCCTTTGAGCATTCATTTAACTTTCGCTTTAGGATTCCTTCAGGAGATTCTTTCAGAGCTTTTCTCTTAGCTTTTCTCTTATCTTTTTTTGAAAGCATGCCACTAATTCCTCCAGAGCACTCAGTTAATGATGTGGTTGTTTGACTCAAAGTGCTCAAATGAGATTTCTGGTCCACTAAGAAACCATATGAACATTTTTTGTTCATTATGCACTTCATATTGATAAAAGAACTGTAGTTACATAGATAAGAAGAACCATAGCGAAATTTCCAGCAAGTCAATGGCCTTGGGCATTGGGTGAAGAATGAAAAATGTGGAGTGAGTTTGACCACCAGACAGCTGCGTAGCATGACTTGTTAGCTTTGAGCATAACAAGTTGACTATATAGCCTCCTTTCTATGCAGATAAAAAGATAGACCGTATATGTAGCTTACCTTAACCACGATTCAGAGAAAAGCTTGATCAACTAAATATGGTAATAGTCTTTACAAATAAATATAAGATAGAACTTCAATTCTTAATGAAAATCTTGCTTGGTGTCAACTTGTCTCTGATGAAGCGTTAAAAGAGCATATGCATACAATGTAACCACATTGCATATGATGCTACCTGGGTTTGGAAGAGTTGTGCGGCTATAACCCCCATGATCCACTCTAAATCAGAATAAGATAAATAAATCTCATGGAAATGAGATGTGCAGCTTGGTCGGCTCCCTTATAACCACATTCACAAGCAACAAAGGAAAAGACGCTGCAACGATATAATTATATGAACATTTCATTTGATGATTTGAAGGCATCTCAGATCATTGAAAAATTGCATCCTAATCCTAGATAAAAATAAAAATCAATTGCAGATTTACACCTACACCGTTCAATCAATACACATTCAAGCCTTCAGCTTATGTTTGGATCAACGTTTTGAGCAACCCAAAACACAAGACATTCAGAAACAACAAGTGCAACAAAGGAAACTTGCCGCGACAGAGGGAAAGAGAAGAATCAGAAGATACTAACCATCACCATTCACATTAAACGTCACTCAACAGAGCCACCGCCCATGGATAACAGAGGATAGGAGTAGAAGTTCACGGATTCGGGGAGATGGAGATGTGTGAGAGAGAAGTGGAGGAAGAATCTGAGTCAAAGTCAAATCCTATTCGTGTCGAGAGGGAAGAAAGTTGGACAATGTTAAAGGATGACGCCAGTGAAATGCTTGAGACCAAAACCGGAAAACCAGGCAAAGAAGGGAAGAAGATAATGGGATGGAAGGTTTTAGGGGTTTTTGGCAGGGATAGGATAAGATGACGTCGTTTTGGTGTAGATAAGGAAATGTAAAATAGAAACTTCAAACCTCACCTGCGTTTATCTGTACAGTTTTTTCACAGTAAAACATTACCCTTTCACTCAATAAAGAGCTAAAGAGCCAGTGCGGCCGTCACGCCCAACAAAGTTGAACCCTGAGCTCTTTAAACCATATCGTGGAGGTGGAGACTGCTTGCTTGTCTCCGATCTCTCAATCAGGAAATTTCTTCTTCGTTTTTGCAGATTGTTGGAAACTTGAGGCACCATGTAGCCCCTTGCATCGTAAAGTTTCGGTGCAAGGAAATTACGAGAAAAGGTTTCTAAGGTGCAACATTTAGTGTTGGCATAACCATTTTCATTTTGTATATACGCGACGAGAAAAATAGGGTTTTCCTCGCTCGAGTGTTTGGTTTGCCACAAATTTTCATGGCTTTTGCTGTAATTTGTTTTTCAATCTTGATTCTGTTCATGCAGAGGAGTGATGCCCTTCGATTAGCATAGCAACATGATGAGATCATTTTAATCTGAATTTGATGTGGAGCATTAGTCTCATTTAAGGTCTTCAAAGTTCTCTGATTGCTTTGCTATTATACTGTGAATTTGTTGTTAAGTGGTTCAACGAGTCTTGATGCAGAAAAATTTGGAGTGATTATTATTTTTTCCCTTTCAGTTCTGCAGTTATGTCCATCATTTAGCAAAGCAAAATGATGAAATCAGTTCATCTGAATCTGATGTAGAGTATTTGTCTCATATAGGTCTTCAAAGTTCTCTGACTGCTTTGCTACGAATGAATCTGTTGTTGAGCAATTCGACAAGTTCTGATATTGGTGATTTTGAGCGATTATATTCTGTTTCAGCACTGCAGCAATGCCTTTCAATGAGAAAACCAAAATGATGATGTCTTTATACTCTGAAGTTAATGTCTTCAAAGTTCTCTGGTTGCATTGTTATATCTTGTAGATTTTTATTTGTGTGCTTCAATAAGCCCAGACACTTTCTTTTATCCCAAATTCTTATGTGTCCCCGCTTTTTCTGCTTGAAAGTTTGTTTAGTGAGAAGGATTTCTTAGCTTTATAAGCTATTGCAGGGAGCTTCGAAGGTACAAAAGCCTCTGTTTTCTTCTGGTATCTTTTATTTGGATACTTGATTGATGTATGCTGGCAAAAGCAAGCTTACGAACTGCACTTCTGCACTTCTGACTTGTATTCTTATTATTTTTTGGGCGAATGACATATATTTCCCAACTAAAGGAAATAATTCATTTACAAATCCCATAAATTGATAATGATGGCTGATTCACTTGTCAATTCTCTGTTCACTTGTCAATTGAGACTTTTCTAATATTATTTCTCTTAGTTGGGACCTAAAAGTCATTTTCCCTTATTTTTTCCATGATTTCTCTTCCCAGCTAACTCTCTATTCTCTATAAAAGATGAAAATAAATGAGGATTGAAATGTGTCTTTGATATTGAGGAAAGAGAAGTGATGAGATTTAAAGTTCTTTGTTTTCTTTGATAGTATTGCCGCTTGCTTGACTAATAACAGGGGCCTTCCCTTACCCTTCTTTTTTTTTTCCCCTCCGTCAACTTGTCTCTCCACCCGGTCATTCAACTGGTGAGAACAAAACTAATTTTCTTGGTTTGTTTCTCGTAGCTATTGAATCAGAGGTAGGGTGGAAACAGGCCAGGCCTGTTTTATAACAAACTGGCTTGAGTCTGGCTTGTGGCCTGTTGTAAGCCTATTTTTTGGCTTGGGCCTAGCCTGTATGTAGTCCTGGCCTGTAGCCTATTATGGTCGACCCTCCAGGGCTAATTTCAAATATCTCGTCCATTTTTTAAGTATGGCCCTTAAAGGGTTAGGGCTCAAACGGGTCAGTCCGATAGACCTAGCCCATTTTGCCGTCTCTAGTTCTTCCCTGTGCTCATTTGTCCTAACAAATGAGCATTGGAGAACAATTGGGCCATGAAATGTGAAACTTATTATCAGAAGAACATCAGCTGCCAGCTTTTATCACCAAACTTGAGGGGTTTGTTTCATTTTTAGGATGTATTGTTTAAGCGATTTTCTTAATATAGGTTCTGCAATGATATCTTAGAAATTTGAGAAGTTATCCATACAATGAGCCAAAGAAGTTGTTAAACATACTATCCTTTTGACTTTGATCTGAGCTTCTACTGATACTGAGGGACTTAAATCCTTTGAATTTTGGTTTCTGTGGACTTCTCTAAAGTCTCTCACTTCCGATTATCTTCCCTTTTGTTTTCTCTATTTATCTTTTAATTGGCAGAAAGGCTTCATTCCTTCTAAAACAGTCAGCTTCACCAACTTCATGATAAAACCACTTACTTCATAAGATTCTCTCTTGACGGTGAGAAGGATAAAAGGGATGGCACCTCAGTTGGATTGATATGGGATTTGGCTTTTGTTGTTTTTGGCTTACAGCAAGCAAGTAGAGAATGATGACAAGAAAGAAGAATAAAAAGAATATGGCGTTTGTATGAAAGATATGAGAGTTGGTTTCAATGGACAAGTCTCACATATTAGTCTTGTTGGATGTTATAAAATGGCCAAATGGGAGATAGGGGAGATATGCAAGATTATGGGAAGCGCACTGGTTTAGAAATGTTAAATCATTTTGCGCTGTAACCTCAAAAAGGAATCCTTCATCAAATAAACATTTTGATTAGCCTAATTGTAGACAAACTATTTAGTTGGGAAATATATATCATTCTCCCAAAAAATAATAAGAATATAAGTCAGAAGTGCAGTTCATAAGCTTGCTTTTGCCAGCATACATCAAGTATCCAAATAAAAGATACCAGAGGAAAACAGAGGCTTTTGTACCTCTGAAGCTCCCTGCAATAGCTTATAAACCTAAGAAATCCTTCTCACTAAACAAACTTTCAAGCAGAAAAGGAGGGGGCTCATAAGAATTTGGGATAAAAGAAAGTGTCTGGGCTTATTGAAAGATATAATCGTTGTTAACAAGCACAAACCGGGGGAAGAAAAAAAAAGCACTAGCCGAAAATATTTTTTTGTTTTTTTTACCACAAAATGACAAAACACAATTTTTGATAAGCATTTTGTCTCTCCCTTTTTTTTACCCAAAAAAATAAAATAAAAATAAAACAATAGGAGTACCAATGGATCCAAAGTACACAATAACGAAGGAAGGTTAAATGGGTCTCTTATCTATTAAGAAATACTAAAGTCAATTCTAACATATTTCTTATATTTTTCTTGTGGTGAAATTATCTAACTTCTTTTACATATTGTCTTAATTATATTGATCTCCCCTCTATTTAAAAAATATATATTTAAGTCTAAACTCTTAACATGGTTGAACATTCTAAAAATATTTATTTATAAAATTTTGTATTGAAATAAATTAATTTTATTTACCAATTTACCCTTCATGATACTAGATATATGTGTGTGTATTTATATTTATAAAATTTTTATGAACAATTTAAGATCTTTTTTTTTCATTTTTCTTTTTTACATATGTTTATTTTTTTTTTTATTATATTGAGACAAAAGTTTAATTGATTTAGTTAATGTAGATAAAAGAGCTTAATTAAAAATTGATTAATCCTTTTAATAAATATATAATGCGTTTATAAATAATAGGGAGAATCCCTTTTAAATCTATTTGAGATACCTAAATTTAGAATCAGGCCTGCACTTTTAACAAATCTTTTATAACGCCTATAAGCCTAATTAGGGATTTATAAATGTTGCTAAAAAACCTATAGTGCCCCTTTATAATTCAAAAGTGAAGATTTTTAATTGCAAATTCTTATTAACTTTTAACAATAATCATAGAATCCACTCCTTCCTATATTTGTCATTTTTAGGTGAATCAACAAGATTGAATGGTAAGTCCTCATAATTATTTTAACCCTAATCTCACACAATTTACATGGAATGCATATGAGATAATTGAAAGAATAAACACCTATAGTGTGTTTTTGCAACTATAGATTCGTAAAAAAGTTATCTTTGATTTTCCTAGAAACAAAATCAGTCAAAATTTCAAAGTAGTTATAAATTATCTTCAATTAGAAAACTATTTTTTTGGTCATGTGTAATTATAGAGGGACTCAAAGAAGAAACTAAGACTTGAATAGCATGTCAAATGATGAATCAATTAGACAAATCTCAAGATAGGGAAAGGAGATGTGAGAAATTGAGAAGATTAAGATTGAGATTATATTGAAAAAACAAAAAAAGATTGAGATTATATTGAAAAAAAAAACAAAAAAAGAATGAGACACAAAGAAAATAACAAAAGAAGTATAATCAACAAATTCATAAATCCCTAACTAGCCCATAGTCTTTACTAAAGATTTGTTTAAAATGTAGTTCTGATTATGAATTTTACTATTTCAAATGGATTTTAGTGGCATTTTCCCTTATAAGTGTTTCGGTAACAAAATTTGTAAATCATAAATTTACATAATTTTTCAGCCATTCATACTTATTCTATTTATACTCTATGATGAAATAAAATATATTCAAAATTTTCGTTTTAACCATTTAAAAGGAATCTAAATTAATAAATTTTATAATATATTAATATTTTGAATTTATATCTTAACCATCGACCAAGGGTTAGATAGATGAAAATGAAATTTTAAAAATACAAGGGAGGATTGTGTAATATGCATTTCAATTTTAAGGAATGTTTTTATAGGTTTTAAAATAGATAGGAGGTTTCTGAATTTAAGTAAAACATAAGGGTAGTTAATGTATTTTACTCTATTCCCTTTCACCTGCTTTTTCTTTTCTTTTTCCCTTTTTTTTTTCCGGTAGAAACTTTCATCTGGTTTGCAACATTACACATGTTTAATGTAATTTAATGATGACAAATATTGGCGAAGTTAATTAAAATTAATTAGCTCTAAGCCTTGAAAGATATCCTCTTGAACAAATAAAAATAATAATAAGTTCATGATATATATACACACAGTCCACTTTTCTGCATTTCTTTATTTACATCGTTAAATCAATTCTGATGGCTGGAATTTAATATCCTATAAAATATTATTATATTATTAAATAAAAAAAGTAAATAAATAAATTTCAATCTTTAAATTTTTATAATCTAAAATAGTTCATGTCTTTAAATGATCATCTTAGTCTTGAGAATACTAAAGCAACCTCTAGAGTTTCCCTTCCACATCACTCGCTCTCTCCTTCTCTTGGGTTAATTATTGTGGACAAATTTCAAGTGGCGTGGCCACGTGTTCCATTCAAGTTACTTCCATACATTATATATAATCTACACATCTATATGAAATTAACTATATATATCAAATCCTAAACATATGAAAACACGACAGAAAGGTAACGGATGATTGAAAAGAAGAGGCTCATCTTTTTATTTCTCTCTTTTTGTAAAAGGTTATAATTTTATTCCCATTTTTTTCATATGAAAACAAGTGATGTAAAATAATTAAGAAGAGAAAGGAAAGGAATGGGGAGAGAAATAGAGAAGAGAAAGCCTAGGAAAGAAAAGAAAATTGTGAGAAATACTTACACTTCCAAGAGACTCTTAAACTTGATCCATCTGTAACATCTTACCACTTTATTTTTGATATTGTTCGTCTTAGAACATGTAATGCCTTAAAAGCCATCTTTTATTTCACTCTCGTACCAATGTGGGACTTCACACTAATCATTAGTGAAGCAATTATTTTGGCAAAAAAACCAAACGGAGAAATTAAATATTGGCGTTCCCTTTTACCAAAAGAGTTTATTTTATATCCTATTAAATATTTCGTGGGCAAAAATATGTATACTATTAAATGTAATAACATCAATTGCTCAATATGAAATATATTTATATTTTATAACTTAATATAATCTTATATAACAATAATGAGTTAAATTTTAAATTGAGATATTGAATGATCATAATTTGTCAAAAGTATAAATATTTAGAGTATTATTAAGCTAACCAATCAAAATATTCTAAATATCAAATGAATTAATTATTCTTTTTTCTTCTCCACAAATATTTTTGTAAATAAGTGTAGCAAAAATTCAAAACAACCCCGCAAAAATTTACCACCACGATCAAAATTATTACCGGAATCAAAGGAAAAATCTCTGGATAAAATGACTTAAATTTCTCAAAAATCTCTCGTAATAAATTTGAAAGATCTTTAATTTCTTGGTCAAATTAAAGAAGATGAAAGATCTTTAAGATAAGTAGGTTTACAACTTACATGATATAAAGTTATTGCGCGTTCTTCTTTCTCACCCACTCTGAACTTATTTTATATAAAGAGCTAATTCAAGGTTTTTTCAGATTCAGATATTAATTGCTATTATAATTAATATACAGATTTACTTTTTTTTCATTTATATTATAATATTGTATTTTCATTTTTTTATAATTATTAATTATATCTTTTTTATAATATATTATATTTAGTTATTAATTTATTAAATGTACGTACTGTTACGATATCTAGTTAGACTTAAATTTGCTTCCGTCTTGTTAAGATTTATCCCTCCCTAATGATAATAGGATTTATCCATTCGTAAATAAATCATATTTTTGTGTCTATATAGACACATTCCTTCTTCTTGAGTAGTCCACAAGAGAAGTTTTATTTTTCTGTTGCATCGCTAAAGGAGAGGAACGTACGCTTACACAGGTCACATGAACTACAGTTTAACTTTTTTTTTCCCCTCTCCTTTCTTGTCCTCTTCTTTTAATTAGTATTGATGTTCATTCTCTTGTAAAAGAAAAGAGGGATTGAACTTGACCTAGGATTAACTGCCAGGGACCTACGATGACCTAGGATTAACTCTGAGGGGCCTACGTATTGTTGAGAGGGATCAAAGTCCAAAGAATAGGCTAATAGCCAGAGGGGAGTTGATGTGATCTATGTGGGGAGTTGAAGTGTGTGATCTATGTATGCAGAGAGCGTGTGTACCTTTGTAAGGTTTGAACCCTATTTATAAGTTTTACCTGGTCCTAACTTGGTGGGTTTTCTACTATCTTATCACTTTAAGATATTAGTGTTTTTTGCTATCTTATCACTTTAATATCACTTTAGGATATTAGTTAAGATATTGATAAAGATACTGATAGATTAGTTAAGATCTCTTTAGGGTTTGAACCCTGTTTATAAATTTTACCTGACCCTAACTTGGGTTTCTGCTATCTTATCACTTTAAGATATAAAATATATATATTTAGTGTTAAGACCCTTATTTAGTGTTAAGACCCTTGGTTTGAAAGTAGTTAGGATATTGATAAAGATAATGATAGATTAGTTAAGATCTCCTTGATTTGGGGAGGTTGTGTAATCAAGATTACATGTAGGCCCTTGTCATGGGCTGTGGGCTAATCTTAGAATGAGCTCATATTTCAAATCCATAACATTATCAAACTCTAACTTTTTGAATTTATGTTTCTATCATATGTAACTAATTCTCTAGATCTAGGCTCTGTTTTCAACTATAGTCATTAGAAACTAGCTTCCTCATTAGGCTACTTGACTGAGGAATTTTGAAACTCATAATATAAACAATAATAAACAGTATTCTTCTAAAATCACAAACATGATAGATAAGATCACAAGAATTAAAAAGATTAAATATTGAGAAGAGGAATTGACTTATCCTTAAGTTTATGTGTGCTTTTTCACCCCCTAAAACTTCTTCCATATGATAAAGTCATTCAGATTCAAATATTAAGTGTTATATTATAATGAAAACATAAATAGACAAATTCTGAAGAAAAAAACATTAGTTAGAATCCTAATATCATCATCATGGATGTTGGAGAACCTTTTTCTTCTTCTTCATGGGAGGTGCTGGAGAACTTGGATAGGCTCTGATACTATGTTAGAATTTGAAGAATTCAAAGGCTCTTATTTTTCTTCCTTTTTAATATAATCCCTCACATTTTAACCATAGATATATTCAATTCATTTATAATGAAAATCTGTACATATTTACGGGTTACGTTTTCTTAATTGGTTAAGTGTTTAACTAATTAAATAGGCACTTCAATGTACACCAAAAAATTAAAAAAATAGGTACTTCAATTATTAATTAAGTGTTACTATAATCTTTAATCTATTGTTTAGTTTTTATAGTTTCCATTCTTATTTTATTATTTTATTCTTATATATTATAATAATCTTTTTTATGGTGCAGCTTTGATTGCAATTCCCACGACCATGACTGATTCACGAGCACCCAAGAAGATTAAAACTACTACTACTTGTGAGGAAAATACTAGGTGTATAATTTATTGCTTGTCAAAAGACGTATTGGTAGATATTGCTTCTAAAGTGGCATCTCAATCACTTGTTGATCTCTATCACCTTAAACTAACTTGCAAAGAGATGATGGACACCACAGATGATGATGATGTATACAAGCATGCTTGTCTAGATAGAGTTCCATTCTTAAGAATCATAAAAAGCCCACAAGAAGAGTCATTCTTAAGGCATTGTAGATCAAGCGGTAACTTAGAATCTCTATATAGACAAGGCATGGAAGATTACTTCTTGGACAGTGAGCTTTACCAGAAGGGGTTGGACATGGTACGTATGGCTGCTAAAAAAGGACATGAGAGATCAATGTACGCCTTTGCCATGATTGTTTTGATGTACAATGACGAGAGAAGAGGTCTTTTTGGGCCAAAAGAATTAGAGGAGGCTTTGGGATACTTGAGATTCTTAAGAAATCAAGAGTGTGTGCTTAGGTGTAGGAACGAGGTTGCAGAACTAGTTTCATGGTTGGAGTTGAATATGCGTTCTGATCTTGAGATGATACTAAGGCAATGTCTCTGTACTAATGTTCCATGCACAAATACATGGAGACCGAGAAATGGAAGTGAGTGCTTGGAGACTGAAGACGACGATGACAATGATCCAAACATGTGTGAAAATTGTAGGTGGGATCATGAAGTTGAAGGATTTTACGAACTGTGCATCTGCATTTCTAAAGATTAAAGAACTAAAAATGTAATTGTTAAAATGAAACGGATATTTTAGCCTTTTTTTTAAAGGCATTGTAATTGAATTTCTCATTATCATTATCTTCTAAAAATTAATTTTAAGAATAAAAATCAAGATAGGAAAACTTGTAAATCTCAATAAATCTAAGTTCCTTCGCTTTCCACCTTTATCAGAAGTTTCTTCTTCAATCTTTCTAAGGATTTTGGGGCTAAATGGAAACCATCGTTGCTATATAGTTTGTTTAATGTTGCATTTTATTTTAGTTTTTGCGTAACGAGTTTCGTGAGAAGTAAATGATAAATTTTTTGCATCTTCGCCTCTAAAACTTGCTTAAAGGAGGGAAATTTACCAGAATTCCTCTAGCCTGTTAAATTTAAGTTACTATTCCTTTACATTTAAAACCGTCCTATTATGATTGAGTTCAGCAACATTCGATTTGATGTAGTTAGATAGTGGTGTAAAAAAAAAAAAAAGTGATGTAAAACAAGAAGAGGAAAGGGAAGGAACGGAGAGAGAAGTAGAGCAGGGAAGACAAGAGTAAGCTTAGTGAAGAAAATTGTGAGAAATATTTACATCCTCCAAGAATCCCACATTATTTGAACTTTATTTAATAAAACCACAATAAATCATATCATTTTAATCTTATTTTGCTGATTACTCACCTTGAACAATTCACATTTTATTTTGTTTTCAATAAAAATATTGGCAGATCATTTTGTTTTTGGTTGTTTGAATTAATATGTTTATTTTTTCTTAAAAATAAAATAAAATGTGAATTGTTTGAAGTGAATGGTTAGTCAATAGAATTAAAATGATTTAATTTGTTGTATTTTTATTGGACAGAGTTCATGTCACACTTCTAAAATGAGAAATACTTAGTACTCCCAATATACCAACACAATAAAAAGGTTCCACATCTCAGATAATTTTAATTTACGTGTCATCTTACTAATTTCGATTAATTTGTTGTTATAAAAAAATAAAAATGCCCTTTTCCACTAATTGCCCCTCTTCCCTCAACACTCTAACAAGCTCAGGAAGTAAATATTCTCATAATCTTTACATCATGACCATCTAATATTGATTCAAGTATTTAGAGAAAGAAACGTCGTCTATTTCAAATTACCTCACGCGGTGAAGACAAAATTTTGAAAAATAGATTACGTATCTCTCTTTGAATGCTTAATCAATATTGGACAGTTAAAATTTAAAGCTACTGACGTGTACTAAGAGAACCCAAATCCCTCCTTTTGCCTTGAAACCAGATCTGCCATGGGAGCAAATCGACGGCTGGTGAGAGTCAGCCATAACACTTCAGTAAGGGAGATAAAGCTGGAAAAACTAAGTTTGGCTAAGATCTACATCTTGATTCGGCGTCGTACCAATCGGTGTCTGACGAAGATCAAGATTTCATCAAGATACACACCGCCTACGCCACACTCTCCGATCTTTTGGCCAGAGCAATCTACAATCTTTATTTGATGGTTGTTCATGGAAAGAGGTGCCAGGTGTTGTCTCCAGTCACCCAAAGAGTGATGCTTATTGGAGATTGCTTTTTTTTTTTTTTTGTCTTTAGGAAATTTGTAAAAAAATTGAAAAAGGAGATAAAAAAGGAGTGTTTTGTGTAATACCCAGATAATCATTTGTCTGGAATATTATATTAAGATAAATAGAATGGCTACTTGTAATAAGTGAGAATATAGTCTCAAAGTGTAAGATAATTAGTTTATGTTCAAAGGAAAAATATTAAGGGAATAAAGGAAATTAAGTGTCAAAAAGGTTTAAAAATGCATTTTAGGGTCATAAAATATCCTAAAATAATTGTGATAAATTATAAGGGCAGTAAAATAAATATTAAAAATTAGAAAGAATATTGTCCTTAATTTAGACAATTTAATAAATTATTTTCTTTGAAAATGAAAAAAAAGAAAAAATTTAAAAGTATTCTAGAACCAAAATTGACTCCATAATTTTTGATACATTACATGGGACATAAAATACTAATGTAAGTCAAATAATTGTAAGAAAATGATTAATGCTAAATGAGAAAATTGTCAACAATTAGTGAAAGATTAGATAAATTATTATTGGCTAATTATCTAAGCATGAATCAAGAAAATATTCAAGTTAATTGTGTGAGAACCCTTTAATTAGATAATTAGTGGCTAAATTAGCATAAAATACACTTGAAAGATTAAGAAAAATATTTGAGATTTAGTACATAAAAATTCCTAATCCTAAAAGAATTGTTAAGCACATGATTAGGGCGCTAATTAAACTTGTAAATCAAATTAGATAAATTAAATAATTGCTAAGGGTTAAGATGTAATTTTGAAAGGCAAAGATCAAGGGTTTGGAATTATTGAAGTAATTTTAAAAGCTTAAATCCTTGTAATTAAGTAAGGACCAATGAGATATTTTTTTGGAATTTTAGAAGATTATTAAAATATAATATAAAATTAAAAAAGGGTGAAAACTGAAAAATAAAGGGGGAGGGCGGTGGAAATTGTGATGATTGAAGATTGGGAGATTTTTTATTATAATAATTATATAAGTTGAGATATTTTGTAATAAGATTGATAGGATAAATGAGAACCGATAGAAAATAAATATTATCTTAAAATATGTGAACTAAGTATCTAACATAAAGACTTGTTATAAACAAGTATATTTTTATCCCATGGTGGGCCATCTCAGAAGTTATTTTTGTAACCGGCGGAATAATCATGGGATAAGATGAAAAGATATTTTTAGAAAAAGGGACATATAATATAAATGAGAACCAATGGAAATTAAATCATAACTCAAAAACCATGAACTAAGTTTCTAAGACCAGGACATATTACGGACAAGTGAATTTTTATCCAGAAGTTGGTGTTGCCAGAAGTCATTTTCGTAACTGTCGGCGTTTGTCCGGAAATGTTCGGTAGGCAACGGAATGTCCTGAATGGGATCAAGAATTTAGTTAACCCAAGTATCTTGAAAGAGGAAGAAGAGATCTTCGGGGCTATGTTCCCGGAATTTTGAGATTTCTCAAGATTATGCGATTAGGACACCGAACAAGAAGCTTTATCGGTACAAGACCAAAAAGCAAGAATGATGTCATAAGGATGACATCATCTTTTGAGAAGTGTATGGCCAAGATCTTACTATTTCAATGAAGTGCGATCCTACGGTCCAGAATCCGTCTGATAAAGCATGAATAGTAACCAGAATTTGTCTATAAATATACTGCAACCTTCTTCATAATTCTCACACCATTCCTTCTTAAGTAATTCGAAATCTTGGAGCAGAGGAAGAAGGAAGAATCCGGGGAATTTGTAGCGAAGCTCTGAGTAAGTTTTTTGGTTCTTAGTCTTAAGTACTAGTTTCTTTCGGTAATTGTAGTAGAAATGCTAGGTTGATCTTTAATCTTCCAAGTATGATTAAGAATCATGTTCTAAGGGTAATTAAGATATTAATTTTGAAAATTATGATGGAGTTAGAGATATGTCAAAATTCTGGAAGATTAGAGTCAAAGTAGCGAAGCTTTGGCGAAATTGCGCCAATTAATCAAACTAGGGGCAAAATGGTAATTTGTACCTAAAATGCCTGTTATGATGTTTATCACTAATAAATGTGATATTATCCCTATAGGATATTTGTGATCAAGTACCACAGTTGTGTCGCTGCCTTATTGCTGTCAAACGTACCAAAATACCGTCAACGAAGGTACGGACATGTACTATAACACTAACTCTGATGCTTATGGTGTGCTTATGTGTGATAGAGATTTCATAGACTGAGACTCTGTCTTAGATCACTGAATATACATACAACTATATACGGGTTATAATCTTGATAACGCCGTTAAGTTTTCCTAGCGCTGAGGACACGATGGGCCGTCGTGGCATTGGATAGTGCAGACATGAGTTTAACTTTACATCTGTCGTGTGCTTAAGTATTGTTGTTGTGATAATGTTGCATTTGCTGTGTGCTTATGTAATGATTCACTGCTGTAATGTTATGAATATCTGTCATATATATATTGTTCTACATAAACATGAGGTTAACCGTTACCTGAGGTCCAATAGGCATTAGACCTCAGCTCTTACTATAGCATCAGGGTCTGGAGGACCGAAGGTTGATGACAGGGGTAAGCAACCCATTTGAAGACATGGCTGGAGGTGCCTACTTTTGAGATGCATATTATATTTAATTAAGTGTATCGTTATTTTGACTAACTAGAAACACCATGATTGTAATATGTATTAGATACTGAACTACATGCTCTACTCTGATAAATATATATTATTCCGTTTTTGAAAAATGGGTGTTACATTTTGCATACTAGACAAAAATTGAATTATGCAAAATAGTGTACATTTTGCCGATTATGTGGGAGGGGAAAAAAATAATGTAGGAGACCCTGTAAATTCTATCTTATATCTGATTTGAAGTTCTGAGGGTTCCCTCTATTAAATCTTGGGATGATTCTCGCAAGGTAAGATCGTGAAGTGTTCTTCTTTATTCTTTCCCTGTAATCCGAACGATAAATTCATCACCGGCCGCCGAGATGCCGCAGATTTGGTCCCCGGCCGTCACACAAGATGCCGCTGAGAAAGAAGTACGCAGACCATTATGAAATGGAATCTCCACTAACTTTTTCTCATGTCCTCTTTTAAATTAATAAGGGCAACAAAATAATTTCAAATTTAGAATCTTTTGCATACACTTAGGTCCCATGGGACTTTTAGTTAAGAAAATATTTTATGGGACTTTTTTACTATTATTTCTGTTTGTTGGAACCCTAGCTAGTTTGATTTTCCCTTTAATTTTTTTATGCAAGATTTAGAGCATTACACCGTAATGTAGATACATAAGATTTTATTATAATATTTTAAAATTATAGGATATGAAATAATGCTTTTGAGATAAAAACATAAGAAATAATGCTATAGATATATCCAGGTGAAAAAAATCCTACATATATAAGATTTTTATTATAAAATTTTAATATTATAGGATAAGAAATATTTGAGATAAAAATATAATATATCGTGATATAAAAACATAATAATATATTTTTATCTATTTCAACTTGATCTGTCATGTTATAATTTATTGTTCATTTAGATTTTGATTTTTGACAAGATAAAAGTGAGGTAAGATTAGTTTTTCACGATGAACAATAAAAAGATGACTGAAAAGAATAATTTGCTTAAATTTTAATCCAGAAATAATTTTTTAATGCATAACAAAAATAATTATTTATATCTTTTTTATAATATATTATATTTAGTTTGTTATTGGTTAATGTAATTGATAATTATTGCTGTCTAGTTAGTGAATTGAAGTTATTCAAAGTTTTCCATTCCAAAAAGATAATAGGATTTATCATTTCATAGTTTATCGTATTTTTGTGTATGTGTCTATAAATAGACCCACTCCTCTTCTTGAGTGCTTCACAGTGGAAGTTTTATTTTCGAACGTTACATTACTCAAGGTGGAACGTACGCTCAAAAGAGGCTTCTCAAACATAGGTACGAAATATACTTTAAACTTTTCTTTTTCTTCTTGTTTTGTTATAACTATGAACAATTCATAGCCATCTTTAAACGAAGCTGAATAAAATAAAAGGACATATGTTATAAATAAGTTCTGAAGAAAAAACATTAGTTAGAATCCTAATATCATCATCATAGGTGTTGGACAACCTTTCTTTTTCTTCTTCTCTGGAGGTAATGAAGAACTTGAGATATGCTATTACAATTTGAAGGGTTTAATAAAAGAGGCTACTAACTTTCCGTTTTTTTTTTTTTAAAAAAATGTAATCCTTCTAACTCTAGCCATAGATATATATATTCAGTTTGTTTATAGTGGACATCTGTAAGTATATGTACAGGTCACCTTCTCTTAATTGGTTAAATAATTAAATAGGTATTGAGATTAAGTTTTTAGGTGTGTTCTTGATTTTTTTTTTTCACTCTTTAATACTTCTTTTATATGATGCCATCAAGCTATTCCGATTCAAATATTAAGCGTAACTATAATCATCAATCTATTATATTGTTTTTATATTTTCCATTCTCATTTTAATAATTTTGTCTCATATATTATAATCTTTTATAGTGCAGCATTGATTACAATTCCAAAGACCATGACTGATTCACGAGCGCCCAAAAGGATTAAAACAACTACTACTTGTGAGGAAAGTTCAAAATCCATGATTACTTACATCTTGCCAAGAGAGATATTGGTGGATATTGCTTCTAAAGTGGCATCTCAATCACTTGTCGATCTATATCACCTTAAACTAACTTCCAAAGAGATGATGAACATTACAGACGACGACTATGTATACAAGCATGCTTATTTGGATAGAGTCCCTTTCTTTAGAATCAAACCAATCCCGCTAGAGGTTTCTTTCTTAAGTCGTTGCAGATTAAGCGGTAACTTAGAAGCTATATACAGACAAGGCATGAAATCATACTTTTTGGACTTGTCTCAATACGAGAAGGGGTTGGATATGGTACATATGGCTGCTCGAAAAGGACACAAGAGATCAATGTACGCTTTTGCCATGATTGTTTTGATGTGTAGCGACGCGAGAAAAGGATACTTAGGGCCAAAAGAATTTGAGGAGGCTTTGGGATACTTGAGAGTCTTAAGGAACCAGAAGTGTGTGTTGACGTGTAGGAACGAGGTCGTTGAATTTGTTCGCTTCTTGACGTGGTTCATGCGTTTTGGTCTTGAGATGGAGCCAAGAGAGCGACTCTGTAAAAATGTTCCATGCACAAAGACATGGAGACTCAGAATTGGAAGTTGGTGTTTGTTGACTGATGAGGACGATGAGAATGATCCAAACATGTGTGAAAGTTGTAGGTGGGATCTTGAAGTTAAAGAATTTTTCGCAATGATATAGATTTCTTATTCAAAGATTTTTTTTTGGATTAGATTTTATATGTAATGATAAGTTGAAGAATTTTTGCCCAAGTCAGCATTTTCTGGTAGTCTAATTAGAGGATTAAAGCTATACATTTTAAACTTAAGGGACAAAATTTGATGTAAATTTAGAGGACCAATGATATACTTTAAGCCTTTAGGCATTTTTCCTTTTGAAGATGTTGAAATTGAATTTCTCATAATTATTGTCTTCTAAACATTAATTTTAAGAATAAAAATCAAGATAGGAAAACTCATAAATATCAATAAACTTGAATTCATTCTCTTTCCATTTTTTATGAAGTTTCTTCCTTAATCTTTCCAAGGATTTTGAGGCTTAATAGTGCTCGTTTGGATTGACATTTTAAAAGTACATTCATGTAAATTGTGATAATTAAACTTTTTTTACACACTTATTTCATAAATAAGGGTGAAAATAGACTAGGTGCCCTAACTGGAGCCTCTGACCTAATCTGTTAGTAAAAAAAAGGTTAGGCCTAGGATTCCTAAGAAGCCTATTAGGTCTGTCAGACCAGTTTGAATTGGTTAATTACTCTATATTAACAAAAAAATAATAATAAAAATTATTCAATATGAAAAAAAATGTAATTATCCTATTTTTTTTAAAAAAAGTAATTATTCTATTTGAAAAAATATAATTGTATTTAAAAAAATCCTAATAGGCTTTATCTTAATAGGCCTCCTTAACAAGCCTGATCTTAATAGGTATGATCTTCGCTAATATCCAGTGCTTGATCTTAATGGGCCTTAGGCCAAGCCAAACCTTTATACAGTTTAGGTTTAAGTTGAAAATAAGGACTATAACACGCCAAACTCAGGCCATCTTATTGCAAAACAAGCCTGACCTATTAAAGGTGAAGTATAGCCTGACCTGATATATTTCCACCCCTATTTGTAAACCATAAAAAACACTTTGTCAAATAGGCAAAGATACCCAAAAAAGAAAAAAGAAAAACAAACTAAAAATAAAGGAAACTCAATTAGAACAGACTAAATCATCAAAACTGAGATAAGGCCTGCACTTATAATCAATTTTCTTTGTCAGATTTTAACAACATTCCAAAATCTTTAATTAAGTCTATAGACCTGATTATAAATTTGTTACTAAATTTAAATTTTGGTATTTTTGCTGGTTTTTTTTAATTTTTTTTAATATTTAATTTATAAATGCATAACAAAATATTAATAATAATTTAAATCTATTATTAAAAGAAACAGATGAAAATTTTATTAAAATCCTTACTGACCGTGGACGCAGCACATTCAGGCATATATTGATTCGAAAGAAAACTGTGATTAACATAATATAATTTTTTTCCCTTAAAAAAGAAGTAAAATACTTAATTAATCACAACTTTCAGTTTTAATATTTTTAAGATTTTATTTTATGGAAGAAAAATGTTTCAGTGATTTGCACAGAGTAGAAACTTTAATTTATGAAAATTAAAGCCTATTTTAGAACTATTAAATATTATTAGTATTTTTTGCTCAATATGAATTATCGTTATACTTTAGAACTTAGTGTAACTGTAAATAAAAATATAATATTTATTTATTAAAAGTATAAATATATATTAGGATAATTTATCGCATCTACACATGCAGTTTAATATTTTTAGAATATTATTTTATCTATACTCTAACAATCCAATCAAAAATATTCTAAATATCAAAATAAATCATTATTGTTTTTTTTTAAAAGAACAAACAAACAAATGAGATTCTTCACAAATATTTTTGTAAAGACGCGTAAAAAAGGATTCAAAACAACGGTGCAATATTAATTAAGTGTTATTATAATCATTCACATATTATTATTTTTTCCACATATTATTAATTTGTTATTAGAGTTAAACTACTTGTCAGATTTCAATGACTACAAATTTAATTGACCCGACTAATTTAGTCAACGGCTTTCAAGCATCCAAGCGCACTCACCTATGTTCATTTGGGTTTTGATATAATCCTTAATCAATTTGTAACATCTGACTACTTTATTTTTGATATTATCCACTTTAGAACATATAACATCGACTTTAAACTAATCATCAACAAAGCAATTATTTTGGGAAAAAAAATGAAGCAATTAAATATTGGCATTCTTTTTACCAAAACAGTTTATTTTATATACTATTAAATATTTTGTTGGCAAAAATATATATACTATTAAATATTAATAATATCAATTGCTTAGTATGAGATATATTTATATTTTATAACTTAATGTAATTTTATATAACGATAATGAGTTAAATTTTAAATTGAGATATTGAATGATCATAATGTGTCAAAGGTATAAATATTTATAATATTATTCCATCTATACGATAACCAATCAAAATATTCTAAATATCAAATGAATTAATTATTCTTTTTTCTTCTCCACAAATTTTTTTTGTAAATATGTATAGAAAAAATTCAAAACAACTCCGAAAATATTTACGGCCACGATCAAAATTATTCCCAAAACCAAAGGAAAAATCTCTTGGTAAAATGACTTAAATTTAAATTTCACAAAAATGAAAAATCTCTCGTAATAAATTTGAAAGATCTTTCTTGGTCAAAGTAGATGAAAGATCTTTAAGATAAGTAGGTACTAGGCGATTACGACTTACCGGATATAAAGTTCTTGTGCATCCTTCCTTCTCACCCTCTCTGAACTTTCTTGATATGAAGGCATAAAGCTATAAATTCAAGGTTTTTTTTTTTCTGATTTAGATATTAATTGTTATTATAATTACTATACAGATTTACTTTTTTTTTTCATTTATATTTTCATTTTTCACAATTATTAATTATATCTCTTTTATAATATATTATATTTAGTTATTAATTTATTAAATGTACGTAACTCTTACGATATCTAGTTAGATTTAAATTTGCTTCCGTCTTGTTAGGATTTATCTCATCCAAATGATAATAGGATTTATCCATTCGAATAAATCATATATTTTGTTGGATTTGACTATGGTCCACTTTCCTTCTCATTCATTTTTTCATTTCAGCCGTTAGATTTAAATCTCAACAGTTCAAATATAATGATTTATAAAAATATTATTTTTAAATATTTTTTTAATAATTAATATTTTATTAATATTTTTATATATAATTAGATTTGAATCGTTAAAATTTCAATCTAACAACTGAAATGAAAAAATAGATGAGAAAAGGATAAGAAGGGAAATAGATGATAACCAAACCCTATTTCCTATTTTTGTGTCTATAAATAGGCACATTCCTCTTCTTGAGTACTCCACAAGAGAAGTTTTATTTTTCTGTTGCATCGCTCGAGGAGGAACGTAACGTATGCGTACAGAGGCTTCTAAAGCACATGTATGAACTACATTATAACTTTTCTCTTTCCTTTTTTTGTCGTCTTTTAAATATTATGGTCGTTAAACTCGTAAGTTGACTCTCAAATCTTTATTTATAGCATGCCTAATTAATTCTCTAGATCTAGGTTCTGTTTTCAGTTCTAGTCAATAGAAACTATCTTTCTCGTTGGACTACATCCCTACCCTAACTGAGGAATTTTGAAAATCATAATAGAAATAGTAATAACCAACATTCTTCTAAAATCCCAAACATGATAGATAAGATCACAAGAATTAAAAAGATTAAAATTTGAGAGGAGGAACTGACTTAGCCTTAAGTTTATGTGTGCCTTTTCACTCTCTAAAACTTGTTCCGTATGATAAAGTTATT
Source organism: Acacia confusa (assembly GCA_037074495.1). NCBI lineage: Eukaryota > Viridiplantae > Streptophyta > Magnoliopsida > Fabales > Fabaceae > Acacia > Acacia confusa. The sequence goes on along the minus strand of CM073502.1, from coordinate 40,893,140 downwards.
CAGATTCAAATATTATGTGTTATATTATGATGAAAACATACATAAACAAGTTCTGAAGAAAAAACGTTAGTTAATTAGGATCCTAATATCATGACCATAGATGTTGGAGAAACCTTTTTCTTCTTTTTCATTGGAGGTGCTGAAGAACTTGGATAGGCTCTGATACTATTAGAATTTGAAGAATTCAATAATATTCTTATTATTTTTCCTCCTTTTTAATATAATCCTTCACATTTGAAAATATGTAAATATATGTAGGTTAAGTTTAATTAATTAAATAAATACTTAAATGAGATTAAGGTTCCGATTCAAATATTAATTAAGTGTTATTATAATAGTCAATCTATTGTTTAGTTTTTATATTTTCCTTTCTTATTTTATTCTTATATGTTATAATAATCTTTTTATGATGAAGAGCTGATTGCAATTCCCACGACCATGACTCATTCACGAGCTCCCAAGAGGATTAAAAGTACTACTACTTGTGAGGAAAGTTCAAAGTGTATAACTTATTGCTTGCCAACAGAGATATTAGTGAATATTGCTTCTAAAGTGGCATCTCAATCACTTGTCGATCTTTATCATCTTAAACTAACTTGCAAAGAGATGATGAACATCACAGACGACAACGATGTATACAAGCATGCTTATTTAGATAGAGTTCCATTTTTAAGAATCATAAAAATCCCACAAGAAGAGTTATTCTTAAGGAGTTGCAGATCAAGTGGTAACTTAAAATCTCTATATAGACAAGGCATGGAAGATTACTTCTTGGACAGTGAGCTTTACAAGAAGGGGTTGGACATGGTACGTATGACTGCTAAAAAAGGACACAAGAGATCAATGTACGCCTTTGCCATGATTGTTTTGATGTCCAGCGACACAAGAAGAGGTCTTTTTGGGCTAGAAGAATTAGAGGAGGCTTTGGGATACTTGAGATTCTTAAGGAATCACGAGTGTGTGCTTAGGTGTAGGTATGAGGTTGCAGAATTCGTTTCATGGTTAGAGTTGAATATGCGTTCTGATCTTGAGATGATACCAAGGCAATGTCTCTGTACCAATGTTCCATGCACAAATACATGGAGGCCCAAAATTGGAAGTGAGTGCTTGGAGACTGAAGATGACGATGACGATGATCCAAACATGTGTGAAAATTGTAGGTGGGATCATGAAGTTGAAGGATTTTACGAACAACGCATTTCCATTTTTATTGATTGAAGGACTACAAATGTACTTGTTAAAATCAAAAGGATCTTTTAACCTTTTTTTAAAGGCATTGTAATTGAATTTCTCATAATCATGATCTTCTCTTTCAATTCCACCTTTATCAGAAGCTTCTTCCTCAATCTTTCTAAGGGTTTTAGGGCTAAATGAAAGCCTCTGGGTCGCTATATCCTTTGTTTAATGTTACATTTTGTTTTGGTTTTTGCGTAATCAGTTTCGCTTTTTTGAGAAGCAAATGATAATTTTTTTGCATCTTTGGCTCAAAAACTTGCGCAGAGGATGGAAATTTACCAAAATTCCTATAGCCTATGGAAGTTATAGGATTGAATCCATCATTGAACGTGATTACAAAGTTTGCCAAAAAAAAAAACGAAAGGGGAAATTTCAATTAAAATAATCAAAACTGCCCTACTGGTAAATAAATGGGATTGATTGAGTAATAATCACATAATAAATATCAAGGGTACTTAACAATGTGGAGATTAAGATAATAGGATTAGATAGGAATAAATAGAAATTAAGAATAAGGATGAGAAGAAAGAGTCATTCTAAGAAGATAACCATCACTTGAAGTATTATTAGGATTTCATCCACAAGTTGCTAATTTCTTTTCACAACTATTCCTAAAGATTGTGAATCACTGATCATTTTCACTTAGTGCTTAATTCCTTCCCACATCTGTAGCCAAGAAAGATCACCGTTATATTTAATTAAATGGTTCTCAATCACAAAATCAAGTCCTACAAAATAAACATTATCTCCGGTCCTAAATATATATATAGGTTATAGTTTGTACTACATTTGTAGTACAAACTATTTTCTATATCTAGGACAGGAAGTATATAATTCAGCTCACCATTAGGCTATATCCTTGCCTCACCATTGAGCATTAATTTTATATCAGTTATTAATCGTCCAAACGATTATGCATTCTCTTTATTTGGCTTTATTCTAACATGTAATACCGTTAACTCTGTTGATATTTATGATACTACGTGTCACCAGACATACATAATAAGTAGTATAAAATTTAGGGTGTTACAGCCCAATAATTATATAAATTCTAAAACTTTACAATTGCCGTTCTCTGTGTCCGCTCAAACGTAATCATTTCTGTAGTTGTGAAGGATGTGTTCCTGATAGGATCGACATCAATCATATATTAAGCAACACGCTTCTCTTTTTGCAATTTCCAAATATATTCCTCAAACACGCATTCTTATAACTTATAAATCTATCAAATGAAATTAAAAATATCCTTAGGACTAGTAACAAAAAGAATCCTTTGCTTACTATTATTATACTCTTTAAAAATCATTTAATTTGTGATTGTATACATTTAAAAAATTGTAATTATTTCGTTATATTTTAAATAATTTCTAATATATAATTAGTATATTTTCTTTCATCATATGTTGTCATCACTAATAATAACGAGTCATTTTGGCTGTTAATTTTTTATTCCATGTAACTCTTAAACGCACCCTTCATTTTTTAAAATCAAATTTGTTCAACATTTTAAGTCTTAAATGATATATATCACTTTTAGAAGTTATTGTGACTTAATTTATAATCTATTTTATGAAATTGATGAAGTAATTAATATTTTTTCAACCATTCTTTCAAACTTTTTCCATACTAAAGAGAGGAATGTGGAAAATTACTTGTGAGACTTACATTTAAGGGAAAATTCTAATTAAATATCTTTTAAATTTCTAAAACCCTCAAACGTCATGTGAATTTGTTAAAAGACTGTAAGGACATGCGGACTATTTTGGGTTTTACAAATTGGGGTGATTTTACGGTTTTGCCCTTAGTTTTTAAATAATTTTTTTTAAAAAAAAAAAAACCCTAGCCGGAAGGCCACCGCACCAGCCTACCGGATTCCCGCGTCTGGCGGCCAGATTCCAGCCACTGGCCGCTGGATGGCAATTCTAGAGAATTGTGCTCCGGCGGGCGCCGAAGTCTTACCATAGAACTCTGAAGCCCGAGGGCCGGCACCGCTGCCCTTCGGCAAGGGGTATTGTTTTTTTTTTATTTGAAAACTAAGGGTAAAAGGATAAAATCACCCTGATTTGTAAAATCCAGAAAAGTCCACATGTCCTTATAGTCTTTTTATAAATTCACATGACATTTGAGGGCTTTTGAAATTGGGGAGGTATTTAATTGGAATTTTCCCTACATTTAATTAAACATAGTTTTGAAAAGACAGAATAATTTTAAGAACATCAAGTAATTTTAACTAACTTCATTATTGATACAAATTATTTTAAATTAAAAAATTAATTTAAGAACATCTATGATTGATCATGGTACACTATAAAATAATATTGCATTATGAAGTGTTCGCATTAGCTTACAACGTGACAAAACGGATGAGCTGGACCATAATTGCTTATTAAGCTGTCACATGAGTGACTCATCTTTCACTATTATTTCAAATTCAAATTTTCCATTATTTTAAGTATTTAATTATTATATGATAGCATTTTCAAATTAAATAACGTTGGTGGTGTTACTATTCCTTTACATTTAAAACCGTCCTATTATGATGGGTCATTTGCGTCGTTGGTGAAACGTTAATTTTTGTATAGCGTCATTGTCGTTGATTATAGGTATTGAATTTGAGTCGGACGTTGATTAATATATTTGTATGTGTGTGTTTAAATTGTACCACACTAATAATTAGAATAATTAACTAATTTTTGCATCTCAATTATAGTCAAATTATTAAATATCTCTTAAATTGATTTTTTTTAAAAAAATTACTCTTATTAATTAAATTTCTCTCTCTAGCTTCTTTTTTTTTTTTTTTTTTTTTTGTTTACAAGGGCTGATTAAATTAATCAGATGGCGCCGGACACATGCGAACTCGTCCTTCTCCTATAGCATCAGCATGAAGCAAAAACTGCATAGCACCTGGGGGTTCCTAAAGAAGATGAAACCCTTCTTCCAAGTTCAAAGCATAAGTGGCTAAGAAATCCGCGCAATGATTCCCTTCCCAGTAAGTATGGTTTACCGAGACCCTCCAATCCTGTGCCAGTAGTTGTTGAATCCTTCTGATAATGCTGCTATTAGCGGTAGCAAGGCCACTGTTTTCTTTGACCAGGTTTACTACAATTAAACAATCCATCTGAACCTCCACATCCCTGTAGCCTCTACTCCACGCCAAACCCAGTCCGTCCAACAAAGCCCATAATTTTGCAGTAAGGGAGTTTCAGATTCCAATATGCCGACAACAGCCATATAACCACCTGCCTTCATTGTCGCGGATAACGCACCCGGCCCCTGCTCGCATTGAGTCCCCTTTCCTTGCTCCATCACAGTTGAGCATAACATTGGGCAACTGTGGTTTAGACCATCGAACCACACAAGGATGTTTTGTAGGGGGCGTGCTATCCCGATATCATCTCGCCTACCTGCTTGGAAAGTGAACTCCCACATACTCCTTACCTCGCATGCAACGTCCCAGGTTGGGTATGAGCTTGTTGAAACACGGCCTTATTCCTCACCTCCCATAGTTTCCAACACACTAGGCCAAAGAGAGTAGCCCATTGAGGATGCTCATCATCTGCGGGGTTCCCTGGAGCGAGATTCTTCAATAACCAATTCCTGAAATCCCCCTGGAAGAAATGAAGCTTTCGATTGCGAGGTAATAGAAGGTCCCATACCTTCTTCGCAAAGCAGCATGTCGCAAGATATGATCCGTGTCCTCCCTCTCAGCTAAACATCTCGTACATACTTCAGAATCTGTCATTCGCCGTAGCCTTCTGATTGTGTTGGTCATCAGACTCCCACGGGCAGCAAGCCATAGGAAAACACGAATTCTCTGAGCACCTTTCCAATGCCAAATGACATCCCATAACTGATCAGATCGCTCTCCCCCTGAGTCCGTCAACATCCCATACGCAGAAGCTACAGTGAAGCGGCCATTGGTTGACAAATCCCAGAAAGGTTCTGCCCTCCCGTCTCCACTTCCAAGCGGTTGACAAGCCGATATCCTAGATAGAATATGACTTGGCAGGTCTGGTCTAAATTGATTCCAGTCCCAAAATCCATCTGGAGTCACAAAGTGATTAATCGGTTGTAAGAGCTCGACATTTGTCAATGGCCTAAAAGACACCAACCTTAATGGGCCGACATCAAGGACCCAATTATCATTCCAGAAACGCACACCTGAACCATCACCAACAGACCAGCGCAAACCACACTTCATTTCCCCCCATACGTGTCTCGACTGTCTCCATAGATATGAAGTACGTGCATTACGTTTGGGAGTCTGGACAACATCATCCACGCCATACTTTTTCCGCAAGACTTGTACCCATAAAAGTTCGGGTCGTGTCTTTATTGCAAATACCAGCTTCATCAATAATGTCGTATTCTGATGCTCCATTTTTTTGAAACCTCCACCTCCCTGCAAATGGGGTTGACACATATCATCCCATTTAACTAGGCTAGGCCGGTGATCCGTAGCTGTTCTACCCCAAACAAAATTACGAATGTGCCGCTCAATTTGTTGACAAGTACCCGATGGCAGTCTTGTAGTTTGCATCGTATATATGGGAATCGTAGCCGAACCACCTTCGCTAGAGTCATACGGCCTGCAAGTGAGAGCGTTTTAGCCACCCACCCTGATAACTTAGCTTGGACTTTATCCTCTACATAAGCATAGGTAGCTTTACAAACCCTCTCATGAAATAGCGGGACTCCCAGATATCTACCAAGGTCATGTGTTTTACGAAATCCCAGGGCATCACTTATCCTTTCTTGCCTGTCTGTAGGAGTGTTTCTGGAGAAAAAAATAGCAGACTTGGAGTTGCTGATTTTATGGCCCGAGCTCAAGCAAAAATCCCCTAGCACACTATTAATTAGAGATACCTGAGAAGCTTCTGTAGAACTGAAAAGAACAAGGTCATCTACAAAAAAGAGGTGGGAAAGAGGTGGGCCATCCTTCCCCAACTTGATTGGATGCCACTGATTTCCTTGCACCTTCCGTGTAATCATTTGAGATAGGCGTTCCATGCATAGGATAAAAAGGTAGGGGGAAAGAGGGTCCCCTAGCCTAATACCCCTAGAAGGGGAGAATTCCCTCGACCGTACGCCCTTCCAAACCACTCTCATGCTACAAGTAGTCACACATCTCATAACAGCTTGTATGAACTTTCCCGGTAGTCCAGCATCAAATAAAGTCTCCTCGATAAAGTCCCATCTCAACCGGTCATAGGCTTTCTCCAGATCTACCTTAATGGCTATCCAACCGACAGCTCCACGCTTGAGTCTCATGGAATGCAAGACCTCTTGAGCAATGATTATATTATCTGTAATTTGCCTGCCTAAGATGAAGCTCGCTTGGTTGGGCAAAACTAATATTGGAAGCCATCCTTTTAGCCGGTTAGCTAATACCTTGGTAATTGTCTTATAAGGAACCGTGCATAAGATAATCGATCTGAACTCCTTAAGGTGCTTAGGGTTGGGGACTTTGGGTATGAGAGTGATGAGAGTCTCATTTAAACCCTGCTCCAAGATACCTTGTTCGAAAAAATCAGTCACCATTTTGCACATGGAATGACCAACTGTCCTCCAATTATTTTGAAAAAACATCGCATGCAGACCATCGATCCCTGGTGCTTTGGAAGGTTTCATCTGGAACAAAGCAATGTGAATCTCCATAGGCAAAATCGGGGCAGTCAATGGCAGACACATCTCGTCTATCAGACATGGAAACATATCTCTTCCTGGATAGGAGGGAGTGTGCTCCGAGTCTCTAGAGTAGAGCCTGGTATAGAAACCGAGAGCCCATTGCTGCAGGGTTACATCATCATCACTCCATCTACCAGCATCATCATAAAGCCCACTAACCAGATTCCTACGACTTCTGCAGATTGTCTTTGCGTAGTAATACGATGTGTTCCTATCCCCAAAATTGATCCAATCGCATCGTGCCCGTTGGGCCCATGTCAAGCTCTCTTGCTCACACACAGATTCAAACTCCTTTCGCAATTGTATCTCCAGGCAATCTAAATGAGAAGATGGACGTGCCTCTTGTGCTTTTTGAATGCCACCTAACCGAGCCAAAATACGCCGCTTTCGGTGACCAATGTTACCAAAAACCTCACGGTTCCACTTTTGTACCGCAATCACGAACTAGTTTATATTGTCAGTAAGAGATGTCGTCGTTGACCAATTATCATTAACAACCTACTCAAAAGAATCAGTTGTCATCCAAGCTGCCAAAAACTTAAACGGCCTTTGCTGCTAGTGTGAAAAGTCCTCACCCTGCACTTGGATGTATAAAGGTCTATGATCCGAGCTTATTTTTGGGAGATGTTTCACAATTGTTTGACTATAAGCTCTTAACAAATCTGTATTCCCCAAAGCACGGTCGAGTCGTTGAAGCAGGGTACCCCGATGCCATGTAAACTTTGGTCCCGAATAACCCAGGTCCGACAAACCACTATCAATGAGACATCTCTGAAAAAGTGGACAACCCCTTGCACAGGTCCCAGTGCCTCCAGTACGCTCTTCACTATGCAAAATAACATTGAAATCTCCTGCTAAAAGCCAGGGGCCAGCTATAAATTGGGCCATGTCCGTCAATAATCTCCATAAGGCCTTTCGAGAGAAATTGCTTGGGCTACCATAAACCGTTGTAAAGTAGATATCCCCAATAAGCCCTTGCCTACCTATCTTCATGTGAATGAGTTGCACATTGCATGCTTCTACCATGACAGTCAGCGTGTTCTTCCATAGTAGCCATATTCCACCTGAGTAACCCTGTGCCTCCAACCTGTATGAAAACTCAAAAGAAGAATTTTTGATAAACTTGTCAACTTTTAGAGCCAATAATCGGGGTTCAACTAAAACTACCATATCAGGACGATATTCGGTCATAAAATGTTAAAAATTACCAAGGAAGCTTTTACTCGCAGCCCCCTAGCAATTCCAAACAAATATTTTTAAAACCATAAAAAACCAAAGGTTATGCAAGCATTCCTGATCCGGTTGGATCATCATCATTTCCTCCCTTATTACAGGACCGATCCGCCGAGCATCCTTGTGAAAGCATTGGGTCATGCAAAGATACCAACTCTTCCCGTAGTGCTTCTTTCGCATCTTTGGATATCTGCATGCCTACCGCCTTCTTCCTCACTTTTAAATTCCGTTGGCTGTTTGGTTGGAGTTTACCAACTCTTCCCGCTTCTTCACAAGTTATGACAAACAAATGACAATGATATAAAATTATATCGTAGATTTAAATCGTAAATTCATAAAAGTTTACTTTTATCAATAAATATATATATTAATAGTGTATAATTAATTAACTAAAATATAAAAATGACAAACAATTCAATATAAATGTATTATAAATCAAAATTATTAAAATCAAATCTATCAACATTCATACTTTATCATACTTAATAATTTTTTTTATATATAAAATTCATATATAAAGTTATTGAATACAATCAAATGGATAAAAAAAGTTAGCTTGGATTTAGAATTGAATTAATATAGTATTGTAAACTAGAAACATAAAATGGTAAATTTATGTATAAACTCATGAGTTTGACTGAATTTATCAGTAAAATGAGTTTAAAAATATCTTGATACAATTTTTATTAATGTGAAAATGTAAAAACGGTAAACTCAAAGAAAATACTTAACTTACGAGTTTAACAATAATGCCAATAAAAATTAAATAAAAGTAAAATTTGAAAACAATTATTAATAACGTTTAAGAGGATTTATATGTAGGACTAAAAATTTCTTCCAGAGAAAATTTATAATAAGGAAGGTAGTGAGGTATTAAATTTTTTTTAAAAAAAAAATTGCCTCTGGTGCGTTTGAAAAAAATATTGCGTTATATAAATTGCCACTGGGGAAGAAAGAGAGCTAGAGCTAGAGCTAGATAGAGCATCAGCAAAGCGTGAAGAATAAAGATTGAGGGGTGAGAGAGAAGGAGTGGCCGTTACAAAAGAAGTCGACAAGCAGAAGCAAACAGAGTGAAAGGTCTGTTACGTGTACCATCTCCTTAAATTACTCCGTTTCGACGCGCTTTGTTGCTTCCTCTTTCCGTTTCTTTTACTCATCTCGAAGATTCCACCATTGAGATCGTCAACGCCATTCCTCTCTCGAGGAGCCTACTTTGCTCATTCCAGATACACAGGTCATTATTTATTTTTCTCTTATTTGGTTTGACTTTTCTGTGGGTTCTCGCGTTTTTGTCCCTGGTTTATTTGAATTTCTTTTGCTGCCTCCGTGTTTTTTTAGTTCTGTCTCTGTATGCTGTCTCTTCTCAGATCCTTGATGCGATCTTTTTTTGTTTTGAATTGTATCTTGATTTGATGACCGTTGGGGTTGTAGAAAGGGGAGGGATTTATTGTATTTTATAGTGATTCGTTCTTGATCTGATTTGAGAAATTGTCTTTTTTCTTTCTTGGTTCTTATTTCGGCTGGGGAGAATTTCTGATGTGTTGTGGCCTCTTCTTTAATCTAGTTGGTATGGTCTTTTCACAATCGTGTTTGGTGACACAGTGTGTGATTTAGTTTGAAGGGTATTCTTTAACTTAGCTGCTAAGATGGATTTATCATTGAAAATATACCCCCTCGAATTGTAAAGCTGGGCATTGTAGCTTCGCTTACAATCAAAATTTGCTTCTTTCATAGGTGGAACATCTGTATTTTACGGCATTGGCTTTAGAGTTTTGTTAGGAGAAAATATATATTAATACACGCACAGCCTGGCACTGTCGTGATGGCATATAGAGTTACGCGAGTCTTTTTATTTTTTTTATTTGTTTTATTTTTATCATTTGCACTTTACTCAATTGAGAAGTTAAATGTACCATTTTTATTTCTTTGAGAGCACTGAATTAGAGGAAAAAAATCCGTGGTTGATTGCAGGGAATTTCTCTTGAAATTGCTTGGATGGAATTTCTCAATTGAGAAAATATATATTAGATTGATGTACGATGCAGAGATCACGTAAAACTCTTCTGCAAAGAAGGGCTTCAGAGAAGGCTACCGGCGGAAGAAGCCATTTGTATAATGTTTCGCTGTCCTTGGTTTTTATTCTATGGGGGCTAGTATTCCTCTTCAGCTTATGGATCAGTCATGGTCATGGTTTCAGAGGTACCTTCGATTTTTTCTTTTGCTTTTAATCTTGCCACTGCGGACTGCTGTGAATTATGATCCTTTCTTGTCACTACTCACTAGTCCTCAAAGGTCATTATTGTGAATGTTGAATTTTGCCGATTACTTTGTTTTCGTGTATATAATTGTGTCAGCTATCTATGTTAATTTAAATGTCTAGGTATTCATGTTTCATGAGGTGATCGTATTGGATTTTTTGTTTAATTGCGTAAGCATCAGTCACAATTTCCGACTAAATTGTTTTGAATGAATAGGTATCAACTTTGAAACATACATGATGGAATATTGTGTAATGTTCTAGCTTATCTTAGCTTGTTGCCTAATGTGATCATGAGAGACAACATATCCAAGTATGTTTGTAGAAAGTGTAGAATACATGATTCTGTTAATCTTTAAAATAGATCTCATGGCTTGTAAATGAGGACTGGTAAATAGAATTTGTGATCAAGTAGACCAAACTTGTACTGCAAGTTGAATAACTGAAATAATAGAACTTAGGAAGCTCAAGAGACCAAATCACATATCTACATGACTACGCACTTGTCTAATAAACCCAAACAGTGGAATTTCTAAATACTCCTGAAGGAAGCATCCTTTTTAAGCAAGCTCACCTTACTCATCACTCATCAGACCAAATTATAATATTTCCATCATATAACACAAAATGATGACTCTGTAGATTGCATCTTATTATTTGGCATCTTATACTAAAAAATCCAGTATTATTGCAATGGTATCTCTTCTGCACACATTTTCCCCCTTATGGCTACAGTTATTTCCCTTTAATTGGACTGGAGAAGAACTTTCTTCTTTAGTGCAAACTTGTGTGGGAGAATTTTCCTGCTCCATGGCTGAACTTATTCTTACCAGTCAATTTATCATCTTTGGATGTAGATGGACCTGAAGAGCTTCCTGCTGGTGAATCAAATTGTAGTGAAGAAAACAGCAAAAACGGTGAAAAGTCTAAGCCTATGATTGAATATTTCATTAAAGAAACAGATGCTTACCATCCTTTTGACGCTACCTGCTTGAGCAGCGCTAAAACTGATGCCTTTAGTAACGATTCACACTCTGCTGATGAAAGCAACAAATATGCTTCACCTGATGAGAAAGAAAAGTTTGCATCTCCTGCCAGAGAGCAACTAGGAGTCAATGTCTCTGAAACACAAGAAAATAATTTATCAAAAGCTGATCATCTGTCTCAGGCTGTGCCTCTTGGTCTTGATGAATTTAAAAGCAAGGCATTAGGTTCTAAAATCACATCTGGAACAGGTCCGGCTGGAAGTGTAATACATAGAGTTGAGCCTGATGGTTCAAAATTCAATTATGCATCCGCATCTAAAGGGGCAAAAGTTTTGGCTTCTAACAAAGAATCCAAAGGAGCATCTAATATTTTAGGAAAGGACAAAGACAAATATCTTCGAAATCCATGCTCTGTAGAAGAAAAATATGTCATTATAGAGCTTTCAGAAGAAACATTAGTAGATACAATTAACATTGCCAATTTTGAGCACCATTCTTCAAATTTAAAGGAGTTTGAGCTCCATGCCAGTTTGGTCTATCCAACTGATGCTTGGGTGAAACTTGGAAATTTTACTGCATCAAATGTGAAGCATACTCAGACTTTTGTTCTTTCTGAGCCAAAATGGGTGAGATATCTCAAGTTAAATCTTCTAAGCCATTATGGTTCAGAATTTTACTGCACGCTGAGCATAATAGAAGTTTATGGTGTGGATGCTGTCGAGAGGATGCTGGAGGATTTAATATATCAGCAAGAAAGTCCATTTGCATCTGCGGAGGGCAATGGTGAAAAGAGAGCAGCATCACTTCATCCAAACCCTGCTGAGGGCGAAGATGTGCAGCAAAATACATTGAGTGGGACGAATTCTGAACCGGATACAGAAATCTCTTCTGTAAACAATGAATCTGTAAATAGTAATGTGCCTGAGGCTGTTGAAGAAATACGCCACCAAGTTAGCAGGATGCCTGGAGATACTGTTCTCAAGATTCTGATGCAGAAAGTTCGTTCACTAGATTTAAATTTGTCTGTTTTGGAGCGATACTTGGGGGAATTAAATTCTAGATATGCCAATATTTTCAAAGAGTACGGCAAAGACATGGGGGAAAAACATAAACTATTACAGAAGATCACAGAAGACATTAGAAGTCTCCTTGACCAACAGGATGCTATAGTACGTTAAACTCATTGGATAACGATTTCATTATTCATAGTATAAAAAATCACTGTTCAAATTCATATTCATGTTGGGAATGATTTGTTGCTCTTGCAGACGAAGGAAGCCAATGATCTGCAACAATGGAAGTCCCAATTTTCTAAGCAGTTGGATCAGTTTGTCAAGGACAATGCAGTTCTGAGGTGAGAGTTTGCAATCATTTTTTGGATGCTTCAGTTTATGGCTGTAGTACAAATATAACCATCAAAGTAGTAGTGGACGTATGGAATAATTCCCTTTATCCACCCAACTCATCTTTCTGCTCTCTCTCCTCTTCCCAGCTCCTAATATATCCCTTATATTGAGATGAAAAAATGAGTTATAGGACATTTCTTTGCCAAGGATATTCAATTGATGTGATAGAATGTGTTGATCTATGAAAATTGTTGGAATAATGTGATAGCTAGGTTAAAGGATATTCGTGCTAACAACCGATTTGGCAGTGCTTATAATTGTACTAACCAGCTGTGTTATTCACTTAATTTACATAATTTTGGTAATCTGAAGATCCCACCAGAACTGCCACTGCAAGCCAGTGATCCCATGCACGTTACTCTCTTTTCCTTGATCAGTAGCTATTTTCCACTTTCCTATAGATGGGGATCAAACTTAGGTGTGATTTCTTTTATCTTTGATATTGAGTTTATTAAGTAAAACATGATAAGTATACAATTCTCTTGGGATGCCATGACAAACATATAACTTAATTGAAAATGCAATAATTGTTTGCGAAAAATCGAGGTCATTATAACATTATTAGAGAATCATGTAGTGGCTCTTATCTTATTTACTTGAATTTATTTTGTTCTGTCACCTGTGGGCAAAACATTACGAAAGAAGTTCTTTTTGGGCCTGGATACATTTTGATATGACTAATGCTTGACAAAACATTATAAACATTTTATGATCTTCGTCTCTAAATGCTATTACTGTATCATAAGTGAAAATGATTCATCTGCTATTCTTTTAAAATGCAGAGCTGAGGTTGAAAAAGTGCAGAAGAATCAGAGGTCTTTGGAGAACAAGGGCATAATAATGTTTTTTGTGTCCTCCGTATTTTCACTAATAGCTTTAGTGCGGCTGTCTGTGGATATAACAGTGAGTGTGTATAGAATAGTGATGAGTGTTGATAGAACAGATAAATCTGGGAAATTTTGTGCAACTAGCTCTTCCTGGTTTTTACTTTTATTAAGTTCTAGCATTATTGTTTTCATATTAACTACATAATAACTTAATTTGAGATTTTGTGTCCAGATTTTGGATTTCTTCAGTTAAATTATAATTACAGTTTTCAATGAATTACCTGGGATACTCTTGAAGCAACATTTTCTCATTCTGTAGTTTCATAGCGATATTGTCTCAATGGAAATTAGAAAGGTTATGGCGAAGTGCTGGAATATAAACTTTCACCATATATTATGAGAGATTGACTGGTTGGCTGCAAGCTTGCAGGACCAATTCATTGTTTATGGTCATTTCTATTTGACTTCCTTTAGGTTGTATAGAGATGATTAAGAGTCTTGTCAATAAGAGAGATGATTAAGAGAGATAAAAACAACACTTCAAGCTATTTATGAAGGTAAGACCCAATTATTAATTAGGAGACTAATTATTTGAATGTATGTTCTCAGAATATGTATATATGCTTCAGCATTCTCTTTTCCCTAAGAATTCAAATCATGGATAATAAATGTAAAAATATAAACAAAATTGGAGTCAAGTGAAAAAAGAAGATTTGTTTTTCATTTTTTCAACTGTAGACATTAGAAAGGGGAGTGAATATAGCGCCCCCCTTATTGGGCCAAAAAAAAAAAAATATATATATATATATATATAGCGCCCCTTATGTAGAAGGCTATTAAGTGAGCAAATTAATAAATTAATATAAATAAATCAGAATTGACCATGAAATATTTATTTTAGAAGGGTAAAATAAAAAAATAGAATGTGAATTTCACGCATTTTGTTAGCATTTTTTTTGCTAGCAAAAAGAGTTATATTCATATTAGGTCATGAATTATAGTGTCTTATAAATTTCATATTGCATATTGATTCTTACGATAAAATATGGTAGTGAATAATTCTTTTAAGTTTTGTTTAGCCGGAAAGATGAATCTCTTTCTATTATAAGCCTATAGTAGGCTAATTCTCTTGTGAACACTAATGGACTCATAATTTTGGGCTAATTTGTTATTATATGTATTAAAAAAATGAAAAGTGTTATAAATATACTTATTATGTGGATGTCCATTGACTCACGGTCTCCAAATATTACAAGATGACATGGGACCCACGCATAGTACCATGTATAGTGATTTACTATTTGGTGGGACCCACACACAATTATACAATCGCTCACGGGATGCTTCACGGATTGAATAGTCTTGATATTTGGGGAATATTACACCAAATGACCCAGAGGTGGAAATTACACTAAAGACCCATTTTTCTTCTATAAATAGAGGTCTTCTGTAACTATTCAATATACAGTGAAATGAGAATTTCTCTCTCTATAATCTCTTCTCTTATTATCATCAGTTTTATTACACGTTATCAGCACGATTGCTTCTCGATCGTATGTTGCTCTTCTCATTTTAACTTGTTTTCATTCTTTCTCACTATGTCGTAGTTGATGCCGGCACCAGTCTGAATCCACCATAACCATCATCTCCACCTGTCACGTTTAGTCTCTTGCCTTGTGTCTCTATCTCTGCTACCTCAATCTAGCCATCTCGTTCTCACTTCAATTGCTCTGGTCGTTCGGGTGTTCTCTGCTTCTTTCTTCGTCCATAATAAAAATAAATAAATAATAAGACCATTTCCTTTGTTTTCATCCATTCAATAGATGGGCCCATTTCCAATTAAATCATTCTCCACTCTAGCCTAATTCTTGCCGACAGTAAGAGATGAGCAAGAGAGAGAAGAAAAGGAAAAAGGAAAAGGAAGAATGAAAAACGAAGGTGATAGGAGGAAGGGAGAGAGTGAAATTATAATATATTTTAAAAAAATGATGATGGAGCTTTTGGAATGGAGAGAGTCACGGGGCTTGTTCACAAAATATATTGGTGGACCTATATGTTTTAGATTATTATAATAATATATTATAAAATATAAATAGGATGCTTCTGCCGAAAATTATATTATTTTTATTGTTTTAATTTAAAATTTCATTATTATTGTTAATTTGACTCCAGATTGGAAGTCTAGATTTAATCTTTTATTTTAAATTGTTTTAATTTGATATTTTATTATTGTTATTAACATTTAATTTTGTGTATTTATTTTTATGTTACTAACATTTAATTTTATTGTTACTAACATTTATTTATATTTTATGGAGGCAACACTATATATTAGTGGGTTCCATTTGTTTAATTTTATTCTTTATTGGTTTATTTATTTTTCATGGAGACACATTAATATCTATTTGTGGGTTCCATTTATTTATTTTATTTAGCGTTTATTTATCTTTTATGGTGGTGACACTTTGTGGGCCCCATTTATTTTATTCTTTACTGCTTTATTTATTTTTCATGGCAGCAACACTAGTATAGTGGGCACCATTTATTTTATTATTTACTGCTTTATTTTTCATGGTAGCAACACTAGTATAGTGGGCACCATTTATTTTATTATTTACTGCTTTATTTTTCATTGTGGTAACACTAGTATAGTGGGCACCATTTATTTTATTATTTACTGTTTTATTTTTCATGGTGGTAACACTAGTATAGTGGGCTCCATTTATTTATAATTCATTTACTGCTTCATATCCCCTTCCCTTTTATCTTTTATTTTATTTATCGTTTTATATATATCCTCCTCCCTTTTATTATTTATAGCAACGACACTAATATATACATATTAGTGGGTTTCATCTATTTATTTTATTATGCTTATATTTTATTTATCCTTAAGATAAACTGTTAAAAGGCCATATGTATCATGAGATCAAAATGTCATGGAGATATGAGGCATAAATTGGCCTGAGAGATGAGGCATAAATTGACTTGAGACCAAGAGGCAAGTTAGCCTGAAGCCAAGAGACAAGTTAGCCTGAAGACAAGAGATAAATTATGAAACAATATTTGATCCATAAATTTTGTATGTCATCAGTTGTATAAGGCCTCAAAATTGTATATTTGGCATTAAATACTCCCTTAAATTATGAGACAAGGAATTGTATGATCATGATTGATATTATAAATAAATATATCCAATTTGCTATTGCAGTAGCAATATTGTGATAAAGTCAAGAAATTTTGTGGATTAATTTCTTGTCATGATCAAATAGATTTGTGATTATGGAAATATGGTTTTTTATTATTATTGTTTTGTGTTTTTTTTAATAATTATCGTAAATATAAGAGAGGTATATTCATAAACAAAAAGATTAAACAAAAGATAATATTATTTCAACAAAGATCAACAGCACGAGGTACAACTCCATTACAAAGCTCCACCATCTCTCCTTTAAGAGATTCTATTTCATCTTCTTTTTCTGCTCTTAAGTTGAGATCTAGATGAGGCAACATATTTTTCAACTGAGCAATTCGCCTCATATGTTTTTGAAGCTTTTTATATGGTCATTCAGTTAACTCTCCTTTTTGATAAATCCTTTGTATTGTGTGAGTACTCATATTTAAATGTTTACTCGCTTCCTCGAGGGTTAAATGAAAATAATTACCTAAATCATGGAGCTTTGTTTTCTTTATTCTTTCTCGTTGCTCCATAGTTATTCTATACTGTTCACTTTGTTTGACAAATAAACTATCATAAGGTATACTAACCGTGGGTTGTTTTCTTTTATCTAATGGATTTTCAATGTTGGTTTGAAATGAACTCCCGTGGGGTTCATTTGGATTTTTCGTCCATTCCGAACCAACACAAAGGATCTCATAATAGGCTAATATAGGATCACGCATCAAGTTATATCCTGATGCTTGTAAATCTATACAATACTATGTCAAAAAATGTTTGATTTCTCCAAAATTTTTATTACTAAAATCAAACATTGGAAGCCTGTCAGTATTGTAAGATTTATCCTGTACATTTTCAAATAAAACAACGTGAGAAATCATACTTGTTCTTCTTCTGTGAACTTTAAGTTTATGACACTAAAGTCCGTTGGTATGAATGATGTCCCGTAAAACATCACAACAACTACATTCCAATAAGCTAGTAGTTGTTAACCGGCTGGTAGTTGCTGGCTGACTAGTGGTTATTGTTGCTTGCTGGCTAGTGGTTGCTGTTAGACTGATGGTTGTTTGTTGGCTGATTGTTGATGGTTGGCTGATGATTGTTTGCTGGTTTGTGATTGCTGGCTGATTGATTGCCGTTACTATTGGTTGAATAGGATTGGTAGACTCCATTAGTTCTGCCATAGTTCTACACCTCTTAACAGGCTTCCTTGATGAACCTGCTTCAGTTGTACCTTCAATCCTTGTAGAT
This sequence comes from Acacia confusa, assembly GCA_037074495.1. NCBI lineage: Eukaryota > Viridiplantae > Streptophyta > Magnoliopsida > Fabales > Fabaceae > Acacia > Acacia confusa. The sequence goes on along the minus strand of CM073502.1, from coordinate 40,875,075 downwards.
TGAGGAAGAACACTTGTTCTTGGAGGAGAAGTAGGTACATTTGATGCAGAATGAGGAATAGTAGAAGGAGGAATAAACGTGTCTAAAGGATCAGAAAATAGTAAAGAAGAAAATGACATGTTTGTTTGATCATCATACAACAAAGCATCAAGTAATGCTGTGTCGGATGTATCAGAAACTGGGATAAAATTGCTTGAACCTGCCATGGCAATAAAATTTAGTGAAAAATGTGAGTATCTGGTAGTTGATATTATCAGATACTTGAGTGTTTGTGAGGCATGTTCATTTGCCTTTCTCAATTTATAGCTGCATGTATTCCTATTGTATCTCTACAGATCTGTGCAGTCCTATTGAATCTCTAAAGATCTGCTTCCTATAAAGCTCTTGCGTAGAGCCTTTTTGATTTTATATGCATACGACAACTCGAGTTGTTGCGCTTATGATCACACAATAATGCATGTTGCGCCTGTGATTCCACAATGTTGTACTCGTGATGAGATCGATGATTTTGTATTTCATAATAATATATATTTGATTGTCATTTCTGGAAAATGGAAATTTTGTTATCAGAAGTAACAAAATTGTGCATTGATAATGCATCTGTGGACTTTTAATGATATCTGTAGAAATAGATATCATATATAGAATATTGTATGAAAGTTCCATGAATTAATTTTTACGGACTCACACTTGAGGGGGAGAATGATATATATATCAAGTGTGAGTGTTTGTGTTAATTATCTATGAAAGTTTGTTTGTTAATTTGTGAATATTTATGTGTTGATTCCCCTAGAATGGATATTAGATTTGATGATAAATCATATGGAAAGTTCGCATGACTTGTTTGATCATCCGAGTCGTATAGCTGCATATTCTCAAAAAGAAATGATTATGAAATTTTTATTGGTTATGATTGGAAATTGATCTCTGGAAATATATCAAATTGAAAGTTTACATATAAGATTATAAATCTGCAAAGTTTGCAGTGATGTTTGCAACCAGAAGTTTGCAATATATTATGCGCGCAATTTCCATATTGAATGATCCAGAAATCATATATGAGTAAATCAATGATTATGAGAACATTGTTTATATATATATATTTGCAGCAATTATATAAGCCAACAGAATTCTCCCCATAAAATTGGCTTTTAGTCAGGAACCAAATTAATTCCATCTTGAAATGTTTTAAATGTGCAATGATTATTAATCCACTACAATGCACACAAATGGATATATACTGCATGATCAGATGAGGGGAAGAAAAAATAAGTAGATTGGGTAAAGAGATAAAATGGAATGAATTATCATTGGCTCATATTGATTCTCGTACAAAGAAATGTGCACTAAAAGTTCAAAATGATAATTCAGTTGCAGAATTTAGTTAATCAAATGCCAGAAGTATTTACTGACCTAAAGAAAGTGACAAAGTCACATGTCCCAACTGCAAATGCTCCTATATGAATTGTTATAAAACACGCATGAAGCGTTGCAGATCCATCGGTTTTAAAGATAAAAATCCTCGAATGAGAAAAAGAAGCTATAAAAATATATAGATGATCAAGTCGAGGATAATTAAGAAAAGCTCCAGAAGAGTGTGTTGTGGTCCAAAAAGAGACTTAGTTACCTAATATATATGAATATAATGAGAATTTCTCTCTCTATAATCTCTTTTCTTATTATCTTCAGTTTTATTACAAAAAGAAACCATTTTGCCATATGTTGCACTCTAACTTTTTCGTAACAAGATAGATTGAATGACTTACACTACTTCCAAAATTCAAACACACATAATAGTTAGGGAGAATCAGAGGTAATCACCCAAAAAAAAAGTCTTACCAGTGACTAATAACAAATTTCGGTGAGAGATGACTAAGAGGTTGTTTGGGAGTTTCCAAAACCTAGATTTAAGAAACAAAAAATAGATTTTGAAAAAAGTTTGACAAACACCTCTCTTTTTTTAAAAAAAACTATTCTATATTCAAAATCTAGGTTTTTAAGTCAAAACCTAGATTTTCTAAAATCCAACTTTTTTTTTTAATTTTTTCTTTCTCATCTCTCTACAAAGTCGCTTTTGGGCCCCACCATCCTTGCAAAACACCCTCCATTATGCGTGTTTTCTCTGTCTTACTATCTTGTCCCTCTGCACACTATTTCTTTCCAAAATTCTTGTCTGAAATTTCAATGTCTGGAAATAATCTCTTCCTGTAAGTTGAATCGGCTACATAATTCCTACGCAAACGTGGGTTTCTCTGATGCAAAAGTACATTCAAAAAATAACCAAAATAACCCATTGGATTTGAATAACCCAAATAACTAAAAAATGAAACCTTAAAAAACTATTAAGTTTCAATTCCATGGATTTGAATAATATTTTTATAAACAAAAATTAAAAGATAACCCACAAAAAAAAACCAAAAAGGATAATAGGAATTTTATGTCATTTTTAGTATTTATTATGAAATATAATATTTAAAATATAACTTTATCTTTTATATGTAATTACACCAAAAACTAATATTTATTTTGGTAAATTTGCCAATGAAAAAGTTATTATGATAATAATATCCAAACACTAACATTTTTTTCCAAAAGTTATTTTTCAAAATCTATTCTCCAAAAGCTATTTCTCCCTCATAAATCCCCAAAGCTATTCTCCAAAAACTACATCCAAAAGTCTAAGTGATTACATTGCTATTGAGATTTTTGGTTCTTACATTGCTTGTTTCGAATCTAAGTGATTCTCCCGAATATTTGTCCTCTATCGAACAATGTAAGCACCAATAAAAAATCTTCAATTTCTGAAGGAAATCTATTTCCCAGCTTTGCCATCAACAAAAAAACAAACAAGATTATGTACCATTTCATATTTTAAAGAATTCATTCCGCTTAACCACATGACACACGTCAGCCAGTCTAACGTTTCCTTTCCAAATCTTCATTCACATTTATAACAGGAATTATCATAACGGGAAAAGAAAATCAATATCCTTCCAACTTCTGCAAAAGTTCAACTTGCTTCATATTTCCCAAATTGCAAAAGGAAGATAATTGATCGAAGGAGGATAGGCAATGTGTCATAAGAAACCTGAAAATAAATGTTTTAAAAAGAGCATTAGAGTGAATTACTCGTGGAAAACAAATAGGAATAGAGAGAAATGAAATGGGAGAAAAGAGAGTTCGGCCATGAAAGAACTTTGTTGTGAGCAACTCAAAATCAATTGTGCATATGCATACAGCAAAATGAAAGGTGCAGAGAATAGAACTCAAAGGAATATCTATATTTTCTTCGTTAATATTTATAAAAAAAAAACCTTTGAACTGGAAATTATGACAGATAAAGTAGCCAAATCTGAAGTTACTAAATTTTGTATTCAACAAAAATGTACCCCTCATTTAGTAAATCAGAACATGTTTTTGCATCATCAAAATAAACTCTTCATCATCATGAATATGCATAAACAGACAATAAAACACATGAATGTCTTACATGAATTATTCTCTTGCCATCATCGTCATCCCTCTGGGAAGCAGCCTCTACTGATAATAAATTTACACCTACAATACGAATGTAATTCCAATATATTATTTCAAATTCAAAATTTATGAAAAAGAAATAATTATTCCCTAGCTGAGACATTTTTATGTTCTGCGAGATTAGTTGCATTGTCATACTTCTAGCAAGCGCATTGTAATCATCATGGACACAGCCACTTTCCACGATAGATGAGGTGTAGATATTGGTACACACAACATAAAATCTACTAAAGCAATCAAATTTTCATAAATCTATAACATAAAATGGGAAGGTATAGCAATATCAGATGTACTCAATGTCAGATATCAAATTTATCATGATCAATATCTTGAAGCACAAATGGTATTATCAACGCGTTACATCATGAAATGGAAATTTCATGTTTTCTTTGGTTGTGATTTGGAAAAACCAAGGTGTCAAGCTTGTCAATTGCAAAACTCTTGGCAATAGCATAATATCCACAGTAACTTCAAGAACGCATCATTTCAGTCCCTAAGCTTGAACATATCGCATTACACAGTAAGAGTTCCCACTTTGGCACTGCATAGAATAAAAGGCGGTGACTTATTTAGCAATTAACGTGTATAAAGATATTATTGAATCTGAAAACAGCAATAGAAGAAGCATAATGAACATAGCACGGTTGATTGAAATGGTTAAAGGGACAAGAGAATAAAGGAAATTAGATCCAAAACCGATAGTCCCCAATGCAGCACACTCATCATAATGAAAGTAGAAAATTTAACTCTAACCAAACAATCAAATTCCTCCTCTTTATTCCCAAGGTCATACCTTATTTACATCATTGACCAATACATAGGCCTACTTTTAGTCAAACATTGAAATTTACCATTTCAACTATGTCGTTTCAGTTCAACAAGAGAGACATTAATTTTATTACCTTGTCCAACTATATAAGTTGTTCACTCAAGCCGATACCTGAGCACCTTCACGATCACTTTTATCCTCTGCATCACCCAAATTCTCAGCTTCAGCTGTTGTTTCTACAGACTCTAATTCAGTAGCAGTCCCAGTAGCGCTCTCTTCCTTAGAAGCTTGAACTTCACCTTCAGGTTGAGAGTCTGAATCTGTTTCCTTATTCCCAAACAACTTAGATGGAAGCAAAGAAGCCACCGCAGCTCTTGCACTTCTTTTTGCAGCTTCAGCTGCCTCAGCCTCCTTAGCCTTTGCTTCCGCCTTTTTCCTTTCCTTCTCCTCCATCAGCTTGGTTAACTCATCCTCTCTCCCTCCTTTTGTCAACTCAGCCTTAACAAACTCCTGGAAATCCTCATCAAAATCAACTCCAGTGTCGTCCAACAAGGTATCAACTATGCCAAGAACCTCATCCAATCTTCCTTCATTGCTGAGCACTTTCATCATAAACTGATAACTTGAAACATCCATTTTGAGTTTCTTGACCATCAGGTCAAAGAAAGACTTGGCCTCATCAATATTTTCAACTTTGACCAAGCCATCAACCAACCTATTGTAAACTGCCAGGTTTGGCCTCAGCCCAGATTCAACCATTTTCCTAAAATATGCAGCTGCATCGTCAGGCCTATCCTCTTTGAAGCAGGTATCCATCAGTAAGCCATAAGTGTACTCATCTGGGTTCACCCCCTTGCCCTCCATTTCTCCGTAAACCTCCTCAGCTTCCACAAGCATTCCATTATTACATAGTTGTTCAATCAAATTATTGAAAGACAATGTGTCTGGGCTACACCTATATTCACCCATTTTCCTAAATATCTCCATTGCCTCCTTGAATCTTCCTTGTGCACAATAACCATCAACCATCACATTGAAGCTTCCCAAATTAACTGTCAACTGCCTTGGAGGATTGTGCTCGCCTGTCATCCTATCAAACAACTTCAAGGCCTCATCAAACTTTCCGTTCTTGCTCAATGCATCCAATACTGAATTATATGCGACAGCACTCATCTTCACCTTGGAATTCTCTCCAACAGCCTCCTCGTAACATTCCATAGCCTCCTTATCCATTTCCCTCAGGAAATACCCCTTCATCAAGCTCCCATACACAACCCCATCTTCCAAAACCCCTCCCAATTTTCCCTTCAAATCTTCGTAAAGCTTAAACACACCATCAGGGTCTGAATTCCTGGCATGGCCCAACATCAAATAGTGATACACAGTTGGGTCCGGCGCAAACCCTCTGCCATCCATTTCCTCTTTAATCTCCATAGCTCGGTCCAGCTTATTGTTATCCACCAAACCTTTGATCAGAATCCGATAAGTAGTAGGAGATGGGTTCATGGGGGCGTCATTGACAAACTGCTTGTAATGCTCCAACGCTGTATCGGGCTTTCGGCAATCAAGATACGTCTGAAAAATGAGATTGTGAGTTATGATATTGGGAACAACACCAGCTTGGGTGATGAAACGATGGAGGGACAAAAGATCAGAGTATTTAGACTGTCGAAGAAGAGCAGTGAGCACGGCATTGATGGTAAAAATGGTGGGCCGGCAATTAGAGTAGATGGAGTGACGAGTATATAAAGAAGCTTCTTCGAGGTCGTTTTCGCGAATGAGCGTGAGGATGCGGTTGTGGAGGTTGAGGCGATTACCGGTGAGTGCAGAAACATGTTCAGGGAGCTTGGGATTGTTAGGGTTCAGGTAATAAGGTGGAGATTGGGATTGAGGCTTGGCTTGTTGAGGCTGAGAGCGATTAAGAGCAGAGAGAGGAGGTTCGATGCGGAGCTGGCGTTTGCGGCGGCGTCGTTCGGCGGCAGCTTCTTCGGGAGAGGAAAAGGAGAGGAAGCGAAGGTAGACATAAGAGAGACGGTGAGGTCTGGCTAGATTGAAGAAGATGGGTTTGGAGAGAGCCATGGTCGTGGTAACGGAACTGAGGGTTTCAGAATTCAGACAATTAAACCGATAGGGTTCTGAGAGGGGTTATGTCATATGAGTTTGCTGACCGTGGTTAAGGCCATGCCGGTTGGAGATGGGGAAATGGACGGTCCCCTATTTTAAGCCCAACACGTGTACCCACAGGCTCAAGCTCGATCCACCATCCATGGGCTTCAAGCCCGTTTAACAATTTTTATTATTTTCTTAAAAAATTAAATTAAAACACTAAAATTTTTAATTTAAGATAAATATTTTTATATTTTGGATAAATAGAATAAGGGATCATTTTCCTTAAAACATATTTTCTACGAGATAAAGACTCTACTTTCATATTTTTTTTTAATATGTATTATTAGTTTCTTTTTTTGATATAATTTACATAATATTCAGACCTCTTTAAATATAATTAAAAAAAAATTTCTCTTTGTTTACCTTACATAAATAAAAATTATTCTTTCAGTATTTCATTAGGATTTTTTTTTTGGGAAATATTAAGAACCAAATGAAAGATTCAGGTAATATTTTTTTTAAAAAAAAAATCAATTAGAAGATTCTTAACTAATTATAATATCATCAACAAGCTTCTCTTAGTTTTTTAATAATAATATAATCAATTTCTAATCATTTAATAAATTTTTAATAAAATGATGGATTTAAACAGGCTGGTCTTTTAAAGCCCCTAATAAAATTTCTAAGAAAATATTGGATTTAAATGGGCCGGCCCGTTAAAGCCCGTGGCCCTACAGGACTAGCCTTTTTAGGCCTGACTTTTTTGGAAGTTCTAAATTATGAGATCGGCCCTCAACGGTCTCATGCCTAAACGGACAAGCCTAATGAGCTTGGCTTGATTTCCTGAATCTAATGGCAATGTATGTAATAAAGGCCTAAAGCTTGATTGTGGGGCCTAGTTAGAGGATGTGATGGGAAATGGATCTGTAGTTTTGCTCCCAAGCTTGGCTTCTATTCAGCTGTCAAAGTAGAGTTGTGGGCTGTGCTCTCTGGTTTGGAGCTAGCGTGGTGCAACAGATTTTAGAAGGTGGCTGTAGAGTGTGATTCGGTAGCTATAGTTTCAATCCTGAATAATCCACAAAAGGTGGAGGAAGTTGTAAGTTTGTTATCTGATATTTTCTTGTTGATGGATAAGTTTGCTATGTTGTATTTGTGCATGTTTATAGAGAGGAAAACACTTGTGCTAATGCGCCGGCTAATATCAGCTTTGTGCAAGTAGATTTATGTTAGATTTAATCATCCTCCCACATTTGTGGCCTCTTGTATGGGGATGAGTAGGGGTAGAAACAGGTCAGGCCAGACCAGGCTTTACCCTTAACAGGCCTGTTCTATAACATACTGGCCTGTGGCTTATTACATGCCTATTTTTTGGCCTGGGTCTGGCCTGTATGTAAGCCTAGCCTGTGGCCTATTAAGGCTTGTTTTTTTTTAATTTTTAATTTTTTTTTTATTTAATTAAGCTAACAGGCCATAAGCCGAAAACAAGTCTACTTTAAACAGGCTAAAAATAGGCTACAATTATATAAATTAATACTAATAATATAAATAATAGGTCACATGCCGAAAACAAACTTACTTTAAATAGGCTAAAAAGATGCCAAAATTACATAAATTAATACTAATAATATAAATAGGCCGGTCTGACAGGTCTAAAAGACCTCTTATCAGGCCTGGGTCTGGTCTGTTAAGAAAAAACAGGCCTCATAAGAGGCCTTGGCCTGACCTTTTAGCTTGACAGGCCAGGCCTGACCAGGCTTTTAGCAAGACAGGCCACAGGCCCCTGACAGGCTTCTAACCTTTTTCCGCCCCTAGGGATGAGGTGGGTATAGGTGTTTCAAGGTCTGTGAGGTTATAATCGGCCTTGGGCTTTTGCCAGAACCACTTTCCGTACCCATCCTTGGGATGGGTAGGAAGAGCTCCTCCCATATGGACCGTCCAGATGAGATTTAGACGATCCAGATTTAATTTTTTTTAACTGTCATTTTTTAAATGAAAAAATTATTTTTTAAAAATATGTTAGTTGAGAGATTATTTTTATTTTAGATTTTCTACTTATTAAAATAATTTTTTAAAAAAAATAAAAAGTAAAAAAAATTAAATCTGAACCGTCCAGATCCCATTTGGATGATCCAAATGAGAGGAGCTCTCCCTACTTATCCTTAGGATGAATAGGGAAAGTGGTTCCGGCTTTTGCCCCACTTAATACCAAAAAAAAAAAAAGAAGAAATGGGGCCTAAAGTTTGAGCATGCATAGTATCTCTATCCAAAATATAGGATACTCCTAAAAGAATAACTTGATCTAAAATATAAGTCACTTGTAAGATAATTAATATTCATTTTTTTAGTTATATATCCGTAATTAATGCTCATTTTCTTTTTGCCCACTCATAAAATTTTCAAATATATTTTTCAACAAAGATAAAGATAAAAAAAAATCAATTTATAACATATTTAATAAGTTAACAGTCATATCTTATTTTTCATGAATTAGTTAAACGGTTCTATATTAGAAAGGGTGCATTATTTTTACCAGAGGCCCTACCAGTCCTAAAGCTACTTAAAATTTAAAATATAGGCCTTCAGAAATTAAGGCTTTAAAATCTGAAGTAGCCTTTAACACAGTACATAATTTTCGTGGCTTTTGGCTTTTGCGATAGCAGCCGAGACGATCCCTTACGAAACCGGCGTCGTTGCTAACGGGGGTCTGAGCTCGACTTCCAATTCCGTTGCGGGAGAGTGAACGTCGTCAAGAACAATGCCTCGCAGACGCAAGCAGAGACCCTTTTTACATGTTTGGGGTCTTGAGAAAATTGCCATCATTTATCCGAGCTTAAAGTCATCTTTTCAAGTTACGTCATCTTCAATCAAATCAAATGAATCATGTGAATTGTATCGGGAATCCGAAAGTGATGTACTCACTCCGGTCCTAAATAGACAAAACAGATACTACTGTCAATCTAAACATATATCATATGTTACAATCTAATTTTTATCTAGTCATACTTTTTCATATAACTAATTCCATCTTTGAATTAGAATATCATAATAAAAATATAAATATGATACACACTCTTTTAATGTATAAATAAGCATTACCCTGATTTGTTCGCCTGACAAGTATAAGTATATGGCATATATCCATCCTCAACGGCAGTCCACAGAGATGCGAAAAAACTAAGATTATAGTTTGACTGCCTGCATATTTGGTTAGACAAAAAGCATGGGAGAGAAGAGGAAACGAGACGCTTTTTTTTTTTTTTTAGGCTTGAGGAGTGTACAACATGAACGAACTCCATATAGAAAAAACTCTCTCTCTCTCTCTCTACACACTTGTTTTATAAGGATATAAATATGACCCACATTTTAAAACTGAGGGGCAATATGGGCCTTAATTTAGACAATTTTGATAGCGAAGCACTGAGATCTTCTGGATACTCATAAAAATAGCTTCTTCTATGTACAAGGGGGAAAAAGAAACCTCCTTTTTGGTATGGGCATTAGGCATGTTGCTAGATGGGTGGGTGACTTAGAGGATTGAGGAATCACCCATATTTGAAGAGTTAGTCCTAATCCTAAAAATAAGACATAATTTTGTATATTTATCAATATTTTTGTAATGTTTTTTCAACAACAATTAATATTGTTAGAAATCAAGACTGGCTCTTGAAGGGTCCGTGCTTAAAAAGGTTGGGCTTTTTTGATCTAAGTAAGAAAAACATTTATTTTTCAAGGTCCGATGAAGGAGCATGCGGACTAGAGCCGAAAATAGTTTGATGAACTAAAACTATTTTTCCTTGCGTTTTTTTCCTCAAAGAAATAATTTGTAAAATACAACAATTAAAGTTCTAATTTATCAAATAAATATAGTCAAAATTAATGTCTACACAACACGCTTAATGCATTAAACAAACGCAATCACAAATTCATAATAAAAAACAAACTATTATTCACAAATAACTCACACAATTAAAGCTTACCACTAAGCAACATAAATATAATGACTATCATTTTCATCTTTTTCACCACTATAATCAATTTCAAATATATGTGATTGTGTTTCACTTTAAGTAATAGGCTTCACTTCATAGGTAAAAATATCGAAAATAGCTTTTCCCACATTATGAATACATCCATAATCTTTATCTGCAACAAATAATAAACTAAATCATAAAATCAAAGTATAGTTATTGTGTATTTGTAATTAAATGGATAAATAACCCTAACAAATACAAAATAAATATAAATGACTCACCCTAGACACTCGGTCTTGGTCACCTGGTCAAGTCAACGAAAAAAAAAAGAAAAATTAAAGGGGCTAGGGGCCTGCCCTTTAAAGCCACCAACTCTATATGGCCGGCCCTATAGATTCAACTTCATTTATAAGCTTTAATTTATAAATCCAGCCTTTGAAAGGCTAGGGCTTAAATGGGTCAGCCCGATTTCTCAGCTCTAACAATCAATGAGGAGAGGGAATTAAGGAAATTGATGTTTTAGAAAATGTACGTCATATTAACCAACTTAATTAATTTCCTTAATCTAATCAAATTAAACAACTAAAGACGGGTGAGTAACATTCAAGGAACTTTGCAAGCTTTCACTTGTTCATCCCGGGATTCTTGCCCTAGAATTGGATTTATGCTTGTTTTATTTAAACTCAGTTTGGGTAGACGCTCGTTTCTCATTCATAAGGAATAAGGTTAGTGGCATAATCTTATTCATTCACGTCATGTTGATTGCTGATGGAACTTATAGAATTTGGCATCACAATATTTTGAGGTTTTAAGAGGCATCCTATTTGCTCATATCCTCATGTTGGTTTCGCTTGTTGGTTCCCTAATCAACGCCATACCATCTTTTGTGGAGAGAGCTTTCCTCGAAGTGCATGCAACTGTATCTGGTGGCTTCAACAACCACTGTGTCATCAACTTTCTGTTTATGACTTTGGTTATATGGTTTTATGATTTTAATATGTTTGTTACTGTTGTTTGGCTGTTTTTGCTCTTGCTTCTCGACTTCTGGTGTTGTCGTGTTGATATGGGTTTCACTTGGTTCACGTTTCATGCTCGTCCATATGATGAGCGTGTAATGCTCGTCCCTTGGTGGAGACTACGTTTTTAAATTTTTTTTATATTTTTATTTCTCTAAATTAAATTATATGATATACCTTGAAATATTTTTTTTATATTTGGTATATCTAATTAATTAATTTCTAGTATTATATTTAGAAATATTTTTCTTGTAACACTAATATCCTAAAATATTTCTCCCATAACACCTAATATTTGAAATGTTTTTTCAATACTCAATATCTCAGTTCATTAATTTTTAGTGCTTATTTTTCAAAAAAAAAATTTATTTGGGATGAGCACCAGGTGTCCAACGAGTTCTGTTATGCTTTTCACTAATCATTTTTCAATACATTTAGCTTTTATAGAAAAAACATAGAAGCCTTGGTCACCCAAAAAAAAATATATTAGATTGAAGAAGTATCATTATTTCCATTAAAATGATTTATATATTTTTAAAAAATATTTTTCTGTAATTTTTTTAACCTAATTTTAATTAGAAACAATATTCAGAAAGAAAAGCACAAGACTAAGTAAATAATCGTGATGCAATAGGTCACCCTCAAAATCCTCATCTATCAATGGGTCACCCACCATTAACACCCAACTTTACATAACTCTTGTGACTTTAACACACGGATTATAAGAATTTAAATAGAGAAGAAAAATCAGAAAAAGAAAACAAGAAGAACATGCCAAATACTTGTAACAAAGTGGAAATATGATGACAGGGAATATATAACATCCCCTCATTGTTGAGTAACATCCAAAGTTTAGTCTGAACTATTTAGAAAGACAAGAAGCAAAATATTGCACCAGCTTGCAAATACAAGCAAAATACATCAGTTGCATATAAAAATGAGCAGACTTCTTTTTCTATCAATAAAATAAAGAAAAAAAAAACTATGGAGAAAAGGAGAAAAGAATATTGAATTGCATAATATAACGAATGGATTCAAACCCTTCTTGATCTCCTCCTGATACTGGGACAAGCCCGAAGACTTGTACAAACTGCAATCTTCTATGTACACAACACTCCATCACCTAAACATCCTTGCAGGGGAAAAATCATGTCCAATGACCAATATATCTTCCCTCACCCTCCAAAAATGCATGAAAAACATGAATTGTCAAGCATATCATCATCAGTGAACCATCTGTCAGTATTTGTAACCTGAAGAACCAGGTGGAGCTGGAGGTAACCGGGTTGGTGTTCGACGGCTGCCAGAGTTTGGACCATAGTTAATGTCACCGTTCTGGGTGGGCCGACTGGGGCCATTGGATCTGGATCTTGAAGAACTGCTACGACTAATGGGGCCATTGGCAGCTGCATCAAAGGCAGTTCTCCAGTCAACACCTGAACCACTGCTTTTGGGACTGCTCTCTGCAAAATGACAGTCTAGAAGTTTAAATAAATAAAATAGCAAAAACAACAAAAAGAACTCAGATCGACAGAGCAAAAATGTAACGAGGAAAAAAAATGGCAGAGGAAATAAAATTCATCTTGACCAGCAAAACATTAGTTATTTGATGAATTGGTTTTGTTCAGCAACACATCATAAAGGTTTTCACACGCACCTGCTGAACTATCATCCGACCAGTTAGAGGCAGCAGCTGTTCTGTCATCATGAATACTCAGCTGGCGTGTCAATTTTGAGAGAAGCGAAGATTGTTTCTCATAACGCTCTCTCCTACGCTTTACATTGTGATCTTCTTGAATCAGCTCCTCAATCTTAGCTGTGCTTTGAGCACTGCCCATTAGAAAAACACACAAATTGATAACCATAGTTTGTACCAGAGGAGAAACTTAGATTGATCAACAATCAGATTGGATACACACGAGACATGAATGTCAATCAATATCATAATCAATACGTGTGTGTGCATGCGGGTGCAATTGGAAGCCATGCAATTCATAATCAACCATGAACAATGCAACTTGCAGTCACCTTCAACTTGGCTCAATACACAGGCCCAGCTATCTAGTTGACTTTACACAGGGTGTATGGATTAGCTTTTTGGAAGTGATTTTATGGTGTATGAGGTAAATGTGTGAGTATTCTCTCAGCTTGCATAAAAACACTTTTTAAAAGATAATCCAAACAAGTTATAAAACAAATAAGAAACCTCCGCAAAAGCTTTGATTATGCATTCAGGAGTGTTCCCCAAACACACTTTACAATAGGAGGCTTCTGCATTTTGGTGCAGAAGCAATGTCATTTAGGGGTGTGTGGTAGGATCCCAAATCGGTAGATGATAGGATCCAAATGGGTAGGGAAAGATAATGAAGGATACTCTATTAAATTATGAAATCAGAATCTAATTTCATAATCAATAAACTAAAAGATAAAGATAAATCTTTAACAGTTAATGAGCATGAATCTTAACTCATCCGACTAATAAAACCCATGGAGAATCTCCCATAATCAAAGAAACAATCCTCTAATAATTTTCCATATATTCCATACTGCTTCTACATGTAAAAGAGACTTGATATTTATAGATAAAAAGAATAACCATGACTCCTTAAAATTTAGGACCACTAGCCATGACTAAGAAAAATAACATACTTGAATACATTTAATTCAATAAATTAAATACTGTGACTCAGCATATAATCCCAACTGACTACACTTAATCCTAATCCCAATGCCGTGCACACCACTACTAAAACAACTAAAATAAATATTAATAAAATAAAATTCAATCCCCTAAATTGACTGCATGAGATTTCCAAACTTGGTACTCTACCAGTGTAAAACACACCATAGATGAGGTAAGCCATTTATAGGAAGCCGGTCCAGTAATTCTTTAACTTGATTGTCTGCCAAGGATGTTATCAAGGAGGATTCTAGTTGCCAATGCTATAGAGTTGTTTCCTGTTATTTCTTTAACTGGAGTTTTATTTGTAAACAGTTGCAAGCTTTGTTAATCCAGCAGTGTTAAATTGCAATAGGATTTAAGAAAAATTCTTATACAAATGGTTATTCATTGTGGCTGAAAGTAAAAAGGTACAAGATTCTTTGGGTTGTTATAGTATTAACATAAATAAAGGTTGAGAATCAAGGGTAAATTTTTAGGGAAACTTGGTCTGCTGAAATTTGGTAGACCAAAACAATCACAATCACAGACAGCCATATAAACACAAGTAGGCCATATAATATTATGCTTACATGTAAGTTAATGATAGTTTTGGTCTGTTTTTTATTTATACTAGGTGTATATAAGACATTCTCAAAGATTGATCGCAGATGAACTTCTCAATAATATATTGTGTTTGGTCACATACTTTTCTCCCTAACTTTCCTCCTCGGTTTGACTCTCAACACATGTTTACAGAAAAAAGAAGCTTCATAAATTTCAAGTCCCCTACTAATTAGATCAAAACAACATCCAATAAAAGCATTGATTTTCAGCAAAAGGAATGACCCAAAAAATCATGTAAGACTTGTAAGTAGAGAATGACTATAGCATGAAAGAAAAGAGAAAATCTGATTACAAGAAACAAAAGCAAATGCAGAAGTGACAAGAACTTTTAAAACCTGACAGAGCTATATAATTGATTTAGCATGTCTTCCTTGGCCTTTTCAACTTGGCAAAGGACAACTGCCTGCTCAAACAATCAACCAGCAAATATGTTAAAAACATTGACAAAACTGTAAGGTCAGGAAAAAAGGAAATGTTATAAACAAAAGCTAACCTTCGGTACATTAGCAGCTAAACTGTTCAGAACAGCCTCGACATAGCCACGAACTTCTTGAGCCATCCATCTGAGTTCCTCCTCAGGATCAGCAGGCCTTCGAGCCATTGTATCCTGGTAAAGGATAAGAAAACAAATTGAGCAATTTTTATTTATAAGATATAGGCTATTGACTACACAGATGAGCAATAGCTATGAACCAGAAACACACCAGGGAACCATCAGAGAGACTTTGCCTCATGGAAGAGCCACCCTCGGATGAAATCATTATTTGCCCTCCTTTTTCTCGTATAATATTACTTATTTTATTGATCCATTCAACCTTATCAGCAGTGCTCTCAGCCTTTAAAA
Source organism: Acacia confusa (assembly GCA_037074495.1). Classification (NCBI taxonomy): domain Eukaryota; kingdom Viridiplantae; phylum Streptophyta; class Magnoliopsida; order Fabales; family Fabaceae; genus Acacia; species Acacia confusa. The sequence continues at coordinate 40,859,543 of CM073502.1, read as the reverse complement.
TAACAGCACTATGTGCTGCAAGATAAGGCAATTATGATTAAAAGTGTCATTAAAAATCACATAGATAAAAGTAAGGATCCGAACCATAAGTGGCCATATTAACAAGGGACTTCACCTTTCAGAACAGTTTTATATGGAATTCTTGAAGTTATCTTAAACACAAGGTTGGCTTTCTTAGAATCAGGCCCATTGGACTTCTTATCCTTTGAGCTTTTTGATGGAGGATCCTGTTCCTCAGAAATTTCTTCAACATTGCACTCCTGGATAACAAATAAATTGTATTGTTATCAACATTATAATTTATGCTCTCTCGATGCTCATACAATAGTATAACCCATGCCAACAAAGGTATTTTGCAAGATGAAATGAATCAAACCATTACAAGTCCATCAAAAAGTCAAGAGAAATACACTCCAAATTTTGGTACAATGGACCAAGGGAAAAGGATCGGAAAGAAGGGAGGGGGGGGGGCATTGAACAATAGAACCAATACCGAAAGAAAATGTTGCACACACCAGAAATCAAAGCCATCTATTATCAGAAAGGAGTAAAAAAATTACTCCTGTTTTTAATTATTTTACAGATACACAAATGACAAAGGAACTGGAAGAAAACAGAGAGCAAGAATGATAAAAAAGAAATAATCATAGAAAAGTCTAAATTGGTTTTGATTTCCTATGAATCTTTAGATGCATTATAAGAGTGAACAATATGCAGTTTGCTGTAATATACACAGAATCAGGGCAAAATCACAACCCATTATCAATCAAATGGCTAAAACAATGATGCTTGCTGTCGCCACCTCATTCATCATGATAAAATTGAAATTTCAGCAAACAGTATGGTAGGTCCATACATCACACTTAAGCTTGAAACCTTTTGTCCTAAAGGGACATATTAGAGATTTAATGAAATCATTTATCATCCTGAACCTTCTTACAGATTAACTCTTAAGAAATTAAAATGAAGTGATCCATGACATCACTTTCTTTTTTTTAGTTCACGTCTGTGATTATTCTTAACTATAACATTCCCGAACAAGGGGGAAAGTGGGAAAGTAAGAAAAAACCAATCAAATGCCAACTAAGTACACGTTAAACCACTTATAGAATGAATCCATTCAAGCACCCGTAATACCTGCTTTAGAATGTCCAGTTATATCATAGTTACCTTATAGAATCTTTGTCCTCATAATTCTTATGCAAGCTAAATCATAATGTATCTCTGATTAAGGAAATATGCAAGTATTGACAGTCTACATACCTCTAGTGTAATAACACCACGGAAGTTTCTTTCCTCTTGCTTTTTGGTATAACCAAGCTGTGAGGCAAAAAGTAAAACTATCAAACTCAATAACACATACAGCAGATTGTATAAGTAGTCAATTTTATTTCTCAAACCAGAATAAATCAAGAGTTCAAGATGTAAGACAGATAAAAGAATATGATGATAAACCGTTTAGAAACTTGAAAACATCTGAAAGTAACTAATTTAAATGAGGTCCAAGTAAGCAAGAATTTTAAGGATAAAGAGAGATTAAAATATGAAATGTATGCAAAAACTGATGAAATACCAACAAATGAAAGTATAAATATGACATTCTTGTAAACAGTCACAAACCTTTCCCGTCTTTGCATTCAGGACAAACCATCGCCTGCTCCAACCATTTGTTTTTGCACTTTTCTTTGACAAATATCCTGCAAGTTGGAAGACTAGAAATTAGTATGTTAATGATTAAAAAGTCATCATCACTAATGAAATAAGTATCTTGGCCAATTACAGGTTCCAAATGTGAAGTTTAGCTCGGCACATGTTAGGAATTTCACTCATGCCTTTCTAGGTAGGTGAGATAGTGAAGAAACAGAATTATCTAAGCTTAGGAAGTGAGATAAAATAATTACCATAGAAAATTTAGGATCTGAAACTATTAAAGATTCTTTTAGAAGTACAATAACTCACTTTCAGATATGCACATATAAGCCACCTAAAATCAGCAGAAGAATATATGTTTGACTTCATAAAGCTTCATTCAAAAACTAAGCATTTGATCTATACACCATTCAATATTTTCCTTTCAATTTACGTGGATTGTACTCATGTCATTTATTTAATTTATAAAATGAATGTTCGTTAAATGGAGACAAAAAACAGCCACAAAAGGAAAGATAGGAGTTAAACCGCCCAATGAGTCTTTAACCACAGCACTTGAGCAATCTCTACCCAAAAAAGGAAAGATGTTCAGGTAGGGGAAGTGGGTGGAATAGAAAGACTAAACAGATAACTGATAGGGCTAAAACTTCAAGAATTACCTTAGAATAAAAAACTTAGTCATTTTCTAGTAAATTACCATCCAAACAATGTAACAATTCAAACTTAAAGACCACCAACTGTCCTAGTCCACCAAATATGAGAAAAATCGGCAAGCCCTAAACAGCAATTGTTTTACAAAGTAGCAGCATGGAATAGACAGATAGACCTGCTGTTATTTCTCCTTCAGGACCAGCAGTCTTTAGACCAGAAGCTTCTTGTTCTTCCTTCTCTGCCTGACCAGATTTTTCCTTTTCCTTATCTTTGACCTTCTCCTCCTTCATTGATTTCATGCTTCCACCAGTTTGAGGGCTAGTTGCCTAACATATTTAGTTAACAGGAAAACAAAGGGTTTAACATATTTAGTTAACAGGAAAACAAAGGGTAAACCATGAATCATTAAATTGGAGTTGCAAAAGTACAACCTCTTGGTTATTAAATTCTAAAATTGAAAGCTCTATGTAACAATATGTGACCACCTACCCGGTTAAGTAAAGATTGTTCAGCAACATGCCCTCTCTTTGAGGAACCATGTTTCAACTCCTCCTCCCGACGCTGCCTTTCCATCCTAAAGTAAATAACACAGAACAATCAAATAGAAATTATCTCACACATGCCAGAACCCAAGAATATGCCAACTTAAATTGATCCAACATCACTAGTATGTCCATTTAAATATTCCCAAATAATTGTTCCATGACCTAAAAGCACATAATCATCAATTACTAACATGTCAAACTTAATCATGTCAGGAAGCTCGGGCATGGGAAAATAGATATCACAACTCAAGCTCTAATAATATCTATAAATTACCTCCTTTGTACCAAACGAATGAAGTGTTGGGGGGGCACAAAAGCTCGTTCCATATCAACTAGGGCTACCACCATTTTCTTTGTTTCATTTTTAAATCCTTCTAGTGCAGCCGTTGCAATAGCCACAACCTTGTAATTTTAAGAAACATATCAGGATTGAAAGAGGTGTATCTCACCAAGTAGGTGCTCTCAAGCAAAATAAATGAAGGAGCAATTTGGAATAAAAGAAATAAGCTTTAATTGGCAAAGTAATACAATTGTTAGGTCGAAAATGAAATGACTTCACATTTACTTGGGAAAGGAAATATAACAATGAAGTTCATATCCATACCTCCCTCTTGAAAGGAGGGTATCTTCCTAAACCAGGTGTAGCATTGGCAGCAGCTGAAACAATATCTATCAGGATCCGATGCACCTGAACCACAACCAAAAGAACAGATAAACACACATATTTCATTGGGAATAAAATACATAAATTATTGTAATTTATGGAAAATTTTATTCAAATCAGGTCATCTAAGTGAGACTCCTTTAAATATTCTAATTAGACAGAATACAGATGAAAATAGTCATCAGTCATCACTCTACACAGTGTTTACAGTTGCAGACCAAACAATTTGATAGATATTGTTAATTAAAAAGACAATAACTGAAGATTGAAACACAAAAAACCAGTGACAGTACAGAAGAAGGCAAACATGGATACTGGATGTAAACTATCAATCTAAATGACAAAGAAGCTGAAAGAGTGAAGCACAGCAAGCATTATTATCAAAAGCTTAAAGTAATCAAACCCAAAAATGACTCCCCCCCCCCCCCCCCCCAAAAAAAAAAAAAAAAATGACTCAAGAAAACATTGCATAAAACATAAATACCTCATCCACACAAAGCCGTGATGGTTCTTTTGCAAGCTCCAGAACACCTTTAATTAGAGATCTTAATCCCTTTTCAGGGGAAATAAGGTATGGCTGATAACCATCAGCTTCTAGCACAATCTAATATGAACAATCAAGTCAGTAGAAGTAGTAAAGTCAAAAATCAAGGCAATATGTGTGTGCGAGAGCACAGAAGTAGGACAATACTTACCCTTTTCACATTGGTGATGTCAAAATGTCTATCTAAAGGTAATTGCTTCATTCTATTAGGAAAATTCCCCTCAAAACTAGCAACAATTTTCCATCCAGCTCCCTGCAAGGTTATTCATGGTAAATATGAAAAGAACTATAAACTTACAGAAAACAGATTTATGCTGATAAAACATGTTCAAATCTACTTGTCAACAAATCAATAAATGAAACAAAAATGATGAAATATATTATAACATAGTAAATATTCTACAAATTCAGTGGTAAGCATGAGAATAATGAAGGTAGGAGATGTTAACACGTTTATACCCAAACCTTCTCCTATCAGCTCCTTCCTAGGGGAAAAGTGGTAGTTGAAAATGGATATTTCAATACAAACTAATCAAATATGTCATTAAATTTCCAAAACCTCCCAAAATTTGACCTTCTTATAATTAAATAAGGCATCAAAGACCAAACAAAGTTCTTTTTAGCAAATGGCAACTCAAATATACTGAGATAAGTAAAATCTACACAAAGAAAAGCTGGCGCAGGAGAAATTAACATTCCTTGTAACAGATCAAATGAGATGATATCTGTTACAGTATAAGATTGAGGAAACTCACCTCACCAGTGTTAATATGTTGTAAGAACTTATCCTCAAATTCACGACAAAGTTCCAAGGCTATGGCACGTGTACCCTCTGCAGAGGTAACCATTTTCTCACCAAGCCTCACCAATTCATCTTGAATTACGCTAGACTTCCCTTGTAACCTAATCAGTGAAAAAGTAAAGATTAATGAGATATTTCCTTTTTCAAATTCAATCAAAGTCAATGTGAGTATAAACTGCACATACATCTTATTCTTCAACAATCAGCATCAATCATCTTATTCTTTGCTTCATACATGTCTAGTTTTACTTGCACATAGAGTTCATACGAATACGGATTAACCATAAGATTTCATCAAACAGTTAAAAAAGAAAAGGAAAAGCAAGATCTTCACTGTGAAAAACAATACAAATTTCCATAACAAAATGAAAAACTAAGAACTAACGTGAAATACAGCTAGGATAACAAAATCATGCTTCAAGGACATCTCAATAGGGGCACACTGGTTAATAAGCTACTCAAACTAGAAATAAAACCACATTAATTTCCTTGTCTTTTCAATGCAAGCAGGTTTTTGAGAGGAAAAAACTTCAAAGCCAATGATCGTCTTAAAATTCCTTTTATAAGTTGAAAACTAGAAGGAAACAACATCAAGACAGAAAATAGATCTTTCATTAAGAACTCACTAGACTATATCATTATCTGTTGCCCTTCAGTTAAGTTGCCACTACCAACAAAATCTTTTATGAGAAGGCAAAAAGAAATTGATGCTTCCAATTACTGATAAAATGTCATTACAACAAATGTAAATTACCCAGATAGAACGTTAGGCAGCCTGAGCTTCATACGATTCCGAATCTGCTTTGCTAAAGCATCCACCAAAGCTATCCTTCCAAGTTTACTTGGAGGAGCTCCAGTCAATATTGATTTAAGGCTTTCACTCTCAGCTCTCCATGCAGTTTCCAATGAATTTTCAGAACCAGAAGATCCAGTCTGTGCTGTTGCTATTGAAACTGATTGACCTATCAAAGCAACCCAAGGTATGTCCGATGTTCTTGAAGGACCCTTATTTGATAGAAGTGCTTGAACTGCAGCCAGAGACTTCTGGTCTGATGCAGCTTGATCAATTTTACTTATAACTCCAATGGTCCTTGTACCTACAACATAATTTTATAGGTTTTATTGCCTCATTAGTCAATTTATGAAAAAGAAAAACTGAAAAGAAAAGGCTCAAATAAAGCTATAACAGAGCTACACAATTTACACATAGAAATGAACCAAAAAAAAAAAGATCAAAATGATATACCTTCCCCATCATATTCCTTTGCAACTCTTAAGGCTCGAGATGAAGCAATTTCAGGGGCTTGAGCTGCAGGTACTATAACTAACAAAATGGCATCATTATGCTCTGCATATTCACTAACCTACGCAATGAACATTGCATATAACATTAGAATTCCAACACTATTTGGATATAACTTACCAAAAAAACAAAATATGGAAGAACATAATCTCAATGCAACTAAGATTAAAATTCAAGCCAAAATCAATCTTGGGATCAGAAAAATATATGAAAAGGGCAAGCAACCAGTTACCATTGAATCATCCATAATGCGCTGATCCAATCCAGGTAAATCAACTAACTTGAGCGGTGGTGCTGGAAAGACAAAAGGTTAAAGTGAAAAAGCTAAGAATAAACAGGGAGAAGGTTATATCATGAAAGCAGTGGTCTGTTAAACTAAATAATTTAGCAAGTATAAAATAGAGATCATTTTTGGGTAAAAATAAGAGACAACTATCAGCTACAATATTGTGGGCACCATTCCTCGCCAAATGTCTAAGGTAAGTAGCATATTCATGGATTATAAATAGTAAAACTCGCTATAGATTTTATGCTGATAACTGATATACTCATATATTGATAAGTTTTAAATGACATATTTTAATTGTTGTCACATGGCTTCTAGACTTTATTGAATAATATATATCTAGACTGACACTATACCAAAGCAACAATACAACTAGGAAAAGGAAAGCAGAATCAGAAATTTGCTTCACAGAATTCTCAAGTGGCTAGCAAAACAAGCTATAGGTTTATTAACATTTAAAGAGGATAATAAGCATCAGCCATTACTCATCAACAAACCTGTGCTTGTCCGTAGCTTCAAATATATTTGATCTCGGCTCTTCCCTGAGACACTTTTACCCAATCTATCCTGTAATGAATGTCGTAAAGCACCTGTAGCAATTAAGCAAAGCATATTGACGCCTTCAGCAGAAAAGACAAGTGCAGACTGTAGAATATAAGCCACTAAATGCAAAAGTGAAAACAAAATAAAAATGTCAGTTACCAAAAGAACAAATAATCCTTAGTGAATATAACTACTACGGCCTGTATGACAAAGAAAAATTATTGTAATTCCAAACACCATCACTGAGCCCCCGCCAAAAAAATTTGCTACATACAAAGCAGTTGCAAAATTAACATCCCAAAATTATTTTGAATTTACAACCACCAGAGGTACCAACAGCAATATTGCTTGATGAAACACAGTTCAAGAAAAGAAACCACACAAGACAATAGAAACTAACTTGCAGAAACTTGCTGTGACTTATTATCAATCTGCAAGACAATTGATTTACTGCTCAGGGAACCATCTTGCTGTAGATCAATGCATATAGGAGCTCGTGTAGCACCATTCTCACCAGTAGGCTGGGAATAAAGGAGATTTTTAAGAATAAGAACAGTATGTAAAGAAGGCATTGGAACTAAGTTAAATGAAATTAAATGAAACTCCATAAATCCAACTCACCAGAACAGGATGTCCAATCAAACTGTTCAAAACAGCAGACTTACCAGCACCCTAAAGAATGTGGACAAAAACAAAGAAACAAGATAAGGATACAACAAACTTTGTAGACAGATAAAAGAAGCATCAAATATCAAAGAAGTGTGTAGCAAAAGAAAAATTGAAATTAAAATTGAGTTCAAGCTGATTAAAATTTCCCCCAAGATCCTAAACACAAATTAATGTTAGGCTTGTTATTTCATTGATGAATTGCAATGATATACAATTATCTTCACGGCTGTGAGCTAACAAAAATACAGATCTTCATATCCTTCAACATAGACATGTTCCCTAGAACAGTGAAGATTACATCCAAGGGTATCACACACCAATACTCTTTAAAGTCAAAGGGGAACAAGAACTAAGAAAGTTGATTGTTACATCATCACCATGGGAAGCAAGGCCCGACTTTTAAGGGATTTGATAATGTAATTACTGTTGTACACATCTACCAAGAACACCAAACCATTAACAGATCCTGCATTGTTAACACTCAAAATAGAAGCCATTAATGTCCTGAACAGAAAACCAATGCATATTGAAGGATATATATCATGATGAAGCATGTAATACTAATAGCAATACATGCTCATTCTGTTTTATGAATTTCAAAAATTGAGTTCAATAACAAACAGCCACATTCTAATCTCAATCCAGAGTCCAGTCTTCACCTTAACCAGAATTCCATACAAGGGCAACTAAGAGCGCATCAACCAAGAACTAAGTCATATTATCTTCCACAACGGGAAAAAACATAATTTATTTAATTTACCGTAAAAGATTAGTCAAATTTTCAAATCTCTTCAAAACATTTTCAGGAAACAGTCTGCCAAAACTTTCAAAATACAAATCCATTCACGAGTAAACTAGCACAACCAATAACTGGAAGCCATTATAAGGTGTTTTAATAAAAGGATTCAATTTTAATGCTCGATCATCGTGTGAAATGCAGAAAAGTTGTTTAATTTAGCGACAAGGCACCTTATTAAAAAGTAAGTCATAAATTCATCAAATCCCAGGTTCCATTGCGATCACAGGGTACCATGATTGTACACTTCAATATCACAGGCACTATTTGTACGAAAATAGTTAAAGATCTACAAAAACGCAGAGTGAGAAATCCATAAGCTCAAACTGATTAAAAAAACCAAATCCAACACACTTGTTCAAAACCATACATCACAAATCAAGTATCATAAACCCACAGATGAGCAAGAAATAGTCATCGAAAAGAAAATAAGACAAAGGAAGTCAAAAGGCTTTGACATCCAAGTACTCACAACGTTGCCCAGTGCTACAACATTGAGAAAAGTGGAGGGCCTTCTTGAAGATGAGCTGGTGTTCGACTCATCAATATCTTCGTCGGCAAGTACTGCCACAGCTTGGCGCATCGCAACAGCAAGCTGGGACAACTCCTCGATCGCCTCCATCAATCGCAGAGATCAAGGATCCAACCCCACAAACTATAAAACTGTAAGCTTATTAGAGTCCAGACAAACGGCACTATATCGGGATCGATCGAAATCGAACCCTAACAAGTGATTCACAACGATCTAAGTGTATCAATCAGATCCCTGAATCCAAAAGGCTGAACTTGAGTTCCCCCAATGAGATTCGAAACAGTGAAATGAACAATTGCTGATCCTTCTTCAAATTGAGAGAGGAAATTCAAAACGCACCACACTTTCTCTCTCCCCCCCAAGCTTTTTCAAACACCTCCCTCTGGCCTCTTTCTTTTGATTTTGAATCTTGTTTTGTTTTTTAACTATATTCGACGATTTTACTCTTCATTTCTAAATTCTCCGTCTCAAGAATTTTACTTCACTGCTTTTTATTGTACAAACTGAAAGCTCATTTCTCTTGAGAAAGTAGAATATGATAGCTTAAATATGGCTGAGGCTTGAGAAATTTCTGTGTCGTAAATCTAGGATCGAATCTCGAACAAAAAGAGAATCTAAGATCTGTATTAGGGAATTTTTTTTAACCGATGATAATTTTTATTTTTAATTTAATTTAGATAAATTAAAAAATATTGAACTCAGATGCTAACTAACATTTACTGTGTGAGAAAAATTAAAAGAGCTAAGTATAATATTAAATTATGAAACATATATGCTTATTATGATTGAATTAAGTTGTGAATTTGTGTATTGTATAAAGTTTGAGGTAAGGTAAGCTATGCAATTCCTAATTAACAAATAATACATAATTTTATATTGTATTTATTACCCACACACACACTTTTTTTTTTTTTTTTTGCCAACATACACATTCAAAAAGATAATAAAAGGATAAGTATTGTACCTTCTATTCTATGAAGATTATTTACCTAAAAATTCTATGATGATGAAAGCTAGCAATAACAAGATAGTGATGACTTATAGAGAGAGAGAGAGAGATTAAAGCTATCAGACCACTAATATTGTATCAAGGGTTTCAAAAGTTGTAAAAATAGGGATGATGATGTCAAAATGATTATAAATATTTTTAAATTTGTAACTTTTTGATAAAATTGCTTCACATCCTCTTCATGAAATCTCTTTAGCACTATGGATAACACAAAGAACATTAATTGGTCCAAATAAAAGAAATTATGACCACTTAAAATCGAGAAATCGAATTTAAGTTCATACAAAGATAATAAAAAGGCCCTTTATAAGCCCAATAATTGATATTCTTTCTAGTTTTTAATATAACATATATTTAAAAAGTTAATTTGATCCTAAAAATAAGATATAGATTTTATATTTGTCAATTTTTCTAAATTATTCCTATTGATACTTCCTCAATAATAATTAAGGTGGAGAGGGAATAAGAGAATTAAGGGAAATGACTGAAGTTTTATAGAAAATATATGTAATATTAATTAACTCACTTAATCTAAACAAATTAAGTAAATTTGTCTTACATTAAGGAATAAGACTTCTCATGCTTTAGAAACACTACATGATTTATTCATTTTTTAATATTATCAAAATCTCCCTCTATATAGATAACCAAAATCTCCCTCTACATGATTTATCCTATTTTACTCATGTAAAAGTTAAATTGCAAATAAGTTATTTCTATCAATTTGTTTGTTTAGTTCCAAAACCAAATTCATTTTCTTTATTAGGGTATTTGAGCAAGTGAAAAAACTCCATCAACTCTTTGGTCTTATTTATAAGTCATTTTTTATTAAAAAATTTGGTCTTATTTATAAATTCATTTTCAGGATAATAAATAAAATTGTGACAATTTTACCAATATTAATTATATCAATGAAAAGAGAGAGAGAAAAAAGAGTTGAAAAATACACATTCATGAATGAGGGTAAAGTTAAAAATTTACCCTATAATTATTAAGCTAACTACCTCTTTTTAATATATGTAATTTAGTTAAAAATGACTTTATAAATAGGACAAAAGTGGTATTTTTTTTTTTAGAGAACATACCACATTTGATCATGCGCCCATGTAGACAATAAATTTAAGCTCTTGATTGGTCAAGAGACTGAGGAGATTCCAACAAATGAATCAACAGATTAACTCGAAAATTATCATGTTTCAAAATAGTTACTAAACATTTCGCCTAGGTGTTACCTTGTAGGATAGCCTTTCCTCTTATTTTCCCCCTTCCCACGTTTCTTTTGTGCATTTTATATTGGCGCGAACAAACTCAATCTAATTTACTAATTTTATTATCATGAAGCTCACACACTAAATTTTTAGATATATTGTTAAAAGATCTCACTTAATCTTCTGTGAACTATGTGTGTCTACTGTAAACTACATGTGTGGAAGGAAAAAACATAGGTTAAGTTTAGTATATCAATATTTTCAATCACAAACCAAGCGCTAGTATAGCGCAGTGATATGACGCTGGGTTATCCAGCCTTTATATCAGAGTTCAAACCCTACCTGGACCATTGGTCCCTTTAAAAAAAAAATCAATCACACATATTTTGTACGACTTTGTAGTTAAATGATAATAATGGGGATTCATAATTAATATTTTAAAAATATGATACTTATGGTCAAAGAGCTTAACATAATGCATAGAAGCAACTTCATTCACCCTAGTTTTGTCCTATATATAAATACCCCACAAGTCCTTTTTATAAGGAATAATATTTCTTATGAAAGCGATCCTTTAATTTATATAAAGGATAGATTTCTTTTGCCTAAAATTTTAAATAATTATTTTCATTTTTATCCTCATTAAATATATTGACACTCATTATTGTTATGAATATACTTATTATGTGGATGTCCATTGACTTACGGTTTCCAAATATTACAAGATGACATGGGACCCACGCATAGTACCATGCATAGTATTTACTATTACGTGGGGCCCGCAGCCAATAATTTCCTCCCCTTCCTTTCAGCGTTCCGCGTTGATAACGTGTTTAATTATTATGGCCTAAGGGAAATTACACCAAATGACCCAGAGTGAAAATTACACTTAAGTCTCATTTTCCTTCTATAAATAGAAGACTTCTGTAACTATTCAATTACAGTGAAATGAGAACTTCTCTCTACTTTATCTCTCTAGAATTTTCTCTTCTTCTTATTTATTTTATTAGTTTTATAACACGTTATCAGCACGAAGACTCTACCAAGGTAATATTTTATCACTATTTTCTTTACTTTATGTTTATTTTATCTATCTATGATAGTCTTAACCATTATATAGAATTAAAGTTCTACTTTTACCGATTATTTTGAACATCGGGTTCCATGGTTAAGATTTGAGATTATTTACTATTTTACTACGGTAAATAGTAATTTACTATTCACAGTAAATGTACTCTTTTTCAGTAATTTTTACATTTTATTCATTTGACTCCTATATGGAAGTCTAGATTTAATCTTTCAGTAATTTTACCTTATTTACTATTTATAGTGAATAGTAACTTTTACTGTTCATGGTAAATTTACATTTTTACTATTTACAATAATTTTACATTTTTGTTCTTTTGGCTTTACATGGATGGTTTTACCTCCTACATAGATATCTAATCATAATATAACATTTAGCTTTATGTTATTTATTTTTATTTATCTTTTATGGTAGCAACACTATATATCAATGGGCTCCATTTGTTTAATTTAATTTGACATTTATTTATTTTCATGAAGGCACACTAGTATCTATTAGTGGGCTTTATTTATTTATTTTATTTAACGTTTATTTATCTTTTATGGTGGTGACACTGGTATAGTGGACTCCATTTATTTATTATTTATTTACTGCTTTTTATCCCCCTTCCCTTTTATTTTCATTTATTTATTTACTGCTTTATATATCCCCTTCTCATTAGTGGTAACCACACTATTAGTGGGTTCCATCTATTTATTTTATTATGTTTATATTTTATTTATCCTGAAGATAAATTGTTAAAAGGCCATGGAGATATGAGGCATAAATTGGCCTGAGACCATGTGGAGGCATAAATTGGCCTGAGACCATGTGGAGGCATAAATTGGCTAGAAGTCAAGTGATAAATTAGCCTGAAGCTAATGAGACAAGTTGGCCTGAAGCTAAGAGACAAGTTATGATACAAGCTTTGATCCATAAATTTTGTATGTCATCATTTGTATAAGGCCTCAAAATTGTATATTTGGCATTTAATACTCCCTTAAATTATGAGACAAGGGATTATATGATCATGGTTGATTGTAAATAAATATATCCAATTTGCTCTTGTAGTAGCAAAATTGTGATTAAATCAAGAAATATTATAGATTAATTTCTTGTCATGATCAAACAAATTAGTGAGTTATGGATCATGAATTTTATCCAACTTCATTCCCAGAAGTGAATGAAGCAAATTTATTATTATGATTATTTTGTGTTTTCTATGATAATTGTTGTGAATATAAAAGAAGAATATTCATAAACAAAATGATTAAATAAAAGACAATATTATTTCAACAAAGTTTAATAGCGAGTGACTCAACTCCATTACAAACCTTAATCATCTCATTCTGAAGATATTTAATGTCTTCTTCTTTTGCTTCTCTTGAGATGGGATCCAGATGAGGCAAAACTCTTCGTAATATCGAGATTTGCATCATAAGTTTCTTAAGCTTTTTGTGTGGCCACTCAGTTAACCCTCCTTTTTGATAGATCTTTTGTATGGTGTGAGTAGACATATTTAATTGTTTACTCGCATCATCGAGGGTTAAGTGAAAATAATCACTTAAATCATGGTGCGTTGTTTTCTTTATTCTTTCCCGTTGCTCCATTGTTAATCTATATAATTCACCCTGATTAAGGGATGGAATATCATATAGAATATTAACCGCGGGTTGTTTTCCTTTATCTAATGAATTTTCGATGTTGGTTTGAAATGAACTCCCGCGGGGTTCATTTGGATTTTCCGTCCATTCCGAACCAACACAAAGGATCTCATAAAAGGTTAATACAGGATCACGCATTAAGTTATATCCTGATGCTTGTAAATCTATACAATACTGTGTCAAAAAATGTTTGATTTCTCCAAAATTTTTATTACTAAAATCAAACATTGGAAGCCTGTCAGTATTGTAAGATTTATTCTGTACATTTTCAAATAAAACAGCGTGGGAAAGCATACCTGTTCTCCTTCCGTAAACTTCTAGTTTATGACACTGAAGTTCGTTGGTATGTATAATCTCCCGTAAAACATCACAACAACTACAATTCAATAGGCTAGTAGTTGCTAATTGGTCGGTAGTCACTAGTTGACTAGTTGTAGCTGGCTGGCTGGTTATTGTTGGTTTGATGGTTGTTGCTAGCTAGCTAGTCATTACTGGCTGGCTGATTGTTGATGGCTGGCTGATGATTGCTTGCTGGCTTGTGATTGCTGGCTGATTGATTGTTGTCACTATTGGCTGAACTAGATTGGTAGACTCCATCAGTTCAGCCATAGTTCTACACCTTTTAACCGGCCTCCTTGATGAACCTGCTTTAGTTGTACCTTCAATCCTTATAGATTGAGGAAGAACATTTGTTCTAGGGGGAGAAGTAGGTACATTTGAAGCAGAAGGAGGAATAGTAGAAGGCGGAATAAACATGTCTAGAGGTTCAGAAAAGAGTAAAGAAGAAAATGACATGTTTGTCTGATCATCATACAATAAAGCATCAAGTAATGCTGTGTCAGATGTATCAGAAACTGGGATAAAATTACTAGGTCCTGCCATGGCAATAGAATTTAGAGAAATATGTGAGTATCTAGTAATTAATATCAGATGCTTGTGTGTTTGTGAGGCATGTTCGTTTGCCTTCTTCTATTTATAGCCGAATTAAATCCTATTGAATCTCTGCAGATTTGCACAGTCCTGTTAAATCTCTGCAGATCTGCTCCTTATAAAGCACGAGCTTAGAACCTTTTTGACTTTATATGCATACGACAATCCAAGTTGTTACGCTTGTGATCCCACAGTGATGCATGATGCATCGGTGATTCCACAGTACTGCGCTCGTGAATATTTTTATTAGATCGATGATTTTGATAATCCCGATGATTTTGTATTGATATGTATTTGATTGCAAATTCTGGATGAAAATTTTGTTACCAGAAGTAACAAAATTGTGCATTGATAATACATTAAGAAATCTGTGAAATTTTATTGATATCTGCAGAAATAGATATCATATATGATATTATTATGAAATATTATATGGAAGTTACATGTATTGATGGACTCACACTTGAGGGGGAGAATGATATTGATCAAGTGTGAGTATTTGTATTCTCCATGAATATTTGTGTTAATTCCTCCGGAATATTATGAGAATATTATTGATTATAACTGGAAATGGATCTCTTGAAATGTATCAAATTGAATGATATAGGATACATGTGATATTATAAATCACATAAGTTTGCAGTGATGTTTGCAACCAGAAGTTTGCAACAGATTATGTGCGCAATTTCCAGATAGAATGATCCAGAAATTATATGAGATTATAAGAACAGTGTTTATTATATTAGCCAACAAAATTTTCCCCGTAAAATTGGCTTTTGGTCAGGAACCAGATTAATTCCATCTTAAAAGTTTTGAAATGTGCAATGATTATTTATCTAATATAATGCACACAGATGGATACACACTACATGATTAGATGAGGGGGAGTAAAATAAGCAGATTGGGTAAAAGAGATAAAGTGGAATGGATTATCATTGGCTCATTTTGATCCTCGTACAAAACAATGTGAACTAGAAGTTCAAAAGATAATTCATTTGCAGGATTTAGCTAATCGAATGCCAGAAGCATTCACTGACCCAAAGAGAGTGACAAAGTCACATGTTTCAGCTGCGAATGCTCCTATTTGAATTGATATCCCTCAAGAAAAACCTATTGTGAATGAATCTAAAACACGCCTGAAGCGTGGTAGACCAATCGGTTCTAAAGATAAAAATCCTCGAAAGAGAAAAGGAGCTAAAAATATAGATAGTCAATTTGAAGATAATCATGAAAAGTTAGTAGCTCCAGCAGAGCCATCTCCTGAAGAGATGAAGAAAAGCTCCAAAAGAGCTATCTCCTAAAGAGATGTTATCTCCAGAAGAGATGTAATTACCAGAATTGAATATTATGGTCCTAGAAGAGACCCAGGTACCTAATATATGTGAATAAAAAGAGATCTCAATAAATGAAATCCGATGGGACTAAAAATGATGTCAACGTTGATGATATTTAAATAATAGCATATGTTGTAATAAATGATGATGAGAATCATGAGCCATAATATATTAGTGTGCTAAAAGCACATGTCTTTAAAGGACGTAAGGCGCCAGAAACATATGTCCCTGAAGGATTAAATATGCCAGAAGCATAAGTCTCTGAAGGACTCAAGATGCTAGAAGCATAAAATTTTTGAGAATGATGATAAGTTCATATATTGCCAGAAGCAATTAGAGTGTGCATTTATATGCACATGTATATTTATGAAAAGATTATTATGATTTTACTTGAAAGATTTTGCAGGTATACAATGAATAATCAAATTGAATGTTTCTGTAATTGTTCTACAAGTGAACAACAGTATACTTGATGACAGAAAGAGAATTATGCTCAGAAGACATTGAAAATTATGTAATCATCAGGGGGAGCAAATTTGATGTAATCAAGAGGGGGGAGACGATACACGCTGTACTCTTTTTCCCTTATCTAGGTTTTGTCCCACTGGGTTTTCCTAGAAAGGTTTTTAATGAGGCAGCACTTGACAGTGTATCGATGAATGATGTACTCTTTTCTTTGACTAGGTTTTTATCCCACTGGGTTTTTCCTAGTTAAAGTTTTTAACGAGGCACATTCATAAATGGACATCCAAGGGAGAGTGTTATGAATATACTTATTATGTGGATGTCCATTGACTCACGATTTTCAAATATTACAAGATGACATGGGACCTACGCATAGTACCATGCATAGTATTTACTATTACGTGGGGCCCGCAGCCAATAATTTCCTCCCCTTCCTTTCGGCGTTCTGCGTTGATAACGCGTTTAATTATTATGGCCTAGGGGAAATTACACCAAATGATCCAGAATGGAAATTACACTTAAGTCCCATTTTCCTTCTATAAATAGAGGACCTCTGTAACTATTCAATTACAGTGAAATGAGAGCTTCTCTCTACTTTATCTCTCTAGAATTTTCTCTTCTTCTTATTTATTTTATTAGTTTTATAACAATTATCTCTTTGTAATAAATTTCTACTCATTATTTCTTACATACTCTTTTTATAAAAAGGGTATAATTGGAAATAACTTCATATATTTGCTTCTTCACGAAGATTGTGAAAATTGATTGTTCGCATTAAAAATGAGTCAGCTGAATGGATTGAGAATCAGGATGACATTCTACAAATTATTTCAAGCAGATTTATGAAAACCCTGACTCTTTCGATGATGAATGCGCAGATCACACATTAATTACATCAACTTGCCAAAACTATCTCCTCAGTCCTCATCATCCCAAAAAATGATTCGTAGGGTGTCTGTCAAAGAAATTGAGAGGGCAATTTTTGAGATGAAGGCTGATAGTGCTCCTGGTCCAGATAGTTTCCATGCACGCACACTTCTATCAGAAGTTCTGGGCATTGCTTAAACATGACATCATTGCGATGGTTTATCAGTTCTTTCAAAGCAGATATCTCCTTAAGGAATTAAATAGATCCTTTAGTATGCCCATTCCAAAGTGCAACAATCCGTATTTAAAGAGTTTCGGCCTAGTAGTCTTTGCAATGTTATTTATAAGCTCTTGCTCTTTTCCAAGATCTTGTGTAATCGGTTGAAAGATATTCTAGAGGATTTGATTACTCCAAATCAGAATGCTTTTATTAAGGGTAGACTGGTAGACTTAATTCTGATAACATTACTTTGGCTTCAGAATGTATGGCAAAAATTCATGGAACACGAAAAAGCCAAGATGGATGGTTTGCAATTAAGTTAGATATTGTTAAGGCTTATGACAAGGTGTGTGTGGCATTTCATGAGAAAATTGCTACAGAAGATGATTTTTCCACCTCAAGTTATTTAATTAATCATGCAATGTGTACTGACAATTTCTTATCAAGTCGTACTTAAGGATTCTCCGGGAAGTCCTTTCAAGCCATCTCAAGGACTCTGACAGGGTGATCCACTTTCTTCTCATCTGTTTCTATTTTGTGCAAATGTGTTATCTTGCAAGATTCATTAGACAGAAAATTATAACCGGTGGGATGGTATTTGTGTATCTCAATTAACAATACCATTGACACATTTGATGGATGCTAATGATACCCTTCTTTTCTGTCGTGCCCTTAAAGAAGATTGTTGTGTGGTCAAAGCTCTACTCCAACAATATTCTTAGATTTCAGTTCATCATGTTAATTTCCAAAAATTTTCTCTGGTATGTAGTCCCTCAGTTCCCTATTGTATAAATCAAAAATCGTCAAACATACTTCAAATTAAATTCCATTTCCGATTGGCAAATGTCCAGGTATGTATATTGATGATCAACGATCGGAAAGAAGAAAATACCATGAACTACTTGAGAAACTTGACAAGAGACTTGCTAGGTGGAAAGACAATCATCTTTCTTAGGCAGGCCAGCTTGTGCTAATTAAAAATTCTAACATCCTTAATGGTTTATCCATTTTCATGCATAAAAATTTCTGGCCAACTAGGTCATGACATAGACATGAAAATGGCCAATTTTTTCTGGGGATGGTCGGATACCTCAAAGAAGTCTCATATGCTTAAATGGGAGGAATTATGTCAACCACAGATTAATGGTGGTTTGCAACTTGTACAGTTTGAGGCTTTTTTTTTTTTTTTTTGCATTGGGGACCACAGTCTCAGGGAGGGGTCGAACTCAAACCCTGATAGACATTGGCAAAAGCCAACATGCGTGCCACTACACTCCCTAGGCACTAGCAATTATGCTCCATTGGCTGCATATCTATGGAGAGTTATGTCTGACAAATTTTTCTAACTCAATCAAGTGATGCTAAAGAAGTATTTGCATTGATTACAAAATTCTTTATTTAAGATTGCTTACAATAACTCTACTATATGGAAACATATTGTTAACTCAGGTAATGTGGTCACTGAACATCTACCCTGGAAGGTGGATGATTATTCTTCGATCTCATTAAATAGTAGGCTATGGTGGCTTTTGCAGCAGTCAAGTTTGACTTACCCTAACTTAAAGGTGTCAGACTTTATGTAGTGCTCTCATGGTAGCTAGAATTTTCCATTATTATCCTTACTCTACTCCAAACAGGTAGTTTAGCAATTTAAGAGATATCTTATTCATCTTTCTTGTCCCTCTAATATTATTAGATGGACTAGTAATATTTTTGGTATATATAATACAAAGTGAAATGGTTATAAACTACTTTATAGCACACATGGATCAACCAATCTTGCGGATTATTAGGTATGTTATTTTTGTCAAGACAATTGTGATTTTTTACAACATGTATTCTTGTATTGTCCTTTTTTCTAGAGAATGCTAGTTCGATAGTCTAAATGGTCTTAGAATTAACGATAATCCGAACAAATCTTTACAACAATGGATAGTAATATGGTTGCAAAATTTCAAGGGTTTTAATAATTTCTTGACATACTTACCTTTCTAATTATTAAAATCCTTGTGGTTTGCAAGGAATCAAACTTGTCATTTAGGCATGACACCGTCTTCTCAGCAACGGATCCAGACTATCAAATGTAAAACAATAATTGCTTTATCTCATCTCTTACCACAACAAAATCATGATGATAATGCATCACAAGACCAGATGGTAGATTAGAGATATCCACATCTCACTAGATGGCATTTCTCTATTTGATGAGAGGTCATATGCAGAATCCACAACTCCAAAAGGACCCATAAGAACATACACATTAAAATATTTTTTAATTAGAGACTTTCATGAGGGTAGTTAACTCTAAACACCAAACTTGGAACACTACATCTGCAATTTTTTTTTCTTTTTTTTTTTTAAAGTTTAGGTGGGTTCGGCATCGGTCCCCATTATTGCCAGGGCACGGCCCCAAGGCTCTTTGAGCTCTTAAAAGGGACTTACAAGATCGTCTACTAAAGAAGCCTTCACAACGGCAGAGGGAATCGAGCTCTTGTCTTTCTGGGCCTTGAGCCCGTTTCTTACCATATGTGCCAACTCTTATTGGCACTATATCAAGCTATTGACTGATAACAACAGATAGAATATCCACACAGATTTCTTCTACATTGTAAACTAATCAAACAGTCCCACATGGAAATCATTACTAAGACAATAAATGTTTTTTTTGGTCTCTCATACCTTCGAGAGGATGTATGTTCATTAATGAAATATTTTGTAAAATTCCTTTTTTCATCGTAAATGAAATTACGCTTTATAAAAAAAGGTATAATTGGGGAAAAAAAATACTCGTTTATGGTTGGTGACTAATATTTTGGACCGCTTTGATTATTTTCCTTTATTAAAAAAAAAAAGGACAAAGGAGAATAGTAATTACGTAGACAGATATATGTTAGAAATTAAAACAATATATACTAATTATTATTATAAGAGATCAATTACTAACAATTATAAAACACTAACTATCTTTAATTAACATATTTATTATTATTTTCCTATTATCCCTTTTACGTTAACAAATTCTTTTAAATTTACATAATTAAAGTAGAGGTAAAATTTAAAACCTTTTTGACCAATTTAATTTAATAATTTAACTTCTATTTTTTAATTTATCCAAAATAATAGTTCACGGCTTATAATATAGGGTTTTAGTTTTCTCATGTTACATAAGAAAACTAAACTTCCTACACACATGAAATGGTGGGACCCATATATACATATATAAATTAATATATGTATATATAGGTTCCACTATTTTATATGTGTGTGGCATGAGATAGGTTTTTTCCTACAAAACACTAATCCTTATAATATAATATATCTAAATATATATGTACTTTTGAGAATCAATTTTTCAAATTGACCAAAAAGGGCAAAGCGGATGGTCTGCGGCAGAGACACCGCCATTTGTTAAGACGTGTTGGTTTTTCCAGAACTTTCCTGACTTCTACAGTGAAGCTGTTACGCACACTCATTCGGATTAGCGCTTCGTTCTGCTCTCTTTCTCTGGAGCCATCAGGCGTCAGGTGTTTTTTAGACTTAGTTTGTTACTCATCTTTGTTCTACTCTCTCACGCTCAGAGACGATGTTCAAGAAGGCAGTGGAGGCAAAGTCGCACCAGAGATTGTCCGGTGCTGATCGGAAGAAGCTGAAACGAACCATCAAAGAAAAGTTCCCAAGGGCTTCTGATTCCGATATTGACGTCTTGCTTCCTCCCAAGGTATCTTCATGAATATGCAGACCTTTAGTTTACCAATGTCACTGTGAATTCATTTCGTGATTGATAAAAGTATGAACTCTTAGAACTTAACTTCATTGTAGCGAGTTGTTAATAATTTTCTATTTGATAGACTCGAACATCTTTCGGGAAGTTCTATTGTTTTTTTGACCAAAAAGGGACTCCATATCATCACAACTACGGAAGTTTTTGTGTCTCCCTTTTGGTTCGGTGATACTGGCCTTAATTTGTAAACAGCCGCTGTGCGCATGCTTATGTGTGTGCATTTAGTCGTGCTATAATATATAACATTATAACCTTTGATTTAAACTTCATGTGATGCCTGTTCATGAAACATTTCTTGTGATTCTTCTATTCCGTTTTTCAAATCAATAATCATTAGCTTTTCGAAAGGGGTCTGCTGGTTTTGTCTAACCAAATTTTATTCTTATCATTGCGTTCTCCTGTTTCAATTTCAAAGCGTACAGCGCGAATTGTTTTTCCAAAGCAATAAGAAATACAGATTTTGCACCTTTTTTTATTAAAAAATAATTTCCCCCTTTCATCTCCCTGCCACTTTCCTGTATGGTCTAGTGAAAAGTTTTATCATGTTACTGTTTTCCTGCGCATTGACTTTCATTTAAATGAGGACTACAGCTAGGGAAAGAAAAAGAGCCTGGAAACTGCTTTATATTTGATTTGTATGTTTTCTTTCACCTAAAGGTTGAAGTTATGGATATAATACTTCCTAGTAAAAAGTCACATTAGGACCAATGAACTACACTCATTTAATGTGTGGCCTTCAAAATACCAGGCAGAAATAACGGTGGCAAAGTTTCAAAATCGTGTTCTTGTATATGGTGTGGAGGGAGGCTTTCCAATGTTTTTTGATGTTGATGGGCGGGGCTCAGACATATTCCCCACAGGTGCGCATTGCTTTTGTTTTTATTTGATTCTGCTGAGCTTGCCTAAATTACTCTGTCCCTGTCAGTCCTCTGGTACTTAATACAAGATCAGATAAGGAAGTTGTCATGTATTTTCTAAAATATCCTAATCATCTTCATCAATTCCCTCTTTCCCTCTCCTCCTTGATTATTGTTGAGGGAACATCAATAGGGGTAAATTCGGAAAAGATTGCAAAATATGAAACTATGTCTTAGATTCCCCAAATATATCTAATTATGACGGGAGGGAGTACTAAAACTGGCAACTACCCAGACCTCTCAAAATTCACTACCGTTAATTCTATGCCAGTGCTTTTATTTTGGATTATCTGTTGACTGTAGTGGCCTTTTCATAGTTGACCAGACCTTACCAAGTTATTCTTCGTGTTAAACTTATTTGCCTCATTTCCTTTGCAACCACTATAATTATGAAATGGCAGATAGTACAATAAATGAGGGGTCTTATTTTTCTTGGTAAATTCTTTTTCTGTGTTCGGTTATGAAACTATTCCAAAATCATAAGAAAACAAGCCATGCGGGTAATATTGTATTTGCGTTTTGGAGCAAAGTTCTGGCTTGAGGATGCCTCGATTTCTTTTTGTTTATTCTAGACCTTTTTTTCAACAAATTAAAGACTTTAAGCATTAAGTTCTCCCTTGCTTTGTTTAATGTCCAGCTCTCTCACATTTTACTGACTAAGCAACATATTGATTATTAAAGCTGCTGCAATAAGTTGCAACAAACTTTTTCTCCCTTTACTTTTTGTTTTCTTGTGTTGAAACCTAACCTTAAATTTTATCGTTCTAGCAAACTGTATGCCTATTATCATTGAGCTCCGAATAGATTACTTTATAATGGCATTTTTTCATCTGACACAGCCCTTAAGGAATGAACATTTAGTGTGTGTAGTTTTAGCAGCTTGTGCTCACTTTGGAATTTTGTCTTGCTTTTCGGTTTTGTCAATGCAGTTTATGCTCTCTGGATGGTCCCTGAGCTATTGCCTGCTTTTATGTTAAAGGGGGGTGGGGTTTCCCGGTATGTTATAGGAGGAGCGGACTTGATGTTCCCCGGTATAGCTGTACCTCCTGAAGGTCTTCCATCATTTGTAGCAGGGGAACCGTGGACAGTGAAAGTACCTGGAAATCCTGCTCCAATTGCGGTAGTTTCTGTTCTTTGCTTGTTTTTGTTTACTGTTGGTAGATTCCAAAATCAATTCTCTTAAGCTCGCAGTTCTTGTTTTAACCATTTTCATTTCAATGAAGGTGGGGAGTACAACAATGAGCAGTGTTGAGGCACTAAAAGCTGGTTTACGTGGGAAGGCATTGAAAATAACTCATTATTATGGTGATTTGCTTTGGCAAGTGTATCCTGGGCCTGACTCTTCGATTGATTATATGTTATTGAATCTGTCATTACTGACATTAATTTATTTGTTTTCTGCTTTGTTGCCTTGGCAGGGAATCGGCTGAGAATCGTTATGTACCCAATGCTGGTTTTTTTGAGGATGCTGTGTTTGAGGATCCTTCGATAGCATCATCTTTTCAGACTTCTGATTCAACCGAGGGTGACTGTGAGACTTCAAATGGTCAACAAAACAGCACTGGAAACAATGAGGGCGTGGAATCTCTGGATGTAAATGATGCTCCAGCAGACTCTGTCCATTCCTTGACAACACCAAATGATGATGCAAATGATTCCACTAATGAATTAACTGTTGGTGTGGGAGACTTGAAGTTACAAGATACTGGATCTGTTGATGAGTCAAATGAGCAACTTAGCCTATCCAGTGCAGACGTAGATTCACTGTTGGATAAATGCCTTCTGCAGGCATTACATACAACAGTGAAGGATAAAGACCTTCCGATGCCTGGAAGTACTTTATGGTAGAATATACAATTTTTATGCTCGCAATCTATTTCTTATATTTGACTCTTTGCCATTTGAACCAAATTAGACAACATTTCGGAACGTATTGACCAAAAAAATCAGGGAACTCAATGCCTTTGCTGCTTAGTATAGAAATCTTTAGTTGTAAGCTTGTTCATTAAGGTGGTTTGAGACAAGAACAAAAGTATGCTATTGTGGAGGACTGTCCATCTTAAGTTATTGGAATGTGCACAAATTGAATTGGCTTAAATACTAGAGGAACGTATTATACTTTAAACTTCAGCTAGCCTGAATTTTCTTACCCTTAAATGATCTAATACATGTTTCTGAATGGCACAGGTCAAATCATGTGTTGCCATGTAGGCCTTCAGGAGTGACTTTAGACATAAAAAAGTCATCACACAAGAAATTGTCGAAGTGGTTACAAGCAAAATCCACCTCTGGCTTGGTGTGCTATCTGCTGCTCTTTGTTTTTCTGAGAACGTTTATAAATGATAGAATCATGCTAATATTGAAATGGAATATTTCAATGTGTCAGATTAAAAATTGTGCTGAATTATTTATGTAGATTTTACTCTTAGAACTTTGGTTGCTTGGTCGCTCTTCTTTTCCCCTTGGTAAATGAAGTGTCTCCTATGAGGATGCACTTCAATTGTACATTTCAGACAGTGTGTATCCTCATTGAAATGTTAGATATGCATGTCAATGTGCCGGAATAACTTGCTTATATTGATTCATTAAAAAATGTAATGGGAATAGGACCATAGGAAGTTGTGCAGTTAGAATTAAGTTCATATGGTTGGTGTGATTTTGAAGCTGCTGTGACTGAAATTTTTCAAGTGATTGCTGTAGGATAAAATTAAATAGAGAATTCTCGTTGTAGGACCAA
Source organism: Acacia confusa (assembly GCA_037074495.1). Classification (NCBI taxonomy): domain Eukaryota; kingdom Viridiplantae; phylum Streptophyta; class Magnoliopsida; order Fabales; family Fabaceae; genus Acacia; species Acacia confusa. The sequence goes on along the minus strand of CM073502.1, from coordinate 40,834,360 downwards.
TTGTAGATGAAAGGAGAGGGAGGGAGAAATAGGTAGATGAGAAGAAAAGAGAAGGAACATATGGAAATAGAGAGATAGAAGGAGAAGGAGGAAGAAAGGGAGGGAAATAGAAGTACTGAAGTTTTGTCCAAAAGCTATGCTCCCTGAAAAGTTTCTGGACATGAGTTTATAAAGTCGGATTTAGGAAACTAAAATCACTTGCATAAAAAAATAGTAATATAAGATTACGATGATATGCAATAATTGAAATTCTAATATTGAGTATTCCTAATTTAAGTCATAATTAATGGCTTGTTCATTTGGAAATAGTGATGCTGATTGGTCATACTGCTCCTTTGCATATCACTCCTAAGATTCTTTTCCCATTCTTCGTTACTGATTTAGTGAGGCTTACAATAATTTCTGATAACATATATGCTTTGTGCTAAAAAAGTGATCAAATTTTAACAGACTCTGTTTTCTCTTCTTTTCAGTTTGTATATTTATAAGTGTGCTTTTTCATAATTTGACTTAAGTAAAGCATTTGCAATTAACTCATTTACAATACCACTTCTAGATTTACATATTTTCATTTTGTACAGATTTCAGTTAAAGAAGATAAATATAAGAAGGAGGCCTTGCTGTTATCAGTTAATAGAAACCATGGTGATTATTCTTCCTTTAAGCCAGAAAAAAGGCCAGTTCAGAAAAGTGATCAGCCTGTAAATACTGCTAACGAAAGTCAGTCATCCAAAACTCTTGAAGTAGCTGAAATCTATAAACCAAGTGTACATGTCAATCCCATATTCTCAGCTGTAGAAGCAGACACTGGGAAACTTTACACTGCTTCCGAAGCTTCTGATATTGTCTTCAAATACGTTGAAAAGGAAAATCTTGTGAAGCCAACAAATAAATCCATTGTGGTTCTGGATGTATTATTATGTGACGCCCTGTTCAAGGGAGCCATTAAAAAAGGAACAACATATCCTACAGAAATTCACAAGAAAGACTTGGGATCAACATTTATAAGCGGTATGCAAGCTCATCATGTTGTAACAAGAGGAGGTGAACAGGTGGTTCGTAAAGGTGCTATCAAAACAATTCAAATAGTGACTGAACGACGACAGGGAAATAAGAAGGTGACCAAACTTACTGGTATGGAAACCTTTCTGATAGATGCCGAAGCATTAGCAGCAGAACTGCAGAAGAAGTTTGCATGCAGTACCACTGTTGCAGAACTACCAGGTATTTGTTGGACAATAGAACGTTACCATTTCTATTGTATATTTTCTCCGTGTTACCCTTAAGATATACACAATGTCATCTGTGTTACAACAGAAAATATTTTATTTAGTTAGTGTTTTAGGCGGTATTTAGTGACAGTTAGAGTCAGTAAGGGGTTGGTTCCCAAAAAAAAAGTTGTTAGGGGACCTTTGCCTATATACAAGGAAGTGTGAATTGAACCAAGGAGTCTTTGGACTGGGAATCAGGTACCAGTCTGAGCTTTTTTCTGATTTAAAAACCCAAATCTACTGATCAAAAGCAGGATTTGGTTGGATTTATTGCTTGGTCCTGGCAGTCTGATCTATTATTTGGGGGTTCAATAAAAAATTTAGGATTGGATACAGGTTTCAGTATGGGAAGAAAAAGGATTCCTTCTATTCTTGATGTGTTTAAAGCCGTTTTTCTTTTAAAGCGTCGACCAACCTCATACTTTTAGTAATTTATACTTTGCAAATGATTGGTTTCTACTTCATCATTGGCTCAACATATTTCTCTAATCAAATTCACACCAATGTCTGACTAACTATTCATGGGGATGGTGTCTGCAGTTTGCTTCATTTTGATGATGTTTGGCTTACATTGCTGATCTAATAATGAAGGTGTCTTATATTCATCTTAATATCATCTGAAATTTGGTAACCATCCTCTCAGGTAAGAAAGGGAATGAAGTCTTAGTTCAAGGAGGGGTGATTGATGACTTGGCGAAGCATTTGATTGAACAATATGGAGTTCCAAAGAGATTCATTGAGGTTCTTGATAAAACCAAGAAATGAGCTGGCTAGATTGTTGGTTGTTTGCAAATGGATATGCATTTTGGAGGGTGTGTGAATTTTGGTACGTTTGTGTGTCCGGTATGTTTGTTTGAGGGTGATTATAAGGAAAAATTATGTCATGCACCTGAAGAGTTATGATACTTGTACTTTTTCCCAAAAAAATAAAAAAAATCGAATCAATAAATTGGTAATATTTCATATCTATAGATTCTCTTTTCAATTATATTTATTGTTATTTTAGGTTGCTTGTTTTATTAGATATTTTATTCAGAATGTAATAATTTTTTTTTCCAACTATATCTTCAAGGCTTCAAGTATATTAGAAAGTGAGTATATCAAATGAAGGAGATTAATGAGGGCATTTTAGTCATAATATTGTTTTGTATTAATTAAACATTTCTTAATCCATGAACCATAGTTTTAAATAACTATATTCAGATAGAAATAAATATGAAGTGAAGTAACTTCTATCCCAAAGAATACATATGCACATGTGCCTCATGTCCTTGGGGAAAATTATTACAGTCCTAATTTAGGAACTCAATATTTTTATCTTATCCATTTATTTATTTTTTCCTCTAAATTAATCTCATTGACTGTACAAGCTTTTATATTCTAATGCGCTGAATGGTTAAAAGCAAGAGTATTTTATGGAAATCAACGCATATTTTTCATACAATAATGACAAAAAATCAGGCTTAAATTTTGCATTTTTTAATCCAATAATGAGAAATAATTAACCTTTAATTTTGTTAAGCTCCTACCCGAAGGAATATGCTCGTGTTTCTAGAGCCGTGAATTTATTTATTTTGGAAGAATTTTCATGCAGTGCACTTTGTCATTTCTTTTGCTCTTTCTTTCATTATTCTTAAAACATCTCATTGTTCAACAGTTAGGGTTCAGTTCAGTATTAATCTTTTTCTCTAATGTTCCTCTTGACTCAACTGATGAACTTTTAGTTAAATTTATGTATCAGATGCACTAACATAGCTTTTCAATGTTCACACATTTATATTCTTGGGAAAATTACTATAAGCTCCAAGGAAAGAATGTAATCACCAAAACTATGTTGCAAATTTGGATAAGTTTCGTTGTTAATTAGTTCATGAGCATAAAAATATTTCAAAAGCAAACCCTATTGATGAACTTAAAAATAGAAAAGCTTGTATTTTCTTGTTCTTGTTTAGGTAAGATGAACTTAAAAATATAAGGTTAATTATTATATGAAACTTAATCAAAAAGTCATACAGGCATTGTTAAAAATATTGATAAAAGTACACATTTAATCTTTTAATTTTACGTTTTTTGTTTTTTGGAAATTTAGCTTTTTAAGGTACTCATCTTTTTCGTCATCTAATCCTAACATTATTAGTTTTTTTTTTAAAAAATATAAAATATATTAAAATTTTAAATGTAGGCAAAACGTTCACAAATGCTAACATATGAAGTTTAATTTTTTAAGAGAATAATGATTGTCACAAAAAATTATGATTTGAGATTAACCCTGTTAGAATTAATATTAATAATTTAGGGAACGAATGTCACACAAACTGGAATTTTATATGAAGTTAAAAAACCTAACTTTACCTTTGTCAAAAATATTTTTAAAACACTTTGTTCAAAATATTATTACATCTTTACGGACGATGAAACAGCTCATAAAGAATCTTTAAAAGTATATCTTTTTGAAACTGTGGAAAACAACAAAAATAGAGATATATTCTATCAGTATAAGTATTATTTATGTAAATTTCAAGACCCAAAAAAAGTTAAAATTAAAGTCACCATATTCCTAATCTTAAGAAAGAATATTACTTGCTATTCTTTTGCCTTTGAGTGGCACAAAATTACTCTCTTTTGAGGGATTCGTCTCAATATTTGCATATATTCTTCAAGGCAAGTTACTATTAGGCCAAACATTCTTTTAATTAAACTAGCTAATTTTAATTAATAGAAAAATTAATGTATAATTCCTTATAATCTCATCTCATTTTTTCTTAAGTCATTGTAATTTTTCCTTTATATAATTGAGTCTTTATAGTTTTCTCAGTCGTTATAAGTATTGGCTCATATATTTATAATCCTTTAATTTATAAGAGAAACGACATTAATAGCTAGTAAATTAATTGATGGACTCACATGGACATAAGTTTTTTTTTGATTCAAAATGCTGCTATTATTAATTCAAAAGCCAGAGTATTAAGTAAAACATAATATGGGAAAGTCAGGAGGAGAAGCTAAATGAAAGAGAAACAGAAACAAAAGACATTAGCCAATGCCCTTACTCATATCCATTTGAAGTGCAAATTCAAATTTATGTGCATATTTTCTTCATGTGGTGATAAACTTCATGTGCAATAATAATATTATCCATATTACATATATACAAGTTGCTTAGTGAGTATCCACATAATCTCTAATTAATAAATTATGTGCATAAATAGGAACTAATGGTTATGATTGAAAATTAAAGAATACTTTAGAACCTAACAAAACGAGGAGGAAAAAAACATTAAAGATACCTAATTAAAATTAGGAACAATAAGAAAGATTTATAACTTGATAAATTTTTAGAATTAATATTAGGTGAGATAATTCACAGAAAAGATGGTGTTTATAATGAAAAGGGCAACATTATAAGTGGTTTGGAAAAAAGGTACTCCCTCCTATCCTAAATATAAGACATCTTCAAATTTTTTTTAGAGAGATTAAGAAAGCTAAATAAGTTACTTAAATCATATCATATGTTGTTTATCTTTAAATTATATATCAGTTTAATAGTTTAACAATTAATTTAGAGAAAAACTATAAATATAAATAGTCTAAAATCATTTAATTAACTTCCTTAATCTTTCTAAAAAAGTTAACTTTATCTTATATTTAGGATCGGAAGAGTATATAATATGAAATCATTTCAATTGATAATGAATCGACCTAAACTGAGTGAACTAAATAAAAATATTCTTGGTCGAGAATAATATGAGGTTATTGAAATCTTTTTAATTGATATGTTCCTGTGATTGATTTTTGTACCTTTCAAAACATGACAACCAAAATAGACTGTTTAGGGGGAAAAAAAAAATAGTAGTATTAAAGAACTTAAAGAAAATTCTACATGCAATATAAAAACCTTAACATGCCACACTATTAAGTCATAGATTCACATTAAAAGTTGCTCTTTTGCTACTATATATCAAAAAACAATATAGCCAAAATATTTATGAGTTATAAACAGTTTATTTATTTTTCAGTTAAATAGCAAAAAACTCTAATGGGAACTATACACAGAAAAAACCTCCCAGTCTTTAAAACTTGAGAATGAACCAACCTATAACTTTCTAGTTTCAACTTTGTATGGTTAAACACCAACTATTAGTTATATACCTCTTAAATTATATTTCTGTGTGGGTGTGATCGCCTCAAGCTTTGGGTTAGTCCGATAAATTTTAAGATATATGCAGATAAATAATGAATATGATAGAACTATTTGTATGGGAGTTATTTGCATAAATGTATTTGTTTAGGGGATTAATTGTATTTTAAAGTAAAAAATGTTGCCTATACATAACATATATAAAGTTTAGGGAAAATGAATAATTTGACGTTATTTTATATACTTTGTACCAGGGGCGGATGGTAGTTATGGCCAACTTGGGCCAAGGCCCCAGCTGGCCTTGTAAAATTTTCTAAAATTTGTTAAAGTATATGTATTAATTATATAATATTTTATTTTGGTCACTAATTTCACCCCAGCTAATCTCTTATGAGGATCCCAACTTACCTTCTGAAATATTTTAAAATATGTGTATGTATTATATATTATTTTATTATGACCAATAATTTAGCCTAATTAATTTTTTATCTTCCCTATAATTTCTCTATCTCCTTCTTTTCTTTTCTTTTTCTTTTTTTTTTCATTATTCCCTATTTCCTTGGCTTCCTCCACATGCATCATTTGACGCTTCCATTCTTCCCCACCCACGGGCCATGTCACCTCTGCTGTGAGCCTCTGACTCCTCTCACTGGCACATCCCTCTTTGCCTCTCTCCAAGCCACGAACTCAACTGTCCAGAGTCAAACAAGCTTCGGGGAGCTTATATTTGAAGGTTTTGCAAAGTTCCGAAGCTTTTCGAGTCTGTCGTTGGCCAAAAAAAATTTGCAGTGAAGTTTGTGGGTCTACAAGTGAGTTTCTCTCTCTACCCACTGAGGTGCTCCGATGAAGATTTTGCGAGCGTCTGGGCAGACAAGATGGTAATGTTTTATGCTTTTATTGTCGTTAATGTTTTTTTTAATATTGGTTACCCATTAGGCTCATAAAGCTGATCCATTTTAATCAATAAAGTATTTTTGAAGTCTTTCACTTTAATGGAATCTGGTCCATCTCTATGCTATCAAAGCCTTTTTTTTTTTTTTTATTGTTGTGTGTGTGTCTGTGAGGAGAGATTTAATATCTTTTATTCTATTCTACTTGCAAAATTCAAGTCACAAACTCACCAAAGAAGGATCAAACAAACCACCTTGGCTTAACCTTGGCCATTCTCAGGTTTTTATTCAGTTTATTTTTTATTCTTGCAATTTCAATCTGCTTTACTGCATAACTTTCTGTTGAGTCTTTTGTATGATGCTTTTTGTGCCTTACATTCTATAGGAATGGGAATTATATTACTAATTATTGTATTACCAATTTGTTAGTTTCATTTATTTAATTTACATTGTCGGTTATTATTTATTTATATTTTTAATGTTAAGTCATACTATTTAGTAAATAGTTTCAATATGTTTATTTTTTGGCCCGGGCTAAAAAATTTTCCTGGCTCCACCACACCACTGCTTTGTACAACATATGAGACCCATACTAATTATATTTACGTGAAAAATGGGATGAATAGGGTTGAATCAAATCAAACCAGTAAATCCTTAATGCAAAATATATTTTCTATTTTGACATGTTTTAATTTACTTTTTTTTTTGGTCGAAACATGTTTTAATTTACTGAAGCATAAAGAAAGCAAATATTGCAGGTGTTGGTAGGCCTGAGTCGGTATTTGAATAAAAAAATTGGAGCCAATTAAGTAATGGAGAATAATAATTAAGGATCAAATAAGAATATTTGGTTCATACTCCTCTTTGAGAACATCAATAAGAGCAAGAGAACCAAAACCACTCGTTGTTTTTCCCTATTCCCTGGTGAAAAAAAAAGGAACTTGATATTATATTTGTGTGTACTACATTTTATTAAAATTACTTAAGTTTTGTTAAACAATAGGCAAAATTTTCTTGTATTTTTTTTAAAATATTAAAAAAAAAGTACAGGTTCAATAAATAAAAGAAAAGAAGGCCTGTATAATTTAATTCATGTTTTAGGAGAAGATTTGTACTTGTAGTTTTTAGAATTATAAAAATAATAATAAAACTAACAAAAATTCACATAATCCCTGTGAAAAATTGCAGAAGATCCCTCAGTAAAAATATTTATTACCCAAAAACACCTAAAATTTGTTTAGGAACCCTGTCCCTTTGAGAGGATACAACTCGTATTTTGCCACTTTTATTATTGTGCAACATTTACATGTATCTTCCTCTACGTTCGTGCCAATGTCCTCAATTAATGATGAGTTGCACACGTCATATTTAATAGTCAAAATGAAAAAAAAAAAACACATTTCCCTATGATTAAAGATATGTTACACATAGCTTAAGAATAATAGCATCCGCTCAAGGACGCATGCATATACCTTTGGAAAATAAATATTTTAATGGGGGGTTTTTCAGCAATTTTACCTTTCTCTTTCTTGGTAAAATAATATAAAAGACGATTTACATTAAGCCTCTGGCTGGCTCTCTACAAGTAACACTTAAAACCATAGTTCTTCTTTTATGAGAGTCCAAACAGATGCAAGAACTTAATTGAAGTAGTAGAGTTATAAGTCTCTCTCACTTTCTATTACTTTCTCTCTCCCTCCAAACTGAGATTAGATGGAAGTGAACGAGTGGTTGAATGGATATCTGGAGGCAATATTGGACGTAGGAAGCAGCAGCAGCAGCAGGAAGAGGAACAACGATGGAAAGCACAGAGTCATGAGGTTTGAAGAAGAAGAAGACAAAAATCTGGAAGAAAATAATAATGACAATAATAATTTCAAGCTCTTCAGTCCTACAAAGTATTTTGTTGAACAAGTTATCGATACCTTTGATGAATCTGATCTTTACAGAACTTGGGTTAAGGTTTGTGTTCCTTTATCTCAATTTCTTTCTTCTCTCTCTCTCCCTCAGATGTGTGTGTGTGTGTTTGTGTGTCAGTTTATTTCTTGTTTCGTTTTAATTTTATCATCATCATCATCATATCATTTTAAGTATATGAATTTTATCAGGTCATTATTGTGTTTGGAATTCACTCTAATTAACTAATGTTTCATTATTTACTGGTGCAAAAGAGAGACCCTTCTGCTAATTCCTTCTGTTAGTTAGTTCATACTGAATTTTTTTTTTTTAATATATAGCATGTAATGTTTTCAAAGTTTTTAAATGATATATAAAGACACATCTTTCTAATTTCAACAATTGATATAAATCTTCTTTAAACTTTGCTAAATTTAACTGGTACCTTTTTTATTCTATAAGATGTTTATGTGCACTTTAAAAGTATGGGGGAGCTTTAAATAATTTTATAAACATGTTGAGAAATATTTAAACGGTTTAGGCTTTTATAATGGCATACTAATTAATATTTTTGAGAGCAAACTATAAGGAAAATTTAATACACAAGTTCCTATAGTTTCATGATTTTTAACAAGATACTTGTAGTTCATTTTTTCCCCTTTATTAGGTACTTATAGTTTCGTATAAATTTTAATGTGGTCCCTATAATTTTTTATTAATGTTTTTATAATGTAATCTGATTTTAAATCACGTCTCTATAGTCTTAAGTGACTAGTAATTAAGAAGAAAAATATTATAAGGATTTGATTAAAAATATAAGGTGAAATATATAAGGACTTGATAAAAAGGAAAAAAACATAGAGGCCTAATTAAAAAATCATGTGAAATTATAAGTACCTAGCTAATAAAAAAATATATATACTGAAATCAAATTAAAAATCATGGGAAACTAGGTGGAGTTAATTAAGTATCCACAGAATACACTTTTTCATTTTAGTTAAGAGTACTTGAGAATCTTTTAAGTGGAGTGGAATAGACTAAGTTACAAAGAGATGTCAAAAGTGAATTATTCTTTTGCTTTATTGTTAGGAAGCTTAGTGGGTATGAAAAAAAAGGTGTTATGAAGCTTAATGATTGAATAAATGGTAATCTTTCATACATCCCCTAATCCTATCTTGTAAAAAAGAATAGAGGGAGTAGATATATACTAAGACATTTAATTAAGTCGGTTAATTGTAAGAACTATGTATGATTTTTCTCTCTCTAAAATATCATATTTAATTATTTGTAGTGGAATTTCTAGCTCATTCATAAAAATTCCTTTAATAAATGCAATCAATACAAATAATTTAGAAAATAATTATTAATCTAGGAGATAAATAGGAATTGAGATCTTGTATTCAGGAATGAAATAAGCTTTCTTAGTACCAATGTCCCCCCCCCTAAATAATCCTATATTTAGAACACTAAGTAGAAATATTCATATTTTCAACAAATTTTTTCCATTGCTAACGATAAAAATTCCATTGAAAATGTATTTTTCGACGGAATTTTCAACGGAATTATTCCGTCCAAATATACTCTGTCGGTACACATGATACATAGTTCTTGCATGTCATGTATAATTAGGACCAATCCAGACAAACTAAACACGATGCACGCGCACACACTATATATAAAGAGAGAATAATGCATCCAAGTAATGCAACTTGCAGTATTTTTAGCGGTGAACGGGAACCTTAAGTTCCATTTTGCAAAAGTTTCTTTCACTGGAAATTTGAAAATGATGACATAAGTTATGTATTTGATTTTATAATTAAAAAAAGAGCAAACATTTAGTCTTAATTGTATACAAGTTAAAGTTAATTTTTGTTTCAAAAGAAAAATATTCAAGATAGTATTATTGCATATGAAAAAGGTGTTATTGGATATGATGAAAAAAATGTATTATTGGAGGGATTTTTTTTTTTTTTAAGAAAGTAGCATTTAAATAAAAATGTAAAATAAACTTTTTATGGGGAAAAAGTGTAATAACTGAAAAGTGCTCGCCCTTTTCCAATTCATGTAAATTTTCTCACATTTTAATTTAATCCCTATACTTTAAAAATTTATATGAGGTCCTAGTAATTTTTTTTTTGTCACTAGGTTCGATTAATTTTAATTTAGCCTTTAATTTGATTGTGATAGATTTAATTTAGTTGACGAGTAAATAAATGAATGGGCAGGTGATCGCGACAAGGAATAGCAGACATCGTAGCCGTAGGATGGAGAATATGTGCTGGCGGATTTGGCATCTCACTCGCAAAAAGAAACAGGCATCTCATCTCTCTCTTTCTTCTTCTAGCCCTCCTAAAATGAACGGCTGTGATGGTATTTTTTAATTACGTCCAATATTTTAATCTTATTTATATTGCACCCAACATTTAAATGTTATTTCTTTTTACTTTTAGGATTCGAATTTAATTCATAGTGCATCCAATATGTTAAACCATAAATAAGATGAGAATACTTGATGTAACTATAAAAAAAAATATTATGGAGTTTTAGATGCACTAAGAAAATAATTTTAGAGTGTTAGATACTCTATAAATAGGATTATAGTGTAGGGTAGTGTTGGGAAATTATATTAGGACAATGGATGCCATTTTAACCCAAAAAGAATAGAAAGATATATATATATATATATATATATATATATATATATATATATATAAAAGCTTAAGGCCACCAAAATATGAAAATCTAATATGGTTCTTTGAAATGACTTGATTAGGGATGCTTACTATCAAGTTTTGAGGGATACTTCCTTCTCATTTTAATATATAAGACATATTTAAAAAATTGATATTGTTGCTTAATATAAAATATATTTATTATATTTGTTAATTTTTTTATAATTTAACTCTATCGATGTTCCTTCAAGTGGGCTGAAGAAGTATGGAATTAAAAAAGATGACTATAATATTCTTAGAAAATGTATATGATATTAACCAACTTAATTAATTTTTTTAATTTGATCATATTAAATAAATATTTTTTATATTGAAGATCAGAGAGAAGTAGTATGTACATAAGTTTTCTCATGAATGGTTTGATTGTCCTTAGTTAAATTAGTAATTACTGTTATAATTGTTGTTATGATGATTTGATAGTTGTTACTTATTAAACTCTTGTTGCCATTGGTATCAATTAGAAACTTTTGTGATTTAGTTGTCACTGCCTTGATTATTATCTTTGTTGTTATTTGATAAGTTAAAATTTATTGAGATTTTAAGATCCCACCGGACATAATAATGACAACAAATAAAGGAAATTAAGAATAAATGACACACAGATATTCTTTATGGAAATCTCACTATGGGAAATTCTAAATAATCACAACCTCTCTTTAATTATAAGGAAGGAACAATTTATCCCTCTCTTAAATTAAAAGAACTCCTCACTAAAACACTCAAGAAATTATAGAAGGAAGGAAGAGAGAAGAGATTTTGATGTGTTCTGAAGAGAAGGGGAGAGGCTCTATTTATAGCCTCTCCACCACTTCATGTAGCTTCTTGCAACCTTCCTTCATGCCGTCATTCTTGACTTTATTTTGCAGCCACCATTGTTGAAGCCTCCAATGTTGAAGCCACCATTGTTGAAGCCTCCATTGTTGAATTTCTTGAGCCATATTTACAACAATCTCCCACTTGGAGATATGATTAAGAACCAATCAATCTCCACACCATCCTTGCTGTCTTCTTGTTGTCTATGTCACTTCCAGGCCAAATGAAGATCTGCACCACACAAATTTATCAGTGTTGATTGCATTTGTTAACGCATCTGCTGGGTTTCTTTTTGTGTGAATCTTTTGTATGTCCACATTTCCATCTTCTACCACTTCACGGGCAAAATGATATTGAACTCCTATGTGCTTTGTTCTGGAATGAAATGCTGGATTCCTTGCAATATGCAAGGCACTTTGACTATCACAATTCAACACCATATGTTGTTGTTTGTGTCCGAGTTCTTCCATGAATCTTCTCATTCAGATTGCTTCCTTACAAGCTTGTGTAGCTGCCATATACTCAGCCTCTGTTGTAGATAGTGCCACAACTGACTATAGTTTAGATACCCAGCTAACAGCTCCTTTTCCAATTGTAAACACATAGTCTGTGGTAGATTTTCTTTTTTCAAGATCACCTGCAAAATCAGAATCAACATATCCTCTGGCAACAAAATCAGATCCTCCATAACATAGAGCAACATTTGAGGTTCCTTTGATGTATCTCAAAATCCTCTTAACAGCTTTCCAATGCTCTCGACCATAATTTGTCATGTATCAACTAACCACTCCCACTGCATGTGCAATGTCTGGTCTTGTACAGATCATAGCAAACATTAAACTCCCTACTGCTGATGCATACGATACTCGAGACATCTCCTTCCTCTCTGCTTCACTGCTAGGACACATACTTGAGGATAGCTTGAAATTAATAGGAAGAGGGGTAGACATTGGCTTACAATCTTGCTATTGAAGCGTCGCAAGATTTTCTGAAAATAATTCTTTTGAGATAGCCAAATCTTCCTGCTATTTTTGTCTCGGTGAATTTGCATCCCTAGAATCTTGTTTGCTGGTCCCAAATCCTTCATGTCTAATTTCATAGCCAACTGTGCCTTTAATTCTTGAATAAGATCTATGTTGGGGCCTGCTACCAACATATCATCAATATACAACAGTAGTACAATGAAATCATTACTACCAAACCTCTTGAAATAAGCACAAGGGTCTGAATTTAGTTTGTTGTAATCAAGACTTAATATGAAGGAATCAAATCTCTTATACCAACACCTCAGCGCCTGTTTGAGACCGTACAGAGATTTGTTCAACCTGCAAACCAAGTTCTCCTTATTTGGTTCTTCAAAACCTTCTGGTTGAAGCATACAGATTTCCTCTTCAAGATCTCCATGAAGAAACACAGTTTTAACATCTAACTGCTTTAGATGTAAATCAAATTTTGCACACATAGCTACTACTATACGAATAGTAGTCAGACGAACCACAGGTGAAAATATTTCTGTGAAGTCTATGCCTTCCTTTTGAGCATAACCTTTAATCACCAATCTTGCACGATACCGCTCTATTTGATCATCATTGTTTCGTTTGATCTTGTAAACCCATTTGTTTCCAATAGGCTTTCTTCCTTGCGGTAATGACACAAGCTCCCAAGTCTTGTTTTTATGAAGAGCTTCAATTTCTTCTTGCATTGCTGTCATCCACAGTGATCCATCTGAGCTAGTTGTTGCTTCTCGAAATGTTGATGGTTCTCCATCTTTTGTTAAAAGACAGTATGCAACATTGTCCTCCACAATATAATCAGACTGCCAGGCTGGTGATTTCTTTTCACGAGTTGACCGTCGAACTTCTGAAATTTCAGTCTCAACTAGTTCTTGCTCCTTATGTTCTGGTATTGTTTCAGAAGAAACTTGTTGCTCAGACTCTTGCTCCACCTGAATCGTCAAAGTATCTGGTTTATTTGCTAAAGTGCCTTTTACATCTTTCTCTTGCAGCTTGTCCTCTGCAAATACTACATCTCTGCTGATGACGACACTGCGGGCAATAGGATCCCACAGTCGATACCCCTTGACTCCATCAACATAACCCAAAAATCTACATTTTCTGGATTTTGGATCCAGTTTTGTGACTTCTTGGGTGACGTACATTACAAACACAGGACTCCCAAATGTGTGGAGGTGAGAATAATCTGTTGGCTTACTAGTCCACATTTCCATCGGCGTCTTTAGATCAATCGCTGTTGATGGTGGACGATTAATCACATAACAGGCAGTTTTGACTGCTTCGGCCCAAAATGACTTTGTCATACTTGCAGTTCTCAACATAGCTCTAGTTCTTTCGAGTAGAGTTCTATTCATTTGCTCTGCCACTCCATTTTGTTGAGGAGTGTATGCTACCGTGAGTTGTCTTTTGATGCCTTCCTGATTACAAAAGGCATTGAATTCATCACTTGTGTATTCTCCACCATTATCTGTCTTGAGACACTTAATCTTCTTCTCTGTTTCCAACTCTACTTGCGCTTTGAATGTCTTGAAGACTGAAAATACATTTGCCTTCCTCTTGATTGGATACACCCAACATCTCCTGGAATAATCATCAATGAAGGATACAAAATACTTTGCTCCTCCTAGGGACATAACCGGTGCTTGCCATACATCAAAGTGAATCAATTCTAGAATATTTTTACTTCTAGAATTAGATGTAGTGAACTTCAATCGGTGTTGCTTACTTGTAACACAATGCTTACAAAAGGGTAAAGATACCTTTGTGAGACCAGGGAGAAGTTTCCGTTTGGTTAGAATCTTCAATCCTTGTTCTGACATGTGGCCTAATTTGCGATGTCACCTTAGTGTTGTAACTTCCTCAGAATTGGTTGATACAACAGATGCTTCTGCCTCTAGATGCATCTCTCCCATAAGTATATACAAGTTTGCAACATTTTTCTTAGCCTTCATTACTACAAGCGCTCCCTTGACAAGTTTTATCGTGCCTTTTTCTGTGTGTTCTTTACAACCATTGTCATCAAATTGCTCTAAAGACAATAGATTTTTCTTGAGTCCTTTCACATGCCGCACATTTTGAATTGTGCGTATCACTCCATCGTGCATCTTTATCTTTATGATGCCAATTCCAGCAACATCCAAGATCCAATTCTCATATGTTTACACAGATCCCTTAGAGATAGGTTCATAAGTATGAAACCACTCCCTATGAGAAGTCATATGCCATGTTGCACCTGAATCCATGATCCATGCATTAGTGAGTTCCAATCTATCTTTAGACATTGCTTCTGCTATGCTACATAAGACATCAGCAACGGCTACACATCCTTGAGAATCTGATGCTTCAGAGGTTTTATCTCCACCCTTCCTGAATCGACATTTACTTTTAAAGTGGTCTCTCTTGCCGCAATTGTAGCACTTGAAATTCTTCTTACTCTTTGATTTCAATCTTCCTTGCTTGTGACTCCCACTGGAATCACGTTCTGTTGATCTTCCTCTCGTCATCGATAAAGCCTTCGCTTGACGCGAACTTGCTATACTGTCTTCTTTGTTTGTGCGTCGACTTTCTTCTTCAAGAACAGACGCTGCAATATCATCGAAGACCAAAGTATCCGTGAGGATATTGTTGGTTATATTGATGATGAGTTGATCATATGAATCTGGAAGACTCTGGAGTAGAATCTCAGCACGTTCCTTTGGGTCAATACTATGTCCCAACGTTGACAGTTGAGAACATAAAGAGGTCAGAGTATTGATATGCTCTGTTACTGGTGTAGATTCAGACATCCGAAGAGTATAAAGCTTCCTCTTCAAAAATATTTTGTTGTGGAGTGACTTTGCTTCATATAGCTTTGTGAGATGATCCCATATCTCCTTAGCTGATTTCTTTTCCTCTACACCTGATAGTATTTCATCTGAAAGGGACAGATGTAAATCAGAAATGGCCAATTCATCAATTCTTTTCCATTTCTCATCATCTGTGAACTCTTTAGGCCGAGTACTGATGCCTCCAGGCAATTATCTTTGATCAATAATGCATTCATCTTCAATTTTCACAACGGAAATTTCGTTCCGTCAAATTTGCCGATATCTATCTTTGTCGTCATGGTTCTATCACGAACTGCTTGAATTGCTTCTGCTTCAGGGTAGCTCCCACTGTTTCACTCGGACTCCGGCTCCAGAAAGATGCCCTCCGTATGAATAGTACCTCGGTGAATAGTACCTCTGTAAATAGTACTTTCGTCAATAGTACCTCCGTACAGCACCTCAGCAATTCCCAAAGGCTAATCCTTTTCTGATGTGACAGATCAGTTTAAGCTGCAACCACAAAGCATACTTAGGAAACCTTGGCTCTGATACCACTTATTGGGATTTTAAGATCCCATCGGACAGAATAATGACAACAAATAAAGGAAATTGAGAATAAATGACACACAGATATTCTTTATGGAAATCTCACTATGGGAAATTCTAAATAATTACAACCTCTCTTTAATTATAAGGAAGGAACAATTTATCCCTCTCTTAAATTAAGAGAACTCCTCACTAAAACACTCAAGAAATTATAGAAGGAAGGAAGAGAGAAGAGATTTTGATGTGTTCTGAAGAGAAGGGGAGAGGCTCTATTTATAGCCTCTTCACCACTTCATGTAGCTTCTTGCAACCTTCCTTCATGCCGTCATTCTTGACTTTATTTTGCAGCCACCATTGTTGAAGCCTCCAATGTTGAAGCCACCATTGTTGAATTTCTTGAGCCATATTTACAATAAAATTAACATTTATTTAATTATTGTCGTCATTTTTCCCCAAAAATTAAATTAAGGGAAATTAAGTAATTTCACTTTAAACTTTAATCTTATATCGTCCTTGAGGACACTCTACAGTCATTTTGGAATCCTGGTATGCAAATTGGAGGATATTTTTATTTCTTTCTCTAAAAAGAAAAATATTTAACATAAATTGGCTCTTGACAACAATCTTCAAGCAGCAAAGATTTGCAACTTATATATTGGAAGTGTGTGAAGAATCTCTCTTCACATCTTGTTCTAAGAGGATTGTGTGTGTGTGTGTATATATATATAATCAAGGAAGAGATATACAATAAAAAAAAAATTCTTAAATCTAAATACACTCATGCTGTTGAACTATTTTCTAATAATTGCTGTTGAAAGAAAATAAAAGAGAGGGGAAAAAAAGAAAAAAGAAAAAGCATTGATGTGACATGAATTTTGTGTTAATTGCTATGAAAAAACGGCTATTATGTGATTGAGCCCCACCGTAAGAGCATAGTTAGGTAAAATATTCCAACACTTAGGTAAAGGTATCATTCGTATTAAGTGGTTTTTATTTTTCATTTTGCTTTTTTTTTTATTTTAAAAAAGTTGGTGATGAAATGATGTACATGACTTAGTACTAATCTTCTGTTGATGTTATAGGCTTGGCATGACATGATATAACTTTTTTTTTTTTTTTTTAAAAATAAAACTAAAACTACTAAATTCGTTTAGCAGTTTTAGAGATTATTACATCTATTGGGAGTGTATGTATTCGAAAGGAATAGAGCATTTAAAAAAGTCACTTTGAAGTTGAGAATGAAAGCTTTTTAAAAAGGATCCTTTTGTCTTGACAAGCTAATTTCATCATCTGGGTCTAAAATATTTTAAAGGCACATCATAGAAGTTATAGCATTAAACTATCTTCTTAAGCTAAATTGTATAGAACTCCTAATTGAACTTCATGTGTCATGTATAAATAAACTCATTAATATTTGAAATTTTATAATAAACAAACCTCTCTGAACTTTTATATTTATACAGATAACTCCCATAGTATTAATTTTGTTTATTATTTACATCAAAATGACATAAAATTTAAGGAATTTATCTACATATAACTCAAAGTTTAAGGGGTTATATTTATAACAAAAATAAAGTTTAAGGAGGTATAAATTAATAGTTTGGAGTTATTTGAATAAACTTAAAATTTTAGGAGGATTTAATATTAAGTTTTAAAGGTTTAAAAAATTTATATGCACATGATTCTAAGTGTTGGGAAGTTTTACATATTGAGCCTAATTTATGAATAATAAGCATCTATCCATGTAAGTTTATAAACTATGCACAATTGCAAGTCAATTTAAGTTTGCTAATAGTTCTTTTTTCTTAAAAAAATTGAACACTTGATACTGCCTCCCATTTCCCATCCTAAATGACCTAATGAAATACTACTAATTTATATATATTAAAGAAATTACTTAAGTTAAATTTACTCATAAAAAATGTGCGTCAATTTTCATTAAATATCCCTTCTAGTTATTTACATTAAAAAACTATGACAAAAACTCGCTTCGCATGTGTAATTAATAGGTATAGTTTGAAAAAAAAAATTATAATTTTGAGAGACAAAGTGAATTGAAATATTACGTTTAGACAAAATCAAACTCCTCTATAGGAAGGATAAAACATAGTATGAGTTTCTATGCAGTTGTACTATACCTACTGTTAGTATTGATAATATCGATCATACCCACATTCATAAAAATTTACTGTTTGGAAGAGAGGCTTAAACAAGTGTTACAATATAACCATTGTTTTCTGCAGACTGCATGGGATGATACACAAAAGCTCGCAAAACGGCGATTCGAGAGAGAACAAGGCCGGAATGATGCTGCAGATGACCTCTCAGAACTGTCAGAAGGAGAAAAAGAGAAAGATGTTGTTAATACTGACAAGGACATTCCCAGGATCAGTTCTGATATCCAACTTTGGTCCCAGGACAATAATGAGTCTAGAAACCTTTACATTGTCTTAATCAGGTATCATTTTTCACTTCCACCATCACCATAAGAGAAATTATTCAGAGTCAAATAAATTTTATATTTTTGTGGGACAATAACTAGTATATATTGTCAATTTTTCCATTGATCTATAGAATTATAATATATGCTTTTTCTACTGTAGTATTCATGGATTGATAAGAGGAGAAAACATGGAACTTGGGAGAGATTCTGATACTGGTGGTCAGGTACT
This sequence comes from Acacia confusa, assembly GCA_037074495.1. NCBI lineage: Eukaryota > Viridiplantae > Streptophyta > Magnoliopsida > Fabales > Fabaceae > Acacia > Acacia confusa. The sequence continues at coordinate 40,815,579 of CM073502.1, read as the reverse complement.
TGTTAAGGCTTTTATATTTTATATAGATATATATATATTCTATTGGCATAGTATTGCACACAGTCTAAGAACTCCAACATCATAAGTTATAAAGAGAAGCTTCCAACTTTAGATACTGTCTAGGAATTTGTCTCTCTAATCAGCTTAACTAAGCTTAAGTCAGATCCAAGAATAGCATTCACTTTGTCTATAAATTTAGTTTGGAGTTTAAAACGAATTCAGGTGAAATATGTGGTGGAACTGGCTCGTGCATTAGCAAACACAAAGGGAATATATAGAGTTGATCTACTGACAAGACAGATAGCTTCACCAGAAGTAGATTCAAGCTATGGAGAGCCCATTGAGATGTTGTCTTGTCCTCCTGATGCCACTGCTAGCTGTGGTGCTTATATCATCCGTCTTCCATGTGGTCCTCGAGACAAGTATGTTCCTATAAGATTAAAAACGTTTGTATTAATTACTCCAAATTAAAGATATTTATATTGAAGAAGAATCTCATGTCTTAAAATTATTCTAAATGACTCAGATGGGGTTAGCTACACGGCGTCATTTGATCCATGAAACTGATTTCATCTAGTGGGATTAAGACTGTTGTTGTTGACTTAGACAAGAAATTTTAATTCAGTCATTTTTGTGAACTTCCAAAATTGATTTGTCTCAGTCTCTACAAAGAATTTCAAAACACATCATTAACAACAACAATCATTATCCTACTAGATGGAGTTAGCTAAATGGATAATATGGAACTGTTTTTATGCTTTATCAACAACTAAATATTTAGATAAATTCTTAACCAAAAGGTTCCGTTTAATAATTTCATTGAGTATTCTCATTAGTATTCCTCTACCTCTGAATCCATACTGTATGGTCAACCTTACTTATTAGTGCATCCAATAGCCCTTTTTGTACATATATGAACTATCTCAAGTGGTTTTTTTACTATTTTTCCTTTAATAGACACTACTCCAACCCTTTTTCATATATTTTTATTATGAATCTTATTTTTTCTTGTATTATCAAATATTCATTTCAACACCCTAATCATTTTCTTAGCCATCTCCACTTTATGCTCTTGTTGTCCCTTTAAAGACCAACAACATTCATGTATTGCTGGTCTTATAGCATACCAATATAAATTTCCTTAGCATAACAATGTTCATCTACTAGATTTTTTTTTTTCTCTATTCCTCATCAAACTGTAGTTGAAACAAAATTTGTTGTTAAGGAAACATGCAAATGTCTAAAATTCTAATAACAATAACAAAATTAAAACCGCATTTCAAATTTGGACGATAAGAAAGTTTGATGGGGGATATATGATGCAGGTACATACCAAAGGAGTCATTGTGGCCTTACATACCAGAGTTTGTAGATGGAGCTCTGAATCACATAGTGAACCTGGCAAGGGCTTTAGGTGAGCAAGTGGAAGGAGGAAAACCAATGTGGCCTAATGTCATCCATGGTCACTATGCTGATGCAGGGGAGATAGCAGCTCACTTGTCTGGTGCACTCAACGTGCCAATGGTACTAACCGGCCACTCGTTGGGGCGTAACAAGTTTGAACAGCTTCTGAAGCAAGGAAGGCTGTCTAGGGAGGCCATAAATGTGACCTACAAGATCATGAGGAGGATTGAGGCTGAAGAAATGAGTTTGGATGCTGCAGAAATGGTTGTTACCAGTACAAGGCAAGAGATTGAAGAGCAATGGGGACTGTATGATGGGTTTGATCTTAAATTGGAGAGGAAGCTTAGGGTTCGGAGAAGGCGAGGAGTGAGTTGCCTAGGTAGATACATGCCTAGGATGATGGTATGCACAATTCATCTCAATTTTTTTTGGCCTTCAATTACTTGTCACATAGCATGTACATACAACAATAACATAAACAACTACACATTAGCCTCTGAAGAATATATAGTACTCCCTCCCGTCTTTAATGTTGAACTTGATTGAGGAGTTGATCTTGGTTCTAAATGTAAGACGTATTTCTCATATTTGTTAATCTTTTCCTAATTTATCTTTATTGATGCTCTTTCAATAAGAATCAAGTACGAGAGAAATGAAGGGAATTAAAGAAGATGATTAAGATATTTTAGGGGGAAAAAGTCATATTCACTAGGTAAATAGGTCTTACATTAAAGACTAGAGGGACTATGAGATTATATATATTTTAATGAATAATTGGTAGTATGGGATGCTAAGTCCCACATTGAGTAGTATGAGATGTTCAATTGGGTATTTAATGGTTCTGCACTAAAACTCTTTTTAACAGTTATAGTTGCTGCTGAAATTGTATCATTAGGTGATTCCACCAGGCATGGACTTCAGTTATGTTACAACACATGAATCGATGGAAGGTGAGGGAGACCTCAAGTCATTGATTGGATCAGACAGAGCTCAAAGCAAAAAGCACCTACCTCTTATATGGTCTGAGGTTGTTTATACTTCCCTGCCATGCTTATTTCCTTAATGCTTGTGTCAAAACAATGAAACAACAATTTTAACATATGCACCACAAGTCTTGAAATATGATACAGTATATTTACAGAGCTGGTATGTGAACTTTGAATGTAAATAGAACAAATATTTGGACTTTGGAAGTAAAAACATTAATCCAGTCCAATCAAAGTTAGCTGCAAGTGGTCAAATGGTCTCATTTACTCTCTTGTATCTGTATCTTAATCTCAACCCCTGATTTGTGAAAACTGTGGAAGCTAGGAGGCAAACTTTTCAAGTAAATCTTAACTAAAGTCAATGTCCTCATTTTAGTTAAGATTTCAAGGAACTGTTGCATGCAGATAACACGATTTTTCACAAATCCTCATAAGCCAACCATACTAGCCTTGTCACGCCCCGATCCCAAGAAAAATGTCATGACCTTGCTTAAGGCTTTTGGGGAATGTCAACGCCTCAGGGAATTGGCCAACCTGGTAAGTTTTTACATTTGTGTTGTGGAAAACCTCCTTTTCGTTTCTCATGAAAGAAGATCTTCATTTTGGTTTTTTAAATCAAAAAGCAATAATTAACCTAGTGTTTCACTGTGATTGATGGCAGACACTGATACTTGGAAATAGAGATGACATTGAAGAGATGTCTGAAAGCAGTTCTACTGTTCTTGTGATGGTGCTCAAACTCATTGACAAGTACAATTTGTACGGCCAAGTAGCTTATCCCAAGCATCATAAACAATCTCAAGTACCTGACATATATCGTCTTGCTGCTAAAACTAAGGTGCTTATCCACAACGCTTCAACTATCATATTTATTTTCATATTTTAGAAAGCAGTTAAGTGAAAAATCCCATTTGAACTTAGAGATCATTATAAGAGTACAAGGTAATTAATTGGCTTATAAAGATCATTATTCTTAATTATGTACCACACCTGTTTTCTATGATATATTTGCTAACATTAACACTGGGCATATTTATTTTGAAGGGAGTTTTTATCAATCCAGCCTTGGTGGAACCATTTGGCCTCACAATAATTGAGGTAAACCTCAGTTTTTAATCAAAATAAATAGAATTTGATTAAGTGAAAGGAGAATATGGAGCTTACAAGGCTTCTTTCTTTCCTTCTCATACTGTACAGGCAGCAGCTTATGGTTTACCTGTTGTGGCCACAAAAAATGGAGGGCCTGTGGACATTCTTAAGGTAGGCTATAAATAATGCATAAACACACACTCTTATTTTCAAAATAGCAAAAGTTCATATTTAATTCTTTAAATTTATACAAGGTTTTGGTCTGATTCCTTTATTTTATAAAGTATTTTTTCAACCCTTTAACCCTAATTCTCAAATGATGATTTTTTGTACCAATTATTATTATTTTTGAAAATTAAACTTATATGCTAGCATATAAGAATATTTTGTCAACTTTTTCAATATCAACATTTTTTGTTAACGAGGATAAAGAACTGAAAAGACATTTTGTAAAATTAAGTGACCAAAATGAAATCTTGTGTAAAGTTAAAGTCAGTCACATTTCTTTATTTTTTTTTCTTTTTAATTTTTTTTTTCATATTTTGTTGGGTTATTAGTTATTTATATTACACATATTCATATCATACTAGGTACTCAACAATGGACTTTTGATTGATCCCCATAATCAAAAAGCCATAGCAGATGCACTACTAAAGCTTGTAGCTGACAAAAATCTTTGGCTAGAATGCCGCAAAAATGGCCTAAGAAACATCCATCGTTTTTCATGGCCAGAGCACTGCCACAACTATCTCTCCCATATTCAACATTGCAGAAACCACCATCCCACTTCTCGCTTGGAAATCCAATCAATTCCAGAAGAACCCATAAGTGATTCTCTAAGAGATGTGGAAGACCTTTCCCTGAGATTCTCCATTGAATCAGACTCCAAGTTCAATAATGCAGAAACTGATCCAACAACAAGACAAAAAGAACTTATTGAAGCCATTAACCATAAAATCTCATCAAATGGTAGTTCCAAAGCCAGTTTTCAATTTCATCCTGGTAGAAGGCAAATACTTGTTGTGATTGCTGCAGATTGTTATGACAGAGAAGGAAACAGAACACAAGCTTTTGAGGAAATTATCAAGAGTGTGATGAAATCTGCAGGACCAGGAATAGGATCAGGAAAAGTAGGATTTGTGATCTTAACAGGTTTAAGTTTGAAAGAGACAATTGAAGCATTAAACAACTGCAATATAAACATAGAAGAATTTGATGCTTTAGTGTGTCACAGTGGGAGTGAAATGTATTATCCATGGAAGGATTTGATGGTTGATGTGGATTATGAAGCCCATGTTGTGTACAGATGGCCTGGTGAAAATATAAGATCAATGGTACTTAGGTTGGTTGGGATTGAAGGCGAAGATGAGGAATGCATTGAAGAGTATGTGAGTGGTTTTAGTTCTAGGTGTTATTCCTACTGTGTGAAACCAGGCAAGAAGGTAAGATGTTTTATGTATTAAGGATAATGATTCATATGTTTTTAGACAATTTTTTTTTTCATAATCATGGTTCTAATTAATGTGTTAATGATGAATCGCAGGTTCGAAAGATAGATGATCTTCGTCAAAGGCTAAGAATGAGAGGCTTCCGGTGTAACCTAGTGTATACACACGCAGGATTCAGATTAAATGTGATACCATTATTTGCATCAAGAAAACAAGCTCTGAGGTTAGTAGCATCATGCCTTCACTATTTCTTGTACTGTATTATACACAGAAACTTCAAGGGTAAGAAAACATAGCTGAATACAAGTAATTTTAGCTACTAGGAGGGGTCGGTTATATGGATCACATGCTACTATTCTACTCTATCAATAACCAAATCTTTTAATATATTAGGTTTTGTTTAACAATCTCAATCTCATTGAAGGTTGTCTTCATCTTTCTTTAGCCTTTCCCAGAGAATTCCATATTGCCTGATCCACTTTCTCATCGGCTTTCATTGACCTTTTTTATACATGTTTGAACTAGGTCAAATAATTTTGTACCATTTTTTCTTTAATAGACGCCACACTAAACTCTTCCTTGTATATGTTCATAACAAATCTTGTTTTTTTCTCTATCTCAACATTTTCATCTCTATTACCTCAAAACTTTATGTTCTTATGATCCCATTAAAGCCTAACATTCACCACTATATAGCATTGCGGAACTTATAACAGTACAATAAACTTTTCTTTAAACTTATTATAGAAACTCCTTTGGCCTTTCTCTACTTGAATCACACAGCTTGTATTCTATGTGTAACATCTTCATCAGTTTCACCATCCTTTTGCGATCCCAAATATCTGAACTTTGCTATTAGTGGAATGATTCAAATCATAAAGGTAAAACAACATGTGTCCTGTCTTTTATACATGCAGGTATTTATCAGTTAAGTGGGGAATTGATCTCTCCAAAGCAGTCATATTTGTTGGAGAAAGAGGGGATACAGATTGTGAAGAACTCATGGGTGGCATACAGAAGACTTTTGTTTTAAGAGAGGCCGTAGAGGAAGGCAGTGAAAGGCTTCTTCACAGTGAAGACAGTTTCAAAAGAGAAGACATGTTCAACTTAGACAGCCCCAACCTTATCTATTCAGACAAGAGCTACATGGACTGTGATATATCTGCAATTCTAGAGAACATGGGAGTATCTTAATCTCATATCATTGTCACTTATCTTTGAACCTATATAATATAAATTGATTATTACAAGCCCAAAGAATAAGTACTTACGCACAAGGAGAATGTAAATCCCATATACATTTTGGAATCTATAGGAACAACATCAGAAGGTGGATCTGATTTATACATGTCAATATATTAAGTGGATAATATTCTCATTAGTAGTCACTGAAGTGAGCAAAATATCAAATGTTGTTTGTTTAAATGTTTAATGGTTAGTTATGTAAAATGCACAAACACACCACATACATAAATCAAGTTATATTAGACTTGGAGTCCCAGAATGAGTTGAAGTAGTCCAAAACATTTCCCTGCAATAGTATAGTTTTTAATATAATCTCTCCTCTCTTCCTCCCCTTTCCGATGCTTTGGTTCTCTCTTTTTGGGATGTGTGATTATTGAAAACTTTACTATATGAAATGGATGACAATAAATAGGTATTTAAAAGTGTATAATTAAATAATTTAAATATAAAAATTCACATTTAAATATATTTTAAATTCAAATAATTGAAATTAAATCCATCGCTATTCATAATTTATCATACCTAACAATTGTTTTTTTTAAAAATAAAAATCATATATAAAGCGACCATGTATGATTCAATAAAAAAAACAATTGGCATGAGTTTAAGAGCAAGCCGATGTTTTTAAGTTAAAAGTGTAAAAGCATTGAATTCGGTGTATATAAACTTGAGAGCTTAACCAAACTTACAACTACCTGGAATTAAAGAGTAAGGTGACACAATTCTATAAGCTCTAAATATAAAAATTATAAATTTGGAGAGTCAACTCACAAGTTCGACAATAATATAATTGATGGTGGCGAGTCAGTAAGGATTTTAATAAAATTTTCATTATTTTCTTTAAATCATATATTTAAATTTTTATTGATATTTTGTTATGCATTTAGCTATTAAATTTAGATAAAAAATTGGGACCTAATTCTATTAAGTTAAAATGTCAAAATCTAAATTTAGGCCTAAACTTTTAACAATTTCCTACTCAGGATAAATATACCTAATTAGGGATTCTGGGATGTTTTAGGCTTGATTTCATGATTATTTATTGTTTGAGGTGTTGGATACACTACACATAAGATTAGTGTTCTTGAAGCACAAAAATAAAACATCAAGGTGCCAAACCCACAATAAAAAAGATTAAAGTGGTTGATGCTACTTTAATTATTTACTCAAGTAGGGCTAGAGCTGGGAAAACAGGCCAGGCCCATCGGGCCGGCCCGTTTAAGCCCTGACCCTTTAAGGGCTGAGCTTGAAAAATGGACGAGTTATTTGAAATTAGCCCTGGAGGGCCGGCCCTGACGGGCCTTGAGCTTAAACGGGCCGGCCCTACAGGCCTTTTTTTCACTGTAGCTTTTTTTTCTTTTTTAAATTTATTAATTTATATATATATATATATATATATATATATATATATATATATATATATTGTATTTGTTATAAAGTTATTTATCCATTTAACTACAAATACATAATAACTATACTCTAATTTTATGATTTGATTTATTATTTGTTGTAAATAAAGATTATGGATGTGTTCATGATACGAGAGAAGAATTTCATAATATTCTTACTCATGAGCTAGAGGTTACTACTCAAAGTGAAGGACAATCAAATGCCGTTAAAATCGATGATAGTGACGAAGATGACGACAATAATAGTCATCGTACTAATATCACTTAGTGATATGTTTTTTATATTTTATGTGAGTTATTTTTTAACATAGTTTGTTTTTTATTATAAATTAGTGACTATGCTTATTTATTGAATGATTCGTGTTGTAATTTACTAATTATATTTTTTTAAAAAAAAAGTGGAGGAAAAATAGTTAAAATTTGGAATTGTAATTTCTGGGTCCTGCGGGCCTGCCCTGGCCCTGGTGCTCTCGGGCCGGGCTTTGAAAAACATGTGTTTTTCTTACTCCGGGCCCTGGAGGACCGAATTTGTTAGGCCTTGGCTCTTCACAAGCCAGTCATGATTCCCAGCTCTAAGTAAGGCCTGCACCTAACTTCAATTTCCCTTTTTAACAACTACATTGAGGCATTTTGGTCTTTTAATAATATTAAGAAATTTGTAATCAGGATTCAGAATTTTACAAAAGTGTAAGCTTGAATTTTGGTATTTTAACAGGATTTAATTAGTTTTTTTTTCAAATCTATACGGGTAAATTATAATATGGAAAAACACATAAATACCATTTGAACTTTGAAAGCCCCAAAATGTCTAGTAAATTAACAAAAAGATAAATAGGTAATCTGGTAGGAATATGAAATATCAAAGTTTGAAGAAAAAGACTTAAATGCCCTCCTCTCTTTATTTCCTCCCCTTTGTGTCCACCTAGGCCACCCACCTCCACCACTCATTGTCTTCCCCTCCAGCATTCAACAACTAGATTGATGAGCCCAAAGAAGGAGCTTTTCATAGTAGAAGCAAAAGCTGGAATTCAGCTTCCCTTTCCATGCTTGTCATTGTCGTTGACAAGGACACCATCACTGTTTAGCTTTCGTCGTGAGTTTGAAGTTCGGTCTAGCTTCTATCGCAAGTTTGAAGTCCAATCTAGTACAACTAGGGTAAGTTTTTTTTGTTTGCTCGAACAACCATGGTAAGTCTGAAAAATGAAATTTGGTTGCTTTCTTTCTAGTGTGAGTTCAATTTCTTGTTTTTAGCTTATGAGTGAGCTACAAATTTGTGAAATAGAAGGGGTTTTTTTTTCCCTTTTTTGATTTTGGCTTGCAATGGTTGATCTTGGCTTGTCATAGTGGTTTGATTTTGGTTCTTGTATTTTCAGCAGATGTGGTTGTTGGCTTTGATAGATTTGAAACAATGATGGACATGATTTATGGTTGTGGCTGAATTTTTGTTATTGTTTTGCCATGTCGATGGTAGCCATTGAGTAAGGGAGAAGATGAGATAGAAGGGGATGCTGGAGGGGAGACAATGAGCGGCGCAAGTGGGCACAACTGCACAAGCAATTAAGCTTGCAGTTGGAGGCCAAGGAAAAATGGGATTCCTTACCGGCACAACTAAAAAACCACCAGAAGCATAGACACAAGCAAGTGCTTAAGTTGACTGCCTTTATTTTGAAGTTGTATTTGCCCATATTTAATTTGAGTATAGATAATAACAATTATAGCAATGAGCAACTACCATCATTAAGTGTTGACAACTTGAGTATATGCAATGCTAACTTCAAAATAACAAGTACCCATTTGGGTATTTTAGTCATTTCTCCTAAACATTAAAAACTTATATTCCTCCTAATCATTTCCATTTCTTATAAGACTTTTTAGATTTTTTGTAAATTCAAATAGTATTTAACCGTCTTTTTCATACATACATACATACATACATATATATATATATATATATATATATATATATATATATATATATATCAATTTAAAAAATTTAAAAAATATTATTACATTTTCAAGAAGTAGTATTTTTATCTGAAAAGTATTCATTCTTGGGTAAGAAGTGAAAATAAAATCTGTACTCGTGCATTACACATCTCTACGAGGCAGATGGATTATTCTTATTGAAAAACTACTAATTTTTGTATAATAAACTGGATGTACAATATTTTGATTGGTTAGAGTATAGATGAAATAATACTCCAAATATTTATACTTCTGACACATTTTTATCATTCAATATCTCAATTTAAAATTGAACTTATTGTTATATAAAATTACATTACGTTATAAAATGTAAATATATTTCATAATGAGTAATGATATTGTTAATATTTAATAGTATTTTTTTTTTGGGCAACGAAATATTTAATAATATATAAAATAAACTCTTTTTAAAGAAGGGAACATCAATATTTAATGGCTTCGTTCATAAGAGGTGTGAAGTCCCATGTTGGATGGGTAGTGAAATGAAAGATGTTTTTTAAGGGTGAAAGATGGATTTTGAGGGGTTACAGGCTCCAAAGCTTACAATATTAAAAATAAGGTGTTGAGATGTTATAAATTGATTAATGAGCGATGGCCCCAACACGAACAACATCAAAACACAAAGGGTGGGATGTTACAAATAGATATGGGTGGGGGTGCGGTTGGATGCATGACTACTTTGGTCATGAAAAAAATGAACAACATCAAAACACCTAAAGGGTAGGATGTTACAAATAGATATGGGTGGGGGTGCGGTTGGATGCATGACTACTTTGGTCATGAAAAAAATGTTACTATCTCCGGTTATATTTATAAGATAGAGTTAGCTTTTTTTTTTTTTTAAGATATTGAGGAAGATAAATAATTTATCTAATCATATCTTTATATTATATATCAATTTATAAGTTAAGCAAAATAGTTTTGAGAAAAAAAAAGACAAATATACATAATTTAAAGTAATTTAGTTAGTTTCCTTAATCTATAAAAAAATCAATTTTGTATTATATTTATGATGATAAGTAGTAGCTCTTTTGAATTTAATTTGTTGGATTTTCTTTAAATTGAAAGTGGTTGACTAAATTAGTTGGGTCACTTAAATTTGTAATCAATCAAATCTGACAAGTAGTTTAACTGTAATAACAAATTAAAATTACATGTGATACGTATGGCTAACCTTAGACTATGAAAAGTCTCTTTACATATATAAAAAACAAACCAATATAGATTTACTGAACTAAAATGTCATTGATGTCAAGCGTAAGGCAAATCAGAAACACTTAGATTTAATAAATTTGCACAAAACTCTTCAACTTCATGGTCCCACCGGCAATTTTCACACATGTTTGGGTCATTCTCGTCGTCGTCTTCAGTCTCAAAGAACCAGCTTCCAATCTTGAGCCTCCATGTATTCTTACAGGGAACATTAGAACAAAGACGCTTTATTGGAATTTGAGCGACACCACTACACATGTCCCATCTCAACATGTGAACAAATTCTGCAACTTGGTTCCTACACTGAAGCACACACTTGTGATTCCTTAAGAATCTCAAGTATCTCAAAGCTTCCTCAAATTCTTCTGTCCATAAAATCCCTATTCTCTCGCTTCTCCACATTAGAAGAACAACCATGGCGAAGGCGTACATTGATCTCTTGTGTTGTTTTTGAGCAGCCATGCGTACCATACCTAACCCCTCATCGTAAAGCTCATACTTCATAAGGTATGCTTCCATGCCTTTTCTGTATAGAGATTCTAAGTTACCGCTTAACCTGCAACGTCTTAAGAATGAAGCTTCTTGTGAGATTTCTGGGGTTCGAAAGAGAGGAACTCTATCCAAAGAAGCATGCTTGTACACATAGTCATCGTCTGTGATGCTCATAATCTCTTTGCAAGTCAATTTAAAGGAATAGAGGTCCGCCAGTGACTGGGAAGCCACTTTGGAAGCAATTTCCACTAATATCTCTGTTGGCAAACAAGTTATAGTTTTAGAACTTTCCTCATCACATGTCCTAAGTTTAATCCTTCTGGGTGCTCCCGACTCAGCCATGTTCCTCAAAATTATTGAAATGAGTACTATACCACAAAAGATTATAGTATAAGAAAAAAAGGAAAATATGAAAACTAAATAATGTGTGAATGATTATAATAACTCTTAATTAATATTTGAATATGAATATTATAATGATTGTGGCTCTACTAGAACTACAAAAATGAAATTTGGAGCCGAGGAAGTTATTAAGGAGTTCATTTTTGAACTTTTTAATTTTTCATTGTTCATCGGACAGTCAACAAAAATAATTAGCAACCTGTGGGTGAAACCCTAAACACAACGCAAGTGATGGTTTATCTTCGTAGGATTACTCTTCTTACCGTCGTTATTCTTATTTTCTCAACTTCCACATTAGTCATACGTCCCCATAATATTATGCTATTATTACTCAATCAATATCCCATTCACTATCTGAATATTATAATGATCGTGGCTCTCAATCAATATCCCATTTACTATTTGAATATTATAATGACCGTGGCTCTTCTTGTAAAATCCCGCGCCTGCTTTGCTTTGTGGCTTTTTGACCAATGTGTCCCTTATTAAATAATTATTTACCGAAATGCCCCTGCTTCCAAACAATTTCCCAATGTACTCTATTTAGTCGACTAAATCCAAGGTTTAGTCTTTAAAACGCGGGGCGTTGAATTTTTTGACTGTCCTCGAGATACGTGTGACTATCTCCACTATAGAAAGAAAAAAGAAAAGAAAGCAAATCCGCTAATAAATACTAGAAAAAAAGGATTTCTACATATATATCGTCCAAAACAACAATTTTTATCAGTTGTAGCAAAGAAAAAGAAAGAAACTTCACGATTTTTATTAGCAAAGAAAAAGAAAGAAACTTCATAGAAGTTGAAATATGAAGAAACATATATGCCTAGATTTGATAGAGAAAGAACTGTAAAGATCAATTAGCGAGGTTTTGGGCCAATACAAGAAGAACTGCTTAAAAGTTAGGAATAGGAATCCACTTATGTAATATCCCCAGATCCCAAAGATGTCCCCGAGATGATTTAGTTATTATGATAGAAAAGTTAGGAATCATAGAGTTGATCCCCTAAAGTTTTGAGTACTGTGGCTTAGTTGACTAAATCGGAAATTTTTTAAAACCTCATTTGCGTCATAATTAAACTCTTATCATAATGCAACCCTTTCCCCCAATATTTTAGTGCGATCCATCATCTCGACCCATCAAAGTTTAATCTCATCTCATTCTACCTTATTTAAAAAAAAAAACCATTTGCGTCATGGAAGACCTTTTCCTCCAATACTCATCACAATGAGACCTTTTCCTCCAATACTCTCTCTTTTCAGTTTTAGTGCGACCCATTAAAGTTTAATCTCATCTCATTCCACCTTATTCAAGGTATCACTAAGGGAAAAAAAAAAAGCTTTAAAAAAAGTTCCCAAACCCGCACTAGAAATCATTTGAATTGTTGTTGGGAGCCAAGCTTATGAGAGCATAAAATTTGAGCGTTTTTAAAGTTTTATTCACAAAAAGAAAACGTTCATGCAATTCTTGTTATCAACAATTAGAATTTTTAAAGTTTTATTCATAAGAAGAAGACGTTCATGCAATTCTTGTTATCAAGACAAACTTATCACTTGCCTCTTATATCTTAAACGCTATACCTTTCAATAATGTGAATTGTATGAACTAGGTGGAATGAGATTAAATTTTGATGGGTTACACTAAAACTGAGAAAAGAGAGAGAGTATTGGGGAAAGGGTTGCATGCTTTTTAATCTTTTTAATCTTGTATTGGTTTGCTCATTATAATCCAAGAGTCAACTCAAAAAATCAAGAAGACAAATAACGTCATACCTGTGCCTGACACTTCTCTTTGAGAGAACGATGCAACAATGATTTTTTGCTTCAGGAAAATATAACTTCTCTCGTGGAGTTTTCAAGGAGAGGCGTGGGGTCTATATATACACCCTACCTACTTAACCTAACTATCTTTAAAATTTATTTGTTGATATTTAATTGTGGCGGTAAAATCTTTCAGGGTTCTTTTGACTTTTTTACGCTTCTTTGCAAAAATATTTTTGAAGAATCTCATTTGTTTGTTTGAAGACAAACGAATAATGATTTCTTTTGATATTCAGAATATTTTGATTGGTTTGTTAGAGTATAGATAAAATAATATTCTAAAAACATTATCTGGATAGATGTCATAAATTATACTAATATATATTCAAACTTTCAACAAATTATACTCAATCTATATTTAGATATAAAATTTAACTTATTTTTATTTAAATTTCCACCAAGTTATAAAATATAACTATATTTCATATTGGGCAATCAATACTAATAATATCCTTTTTACGGAAAAATACTAATGATATTTAATACTCCGTAGTATCTAAAATAAATCAATGAAACATTTTTTTTTTTTTGTAAACGAAACATTTTTCCTTTTTTGATAACCAAACATTTTTCTTTCATAAACTAAAATCTTAAAAATATTAAAACTAAAATTGTATAGTACTTAAAATAAAATTTAATATATGAATTTAAAACTTAAATTTATAGCTTTAAATAAAATATGTTTAGAGATAAAAAGGAAGAATGCGCAGTAGCTTTATCTCTAACCTACTTATCTTAAGAATCTTTCAAATTTATTAGTATATATTTTTGAGAAATTTAATTCATCGAGTTCTTATTCCACTTATCTATAGAATTTTCTTTTAATTCTGTATATTTGATCGTGGGGGTAAATTTTTCAGGGTAGTTTTGAATTTTTGCTGCACATCTTTAGAAAAATATTTGTTAAGAATTGTGTTTGTTTAATTGTTTGAAGACAAAATAATTATTTATCTGTTATTTAGAATATTTTGATTGGTTAGAGTATAGATAAAATAATACTAAAAAAATATTATATACCGTGTAGATGCGATAGATTATCCCCACTCTCTCCCCCTTTCTCTCCACACACTCAATATTTAAATATAAAATTTAAGTTACTTTTATTTAAAATTACATTAGGTTATAAAATATTAATATATTTCATAATAAGCAATCAATACTATTAATAAAAAATTATTAATATTTAACGGTATCTAAATTAAACTCTATTGTATCTTATCTTTTCTTTTTTAAGAAGTTAAAAGTAAAACAATTGAGGATTATCTCACTTGCTGTTGAAGTTTCGTTTTTCTTTTGTATTCTACTCACCTACGTACTCGTTGCCACCGAGTATTCCTCCCCACAAGCACATTTTATGACATGGTGGATCCCCTATACAAAAAAATAAAAATAAAAATCAAAGACTTCTATCAATGCAAGGAGGAAGTTCACCAAGAAGAACACACAGAGTTCAATTTTCATATGAATTTTGAAATACATTATTAAAGATTGTCTTTCAAAATTCAAATATTTCTGTTTTGCACCATGTTTCACCTCTTGTTTCAACTTTGAACCTTGTATAAATTACCGACACATAAATAATAATAATAATAATAATACCATGAGTTTCTGAACTTGTTCCTCCAAAGACTGAAGGTACTCGATTTCTCCAGCCTTGTCTGACATAAGGGCATTATATTCTTCTTCAAGTGTTGTTATATCTGCTTCTTTTAGCTCTGACTAGAGGAACTCATGCATTTAACAAACGAATTAAATAAATATATTACAAATTATTGATTTAACTCCACACATTTATTGACTTTTTTAAAGAACAACGCAGGAATCTTATTCATATAACATTAATCCATATCCATATAAAATTAACAACTATCTTCCGGCCAAGAATCAGTATAAAGGGTCATTTACTACTCGCACATGTAATACAAACCCCTGCGAAATAACAACCAACCTTATAACTATTTGTTCTGTACTTCACATCCTCAATAGCTTGTCTCATCTGAGAAGCAAGAGAAAGATGAATAAGAAACCATGTTCAACAGAACAGTACATACTATAATAGTGAATGTGATTTTTTTCGCAATGTTAAGGAATTGGAATTCTTTCTCTGCGACCGAAGAACATAACATATTTAACCAACAACTGCCGATAAAACATTCCTCTATATGGTTGAGAACTGAAGATATTAGCTTCAACCCTTCTTAGTGGGGAAAAGATTGATTGTCAATACAGAAATATCTATTTTAGCTAACTATAAAAGGAGGAAAAACCATCCAGTTAACACAACAAAGAACATAAATCAAATAAAATTCAAAGATTTTTTAAAGCTTGAAAATTGGCCCTTCCCTAACGTCCATTTTTCACATCCAGTAAAATTAGTAACTTCAGATGTAAACAGCTTTGCCATGACTTGAAAAAACAGATTATGTGAATAAGAGCACTCACAACTTGGAAGTAAATTGCAGGGCAAAATGGGGAAAAACAAGAAGCAGAACTGTTACTCTATTGTTAGATATTTTGATTAGAAATACATGAGTCAATATGTCAATGTCTCGATAGTTCTTTAATATATATATAACCTACTTTCCTTAAATCTAGCAGACCTAGATACCAGGCACTGCATGGTGGCAAACTAATAGATGGACAAGTGTCACTTCTTTCTTTGCAGTTCCGATGACCAGGAAAGGAAACATTTGACTACAATCTCGTTTGAATCAGTCTTTAATCCCCGATACACTCAGTTGTTATTTCATAACTAGCAATCAATATTCTGCCTGGTTACTTTCCAAAAGCTTCCAAAATGTAGATGTTTTCCATAACATAATTTGGCAATACAGAATGATAACAATAATCAATACATGCATGCTGGCATGATTATTTTTTATTTTTTTTAATCTCAGTGGTTATATATTAATGATTTTGTTATGGAAATGGTTGATTATCACTTTTTTTATTATTATATCGTTCTGTCTTACAGGCAATATGATATCGATCCAAATCGCTATTCTAGGAAAAATAAGAATGTTAGGATAAATTAGGAATTAATTATTTTATTTAATCTGTTTTAATTATCTTTTATTATTTAGATTAAGATTTAGATTATTTATCTATTTGAATTAGATAGATTTATCTGTTAGGATTTAGATTATTTATTATCTATTTGAATTTAGTTATCTTTTATTATTTATTTTATCGAGTCTGTTTTGATTATCTTTTATCATTATCTTTTATTATCTTTAAAGATATTGATAGACTTATTATTAGGATTAGGTAGTTATCTAAATCTTAGGTTTAGATATATTTTAGATTTACTATTTATCTTTTTTAGAGTCTTGCTCTCTGTAAACTATTATAAATAGGCATAGTGCCTTATCAATAAAGTATGACAGATTTCAGAGAGTAAATTAATCACCGGAGTATACTCCTGGCCTTTATTAATTAGTTAAGTTGCAGATCCTGGCTTTCATAATTTCTAGAGAGACGGTTGTTCTTATTGAAGTAGTGAGATTCTTGCTATTTCTCTAAGATCAGAGATTAACACGTTCAGATATTGAGCGGATTCTAACACGATATGACTTTCTTAGTTTATTTAACTTCATCTCAAAGATATAATTCCTTGCAATTCACAGGGGCAGCATTGTTTCTGCTGCAATTTTGGCTTTTGTGCTCAAACCCCACTTGTGGTGTTAATTGAACTTGTGATTTACGTAATCCTCAGAGTGTTATCTAAAAATCTTTTGCAGCATGCTTTGAAAACAATTTACGTAATCAAGTATGGACTAAACAACCAAAAACTCGAGTAATAAATATTTTGCTGTTTCAAAGGATTCAGATAAGGAACCTTGTTATTCTCTGCAAGAAGATTGGATTTCAGAAGTAAAATCTCATCAAGCCTTGCTTTAGCTGAATCCAACTTGATCCTGAATCCCTTCATTACATCACCTTCCTGTCATACAAAGGTAAATTGACTGATTCCAACTTCAAATCAAGCATTGTATGACAACTTATTAATGAAAGAAGTGAATTACCATATTATCCATGATGAAGTTGTCATCAGCAGTTGCCTCCCCTGCAAGATATGTTCATATTATTAGTTGAATATGTAATATAAGCTTGAAAATAAAAGCATTGATTTACAAAGAGTTTGAAAACAAAAATCTAAAAGACACTGTCAAAGCAGGTACAACAAATAATTGTGGAAGTTGCTCAAAATAGGTCAGAGTCTTGCCTGCAGGAATGCTCCTTTGTGTATCACCTTTATCCTTCATCTGCATAAATTAAAATTGACAGTTACTGGTAGAAAATAGTGAAAATTTACATATTAAAGGAAAAAACTGACAATAACTCTCCATAATGACCAAGCTTACCAGTACATTCACCCAGAAACTAAGCTTCTTATTCTATATTGTACATATTTCATTTTAAAAAATTGTACAGAATTAGCAAATGAAATTGTAGGAAAAGTTGATTAAACACAGGTTGAGGTTGGAGACTGATATTGCTAAGAACCAATTTGAATTCATGTGAGGAAGGTCCACAACAAAAGCAATCTATTTATCAATGGGGCTGATGGAAAAGTATCGGATCAAAGGAAGGGATTTGCATATAATTTTCATTGATTTGGAAAAAAAAAGTATGACCGGGTGCCAAGAGATGTACTTTGGAAAGCCTTAGAAAAGAAGGGGGTGTAGGTTGAATATATCAAAGCCATTCAGGACATGTATGAGGGGTTACAACCAATGTTAGAATGCCTGGAGGTGTTACAAAAGGAGTTTCCTATGAGGATTTACCTACATAAGGGATCAACTTTGAGCTCTTATTTGTTTAACCTAGTGGTAGATGTTCTAACTAAGCCTATAAAAGAGGAGAACCCTAAATGCAAGCTTTTTGCCGATGATATGGTTCTATTGGCTAAATCTAGGGAGAAAATTAATTCTAAACTTGAGATACGGAGACAGACTTTGGAATTGAAGGGCTATCATCAGAGTAGGAGAAAAACTGAATATATGTATTGCAATTTTGATAAGAGACGAGGTAGAAGTGAAGTGGAAGTTAGATTGGGGGGGGGGGGTAAGTCATTCCACAAGTGACAAAATTTAGATATTTGGGATCAATTATATATCAAGATGGTGAAATTGATAGAGACGTTAATCACAGAATTCAAGCTGGATGGTATAAATGGAGAAATGCTACTGAAGTTATTTGTGATCGGAAAGTACCTAATAAGGTAAAAGAGAAGTTTTATCGCATTGCTATAAAACCAGCAATGTTATATGGTGGTGAGTGTTGAGCTTTAAAGGGACAACATGAACATAAAATGGAGGTAGTCGGGATGAGGGTGTTAAAATGGATGTGTGGTCATACAAGGAAAAGCAAGATTCGTAATACTCATATATGTGAACAAGTTGGAGTGGCCTTTATTGAAGAAAAAATGGTAGAAAGTTGTTTGAGGTGGTTTGGACATGTTCAACGAAGGCCATTGAGTGCTTCGGTAAGAAGAGTTGATCAAGCAGTGTGGAGTCCTATAAAATAAGGTCGAGGGAGGCCGAAGTGAACACTTAATGAGGTCATAAAGAGGAATCTTTTGGTTAATAATATATATAAAGATATGGTTTTTGGTAGAGCACAATGATGTAATACAACCTATGTAGCTGACCCCATTTAGTGAGATAAAGGCTTTGTTGTTGTTGTTGTTGTATTATAGAATTAGCAAATACGTACCACTTCATGCTCCTTTACTTGTCTGCCATTTTTCTTGGAACTAATCCATTCCTGTCATGGATTTAAATTTTAATCCACATGTTCAACAACTAAATGAAAACTCACATGAAAAGCAATCATAAAATTAAACCTGCTGTTGATGGAATCTGGCACACATATCCTCTTCAACCATTCTGTAGTAAGCTCTGATAGATAACAATATTTTAGAGGGGTATCTATTACATGTATAAGGTCATTATTTATTTAGTATCCTCAATTACCTTTTCTCTACAAGTTTGGCAGATAACCCAAGTCTCTCTTGTTGAATAAGTTCAAGAGTCTGTTGGTAGAAATTCATCAACAAATCCAACAAGATGGCATAATATCATATTGTTTCTCCTTTCTTTCCCTATTTCTTTCATTTCTAATTAGGTATCACATTGCTCACCCCATCATTAAAACAGGAAAAAAAAAGTGGTCATAAGGCATCCGAACTCTGAGTTTTAATTCACAACTCTCAAATAACTTTGCATATAAATTTAATTGAAAACCATATCAAAATTCTTTTTTCTTTTTCAATATATATTTCTTTGATTCTTTAATTTATTAGTGAAATCTTAATATTCTAGGTTGTCATACTTGAGTCCTGCATTGGAAGTTAATGTGTTTCAACTTTCAAGCAGTATTGCTTTAACCGTAACAACAGAATGTTTCATTATGATACTTGAGGGGGGCATCAATTTATAACAGAGAAACGGCGAGCTCAATGTAAACTTTTATCTCAACATATTTGAGCTGGATTGATAAGTTTAATTATCTTGTTCATCATATGTTTAGTTTTACGCACTCTTATAATAGACAACTATAAAGAATAAACAGGTCATTGTCACATTCAATTGCTGTAAAAAGTGTTGACGCTCCCATGACTGATGACCAAATTGCAATTATAGAGGTTGTAAATCATCTTGAAAAAAATGACTTTTCAATATAGTAAATGCAAAGACAAAAATGAACCAAGAATAAGACGATAATTAAAGATAATCTTGAAAATTGGGCTAAAGCCAGTTGCTAGCTCTAGAAGCATACCCCTGACTTTTGCTTCAATCACTCATGAATTAACCCACAGAAGATTGTCCTCTCAGATTTCTAGTTTAAAGCAGATATGATCAAGATGACATACTGTATATTCCAAGTAAGGAAGGATAACTAAAAGGAAGAGATCAAATAGTGAAATATTCAGATTTGCAAAACCAAGAGATGTTGCATAAGCAAAAAGCACCTGACAAACCTGGTATTCTGCCATGATATCAACAAAGACTAGAATCTAAGTTCAAAATCATTGGATATAAAATAAATGTAACACATTAAGTTCTATCTTTTCACAAGAGTGGCAAAGAAAGAACAATTTAACGTCGGGTTGACAGTTAAAGTTCCGCCAATCATACAAACTTCTTTTCTCTGTGTAACTATTTTACACAGATAGATTTAAAAGACAGTTGGGTACAAAGTAAGTGCAGACAAATAAATCTACCCATTTAGAAGTCACCTGGGAAAGTGTAGATGAATCAACCTCCAAAGAGGAAATATTTCTCTGTTTTTCTAAGATTTTAGAGCATATCTCACCCTTTGCCTTCATGATCGTTTCAATATCTTCTCTAACTTGTCTCATTTCAGATTTTTCTACGCAAAAAATAAGAAGCTCAGATAATTTAGAGTATGATATTTCACCATCCAAACTTTAGAGGGAATTCAAATCTAAATTTGAAAAGAATGGTTTTAGTTGTACAGTAGAATTGCATGGCCCTTTCAAATAGAGGGTGAATTATAGGAAAAAAATACAAATGACCAAAAGACACAGAAATATAAATGTCTAGCTAGCAGCAATGTTCACCCTTGAAACATGTTCTTAGCATTTTACCGGCAAAGACGAAGTCTCAGTCAGTTAGACAACAACAGAATAAAGATAGCATGAGCTTAATCATCCCAGAATTTGATTATTTGCGTTTAGTTTTCATACAAGGACTCTGAATGTGATCTCAAAATTTTCAACCACATACATAAGCTTGCGAGTAATTCTACAAACACTCTGGCAATGTCCACTTCTTCAATTGTTCTGGTCAAGGCGCGTGTTTAGGCGTGAAATGGATTATATATAGATTTCAGTAGGTCTCAGTAAAACGTTCATGTGCTCTTCGTTCTTTTGAAGTTATTAAAACTAGAAAAGTTCAGATGCTCATTGGATTTGGAAAGGAACTTTAACGGAGGAATATATTGGTAGATGCTAATCTTGAGCAGAATCGAAGCATTATAGTCCACATTTTACCATTCTAAGCAAATTTAAACCAAAAAAGACAAAGAAAAGTACAACTAAAACGAAGAAACGGGGGGAGAAGGAGACCTGACTCGATGTCTTTTTCCAAAGTGTGGACGTTCGTCAACTGCATTTCCTCCTCCGCAGAAATCTTCGCCGCTTGATCCTCAACATCTGCACATAATTCAACGAATTCACTTTCAGATCAAGAAACTAAATCGGAAAACGAAGATATGGTCCGAATCGGCACCGTTCATCTGAAAGCGCAAGGCCTTCATATACTGCAAGTAATCCTCCATAATGTTCGGAATAAAACAAGAGACAGGAACCGATTCAGAATTTCTTGCGATTTCACGGAGATGAATCGCGTGTGAGAAAGTAAGGTTTTCTCAGTAGAAGGAATCTCGAAGAAGAGAGCAAGAGTGATTATTTGGTGCTTGGGAAGGGACGATTTTGGAGGGAAAAATGAGTGAGAGAAACGGGTGGGGAAACTGGTGACGTGTACCCGAATCCTATGTGGACTCTGTGGCGGCATATTGAGATTTCCGCATATACTGTATTAAAACCCAATTCGGTCAATTACCATTAAACCCATTTCCTTTTTTTTTTTTTAAAAAAGAAGATTAAATATGTTAGCTAAGTATTCAGTTGATAAAAAAGTTAAGTTAATTAATTAATAAGATACTATGATCCTAAATGTAATACATATTTATCTAATTTGATTAGATTAAAAAATTTAATTTAATTAATTAATATGACATGTATTTCTAAAACAGTTTAATCATATATTTCTTAATTCTCTCATTTATTTTCCTTTTTGATTTTTTTAGAGAGGATCAATTGGATAAATTAGAAAAAAAATATTGACAAATATAAAAAATATTTCTTACATTTAAAACCAATATCAACTCTTCAAATATATTTTATATCAAGAACTTGATGGAGTATTTTTTTTTTTATAAAACACCCCAAAAATCTTCTTTAATTCCCTTCCTCTCTCTCTCTCTCTCTTAACTTGATTATTACTGAGAAAATATTAATTGAATTAATTTAAAAAATGATAAATGTGTAAAAACTCTTTAATTAAGTCCTACGTTAAGAATATAAGAAAGCACATCTTAGATTAAGTTGGTTCAATTTTATATTTTTTTATTGATCGTGAAACACGGTCTTTCCTGAGTCAAAATCCGTCAATGCAAATAACAGTATAAGTAGAAAATGATCATACCATTTGAACAAGTGATTACTATTTTCACAAACTGTAACACCCGTCCTTAAGGGGCCTCTGTTTATTAAAGTTTTTGCGCACATGCATCGAAAAGATTTGGACTACTTATTAGCGGAATAAAACTTTCATAAAAATTACTTAGTTCAGACATATAGAGATAAATTTTCACGAATGAAACTTATCCTTTAATAGAAATCGTATTACAATAATCCAAATATAACAAGCAAATGATAAACAAACTGATACAGTCCATTTCTTTTATTATTTCCCTGCGGCTGTAACCCTTACAACTTTATCTTTCCTTTTGATCCCGATCCTTAACCTGCCTTTTTCATACAATCTGGGGTTCAAATGAATGGACCCCAGGGTAATAATTAATCTCATGCACATGTATGAAAGCATAAATGACAGTTTGACACGTGTTAAAGTATGAAAGAATTTACAAATAACCATAACAGTAGTTAACGGCCAAGGACAGCAGCCATTGTCTAGGACACGCAGCCCCTGTCTAGGACACGCAGCCCCATGAGACCGCAGCCTTAAATCCATGGCCAGGAAAAAACATATAACAGGTAAATCAATCAGCATACATGATCAACTAATTAATGTATAAACACTTACACACATGATTATAAGATTAGAGTTACCCACCTCAAGCTTGAATCCTTAATTTTCTTCTGAAGGTACTGGGATCAGTAGAGGTGTCAAAGTATGCCTATAAATGTTTATCATTGCCGTTAGTCACTTTTGACGTCACTAAGAACTCCTACGCGAAATATTTTAGAGGGTTATTATTGGTTGTTAATCTCTCAAATTCCCCTAAAACGAAATTTCAGCATTGCTATCCAGTTTTTCCTCTAACTTTGAAAAATCAAAACTAATTGTACAAATATCGAAATGATGTGATTCCAAAGCCAAAATTTCTCTTAACAAGTTTATTTTTATGGAAAAATAACGACTTTAACTTGTAATCACCAAGTCATTCCCAGTTTTAGTTTCTTTAACTACTGTTCCAGTTCAACATCCAGACAACATGGCTTAACTTCAAAAATTCATAACTCCTTGTCCAGAGCTTAA
This sequence comes from Acacia confusa, assembly GCA_037074495.1. NCBI lineage: Eukaryota > Viridiplantae > Streptophyta > Magnoliopsida > Fabales > Fabaceae > Acacia > Acacia confusa. Next base: position 40,791,775 of record CM073502.1, on the reverse strand, counting down.
AACATTACAAATTATATATCGATAGAAAGCTCCGGATGTCTACTTTATATCTAGAAAATATCATGATTTTTAAAAATCAATTACTATTTAAAATAATTTCCTCAACGTGACTGACTCCAGAAAAACTGAAATCTGGGAATTTTCACAATTTTCATAATATTATTCCTTTGATCTCAAAAATCATTTCTTAACATGATTTCATTTTAATTTTCGCTTTAAACTCATTAGATACCTTAAAAACATGTACAGGAATTTAGTTTACAATTCCTTGAATTAAACTACAATTCTACCAAAAATCTATAAGCTAGAACTCAAGAACTTACCTCTTGAAGTTCTTATTCTTCCTTCTTCTTGTTCCTATCTTGCATTACTCTCTACCTCAATTTGTGTTTTGGTGTGAAGAATGAAAAGGAATTCAAGCTCTATTTATAGAGTTTTGGGTCTCAACTTCTTTTCAAAATCACATGATAAACTAACTACCCATCTACCATAAATATGTTCATCTACTAAAACTCATCTTCCAATCAAATATCACATGGTAATTTACCTCACAACCATCTCCCCTTCATTTCCATCTACTAAAACTCATCCTCCAATCAAATATCACATGGAAATCTACCTCATCTACCACTTAAATTTCATATTTATATGAATTTCTTAATTAAATTTGGAAGAAAATATAATCATTAAATTATATTTCTTTGAGACACATATTCACCTTTGTATTTTGCTAATAATCTATAAAATATAAAATTTATGAGAATTGGAAAATTAGGGTATTACACAAACATCCATATGGTCTAACACAAGTTTGATCATGAATTACTAGAAATAGCTTAACGAATAACAATAATTGGCTAACAACTATCTATATCATTAGAGGCGGAGCTAGAAATTACAATTAAGGGGTGAAAATTAGAGAATAGAATCTAGATGTTCATAAAATTATTTTTCAGCTCCATAAATATTTCAATATTTTCATTTTAGTTCCTTCATGATACTTTTAACAGGGACTAAAGTGAAAATATTGAAAATGTATAAGGTTGAAATGTAATTTCCTAAACATTTAGGTTCTATTATATAATTTTAGGGGGCCACCTCTAACCCCCTCTAGTTCCGCTTCTGTATATCACTACATTGCAAGGCCTTTGCTTATCATATAGTTATATGAGAAGTTAATTTAAAGGTATTACAATAAATGAATGGAAATAATGACGGTATGAGTTTGTGGTGAGATTGACTTATTTATGCCCATGTAGATTATGCGCTAAATCTTTATTACTCCCTCTTATTTTTAATATAAAACATATTTAAAGAATTAATTTTGATCGATTATAAATATAAAACATGTTTTTCGTTCTAGTTAGCATTTTCATAATTTATTCTTATTGATGCTTCCTCAATAAAAATCAAGAAGGAAAATGAATGAATGAATTAATTAATAAAGATGACTAGGATGTTCTAAAATATATATATCATATTAATTAACTTAACAAACTTTTTAATAAATTTAGTAAATATGTCTTATATTAAAAATTGGACATTGATAATTTTATATATCAACCTTCCTTGGAACATCATAAAAATATTGAAAGGCTCGCATTTCCTGTGAAGAGAGATATATATATATATATATATATATATATATATATATATATATATATATATATTTATTTATTTATTTTGTAAAATTAATACTTTAAAACTTAAATTGAATATTTAATTTTCTCAAAGCTAAGAAATCAAAGGACCTAGATCTAGTGTCACTCAATGACAACTTTTTTTTAAAAAAAATACACAAATTTTTAGGAGAAGGATTCGGTTTACCCACAGTCTAAGGGCAGGGTGCTATGTCTTCGCTATGTCTTTGCTTCTTAGGGCATACAGGACTAAAAGTACATATACCTCCACCTCAGCCTGCATTTCCACAAGTTTACAACTATTATGATGCCTCTTTCATCATCTTGACCAACTTCAAGATCGAATTCCCTTCCTTTGGTGAAAGTGTTTGACCCCTTTGTTAGTTGAGCCCAGGGATGAGAGGCCACCCAATGACAAATTTAATGACCTAGATTTTGATATTATCCCGTCTAACGGAGTGTCTATATATACAAAATTGACTACGACTATAACAATGATAACTAAACTAAAATGTAAAAACCTTGTGTAACGATAAAAACATTGATAATTGATGATCCTGGGATTGCATGAATGTGGGAATTTTGAATTACGAGTAGTAACTAAATATTAGGGCTGTTTCAAAGTTCTATTAATGGATATATCTATAAAGCATTCGAATCCATGGAAATAGCTTAAAATTAATACTAATTATTTTTAATAATAAATTTTGATAAAAAAATTTGGATTTTTCTTGTTTTGATAACTTTGCCGATGTTTCTTTTCTGATTCTGTTCAATATCCGGTAACTATTTTCCCTTTGGTTACATTTTCTGTTTTATTGGTGAAGTATTTGCTGGGTTGGGTTTCTGTCATCATCATTCATAATCTTTAAATTATGTTTGTCTAATTAATATAATACTATTTTAATTTTTCTTTTCTTTTCCCAATGAGGTGATGAGGGAAGAGGAGAACAAAGGTAAAGGAGAGAGTATTTGTTGTGTTATCATTAGTTATTGTTTTAATAACAGTTTCATTGCTTCTTATAAAAACACTCACCCCTCTATCTTCTGCAAACAATTCAGCATTGATTTCTGTAAAAATTTTCCATTGTTTCCTCAGAATCCTCGCAAGTTATTTTCCCACCTTCCTTTAGGATTCAAATCCAAACCAATTAACCTTTTTGATCATCTTTTATATCTCCCAAGGAAAATTAGGGTTCATAAACTCAATTTGAAATCACCCTAGAAACAACTTTGGCCCTTGTAATAAGTCAAAAGTCATTTTTCAACGTGAATCACGATACAACAATAACAAGATATTCATAGAGTTTTCTGTTATCAAAAGCGTAACATAAACCTTATCCTTTATTTAGACTTGGAACTGTAACACATGCTGAATTGTTTACATGAATTGCAATGGTAATTAAAGGACATGAACAACATTCTTGGGGAGAATTTTATGGTTGAGATATTGTCAAGGGTGGTGATAGAAGACATGGCGATATGTTCATGCGTGTGCAAGTTATGGAACAATATGATAAACGAATCGTTGTTTATGAAGAGTGTGTGTGATAGGGTTTTCGGTGCAGAGAGAATATTCAAGAAGGATTTGAAACTGTTTTGTGAGATTTACCACAACGACAACAACAGAATGAGGTTGATCAATTTGAACGCATCAAGGTTTGGACAAAGGAATGAAATGAAAAGCTTCGATTATAAGACAACGAAACTATGATCTTTGATATTCTCAGGGTTTGGACATTGCTTATTTTAGAGCTCTTAATTGTTATTCTCCTACTGCTTTCATTGCTTTAATGATGAACTCAGCATTAGATGATCATTAATCATATAATGCTAATTTCTATATTTATTCATGCATGTATTCACAAGAATGTGATTGCATATGTGGTTGATATATCATTATAAATATTTATCCACTATTTTCATTTTATATTTCTCGATGAATCCATGGATATATTTACTTCAGTTCACATTAGGATTAATACAAATAGTTAAATAATCATTAAATTTTGTTAAAAGTAATAAATATATATGTTGAAAAAAAAATGCAACTTTGCTGTTTAAAAATACCCTTATTTATCAAGAGAGGGGTGGACAATTAATGCAACAAGATTAACCAATAGTTAATGAGGCAAAAAATAGACAATGATGCTAAATTTCAGACATGTCTCCTATAAATAGGGACTTGTTATCCCTGAAAAATTTCTTATACCACTCTTATATATCCTTGTTGTTAGTCTGTTGTAGAAGAATTTTTTTGACGTAAATATAAGTTCATTTGTATGATTATTAATGACTATTTTTCAATTTACTCTTATTTAATTATTATTTGAAGTAGAGAAAGGGGAAAGAGAGAGAAGCAAGAATAATTTATAAATGTAGAGAAAATTTTAATAAGAGTAAACTTAAGAAATGTTATTAATTCAATGACTTAGCTATTATTTCGTTGATGTATGAGAATTAATTAAAGAAATTTAATTTAGGTAAGAAGAAAGTTAAAAAACTTAATAAAATGAGTTAACTGTCATTTTTTCATTATATTTAATTGGGGTGATCTAGTAACAATATTATTAATTACTCTATAGGTAGATTTATAATAAGGAAAAAGAATTTTGATTATACAAAACTTATAAAAAGGATCAAAATGATAAGTCATTGTAGAGTGATTAATTATCGTTTTCAATTTTTTTCTTATTTATTTTTTTGTAAAAAAAAAGAAGAAGAAGAAGAAAGAGAAATAGGAATGTAAGCATTATTCTCTGACCAAAAGCATTGCCTAAAATTGTACTGTACTACCTTTTCTTTTCTTTTCTTTTTTTAAAAAAAATTTGTAAGATGCGCATACCATTCTCGCAAGGGTTCGTTCAGAAGTCAACACTGAACATATATTTAAAAAATAAGTGTATTATAAAGAAAATGAAGATAAAAATTTTAATTGAAATTGTAAAATCCAGAATTAGGTTTGTTTTCAAGAATTGATAAAGTAATGACGAAATTTGATAAACAATTCACAAATCATTTTATGAGAAATATTTGATTCGAGATTTTTTAATTTTAAAGTTCTTTTTCTTTCAATATTATATTTATTTTAAAGTTCTTTTTCTTTCAATATTATATTTATAACATGAAACCGAAAAAGATATATAAAGTATACAGTATATGTGTTGGATATTTTAAGTGGGGAATAAATGGTTTTCTTTATATTTTAATCAAATTATTTTGTTGCGAGAAGTCAATCAAATTAATTTTGTAGCTACTAAATTATTTTTGAGAAAATTCCTCTTAGGACCCAATTAACCAAAATATTATCAAAAAAGGCTCAAAGAAAAGTCACATACTAAAAAAGGTCCTATGACCTTTTCTGGTATTATTTCAGAAAGCATTAACAACTATGTCAGTACACATTAATAACTAAATCAGTACAGTTAACAACTACATATTACAATTAAATCAATACCCGTTAATAAATATATCTATGCAACATTTTTGGAAATGATACCAGAAAAGGCCTTGAAGCCTTTTTTGACATATGAATTTTCTGTTAACCTTTTTTGACATTATTTTGATAATTTTGGCCCAGAGAGAGATTTTCCCATTATTTTTTCTCCGTCCTTAATATAAGACCTACTTAATCAATTTGTGCAAATTAAAGAATGAGATAAATAATAGTAAATATATAAGAAAAAATGGATTAAGATCTTATATTTAATTATAATGAAATCCAACTCTGGAACTAACTTTTTATATTAATGATATTTGTTTAGTTGTATTAAATTTTGTAATAACATTCATTTTATTACACTACTATTATTGACATCACATGACTACGAATATATAAGGGGGTTGCTTTCTAGTCTTGATCACCCCATTTTAATTCTCCTTGTAACACCCCACATTCCATACCATTTACTGTGTCCAATGACTCATAGACGGTGTACATATCAGAGTAAAATGGAACGGAGAGCATGCACAATATTTAGACGATGAGTAACTGATATAAAATGCCGAGGCATAAACTGGTTATATTTCAATTCCCGAAAGAATATTCATGTGATACAATATATAGAAACTTACATACAGCTCTCTGGTAAACCAAACATTATGTAGACCTATGGCTTGGAACCCAATATAGTTAGTCAGACATATTGGCCAGATCGATGTTTAGTCTAATGGGAGTCTCCCCGTCTTTCACGGCGACTTATGACATCCCATCGACAAACACTTTCTTAGTTTAAACACCAATTAGTCTAAAATAACTTTATTAGATTCAAGCCGGAAACTAGGCCCTCATAACTTTCTTCAAGCTCTTGTCTCGACTGGTGCCTCTTCACAACTCTGTCCACTTCACCTTCCCAGGTCCGGATTTCCTTCCTTGAACCTTTAATCAAGTCTGAGATTCAATACCCATTGAATTTCAGGTAACAGTTAACCTCATATGAAAAATATAAACAGTATATGATAGATAATCACAACAAACATACATTCAGCATATACATTGGTACCCGACTACAATGGCCTACAGCATATGTATCATTACCAGCACTCACTAGTGCCTCGTGACCTAGTCACGGGTTCCTCAGCGCTTAGAAAACAAGCATGCGGCATTATCATATAATTACAACAATCCACAACCAACTGAATGTAAGCACACATGATTCAATCAATCATATCAAAGCCATACAAGACATAGGAGAGTTAAAGTTACCAGTACCGTTGGATTATTTCCTTTTCCATATGATATACCATATCACTTGAAATAAAATCTTAAGGGTTATTTTTACCTCGTTTGACCTTTTTACCTTTAAAGGATTTAATATTCCAATTTTACCCTTACATTTCCTTAAAAACGAAATGCTGGATTTTCTGAGCAGATTTTTCAGCAACTTTGAAAAATCATAACTAATTCTACAAAAATCTAAATGAGGTGAAACTAAAGCCAAAATTTCACTTAACAAGTCTAGTTTTCTGGAAAAATAACGCCTCAACCTTGAAAACCTTGAGTAATTCCCAGTTTTAATATTTCCAACCACTGTTCAGATTTTAACTTTATGAACAAGGCCTAACTTCAAAAATTCATAACTCCTTGTCCAGAGTTTAAAACATTACAAACTATATATCAATAGAAAGCTCTGGATGTCTACTTTAGTTCTGGAAAATATCATCTACTATTTAAAATAATTCTCACAACGTGACTGACTCCAGAAAAACTAAAATCTAGGAATTTTCTCAACTTTCACAACATTAATCCTTTGATCTCAAAAATCATTTCCCATCATGTTTTCACTCTAATTTTCGTTTTAAACTCACTAGAGACCTTAAAAACATGTACAGAAATTTACTTTACAATTTCTTGAATTAAACTACAATTCTACCAAAAATCTATAAGATATAACTCAAGAACTTACCTTTTGAAATTTCTACTCCTTCTTCTTCTTGTTCCTATCTTGCCTTACTCTCTATCTTGATTTGAGTTTTGGTGTGAAGAATGAAGAGGCATTCAAGCTCTATTTATAGAGTTGTGGTCTCAACCTCTTTTCAAAAATCACATGTTTAACTACTACTCATCTACCATACAAAAGTTCATCTACTAAAACTCATCTTCCAATCAAATATCACATGGAAATCTACCTTATAACCATCTACCCTTCATTTCCATCTATTAAATCTCATCTTCCAATCAAATATCATATGAAAATCTACCTCATAACTATTTACCCTTCATCTACCAATCAAATATCATATTTATATGAATTTCTCTGATTAAATTTGGAAGAAAATATATTAAATAAACTATATTTCTTTGATACACATATTTACCTTTGTATTTTTGCTAATTTATCCATAAAATATAAAATTTATGAGAATTAGAAAATTAGGGTATTACACTCCTCTATTCCTATATCTCCTGTGTGGTTCAGTTTTCTTGATTTGTTGAGAAAAATTTGTTTAATTTTGAGGAATGTGTGTAAGCAGAATACTAGTGTCCTTAAGCATGACTCAGGTCATTAAATCTCCTATATTCCGCCAACAATACATTATTACATTAATGCTATTGAATACATTTATGTGCGTATGATCGCGGGAAAAAAAACATATATGTGCGTATCAATAAATAAGCTTTTTTAAATGGTTAAGGTGGATCCATATCCTTAATATTTTCTCAAGTACATCCAACATTTTAAAGTATTTTCTCATTTGCAATGGACGGTTAAAATATTTTTTTTGTACATTTAACACTTTAAAATATTTTTCAGGTGCATCAAATACCAAAGCACAAAAAATGCTTCAAGGTATTGGACGCGCCCAAAAAATAGTTCAGAATATCGGATATGCCAAAAATACTGTGGGTGCTAGATGCACCTGAGAAAATATTTCAGAGTATTATTGCATGCACCTTAACTCTTTTCTAAATATTGATGCAATATAAACAACATTGTGATATGAATGTTTTATTTAATAATTAATATTATTTTGATAATACCACCAAATGTTTTGTTGTCTAATATATATATAGCATAAAACATGTAATATCCTAATTTTTTTTTTTTACCAATATTCTTTGTACAATATGCGAATATAGTGGACTTAATTAATGAAGTTTGACCATGCGTACAATTTTTTGTGAAGTGTTCAATTTTCTCAAACTCAACAATTTGGAGACAATTGTTGGCATAAAGTGAGACATTTGTGATTAATATCCAATTAATTTAATTGGGCTATTATTTTTGGCCGAAAGAAATAAAAAAGAGATCCAATGACATTTTATTGCACAAAGGTTTTTTTTTTTTTTGGAACACTATCTCACAAAGGTTAAAGAATAATTAAATATCTCCTTTTACTTGATTATGTGCCACATGTCATAGTAAGTTAGTATGTTAGTAAAATTAAATATTATATGGAATGTGGAAATTGGACAAAATAGGAATTCATTAAACCTTCAATTAGGCCTTAACCAAACAAGGTAATATTAAAATATCTTCCCTTCCTTTTCTTCTGATCAATTCAAAATTAAAATCCCTTCCCTCCCCTCCCCTCCCCTCCCCCTCCCCTTCGTCGAACCAAACAAGGCCTAAGGGAAAAAGAAAAGGGAAAAAGGCCCAACAAGTCTAACTAAATGGTCAAATTGTAATCAAGTGGCATGGGTGTAAAGGCCCAGAATTCTTCCCTCTTCTTCAGCTGAATTGCACCCTTAATTAGACAATAAAACACTCTTCTCCTAGACTGGTGTCGAACTTCTCCAAAACTTTTTATTATCCAAAAAAAAAAACACTCTTCTCCTTCCCTCTCCACATTTGGACAGCAGCAACGCACAAGGAACCATGAGAAATGACGAAAATTTCAAAAGGAAGAGGAAGAAGAAGAACTCAAGGAATCGGTAGGTAAGCCTTATGTAATCTCTTCCATCTCTTCTTAGCTTCCTCTTACAACCCATCTTGGTCCTAAAAGCTCTCTTTCTTTGGTACTAAGAGGTGTTGGCTGAAACCTTGGTGCCAAAAAGAAGAAGAAAAATTCTAAGAAACACAAAATCAAATCAAGGTAAGAGGCAATCTTACCTTCTTGTTCTGTATTGGGTATTTGTTGTGATTTGTAGTGATTTTTTCTTGTTTGTTGTGATTGTTCGAAACCTTAAATGTATGGGGAGGTACTGCCCAAATTTTTAAAATGGGATAAAAGTATGATTAAGGGTTTAAACTACAAGCTATAAGTGATTAGAGACATGATTATATATGGTGTTTAAGTTGAGAATCAAGATTCTTGTCTTCCTATACTAATTTCGGTTAGAAACAAGGGACCTAAGAGGAGTATGATTTTGCTCATTTTGATTATGCGTTTAAAATGGAAAATTGTGGAGGGTAAATGTTAGGATGTGAATTTGGAAGTAAATTGTGTAAACCACAAATTTGCCATGTGTTGGTTCATGCAAAACAGTCAGATTGTTACGTGTTTTTGACTAGGTAAATGGTGTCCAATTTCTATAAAAGTTTTGAGAATTAAAGTAGACATAATGAGCTTTAATTGTATAGGTTATATGCCTAATTTGGGTTTCCATTCAAGGAGATATGAATTTTTGAATTTGACCTATGAATCTGGAACGAAAATCCGAGTGTGCGATCATTGTTGATTTTGGATTTGTACGCATCTATAAGGTTGTTGGTAGTATTTTTACTTAAAAATAGACTCATCAATGATCACATAGGCTTTGGAATCACCCTAATTAGATATTTGTATAATTAGATGAGTTTTCTAAATTTGTATACCAAATATGCTAGAATTGGGCCAAGGGGCAAAAATAAAAGGTTAAGACCCAAAGTAAATAATTTGGCCTTCAAAGGTTAATGTGGACTCTTGGGGACCAATTAACCTTATGTTAAGCATATTGAAATGTTCATACTAATGGCTTGGAGGTAGTAACTCTAATTCTCCCATACTCTGTATGATTGTGATATGTGTTGCGAACACGTGTTGTATATGCATAGTGTAACATCCCATTTTGGGACCTACCCATTGTGCACAGCAAGAATTTTATATATCAATCTCCTCAAATAATCAATAAACCATTACCTAATTTTTCAGTAATGCTTCCAGCGCACATAATCACTTGTAAGCTGCTGCTTTTGGTCTAATAATGCATCAGAGGCATAAAATATCAGCAAGCAAAAGATAATAGCAAATCAATGTGTTTTCCACTTTCGCTTAGCGACAGATTACTACGCATAAACTCCACCAAAAGCACAACAGAATCCACTTTCTTATCTTCAATTTTGGATAAACTCACCAACTCTTCCATTTTTTAGCAAGGACAGAAAATACCTACGTCCATTTTTGCCTCTTTCATGTCTTCAGCAGCACATGTATTATATACTCCACTAACTTTGCTTTTCGGATGGGATCTGTCGTGATTATATTATTCCCTTCATTTTTCATACGCGTCTCATCTGTGAAAACTGACTGGAACCGAGAGGCAGAGAGCAACGGAGAGAGAGAGTGTGGGAGGGAGTTGAGAACTAGAAATTATTCTCCTCTGCTTGTATCGATAGAGAACAGGGAGTCCATCAGCGCAACTCGGCATCTTATTTTCAAGTAAATCAGCGAAGGTAAGCATCGATTATCTTTCTCTTTTGAAGTCTTGTTAGTTTCCCGGTAGGAAAGCTTGTAAACGTTAAACCTATGAAATCAATCTTGAGGGAAGCCGAAACGGAATCAAGAACAGGGATCTGTGTGTGAGCGTGCTGATGGTTGTGGCATCAGTTTGGCTATTTTAAATACATATAAAAACGTTGCTGCTAGCATTATCTATTGTGCCTTTAAACAAGGAAAGAGTGCGTGCATGTATATGAATATACTTTAGTCTTGCTGTTATATTTGTTTTTAACGTTGAAAATGTAAGAAATGAAGACGTGAGTGTATATGTATATATAAGGAAAAGCATGCATCGAAAAGCGTTTTGTCATTTGTCTATACCTGATGCATGTCTTGAATGATTATGTTAAGGTTTCTATATGTATATAAGTCATGGGGATATTATTTTCAAATTAAATGTATTTTATTATGTGCCTGAGAAGGAAGATCAATTGCTTCATATAAATTAATGTTTTTATATATGTGTGTATTTATATACATATACAAAGCATCTTTATATGGAAATAATGGTGATCATAAACTAAATTTTTGCTATATATATATATATATATATATATATATATATATATATATATATATATATGAGGTAATTTGGAAAATATAACTAACATTATATTTTGGAAAATTATGGGAAACATTAAAATCTATATAATAATTAGTATTTATTTAACTCCTAAATTTAAAGTGTTAATATAGTCTCTGGGAGTTTAAATTAATTATTGTTTTTGGGAAGGAGCGGTAATAAAAATAAATTGTTATTATTACTAGGGGAATTTTTAGGGATTAATAACCTCCTATAATTCTCTAAAAATAATTCGCGTATTAAGTATTTTGCGACGTCAAAAGTGACTAACGGCAATGATAAACAATTATAGGCATACTTTGACACCTTTATTGATCCCAGTACCTTCAGAAGAAATTGAGGATTCAAGCTTGAGGTGGGTAACTCTAATCTTATAATCATGTGTGTAAGTGTTTATTGATTAATTAGCTGATCATGTATGCTGGTTGATTTACCTGTTATATGTTTTTTTTCCTGGCCATGGATTTGAGGCTGCGGTCTCATGGGGCTGCGCGTCCTAGACAAGGGCTGCGGTCCTTGGCCGTTAACTGCGGTTACGGTTATTTGTAAATTCTTTCATGCTTTAACATGAGCTAAATTGTCATTTATACTTTCATACATGTGCATGAGATTAATTGTTACCCCTGGGGTCCATTCACTTGAACCCCAGATTGTATGAAAAAGACAGGTGAAGGATCGGGATCAAAGGAAAGATGAAGCTATAGGGCTACAGCCGAAGGGATTTAATAAAGAATTTGGACTGTATCAGTTTGTTTATCATTTGCTTGTTATATTTGGATTACTGTATTAAGATTTTTTTTTAAGGGGTAAATTTCGCTCGCGAAAAATTTATCCCTATATTTCCAAACTAAGTTATTTTCATGAAAGTTTTATTTTGTTAGTAAGTCGTCCAAATTATTTCGATGCCTATGCACGATAACTCTGATAAATAAAGGGTCCATAAGGTCGGGTGTTTCACATAGTTGTACCCTGATTGTGATATGTGTTGCAAATATGCTTTGTATATGCATGTGATTGTGATCTGTGTTGCGAACACACGTTGTATATGCATGTTTGTACCCTGATTATAATCCATGTTGTGAACAACGTTCGACTATAGGAGCTTGAGGACCGGTAGTCCTGGGGTTTCAAACCCTGAAATGTACTCGGTCATTTTGGGTTTTTACCTAGTAGTTTGCCCAACTCTAAGGCCTAAGACATGTCAAGTCTTGTAATAGCCTGAAATATATTTGATTGTTTTGGGTTTTTACCTAATTGTTGCTCAGCGCTAAGGCCCAAGACATGTCAAGTCCTGCGATTTGCAGTTAATACTGCATAGGACATATTAAGTCCTGTGAACATCAGTTAATATTGTCTGGGACATATTAAGTCATGCGAACATCAGTTTAATACTGCTCGAGAAATGTTAAGTCTTGCGAACATAGTTAACATTGCATGTAACCATGCCCGGGACATGCTGAGTCATGTGTGCACTGTCAACATTGCTTGAAATCATGTTGGCCCTGTTGGGTCATGTGTTTACAAACAACATTGTGTGTAGTCTCGTGTTGCGTATTGTTGCTGCATATGATTTAACATGATTGATTTCTGAATGCTGAGTTGTTATGATTGTGGTTAACTATCATATGATGTCCATACATTATATGAGATTAACAGTTACTCTGGGAACTTTTGGGATCCCAGACCTTATTACTACCTGTGATTTGTATAACGTATGGGACACAGCTCCCAGGGCAAGGCGGCGAGTATCGGCAATTGGAGATTTCAGATCAAGGTAAGGGAAACTGTTGGCCATCTTTGATTGAACTTTTTAACTTTGTAATAGTTACTTTTAGAATTTGTGATAATATATATAACCTTATTGTTGTAATGAAGTGTGTTACATCAGTATGTTATGCTATTTCTGGTTGCCCTGGATTATTGCCCACTATGCTTTGTGATAATACTTTGATAATTATCGGATTATTAGTAGGGTATTACATAGATTGTAGTCGATAATTATCGGAATATTATTTTAGGCTTAGCGCCTGCCCGCCGTGGGAGGGGGGGGGGGGGGAATTAAACCCCAGTTAATCTATTCAAAACTACAGTGTTGACCTATGCAATGTAACTTACACATGTTTAATTATTATTATTTTTTGGAAATCATTATGATCCATTTACATATTTTTGAATTCTTTTTTAAACTACGCAAACTCAAATTTAGACACGCAAATTATCCAAACATCTTGTATTTTAAAATCATGCTCATGCCAAGGGGGTATGCAAACTTTGATAGAATTAATTTTAACAATTTTTACGAGTAGAATTCAAACTATATAATTCTAAAAAAAAAAAATTGAAAGTATGTGATGTTAAAGGAAATAGTTCATCATACTGCAAACAAGATTTTTTAGCCTATTCTATATCATCGATTAAAAAATAATTAAAGCGACGTAGAAAGTAAAGTTTGTATGTCAATATTCTAAGAGATAGGAAATAGGAGAATTAAACTAGCTATTAGATAATAACACAATTATCTTCTATTAGAAAAACACACACACACCCACACACACATATATATACGTACGTATGTATGTATGATCAAAGATTAGAAAATACCGTAACAAGTTGAAACAGCAAGAAGAAGAAATATGAAAGCGAAGTTGAAGGAAGCCTTTTCCATGTGATAGTTTGTCTTAGACTGAAGCCTGAAGAAAGTGAATTTGTTGGATGAAATTGAGGGCATCTTCTACCTCTATTTATACAGCGGACTGTGTAGGTTTGAGATGGTAAATAAATTAGAGTGAGGAAAATTCATACCAATGTAAGAATACATATACATGAATCAACATTTATTACAAGGGAGATTATATCAATGCAATAGTAATATACCTCTGGTTCTTATTATAAGGCACCAAGTAACAAATGTATTTTATCTTTTTTTATAAGATATTTGCTTGTTTCCAAAGAGCATTTAATATTTTTTTTTTCATGTTTGCAAATAATTAATAAGGGTAGTGGTGAGAGTAATAATCAATATAATATTAAAGTTTAGTGCAATGAGGGGGGTAATATTGGAAATTACTTAAATTTTAGGACAAATTTAATAATGACTTTAATTGTTTTAATTGGTTTGTGAAAATTATTAATTTATGCCTTATAACAAAGACTAGAGGGAGTACATGTATAAACATTTATTACAAAAGATATTATAACAATGCAAGAATCATATACATGAATCAACATTTATTACAAGGGATATTTTGATTATAAAATATAAACCTTAAGAGGTAAATACATTTTTTCCCCTAGTGCGCATCATTTACATTCATAAAAATAAATGAATGTGTTATATATTTTGAGATATGGAAACAGATGAGGAGATAAGTATGAATGTATGATTATGATCTTTTTGTAACGCCGCCTAGCTCTAAGCCCAGAACAGAATGATGCCTTACCTTAAACCCTTATTAGTGCCTCAAGCTCTGACACTACCAGTCAGTTGTATTATTTAACAATAACTGTAAACCACTAAGCCAAGTTTGGATACTGAGAAGTAAAACCATTTATAAAGAGTTAGAGGTGGAGCTAAGAATTATAATTGGGGAGTGAAAATTACAAAATACAACTTAAGTGTAACAGCCCTAATCCATACTACTCAATCTATGTATAAACATGTAGTATATATGAATATTATCAAAGTGGAGCAATAGAGCATATGTGTCGGGTGACTACTATTACATATTCATGGCTACAAATTTAAATTAACTGTGACATATCTGGTTGGTATAATAATAGTACAATAATCCAAGTATTTAAATATTGAATATCTAACAGTTTAAATACAATCCGAAATAAAAACTCCAACTGAGTCTTCATGCATATATATTACCCTTTGTACCAGCTCCTGATCCTGAAGCTAGGGTTAAGTATGAGATTCAATGCTCATTGAATCTCAGGTAATAGTTAACCTCATATTCAAGTAATAACAATATATATGACAGGTATTTATTACATTCAGTAAACAATAATATATAGCACACAACAGATGTATGTCAATAACAACAACAATACATAGTACACAATAAATGCATGTTAACAATGTTTGCACTAACCAGTGCTACAAATCCATGTGTCCTTAGCGCTAAGAAAACATACAAGCGAAATTATCAAGACTATAACCTGCGTCAAGCTGAATCCACAGCTAAACTGAATGTATACAAATATGTGACCTAAGACCGAGTCTTAGCCACAGTGCATGGCCCAAGGCCTCGTCTTGTCCATCACTCAATATGAATCAAACAATCATATATAATTATACAAGACACATAAGAGTTAAAGTTACAGTACACGTCCGTACTTTTTTTCCGCTTGGTATGATTCTCTTTCAGTACCAATTCCCGGCTTTCCTGGATATCCTATAATATCATTATCACATTATGATATTATAATGAACACCATATATCTTAGAATGAGATCCTAAGAGGTATTTTTGCCACTATTGACATTTTTACCTCTGGTGGATTTATTGTTCCCATTTACCCTTACATTTCCTTAAAAATGAAATTTCAGCATTTCTGCCCAGATTTTCCACTAATTTTGAAAAATCATAACTAGTTGTACAAAAATTAAAATGATATGATTCCAAAGCCAAAATTTCCCTTGACAAGTATATTTTTTTGGAAAAATAATGCATGAAACTTGAAATTATTAAGTCATTCCCAGATTTAAATTACTTAACCACTATTCCAGTTTCCAGTTCTGTTGCATGGACTAACTTGGAAAATTCACATCTTTTTTGTACAAAATTCAAAAAAAATACATGTTATACATGAATAGAAACCTCTTCATGTCTACTATATCTCTAAAAACTTTCAGGATTTTTAGACACCATTTGAATGGCAAAAACCCATGCATAACAAACACTGTTCAGATTAACAAGGCTTAACTTCAAAAATATAAAAGCTTAATACCAAGGACTTATCTCTTGAAGTTCTTTCTCTTTCTTCACCTTTTCTCCTTTGTGTTTTTCTCTAACTCAATCAACTTTGATATGAGTTTTTGGTGTGAAGAATGAAGAAGAGAATTGAGGTATTTAGTCTCAACCACTTTTCAAAAATCACATGTCTATCTACTACCCAGCTACCATAAACATGTTTATCTACCTTCTAACTATCATACACATGTCCATCTACTAAAAACTCATCTACGGGTCAAATATCACATGTGTATCTCAACCATCTACCCTTCACTTTCGTACAATAACTCAAAGTTGACATAATTTTCACTTGAATCTAAAAATTCATATTTCACTATAAAAATATCTAATAGGTTAAATTCTTTGAGACATATATTCACTTTCATTTTATAGTAATTATTCATCATAATAAAATATTTGTGATAAATTATAATTCCAAAGTATTACACTAAGTGTTCATGAAATTACATTTCAGCCCCATAAACATTTCAAGATTTCACTTTAGTCCCTTCACGAAACTTTTGGTGGGGACTAAAGTGAAAATTTATTAAATTTTTTTAAGGCTGAAATATAATTTCCTGAACATTTATTTAGGTTCTATTCTGTAATTTTAGGGGGCAGGGCCACTCATAGCCCCCATAGTTTCGCACATGTAAAGAGTTCAAAAACTTAACCTAAACAAAGGATATGATCCTATGATTTGAATGTGCTTTTTTGAAAATCTTAAAACTTTTAAAAATATTTTTTCAATGGTTCAAACTTTTCATTAAAAATTCATCATACCTTAAACCATCTTTGGTACTACTATCAGAGTACTATACAATAATTAAATTTAAACTAGTGCTCTACTCTCTGCTTAATCATCCAATATGTTATGAGCTCGTATCATACATGCCTATCCTTGCAGCAATAACTAAACATAATGTATTTATGAGTTTCTAGTACTATGAGGTCATATGTATCTATATATATTTATATACATCACATTTGGCTACTTCAAAAGAATATCAAATCATGAGGAAAATATTATACAGAAGGTGACAAAAAGAAACTAAGCTACATTATTCAGCTCGTCCACATTCTCAGTTATTGGCAATGACCAAGCCTTTGCTTTTAAAGCTCATTGCCTTTTCTGTATGTGATTTTAAGGAAAGGGGTGAAATTCTTAAAAATTCCAGTAGTAACCACAAACACTCATAATACATGCAAGTTCACAAAGCATGCAAAACAAGTCATCAAATAAGCCAATCAATGGATTCACCAAATTGACATATTCAACAAATAAGCATATCCATAAAGCAGCAATCATCATATATCATGGTAATACAGATTGCATAACAGGTTTTACCACCTTAGGGCACACAGTCATAAGGTCTTTACCGCCTTAGGACACACAGTACAATACACATATTACATAAAAAGTCTTACTACTTTAGGACATACAACCATAAGGTCTTTACCGCCTTAGGACACAAGTCCAATAATCATGTTGAATGCTTATTATGTCTTATTGCCTCAAATATTCATGAAATGAATATAAGCAACGACACAAACAAATATATGCAGAACACTACATAATATACAAGAGTAAGAGTTACTGCATGCTAACTTTTCCAACACTATACCTTCTCCAAGGTCCCTTTTGGTTCGCTGATCACTTGAGCTCAGGCAATTGTCAAATCTCATAGTTTCAAATTTATATAGAGATGGGTCATTATTAAAAAGAGAAATGATTTTAAAAGCACAATCAAAGAAGCCCTTAATTACTTATTATGTAAATAATAGGTTAACTAGGGTAGGTTTTGAGGATCTCATATATTCATTATATATATAGAATAAATATATGTTGATGATTATTGGAAACTGGACGCCTGTCACTAAACTTGCCAGCGAGGTGGTTATTTAAGGATAAGTATATGGTCTAACTGTAACTGAATAGCGGGGTGATCAACCTAACCATAATTCAAATAACATAATTGAATTAAAATTAAAAAAAAAATTATTTATGATCCTGAAAGGAGTGATATTTAAATAAAAAATATATTAACACTCAAGTAAATAAACAGAGTTTTATATAAAACTACACATAAGCCAGTAAAGAAAAGTTATCAAAGCACAAATAATATGTGTTGCTATTTTCTTAAACTCAAAACAATATTATTTTAGGCTTAGCAAGAGGGAAAAAAATATAAAATTAAACTCAGTTAATCCATTCAAAACTACCGTGTTGACCTATACAATGTAACTTACACGTGTTTAATTATTATTATTTTTTTTTTGGAAATCATTATTATGAGCCATTTGCATATATTTTTAATTCTTTTTTAAACTACACAAACCCAAATTTAGACACGCAAATTATCCAAACATCTTGTATTTTAAAATCATGCTCATGCCTCCTAGGAAAAACAGAAAAAGGGGCGTCTGCAAACTTTGATAAAATTAATTTTAACAATTTTTACGAGTAGAATTCAAACTTTATAATTCTAAAAAAAAAAAATTGAAAGTTTGTGATGTTAAAGGAAATAGTTCATCATACTGCAAACAAGATTTTTTTAACCTATTCTATATCATCGATTAAAAAAAAAAATTAAAGCCACGCGGAAAGTAAAGTTCGTGTGTCAATATTCTAAGAGATAGGAAATAGCAGAATTAAACTAAGACAGTAACACAATTATCTTCTATTACAAAAAAAAGACACACACACACACATATATAGAGGATCAAAAGATTAGAAAATACCGTAACAAGTTGAAACAGTAAGAAGAAGAAATATGAAAGCGAAGTTGAAGGAAGCCTTTTCCATGAGATAGTTTAAGAAAGTTAATTTGTTGGATGAAATTGAGGGCATCTTCTACCGCCATTTATACAGCAGAGTGTGTAGGTTTGAGATGGTAAATAAATTAGCGTGAGGAAAATTCATATCAATGCAAGGGATATTTTGATTTAAAAAACATAAACCTGAAGAGGTAAATATATTTTTTCCCCTAGTGCGGATCATTTACATTCATAAAAATAAATGAATGTGCTATATTCTGAGATATGGAAACAAATGAGGGCATAAGTATGAATGTATGATTATGATCCTTCTGAATCATATGCACGTACTTTTGTATTTAGAAAGAGACGAAAATAATATAGTATTTAAATGTAATTCTGAGATATAAACGTGTGTGTGTGTGATCATATTCCCTTTTTGGGTCAAAAATCTTATTCCCTTTCATCATTCTTACTTCGAATGTATAAATGCATGAATAGAGAGGATGTGTAATAACTAATAAAGCAAAAATATATTCACCCAATGTGTATGGTCATAAAAGATATGAATACCAAATCAATTAAACCACTTGTACAAGTGGAAATATTATGAACTGAAAATCGTAGTCGTCTTATAAATTACCAAACTCCTTCTACAAAAATTAATTGGATAGTGTCCTATTGGAGATTTCAAGGTCATTAAACCCAGACGGGCGAGTTTGAACCAGAAACTAGCGTATCGGCCATCTATTTAGTTTGAGTGACGCCCAACCCAGGTCAATATTTTGTAAGAAATATTTAATCTGTTTTTCAAGAAAAAGTTTGTAATAATCATATACTTGAATGAGTTGGAGTGACATTTATAGAAGAAAAAATGATAGAAAATCATTTGAAGTGATATGAACATATTCAAAGAAGCCATTGAGTGCATCAGTGATAGTGATGAGGGTTGATCAAGAAGTATGAAGCCTAAAAAAAGAGGTCGATGAAGGCCAAAGTGAACACTCAATAAGGTTATAGAGCGAGATCTTTTGATTAATGAATTACAATGGCATCATGTGATTTATGTAGCTAAATTACAATGGCATCATGTGATTTATGTAGCTAACCTCACTTAGTGGGATAAAGGCTTTATTGTTATTGTTGTTATATTTTCCTAACTGATCTGCAGCTATGGGAAATGAGAGATTGAGAAATTTAACCCCAAAAAAAGAAAGAATAGGGGTGTTTGCAAACACCATCAAAATTCACAATTATACTATTTACAAAACAAAACTCTTCTTATATATTTGAAACTAGTTCGTCAATAGTGACGAACACCCAAACTATGATAAAGACCATCCAGATTTAATTTGGACGGTTTTGAATTATTATTTTCTAAAACAATTTTTCTAGGTGTAGAATCTATGATAAAGATAATATTTTAACTATTGTTTTTTTAAAGATGATTTTTATTTACAAAATGTTATTTGATAGAATTGGATTTAGGCCGTCCGACAGTCTAAATTTGAGTTTTGGTGCTCATCACTCTTGATTAGCACCCAAACTGATACCCATATGTAAAGAAGTCCAAACAGAGATGAGTTTGTGTGGAGTTTTATATGGGGGAGTATATATGTTGGATCATCTCATTATTGATACATATTCTTTTTCTTTTTGTTTTTTGCTATTTTTACATAATACTGTCACTCCAATTTTTAATATGAAAGATATTTCCAACTACTTCACATTCGGGATTGGAAGAACTGGTAAATAGTGATGAGGAATTACCACAGTGGCGACTTGAAAGCCAACTTGAAAGAAGGATTTTGACCTTACTCTTGATTAGCATCCATGTTTTAATTTCTTGTTTTGTAGATAATTCAAACCTCAATAATGAAGTCTGATTTAATTATTTTCGTGGATACAATATAATATTATCAGAACATCTTTCACCAATATTATAATATCAGTGTACAAGAGAGAATGTGAGAGACAATGATTATGGACATCAATATCAACGGAAGCAAATTGATATTTTGAGATTTAGTATTAATGCAATTATATATTTTTTGAGATTTTATCCCTTACAAAAATGATTTTATCATAAAGCACACTATACATTTATTAAATAACGCAGATTTCCTCTCCTTCTTTAAGAAATTAGAATAAAATACATAATCATACCCTCAACTTTAGGTCAATTCGATATAACCCTCAATATTTTTAGAAGTTTAAAACCAACTCCATGATCTTTCGCATTTTGACCACTAAACCTGTGCTGTTTAAAAAATTGTTCAATCTGACAGATCGTGTTCCATATCCTACTAGCGAGGATGACTTGGCCAATTACATGAAATTTTTTATATTTCATAAATTAAATTTAGTTTTGCTGAAAGAGTAATTTTGTCATTTAATTAATGTCAATCCCTGATTTTACTCCCACTCAATAATCAACATAATGGGAGGGGCTTGTACGTATTTCTATTACTCAATCGATTCTTAATATAAGATATATACCTCTAATTTGATTAGATTAAAAAAAGTTAGTTAAATTACTTAATATGATATTTATTATCTAAAAATGGAGCAAATCACCAAAAAAGGGAGCTGAATTGGGGATTTTAAATTTCTTTTTCGATTGCTCTATTTTCTAATGCTAAACAGAGCTGTTCAGAGTATAGAGAAGAAAGCGAAACACACAGAATTTATACTGGTTCGGTCCAATCTCTGACCTACTCCAGTCCCCCGTCTCTCTGGCATTTTCACTAATCCAATCGATTACGCACTCTGTAACTCAAGAGTAATTCTCTTACTAAAATCTACTCCCCCTTATAAGTTATAATCAATATCTCAATCTCCAAGTCCCCAGACTTGAGATTCTTTACAATGGATGATTTACAATCAAATAAAACTCTCTCTAAGAATGGGTAGATAAACACTAAAGTGCAGAAGATCAACAGATACTTTCTTAGTGAAAACTAAAGAGTAAGTAGTAAGCTTGAAAGCAATTCGTTTCCAGCAGTCTTGGTTGTTGAGAAGAATTGAATGCAACTCTATTTATACAAAGAGACTATTAAATGACCGTTGCAATCTTCATTATAACCGTTGGTGCATTAATCTAGCTGTTGGAGTCACTTTGGTTTCTTCACTCTCTACTCTTCAGTTAATTCTTTTTGTTCAGAGAATTAATGTTGACTTTCCTTGAGTTTTGTCCATTGGAATGTTAGAAGCTAGTTTAAGTAAAAAGCATTAATCTATTTTGCATCGTACAGAGGATGATTGTCCAGAATATAGCAAGTTCTCTATACT
This sequence comes from Acacia confusa, assembly GCA_037074495.1. Classification (NCBI taxonomy): domain Eukaryota; kingdom Viridiplantae; phylum Streptophyta; class Magnoliopsida; order Fabales; family Fabaceae; genus Acacia; species Acacia confusa. Next base: position 40,769,403 of record CM073502.1, on the reverse strand, counting down.
TTGCAATAATTGCTCTGACATGTTTTTTCATTTGTGTTGAACCTATACTTTAATTCTCTTTGAATCGTCTTTAAATCAACTGAAATTCACTAGCAAATAGGTTAAACATATCTTGACATGGTGATGAGTGATGATAAACAACATATAGATCAATCACACAGTTTTTCGCTGATTAAGATAATTCAAATTTTGAATTCTATGAAATAGACTTGAGTTAATTAGTTCATCAAGACTCAAATTTGTAGTTCACATTTAAAAGCATAAACTCAAATCTTATATATTTGACTCGAGTTTTTTTCATACAGAGATGAAGGTTGCAATTTGATCTTTCAAACAGTTTTTGAGCAAGACCTAAATTCGAGTCATTAAGTGACTAACTCGAGTTTTACACTCTTAAGCTGAAAAATACATTTTAAGTTCAGAAGTTCAAAATTAGAGTTTTCATACAAAACTGGAGTTTTTAAATAGTGTAAAGAGAGTAATGTTTTCTGTAAAGCATAAACTCAAGTTTGTAAAGGTTAACTCTTGTTTCCACATAAACTCAGGAAAATTGAAGAGCTCACTGGATTGATAAAACTGAAGTTTTCATTTTGAAACTTAAGTTTTCAAAACCTTAGAAATTTGTGTTGTTCTTTATAAGTCTTAAACTCGAGTTTGTGAAAGTTAAACTCAAGTTTTCTCAAAGGAGAAAACTTAGTAAAACATTCAAGCAAATCCAAACTGGAGTTTCTAAAATCATAACTCAAGTTTTCACAAGTTTAGGATAATATATCTTTCTGTATGTGATAAAACTCGAGTTTCCAAAACTCTAACTCGAGTTTTCACACTACTTGGAAAAACTCAAGTTTCTTGATTTGTCAAATTAGAGTTTGTTTAACTAAACTCTGATTTACTTTGTCTTTGAAAGACTTAAGAACTCTTTCTATATTACTTAAACTTGAGTTTTCAAATCTTGACTCGAGTTTGTCTTAATTCACAAAACTGGAATTGTTTTCTGTCAAGTCCAAACTCGAGTTGTCAAATCAAAACTTGAGTTTGTCTTTAACAGTAAGTTTTTCAACTTTTCAAAGACAAATTTCATCTCAAGTTTACAATTGTCAGTTATCATCAAAACACATAGAGAACTAACATTATCTAGAACACCCTACGCTCATTTCCCTTAATTTCCTTATTCTCTCTTCTCTTTGATTATAGTTGAGGTATATCAATAGGGGGTAAATCAGAAAAAGATAGACAAATATAAAAATTATGTCTTATATTTAGTAACTTATTTAGCTTCCTTAATCTCTTCAACAAAATCGACTATATCTTATATTTAGAATCGGAGGCAGTAAATCCTATTCTTTCTCTCCACCGTGTTTTAACAGTAGTTTTGAACTATTCATATATCATCAAATGTTAACTGTGCAAATTAATTTATCTAATATAAATTATAAAATTTAATTGGATAGTGTACTATTGGAAATTTTAGGATTATTAAATTAGGACAGACCAGTTCAAACCGAAAAATGGCAAATAGACACCTACTCAGTTTGGGTGACCCCTAACCCAGGCCAATATAATTTTTTAAAAAATATTTAATTCATTTTTTATTTTATTTAGAATTTCATATTAATAATCCTGAAATATTCACTTTTCTTACTGGTTTGTCTTTGGATTAATTTTGGTTTGACTTTAATCTAACTCACCAACCTTTGACCTATTACCTCGATTGGTTCAAAGACTAGTCAGGTTTAATAACCTTGCAATATACTCCCTCAGGTCTAAAATATATGAAGTCCTCTTGGAACCAAGAAATTTTGGTTCAAAATATAAGTGGAAAAATAAGTTAATTAATAATTGTTTTTCACTTTTACTTCTTGCAAGAGACATAGAAAGACCGATGTTGAATTCATATTTAAAAATCACATTATTTAATAAGAAAAAAATAGTTTAATTTGATTAATTTAAGACACACCTAATGACTCAACTAACATTCATGGTTTATCCGTAATATGATACTCTTTGCCATACTTTTTAAACTAAACAATTAATTATCTTATATACCTTATTCCTATTCATAACAAACATGTGAGAGAATGTTTCAGTTATTTATGTTAGTTTCCACTTTGTCCCCATTTAATTATTTTAATATCAATTATACATATATCATCATAGCCCCCAGAACATCAATTCTCTTTATTCTATCTTCCATAATCCTCTTTATTATAATAATTTACATATTCTCTCTTATTCCCTATCTCCTCATAAGTAAAGGGTAATTTTGAGAAAATATGTTACAAGCTTTACGTATGTTTTGTTTTTAACTAATTTTTTGGTCAACATTATTTGGTTACGTATTTCTTATAAAAAAGAAATGAAGGGAACAACATAATAACCAGGAGTTTATTACCGTATTAGATAAATATTATTTCCATTAGACCTCCCAGTGTAGTCTTATGGAATAAAACAGCACAGACACAATGATACACACAGACACATTATATATATATATATATATATATATATATAGAGGTCTTTCAAGTGAGAGTAAGGTCGTATGATCTTCCTGATGCTTTGGTTTTTCCTTGGCACTGGCATTTACCCTCTACACAAAGTGCTGGTTTTCCAGACACACAATCTTCCTTACAATCCTGATTTGTGCGGCAGAGTACTGGACCAGAACCTTCATTTATAGTCACTCTGCCAAATGCAGTTCCTGCATGCGTGTTATATATAGAGTTTTTTCAATTGACAAAACAAAGAAAGTTAGTACACAGTGATATAAATTATTTATGCTTTTGTTAACTACAATAAAAAGGGGTCTGCAAACTTTGATAGAATTAATTTTAACATTTTTTACGAGTAGAATTCAAACTATATAATTATAAGAAAAGTTGAAAGTGTGTGGGCAGGGAGAGCTCTGCATAAGTTTTGATGTTAAAGCAAATAGTTCAGAGTTAGCTTCTATCCTTTGCATTTTAAATTCACTGCCGTCCTCTATACTAAAACAGGGTCGTTTTGGCCTAAAAACAAGGTATTGCCTTCTTTTTTTAAAAAAAAAAAATTAGGGTACTAAGTGATATTAAAAAAATACTTTAGAATATTAAATGGCATCGAGAAAAACGTTATCATCTTGAAAGATTTTTTTAGAATATTATAAAAGAATATTTCAGAGTACTGACTGGTATTGAAAGAATAATACATGATCTTGAAAAAATATTTTAGGGTACTGACTGGTACTAAAAATATTCTGTAGGATGTTTTTTTAATATCTTAAAATAATTTTAGGATCTTCAAAAAATATTTCATAGTATTGACTGATAGTAAAAGGATACTTCAAAATATTTACGGCTACTAAAAAAATGGTTTATGATCTTGAAAAATTATTTTAAGATTTGAAAAAATATTTTAGAGTACTGACTGGTACTACATGATATTTTTTCAATATCATAAAATAATTTTTTAAGATCATGAAATACTTTTTTAGTACTATTCAATATCATAAAGTATGTTTTTAGTATCTTTCATTATCCTAATTTTTTTTTAAAAGGCACCAGTAATTTTTCAAGATTATGTGTTATTTTTTCAATACTATGTAGTATTCTAAAGTATCTTTTTTAGTGCTAGTCAGTATCATCATAACGTATTTTTCAATATCAGTTAATATCCTAAAATATCTTTTAATATTAGTCAATATCATGATTTTTTTTTTATTTATTTTTTTACAAAAAGAAGACACCAGCTTGTTTTTAAGGCCAAAACGGTGCTGTTTTACTGCAGAGGGCGGCAGCGGATTTAAGGTGCAAAGGATAGAAGCCAGCTCCAAATATTTCATAATACTGCAAACAAGATTTTTTAACCTATTACAATCGATTAAAAAAAAATAAAGCGACGTCAAAAGAATAGTTTGTGTGTCAACATTCTAAGAGATAGGAAATGGCAGATTTAAACTATAAGACAGTAACACAATTATCTTCTATTATAAAAAGACACACACAAAGTACATATAGGATCAAAGATTAGAAAATACCGTAACAAGTTGAAACAGCAAGAAGAAGAAATATGAAAGCAAAGTTGAAGGAAGCCTTTTCCATGAGATAGTTTGTCTTAGACTGAAGCCTGAAGAAAGTTAATTTGTTGGATGAAATTGAGGGCATCTCTGCCACTATTTATACAGTAGGGTGTGTAGGTTTGAGATGGTAAATAAATTAGAGGGAGGAAAATTCATATCAATGCAAGAATCATATACATGAATCGACATTTATTACAAGGGATATATTGATTAAAAAACATAAACCTTAAGAGGTAAATATATTTTTTCCCCTAGTGCGGATCATTTACATTCATAAAAATAAATGAATGTGTTATATTCTGAGATATGGAAACAAACGAGGGGATCAGTATGAATGAATGATTACGATCCTTCTGATGAATCATATACACGTACTTTTGTATTTAGAAAGAGACGAAAATGATAAAGTAGATAAATGTAATTCTGAGATTTAAACGTGTGTGTGTAATCATATTCCCTTTTTTGGGTCAAAAATCATTTTTACTTCGAATTTATAAATGCGTGAATAGAGTAGAGAGGATATGTAATAAAGCAAAAATATATTCACCCAATGTGTATGGTCATATATATTCTCCCACAATTAAAGGATATGAATACCAAATCAATTAAACCACTTGTACAAGTGGAAATATTATGAACTAAAAATCATAGTCATCTTATAAATTACCAAAATCCTTCTACAAAAATTAATTGGATAGTGTCCTATGGGAGATTTCAAGGTCATTAAACTTGGACATGCCAGTTTGAACCAGAAACCAGCGAAACGGCCACCTATTTAGTTTGGGTGAACCCCGACCAGGGTCAATATTTTGAAAGAAATATTTAATTTGTTTTTTTAGAAAAAGTTCGTAATGATCATATGCTTGAATGAGTTAGAGTGACATCTATAGAAAATAAAATGATAGAAAATCATTTGAAGTATAGTATGGACATATTCAAAGGTCATCAAGTGCGTCAGTGATGAGAGTTGATTAAGTAGTATGAGACCTGTAAAAAGAGGTTGAGGAAGACCAAAATAAACATTCAACAAGGTTATAAAACAAGATCTTCTTATTAATGAATCATAATGGCATCGTGTGATATAACACCCCAAATTCAACACCAAAATAGTTAACCAAAATATTTGAAAATTCCACCAATAAGGATGCTCAATATCTAAATAATAAAAAATACAAAATTAGTCCAACTAAAACCTACATCATAGTGTTAAATTAAATCATAAAATTTTTTAATAAACAAAATGAAATGAAGAGGTCTTAGGGTCATGACAAATGCAACGGCATAACATCATAAGTTCTAGGAGCATAAATGAGCCTTCAAAGGCACTCCATAGGCGTCTTCCCTTGCTTCCTACTAGAACAATCATCTGAAAATTTGTTAATATAGGGTGAGATTCGACATCTCAATAACTACTGAAACTTACCACCGTACACAAACAAATCATATATGATAAAGCAGGAACTGATTACATATATATTTGTATATCCCATAAGTTCATACAAAATTAATTATCATTATGTTTATGTGAATGTACAATTATCTAATATGCAATATACAGACTACCTTATAGCACCGTCCATCCTTATACCGCTGACTAGAGTCATAGGCTAAGGGGTTTAGTTTCTCTCATAATCTTTTTTCTTATTATCCCTCATAATCTTTAAATCATATCCGTCTAATCAATCACAATACTACTTTAACATTTCTCTTATCTCCCCAATTAAGGATCTAGATTGGATGATGAGAGAATATGAGAAAAAGGATGAGGAGAGAATCCTCTTCCAACACATTGTCAATAGAAACTCATCCATTTAATTGAATTATCCCAAGCTCACCAAAACGATATACTTGGCCAAGGGTATAGAGCTTAAGTATGGACTATGGCTCCCCTCCTTAAAAGCACACAACTAAGGAGGTGCCACCTGTCCTATAGCTCCAATGCAATCTTGGCCAAAGAAAAACATGGAAGAAGGAGCCCTGACAAGTGTCATCCGCTGTGCACCGAGTGATGACACACCACATGATAAAAGCTCATATAGATTTCTCCTTACTCCAACCCATTACCAATACATCTGCCATGGAAAATATGTTCATTAAACAATAAATCATGCTCACTTATATAAACTATAATCATATTTAAACACGCCAAGAAGGAATAAAATAATAATTATTTAGCTAGCTATATATATATATTATACTATTATAATAATTTACGACACACACACACACATATAAATCAGTCCATTTATTTTATAAAAGATATTTGTACACACTCATACACAATTCACAAGTATATGGGAGAATATTCAGAGTTAGTTACTTTCTTGTTTGTAGGAAATCATGTTAGTTCTTTATGAGTGTTAATGATGACTGACAATTGTAAACACAAAGTGAAGTTTGTCTTTAGTAAGTTAAAAAACTTACTGTTAAAGACAAACTTGAGTTCCAAAACTTTACAAAGTGAAGTTTAGAGATCCAAAGTTCGAGTTTGGGCTTGACAGAGTAGTTTAGTTTTATGAACTTAAAAGCAAACTGTAGTTTGCATTTACAAACTGCAGTTTATGTTAATTAGAGAACTCTTGGAGTGTTTCTAAACTGAAGCAAACTTTAGTTTGGGGAAGACAGGAACACTTTAATATTTTGAAGTTAAGCAAACTATAGTTTGATATTTTAAACCTCGGTTTTACATCTAGCTAACGGCTATATAAAGTTTTCTATGTTTTGAGAAGACTCGAGTTTAAGTTATCAAACTCGAGTTTAATTTTATCAAACTCAAGTTTGAATCAAGCCGAGAGTTTTTCAAAGACTTCATGTTTAAAACAAATTGCGGCTTACATATGTAAACTCTAGTTTGTCATTTACAAAGATTATCAACGTTTTCTATAAACTTAAAAAACTCGAGTTCAATAATGTAAACTCGAATTTGACTCAAGCAGAGAGTTTTTCAAAATTATTCGTTTATAAAGGAAACTCGAGTTGAGTTTTGGAAATTCGAGTTTATGTCAAACAAAGAGCTATATTCTATTTTTTGAACTTGAAAACTCCAGTTAAACTTTAGAAACTCCAGTTTTGAACTTTGTGGATTTAAACTTAGTTTCTCATCAAAAGTCAGAAACTTGAGTTAGTCACTAAATGACTCGAGTTTTCTCATATGTTCAATTTGTGTTTCAAATCTTAAATCGCGATGGTTATTCATAAAATGAACCAAACTCGAGTGTGTCACTTAATGACCCAAGTTTGTCACTGTTCCAAGATATGTTTCAAATCTCAAAACTCGATGATCATTCCTTGAATGAACCAAACTCCAGTTTGTTTGAACAAACTCAAGTTTTCATTGCACATATTGAAACTCTGATTTATGGAAATTTGCGATATAATCTTATTTAACCTACATATTTCATGATTTCACTTTATACTATACCCTATTATATTTGATCAATTTGTTCATGAGTTATAGATGAATTTAGCAAGAGTCAAGGTGAAATCAAATCTGGGTTAAATGCAATTAATAAAGAACAAAAAACAAGCCTAAACTTTCTCCTCTATCACAATGGTTCAGCTCAGACCGTTACAGATCGTCTAAATCACTCTCCAATGGTCAAATAATGTCTATGGAATGGCAAGGATACTGGAAGACCATATACAACACCTCTATTCCAGAATTACAGCTAAGAATTGAAGAAACAGAGAAAAATATGCAACTGTCATATTCCAGATATCAAGCTGAACATTGAAGATTCAGAGAGAAGAAAATGCAACGGCTAGTCTGCTTGGTTAACTACAAATACCCAGGAAGACTCGAAGAATAAGACATAACAACAACATACGATTATAACTAATTTCATTCTTATTTAATTTCATTCTTTGTTGTGCATATTACTGTTTAAACTTCAATGTTTATCTATATCTACTCTTTTAGAAAGTTTGTTTTTTAAAATTATTTGATTACTTGTTTGAGTGAACTCAAGGTTGTGAAACTTGTGAGTTAGGTTATTTAATTGTAAAGTGTAAGGAGGAGCAAGTCCTAAGTGATTAAGATTACTTGAGAGTTACATTGTTGTAATTAAATGTTATTGAGATAGTTGAAAATCCCAAAATGTATCTAAGGATTGAACGTAGGTCAAGGTTAGAATCGAACCAGTATAAATCTTATCGTGTCAAGTTTTTCTTCCCTTACCTTGTTATACTCTGTTTTCGGTCTAAAACTTGGGTGTTTCAAAAGAATTTTTTAAAATCCCCGATTCACCCTCATCTTGGTAATTTCTTCCATTTACAGGATTCACCCAATTTTACTCCAAAGATCTCAATAAGAGTCTACAAAATTACACATATAAACACCTATTAATATATTTCTCCAAACTACTCTAGAGTTACTCTAGTGCTACTCTAAAATTTCTCTAAAACCTCAAGCAATCCTCTAAGAATTAGTGTTATATAAATACACATTTACTTGCTCCTACGTCAACTTTTATATTAAGTGATTATATATTAGTTAGATTTAGAAACAAAAATTACATCTAGTACATAAGCTTTAATATATATATATATATATATATATATATATATATATATATATATATGCAACTAAAAGAAAAATGATACTGCACAGATGATTATAATTGTTTTAATGAAGAAAGGAAGGACATCGAAATATGTGGCGAAAAGCCATGGCTTACATGGTACTATTATAATATTGGATTGGTCTTAAAAGAGAGGAAGGCCACGTACCAAAATGATAAAGAAAGAAAGGAAAATTTGGGACGCAGGGAAATATTATGGAATGGTTTTTTTTTTTTAAAAAAAAAAAATTATATCATAAAGATCCTATACACAACATCCAAAAATGAAGAAGTAGGTCAGAAAGAAACATGCATTGAAGGGACTTTGAGACACGCAAGTATGATAGAGAATGGATAAAGGAAAATATCACTGAGGTCCCAAGAAAAAGAAAAAAATATAAAAAAAGTTCTAACCCTAAATCCCCTATCAAAAAAGTCCCAAAAAAAATCCCTAAGGACTTTTTTGATATTAATTACAGAATTCCGATATTGAAAAAGCCTCGTTGTTAAAATGGTTTTTCATATTATCAAAATAGTTTTTTCTATTGTTAAAATGTTCCTATGAAAATATTTTTGTAAAAATGGATTTTCATGTTGTCAAAAACTTTTTGAGATTTTCCTCTGATGTCTAGAATCTTAGAAACCTGGAAAAAAATTTTGACAACAGGAAAAATTATTTTGACAATGGAACTTTTTTTATATGAGAATTCCATAATTAATATAAAAAAAGTCCCTAGGGACTTTATTGATAGGGAATATGGGGTTGGGACCTTTTTTATATTTTTCTCTTCTTTGAGATCTCAGTGATATTTTCTCTTTATAATGATAGAATTTACCATAAAAATATATGAAAAATTTTATATATTTTTATTAAGTAATAATAATAATTTTTAATTTATTAATTTGAAGTTCTTACATATTATTATATGATAATTTGATAATACAATTTATTAACTTAATTTTATTAATTTATTAGTCCTAAATTTATTAATTTAAATAAATAAAACATATGAAACTTAGAAAATTAGTTATTTATTTATTTATTTTAATTTAATTAAGACTTTTGTTTATAACGAAAAAAAAATTGAGTTTGAAATTTTAAATTAAAGAATAAGCCAATAATTCCTTTTTTTAAAAAAAAAAAACAAAACAAGACAAAATGATATAATCAACATTGTCAGATCTCACAGACAAAAAAAGAAAAAAAAGAAATAGTACTAAAATACAAAAAATTAAGTCTTAATAAGAAAGTAATTAAGAGTAGAAGTGCAAATGGTAAAAGAAAAGAAGTCTAAAGGTTGGTTTAGTACATGGAAGGGAAAAGAAGAGAAGAGAAGATGAGTAAATTCCCTTGTTTAGTACACTTTTTGTTGACTCTAAGTGTTTTGATGATGATAAGTTCTAAAGGTTTTGATTTAACAAAAATTGATATTGACCTGTCTGATACAATTCTCGAGAATGCATGGGTAATTCTCGAGAATGGATAAAACCAAATACAAGAAGCTTTCTGTGTTTTTCTTTCTTTTAAATCTAACGTTACAGTAATTCTCGAGAGTGGTAGGATGATTCTCGAGAATGCCCAGTCCAAGCTTCATACAATAGATCTTTGGTTAAGTAAATGATTCTCGAGAATTACAACTGAATTCTTGAGAATGGCTCAGTTTAAATTCTTAGACTAGACTTTGTTCATAAGCCAATTCTCGAGAATGGGAGAATAATTCTCGAGAATGCTTAAGCAAAAAGAACTATTCACATGATCATTCATCTCACAACCTTCACGATGATTCTCGAGAATGTGGCATGGATTCTTGAGAATGCATCTAACATAAGTATATTGAATTGCACATATCACACGTTAATTCTCGAGAATTGGTACATAATTCTTGAGAATGGTTTTCCTAAACAATGTTATGTGTTTTGATATGGACTTCTTGAATTTATGTGATTCTCGAGAATGTGGAGATGACTCTCAAGAATTCATTGACTCCACCAATGATCAACGTTAATACGAGTATCAACCTTTTCGCATATGTAATTATCTTGAATCCAATGGGTTATTATTTATTCTCATTAATCATTCTCAAACATGTTTATATTTTGTTTAATCATCATCCTAAGTGTTTTACAGTTGATTACTTATGCTTAAATCGAGATACAAGGAAAAGCAATCCGACATGGATTAAGCATTAATTGTTGATAGAGAAACAGAGTAGCAATTGGAATTAAACCCTGTGGCGGAAGCAAATATTCTTTTGAGATATACTTATTCTGGCTATCCTCCTGATACAAGTACAAACAACGGGAAATAAAATTAATGAAAGGCGCGACTGCATTTAATGAAACAACGGTCGATTTGGCTCTACGAAGAACAGCTGAGTCTAATGGACGTTCAAATACAGACAACGGTTATATTAAAAGCTATTTACAACAATAGTAATGATGAACCATATAAAAGCTGGAGCATTCAAAATCGTCAACCACCGGAATACACTACGCAATCAATTTAAAGTTATTACAATCAACTGTTTCATTAGCTTTTCATTCGATATTATTTGTACTTCAGTGATTACCATTCATTTACTCAGTAATGAGTGAAAAACAATTTTATCACTTGTTTATCAGTGAAGCTTAAGGTTGTGGAACCTTAAGCGTGGGTGTATGATTACAACTAATAAGGAGGAGTGAGTCCTAAGTGATAGGACCGTCTCGAGTACTTAGTGTGTAATTGTAATTCGTTCGAAGATTAGTTTTTAGGGACTGGACGTAGGTCGTGTGTTTTGACTGAACCAATATAATTCCTGTTGTGTTATTTATCTTTCAGTTTACATATTTTATTTACTTTGTTAATCAAAAAGAATTTCAAAATCTTCTATTCACCCCCTCTAGACGATATTCTCTCTTCACTTTTAGCGTCCAATTTTTTTTGAGAACTTAAGTTCCTAGGCCAACCAATTTTCCTTTAAATGTGGAAAAATAAGATCACACCAACATTGGTGGAAACCCATGTTCCCTATATGAACAGTGACGCTTTCAGATATATTTATCCATCATAAAATATTTATTTTCTATAAGGCAAGAAAATAGGATTAAATTCAAATTTATGCAATAAATTCGAATTTGATAAGAGAATATTTTAAACAAATTTATTTTTTTTCCTAAAATAAATGCTTCGTCATAAAATTTGAATTTAACTCATAAATTTGTTTTTTTAATTATTTTTTTAAAAAATAAATTTTTCGTCATAGCATGCAAGAAAATTCGTATCAAATTTGAATTATTGAAAAAAAAGCATTTTCCTTTTTCATATTTAACTCATTAATTAATTTTTAGAGTAAAATAAGTATTTCTTGATTATTAACCAATTGTCACCCTTCATTTTTTTCCGACCAAACAACTCATATTCCTTCCAGCCATCTTCTTTCATCTTTCAAAATCTTCCCTTCCTTTTCTTTCCCACCTCAAATCTTCCCCGTACAAAACGGGCCCTAAGTATATCTTCTATCACCATTGATATTATCATACTGAAGAGTGGCTTGAGAGATGAATGCCCTATTTATGCTCCAATTCTGCAATATCTTTGTGGTTAGGGTAGTTGTGATACATATCTTGGGATCCAAAGAAGAGATGTTCTAAGGCACTAATAGTGGAAAAATAAATCTATTGACTCTGTTTTCCTCCAAATGAATTGATGAACTATTGAACCCTCAAAATATATCATGGTGCGATAGTCTTTGTTTTCTTTCTTTCCTTTCATCTTACATATGAAGAATGATAATCCAATCGTTGGAGTTGAAACTTCCTTTGTCTAGAATAATATGTTTAGCGACTGCTTTTGGTCGAACATCTTTGAAGGTGTTAAGACGGAGAGCAAAAAATGAAACCATTCCTAAAATTTCCTTGATGACCCTTAAAGGTTGAATGATTTGTCCATGATACAAAGCCCAATTGCGTATTGCCCATAAATTATGCCCTTGGTGACATTTGTTTTTGTAATGCCCCTATTTCCTAAGTGTATTATGAGGTCCAATTATGATCCTAGGACTCTTATTAAACTACTTCGTGTGTATTTATCAAAGTGTAGGCATTAACAGATCAGAGTAGAACACAACAGAGAGCATACTTAGGCGTTTGGACGACTGAGTAACTGATTTTATATGCGCAGACATATGCTGGTTAATTAAAATTCCTGAAGGAATAAGAGCGTGATACAACTTACATTCATTGCAGTGATCTCGGTTGACATGTTAGGTTGCAGTAATCCTAAAGCATACAAGCAACATAAGAGTTAGAGTTACAGTACACGTTCGTACCTTAGACCTTTGCGCTAATGGTAAGTTCCATTTCGGTACTGGTTCCAAACATTTTTGAATATCCTATAATATCATTACCGCGTTATTTCCCATACAATTAACATCCTAAGGGAATAGCCTTACCCCTATTGACCTTCCCACTCCCCCACTCCCGGTGAATTTTTATTTTATTTACATCCTTTTTAATTCATCATTTATTATTTACTAACTCTTTCAGTTAGTTAATAATTCCCATTAATAATAATAATTTTATTATTATTGTTGTTGTTATTATTATTATTATTATTAATCCTAATAATAATAATAATTCCTCATTAACACAAATTTTCTAATTATTAATTTGAATGCAATTAGCTCTAACACATTAATTCATTTTCATTTAATTATACACTCAAAAATATTAGTGGTTTTAAAAAAATAATAAAAAAAATAAAAGATAAAAACCTTTGCAACTTCTCCAACACCAATTTTCATACATGATACACTCATACCATGAAATAAAGCTATTTCATTTTCTTTCCTTTTTCACTGGCAGCAAGATAAAATCATGACATACTTATACATATTCAGCATCTTTCATTGTTTTATTTCCTTTTTCTTTCTTGTATATGCATGCTATATATATATATATATAAAAGATAATAAAAAAAATATGTCTTTTCCTCACATATATATATCAGCAACGTTTTTTTTTTAAAAAAAACAACAAAGCATAATGGTTCAGCAACTTTCCTTTCTTTTCTTTCTTTTTGTAACAATATATACATACATATGCACATTTCAGACACACACATACACGTGTTCATATCAGCAAGGAAGAAGAAAACACACACAGCAACTTATTTCTCTTTCTTTTCCTTTATACCCGACAATATGACAGCAGTCTACTTCCAAAATCTTTTGTTGACAGCAACACATGCATGCACATACATAAATAAATGATCCCATAGGCCTTTCCTTCTCACGGCTTCTTCCCTTTCTTTCACAGATCAGCAAAAAAAAAAATGCTCACACACAGATCCATGACAGCAAATTCACGCGGGTCACTTTGGTTTGCAAATACACATATACTCTTCAAAATTTCCTTCATGCATTCACAATGTTTTGAACAAAACAAAATGGCGCAATAATGAAAAGCTTATGGCAGCCAAGGTTTACACATATATATCTTCATAGTATATTTTCCTTTCCTCTTCTTTCGTTTCAGTATTATGACAGCAAAACCATTTCTTTTCTTTCTTTCTTTCTTTGTTTCCTTTCCACGGCACACACACACAGATGCATACAATATATATATCTCATACACATGCAACATTTTCTTTCTTTTTCTTTTAACCTTATTCGCACACACACCTACCACCATTTAACTTCACCCACACAACTTCTGAGTTTCAGCAAAGCATGTTTTCGGTAACCATTATTTCAGTTTCAGCTTCAACAAGTTTCAGCGAAGGCTTATGGCTTTATAGGTGTTTTTCTCATAATCTCTTCTCTTCCCTCTGTATACACACCCCGATACACATAAATACACATATCTATCATTTTCAATCAACCCCCAAACCCCCTGTTTTATGTTTCAGTTTTCAGTTTTAACTTTTAGTTTCGGTTCCTTTGCATGAATGTACATATTTATACATATTGGATAGTAGAGGATACGTAAGGTATGTCCTGGACACAACCCAACACCACCCTCTGTTTTTTTTCAGTTTTCAGTTTGGTGTAACGGTTTCTTCCCATTAGCTAGAGCCCGAACTTCATGATGAAAATGATAAAGCTTTTAAGGAAAAGGACGTTCGATGATTACCTCCAAAGCTCAACCTTTCGATGAGAACAAAAGGCTACTTCTTTCCTCTGTTCTAGCAGCCGAAAACAGGGTACCCTTCGGTTTCTCCTCCCTTCACTGAACCTCTTCTTCAAACTCTCACTCTCAGGCTCTCTCTCTCTATCGGTTTTTCTTCTCTTTTTTGTTTTTTTCTGATCACTGGACGAATGGGAAACAGATGAAACGAAGCTACAGGGTGATGGTTTTAAAGAGTTGTGCAGGACCAGATAAACACCATAACCGAGGGGTAATGGCTCGAGAGGTGTGGCGGTTTCTTATCCTCTGCGCGTGTCTGGAGTAATGATGTTTTATCATGCTGTTAATTAATGCGATGTGTTCCTTTGGTTTTAATCTTCCTGCTGCTTCTGTTTCTTTTCGGTTCTGTCTCTGTGTCTCCTGTTCGGTTTGGACGGACTGCATGGTTTTTAGTTGGTTTGTAACTTGCGTTTTTGGTCCATGGCTGAAGGTGGTTGGAGTTCAAATGGGCTGATGCGTTGGGGTTAATTAAAGGCCCATGGAAATTTTATTTATTATATTAAACACTATCTAACTTGCAACTAGATAATGGTAACATAAAATCTTTAATTTCTAATAATTAATTTAATAATTTTTTTTTCTAGGAAGATTTGGCAACTTAATCTTCCATAATTTTAGACTTTATTATTCCTTATCTTAATTATTCTTTTCCCCAAAACAAATTAAGGAAAAAAGCCTAAATTCCAAATAATTTTTCTAATATATAATTAAGGCCAAATTTCATAATTTAGTTCCATAAAATATTAAATTTTAAATTCCTAAAATTTGGGATCTTACAGTTTTCCCAACCCTATGAAGTTGGCTTAAACTATTCTATAGCGATACCGTGAAATCTAAGAATGAATAAGAATTGAATTGAATAGAGAAACAACCAATCCATATTGATTTGACATAAGAACATGTTATGAAGAGGTGATCCCAAGTTTCTTCCTAACTATTAAGGGAGGAAACAAGTCAGGCCGGCCTTTCAGCATAAAAGGTTAAGTCAAGACTTATTTAAAAGCTTGTTTTTCTTAATAGGATAGGCCAAGGCTTATTGACTAGCCTGTTAGGCCTGTTAAGTTAACCTAAGCTTAACTTGTTAAGTTCTTTAAAAAAAATAAAAAGTAATTACCCATCTCCCTCTAACCCTAAATCTTTGATTCTTTAGACATCAATGTGTCGACTCCACTATCATTGAGAGATTAACAAACGCGTTGCACAGCTCTCCTCTCTCGGTCCAAGCAAAATATTTATTACCCAAAAACGCCTAAAATATGTTTAGAAACCATGTTCCTTTGAGCGGATACAGCCCATATTTTGCAACTTTTATTATTGTGCAATGTTTATATATATCTTCATCTACGTGTAAATGTTTTCAATTAATGATGGGTTGCACGCATTCTATTTTAGAGTCAAAATGGAAGGAGACATTTACCTATAATTGAAGATATGTTGTACATAACTGAAGAATAATAGCATCCGCTCAATGACAGTCATATACCTTTGGAAAATAAATATTTTAATGGGGGCTTTTTCAGCAATTTTGCCTTTCTCTTTTTGGGTAAAATAATATAAAAGACGATTTATATTAAGCCTCTGGTTGGCTGGTTCTCTTCAAGTAACACTTGAAAGTGACTTTTACTACTGTAGTATTCATGGATTGATAAGAGGAGAAAACATGGAACTTGGAAGAGATTCTGATACTGGTGGTCAGGTACTTGTTAAGGCTTTTATATTTTATATAGATATATATATTCTATTGGCATAGTATTGCACACAGTCTAAGAACTTCAACATTATAAGTTATAAAGAGAAGCTTCCAACTTCAGATACTGTCCAGGAATTTGTCTCTCTAATCAGCTTAACTAAGCTTAAGTCAGATCCAAGAATATAATAGCATTCACTTTGTCTATAAATTTAGTTTGGAGTTTAAAATGAATTCAGGTGAAACATGTGGTGGAACTGGCTCGTGCATTAGCAAACACAAAGGGAATATATAGAGTTGATCTATTGACAAGACAGATAGCTTCACCAGAAGTAGATTCAAGCTATGGAGAGCCCATTGAGATGTTGTCTTGTCCTCCTGATGCCACTGCTAGCTGTGGTGCTTATATCATCCGTCTTCCATGTGGTCCTCGAGACAAGTATGTTCCTATAAGATTAAAAACGTTTGTATTAATTACTACAAATTAAAGATATTTATATTGAAGAAGAATCTCATGTCTTAAAATTATTCTAAATGATTCAGTTGGGGTTAGCTACACGACGTCGTTTGATCCATGAAACTGATTTCATCTAGTGGGATTAAGACTCTGTTGTTGTTGTTGTTGTTGACTTAGACAAGAAATTTTAATTTAGTCATTTTTGTGAACTTCCAAAATTGATTTGTCTCAGTTTCTACGAAGAATTTCAAAACACAACATTAACAACAACAAGCATTATCCTACTAGATGGAGTTAGCTAAATGGAAAATATGGAACCCTTTTTATGCTTTATCAACAACTAAATGTTTAGATAAATTCTTAACCAAAAGGCCCCGTTTAATGATTTCATTGAGTATTCTCATTAGTATTCCTCTACCTTTGAATCCATACTGCATGATCAACCTTACTTATTAGTGCATCCAATAGCCCTTTTTTTACATATATGAACTATCTCAAGTGATTTTTTTTTTACTATTTTTCCTTTAATAGACACTACTCCAACCCTTTTTTTTTCATATATTTTTATTATGAATCTTATTTTTTCTTGTATTACCAAATACTCATTTCAACACCCCAATCATCTTCTTAGCCATCTCCACTTTATGCTCTTGTTGTCCCTTTAAAGAACATTCATGTATTGCTGGTCTTATAGCATTCCAATATAAATTTCCTTAGCATAACAATGTTCATCTACTAGATTTTTTTTTTCTCTATTCCTCATCAAACTGTAGTCGTAACAAAATTTGTTGTAAGGAAACATGAAAATGTCTAAAATTCTAAAAACAATAACAAAATTAAAACCGCATTTCAAATTTGGACGATAAGAAAGTTTGATGGGGGATATATGATGCAGGTACATACCAAAGGAGTCACTGTGGCCTTACATACCAGAGTTTGTAGATGGAGCTTTGAATGACATAGTGAACATGGCAAGGGTTTTAGGTGAGCAAGTGGAAGGAGGAAAACCAATGTGGCCTAATGTCATCCATGGTCACTATGCTGATGCAGGGGAGATAGCAGCTCACTTGTCTTGTGCACTCAACGTGCCAATGGTACTAACCGGCCACTCGTTGGGGCGTAACAAGTTTGAACAGCTTCTGAAACAAGGAAGGCTGTCTAGGGAGGCCATAAATGTGACCTACAAGATCATGAGGAGGATTGAGGCTGAAGAAATGAGTTTGGATGCTGCAGAAATGGTTGTTACCAGTACTAGGCAAGAGATTGAAGAGCAATGGGGACTGTATGATGGGTTTGATCTTAAATTGGAGAGGAAGCTTAGGGTTCGGAGACGGCGAGGAGTGAGTTGCCTATACATACCTAGGATGGTGGTATGCACAATTCGTCTCAATATTTTTTGGCCTTCAATTACTTGTCACATAGCTTGTACATACAACAATAACATAAACAACTACACATTAACCTCTGAAGAATATATAATACTCCCTCCCACCTCCCATCTTTAATGTTGAACTTGATTGAGGAGTTGATTTTGATTCTAAATATAAGACGTATTTCTCATATTTTTCAATCTTTTCCTAATTTATCCTTATTGATGCTCTTTCAATAAGAATCAAGTACGAGAGAGATGAAGGGAATTAAAGAAGATGATTGAGATATTTTAGGGGGAAAAATTCATATTCACTAGGTAAATAGGTCATACATTATGGACTAGAGGGACTATGAGATTATATATATTTCGATGAATAATTGGTAGTATGGGATGCTAAGTCACATTGAGTAGTATGAGATGTTCAATTGGGTATTTAATAGTTCTGCACTAAAACTCTTTTTAACAGTTAAAGTTGCTGCTGAAATTGTTTCATTAGGCGATTCCACCAGGCATGGACTTCAGTTATGTTACAACACATGAGTTAATGGAAGGTGAGGGAGACCTCAAGTCATTGATTGGATCAGACAGAGCTCAAAGCAAAAAGCACCTACCTCTTATATGGTCTGAGGTTGTTTATACTTCCCTGCCATGCTTATTTCCTTAATGCTTGTGTCAAAACAATGAAACAACAATTTTAACATATGCACCACAAGTCTTGAAATATGATACAGTATATTTACAGAGCTGGTATGTGAACTTTGAATGTAAATAGAACAAATATTTGGACTTTGGAAGTAAAAACATTAATCCAGTCCAATCAAAGTTAGCTGCAAGTGGTCAAATGGTCTCATTTACTCTCTTGTATCTGTATCTTAATCTCAACCCCTGATTTGTGAAAACTGTGGAAGCTAGGAGGCAAACTTTTCAAGTAAATCTTAACTAAAGTCAATGTCCTCATTTTAGTTAAGATTTCAAGGAACTGTTGCATGCAGATAACACGATTTTTCACAAATCCTCATAAGCCAACCATACTAGCCTTGTCACGCCCCGATCCCAAGAAAAATGTCATGACCTTGCTTAAGGCTTTTGGGGAATGTCAACGCCTCAGGGAATTGGCCAACCTGGTAAGTTTTTACATTTCTGTTGTGGAAAACCTTCTTTTCGTTTCTCATGAAAGAAGATCTTCATTTTGGTTTTTTAAATCAAAAAGCAATAATTAACCTAGTGTTTCACTGTGATTGATGGCAGACACTGATACTTGGAAATAGAGATGACATTGAAGAGATGTCTGAAAGCAGCTCTACTGTTCTTGTGATGGTGCTCAAACTCATTGACAAGTACAATTTGTACGGCCAAGTAGCTTATCCCAAGCATCATAAACAATCTCAAGTACCTGACATATATCGTCTTGCTGCTAAAACTAAGGTGCTTATCCACAACGCTTCAACTATCATATTTATTTTCATATTTTAGAAAGCAGTTAAGTGAAAAATCCCATTTGAAGTTAGAGATCATTATAAGAGTACAAGGTAATTAATTGGCTTATAAAGATCATTATTCTTAACTATATACCACACCTGTTTTCTATGATATGTTTGCTAACATTAACACTGGGCATATTTATTTTGAAGGGAGTTTTTATCAATCCAGCCTTGGTGGAACCATTTGGCCTCACAATAATTGAGGTAAACCTCAGTTTTTAATCAAAAGAAATAGAATTTGATTAAGTGAAAGGAGAATATGGAGCTTACAAGGCTTCTTTCTTTCCTTCTCATACTGTACAGGCAGCAGCTTATGGTTTACCTGTTGTGGCCACAAAAAATGGAGGGCCTGTGGACATTCTCAAGGTAGGCTATAAATAATGCATAATCACACACTCTTATTTTCAAAATAGCAAAAGTTCATATTTAATCCTTTAAATTTATACAAGGTTTTGGTCTGATTCCTTTATTTTATAAAGTATTTTTTCAGCTCTTTAACCCTAATTCTCAAATGATGATTTTTTGTACCAATTATTATTATTTTTGAAAATTAAACTTAATATGCTAGCATATAAGAAAATTCTGTCAACTTTTTCAATATCAACATTTTTTGTTAACGAGGTTAAAAAACTGAAAAGACATTTTGTAAAATTAAGTGATCAAAATGAAACCTTGTGTAAAATTAAACTCAGTCACATTTCTTTATTTTTTTTTCTTTTTATTCAATATTTTTTTTTTCATATTTTGTTGGGTTATTAGTTATTTATATTACACATATTCATATCATACTAGGTACTCAACAATGGACTTTTGATTGATCCCCATAATCAAAAAGCCATAGCAGATGCACTACTTAAGCTTGTAGCTGACAAAAATCTTTGGCTAGAATGCCGCAAAAATGGCCTAAGAAACATCCATCGTTTTTCATGGCCAGACCACTGCCACAACTATCTCTCCCATATTCAACATTGCAGAAACCACCATCCCACTTCTCGCTTGGAAATCCAATCAATTCCAGAAGAACCCATAAGTGATTCTCTAAGAGATGTGGAAGACCTTTCCCTGAGATTCTCCATTGAATCAGACTCCAAGTTCAATAATGCAGAAACTGATCCAACAACAAGACAAAAAGAACTTATTGAAGCCATTAACGATAAAGTCTCATCAAATGGTAGTTCCAAAGCCAGTTTTCAATTTCATCCCGGTAGAAGGCAAATACTTGTTGTGATTGCTGCAGATTGTTATGACAGAGAAGGAAACAGAACACAAGCTTTTGAGGAAATTATCAAGAGTGTGATGAAATCTGCAGGACCAGGAATAGGATCAGGAAAATTAGGATTTGTGATATTAACAGGTTTCAGTTTGAAAGAGACAATTGAAGCATTAAACAACTGCAATATAAACATAGAAGAATTTGATGCTTTAGTGTGTCACAGTGGGAGTGAAATGTATTATCCATGGAAGGATTTGATGGTTGATGTGGATTATGAAGCCCATGTTGAGTACAGATGGCCTGGTGAAAATATAAGATCAATGGTACTTAGGTTGGTTGGGATTGAAGGCGAAGACGAGGAATGCATTGAAGAGTATGTGAGTGGTTTTAGTTCTAGGTGTTATTCCTACTGTGTGAAACCAGGCAAGAAGGTAAGATGTTTTATGTATTAAGGATAATGATTCATATTTTTTTAGACAAATTTTTTTTCATAATCATGGTTCTAATTAATGTGTTAATGATGAATCGCAGGTTCGAAAGATAGATGATCTTCGTCAAAGGCTTAGAATGAGAGGCTTCCGGTGTAACCTAGTGTACACACACGCAGGATTCAGATTAAATGTGATACCATTATTTGCATCAAGAAAACAAGCTGAGGTTAGTAGCATCATGCCTTCACTATTTCTTGTACTGTATTATACACAGAAACTTCAAGGGTAAGAAAAGATAGCTGAATACAAGTAATTTTACCTACTAGGAGGGGTCAGTTATGTGGATCACATGTTGCTATTCTACTCTATCAATAACCAAATCTTTTAATGTATTAGGTTTTGTTTAACAATCTCAATCTCATTGAAGGTTCTCTTCGTCTTTCTTTAGCCTTTCCCAGAGAATTCCATATTGCCTGATCCACTTTCTCAAGGGCTTTCATTGACCTTTTTTATACATGTCTGAACCAGGTCAAATAATTTTATACCATTTTTTCTTTAATAGACGCCACACTAAACTCTTCCTTGTATATGTTCATAACAAATCTTGTTTTTTTTCTCTATCTCAACATTTTCATCCCTATTACCTCAAAACTTTATGTTCTTATGATCCCATTAAAGCCTAACATTCACCACTATATAACATTGCCGAACTTATAACAGTACAATAAAACTTTTCTTTAAACTTATTATAGAAACTCCTTTGGCCTTTCTCTACTTGAATCACACAGCTTGTATTCTACGTGTAACATTTTCATCAGTTTCACCATCCTTTTGCAATCCCAAATATCTGAACTTTGCTATTAGTGGAATGATTCAAATGATAAAGGTAAAACAACACATGTCCTGTCTTTTATATATGCAGGTATTTATCAGTTAAGTGGGGAATTGATCTCTCCAAAGCAGTCATATTTGTTGGAGAAAGAGGGGATACAGATTGTGAAGAACTCATGGGTGGCATACAGAAGACTTTTGTTTTAAGAGGGGCCGTAGAGGAAGGCAGTGAAAGGCTTCTTCACATTGAAGACAGTTTCAAAAGAGAAGACATGTTCAACTTAGACAGCCCCAACCTTATCTATTCAGACAAGAGCTACATGGACTGTGATATATCTGCAATTCTAGAGAACATGGGAGTATCTTAATCTCATATCATTGTCACTTATCTTTGAACCTATATAATATAAATTGATTATTACAAGCCCAAAGAATAAATACTTACGCACAAGGAGAATGTAAATCCCATATACATTTTGGAATCTATAGGAACAACATCAGAAGGTGGATCTGATTTATACATGTCAATATATAAAGTGGATAATATTCTCATTAGTAGTCACTGAAGTGAGGCAAAAAAAAAATGTTGTTTGTTTAAATGTTTAATGGTTAGTTATGTAAAATGCACAAACACACCACATACATAAATCAAGTTATATTAGACTTGGAGTTCCAGAATGAGTTGAAGTACTCCAAAACATGTCCCTGCAATAGTATAGTTTTTAATATAATCTCTCCTCTCTTCCTCCCCTTTCCGATGCTTTGGTTCTCTCTTTTTGGGATGTGTGATTATTGAAAACTTTACTATATGAAATGGATGACAATAAATAGGTATTTAAAAGTGTATAATTAAATAATTTAAATATAAAAATTCACATTTAAATATATTTTAAATTCAAATAATTGAAATTAAGTCCATCGCTATTCATAATTTATCATACCTAACAATTGTTTTTTTTAATAAAAATCATATATAAAGCCACCAAATATGATTCAATAAAAAAACAATTGGCATGAGTTTAAGAGCAAGCCGATGTTTTTAAGTTAAAAGTGTAAAAGCATTAAATTCGGTGTGTATAAACTTGAGAGCTTAACCAAACTTACAACTACCTGGAATTAAAGAGTAAGGTGACACAATGTTATAAGTTCTAAATATAAAAATTATAAATTTGGAGAGTCAACTCACAAGTTCAACAATAATATAATTGATGGTGACGAGTCAGTAAGGATTTTAATAAAATTTTCATTATTTTCTTTAAATAATATATTTAAATTATTATTGATATTTTGTTATGCATTTAGCTATTAAATTTAGATAAAAAAAATTGGGACCTAATTCTATAAAGTTAAAATGTCAAAATCTAAATTTAGGCCTAAACTTTTAACAATTTCCTACTCAAGGTAAATATACCTAATTAGGGATTCTGGGATGTTTTAGGCTTGATTTCATGATTATTTATTGCTTGAGGTGTTGGATACACTACACATAAGATTAGTGTTCTTGAAGCACAAAAACAAAACATCAAGGTGCCAAACCCACAATAAAAAAGATTAAAGTGGTTGATGCTACTTTAATTATTTACTCAAGTAGGGCTAGAACCGGGAAAACAGGCCAGACCCATCAGGCCGGCCCGTTTAAGCCCTGACCTTTTAAGGGCCGGGTTTGTAAAATAGACAAGTTATTTAAAATTAGCCCTGGAGGACCGGCCCTGACGAGCCTCGGGCTTAAACGGGCCGGCCCTGCAGACCCTTTTTCACTGTAGCTTTTTCTTTTTTCTTTTTTTCTTTTTAAATTTATTAATTTATATATATTTTGTATTTGTTATAAAGTTATTTATCCATTTAACTACAAATACATAATAACTATACTCTAATTTTATGATTTGATTTATTATTTGTTGCAAATAAAGATTATGGATGTGTTCATGATACGGGAGAAGAATTTCATGATATTCTTACTCATGAGCTAGAGGTTACTACTCAAACTGAAGAACAATCAAATGTCGTTAAAATCGATGACAGTGACGAAGATGACGACAATAATAGTCATCGTACTAATATAACTTAGTGATATGTTTTTTTTATGTTTTATGTGAGTTATTTTTCATATATTTCTTAATTCTCTCATTTATTTTCCTTTTTGATTTTTTTGAGAGAGGATCAATTGGATAAATTAGAAAAAAATATTGAAAAATATGAAAAATATTTCTTATATTTAGAACCAATATCAACCCTTCAAATATATTTTATATTAAGAACTCGATGGAGTATTTTTTATAAAAACACCCCAAAAATCTTCTTTAATTCCCTCCCTCTCTCTCTCTCTCTCTCTCTTAACTTGATTATTATTGAGAAAATATTAATTGAATTAATTTAAAAAATGATAAATGTGTAAAAACTCTTTAATTAAGTCCTCCGTTAAGAATATAAGAAAGTACATCTTAGATTAAGTTGGTTCAATTTTATAGTTTTTTATTGATCTTGAAACACGGTATTTCCTGAGTCAAAATCCGTCAATGCAAATAACAGTAATTAAGTAGAAAATGATCATACCATTTGAACAAATGACTACTATTTTCACAAACATCCATATGGTCTAACACATGTTTGATCATGAATTACTAGAAATAGCTTAACGAATAACAATAATTGGCTAACAACTATCTATATAATTAGAGGCGGAGCCAGAAATTACAATTAGGGGGGTGAAAATTAGAGAATAGAATCTAGATGTTCATAAAATTACTTTTTAGCTCCATAAATATTTCAATATTTTCATTTTTGTTTCTTCATGATACTTTTAACAGGGACTAAAGTGAAAATATTGAAGTGTATAAGGTTGAAATGTAATTTCCTAAACATTTAGGTTCTACTATATAATATTAGGGGGCCACCTCTAACCCCCTCTAGTTCCGCCTCTGTATATCACTAAGTTGCAAGGCCTTTGCTTATCATATAACTTTGCTTATCGTATAGTTATATGAGAAGTTAATTTAAAGGAATAATGTAACACCCCGAATTTTGGGTCTAAAAATTTGAGAATTAGTCTATTTTTGGGAGACTACTGGGCCCTATTTATAAAAAGTGCAAAGTTTTGAGCTTAGTATAAAGAAGAGCTTAAGATAATTAGTAGGATTATTTTAGATTTGGGGTAAAGGTTATGGAATAATATTAAAGGAGAAAGTAAAATAATATATGTATGTGCAAGATAAATTGTGTACGTGTACTTATGGAGTATGTATGTGGTAGTAGGTCTTTGCTTTTGTTTGACATATTGTTTAAGTACGTGTGTGCATTTTGTATGTGTGCATTGTGAGTACCGTGGAAGCAAAAGGAAAGAAAAAAAAGGTGATTAAATGTAGACATATGTGTTGCTTAACGTATGACAAGTGTTTAGAAATATATGTGTGTGTAATGTTTTTGGATTCAAATCTCCATTTAAATCCTTTCCGTGTTGCCTATGTTTAATGTTGATTTCAGCATGCCTCCACCATACATTGCCACCGTTTTGTCCATTTAAAACGCCACCTAGCATATGAATTGCATTGAATTGAAGACACCTCATTTAAGTTTCGATTAAACATGCAATAAGATGATTCATGTTTTGTTACAAATACACGCACACACCTAAATGACATTTGGCTAATTAGATTTCAAGACACATACACATATTTTTCCCCCATTAACCACGTGTGTATGGTGAGCATTATAAATACTTTCCATTGCTTAATCATTTACGGAAAAAAAAAGAGGGTTATTGAAGAAGAGGAATCCGAAATTATACCAATCCCTTACTTAATCATTTCGGACAACGCACAAGTAATTCCCTTCCCTTATCCATTATGTTTTTCCCTTCATTTCCTTCGGTTAGATCATGAGTACACAAAAGAAAGGTATAGGGAAAAATATAAACAAGGTAGTAACCTTTCCCTCACATATTATGTATATCTTTATATATATATGTATTTATCATTGTATGTATTTATATAAATACATGAATGTTGAATGTGTTGTATGATTGGTATGTATAAGAAATGATTATACTTACATGTATCGTATATACATTATATGTGAGTGATTGCTAACGTTACTACTGGGATTCATTCAAATCCCAAGGATATTTTTTATAAGTTTTAACGTGCAGCTAGGGTAAAAAGCCCAGGGATTAAGAAGGAGGAACTGGAGGTAGAGACCAAAAAAGAAGAAGATTTTAGCTTTTAGTTTTATTTTACTGAAGTGTGTAATTTTATGGTACAGGATTTGTAGCTTCAGTAGTAAATTTTGTTTTAAGAGATGTTTCCGTATGCATAGTGATGAATAAAAAGGTGTATTTTAGATGGACATTTCAAATAACACAATAAATGAATGGAAATAATGACTGTATGAGTTTGTGGTGAGATTGATTTATTTATGCCTATGTAGATTATGCAATAAATCTTTACCACTCCCTCTTATTTTTCATATAAAACATATTTAAAGAATTAATCTTGATCGATTATAAATATAAAACATGTTTTTCATTCTAGTTAGCATTTTCATAATCTCCCTCAATATAAAAATCAAGAAGGAAAATGAATTAAAAAAATAATAAAGATGACTAGGATGTTCTAAAATATATATATCATATTAACTAACTTAACAAACTTTTTAATAAATTTAGTAAATATGTCTTATATTAAAAATTGGACATTGATAATTTTATATATCAACCTTCCTTGGAACATCATAAAAATATTGAAAGGCTTGCATTTCCTGTGAAGAAATATATATATATATATATATATATATATATATATATATATATATATATATTGTAAAATTAATACTTTAAAACTTAAATTGAATATTTAATTTTCTCAAAGCTAAGAAATCAAAGGACCTAGATCTAGTGTCACTCAATGACAACTTTTTTTTTTTTAATACACAAATTTTTAGGAGAAAAATTGGGTTTACCCACAGTCCAAGGGCAGGATGCTATGTCTTTGCTTCTCAGGGCATACAGGACTGAGAGTACACATGCCTCTACCTCAGCCTGCATTCCCACAAGTTCACAACTCCTGTGATGCCTCTTTCATCGTCTTGACCAACTTCAAGATCAAACTCCCTTCCTTTGGTGAAAAAGTGTTTGACCCCTTTGTTAGTTGAGCTCAAGGACGAGAGGTCACTCAATGACAAATTTAATGACCTAGATTTTGATATTATCCCGTCTAACAGAGTGTCTATATATACAAAATCGACTATGACCATAACAGTGATAACTAAACTAAAATGTAAAAACCTTGTGTAACGATAAAACCATTGCTAATTGATGATCCTGGGACTACATGAATGTGGGAATTCTGAATTATGAGTAGTAACTAAATATTAGGACAGTTTCGAAGTTCTATTAATGGATATATCTATAACTAATGCATTCGAATCCATGGAAATAGCTTAAAATTAATACTAATTATTTTTAATAATCAATTTTTGATAAAAAAAAAATTGGATTTTTCTTGTTTTGATAACTTTGCTAGTGTTTCTTTTCTGATTCTGTTCAATATCCAGTAACTATTTTCCCTTTGGTTACATTTTCTGTTTTATTGGTGAAGTATTTGCTGGGTTGGATTTCTGTCATCATCATTCATAATCTCTAAATTATGTTTGTCTAATTAATATAATACTATTTTAATTTTTCTTTTCTCTTCCCAATAATGGTTTAAATGAGGTGATGAGGGAAGAGGAGAAAAAAGGTTAAGGAGAGAGTATTTGTCGTGTTATCATTATGTTTCATTGCTTCTTATAAAGACACTCACCCCTCTATCTTTTGCAAACAATTCAACATTGATTTCTATAAAAAATTTCCATTGTTTCCTCGGAATCCTCGCAAGTTATTTTCCCACCTTCCTTTAGGATTCAAATCCAAACCAATTAACCTTTTTGATCATCTTTTATATCTCCCAAGGAAAATTAGGGTTCATAAACTCAATTTGAAATCACCCTAGAAACAACTTTAGCCCTTGTAATAAGTCAAAAGTCATTTTTCAACATGAATCACGATACAACAATAACAAGATATTCATAGAGTTTTCTGTTATCAAAAGCGTAACATAACCCTTATCCTTTATTTAGACTTGGAACTGTAACACATGCTGAATTGTTTACATGAATTGCAATGGTAATTAAAGGACATGAACGACATTCTTGGGGAGAATTTGGTGGTTGAGATATTGTCAAGGTTGGTGATAGAAGACATGGCGATATGTTCATGCGTGTGCAAGTCATGGAACAATCTAATAAACGAACCGTCGTTTATGAAGAGTGTGTGTGATAGGGTTTCCAAAGCAGAGAGAATATTCAAGAAGGATCTGTAACATCCCAAATTCCAGGTTCAAAATTCGTGTTGGTCGACACTTAGTTTTAAAAAAAATAATAGAGTTTGAGATGTTACAGCTTAGAGTACTGCGGAAATTGATAGCGTGCGCTAAGATCCGGACAACGCGTATCTGATATAAAAATGCCCAGACATATGATGATGCCCGACATAAGCTGATATATTAAATATCCCGAAGGAATATTCATGTGATACAATTTACAGAGATTAAATATAATCCTCTGATAAAGAAAGTTTTAAACTAAACCCATGACTTGGAACCTAACATCAATTAATTAAACAGATTGGCCAGGTAGGGGTCTATCATGGGGGCCTCACCGACTTATACGGCGACTGATTGGCTTCCCACATAGATTAACCCAGCCTTAGACACCAAACTGTTCAAAGTAACTTCGTTAAATTTGAGCCAGAAGCTAAGTCCTAATAACTTCTACCGACCTTTGCCTTTGACTGCTGCCTCTTCACGGCTCTACCCACCGGCATCTTCTCTATCCCGGTTTCTTTCTTGTACTATTTATTAAGACTGAGGTCCAATGCCCATTGGACCTCAGGTAACGGTTAACCTCATGCTTATGTAAACAGTATATAACAGATATCACAATGATAAAATCACATTTATAATTTTCAAAACCATATCAGCAAGTAACATAACACAACCACTGCAATATGTATGTTACCCAAGTCTGCACATAACAGTGCCACGATGGCCTATCGTGTCCTCAGCGCTAGGAAAACTCAACGGTGTTATCAAGACTATAACCCGTATACAATTCAGCATATCATAAGCAACTTTCAAAACAGAGTTTCAACATGTGAAAACAACTATCATATATAACCATACCATAAGCATAAGTGTTAATGTTACAATACGCGTCCGTACCTGAGTTTGACAGGACTTTTGGGCACGTTTGTCGTCGGAACACGTGCACAGTCTATCCTAAAAGGGTAATATTGTCTCAATTAATTCTCAAACAATATTTCAAGAGGCACCTTGGCCATACTTGATATTTTTACCCTTGAAGGATTTATTTTCAATTATGTCCACCTAATT
Organism: Acacia confusa; assembly: GCA_037074495.1. Lineage (NCBI taxonomy): Eukaryota > Viridiplantae > Streptophyta > Magnoliopsida > Fabales > Fabaceae > Acacia > Acacia confusa. Next base: position 40,739,726 of record CM073502.1, on the reverse strand, counting down.
TTCGTAAAAAACGTTCATTCAGCATTTCTGGGCAGATTTTTGTCTAACTTCGGAAAATCATAACTAATTCCAAACAAATCGAAATTAGGATCCGTAAAATGTTCCGGAATCCTTGAGAAGTCTATTTTCAAGGAAAAATACTGGAACTTACCCAGAATTCATGGATAATTCCCAGTTTTAACATTTCAAACTGCTGCCCAGATTTTCTCCCAGAAAACATCGCTTAACTTCTAAGATTTTTATCTTTTCACGCAGAGCTTCAAATGACACAAACTCTATATATTTGGAAAGCCCTAGACGTCTACTTTCACCATAAATTTTCTCAGAATTTTATAACATCATCTTCATTATAAAATACTAACGTTTTTACCCCTGACTCTAGAAAATACTAATCAATGAAATTTTGTCAGAGCTTCGCTATTTTGATCATAATCTTCCAAAATTTTTGCTTTAACTTCTTCATCAAATTTTCGAAATAAAGCCATTGGAAACCATAAAAACATGAAAATAAAACTATATTTGGAAGATTGAAGATCAAAATAACATTTCTAGCATTTCTACTTCATAAACTAAGAACTTGAACTATAAACTAAAAACTCCCTTACTTCTTGAAGACCACTAGCCTCCTATTTTTCTGCAGCTCTTCCACACCCTCCCTATCTCTCTAAATTTTCGAGTTGAAGCTTGATGAATTGGTGAGAATTTGTGAAGTGGGAGGCCTCTATTTATAGGAGAGGGTGGTGGCATTTTTGTGATTTTTCCTTTGCCTTCTAGCCATTGGATATTACTTGGTGAGGAGGCTTCAATCCCTCCCCCACACCTCCTCTTCCCCCTTCCTTCTTCAAGAAGTTCCCTTGCTTTGTCCCCAAGTCATTCAACTTCTTCACGAAGTTGTCCTAATTAATCCCAAACTCTAATTTAGTTAAGTGTAAGTGGGTCTTTCAATTCAAAATCCAATTTCACTTTTGAAATTCTAATTTTATTATTAGATTTATGGTGATTTTTAATTCCTGAAATACTTAGGTATGACTTTTATATGTAACCAAAAATGACTTTGGGCACAGCCAAGTAGAAGCTCATAATTCACTGATCTCAAATATGTATTCATCCTCAACACTTAGTTTCAATATTGCAAGTTATGATTTAATTTCTATAGGTTCTCATCTAATTTTATTTTAAATAAACAATTTCTTGCTCCCCAAGACATCTACGTGCTCCATAAGTTATCCCAATCTTCTTCCACACACTACTTGATCTACTACACTCACATACTCACACAACTTCTAACCATATACACTCCTTCACCATACACACACATTTCGCCACACACATATATCACACATACTTGCCTTAGCTTCTTCCATACACTATTGACCATTTATGATTATCCCATGTGCTTTGTTTAATTGAATTTAGATAAAATGAGATTACTTCCTCCCTACTCCAAGTAAAAACCGTCCCCTCCTTCTTGTTATTATTTATTTAATTACATTTTTAATGCTCTTACATTTCTAAGGAGAAAATTCTCTCATTAGTCCACTTAGATTTAGGATTTATGGTTAATATAATTTAATTCTTCCATTTATTTACCATTAAATAGGAATTTTTGTCTCATAGAAATAAATTAGGAATAATTATTTTAAATCCTAACTTTAATTTCCAACATCCTGTTTTAAGGGTTACTAGGCTTAACCACCAAAATTGACAAAGTTTCTAGTTTAATTTTAATGATTGATAACTTCTTGTGTGCTAATTTTAGCTTCTAAATATCATTCGATCCTTAATTTAATTGATTTTTCCTTAATTATGACCTTTATAAATTAATTACTAGCTAATCTCAAAAATTACTAGAGCATCTCAATTATTGCAATTTCAATTGCCCAATAATTGTTACTAATTTTCTCTAATTGATTTTATCATCCTCCGATGTTTTTAATTGCTTAGAAAATGGTATAATTCTTAAAAATGATAATAAATCAACTAAAACGTTGGCGACAAAATATTCTCCAATTTTAATAAATATTTTGTTGCCTCTTAGGATTTATCATAACATTCTCAGGGTATTTTATGACCCATAAATTCACTTAGAGATTTTTAGCTCTTTATTTACTCTAATTTCATGAGAAATCACCTTAAAAGATAAAGTAATTATTTTACTAGTTTCGAGACCACAAATTCACCTATTGTAATAGGTGTCATTTATCAAAATTTAATATTTACATGTATTATGAAAATTGGGGTATTACAGGATCTGAAACTGTTCTGTGAGATTTACCACAACGACAACAACATAATGAGGTTGATCAATTTGAACGCGTCAAGTATTGTCAAAGGAATGAAACGAAAAGCTTCAATTATAAGACAACGAAACTATGATCTTCGATATTCTCAGGGTTTGGACATTGCTTATTTTAGAGCTCTTAATTGCTATTCTCCTACTGCTTTCATTGCTTTAATGACGAACGCAACATTAGATGATCATTAATCATATGCTAATTTCTATATCAATTCATGCATGTGTTCACAAGAACGTGATTCTGTATATATGTGGTTGATATATCATTATAAATATTTATCCACTATTTTCATTTTATATTTCTCTATGAATCCACGTACGAATATATTTACTTTAGTTTACATTAGTTTTAATACAAATAGTTAAATGATCATTAAAATTAGTTAAAAGTAATAAATATATATGTTGAAAAAAATGCAAGTTTGCTTTTTTAAAAATACCCTTATTTATCAAGAGAGGGGTGGACAATTAATGCAACAAGATTAACCAAAAGTTAATGAGGCAAAAAATAGACAATGATGCTAAATTTCAGACATGTCTCCTATAAATAGGGACTTGTTATCCCTAAAAAGTTTCTTATACCACTCTTATGTATCCTTGTTGTTAGTCTTTTGTAGAAGAAATTTTTTGACGTAAATATAAGTTCATTTGTATGATTATTAATGACTATTTTTCAATTTACTCTTATTTAATTATTATTTGAAGGAGAGAAAGGGGAAAGAGAGAGAAGCGAGTATAATTTATAAATGTAGAGAAAATTTTAATAAGAGTAAACTTAAAAAATGTTATTAATTCAATGACTTAACTATTATTTCGTTGAAGTATGAGAATTAATTAAAGAAACTTAATTTAGGTAAGAAGAAAGTTAAAAAAAAAAACTTAATAAAATGAGTTAACTGTCATTTTTTCATTACATTTAATTGGGGTGAACTAGTAACAATATTATTAATTACTCTATAGGTGGACTTATAATAAGGACAAAAAAATTTTATTATACAAAACTTATAAAAAGGATCAAAGTGATAGTCATTGTAGAGTGTTTAATTATCTTATTTAATTTTTATTAAAAAAAAGAAGAAGAAGAAAGAGAAATAGAAATGTGTAAGCATGATTCTCTGACCAAAAGCATTGCCTAAAATTGTGCTATACTACCTTCTTTTTTTAAAAAAAAATTGTAAGATGCGCATGCCATTCTCGCAAGGGTTCGTTCAGAAGTCAACGCTGAACAGATATTTAAAAAAACAAGTGTATTATAAAGAAAATGAAAAGAAAAAAAAACTTTAATTGAAATTGTAAAATCCTAAATCAGGCTTGTTATTAAGAATTGAGAAAATAATGACGAAATATGATAAAGAATTCACAAGTCATTTTATGAGAAATATTTGATTTGAGATTTTTCAATTTCAAGGTTCATTTTCTTTCATTCTTCCAATATTATATTTATAACAAGAAACCGAAAAAGATATATAAAGTATACAGTATCACTGTTGGATATTTTAAGTGGGGAATAAATGGTTTTCTTTATATTTTAATCAAATTATTTTTTTTGCGTGAAGTTAATCAAATTAATTTTGTAGCCACTAAATTATTTTTGAGAAAATTCCTCTTAGGCCTAATTAACCAAAATGTTATCAAAAAAAGGCTCAAAGAAAAGTCACATGCCAAAAAAGATACTATGACATTTTCTGATATTATTTCAGGAAGCGTTAACAACTATACCAGTACCTGTTAATAACTAAATCAGTACAGTTAACAACTACATATTAACAATTAAATCAATACCCGTTTATAACTATATCTATACAACATTTTTTGAAATGATACCAGAAAAGGCCCTGAAGCCTTTTTTGACATGAATTTTCTTTGAGCCTTTTTTGACAATATTTTAGATAACTTTGGCCCTGAGAGAGATTTTCCCATTACTTTTTCTCCGTCCTTAATATAAGATCTACTTAATCAATTTGTGTAAATTAAAGAATGAGATAAATGATAGTAAATATATAAGAAAAAATGGATTAAGATTTTTGATTTAATTCTAATGAAATTGAACTCTCGAACTAACTTTTTATATTAAGGATATTTGTTTAGTTGTATTAAATTTTGTAATAACATTCATTTTATTACACTACTATTATTGACATCATATGACTAAGCATATATAAGGGGGTTGCTTTCTAGTCTTGGTCACCCCATTCTAATTCTCCTCTATTCCTATATATATCTCCTGTGTAGTTCTGTTTTCATTGACCTTTTTTTATAAATGTCTGAACCATGTCAAATAATTTTATATTATTTTTCTTCAATAGACGACACACTAAACTCGTCCTTGTATATGTTCATAACAAATCTTGCTTTTTTCTCCATCTCAATTCCTCATCCCTATTACCTCAACTTTATGTTCTTTTATCCCATTAAAGCGTAACATTCACTACTATCTATCATTGCTTAACTTATAATAGTACAAGAAAACCTTTCTTTAAACTTATTATAGAAACTCCTATGGCCTTTCTCTACTTGAACCACTCAGCTTGTATTTTATGTGTAACATCTTCACCAATTTCACCATCCTTTTGCAATCCCAGATATCTGAACTTTGGTATTAGTGGAATGATTCAAATCATAAAGGTAAAATTACATGTGTCCTGTCTTTTATATATGCAGGTATTTATCAGTTAAGTGGGGAATTGATCTCTCTAAAGCAGTCATATTTGTTGGAGAAAGAGGGGATACAGATTATGAAGAACTCATGGGTGGCATACAGAAGACTTTTGTTTTAAGAGGGGCTGTAGAGGAAGTCAGTGAAAGGCTTCTTCGCAGTGAAAACATGTTCAACTTGGACAGCCCCAACCTTATCTATTCAAACAAGAGCTACATGGACTGTGATATATCTTCAATTCTAGAGAACATGGGAGTATCTTAATCTCATATCATTGTCACTTATCTTTGAACCTATATAATATAAATTGATTATTACAAGCCCAAAGAATAAATACATACCCACGAGGAGAATGTAAATCCCATATACATTTTGGAATCTATAGGAACAACATCAGAAGGTGGATCTGATTTATACATGTCAATATATAAAGTGGATAATATTCCCATTAGTAGTCACTGAAGTGAGCAAAATATCAAATGTTGTTATTTTTAATGGTTAGTTATGTAAAATGCACAAACACACCACATACATAAATCAAGTTATATTAGACTTGGAGTCCCGGAATGAGTTGAAGTAGCCCAAAAAATTTACCTGCAATAGCAATAGTATAGTTTTTAATATAATCTCTCCTCTCTTCATCCCCTTTCCCATGCTTTGGTTCTCTCTTTTTGGGGTGGGTGGTGATTGAAAACTTTACTATATGAAATGGATAACAACAAATAGGTATTTAAAAGTGTATAATTAAATAATTTAAATATAAAAATTCACATTTAAATATATTTTAAATTCAAATAATTGAAATTAAATCCATCACTATTCATAATTTATCATACTCAACATTTTTATTTTATTTTATAAAACTCATATATAAAGTCATTGTGTATGATTAAATAAAAAACAATTGGCATGAGTTTAAGAGCAAGTCAATGTTTTTTAAGTTAAAAGTGTAAAAGCATTAAATTTGGTATGTAAACTTGAGAGTTTAACCAAGTTTACAGCTATCAGGAATTAAAGAGCAAGGTGACACAATTTTATAAACTCTAAACATAAAAATTGTAATTTTGGAAAGTCAACTCACAAGTTCGACAATAATACAATTGATGGTAGTGAGTCAGTAAGGATTTTAATAAAATTTTTGTTATTTTCTTTAAATAATATAATTAAATTATTATTGATATTTTGTTATGCATTTAGCTATTAAATCTAGATAAAAAATTGGGACCTAATTATATTAAGTTAAAATGTCAAAATCTAAATTTAGGCCTAAACTTTTAACAATTTCCTTATAAGGTCAATATACCTAATTAGGGATTTTGGGATGTTTTAGGCTTGATTTCATGATTATTTATGGTTTGAGGTATTAGATACACTATACATAAGATTAGCATTCTTGAAGCACAAAAATAAAACATCGAGGTAATGAACCCACAATAAATAAGATTAAAGTGGTTGATGCTACTTTACTGATTTACTCAAGCAAGGCCTGCACGTAACTTCAATTTCCCCTTTTAATAACTATATGGAGGCATTTTGGTCTTTTAACAATATTAAGAAATTTGTAATCAGGCTTCAGAATTTTAAAAAGTGTAAGCTTGAATTTTAGTGTTTTAACAGGATTTAATTAGGATTTTTCCCCCCAAATCCATACGGGTAAGTTATAATATGGAAAAACACATAAATACCATTTGAACTTTGAAGGCTCCAAAATGTCTAGTAAATTAACAAAAAGATAAATAGGTAATCTAGTAGAAATATGAAATATCAAAATTTGAAGAAAAAGAGTTAAATGCCCTCCTCTCTACTTCTCAACATTTCTTTTTTCTCCTCTTTCTCTTTATTTCATCCTCTATTGTGTCTACCTCGGCCACCCACCTCCTTCGCTCATTGTCTTCCCCTCCTGCATTTGACAGCTAGATTGATGAGCTCAAAGAAGGAGCTTTTTGCAGTAGAAGCAAAAGCTGGAGTTCATCTTCCCTTTCCATGCTTGTCATTGTAACACCCGCCTTAAATACACCATTTTAATATATAAATATGTATATAGAAGCGTACTATACATATACAAATAATTTATCCTTCAATAAAATAAATCTAGCGGGAGTAAAATCTCTTTCAATCTCCAACTATACACCCATGATCACCATCATTGTCGTACTCCTTATATAGTCTGCAAAATTAGCTATTCAAAAATATCCTTGGGATTCAAATGAATCCCAGTAGTAACATTAATAATCACCCACATAAGATGCATACACAGTACATGCAAGACAATCATCATTTATACATACCATTCATTCAACACATTCAACATTCATGCATCTCATATATATACATACAATGGTAAATACATGCATATAAAATGTACACATAGTATGTGAGAGAAGTGTTACTACCTTACTTATATTCTTCCCTTTACCTTTCTTCTCCGGCCTTCCTTCCTTCCTTTTCTTTCTTTCTCTCTCTCTCTCTTACACTCTCATAAGGCTGAACAGTGGAAGTATGTGTTTGTGTGGTAGAAAAGAAGTGGTGAGGTATTTATAGAATTTTTCGGGTCTCAACTACTTTCCAAATATCACATGTCTATCTACCACTCATCTACCATAAACATGTCTATCTACTTATCCATCTACCACACATAAGTTCATCTACCAAACACATGTATATCTACCCTCTAACTACCCTATACTTATCTACCGATCAATCTAACTATCAAACACATGTTCATCTACCATACACATGTCCATCTACTCATCTACCACTCACATATTATACATTCTATTATATTATGATAATATAATAAAATATAATTTAATATCAATAATATTATATGATAAAATATAATATTTCGAGGTCTAAATAATTTTCCCAATTAAGACCTTGGACTCATAGGGGTGTAGTAGTCCTCTTATTTTAGTCTTATTTTGAAACTCTATACCTCAAAATTTGGGATGTTACAGTCATCGTCGCTGACAAGGACACCATCACCGTTAAGCTTTCATCATGAGTTTGAAGTCTATTCCAGCTTCTGTCGCAAGTTTGAAGTCCAACCTAATACAACCTGGCAAGTTTGAAAAATGATATTTGGTTGATTCTTTCTAGTGTGAGTTTAATTTCTTGTTTTTAGCTTATGGGTGAGCTACAAATTTGTAAAATAAAAGCTTTTTTTTTTTCTTGGTTTGGTTTTGGCTTGCAATCGTTGATCTTGGCTTGTCATAGTGGTTCGATTTTGGTTCTTGTATTTTTAGCAGATGTGGCTCTTGGCTTTGATAGATTTGAAACAATGATGGATGTGATTTATGGTTGTGGCTGCTTTTTTGTTTGAGTTTTGCCATGTCGATGGTAGCCATTGAGGAAGGGAGATGATGAGATAGAAGGGGATGCCGGAGTGGAGGCAATGAGCGGCGGAGGTAGGTGGCGGAGGTGGGCACAAGCAATTAAGCTTATAGTCAAAGGCTGAGGAAAAATGGGATTCCTTGTCGACACAACTAAAAAACCACCAGAAGCATAGACGCAAGTAAGTGCTTAAGTTGTCCACCTCTATTTTGAAGTTGTATTTCCCCATATTTAATTTGAGTATAGATAATAACAATTATAGTAATTAGCAACTAGTGTCGTTGACAACTTGAGTATAGGCAATGCAAACTTTAGAATAACAATTATTAATTAGGGTATTTTAGTTATTTCTCCCAAACATTAAAACTTATATTCCTCCTAATCACTTCTTAGTCATTTTCATTTCTTATAAAACTTTTTAGATTTTTGTAAATTCAAATAGTATTTAAGTGTAATTTTCCATTATAATATGACATATCAATTTAAAAAATTTAAAATGTATTATTACATTTTCAAGAAGTAGTATTTTTATCTCAAAAGTATTCATTCGTAGGTAAGCAGCGAAAATAAAATGTGTACTCGTGCATACATATCTCTACGAGGCAGATGGATTATTCTTATTGAAAAACTATGAATTTTTGTATTATAAACTGTATGTAAAATATTTTGACTGGTTAGAGTATAGATGAAATAATACTCCAAATATTTATACTTCTAAAAAATTATCATCATTCAATATCTCAATTTAAAATTTAACTTATTGTTATATAAAATTACATTTAAGTTACAAAATATAAATACATTTCATATTGAGCAATTGATACTGTCAATATTTAATGGTATTTTTTTCTGCGGAATATTTAATAATATATAAAATAAACTCTTTTGGAAGAAGGGAACATCAATATTTAATGGCTTCGTTGATAAGAAGTGAGAAGCCCCATGTTGGATGGGTAGTGAAATGAAAAACATCTTTTAAGGGTGAAAGACGGCTTTTGAGGTGTTATAAATTGATCAATGGGTGACGGCTCCAATGCAAACATCAAAAACAAAGAGTGAGATGTTACAAATTGATATGGGTGGGGTGCCATTGGATGCATGAGTATTTTGGTCAAGAAAAAAATAGGGAAAATCCTTGCCATGGCCCAATTAAGCAAAAATTTTTAAAAAAAGGCCCCAACAACATTCACATGTCAGAAAAGGCTCTAGGACCTTTTCTGGTATTATTTCGAAAGCGTTAACAACAATATCGGTACCCCATTAGCAACAAAATCAGTATCCGTTAACAACAAAATTAGTACCCGTTAACAATTACGTTTTTATGAAATAATACCAGAAAAAGGCCTTGACATGTGAAAGTTGTTGGGGTCTTTTTTAAAATTTTTTTGCTTAATTGGGCCCTGGGGAGGATTTTCCTAAAAAAATATTAGTTCTTTTAAATTTGTTGGATTTTCTTTAAATTGAAAATCGTTGACTAAATTAGTTGGGTCACTTAAATTTGTAATCCGTCAAATCTGACAAGTAGTTCAACTCTAATAACAAATTAAATTTACTTGTGATACGTATGGCTAACCCCAGACTAGGAAAAGTATCTTGACATATATAAAAAACAACTAATAAACATTTACTAAACTAAAATGTCATGGATGTCAAACCTAAAGCAAATCGAAAACACTTAGATTTAACAAATTTGCACAAAACTCTTCAACTTCATGGTCCCACCGGCAATTTTCACACATGTTTGAGTCATTCTCGTCGTCATCTTCAGTCTCAAAGAACCAGCTTCCGATCTTGAGCCTCCATGTATTCTTACAGGGAACATTAGAACAAAGACGCTTTATTGGAATTTGAGCGACACCACTACACATGTCCCATCTCAACATGCGAACAAATTCTGCAACTTGGTTCCTACACTGAAGCACACACTTGTGATTCCTTAAGAATCTCAAGTATCTCAAAGCTTCCTCAAATTCTTCTGTCCATAAAATCCCTATTCTCTCACTTCTCCACATCAGAAGAACAACCATGGCGAAGGCGTACATTGATCTCTTGTGTTGTTTTTGAGCAGCCATGCGTACCATACCCAACCCCTCATCATAAAGCTCATACTTCATAAGGTATGCTTCCATGCCTTTTCTGTATAGAGATTCTAAATTACCGCTTGACCTACAATGCTTTAAGAATGAAGCTTCCTGTGGGATTTCTGGGGTTCGAAAGAGAGGAACTCTATCCAAAGAAGCATGCTTGTACACATGGTCATCATCACTGATGCTCATAATCTCTTTGCAAGTCAATTTAAAGGAATAGAGGTCCGCCAGTGACTGGGAAGCCACTTTGGAAGCAATCTCCACTAATATCTCCGTTGGCAAACAAGTTATAGTTTTAGAACTTTCCTCATCACATGTCCTAAGTTTAATCCTTCTGGGCGCTCCCGACTCAGCCATGTTCCTCAAAATTATTGAAATGATTACTGTACCACAAAAGATTATAGTATAAGAAAAAAGGAAAATATGAAAACTAAATAATGTGTGAATGATCATAATAACTTCTAATTAATATTTGAATATGAATATTATAATGATTGTGGCTCTACTAGAACTACCAAAATGAAATTTGGAGCCGAGGAAGTTATTAAGGAGTTTCATTTTTAAAATTTTTAATTTTTCATTATTTTGTTCAACGGACAGTCAACAAAAATAATTAGCAATCTGTGGGTGAAACCTTAAACACAACGCAAGTGATGGTTTATCTTCTTAGGATTACTCTTCTTACCGTCCTTATTCTTATTTTCTCAACTTCCACATTAGTCATGCGTCCCCATAATATTATGCTATTATTACTCAATCAATATCCCATTTACTATCTGAATATTATAATGACCGTGGCTCTCAATCAATATCCCATTTACTATCTGAATATTATAATGACTGTGGCTCTTCTGGTAACATCCCGCGCCTGCTTTGCTTTGCGGTTTTTTGACCAATGTGTCCCTTATTAAATAATTATTTACCGAAATGCCCCTCTTTCCAAACAATTTCCCAATGTGCCCTATTTAGTCGACTAAATCCAAGGTTTAGTAGACTAAAATGCAGGGCGTTGAATTTTTTGACTATCCCCGAGATACGTGCGACTATCTCCACTATAGAAAGAAAAAAGAAAAGAAAGAGCAGATCCGCTAATAAATACTAGAAAAAAAAAAAAAAAGGATTTCTACATATATATCGTCCAAAACAACAATTTTTATTAGCTGTAGTAAAGAAAAAGAAAGAAACTTCATAGAAGTTGAAATATGAAGAAAGAAAAAAGAAAAGAAAGAGCAAATCCACTAATAAATACTAGAAAAAAAAAAAGAATTTCTACATAAATATCGTCCAAAACAACGATTTTTATCAGCTGTAGCAAAGAAAAAGAAAGAAACTCCATAGAAGTTGAAATATGAAGAAACAGATATGCCTAGATACCTTTTTTTTTCTATGGATAAAAGATCTACCTTTTTTTCTATGGATAAAAGATCTAATTGATAGAGAAAGCACCGTAAAGATCAATTAACGAGGTTTTGGGCCAATACAAAAAGAACTGCTTACTTATAGTATGATAGAAAAGTTAGGTTTTGGGCCAATACAAGAAGAACTGCTTACTTATATTATGATAGAAAAGTTAGGAATCCACTTATGTAATAGAGTTGATCCCCTAAAGTTTTAAGCAGCGTCCCAAAGATGTCCCCAAGATTTAGTTGACTAAGCACTGTGGCTTAGTCAACTAAATCGGAAATTTTTTAGAACCTCATTTGCTTCATAATTGAACTCTTATCACAATGTAACTCTTTCCCCCAATATTTTAGTGCGTCATAGTCATAATTGAACTCTTATCACAATGTAACTCTTTCCCCCAATATTTTAGTGCGTCCTAATTGAACTCTTATCACAATGCAACTCTTTTCCCCCAATATTTTAATATTTTAGTGCGTCATAATTGAACTCTTATCACAATACAACTCTATATTTTAGTGCGTCATAATTGAACTCTTATCACAATACAACTCTTTCCCCCAATATTTTAGTGCGACCCATCAAAGTTTAATCTCATCTCTCCCCAATATTTTAGTGCGACCCATTAAAGTTTAATCTCATCTCATTCTTCCTTATTTAAAAAAAACCCATTTGCGTCATGGAACTCTCATCACAATGAGACCTTTTCCCCCAATAGATGAGACCTTTTCCCCCAATACTCTCTCTTTTCTCAGTTTTAGTGAGACCCATCAAAGTTTAATCTCATCTCGACCCAATCAAAGTTTAATCTCATTTCATTCTTCTACCTTATTTAAAAAAACCCATTTGTGTCATGGAACTCTCATCACAATGAGACCTTTTCCCCCAATACTTTTAGTGAGACCCATCAAAGTTTAATCTCATCTCAACCCAATCAAAGTTTAATCTCATTTCATTCCACCTTATTCAAGGTATCACTCAAAAAAAAAAAACTTTAAAAAGCACTTTTTGTAAGTTCCCAAATAAACACCAGAAATAATTCGATTTGTACCTACAAATTAAAAATTGTTGTTGGGAGCCAAGCTTATGAGAGCATAAAATCTGAGTCATACAAAATGACTTCGTTTTTACAAGTTTTATTCACATGAAGAAGACATTCATGCAATTCTTGTTATTAACACAAACCTATCACTGCATACTTTTGTTGCCTCTTATATCTTAAACGTTATACCTTTCAATAATGTGAATTGTATGAACTAGGTGGAATGAGATTAAACTTTGATGGGTTACATTAAAACTAAGAAAAGAGAGAGTATTGGGGAAAGGGTTGCATGCTTTTTAATCTTTTTAATCTTGTATTGGTTTGCTCATTATAATCCAAGAGTCAACTCAAAAAATCAAGAAGAAAAATAACATCATACCTGTGCTTGACACTTAGAACGATGCAACAATGGTTTTTTACTTCAAGAAAATACTTCTCTCGTGGAGCTTTCAAGGAGAGGCATGAGGTTTATATATACACCCTACCTACTTAACCTAACTATCTTTAAAATTTATTTGTTGATATTTAATTGTGGCGGTAAAATTTTTTAGGGTTCTTTAATTTTGACTAAAAATATTTTTGAAGAATATCATTTGTTTGTTTGAAGACAAACGAATATTGATTTCTTTTGATATTCAGAATATTTTGATTGGTTTGTTAGAATATAGATAAAATGATATTCTAGAAATATTATCTGGGTAGATGTCATAAATTATCCTAATATATATTCAAACTTTCAACAAATTATACTCCATCTATATTTAAATATAAAATTTAACTTATTTTTATTTAAATTTCCACCAAGTTATAAAATATAACTATATTTCATATTGGGCAATCAATACAAACAATATATTTTTTTTTACCGAAAAATACTAATCATATCTAATACTCCAAGTTATAAAATAATCTCTCTCTCTCTCTCTCTCTCTCTCTCTCTCTCTCTCTCTCACACACACACACACACACACACACACACACAGCAAGAGTCAATATGATTACTTATCATGAAGTTTGCACTCAATCTAAACATTTTTTACCAAAAAAGATCAACGAAACATTTTTACTTTTTTGTAAACGAAACATTTTTCCTTTTTTGATAACGAAACATTTTTCGTTCTTAAACTAAAATCTTAAAAATATTAAAACAAAAGTTGTATAGTAATTAACAAAAATTAATATATGAATTTAAAAACTAAAATACATAGATTTAGATAAAATATATTTAGAGAGTGAAAATGAAGAATGCGGAGTTACTTTATCTCTAACCTACTTATCTTAAGAATCTTTTAAATTTATTAGTACATATTTTTGAGAAATTTAATTCATCGAGTTCTTATTCCCCTTATCTATAGAATTTTCTTTTAATTCCGTTAATTATTTGATCGTGGGGGTAAATTTTTCAGGGTAGTTTTGAATTTTTGCTGCACATCTTTAGAAAAATATTGTTAAGAATTGCATTTGTTTAATTGTTTTAAGACAAAATAATTATTTTATTTGTTATTTAGAATATTTTGATAGGTTAGAGTATAGATAAAATAATACTCTAAAAATATTATATACTGTGTAGATGCGATAAATTATCCTCTATATATACACACATACATACTTTTGACAAATTATCCGCATTCAGTATATAAAATACTCTCTCTTCCTCCCCACACACACTCAATATTTAAATATAAAATTTAAGTTATTTTTTATTTAAAATTACATTAGGTTATAAAAATAAATATATTTCATAATAAGAAATCAATACTATTAATAAAAAAATTATTAATATTTAACAGTATCTAAATTAAACTCTATCTTATCTTATCTTATCTTTTTTAAGAAGTTAAAGTAAAACAATTGAGGATTATCTCAGTTGTTGTTGAAGTTTCATTTTCTTTTGTATTCTACTCACCTACGTACTCATCGCCACCGAGTATTCCTCCCCACAAGCACATTATACGACATGACAGATCCCCTGTAAAAATAAAAAATCAGACTTCTATCAATGCAAGGAGTAAGTTCATCAAGAGGAACACAGAGAGTTCAATTTTCATATAAATTTTGAAATACATAATTAAAGATTGTCTTTCAAATATTTCTGTTTTGGACCATGTTTCACCTCTTGTTTCAACTTGAACCTTGTATAAATTACCAACACATAAATAATAATAATAATAATACCTTGAGTTTCTGAACTTATTCCTCCAAAGACTGAAGGTACTCGATTTCTCCAGCCTTGTCTGACATAAGGGCATTATATTCTTCTTCAAGTGTTGTTATATCTGCTTCTTTTAGCTCTGACTAGAGGAACTCATGCATTTAACAAACGAATTAAATAAATAAATTAAAAATTATTGATTTAACTCCACACATTTATTAACTTTTTTTTAAAGAACAACGTAGGAATCTTATTCATACAACATTAATCCATCTCCATATAAAACTTACAACTATCTTCCGGCCAAGAATCAGTATAAAGGGCCATTTATTACTCGCACATGTAATACAAACCCCTGCGAAATAACAACCTATTTGTTCTGTACTTCACATCCTCAATAGCTTGTCTCATCTGAGAAGTAAGAGAAACCCTTAAAAGATTAATAAGAAACCATGTTCAACAGAACAGTACATACTATAGTAGTGAATGTGATTTTTTCGCAATGTTAAGGAATTGGAATTCTTTCTCTGCGACCGAAGAACATAGCATATTTAACCAACAACTGCCGATAAAACATTCCTCTATATGGTTGAGAACTGAAGATATTAGCTTCAACCCTTCTTAGTGGGGAAAAGATTGATTGTCAATACAGAAATATCTATTTTAGCTAACTATAAAAGGAGGAAAAACCATCCAGTTAACACAAGAAAGAACATAAATCAAATAAAATTCAAAGATTTTTTAAAGCTTGAAAATTGGCCCTTCCCTAACGTCCATTTTTCACATCCAGTAAAATTAGTAACTTCAGATGTAAACAGCTTTGACCATGACTTGAAAAAACAGATTATGTGGATAAGAGCACTCACAACTTGGAAGTAAATTGCAGGGCAAAATGGGGAAAAACAAGAAGCTAAACTGAGGAAGCA
Organism: Acacia confusa; assembly: GCA_037074495.1. Taxonomy (NCBI): domain Eukaryota; kingdom Viridiplantae; phylum Streptophyta; class Magnoliopsida; order Fabales; family Fabaceae; genus Acacia; species Acacia confusa. The sequence continues at coordinate 40,723,833 of CM073502.1, read as the reverse complement.
GAACTGTTATTCTATTGTTAGATATTTTGATTAGACATACATGAGTCAATATGTCAATGTCTCGATAGTTCTTTAATATATATATAACCTACTTTCCTTAAATCTAGCAGACCTAGATACCAGGCACTGCATGGTGGCAAACTAATAGATGGACAAGTGTCACATCTTTCTTTGCAGTTCCGATGACCAGGAAAGGAAACATTTGACTACAATCTCGTTTGAATCAGTCTTTAATCCCCGATACACTCAGTTGTTATTTCATAACTAGCAATCATAATTCTGCCTGGTTACTTTCCAAAAGCTTCCAAAATGTAGATGTTTTCCATAACATAATTTGGCAATACAGAATGATAACAATAATCAATACATGCATGCTGGCATGATTTTTTTTTTTTTAATCTCAGTGGTTATATATTAATGATTTTGTTATGGAAATGGTTGATTATCACTTTTTTAATTATTATATTGTTCTGTTTTACAGGCGATATGACTTTCTTAGTTTATTTAACTTCATCTCAAAGATATAATTCCTTGCAATTCACAGGGGCAGCATTGTTTCTGCTGCAATTTTGATTTTTGTGCTCAAACCCCACTTATGGCGTTAATTAAACTTGTGATTTACATAATCCTCAGTGTGTTATCTAAATAAAATCTTTTGCAGCATGCTTTGAAAATAATTTACGTAATCAAGTATGGACTAAACAACCAAAAACTCGTGTAATAAATATTTCTGTTCCAAAGGATTCAGGTAAGGAACCTTGTTATTCTCTGCAAGAAGATTGGATTTCAGAAGTAAAATCTCATCAAGCCTTGCTTTAGCTGAATCCAACTGGATCCTTAATCCCTTCATTGCATCACCTTCCTGTCATACAAAGGTAAATTGACTGATTCCAACTTCAAATCAAGCATTGTATGACAACTTATCAATGAAAGAAGTGAATTACCATATCATCCATAGTAAAGTTGTTATCAGCAGTTGCCTCCCCTGCAAGATATGTTCATAAAAACATGGCCAGGGCATCAAATTCAGTTTAACAACTTCACTTTTCAAACTTGCAACCCACAGAAAGGAGTGGCTTTTAGAAACTACGTTTCATGAAATCAACAGTATTTAAGTTCAGTGTTTCATTAGTTGAATATGTAATATAAGCTTGAAAATAAAAGCATTGATTTACAAAGAGTTTGAAAACAAAAATCTAAAAGACATTGTCAAAGCAGGTACAACAAAGAAATCTGAAAGTTGCTCAAAAATAGGTCAGAGTCTTGACTGCAGGAATGCCCCTTTGTGTATCACCTTTATCCTTCATCTGCATAAATTAAAATTGACAGTTACTGGTAGAAAATGGTGAAAATTTATATATTAAAGGGAAAAACTGACAATAACTCTCCACAATGAACAAGCTTAGCAGTGCATTCACCCAGAAACCAAGCTTCTTATTCTATATTCTACATATTTCATTTTAAAAAATTGTATAGAGTTACCAAATGAAATTGTAGGAAAAGTTGATTGAACATAGGTTGAGGTTGGAGACTGATATTACTGAGGACCAATTTGAATTCACTCCAGGAAGGTTCACAACAGAAGTGATCTATTTATCAACGGGTCTAATGGAAAAGTATCGGAGCAAAGGAAGGGATTTGCATATAGTTTTCATTGATTTGGAAAAAAAATATGACTGTGTGCCATGAGATCTACTTTGGGAAGCCTTAGGAAAGAAAGGGGTGCAGGTTGCAAATATCAAAGCCATTCAGGACATGAATGAGGGAGTTACAACCAATGTTAGAACGCCTAGAGGTGTTACAAAGGACTTTCCTACAAGGATTGGCCTACAAAAGGGATCAACTTTGAGCTCTTATTTGTTTAACCTAATGGTAGATGTTCTAACTAAGCCTATAAAAGTGGAGATCCCTAAATGCAAGCTTTTTGCGGATGATATAGTTCTGTTGGCAAAATCCAAAGAGAAAATTAATTCTAAACTTGAGATATGGAGACGGACTCTGAAATTGAAGGGCTATCATTTGAGTAGGAGAAAAACTGAATATATATGCATTGCAATTTTGATAAGAGACAAGGTAGAAGTGAAGTGGAAGTTAAATTGGAGGGCAAATCATTCCACAAGTGACAAAATTTAGATATTTGGGATCAATTATATAACAAGATGGTGAAATTGGTAGAGATGGTAATCACAGAATTCAAGCTGGATGGTATAAATGGGGAAATGCCACTGAAGTTATTTGTGATCGGAAAGTACCTAATAAGTAATAGAGAAGTTTTATCGCACTGTTATGAGACCAGCAATGCTATATGGTGGTGAGTGTTGAGCTTTAAAGGGACAACATAAACATAAAATGGGGGTAAAAGAGATGAGAAAGTTGAGATGGATGTGTGGTCATACAAGAAAAGGCAAGATTCGTAATACTCATATATGTGAATGAATTGGAGTGGCCTCCATTGAAGAAAAAATGGTAGAAATTTGTTTGAGGTGGTTTGGACATGTTCAACTAAGGCCATCAAGTGCTTCAGTGAGAAGAATTGATCAAGTAGTGTGGAGTCTTGTAAAACAAGTTCGAGGGAGGCCCAAGTGAACGCTTAATGAGGTCATAGAGAGAGATCTTTTGGTTAATAAAATATATAAAGATATGGTTTTCGGCAGACCACAATGAGGTCGTGCGATCTATGTAGCTGACCCCACCTAGTGGGATAAAGGCTTTGTTGTTATTGTTGTATTATAGAATTAGCAAATACATACCACCTCATGCTCCTTTACTTGCCTGCCATTTTTCTTGGAACTAATCCATTCCCTGTCATGGATTTAAATTTAATCCACATTTTCAACAACTAAATGAAAACTCACATGAAAAGCAATCATAAAATTAAACCTGTTGTTGCTGAAATTTGGCACACATATCCTCTTCAACCATTCTGTAGTAAGCTCTGATAGATAACAATATTTAGAGGGGTATCTATTACATGTATAGGGTCATTGTTTATGTAGTATCCTCAATTACCTCTTCTCTACAAGTTTGGCAGATAACCCAAGTCTCTCTTGTTGAATAAGTTCAAGAGTCTGTTGGTAGAAATTCATCAACAAATCCAGCAAGACAGCATAATATCAGATTATTTCTCCTTTCTTTCCCTATTTCTTTCATTTCTAATTAGGTATCAGATTAGTCACCCCATCATTAAAACAGGAAAACAAATGTGGTCATAAGGCATCCGAACTCTGAGTTTTAATTCACAACTCTCAAATAACTTTGCATTTAAATTTAATTGAAAACCATATCAATATGCTTTTTTTTTCCCCTCAATATATATTTCTTTGATTCTTTCATTTATTATTGAAATCTTAATATTCTAGGTTGTCATACTTGAGTCCTGCATTGGAAGTTAATGTGTTTCAAGCAGTATTGCTTTAACCATAACAATAGAATGTTTCATTATGATACTTGAGGGGGGCACCAATTTATAACAGAGAAATGGCTAGCTCAATGTAAACTTTTATCTCAACATATTTTGTGCTGGATTGATAAGTTTAATTATCTTGTTTATCATGTGTTTAGTTTTATGCACTCTTATAATAGACAACTATAAAGAATAAACAGGTCCTTGTCTCATTCAATTGCTGTAAAAAGGCTGACGCTCCCATGACTGATGACCAAATTGCAATTAGTGGTGGTAAATCAGTTTGAAAAAATAACCTCTCAATATAGTAAATGCAAAGACAAAAATGAACTAAGAATGACAATTAAAGATAATCTTGGAAATTGGGCTAAAGCCAGTTGCCTGCTCTAGAAGCATACTCCTGACTTTTGCTTCAATGCAGATATGATCAAGATGATATACGGGATATTCCAAGTAAGGAAGGATAACTAAAAGGAAAAGATCAAATGGTGAAATATTCAGATTTGCAAAACCAAGAGATGTTGCATAAGCAAAAAGCACCTGACAAACCTGGTATTCTGCCATGATATCATCAAAGACTAGAATGGTGAAATATGATCAAGATGATATACGGGATATTCCAAGTAAGGAAGGATAACTAAAAGGAAAAGATCAAATGGTGAAATATTCAGATTTGCAAAACCAAGAGATGTTGCATAAGCAAAAAGCACCTGACAAACCTGGTATTCTGCCATGATATCATCAAAGACTAGAATCTAAGCTCAAAATCATTGGATATAAAATAAATGTAACACATTAAGTTCTACTTTTCCCAAGAGTGGCAAAGAAAGAACAATTTAACCCCGGGCTGACAGTTAAAGTTCCGGCAATCATATGAACTTCTTTTCCCTGTGTAACTATTTTACAAAGTATGTGCGGACAAATAAATCTACCCATTTAGAAGTTACCTGGGAATGTGTAGATGAATCAACCTCCAAAGAGGAAATATTTCTCTGTTTTTCTAAGATTTTAGAGCATATCTCACCCTTTGTCTTCCTGATCGTTTCAATATCTTCTCTAACTTGTCTCAATTCAGATTTTTCTACGCAAACATTAAGAAGCTCAGATAATTTAGAGTATGATATTTCACCATCCAAACTTTAGAGCGAATTCAAATCTAAATTTAAAAAGAATGGTTTTAGTTGTACAGTAGAATTGCATGGCCCTTTCAAATAGAGGGTAAATTATAGGAAAAAAGACACATGAACAAAAGACACAGAAATATAATTGTCTAGCCAGCAGCAATATTCACTCTTGAAACATGTTCTTAGCTTTTTACCTGCAAAGACTAAGTCTCAGTCAGTTAGAAAACAACAGCATAAAGATAGCATGAGCTTAATCATCCAAGAATTTGATTATTTGCGAGTAATTTTACAAACACTTTGGCAATGTCTACTTCTTCAATTGTTCTGGTCAAGGCACGTGTTTAGGCGTGAAATGGATTATATATAGATTTCAGTAGGTCTCAGTAAAATGTTCATGTGCTCTTCGTTCTTTTCAAGTTATTAAAACTAGAAAAGTTCAGATGCTAATTAGATTGGGAAAAGAACTTTAACGGAGGAATATATTGGTATATGCTAATCTTGAGCAAAACCGAAGCATTGTAGTCCATATTTTACCATTCTAAGCAAATTTTATACGAAAAAAGACAAAGAAAATTACAATTACAACGAAGAAACTTGGGGAGAAGGAGACCTGACTCGATGTCTTCTTCCAAAGTGCGGACGTTCGTCAACTGCATTTCCTCCTCCGCAGAAATCTTCGCCGCTTGATCCTCAACATTTGCACATAATTCAACGAATTCACTTTCAGATCAAGAAACTAAATCGGAAAACGATGATATGGTCCGAATCGGCACCGTTCATTTGAAAGCGCAAGGCCTTCATATACTGCAAGTAATCCTCCATAATGTTCGGAATAAAAAGAAGAGACAAGAACCGATTCAGAATTCCTTGCAATTTTAAGGAGATGAATCGCGAGTAGGAAAGTAAGGTTTTCTCAGTAGAAAGAATCTCGAAGAAGAGAGCAAGAGTGATTGTTTGGTGCTTGGGAAGGGACGATTTTGGAGTGAAAAATGAGTGAGAGAAACGGGTGGGGAAACTGGTGACGTGTATTTATACCCATATCCTACGAGTCCAATAAGGCGGGCATATTTTTTTTTTTTCTTATAGATTATATTTATTTATATTTAAATTATATGTTACTTTCTGAAAAAAAAAATTCTACCTAGTATCTCAAATTAATTAGTTTTTAGTCTGCATTAAGTAATATTTATCTGTAATATCAATATCATGAAAACTAATTAATTTAAGATACTGGATGAATTTTTTCTTAGAAAACAACATATAATTTAAACATAAATAAATATAATATATAAAATAAAATAAAATAAATATGTTCATCCCTCTAATAGAGATAGATACCTAATAGACGCATAAAAACTTAGCCCCTAATGTGGACTCAAATGCTACTTGGAGTCTGTGGCGGCATATTGAGATTTCCTCATATACAGTATTAATGCCCAATTCAGTCAATTACCATTGAACCCATTTTCTTTAAATAAAATAAAAATAAAAATCATTTATATAAAAATGAGAAAGACTTGTATATAAAGTCAATGCCATGTTGCTCGGAGAGTGAGGATGTAATAGAACCCTATCCTTAATGTAAGTATGAAAGATACTACTCCCTCAGGTAGTAATTATTAGACAATATTTAGGAATTAGCTTTGGTCATAATTATATGACAAAATTTTAATTTTTGTCAATTTTTTCCTAAAACACCCCTCTTATTGTAACATCTCAAATTTTCAAAAGCAGAATATTATTTTTTCATCAAAAATCATTTAAAATCATCAGAGTAGATCATTTGAGCGGAAGAGTAACTGATACTTGTATTTCAAAATGCCGTAAGTCTGGCTGGATACAATAGCGGTACATCATACCAAGTATTTCAAAAGTAATGTTCAACAATAAAAGGAAGGCTTCCGCCGGAACATCAAAAGGAAGTCTTCAGCTGGGTCTTCTATGCGTCCTGTTTGCGCTTCCCCTTGTCCTTCGTTCTTGGTTCTCCTGACCCTGACGCTATGTTAAGAGCTGAGGTCCCATGCATACGGACCCCAGGTAACGGTTAATCTCATATTTACATATACGGTACAAAATCACAGCAAATGAAACACTTCCAAACATGTCACTCCCAGTAAATGCAAATATACCTCTCCCAGCGAAAAGTACCACTCCCAGTGAATGCAAATGTACAGCTCCCAGCGAAAAGTACCACTCCCAGTGAAAACAGATATATCACTCCCAGTGTATGCAGGTGTACAGTTATTTCTTACCAAACAACTATTCAAACAACACACCACAACATGCACACATACCACATATACACATACTGTAAATATCAGAGTTAGTGTTACAGTACGCAAACGTACCTTCGTTGATGCTATACGGTATTTCTAGTAGGATACGGTGCGACAGTTGGTTAGAACGTATTCAGGGATATCCTATAAGGATAATATCGCATATAATCAATTACTAACATCATAACAGTCATTTTAGTCACAAATGACCATTTTACCCCTGACTTTTCTAATCGGCGAAATTTTGCCAGAACTTCGTTACTTTGACTCTAATCTTCCAGAATTTTAGCATATCTCTTACTCCAACATATTTCCCAAAATAAATATCATATCTATCCTAAAACATGATATCTAAAATATACTGGAAGATTAAGGATCAAAACAACATCTATCCTAAAACTCTAAGAACTACCGAACTAAAGACTAAGGACTGAAGAACTTACTCAGAGCTTCGCTATAAATTTCTCCGGACTCCTCCTTCTTCCTTCCTCTCCCAAGTTTCGAAATTCTCAAGAGAATTTGGTGTGAGAATTCCAAATGAAATGGTGGCTATTTATAGAAAAAACCAATGGCATTTTCATAATTTCATTGAACTTTGTCTGGTTGAATTTTGACCGTCGGATTGCACTTCTTGGAGGTGGCAAGATCTTGGCCATACACCTCTCAAGGATGATGTCATCCTTAGTTACCAAGGTGATGTCACCAACTTTCTCAAGAAGTTTTCTACCGATAAAGTCCCTGTTCGGTGTTCCGATCGCGAAATTTTGTAAAATCTTAAAATTTCGGAAATAACACTTTGAAGGTCTTTTCTTCCTCTTCGAGAATACCAGGTTTTCCTAACCTTATACTCTCATTAAGGACATTCTGTTACCTGCCAAAAATCCTCGATAATCGCTACCGGTTACGGAAATATCGTCTGTCGGCGCCAACCTCTGGATAAAAATCCACTGATCAATAATATACTCTGGTTTTTCTCAACTTATCCCCGGATTTCAATCTATGAATTATTTTCCATCGGTTCTCATTTCTACTATCTGCTTTAATCCCACAAAATATCTTCCTGGCCGGATCTCCAAATCACTCCGTTGGTTACAGAAATGATTTCGGAGACAGTCCACTCCGAGATAGAAATTCACTTGTTCCTAATATACTCTGACTCAAGAAACCTAGTTCACGGTTTTCTAGGTAGAATTTTATTTCTATCCGTAGTCATTTATCCTGTTCACATTTTTACTATTATAAGATTACTTAATTACCACATGTCTTAACTTATAATGTTATTTTAATGCAAATATCTAGATATTAATTTCTTAATTTTCATTTCATTTTTCTTCTAATTTTCGTTTTTATTTATATATGTATATTTATTTTAAGTAATTTCCATCTTTTTCTCTTTATCTTATGTCTAAACAATTAGCCATTAATTATCTAATTAATCACTTACTAATTGTTGATAATTTTCTTAATTAGTAATAATTATTATCTCACAACTATTTTATTGACATTAATAATTTATGCTCCATGCATAATATTAAAAATCATAGGGTCCAATATGGTCCCCAGAATACTTTTTAATTTTCTATTCTTCTATTTTCAAAAGAGATAATTTAATAAATTGTTTAAATTAGGGACAATATTTCTTCTAATTTTTAATAATTATTTCACAGCCCTTTAGAATTTATCATCACATTTTTAGGATGTTTTATGGCCCTAAAATTCATTTTTCACATTTTTGGCAATAAATTCCATTTAATTTTCTTAGTATTTCTCTTTGAAAATAGACCAATTATACAACATTTTAAGACCATATCTATTATAAATGGACATAATATTCCAGATAATAATTATCCGGGTATTACACTTATATTTAGTCAAGTGTGTTTGGTTTTTAGTGTGTATATGTATATGGGTGTATGTGTGTGTTTGTATACATATATATACATAGACACATATATATTTATACATGTAAACACACACAATATCTATTTGTGTGTGTCTATATGTGTGTGTGTTTGTATATGTGAATATGTGTACACACACACACACATATGTATGTACACACAATACATACATACATATGTGTGTGTATACATATATATGTATATATAGCAAGACCATAATTTCAATAAAAAAATTCTATGTTGCAGAAGTATCTCATAAATGCTGCAAACTCACTTTCATTGATGTCATTTAAAATTTACATAAGGGCATTTTTGGAAAATGAGTAAAATTAACCAATTTAACTCTCTTCCTTAATTTCTTCAAAATTGGTTAAATATATCCTATAATTAGGACCGGAGGGAGTAATATCTAATCATCTAATTTAAGAAGATTAAATATGTTAGTTAAGTAGTTAGTTGATAAAATGGTTAAGTTAATTAATAAGATATTCTGATCCCAAATATATTACATATTTACCTAATTTGATTAGATTAAAAAAATAGCTAAATTAATTTATATAATATGTAATTTTTAAAACAACTGAGTCATATCTTTCTTAATTCTCTCTATTTTTTTCTTTCTTGATTTTGTTGAGGCAGCATCAATAGGGTAAATAATAAAAAATATTGACAAATATGAAAACTATTTCTTATATTTAGAACCAATATCAACTCTCTAAATATATCTTATATTAAAAATTTGATGGAGTATTTTTTTATAAAAACCTCAAAAATCTTCCTTAATTCCCTTCCTCTCTCTCCCTCTCCTAACTTGATTATTATATTGTTGGGAAAATATTATAATTGGATAAATTTGAAAAAAAATGATAAACATATAAAAAATCTCAAAGTAGGTCCTAAATCAATAATATAAGGAAGTATATATATATTATATTAAGTTGGTTGAATTTTATATATGTTTTTTTATTAATCGTGAAACAGTGTCTTTCCTGAGTGTAAAAAAATAGCAATCCGTCAATGCAAATAACAGTAATTAAGTAGAAAATCATCATACCATTTAAACAAGTGATTACTATTTTCACTAACATCCATATGTTCTATCACAAGTTTAATCATGATTTATCAGAAATAGCTTAACGAATAACAATAATTGGCTAACAACTATCTATATCACTATGTTGCAAGGCCTTTACTTATCATATAACTATATGCATGAGAAGTTAATTTAATGGAATACCACAAATAATTAATGGAAATAATGCTTGTATGAGTTTAATTTGTCGTGAGATCGACTTATTTATGCCCATGTAGATTATGTGCTAAATCTTTATTACTCCCTCATATTTTTAATATAAGATATATTTAGAGAATTAATCTTGATCGATTCTACATATAAAACATGTATTTCATATAAGTTAGTATTTTCATAATTTACTTTTATTGATGCTCCTTCAATAAAAATCAAGAAGAAAAAGGAATGAATGAATTACGAAAGATGACTAGGATGTTTCAAAACATATATATCATATTAACTAACTTATCTAACTTATTTAAGTTAATCAAATTAGATAAATATGTTTTATATTAAAAACTGGATATTGATAATTTATGGTATATCAACCTTCCTTACGAAAGATTTTGATCTTATCCAGTGATCTAACCGAGTGTCTATATATGCCTATGCCATATATGCAATAATCGATTACTATAACAGTGATAACTAAACTAAAAAGTAAAAACCATGTGTAACTATAAAAACATTGCTAATTGATGATCTTGGGACTACATGAATGTGGGAATTCCGAATTACGAGTGGTAACTAAATATTGGGACAGTTTTGAAATTCTATTAATGGATATATCTATAACTTATGCATTTGAATCCATGGAAATAGCTTGAAATTAATATTAATTATTTTTAATAATAAATTTTTATAATTTTTTTGAATTTTTCTTGTTTTGATAACTTTGCCGGTGTTTCCTTTCTGATTCTGTTCAATATCCGGTAACTATTCCCCGTTTTCCAATTACATTTTCTGTTTTCTAGATGAAGTATTTGCTTTGTTTTTATTAATTGTTGCTTTAATTTAATAACAGTTTCATTGCTTCTTAATTATAAAAACACTCATCCATCAATCATTTATAAACAATTCAACATTGATTTCTGTAAAAATTTGCCATTGTTTCCTTGGAATCCTCGCAAGTTATTTTCCCACCTTCCTTTAGGATTCGAATCCAAACCAATAAACCCTTTTGGTCTTCTTTTATTTCTCCGAAGGAAAATTAGGGTTCATAAACTCAAATTGAAACCACCCTAGAAACAACTTTGGCCCTTGTAATAGCCAAAAGTCATTTTTCAACCACGAATGCGTGAATCACAATACAACAATAACAAGCCTTATTCAACAGATATTTATAAATTTTCTGTTATTGAAGACCTAACATAACCCTCGTCCTTTATTTGGACTTGGAATTGTAAATGGCAAAGTTTTTTTTTTACATGAATTGCAATGGTAAAGGACATGAACGACATTCTTGGGGAGAATTTGATGGTTGAGATATTGTCAAGGCTGGTGATAGAAGACATGGCGATTTGTTTGTGCGTGTGCAAGTCATGGAACAATCTGATAAACGAACCGTCGTTTATAAAGAGTGTGACTGATAGGGTTTCGGAAGCTAAGAGAATATTGAAGAAGGATTTGAAACTGTTCTGTGAGGTTTACCACAACGACAACAATAGAATGAGGTTGATCAATTTGAACGCATCAAGTATTGCCAAAGGAATGAAATGAAAAGCTTCGATTATAAGACAACGGAACAATGATCTTTGATATTCTCGGGGCTTGGACATTACTTACTTAAAGCTCTTAATTGCTATTCTCCTACTGCTTTCATTGCTTTAATGACGAACTCAACATTAGATGATCATTAATCATATGCTAATTTCTATATCAATTCATGCATGTGTTCACGAGAATGTGATTGTGTATATGATTTATCATTATAAATATTTATCCACTATTTTCATTTTATATTTCTCCATGAATCCACGGATATATTTACTTTAGTTCACATTAGTATTAATACAAATAGTTAAATCATCGTTAAAATTGGCTAAAAACAATAAATATATATGTGTTAATACAATTAATGCATCAAGATTAACCAATAGTTAATAAGGCAAAAATAGACAATGATGCTAAATTTCAGACATGTCTCCTATAAATACTAAATAGGGACTTGTTATCCCTGAAAAATTTCTTATACCACTCTTATATATCCTTATTGTTAGTCTTTTGTAGAAGAAATTTTTTGACGTAAATACAAATTCATTTGTAAGATTATTAATAACTATTTTTCAATTTACTCATATTTAATTATTATTTGAAGGAGAGAAAGAGGAAAGAGAGAGAAGTGGGAATAATTTATAAATGTAGAGAAAATTTTAATAAGAGTAAACTTGAAAAATGTTATCAATTCAAGGGATATTTAATGACTTAACTATCATTTCGTTAATATATAAGAATTAATTAAAGAAACTTAATTCAGGTCAAAAGAAAGTTAACAAAACTTAATAAATTGAGTTAACTACCATGTTTTCATTACATTTAATGGGTAAACTAGTAACAATATTATTAATTACTCTATAGGTGGACTTATAATAAGGATAAAACAATTATATTATACAAAACTTATAAAAGCATTAGAGTGATGAGTTGTTGTAGGATGTTTAATTATCGTTTTCAATTTTTTTCTTATTTAATTTTTGTAAAAAAAAAAAAAGAAGAAGAAGAAGAAAGAGAAAGAGAAATAGGAATGTAAGCATTATTCTCTGACCAAAAGCATTGCCTAAAATGAAACAGATATTTAATTTTTATTATACCACTATTTTTATTAAATAAAGACAAGAAAATAACTTAGAACTGTTTTTGTTTTTTTGTTTTAAAAACACATTTTTGTTTTTTAAAATCAACTTATTAAAAACAGTTTTTTCAAAAAAGTTTTTTTTTTAAAAAAAAAGTTTTTAAAAACACAATCAAACAAGCCCTTAATTATTTAGTACGTAAATTATGGGTTAACTAGGGTAGGTCATGAGGATTTTATATATTCATAATATAGAATAAATGTGTTGATGATTATTGGAAACTGGATGCCTGTCATTAAACTGGCCAGCGAGGTGGTTATTTAAGGATAAGTATAGTCTAATTGTAACTGAATCGCGGGGTGATCAACCTAACCATAATAAAAAAAAAAATTGAATTAAAATATAAAGAAAAGTTATCAAAGCACAAATAATAGGTGTTGCTATTTTCTTAAACTCAAAAGAATATTATTTTAGGCTTAGAAAGAGTGGAAAAAAGTATACAATTAAACCCAGTTAATCCATTCAAAACTACCGTGTTGACCTATACAATGTAACTTACACGTGTTTAATTATTATTATTTTTTGGAAATCATTATGAGCCATTTACATATTTTTTAATTCTTTTTTAAACTACACAAACTCAAATTTAGACACGCAAACTATTCAAACATCTTGTATTTTAAAATTAATTATGCTCATGCCTCCTAGGAAAAACAGAGAAAAGGGGGTCTGCAAACTTGGATAGAATTAATTTTAACATTTTTTGCGAGTATAATTCAAACTATATAATTATAAAAAAAAGTTGAAAGTGTGTGATGTTAAAGGAAATAGTTCATCATACTGCAAACAAGATTTTTTTAACCTATTCTATTAGACAAAGACACACACATATATATAAGATCAAAGATTAGAAAATACCATAACAAGTTGAAACAACAAGAAAAAAAATATGAAAGCGAAGTTGAAGGAAGCCTTTTCCATGAGATAGTTTGTCTTGGACTGAAGCCTCCTAAATAAAGTTAATTTGTTGGATGAAATTGAGGGCATCTTCTACCTCTATTTATACAGCAGAGTGTGTAGGTTTGAGATGGTAAATAAATTAGAGTGAGGAAAATTCATACCAATGCAAGAATCATATACATGAATGATCAACATTAATTTATTACAAGGGATATATGGTTTGATTAAAAACACATAAACCTTAAGAGGTAAATATATTTTTTCCCCTAGTGTGCATCATTTACATTCATAAAAATAAATGAATGTGTTATATTGTATGAATGTATGATTATGATCCTTCTGAATCATATACACGTACTTTGGTATTTAGAAAGAGACCAAAATAATATAGTAGAGATAAGTGTAATTTTGAGATATAAACGTGTGTGCGTAATCATATTCCCAGATTATAAAAATGTGACTACTGTCCAGAAAACATTATAGGATTTTGACCCATCTTCTAAAAATCATATCTTGAATTAAAGACCTTTGATTGAAGTGAATCAAAACTCATTGTAAAGCTTGGCATGTCTATTAAATACCCATAAAATTTTAGGGTCAAAGAAAGTCGTTTACCCTAGTTTTGGCTTAAGCAAAGATTGTTGTTTTGACCGCAAAAACTAAAGTTTCCAGAATATGACATCTTTTCTTTTCTTCATATATTCTTATATATATAAAAAACAAAAATATATTCTTATATATATATATATATACACTCACACACTCATTTGTATGGCATGGGCAGCAGCATATGTACATGTATATATTCCTTCGCATGGCATGACAGCAACGTGAGCATGCATTGGCTTATATATTTATACATACTCACAAAATAATATATATATATATATATATATATATATCCTTACACACAAGTTTTCCTTCTTCTTCTTCCAGCCTTTATATATATATATATATATAGCAGGGACCAGAGAAAAACTCAGAGGCACAAACCGAAGCAACACTCCTTGTTTTCAGTTTCGGTTTTCAGCATCCCATTCTCCACGTTACCATGCTCCATGCATATATATATACTATCCTATAACCTTCTATGATTCTGTGCAGCGAGGAAACTCAGAGACGCAAAACAAACAGATGCAATACGCCCCTGTTCTCACTTCAGTTTTAGCTTCTTCAAGGTTGATTTTTTTTCTAAGCTTAATACTCACAAGCTTAGTAGCTTACCAACCGGAAACTAACAGAGTTTCAAAGGAAAAGAAGACCGATGCTCACCTTTGCTGCCCACGCTGAAACGATGAAGTTTGTGTGCTGAATCCCTTCCCCTGCTTTCCGACGCAATGAGCAGAGGAAATATGAGTTTCGGTTTAAACTCCCTCTCTCTCCTTCAGCGACTCTCTCTCTCTCTCTCTCTCTTTCCTTCCTTGTTCTCCGTCTCAGTGTAATACCCTAATTTTTATAATACACTTAAATATATATTTAGATAAATAATACCTATTAAAAATAGGTGGATATGAGGTCTCAAAAATAGAGTATAATTAGTCTATTTTCAAAGGAAAGTACTAAGAAAAAATTATGGAAAATTCAAGAAGGCATGGAATAATTATTAAAAGTTTAGGAAATATATTATTCTTAATTTAGATAATTTAATAAAATATTTCCTATGAAAATAAAAAAGAAGGAAAATTAAAAAGTATTTTAGAATCAAAATTGATTCTATGACTTTTAATATTTTGTATAGGGCTTAAATCATTAATGTTAATGAAATTGTTGTGAGAAAATAATTAATTCTAATTAAGAAAATTATTAGGAATTATTAAAGGATTAATTAAGTAATTTTCAGGAATTTTATAAGATTAGAGAAATTTAGGAAACATGAAAAATAAAATAAATATAAATAATAATTATTAAAGACCGAAATTTTTGGCTAATTAAATAAATAATAATGGTTAAAATATAGTCTTAAAAAGTAAAGATCAATGGTTTAGGATTTTTCAAGAATTTATGAAAGCCTAAATCCAAGTAATTAGTTATGGACTAATAGGAAAATTTTGGGGAAAATAAATGTAAGAGTATTGGGTATTATGATAAATGAAAAAAATATATATAATATGTATGTATATGTGTGTTGGCCGAATTAGGGGGGGATAAGGATGAAGTTGATCTTTGTAGTATAATAATAATATAAATTTAAGACATGTGTTAATTAGATAATAATATTATAAAAGTGAACAGGATAAATGACCACGGGTAGAAATAAAATCCTACATAGAAAACCGTGCACTAGGTTTCTAAAGTCAGGGTATATTGTGAACGAGGGAATTTTTATCTCGAGATAGCCGGTCTCCGAAGTCATTTCTGTAACCGACGGAGTGATTTGGAGATCCGAATAGGAAGATATTTTGTATAATTAAAGCAGATAGCCAAAAGGAGAACCGATAGAAAATAATTCCGTTGTGGGAATCTGGGGATAAGTGGCGAAAAACCAGAGTATAATGCTAATCAGTGAATTTTTGTCTTGAAGTTGGCACCGGACAACGTTATTTCTGTAGCCGGGCACGAATACCGAGAATTTTCAGCTGATAACAGAATGTCCTTAGAGGGATCAGAAACTGAGTTAAATTAGATAATTTGAAAGAGGAAGAAAAGATCTTCAGAGTTTTGTTCTCGGAATTTTAAGTTTCTACGGAATCTCGTGATCGGAGCACCAAACCGGGAATTCATCAGATAAAGCAAGAGGATAAGGCTTGGTGATGCAAAAGCTAGGATGAGGTCAGCTATTTTGTCTTCTTGTGGGGAGGTGAGGTCGGCCAAGGAGGTGTATGGCCAAGATCAAACCACCTAGCAAAAGTGCGATCCTACGGTTAGAATTCAACCAGACAAAGTTCAAGGAAATTACGAAAATGCCATTGAGATTTTCTATAAATAGCTTCCATTCCTCTTCATTCTTCACCAATTCACTTACAATCCTAGAGAGAAGTTAGAGAGAGAAGCTCTGGAAGAAGAGTAAGAAGTTCATAACAAAGCTCTGAGTAAGTTCTCCGGTCCCTAGTCTTTAGTTCGGTAGTTCTTTCAGTAATTATAGTAGAAATGCTAGAGTAGTCTTAAATTTCTCAAGTTAGTTTAAATATCGTGTTTTAAGAATAAATATGATATTTATTTTAGAAATATGTTAGAGGAAAAATTATAGCAAAAATTTTAAAAGTATAAAGTCAAAACAGCGAAGCTCTGGCAAAATTCCGCCAAAAAGGTCAAACTAGGGGCAAAATGGTAATTTGTACCTAAAATGCCTGATATGGTCTTAGATATTCATACCGGTGATATTATCCTTATAGGATACCCAGAATCACGTACCGGTGATATTATCCTTATAGGATACCCAGAATCACGAATCGCTGTTTTCGCTGTCACCGCTGTCAAATCACCGTCGTACCACCGTCAAACGTACCACAACGCTACTGAAGTGCCCGAAATCATCAACGAAGGTACGGACGCGTATTGTAACCTTAACACTTATGCTGCTTATATTCATATATATGATAGACATGTTTATATACTGAAACTCTGTCGTGGGTTGTTAGTCATACATACAGCTTGTTACGGGTTATAGTCTTGATAACGCCGTTGGGTTTTCCTAGCGCTGAGGACACGATGGGAGATCGTAGCACTGGTTTATGTGCAGACATAGTGTGGGGCTTTACATATTGCTGTGTGCTTATGTTCTGTCCATTGTTGATCATGCATCTGCTGTGTGCTTATGTATTGATATGTTGTTATGTGGTTATGATTATTTGTTGCCTATATATGATTTATTTGAGCATAAGGTTAACCGTTACCTGAGATCCAATTGGGAATTGGATCTCAGCTGTAGCCTCAGGTTCAGGAAGATCCAGGGTGGAGGAGAGCGGCAAGTAGCCGATGTAGGCGGATTGGAAGAGCTTATATGTTATAGTTTTTGAACTATTTAGATATTGTCTTTTTAAATCAACAGATGACTGTATAAGGATGATTACACTATAGTTATGTACTTCTAAATATTCAGTTACTCGTTTAATCGAAATGCTCGACTCTGATCACGGTTCATTTAAAAAAAAAAAATTTGGCATTTTCAATTGGGATGTTACACTCACTCTCTCTCACGTCTGCTTCTCTCAGTCTCTGTTTTCTGTTTCTGATTCTTGTTCTCTTCTTTGCGTTTCTCTCTCACACTCTCCCCACTTTCTCATTCTCATTTCTGTTTCACTCACTCTCTCTTTCTCGCCCTCACTGTCTGCCTTTGCTAAATGAATGGAAGATGAACAAGTTGATATATTTAAAGACATGACGGGAGGACGCTGGGCTCAAGAAGCATGGCGTTGAGATTTTCTGTTTCTTCTTTTCCGATGATTCTCTGCCTTCCCGCTGAAATCCTCCTGATTTGTTGCTGATACGTTGAGTTCATTACGCCTGTTTGCTGAGCAATGAGTGGGCTGAATGGAAATGAGCGATGGAAATATATTCAACATTCTCTTGTCTGCTGCTATGTTTTTCACGTCTTGGGCTGAATGAGTCTTATTTATATGGGCCTCGTCATGTATTGGGCTGGACATGATGGAGGAGTATTAACATGTTGTGTAATAGCCAAAGGAAGTTGGCATAGATGGTAAGAGATTTGGTTAAGTCCCAAAGGGACATATGTTCGATTTCCACTGCCGTCGCTGGGACTCTTTTGGTAGGCGATCTTGTAAATCCCCATTAAGTGCTCAAAGAGTCTAGGGCTATGCCCTGACCTTAGTGGGGGACTAATGTTGAACTCTTTCAAAACTTTTTATACCAAAAAAAAAAACATGTTGTGTAATAGATTAATGTTAACATACCGCCCTTCACACTGCAACCATTAACCACTCCCACAAATGCAATATACCCACGTTACACTCTCATCACACACACAAATAGGGGTGAACAAGTGACCCGTAACCCGTCCAACGGCCTGCGGCCTACGATATTTTCCCTGGATGAAGCTCGCCCAAATTGGGTCTGTAATGGGAACAGGCTACCTTGTTACCCGTTTATAAAAGATGGGCGGGTCACGGGATGAGGCACGGGTAGCCCGTGCCCGCCTGTGACCCTTTCACACACACATGCACACGCACGCACGCGCGCACACACTTTTTTTTTTCAAAAAAAACTTTCGAACTCTCAAACTCAGTCCAGGCGTCCAGGTCCACTAGTCCAACCTCCTCCAGTCCAAGCCAGGCGTCCAGCGGTCCAGGTCCAGCCTTCTCACACGCATGGCCACGGGTCACGGGTAGTCAAATGTCTCAATTTCAAACCCTCGTCGTCGTCGGCTCGTCACTCCTGTTCCGTTGATCCTCACATAGTTACAGATCAAACTCATAGATCGCCGCCTACCGGTCTCTCATCTCTCTCAGTTCCAATTTACCCAGCTTCAATCTCCGTCGCTCAGCTTTGAGAGTCTCGATCTCCTTCTCAAAAGCTCAGTAAGTCTTCGATTGGATTTGGATCTCAAACACTTATTATATAATATATATTTCCTCCTCCACTAATTATTCCACCAACAACTCCACTAATAACGTGAACATCATGGCTGCCAATAATGATTTATAATTACACAATGCTTTGGCCACTACTTCTATTTTATTTAATTTTATTTTCCCAAATCTAATTGCAACATTAATTAAATTAAGAGAATAAATCCTTATTTCCATTTAAGGATTTTTCTTTCATTAATTTATTTTGGCCATGAAATATCATCTCCAAAAGTATTCAAGCCAAAACTTATTTCCTAACTAATTATCCTCAATTTTGGGAAAATATGCCTTGATTTCAAATTCCAAATTTTAAAATTTCCTTAAGGCCAAATTTTTCATAATTAATCCTTAATCCAAAATTTGCGGTGTTACACTATTCATAACAAACATGTGAGAGAATGTCTCAGTTATTTTTGTTAGTTTCCACTTTGTCCCCCATTTAATTACTCATTTTAATATCAATTATACATATATCATCATAGCCCCCCAGAACATCAATTCTCTTTATTCTATCTTCCATAATCCTCTTTATTATAATAATTTACATATTCTCTCTTGTTCCCTATCTCCTCATAAGTAAGGGTAATTTTGAGAAAATATGTTACAAGCTTTACGTATGTTTTGTTTTTAACTAATTTTTTTATCAACATTATTTGGTTACGTATTTCTTATAAAAAAGAAATGAAGGGAACAACATAATAACCAGGAGTTTATTACCGTATTAGATAAAGATTATTTCCATAAGACCTCCCAGTGCAGTCTTATGGAATAAAACAGTAGAGACACAATGATACACACAGACATATTATATGTGTGTGTGTGTGTGTGTCTTTCAAGTGAGAGTAAGGACGTCTGATCTTCCTGATGCCTTGGTTTTTCCACTGCACAGGCATCTGCCGTTTACACAAAGTGCTGGTTTATCCACCGTAGCTACCCGACATTCCCTATTTGTGCGGCAGGGTACTGAACCACAACCTTCATTTATAGTCACTCTGCCAAATGCAGTTACTGCGTGCGTGTTATATGTAGAGTTTTTTCAATTGACAAAACAAAGAAAGTTAGTACACAGTGATATAAATTATTTAGGCTTTTGTTAACTACAATAAAAAGGAGGTCAACAAACTTTGATAGAATTAATTTTAACATTTTTTACCGTATGTATCAGTAGAATTCAAACTATATAATTCTAAGAAAAGTTGAAAGTATGTGGGAGGGAAGAGCTCTGCATAAATTTTGATGTTAAAGGAAATAGTTCATCATACTGCAAACAAGATTTTTTTAACCTATTCTATATCATCGATTAAAAAAAATTAAAACGACGTAGAAAGTAAAGTTTGTATGTCAATATTCTAAGAGATAGGAAATAGCATAATCAAACTATAAGACAGTAACACAATTATCTTCTATTAGAAAAACACACACACACACGTGTGTGCGAGCGCACGCGCGATCAAAGATTAGAAAATACCGTAACAAGTTGAAACAGCAAGAAGAAGAAATATGAAAGCGAAGTTGAAGGAAGCCTTTTCCATGAGATAGTTTGTCTTAGACTGAAGCCTAAAGAAAGTTGATTTGTTGGATGAAACTGAGGGCATCTTCTACCTCTATTTATACAGCGGAGTGTGTAGGTTTGAGATGGTAAATAAATTAGGGTGAGGAAAATTCATACCAATGTAAGAATACATATACATGGGATGTTTTGATTAAAAAACGTAAACCTTAAGAGGTAAATATATTTTTTCCCCTAGTGCGCATCATTTACATTCATAAAGGTGGCGAAAATTACTAATTATAGAGAGAAGAAATTATATAAACCCTTAACCTTAAATCCTAAATCTAAGTGGACCAATGAGAGAATTCCTTTCTTAAAGGTGTGAAAACATTAAAACATAATTGAATAATTAAGAGTGGGGGGGGGGGGGGACGGATTCTTTAAAAAAATAAGGAGAAAGAAATAAGTCAATTAGAGTAGTGTGTGGGAGAAAATTAGACAAGCTTAGGGAGCAAGTTGTTTAACTTGGGGAGCAAGTTGTTGTTTAATTAGCTAAATTAGATGAGAATCCATAGGAATTAAATCATAACTTAAAATATTAAAACTAAGTATTAAATGTAAATACATATTTGGAATCAGTGAATTATGAGCTTCAACTTGGCTATTCCCAAAGTTATTTCATATACTTTTAGGATTCATACCTAAGTGTTTCAGGAATTAAAAATCACTATAAATCTAGTCATAAAATTAGGATTTCAAAAGTGAAATTAGATCTTGAATAAAAACACTCAATTACACCTAACTAAATTAGAATTTGGGATTAATTAGGACAACTTAAGGAAGAAGTAGTATGACTTGGGGACAAAGCAAAAGAACTTCTTGAAGAAGGAAGGAGGGAGGACGGCTAGGAGGAATGAAGGGGAGGGATTAAACCCTTTTCACCAAGTAAGATCCAATGATTAAAATGCAAAGGGGAAAAACTACAAAAATGCCATCACCTTCTACTATAAATAGAGGCTTTAGGCAACAGAAATTCTCCACCAATTCACAAGGCAAAGGCCGAATTTAGAGAGAGTGGAAAAGCTTCAAGAAGCAAGAAGTAAGGTTCTTCAAGGGTAAGTTCTCTAGTTCTTAAGCTTTAGCTTTTAGTTTCTAGTTCAAGTGCTTAGTTTATGAAGTAGAAATGTTAGGAAATGTTGTTTTGATCTTCAATCTTCTAAATCTAGTTTTATTTTCATGTTTTCATGCTTTCCATTGACTTTATTTCGAAAAATTGATGAAGAAGAAGTATGGTAAAAATTTTTGGAAGATTATGATCAAAATAACGAAGCTCTGGCGAAATTTCATCGATTAGTGATTTCTGGAGTCAGTAGTAAAAACGCTGGTATTTTATGAAGAAGATGATATTCGAAAATTCTGAGAAAATTCATGATGAAAGTAGACATATAAGACTTTATAAATCTATAAAGAGTGTGTCATTTGAAGTTCTGTGCAAAAAGATAAAAATCTCAGAAGTTGAGCTACGTTTTCTGGGGAAAATTCTGGGCAGTGTTTTGAAACGTGGAAACTGGGAATTATCCATAAATTCTGGGTAAGTTCCAGTATTTTTCCTTGAAAATAGAGATCTCAAAGATTCTGGGAAATTTTACGGATCCTTATTTCGATTTTTCTGGAATTAGTTATGATTTTTTGAAGTTAGACGAAATTCTACCTAGAAATGCTGGATCAGCGATTTTTCCGAAAATTATGTGGAAATAATTGGAAATAAATCCTTCAAGGGTAAAACTGTCAATTGTGGCCAAGGTGTCTCTTGAAATATTGTTTGAGAATTAATTTAGACGATATTACCCTTTTAGGATAGACTGTGCACGTGTACTGACGACGAACGTACCCAAGAACCCATCAAACGAAGGTACGGACTCGTATTGTAACATTAACTCTTATGCTTATGGTTTGCTTATGTATGATAGTTGTTTTCACTTGTTGAAACCTTGTTTTGAAAGTTTACTCTGAGAATATTGAATTGAATACGGGTTATAGTCTTGATAACACCGTTGAGTTTTCCTAGCGTTGAGGACACGATAGGCCATCGTGGCACTGGTGAATAGTGCAGACTGGGGTAACATACATATTGCAGTAGTTGTGTTATGTTATTGCCTTACATATTGATATGGTTTTTGAAACTGTGATTATGTTATATATTTGTGATAACTGTCATATACTGTTTACATAAGCATGAGGTTAACCGTTACCTAAGGTTTAATGGGTATTGAACCTCAGTTCTTACTATAGTTTCAGGTCCGGAGAACCAAGGACTGACGATAGGAGTTAGCAGAGTAAGCAGGAAGCATAAGGACCCGACCGAAGATCCCATTTATTTAGACGAATACCGTTACAACTTAACTTTGATGAATGTGTTGTACATTGTATACAAACAGATACGCCACAGTTTATGATACATCAGTTACTCACTCTCTTATTTGCTCCGATGCTTTACTCTGATGATTTGAAATGATTTTTTAAAAAAATTTGTTTCGTTTTTAAAAATTGGGATGTTACACATCATTTACATTCATAAAAATAATTTACATTCATAAAAATAAATGAATGTGTTATATTGTATGAATGTATGAGGGGATAAGTATGAATGTATGATTATGATCCTTCTGAATCATATACACGAACTTTTGTATTTAGAAAGAGACGAAAATAATATAGTAGAGATAAATGTAACTCTGAGATATAAACGTGTGTGCGTAATCATATTCCCTTTTTTTGGTCAAAAATCATATTCCCTTTAATCATTCTTACTTCGAATGTATAAATGCAAGAATAGAGAGGATATGTAATAAAGAAAATATATTATATTCACCCAATGTGTATGGTCATATTCTCAAATTAATTTTCACCAGTGAATATAAGAACAGCTACAATTAGAAAATTAATAAGTCAAACAAGGGATAACAACCTCCATTTCTGACGACTAAAAACCAACAACCGGTGATAGGTGCGGCCGGAGCTCTGTCATAGGGTTGCTATTTTTAAAGGGTAAAGGTGCAAAAATGTCTTTGAGTTTTGTTCTCAGAAGCGTCTAGTACCATGTGTTTTTTTTTTAGCAAAAGTACCTATATGGTTACATTTTAGGAGCAAAAATACCCTTCTCTGTTAGTTGACTGTTAACCATGGTAAAATTACTCTTTTGCCCTTAATTTAAAATAATAATTAAAAAAACCCACCCCACCTCCCATTGCCGGTGGGCCCCGCCACCAGCGACCACCGCTGGCAATGTTTTTTTTTTAAAAAAATTTGTAACAATTTTTTTTTTAAAAAAAACAAAAATGAAAATAGAACTTTTTTTTAATTTTTTGTTTTAAGTAAAAATAATAAGAACTTACTTTTTTACTTTAATTTTTGAAAGCAATTGTACTGAATCGTATCCTAAAAAAATTAGGAAAAAACCAAGAACCCATTTGTACACTACATGCATATACCCCCTCGACTTTTGAACCTGTAACTCACGAGACTCCCCTGAACCTCAGACAGCTCCTTCTTCTTCTTCGTCCTTTCAATTCATCTTTATGGTCCTGATCCACCTAATCCTTCTCCTTCATCCTATGATCGATGCTTGAATCTCCCTCTTCTTCTCTTTCAAATCCATTTCCTCTGTTACTCTCTGTTTCATCTGATCTATTTCAATATTGGTCTTTCGGTTTGTGCTTCTGGCTACTTTCAACTCTCTGAAGTTCGAACAGATCAATTTTGAAATTTTGATGAAAGAAAAACGTCATGTTTTAGAATCACTTCCCACGATCCCAAGGAAAATTCAAATTTAAGTTCAAATCCCCATTGACGGTATGTTTTGGCAATAAATATCACTGTAACGTTTCGTAATAGTTAATATAAAGCTTCGATGGCGGCCATGTGTTTTCATCCACTTCGATTACCAAAGTGGAAGAGGAAAACGTTATAACCGGCGGCGTCTTCGTCTTCTTCTTCGTCATCGTCGAAGAGGCAGTTGAATTGCGATGAGGAGAATTTGGAAGGGAAGAGATTCGATAGCTTGGAATCATGGTCCACGATATTGGAGTCTGAGAATTTGGAGACATGGGAGGATTTAAAGGAGGATCAGAAGGAAGAATGGGCCGCCGATCTTTCTCAGCTTCTTATCGGAAACAGGTTCGCTTCCGGCGCTCACAGTCGGATTTATCGCGGAATTTACAAGCAGAGAGCCGTGGCTGTGAAAATGGTTAGAATTTCGACTGCGAATGATGACAAAAGAACTTTACTGGAGCAGCAATTTAAATCTGAAGTTGCATTACTTTGGCGTCTCTTTCAATGCATGGGTGGGATATTTTTGTTTTTTTAAAAAAAATTGTTAAATTTTTTTTTTAAAAAAAAATTACCGACGGCCGATCGCCGGAGGTGGTCACCAGTGTGGGGTGCCGGCGATGGAGCCCACCAACAAGGGGAGGTGGAGGTGGGATATATATATATTTTTTTAATTATTTTAAACTAAGGGCTAAAGGATAATTTTATCATGGTTAACGGTCAACTAATAGAGAGGGATATTTTTGCTTCTAAAATGTAATCATACTTTTGCTCCAAAAAAAAAACAGATGGTGTTGGACGCTCCTGAGGGCAAAGCTCAAGGGCATTTTTGTACCTTTACCCATTTTTAAAAATGAAAAGGGCATTTTAGTCATTCACTCTTAAAAATAATTTCATTTAATTTTTGTCTCTTGATCCTTTATTGAAGTTTACATTTTTTTTAAGGAGTGATTTAAAATTAAATTGCTATAGTGGCCTGGTCCTTAATTGAAATTGCAAATTTGCTACAGTTGCCTGGTCCATAGCAAAAAAAAAAAAAAAAAAAACTGTCTCTTTTTTTTAATACTGAGAATATTTGCTCGAGTGCAAAATTTAATTTTTTTCAATGGAGACCGATAATGGAGAATCTCTCGAAAATATTAGCGCAGTTCAACTTTATCTCGAAATAAAGCACTTATTTTATTCATTCACTTCCTCAAGGAAACACCATGTTGAAAGGTTTAAAAAAAAAAGAAAAAGAAAACACCATATTCATTATTTATTTTCTGTAATTAATTGCAGAAAACGATAACACACACACACACACATCAATCAATTATAATTGAAGTTTGTAGGCTGACGAGCCGTAGTGTGAAGAGAGCAAGGCTGACAAATGCATTGACCGTTGACGCAGCAGCTAGGAAATCCTTGGCACACCGAACTACAGTTTATCATTCTTGGGCATTCAACACGTCCTCTTCCTTCTACTCTGTCTACTCCACCTCAAAACGGCATCGTTTTGTCACATCATCAAGTTAGTTCAACTCAGGGTTAAATTATACTATAACCCCTTTAACTTTTGATCATAAACAGATGATTTCCCTAACCTTTAAAACTTTACAATAACTCCTAAACTCTTATGTTTATGTAGATAAAACCTATATGATTAATCAAAAGTCTTAGAGGGTTTATATTTTAGGAAGTATATAACTAATAGTTGGGGTTATCCGCACGCATAGGCTTGGAAGGTCTTGAAGATTTATTATTAAGTGTTAAAAGTTGAAGATATTGTTAGTTGTACATGATAAAAGGTGGGGCCCTAAAATTATAGATAATGACCCAAATTTTTAATAAATTTTGTTTCATCTCATAAAAATTTTATAATTTTCACTTTAGTTCCTTAATGTAATGTTAAATAAAGGGACTAAAATGAAAATATTGAAATATTTATGGGTTTGAAATATATTTTTATGAAAATTTGAGTTATATTCTGTAATTTTCTCCCCCCAATTTTTCATTCCTAAACATTTGGGTTATATTATGTAATTTTCACCCCCCAATTTAGGCTTAACTCTGTGTCTATAATGACTATAGTCTAGTGCAACTCTTATTTTTCATGTTTAATTTGATATGGTTTGTTCAAATCTTACTATTTTATTATTTTTTAAAATAAAATAATCGTGCAAATATTGATATTATTTTGCATCATGTTTCTTAAAAATAAAAATAATATTAAAATTTAGTCAGTATAAAGTAATACGATGCAATTTATTCATAATTAAGATCTTTATATAGTCCAAATCATATGTGATGGACCATATCCAAATCATTATTTAGATTAATCATAATAGTAACTATGATTTAGTTATCTCAATCAGGGGAGAAAAAAGGTTACCTCAAAAGTATCAATTGTTTCACGAATTTACTCCCTCTTTACATCCTTTCAAAAACAACAGTTTACAATATATAAAGTGTACGGTTGTTAGAGGATGTAGAGAATACGCACAAAAACTGAATTAGACATATTGTTAATAACCAAAAGATAATTATAGCAAAGTTATGACGTAATTTTTTTCCTAATTATCAGTGGGTTTCTAAAATTTTTTGGAAGCAAATGATAAAAAAGCTGTTAATCATCAGAGCTTAACTTTCACATTATATTGTACAAACGAACACTCAATTTTTCATGTAAAGAATCAAGAGTTTGATATCCCTCTTATCGTCATATATTTTGCATATATTCATTCTTCTCTATGTCTCTTTCAACAACAAAAAACAGTAAAATAAAAAATCCACACGACCATATATATGCTAGAGAGAGGGGAAGAGATTGAAACTAACCAGATATGAGAATCAAGAAGATGATGATGAAGCAAAAGTTGAGAGAGGTGTTTGTCATTGTCGTGTTGCTCTTCGATAAATAGCTATATTATATTTGTGTGGTGCAACGTCCGAGTCTGAGGCTTGTGGATGATTTATAGAGTCTCTAGGAACCAGCTTTTCAATGGTGCATGATTTATGCACTTTTGAGGATCGCATAATATCACATAGAAGGCATATCTAATAATTAAATATATTATATTTTGTTAGTGTATTTAAGATTCTGCATCAGGAAATAAAGCTGAATCTGCTTTCCCTTTCAAAGAATCTTCCAGCATTTACCCACCACCATCTTCTAACCGTTTTTTTTTTTGTAACGCCAAATCTTCTCATTCTAGGCCCCGTCTTATTTAGGGGTACAAGAGATATTATGTCTTCAAAAAATATCCTTTTTTTAATTTCATTTTCTTTACTTTAAAATCTTGTTTTATTCCACAAACCAAGTTTGTACATTTGTTTCACGCTTCTAATCCCTTTGTTTATTTATTTATTTATGGGATTAATGTTTCTCATGTTGCATGAGAAATATTATCTCATGTCACACATACATGTAATGGTGGGGCCCACATATACATATATGAATTCATATATGTATATGTGGGCCCCATCATTTCATATATGTATAGGAAATTTAGTTTTCTCATGCAACATGAGAAAACTAAAACCCTTTATTTATTAGTGAGACAAGATTTTTTTTTATATAAAAAAATTTTGGAAGGGTTCGACACCAGTCCTTTACCAAGGCCAGGGCACGGCCTCGGGCTCTATGAGTACTTACTGGGAACTTACGAGATCACCTACCAAAAGAGTCCCAGCGACAGCAGAGGGGATCGAACTCACGACCCAAGAGCTTAATCCTAGATCCCTTACTATCTGTGCCAACTCTCATTGACAGTGAGACAAGATTTATTATTGTTTTTTTTTTTGATAAAGATTTATTATTGTTGTATACTCTTTATTATGTATTCCCTCAACAGACCAAAAGTGCTTGGGTGTGTTCATGAAGCCCAAATGCCTCCTCTGGCCCCACCAAAAAAATGTCTAGCCTAGCCTGACACTAAGAGCTAGTTTGGTTTGAGGGAGGGAGAGGGGAGAGAGAAAACTTTTACCCTCTTCTTTACAAAAAAGTCCATAAAAACTTTAATATTCCTAAAATATACTTTCAACAAAAAAAATATTCCTTTCATTAATGACAATTTAGTCAATTTCCTTCTTTCCACACCTTCTCCTACCACACCCTCCCCTCAAACCAAACACACTTTAAGAAATCAGCCCCTAAATCATTAGGGCATTTTCAGGATAGGCTGGGCTAGGCTCTGGATAAAAGTATGCTTCCTTGCTCGCTTGCCTCTACTCAAAGTGAATATACACATATTCATTATTTGATAAAATTTAATAAGTATCTGCTTACCATTCAATTAGAATATAATGAATAGAGATATTTTCTATTTACTCATGAAATATGCATATATTTTCATAAAGATATTTAACTAAGAAATTGGTAAATTGAGTTCTCAAGAAATAAATTATAATGCGACAATAAGAAATTTATGTTTATTAGCCATGAATTGAATATAAACAATAAAATCTAGAAAATACTATTGTATAGAATATGTTTTTTAAAACGTCAAACTATTTTTTTTTTCTTTTTTGGGTGCTTTATATATTTCAATTTTAGGGTGATTTTTGGACAGGACACCTACCCTACCTAGTCCTACCCAGTCCAGCCCGAAATTACTCGGATTTTTATTGGGCAAGGCCCGGCATAGGGCTAAAAAATGATGCCCATTTATCTTTCGGGTTGGGCATTGGTAAAGGGTCATGCCTGCCATCTCTACCCATGAACACCTCTAAAAAGTACATTTTTA
The DNA here is from genome assembly GCA_037074495.1 of Acacia confusa. Lineage (NCBI taxonomy): Eukaryota > Viridiplantae > Streptophyta > Magnoliopsida > Fabales > Fabaceae > Acacia > Acacia confusa. The sequence continues at coordinate 40,694,730 of CM073502.1, read as the reverse complement.
ATTCTTTAACTTTACATGAAGTTTCATATTGATTCCCTAATTTTATGAAGTGTTTTTTAGTCCTTTAACCCAATGTTATTAATAATAAATACTGATAAAATATTTTCAAATAGTAACATATTAAATTTAATTTTTAAAATAATAATAATTTTTATTACAAAAAATCATTAAGAATAGCCAAATTAAAGAATTAAAAAGCATGATTTTTTAAAATTTAATAGATCAAACTAAAAGTTTCTATAAAGTATGAAGATCAAATATGCATTTTCGTTCTTGGACCCTTTACTTTCTTTTACATTTAAAAAAAAAGAAATAAATAAAAGTAAAGGGTCTACCCTTCAAATGGCATTTTTTTTTCAATATTTTTATTGGAGTGATTGAGTAACTAGACCCGAATATTAATGTAAAGGATTTCTTTTTAGTCCATACTTATATCAAATTCTTTATATCTATTTTATCAAGTTCTCAAATCACATGTGATCATTTATCCTATTTTTGAATTATGGGTTTATAATTAAATGACAATAATTAAAAAATAGGACACATGATTACATGATTTTATAAAATGTGAAATAAGATTAATATATAATTAACATTTGAAAGACAGGAAACGAATAAAATAAACAAGAAAGTAGTCACATAGGGCAAGTTTAGGTGATAATAGTAATCAAGATGGAATTTATAGATTGTGAAGATGGAAGAAATCATCAAGAGGGGGTGAATTGGGGATTTTAAAAATTTCTTTTCAAAGATATCTAAGTTTTCAAAAACCTTGAAGTAAAAAGGGAGAAGGAAGAAAAGCTGGACACAAAGGATTTATACTAGTCCGGTCTCAACTTTGACCTACGTCTAGTCCCCAGATATCTTTTGGGTATTTCTAATATCTCAGTGAGCTTTAATTATAACAATGTAAATCACATGCAATCCTAATTACCTAGGACTTGTTCTCCCTTATACTTTGTAATTAAACTACCCAACTCACATGTTCCACAACCTTGAGTTTCTTACACAACAAGTAATTAGAAATGATTTTCGAAATCAAACTCTCTTAAAGAGCAAATAATCATAAACACTGAAGTTCAAAAATATTTCGCATAAACAGAGCTTAAAGATCAAAGAAGCAATCAGATGTAATTCTGTTGTGTGTGTTGCTCTTCGTCTTCATAGATATTTATAGGTTGACTGGTAAAACTAGCCGTTGCATTTTCTTCTCTAATGTTCAGCTGTAAATCTGGAAAAATGGTGCATATTTTTCATCATTTCTTCAATTTTTTGTTGGAATCTTGGATATAGTCGTTGCATATGTTCTTCTAGTATTCATACCATTTCATAATCCATTTTTAACCGTTGTAGAGTGATTTGGTTGATCCATAACGGTCTGTGCTGAAGCATTGGGATAGAGGAGAAGTTTCAGCCTAGTTTTTAGTTCTGCATTAAATGCTCTTAACCCAAATCTGATCTGAAGCTTAAAGCGTGTTAATGTAATCTGTAATTCATGAACAAACTTATCAAACATATATATGATGATTCGTAATCTTATATAGGCCTAAAACACATCATGAGAGTGAATCAAATAAATGAAAATGCGAAGAATAAAACAGAGGTCTCGTTAGGTTCGAGTTCAACTTCAGCAGGCTCGAGTTTGTTCATGTGTACTCAAGCATAAAGTCAGCAGGCTTGAGTTTGCCCTTTGGATTTTAGTGTTTATCGTGATGATTGTTTGAAAGTATTCTGGATTGCACAGGCTTGAGTCTATTAGTGACAAGCTCGAGTCTAGAGCTGTTTGCAATGAGAAGAAGTTTAAATACAAAGATGTAGGCTTGAGTGAAAATCTTTAGGCTCAAGTCTGCTCGGGCCATAAAACTTTGACAGCTCTCTGTCTGTCCTAAACTCGAGTCTGTAAGTGTTAGGCTCAAGTTTGCTTTAGCCATACGCTTTTGAGACTTCTTTCAATCTAAAATAGGCTTGAGTTAAAAACATTATGCTTGAGCCTATTTTTGAATGAACATTTGATTGCTCTCTGGAAGGGTCAGCCTCGAGTCTAATTCCATAGGCTCGAGTCTACTCACATGAAATTCTGTTTGAATAGCTCTCTGTAAGACTTAGACTTGAGTTAAGAAATACATGCTCAAGTGAAAAATGTGACATGCTCTCTGTAAGGCACAGACTCGAGTTTATTTAGGTAGGCTCGAGTTTAACTAAGAGCCAATAATTTAATTTGCTCTCTGTAAGACGTAGGCTCGAGTTTATCACAACAGGCTCGAGTCTGTCTTAGTTGTAAAACATGAACTTAGCTCTCTGTCACGAGTAGGCTCGAGTCTATTAAGTTAGGCTCGAGTTTGCCTGAGTTCAAAACACTTATTTTACTTTTCTGTTAAAAGACTTTTAGTTTACAATGATCTGTTATCATCAAAACACATAGAGAATTAACAAATTGTAGTCAACAAATTAAAGAACTCAAATCATGAAAACCTCTTGATCAAATTAATTTTTTAAAAAAACACTATTATCCAGAAGAAAAAAAAAGAGATAACTTTTTCTCAATAGCAGCAAACCCAAAAGAGGATATCTGAAGATTATTGTTGAGACTTTACTATTATTATTATAAATGATATAAGATTAATTAAGTATACTACATAGACACAAAGATCTCCATGTGCTATGTGGTGTGTGTGTGTATATGTATTCGGCTAATCAATTCACAACAAAGTGTGAATTTGTTGCAGGCTTGGCTAGAACAGCTGGTGGGCAAGCACAGAAGCCATCAACGCAGACCCTGAGTCCAAATCTACAGGGCGGACAGTCTTCCAATGTGTGGCATTTCACTTCTTGCATCATTCTTGGCACTGATATCCCTATATATATATGTGTGTGTTAAAAGAAAATTAGTCCTCAAAAAATTAGGTCGTGACATGGCGGTGGTAATCACTGATAATGTTGTGTTACTAGTGAATAGGTGGCAGCCTCAAAAAAATAAAAAGTAGAAAAACAAAGATAAGAAAATAACTAAAAACTGTTTCTATTTTTTAGTTTTAAAAACAACTCATTGAAAACAATTTTCTAAAAAAAAAAATTGTTTTTATTTTTATTTTATTTTATTTTTTTAAAAAAAACCACAATCAAAGAAGCCCTAATTACTAGTATGTAAATTATGGGTTAACTAGGGTAGGTTCTGAGGATCTCATATATTCATTATAGAGAATAAATGTGTTGATGATTATTGGAAACCGAACGCCTATCATTAAACTGGCCAGCGAGGTGGTTATTTAAGGATAAATATGGTCTAACTGTAACTGAATCGCGGGTGATCAACCCAACCATGATTCAAATAGCATGATTCAATTAAAATATACAAAAAAAAAAAAACAGTTATTTATGATCCTGAAAAGAGTGATATTTAAATAAAAAAAGATATTAACACTCAAGTAAATGAACGGACTTTTATGTAAAAGCTACACATAATCCAATAAAGAAAAGTTATCAAAGCACAAATATTATGTGTTGCTATTTTGTTAAACTCAACAATATTATTTTGGGAAAATCTCATGTAAAGACGGTTGAATTATCCGAATTATAATTTGGGTTACTAAACTTAACAAATTATTAATTAAGTTATGTGACACAATTAGGGATTTAGAATTTAGAGCAAATTACCTCTATATCCCTTAGTTATTAAAAGAGAAAAAAAAGAAGAAGAAGAAGCAAAATTGGAGATAAAACAATATTGTTTATGCATAAGAACCCTAACGGCAAAAAATTCCTTGAAAGCCTGATATTAGTTCTAATGTTAAATCTTCATTTCTTAATCTTTTTGGTTAATAGATGTACTTAAGACTTTATTATTTCAATATTTATGAGTCAATCCGTCCCATGTGAAATAATCAGACTTTGTGAATTTCTCTAAAATTCCAACAGCAACCATGCGCGTGCCCAGATCGTGCAACAGTTCGATATTATTTAAATTTCAGAATAGATGTTTGTTGTTTTGGTCGACAATTACATTAGATTTAACCCGATGCCCAAGATGCATGAACTGTTCCCTTAATTGTCTTATCAATCGTCGTACGCCTTCTTCCTGCTCATATATATGTGTGGTTTAAATTTCAGTGTGAGACTTCAAAATCTTCGGTATAGTTTATATTTGCCTGTACATCTTCAGTGGATTTCAACTATGTATCCTCCTGAGATCAAACCTAATGATTAGTTAATAATCAAACCTAATGATTAGTTAATAATCACCCTCTACTCTTGAATCTGCATCTACCAACTGCTTACTTTTCGATGATATTCAACCGGTAGAAAAATATAGCCCTAAGCATGATTCCGCAACCACTTCTACTCTCATCAACGATAGATTGGATATACGTGACTATTGTGCTAGTTTCAATTGCTTAGTTATATTATGTGCATTTTATAAAGTGATGATGGTAAACAATAGTGGTGATATCTCATGTCGTCATTCATACTCCACAGGGACGATAGTAATGAGTGCAACAGACATCCAACTTCTAGCTTTTCCTTTCCTCTTTTCTTTGGACTAGGATTAGGGGTATTATTGAAAAATAACCAAAAAATTAAATATTCTAATTGGGTCATCGACCCAATTTAAGATTTGTTAAGTTTAACAGCCTTATATAGAATTTTTCTATTTCAACTGTATGAGATTTTCCCTATTATATATTTTAGGTTTAAAAAAAATATTATTTTAGGCTTAGTAAGAGGGGGAAAAAGTAAAATTAAAGTCAGTTATCCATTCAAAACTACCGTGTTGACCTATACAATGTAAATTCCACGTGTTTAATTATTTTTTTTTAAAAAAATCATTATGAGCCATTTACATATAATTTTTGGATTCTTTTTTAAACTACACAAACTCAAATTTAGACAAGCAAATTATCCAAACATCTTGTATTTTAAAATTATGCTCATGTCTCCTAGGAAAAACAGGAAAAAAAGGGGATCTGCAAACTTGGATAGAATTAATTTTAACATTTTTTACGAGTAGAATTCAAACTATATAATTCTAAAAAAACTTGAAAGTATGTGATGTTAAAGGAAATAGTTCATCATACTGCAAACAAGATTTTTTAAGCTATTCTATGTCATCGATTAAGAAAAAACATTAAAGCGACGTAGAAAGTAAAGTTTGTATGTCAATATTCTAAGAGATAGGAAATAGAAGAATCAAACTATAAGACAGTAACACAATTATCTTCTATTAGAAAAAGACACTCGCACATATATAGGATCAAAGATTAGAAAATACCGTAACAAGTTGAAACAGCAAGAAGAAGAAATATGAAAGCAAAGTTGAAGGAAGCCTTTTCCATGAGATAGTTTGTCTTAGACTGAAGCCTGAAGAAAGTTAATTTGTTGGATGAAATCGAGGGCATCTTCTACCACCATTTATACAGCATATTGTGTAGGAAAAATAGATTAAAATGGAAGGTTCTTTCTTTGTGACAGAAGATACTATAGTGTGTGTAGGTTTGAGATGGTAAATAAATTAGAGTGAGGAAAATTCATATCAATGCAATAATCATATACATAAACCAACATTTATTACAAGGGATATTATATCAATGCAAGAGTCATATACATTAATCAACATTTATTACAAGGGATATTTTGATTAAAAAAAATATAAACCTTAAAAGGTAAATAACTTTTTTCCCCTAGCTAGCGCGGATCATTTACATTCATAAAAATAAATGAATGTGTTATATTCTGAGATATGGAAATAAATTAGGGGATAAGTATGAATGTATGATTATGATCCTTCAATTCTGCATCATATACACGTGTGTAATCATATCCCCTTTTTTGGGTCAAAAATCATATTTCCTATAATCATTCTTACTTCGAATGTATAAATAATGCTTGAATAGAGAGGATATTTAATAAAGCAAAAATATAATCACCCAATGTGTATGGTCATATTCTCCCCAAATGAAAATATATGAATGCCAAAACAATTAAACCACTTGTACAACTGGAAATATTAGGAACTACAAATCATATTCATCTTATAAGTTACCAAACTCCTTATACAAAAATGAACGACAATTAAGTCAATTAACATTTACCGTTTAACAAACATATTCCCTCTGATCCTTATTATAAGGCACTAATCATCATTACTTGTGGACCAAAGAATGAAAGTTAAGTCATTAAATTGGTCAAAAATTGATAAATATCTCTAATTTTACCCCTACTTTAATGATGAGAATTTAAAAAGTTAATTCAAAATGAGAATATAATTGGAAAAAAGTAATAAATGAGTTGGTTAAAAACAGTTGGCGTTTTATAATAAGAACAAAAAACTTTTAATACTTAGTGCCTTATAATAAGAATAAGAGAGAGCATTAGTCAAGAAAACAATGCAAGTACACATAAGATTCCCAAATAGTGCAAATATGACATGATCGTTAAATTAATCATTGCTTATTAATATTTCTGCATTAATTTTCATATTCTCTCTCTTATTCCCTATCTCCTCATAAATAAGGGTAATTTTGAGAAAATATGTTACAAGTTTTACGTATATTTTGTTTTTAACTAATTTTGTTATCTACATTATTTGGTTACGTATTTCTTATAAAAAGAAAAGGAAATGTAGGGAGCAACATAATAACCAGGAGTTTATTACCGTATTAAATAAAGATAATTTCCATAAGACCTCCCAGTGTTGTCTTGTGGAATGACACAACACAGACACAGTGACACACAGACACATTATATGTGTGTGTGTGTGTATCTGTCTTTCAAGTGAGAGTAGGGTCGTCTGATCTTCCTGATGCTTTGGTTTTTCCTTGGAACTGGCATTTACCCTCTACACAAAGTGCTGATTTTCCAGACACACAATCTTCCTTACAATCCTTATTTGTTTAGCAGAGTACTGCACCAGAACCTTCATTTATAGTCACACTGCCAAATGCAGTTCCTGCATGCGTGTTATATAGAGTTTTTTCAATTGACAAAACAAAGAAAGTTAGTACACAGTGATAAAAAATTATTTAGGCTTTTACTAATAACTACAAAAAAAAATTGACATTTTAACTTGAACATATATCCAGAAAAAGTCAATTATTGCTAATTGATTATGTGCAACGAATTCTTCCATTACAAATTAAATAAATTAGGTAACGCAAACTTTCCTGACCGATCTGCATCTATGCAAAATGAAAATGAAAGATAGAGAAATTTACCCCGGAGGGTGGGTGTTTAATTTGTAAATACCATCAAAATTTAATTTTATGCTACTCACAAAACAAAACCCTCGGTTTGGATGTTCATCAATAGTGATGAGCATCTAAGTTCATTAGATTAGGATCATTCAAATCTGATTTGGACTATTTGAATTGATTTTTATTTTTATTTCCTAAAAATATTTTAATAGGTGTAGAATCTAAAATAAAGATAATATTTTAACTATCATTTTTTAAAAAATAATTTTTATGTAAAAATTTTCAGTTGAAAGAATTAAATATGGACCATCCAAATTTGATATAAACAATCTAGATTTGATGAGTTTTGGTGCTCATCACTCTTGATGGACACTCAAACCGATAACCATATGTAAAGACGTCCAAACAGAAACGAGTGTGTGTAGATCAGTTATATATTTGTTCAAAAAAAAAAAAGATCAGTTATATATGTATGTGGGGGAGTTGACCATTTCATTATCGATACATATTCTATTTTTTATTTTTACATAAGACTATCACTCCTATTTTTAATATAGAAGACATTTCTAACTACTTCACAACCAGGATTAATGTAAGAACTGGTAAATAGTGACAGAGATGAGGAAGTACCACAGGTGGCGACAGCAATAAGTAGAAATATGAAAGCCAACTTGAAAGAAGTATTTCTCATGATTTATTTTCGTGGATACAAGATGAGAACATCTTGCACCAATATATATAATATTAGTGTACAAGAGAGAATGTGAAAGACAACGATTATGGACGTCAACATAACGGAAGCAAATTGATTTTTTTGAGATTTAGAATTAATGCGATTATATATTTTAGAGATTTTATCCCTTACCATTGATCGTATCATAAAGCACACATATATTTATTAAATGATGCAGATTGCCTTTCTTTCTTTAAAAAAATAGAATAAAACACATATAACTCCCAGTTAACTTTAGGTCATCGGTTGAATATAATCCTCCATATTTTTAAAAGTTTAAAACCAACACCATGACCTTTTGCATTCTTAGATTAATTGGCTATGAGTTATTCCAGCTTAACCAGTAATCTTCTATTCGAATCCTGGATATATAGTCACGATAATTGTTTGGAAGTGACAAGTTTCCCCATCGTGGGCCTATATTCCCAAACTGGACTAGTCGATTGCTAGTAGCACCAGATCCTTTTGATTAATTCAAAAATTACTAAACCTTTACTGTTAAAAAATTGTTAAATCTAACGGATCATGTGCCATATCCTACTAGTGAGGATCACTTGGCGAATCACATGAAATTTTTAATATTTCATAAATTAAACGCATAGTTTTGCTGAAAGAGTAATTTTGTCATTTTATTAATGCCAATCCCTAATTTCCCTCCCAGTCAACAATCAACATAATAAGAGGAGCTTGTACGTATTTCTATGAATTCTTTTCTCTCTTTTGAGACAATTACTTCCATTAAATATATGAAATATTAGCAGTGGACATGGGACTTCAATCGCGTGCAATAGAGAATGAGTCAGTATAAAGTTAACATGACGAAATTTCACAAAAACAAATTTACGTTATATCATATTTGAAGGAAGAAGACGATTGTGGAGATGAGATAGTCAGTATAAAGTTAACATATCCAAGGTACTGGATGATATGCATTGTAGAAACTAAAAGAGATTGATAGAATAGTAAAATTATCCTTTAGACAAAATTATGCTTAATTTATGAAATATTAAAAATTTCTTGTAATTTGTCAAGTCATCCGGATGACTAAGAGGTATGAAATGACACATATTTCTTTAGATTTAATAGTTTTTTTAACCATACAGTGTTAGTGGTCAAAATAAGAAAAATAACGGTGTTGGCTTTAATTTTTAAAGATGAGAGGAATTGAATTATATGTAACTGGGTAAAGTTGAGGGAGATTATATGTAGTTTAGCCAAAAAAATTAAGATAAAGTTATATTTTTATATAGCCATACAAAATTGTGTATTTTTTTAAGATACAAATTTAAAATTCATTTAATTTTCTCTTCTATTCTCGAGATATATACAACTTAAATCTCCCCTGAAAATAAAAGTGACCACTTTTATGTTAATCACTAATGATGGATCCCGTGAACTCACAACCTATTTAGCTGTACACACCTAAAAAAAACTAAAACACAGCCATATACGACGATCTGCTTTAATCTTTGAATATAAAAGAACAATATATGACCCGAAAAACACCAAAAGATTGATCAAATCTTGATATACTAGTACTTTTTAGTTCAATGAAATACGCTAGTGATCTCAGAATCCACTCTCAAATTTGGAAATTGTTTGAATGTGGAAAATTTCATTCATCCAAAAATGTTCTTACAATTAATGTGTACAATGTGTTATCTTCACTCAAAATCTTACTTGATTTCCTAAAAACTATGAATCTGAACCAACCAACAAATTCTCATTTTCGTCCAAAAACAGTGAACTAAATTTAATCTTTAGGCCCGAAAAATAACTTATTCTTGTGTCAACTCTGAGATGTGTGATGTAAGATTAAGGCTATTTGTGTAAGCTCTCTTCATGACAGAAGATAAACTATGAACTTGTTTATGAATTAGATATTATTTTCACTTATTATTTATGGTTCGTATATGTGGAGGACTAAGATTTTTGGTTGCCTGAGATGAAAACATGCTCTTCCAAAGCAGATCAACGTAAATGGCACATAAGAGGAGACTAGGGTTTGTGGAAGCAGGGTTTGGCAGAAAATGGTTGTTCGGTCGCAAAAAAGCAGAGAGAAATCGCATAAGAAACTTAGACAAGTCGACGTTTAAAGGGTATTTAAATGAGATTACCTGTCAGCTATTCGAAAACAGTTGAAAAGTATGATTTAAGTGTTGATGATTTGTTACAAACAATCATCTAATATTAGCTTCGACTATCTGGCCGATGTTTTTTAATAACTGTCAAAATTTATCCCTACTTTTTATGTGACGGTCAACATACAAATTGCCAAATAAATTAACGCTACTCTTTCACCGACAAGTATGAGACATTAAATTTGGCAAATTGTATAGCTCTGTGAAGGAAAAATAAATTAATCTTACCAACATTAGAGTAAATTATGTCATGAGTATAATAAAGTATACTACATGAATTATGCAAATATTAATTATTCATTTAATGACTTTTTTTTAAAAAAAATATGGATGCAATATAATGAATAATATTATTGAATAAAGATTACTCAATAAATAAATATTATTTATTATTTAATAAATATTATTTCTATTAGACTTCCCATATATATATATTCATCAAGTGAGAGTGTTACGGTCTGATCTTCTTGTTGCTTTGGTATTTGATGCTATGTGCACTGACACTTACCGTCAAAGCAAATAGGAACTCCAACCTTACAAAATAGAACACAGTCCTTATTTGAGGTGCAGCCATGATCTGCTGCCTTATTACTTGCATTTATAGTCACTCTTGCAAATGAAGTCCCTTCTGCATTGTGTACTTTCAATTAGAAAAAAAAATAAGAAAATAAAAAGGGTCAGTGCACGATGATAAATTATTTAGGCTTTTACCTATAATAAAAAATGTGAATTTTTTTTACTGAAAATAGATGGCAGAAATCAAGAAATATCCATTGCAAATTGATATATTGTGCAAACGAATTGTCCCGTGACATACGCAAATAACGGTAGCACAAAATTTTCCTGATGGACTTGCAACTATGAGAAATGAGAGTCAAGGGAGAAATTTAACCAAAAAATAACAGAAAGAGGTGCGGATTCAAGTGAGAGGCAAAAACCGTTTACATTCTAAGCGTAAAAAAGGATTAGTATTAAGTCTAAAGTGAGTTAAAGATACTCATGATCAAATAAAAAAAAAAGTAGAAATATCTACCCTAGAATGAGAAAGAGTATGTTGGATTATTTCATTTATTGATATATATTCTTAATTATTTTATTTTATTTTATTTTTTTCCATTTTGTATAACACAAACTACATGCAATAAATTATTTATTATAGGGCATATGAACTCATAAATAGTGAAAGGGATGAGGAAGTACCACAGGCGGCGGAAGCAAGAAGAAAAAATATGAAAGCCAACTTGAAAGAAGCATTCTCCATGTTTCCTTGTTTCGAAGAGTCAAACCTTAAGAATCAAATCTTATTTGTTTCTTTGGTGTAATATGAGGACATATTGTACCAATATATATATAATATCAGTGTACAAGAGAGAATGTGAGAGACAATGAATATGGAGGAAGACAATTGAAATTTGGAGATTTATTATGAATGATATTATTATATAAGATTTTATTCCTTATACCAAACGATTCCAAATAGATTTTTATTAAATGTTTGCAGATTTCCTCTCCTTTTCTCCTATTCCAAATAGAATTTTGATTCGGATATGCATACTTCTCTATTGTTTTAAGATGCAAATCTTTTTTCTTGAAATTAAATAGATTTTTTCTTCTATGTATTCTCAATATATACATATATATAAATCTTGCGTAAAATATAAGTGGCCTCTTTTTTATAAGAATTATAAAAGATACTCGTATCTAATTACTTGTAAAATTTTACAGTTATCAATATAATTAATTCTTGATTTTTATGAGAGGTTTATGTACAATAAAATATGATTTTTGTTTGACACTATTTTAGTGAAATTTAAAATCAAGTTTCTAATCCTTTTTCTTTGTGTCATACTCACTCATCAATATTCTATGATAAACGAAAATTGTTTTAACACAGTAAATTTAATATGATTCGTTTTGTTGTTGAATTATACCATAGTTCTATTTATAAGTCCCTTTTAATTAAATCATACATACCAAGGAAAAGTAGTTAGCTCAATGGTTATGAGGTAAATTTTCAATTTTGCCCTCATTTATGAATGAGTATTTTTCAATTTTTTCTCTCTCCATATTTTCATTGATACAATTAATGTGGGTAAAATTGTCACAATCTCATTTATTACTTGAACGAGGACTTATAAATATGACCAAATTTTTTGGTTAAAAAAGACTTATAAATAGAACTAGAGTGGCATACATGTAATGGCGGATTTAGGATTTAAGGTTTAAAGTTTGTGGGTGCACAATTAGTAGTGAGATTTGGGGTTGGCCTCGAAAAATTTTTTTAAGGAAATTTTTAAATGCATTAAAAAACAAAATATAAACAATAAAAGAAAAGAAAAATTCAACTTAACATAGAAAAATAATAATCAAGAGTCAAATGAAAAATAATAATCAAGAGTTATACATTAAAACTCATATGAAAAAAAAAACAAGTTTCATGGTGGCTTGGTTTGAACATGGGATGATGGGAGAGTACGAGTAAAACAACCTAACCAATTGATCTAAGAGATTATTTAGATGTTTTGTGAAATTTATTTTATTTATATTAAAAAATATGTAAGCCCTAAATCTCTAAATACAGTAGTCTAGCGCCTCTCTCTCTCTCTCACAGTCCTGTGCGAATTTGTTGTGTAATAGCCCTGAAAGTATTTATAGACTATTGAGATAATAGATTATTAGAAAAAAAATATTTACTTATGTAATTTTAGATATTCTCTATTATTTATAATTTTTTTTATTTGTTGAGTGGTCCTTAAGTTTAAAATGAGTAAATTTACATACTAGTAAAAATAAATTAATAATTTTATTTATTTATATTCAAGTAGTTACTCTCATAAGTTAAGTTGTGGATCAATAGGTAATTTTAGGATATCTTAATAATATTTTATTAGAGTATCTTAGTTTGTTCAGTATCTAGGATATCTTCATTCAAATACTTAAATATTCGAATGAAGATATTAAGATTATCTTTCAGTTTTATTTCCAACCTCTAATTGTTTGCAATATTTTTGGTTCCTATCCACAAAAAAATGAAAAAAAAAAACCTTTGTGTTCTTTCAGCCCATATTCAAATTACCAACATGCCCTATAAATTTATTGACTATTGTAAGTCTTTCTCTATTAAAATTTAAAACCCTCACAGACTCATATCTTCGTTTTTCTTATCATCGATGATTCCTTCATCAACGAGAAAAAAAAAAAAAACATGGAGGCTTCGTGATCCTTCTTCTCCGTTCACTGTGGTTGTGCATCCTTAACCGGTGGTGCCATGGTTCGAATAGCTTTCCTCTTCCTTTTCTATTCAGCAAGTGCGTGGGTGTGTTGATCTTCATTGTCAATCTCATCTCTGCCTCTCTACTTGTAACATCCCACTTTAAAAACAGTGAAAATGATGGGATGTTTTTTTTTTTTTTAAAACACGGTGATCAGAGTAAAGCATTTTTTCAGTAACTGAATTCAAAATACATAACCATAGTGTAATCTCATTATACAGTCATCCCAAAAGAAGATAGTTTCTAACAGTATATACAAATATAAACTGATAAACTTCTTCAACCCTTCCATACCGTCCACCAGCCTCTACCGTCACTCTCTCGGTACTCCCGACCCTGAAGCTACAGCTGAGATCCAATTACCAATTGGATCTCAGGTAACGGTTAACCTTATGCTCAAATAAAATAGTATATTGATAACAACATTAACATAATCACATACAGCAGAATATCACTACATAAGCACACAGCAGATGTATGATCAAATAATGGCAGAACATAAGCACAAAGCAATATGTAAAGCCCCACATAACGGTTGCACATATCCAGTGCCACGAAGGCCTATCGTGTCCTCAGCGCTAGGCAAACCCAAACGGCATTATCATGACTATAATCCGTAGTAAGCTGTAAGATAACTGACAACCCTAAACAGAGTTTCAGTATCTAGCATGTCTATCACATATATGTATATAAGCAGCATAAGTGTTAAGGTTACAATACGTGTCCATACCTCCGTTGACGACTTTTAACACTTCCGTCAAATTCACGGTACGTTTGACAGCGGCTCGACAGGGGTGACAGCGGAAACAGCGGTTCGTGATTCTGGGTATCCTATAAGGATAACATCACCAGTATGAATATCTAAGACCATAACAGACATTTTTAGGTACAAATTACCATTTTGCCCTTAGTTAGCCTTTTTGGCGGAATTTCGCCAGAGCTTCGCTGTTTCGATTTTTTACTTCCAAATTTTTTTTGCTATAATCTTTTCTATAATATTTTTCTAAGATAATTATCATATTTATTCTAAAAACATGATATCTAAATTATCTTGAAAAATTAAGACTATCCTAACACTTTTACTATAACTACCGAAAGAACTACTGAACTAAAGACTAGGGACCGAAGACTTACTCAGAGCTTTGCTGCGAAATTCCCCGGACTCCTCCTTCTTCCTTCTCTCTCAAATTTTCGGCCTTCTCAAGAGGAAATGGTGTGAAGAATGGTGAAATGTGAAGGGGTATTTATAGGTGAACTCGATGGCATTTTCGTAATTTCGTTGAACTTTGTCTGGTCGAATTCTGACCGTTGGATCGCACTTTTCTGAGGTGGCTTCATCTTGGCCTTACACCTCTCTTTGCTGACATCATCCTGAGTCATCAAAATGATGTCATGCTTGCTTCATCTCTTGCTTTATCTGATAAGTCTCTGATTCGGTGTCCTGTTCGCGTAATTCCGTAAAATCTTAAAATTCCGAGAATGACATGCTGAAGCTTTTTACTTCCTCTTTCAAATGTCATATTTTAACTGGATTTTTGATCCTGTTAGGGACATTCCGTTATCAGCTGAAAATCCTCGGTTTTCGTGTCCGATTCCAGAAACAATTTTGGCCGGTATTAGCTTCTGGATGAAAATCCACTGACCAATAATATGCTCTGGTTTTTTCCTACTTATGCCCGTATTGCCACAATGGTTTGATTTTCTAAAAGCTCCTATTTTGATTATCTGCTTAATTTCTTCAAAATATCTTCCTATCCGGATCTCCAAATTGCTCTATCGGTTATAGAAATGAATTCGGAGACCGGCTATCTCGGGATAAAATTTCACTCGTCCGTAATATGCTCTGACTCCAATAACCTAGTTCACTGTTTTCTATATAGGATTTTATTTCTATCCGTTCTCGTTTTTCCTGTCCATTTCTCTTTATTATTTTAATATTATCTTATTTTACACATGTCTTATATAATATTATTATTATATCAAAAAAATCTACTCCATCCTTATCCCTCCCCAAAATTTTCGGCCAGCCCCTTATTATATATATATTTTTATTTTCCAACCAAAAATATATTACATTTATCTTATATTCATTTCTCACAAAATTTCCCTATTGGTCCATAATGAATTTAGGCTTATAAAATTCCCTAAAATTACTTAATAAATCCCTTAATAATTTCTAATAATTTTCTTAATTAAAACTCATCATTTCCTCATAAATATTTTATTGACATCAATAATCTAAGTTTTATGCAATTTATTAATAGTTTTAGATTCTATTTTGATTTCTAGAATACCTTTTAAATTTTCCTTCTTTTATTTTCATAGGAAATATTTTATTAAATTGTCTAAATTATGGATAATATGTTTTCTAAATTTTTCATAATTATTCCATGTCTTTTTGAATTTTCCATAATTTCCTTGGAATATTTTATGGCTTTAAATGTTATTTTTGACAATAAATTTCCTTTAATTTTTCATAATTCATTTCTTTGAACAAAATTAATACTATAACATGTTGAGACATAAATTTCCATAAATAGACATTTTTTTTTATTATTATAACATATTTTCCAGATAATAATTATCCGGGTATTATACTACTCTTCTTGTTGGGTGTAGTTTGGTGCAACGTAACCAGCCTTCTTTCTTCCTCCTCTGTTCTATTGTTGATGCTATACGAGATTATGGAAGTCTCCTTCATTTTCTCCTTCTTCCTCAAGTCGATAAATTTGGGGTCCGCACTTGCGGACTCTTGCCCCCAAAGTGGGTCCGCCAGTGTGTACACGTTTAGAAAGGCTTTGAATACCTCTACAACCATTACCACGTTGAGACAAGATATAGAAAATTCAAATTCATTTAACATTCAGCCTATATGTACACAAATATGCGCTTTTGAGCCAAAATGTGTGTGTATATATGTATGTAGTTAAATAGATGACTTTGTAACAGTTTAGATCACTACTAAGTAGTAGTTTATTTGAAACCTCTACCACTTTGTCGTCATACCTGCTACTATATTAGTAGCAGCAAGTGCTAACCACAAACAATTGTGTGTGTAATATCTCAAATTTTTTATTTATTAAAATTACATGTACAATGTGGATATTTAGTGGAATAAAAGATGAAATTTGGCAAATATTTGTTTTCCAAAATTTTTGATTTTTGGATATAATGTGAAATAAAGATAATTATCATGGAATAAATATTCCAATGATCAATTGGGGTCATAATTTTGGGTAAGAGAAGGTTATTAAAAAATTTTCCTTAATAAATATAATTAAGGAAATAAAAATGGCAAATTAAGGCTATTATTTGTTGGTTTTGATTAACAAGTAAATTTTTAAAGATTTTATGCCTACATTTGGATTATTTAAATGTGAAATATGGATACCCTATGGACACCATTATTTTCGAAATCATCAAGAAAAAGGGGGGGGGGGGGAATTAATTTATTAGATTAAGTCAAGGAATAGCCAAATTAATTGGATAAGAGAGCACGTGAATGGAAAAAATTGAAGACAATTTTGGATTCGATCCTTTCCTATGGTTAATGTTTGGCCAAGTTAGGGAGAAGGAAGACAAGTTGAAGACATATGCACATGTGTATGGCTATAGCCAAGTGGAAAATACAAGTAATTGTCAAAATTGATCACATCAACAAGACAATAGCCATTCAATCTCATATTATACTCTAGGAAGACACTTGTCATGTTAGGGAAAATTATGTAATTAGATGACAAGATATTTTGTGCATATAATTGAGCTTGGAAAAGATGCATCAAGACTTCATGGAGAAGTCACAAATTTCGGCCAACTAGGGGATTCCATAAAGATTAAGATTTATCTTATGTAATAAACTAAGAAGGCAATCCATGAACCGTAAGATGCCATATCACGTGGTAGGTAAAATGTATGAAGATAAAAGTGCCAACAAGGCAAGTAAAAGCAAAGAAGAGAAGAGGTAAAAGGGATGACAAATGGTAGGTAAAACTTGTGGAAATGGAAGAAGCCAACAACACAAAGGTAAAAAGATAAAAGGGAGTAAAAATTAATGACTTCATCCTCCTTTAACCATAAGATTTCGGCTCACATGAAAAGAGACATGTATACCAAGATTTTACCACACATGTAAGGTAAATTGAAAGCTCCAAGAAAGGGCAAGTTCGGCCAACAAGAGATAAAGTGGAGGAAGTTGTAGAATTAAACTATAATAAGAACCTTTAAAATAAGGGTAAAATAGACAAATAATAAGAGGGCATTTGGGTCATTTACAAGCAATTATAAAATACCAATTCACCCTCTTACCGCATGTAAATTTTGGTCAAGTGTTCTAAGAGGAAGAAGGAGGCCGAAAACTTAGGGAAAAGAAGGAAGAAGGGGAGGAAATCTCAAGGAAACTTAGGTAAGGTATAATGACTTGAGTTTCTATTCCTCTACTTCAATGATTACCTTCAATTTCTATAAGCTTCCTATGGAAGAAAGCTAATGGTCATGGTGTTTTCTTGAGAAGGCCGAAGGAGAGAAGGAATAAAAGAGGAACAAAAACCTTCACAACTGCAAGTAAGTGTTTTCAATGGTCTTTTGGCACTTATTATGTTATAATGTTGAATTAATCCTATCTTATTTTATAGATTTAAAGATTTTAACTTGAAGATGAGATTTCATACAAAGACTTTTCAGGAAGATGTAAGACCATATTAAGCCTTAACATGGAATGAAAAGGATAAATCTCACATAAAATCATAAGGATTCTAAAGATAAAATAAGTTTCCTTTCCTTGGCAATTTCGGTTGGACCCCAAAGCACAAAAGAGCAATAGGATTACTATTTTGTCCTTCCCAAAGTGTTTAGAATGGAAAATTGTGTAGAAGCAAGATTGAGCCATAATTTTTGGAAGCCTAATGAATGAATTACGAAAGTTACAAAATTGTCCAGTAAAAATCTTGTCAGGGTAACAAGCTTGTGTTGTGATTTTGGTCAAATTTCTGCAGATAAATTTGAAAATGAAAGTGAGAAGAGTAAAATGGCAATTTTGACATTTTTACAAATAATAAAGGATTTTTGACCAAAAGACAGATTAAATAGTATCATTTGAATTTTTGTGATTGTTTACATAATTAATATTATTATTTAATATTTTAGGAAGTATCACTGCCGGAGGTATTAAGGAAATAGGAATAAATTGTCAGGCTAAAAATCAACCAGATAGTAACTTTAATCTCATATCCTTAATATGTATGTGTTTGCATATTTTTACCATAATTGTGGATCTGTGTCTAGGACACACGTGTATTACATTCAGTTGTTGTTTTCCTAGCACTATCCGGAACTTGCTATATGCTCTGCAGTCATCACTTTGTGCATATATGACTGCTTGTTCCAGGTCTGTGTCTTGCAGTGTGTTATGATCTAGTCAACACCGTGTACATTATTTAGCTGGTTGTAATATATGCTGAATGCTAGTTTGATTATTATTTCTGATTATGATTGACTTTCATATACTTTTCATATTTTGAATATAAGATTAATTATTACTCTGGGATTCAAATTATGAATCCCACAAAATTGTTACTAGCTTAGGAAGACAAGAGGGTCATAAACATGGTGAGAAGGGCAAGTTAGTGGAATAGCATTGGAGGAAGAGTTAGGTGGCCGATGGCTGTGATATACATAGATAGATTTTTGTTTATATTGGTGTTGTTTTTGTTTAAGGTATTAGTTATGGTTTTGTATAACTTTAGTATTCTATATTTGGGATGACTATGTTTACTTATGTTTGAAGTTGAACATCCTGGAGCTTAAGGTAAAAATTTACTATATGTATCACTCAAACGGTAATTTCACGCTTATCATGCTATGTATGACTATTTATCGGGGAGAGTGTGACAGTGTGTTTGGCTAACACACAAACCTCAGTTTCAAATGCCATTTTTGATAAGCAAAGAGATACAACTTCTCACACATATTTATCTTCTAAATCGTAAAAGGTATGCTTCAAACAGTTGAAGCTGTTTCCATCGCTACTAAAGTCAGCTCAGTGAATGTAAACTAGCTCGGATTGAACTTGATTTTCATGTCACAATTGACACTATTATATACTCTTGCAGCCCAGAATTATTTATTATTAAATAGAGACGCTTTATTTAATGTTTTATGTTTCATACGTACTCATCAACATATATATATTATATAAGTCTGGTGACCATCCAATGAGATGTAAATTTCCTGAATTGAAAATGTTAACTTGAAGTTGGCGGTCGTGGACCTACGGTTGGGCAGATGCAATTGTGACCAGCACAATGTCCTCCAGTACAATAATCTTGGCACTCTTTTTCCGTTTTGCATCTAACTGGCTTCGAACGATGAACTTCGTTATTAGCCTCTCCTGAGAATAAAGTTCCCGAAAATATATAAAATAATACATTAATTAGTTTTATCAATAAAAGAAACATAATTACTACGTACTATATTAAAGATTAACTTATTTGTGTTTTTCCAACAAAACTGGACATTCCATTCCATAATTTGATTTGATGGGGGAAATTACAATGGGGATTGGGAAGATACTTTGTAACATCCCAACTTCTCAAAAGCAGTATATATTTTTTTCATCAGAGTAGAGCATTGGAGCAAGAGAGTAACTGATATATATATTCAAAATGCCGTAAGTCTGGCTAATTACAGAAATGATACAAAGATCGAGAGTTTTTAAAGTAAACAACCACAGAGGTATTCCCCTGACAATACCCATGTCGTGGCAACAAAAGATGGTCTTCAGCCGAGTTCCTATAAGTGCTGCTTGCCTTTCTCCTCGGACCTCCCGATCCTGAAGCTATGTTAAGAGTTGAGGTCCATTGCAATCGGACCTCAAGTAACGGTTAACCTCATATTTACATATACAACATATAAGCACAACAAATGAATCACTCTCAAATATATCGCTCCCAGTGAATGCAAATGTACTGCTCCCAGCGAAATGTACCACACCCAGTGAATACAGATATATCACTCCCAGTTCATGCAGATGTACAGTTATCCTCTAACAATACTATGTATTCAAACAACATACCACCAACATGCATACAACACACATACCACATATACGCATACTGTAAATATCAGAGTTAGTGTTATAGTACGTGAACGTACCTTCGTTGACGAGCATTTAGTATGTTGACGGAAAACTGTACTTTTGACGGAAAACAGCGGAACGACAGCGAAATGACAGCGGAACAAGATTACTGATATCCTATAATGATAATATCACATTTATCAATATTTGATATCATAACAGGCATTTTAGGTACAAATTACCATTTTTCCCCTGATTTCATTTTTTTACTAAATTTTTCCAGAGCTTCGTTACTTTCATCCTAATCTTCCAAGATTTTGACATATCTCTTTCTCCAATATATTTTTGAAATAAATATCATATTTATTCCTTAAACATGATATCTAAGCTAACTTGAAAGATTAGAGATTACTCTAACATTTTTACTATAACTACCGAAAGAACTACTTAAAACTAAAGACTAAGGACCGAAAAACTTACCCAGGACTCCGCTACAACTTTCTCCAGAGCTTGTCCCTATAACTTCTCTCTAGGATTGTTTGTGAATTGGTGAAGAATGAAGAGAAATGAAGGGGTCTATTTATAGAAAAAGACGATGACATTTTGGTAGTTCCTTTAAACTTTGTCTGATCAGTTTCTGACCGTTGGATCGCACTTCTTTGAGGTGGCACGATCCTGGCCTTACACCTCACTATGATGACCTCATCTTGAGTCATCAAAGTGATGTCATGCTTGCATCATCTCTTGCTTTATGTGCCTTTATCTGATAAAGTTCCCTGTTCAGTGTCCAAATCGCGTAATCTTAAGAAATCTCAAAATTCCGGAAGCAACTCGCTGAAGATATAATCTTCCTCGTTAGGAATATTTGGGTTGACTAAATTTTTGATCTCATTAAGGACATTTCGTAACCTGCCGAAGATTCTAAGCCGAACGCCGTTGGTTACGGAAATAACGTTGGACAACGTCAACTTCTGAATAATAATTCACTGATTCGTAATATACTTTGGTTTTTACCAACTTATCCTCGGATTTTAGTTTATAAATTATTTTCTATAGGTTTTCATTTCTACTATCTGTTCTAATTCAACAAAATATCTTCTTGGTTTATCTCATGATCACTCCGTCGGTTATGGAAATGACTTCGGAGATAGCCTACTTTGAGATAAAAATTCACTTGTCTATAATATACTCTGACTTTAGAAACCTAGTTCATGGTTTTCTAGGTAGGATTTTATTTCTATTCGTTCTCGTTTATCCTATATAAAATATCACAATTATAATATTATTTAATTATTAAATATCTTAGATATTTTTTTTCTTAATTTCCATTTCCATTTTTCTTTATTTTTCTTCATAATTTCGTTTTATATATATATATATATATATATATATATATATATATATATATATATATATATTTATTTATTTATTTTAATTAATTTCCACTTTTTTCTCTTTATCTTATGTCTAAACAATTAGCCATTAATTATCTAATTAATCACTTCCTAATTGTTGACAATTTTCTTAATTAGTAATAATTATTATCTCACAATAATTTTACTGACATTGGTAATTTATGCACCATGCATAATATTAAAAATCATGGGGTCTAATATGGTCCCCATAATAATATCAGATTTTACCTCATTATTTTCCAAGGAAAATAATCTCATAAATTACCTAAATTAGAGACAACATACTTTCTAATTTTTAATACATATTTAGTTGCCTCTTAGGATTTTATCATAATTTTCTCAGGGTATTTTATAACCCATAAATATTTCAGGGACCTATTTGCAAATTATCTAATGTTTTAGGGACCTTTTCGCACATTATTTATTCTTAGGAGAAATTGTCCTAATAATAAGATAAATTTAATACAAGGTGTTTGAGACCTCATATTCACCTATTTCCAATATGTATTATTTACTAAATTATGATACTTATCATAAGTAGGATTTTTAGGGTATTACATACTTCATCTGGTCCTTATTATAAGACCAAATTTTACACTATATATTGCTTGTCTTTTATCTTTAATGTAAGAACTATTGACCTAAATTTAATTAGATTAAGAAAGTTAGTTAATATGATATATTTTTTAAAAAACACTTTAATCATCTTTATTAATTTCTTTCATCAATCCCTTAATTATTGTTGAGACAGTGACAATAAGGAAATTTAGAAAAAAAATTAATAAATATAGGAAATAGGTTTTACATTTAGAACCAAGATAAACTCTTTAGTTAGTCTTACATTAAGGACTAAAGGGTAGTATATTATATTAGCCTAACTGAAGATGGAATATCACCTAGAGGGGGGTGAATAGGTGATTTAAAATTTTAATCGCTTAATCAAGATTTGGCGAATTAAGGCAGTATACTAACCGAGCAAGAATTTAAAGAAGAGTGGACACAAGGCAATTTATCCTGGTTCGGTCTAATCCTGACCTACATCCAGTCCCCAAGACCTCCTTGGGATTTTTTACTAACTTTCCAAAGATTACAAATACAACTTGGGATGATCCTTACACCCTCGGACTCATTCTCCCTTACTACTTGTAATCGTACACCCACATTTAAGGTTCCACAACCTTAAGATTTCACAACTGAATGAAATAAGTGTTTAAATAACTCCTCATGAGTAGATAATAAATGATCACTGAAGAACAAGAAAATTTCCAAAGATACTGAGAGTAATGAAACTGATAAGATTAACAACTCAGAGTAAATGCGCAGAGTTTCGGGTTAGTTGGTTGAATTGAATGCTTGGGCATTTATACTCTTTCGCCATTAATGCCGTTGGGAGAAACTTGAGAGTTACCGTTGTGACTTATTTAATTTTCCGTTAGACATAGCTCTATCCCTCGTTCAACCAAATGGACCGTTGAGGCTTCATTAAATGAAATCCGTTATTTCATTAAATACGTTGATCGTTGAGAGAGCTTTTGCAGAAGAATGTCTTGATTAAGTAATCCTTGGATGAATGTTTCTCTCTGTTGCACGACTCATTCCATTTGTTGCTCTGTTTCTATTGCTATGCATTAAATACAGTGACGTGAGCATTTGCTTTATGTGGTTTTTGAATTATACAACGTTTAAATCCCTAAAATCACTAGCAATTGTGTTAGAAACATTTTATATATCATACTAACTGATTCTGGAAACCATAAGTTAAATATCAGTTCATCTGCAAAATCAGATATTAGCGACAGCGACAAGAACTCGAGTTTTCAATGTAGAACTTGAGTTCTTAAACAAGAACTCGAGTTCTTTGGTTTTCTTTTTGAACAACTTAGATCCGCAAGACAAGAACTCGAGTTAATAATCAAGAACTCTAGTTTTCATTTCAGGGTCAAATTCATTTTCAAAGAACTTGAGTTCTTAATCATGAACTCGAGTTCTTGTCTAAGAACTTGAGTTCTTAAACTTTGATCAGATGCCTCACAAAGGAACTCGAGTTCTTCACTAAGAGCTCAAGTTCATGAACTTGAGTTCTTTTCCAAGAACTCAAGTTCTTAGCCTTGACCGAATTTCTTACAGAGAGAACTCGAGTTCTTTACCAAGAATTCAAGTTCTTGAACTCGAGTTTGGTACTAATGAACTCGAGTTCTTAAGACTTTCAAAATTTTTCTCCAGCCAAGGGTCGCGAACTCGAGTTCTTAACCAAAGAATTCGAGTTCTTCATTTTGCTGATTATGAGAACTAGAGTTTTAAGTCTTGAAATCGAGTTCTTATTTAAACCATTGATTCACAAGTGTTTAGTTATCATCAAAACTTGGTTGAGAACTAACACTAACTTCCGCAAAACTCCAGTCAACTTTTAATCACACACAAATAACTCCTTTAACGTTTATAACTTAAAAATAAATGGGTAAAGGTGTACTTTTACACATATCTTTTACCCCGAGGAGCGCCCAGCACCACGACTGTTTTTCTGAACAAAAAATACACACGACGTTACGTTTTGGGAGAAAAGAGTACCACGGGCTGTTAGTTGACCAACGTTGACCGTTAAGTCTAACGGAAATGAACAGTAACTCCATTAAAATTATCATTTTGCCCCTAGTTTTAAGCTGAAATTACCATTTTGCCTCTACTTTTAAATATTTTTTTTTAAAAAAAACACTAAAATAACTCCTCCTTGTTAGTGGGCCCCACCACTGGCGACGGCCGCCTTCCTCACCGCCAGCCGCCGCAGGCGACTGGTGGCCACCTCTCGCAACCTCCTCCAGTGGCATCTTTTGTAAAAATATTTTTTTTAAAAAAACAAAAAACTAAAATAACCCCTCCCTCGCCGGTGGGCCCCACCACTGGCCATACCACCGCTGGTCACCTCCGGCAGCTTTTTTTTTAATAATTTTTTTATAAAAACAAGAAACTAAAATAACCCCTCCCTCGTTGATGGGCCCCACCACTGGCCACACCACCGCCTTCCTCGCCGCCAGCCTCCTCCAGCGGCTTTTTTTTTAAATAATTTTTTATAAAATCAAAAAACTAAAATAACCCCTCCCTCGCCAGTGGGGCCTACCATCGCCGGGCAGAGGCGGTGGCCAACGATCGTCGGTCGCCGCTGTCGGTGGTGGGCCCCATCGGCGAGGAGGGGTTATTTTAGTTTTTTGTTTTTATAAAAAAATTATTTAAAAAAAAAAGCCGTTGGTCGCTGGCTACGGGGAAAGGGGCCGTTGTGGTGGTGTGGCCAGTGGTGGGGCTCACCGGTAGGGAGGAGTTATTTTAGTGTTTTTAAAAAAAAAAAAATTATTTAAAACTAGAGGCAAAATGGTAATTTCAGCTTAAAACTAGGGGCAAAATGATAATTTTAGCGGAGTTACTGTTCATTTCTGTCAGACTTAACGGTCAATGTCGGTCAAGTAACGGCCCATGATACTTTTTGCTCCTAAAACGTAACGTCATGTGTATTTCTGGTCCTGAAAAAAGGTCGTGGTTCTGGATGCTCCTCGGGGTAAAGGTTATGTGTAAAATTGCACCTTTATCCAAAATAAATCATCCTATACTTTTGAAGTTTAGGTAGTATATTATATGGGAATATCATTTCTGCCTTGAGTCAAAACGACGTCGTTTTAGCTCTTTTTTAAATGAAGAGATGAAAGGAAAAGAAGGGAGAGGAAAAAAAAAGCATCTCATCATCTCTTCATTTAAAAAAAAGAGCCAAAACGACGTTGTTTTGGCTCAAGGCAGAAATGATATTCTCATATTATATAGCCTAACTTCCGCAAAACTCCAGTCAACTTTTAATCACATACAAATAACTCCTTTAACGTTTATAACTTAAAAATAAATCATCCTATACTTTTGAAGTTTCGGTAGTATATTATATAGCCTAACTTCCGCAAAACTCCGGACAACTTTTAATCACATACAAATAACTCCTTTAACGTTTATAACTTAAAAATAAATCATCCTATACTTTTGAAGTTTAGGTAGATAACTCCCCAACCATCAATTGTATGCCCCTTAACTTTATGTTAACTAGTGCAGATATAGTAATGGGAGAAAAAAAACACTAATTACAAGGGAGTTATGTAGACGAAAGAGCATATATGTACATAACATTAAGTTAATTTAGGGGAGTTGTTTATAATTTAGTATAATTTATAAGAATTTTGTTAAGATAGAATTTTCTTTGTGCCATACTTACTCATCAATATACTTTGATAAACCAAAATAATTTAACACAGTAAATTAACACTCAGGACCTAGTTTGGGGTGAATTTCAATCCTAAATGTATTTTTTTTTTCATTTTATCTCCTGTAATCGTTTTTCTCTAATTTAATTTGTCCAACTTATAAACTATGTATAATCTTGAGATTATGTCATATATGTTATAATTTAGTAATTTATTTGATTTCTTCAATCTCTCTAAGTTAGATAAATAAGTACTATATGTAGTCCTAAATATAAGACATATAAGTTGACTTTTTTTGGACAGGCTAAAAAAGCTAAATATGTTACTTAATCATATCATATGTTATATGTATGACTATATTATATATTATTTTATAAGTCAAACGAATTAGTTTAGAGAAAAAATAATAAGTACAAACACTTTAAAGTAATTTAATTAGCCTCATTAATCTCCCCAAAAAGTCAACATTATCTTATATTTGGGATATTATGTAACATTACATTAAGTACCAGAATATTATTCATTTTTTTTAATTATCTGCACGTTTTAATTTTTGAACAAAAAAATGTGCACGTTTTAAAGGCTTTGAATACCTATACAACCAATACGACGTTGAGACAGGATAGATCAAGATTTAAGAAATTCTGATGTAAGAAAAATGGAAATTAAAGAAATCAAATATAACCTAACCGTATGAAAGTAACACAATTACGTTCCAGTATTTATCTCTGAAAATAACAACAACGTTGTATGTGCGTGAAAATAATAATTTCGGTAAATAAGTCAAATAAAGATGAGAGGAAATACCAAGAGTGCAGTCTGCGAGAACGAGAAGAAGAAATATGAAAGCGAACATGAAAGAAGCCTTTCCCATGTTTTCTTCTTAGAATTTGTTACGTTGTTAATTTCTTGGATACAATTTGACGGCTTTTTTCTATTCCAACATTTATATATCATTTGCACAGGTTTACGAATGTAAGTCTGTAAGTTACTTTAGATTTGGATATGATCTTCAGAGGAAAAACATTAAAATTTGAATATATTTAATATAAATGCAAAGATTCTACATGATTTTAGCCCTTGAACCAGGGATTATTATAAACAAATAAAATCATTCATGCATATATATACATATAGTAATTCATACATTCATTCACCTATCTCTCTTCGAATAATGTATTAATTGCATGGATTAATTCGTTTTTGTAAATGCAAGATTACTAGCTGTGTTTTAGGATAAAACAATTACTCCCCATTATTATTATCATATATTTTGTATATCTTTAAGGGAAAATTAATCCACATTATTATTCACGATTCTATGCATGCACTTATTTTACCTGCCTATTTTATTTGAATTGATCCCTTTTTTATTATTGTTTGATCCGATAATTTAATTTATAGTGTTTATGAAATTCCATTTATAGAAATGCACATGCATGTGTTAAAACTGTGTTAAATAGTTTCAAAAAGTGCATGAAATTTTATAAATTAAAATTAATGATTTTTACACTCATGAGCCATGAATGATTGCCTATAGCGGATTAGACTTTAAGTGCCTAAAATTATGGAATTTATGTTTACTTAATTTCTTCTTCACTTTTATCCACTCATAAGTCATAAGATTCGTTCAACTTTCAACCAAGTTTAAAAGCAAACCTGTAACATGTGACAGAAGGTGAAACAGTCCATTCTTTATTGTGGGTCAACAATCCATTCTTCATCAAAGCCGCATCTCTTTCTGACTTTGCTAACATATGACCGTTTATTCTTTGTCTCCATTAAAAAGACCAGTTGGGGTTTTTTTATTATTGCAAACCTTTTTTAGGTATTTAACTGACAAGTGAACCTCTAACCTTCCAAGTTAGTAGACTTATGTTGAAGCGATGGCTGCTTGGTGACAACCATCCGCTGTATTTGGTGTATTAGATAGGAGGGGGGGGGGGCGTTATTGTTGCTTTTGGTTTGTTGGTTTTCTGGGGGTAGGGATGGGAGAGAGACCACATTGGGAGACAACTCAACGATTTTGGCTTTGCGCTCACTCTTGTTTCCACGTATAGATTATTTTAGCTTATGGTAATTCACACGTGGTGCCCCAGTAGAGGTGGGTGTGTTCAGATGGTTTGGAATGGTGGCTTGGGCTGGTTCTAGGAGTAAGAGTCGCTTCTTGGTGTGGTTCATGGTCTGGTCTGTTAGAAAACTAAGCGATCTAAACATGTTAAACACATATTAACATTTAGATCAATGCGGAAAAATGAAATAGAGATCATAAATACCTCTCGCCATTGATTTGTTTCAGAAGCTAGCAAAGGACAAACTCCAAGTTTCAATCCTTCTAAACCTTCTCTCTGAATCTGCAGATGGTGTGCTTTCCTCAATTTCAGAGCTGGCTCAGGGGACCAAAAAAAAAAATTTCATGATGCTCTTACCCTTTGGCCATCACAGAGATAAAAAGGCAAGGCATTTATGTGTATTAATTAGCAATTATTGCTTATTGATTGGGCCGTTACAAAATTAATGGACGGTTACAAAATAGGAATTAATGTGGGCCACTTAATAGAATTAATGGAATATTAATTATAATTTAAAATTCCAACATTCTCTCACTTGGTCCACATACTTCAGTATATACTTTTGAGAAACAAAATGCATGGATCATAGCGATAGGTCCTCTTAAGCGAGTAATATCTTCCATGTATCACAGTGCATCATGTTTCCCAAGCCCAAATAACTTAATGAATAAACCTTACGTTTATTCTTGGTCCAAACTCAATGATGTTTCTCAAATTTAAACAAATAAATGTGTACACAACTGAAATGAGAAAAACATCACAAATAGGGTTCCATAAAATAACAACGTTCTTACAATGAAAGAAAATCATTCAAAATGAAATTCAAAGAAGAGCACTAATTCCCATCCTTTCCACGTGATCCCTAAACACCATCCGTGGCATGCCTTTAGTTAAAGGATCTGCAATCATCAATTCAGTGCTAATGTGTTCGACAACCACTATTTGATGCTTGACACGTTCTCTTATGGCTAGATACTTAATGTCGATGTGTTTGCTTCGACTACCACTTCTGTTGTTCTTAGCCATAAACACAGCAGCTGAATTGTCATAATATATCTTCATTGGCCTAGCAATTGAATTCATGATTCTAAGCCCACGGATGAACCCCTTCATCCACACACTATGTGAGGTAGCCTCAAAACATGACATGAACTCAGCTTCCATCGTAGAAGTAGCAATTAAAGACTGCTTCTTGCTACTCCATGACATAGCTCCACCGGCTAGCATAAAAATGTATCCAGAAGTGGATTTCCTTGAGTCAATGCAACCAGCGTAATCTGAATCGGAGTAACCAATCACTTCTAGATTGTCCATTCGTTTGTATCTAAGCACGTAATCCTTAGTCCCTTGAAGGTATCTCAACACCTTCTTCACAGCTTTCCAGTGGTCCATACCTAGATTACTCTGATATCTCCCTAGCATTCCAACAGCAAAAGCAATGTCAGGTCTGGTATAGACCTGAGCATACATAAGGCTTCCTACAGCTGAAGCATAAGGGATGTTTTTCATTTGTTCCCTCTCAAAATCATTCTTTGGGCACTGGTTCAAACTGAACCTGTCGCCTTTCACAATGGGAGCTACGCTTTGTGCACAATGCCTCATCCGAAATCTTTCCAAAACTTTGTTGATATAAGTCTCTTAAGACAAACCTAGAACACCTCTACGTCTGTCTCTTTGTATCTTAATGCTAATGACATAAGATGCTACTCCCATATCCTTCATTTCAAAGCTTTTAGAGAGGAATTGTTTCACTTCATGCAAAAAGTCATTATCATTGGTTGCAAGCAGAATATCATCCACATACAGAATCAGAAAACAAATCTTGCTCCCACTGACCTTCTGATATATACATTCATCCATAACGTTCTCCACAAAACCAAAAGAAGAGATAACGTCATGAAATTTTAAATACCATTGCCGGGAAGCTTGTTTCAATCCATATATGGATTTTCTGAGCTTGCATACCAAATGCTCACCATCACTAGAGGAAAATCCTTCTGGTTGTTTCATGTAAACCTCTTCCTCTAGTTCTCCATTGAGAAAGGCCGTTTTCACATCCATTTGTTGCAGCTCCAAATCAAAATGTGCAACTAATGCTAGAATGATGCAAAGAGAATCTTTCTTAGATACAGGAGAAAATGTCTCCTTGTAATCGATTCCTTCTCTCTGAGTGAATCCTTTGGCCACGAATCTTGCTTTATGTCAGTCAATGTTGCCTAATGAATCTCTCTTTGTTTTGAAGACCCATTTACATCCAATGGCCTTCGCACATCAGGCAACTCAACAAAATCCCAGACTCTATTGGATGTCATAGAACTCATTTCATCCTTCATAGCATCATGCCATGACGCTGAATTTCTACAGTTCATGGCTTGTGAAAATGTTTCAGGATCATTTTCAGCTCCTACATTATAGTTAGATTCTTGCAGATACACAATGTACTCACTAGGTATCGCTGATCTTTTTGTTCTAGAAGATCTCCTTAATGTTGTCTCATTATCTTGAGGAACTTGTTGTCCAACTGGTTGTTCAACAACTTCTTGTTGTTCCTCATTGACAACTTGATCTACTAGATCAATATCAGCTGGTTGTGGATCTTGAATGACTGGTTGTACAACACTCGGTTGAACTAAAGGAGCATTATTAACAACCAGTGGCAAACTTGAAGTAGAAGGTTGGCTATCTGAATGATCATTTTCAGAAACAAGGTTTCTAAATTGATCGCTCCCACTAATCAAGTCATGTTCAAGAAATTTGGCATTCCTTGATTCCACAAACCTAGTGGTATGAGATGGACAGTAGAACCTGTACCCTTTAAACCGTTCGGCATATCCAATGAAATACCCACTAATGGTCCTTGGGTCCAACTTCTTTTCTTGTGGATTATAAATTCTAACTTCAGACGGGTATCCCCAAACGCGTACATATCGCAAACTCGGTTTCCAACCCTTAAATAACTCAAATGGCGTCTTTAAGACAGCCTTGGTTGGTACCCAGTTTAATATGTACACTGTTGTCTTAAGTGCATCAGTCCACAAGAACTTAGGTAACTTAGAGCTACTAAGCATACTTCTCACCATGTCCAATAATGTTCGGTTTCTTCTTTTTGCTACACCATTCTGGTCTGGAGAACCAGGCATGGTGTATTGAGCAACAATCCCATGTTCTTGAAGAAACTTCGCAAATGGACCAGGTGCTTGTCCATCTTCAGTGTATCTACCATAATATTCACCACCTCTATCTGATCTCACGATCTTAATTTGTTTACCACATTGTTTCTCTACCTCAGATTTGAATACCTTAAAGGCATCCAATGCTTCATGCTTGTTATGAAGCATGTAGAGATACATGTATCGTGAGTAATCATCAATAAAAGAGATGAAATATTTCTGACCATAGGCGTCCATTTCAGGACTACAAATGTCTGTATGTATGATTTCTAACAATTCAGTACTCCTCTTAGCACCTTTCTTTGATTTGTTAGTCTGCTTTCCCTTTATGCAGTCTACACAAGTCTCAAAATCAGTAAAGTCCAGAGTACTAAGTACCCCTTCCTTCACCAATCTTTCAATTCTCTGAATGGAGATATGTCCCAATCTCCGGTGCCACAACATAGAAGAATCCTCATTCATAACACTACGTTTCGAACCAACTGAAACATGCATGGCATCATAAGTAGTATCATGTTGTAAGTAAATAAGAAAAAGACCGTTAGACAATGTACCATTCCCAACTTTATTTGATTTATAAAACAGATCCAAAGATGTCTCATAAAACAAAAATGAATAATCCAAACGTACAAGTCTTGAAACAGAAATTAAGTTCCTAGTGAAACTTGGAACATAAAAAGTCTTTTCCAAATTTAAAACATAGCCACTACTTAGAACTAAACTGCAGGTCCATACAGCCTCCACATGCGAACGAATCCTTCCACCTGAGTAGATGAATTGTTCACTTCCCAATGGCTTCCTTAGGTTTTGCATACCCTGCAAGGTATTCGAAATATGGATTGTAGAACCAGAGTCAACCCACCAAGTGCCATCAATGCCATCAACCATATTAGATTCATAACAGACAAGTGAGACTGACATACCTTTCTTCTCAAGTCATTGCTGGAATTTAGAGCAGTCCTTCTTCATGTGTCCCTTCTTTTTATAGAAGAAACACTTGGATTCCTTCTTGATTCCATCTTGGGGTGGTGCTTTACCTTTCCCCTTCTTTTTGGCTTGAGTCTGACTCTTTTTCTCAGTTGCCAAAAATGAGCTCTCTCCCATTTCCAATTTTAGCCTTCCCTCCTCCTGAACACACATGGTCAAAAGTTCATTGATTGACCATTTATCCTTATGTGTGTTATAGGATATCTTGAAGGGTCCGTATGCCGATGGAAGAGTGTTCAGGATGTAGTGCACGAGAAAAGAGTCAGACATGTCAACCTCAAGTTGCTTTAGTTGAGCTGCAATGTCCCTCATTTGCATGATGTGCTCACGCACACCTTTCATTGTAGTAAGTCTTAGGGATGAAAACTTCATGATTAGGGTGCTGGCAAGCGCCTTATCTGAAGTCTGAAATTGATCATCGATCACCTTCAAAAGTGGCTTGATTTTGTCATGTTGTTCGACAGAACCACGAATGCTAGCAGAGATTGAAGTCTTTATGAACATAACTGAGAGACGATTGGATCGCTCCCACTTTTCATAAAGGTCAACCTGATCTGGAGTGCTAGTTGCAGTAATGGCAGGTGGTTCGTCTTTCCTTATAGCATAATCAATATTCATCCAGCCCAAATGGAGAAGGACTCTCTCCCTCCATACCTTATAGTTATCACCCCTCAGTTCGGGAATATCACATTTCATATCAGAGATATTCACAGGTTGCTTAACTGCATAATCGTAAAATACATGCTTAAATAATAAAAATTGAGACTAATAAACCAAATCATGTTTTACCAATGTAAATCATGCTAAAATTCATAAATCTACTGACATACAACTTGCCTGTGGGCTAAAGTTTTAATTCAATTAGATTCATATTTCTTATGATAAAACTACCAAATTATATCCTCATTCTTAATTCCTGTGGGTAAATTAAGAATATAATTTGATATTCTACCCTAATTAATCATACAAAAACATATAATAAAAATTCCTGTGGGATAAAACTTATTATATTACATATGATTAATTACAACTAATGTTATTATGTGATCATACAACTCAATATATAATTTTAACTAATTAAAGATGCTGTGGCTACTCTCGAATTAATTAAAAATATATAGATAACTTAATATTAATATTTAATATCGCAATAAATTATAAGCAATATTAAAATAAAATTGGGTATTCATGTCTAACAAAAATTGCATAATTAATAATTAATTTATGCAAATAACAGAATATAATAATCACATGAAAACACAATTTTAAATAAATTTCATATTTATATTTAAATCAAAACATATAAATATAAAAACCCAAAAATTGCACAAGTGTCATCGTAGCTAAATGGTCCAGAGAAAACACTCAAGGCTCTGGACCTAAGCCATGTGGGTTCAAATCCCACTTAGACTTTTTTTTTTTAAATTTGAAAATCTGTTTTTTTCAGTCAAAAAAAATCATTAAATACAGTAAATGCTGAAAATCTGACCGAAGGGCATGGCATAGCTGGCATAACACCAGCCACTAAGGCGCTCAAAGTCCACTGGTCTCTGGTTTGAATCCCCAGGCACCAGGTCTTTTTGTGTTTAATTTTTTTTTATTCTGAAATCAAAGTGCACCTGGCCCAAAAACGAACCCAGCCCAGTTGCCAAAAATGCAGACCGCCAAAAATGAACCTAGACCTCCAAAACAGCCCAACAATGCGCCTCCAATTTTGCCGATGAAAACCGACGGCTTCACATCCTCGATGGAATCCAGATACAAACCCAGACCCCAGCCGATGGTATTCAAAGGTAAAACCAAAGCCCAGATTGAAACAATCAATTCAAAATTCCAGATTCATCAAGCAGCGTTCATCAAGCATAATCAGAAAAATATAAACAGGAACTCACAAATTATTTTCCAGAAAATCCTAACTGAAACATTTTCTAATATACAATATGTATCATGATCAAATAAGGATTCAAAGCATCAGGAAATATATGAACACAGAGACAACAATATTCATCGCCTCTCTCCTGAAGTAAACACACATATATTTTATCTGGGTTATATATTGAATAAACTATATATACAATGCCCTCAACAATTTTATCTAAATAAATTGCAGCCAGTGAGTATATATCCAAACTGAAAACCATATTATGTGAAATCTTAATCAAGGCAGAGGCATATCAATTGCTCTGATACCAAATGTTAGAAAACTAAGTGATCTAAATATGTTAAACACAGATTAACATTTAGATCAATGTGGAAAAATGAAATAGAGATCATAAATACCTCCCGCCATTGATTTGTTTCAGAAGCTAGCAAAGGACAAACTCCAAGTTTCAATCCTTCTGAACCTTCTCTCTGAATCTGCAAATGGTGTGCTTTCCTCAATTTCAGAGCTGGCTCAGGGGACCAAAAAAAAAATTTCACTATGCTCTTACCCTCTGGTCATCACAGAGATAAAAAGGCAAGGAATTTATGTGTATTAATTAGCAATTATTGCTTATTGATTGGGCCGTTACAAAATTAATGTGGGTCACTTAATAAAATTAATGAAATATTAATTATAATTTAAAATTCCAACATGGTCATCGTTAGGTGGGGCTTGCTTTCGTTTCAGCTGGATACAGTTCAACCCCGAGGTGACTGCTGATATTGGAGATAGACCAGTAAGTGGGATTAGACTTGTCTGAGAGTCGTCATCATTCTCCGGGAAGTCGACCAGCACGTTCCAACCATGAGTGATGATGATGATTATGAGACCCCAAGGCAGTGGTTGTGTCTTGTGTGCCACCAGATCTCCACATATGTCATCCCTACGTCGACTGTTTACTTCTACCTCCACATCTATGGCTGCTTAGTAAATCGGCTGAGTTCTGTCAATTTTTTGTTCTGGTAATCTACATTTTATCATCATCTCAAAATTGAACGATTTAGATTTTATGATTTTGGTCGTTAAATTTTTTCTTTTTAATCTAAAGAAGAACCAAATGTAAAATAATACAAGACCTTATTTACGCACCATTATTAATTCACGGAATTTTTGTTTGAGTAAATTACAACGAGTTTTTCTAAGTTTTGATAGCTAAAATTTTTTTGAAAAAAGAAATTTTCTAAATTTTGTTAAATCTAAAGTGTCAACTTTCACACAAGATCAACTTACACACACACGTATATACACGTGCATATACACATATCTACACATGTATAATGAAAATCATTTTTAAAAAAATAAATACTAGGACATGCCTGTGGCAACTTTGGTTGGTCAATGTGTGCTTGTTTAAGTATAGACAGTTGTGCTGAGATGAGCACAATCAACTTATATTGGTTCGGTCCTCTAGCCTACATCCAGTCTCCTAAAAACTTTTAATGTATTTTCCTATTATGAAATCATCAATTACAATTTATATAGGTTATAGAACGAGTTAACCTACCAGTACTCAATCAATCACTCATGACTTTAAATGAGTAAAAACCCTGAGTGATTAAATCCTTCGAGTGAATGAGATCATTCATATTCTTGATTTGTAGTTAATATTAAATGCCAAGTGTGAACGCAAGGCATTCGATTTCTTTATCAATAATAATTTTAGATGTGAAGTCAATTTAATCATGAACAAAATGTCTTTGCATTATTGGTTTTCTCATCACGTCTTATTTTTTATCATGCAATATGTATGGTGAGTACAGTTTATTAAAAGGGGCCCTTTTTAAATATATAACAACTTTTCCAAGTTCTGAAAGTTCTTCATAATTCTACAACCCCTTATTTACGCACCATAGTGATGATTAGCTCTTGGAAGGGGTGGGTGGGCATGCTTTAATTATTGAAACGCTAATTTTGTTAAGCACAAGGGAACGCGTTGCAGCTGGTTTTTTTTTTTCCTTTTTTTTTTTGTGGTGGTGGGAACAAGAGAGTGCAATAGTTTTGACGGAATAGATTTGACGGCATTTAGCGTGGAAAACTCTGTCCAAGAAGAGAGAAGGGAGGTACGATCGTTTTATTAATGAGACTGCTTAATTTGGATGAAGAGGACAGCAATTGGGTAGCTGTATGGAGACGTCATTGGATTAAATTGGAAAGACTTGGTTGGGTGATGTTTCAAACTGAGGCTCGATTAGCCTAGTCTAAGCCATAAAGCTATGCTTCTGAGTAATTTGAAGTCAATATAATATAAGTCCTCTTTCTCTTTCCCCCCCCTTGAAATACACATGAAAAAAAAATTGAATTTACAAAATTTTAAATCAGATATTTTCTATATATATATATATATATTCATTATTGGCTTAGCATTTAATTTTAACCATAACAAAAAATTATATTTATTTTTTTGCCCTCAAACTCATACTTCATTCAACTTCAAGACATGAAATTTTACAAAGCGTGATAACAATCATTTAAAATTAGACATACAAAATAACATGCTACTACATTTAAAAGAAAACATAATACACTCTTAGTGTTGCTACAATACTTAACAGACATTATACAACTAGACAAAGGAAGGGAAAAAAAAGATAAAGATACTTCCAACATAATACAAAGCCACATTTTCTAGGTAATTCAATTCATTTTTCAATTTGCATGAACTCTATTTCTGATCCATTGGCCATGTTTCTTAAATTGGCCTCCAAAAGTTTTGACAAGCCATTGAGGTTTTCCAATTGAGAACACAGTGTACTGACAAAAGATTGTTGACCTCTCACAAAATAACCAAGTTAACAAAAGATTTGCAATATAGTGTAACCTGGATCGTTTCCTAACGAATTCACAGTAGGTTTAATTCGTAACAGTAAAATAATGAAACAGTAAAAATTGGGGGGGGGTTGGTTCAAACAGATTAAAAACGAAATAAACAGAAACAAAACGAAATAAACAGAGACAGATTAAAATTGATCAACCCAACATTTCAGATTCCAGAGACTTCCATCATTGAACAAAATATGAATAAACTCGCTATTGGTTTTGGATGAACCGAAATCTCCACATCTGTCCAGAGAATCCCTCAACTAGACAATCGCCTAGAATTTGTCCGAATAGAGGTGTCTCACTGTGTGATCACACAGTAACACTTAAACCTCGTTTGAACTCAGTCCTTGGGATGAACCAAATGAAATATTAAATCTAACATTCGAACTATTTCCAGAAATCGAATCTGATAAGATGAAAACAGAAATGAGTAAAGTTACTGATTAAGAACAAGCTCTCTGGATGAATCATGGAATCATCAACGTTGGGTTAATTGGAGAAATTTATCCAATCATGACTGGAAAAAATGAAGAATGCGAAGAACATTGCAGAGAAAATGAAACTTCTGTATTCAATCCAAAATAATCCAAAAACGTAATGACATAAAGTGTTTGTGGTTGCTGCCTAATTTAAACTTAACCTAAAATGGAAATGGGCTAGGGCTACACAATGGCCCAAAACGAAATAAATGGCAAATGGGTTTTTAAATACAATATTCAGGCTCAAAAATCCAGAAAAATGTCTCTAACTTCGGCTCCAAGTTTGACCATCCTTTTGTCCGAATTTGCCTTCCAAGTCTTCATAACATTTTTAGATCTTTGAAACATCTAAAATATGAGACAAAAATGAGGCTAATCCGATGTTTGATTCAAAAGTTATGATTAAAACAATGAATCATTGTAAATCTGGAATTTTTATCATGAAAATGAATTAAATCCAAATAAAACTCCAAAGCCCAAATAAGTATTAAAGCCCATTATTTATTAGCTAACAATCCTAAATTTATTACCCAAAAGATACAAATAAGTGTGTAAAATATTTAATTATCAAATCCTCCCACACTTATCCTTTTGCACTCCTGGGCAAAATAAAAAAGAAAAGAAAATTGGAAGAAGGAAAATTCTCATTTCTAGTAATTGCTAACAATGTAAAAATTTGAACAAGGAACACAAGGTTTCAGAAAACCAAGCAATCAAGACTGAAATTCTTTCATCTCAAATTACAAATCATGGCAATCTCAATCAATGATGCTAATCACACAATGTGATCTCTCAAGGGATGCCCTCAATCAATCTCTCAAGTGTATAAGAAGATAAGTGTATCACTCAAATTCTACTCAATAAAATATTTTTACCATAGGCTTGCTCGATTTCTTCTTCTCCACTACTCATAACACATGCATGAACAAATCAAGAGAACTTATTATTTATGATTGTAATGGGGTTAGGGTGAAGGTATGTGTAAGTATGGAAAAGAGAGGCTAAGCACCAATGAAATCTAAAAAACACTAGTCAAAGATAATGAAATGACTAAAATGATATATGTGTATTATTATTCTTTCTTCTTTGTTTTTGCTTTTCTTTTTCTCTTTTTTCTCTTTCTTTTTGTTTCTCTCTCTCTCTCTTTTAATCACCAAAGCAATGCCAATTGATGAATGGAATGACACCAAATCAAATATCTCTCTCACACACTTAAACTATTGCACTTTTGAGCAACCCCCACACTTAAACACAAAACAAAGTGGAACCAATGCTCAATGTAATTCCAAGGTGCGGTAAAAATTGGTTTTACACTTAGGCTAGTAATGTGGGTTGTAAAAGAATGAGTCACAAAGGCACAAGGGGGCTAGCAAAAGGAATTTAATGCAAGGAAAAGCTATTTGGCCAAAGTTGGAAAATGAAAAAAAGAAAACAAGTCTCTATCATATTTATACATGTAAGTGAAAATGCAGTTTCAAAAAGAAAGAGAGCAAGTTCTAGAAAACATAAATCATGAGTAGATGCACACATAAAAGAAAGAATGGTAAAAGATGAATTCCATTCAAGTAGGCCCAAAATCTCACATAAGGAAATATCAAATCATGCAATCAGCACCACAAAATCAACTACCAAGACATATAATCCAAGAGTTTAGAATTGCAGTCCAACAAAATAATCCATCAAAACCCAAATGT
Source organism: Acacia confusa (assembly GCA_037074495.1). NCBI lineage: Eukaryota > Viridiplantae > Streptophyta > Magnoliopsida > Fabales > Fabaceae > Acacia > Acacia confusa. The sequence continues at coordinate 40,655,532 of CM073502.1, read as the reverse complement.
CCAAGTTTGTAATATGTGGCAATCATAGAAAGAGAAACTGTATTATTCACAAACTAATTTTATTTGGGAAAAAACAAAGTGTGAAATGGAAGAAATAAAAGAAAAGAGATGTATAGAAAGAAAGAAGAATACTCCCCAAGGGGTTTATGGAGGATAAGTGGCATCAATAAGGAGGATCCCTACTTCCTCAGGTTGCTTCATGTCTCTCTCATGAAATTGCTTGAGGTGGTGTCCATCAACTTTGAAGGTCCATCCAGTGGGTGGATCACACAACTCAACAACACCAAAAGGGAAAACATTAGCAACCACAAAAGGGTCATCCCATCTAGATCGAAGCTTATACCTGACATAAACTTCAGGTGGGAATTGAATAGAATAACTTTTGGGCCCACGGAAAATTCTTTCCTCAAGATGTGTTTATCATGAAATGCCTTTGTCTTCTCCTTGTACAACCGTGAACTCTCATAGGCATCCAATCTAAGCTCATCCAACTCTTGCAGCTGTAGCATTTGTTCCATCCCAGACTTAGCCAAATCCATGTTACACTACTTAATGGCCCAATAGGCTTGATGCTCCAACTCAACTAGAAGATGACATGCCTTACCAAAGACAAGCCGATAGGGAGACATCCCAATCGGAGTCTTATAGGCGGTGCGATATGCCCATAAAACATCATCTAATCGCTTACTCCAATCTTTATGGGTAGAGTTAACAGTCTTCTGAAGGATTTGCTTAATCTCTCTATTGGAAGCTTCAGCTTGACCATTGGTTTGGAGGTGGTATGCTGTGGAGACCTTGTGAAACACTCCATACTTGCGTAACAAGGCACCCATACTTCGATTGCAATAATGAGAGCCCTGGTCACTGATAATGGCTCTAGGAATGCTAAACCTGCAGAAAATGTTAGACCTAACAAAATCCACCACAACAGAAGAATCATTAGTCTGGGTGGCTTTCACCTCAACCCATTTCGAAACATAATCAACAACCAACAGTATGTAAGTATGACCATAAGAAACAGGAAATGGACCCATGAAATCAATACCCCAGACATCAAAGACTTCACAAAACAATATAGGGTTCTGGGGATCTCATGCCTACGGGAAATACTCCCTGCTCTCTGACAATTATCACAAAACTTACAAAACATATGAAAATAATGAAATAGGGTAGGCCAAAATAAACCACAGTCTAACACTTTCCTAACTGTTCTTCGTGGTCCAAAGTGACCACCACAAGCAGAAGCATGATAAAAGTGAAAGATAGAATCAAACTCATGGTCAGACACACATCTCCTAATTACTCAGTAACTACAAAATCTCCACAAATAAGGGTCATCTCAAACATGATATTTAGAATCACTTTGCAATTTTAGAGTCTAGCCCCTAGTAAAATCAGCAGGTAAAACTCTAGCAACCAAATAATTAACCAGATCAGCATACCATGGAATCTTACCTTGCAGCTGAAGAAGCTTCTCATCAGAAAAATCATCCTTAATAGGAAAGGGGTGAGAAGGAGAATGAGAAATGCAACTCAAGTGATCAACTACCCAATTTTGTGCTCCACTTCTGTCTTGGAACAACAACATCCACCGAATGAGTTGGGACTTAGCATCTGAATTTTTCAAAAGGAACTTCAATGGAGCATGGTCAGAGAAAACAATAACTCTACTAGCTAGTAGATATGATTTAAACTTATCAAAGACAAACACTATAACTAACAACTCCTTCTCAGTGGTGGTGTAATTAGACTGGGTAGAATCCAAGGTCTTAGATGTATAAGCAATGACATGAGAGGCTTTGTCAACCTGCTGAGCCAAGAAAGCACCAATAACATAGTTGGAGGCATCACACATAATCTCGAATGGAAGCAGCCAATTCGGTGGTTGGATCACAGGGGTTGTAGTCAAGCACCGCTTCAAATGATCAAAGGCCAACTTGCATTTATCATCAAATACAAAGTCGATGTTCTTGTGCAAAAGGTTAAACAAAGGGCGGGCAATCTTAATGAAATCCTGGATAAATCTCCGGTAGAAACCTATATGACCAAGAAAAGAACGATCTCCCCGCACAGATGTGGGCTAAGGCAAAGCAGTAATAACATCAATCTTAGCATGATCTACCTCAATACCCTTACTAGACACTATATGCCCCAAAAAAATCCCTGACTCAACCATAAAGTGACACTTCTCAAAATTCATCACAAGATTAGACTCTATGCACCTATGCAAAACTCTAACAAGTTAGCTAAGCATGCATCAAAACCAAACCCATATACAATGAAATCATCCATGAACACCTCCATGCAATCCTCTAGAAAGTCATAGAAAATACTTACCATACAATGTTGTAAGGTGCTTGGTGCATTGCAAAGGCCAAAGGGCATCCTTCGATAGGCATACGTTCCAAAGGGGCATGTGAAAGTCATCTTTTCCTGGTCCTCGGGAGCAATATGGATCTAAAAGTAGCCGGAGTAGCCATTAAGAAAGCAATAGTGAGACTTACCAGCCAACCTGTCAAGCATCTGGTCAATGAATTATAAATGATAATGATCCTTGCAAGTGGTTTGGTTAAGTCTCTTATAATCAATGCAGACCCTCCAACTATTCTGGACTCGAGTAGGGATAAGCTCACTCTTTTGATTGGCCACCACAGTCAGTCTGGACTTCTTGAGAACCACCTGAATTGGGCTAACCTACTGGATATCAGAGATGGGATAGATAATACCAGCTTGCAGAAGCTTGGTGACCTCCTTCTTCACCACATCAAGGATAAGGGGATTAAGGCGTCTCTGGGGTTGTCTCACTGGTCTATCCTCATCTTCTAACAAAATCTGATGCTTACACATGGAAGGGCTAATACCAACAATGTCGGCTAGTATCCACCCAATCGCCTTCTTGTTTGCCTTGAATAAGCTTAGCAGCTTCTCTTCTTGCTCCGGTAGAAGGTTGTTTCCCACAATGACTGGCAACTGTTCACCCACCTCCAAGTAGGCATACTTTAAATGATCCAGAAAGGATTTCAACTCCAACTTAGGTGGTTGCTCAATTGAGGGAAGAAGCTTGAGTGGTTGTTCCACAAGTTTTGTAGTGTACACACCTGAAATCTTGGAAACCATACACAAAGAAGGAGAACTATGTCTATGCAACTCACTGTTAGAATCAGAATCCAACACATCATGCAAAGAAGAAGTCTCACAATCAACATCAGAAAGGGCATCACAGTCAATATTAGAAAGCAAAGAGTCACTCTCATAATCAATATCAGCACACAATGTAGCATCAATCTCAATGCATATAGGACACCATGTATCATTAGAGCAATCACAAATGGCTTAATCACTCAAAGATGCAATATCTGAAAAATCAATATACCAATCGGCAACAACATCATCCATAGTACCGTCAATCACATCAATACATAAAATAGAGTGCTCCTCCCTAGGATGTTTCATGACATCAAAAATATTGAAATTAACAAAAATATCACCAAACTCCATAGAGAGAGTATCAGAATACACATCTATTTTGGTCTTAGTTGTTTTCATGAAAGGCCTACCTAATATGATTGGTGACCTACTGTTAAGAAATTACAAATCTTAACAACTAGCCAAAGGAAGGGAGAAAAAGATAAAGATACTTCCAACATAATACAAAGCCAAATTTTCTAGGTAATTCAATTCATTTTTCAATTTGCATGAACTCTATTTCTGATCCATTGGCCATGTTTCTTAAATTGGCCTCCAAAAGTTTTGACAAGCTATTGAGGTTTTCCAATTGAGAACACAATGTACCCCATGAGGACTCCAAATACCATTCCACATCCAAATCCCAAGGCTATTGGTTTCCAACCAAATCCAAATTTGTCAGTGGAATCAAACATTGATGAAGATGGTGTTGGTGATCCTCCTTCATCAGTATTGCAAGTTTTTGATAGTGGAGCACCACACAATCCTAAATTTCCCTCATATGAATCATTTAGGAATGTAAAATTTTTTACCTTTTGGTATCATCCCCTCAAGCTGATTTTGTGAAAGGTTCAAACTAGAAAGAAAGTTAAGATTTGTCATTTCTAGAGGAATCTCACCCATAAGCTTGTTGCATGACAGATCTAACCATTCTAAACTTGTCAATTTTCCAACTGATTTCAGAATAGAACCAATGATTCTATTGTGGGAGAGATTAAGCCCTATTAGTGCATGTAGATCTCCAATGGCTTTTGGAATCTCCCCTAGAAAACTATTATTTGACAAGTCAAGAGTGGTGAATATTGTCAAGATCCTTTTTAGCTCTATGGTATTACCTTTCCATGTGATCATAACTGAATCCATATATGTTGAATAATTTTTGCTTCCCATGTACTGTAAACCAACTTCAACACTATCTACCTTCATCATTCCTTTGAACTCCTTGATTATGTTGTTGGCAAAAATCCATAAAAATGGTTGTTGGAAACGTAAAAAATCCTTAACTTAGGAAATGGATGCTTGGTATTGGAACTAGAAATGGCACCCTAAAACCTATTCTCTCTTAGAACAAGCACTTGTAACTCTAGCAAATCATCAAGCAAACTTGGAAATGTATCCCTGATCTTGTTGCGTCCAACATAAAAAATTTCAAGCTGAGTACAACGAGCCAAAGATAGAGGCAACGTCTCATTGAGTCGGTTGCTATAGAAATTCAAAATTTGCAGGACATTATTCTTTGAAAATTTGTTTGGTAAGGTTAAAAAAAAACATTCATTTGAAGATTTAGAACTGAGAGATTGGGAAGGCCAATAAGACATTGTGGAATAGGTCTTGACAAGTTGTTATTGTTAGTTCTTAATGTGTTTTGATGATAACTAGCAATTGTAAACTTAATATGAAGTTTGTTTTTGGCAATATGAAAATCTCACTGTCAAAGGCAAACTTAAGTTTAGGTATATAAACTCGAGTTTGAGACTTGACAGAAAGATGTTCAATTCTGCATAAAAGCCAAACTCAAGTTTGCATAGACAAACTCGAGTCTAGGCAGACACAGAAAGGAATGCAAAATTTTCACATCAACCTAAACTCCAGTTTGCAAATCAAACCTGAAGTCTAGAAGATACAGAATCCCAAGCAAGCTAAACTCGAGTCTGGATTATCAAACTCGAGTTTAGACCAAACAGAAAGGAACCCAGAAAACTCAATAGACTCTCAAACTCCAGTCTGGCCTTCCAAACTCTAGTTTGCACTTGACCCAGATAAACCTCAAATGTTTCGATAGTCACTGAAACTCGAGTTTGCTCCCCAAACTCGAGTCTGGATCATACAGAAAGATCATCCATTTGGCTACACTACAAACTCGAGTCTATGACCCTAAACTCCAGTCTGGAAGATTACGAACTTAGGCCTGTTCTTCAAACATAGACCCAAACTCGAGTTAGTCACTAATTGACTCGAGTTTAGCTTCATGCCCAAAGTTCCATCCCAAGTCTAGAGCCCGACAGTTCTCTCTGTAAAAGCCAAACTCGAGTTAGCTTTTACAGACTGCAAGTTTAGACCACTGACCAACCGACATGCTTTCTGGATGAACTCCAAACTCGAGTCTGAACGAACAAACTCGAATTTGCATCGAGGATTTTGAAAAATCAAATGATATTGATCTGCGAAATCTTAATGGGTCAATCTAAAATTATTCTATCATATAATATTATTGTTTCTAATGTCTTTGATGAAGTTTTGGGTATTTTTCAAATAAGTTTAGCTAAGATCAAGATGAGATCAAGATCCAGGATAAGTGCATTAAATGAAGAACCAAGAGCATGGCTGATCTTTCTCCCTTATCCTAGATGCTCAGTTCAGACCGTTGCAACACTTCAGGATCACTCTAAACAGTCAAATTACGATCATAGAATAACTGAAAATCTGGAAGACCTTCTGCAACAACTAAATTTCAAAATTCTAGCTAAGAATTCAAAGAACAGAGCAAAATATGCAACTGCCATTTTTCCAAAATTGCAGCTGAACGTTAGAGAAAGAATTGCAACGGCTAGCTCATCCATTTAGTCTATAAAAGGTTGTGAAAACTCAAAGCAAAAGACACACAACGAAGCTATCTTGATTATAATTTTAAATTTGAGTGTGTATTATTATTTTCAACTTGTTCTTCAGTGTTTATCTTTATCTACTCTTTTTGAGAGTTTTGATTATTTGAAATCATTTGTATTTGTGAAAGCTCAAGGTTGTGGAAACCTGTGAGTTGGGAAGCTTAATTACATAGTGTAAGGGGGAGCAAGTCCTTGGTGGATAGGATTGCTTGTAGTTTACATTGTTGTAGTTTAAGCTTGTTGAACTAGTGAAAATACTCAGTAGATATCTGGGGACTGGACGTAGGTCAAGGTTGAGACCAAAACAGTATAAATTCTCTGTGTCCAGCTTTTCTACTTTTACTCTCTCATCATTTACTTCTCACGGTTTTTTAAAAAAAGGAGTCCAAAAGAAATTTTAAATCCCTAATATGCTTTTTTTTGGAACAAAAATACACACATAGCTACCATTTTGGAGCAAAAGTCAAATTCCACCATTATATTACCGTTCACTTCATCTCTTTCTCTCTCATCATGGTGAAGAGTAAATAAGGGTGGGATGTGACTTTTGCTCCAAAATGGTAGCCATGTGTGTATTTTTGTTCCAAAAAAAGCATATGGTACTGGGCACTCCCGAGAATAAAGCACATGTGTATTTTTACTCGTTTGCCCTAAAAAATAAGACCAAAATATCACATATTTCCTAAAAAATGACAGTGGCAGCTAGTTTTGCATCTACTGGAAAATCATACCAAATGCCTCTCAGAGAGTCAACCCTTATAAAAGGTAAAAAGGGGTGAGATGCATTTAAATTTTCAAAATGACTTTCAAAGGCCATTATGAAAAGCTCAGCTTACCAATCCTATTTGATAAAAACAAGTCATGAATTTCCATGTTAAGATGAGACTTACTTACTGATAAATCCCAATTTTCATATATTTTATCCCACCTTATTCAATTATTTTGGGGATTATTTTGGGCTAATTTGGAATTATTAGACAATATTTAGATTGTTAGCCTATTTTAGGAAATAATGTAAATCTGAATTAATCATGCTATTATTGGGCTTAAATTAATATTCTGATTATTATCTTGTCATTTGATAATATTTCTGAATGTATGATATATCATGATTTATCTAATTTCTGCCAATAAAAAATATATCTTGGAATATCCTATAAGTGCAAAATTTTTCAGGGAAGCTAAAAAGAAACCCAATGGTAGAACTTATTGGGCTTCTTAGATTTTATTGGGCTCAAGTTAATACCCTAAAAGCTCACCCCTCTTCCCTTTTAATTAACCTAACCGCTAGGCTTTCAGAATCACGCCACCACGCCGCAAGAATTGAAAGTCACGGGACCGAAGACGCTGAAGGCAAGGAAAAGAGACGCAGAGTCTTCATCAATTGATTAATTCATCCTCTCTCTCACGTACAAATTGCTCTTAATTCTCAGTTGATCTTGCGGACCCCACCATCCATTTAATCACTTCTTCATTTTCTCTCACGCACAACACGCCGTGGAGGACTAAATCATTCACCCATCAATTATTTAACACTCATACATGGCTACGTCATCTTGCATAAAGGAGCTTAGTGAGGGAAATTCTATGGAAGCTTAAGTCATTTAGGAGATAACTTGGGAGGAGCATGGAGGAGGCTAAAGTCTAGGGCTTGCACATGAAGACCACAAGGGAGTGTCTTTCTTTTTATCTTTTTAATTCAAACTTGAAATAATTTAGTTTTAAATGATTTCGAGTTGTGTTAATTGAGAACAATCTAGTTTTAGATTGTAAACTTATTTCTTCTTGATTAGACTGATAATTTAAGGTTTTATGCTTAATGTTGGATTCTTGTTTGCAACCTTTAAATTGTCAATTAAATTAGTAATTGAGTTTTCGTTATTAATTTAATTGTTAATTGGGTTTATCATCTTAATTGTTTAATTGGGTTGATATATTATCTAGTTGTTCAATTGAATAATTGTAAACAAGATTTCTAAATTATTTTGGAATCAAAGGTGTTGGATTTTAATGAGTTTAACTAGCCACCACTTATTCCATTATGAGTTTTCTAGTGGAATATGTGTTATTAAGTTTGAGGGTTTCCCAAGTTTAAATTAGGTAATTGAATTCGTTAATTTCAATATCTCGTTAACCTCCCTTGAGTCTAATTAATTAATTTGGGCTAAGAAAGTTTACTCCTTGCAATTCCTAAGTTGTCCCCTTCGTCATCATAACTGAACTAGACCTTTATTATTTTATTTACATTTAATCGACATTTTTATTAGGATTTTAATTCTTCTCTCATAAGAAAAACCCCCAAAAATTGCATTCAATTTCATATAGATTAGTTTCATTTTCATATAGGTTTTAGAGTCAATTGCATATAGGTAGAGTGTTTTACATTTTAGTTTAAATCCATTTATATTTCACTGCATCTTTTCATCACCTAAATTTTAACCTAAAGAAAACCCACAGCTTGCTCCTTGGAAGAATGACCTAGGTTGACCATAAACTACATAATTAATTAGGACCTAGTTTAATTGATCACTTTAACGACAAAAGCATCATCGATCACTTACCATCCCGTTCTTTAATTTCTTCATCTGTCAAAGTGTGTGGTGATACTTACTATTTTTTTTTAAGCTGTGCACTTTAGTTCCAGGCCAACGCTACCTTTATGAACCCGTGGGATACATCAAAATAAAATAAAAAAATAATAAAAAAAAAAAAAAAAAGTAAACGAGAACATTCATTCAAGCAATGAAAACAATTAAACAAAGTTTTTAAAATCAACATCCTTTTTCTTTTTTCTTTTGTTTAACATAAATCCTTTCCTTATTATATTCTGCCGACACACTAAGTCAACAAAATGTACACCTATATGTATGTAAACATCCTTTCACATTTCAAGCCTGAATTTCCTAAAATCTTCTCCATTTTCTTATTTTTTTTCGGCCTTTCTTTTCTTATTAATACTAATAAATGGTGACGTTGCATTCAAAATAAAAACACTCATGCGGTACTACTAATATTTAATTATTGGATGATTGATGAGAACATACATTCAATCGTTAAAATTTGTGGCCAGACCTTATCGTTAAAATTCTACATCCCATTTGACCAAAAAAGGAAATTCTACATCCCATTCATAGGAACAACATCAATATCTCGAGGCCCAAAATGGATTTATTAGTGGTGTCTTAACAACCGAATTGAGAGCTTCTCTCTCTTCCTGATTCAAAATTTACACCAAATGAGATCTTGGCGCGTACAACTCACTTTGCCAAAATCGTTAACCTTGCTTTTCAATGTCAGATCTTGGCCATCCAATTTGCATTTCCATCCTTGCCGTTGGGATTAATTTTGTTCCCCCATTCTTAGCCTTACATGTGATGCTATTTACCAAACTTACCATTTAAAAAGTTAAGATTTTAATTAAAATATTAATAATATAATACTCAGTTTTAAAACATTTTTTTTTTTCTTCATAGTGTAAAATGATGGGCGGTTTCTTTTTAGGGTTAAGGTGCAAAAATACACAAATGTTTTATCTCAAATAGCGGCCAACACCAAAGTTTTCCAAAACCCGCCACAAGAATCATGCTTCATATCTAAACCTATACCCTAACCATACTCAGATGCCATTATCATCTATCAGTTTTCGTAGTTTTGTTTTGTAAGTTTTTTGGGAAGCTCCTAATAAGCTATGGGCAATATTAATGAAAAATCACACCAAAGTTCCGATTAAAAAATAAATAATATATGAAAAGTCTCATAATTTTGTCAATGGTGTCATTTTCATTTACTACTGAAAAGTTTTGGGACTTTTTAAGTATAGTTTTCGTTGATTAGGATATTGGTGTCATTTTTCCTAAAAAAACCTCGTTTGATAATTTATATTAAGACATTACAATAAGTGGGCTGAATCTCTCTGTTTTTTTGTTATTATATATATTTTTTAATTTAGAGGTGTTGAAATTTTATAATTATTATCTGTACATTAATTTAAATTGATATACTTTATATTAATTTGAATTAATATTGGGTTTTATTAATTATAAAATTAATAAGTGGTCCACGTTCTGATGCACATTTTTCTCAACTGCCCATAACCACCCATGAATTTTGCAACGTAACGTTACACACGTTTTGATGGGAAAACGTGGGAATTAGTCGTGCTCTTTATCTATTAATTTACACGGTCCCCTAAGTCCACTCATACGACTGAATTACTCAAACACCATCTACAGAGAGTGAGAGTGAGGGCTTAGAAGGATTGTGGTCTTCTGCTTTCATTCTGAATCAATGGCGGGAGGTATTTCAGCATTTTTAATTTCTTTATTCCGCATAAGATCTAATTGTTTATTCGGTGACTAAGCATGATTAGATCATTCATTTTATCTAACATTTGGTATCAGAGCGTTTCATATACCTCTGCCTTGATTTAAGTTCTCTCTTAGAATATATGGCTTCAGTAATTGGTTACTGCCTGCGATTTACTTTAATTGATATTAAATTGCTTATTATTTTATCCTTTGATTATGAGAGCATGATAAGATATTTTTATATACCGACAGATACTTTGTTTAATCGGACTATTTTCAAAAAAAAAAAAAAAAAAAAAACCTGAACCTTGAGTTATATCTGCGATTCATGAATGCCCTTAATCAATCTACATTAATACTCATGCGAAATTATTTTCCCATGGACTTGTTTCGTTTTGCGTGAGTTTAAGTTGAATCTCACTCACATTGGTTTGGGTTGGAGTTCGGTGGTTATAGCTATCGGTATAGAGAAGAAATTTGCTTTCAGTTTTTGATTTATCTTGATTTCGATTTGACTTGGAGAGATTCAATCTGGGTTTAATACATACTCTGGGTTTTCATCATTGCCGTCGGGATCGCGATTTGCTTCGACTAGATCTGGAAAATTTTTGGCTTAAATCTGTTTTTTCATATTTAAAGTTCTCGATCTGGGTTTCTTTCAAATATTGTCCATGAGCTACTTCTGTCGGAAAAAGCCATCGGTGACTGGAAAATTTTGGTTTTGATCGATGGATTTTGTTTGGTTTCGGTTTGAATCTGTCTATTACATGGTTATATGGTTTGGGATCATGTTTTCTGTGATTTTCACCGCTGAAATCACCGTCCGTCGAGCTCTGTATCGCCTGAAAATGTCGCGGCAACGGCGAGGCTGGGACCGGGTCTCGATCGGGTCGAAATCGGGTCCTAGGGATCCGTTTGAAGGAAGAAGACGATAAAAAAAAAAAAAAAAGGGCGCAAAAAGCTCATATCGGTCCAGAGCAGATTCGAACCCGGGACCTTTAGGCGCGTGGGCGCCTGAAGGCTGACACGTTGCCAGCTGAGCCACGCGTTCATGTATAGCTATGAATGAATATTTGTTTTATTTAAATAAGTTTTTCTTAATTCCCAAAATTTTAAAGAAAAATGGCATCTGTGGGGTTCGAACCCGTGCTTTCAGAGAGAGCAAAACCTTAAGCGGGCGGACTTACGCCGTCAGGCCGAGATGTTACTTGGGTAGCCAAAGTGGATTCTTTATTAATATATAGAGTGTCATTTTTCGGATTTAAATTTAAATCTGAAATTTAATTTATTTTGGATTCATATTATTATTTGTATGTGTTAATTTTATTTCATAATACATGCAATATTAAGTTGAATAATATAGATGAATATTTGATTTTGTTTTAATATTGCTTATTTTTTATTGCAATATTAAATGTTAATGTTGAGTGATTTATATGTTTTTAATTAGTTAGAGAGTAGCCACAGCATCTTTAATTGATTAAAATCATATATTTAATTTCAAGATCACATAATAACATTAGTTGTAATTAGTCATATGTAATATAATAAATCTTATCCCACAGGAATTTTTATTGTATGTTCTATATGACTAATTAGGATAAAATATCAAATTATATTCTTAACTTGCCCACAGGAATTAAGAATAGGTAAATAATTTGATAGTTTTATCATAGAGTTGTAAATCTTGTTGAATTAGAACTTTAGCCCACAGGCAAGTTGTATGTCAGTAGATTTACATATTTTTTGTGTGATTTACATTGGTAAAACATAACATTTATTAGTCTCAAATTTTAGTATTCTTAAGTATGTATGTTCATTGTTATGCAGTTAAACAACCTGTAAATTTTTCTGATATGAAATGTGAGGTTCCTGAACTTAGGGGTGATAACTATAAGGTATGGAGAGAGAGAGTTCTTCTCCAATTAGGGTGGATGGATATTGACTATGCTATAAGGAAAGACGAACCACCTTCCATTAAGGAAACTAGCACTCCAGATGAGGTTGACCTTTATGAAAAGTGGGAGCGATCTAATCGTCTCTCAGTTATGTTCGTAAAGACATCAATCTCTGCTGGTATTCGTGGTTCTGTCGAACAGCATGACAAGATTAGGCCACTTCTGAAAGCGATCGATGATCAATTTCAGACTTCAGATAAGGCGCTAGCCAGCACCCTAATTATGAAGTTCTCATCCCTAAGACTCAATACTGTAAAGGGTGTGCGTGAGCACATCATGCAGATGAGGGACATTGCAGCTCAGCTAAAGCTGCTTGAGGTTGACATGTCTGACTCTTTCCTTGTGCACTACATCCTGAACACTCTTCCACAGCCATATGGACCTTTTAAGATATCCTACAACACACATAAGGATAAATGGTCGATCAATGAATTATTGACCATGTGTGTTCAGGAAGAGGCAAGGTTGAAAATGGAAGTGGGAGAGAGTTCATTCATGACAACTGAGAGGAGGGGTCAGACTCAGGCCAAGAAGAAGGGGAAAAGTAAGACATCTCCCCAAGGTGGAATCAAGAAGGAATCCAAGTGTTTCTTCTGTAAAAAGAAGGGACACATGAAGAAGGACTGCTCTAAATTCCAGCAATGGCTTGAGAAGAAAGGTATGTCAGTCTCACTTGTCTGTTATGAAACAAATATGATCGATGATGGTAATGGCACATGGTGGATTGATTCTGGTTCTACAATCCATGTTTCGAACTCCTTGCAGGGTATGCAAAACCTAAGGAAGCCGTTGGGAAGTGAACAATACATCTATTCAGGGGCAAGGATGAGTTCACATGTGGAGGCTGTAGGAACTTGCAGTTTAGTTTTAAGTAGTGGATTTGTTTTAAATTTGGAAAGGACTTTTTATGTTCCAAATTTCTCTAGGAACTTGATTTCAGTTTCAAAACTTGTACCTTTAGGTTATTCCTTTATGTTTTATGAGACGTCGTTGGATTTGTTTTATAAATCAAAGTTGATTGGAAATGGTACAATGTCTAATGGTCTTTTTCCTATTTATTTGCAAAATGATACTACTGATAGTGCCTTGCATGTTACTGTTGGTTCGAAACGGTGTGTTGTTAGTGATGATTCCTCTGTGTTGTGGCACCGGAGACTATGTCATATCTCCATTCAGAGAATTGAAAGATTGGTAAAGGAAGGGGTACTTGGTACTCTAGACTTTACTGATTTTGAGACTTGTGTAGACTGCATAAAGGGAAAGCAGACTAACAAGTCAAAGAAAGGTGCCAAGAGGAGTACAGAACTATTAGAGATCATACATACAGACATTTGTAGTCCAGAAATGGATACGTATGGTCAGAAATACTTCATCTCTTTCATTGATGATTACTCACGATACATGTATCTCTACATGCTTCATAACAAGCACGAAGCATTAGATGCCTTCAAGGTATTTAAATCTGAGGTAGAGAAACAATGTGGTAAACAAATTAAGATCGTGAGATCAGATAGAGGTGGAGAATATTATGGTAGATATACTGAGGATGGACAAGCACCTGGTCCATTTGCGAAGTTTCTTCAAGAACATGGGATTGTTGCCCAATACACCATGCCTGGTTCTCCAGACCAGAATGGTGTTGCAGAAAGAAGAAACCGAACATTATTGGACATGGTGAGAAGTATGCTTAGTAGTTCTAAGCTTCCTAAATCCTTGTGGATTGATGCACTGAAGACGGCTGTGTACATATTAAACCGGGTTCCAACTAAGGCTGTCCCAAAGACACCTTTTGAGTTATTTAAAGGTTGGAAACCGAGTTTGCGACATGTACGTGTTTGGGGATGCCCGTCAGAAGTTAGAATCTACAATCCACAAGAAAAGAAGCTGGACCCAAGGACCATTAGTGGGTACTTCATTGGATATGCCGAAAGGTCTAAGGGATATAGGTTCTACTGTCCATCTCATACCACTAGGTTTGTGGAATCAAGGAATGCTAAATTCCTTGAGTATGACTTGATCAGTGGGAGTGATCAATTCAGAGACCCTGTTTCTGAAAATGATCATTTAGATAATCAACCTTCCATTTCGAGTTTGAGATTGGTTGTTGACAATGCTCCTTCGGCTCAACCGAGTGCTGCACAACCAGTCAATCAAGATCCACAACCCGCTGATATTGATCCAGTAGATCAAGCTGTTAATGAGGAACAACTGGAAGTTGTTGAACAACCAATTGAACAACAAGTTCCTCAAGAAGGTAATGAAACAGCATTGAGAAGATCAACTAGAACAAGAAGATCAGCGATACCCAGTGAATATATTGTGTATCTGCAAGAATCTGACTATAATGTAGGAGCTGAAAATGATCCTGAAAGGTTTTCACAAGCTATGAACTGTAGAGAATCAAGTTCATGGTATGAAGCTATGAAGGATGAGATGAATTCTATGGCATCTAATAAAGTCTGGGATCTTGTTGAGTTGCCTAATGGTGCTAAGGCCATTGGATGTAAATGGGTCTACAAAACAAAGAGAGACTCATTGGGCAACATTGACAGACATAAGGCAAGACTTGTTGCTAAAGGATTCACTCAAAGAGAAGGAATCGACTACAAGGAGACCTTTTCTCCTGTGTCCAAGAAAGATTCCCTTCGTATCATTCTAGCTTTAGTTGCACATTTTGACTTAGAGTTGCAACAAATGGATGTGAAAACTGCCTTTCTCAATGGAGAACTAGAGGAAGAGGTTTACATGAAACAACCAGAAGGGTTTTCCTCTAGTAAAGGTGAGCATTTGGTGTGCAAGCTCAGAAAGTCCATATATGGATTGAAACAAGCTTCCCGCCAATGGTATTTAAAATTTCATAATGTCATCTCTTCATTTGGGTTTGTAGAGAATATTATGGATGAATGTATATACCAGAAGGTCAGTGGGAGCAAGATTTGTTTCCTTATTCTGTATGTGGATGATATTCTTCTTGCATCTAATGATAATGGCTTACTGTATGAGGTGAAACAATTTCTCTCTAAAAACTTTGATATGAAGGATATGGGAAATGCATCTTATGTCATTGGCATTAAGATACATAGAGACAGACATCGAGGTGTACTAGGTTTGTCTCAAGAGACCTATATCAATAAAGTCTTAGAAAGATTTCGGATGAGATACTGTTCACCAAGTGTAGCTCCCGTTGTGAAAGGCGACAGGTTCAATCTGGACCAGTGCCCAAAGAATGATTTTGAGTGGGAACGAATGAGACACATCCCTTATGCTTCAGCAGTAGGAAGCCTAATGTATGCTCAGGTCTGCACTAGACCTGACATTGCATTTGCTGTTGGAGTATTAGGGAGATATCAGAGTAACCCAGGTATAGACCACTGGAAAGCTGTGAAGAAGGTGTTGAGATACCTTCAAGGAACGAAAGATTACATGCTTAAGTACGAACGGACTGACAATCTGGAAGTGACTGGCTACTCCGATTCAGACTATGCTGGCTGCATTGACTCAAGGAAATCCACTTCAGGATACATTTTTATGCTAGCCGGTGGAGCTGTATCATGGAGCAGTAAGAAGCAGTCTTTGATTACTACTTCTACGATGGAAGCTGAATTCGTGTCTTGTTTTGAGGCTACCTCACATGGTGTATGGATGAAGGGTTTCATCTCTGGGCTTAGGATCATGGATTCAATTCCTAGGCCAATGAAGGTTTATTGTGACAATTCAGCTGCTGTCTTTATGGCTAAGAACAACAAAAGTGGTAGTCGAAGCAAGCATATCGACATTAAGTACTTAGCCATAAGAGAACGTGTTAAGAATGGAACAGTGATCATTGAACACATAAGCACTGAATTGATGATTGCTGATCCTCTAACTAAGGGCATGCCACCAATGAAATTTCTGGATCATGTAGAGAGAATGGGACTTAGTTCCGTTCTTTGATTTTCATTATAAGAATGATTTTCTTTAATTTTCGTTGTAAGAACGATGTAGTTACATGAAACCCTATTTGGGTGTTTTCTCATTTCAGTTTTATGCGCATATTCATATGTTTATTTTGTTTGAGAAACATCATTAAGTTAGGACCTAGAATAAACATGGGGTTTATTCATTAAGTTACATGGGCTTGGGAGACATGGTGCAATGTGATACATGGAAGATACTACTCGCTTTAAGAGGACTTATCGCTATGATCCATGCATTTTGTTTTCCTTATGGTATATGGTAGATTGTGTGGACCAAGTGGGAGAATGTTGAAATTTTATAATTATTATCTGTACATTAATTTAAATTGATATACTTTATATTAATTTGAATTAATATTGGGTTTTATTAATTATAAAATTAATAAGTGGTCCACGTTCTGATGCACATTTTTCTCAACTGCCCATAACCACCCATGAATTTTGGCACGTAACGTTACACACGTTTTGATGGGAAAACGTGGGAATTAGTCGTGCTCTTTATCTATTAATTTACACGGTCCCCTAAGTCCACTCATACGACTGAATTACTCAAACACCATCTACAGAGAGTGAGAGTGAGGGCTTAGAAGGATTGTGGTCTTCTGCTTTCATTCTGAATCAATGGCGGGAGGTATTTCAGCATTTTTAATTTCTTTATTCCGCATAAGATCTAATTGTTTATTCGGTGACTAAGCATGATTAGATCATTCATTTTATCTAACAAGAGGGCCATGTACAAATGGTTTGATATTATAAGAGAGATTGAACTTATAATCTCTTACTTAAAACAAATAAAATCAAACAGGAGTAAATTAATAATACTCAATACGTACAACAAAAAATAAAGAGAGTTAAGTTTAAGGGTTTTTTTATTCCAATAAAACATATTAAAAATTTATTATGAATAAGACCATATGAGTGCAAATTAATATAAAATTTACTAGATTATTAATAATAAAATTGCAAGTTAATAAAGTTGTTGTTTTATTTAATGATTTTTTTAAAATATTTAATAAAATTTATAAAATGTAAAATTTATAAAAATTAAGTTTTAGTTATTCAAAGGTTATGAAAAATGTGTTTATTCTTGATGATGTTAATTAGTACAAAACAAGGGAAAATGTGTCTCATCATCTTGACAAAAACAATATAGCTGAGTTTTTGGCGCAAAAAAAAAAAAAAAAAGCGGAGTTTTGAATTTGGTATAAAGGAAACTTCTTTTATGGAGTGCCCATTTCATGAATGATGATAATCCCATGGTCTGAATGATATTGCTTCCGAGTGTATAATAATCAAGCTGGTAAATTGTGGCACGCCGCACATTCTATTAAATTAAAACATAAATATTTTAAAATTGACTGTGATAATTGAAATATATATATATATATAAGAACAACTTCAGAGCACAGGACCAACAATTGCCCACCAAAATCCTAAAATAAATCTCAATGGCATGCTCACACAAAACCTCATGATCATGGTTTGGAGCATTGCACGTATCATTGCAATTCTTCAGTAGTGGAGGACCAAAGAGATCATTGCCCTCAAAACTTGTTGCGGCTTTACAATTGAGTGCTTGTTGGAATTTTCCCCCTCAAATTATTGTGAGACAAGTTTTGAGGGATGCACGTATCATTTCAAAAAATGCAACCCTTTGAGGGATGAAATTTCACTTGGTATGTCCCTGGAAAAATAAATTAAAATTATCCCTATTTCTTGCAATTATATATTGTAACAAAATCACTCATAAAACATGGTATTTATATACAACAAAAGGCAGGCATGGGGAAAATTAAGTATAAGTAACATGGATCCAAAAGGGAATACAAGTACTTTCAAATGACATGTACGCCTTTAACTTTTAACTTACTCTTTCACGAATAAGCATTAGTAAAGCATCATTATATTACACTATTTCGGCAATTCTCTAGCAAAGAAGTAGGAAATTATTCTGTGAACAAGAATTGCTTACACTAAACCGCTGTAATTGACTCGGATGTTATACGTAAAGAGATCAAACCCGAAAAAATGGTAAAATAAATAAATAAATAAATCATAACTTATCGATCTTGTGATTAGGATGTAAAGAAAAGAAGCAAAAAACAAAAACAAAAAACAAAAGGATAAAGCATAAATGAATCGGACACCAAGCTTAAATCATTCATATAAAGTAGCAACTTAGAACCAAACTTAGCACGCAATGATGGCTATGCGATGGAGTTTTGTTTGGGCAAAAGTAGGAAAATGGACTAAATCTAAAAGAGATGACATGCGTAAAAATGAACCGAACCAAAAAAATGAAAAATGTGATTTTTGATTTCTTTGCAAATAGGGCCTTGTCCTTTGGGTTATGGTTTACAAATAATTATGCCTAGCACAGCCTCCAATCAAATGTTGCTCAAAGATGGCATCACAGTTTAGTTGACCTTTTTTTTTTCTTTTACAAATTTTCAGGAATCGTCCCATCATGTCTTTTTGTAATGTAATTATGTTAAAGATAGCAAAAATGATAATAAGAAAAATACCCAGTTGCCTAATTTTCCGATGCCACCCATTCCCAGATATTGCTTTCGATCTTTTAATGAAAAGATTTGTCTCCAACTGATCCAAGAGAGAGAGTGAGTGACATGGATGAGCTTTCTATTTGATTGGTACAGGAAGGGGGCAAAGAAATATGGGGAGATAAAGAAAAGAGAGGAAGGAAGGAATTGAAGATGCCGTTACATAGATGCCGAAGTACAAAGAATTAAGTGGGTTAGGTAGGATTGGAAGATGTGTAGGTGTTGTCGTCTTCAAGGATCAAATAAGGGGCAAACGAACATGTGTGTGTGTAGTTGTAATCACTGTGTTTTGGTATAAGCCACTGAATCTAGTAGCTAGCTTACACCCAATTCATTTGTTCATTCATACACACACGAGAATTGTTAAACATTGCCCTCTGGTTATACTCTTGTACCATTCTCCATTCATGTGCAAGAAATTAAAGTTTGTCTCCACCAGTAATACCGAAAAGGTCTTCTATTTTCAACGTACACATGCAGCTAGGTTTCCCTAGAATACCAAATAACAATAATTTACACTGTAGCCTTGATTTCTAACCACCAATTAAGAACCCTATCTACCTACTCTATTTGCATCGATCCCTTTCATAATATGCCAAATCCATTTTATAGACCCTAGATGCCATTTTTTAAAAAAAAAAAATTCTTAATAATTTTCTTATTTTTAACGGCTGTTTTTTTTTTAAATAGTAGTTAAAAGTATTTTCAGCAATTTTTTTTAAAAAAATAGTCATAAAAAATATTTTTAACGATTATATTTTTAAAAAAAAGTCGTTGAAACTCACAAATATTCTATTTTTTAAAATTGCAGCTTAACTTTCAATGACTGTTACTAGAAAGTTAAGCCGCAATTTCAAAAATGTCACCGCTTCTTTTTTAACTTATTTTTTATTAAAAAAATGGATGTTAATTAGTATTGTTAATTAGTATTTTTTCTTGTAGTGTATGTTAAGAATTGCAGGTAATAATTAGTAGTCTACTTTAATTTACTTCTATATTGTTTGGTTTATTCTCATTTTCAATTTATTAAAAAATAAGGGAGGATATTATTTAAGTCCTAAATAAAGAAAATTATATGTCGACAAGTTTCATAACATGTGAATAATAACTCTTTTACTTATCGATATTACTTCTTTTAATATTATTTTTCATAGTTGGCACATGATGATCTTATAAATAATGGTGTACAGCTACAACCAATGAAATATAGACACGTAGCATACTGATAATGATCAAGAGTTGAATGTGCCATTATTGTCCTTACCTCTGATGCAATTTGGTGCTGTATGTTCTTGTCATTTGCATGTGATTGTGTTCAACTCATATTCATATGAAAATTTAAAACACATCACTTGCCATTACGTCTCCTTCCCGTTTGTGTTGCCTGTAAAGACCGTGTCCTTGCAAAAGTTGCCTCCCCTAGCAATGCAAATAGTTAAATTGCATTTTGTATTAATCTTAATAATTTAAGATGAAATTAAACAAAAATTCTTTTGATTTTGATTAATAGCTAGTAATCTCATAATTTCTTGATTTGTATGGGAAACGCGTTAGTAACTAGTAATGCACTAATGTGGCTCCTATTCAACATATAACTGGATCAATTTGTGACATAAATCTAAATAAAATCAAAATCAACCAAAATTATGGATTTATATGCAGAATTTTAGATACAATGAGCCCTTTAGTAGCACTTGAAAACATCAGTTCTAATCAACATATTATAAGTATGAAGACGAATACTTACTATAAAGTAAATTACATCGAATATCAATAATTGAGCATGAACTAATTACACTTAATTCAACTTGCTGTATCTTTTATATCATTCATATTCATAATAAAGATAGTGACAATCATGTGTGTGTGGGCGTACGTATGAATGAACGCAGAACCGTCGTGAACTCGTATTCAATGAAGAATTTGTACTATCATTTAGTGATAATGATAGTACTATCATTTTAATATATTATCTTAGGGAAAACATTTTCTCATGTTGTAGGAAAACAATTTTCTCATGTTACACATACATAAAATAGTGGGACCCACATATACATATATTAATTCATATATGTATATGTGAGTCCCACTATTTCATATTGTAGGAATCTCATCAGAAAACACGGAAGCGTATTTAACTGATTTGATGTAGGAAAATAAGAACCTTCATCGTTTTGATTACCTGGAGAAATGCAGCGGTTTGAAAGCCTCTACACAAACATTCCTTGTCCGCTCTATGATTGATCTTCCAGACTATCTTTCAAGTAAAATGGGGTGGGTGTGTGGGCAACCGTTCAGATGATGAACGTTTGCCTCTTGGGTCTTTTTCTAATGAGCTATCCTTTTTTAGGCACAGTAGGAGTAAGTTAGAATATATAGGGTTAAGTGCAAGACTTAACCTAACCCTAAGCCTCATGGGCTTTGGTCTCACTAAAGCCCAATAGGGCTTAAGTGACTAAGAGCATATATCCAACAATCTCCCACTTGCTCTTTTAAGATACAAACTTAAGTTCGTAAACCCAAGATCATGTAGCCCATGAGTCATCATCATCTGATTATATACCTCATCCCTTGTATCGAGCTAGCTTGGGGATCTATCATTTGTCATTCATCAAGGCTCATGATAATCTATAGAAGATTATCTAGTTCGGTGCTACTCCACTAAAAGCCCGAACGTGATCTTCAAGATTAATGACACTTATAACATGTATATGCATTGCCCCTTTATAAAATGTCTATAATTGATTGACTTGTTTTCTGTAACCCAATCAATTATTTATTCCCTTGACTTTGATAGTTTCTCTAATGGATTACATGCACTGGACAGTGTCTTCAATATCCAAGTACCGAAACATATCAAGGGGACATTTCCTATAAATTCTATGTTGTTTATCTCATAAACACTGATAACCAAATAGTCTCAATCCCAAAATACCAAGTTATTGGCCGACATATAGATCAAACCTCACCTGTTGGTAAATCAAAGAATGAAAACTATTTAATTACCCATTTAAAATAAACTTAGGATTTAGAACAGCTGCATGACTATAGTTATTTGGAGATTTGATTCCTTATGACAGAAAGAACAACCTCAATCAAATCTCTCCTTGATCCATTCAATGTAAGTATTAATCCACACCAATATTTTTTATAATGATTCGGACAAAACCATTTCATAAAATATTGCAGCCTAAATAAAGCGCTCAACTTAATTTAATAGCTGTGAACCTATTCATCAATTGTGAAAACCTATGACCATGTCCTCCATGAACGTATCCATATGATCATATACTTCACAATTGATCTGGACCTTAATGTTTCTAAATTGTGTGCACAAAACAATGAAAAACACCTCATTTGTAAAAATTCAAAAAATGATTTCATTGTTTCATTGTCTTACTCCAAGAGCACAATGAGCACAATATCTCCCACTTGCTCAATGCAATTCCGGGATCCCCTAAGACCCAAAGAAGTAACATAGCTCTCAAACACAAGTTCAGGCAAACTCTTAATAACTAGGTCTGCAAGATCCACCTCTAATGCTATCTTAGTTTAATGTAAACTTCATAGCTCGAGGCGGATTTTCTTGAATCAATATCCACTTAAAAACTGAATTCGTGAAAGATCAGCTTTTTAAAACTCCCACTAGAATATACAGCACATAATCTCTCGTTCTCCGAAGATATTTGAGTACATGCTTAACAACAATCTAGTGTTCCTATAGGACTATAATGGTACCATCTCACTAATCCCACTGAGTGGCAGATGTTTGGTTTAATGCTCCACATGGTATTCATAAGACTACCTATTGCCAAAGCATAAGGTATCCTACTCATGCATTCTTCCTTCTCTGGATTCTTTAGAAGTTACTCCTTAGGAAGATGAATTCCACATCTGAGAGACATGATTCCCCTCTTAGAATTCCCCATGTTGGGTTTTGGCAAGAGTTTTGTCAATGTAAGTAACTTAAGATGATGCTAACTTCTTATTCTTCCAATCTCATAAGAGTTTCATACCAATAATATAATTGGCTTCCCCTTGGCTTTCATATTAAAACGCTTACTCAGCCAACTCTTTACGTTTGATATTACCTCCACTTTGTTTCCAATAAGAAACATATCATCTACATAAAGTACCAGAAAATCAACTGGCTCCCCTTGGATCCTTTACATACAAATACAAGCCATTAATCAATGTTTTCTCAAAAACATATTTTTGATAACTTGATCAAACCTGATGTTCCATGACCTGGATGCTTGCTTAAGTCCATAGAATGGACTTTCACAACTTGCATATAGTGTTCTTGCCCATTAGTTATAAACCTTTTTGATCGTTGCATGTAGATGTTCTATCATCCAACTCCCAAAATAAAATCTCATAAATGAGACTTGTAACAGCAACTAAGAAAATCTAGATAGAATCAAGCATGGCGTCTGACAATCATTTGCACCAAACTAGTCTTGAAGGTTGTCACCTTCCTGTCTATCATCTCTTTGCTTTGTAGGTCCACATACACATAGTGGGTCTTACCCCTCTTGGTGTCTTTACCAGAGACCATACAGAGATGAAATACAAGTATTCCACCTCATTGTTCATAGTTATGAGAAACACTTGATCAATAACATCTTCCAGTGCATTATCGTAACTCATGGGATCAATGTCACCCAACAAGAGATATCTTGAGGGTTGAAAAGATTCTTTCCCACTACGAATGTACCACACTAGATCTGGTGTATCTATAGTAGATCCAAGTTTTGGGTCAGATGGTGGCTCTTCATATTACATGTTAACAAATCCTTGATATTATTCTTCCACATAAGATACTAATATTTCTATTAGTTCCTACTTGTATTATCATGTTGAATTTCCAATTATGGTTCCCATGTTTGTTCACCCAGAGGTATATTTTTCCCCCTCTTTGAACAATCAAGGGAACAATGGATGAAGCTTCTAGAGAATTTTGGAAATTCTTGATCCGAGATAAAACTCATCAAGAATAACCTTACTCATGGGCTTATAATTTTCCATCTAGTCCTCCTTTAAAAAAGTCACGTGAGTTCTCACTAAGACGATCTTATCTTTTGGACTAAATAAGATCCAATCCCTGTTTCTCTTAGGTTAGCCAAAAGATATGCACACTTCCATGTAAGATCCCATCTTATTTGACCCCTGTTGCAAGTCATGTGCCGGAACACCCTAAATCTGAATATGGTTTGAACTGGGCTTGCACCCTTTCCATAATTCTATAGGTGTCTTTACGATAGTCTCTGATAGAACCAAGTAAGGAGGTACATTCCCTTCTCCTAGGCATCTCCCCAGAACGACATTGGCAAGGATGAATAACTGAACACGTACATCACCAAGTCTAGAAATGTTTGAACTCCATTCAACTAACGCATTCCTAGAGTTGACAGTTGTGAAAACTATCCCCTCTTGAATCAGGCAAGGCCCGAACTTACCAAGCAGGTATCCAACACTTCAGTCAGACCAAAGTTTTTATTTGAACACCTAGATGCTTTTCTGCCTTAGACTTAAACCTCTTGGAAATTTCCAAAAAACTCAAGACTTATGACGCACTAGGTTCATCTGTCCAAATCCAGAGCAACCATTCATTTAATGAAGTACTCATAACCTCTTATGGCTTGAACGCTAACTGATCCACATACTTGAGTATGTACCAATTCTAGTTGAATAGCTGCGCAAAAACCCTTTGACCTTGTAAGATTGTTTGGTCATTTTACCTTCCAAATAGGACTTACATGTAGCCTTTAGTTCAAAGACTATGAAACTTTCAGTCCCTCTTTTAACTAAACCATGTTTCCTATTTGAGGTAATCTGACTCAATCATAAAAGGCCAAGACATGTTTCATTTGAAACTTATTTCTTTGGTGAATATCCTTGTTCATGATCCTTTTAATTCAACATAATAAATTCAATGGGGCATAAGACATAGGTAATAAAGACTATTTAAAAAATGTGCCGAAACAAACAAGACAAAGAAGAACTTCGAAATGAAGCTAAGGAATCAATTGCATTTGAAACCATGTTTCAACGAAACAACTAACAACAATTAAATTCCTCTTGAAATCCGGAACAAATAAACAGTCGCCCAAAACCATAGTCTTAAATTATCAAAAGATAAAATAACTTGTGCTTCTGCTAATGCAGACACAAGCTGGCCATCTTTAAGCTTAAATTTTCTTTGTCCAGGCTACCAGGCGCCCTTTGTTTGATCTTTTTGGGCAATCTTTGTTCCTGTGTCCTTTCAGTTCGCACTTGAAGCACTTGCCTTCCAGCTTCTTCATAGCAACTGGTTTGACAACTGATAACCAAACCATGTTATTCTTGTTACCACCCTTAGGTTTTCCCTTAGATTTAACAAGACTCTTAGCAAAAACCGCACTGATTGCATTCATTCTAGCATAGCTGCTAGGTACTGCAAACATGTCATTAAGAGTCTGAAGCATCTCTACTCCACTCTTAACCATGTACACTTGCTTCTGCAAGTGTTTAGAAATACTGACAAGAACATAGCAGCGAACTACCATATCTGTCGTTTCCCAATCTAAGTATTGTGTCTTAATTGTCTTAGACACATCCTTTGCAGTGGCCATGGCTTTGGTACGATAAGGACAAAATTAAGCTCTTTATGTTTGAGAACAACATCAAGTTTTGTTTTCCACTCTTCATAGTTGGTACCATCTAGAGGCTTTAGACTCAAAATCATTGCTAAATGATTGAAGGAAGATATTTTCTGAAAAAAAACATACAAGGCACACAATTACAAACAAAAATGCAACAAACAAATTAAATGCAATTAGATTCTCATAACTACTCTTGTTTATTGTTAACAATCCATTAATTATCTTTACAAGGCTTACGATGGGCAAGATACTTGTAAAACTAACATTGTTATTTGGGCCTTTAGTTCCATTGCCAGAGCCTCGATGGGAGGGTTAACAACTTTACCAAAGTTGAATGTATTTAACCATTGTTTACTTTCAAAATTATCTTTAGTGTCTAAGTGTTGCCGACGATGGGCCGTACAAAACTTTACAAAAATTTTGAAAATATTAGGGTTTAATCTAGCGAAATCCGATTATCCTTATCCGATGGGGTCTCAGCGATAACCATTTCACTAATAAACCCACAATTGGAGCCTGTTGGTTTTAAAATTAAATACTTAATTTAAAACCTTCACCCATTCAATATTTTTTCATGAGAATTTTCACAAGCTTTGTTGAACGTAAAAAGTTTAATTTCAAAATTATCTTTAATAGCTTAGTATTGTACAACACTTTATTAAAATTTTGAAATTATTAAGGCCCAATAAAATCCAATCATGTTTATCCGGTGAAGTTTCACATGATTATTTTATTGACATGCCGACAATGCGTTCGGAGGTTAAATTAATTTCTTAATTTAAATCTTCTCCCATTTGTTATCTAGGTCCAATCTAATAAAATCCAATCATGCTTATCCGTCGGGGCTTCACATGATCATTTTATTAATGGTCCTATAGTACACTTGAAGGTTAAATTAATTTCTTAATTTAAATCTCCTCCCATTCAACATAAGCAACTTTCCGATTTCCAAGAATTGTTCAAGTGAGAGTAGCTTCTGTTTAATTTCAAGAATTATCCTTAGTATCCAAGCATTGACGACGATGGGTCATTCAATACTTTACTAAATTTTGAAATTATTAAGGTCCTTAAATCCAGTCATGACAGGCAGTATGTGCTTCACTCATGACCATTTTAGCAGACCCACAATTTACTCGCAAAATAAAACGGTTCTCTTAGGAAATTACCTGGATTATTTGTCTAGATTTTAATTCTACAATTAATTAGTCCAATTATTATTCTAGATTTTAATTTAAAATCATAATAGTTGATAATTAATTTAGTGGTTATCTAGATTTTAATTCCACAATTAATTAGTCCAACTATTATTCTAGATTTTAATGTAAAAAAATCATAATAATTGATAATTAATTAGTGGAAAGCCTAAATAATCACACATAATAACTATCATACTAGTCGATTCAGGACATATAGCTACTATGCAATTATGGCATGTGACTATGCAACAATATGCCATCTTCCTATTCTATATGGCATGTTATTTCTAATCATGTTAATCGCACATATAATTCATACTATTTAATAAAAGCATTAAATAAATAATTAAACAAATAACTTTAATCCATGGCTTTCCTATAAAAATTAAAAGATAAAATTTACAACTTTGGAATTTCTCTTTTGTTCAGTCCATGGTATTTGTCTAAGCCCCTTTAGGGTATCCATAGGCCCAAAAGCCCAAAACCTCAATCCTTCGCTAAAAACTCTAGGACACAAAAGAGGAACCCTAGCCTCCACTTCTGCCACGTCATCTACCGAAGTCAGATCAGCACAAAACTCCAGGGGAAGAACCGCCATGGGGAGATGAGTACAGAGCCGCCGGAATCACCGCAAAAGGAGGTTCCACGCGCCCTCACGCTCCGGTTCTTTGCCGGCGCGTGAAGTCCACGCGCAGCCCTTGTGGAGTCGCGTGGCGGGGCGTGGATGAGCTTCTGGGGTCGGGGTTTTTATATTTTCGCTCGTCTTTCCGTTCTCTTTCCAACGATATATGGTTTGTCCAATTCCGAGGTCCAGAGGTCTATGAAAAGTATCCCGGAAGCGTTGAAAGCTCATCTTCTTGCAATTTCTTGATTTACAACTTTTCACAAATTCAAAAATTTACATGGAAATTCCGAAAATAAAGTAAAAACAGCAAGGAGGAAACCTAATCATATGGGATTAGCCTCCTTGTTACAGATCAAGAAATACAGGGAAAATCTGACCATGGATTAAAGCCATTAGAAATAAAACTAATATTAAATAAAATTATAAACGAATAATTATCATGAATTAAATAACAAATATAAAAACAGATGCCATATTTTCAAAATATAATTTTTGAAACGAATCACATGAAATATGAAATAATATCAAAACTGGGTTCTTTTCCTCATCATCTTGGCTCTGATGCCAATTGTAGGAATCTCATCAGAAAACACGGAAGCGTATTTAACTGATTTGATGTAGGAAAATAAGAACCTTCATCGTTTTGATTACCTGGAGAGATGCAGCGGTCTGAAAGCCTCTACACGAACATTCCCCGTCCGCTCTATGATTGATCTTCCAGACTATCTTTCGAGTAGAATGGAGTGGGTGTGTGGGCAACCGTTCAGATGATGAATGTCTGCCTCTTGGGTCTTTTTCTAATGAGCTATCCTTTTTTAAGCACAGTAGAAGTAAGTTAGAATATATAAGGTTAAGTGCAAGACTTAACCTAACCCTAAGCCTCATGGGCTTTGGTCTCACTAAAGCCCAATAGGGCTTAAGTGACTAAGAGCATATATCCAACACATATGTGTATAGGAAACTTTTTTTTCTCATGTAACATGAGAAAACCAAAGCCCATTATCTTAATATTAAAATATATATAATCAAACCCATTACAATATGAAACTTATCATAAAACATTTAGATGCCCCTAACAGAGGATTATATTTATAATTCTATTTGCCAAGGGTTATGATAATGATAATGATAATGAAGAGCTAATAGAATATTAACGAAGCTCTTTACCCAAGGAGAGAAGAATATTGATTAATTAATGTATAAAATCCTGAAGACGAGATCGATCGAGTTTATCTGAAAGCAGATCTGATCAGCAGTGAGTGAAGTGTAAGGGAAGGGGACAAAGAAATATGTGGAGATAAAGAAAAGAGGAGAAGGAAGGAACGTAACAAAGAGGGAATTGAAGATGAGACAAAAGTGGATGGTGGGTTCTCAATTTCAGTCATAGTCCAACCACGTTTTCATGACTTGGAAACGTTACTAGACTTGGGAGATTCTCTTGTGCCGTGCTGCTTCCAATATTTTCCATCCTTATGACAAGCCAAATATGCTTTCATCATTAATAAGTAACTTTCTCATTATGAATTGTTTGGTGGCTTGTTAGTCAAATTAATAATCTCCACTATAATTATAAATGCAAAATATTAAATATTTTTCAAAACAATAATGCATCGCTTTAATTTCAAAACAATAATTCAAGCTGATTTAGTGAAGCTCAAAACATTTTTCCCTATAGCAACACTCTTTGTGACCACCAATAACAAATCAACATTGACATATTTTATTAGTCACTCTTCGTGACCACCAAAATATTATCAACAACTTCAATTTATATACAACAATTCAAACTAAATTCCCGCATAAACAGTGACCTTTTTTTTTTATGGGTCAAAGACTTGCTATGACTAGGACCAAGCAAAAAAATATTCTCTCTCTACCTGTAAATAGGATATAACAAGAGCATACGTTTGAATTTTTTTTTTTTTTAAAAAAAACTTATTTCTTTTGATATATAAATTATTATTGTATATTTTTGTAGAAAAGGACACGTATGTTAATGCTGAAGGACAAAGAATTGAGTGGGTTGGGTAGGGTTGGAAGATGTGTAGGTGTTGTTGTCTTCAAGGATCAAATAAGGGGCAAACAAACATGTGTGTGTAGTTGTAATCACTGTGTTTTGGTATAAGCCATTGAACCTAGCAGCTAGCTCACGCCCAATTCATTTGTTCATTCATCCACACACACGAGAATTGTTAAACAATGCCCTATGGTTATACTCTTGTACCATTCTCCATTCATGTGCAAGAAATTAAAGCTTGTCCCCACCAGTAATACCGAAAAGGTTTTCTCTTTTCACCTTCGCCTTGATTTCGAACACCAATTGAGAACCCTATCTACCTCTATTGCATCCATCCCTTTAATAAATTATATTTTATCACCGCTTTCATTTAATAAATTCTATTTTTATTAATGACAATTATGCTAACAAATAATTGTGTTTTAGGCCTGAAGCTAATAAAGCAAATTAGTCTTTCTCCTTTCAATTTACCATTTCTCAGTACATATTATCATTTCGGATGAGCTATGAAGAATTAAATACCGCTACTTAAGATGGGGTGTACCTTGTCTAGACCTCGTGATCTAAATTATATTACCATCTGAATTACTTATGTTTGAAGATTGTCTTGATCTCTCCTATAAAATGGTTAATCCCTTCATTTATGCCCTTCCACTGACATGATGGTCCGGGTGGATGGTTGGTTCAGATAAGTGGTTATACATTCTAAAAAAGATATAATTATATTTATGGTATTCATATTTATTTTGTTTTGATTTTTTATATATCTATCCTTTATATTTATAAAGTAGGGAAAACTTCACCTAGCCCCCACTGTAACTAAATATTTTCCAAAAGCCCTCATATATAGTTTCCTAAAACGTCACTAGAGTCCTATAAGGTGCAGTGAAATTAATTTCAAAAGGGAAAAGATAAAAATAGAGAACTTTACTGTTGCATAGCTATAGCATTGCGGAAGCTGCTATGGCATTGTTGCACCATTACAGTAGCAATCTAGGTAAAGAGTTACAAATTAAGGAGAAATCTAAGCTGAGCCTATTTTTATCCTGATATCTCTCTACTATATTCGTTCGTGACTTATTTATTTCTAATTCTAGCATAGAAGTTCATATTACTCAATCATATTCACATATCATTTGATTTTACCAAGTCAATCAACCATCATTCGCTTTTGTAATACCTGGATAATTGTTGTCCGGAATATTATAGTATATTAATGGAATGGCTATTTATGATAAATATGGTCTTAAAATGTTGTATAATTAGTCTATTTTCAAAGGAAAATACTAAGAAAATTAAATGGAATTTATTGCCAAAAATTTGGAAAATGCATTTTAGGGTCATAAAACATCCTAAGAATATGAGGATAAATTCTAAAGGGCAGTGAAATAATTATAAAAATTAGAAGGAATATTATCCCTAATTTAGACAATTTATTAAATTATCTCATTTGAGAATGGAAGAATAGAAAATTAAAAAGTATTCTGGGGATCAAATTAGACCCCATGATTTTTAATATTATGCATGGAGCATAAATTATTAATGTCAATAAAATAGTTGTGAGAAAATGATTAATCTTAATTAAGAAAATTATCAACAATTAGTGAGGGATTAATTTGGTAATTTTTGAGAATTTTATAAGATTATAGAAATTTAGGAAATATGAAAAATAAATAAATAAAATTATTTAATATTAAGGGCCGAAATTTTTGGCCAAATTAAATAAATAAAAAATAAAATAGAAATTAAGAAAAAATATCTAAGATATTTTATAATTAAATAATATTATAATGGTGAAAAACAAGTAGGATAAATGATCACGGATAGAAATAAAATGCTACCTAGAAAACCATAAACTAAGTTTTTAAAACCAGAGTATATATAAAACAAGTGAATTTTTACCTCGGAGTAGCCTATCTCCGAAGTCATTTCCGTAACCGACGGAGTGATTATGAGGTAGTGCCAAGAAGATATTTTGTGGAATTAAAACAGATAGTGGAAGTGAAAACCTATAGAAAATAATTCATAAAATGGAATCTGGGGATAAGTTGGTAAACATCTAGACATATTATGAACCAATGATTTATGATCCAGAAGTTGACGTCGGCAGACGCAATTTCCGTAGCCGACGGCGTTTGGCTGAAATATTCAACAGACAACGGAATGTCCTAAATGGGATCAAAAATTTAGTTGACCAAAGTAACTTGAAAGAGGAAGAAAAGACCTTCAGGGCCTTGCTTCCGGAATTTTGAGATTTTCCAAGATTACGCGATTAGGACACCGAATAGGAAGCTTTATCGGATAAAAGCCTATAAAGCAAGATGACATAAGCATGATGATGTCATCATTTTATCTTTTTGGGGGATGGGAAGGTCAGCCAAGAGGTGTATGGCCAAGATCAACCCATTTCAAAAAATGCGATCCAACGGTCAGAATCTGTCCAGACGAAGTTCAAAGAAATTACTAAAATGCCATCGTCTTTTTCTATAAATAGCCAACTATTTCATTTGAAATCTCACACCAAATCACAAGAGTGATTTTGAAAATAGAGAGAAGGAAGAGAGAAGGAGGAGTCCGGAGAAATTTATAGCAAAGTTTTGAGTAAGTTCTTCGGTCCTTAGTCTTTAGTTTAAGTAGTTCTTTCAGTAGTTATAGTAGAAATGCTAGAATAATCTCTAATCTTTAAAATTAGCTTAGATATCATGTTTTAGGAATAAATATGATATTTATTTCAAAAATATATTGGAGGAAGAGATATGTCAAAGTTCTGAAAGATTAGAGTCAAAATAGCAAAGTTCTGGCGAAAATTCCGTCAATTAATCAAACTAGGGGCAAAATGATAATTTGTACCTAAAATGTCTAATATGATATTAAATGTTCATAAATGTGATATTATCCTTATAGGATATCTGAAATCACAAACCGTTGTTTCTGCTGTTACCGATGTTGTACCATCGTCGTACTGCTGTCAAACGTACAGTTTTTCGACGAAAGTACCAGAGATCGTCAACGGACGTACGAACGCATACTGTAACCCTAACTCTATGCTACTCATATACATATATGTCATAGATATGTTCATATACTAAGGCTCTGCTTAGGGTCGTCAGTTATACATACAACTTTTTACGGGTTATAGTCTTGATAATGCTGTTGAGTTTTCCTAGCGCTGAGGACACAATGAGCCGTCGTGGCACTGGTTATGTGCAAACATGTTGCGAGACTTTACATATTGCTTTGTGCTTATATTCTGTCAATGTTATGATCATGCATCTGCTGTGAGCTTTTGTACTGATATGTTGTTATGTTATTATGAATATCTGTTGCCTATATATTGTCTTATTTGAGCATAAGGTTAACTGTTACCTGTGATCCAAATGGGAATTGGATCTTAGTTGTAGCCTCAGGATCAGGAGGACCAAAGGTTGGAGATAGCAAGCGGTCGGAGTAGGATTCACGACGGAGTTTTGATGTCACTAGTTTATGTATTTACTTTCTTTTGAATACTAGATTACTGTACCAGTACAATTACACTATGGTTATATATATCTAAGGTTCAGTTACTCGCTTGATAAAATGCTCTACTCTGATTACTGTTTTAAACAAACAAAAAAATCGCTATTTTAAATGGGATGTTACAGCTTTCTTGCTACATAAGATAGTATTATAATATTTGTGGAACATACTCTACTTATCATTTTATTACTTATTTAATTGGTACACTTGTCATTAAAAAATCCTGTAACATCCCACCTTAAAAACAGCGGAAACTTTTTTTTTCTAAAACGTTGATCAGAGTAGAGTAATTTCGCAACACAAGTAACTGAACCTTAATATTACATAACCGCAGTGTAAGTATATTTATACAGTCATCTACTATCAAAAGAAAGCAGCACCTAACTAGGCATATAAAACTAAAACCATAAAATTCCTTCTGCCGTCCTACGCCAGTCGCTCGCCCCTATCTTCAACCCCTTGGTTCGCCCGAACCTGAAGCTATAGCTGAGATCCAATTACCATTTGGATCTCAGGTAACGGTTAACCTTATGCTCAAATAAACAGTATATAGATAACAGTTATTCACAACTCATAACAGCAATAAATTACTGCATAAGCACACAGCAGATGCGTGATCACAACATTGACAGAACATAAGCACAAAGCAGTATGTAAAGTCCCACAACATGTCTGCACATAACCAGTGCTACGACGGCCCATCGTGTCCTCAGCGCTAGGAAAACCCAATGGCGTTATCAAGACTATAACCCGTATAAAGCTGTATGTATAACTGATAACCCTAGACAGAGCCTCAGTATATAAACATGTTTATCACATATATGTATATGAGCAGCATAAGTGTTAAGGTTACAATACGCGTCCGTACCTTCGTTGATGATTCTTGGCACGTTTGTCGAATTATGGTACGTTTGACAGCGAGACGACGGCGGTATGACAGCGGTGACAGCAGAAACAGCGGTTCGTGATTTCGGATATCCTAGAAGGATAACATCACCGATATGAATATTTAAGACCTTAACAGGCATTTTAGGTACAAATTACCATTTTGCCCCTAGTTTGATTACTTGATAGAATTTTGCCAGAGCTTCGCTATTTTGACTTTAAACTCTCAAAATTTTACTATAACTTTTCCTCTAACCTATTTCTGAAATAAATATCATATTTACTCCTAAACATGATATCTAAGCTAACTTGAAAAATTAGAGACTACTTTAGTAATTATACTATAACTACCGAAAGAACTACTGAAACTAAAAACTAAGGACTGAGAAACTTACTCAAAGCTTTGCTATGAACTTCTTACTCCTCTTCCAGAGCTTCTCTCTCTAACTTCTCTCTAGGATTGTGAGTGAATTGGTGAAGAATGAAGAGAAATGAAAGGCTATTGATAGAAAAATCCAATGGCATTTTCGTAATTTCATTGAACTTTGTCTGGTTGAATTCTGATCGTCGGATCGCATTTTTTTGAAGTGGCTTGATCTTGGCCCTACACCTATTTGGCCGACCTTCCCCCCACAAGGAGACAAAATTGATGACATCATCATGCTTGTGTCATCTTGCTTTATCAGATGAAATTCCTGGTTCGGTGTCCTGATCGCGAAATTTTTTGTAAAATCTTAAAATTCCGGGAACAACACGCTGAAGTTCTTTTCTTCCTCTTTGAGAATACTGGATTTTCCTAACCTTATATTCTCATTAAGGACATTCTGTTACCTGCTAAAAATCTTCGATAATCGCAATCGGGTACAGAAATAACGTTGGCCGGCGCCAACTTCGGGATAAAAATCCACTGATCAATAATATACTCTGGTTTTCCTCAACTTATCCTTGGATTCTAGTTTATGAATTATTTTCTATCGGTTCTCATTTCTATTATCTGTTCTAATTCTGCAAAATATCCCCTTAGTCAGATCTTCAAAACACTCCGTCGGTTACCGAAATGACTTCGGAGACAGCCTACTCCGAGATAAAAATTCACTTGTTCATACTATACTTTGACCCTAGTAACCTAGTTCATAGTTTCCTAGGTAGGATTTTATTTCTATCCGTGGTCACTTATCCTGTTAACTTTTTACTAATATAATATTATTTAATTATCACATGCCTTAACTTATATTATTATTATATGCAATTATCCAAAGCATCCTTATCTCCCCCCTTAATTTCGGCCAACACACACATATATATATAATTATATATATATTTTTTCATTTACCATAATACCCTATTTATCTTGTATTTATTTTTCCAAAAATTTTCCTATTGGTCCATGGATTTAGGCTTTTAAAATTTCTTGAAAAATCCTAAGCCTTTGATTTTTACCTTTCAAGATTACATCTTGTCCCTTATTAATTATTTAATTTATTTTTCATTTTTCCTAAATTTCTCTAATCCTATAAAATTCCTGAAAATTACTTAATTAATCCCTTAATAATTTCTAATAATTTTCTTAATTAAAACTAATCATTTTCTCACAACAATTTTATTGACATTAATAATTCAAGCTCCATGCAAATTATCAAAAATCATAAAGTCAATTTTAGTCTTAGAATACTTTTTAATTTTCCTTCTTTTTATTTCCATAAGAAATAATTTATTAAATTGTCTAAATTAAGAATAATATGCTTTCTAAATTTTTAATAATTATTCCATGCCTTTTATAATTTTTCCTAATTCTTCTCAGGATGTTTAATGGCTTTAAAGACACATTTTTCACATTTCCGATATTAGATTTCCTTTAATTTTCTTAATATTTTCCTTTGAACATATACTAATCACATAACATGTTGAGACCAAAATCTTCATAAATGGGCATTTTCATTATTGTGACATAATATTCCAAATAATAGTTATCCGGGTATTACAAATCCAACCAATAAGTTTTTGCTTTATAAGATTTTCTATAGATAAATTATTTAAATTTTCATGAATAAATTTACTTAACAAATTTTTATATTTGATTTTTTTTTTTGTCATAACTCACGCTTTCATACATTTTAGAAAGTGTTCAAACTAACAACTCCACTCTTAAAAAGCTTTAACAGAAATACTCCTTACTTATGCTATAAGGCTCTGACTAAATTTGATAATTTTAGATTATTACAAATTCTGGAAAGCAGAAATATAGTTGGCAAACCTTTTCCACATATGATCAACATTATATTTTCATAGAAAAGTGAGTGAACTACACACACACAAAACGTGTGTGGAGGAGGTTTCTTGGATGGTCAATCCTCTCTTATTTTCCGAACGTCTTTTCAATTTTGCGGATGACTTTTCCACATTAGAAAAATAAAAGTTGCCTCATCTCACAGTATTTTCACTTTAAGAAAATGAAAACATTATATGTGTGTGTGTTCTTTCCAACTAAAAGTTTTAAAAATAATAACATAAATCATTTTAAATGATTTTTCCTCTAGCCAAATATAATAATTTCTTCCTTGTAAATGCTTCATTCATAATTTATTTTTTTATAGCAGAGATAACTATTATAATTATAACTAAAAGCAAAATAGTATTCAATACAGATATACCTGAAATTTTAAATCTCAGGAAAGTTAAATGAAAATTTTCTTCTCCTATCACACTGTTCATAGCACCCATTGATTAAGACACAAGAAGAATCATGGAATTTTCTTTTACATCCCTCTCTTGCCAAATGCTTTTCAATATAGTAAAAGATTCCTCGCCGTAATGCTTACTAAAAATGAAACAATTTTTTCCTACCATTTCAAATTCTTCACATCTTCTAAGTCTCCTTTTCTACTTGTCATGAAATTCTTTTCCTTAGCAAAACACATGATCCCAAAATTATAATAAAAAATTAATCTATTTTTTAAAATTGTTAATAATATTTTAGTAAAAATTCTAAAATGTTTTTTTATTAATTGAAGATTATGTTAAAAGAGTTTAAAATGATTAGTTTATGGGAAAATTAGGGAGAAGGATCAAGATAAATAAATATTTATTAATAAGGACGTTAAAAATTTTAATTAATTTGAAGAACCAAAAATTAAACTATAAATCTTCAATTACATAATTAACCCTGACCATATTCCATACATTCTCACTAACCTCATCTAACTATTTGATGATTAGTTATCAGCTGATGTTCCCTTGTCAATTGTGTCCTTAAATTGAATTGGCCTTTTTGGTATGTGAGAATCACATATTTTTAAAAGAAATATATTATAATGTTTTTTGTGATTTGGTTAAGTCTTTAGAAACAATCAAAATCTGGAAAGAAATATATTTCTAATTATATATAGATTGTAAATGTTACTTTAACTTGGATTACTTTTAAGATAATCTGATGTGTGCAAAGAAAGAATGTCATAAAAATATTGAGGTGCATGTAAATATTTTTTATCAAAATATATGTGATGTAATACCCTAAAATTTATATTTCTCCTAAGTATCATATTTTGGCAAAGAAATACCTCTTAAAATAAGAGAGTATGTTGTCTCTAAATTTTTAATAGATTTATTATCATTTCTTAGGGAAATTTTCTTTGGATTCTAATAAATCCAAATCCAATTTTCTAATCTTCAATTAGGAATCATAAAATACCCTACAATTAATATATTAACATCTAGTTTTGATATAATCAAAGATAAGCCATAGAGGAGTATGGAAATAATATGTGAAATAAAAATCACATTAAATAACAACAATTTCCTATTTAAAAGAGCAAGATAAGCAAGGGAAACACTTAATTAAATTAAGATAATTAGTAAATAGTATAGGGCACCTAAGCTTGATTAATGGGAGATTAATGGCAATTTAAATAGGGGTAAATAAAATCATCAAGAGAGGGGGCTGTTATTTTCGAAATTATTCTAGAAAAGGAGTGTTATTAAATTACAAATCATACTCTAATTACCTAGAGTTAATTAGAAGACTTAGTAAACCTAAGATATTTGTAAAAAGAAGACAAATTGAAGTGCCAAAAAGGGGGCCACATTTTTGGAGAGGGAGGAAGAAATTAATTAATAAGCTCATGGAGTATTTAATTGATTAAAACCTCCATTAGTTGAATGATTGAGGGAGAGCCACATTTTGCCTTGCTTGTGAGAGAAGGGGAAAAAATAATGTAATCTAGATATCCTAGCACATGGGATAATTTGAGGGGACAATTTGGAAGAGGATAAGATAAGGTAATAAATGGAGTGGAAGAGGATAAGGAGAGAGGAAAAGAAGACTTGTTGAACAAGGGAGAAAAGAGAAGCTAATTAAACATTGTTGAAAAGTCAACAAATTCAACTAACCAATGGGAAGCTTGAACGATGGAATATTTAGTTAATGAAATATACATTAAGTGTCCAAAAAAAGGATGTGGATGTGTGAATATGTGTGTGTATGCGTATGAGTGTGTGGGTATGAGGAAGAGAGATCATTTGATACTAATTAAATCAACCAATAGGAAAAATCAAGAAAAATTGGGCCAAATCCTATGTAATTAAAATTAGCCAATAATAACATTTGAGACTTGAATTTGTGTCTTCATAAAAGACTAACACCCATGAGCCATTGATTAGAAAAGATCATCCAATAGGTAGGATTAAGGATGAGAGTTTGAGAATTACCAAACCCATTGAAAAAGGCTCCCTATTTATAACATTTTTCTATAAATAGGGAGTCTTCCTCTTCATTTTTCTCCACACCAAATCACACTTCAAGAAGGTGATTTCTAAGTAGGAGAGTGAGGAGGAATTTTGAAGCAAGAAGGAGAGTCTTCAAGAGGTAAGTTCTAGCATTTAAATTTCTAGTCTTTAGTTTTTATAAGTTCATAGTATAAATGTTAGTTTAATCTAGAAAATTATAGAATAAATTCCTATACTTGTTTTTAGGCCTCATTGTATTGAAAAATGCCTGAAGAGGTAAAAACATGATAGGAAATATGGTTTGGAAGTCCTTAGATTAAATTTGTAAGAGTTGCAGAATTTTCAGTTCTTAAGTCCTTATCAGGCAGCGAAAAAGATGCTATGATTTTATGAAGCAAATAAAGTTATAAAATCATGAAATTTTCCAGAAATAAAGTAGACATGTAGGGCTTTCCAAATATATAAAATATGCGACATTTTGATCTCTAGTCAAGGAGATATGAATTTTTGAATTTAAGCCATTTTTGCTGGAATAAAATCTGGGCAACGTTGAGAAAATTTAAAACTGGGAATGATTCATGGTGTTCTAGGTTCTGGGAATATTTTTCCTTGAAAATAGACATGCCAAGGGTCATGAGGAATTTTACAGCACCTCAAAATGATTTTTGTAGAATTAATTATGATTTTTCAAAGTTGCTGAAAAATTTGCCCAGAAATTCAGTATAGCGTTTTTAAATAAATGTAAGAAAGATTTTCTCCTCCCCTCATTTGGTTTAAAATTTTAGAGGGGAGGAGAGCCAAAATGTTAGATTACCCTCCCCTCCCCCTCAAACTAAACAAAATATCATTTGGTTTAATATGTGCCTAACGAGAATAAAGTCTAAACAATAATAAATGAAGAGCAAAATTGTACCTTCACCTAAAAAATTTAATGAAGTGACTTATTATAACCTTTTTTTTGTCGAAGACTTATTATAACTAGGATCAAGCAAAAAAAATATTATCTCTCTACCTTATAAATAAGATAACAGGAGCATACTTTTGTCAAAATATTTTTAAAAAAACTTATTTCTTGTGATATATAAATTATTATTGTATATTTTTGTAGAAATGGACATGTATGTTAATGCTGAAGGACAAAGAATTGAGTGGGTTAGGTAGGGTTGGAAGATGTGTAGGTGTTGTCGTCTTCAAGAATCAAATAAGGGGCAAACAAATGTGTGCGTGTATAAGCCACTGACACCCAATTCATTTGTTCATTCATACACACACGAGAATTATTAAACATTGCCCTCTGGTCATACTCTTGTACCATTCTCCCTTCATGTGCAAGAAATTAAAGTTTGTCCCCACCGGTAATAACGATAAGGTCTTCTCTTTTCAATGTACACATGTAGCTAGGTTTCTGAACACCAATTAAGAACCGTATCTACCTCTATTTGCATCCATCCCTTTAATAATATGCCAAATCCATTTCATAGACCCTAGATGCCATTTAAAAAAAAACATTCTTAATCATTTTTTATTTTTAATCGCTATTTTTTTAAATAGTCATAATCAGTATTTTTAATGATTATGTTTTAAAAAACAATCATTGAAACTCACACATATTCATATTTTTTAAAATTACGGCTTAACTTTTAACGACTATTTCTAAAAACTTAAGCTGCAATTTCAAAAAAATGTCACTGCTTCCTTTTTAACTTATGTTTTTTTATTAAAAAAATGGATGCTAATTAATATTGTTAAACGTACTTTTTGTTGCAGTGTATATGAAGAATTGCAGGTAATACTTAGTAGTCTAGTTTAATTTACTTCTTCTATATTGTTTGGTTTATTCTCATTTTCAATTTATTAAAAAATAAGGGAGGATATTATTGAAGTCCTAAATAAGGAAAATTATATGTTGACAAGTTTCATAACATGTGAATAATAAATCTTTTACTCATCAATATTACTTCTTTAGTCGTTAACTTTGACTTTTTTAATATTATTTTTTATAGTTGGCACATAATGATCTTATAAATAATTATATATAAATGAAATATAGACACATGGCATGCTGAGAATCATCAAGAGTTGAATGTGCCATTATTGTCCTTACCTCTGATGCAATTTGCTGCTGTATGTCCTGTCTTTTGCATGTGATTGTGTTCAACTCATGTCCATATGAAAATTTAAAGCACATCACTTGCCATTACGTCTCCTTCCCGTTTGTGTTGCCTGTAAAGGATGTGTCCTTGTAAAAGCTGCCTCCCTAGAAATGCAAATAGCTAGTTAAATTACATTTTGTATTAATCTTAATAATTTAAAATGAAATTAAATAAAAATTCTTTTGATTTTGATTAATAGCTAGTAATCTCATAATTTCTTGATTTGTATGGGAAACGCGTTAGTAACTTGTAATACACTAATACGCGTTAGTAATCTCATAATGATTTTGATTTTTTTAAGTGGAGAGTCTTCATATATTTAATTAGACTGTGTGAAATTTTATAACTTGTCCATCTCTCTCACTTTAAAGAAATTTGTGGCCAGACCTTATCGTTGAAATTCTACATCCCATTTGACCAAAAAAAAAAAAAAGAAATTCTACATCCCATTCATAGAAGATAGTGAATGAAAAAAAAATTAAGGTGTTTTAGAAAATATATGTCAAATTAAATCACTTAACCAACTTCCTTAATCTATCTAAATTAGGTAAATATATCTTATATTTAGGATCAGATGAGTATTAACTAAATTTTTAAAATACAAATGATAAAATACAATAGAATTAAACAAACTTAACTTATTAAGCTTATATATACTTGTAGATATCTCCTTATATTTTATTCACGTACGACAATTTCAAACTCAAAAGTTAGAGATTAAACACAAGTAGTTAAGATTATGTGAAACTACTATATATTGAGATCAAAAGATAAGCAAGTTATACATAATAAGTTTCTTTTGTACGTGGTTTTATTTGTGTGTAGTGAGAATATTAAAATAAGCTGCATACAAATAAAAATATCTCCATTTATATATCTGTGTTTTTACATTTTAGGTGGGGCGAGCGCCCTACCCCCAAAAAAACATCCGCCACTGATGGGGACCCCACCAGCCCAAGCCCACCCCCTTCTCTCTCTCCAGATATTGCGTTTGCATGCATGTGATCATCAGGTCTGAACACCCCCTGCGTCTGGGGACTGTGGGCAAATTAAATTCCTTTCTGGGAACGAAGGTCCTTCTCTTGTTCCTCTTGACGTTGATGCTGTTCTTCCCTTTTGGAATTCCCATGGGCCCCACCTCCACCCCTTTCCTTCGGTCCCCACCATCTATTCTGCTATAGCTAACCCTTCTTTTCTTCTCTCTCTCATACCACCTTTCACATCTCTTTCACTTCTTCATCTTCTTCCTCTCACTCCTCTTTTGTATCTCTTCTGGTTCAAAAAAAAAAAAAAAAAAAAATCTCTTTGTAGTTTGTTCGTACACACTCCTCCCTCTCTTCCTTCTTCAACTGTCCATTAAATGATTTTACCTTATTAATTTCTCTTAGGGTGTGTTGGAAAGGGATGGGGAGATCCCCTCCCCTCATTTGGTTTAAAATTTTAGAGGGGAGGAGAGCCAAAATCTTAGATCACTCTCCCCTCCCCCCTCAAACTAAACAAAAGATCATTTGGTTTAAAATTTGTATTGTGATTGAATTACAATCAATTTTTTGCAAGGTGTTGTTATTATTGGGAACTTGTGAATTATGTTATTAATGAAACTTCTAAATTGAGATACAATCACTTTTTCGCAAAGTGTTGTTATGACTGGGAACTTGGGAATTACTAAATGAAACTTGTGAAATGATAAATTAAACTTGCCAATTTCTTATGTTCTCTAGTAATTGAATTACAACAGGTTTAGTGTAAAAATATTATCAATACTGGGAACTTGTAAATTACTAAAAAAGACTCATAAATTGGGAAATTAAACCCCATGAATGGAGAAACCGAAACCGAAGTTGTGAATGTAATAACCATTGGCTAAATTTATACATTGGATACAGTTTTTAGGAATGGGTCAACAAACTACACCAAAATGAAAGACATTAGTTGGAGAATAGGTCCATTACTCAGCAGAATTCACTCGTACAATTTACGGTGAGATATAGCATGTTTTATTTATAAACTAAGTAATCATCCACATGAAATTATTTTCCATAATTATATCATTGAAACGACTCCTTATCTTTTCGCTTCATATGAAAGTATTTCACTTTTTGGAAGTATTGTCTTTTATAGACTCAATGATAACGATATGGACAACAAGTGTCAAGACATTTTGATGAATACATTGTCACTTCCGAGAGAAAAATCGAAGAAAATTAAGTGGTAGTTTCTTTTTAATAAGAAAGGGAAAAGATAAAAGAAAGAAAAGTTCAACCAATAATGAAATTGAAACTTCCATCTGCCATCAAGCAAATATTTGACTTTTTCGTGCAGAAGGAATAAAGAAGATTACCAGTGGACCTTTAGCATTTTGAGTCTTCTGCGTTTTTTTTCTTCGTTGTTTGTTAAAAAGGAAAAAAGAAAGAAGGATTACAGATATTGAAGTCCAACCCCAAATTTTAAATTCAAGAGTTAAGAGAAAATGGTGTCTAATATTTTGAAGTATTTTTCTATAAGCATGCGGTATCCTAAAGTCTTTCAGGAATAAGCGTTAGTAAAGAATCTATTACACAATTTCAGCCATTCTCTAGCAAAGCAGTAGGAAATTATTCTATGAACAAGAGTTGCTTATACAAAACAACTGACTATTGACTCGGATGTAATATGTAAAGAGATCAAACACGAAAAAAT
The DNA here is from genome assembly GCA_037074495.1 of Acacia confusa. Taxonomy (NCBI): domain Eukaryota; kingdom Viridiplantae; phylum Streptophyta; class Magnoliopsida; order Fabales; family Fabaceae; genus Acacia; species Acacia confusa. The sequence goes on along the minus strand of CM073502.1, from coordinate 40,612,242 downwards.
GGGGGAAAAAAATAAATCCAAACTTAATTAATCTTGTGATTAATTAAGATGTAAAGAAAAGAAGCAAAAGCACCAAAAGGAAAAAGCATAAATGAATCGGACACGGGCACAAAGCTTGAAACATTCATATAAAGAAGCAAACCAGATGAGTGGAGCTTTCAGTAAAATCAGCAAAGTGGAACCAAAATTAGCATGCAATGATGGCTATGCGATGGAGTTTTGCTTGGGCAAAAGTAGCAGTTTGAAAATGAACCTAACGTAAAAAATAGAATTCACACTTATTCATGTGCTATAAACACAAGTGAAAATAAATATCATGGACAGAGACCTCATTGGTTCCCTCAAGTTCGCTTCTCTCCACTTGGAAGATTCAACCTTTCCACACTCTCTTTCTTTTTGTGGGTACACAATCCAACTCAACCATCCTCCTCTGCTGCTCGACCCTTATCACCGTCTCCTCCACTTCTCCACTGGAAATAGCTCTGCCAATGCCTCCGATGACCCTCTCAGGAGGAAGTTCACTACCCTCATGTATATACTCTCTTTACTCTATTTTTATTTATTTGCTTTAATTTTCAGAAAGGTTCATTTTTTAGCTCTCTTTTTATTGCTTTGGTTTCTGGATGGACGGTAATCTTTAGCTTGGAGATGAACTGATTTGTGTTTGTTCAGATTTTTGTGTACGGATTGAATCATTTCAAAGTTAAAGCCTCTCATGAAAATGGATCTAGATGAGCAGACAGCTCATTTGCATAGACAAGCTCCTGACCATCCAGATCTAGATTTGGACGGCCTAGATCTTATTTTGTTTTTATTTCTTTTTTATTTTTTACATGAAAAAATCATTTTTAAAAAAATGTTAGTTCAAAGATTTATTTTATTTTAGGTTCTCTACATTAAAATTATTTTTTATTAAAAAAAATTAGGCCGTCGAGATCTAGATTTAGATGGCCAGGAGCTCGTCTGTACGGACGAGCTCCCCTGCTCGTCCCAAGGATGAACAGGAAACCAGATCCCTCATGAATTCTCTTTCTTCCTATTTGTTTCTGCAAATGTGTTATGTGTTAATCGACGTTCTCATTCCTGATTTGACATTGTTAGGAAAAAAAAAAAAAAAATTGTTCCTGCGTTTAATATATGCTCTTGCTCCTGATTGGACATTGCAAGTCTTATTGGTGTTATTTTTTCAAGGTGGAAATCCTGTTGAATTAAAGGGTATAATGGGAAGAGTGATGAACAAAGTTGATGACAAGTTGCCAAGTAAGGATATGGAAAGAAAGGCCTTATTCTCGCCCAAATGAAAACGTTTAAAATCACAGTGGTGCTAAATGAAGATTCATCAAATAAGTAAGTATGCATGGCTGAATACGCTACATATATATTTAATTTGTTGTTCAATAGAAGGATAGATACTGTAAACATGGACCTCCAGTTAAGATCCTTGCTATGTGCTTTGTTTATGATATATGCCTCATTCATAACTACTTAAACAGTGTCTTTACTTCAAGGCATATAGTCATATCTCTCCAACTCCTCAGGCACGGTCCCCATGCTTTAGATGATAACAAAATACGAGTAATGTTGATGTGTCTTTCACTGTTAAAAAGCTGTGGTTTCCCAGTGCAAACTATGCAGGTTCAGAAGTCTATGAAATACTAGAATCACTTTAGAGTATTTAAATCACTTAAAAGAAAACATATTCTCAAGTTTCCATGTTTATACACGTGTCTTTAAAAATTGAGTGGTCATGCATAATTCAACCTCATAAGAATTAGCACAAATGTACATTTTTTGCTACACTCCATGACTGTATATTTAAAGAGATTTTCTGTTTTGGTTTTCATTTATTTCTTGGAACCGTGATTATTAATGACAATTCTGCTATTCATTCCGTACGCATATTTGGCTTTGATGTTGTTTCTTGAAAGTAAATACATGTGGCTCATTAAACTGCGTCAAAGCTTGAATTAACTCAGTGCTACTTTATTTGAGTTTTATTTTTTAGTTAAAACTTGATGACAACAAACAACTTTGCCAAAGTACTTTTTTATGTTTATCGCCTCACTTTGTGCATTTTGTTTTCAGGATTGGAAGGGATGGAAGCAACACAGAATGAGGTGTCATCAATACCTGCCCAAAAAATTCCAGGCAGAGACCAATTCTGCCAACTATTAACTGGATTATCAACAAAAATAATAAAGCCACAAAATATCTTGTTAATAAAGAGTCAATCTCTACCAGAGAAACCATCAAACTTTCTTCCCGGAGGGTCATGACTAAACACAAAAATCCTTGAGAACTAATGAGGTGAGGATTTGTGTTAACCTTTCTCTTTGGGGTGAGGACTCAACCATCCGTCACACTTAATATATTGACAATGAACTCTTTTTATAGAATAGGGTCATCAATCAACATATACAAGATATTAAATAACTATGATGGATTTCGTATCTCTAATACTGTCCAAATCAGAACACAAGCAATTTTAGAATCAATCAAACATCGTAAGAATTTCGAGCAATGCAAAAAAGTAATCAAGGTTACTCTAAGGCGGTATCCAACAAAGCAGTGTGTTAATTTTAAATAATTTGTTTAATGGTTTGAATGTTCTCGTTTTACATTCACTTTCTTCTGATTGTAAAAAATTCTTGTCTATATTATAATCTTTTAGGAAAGATGGAGCAATAAGCAAAATATCGTTTCAAATTTGAAGGTAGATAATGGTAGTTCAATATGGGATAATGTGGCTATCATTTTTTGTAAATTTCCCAAAGATTACTTTTCAAAATCTTATCCTAATCTTAAAAAGAAAATTTTCTACGTAACAAACTTCTGTTGTTATTGCTAAAGGCAATCCTCCACACCTGTAAGTTAACAATTTTTCTACCAATTTGTACAAGATTTGGATCTACATTATGATGTTGGTTGTTAAATGCATGATTTGCAAATAAATTTTAACAATCTCCATCTTCTAATGGCTTCAATGAATGTGTGAAGTACAACAACCATGACTTGTGCTACATTTTGATTACTTCTATGTGTGTGTGTATTTTTTTTGATAACATATGTGTATATATAATTGTTAGAGAAGAGCATCATATGTATCTCTTATTGTCAAACTAAGTTTGCAAAAAAAGTATAAGATCCATTTTCATATATGTGTATACGGACATATAGGTTCTTGCTTATTTTATTATAGCTAGGTATAAAATGAATAATGCAAATGCCTTTCACTTGTTAGTGAATAACAGGTATAAGTATAACCAAATGGGGCATTATTTGTTATATAGAATTTGAGAAACAAGTTAAATTATTTATAGTTTATATATAAACAAGGCTACTAAGTTTAATCAATAATATTAAGCTTTCTAAGTTTCATATGTTTTATTTATTGAAGTTAATAAATTTAGGACTAATAAATTAATAAAAATAAGTCAATATATTTTAGCATCAAAGTAAAATATAATAATATTTAATAAATTAAAATTTATAAATTAAAAATTATTATTAATTTAATACACAAAAAAATTCAAATCCTAACCTAGTTGAGTGCAGTATTTTTTTGCCACCATAGATCTTATGTTTATATATTTTTTGGCCAGTAATATTATCTTTACAATTTAAAAAAATTATGTAGAAATTAAGGATAAAGAATAAGATGGAGGATTAAATTTGAATTAACCGTTGAATTCATTAAAAAAAAAAAAAAGAATTTCACTCCTAAAGAAATAGTTCCGTTGTGACGGGGGCGCGCTTCTTTATTTCCTAACTAGCAAATCAATTGGACGAAATAGTTCCGTTGAGTCGGCATTTTATTTCCTAAATCATTGAAGCAATTAGAAGAAATAGTTCAGTTGTGGATGCTTTTTATTTCCCTCCTAAATCTGCGAACCATTTCTTTTGTGTTTGCCAGTTTGAACTCGTAACTCACAGGTGAGAGCATTGTGCTCTGACCAGCAATGGACGAAGATGGCTGGGCAGGCGTTAATGGCTCTGCATTTCCGCATGCTTCTCCTCTCTCCTGAACCCCAACTTTGCCATTATGGGCGACGCTTCTTCCTCACTCACCGGTCGTTACAAAACCAGAGGCCAAGGGTTTTGTCAGGAAACCGATGCCAATCTTAACATCGACTTTTCTGGCTCCGATTTTGGTTCCCCCACCACCAAGGGTGTGCCCGGTCCTCATCTATGTGAGTTTCCCCTTCCCTTTGATTCTTCCCTAGCTCTTCATGTTCATAATGTTTTGGTCTTTATGAGCAGGAACGGAACGGAGCTTATAATAGATATTTGGGGCTAAATGTAACTAAGAAAATATTTGAAAAGCTAATTGTATAAGATAAAAAAGGAACACCATAAAAGTTTTTGAGCCATAAAGGTTTTTTTTTTTTGGGAGAAGGAGCAATTTTATACATGAAGTTTGCCTCAGGAGCGCCCAGCACCACGAAGTTTTTTTTGGACCAAAAATGCCACGAAGTTACGTTTTGGGAGCGTTCAGCACCACGGACCGTTAGTCAACGGACGTTGACCGTTAAGTCTGACGGAAATGAACAATAACTTCGCAGAAATTACAATTTTGCCCCTAATTTTAAGCTGAAATTACCATTTTGCCCTTAGTTTTAAATAATATATTGTTTAAAAAAAACAATAAAATAACCCCTCCCCCCGTGGCCCCACCACCGCCGGCCACCCACCCCACCTCCGGCCGGTGGCGGCGCCTTTTTTTTTTTTAAAAAAAATAAGGTTTTTTTTTTTAAAAAAAACTAAGGGGAGTCTAAGGAGCCCCACCACCGGCCACACCACCGCCAGTGGCCGTCGCCGGCGGCCGGAGGTGGCCGTCGCCTAGCGGTGGTGTGGTCGGTGGTGGGGCCCCCTAGACTCCCCTTAGTTTTTAAAAAAAAAAAACCTTATTTTTTTTAAAAAAAAAAAGGTGCCGCCAGCAGCAGCGACCGGAGGTGGGGTGGGTGACCAGCGGTGGTGGGGCCATCGGAGGAGGGGTTATTTTATTGTTTTTTTTTAAAAAAACATTATTTAAAACTTAGGACAAAATGGTAATTTCATCTTAAAATTAGGGGCAAAATTGTAATTTCTGCGAAGTTACTGTTTATTTCCGTCAGACTTAACGGTCAACGTCCGTTGACTAACGGTCCGTGGTGCTGGACGCTCCCAAAACGTAACTTCGTGGCATTTTTGGTCTAAAAAAAACTTCGTGGTGCTGGGCACTCTTGGGGGCAAACTTCATGTGTAAAATTGCTCCTTCTCCTTTTTTTTTTTTTAAAGGAAATATCGTATAATGATGATAAACGACCAAGTCGTCAAGTGCAATCGAGTAACCATTCTTTTTTTTTTTTCCAAGGGACCAATGGTCCGACAGGTTCAAATGCTGATATAAAGACTGGATAACCCAGCATCATACCACTACATTACACTACAGTCTTTAGTCTTTTATGTAGTACAATCAATCAAGCCTCCGCTTGCGTGGCCATTGATTTGTCATTTATCTTAAAGCTACAAATCCAATCTATTTGAGCCCCCAACCTCCCCTTCAGTCAAAGATTCAGAGCATGATCAGAATACACAACCAACCACAAGCGCCGATGAGAATAGAATAATATTGAACGACGAGATGGAACGCCAAGGGTATACACACATATCAGAATTGCCGAAAGCAATTATAGATCTAGAACGCAAACGCAAGCACAGCGGAATAAAATATCTACTAAATCAATAAAAAATTCTCTGGAAGCCACAGCCACCATGGATGCCGACGACAGACAGGTTTCGAGCAGCAAGAATCGAAGAAAAACACTGGTTTCGACAACACATAGATCAGGAGCAACGAAGATCAAAGAAACAGAGATTCTTGATGGTCAAGAAGAACCAGATCCGACGACTTTGTCCTTCCCATCTTTGGTGTCTCTCCATCTCTCCTATTTATCCATGGCGACGAAGCAGATCCACCTCTCAGTCTCAGCCATGCCCTCTCCCAAACCTCTCGATCTCCTTCCTCCTGCTCCTTTGCTTTCCGCTCGCCATTTTCTTTTCTGCCATCACAAATTCTCTAGATCGAACACCAAAATTTTTGAGGGGGCCATGTCCCAAGGAAGCTCCGTCTCTGTCTATGAGTATCTCGGCGGTTTGTGCGTCTTCTTTTGCATTTTGGTTGAATATATTCATGTCTGATGGCATTTGATATAAAGTGAGCTAAAAAGGGGTGTAAGTTCACTGTGACCGAATTATTTTTATAAATCACCCATAAATGTCCTATGAGTATTAATTGGAAAAAAATGTCCCAAATTTATAAAATAAGAGCAATGAAAGGGTCATTTCGAACTAGTGACCTTCATGCTTGACATGTGTTATCGATTGCAGGAGTCATAAACATTAGGGTGCGGGGAAAACGGAAGATATGATCGAACTAATTATTGGAGCAGTTGCCTTGATGAGATTGAGAGCAAGTTTCACGGTTTTAGTTGATAAGCTCCTCTTTTTCTTGTCGGCGTGCTTCGGTGATGGTTTTACACTTTAATTCTTGAGCCTTTACATACATACATACATACATACATACATATATATATATATATATATATATATATATATATAATGAAATAGCTAGTCATGATATAGTGGTTGATATAGAAAGTTAACTGTTCCAGAAGTGGCTTCAGCAACATGGTCTTTTTAACTGTGTTAGTATCCTCTGATTCGTCTTTCTCTCTGTCGTGGCAAGTTTCCTTTGTTGTTTCTGAATGTCTTGTTTTGTTTTAAGATGGGTTAACTTTATTCTGGGTTGCTTGTTGTGCTTTGGGAATTCAAAACGCTGATCCAAATATAAGCTGAAGGCTTGTATGTGTATTGAATGAACAGTACAGGTGTAAATCTGCAATTGATTTTATTTTTATCTAGGATCAGGATGCACTTTTTTGATGATCTGAGATGCCTTCAAATAATTAATTGAAATGTTGTCCCTTGTAGTTTTTTATTTGGCAGAAAGATTGTGGAATCTTAACTTGTAATTATATTGTTGCAGTGTTTTTTTCCTTTGTTGCATGTGAAGGTGGCTACAAGGGAGCCAACCAGCTGCAAATCTTTCCCGTGAGAGGGGTTACAGCCACTCAACTCTTCCAAACACAGGTAGCATAATAAGCAATGTTGTTACTTGTTACATTGTGTGAAAATGCTCTTTTAACCCCTTATCAGAGAGAAGTTGACACCAAGCAAGGTTTTCACTAAGAATGGAAGTGCATACTGAACCAAAAATGTTCATATGGTTTTAGTAGACCAGACATCTCATTTGAGCACTTTGAGTCAAACAGGATTGGGATGCTTTGATGACTTGCAGGCTAGACTGTGAACCTCAAATAGTCAGCCTTCTCTCATCATGCCTCCATCTTATTCAACAACTATTCGGATATCACTTTTCTGTCATTCAATTGATTGATTATAAGACAGTATGTTTTCACCAATGGTCCTGTGAAGATAGAAAAAGACTATATGGTAGTGATCATTCATTTTTCATTTATATCAACTTGATTAGAATATTCATAAAATAAAATGCTAGGTCAGCCTCAAAAATCATTCATGTACAATTCTCAACTAAGTTATGTTTTTTTTTTTTCCTCCTGCTTTTGATCAATAGTTGCTGAGGGTTAGTTTATATTTCTCTATCCTGCCATACCCACACCTCATGGAGTTTAAACTAGTTTTATGTTGGCCTTTAAGGACTCAGTCATGATTTTCTCTTGTCTGGAATTTGGTCTGGAGATAAAGAAACATTAGCTAATTCTACCCCTACCCCAACAGAAAATTTTTAAGCTGATAAAATGGAGCTTTGCGTTTTTTTTTTTGGCTGTACTCCCTCCATTTCATATTTCAGGACAATTTTACTTAATGCATACCCACCTAACGAAATATAGTTAAGATTCCATATTTCCCCTCAACTTTAGCATTCTTTAATATTTATCATCGATCAGTTGTTTCTACTGATTACTTGTCTTAGTCATGTAATTTTCTCCTAGGACATTTTACGTACACAAGATATTAACTGTATTTAAAAACATGTAAAATTCCTTGCATACTGAAACATGAGATTTTCTGCAAAATGACTTCTAATATGAAACAGAGGGAGTAAAAGCTTTTCATGGAAGGGAATATTGAAACTTATGGTTAATATAATTTTACTGCAGGAATCAGTCAATGGTTGTTGGCACGTCCCAAGTGCGAGTGATGATGATTACAAGACCCCGAAAGAACATGAAAAAGATCACTAAGAGAAAAGGCTAACGGTCGCCTTGATACCAATTTTGACTAGTAATGGAATACTCCTACTGAAATTATATTTACTTGTCTAATTTCACTACACATTCCAGAAATTTTTGTGCATTTGGTCTATTAAAGTATAGTCTGGAACAAATTCATTTTCCTCATCTGAAAGTGTTTTTTCTATTTGTTTTAAATCATTGGGATTGGCTATATGCAGCTGTTAGCTGTAAAAAGCTTGTTGGTGTCAAATGATGAGACTGGAGACCACTTGCTCCAACTATTAGGTTGCAGTTTTTATCCAAGATGAACCAGGTACGTAATGCTTCAGAGGCTTTCATATACATCACGTTATTTATAGCTAGATCCAAATTGTCTACCTTGACGCATTGCTACATCTATTGCCTAACCACTTTGAGCCTTAAATTGTGTTTTCTTTCATTACCATAGCCAAAAAGAGAACTGTAAATATTTCCCATCAGTGTTGTTAGTATCGCACGATACGCGATACGTATCGTGCGATCCGAGTCGATTCGAGGGGAAAACGATCTGAACCGAGCAACTGAATCGATTTTGAACAGAATCGCAATAAAGAATCGTGAAATCGGACGATTCAGAGTCGAATCGTGAATCAAGGCAACATCTACGATTCAAAAATTCAAAAAATGAAACCTCGTTTGTTTCCAATTTTTAAGCCGAAAACCACGTCGTTTGTTTCCAATTTTTAAACCCAACCGAGATTCGTGGGAGTTAATTAACTTGGGAACGGATTGCGTCAGAAAAAGAACAAAAGAAAAAGAAAGCAAGACGGAGACGAGACGACATATGAGAGTTTGAGAGAAGAAGGGAGAGATTACCGTGAAGCTTGAAGACGCCTTGAAGACCCCTTTGAAGAAGAAGAGAAGTTGCAGAGAAACCCTTGAAGAGGAAGTTGCAGAGCTGTGAAGTCGAAGAGCTGTGAAATCGGGGACGACAAAGTGACGGGACGCTGCTGCTTCTGTATGTTCATCTTCAATTAATCTATTATCTATTGCTTTTGCTTCTGACGGACGCTGCTGCCTCTATATTTGAAATTGAAATTTCTTTATCTATTAAACAATACACAATTACACATCTTTATCTTGCCCTTTCCCTGTACATCACGTGAGGTGAGAGTGTCAGATCATTGTTTTGTTTTTTCCTCTCAAAAGTCAAAACCTCACCATCTTTTTTTCGGTCAAACAAAAAAATCAGACCATGCTTTCTTATCTATTAAATATCTTTATCTATTTCCCCTCTTCCTATCCATCACGTGATTAGCAATTGGGAATTGTTGTGTACAGTGCCGCAAACAACTTTAATGGTTAATTTTTTATCTTGAAGGAAGTATTTCTTTAAACAATTTTCATTCATTGTGTTGTACTGTTTTACCTGTGCTGTGCAGAAGATAACTTTAATTGTTAATCTTAAAGAAAGTCAGAAACGACAAAAATGGCTCCAAAGAAATAATAAAGGCAAAGGCATCATCATACAAGATAATGCCAATAAGATTGATAAACGAAGTGACATTGCCAACAAGAATAATAACGGAAAAGGATCTCAAATTGTTGAACAAGATATGGGAGATGAGTTAGATGACCTTTCTAATGAAGAGGATGAAGGATTAGATATGCCAGAGCTACTGATAATGATAGTGATAATATTGGTCTTGATGATTGATGAGTAGGAGAATTATTGGTTTTAGATTTGATTACTTATGTATTTTGGTATTTGGATTTTTTTTTTTTAAGTTGGATTTATATTATATTATAGTGCTTATACATTTTTACATCATTTTTCATTTATCTCTAAATCTTACGATTCGATACGATTCACGATTCACGATTCAAAAAATCAGTCAAACGACGGTACGTATTGCGATTCAACAACCTTGTTTCCCATCATATTGCAACATCCTTTACCTAACCACTTTGAGCCTTAAATTATGCTTATCTATGTTTTATGGCATATTCACTTTGATTGGATTTGATTGATCGGGGGGAGTGTGCATATCCTGAATATTCAGATACACGCATAAATCTCTCATATTCATTGTTGATTGTGATGGCTAAAATGATTGTATTATGAAGGTTAGCCCTATAAACAAAGTAAGGCAAATGCTCTATGATCATTTAGTCTTCAATTGGATTTTGTGAATATCTCACGAGAGAGTTAGCCTTGTTGGAAGGATCTTTGAGCCTATATTTCCAAAAATTGTGTGGTTAACCCCCTACATTGGTAACTTTTCAGAACTTGTTCTAATTCTTTTTATAGCTACTTTATGCTTGTGCAATTCTTTAAAATGAGAGAGGCATTCATATTCTAAACCCTTTTTATTCCAAACACAAGTTACAAATATCATTATCCCTTGCTACCCTTTGAGCCTATCACTTTTCTTAAATTCCATTATATTGTGGTAAGTTGTTGTGCATGTAAATATAATTTTAGGCATTCTCATTTTTTTATTTATTGGATCACATCTAGTGGTATTGTTACTATTATTTAATTATTTGTGGGATGACAACAAATGAGAAAAATAGAAGTTGGCAAAAAAAAGAGAGAAAAAGATAGAAGGAAAAAAAAGTGTAGCTCCCCTAAAAAGAAAAAGGAGGGAGAAAAGAAAAAAGGCATTCCATAAAATGGGAGAAAGGAGCCATAGAAAAGCAAATAAAAATATATAGCTCCTCAAAAGGAAATAAAAGGCAAGCCAAAAAAAAAGAAAAAGAAAAAATGAAAATCAAGAAAACAAAGAAAAAAAATGTAGAGAGAAATAATGAAAAAGGGAAAAGCATCCCACCAAGCTCTCTTGATTACCAACATTATTACTACTTTATATATTGTATGTCAAATATTGGATCCTATTTATTTCTTTTTACGTGCATAATACTTACCACCCCCATCATTCATTCCACATGGCCTATCTCCAACATTACAAGCGGGAAAGACCTTTTGATTCTTGAATGCACATGTACATGGTGTTAATGATTAAAATTATTACAAGCCTATGGTGAAGCCTAGCCTAGGTTGGTTTGAAAGAAAAGCCTCTATAAAGGTGAGATAAGCAAAACACTTACATCCTTGAGAGACTCTCTCAGTTATATTCCTCTTTCCTATTTGTGTTCATAATTTGATCTCTTACCATTATTATTCTGTAACTTTCGCTAATTGGGAGGATATAATTGTTGAACCATCACTTTTATGCTCGAATATGAATGATTTCCTGCTTGTGGAAAATGTTTCAGGATAGTTTTTTGCTTTGCTCAGGAGTGCCGGAAAAAAAGAAGTTGAAGGAAAAGAGAGAGAGGAAGTAACAGAAAAAAGAAAAGGAAAAGAAAGAAAGAAAGAAACAAGAGACAGAGAGGGGATATACCTGTTATTTATGCATAGTTCCCCATCATTTATGAAGTGATTGTGAATTCTAGGCCTTAAATTTATTGTTTGCATATTCTTTCTACACTTCTCTTTATTTTCTAAAGCGCTGACTTTACCACCCAAAAAAAGTCCTTTTGATCTATGTTTAGCATTTGATTGTTAGTGGTGGAGAACCAAGATAATAGCCAAGCTTATGGAAAGGGATTAGGTAAGGTGGATTTTTGAGTGTTCACACAAGCCTAGACACCTTGAGTGAGAGAGCTAAACACTTGCCATTCGTGAGGGACTATTTGCTTAGGTTCATCTTGCTAAACCAATTGCCATGGTGCTTCGAAACTTGATTCATGTGAAGTTACTTGGATAGGAAAGATGTTAAATTACCTTGATTTTCCTTTGCTTGTGACTCTTGTATTCTTCAATTTGTTTTCCTTTGGGTTTGTTTTGGTCCCTTTTGGTTTTTGTAATTTCTTCACTTTATCATTTGCATTTCATCTTAGATCTTTAGTTTTGTGCCGGGCCATTTCATAACCTCAGTCAAACTAAATTTTCAATCAACTATTTCAGTTGCTTTATTCTTTAGAATCTGATCCATTGGATTGCTGCAGGATATGTTGAAAAAGGAACATGAAGAAAAAGGGCACAAAGAAAAGGAAAGGCCAAGGCATACCTTTATACTATTATAATGTTTTTTTAGTTTTCCAACTTTATTCTACGGAAACTAATCCATTTTGTACAATGGATTGTTGCAGGAGAGGTTGAAGAAAGATCATGAAGAAAGAGACCCCAAATGAAAGAAAAGGTTGCGACTCACTTTTATAATGTTATCCTGGTTTTTAGTTTTCCACCTTTATTCTTGACAAACTAATCATTTTTTTCCATTGATTGTTGTGAGAGATGTTGAAGAAAGAATAAGGAAAAGATCACAAAAGGAAAAGGCTAACGATCACCATGTGACTATCATAAAGGTTCTTAGTTGTCCAACCTTTGTCTTGATGAGTAATAATTAATTTGTTATATTTACCTCGAATGTCCTCCAGCGTTGTTAGTGCCAAGAGAAAAACTTTAAATAGAGGTTAATCTAAGGGGGAAAAGATTCATTAATGGCATTTGTTCTTAGGTGGCACAAGATGAAGATATTGCAGAGCATAGTGGAAGGGCTATGTACGTTGACCTTATAGACCAAGACAAGGTGAGGAGTTTCTGTATCCAAAAGTAGATTGCTTTTACAATGTTCAAGGTATCGCTATTAACTATGCTTTTCCGACTTGCATGCTCTACTGCAAAGAATTTCAATTTATTGTTTTATGAACTGTGAGCCTTTGAAGCAAGGAATGATCACTTTCGCCAGTCCTTGACATTTTTTTTTTTTTTGTGCTACTTCAGCTGGATTATTATTTGGAATCTAACCCATTTTGTGAAATGAATTTCTGCAGGAGAGGTTTAAGAAGGGACATGGGGAAAAATAAAACAAACAAAAGGAAATGTGTAGGCTTACATTTGTACGTTTACATTGTTTCTTATATTACAACCTTTGTTCTAGGGAAACTAATCCTTTTTTTACCATAGATATTGTTGTAGGAGAGGTTGAAGTAAGAGCATGAAGAAAATAAGCACAAATGAAAGAAAAGGTTGAGACTCAACTTTAAACTACTATAATGGTTCTTAGTTTTCCATCCATTATTCTTGTCATACTAATTGCTTTTTTTAAAAAAAAATAAAAATAATTGCTGTAAGGGAGGTTGAAGAAAGAACAAGAAAAATATCACAAAGAGAAAAGGATGACAGTTGCTTTGATACGTAATGGAATACTTCTTCAGTATTTAAATTATATTTACTTGTCTAATTTTACTACACATTTCAGAAATCCTTGTACCTTTGATCTGCTCAAGTATAGTCTGGAAAAAACTCATTTTTCTCATCTGAAAGTGTTTTTATTTTTATTTTTTAAAAAATCATTAGGATTGGCATATGCAGCTTTTAGCTGTAAAAAGCTTGTTGGTGTCCAATGATGAGATAAGAGACCACTTGTTTCAACTATTAGGTTCCATTTTTTTTCCAAGATGAACCAGATACATAATGGTTCAGAGGCCTTTGTGTATAATTCTATTAATTGCATTCATAATAAGGCTGCTAAGTTGTGTGGTTCTTCTCTACTTACGGTTACTCATATCCACTTTGCAATGAAAAAGATGTAGTTGTCTAGAGTCCAGTCTTTATCATCTAGTAATCAATATTGCTCTATTGTAATTTTTAGTTGGTTTAAATAGGTACATTACTCTTTTATTATCCTTTCGGGTGTATCTTTCTCTTTTCTTCAAGACCACATCATGAAATTTGTTAGCTTCCTTTTGTCCTTTTTTCTCATTGTGATTGTTAGATTAATCGGCTATTAGCATAGATCTTTGCCATACTAATAGACATTTTTGTTGAAATCAACTCGTTTTTTAGCCTTTTTTGTTATTGTCTTCAGCATGCTAGAAGTGCAATTCGTCCACATTTATCTGCACTTTGGATTCTGTATAAAAGTTACTGATACAGAATCTCCAGGTGCTGTGATTCCAACACTTGCCCATATAGTGAGATCTGGAGTTGCCCTTAATACTCTGTTTCTACAGCAAAACTGCTCATTCACTTCTTTCTTGCTTGCTGAAATTTTGTTATCAATTCTTTTGATCTCATAATTTTCCAATGAGCTGGTGCAGCTTTCTGATGAGCAATAAAGCTTTCAATACTCTTTGTGATCACCTGTGTTCTCCAGAATTTCTAACTAGAATTTTTTTCTCTATGGATTTTTCCCTCCAGGATTTGTTTTCCTCTTGTTGTAATAACTTGGTGCTTTAACATGCATGTCCATGTGTGCAAGTATATAATTTTTCTAATAATTTCAAATGATTTCTGTACCATTGCAGGGTTATTGTAGCCAACTTTATTACATTATTACTTGAAAGGATGGTGCTGTGCTGACATCAAGCCATATGCTAACAAGCTTGTAAGATTGTTGTTTCCCGTCTTTCTTCTTGTAGCAAAAGAATCCATTTTATTAATTACCAAAAAACCAATCGGTTACATACACTAATCCTTCCTTTTGTGTTGGGGGGCAATAACAGCCTAGAATACAACCTATCAATTCAAGAGAAAGCATATAAACTTAGGGTACAACCTACAAATTCAAAACATATAAACCTATATTGTATTCAATTCACAAAGCACTACATATTTTAGTCTATTCCTTCCCTTGCATCAGAGTGAGTGCTTCTGCTGGACAACTTCTGTACCAAAATCTCATTTAGAAAGGATGGTGCTTCTCAATCCATCCTTGCAGTACCATACCCCTCATTACCTGAACTGCAATATGATCTGTAGCAATATTGCCTCCTCGAGCAACCAGAGACAGCCCAGTCTCATCTACGCACCTTCCCAGCTTCAAGCATTCCCTCAACAAGTCAATTCTCTTTCACTCACCCATCCATATTTCCACTTTTAATTCTTCCATATACTTCTTGACAATCTGTTTCAATGATTGTCGTCACTGTTACAAAATAAATCTTTCAGCTTCAAGCATTCCCCTAACAAGTCAATTCTCTTCCACTCACACCCATCCATATTTCCACTTTTAATTCTTCCGTATATTTCTTGACAATCTGTTTCAATGATTGTCGTCACTGTTACAAAATACATCTTTCACCTTCAAAGTCTCCATAACTGTCAAGCATTCAGCCATAAATGCTAATTCAGCTTCAACCTCTTCCTCACTTCCCCTCCAAAACCTACTTGTACTATCTCGGCCCACCAAGCCAATGCTTGCACACTTACTGATATTCTAGTAAGCACCACCCACATGGATCTTTATGACACCTTCCCTTTGTTTTGCCAGAATAAAGTTTTCTCACATACTTCCATAACACCCCCCCCCCCTTTTTTTCTTCCCTTCACAACTCCAGTCAAGTCTTGTTGCTTTGGATAAGCAATCCACCGCACCTTGTTCATTCTGCTCAAAAGTAAAGCTGCATCTGGCTTTCTAAATTCCCCAGCAAATGCATGCAAATAGAGCTACTTCATAATCCCTAGCTTTCATTATACCAGTAAGCCTTTTGTTGGTCCTTATACTTGGATCCTTGAAATTTTGCTTGCAGCTTGTAGAAGGAGTAGAAGTATTTCAGGATGGAGCTCTTGGTTAAATCATTAGTGGAGATATCCTCATGCAACTGATTTCCTAGAAAAAAAAAAACAACTATAGCTAAAGCTATTACATGCATGTTGGACTTTTCTATGATAGTTTATTTTGCCGCTTGACACTATTAATTTATACTGAGTGCACTTTAAATGGATTATGATTATCATTTGGAATGAATGTCCCAATTGTTTTTAAAGAACTCCATAGATTGTTTAACTTCTAGGAAATTGTATCATGCGCTTTATCCAACTTGCCTTTAAAATTGAGTTTATTTTGATTTTTCTTTTCTTTTTTCGTGTCTTGTGAAGGCTAAGAAGGAGACCGTTGGTTTGAAGTATTTCTACTTGGAATTCCCCACATATAACATGAGGAGCTGGCTGTTCAAGATGCAACTTGGCCCGGTCGTACGCTTTCCTTTCACAATTTTATATCGTTTTGTTTTTTATTTGTTTGGGTTGGATTAAATGCATATTATTTTTCAGTTTTGTGTTTCCTTTGTTTTTATGTTATGGGGGGAAAGTTAATTTTTTAAAAAACAAAGTTGAAAACAAATTTGTTTTGAATGTGAGAATTGCAAGTTTGAGGTAATCCTTGGTTTGGATGCATTCTTGAATTGATGAGTGATTGATCGTGTGTTGAGTAGATAAGCTACATGGTAATTGTTTTGGCTTTAGGTGAATCCTGAGTGGGTAGTCATGACCTAGTGAGGTTTTTGGGCCTGTTCTTATTCATTTCTTGTGTGTACCACCTATCTTTTCCTTATTCTAGAACTTGGCTTGTGTCTTGTTTGATACCACATATTTGCATATGCTAGACATGGAAATGAGAAAGGCATTCATTTTGTTTGTAGCTAGATCCAAGTAGCCTAACTTCATGCATTTCCACATCCATTGCTAACCACTTTGAGCCTTAAATTATGCCTTCTTTCATTACCCATGGCCAAAAAAATTTTGTCGATATTTCCTATCATGTTATTTATAGCTAGACCTAAATTACCAACCTTGACGCATTGCCACATCCATTGCCTAACCACTTTGAGCCTTAAATTATGTTTTCTTTCATTACCATATCCAAGAAAAGAACTTCTTGTTATAATACTAAAGAAAATATAGGATAAAAGAAGCAAGAAATTAGAACGAATTTTGTGAAGTTTCTTTAATGCTTTTCACTCTTACACAACCATACATCAATATATGTGTGTATATCTAGTTTTGTATCATAGGTATTTCTAGTAGATACCCTTACATATAAAATAGTATTAGTGTCTAATAGGTCTCTATTATAGAGATGTAATAATATATCTCTTATACCTAATTTATCCACTAAACTTGGTGGTATGAGTAGGACATCCACATTTTAATCATATATTCATAACACTCCCCCTTGGATGTCCATTATGAATGTGCCTCATTAAAAACTTTAACTAGGAAAAACCCAGTGGGATAAAAATCTAGCCAAAGAAAAGGGTACATCATTCATTGATACACTGTCCAGAGCCGTCTCATTAAAAACCTTTCTAGGAAAACCCAGTGGGATAAAACCTAGATAAGGGAAAAAGAGTACAGCGTGTATCGACTCCTCCTGTTCACAATATCAGCATTACTCCTGATGACATTAGTTGAAATCTTTGAGTCTTCGAAGATCAATACCATGGACTAGCTTCTCAAAGATTGCTCTTGGCAGTGACTTAGTGAATAAATCTGCTAGATTTTTACTTGAACTGATTTGCTGGATATTTATTTCACCATTGTGTTGAAGATCACGAGTAAAGAAAAATTTTGGTGAAATATGCTTTGTTCCATCGCCTAGAGCTCGTTATGAATGAATTCATCCCAGGCTACAAGATTTCAAAACTGTAAGTGAGTATATCTCAGCAGTTTTCAAAATAAGTTCTCAGTTAAAATTATGTGGTGAGAAAATAACTGATGAGGACTTATTAGAGAAAACTTTTTCTACCTTTCATGCTTCGAATATGATCTTACAGCAGCAATATCGAGAGAAAGGTTTTAAAAAGTATTCTGAGTTAATCTCATGTTTATTGGCAGCCGAGCAAAATAATGAGCTATTGTTGAAGAATCATGAAAATCGTCCCACTAGATCTGCTCCAGCAAATCAGTTCAAGTAAAAATCTTTCCTTTTAATTGTTTTAATTTAATTTGAGATTTTATTATTGTTACTAATTTTATTAATATATCATGAGATCAAAATGCCATTGAGAAATGAGGCATAAATTTGTCTGGGAGATATGAGGCAAAAATTTGTCTGGGACTATGAGGAGGCATAAATTGTCTAAGAGGCATAAATTGGCTAGAAGCTAAGAGATAAATTAGCTTGAAGCTAAGAGGCAAGTTAGCCTGAAGCGAAGAGACAAATTATGAAGCAAGGCTTAATCCATAATTATTGTATGCCATCAGTTGCATAAAGGCCTCAAAATTGTATATTTGGCATTAAATACTCCCTTAAATTATGAGACAAGGGACTGTATGATCATGATTGTTATTATAAATAATTATATCCAATTTGCTATTGCAGTAGCAATATTGTGATTAAGTCAAGAAATATTGTGAATTAATTTCTTGCTATGATCAAATAGATCAGTGAGTTATGGATCATGAATTTTATCCAACTTCATTCCCAGAAGTGAATGAAGTAATAAATAGATTTGTGATTATGAAAATATGGCTGTTTACTATTATTGTTGTTCTGAGTTTTCTATAATTATTATAATTATTGTGAATATAAGAGAGGAATATTCATAAATAAAATGATTAAACAAAAAACAATATTATTTCATTAAAGAAAAACAGCAAGTAGTACAACGCCATTACGAAGCTTGATCATCTCATCTTGAAGATATTTAATTTCTTTTTCTTTTCTTTCTCTTGACTTGGGATCTTGATGAGGCATAGCACTTCTTAATATCGCGACATGCCTCATAAGTTTTTGAAGCTTTTTGTATGGCCACTCTGTTAACCCTCCTTTTTGATAAATCTTTTGTATAGTGTGAGTACTCATATTCAATTGTTTACTCGTTTCATCGAGGGTTAAATGAAAATAATTACTTAAATCTCGGAGCGATGTTTTCTTTATTCTTTCTCGTTGCTCCATAGTTAACCTATATAATTCACTCTGTTTGACAGATGGATTATCATAGGGTATATTAACCGCGGGTTGTTTTCCTTTATTTAATGGATTTTCAACATTGGTTTGAAATGAACTACCGCGGGGTTCATTTGGATTCTTAGTCCATTCCGAACCAACACAAAGGACCTCATAATAGGCCAATACAGGATCCCGCATCAAGTTATATCCTGATACTTGTAAATCTATACAATACTATGTCAAAAAATGTTTGATTTCTCCTAAATTTTTATTAGTAAAATCAAACGTTTGAAGTTTGTCAGTATTATAAGATTTATCCGGTACATTTTCAAATAAAACAACATGGGAAATCATACCTATCTTCCTTCCGTGAACTTCAAGTTTATGATATTGAAGTCCGTTGGTATGTATGATCTCCCGTAAAACATGACAGCAACTAAAGCTAGTAGTTGTTAACTGGCTTGTAGTTGCTAGCTGGTTAGTAGTTGGCTGGCTGGTTGTTGATGGTTGGCTGGTGGTTGTTTGCTGGCTAGTTGATGCTGGTTGATTGATTGTCGTCTCTATTTGCTGAATTGGATTGGTAGACTCCATCAGTTCTGCCATAGTCCTACATCTTTTAACAGGCCTCCTTGATGAACATGTTTCAGTTGTACCTTCAATACTTGTAGATTGAGGAAGAACATTTGTTCTTAGGGAAGAAGTAGGTACATTTGAAGCAGAAGGAGGAATAAACATGTCTAAAGGATTAGAAAATAGTAAAGAAGAAAATGACAAGGTTGTCTGATCATCATACAATAAAACATCAAGTAATGTTGTTTCGGATGTATCACAAACTGTGATATAATTGCTTGGTCCTGCCATGACAATAGAATCTAGAGAAATTATATGTGAGTATCTGGTAGTTGATGTTATCAGATGCTTAAGTGTTTGTGAGGCATGTTCGTTTGCCTTTCTCTATTTATAGCCGTATGTATTCCTATTGAATCTCTGCAGATCTGCTCCCTATAAAGCTCTTGCGTAGAGCTTTTTTGACTTTAAATGCATACGATAATCTGTAATGTCGCGCCTATGATTCCACATTAATGCAATATTGCGTTTGTGATTCCACAGTGTTGCGCTCATGAATTTGCAGTGATACACCTGATAATTTTGTATTTTATATATATTTGTTTGTCGATTCTGGAAAATGGAAATTTTACTACCAAAAGTAAGAAAATTATGCATCGATAATGCATTTTAAATATGTGGAATTTTAATGATATATGTAGAAATAGATATCATATATGGAATATTGTATGAAAGTTACATGAATTAATTTTAACGAACTCACACTTGAGAGGGAGATCGATATATATCAAGTGTGAGTGTTTGTGTTAATTATCTATGAAAGTTTGTTAATTCTTTGTGAATGTTTGTGTGTTGATTCTCCCGAAATTGATATTAGATTTGATAATAAATCATATAGAAAGTTGGCATGACTCGTTTGATCATCTGAGTCAAATAGCTGTATGTTCTCAAATAAAAATGATTATTAGAATATTATTGGTTATGATTGGAAATTGATCTTTGGAAAATATATCAAATTGATTTATATTGGATTATTGAAATAACATGTGAACCTTACAATTGAAAGATATATTTATTAAAAGGTTACATGTGAGATTGTAAGTCAGAAAAGTTTGTAGTGATGTTTGCAACCAGAAGTTTGCAATATATTTGCAATATATTATGCCCGCAATTTCCAGATTGAATGATCTAGAAATCATATATAAGTTGACCAATGATTATGAGAACATTGTTTATATGTGTATATTTGCAGCAATTATATAAGCCAACAAAATTCTCCCCATAAAATTGGCTTTTGGTCAGGAGCCAGATTAATTCCATCTTAAAAGTTTTGAATGTGCAATGATTATTAATCCACTACAATACACATAAATGGATATACAAAGAAAGTTGAGATAAATGTTGTGTAAGCACCTCCTTCTTCTTGTTTGTATCTAAACGAAACAAAATGATGTTTCTAGAGGATATTTATGGATTTAGGAGACTTATACTGCATGTTTTGATAAGGGGGAGAAAAATAAGCAAATTAGGTAAAGATATTAACTTAAATGAATTATCATTGGCTCATTTTGATCCTCGTACAAATAAATTTGCACTAAAAGTTCGAAATGATAATTCAGTTGTAGAGTTTAATTAATCGAATGCCAAAAGCATTTACTGACCTAAAGAAAGTGACAAAGTCACATGTCAAACTGTAAATGCTCCTATATAAATTGTTATAAAGCATGCCTGAAGCGTTGTAAGTCCATCGATTTTAAGAAAAGTCGAGGATAATTAAGAAAAGTAATTAGCTTCAGAAAAGCAATCTCCTGTAGAGATATTAATAGAAGAGAATATTGTGGTCCTAGAAGAGACCAATGCACCTGATATATGTGAATATAATGAGATCTCAATAAAATATGAATGAAATCCGATGGGACCGAAAATAAAATCAACGTTGATGATATCTATGTTAATATGATAGCATATGCTGTAATAAATGATAATGAGGATCATGAGCCACAATATATTAGAACATAGCTTTATAAGGAGTAGATCTGCAGAGATTCAATAGGAATGCATACGGCTATAAATAGAGAAAGGCAAACGAACATGCCTCACAAACACTTAAGCATCTGATAACATCAACTACCAGATACTCACATATAATTTCTCTAGATTCTATTGCCATGGCAGGACCAAGCAATTATATCACAGTTTGTGATACATCCGAAACAACATTACTTGATGTTTTATTGTATGATGATCAGACAACCTTGTCATTTTCTTCTTCTTTACTATTTTCTAATCCTTTAGACATGTTTATTCCTCCTTCTGCTTCAAATGTACCTACTTCTTCCCTAAGAACAAATGTTCTTCCTCAATCTACAAGTATTGAAGGTACAACTGAAACATGTTCATCAAGGAGGCCTGTTAAAAGATGTAGGACTATGGCAGAACTGATGGAGTCTACCAATCCAATTCAGCAAATAGAGACGACAATCAATCAACCAGCATCAACTAGCCAGCAAACAACCACCAGCCAACCATCAACAACCAGCCAGCCAACTACTAACCAGCTAGCAACTACAAGCCAGTTAACAACTACTAGCTTTAGTTGCTGTCATGTTTTACGGGAGATCATACATACCAACGGACTTCAATATCATAAACTTGAAGTTCACGGAAGGAAGATAGGTATGATTTCCCATGTTGTTTTATTTGAAAATGTACCGGATAAATCTTATAATACTGACAAACTTCAAACGTTTGATTTTACTAATAAAAATTTAGGAGAAATCAAACATTTTTTGACATAGTATTGTATAGATTTACAAGTATCAGGATATAACTTGATGCGGGATCCTGTATTGGCCTATTATGAGGTCCTTTGTGTTGGTTCGGAATGGACTAAGAATCCAAATGAACCCCGCGGTAGTTCATTTCAAACCAATGTTGAAAATCCATTAAATAAAGGAAAACAACCCGCGGTTAATATACCCTATGATAATCCATCTGTCAAACAGAGTGAATTATATAGGTTAACTATGGAGCAACGAGAAAGAATAAAGAAAACATCGCTCCGAGATTTAAGTAATTATTTTCATTTAACCCTCGATGAAACGAGTAAACAATTGAATATGAGTACTCACACTATACAAAAGATTTATCAAAAAGGAGGGTTAACAGAGTGGCCATACAAAAAGCTTCAAAAACTTATGAGGCATGTCGCGATATTAAGAAGTGCTATGCCTCATCAAGATCCCAAGTCAAGAGAAAGAAAAGAAAAAGAAATTAAATATCTTCAAGATGAGATGATCAAGCTTCGTAATGGCGTTGTACTACTTGCTGTTTTTCTTTAATGAAATAATATTGTTTTTTGTTTAATCATTTTATTTATGAATATTCCTCTCTTATATTCACAATAATTATAATAATTATAGAAAACTCAGAACAACAATAATAGTAAACAGCCATATTTTCATAATCACAAATCTATTTATTACTTCATTCACTTCTGGGAATGAAGTTGGATAAAATTCATGATCCATAACTCACTGATCTATTTGATCATAGCAAGAAATTAATTCACAATATTTCTTGACTTAATCACAATATTGCTACTGCAATAGCAAATTGGATATAATTATTTATAATAACAATCATGATCATACAGTCCCTTGTCTCATAATTTAAGGGAGTATTTAATGCCAAATATACAATTTTAAGGCCTTTATGCAACTGATGGCATACAATAATTATGGATCAAGCCTTGCTTCATAATTTGTCTCTTCGCTTCAGGCTAACTTGCCTCTTAGCTTCAAGCTAATTTATCTCTTAGCTTCTAGCCAATTTATGCCTCTTAGACAATTTATGCCTCCTCATAGTCTCAGGCCAATTTTTGCCTCATATCTCCTAGACAAATTTATGCCTCATTTCTCAATGGCATTTTGATCTCATGATATATTAATAAAATTAGTAACAATAATAAAATCTCAAATTAAATTAAAACAATTAAAAGGAAAGATTTTTACTTGAACTGATTTGCTGGAGCAGATCTAGTGGGACGATTTTCATGATTCTTCAACAATAGCTCATTATTTTGCTCGGCTGCCAATAAACATGAGATTAACTCAGAATACTTTTTAAAACCTTTCTCTCGATATTGCTGCTGTAAGATCATATTCGAAGCATGAAAGGTAGAAAAAGTTTTCTCTAATAAGTCCTCATCAGTTATTTTCTCACCACATAATTTTAACTGAGAACTTATTTTGAAAACTGCTGAGATATACTCACTTACAGTTTTGAAATCTTGTAGCCTGGGATGAATTCATTCATAACGAGCTCTAGGCGATGGAACAAAGCATATTTCACCAAAATTTTTCTTTACTCGTGATCTTCAACACAATGGTGAAATAAATATCCAGCAAATCAGTTCAAGTAAAAATCTAGCAGATTTATTCACTAAGTCACTGCCAAGAGCAATCTTTGAGAAACTAGTCCATGGTATTGATCTTCGAAGACTCAAAGATTTCAACTAATGTCATCAGGAGTAATGATGATATTGTGAACAGGAGGAGTCGATACACGCTGTACTCTTTTTCCCTTATCTAGGTTTTATCCCACTGGGTTTTCCTAGAAAGGTTTTTAATGAGACGGCTCTGGACAGTGTATCAATGAATGATGTACCCTTTTCTTTGGCTAGATTTTTATCCCACTGGGTTTTTCCTAATTAAAGTTTTTAATGAGGCACATTCATAATGGACATCTAAGGGGGAGTGTTATGAATATATGTTTAAAATGTGGATGTCCTACTCATACCACCAAGTTTAGTGGATAAATTAGGTATAAGAGATATATTATTACAACTCTATAATAGCCACCTATTAGACACTAATACTATTTTATATGTAAGGGTATCTACTATAAATACCTATGATACAAAACTAGATATACACACATATATTGATGTATGGTTGTGTAAGAGTGAAAAGCATTAAAGAAGCTTCACAAAATCTGTTTTTAAACTTTCATGAAGGTGGTGTCGGAGAAATATCATAGCTTTAGCTTTCTCTTGATGAGGCGCATCATTTCCTAGCAGTATAGCCGTTCCTAAGCCCATTGCTTGAAGATGGATTTCAGCATCTAAAACCCATGATAGATAATTTTTCCCAGTGATGTCAAGAGTATTAAATTCAATTTTTGAAAGGCTAGTGGACATGATTCAAGCTAAAAATAATGATAATAATTAGAATCATAATATAAAATCTTATCATAAATTTAAACATAAGTAAAGAATTGGAAATAAATGTGCTAAAGAAATGAAAAGAAGATGAGATAGGAGTGAGAGTAAACTCACAGCGAGACTTATCTCATCCAAAGATAAGAAGAAGATGCAGATGTAAAACATAATTAAATCATATATTAAAATTAGTAACAATATCAGTAAATGTTAATAATAAAAGTTAACAATAATAAATAAATAAGTTAGTAATAACATAACATAAATGTTAGCAACAATAAGGATAAATGTCATGTTAAAATTAGCAATAATAAAAGTAAATGTTATGTTAATGTTAGCAATAATAAAGGTAAAATGACAATAATAAATATTATACAAAAAGTAAATAAAAGAAGGTAAATTCTTCCATATAGAAGTTAAAAGAACAAAATGTAAAATTACTGTAAATAATAAAAATTACTATGAATAGTAAAAATGTAAAATTCTGTGAATAGTAAAAATTACAGAATGATTAAATATAGACTTTCATATAGGAGTCAAATGAATAAAAAATAAAATTATTGTAAAAGGTAAAATTAAGTTACCATTTACTGTGAATAATAAAACATAAATAATCCCAAATCTTAACCATGGATGTTTAAAATAATTGGTAAAAGTAAATTTTTAATTCTATATAATGGTTAAAATTATCTCAGATAGATAAAATAAACATATAATAAAAATATGAAAAGACAATGATTCTTACCTTCACTAGAGTGATCGTGCTGATAACGTGTTATAAAACTAAAGAAAATATAAGATAAAAGAATCAAGAGATTAGAGAGAATTTTGTGAAGCTTCTTTAATGTTGTTCACTCTTACACAACCATACATCAATATATGTGTCTATATCTAGTTTTGTATCATAGGTATTTATAGTAGATACCCTTACATATAAAATAGTGTTAGTGTCTAATAGGTGGCTATTATAGAGATATAATAATATATCTTTTATACCTAATTTATCCACAAAACTTGGTGGTATGAGTAGGACATCCACATTTTAATCATATATTCATAACACTTGTAAATATTTCTCATCATTTTGCAACATCCCTTGCCTAAACACTTTGTGCCTTAAATTATGCATATCTATGTTTCATTGAATATTCACTTTGACTGGATTTGATTGATTGGGGAGTGTGCATATCCTGAATATTTAGATACATGCATGAATCTCTCATATTCATCGTTGATTGTGATGGCTAAAATGATTATATTCATTAGCCTTAGAGAAAGGTAAGACAAATGCTCTGTGATCATTTAGTCTTCAATTAGATCTTGTGAATATCTCACGAGAGAGATACCCTTGTTGAAAGGATCTTTGAGCCTATATTCCAAAAATTGTGTGATTAACCTCCTATGCTGGTAACTTTTTAGAACTTGTTCAAATTCTCTTTATGGCTACTTTGCGCATGTGCAATTCTTTAAAATGAGAGAGGCATTCATATTCTAAACCCTTTTTATCTCAAACACAAGTCACAAATATCATTATCCCTTGCTACCCCTTTGAGCCTATCACTTTTCTTAAATTTCATTATATTATATTTGGGTAAGTTATTGTGCATGTATATATATTTCTAAGCATTCTCATTTGTTACTTATTGGATTACATTTCTTGGTGTTGTTACTTTTATTTAACTATGTGTGAGATGACATATGAGAATAACAGAAGTTGGCAAAAAGGGAGAGAGAAAGGTAAAAGAAAAAAATTGTGGTTCCCCTAAAAAGAAAAGGAAAGAGGGGGGAGAAAAGAAAAAACGCATCCCATAAAATGGGAGAAAGGAGCCATAGAAAAACAAAGAAAAATATATAGCTCCTCGAAAGGAAAAAAAGACAAGAAAAAGAAAAGAAAATCAAGAAAGCAAAGAAAAAATGTAGAGAGAGAAAATGAAAAAGGGAAAAGCATCCCACCAAGCTCTCTTGATTAGCAACATTATCATTACTTTATATATTGTAGAAAAAATTTTGGGTGCTACTTATTTCTTTTTACATGCATAATAGTTACCACCCCCATCATGCATTCCACATGGCCTATCTCCAACATTACAAGCGGGAAAGACCTTTTGATTCTTGAATGCACATGCAAGTGGTGGTAATAATTAGAATTATTACAGGCTTATAGTAGAGCCTAGCCTAGGTTGGTTTGAGAGAAAACAAATCCCCCATAAAGGTGAGATGAGCGAAACATTTACATCCCTGTGAGACTCTCTCGGTTATATTCTTTGTTCCTAATTGTGTTCATAATTTGATCTCTTAACATTATTATTCTGTAACTTTTGCTAACTGGGAGGATATAATTGTTGAACCATCACTTTTATGCTCGAATATGAATGATTTCCTGCTTGTGGAAGATATTTAAGGATAGTTTTTCGCTTCACTTAGGAGTGCCGAAAGAAAAGAAGTCGAGAGGAAAAAAAGGGAAGAAACAAAAAAAAGAAAAGGGAAAGAAAGAGAGAAACAAGAGAGAGAGAGAGAGGGAGGGGATATACTTGTCATTTATGCATATTTCCCCTTCATTGACTAAGTGATTGTGAACTCTAGGCCCTAAATTTATTGTTTGCATATTCTTTCTATCCTATGATTTCCTTAATGACTCTTGATTTTCTAAAGCGCCCACTTTACCACCCAAAAAAAGTCCTTTTATCTTTGTCTAGCATTTTATTGTTAGTGGTAGAGAATTTAGATAATAGCCAAGCTTATGGAAGGGAGATTAGGTAAGGTGGATTTTTGAGTGTACACACAAGCCTAGACACTTTGAGTGAGAGAGCTAAACACTTGACATTTGTGAGGGACTATCTGCTTTAGGTTCACCTTGCTTAGAAACTTGATTCATGTGAAGTCACTTTGATATGAAAGATGTTGAATTACCTTGGTTTTCCTTTGCTTGTGACTCTTGTATTCTTCAATTTGTTTTCCTTTGGGTTTGTTTTGGTCCCCTTTGGTTTTTGTCATTTCTTCACTTTATCGTTTGCATCTTAGATCTTTGGTTTTGCACCAGGCCATTTCATAACCTCAGTCAAACCAAATTTTCAATCAACTATTTCAGTTGCTTTATTCTTTAGAGTCTGATCCATTCTGTACATTGGATTGCTGCAGGATATGTTGAAAAAGGAACATGAATAAAAATGGCACAAAGAAAAGGAAAGGCTGAGGCATACCTTTATACTATTATAATGTTTTTTTACTTTTCCAACTTCATTCTATGGAAACTAATCCATTTTGTCCCATGGATTGTTGCAGGAGAGGTTGAAGAAAGATAATGAAGAAAAAGAGCACAAATAAAGGAAAAAGTTGCGACTCACTTTTAAAATGTTATAATGGTTCCTAGCTTTCCATCCTTTATTCTTGACAAACTAATTGTTTTGATTTTTAAATGATTGCTGCGAGAGAGGTTGAAGAAAGAACAAGGAATAAATCACAAAAGGAAAAGGCTGACGATCACCATGAGGCTATCATGAAGGTTTTTAGCTGTCCAACATTTTTGTTGATGAATAATAATTTATTTGTTTCTTATATTTACCTCTAATATCCTCTAGTGTTGTTAGTTGCCAAGAGAAAAACTTTAAATACAGCTTACTCTAAGGGGAAAAAAATTCATTAGAGGCATTTGTTCTTAGGTGGCACCAGATGAAGATATCGCAGAGCATATTGGAAGGGATATATACGTTCACCTATAGACCAAGACAAGGTGAGGAGTTTCTGTATCCATAAGTGGATTCCTTTTAAAATGTTCAAGGTACGGTTATTAACTATGCTTTTCCGACTTGCATGCTCTACTGCAATGAATTTCAATTTATTGTTTTATGAACTGAAAACCTTTAAAGCAAGGAATTATCACCAAGCTACATATCTTATACTTATTTGTAAAGGCTATTACCAATATTTGGTTAATCTAGTTTTTATATGAATCGTGGTTAAGCTACATATACAGTTTATCATTTTTTCTGCATAGGAAGGAGGCTATGTAGTCAACTTGTTATGCTCAAAGCTGACAAGTGATGCGACGCAGCTGTCTGGTGGTCTAACTCACTACACGTCTTTCATTCTTACCCCAATACCCAAGGTCATTGACTTGCTGGAAATTTCGCTTTGGTTCTTCTTTTCTTTGTAATGAAGTTCTTTCAATTTGAAGTGCATACTGAACAAAAAATGTTCAGTATAACAAGTTAGACTGACAAGTGATGGGACGCAGCTGTCTGGTGGTCAAACTAACTCCACATTTTTCATTCTTCACCCAATACCCAAGGTCATTGACTTGCTGGAAATTTCTCTGTAGTTCTTCTTTTCTATGTAATTACAGTTCTTCTTTCAATATGAAGTGCATACTGAACAAAAAATGTTCATATGGTTTCTTAGTGGACTAGACATCTCATTAGACTGTGAACCTCAAATAGTCGGCCTTCTCTCATCATGCCTCCACCTTATTCAACAACTATTCAGGTATCACTTTTCTCCTGTTCAATTGATTGATTATAATGCTGTCTGTTTTCACCAATGGTCCAGTGAAGATAGAAAAAGACCCTATGGTAGTGATCATTTTTCATTGATATCAACTTGATTTGAATAAACATAAAATAAAATGCTTGGTTGGCCTCATAAATCATTCATGTACAATTCTCAACTATGTTATGGTTTTTTTATTTTTTTCAATTTTTTTCCTGCTTTTCATCAATAGTTGTTGGGGGTTAGTTTATATTTCTTCATCCTGCCATACCCACAGCTCATAGAGGTTAAACTAGTTTATGTTGGCCGTTAAGGACTCGTCATAATTCTCTCGTCTGGAATTTGGTCTGGATATTAAGAAACATTAGCTAATTCTACCCATACCCCATCAAAAAAATTTTAAGATGATAAAATGGAGCTCTTTTTTTTTTCTTGGCTGTACTCCCTCCATTTCATATTTCAGAACAATTTTATCTAATGCACGCCCACCTGACGAAATATAGTTAAGATTCCATATTTTCCCCAACTTTAGCATTCTTTAATATTTATCATTAATCAGTTGTTTCTACTGATTACTTTCCTTAGTTATGTAATTTTGTTATACTCCTAGGACATTTTACGTAAAAAAGATATTAACTGTATTTCAAATCATGTAAAATTCCTTACATACTGAAGAGATTTTCTGCAAAATGCCTTATAACATGAAATAGAGGGAGTAAAAGCTTTTCATGGAAGGGAAAATTGACACTTGTGGCTAACATAATTTTACTGCAGGAATCAGCCGATGGTAGTTGGCATGTCCCAATTGCGAGTGATGATGATTATGAGACCCTAAGGCCTTGGTTGTGCGCCACCAAATCTACAAACATGTCATCATGTAACACTCCTAAATTCTTAATAGTTATAATGACATAAAATGACGATAGTTTTTATAAATAATACCGAAATTTATACTAAAATTCAAAATAGCTAAATTTGGAAAGTGTTACCGCCGCACTTGTATGGGACAAATATAAGGCTACTTATTATATTAATATAAAATCTAAACCTAAATTGAAATGTTTTACACAGAATATAAAAATTAAAAGGAAATAAATAAAATTTTATTTGACGTTTTCCTCATTTCTCACTGCTAGCTTCAACCCTTGGCACCTATTTCACTGAAATTAAATTCTACTCACCCAAAGGATCATCGCAACCCAAGAACACAAACATTAGTAAAGCTGGTAATTCTAATAAAACACAAATTAAATGGCACAAATATATTAATCAAAGAAAATATATATAATCATGCAGTAATTGCATCAAACATTAATCATTATTTTTTAAAATTTATTTAGACCCCAGAAACCCTGCCAGTCTATTTAGTGGGAAGAGAACCATGGTAGACCCGGATATTCTGTCAGCCTACCCTGTGACCCGAAAAACCCTACTAGTCACAAATCATCAAATTGGCCATAAAAATATTACTTCCTAGTGTGCACAACTCTTCCCAAAGTTGCTACTAGTGCTCCAGATATCCTGTCAGACACCACTTTTGGAAGAACGGATATTATCAGTTCACATTAAATAATATTTCAAAGGCATAAAGTCTAATGGTTGTGTTCATCACTTTAAGAGGTATCTTCCCAAAACTATCTTTCCACGATTATATTATTTCAATGAACAAGGTTTTTGGTATTATATAAAAGAAAAAAGAAACCAAATAAATTAATAAAAATACAACACATACAAAAATGAGACATCCAAAAGAAATCTTGGTACCAAACTCTTGAAGAACACCAACCATAAATATATATATAAGATAACAAAACAAACCAGACATGAGGGGTCATAATCGAATGTATATATACATCCTGCAACAGTTTCGTTATTATAATGATGGCTATTTCGGTGTGTGAATCTCGGTGCATGTATATATATACAGGTTCCAATAAATTAAAAAAAAAAATCATTCATACCCATTCATCATGTAAACCCTATACCTAGATACTTCACGTTATTGTTCATTCTAGTCTTCCAAGGCAATCATAACTGGTCGAATGCTAATGGTTTGGTTCAGCAAAGTCTACGATGTCAGTGAGATGCATGTATGTGATATTTGTGTCAATAAGTGATAATAATGAGAAGGCATACATACCCACCCATTATTATAAACTCCACACCCAAATTTGTCACGTGCTTATTCAATTTATTCTCCCAATACAATCATTCAATCCTTTTTTTTTGTCATCATGCGATTTTATTTACAGGAAGTATATGAATCACAAAACAAATCAATTGCTTGCTTCATTCAAGCAGCTTCCCTTCGGAACTAGACAAACAAGAGATTCGATCACAAACAACGTTCTAACACTACCATCTATTAATTTCTATTGTATTAGATATTAGAATTACCTGGTCTCCGTTTTTGCTAATCTCCTAGGAGAGCAATTAGGTTTAGCTGTGGGCTGGGCTTTTTAACTATTGACAATTAATAATTTATAAAACAATACAAACATTATTAAATTATATTAAATCAATATCAATCTGAACTTAATAAGATTAAATCTATCTAAACTAACTAACTTAGTCAAATCAATCTAAATTAATAAAATTAAAATAATACTATATTATTACTATTTTTATTTTTATTATCATTATCATTATTATTATTACTTTTATTTTATTTTATTTTTATCTTTATCATTATTATATGGGATATTACACATCACTACGTCAACTGTGGGTTCCCTTTTTTTAGTGTTTTCAGTCTTCATGATTGAGGAGCCGAAATCCTGATATGATGTCCTAGGGCTTCATTTTCTTTGTGTGACTATTTATTTGGCGATTATATATATATATATATATATATATATATATATATGTTTTTTTATGTCAACTAGAGTGTCATTACATTAGAACAGGTTAGGTGCGTTTTTTATTATTTGTTTAGAGGTTATCCTTTTCCTTCTAGAACGTTAGCTCTTAAACATCAAAATGGGTTTGTGTTCTACTGTTCTGGATCAATTGAATAAAATTAGAGCAATTAATCTCAACTTTCTTCAAGTATTAGTAAAATAATTAAGAATTCTATCATTTGAAAACTAGAATATCAACTATATAGGTTTTTAATGTCCTACAAATGCTTATCTCCTTGGAGTGTCTTGAATGAGTTTGAAACATATTTTATTTATTAGATTTAGAAATTTGTGTGGGAGTACATAAATGGGGGAAATTTATGAAGATGTACGGTTAAAGATGTTACTTTGGTATATATGGTTAGAGATGAATGGTCATATTTTCAATGTTTCTTCAACTGATCAATCCTTGACATGTACCTTGTTATTGGAATCTTTTGGAGCTTTGCTCATGGTTTCTCCAAGGTAAAAGTTGTCGACAGATATACATAGGAGAGATGCTTTTCATGATTAATATGACGGGCCATTCCTCATTTTGAAATCATGAAATTTTTTCTGTATGCATAAAATATTCCTATTATCTTCTACCATATCCTTTCCGTAGCTGCATGAAGGAACCTGGCGTGTTAATTTAATCATTATCATGTGAATGCAGGATGCTCTCTCTCACCTACTTGGTGATCAAAATGAACTCACCCAAGAACTGGCCTCTCAAGGCATGAGTATTGTGTATGAACTTGGTGGTGCATATGTGAAAAAGAATTTAGTGTATGTGCATGTGCATACCTTGACTGGCTCAGGGAAGCAGAAAAGCAGAAGACAGACATCAAAGATGAGTTGTAAATTCCTTTCAGATTTCTTGTCTCATCATTTCATTTATGTTTGCTCTTATACTTGGATCCTTGGAGTTTTGTTTGCAGCTTGTAGAAAGTACAGAAGTATTTCAGGATGGAGCTCTTGGTGAAAGCATTAGTGGAGGTGTTCTCATGCAACCGATTTCCCCCCTTTATCTCTTTGTTTAGGATGCTATGTGAAGATAATCAGATGAGAGAATAATTGTTGTATTATTCAAATGAGAGGGTGATTATATTTATACATGAGAGAATCAGATCTGTTAACGAGATCTAGATTTGAAATTTGAAAATAATATCCTAACAATGATCTCCTATAATCTTTAGATTTAATTAATCCTTATAATCATGGGATTCCTAATAATATATGGGATTCTACACTCCCCCTCAAGTTAGACTAGATGTCTTTCATGTTCAACTTGCCAATGAGATATTTGAACTTGTCCCTAGGTAGTCCTTTAGTAAGGATGTCAGCTGTCTATTCTTTAGATGGTATGCATTGCAGGCCTACAATTTTTTCATCAACCTTCTCTTATGAAGTATTTATCTATCTCGACATGCTTGGTGTAACACCCGCCTTAAATGCACCATTTTAATATATACACGGAAGCAATGTTCAAAAATTACCGAAGTTACTATTCACCTATACGGTAATTTACACCTCAGTAAAATAAATCTAACGGTAGCAAAATTCTTTTCCTTCTTGATAGACATCCATGAACACCTTCTTCGTACTTGAGCTTCTTACCCTAGCTGCAAATTAAACCATTTCAAAAATACTCTTGGGATTCAAATGAATCCCAGTAGTAACGTTAATAATCACTCACATAAAATGCATACACAGTACTTGTATTTATATACACAATTCATTCAACACATTCAGCATTCATGCATCTCATATATATATATATATATACAATGGTAAATAAATGCATATAAAAGGTACACATAGTATGTGAAAGAAGAGTTACTACTTTACTTATATCCTTCCCTTGACCTTTCTTCGTCGGATTTTCTTCCTTCCTTCTCTCTCTCTCTCTCACTCTCATAAGGCTGAACAGTGGAAGTATGTGTGTTTGTGTGGTAAAAGAGAAGTGGTGAGGTATTTATAAAATTTTTCGGGTCTCAACTACCTTCCAAATATCACATGTCTATCTGCCACTTATCTACCCATCTACCATAAACATGTCTATCTACTACTCATCTACCATAAACATGTCTATCTACTTATCCATCTACCATACATAAGTTCATCTACCATCTAACTACCAAACACATGTATATATATCATCTAACTACCCTATACTTAACTACCGATTAATCTATCTACCAAACACATGTATATCTACCATCTAACTACCCTATACTTATCTACCGATCAAATATCATATTACCTTAATTTCTTAATGAAATTTGGAAGAAAATATAATAAATAAATTATAATTCTTTTTTTCAGAAATAATTTTACCAATTATCTTAAGCCTTTTCTTATAATAAACTTAAAACTTTGGACTCTTATGGGCTTAGTAGCCTTCTTATTTTATTCTTATTTTGAAACTCTATGCCTCAAAATTTGGGATGCTACACTTGGTTCTGATATGTTGAATTGAATTGTGAGCAATATTATTACAGCCATGTTATCACAATAGACATTGATCAACAGATTTATACATTAGTTAACTTGATCAAAATGGTGGAACACAAGAATTGGCTCATTATAACTTGTAATATGCTACAGTAGAGACTATTTCTTGCTTTAATTATTATTTAGGTGTTGATCATGTCTAATTACAGAAAGCATTCAACATAATTCTTTAACCTTTTTGTAGTTCGGTTCAGAATTCACAACATTTTTATTAGAGAACTTTCTAAATGAACATGCGCATTTATATGCTTGTAGTCAGAAGAAAACATAAGGTTAGAACAAATGAGAGATGAAAAGGAGAAAATCAGTTTTGGCTATAGTAAACCTAAGAAACAAGTTGGTCTCTATGTATCTCAAGCATCATAAAATGCCTTCAATCGTCCATGTTGTTCTGCAGGTTAAAATGCATCTAAAATGATTATGGTTTGCAGCATTTCTTGACATTGAATGATATAAAGGAGACTGTTAGAACCTCTGAAGAAAAATTGTGCTGAGCTGTAACTAAATTAACAACAAGGCTTTGTGATGTTTCTCTATCTGATATGTCAGATGGACGCCAAGCCATGGATATTGTTTTACCTTTTCTTATGGCAGAAGGCATTTTAAGTAAAGTTGATAGTGTTCGAAAGGCATGAATTGTAGTTGTAATGAAGCTTACAAAGGTCTGGAATTCTCAGCTGTCACTTTTATAACTTGTGTGCATGTTTTTTATGCTCACATACGGGGAATATATATGTCAGTCCTTTTGAAAAAAAAAAAAATTGTGGGGGGTTATATTATTCTTTGTTGTATAGAGAAACTCTTTTGATGACAAATATGACTCTTAAACTGGTTCAGTTTGCATCTTATGTTGTAATATGTTCAGCCTTGCCCAGATCCCGTATAATTCAGATCAACTAATGGTATTAAAAAGGTGAATTTGATCTTTAAAGTATAGGAAAAAGAGTAAAAATTATGGGTTATGGGGTCTGAATCCTAAAGCTCTTAAACTTGAATGGCAATTGCAACAGATGCATGAGAGTTTGATCTTTTGGATATTTTATGTATAATTCTCCTAGACTTGCCTCGGTTCTGACTTGGTGAGTGCTTTCGTAATCAATGTCTACGTTTGTTTTAGGTGTTTTACCCCGAGGCAATGCTGATCTAATAGCTTGTGGTTTATTACCTTTTTAAGTGAAAAAGTTTTCAAAATAGAAGCACTCATTTTCAAATAAAAATAAAAATGTATGAATAAAATTTTAAATTGTATGTTGATTTATATTAATGGTATTTACAAATATTCAAATTTAAAGAGTTGAAGGTGTAAAAAAAAAAAATTTGAAAGAGTTGGCGTGTATTATTAAAGTATAATTATTCCTTTTTATTTATTTGTATTCGATACCTATTATCTTCAGAAAATGCTGCAGAGTGTCGGGGCCTTTAGATGTGAGGGGAAACTTACGAATCTAGACGAGGATCATTGATTTCATGTTTGATATTTATTGGTGAAGACAAATCGAAAAATGTGGTCGAATTAAGCAGTTTTAGAACTTTCCGAGCTGGGGATTTCTGAAAATTTCATCTCAGTTCAATCCCATCGACTAATAGAAGCATGGATCTATGCAAGTGGTTCCAAAACAAAGTAACTGATCCTCTTCTTCTCATTCTACGCAGGTAGTTTTCTTTCCCTTCTCGTTATTCATAGTTCTCACGTTTCGGCAATCAAGAGTATGCCCAATTTGATTGTCACTAATGTCTGCGAGAGAATCTCAATGAAAACACATTTGGGTTTCGGTAATCGTGTTGGGTTACTATGCTACTATGATCTTTTTCAGATTTTCAGTACGTTTTCAATGGTTTGGCTTTGGAGCGAACGAGGCTGGCCATTGGCTTGTCCCTGTTGCCTTGCAGGGTATGGGCAACGCCTTCATTCTCGTAGACTGGGATTTTGATCCAAAAATCTCTCCTTTAGTAGTTGGTGTGGGATGATGGATTTCCAAGATCTCTCTGATTTGTTGTTATGTAGTTCTTGTCCTAATCTCTTGGCTCTCTGTTTGATGAAGACTTCAAGTTTAGTTGGTTAGTATAGGCACCAGTTTGGCCAAAACAATGTCTGGAGCGTTCGCATCAGTTTGTGTAAATTACTTTCTATAATGTGCATTTGTAATTATTTGATCTGTTTTCAGATGCCTTGTAACATCTAAAGCATAACTAATTGTTTATGATTTTTATTCAATTTACTGATTTTGTATGTGGAACTGAAATGGAGGCTTTCATTTTCTGGGCAGCCAAGCCATGTGGTATTTTATCCCTGTTTGAAGTTGAAAAGTGAATGTTTTCATGGAAGATATTGTTAATAATATGAAAATCTTATCTGTATGCTATTATGCTTTACATTCTTTCAACAATGAGGCTGCCAGGGACAACAGCAATTAGTTTTACATGTTAGTTAATGTTCTCCATTTTTGTTCAGAGGTGCTGAGCCAACACAGTTGGCTTTCTCTGCTGCTCTTGGCATTACGTTGGGAATATTTCCTATATGCGGTATGTTGTTTTTAAGCATTTCTAGATTTCTGAAATTTTAATTTCTGTGAAATGTATGAATATGATAGGTACTTGAATGAGACTGCTATGGATATATTCATTGTCATTCTAGTTTTTCTTCTTAATTCTTATTATTTGCAGCTAAACAATCTTAATTACATTGGAATTTATCAATTAGAAATTTTGCTCTTCCAACCAAGATCTATATCGTTTAGTTGCATGATAGAAAGCAGTGTCCTAGTTCCATGCTCTGAAACATCCCTGAACTTTTGTTGAACTTCTAATGTGGACCTAGGTGATATGAGATGACTAAGTTCTACATCAAGTAGTATAGACTGTTCAATGGATACTTAAATCAGGCAACTCTCACCTTAGTAGCTACCTTTTGGAAAAGGTTATTCACCCTTTAAAAATGCTATTGTTGAGTATGAAGGCTAGAGGTCAGCTGGAAGGATTGCCTGTGTTTTGGCTAGCGGAAGGATGAGTGAAATGTCACAAAGTACAGCTGCAAGGATGTCAGCTTTCTAAAGACTAGCCAATTGATTGGGATGTCTAAACCTTGCATAGAGTACTATTCAATAGGATACATTAATAGAATGGTTTTCCCTTCTCAATAGCTAGAAGGAGGGTTTTCCACACTGCTTGAGTTCTTATCATTTAGTAATTGAGCCGGTGGTTGGTCTCTCTAGAAAAGGCAAACTGTGGAATTTTTTAAATAATAAAGGTTGAGACTCGAGTGATATGTCACAAAGAGTATCCAATAGATTGTTGTTTTACGAGGAAGGCCAATTGATAAGGACCAAGGTAGCATGGGATGCCTAAATTCCTTTTTAAGTAGTATGGGGCAGGGTTACTCAATTAAGTGTTTAAGTAGAGTTATTCTCTCACCTAGCTTTTGAGGGAAGATTGTCCACTTTGCTTGGCTGATTATTGTTTTCCCACTGATTTACTATATTAAAGTTTGACAAGTGCCGTTCAACTATGAAGAAAATTCTATAACTACTGAAATGAGTAGTTACATTTTTGATGTAGCAGTGAGTATGGTGAGGGTGATGACAGTAAATTTGCTTTTTAATTTTAACTATTTTATTGAACCAATTGAGGAGATGCTAGATGATAAGATTGGTTGAATATTTAAGTTGATGGAAAAATCAAAATGGCTGCTGCATAGAGTGCCTTTATTAAATCATATAGTGGTTACATGTTCAGCAAGGTTAGAATCCAAGCTACTATGCCAATTTCTGAGTTAAAGCTTGTACAACAGCATAATTTAAGTTAGGGTGAGTGTTGGTATCCGATATTGAACAAACTAGTCTTGCACAATCACAGATAGGTAACCCTGGTTTAATATTGGTAGATATCTGCTATGTCAGTTATATGTAATTTCTGGAACAGTATTTTACAGAAGGGGAGATGCAACTCATGGAAAATGCAGAGTGTTTTATGTCATGACAGAGGAGCAGATTCATAGTTGTAGTAATTATTATCAAAGTATAAGCTGACATAATTCTACTAAGTTCTACTGTGATTTCACATCCAAGCTTATTTTTTGATGCAGGTGTCACTGTGTTCCTTTGTGGGGTGGGTATTGCATTGCTCAAATCATCTTGTCATGCTCCGACTTTGATGCTTGCAAACTTTATTGCTACTCCGATAGAGTTGAGGTGCGGTACATTCAAAACTATCCATTTTTACTTTTTTTCAAATTGCAATAGTGATTTTTTTTCCCAGGCGTTTAATGCAAATATGTGGTAAATAACTTCTGTATGTCTTCGTTATCATTTTTTACTTAAGAGGAGTTTCTTACTTCTTAATTTCTGAAGGCAAATTGTTTGTTGCAATTTGCATCATTGGAACGCTTTGTGACACTTGTAAATGTATATGCAATGGATAGTTATGCTGTCTTGTACATTATAATGGTACTAATCATGGGAATGCAGCTATGGACTTTTAACATTTAGAAAATTATGGTGCAAATAAAATAGTTTTGGCATAGGCATGTCCTATTTCTGTAGGGAGCCCTACACCCATGTTCAACCCTACCCTTAAAACTTTTTTTGGAGAAAATATAGGGTATAAGTTTTGAAAAATAATCAGAATTATAAAAAAAAATTATAAAAAAAAGAAGATTTTTTTATTACTGTGAGGAACTATACTGAATTGCTTCTGATTATTTTGAGAAGCACATTCAAGTAAAATGCGCTTTTTATGATTGCAATTAAACAAAAATTAACTTCTTCTTTGCAGAGAATCTTTAAACAGTAAATGATATTCTTAGACATGAAACTTACTTTTCTGTATTTTTTTTGAAGTGTAAGCAAATACACTGTAAGTATATAGGTTTTGAACTCTTCAAAAATTTCAGAGAATGCAAAATATTTCCTGATTATGCTCATATTTCTCCGCACTTCCCTTATTCGTGAGATATTCAATTTTATGGTCCTTCTCTAAAAGCCCCTCCCTGCTCCTCTTGGTGCATTTTTTTTTTTTTATGTTTCAACTTTCATCTACGCATTTTTATTACGATTTCATTCTAGTGAGAAACATTGATTTTAATTTAATTTTTGTTTCGTATTTTCAGTCTCATCGTACCTTTTTTGCGGCTTGGTGAAGTTATCACTGGGGGACCTCATTTCCCTTTAACATCTGATGCTTTGAAGAAAATTCTAACTGGCCAAGCTTCTTATGAAGTTTTATCAAGCATTGCCCATGCGGTAAGTACTATAATAATTTATTTTTGTATTTGCATCAAGCAGACAGATATGTTCTGTATATTCGCACAAATAAAATGTGATACTACCAATTGTTGCTTGCCTTTGGCTTTAATGAAATTTAGTAGGATAGTTTTTTGAGACTGATGAAATCCAACAAAACTGATACTATTTATATATAGTCGATGCCTTTATTTTGTTCCGCGAATCAGGGAAAGATTAGAATTGACATATTCAGGGATTTTGAAGTGGTATCTATAGAAAAGAAAATGGTACAAAATTGGTTGAGGTGGTATGGATATGTTCAAAGAAGGCATTGAGTGTTCTGCGGTAAGGAGAGTTAATCAAGCAGTATTTATAGAGTCCTGTAAAAAAAGGTCGAAGAAGACCAAAACAAACACTCAATAAGGTTATTAAAGCGGGATCTTTTGGTTAATTATCTATCTAAAGATTTTGGTTTCGATAGAGTACAATGGCATGGCGTCGTGCGATCCATCTAACCTACCCCACTTAGTAGGATAAAGGTTTTGTTGTTGTTGTATCAGAATGTAGTGATGTCACCTTGCATCATAGATAATTGAGCTGCTTTCTGGTTCTGATCCATTCGTAACATAATGTTAATTCTAATGTTTTCATTTTTCATATAGTCTACATTATTTTTTTGGTACATAAAGTTGCCAATCGGCATTGTGCCTATATCAGGATTTCCATGTTTGATTTCCTTTCAAAATTATATGACACTTGAAATCTATTACTCTCTTTAACTTTCACAGTTATTAGGGTGGCTCGTGGCCGCGCCGTTTGTTCTCGGAACGCTGTACATGGTGTTTATACCATGCTTCAAGATTCTGGTTCGAAAGTTTGGCTCTGCTCCTGTAAGTCCAAAGATGGGCCTTCTAAGCTTAGAAACCAAGCTAAAGGTAAGGGATGTTTGAAAATATAGCTTAGGCATAGAAGGTTCATTGAAGCTTTAAGTAGCTCAGTAAAGAGCAGTGATCAATTCATTGATTTAGCGTTCCTTATTGATGACATTGTACAAAAATGAAGACCCATTTCACTGAGCCGCTGCTGCTTCTTGTTGTTGTTACAGTAGACATGTCATTACTT
This sequence comes from Acacia confusa, assembly GCA_037074495.1. Lineage (NCBI taxonomy): Eukaryota > Viridiplantae > Streptophyta > Magnoliopsida > Fabales > Fabaceae > Acacia > Acacia confusa. The sequence continues at coordinate 40,571,310 of CM073502.1, read as the reverse complement.
AATTTGATTGCCTGAAACGGGATTTCCAATGTTTTAAGATGAATAAATTTATTGGTATTTGTTTGTCTGTGGGGCAGAATGATTTCGGGGAAGGAAGCTAATCTTCAAGGCGTAAGGTTGCAAGTTCAACTAAGTCGATGGATCCTATCATACCCTGAGCATTGGGTCAAATTCTTTATTAATTGGACCAAAAATTTTTTGGCTTTTATGACAGAGTCACTTATATTTAAAGTTTCTCTTCCAATATTCCTGGTGCCTGGTGGATTGGGTTCCAAACTCTCTGCCCTTGAATTGTGGGTGAGTCCGACCCCTTTCCTAAAATTTTTTTATCAAAAAAAATAAAATAAAGGTTCTCTTGATTCCAATAAAAAATGGTAACATCAACTATTTAGAGATATTCAAAAGGTTGTGAATTTGAATCCACTTATTTGAGTATTTTATTGGTGAGCAATTTATAAATAGCTTTGTAAACGCTTTTTGAACTAAGAGGCTTATCCTAACCCTAGTGTGTCCCAAGTGTCCCAAGACGTAACTCACCGAAACTTTTATGTATTAAAAAATATATGTATCTTATAAAATTTAATAACTTTTTAACTTTAATCATATATAATACACACTTGTATTTCAATAAACTTGGGGTAAAAGTTCATATAATGAGTTTGATGAGGTGTTCTATTTTAAGGATAAAAAAAATATTACCTCTCTGCGTCCTCACTTATATTTGTTTGGTTTCATTTAAGACTTCTTTACTAATAGATGACACTCTGTGAATTGTTTATTGATAGATTATTTGTAAATTGACTTTATGGTTATCATAAACGTTTTTAACATTTTGATCCGTCAATTTTATTTAAAAATTTAAAATTATTTCTTAATTTAATATTATATAAAAATAATACATAGTTGTTAAGTATTTAGAATTTTAGAAAAAATTAATTTTCATCCTTATTCTTAATATTATTTTTTAAAATAAATATATTATGGATGAAGGTAATAATGTATTCTGTATCAGCCTTAGTGCTTCTTTGGTTAAGTTCTACGCCCCATTGAAACCAAAAAAGTGATTATAAATTTCAATTATCTTGTTTGTGTAATTTTTTAAGAATCTCGATCAATTCTGATGAATCGTGATTTTACTCTCTAACTGCAAGTTAAGCATAAATGACAAGGCTTATGCGATTGAAAAATCCTGATTGAAACTTTCCCTACAACAATTTCTCCAATTTACCCTCTACTCCCTCCAAAATTCTCTCCAAATATTCTCTCATATATCTTACCTGATATTCTCAACTAACATATTTCAAATATTGTTTTGCCTGTTCCTTAACATGAGTTTTAAAATTATTTTAAATAATAAAAATTATAAAATAAAAATAAGATTTAAATATTCATGTCATTTATTAAATCATATTTGATAATAATTATTAAATCATAATTATTTAAATATTTCAATTATGTTTATTATTAAATATAATCATGAAAATGTAAATAATTTTATCGAAGAAATAAAGTTGTTTGTATATTCTGGTGCAATCCTGGTAAAATAATCAGCTATCATATTTATCAATTTATTTTCTATTTAGAAATAAAATCATGTGATAATGATAGCTAAGTCACATCCTATGCTCTCTTAAATATACTTGTATAATTTTTCTTTCAGTTCATTCATATCTTTCGTTGAATATAACTTTATAAAATTCATACCCTTTTTGGTAATTGTATTTATAAGTGCTTTTAATAAATGAAATCTAAATACAATCACAGTTATTAAAGTCACTTATGATAAAAATATCCAAACAAACAATTGACTATGATTGACCAACCGAAGTTTTAACCAATATCATTGTTGCAAATCACGATTTTGTTCACCAGCCGCTGATCCAAACGGGATTGTGCACACAAATGAGGCACTGTGATGATAGTCAAAATGGTCACACCCACCCAGGCCTCTGCATCTTCTTGTTCATCATGGAAAGTTCATCCATCATGCATTATTTTGAATCACTATAAAAATCTATGATGGATGAAACTTAAGATGGGGGGAAATTATTTAAGAAAATCTCCCATTATGAAATCTTTTATCCAAAAGAATGAGATATTTGTTTAAGAATGAATAACTCTTATTCAATATGTTCAACCTACATTTCTTTTTAATATATTATCATCTGGTATTCGATTCGAGATCTGTAATTGTCAATCCTAACAAAACTACCTATTCTAAAACTTAAGATGGGTTTAGTTTGAGGGAAAGGGTTGGGTGGGGATTAGCCCCAAACATTAGTCCCCTTCCCCCTCTCTTCCCTTCAAACTAAACACATCATTAAACTTAAGACCTACATGAATCTAGACATCGCTAAATCAACTTTTTATTGTTGTGTTTATCAACCTACTTTCAATTATATATACAAAATAAAAGATAAATGCATGTTGAATGCAGTTGAAGAAGAATCTGCTAGATCAACTTTATATCGGTGTGTTTATCAACCTACTTTCAATTATATACAAAATAAAAATAAATGTATGTCGTGTGCGGTTAAAGAAGAATTACAGGCTGAAGATGGGTTGGGTGACCTGTTTTTTTAAATACCTTTGGCAAAACAATTTTGGAGTGAATGATATTTCAGGATTTTCGCTTAACATTAAGGCCTAAAAAAGATAAAAGAAAAATGAAAAGCAAAGACCAGGTGAATTTATGTCGTACGTCAGCAAAAGAAAAAAGAAAATATTATGCAGTACGTGAGTACATGTACAGGTGAAGATTCATGTGCTCTATCAAAAAAATGTTCAATCACACATCTTGTCTCTGAGTCTTATTGTGGGATTTCCTATATTCGAGTTTGATAAGGTTTATGTCACTGTTTTATAGGACCCGCTGATTGTTACTTGTAATGAAAGTAAACAGTCCACTACTATACTGATTTAGACCTGAAAAGTTGGATCCACACAAGTGATACTCCATCCAGTTTTAATTATAAGATTAAGTTAGTTTTTTTAAGAGATTAAAAATTTTAATTAAATTATTTTAGAGTATTTATATTTTTTTTAAACTAGTTAATTTGACTAATAAATTAATATATAATTTAAGGATAAACAACATATCACATGATTAAATAACTTATTTAACTTTTTAAATTTCTCAAAAAAAAAGTCAATTTAATCTTATAATTAGAACCCGAAGTAACATATTATTTTAGGCAACCAATTCCATCTTCAATTTTCATACCGTAGTTTGAAAATGTTTCTTGAAGTGATTAAAAAAAATTTAACTCGATCAAAAAGCTCAATAAACTTTCCAACTCTTTGTAGCCACACGTTATTATTGCATTGAAAACTTTATATATTATTGTGTTATTGACTTATTATGGATTTATTTCTCACACACACATATATTATATGCATATGATTATTTTTTTTATAAAATTTTAATTAATTGTTGCGTACCAGTTTGATCATTAGTCTAATCAATTGGACCATACGAATCATAAATAGCTTGCCTTTACTCTTGTAAACTGAGAATCTGAAAGTCTTATTTAATTAAGGTAAGTACATAGGTATATATACAAGAAAGACTAACAATAATCCCTACATATATGGCTAACAGTAATCCCTACATATGTGGATCTAACTAATCCCCCTCAAGTTGGAGCATATATATTGGTCATGCCCAACTTGTTACAAAGATACGCAATCTGTGTGTCATTTAAAGCTTTTGTTAAAAGATCTGCTAGCTGGTCGTTTGATCGCACGTGCCCTGTAGATATGACATTCTCTTTGATCTTATTACGAATAAAGTGGCAATCAATTTCTATATGCTTTGTACGCTCATGGAACACAGAATTCGATGCTATATAGAGTGCTTCTTTATTGTCACACCATAATTTCACAGGTAATGTCGTGATGATGTCAATTTCCTTAATGAGTTGAAATACCCACACAATTTCCTGTGTTGATTGTGACATGGCTCTGTATTCTGCTTCTACACTTGATTTTGACACAACACCTTGCTTCTTACTTCTCCAAGAGATCAAGTTTCCACCAACAAACACACAGTAATCTATAGTGGACCGTCTTGTGGCTTTAGACCCTGCATGATCCGCATCACAAAAGCACTCAACTTTAGTATGCCCATAATCTGTATAGGGAATGCCCTGACCTGGGGAACCTTTCAAATAATGCAAGATATGCTCTAAAGCTTCCCATCAAGCAACTGTTGGGGATTCCATGAATTGACTGAGTATACTAACTGAGAAGGTTATATTAGGACGATTCATTGTCAAATAATTCAGTTTCCCAATGAGTCTTCTATATCTTTTAGGATATGCAAATGGCTTCAGTTTCTCTGAATGAATCTTCTTCTTCAAGTCATTAGGAAGTTCATCAAACATGTTATCATTAAGATCCAAGAACGGATTTGGAATCATGGGAATGTTACTTGGTACAACGCCAAGTTTTCCAGTTTCCTTTAACAGATCAAGGACATACTTCTTCTGAGTTAAAAGGATTCCTTTCTTGCTTCTCAACACCTCAATGCCAAGAAAGTACTTCAATGAACCTAAGTCTTTTGTCTGAAAGTGGGAGTTAAGGAAGATTTTAAGCTCTGAGATTCCAAAGATATTACCTTCAGTAATCACAATATCATCAACATACACTAATAGAAGGATCACGCCTGCATTAGAATTCTGGTAAAACACAGAGTGATCACACTTACTTGGGCTTAACCCAAACTTCTTGACTACACCACAAAACCGATCAAACCAAGCACGAGGACTTTGCTTTAGACCATACAACGACTTTCGGAAATAGCACACTTTCCTAGACTCCTCCTGAGCAACGAACCCATGTGGTTGCTCCATATAAACCTCCTTAAGAAGGTCACCATTCAAGAAGGCATTCTTAACATCCAACTGATGCAAATCCCAATGATAGATGGCAGCCAGAGAAACAAGAAGACGAACGAAAATGAGCTTAGCCACAGGAGAGAAGGTCTCAGAATAATCAATGCCATAAGTTTGAACATACCCTTTTGCAACAAGCCGAGCTTTCAACCGTTCCAAGGAACCATCAGCCTTGATCTTAACAACAAACACCCATTTACACCCAATGACCTTCTTTCCAGAAGGGAGATCAACAAGAGTCCAAGTACCGGCCTTTTCAAGGGCCATCATTTCTTCTTCCATTGCTGCATGCCAACCAAGGTGAGTTAAGGCTTGGTGAAGGCTGGTAGGGGGTAGAGATGGATTCAAGGGTGCCCACAAGGGAAGAGGAAACAAGGGACAAGTGCTGGTAGGATACAAAATTGGAGATAGGATAGGTACAATCAACATATCTCTAGGGAGGATGATGAGGACGGGTACCTTTTTGGAGAGCAATGGGCAGGTCATCAGATAGGTCAATAGTAGAAGTAGGCGCAATTAAGTCAGGGACAGGAATGGTAGGACCTGGGGAAGTAGAATTTGGAACTTGGGAGACAGGAACAGAATCCAACGACGAAGCAGGTACGGGCGAGGGCATAACATTGGCAACACCTTACTCATATTGCCCAGACACCTGATCAGACTGATTCTAGTCCATCATCTATAGGGGCCCTAGCTACAGGTACTTTGTCCTTTGGACTTGCGACTACTTCCACAAAGTGGGTCATTGATTTTGGTGCTACCGACCACATGACAGGTAACCATTATTTATTTTCATCCATCCTCCATATTTGTCGCCAATGGTTCCCCGGTTCGTATACTTGGATCAGGCATTGTTAAACCAACTACATCCATTTCACTATCTTTCCTAGTTTGATCAATTTTGTGGTGTAGTCAAGAAGTTTAGGTTAAGCCAAAGTAAGTGTGATCACTCCGTGTTTTACCAAAATTCTAATGCAGGCATGATCCTTCTAATAGTGTATGTTGATGATATTGTGATTAAGTAGGACCAAAATAAATTCAAAAATGCCAAGTTGGAAAAAAAAAATCTAAAAGAAAATCTAAGCCTTTGATACCATGTAAATCGAAAATCTGAAAGTCTTATTTAATTAAGGTAAGTACATAGGTATATATACAAGAGAGACTAACAATAATTCCTACATATATGGCTAACAGCAATCCCTACATATATAGATCTAACTAATCCATATCATAACAACTCTTTACAATTTAACATCACCCGACTTAACTTCATGTGATTGAGACCTTCTTGATGAATTTGGTATTCAATTTCATTCCCCGTTGTGTAATACCCCGATTTTCATAATACATGTAAATCTTAAATTTTAATAAATAACGCCTATTACAATAGGTGAATATGTGGTCTCAGAACAAGTGAAATAATTATCTTATTTTCTGAAGGTAATTTCTTATGAAATTAGAGTAAATGAAGAGCTAAAATCCCTAAGTGAATTTATGGGTCATAAAATACCCTAAGAATGTTATGATAAATTCTAAAAGGCAACTAAATATTTATTGAAATAGAGAGTATGTTGTCTCTAAAGTTTTAATTAATTTATTATTATTTTTAGGAATTACACCATTTTAACAACTTAAAATCATCAGAGGATGATAAAATCAATTAGAGGAACTTAGTAACAATTATTGGGCAAGTGAAATTGCAATAATTGAGGTACTCTATTAATGTTTGAAATTAGTTAATGATTAAGTTTTTAAGGTCATAAATTAAGACCAAATGATATTGATTAGCACACAAGGAGTTTTTAATTATCAAAATTAAATTAGAAACTTGTTAAATTTTGATAATTAAGTCTAGTAACCCCTAAAACACTATGTTAGAGTTTAAATTTAGGAGTTAACTAATTATTCCTAAATTATCACTAAGGGGCAAAAATTCCTATTTAATGGTGAACAAATTATATTAATCCTAAAATCTAAGTGAACCAATAAGGGATTTTCCTTCTTAAATATGTGAGAACATGAAAAATATAAATTGAATAATTACATATAGGGAAGGGGGACGAATTTGCTAGTGGATCAAGAAGGAAGAATAATTTTAAAAAAAAAAACATAAATCAATTAAGTGGTGTATGGGAGAAGCTTGAACAACTTGGAGAGCAAGTTGTTTGACTTAGTGAGCAAGTTGTCTTGCTTAATGAGCAAGTTGTTGTTAATTAAATAAAATTAGATGAGAACCCATAGAAATTAAATCATAACTTGAAATCTTGAAACTAGATCTTCAAGACAAATACATATTTGGAATCAGGGAATTATGAGCTTCGATTTAACTATTCCCAAAGGTATTTTCGGTTACTTCTTAGATCCATACCTAAGTGTTTTGGGAATTAAAATTCACCATAAATCTAATCACAAAATTAGGATTCCAAAAGTGAAATTGGATTATGAATTAGAACATCCTCTTACACCTAACTAAATTAGGATTTGGGGTTAATTGAGATTAATTAAATAGGCTTTTCTTGGGGACCAAGCAAGCAAATTCTAGAAGGGGAGGGGGGAGATCCTTCCTTTCTCTCCAAATAATGATCCAAGAGCCAAGATCAAACCAAAGTTGCAAGAGGTTTAACCTCTTCTTGCCTATAAATAGAAGGCTTTGACTAACGCATCCCTCACACCAAAATCCCTTGCCTTGGCTGAAATTTAGAGAGAGTAGGAGAGGGAGGAGCTTCTGGAGAAAGAGAGACAAGAGGTCTTCAAGAGGTATAAGAGTTCTTAGCTTTTAAGTTTAAGTTCTTAGTTTATGAAGTAGAAATGCTAGGAAATGTTATTTTGATCTATAATCTTCCATATACAGTTTTATTTTCATGTTTTTATGCTTTCCAATGGCTTTATTTCGAAAAATTGATGAAGAAGAAGTTATATCAAAATTTTTGGAAGATTAGGATCAAAATAGCGAAGCTCTGGCGAAATCTCCTCAAACAGTGATTTCTGGAGTCAGGGGTAAAAACGTCAGTATTGTATGATGAAGATGATGTTATAAAATTCTAAAAAAATTCATGATGAAATTAGACATCCAGAGCTTTCCAAATCTATAAAGAGTGTGTCATTTGAAGCTCTGTGCAAAAAGATAAAAATCTCAGAAGTTAAGCTATGTTTTCTGTGCGAAATTCTGAACAGTATTTAAAAACGTGAAATCTGGGAATTATCCATGAATTCTAGGTAAGTTCCAGTATTTTTCCTCGAAAATAGACTTCTCAAGGATTCCGGGAAATTTTACAGATCCTCATTTTGATTTTTCTAGAATTACTTATGATTTTTCAAAGTTACCGAAAAATCTGCCCAGAAAATGTTGCACCACGTTTTTGAAGAAATGTAAGGGCAAAATTGTAATAATAAAGCCATCAAGGGTAGAATGGTAAATAGAGGTGGAAATATCTCTTAGAATGTTGTTCTAAGTGATATGGTGATATGTTAGGATATCCGAGAAATCCAAAGCCAGAATCAAAGGTCGGATGTTTGACGACTATGCGGTAAAAGGTACGGACGCGTACTGTAACCTTAACTCTTATGCTTATGGTATGGTTATATATGGTAGTTGTTTCACATGATGATACTCTGTTTTGAAAGTTCGCTCATGATTGTTGAATTGTATACGGGTTATAGTCTTGATAACACCGTTGAGTTTTCCTAGCGCTGAGGACACGATGGGCCGTCGTGGCACTGGTTATGTGCAGAATAGGGTAACATACATATTGCAGTGGTTGTGTTATGTTATTGCCTTACATATGGATATATGTTTTGAAACTATGATTATGTTGTATATCTGTGATAACTGTCATATACTGTTTACATAAGCATGAGGTTAACCGTTACCTGAGGTCCAATGGACATTGGACCTCAGTCTTAATGAATAGTACAGGAAAGAAACCGGGATAGAGAAGATGCCGGTGGGTAGAGCCGTGAAGAGGCAGCAGTCAAAGGCAAAGGTCGGTAGAAGTTATTAGGACTTAGCTTCTGGCTCGAATTTAACAAAGTTACTTTGAACAGTTTGGTGTCTAAGGCTGGGTTAATCTATGTGGGAAGCCAATCAGTCGCCGTATAAGTCGGTGAGGCCCCCATGATAGACCCCTACCTGGCCAATTTGTTTAATTAACTGATGTTAGGTTCCAAGTCATAGGTCTAGTTTAAAACTTTCTTTATGAGAGAAATGTATTCAAATCTCTGTATAATGTATCACATGAATATTTCTTCGGGATATTTAATATATCAGCTTATGTCGGGCATCATCATATGTCTGGGCATTTTTATATCAGATACTCGTTGTCTGGATCTTAGCACACGCTATCAATTTCCGCAGTACTCTAAGCTGTAGCATCTCAAACTCTGTTGTTTTTCTTAAAACTAAGTGTCGACCGACACGATTTTCGAACCTGGAATTTGGGATGTTACACATTGCGTCAATCTGAATTTAAGTTACACAATCAAGCTAAAAAGGGGAAAAATTACAACTACTCACCTTTTCTGATAATGACTAATAAGAACATGAGGGAATATTAGTTATATGAAACGCAAGATTGGATGCAATTTGATATATAAATTATGATGTTGATAATTGCACGGCTACAAACTCATTTTTGGTGTGTCTATATATATATAGTGAGAGAGAGAGTGCATAGTCATAGCTTGTATAAGACATGGAAAAACCTATATAATAATGTTTGTACTACTACAACAACAATAAGAATAAAAGTATGCTGCTAGTAAAAGTTTATATAAATATCAATTAAGGTTTTTTTTTAAAAAAAAATGCCAATTAAAGACGACATGAGTGGTAGGGCTTTCATCACTTAAATAAGTGGTTGATTGTTCGAGTTTCACATTTATATATGATTATACATATTAACTTATATGGAGAGGATTTTTTTTTTTTGGTGTCCAGTTAGAAATTATATATATATATATATATATATATATATATATATATATATATATATAAAAACTTTTTTTCTTGATGAGAAATTAGATTCTAAAGTTGAATGACTTGGCAAATATGCAACTTAAGGCTTGAGGCCTATTTTCGTTATGGTAATTTTATGTAATCAATAAACTATATCCAAATAAATCTACCCAATAAAACTAAGAAAATTTAAATTTAAATAACCTCTGATTTTTTTTTAATCCATGACTTTTGAAATTAACTCAAACCAAAGATTTTTCATCATCCAAATATTTTGACCAAAAAAGGTTCAACCACACATAGTGTCCCTTTTCTGGGCCTGCTTTTGATAAAATTAATATTATTGGTTTTTGTTGGGTCCTCTGATTGTTATTTGTGATGAAAAATTCCATTACCAAACAAAAACTAATTTTCTGTATGTGGTTTATACCTGCAAAAGTTGTTTTCTTTTTTTTTAAAAAAAAAAATCTTAAGATTGAAAATTTTGAATCCACAAAATTGATCTTTCACTGGACAAACAATTTCATGATCAATTTGCTAACCTATATTTAGAATTTTCCCTTATGTGATTTACACCTTTTCAAGAAAAAAAAAAGAAAAAAAAAAAAGAAAAAAAGATCTTTCATTGAACAGTGAATTTCATACTCAATTTTACATCCCTTTGTCTCAATTTGGACCAGGCACGTTTTTGTATATTTATTGAGATTGAAGGATCACGTTGAAGAACAAAAGAAATAATAATATTATTTATCCTTAAAAATGAAAGAGAGTACAAAGTGGCCTTTATATAGGTAAATTAATAGGTTAATCTTAATTTTAAAATCAGTCATAATCTAATCCAGTCAAATCAAAGTAAATCATAATATTTTAATAAAGATATATTCTTAAAATATAATATTCATATTTAATATAATCAATACTAAATGATATCCCTAATAACAGTAATTAATTAATATTTTTTAACTTGATATTCTCAACACTCTCCCTCAAGCTGAAAGCAGCTGGCACATACATGGATTGATCTTTAAGAAAATAATGCTTTATAGCCTAGAACTCCAACAACAAAAACTGAGGTAATAATTCACCAACTTCAACAGGAGCTCGAACAACAAAGAGTACGAACATCAAAGAGTACCCAACTTGAGTATAAGCTGCAACAAACTGTTTCATGTAATACCCTAATTTTCCAATTCTCATAAATTTTATATTTTATGGATAAATTAGCAAAAATACAAAGGTAAATATGTGTTTCAAAGAAATATAATTTATTTAATATATTTTCTTCCAAATTTAATTAAGAAATTCATATAAATATGATATTTGATTGGTAGATGAAGGGTAAATGGTTATGAGGTAGATTTCCATGTGATATTTGATTGGAAGATGAGGTTTTAGTAGATGAACTTTTGTATGGTAGATGAGCAAGTAGATGAACTTTTGTATGGTAGATGGGTAGTTGGTTTATCATGTGATTTTTGAAAAGAAGTTGAGACCCAAAACTCTATAAATAGAGCTTGAATTCCTCTTCATTCTTCACACTAAAACTCAAATCAAGATATAGAATAAGGCAAGATAGGAGCAAGAAGAAGAAGGAGTAAGAACTTCAAGAGGTAAGTTCTTGAGCTCTAACTTATAGATTTTTGGTAGAATTATAGTTTAATTCAAGAAATTGTAAAGTAAATTTCCGTACATGTTTTTAAGGTCTCTAGTGAGTTTAAAACAAAAATTAGAGTGAAAACAAGATGGGAAATTATTTTTAAGATCAAAGGAATAATATTGTGAAAGTTGAGAAAATTCCCAGATTTCAGTTTTCTGGAGTCAGTCACGTTGTGGGAATTATTTTAAATAGTAAATGATCTTTAAAAATCATGAAATTTTCCATATATAAATTAGACATTCAGGGCTTTCTATTGATATATAATTTGTAACGTTTTAAGCTCTGGACAAGGAGCTATGAATTTTTTAAGTTAGGCCTTGTTCAGGATGTTAAAATCCGAACAGTAGTTGGAAAAATTAAAACTGGGAATGACTCAAGGATTTCTAGGTTGAGGCGTTATTTTTCCAGAAAACTAGACTTGTTAAGTGAAATTTTGGCTTTGGTTTCACCTCATTTCGATTTTTGTATAATTAGTTATGATTTTTCAAAGTTGCTGAAAAATCTGCCCAGAAAATCCAGCATTTCGTTTTTAAGGAAATGTAAGGGTAAAATTGGAATATTAAATCCTTTAAGGGTAAAAAGGTCAAAGGAGGTAAAAATAACCCTTAGGATTTTATTTTAAGTGATATGGTATTAATTTTAATATCAAATAAAATATGGAAAATGAAATAATCCGACGGTAACATTATAGGATACCCGAGAAGTCCGGAGTCGGATTCAAAGGTCGGGCGTATTGGTAACTATATGGTGAAAGGTACGTTCACGTACTGGTAACTTTAACTCTCCTATGTCTTGTATGGTTTTGATATGATTGATTGAATCATATGTGCTTACATTCAGTTGGCTGTGGATTGTTGTAATTATATGATAAATGCCGCATGCTTGTTTTCTTAGTGCTGAGGAACCCGTGATTAGGTCACGAGACACTAATGAGTGCTAGTAACGATACATATGCTATAAGTCATTGTCGTCATGTACCGAGGTTTTGCTGAATGAATGTTTGTTATGATTGTCTATCATACACTGCTTATACTTTTCATATGAGGTTAACTGTTTCCTGAGATTCAATGGGTATTGAATCTCAGACTTGATTAAAGGTTCAGGAAAGGAAATCCGGACCTGAGAAGGCGAAGTGGACAGAGTTATGAAGAGGCACCAGTCGAAACAAGAGCTTGAAGAAAGTTATGAGGGCCTAGTTTCCGGCTTGAATCTAATAAAGTTATGTTAAACTAATTGGTGCTTAAATTAAGAAAGGGTTTGTCAGTGGGTTGTCATAAGTCGCCGTGAAAGACGGGGAGACTCTCATTAGACTAAACACCGATCTGGCCAATATGTCTGACTAACTATATTGGGTTCCAAACCATAGGTCTACATAATGTTTGGTTTACCAAAGAGCTGTATGTATGTCTCTGTATACTGTATCATATGAATATTCTTTCTGGAATTGTAATATAACCAGCTTATGCCTGGGCATTTTATATTAGTTACTCATCGTCCAAACGTTGTGCATGCTTTCTGTTCCGTTATACTCTGATATGTACACCATCTGTGAGTCATTGGACACAGTAAATGACATGGAATTTAGAGTGTTACATTTCACAAGAGACCCAAGCAACAACGAACATTACGAACACCAAACGGTCTAATCATGGACCAAACAATACTCCAAACGTCTCATTAGGGAGACAAACACCAAACAAAATACTTCACCAGAGGCAAAGAAACGAACAGGTCATACAAAGACCCCACATAGTAAATAATTGTCAAACATCTCAACGAGAGCAAAAAATGAACAAGTCAAACAAGGACCACCAAATAACAAATAATTGTCAAACACCTCATTGTAAGCAAAGAAGGAATAGGTCACACAAAGACCACTAAATAGTAAATAATTGACAAACACCTCACCGGAGGCAAAGAACAAATAAGTCACGCAAGAACCACCAAAGAGAAACCCTAACTCTCTAGCTCTCTTTCACTATCGCCTTGAACTAGGGTTCGAGGATCGAAACCCTAGAGCGCTGATACCATGTTGAGATTGAAGGATCATATTGAAGCACAAAAAAAATATTAATATCATTGATCCTTAAGAATGAAAGAGAGTACAAAGTGGCCTTTATATAGGCAAACTAATAGGTTAACCCTAACTCTAAAATCAATTATAATATAATCTAATCAAATCCGATCAAATCATAATATCTTAATAAAGATATATTCCTAAAATATAATATTCATATATAATACAATAAATACTAAATGATATCCTAATAATAATACTTAATTAATATTTCTTAACTTGATATTCTCAACAGTATTGATGTGTAATAAAAAAAATATTTCTACTATTTACAAATTGTTATTTAGATGTATAAAAATTATATAAATAAGTTAAATAATGTATGGCTTTATAAGCCGAGGATTCTCTGGGAGAGATTATTATTTAAGAACTATTAGTTACAAAAATTATAAATTGTATTGTTTGTCATGTGCGATTTGCAAGTTGGGCATGAACAATGTGATCTTTTTATCTTTGCTTGATGAAGTTTGATCTTTATATGAATAAACAAGTGATAAAATTATAATTATATCATTCAAATAAAAAAGTGGCAGAATTGTTTTTTTTCCCCCTTCTAATAATAGGTATAATTCTATTGAAGACAATCTTATTCGAGACACTATCAGACAGTAAATACAGGCCTCTCTTCTGTGTATATTATTATTATCTAGAGCTCATGGAAAGGGGTCATACTATTTTTTTTTTTATTTTGATTGGTACTGCTCCTTCCAGTTTATAACCACAAAAAAATTATGTGTGTGTATTTGTTTATTTATTTATTGAGAACACACACAATAATGAATTAGATTATTGGTAACGAAAAGATCTTCTATTATATCTATTCTATTATTAGTCAATTTGGTTGTATTGCTAGCTTCATTTCATATCCACGAATTGAAAAGTGTATTCTTTTATTATTAATATAATTTTGCCTTATTATAAAAAAAAGAATTGAAAATTACAGGAAACAAGTGAAAGTTGGCAACGTTAAATAATGTCGGAGGGATGCTTCCATATTCCACCAAACCACCCGCAATTTGGTGACATCATTTCTTCTACGAAAGAAATATCATTTTCTCTGTGTCTGCTTCTCATAAATTTCGTATTTATCATGATGAAAGCTACCACTATTTAATTAATTATGATTAACTAATTAAAAATGAATTTAATGTAAATAATGGTTCTGTGCAAAACTGGCATATCAATGAATGATATTAACGCATGAGTATTTTCAACTAATGTTTTTAAAATTGGACGGGAGGTCAGACCTAAAAGATCAACGTTTTGTGAATTTTTTTATTAATGAAATAAATATCTTATTGCATGTTGGTGAAATATCTTATTTATAATGAAAGCTACAACTCTCTCTAATTAATCAGGATCGGAATTAGGACTTTAATTTAAATTATGGTTCAACATATGCAAAGCTGGCATATCAATGAAAGATATTAACACACACACACACATATTGATAACTAAATTTTAGGAAAGGGGTCGGACTCACTCACAGTCTAAGGGCAAGGCGCTTGGAGCCCAGTCCACGAGAGATACTAGCCAGAGAGTACATATACCTCCATCTCTACTAGTGTTACCAGTGCTTCCTAGGCCTCTAGAATATCTCCCTCAGCGCGTTGACCAATGTAGGGATTGAACCCTCTTCCTAAAGGTGAAGAAGACTGACTCCCACAACAGTTAAACCAAAAAACGAGGGGTAACACATGAATATTTTATATATAAATAAATCTATCAATCACCTTTTTAAGTCATGTTGGACCTTGACAATTTCCTTTTGCATATGCGGAACATAGATCAACAATAGAAAGGGAAGGCACAAAAATCATGAGTATTCGGTTTCATATTAAAAACCGTACTAAAATTATTACTCTCGATCTTTAACATAAAATATATTTATTTAATTTAGTTGAATTGAGAAAATTAGTTAATATGACATATATTTTTTATAATATTTTTTCTAGCTATCTTTATTAATTCCCTCATTTTCTCTTATAAGTAGCATCAATAAGGGTAAATTAGAAATAGAATGAAAAATATGTCATATATTTAAGATTAAGATCAACTCTTCAAATATGTTGTATATTAAAGACGAGAGGGAGTATTTGGATATATATTCATGCTTTCTATTAAAATTGACTACTCGGGCCCCCAGAAGGAGAAGGAGGCCTTCTTTACCCTCCACCTAAGCTACGTAGGAAAGGCTCATAGCCAATTCTAAGGAACAGTGAAACTTCATAAGGTCTTCTTGCACAAATGCAATACTTGTGGATGACAAAAGTTTATCTTCAAAGTTAAGATATTAAATTAACTTTTAACTTTTATTAAAAGTGTAACAGTAAGCATAAACTATTTTTTAAAGCAAAATTAACCATGAATTTTAAAATCCACGGCAAAACCATTAAACATAACTAATTTATATTTGTTACAATATAAAATTACTGAAATACCTCCACTTAATAAAAAAATTGTAGATGTTGTGTGATCTAGTGATTTTTCATTTACCTTCCTCTAACAATTGCTTCCCCCCCCCCCCCCCCACCCCCGGCGCAGGGGCAAACCAAAAAAAAAATCCTCAAATTTTTCACCTTCCATCTTCATCACCACACCACTACCACCTACAATTCCAACATCACCACACCACTACCACCTACAATTCCAAAAAATCATCATTAACAATCCATACTAGAAAGTATTCCATCCGGTCTTATTTATAATAGCCCGATACATAAATTATGCGGTATAAGATAGTGGTTAAAATTAATTAAAAATAATAAGTATGTCTTTTAAAATAAACCTTTTTTTCAAGCATACCCTTATTTATAAGAGGCAAGTAAAAAAGAAACAAAGTAAATATAAATATCATCAACCCTTTAATTAATGTAATACGTGAAATTAAATAGGGGTACAAATAGAAAAAACTCATTAAATGTTGAGAGTTGAGACAACTTTTGTCGGACTCTTACTAATATAATTTAAATTTGAATATAATTTAAATTTGAAACTCTTATAAAACAAACTAGAGAGAATAAAAAACTAGAAAAATTTTGAGAGAGAGACCTGGTCAAACTATTCATCAGAATATTTTCCTGTATTCACATGGCCCTTTGCGTAAATGATCAGTTCCCGAGGTAAACCCCTCATCGCCCAAGCCCTATCTGATCGGATCTAGCTGTGAGTCTTTTTTCATTTTAAATTATGACTACAAACTTGGTGTACTTTTTTTCTTAGAATTTATATTATAAATTCTGGTCAATGGGACTTGGCACAAATAATAAGGAATTCAAAATTAGGCCCTTGGGTCGTGGGTTCGATCCCTTCTGTCGTTGCTGGAACTCTTTTGGTAGGCGATCTCGTAAGTCCCCAGTAAGTGCTCATAGAGCCCAGGGTTGTGCCCTAACCTTAGTAGGGGACTGGTGTCGAATCCTTCCAAAACTTTTTATTATAAAAAATGTATATATTATAAATTCTGCATTTTTCTTGGTAATGGTACTAATAAGGAGAGTTTATATTATTTACGACGCAAGTATAACTATTATACCAAACATCTTTTTATTTTTTTCCAGATTCTTACTTTTATTAAATATGAGTGTTTCGGTACTTTTATAATATAATAGATAGTTAGATTTAACGGCTTTTATTTTAAAAAATAGTTTATAGTTATGGTTACAGTTTTGATGAAGAGTCACTTATGTTAAAAGTAGTATTTCTTTAAGCATTATGAGCATATAGGCATAGCGTATCATAATTCTAATAAGACATTATAATCCAATTCACATATATACTTTTCGGTGCATAAGAAAAAAATTTTACTGGTGCTTTCAACAGTGGACAGTAGACACATAACTCCAATTTTACCTTTATTTTTATTTTTTTGGCATAATTAATATGTAGGACATTATAGTTTCAACCAATTTTTAATTAGTTCCTTATTATTTCACCAAATTTTAATTGAATCCTTGTAGGTTTTGTTTAAACTTATTTATTAATTTAGTTGAAATTTAAATAAATAAATAATATTAAAATATAATTTTTGAGTTAATTACTTTTACTTTAAAAAATAGTTTATAGTTACTGTTACTCATTATAAGGCATCAACTACTATTTCTCACAAATCAAGGAATGAAAGTTAACTCATTAATTATGTCTAAAATTAATAAATGTTTCTAACTTCACCCCTACTTTAATGATAAAGATTTAAATGAGTTAGTTAAAAATGAGGGCATAATGAGAAAATAGTAATAAATAAGTTAGTTAAAGTAAGTTGGTGTTTTATAATAAAGACAAAAAAATATTGATAGTTGGTGTCTTATAATAAAGATTAGAGGGAATATATATAAATATAATGACTGTTTGTGTTAGTATTTGAGAAATATATTTATATAAGTTGAGACAAAACTCATCTCACATATTTACTTCGTATACTATAAATCATATTATAAAAGTAACTTTTATTGTTAATTAAAACGGACACTAAATAGAATAAGATGGCTTAGTGGTTAACCATATCCCGTGCTATTCTATATTTAAGTTCATCCTAATTTTATTGTCTTTTGTATTGCATTTTTTTTACTAACCTATTAAAACTAGGTCTCTGACACACTTATACTGAAAATATTTTTTAAAAAATATCTTTTTAACCTAACATGGTTTATGTTTGGAATTACATTAAGAGATTCACACCGTATTCTTTTTGCCTGTAAAATTTCTAAAGACGTACTTTTTACCATTTTTTCTTTTTTTCTTTTTTTAATTTAACATTTCAATTATAGTTTTTTAAGAATTTAAATTGTTGAAATATTGGTCTGATAATTAAAAAAGAAAGAGGAAAATAAGAATATGGCAGGACAAGAGAGAATCTCTCCCATGATTTTTTTTAATGAAAATTAGAATTCATTAATAACTCAAAAGAGCATTTATAATATGAAAATTACAACCTACTAATTATCATTTAGCAACTATCACCTCTGGTAAGAAGTTGGTGGGCATCAAGGAGATAAAATTTATGATATTATAAACTAACTTAGTCAAATGATCTACTAAATTATTATGTTATTTAGGAATATGACCAAGTAAAACTAACTAATTTTTTTTATAACCACAGCCTGACATCAACTATAATGTCCTATGCCCTTAAAGGGGTGAGAATGATTATAGTCCCTAGTCAAAAAATTAATACCTTCAACACAATTTGACAGTGAAACAACATTTTTGTATCCTTTATTCCAACACATTTGAAGACTTTGGGTGACTACAATGATTTTTGCAATCATTAGGGAACTTAATTTACACATGAATTCTCATATCCATCATCTATCTTCTCCGTTAATAGTGCCTCAACCACCACTTCCCCTGTCTCCATAATTGAGGCATCCACCTCGAGAGTAATAAATCATTATTGACATCCCCGACTGATGCTCCTTACAATATTGACATTTTACTATTAGATTCTTATCTTAGTTTGTCTTGAAGAGGCTAGTATATGCTTTTGTGTTGTCTTTAGTGAGTTTTCGCCAAATAATTTCTTATAACAATTCACCTATATATCCCACCATTTTTAAATTTCCTAGGATTGTAATTTTCTCAATTTTTCATTTTAGAAAAAGAAGGGAAAAAAACACATCTTCTTCTTGTCTTTTTTTTTTTTTAAAGAAAACTGAAATTCATTAATAACTAAACAAAAGCATTGTAGAAAACTATAACCTACCATCTTTTAATAATAATCGTTCTATTAAGAAGAGTGATCAAGGAGACAAAAATTTCTTATGATATTATGAGTTAGCTTACTGTTATCTTTTCCTACTCACTGCTCTCAGGAGTCAGGGCCATATACGTCTCTTTATAATGTTATCTTTTCTCTGCGTTTCTCTTCATTCCATTTCCTCTCACAAACATTCGTCTCTTTTTCCTTTTTGGTTTTTCTTTTTGTATAAATCCAGCTGTGCTTTCTTTAAGTGCGGCCGCGATCAATCAGCATCCCAGGCTAGATCCTTCTCTCACGCAGGTCAAATCCAACCTTTAAGTCTATCGTCAATTATTTTCTCCGCATTTCTTCGTTTTTTTCTGATTAGGATATTGTTGTTAGTTGATTCGGAAGAAGGCTCTGGTAATTTCAGTTCTTGCATTCAACTCAACATGATTTCTAAGCTTGATTTTTGTCCATAATAATTGAGTCTATAGAAAGTCGGTTCGTTAATTTGAGAATCACTTTACATCTATGGGATTTCTGGGTTCTGGGAAGCTGGTTGGTAATGTCTCAAGGCAGTTCAGACCCTTCTTCGGCTTGCTGCTCAAGATCGGAGCATTTGGATTCAGCTTCAGCTGAGCTCAAGCTTTACCGAGCCTTCATTTTCTCTGTACCCATCTTCTTCACTTTCGTCCTGCTTTTTCTGTTCTACGTTTTCTACCTTCGACCTCGTAGGGTTGATTGGTCGTCTCTTAGGATGAGAGCGTTTGCGGCTGCGGAGGATAATGGCGGTAACTCCGGGGTAAGATCATATCGTTGGCTATTCCTAATTTCAATAGTGTAGGTAAACTTTTTGAGTACGGGAAATGAAAGCTGGTTTTCACCTGCAAGTTTGATGCTTACCTACTACTATCTTGTTTCGTAATTGATTTAGCAGCTTGAATTGGGTTTGAAGAAAGAACTGAGAGAGATGCTGCCGATTATCGTATACAAAGAAAGCTTCTCAGTTAAAGATACACAGTAAGTTAGATGGCTTCTTTAAATTATTGTGGTGCTTACTTTATTTAATTTTTCCCTGTCGCTATATTCATATATCGGTTCCTATTTTGCATTTCTTTATTATGGGCTACAGCCTATGAAAATTCACCAAATGCACATAAAAAGGGAGATCGACCAAAAACTGGCATATTACACGGTGTTTTTCCCCTGTTCTAACCTATTCGAAATTTACTTCTATCTAAGATTTTCTTTCTTCGGAATAATTAGGTACTGTGAATAACCTTGACTATATGTTGTTAATTGATGGAAAGTATGATTTGGAGGAAAGGGACCTAACAGTTTGCTTGGTTCGAAGATGGAGGAACAAGGATATTTTCGATATGTTGAAATATATTATTTTTCAACCTGTCAGCTGGAACTTGGTAGATTTCGTTATAAATTAAGCTTGGAGTGAAATTAACTTGTTTGTTTTGTCAGGGTGAGTGTACTGGAAAAAACGCTAGGAGGAATTATGATACGTGATCAGTATTCAGTGCATGAATAGTGTCTGCCGCTATGATGCACAGATTTGGGTGTGCTTTTTGAATCTGAAACCTCATGATTAGGGGATATGGTAGTTTCTGAAAAATCTAGGGGAGAGATACATCGAGCTTTTATCAATTAAAGCTAAAATTGCAGATGTAAGTATTTAGAAGCCAACAATAATATGGAGGATTTTATTTATTGAGCATCTGTTCATGTATTGTTTTTATTTTCAGGATTAAGCCTTTTTTTGGGTCATTTTGTTATATTTCAGTGCTTTTTAAGGGTATTTTTTGACGTTGTCATATTTCATTTCAGTTTAAGGTAGTTTAAGAGCCACTGCTTTTTTTTTTTTCTCCTTTGGACCTTTGGAATGCTTCAATGCAGGTTAGAAAGGTTTTCACCTGTTTCTGACCTGTACCAGTTTGGCATTGGCTAAAATGTATCGGGGAAAAAATTTTCCAGAAGGGGTGAATCAGGCATATGGTACACCCTATACTGATTTTTATCTGATATGAAGAAGCTAATAAAAGCAAGTAAACTTGCGTTTTTAGACTCAATTTTGGAGCATGTGATAATCCTGCCGACTTCTTACTTTTCTTTCACTTTGCAATGATAATTTTAAGGGAGAATTACATATAGGTCCCCAAATAAGAAAATTAGCACTCAGTAGTCCTAACCACTTGTTATACAAAAGTTTGACATGTAAATGGGACTGAGGAAATAACTAATTTCCTTATTAGGGATCTGTTTGCAAGTCTCCTTACTTTCAAATGAGAAAAATAGGCTCAGAAACAATCTTCTAGAAAGCTTCTTCACAGTAGCTTTCGGATCCTCTGAATTTTGGCACTTCATTTGCCTAGTGTTTTAACGTGTTGATTTCTGTTTCCTTTTAACTTGGTAATGTATAGAAGCTCATTTTCTATCAAGACCTGTATTATCTTTCCTCATTGATGAGTTATTTTGTGGCAGATGTTCTGTTTGCCTTTTAGACTACCAACCAGAAGACAAGCTTCAACAGATACCTGCATGTGGACATACATTTCACATGAGCTGCATCGATCTTTGGCTCACCAACCACAGCACCTGCCCTCTCTGCCGCTTGTCCCTTCTAGCTTCTGCCAAATCTTCAATTGAGACATCTAATTTACAGGTAGAATTGGGTAATTATTGATTATTCTGGACAGATGTGTATATAGAGGTCTGTGCTTGACACTTCAGACCCATGCAGCGATTTCATCATGAATTTGGTGATAAGTGTTTAATCATGGTGTACTTGTAAACATGTATCCAGTGTCATGCTGTGTATTTAATGGGGTTTTCATAATTAAACCCATTAAATACACATCTTCATGATTATTATACACTCATAAAAATTTATCTAAAGTTAAATGTAAACTTACAGATATTATTTTTATGAATTTCAACATCTGGTTTCAGGATGAGACCTGATGTTGACAATTAAAATCTGCAAGTATTTTTTATCCAATGAAAAGGAATCTGTAAGTTGTACCTTGCTATGGCACAGATAAATGATTATAATACAATAATGACAATGAAATCATTTTTGGCAGAGACAATCTGGTGATGAAGAAACACCAACTACACAATTCTCTGAATCAAGATCGACAACACGTCCAGATAATAGTGTTGCCCAGAGTTGCTCTAGAGATAATGCAAGTAGTGCCCAGTGCATTGATGTTGAAAGAGGAAATGCAGAAAGCAGTTAGGAGAGGTGTGAAGACATGAGAGGCTCGTTATTGAAATTTTTGGTTTTATTTTATGGTGTCTTCATCTGTTTGTCAAACTAATATATCATTTATCAATAAAGGTATTTTGAAACTTTTAGATGCTTCAAAGTTCAAAGGTTAGATGAATATCTGTTATTGCTCCAATCCCCAATGCTTATATCAGCTGCATTTTTGCTGGGTAAGGTAATTTGTTTACATAATTTGTGATGACTGGTTTTTATGTTGGGAAGGAGCATAAGAGAGACATTATTTAGGAAGCAGTCGTAATCTCAAGAGAAAATAATGGGAGTGGGTTTCAATAAAGAGATAAAAATTTACAGTTTTACAATATTATATTAATACTTCACGCTGTAAAATGGTTTAACACGATGTTATTATATAAGTAAGGAGAATGCTTTTGTATGACAGAATACGATGTTGAGGTGAGCATTTCCAATTAGATAATTGAAAAACTGTTTCAGGTGAGTTTGAATATTGAATAGCTTCTACTTTTCTAAATTCAAGAACTGTAGTGTTACATACTTCAATTTCTTTATTTTTTTTCCTCTAGGATTCTTTAATGTTTCTGTTTTTTGTTGATCTTTATTTGAGACAAACTACAACTCTAAGCTAACTTTTCCTTACTATCGTTGCCCTTGGAGAGAAGTACAGTATCACTTTGTAATTAGCTACTAAATGAAATATACATATTTAACAGTTTCTGTAAACTAACAGGAACATAAATATCTAATCTAGAAAGATTTAATGCCCAATTCCTGACCATCTGTCTATAGTTACATTTTTTTTGCTGTTAAGAACCTAATGCAGCTGTTGCTGAAACAATCCATTGTCAATTTATTCATGGTGAAAGAATGATGAGATCTGCATGTATTTAGTTGTATGCCTATAATATCATCCATGTAGGATGGTAATAGGGTGGGACACGGTCTATATCTTTTCTATTTAATTGGTCTGGTATCTATCTCAGTATCTTTTGGATATTTTCATCTCATTCTTGAATCATGGCCATTTGTATTGCCATGTTCCCCCTGCCCAAAACCCCCAAAAAAGCTTTTATCTCAGATTGTCTTTTCAAATCAATTCATTTGGCCGATATACTATAAATATTGAAATGAAAAATTTATGTATAAATTATTACTTTAGTTTGAAAGTGCATACTTTAGTCTTTAGACCATAAGGTTATGGGATCGGCTTGGGACAGGCCGAGATCGGGGCAACCGTATCTCAATATAATAGAACAGGATAAGCTGAGTACTTGCATTGGGCTTAATGGTTCCAGTTTTTTGAGATGTCTTCCACTTCCATGGAACACCAGGTGCATGTTTAATGATATAATGTGTTCCTCTCTCTTTTAACCCTGGAAGACAGAGTCCACTTTAATGGTGCTCATTACTAGTTAGTGATAAATGTTGGTAAGTTTCTTTTTCAGTGAAATGTTTTTTAGAGTTTGTCCAGATAGATTTCTCTTGGGGAATCTCTAAGGGTGAAATCTTTGATATTTCCTTGTTGCATTAAGGATTTTAGTCCCTGAGTTCTCAGAATTTTAGTCCCTGAGTACTTGGTATGGAATGTTACCAGGAACCGGTCAACAGAATATAGATGCTTGAATTTCCTACTCCCCATTTTGTTTTAAACTTCTTCTGATCATTATGCTTACCTTTACTCTGAAATCTTTTCTTTTATGATGACTTTGTGTTTACCTGGTTTAGTTGGTCGTGGGATGTACTTGTGTTCGATTATTCAGCAAAACATAACAGGAGAGAATGAACATCTTGACCAATTGTAAAAAGAAAGAATAAAAAATTTGTTGAAGAGGGATATTTGTTGATGGCAAAAGAGATTCTGTGATCTAATCCTTCTCTAATGCCTAGATATAGAAAAGGTTAAAATTCTACATCATTCTTACAGTTATGCTTCAAGAAAATTGTGTGTGTGTGTGTGTGTGTGTGTGTGAAGAAAAGCATGGCAACAAAAAAAGAACTATGTAATACCTTGTGTAATCAATATGGATGATCTCAATGGTCCAATTCTTTTCGATAGCATCACAATTGCAATAAACGAGGATCTTTTGAACCTATGAAGATTGTGCAAAATTGAGTTTGAACATCATTGAAACTATTTGCATGATTTATTCAATAGAGAAAAGGACTAACAAATGGAAAATATGCTAAAAAAACTTGATATTACCTTGCCAGAATGAGGATTATCTCCAAAATGAGATACAAATCAAAGTTATAACATCTTCAATGCGGTGAACTAGCAGTGTCTTTTGAATGGTGATGGTCACAGTGAACGGTGTTATAGTAATCTTTCTTATAGGATGTTGAATCCGGAGAATTAAGTTTTTATCCTTAGAGGTAACCCTCAAAGAATGGTTTAGAATGTTGAATATAGTGAATTAGGGGTTTTTCCAGTAGGCAACACTCACACTTGATAGTTCTTGAGTGAATTCTTCCTTACAAGAGGTTGAATGAGATGGAATAGGGATTCTTCTGAAGGGTAAAACTCTACTAAAATTTTTGAGTGAATTCTTTCAAAAATAGGACGAGTAAAGTTTCTCCTTCACCGTCATATTTATTGTTGAACATGTTCATGCATCCTAATTTGATGCATTTATAATTTTTTTGCCAACAATTTAATGCATTTATATCAATTATATAAGTTCGCAAAATGTGATTGCTTGTAGTGCATTTTGAGACATGATATGATGAATGTGAATTCAAATATTCATTGCTCTTAAAGATGAATTTGATTCAATGTCCCTGACCACATGTTTGGAAACTCGTCACAAATGGGATTTTACAATTTTCAAGACAAAGCAATTCTTGAATTACTTGTTGACCAAAGACCAGCAAATGAGATTTTTGGTTTTGATAATCTCGATCGTCAATCAAAACGCATTCTTACAAGGTGTTTTGTTTGGCTTCAAATAAATGTTTTTGCGCATTGTAAGTTAAGATTCTTTTAATATTATTCTCTTGTTTAATGTAAAATCACTTAAAATTAGCTAATCCAAAAAAAAAAAGTTTACAATGTGAGAGCAACCCTCTATTTGAGACCAAATAAATAATGCTCAAGTCAGAACTGCCAATAGCACTTGAAAAGAAAAATCTTCCAATAGGGTTTTGCAAAGTTGAATGAGTCCAACTGATTCAAATTTAATATATTTTGTTAAGGGTTAAAGATCAATTTTGCCCCGAAAGTTGTGACAAAGGGGTAAATTTGTTCTAGAAGTGTTGAATTTGCAGCTATTTTGTTTTGACTGTTATCTCAATTAAATTTGACCGTTGGTTGACCAAGTATGTTAAGTTGGCAATCTAGCTATATCATTTTTTATTTTGGGTTTAAGTGTAAATTTGTCTCAAAAATTTTTACTCAAAAACAATATTATTCTGAAAGTTGTTAAATCGTAACAATTTCACCTTAATTGTTATTCAAGTTAAGTTTATACATTAGTTGATTAAATATGTTTATTTAACAAGTCTATACGTCATCCATATCATTTCTGTTAAAGTACAGATTTGCTTCAAAGTTTCCACTTAAAAGTAATACTGCTCTGAAAGTTTCTAAATAATAACAATAATATATTTTACTCAATACATAAAAGTATAACACAATCATCCCACCATCATTATTTGTGTGCTTCATACAAATAAGGGTTAAATATTTAAGAAATTCTCAAGTGAGTAAAAATTCAAAAACACATTGTTTGTAAGTACAAAACATGAACCATGCAACCTATGCTTGGGTTAGCAATCAAAGGGTTGGACATTGTCAACTACCCTTCTTAACAAAGAGAGTCCGCTGCAAAAATTTTGCACAGAGAATTTTTTTGTTGTTGCTAATGTTACTGTTTTTTTGTAATGTTAAAAAAAAACTTTGATTTTCTGTAGTGGACCCTCTTTGTTAAGGAAGGTAGCCGCTTCCCAAAGAAGAGGGGGTTCAATTTCTACCTACCCATGAGAAGACACCTTCAAAGCTTAAAGGCCTACTATTTTAAATTGGTTGGCCTAGAGTATTATGTCCCAAATGGTAGAGGTCAAGGGTTAGTTGCACACACCCTTGGGTGAGCCCAGCCCCCTTCTAAAATTCTTCTACCAAAAAACCGTGAACCATGCTAAGGAGCTAGTACTCGTTATTCATTTCCCCTCTTTTAGATTCAGTCAATTCATTTTCCTTTTGCTGCATGAAAATCATGACTAAATATTTTGCAAGAACAACCAGTGCTAAAAAATACGCAAAACTCTGCATCAAATCAACAACTCAAAAGGGAATTTATTACAAAAGCAAAGGCAGGTAGTTTTCTAAGAACCTCACAGTACCACCAAGGAAATATTCATCACACGCACAGTTTACTTAAAATTTGACACAAACAATTTAGATTCTTGGAGCTCCCACTTTCATCCTCATTTTCAACCTCATCATGTTCGCCATTGTTAAGCCTCATTGAAAAAGGAGCATAACCAGAGACAGAAGCCTGTGTTGATGTACTAGTTTCATTGTTTCTTGGCTCATAAGAAAAGCTTGAAGAGACATGCGACAATGGAGAATTTGGCCATGTTCCATCCACTCTCATCCTTGAGCTACTCTTGGTGTTTAATGGTGGAGTATTTGAGCTGGAAATTCCTACATGAAATGAAATTCATAGTCATGTTAATATTAAGTCAACAAATAGATTTATCAAAACATACAAGCTAATTATGTGCTTTAAAGTCTCTGTTACCGAAATATGAGATATTAACAGGCCTAAGCCTATTGTTCTTTACTGCTATTAACCGAGAAGTGTTCGCAAATGTAGAAGGCGAAAAGGGCTCTATTTCCCAAGGGGAAATCCTCTCGGGTATCGGAATCACCGCCGGTTCGTGCCATTGAACCTAATATAAGAAGACAAGATGTTTAAAATGAAGATAAGTCACAAGCAACATTAGATGTGTAATTAAAAAGTAACAACAATGCATCTCTGATCCTATCACTTGACACAAGGTTTCATCTTGGCCCATTAATTTTGTAAATTGTCTTTTCAGGTTTCTAACCCTTGTGCCGATAAACGAAAAATGTTGATATTAAAATTTTACACGTTGACAAAACATTCTCAAATGATGAGAAGTTATATTTAATTTTAAAAGATGATAATGATTGCCACAAAAATATGACTTGAAACTAACAGTGTCAGGATTAAAAGAGTCAAAACATACTTTATAAAATTAAGGGACTAAATTGAAACATTATATAATGTTAAAGGACCAAAGATGATACTTTTTCCTTAGAACAATGACAAACCTTTAATGACTTCCATTGAGACATAGGCCATGCTGGAGAGAAATCCCCCACACCAACAATAGTACCTGAAAACCTGACCAAAAGAATCGTACAACATTAAAAGACAAATCTTGAAAGAATCATGCCACCCTCTATTGACAACATTTTACAATTAAGGATACCTTAATATCTCAAGTGAGTCATGTCCCTCAAATCCCATCATAAATGGCATGCTAACAGAAAAGTTTTTGTTCACTGCCTTGAGATATTTGTTCAAGCGAACAATGAACTGGCTAATCCTGAATGAGATATAGTAATTAAAAAAAAAAAAGGTGTCACCTTATGATAATACTAATGAGTTTTTATGTGGTACAAATCAAGGTGTACACAAACCTAACCTTGGCTTGTAATAGACTACAAACATAGAGCCAGTCATGATAGCATGTGAGGCAGTTGAAAGAACTCCTAGGTGCATGCATTGGCTTGAGATCACAGATGATTGAACAGGAGTCTGTTGCCTTATTAGATGCTTAACACCACACCATAAGTCATTATCATTTGGTCCCCTTTAATGATCAAAACCATGAAGAATCAACAAACAAGATCATAACATGAGGTCCAACATGTAAATACACCAATAACACTAAATACCTTAAGAACAAGAGAGCATCTCCTGCATTCAACCTTTTGGATGATACAAAGTTGCTCCACCCAGTTGTGAGAAGATGTGTCTTTGCTTGGTCTTATTTTCCACAAAAAGAGAAAAATCAAAGATGAGATTGTGTTCTATAGTTTTTTTAATAGGTTTTTGTATCCTTTTACTAGAGGCAATCATGTTCAAGGTAGTATTAAATTTAGACATCTATCTCTCCCAATTAAGATTCAAACCTTGGTTTGTAGAGCTGTAATATAGATTTGAACTCACAAGCCAACCCGCCAACTCGTAAAAACTTGGAGGGTTGGATGTGAAAAATAGACCCATTCTGATGCGGGTCTTTTTGGCCTGAACCCACATAACTTGAACTCATTCCTTGCAACTCATGGGTTAACTCATATATATTAGTTTTATTTTAAAAATTCTGAAATTCTAAAAAATAAAATGAAAACACTCCCTCCCTAACGGTGTGCTGATTGTGTTAAATAATTGTTGATTGTGTTGATGTTAATCATGAATTTGGAATTTATATTTAGTTTGTAATGTGTTGAACTGTGATGTATGTTTAATTTAAAATGTTTGAAACTTTGAATTTGATGTTTTATGATCACTTTATGTTTTTGTAATGTATTTACATAATTTCAGTTTGTGAAAAAAAATATTTCATCTTTATGAAAGGTAATATTAAAAAGAAGTAAAATGACATCAAGGTCCCAATTAAAGAAAATAATATCAGAAAAGTCTTATAGCCTGTCAATGACAAGTAAAAGAGCAATCATTGACAAGTGAATAAGTTATCATTAATAAGTTATGAAACTTTTCTGATATTATTTTCCTTAATTGAGACCTTGGTGTCATTTTCCCTAAAATAATATGAAAACTCAAAAAAAAAAAAAACAGGTAGGGTAGGCTAACCCTCAACAAATTGGTAATGGATTGGGTTGGCTAAATCCCAACCCGTTTTGATGCGGTTTTTTAGCCCAATCCATCAAGCTATCAAACATAGGTGGATCAACCCGTAATTGTTGGGTTGGCCTGTATTACTGGCTCTATGTTGTGAGGAACTTGCTCCTTCTACTTGACTCAACCTCAATCAATTTGTGTTGTATAGATTTTAGCCTTATTATACACACTTTTTAAATACGACAAATTACCTCTATATACATGTTTGAACTTCCATTCAAACCCATGTAGATCTCTAGCAATCAACTTTTGAGTTGGATTTTTTTGCGTCATGTCCTGTAACAGAAAAGTAAGCGGCAGTTGACAATAAGGAAAAGTTGGATTCCACAAAACATGTGAAATCCAACTTCTATAGAAAGAAACCCTAGATATGAATAATACCAGCTGAGGAAGGCACTTAGCAGCTTGCTTCTGCAGAACTAAAACTCCTTCACGTTTGCTAATATCAGAGGCTGTTAATATTTTACAGAATGATTGCAATTCTTGTTTAGGGGTTTCAGGTGGGTTTGGATCCGGAACTTTTGGATTACTCTAAACAAACCCATAAAAGGCAAAGTTTGGTTAGTAGATTTTAAGATATATCGGAAAAGAATGAGAAAGCTTGAATTTTTATAGATGCTATATAGCGAGCAAAATCTAATTTTGAATAAACCTATCAAATTGAATAAACTTAAAGCGAAAAAAAGGAGGAAGACATGAAAATTTCTCACTTCAAAGTCTGGTAGCAGAGTGATGCTTGCATATATTTCATCAGTTTCTGGTTCAGCCTAGAAAGCAAGTCATTCCAATGATAAATACTCGTCATAAATAAGACAATTTACGAAAAGGGTAATTACAATAAAAGAAAGAATCAAACATCAGTATTAGTACCAAAAGCTGAATGTTGACAACTCTACAGAGAATCTGAGAGGGGAGCTTAAAATGAGGAATCATTCCCTGGTCAAATTCTTGATTTGTCAAAAGTTCTACCTGCATAAACAACAATGAAATGTGTTCATATGTAAATAAATGAAGGAAATAAAAATATCCTGAAAAAATTTGAAAGCAAAGAGAAATAGAGAAACAAAAATACATGCTCCAAATGACCCTGGGGAAAGTAGAAAACTTTCTCCCCCACTTGGGGGATATCGGTCAAGGGTCCAGCACATAGCTTCCATAGTTCTTCATATGAAGCTTCTTTCAAACCTACCAAACACAAATTAAAATTAGACAAGAGAGCATGAAGGTGAGAGAAATATGGTTGAAGGAAGAATCATTCTCTGTACGGTTTCTGAGTGTGTGAAGGAAAACTAAATGAAGTTTCTTGTCAAGTTTCCCTTTCAATTAAGCTTCGCATATGAAGGGAGTAACAAAAAGAAATTTGTTTTCAAATACATGTAGAGCCAAATTTTTCAAACAGAAATCTCATTGTGAGTATCATTCTCTCTACCCCTCTTGATTTTGAAGCTTTTGGAATTGTGGAATCTGTTATGAGTCTTCTTCTCTGCCTCGACTGATGTCGCTGTCTTTCATTATCTACATAGTTCTTGAAGGCTTCCCTCCCTCTCTCCCTACTCGTCTAGTTTCTCTCATGCTTCCCTTTGATCTTTTTTTTTTTCCCAATAAAAAACAAATTAATTAAGGTGTTAAGTTGTAATTTACCCGAAAGTTTTTTCAAGTCAAATATTACCTGAAAGTTTCAAAATGTGGAAATATTACCTCATATGATTAAAAAACTTAAGTTGACTTTTAACTTTTTAAGAGAGGGGATAAATTACTATATTTTAACACCTTCAAAACTTAAAAGTTTCGAAAATTCGCAATGTTACCTATATTGTTAAAAAAAATTACATCAATTGCTGAATTTTTAACGATAAAGAATAATCTTGCTTCATTTTAATAATTTTGTTGTAACATTTCTTCTTAGCAAAACTTTCAGGACAAATTTGTATATTAACTCTTTTCTTTTTATTTGATAAGGTTTTCTAATAAGATTTTGAGCACAAAGGTTTTTAAGCTTTCCCAATAAGTGTGTTTTTCGAAGTCCAAACTTATATTTTCTTCTTTATAAAAGTAAGACTATTTACTATCTCAACCAACAACTTGTTGATTCCGTTTGACTACTTTTTTGTTACAACCCTTTGACTTTTTTGTCTAGAAGGATATTTCTCAACTCTTATTATATCCTGTACTGAATTATAAGGCCCCCCCACTATTTTTTTTTTTAAAAAAAAGCTACTCTCAAAGATTATTATTATGAAAAACAATATAAAACTACAAAATGAAACAATTAATAGAATATGCACCCCATGGAACTGCAACCAAAAAATTAGGAATAAGATAAGATCTTATATGCTAAGAGTAAAAGAGCAAACTGTTCTCATCATGCAGCAACAAACAAACAAAATTGTGTGATACCTTGGATAATTGACATAGGGATGATTTCGATGACCCAATTCTTTGCTGTAGTACGCCAATTGCGATGAATTAGGATCTTTTAAATAGGAAAATAAAAAGAATGAAAAAAGGACTAATAGATTAAAAAATGCTTTAAAATTGTATAATATTTTGAGAGAGCAAGTATTATCTCCAAAATAGTAAAATACAAGCCATTTGTGTTATATGATTTTCAAAGTAGTGAGTTAGTGTTTTACTAAAAAGCGACGCTTACCACTAAATGATTCTTGAGTGAAATCTTCCCAAAACGATATCTAATATGGCTAGTAAGGGATTTGTCTTTGGAAGGAAACACTCACAATAACTGGTTCTTAAGTGAGATCTTACCAGCACGATGTCGAACGCGGCGAATTAGGGTTTTTCTGAAAGGTGAAGCTCTACTGAATGGTTTTCGAGTGAATTCTTCATTAAATAGGGAGAGTAAAGTTTCTCCTCAACCGCTACATTTAATTTTTAAAATGTTAATACATTGAACTTAATTTAATTTAATGCATTAAATATATATTTTCTAAGTTGGTGAAAAGTTATTGCTTATGATGTAGTACCTCCAATTTTGAATTAGGTCATAGTTTGTAATGCAAATTGTACTATAAGCTACTCCTCTTATCCTATATATATATGACACATCCAACATTTTTCAGATAGACAAAAAAACCTTAAACCTCATGAACTTTGCCGTAAAATTAAAAAAAAAAAAATCAACTTTACCCCTGTATAATATACATAACACCATATAAAAACAAAGTCAATATAATAATAAGAGAAGGATTATTGTACATTCACTTTAAAATTTTAATAAGATGCCTTATAAATATGGCAAAAAAAACTTTGCTTGCCCAATTCTTTGCTGTAGTATGTCAATTGCAATGAATTAGGATCTTTTGAATAGGAAATTAAAAAGAATGAAAAAATGACTAATAAATAAAAAGCTTAAAAATTGTATAATACTTTGCGAGAGTAAGTATTATCTCCAAAATAGTTAAATACAAGCCATGCATATTACAAAATTTTCAAAGTGTTGAGTTAGTGCTTTTCTAAATGCTGAGAATGACTCTTAAGTGAAATCTTCTCAAAACAATGTTAAATGTGGTGAGATAGGGATTTTTTGGAAGGTAATACTCACAATAACCGGCTCTTAACTGAAATCTTCCTAACACGATGTGGGATATGGTGAATTAGGGTTTTCCTAAAAGGTGAAGCTCTACTAAAGAGTTATGTTCTTAGGTGAATTCCTCCTTAAATTTGGTGAGTAAAGTTTCTCCTCGATCACCGTATTTCATTTAATTTAATTGAATGCATTTAACACGCATTTCTAAGTTAGTGAAAAGTTATTGCTTATGATGCAGGATCCCTATTATCTGCCGTAATATAAGTCACTTTTAGAAGAATAACTTGATTTACAATATAAGTCACTTGAAGAAAAATTAGTCTTTTTTTGTCAATTTTACTCATGTAATTAATATTTAAATATGACTCATTTTATATGGGTAAAGTTGTAAATTTTCTTCAATTTAGGATAAATTTAATGAGATATCTACCATTTCTTAGTTATAACGAATTTGTTAAAGTGACTTATATGTTGGATGGGGGTACCTTTGATTTTGAGTTAGGACCTAATTTGTAATGCAAATTGAACTCAAACTATGTCCTACATTTTTTATCAGATGACTAATTCAAATTCTAATTTAATGGATGTGAATTTGAATATTTATATATGGCACTTAGAAAGAAGAGAGTCAATATTCCTTAGTAAGTCCACAGTATAAGTTAGTAAGCCCCATCAAATAGTTTACTAGAATCTACTATAATTAAGAGATGAGAGTTAACTCATTAAATATGTTTTGAATGAATTTTTTTTTTTAAAAAAAATTACTCTTATTATGTAAGGTTTTGAATAAGGAAGAAAAATACAATTGGCCACATTTACATATTATTTACCTGATAAAAATTAATAAATATGGGTTAAGTGGTAAAAATATCCTGAAAGTTTTTACTCATAGGCACTATGTGTTTGGAAGATTTTGAAGGGACAATGTTACCCGAAAAATTTAAAAAATAGAGCATTGTTACCGACAATTCCAAACGGCCAACATGTGTTGACAAGTGACAAGTCTATATTGAGTCGCTATGCCATATGGCATGTTAGGACACATTATTCCACAATTATGCGACGTCATCAACATCCCGCCTCATCCAAACTTTCTTTCCTCTCTCTCCTCCCAAAAGAGCTCCCCTCCCCCTTCTCATCCTCCTGCTCCTGATTTCAACCCTCCACTGTAAATATACCAATAACTGGGCATATCAACACAAATCAAAGATTTAAATCCTCATTATGCTCATTGGGTTATTTTTTGTCGGACGCCATGATTAACTCGGCCTTGCTTCCATCCTGTTTATCTCTCCTGCTTCTTGATCCAACGCCTTCTTCTTCTTCTCTAAGATTTGCTTCCTCCACCATCTCTCTTGTTCGCCCAGGAGCCAGGTTTATATTCTCAAGCTCCAACCCTTTTAGCCAATCCAAGTTTGGAAGGGCTGTGAAGGAGCCTCCATTGATTCAAAAAAAAAAAATTCTCCCCTTCATCATCATCATCAACAACAGAATCCATGAGCGATCGCAAAAATTAAAAATCTGAATATATATATATATATATATATATATATATATCAATCTGAAGAGGAACAAAAACCTCACTCAATTTATCATCATCAACAATCAACAGGGGAAAAAAAGGCATCAGCGTTTGTTGAAGGCAGAAGGAAGAAACTGAAATTGAGAACCAATAAAAGCACAAATCACTGGAGAAAATCAATAGAAACCACATCAGCTACAAATGAGCCTAGATCCTGATCAAACTCAAACAAAACAATAGAAATCTAAAACCACATCCGGAGTAATCTGGAAACCAATATAAACAATACATAATTAACAGGAAAATAAATAGAGGAATTGGAAAAGAAGAAAATAGGTCTGGAGATATCAAAGCAGCAATGGCAGCCAAGAAAACAAAGAACATATCTGAGAGATATGCAACGAGGGAGCACGAAGGTGGCGATGATGTGGCATATATATAGAGAGCCATGTAGATTAATCAGTCAACTTTACAAGTTCAAATTAACTTTTTAACTCGTAAGAGCAAGATTGCCTGGTTTTTTAAATTTCAGGCAACATTGCCTCATTGTTTATAGTTAAGAATTTTTAGAGCATTTTTGCTCTTTAACCCAACAATTAAACATTAATTACTCTATTAATGATTTCTATCCTGAATCAAACAATACTTCTTGAGTTTATTTATTATATGGAACATATGGAGTGCATGGTTGATTTTACATTTTACTCCATTCAATCATTTTATTAGAGGTTTTATAGAAGATATTTTTTTACGTACCCTTATTTATAAGATAGTTTGTTTCAAATTTCAATAAGCATTTAAATAATTTAATCTGCCATCATTTTTTTTCCAGTATGTTTCAAACGAATAAGAGATAAATTCCAAAGAAACTCTCAATTGAGTACTCATTAGTCATTATTACCCGAAATTCAAAAACTCGTTTTGTGTTGATACATTACACGTAACATGTTACGCGGCTTGTATTCATTATTCATTTTCTCTTATTTTAGGTTTGGTCAATTCATTTTCCTTCTGTATGTTTCCATGAAAATCAAAACTACCAATTTTGCAAGAACGACCAGAGCTTCAGAATATGCATAACCTCAGCATCAAATCAACATCCCAAAAGGGACTTTATTAAAAAACCAAAGGCAGGTATTTTTTCAAAGAAACCGCACAGTACCACCAAGGAAATATTCATCACACACACAATCTACTTAAATTTTGACTCCAAAAATCAAGATACTCTTGGAGCTCCCACTTTCATCCTCATTTTCAACCTGATCATGTTCGCCATTGTTAAGCCTCCTTGAAACAGGAGCATAACCAGAGGTAGAAGCTTGTGTTGATGTACTGGCTTCGTTGTTTCTTGGCTTATAAGCAAAGCTTGAAGAGACACGCAACAGTGGAGAATTTGGCCGTACTCCGTCCACTCTCATCCTTGAGCTACTATTGGTGTTTAATGGTGGAGAAGTAGTTGAGCTGGAATCAATTCCTACATGGAGTGAAATTCATGATCATGTTAGTGCTAAGTCAACAAGTAGATTTATCAAATTATACAAGCTAACTATGTGGTTTAAAATCTCTGTTACCGGAAGATGAGATATTAACAGGCCTAAGCCTTCTGTTCTTTACTACTGTTGATCGAGAAGTGTTTGCAAATGCAAAAGGTGTAAATGGCTCTATTTCCCAAGGGGAAATCCTCTCGGGCCTCGGAATTGCTGCAGGTTCGTGCCATTGAACCTAATATAGGAAGGCATCATGAATGTTTTAAAATGAAGATAAAGCAAGTCGCTAAAGACACATTAGATGTGTAATTAGAAAGTAACGGCAATGCATCTCTGATCCTTTCACTTCACACAAAATTTCATCTTGGTTCATTAATTTTGTAAATTATATTATCTTTTCAATTTTTTAACACTTGCACCACCATAAACAAAAAATGTTGATATTAAAATCTTAGAAGTTGACAAAACATTCTCAAACAGTGACAAGTTATATTTAATTTTAAAAAATAATAATGATTGGCACGAAAATATGATTTCAAACTAATGATGTCAAGATTAGAAGAATGAAAACATACTTTATAAAATTAACAAACCAAATTAAAACATAGTATAAAATTAAAGGATAAAAAATGGTACTTTTTCTTTAAAACAACGACAAACCTTTAACGACTTCACTTCCATTGAGACACATGCCAAGCCGGAGAGAAATCCCCAACACCAACAATAGTACCTAAGAACCTAACCAAAAAAATCATATAACATTAAAAGACAAATCTTGAAAGAATCATGCCACCCTTTATTGATAACATTTTACAAGGATACCTTAATATCTCAAGTGAGCCATGTCCCTCAAATCTCATCATAAATGGCATGCCAACAAAAAGGTTTTTGTTCACTGCCTCTAAATATTTGTTCAAGCGAACAATGAATTGGCTAATCCTGAATGAGATATAGTAATTAAAAAAAAAAGGTGTCACCTTATGATAATACTAATGAGTTTTTATGTGGTACAAATCAAGGTGTACACAAAC
Source organism: Acacia confusa (assembly GCA_037074495.1). NCBI lineage: Eukaryota > Viridiplantae > Streptophyta > Magnoliopsida > Fabales > Fabaceae > Acacia > Acacia confusa. The sequence goes on along the minus strand of CM073502.1, from coordinate 40,534,317 downwards.
CTAACCTTGGCTTGTAATAGACTGCAAACATAGAGCCAGTCATGATAGCATGTGAGGCAGTTGAAAGAACTCCAAGGTGCATGCATTGGCTAGAGATCACAGATGATTGAACAGGACTCTGTTGCCTTGTTAGATGCTTAACACCACACCATAGATCATTATCATTTGGTCCCCTTTAATGATCAAAACCATGAAGAATCAACAAAAAAGATCATAACATGAGGTCCAACATGTAAATATACCAACAACACTAAATACCTTAAGAACAAGAGAGCATCTCCTACATTCAACCTTTTGGATGATACAAAGTTGCTCCACCCATTTGTGAGAAGATGTGTCTTTGCTTGGTCTTATTTTCCACAAAAAGAGAAAAATCAAAGATGAGATTGTGTTCCATAGTTTTTTTTAATAGGTTTTTGTATCTTTCTATTGGAGGCAATCATATTCAAGGCACTAAATTTTGAAATCTCTCTAGGATTCAAACATCGGTTTGTAGAACCATAATATAAGTTTGAACCCAAAGGCTAACCCGCCTACCCATAAAAACTTGGGGAGTGGGCTGTGAAAAAATAGACCCATTTTAATAAAGGTATTTTTTGCTTGAAACTACATAACCCGAACATATACCCTACCGGCTTGTGGGCTAACTCGTATTTATTTTATTTTTTATTTTAAAAATTCTTAAATTCTAAAACAACAAAACAAAAACACTCCCTCTCTAACAATGTGTTGATTGCGTTAAATAATAAGTGTGTTGAATGTTAATCATGAATTTGGAATTTATACTTAGTTTGTAATTTGTTGACTATGATGTATGTTTAATTTGTTATGTTTAAAACTTTGAATCAGGTGTTTTATAATCACTTTATGTTTTTGTAATGTATTTATATAAGTTAAGTTTGTGAAAAAAGATATTTCACTCTATGTAAGGTAATATAAAATAATATGCAAAAAAAAAAAATTGAAACTAAAGGAAAATCAGTTAAGTGAGTTAGTCCTCAACCCATTAGTTATGGGTTGGGTTGGCTAAATCCTGGCCCATTTTTATGTGGGTTTTTCAGCCCGACCCATCGAAATTCAACATGTAGTGGGTCAACCCATAACTAGTAGGTTGACCCGTATTACCAGCTCTACATTAAGAGAGACAAGCCTCTTTCGTTAAACACATCCTTCATTAGTTATGTTCTTTAGTTTTTGGCTTTTTTGTACACAAATCTTTACTTAAACATGACAAATTACCTCTATATACATGTTTGAGCTTCCATTCAAACCCATGTAGATCTCTAGCAACCAACTCTTGAGTTGGATTTTTTTTAGTCATGTCCTGTAACATAAAAGTAAGAGGAATTTGACAATAAGGAAAAGTTGGATTCCACAAAACATGTGAAATCCAACTATAGGAAGAAACCATGGATATGAATAATACCAGCTGAGGAAGGTACTTAGCAGCATGCTTCTGCAGAACTAAAACTCCTTCATGTTTGCTAATATCAGAGGCTGTTAATATTTTACAGAATGATTGCAATTCTTGTTTAGGGGTTTTAGGTGGGTTTGGATCCGGAACTTTTGGATTACTCTAAACAAACCCATAAAAGGTAAAGTTTGGTTAGTAGATTTTAAGATATATCGGAAACGAATGAGAAAGCTTGAATTTTTATAGATGCTATAGCGAGAGAAATCCAATTTTGAATAAACCTATCAAATTGAATAAACTTAAAGCGAAAAAAAGGAGGAAGACATGAAAATTTCTCACTTCAAAGTCTGGTAGCAGAGTGATGCTTGCATATATTTCATCAGTTTCTGGTTCAGCCTAGAAAGCAAGTCATTCCAATGATAAATACTCGTCATAAATAAGACAATTTACGAAAAGGGTAATTACAATAAAAGAAAGAATCAAACATCAGTATTAGTACCAAAAGCTGAATGTTGACAACTCTACAGAGAATCTGAGAGGGGAGCTTAAAATGAGGAATCATTCCCTGGTCAAATTCTTGATTTGTCAAAAGTTCTACCTGCATAAACAACAATGAAATGTGTTCATATGTAAATAAATGAAGGAAATAAAAATATCCTGAAAAAATTTGAAAGCAAAGAGAAATAGAGAAACAAAAATACATGCTCCAAATGACCCTGGGGAAAGTAGAAAACTTTCTCCCCCACTTGGGGGATATCGGTCAAGGGTCCAGCACATAGCTTCCATAGTTCTTCATATGAAGCTTCTTTCAAACCTACCAAACACAAATTAAAATTAGACAAGAGAGCATGAAGGTGAGAGAAATATGGTTGAAGGAAGAATCATTCTCTGTACGGTTTCTGAGTGTGTGAAGGAAAACTAAATGAAGTTTCTTGTCAAGTTTCCCTTTCAATTAAGCTTCGCATATGAAGGGAGTAACAAAAAGAAATTTGTTTTCAAATATATGTAGAGCTAAATTTCTCAAACAGAAATCTCATTGTGAGTATCATTCTCTCTACCCCTCTTGATTTTGAAGCTTCTGGAATTGTGGAATCTGTTATGAGTCTTCTTCTCTCCCTTTAATGATGTCATTGTCTTTCATTATCTACCAAATTCTTGAAGGCTTCCCTCCATCCCTCCCTTTCAACTCGTCTAGTTTCTCACTTGCTTCCCATCACTTTTGCTGTTTTTTTATGGGTTAGGTGTAAATTTGTATTAAAATTTTTTGTTGAGTTTCAATTTTTCCCTGAATTTTTTTTTTTTAGATTTCAATATTATCATGAGAATTTTAAAATATAGAAATGTTACCTCATATTGTTAAAAAATTGAGGTTGATCGCTAATTTTTTTTAAAACAATAATGGTAATATCGTTCTATTTTAACACTTCCAATGTTGAAAGTTTCAAAACTTGCCAATATTACCCCATATCATTAAAAAATTGAGGTTGATCACTAACTTTTTAACGGTAAAAAGTAATATTATTCCATTTTAATACTTTTGGAACACGAAAGTTTTAAAACATGTGAATGTTGCTTAATATCATTAAAAAACCTACGTTAATTGTGAACTTTTTAACAGTAAGGGTTAACTTCTGATATAACATTGCTTCTTAGTAAAAATTTTCAGGATAAATTTACATAATACCCCTTTTTTATTTAATAAGGTTTTCTTATGGGATTTTGAGCACAAAGGATTTTGATCTCTTCCAACAAGTGTACTATTCAAAATCCAAACTTGTATTACCATCTCAACCAACCAACCGCTTATTGGTTCACTTTGACCCTTTTTTTTTTTGGTTACAACCCTTTGACTTTTTGTTCCTCAAAGGATCCGTCTTTCAACTCTTTATCCCATGTGCTGCTAGCTATACTGAATTATTCTTTTGGGCTTGCTCTACGGTCCCGAATGGATGCCTATATTATGAAGCCCTCCCACTAAAGTGTGTGTGTGTGTTTTTTGTGGTGAACCACTCACTAAGATTATTATTATAAAAAACGATATAAAACTGCAAAATGAAACAATTCATAGAATATGCACCCCATGGAACTACAATAATAATAATAATAAGATAAGATCTTAAATGCTAAGAGTAAAAGAGCAAAATGTTCTCATCATATGGCAACAAACAAACAAAACTGTGTAATACCTTGGATAATTGACATGGGGTGATTTTGAGGGCCCAATTCTTTGCTGTAATATGTCAATTGTGATGAATTAAGATCTTTTGAATAGGAAAAAAAAAGAAAAGAAAAAAGGACTAATAAATTAAAAAAGCTTAAAAATTGTATAATGCTTTGTGAGAGCAAGCTAAGTATCATCTCCAAAATAGTAAAATACAAGCCATAAGTATTACAAAATTTTCGAAGTGGTGTATTAGTGTTTTTCTGAGAGGTGATGCTTACGACTAAATGACTTTTAAGTAAAATTTCTCTTGTGGGATGACGAATGTGGTGAGTTAGGGATTGTTTTAGAAGGCAACACTCATAATAATCGGATCTTAAGTGAGATCTTACCTGCAAGATGTCGAACACGGCGAATTAGGGTTTTCTTGAAAGGTGAAGCTCTGCTGAACGGTTCTTGAGTGAATTCTTCCTTAAATAGGGCGAGTAAAGTTTCTCCTCTACCGCTACATTTAATTTTAAAAATGTTAATACATTGAACTTAATTTAATTTAGTGCATTTAATACGTTAATTTAATTTGATGCATTTAATACGTATTTTCTAAATTGGTGAAAAGTTATTGCTTATGATGTAATACCTCCAATTTTGAATTAGATCCTAGTTTGTAATACAAATTGCACTATGAGCTACTCTTCTAATCCTATTTATATGACACTTCCAACATTTTTCATAGACAAAAAAAAAAAACCTTAAACTTCATAAACTTTGCCATAAAATTCAAAAACTTTCCAACTCTACCCCTTTTTAAGATATATAATACCGAATGAGAACAAAATCAATACAATAATAAGTGAATAATTAGTGTATATTCACCTCAATATTTTAATGAGGTGCCTTATAAATATAACAAAAAATCTTTTCTCCCTACTCTATGAATAGGGTTAGAGGAGTAGGTCCTACATTTTAAATCAGATGACTAAAATGAATGTGAATTTGAATATTTATGGCACTTAAAATGAAGGGAGTTAATGTTCCTTAGTACACTTTCGATCCACCGGATACCATATAAGTGAGTAAGTCACTTTAACTAATTCACTAGATCTAAGAGATAATAGTTAACACATTAAAGATGTTTTAAATTGATTTTTTTTCCCAACTTTACCCATATTAAATAAGGTTTTGAATGAGAAGGAAAAATACAAGATTCCACATTAAAAGATTAGTTACATGAGGAAAATTAACAAATTAGCATTATTACTCTACAAGTGACTTAACGCTTGTTTATTTTAACTTTTTAAAAATGTTTTTATAACATTTGAGGTATGTATATGAAAAAAGTTTTGTTTTGGTTTGCAAAAAAGTGCTTTAAAAAAGCTATTTTTTCTTTGCCAAATGAACACTTATATTGTGAATTAAGTTCTTCTAAAGGTGACTTATATTGTGGACGGGATGGAATGCATGTTTTATTTTACATTTTACTTCATCCGACCCATTTTGTAAGAAATATTCTAGAAGATATTTGTTATCCTTTTCATAAGAGGTTTTGACTTTTGTTAGCTAGTTTTAACTTTCAATGAGCATTAAATAATTGTTGTCCAAATATACTCATAGTTAATAAGTATGGTGAGATAGAGTAAAAATTAATATGATATTACTCTTCCGGTCTTTAATAGAATATATATTTTAGAAGTTAATATTGATCTTAAATATAAATTATAATTATCATATTTGTCAACTTTGTTCTAATTTACCTTTATCAATACTCTCTCAACAATAGTCAATGAGGATATGGAATGAGGAAATTAAGGAAGATGTTAAGGATATTTTAGAAAATATATGTCATATTAAATAACATAACTAACTTCCTTAATCTAATCAAATTAAGTAAGTATGTCTTATATTAAAGACTGAAGGAATAGAATTAATATGGTTGATAAGGGTAATACTTAAAATTATTTGAATTTATAACAAACTTAATTCTTTTAATTACTTTTGGCCAAGACCAATATATTTATTTATTTTTTATTATTATGCATATCTATTATCTTATTGGAGGTAATTATTTTTTTATATATTACTATCTTAAGTTTTAAATATAACATAAAATTTGTAGTGCAATTTGCATTGCAAATTTTTATCGTATATTTAGAACCGAATGGATTATCATACATTAAATATGGATACATCTTCTAGCAGATATTTGAAACTTGTTCACATGTACTGATTTGTTAGACTCAACCCTGATGCCACTAGAAGACCACCCGATTTCAAAATATTCTTCCAATCTTAAATGTAAGACATCGTTTGTAGTGCAAGTTACACTATAAGCTATGTATTATATTTTGGACTAGAGGTTGTAGTAAATACGTTATGCCATCGAAATCAGAGTATGAGTGAAACATATTCAACCCCACAGGCCAACTCGTTTAGCCTGACAAAAATGGTGGGTCAGGCTAGATAAATATGACTGTTTTAAAAAAGGGCATTAAGTTGACCCATGTGTTAAGCTAGTGAGCCCATATTTTTGTCCAACGTCTCCACTGTCTAAAATCCGAATCCTACACTTTTCTAATATGTAGAATTTTTTTTATTTGCATCTTTTGTGCCTAAGTAAGATTACTGGATGAGTTAATATCTATTGTTACTCTTGATAGATTCAATATAGGCTAATTGCTTGAGAGATATACAACAAGAAAGGGAAGGAAAAGAAGAATTTTTCCCCTTCAAGAAAGAAAACCTACGGTTAGTTTATCAGCTAACAACTAAACGTACTAAGTTGACATAAGCTAAGTAGCCCAAGATTTTTGAATTTTGGCCCATTCTGTTTGTGGCCCATTAAGTTGATGATTTTAATTAGAGGAAAGAATAGGAGCATAATACCCTTTGTTAGTGGGTTAAATGATCAAAGGATCGGACATTCTTACAAATGGAGAGGGTTTGATTCTTTTAGCTGTCACAACGTTATAGGAGGCATCCTAAAACCTGAAATGTAGGGGTAACCCAGGTTGGGATGGAGATATATGAATTTTCAGTCTTGAATTCTCTTGTAAAACACTTTTAAGCGTCTTGTTCTTGGATTGTGGATAAGTCCAATCCCTCTTTTAAAATTCTCATATATATATATATATAAAAGAATACCAGCTTAACCTAATTGGATGACACTTAAAATTTTAAAGTCATGATTTTATTTATAGTTATGATAGGTTCTATGATTTCTATTTTAAATTTTTTTTATGCCTCCTTTGCATAATTGGATGACACTTATTCATAAAAGAGAGATGGGGAAAAATGAGACTTCCAAATAAAAGTTTCAATTTGAAAATTATGGACATTGTCACATTGAGGAATAACTCTATTTTCAATGATGTGTTGGGACAATACAATGCTTTTGAAGTTGAAGAGTGGATGGTTTCTGAAGGCGACGTTCTTGCTTGGAACATGGGGTTCAAGAAACATATTATATGATGCAAGGAATGTGAGATTGACATGCTTCTAAATAGATGTAATATTGATTCTGACAACTTACTTTCCTTACAAATTTAGAATATGATGAATTGTAGATAGAACTTTCAACCAATGACGGATCCACGTGTATGAGAAGGGAGGCAAGTGCCTACCCTTGAAATATGATGCAAAATGAATTTTTTTGGAGCATTGATATTGCGGCTAATAATAAAATATTTAGAATATATCTTAGAACATTGATAATAAGGTAATTATAATGAAATTTTAAAAAATAAGACTTAAAAGAATGACATTATAATAATTTTTTTGTAATATATTTTTATATTAAAATATATGTATTTAAACTTATTAAATGCCCACTCTTCATTAATGTCTTGGATTTGCCACTGCTTTCAACTATGATATATGTCAAGAGATCAAAATTATCTTAGTGATACTTCAGTTAAGAATGGTTTAATTACTTCATCCATATTGGATATGTGTCCACCTCACTTATGTATTTTCGTTTACAAAAATTGTTTGGAATTTATTCCCTCATAATTTTATTTTAATTTCTAGCTTTTACCCTAATTTAAACTGAAGAAAAATCCTCCTTTATACTTAAAAAAAAAATCATAATAGTTTTAGTGATTTCCAATTGAAATCAAACACACTAGACAATGTTCCAAGTTTAGTCCTTTTAAATAGAAAAGATTCAAATATGAGAGTAATATCCTTTATTTGAAACCTAATAATATTCAAGTCAATAATTCTCCATAGTACCGAATGGTCATCACAAGAGGGGAAAAAGACTCCCAATAGGATTTGCATTTGTTGTGCGGAGGGAAAACTTCAACTTTTGCTTGGCTAAGGTACACAAGTTAATTAGGCACCTAAAGGAATATTGATTAAATTGAAATGGTAAAATTACGTCCCTGTCTGTTTTTTTTTTTTGGCGAAAATTGAACAACACTCCTATTATTTTAATAACTCCTTTATTCTTAAGAATAAATAATTAGTCTATTTAGGGGTGTGAATGAATCAGATCCCTATCAAGCGGGCTACGACTAGGGGTGGAAAAAGGCTAAGGGCCTGTGGCCTGGCCTGTTAAAAGCCTAATCAGGCATGACCTGTCAGGTTAAAAGGCCAGGCTCAGGCCTGATAAGAGGCCTTTTAGGCCTGTCAGACTGGCCTATTTATATTATTATTATTAATTTATGTAATTTTAGCTTGTTTTTAGCCTGTTTAAAGTAGGCCTGTGTTTCGGCCTGTGGCCTGTCATTTATATTATTAATATTAATTTATATAATTTTTGCCTGTTTATATTAGGTCTGTTTTCAGTCTGTGGCCTGTTAGCTTAATTAAATAAAAAAAATTAAAAAATAAAAAAAAAAACACAGGCCTTAACAGGCCACACGCCAGACCAATCCTACATACAGGCCAGATCCAGGCCCAAAAAAAGAGGCCACATGTAATATCCCAAAAACACAGATAAACATAATTAATGGTTTCATGGATTATGAGACAGCAAACCATTTAGTCTGTGCGTTTTCCATTCTCATTTAGCAACAAGTCGTGCTCCACTATACCTGCTCCATTGTTATTTAGCGGGAAAATATATATATATATATATATATATATATTTGCTTATCTCGTCAGCCATCACCATGTAATTAGGAAAGATTAGATGAGATAAAACATGCATAAACCACTTTCGGCTTTTTACCATATTAATTGGCTGTTATATGATTAATAAACATCCATTTCTAGCCATCACGTAAGTGCATCAGGGAATTATTTAATTGCAGCAGCAAAATCTTCATGAATAGTATAAAGCCTATTTAATTAACTAATAGGCAACCTAACCTTATCTTTCGGTCTCTGTGGGAACGCAATAGAGAAGGAAAAAATATATTTAATTGGCAAACAAAAGTGGACATTAAAACAAAAATCAGCAACTCATGGTCTCATCAAATAATCAGCTTGTGCGTGCATGAGTGTACGTTTCACTTACAACAACTCCCATATTCCATTGTCGTGCACCAGCTGATTCGGTTGAGAAGCTGAAAGGTTAATGATATGCTCCACTATATCTGCTTTCTTGGTACTTAGCAGATCATGCGCACCAGAAAATTCATTCATGGATGCTCCACTATTTTCCTCATGCGCCAATATATTTCTCTATTGCTGGTTTATTTCTCTTCGGCCATTCATGGCAAAAACGCTGGAAAAGAAATATGCAAAGAGAGACTGAGAGCATGAAGGCCCAAGGACGAATGAGAATTGGAGAAAGAGTAGATCCAAACGGTTACATGCAAGAGTTTCAAACAAGGTAAGCTTCTTTCTGCTGTTTCTGAAGGATTGGTTTCAGTGTTGGAAGCTTACGTGGCATGTTTTTGCATGATGCTCTGTTTTTATAGAATTGAAACAGAGTTTTATCACCGGCTGCTACAGTAAATTCGAAAAGGAACAGTACCCTGTATGTGTAACTGTATCAATAATGTTACTGTTCACGTACAGGATTTTTATCTGGACACTGATTTTCAAGTAAGTCAAAACCATATTAAACAACCTTATTTGACCCTGAAATTTTATGGGTGATTAGTAGACGTGCTAAAGTTTAAAATGAGCCTTGTTTCACCTCAATCCGAGGTTTATAGCTCAAGTTATGATTTTCGGAAGTTGGGTCAAAATCCTGTAATGTTTCTGAAACGTTTTTCTGGGCAGTGCTTACATTTATTAAATTTGGGAATTAATTGTGTAAGATGAAAATATGAAAATTTCCAGAAACGAAGAGAACTCACGGAGCTTTAATTTGGTATATGATTTGTGATTTTTAAAGCTCTGTGCATAAAGATATGAATTTTTAAAGTTAAGTTATGAATTTTGGAAGCTTAACAGGACAGTTAGTAAAAACATAAAATTTGGAAATTATTGGATAAGCTCTGACCTTTGAGGATATTTTTATATGAAAGGGGATTTGTTTAAGAACACGTGAGAGTTGACGGCACATTAAAATGATTTTTGTGCAATTAGTTAAAAATGATTGAAATTACTAGGCTGTTGAAAACAATAAAAGATAAAGGTTAAAAGTAATAAGTTTAAGTTACTTAATTATACCTTAATGGAATAAGGGTTAAAAAGGGAAATATAAATATTCATTACCCCTAACTTTAAAGGTATGATTATGTATTTAGGGCAAAAAAAAAAAGAAAAGAAAAGAAGTGAAGCTTCAAACCATTCTGACGGTTGGTGAAAGTAGGCCCCGTATAAGGACACATTGGTTCTTAAAAGGTAGTGGCTTACCTTACTTACATGTATTTGATATTATTGCTTGTGTATATATATGATTATTATGTTTGCTTGTTATGTGTAACATATTTGAATGATTGAAGCTTTGTTTATAATTATGTTATACCTATGAGTATGATGCTTGAGCATTGAGCATATAGAATTTCATTATGTTAACATGATCATGTGCAAAGTAAATATTTCATACATTATTATTTATCTTGCATGTATTGTTTGGTATTGTCTATTACTGGGATTGATCAGAATCTCACCCCCCATTATAAACCAATAGACATGTGAGCTTAAGGAATGAGCAATGCTTGAAGACTGCTCAATGGAGTAGCAGCTTGATGAGTTAAAGGACAACGGTATTTTAGGTGTATGTAAAGAAAGTGTTATCTATCTTTCATACAGAGTATAAGTAAACAGTACCATATATATGAATAGTTCCATATACGTGAATAGTGAATAATACCGTATACATGAATAGTATTTTTGGTATTTTTGAAAATACGCTTCCGTATACTATTTACGTGTTCAAAAGGGTATAATTTAAAGCGGATGTTACACCACAAGCCAAACTTAGGCCAGTATGTTACAAAACAGGCCTGGCCTGTTAAGGGTGAAGTCTAGCCTGTTTCCACCCCTAGCTACGACCTAGTCTGTTTAAGGCTTGATATGACCTGATATTTTTGTTAAAAACGCCAGACCAATGTCAATTTAAAAGCTTAAATGTATAAATAAATTATAACTTTTTTGTTAAAGCATGTTCCGTAAGTCTTCAAACTTGTCATGTTTACACATTAAATAAATATAAATATATTTATATTACATAAATAACACAATATTTAATTTTTTTATTCTTATATTCTAATTTCAAGTATAATTAGTTAATTATATTACTATCCTTATTCTTATATTAGTTAATTATAACCTTTAACGCCGGTAACATGATGCATTTTTAAAGGCCTACATTGTAAATTGACCTTTAAAAAGGTTTTAGACATGATTAGGCCTTATAAAGGCTTAAACCTGAGCCTAAAAGAAAACATGCATTCAGGCTAAGGCTAAGACTCAGACCTTTTACCTGTTACAGGTTCATGCCGATATAAACTAAAGCGACCTAACCTATTTCTATTCTTATTTTTGAATATTAGAAAAAGTTTAGTTTGCAAGTCTCTCAATTTTTTTCTATCTTGAAAGATAAATTAATTTTTGAATTCTTTAATTTATTCTTTGCTTGACTTGGTAAGAACTCATTGCATCTTAATTTGTTATATTTTGCAAGTTAAACCTCATATTTTGAAACAAGCTAATCTAATCCAGTCAATACGTAAAAGTAAAAACCAACATTTGTCTCACCACCATTTTTTTTCTCTGTAAGTTTCAAACGATCTCATCGCTCGCAGGAATAAGCGATAAATATCAAAGAAAGTCAAGGGAGTCAAAACTCAAAAGCTCATTTTGCTTGCAGGTAAAAGACATGAACCATGTTACGCGGCTTGTGTTCTTTTCTTGGGTTCATGGGTTTTTCTCTTTCGCTCTTCTCTTTCATAAAGTTTTCTGATATTGTTCTTCCTGCTCTCTGCTTCGAAGCTTCTCTCTCTACATCCCTGGATCAATCTACTGAAGAACACATTTATCAGGTACGCCGCTCTGCGATCTGCTTCCTTGCTGGGCATATTGCAGAAATAGTAGGAATTTGAAAATAGTGAGCACTTCGAAGAATTTAACCCCGAAAGCTAGATGGGTTTATATTTAAATTTTGTAAATTGATAATTTTGCTTTTGATTTCAAAACTCGTTTGAACTGAGCTTCTGGGTTTTCGTTTGACCATAAAACTTAAAGGATCTTTTGTTGAAGAAAATATGTGTTTTAAATGATTCTTGCTGTAGTCTTTCTGATCCGAGCGGTGTCAGCTTCTTGTTGAAGTGTCAGCTGAGAGATCTAATGAAGTGTCTTAAATTTGTATATTGTTTATTATTGTTGATTAGCTGCAATTAATATTTCAATCACAGAAGAGACATCATTGGTAGATAGGATGATGGACTTCCTTCTTGATTTTCAATACTTAGCTGAATGTCTGCGTTGGTATTTCGTGGAGGCCTTTGAATTTATAGCTGACGAATTTCTTGCACTTTGCTTGGTTTTTGCCTCTTTCCTTGAGGAGCTTATTGGATGCTTCTTTTGCCAAGTCTTGATTTGTTAGGTTCTTGATAGCTGTCCTCAAGATTTCAGCTTGCTTGTATGATAAAGGGTTATCATATCAATTCAAGATCCTTTAAGAGAGAAGCGGCATATTTGATTATTGGTCCTGGCATCTGAGTGGATTTGGCTGTGATTATATTCAGGCTATATCTCTATGGATTCAATTCAAAATAAGGTTTATTATTGCTGTGTTTCTAAGGGCAACCGCATTCTGTATGCATATAGTGGTGGAGACCATGAAATTGAGAATATTGCAGCCCTGTGCTTGGAGAGGGCTCCCTCTTTCCACAGGTGGTATTTTGAGACAGTGGGTAAGAGAACTTATGGGTTTTTGATGGAAGATGGTTATGTTTACTTCACAATTGTTGATGAAAGTCTTGGCAACTCTGGAGTTCTTCGCTTTTTGGAGCATGTTAGAGATGAGTTCAGAAATTTAACCAAAAAGGGTTCAAGAGGAAGTTTGTCAAATGTGAATTCCATTTACATTCAGGAAAAATTAGTTCCAGTCATCCGCCGCTTGATCACTTCATTAGAGAGTGTGTCAGATAATAGTAGTAATTGGAGGGATGAAACTTCATCTTTCCAGGCAGGCCTGTCACCATCGCCAAGTAATTTAAATGGACAGGTTGAAGGTGCTAGGTCAACAAAAGCCCCTTTATTGGGAAAGTCTAACAAGCAAGATAAGAAGAAAGCAAAGGATCATGTGATTGCAATGCGAGACGCTGAGGTGGAGGAACAGCGGAAATCTACAGATAGGGGAATAAAGGTTGATTCAGGAAATATGGAATCTAATAACCAAGATGGGCCAGGTGCTTCATTTTCTTTGCAAAAAGATTTGGGTTCAATGAGGATGAGATCACGGCCTCAAAGCATTCATAAGAAATGGTGGCGCCAAGTACGCATTGTTTTAGCAATTAATGCAGCTGTCTGTTTAATATTGTTTGTCATATGGTTAATAGTATGTCATGGCATTTCCTGCATTAGCTAAATATTCAGTCTTATATTATTTTGGATTTCATTTCACTTGCTATTCGAGCTGAAACTTAAAATTCACCATGTGCGGTGATCTGTGATAGAAACAAGTTTCATTGCGGAGCTTGTAGAAGGAGGTGACACTTTGATATTGTCTGTGAGACATATGACTTATAGGCATGTCCATTGAGTTACCCATGTTAAGGCATTTTATCTATTGTACAGTTTCTTATTTAAACACATTTGTATTTATTATATCTGAATGTTGGGAGAAATCATATGGTTCTTGATCCGTTCTTTTCTATAGTCCTGCTTTGGGTAAGGGTATGATCGTAAGGAGATTATGCCTGACCAAATTTTTATTCTTTTGCTAACGTGCTCAGTAATTACAACAACAAGCCTTATTGCATTAATGTGTTCAGTTATTATAGCACCAAAATTCTTCAGCAGAAAACCACAAGTTAGAAGTTGAAGAAACTAAGAAAGCATCTAGATCACTAATTATGTTTCAAGAAAGTGGTTTCCTTGTAGAATCTGGATTAAGCTATAAAGCAAAAATTATTGAATGTTCTAATCACAGAAGCCCTGTTGTGATGTCTGGTAACAGCTGGAGAAAAGTCAGATACTCTAGATCACTGATTATTTATAGATGACATGTATATTTTGGTCCTTCAGTCATAGTTCAACTATTTGTCCTTGGGAACCAGTTTCCCTACCTATCCTTGGACCGTCCAGATTTACTTTTTTTTTTTTTTTAAACTGTCATTTTTTCATTATATTAGTTGAGAGATTATCTTTATTTTAGATTCTTTACCCATTAAAATAATTTTTTTAAAAAAAATAAAAAGTAAAAAAAAATAAATCTGGACCGTCCAGATCCCATCTAGACAGTCCAGATGGAAAAGCTCTCCGATAGGTAGGGAAACTAATTCCTTTGTCCCTGTGCTTTACCTTTACATGATTCTGTGCCTGCTTTTTTTTTTACTAGCTATTGGTTAGTCGTTAGAGCATGTAAATTTCCCTGTTCTATCCTATTACGGGAACTAAGCAGAGGGCCAAAAACATTCAAGGAATGAATTGTTTAGGGCAAGATTCAAGGACTACATAACTGAGACATCTATCTATCAAAATTTTATTATATCTCTGTACTCATTTTCTCTTGGAGGTTCATCAATCATACACCAAGAAAAAAAATTCTTTGAACTGATAAATTTGGCATTGTCTCAGCTTTCCATAAAAGAAATATGCCGCAAGTAATTGTTGTAGTGCCAAAGTGACATGGTTCTTTCCTCTTAGAAGCTTTTTATGGGTTGCTTTACCATGCTTACTTAGGTCACCGTCAATTTATATCAAAGCCGCTTCCATAACAGTGCTTGAATTGTGCTTAGTAAAATGACCTAAACACCTTTGCATATTATGTATTTACAAGAAAATCACTTGAATACCCTTGTGCTCATTTTGTTTATCAGTCAAAAAGTGAAGGCTTTTTAATCCAAAACATGAATGTAGAGATGACTAACCTCCACTGGATTAGAAAGGAGGTTGGAAATCTTCATTTCTGTGTTCTGAGTTGGTTGGGAGAGAGGACCAACGTGCTTGTGTGGCTTTTCCCTGATAAATTTATAGCTCACTTGAGCTGAACCTTCTCAGTGGCATTAGGTTGTCTCGTAACTCATTATATAGAGCTGCACCTTAAACTTGGTAGGGATGACAATTTAGACATGATCAATAGCTAACCAACTTATCCTGTTCTATTTGGATTGGGTAACAATGTGTTTCACTGAGGTTTGAAGTGGGTTCAAGAAAAATCCAATCTTTATTAGTTGTTTTTATTGCGGAAGGAAGATTTGAGGGGAAGTATTTTAATTGTGTTTGTTAGATGACATTTTTTTTTTTTGGACAAAGGAGCTTCTTGTATTTATGTTTGAAAAAGGAGCTTTTCATTTTTATCCGTCCTCTTATCCCCATTTTGCACCAAACGGGTTTGTAGTTCAGTTTTGGGTTGGGATCATGATAGGATAGTTTTGACTTTTGATCTTTATTGTCTTTAACTTGCCTCATATTATAAGACCCATTATAATGGAAAAATTAAACTACAGAATGGATCTTACATTAAAGATCGAAGGTAGTATAAATTTACTTAGTTTGTTCAATGGTAAAAATTTCAGCTTACGAATAAAGATGTTTGTTTTTCAAATTAATGTATTGGGTCATATATGAAGTTCTTGATCAGATATCACTAAAATGTACGGAGAGATAGATTGAATTGAAAAATAAAAGTTTTGTTATAAAACTAATGGAAATAAGAGAAGAGATTAGAGAGAGAGAAAATCTCATTTCACTGTATAATGAATAGTTACAGAAGACCTCTATTTATAGAAGGAAAATGGTACTTTAGTATAATTTCCACATCAGGGTCATTTAGTGTAGTTTTCCCCGAGAATCAAAACTATTCAGTCACGAATTTCCTTCCCGTGATGATTGTATAATTGTGTGCGGGTTCCACCAAATAGTAAGTCATTATGTGTGGGTCACTGTCATCTTGTAATATTTTGAAGACCGGGAGTCAATGAATATCCACATAATCAGTATATTCATTATACTCCCCCTTGGATGTCCATTTATGAATGCGCTTCATTAAAAACTTTAACTAGGAAAAACGCAATGGGATAAAAACCTAGCCAAAGAAAAGAGTACATCATTCATTGATACACTATTTAGTGTTGTCTCATTAAAAAAACTTTTCTAGGAAAACCCAGTGGGACAAGACTTAGATAAGGGAAAAAGAGTACAGTGTGTATCGTCTCCCCCTCTTGATTACATCAGACTTGCTCTCCCTGATGACCACATTGCTTCAATATCATTTTGAGCATATCATCCTTTCTATCATCAATTATTTTGTTATTCGTTGTGGAAAAATAGAAACGCCCGATCTGATTGTACATTGTATACCTGCAAGATCTAAATCTTTCAAGTAAAATCATAATAATCTTTTCATAAATATACATGTGCATATAGAACTTTAATAAATGTTTATTCAGATAATGATGTTATATGCACTATGATTGCTTCATGCAATATATGAATTTATTTAATTGATTATTTTTGAGAATTTGATGCTCTCAGTATCTTGAGTCCTTCTAGGACATATGTGTTTCTAACGTCTTACGTCCTTCAAGGACATATGCTTTTGGCACACATTAATATATTGTGGCTCATGATCCTCATTATCATTCATTACAGCATATGCTATCATATCAACATAAATATCGTCAACGTTGACTTTATTTTTCGGTCCCATCGGATTTCATTCATAATTTGTTAAGATCTCATTATATTCATATATATTAGGTAGCTAGGGCTCTTTTTTGACCACAACACACTCTTCTTGTAATATCTCTTCTGGAGATAACATCTCTTCAGGAGATGACTCTTCTGGAGCTTTTCTTAATTATCCTCGACTTGATCATCTATATTCTTATAGCTCATTTTCTCATTCGAGGATTTTTATCTTTAAAATCGATGGACCTGCAACGCTTTAGGCGTGCTTTATAACAATTTATATAGGAGCATTTGCAGTTGGGACATGTAACTTTGTCACTTTCTTTAGGTCAGTAAATGCTTCTGGCATTCGATTAACTAAACTCTGCAACTGAATTATCATTTTGAAATTTTAGTGCACATTTCTTTGTACGGGGATCAATATGAGCTAATGATAATTCATTCCACTTTATCTCTTTACCCACTACTTATTTTTTCTCCCCCTCATCTAATCATGTAGTGTATATCCATCTGTGTGCATTATAGTGGATCATTGCATATTCAAAACTGTTAAGATGAAATTTATCTAGCTCTTGACCAAAAAGCCAATTTTACAGAGAGAATTTTGTTGGCTTATATAATTGCTGCAAATATATATAAGCAATGTTCTCATAATCATTGATCTACTCATATATGATTTTTGGATTATTCAATCTGGAAATTGCGCGCATAATATATTGCAAACTTCTGGTTACAAACATCACTGCAAACCTTGCAGACTTATAATCTCACATATAATCTTTCAATTTAATATATTTCCAGAGATCCATTTCCAATAATATTTTCATAATCATTTTTATTTGAGAACATGCAGCTATCCAACTCGGATGATCAAACGAGTCTTGCCAACATTCCATATGGTTTATCATCAAATCTAATATCCAATTCGGGGGAATCAACACACAAACATTCACAAAGAATTAACAAACAAACTTTCATAAATAATTAACACAAACACTCACACTTGATATATATTATTCTCCCCCTCAAGTGTGAGTCCGTAAAAATTAATTCATGGAACTTCCAAATAATAATCCATATATGATATCTATTTCTACAGATTTCATTAAAATTCCACAGATTTCTTAATGTATTATCAATGCATAATTTTGTTACTTCTGGTAACAAAATTTCCATTTTCCAGAATCAACAAACAAATATATATTATTATAAAATCATCAGGTGTATCACTGTAGATTCACGAGCACAACACTGTGTAATCACAGATGCATCACTGTGGAATCACAGGCGCAATAACTCAGATTGTCATATGCATATAAAGTCAAAAATGTTCTATGCAAGACCTTTATAGGAAGCAAATCTTTAGAGATTCAATAGGACTATATAGATTTGCAGAGATTCAATAGGAATACATACGGCTATACATTGAGAAAGGCAAACGAACATGTCTCACAAACACGCAAGCATCTGATAATATCAACTACTAGATACTCACACATATTTCTCTAAATTCTATTGTCATGGCTGGACCAAACAATTTTATCCCAGTTTCTGATACATTAGACACAACATATCTTGATGCTTTATTGTATAATGATCAGACAAACATGTTATTTTCTTCTTTACTATTTTTAGATCCTTTAGACATGTTTATTCCTCCTTCTGCTATTCCTCCTTCTGCTTCAAGTGTACCTAATTCTCCCTCAAGAACAAATGTTCTTCCTCAATCTACAAGGATTGAAGGTACAACTGAAGCAGGTTCATCAAGGAGGCCTGTTAAGAGGTGTAGAACTATGACAGAACTGATGGAGTCTACCAATCCAGTTCAGCCAATAGTGACGGCAATCAATCAGCTAGCAATCACAAGCCAGCAAACAATCATCAGCCAGCCATCAACAATCAGCCAACAAACAACCATCAGTCTGGCAGCAACCACTAGCTAGCAAGCAACAATAACCAGCCAGCCAACTATAACCACTAGCCAGCCAGCAACTACCAGCCAGTTAACAACTACTAGCTTATTGGAATGTAGTTGTTGTAATGTTTTACGGGAGATCATACATACTAACGGACTTCAGTGTCATAAACTTGAAGTTCACGGAAGGAGAACAAGTATGATTTCCCATGCCGTTTTATTTGAAAATGTACAGGATAAATCTTACAATACTGACAGGCTTTCAATGTTTGATTTTAGTAATAAAAATTTTGGAGAAATCAAACATTTTTTGACATAGTATTGTATAGATTTACAAGCATCAGGATATAACTTGATGCGTAATCCTGTATTAGCCTATTAT
Organism: Acacia confusa; assembly: GCA_037074495.1. NCBI lineage: Eukaryota > Viridiplantae > Streptophyta > Magnoliopsida > Fabales > Fabaceae > Acacia > Acacia confusa. The sequence continues at coordinate 40,515,248 of CM073502.1, read as the reverse complement.
GAGGTCCTTTGTGTTGGTTCAGAATGGACAAATAATCCAAATGAACCCCGCGGGAGTTCATTTCAAACCAACATTGAAAATCCATTAAATAAAGGAAAACAACCCGCGGTTAATATTCCATATGATACTTCATCCCTTAATCAGGGTGAATTATATAAATTAACAATGGAGTAACGAGAAAGAATAAAGAGAACAACGCTCCATGATTTAAGAAATTATTTTCATTTAACCCTCGATGATGCAAGTAAACAATTAAATATGAGTACTCACACAATCCAAAAGATTTATCAAAAAAGGAGGGTTAACTGAGTGGCCATACAAGAAGCTTCAAAAACTTATGAGGCAGATCTCGATATTACGAAAAGCTTTACCTCATCTTGATTTCATCTCAAGAAAAGCAAAAGAAGATGACATTAAATATCTTCATAATGAGATGATTAAGCTTTATGAAGGAGTTGAACCACTCGCTATTAAACTTTGTTGAAATAATATTGCCTTTTGTTTAATTATTTTGTTTATGAATATTCCTCTCTCGTATTCACAAAAATTGTTATAATCATCTAAACACAAAATAATAGTAAAATAACCATAATCGCAATTTATTTATTGCTTCATTCACTTCTGGGAATGAAGTTGGATAAAATTCATGATCCATAACTCAATGATCTATTTGATCATGGCAAGAAATTAATCCACAATATTTCTTGACTTAATCACAATATTGCTACTACAAGAGCAAATTGGATATATTTATTTACAATCAATCATGATCATACAATCCCTTGTCTCATAATTTGAAGGAGTATTTAATGCCAAATATACAAATTTTGAGGCCTTTATACAACTGATGACATACATAATTATGGATCAAACCTTGTTTCATAATTTGTCTCTTGACTTCAGGCCAACTTGCCTCTTAGCTTCGAGCTAATTTATCTTTTGGCTTCTAGCCAATTTATGCCTCCTCGTGATCTCAGGCCAATTTATGCCTCATATCTCCATGACATTTATCTTAGATACATTTGGCCTTTAATAATTTATCGTCATGATAAATAAAATATAAGCATAATAAAATAAATAAATGGAACCCACTAATATGTATATATTAGTGTCGTTGCCATAAATAATAAAAGGGAGGGGGATATATATAAAGCGATAAATAAAATAAAAGATAAAAGATAAAAGGGAAGGGGGATATGAAGTAGTAAATGAATGATAAATAAATGGAGTCCATTATACTAGTATTACCACCATGCAAAATAAAGAAGTAAATAATAAAATAAATGGTGCCCACTATACTAGTGTTGCCACCATGAAAAATAAAGCAGTAAATAATAAAATAAATGGGGCCTCACAAAGTGTCACCACCATAAAAGATAAATAAACACTAAATAAAATAAATAGAGCCCATTAATAGATACTAGTGTGCCTTCATGAAGAATAAATAAATGTTAGAAATATAAAAATAAATGCGTAAAATAAATGTTAGTAAAGTTAGTAACAATAATAAAATAATTAAAGGAAATATTAAATCTAGACTACCAATATGGAGTCAAATTAATAACAATAAAAGAAATATTAGAGAAATACCAGAAAGAAGATATATTTAAAATAATGTAAATAATTGCAAAGGATAGTTACCTGAATGTCTACTTATCTTCTGGCGTCAATACATACCTCCTTTTCAATTATTTAGGTTATTATAAATAGTTTAAATATTTTATTTTTCTTTTCATGTGAACTCTACTTCCTTTCATTCATTCTTTATTATTTTTTCTTTTTCTTTCCTCTTCTCTCTCCTACGTTTTCCATTTGTTTTTTTTATAGAGACACTATTATGTCGGCAAGAATTAAGAGGGTGGAGAATGATTTAATCGAAGGAAGAAGCAGACAATCAAATAGAAAGGAAAGATTAGGCCCCACGAAGCATCTATCTTCTTCCTCTTTTTTTTTTTTAATTTCGTCCCCAAGCTCTCCCTCTCTCTCACACAAGGCGAATCAATTGAGAAAAATTGGCATGGAACTGTGCAGATCGAATGAGAGTGAAGAGCGAAAGTGATAGAGGTTCGATCTGGTATTGGGCACTATGGAAGAAAGGACGAGATGGCTAGATTGAGACAGAAACACTAGGCAAGAGACTGAATATGACGGTTGGAGATGATGATTATGGTAGATTCTGGCCGGTGTCTGCGGCATGGTGAGAGAGGAAGAGAACAGATTAGGAAAAGAAGAGGAGCACACGATTGAGAAGCAATCGTGCTCATAACGTGTTATAAAACTAATGAAAATAAGAGAAGAGATTAGAGAGAGAGAAAGTAGAGAGAGAAAATCTCATTTCACTGTATAATGAATAGTTACAGAAGACCTCTATTTATAGAAGGAAAATGGTACTTTAGTATAATTTCCACATCAGGGTCATTTAGTGTAGTTTTCCCCGAGAACCAAAACTATTCAGTCATGGATTTCCTTCCCGTGATGATTGTATAATTGTGTGCGGGTCCCACCAAATAGTAAGTCACTATGCGTGGGTGACATGTAATATTTTGAAGACTGGGAGTCAATGGACATTCACATAATTAGCATATTCATAACAAGTTTCTAGTTTTTGGTGTATTTTGGGGCTGTTAGAATGACCTGGGGCTATAGAATACCCGTGTTGTGTGCTTATAAAACATAAAGAAAGAAACAAAGGACATTAAAACAAAAGCCTCCAAGATCGTGTGACAAATAATAGATAAAAAGAATTTAGAGAAGATAATACGAAAACTGACATTACTTTGCCCTGTTATCATCATTTTAATTGGTATGAAACATTGGATCAATTCACATCTTCATTTTGATGTAAAATGTTGAGTCTTTATTGATAGTTAGACTTGTATTATGTGTGGGGAGATGTGTGCGGGTGAAATAGGTTCTGAGTTTTGGGATAATGAAGTCAGTATTAAAGATTTATTATCATATTTAGTTTTTATTAACTAAATATGTTTCTTTTAATTAAATATTCTCATCACTTTGCTTATTTTCATTTCAAATTTGATTAATAAATCTATCATAACAACAGAAGGGACAGTATGTGCTTGTTTATTTGACTGATGATGGATGTTGCTTTCCTGTCTTTTGGGAAAATTAATTGTTTAATCTTTATAGTTTCACTGAGTTCATGACTCAGCTTTTATAGTTTAGCACAATTCAATTCTTGAAGTTTCATATTTTGTTAAAAAATTTAAGTCTCTTATAACTCATCTGATGTGGTGTTGACATTATTAGAATTTGCTTATTTGGCATCCTACCGATGGTCACATAATAAGAAATGTCACTTCGTACTCCTTCCCTGCTCCAGTGCTCTCCATTCTCTTTACTTTCTTCCTCCCCTACCTGCTGACCTTTCTTCTTCCCAACCAAACTCTTCCGGCGACAGCAAGAACCTCCGACCCAACCGCGCTCTTAGTGATTGAGTTGTGATGAGTTAAACTTAAAGGATTAAATAATTACTTTTTCTTTGATTTTTTTTCCTTGCATAATCATACATAAAATAGTTTGGAAGCATTGTATGATGTTTCATATCAAAGACATCTCATTTTTGGTTAATTTGCTCCAATGGAAAACATACTCGTAGTTTGCTTGAAGGATTTGATTGAGGATCTTTCTATTATACGTAATACAGACTTGGAAACACAGTTCCTCTGGTATGTTTGACAGAATATAATTAAATGCAGAAAATCAATTATTCTATAATGTCATCGAGTTTTTTTTATGCCTTTCTAAACTTATAAAATAGTTTCCAGACATAGATTGAGTTGAAATAGTTCCAGAAGTAGGAAATGTGTATGTCTAAGTCTTGTATGTCACTCATGAAGTCCTGAGAATCTCTGGGTATTTTGAATAACTCACAACCGTGGCCCTACAAAACTCTAGTTGATGGCTCACATGAAATTGCTCTTTTAAGATAATTTCTTTGCTTTAACTAACTAATTTTGACTTTAGTTAGTTAAAAGCAAACGTAGGACCCAAAAGGAGTACAAATCAATGATTGAACTGATGATAATAATTCATCCAATTTAAGTTAATATTACAGTTTACAATGATTCTACCTAAGTTAACAGCATTTTAGCATTCTCTTGTTAATAGTGTCTCCAGTTGTAGTCGTTCATCATCCTTCTGAGTCCAAGAAAACTCACATGTGCTGCTTAAGCGGTATTGGCTGATGCTGACAAATGTACAAGTGTCAGACTATATCTTCAAAATGCAAGTGTTAGCTGTCACAGGATTAAGATTTTCAGCACCTTTACTCCAGCCATAGCTGACGAATAAACTGAAATATGAGCATATCGTTTGTACAGAGTTTAACAACATTCATTAATATTTTACTGTTGGGTGTTTGAAACACGAGAGAACGAGAAGGGAACCACTGAACAAAAAGAGGTATTTCAAAATATCCCATTGCTAACGCATATCCTCTCTCGTGCCTATTCGAACATGGGACCTCTGCGTCAGTGAGATGAAGTGATGAACCAAAAACACGGGGACCTACAAGTGTCAGGGGTTCTCAAGTTCAAGTATAGTATTATCACATTAGGCACATGAGATTAAGCGGAGTATTAGACGCGCGCAATTTTTTTTTCTTTATTTATTATTTATTTTATTTTTTACAAAGAAAAATATCGATAATATTAATATTATATAAATAGTTCGAATAAATAAGAAAAAAGGAGGCATAAATGGATCGGCCCATTTCAATTTTAAAGCAAAATCCTCAAGCCTGACCCTTGCATTTTCGGACGTAACCTTACATATATAGTTTCTTGTTTGACATATACCAATTTAAAGATTTGCAATTATATTTTCAGCCTAAACTATATATTATTTACGATGATATATAGTTTTGGACATTCAGTATTTTCTTCTTGACATAAAATACTTGCAATCAGGCTCTTATAACATTTTACGTGACATGTACTAAATTTATGACTTGATATAATATGTGAGAAGTCCGGAATTTAATGTTTTTAGTTTAACTTCATGTAAACATAGTAATTTTAGAACAAGGAAATGAAATAAAATAGGAATCTGAAAATTGCTTTATTGAGTTAACAAAATAAGAAAGTAGAAAATAAGTAAGAAAATTACAAAAATTGTAAGAATATTGCTATAATTAGGTAATTTATTTAGGTTCTTTACTTTTACCCTTACTTTTACCACATTTTTAATTCATATAATACAAATATAGCACTTCATATAACCCAACAAAACTTAATTTTTTTATGATGATAGGACATGTCATGATTGAACAAGTGACATATGGAAGAAATTTTTAGCTTCCACCAATATGACCCTCAAACATAGCCCAACACAACAAAACTAATGATGGCCTTACAAAACCCCACTTGATAGCTTACATGAAATGACACTTTTAAGATAATTCCGTTGCTTTAACCGACTTATTTTAACTTTAGTTAGTTAAAAGCAACGTAGTATTGAAAGGAGTACAAATCAATGATTGAACTGATAATAACTCTTCCATTTTAAGTTAATATTGCAATTCACAATGATTCTACCTAAGTTAACAACATTCACCATACTCTGTTAATACTGGCTCCAGTTGTAATTGTTTGTCATCCTTCTGAGTCTAAAAAGAACTCACATGTGCTGCTGCTTAAGCAGTACTGGCTGCAATGGTTTCTGCAGCTTCAGTATTACGTTTATGGAGGACTTGCTCAGGCAACAATACTCTGAAAACAGCATAATGATGATTCAAGCTTTTCTCTCCTTGTAATCTGTGAACACTGCCCAATGCCCCAGCCTTAGGGTTTGGAAAAGCATAAAAAATCCTCCTGATTCTCTGATGGACCAGCGCCATAGCACACCTGACATCAGAGTGGAAGCCAATAATATATATCTCAGAGAAGGTGCAATAGAAGAAAGTCAAAACCATCTGATAAGGATAATTTCAAATGCTCCAATTAATAAAGACCAGGTTTGAAGAGGTTTTGATTTTATGGGATTTTGAGGAGATAAGGAGAATTAAAAAGTATAGCTATGACATAAACAACTAAATCCTAATCTATTTGGTCCGCTCTGGAATGGGAGAAGGAATTCATTGCAGAAAAATAAAGATATGCAATATTTATTCTAGTCTCAATTATCATCACTGAACAATAAAGATATTTTTTATTACTTGAATAAAAGGGCATAAAGACATCTTTTTTATTTAACAATCACTTAAAAAAAAATTACATTCACTTTTTCATTTTATTTTATTCCATATACAAAACAAGCAAAATAATCTGAAGGACCATGAGAGAAATATGAATGCCTAAAAATCAGAGAAGTATCTTGCATACAATCTTACATTGGGCATGGCTCCCAAACAAGAAAGATGTCATAACCAGTGCATAAGTAAGGTCGCGCTGACACCTGATCAGAACTCTGACTAAGAGCATTTAATTTTTCATCATCCTCAACCTGAAACACCACAAGCCAATGATAATATAAAATTTTGCACAAATTAAATTTCGCATGCTCGATTTTCAACAAATATATATACCAGATGAATGATGTTGCACCCACATATTTTTGTTTCTGTATTCCATATGTCACTTTAGTAAAAAAATTATCAAACCATAGAGGTTAATGACCATGATAGCACAGCCAGCAAGAAATTCGTGCTTTATAAAGACGAGGACTATAAAAAAAGTATTCATCAAAGTCAGGTTCCATTAATATGTCCAATATCAGAACTTGTTAGGAAAAACTTACATTTTCATGTATAGTTCTCTGTCTCTTTGGAGGAGAGGCCATCCAAGAAGTCTTTTCATGGTCCAATTCCAAACATTTGTCATCAATGTCACTAACAGAAGGAAAAAGACGTCTATCCCTGGCTGCGGAAGATTCTATAGCTACCAGAGCAGCATGCCGTAAGGGGTGCCACCTATATAAACTCTGCACACGTGATTGTTGCTCAGGACACTGCCAAGGATATAAGCAAGCCACACCTGTATGAGGTTTTTTGAGTTGATTGGATGGATTGTTTGAATGCAACAAGTCATTGGCTCCTACTTTATTGCCACAGGGATGGAAGCTGAACGATTCTGGTTTTTTTAAGCAGCAAGAGTCAGTGCTGCAATTGTCTTTGCAACTGTTGGAAACATAAACCTCATCACAAGCACTTGAAATCACCTGTTTAGCTGAAGGATCGACTATCACTGCAGCATTGACTACCTGCTTAGCAAATCACAAAAGCAGGTTAGCAAGCACAATAGGAGAGATCATTGCACCATCTGATTTTATACAAACAAGACGGGTTATCTTGAGTTGAAAATTTGACAGTGGTAAAAGGCATCTGTTAGTCCACAATTAGTTTTATTCAAAGGGTCATCAAGAGGCTATAGAAGATATATTTGTGAGGACAAACCTAACTAGAATTACTCATCAAACGAGGAGGGCACAATCTCATTACATCTGAAGCCATGATATCATTTCTAATATGAAAAACAACCAATAAAGATCATTTACGAAGTTATAGCATTTAATATTTATACATACTTAATTGGTCCAATCCTCAGCTTTCTATCAATATATTCCACCATAATCTACACACAGGCACACACTTCTATACAACATATATATCCGTATTTCATCTTGTACATCTAATTTTTTATATGAAAATCTAGTATTTAACACACACACACACACACACACACACACATTCCTAAGATAACATCATTTATCATCCTATGACCCATTAGCAATTTTATATACTATTGTTTTTTGTTTACAACATTATAAAATCTAACTTATAAGATCTACCCCATTATAATATTATAATAATTATTTATATATATATATATATATATATATATATTTGAATTGACAGTATTGGTATACTTTTAAGGATGTCACATGAAACATATATTAGGTGTAAGAAAGCTGATTGCATACCAAACCAGCTTCTGATGTTGCCAAATCAACAGCTGATTGCATGAACTTGAAAATTAACTGTGAGTCACACTCGTTGAATCCAGTAATGCCATCAATGTTGCTGTAGTTTGAGTAAGAAAGAAAAGCCAAACCAGAACCATAGTTAGCCATTCTTATAATTGTGGCAACAAGGCTACAATTAGAAACAATATATCTAGAATATGATAGAAAGCTTACTAGGTCCTTGGATGATATGAAGTTGGCCAAAATTTGCATTGCTCTTGCCACTCTTCTTTTGATGTTGCGGCATATTTGCAAACCTTAAAAATAGGATTCAATTCAATGCATGAATCCCCAGCATCGGAGCAGAACATGCAATGAAGATTCAAAAAACACAGAGCATCCCAGTATCTACAGGCTAATCAAGTTTTTGCATATTTGTACCTGTCGGTCCACTTTTCACAATACTTTTTATTTTCAGTCTATTGAGATCATGGACAGTTAGAAATTTTCTATGACTTGTAGCAAATGGCTAGAACAATTTAAGGTGTGAGTAGGGAAAAAAAAACCTCCCATAGCCCTATATATTAGTGTAGGTATGCTCATTGGTTATATAACCAGGGAAATGAATTCAGAATTTCATGACTGAAAAGACCCATTCAAGGGCTCCAATTGAGCTCAAGATACACATAGTAGGTCACATTTAGAAGTTCTCGAGTGTGTGGGTTGCCAGTGAGACCTAATACAAAAACAATAACAACTTGCTCTATCCATTTACTTACTCTACTTGAGCCCAAGCAGTATTCTATAGTTTCAGAGAATTACAGCTAATTATAGAAATAGATTGTCTCTTTCCCAAACAATGAAACCACAATTTACCTGACTATCTTTCACATCAAAGAACTCTACTATGATATTGAAACAGTAAGAGAACAAAGATTCCACACAATTCGAGTCGATTGGATTTAAGCCCAAAAAGAGCATACTAAGATTTCTAAAACTATTAAAGGATAACTGAAGAAGAAGGGATAAACTATTCCACCCTATGCTTAGACATGAAGAAATTAAAACACCTTGCTTCACTTCATGTCGTAATCACAAAACCACATTTAACGTTGCAAACAGTTTATCCTCTCCCACCCTCCCGCTAAACAAACATAAGCTATGCGCTTAACAAACATAGCCACAGATTAAATCTGATGAACACATGATAAAAGGAAAAGTTTATCTTCATATGAAACCAACTAATCTCCAGTGCTAATTGGTTAAACTGTTATCTTTCTTCTTTAGAAAAAAAAAGAAAATTAAGCAGCTGACATAAATAATGATACACATTTGTTATATGCCAGCCTAGCAGTTTCAAACAGTACAATGATAACTCGCAAGGAAAAACTAGATATAAACGTTTAAAAAACAATATTTTCAACTTTCATGATATATTTTCATCTTGTACATTTCCAACAATCAGAATAAAGCAACACAAAATGAAAAAAAAAAAAGACACAAAATAAAGAAGACTCACTTTTGTGATAAAAGGATTCAACTGATAGGAACTAATCAACTCCTGCAGATGAGGCGGCACACTATCCAATTGGTAGTCACCTTCAGAAGCCAGACACAGGATCACGGATAACTGTATTTGTCCTGTCAAATATTTCCATTGTCACCACAAAATGACTAGATCGTTCAACCACAACCCATGTACATTTATACAAGTGTTGAAGCAATAATATCTATGACAAACTGAGCAACTGACTAAGTTAGATGTACAAGATAGCTTTATGCTTTTAAAACCATGCCTTTTTTTTTCATTTTTTAGTGTGTTTTCCTTATATCACCAACAAAGTTAGATGATATGATTTAGTTAATGACTGAATGTTGTTTACACGCCCATCTATTTCAGAACATAGATTCCTCGCCAAAAGTATTTTCTTTATCTGCTGTTACTCATAGTAACTGCTAATGAAGTGAGCTTAATTTATGCATTGCATCAGTAGACATGATGATTGAAATTAGCAAGACTCAAGTTTTTACTTCATTGGCCAAGAAGCATGTCTTAGGAAAAAAAGACAAGAAAAAAAATCTTCACTTTCCCTGCTAGATACAGGAAAGGCCAAGGTACTACAGAAATTGAAACTTCAAATCTAATTTCTTTACTAGCTAGTGACTATGTGTACCTTGTATATGACCAAGAACTCTGAGATATATCATTCAGGATGGAATTTGATGATAAATGAAATTATTTCAACGGGGAAATCCCTCAAAAATCAATATGCATAAATCTTACAAAGGAGAATCATTACATGTTTAAAGTCAAATCTAAAGGGCCAACGAAAAGAATGGTGCCAGCAAATAAGAGAAAGAGAGGTGTATAACAATGAAGAGAAGTGCCTAAAGATAATTTTATATATGATAATCCTTACAAAGGGAATTATACCCATATATACAGAACCGGGAAAATGGTGTTAAGGATTCAAGGCTCCTTAATGTTCAGCCAACCTATAATAAAGGAAAGAATTTGAAATTCAATAATGACGAAATCTGAAAATCCTCCATTGATTTGAGATTTCACAGTCAGCCCTCCCCCAGTACCTTTGTCATGTAATGTCAAACTCTGTTCAATATGAAGCTTATGGAACTCGGTATGTTCTTTGGTTTTAATTTTCAAGTTCAGAAAAATTGAATAATTACTATTTCTCACATTAAAAGGTTAATAAAAAAATGACATGAAATAGATTTTTCTCACATAAAACATGAAAATATAAGATGGTTCATCTCTTGATTTTTATAACTTCCATAATTTCTTGATACAAATGGTAATGGTATGCAATTGGACAATGCAGCAAATATAACATGCCATAATAATGCACACATGACAACCATCAAACCTGCTTCAAGAATTTTCTTTTGAACTCGTTTCACATGCCGGAGATTTTCCAGTGGTTCTATTCGGTTCAACATCCTAAGAACAAGTTTAAATAACTTGTACTGATTAGCTCACAAAGCATAGGGTCCATAAAGAAAGGATAAGCGAACATTGGTTATGTCTTCATAAAAATATTGTGACCAAACAAAATAAAAAAGCTTAAAACAAGACTTTAGCTAGTATTAAAAATCATAAATCATAAAGTAGAAACGATTGAAGGAGGTCCGAGACTCTGAGTTACTTTATTTCACATGCCTTGAAAATTTATTCAAAATAAAAGGGAGAGAAAAGTTAGAACTTTCAACAACAAAGAGTTTAAAATCTGTTTAGACCAACAACATTTTAGCATCAAATTGCAGATAAAATAGAAATTATAAATAAAGTATGAGGAACGGACCTTATAATGTTGTTGGCATGCTTTGGATCAATGACTGAAGCAATGAGATTCTCTGAACACAGAAACGCAAAGCAATAAATAAAGCACTTTTTTTAATATCTATTGAGCTCATGTAATAAATCTAAGAGGAAAAAGAAGGTTAGAATTCATGAGTTCTAATAGACCGACCAGTAGGTTGCTGGTGAAGGGGATACGGCTCCTTATCTGGGATGTGAACAATTTGGTACATAGCCATGTTGCTATCTGCCATGCTTTTCTTACTTGTTCCTTGTGTTTCGTCCTGTTTCACTAGATTTGTAGTGGTAGAAAGCTCAGAGTAAAAGAGTTTAGCCCTTCAATACCAATTAAGCATCACGGCCGGAAACCTTACATCACTTGATTCGGCAGTGTAACGATGCCGTAAAGAACTATAGCAGTGCCTCCGGCAACAAACAACAATTAACGAGCCAGAAACCAACCTAAAGCCTCTCCGTCGTATTTGCGTCAAGACGAATACTCTGCTTCTCTCTCGACGGCTCGACCAGGGGGCCACGCTTAGAAGAACTGTTGGAGTCTGAGTAGCTTTATTTAATAAGTTCCACGTCTTATACACGATAGAAGGAAGATGGTGGCGCCAATTCGGTCACTGGAGGGGAAGGAGAGGGCGAAGGCGAAGGCGTTTTGACTTGAGCTTTTGGTTTTTTGCGCTGTTTTGATTGGAAGCAAAAGTGTTTGAAGGATATTTTAGTAATTCAGATAAAAGTTTTTTCTAAATAATTATAATTTTTAATTTATTTTTTATTTTTAAAGTCCTTTGTTTTATGGGAGAAGAAGCTACATCGCCTCATGCGTTGTATGAAGCGTGTTGCTTGTGAGTTGTGATATTAGAACATTATTTGGTTGATTTAGATATTTACAAACAAAATTTAGTAGGAATCTCTATTCATTCAGAAAATTATAAATGTATTCTTTAGAAATGTCATAGGTTGCTTATGAAGTTAATTATTCTCATTCTTAAAAAACGAAAGAAAATTTAATTTTAAAGCTATCAATATCTCAATTAATATCTGATTATCATCAAAAGTTGAAATAAGAGTTATTATCATATCATTTTTTTTATACTAATATTAGTATAAAAAAATATTTAGAGAATTAATATTGAGATATGATATTCTTACTACCATTTTTTTTTACTATCAATCTTACTACCACTTTTTCACCTTTAGATTAGAATCTTATCTATTTTTATCATTTCTTTCTCTTATTGGGATTCTGATCTAACGGTAAAAAAGTGGTAGGAAGAAAAATGGTAGTAAGAATATCTCATCCCATTAATATTAGTATCTTGATTAATATACTACTCCTTCGGTCTTTTTTTGGCTCGAAATACTCCTTTGGCTCTTAATATAAAATATATTCAGAGAATTGATTTTATTCTAAAATAAGATATAATTTTCATATTTATTAACATTTTCTAAATTTACCTATATTAATGTTCCCTCAACAATAATTAAGGAAAAGAGAGAATGAAAAAATTAAGGAATATAATTAGGGTATTTTAGAAAACATATGTTACATTTACTAACTCAGCTAACTTCCTTAATATAACCAAATTAGATAAATATATTTTATATTAAAGATCGAAGGAAGTAATTGATAATATTTCATAGGATTAAGATGAAAAAATATAAATATGGTTTTGTCAAAAGTGCACCCAACACTAAATATTTTTTCTAGTACAAAAGAGACCATGTTGTTATAAAAATGGAATAAAATATGACCGTTAGTTTACTTCTTTTTTTTTTTTTTTATACTGAAAATGATGACGTAGACTATACTCGGCTAAGTTTCATCCCAACTAGTTGAGGAAAAAAAAAAATCTGTCATTTTATTGCAGCTCTCTCCGTCTAGATACTCCACACCACCATCACACCAAACTCTTCTTCCTTGCCGCCATTTTATTGAGAAGCAATACTCAGAATCCATCTTAAGAAGCGAGACTCATAACCCATCTTCATAAGCAAAACTTAGAACCCATCAACCAGTATAATTCGAAAGGGGTTTAAGCTTATTTAAGGAGAATTCACTTGGATTGTATTTAAGGAGAAGGGTTTGTTGGTTTGGAGAAAACCGAAGGATATAGGAGAGATAGAGATTGAAGAAAAGGAACAGAGGGTCTGTGATTTTTGGAGAGGCTGACGGTGAGAGATTCTGGAGAGATGATAATAGAGGAAAGCCGAACAGTGGACTCTGGAAGTGGTGACAGTGTTTCGATGGTTGGTGGTTGTCGGTGGTCTGGAAGAAGAAAGAGAAAGGGGATGCTGATGGTGGTGGAACGAAAGCAGAGAAGAAGGTCACTGGAAAACTCGCACAGCGATGGTGAGTCAGCTGCTCTGTTCTGTGTCTTTTTTGCTCAAGCTCTACAACAATGGTGGTTGAAGAAGGAAGAGGTGATGGTATTCGAGAGAGGAAGGGACGTTGGTTCTCAAGCTCTCTGGTCTGAACCAGTATCCGCGGTTACATTTCAGTTTTTGTGATGTCCAACTGTGTTCAAGAGTCACCGGTGACAATGGTGACGAAGATGAAAGCCACCAGCGACAAAAGAAGAGGAAGGTGAAGGAAGGAAGGAAGAAGGGAAGAAGAAGAAAGTCCTGGTCTCGTGGTCCCGTGGCATTGAAAAATGTCTTCTGTAACGTCGAGGCGAGCAGGAGAAGACGCTAAAATAAAAAATTTCAAAAGTTAATGGAGGGACTAAATTGAAATTGTGGAAATGTGTCTGGGGCTAAACTATAATTCATAACAACTCAGAACCCATCAACCAACCGCTTTTACTTCCACTTGTGTCTACAACATCCATGTTGTCATTTTTATTATAAATAAATAAACTAACAGTCAATGGGTGTATTTTTGTTTTATTTTTGTAACCACGTAGTCACTTTCACACATAAAAAAGAAAAACAATTGGTGTTGAGTGTGATAAGCTTCCTTTTATAAGCTTCCTTTTATATATTTCCGAAAATCTATAATGTATATCAAAAATAATGAATTTCTTTATGAGGTTTAATTGGTTGCTTATGCGATAATTATTATCCTTCATAAAATTCAAAAACCAATTTATTTTTAAAATCAACAATATTATTTTGAAATATTTTTAATTTCTCAATTAATACCCTAATTGTAATTATTGTGGTATTAATATCCCAATTATTAATCAATATACCAAAACTTCATTTTCCACCTTTAGTGTATTGATACCATTGATGGAAACATAATTTTTGTTCACCAATAATAAAAATTGGGAATTCGACCTGTTTGTGAATTAAATGAGTTACTAAGCGGATATTATAAGATTTCTAGTATAAATTTATTTGATTATAGATGATTGGGAATGACTGTTTTAAAATTAAATCATTATCATTACGACATAATTTTTAATAATTATTTCACTAATAACCTAATTATTAATATAATTTAAGTATAATTTATGAAGATCCCTACTATCATGGTTGGTGAAATTCATTGGCATGTGTAATACCCTAGATTAATAATAGTAGTAGTAGTAGTAGTAATAATAATAATAATAACAACAATAAAATAGTAATAATAAAAATTTAGAATTTAATAATGTTTGTATTATTTTATAATTTATTAATTGGCAATAGCTAAAGAGTCTAACCCATAGCTAAACCCTAATTTTTTTTTATTATAAACTTAGGACTAGCCGTCTAACCCTAGCGATCATTCAATACTTCTCTTCTCCTCTACTTCTTCCTCTGTAAACTCTATGGCAAATTGCTCTTCTGGGAGATTAATTAAAAAAAAACGGAGACCAGGTAATCCTAATCCCTAAAACAATAGGAATTAATTGTTACATGACCTTTTGTGTTTAAATGTGTCGCTCCATTTGTATACTGATTTGGGTGATTAACCTTCTTTGATCAATCAACATGGGTAAGGCGTATCATTTGATGCATGATTAACCTTCTTATTTCAAATTGCGTGATTATATTCTTGCGTAATTTGCATGATTAACTACCTGTACGGAATTTTCTTTCATTAATGAATATATATCAAACCATTTATATATGTGTGTGTAATACCATTACCTTTTGCTTTCAATAATATATTATATATGTTGCAAAAGAGACCATTTATATAATATATATTATCGATATTTTTTTTATTTTTATATATTCTGCCTCTTCCTTAGTTTTTCGGTTAGCAATTAACGTATTCGGTTTGGTTTCCTAAAATTGAGAAATCCATTTTGTGTGTGATTGAAATAACCTAATCGTGGGAGGTAGGGATGTAAAAAGGCTAGGGACCTGTCAGGGGCCTGTGGCCTGGCCTGTTAAAAGCCTGGTTAGACCTGGCCTGTCAGGCTAAAAAGCCAAGCCAAAGCCTCTTATGAGGTCTGTTTTCCCTTAACAGGTCAGGCTCAGGCCTGACAAGAGGCCTTTTAGGCCTGTCAGGCCGGCCTGTTTATATTATTAATATTAATTTATGTAATTTTGGCATGTTTTTAGCCTATTTAAAGTAGGTCTGTTTTCGGCCTTTTGCCTGTTATTTATATTATTATTATTAATTTATATAATTTTTGCCTATTTTTAGCCTATTTAAAGTAGGTCTATTTTCAGCCTGTGGCCTGTTAGCTTAATTAAATAAAAAAATTAATTTTTTTTTAAAATAAAAAAATAAAACAATGCTTAACAGGCCACAAAGCAGGTCAAGCTATATACAGGCCAGGCCTAGGCTGAAAAATAGGCCTGTAACAGACCACAGGCCAGGCTCAAGCCAGTATGTTACAGAATAGGCCTGGCCTGTTAAACGTGAAGCCTGACCTGACCTGGCCTGTTTACACTCCTAATAGGAGGATAGCTTTGTAATGATATCTCCTAAAGTGATGAACACACCTTAGGCTACTTTGGGAAGAGGTGTGCACACTAGAAAGAAATGTTTTTTTTATGGCCAATTTGATAATTTGTGACTGGCAAGGTTTCCTGAGTCACAGGGTAAATTGGCAGGGTTTCCTGAGTCTACCATGGTTCTCTTCCCACTAAGTAAATTTCATAAAGAATAACAAAACTGACATCTCCTTTTAATATATATATATATATATATATATATATATATATATATATATATATGAGATTTTTATTATGCAATTATTTTATTTTATTTCTTTTTATATTATCTTTGTTTTATTATGATTATCGGTTTTATTGATGTTTTTGTTCATGGGTTGCGATGATCCTTTGGGGGAGCAAAATTTCAGTGAAACAGGTGTCAGGGGTTGGGGCTAGCAGTGAGAAGTGAGGAATGACGATCAATGAACTTTAGCTTTTTTTTTTTATACTCCGAATAAAACATTTTGTTTAGGATTTGGATTTATGATAATGTAATAAGTTAGCCTTGCACTTGTCCTAATACAAGTGGCCCGATAACACTTTCCAAAGTTTGTTATTTTGAATTTTAGTAATTATTTATAAAAATCATCGAAATTTTATATTATTATAATTATTAGGAATTTGGGGGTGTTACAGCATGCTTGGATGACAATTATATAATTATTAATATAATTACGATTCTTGATTTAATGTCTAATTTCAAATTTAATTTATTTCCTTCCCTATATTTAAACTTCAATAATTGCGCATGGACAATTTTGATTGTGTGATTATCCGCTTTGTCAACTAAATATGAAGTAAACTATTTAACCCAATTTTTTATCACATTAATATCATTTTTAATATAATTTATTGCATTAATAACCTAGCTATGAAGATCCCTACAATCATGAAATTTGAAGCTCCTTGGTATGTTTGAACCACATTTACAA
The DNA here is from genome assembly GCA_037074495.1 of Acacia confusa. Lineage (NCBI taxonomy): Eukaryota > Viridiplantae > Streptophyta > Magnoliopsida > Fabales > Fabaceae > Acacia > Acacia confusa. The sequence goes on along the minus strand of CM073502.1, from coordinate 40,498,190 downwards.
TTTGCTGCACTAATAACCCAAATTTGATTACATGACTGATTGCCAACAACTGTTCAAACTTATGTGCTATGTGCCAGTAGTCAAAAGGTTAAAATTGCTTATGGTTCTCTTGCTCCTATCGCTAGGAAAGGAAGTATTCGGATTTCTAAGTTTATCACTCTTGAATATTTCTTTATGTACTAAAATTAGCGTGCAATCTGTTATCTATTAGCCAATTGACAAAACAAACTAACTGTTATGCTAAATTTCTGCCATCTCATTGTATTTTTCAGGATCTATCATCGGGGATGACGATTGGTTGTACTAAAAAGTGTGAGGGGCTCTACTTTCTTGACGACGTTGATGTGAATCACAAATATCCAATTAGGGTATGTAATTCTGTATTGATCTCTAAAACTAATGATGTTATGTTATGGCATAAGACAATGGGCCATCCCAATTTTCTTTACCTATTTGTATGTTCCCATCTCTCTATCCAAATCCAAACATTAATATAAGATGTGAGATATGTGAATTAGTCAAACACCACTGCTCACTGTACCTAGAGCTCCATATACACCAACAAAGCCTTTTAGTACCGTTTATAGTGATTTGTGGGGACCTTTTCGCATTTTGAACCATACCAAAACAAAATGGTTCATCCCTTTCATAGATGACTACACTTGCCTTTGTTGGATCTATCTCTTAAAAGACAAGTCTAAAACTCCCTCAGCATTCATGAAATTCTTCACTGTGGTTAAAACTCAATTCGATACGAACATCAAAGTATTGCATAGTGACAATGGCACAAAGTACTTCAACCAAGCCTTGAGTGTCTTCCTCCAAACACATGGTATTATCTATAAAAGCTCATGTCCTAATACTCCCCAATAGAATATGATCACTGAGCGTAAAATCGATATATCCTAGATGTTGCTTGAGCACTAATGCTAACTTGCAATGTGCCAAAATTCTTTTAGGGGGATGCCATCCTACACGCCACCTATCTAATTAACCGAATGTCAAATCGAGTCATATATCCTTTGAAACTCCTCTCTAATGGTTCAAGAGTACCTTTCCCGCAACCCACCTTGAATCCAACCTTCCCTTTCGTGAGTTTGATTGCTCTGTATACGTCAATATGCACTCTAATAGCAAGTTTGAACCCCTTACCATGAAATGTATATTTCTTAGAATCTCTTCCACTCAAAAGGGATACATCTGCTTCGATCTTATTTCCAAGCATGTTACCTTTCATGAAGATGTTCCTTTCTATTCCAAGTGTTCAATTCAGGGGGAAAATATAGGTGATGAACCTAAGACTTAGGAACTAGAACCCAACTAAGAGTATGTAGTGATAACACCATCCGAACCATTATCACCACCTTCACTATCTCCCATGCAAACCTTAGCAAAAAAATGGACAAGCCAAGGGAGATACAGAAAAGCAGAAAAACAAGTATAAGGATGAGTTGGAGTACTCATGAAATCAAAAATCTAAGGGAGGAGAACACCTTGCATCTGAAGCACCAAAGGAGTTAGAATTGGTGGTAGTTCTGCAATATCAGAAGAGGTAGAAATGATAGTATCTAAAGAGGCTAGTGAACAATCTGACATTGATTTGTTAATTGCTTTAAGGAAATAGCTTTGATCTTGCCCAATGCATCCAATTAAAAAAGATATGTCTTATAAGGATCTCTCTCCTTGTTAGAGAGCATTTGTTACTAATCTGGATGAAGTATGCATTCCAACAACATACAAGAGGTAATGGAGATACATTGGAGAAAAGTGGTTATGGAGCAGATGGGAGCACTTGCAAAGAATGGAAAGTGAGATGTAGTTGAAAAACCTAGAGGCCAGAAACTTGTAAGTTGCAAATAGGTGTTGGCCTCTAAATATCTGGCAGATGGTACTCTTGACAAACTAAAAGCCCGCCTGGTAGTAAGAGGGTTCACTCAAACATATAGTCTGAACTATCAAGAAATATTTACACCAGTAGTAAAGATAAAGCCAATTAGAGTTCTATTGCCACAAGTGGTCACTTCACCATCTAGACATCAAGAATCTTTTCTAAATGGAGAGCTAAAAAATGTAAACATGAACCTACCTTTAGGTTTAAAAAATGGAAAAATTAATTAAGTGTGTAAGCTGAAGAAATTGTTATATGGTATGAAGTAATCTCCCAAGGCAAAATTGACAAGTTCTCAAAAGTTTTGCAATCATAGGGCTAAAAATAAGGATTATCATATCATACACAATGCTTGTCAAAACAAAGGATGGAAAGAAGTGCATCCTTATTGTGTACGTTGATGAAATAATCCTTATAAGAGGTTGTATTGAGGAAATATCTAGGATAAAAGTAGTCCTTGGGAAAGAATTTGAAGTCAAGGATTTAGGAAATTTGAAATACTTCTTTGGGATGGAGGTAGCTAGGTCTAGACTAGGTATTTATGTCTCTCAGAGAAAGTATATACTTGATCTTCTAAAAGAAACAGACATGCTTGGTTGTAGTCCCGAGCCAACTCCTATTATAATTTAGAAAAAAAAAAAGGAAGAAGAAATCTAAGCAAAACAATAAAGAGGAGTTAGAAGAAAGCAACTTAGAGGATAAGATTGAAAAAAAAAAGAAGAAGATCAAGACCAAGAAGCAAATGAAACTGTCGATAAGGGAAGACATCAGCGACTTGTTGGAAAGTTGATTTATCTCTCTCATATGAGTCCTGACATAACCTTTGCAGAAAGTATGGCTAGTTAGTACATGAGTGAGCCAAAGAAGAAGCACATGGACGCAGCCTACAGAATTTTGAGATATTTAAAGGGTACTCCTAGTAGAGGGTTGTTCTTCTAGAAACTAGAACGAAGAACTGTAGAAGTATACACTGATGCAGATTGGGGAGGAACTTATCCTGATAGAAGATCAACCTCTAGTTATTGCTCCTTGGGAAACCAGGTTACCAGGAAAAGCCAGAAACAAAGGGTTGCATCTAAAAGCAGTGCTGAAGCTAAGTTGAGGGCACTAGCTCAAGGGATAATGGATGAGTTGTGGCTGAAACGGGTTCTAGATGAGAGATACAAGACAAACTAGATTTACCACTGAAACTCTATTGCGATAATAAGGCCGCCATAAGCATGGCCTTAATCCTATCCAACATGAACAATCGAAACATGTGGAGATAGATAGACACTTCATCAGGGAAAAAGTAGAAGAAGGAATCACATGTCGTACTTATCTACCGAAAATTTTATACTACACGGCATTGAAGTTCAATGAAGATAAGCTTTTAAAATTTTTAAACGTAAACTTGTGAAGAAAGTGGAAATTGTAAAGTGAATGAAGAAGCTTCAAGGGAAACATTGAACAAGAAATATGACCAGGCAATCAAGGCGAGCATTAATAGTTTGAATGTCTTTTAGAGGCTGCAACAGATTAGAACAGAGAAGCCTTGTCCTGGAGGGAACAAACACAATGTCACATCAAGGATCCCGCGTCAGAAAACTAGAATCATTCATCACATGCCCTCCAATAGTTTTAGTTGTTCTCAACATGTGAAACAGACTTCTCTTTCTGTTGCTTGTTCCCAGTAGTGCAGAGTGAAAGGCTCAATAATTTCCAAATTTTGGAGGCTGCCATCAAATTCCAACCACTGTATCCATTTCAATAGACTTCAAACAGATGCAACGTAAAATGCAGACATGATAAATTTCTACAATGAATATGTTGATCTACTTGAACGAAGATATGTTAACCACAATGAATTATTAACTGATTGTAATTTCAATAATAACAACCTCAACCAGCTGTAAACAAACATTTTCCCACAATCCATATACTTAAAGAATTTGTAGGCCAAAAAACAACTCTAAATGCTTTACACATCTCGGCGATACTTCATTTTAGTCAGACTCTCTAATACGTAAATACTTAAATTCATATTCAGAACTAATATCTGGATAAAGTGTTGGGATTCGTACACGCGGCGGAATTAAATTTATCCAATAAATTTATGAATCCTAAGAAGAGGATCTATCAACAGCGTGTAAATTGGGTTAGTAATTAGAAACCGTACCTATGTGAACTCGTGTGTGTGCTTTGCAAACTCGTAGGCTAACACCTTCTTGATCAATCAATCTCTAGGAGTCGACTCTACAAATCCACTCCCTTTACCGATATCCACACCGAAAAGCACTCCAACACGAATGGCAACGTGCTAGCGTCTTCAAGTTTTTGTCTCACGTCTCTCTTCTAGGATTCTTTTGTGGCTCTAGAAATTCTCTTTGTGTATGTAATCGAATTACTTACAACCTAAGGGTATTTATAACTCTAATGGGCTGCATTAAATATTCAAAATCAATCTTATTAATTTTAAAATTGAATTGAAAATTAAATATGTCTAATTGATTCAATCCAATCAATTTATGTAATCAATTCTCTTTATGTAATCAATTTATGTAATCAATTTATAACCCTAATTGATTCAATTCTCTTTGTGTATGTAATCGAATTACTTACAATCTAAGGGTATTTATAACCCTAATGAGCTGCATTAAATATTCAAAATCAATCTTATTAATTTTGAAATTGAATTGGAAATTAAATCTGTCTAATTGATTCAATCCAATCAATTTATTTAATGTAAATTAGAAGCCAGCTGATTTGATTTATCTGCATAAATCAAATATGAGATATGATATCTATTAAATAATTGATTTATCTTCATAAATCAAATTAGGAAGTTATTTAATGATTAGCCCTAGCATAATTTCCAACATAAACTTCCTTCATCAAATTCATGTGCTTCTTCTACCAGGAAGTCAAAAGAGAAAAAGCTCCCTGGGTGATAAATGGAACATGCTACATACATACGGAAAAACCCACCGGTGAGGTTCGTATTGTAGGTCCACCCGTCACTCAGATCCGAATTGGCCGGCCAGCTCATCCTCTGGTCCTGAGGCAGCACACCCGAACGCTAGTCCTCGAACAACAGTATCGCCTTCAGTATTGCGGCATGGTAATTGTGTGCGGCTCTGAAATCGAAGAAACCAAGATGGAGATTATTACGGAGAATTGAAAGGCTCATTGTGGATTTGGGGAGTGATTCTGACGAATCTTCAGTGGCTTAACTGCTATCTATAGCGTTAAGATAGAGGGGATTCATGCTTAGAATTGAAAGCGAAGGAGTAAGGCGGTCAGGGGCGGGGGAGTGAGACGTGATTTCCAGTCAATCGGAATTCATTGAAGTGAAGAATAGCTTCGCCCCTCAGCGGAACTATTTCTTATTTCTTACACTTGCTTCGCTGATTTAGGAAATAAAATGTCCTCAACGGAACTATTTCCTCTACGGTAATAAAAAACAAATAATCGGACCGGTTTCTCTTCGCGCGCTTCCTCCCCGCTACCGGGAACAATGCCGTGGATTCTTTTTTTAATTACTAAATTTTCTAAATGAAAAAAATAATAAAATAAAAGAAAGACACTGGCCGATGTAATATTGACTCTAGTTAGACTCAACCGAAATACGAATGCTTTATTAAAAAAATGGAAAAAATTCTTAATTTTTTATGAAAATATTTGATGTTTTCGATTTGGATAGAAAGAGTATACCCCTGGCTCTATCTAAAATTAAATTTAAAAAATTTATATTTGTATGCCACATCAAATAATTTTTCCCGGTTATAATTTGATTTTTTTTTACCTGTATATATAATTTGGTTCTAAAGGTTAAAAAAAAAAAAAAGATTCTTCCTTTATTATTGTGCTTTTTATTTTATTTTAAAAGTATAAAACAAATATGAGCAAAGTTATTAAATTTTAAGATAAGATTAATCTAACGGCACTATTAAAACCTTATACTCTTGCAAATGAGTCATCAATCTGTGTAATGATTCCGGTTTATTTCTCTCCATTGTGTCTTATACTGTAGAGTAGTGCTTAACAATTCTTGTATCAAATTTCAAGGACACATTATCAAAATATATATATATATATATAATATATATATATATATATATATATATATATATATATTCAAGGACACAAATTAATTCATCTAATCTAAATCATCAAATTGAATTGGATTATCTGCTGTTGTAACAAGGCATTTTTTATACAATACTCCTACTTGCCAGTTTCAATCTCCACATGGTATTGCCAATGGAAAAAGGAATATATAAGAAATCACATTGTTCATAAATTGGGAACAATTTTCATCTCAAATTTTATGATGGCATCAAGTTCATTCTGAGTTTGGGAAAAAAAATGACATCACAGTAACATGCTGTTATTGTTCTTGTTTATAAATTAATAAACTTTGATGTTTTAAAAAAAAAAAGAAAAAGCACCTTGGGAATTCAAGGAACTCGCTTTTTGAGTCTAAGCTCATCAATGAATATAAAAAATTAGGCTTCTATTACAAAATGCTAAACAAGCAAGTGTAATCAATTGAAGTGAAAGCAGTGCTCCTTGGATCTTTTCTCACTATTCATGGACCCATTTGTCTCCATTTTTCCTGGCTTCAAGAAAGTTCATTATCACCAAATTTACTCCAATTTCTTGTTTGGAGACCTGCCTTAAGCTTTTCTTACACCAACAAACTCTTCTATTAGATGTTCTATAGTTTTTCTTGGTGTAATCTTGTCAATCTCAAAGGCCTTCATCTCCTTTTTCAGACCTGCAAGAACATGACATGAAGAAGTAAAATCTAAGTGAGCTACAAACATAGCATACTGACAATATATTTTATATAGAAAAAGCATGGAAAGGAAATATTCCAAATTAAAAAAAAATCAGAGAATATATATTTAACTTCTCTGAACTCAAGCTTGATTACAACTTTAATATATTAATTTTAAAATGTAACAAAAAAACAGAAACTAACCTGGTAGATTTAAACTTTTAAGTGACAGCCGGGATGCATTGAAATCGAAGAAAAAGATCATGCTCTCCAGTAGCTTCACAGATTCAGCAGAAACTAATATTTCTCTCTGAACATGCAGTAATATGTGCCAAAAGGGTGATTAGTTTGATTTCTCAAAAAAATAATAGAAGAGAATATTGCATGATCATTAGGATGGACAACAGGAAAACATCAATCAGTAGAACAAATTGATGACAATACCTAAGTTACTGCATCAAAAGGTTAGAGATGACCCCAATCCATTTTGATAGAAAAGAACAAAATTGATGTAACTACTGAGAGACTATAATCTAACAGGTTTCACAAAAAGAGTTCCAGTTTTTGTTCTTAACAACACTAAACTAAACAACTTATTATCGTCAAAGTCCGCCTTCATGTCGGATAGATTTTGACCACTGCTAGATGTTCAAGCCTGACCTGAATATCTGGTGTATTTGTCCTCATCAAGTTGAAAGAATTAAATACATACAGAGAACAATTTCTGTTCAGTTTGTTTGCATGATTTAGCTTCCATTTATTTGGTTCTAAAAAAATTTTGAGCGTTAGATTGACAAGGGATAGTCACTATAAAGTAATGTTTCAAACCTTGAAGTTCTTCTCATCATTGTAGTACCCGGAAACAATGATAAGCGCCTTAAGTTTCTCTGATACTGAAGGTTAACCAAAGGAGGAGGAAAAAAGTGAGTGGTAGTTGTAGTAACAAAATCAAAATTGATATTTAGTATACATATAACACATAATTTGAGGACGTCATGCAAACATTACAACGGAAAGAAAATCATATTCATAACAGAAGAGAGAGAACTTTATATGTATGTAGCCTTCGTCAAATAATAAACAGATGTGTGGGATTCCAAACTTATTACAATAATGATAAATTTGTTGTTTCATGTCAATTCTTACTGATAGATGCATGAGATGAGAATATGTTATGTTCATTTTCAAGATAGAGAACACATTTCCTGAACACACAGAAATTATGCTAAGCTGTGATCTATGATGCCTAATCCTCCTATTATAAAAGAAACTTTAAGTGCAACAAAGACTAAGAAGGTCCAATTTTCAAACTGCAAAGCACTTGCTGACACATCGTAGGATAAAGCAACCATCTTCGGAGAAGACATGGTTAGAGACTTAGAGCTCTTGCTCTGAAAGCTAAAGGCCCATTTGGGTATTGATTCCATCAATTGCATGCAATAACTATTGCGCTATTGTAAAAGTTACTTGATCATACCTACTATTAATTTTTAAAGTAAAAGCATGCGGGTTAATTGAACAATAAGTATTTCATCTCATACTCACATTGAAAGTATTGTATTTCTTGCACTAGATGCTCTGGATGGGAGACAAGCTGTCCAATTGAAACTCCAATACAACTCATGCCAATACCCGACAGTGACCTTGCATCAGCACTTTCTATTTTACCACATAAATATTACCAAATTAGTGAGTGCAAATCAATTAATTCATAACTATAACAAATATTCAATGCAAGTATTAGTGATAAAACACGGATAACCAACTTGATAATAAATTGTATTCAGTTCATCTTTATTTCAATAAGCAAAACCTTGTTCCGTGCTAAACTAAAGATGAATTAACAAACTCCTCTACCTAGTTCTGTCCACTTCTTAAAATCTCTATGCAAGATATCGGCTAGCTGTAGAGTAGACACATCATGCGCCTTGTGCTTCACTGAAAATCATAAAGTCTTGTCAAGAGAAGATTGAAATGATAAAACCAAGTTTATAAACAGATACATAAATTAAGAATGAGCTTCGTTATGATTGATCACATTACCATTTAGATGGCACTTTAACACTTTTATGACTTTCAAACTATCAGATAAACTAAACCAAAAAGGAAATGGAAGGAAGCTCACATATTTGGTAGAGACCATTGCATCCAAAACGGCCAGCACCATTGAGCAATAGAGAAGTCATGTACTTATCTTTGGAGGTGCAATGAGGGTCTTTCAGATTGGCAGTATCCAAAAGGATACCAGCTAACTGCAGGCAGGTATAAGTGGCAAGGTAAGTGATGATATATGGGATAAGGAATAGGAAATAGCATTATTATTTCTTCTCCCTTCTCTTTCCTTTTCTCTCTGTTTTACATCAGTAAGGCAGTCAGGTTTTATTTTCAAGAAGATAGGTTACACATAACAATCATAATATTTTTAAAGACACTAGGGTTTTATCCTATTAATTCTGTGTCAATTAAAAGGATAATCCTGATTAACAAGCAGATATATTGTGTAAAAAGGAGTTGGATTTTCTAAAAACCAATGTATTGAAAACCAAACCAAATATTGAACTAATGAGTTGGGCAGTTTGCAGTTAACTAGTTTTGATTTTAAGAAACACATTTACAATAGGATATTAACTACTTTCATATAGAATGATATAAAATTATGGTTAAGTTTTAAATATTATGTTATTTTTCTACCCTTAGTCCATTAGTTATAAACTTGTTATCATTTCTTTCAAATCAGAAAAGCACCTTCATACATGTCCAATATATAATATTATGAGATAATTCTGCAAAATTTAAGATCTCGGAAAATTCAAATCGTAAAGGATATAGTGCAACAAAAACAAATAGGTATAAAAATCCTGAGCTAGAATTCTTAAGTACCAAAAATCTACTGAATGATCTGCCAGCCAGCACTTCAAGGGAATACACAGCAAACTTCTCAGCTATGGCAGTACAGCATGACTTTTCCTGTTTGCATAGGTATACAAAAAAATTTCATGCTGGATCAAGAAATTACAGAATAATTGAATTCGTGGTTTATGCTTGCAGTGTATTTTTCATTTTTACCCACACACAACCATTTCATGTGAGAAAGATATCATTTGCTTTAATTTTTTATGCATACATAGCTAATAAAAGAGAAAACAAAAAAAGAAACATCTAAATGCAGCATAATTAGTTGCCAGGTTCATATGATTCCACATTAATATGTAAAAGCTCATATATTAATCTATGTATATATTTACCTGTTCTTATTTATGATGCCAACCTTCTAAAGTATAAATGTTAGGACCCCACGTGGATTATTAGTCTATTGTAGGAAGACAGAACATGTTTCAGATAAGTTAGAGTAGTTACTGAATACCTTTCTGTTTGGTAGTTTTTGGAGGTTATTCTTATCCTATCTAATTGGCAGTTTTAGATATCAGTTATGGGCAGTTATAGGAAGTGTGCTGACTGAATTATATAAATGTTTGTATTATGCTTTAGACAGACAAGGATTGTAATCTGATTGTATTATTGTAATTGGCTAGAGATTTCAGATACTGGCTCTAGAGTTTCTTTTCCTACTTTTCTTCTCTTTTATTCTGCATAAATCCTATCAATAAACTACATTAGTTATATTTTTAAGCAAACCTACTTATCATGCTGTTCATTTAGAACACTGAAATTAATTACTTATTCCAAGGGAACAAAACTTGAGAGATGGAAATCCCAAGAGCACGTTGAATTATGATGATATGATCTATATCCAAGCTTGTAGGAGAATGTTCATGGACATTGTTTAAGGAGTCCTTAATAGACCCCAGGGGTCTTACAAGAAGGTTTATCTAATTCTCCATCAAGAATCAAATCAAGTGCTCCTTTTAAGAGAAGAGAAAATTCATCACTCATTCGCCAAAAACTATCGGTGTTTTTTTCACTGTGTAATCATGTACCACAAAGTAGCAGAGTACATTGAACTTTTTAACTGGTTTGTCTGCACGTGCATGATAATCTGGCATGAGTGCATGACAATGGATACTATGAAGTCCCCAATTAAAAAAATATTGTTGTGTTAGCATGTGTGCGTGCCCCACTTGTGATTATCACTCACAATTTAGAGAATACTAAAGTTAGCATTTGAACTTTCACACCATACCTCTCCTCTGGTGACAGTTTTAACCCAAGGATATACAGAATCACCCTGCAAAAGAGAAGACTAAAGATATCAACGGTATGTAGTAGTTTGAAGATGTTTGGAACTTAGATTAACATAAAATAGAACCACACTTCTATCAAAAAATAAAATAAAATAGAGCCACACTAAGCATAGTAAATTCACCTTTATGCAGTGAAAGATTTCAACCACTGCATGCTTTAATTTCTGTTGCCAAAATAATAAAATAACCATTAATCCTCAGAGTAGAATAAAATCAATAAAGTGTTCCATGCATATTTATTTACCTCTTGCCTAGTGGCAATTTTGCTGCTCTTCACTAATACTATCTCAAGACTTCCAAATAGATCATAATATGATAGATCAATCTGTTTTGAATTCATTAAAGAGAAACTCTCAGTTGGCTAAGCATGTTAAAGAATAGATTCATCCAGTTAAGTGAAACAATCTCTACATAAACAATGCATGGGAAGGTCGTTATGAGGATGAGACAGAATGGATCAGGTGAAGGAAAAAATAGACCAGGCTTAAGGTGAACACACATGAACCTACTTCCATTGAAGTTGAAAGTAATTCAATCTTACTAATCTGAATCACATGTTCAGGAATAATATTGAAAATGATGCAATAGAGTGGTGAGAAATGTTAGAGATTGTAACAAAACTATTCAAGGACCATAAACCAGTCTATTTAGGTGAATGTCCATAAAAGATTTATTATAATATCTAATAACGGGTATATCTGCTGCAAAAGCCCATTACCACTGTATTTTCTATTTCTCTTATTTAGAATAAAAGAAATACAAATCTTAAGCAATGGACAGCAACAGAAACAAACGTTGCTCTTCTCCACAACTGCTAATAAATTATTGTGAAAGTAAGTAGAAACTAGTTCTCATTTGGCAGCTGCCAGCTAGTAACTAATTCCATGGAAAGATATTGTTTAAACATTTTTGTTTGGGTTCACAACCACAGCTCCATATCAGATATATTATTACAAACCGAAAGAGAAAACCCTCTGGAGAGCATCTTCAAATAAGATTTGTCGAGTAAATTTCTTCTTAACCATTCCAGCAAGTCTCTTACAATCCAAATGTCAAATGAAACTGGTGTTCATTTAATACCTTGAAAGAAAATAAAACAAACCTCATCTGCAAAAATTAAGCATGACTGATCAATTTGACATGAATCAAGCAACCACTTGAGTTCTGCATGGGAACCAAGATTTGCCCGCTTAATGTTAACGATTGGCACTGTGCAGAATTGATCACTTCTCAAAGTTTCATTTAGGTAGAAGGCATACATGATGGTTGAAGCAACAATCCCAACATCTGTGAATGGTTTACAGAAGTACCAATCGAACTTCAGTTGGAGTGAATGATGATGATAATGAGAAAAGCATCTAGAAATATTTTCTAGATCATAAAGTATAAATAAAGTTGTAACTAAGTATTACTCACAAATTGTACCGATCTTTATATACTATACAATATAATTCTTTCTAAAAGTGTTATAGATTCTTAGATAATGATAAATCACCAATTCATGTTTCCACACCTTTGATTGAAGCTTGATATTGAAATATTAAACATTGATAATTGAATCAAATCCTACATCCAATAAAAAAGATTGCATAAAACTTCCTTTATGAACATAATACTGTACAGTGCCAACTTTTCTATCAATAAACAATGACCAAGAATTTTTCAATACTTTGTTCTTGTGGGCATAACAATGTGATATAGCTTAATACTTCAGAGAAAAAATGACTATAAATTATAGTGAAAGGAAAAAATCCATATTTTTCAGCGCAAGAAATTAAATGAGTATGGAATACTTATGAAGAAAGATGGAGTCAAATATTTCATGGAAAAATAGGGATTATGGAGAAAATTAAAACGCTCTATTCAACCACAATTCATCTAGAAAAGAAATTAGGTTTCTCCTTTTTGACAACATTAATTTTCATCTGTGAATAGGGAGAAGTGACTAAGATATTCATTGAGGGCTGAACCCATTTTCTGGTTGAGTTAAACTTATATAAGGGAAGATCAGATTACCTGCATTATCCATACCCATGACAGCATGTAAGAATCTCCCAGGGACACCAGCATTGACATCATCTTTTCTTTCTCTCAAATATGCATTTAGTTTGATAATGCTTTCACATGTTTCAACAATTTGCAATTGTGGTGAAAGTCCATTATAATATAAACCTGCAGATACTGGAAATGAGATGCTTGACAGATTTTCTTTCGTTTCAGAGACACTGTATGTCGTTTCAATTTTGAGACTTGGAGGTGCTTCAAAAGCATTATGCCCTTTAACAGGCTCAGGATTCATGGAGCCAACAGGCTTAGGATTCATGGGGCTACAGTCATCACCAACATATTTTGAATATAATTCCTTCACTGCAGACTGAATATCTAGTTGTATAAAAGGAGTACTTTGATTGGTGTTGAAGCACCTCTCAGAAGAAGAGCGTTCAACAGATTTAGAACTGAAACCCAAGACTGCTAAATTTTCCGGTTGCAAGTTCATGGTCTCTTCAGGCATAACTCTTTCAACACTATCTGACGAAGATCTGAAAACATTCCTGCTTATTGATATTCCTTGAGACTCCAAGGAAGCCTGGCCTTCAGCTCTTGCAAGTGGAGATCTTCTTGTAAGGCCATCAAAGAAAGGATTATCTCTAGTACGAATATAAATATCCTGCGCATTAGGAAATGATCTTTATGAAATTATAAACTGAGACAATTATCAGGCATCTATAAAATCAAAACTTTTGTTCTTACAATACACATGCAAAGAGTTATTGGGAAAGAAAAAAGAGTTCAAAAGAAATAATTAATGAAAATCTTGATGAAGAGTGATGGTTTGATGATATCCATCAAAACCAAGTTTTAAGGAAATAATTAAGAATATTCACTGCAAGAGTAATTAATGAAGCACTTCTGGGACATGGTTGAATATAATCTTATTGACAGATTCCGGACCTTAGAGTCCAAGCAAAAACATAAGATTTTTCGTTTATGCAGATTTAATTTTCTACCAAAAAGGTATGTTGACTTTCATTTGGTAGTGTTTGCATTGGAAGCATTCTTCTGGCGCGAAACCACAAACACAGAACCAGGAACATAATAGTTCAAATTATTGATCAGGTAAAATCTCTTCAAGCGAGCATAATTTTCGGTGGAAAAATAAAAAGATAAAAATAATAATACAGTCTGCATTTTGATGTGTATAAATGTTACCTCAGTTCAAATATATTTTAACAGGAAAAATAAAATGTCATGTGAATTCTAAATCACAGAAAATGCCTTGAATAAAAATTGTACTTCTTTCTTTTCATTCTCATCAATCCAAAAGTACTCGAAAAATATTCTACCAGTAGCTAAATTATGAAGCGCAACTCTGGTTATATGCTAATCTAATCACTGAACGCGTCAAATGTATCAAAATTTAACAGATGACAGAACCAAATAAATGCAAGCAAATAATGGGAAGTAAAAATAGCAATTCGAAATTAGCGTAATCCATTGCACAGATCAAAAGGTTCAAAAGAATTCAAAATGAAGAGATAGATTATCAATTAACCTGTTCATTCTGGGCAAATCCATCGAAACGTCTCATGATGGAAACGAAAAATGAGAGAAGAAAACGAAGAAAGTGGTGGCAATTATGAAGCCTCGATGCGGACGACAGAGTATGTAGAGAAAGATAGGGAAAGAAGAAGACAAATCGGGGATTGTTGGAAACTCCGAAGAATTGAAACCCATAATCAATTCGTCACTTGTACTTTTCCGATAGAGTTTTTCTATCGAAATGCAGTGGCATATACGTAAAAGTGCAATGGGAATGGAACAAACTGCACAACCATCTTCCTCCCTCTGGGCTCTCATTGTTCTCATGCGAACAAGAACCTTTGTCCCTTGTGCAGAAATGAGCAAGCTGTTCATTGAATATGTATTTTGTAGTGTGAAAAAACGAATCTTAAAAATAGTTCCGGTTGTCATGTCTCAAAATCATTAAGTTATAACTTGAAAATATTGTAAAGAGTTATGAGTTCTTATGATAAAGAATTATAAGTTATAACTTATAAATATAAATATCATAAAAAGTTATGGTGTATAATTTATAAACATTGTATAAAGGGTTGAACTTTCTCACAAAAATCATAAAGAGTTACTCCCTCTTGTCCTTATTATAAGACACCAACTATCTTTTCTCACATACCAAGAAAATGGAAGCTAAGTCATTAATGAGCCTAAAATTAATAAAAGTTTCCAACTTTATCCCTACTTTAATGAGATAGATTTAAAAAAGTTTGTTAAAGTAGGTGCATAATAGGAAATAGTAATAAATAAGTTAGTTAAATGTAGTTGGTGCCTCATAAAAAAGACTAAAAATTTTGGGTAGTTGGTGCCTTATAATAAGGACCAGAGGGAGAGTATGATTATAACTCATGAGGATTAGCTTTACTAATCATGGTTGAAATAGGTATAATTCATTATCACCCAAGTTACGTTTTCTCATGAATAGCTTTACTAATCATGGTTGAAATAGGTATAATTCATTATCACCCTAAAGAGTTACCTTTCCTCATGAATATGTTTCATAACTTATGAGGGCAGTAAAAAGTTGTGGTTCCACAATGATTAATAAAATTTTGTTTTTTAACCTCTATTGCCTGAATGTCATGTTAGGCAACAACTCAAAATTTAACCAACATCACTTCCTTTCTACACCTCCACTAATGATTCCTTCTCTATTACTCCACAACTTGCGCTGCTTTCTATCTCTCTGTTTCAGTCTTTTCTTTTCTTTTGCAGATGGTCATTTCCGCAATTTCATTTTAATTTGAAAAAAGGAAGCTAAAGTACTCCCACCCCTCTAGCAATCTGAATATTATAATCACATATCTATCCTATAGCATTTTTAATGGTCTTTATGTGGGGTTTTCTCTTTTATAAAACCCTTTTTTTAATAAAATGATCAATTATATAAAAATGAAAATAGTTAAACAATTTGAGTTGACATAACTAGGTTTAAGGAAGAGAAAGTTAGTAGTACACCAATTGTATAGAAAGTAGGAAAAATTTCATTTAAATACCACTTAAATTTGTAAAACCCCCAGAAGCCCACTAAATTTGCTAAAAGACTGAGAAGACAGATGGACTAATAAGGGATATACAAATTCGGATGAATTCACCTTTTTATCCTTAGTTTTTAAATAAATAAACAAATATGACCCTCGCCAGAGAGCTATTGTGGCCAGCCGCGAGGTCTATAGCCGGCGGGTGACGGCCTGAGATCCAATGAGGGTTTTTTTTGTGGGGGGTTGATCTGGTAAGGTGTTTTTTTTTCTGTGGGGGGTTGAATCTTGGTTTTAGAGAAAGATTTAATAAAAGTGAAGGGGGTGGGATTCAAACCCACCCTCTCTTGAAGGAACCAAGTGGCCCAATATATATATATATAGCAGGTATTAACAAATATATAGTTTTTATTTACGAGAGTTTGGGAAAAAAAATTTTGGGGGGGGGGGGGTTTGAATCTTAGTTTTAGAGAAAGATTTAATGAAAGTGAAGGGGGTGAGATTCGAATCTACCCCTCTTGAAGGAACCAAGTGGCCCAACCATTGGACCACTTGGTTCCTTCATATATATATATATATATATATATATATATATATATATATATATATATATATGCATTAACAAGTATATAGTTTGTATTTACGAGAGTTTGGAAAAAATTTGACGAAAACACCGATAATTATCATTACAGAACTTGTAAATATCATTAACGAATTAGTAATTACCATTATGAAACTTGTAAATCCAATTAATGAACTTGATATTCCCATTACAAATTTTGTTCAAAGTATTTAGATTTTGTTCAGTTATATATATATATATATATATATATATATATATATATATATATATAATATTGCACATGCACATATTTATATTTATATATTATATAATACACACACACATATATAATATTAATATATTACATGGATATATATAAAATGGGATTCATAAGACTGAACAAAATTTGAGCACTTTCAACAAATTTTGTAATGAGAATAACATGTTCATTAATCGGATTTACAGGTTTCGTAATCATAATTATCAGTGCTTTCGTAGGGTTTTTTTCAAACTCTCATAAATAAGAACTATATATTTGTTAATGCATATATATATATTAAAGGAACCAAGTGACCAAATGGTTGGGCCACTTGGTTCCTTTCAAGAGCGGGTGGGTTTGAACCCCACCCCCTTCACTTTCGTCGTATCTCAGGCCGCCAGTGGTTGCAAACACTCTAGCAGCCGGCAACAGTAGCCCTCCGACGAGGGTTATATTTATTTTCTTAATTTATTTATTTAAAAACTAAAAACAAAAAGATAAATTCACCCGAATTTGTATATCCATCATTGGTCCATCTGCCTTCTCAGTCTTTTAGCACATTTAGTGGGATTTTGAGAGTTTTGCAAATTCAAGTGGTATTTAAATGAAATTTTCCCTAAAAAGTAAAGTAGAAAAATATTGAAGCAATGATAATCATATAAATCATAAGATCTTTTAGCCATTTACATCAAGCTCTGCCATACCTATTGTAATTACAACATTTATTAGAGTAATACAATGATATATAGTGAGTAACACAGGTATAGAATAGTAAACTAATAATAGTAAACATTCTTGGAATTGTTCAAGAATAATTTATAGAGTTCTTAATACAGTGATCCAAAGTAAACATCGGTGTCCATATACTATGGCCCAAAATAAGTTGAAACAAAACTACTATAGCTATACAGCTATAATTAGTTTCTAAGCAGCAACTATTAGCACTCCGTAATTGTTGCCTTTCCTTTAGAGATACGACCGCTGCTTTGACCATGTCTAGAGCCTATACCTTTAGGAACATTTAGGATTCAATTTGAACCCTAAAGTAACATGCTAATCTCATAAATATATAAAGGTTAATCAAAATAAATAATTCACTAAAATATTAAAAACACAAAATGCAGTACATATACATCTAAATCAGCATATGAACAACATAGCCATATTGTTAGACAAAACAAATTGAGTTGTATCGAGAGTCCTTCTATATGTTGGAGTTCTCAATTAGAACACCCAACTAAGAATATTCGACTGAGAACTACCGAGGGTCCTATCCAGAATCAACCAGCGTCCTCAATCAGAAGTGCCCGAGTCATCTGAATGCAACTAGGTTAGTCACCTAAGGATTACTGATCCAATAGGTCCTACACCTAATTCTAACCATCGAGAAGGTACTCCATGGTCAGCTTTCCCGCTCAATTGAGCCCAAGTGGTGTTAGTTCTACACGAGATGGGACAATCCCATATATTTGATTCAAAATTATACATAGCTATACAGAGTATATGATATTAAAGTTACTACATGATAGCTTTTAAATCGTCAGAGTCGTTTCCTAAGTACTTTACTTGTTCAAGCGATTATAAGTTCTTTAAGCACACATTATGGACAAGATCACTACTAATCCTAATTCTTGACATTTCAAATTTCACCTAACACATTATAACTAAACATGGAATTGTTAGACTTCAGTTATGTCCATGATTCCATTGTTTCCCCCATTTTCGCAAATTTGACCTCATTTTCTAGAACTTGTGTTGTAACTTTGAAAAATCATATCTTATAGCACAAATGTCCAAATGAGGTGATTCCAAATCCTATGGACTCCTTACTAATTCTAATTTCAAGGAAAAATAATTCCAATAGCTGTTCAAATGCACATCATTCCCAGTTCGATAAAACAATAGTTGTCTAAATTCATTTCAGAATTGCAGGTCATTTTCAAAAACTTATAACTCGATGTATACAAATCCAAATTCAATCAATTACCTATCAAATTAAAGCTTATTATATCTACTTTAATCTAGTAAAATTTCATGGCAATTGGACATCATTTACTACCCCAAAAATGTGTCGTATGCTTGTTGCCTACACAAGGTTTTCAAGGCAGATTTCAAGACTTTGGTACAATTCAATCCCAAAGCTACCAAAATTCCTACCAAACCTCTATCCTACACAATTTTCCGTTTTAAACACAATGAAACCATCAAAATGACAAATTCTCACTCCTTAGATCTACCCTGCTACTGGCCAAAAATATGTTTAATCATAACAATTTACTAATTTACAATTTATCCGCCAAATTAGGTTCATATGTTCACAAATCATCATATAATCATATATTTATGGACAAATTATCATGAGGCTCCAAGAACCCTAGTTAACCAAAAATGTAGGGTTTCATGACATTTTCAAAAACGAATCTAAACCTCAAACCAATCAATTCAAAACAAAGCTTACACTTACCTTGTCACGATTTTACAGTCGGTTTGGAATTTTGGCAGCAACTCAACTAACCAGATGACTTGAAACTCCTCCTATAAGAAAAATGAAATCGTAGAATTGAAGCTCTCGACGTGTAGAACAATGTTTATGAAGGGAGTTTTTAGGGTTGGAAGTGATTTAAAAGGTGATTTTGCTTAGGATTTGTTTCTCTCTCTTCTTGAATCTCCACACGCCATTTTTATATATATTAAGCTTCTCTCTCTCTTTCTTTCCTGCTGGTTTTGGTCGAGAATGAATAAGATAGAAAATGGGTTAATGGATATTAATAAGTTAAGGTTGGTGGGAGCATGATAAAAATCTTAGGATAGGATATTAGACTTTCATTTATTTACCATGATCCCAATTAATCTTTATTCCAATGATCTTTTTGACTAAACTTCATAGGAAAGGGGCTGATGTGGTGTGGTCTTCATGAAGCATGAGAAACATATTTATGCCTTGGCTGATTTAAATCAGTTGGTGAATTGGGGTGTTATGGAAGTTCATTCAAATATGATCTCATATGATCCTCTACAAGACTTTTATTTACTACTTGGTTCATTACTCACTTAGTTACAAATATTGGATAATTGTTAAAAATAAATCCTTAATTTCATAATAGGATTTCTCTTCCTCAATTAGTTTCTCTATGCCATAAGATATTGTCTCTAAATTTTCTAAACCAAAATCATCCCTTTACTAATTATTCTTTAATTTTTCCTCAATCTCTAATAAATATTCATGCAACCTTCTTCTCATCCCTTTGGTCAAATTTAATGAACTAATATGAAGCAAATAAATGTTGATGCATTTATCTCATATCTCATTGGTGCAAATATATATCTCAAAATTTTTAGTTTTGGCGAAATTGGGTATTTCAGGTAAAATTGACATTTTAAAAAATTAACCATTTCTTTTCTCCAAATGTAAATACATCATTTAGGGAATTCATCATAACAAATTTTTGAGATATTACAAGCTCAAACTTCCTTTTTGCATGTGTTCTTCCCATATAACACGCCCCCCGCCCGGGGGGGGGGGGTGGGGGACTGAAAATTAATAACCCCAATTACTACGAGAATACCATTTAGTTACCTATGCTTGATTTGGTGTTGTCAATCCTGTCTTTCTTTGATAAGAATAAATACAATCTTTATAAAGTTCCTCTTCTAAATGAAATTCAATGGGATCCCCCGAAACCATGTTCACATCCTTTCCCAAGGGTGCCATTGAAATTAGAATGGACAAGGAGAACATAGTGTAAATTCCTCCTATACGTAACTACAAAAATATGATTCAAATATGTATCAAATGATGGAGCAAATTGAATTATCCAATGTAGAATCAGTCTCAAACAGGATACGCAGAAAAGGGGATCAGTTAAATGCAACTTCACATTTAAAAGATCCGACTTCAACGTAGCCTAGAAAAATTTTAGCAATACAAGTGGAATGCCTTCGAATCTTAATTTTTCTCATGAGAATTATAATATAATTTTATAAAATATTAAATCTCTTCTAACAAAAAAAATAAATAAATCTCAACGGTTCAGTTTTTAATCCAAAAAAGATGGAATAAACAGAAGAAAGGGAGAGACAACGAGGAGAGGATGCAGATCTGTTTATTTCACTGCCATTCTAATGCACAAAATTTACTTACAACAAAAACAAGGTACAAAGAACCAATCAAAGCATCAGGCCTAGCCCCATTTTCCCCATCGTACTAGCATCATGCAGAGTTAGGAAATGCATACTATTTACTGGAAAATAATTCCTATAAGCATGAAAGAACACATTTAATTTCATAAGTCAATAAGGCATCAAAGACACAATTGAATCCACATCCATCCATCAAATGCTTAAGCATAACATTGGGACAGAAAACTAAAATAATAGAGAATCACCATTTAGATAACTTTGAAAAAGGAAATATTTATATCCCAATTTGTAAAATGTTGCATCAAAACCCTATCGCGATTTTTTTACACGTTTGGAGGGCCGCAATATGTCCCTTCTTGACTCCTGGGGAGGTCTCAAGTCAATGAATGGCTGAAGTAAATCACATAGTAAAAAATGTGTAAGCATAGCATATAAAACCAACATAACAATTACAACTTACATCAAAAACTCATAGACAAGCCTTTTATTATTTTATTGGAAGTCGATGGAAACCTCAAACATATTAGAGGAATTAAGCAGGTCATAACCATGATGTAGTCCAAGTAAGATTTTCAAAATGAAATTGTTGAATTATATCTCCCTATAAATAAGTAAGAAGTAAGTGACATTGGTCAATTCAGATAACATTATGAAGGTTTGAACCAGTAAGCATCTTCATCAATCTCCTCTAGTAAAAAAGTCTTATTTCCAGACTTCAATGCATTGGTGCATACAACATTACACCTTTCAAAATTGTAGGAAAGAATTTTTCTCTAACTAATTCACATTTCCAAATCTACAATCCTAAATGTTTTCATCCTAATTTTGTCTTGTACAACAAAGCTTCATTGTCACTTAATGTTTTCGTCCTCATTTTGTCTTCTACAATAAAACAGGAAATTCATGTAGACAAAACCAAATATCCTGCCATAAAATGGAGCGACATTCTTTTGGAGACCAACACTAAGGTGAGGCAATCTATTAAAACTATAGCAATTATATTACATTAATTGGTTCCCCTTTCCAACTTAAGATATCATTGTGAACTTTAAGTTCTGAGCAATGTAATTTTCAGCTTTTCTCTATTGTTAACATCTCACTCCAAGTTTCCAGACTTTTGCCTCAAGTTCTATCCATAAGTAGATAACATATGTTGCAAAAAGGAATGAGAACTTGTCTCTCACTATAAACATTAAAAGGCTTTTGATAAATATAACATTTGCAATAGGTTATTCATCTCCTAAGTTAGTCTGGAAAAATATGTCAATATGCCTATGTAATGTTAACATTTTATTAAACTCCAAAAGCCTTGGTCATGAAATAGCCCAAGTAAGCCATTTAAAAACCAAATCTCTGTTGACAGTTAAGTTTCACTAGTGCACCCCTCTTTGTGTTATTATTTCACTAAGGAGAAAAGAAGTAAATTGACTAGACTACCACTAGAAAACTTCGTCCAGTGAATCCATCCTCACCAACATATTGTTTTGAAAAACTAAAATCTATTTCTGCTTCTAAGAATGCTTTGGAAGGAAAACCACAGATAGGATCTCTCAAACTTCTTATCCTTCAGGTTTTTCTCGTTCCTATTGGACTATGCAGCTTGAGGGTTAAATGACATAAAAATAATAGCAATAGAGATAATGCTCAAACTGACAAGCTTGTCACCAGAAGAAAATGTCAAAAATGAAATTAGCAATATATGTCAAATTGAGATACAAGCAATAAAATAACACAAAATTAATAAACAGGAATCGCATCTAACCTCTTCCCATTTTTTTTGAAGTTCCAATAGTTCTTGACAGTATGAAAGGCATTCTGTGTGATACGCAGAAGCTAAATCTTTTATCAGGGCCTTCCTCTTGATAATACCAACCACTACAACGACAAAAGAAGGACACATGAACCAACAAAAAAAATTGTGAACCCTTCTAGAAAACAAATGATATTCTTTACTATCAAAGCTCATAATAACCACAAAACTCCATTTCAGAGGCTGCAGAATAAAAAGACGCAATTTGAGGCTTACTCCCCATGCCTCAATAAAGCAGAAGTATGCAATCTGCCCATATTATAGTATCTTTAAAGGCTTAAGGCCAGTGGCTATAGTATGTCATTGACGAGACACATGAAAATACAGCTTATATTCAACAGTCTATTAGACAGTACACCCATTAGACAAGTATAATATGATTGTTTATCAATAACAAGTTGTGAGCACCTTCCTAGTTTACAAATAGCCATATAGTCATAAAAGAAGACACATCCCATAGAATTCCATGCAACCGAATTTCCCCTTATCCCTATTTCAATTATTATCTACTCCCCCGCTTCCATTCAATTGGAAGCCACTAATCATTCGATCACAAACTTTCAGATACAAAACATAAAAAATTACCACTAGCCTCAGTTAGATTCCATCCATCCTACTGATGCTAAACCAAGAAAAAATGAGATCCTTCCTCAAAAAGACATATTACCTCGTTTTGTCCGTCAAATTCGTGTCAAAATAAGCTGCTGAAGTATTACAGCAATGTTTTCCTAGTTACACACCAGACAACTAAACCCTGCCCCGCCCAAATCTAAACCCTAAAAGAAATATCAACATCCACTGCAGTGACTAAATCCCTACAATTTCTGCAACTACGAAGAACCAATTTTAAAAAATGGACCTTCTCAATCATCAAGCAATTATTTTGCAATGTATTTTAAGAAATTTATTCAAAAATAAAAATTAAAACACGAAAATCGAAGAGACGAAGAGGTGAGATATAGTAAGGCGTACTTCGACTGGGATCAAACGGCGGCGGCGGAGGAGGAGGAGTTAGTGAGGGCAGCGGATCTGTTTCTGACACCGTAGAGGAAGGCTGTACTGTAGGAGCATCTTCGCCCATGTGTAATAACAGCACTTTCAGACCTAAGTTGATCTCAGAACCCCTCAAAATAGTTACTGTGGTTCTTCAAATCTTGTCCCCACTTCACCGATTTCTCGCAGCCACCTGCTGAAGCAATTTTACTGTGGAGAAGAAGCAGAGATAGAAGCGGAAGAAACCGAGTCCGAGAGAGCAGACATACGAGAGAAGAAGATACTCTCCATTTTACCATTCTCATTTCCTTTCTCCTGTATCCACCCTTAAATCATAGACAGATGGTTAAAAGAGTATTGCTCAATGAGTATTAATTTATAAATTTATTTTATACCCATATTAAAAAATAATAATTACAGTTACTATGAAAAGCGACCAATTTTTTTTTAAAAAAAATAATTGACGTTATTTTTATAAATAAGTTCGCATTTGTAACATGTATATTAATTATTAATTCCAAGGGCTTTAAACTATATTGGGAAAATAAATTAAAATTAAAATTAAAATAAAGGATAAAGATGCAAAAATACCCTTGAGCTTTGCCCTCAGGAGCGTCCAACATCATGTGCTTTTTTTTGGAATAAAAGTACCTACGTAGTTACATTTTATGAGCAAAAATACCCTTCTACGTTAGTTGACCGTTAACCATGGTAAAATTACTCGTTTGCCCTTAGTTTAAAATAATTAAAAACAAAAATACCAAACTCCACCTCCTCTTGCCGGTGAGCCCCACCGCCGGCGGCCGCCCGCTGCCGGTGACCGGACACCGGCGACCACCTCCGGCAATTTTTATTTTTTTTAAAAAAACAAAAATACCTCACCCTCACCTTCCCTTGCCGGTGGGCCCACCGCCGGCCCCCCACACTGATGGCCGCCTGCTGCAGGCGACCACCTTCGACGACCTGCAGCTAGCAAATTTTTTTTTTTTTGTTAACAATTTTTAAATTAATACAAAAAATTAAATCCTAAGCAAACTCCCTCCAAACAACCAACAATATATCACCATAAATTCAGTACCACAGAGAGCTAGGTATAATCATAAACATAGAATAAAAATCATCAATGCAAGGAAGATGGGGTCAAAGTTGTTACATATGGAACAGAGGATTCTGAGTTCTCTCTGGTTTCCATTGATGGAGGGATGTAGAAATCAACGAGACTTCGATGAAATGCAAACGAACTTCGACAACCCCTTAGGTTGCCGAGAAATTAGGAAATACAACAAGAATCCGATAACTCTTGGAACCTTGAAACAGATCAGTGAAATCAATATGCAAGTATCAGAATCAAACTAATTCAATGAAGAAGGCGGACTTGTACTCGTACTGTTGCACCGCCATGGAACATAAGCTGGGATCCAAACACGGCTCTGTGTTGTCAAATGCTCCAAATGACCTACGATACTGGATTCCACCTCACTACACAGTCAAAAAATAATAATTAAAAAAAAACACAACGGTCAATCATCATTAGTAATTCAAAATTTTCATAAACCCACATTATTTTTGGGGTCAAACATAAACACTAAATAGAATGTAGAAAAAGCTAGATCAGTGGGTAAGAAATCAAATTAATTCTTCCATTGACCAATGATTTTTGTTTTTTTTAAAAAAAAAATTGTTAAAAAAAATTAAAAAAAAAAAATTGTCGGCGGCTGGTCCTCGGAGGTGGTCTCTGGCGTCCGGTCACTGGCAGCGGGCGGCCGCCGGCGTGGGGTGCCGGCGGTGGGGCTCACCGGCAAGGGGAGGTGAGGTGGGGTATTTTTCTTTTTTAATTATTTTAAATAAAGGCAAAAGGGTAATTTTACCATGGCTAACGGTCAACTAACGGAGAAGGGTATTTTTGCTCCTAAAATGTAACCACGTAGCTAATTTTGCTCCAAAAAAAAGCACATGGTGTTAGACGCTCCTGAAGGCAAAGCTCAAAGGCATTTTTGCACCTTTACCCTAAAATAAAATAGGCAAAAGACAAATAAATGTTGCCAATATGTGAAATCTCATGTCAGAATTGATGAAGAAATTTGGGATTTCTGAATCTCACCAAATAACTGTAATACCCTAAAATTTCTATTTATCATAAATATTATATTTTGATAAATAACACCTATTAAAATAGGTGAATATGTGGTTTCAAAATTTGTGTAAATTATTAATTTAATTTTAGGCAATTTTCCTTTGGAATTAATTAACAAAGGGTTAATTATGAGACATGATTTAAGAGAGTATGTTGTCTCTAAATTTTAATTGATTTATTATCATTTTTAGGGAAATATTTAGTTTAATTGTTATTTATTAACAATTATCCTTAACAAAATAAGTTTGCACTAATTGAGATTAGTTGCATAATTCTTCAAGATGATTAGAGACAAATTAAAAGTATCAAATGAGGGCTAATTATGTTTGAAAATAACTAAGCCAAAGAGAATGAAATAATATCTCAAGTAATTAAGCAAAGATATTTGTAATAAAGAGAAGATTAATCACATGATTAGTGTTAATTAATCCAAATCTATGTGAATTTGGTAGAACCAATAGGAGGCTAGAATCTTTGATCATTAGAGATAAAAGAAACACAAATTGAAGTGCCAAGAAAGGGGCACGTGTTTTGGAGAGGAAGGAAGAAATTAATTAATAAGCTCATGGAGTATTTAATTGAGTAAAACATCCGTTAGTTAAATGAATGAGGGAGAGCCACGTGAGAGGGGGAAGTAGTTGAGTGATTGTGTGTGTGAAAATGTGTATACGTGTATGTGTGTGTAGGTGTGAATGTGTAGGTGTGTGTGTGTGCTTTCCGAAAAAAAAAAGAAGAGGAGGAGAATGGATTAAGTTGGTGGGTAATTGTGTGTTTGTAAGTGTGTATGCGTGTATATGTGTGTGTGGGTGTAAATGTGTAGATGTGTATGTGTGCTAGTGGTAGCATTTGTGAAGAGAAAATATCACTTGTGTCCCAAATTTTCCCCTAAAAATAGAGGGCTTAGGACTTCATAATCTTCACATCAAAACTCAACCAAATAGGTGAGTTCTTAGAAAGCAAGAGTAGAGAGAAAGAGAGTAGGAAGCGTGAAGGAGGAGGAAGTTCTTCAAGGGTAAGCTTCCTTGTTCTTGAGTTTTAAGTTTGGTGTTCTTATAATTCTTAAATTAAATGTTGTTTTGATCTTTAATCTTCCAAAATATTTTAGTTTTCATGTTTTTATGGTTTGAAATGACTTTATTTCGAAGAAAAGATGAAGGAAGTGATAGAGTAGAATTTTTGAAAGATTATGATTAAAATAGTAAAACTCTGGCAAAATTTCATCGGTGAACAATTTTTGAAATCAGTGGTAAAAACACCAATATTTTATGTTGAAAATGGAGTTCTAAAATTTTGCGAAAAGTCATGGTTAAAGTAGACATATAGAGCTTTCCAAATATACCCAGAGTGTGTCATTCTGAGTTTTGTGCAGAAAGATAAAAATTCAAAAAGAAAGGCTACGTTTTCTGAGTAAAAATCTGGGCAGAGGCTAAAAACGTAAAAACTAGGAATGATATGGTTGGACCGAGTTACAACCGATATTTTTCCTTGAAAATAGACATCCTAAGGGTTCCGAAGAATTTTATGAATCCTCATTTCGATTTTTGTAGAATTAGTTATGATTTTTCAAAGTTACCGAAGAATCTGCCCAGGAAATACTGTACTACGTTTTTGAATAAATGTAAGAGCAAAGTTGTAAATAACAAATCCACCAAGGGTAGATGGGTAAATAGAGGTGGAAATATTTCTTAGGATATTATTCTAAGTGAGATGGTGATATGTTAGGATATCCGGGAAGTACAGGGCCGGATTCAAAGGTCGGACATTTGACAATTACCCGGTGAAAGGTACGTTCGCGTACTGTAACACTAACTCTGATATTTATGGTATGCGTATATGTGGTACATGTGTTGTATGTATATTGGTGGTGTGTTGTTTGATTACATAGTGGTGTTAGAGGATAACTGAACATATGCATGTACTGAGAGTGGTATATCTGTTTTCACTGGGAGCGGTACATTTAGCTGGGAGCGGTACATCTGCATTCGCTGGAAGCGATATATTTGGAAGTGATTCATTTACTGTGCTTATATACCGTATATGTAAATATGAGGTTAACTGTTACTTGAGGTTCGTATGCATTGAACCTCAGCTCTTACAATAGCTTCAGGGTCAGGAGGACTAAGGACCGAAGATAAGGGCAAGCAACACGCTTAGAGTTCGGGTCGAAGACGAAAGTTTTGAAGAAGGTAACTAGGGCCTAGGTTGCTGGCATGAATCTAACAAATTTATTTTAGACTAATTGGTGCTTAAACTAAGAAAGGGTTTGTCGGTGGGTCGTCATAAGTCACCGTGAAAAACAGGGAGACTCCCATTAGACTAAACACCGATCTGACCAATATGTTTGATTAACTGATGTTGGGTTCTAAGCTATAGGTCTAGTTAAGACTTGGTTTAACAGAGAAATGTATTTGAATCTCTGTATAATGTATCACATGAATATTCCTTCGGGATATTTAATATACCAGCTTATGTCGGGGTATCATCATATGTCTGGACATTTTATATCAAATACTCATTATCCGAATATTAGCGCTGCTATCTATTGCCGCATTACTCGAAACTGTAGCACCTCAAACTCTGTTGATTTTCCTAAAACTAAGTGTTGACCGACACGATTTTCAAGCATGGAATTTGGGGTGTTACAATAACCAAGTTGCCCTGATTTATGTGGCACATGAAAACAACATAGAAGTGCATAAGTGAAGTCGTTAATATAAATTCTCATGTTGTTAATCTACAGACACATATTGTTATTGACCACTAAAACTTGTGCTGTGAAAATTATACCTGGCCATATGTTGGTTTTTAAGATATGAAGTTGTGAAACATGATACTAAAGTTGTTAATATAAATTCTTATGTTGTTAATTTCTATATACATGTGTTATTAACCCCTAAAATTTATGCCTAAAAATTTATACATGGGTATATTGGTTTTTAGGATATAAAGTTGTGAAACATAGTATTGAAGTTGTCAATCTAAATTATCACGTTGTTAATCTCTACATAGATATAATTGACCCCTAAAACTTATATCTGAAATTTATACTTAGATATAAATATTATATTTGAGGATATAAAGTTGTGAAACATGTCATTCAAGTAACTCATTAGCATCACTCATGAAATGCATCATCGCACTACTAAGAAACAAACCACGAGCAAACTGAGTCCCTAAAACCAAAAACCCCTCATTCCATTTCAACACATACGAGGAAATCCCGGGGATGAACATGGCAAGAAATATTACAATCAAACACCAAATTTATTTTAGCCAAAATCTCTGTCATCATCATGGTGGCCATTGTGGGCGAAAACAGAGAATAGGAGGAGGAGGAAGAACAAAGAGAAGAGAAAGAAGTGGAGAAAACGAGACATTGGGAAAAACCCAAAGAAAAAATTTGTTGTGGCAAAGGCAGATATAATATTTCCATGAAGTAATTAGATAATTTATAAGAAGAGAAGCTTTGTGTGGAGCCATGGAGGCCGATGGTGAGAATGAGAGGAGAGAAGAAAGAGGGGAGGGAAACATAAAAAGTGAAAAAGGGCATAAAATAGATTCCTCCCTGCGGTCTGGCTTGGGATTTCAGATATTGGGCCCTTATTTGTCTTTTCCCAATTTTGATAACATTTTTTGAGATTTTCCCAAGGGAAAATTGCCCCTATTTAACAAATTGATTGTTTAATGGGACCTGAAGTATCGAGGTCCTTTAAGAGTAACAAAATAACAAGTAAAATGACTACACTGTCCTTATTGAATAACTCAAAAAATAAGAAATCAAATAAGAATAAGCTTAAGACTTTGTTGAATTGAAGAGTAAAGGCCGGACGAGATCGACAGAAGCAAACGAGACTGGGTCTTTGAGGAGGAGACAAAGTTTTGTGTCTTTGCGGTAGCGGCAGAGTCTGGGTCTTTGCGGTGGCAATGGATTGTACTCTATTTGCAGAGGCGTCAACAGCAATGAAGGTATGAAACTTTGTGTTACCTTTCATGTAAAGGCTAAAAGATTAAGATGGAGAATCAAAACGAAGCTTAACCAATAATTAGTAGAATGTGAGATTATTCTTGCCATTGTTAGTCCTCGTCACATATGATACAAGGAAGAGGAACTGCATGTGTCATGAAGCTTATATATCTTGAATATACTAAACATTTTTGTCAATTACTTGCATACATGAACCACGATATGGAGATAAGCCTAACCTTGCCTTTAGATTTGGTCTTGTTCAACAGTGGAACAATGGGTGAGTTTGTTGAAGTGTTGGACAGTCATTAATCGATGCAAGTATCGATCATATGTTAATGTTTTGCTTTTTGCTTTCTGTCTAGATGGGACTGTCAAATGTATGTCATATCTTGGTTGTAAAGCTGGAAAAATATTAGAAAGCCCGAGTGGAATGGTTTCACAATGCCTAATGTGAGTATATTGTTACATTAAATGTTACAATATCACTAGATTTGATTGGAAACTTGTTTCTACATGAAGACATGGAACAAAAGAGGGTGGATGTGGTTTGTTGGTTAGTGACCCATGAGAAGAATAAACATCAGGATGAGGTCATGCATAGCATTGAAATATGGAAAGCTACAAAGAAGAAGACAATAGTTTTTGTTGCATTTATTTTGTATATATACAAGTTCGGCTTAATGACATTTTGAATTTACATAATATTTGCAAATGTAGTTTGTGCAAAAAATGAAAGTAGGCTATATATATATACAACTTTGGTATACAAGTAGTTCTTTTGCAAATTAATCATTGTGCAACTATCTTCCTTATGTGCAAAAATTCTTCCATATGTGCAAAAGATCTTCCCTTGTGTTCAAACAATCTTACCTATGAGCAATAGATCTTCCCTTGTGTTCAAACAATCTTTGCTATGCGTAAAAGATCTTCTCTTGTGTTCAAACAATCTTTCCTCTGCACAAAATATCTTCCTTTGTGTTCAAAAAGTCTTTCTCGGTGCAATATATCTCCCCTATATGCAAAAGACCTTCCTTGTATTCTAACAATCTTCCCTGTTTGCAATATATCATCCCTTGTGCTCAAACAATCTTCCATATTAGCAAAAGATCTTCCCTTGTATTCAAACAATCTTCTATGTGTGCAAAAGATCTTCTCTTGTATTGAATTGTACTATTTTTTGCACTCCTTCATCATCCTCTATGTCTACAGTAGTGTTTTCATCTAATGTTGACAATGTGCACCTCAACTGAAATGCTTTACCTTAAATACCAAGACATGAAGATATTATTCTTCTAAGCTCATTAAGTGACATTCCCTCCCTTACCATTCTTCCATTTGCTCTACTTCTAACATATTGAGTCCTCCCTTGATCAATGACAATTTTCCCATCTATGTGGAAGAAGCAATATTTTTCTTTTTGTACTCTATTCATCACATTATCTATAGACCTGCCATAATATACCTTTAATGTCAAATAAAGTGAAATTTACAATATGTTTGACCAATAATAAACTAATCAATACTTAATATTGTTAGAATGTGAGTTCAATTAGGTTCTAAAAAAGCATATGCCAATCTATTAACAAATCAACATTGGATAAAAATGTATCTGGTATAAATTAAACGAAAAACTTGAGGATAATGGAGAAAATCATAAATGCCAGTGAAGCCACAATTATATTTACTAGTTCCTTACTCACACATAGAGCAATGAAAAAAGCCAGGTAAAAAACGAACATAGAAATCATCACCTCCACCAAATACTGAAATATCAAGAAAGCCTTCAGACAACTCACCTCCCCAGCCTTTACTAATTGATCGGACCTCGAGCAGCATCCATGGTGATCGACGGCCGCAAGGGGGGACGCACAGCACCCGTGAAAGAGAGGAGAAAAAGGGCCACTGTTTTTCTTCGATTTCGTTTTGTCTTCTTAACCATGTTTCTCATCTTCTCTCATTAAGAGCATTTTTGTCTTTCACCATTCATAAATATTGACACTTGAAGGCCTTTCTCCCTTAAATGCTTTCAGGTCCCATGTGGCGAATAAATTTCTAAAGGGGGATTTATGGGCAATTTTCCCTTTTCCCAACCATATGTTTTATCCTAATAAATTAATTATTTATTTCATATGAAAAGAATCTAGTTGACATGATATGGAAGTGCGAAGTGTAGGGTATTTATTTGGATTTGTGTTATCGTGGTTCTATGTTTTTCTAATTACTGGATTGCAACACCTAACTTTTGAGTAATGGAGAAACACTACCTTGAATTCTTAATATAAGATTTTGTTAATTAATTTTAATAAATTGAAAAAATTAGCTATTTACAACAAATATAAATTCATTGTCCTTATCAAAACTATGCTTGGATAAAACCCTGTAATCGATCAAGATAACACTTATCACACTCAATAGTCAAAAAATAGTGACTCTTCCCCAACCTTTTAATTTCAAACCCAATCATAGCTTTCGTAAAAACTCAAATTTTTAAATAATCATGATATTCAGAATCATCGCTTCATTCAACTTCCAAACATTATGATTCGAATGAAAGTAATTCTACAACCTGACATTTTTGGTTATTTTGTCCATAAATATGAAAAAGTCATGAAGGCTAAATACTAACAAGGCCAAGGACAGTTTGAAGGACACCTAACTACAATAAAAATAAATCATAGTAATATTTTACTAGATGTCCCACCAAAAAGATACCAAAACAAAACAAAATTGTGAGACTCTCTGTCTCTATCTCTCTCTCCATCTACCAATTTCTTCTTTTCTTAATTGCATTGTCGCAGTGTATATAATTATAATCAACCTATGACTGTAAAAGATCCATATGCTCACGTTCCATAACTAATCTGCAGTGGTTGCGTTTTGCTGACCCTTCCGTGTCCTCTTCCTCTTCCTGCTCCTTTTCTTGTCTTCTCCTGTATTTTCCTGCACCGGAAAATCCCTTGAAAACGCTCAAGTAACACATATATTAACTCTATCTTCCAGTTTCTTCTTGACAAATAGAACTTTATCATCACACACACAAAGCACAATATTAATTTTTTTAATAGTCAATTTAAACACACACACAAACATGTCAATGCTGAGTTTAAACTTGGGACCTTATCTAAGTGAGACAGCTGACGAGTATCATTGTCATTGGGAAAACTTGCCATTGACAAAGCACATTATTTATTATTCATGAGCCATAGTCCAGTTCATTTTCCAAATTCTATGTAGGATATGAGATCAAAACTATTATATGTTCTGTATATAATATAAAAGCCAGAGAAACTGTCATACACGATACAACTCATTTCTCAAATTTGAGTGACAGACGGGACCCACACTATTTTCAATATATACTAGTTTCCAGATGCCTTTGTACAGATTTCCAGACTAACTAAATCCTTATCAGTGAGAAAAAAGTCTCTCAGCTTCACTTGAAATTTTTGCACCAACCTATACCCTGTTCTGGTGTATTATATTATAAATCCAACATTATTCTTAAGCCTTATTTATATGAGGGGGGCATTTTGACAAGAGAGAACAAATAAACAACAAACATGATACTGGAAAGCTCACCTTCAATGAACCAACATTACTATTCTTTTTCTTCTTGCATGATAATGGGTTTGGACCCTGCAAAATTGAAAAGTAAAATGAAAAACATGATACCGGATGAAATTGCTATCAAATTATTAAATTCACTATAATTTTAATGAACTTCAAATTTTTCCCAAAAAAAAAAAAAAAATTGAACAAACAATTCCATGACTATAGTGAATTAACCTTTGCTTTCTTTCTCTTGAACTGAGGTCTATCCTTAATGCCCATTTGGTTCTTTGCACTACTACGATTCTTTTTCACTGCCTTTACATCTTTAGTTTGATCCCCTAAATCTTTTCCTTCATCTGCAGAATCGGAAGCTTTTTCATTATTTGTTGTATTCTGTAATCTATTCTTGAGCATTTTATGCTCTCTGTCAGTTATATGTGATCTCGCGTCTTCTGAAGTTTTAACGTATTCTCTATGGGAAGCAGATACAGGTTCAAGAAAAAGAGCATTCCTGAGACCGAATACAAGAGGCACCCCGGGTACCTACAGACAAGCAAGTAAACAGGAACAAATGTCAATTTAAGGGTGCAATTCATAAATTGAGAATACAATACCAGGACAAAAGTGTCCCCACAAATGGAAGGATAGAATTTATTTATTTATTTTTTTTAAATGAACCTTTGGGCCAACTGGTATCTGACACTTTTTCTAAATCCTATTACTAGATATCCAAGCAATCGGCTAATCCAGACCAATATATAGCATATAAAGAAACTAACTTGCCAACCTAAAGTAATTGAAAGGGGGAAAACCTGTTGCAACTGTCTCCGCAGCTCAGTATCTTGACTACCAACAAAAAAGTGCGGTGAATTATTTTCTCCAATAACCTCCATGATGCATTTAGCAGCATGCTCACATTTTTCATGCTCACATCTATATGATAACGTTTAAACTCAAGTCAGAATAGACATAGCAAAACTAGTATCCACGCATATCAAAATGTGTAGGCATGAACATCAGTCAAAACTGATCAAAAACATATTAGATCATGGGGTTCTGAGTTGGAACCAAAAATAGCAGGTCCACTTCTATGTCAAGATAAAGGGTATCTCTTGCCCGAACTTTTACATCAAATAAATTGAGAATTAATACTTTTTTAGAGACATGTTAGGCTGGCACTTAATCCATTCCCTCTGCATGATATTGGATATACAGAAAAATAAACATGTCAATGTATTAGTAATTTTGAGACATGCATGTAGAAATCGAATCAGACATCTGTGGTCAAAATAAACAATAACATATTTTGGGGGAGGGGGTAAATAAAGTAACTTAACTTTGTGTGATTACTCAAGTATTGTCACAATAAAGATAGAGAATAGAAAACCTAGCTATTTTAAGTTGACGAGCTAACTTTGTGTCATTACTCAAGTATTGTCACAATAAAGATAGAGAATAGAAAACCTGGCTATTTTAAGTTGACGAGCTGCCTCAAGGGACTCAGCAAATGAGCGACCTAGTCGTTTCAATTCCTCTACAACACATCTGCATCCCCTCCATCCAAAACTCAAGAAATTAGAATCAAAAAGTAAAAGAAAAAAAAAAGGAAATAAAACAAAACAAAAACGGATGACATATTTGCACATATAAAACAGGTTAAAAATTAATTATTCTTTAAAACATAATAATAGGAAATGCTAAAAGACCTGGTTGTGAAGAGCAGGACATCAGAATTTAGAATATTAGCAAGAGACTTGTCAGCAGGAGTTATCTTATTCTGAAGAAGGTGGTGTATAAAATTTCCATCACACAGAACCTTGAAAGGCTTCCGAAAACCAAAGCAAGAAGTGTAAAATGTGATAATCTTCCTATGCTTCTTCTGCTTCTTCACCTTCATCTGTGAAAAACAACCAAAATGCAAGCATCAACAAATAGAATGAATGCCCAAAACATACAAGGAACAATTTAAAGGAGCAAACCGGCAACCCACAGACCACTCACACACAGAGATTTCAATCTAGTGGGTCAAAATTCCAACAAGCGCATCAATAAAGGGGACATGATGTTAATGGCAAATTCAAAACCCTTACACTACAATGTTCCTTTTTTAACAAAATTTCATTAAGGAACTAACAGCCAGACATTACAAAAGAGAAGAAAAGAATATTTTAGGCTTCATAGAAGAGGATAAATATACCGTAGATTACAGAGTTGGAACAGATAATCCTCAGAAAATATTGAGTTTTCTTTCCTTCCGTCTCTAAATGCTCCAAATGGTTCCTTCAGATAAAGAGGAATGTTAGGCGCACTGTGGAATAATAAAAAAACCTAAATCTCTTGCAAATGTAAGAACAATTCCAGCTAATAAAGAGAAGAAAACTCTTCCCAACCACGAAGATCAAAAAACATTTTTATAATGTAAGGAAGTGCAGTTTATACAAATTTCATAGGAGATACATAACCACACTAGCCAACCTATTCGGGGCATAATTTCTTTCATCAAATAAGATACCCAAAATTAATAAGATACAAAAATGAGCCAGTCTGCCAAAGCAATTGATTCTTGCAGCTATCAACATGGTGGAAGCTAAATCAAAACCAAGTGCAAAACCGTTAAACAACAGAATAAAAGAAAGAAGGCGCCAAGCATGCAAAGTAAAAAGAGAGCAAAGAGTTGGGTGTTCATGGGCAGGGTGAGGCGCTTGCTCGATGCCCTGCCCGAATACAACATACAGCATGGTGCCCTACCTAGCCTAATAAAAGCCCTAACATTTTTATGTAATCATACCTGATAAACAATCTTGCAAACTTCAAATGTAATCCATAATTCTACACTTTAGAATATTCTAAAATAACTTGAGTCTTGAAATAAAAAAGACCACCATATGCGACTAACTAATGTTGGCGGCAGAGCTATTTTCAAGCAAGGGCAGAGCATCAATAAAAAACCAAATACTGATGGTAACATCAATAAATAAAACAAAAAACAAGTGCTTCACGATTATCATGCAAACCTCATGTGACTAACTTACATTGGTAGCAGAACTGTTTTCAATCAAGGGCAGAGCTGTATTTCAAGTTTCAACTAAGAAAAATTTCACATTTATACTATTTCTAAAGGGAAAATCGTAAAGGAAAAAGGAAAAAAAATAAAAAAGAAGCAAACCTCAGGTGACTAACTTAAAGCACGACTTGAGAAATAAATTCTTCAAACAAAACCCAAGAGAACACTAGCCTCAAAATACTACGTTTTACCGTTAGCGAACAGTTAATCTTAAGTTCTCTGCATATATAAGAAATAAAATTTATCGAAGATTAGGATTTGCTAGAATGGAAGAGATTCTGTGCTTAGGATTCGATTTCAAATCTTAATCAGACCCAAATTAACATTAAAAACGTTTTGTCCATAACTTTAAGAAAGAAAATAATTACCTCAGGAATTGGGCTTCTAAGTGATCTTCGGCCAGTGGACAGCACGAAGAGAGTCGCCGGAGTGAGCAGCAGTAAGGGGTGAGGCAACTCAGGCAAGGAACGAGAGGAGAACGAGCTCGAGCGAGAGAAAGAAAAGGAATGGCTAAGAGAACGAACACAGATACTCACCTGAATGAAGGACGGAATCTGCAAAACGCTAATCAAAGCAGGAGAGAACGAACTCAGAGACGACGACGAGAACGAAGGAGAGTATGGGAGAGATGACGGCGACGGTACAATACGACGGAGCAGGTGGTGTATTGCTGCGTTTCTTTCTCGCTTCCCTTGTGTGTCCTCAGCGTCACCCTTTTGAACTTGTGTACTGCTGGTCGAGCCGGCAGGGGAGACAGGGACAACGTGGGGAGTGAAAGGCAGGGATTGCCTTCTGAAATTGGGCTGTACTAGTTTCTTCTGACCCAATTGGTGAGGCGCAAATTTTTTTATTTTTTATTTTTATGTAAAGTGAGGAGGAAATTGAGCTAAACGGTTTAAACAGAAAGGCCTATTTCTATGCCAACAAATAAAAAGCCCGTTTGAAAAAAAAGAGAGTAAATGAGGAAAAATATACATGTGTTTTATCATTGGGAGCGCCCAGCATCATAAAATTTTTTTGGAAACAAAAATACACACTTAGTTGTTATTTTGGAGTAAAAGTTACATCTCACTTCATCTCTTTTTCTCTTGTCACGGTGAACAATAATATAACGGTGGGATGTGACTTTTGCTCTAAAATAATAACCACATGTGCATTTGTGTTAAAAAAAACATATAGTGCTAAGCGATCCCAGGAGTAAAACACATATATATTTTTACTCATTTACCTTAAAAAACTTTGGTGAACGGCCCATTTAAAACTTATGAAAAGACTAAAATTATGGTCTTCATATAGTCAAAGAATTGGCATACAGGCTCGGGGTTGTGGCTCGACTAAACACCAAACATCCCCATTCAAACTTTCTCAAGAGTAATGTAGAGGGTATAATAGGTTGATGAGTTATAACGGGGAAAAAAGAAGAAGAAAATTGGGATATATATTTTCTACCAACAAGAAGATTGGGTGTTTGAACTTTTTAAAAATGTTAGAAGCTTCAAAGTTTTGGTTTTTTTTTTTTTTTTTTTGGTATTTGGATTCTTTTGAATGAAAAATTTACCCATATGGAATATATGTTTTGTACCAAGGAACTGATTCACTATAAATTGAGTTATGTGAAATCAAATGTTTGTTGTTAGAAAAATCAAGAGAAACGGCTAGGGTTCCCTTCTTGGAGTCTTGTCTTCTTCTCCCTCATGAGAGATTCTTCCCTTGGTAAGGGGATGGGTTTATTGGGAGTTTGTGGTTTTTGCTTCTTTATGTTTGTTGCTAGTTGCCATGATCTATGAGGCGCCCTTAAAGGGGAGAGGGGTTAGGTCGAAGGAGGAGGTCGGATCGATGGGGTTTAGTAGTGTGTGCAGATCTTTATGCCTTTCCTAACAATCCCAAGATTGAGAGCTCAACATTTGATTCTATGCCGACACTAAAGGATTCTCTTTTTCTCGCTATAGATCTTGTTTGTAATCTTGTTTGGATGGGGTTGTTTTTTTTTTGGTGATCCTTATAGATTTGGTGGTTTGGGGTTAGGTGGTGGTGGTGGTTAATATTTTCAATAATGCTATGTCGGTGCTATATATGTTAGCTGGTGGAGATTAGCTCTCTGCTCTTGTGATAGTTACAAATAGAAAATCAATTGAGATGAGTCTGAAAGAGTAGTTCTTTGAACCCACATACATCCCTTCTTTTAAGCAATGTTGTTGGCGTCTTTTACTTTCTAGGTGGCGGCATAGGTGGCTCTCCATCTTTGGTTTTGGGTTAGGCTTTGTTGGTGGTGTTGTTTTGGGCTTAGGATTGTTGTGTTAGACTTACGCCTCTTAGGTATCTTGGTTTAATTTGAATTTACCTTAACTATATATTCAAGATTTAGGTTCTCTTGTAATCATTTATTGTTATACCCCTACCAATCCCTAGGGGTGAGCAAAACCAAACCGAATCGAAGGCTATTCGGTTTCGGTCTATTTGGTTTTCAGTTTGTAAAATAAGTATATTTTGGGTTTTTTACAATTAATTCGGTTTTAACCGAAAAAACCAGAGGCCCGCAATAAAAAAATATTTCGATTAATTACAAAAAAAATTAGTTACTAGACATGTTTCAGCAAAAA
Organism: Acacia confusa; assembly: GCA_037074495.1. Classification (NCBI taxonomy): domain Eukaryota; kingdom Viridiplantae; phylum Streptophyta; class Magnoliopsida; order Fabales; family Fabaceae; genus Acacia; species Acacia confusa. The sequence goes on along the minus strand of CM073502.1, from coordinate 40,459,206 downwards.
AAAAAAAAAAAAACAATAAGGCCCAACTGAAACCCAAAAATCGAATTAATTGCAAAACTGAACCGAAATATATCAGTTTTTTCGGTTCGGTTTTTTCCGAAAACCGAACCGAAAAACCAAATGTTCACCCCTATCAATTCCGTCGTATTTCAGGTGGCGGGTAGTGTGATAGCTCTTACTTATTAATTAAATCCAACTGCCACACCTTCAAATAATATATCACATATTAGAACAATATAGCGCAGCGCAGTAACAAAACGGTTTGGACATAGTATACTGACAATAAGTTACAAATCTAGAATATAATTACATAAAATTATTACAATAATTCTTCGAATAATCTAGAACTGGTCTAATACCTTTATTTGCTGATATTTGTCTAGAAGCTACATCCAATAAACTGTACCATATATAGATAGCAACAGAGACAAGAATCTTGAAGGATCCCAAAGTAACTATTAATCTCATATACAGAATATAATCAAAGTATGTAAGAAAACCACAAACATAAACCATATAGCATTTATCAGTCACACACAGTAAGGCACAAAGTCTAATTCGGAACAAATAATCACATAACACAGACTGCTCAATAAGGCACACATCAATGCCAAGGGTCTCACATAGCGGGTTCCGGTATCAAAATGCTTAGAAAACAATAACACCGAATGCATATACAATCATGATAAAACATACATACAAAGTCATATACATAGCATATAAGATTTAAGTTACATACTTGGAAAACTTGAACTTGTCAATTACTTTTTCCAAATTCTTTTAAAAGCTCCCGGCAACAACACTTCCTATGATTATAAATAATACTCATAACTTTTGCAATTCACCATAATTCAAATATTACTTCAAATAAATTATCATTTCAAGTCCATATCTTTCATAGTTCTTGCCTAATCTTCCTTTTTAAGTCATATTCTTGGCTTAAAACTCATGTTAAGTCATTTTTATCAATTTGAGCAGAACCCCCCCCCCCCTTCAGGAATATTGATTCTCATAATCATCAAATATCATGAAAAAAACTAAATCTAAGTCATAAAACTATAAGGATGTTAACGAATTGAAGGTACTTTCTTGACTTTGAGATTTGCTTTCCTTAAACTCCTTGTTGATTTTGGCCTAGGCTTCTACATACCATACATTAGTTGCTCATAAAAACCTTCAACATGTTCATGAAGATATAGAAGGAAGTTTCACAAAATACTATAGCTAACTTACCTTAGTTCTCAACCTTACTTGCTTCCTTCTTTCTTCTTTCACTTGAGCTAACCTTTACTCTCTTTTCTTTTCTCTCCTGTGGAAACTTAGTGCCTTGCAAATGAGGGGAAAAAGTCCTTATATAGAGGTCATGAACCAACCAAAAATATCTCCTTTGACCAATTACCATTTTACCCCTTGGTCTTATCCTTTATTTCTCTTGAATTTTCTCCATTTTTCTAGAAAATTCTTCACTTCTCTTGAGTTCTCTCTCTTTGAATGAAATACTCATGCAAAAATGGAGTGAAAAATGTCTTAAATATGTCAAGAAGGAATTTAAAAATTACCCAAGTCAAATGACCAAAGTGCCCTTACAAAATATCCCTTAAACTTGACTTATTTTGCAAGTTTTGTTGACTTTCTCTCCTCCCCTTATTTTGGACGAATTTAATAGCTAGCTTATGGAGGAATAATTTTGATTTTCAAAATATATTGAATACGTTGTCCAAGTGTCGCTTTCTATTATTAATACATGAAATACTTAGGTATCTACTTTAGTTGTTAACTCTTTCCTTTGTGTGAAACATGACCATTTGGATAATCATCAATATTTTGCTTAGTAGATAAAATATTAGGTGGCACAAATTATCAATAAAATATGCACAAGTATCCTTATCCATTCTTCTTTAGATATCATGTTGACACCTTGGTAGGTGTCCCCTTTAATTAATTAATTGTGTACATATGTCCTCAACAATTTTCTTTAAATATTATATTGACACTTGGTGATCTAGGTGTCTCTTCCTTAAATTGCCCACCTTCCATGTGTCAATCTATAATACCATAATCAATAAGGCTATTATTTCCAAAATCAAAGATTTTTTGCCTAATAATCATCTTGACCTTGCCATGTGTATATGTCATTTTCAAAGGCAAAGATATTTTTGTTGTTAATCTTTTTATTTTGTCATGTGTACATGTTCTTGAATTTTCTATTGCCTTCTCATGCCACTTCATAATTATGATCCTTTATTAACCAATTAGATATGAACAAATATTATTTATCATATCCTCTGAATTGGCCCTAGTCTTCTGCTTATCACAAGCTAATTCTTAAATTTCTAAGGCTAAAATTGAGGATATTACATTTATCTACTTGTGGGTATGTTTAATATAATAATGAAATACTTCTTTTTGGGGGAAAAGAAAGAAAGAAGTCAAATGTTTGTTTTGTTACTACGTTTAAATATGGTAAGACGGTCCCTGGTAGGAATTAAGAATGGCTCTTTGGCAACCACTAATGTCAATTAATATTAGCTGAAATGACAAATGAGGTTTGGTTAGTGATGAGGGACTTTTAACACTTTTTATGGAACCTTCGGATAAGATAGGAAGCTCTCCTCCTAAATAACCACCCAACAAAGAAATTGCCGGCTGTGCCAGCTAGGAAGATATATATATAAATCTGATCATGAGGTGGTTTGTGGCGTGGAATGAGATAACTGATATACTAGAAAGAAATTTAAAAATCCTATTTAGCTTAACCAATATATTTTGAAAAAAAATATTTATTAAAACTAGGTGAATATGTGGTCTCGAATTTTGATAATGTATTTCAGGGAATTTTCTTCTAGAATTAAATAAACCAGGAACCTGAATTTTCAAATTTCATTTGAAGATCATAAAATATCCTAAGATTGTCAGATAATCTTAATTATACCATTTGAACAATTAAAATCATCAGAGGATGATGAAATTAAATAGAGGAAATTGGTAACAATTATTGGGTAATTGAAATTGCAATAATTGAGATACTTTAGTAATCTTTGAAATTAATTCACGATTAAATTATTAAGGTCATAATTAAGGAAAAATCAATTAAGTCAAGGACCAAATGATATTTAGAAGCTAAGATTTGTATACAAGGAGTTTTTGATCATTAAAATTTAATTAGAAACTTATCAAAATTTTGGTATTGTATTCATTTTTATTTATAGGCAATTTTTCCTTAGATTTAAGAAGTCTAAAATTTATTTAGCTTGTTAACATATTAAACAATATTTTAGGGATTAAATTAGGATTTAACTCATTATTCTCAATTTACTTCTATGTGATGGAAATTTCTTCAATAAAAGAATAAATAAATTTATATTAACCTTAAGTCCTAAAGTCCAAATGAACCAATAAGGGAATTTCCTTCTTAAGTCATATGAGAGCACTAAAATATGATTGCATAAGTAAAATTAAGGGGGAGGGGGACGAATTTAATGAGAGAGAAAGAAAAATAATAAGTCAACAAGTGTAAAAAGGAAGCTTTATGACAACTTGGGGACCAAGTCAATATTTAATTAAATAGAATTAAGATAAGAACCTATAGAAATTAAATCATAACTTGAAATCTTGAAACTAGATCTTAAAGATAAATACATATTTGAACTCAGTAAATTCTGAGCTTCAACTTGGTTATTCCCAAAGTTGTTTTCGGTTACATTTGAGATGCATACCTAAGTATTTTGGAAATTAAAAATTACCATAAATCTAATCATAAAATTAAAATTCCAAAAGTGAAATTGGATTTTGAATTAAAACACCAACTTATACCAAACTAAATTAGAATTTGGGATTAATTAAGATAACTTAATGAAGGAATAAGCTTTTCTTGGGGACAAAGTAAAATAATTCTAGAAGAGAGGGGGGGGACGGCTAGGTGATAGGTGGAGGGTGGAGATCATTCCCTCTTCACCAAGAAAATCCAATGGTTGAATGCAAGGGGGAAAAATTTACCAACATGCCATTCCCTTCAACTATAAATAGAGGCATTAGGCAACACATTCTCTTCACAAAATCCTCAAGCCAAGACCGAAATATAGAGAGAAAGGGAGAGAGTGAGGAGCTGCAGAAATAGGAGGCAAGTGATCTTCAAGAGGTAAGAGAGTTCTTAGCTTTTAAGTTCAAGTTCTTAGTTCATGGAGTAGGAATGCTAGGAAATGTTATTTTAATCTATAATCTTCCATATATAGTTTTAATTTCATGTTTTTATGGTTTCCAATAGCTTTATTTCGAAAATTTGATGAAGAAGAAGTTATAGCAAATTTTTTGGAAGATTATGATCAAAGGAGCGAAGCTCTGGCAAAATTTCAGCAATTAGGAATTTCTGGAGTCAGTAGTAAAAATGCTAGTATCTTATGATGAAGATGATGTTCGAAAATTCTGGAAAAATTCATGATGAAAGTAGACATATAGGGATTTCCAAATCTATAAAGATTGTGTCATTTGAAACTCTTTGCAAAAAGTTAAAAATCTTAGAAGTTGAGTTACCTTTTCTGGGCGAAATTCTGGGCAGCGGTTTGAATTCGGGAAACTGGGAATTATCCATCAATTCTGGGTAAGTTCCAGTATTTTTCCTTGAAAATAGACATCTCAAGGATTCCAGAACATTTTACGGATCCTCATTTCGATTTGTTTGGAATTAGTTATGATTTTTCGAAGTTAGGCGAAATTCTGCCCAGAAATGCTGAATTAACGTTTTTCCGAAAATTAAGTGGAAATAATTAAAAATAAATCCTTCAAGGGTAAAAATGTCAAGTGTGGCCAAGATGTCTTTTGAAATAATGTTTGAGAATTAATTGAGACAATATTACCTTTTTAGGATAGACTGTGCACGTGTACCGACGACGAATGTACCTAAAACCCGACAAACTCAGGTACGGACGCGTATTGTAACATTAACGCTTATGCTTATGATATGGTTATATGTGAAAGTTATTTTCACTTGTTGATACTTTATTATGAAAGTTGCTTATGATATACTGGTTTGAATACGGGTTATAGTCTTGATAACACCGTTAAGTTTTCCTAGCGCTGAGGACACGATAGGCCATCGTGGCACTGATTATGTGCAAACTTGGGTAACATACATATTGCAGTGGCTGTGTTATGTTACTTGCTGATATGATTTTAAAAGTTGTAATGGTAAATTATTATTGTGATACCTGCCATATACTGTTTACATAAATATGAAGTTAACCGTTACCTGAGGTTCAATGAAAATTGAACCTCAGCCCCTGTTATAGCTTCAGGATTTCAGGGAGTCAGGATCAAGGACAGGGGTGAGAAGCAGGCGTGGGGAACCTGTGGAGACGTTGTCTTTTTGATATATAGACTTAGGTATATTAAACCCATGGATGAGTGTATAGTTAAATACATTACATACAATATTATTCAGTTACTCTTTGTTTTAAAATATTTTCAACTCTCAACTCTGTATGGAAACGTTTATGAAAATGGGATGTTACACCGGCTGCTAATATAAAATATATTTAGAGAATTGATTTTAGTCTTAAATATAAAACAAATTTTTTATATTTGTCAACTATTTCCTAATTTACTCTTATTGTTGATCCCTCAACAATAATCAATGAAAGTGAATGAGGGGATTAATAAAAGTGACTATGATGGTTTGGAAAATACATATCCTATTAACTAACTTAACCAATTTTTTCTTAATCTAATCAAATTAAGTAAATATATATTATATTAAGAATAAGAGAAGTACTTACGAATGGGCCTAAGCTTTAGAAAGCTTTTGCATCCTTTGTGGATAGAAGCTTTGTATTTGTCATTTGGTCTAGATCGAGATGGAGTTTTTCAACGGCTACAAATAAATCTGGAGACAAATTGTAGAGAATTTGCACGAGAATTATGACTGAATTAATTCCAATCTTTTGATTTTGCAGCCTCAACATATCAAGAGACAAAAACTCAGCCTTACTTTTTCTCATCACATACCAATCATTTCAGGAGTGATCAGGCAGTGAACCAGTTAAAGTGCTGGTTTCGAAAGAACACATACATGTTATCCAAGTTGAACGAACAGATCAATTGATAGATTTTTCATCAAGAGATTATAAATTTTGAGGTAATTTTGAACCAAAATTTTGTCTAAAAATAATATTTATGATTCTAATGTCATCGAGAGATAATAATATAATCCCCCCCCCCCCCCCCCCCCCCCCAAAAGAACTATTTTAGTTTTAATAGCTGCCTCAATTCTCGAGGAAGCGTCCCTTAAAGTTAAAGCCGGATAGCATGGACTTTAAAGCACAAGTAAAAGAGACACCCAAAATGCTTACCAAAAAAAAGAAAAAAAAAGAGAGAGAGAGAGACACCCGAAATAAAGTAAACATCAAAATTAAAATAAAATATAGAATAACGTCATGAATCATTTAACTATTTGTTACCTAAGTTATATTAGTTACCAAAATAAGAGAAGTTAATCCTAAAGTCCTTATGGTTTACCTTAATTTAATTAATCTTGAAAATCATTAATTTTAATTTATAAAATTTCATAAACTTTCATTTAATATGTTTTAACAGCTGTACATTTTAATAAATTAAATTTTATAAAGGTTATAAAATAAAGTCATCAGATCAACCAATTAAAGCCAAATTCAAACAAAATAAGCTACGTGTACCTGATTTAAAATTGAGTTAGCTAGACTAATAAGGACCTTTGGATTAATTTTACCAATATAATATTAAGCATCTATAAACAGAAAAGCAATGATATTGACAGTGATATACGGTTTCATCATTTATGTAGGGAATATTTCAAATCTTATAGTAGTTGCGAAGCAATTAGTTTTCTTGAAGAGAAAGCAAAGAAAACAGTCCAACCAAAGCTCTTTACGAAAGTTATTGAACATTGCTTCAAGAGTCAAATTGATTATTGCTATTTTTTCTTCTTTAGGTAGAGAGTGGGTGAAATTGGATCTAGTCATCTAGATATGTCCACCACCTATTTGGATCTAGATTTTTTTTTAAAAAAAATTATATTCTAAAAATAAGTTTTAATCTAAATATTGTATGTAGAACAAAAGATCGATTATGACAATCTTATAACTATAAACTCATAATAAAATTATTTTTACTTTAGAAAATTCAAAACCAAAAACAAAATATATAATAAGATATGGGCAATCTAGATGAAACATGCATGCACCTAATTAATCCGAATAGAAGATATTGGAAATTAAAGAAGTAAAGTAAGCATGATGATGATGACGGGATAGATATGGATATATAGTCTGAAATTAAAAACATTTAGTAATTAAAATAAGTAGCAGCAAATTAAATCCATATTCTCAACCAAAGCATGCATAATGCATGGATGAGAAATATGAATCATGACAATCTCTCCCTCCTTAACATTAATCCTAATTACAATCCAAATCAAAGACTTAGGCATATAATTAATAAGTATCAAGGTCCATCACTAATGATGTGAAAGTAACAGAAAGTGATAGAGGGAGATGAGTGGAGGGGGGGGGGGAGAGAGAGAGAGAGAGAGATCAGAACATGATGACATAAACCTAAGTCCTAACCATGGTTGGTGAGTGAGTGACCAGTGAGTGAGTGAGTGACAAACCCTAAAGGGAATCAAAATACCTCCCTAGGGTTTCATGCAAACATCCATTGATGCTGTTTCTCAGGATGATGATGATATGTACTACCAAAAACCCTAAAAAAGAAAAAGTCACTGTCCCTCCTAATAAGTATTAGTGAAAATTGGACCTAAACTTCCATAGTTTAGGCACAATGAATTTTTACAAAAAAAAGAAAGAAAGAAAGAAAGAAACTAAACAGGAGTTAATTAGTACTGATGATGAGAGATTAATGTTTTCCCACCCTTACCCAAAGGGATGAGAAACAAGATGACTTATTGGTTTGGTTAAACCCTTTACCACCATGAAAATTGAAAAATTAAAGTTGGTAAAGCATTTATAAAAGACATGATCTTCATGACCTGGCCTAATCATATTATACTAATTAAAAACCCTAACCCTAATCCTAAACCCTAGATATTACCATACAAAAAACTTTGGACATCCATTGCCCATGATTGCCAAACCTTCCTCTTCTTGCAAGAGGTGAGATGCAAGCAATATTTGGAGGGATTAATTTACTATTCTTTTTCTCTTAACTGTCCTAAATTGATTCTCTGTGATTACTGATCTTGATCATTTACAATTTCTTTCCCCTTGAAATACTTTCACTGATTAGCCCTTTCCTGAGAGCTAAACAAGCTTTGCCCTAATTTCTATTCCCAACCTTAGCTATTTCCAACATAGCCTGAGCTGGTGATCCAAGACGATGACGACAACAATGATGAATTTACATGTTCAGGATTCTTGTCCCGAAGAACCCTAAATGACTGAGAAAAAAGAAAAATGCATGAGACTCTTCAAAATTGAAGCAAGTCACAGTTTTAGCTCCTATGGGGAGCTATAGCTGTTTTGTGTGTGTGGGAAAAAAAAGTCCAAGAATGGCCATTGATGGGCTTTTTTTTGGTGTGTCAGTGATGAAGAAAGAGAGTGAAGCACCATGGTTAGGCTAAGGTCTTTTTTCTGATGATGATGATGATGATGATGATGGAAACTTCAACGAGAAGCAATTAACTGATGATGAGAAGTTTCTGATGATGATGAAATTATAATATTGATGAGAGTCTCTCTAACGATGAGGAATTGGTGGAGCTTGAATAGCCATCTTCACGCCTGTGGCACAGCAAAACACACTGTCAAAGAAGTCAGTGTCTCATTTTAATTCAAAAGCTTCAACAATTTTCATGTTAACTTGTGTGTGGGTCTGACTAATAAATTATACATAACTCTCGTGCACATTGGACCATATACTTTAATTAACTTCCATAACCTCTGAATATTTACAAAGAACCACCTAAAATCTTACATTTATGTAGACAACCCCCATATGATTAATTTTATACATTACTTTAAAGTTTATGGGAATTATCTACATATGAATCAAAGTTTGAGGAGTTCTATGCACGCAAAAATAAAGTTTAAGAGGCTATATAATTGATAATCAGGGATGATTATTCACATAACTTAAAAGCTCACGGAGGTTTATTATTAAATTTTACATTAAAGGTTAAGGGGGTCATTTGAACATGATCCAAAGTATACAGGAGTTTTATGTAATTTAATGAATTATATACCCTAAATGTGCATTACTCATATGCCTAATTTTAGATAATGATATTTTTTTAAAAATGTTTTATTCTGAATACAGTGAAATAAATTTAGCAAAGTGGTGAACATGAGAAGTACAAACCTGATTGCAAAGCTGGCGAAGGAGCAAGAGACATGGGTGGACCATAGTGTTGTGGGTAGCCACTGGCAGATGAAGTAATGGGAGAGTACTGAAAGAGGTGTGGTGGGTAGTAGACACCATAGCCCTGGCTGGAGGTGTAGCCGCCGGTTACCCCGCTGCCGCTCCCTTCTCCAAACTGCAGATATGGGTAGATGGCGGTGGCCGCAGCGGCAGCACTGCTCATCATGCCTCCTGCTGGTCCAGTTCCATATAGTGGGTACTGGGTTGCTCCTCCATACACACTATAGTAACCCTGCATGCATTTGTTATTTATATTAATATTAGTATACATATATATTATGTGAAAATTTTAAATAATATGTTAGTTATGCTTTTTCTAAGTTTATATAAAATTATAAGAAATTTATTTTTATTTTCATTTTTTAAAATAAAAAAAAATGCACTAAACTTTTTGTAGTCATGTAAATAAATTATTATTTTATTTTTAAAATTACACAAAGCTCATTTGAGATATATTTGAAAATGAAAAAAAAAACCTTCTATTTCTAAGAAAAAATTGTGAATATTAGTGACACTGAATAATTTGTAAACAATATATAAAGGATATTTACATAAGTTTCATCTTCTTTTTCTCTTAAAAATTATCAATTTTATGATTTATGTCATACATTACACTAAAACAAATCTAGAGTAAACATATATGACAGCAAATATAAAGCAAAGGAATACAAGGAAACATTGGATCACATGAAGGAAAATGAGAGATGATTAATTAAGAATTAAAAATATTAATAAAAAATTATTAAAGCACAGAACCCAACGTGAATGAGAAAAGAAGGAATAATAATGGACCACAAGCATGGCTGTTTTTTTTTTTTGGGGGGGGGGGTGGTCAAAGACAATCGTGGCTGTTCATGTTGAAGAAAAAGAGGTAAAAGAGAGTGGAAATAGTAAGAACATATCAGACCACTTTGTTTCTTTTCTTTTTTTATCGATTCATAATTACATTCATTATTGTATTGAGACAATCAGTTTCAGTATTATTCATGCACAAACACTGTTTTAAGGTACAATAATGGAGTTTCGTGTGGGAAGGGGAGGACAAGGTACAGGTTGTTGAAGTTTTCATGGGTTTGATTTTCTTCCCATTGTACGTACTAGCATTAATGGTTAAAATTAATACCAATATATATAAATACATAATATATTAAAAACCTTCACTATATTAACATCAATCACAGGAAGTTTAGATATCTCTTGCATTCTTGTTATTAGAAATAAGTGGAAGTATTAATAATTTATAAGTAAAATGACTCCCTAATCTTTTTTATTTTTATACTGATAGATGGAAATATTTTTTAAAATATATTATTTTGAAATTTTTATTTTAAAAGAATATATAAATGTAGAATTATAACTAATACTTTTAAAACGGATTATTCTGATTAGAAACAAAAATAATAAAGTATATATACACCATCCACTCCAAATAAAGTATATATGCAGTGCTCGCCCATCATTAAGAACGTGTAGAGGATTAATTAATTACTTAATTAAACTTCAACCTTTTTTGGTAAAAATTAGACTTCAATCTTGCGCTTAAGCAAAGGGAACAAATTTATTTATTTTTACTCTTCATCTTCCTCGACGTCAAACACTAAAATCATCCGTTTAATTGTTGGATAAATTTTCTTATGAAAATAATGTTTAAAGTATTCATTTTTATTTTATTATTAAATATAAAAAATTTCTCACTTAAGATCAAAAAACAAGTTATCATCAGTCATATTAAAATGATTATATAAAAGTATCTTCAATATAATTTTTTAATGATGTCTATTTTTGGTTAAAAATACCTTAAATTAATTATAAACTTTAAAAAGTAAATATTTTGCATAAAGCTGGTGCATCTTTAACTTAAATTATAGTTTTGCTACGGAATTTCACATTTTAATTTGACTTTTATTAGGAACTATTGTTTGTTCTAAATTTATTTATACTCCAAAAATTGTTTTACTCTGTGTTTTTCTTATTTTAAAATTTATATATTGATATGCTAAAAATTTATTGAGAAAATACCAACCATAATATGATATACATTTTAATTTGGAAGTTCCAAGTCCCAAATCTGCTGACTCCGAAATAATATATGTAGCAACAAAGAATTTATCTTCAAGGTTGATTCAGTTTAAAGTTAGTGTGTGTTAAACATTAAAATCGATTTTGAAAACTTTTTTCCTTTTTTTTTTTTGAGAATGCCAAAGAAAATTATTTTTAGCATAATTCGTACAAGATAATTAATTGATTGAGAATTGGGGACTACTATTATTGTCTGGAATGTAGCGAAAAGAAAGAAAGAAAGAAAATGGTAATATACAGTGAAAAGCTTTTTGAAGAGAATTCAAAAGCTGCTGTGTCGAAAAAGCTATGTTTTTAAAAACGCATCCTAAGTTATAAAAAGCTAGCTTGTTATGAAGCAGACAAAAACTAATAAAGAGATTACTCCGTATTAAGTTAAAGAGATTATTATTTAAAAAAAAACAGAGAAATTAAGAGAAGGGGAGATAGATTGGTACAAACCGTAGGGTAAGTGTAATCTGGTGAGTATGGGGAGTACCTGAAAATAGTTATCATAAAAAGAAAATTAAGCATTTCGTTAATTCAGCACATAAAATGAAGTAATTTTTTTTAAAAAAAAAAAACAGACAAACCCAGACAATTAGTGTTTGATCATCTGTTAAACTTTCTTCTTAAAAATATATTGTTCTTTTTCAGGCCATTCCTTGTCATATATATCCTCAGCTTCTTCAGAAATGCTCTTCTAATGCTCCTCTCATGGTCTCATATATATTATAGAGTACAAATAGATAAATTCCATATTTTTTTAAGTAAAAAATGGGAGGAAATACATCTGATTTATTATGCTAAGCTTTGAATAAATCCTGGAAGGTAGTATTTATAAAGAATTCAAACAAAATAAATTAGTAAATAACTAATGACAGATTGTTTTTTTTAGGGTTTTTTCATGGTGCAAATGATTGAACTTGATGTTGAAGTTTCCATGTCAAAATTTATTGTTAACGATTTCACATGCACCAAAGTTAGTCTACAGTCTTACACATGGGTGTGTTCCACTTTTCTCTTTGTCCATCTGTGTGTTGTGACTTGTGAGTGTGTGACAGAGAGAGAGAGAGAGACAGAGAGAGAGAGAGAGAGCAAACAAAAGCTGTAACAATCATGTGGAGGGTTGATTCGATGATAAAAAGAATATAAATATGAGCTAGCCAGCAATATGGCATGCTTGTGTTAGTGATAAAGTCTAGCAAAGTAGTAGTAATAATAACGAAGTGTTGCTGTGTTGTGAGTGTGAGTGGTTGCGTTGTGCATCAATGAGTTGTCACTGCACGTGCCATTCCCACAACATCTCAGTACACTCACGTGATGACTCACAGAGAAGACTGGGGGGAGAGATAGAGAAGAAAAGAGAAGTAGAGAACTATATATATAGTAGCAGGCATTAATTAAAAGGGATGATCACAGTTATATATAGATATTTCCCTCTAATCTGATATACAAGACTTCTTCTAGAAAACAGTCAATTAATTAGTATTCCTAATTGTTTTTATTGACACGTGTAGAAGTGAATTATATTTAAAACAGGTTGAGTACCTATATACGTACCCATAGAGATTATAAGGTGTTCCTTGCTGGAGAGCATAATGAGGGAGTGTTGGTGCTGCTGCAGAAGGAAAAGTTGACCCTACTCCTCCAAATCCTGTCTGAAACGAACCCATCACCCTAAAGTTCCTGCCTCCTCCTTCAAAAAATAAAAAATAAGAAAAATCAATTAATTACATTACTTCATTCACAGTATATTCACAAAAAATGAATATGAATGATGAGGGAGGATCCAAATCCTAAGAATTAACACAGGACAAGATACAAGACACAAAGTTGTTGTGTAGATTAACATATATAAATCCGCTTCAAGTCTCTCATATATATTAAAACGTACGGAAAAAGGAAAGTGATCATGCATGTGAGTGTGTCTGGGCAGACAATATTCATTGTTGAACTGAGTTATTTATTAGGTGATTCAGCCTTCGAATTTTAGTAAAACCGAAAAGAAAAGAAATATATCAATTCTAATTTATGATATATGAGCATCACATTAATTATATATAGTTAGCAAATTAAAATAATATGTCTTAACTACTTTAACCTTTTAAATCAGAAGGTGATTGAACAGCTGTGATGGTTATATATATATATATATATATATATATATATATATATATATATAATGCAATAAGTTGGCAAATAAATGAATGAAAGTGTAATAATAATAAGGAAGACTGGGATTAGTTTTGATGAGTTAAATAAGAACCATTGTGAAAGAAGAGAGTGTACGAAGTGTCAAGTTAGTGAGAAATGAGAGAATGAGTAAATGAGAAGAGAATAAATGAACATGCAGATCACAGAATGGAACTTTCCACTCTGGAAAGAAACGAATATTCATTCATATTATAACAACAGCTAATTGGTTTCTGTCTTCCATTCTTACCACAGAATATTTTTGACAGTGATCATCTCTCTCTATCTATATTTATATTCATATTTTTAGATCTATATGTTTATATCCTGTAATTCTTTGTTCGTTACTTCACTCATCAAATGCAACAAGAAGCTATATATACCTAGGTTTGCATATATCTATAGAGAGAGAGAGAGAGGGAATATCCATGAAAACTGGTTACGAACAAGAATATAATGGAGTGAGAAGAATGGAAGCATCTTTTGAACAGTGACAAACTGAATAAGAGGAATTTATGAAGCTTTTTGCCTCAGATCTTATCCATCATATCAGACCCAGACGATTAGAGACACTAATGTAAAAACTCATTCATATGTCGACACACATATATAGATATATAGACAGACCATGCTTAGGGGTAGAAGGCTTGGATCTCTGGACACCCAAAGAAGCTAGGTTGCAATTAGCCCTCCTGCCATCAATCACTGGAGCAGCATCCACACAAGCTCTCATGGCGGCATCTGGTTCCCGAAAAGTAACCTAAAATAGAAACATACACCTTCATCATCATCTTCATCACCAAAAGCAGAAGATAAACAATCAAATTAAACTAAACCAATATTACTTGTTTTCCCTTATTGATGATCATTAAGCTAGCTAGGTCATCGATCGGTCTTAAAACAAGAACTTGAGATCTACCTAGTGGCGGCTACACATATATATACATGTGATTATGTGAATGGGAATTAAAGAGAATGAGAAGAAGAAGTACAAATCCATAGCCTTTAGATTTGCCAGTAGCTTTGTCAGTGATGACGACGGCCTCCAAGATCTCACCAAACTGCTCAAAATATTTCTTCATAGTCTCCTTCTGAGTCTCCCAAGCCAACCCTCCCACAAACACCTTTGTGTATGTTGTGTCCCCAAACTGCCCTGCCAAATTCGCCGGAGTCATATTCATCTCTTCTTTCTTCAATACTACTAATTAACCCTAGCTACAACAAACACTGATCTTCTTCTTCTTCTTCTTCTTCTTCTTCTGGTCTCTGTCAGTCTGATCGTTGATGATGGTCTCTGTTTATGGTACTCCTCTCTAATTAAAGTAGTTGTCAGCTATGTATGGCAAATGGCAAAACTCGTGTGTGTGTGTGTGTGAGAGTGAGTGTGTGTGAGTTGTGAGTATAGAGACAGATCTACGTGGGTGAAGCAGGAGAGAGAGAGAGAGAGAGAGAGAGAGAGAGACCCACTAGATTTAGAGGGATCTTGAAATCTCTGGTTCTGAGGAGAAGGATGTGGGGTGGTGGTGGAGGAGGAGGAGTTGATATTTGATGAATGAATGAGAGAGAGAATTAGGTCAGAGATCAAAAAATTAAAGAGGGAAAGAATGAGAGAGAAAATTAGGAGGGAACGAGAAGGCGAGAGAAAGTAAAAGGTATGAGAGAGAGAGACAGAGAGAAGAAAAATAAGGAGAAAAAAGAGGAAAGGGGTTCCAACATGAATTATACACAAGACAGCCCCACCAGCTTGCATTATTTGAATCGCAACCTCCCACGTCCAATCATGGCGAGTGGAAACACGCGCTGATGATTGTCATTTAGCGAGTGTGGTGATGATGATGTGTTTGGGTGGCTTCATGTGGGGGAAGTCTCCATTCCCACGCGCAGGTTTCTGTGGTCTCTCTCTCTCTCTCTCTCTCTCTCTCTCGTCTCTGTCAGAGGAAGCAACACAGCATGCGTTTAGGCTAATCACTTGTTTATCTTAATCCTCTCATATTTATACTTTTTTATTAAAATAATGTGTTCTTTCAATAATTACAGCTCAGCGATTGGAGGGAAAAATCTATTGGAGTGCTGTTGGTTATTCCTATCTATAAGTAATTAAAAATTTTTAAAATATGCGTGCCTCTAACTAATGTAGGAAAGGATTTGCCTGCATTGGCTTATAAATCGTTTAAATATTAATAAAAACTTAAATTTCAGTATCTTGTTAACAATATGAGGGTAAGAGGATTAATGAATCATTTTATAAAATTAAGGAACCAAAATAAAACTACATGCATGTACAATTGAAGAACTAAAAATGTGTGGAGGGGAAAAACTAAAAATGCACTTTTGTCTAATTTTATTCTATAATTAGAAGCAAAGGGAGTGTCGCTTTTCTTAAACAATGAGGAAAAATTAATATCCACGTCCTTACAGTTTTATCTTATTTTTATACAAGTTTCTATAATTTTTCCCCCTTTTTACTAAGTCTTTATATAAATTTTCATATTTTTAAGTATATCCCTATATAAAACTCGAGAAGTAAAACTAGAAGTGTCTTTCTGCTAGTCGAGTTGTAAAATTCAAGTCATTCCTTTTGAAAACTTGTGTTCCAGTCTTTTAGTTCCAAGTTCATCAAAACTTATTGTGAATTTATTAATAAGTCACAGGTCTCTGATCCTTCGTTGAGTTTGCGAATCTTGAATTTCTTATCAAGGCCAACCAATACATGTACAACAAATAATATAGAGGAAAAACTCACCATATATGTCTTCCAGTTAGGCCTGCATGTTTCCTGTCAAGCTTATTTTGGATTAGGAATTCAACCCTTTTTTCCTCAAATTTGATGATATAGATTCATTGGAAGGCTGTTTGCGTCCGTACAAATTTCCTGTTTGTTGAATTAAGGAGTGAGCAAAGAAGCTACTAATGTGATTCAAGAAGACATTACTCTTTTTCTGAGGGATTTTGAATTCTCCTTTTCAAATTATCCCTTAAAACCTACAGTACTTTTTATGCTTACTGCATGCTTGTTCTTCTTGTTCATTTTCTTTGTAATTGTGACATTTTGAATCTTTTTATTTACTAATGCATTTTGATGTTTCATCCGGGAGAAGAAAAAAAAAAAAAAAAAACTTCAGTGTGGTTTCACAAAACTTCAGATATTTATCTTTATTTCATGAAAACTGAAAGTTATTTTCTTGAAACTCGAATTTCAATTCCCTTTCTGTACCTCTCTCGATAACTTAAAAACTTGTGGTAATTCTCCTTACAACCTAAGTTTGTCCTTCACTAATTAATCTCTCTCTAATAAATCGATTCACGTAGCCAGAAACTACAAGCCATCCTATTTTTGAGTGAAAAACTTGAAGTATATCCTTACGATATCTCAAGTCTCATACAACTCTTAGTGAAAAATTCATGTTTATCTTGTCCTTAAATGTACTTATAGCTTGAGTTGATTACCTTATGAAAACTTCAGGATTCATTGTTTTTATCATAAAAACTCGAGTCACCCTTCAATGAAACTCAAGTCGTAGGGAGTATATCAAAAAATCAAATAATGCAGACTAAATCAGAATTATAATTTGTTTCCATATTAATTATAAATTTTTGCCCTAGTATATCAATTATAATTTGAACTATGTGTCACTTTAATAATTATAGATATTAGTAGAAAATAAACATGTTGCACTGCTCCTTATAAAACTTTTACGGTATTGGACGAAATATAATGGGAGAACCATGCATCCAGATAAGAGTAATAAGTAATAATTAATTAAATCTACATAAATTTAATTCTATTAATGTTTGTACCATTAATTTTCAGCCGCATATCTACCCAAAATAAATCACCAACAACCATAAAAAAAAATTTAAAAAAAACCTTAATTTTGAAAATACTAACGTGGTTCGTAAACTATAGACAAATCCAAATGTATTTTAGCAATTAAAGTAGTATACGAATTTTCAAAGTTTTAAATATATTTATTTTCTTTCGGTTGTTGGGTAATTGGGTTGGAGCATAATGATTTCTTTCCTTTTGCTCAGGGTGGGTCTGGTCCCACCTCTGGGACATGCATTGAGGATCTGCTATAAAAAGTTACGACTTCTAAAAATATAATATTCTTATTTTAATAATTTTAAAGGGATAAATAAAATATAAGAAATAGTTATATAAATAAATTATTAATTTTTGGACCCACAAATTTCTAATATATATTATTTATTTTCTCTGAATTTGTTTGAAACAAGACTGTTGGCAAGACACCTAATTTAATCCAGGTCAGATATTATTAAAAAATTATTATTAGTAAATATTCAAAAAAAATTATCAGTATGGATTTTAATAAATTTCATTTTTTACATATTAATAATCTAAATACTTTTTATTTCAGGAAAAATACATAAAAATAATATAAAAATTGGTAAAAGATATATAAGTATGTTGAATTTTAATAATTACAAATGAAATGTTATTAAATGTAAGAAAATTACCTAATTATCCTTGATTTTTTTTTTATTTTATAAAATCCTCAAACCCCCTTGTAGACTACTAGCAGTCAAAGCTATGGTGGTAGTGGGCTATCACAAAAGTTTTGGTGACCTTGTCGACGGCCAACCGCCAGAGTTCTGGTGGTCTAATATTTTTTTCTTTGAATTTTTTAACTAAAAGTCATCGATATGTTGAATTGTTAATATGCATATTAAAGTAGTAAACATTTTACCTATTGAATATTTTCTATTAACTACTTTTGTTTCACTGTTAACACTTCAAGTATTAATGTTGATTATTTTAGCTTCAATATTGACTACTCTAATTAAATAAACAAAAGCTTCAATATTGACTACTCTAATTAAATAAACAAAAGCAGTCAATCTGTATAATTGAGTTGTTAATAACGAAAGTAAAGTAGTTATTAGAAAATATTCAACAAGTACCGTATTTATTACTTTAGTATACATGTTAATAATTCAAGTATAGATATTAATGACTTTTGGTTGAGAAATTAAAAAAAATATTAGATCGCTGGAGTTCCAATAGTCAATAGTTAATATTGAAACTAAAGTGGTTAATATGTATATTTGAATTGTTAATAGTAAAACTAAGTAGTTATTAGAAAATATTTAACAAGTATCATATTTACTACTTTATTATATATATTGACAACTTTTCCTTAAGAAATGAAAGAAAAATATCAGACTGGCGAAGCTCTAATGACGCCACAGGAGCTCCGGGGGCCAACAAAGAGGTTTAAGGATTTTCTTATAAAAAAATGAAAGATAGTTAGGTAATTTCTCACATTTGACAACATTTCAAAATTTCAAATTAGTTTATTCAGAATTATTAAAATTCAATATAGTAATTTATATTTTATCAATTTTGATAATATATTTTTTGTCTTTTTCCCTTTTATTTTGAAATTATAATAGAACTAATTGAAATTTTCTTAAAAAAGAAGAAGTACGGATAAATATATTTCTTTAGATTCTGTTAAATTTTAATATTTTTTTTCAAAACATAAAAAATTTAATTAAAAAATAAATATCATAGAATTTTCTTAAAATATTTTGAAAATATGCAAAGCTTCCTTCTATTTATGTTGGAGGTTTGTAAATATTTCAAAAGAACATTGTAAGTTAATATAATTTTAAAAAGTGCTTCTGTTTCTGTAAGTTTTAAAAGTAGAAATCAAATTTTTGCAATTTTAGGGAATGCTGAAAAAAAAAATCTATTTCTGTTTAAGAAAATCGAAACAAAATTTGTGTACGGACTTTATTTTCTGTAAACTTCGTTGGCACAAATTTCATAATTCCTTTATTTGAATGGCTTACAAAGAGGTCCATATATCAATTTTCACATTCCAAAAGAGAACAATAAATCAACATGGGGTCCATTGAAAAGCAGAAAGAAAATAATGTATATTTTTCATCAAAGGCACAAAACTATCTACCCACTCACACAGGACTTTTATTCTATAGCATAGATTATTGCAATTTTAGTAATTGAATTTCGAAACGTCATCTTGTCTTCTTTGAATGATATAAAAATATGTATATTTAGTGTTGCCAAAAAAAAAAATATATATATATATTTAGTCTCCTTGTTCATAACTTAAAAAAGGTACATTTAATTAGTACAATTTTTAATTGAATAATTTAAATTTAATAATATTCTTTGATAGAGGATGAGCTCGGGTTCTAAATGGGTAATATGTCCAATTGTCATTAATAATAAAATAAGGAAATTCTTCTATCAATGCCCATAATTTAGACCCATTTTTGAATAAGTTCTTGCACTTTAAATTGAGAAATAGTTATTACTTTTACTTACCTCCTTATATTTTCCTTTTCATTACACACCCATTTCTATAGAAAAAAACAACCATGGCAATAATTTTCTTCCATATTTGACAATTATCAATGCTCAAGTATTCATGTGTGATTTTAGTTGTGAGTTTATACTTGATGTTGTTCATTAACCGTCAAATAGAGAGTGGTTTTATGTGACAGTTGATCTTGAAATAACTGTAAAATAAAGTAGCATATATTTTTTTTTTAAAAAAATCCATTGGACGATAAAAGGGACTTTCACAAATAGTGTAAATATTGAAAAACATATAGATTGTGATAATGAGTGGTTCTGATATTGGTAGAGCATTCTTTTATATGGTCTTAATTAGCATTCTTTTTTATGATCTTAATTATCCAACAATATGTGCTCGAGATAAAACTTATCTCATATGCTTACCTCATATATTGTAAATTCCTATTCGAATCCTCTTATTCTTCTTCTTATAAATAGAAATTAGACCAAACAAGGTTTTTCAAGAACTCTTACAATATTTTTTTTAAAATGAAGAAAAAAGTCAAAAGCCTCTCGAGATGGAGATGAGCTCTTATCTCTCTCTCTCTCTGCGCGCTGTACCTTCTTGTCATCTTCTTCCTCTCTCTCACACGCTTCATTTGTGGTTCTCACATGCTTTTTTTTTTTTTTGAGAAGTACAGGCAAGCATTAGCTTGAGATGGAAATAAAAGATGAATAGCTAGCTCTAAATACAAAACATAGATAAAAATCTACGATGCTCTCACATGCTTTTAATCCCTCACATTACAATCCAGATCACTTTTTCCCCTTGGGATTGCCTCCTCTTCTATCGACTAAGTCGTCAATATTATCCTTCGCTTTTGTGTCTAACAGTGGTCATCAAACCCAGAATTTTTGGGTCTCTCATTCTGGGTTTTCCTTGCCTTTTGCAACTTTCAGATTGATAAATTATGGGGTTTCCTTCTCGGCTCTACTTATTAGCTTTTGTTGAAATGCAATGTTGAGGATGTGTTCCTCCTTTCCATTTTGAGTTTTGAACTTTTCACTCCATCTTTTTCTATTAGATTAACTTTTAAGTTAAAAATTTATATAACCATCCGTTTTTAGTTTTTTTTTTTAAAAAAAGTCTTTTTTTTTCTAAAAAAATTTAACTTAAAAGTAGTTTTTAACTTTAAGAAAAGATAATCCAAATAGGTTCAAATCACGCTGAAAAAATAGTTTCTACCTCTAACTTAAAAGAGCATAAACCAAGTAAGAATAACATATTTGATGTGTGTTGCGTTGTTGATCACTTGTACCATATATCTTTCATTAATTTGAAAATGAAACATTTTTCTGCTTTGTCCATGTTTAAGAATATAGAGAAAAATTACATTAGCTTTCAAGTCATCTCTTACTAATCACTTTTATACCTCTTTACAACTGAGTTATATTGAGTTACATGCAGGCAAACTCCCTAAACTTTAAGTCATTTGCAGAATAAAATTTATTATTAAGAGATGACTTAAAGCCAATGTATGTTCCTCTATGTTTTTAAACGTGAGTAAATTAAAAAAAAAAAAACTTGTTTATAAGCAAAGTTAATAAGTTAATCATCATCTCTTTTTTAATTTAGTGAAGTATCACTTATGATTATGATTAGGAGGGAGTGCAAGTAAATATCCAATATATCCTGTCCAATCTAGTAAAGCCGACGGCATTTTTTTAAATTTTTTTTTTATGCCAATCTATATAACCAACATAATATTATCCATTATCCAAGACTGAAACCTGTACCCAACGCGGAACGAACAAAAAAAAAAAAAAAAAACCCTCTAACCAACAACGCTATTCGGGTATTAATCTCATTAATTAATGGGACCTATCCATTTAACCTATTCGTAGACACACACACACATATCTGATGAGACTTGTTCATATCATAACTTAGGAAGACTTTAAGTAGAGTTTTGTGCCGCCTCATGACTTTCTGTATTTTCCCCCTCTCATACTATAATATAATATTAAACTCTAGCCAACTTTACTAGAGACCCTCTAATTTATACATTTACGTACTTATTAAATAATGTGCCTTCCCCTTAGTATAATATAGTAATAATTAGACTCTTTTATGGGGTTTTGTATCTCTCTCTCTCTCTCTCTATTAGTGAAAATTTGTGTGTAGGTAACTATATTTTTCTTCAAACTTTAATTTACTACCTCTGTGTTTTTCTTTTCTAATTAAATACTTCAATGTTACTATATTAATAGTGTTAACTCATGTATAAGGACTAACAATGATAATGAAGCAAAGTTCTTAGAGCTAACCATATTGAGAGAACAAAATTAATGATTTAATTAAGAAAACACATAGATATCAAATATAAAAAATAAGTGAAAGAATAGGTACTTGCAAATGTGTTTTTCTTTTATATTTTGACAAAATTTTATTTTGGGTTCTCTAAATTTATATAATATTTAATTTTAATCTATAATTTGATAAATATGTTTTCGGTCCTCACTGAGACACTAACCCTAACAACGTTGGTCTAAAATGTTTTTTTTAATCATTTCTATTTTTAAAAAATAAAATTAATATGTCAACATCTAAAAATATTTTTTTAATATTTTAAAATTTTGACAATAACATTTTTAAAACAAAACTAACTGGTCATAGAATTGAAAAGATACCTTACAAAATTAAGGGAAAAAAATAAAAGGACATATAAATTAAAGGGGAAAAGACAGAAAAAATAACTTTAAAATTACAAAATCTCAAATTAGGTTTTTGACCAAGAGTTGATAGGAAAATGATAAAAGTTAATAAGCAATTCACAACTCATTTTTTGGGAAATATTTAATTTGAAATTTTGCAATTTCATAATATTTTTTTTTCTTTTTTTTCCCGCTAAATTTAAAGTACTAAATGTGCATTGTAACTATTCTTTTTAATTTATTTCCCCTATATTTTCTTCCCCACACACATGCATATTCATTCAAAAATGAAATATAGATGTGCGAGTTGTGACTTGTGAGGTCTCTCTAATTATTAGTACTATTTATTTCCACGTATTAGTCCAGAAAAAAAAAAAATCTAATTAGGTATACTAATTTTTTCATGATAATCAAATATACTAATTTAATATATATACTAATCTGAAATATTCGCATGATACCAAATTACTCATGGGATCATGTCTAGGGAAAGAGGTTGGTTGCTTAGAACATAACAAATTCAAATTCAAATCTATTTGGAGAGGTATACTGATTTAATTTAGTACCACAGTGTATCAATATTCTCATTAATTTCTAGAACTTGTAAGATTATTCATTTAGTTTCCCTTCTAATAAGTAATAATTACTTATCATTATTTTTTGAATAATTATATATATAAATTTTTTTTGAATGCATCTAACAACCATGATTTGTACCCGCCAGCTGCACCAAGTTGCTTATTATATTAATCACAATAAATTTGTGTGGGTGTCGTTGACACTTGCTTAGCACGAATATGTTAAAAAGATCACGGGCCAAATTATATGAAACTTCCCAACTACTTTATGTCATATGTTAATATTTTTTTTAATCTTTAAAAGTTTATAATAAATCTTCCTAAACTTCTATGCTTATAATAATGTATATATTTAGTTTTTTATGTTTGCATCAAATTTCATTTTAATCTTTAAAAAGTGCATATTTAATCCTTTAATATTAAAACCGTTAGTTTCTTCTAAAGAAAAATGCTGACTTCACCAAAACCATATTAGCTTAATCCTAAATGGCTTCCCCGTCAACTCATTTTTTTTATTTAACAAATTCTATTTTAATTAAAATAATAATAATAAAATAAACTCTCATTTTTTAATCAAATTTTTCATATTGCAACCATCTTCCAAGGCCAATGCTTTCCACTGTGAATCTTCAATACCTTCCTCCATGAATAATCTTTCATAGCAAGAACCAAGTTTCTTCAAAGAAACTTGGTTTTGATTTATGATCGAGCAATCTGTTTATTCTCCTTCGTTTTTTTTAATTCCACGGCCTAAATAATATGCTGCATTCTCATTTGTATATGCGCTTCTCTTAAACCCAATAAAATAACTTCCTTTTCTATGATCTCTTCTAATCTGGTCCAAGGTAAACATTTTTCTTTTTAATACTCACATTCCAAAGTCTCAGAAATTATGATTCCAAAGTAGTAATGATTAATGGATTTGTTTTGGGCTGATCGGTCTTTGTCGGTCATGGAGAAAGAAGGAGGTTGGTCGTGGACGGTTTTCGATAAGAAAGGGAAAGGAGATGAAACAAATTGATTAAAAATTAAGAATTTATTATTATTATTATTATTTTAATTGAAATAATATGAATTTGATATAAATTTGAGTTAGCATTTTAAACTCAAGGTTGCATGTTCAACTCTCTGTAAGTATATATGAATATGGGTGCATACGTAAGTTCCTTCTTCTAGACTAAGAATGATAGATCATGACAGGAATATTGTTATATAAGAAGAGATCGTGATAGAAATATTGTTTATAAATAATTATAAAGATTGTGAGACAATGTTCAATTTATATGCAATTCATATGAATAATTAATCTAATTTTTAATGCGGGAATAGCCATTAGTTCCCATCCCCAATTTCCAAACAGAATCAAGAGTCAATTTCAGTACTTGTTCGGAACCAACGTTACTTAATGTGTCGATATATATCACTCATCTCTAAAAAAATCACATTTATCTTAAACATTAACTATATATTTGGAAATTTATTACTATTATTTGATTTGAAATTTTTTTTAATCACTCAACAATACCAAGCCTAATATAAAGCTTAAAAAAACATTTCTCCCAACCTTAAAGCTTAAAAGTTGAAAAAGACTAAACCCGTATTGTTGTTTGAAAAAAAAAAACACAATTAATTTATATAAAAAAAAATTTTGTAATTTAATTTTTACATTCATGACATTTAACCTGTACCAGCAATAAAAATAAAGTCAATATAAACTGTATCTGATCCTTTTTTCGCCACAATATCTTATCCACTAATTTAATTACAAAATTCAAGACAAGGCGAATAATTATTCAGTTAGAAACGACGATATCAATAATAAATATTTATTGAACATCATCATCTTCTTCTCCTTCCCGTGAGATGGAGCATTTTAAGGTTTAGGAAATCATTTTTGACGCTCAATAATTTAAGAGGGGCAGGTCGCAGGTATGTTGCCGCGCGTGCATGTCACGTGCACCCGACAGACTGTGGTGGAGTACAGCGCAAATCGATGGAATGGCAATTAGGTAATAAGACCCCACAAACAAGGGCAAAATAATACACCCACATTATGATTTCTATCTTAATGTGAGATTCCCTCTCAGCAATAGGCCATTTTTTAAGAAAAATTATTGTGAATTCTTAAAGTATCTCTTGCTACATAAAAGTTGCGGTTTGAGTATATCTTCAGCTGCCACGTAAGTATTTCACTGAATTTATTTTTATTTACATATTTTAATTTAAAAAATAACTTCCAATACGTAACAACCTACTGTTCCTACTAACAAGTAACAATGTTCTAAACTTTTTAATTATATTATCATAAATATTTCAAATTTTATTTATATTACTTTAAATTATTAGAATATATACACACACATATTTAAATGATAATATCATAACTGAAAGGATTAAGGTGCAAAAATACATACGAGTTTTTTCTCATAAGCGCTCACCACCACGTGCTTTTTGTTAGAACAAAAATACACATGTGGTTACCATTTTAGAGCAAAAGTCACATTCTACCATTATGTTACTGTTTACCACCGTTAGTTACTATTTATTTAATTTTTTTCTCTCATCAGGGTGAACAGTAACATAACAGTGAGATGTGACTTTTACTCTAAAATGGTAACCATATGTGTATTTTTGCTCATAAAAAATGTATATGGTGCTGGGGGCTTCCGGGGTAAAACACATGTGTATTTTTGCTCATAAAAAAGTATATGGTGCTGGGGGCCTTCGGGGTAAAACACATGTGTATTTTTGTTCCATTACCCTAAATGAAATATATTTTATATATTTTGAATTAAAATTTTGTGAGTGCCTTAATTATTTAAATCATTTAAATTAATTTTTAATATATGAGTTTAATGTTTTTACTTTTACTGCAATTTTATTTCTCTCACTCACATAAAAGTGATTGAGTCTCACTAATATTCTCTCTCTCTCCCCTCTTTACCATAGGACTTACTCACTTTTATGTAAGTATAACAGAATTACTTTAATGTAAGTATGACAGGAAAAAAAAATCTATAGTAAAAACAGAAATATTAAACCCTTAATATAGATTTATATAATAACATAATCCAGGAATTTCTTTGACAAATTTGATAATATCCTAAACTTATTTTTTATTTATACATTTTATCATAAGAAATTACTTCACGTAACGAGTAACAACGTCCCAACTATTCCCACTAACTCACATTTTAAATATTTTAATAAAAAAAAATTTTGTTTGCATTATCATAAATATTAAAAACGTCAATTTATATGACTTTAACTTATTTGAAAAAACTGGTTTGCATGGAAAAATTAGTCATGGTATTTTTCTTTGATTTTATATATTTTGACTAAAATGATAATATCGTAACTGAAATATATTATATATATTTTGAATTAAAATTTTATAACTTCCTTAATTATTTAAATAATTAAAATTAAAATTTAATATATTAATATAACACCATAATCCTGAATTTTTTTTTACAAAATTGATAATATCCTAAAATATTTCCTAAGATAATATATTTAATATATCACATTAAGTATTATTACGTACGTACCTAGATTTTAGAATGTTGACTTGTCAAACGTGGGCGCTTGATATATCATGCAAGTCGGTGTGCATGTGGCGGCTGTTGTGGCGGCTATGGTCTTTGATGCGCTGTGTGCCATCTCTTAAATATAGATCCGTCTCTTTCCCCTCTTCAACCTCTCTTTGCTATCTCCTCGTTCTTCTCCTATTCTTTAATCTTTTGTCCTTCATGAATTTTCTTTGCTGTCATATTTTCTCTGTCTCGTTACTATTAATATATAATGTAGAGTTGGTTCTCTTGGTTAACTGAGAATTGAAATGGGAAGGATAAAGAGCAAAACACAGAAACGGGTTGGTCATCATCTTCACTAAGGTTTTGTTTCGCTGCATTATTGATAGTATCATAATCACTTACATCTGGATATTTTGAATCTGGTTTGGTTTGATTTTATTTAGAAAAATATTTGTGTATATATATATTTTTCATTTTAGATGGAGAAGAATTGACTTTATAAAATTGTTATGATTTCTTTCATGATATTTTATCTATTCCTATCAGGGACGTCCCTCAAAAGGATTGAAGATTTATGGGTGTTTAGACTCACTATTTATCATGCCATTTAAGGGTAAATTAATGTCACAAAGTTAACTATTTTATGCATGCAAGCACAGGAAAATACCCGTTTGATTGTTTTAAAATTGATTTCAATTTTTCTCATGTGAAAGAAGATGTTTAAATATATATCATTCTTCTTCATGCCTAATAAAAAATAAATATTATCTTATATTTGTAGATTACACAATAAGGACCCACCCACTGGGCGCGCGGGTTCTATGCTAGTTAATAATAATCATAAGCGTGGTTCAAGAGATAATGGTGTGTGTGTGTAGTTGAACTAGGAATAATAGCCTTAAAAAGTGTAATGTTTACATAAAATTAAAAATGCATTAACCTATAAGTAAATGAACATGTATTAGATATACATGATCCAATGAAATAGTTAATAAAGTACAAATATGATACTCCCTTTGGCCGGTTCTTACTTTAAAAAATAAATAAATAATTTATAAAAATATTGAGAAAGTTAGTTAAATTAATTATTTGTAATAAATAGGTGTTGGTTAATTTTTCTAAAATATCATTTCTAATTATGTGTGTTGTAACTGTTGTTGATAGAAACCACTTTCAATTCTATGTGAAATTAATAGGGATATTTTAAAAAGAAAATTATAAATTTAGAGGATAAAGTAAATTATGGTCTTATATTTATAACCAATGAGGGTTGACACAGATAGTAAGGGGTCTAGGACTTGGCCCCTGGGTCGTGGGTTCGATCCTCTCTACCGTCGTTGAGACTCCTTTGGTAGGCGATCTCGTAAGTCCTTAGTAAGTACTCATAGAGCCCGGGGCCGTGCCTTGGCCTGGGTAGGTGACTGGTGTCGAACCCTTTCAAAACTTTTGATTATAAAAAAAAAAAAATAAATAAAAATAAAAAAATAAAATAAAATCGATCCGTATCTAACTTTTATATTTAGAATCGTGGATATATCATATATTGTTATTTTTTGAATTCATCAAAACTTTGTCTTTTTATTCTCAACCAGTAAAAGAATATAAAATCTAATCTTCAATACAAAACTTTGAGTTTTGACTACACTACGTAGAGGGTTAGTTCACCAGCCTGATCTGTCATTCTGATAAGGTTTTAATGTTATGAATTCTTGTTATAATTTTTGTATGTGTTACAAGTATTAAATGAATATTGATTTTTGTGTGCTTAAATCATTTCCTCACGACTGCAAATTTATTTACTTTCGTTAAATTAATCTAGAATGAATTTTATGTTTTTATATGAAGTTTGAAAAATGTCGTAGTACATCCATCCATAGCTTGTTGAATGTGTAGTTTTTATACACATTTTATATGTTATTTTCTTCCACTTCATTAAAAATTTTATTCGTCAATCCATTAATTGTTTTCTAACCAATCTTAATCAATTGTTTATCTATATCTTAATAAAAAAACCAAAATTTAAATATTTATTAAAAGGGTTTTGCCTAGCATGCTACTTCTTAACTAAACCCGGGGAGTCCAATCCAATACAGCTACTTCGTATCATGTGGTTTGATGCATGAAAAGCAAAAGAGCTGGGTACATTGTAGCAAATTAGAGAAAATAATTTGGTGGTGGTGCAGGGGAAGGATTGGTGGGGGGAGAAGTAGGGGATCATATCTCGAGAACGTGAGAAGAAAAAAAGAAAGTGAGTTTCAGGCACTGCTCAGCCAACCAAATCCAACCCCCACACACACTCTCTCACATACAAATAATAATAATAAAAAAATACAACTAAATAAAGCAAAAAGTCCCATAGAAGTGATCTGTCAATGGGCCCACATCAAGCTCATATTTAGAATACTACATGTACACATACAAGTGTATACGTATATCTTTCTTTTTATTTTATTTTTTTTTTCCCGCTCAAGGTATACGTATATCTCAAGACAAAGTATAATAAACTCTATCCAAGTTTTAGTGTTTGCGTGCTACAGCTTATTTTAAGCTTATTCTTTAAATATAAACTCATTATATGCTTTTTTTTTTTTTTTTTAATGGAACATTAATTCCTTAAAGTGATTGAACGTACAAGAATTCTAAACTGAAATGGACTTCAATTGTATCAATATTAAAGTGTTGACGAAACATATATATATATAATTCTTGAGAATTTCATTTCTTCTATTTTTCTAACATTCTTATTACTTATTTTCATTCATCTAAACATTCCTAGTTAGAGATGTTTTATTATTATTATTATTATTCTTCCCCTTTGCCAATTGAGCCCAAAGATAAGGGGTTCCTAGTTAGAGATGTTTAGTTTTTGACAGATCAATGCCAAAGACCATTGTGGGCCTTTGAAACGCAATAGACCTCTTGCACAATCCAATCAAACGTTGCTTTAATTTGATTTCAATACAAAGGCCCAACAAATATTATAAGACCCAGTGACAAGATCAAGCCCAGGCCTAATATCAGGGTCAGGCCCAAAGTCAGCTACATGCTCTTTTATGTGGAGATTTTAGAGAGGCAAGCTGTGGTGGGGGGTTATAAGCTAGAGATCATGAGGGTAGATGGATGGTTGGTTTTTCTCATCTGTTGGGCTGTTGTAGTGCCTTTATGCTGAAGAGTGGGCCATTTTCAAAGAACTTGGTTTGTGTTTGGTTTCATTTTTTAAACCAAGGTTTAGGTTCAAACTATGGTTTTAAAAGTGAAGTTGTCAAACATCACATCAAAATTCAAAATAGTTTACCAATGAGGAGTGATATAGTTGGCTAAGACGTCGTCGGCCTTCACTTCAAAAAGGAGAATGTTTGATACCTGTGGGTTGACACTACAAGAAAAAGGGTAAATACCGATCGACTATTAGAGGTGGTTTTCAGTAAACCGCCACTAAATAACATTTAACGGCGGTTCTGGAGGTGTATATCTTAACCGCTTCTATATTATCAAAATACTGCGGCAGTTTTATTACTCCGCCTTCAAATGAATCAAAAAGAGGCGGTTAGTGAGACATTTCCCCATTTTCATGTATCAATTTAATTCAAGGCGGTTTACGTAGACCGTCTCTCTTGAATATTTAGAGGCGGTTTTGCACTAAATATGTCAGAAAGTCTTATAAACAACTTACATATAAGATTAACATTCACAATTCTGAAATTCTTTTCATCCCCTGTACCTAAATGAACTTTTCCCTTTAGACTTTGCCAACCCTAGCGTACCCGTTCCTTCACTCTTCTTCGACCTCCATTTCCCCCGCTGAGTTCTGCCGTTGAGATCGTCACCCGTGAACCCAGCTGCCGTCGCGATTTTCTTCGACCTACTTTGAGTGCGTTCTTTCTTTTGCTTGCCTTTTTTCGTTCGCATCATTTTGTTTCACCCTGGGTCGCTGTTCTGCTCTACTTCTGGTTTGTTATATTTCTGCTCATTCTAATTCGAACATTCTTTTGGATCCTGCTAGTCCGTTTGCTCTCCTCTGTTGGTGGCATTCATTTCAGCTACGGGCCCAGATACGAATTCGTTGAAACCTAGGGCTTGATTCTATTTGATACTCAAGTAACGTTCTTATCTTCATCTTATCAATTTGATGAAACTTCCGCGGGGGGGGGGGGGGGTTTCATTATCTTAATTCACTTCATACGAGTTCTGATTCTATTTTTTTGTTTTGTGGCTAGGGTTTTTTCTGTGTCAACAATTAGCTGCAGAGTTGCCATAGAAACAACGATGCCTAGGTATGGACTCTTTGTTATAAGTGCTTGATTATAGAGAAACTTATCAACAATTTTTTTAATCGTATCCGCAGGTACTACTGTGACACTTATTTGACCCACGACTCTATAAGTTCTATGACTTATGAATACTCTGCAACGATTATTCGTTTATGTAATTTTGATTGTAGTTTTGGGACTGCTTTATTACTGTTTACACAAGCTTAGCTTGTCAATGCTGTTGTTGTTTTCTGTTTGTAATCAATCCATGTTTTATTCTAACTCGCAATAGAGATTGATATCAATGGTAGACAATGTCTTTTAGTGTGTTTAAAGTGTTGGACCTCTATAAAAATCTTAGGTGTGATGCATAATAAGGCAGGCAAGAGAAGTCTCAAGTCCTCATTAAGCTAGTCGTTAGAGTAGGGAAAATGTATGCTTATCTAAATAATACATGTGAGTTTTCCCATATGATAATGCATCGATGGATTCCACTCTGCAAGTTGATCGAATCATCAAATAGATAGAATAACTTAATTGTTTTTGCATATGATAATGCATCAATGGATTTTATATTACTAATCAGGCAATTTGTCAAAAAACAAAAAAAAAGGGAAAAAAATAGCATTCAAGGTTGGATTTATCTGTCTTGTCCCCTCATTTCGTAATAATGGAGTATCCACACCCTTTCCATAAATGATTGTGATTTTGCATCATATAATTTGTGAGCGTCTTAGCTCAACATTCTTTAACATCGGTGCCCCTCACCTCAGGGTAACTTGGGGTTCAAAGTTGGGCCTTATTGTCCCATGGTTTTAGCCATTTGCTTAAAAGTGTCCATTCAAGCAATGTTGTGTGGAGTGCCAGCTTGTTTGAGTACTGCAACTCCCCTTCTTTCTATAGTAAAAACTACTAGTTCAAAATTTTGTCTTACAAAAAAATTTATTGTACCATTTTGCCTAGGTTTTTTTGACAATGGCACCACACTTTAACCTTGGCTGCCTATTTTTTGTCAACATTTTCTGTATAAATTGAATTGTCAGTCATTTCAAAATTAATATTTGAAGGTGTATTCATATGTTGCTTGGTTCCCTTTTTTACCCTCCATGTATCCTTTCAATTGCTTCCTAACATGCTTTGGAAATAATGCAGGTTATATTGCAACCATCAGTTAGAAAGCAGCATAATGCAGGTTACAAGCACAAGGTACTGTGTAAATTCAATTTCTTGAGTATAGCATGGTTTATATGACACATGACATATCTTTTCTTTTCTTTTTGTTTTGCAGCGTCAGACACTTATTCTGTTTGTTTTCATCAATTTCCCATCAATTTATTCACCCATCTTGACTTAAACTTCCATCTATCTTTAATTTCATTTTAAAAATAAATTACAGTGATATGATGTATAGTTTCCTATTCGTCTTCTGTTTTTTTTCAATTGACTCTCTGTGCATATTACAAGTTTATAATTGCTCTCTCTTGATCTTTCTTTTCATTGATTGTCTGTTTGCATTTTATCAAATTTCATTTTTTTTGGGATTTGATGCTATATAAAAATTCATATAGCAGTGAGATTTGATTTTATGGAAGAGAGACATTTAGTGAAGAGGAAACGAAGAGGAACCGGTGGAGACATTATATTCCTTTTCCTTAAAACAATGCTTGACACCCTTATTTCCGTAAACAATTCAAACTTAAACTTTGGTTTATAAACAGGGAAAAAAAATCTTGCATGTGACCTTATTTGAATTAAGAACAAATGGCTGAACAAGACATTGTAGTATTTGATTTTTGTTTTCAATTTTGTTTCAATGTATCAGGATGCAAATTTGAGGTCTCCAGGGCTCAGAAGATCTTCTCATGCTAGTCATGACCCGTATTGTGACGGACCGGATTCATCACCTCATATTCCATCCCCATCACCACAACCACAACCTTGAATATTTTTTTTAGATATTGCTTTTGGATAGTATTGTTGTCATTATCAAAGGAATTTATCCAATGTTTAGCAGTTGATATTTTGTTTATGATTGTTAAACATACTTTGTTCTATGATTTTGGATAATGTATGCAAACATATTTAGCAGTTATGACTTTGTTTATGGTTGTTACACATATTTAGTGGTTGAGACTTCTGTGGTTGTGGTGAATTTATATATCTTATGCTTTTAATTAAGGGCTTTTAACATTGTATGGATATGTATGTTGAAATGCAATAATTTTTTTTCTTGATACATCAAATGCAACAAGTTATTATTTCATTATTAGAAAAAAAATTATTAAATTGAAACTGTAAAAAATCATCTATTAACTACCTTTAGTTGTTAAATTTTTTTTTAAAAATAAAAAAGTAAAAAAAATTATTTTTATATACCCGTCTTTTAAAATCTTTAACCCCATGCAAAACTGTCAAACCGCCTCAGAATGACATGTAGAGGTACTTACTAAACCGCCTCTGAATAATATTTTGAGGCGGTCACTATAACCGTCTCTAAATATCAATCTGAGGTGGTTAAGACTAACCGCCTCTATATTCCATTCTGCGGCGGTTCAGATAACCGCCTCCAAATAATATTCAGAGGCGGTTCAGGAAACCGCCTTTATATTATAGTAGGACTTTTTTTGCGCTGATTGAGGCGTTAATAGCCGCCGACAACACCACCTTTGTTTATTGGGAGGCGGTTATACCAGCGGTTTGTTTAAACCGCCTTAGTTTGACTCACAACTGCGGTAACTTCAATAGTTTTTGAACCGCTTGCAGGGGAATATAGAGGCGGTTTGAACTGCCTCTAAATGCCAATATAACCGCCTCCATTTACCAGTTTTCTTGTAGTGTGATTTGAAGAGTTTGTTGGTGGGCAATCTGTAAGTATCTCTATAAATATTTTTTGAGCTTAAAGGCATACCTTGACCCTAATGGAGTACTAATGTCTACCCTTATTGAAACTTTTATGTATAAGAAAAAAAATTCAAAATAGTTTTAACCTTCACAATCATAGATTGGTGGTATGAACTACCTAAACACTCTTAAATTTTGCAAAAACCATAATTTGATAAGAAAAACATGATCAAAAGCTATTCTCTAAAATTTTCCTAAAAAATCATTCTTCAAAAACTAATCCAAATAAATCATTAACTTGGTTTCGAAAAACTAATAAAAAAATCATTCACTTTTTCGTTGCAATGAAAAAAGTTCCTCCAAAGGCTGAGTTTTGCAAACGTGACAAAGGTGAAATAATTGCACCCTTTTATCTTTATTATAAGGCATTTCTAAGAATCTAATCACCGCATCAAAATCAACAAACTTTGTCTGAAAATGAATGTTTAGGAGAGTTTATTATAAAATTTTAAGGGTTATATATAGAGGTTGTTTACATACGACATGAACTTCAAGGGAGTTTTGTATAATTTGACCTTATTTAAATTACAAAAAGAAAGAAAATAAGATATTTTCTGCTTGGAGTCAAAAGTAGCATGCCTGTTACGGGGGGTTAGGTTTTCTTTATGTATTGTTTGAGAGAGACAATTAACCATCCAACCAAGTTAAAATGATTACAGTAAAGAAATATTACAGTATAGGCTTTCCCCAACAGGAGTTCTAAATAATTAGAATTTTGTTGACCATAGCCTGAATATATAATTTAAAGAAATTATGTATTTAAAAAACCTCGATCTTAAGTAATTATTTAGTTTATTCTGGTTTACGTTTCCATCAAAACCTGAAATTCAGGTTTTGAATTTTAGGGTATTAAGGCATTTACACTCACATGTGCTGCTCTATGTCATAACTTCTGGTACACCTAGCTACCACACACACACAAAATCTGAATATTTTAAGATGATATATGTGTGTGTTTGTATTACTAATATCTAAAAATCATAACACATGCATTGTTTACTTTTCCAATTTTGAGCAAATAAATAGAAGGCGCAAGATTTCTTATAAATAATTCAAATTTAGATAGAAGCTTTAGCTCATACAAATGCACGGTTATAATTTTTTTAAAATGTAAAACAATAATCAAATGTGGTAGAGGAGAGAGAATTTTGATAAAAATATGGATATACATAAAAATATCATAAAATTTGAAATTCAATAAACCATAAGTTATTTTTTATGCTTGCAATCATATAAAAAATAATTTATACTTTTCATAAAATCTATAATTAAACAATAAAGAACCTTTTTAGCCTATCCAAAAATCATTTTTAAGCTTAAATAATGGTAAAATACGGATATTTCAAATTTAAAGTGTTCGCATGGGTATATATTTTAAATTAATCTGTAAAATAATATCTGAAGCATTCATATGTAATTTGAAAATGTTTTAGATTTTTGTTCTTATATTTAATTCAAACTTCATTTCTAAAATATAATATTCCTAAATTAAATTGTAAAAAAAAAATCATATAAAGTCTAGTTTTCTAATTTAATCAATTAAAATTGAAAGAAAAAAAAACTTCTATTATTCACACACAAAGAAAGGAAAGTTCCTTTCTGTTGACACCTTAATTTGTTGAAACATGAACACTGCATGATCAAACTGCCAAAATTTTCAAGCAATGCAAACATACCTTATGACTATAATATTAATCAAAGAAACACAAAGTTGGCTTGTTGTTGAGATCATCATTATGGGTCACTTCACTTCTAAAGAAACCTAAATACATAAATTTAACCTTTTCCATACAAATTTGCCATGATCCTGCAATCAGACATACCCATTTTCAGGTAATGCAACCTCTTTTTGTTTGTGAAATCATTCATGATTTTGTCCATTTCTCCATTATATATATTTGAACTATTGGGGGTTATTTATCTTTTAAGATAGACTTTTAAACATTTATAGTTTGGTTAATTAGTTCTTGATGGAATTCTCTTTGAATAGTTTCTGATCAACCATAACAATATTCTTCATAGTGTGGTCCCTAGCTAGGAGTCATTTAGTTGCCTTCTTTGAGAACAATTCTGTTTTTTTCCCCCCTTTTCCTTTCTAATTTTAATAAAGTAATCTTTTGCATTGTATCCCCATTTGTTATGATATTCTAAACTTGGATTGCCAACTTTTTTTTTTGGGATTGTGTGTTGTTTTTTCATATTTAATTTGAATTATATATGGTTTTAAATTTTGAATATCTAAATATGATTTAAAGAATACAAATAAAAAATTATTTTTATTTTGTGTCCTGTTTCTTTTACTGTAAAAAGGGTAAAATAACATATCATATATAAAATATAGACTCGTCAATACCAGCACTGGAACAGACATGGATAATCCAACTTTCTCGTTACTATCATAGTATTTTTTTATCATCCGTTTGTAATGAGAATATTTTATTAATTTTTTCTCAAATTTGTTTATAATATTTTGTTATATAAGTGACAATTTTGTGTATTTATCTATATTTCAACTACTTCTTTAATAATAAATTAGAAGTATGTTTGTACTGTATTAGGATAATGTAAAACTAACAAAAAATTTTATATTAAAAAATTCAAAAAAAAATTCGCAAAATTTTAATAATACATAGGAACTATTAAATTTTTAGCAAAGTAAATTAAGGATTTAATTTTAAATTATAAGTCAGTAAAATTTTTTCATGTTTCTTGACAATTAAATTGCATGAAGTTAACAAGAAAAGAATGTAATTATAATTACATCATTTCCCTACGCAAAAAAATTGCTCGTTCGTGGTTCATAACTCATAAGATGTCATATCAATGATTTATTTAATGATTTATCTCTTTTAACCAAATTTGGAATTGATAATTAAGGTGGTTGTTTGAGTGCTCAAGATTTCTCTTAAATGTCAAGAGATTTTGACATGTTCATATATTCTATATATGTGTATTGTTTTGCAAAAGATAAATTTATTGTGACTGCTTAGTTACATTTTGATTAATATATCTTTAAATCAACACCCCACATGTGATCACATGACATGATCGTCTTTAACTAATATAGTTAATGCCAAGAATAATTAAACCTATAGAAGTTCATTGCATGAGGTCTTGAAAGTTGCGTTTACCAATTTCCCTACATTAATGTAGGGTATCAATAGAAGACCTTCATGTAACTAAACTTTATAGTAGTTAAGTTGCGTCTTCTAACTTTACACAAAGTTTCAACTAAGTTTATTTATTTTATAAAGCATTTTTTCAGCTTTCTAACCCTAATAGCGTTAGTCTCAAATGATGATTTTTGTACTAATCATTATAATTATTTTTAAATTAAACTTATTATGTCAGTATTTGAAAATGTTTTGTCAACATTTAAAATTCCAACGTCAGCATTATGGCGTTCGGGTTAGATAACTGAAAAAGCACTTTATAAAATTAATGAACTAAAATAAAACCTTAGAGAAAATTAAAGGACTGAAGTTGCATTTTTTCCCCCTATTTAATATTTCTGCCTACTTTTAATTCATGTAATCTGGGTTAGCTCCATTGTTACTTGGGAACCAATATTAATTTTTAAAAGTCTTGCTCAGGCCACCCTACCCTCAATGGAGTTTTCAAAATTTAATTTATCTAAAATTTTTTATTTTAAAAAAACTAATGAAAATGAAGGTCGATTCACAGGTTGAATGAAATTATGAAAATGTATTAAAAAAACTTATGCCTATAGTTAGACAGTCTACATCACACACACACACACATGTATGTGTATACATATATGCGCGCGCGCGCGCGCACACACACACATATCTATACATACGCATGAGTGTGTAATAAAAATATGCACTTAGACCTTGATTCCATTAAGGATACAACAGAATTACTGAAGCAAGGACGATCATATGGGTTTTGCATTTTATAGCATATCAGCTCATAAGTGTTTGTTTTTATTCAGCCTAATAAACATTGCACTGTAGTGAACTAACTACCTTATATAGAGATCATAATTTCTTTTATATAATTGGTCTTCTTCATCATCACTGTTTTGAGATCATCTCTGTCTCTCTCTCACTGTATATTTCTTTCCCATGAAAACTCACAACAATAAGGCCCTAATTAACATCAAGGTGGTGCCACCAGAGAGAAATAAAGTGATTGCAGGATCATCATTATTACACAATTGCATTGTCTCGTTCTGGCCTTGTTGGCATCATCAGAATAACATCAAGAAGATGAGAGGGAAGCCATTTTCAGGCAAGGCCATTCTCTTATTGACCCTCGTCTGTTTTCTCGCTGGAACCCTATTCACCACCCTTATTTGGACTCGTCCGGCCACCACCGTTGAAACCGTCGTGCCCGTGGCAACAAAATTAGGCTGCGATCACAAGCGGGTAAATGAGTACTTATTACTGCTTCCGAAAAGGATTCACACCCACACACACAACAAAGAGTTTGTTAATTATATTCTTAGCATGAGATCTCTTAATTGTAACATATCATGGCAGACAAGTAGCTAGTGTAAACTTTTGTCATTTAAATTGAAGAAAGCTTAAAAAATTATTGTACCTGGCATGCGAAAGTTGTGAGATGTTATTTCTTTATTAGTCATTATACTCGGGTTTGAGTTGTAATAATTCTATGAGATATTTTAATCGTATCGATAATGTGTGTGAAAACTCGCAACTTCGGTTTAAGTAATTTTGCTTGACAAACAATTTCTACATGATATATTTTGTGAGTATACTATTTTTTTTTTTTAATTTTTTCGCAGAAATTGTCTGAAGGACAACCTGGAGATGTCGTGGAGGAAGTCTCGAAGACGCATAAAGCTATAAAGTAAGATTTATTAAATTTTTTTTCAATATGTAGTACTACTTTTTCTCTAATATATATATAATATTGATTCAATATATTAAGAGTAATTAATTAATTAATTTGGGGCACAAAAAATAGGTCACTGGAGAAGGCAGTTTCAACGCTGGAAATGGAACTTGCAGCAGCACGTAGAAGAAGCCAAAATAATAACAATAATAATAGACAGAAAGCTTTTGTGGTTATTGGAGTTAATACAGCTTTTAGCAGCAGGCAACGAAGAGAATCAATTCGACAAACATGGATGCCTAAAGGTAAATTTACCATTAATACTAATTAATTCTCTTGGAGATGCTCCTAAATAATTGTCATCTTAGAACTGTCCTAGATTTGCTTAAAAAACATAACGATATATGTTCCCGTATTTTAAAACCAATTAAGAAAATCCTAATTTTCTTATTTCAACTATCTTTATTGACTGATAATATCAAGTTGAGATGAGAATAAAATAAATATATCAGAAGCCATGTGAGGACTACAACTGAAGTGAGATTTAAGTTTTCTATTTCTGGTTCAAAAATACAGAGGTTATATGAGTATACATCAAGTTCCAATAATTTTATTCAATTTTCAATTGTTGGATCATTAAAGAGAGATTTAATTAACTCAAATGATCGTGATATTATAATGATACATATATCTAATAAATAGGTCAGGAGCTGAAGGAACTGGAGAAAAGGAAGGGAATAGTCATAAGGTTCATGATAGGGCACAGTGCAACACCAGGAGGGATTTTGGACAAAGCCATAGATGAAGAAGCAGCCAAATACAAAGACTTTATTAGACTTGATCATGTTGAGGGCTATCATGAGCTCTC
The DNA here is from genome assembly GCA_037074495.1 of Acacia confusa. Taxonomy (NCBI): domain Eukaryota; kingdom Viridiplantae; phylum Streptophyta; class Magnoliopsida; order Fabales; family Fabaceae; genus Acacia; species Acacia confusa. The sequence continues at coordinate 40,419,589 of CM073502.1, read as the reverse complement.
TTCTAAGACCCGTCTCTATTTCTCCACCATCGTCTCCTTGTGGGACGCCGAGTTCTACATGAAGGTCGACGACGACATCCACTTGAATATAGGTAAATCTTGATGACTCTTGTATGTGCATTATACAGAGTTTGATGAGTTGAAACTTGCAGGTTTTCTAGAATTTATTTATAATTCTCATATATATATATATATATATATATATATATATATATATTTTGAAGGTATGCTGGTGAGTACACTTGCTAAATACCGATCAACACCTAGGGTTTACATTGGCTGCATGAAATCTGGTCCTGTTTTATATCAAAAGTGAGTATTATTTCTTCTCGCGTATATGCTTAATTTGTTAATTAATTATATATATATATATATATATATATATATATATATATATATATATATATATATATTTGGGAGTTTAATATGATAATTAGGTTTAAAATTGTGTGTGATTTATCAGAGGGGTTAAGTACCATGAGCCTGAGCACTGGAAATTTGGGGAAGAAGGAAACAAGTATTTTAGGCATGCCACTGGCCAAATCTATGCTATCTCTAAGGATCTTGCAACTTACATTTCTATCAATTGGTGAGTACTGAATCTAATTTATATTGACATTTTAGAGATCATATTTGAGTCTATATTTAATTATTGTGGACGGTTTAGATGTTAATTACATGTTTTTGAAGTCATTATTTTTTCCTTAAAGATTGAAAAACTACATTTATTGTAAGTAATCTAAATTTGGTGATTCCCAGTTTGCCAATTTGCCATAGTTTGTTTCTTTCTCATATTAATTCTAATAAAATAAAATTTTCGTGTAAAAAATTAGGCGTTATTAATTTGACATATAAGGAAAGGTTGTACAAAATCTCTTCAACTTTGAACTAGAAGGAACAAACAATAAGTCATGTGACTTTCAAAATTTCACAATGAACTTTACTAAATTTTTAAAATTGGTTAGATAATTTAATTAAGTTTCTTGTCAGTATTAATTATTAAGATAGTCATTAATAAAGTCTAATTAATTTTCAGGCCTATACTGCACAGATATGCAAACGAGGATGTGAGTTTAGGGTCATGGTTATTTGGCTTAGAGGTTCAACATGTTGATGAACGTTCTATGTGCTGTGGAACTCCTCCTGGTTAGTCCTCAATCTTCATCTACGGAGTTCTGACTATATCTCATGCCTCCATAATGTTAGAAAGGCACAAACCGTAGTTGGGGGAAAAAACTAGTTGGATTTTTTTTTTTTTTTTTTGAAAGTATGTTTGCGATAGTGAAAAAAACAACCGCAGCTTTTATCTCAAAAATCATTCTAAAGTTGTATCAACTTTTTCTTGTTTTTTTTTTATTCAGTCTTTTCCTTACTCCTAACTTTTGGCTTTTCTTTATATTTGAATTATTTGAAAACTTGCTTTTCAAAATATAATTTAAACAAGTTTATGTTAAACCAATTTTTTTTAAAGCATATTCAAATATAAATCACAATATACTAATTTACTTTTACCATAATTTTAGTTTGTAAAATTCAGTAAAGTCACTTTTGCAAATGTTAATCGAAACAAAACATGAGAAATTGATCTATTTACAACCATATCACTTCTAATAATATAATGTATCTATTTAGATTCCATAGCATAGGCTCTTCTTTTTTTAAAATGATATTTATAGTATGATGCTAAGCCAAATTAAAGCCCGTGAATGATATTTCAATTCCTTAAATGTGAAATGTTTCTTTTCTTTGTTTGTATTTGAAATTTGTTTTTCAGTATTGGTGTTAATGATTTTTTTTTTTTTTAATATATTCCACTATACTTTTTACAAAGAAGAAACTTTTTTTTAAAGAAAAATCTTAATGTTAGTTTTCAAAAATGAAAAGAAATAGTTGGTTTTTCGGCATGCCTTGTCTTGAATGTTTTGTTCGAACTGGAAAAAAGAACCAAAAAAAAAAAACAGAAAATAAAAAGTAGCGTTTAGGTAAAGAATATACCGGGCCTGTTTGGCATAATTTGGTATAATTTTTTTAATAAATTATATATTAAATTACAAGAATTGTGTGTGTGTGTGTGTTATTACATTTTACATTTTGCGTTGAATTCTTTGAATATGTCTCAGCAAACATTGGGTGTTTTGATTTCCCTTTACAGACTGTGATTGGAAAGCAAGGACGGGAAATGTATGCGTGGCATCATTTGATTGGTCATGCAGTGGGATTTGCAAGTCAGTGGAGAAAATGAAGAGCATACACAAATCTTGCGGTGAAGGAGAAGGAGCTGTTTGGAATGTTGAACTTTAATGATCATAATTTGTTTCTGTTTAAATTAATTTGATTAATTAGACATAAAATAGAACCAAACATAGGGATCTTAAGTAATTAATGATTCATTGCATTTTCATTTCTTCTCTTTTTTTCATACCATATTTTTATACAATTATTTTAGAGCTCTATAATTGTGGTACTTTATTTTGTACGTGTTCTAATATAACTAGTCCTTTCATGATGCTAATTAGCTTAGACTACGAATACAATTGAATAAATCAAAATTATTCGATCCAGGGTAAAGGGATTTAAGAAAAAGGGGAAATGTGAGGAAAAATATGTTTTATTTTTCATCAATATCATATTTCCAAGTTAAAAAACCAAACCGACTGATCTCTTAGAGGTTTTCACTTTTCAGAGCACAATACCATATATATGTGTGTGTGAACTTTCTCTTTTCTCTACGGCTCAATTTTTTTTCTCCTTTTCTCCTATTTTATTTTTAATATTATTTCTCTTCACTTGGGAGGTACTTTACCGTTTTCACCCTTGATAGAATAATCACTGTTCACATAATTAAAACAACCATATGTGTGTTGTGTGGCGGTTACCTGAAGCATAATTCAAGCAGATAAAATTCAAGCATTTTTATTATAAAAAAAGAAGATAAAACTCAAACATTTGTTTAAGAATCAGAAGACTACACAAACTACCACTGAAATTTTCAGACCTATTAAACCACATAAACTGATAAAACAAAGGTCTCCACGAACATAGAAAGGAAAAATATCACTGTATTGGCTTGGCAGGAAATTCATGTAATAAAAACATTAAGCATACATATCAACTAAACCATAAAAATGCAAATTAAGATCCAGCACTTTTCACCCAAGGAGTTGCCGAAAAGAAGCACCTCCATCTGCTAATTAAACACATAATCATGGAGTTTTCTTGTCACCGGAGATGGCGAGTTGTGCATTTTCCACCACCGCCTTTTGCGAATCGTCCACCGTTTCGCATGAATGATCCGTCTTTTCTTGGGCGAGACTTGGGGTTTTTGAGTTTCAGAGAGTACTTTTGTGCATGACTTGCGTCTTGAGTTGGAGTTCTAGATTGCACCAAATGCCTCGAAATGCTTCTCCAATCTCCTCTTCCATGGCTTTCAAGTCCCAATAAGAACATTCTGTTACACATATTCATTACTCTGAGTATTGTTAATATAAAATATAAAATTTATATTAAGTCATACTATCCACAAGTCATCAACAACACGTCTCAAAAATTTTAGAACTCATGTAATGTAAGAGAAAAGTGACTTGGTTAAAAACAATAAAACTTAATTAAGAACCATTAATTCATATATTGTAGTTCCAAATAGATTTTCCTTATGTGCATATGCATACAAGGGTACTATTTGAGGAGCTAAAGAACAAATATCCAAACCGGAACAATATAAGGGTTAATTTGCAAATTTGCCACATAAGTATTTTTTGAGGAGCAATGTTACCTTGTAAATTTTAGATTCAATGTTATCCCAGAAGTTTCAAAATATAGCAATGTTTCCTTATATCATTAAGAAACTAATGTTGATTATAAACAAATTGACGCTAACATTTAATTTTTTAACTATTAGAAGCATTATTACTCCATTTTAACACTTCTGAGTAACATTGAACCTACAAAATTTCAAGGTAACATTGCATCTTAGTGAAAACTTCTAAGACAAATTTGCACCTTAACCTCACAATATAACGTCTGCAATACAATAATTTCTAAAATTTTAAGATAGTGATCACAATGCACACAATTTGAGTTGTACGTAAAAAAAAAAAAACTGTTAAACAAGGATTGCAAATGACAAGCAGAGATGTTTATGACATACTACCAATAAAAGTGTAAAATCAAGCATCATTATAAATTTCAATTCAAACAAAATATCAGTCTTCATTTCTATTCGAATTACTGAGAATTTCTTTAGAGTTTCAAAGTTACTCTGGGACATTTCTATTCTCAAATTTGTATATAGCACAGGCAACCCCCCCCCTCCCGCCCCCCGGGGGGGGGGGGGGATCCATACTGCACTCTGCAAAATCGTTCAAGAAAAAATACATGAGAAATAAAACATATTCATTAATAAAATAAACCAAAAAGAAGTCTTAAAACATTGATTACTTGTTATCACTCCCAAGCAATATCTACTTTGCATACTATGTGTTTCTATTTGATCTATTGGACTAATTTTTAGTCCCCCTCCTCAAAAGAGAGACTAACATGTAAATGTAGAAATATAACAGTAATGTGACCAAATCATTAATATGGCAAAAGCTTAGAATATTGCATTGCTCAATATATTTCCACTCACCCACCAGTGTTTGAATGAGTTTTGAATGTTTAATAATGCATTATCAATATAGAATAAATGTATATGTATGCTATAGAACAGTTTCTTTTTAAGGGAGACATACAGGATGTAGCTCATTTACAAAATTAATCATAAAACAAAGGTTTCTCCTTACAGAAACTTGTTTCTATTCATGCAAAAGTTCTCAAATAATGTTAAATACTTTTAGATTTAGGCTGTTTTCACTATAATGGATCCAACCTATTGTTGGATATTTTTGAAGATTAATGATTATTTCAAAAGGAATAGACAGATTTTTTTTTTTTTTTTTAATTTTATATTTTAATCAGTACAAAGATGTCAAGCACAGAGATATATCAGTTAAAAAATCCGATGACAAGCACAAAGATCTCATTCTCAAGAGGAAATTTTCAGAAAATATCAAACAATCTTCTTGAAATCTCAGTTTGAAAGAAAAATAATGCAAGCCCTTGAACAGAATCTAATAGTAGTATATATGTAAGTTCGATAAATTATTATGATCGCGTTGCTCAAAATTTTAAACGGTTATACTCAAGTTCTAGTTTGGTCTTGCAAATTGGTGGTATAATATATTAGCGTAGTGTTGGGTGTTAACGTATTTAGCTAATATAAGCGAAAGTTGTTTAACATCCCAAATTTTGGGATTTGACATTTAAATACTTAGGTATATTAATTTTTGAAATTTGGCTTAAAATAATCATGAGAATAATTAGTGGAGATTTAGGCTTAATTTTTCCTTAATTTATTTTGGGAAAAGAATAATTCAAATAAAGAATAAATCATGAAAAAAAACCCAGTAGCCAACTGAACAGCGCATATAAGTAATATATACTCCCCCTCACATGATCCAGTTGGCCATATACCTTCCAACCCATTATTCCCTGTTCAATCCATCAGCCCAACACGCCACAACACAAACCAATTATATCTATTCCATTTTCATTCATTCTGGCCATTCGCCACAGCAAAAAGGAGATATATGTATCAGCTTTCTTAAGCCCAGCTTGTGAATCATTTAGACGCAAGCCCATGTGCTTACTAAACTATTATATCCATTCCTTCCAACCTCAGTCCATTAGGACGTCAGTTCTCTCTGGTTCTCCAGCTCTGGAAATTCCCTCCTCGAAAGAAGAGGAAGATCAGTTAGCTCGAAGCTCTAAGAAGGTTAAAAATGTGACTCAATAGATGGAAGATTAGGTAAAGGATCAGTGGCCTATGCTTGGGCAACCAGAATCTTTATTTACAAAAGGAGGAACCTCATTTGCAAACAAACTCAAGGGGCTAGAACAGGAAGCTGCCGATGCGGTTGATACTGATTTCGCAGGGGGTGAGGAAGACATGACCGATAATTCTATTTCTGACAGCCCGCAAGCCAATATGGATAGTGAACCATTGTGCAAGATTATAGAGGATCATAAGAGGAACTTTCTGACCTTTCTATTTTCAGGTGAGATGAAAAGGAAGATGTATAAAGCGTGGAATAACTCGGTTATCATCAAGCTTTTGGGTCATAACATTGGATATAAAGCTCTGGAGTCAAGAATCCAATCGTTATGGGCCAAACATGGAGTCATAAAGCTGATTAATATAGGTCATGGTTATCATGTGGTGAAATTATCAAATAAGGAGGACTATTAGAATGCGCTGACGGGAGGCCCCTAGATGTTATATGATCATTACTTGATAGTTCAACCTTGGGAGCCTTTGTTTAATTCAGCAACTGCTACTATTGATTGGGTGGCGGATTGGATTAGACTCCCACACATTTTTGTGGAATACTACGACAAAGAAGTGTTAGCTTTCATTGGTGACATAATCGGAGAAACGGTGAAGGTTGACATTAATACATCATGCCAACTAAGGGGACATTGCAAGATTATGTGTACTGGTGGACTTAACGAAGCAGCTCATGGCAGGATTTTCGGTTGATGGAGAAGATTACTATGTTGAATATGAGGGCCTCCACATGCTTTGTTCCAACTGCGGATTTTATGGACATAGACACGAAAACAGAGTAACTCGTTTTTTGTTTTCGTTTTCCTTAACCAAACAGCTAAGAAGCATACCAAGGCCATGAAAACTAGAAGGAAAAGACTTAAGGAACTCACCTTGGATGATTCATCAAGCTTGCATGCAACAAGAGCTTGTTTCTTCTTTCAGTTCCTCGTTGCACTATCTCCCTCTCTCTCTCTCTAACTTTTTGCCTCTCACTCTCAGTTATCTCTCACTTTGTTTTCGGTTTCACTTGGTTGGAGGAAGGGAGTGAATGAAGATGCAAAGTGATGGTTTTATAACCAGCTGAAGATCCAGTCCGATGGCAAGAATCCAAGGGGTGACAACGTTGGGCTCGAGACGCAGAGGGAGTATGGCGTAATGATTCTTGCTGATCTTCCGCCGCCTAATCTTTGCTTTCTTTTGCTGCGTTTTCCTGAGCTTGCGTGTTTTGACTTTTTTGTATTGCTTCTGTGTTTTTTTGTTTTTGTTTTGGAGAATGGATACCCACTTATGGGGTTTATGTTGCTCAGCTTAAAGGGGAAATTGTTATACTGTGACGTGTTGGGCTTGTGTGTGTGTGTGTATATTTCTTCTTACTGCTCTTTAATGCTGTCACGAGTTTGGTATTGGGCCACGATGAACATGTTGATGGAAATGGAGATTTGGGTTAAAATATAGGGTTGTTGTGAAGCCCATGAAACTTATTCCATTTGATCCTTAAAAATTCTGATTTGCAATTAGATTTAATTGCAATTATTGGATAATCTCAAAAATAGACTCCCTAATTTCCTATAAGGATTTTTTGTTCACAATTAATTTTACCTAGGCCTTGGAATATAAATTCTATAATGTTTAGACTTAAAATTATCTTTTACGAATATTCCTTATTTAATCTTTTTCTGAAATAATTTCAAGGAAAAATAGGTCTTAACTTCCGATAATTAGTTTTATATTTAATTTGGGCCAAATTTTGCAAATTTAAATTTCCATAAAATATTACCATTATAAATTCCCCAAAATTTGGGATTTTACACATAATATGTGTCTTATTGAAAGCCCATCTCTTTAGATTACCATAAAGGTGTAGGCATACACACAGCAAGGAGAAAAAAGTCACTCTCACGATAACATTATATATATATATATATATATATATATATATATATATATATATATATCTGTTTGTGTGTGTCCCAAATAACACTACACATCGCTATTACAATATAGATATAATAATTAAGCTGTCCACGACGCATCATTTATTAGGTAATCTATATGTAACTTTGATTATGGGCCATACTTAAAAGGAACAACACACAGGTCGTTCTTCCTTTTCATGGTAGCACCAAAAGACTCTTCCACATCCAATTCTTCTGGCTTCATTTGATTCGGAAGTTCCCAATCAAAATGAAAGAGCATATTGGAAAGAAGTAATTCAACTACAGGTGTACCAAATGCAACTCCAGGGCATATTCTTCTTCCAGCACCAAATGGAATAAACTCAAAGTTTGACCCTTTGAAATTATAATCAACTGTGGTATTCAGAAACCTCTCCGGAGCAAATTTTTCTGGCTCACTCCAATATTTGGGATCTCTTCCAATTGCCCAAGCATTAACAAAAACCCTACTCTTTGCAGGTATCTCGTATCCATTGATCTCACATCTCTCTCTATTTTCTCTTGGAAGCAACAATGGCAAAGGAGGATGCATCCTTAAGGTTTCTTTGATGACAGCGGCAACATATTTTAACTCAGAAAGTTCTGATTCATCTATATATCCTTTGCCTCCATAAAATCTTCTGACCTATATATGTAATAACCAACAATGTAACTTAACTATTTTTAAATTTATCATCACAAGTTTATGCATGATTATACCTCTTCTTGTGCCTTTTTCATTGCCGCAGGGTTTCTAAGTAATTCTGTCATAGCCCACTCTACTGTTGTTGATGCCGTCTCAGTTCCACCGATGAAAATGTCCTGAAAAAGGATTTGAGACATAATTTAAGTGTCTTTCTGTGGGCATCAAAATAAAAGATAATAATTAAATATTAATGGAACACGAGGAATTAATAACCGTAATAACAGCTTTGATATTGTCAGGAGATAAAGGGATCTCAAGGTCATCCTCTTTTTGAATCCTGAGAAGAACGTCAACAAGATCTTCAGCCGCACCAGCAAGGTTGCCTTTTAGATTCTTTTCTTTGTGATCGGTGATGATGTTTTCAATCATCCTATCAATCTCATTGTGAATCGTAATCAGTTTTGCTTTGGTCCCAGTGATCACACTAAGGAATTTGAGAGAAGGATAGAAATCAATAACATTTAAACCTGTGGCTAGCTTCAATGCATGCTCAATAGGTGGAAGGATCGCTTCTACATTCTTGGTCTTCTCCCCAAAGGCTGCTCTTGCGACTATGGAACTTGTGAAGGGGGAGATTTTCTTACTAAGGTTGATGACACAACCTTCGTATTCATCAATGTCCTTCATTAGCATTGAAACCTCCTCTTCCCTTATATTTTTGAAACTCTGGACCCTCTTCGCAGACAAAACCTCCAAAGTACAAATCTTTCGGAGCTGCCTCCAATAGTTTCCATGTGGGGCAAAACCAATATTGGAGTTATTGTAAGCAACGATTTCAGTGGCAAGCATTGTGGGTCTATTCGCAAAGATTTGGTCATGTGTCTTCATAACCTCCTTGGCTAATTCAGGAGAAGACACGATCATGAATGGAAGCTGCCCTAGTTGAAGGTGCATCAAGGGTCCATACTTGTTTGCAAGATTTCTCAGAGATCGAGTAGGTATCGAACCCACAAGTTGGTGAAGGTTTCCTATGATGGGTAACTTTGGTGGCCCTGGAGGCAAGTTTTTATTGCACTTTCTGGAATTTGAGAGCTTACGGATGATAAGGATGAAGCAGAAGAAGGTGAAGAGGATGGCATATGGGCTCTGAATCTCCATGATCAGAAAAGATAATTGATGAGAGAGAGATAGTAACTTTGCTGTGAGGTTTTCTGCGGTGATGAGTTGTAACTATTGAGCACTTGACATATGAGAGTTCCGAGTATGCTTTAGTGACTTTTAATCGAGGTAGAGATATTGATTCTTCCTTTAAGTTATATAATTTATATTATGGAATCATCCGTTCTGTCACGATATGAATATTAAATTGGTATAGTCAAAGGGTATGTATTATGGTGTACTATTTCAGAAGCAACGTGTCAAGGGGATATGGAAGTTTTTTATTATGATTTTATAATAATTATTATATATCTTTTACTTGTATTATTTTGAAAGTATGCTTTAGTGACTTTATAATATTAACCTATTTATGATAATTGACTTTTTTGTACAGTAATAATTGACTTGGAGACATTGATTCTTCCTTTAATGTGTTCCGGCCTTGACGCTATGAATATCAAATAAGTATAGTCAAAGGGTGTGATTTTTTTTCCCCCTTTGTCAACAAAAGGGTGCGTATTATAGTATACTATCTCAAAAGCAACTTGTCAAGGTGATGTGGAAGTTTATTATTATGATTTTATAATAATTATTATATAGCTTTTACTTGTATTATTTTGAAATTTTGTTTTACTTACTTTGAAATATTAAACTATTAATGATTATTGACTTAGAGACATTGATTCTTCCTTTAATCTGTTCCGTCACGCTATAAATATTAAATTAGTATAGTCAAAGGGTGTGTATAGTAATATCCTAAATTTTGGGTCTAGAAACACTTGTATTAGGCAGACAACTAAACCCAATTTAGAAAGTGTAATAAATATTATAAAATAAATTTTCCTTAAAATGAATTAATGAATTTTGACTAAGTTCTCGTTCTCCACAAAATACCCAAATTTTCTAAACCCAAAAATTTTGAGGCATTTGCTGGCACAAATTGGAACCTATGGGATTAACATTTCTTAGTTCCATTCTAGCTCAATATTTTGGCCCAAAGCGATGAGAAATGAGATCACATTAATTGTATTTGATGATCATGAGGATAGTCAAAGAATAATTAAATATTGCTTCCTTTATAAATTTGTGCCACATGTCCCATACTTTTTTAATAGTTAGTACATAAAAGTGCATGAATTACAAGTCAACATGATTGATTAAGAAGCCTCCAAAGGGTTCATAAATTTCGGCCAAATGGTGAGGAAGAGAAAGAAGAAGCAAATTGTCAACAATTGATTAATAAGATGTAATCAACTAGATTCCTCAATCAAGTGGCTAGGTGGCAAGATGAGAATGGAGGAGTATTGAGTGATTAAGAGAACATGTGATATAAGTCAATGAAGTAATCTCCAAGAAATTCAAGAAAGCCTAGGATTTGTGCCATGTGTACCAAGGTGAAAGACTTTGGAGACAAGCCAATTGACATATGATAAGGAATCTTTTTAAAGCTCCATTCTTGTTCCTCTATTCATACAACAAGATGAGAAAGGGAGTTCTTATTAATTAAATGAAGTTTGAAATCTTGACACATGCTATAAGTTGAGAGTCAACATAATTAATCCCATATTGTCACATGTCTTGATGGGGAAATAAGATGACATAAGGGCTTGCCTAACAAGACAAAAAATTTGAATGGCATGAGGTGCCAGAAACTAGGTTAAGAGTGATGAAGATAGAAAGAGAATATCGAAGAGAATGAGAACTGAATCTTATCATTTATCATTCAGAGGTGAATTACATATATATAGGCAACGTACAGATGGCTTCTAATGTAACTAGTGAAGTACCCGTGCATGTACACGTGTGCATGCAATTCTAACAGATTCTAACAGACTGCCCCTCTTGTCTAACTAATCTCTAACAAACTTCCTGCATGTACTATAATATTCCTTATATGACTTCTTTTGAATTCAACTGATTGAAGCTAAATACATTTAGTCTGTTACGAAACGGTAGAAATAAATTCTTTTATAATGGTTTTGTAAGTACATCAGCAACTTGATCAAGCGATGGAACATAGCCTATACGAAGTTGTCCTAAAGCAACTTTTCCCCGAAGAAAATGAATGTCGATCTCCACGTGTTTGGTTTTCGAGTGCAGTATTGGATTTGATGCTAGTGCGATAGCCCCAGAGTTGTCACACTAGACAGTTGGAATTTCAGCGACTGGAATATGCATTTCTTGCAGAAGTTTCATGATCCAGACAACATCTGAAGATGCATCAGCAAGACTTCGATACTCTGCTTCTGTGGATAAACGAGACACAACTGGTTGACACTTGGAGACCCAAGTGATAGGGTTTGAGCTAATGTAGGTGCAATTTCCATTGACAGATCGACGGTCCTCTCTGTTTGTAGCCCAATCAGAATCTGAGAATGCATGAACATTGAGTCTGGATAGTAGACGCAGTAATAATCCATAGTCAATAGTACCCACTAATGTAATACCCTAATTTTTATAATACACTTAAATATATATTTAGATAAAGAATGCCTATTGAAGATAGGTGGATATGAGGTCTCAAAATAGAGTATAATTAGTCTATTTTTAAAGGAAAGTACTAAGAAAAAAAATTATAGAAAATTCAAGAAGGCATGGAGTAATTATTAAAAGTTTAGGAAATATATTATTCTTAATTTAGATAATTTAATAAAATATTTCCTATGAAAATAAAAAGAAGGAAAATTAAAAAGTATTTTAGAATCAAAATTGATTCTATGACTTTTAATATTTTGTATAAGGCTTAAATCATTAATGTTAATGAAATTGTTGTGAGAAAATAATTAATTCTAATTAAGAAAATTATTAAGAATTATTAAAGGATTAATTAAGTAATTTTCAGGAATTTTATAAGATTAGAGAAATTTAAGAAACATGAAAAATAAAATAAATATAAATAATAATTATTAAGGACCGAAATTTTTGGCTAATTAAATAAATAATAATGGTTAAGATATAGTCTTAAAAAGTAAAGATCAATGGTTTAGGATTTTTCAAGAATTTATGAAAGCTTAAATCCAAGTAATTAGTCATGGACCAATAGGAAAATGTTGGGAAATGAATATAAGAGAATTGAGTATTATGATAAATGAAAAAAAATATAAATATATATATATGGTGTGTTGGCCAAAATTTTAGGGGAGATAAGGATGAAGAAGATATTTGAATTTAATAGTAATATAGTTTTAGGCATGTGTTAAATAAGTAATAATATAATAATAATCAAAAGTGGACAGGATAAACGAGAACGGATGGAAATAAAATCCTACATAGAAAACCGTGAACTAGGTTTCTAAAGTCAGGGTATATTGTGAACGAGGAAATTTTTGTCTCGAGATGGCCGGTCTCCGAAGTCATTTCTGTAACCGACGGAGTGATTTGGAGATCCGAATAGGAAGATATTTTGTATAATTAAAGCAGATAGCCAAAAGGAGAATCGATAGAAAATAATTCCGTTGTGGGAATCTGGGGATAAGTGGGGAAAAACCAGAGTATAATGTGAATCAGTGAATTTTTGTCTCGAAGTTGGTACCGGACAACGTTATTTATGTAGCCGGGCACGAATACCGAGGATTTTCAGCTGATAACAGAATGTCCTCAGCGGGATCAGAAACTGAGTTAAATTAGATAATTTGAAAGAGGAAGAAAAGATCTTCAGAGTGTTGTTCTCGGAATTTTAAGTTTCTACGGAATTTTGTGATCCGGGCACCGAATCAGGGATTTTATCTGATAAAGCAAGATGACACAAGCTTGTTGATGTCATTAATTTTGTCTTCTTGTGGGGGGTGAGGTCGGCCAAGGAGGTGTATGGCCAAGATCAAACCATCAAGCAAAAGTGCGATCCTACGGTCAGAATTCAACCAGACAAAGTTCAAGGAAATTACGAAAATGCCATTGAGATTTTCTATAAATAGCTTCCATTTCTCTTCATTCTTCACCAATTCACTTACAATCCTAGAGAGAATTTAGAGAGAGAAGCTCTGGGAGAAGTTCATAGCAAAGCTCTGAGTAAGTTTTCGGTCCCTAGTCTTTAATTCGGTAGTTCTTTCAGTAGTTATAGTAGAAATGCTAGAGTAGTCTTTAATTTCTCAAATTAGTTTAAATATCGTGTTTTAAGAATAAATATGATATTTATTTTAGAAATATGTTAGAGGAAAAATTATAGCAAAAATTTTGAAAGTGTAAAGTCAAAACAGCGAAGCTCTGGCAAAATTCCGCCAAAAAGTCAAACTAGGGGCAAAATGGTAATTTGTACCTAAAATGTCTGTTATGGTCTTAGATATTCATACCAGTGATATTATCCTTATAGGATACCCAGAATCACGAACCGCTGTTTCCGCTGTCACCGCTGTCAAATCACTGTCGTACCGCCGTTAAACGTACCACAACACTACTGAACTGCCCGAAATCGTCAACGGAGGTACGGACGCGTATTGTAACCTTAACACTTATGCTGCTCATATTCATATATATGGTAGACATGTTTATATACTGAAACTCCGTCGCGGGTTTTCAGTCATACATACAGCTTGTTACGGGTTATAGTCTTGATAACGCCGTTGGGTTTTCCTAGCGCTGAGGACACGATGGGAGATCGTGACACTGGTTTATGTGCAGACATAGTATGGGGCTTTACATATTGTTGTGTGCTTATGTTCTGTCCATTGTTGATCATGCATCTGCTGTGTGCTTATGTATTGATATGCTGTTATGTGGTTATGATTATTTGTTGCCTATATATGATTTATTTGAGCATAAGGTTAACCGTTACCTGAGATTCAATTGGGAATTGGATCTCAGCTATAGCCTCAGGTTCAGGAGGATCCAGGGTGGAGGAGAACGACAAGTAGCCGGTGTAGGCGGACTGGAAGAGCTTATATGTTATAGTTTTTAAACTATTTAGATATTGTCTTTTTGAAAACAACAGATGACTGTATAAGGATGATTACATTATGGTTATGTACTTCTAAATATTCAGTTACTCGTTTAATCGAAATGCTCGACTCTGATCACGGTTCATTTAAAAAAAAAAAGAATTTCGGCATTTTCAATTGGGATGTTACAACTAGATACCGAAGAATTCTTTTAATGCCTACCCAGTGCGGTTCACATGGACTTTGCATAAATTTGCTTAATCTGTTGACTGCAAAAGACAGTTTTGGTTTGGTGTAGCACAAATATTGCAATTTTCCCAGGATGCTTCTGTATAATTTTGGATTGAGTAGTTGCTTTCCATATGTATTGTTGAGTTGAACATTAGTTGCCATGGGAATTGTACAGGGCTTGGCATTGATAAATTTTGCATCACGGAGTAAACCAAGTATGTACTTGCGCTGAGACAGCAGAACACCATGTGGATTATGATAAAATTCAATGCCTAAGAAATATGACAGTGGACCTAAGTCTTTTAAAGAAAAAAAATCACTCATGGCATCGATGACTTTTTGAACTTCTTCATCATTGGACCCTATGATAATAATATCATCGACATAAAGAATTAAGTACATAATATGTCCCTGATGTTTCTAGATAAACAAACACAGATCTGATTTGGAAGCAAGAAAGCCTAGTGAAGATAAAGATGAATGAAGTTTTTGAAACCAAGAATGAAGTTTTTGAAACCAAGCTTTTGGGGCCTGGTTCAATCCATAGATAGATTTACGCAATTGACACACTAGAGGTCTACCATCTGCCGAATATCCAAGTGGAAAACCTGGCGGAGCTTCCATGTATACCTCCTCAGATAGATCTCCATTTAAAAAGGCATTATTGAAGTCTAGTTGCCTTAACTTCCAGTGAGAGGAAATGGCAATAGTAAGGAGAACACGAATGGTAGCTGCTTTTACATCTGGACTGAAGGTATCTACGTAATTAATACTAGGTGCTTCGGAGAATACTTTTGCTACAATCCTGGACTTTATCTTTGCCAATGAACCGTCGGCATTTGTCTTGACTTTCCAGATCCACTTGCATCCGATGGGTTGCCTGTATGTTGGTAGTGGTACCACATTCTAAGTTTTAAATTTAAGTAGAGCTTTGTATTCATCAAGAGTGGCTTGTTTCCATGCAGGGTCATTTAATGCTTCGGTGATGTTGGTAGGAGGAGTTACATTAGGTGTAACAGAGAAAACATTTGTTTTGTGAATGCTTGACTTGCTGTAGGTAGTCATAGAGTGTGTATTCTGGGAAGTTGGTTGTTTATAGAGTGTGGTTACAGTTTTGTGAGATGAGGTAGTAGAGGACACATCTCGATGGGACTTTTGGGTTGGAGGTTCAAGGTTGGAAGTGACTGAGGGAGCTGATGTATTGACTAGGTTTGGCTCTGTATTTATGGCTGGATATGATGGGTTGAGGAGAGAAGTTTTGTTAACTGGTTGAAGATGACTTACTAGTTGAGAGGGAGAATTGTTGTGTTGTAAAGGAACCAGGGATGATGAGTAATGAGAGTGGGGCTGAGGTATATTTGCTGCTGCTTATCTGACAGAGTATTGAGTACCAGTAGGATGGAATTTGGTTTCATCAAATTTGATGTGTCTAGAGATATATATATGGCCTGTGAGCATGTCGATGCATCTATACCCTTGATGTTGTGAACTATAGCCCAAGAGCACACAAGCAACAAATCGAAATGCTAATCTATGGGAGTTATAAGACCTGATGTGAGGATAACATATGCAGCCGAATACTCATAATATGGAATAGTTTGGTTTAGCTTTGTGAAGCTTTTCATAGGGTGTTATATTGGAGGCCAAGACCTTGGTGGGTAACTTGTTCAAGAGAAATACAGCCGTGGCAAATTCATCCTTCCAGTAACACATAGACAGAGATGCATGAGCTAACAATGTAAATCCTGTTTCAACTATGGAGCGATGACGTCTTTTTACTAATCCATTTTGTTCAGATGGAGCGATGACGTCTTTCTGCTAGTCCATTTCTACTAGCAGCATGTTGGAGACCATTTCAAAATCGAGGTCTGGAAGTGTTGATAACAGTGATTACTGGCTCGTATTCCGCCATGAGTCCATTTAAACTATGAGGCACGTGAGTTGCTTCGTCCACTTTCTCTCCGAGCATAGCGAGATGATCACAGATTGATTTTAAGTTTGCAAGATAGTCTCTCATCGGTAGATTGCCTTTTCTCTGGTTAGCTAATTGATTGCGATATGGTAGGATCTTCCAATTAGACTTTTTTGAAAAAAGTTGGTTTAGTTTCGCCCAAATATGAACTGCTGTGCTAAGGCCAACTAAATCAGGCAGTATATTCGAAGAAACAGAGGCTAGAAGCCACAAAGCCAGAGCTGAATCAAGAGATTCGAATTCATCATACTCTAGATTGGTCATTTTACTACCATCACCTCGAACTTTCATCGGTGGATTGACTGCAAAACCATCCAAAAACGAGTAGACTCGATGTTGCTTTACCATAAAATAGACTTGTTGTTTCCATAGTAAGAAGTTCGAATCATCCAGTTTGATTGTAATCTTTTTGTTTGAAAAGCTTCGATTAGTTAAGGCAAACGAATTTGCTATGGTTATAGGCAGTTTTGATCCAGACATTTTCGACTTTTGTGCTTGATAATCAATCCAACAAATGATGGAGATTACTAAGCTATCGTTACCAGTTTCAGGCCACTAGAATCGAGCTTTGATGGTGGTCAGTCAGCTTTGATACCATGCCAGAAACCAGTTTAAGAGAGATGAAGACGGAAAGAGAATATCGAAGAGAATGAGAATTGGATCTTATCATTTATCATTCAGAGGTGAATTACATATATATAGGCAACGTACAGATGGCTTCTATTGTAACTAGTGAAGTACCCATGCATGTACACGTGTGCATGCAGTTCTAACAGATTCTAACAGACTGCCCCACTTGTCTAACTAATCTCTAACAGACTTCCTGCATGTACTCTAATATGAGGACAAGGAGAGGAAAGGAAATACAAGTTACATGGGTAGGCTAAAATAGACATATAATGCAAGGGCATTTTGGATAATTGACAAGGGAACCCTTAAGTGATTTTTACCTTCAATTATAAATCAATTTTTACCCCTTTTCTTTATGTAATTTGCGACTAAACATCTAAGGGAAGCAAAAGAGAAGAGCTTGGTGAAGACATAGGAAGAAAGAAGGAAATACCTAGTTTCCAAGGTAAGTAGTCATGAATCAAGTCTCAATTTTCCTTCTTCATTCAATATGTAAGTCTTACATATTGAGATTGTGGTTATACATGGCGTTCTAAAGGAGGTTGAAAGCTTGAGGAGCTCAAGAAAGAAATAAGATTTCAAGAAGTGTAAGTTAGTAAGTATCATTTCTAGCCTACTTACACTTATTTGAGATATTGGTTGATTTTGGATTAATCTTCTTATGTTTCTTGTAGATTTGAAGATTATAAATCCTAAGAGGAGCTTCTGTCTATAAAAATGGATTAAAAGGTATATTAAGTTTATAAATGAAGTTAAAAGGCCCAATAGAACATAAAATCATAAGATTTGTGAAGAAGAATTTGGAAACCATTTGTATCTTGTTTCCGTCAAACCAAGACATAAGGAAGAAGTGGGATTCTGTCCATTTTGATATTTTCAAAATGTTTAAAATGAAAAATTGTGTAGGTTTAAGGATGGATAATAATTTTGGAGGCATAATGATTAAATTGTGAAAATCCCAAAACTGTCCAATATAATGAAGAATTCTAGCGAGACAATGAGCTTGCAACATATTTTTGGTTAAGCAAATTGTGTCCAATGGCTATGAAATTTTTTTAGAATTGAATTAGACATAATAAGCTTTATTTTGATAGGTAATTCATAATTTTTGAATTTATATACTAAGGGATATGAATTTTTCAAGTTGACACGTGATTGTGGAACTTTGATCTAGACAGTAGAGACATTTAAATTATTTTGGAACAATACAGATTTTTCTAGCTGATGGTGATATATTTATTTGAAAATAGACATACTGAGGGTCACATAGGCTTTGCAATTACCTTAATTGTACATTTCTACAATTAGTTATAAATTTTTAAAGTTGCTGAAAATTTTGGTCAGATTTAAGGAAAAATCCGAAAATGGAAGTCACAAAAGTCAATGTTAATTAATTTGTGTCCTTGCAATTAATAAAAGACTTTTAGTCATAAATTGGGCCTAGAATGATAATTAATTTTATTATTATTTGAATTATGGAGAAATTGTATAAGTGATGAATATTACTTATAATTATAGGGAGTATTGTTGCCTGGAGCCTTTGAGGAATTTGGGAGTTGGTTGTCAATCTAAAATCTACCAGGTAGTAACTCTAATCTCACGTACTATGTATATCAATGTATGGATATTTGTACCATAATTGTGAATCCGTGTTTAGGACATGCGTTTATTGCATTCAGTTGCTATTAGGTTCGAAGTCTAGTTGTTGTTCTTTCCAGCGCTGTGGATCCGGAACTTTCTATGTGCTTTGCAGTCCATGTTGTGTGCATTATGTGACTGCGTGTTCTGGGACTTGCTGTGTGCATAATGTGACTGTATGTAGTATGCACAAAATGACATTATTTATTTTCATGATTGTGGTTAACTATCATATGTTGTTTATATACTATATTGTACATAAAATTAATTGTTACTCTGAGATCCTTCGAGATTCCAACTCCTGTCATGATATGTGTTATGAATAGTGTGGTGGACATGGCTCCTTCATTAGTACTGGTGATTTATATAGTATTTTGAACGAGGCTCCCAGGGCAAGACGACAGTTATCCATGAATGAAAGTTTATTTGGAGATTGGAGATTGTACTCAATATTTATCTTGTTTTTGGATAACTGTATAATGACCCTGAGGGGTAGCTTCTTATATTTATAATCAATATTTGTGACATATTATCAGTAGGCTACGCCCAAACGTTATTAGATGCTTAATTCCATTGTATGACGTGTTGGTTGTATGACGTTTTATTAGATGGGGTGTTACATGCAGTGTTATAAAAAACTAGTGTAAAAATGTAAAAACTTAGGTTTTTACGTTTTTACTAGGGTCTTCAGTGTTAAAACACAGGTAAACACTGTTTGAGGTAAAAACTGGTAAAAACTAGTGTAAAAATGTAGAAACTGATAGAAACTTACGTTTTTATAGTCTTTATAGTTTTTACTTAAACCCCCCACCAAAAAAAAGGCAAAGAAAACGGAGGGCTCGGGGTGAAATTAGGCTATTCATTCTAAATGAATTGAGTTTTCATGCTCCAGCTCCAACAATGCAACCTCTTGTGACCCTGCCTCATTCGGAGATTGAACCCTAAAACCAAATCATCGCCATCCTCCACTGCTCACGGCCGTCCTTCACTGCTCGCGGCATGGCTAAGTTCAGATTTGAACCCTAAAACCCAAGTGCCAAGTCCAGAACCATAAGATGGGGAAGATGACTTAAATGCTGATGCTTATAATGAGGACAATTTGGTTGAAAGGGAATTTATGGACAATGATGATTTTGACCTTCCTAACTTTGCAAATGAATTTGCAAGAGCAAGAGAAGAGAACATTGATGACATTTAAAATGATGTATTTGATTTGAATGAATTGTTATGTGTTTAGGAGTTGTTAAACTTTATTATTTTGATATTTTTGGACTTGTCATTTATATTATATATTTTAAATATGAATTTTTTCATTCAGTAGTAATTTATGATTTTTTTTTTCTATTAAATTTTCAATAACTATTTACTGATTTATGATTTTTTTTTCACATGCATACATACATACATACATATATAAATTTTGAGTTCTAAAATTGAGTAGTAAAAAGTAGAAACTTTATGTGTCGTGTCGTTTCTACGATTTACGTTTCTATTATCCCCTTCCGTGTCTACGTAGAAACTAGTATTTGACAACATTTGTTACATGTATTATAGTATACTATTTCTCAAGCAACTTGCCAAGGTGATGTGGAAGTTTTTTTTTTTTTTTTTTTATAATGATTATTATATAGCTTTTACTTGTATTATTTTGAAAGTATGCTTTTTATTGACTTTGTAATATTAAACTATTAATGATAATTGACTTAGAGACATCGATTCTTCCTTTAATCTGTTCCGTCACTAAAGGGTGTGTATTATAATATACTATTTCAGAAGCAACTTGTCAAGGTGACGTGGAAGTTTTTTATTATGATTTTATAGTAATTATTATACAGCTTTTACTTGTATTATTTTGAAAGTATGCCTTAATGACTTTGTAAATATATTAAACTATTAATGCATTATGTAACGTGATTAACGCATCATGAGTCAATCTTCTGAAATTGACTTAATGATGCGTTAATTAAGTTACATAATGCATTAACCAACTTTGTTTTTGAAAACGATTGCTTTGTAATTTCCAATTTGCGTGTTAATCTCTACATTTAATTAACTTGTGCACAAGACATACATTAATTAACAAGCCAAGACCTTAGTGTGTGTGTGTGTGTGTTTGGAGGTACTTAGTGCGTGTTGGGGACTGTTGTTGAGTGAGGGACAGACATCACAATTTATAAGCCGCGCTTTTAAAGTTGGCATAGCTCCTGCAAATAAAATAAGTAATCCGAGTCACGTCCCAGGATCCAGTTTTTAAGAGCTATATATTAGGCAACTTCCGGCTAATAGGAAACGTCACTCCCCATGATAAAACGGATCCTTCTTTCAAAACAGGGTGACCAGAACAACAAAATATAAAATCACTCGGCAAGCACAGAGAAAACATTTGGAAACAAGAGAAAGCTTGAAAGTTCAAATGACGAAAAGAGTGCTTGAGATTTCTAGAGCAGGATGCCTTGAACCTCTGTATATTCTGCCTTTCATAAGAAGTGAACCAAGGCATCCATCGGGTAAAAAATTAATATGCGTGCGAGCCTACTCTTAAGTTTTGCTCATTTACTTGTCCAAACTTGTACTTTCTTACCCCCAAGTAATGTGGGACTTATTTCATTTGACTTACCCAAATGAGCCTTATAACTCTAACATTTAATAATTTACGAACAATATGATTTATCTTAAACTTTGTATGGCCTAAAAAATTAATACACATATAAAAATAAAACTTAAATATTGAAAAAGAAATCACAGGGATATTAACGACAACAATTGATAGGACATTATCGAATAAGGAAGATTAATTATTCATTAGGGATTTATATATATTATAGAATATGACATTGTATATACGTACATATACATATACATATATATATATATATATATATATATATATATATATATGTTAATATAGATATGTGTGTGCGTATAAAAGACCATTATATAATAATAGGTACCTAGCACCCTGATCTATTTTTAATTTGGAGGTGCGGTAAGGTTTAAGCTGTAAAAATACACATGATTTTTTTCTCCAGGAGCGCCCAGCACCAAAAACTTTTTTTTGGAGCAAAAATACACACGTGGTTACCATTTTAGAGCAAAAGTCACATCCCACCGTTAAGTCACTGTTCACAGCAGTTATGTTACTGTTCACTTTATCTCTTTCTCTCTCATCACAGTGAATAGTAACTTAACGGTGGGATGTGACTTTTGCTCTAAAATGGTAACTACGTGTGTATTTTTGCTCCAAAAAAAAGTTCTTGGTGCTGGGCGCTCTTAAGAAAAAAAACTTATTTGTATTTTTACACCTTAACCAAAGTATTTAAGGGTGTAACTTTACGTGTATTAAATATGGAGCAATTACATCTATTCACTAATGTAACATCCCACCTAAAAAATAGCGGAATTTTTTTTTTCTAAAACATTGATCAGAGTAGTGTAATTTCGCAAAACGAGTAACTGAACCTTAATATTACATAACTACAGTGTAAATGTACTTATACAGTCATCTACTAACCAAAAGGAAACAACACCTAACTAGGCATATAAAAATAAAGCCATAAAATTCCTTCTGCCATCCTACGCTAGCCGTTCGCCCCTATCTTCAACCCCTTGGTTCGCCCGAACCTGAAGCTACAGCTGAGATCCAATTACCATTTGGATCTCAGGTAATGGTTAACCTTATGCTCAAATAAACAGTATATGGACAACAGTTATTCACAACTCATAACAGCAGTAAATCACTACATAAGCACACAGCAGATGCATGATCACAACATTGACAGAACATAAGCACAAAGCAGTATGTAAAGTCCCACAACATGCTGCACATAACCAGTGCCACGACGGCCTATTGTGTCCTCAGCGTTAGGAAAACCCAACGACGTTATAAAGACTATAACCCGTATAAAGCTGTATGTATAACTGACAACCCTAGATAGAGCCTCAGTATATAAACATGTCTATCACATATATGTATATAAGCAGCATAAGTGTTAAGGTTACAATACGCGTCCGTACCTCCGTTGACAGTTTCTGGCACTTTCGTCAAATTACGGCACGTTTGACATGCGACTCGCACCGACTTTCTACTCAGAGCATCTGCGACGACGTTTGCTTTACCTGGGTGATACTTAATTTCCAGGTCGTAGTCCTTCAGTAACTCCATCCAGCGACATTGTCTCATGTTGAGCTCCTGCTGATCAAAAAGATATTTCAAGCTCTTGTGGTCGCAGAATAGCTCTACGGTTGCATCGTACAAATAATGCCTCCATATTTTCAAAGCGAACACGATAGTTGCAAGCTCCAAATTGTGTGTAGGATAGTTCAACTCGTGAGGCTTCAACTGACGAGAGGCATAAGCTACAACTCTGCCTTGTTGCATTAGGATACACCCCAATCCATGCCCACTGGCATCGCTATAGACAACGTATGTCTCATTTGGATTGGGAATGATCAACACTGGGGCTTTAGTCAACCTCTCTCTCAGCGTTTGAAAACTTTCCTCACAGTCTCCTCCCCATACAAAGGGTTGATTCTTCCTTGTAAGCTTCATCAATGGTAAGGCAAGTCGTGAAAAATCTCGTATAAATCTGCGATAATAACCTGCCAGACCCAGAAAACTGCGTATCTCTGTTACTGTTTCTAGCCTTTTCCAGTCCAGAACCGCCTCCACTTTGCCTGGGTCAACTGCAACCCCACCGCTTGATATTATGTGGCCCAGAAATTTAACTTCCGGCAACCAGAATTCGCATTTACTCAACTTGGCATAGAGTTGCTTCTCTCTGAGTATATTCAACACAAGCCGCATATGTTCTTCATGTTCTTTTCTGCTCTTAGAATAGACGAGTATATCGTCAATAAACACCACCACAAATTGGTCTAGGTGCTGACAGAAGATGCGGTTCATGTAATCCATAAAAACCGTAGGTGCATTAGTTAATTCGAAAGGCATCACAAGGAATTCGTAATGCCCGTACCTGGTTCTGAAAGCTGTTTTAGGAATATCACCATCTCTAACTCGCAGCTGATGGTATCCCGATCGTAGGTCAATCTTGGAAAAGACGGTGGAACTAGATAACTGATCCAAAAGATCATCGATCCAGGGAAGTAGATACTTGTTTTTAATGGTTACTTTGTTGAGTTCACGATAATCAATGCAGAGTCGAAGGCTGCCATCTTTCTTCTTCACAAATAGCACAGGGGCTCCCCATGGTGACACATTGGGTCGGATAAACCCTTTCTTCAGAAGTTCCTCCAGCTGCTTCTTCAACTCTTGCATCTCGTTTAGAGCCATATGATACGGTGCTTTTGATATTGACCCTGTACCAGACATCAACTCAATAGTGAACTCTACCTCCCTCGTAGGTGGTAGCTCAGAGAGATCTTCAGGGAATACATCCGGAAATTCATTCACTATAGGAATGTCTTTGAGTGAGAGTTCAGTTTCTGCCTTGGTTGAGAAAAATACCATATACGCTTGACAACCTTGCTTCATGTATTTATCGGCTTCCGTAGCAGAGAGGAAATTTAGACTTATGTCAGACTGGATGCCGCCAGGCGTATCAGGAAAAAGTATTCTCTTGTTGGTATAATTTATTGTTGCACCGTTTGTCGTGAGCCAGTTTAAACCGAGTATAATGTCAATGCCGTGAAGGGGCAGTCGGATAAGATCTACCTTAGAATTTCGCCCGCCCACATTGATAGTACAATTTATGTATGCATCAGATGCTAATGATTTCATGCCAAAGTGGTGTAGATACTATCAGATCATAAGGTAATCTAGAGGCATGCATTCCTAAGCGATTTGCACAATCACAGGAAATAAACGAATGGCTAGCACCTGAATCATATAATGCCTGTACTATATTCCCATTTAAAGATATAGTACCTTGAACCATGTTAGAGGACTTCCTGGCTTCTACGTCGGTCAGTGCGAAGACTCGTCCCGGGTTTTGGGGCCTTGTTCCTGCAGACCATTCTGGACAGTTTCGGCTTATGTGTCCCGTCTTCTGGCACTTGAAGCAGATTTGCTTCCCATCATAGTTAGTACCTGGGTGGTACTTCCTACATTTTAGACAAGGTTGGGATTCTCTCGTGTTTGGAAAAGTTTGCTGCCCAGACTGGTTTGGCCTCTTATTCCCACCTTGGAAATTATTCCAGGGTGTCTTTCTTTTCTGAGAAGGATTTCCTCGGCCAGAGTTACCACGATTTGCATTGTTGCTGTTGAACCTATGGAGCTGCTTCAAGTTTCGTTCAATCAGTCGACAGGATTCTGCTGCCTGTATTATCCTTGTAAACTGCTGAGATACCAGCCTCTCTCAAATTTCATACTTTACTTCGTAAATCAGAATATTTGTCAGACTACTTTCATTATCACCTTGTCTCAAGTGCGGTGAGTAGCGAGACAAGTTGGTGAATCGAGCAAAGTAATCATCAAATGACTCCTCCTGCCCTTGCTTGATATGGAGGAATTCTGACTCCTTTGTTATCTGCACAGTGGGAGGGAAATATTTTTCGTTGAACTTTCTTAGAAATATCTCCCATGAAATTGGATAATGGTGTGGTTGGAGTGTTGTCGCAATGTTTCTCCACCAACAATCTGCGTCACCCTCTAGTTTAAAGATTGCCAGCTGAGCCTTCCTGTTTTCCGGGCACTCCATGACTTCAAAAATTTTATCCAGCCTCATTCACCAGTCTTCGGCTGAATCTAGCTTGCCTCGAAATACTGGGGGTTTCATCTTGCAAAACTGAGTAACCCAGTACTGTGAATTTTCCACTGCTCGGTTGTGTTGAGGGGGTATTCTCATTTCTCTCTCCTGTCGAGGTGGGGATAGAGATTGATCCGATTCCTCGGCTTCATCATCGTATTCATTATCCTGGTCATTCTCTTCTTCTTCATTTTGTTGCTCTTGCAGCCGACGTCCTTCAGCTTGCCGTTCCTGTCTTTCGGCCAGAAGTACATCGATAAGAGCCCTTTGTTCCTGCAGTTTCCTTCTCATTTCCAGAACGTCGTCCTGTTCTGGCTGATTAGGTTCTTGGTTTGGTTCTTGCTCTGTTATTGGTACAGTTCGGGCTCGTCTACCCCTTCCTCTACCTCTACCTCCTGGCCTCTAGGAACTCCAGCACCTCTTATAACCACCATCTTTTAAGTTTTTCCTTTATTTGTTAATGGTGAAAACAAACTACTAGACTTATTGTAACAGCAAGTACACAGACAAACACAAATTTATTATTGCATCATAATTTACGAACGACCAAACTGGTGGTCACGTCCTACCTTTGTTCTACCAGTCAAAATATTACAACCCCCATTATTTAGCATCTATTTTACAATCCCTCAAGGTTTTTAGAGAGATTTCACACACTAGTTTATCTACTCCTACTACCTTATGCCACAGCTTTCTTCAACCGCCTCCTGTCTTTTACATGTGCTGGCGCACCAGGCTCTTCAGATAATGGAGGTATATAGAAACCTCTAATTTTCGGGTTCAGGATCATATATATAGTCAGGGTATTCGGGACCAGGCTGGTAGTCGGGCTCAGGGTCGTTCAAGTGTTCTACCGGAAAGTCAGGATTGTAAAGGGGTTCAAAATGATACCTAGGTGCAGGGTGTACTGGAATAAACAAGGGTTCAGGCTCAGGTTCAGGCGGAGGATACAGGGGATCAGGGTTTAGTCTCCTTCCCACCATCTCGGGTACCACTGACTTCCTAGCTGTACGTCTCCTCATCCCTTGATAGGTGATGTAGGGATCCTCATATCTGTGCATCTCTATACATTACACTAGGGTTATATCAGTACTCTTTTCAAAAAAAAAAATATTTTTTTAAAAGGCGTAGAATCTAACTCTGTTATGTAAACCAATTGGTCAGGTAGGGGACCTGACCAGTCCACTAGGCGAGAGATCGTAGTCTTAAGTCTCGCCTCGAGAGATCATCTCCTGTATAGTTTTAGCCCGCTCGTCATGCAATTGCGCTTTCTCAACTTCATCTCTCAGATCGTATTCCCCATGACTGACTAGCAGATTCGCAAGATAAGCATTACTGGATGTAGGGTGATTCAAGCTCATTTGCTTTGACAAGTTTAAATTCATAAAATCTTCAAGCAGCTTCTATTCTTGAATCATCATGTATGCGACTTGCACCGACTTTCTACTCAGAGCATCTGCGACGACGTTTGCTTTACCTGGGTGATACTTAATTTCCAAGTCGTAGTCCTTCAGTAACTCCATCCAGCGACGTTGTCTCATGTTGAGCTCCTGCTGATCAAAAAGATATTTCAAGCTCTTGTGGTCGCAGAATAGCTCTACAGTTGCACCGTACAAATAATGCTTCCATATTTTCAAAGCGAACACGATAACTGCAAGCTCTAAATCGTGTGTAGGATAGTTCAACTCGTGAGGCTTCAACTGATGAGAGGCATAAGCTACCACTCTGCCCTGTTACATTTCCTTAGTTGCGAAAAATGGAAGACATCATGGAGATTACTTAAATTCGGGGGTAGCGCTATTTGGTATGCGACTGGTCCTCACCTTGCCAGAATCTCGAATGGTCCTACGTAACGTGGACTTAGTTTCCACCTTTTAAGCGTTCTCCCGACACCGGTCACTGGGGATAATTTTAAAAATACATGATCCCCCACTTCGAATTCTAGGACTGGAAAGACATACTTGACAATTATTCATATGCATACTTGAGAATCATAGTATATTATGCAAGCATGTAAACATACAACCATACATTCATTCTCGAGAGTTACATTCATATACTAGAGAATCATTCATATAACCAGAAAAGAATGCAAGAGATCAGTCAAGGCATACTTGAAAATTATCATGTGTGTACTCGAGAATTAGTATGTATAGAAGCATGTAATCATTTAACCATACTCAAGTATTCTCAAGAATATAAGTGCACATACTCAAGAATCAGAATTAAGTCCAAAGAAATGCAAATGGATCAAGCCAACTGTAATCGATACTTAACTTACCAACTCTCGAGAATTGTCTAACCATTCTCGAGAATTAACGATAGTATTCCAGAGACATGCAAAGAGATCAAGCTTCTGATGGAATTGAATTCTCAAGAATCATTAGGCAATACTCAAGAATAGCTTATGATGGATTGGATATTTGAAGATGAGCAATCTTGCTGGTACTTGAGAATGTAATTTCATTATTGAGAATTAAAGACTCATTGTATTTCGTCCGTTATCATCAAATGAATGAAGGTTGTTCATGACCAACATTTTTTGCAGTATTCTGAACTGATCGTCAACTTCAGAACATCATATCTCCTTCAATTGATCTTTTTTTTTTTATGATTTTGATGTTTTTGGAAAGGTATGTGAGTCTAATTTTATATGCCACTAATTTCAGCTCATTCCGATGTGTACTTTGAGATACACCAAAATTACTGAAGCTTGGTATGTGACGTTAATAGATGTGTCAACTTGTGAAATTCATAGCTCTGATCTGAACTTCTTTTGGTCATGAAACTTTGTCAAGATGACGCATTGGATGTCTAGTTTCATACAAAATTGGTTTCACCTCAACCCGACCTCTGGTTTGGGAGATATCATCGATTTATTGAACATAGCCCAGGTGAAATGTGAACAGAGTTGAGCAGAGTAGCTGAAACATGTTGATTCTCGAGAATCACAATACCATTCTCGAGAATCACACTATCATTCTCGAGAATGATTGAAATTTATGTGCAAGAAGCAGCTGTTCATTCACGGGACTATAGCAATTGAGCTGTAGCAACTCCTATTCATCAAGAAGCTTGAATTTGCTTATTTTAACTCTGAATTGAGCCGTTCCAACTTCTGTTTGATCACAGAGACTTGAGTATTGATATTCTCATAATATTTAACAAGTTCTTCTTTCTTCAATCTCCATTCTTGATCATTCTTCATTATTTAAACTTCATATCTACATTAATATATAAGGATTAATCAAAGTAGAAGATAAATGTAGTGTGCAAGCTTTTTGCTTTGGATAATGGCATCTATATAAGACATCATCAAAACTAATCATAACCAACAATAAATACCCTTAGGTTGTAAGTAATTTGATGACACACACAAGAGAATTGAAGAGTCACAAAGAACCCTAGAAGAGAGACGTGAGACAAAAGCTTGTAGGCGCTAGCATGCTGTCGTTCGTGTTGGAGTGCTGTTCGATATGGATACGGTAGAGGGAGTGGATTCGTAGAGTTGTCTCTTAGAGATTGATCAACCAAGAAGGTGTTAGCCCATGAGTACGCAAAGCACGCACATGAGTTCGCATAGGTACGATTCCTAATTACTAACCCGATTTAAATGCTGTTGATAGATTCTCTTCTTGGGATTCATAATTTATTGGATAAATTTTATTCCGCTGTGTGTACGAATCCCAACAGTGGTATCATAGCCAGATCAATTGTGTGTTTATGCTTAACTATATTTTGTATGCTTTCATTAATATATATATTTGAACATATATATTAAAACCATATATATATGGTTAAGCACACATTTGATGGGACCATGTTAACATACTCCTGGCTACGAAGGCTTAATATATATATACTCCTTACCACGTTAATAACGTTTATGTTCAATTGCAATATCAATTGATGGAAAAATATTATCAATAATGTTATTCACGTTATTGACACCTTCTTATTGGATTTTTTTTTAATATATAACGTTTATGTTCAATTTATAATTATCAGTTGATGGGAATTAGGAATTGGCATCACGTTATAATTATTAATTGATGAAAAATATGACATTTTCTTTCATATTGTATGAATTATTACCTATTGTGATTTACTTTCAAATTGTTTGGATATGGTGAACAGCATGACTTTAGTCTTTACAATGGTTGTAATATTTAAATATGGTTTGTGTGCCATGCCTTTTCTCTAAATATTCTCTATGTACATTCTCTTCTCATCTCACTCCCCTCGTATGTTTAAACGAGGTTTCTCTTAATGTAATTTTCTTTTCTTATTTAGAGAAATCCCCTCATTATCTTGAGAGGATTTTAGGTTAGGTGAGCCATGTTGTGTCACGTTTTAATTATGCTTTTGATTAGATCATGACATGTTTATTTTGTGTATTATGTGTTGTTTGTATGAGATACAACTATTATTGTATTACACCGTGTAATCGATTACACCAGGTCTAGAAGCTCAATGAAGAGCTGAATTTGAATGGGTGCATGTGGAAACTCATGTCCAACTTCATTTTACTTATAAATGTAACTTGGGGAAGGTATTTTTGGCAACAATTAATGGTCTACCTTAGGCTTAGTCCATTAATGTCCCCATATTTGTTTTTTGTGCCTACGACATGTCATTTGCAAAATTCATCACCTTAAATCATATGAACTAGAAGCATAAACATTCATAACTAAATAATGCACCATAGTCAGTGTAAATTCACCACGTCCAACAAAAAAAATTTACATGAAGCAAACATCAAGTAGTCAAGTCTAACAATCCATAAAAACACAAGTATCTAATCCTCTTCCTCCTCCTCCTTAGAGACATCAGGCACCTGGTCCTCCTCCCTGGCTGCCTGCTGGTCCTGTCCGACCTGTAACTGACGTAGTCCACCCTCCACCCTCCAGCCCCCACATCCGGCTCTGCATCCACCGCCACCGCTCGTTCTCCTTGTCAACGTGGCTCTTCCACCGCTTCTTCTGTCTGAGCTCCATCTTCCTCATTTGCTTCATCACATCACGAAGGGATAATCCACCATATGGCTCAACCATGTCCTCCTCCTCAACATCGCCATCGTCCTACACAGGGACCTTAGGATCAATCACGGGTGCAACAACTGGTGCATCCTCCTCCTCAGCAGCAGTGCATACCCAGACACTGTATGCATTCTTCGAGATCTTGCGTTGCTCTAATTGGCGCCTCCCAAAGATAGCATTCCAATGTGTCTGGTCCACCATCTCCTCAGTACCCATCGGAACATGAAAATGGACCAATATATGGTGGACTAGATAGGCGAATGGGAGTGTGGCATTCTCCTTCTGCTTCGCCTTATACATCATCCAATAAATATAATGTCTCTAATTCACCGGTCGGGTGTGAATGATAGCCCACATGATCGGTATATCAACCTCCAACACCCTGGAATGATTGTAGGCCCGAGGCAAATATAAAATCCGTCATCACGTAGAAGAGGATACGTGCATCAACAGTCAGCTGCCCTGCAGTGAAAAGGGCCCTCTGACCCAATGACCTCCTGATGTCATGCACAGCGGCAACCTAGTCAAATTTAGGCAGGGGCACAGTGCTATCCCCATCATACTCAACTATGCCCGCCCCATCAAAATCATATCCCAGTATGAGGGCCCATATGGGAGCAGTCATCTCTATATCAATCCCACAAACACGCGACTTCAGCATCCCATGAATGTAACTGAGTTATGGTAAAAAGTCTCATCATATCCTCTGAGTACGGACTGACGAACTCAGCCAAGCCACCCAGATGCGAAGCCTCCAATGGGACTATGCCAAATCCCTCCTCTGCAAAAAATGCCATGTCTAGTGACTTGGGCTTGATCACGGTCCTGCTAGCAAAGTGCTGTACGAATGCTCTATGGACTATTGCAGAATGGTCCAATAGATATCCATAACGGAGATCTTTTGGCTGTGCCTGAGAGTCGGATGCATCACCCTCCCTCTGCTGATTCTTCCGTCTCTCAGTCTGACTGTCAATCACCCTCCCTTCTTAAGTCGTAATGCCGTCAATCAATGAATACTTGTCAAAGCTTAGATCGCTTATTTGTATGTTCCACCAAAGTGGATGCACTTGAGTTATCTTGATGAGACAAGAGTGAGTAATGGTGATACTCAACATTCATTATTGTCTTGACTTAATTGAGATTATTAAAACGGTTTTAGATCTCAAGGCATTAGATGAGATTAAACATGCTTGGTCATATGATGATCGAATCCCATAAAGATCTAAGAGTTACATGTGATGTAATTGGCAAAGGGGTTGCCTACCTAAAGAACTTGATTTTAAGAATTTTGCCAAAGCGAACTTAAATTTAAGCCAAATATGGATCTTAGCCCACTAATTATAATGAGGGTTATTAATTCAGTGAGAGATTACTAACTGACTTTGTATATTTTAATTGTAGAATCATGTCGACTAGTAATATTGTTACACTATCACTGCGATCAGTCTTTAAGAAGGACAAACTAAATGGGACCAACTTTCTTGACTGGTTTAGAAACTTGAGAATTATTCTCAAGCACGAAAGAAAGGTATGAAAAAGAAAGGCAAGGGCAAAGGAAAAGGTAATGGCTCAATTGGTAAGACTAAAGAGTCAAACAGACCCAAAACTAAGCCTGCAGCCAAGAAGGCAAAGCCTTCGAAGGATGGGGTTTGCTTCTTCTGCAATGAACCTGGTCATTGGGAGAGGAACTGCAAACTCTACCTTGAATATCTGAAAAAGAACAAAAAGGATAACGAGGCTATCTCTTCAAGTATTTTTGCTATAGATATTCATTTTTATACTTCCTCTACATGGGTATTAGATATTGCATCTGGTTCTCACATTTGCACAAATGTGCAGGGTCTCAAGGACAGTAGAAAATTAAAGAAGGGTGAAGTAGACCTACGAGTTGGAAACCAAGCAAGAGTTGTTGCTTTAGCTGTAGACACTTATGAATTAGTTTTGCTTAGTGGGCTTTTGTTAATTTTGAACAATTGCTTTTATGTTCCTGCTTTGAGTAACAACATTGTTTCTCTTTCTTATTTGGATAAGGAAGGTTTTACTTCCATTACTGGGAATGGTAAATGTTCTATTTATCATAATGATATTTTTTATGCTGATGGTGATTTGCATTTTGGTCATTATTCACTAAATTTAGAACATCCTAATAATGGATACATCTATAATGTGTCTACCAAAAGGATCAAGTCAAATGATTTGAATCCGACTTACCTATGACATTGTCGTCTAGGCCATATAAATGAGAAACACATTTCAAAACTCCATCAAGATGGATTTCTTAACTCTTTTGATTTTGAATCATTTGATAAATGTGAGTCTTGTTTATTGCAAAAGATGACAAAGACACCTTTTACTAGGTATAGTGAGAGGGCCACTGATTTATTGGGCATTATACATACTGATGTGTATGGACTAATGAATACATCTACCAGAAGAGGTTATATGTACTTCATTACATTCATAGATGATTTTAGTAGGTATGGGCATATCTATCTAATGAAACATAAGTCTGAATCTTTTGAAATGTTCAAAACATTCCAAAATGAAGTGCAAAACCAACTTGACAAAACAATTAAAGAACTTCGATCTGATCGAGGTGATGAATATTTGAGCCAAGAGTTCATTGACCATCTTAAGAGTTACGGGATCATCTCACAACTAACTCCTCCTGGAACGCCTTAATGGAATGGTGTTTCTGAGCGAAAGAATTGAACTCTATTAGATATGGTTTGATCTATGATGAGTCAAACAGATCTTCCATCGTCCTTTTGGGGCCATGCCCTCGAAACAACTGCGTTCACACTAAATCGTGTTCCATCAAAGGCAGTTGAAAAGACACCATATGAGATATGGACTGGGAAGAAACCCAATTTGTCATTTCTTAAAATTTTTTGGGGATGTGAGGTTTACGTTAAATAACAAGCCTCTGATAAATTATCATCCAGATCTTCAAAATGCCTTTTTGTGGGGTATCCTAAGGAAACTAAAGGATACTATGTCTACAATCCTACCGATCACAAAGTGTTTGTTATCCGGAATGGTGTCTTTCAAGAGAAAGAGTTTATCTCTAAAAGAACCAATGGGAGTAAGGTGAACCTTGAAGAAGTTCGAGAGTCACAAAACAACGTAGAACCCCAAATGGAAAACGGAGAAGACTCACAACAAATTAATGAGCCTACTCTAGTAATACAAGGCCCATGAAGGTCCAATAGGATACGGCAAAAGCCTTAGAGATATGTACTTCTGACTACTGGAAATCATGATATCTTGTTCATTGAGCAGAATGAGCCAACTACCTATCGAGAAGCCATAATGGGACCAAACTCCGAAAGATGGCTAGATGCCATAAAGTCTGATGCATCCGGCTCTCAGGCTTCACTTTCATTAGGTAATTGGTTTGTATCTTTGATTATGGCCTATACTTAAAAGGAACAACACACAGGTCGTTCTTCCTTGTCATGGTAGCACCAAAAGACTCTTCCACATCCAATTCTTCAGGCTTCACTTGATTCGGAAGTTTCCAATCAAAATGAAAAAGCATGTTAGAAATAAGTAATTCAACAACAGGTGTAGCAAATGCAACCCCAGGGCATATTCTTTTTCCATTACCAAATGGAATAAACTCAAAGTTTGACCCTTTGAAATTATGAGCAAATTTTTCTGGCTCGCTCCAATATTTAGGATCTCTTCCAATTGCCCAAGCATTAACAATAACCCTACTCTGTGCAGGCATCTCGTATCCATTGATTTCACATCTCTCTCTATTTTTTCTTGGAAGCAACAATGGCAAAGGATGATGCATCCTTAAGGTTTCTTTGATGATGGCGGCAACATTTTTTAAATCAGAAAGTTTTGATTCATCTATATATCCTTTGCCTCCATAAAATCTTCTAACCTATACATGTAATAACCAATGTAACTTGACTGTTTTTAAATTTATCATCACAAGTTTATGGAAAAAAACTTCTTGTGCCTTTTTCAAATCTTCTTTATATCAAATCTTCTGGTGATAAAGAGAAAAACTGAAATACCTAAAGACTCCAAGGAACATACGTCTTCTGTAGGTATTATTCTCATCTTGATTTCTTTTTTAATTTACGTCTTCTTGGTTTCTTTTACATACTCAAAGTAAAATAATAATAATAATAATAAATCATATGATTCATCTAGAGTTTGAGAAAGCCAAGTGAATAATGCCTCTTAACTTGTTATTTTTCGATTTTAGATTTATAATATATTCTTGATACATAATCAACAATAGAATTGGAATTAATTAAAAATCATAATATGTGTCTTATTGAAGGCCCATCTCTTTGGATAGCATAAAGGTATAGGTATACACACAGCAAGGAGTCACCTTACAATAACATTTTTCATATATATATATATATATATATATATATATATATATATATATATATATATATCCCCCAAATAACACTTCACATCGTTAATTATTACAATATAGATATAATAATTAAGCTTTCCACGAAGCATCATTTATTAGGTAATCAGTATGTAACTTTGATTATGGGCTATACTTAAAAGGAATAACACACAGGTCGTTCTTCCTTCTCATGGCAGCACCAAATGACTCTTCCACATCCAATTCTTCTGGCTTCATTTGATTCGGAAGTTCCCAATCAAAATGAAAGAGCATATTGGAAAGAAGTAATTCAACAACAGGTGCAACAAATGCAACTCCAGGGCATATTCTTCTTCCAGCACCAAATGGAACAAACTCAAAGTTTGACCCTCTGAAATTATAATCAACTGTGGTATTTAGAAACCTCTCGGGAGCAAATTCTTCTGGCTCATTCCAATATTTGGGATCTCTTCCAATTGCCCAAGCATTAACAATAACCCTACTCTTTGCTGGTATCTCATATCCCTTGATTTCACATCTCTCACTATTTTCTCTTGGAAGCAACAATGGCAAAGGAGGATGCATCCTTAAGGTTTCTTTGATGACAGCAGCAACATATTTTAACTCAGAAAGTTCTGATTCATCTATATATCCTTTGCCTCCATAAAATCTTCTGACCTATATATGTCATAACCAACAATGTAACTTGACTATTTTTTAAATTTATCATCACAGGTTTAAGCATGATTATACCTCTTCTTGTGCCTTTTTCATTGCCACAGGGTTTCTAGGTAATTCTGTCATAGCCCACTCTACTGTTGTTGACGCCGTCTCAGTTCCACCGATGAAAACGTCCTGCAAAAGGATTTTGAGACACTTTAAGTTTCTCTTTCTGTGGGAATCAAAATAAAAGATAAGAATTAAATATTAATGGACACAAGGAATTAATAACCATAATAACAGCTTTGATATTGTCAGAAGATAAAGGGATCTCAAGGTCATCCTCTTCTTGAATCCTGAGAAGAACGTCAACAAGATCTTCCGCCGCACCAGCAAGGTTGCCTTTTAAATTGTTTTCTGTGTGATCGGTGATGATGTTTTCAACCATCTTATCAATCTCATTGTGAATCGTAATCATTGTTGCTTTGGTCCCAGTGATCACACTAAGGAATTTGAGAGAAGGATAGAAATCAATAAAATTTAAACCTGAGGCTAGCTTAATTCCATGCTCAATAGTTGGAAGGATTGCTTCTACATTCTTGGTCTTCTTCCCAAAGGCTGCCCTTGCGACTATGGAACTTGTGAAGGGGGAGATTTTCTTACTAAGGTTGATGACACAACCTTCATATTCATCAATCTCCTTCATTAGCAATGAAACCTCCTCTTCCCTTATATTTTTGAAACTCTGGACCCTCTTCTCAGACAAAACCTCCAAAGTACAAATCTTTCGGAGCTGCCTCCAATAGTTTCCATATGGGGAAAAAGCAATATCGGAGTTATTGTAAGCAATGATTTCACTGGAAAGAAATGTGGGTCTATTCGCAAAGATTTGGTCATGTGTCTTCATAACCTCCTTGGCTATGTCAGGAGAAGACACGATCATGCATGGAATCTGCCCTAGTTGAAGGTGCATCAAGGGTCCATACTTGTTTGCAAGATTTCTCAGGGATCGAGTAGGTATTGAATCTACAAGTTGGTGAAGGTTTCCTATGATAGGTAACTTTGGTGGCCCTGGAGGCAAGTTTTTATTGCGCTTTCTGGAATTTGAGAGCTTACGGATGATAAGGATGAAGCAGAAGAAGGTGAAGAGGATAGCATATGGGCTCTGAATCTCCATGATCAGAAAAAATAATTGATGAGAGAGAGAGAGGTAGTAACTTTGCTGTGAGGTTTTCTGCGGTGATGAGCTGTGACTATTGAGCACTTGACATCTGAGAGTTCCGACTATGCTTTAGTGGACTTTTAATCGAGGAATAGATATTTATTCTTCCTTTGAGTTATATAATTTATATTATGGAATCATCCGTTCTGTCACGATATGAATATTAAATTGGTATAGTCAAAGGATGTGTATTGTATACTATTTTAAAAGCAATTTGTCAAGGTGATGTGGAAGTTTATTATCATGATTTTATAATCATTATTATATAGTTTTTACTTGTATTATGTTGAAAGTTCGCTTTAGTGACTTTGAAATATTAAACTATTAATGATAATTGACTAACAAACATTGATTCTTCCTTTAATCTGTTCCATCACGTTATGAATATTAAATTAGTATAGTAAAAGGGTGTGTACTGTAATATCTTAAATTTTGGGCTTAAAGACTTAAGGATTGTAATGCTTCCTTATGGCTCCTGACATACATCAGAGTTAATACACAGAGAGAGTGCAGATCTAGTTATTATTATGATTTTTATAATCATTATTATATAGCTTTTACTTGTATTATTTTGAAAGTTTACTTTGGTGACTTTGAAATATTAAACTATTAATGATAATTGACAAAGAAACATTAATTCTTCCTTTAATCTGTTCCATCACGTTTTAAATATTAAATTAGCATAGTCAAAGGGTGTGTACTGTAATATCCTAAATTTTGTGTAATACCCTAATTTTCATAATACATGTAATATTGTATTTTGGTAAATTAATTAACAAAATACAAAGGTGAATATGTGGTCTCAAAGAATTATAATCTATTAATTATATTCTTATCCAAATTTCACTTTGGAATTAATTAACCAAAGGTTAATTATGAGACATTATTTAGGGGCTATAATTTAGCCTAAAGACAAGAGGTAGATGACAACAAAATTATATAGATATTTAAGGAAATTAAATGTATAATGATTAAGGCATTTTATGCTAAAATTGCATAAGCCTATTAAAAGAAAAATGCCTAATCAAATGTGAACTAACTTGTTTAAGTATTTTCAGTTTGATTAAAGGCAATTAAAGGCATTAATTAAATATTAATTGCAACATGATTTGAGATAATTAAATCATTAAAAAGGGGTTGCTCATTTTTGAAAATATCAAGGGATTAAATGATGAAATTGAGTTGCTAATAATGGTCTAATTACCTTGATTAAGTGCCAAGTAGCAAATAATAGGCAAATAAGCTTTGCACTAATTGAGATTAGTGGCATAATTCTTCATTTTAATTATGGGCAAATTAAAGTAATCATTTTTTAAATAAATAAGGGCTGATTATTGAAGAAAAATTAAGGGCCAAGGATGAAGAATTAAACTTGTCTAATAAAGCACTAATTGCCATGGTTATATAACAAACCAATTAGCCTTAATCATATTAGTAATAAAAAGGGAGATTAAGCATATGATTAAACTAATTAATTGTGCCCCAAGAGTCAATAATTTGTGCTAGCCAATAGGAACCAAGTGTTTAAGACTAATTAAGATTAAGCCTTCAATTAGTTAAAGTAACCAATGATGGTGATATTTAAGAAGATTTAAGCAATTGATTAAGGAGTTAATTAACCTTGCTAATCAACTTTGAAAAGTCAAAGTGGATAGCTAAAATCAAAGGTCAAGATTAAGTTTAATAAAGGTAAATCTAATGGTCCTAATTAATCCCCTAAATTGGCTAAATCCATGAGATAATAAAGGAAACAATAGGAGATTTTGAAAGATGGATATTAGAGACAAAAGAAAAACAAAAAGATCAAGAGAGAAAGGGTAGGGGACGTTTTTTTTATCTTGAAGAAGAAGAAAAGTTTATAATATTTTAATATAGATATTTTGTAGAATTGCACATGGGATAATTGGGAATGTACTTAGGATAAGGATTTTAAATGAAATGGAAGAAGAAGGAGAAGGAGGAGGAGGATGTCCAAGTCTTGGTGTAGGGATAGGATGAGATTCCTTAATGAGCAAGATGAATCCAATGGATGGGGAAGAAGGAAGCCAAATTGGATCTCCAAAAAATTACCAAGTAATGCCATTGAGTTTTTCTATAAATAGGGAGTCTTCCTTTTCATTTTTCTTCACACCAAACTCATACCAAAGACTAGAGAGTTTAAGAGGAGAGCGAAGCAAGAAGGATGAAGGAGTAGCAAGAGTCTTCATGGGTAAGTATTCTAGTCTTTAGCTTTTTCTTGAAGCTCTAGTTTAAATTCATAGTAATGCTTTGATCTTAAATATTCAAGAGCAATTTTGTTTTCATGTTTTTATGGTTAAAAATGGCTTTGTTTCAAAAATTAGATGAAAATTATGATATAGAAAAATTCTTGAAGATCGAAGATCAAAGTAGCGAAATTCGGGCGAAATTTTCGATTAGAAGTTTCCCAGAGTTAGCAATGAAAAGGCTATGATTTTATGTTGAATATGGGGTTAATGAATTCTGAAAATTTTCATGGTTAAAGTAGACACATAGGGCTTTCCAAATATACCTAGAGTGTAGCATTTTGAATTTTGTGCAAGAAGATAAAAATTCCTAAAGCTGGGCTACGTTTTTCTGGGAAAATTCTGGGCAGAGGTTGAAAACGTTAAAATTGGGAATGACTCATTAATTCTGGGTGAAGATGAATATTTTTCCTCAAAAATAGACACCCTAAGGATTCCAGAGAATTTTACGGATCCTCATTTTTCTAGAATTAGTTATGATTTTTCAAAGTTAGTGAAAAATCTGCCCAGAAAATCTGTATTAGCATTTTTTTAAGAAATGTAAGGGCAAAATTGTAATAATAAATCCACCAGGGGTAGAAATGTCAAAATAGGTGAAAATATCCTTTTTGATATTATTCTAGGAAATATGATATTAATTATAATATCATACAAAATATAGAAAAGGAAATAATCCAGCGGTAACGTTATAGGATACCCGAAAAGGCCGGGAGTCATATTAAAAGGCCAGGCATTTGGCCACTACACGGTGAAAGGTATGTTTGCGTATTGGTAACTTTAACTCTCCTATGTCTTCTATGGCTTTGATATGATTGATTGAATCATGTGTGTTTACATTCAGTTGGCTGTAGATTGTTGTGATTATCTATCATATACTGTTCATACTTTTCATATGAGGTTAACTGTTACCTGAGATTCAATATCCATTGAATCTCAGCCTTGACTAAAGGTTCAGGGAAGGAAATCTAGACCTGGGAAGGCGAAGTGGACAGAGCCATGAAGAGGTACCAGTTGAAGACGAGAGCCTGAGGAAGGTTATTAGGGCCTAGTTTCTGGCATGAATCTAACAAAGTTATTTCAGACTAATTGGTGCTTAAACTAAGAAAGGGTTTATTGGTGGGTTGTCATAAGTTGCCGTGAAGGACGGTGAGACTCCCATTAGACTAAACACCGATATGACCAATTTGTTTGATTAATTGCGTTGGGTTTCAAGCCATAGGTCTAGTTAAAGAATTGGTTTATCAGAGAGATGTATTTAAATCTCTGTATATTGTATCACATAAATATTCCTTCGAGAAATTTTTAATATACCAGCTTATGTCAGGGCATCAATATATGTCTAGGTATTTTATATCAGATACTCCTTGTCCAAATATTAGCGCATGCTTTCCGTTTTCGCATTACTCTAAGCAGTAACACCTCAAACTCTATTGATTTTCCTAAAACTAAGTGTCAACCAACACGTTTTCAAGCATGGAATTTGGGGTGTTACATTTTGGGCTTGAAGACTTGAGGATTGTAACGCTCCCTTATGGCTCTCGACATACATCAAAGTTAATACACAGAGAGCGTGCAGATCTAGTTTGGACAAATGAGTAACTGATAATTTTAAAAAATATAAACTTGGCTTTGTACTAAAACTTAATCCCCATAGGGATATTTAATTATAGACATCCCAAAATGAACTTCAAAAGCAAAACTTCTTATACAGCCGTCTAAATTGACCAAAATATATATTTACAAAATAAAAGAACTCTTCTCGAGTTTCACCTTCTTCTGGCCACCCTATAAGACAATCTTCCCCTTTCTTCCCGGGCTACCTGAAGCTTTGTTAATGTTTGGGATCCAAAATTGAATCTCAAGGTAACAGGTTAATCTTTATGAAAGGTACATACATAATATGATAATTAAATTATAATAATAACCATAATTTAGGTAAAGCAATTTAACATACAGCATCAATACACAACAACAGTAGACGCAGAACCCTACCGGTTCCAAATCCTCAATACATAGGAAAAACATATGCTACTGGCCAATGAAAAACCGTATGTAAATAGCCCTATACAAGACATGTCCCCACAAACATAGTAATTATATATATATATATATATATATATATATATATATATATATATATATATATCACACA
This sequence comes from Acacia confusa, assembly GCA_037074495.1. NCBI lineage: Eukaryota > Viridiplantae > Streptophyta > Magnoliopsida > Fabales > Fabaceae > Acacia > Acacia confusa. The sequence goes on along the minus strand of CM073502.1, from coordinate 40,378,233 downwards.
CAAATCATAGAAGATTAAAGTTACCACCTATCCGTGCAAATGCTTCGTTATTGACCAACTGCTTTGCAAAATGTGCGTTCCTGGAAATCCCTATATCAGTACCATTGTACCTTATTATTAATCATGATATTTGGGGAAGATAAAAGGGTTTTATTTATATATGAAATTACTTAAAAACCCTTTTTGCAAAAGCTTATTACTTTTATCATTTATTTTCTTTACTTCTGCATCAATCCTTTTACTGGCCAGAAAATCCAGTAATTTCAAATGTTTATTAAAAATTTCACAAAAATAACAAAATTGTGCAATCAACTCTCACGTGCTCATTGACCTTTCTATTTTCAAGGAAAAATGATTTCAGAGGTTAAAGCACCCTTCATTAATCCAAATTTTTGAAAGTTTACTCACTGCTCATATTGGTTTTTTAGGAACCTGTCCTGCCTTTAAAAATTTGTATTTAATTTTTCAGAGCTTCTAAAATCACCAAATTTTTATACAATAATGCTCTAAAAGTCCGTTAGGAATGTGAAAAATTTCAGTATTTAATCACATAGAAATTAATCCCAGTTTCCAAAACATTCGAACTGTTCAGTGATTTTTCTAGAAAACTTATCTTAATCTTAAAAATTGGTAACTTTCTTCTCAAAGCTTTAAAAATTACCAACCACATATCAAAATAAAGCCTTTTGAGTCCTCTACATGACTGGAAAATTTCAAAATTTTATAAGAAGATTAACCTAGTCAAATACCACGAAAAATCCCTCTGCTCAAGTTTTCTTTTTAGGAAACAAGGTCATTTTGTAAGAATTACAAAATACCTGCCATTTTAAAGATATGCATGTCCTATTTCTTCAGGAATTCTTTCATAATTTTTAAAGATGTATTACTTGGTCAAACCACACAGAGAAGCTATTGACCTCAAAATTCTGAAAATGGCAAGTTTCACTTCTTTAAGGAGCTTGATGTCTTATATTCGAAAATCCCTTTAAAAATTCATTAAAAATCTTATTACCACATCATTTTCCATAAGGAACACAATGGCGATCTTATATTTTCGAAATTCCCTTTCCTTCTTAAGGTTTACCTCAGATTACAAATATAGGTTTCAAACTTGAGATTTCAAAAACTTGAAGAAGAGATGGATGTTTCACGTTTTTCGAGAAACTGTCGTATGTGTTAATTTTTGGTGTTCGTTTTCTCGATTTGCGTATTTTGGGTTCCAGTGTTGTTGCCTCGGTTTGCATGTCTGGGGTTCTATAGTTGTTGCCTTGGTTTGTGTGTTCGAGTTTTGTCGTTGTATCGGGTTGCGTGTCTGGGTTTTCATTGTCGTTGTCTCGATTTGCGCGGCTTGGTTATGTTGTCATTTATCTCGGTTTGCGTGTATGGGTTCTGTTGTCGTTGTCTCGGTTTGCGTGTTTGGGCTTTGTTGTCGTTGTCTCAGTTTGCATGTCTGGGTTCTATTTTGGGTTTTGTTGCACGTTTTTCGAGTGGGTATTGTTTAGGTTGTTTTCCAGTGTTTTTGTCTAATTTCTCCTAAGTATTCAATATTCAATAAATAAATAATATCTCATTGGATATTAGACCTTGGCATATTTTATTGAATATCCTCAAATATACAAGGTTTCTGGTAAAGCATAAATCATAACATTACATTTATCCCCTCGTTACAAAAATTTTGTCCGTGAAATTTATTACATGGATTGAAGACTTTGAGCCATAAATTCTTGATATCTTTTCTTCATGTCCTCTTCTACTTCCCAGGTTGCCTCCCTATGAGACATTCCCTTCTAGAGCACTTTCACAAATAGGATACTCCTGTGTTTGAGCCGCTTCTCTTCCTAATCAATTATTTGCTCCAGCTCGACTACAAACGTGTGATCATGACGAATATCCATGTCGTCACACTCAATAATATGCTTAGGGTCTGGTTGGTACTTCTTTAGCTGAGAGACATGAAACACATCATGGAGCTTGCTCAAATTTAGGGGTAACACTAGTTGATACGCGACTGGTCCCTGTTTTGTCAAGATCTCAAATGGACCAATGAATCATGGGCTTAGCTTTCTTCTTTTAAGTGCTCTACCAACATCTATTACTGGAGACACTTTTAGGAACACATGATATCTAACTTCAAATTCTAGAGCCATCCTTCTCTTGTCAACATAGCTCTTTTGTTTGCTCTGACCTGTCAAGAGTCTCTTCTTAATCAACTTAATCTGTTTGGAGGTTTGATTTACAATGTCTAGCCCAAATAACCTCCTCTCGGACAGCTCTGTCCAACACAGGGGTGACGGGCATTTTCTCCATACAGCGCTTCAAACGAAGCCATTTAGATTCTCAAATGATAGCTAGTGTTGTATGCAAACTTTGCCAATGAAAGATATCAAATCCCAATTCCCCTTAAAATCTAATACACATGCCCTTAACACATCTTCTAGTGTTTGTATTGTCCTTTTTGTCTGATCATCATTTTGGGGATGATAAGCTGTACTGAATCACAATAAGTCATCCAAATTACTTTGATGCATGTGCGTTATAACTCTAATAAATAAAGGCCCCACAGGGTAGGGAGTCACAGAAATCTTGACATATGCTATAAGTTAAGAGTCAACATAATTAATCACATATTGCCACATGTCTTGATGGGGAAATAAGATGACATAAAGGCTTGCCTAACAAGTCATAAAATTCGAATGGTAGGAGGACAAGGAAAAGGAAAGGAAATATAAGTTGCATTGCAGGCTAAAATAGACATATAATGCAAGGGCATTTGGATAATTGATAAGGGAACCCTTAAGTGATTTTTACATTCAATTATAAATCACTTTTTTACCCCTTTTCTTTAGGTAATTTTTGACTAAACATCTAAGGGATGAAAAATAGAAGAGCTTGGTGAAGACATCGGAAGAAAGAAGGAAATACCAAGTTTCCAACGTAAGTAGTCATGAATCAAGTCTCAATTTTACTTCTTCATTCACTATGTAAGTCTTAAATATTGAGATGGTTGTTATGCACGGTGTTCTAAAGGAGGTTGAATGCTTGAGGAGCGCAAGGAAGAAATAAGATTTCAAGAAGTGTAAGTTAGTAAGTATCAGCTCTAGCCTACTTACACTTATTTGAGATATTGGTTGATTCTGGATTAATCTTCTTATGTTTCTTGTAGATTTGAAGATTATAAATCATAAGAGAAGCTTGTGTCCAAGATTTATAAAAATGGATTAAAAGATGTATCAAGTTTAAATATGAAGTTAAAAGGCCAAATAGAACATAAAATCATAAGATTTGTGAAGAAGAATTTGGAAACCATTTGTATATTATTTTCGGTTAGGCCAAGACATAAGGAAGAAGTGGGATTTTTTGACACATGATTCTAGAACTTTGATCTGGACAATAGAGACATTTAAATTATTCTGGAATAGTATGGATTTTTTGGCTAATGGTGATATATTTATTTGAAAATAGATATATCAATGATCACATAGTCTTTGGAATCACCTTAATTGGATATTTGTACAATTAGTTGTGAATTTTCAAAGTTTCTAAAAATTCTAGTCGGATTTGAGGAAAAATCCGAAAATGGAAGCCTCAAAAGTCAAGGTTAATTAATTTGTGTTCTTGCAATTAATAAAGGACTTTTTGTCATAAATTGAGCCTAGAATGATAATTAATTCTATTATTATTTGAATTATGGAGAAATTGTATAAGTGATGAATATTACTTATAATTATATGGAGTATCGTTGCCCCAAGCTTTTAAGGACTTTGGGAGTTGGTTGTCAATCTAATTAAAATCTACTAAGTAGTAACTTTAATCTCACGTACTCTATATATTTGTGTATGTCTTTTTGTACCATGATTGTGAATCTGTGTCTGGGACACATGTTTATTGCATTCCGTTGCTATTCAGTTCGAGGCCCAGTTGTTGTTCTTCCCAGCGCTGTGGATCTAGAACTTGCTATGTGCTCTGTAATCAATGTTGTGTGCATTATGTGATTGCATGTTCTGGGACTTGCTGTGTGCATAATGTGACTGTATGTAGTATCCACAAAATGCCATATTGTTTATTTTCATGATTGTAGTTGACTATCATATGTTGTTTATACATTATACATGAGCTTAATTATTACTCTGGAATCTTTCGGGATTCCAACTCCCGTTATTATATGTATTATGAATAATGCAATGGACACAGTTCCTTCGTTACTACTTGTGATTTATATAGTATTTTGAACGAGGCTCCTAGGGCAAGACAACAATTACGCATGAATGAAGGTTTATTTGGAGATTGTACTCATTATTTATCTTGTTTTTGGATAACTGTATAATGACCCTGAGAGGTAGCTTCTTATATTTATAACTAAGATTTGTAATATATTATTGGTATACTATACCCAAACTTTATTATACGCTTAATTCTGTTGTATAATGTTTTGTCAGAGGGAGTGTTACATGTATTATAGTACACTATTTCTCAAGCAGCTTGTCAAGGTGATGTGGAAGTTTTTTTATTATGATTTTATAATTGTTATTATATAGCTTTTACTTGTATTATTTTGAAAGCATGCTTTATTGACTTTGTAATATTAAACTATTAATGATAATTGACTAAGAGACATCGATTCTTTCTTTAATCTTTTCTGTCACGATATGAATATTAAATTAGTATAGTCAAAAGTGTAACATCCCAATTGAAAATGCCGAATTTTTTTTTCTTTTAAAATGAACTGTGATCAGAGTCGAGCATTTTGATTAAACGAGTAACTGAATATTTAGAAGTACATAACCATAGTGTAATCATCCTTATACAGTCATCTGTTGATTCCAAAAAGACAATATCTAAATAGTTCAAAAACTAAAACTTATAAGCTCTTCCAATCCGCCTACATCGGCTACTTGCCGCTCTCCTCCACCCTGGATCTTCCTGAACCTGAAGCTACAGGTGAGATCCAATTCCCAATTGGATCTCAGGTAATAGTTAATCTTATGCTCAAATAAGTCATATATAGGCAACAAATAGTCATAACAACATAACAGCACATCAATACATAAGCACACAGCAGATGCATGATCAACAATGGATAGAACATAAGCACACAGCAATATGTAAAGCCCCACACTATGTTTGCACATAAACCAGTGCCACGATCTCTCATCGTGTCCTCAGCGATAGGAAAACCCAACGGCGTTATCAAGACTATAACCCCTAACAAGTTGTATGTATGACTGACAATCCACGACAGAGTTCCAGTATATAAACATGTCTACCATATATATGAATATGAGCAGCATAAGTGTTAAGGTTACAATACGCGTCCGTACCTCCGTTGACGATTTCGGGCACTTCGGTAGCGTTGTGGTACGTTTGACGGTGGTACGACGGTGATTTGACAGCGGTGACAACGGAAACAGCGATTCGTGATTCTGGGTATCCTATAAGGATAATATCACCAGTATGAATATCTAAGACCATAACAGGCATTTTAGGTACAAATTACCATTTTGCCCCTAGTTTGACTTTTTGGCGGAATTTTGCCAGGGCTTTGCTGTTTTGACTTTACGCTATCAAAATTTTTGCTATAATCTTTCCTCTAACATATTTCTAAGATAAATATCACATTTATTCCTAAAACATAATATTTAAACTAACTTGAAAAATTAAAGACTACTCTAGCATTTCTACTATAACTACTGGAAGAACTACCTAACTAAAGACTAGAGACCGAAAACTTACTCAGAGCTTCGCTAGGATTTTTCTCCGGACTCCTCCTTCTTCCTTCTCTCTCAAATTTCGAAAATCTCAAGTGGATTTGGTGTGGAAGTTATGAAAGGAGCAAGGGGTATTTATAGAGAAAATTTGGTTACTATTCATGCCTTGTCAGACAAAATCTGGACCGTCGGATCGCACTTTTCTGAGGTGGCATGATCTTGGCCTTTCCTTCTGTTTGGCCGACCTCCCCCTCCAAAAGAAGACAAAATAGCTGACCTCATCCTAGCTGCATCATCAAGCCTTATCCTCTTGCTTTATCTGATGAATTCCCGGTTCGGTGCCCCGATCACGAGATTCCGTAGAAACTTAAAATTCCGGGAACAACACTCTGAAGATCTTTTCTTCCTCTTTCAAATTATCTAATTTAACTCAGTTTCTGATCCCGCTGAGGACATTCCGTTATCAGCTGAAAATCCTCAGTATTCGTGCCTGGCTACAGAAATAACGTTGTCCGATGCCAACTTCGAGACAAAAATTCACTGATTAAAATTATACTCTGGTTTTCCCCACTTATCCCCAGATTCCCACAACGGAATTATTTTCTATCGGTTTTCCTTTTGGCTATCTGCTTTAATTATACAAAATATCTTCCTATTCGGATCTCCAAATCACTCTGTCGGTTACAGAAATGACTTCGGAGACCGGCCATCTCGAGATAAAAATTCCCTCGTTCACAATATACCCTGACTTTAGAAACCTAGTTCACGGTTTTCTATGTAGGATTTTATTTCCATCCGTTCTCGTTTATCCTGTCCACTTTTATTATTATTTAATTAATTGCCACATGTCTTAAATCTTATTTTATTATTATTTGCTAAAAAAATCTCCCTTCATCCTTATCCCTTCATCCTTATTATTATATATATTTTTTTTTCTTTTTGGCCTAAAAAATTTCGGCCACTATATATATATATATATATATATATATATATATATATATATATATATTTCATTTATCATAATACTAAATTCTCTTATATTCATTTTCCCAACATTTTCCTATTGGTCCATAACTAATTACTTGGATTTAAGCTTTCATAAATTCTTGAAAAATCCTAAACCATTGATCTTTACTTTTTAAGACTATATCTTAACCATTATTATTTATTTAATTAGCCAAAAATTTCGGTCCTTAATAATTATTATTTATATTTATTTTATTTTTTATGTTTCCTAAATTTCTCTAATCTTATAAAATTCCTGAAAATTACTTAATTAATCCTTTAATAATTCCTAATAATTTTCTTAATTAGAATTAATTATTTTCTCACAACAATTTCATTAACATTAATAATTTAAGCCCTATGCAAAATATTAAAAGTCATAGAATCAATTTTGATTCTAAAATACTTTTTAATTTTCCTTCTTTTTATTTTCATAGGAAATATTTTATTAAATTGTCTAAATTAAGAATAATATATTTCCTAAATTTTAAATAATTATTCCATGCCTTCTTGAATTTTCCATAATTTTTTTCTTAATACTTTCATTTGAATATAGACTAATTATACTCTATTTTGAGACCATAATCATCATAAATAGACATTTTTATTATGGTAACATAATAGTCTAGATAGTAATTATCCGGGTATTACAAAAAGGTGTGTATTATAGTATACTATTTCAGAAGCAACTTGTCAAGGTGATGTGGAGGATTTTTATTATGATTTTATGATAATTATTATATAGCTTTTACTTGTATTATTTTGAAAGTATGCCTTAGCGACGTTGTAAAATTAAACTATTAATGCATTATGTAACGTGATTAATGCATCATAAGTCAATCTTCTGAAATTGACTTAAGGATGCGTTAATCAAATTACATAATGCATTAACCAACTTTGGTTTTGAAATCGATTACTTTTTAATTTCCAATTTTCGTGTTAATCTCTAAATTTAATTATCTTGAGCACAAGACATACCATGATCTTAGTTTATACATACATATGTATGTGTGTGGGGGGGGGGGGGGGGGGGAGGTACTTAGTGCGTGTTGGGGGCTTTTGTTGAATCAGGGGCAGACATCGCAATTTATAAGCCGTGCTTTTAAATTAAGTAATCTGAGTTGTGACCTAGGATATCATCTTTAAGAGCTATTACACAACTACCGGCTAATGGAAAATGTAATACCCTAAAAATCCTACTTATTATAAGTATCATAATTTAGTAGAATATACCTATTGAAAATAGGTGAATATGAGGTCTCAAACACCTTGTATTGAATGTATCTTATTATTAGGACAATCTCTCCTAAGAATAGATAATGTGCGAAAAGGTCCCTAAAACATTAGATAATTTGCAAAAAGGTCCCTGAAATATTTATGAGTTATAAAATACTCTGAAAATATTATAAAGAGGCAAATAAATATTTATTTGAAATAGGGAAGAATATTGTCCCTAATTTAGATAATTTATTAAATTATTACCTTGGAAAAATTAAAGGAGAAAAATCAAAAAGTATTGGGGGACCATATTGGACCCCATGATTTTTAGTATTATGCATGGTGCATAAAATACCAATGTCAGTAAAATAGTTATGAGATAATAATTATTACTAATTAAGAAAATTATCAACAATTAGTAAATGATTAATTATGTAGTTATTGGCTAATTATCTAAAGCATGGATTAAGAATAATGTGATTAATTAAAATAGTATAAAAATAAAGTAAATATATATAATATACATGTGTGTGTTGTGAGTGTGTGTGTGTGTCTAAGTGTTGTGCATGTGTGTGTACAGTGAAAAAATCAAGAGAAGAGATGAAAAATCTAGTTTACATATTTAAAACTCAAGGTAGCAAATGGAACGAGAACGGATAGAAATAAAATTTTACCTAGAAAACCATGAACTAGGTTTCTAAAGTTAGAGGATATTATAGACAAGTGAATTTTTATCTCAAGGTAGGCTATCTCCGAAGTCATTTCCGTAACCGACAGAGTGATCATGAGATAAGGCCAAAAAGATATTTTGTGGAACTAGAACAGATAGTAGAAATGAAAACCTATAGAAAATAATTCATAAACTGAAATCCGAGGATGAGTTGGTAAAAATCAGAGTATATTATGAATCAGTGGATTATTATCCAGAAGTTAACGTTGTCCAACGTTATTTTTGTAATCGACGGCGTTTGGCTTAGAATCTTCGGTAGGTTACGAAATGTCCTGAATGGGATCAAAGATTTAGCCAACCCAAATATTCTTAACAAGGAAGATTACATCTTCAGCGAGTTGCTTCCAGAATTTTGGGATTTTTCAAGATTACGCGATTAGAATACCGAACAAAGACTTTATCGATAGAAAACTTCTTAAGCAAGTGTGTGACATCACCTTGGTGACTCAGGATGAGGTCGGCATAAGTGTGGTGTATGGCCAGGATTGTGCCACCTCAAAGAAGTGCGATCTAACAGTCAGAAACTGATCAGACAAAGTTCAAAAGAATTACTGAAATGCCATCGTCTTTTTCTATAAATAGCCTTAGCCTTCTTCATAATTTTTCACACCAAATCCTCTCAAGGAATTCGAAATTTTAGGGCAGGAGAAGAAGGAGGAGCCTGGGGAAATTTGTAGCGAAGTTCTGGGTAAGTTCTTTGGTTCTAGTCTTTAGTTCGGTAGTTCTTAAAGTTTTAGGGTAGATGTTGTTTTGATCTTTAATCTTCCAGTATGTTGTAGATATCATGTTTTAGGATAGATATGATATTTATTTTGGAAAATATGTTGGAGTAAGGGATACGTTGAACTTCTGGAAGATTAGGGTCAAAGTATCGAAGTGTTGGCAAAATTCCGCCGATTAGAGAGGTCAGGGGTAAAATGGTCATGTATGACTAAAATGACTGTTATGATGTTAGTAATTGATTACATGCGATATTATCCTTATAGGATATTTGTGATTATGTTCTAACCAACAGTCATACCATATATCGTCAACGAAGGTACGTTTGCGTACTGTAACACTAACTTTAATATTTATAGTATATGTATATGTGGTACGTGTGTTGTATGCATGTTGGTAGTATGTTGTTTGATTACATAATGTTGTTAGAGGATAACTGAACATATGCATGCACTAGGAGTGGTATATTTGTTTTCACTGGGAGCGGTACATTTGCATTCACTGGGAGTGATACATTTGGGAGTGATTCATTTGCTGTGCTTATATACCGTATATATAAATGAGGTTAACTGTTACCTGGGGTCCGTATGCATTAGACCTCAGCTCTTAACACAGTGTCAGGGTCAGGAGAACTAGGGACGGAGGAGAAGGGAAAGCAGCATGCTTAGAGATCCGGCAGAAGATTTCTTTTTGGATGTAATTCTGTCTTGATAACACTTGGTATAATGTACTGTTATTGTAACTAGCCAGACTTATGGTTTTTTAAATCTATATATATCAGTTACTCAATCGCTTCGATGCTCTACTCTGATGAAAATTTTTTCTTACTACTTTTGAAAAGTTGGGATGTTACAGAAAGTGTCAATCCCATACTGAGAAAAGAAAACTTGCTGAGAGAGAGCGACGGAGAAATTGGAGGACTGTGCTCCACCACCCACTGTGACGAAGATCTGAATTCCGCCACCTACTGTGACAGAAAAATTGAGTGACTCCTCCGTTTGCAAATTGTGAGGAGGGGAAGGAGAGAGGAAGCTGGGGAGGAGATGAATAGAAGGAACAAGAAAGTACGAATCGCAACGGAGGAATTCACAGGAGATGAAAGCTTGAAATCCCGAGAGGAAAATTGGATGAAGTCCAATGTGAAATCTACTCAATCCATGTCTTACAGGGAGACTTTACTAAACAATGGAAACTCTAGGGCTTGCTGGTGGAAATGGTCAAAGGACGAGGAGGAAGAGGAATTAGAGGATTATCATGTGGGAACCGACTTTGAAATGATGTTGAATCCGAATGATGGGATAGTTGTGGACTTCTCTAACCCGCTATGTCCGAAGTTCATATTCGAAGAAAAGGAGAGAGAGCGACTGATGAAACCATTCCGAAGAACGTTGATTGTAAAATTACTGGGGAGGCAACCAACATATGGATTCATGGTAAAGAAATTACGCCAGATCTGGGAAAGAAAAGGTAACATAGATGTATTTGACCTAGAAAATGATTTTCTACCTCATGAATTTTCAAAGCATAGAAGACTATATGGAAGCATTAACGGGTGGACCTTGGGTCATTCCGGATGCCTATTTGAATGTAGCAAGGTGGAGGCGGATTTCTGTCCCAAGAACCAGAGGATTGAATTTGTGTTAGCATGGGTACGACTACCTGACCTACTTGCACCTTTGTTCGAAAAAAAATTCTTATTGAACTTAGGGAATGCGATCGGGAAGGCAATAAGGTTGGATGTTCACACAGTGCAAAGAGCCAGAGGAAAATTTGCTCGCATGTGTGTGGAATTGGATCTCGCAAAACCACTTGATAGGGCGAAACTTTATAACCTAAGACTTCGCAAGTGCATGAACCGTATCAAGTAATAAATAATGAGTAAAGTATCGTTCCCACGAGGACTTAGTACCCACAACTTCAGTTAATAATTAATTTTACATTTTCGTTTAAGTTGAGCAACCAAATTTAATTTAATTAAGAAACTAAAACCAAAATTAAGATAAACAATCTACCGCAATAATCAAATGAGCAACTTAGAGTCACTAATCCCTTATTAATTTCATAAACCTTTATTTCACTAATTTAATTAGCCTTAATATCAATTTTGTTAATCTCGAGTATAAATAGCTATAAGTGTGTGTCGGTCCACTTACAACCCTCTTTTCAGTAGAAATTGTTATGTCTGACAAATTTACTCAAAAGGCAATTTAATGCGGACACACTCTTCTACAATTATATGGGGCTATTAGGTATATTTATATCATAATTGCAAATTAAATCGTAATTTAATCTCATATTGCTTAATCTCATAGCCTAATTAAAGTTTCCTTCGTCAAGGTAAATCTTAATTCTCAAATTCATATTCAATGATGGCCAGTCAATAAATAGATAAAACTAAACCAGATTAAGCAACCAAAATCAATACTAATTATAACTAAACAATGAAACTAAGTTTAATCCATCAATAAATTCATAGCTCCTCTAGGTTGCAAAAGAAAAGTTAGCCACACATGGCTTTAATTAACATCACAGCAGCAATAATAAATTCGAAATTTGAAACCATAATGTGAATTAAAATAAGGCAGTGAATTAAGGACGAACGAGCTCCCTTGGTTCAACGTTCAAGACTGACGATAATGAACAGTCCTCCACAATGGTTCCCAGAATCGCGTGCCGCTACTGCTCTCTGTTTCTCGCCTTTTTAGTTCAACCGTTGCGTGTCTTGCTTCTGTCCTTTTCTCCAGCCCTCTGCCTCCACGGTCAAATTCCATTGATTAATTGAATGAATTGGTGGGCCCAATTCCATTCAATTAACTCAGCCCAATAACTGACCGTATGTGTGTGTTCGTGCTGCTTCTTTTGTTTAGCATTTAGGTATTCAATTCTTTGTGGGCCCAATCCATTCAATCTAAAGTCCAAATGTCTCCTGGTGCTTTGAAAACAAAAGAATTCATATACTAATACTAATAGTAATAGTAGTAACAATAATAATAATAAATATTTTTCTTTAATTTTTATTTATTTTCTAAATTTAAAAACTTTTATTTTAAATTGAAATCCCACAAATAATGTGCTAATTTGATTTCATCTTATAATAATATAATCTCATGGAAATCTCCCAAAATTATTTAGATAACTTTCTAAAAATATTTAAAATGTATTTTATATATATAAAATATGGAGAGTTATCACCACTTGTTCCTGAATTTAATGTGGAAGGACAAACCCTGAGTGCGGTTTATGAGAGCCTAGGAATGTTATGTACGAAGTGTGGATGGTTTGGGCACAGTGTAAGGAGGGATGCATTGAATATCATAGAAAGAAGGCTGAAGTGAGAATGGAAGTAGAGGCACCATAGGCTTTACATGAAAAAGATAACCAAAAAGAGGTGGAAAAGGAGCTCTGGAAGACTATTCAAAGAACTAAACGCCAACGTAAACAACTTGTGCTAACTCAATCATTGCAGACAGGATCTCGATTTTCAGTGCTGGAAGAAGTTAGAGAAAATGAAGGAAATGCTGGAAATACTGATAGGAGCTTGATGAAAGAGCCTAACGAAGTAGGGAGGGAAACGGTGCAAAGAGAGGGAATTCCTAATCAACAAAGGAAAAAATGGAGCCAAGGGGTATGGGCGTACAAAATCGTGGTTCAAGAGTGACAACACAAGCCAAGAAAGATCTGTTGAACAAGGAAGACAAGAAGAGTATAAGGGACACTAAAGCCAGTCCTAAAGCAGTGAGCAGGGACAGAAGAGAGCTCAATCCTTTAATAGAAAAGTGCAATATGATGTGTAGTGATGATCAAGAAACAGAGAGCAACTTGGAGTTGCATAACTGGAGAGAAGTGGAGAAAGTTGGTAAGGAAAATCTGATGCCTGGAATGATGAGAGACAATATAGGAAGAAAACAAGCAATGGAAACAGGGGAAGAAGTGAATATGGCAGATGATGAAGACCATATTAAGAGTTGTAGTACGCTACACAATGAGGGTTGTGTAAACACTGGGCTTGGCGGTGAATGGTAAGTACCTATGAATGGTTACTATTTTATTTGTTGCCATGATTAATATGCTTATATGGAATAGTAGGGGTGCAACTAGTAAAGGAGTTGTGGCTGTATTGAGAGACATGAAATTTAGATATAAAGTGGATGTGGTGGTAATACTAGAACCAAGAGTAAGTGGTGGTAGAGCAAATAAAATTATAAGTAATTGGGATTTCAAGAATGCAATGAGAAGTGAGGGAGGCATTTGGATTCTTTGGGACTTAGAGGACCTAAAAATGGAAGTGTTGCAGTTAGATGAACAATTCATCCATTGTAAGCTGAGCTGGGGGAGGGGGGGGGGAGAATGTTATTTACAGCAATGTATGCCAGTCCAAGTGAAGCCAAAAGAAACAAAACGTGGGAAGTGTTGTATAATATATCAGTTGAAAGTAATGAAGCATGGCTCCTAGAAAGAGATTTTAACGAAATAAAGACCCCATTAGAGCAAAAAGGAGGGGGAAGGATATGCAAGTCTCACTGTAAAAAGTTTAAAGATTGGATAGAAGATTGTGAGCTAATTGATATAAATGCTCAAGGGCCTTTCTTCACTTGCAAAGGCCCTAAGTGGGAAGGTCTGGACAGAGTCTACAAAAGACTAGACAGATGTTTGTGCAATGTAAAATGGCAAGAAAACTTTGAAAGTGCAGAGGTCAAAGTTATCCTTAGAGTATGTTCAGATCACCACCCCATGTTTGTGCAACTGGATACAAATAAAAAGGAATTCAGAAGTAGACCTTTTAGATATGTAGCTGCCTAGCAGATGCATGCACAATTTGAGGATATGATAATGAGGCATTGGAGACAGGATGAAGAGGCTCATGCGAACCTAGAATATCTGAAGCAAGAATTAATAAAGTGGAACAGAGAGGTATTTGGACAAATAGAATACTGGAAAAAAAGAATATTAAGCAGGCTAGGAGGGGTTCAACGCAATATTGGCAGGAGAACATATTAGAGAAAGAGCTAGAAGATGAACTCATGCTTACATTGTGACAGGAGGAGGTATTCTGGTACCAAAAGTCCAGAGGTCAATGGTTAGAAGGGGGGACAACAGTGCAAAATTATACCACACAAAAACAATGATTAGACACAGGAAGAATCAGATAAATATGCTGAAGAATAATGAGGGTAGTTGGACTAATGAGGAAGATGAAATTGTCCAATTATTCCAAAATTTCTACAAAAAGCTGTTCTATGAGGAAAAAACCAGTAGGGAATGGATTCAAACACATTAGAAATGGGGGAATATATCAAAGGAAAGGTGGAGGAAAATGGATCTGGATGTTAATGATGAGGAAGTAAAGAGAGCATTCTTCCAAATGGGGGGATATAAAGCACTAGGAAGTGACGGTTTCCCTGTTATATTCTACCAACAAAACTGGAGTGCGATGGGGAGTTTAGTTACCAAGCTCATCAAGGAAATGTGGAAAAATCCAAAACGTATTAGAGAAGTAAATGACACACTTGTGGTGCTGATTCCTAAAGTTGAGCAACCGGAAGTGGTAAGTCAATTCCGCCTAATAGCTTTATGTAATGTTGTCTATAAGAGACTATCTAAGGTGATTTTGAATAAGCTTAAACCTGTAATGGATAAACTGATATCCCCCTACCAATCAAGCTTCGTGCCAAGAAGGAATATACACAATAATATTATCATTGCAAAAGAATTAGTGCACTCTATGGGAAGATTAAGGGAGGAAAAGGCTTTATGGTGGTAAAAATTGATTTAGAAAAAGCATATGATAGAATGGCTTGGAAATATATTAGCAATGTATTAGAAGAGGTTGGGGTTGGGAGTCATTTGAAAAATGTTATTATGCAATGTGTTGGCTCGGCTAACATGTCATTAATGTGGAATGGAGGTAAAAGGGAGGAGTTTACTCCTTCCAGAGGGTTAAGGCAAGGAGACCCTTTATCCCCTTATCTTTTTGTCTTAGGAATGGAGAAACTAACACACTTAATAGTGGATAGTGTCAGTACAAGAAAGTGAAGTCCAATGAGATTGGGCAGAAATGGAACAGAAGTATCACACCTTATGTTTGCTGATGATTTGCTCCTTGTGTGTGAAGCAAATTTAGACTAGATCTGTAATGTAATGAATCTTTTGGATCGGTTTGGTGAGACCTCTAGGCAAAAAGTAAATATAGCAAAGACTAGTGTGTTCTTCTCCAAAAATGTAGATAGAAGAATACAAAATTAGGTATGTGCATTGTTATGGTTTTAGATGTTTAGGTCTAGAATTAGGAGAAGAAGAGATTAGAGATCAAGAAGAAGAAGAGACTAGAAGAGAGATAGAGAAGAGAACTCCAATGGTTCTCACACAACTAAATTCTGCAAGGTCATGACTAACATGATTGTACAATTATGAGGATTGGGCTATTTATAATGAGATAGCCTCCCTTTAATCCTAATCTAATGGTTAGTAGGATATTATAACACTTATCCCACTAATTATTCAAGTTTACAATTAGGTCCCTAGGTACATGCTATGCTTATTTATATATCAATGCCCCCCTTGAAACAACCCTTGTCCTCAAGGGTTTGGCACCTGAAACTCTGGAAATTGATGCTTTAAGTTGAACAAGGACACCCATGTAGCTTCCTCTTCCGGGTAACCTTGCCACTGAACTAGCACTTCGGTAATAATCCTCTTTTGTTTCCTCCTAACTCTTTGAGATAATATTTGTTGGGGATAGAGTGAACTTGGAACAACCGGCCAGTCAATAGGAGGGTGTCGTTGTTTAACACTCGGATTCGGGCACAATTTCACTAAGGAGACATGAAAAGTAGAGTGAATCCTTGTTTCTGGAGGTAACTCTAGCTTGTATGCAACTGGTCCCACCTTTTACAACACTTTTTATGGACCATAAAAGCGAGGAGCAAGCTTTTGATTGCTTCTAGTAGTAGCTGAAACTTGTCAGTAGGGCTGCAACTTCAAAAACACCCATTGCCCCACCTCAAAATGCCTATCCGAGCGTTTTTCATCAGCTTTTTGCTTCATTGTGTTTGCTGATCTATGGAGATAGTGTTTCAAAACAGCTAACATCTTTTCCCTTGCTGTAAAACTTCGATCAACTGTTTCAACCATTGTTGTTCTAGGTATATATGGAGTGTAAACAACTGGTTTTTGCCCATATAGAAGCTCATGTGGAGTGGCTTTGGTGGCTGTATGAAAAGTTGTATTATACTACTATTCTGCTAGTGCTAACCATTGACTCCACTCCTTGGGAACCTCCCAACACATGCACCTCAAGTAAGACTCTAAGCACCTATTAAGTACCTCCGTTTGACCATCACTTTGAGGATGGTAAGCTAAAGATAGATTTTGTTTCACCTTCAATATCTTCAAAAACTCTTTCCAAAAGTTGCTCAAGAACAAAGGATCTCTATCACTTATGATTTCAGCCGGTGCACCATGTAATTTATAAACCTGGTCTAAAAACACTTGTGCCAAAGTAGAAGCTGAATAAGGGTGAGAAAGAGATATAAAATGGGCATATTTAGTCATTCTATCCACAATTACCCATATTACCTCCCTACCTTCTGATTTAGGCAATCCTTCAATGAAATCCATGGAAATACTCTCCCAAACCTTGCTAGGAATAGGAAGAGGCTGAAGCAATCTAAGTGATGCTACCGTTTCATACTTGCACCGAGCACATGTATCACATCCCCGAATGAATTCCTCAACATCCTTATGTAAATGCTTCCACCAAAATAGGCCATTTACCTTATAATAGGTAGCTTGAACCCCTGAATGGCCCCCTTAAGGGCTTGAATGCAACCATTCCAGCAACTTTGTTTTTAATTTAGCAACATTACCAACCACCAAACGGTTATTCTTCCGCAAACAAGTGTCATCCCATGTATAGGAATGAAAGATGCCATCATTTTCCTTCACTTGCACTAGTATAGCAGCTATGTCTTGATCTAATTCCCAACTTTGCTTGATTTCCTCCATTAATTTAGGTGAGGAAGTATCCAAAGAAATCTGCAAAATCTGAGAACCATGCAATCTAGAAAATGCATCAGCAACAACATTCTCATTTCCCTTCTTGTATTGAATCTCATAGTCATACCCTAAGAGTTTGGCTATCCAATACATTTGAAAGGGAGTTTTCAATTTCTGTCCTAAGAGATATTGGAGGCTTTGTTGATCAATTTTAATCACAAATTTACCTCTCTCAAGATATTGGTGCCAATGCTCTATCGCTTGCACCACAGCTAGTAATTCTTTCTCATAGATAGAGAATCTTACATGCTTATGAGCCAAAGCTTTGCTAAAATAGGCTAATGGCTGACCTTGTTGCATCAAAACAGTACCTATTCCCCCTCCACATGCATCAACCTCCACCACAAAGTCCTTAGAAAAGTCAGGTAAGGCCAAAACAGGTGCTGAAATAAGAGTTGATTGCAATTCTTTGAAGGATGCAGCAACTGCCTCCCCCCATTTGAACCCCTCTTTTCGTAATAAAAGGGTTAGAGGCTTAGCTATTGAACCATACCCCTTGATGAATCTTCAGTAGTACCTAGCCAAGCCTAGGAAAGCCCTTTGTTGCTTTGCTGATTTTGGTTCAGGCCAATCAGCAACCGCTTGAATCTTCTTAGGATCCGTAGCCACGATACCCTTGCTGATTATATGCCCCAAACACTCCACACTTGTGGCACCAAAAGTGCACTTGCTCTTTTTAACAAAGTGGTGGTGCCTTTGCAAAATCTATAACACTTCTTCAAGGTGCTTAGCATGTTCTTGTAAATCAGCACTATAGATCAGAATATCATCAAAGAAAACAAGAACAAACTTCCTTAATAGAGGTGAAAGATGTCATTCATTGCACCTTGAAACATAGCCGAGGCATTGGTCAAGCCAAAAGGCATCACTAGCCATTCAAAGTGTCTCGAGTGTGTTTTAAAAGCTGTTTTATAGCGATCTTCCGGTTGCATTCTGATTTGATGGTAACCAACCCTCAAATCAAGTTTAGTAAAACACCTAGCTGCATATAGCTCATCCAATAGATCTTCAACTAGAGGAATAGGGTATTGATTCTTTACCGTTTTCTTGTTGAGTTCCCGAAAGTCAATACACATCCTCCATGACCCATCCTTCTTCTTGACTAGCACAATAGGAGCTGAAAAAGGGGATGAACTCTCTTGAATCACACCGGTCTGAAGCAATTCAGTCACTTGCTTCTCAATAACATCCTTTTGGGTTGCTGAATATCGGTAGGGCTTGAGACTTATAGGATTTGTACCCTCTTAGAGCACAATTGGGTGGTTATGACAGACCCTTAGTGGAGGAAGGCCTCTAGGTTCATCAAATAGGCTCTCCAACCTTCCAAGTACTCTCTGAATCTCTAAGGGCAGATCTGTACTTCCTGCAACGTTAGCATTACCAATAGCATAACAATCGGAAATTGTAGGTAAGGGTTGCAAGAGTTGTACCAAATACATTTGTGGACCAAGGTACTTGTTACCCCCTAGTTTTGTAAATGAAACCACCTTTAGGGAGCTTGTAGGGCTTGCTTGCATTTTGCACATCTTTCCCCTATACCAAAATTGCATAGAGAGTTTCTCATAATCCCACAAGGCACTTTTGATGGTTTTCAACCGTGTTAAGCCCAACACGATATCGAATGTTTGCAACTTGATAATTCTAAGGTCACAAACAAAATCCAGACCTTGCATCTTCCACCTAAAACCATGCCATACCCCCAAAAACTTGAAGTTTTTGACCTCCAGCAACCTGAACTGCAGCAATAAGGTGGTCTAAACTCTTCCATCCCATTTTGACAGCAAAATCATAATCCATAAAATCGTGTGTACTCCCATTGTCAATCAACACTTGGATCAGTTTCTTACCCATATGCCCTTGTATTCTCATAGAATAATTTGTATCAATACCATTTATGGCATACAGGGATATAAGAGGAGCAAATTCATCTTCTTTATTGTGTTCAGTTTCGGTTTCTTGGGGTTCCTCAATTTCTTCCACCAATTCCATGAATTGCAATCTCATTCTTTGTCTTTGGGGACAAGAATGATTTCTTGTGAATGGTTCATGGCAGTAAAAACACAGATTACAGGCTCTGTGATCGGTTTCATCTTCAACAGAAAGAATCTTGGAATTTCTCCAGGTTTTTGGCACATTTTTGTCCCCATTTGAGGTATTTCGAGTTGTCAAAGCCACTGGGTTCCCTGGGTATTGGTTAATGACTGCTTTATCCCTCGGTTGGGTCCCACTTAGTTGACTCGAAGACCTATTACTGCCTGCATGAAGCATATTCGTGGAGTTCCCATATGATGACACCACGCTGGAGACCGAAACACCTCTGGAGTTGGACGACTTTGACTCTTTCCTTAAATTCGACATCTCCTGTATTTTCGCCAAGCGTCGCGCCTCACCTAGTGTCCGAGGATCGAACATCTGCACAACATCAAAGATCTCGTCTTTAAGTCCAAATAGATATATTTCGATCAGATATGCCTCATTCAAATCAATCTTGGCTGAAAGTAAATCGAATTTCGAGTTGAATTCCGCCAGCGATCCCGTCTGTCGCAGTCTTGATAATTCACCCATTGGTTTATCGATTGGAAGTCCGAATGTGTCTCGAAGTAGAACTACATACTCGTTCCACCCCATTGGTCTTTGCCATCGGCGCTCAGAGGCGACATGCCACGAAAAACTCGTTTCATCCAGACCCATCGACACCATGGTGACTTTCTCGGCTTCAGGCATCCCATCCAGTCTGAAGAACTATTTGCACTTAGATATCCAACTGTCGACATCCTTCCCTTGGAACTTTAGAAACTCCATCTTGGTGAACTGGGTCGGACGATGGTGCATTTCACCATGCACATTGATTCTATCGTTCGCACGGGCGCGTCGCTAGTGATCATCATTCTGGTTTTGCATTGCTTGCATCAAATTCCTCAGTTCATCTCTGAATTCTTGCCGAAAGCCCTGAACCGTGGCGTGTAATTCATCTACTCGCTCCAATTTCCCTTCAATTTCGTCTATCTTATTCAGCCTTTGGAGCTGGTCTTCGATGGCTGCCACTCGACCCTCCATATTGCTGGCGCGCGTCTGGGCCATTTTCTTGGAGTCTTTCAACCGAATTATGATCCCACAATCAAGCACAGATGAGATAACCTAGGTTCCTTTCTAATCCTTGCTGTTCTTGATTGCTTCTTGCTACTAGGTGAAGGCTGAAAGAGCCGCATAACCCAGAAACAGAGGAACTTCCTCTGGTTCTTCACCTTCTTTATCTTCTTTTTTTTTGAATTCCTAATTACCCCACTCGTTTTTGGGCTTCAACAGATATACAGGAATACTGGGTATTCACCCAGAATTCAATTCCTCCTCTTTTTGACTTTTCTTGCATCTGTCCCAATCCAAAACAAGGACAAACTAAACCGAACAGAACAGAGAGGCAGAGAACAGAATAGAATAGAGAACAGGACAGTAGAAGAAGGCGGAAAATCGTCACCTCTGATACCACTGTTATGGTTTTAGATGTTTACGTTTAGAATTAGGAGAAGAAGAGATTAGAGATCAAGAAGAAGAAGAGACTAAAAGAGAGATAGAGAAGAGAACTCCAATGGTTCTCACACAACTGAATTCTGCAAGGTCATGACTAACATGATTGTACAATTATGAGGATTGGGCTATTTATAATGAGATAGCCTCCCTCTAATCCTAATCTAATGGTTAGTAGGATATTATAACACTTATCCCACTAATTATTCAAGTTTTACAATTAGGTCCCTATAGAATGTTTACAATTAGGTCCCTAGGTACATGCTATGCTTATTTATATATCATGCATATTCAGGATTCAAAAGAATGGAGGATTTGGATAGGTACTTGGAGGCATATATGTTTAAAGGGAGAGATAATAGAAGAAAGTTCCAATACCTGATTGACAAAATGCAGGGGCGCTTGAGCTGCTGGAAAAAGCAACAGTTATCTTTAGCTGGAAGAATAACACTGATGAAGTCTGTGACAAACCAGCTAGCAGTGTATGAAATGCAACACTCCTATAGTCCTGTGGGGGTCAGAAAAGAACTGGAAAAAATAAAGAGAAATTTCCTCTCGAACGGTGAGAGAAGCTCACGGAAGATTCATGCTGTGAAATGGGATATGGTATGCAAAGATAAGAAGAATAGGGGACTCGGCATAAGAGACCTTGAGATGATGAATGATGCTCTCTTGGGAAGAATAGCTTGGAATATCCTCACTAAACCGAATAGTTTATGTTCACAAGTGCTTGCTGGAAAGTACAGTAGGGGGTGCAAGCTTGAAGAAGAATGCAATATGAGGAAATATGATTCAGATATTTGGAAGAATTTGTGTAGACTGTGGCTAAAAGTACTAAGCAACTTGAGATGGGAGGTGGGGAATGGAGAAAAAGTGAGTTTTTGGCATGACAAATGGTTAGATGATGGAAGGACTCTAGCAGAAAAATGCCGAAGACCTGTCACTGAGGTGAATGGAGATATATGGGTGAGGGAGTTTGTAACTGATGAGGGAGAATGGGATTTTGGGAAAATTGATGAATGGATAAATGAAGATGGAAGAAAATTCATAATGGCAATACCTCCTCCAAGAAAATTAAATGGAACAGATGTGATTAAGTGGGGAACGAGAATGCAAAATCAATACACTGTTACTGATATGTATCACTTAATGCGAAATGAACAGAAACTGGAGGACAAGGCATGGAATAGTGTATGGAGGTGGAAAGGGCCAGCAAGAGTACAAGTATTTATATGGCTAGCAATGCATGATAGATTGCTAACAAGTGAAAGAAGGTGCAGAGTCCTGGGTGGGAACCCAAACTGTTATAAATGTGGCAATGAGACTAAGACACTGATGCATGTACTAAGAGATTGCAATGTTGCATACTCTTTATGGAATGAGCTAATGGAGGATGGAATAGAAAATGAATTCCTGTTTTTACAGGGGAGGGAATGGCTCAACTGGAATTTAACAAAGAAGGGGAACCACTGGAGTCTAATGTTTGGTATTGCTTGCTGGATGTTATGGAACTGGCGCAACAAGAGTATGTTTGAGGAAAACTTTGATATGCCTGAATGTCATAGCAGGATAGTCTCAAATTATGCTAGAGAGGTAGTGAATGCGAGACTAGAGTTTGGGAAGATACAAGGAACCAAGCAACAGGTAAATATTAGATGGGAACCCCCTTTGAATGTGATAATCTGGCGGTTATTCATATGCTACAGCAGCTGCAGGAGGAGGAAAGCAATAGTGTGGGATCTTCTTTGCTGTCTAAAATATACAGTTTAATGTCAAAATTTGTTAGTATACCTTTTGTACATGTGTATAGGGAGGGAAATGCTTGTGCTGATGCAGTTGCAAACTATTCTTTTGATCAGGAGGAGCATTTTGTTGTTTTTGATAGCCCTCTAAATACTGTTAATAGGTTGCTGTTTAGGGATGCGTTGGGTATCTCATACCCACGGTTTATAATGATAGAATAATAGAATGGGCTAAAGCCCCGATTCCTACCAAAAAAAAAAAAAAAAAGCAAGTGTCAATCCCCATGATAAAACGGATCCTTCCTTCAAAACAGGGTGTGCAAAACAACGACATATAAAATCACTCGGCAAGCACAGAGAAAACATTTGGAAACAAGAGAAAGGAGGAAAAGAGTGCTCGAGATTTCCAGAGCAGTGTGCCTTGAACCTCTACATATATACTTTACCTTTCATAGGCGGTGAACCAAGGCATCCATCAGGCAAAAATTCAATATGCGTGCTAGCCTACCCTTATGTTTTGCTCCTTTATTTGTCCAAGCTTGGACTTTCTTACTCTGAAATAATGTGAGACTTATTTCATTTGACACACCTAGATGAGCCTTATAACTCTAACATTTAATAATTTATTAACAATATGATTTATCTTAAACTTTGTATGACCTAAAAAATTAATACACATATAAAAATAAAACTTAAATATTGAAAAAGAAATCACAGGGATATTACCATCAACAATTGATAGGACATTACCGAATAAGGAAGATTAATTATTCATTAGGGATTTATATATATTATGGAATATCGATGACATTGCATATATGATGACCATTATACCATAATAGGTACCCAAAAGCCCGATCTATTTTACCATAAAGTATCTAAGGGTGTAAATTTACATTAATGTATTAAATATGGAGTAATTACATCTCTTCACTAACAGAATACTAACTCCTTTTGATGCCACACTCTTTCTTTACCTCTTTCTTCGATCTTCAACATGCTCATCATTTCTTTTCCCTTTTCATTATTTCAACATGTTCCCCTTTCCTCGTTAGAACTCCTCATCACAGCCATTTTGGTTTCGTCTTCTTCACTTCATTGCAGAAAAAATAGGCCTCTGCTTTCTTGATTCAGTGGACCAAGGATGCAGCGCATCTAAATCCTTCTACTTCGTCCGATGACGACAACCACGGTAGAGAATGGAGACGATAATGGGAAGGAGGGAATCATGTTCGTTATTTGAAGAGGGATTTAGCAAGAGATAATAAAAGGAAGTACATAAAGGGATGAGAAATTTTTTTTAATATATTTTATTTATTTAGATTAAATTATATATTTTTTTCTGAATGATTTTTTTCACCTAGCATATGAAATTAAGTAGTTTCTAATCCTACATCCATAAATATTTGTCACGTAACACCAGTATCCTGAAAACTAATTAATTTGAGATATTAGGTGTAAAAAAAATTCAGAAAACAGTATATAATTTAATCTAAATAAATAAAATATATAAAAAAAAATTCTCCACCCTCTAACTAATGTGAACCCATAATAAAAAGGGGAAAGAATGAAAGAGGAAAGAAAAGAGTGTGGTAGGAAACCACTTGTAGTTAATATTCTGTTACTAAAGGGTGCAATTGCTCCATTTTTAATGCATTAGGAGTAAAATTACACCTTTAAATGCTTTAGAATGCTTATTGCACTATGAAAAATATATCAGGATGCTGGTTGTACCTTTACCCTTTAATAATTAACACAATTAGGGATATAAGTTTCAACAATCAACAAGACAAAATCAAATAAGGAAGATTATAACTATATATTACTCCCTTCCATCCTAAATATAAGATATAGTTGATTTTTTTTTGGAGAGATTAGGGAAACAAAATAAATTACTTAATTATATTATAAGTTGTATATTCTTAGATTATATATCAGTTTATAAATTAGGTAAAATAATTTGGAGAAAAAATGACAAACATACATATTTTAAAGTAATTTAATTAGCTCCATCAATCTCTTCAAAAAAGTCAACTTTATCTTATATTTAAAATCGAAGGAATATATATATATATATATATATAGTGAGAGATCACAAGAATGGGAGAAAGGTGAAAAGGAATGGGGAAATATCGTCATTTTTTTTCTGAGTGAAGGAAATCTCGTCATTAATTTAACCAATTGCACATATTTATGGCCAAGCATATTAAATCTAAAAGACACTTAAAAACAGTTGCAACATAACAATTCAAACAAATCGAGGAATTCATCCCAATACAATTCAGTTCTCCAAATTTCACGGTAATGTTAATTCTAGGCTTAAGGTATATTCAACACTCTGAAATTTTTTTTAGATGCATCCAATGTCTCAAAATATTTTCAAGTGGATATCGCACCTTAAAATATTTTTCAAATATGGCGGCCATCCTATAGTATATTTTTAGGACAGCATCATAAATTATTTTTTGGTACATCGAATGCCCTAAAGTGTTTTTCCATGCGTATCCAACATTATAAGTTACCTAAATTATTAAGTATAAAATTGTATACAAAAGTATTTTGAAAAATACTTTTTAAGATATTGGATGCATCACAAAATAATTTAGGATGCTAGATGCAGTTGAAAAAAATACTTCATGTTGGATGCATCTTAACCCAAGCTTATATGATTAAAATATATTTTTAGTCCTTTAAATTTAAATGAAATATATGTTTGTCATTTAATTTTATAAAGTACACTTTTAGTTCTATAATTCCAATACCATTAATGTTGTAATGGAAAATGTAGATACAACAAACTCAAGTGATGATTATATAATTAAAGTCAATTAATCTTAAATTTTAAATACACATAAATTAAAAATATATAAAAATCTAATGAAGCAGTAAATATCAAAACCCTAATTGTATTAAAAAAAATTAGTTTAATAATCTAAATAGCCAACAATCGATTTCATTTGCAACAATTTCTCAACTTATTTTATTTTAATAATATATTATATTTGGGTGTGACCCAGTTTTTCACTCCTCCAAGCTTTATTCTTGATGCTCTAATAATCGATTCTAGTTGTTGTACGTATTGTCTGTACCATTTAAGTAGCGTGATTTTTCCTTAAAACAAAAGGGTATTTTTTATCTTTTAATATGGATAAGAAATAACATTCATCTCTTTACATTTATTTTTAATTTTAGAACTTAATCGACATTAAATTTTTTTATATGGTGCTTTGTATATTTTAGGGCATTTTCCATAAATTTTTCGGATCAATGAATGGTTGAAATAATGGATATTTAATACTGTTACCATTTTTAATACTGCAGCGCAACATTGTACCACTTAATAGTTTATAATACTCAATATCCTTGAAAGAATAATTTAGCGGAAATGTGAAGTTTTAACCCTTAAAATACATCAATAACCTCGGCTCATCTCAGTTCAATCTTGTTTTGTTCACCAGAGCAAAAATGCTTGATGCACTCGCACAAAATACACAAGAATTGCATTTAAATATAATCCAACTATTTAAATACAGAAAGCATTTTGCAGGTTGAAATACATAAGTATAAAGTTAAAAATTGAAATACCTAAAGACACCGAGCAAGGTGTTACTCTCATCTAGATTTCTTTTTCAATTTACGAGTATCTTTAACGGTAAAAAATAAATAAGTAATTAATACGGTTCATCTAGAGTTTGAGAAAATCAAGTGAATAAAGTCTATTAACTTTACTGGCAAAACAAAATGCTGATTAACTTGTTCTATTTAGATTTTTAATATATTCTTGATACAAAATCAATGATAAAATTGGAATTAATGAAACAACATAATATGTGTCTTTTTTATACAATAATACGCATATTAATGCGCATCTATTTGGGTATAAATTAAACACTACTACAAAATATAGCTTTTACTTTCTCAATTGACGTCCAATTATAAAAAAAGGAAGTAAAATATAAAGGCAGTGGCATTTTTGTAATTATATGTGAGAAAAGTTGACTTTTGACGTCTAACTTATGACCTTAGACGTCAAAAACATCACTTTTGGTGTCTAAATTAAATATTTAAATGCCAAAAATGAACCATAGCGCCAAAAGTTATCGCCAAAAATTGGCTTGGTGACAAAACCAAGACTTTTGGGGTCTAAGTTGCGAAACTTAGATGCCAAAAGTCAAAACTTTTGGCTTCTAAGAATAAAACTTAGAAGCCAAAAGTCTGGACTTTTGGCTTCTAAGTTTCATTCTTAGATGCATAAAGTGGATCCTAACACAAAAAATTTGCGCCGAAAATTGGCCCGGTTCCAAAAGCAAAACCTCAAGACTTTTGGCTTCTAAGAATGAAACTTAGAAGCCAAAAGTCTAAACTTTTGGCTTCTAAGTTTCATTCTTAGATGCCAAAAGTGGACCCTAACACAAAATATTTGCACCAAAAATTGACCTGGCGCCAAAAACAAAACCTCAAAACTTTTGGCTTCTAAGAATGAAACTTAGAAGTCAAAAGTCTAGACTTTTGGCTTCTAAGTTTCATTCTTAGATGTCAAAAGTGGACCCTAACATAAAAAATTTGCGCCGAAAATCAGCCTGGCACCAAAAGCAAAACCTCAAGACTTTCTTAGAAGCCAAAAGTCTAGACTTTTGGCTTCTAAGTTCATTCTTAGACGCCAAAAGTGGACTTAAAAGCAAGACTTTTGGCATCTAAGTTTCAAAACTTACACACCAAAAGCATTTCAAAATTCCTATACTTCTTTTTTTGTTTTTTTAAGCCCTCGAAATCCAAACTTGTGACTTCATTCCTGGCACACAACGTTCCCTCTTCTCTCTCGCCTCTACCTTTACGCCCACCTACTACAACCATCGCCAAAAACCTTCTTCTCCACACATCATGAACGTCATGGCGACCTTCTTCCACTTCATCTTCTTCCTCTTTCCCTCAACTTTCATGGTTGAACTTCATTTTTTCCACAAGATCGACATCAAAATCGATGTCGTCCCTTCATTTTCAACCTTCTCCACAAGATCTACGGCACAATCGACACAGTTCCTTCATTTTCAACCTCGTTTTTGTTTTCGATTTTCCAGATCTACAACTTCCTACTGTAGGTAAGCTTCAACTTTTCGGATCTGCTTGATTTTTCTAGATCTATTTGATTTTTCCAGAATTGTTTGAGCTGTGATTCGTATGTGTTCAACTTGCTCCATATCTATTTGACTTGCTCCAAATCTATTTGACTTCTCCTTCTCACCTCTGGAATTTTTTTTTTTTTTTCATTTTGAGTTGATCTTGTTGGATCTGATTTGTTGTTGTAATGTAGATCTACACTTGTAGAAATTTTTTGATTTGAGTTGATTTCATTATTAAGAAAACGTTATTCGATTTTCGATTTTGGATATGATTGAATCTAGATATAGAAGGTTTTGTAAGGGATTATCATGTTCAGTGAGTAGTTATATGATCCAGCAAATTTAAAAAAAAAACAAAAAAAACTAATGCCTACGACATCTAAGAATAGTCTTAAAAGCCGTAAGTATGAGTTACAGTGTCTAAGATTAAGTCTTAGAAGCCGTAAGCATGAGTTACGGCGTCTAAGAC
The DNA here is from genome assembly GCA_037074495.1 of Acacia confusa. Taxonomy (NCBI): domain Eukaryota; kingdom Viridiplantae; phylum Streptophyta; class Magnoliopsida; order Fabales; family Fabaceae; genus Acacia; species Acacia confusa. The sequence continues at coordinate 40,349,944 of CM073502.1, read as the reverse complement.
TTAATCTTAGAAGTCGTAACCATGAGTTATGGCGTCTAAGTCTGTTCTTAGATGACTTAACTCATGATTAAGGCGTCTAAGCTATAGCTTAGACACCTTAACTCGTGACTTTTGGACTAATGGCGCCTTAACCAAATACAAAATAACATCTAATAAGTCTTAGATGTTGTATATCATAATATACGACGTCTAATTAGAATTAGACGTTGTAAGTGAAAGATATACTACGCCCCCCCCCCAAAAAGGCATCTTGAGGAAAAAAGATACTAAAAGTGCAAAAAATAGGACGCCATAGACTTGTTTTGTAGTAGTGAAAGGGGTAGTTATACGCACAACATGAAAAAAAAATTCACTCTTAAAATAACATTTTATTAAATATCCCCCAAATAACACATAGGGAAAATTTTATATAAAGACAGTTGGATTACATAAATTCTAATTTTCGTTACTAAAACAATTCCTTTCAACAACGCTTTCTCCCTCAAAAGGACAGTGGTGACTTCTAATGGCGGAAAAAGCGGCGACTTCTCACGAGGACGACAACGACAACTTCTCATTGTAATACCTTAAAATTCTTATTCATCATAAATTCTTGAATAAAATACTATGACTATCCTCTTAGTTTACCTTAATTACATAGACCCCCCTCTATTTTGGAAACCTATATAAACCTCCCTTAAAAAAAATGTATCTTACACAAACCTCCCTTGTATTTTAAGATTCCATTTCCGTCCACACAAACTGTTAGTTGGCTATTAAATTTGACTTTTGAACCCTTTTTTTACCAAAATGTCCCTCTTTAGTATGACACACACACACACACACACACACACATACATACATACATATATATGGGCTAATAAAAATTTATAAAACCAAATTTATACCACCAAAAATGTATTCTAATAGTTTTTCTAACTTTCTAATTTTTTAAAAATTTATTAGTTTTGAATATTATAAATTAATTTTGACTTCAAATATATATTAAACACATATATTTTTATCAAATATAATAAACTACATGAGTTTCAATTTGTATGTGTCATTTGAATTTATAATTTAATATTTTTTAACAAATATTTATAAAAGAAGCACATGTTTTTTTTAAAACTTACTTGAATATTCAAAGTTCATGATATTTACATTAATCAATACTAAAACCATCAAACAAATAACTATTTGTAAAGATAAAAATAGAAATTAAGGAACAATTAAAAAATATTAAATTCTTTAAAAAAAATTTAGTACAAGATAAAACTAAAACTAAGGATTTACTATTAAGGGTAAAATAGTGAATAAATTTTATTTTTATATAAAATTTAATCAAAAATAATTTTTTTGAATCTTTTAGGAATATTCTTAATGGAGTTAATTGTTTAGATTTAAATATATATTTTAAAAATAAAGGAGAGGTCTGTGTAATTAAGGCAAAATAAGAGGGATGTCAGAGTATTTTATTCATATATATAATACTAAAAAGAGACATTTTGGTAAAAAAAAAAAAAAGTTCAAAAGTCAAATTTAACGGCCAACTAACGGTTTTAGTGGATGTGAGTAGAATATTAAAATATAAGGGACATTTGTGTAAGATACATTTTTTTAAGGGAGGTTTATATAGGTTTTCAAAATAAAAAGGGAGGTATGTGTAATTAAGGTAAAACAAGAGGGTGGTTAGAGTATTTTACTCTAAATTTTTTATTTTGATGAATAATATATATGAAGGAAGGTTAATATGTGTCTCAAAGAATTTAATCTATTGATTATAATTTTAGGCAAATTTCTTCATGAAATTTATACACAAATGGTAGGTTTTGAGCCAACATATAAGGGCAATAAAATGTGATATAAAAATCACATAAAATAATAATAATTGCTATAAAAAAGGGTCAAGATAAGCAATGAAGACACTTAATTAAATTAAAGCAAGTTAGCTATAACTAAGAGGCACTTAAAGTTGCACTAATGAAGATTAATTGCATAAATTCTTCAACATGATTAAAGGTAAAATAAAATTATCAAAATAGGGCTGATATTTTGAAATATCAGGGGAGCCAATGGAAGATGAAATTAATTTTCTAATAATGTCCTAATGACCTTAATTAAGTAGTAAACCAATCAACCAATGAGGGATGCAATTAAAAAGCAACTAAGCACATGATTAAGGAGATAATTATCTTAATCAAATCAACCGCAAAAGCCAACAATTGCAACTAGGATCAATGGTTGAGAATTGTTGCACATGTAATTCAATCCAATGGTCCTAATTAATTACCTAATTAAGTTAAATTCTAAGACAATTAAATGAACCAATGAGAAACTTGAATCATTGGATGATTGCCACATGGAAAGGACATATAATGGCCAAAAATAAGGAGGAGGTCAGCTGCTAATTTAAAGGGAGGAGATTGATCTCAAAAAGTGTATATTTGATCTAATGGTTAGGAAGAAGGAAGGGGAATTTGATTCTATGAAATTAGGGCCACATGAGCTTGATTATTTCCTATAAATAGAGGTGTTTCCCCATTTCATTCTTCACACTAGCACAAGCTAACACAATTGATCATAAGTGAGAGTGAGAGTGAGCAAGGCAAAAATCAAGAGAATGAAGAAGGAGTTCAAGAACTTCAAGAGATACATTCATGGTCTTAAGCTTTTAGGGTTTTGTAGAATTGTAGTTTAATCTAGGAAATGGTAAAGTAAATTCCTTTACATGTTTCAAAGATATCCATTCCTTTTAAATTGCAAAATGAGTGGAAAATATTGGGAAATAATTTTTGGAGTCAAAAAGATCCAAGTGGTGAAAGTTGGTAAAAATATCATATTTCAAATTTTGAAATCATTCATCTGGTAGACATCATTTTATATGTAAAATGAACTTAAAAAATCATGAAATTTTTTAGGCATAAATTAGACATTCAGGGATTTCTTTTGATATAAAATTTGTAATTTTTTAAACTCTATAAAAGGAGATAACATTTTTTTGAATTTAAGCCTTGTTTCTGGATGTTTAATCTGAACAGTGGTTGTTATGCATGTGTTTTGGCTATTCAAATGGTGTATAAAAATCCTGAAATTGTTTAGAGATATAATAGACATGGAAGGCTTTCCATCTACACATAACATGTATTTTTTTGAATTTTTAAACAAAAATATGTGAATTTTCCATGTTGATTCATGTTTCAAAACTAGAAACTGGAACAATGGTATTACAACTGGGAATGATATAGGCATGTTGAGTTTTTGGGCATATTTTTCCCTAAAAATATACTTGTCAAGGGAAAGTTTGGCTTTAGAATCACATCATTTCAATTTTTTTACAATTAGTTATGATTTTGCTAAGTTAGTGAAAAATCTAGGCAGAAATGTTGAAATTTCGTTTTTAAGGAAATGTAAGGGTAAAATTGGAATAATAAATCCACCAAGGGTTAGTGGAAAAAATATCTCTTAGGATATCATTTTAAGTCATATCGTATTTATTATAATATCATAATGCGATGATGTTACTATAGGATATCTGGAAAAGTCGGGAATTGATACAGAAAGAGAATCATACCACTTGCTAAGCGAAGAATGGTATGGACGTATACTGTAACTTTAACTTTGATGTGTCATGTATGTATATATATGATTGTTTGATTCATATAGAGTCATGGGCAAGACAAGGTCTTGGGCCATTCACTGTGACTAAGACTAAGTCTTAAGTCACATATTTATTTACATTCAGTTAAGCTGTCGATTTAGTTTGATGTGGATTATAATTATGATAATACCACATGTATATTTTCCTAACACTAAAGACACGTGGCATTGGTGAGTGCAAACACTATTGACATGCATTTGTTGTGTACTATATATTGTTGCTACTGTTGACATGCATTTATTGTGTGCTATGTATTGTTATACTGAATGTAATGAATATCTGTCATATATACTATTATTGCTTGAATATAATGTTAACTATTACCTGAAATTCAATGGGTATTGAATCTTGTAATACCCGAATTTTTATAATATATTTAAACATGTATTTTGATAAATAATACCTATTGGAAATAGGTGAATATATGGTCTCAAACCTTGAGATATATTTACCTTTTTTATGGGTAATTTCTATGGAAATTTCTGTTGAAATTATAAGGCATAGAGGGCCGAAAATCCCTAAAATGCATTTATGGGTCATAAAATACCCTGAGGAAATTATGATAAAATCCTTAGAGATAATTAAATATTTATCAAAAATTAGAAAGTATGTTGTCTCTAATTTAGATAATTTATGGGATTATTTTTCTTGGAAAATAATGAGACAAAATCTGATATTATTTTGGGGAATATAAGTTGCCCCATGATTTTTAATATTATGCATGGTGCATAAATTACCAATGTCAGTGCAATAGCTGTGAGATAATAATTAATCTCAATTAAGAAAATTGTCAACAATTAATAAGTAATTAATTAAATAATTAATGGCTAATTGTTTAGACATAAATAGGAAAGAAATAGAAGGGGGAAAAGATGTGTAAAAAGGTGTGTGTGAATTGTGTGTGAGTTGTGAGTATGTGTGTGCCTAATGTAACATCCCAATTTTCAAAAGCGGAATAATTTATTTTTCTTCCAAAATCATTTCAAATCATCACAGTAGAGCATTTGAGCGGAAGAGTAACTTATACTTGTATTTCAAAATGCCATAAGTCTAGCTGGATACAATAGCGGTATAGTGATCGTGTGGTTCAAAAGTAAAGTAAAACAATAATAGAAAGGCTTCCGCCGGAATGTCAAAAGGAAATCTCCAGCCGGGTCTTTTATGCGTCCTGCTTGTGCTTCCCTATGTCCTCCGCCCTTGATTCTCCTGACCTTGATGCTAAGTTAAGAGCTGAGGTCCCATGCATGGATCCCAGGTAACGGTTAACCTCATGTCTATATATGTCATATATGGGTACGAATATTCACAACATAAATAGTTCAAAAGCACCCAGGCAAATGTACCCTTGGCATATAAGCTCCTTGGCAGATATGTCACACTTAGCATACGTTTCACACCTAGCAAGAGCTTCACACCAAGCATTTCACACATAGCAAGCGTATCCCAACACTCAACAAAAATAATCATCATAACAATAATACATTAACATATCACAGAGCTAACAGCTATCTCATATAAACATACTATACACATAACACATATACACATATAATAACCATCAAAGTTAGTGTTACTAGTACACGAACGTACCTTCGTTGACGAATTTTGGGTACGCTCTGTCGATCAGAAAACGATCACAGATATCCTATAAAGGTAATATCGTCTCTATTAATTCACAAATATTATTCTAAGAGATATCTTGGCTATATAAGACCATTTTACCCCTGGTGGATTTATTTTCCAATTTATTCCCTAATTTTCGAAAAAACGCTGGTCCAGCATTTCTGGGCAGAATTTCACCTAACTTCGAAAAATCATAACTAATTCTAGAAAAATCGAACCTAGGATCTGTAAAATTTTCCGGAATCCTTGAGAAGTCTACTTTCAAGGAAAAATACTGGTTTTTACCCAGATTTCGCGGAAAATTCCCAGTTTCATTATTTCAAACCTCTGCCCAGATTTTGCCCCAGAAAACGTAGCTCAACTTCTGGATTTTTATCTCTTTGCACAGAGCTTCAAATGACACACTCTAGGTATATTTGGAAAGCCCTATATGTCTACTTTCACCATGAAGTTTCTCATAATTTTAGAACATCATTTCTTTCATAAAATATTAACATTTTGCTGCTGGCTCCAGAAATCGCTAACCGATGAAATTTCGCCAGAGTTTCGCTATTTTGATCCTAATCTTCCAAAAATTTTTGCAACACTTCTTCTTCATCAATTTTTCGAAATAAAGACAATGGAAAGCATAAAAACATGAAAATAAAACTAGATTTGGAAGATTAAAGATCAAAATAACATTTCCTAACATTTCTACTATAAAACTAAGAACTAGAGCTAAAAGACTAAAAACTTCCTTACCTCTTGAAGAACCTTGCTTCTTGCTTCTTGAAGCTCCTTCACTGTCTTCCTCCCTCTCTAAATTCGGCCTATGCCTTGAGGATTTGATGAGAATTTGTGAAGGAGGAAGCTTCTATTTATAGTGAAATGTCATGGCAACTTGGTAATTTCTTTGAACTTCTCATCTTGCTTCTTAACCCTTGGATTTTACTTGGAGAGGAAGCATAAATCTCACCCCTACACCTCTAAAAAAATTCCACCTCCCTCCCTTGGCTCTTAAGTTTTGGCTTCATCTCCTATTTACCTCCAAATGCTAATTTAGTTAGCTGTAAGTTGGTGTTTTTATTCAAAATCTAATTCCACTTTTGAAATCTTGTGATTTTTAATTTCCTAAACACTTAGGTATAACTCCTAAAAGTATACAAAAATGACTTTGGAAATAGCCAAGTTAAAGCTCATAATTCACTGGTTCCAAATATGTATTTATATTTAATACTTAGTTCCAATATTTCAAGATATGATTTAATTTCTATGAATTCTCCTTGATTTGCATTTGATTAACAATTACTTGCTTCCCAAGTTTCTTACTTGCTCCCCAAGTTTCTTTACTTGCTCCCCAAGTTTATACTAATCTTCTCTCACACTCTATTGACCATGTGTTTGTATGTCTTTTAATACAATTTCCCCTTCTTCTTAGCTCAAGAAAGTCGTCCCCCTCTTTCTAATTTTCAATTATCAATTTACATTTTATTTGCTCTCACATCTTAGGAAGAAAAACCTTTTATTGGTCCAAGTAATTTCACAAAGATTTAGGATTAAAGGTTAATACAATTTCTTCATTTTTAAATTGATAATTTTCTCCACTTTTATTAGTTAAAGGGAGAATTAATTAATTCTTGGTTACTATTACTAATATAGTATTTTAGGGGTTACTAGACTTAATTACCAAAATTTGACAAGGTTTCTAATTTAATTTTGATGATTAACAACTCTTTGTATGCTAATCAATATCATTTGGTATTTAATTATGACCTTTAAAAATTACTCATTAACTAATCTCAAAAATTAATAAAGTATCTCAATTACTGTAATTTCAATTGCCCAATAATTGTTACTAATTTCCTCTAATTGATTTTATCATCCTCCAATGATTAAAATGGTATAATCAAGATTATACTAAATTATGATAATCTTAGGATATTTTATGATCCTCAATAAGATTTAGAAAATTGGATTTGGATTTATTAGAATCCAAAGAAAATTCCCCTAAAAATGATAATAAATCAATTAAAAATTTAGAGACAATATACTCTCCTATTTTAATAGGTATTATTTGCCAAAATATGGTTCTTTAGGAGAAATATAAATTTTAGGGTATTACACCTAAGTGTTGTGCATGTGTGTGTGTAGTAAAAAAATAATAATATCTAGATATTTATGATTATAATAATAATATAAAGTGAAATATTTTGAGAAAAAGCAAATAGAATAAAGGAGAACCGATAGAAAATAAATCTTATCTCAAAATATGTGAACTAAGTATCTAACATAAGGACCTATTATAAACAAGTATATTTTTATCTCGGAGTGGGCTGTCTCCGAAGTTATTTCCGTAACCGGCGAAATAATCAAGAGATAAGACGAAAAGATATTTTTAGAAAGAGGGATAGATAATATAAATGAGAATCAATGGAAATTAAATCTTAACTCAAAAATCGTGAACTAAGTTTTTAAGACCAGGACATATTACGGACAAATGAATTTTTATCCAGAAGTTGGTGTTGTCAGAAGTCATTTCCGTATCCGACGGTGTTTGTCTAGAAATGTTCGGTAGGCAACGGAATGTCTTGAATGGGATCAAAAATTTAGTTAAACCAAGTATTTTGAATGAGAAAGAAGAGATCTTTGGGGTTTTATTCCCGGAATTTTGAAATTTCCCAAGATTACGCGATTAGGACATGAACAGGAAGCTTTATCGGTACAAGACCAAAAAGCAAGAATGATGTCATAAGGATGACATCATCTTTTGAGAGGTGTATGGCCAAGATCTTGCCATTTCAATAAAGTGCGATCCTACGGTCCAAAATCCGTTTGAAAAAGCATGAATAGTAACCAGAATTTCTCTATAAATAGGCCATTCCACCATTTGAAATTCTCACACCAAATCACAAGAGTGATTTCGAAAATAGAGAGAAGGAGGAGCCCTAGGAAAATTATAGCAAAGCTCTGGGTAAGTTCTTCGGTCCTTAGTCTTAAGTTCTAGTCTTATGTTCGGTAGTTCTTGAAATTCTAAGGTAGAAGTTGTTTTGATCTTTAATCTTCCAGGTTAGTTTAGATATCATGTTTAAAGGTTAAATATGATATATATTTCGAAAAATATGTTGGAGTTAGAGTTATGGCAAGATTTTGGAAGATTAGAGTCAAAATAACGAAGTTCTAACGAAATTTCGTCGATTAGCGAAGTCAGGGGCAAAATGGGCATTTTTGACTAAAATGTCCGTTATGATATTTATGAGTTAATAGATCTCGTATTACCCTCTAGGAATATCCGGGAGGTCCGGAGTTGGGTTAAAAAGGCCGGACGATTGGCCATTACATAGTAAAAGGTACCAGCCGTCAAACGTACCGTACATCGTCAACGAAGATACGTTCGCGTACTAGTAACTTTAACACTTGTGTGTCTTATATACCTATATATGATTGTTGATTCATGTGTTATGAGCATGACTGTGGTTTCATTTGTAACATCCCAAATTTTTAACTTTTGGGAATCAAGAAGTAATTGTGGAAAATTTGGCCTTAAGAAATTTTAAAGATTTAGAATTTGGAATTTAAGATCTATTTTCCATAAATTAAAGACAATCTGGAATAATTATTGGCCAGAACGTTTTAGGAGATAATCTGTTAGGGCCAAAATAAATTATGGGAAATTTAGCTTGGATAAATATTCTAATCAATATATGGAAATTGAATTATGAAATTTGTGCCAAAGTGATTATGAGAATACTTGTGGGGAATTAAGGTCTATACTTTCCCTTAATTTATTTTAGGGAAAGAATAAAATTCAAAGAATAATTGGAAGTGATAATTGGACCTAAATATTATGGAATAAATATGGCCTAGCAAAAATAATTTGGGGAAAGAAAAATCCCTATATTAATTAAGAATTTACTTCCATAATTATTCAACAATTGTAATTAAATTTAATTTCAATTAAGATGTCATTTTAAAATAAAATTTAAAGAACAAATGGGATAGGTGCATGGGCTTATGAAAACACATGTGGCCCAATGCATGATCAGCCCACATAAACTAAGCCCAAAATAGTTCAGTCAAAAACACATACACCATCTAATATTTACAGTTTTTAGCCGCCAAAATCGAAAAAAAGGGACCAGAGAAAGCAGATGAAAGGGTGAATGATAAATAAGCAAATAAGGAACAACAAGATCATGGGCCATCAGCTTATTACTCTCTTCTTGGCCCAACACGTGAGATAAGCCTGAAACAATATCCAATATTAATCACTCCCACCCAAATCCGACGAGGACCAGAAACCTGGGTCCAGTTTCAATGAGAAAGAAGACACAGAAACCGAACCGAAAGAAGCAATCCACGGTTAGCAGGAAGATTAGAACCAAAGAAACATATCGCATTTATTAGAAGCAGGGATAAATCATCATTACTTGCCAGGATAAGAGACTCTCTTATCTCCTCGGGCCATGAGTCGATGGTCCAACGTGTTACGGCTTTAACCGGTCCTTCATGAACACTTTAAAAACCCTTCTTCAGCCTCCTTTTCACTCGCTTGCTGCATTCAGAAAAGAAAAGATAGGAAACGAAGAGAAGAGAAAACAGAGAGTTTGAAAGAGAGGGAGAGTCCAAGAGTGAGAGTTGAGAGAAAGAGAGAGAGCTGAAGCTATTATTCATCTCTGCTCTTGGTCGCTGAAAACAGAGCCAGAAGACAGTCCCTCTATCCTCCTTATTTCGGCTTGAACCTTGAAGGTAAGTTCTAAGACTTATCTTCTCAAAGTTTTAGTAGGTTTAGCGGTAGTCTGGGAATATTAGTCGCTGTAATGGAGTTAAAAACCGAAACCCAAAACGAAAGCATAAAACAGGGGCTGTTGGCTTGCGTCTTTGAAAAAAAAACAAAGAGAAACTGAACTTTAAATACCGAAAGCTAAAACTAAACCTAAGGAGATTAAAACTTTAAAATACCGAAAGCAAGGCTGAAATTGAAACTGAATTGAAACTGATAATGAAAGAAGAAAAACGCTGAAAACCTGGACTGTTAAAAGAAGCAAGTCAAGTTAATAAATATATGTGTGTGTGTGTCGGGTTTGTTAAAGAAAGAAAAGGATGAATTAACGTGGTGTATGCATGATGATATATTACTGTGCGTTTGTGTGTGTATTTACTGACTAGGAAGAAAGGAAGAAAATGAAATAGTTTTATAGGTATAAACATATATATAAGTGTCAGCTATGGGAAGAAAAACGCTGGATGTTTTAGGTTAAATGAAAAGAAGTGTATACCTGGATGTCTGTTTGCTGTCAAGAAAGAGAAGAGAGAAAACTCTTTTAAAATATATATGTGTTTGTGGGTGATCAAAACCGTGGGGCTGTTGAAAGAAAAGGAAAGAGTAAAATATATATATGTGTGTGTGTGGAATGGAAACAACTTTTATATGTGTGTATGGAATGGAAACAACTTTTGTTGTCGGGTTTTTGCCTCTGTTTGTTGAGATTTGTTTTGCTGCACATATATTAAAGGAAGAATGAAGAAGGGAATAAATATACATATATATATATATATATGTGTGTGTGACTTTGTGCATGGCGTAAGAAAGGAAGAAAACTCATGGTACTGTGTGGGTAAGCATTAAAACGTGGGCATGATAGTCTTCATGATAGTAATATCCATGAGACAAAAAAGAAAAAAAGAAAAAAGAAAACATACATTTATATGTGTGTGGTTTGTTTGTGCTGTCATGTGTGGGAATAGTGAAGAATTAAACTTTTTGGCATTTCCTTTGTATATGTATCGTGTTGCCTACTGGAAAGGGAAGAAAAATGTGTTGGATATATGGGTATTATTGTATGTGTATGGTAAATAAATTAAGTAAAGTAAACAACATAGAGCAATTAATACAAGTTATTATAAATTAAGGAGAGCCAATCATAAATTAGTATAAATGTTAGGATAATGTTATTATTATTACTAAGAAGAAGTAACAATGATAAATAATAGATGGAGAGATTATCATTATTATTATTTGGAGTAGTAGTAATAATAATAATAATAATAATGATAATGATAATAATAATAATAAAATTATTATTGTTAAGGGAAATTATTAACTAACTGAAAGAGTTTGTAGTAATTAATAATAACTTGAAAAGAGGGATAATGGAATAAAATTTATCGGGAGTAGAAAGGGCAACAAGGGAAAGGCGATCCCTTAGGATGTTAAGGCCATTTTTTAGGATATTAATAATGCAGTGATGGTATTATAGGATACCCGGAAAGGTTGGATCCAGTACTGAAAGGTGAACGTACCACTAGCGTCAAGGTTTAAGGTACGGACACGTACTGTAACTTTAACTCTTATGCTACTTGTATGTTTTATATATGATGTGATGATTCATATAGTCATGGACAAGACTGAGTCTTGGGTCATAGACTGTGGCTAAGACTGGGTCTTAGGCCACCATTTTAAATACATTTAGCTTTTATTTGAAAACGGGTTACAGTCTTGGTAATGCCGTATGGATGTTTTCCTAGCGCTGAGGACACGCTCCGAGGCGTGGCACTGGTTTATGTGCAAACTATGTGGACCTTACATGGGCTGTGTGCTATGTAGAGGCGAACCTTACATGGGCTATGTGCTATGTGAAGGTGAACATTACAATTGTTGTGTGCTTTGTAAGTGTTGAGATATAAACTATTACATATGCATGTGTGCTATGTATGGTTTTATGCTGAATTGTAATGAATATCTATCATGCATACTATTATACTTGAGCATAAGGTTAACTGTTACCTGAGATTCAATGGGCATTAAATCTCAGAATTTTACCCTAGATTCAGGATCTGGAGGATCAGGAGCAGGAGAAAGGGGTAACCAAAACGCGTAAAGGCTCGGAAGGAGTTGGATTTCGGGACTATATGAAGTGTGAATTGTTGAACCTTTTCGGATTACTGCAACCTAACACATCAACCGAGATCTCCGCAATGAATGTAAGTTGTATCACGCCTTTATTCCTTCGGGAATTTTAATTAACCAGCATATGTCTACGCATATGAAATCAGTTACTCAGTCGTCCAAATGCCTAAGTACGCTCTCTGTTGTGTTCCACTCTGATCTGTTAATGCCTTCACTCTAATAAATACACACGAAGTAGTTTAATAAGAACCGTAGGGCCATAATTGGACCTCATAATACACTTAGCTAATAGAGGTGTTACATCATTCGTTTGCCTACATTCAGGATAGCTGTGGATTCAGCTTGACATGGGTTATAGTCTTGATAACATCGTTTGTGTGTTTTTTTAGCACTGAGGACACGAGGAGCCATCGTGACACTAGTTATGCACAAACATGGTTGTACATGTATAAGTTGTGTGCTATGTATGTTGTTTTTGACATGTATTTGCTCTGTGCTATGTATTGTCCACTGAATGTATTGAATAACTGTCATATATACTAGTTATACTTTCCATATGAGGTTAACTGTTACTTGAGGTCCAATGAGTATTAGACCTTAGATCTGTCTAAGGTTCAGGAAAGGAACTAGGGTAAAGAAGGTACCGGTAGATGGAGCCGTAAGAGAGGCACCGGTGGACGGAGCTAGGAAGAGTCACCGGTCAAAGAAAAAGCCGGAGGTGCGTCCACAGAGTGTTCATTTTGGCATGATTTAACGAGGTTATTTCAAACGGTTTAGTGCCGCAGGCAGGGCTAGTCTATGTGGATCAGTTAATAAGTCGCCGTGAACTCGGTGAGACTCCCATGATAGACACCTACCTGGCCAAATTGTTTGATTAACTGAGTTAGGTTTATTGCCCCAAGTCTAGCTACGGCTTGGTTGAAGATTGTATGATTGCTATGTAAGTATTGTAATTATACAAAGCTCTGTAATGTATCACATAAATATTCTTTTAGGATATTTTTAATATATTAGCTTATGTCGGGGCATCATCATATGTCTGAGAATTTTATATCAGATACTCATTATCCGAATATTAGCGCATGCTATCCGTTTTCGCATTACTCTAAGCTGTAGTACCTCAAACTCTATTGATTTTCTCAAAACTAAGTGTTAACCGACATGTTTTTCAAACATAGATTTTAGGGTGTTACAAATCTCATACTTGACCCTAGTTTCAGGATCTGGAGGATCAGAAGCCGGTATAAAGGGTAAGATACACGGGTGAAGACTCAGTTTGAGTTTTTAGTTTAGTTTGAAGTGTATTTATACTGTTAGATATTCAGTATTTAAATGCTTGGTTTATTGTACCATTATTATACTAATCATATATGTCGTCGTTAGTTTAAATTTGTAGCCACGAATATATATATCAATAGTTACTTATTCGCTCAACCCGACACATATGATCTATCTCTCCACTCTAATGATATTCATATATACTACGTGTTTACATACATAATTAGTAGTATAGAATTAGAGGTGTTACACTCATGGCATCGTTCATGCTCTATAGGGCAAACGAAAGAGAGCGACAATGGTAACGAGTGTGACAGACATCTGACTTTTCCTTTCCTCTTTTCTTAGGACTATGATTAGAGGTATTATTGGAAAATAACCAATATTTGAATATTCTAGATTGAGTCATTGATTCAATTTAAGATTTGTTGAGTTTAACAGCTTTATATGGAATTTTTCTATTTCAACTGTCTTTATATGATATTCTCCCTAACACTTCACATTGCTTCTACTATATAGATATAATAATTAAGCTATCCCCAAAGTATCATTTATTCAAGTATCCATGATTAAGGGCTATACTTAAAAGGAATAACACAGAGATCGTTTTTCCTTCTCATGGTAGCCCCAAAAGACTCTTCCACATCCAATTCTTTAGGCTTCATTTGATTTGGAAGTTTCCAATCAAAATGATAAAGCATGTTGGAAATAAGTAATTCAATAACAGTGTAGCAAGTATAACTCCAGGGCATATTCTTCTACCAGTACCAAATGGGATAAATTCAAAGTTTGACCCTTTGAAATTATAATCAATTTTGAAATTATATATCTCTAAGAAGGTCCGTCCCTGGCTGTGAGGTTCTGGGCAGTGATGAGTTGTGTTTTTATATCATTGAAAAGTATGCTTTGCTTTTGTGACTTTGTATTATTAAAACTATTAATGATAAATTAGGAGAGCATTGATTCTAGCTTCCTGCAGTTATATAATTTATATGTAATTAATCACCTGTTTTCTTCTGGGGTGGCCTCGTTATCATACTATTTTATAGAATCCAGGTGATATGGAATTTTTTTAAATTATATTTTTGTAATTAATATTTTATAGATTTTACTTATATTATTTTAAAAGATGCGTGTGAACACATCTCTGTTTGCATGCTTAGCACGAAGCAGTAAAAAAAATATGTGAACACAGAAAACAAGTAAATGATACACTTGTTTAAGAGAGAGAGAAATAGTCTTAAATTATCAAGAGTATGAAATGATCTTCAACTTTGACATTATGAATTTTATACGAATAGCATTTCCTTATTGACTAGTATGATAAAAGGTAGTGGTTTTGGTTGGTGAGTCCAAACAGTTTAGATTTAATTTTCTTATTTTTTTAATAATTTAATGTGTTTAAAACATAAAATATAAAAATGATATCGTCTTAACTGTCATTTTATTTAAGGAAAATTATTTTTATTTAACAAAAAAACAATTAAATGTCGCCCTGCTTAAATTAAAAGGCAAACACATACAATAATGTCAAAGGCGCGCACTGACATATGCAAGAAAGTGGCCTGCCTTTTTTGAATTCCTTCAATTTGAACTTATAGCCCGAAACAGTTTAACTTTCTTCAACTTTTACGGTGTATTTTGATAGAGAGAGAATAGAAAATGGAGAAAAGTGAACAGATAATAATATCCCTCCTTGAGTTTGGGTAGCATGGAGAAAAGAGGGAGGAAAGAAAATACATGATATTTATAATGCTCTTATTTAATTTGTAACTATTTTGTTTAAAGTAATTTCATAAAAAAATTCAAATATAATAAAAAAAATTAATCAAATTAAAAATAAATTGTTTTTCATATTTTATTTTAAAATCAAAATATCAAGTCAAATATACTTCCTTAGTAACTAAAAAAAACTAAAATAAAATAAACACATCTTAATGATAATAATATCTTTTTATCCTGATTTATTAAAATTAAAATTTCTTTTGATTCATGCATGTGAGAGATCCGAGATAGAAAAGAAATTATTTTTCCAAAAGAGATGGAAAATAAATTAACAAAATAAGAAAACACTATGAATATATACACACACATACTAATTTGGCGTACACTTACTCATATAATATTAACAAAAAAAGTGTAAACTGTTTTCCAAGGAAAAAAAAAAAACCTAATAGTGGCTAGCTACCTAATTGCGCAGGGTTGGGGGTTGGGGGCAAGAGACGAAAATACATGAGACTCACAACAGTTCATATATATATATAAAGGCAGGGCATCAAACTGACGCCTTGAATTTGAGACTCACAACAGTTCATATATATATATATAAAGGCAGGGCATCAAACTGACGCCTTGAATTTTTTGATTGACACCACAAGATGGTGTCAGTCTTCCTGACGTCACCTTGTGACTTCAGTGCTTCCGATGCCACGTACACGATGGCATCAGGTGGCATGACATCACTAATGGCGTTGTGTCAGATGACACCACGAATTGTATTAAATCAGTATTTAGTTTGCACAATGCCTCATTTTGATAATTTTTATTTAAAATTCTTTTTATATAGGTAAATTTCCCAAATGCACAATGGTATTATACATGTGCTTATTCTATGACCATAAGCAAACCCGTCCATATATGGTGTTTATTGAGCAACACATAGTAATATTCTCATCATATCCTCTGTATCTTTTCAATTAATCATTTTGGATCCACATGGCATCAAGAAGAGATTTTCCAACGAGCTTACTAGAGAGACAACCTCTGAAGATTGTTTTGAATAAAGGTGGGCTTTGTGGATTAATTAGGCTTGGCGATGGACCCATGTCTCCATCCAACGTTGGGCCGTAGAACGTGGCTATATATATGCCTTGATGGAACCACGTCATTATTGAAATTATTTACTTAAATGCATAATAATAAATAATTGGGTTAAGGTAGGGAAAGAATACCCAAAAATTTTTTTATGTGCAACAATACCCTTAAATTCTTATGGGGTGTAAAATTAATTATGAATTCTAAAAATTGGAGTAAAAATGACATTATTGTTAAAACCACCTGGCCTACGCTACTTTATGTAGAAGAAGAGAGTGGGTCTCATAAAAAAAAAAAAAAAAAAATTAATGGACTTTAGATATTTTTAATGATTGTGTCATTTTTGTTTTTGGGTACCCTCAAATATTTTTTCAATATCCTAAAATAATTTTTCAAAATCATGAAAAATTATTTCAATACCATTAAGTATTATGAATTATCTTTTTACTGCCAACAGTGCTAAAAATGTTTTTTGAGTAAAATACTACGACCACTATCATGTTTTACTTTAATTACATAGATCTCCCCTCCATTCTGGAAACCCTTATAAACCTCTCTTAAAAAAAATGTATGTTACACAAACATCCTTTATATTTTAAGATTCTATTTCCGTCTACCCAAATTGGTTGTTAAATTTGACTTTTGAACTTTATTTTTTACCAAAATGTCCCTCTTTAATATGATGTGTGTGTGTTGGGGGGGGGGGGCTAATAAAAATTTATAAAACCAAATTTATACCACCAAAAATTTATTCTAATAGATTTTCTAACTTTCTAATTTTTTAAAAAATTTATTAGTTTTGATATTATAAATTAATTTTGATTTCAAATATATATTAAACACATATTTTAATCAAATATAATAAACTATATAAGTTAGATTTTGTATGTGTCATTTAAATTTATAATTTAATATTTTTTTCACAAATATTTATAAACAAGTACATATTTATTTTTAAAACGTACTTAAATATTTAAAGTTCGTGATATTTACGTTAATTAGTGCTAAAATCATCAAACAAATAATTATTTGTAAAGATAAAAATAAAAATTAAGAAACATATAAAAAATATTAAATTCTTTAAAACAATTGTAGTACAAGATAAAACTAAAACTAAGGATTTAGTATTAAGAGTAAAATAGTAAATAAATTTTATTTTTATATCAAATTTAATTAAAAATAAATTTTTGGCATCTTTTAGGAATATTCTTAATGGAGTTAATTCTTTAGACTTACATATATGTTTTTACAATAAAGAAGAGGTCTGTGTAATTGAAGCAAAACAAAAGGGATGTCAGAGTATTTTATTCACATGTATAATACTAAAGAGGTACATTTTGGTAAAAAAAAAAGTTCCAAAGTCAAATTTAACGGTCAACTAACAATTTAAGTGGATATAAATAGAATATTAAAATATAAGGGAGGTTTATGTAAGATACATTTTTTTAAGGGAGGTTTATATATGTTTCCAAAATAAATAGCAAGTCTGTGTGATTAAAATAATATAAGAGGGTGATCAGAATATTTTACTCATATTTTTATAAAAAAAGAGATCTGGGTGTGTCAAACTGCGACAAAACAGTGTAGTTTAGCGCAGCGGACCTATGCCAGCTCCCCATCCATCGACTTCACATGCTCTCTTAGTCTCTCTTATTAAAGCTTCTCCCTCTGTTTTTGTTTGTTTGTTTGTTTTTTTTTTTTTGCAAAAAAACTTCAGTGGGCTAACGATGTTAGGGGGCTAATGTTAAAAAAATAGTGTAGGTGGCAGTATCCCATTGGCAAACTAGACGTAACGGACCTAAGGAACTGGACATAAATTTTGTCCAACTAAATAATGTTAATTAAGTTATTTAATGTGTCTTAAATTAATATAATTTATCTATTTTAACCTTATTAAAGAATATGATTTTAAATATGCATTAATTACATGTCACCTCCCCCCAAACTCCCTGCAAAGGATAAATCTGAAAAACAATCATTAATCCCCCATCAACCTCTTATATTTTGAACCAAAATTTTCTTCTAGAAGATTTCTTATAATACAAAGCAGAGGATGTAACACCTCAAATTTCATGCTTGAAAATCATGTTGATTGACACTTAGTTTTCGGAAAATCAACAGAGTTTTAGGTGCTACAGCTTAGAGTAAGGCGGAAATGGATAGCGTGCTCTAATATTTGGACAATAAGTATCTGATATAAAATGCCCAGACATATACTGATATCTGACATAAGCTGATATATTAAAAATTTCCCGAAGGAAGATTTATGTGATATAATTTACAGAGATTAAATACAATTCTCTGATAAAGAAAGTCTTAAATTGGTCCTATAGCTTGGAACCCAATGCAGTTAATCAAACATATTGGCCAGATCGGTGTTTAGTCTAATGAGAGTCTCCCCGTCTTTCACGGCGACTTATGACACCCACCGACAAACTCTTTCCTAGTTTAAGCACCAATTGGTTTGAACAAACTTTATTAGATTCATGCCAGAAACTATGCCCTTATAACGTCTACCGACCTTCGTCTTCGAACGATGTCTCTTCACGGTTCTATCCACCGGCACCTTCTTTATCCCGGATTCTTCCATGAACTATTCATTAAGACTGAGGTCCAATGCCCATTGGACCTCAGGTAACGGTTAACATCATGCTTATGTAAACAGTATATGACAGGTATCACATAGTAAACACATAAATATAAAATTTCAAAACCATAACAGCATGTAAGGCGACAATAAAACACAGCCACTGCAATATGTATGTTACCCCAGTCTGCACTATTCACCAGTGTCACGATGGCCTATCGTGTCCTCAACGCTAGGAAAACTTAACGGCGTTATCATGACCATAATTCGTATTCAATTCAATATTTTAAGAGCAAACTTTCAAAACAAGGTTTCAATATGTGAATACAACTATCATATATAAGCACACCATAAGCATCAGAGTTAATGTTACAAAACGCGTCCGTACCTTTCACCGCGTAGCTACCAATAAGCCTGTCCTTTGAATCTGACCCCGGCCTTTCGGGTATCCTATAATGTTACCGTCGGATTATCTCCTTTTCCATATTTTGTATGATATCATAATTAATATCATATTTCCTAGAATAACATCAAAAAGGATATTTTGACCTATTTTGACATTTCTACCCTTGGTGGCTTTATTATTACAAGTTTGACCTTACATTTCTTAAAAAACGCTAAGGCTGATTTTCTGGGCAGATTTTTCACTAACTTTGAAAAATCATAACTAATTCTAGAAAATTTATTTTAAGGTGCTGTAAAATTCCTCATGACCCTTGGCATGTCTATTTTCAAGGAAAAATATTCCCAGAACCTAGAACACCATGAATCATTCCCATGTTTAACTTTTCTCAACGTTGCCCAGATTTTATTCCAGCAAAAATGGCTTAACTTCAAAAATTCATATCTCCTTGACTAGAGATCCAAACGTTACACATTTTATATTTGGAAAGCCCTACATGTCTACTTTCTTCTTGAAAAATTTCATGATTTTATAAATTCATTTGCTACATAAAATCATAGCATCTTTTTCGCTGCCTAACAAAGATTGAAGAACCAAAAATTCTGCAACTCTTACAAATTTAATCTAAGGACTTCCAAACATTATTTCCTACCATGTTCTTACCTCTTCAAGCATTTTTCAATGCAATGAGTCCTAAAAACAAGTATAGGAATTTATTCTCTAATTTTCTAGATTAAACTAACATTTATACTAAGAATAATAACAACTAAAGACTAGAATTTAAGAACTAGAGAACCTTACCTCTTGAAGACTCTTGAACTCCTTCCTCCTTCTTGCTTCACTCTCCTCTTAAACTCTCCAATCTTTGGTATGAGTTTGGTGTGAAGAATGAAGAGAGGAGAGCTCTCTATTTATAGCAAAACAAGGGTTAACTTCCTAACAACTCTTGCTTGATCTTAGCCATTGATTTTAACTTGATAAAGAAGTATAAATCTCACCCCTACACCTCACTCCAAACCCCACCTCCCTCCTTTTTCTTTGGATATTTTGCTTTTTCTCCAAGTTACTCCAAATGTTAAATTAGTTAGCTGTAAGTTGGAATTTTTATTCAAGATCTAATTTCACTTTTGAAATCATAATTTTATGACTAGATTTATAAAAATTTTAAACTTTCTGAAACACTTAGGTATGACTCACAAAAGTATACGAAAATGACTTTGGGAATAGCCAAGTTCAAGCCCATAATTTACTGATTCCAATATCTACTTATATTTAATACTTAGTTCAAATATTTCAAGATATGATTTAATGTTTATGGATTCTTATCTAGTTATATCTGATTAAATAACAACTTGCTTCTTAAGTTTTCTTTTTGGATTTCAAACTATTATTCACTTTGGTTTAATCTTGACTATCTCTACTACACACACACACATACACATACACAACTCTCTACTTTTCCATTTTTTCTTCCATTTGTACAACCCTTTTCACACATACATATTCACACATCTTTTCCCCTTCTATTTCTTCCTTATTTTTGAAATTCAAGGAGGATTTTTGACCAAGGAATATATTTGCTACTTGCACAAATGTCCTATGCTCTTGTGCTCCTATTGGCTCTTAAATATTATCATGGATTTAGACATTCTAAATTGCTAGAATTATTGTAGGCCTTTGATCTTACTTTATGAAATTCAATCCTAGCCATTACTTAATATTTAATTTTTCCAAGTTGATTTACAAGTTTAATTAGAGCTTTAATCACAAGATTAGTAATCTTGTAAGCTTTAGAGATTAATTGTAATTCACTTTATATACCACTTAATTATGCTAAATTAATTAGCAACACCCTTTATGCTAATCTTGACCCTCCATTGGTCATTAATATCAAATTAGGGGTTTCATATAATTAACTTTGGATATCTCCTTTTATTCATGTTTAAACAATCAACAATTAATTACTTATTTAATCACTTACTAATTGTTGACAATTTTCTTAATTAGGATTAATTATTTTCTCACAACTATATTACTAACACTGATAATTTATGCATTATGCATAATATTAAAAATCATGAGGCAATTTATGTTCCCCAAAATGATATTTAATTTTGCCTTATTATTTCCCAAGGAAAATAACCTCATAAATTACCTAAATTAGAGACAACATACTTTCTAATTTTTAATAAATATTTAGTTGCCTCTTAGGATTTATCATAATGTTCTCAGGGTACTTTATAACCTACAAATTCACTTAGGGATTTTTAACTCTTTATTCCTCCTAATTTCATGAGAAATCACCTTAGAAAATAAAGTAATTATTACACTAGTTTTGAGACCACAAATTCACCTATTTTCAATAGGTATTATTTGTCAATATAATATTTACATGTATTATGAAAATTAGGGTATTACAGAGGGAGTATTATTTAGTTATTGAAATTCACACAAACTTTACAATAAAATCAATGGTTTTAGAATATACTTTATTGTATTTTTGAAATCACAATAGTCAATAATGTGACTATACTTAAATTCTAACACAACATTAAAAAAGAAAAATACTAGTTATAGTGCGTATTTTAACTAATGGAATGCAACATATATGCACAAGAGTTTCAGTTTAGAAGGTTGTCCTACATTTAACTTAAAATGAAGTAGTGATTATCTGCATAAGAAATAAATTTATATTGATAAAATCACTAATGTATTATGCCTCATTAGTGAAATAACAGACTTATTAACGCTAAGCAGCTTACCTACATGAATTAGAAAGTTGAAAGAGTTTTTTAATCAAGTTTTAGAGGTTCATTATTGCAAGCAGAACTCTCTACGTCGGTTAAGGAAGACTTTTCTTACATGTCGGTTAGTGGAAGCTAAGGTAGTATATAAGAGTGTGGTAGTATATGTCCCAAATCTACGTTTATAAAACAAACACCGTCGAGAGGTCGGTTAACTTGTTTGTATATGACTAAAAGTTCAAGTAAGTTTTGTTAAAGAAGGAGGAAGAGTGATCATATTGAACATATCAGCCCAATCAAGCTTCTACTCCTCACTAACCACAAACGCTTGACCAAACCCCTAGCTCTATGTCCCAAAATTTCTTCCTCAATTCTCTTCCATTGAAAGATGGAACAACTCTTGAATTCCCTTCTTCACACTCTCAACTATTGACTCTTCCACTCCACAATTTATCACCTACGTATCATAATCAGTTATAACAAATCTTGATTGATTAAGTATCGTCACTCATCTTTCAAGCTGAATATAATGGACAAAAAATATATCTAGCTTATTGCTTTTAGTGTCATTTTTCATCTTATAATTTCCCCCTTAATTATTTATTAATCTCTCATGCTTACTCTCCTCCAACAAGTAAGAATATTTTTGAAAAAATGAGTTTCATTGTTCGTATATTTATTACTTTTAACCAATTTTAACTTGCTTTTAAATTTCCGTATGAGGATTGGAAAGAATAAATTACTTGTGTTTTTGGATGGTTGTGAGCTAATAGTTGGAGTTGAGAAACTTAAAACCTTATAAAGCTCATCTTTCAAGGTAGCCCTTCCAATATTAGATTCATGACAACAAGGGGGGAAAAAGAGAGATATAACAAGAGATCGACTTGAAAGAGGCCTCAATCTCAACATGTAGAGTGGAGTTTTTTGAAGTTTTCAAAACTTTGAAATTTGGAAAAGACAACTTGGAGAGGTCAATTATGGGAAGTTGAAGGGAGGAATAATAAGCAAGGAGGAAGGGGGGGGGGGGGAGGAATAATATTCAGTGTTGTTGGAGAGGAATAATGGAGAAACTTCATGTGACGCACAAATCTTGAAGGAACTTTGTTTAAGGGCTCTTTTGCTAATTTCTGAAGATACCAGAACTGACCTCCCTAACTTCACTGCTTCTTTCCCTTCCATGTCTCTCGCTCCAACAGCCATCTCAAATATACAAACTTGCCTCTTTTCTCATTTTCTACTTCTTTATACAGGGGTGTGTGCACGCATGCTTGTTTCATGAGTATGACTACACTCTTGGTCTTCTTTCCAAAGGCTGCTCTGGCCACTATAGAATTTGTAATGGGAAAGATTTTCTTACTTGGGATTATCCAAATATAATCTAGATAGTCCAAATTTATTATTTTTTTAAAAAAATAATTTCAATGCTACTGTTAAAAAAAAATCTAGATGGTCCTGATCTAATTCACTTTACCTCCCAAATTTATAATTTTTTACGTAAAGTATCTCTATTATATCAAGAGTTCCATCAAAAGGTGATTCTAGATTGAAAA
The DNA here is from genome assembly GCA_037074495.1 of Acacia confusa. Taxonomy (NCBI): domain Eukaryota; kingdom Viridiplantae; phylum Streptophyta; class Magnoliopsida; order Fabales; family Fabaceae; genus Acacia; species Acacia confusa. The sequence goes on along the minus strand of CM073502.1, from coordinate 40,326,419 downwards.
TGACACATTTGTTTGAAGATAATTAGCTTAATTAATTTCCTTTATATCCGCAAATTAATTGAATATATCTTATATATAAGGATTGAAAGTGGTATAAGAAAATGACATGTTAGATTTAAAAGGGGGAATCCATAGGTAAAGGAGTAAATCAAATCATATGTGGTGAGGAAAGACTGAAATAAAGCAATTAAGTAGACATAATGAATATGCAGAAACAAAAGCTCTAGAATTAAAGATCCTAACAATGAATGGATGCAGAATGAGGAAGCTATTGGAAGATGTTTTGGGAGCTTCATTCTGCATTGTTTGACTCCAAATGGAAGAAAGGATTTTGCACAGGCTTCAGAACGTGTTGAAAGGGTGGTTACTGAAGAAGATAATATGATTGGCGGATATCAAATTGAAAATTGAAGAAAATTGTGGGGAGCTTATAAATGGTGTAACACCCCAAATTCCATGCTTGAAAATCATGTCGGTCAACACTTAGTTTTAGGAAAATCAACAGAGTTTGAGGTGCTACAATTTAAAGTAATGCGGGAACAGAAAGCATGCGCTAATATTTGGACAATGAGTATCTGATATAAAATGTCTAGACATATGCTGATGCCTGACATAAGCTGATATATTAAAAATTTTTCCGAAGGAATATTTATGTGATACAATTACAGAGCTTTGTATAATTGCAATTCTTACGTGGTAATTATACAATCTTCAACCAAGCCGTAGCTAGACTTAGGGCAATAAACCTAACTCAGTTAGTCAAACAATTTGGCCAGGTAGGTGTCTATCATGGGGTCTCACCGAGTTCACGGCGACTTATTGACTGACCCACATAGACTAGCCCTGCCTTCGACACCAAGCAGCTTGAAATAACCTCGTTAAATCATGCCAAAATGAATACTCTAAGCACGTTCTCCTGGCATTTGCTTTGACCGGTGTCTCTTCCCAACTTTGTCCACCAGTGCCTCTCTCACGGCTCCATCTACCGGTACCTTCTTTATTCTGGTTTCTTTCCTGAACCTTAGATAGATCTGAGGTCCAATACCCATTGGATCTCACGTAACAGTTAACCTCATGTGAAAAGTATAAACAGTATATATGACAGTTATTCAATACATTTAGTGGACAATACATAGCATATAACAAATGCATGTCAAAAAAACCATACATAGCACACAGCTCATGCATGTACGACCATGTTTGCACATTAACCAATGCCACGACAGCCCCTCGTGTCATCAGCGTTAGGAAAACATACAAACGGTGTTATCAAGACTATAACTAGTGTCAAGCTGAATCCACAGCTATCCTGAATGTATGCAAATGATTGAAACCACAGCCTTGCTCATAACACATGAATCAAACAATCATATATAGGTATACAAGACACACAAGTGTTAAAGTTACTAGTACGCTAACGTACTTTTCACCGGATAATTGTCAAACGTTTGACCTTTGAATCTGGTTCTGGACTTCCCGGATATCCTAATATATCACCATATCACTTAGAATAATATCCTCAGAAATATTTCCACCTCTATTTACCCATCTACCCTTGGTGGATTTGTTATTTACAACTTTGCCCTTACATTTATTTAAAAACGTAGTGCAGTATTTTCTGGGCAGATTTTTCGGTAACTTTGGAAAATCATAACTAATTCTAGAAAAATCAAAACGACGATCCGTAAAATTCTCCGGAACCCTTAGGATGTATATTTTTGAGGAAAAATATTCATTTCCACCCAGAATAAGTGAGTCATTCCCATTTTTTACGTTTTTCAACGTTGCCCAAATTTTATTCCAGTAAAAATGGCTTAACTTCAAAAATTCACATCTACTTGACCAGAGATCAAAATGTTACATATTTTATATATTTGAAAAGCCCTACATATCTACTTTCTTTTTGGAAAATTTCATGATTCTCAAACTTCATTTCATACATAAAATAATGTCATGAATTTCGCTGGCTGCACAGAATTTTAACACCAAAAATCCTACAACTTTCATAACATTAATCCATTGCTTCCCAAAAATTATTCCCTACTATGTAAAGACTAGAAATTTAAATGCTAGAACTTACCTCTTGAAGACTCTCCTTCTTGCTTCAAGATTACTCCTCACTCTCCTACTTAGAAATCACCTTCTTGAAGTGTGATTTGGTGTGAAGAAAAATGAAGAATCTAAGCTCCTATATATAGCAAATCCTTGGTTAACTTCCTAACAACTTTCATTCTTTTTAAACCCTTAGATTAAACTTAGTTAAGAAGTTAAATTTTCAGCCTTACACCTACACACAAAACGCCACCTCCTTTCATTTTCTGCAATTTTTTTTACCTTTTTCCAAATGCTAATTTAGTTAGGTGTAAGTTGGGGTTTTTATTCAAAATCTAACTTCACTTTTGTAATCACAATTTTATGATTAGATTTATAGTCTTTTTAAACTTCCTAAATCACTTAGGTATGATTCACAAAAGTATACGAAAATGACTTTGGAAATAACCAAGTACAAGCCCATAATTTACTGGTTCCAAATATCTATTTATATTTAATACTTAGTTCAAATATTTCAAGATATGATTTAATTTATATCAGTTCTCATTTTATTTGTTGCCTTGAGCTGTAACTATGTATAATAGATTTTTCATCTCCTCTTGATTTTTCTACTACATACACACACATGCATAACACTTAGGCGCACACACACACTCACAACTCTTTTCTCTTTCCAATTTCTTATCCTCTTCCATCTTCTTTAATTATCCCATGTACTATCTTTCATAATATCTTCATTATTATATACTAAACAACTTCTTTTTTCCTCTTATATAAGCAAAAACGTGGCCCCCTTCTACACATGGAAGAAATTGTGCTTCTTTAAGTCTTTAAGGCTTCCTAATTGATTCCTTACATTTCACATGGATTAAGACATTTTAAATTGCTACAATTATTGTAGGCCTTTGATCTTACTTTATGAAATTCAATCCTAACCATTACTTAATGTTTAATTTGCCCGGTTGATTAACAAGTTTAATTAGAGCTTTAATACCCATTTATATTCTGTCACAATCTCTATTATCAATATATCAAAATAGAGACCCCTTGTTCTTGGGTTCAACAAAAAAAAAAAGGGTTGAACACTTTTATCAAAGGGAGGGAGTTCAATTTTAGAGTTAATCAAAACACTGAAAAAGACATCCTAACTCCTAAGTGTCTAAATAAACATTTGAACATAATAGATGGCTCACTCTACATTTAAACCATGAGTGAACTCAAACTTTTTTTTTCTAAAATTTATATATCAAAAATACACACACCGAAAACCCCCCGGGGGGGTCCATTTTGGTCCATCTACTTTTGAAACAAGACCAATTTCACCAGTCCAAAGACTAGCAACCTTTTTTTTTTTTTTTTTGGCTTTCTCGGGTAAAAGCTTAACAACATTTTGGGCCATTTATTTTTTAACCTTAGAACAATTAATTGGGAAAAAACATGGGCTTTTTCGTGTTGGTCCATTGGGCTTTTGAAACAAGACGAATTTCAGAAGCCCAACCATAGACGTTTCTGGTTTTTTTTTTTTTTAACTTCAGGAAAACTTGATTAAAAAGAACCACGGCCTTGCAAAGTGTGGTGAAAATTGATTATTGTATTTTCTTTTACCCTCTTAATCTGTTCTCACTTTCGTTTTACTTCTAATTTTAAAATCATCACTTGCACCTTCAAATTAAGAGGAAAAAAAAACAAAGCTATTTAATAAAAGGAATCAAGAAAAGGACATGAGCTCAAACAAGAGAGACGGAGATGTTGATCGGACAGTTTTCTTTGCTTTTTTTTTTTCGTTCAGTGCATTGTTCCATATGAAGCTTCAAATTAATTGAATATATGGATTAGCTTTTAAGAATAGTTTTTATGGTTTACGAAATAAATACATAAGAATTTTATTTCAACTTATGAAAAATAACTTTTAAAACCATAGTTTTATGGTTTGTCAACCATGCATAGTACTAGTGAGGAAGATGGTCAATTCCATTGCCTATACTGTTGATGAGGAGTTTACAGATATCATGGTTATATTAAGTTTGAATTATTGAAGTTGTGTGTGTAACTTTCACAGTTTTGAGCCTTTATATGTTTTTTTTTAATATAATTTTCTTACTAATACATTCTACTATACTTTTTTTGAAATGCAATTATTACTTTGGCGAGATAAAATTCTCTATGAGTATTTAATGTAGGTGCGTATAAAACTTGGACTTCAGATCACTGGCTAATCTAATACAACTTTTGTTGGATTTGTGTTCATCATTTGCTTATGGATCCTTTACTTTTGTTTCTTTCTGTTTGCATGGTTGCAAAGTTTGTCACTTGTAAGTTTTTTTTTTAATTTTGCTTCTTTAATAATCTTGGTTCTCTTGTATACATGAAAGGAAGTTAGACACTCAAACACTATAATATTGGTTAAGAGTTTTTTCATAAAATTCAATTTATTTAATAAAATGATACATATTAAACCCCCAATTGATTCTTAGTCGATTAGGACTTGATTAGAGGCCATAGTCTGAAAACATTAACTCATTACAACATGCTAACATAAACACTAACACACCAACATTCAAAACAAATAAAATATAGAGTTGCAACCACAAGGCCCAAAAGATAATCACACTTCATAAATCAGTCAAACCTTAAGTCTCAAATTGAACTGGCTGCAATGTCTCCAAGCCAAAACACTACCCAAAGCCACAAAGAGCAAGAATATATGCCGCTTAGCTTTTGAAAAATGAATATGGGAAGACACCACTAACTCACACCAATGATCCACGACACCATGGCCAATAGCTTTTGATCTATTGAAAACATCTCTGCATGACGTTGTTGAGAAGACGAAGTGGGCTTGCGAACCATACAAAAAACATGTCAATATCCTTGATATATGAAGTGAAACTGTGGAGGAAAGCTGACAAAAGATAATAAGCTCCTTGGGACAAAATAAAACACATACCAAAGCAAACAACGATAGGCACAAGAAAATAAACCAAAAACATATATATAACACTAAAACGAGAATAGAACAACAAGAAAAAACTTTCAAATAAAGGTAACAAATGGCTCAGAAAACCCAGACCCGGCTACTGGTAAGTTATGTTTGGATTTCCTAGAAGCAATATATTCATTAAGTTAATATGAATCATCCGGATAAGAAAGTAGAAGGAATTTAAGTTCACAAGATAAATGTAAGTAAATCTTTTCACTTTCTTTTCTGACCTAATTTCATAAGAGTGATTGGATTTTTTTTCTCCACCTTAAGTTTTCCCCAACTTGTATCATATTGCTTCAACATATATAACTTATGATTACAGAAATAATAGAATTAATTAAGTCACGAAGGAATAAATTACAAAAAAATAAATTAAATTTTCTAAACTGAGAAGCCACGTGTCCTCAATAATTGGATAAAAAAATTGCAGTTTTTAATTTTTCTTGGAAGATCAATTAATCACAAATAACCTAGAATTCAATCAACAATTAATTAAACAGATAAAATTAATGGGCATTAACTAAATGTAATAGCCTGAGACTTTTATCCCCCGGTTTGAAGAACCAAAGTGAGAGATTGATACAAAATCAATGAAATAGAATCAAAGGACTTTGCCCAATAAGGGCACAGTTCAAATTGCCCAACAAGGCCAAATTAGAATCAAAGGACTTACTCGTGTTCAGTCTTGGTCCAAGGAGTTGGTTTTCGTTGTTGCCTAGGAACTGATCTACTTGCTTCTGATTTCTTATTAGGAGCAGCTTCTTGTTCATTCTTCCTCTTCATGCTGCTTGCTAATTGGCTTGATGAAGAATCGTTATCCTCTGTGTCACTCATTAAAAGTTCAAGAATTCATCAAAATCTGAAGAATCAATCATATTAATGTCATCTTCAAGAGCCTTCAGATGACCTTTGAGCTGAGATGGTTTTGGTTGGGATTCTCAAAGCAAGCGTAGGAAGTAGGAAGTAACAGTTCAGATTCAGCACCCAACTGATCTGCTACAGCATTCTCAAATACCTTATTCTCTTCCCAGCTCCATTCAACTTTATATCTCTCTTCTGGTTTTGACATTAATGGTGGAGATGATGAAGAATCTGGAATTACATAACTGTTTGGAGCAGTGAACAAAGGAATTTGAGAGCTTGAGGGTTCCATTTTTGAGCTCAAGAGGGAAAAACAGCGACTGGCGTCTCTATTGTCTGGGTTTTACTTTTGGTTTTGTAGGCTCTTAACTCATACACACACACATATAAATACCTAGACTGTATTTACGGTTTGTAATAAATGTAATTAATTGAAAAGACATAGAGCTATTTTATTTAATATTAATGTGCATAATTGGCATTAAAGGGATTAGAATTCCAAAGATGCAATGGTTTTGCAAGTGAAGAAAGAGAAATAAAGAGAAGGATGAAACTTACTTCCATCTTATGCCTTTCTCACTTCAAGACTTAGATATTTTTCCTAGACGTTATTAGTGATTATATTAGCAATTGGGATTATCAATAAATAGTACTCCATCAAATTAGTTCAGATTTTTAGCTAATTCGATGTCAAGTAGCATTAGTCATGTCCCTTAGTTTTGTTCCTCTTTTGTACGTAATTAAACTGATCTATCATTCCCATAATCTTCTCAACGACTTTAAAAGCAAAACCGACCTATGGGAGATCGTAACTCATTAGAAGTTAATTATTATGAGAAAATCAAGAGATTTGAATTAAATAAGATGTATCAAGGGCGAATGAAATTTTTTAGTTAGAGATAACAAATAGATTAAAAAATATGGGAGGCCTGCTTTTGCAAGCTTTTTTAATGATGGAAATGGTTTGACTATTGATTTGGAGGATTTGATAACTTAAGAAGATGAAAGAAAATTTGGCATTTTATTGCAAGATCCATGTTGATGAGGTCAGGGAAGCGCCTAAATGTTTACACTAATTGTCAAGCGTTTAACTGAAGAGAAGCATTTTAGTTCCTATTTATAAAAACAAGTGGAAAATTTAGAATTATACAAACTATATAGGGATAAACTTATGTGCCATATAGTGAAATTGAGGCAAATAGTGATTGAATATGAGTTGAGATTGGATCTTTTTTTCCCCTAAAAATTGGAGAGAGAAAAATCCCATCATACACCATCCAATACTAAATATTAATTCAATACATGGAATCCTAATAGATCCTTAATAGAATAATCATGTACTTATCCAACATTCTTTACAATTTCTTTTAATATATTGACATCATAGAATAAATCTACCATTTATTGATGCTAGAATCAATAACTACTAAATATTCTTCGTAACCAAATATTAAAACCGATAAGATAACAAAATATTCCTACCTACAATCCTTTAATTACTAAACTAATAGTCATTAACACTAAAACTATCGCTAACTTCAACCAATATTATTGTCTACAAGTAACATGTACCCCACAAAAAACATATTAAAATTTTTTAAGAAGATAAAAAAAAATTGACATTTTATTGTAGGATCTATGTTGATGAGATTAAGGAAGCTCTTGAGTGTTTATATGAAGTAGGGAGTGTTTAAGTGAAGAGAGTGTTGTGACTAACTAAATTATTTAATTAGATTATGTTATCTAATAAAATGCATGATGAATTGAGGAGAAGCACTTTAGTTTCAATTTACAATAATATAAAGAATATTTACAATTGTGCAACCTACATAGAATAAAACTTATAAGCTATATATATAATGAAATTGCGACAATTAATCAAAGAGTGACTGAATATAATATTGGTTGAGATTGTATTTTTGTTTTTTCTATAACCAATGTGTATTCAAAAAAAAAAAAAAAAACTCCTATAGAAGTGATCTATTTACTAGTTGATAAATGAAAAAGTATCCGAGCAAAGGGAAAAACTTACATATATGGTATTCATTGACTTAAAGGGGGAAAAAAACTTTTGATGCGTGTATCAAGAGAACCTTAGAATTTGTGTTGCACAAAATCAAAGTTATGCAAGATATATATGAGGGAGTAATTGATATCTAGCGCAAAAACACGCCAGTTTTTCACTCCCAAGCCATATACTTAACGTGTCATCCATATTTCAAGTTTATTTTCACTTTCCAATAAAATATTAGAGCGTAAAACATGGTCCTTAACGCGTCAACTACTTTGTTTGAAACTTGTTTCACTCTTCTAAACTTCTATATATTTAAAATATTCAGTGATTCACATAAAAAGTTAACTATATCTTGGAAGAAGTTTTCATTTTGAAAAGAGTTCGGCGCATCCAGCACCTTAAAAAAAAAAAAAAAAGTATATCTAGTGTTTTAAAGTATTTTTTTTTAAATGGATATGTCACCCTAAAATACTTTTTTGTTCAATTTTGCACTTAAGATGAACACATAAGAAAAAATACTTCAAGATGTTGAAAGCACCACAAAATATTTTAGGACATTAGATACATCTAAAAAAAATATTTCAGATACTGGATGCACCTAAACCTCTGTAAAAATCATCTAACGCATTAATATTTAATACTCACGTTAAGTTGTTAACATGCTTCATTGTCTAAATTCAATCCAGTCAAATTACTCATTAACTGTATATATATAGCAAGAATTGGAGAAAGGGGAAAAGGAATGTGGAAATCTTGTCATTAATTTAACTGGTTTCACATATTTATGGCCAAGCAAACAAAATCTAAAAAACACAAAAAAGAAAGAAAGAAAGAAAGAAAACAGTTGCAGCATAACAATATGAACAAATTGTAGAATTCACTCCGAAACAATTTCTCTTCTCCAAATTTTATTGTAACGTTAAATATATCATCCAAATTATATTTAATTATTTAGACCTTATTCGTCACTCTTAAACTCCAAACTTTGGGCTTGGAGTAAGTTTTAGATAAAGTGAAGAATTGGGCAAGGCTTCAAGAAGAGCCCTTTCCAACTCAATTTGAAGATAATATTTGAGTGACCCAATTTTTCACTGCATCTTGATGTTCTTATCTGACTCTAGCTAGTGTTATGTTTGGGAACCCAACTGAGAGGCCCAATCGGGTGTTCTAAAGTCTCAATTGGGCTTTTAGTATTGTTGGAAAAAGCTGTATGTTTGGGAAAGCTGTTAAAAAAAAACTCATTCTCAATCATTACTTTTCACCCCAATCACTCATTATCAAAGTTAAAATTTAGACTTTTTGAAAGCTCCTTCTAAAAAAGCAAGTTGTGCCTAGCCCACACACAGTAACGGCACTCTCAATTGTGCCCCCCCTACAAATGTGAACGAAGACACGAATAGATCTCTCTCATGCACTCGATTCTCTTGTAGAAATTAGGTTGCAAGAGAAATCAGAAATCAAAGTATCTCCTTTGTCGAGACACTGAACCAATGATTCGTCAAGTGGTCAACGGCGATCTCCGATTGGGCTCAGAGGACCATTTTTCTCTATTCAAGCATAGGTTTGAGAGGTTGTATGGCTCTAAGGAAGAGCACAAGTACAAGTTCGATATATTCAAGGCTAACCTGCGCCAAGCTCGAGGACACAAGAATCTGGACCCAGTTGCGGTTCACGAAGTGATTATGTTCTCGGATATGACACCACCCGAGTTTCGGAAGGTTTTAGGTCTTAGAGGCCTCAAGTTTCCTATTGATGTGAACAAGGTTGCCAACCATTATTCTTCCCAGTGGCTTTGATTGGAGAGGCGATGAAGACAGACTTGACATTTTGGAGAGGGTGATTGAGGTGCTCATGGGTGAAACCTATTTTTTAAAAATAGCGTGGACATTCTATCAGGTAAGTGGAACAATTGCTTCAATTTAATTATTTAGGAGAAATGGCGATACATAATTTTATTAGGAAAAATTCTTAAATAGATGTTAATTTCTTGAAAATTGAACAAGAAAATATAGGTCATGTAGATAATATAAGTATAGATGAAGAGCCTTCCTCGACTAATTATGCCGCACCATCTTCAACTCAGATGAATTAGATTTGTGACACAATTACAGACCAAATTGTATGGGCCTATGATGAAGTTACTTATGTAATATTATTTGATCAAATTATGTATTTTAGCATTACTAAATTTTCAAAGTTAGCATTTTTCGCGATTTAATTTTTCTTTTATAATTATTTTAAAAGTCACTTATGTTAATATCATTTCAAACAAGTTTCAATTTCACGAAAAGCTAATGCAACCGTCAATCCAAATATAAATCATATTACATAATTTGACTTTTACCTAATTTTACTTTTCTATAAATCATATTACAAATAATTTATTTTTCTCACCGCTATCCCAAACACACACGTTTTAATATTACACTATTTTTAATCTTGGGACAACATTATACTACTTAATAGTTTAGAGAAAATTAGAGAGAATGACCAAAAAAGAATAATATTTATTGTGAATAACCATAAAACTTGTAATTATTTAGAATGATTAAATAAATATAAATTTAAAAATATTAAAATAACCATAACAACACCTCCTATATTTTCTCTAACTCCATATCAAGTACTCAACCGTTGGAGCTCACATAGTTAAACCTCACTAAGGAACTAGACACTACTTATATGGTTAACATTTTTTTTATGTTGTTTATAAAAAAATTCTTTGTACTTGTATATTATCAATGGTGGCGAAGCTCTTGTAATTGCGTTTTTTAATTTTCAAAAAGTTAGAGCGTCCCATATGCTTATGTATACAACCCTTTCTTTCATTTGTACTCAAAATTTTCAATTATTAATAAGATTATTTTATATCATCTTCAAAACCTTCTTTGCCAGAAGATATTTCAGATAACAATAATAGAAAGATAAGGAGATGAGAAGAGAACCACAAACAAATTTAAGAGCAAATACTTATGATGTTGTGCTAAAGAATTATATCACAAGAACTCACAAATTCTGAAGAGACCATCAAAAAGTCAAAACCATTAGAAAAAAGGGATAGACACCTATTCTGATTTCTGAATCTATGAAAAATTGTTCACCTCACAAGTGTACGAGTCATGTAAGTAATAAAGTGATAAGTAGAATATTATTCCCATGAGGATTAGTATAACAAATTGGTCAAACAATAGGCTTAGTGAATTCAATCTAGTTGACATAGAACAAAACTTTGATGAGAAATGAGAATATTTAAAGATTACTTCTAAAGCTAAAAATTGATTAAAGTAATTGATTTTTGGATTTAAGGATTTAATAAAGCCTAGGATTCTTCATCCCCTTTTTGTATTTCATAATACTGAATTAATTTCCTCTCTATTGATGTTTCAATATAGATATGTGTTAGTCTAAGGTTCAAAAGGCACTTAACAAGCTCTCTCAAGTCAATATCAAGTTTTTCTTGTCATTAAAATGCACAATCTCTTGCTACAATTAATGAGAATCAATATTTAATCAACAACCTTAATGTGACAATGCAAGATTATTAAATATATCTCTATTTTACCAACAATGGCTTCCATTTATCAAGTAAACTTTAAGACAAGCATGATTTTAATCAAGTTCTACATCTAGATTAGCTTTCTCAAGTCAAACCTAAATGAATAAATCATTTAAATGGAAGTCGGTCACTTAGAAGCATTAAATCTAGGTTGAAATCAACACACACACACACATATATATATATTTATTTATTTATTTACCAAAAGAGAGGTGTAACATCCCAAATTTCTAGGATTTGAATATTGGAATATTGTATGGGAAATTTGATTGAGAAATTTGGCCTAAATAATGATAGTATTAATTATTGGAAAATTAAAGTTTATTTTCCCTTGATTTATTTCGGGAAAAGAATAAATTTAAGGAATATTTGTAAGTGATAATTTTAGGCCTAAATATTATAGGATTATTTCCATGATTATTGCAATTAAGTTTAATTGCAAATAAAATAGTATGATTAAAAAAAAAGGAAAAGAAGAAATGAAAAAAGAAGGAATGGGCTAATATGTGATTCTCCATTTGGCCCATATGAATAAAACAGCCCAAGACATGTAAATATATATCAGCAGACAAAAAAAAAGAAAAAAAAAATGCTGAATGCATTATCCACAAAGAATTAGCAACACGTGAGAAACATCAGCAAGCAATGGATCCAAGACCAACACTTGATGATCAGTACCCCAGGCTCCAAACCCGACCCAATACCCACTACCCAGCATTAGTTGAAAACCGAAAGAAGCAGTTAGAATTTCAAAAACGCAGATCACATTAATTAAGCAGCAGAAGATAAGATCATCATTTCCTTGGTCAGATGAAACCATATCCCTCGAGCCTTGCATCAATGGCCCTCTGGTTCTTCGTTCATGGACCGGACCTTAGGTCCCTATAAATAGCAGTTCATCGTCTCTCATCCATGGGCCATCAGCCGAAAGTGAGAGTCCGAGCAAGTTGAGAGCTGAAACTTAGCTCTGTTCTTGAGTTACCGAAACAGAGGTGAATGAGGGAGAGAGCCGAGAGAGAAGGTGAGTTGACCAAAGAGTTTCAAAGTCTGCTCTGTTTTGGTGCCGTGAAACAGAGGAATCAAACCAACGGTTCACTGCAACATTTGGAACGGAACTTTGAAGGTAAGTGATGTACTCTCTCCTTCCTTCGTTTTCTGTCATAGAATAGCTTAGTATGAAGCTAAAAGGAGCTGAACTAAAACTAAACTAAAACAAACCAAAGACTGAAAACTGAAACCAAAACAAGGAAGGGGGGATCTGTCATCGGTTTCTTGTGAAACCTTAAGAAAAAGTAAGGAAAATCAGATTCGTATAAAGAGGAGAATGCAGCAAAATTCTCAGTGCCTCAATCATTAGCATCTGCACTCTTTATATAGAAGTGAGAATACAATCTGTACAGGATTACAAATCATAACAAACCCTATACATAGCTGACACGTGTAATGCTAAAATACAAATGAGAATCATTCTGTTACAACAGAATACAAATGCAACAATAGAAATTATACTTTAACATTCCCCCTCAAATAAGGAGGTGTTACTAACAATCCGAGTTTGTCTCTAGTTCTTGTGACAAAGGCTTGGTAAAACAATCTGCGATCTGTTGTGAAGAGGGTATGTACTTAACATCAATAAGTCCAAAGGAAATCAAATCTCTAATAAAGTGAATATCAACTTCAATATGTTTAGTTCGGGCATGTTGAACAGGATTTGCAGCAAGAGACTTAGCGCTTATATTGTCACACCATATGACAGAAGGATTTCTAACAAACAAACCAATTTCAGATAATAATGCACTCAGCCATTTGACTTCAGCAGACCCATCAGATAAAGCTCTATACTCAGATTCAGCACTAGACCTTGAAACAACCTTTTGTTTCTTTGAGGACCAAGCTACAAGATTATTTCCCAGAAAACACACAAACTAGCCATAGAACGCCGGTCATCCAAATCACAAGCCCAATCAGTGTCTGTATAAGCAACAAGTTGGGGACTACTGAATGGTTTTATATGAAGACCCAGGTTATAAGTCCCTTTGAGATATCTAAGTATTCTCTTGGCTGCCTGAAAGTGAGCAGTTCTAGGTTGGGATAGAAATTGACTCAATTTGTTTACTGCATAAGATATATCAGGTCTAGTGGTGGTTAAATATTGAAGACAACCTATAGCTTTCCTATACTCAGTAGGATTTTTTAACACTTCACCATCCCCTGAGGCAATTACCCGACCAGTGACCATCGAAGTAGGGACTGGTGCGCAATCGCCCATGCCAAACTTATGCAACAGATCGACCACATACTTGGTTTGATTAAGATATATGCCTGAGCTGTCCCGATAAACCTCTAGACCCATAAAATAATACAAAGGTCCTAAATCTTTTAAAGAAAATACTTTGTTCAGCTTAACCACAAACTCATTCACATAAGCGGGATTATTTCCAGTTACGAGAATGTCGTCGACATAAATCAAAATGAAGACAGTTAATCCATTTTTTTGAAGCATAAACAAAGAAATATCACTACGCAGATTTCGGAAACCCCAATTGAACAAAGTAAAACGAAGGCGATCGAACCAAGCTCTCAGAGCTTGTCTCAGACCATAAATGGCTTTAATCAACTTACAGACGTGTGTAGGCCTTCGCTGATCCACAAATCCATCTGGTTGGGGCATATAAACTTCCTCAGTTAAGAAACCATTGAGGAAGGCGTTATTCACATCGAGCTTCCTGATTTCCCACTTATATGTGACGGTAAGAGACAGAACCACTCGGATTGTAGTTGATTTCACTACAGGACTCTAGGTTTCTTCAAAATCGATCCCAGGTGTTTGCTTAAAACCCTTCGCAACTAAACGTGCTTTGTGTTTAAGAATCATACCATTGGCCTTGAGCTTTGTTTTGAATACCCATTTGTTGTCCACGAGCTTTTGACTAGTATAAGGCACCAAGGACCAAGTCCGATTATGTAAGAGTGCCTGAATTTCATCTTGCATTGCAGCTCGCCATTTCGGTATGGATAGAGCTTCTCGAATACTCTGTGGTTCAGAATGAATTGTGACTGGTTTAGATATTGCAAGACCAATGTAGGGATATTTGGGCCTCCGGATGCCATCCTTGGCTCGTGTAAGCATTGAATGTTTATTAGATGGCCCAGCTGGAGAAAGACTATGGATTGTGTCTTGCAAACTTTCAGTTGCGGAGCCAGAAACATCACCATTATCCTGATCATTATTGGGCTCACCATTGTCTTGAACACTCAATGTTGGAGAAGACAAAGTACCTTCATCCACGTGGTTCCTGAGAGAAATTACTTCTCGGCCTGTATCAATAAGCAGAGGAATCGAGCTTTGACTTTCAAAGTTAGCTCTATTTGCATCATCATTTTGTTCTGTGAAACTTGTTTTGAAGGGAAAACATCCAGGATCAAATATAACATGACATGAGATGAATATTTTACCAGACTTACTCAACCACTTGGACCCTTTTTGTTGAGATGCAGGGCCAAGATACACACATTTCTGGCTATGGAACTGGAATTTGTGATTGTTATAGGGCTTGAGACATGGATAGCAGGCACACCTGAAAGGTTGAAGGGTCTCATATGTTGGTTCTGTTTTCATTAAACAAAACAGAGGTGTATTGTGCATCAGGACTGGTGTAGGTGCTCTGTTAATTAGGAAGACAGCTTGCTGAAAAGCATCGCCCTAGAACTTCAGTGGCATTCCAACATAGGCAAGTAACGTCAATCCCATCTCAACTATGTGTCGGTGTTTTCACTCAGCTCTACCGTTCTGGGCTAAAGTATAAGGACAGGTGAAGCGAATGTCTATTCCAGAGTCCTGGCCAATGGGGATAAAAGGCTTGTACTCAGTTCCATTATCGCACTGAAGAGCCTTAATTTTTGAATCAAATTTGTTTTCAACGAGAGCCTTAAAGTGTTTGAAAGCATGAACAACGTCACTTTTGTTTTTCAGAAGATACAGCCATGTGAATCGACTAAAATCATCAATGAAGTGGATGTAGAAACGATGTCCACCAGTAGACATTATAGGAACAGGGCCCCATAGATCGGTGTGAATTAATTGTAACGGAGAAGTAGATTTAGACACAAATGATGGAAAGGGAAGTAGCTTCGATTTTCCTAACTGGCAGGCTTCACATACAAAACTGTCATCAATGATAATAGTAGATAAGTTCTTATTACATTTATTCAATATATGTTTCAAAATCCTATTGCTGGGGTGTCCCAAGGTATGATGCCATCTTAGGAAACCTTGCTTCCGCTGTAAATGCTGCTATTGTCCACTTGCTCTGTTTCTGCCAATAGGATTGTAGGAGGTTTATGGTTTCTTTCCGTCATGGGATACATTCCCTGCCTTGGAACTCCCTGAAGCAACAGCTTGCCTGTCACCATGTCCGTCACATCATAGCCATCATTAGTGAATTGTATATGGATAGGATTGTCATTGATTAGTTTATTCACACTTATCAAATTCTTGGTAGCCGAAGGAACATACAAAACATCTTTAAGAAGAAGCTTAGAGTGAGAGTGATTACAGGGAAGAGTGACAGAGCCAATACCTACAATCTTGCTCTTCGCACTAGTACAGGTAGTTAAGTGAGACTTACCTACTGGAGTGACATCCTCAATTTGCTCAGAATCTGGGGTCACATGATAATTTGCCCTACTATCCATGTACCAAGAGGGGTCAGCAACTGAAGATGAATTAGCATAGTATGCTTGGGGCTCAAAATTGCTGTCACGATAATAGCAGGTGGCCAAAGTGGCCATGGCGTTGACAAATGACACCAAAGGGGCGGCCTCCATGACGACCCCTACCTCGAGATCGTCCACCGCCTCTTTCTGGGGTTGCGACCATGAGAGTAGTTTCTCCATCCACGAGCAGCTCCAGAATCGTAATTGATTTCACTACGTTGAGCAAGATTTGCTGTCAGCTGTATACTAAGATTGGAGAAATGACTGAGTTGATTCAAGCGAGATTCAAAAGACAATAAGGCTCCTTGAGCCTCGATCCAGGAAATGTTGATCTGGTCAATGAGCTTAACGACAATTGTGTTATGCTCTGCATCGAGGCCATTCAGTGTATGGAGGATCAAATCATCCGTTGCTACAGGTGCTCCTGCAAGAGCTAGCTCATCGGACAACTTCTTCATCTTGCTGAGGTATTCATCCATTGCAAGAGAATTCTTACGAGTAGTGTGTAACTTGTTCTTGATCACCATGATTCTGGCTTTGGTGGAAGCACTCGTTAGATCTCGAGCACCAAGCCAAAGATCTTCAGCAGTTTGACAGTGAAGTAACTGGGCATCGACGTCCTGCGTCATTGTGTTGCGAAGCCAGCCTACCAGCAATCGATCCACAAAGTACCACTCAAGATATGTTGGATTAGTAGTATTTCCTGAGTCACCGGAGACAACTTTCACCGGAGCTCAGGAAAGGCCATTAATATGACCTTCCAGTTGGTTACCTTCAATCAGTGGGAGAACAATGGACTCCCATACGAGAAAATTGGTGCGATCGAGCTTAATGGTAGTAGTTTAGCTAGATGAGCTGAATAGGGAATAGGATTTAGCTGAGTGTGAGGTACCGAAGGTAGTAGAAGATGTCGTAGACATGATTTAACCTGGATTCGCTCTGATACCAAGTAAGGAAAATCAGATTCGTATAAAGAGGAGAATGTAACAAAATTCTCAGTGCCTCAATCATTAGCATCTGCGCTCTTTATATAGAAGTAAGAATACAATTTATACATGATTACAAATCATAATAGACCCTATACATAGCTGACACGTGTAATGCTAAAATACAAATGAGAATCATTTTGTTACAACATAATACAAATGCAACAATAGAAATTATACTCTAACATAAAATGAAAAGCTGAAACAGAAATGTTGAACCATATATATACCGAAAACTCAACTTAGAAAAGACCCTACACATAGCTAAATACATATAGATATGGATCTGTGTGTGTGTGTGTGCCGTGGAAAGGAAACAAAGAAAGAAAGAAAGAAAAGAAATGGTTTTGCTGTCATAATACTGAAATGAAAGAAGAGGAAAGGAAAACATACTATGAAGATATATATGTGTAAACCTTGGCTGTCATAAGCTTTTCATTATTGCACCATTTTGTTTTGTTCAAAACATTTGAATGCATGAAGGAAATTTTGAAGAGTATATGTGTATTTGCAAACCAAAGTGACCCACGTGAACTTGTTGTCATGTATGCAAAGGCGGACCGAAGTATATCATTGTGGGGGCACGTGCCCACCCTTCAACGACGTCGTACGATTTTTTTTAATTATGTTTTAAAAAAATTATGGCTTTTGTAAATTGAATTAGCCAAAAATCGTGAAAATTGAATCAGCCAGAAATCGTGAGACACAGATGCAGGGTTCGTTGGAGCTTTTGTTCTTCTTCGACTCTCATCATCTCATCTACTTTGGTTGGCTGTTCGTCGTTCACCGTTCGTCGTGTGCAAGGGTTGTTCTCCATTTGTCATGCGCAGTGCAGGGGCTATTCTCTATTCGTCGTTCTGCCTCTGGTCGTGCATCTTGAACTTGGAGGTTGGTGCTTCTGTCTTTCTGTGCTAGAGATTTCAGATTTCCTTGTTGATAAGATGATAAATGAATTTTTGCTTGGGATGTTAAGCTGTAGAAATTTCCAAATAAATTTGGTTTGTGTTGTTCTTCTCTGTGTTGGGAATTGAGAAATCTGATAATTATAGATTTATCAACTCACATTGATAAATCTGTCCTATAATGATGATCATTGATCCTCTTCAATAATTAAGGCAAAGCAAATTCTCATTAGGAAATTTCGTTGTTCACATCTTACACATGAAATTGAATTCTATATTCAACTCAACATCATACTGATGAAATTGTTATAGGCTAGGTATCATCTTCTTAAATATTTAGGCCATTAGGAAATTTCTTCTTTATTGTGTTTTGCTGTTAGAATTTATCATGTAGGCTAGGCTTAATACTGGACCATGAAAAAAAGGACTATTAAAAAGATATTTGACTCATTCTAAATCCACACGCCATCCTTTTTTGATTGCTTTGCCACTTAGAACTTTGGCTATTCAAAGCCATCATTGTTCTGTCAACCACCAGTCTACAACTAACTAATTAAAATACCAGCAGCAACAATACCTTCAAAAATTTAATAATCACTCTTCCATAGAGAGAAAACACACAACCTTCATTTTCAGTCGTGTAAAGAGGAATCTTTTATTCACCCTTGTAAGTATGATACATAGCCCTTGTTGAGTAGTTAATATAAGGATTCTTATGTCAGATAATATTCCTTTCAAGGTAAGGATTCTATGACATCAAGCATTTTTAACAGTTTCATTAAAGAATAGCATTTGGACTGACATGTCTGTAGTATTAGAGAAATTACAGACTTTCAAGTACAACTCATTCAGCTTAATGAAAGATATAATTCTAAACTAAAAGCTCCACATTTTTTTCATTAATTTTTTTTGTAAAGGGGAGGGTAGGCTAGATATAATCGGAGGGAATCTTGTATATGTTCTCCACAGTCCACAAACTAAAATAAAGAAACAAACAACATGAAATGTTCTTAGTAAACCTTAGTTTGGAATATTTGGCATCTAATAATAAAAGTAAGCTAATAAGAGTTGCCTCACTTAGTTGAAGGGATTAAACTAGGACTTAATATCTTCATGTGCATGGATCTGAATTAAGATTAGTTTTCTCATTTGGTGGTGGACCTTCCCATATGGGGAGATCTTTGAACGTTCAAGAACTATGGTTGAGTAGTCCTTCTTTAAGAATGAAAGGTCATTGGAGGCAAACAATATCCTCTAGATTAGCCTGTTTGTTTAAGCTTAAAAAAATTGATTTTCATTAATCTAAACATGAGATTTGTTGGGATAGCCTGTCATGAGTCCCACATTAGGAAGGTTTCCTTGAAGGAAGGGCTTTATAAGACACTGGTTCTCCAAACTCCAATTGCTCTAACTTTTTTTAATGTGTTTCTTTCAAGTACTTGTGCTTGTTATATAGTCTCAAGTTATTAATCTTATCAACATAAGCTGAAAAAAAGGTTTTTCCAACAAAATCCTTATGCTTGACTTAAGGTTTCTTTCAATAAATTTCTCATGTTTAGCTTAATCAAAATCACTTTTTTTTTTTTTAAAAAAAAAAAAGCTTAAACAAACAGTAGACACTAGAAGTTTGTTTGACAACATAGGTATATATATATATATATATGTGTGTGTGTGTGTGTGTGTGTGTGTGTGTGTGTGTGTGTGTGTGTGTGTGTGTGTGTGTGTGTGTGTGTGTGTGTATGCTCTTGAGCAGCATACTCATTAGTTCCACACTTTTATTGTATGAATCTTGTAGGCTATTAAAACTACTCATAAAAGAAAATCTGCAGAATCACTAACAGAATCCAGAATCAACTCATACTTTTCATTTCATCAATCCTTTAAATGTTATTTCCTTTTAAAAAAAGGGTCGATTTGCAGTTAATATTTTTTTTAATGATTGTGTTGTCTCTGAAATATGCAGTGACTATCACCAAAGTGTTGGAACTATTTTGAGTGATATAATATTTTGTCAAATATGACATGTTTATATAACAATAATGAATGCTTAACAATCACATTGTTCTCACATCTATCTGTCAAGTTTAGGGTAGATATATTATTTATTGATTCATTTTTTGTCATTTTCCATATTTTAGAATGGAAAGATATTTAGGTTCTTTTTTTACAAAGCCAAGTGGTAGTGGAACTAAACATTCTCAACCGGAATCTTCATTTATTAATTTAACTCAAGATGAGTGTGCTACTCCCTCAAGTCAGAACAAACCAACAGTAGAAGGTCCACCAGATTTGTATGCTCCTGATCCGGGTAAAAGACTTCCTATTATGAGCCTTGCAAAGAGTGCTAAAGAAAGGGAAATGATTCGAAGAATTTATCTAACGAATGGTCCTTGTCAACCAAAACTTGAGAACTTTCCTCAATCCTTAATTGGGCGTAAAATGCGTAGATTCAATCCTCAATGGTACAATGAGTTTGGCACTTGATTGGAGTATAGTGAATCAAAAGATGTTGTATTTTGCTTGCATTGTTATTATTTAGTTGTGAGCATGGTGATGGAAGGGGTGGTCGGGATTCATTTGTGGGAGAAGGATTTAGCAATTGGAAGGAGAAACAATGACTTCTTAAACATGTTGGGAATGTTGGAAGCATTCATAAGTTGTGCTTTAGCGTTGCCAAAGATTTGATGAATCAAAACCAACATATTGACACTGTTATGTCTGACATTTTTTGTAATACCCTAATTTTTATAATACATTTAAATATATATTTAGACAAATAATACCTATTGACAATAGGTGAATATGAGGTCTCAAACACCTTGTATTGAATTTATTAGGACAATTTCTCCTAAGAATAAATAATTTACAAATAGGTCTCTGAAATATTTATGGGTTATAAAATACCCTGAAAATATTATAAAGAGACAAATAAATATTTATTTGAAATAGGGAAGAATATTGTCCCTAATTTAGGTAATTTATTAAATTATTACCTTGGAAAAATTAAAGGAGAAAAATCAAAAGGTATTAGGGAACCATATTGGACCCCATGATTTTTAATATTTTGCATAATGCATAAATTATCAATTTCAGTAAAATAGTTGTGAGAAAATAATTAATCTTAATTAAGAAAATTGTCAACAATTAGTAAGTGATTAAATAAGTAATTAATTGTTGATTGTTTAAACATGAATAAAAGGGAATATCCAAAGTTAATTATATGAAACCCCTAATTTGATATTAATGACCAATGGGGGGTCAAGGTTGGCATAAAGAGTGTTGCTAATTAATTTAGCATAATTAAGAAGTATATTAAGTAAATTACAAATATCCTTAATAGAATAAGCTTGCACTAATTGAGATTAGTTGTACAATTCTTCAAGATGATTAGAGACAAACTAAAAGAGGGCTAATTATATTTAAAAATAATTAAGCCAAAGAGAATGAAATAATATCTTAAGTAATTAAGTCTAAATCTTCATATAATTGAGTTAGCTAATGGCAAAATATAATTAAGGAGCATGTAAACACTTGATAATTAAGAATTGCTAATTAGTGTTGAAAAGTCAACAATGACACCTAAGCCTTGATTATGTCATCAAGATGACATCACAAGAGCACATGTGTATGTTGTGAGTGTGTGTGTGCCTAAGTGTTGTGCATGTGTGTGTGTGTAGTGGAGGAAAGAGAAAAGATGAATCTAGAAAAGGGGGGAGGTGGCATTTTTTTGTAAGAGGTGTAAGGTCAAGATTTAAGCTTCCTAGTTAAGTTAAATCCAATGGTTAGAATGGAGTTAAAGTTGTTAGATAGTTAACTCATGGTTGGCTATAAATAGGAGGCTTCATGTTTCATTTTTCTTTACACCAAACTCATACCAAAGATTGGAGGGTTTAAGAGGAGAGTGAAGCAAAAAGGAGGAAGGTGTTCAAGAGTCTTCAAGAGGTAAGCTCTAGTTCTTAATTTCTAGTCTTTAATTTTTATAAGTTCTTAGTATAAATGTTAGTTTAATCTAGAAAATTAGATAATAAATTCCTATACTTGTTTTTAGGCCTCATTGCATTGAAAAATGCCTGAAGAGGTAAAAACATAGTAGGGAATAATTTTTGGGAAGCAATGGATTAATGTTGTGAAAGTTGAAGAATTTTCGGTTCTTAAATCTTAGACAGGCAGCGAAAAAGATGCTATGATTTTATGTAACAAATGAAGTTATAAAATCATGAAATTTTCCAGAAAGAAAGTAGACATGTAGGGCTTTACAAACATATAAAATATGAAACATTTTGATCTCTGGTCAAGGAGATATGAATTTTTGAAGTTAAGCCATTTTTATTGGAATAAAATCTGGGCAACGTTGAGAAACGTAAAAACTGGTAATGACTCACTAATTCTGGGTAAAAATGAATATTTTTCCTCAAAAATAGACATCCTAAGGGTTCCGGGGAATTTTACGGATCCTCATTTTGATTTTTGTAGAATTAGTTATGATTTTTCAAAGTTACCAAAAAATCTGCTCAGAAAACTCTGCACTACGTTTTTAAATAAATGTAAGGGCAAAGTTGTAAATAACAAATCCACCAAGGGTAGATGGGTAAATAGAGGTGGAAGTATATCTTAGGTTATTATTCTAAGTGATATGGTGATATATTAGGATATCCGGGAGGTCCAGGGCCGGATCCAAAGGTCGGACGTTTGACATTTACCCGGTGAAAGGTATGGACGCGTACTGTAACTCTAACTCTTATGCTGCTTGTATGCTCTATATGTGATGTGATGATTCATATAGTCGTGGACAAGACTGGGTTTTGGGTCATGCACCGTGCTTAAGACTCTATCTTAAGTCACTGTTTATACATTCAGCTATTATGTGAAAACGGGTTACAGTCTTGGTAATGCCGTATGGATGTTTTCCTAGCGCTGAGGACACGCTCCGGGGCGTGGCACTGGTTTATGTGCAAACTATGTGGACCTTACATGGGCTGTGTGCTATGTAGAGGTATTGTTGTGATATGAATTATGACATGTGCTGTGTGCTATGTATAGTTATATGCTTAATTGTAAATGAATATCTATCATGCATACTGTTATACTTGAGCATAAGGTTAACTGTTACCTGAGGTCCAATGGGCATTGGACCTCAGTCTTAATGACTAGTACAGGGAAGAAACCAGGATAGAGAAGATGCCGGTGGATAAAGCCGTGAAGAGGCAGCGGTCGAGGACGAAGGTCGGTAGAAGTTATTAGGATTTAGTTTCTGGCAAGAATCTAATAAAGTTATTTCAAACCATTTGGGCCTTAAACTAAGGAAGGGTTCATCGGTGGGTTGTCACAAGTCGCCATAGAGTTGGTGAGACTCCCATTAGATTGAACACCGACCTGGTCAAATTGTTTGATTAACTGATGTTAGGTTCCAAGCCATAAGTATAGTTTAAGACTTTCTTTATCAGAGAATTGTATTTAATCTCTGTAAGATGTATCACATGAATATTCCTTCGAGATATTTAATATATCAGCTTATGTCGGGACATCATCATATGTTTGGGCATTCTATATCAGATACTCACTGTCCGAATCTTAGTGCACGCTATCCATTTCCGCAGTACTCTAAGCTGTAGCATCTCAAACTCTGTTGATTTTCCTAAAACTAAGTGTTGACCGACACGATTTCGAACCTGGAATTTGGGATGTTACATTTTTGACAAAGCCAAACAAGATTATCGTATTTGTCTGAATGGTTCTATTCAATGTATTCGATATCTCATACAACAAGGTTTGGCTTTCCGGGGACATGATGAGACAAATGCTTCAATGAATCAGGGAAATTTTGTGGAGCTTGTAAAATTCCTTTGTGAAAGCAATGAGGAAGTAAATAATGTTTCTTTGAATAATGCCCCAGAGAATCTCAAAATGATAGCTCCCTCAATTCAAAAAGATATTACACATGTTGCTGCTAGTTTAGTTACTAGAGCTATTATTTCAGATATTGGGGATAATTTCTTCTCTATACTAGTTGATGAAGCTCATGATATATCAATTAAGGAACAGATGGCTATTGTTTTAAGATATGCGAATTGCAGCGGTGACATTATTGAGTGTTTTCTTGGTCTTGTTCATGTTTCAGATACTACAGCTAGTTCACTTAAAGAATAAATTGAGTTAATTTTTGCCAAAAATGGCTTGATCTTGACAAAGATTCGTGGTCAAGGTTATGATGGCACAAGCAATATGAGTGGTCAATTTAGTGGTCTGAAAAGCTTGATTTTAGATGAAAATAATTCTACTTACTATGTTCACTGCTTTGCACATCAACTTCAGTTAGCTCTAGTAGCTTGTGCCAAAAAGATTTACGCATTGACTGACTTCTTTAATTTTATACCGTTGGTGTGTAATGTAGTTGGTGCTTCTTGCAAAAGAGCAGATATTTTGAGAAAAAAACAATTGGAAGAATTAGTCAAAAGTATTGCAAGTGATGATGTTCAACCAGGGAGAAGCTTGAATCAAGAAATGAGTTTGTCACGACCAGGGGACACATGTTGGAGCTCACATTACCGATCACTGGTAAGTCTGTGTTCATTGTTTGATCATGTGCTTGATGTGCTAGAAATTATAAAAGATGATACAACTCTTATGCATGCAAAAAGATCTGAAGCCTCTGGCCTTATGATGCGTATGGAAACTTTTGAGTTTGTATTTCTTTTGCACTTGATGATCAAGGTCTTGGCAATAACGAATGAGCTGTCACAAGCACTTCAAAGAAAAGACCAAGATATTGTGAATGCCATGACTCTTGTAAAAGTTTCAAAGGTGTTATTACTGAAGATGAGAGATAATGGGTGGGATAATCTATTTCAGAAGACTTCTGAATTTTGTATAAAACATGATATAGATATCCCTGATATGGAAAGTGTACTACAAGTACAAGGGAGAATAAAACGTAGAGGACCAGTTACTCATCTGCATCACTTTAAGGTTGACATATTTTATGCAGTGATAGATACTCAACTTCAAGAGTTAAATGATCGTTTTAGTGAAGTTGGTTCGAATTTGCTAGAATGCATGGCATGTTTAAATCCGTGCAACTCTTTCTCAGCATTTGACAAGCATAAGTTGTGTGAATTTGCTAGCTATTATCCTTCAGATTTTGATGTGAATGATTTTATCATGCTTGAATATCAGCTCGACACGTATATTGTTGATGTGCAACGTGATCATGATTTTTTGAATTTGCAAGGAGTAGCTGATCTTGCCAAGAGGATGGTTGAAAAGAAAAAACATATTGTGTATCATTTGGTTTATTTACTTGTAAAGTTAGCATTGACATTGCTTGTAGCAACTGCATTTGTGGAAAGAGCATTTTCAGCTATGAAATACATCAAGACCGCACTTCACAATCAGAAGGGGGATGAGTGGTTGAATGATTGCTTAGTGTCTTATTTTGAAAAAGATGTATTTGATAGTATTGATAATGAGGCAATTATGATGAAATTCCAAAAAATAAAGCCTAGAAGGATGACGTTGTAATTGTTTTTTATTGTAATATACTTTTGTTATTAAAATATATGGTGTCCAGCCTTACTTCTTTTAATAGTACTTAGTCTTGTCTTTCCCTTTATATTCTTTTATTTTTTTAATGCATTTAAAGCTTTACTATAAAAAAAAAAAATTCAGGGGCGCTGCCCCCGAACCCCCGTATCCCCCACCAATGATAGCCACCCTTCCATAAATTCCTGGATCCGCCCCTGCATGTGTGGATTGTGAACAAAGAATATTTTGCTGCATGAAGGAGTATTATTATTATTTTTTTTTTCTGCTGTCATCTTATGTTAAAAAATGTTGCTGTCATCGTTTTGTTGTTAAGCTACATGAGTGAATGTAGAATTAATGAAAAGACACATTAAGGCCCTTCCCTTACGGTCATGAAACGCTGCATCATTTCTATTCGAGGTTTTACTATTTCACGAAGGAAACTTGTGAAGAAAATATGCATATATGTGTGGTAGCTGTGTGTGTCTGGTATAAATAAAAAAAAAAAAAGGAAGAGGGGATATTAGAAATAAAATGCTGCAACCTCTCTATCGTCCAGCACGTGTTTTTTTTTTTTTTCTTTTGTCAATACATTAGATAAACACATTAAGTTGTATGCAAAAGAAAGGAAAGCACAGGTGATAAATGATTTTAACCATATATAGAGTAAGTAGTGTACATTCATAGTTTTTGAGTCTTTTTCGTTGACATGTGTGATTTCTTAGGAAAAATATATGGCATATTGCATGGTTACATTATTTTGTTGAAATTAAAACATAGTTTTCCATATCAAGAGAAGATGAAAAGTGTTGCTAACCTGAAGTTTAAGCTACCCCATGCATGGAATTAAAGATCATATAGGGATAGGTGTATATACATGTTAGATTAAAAATGGACATTTTATTCACATACTTATTTACTTAAATAATGCATTTAGTTATATTCTCATATAATGGTTGGTCATTATTAATTTTAATTAATTAATAATAAAATAAATAAATAAATAAATTATGAAAAATAATTTATAGGAGATTAAATGAATTGAATAATAATTATGATAATAATAAATTATCATTGTCATTAGAAATAGGGAATGGTTAGTTAATAATCAACAAGGATTATTAAAAAGTAAAGGAAACATGTGAGGAGTATTAATGAGCAGTTAACAAGGGTTTAAATTAATCAAGGAGTGATAATCATAATAAATAAATAAGGAATTATTATTATTATTATTAATGGCAATAATGATGATGATGATGATGATGATGATTATATAATAATAATAATAATAATAATAATAATAATAATAATAATAATTAGGAATGAGAAATGTTAAAGGGACATTATTAACTAATTGAAAGAGTTGGTATTAAATAATAAATTAAAAAAAAGATATAAATAGAATAAAATTTACCAGGAGCGGAAAGGAGTCAATAGGGGTAAGGCTATCCCTTAGGATGTTAATTGTATGGGAAATAACGCAGTGATGATATTATAAGATACCCAAGAAGGTTCGGAACTAGTATCGAAAGGTGAACGTACCACTAGCGCCAAGGTCTAAGGTACGGACGTGTACTGTAACTCTAACTCTTATGCTACTTGTATGCTTTATATGTGATGAGATGATTCATATAATCATGGACAAGACTTGGTCTTGGGTCATGGACTGTGGCTAAGACTGGGTCTTAGGTCACCATTTGAGATACATTCAGCTTTGATTTGAAAACGGGTTAGAGTCTTGGTAATGTCGTATGGATATTTTCCTAGCGCTGAGGACACGCTCCGGGGCGTGATACTAGTTTATGTGCAAACTATGTGGACCTTACATGGGCTGTGTGCTATGTAGAGGTGAACATTACAATTGTTGTGTGCTTTATAATTGTTGAGATATGAACTACTACATGTGTTGTGCGCTATGTATAGTTTTATGCTGAAATGTAAATGAATATCTGTCATGTATATACTGTTATACTTGAGCATAAGGTTAACTATTACCTGAGATTCAATGGGCATTGAATCTCAAAATTTACCCTAGCTTTAAGATCAGGAGGATCGCGAGCAGGAGAAAGGGGTAAGCAACAAGCGTAAAGATTCGGAAGGAGTTGGATTTTGGGACTATATGAAGTGTGAATTGTTGAACCTTTCGGATTACTGTAACCTAACATGTCAACCAAGATCACCGCAATGAATGTAAGTTGTATCATGCTCTTATTCCTTTGGGAATTTTAATTAACCAGCATATGTCTGCGCATATGAAATCAGTTACTCAGTCGTCCAAACAATTAAGTACGCTCTCTGTTATGACTTACTCTGATCTGTTAACGTCATCACTTAAATAAGTACACACGAATTAGTTTAATAAGAGATCTAAGATCATAATTGGACTCCATAAGTGACTTAGGAAATAGGGGCATTACAAGAGGAATATCCAAGTATTAATCCATACAAAGGGTCAAAAGAACCCTAGAATAAAAGGTTTAGCTACTCATATCCAAATACAAAGAGAGTCTAATCATAGCTATATAACTCATGGCTTCAATCCAGATCACAACAATCTCAAAATGTGACATCAAAATTTATTATGGAGATGAATAAAGTAAAGTAAGGAAGAGAATAGTGCTACTGCTTCAAATTCTATCAATCTCGTTGTCGCATCTCTATTCTCTTGCTCTGCGTGTTGCTCTCTACTCTCCCTTCCTTTAATTGTCGTTCCGTGTGTCTGTTTCTGTTCTTGCGTCCCCTCCAACCCTCTACCTCCACATCTTAGGTCAAATTCCATTGATTAATTGAATGAATTGGTGGGCCCAATTCCATTCAATTAACTCAGCCCAATAATTGACCGTATGTGTGTGTTCGTGCTACTTCTTTTTTTTTTTTGATATATAAGACGGGCCATGAAAATTAACACAAGAATTACAAAGAAGGGAAAATAAATCCCAGGCATTCCTGATCAACCCATGATCTTAGGTGTACAGGACAAGAGCTAAAAATAGAGGACTTAGAAATACCCATCTTGGCTAATGAATCAGCTACACGGTTTACCTCCCTCAGTATTTTTTCTATAACAACTTCCCAATCCCTGGATAACATATTCTTAATTCTAGAAACCAGAAGACTATCCAAGGGCGAGGGTTCAGCAGATATTAACCTAATAACTTCAGCAGCATCAGATTCAAGAACAGCCTTCTTTAAGCCCAAATCCCATATAAAAGACAAACCCTTTGCAATAGCCCATAATTCAGCAGTAAAGACATCACAAACTCTTAAGCTTTCGAAAAACCAGCAACCCATAAACCAACATCAGACCTCACAACTCCGCCACAACCAGCTTTCAACAATTTAAGACTCGCTGCCCCATCCACATTAATCTTCCACCATCCGCTGCTAGGTCTTCTCCATCCTGCCGAGATACCATCATTGCTCATCTGCATTGGGATGACATCATAAACTAGGGTATATTGCTTCCAAAGATGACTGATAAATTTCTCCGGATTATAAGGTTTGATAAAGTTCAGATCAAACACAGATTGGTTCCTCCAGTTCCACAACTTCCATAAAGCCACACCAAACAGCAGCTTCCAGCAACCACCCTCCGTCCTTCCTATTTTCCTCTTCAGATTTAAGGCTATCCAATCTTTCAGCCCCGCAATAAAGAAGGAAGAAACAAATTCTGGTTTAATAAGTTTAGGCCACATATTTTTGGCATAAGAACAATATCTAAGGACATGCAGGATATCCTCAGTTCCAGAATTATAGAAACCACAGCTAGCAGATACTTGCATCCAAGTGCTCCTCCACAAATTGGTAGGTAATCTGTTTAAGGTTACTCTCCACAAAAATACTCTTATTCTCTCAGTACCCTCCCAACCCCACACATCTTTGAAGATTTTATCCCTCAAATGGGGGGGATTTTTTTCCACTAGGAAATAAGCACTCTTGATTGAGAATAATCCATTTCCTGCAGCTCCCCACACCATTACATCAGTATCTGCCTCTTCTTTAGGGGGAAGAATTGCCGTAAGCCTTAGTAAAGTCTCCTGGTCTATGATATCCGATAATCTTGCTAAGTCCCACTCTCCCTCCCTAGTCCAATCAACCACTTTGGATTGATTTTCCTCCTCCGTTAGCTGTCTTATGCAAAATTCTTTGATCCTTTTACCATTAATTAGCCATTGGTCATTGAAGAAACTAACCAAATTCCCATCCCTAACTTGCCATCATGTACCCATTTCAACCAGATCCCTATGAGAGCATATGAATTTCCACACTTT
Organism: Acacia confusa; assembly: GCA_037074495.1. Lineage (NCBI taxonomy): Eukaryota > Viridiplantae > Streptophyta > Magnoliopsida > Fabales > Fabaceae > Acacia > Acacia confusa. The sequence continues at coordinate 40,296,557 of CM073502.1, read as the reverse complement.
AGAGTCTCCTGCCTGAAAAGATAGAAAAGAATCATTTCCTCTTACCATATACCTTTGCTACATAACCTCAGTCCATAGCCCTCCTTCTCCAAGGATAATCTTCCAAGCTAATTTAGCCCCACACGCCTTATTCATAGAGCTGAGCCGGCGAAATCCCAAACCTCCATAATCCTTTGGCCGAGTAATATGATCCCAACCTATTGGATGAACCTGCTTAGAAGCTTCCGTATGACCCCATATAAAGTTTCTTTGCAGTCTCTCTACCTCATTGAAAACACTAGAAGGAATTTTAGAGACTAACATGGGATAAAGGGGAATTGAGCTTAAAACAAATTTTGCCAATACGACCTGCCATAGATAAACAATGAACTTTCCAGTAGGTCAACTTCGATCGAACTCGCTGAATAATGTAGTTAAACGTATCTTTTGACCTTCTACTTCTAGTAAAAGGGAATCCGAGGTACCTTCTGTTAGTTCCCATGTTTTTGATGTTTTGATGATAACAATTATAATATCATTGAAGCTTAATGTTTGATGAAAATTTGATGTCTTAATTTGCCTCTTACCTCTAGTTACTAATAAGTGCCTCAAGTCATTACTTTCATTCAGGATATGTTTTTGAATGCATCCAATGCCAATCTTGTAATTATTATGACTTTCTCCCCTCAAGTCATGCGTTTTTTTAACTCTAGGCATGTATGTTATTTCTGTGTCTTGCGAAATATATATAATGGCATAATCGTAATTAAGATGACTCTTTCCTCATGCCTCTAGTTAATTAGTAGTTGCCTCAAGTCATTTTCGAAAGATCCAATGGCAAAAATCATAATAACGTTGAACATTGCCAATTACCTCTAGGCAATAAGTGATGCCTCAAGGCATTCCTTGTTAAACTTGCCTCTAGTCACGATTTCATGCCTCCAGTCAAGTCATGCCTCTAGTCATTTTTTATCTACCTCCAGTCATGTTAACTCTAGGCATCAACTAATTGCCTCAAGGCATCGAACTCATTATTGCCCAAGTCGTATACCTCTAGGCATGAATCTTACCTCTAGGCATTATGACTCTAGGCACTTCATTTGTGACTCAAGGCAAATTCTCTTTCAACTGATTTTCATCCTCCTCGAGTCACTTATTAACTAACTCAAGTCATGGATGTTGCCTCTTTCATGTCTCAAGATAAAGCATGCCTCTAGGTACTGAAAATTGCCTCTAGGCAACATCATGACTCAAGGCATCAAATTTTGACTCAAGGCATCGGCGAACTCTTGCTCATCGTTTTTGACTCTAGGTACCTGAAATTGCCTCTAGGCAACAAAATGACTCAAGGCATCACGTACTTGACTCTAGGCACATTTTTCCTATTTGCCTCAAGGAACTCACTTATTACCTCTAGGCAAGAGTCATGGTATTCTCAAATCTTCCAAATCTCATCGTATTTGCCTCTAGGTACAATTTATTGACTCTAGGCACATCTATGACTCTAGGCATCCAAATATGACTCTAGGCACTTCCAAATCTCAAGTGTTTGTATTTAACTCTAGGCATCCAAAATCACCTCTAGGCAATGGAATGACTCTAGGCAATAAGTATTGCCTCTAGGCAATTTTCAGTGCTCTGTTAATTCAACAATATCTCCCAAACCAGAGATCGGAATGAGATGAAACAATTTTGTATAAAAGTAGACATCTAATGCGTATTCCTCACAAAAATTAAAGTCCAAAGAAGATCATATGAGAGAGCTATGAATTTCGGAAGTTGGAAGAGTAATCACTGTTATACAGCAGAACAACCTTCGGTAATATGAGCATATCTCTCAAAATATATATCAGAATGAGTTGAAATCAGTGGCATATGAAACTAGACTCATATACCTTTCCAAAAACATATATTTCATGGAAAAAGTTCAAATGAGAGAGATATGATTTTTGGAAGTTAACGGTCAGTTCAGGATTATGCAAACACTTCATTTTCTCTCATCTTCCTCAAGTTAATATATATGCCTCAAAGTGTAGCTTCTTTAAAACAGAGTCAATCTTCTTTATTGTTCAAACCACGTCTCCAGAAATTCAAATTGATTTCTTTTCTTCAAATTATTTCTCAGTATAATTCTTAAATGCTTTTAATATGTTTGCTAAGTGAGTTACAGATGATAAATTTGAAAAACTCTTCGAAAAGCATTGAGAATCGGTGACTGATCTGGAAAGTGGCAACTGAAGTATGGTGCGTCGTCGTTTATGTCTGCACCTTGAATGAAGAAACAGAACAATCCAGATATTGCGCATGATAAAAATTCATCGAGCCCACAAATTATCCTTCAGTACAAAAGAATGTCGGCAACCTATGAAACTGTGCCTAACTGCTCGATGAGACGCAACGACTATATTGAGATATCTCACAATGGCATATTCAGATATCTCACAACTACATAAATGGAAAATGCTATAAAAGCTCCACACGTTCAAATTGCAAGACAGAGAGCTTAATCGAAGAAATACTCTGCGCATTCATTTCTGAGTTATTGTGATTAATAGTTTCATCTACTTTACTTAATATCTTTGGATATTGATTGTTCTTCAGTATTCATTCATTATCTACTCGTGAGGAGCTATTAAACACTTATATCATTTTTCTTTCTGTTGAAACTTAAGGTTGTGGAACCTTAAGTGTGGGTGTACGATTACAACATGTAAGGGGGAGTGAGTCCAAAAGTGAAAGGATCATCCTGAGTTGTTGTAATTGTATTGTGAAGAGTTAGTAGAAATCCCAAGGTGTGCTTGGAGACTGGATGTAGGTCGGAGTATTAGACCGAACCAGTATAAATTGTCCTGTGTTCATTTTCTCTTTCAGTCTATATTTTATTTGTATTCAAGCGAGCTGTGCAAAAAGAATTTGAGATCACCTATTCACCCCCTCTAGGTGATATTCCATCTTCACCTTCCAATCTCTCCCAAAATTCCCATGCTAGTTAGCTCAGCAATTCCTTGCTTAATATGCTGCGGGACCCTTGGAGAGAAGAAGATAGAGGACTTGAGGCAATTAATTTTCCCCCTGAGGCACCCATGAAAATATAAAGACATCTCTTCATAACTTCAGCTTGTTGAATAGAAGCCACACCAAAATGAAGTAAGTCATCCGCAAATAAGAGATGGGAAATTTTTGGCCCATCTTTTGTCACATAAATAGGCCGCCAACTCCCTTCTTCCACGACATCACTTATAATATGAGAAAGCTTATCCATACAAAGAACGAATAGCAAGGGCGAAAGAGGGACACCTTGGCGTAATCCTCTAGAAGGAACAAAAGTTTCAGTCTTAGATCCATTCCATATCACATTATATGAGACAGAAGAAATGCAATTCATGATGAGATTAATAAAATTACTATCAAACCCACCTCCTTAAGAACTTGCATCACAAAATCCCATCGTATCCTATCATAAGCCTTCTCTAAATCCACCTTCATAGCCAGCAGACCCTTCTTGCTTCTATTGTTGCTCATAATATGAAGAATTTCCTGCCCCACAATGATATTATCTTGAATGTGCCTCCCTTTCAGAAAACTAGACTGAAAAGGGGAAATCAGCTTATCAATCACCCCTTTTAATCTAAGAGTGATTATCTTGGTAACGACTTTATAGTGCACCGTTGATGACTTCATAATTTTAATAGATTTGAGGTATATTTTGATATATTTAGGAAGTCATTAATACTAAACTAAAGAGATTTTCTTAAGATTTTAAGAGAAATCAAGTTGGCATATCATTTGTGGGATTTCAATTTAAAATAAAAGTTTTTGAGTTTAGGAAATAAATAATAGTAATTAGAAGTTTTTTAAAAAATAGTTTTATTAGTATTATTATTATTATTATTATATAATTCTCATTTATGTCCCCAATTAGAGATGCATCAGGATAGGGAGCACGGATTGAAACAATTGGGCTGATTGGATTGAATGGATATGGGCCACCGAAATTGAAATGAATCAATGAAGGATTAAAGGAAATCTAAAAGCTAAAAAGGGGGCATCTGGACGAATTGGAGGACGAGCTGGCGGCAATTAATTGAGGAGTCTGGACAAGAATTGGGCTGGAGAAATGCAACAGCATGCGTGGGCCCACAATCAAATGATTCAATTGAAATAAACCTAAGAGAAGAGAACACGAACAGACAGACGGAAGCAATGAGCGGCAGGAGAGCAGAGACGCTGGAGGCAACAACTGGGCAGAGGAACAAAGAAGCAGAGGAGCAGCGATTCTCTTCATCATCTCCACGGAAGAACGAGAGGACTGTGGAGGCAAAGGAGAACACAGTCAGCAGCTTCATCTTCCTCTTCCGTGGCTCATCATCAACTGAATTAGAGGGAAATTCTTGTTCTTAATTTCAATACTCTGTTCCTAGTCCCCTTCCCTTTGATTTTTAGTATGGTTTTGAACCTTGTGTTGAATTTGAAATTTCTGTGCTGTGATGTTGATTAAAGTCCTCCGTAGCTAGTTTATTTTGCAACCTAGACAATTTATGAACTTATTAATGAATTAGACTTAGTTTCATCGTTTAATTATAATTAGTATTAATTTTGGTTGTTTAATCTTGTTTAATTGTATCTGTTTAGTGACTGGCCATCATTAAATATGAATTTGAGAATTAGGATTTACCTTGACAAAGGGAATTTTAATTAAGCTATGAGATTAAGCAATATGGGATTAAATTACAATTTAATTTGTGATTAGGATAGACATATACCTAATAGCCCCATATAATTGTAGAAGAATGTGTTTGGATTAAATTGCCTCTAGAGTAAAACTGTTAGACATAACAGTTTTTACTCAAGAGAGGGTTGTAAGTAGACCGGCAGACACTTATAGCCATTAATACTCAAGATTAACAAAATTAATATTAAGAGTAATTAAATTGGTGAAATAAATGTTTATGAAATTAATAAGGGATTAGTTACTCTAGGTCGTTCATTTGATTATTGTGGTGGATTATTTCTCTTGATTTTGGTTTTATTTTCTTAATTAAATTCAATTTGGTTGTTCAACTTAAACGAAAGTGTGAAATTAATTATTAACTAAAGTTGTATGTACTAAGTCCTCGTGGGAACGATACTTTACTCATTCTTTATTACTTGATACAGCCCGTGCACTTGCGGAGTCTTAGGCTTTATAAATTTTGCCTATCAAGGGGAGTCTCTTTTAGGTATAAGGGCAATGAGGGTCCTGTTAGCTTCCTGAAGAGACATATCACCATTAAATACTCTTTTAACGAAAGCATATAGTGCATAGTGCAGGGCCAACTTCCTTCCAATTAGCCTTATAGAAAAGTGGTGGGAAGCCATCTATACCTGGGGCTTTAAAACTCCCCATAGCGAAAACTGCATTCTTAATTTCATCATCCTCTGGTTGCATAGCCAGACCTAAGACCTCTGAAGATTGAAGGACCGAGAAACTAAAATTAGTTCTCAGTGGGGAATTGTCCAACCTTCCTGAATCAAATAGGGCTTTGAAATAAGAAATTACCATTAACCTTAAATCCTCTTCATTATCCACGCAATTTCCTTCATCATTTTTCAAACATATAACTCTGTTCCTTCGCCTTCGAATCTTAGTTTTCAAATGGTAGAATCTAGTATTACGGTCTCCTTTTGAGATCCAATCAGACCTAGATTTTTGAAACCATTTAATCTCCTCTAGCTTAAGAAGCCTCTCCAACTCATCTTGAAGCTCCAGTTCGAGATTACACAAATAAGCTGAATGGGGATAAGCCGTAGATTTATGGATACCACTGAGTCTAGCTAAGATAATACTTTTTTGTTTCTCTACAAAGCCAAAAATATCCCTATTCCAAATAGACACTGAATCTTGGAATTTAGACAAAGCCAAATTGATATCTTCCTCTTTAGACCACGAGCTTTTAAGGAAATCATTATAGTTTTCATGAGCAGTCCACATTGCCTCAAAACGCAAGGGTTTATTAATGGGGATGCTCTGACTAGAATTTCCTAGACTAAGGCATATAGGACTATGATCTAAATAAGAAGTGCGAGAAAATACCTGTAAGGCACAGTCTAGAAAATGACACAGAAAACTTCATTCGAAAGGGCTCTGTCCAAACGCTCATAAAGTCTTGAACTTCCTCTCATCTTGGGCCCTCGCCAGGTAAACCTCGGGCCATTAAAACCAAGATCTGAAAGGCTACAATCAAGGAGACAATCATAGAAAATTTTAATTCTGTCTTCACTACTTCCCACCCTGCCCACTCTTTCGGATTCCGCTAGGATGTCGTTAAAGTCCCCCATAAACACCCAAGGTTTGACCATGGACGAGGAAAAGATTTTCAACTCATGCCAAAGAGCTTGTTTGAAGGCCAGATGCAGAATTGCATAAATCGAAGTTAGGAAGAATGTCCTAACCCCATAGGTTGAACAGTGAAAGTGAAGGAATTGACGATCCTTTTTGAGTTCAGAGATTCGAATAATATCTTTCCTCTACACCGCCACGATCCCCCTATATCTACCGATGCTCAGAATTACAGAGAAGTCGTCATAGCCTAGCTTTTCTAGCCCTCTCAACCTATCAGTATTCTCGCACTTAGTTTCTGCCAGAACAATAATTAGGGGACGGGATTTTCAGCTAATGGACCTTACATTAGATATCAGTCCATCATTACTAGCCCCCTACAATTCCAATATAGTATAATATTTAACAAACCCATTGACCATCTGAAACAGACGAAATCTTTGGGCCCAATAACCACTACTATCAGACCCGATAGTTGGATCCAGGCTCCTCCCTCTGGTCTCCTCCACAAGAGAACAATCCATTCCTTCTTCATCTTCAGGGCCAGCCCATAATTTACCAGCGGGCCCATTTAATTGTCCACCATCTCTTAGGTCCATGGGTAAAGAAGAAAACACATCTTCATCCTCCAAACTCGCCATAACAGCAGGGCCCACCTTTGAATCCCCTGTCACTTTCATATTTCCTTCAACCATTACCTCATTCTTAGCCTCCTCGAAAGCATTTCTCGGTGGTTCCGTAGCTTTTTCCTCCCCTTGGCTCAGCTCTTTTGATCTCTTATCACTTTTCATCTCTTGACGGCTAGTCAACTTCTCATTAATGACCTTGTATTGGCTCCTCAGTTTAATAGACCTTTTGCTCTCCTCTACTTTCTTCCCAATGTTAGAACGTACTCTGTTACTACTCCTCTGTTCTCCCCCTACTGCTGTACCACTTTATATCACTACAACTTCCCCAATGTCCCCTCCACCGAAACCTCCTCCACTATTATCGATATGTTCTTTGGCCAAGACTCCGAACCGGGAACCACTGTTTACCCCCTATTTTTTCTCATTCATCTTTTCTTTTACCACCTTTCTCACCCTGTTCGTCTTATGCACCACCTTCCAAACCTCCTGTTCAGGCCTTGGCTGTTGTTCTGTGTTTGTCTCTCCCTTCTCAAATGGACTCTTATCCCTTCAGCTTGGATTGAGCCTGCACTAATATCTTGTGGTTTACATTCCTCTGCTCTATGTCTGAAGATGCCACACCTAGTGCAAAGAGAATGAAGGCCTTCATACTCCACGTAATATTCCTGTCCATCCAGAGTGAATCCTGACATAAGCTGCTTACTGAGATCCACCAAAACACAGATCCTTGCGTAATGTCCTCTGAGTTGGCATGAAGTATTTATATCAATCTTGACTGTTTCTCCAATCCTATTACATATCCACGTTAATGCCTCCTTATCATAATACTCTAGGAATACATTAGGCATCCTCACTCAGACCGCTACCTTCTCTATAGTAGCCCTCCATGGCTGATATTCAGGCTCCCAAGGTATCACCGTTAGATAGTAGTCAAAGAGCATCTATGGTTCACCTGTGAGAGCATTAAGGTAATCCTCCCTATTAGAAAGCTTAACCACGAAAAAACCATTTCCTATATTAATAATGCTTATAACACCTCTCTTGGCCCATAAGGATTGAAGGATGGACAGAAGAGCTTTATAGCCAATACTCCTTCCCAGGAGTTTCACTATGACCGCCTTGTCCCAAGCTTTATATAGTCTTTTTTTCATTTTCTCTGAGAAGGAAAACGTGGAGAAGTTTCGGCTAGGGTCTTCCTCTATTTTACATAAAGGTTCACTGTCCTCTTTGTCAAAATTAGGTGAAATATTATTCCCTGAGCTCTCAATATCATCAATAAACATTTCCTCATTAATACCATCACTGTTGATACCTTGCAGTTTATCAGCAAACGATATTCCTGATCCCCATTTTCTTTTACTAGAATCTCCCAAAGGGGGCCACTCATCAGCCATGGCAGCTCCCTCGCCATTCTTAATTTTTTTAGAACTTCTGTTGAGCAGGTCATCTTCCTCCGATGAGGAAGGAACGAAAACGAGAGAGAGAGCTTTCTTAGAGAGCACGAGAGACATTCTTTTTCACCCCAATACTTTTGGATCATTCGTGCTGCTTCTTTTGTTTAGCCTTTAGGTCTTCAATTCTTGGTGGGCCCAGATTCAATATCCATTCAATTCAGTCCAATTCATTCAATCTTCCATTACTCTTCAATTAGCCCAATGACGTGATCTGTGAAGCAAAAGCAATAGAATAATAATAAATAATAATAATGGAAATAATTATTTATTTCTTCTTTAATTTTTATTTAGAAAACTTCAAACTAAAAAAAACATTTATTTTAAATTGAAATCCCACAAGTAATGCACCCACTTGATTTGATCTTATAATAGCATAATCTCATAGAAATCTCCCAAAATTGTTTAGATAACTCTCTAAATATCTTCAAAATATGCTTTATATATATAAAATATGGAGAGTTATAAAAAATGTGTTTTTTTTTTTGTCTTTCGTCTCAACAAATATCTAACTAATGATTTACGCTGGGTTTTTCAATTGAAAATGTACTAACGGTTGAATGCTTTGTATCTAGTTCGAGGGAATATAGGAGGCTTAGTTATAAGCATTTTAGTTTTTTAAAATTTATATTTTATTATTTGGTCATTCTAAATAATTATAAGTTTTATGTCCTCCACAATAAATATTATTTTTCCTTGATCCTTCTCCCTAACATTCCCTACCCTTGAAAGCATAATTTAAAAGGAAAAATGTACTTTTAACCCTTTAAATATACTTGTAACCTCAACTCGTCTCCTTGGCTAGCAAGAAAGTATTACTCCCTCCGGTCTTAATTATAGGACAATATTTGGGAATTGGTTTTGGTCTTAATTATAGGAAAAAATTTAAATTTTTGTCAATTTTTTTCCTATAACACCCTTATTTTATTCTCTCAAGTGTGTTTTGTTTTTGGTAAGTATATGCATTTAGGTACATAGAATTTTCCAATCAATAAAACTCTTAAATTGTTGGATTTTAATTTGCTTATCGACGAGTTGACATTAATTTACCAAAATGTATGTGTGTGTGTACATACTCACACACTTATATATACACACACATACATATATATTTGTGTGTATTTATGTATTTATGTGTGTGGATGTGTGTGTGTGTGAGGGGGAGTATATATGGGGGTTTGTATCTGTGTGTGTCTATGGGGGGTGAATGTGTGCTTTTTTTTTGGGGGGGGGGTGTAGAGGGGGGGGTGTAGATATGTGTGTGTGCATACACATATATAGACATATGTGTGTGTACATACACACCCATATATATATATATATATATATATATATATATATATAGCAAAATCATCATTTCAATTAGAAAGTATAGAAAAAAAGATTTTAAGTCAGGGAGGTATGTTAATGTCATTGAAAATTTATATAAGGGCATTTCAGAAAAATGAGTAAAATTAACTAATTTAACTCTCTTCCTTAATCTCCCCAAAATCGGTTAAATATGTCTTATAATTAGGGCCGGAGGGAGTACAATCTTGTTTATCATTTGGAGGAATGGCATTCTGGTCTCAACCAAAAGAAATAATCAATTAATAAGTCTCATAAGTAGTTAATGGTAACTATTGTATTTGTTAATTCCCCATGTTAACTTGTCAAAAGGAAACTTTTCTGCCATTATTCCTTTCCCTTGTCTTTTTCTGTTTTGCCAAACCAAAATGCCTGATGCATACACACAAAATGCAAAAGTAATTGCATTTAAATATAATCCAACTATTTAAATACATATAACATTTTGCAGGTTAAAATATAGGACAGGTATAAAGTGAAAAATTGAAATACCTAAAGACACCAAGCAACATACGTCTTTTGTAGGTATTATTCTCATCTTGATTTCTTTTTTAATTTAAGCGGGTGTATCTTTTACATACTGAAGGTAAAAATATAAATAAGTACATGATACCGTTCATCTAGAATTTGAGAAAGCCAAGTGAGTAATGCCTATTAACTTGTTATTTTTAGATTTTTAGATTTATATATAATATATTCTTGATACATAATCAACGATAAAATTGGAATCAATTAAAAACCATAATGTGTCTTGTCGAATACCAATCTCTTTAGATACCATAAAGGTGTAGGTATACACACAGCAAGGGGGAAAAAGTCAATCTTACAGGGAATTTTTCATATATATATATATATATATATATCCCCCATATAACACTTCATATTGCTATTAACAGTATAGATATATAATAAATAAACTGTCCATGAAGTGTCATTTATTAGGTAATTAGCATGTATCTTTGATTATGGGCTATACTTGAATGGAACAACACACAGGTCGTTCTTCCTTCTCATGGTAGCACCAAAAGACTCTTCCACATCCAATTCTTCAGGCTTCATTTGATTCGGAAGTTTCCAATCAAAATGAAAAAGCATGTTGGAAATAAGTAATTCAACAACAGGCGTAGCAAATGCAATTCCAGGGCATATTCTTCTTCCAGCACCAAATGGAATAAACTCAAAGTTTGACCCTTTGAAATTATAATCAACTGTGGTATTCAGAAACCTCTCCGGAAAAAATTTTTCTGGTTCACTCCAATATTTGGGATCTCTTCCAATTGCCCAAGCATTAACAATAACTCTACTCTTTGCAGGTATCTCATATCCATTGATTTCACATCTCTCACTATTTTCTCTTGGAACCAACAATGGCACAGGAGGATGCATCCTTAAGGTTTCTTTGATGACAGCGGCAACATATTTTAACTCAGAAAGTTTTGATTCGTCTATATCTCCTTTATCTCCATAAACTCTTCTGACCTATATATGTAATAACCAACAATGTAACTTGACTATTTTTTAAATTTATCATGACAGGTTTATGCATGATTATACCTCTTCTTGTGCCTTTTTCATTACCACAGGGTTTCTAAGTAATTCTGTCATGGCCCACTCTACTGTTGTTGATGCCGTCTCAGTTCCACCGACAAAAACGTACTGAAAAAGGATTTGAGACTTAATTTAAGTCTCTATCTGTGGGAATCAAAATAAAAGATAAGAATTAAATATTAATGGAATACAAGGAATTAATAACCATAATAACAGCTTTGATATTGTCAGAAGATAAAGGGATCTCAAGGTCATCCTCTTTTTGAATCCGGAGAAGAACGTCAACAAGATCTTCAGCCGCACCAGCAGGGTTGCCTTTTTTATTCTTTTCTTTGTGATCGGTGATGATGTTTTCAATCATCTTATCAATCTCATTGCGAATCGTAATCATTTTTGCTTTGGTCCCTGTGATCACACTAAGGAATTTGAGAGAAGGATAGAAATCAATAACATTTAAACCTGTGTTTAGCTTAATTGCATGATCAATAGTTGGAAGGATCGCTTCTACATTCTTGGTCTTCTTCCCAAAGGCTGCTCTTGCGACTATGGAATTTGTGATGGGGGAGATTTTCTTACTAAGGTTCATGAGACAACCTTCATATTCATCAATATCCTTCATTAGCATTGAAACCTCCTCTTCCCTTATACTTTTGAAACTCTGGACCCTCTTCGAAGACAAAAGCTCCAAAGTACAAATCCTTCGGAGCTGCCTCCAATAGTTTCCATATGGGGCAAAAACAACATCGGTGTTATTGTAAGTAAGGATTTCAGTGGCAAGAATTATGGGTCTATTCGCAAAGATTTGGTCATGTGTCTTCATAACCTCCTTGGCTATCTCAGGAGAAGACACGATCATGTATGGAAGCTGCCCTAGTTGAAGGTGCATCAAGGGTCCATACTTGTTTGCAAGGTTTCTCAGAGATCGAGTAGGTATTGAACCTACAAGTTGGTGAAGGTTTCCTATAATAGGTAACTTTGGTGGCCCTGGAGGGAAGTTTTTATTGCGCTTTCTGGAATTTGACAGCTTATGGATAATAAGGATGAAGCAGAGGAAGGTGAAGAGGATAGCATATGGGCTCTGAATCTCCATGATCAGAAAAGATAATTGATGAGAGAGAGATAGTAACTTCGCTGTGAAGTTTTCTGCGGTGATGAGCTATGACTATTGAGCACTTGACATCTGAGAGTTCCGAGTATGCTTTAGTGACTTTTAATCGAGATAGAGATATTGATTCTTCCTTTAAGTTATATAATTTATATTATGGAATCATCTGTTCTGTCACGCTATGAATATTAAATTGGTATAGTCAAAGGGTATGTATTATTGAACCAAAAAATAAAAGGGTATGTATTATAGTGTACTATTTCAGAAGCAACGTGTCAAGGGGGTTTGGAAGTTTTTAATTATGATTTTATAATAATTATTATACATCTTTTACTTGTATTACTTTGAAAGTATGCTTCAGTGACTTTGTAATATAAAACTATTCATGATAAGTGACTTAGAGACATTGATTCTTCCTTTAATCTGATCCGGCCGCCACGCTATGAATATTAAATTAGTATAGTCAAAGGGTGTGGTGTTTTTTTTTTTTTTTTTTGGGTCAACAAAAGGGTGTGTATTATGGAGCAGTATACTATTTCAGAAGCAACTTATCAAGGTGATGTGCACGTTTTTTATTATGATTTTATAATAATTATTACAAGCTTTTACTTCTATTATTTTCAAAGTTTGCTTTAGTGACTTTATAATATTAAACTATTAATGATAATTGGCTTAGATACATTGATTCTTCCTTTAATCTGTTCCGTCACGCTATGAATATTAAATTAATATAGTCAAAGGGTGTGCATTATATATAGTATACGATTTCAGAAGTGATGTGGAATTTTTTATTATGATTTTAAAATTATTTGTATATATTATATTTGATCCTAAATATAAGATAAAATTTAGGACTGGAGGAAGTAGCTTTTGCTTATATAATTTTGAAAGTTTGCTTTAGTAACTTGTAATATTAAGCTATTAATGATAATTGATGTAACATCCCAAATTTTTTATGTTGGGAATTAAGAATTGATTATGGAAATTAATTATGAAATATGAAGTGAATTATTAGAATTTAAGGCATATTTTTCATAAATTAAGGACAAATAATTAATGAATAATTATTGGTTAGAATATTTTAAAGATAATATTTTATAGCCAAAATAAATTAATTATTCTTGGAAGTTAAGGCCTAATTTCCATGAATTGTTGGAAAAAAGAATTATAGGATTTATTAAAAAAAAAAACACACACACAAGAGAGTTATATGGGCCGTGAAGCATTCAACAATGGAGATTTCAAAACCCATTATGCTAAAGCCCAACACCTATCCAACAATCACTTGATTTTGGGCCACATAAGAAACATAATGGCCACGAGAGACACAAGAAGCATCAGTAATGAAGATTATTTCCAGCCTCAGTCCGACGTGAAGGATGCAGAAGCAAGTCTCATTCTCTCTTGGATTACAGCCCAGCTCATCAGCCCATGTACAGCCCATCCATTATCAGTCAAACCAAAGAAGCATACTACGTAATTATGCAGCAGAAAATCCTAACCGAAACCAAAGAAGCAGATTACATTTATTAACAACAGAAAATCATATCATAACTTTTGGCCAAACGCAAGTGCTCAGCGCCGAAAACAGACCAGAGACAGCAGAGGATCGACCAGAATCAGCAAAACCACACTTCTCGAGCTCCACGTTGAATACCCTCTGGATTTTTGCATCTTGAACTGGACCATATGAGCTCTATAAAATCCTTATAGTCAGCCATTCCTTATTTCCTTTTAGATTTCACCGTGAAGTAGAGAGTGTGAACGCTGGAAAGAAAACAAAACAGAAACGTAGAGTGAGAGTTGAGAGAGAAAAACTGAATCTAATCCTTCCCTGTTTGAGACGCTGAGGAACAGAGGAAGAGAATCAGCCTTGTTCATCAACGTTTTGACTGAAGTATAGAGGGTGACTATCATTCCTCCTCTTTCTTTCGTTTTTTCATCCCTCCTTTTTCTTTCGTTTTTTCATCCCTGCCTCACTTAGCATGAAGTCTAATGAAGTTAAAATAGAACTTGCTGAAAACAAAACAAGAAAAACAGGGAAGGGAAACGCTGCTGATGGGAACTTACTGTCTGTGTTTTTTTTTTTTTTTGCACTTGGATTTTGTATATGCCGAAACTCATAGGTTGTATATGTGGACCTGTATGTGTGTTTATATGATAGTATATGTGTGTGTGTGTGTCAGCCCATGGGAAGGAAAAGGAAGTTTACTGTGCACTAATATATATATGTACTAAGGAAGCATTACTATGACTTGACTTTACTGATATAAGCATGAGGAAAAAAACGCTGGATGCTTGGGCCAAATGTAAAGAAGTGAGATGAGTGTAAGTTTTTCTGCATCTTTAGAGGATAATGACGTGTTGTCCAGGGAAGAGAAGAAAATGCTGCATGGTGTGTGCATTTTCCTGCAACTTGATGGTCATTGAAAACGTAACTGATAAAGGAAAGGAAGTATGTAAGGAGTATATATGTAAGCATAAGTCGCTGTTTCTTTCGGGTCTTGGTTTTGTTTTGTTTTTTACGTAAGGCATATCATATATATATATATATATATATATATGGAGCCGTATGTGGGTGAATATATCCTTGTCTGTGTGCTTGCAGTGGAAAGGAAAAAGTAACTAATTGGTTTTTACAGATGACGTGTTCCTGTGAAAGAAAGGAAAAAAAAAAAAACCGGGGAGGGGGGCATAATTAAATATATGTACTTGTTATGGAGTTATTATATTTAGATTTGTGTTTATAAAATTTATGTTAATGTGATTTTTGGGAATTAATTTGCAAAATGCATTCTTATAAATATGCTTAACTCAAAATTATTGTGAAGCATAAGTTAAGTTGTATTAGTGTTTGTCAAGGTTTTAAGAGAATCATGAGAAACATTAAAATGCAAACCCCTAGTTAAAAATTAGTTCATATGATATTTGTGTATATTAAAGCCTGATTTAAAGTATATATTTATTAAATAATTTGGAAATCGTAATTAGCATTATATTATGGAAAATGGGAGGAACCCATGAGAATCATTAAATAAATACATTTAATGATATTCTTAAATGATGTTTAGTATTTATTAACTCTAATTGATTTTCTATTAAATTACTAAGTTAAAGGAGAAAGATAACACTTGGGAGTTTATATTAAGATAATAATAATTGGTGAAATAATAATAATAATAAATAAATGAAAATTTGTGTTACTTTTAGGAAATTAGAATAATTATGATAATCATAGATAATGTTATTATTATTGGGAAGGAGTGATAATAATACATAATAAATGAGGAACTATTATTATTATTATTATTAGTTAATAATAATAATAATAACAATAATAAAATTATTATTTTTAGGGAAATTTAAGGGATTAATAATTATTATTAATCCTCTAAAACTAATTCGCGTAATTAGTTTCTTTGCGATTTGAATAAGTGACTAACAGTGATGATAAACGTTTTTAGGCAGCCCTTGACACATTTTCCTGATCCCAACAACTTCAGTCAAGAGATAAGGAACCAAGGTTGAGGTAAGTAACTCTATCTAATCTTGTAAGCATGTGTGTAAGTGTTTATGCATTAATTAGCTGATCATGTATGCTGGTTGATTTACTTGTGAAATGTTTTTCCTAGCTATGGATTTGAGGCTGCGATCTCATGGGGCTGGGTATCTTAGACAAGGGCTGTGGTCCTTAGCCGTTAACTGCGGTTACGATTATTTGTAAATGCTTTCGTGCTTTAACATGTGTTAATATGTCATTTATGCTTTCAAACATATGCATGAGATTAACTATTACCCTGATGGTCCTTTCATTTGGACTCCAGACCACATGAAAGATACAGGTAGTGGTTCGGGATCAAAAGGCAGGAAGCAGCGGTTGGAACATTTTGGAACTTCCTAGAAAAAAATATGAGTAATTAGATTATAGTGTAACGTTTATCATTCGTCTATTTTGAGATTATTGTATTAACATCCAACTATCGAATGAATTCGAATCGTGAAAAATTTGCCCATATGTTTTCAAACTAAGTTAATTTCAAACACTTTTATTCTGAAATTAAGTCGTTCAAATCACCTCGATCCCTATACGCGTTAACTCTGATAACTAAAGGCCCCACACAGGCCGGTCGTGACAATTGACTTGAGACATTGATTCTTCCATTAAGCTGTTCCGTCACGCTGTGAATATTAAATTAGTATAGTCAAAGGGTTGTACTATTATACTACATTATTTTAGAAGCAGCGTATCCAGGTGATGTGAAAGTTTTTAAATTATATTTATATAGCTTTTAATTGTATTATTTTCAAAGATGCAAGTGAATACAATACATCTCAGTCATCCCTACAAATTAAAAATTAATTTTAATGTTCAGCACGTAAAGATTAAAAATATGTGAACATATAAAACAAGTAAATAATATAAATGTTCTTTGGGGGGGTGGTAATTAGTCTTAAATTATAGATCGAGTATGATTATCTCCATTTGTGACATTATGAATTTTATGGAAATTGCATTTCATTTATTCAGTAGTGCAAAAATTGTTTTTTAGACCGGGTAAAAAAGGGTTTTAAGATTGGTTTTAGATCCTGTCTCGATACTACAGGTCTTAATAGTTTATTATTTTTTAGATCGGTTTTAAAAATCACTTTTAAGATCAATTTTTTAAAAAACCAATCTTATAAGTAAAAAATAATTCTCATATCTGCTTTGCTATTCTCAGGTGTGCTTTGCGATTCTTAGATATGTTGTTTCAAAAGCTGAAGGAACTTGGAATTTTCATAGTTTTTTGTGCATTTCTTTTTTTGCGTAAAATACTTCTTTGGCCGTTTTCAAAAGCTGTGAACCTAGAATTTCATGGATTTAGTGTTCAGGAACAGGTATGGATTTTGACAATTTGCGATCAATATTGGATACAACCGGTATGGATATGTGGATGTTCACTGACACCGCAATCGGTGTCACTTCCATTGGGTACAACGAGTTAAAGCGTCGAAGGGACATAATAGTCCAGTGTCTCTATGAAGCCACTTTAGCTCCTGGACCATGTCAGAATTTCGAAGCGATTTGGCTTAAGTCCAGTCAGTGGCTACCAAGTAACCTCTCCAATTGATGAACAAAGCACTCGGAACTGAAAAGAGATGTCTCGCCGGTAATGCCGCACTCTAACGGTCAAGATGACGACAATTTCGGTCTTTACAGAGGCCTTCTTGATGATGAGTAAAAGAAGATTCAAGAGATTAAAGAGCAACTTGAGGATCTGACCAGGTTTACCTGCTTGTTTCTGTAACATCCCAATTTTCAAAAGCGGAATAATTTTTTTTTTCATTCAAAGTCATTTCAAATCATCAGAGTAGACCATTTGAGCGAAAGAGTATCTGATATAAATATTCAAAATGTCATAAGTCTAGCTGGATACAATAGCGGTATAGAAACCGCGTGGTTTAAAAGTGAAGAAAAGCAATAATAGGAAGGCTTCTGTCGGAATGTCAAAAGGATGTCTACAGCCAGGTCTTCTATGTGTCCTGCTTGCGTTTCCCCTTGTCTTTCGTCCTTGGTTCTCCTGAACCTGACGCTATGTTAAGAGCTGAGGTCCCATGCATACAGACCCCAGGTAACAGTTAACCTCATGTTTACATACACAATATATAGACAATTCATACCACAACACCAAACAGCATACTCAAACAAACTATCATAACCAATGCATATGTATCGCTCCTAGCATGCAACCATATCGCTCCCAGCATACAGACATATCGCTCCCAGCATATGGACATATCGCTCCCAGCATTACAGATACTCTCTAACCTTTATATGCACACATACCACATATATGCATAACATAAACATCAGAGTTAGTGTTACAGTACGCGAACGTACTTTCGTAGACGAGCGTTTAGTACGTTGACGATAAAATGCACTTTCGACGGAAAACAGCGGAACGACAGCGAAATGACAGCGGGACAAGATTACTGATATCCTATAATGATAATATCACATTTATCAATATTTGATATCATAACAGGCATTTTAGGTACAAATTACCATTTTGCCCCTGATCCCCTAATCGGCGGAATTTCGCCAGAACTTCGTTACTTTGATTCTAATCTTCCAGAATTTTAACATATCTCTTACTCCAACATATTTTCCAAAATAAATATCATATCTATCCTAAAACATGATATCTAAAATATACTGGGAGATTAAAGATCAAAACAACATTTATCCAAAACTCTAAGAACTACCGAACTAAAGACTAAGAACTGAAGAACTTACTCAAAGCTTCGCTATGAACTCTTTACTCCTCCTCCAGAGCTCCTCTCTCTAACTTCTCTCTAGATTTTGTGTGAATTGGTGAGGAATGAAGAGAAAATGAAGGGCTATTTATAGAAAAATCCAAGTTACTATTCATGCTTTGTCAGATGAATTCTGGACCGTCAGATCGCACTTTTTGGAGGTGGCAAGATCTTGGTCTTACACCTCTCAAGGATGATGTCATCCCTGCTGCATCATCAAGCCTTATGTCATCTTGCTTTATCAGGTAAAATTCCTGATTCGGTATCCTGATCGCGAAATTTCATAAAATCTTAAAATTCTGGGAACAACACTCTGAGGATCTTTTCTTCCTCTTTAAGAATACTGTACTTTCCTATCCTTATACTCTCATTAAGAATATTCCGTTATCTGCCGAAAATCCTCGGTATTCGTGACCGGTTACAGAAATAACTTCGGCCGGTACCAACTTCTGGATAAAAATCCACTGACCAATAATATGTTCTGGTTTTGCTTAACCCATCCCCAGATTCTCGCAACGGAATTATTTTCTATCCGTTCTCATTTATCCTGTTCACCTTTCTTTATTATTATAATAATACTTAATTATCACATGTCTTAACTTATAATGTTATTTTAATGCAAATATCTAGATATTAATTTCTTAATTTTCATTTCATTTTGCTTTATTTTTCTTCTAATTTTCGTTTATATATATATATATATATATATATATATATATATATATATATATATATATTTTAAGTAATTTTCACCTTTTTCTCTTTATCTTATGTCTAAACAATTGGCCATTAATTATCTAATTAATCACTTACTAATTGTTGACAATTTTCTTAATTAGTAATAATTATTATCTCACAACTATTTTACTGAAATTGATAATTTATGCATTATGCAAAATATTAAAAACCATGGGGCAATTTATGTTCCTCAAAATGATATTTAATTTTGCCTCATTATTTCCCAAGGAAAATAATCTCATAAATTACCTAAATTAGAGACAACATACTCTCTAATTTTTAATGAATATTTAGTTGCCTCTCAGGATTTATCATAATATTCTCAGGGTATCTCATAACCCACAAATTCACTTAGGGATTTTTAGCTCTTTATTTCTCCTAATTTCATGAGAAATTACCTTTAAGAAATAAGGTAATTATTTCCCTAGTTTTGAGACTACCAATTCACCTATTTTCAATAGGTATTTATTTGTCAATATAATATTCCAGATAAATAATTATCCGGGTATTACAATTTCTCATATCTGCACGCTTTTGCTTTTGAATGATCAGATTTGCTGCTTCAATTCGCTTCTGAATTCACAGACAAAAAAAAAAAAAGACTTTTGGTGGCAACAAAAGTCATTACTGAAAGTCTAAATGTTGTCGCTGAAAGGTTTTTAATGGCAACAAGTTATCGCCGCTGATATGACTGTCACTGATACTTTTGGCGGCAACATTTCTATGTCGCCCTAAAAAATAGATCTAGATCTACACGCTTCATGAACTCTGGACCCTTGAATCTGTTCGCAGGTGAGGAGATTCTTGATTTGTTCCTACGAAGATGAGATGTCGATGATGTTGACTTCAAATGTTTTGATGATAACAACTTCAAGATTTAAGGTTTTGAATCAAAACTGCAACTAAGATATTTAAAAGTTACAATCATTAATTCTCAAGTATGCACTTGTAGTTCTCGAGTACTAAAATTCAGATATTAACATTTTGGTAAAATTCAAATATCAAATCCTCAAAGGTCTTGATTCTTGAGTATGGAAATTGGGATTCTTGAGTATGATTGTCAACCATTGAAGTAGAAGAAATAGTTCAGTTCAAAATCACATTAATACTCGAGTATCTGATTGTTCTTTCTCAAGTATGATTGAGTTTCAAAGTTGAGTTAAACCTTCGATAATACTCAAGTATACAGAGCCTGTTCTCGAGTATTAAGATGCTTCAATTGATTCAATCCAGTCCATGATTCTCGAGCACAGGAAGACAATTCTCGAGTATTAAAATATACATACGTAAGCTCCCTTAATTTGATAATACTTGACTATGAGAACTAGGTTCTCGAGTATTGAAGAGCAACATTCAAAAATTGAAACTCTCATTTATTCTCGAGTATGGAGAGGTAATTCTCGAGTACACATGCCATTTATGTGAGAGTCTGTTTTCTATCATTTGTAAGAATTATCTGGACCAAACTTCATGAATCTCACTTGTTAAGACTGATGACTCTTGAATATTAAAATGTTATTCTCGAGTATTGAATCTGTATGTCAATGATCTAAGTTTACTTAATCAATCTATGATTTATGTTCATTCGCTGATTCTCAAGTATAAGTAGGTTGACTCTCGAGAATGTCTTTTCCAACGTTTGTATCAATATTAATTTCAGCACTCTCCATCTCATTAATCATCTGGAATTCAAATGGATGATTATTTAAACATGTTTATATTATACTTATCCATCATTCTAAGTGTTTTGCAGTTGATTAATTATACTTAAATCAAGTTTCAAGAAAAAGCAATCCGACGTAGATTAAGCATTAATTGATGACAAAGAGACAGAGCAACAATCAGAATTAAACTTGAGGCAGAAGCAAATATTCTTTTGAGAATTACTTATTACAGCTATTCTCCTGACACAAGTACAAACAATGGGAAACTCATTTAATGAAGGGCGAGACTGCATTTAATGAAGCAACGATCGATTTTGGCTCTATGAAGAACAGCTGAATCTAACGGAATTTCAAATAGAGACAACAACTATATTAAATGAGAGACGAAGAAGCATTACAGAGGAATCATATAAAAGCTAGAGCATTCAATATTGCAACCTACTGGAACACATTGTGCATTAAATTCAAAGTTATTACAGTTAACTGTTCCATTAGCTACTCATTTCAATATACTTCCGTACTTCAGTGCTTAGCATCTATTTACTCAGTGAGGAGTGAAAATCAATCTTATTACTTGCTTGTTGGTAAAGCTTGAGGCTGTGGAACCTTTAAGCAAGGGTGTACGATTACAACTAGTAAGGGGAGTGAGTCCTAAGTGATTGGACCGTCTTGAGTACTCGGTGTGTAATTGTAACTTGTTTGATGATTAGTGAAATACCCAAAGTGTTTTGGGGACTGGACGTAGGTCTTATCTTTGACCGAACCAGTATAATTTCTTCTGTCTTGTTTATCTTTCAGTTTACACTTTTTAGTTTATCTTGTTAATCGAAAAATTTCAAAATCTCCTATATTCACCCCCTCTAGGCGATATTCTCCCTTTAGATGATTATTATGTTGAGGAAAAATTCAAGATATTAGCTTATTCAAAGAAGGTGTTGGATGAAGAAGCAACGAGAGCAAATGTTAGATGATGCTTACCATAAGTACATGTTTGAGAAAGATGATGGATTACCCAAATGGTTTGTGGAGGAGGAAAGATGCCATCAAAGAAAGCAAACATATAAGATCATTCCAAGAGAAAGCAAATTAAACAGCTATATATATAAGAAATTGTCACATAATTCAATTTTAAGTGGGATAAATAGAATTCTAATAAAAATCTTTTAGATCGATTATACTCAAAATAAGGTCTTAAAAGTTTACCTTTTAGATTGGTTATTCTTAGCCAACAGTCTAAAATTAATAAATATATAGTTTTTTATTTATCATATTTTAGACCGGTTATTATTAACAACTAGTATTAAAAATTTCATCTTTTAGATTGGTTATTCTTAACAAGTATTATAAGTAATAAATATCTTATTTTTTTATTCCTCATCATTTAAACTGGTTATTGTTAACAACTGGTCTTAAAAATAATTGATATTATTTTAACTTTTTAGATTGGATGTTTGGAAAATCGGTATGAATAACATGTTTTAGACCTCATATTAAAGGAACCGATCTAAAAGGTTCTTTATATTTATAAAAATGTCACCGATCATACTTTTTAGACATGATCCTCTATGGTCTAAATGTCGCGACCTAAAAGTCACTTTTTGTACTAGTGACTATTACAATGAAGGAAGTGGTTTCACTTGATGAGCACTGAAATGCCATTTCATTGGCATGAAAATTCTTATAATAAATTAAGAGCAAAAAAATTAATTGTAGATCTAAATGTGACATTTCATTCTATACCCTATATTTTTTTTTACTATATCCTATATTGCAAGGCATGCCCCATATGGTCCCTTTAAAAATTTTCTCTAGCTGAAAGCTACTAAAGAAAATTTCTATCAATTTAAAGGAAAATAAAAAGCTCTTGAATCTAGAAGTAAGTTCCTATACCATAGAGTCCTCGATCGAGGCAACTATGCATATAATCTTTTTGACACTCATATATGCATTAAAGGCCCATTTGGATGGAAGAAAAAGGTAAGAATGGAAATGAAAAGAATGGAATGGAACAGAAAATATTTTGTCTTGATGCTTTTGGTTCGCACTAGAAAAGAAAATAGGTTGATAGGAAAAATTTTGTTTGGTTGGAAGAAAATAAGGTAGGAAAATTGATTGAACCATATTTTTATATGATTTTTAATAATTAAATTGAGATTCTTAATGCATTTTGTCATAATTATTGAGCTTAAAATACCTTTCTTGTGATAAAATGAGATTAAGAGTAAATACATTAAATTAGGACTAAAAAGGGCAAAATTGTCAAAGAAATTGTAATTACTCTTGATCATTGATTTTTTTGAGAATGTTTGATGTTAAATTTATTATTTTTATTGTAGATGCCTGAAAAAGATTAAATCAAATTTGAAAATGAAGTTTGAATTCAAACTATAAAATTTTCTGAGTTTTCACTTCAGTCCCTTTGCAAATTTTAAATTCTTTCATTTTAATCCCTTGGCTAAAACGCACATTTTGACCAAGGGAATTAGGTTAGCTGAAGATGAAAAAAAAAGAGGAATAGGGGAGCTGTGCGAGATATAGGAGCGGCGGAAATAAAAAAAGGGGAGTAGAGTCAGATAACATGCGAAGAGAGCTACAACGCCGCAAGACCTTCGACTAGTATCTCGACTTGCCTTTTATCCCCTCTCGCCTGTAACACCCCAAATTCCATGCTTGAAATCATGTTGGCTGACAGTTAGTTTTAGGAAAATCAATAGAGTTTGAGGTGCTACAACTTCGAGTAATGCGGAAACAGAGAGCATGCACTAATATTTGGACAATGACTATCTAATATAAAATGCTCAGACATATGCTGATGGCCTGACATAAGCTGGTATATTAAATATCCCGAAGGAATATTCATGTGATACAATTAACAAAGACTTACATACAGCTCTCTGGTAAACCAAAGATTAAGTAGGCCTATGGCTTGGAATCCAATGTAGTTAGTTAGACATATTGGCCAGATCGGTGTTTAGTCTAATGGGAGTCTCCCCGTCTTTCACGACGACTAATGACAACCTACCGGCAAACCCTTTCTTAGTTTAAACACCAATTAGTTTGAAATAATTTTATTAGATTCATGCCAGAAACTAGACTTTAATAACTTTCTACCGATCCTCGTCTTCGACCGGTGCCTCTTCACGGCTTTGTCCACTTCACCTCTTCTCGGCTCCGTCACCTTCGTAGATCCAGGTTGCTATCGTGAACCTTTGGACAAGGCTGAGATTCAATACCCATTTAATCTCAGGTAACAGTTAACCTCATGCTCAAGTAATAACAATATATGACAGATATTCAATACATTCAGTGAACAATACATAGCACAAAGCAAATGCATGTCAAAACCATCATACATAGCACACAACACATGCATGAATGACCATGTCTGCACCTAACCAGTGCCATGAACCCACGTGTCCTCAGCGCTAGGAAAACATACAACGGTGTTATTAAGACTATAACCCGCGTCAAGCTGAAAACCACAGCTATACCATGAATGTAAGCAAACGACTGAAACCACAGTCTTGCTCATAACACATGAATCAAACAATCATATATAGGCATGCAAGACACAAAAGTGTTAAATTTACCAGTACATGAACGTACCTTTCATTGTGTAGTTACCAATACGCTTGTCCTTTTAATCCGACCCCGGCCCTTTCGGGTATCCTATAATATTACCGTCGGATTTTTTCTTTTTCCATATTTTGTATAACATTACAATCAATACCATAGAACTTGAAATAATATCCTGAGGGTTATTTTTACCTTTTTACCCTTAAAGGATTTGTTCTTCCATTTTTATCCTTACATTTCCTTAAAAACGAAATGTTGGATTTTCTAGGCAGATTTTTCAGTAACTTTGAAAAATCATAACTAATTCTACAAAAATATAAATGAGGTGAAACCAAAACCAAAATTTCCCTCAACAAGTCTATTTTTATGAAAAAATAACGCCTCAAACTCAAAATCCTTAAGTCATTCCTAGTTTTAATTTTTCCAACTACTGTCCAGATTTTAACATTTTGAACAAGGCTTAACTTCAAAAATTCATAACTCCTTGACTAGAGCTTAAAACGTCATTTATTCTATATCAATGGAAATCCCTAGATGTCTAATTTATAAATGGAAAATTTCATGATTTTTAAAGTTCATTTGATACATCAAATACCAGCCTTTTTGTGACTGACTCAAAAGTTCAGTTTTCTGGAAATTTTCACAATCTTGTTCCATAATTATCAACAATTATTCCCTAACATGTTTTCACTTTAATTTTTTTTTGTAAACCCATTAAAGACCTTAAAAACATGTAAATAACTCTACTTTACGATTTCCTAGATTAAACTACAATTTTACCAAAAACTAAAAGCTTAAGATCAAGAATTTACCTCTTGAAGTTCTTGCTCCTTCCTCCTCCTTGCTCCAAGATTCTCCCTCACTCTCCCTTCTTAGAAATCACCTCTTGGAGTATGATTTGGTGTGAAGAGAAATGAAGAGGGAAGCCCTCTATTTATAGCCAAATATCAATGGCACAAAGGGTAATTCTAATAGAGTTCCAACTTGACTTCCTTCTTCACAACCATAGGATTCAACTTGCACCATAAGTAGTTCCATATCCACCCTCCACCTAGGCTGGATGTTTTTCTTACTTCATTAAAACCTTATCCTATAGTACATTATCCTCTTCCATTTTAATTATCCCATGTGCTAAAGAAATAATATCTACATTAGAATATTATAAATTCCTTCTTCTTCTTCAAGTCAATGAATGATTTTCCATGTATCACCATTTATGGCTTATGTCCTTTAATTTTTAGAAGACTTGTGGATTAAGTTGCTTTAGCTTCCAATTGGTTGATTTATTTTCAAGAGGATTAAGCTTAATTTCTTAAGATAATATCTTGAAATACTTGGCTCACAAAGCTCCACCATGTGCTAGTTGTCATTGTTGACTTCTCAAAGGTGATTAGCAAGATTTGATTAGTCTCTTAATCAAGTTCTTAAAGGCTTCTTACTTTAGTTATCATTAGCCACTTTAATTACAAGAAGACTTAAGCTTAATTATATCAAAATATCTCAAAAATACTTGGCTCCCATTAGCTAGCCAAAATTATTGACTTTTGAGGTTCAATTGATTAGTTCTAATTATGTGCTTAATCCCCCTTTTTATTACTAATATGATTAAGCCTAATTGGTTTGCTAATTAACTCAAGTTATTAAATCATTATTAGCAATTTAATCTTCATCAATTAATCCTTTGTCCTTAGGTTAAATTATAGCCCCTAAATAATGTCTCATAATTAACCCTTGTATTTTGCCAATCTATTTACCAAAATACAATATTTATATGTATTATGAAAAATAAGGTATTACATCGCAGGCGACTTTCCTCTTCCACCACAGTCGCTGGTGTATGACCTTCTTTCCATTTCATCACCACTCTACATTTACTGTCACTGTCGCATATTGCTTCAGCTTCACTACCTCTTTCACTTCCTCAATATTGGCAGACCTTTCCCTCATTTCCTCGTCCATTGATTCATTCATTTACTTGTGCATCTGTCATGAATTCTCTGATTTCTGGAAGAGTTTTGTTGTGGTTAAAATTGAAGCTATGTGTGGCTAACCGATTTTCTTCGTGGAGATGGATTAAGTGGCTGGAATTTCAAAGCTTAAAATAGGAGACTTTATTTTGTTCAATTTATTTTATCTTATTATATGTGGATTTCCTAGTTTTAGGAATATTGGTTTGTATTGTTGAGACTTAGTTTACTCGTTTAGATAACTTTGTGGATTGAATATATGTGATTGGATTGAGTTTTTGTGGCTTGTTGGATATATATGGATTGAATATATGTGATTAGATTGAGTTTTTGTGGCTTGCTGGACACACACACACACACATTTCCCTTATTGATTCAATGATATTGTGCTTTCTATGTGTTATTATTAGACAATATGATTGAATTAGATTAATTGAGTGTCATGTTATCATATTCATTTCAAGAGGAAGCAAGTTACATTAATCTAATTTAAATTATACATTAAGTGGTTTTAAATAATATCTCAAGAGGCAGTAGTTAGCTATGGTTGTAGGAGTTACTATTCATTAGGAATATTAGACAAGTGATATCTTGAAGTTTTTCTTATCAAGACTTGATGAAAATTTACTCCTACATCTAATTGAATTATGATAGTCACTGCTCCATTTTCATATGTGCAAATCGTGCTAATAGACGACAAAACATTCCTGTAAGGTAACTCTCCAGTAAATTATTAATCAATATACCCCTATGGTAACCTAACAGTGATGATACCAATCAAGGGAGAATAGAACTTATTGTTTTCTTTGTTTTATCTTATGCTTTTTTGATTTTCAGTCTTTATCCTCTGCACTTTTATTTCTTGTTTTTAAATTCATCCTTTTAAATTCGTGTGTTTATTTTAGTTTGTTTTAAATTATGTTTTCTATTTTCCGTTCCTTTTCTTATCATTCTTCTTTTCCCACTTCCTCATCTTCCGCCCCAAACTATTCTCTAAACCATGAGGGATCTTCTTTCTCATCAAACAATACCTTTGATGAAGAAATTCAATCCAAAAGAGCATTCATTCATTATACATTTTCATACTCCATTCCATTATAAAGAAAATAACAAAAAAATATAGTTTAGCATTTAATTAAATTGCAATAATATTTTAGTTTATTAATTTGGAAAGCCAAAATCAAATTTCCCCTTGTTTTCATTGCATTTACATGACGTTTAGATTACTTAGGATTTAATAAAGGGCTCTTCGAGAAGAGAGAACGATCATAGGTTTGCTTATACGCAATCCTTTGTTAATTTTTGATTGTGGATCCCAAGGATAAAGACGAAAAGGCCCTCATCACTGGGAGGAATACAGACACAGACTTGACAATGACAATATAGAAAAGATGTGAGCGCCACGGAGAGCATCATCGTTGACCTTGGCTCGATCATCTTCAACCTTGGCTCCATCATCACCAACCTCTATTCCTCCATCTTCACTGACACCCACCTCCATCACCAGCTATTTCTGCTCTTAAGCCCATTATTTCTAGTGATGTGAAGAGAAAGAGAGAGCCGAGAGACGCAAGTTGAGGGTAAGCATTGCAGACTAGACTGGAGAACGAGACCTAGGCACACCTCCTTCACCGTCTTCCTCATTTCCAGTGAGCTTTAATGATTCTAGCAAGATATTAATGATTTCAGCGATATAATTTCCAAAATTCGACAAAGGCTCTTTATTTTCCGGTGAGATTGTTCCTATGGCTAGTTTATTTTTACAAATTATGCTGGACTATTTTAAAGCAATAAGTGGCTAAAACCTTGCCTTCTTGGTGATGGGGATTTATATATGCTTGAGCTCAATGGATCACATAAGGGAGTTTATCTATCACTCTATTAGTCTAGAATTATATATTTGAATTTATTAATTTTAATATATGACTCTGGAACTGAGATTAATGTTAATTATCTCTATTAGTTTGATATTTGTAGTTGAGATTGGATTTTATTGTGTGAAGATTATGTGTATGAATTTCTTTATGGTTGCAATGAAGCTATGTTGATTAACGTGTTATTATCTAGTTAATATGGTTGATTTGCACCCTTGAGGGGTTGTTTAGCACTCAAATTTAAGAAAACTCATATTGCATCATTCCAATTTTAATTACACATTAAGTGGTTTCAAACAATATCTCAAGATGTAGTAGTTTGCTATGGCTGTAGGAACTACTATTAATTGGAAATATTGGACTTTTGTGGTATGGTTTTTCTTATCAAAACTTAATGAAGTTCTACTCCCATAACCTTTTTGAGCAATGATAGCTACTTTCTTCATTACCAAGAGCATCCATAATTCATATTCTCACTCCCAATTCAAACATTTCTTCATTACTTTATAAAAACACCAAAAAGAGTAGAAATAGTTTTATCTTCATGAATTTTAGTTTAAAAAAAACCAATTTCAAAACCCCCTTTCTAATATATTTTTTGCACTTAGTTTAATCTAGGGAACTCAAAATAAAAGGGCTCATTGATAAGAGAACGATCCCAAGTTATTTGCATTATATTGCATTTTAATTCGTGGTAATGAGGAAAAATATTATTTTGCCCCTAAGAATAAAATATTATTTTAAACCACACAAAACCACATAGTGCACAATGTAATATATATCCCAAATTTTGAGACAAGGAGTTTCAAAATAAGACTAAGATAAGAAGGCTGCTAAGCCAGTAAGAGTCCAAAGTCTTAAGCTAATTATAAGGAAAAACTTAAAATAATTATTAAAATTATTTTGAACTTTGAAAAAGATTGAGGAAAAATTATGAAATAGTAATTTGAAGATATGGAAATTTTATTGGAGGGTTACAAGTGTGAATAAGCATATAAAATTGTCAAAGTGATACCCTCCATTTCCATTATTTTTCGGTGGATATTGACTATACATGGAATACTCTCTATATTTTATTGGAAGCATGGGAAGCATGGAACACACTATTCCCTCACACTCCTTATTCATCCACGGGCAAGCATATCAATCACTCTCATTTCCATTTCATTTTGTCAACACATGCATGCTCTGTAATATCCTAAAGTGTGCACACATTATTATTATTATTATTATTATTATTATTATTATTCACTTGCTTCTCACATTGATATTATTATTATATACACACACTATTCTCAATGATCATAAGGCGACGGAATGACAAACATATGCAGCCAACTTGTCTTCCACTTTCAAATTATGATTCACTTTCTCCATGTATTCACGGCTGATGGATGCATGTCTCATTCACTCACTCTTATTCATTCACGGGTGGACTCTATGCATGCACGTCTCATTCACTCACTCTTATTCATTCACAGGTGGACTCTATGCATGCACGTCTCACTCACTCTTTCAATTATATTAGGACAGTGTCTTCTCTTCATTTCCTTTTTGTGAAGACACACATGAAGGCGGAGAAAGAGAGAAAGTGAAGAGCGTGAGTTATAGCCAAAGAAAAGAAAAAGAGACTCAGGGCAAGTTTGAGAAGTGAAAGTTATTGAAGAGGGAGGAAGAGTGTCTAAAACCTTTATGTAGTCTAGTTTCTAGTTGATGGTGAGCCTTGTAATCCCTCTCCCATCTTCATTTCAATAGTTGGGTGATGGTCTTGAGGTCCATAGGTTGCTAGAAATGATTGTTGTTGACATGGGATTCTTATCATCATGAACAAACATTACTATTTCTGGAAAATATGTGAAGTCAGTCAGGTTTATGCGCGGTTTTGACCCAGCAAATGACTTCCTCCAAATGTAAGATTTGGTAAGGTGAAGGTAAACTTCCTAAGCTTTAAAATGAGTCTTAGAATGTATTAATCCGATATCTAAAACTCCAGTTATGATTTTTCTAAGTTTGGTCACAAAAAACTGAAAAATCATGTTTTGATTCAAGTAATGTATACGTTTCAAATTCTGGGAATAATTCAGCTATAAATTGGTTTGGTGATTATTTTTCCCTTAAATTAGACTTAAATAGCTTCAAATAGAAATTTGAAAATCGGAGTTTTATGAAATTAATTATGAATTTTTGAAGCTAAGTATGGAATTTGGAACCTTTTCTGAAACGCTTGCCGAATGATGGTCATGTTTCTAAAATCTAGGAATGATTAGCATATGATAAAATTTTGAAACTAATTTTCATATAAACTAGACTTAATAAGGAGTTCATAGGTTTTTGAACCACCTGATTTAGACACCTAGAACTCCAAATATGGATTTTTGAAGTTAGACAATAAATCTGAATGTTTTCTAGAACAGTTAAGATGAACGAAAATTCTGGGAATAGTGTGTGTTTATTTGACAATGGAAGGTGTTTTTAACTAAAAATAGATTTAATGAGGAACACGTGAGTTTTGTACAATTAATTATGACTTTTCAAAATTGATTGAAAATTTTGTCAGCTTTTGGTATTTGAACGAAAGTATATATATAATTAGAGGAATTCGTTACTTGTCGGGATAACTACAGGATAGGAAATCAGTTCAAGAATTGGAAAGACCACAAGGAAATAACTTTCTCTCACATACTATGTGTTAGTTATGCTTAGTTTTGATAATGTCAAATATACTTATGGATATCAATAGCAAAAGTTTGCATACTATATTTATCTCCTACATTGACTAATTCTTAAATTTAATGTAGAATCAAAGATGTGAAGTTCATTTAAGAAAAATGATCAAGAAGAAGATAAATAAAGAAGTATTGAATGAAAGAAAGAAATGAAATCAAAGAAGATATGGAGCCAAATGATGAAGAACAAGAGAAGAGAAGAAAGAAAGAGTTAAATTATGAAGAGAAGAGAAGAAAGAAAGAAAAATATTGTTGAATGGAATGAGAAAGTCACTATACAAGTCCACATATTGATTCTAGAAGTCTCTACGATCAAATGAGAGTTGGAATGGCTCAAATCGGAGTTAAAATAAGCTTTGGGATGAGTTAAAATAAGGAAAAACGTGTTTTGGGATGAATTGACTCGAGGTAGAGTCATTTACCTTGAGTTAGGGCCAAAACTCGAGGTAGACCAACCAAACTCGAGGTAAATATGCCCTTCAGCAACTCTGTTCTACTCTGTTTCGGGTGAGGTCTGGTAAATCGATGATATTTCCTAAAGCAGAGATCAGATTGAGGTGAAATCAATTTTGTATGAAACTAGACATCCAATGCGTCATCTTGAAACAAATTCATGTCAAAAGAAGATCATATGAGAGAGCTATGAATTTTTGAAGTTGACCCATTTGCAACCGTCATACAGCAGACCAAGGTTCGCTAATTTAAGAATATCTCACAAACTACAAATCGGAATGGGCTGAAATCAATGGCATATTAAACTAGACTCATATAACTTTCAAAAAACATAAATAACACAGAAAAAAAATATAAAATGAGAGAAATATGATTTTTGGAAGTTAAGATTCTGTTCAGGATTGTGCAAAAAGGTTGGTTTAAGAACAATTTTTACTGATCTGATCATAGTGCTCAACATACAATCAATTTGGAGCTATTCTTCTTGCATTGGAAAGAATACTTAAAGAGTATTCTAGGGATATATGTGATTTACCAAGATTTGGAGGTTGACAGAGATGTTACTGGAACTTAACCAACAAAATGTGAAAATGCTGAAGGTATCTGTCACTATGACTCGAGCCAAGAGAATGAGACTTGAGTTTGTGCTTAAAATCGAGGCAAAGAATATGACTCGAGGCAAGGTGCTTGAGAAATCTTAGTAAGTGAGTTACGCTGACTCGAGGCAACATAGGAACCTGGAGTTTTACTCCAAACTCGAGGTAGGCTTCCTAACTCGAGGTAAAATCATTCGACCGTTATTCTTGAATTGGTTTAAGATAACTTGAGGCTGTATTTTGTGACTCGAGTTTATAGAAAACTCGAGGTTAGATATGAAACTTGAGGTAGAATGATTGGCTAACCAGATATGCTCCAAGTGAATTGATCACTGACAATTTAAATCTTAGTCAATCTATCTCTGTTGTTTCTGTTTCATGTTATGCTTTTATTATTTCTACTAACCATACTTCAAAGTTATGATTATAAAGAATTTCAGGAAAGGATTAATGCTCTGAGATAAAAAGCAAATACATGATGTCAGCAGCATTTAATGTTATACCACCAGATATCATCCGGAAAGCATCCGTTGATGATAAAGCATTTAAACATTCTTTCTTCTTCTACTACAACGGTCGAATATGGAAGAATGAAGCAGAAACATCCTTCATAGAAATATTCCTCAAGCTTGATTATCCTCCCAAGGCCAACCATCAACATTTAATGTCAACGGTCATATTCCAACGGGAAGAATTACTCAACAGACGAATCAATCTTCATTGCCTATAAATTGCGAAGTCTTCAAACTGGAAGAAGTGACGACAATTAATGAAAGAATCAAAGAAGCCAACGAAATGATTTTAATGCTTCACCATCAATAGCTCATATACTCTCTGTTTCTTAATATTCATAGTTTACAGTAGAGAGTAGAATAAATGATTTTGTACTTCAGTGTTTACATATTCACTTTTGAGAGAGAAGATCTATTGTAATCATTCTATTTGAGATTTGAGAGTTACTCAAGATTAGGTGATCTTGAGTGGGAACCAATTATATTCTTACAGTGTGTAAGGGGAGTCAATGAGAGATTTGGCTTCACAAGTGCCAGGGTAAACTTGTGGGTTTAAAGGCTTCTCTTGTGCCTGGTTAAACAAGGAGATAGTGGAAATCTCAAGTGCAGCTTGGGGACTGGATGTAGGTCAAAGATTGGGCTGAACCAGTATAAATCTCTGTTTGCATATTCTCTTCCCTAAACTCTTACATTCCAGCATATATATTTAAATGAACGACTGTTGGTTTGCAACTCATTACTGTCATACGAATTGCTTTCTGTAAGTTGCAAAAAAAAATTTAAAATTCATAAAGTTTTATCAGACACCCAATTCAACCCCTCTTGGGTGATAGCCAGGTCTAACACTATGTGTGCCTTTATATGCTTGTATTTACCATTATATGTATATATATACATGAAATGTATGAATTTATTGAATGTTGAATGTGTTGAATGAATTGAATGTATAAATGATGGTTGTCCTGCATGTTCTGTGTATGCATTTTATGTGAGTGATTAACGTTACTATTGGAATTCATTTGAATCCTAGAAATATTTTTAAAATAGTTAAATTGTAGCTCGGTAAGAAACTCAAGAACAAAGAAGGTGGTCATGAGCGAGAAGTTCAAGACGGAAAAAGTTTTTACTTTCGTCTGATATTTTCTTCTGAAGTATAAATAATTTGTATGTGAATAGTATTGTATATGTGAATAGTATTGTATACATGAATAGTAACTTCAGTAATTTAAAGAACACTTCTGTGTACGTATTAAAATGGTTTATTTAAGGCGGATGTTATACACAATGCACACTCGAGTATCCACTCACAGTGCACACTCGAGTGTCCTCTATGAGTGCACAATGTGCGCTTGAAGTGCACATTCAAGTGTGTAATATCATGAATTTTGGAATGAAGAATTTGAGGACAAGCCTATAATAGGCATACGACTAAACCCAATTTAGCAAGTGTGCACAAAGGATAGGCATGAAACATAGAGATTTTTGAGATACACATTAGTATAATAATTTAATATATGGAATTAACATTTTAATTGATCTCTAAGGTTCCTAATTTTTGGCCAAGTAAAGGAAGAATAAGTATAGGGGCCAAATGGGAAATTTAAAGACCATGAGATGATAATAAAACTTGGCCAATGGAATTAAGGGACACGTGTGCATATAATTAAGATGGAAAAGATAATACATGGCCTGTTAGATGAGCCTTAATTTTTGTTCCACGTGAAAAATAAGGAAAGGAGAGAAAATAAGACAACAATTCAAGTTAAAGTGTATCAAAAGTTGTTATGTGTATAACCCTTAATTGTGCCAAATGTAAGGCTAGGAAGATGACAAGTTTTAGACATAAAACCACAAAGATTTAGGAGGTGATGTGTTCAATAATCAAGGGTAGAGGAGAAAGGAATTATAAATTTATGACAAGTAGGCATGAAAGTGAAGATTAATAAGAAGCCACATATACTTATTTTTAACCACACATTTTACCTACCAAGTGAATTTGAATTCGTCACTTGTTTGCATGGAAAATGAACACATAAACATTAATTCTAATGAGATTGGAATTCTTCAATAAGCCATTATCCATGGCTATACGTGGAGATAAGGAAGAGACATGGAAAAGTTAAAGTTATACAAGCATGTGTAAGTCAAAGAGGCTTAAAGATGAAGTTTCTTGTGAGTGGCTAGGAATTTTCCAAGTCTACAAGGGGAATTTAATAATTGTGAGTGACTACATTTAAATTGTTGGAAGTGTTACATGGAAATCACTTAGGCCATTTTCGACTAGGAGAATGAATGGCAAGAAGAATGTTTATTTTCTTGTAATTTTGGTACATAAATGGCAACATATCTTTGTCATATGGACATGAACCAATGGCTAATAAATGCAACATTGAAGGCTTCCAAGTAAGGCCATATTTCGGCTAGGGAGACAAGACAAGGGATAATTACATAAGGTGAAAATTTATCCTATGTAATAGGATAAAAGAGCAATGAATGAACCATAAAATGCCACATCATATGATAAGTAAAATATGTGGAGTAAAAATGGACGACAAGGCAAGTTAAAACAAAGAAAATAAGTGGTAAAAAGGGACTGGAACAGTTAGGAAATACTCAAGTACCTAAAAGAGCCAATTATATTCGAATAATTATGGTGAAATGAGAAGGAAGAAGAAAGGGAGCAACAAGGAAGCTAAGGTAAGGAATGTTGAATTGAGTTTCTACTTCTCTTCTTCATAGTTTAACTTCAATAATTATGAGTTTCATAAGGGAAATTAATGCTCATGATGCTTTCTAAGGGAAGGTCAAAAGTTTAGAAGGAAAGGAAGAAAGAGCAAAGGTTTCCAAATGCAAGTGTCATAAATACTTTTGTGCACTTGTATATGTTATTATTTTAGAATTAATCTTATCTTATTTTGTAGATTTGAAGACTATAATTTGAAGATGAGGATGTCATACAAAAACTTGATATGTATATTTAAGTGTTGGAAATTATGCCCTAGGGGCTAATCATTAAATAACTTCCTAATTTGATTTATGAAGATAAATCAATGATTTAATAGATATCATATCTCATGTTTGATTTATGAAGATAAATCAAATCAGCTGGCTTCTAATTTGCATTAAATAAATTGATTGGATTAAATCAATTAGACAGATTTAATTTCCAATTCAATTTCAAAATTAATAAGATTGATTTTGAATATTTAATGCGGCCCATTAGGGTTATAAATACCCTTAGGTTGTAAGTAATTTGATTACACACATACACAAGAGAATTCAAGAGCCACAAAAAATCCCTAGAAAAAAGACGTGAGACAAAAGCTTGAAGGCACTAGCACGCTGTCATTCGTGTTGGAGTGCTGTTCGGTGTGGATACCGATAGAGGGAGTGGATTTGTAGAGTCGGCTCTTAGAGATTGATTGATCAAGAAGGCGTTAGCCCACGAGTTTGCAAAGCACGCACACAAATTCGCATAGGTACGATTCCTAATTACTAACCCGATTTAAACGTTGTTAATAGATCCTCTTCTTGGGATTCGTAATTTATTGGATAAATTTAATTCCGCTGCGTGTATGAATCCCAACATTAAGAACAAAATAAGTCTTTACATGGAATGAAAAGGCTAAATCGCACATAAAATCATAAGGATTCTAAAGATGAAATAAGTTTCATTTCCTTGGCAATTTTGGTTGGACGCTAAAGCACAAAGGAACAACATGATTTTGACTATTTGGACCTTTCCAAAGTTTTTAGAATGGAAAATTATTTAGGGTTAAGGTTAAGCCACAATTTATGGAAGCTTAATGATTTAATTAAGAAAGTTGCAAAACTGTCCAATGGAAATTCTGTTAGGTAGCATGCTTATGTCGTGTATTTGGATAATCAAATGAGGTCCAATGATTATGAAATTTTCCAAAATTGATGTATTCATTATAAGTTTTAATTTGATAAGTAATTTGTAATTTTTTGAAATGTTTACAAAAATTTTTGAATTTCTGAAATTGACCCTTAATTCTAGAATATGAATTTGAACAGCAAGGGTATTTTGGTAAAATTGGAACAGTACCAATTATTATTGTAATACCCAGATAATTACTATCTAGACTATTATGTTACCATAATAAAAATATATATTTAAGGAGATTTTGATCTCAACATGGTATATGATTATTCTATGTTCAAAGAAAAACACTAAGAAAATTAAAGGAAATTTAATATCGGAAATGTGAAAAATGTGTCTTAAGGTCATAAAACATCCTGAGAAAGATTAGGAAAAATTCTAAAAGGCATGAAATAATTATTAAAATTTAGAAAGCATATTATTCTTAATTTAGACAATTTAATAAATTATTTCCTATGAAAATAAAAAGAAGGAAAATTAAAAAGTATTTTAAGACTAAAATTGGCTCTATGACTTTTAATAATTTACATGGAGCTTAGATTATTAATGTCAATAAAGTTGTTGTGAAAAAATGATGAGTTTTAATTAAGAAAATTATTAGGAATTATTAAAGGATTAATTAAGTAATTTTTGGAATTTTATAAGCTTATAGAAATTTAGGAAACATGAAAAATGAAATAAATATAGGATAAATGGGATATTATGGTAATTGGAAAATATATATATATATATGGTGTGTTGGCCGAATTTAGGGGGGGGATAAGGATGGAGTTTGATTTTTATCATATAATAATAATATAAATTTAAGCATGTGTTAAATAGATAATGTTATAATAATAAGGAGTAAACAGATAATGGAAATAAGAACCGATAGGAAATAATTCATAAACTAGAATCCAGGGATGAGTTAAGAAAAATCAGAGTATATTATTGATCAGTGGATTTTTATCCAGAAGTTGGCGCCGGCAGAAGTTATTTCTGTAATCGGTCACGAATACCGAGGATTTTCGGCAGATAACGGAATGTCCTTAATAAGGGTATAAGGTAAGGAGAACCTAGTAATCTCGAAGAGGATGACAAGACCTTCAAGGTATTGCTTCCGAAATTTTAAGTTTTTACAGAATTTCGCGATCAGGACACCGAACCAGGAACTTATCAGATAAAGCAAGAGGATAAGGTTTGATGATGCAGCTAGGATGAGGTCAGCAATTTTGTCTTTTAGGGGGGGAAGAAGTCGGCCAAGCAAGGGAGGGCCAAGATCAAACCACCTAGCAAAAGTGCGATCCTACAATCAGAATTCAACCAGACAAAGTTCAAGGAAATTACGAAAATGCCATTGAGATTTTCTATAAATAGCTTCCATTCCTCTTCATTCTTCACCAATTCACTTACAATCCTAGAGAGAAGTTAGAGAGAGAAGCTCTGGAAGAAGAGTAAGAAGTTCATAGCAAAGCTCTGAGTAAGTTCTTCAGTCCTTAGTTTTTAGTTCAGTAGTTCTTTCGGTAGTTATAGTAGAACTGCTAGAGTAGTTTTTAATTTTTAAGATAGCTTAAATATTATGTTTTAGGAATAAATATGATATTTATCTTAGGAATATGTTAGAGGAAAGTTATAGCAAAAAATTTTGAAAGTTTAAAATCAAAATAGCGAAGCTCTGGCGAAATTCCGCCAAATAATCACATTAGGGGCAAAATGGTAATTTGTACCTAAATTGCCTGTTTTGGTTTTAAATGTTCATACAAGTAATATTATCCTTATAGGATATCCGAAACCATGAATCGCTGTTTCCGTTGTTTCCGCTGTCACCGCTGTCAAATCACCGTCGTACCGCCGTCAAACGCACCACCACGCTACCGGAGTACTCGAAATCGTCAACGGAGGTACGGACACGTATTGTAACTTTAACACTTATGCTGCTTATAGACATATATGTGGTAGACATATTGCTATACTAAGACTCTGTCTAGGGTTGTCAGTCATACATACAGCTTATTACGGGTTATAGTCTTGATAACGCTGTTGGGTTTTCCTAGCGCTGAGGACACGATGGGAGATTGTGGCACTGGTTTATGTGCAGACATAGTGTGGGGCTTTACATATTGCTGTGTGCTTATGTTCTGTCCATTGTTGATCATACATCTGCTGTGTGCTTATGTATTGATGTGCTGTTATGTTGTTATGAATATTTGTTGCCTATATATGATTTATTTGAGCATAAGGTTAACCGTTACCTGAGATCCAAATGGGAATTGGATCTCAGCTGTAGCTTCAGGTTCAGGAGGAGCCAGGGTGGAGGAGAGCGACAAGTAGCCGATGTAAGCGGATTGGAAGATCTTATATGTTTTAGTGTTTGAACTATTTAGATATTGTCTTTTTGGAATCAATAGATGACTGTATAAGGATGATTACACTATGGTTATGTACTTCTAAATATTTAGTTACTCGTTTAATCGAAATGCTTGACTCTGATCACGGTTTGTTTTAAAAAAAAAAAATTGGTATTTTAAATTGGGATGTTACAATTATGGCTGAAGGTGATATGTTTATTTGAAAATAGACATATCAAGGGAAATTTAGGCTTTGGAATCACTTGATTTAGACATGTGAATAATTAATTATAAATTTTCCAAGATTGGTGACAAATTCTGGAAATTCTGGGGGGAAATCTGAAAATGAAAGTGAACAGGGTAAGAATGGAAATTTTGGCATTTTTGGTAATAAATAAACTAATTTTAGCTAAATGAAGATTAAATGGTAATTAATTCAAGTATTATTTGACTTATGGAGAATTTACATAAGTGATGAATATTATTTATAATTATAGGGAGTGCCGTCATTGGGAGGTTTTAAAAAAATTCGGGAGTGGTTGTCAGTTTAAGATCTATCAGGTAATAACTCTAATCTCACGTACTCTACATATCTGTGTATGCCTGTTGGAACCATGATTGTGAATCTATGTCTGGGACACACGTTTATCGCATTCAGTTGCTTTTGGGTTTGAGGCCCAATTGTTGTTTTCTCAGCACTGCGGATTCAGAACTTGTTGTGTGCTTTACAGTTATTGTTGTGTGCATATATGACTGCATGTTTTGGGACTTGCTATGTGATGTGCTCAACAATCATCACTATGTGCAGATGGTGACTACGTGCGATATATATTGAATGTCGTATTGTTTATCTTCATTATTGTGGTTGACTGTCATAAGCTGTACATACATTGTGCTTGAGATTAATATATTACTTTGGGATCCTTCGAGATTCCAGCCCCTGTTACTGCTGTGAATTGTACAGTATATTGGACATAGCTCCTAAGGCAAGGCGGTAAATGTCAAGCAAGTAGAGGTGTCGACTCAGTTCCAGATTGTTCGAGGAATATTTGTAGAAAAATTGTATGTAACACTACTACAAAATATCGATACTACTAACTTAAAAGACGTCCATTTAAAAAAAAAAAAAGAAAGTAAAAAGTGAAGGAGGTGACATTGTTGTAATTATTTACTTGATTTTAAGAATTTAGACGCCCTAAATATTAATTTAGGACGCCTAAAAATTTTTTTGACGTCCTAAATATATTTTAGGATGCCAAAATCAATATTTTTGGTGCGATTTAGAAAATTTGGAAAATATTTTAGTACCATAAATTTTTTTGGCGTCTTAAATTAGATGTAGGATGCCAAAAATATTATTTTTGATGTCCTGAATTATGTTCAGAATGCCAAAAAGATCTTTTTGGCGTTCTAAAATACACTCAAGATGCAAAAAAATCAGTATTTTTAAAATGTTTTAGCGGAAGAATTTTTTTGGCGTCCTAAATTATGTTCAGGATGCTAAAAAGATCTTTTTAGTGTTCTGAAATACACTCAGGACATTTTTTTAGTAATTCTCCCATGTCTTCAAAAATATTAATTTTCACCCAAATGACTTTTTTTTTTCAAATTCTTAAATTTTCTCCCAATACCTACAATGCAAGATTAAGTAAAAGGTAGTATCAAAAGTCCAAAAAATTATTTGCATGAATAATTAATAGATTATGACAATTTTACCCCTAATTTCACTTAATTCAATACAAATGTCCCTAATTCAAATTAGTGCTTAATCATGCAATAATGTCCCAAAAAATACATTAAGAATCTCAATTTAATTATGAAATATCATATAAAAATATGGTTCGATCAATTCACCTTAACATGCTAATTCATTTTCTAAATTCAATTTAGTGAAATTACTCATTAACATGTTAATTCATCCATCCATATAATGCATATTAATCTAGTTTTCGTTATTTAATGCGTTAAATCTCTTTAATTAGCATGTTAACAAGTCTTTCTAAAAACTTGTCAATAAACTTCACTTACGTCATTTACTCTACTTAATGTGAGAAAGTTCTTCCTTTGCTTCTGAAATTGACCTAATGATCCGTTAATCACGTTAAATAATGCATTAACCTTGTTTTTGAAAAGGATTTCTTTTTAATTTCCAATTAGCGTGTTAATTTCTACATTTAATTAACTTGAGCATAAGACATACATTAATTAACAAGCGCCCCCCCCCCCCCCCCCCCCCAACACACACACACACACGAGTTATAGGATACCATCTTTGATAGCTATTATGTAATTAGCAGCTGAAAAGAAGTGGCACTCCCCACAATAAATTGGATCATTCTTTAAAACAGGGTTAACAGAACAACGAAATATAAAATCACTTGGCAAGCACTTAGAAAACATTTGGAAACAAAAGAAAGCTTGAAAGTTCAGAGGAGGAAAAGAGTGCTTGAGATTTCCTGTGCATACTCTACCTTTCATAGGTGGTGTACCAAGGCATTCGTCGGGAAGAAACTTAAAGTCCATTAAACTCGTTGATAATAATTTAATCTCTGGTCACAAAAATTAGCTGCAATAAACTCTTAGGTTTTGATCGAATGCTAGGAGCTCATAAAATTATATTATTTATGGCCATTATAAGCCATTTTCATCAAGAAGCATATGCTACTAACTTTACCATCGAAAGGAGAAACTTGCATCTAGATTTGGAAGGAATGGGTATAAACAACTTTAGTTAGAAGACCCATAGAGTTCGAGCACTAGCAATACTTACTTAAAAGTTCCACTAAAATTACAATTGATCATCTTATATTGACTTGGAATTTAGACTCTGAAATTTTCAAAAAGCAAAAACCAATAACACAGAAAGATGTTTTGGGTGATTGTCTAAAACATCAAGAAGGAAGAAGGATATAATAATGCACAAATGATTGCAATATTTTTCTTTTGTAGATGAGATTCCATTGCCTTGCAAGAAAGATTGAGGATGTTATTGTCCAAAATCCTTTTCAGCTGGAAGGGCGGCCACAACACCTAATCAACTGGGCAAGACTCCTCCTACGAAGCCTTAGCAATTCAATTAGCTATCAAGTTTACTTCCTTAGGAATCTAAATATAAAAATGATGCCTGATTAATTCCCTTGAGACAATTATATTCTCAACAAGTAGGACCTCACACCTCCATCAGGAGAAGTTCCTTTTTTATTAACACAAATAATCAACACATGATTATCAGACTAAAAAAGAACATCATCCAAATGGTTGTTAGAGGCGAACCAAATAGCATCAAGAAGAGCTATTTCTTCTGCTAACATAATAAAGTCTGTTCGAATAGTTCTAGAGCTATCATCCAGAATCCAACCATTTGAATATTCTAACAATGAATGAGCAACAGCTTCACCGTACCTTTTCTTGAATTAAATGCACAACCAACATTTATCTTAGGGTTAAGGTGCGTCCAGCATAATAAACTATTACCCCAGAAGCATCCAGCACAATAAACTATCAAGTGGACCGTCCAGCACAATAACTTT
The DNA here is from genome assembly GCA_037074495.1 of Acacia confusa. Lineage (NCBI taxonomy): Eukaryota > Viridiplantae > Streptophyta > Magnoliopsida > Fabales > Fabaceae > Acacia > Acacia confusa. Next base: position 40,254,015 of record CM073502.1, on the reverse strand, counting down.
TTGAAAAGGAGCGTCCAACACAATAACTTTTTGAAAATGAGTGTTATGTCCAGTACAATGCCGTTAGTTTTAAGCTAACGTCCGTTTTCTCTTAAGGTCCAACAAAAATTACATAAAAGAACTCAAATTTTTAGAAAATTATCTTTTAGCTCCAAAATTTTTTTATAATTTTTATTTTAGTCCCTCCATCACGGAGGAACTAAAGTGAAAATTACAAAAAAAATTTGGGGCTCAAAAATAATTTTCTAAAACTTTGGGTTCTTTTCTGTAATTTTTGTAGGGCCATCCCTACCCCCAAAATCCGCCCCTGGTTATAGGCCTTTTTTTCAGCTTTAGCCTAGCCTATGACCTATTAACGAGGCTTATAATTTTAAAAATTTTGTAAGCAGCCTAACAAAATACAGGTCTCACCTCAAAACAAGCCTTCTTCAAATAGGGTGAAAATAGACCTACTTTAAACAGGTCGAAAATAGACCTACATCTAATAGTTTGTTTAAAGTAGGTCTTTTTTTTTGCTTATTTAAAGTAATTATGTTTTCGTCCTGTTTGAAGTAGACTTGTTTTGGGGTGAGGTTTGTGGTTTGTTAGGTTGTTTACAAAATTTTTAAAATTACAGACATCCTTAATATGCCATAGGTTAGGTCATGCTAAGGTCCAAAAAAAGGCCTATAACCAGGGGCGGATTTAATCCCCGCAAAAATTACAAAAAAAGAACCCAAAATTTTAGAAAATTAGCTTCCAGACCCATAAAATTTTTATAATTTTCACTTTAGACCCTCCATATAAAGTACGTGGAAGGACTCAAATAAAAATTTTGAAATGTTTTTGTAACTTAAGTATAGTTTCACAAACATATGGGTGCTATTCTATAATTTTTGCGGACTCAGAAAACGACGTCACCTTCAAACTAACGGCATTATGTTGAACAATCCTTTTTAAAAGATTGTTGTGCTGGAGAGTCCACTTAAAAATTTATTAAGCTGGACGTACCTTAACCCTTTATCTTAATTATATTACTAAATGGAATTTGCCACCTGCTATTACATGCATTGACCCTAGACTCATCATGATGCCTACCTTCAACTGCATTCCATCCATTGGCCACCCAATACTCTAAATAGAAAATCTTCAATTTCATTTAGAGCAATTTGTGAGTTTATTTTAGTTTAAAAAACATAAATATATTATGTTAGAAAATTAATACTTGTAACTATACTTTGCCAATTACACAATCATAACTTGAATTTGATTCGTCAATATTTTTCGTTAACAATATCAATGATGCTAAAAATATAAAACTAAAAGTATATTTTATAACATTAAAAGTACATCTAAGAATATAGCTTAGGCAAGCTTATATTTAGAGCTTTTTCATCACTTTTAAACTCCAAGCTTTGGGCTGGCAGTAACTTTTCGATTAAGTGATGAATTGGACGAGGCTTCAAGAAGAGCCCATTCTTCTAAAAGAGCCCATTTCAATTCCATTTGAAGATAATATTTGGGTGTGACCCAGTTTTTCACTCCTCCCAACTTTATTCTTGGTTCTCTAATTATCTTATTCTAGTTGTTGTAAGTATTGTATGTAACATTTAAGTAGCGTGATTTTAATTTAAAACAAAAAGGTATTTTGATCTTTTTATATGGATAAGAAATTACATTAATCTCTTTACATTTATTAATTATTTTAGAACTTAATTGACATTAATTTTTTTATATGGTGCTTATTTGTATATTTTAGGGCATTTTCCATTAATTTTTCGGATCAATGAATGGTTGAGATAATGGATATTTAATATTGCACCATTTTTAATAGAGCAACACAACATTGTCCCACTTAATAGTTTATAATAGCCAATATCCTTGAAAGAATAATTTAAGGGAAAAGTGCAGTTTTAACCCTTTTAAATATATTAATTACCTCGGCTCATCTCCATGGGTGCTAGAGAAGGAGTACAATCTTGTTTTTTTTTTTACCGGAGCAAAATGCTTGATGCATGCGCACAAAATGCACAAGTAATTGCATTTAAGTATAATCCAACTATTTAAATACATATAAAATTTTGCAGGTTAAAATATAGATTAAGTATAAAGCGAAAAATTGAAATACCTAAAGACACCGAGCAAGGTGTTATTCTCATCTTGATTTCCTTTTCAATTTACGTATATCTTTAACATACTGACAGTAAAAAAACAAATAAATAATTAATACGGTTCATCTAGAGTTCGAGAAAATCAAGTGAATAATGACTATTAACTTTAGTGGCCAAAAAAACGCCTATTAACTTGTTCTATTCAGATTTTAGATTTTTAATATGATATTGATGCAAAATCAATGATAAAATTGGAATTAATTAAACAGCATAATACGTGTCTTTTTTTAATACAATAATACGCGTATTAATGCGTATCTATTTGGGTATAGAGGTGTAGGCATACGCACAGCATGGAGAGGGAAAAAAAAGTCACTCTTAAAATAGCATTTTATTAAATATCCCCCAAATAATATTTAACATTGCTTCTATTATATAGATATAGTCATTAAACTGCCCCCAAAGCATCATTTATTCAGGTATCCATGACAACGCAGAGATCATTCTTCCTTCTCTTGGTAGCGCTAGCGCCAAAAGACACTCTTCCGCATCCGATTCTTCAAGCTTCGTTGGATTTGGAAGTTTCCAATCAAAATGAAAAAGCATGTTGGAAATAAACTCAAAGTTTGACCCTCTGAAATTATAATTAATTGTGCTATCCAGTAACCTCTCTGGCACAAACTTTTCTGGTTCATTCCCATATTTGGGAATTGGGATCTCTCTTCCAATTGCCCAAGCATTAACAATAACTATACTCTTTGCAGGTATCTCATATCCATTGATTTCACATCTCTCTCTATTTTCTCTTGGAACCAACAATGGCACAGGAGGATGCATCCGTAAGGTTTCTTTGATGATAGCGGCAACATATTGCAACTCAAAGTTCTGATTCTTCCATATATCCTTTGCCTCCATAAACTCTTCTGACCTATATAATCAACAATGTAACTTCTACTATTTTCAAATTTATCAACACAAGTTTATGCATGATTATACCTCTTCTTGTGCCTTTTTCATTGCCACAAGTTGTTTGTAAGTAATTCTGTCATAGCCCAATCTACTGTTGTTGTTGGTGCCTCGGTGATAAATCTCAAATTTCATATATTTTATCCCGCCTTATTCATTTATTTTGAGGACTATTTTAGGCTAATTTGAATTTATTAGATAATATTTGAATTGTTAGCCAATTTTAGGAAATAATATAAATCTGAATTGATTATGAGATTATTTAATTTAAACCATTAATATTATGATTGTTATCTTGTGATTGGATAATATTTCTAAGAGTTAAGGTGCAAAAATACACATAACCTTTTTTCCCAGGAGCTCCCAGCACCACAATCTTTTTCTGGACCAAAAATACACACGCCATTATGTTTTGGGAGCAAAAACACCATGGGCCGTTAGTTGACCGACGTTCACTGTTAATTTGAACGGAAATGAACAGTAACTTCGCTGAAATTACATTTTGCCCTTATTTTTAAGCTGAAATTACCATTTTACCCCTAGTTTTAAATAATTTTTTTAAAAAAACACTAAAATAAACCCTTCCCCGCTGGTGGGCCCTACCACCGGCCACACCACTGCCGGCGGCCGCCCTCCCCACCACCGGCCGCCGGTGGCGGCCACCTTCGGCGACCTCCTCTGACGACTTTTTTTTTTAAAAAAAAAACCTTAGTTTTTAATAAAAAAACCTTAGTTAAAAAAAAAAAATCACCGGAGGAGGTTGCTAGAGGTGGCCGCCAGTCACTGGCAATGGGGAGGGCGGTTGCTGGTGGTGGTGTGGCCCACTGGCCTCCCCTTAGTTTTTTGTAAAAAAAACCTTAGTTAAGAAAAAAGTCGCCGGAGGTGGCTGCCGGTCGCCTGCCGCAACCGGAGGTGGCTGCCAGTCGCCGGCTGCGACCAGTGGTGGGAAGGGCGACTGCCAGTGGTTGTGTGGCCGGTGGTGGGGCCCATCGGCAGGGAAGGTTTATTTTAGTGTTTTTTTAAAAAAAATTATTTAAAACTAGGGGCAAAATGGTAATTTCAGCTTAAAAATAAAGGCAAAATGTAATTTCAGTGGAGTTACTGTTCATTTCCGTCCAAGTTAACGGTCAACGTCGGTCAACTAACGGCCCGTGGTATTTTTGCTTCCAAAACATAGCGTCGTGTGGACTTTTGGTCCAAAAAAAAGGTTATGGTGCTGAGCACTCCTGGGGAAAAAGGTTATGTGTATTTTTGTACCTTAACCCTATTTCTAAATATATGATAGATCACAATTTTATTTAATTCTTGCAGGATAAGGAAAAGCATATTAGAATATCCTACGGTATAGAATTGATCTTGGAAACTAAAGGAAGATCTAATAGTGGAATTTTATTAGCTTCTTAAATTTTAATAGACTCAAGTTAGTACCCAAAGCTCTCCTCTCTTTTCTTAAAAAGACCTAACGGCCAACACAAAAGAAATGTTGTCATAGAGAGCCAAATGCTCATTTTCTCTGGAAGTTTCAGCCTTTTCCCAAGAACAATAATTTACGCAGAGACCAGGGCTATTGCTTGGATCCAATATCATTGCCTCTCATTTCTAGTTTTGTTTCTTACGAATCCACCATTATTTCCCTTTACATCCAATTAACTCCATCATCATCCATCATTCTGCATGGCCGTGAGTTGTGTAACATTTGGAGGGAGGGCAAATTTCATGCTAGCGTGAGTTATTTGGGAAACAATTTGGGAGGAGCATGGAAAAAGCTAGAGCCTAAGAACTTGCACTTGCCAAAAACGAGGATTAGAGAAGACGGAAGTAGAGAGTATTCTCAAAGAGAATTGGAACTGGATCTCAATGTTTATTATTCAGTAATATATTACATATATAGAGAGAGTATAGGTGGCATGTGAGACAACTAATAGTGTATACGTGTGACAGTATAGCCGTTGAGAATATAACAAATTTCTAATTGTTAGATCTGGCTATCACCCAAGAGGGGGGGTGAATTGGGTGTTTGATAAAACTTTAGGAACTTTAAGAATCTTTTTGCAACTTATAACTTGACAATTAGATATTCAAATATAAGCCTGTACTGGAAATGTAAGAGTGTAGGGAAGAGAGTATGCAAACTGTGATTTATCCTGGTTCGGTCCAATTCTTGACCTACGTCCAATCCCCAAGCTTCACTTGAGATTTTCAATCCACTATCTCCTTGTTTAACCGGGCACAAGAGAAAAGCCTTTACAAACTCACAAGTTTAGTCGGGCACTTGTGCAGCCTTCACAATCTCTTACTTTGATTACACGTTCTGTACTTGGAGAAATCCTCTCACTAGGATTCACTCCCCCTTACAAACTGTAATCAATACACTTGCTTGATTACACACTCTGTACTCGAAGTAATCCTCTCCCTAGGATTCACTCCCCTTACAAGCTGTAATCACAACACAGTGTTTCCCACTCAAGATCACCCAATCTTGAGTATCTCTCAAATAAACTAATTTACAATCAATCTTCTCTCACAGAAGTGAATATGAACACTGAAGCACAATACAAATCATTTCACTCTCAATAATAAACTATGTAGGCATTAAAAACAGAGAGTAAATTATGCGAAAATCAGAGTATTAACATGTTGGAGGTGTAAGCTTATGCTCTACGTTTTTCTGTTGTTCTTCCACACTTGAGTCTTCAAGTCTTCAGGTATTTATACTGATTTGAAGTATATGAACGTTGTAGATCCGTTGAGACTTGAACCCATTCGAAAATATAGCTGTTGTGAGTGTTTCTTCATGAATCTAGCTGTTGTGACCACTTCTGTTTGTTGGGAACATTCTCTGATTTGAATATTTGAATTTTGGCTCTTCAAGAATGTCTCGTATGATGTTCAACAGCCTTTGTTGGTGGGAGCCTTATTGTCTGCATTGAAGAAAGGTTAGGCTTCTTTCCAGGCTATCATCCATTTGCTTTGGTTGAGAAGATATATTAAAATAATACAAGTGATTCATGGAGTTGCTTTATTTAATTTTAAAGCAAATCTGAATCTTCTAAAATCTGAAACTCAAACATATCAAGATTGTAGAACGTTTGAATTCATTATAGTTGAGCATTCAGCTTCATTTCTCCAAGTTTCTCATTCGGTTCTGCCTTCTTTGCCATTTTTGAAAATCTACAGCAACCTTCATCTTCATGCTTATGACAGATTTTGATTTCCATCAAGTTTGATGTTATCTCAAGCTTTTAATCATCTGAAACTTGCTAGAAAACTGATTAATCATGATTATAAACAATAGCAATAGATGATATGAAGTATTAAGATAAACCATGAAGCTTTCACAAGTTGGCGCAATCTGATTTTTAAAACTTCAGCGACTGAAACTGGAGTTTGCAAAACGAAACTGGAGTTTGCAATGGCTAGAATGGAGTTTAGAATCCAAACTCGAGTTTAGGTCTTCCAGAGAGGAATGTCGCGATTTGAGTCTTCAATCACACTTGAACATAAGGCTAAACTCGAGTCATTAAGTGACTAACTCGAGTTTTGGACTTTTGAAGTGAAACTATGCTTAAGTCCACAAAACTCTAAACTGGAGTTTTCAAATGCAAACTGGAGTTTACAAAGTTCATAATATTGATGAGCTCTCTGTTTGCCACAAACTGGAGTTTGTAAACTAAACTGGAGTTTACACCAAGCTAAACTGGAGTTTGGAAATTAGACTGGAGTTTACAGCGAGCTAAACTGGAGTTTGGAATCCAAACTCGAGTTTAGGTCTTCCAGAGATGAATGTCGCGATTTAAGTTTTGAACCACACTTGAACTTAATGCTAAACTTGAGTCATTAAGTCACTAACTCGAGTTTGCTCTCTGTCAAGTACAAAACTGGAGTTTGCTAACACAAACTCGAGTTTCCTTCTCCATGGCTTAGTCGACCATCCTTCTCACAAGTTCTTCGCTTTCTGACTTGATAAAGATCAATCCCTGGAATCAAGTGCCTATCTCCATTATACCTTTTAAGTCTTCTTTCCAACACAAGAAGAATCAGCTCCAAACTCAATATAATCTGACAGTTATGACCCGATGAACGAAGGCTGTTCTTTGCCCAGCGTTTTTCCAGCATCTTGAATTTACAGTCAAATTTTGAAGATCATATCTCACTCATTTGATCTTTGTTTTCCATGATCTTCATATTTATGGAAAGCTATGTGAGTCTACTTTCATATGCCACCGATTTCAGCTCATTACGATGTGTAGTTTGTGAGATACACTAAAATCATTGAAGCTTGGTCTGTTGTGTGGCGTGAATTCCTGTTCCAACTTCTGAAATTCATAGCTCTCTCATCTTAGCTTCTTTGGGCATGAAACTTTGTCAAGATGACGCACTGGATGTCTAGTTTCATACAAAATTGATTTCACCTTAAACCGATCTCTGGTTTGGAAGATATCATCGAATTACCAGAGGTCACCTGTGCTGAACGTGAAACAGAGTTGGACAGAGTTGCTGAAAGCTTGCTAAACTCGAGTCATTAAGTGACTAACTCGAGTTTTGAGTTCCAAACTCGAGTTTACATTGGATGACTTGAGTTTGGCTCATCCAGAGACGCCAGAGTTGCTGAAGACACTCCAACTCGAGTCATTAAGTGACCAACTCGAGTTTACATTGGCTAACTCGAGTTTTGTTGATCCAGATACACCAGAGTTGCTGAAATCACCCAGACTCGAGTCTATAAATGGCAGACTCGAGTTTATCCATCCAGAAACTGATATTTGCTTGTTCTAACTCCGAATCGAGTCATTCCAACTTCCAATTGATCGTGGAGACTTCAAGAATCAATCTAAAAACTTGTGTAATGATTTTCTCAATCTATTCAACAAGTTCTTCTTTCTTTCTTCTCTCTTCTTGATTAATCTTCATGAATCAACTCATTATTTCTTTTCTTCTCTTGTTCTTTCTCCACAAGAACAAATCTTCTTGATTACTCTCCATGAATCAACTCATTCTTTCTTATCTTCTCTTGTTCTTTCTCCTCATGAACAAATCTACATCAAATGTAGCAATTAGCCATAGTATATGATATATATAAACTTTTTGCTCTTACTAATGGCATCTATATAAGACATCATCAAAACTAATCATAACCAACACTAACAACTTGCCACTTACTTTCCTAACTGATCAATAACAGTATAATATTAATGCCGATAACTCCAATATTCCCTATACAACTTCTTTTCAATTCAAGTAATTGAAACTAAATACATTCAAGCGATCACGAAAAGGCATAAATAAACTCTTTCCTAATGGTTTTGTTAGCACATCAGCAACTTGATCATGTGATGGGACATAGCCTATTTGAATATGACCTACAACAACTTTTTCCTGAAGAAAGTGAATATCAATTTCCACATGATTGGTTTTTGAATGCAGTACTGGATTTGATGCTAATGCTATAGCACCATATTGTCACACCAAACAGTAGGAATTTCAACAATAGGTACATGCATTTCCTGTAGAAGCTTCATAACCCAAACAACATCTGAGGAGGCATCTGCAAGGCTTCTATATTCTGCTTTTTGTAGATGAGCAATAAACCACTGGTTGACACTTAGAAACTCATGTAACATGATTAGAGCAAATATAGGTGCAATTACCACTCACAGAGCGACGGTCTTCTCTATTTGTAGCCCAATCTAAATCTGAAAAAGCATGAACAGCCTAGGAAGAGGATGTAACAATAAGCCATAGTCAATAGCACCCACAAGATAGCAAAGTATTTGTTTAACTCCTGTCCAATGAAGTTCACGTGGATTTTGCAAGAATCTACTCAACCGGTTGACAGTAAATGATATTTCTAATCTAGTATAGCATAAGTACTACAACTTGCCTAGGACACCTCTATACAACTTAGAATTTTGTAGCTGATTACCTTTTGTGGAAGTGAGTTGAAGGTTAGTTGCCATGAGTGTAGCATATGACTTTGCATTGAGAAATTTGGCATCATGGAATAAACCAAGTATATACTTGCATCGAGACAACAGAACACCATGAGGTGTATGATAAAGCTCAATGTCTAAAAAATAAGACAGTGTGTCCAAGTCTTTTAATGAAAACATATCACTCATGGTGGTGATAAGATTTTGAACTTCATCATCATTAGACCCAGTGATGACTATATCATTAACATAAAGAATTAAGTACACAATATGTTCCTAATTCTTTCTTATAAACAAACACGGATCTAATTTAGAAGCAATGAAACCTAAGGTAGACAAGGTTGAATGTAACTTTAGGGACCAAGCTCTACGAGCTTGTTTCAAGCCATAAATGGCCTTGCGCAGCTGACATACTAAAGCCCTGCCATCTGTGGAAGAGCCCAGTGGAAAACCTGGTGGAGGCTCTATGTATACCTCCTCTGAGAGATCGTTGTTCAAAAATGCATTATTGAAGTCTAGTTGTCTTAATTTCCAGTCAAACGAGATGGCAACAATGAGTAAAATGTGGATGATGGAGGCTTTGACAATCGGGCTGAAAGTATCAACATAATCAATGCCAAGAGCTTGGGAAAAACCCTTTGCTCAAGTCTGGACTTCCTTTTAGCTAATGAGCCATCAGCATTGGTCTTGGTTTTCCACATCCATTTGCATCTGATAAGTTGTCTATGAGCAAGTAAAGGCACCACATCCCAGGTATTAAATTTGAGAACTGCATTATACTCATCAAGAGTAGCATGCTTCCATGCAGGATCAGTTAATGCTTTTGTGATAATAGTATGAGTGACAACATCAATGGCTACTAAGAAGACTTTTGGTTTGTGAATTCTAGATTTACTGTGAGTAGTCATTGGATGATGATTGTGAGGTGAGATAGCAGCTGTAGGTTTGTGAGATGAAGTAGTAGCTATAAGTTTGTTAGGTGAGATATCAGGAGAAGCAATCTGCACCCGATAAGAAACTAAAGATGGTTAGGTATTGTCTGTGTTTGATTCAAGAGTAGTGACTGATAGTAATGTAGTAGGAGAAGGGATAACACTGATTAGTTGGGGCAAAGTGCTGAAGGGATGTTTAGAGATAAGGAAAGATACAGAGGAAGGGATGGATTGGGATGAACTCGCTACCGCATTCCTGACATAAAACTGAGTACTAGTTGGGTGAAAATAGGATTCATCAAAATTGACATGTCTAAAGATGTATATGCGCCTTGTGAGCATGTCAATGCATCGATAGCCTTAATGTTGTGAGCTGTAACCCAAAAACACACAAGCAACAGGCCTGAAGGCCAATTTGTGAGAGTTATAGGGTCTGATATAAGGGTAAAAAATATAGCCAAACAAACATAGGATGGAGTAATTAGGGCGGACTTTATGAAGTTTCTCATAGGGTGTCATATTGGAAGCTAAAGCTTTAGTAGGCAACCTATATAAGAGAAAAACAACAGTGGCAAAGACATCCTTCCAATAAAACATTAATAAAGAGGCATGAGCTAACAATGTTAATCCTATTTCAACAATAGAATGATGACGTCTTTCAACTAACCCATTTTGTTTCAATGTATAAGGATAAGAGAATCTATGTTGTATACCGCATTCAGCAAGATAAGACTGAAAAGCTAGAAATTCACCACCGTTATCATATTGGACTTGCTGAATTTTATTGTGGTATTTGTTTTCAACAAGTTGTTTGAACTCCTTGAATTTAGATAGGGCATTAGGTTTCTTACTTAAGAAATAAATCCAAGTAAAGTGGCTATAAGCATTGACAAATGCAATGTAATAAACTAATCCATAAGATTGAATGGGGGCAGGGCCCCAAATATCCATGACAATCAACTTTAAGGGTATATGATACACAGTGGTAGAAACAAAAAAAGTTAGCTTGTGACTCTTTCCAAATTGACAAGCTAAATAAAGACTCTTATTGTGTAGAGAAGTAAATGCAATGGAATTACAATTAAGAATCCCCTTCACAGTATCAAGAGAGGGATGGCCTAATCTTTGATGCCATAAGGACAAGGGATTAGTAATAACATTGAAAATGTGTGACTTTTTGAAGACAACAAATGAGGTAGAACAAAGGTTGATCTTGCAGATCCAAGTTTATTTGACTTGACAGACATCACATTAACTAACAGAGGATACATTCCATTGTGTTCAACTCCAGACATCAAGGGTTGTCCAGTCCTCATATCATTGATGATACATTTATGAGGAAAGAATTCAATAGAGGCATTATTCTCACGAGTGAACTTAGCAATAGATAGCAAATTCTTCTTCATTTTTGGAACATATAAGACATTGTTTAATGTAAATTGCGCATTAGTATTTGAAAGAAATTTTTACCAGTAGAGCATATTGAAGATAACTCACCAATACTACCTTGAGTTGTGCCTATGCCACAGAGAACTAAGTTTGACTTAAAGTGCGACTCATCATGAGTTATGTGTGATGTGACTTATCTGTTACAGTTGTAGGAGTAACCAGAAAAGCTTGAACAGTAAGAGGTTTAGTTTTGGCATTCATAGTAGAAGAAGGAACCACAGAAGTCACAATATTGACGTTGGCAGATCTAGAGGCATGCAGTTTAGACGAAGCATCTGATTCAGAGGATTCTACCGGGACAAGATAATACTCAAATGGAGAGTAAAACTCAGGGACACCATAATCAACGGTAGTATAGTGAGCCTGAACGGTCTGAGTTTCTTAAGCCTGACCATAAGAAGATTGATCATAAAGTTAGGATATTCATATCAGTAGTAGCACCTGTCAACCAGATGACCAGTTTTGTGGCATACTTAGCATATGAGACACCAATTATGAAAACGTCCATGACCTCGACCATTAATACCGCATCTTCCTCAAGGAAAGTTTAGAGGACGATATCCCCAATTTCCATGGCCTGTGATTGGACCTTGAGTGTTACATATCACTGTAAATGAATCTTCGTCACTTTGCTCATTAGTGTACATATCAGCAGGAGACACAGCAGGATGATTAGAAGCAGAGTTGAGCGGATTTGTGGACTTACTATGAACAAGGTTGACTGGATGTATATGAATATTTATGAGAAATACCTTATGACGAGATTCAGAATCTAACAACATATTGGAGACCATTTCAAGACCAAAGCGAGGTCTAGATGCATTGATTTACTGCGATCATTGGTTCGTATTCAGCCATAAGACCATTTAGAATGTGAGAGACATGTGTTGCCTAGTCTACTTTTTCTCTGAGCATGGCTAGATGATCACAGATTGATTTCAAATTTGCCAGATAATCTTGCATTGGCAAATCACCTTTTCTCTAGTTTGCAAGTTGATTGCAATATGATAAAGTTTTTGAATCAGATTTATTAGAGAAGAGTTGATTTAGCTTCACCCAAATCTAAGTTGTTGTGTTGAGTCCGACCAAATCTGGTAAGATATTCGAAGCTACCAAGGCTAAGAGCCATGAAGCTAAAGCTGAGTCTAACGATTCAAACTCATCAAACTCTAGATTAGAAATCTCACAACCATCATCTCCTCAGACCTTCATCGGTGGAAGAACAGTAGTGACATCAAGAAACAAGTAGATACGATGTTGTTTCACCATAAAATAAACTTGTTGTTTCCATAGCAAGAAGTTCGAATCATCAAGTTTGATAGTGATATTCTTATTGAAAAAACTTCGATTCGCTGAGACCACCAGAGCTACTATGGTGACAGACAAATTGGATCCAGACATGTTTGACTTCTTTGCTCAGTAATCAATCCAAAATGAAAAGGAGATCACCAAGCTATTGTTGCTAGTTCTAGTCAATGGGATCGAACTTTGACAGTGGTCATCAGAGCTCTGATACCATGCCAGAAACCAGGATTAGAGAAGACGGAAGCAGAGAGTATTCTTAGAGAGAATTGGAACTAGATCTCATTGTTTATTATTTAATAATGTATTACATATATAGAGAGAGTACATGTGGCGTGTGAGACAACTGATAGTGTACACTTGTGGCAGTATAGCCGTTGAGAGTATAACAGATTCCTAACAACTTGCCACTTGCTTTCCTAACTGATCAATAGCAATCTAACACTAATCCTGATATACTCCAATAACACTTAAAAATCACAAGAGAGTGTCTTTCTTTTTATCGATTTATTTCAAGACTTGAGATTATTTAGTTTTAGATAATTTTGAGTTATTTTCTTGAGAACAGTCTAGTTTTAGATTGTAGACATGTTATTTAATTTGGATTGAATTGATAATTTATATTTGAATTATGCTTAAGATAATTTTTGGGATTTTTGTTTGCAAACCGTTTTATTGTCAATTATATTATTAATTGAGGTTTCATTACTAATTTAATTGTTAATTTTGGTTTATCCTTTTGATTGTTTAATTAAGTTGGTTAATTATTTATTTGTTTGATTAGGCAATTGTGAACATGATTCCCAAAACTATCTTAAAACTATATTCCCAAAACTATCTTAAAACTATCTTAATTGTTTTAATGGACTTAATTAAACTAGCGCTTATTCCATTATGAGTTTTATAGTGGATTAGGTGTTATTGAACTTGAGGTTTCTTATGTTTCAATTAGGTAATTAAATTCATTAATTCAAATCTTTCATCAATCTCCCTTTGGTCTAACTAATTAATTTGGACTAAGAAAGTTAACTCCATATGAATCTTAAGTTGTTTTCTTCACCATACCTGAAGTAGACATTCTTTACCTTTTCTTATTTGATTTTCTTAGTTATTAGTAAATTTCTTAGCTTAGGATTTTAATTCTCTTTTCATTTTTTTTTTTAAAAAAAACCTCCAAAATTGCATTTGTGTCTAGAATAGTTTTATTCTCATATAGGTTTTAGAGTCATTTGCATTAGTGCATTTAGTTAGTTATTTGCACCTAGATAGTAGTGTCTTGAATTCTAGTTTAGGTTTATTCCATTGAATTTTTTATCACCCAAATTCAACCTAAAGAAAAATGGACAGATTGCTCTTGAGGAGAATGACTTAGATTGCCACTATATTGCATGATTAGTTGGTCCTAGTTTAATTTATTGTTTTAGCCACAAAAGCAACACATCACTTGGCTCGCACCGATGAAAACATGTTGAAAAGGATTTAAGACATAATTTAAGTGTCACTATTTGTGGGTATCAAACAAAAAGATACTAATTAAGGAATAATGGAACAAAGGGAATTAATAACTAGAACAATAACTTTAATGTTGCCAGAAGATAATGGGATCTCGAGGTCATCTTCTTTTTGAATCCTGAGAAGAACATCAACAAGATCTTCAGCCGCGCCAGCATGGTTGCCTATTAGCTTCTTTTCTTTGTGATCGGTGATGATGTTTAATTTTCAGCCATCTCATCAATGTCATTGTGAATTCTAATCATTGTAGCTATGATCCCGGTGATCACTCTAAGGAATTTGAGAAAAGGATAGAAATCAATAACCATAAAACCTGTCGTTAGTTTAACGTCATGCTCAATAATGGGTAGGATCGCTTCTACATTCTTGGTCTTCTTCCCAAAGGCTACTGTTGCAACTATAGAATTTGTGATGGGGAAGATTTTCTTACAAAGGCTCATGACACAACCTTCATATTCATCAATGTCCTTCATTAGCATTGAAACCTCCTATTCCCTTATATTTTTGAAACTTTGGACCCTCTTGACAGGGGAAAAAATAAACTCTAAAGTACAAATCTTTCAGAGCTTCCTCCAATAGTATTCATATAGGGAAAAACAACAACGGAGCAATTGTAAGTAAGGATTTCAGTGGCAAGAATTTTGGGTCTATTCACAAAGATTTGGTCTTGTGCCTTCATAACCTCCTTGTCTATTTCAGGAGAAGACACGATAATTTATGGAAGCTGCCCTAGTTGAAGGTGCATCAAGGGTCCATACTTGTTTGCAAGGTTTCTCAGAGATCGAGTAGATATAGAACCTACAAATTGAATGTTCTCCGAGGTAAGTTTTTACTGCATTTTCTTTAATTTGATATAGCTTACAGATAACAGGGATGAAGCATAAGAAGGTGAAGAGGATAGCATATGAGCTCTGAAGCTCCATGATCAGAAAAAATAATTGATGAGGGATGGTATTTTTGCTGTGAGGTTTTCGGCAGTGATGAGTTGTGTTTTTATATCATTGAAAAGTATACTTTAATTCTGTGACTTTGTATTATTAAAACTATGGGTTTATTGTTTCTGCGCAAAAACATTTTTTCTATCTCACTCACATAAAAGTGAGTGGATCTCACTATTAAAAGAAAAGAAAGAAAATATTAGTGGGACCCACTCACTTTTTGTGAATAAGGCAGAAAAAATGTTTCTACCTCAAAAACAGAAACATTAAACCTTAAAACTATTAATGATAAATTTGGAGAGCATTGATTCTTCCTGCAGTTATATAATTTATATGTAATTAATCACCTGTTTTGTCCTGGGGCCGGCCTCGTTATCATACTATTTTATAGAATCAAGGTGATATGGAAGTTTTTTAAATTATATTTTTGTAATTATTATTTTATAGATTTTACTTATATTATTTTAAAAGATGCGTGTGAACACATCTCAGTTTGCATGCTTAGCATGAAACGGTAAAATATATATATAACATAAAAAACAAGTAAATGATACACTTGTCTTAGAGAGAGAGAAATAGTCTTAAATTATAAAGAGTATGATCATCTTCAACTGCATTATGAATTTTATAGGAATGGCATTTCGCCTTTCGACTATTATCATTAAAGGTAGTGGTTTTAGTTGATGAGTGCAAACAGTTCATTTTTTTTAATTTTTTAATAATTTAATGTGTTTAAAACACATAAAATATAAAAAATGACATCTTCTTAACTGTCATTTTAAAAAAAAAAATATTTTTATTTAAAAATCATCATTAAAAATTTTAAATCCACATGATTGAAATTGCAGTTGAATAATAAAATTTTACCGCCACAGCCACTAAAAGTGGTATGAAAATGTTCCTTACGATAAAAGGCTAATCCCTATGCATAGTGAAAGTGAACTTTCCAAGGAAAAGTTAATGTACCACATGTTGTACAAGCTACAAATGGGATTGAACAATACACATACACTTTTTTTATTTAGAGAGATAAGCGCTAACTAACAATGATATTATAAATGAGATTGAACTTACAATCTTTCATTTGGGTAAGGTACAAATACATGCACAATAGTATTATACATGTGCTTATTCTATGACCATAAGCAATGTTGACCACAAAAGCATTAGGGAGAAAAGTGACTGGAAACCAAATGTCATCCTTTGTTATTGAAGGCCGTGGTCATTTTGATTGACTCCAAGGAGAATGGTGAGACCCAATATCTTCTTATGAAGAAAGTAAAATATGCTAGATGGTTTTAACAGTAATGTCATTTTTACTCTAGTTTTTAAAATTCACAAGTAATTTTACATCATTGAATAGTTCATAGGTATTTCTACATGTTGAGTATAAATCCATGGGTATTTTTACATTTTAATTTTATATATATATATAGGAATTAATTAACTTAACTAATATCTTTAATATGTATAAATTAATTATTTAGCTCCTACAATTAGATCCTATGTTCAGATTGGGTATATAAGATTTAATTACCTCGAACATATCACAATTGTTGACCACAAAAGCATTAGGGAGAAAAGTGACTGGGAACAAAATGTCATCCTTTTTTATCTGAAGGCCGTGGTCATATTAGCTGGAAATATATTGAGGGCGGTTACAAGGGTATGGAAATGCATTAGCTGGAAATACCCCACCCTGCAATTCACGCCCTTAACAGTAGAAGTTTAAAGGTATTATTTATTTACTATGATTCACTTGGTTTCTCATATGTGCCTTTATTTTATTTTCATGTTTTCATCCTATATTCTGATCATATCTTGAGATTATATGGCCAGCTTTTTGTTTGTCGTGAAGATAAACAATCAAAAAGAAAAAAAATTTCATCAAGAGACACAAATTGGCCTGAAGCCATAAGAAGACATAAATTGGCTTGAAGCCAAGAAGAGGTATAAATTGACTTGAAGTGAAAAGATAAATTAGCCTGAAGCTATAAGACAAGTTGGCCTGAAGCCAAATGGTAAATTATGAGACAAGTCTTAATTCATGATTTTTGTATGCCATCAGTGGTATAAAGGTCTCAAAATTGAATATTTGGCATTAAAAGATTCTTTTGTTCTTTAGAACAAATTAATATGATTGTATGACCCCCAGAAAATGGTTGTTCTTCTAAAGGTTTATTATAGATGGGATCATACAATTTACTCCTATAGTAGCAATATTATGAAAGAGTCAAGAAATATTTTGAAATAATTTATTGCCTTGATCAAACAAAACAATGAGTTTTTGTTGTAAGGAACATGAATTTCATCTAATTGATTTGACTTTATTCCCAGAAGTGAATGAAGTAATGAATAAATTTGTAGTTATGGAAATATGTTTAGATACGGACATGTAGTTGTAATTGTGATTGTATAATCAGTGGAAGTGAAGATAGATCATTAATGAGAACCATAAATGGGAAATTAGTGGGCATACTAAACATGATAAAAATTCATGTTATTTTTATGGTTGCAAGAGTCATTGATTTTGTATTTATCATATGCCATGATATATTTGTTAAAAGTATTACATCAGTCTTAAAACGTATTTTAATAGTAGAATGTGGTGATTTTCAAATATGTGGACCTATTTGAAGTTTTAATATTTTGGAGTATTATATTTTGAAGGTGGTTGAAGGGAGAAAATTTTGGCCATAAGTCCTATGTATTTTTCTATTATAATTTGATGGCAAGAAGTTTTATCATTGTCATAATATTATGATTTGATAGGAAAATTTTATGGATTGTTATAAAGACCCTGAAGGTATATGTATCAAATATTAAATGATACAAAGAGTATTGTCCTGAAAACAAATAACTTATATGGAATTATGCACTCAAGAGTAATAATTTTAAAGGCTAATAGTCCTGAAGACTAATTAAAATAGTTTGCCCAACTTTATAATGCGATAGGCCAATATTCAAACTATATATGATAGTATAAATTTGATTGAAGGCTCTGGAAGAGCTAATATTTTGTTACATGATGGAACAAAATAATGCATTAATTAATAATGCATTTTATTCTAAAAAACCTGTTGAGTTTTAAAGATATCTGCTGAAATGGATATCATATAAAAAATATATGTTATTGTAAACCAAAAGTTTACAAATAATAATGCAAGAGTTTGTAAATGCAAACCAGAAGTTTGTTAATACAAACTAAATGTTTGCCAATATAAAGTAAAAGTTTACTGCCAATGAAATATTAAAGAGGCAAAGAGCTGCAATGAAATATGTTTATATTTATTTTGAAACCAAGGCGCAAGAGAAATAAATATTCCCCGAAGGTAACACAATACTTACTTTTTGCTATTATTGTTATTTAAATTTATTGTGATCACATATCATAAATTTATTGCTATGAGAATTCTCTGCTGAAAATATTTTCATGTGTGATTTTAAGTTATTTTAATCATGAATGGGTAATGAGATTTAGTGATATAATATTATATAGTAGTTCCTAAAGAACTAATATAGAATTTATTTTCAAGCTTTAAAGGGTTTGAAAATGATTTTGAAATTCAGATATAAAGAAAGTATGTTTATATATAACTCACACTTGAGGGGGAGATTTGTTAGAAAGCAAGTGTGAGTTAGAATACAAGTGTGAGCTAATTTTTGAAAAGTTATATACTTCTCACACAAAGTCTAATAAGATTTCTGAAAATGGATGTCAGATTATGATTGAAAAGTTTATGATTAAGTAAACCAAAAGTTTACTTATCTAAATATATTTATTGTTGGCATAACTAGTTTGATCATTCGAGTTATATATAATGCAAATTATATTACGTATTGACATCCATTGAAGAACCAGAAGATTCTTCATGAATAACCAACATATTATTATGTGTTGCTTGTTTTCAAATAGAAATGAGTATGAGAATATCATTGATCATGATTAGTAATGAATCTCTGGAAATATATCAAACAGATTTATATGGGCCCATTGAAATAGCATGTAAACCATACAATGATTTGATTTGAAAGACGTATCTATAAGATGATTACATACTTGTAACCTGAAGTTTGCAATAAAGCTTGCAAACTTGAAGTTTGTAATAATGTTTGAATAAATTAAAGGGTGCAATTTCTAGAATATACGATCCAGAAATCATGTATTAGAGAATCCATAAATGGATAGATCAATGATTATGAGAACAAAATTTCTATGTTGGTATATTTAATTTTATTGCAGCATTTATAAAAGCCAGCAAAATTCTCCCTGTAAAATTGGCTTTTGGTCAGGAGTCAGATTAATCCCATCTTAAAATATTTGAATGTGCAATATTCTACCACAATGCACATAGATAGATAAATGTTGAATAAGGATCTCCTCCTTCTTGTTTGTCTCTAAATGAAACAAAATGATGTTTCTAAAGGAAACAAACGGATTTAAGAGACTTATATTGCATGATTAGTCAATTGTGATTTGACATTGTTTTCTTAACATGAGGGGGAGAAAATAAGCAGTTGGGTAAAGGGATTAGCTGGAATGAATTGTTATTGGCCCAATTTGATTCTTGTACAAAGTAATGTGAACTAGAAGTTTAAAAGATAATTCATTTGCAGTATTTAGTTAATCAAATGTCAAAAGCGTTTACTGACCCAAAGAAAAGTGACAAAGTCACATGTCCCAACTGTTAATGCTCCTATTTAAATTTATGTCCTTGAAGGACAATCTATTATAAAGCACGCTTGAAGCGTGGCAAGTCCATTGGTTTCAAAGATAAAAATCCTCAAAAGAGAAAAGGAGCTAAGAATATAAATGATTGAGTCGTTGATAATTAAAATAATTAGCTCCAAAAAAGCTATCTCCTGTAGAGTTATTATCTCCAGTAGAGATATCTCCAGAAGAGAATGTTGTGGTCCCAGAAGAGACCCAGGTACCTGAAATATGTGAAAATAATGAGATCTCAATAAATTATGAATGGTATCTAATAGGACCGAAATAAAGTCAACGTTGACGATATTTTTGTTTATAATATGACATATACTGTAATAAATGATAATGAAGATCATGAGCCAAAATCCATTAGCGAGTACCAACAGCGAAAGGATTGACCCCTATAGAAAGATATTATTAATGCATAATTAAAATCACTGGTAAAACGAAAAGTATTTGGACCTGTAGTCCATACACCTGATAATGTAAAGCCAGTTAGATACAAATGGGTCTTTGTATGAAAAAGAAATGAAAAAGGGTGAAATTACAAGATATAAGGCATGCCTTGTAGCCCAAGGCTTTACACAAAAAACTGTAATAGATTTTGAAGAAATATATTCACCAGTAGTAGATGCAACTACTTTTTGTTATTTGATCAGCCTAACAGTAAATGAAGGGTTTGATTTGCATCTAATAGATATCGTGACTGTCTATTTGTATGGCTCACTTGATAGTGATATTTATATGAAAGTCCCTGAAAGATGTAAGGTGCCAGAAACACATGTCCCCGAAGGACTGAATATGTTAGAAGCATATGTCCCCGAAGGACTGAATATGCCAGAAGTATAAGTCTTTGAAAGACTCAAGATGTCAAAAGCATCTAATTCAAATTCTTGAGAGCAATACTCAATTAAGTTAAATAAGTCCTTGTATGGCTTGAAGCAATCAGAGCACATATAGTATAATTGTCATAAGAAATATTTGTTGAAAGAAGGGTACAAAAATAATCCGATATACCCATGCATTTTATGAAAAGATCGAGAAATAAATTTGTTATAATTGTTGTTTATATTGATGATATCAACATCATTAGAACTCCTAAAAAGTCTTCAAAAGGTAATTAATTGTTTAAAGAAAGAATTTGAAATGAAAGAAGTTAATAAAGAACTACTTGGTTCGGAAGTACCATGTGATGAAAAACTACTTGATTTAGAAGTACTATGTTTTAATGTTATTAAAGCACTAATGTATCATGATATAGTTCTTCACCAGCTCAAAGACATTTGAAGTAATGTTGTTATCAGGGGGAGTAAAATTGATGTCATCAAGAGGGGGAGTTGATACACGCTGTACTCTTTTTCCCTTATCTAGGTTTTGTCCCACTGAGTTTTCCTAGAAAGGTTTTTAATGAAGCAACACTGGATAGTGTATCAATGAATGATGTACTCTTTTCTTTGGCTAGGTTTTTATCCCACTAGGTTTTTCCAAGTTAAATTTTTTAACGAGGCACATTCATAATGGACATCTAAGGGAGAGTGTTATGAATATATTAATTATGTGGATGTTCATTGACTCTTAAACTCCTATATTTTGTTCCTTGAAATATTATAATATAAAGGTGTGGGACCACAGCAATTATTATCTCTTCAACCACCGCCTAACCACTGTCTAATCACGTGGGAGTGTTGAAATATTGTTAAGGGGGAAATTACATCAAATGACCCAAAGGAGAAATTTACACTTATGGACCCATTTTCCATTTATAAATATAAGCTTATGTAAACACTGTAGATGGACTGATGAATAAAAAGAACTACTCCTCCATATTTTCTTGTGTGTTCTCCGCTCTCCTTCCTTCAGTTTTCCTTTACTTTTATAACAGTTTTATAGATTCTTCCATCAGCAACCTTATTAAATAATGTTAGTTAAGTTATTTAATGTGTCTTAAATTAATATGATTTATTTATTTTAACCTTATTAAAGTATATGATTTTAAATATGCATTTATTACATGTCACCTCTCTCCCCCGCAAAGGATAAAAGTGAAAAACAATAATTAATTACCCCCATCAACCTCTTATATTTTGAACCGAAATTTTCTTCTAGAAGATTTTTTTTTTTTTTAATACAGAAAATTTTTGAGAAGATTTCATATAATACAAAGCAAAGGGAGCATTATTTAGTCAAAATTTACACTAAAATCAATGGTTTTAAAATATTTTATTGTATTTTTGAAATCACAATATACTATTAGAAAATATAGTATTTGTGACGGAATTTACGAAGAAATTTTTTCCATTACAAAGCCTAGCTAATTTACGAGAAAAAAAAAATTCTCTTATAAAAAGATGAATCTTGTGAGAGAAAATTGGTTTCCTCACAAAAGGGACTGTTTTACAAGGGAAATAAACACAAAACGGCCCCATTTTGTCCTCGCAAAATTCACCTTTCTGTGAGGGAAGTTTTTTTTCACCATTGTATCCAGCGTTCTTCTCCATGGAGCTTAAATTCCAAAACCCGTTAAAAAAAATTCAATGAGCGGCCTCAAACTTTACCATCGGTCGCTTAGCGTAAAGCACTAGACCGGGCGTCTCCTTGCTGACCTTGCGGAAATCGCAGGTATTGTTAAAAAGTCAGGCTTTTATCTCCTTGGAGAATAAGTTCAAAGCCAGAAGTACGTACAATAATAATCAAACTTCCGATTTTTCATCTGAGTAAGTGAAATTGGTTTTATATTGAGATTGCAGTTCTAATTGTTCGATATGGAATCGATCTCGAGCGAGGAAGAACCTACTTTGTGGGATGAGCTATATAATATCAATTTGATGCCGTCGGAGTTCTTCCTCAAGT
The DNA here is from genome assembly GCA_037074495.1 of Acacia confusa. Classification (NCBI taxonomy): domain Eukaryota; kingdom Viridiplantae; phylum Streptophyta; class Magnoliopsida; order Fabales; family Fabaceae; genus Acacia; species Acacia confusa. The sequence goes on along the minus strand of CM073502.1, from coordinate 40,231,335 downwards.
TCCGGAAGGAGATACAAGGTTTTCGAGTTGGTGTTAATATGGAGGTAATATGAACTTTTCAATTATCAGATTGTTCGTCTTTATTTTTACAGACAATTCAACCTAAATTGCGAGTGATTCAGTGTTAATTTTGAAATTAAAAATCTTACTGAAGTTGAAACGATGCATAATTACTCTGTCAAGCGTTTCCTTGTTCCCGCTTCTGGCTGAATGTATAAAAGGTTTCTAGGTCTAATGAGTTTGCTACTACTTTCTCATCCAGTATTACAGAAACGCAATGTAAGGATTGTTCTTCTTTTGCGAGAAATGTAAACTTGCTTCTCTTTGATGTAATTCGATATCCAAATTTCTTTGTTCGCTGGGAACGTTCATGGTGTTGAGGGACACGGTTATTTTGTAATTTCTAAATTAACATTGAATGATATGCTGAAAATTGTAATAAGTTTACACGTTTAGACATCAGGTTGATGTAATTTCTGATTGTGGTTGCTATAAAAATTGGGGGAAAGAAGTGGTAGACATTAGTAAAGATGAACATAAAGGAGGTATCATGGTTATCTAGATGACCACTTTACTGTTGGCAATATCACTTGTTTATATACATTATACCTTTGCTTTTCACCTTTTTTCATTTTTTTGAACTTTCACAGATTGATTCCTTGAATATTCTTCATGCATCTTCTGTTGCTTTTCAATGGTGCCTAAGATTTAGTTAGATCTTAGGCAAAGTAAGATCTAAAACTGCATATTTGGAACCTTATTTTTATTATGGGTTATAGGGTCTTTTTTTTACTGGTATAAAGTTACCATCACAAAACATTATTTTTCGTCTTGTTCTTTTGGCAGATTCTTTTATGCATGTGCCATTTGGAACCTGCATACATAGTTTTCATGCTTCAATTAAATTCTTCGTTGTTTTTGCAGCTCAGGTCTTTCACGCTTGTTATACTTCTTTCCTTGATCCAGCTGTTCCACGACTCCTAGCTTTATATTTCCTGACTTTCTCAATAAACATAAGGAAAATATGAGAGGAAAAAGAAAAAGAGATGGCTCTGCGCTGTTGTATGTTGCTTCCTCTTTTTCCTTTTCTCTTTTTTTTTTTTTTCCTTTTTTTGTGTGTCTGCGTGTTTGAATATTTTCTCTTTGATTTATATAGTTCTAAAGTTAAAGTGATGATATATTCTGAACTTAAGGGAACTGGTTTTTGGTCTTGCAAATCTGATTATCATAGCTGAAGTTATATATGGAGGGAGACGCAGGAAGAGGTTTGGAATGCCAGAAGATTATAGATGGGAAGGCGAGTGACAATTAGTGCAGTGGAGAAGGGAATTCCTTCCTGTTGTTTGAAGGCCAAGGCTTCCTCTCTAGAGGTTGAGGCGAAGTGTCTTTCTACTGTTGTTTCTGGGTGGTTCTCAGAATCTCAGTCTTGCTCTAGTCATTATCTGCTATTTATTTTTGTCTTAGATTTATCCCCCCTCCCTTTCACCTTATGGAAAGTCTGTTCTGTTTAAGTAACAGTACATAGTCATGATATTTTATCATTGATTTCTATAACTCATTCTTTTTGCCTCTTTCTCTTCTATGATACAGAAAATTTTGGAAAATCTGTTTATTTCAACAATCCTATGTGGCCAGGTAGGTTTAAAACCCCGATTGGTATCTTGGATGTAGAAGCATTTCTTTTCCACTACATAATGAATGAGATGTAATGTTCAATTGTTTATTATGTGTTTGTTACTAATATTGATATGCTTTTTGTTTTTTTAATCTAAGGACAGGAGTGTCATTTTTCATTTCATTTCACTCTGTCTCCGAAATGAGACCTTAGTGCTTTGCTCGTCAGTCCACTTATGTATTTTTGTTCATTACCTTTGTGGTTTTGCTGGGTAAACCATGTTCATATTCTCCCATGAAGCTCTTTAGCTTTTAAAACCTTGTCAAAGATTTTGGAACGTTGTATGTAGCAAATCATGCAATATTTTTTATTTTCCTAAATTTGTGAAATTTAATACTAAGGGCGCATCTTTCTGTGCATTGCTAACTTCAATAGCTTTTGGCTTATCAACAGGAGAAGCACACTCAATCAAAGTGGAGAAATATTGTACAAGGAAAAGTCAGAGTACCAAGAAGTTTTAGTTTTTGAGGTTTAGTATTTTGTCTAACAGGAATTGCTCTTGTCAGCAATTCTAAGTGATTAACACCAATTGTATTGGTTTGCAGTCATCAACATATGGAAAAGTGCTTGTTCTTGATGGAATTGTTTCGTCATCAACATTATAATTTGTAATATTTTGCTTTTGCTATGTAAACTCATATGATTGTGTAATTTATTTTTATAATATACAATTCCTTTTATTTTCTATTTTTTTTATATTTTTTATGAATTTATTTTATTTGTTTAGATTTTTTTTCATTTTTTTAAAAATAAATTGAAATTTGCGAGGGAAAAGCATTTCCCTCACAAATTCCAGGAATTTGTGAGCGAAAGCTTTTCCCTCAAAATTTTTTCCCTCGCAAATTTTGAATTTTGCGAGGGGAAAACATTTTTTTCGTCGCAAAAGTGATTTGCAAGGGTTTTTTTTGTGATGGACACTTTTTCGCTGTAAAAAATGGATTTTCTAGTAGTGATAGTTAATAATGTGACTATACTTAAATTCTAACACAACATTAAAAAAAGAAAAATACTAGTTATAGTGCGTATTTTGACTAATGGAATGTAATATATATGCACAAGAGTTTCAGTTTATTAGAGGGCTGTCCTACATTTGACTTAAATGAAGTAGTGATTATCTGCATAAGAAATAAATTTATATTGATAAAATCACTAATGTATTATGCCTCATTAGTGAAATAACAGACTTATTAATGCTAAGTAGCTTACCTACATGAATTAGAAAGTAAAAAGTGTTTTTTAATCAAGTTTTAGAGGTTCATCATTGCAAACAGAACTCTCTACGTCGGTTAAGGAAGACTTTTCTTACATGTCGGTTAGTGGAAGCCAAGGTAGTATATAAGAGTGTGGTAGTATATGTCCCAAATCTACGTTTATAAAACAAACACCGTTGAGAGGTCGGTTAACTTGTTTGTATATGACTAAAAGTTCAAGTAAGTTTTGTTAAAGAAGGAGGAAGAGTGATCATATTGAACATATCTGCCCAATCAAGCTTCTGCTCCTCACTAACCACAAACGCTTGACCAAATCCCAAGCTCTATGTCCCAAAATTTCTTCCTCAATTCTCTTCCATTGAAAGATGGAACAACTCTTGAATTCCCTTCTTCACACTCTCAACTATTGACTCTTCCACTCCACGATTTATCACCTACGTATCATAATCAATTATAACAAATCTTGATTGATTAAGTATCGTCACTCATCTTTCAAGCTGAATATAATGGACAAAAAATATATCTAGCTTATTGTTTTTAGTGTCATTTTTCATCTTGTAATTTCCCCCTTAATTATTTATTAATCTCTCATGCTTACTCTCCTCCAACAAGTAAGAATTTTTGAAAAAATGAGTTTCATTATTCGTATATTTATTACTTTTAACCAATTTTAACTTGCTTTTAAATTTCTGTATGAGGATTGGAAAGAATAAATTACTTGTGTTTTTGGATGGTTGTGAACTAATAGTTGGAGTTGAGGAACTTAAAACCTTATAAAGCTCATCTTTCAAGGTAGCCCTTCCAATATTAGATTCATGACAACAGGGGGGAAAAAAAGATATAACAAGAGATCGACTTGAAAGGAGCCTCAATCTCAACATGTGGAGTGGAGTTTTTTTAAGTTCAAAACTTTGAAATTTGGAAAAGACAACTTGGAGAGGTCAATTATGGGAAGTTGAAGGGAGGAATAATATTCCGAGCAAAAAAAGAAAGGAGGAATAATATTTAGTGTTGTTGGAAAGGAATAATGGAGAAACTTCATGTGACGCACATATCTTGAAGGAACTTTGTTTAAAGGCTCTTTTGTAGGTACCAGAACTGACCTTCCTAACTTCATTGCTTCTTTCCCTTCCATATCTCTCGCTCCAACAGCCATCTCAAATATACAAACTTGCTTCTTTTCTCATTTTCTACTTCTTTATACAGGGGTGTGTGCATGCACGCTTGTTTCATGAGTATGACTACACTCTTAGTCTTCTTTCCAAAGGCTGCTCTTGCCACTATAGAAGTTGTAATGGGAAAGATTTTCTTACTTGGGATCATCCAAATATAATCTAGATGGTCCAAATTTATTATTTTTAAAAAATAATTTCAATGCTACTGTTAAGAAAATCTAGATGGTCTCGATCTAATTCACTTTACCTCCCAAATTTATAATTTTTTTACGTAAAGTATATCTATTATTTGCAAAGATTAAGAGGGTTCCATGAAAAGTTGATTCCAGATTGAAAATGACACATTTGTTTTAAGATAATTAGCTTAATTAATTTCCTTTATATCCGCAAATTAATTGAATATATCTTATATATAAGGATTGAAAGTGGTATAAGAAAATGGCATGTTACATTTAAAAGGGGGAATCCATGGGTAAAGGAATAAATCAAATCATATGTGGTGAGGAAAGACTGAAATAAAGCAATTAAGTAGACATTTTGCGCAGGCTTCAGAACGTGTTGAAAGGGTGGTTACTGAAGAAGATAATATGATTGGCAGATATCAAATTGAAAATTGAAGAAAATTGTGGGGAGCTTATAAATGGTTTTCCGGTTTTTTAATACCCATTTATATTCTGTCATAATCTCTATTATCAATATATCAAAACAGAGACCCTTGTTCTTGGGTTCAACAAAAAAAAAAGGTCAAACTATCTTACCAAAAGAAAGAAGTTCAATCTTAGAGTTAATCAGAGCGCTGAAAAATACATCTTAGCTCCTAGGTGTCTAGATAAACATTTGAACATAATAGATGGCTCACTCTACCCAATATTAATATCATCTAAAAAAAAAAGATTTCACCCTACCTTTAAACCATGGAGACTCAACCCCGTTTTTCTAATATTTATATATCAAAAATACACACACCGATAGGGGGGGTTTCGGTCCATCTGCTTTTGAAACAAGACCAATTTTGCCAGTCCAAAGACTAGCAACCTTTTTTTTTTTGGCTTTCTTTGGTAAAAGCTTAACAACATTTTGGGCCATTTATTTTTTAACCTTAGAACAATCAATTGGGAAAAAACATGGTTTTTTTCATGTTGGTCCATTGGGCTTTTGAAACAAGACGAATTTCAGAAGCCCAACTATAGACGTTTCTGTTTTTTTAAAAAAAAAAATCAGGAAAACTTGATTAAAAAGAACCACGGCCTTGCAAAGTGGGGTGAAAATTGATTATTGTATTTTCTTTTACCCTCTTAATCTGTTCTCACTTTCGTTTTACTTCTAATTTTAAAATCATCACTTGCACCTTCAAATTAAGAGAAAGAAAAAAAAAAAGCTATTTAATAAAAGGAATCAAGAAAAGGACATGAGCTCAAAAAAGAGAGACGGAGATGTTGATCGAACAGTTTTCTTTGTTTTTTTTTTTGTTCAGTGCATTGTTCCATATGAAGCTTCAAATTAATTGAATATTTGGATTAGCTTTTAAGAATAGTTTTTATGGTTTATGAAATAAGTACATAAGAAGAATTTTATTTCAACTTGTGAAAAATAATTTTTAAAACCATAGTTTTATGGTTTGTCAACCATGCATAGTACTAGTGAGGAAGACGGTCAATTTCATTGCCTATACTGTTGATGAGGAGTTTACAGATATCACGATTATATTAGGTTTGAATTATTGAAGTTTTGTGTGTAACTTCCACAGTTTTGAGCCTTTATATGTTTTTTTAATATAATTTTCTTACTAATACATTCTACTATACTTTTTTTGAAATGCAATTATTACTTTGGCGAGATAAAATTCTCCATGAGTATTTAATGTAGGTGCGTATAAAACTTGGACTTCAATTCAGATCACTGGCTAATCTAATACAACTTTTGTTGGATTTGTGTTCATCATTTGCTTATGGATCCTTTACTTTTGTTTCTTTCTGTTTGCATGGTTGCAAAGTTTGTCACTTGTAAGTTTTTTTAATTTTGTTTCTTTAATCTTGGTTCTCTTGGATACATGAAAGGAAGTTAGAAACTCAAACACTATAATATTGGTTAATGTTTTTTCATAAAATTCAATTTATTTAATAAAATGATACATATTAAACCCCCAACTGATTCTTAGTCGATTAGGACTTGATTAGAGGCCAAAGTCTGAAAACATTAACACATTACAACATGCTAACATAAACCCTAACACAACAACATTCAAAACAAATAAAATATAGAGCTGCAACCACAAGGCCCAAAAGATAATCACACTTCATAAATCAGTCAAACCTTAGGTCTCAAATTGAACTGGCTGCAATGTCTCCTAGCCAAACACTACCCAAAGCCACAAAGAGCAAGAATAGATGCCACTTATCTTTTGAAAAATGAATATGGGAAGACCCCACTAACTCACACCAATGATCCACGACACCAATAGCTTTTGATCTATTGAAAACATCTCTGCATGACGTTGTTGAGAAGACGAAGTGGGCTTGTGAACCATACAAAAAACATGTCAATATCCTTGATATATGAAGTGAAACTGTGGAGGAAAGCTGACAAAAGATAATAAGCTCCTTGGGACAAAATAAAACACATACCAAAGCAAACAACGATAGGCACAAGAAAATAAACCAAAAACATATATATAACACTAAAACGAGAATAGAACAACAAGAAAAAACTTTCAAATAAAGGTAACGAATGGCTCAGAAAACCCAGACCCGGCTCCCTACACCAAAACCATCTCCCCACACATGATGCGGTTTTGATTTTTTTTTTTTTTTGTGGTCTTTTTAACGAAATATACTCTAAATATTTGACTATTATAACTCAAAAGTCGGGGCATCATTTTAATTTGTTCTTAACTTTGAGCTTAAGAAGTCTTCAATTTACAGTATCTTAAGTTGTTATTTGATGTTGAAGCCATTCGTTAGATTATAAACTTAACTAGTCAGTGTATTCCTATGAGTATTTTGAAGGGGTATGAAGTTTCTGCTCCAATAGAATAATTTTAGTAATTATCTTCTTCTAACTAGTACTTATATGTATCTATATACAAAGGTTTTCTCACTTGAGAAAGAGCAATTTAAATGTGCTGTGCAGTTTTGAACTTCAAGTATTATAATATTGTAATTCATATGTAATGGTTTCCTAAGTTGTCTTACTCACACACACACTTCTCGTTCTGTCCTCTTAAGTTTTCTGTCTACTGGTAAGTTATGTTTTGATTTCCTAGAAGCAATATATTCTTTAAGTTAATATGAATCATCCAGATAAGAAAGCAGAAGGAATTTAAGTTCACAAGATAAATGTAAGTAAATCTTTTCACTTTCTTTTCTTACCTAATTTCATAAGAGTGATTGGTTTTTTTTCCTCCACCTTAAGTTTTCCCCAACTTGTATCATATTGCTTCAACATATATAACTTATGATTACAGAAATAATAGGATTAATTAAGTAACGAAGGAATAAATTACAAAAAAAATAAATTAAATTTTCTAAACTGAGAAGCCACGTGTCCGTTAGTGTACCGTCAATAATTGGATTAAAAAATTGCAGTTTTTAAATTTTCTTGGAAGATCAATTAATCACAAATAACCTAGAATTCAATCAACAATTAATTAAACAGATAAAATTAATGCGCATTAACTAAATGTAATAGCCTGAGACTTTTATCCCCCGGTTTGAAGAACCAAAGTGAGAGATTGATACAAAATCAATGAAATAGAATCAAAGGACTTTGCCCAATAAGGGCACAGTTCAAATTGCCCAACAAGGCCAAATTAGAATCAAAGGACTTACTCGTGTTCAGTCTTGGTCCAAGGAGTTGGTTTTCGTTGTTGCCTAGGAACTGATCTACTTGCTTCTGATTTCTTATTAGGAGTAGCTTCTTGTTCATTTCCTCTTCATGCTGCTTGCCAATTGGCTTGATGAAGAATCGATATCCTCTGTGTCACTCATTAAAAGTTCAAGAATTCATCAAAATCTGAAGAATCAATCATATTAATGTCATCTTCAAGAGCAGCCTTCAGATGACCTTTGAGCTGAGATGGTTTTGGTTGGGATTCTCAAAGCAAGCGTAGGAAGTAGGAAGTAACAGTTCAGATTCAGCACCCAACTGATCTGCTACAGCATTCTCAAATACCTTATTCTCTTCCCAGCTCCATTCAACTTTATATCTCTCTTCTGGTTTTGACATTAATGGTGGAGATGATGAAGAATCTGGAATTACAGAACTGTTTGGAGCAGTGAACAAAGGAATTTGAGAGCTTGAGGGTTCCATTTTTGAGCTCAAGAGGGAAAAACAGCGACTGGCCTCTCTATTGTCTGGGTTTTATTTTTGGTTTTGTTGGCTCTTAACTCATACACACACACACATATAAATACCTAGATTGTATTTACGGTTTGTAATAAATGTAATTAATTGAAAAGACATAGAGCTATTTTATGTAATATTAATGTGCATAATTGGCATTAAAGGGATTAGAATTCCAAAGATGCAATGGTTTTGCAAGTGAAGAAAGAGAAATAAAGAGAAGGATGAAACTTACTTCCATCTTATGCCATTCTCACTTCAAGACTTGGATATTTTTCCTAGACGTTATTAGTGATTATATTAGCAATTGGGATTATCAATAAATAGTACTCCATCAAATTAGTTCAGATTTTTAGCTAATTCGATGCCAAGTAGTATTAGTCATGTCTCTTAGTTCTGTTCCTCTTGTGTACTTAAACTCTATCACTCCCATAATCTTCTTCATGACTTTAAAAACAAAACCGACCTATGGAAGATCATAACTCATTAAAAGTTAATTATTATGAGAAAATCAAGAGATTTGAATTAAATAAGATGTATCAAGAGCGAATGAAATTTTTTAATTAGAGTTAACGAATATATTAAAAAATATGGGAGACCTGCTTTTGCAAGCTTTTTTAATGATGGAAATGGTTTGACTATTGATTTGGAGGATTTGATAACTTAAGAAGATAAAAGAAAATTTGGCATTTTATTGCGAGATCCATGTTGATGAGGTCAGGGAAGCGCCTAAATGTTTACACTAATTGTCAAGCGTTTAAGTGAAGTTTGTGTTGTGGCCGACTAAGCTATATATTTAATTAGATTACATGGTTCAAGAAAATGCATAATGAATTGAAGAGAAGCATTTTAGTTCCTATTTATAAAAACAAGTGGAATACTTAGAATTATACAAACTATATATGCAATACCCTAAAATTTGACTTAGGGTAAATATCATAAATTGGTAGAATATAGCTATTGAAAATAGGTGAATATGAGGTCTCAAACACTTTATATTGAATTTACCTTATTATTAGAACAATTTCTCCTAAGATTAAATAATGTGTGAAAAAGTCCCTAAAACATTAGATAATTTGCAAATAGGTGCCTGAAATATTTGTGGGTCATAAAATACTCTGAGAATATTATGATAAATCCTAAGAGGCAACTAAATATTTATTAAAAATTAAAAAATATGTTGTCTCTAATTTAGATAATTTATGGGATTATTTTCCTTAGAAAATAATAAGGCAAAATTAAATATCATTTTGGGGAACATAAATTGCCCCATGATTTTTAATATTTTGCATGAAGCATAAATTATCAATATCAGTAAAATTAGTTGTGAGAAAATAATTAATCATAATTAAGAAAATTGTCAACAATTAGTAAGTGATTAAATAAGTAATTAATTGCTAATTGTTTAAACATGAATAGAAAGGGATTAAATGATGAAATTAAAAGCTAATGATGCTCTAATGACTTGAGTTAATTAGCAAACCAATTAGCCTAAGATATTAGCAATAAAGAAGGAGATTAAGCACATGATTAGAGCTACTTATTAATGCCCCAAAAGTCAACAAAATAAGCTAGAGCTTGTGGAGCAAGGATAGCCAAATATTTTTGAGATATTTTCATCTAATTAAGCTTAAGCCTTCTTGTAATTACATTAGCCAATAATAGTTATATTTAAGAAGCTCTAAACACTTGATTAAGAGACTAATCAAATCTTGCTAATCACCTTTGAAAAGTCAACAATGGTAACTAGCATATGGTGAAGCTTTGTGAACCAAGTATTTCAAGATATTATCTTAAGAAATTAAGCTAAATCCTTTTGAAATTAATTAAACCAATTGGAGAATTGAATACATAATATTATTAGCATAAATTGAATACATTAAATCACCTCTTAATGGCCACAAATTTTGTGTAGCTGCTAGACCAAGGGATAAGAATCAGATTTTTATGGATTAAAGCACATGCAACTTAAGCAACTTAATCCACAAGTCTTCTAGAAATTAAGGGACACCTAAGCACTCAATTGTGTCATCAAAATGACCTCATCAACTTGCCAAAGAAGTCGAAAAATGTCCAGCCATATTGGAGGGTGGATATGGAACTCCTTATGGTGCAAGTAGGATCTAATGGATAGGAAGAAAGAAGCCAAGTTGAAACTCTAGGATAATTACCCTTTATGCCATTGAGTTTTTCCTATAAATAGAGACCTTGAGCTTCTTCATTCTTCACACCAAACTCATACCAAAGATTGGAAAGTTTAAGAGGAGAGTGAAGCAAGAAGGAGAAAGGAGTTCAAGAGTCTTCACTTAATCTTTTAGTTTTTAGTAAAATTGTAGTTTAATCTAGGAAATTGTAAAGTAGAGTTATTTACATGATTTTAAGGTCTTTAATGTGTTTAAAACGAAAATTAGATTGAAAACATGTTAGGGAATAAGTTTTGAATCAATGGATCAAGATTGTGAAAATTGTAGAATTTCCAGTTTTGAATCCTGTGCTGACAGCGAACAAAGAGGCTGGTATTTGATGTATCAAATGAACTTTAAAAATAATGAAACTTTCCAGTTATAAAGCAGACATGTAGGGCTTTCCAAATATATAAAATATGTAATATTTTGATCTCTGGTCAAGGAGATATGAATTTTTGAAGTTAAGTCATTTTTACTGGAATAAAATCTGGGCAACGTTGAGAAACGTAAAAAATGGGAATGACTTACTAAATCTGGGTGAAAATGAATATTTTTCCTCAAAAATATACATCCTAAGGGTTCCGGGGAATTTTACGGATCCTCATTTCGATTTTTTTAGAATTAGTTATGATTTTTCAAAGTTACCGAAAAATCTGCCCAGAAAATACTGCACCACGTTTTTAAATAAATGTAAGGGCAAAGTTGTAAATAACAAACCCACCAAGGGTATATGGGTAAATAGAGGTGGAAGTATCTCTTAGGGTATTATTCTAAGTAATATGGTGATATGTTAGGATATCCAGGAAGTCCAGGGCCAGATTCAAAGGTTGGACATTTGACGATTACCCGGTGAAAGGTACGTTTGCGTACTAGTAACTTTAACACTTGTGTGTCTTGTATGCCTATATATGATTGTTGATTCATGTGTTATGAGCATGAATGTGGTTTCAGTCGTTTGCCTACATTCAGGGTATAGCTGTGGATTCAGCTTGACACGGGTTATAGTCTTGATAACACCGTTTATATGTTTTTCCCAGCGCTGAAGACACGATGGGCCGTCGTGGCACTGGTTATGTGCAGACATGGTCGTACATGCATGAACTATGTGCTATGTGATTGAACCATATTTTTATGTGATTTTTCATAGTAAAATTGGGATTATTAATGTATTTTGTCGTAGTTGTTGAGCTTAAAATGCATTTCTTGTGATAAATTAAGATTAAGAGTAAATACATGAAATTAGGATTAAAAAGGGAAAAATTTTCAAAGAAATTGTAATTATTCTTAATCATTGATTTTCATGAGAATATTTGGTGTTAGATTAATTATTTCTATTGTAGATGCATGAAAAGATCAGATCAAATTTGAAAATGAAAATTTGAATTCAAATTATAAAAGTTTCCAAGTTTGCATCTAAGTCCCTCAAGCAACTTTTTAACCTTTGCAGTTTAGTCCCTGGTCAGAACTTGCGTTTTGACCAGGGAAGCCATCAAAATTCAGCAATTGAATGAATGGACGTGGGGTCCAGCTGGGAGACGAAATGAAGAGGGGGCAGCTAAATTGAATATTGTATAATTACAAAAAGGAAAGCAAAAACACAAAGCAAAAAAAAAAACATGAGCTGGAGATTGAAATATTGAATAAAGACAGATCTGGGAGGGGAAAAAACAGAGACGCGAGAGACAGGAACAGATCCGAGAACACAGCGCCGCAACCCTTCTTCCTTCCTTCTTTCACCCTTCGCTCTTCTCTCGCCGGCGACTTTCCTCTTCCACCAAGGTCGCCGGCGAGCAAACTCCATCGACCCCTTCATCGTCAACTGTCCTTCCTCCGTCACCGACAGTGAGTGCAGCAAGAGGCGGAAATCAGATCTGGGAGGGGAGTACCGTGAACCAGAGCTGAGGGATCAGACCTTCACCCCTCACCACCGTCAACTATTCCTTCTTCCACCACCACCACTTGATTTTCATGGCTGCTGCAATTTTTTCTGTTATGGGGTGCTGAATATTTGATGTTTTGCTGACCTTGTTTGCTTCTTGGATGTGGACAGTGGCTTGAGTTCCAAAGCTAAAATAGGGAAGTTTATTTTTGTTTAATCTATTTTCTCTAATTTTACTTGAATTTCCTAGTTTTAAGAATATTTGAGTATATTGTTGAGACTTGGTTTACCCGTTGGATAACCTTGTGGATTGAATATATATGATTAGATTGGATTTTTGTGGTTTGTTGGATTTATATGCATGTATTTCCTTTATTAATTCGATGAAATTGTGCTTTCTACGTGGTATTGTTAGTTAGTATAATTGAATTGGATTAATTGAGTGTCGTGGTATCGCATTCATTTTGAGAGGAAGCAAGTTGCATTAGTTTAATCTTAATCACACACTAATTATACTTCAATAGTGCCTTAAGAGGTGATTACTAGCTACGGTAGTAGGAGTAATCATTAATTAAGAACACTAGACTCATAGCGGTTGCTTGAGGTTTTTTGTGAAGATTTAGTGAAAATTTACTCCTATATTTAATTGAATTATGATAGCCACTACTCCATTTCCAAGAGCGTCCATATTTCACATTTTCACTCTCCATTCCATTTTATAAAGAAAATACAAAAAATAGAAGCTTAGGATTTCATTTAATTGCATTCTTATTTTAGTTATTAGTTCAAAAATCCAAAACCAATTTTCCCCTTGTTTTTATCGCATTTGCATGTCATTTAGATTACTTAGGAATCAATAAAAGGCTCCTCGAGAAGAGAGAACGATACTAGGGTTGTCTATACGCAATCCTTGGTTATTTTGTTGATTGTGGGCCCCAAGGCTAAAGACGAAAAAGGCACGCGATCACTATGTGTGCTATTTTTGATATGCATTTGCTTTGTGCTATGTATTGTCCACTGAATGTATTGAATAACTATCATATATATTGTTTATACTTTTCACATGAGGGAACTAGAGCCACTCAAAACCAGATTCATGAGGCAACCAGATTCAACCAGGCTTTTGATTCAGGAGGCAAACGCACAATAGAGAGACAAAGAGAGCATATTATAGTAATCAAAATCACAGCACACCTCCGGCAGACAAACATGAAATAAAGATGAAAATCAAAAGCCAAAGTCTAAATCCAAAAAACTAAAAAATGAGGCAACTAGATCTTTTAATAACAATAGAAAAAAATATTATTTACATAGATTTGAATGTCGCCATCGTAGATTTGAATCTTGCCGTCACAAATCTGAATCTCACCATCGTAGATCTGAATCTCACCGTCGGAGATCTGAATCTCGTTGTCGCAGATCTGAATCCGCCTCGCCTTTGCCTTCGATGTTCACCGTCGCCATGAGAAAGACAATCGAAGCCAACCCAAACCCAGATCAGACGGTGAGTGGAAGAAAGAGTAGAGAGCAAGTGGTTTTGATGTCGTGGTCCGTGGGATCCTCATGGTGATGGAAGAAAGAGTGGAGAGCAGGGCCGAGTGTTTTGAAGGGAAGGGATTTTTTGGAGAGGAATAAAATTAAATGGACAGGGGAATGGTTGAAGCAGGAGTGGGAGAGTCCGTGGGTTTGTAGATAGATGGGGAGGTGTGAAAAGATGGGAGAGTTGGTGTGCATTTTTGGCCTGAGTGGGAGTGCTTTTGGCGTCTAAGTTATTACTTAGACGTCAAAAATGAGTTTTTGGCGGGTTTTTAAAAATATTAGGCGGTAAATAAAATATTTTGGCGTCTAAGTATAGGAATTAGACGCTAAAAGTGATATTTTTGGCTTCTAAGTTTTAAATTAGACGCCAAAAATGATGTTTTGGCGGTTTTCTAAAGAGTTGCGCGGTAAATAAAAAATTGGTACTGCTTTTAGCGTCTAAGTTTAGAAATTAGATGCTAAAAGTATCATTTTTAGCGTCTAATTACAGAACTTAGACGCTAAAAGTCAAATTTTTTTCCCATATAATTACAAAAATGCCACCGCCTTTATTTTTTACTTCCTTTTTATAAAAGAGGACATCTTTTAGGGAAGTAAAAACTCATTTTTGTAGTAGTGTAAGCAACACGCATAAAGGCTCGGGAGGAGTTGCATTTTGGATTGGTATCAAGTATAAGTTTGTTGAACCTTTCGGATAATTGTATCTTAACGCGTTAACTGTGAACAACGCGACGAATTTATTTGTATCACGTTTATATTCCTTCAGGAATTTTTATTAACCAGCATATGTCTGGGCATATGCAATCAGTTACTCAGTCGTCCAAATGCCTAAGCATGCTCTCTGTTGCCAAATTACTCTGATCTATTAACACCTTCACTCTGATAAATACTCATAAATTAGTTAATAAGCGCTATAGGCACATAACTAGTTATCATAATGGACTTAGGAAAATAGGGGCGTTACATTATCCATCCTCATTTTCAGTTCAACACGTAACAACAAGAATATAGATACATCAGTTGTTATCTTCTCAGCCCATCTCATTTTCTCTATACCTTCAGCCCAAACAAGTATAGATCTCCACCCAGCCCATCATCTTTTTGGCCCAAGGTCATATACCAGGACCTATGCAGCAACCTCCATGTGGAACCACTTTCCCTACCTATCTCAAGCCTCCTATCTGGACCGTCCAAATTGGATCTAGACGGTCCAGATTTAATTTTTTTAATTGTCATTTTTTAAATGAAAAAATTATTTTTTAAAAAATGTTAGTTGAGAGATTATCTTTATTTTAGATTCTCTACCCATTAAAATAATTTTTTTAAGAAAATAAAAAGTTAAAAAAATAAATCTGGATTGTCCAGATCCCATCTGGACGGTCCAAATGGGAGGAGCTTCCCCTACCCATCCTTGGGATATGTAGGGAAAGTGGTTCCACCTCTACGTAATGACATTAGGAAATATATTTCAGCAAGTTATCACAGTGGAGGATCAGAGAACCAACGGGAGAAGGGGGCACGTAAGCTCAAAGCACCATGCTTCTTGAGCTTCACACCACCTCTCCATTCCTTCTTATACTTTCAGACCAGAACGAAGCCATAGAGAGTGAGTGAGAACGAGAAACGGAGAAGGAGAGAAAGAGAGAAAAACAAAGAGACAGAGAGGACAAAGTAGTTGATCATGCAAGCTTGAGGAATCATCCTAGGTGAGTTCCTTAAGTTTTATTCTTCCTTTTCATGGTTTGAATCAGCTACAAGATGGTTTAGGTAGGATGAAAACGAGTTGCTCTGTTTTCGGGCTGAAACACATAGAATTTTGGGAACTTCAGTTCCAAAGGTAAATCACTGCGTTTTTCCATGAAATTTAATTAGTAAATATTAGACATCTTAAGCTTTAAAACGAGCTAAAGAACAACCAAAATGAACATGTATAATGAAAGTTGTGATTTTCCAAAGTTTAGCTTGAAAACCTGGAACGTTTCTACATTTTCAGAGAGTAGGTCGATTTCGGGCTTGATTTTGAAATGGTAAACCTTTTATTTTTTCCTTGAAATTTTTACAATAGATGGTAGACTCAATGAGGTTCAAAACAAGAAAAAGAGCAGCCAAAACCGACATGTAGATTGGAAGTTATGGTTTTTCAAAGTCAGACACTGAAAACTGGAAAACGAAGTGAATAGTGATTTTCGTGCTTGATTTTGAAATGGTAAATATTTGAGTTCTTCCTTGAAATTTTTACAGTACATAGTAGACTCAGTAATGTTTGAAACGAGAAAAATAACAGCTAAAACAGACATCTAGAATGGGAGCAATGATTTTTCAAAGTTGAGTTACAAAACAGGAATCGTTTTTGACTGCTTTTAGAGTGGTAAATGATGTGGCATTTCGGGATAGGTAAAAAAAAACTTCAAAAATTATGAAATATTACAGATATGTAGTAGACACGTAGATCTTTAATTTGACAGGTAATGTGTTGCATTTCGATAAGTATACAAAAAGTTGTGAATTTTGGAAAATGAGTTATAAATCTGGAACTGTTTTTGAATAGTAACTACTTTTTTTAAATCTGGGAGTTTTCTAGCATGTATTGGCTATTGGTATTATTTTTGTATGAAACTAGACATGTTAAGGGACACTTGAGTTTTGGAAGAACACCATTTATATTTTTATACAATTCATGATGAATTTTTGAGTTAGATAATAGGATAGACTGTTTTCTAGAGAAAATTCTGGATAGTGGTCACGTTTTGGACTTTTTTGAATTTTTAAGATGTGATAAAATATTGTAATCAATTTTCCTAGAAACTAGACTTAATAATAGTTCATAGAATTTTGAATCACCTAAATTTGTTGCCCGGAACTCCAGATATGGATTTTTGAAGTTGAACTATGAAAACTGGTAAGTTTCTACTCCCAGATTAGATAGTGCTTAAGATTTTGAAATTTGAGAATTTTTCTCAGTTATAAATCAACTTGATGACTTTAATTTGTGAAATTAGACTTATCAATGAATAAATTGAAATTGAAATCACTCCATTCGGAGTCATAAAGACCAAGTTACGAATTTTCCAAATACCCGTGGAAATTAAAGGTCAATAGTGGCATTGACATCTCTTAGGATGTTATTTATAAGGGAAATAATGCGGTGATATTATTATAGGATATCCGGGAAAATCAAGAATCAATACTGAAAGATGAACGTACCACTAGCAACGGAGACTAAGGTACGGACGAGTACTGTAAGTCTAACTCTTATGTTGTCTTGTATGCTTATATGTGATGAGATGATTCATATGGTCATGAACAAGACTTGGTCTTGGGTTATAGACCGTGGCTAAGACGCGGTCTTAGATCACCTTTTAAATACATTCAGCCTTGAAACGTGTTACAGTTTTGGTAATTCGTATGGATGTTTTCCTAGTGTTTAGGACACGCCGGGGGCATGACACTAGTTATGTGCAAACGATGTGAACCTTACATGTATTATTTGCTATGTCTTGGTGAACATTACATTTGTTGTTGATAATTAAATATTATTTCATTTATTTTTATTTCTTGGTTAATAATTTAGGGATGTTTAATTGATAAATAATGGGTTTTATTACTGAATTGGATTTTAAGTTTTTAATTAGATTAAATTCGTTTTTGTTAATAAAATTCCAGATTTGCAATGCTTCACCATTTTCACCATAACTTTTGATCTAGATATCGGATTAGCCTCATTCTTCTTTCGTTTTTCAGATGATTCAGAGAGCTACAATTGTTATGAAGACCTCAAAGGCTAATTCAGACAAGAAGATGGACGAAATTGAAGCTAAAGATAGACCCATTTTGCTGGATTTCTAGTTTGGACAAATTTTGTAATAAAGGACCAATTATTAGAAGTTTCCTAATTTATTAGAGATTTCATGGTGATTAGAGTTTTCATATGATTAGGGGATTGATTCCTAATTGTCAGTCATCTTGATTCATCCTTCCTGTATAAGGAAAATTGGATGGTGGCTGAAAACACTACATTATTACGTTTTACATTGTTATTGGATTAAAAAACGTTTTAATTAAATTCTTTGAGATGTTCTTCGTCTGTTCTTCATTGTTTTGCCTAGCCATGCTCGGCTAAGCCTCTTTGATTAACCCATGGATTAAGGATTTCATATTCCAGAGGACTCACGCTTAACCGGTAACATCTAAACTCATTTCTGCCTTCTTTTATCGGATCCGATTTCTGAATTCAGATTGGGTTTTTGATTAACAACCCAGATTGATTTATCCTAAGAACACAATTCGAACTGGGTTTAAGTGATTACTGGGCGATTGCTCGGTGACACGCCACTGTTCTGAATATATTTTGGACGAATGTTCAGTGAAGGGAATTTATGGACAAACGCAGAGTTTCGGTTTGTCCAGAATCAATCACAAATTTGGTGTATTATTTTAGTCTTGAAGGTTTTGGAATTCCTAATTCTGGGTTAGTTGTTTTCAGTCTAATTAATTTCATTTTTCTTATATGTTTCATTTTGCTTTCATTCTTAATTGCATTAAAAAAACTCCCACCCCCCCAATTCTGTTGCTATTTTCCTGTTTCTATTAAACCTACTACGAATTCCGTGGGAAACGATTCAGGTTCCTTATACTGCAAATCTTTTTACTGAACTTGGTTATTTTGTAAGAGGTCAGCATCTGTTACCAACTGTGTGCGATGTATTGTTGAAATATGAACTATATATTACATGTGTTGTGTGCTATGTATGGTTAAATACTGAAATGTAATGAATATATGTCATACATATATTGTTTATACTTAAGCATGAGGTTAACTGTTACCTTAGATTTAATGGGAATTAAATCTCAGAATTTACCCTAGCTTCAGGATCTAGAGGATCAGGAGGCGAAAAAAAGGTAAGCAGCATGCGTGAGAACTCAGACGGAGTTGTATTTTGGGATAGTACTATGTATAATTTTTAGATATTCGGATAATTGTACCACTAACGTGCCAACCGGACACACCACAAAGAATTTTAAGTTGTATCAAACTTATATTCCTTCGGGAATTTTAATTAACCAGCATATGTCTGGGCATATGTTATCAGTTATTCATTCGTCCAAATGGTAAGCATGCTCTCTGTTGTGACTTACTCTGATCTGTTAACGCCTTCACTTAAATAAATACACGCAAGATAGTTTAACAAGAGACTTAGGGTCATAATTGGACATCATAATAAACTTAGGAAATAGGGACGTTACAAAATTCGTATCATGAATTTGAATAGTAAACTCGTAAGAGTTTGGAATTAATTAAAAATCATAATATGTGTCTCATTGAAGGCCCATCTCTTTGGATACCATAAAGGTATAGGTATACACACAGCGAGGAGAAACAAGTCACTCTTACAATGACTTTTTTCATATATATATCCCCCAAATAACACTTCACATCGCTATTACAATATAGATATATATAATAATTAAACTGTCCACGAAGGATCATTTATTATGTAATTTGTGTGTATCTTTGATTATGGGCTATACTTAAAAGGAACAACACACAAGTCGTTCTTCCTTCTCATGGTAGCACCAAAAGACTCTTCCACGTCCAATTCTTCAGGCTTCATTTGATTCGGAAGTTTCCAATCAAAATGAAAAAGCATGTTGGAAATAAGTAATTCAACAACAGGCGTAGCAAATGCAATTCCAGGGCATATTCTTCTTCCAGCACCAAATGGAATAAACTCAAAGTTTGACCCTGTGAAATTATAATCAACTGTGGTATTCAGAAACCTCTCAGGAGCAAATTTTTCTGGCTCACTCCAATATTTGGGATCTCTTCCAATTGCCCAAGCATTAACAATAACCCTACTCTTTGCGGGTATCTCATATCCCTTGATTTCACATCTCTCACTATTTTCTCTTGGAATCAACAATGGCACAGGAGCATGCATCCTTAAGGTTTCTTTGATGACAGCGGCAACATATTTTAACTCAGAAAGTTCTGATTCGTCTATATATCCTTTGTCTCCATAGACTCTTCTGACCTATATATGTCATAACCAACAATGTAACTTGACTATATTTTAAATTTATCATCACAGGTTTATGCATGATTATACCTCTTCTTGTGCCTTTTTCATTACCACAGGGTTTCTAAGTAATTCTGTCATGGCCCACTCTACTGTTGTTGATGCCGTCTCAGTTCCACCGACAAAAACGTCCTGAAAAAGGATTTGAGACTTAATTTAAGTCTCTATCTGTGGGAATCAAAATAAAAGATAAGAATTAAATATTAATGGAATACAAGGAATTAATAACCATAATAACAGCTTTGATATTGTCAGAAGATAAAGGGATCTCAAGGTCATCCTCTTTTTGAATCCTGAGAAGAACGTCAACAAGATCTTCAGCCGCACCAGCAAGGTTGCCTTTTTTATTCTTTTCTTTGTGAACGGTGATGATGTTTTCAACCATCTTATCAATCTCATTGCGAATCGTAATCAGTTTTGCTTTGGTCCCTGTGATCACACTAAGGAATTTGAGAGAAGGATAGAAATCAATAACATTTAAACCTGTGCTTAGCTTAATTGCATGATCAATAGTTGGAAATATCGCTTCTACATTCTTGGTCTTCTTCCCAAAGGCTGCTCTGGCGACTATGGAATTTGTGACGGGGGAGATTTTCTTACTAAGGTTCATGACACAACCTTCATATTCATCAATCTCCTTCATTAGCATTGAAACCTCCTCCTCCCTTATATTTTTGAAACTCCGGACCCTCTTCGAAGACAAAAGCTCCACAGTACAAATCCTTCGGAGCTGCCTCCAATAGTTTCCATATGGGGCAAAAGCAACATTGGAGTTATTGTAAGTAAGGATTTCAGTGGCAAGAATTATGGGTCTATTCGCAAAGATTTGGTCGTGTGTCTTCATAACCTCCGTGGCTATCTCAGGAGAAGACACGATCATGTATGGAAGCTGCCCTAGTTGAAGGTGCATCAAGGGTCCATACTTGTTTGCAAGGTTACTCAGAGATCGAGTAGGTATTGAACCTACAAGTTGGTGAAGGTTTCCTATGATAGGTAACTTTGGTGGCCCTGGAGGTAAGTTTTTATTGCGCTTTCTGGAATTTGAGAGCTTACGGATGATAAGGATGAAGCAGAAGAAGGTGAAGAGGATAGCATATGGGCTCTGAATCTCCATGATCAGAAAAATAATGATGATAGAGAGATAGTAACTTTGCTGTGAGGTTTTCTGCGGCGATGAGCTGTGACTATTGAGCACTTGACATCTGCAGAGAGTTCAAGTATGCTTTAATGACTTTTAATTGAGGTAGAGATCAGATATTTTCTTCCTTTAACTTATATAATTAATATTGTGGAATCATTTGTTCTGTGAGGGCTGAGTGGTAGAAACAACTTGTTTATTCTTTCCAAGGAAAGGCTGAATCTGAGGAGATGGAGGAGGATTGGTAGAGTTTGGTTCATGAATATTTAAATTAGCATAGTTAAAGGGTGTGTTACAGTATTCTATTTCAGAAGCAACTTGTCAACGTGATGTGGAAGTTTTTTTATGATTTTCTAATAATTATTATATAGCGTTTACTTGTATTATTTTGAAAGTATGCTTTAGTGACTTTGTAATATTAAATTAGTAATGATAATTGACGTATAGAAATTGATTCTTACTTTAATCTTATATAATTTAAATTATATAATTAATATTGTGGAATCATTGTTCTGTGAGGGCTGAGTCGTAGAAACAACTTGATTGTTCTGTAAGGGCTGAGTCGTAGAAACAACTTGTTTATTCTTTTCAAGGGAAGGCTGAATCTGAGGAGATGGAGGAGGATTGTTTAGGTTCATGAATATTTAAATTAGCATAGTTAAAGGGTGTGTGTTATAGTATTCTATTTCAGAAGCAACTTGTCAACGTGATGTGGAAGTTTTTTTTTTATGATTTTCTAATAATTATTATTATCATATATAGTTTACTTGTATTATTATTGTTTTGAAAGATTCGGGAGAATACAATACAACTGTCCCTATAAATTAAAAAATTGATTTGAGTACGAAAAGATTAAAAATATGTGAACATTACAAAAATTAAAAAAAAAAAAGTAAATGGTACGAATGTAGAGAGAGATGATTAGTCTTAAATTATCATCATCTGACGTTATGATCCATTTTATAGGAAGTAGCTTTTCAATGGCTATTGAAACTACCAAAATTTAAATAACAAATTAAGGTGATACCACGGATAATCAATCAAACTAGTGATTACGTATTAAGTTTCCTTATTTTATCTAAGTTGAATAAATCTTTCAATATGAATATTAATGTTTATAAAGCATATCAGTCCAAAGATCAAATTTTTATCTTAAGAAGAACAATTTAAAGTCACTAATTCCTTATTTGTTTTTTAGATTTTTTTCTCACTAAATTAATTTTAACTTACCCTAATCAGCTGATCTCAAGTATTAATATTTATAAATGCATATCAATCCATTTATATACCTACTTCAATTAATTATATAATGTCTCACAAAACTAAATAAAATATATTTTAGATCAAACTCGATCTAATTTAATTATGCAAGGCTTTGAGGTGTATATCTACTCTAGATAAATTAAAATAAAAGGATAAGGTACAAAAATGCATTACCCTGTGGAGTGTTCAACACTAAGTGCTTTTTTTAGGTGCAAAAATACATGCGTGGTTACAAATTAAGTGCAAAAATATCGTTTGATAGTTAAATTTGACTTTTTTTACTTTCAAATTTGCAAAAATACATAAATGGTTTAACAAAAAGAGCGTTTAACATCAAATTATTTTTTATCTAATAATTTTATTTCAATTAAAGGAAAATTATTATTTTTTTAGGTATAATTCCTAAAAAGTGAAATTTTTTATTTCCATAATTTATTTTATTTTTTAAAATTCCTTATTAAATTTATAATTAATAATTAATAAATGAGTATTTATGTATTTAAAATTTTATATTATAAATACTATATTTAATTAAAAATATTTTTTTATTTTATAAATTGAACCAGAAATTATTTAAATAATTTTTCAATCATAACGATATTATTTAATTTTTATTGTATTAAGAAATATACAATATAAACATTTGCATATCTAAATGAATTATTTTTATTTATATGATTTATTTTTAAAAAAATGAACTGAATTATGAAAATAACATTTTTACAATTTTTACCCATTGAATATATCTCATTTCCAAAATGAAAAATTAGAAGAAAAAATTTTGCCTCCTAGAACGAGAAATAATAAATTTCTTTTAATTGAAATAAATTATTAAATTAAAAAAAATAGTTGGTGTTGAGCGCTCTTTTTGTTTAATCACATGTGTATTTTTACACCTTTAAAAATAAAATAAAATAAATCAAACTTTACAGTCAAAGGGTATTTTTACATATAATTTATAATCACATATGCACTTTTATACATAAAAATAGCATTTGATATTGGATGCTTCTCCAGAGTAAAGCACATATGTGTTTTACACCTTAACCATAAATTAAATCTCAAGTCTACGGGGTCAGTTTAAGATTCAGTCAATCAAGTTCAATCCTAAATAAAACATGTTCAATGGTGGTAGCTAATTAAACAAGATTAAATAAACTGAAATAAAATTACTCAAAACTAACCAGTAACAATTTTTTAAGTTTCAAACAAGTTAAATCCTCAAGAAAATCTAAATTAACATCACAGCAATTAGAATTAAAAATTATAATGAAGATGAGAGAGCCAGGAGAGAGAATTGTGCTACTGCTTGTGCTTCAAACTCTCGGTCACTCTCGCTGTATGTCTGCGGACTCTCTTCTCCTTCTTACTGCATCCGTCGAACTCACCAATTGAAGAAGACGATACAAAGATTAAAGCTCGGAATGATTCATCTGGTTCGGTGCTGCTGGTTCTTGGAGGAGAAAACGAGGACTCCGCTCTGGCTCGCTCCGATTCCAGATGTTGAAGACGATGATGATGACTGAACGGTCCAACAACGGCGCCTCCTTTGGTTCTGCACAATGAGAGTTGAGATGATCCTCAGAGAAAGCCGCTCTGCTTACTTTTTACTTCTGTCTTCCCCACTGCGCCTCTGTCCTTCTTTGATTTTATTATTGTTGGACTCACCCCAATCCAAATTCTTTCGGCCTTACTCCAAATGGATATTAGGTGACGCTAAAACTGAAATTAAGCAGCCAAAGAAATATTATACCAGTTTTAAAGGAAAAATAAAAAGCTCTTAAATCCAGAAGATAAGTTCCTATATACCATACAGTTCACGATGCAACCATGCATATAATCTTTCTGACTCTCAGATATGCATTAAGTTCATCCTCTATCTGGATTTTCCGCAACCTCGGATTCCTGTTTTTTTTCAAGAGACATGCAATCCTAGTTGTGGTCAAGACAAGTCCCTAAAGTCACTGTCATAAATCAGCAGAATCATTAAACTTTGTAAGCAAATGGCATATATTACATTCAGAAGGGGGGATCCAATGGTGAAGGTGTAAATCTAATCATATGTGCATCAGTAAAGACTGAAATAAAGCAAATTCAGTAGACATAGTGAATAATAATTGACTGAATAAAGAAAATAATCAGATATGATAGTTAACACTTATTATTGATTATGAATTAATTAATAAGCCAAAACTAAAACCAAAATTTTTAATGGATGTTTCATTGTCAACAAACTAGCATTCACTAGTACAAAAATTCTGATTGTGCATTCAATTGAATCAAAGGTATCGTGAAGCTGCTGCTCATTCATTTTCAGATATTCAAATGGTTGGATTCTGGATGGGAGCTCTAGAACTATTCTGGTTTCTGGATGTAGTCTTGACCAGGTGTTAGAGCTAAAGAGGATTTTGGACAATAACATCCTCAAATCTTTCTCATCCACAAAAGAAAAATATTGCAATCATTTGTGCATTATATCCTTCTTCCTTCTTGATGTTTTGGACAATGACCCAAAACATCAAGAACTATAGTTGGTCATGCCTGATGTTGGATCTCCAACTATAGTTGCGGTTGGATGTTATGGCTAACAAGGGTGGCTTCATTAACTATGTGGGTTGGGGTTCAAAGGGATATCCTATGTAGTTATGCATAAAGGCTAACAATACTTATAGGGTAAAGTTAAATAAACTACCAGTGTCAAAAGAGTAAAATTAAAAGGTTTAATAAGATAATAAATATATTTCACCTAACAAAAGTAAGATAAAAAATACATAGGTAACAAATCGAAAATTGAAGAAAATTGCTGGGGCTCATAAATGGTTTTCCCTTTTTTTAATACCCATTTGTATTCCATTATTCTCTCTATTATCAATGGGTTTTGGTTTTTTCATGTTAGATGAGAAAAAAAGATTTCCTACACACACATAAAATGATGGGACCCACATATATATATATATATATATATATATATATATATATATATATATATATATATATATATATTCATATATATATGTGGGTCCCACCATTTCATGTGTGTGTAACATGAAAAAATGGTTTTCTTACAACATAAAAAAATGTTTTTCCATTATCAATGTACCAAAACAGGGTTTTTTTCCCCATTTTGGTCCATTGGCTTTTGAAACAAGACCAATTTCGCCGCTCAACAACATTTTGGGCCATTTATTTTTTAACCTTAGAACAAACAATTGGGCAAAAATATGGGTTTTGTTTTTTCTTATTTCGACCCTTCGGCTTTTTGAAACAAGACGAATTTCAGAAGCCCAACCATGATGTTTTTTGTTTCTTTTTTATTTCATGAAAACTTGATTAAAAAGAACCACAGCCTTGCAAAGTGGGGTGAAAATTGATTATTGTGTTTTTCTTTTACCCTCTTAATCTGTTCTCATCAACTCACTTTCCTTTTACTTTCTAGTGTTAAAATCATAACTTAGACCTTCAAATTAAAAGAAATAAAAAAAAAAACCAAAACTACTTGATAAAAGGAATCAAGAAAAGGACATAAGCTCATAAAAGAGAGATGGAGATGTTGATTGGACAGTTTCCTTTGCTTTTATTTTGCACAGTGCATCATTCCATAGGAAGCTTCAAAATAATTGAATGGATGGGATTAACTTTTAAGAATATCTTTTATAATTTATAAACAAAGTACCTAAGAGAAATTTTATCTTCACTTATTGAAAATGGCTTCTGAAGCTACTATTTTGTGATTTACTTATATATTATATTATATTTTTTGGGTTAAATACCATTTTTAGTATGAAAGTTTACTCTGAAGAACACTGGTCACCTAAAAAAAAATTTAGTCTCATTTTTGTCACTGAAGTTTAAAAACACAGCGATCTTGCCCATCTATTGATCTTGACTGTTGAATTGTTGCTTTTCTTTATAAACTTCTAGAGGTAAAATTGCTCTTAAAAAAACTTCCGAAGAAAATGTGCTCCTAGAAAAAACTTTTAAAGCATATTTGCTTCGTTTTTTAACTTTTGAAATAAAAATGAAACAAAAAAAAAAACTTAAGAATTACAAGTGCTCCTTAAGTAAACTTTTAGGAAAAAAATAATATTTAACCCATACTTTTTTGAAATGCAAAAGTTACTTTGGCTTTAACTTGGACTGAATCATATTCATATGGAGATAAAATTTCTCAAAGAGTATTTAATGTGGGTGCATATAAAACTTGGACTCAAGATCACTGGCTGGCTAATGTAATACAACTTTTGTAGGATTTGTGTTCATCATTTGCTTATGGATCCTTTACTTTTGTTTCTTTCTGTTTGCATGGTTGCAAGGCTTGCTTCTTGCAAGTGTGTTTTTTTTTTTTTTAATCCTCTTACCTTGGAGGTCTTGGTTCTCTTGAATACATGAAAGGAAGTTAGAAACTCAAAACACTAACATTTTTTTTTTTCATAAAATGAAACATATCAAACCCCCAGTTGATTCATGGTCAGGACTGTGTTAGAAGCCAAAGTCTGAAAACATAAACACATTACAGCATGCTAACATAAACACTAGCACAATAACATTCAAACTTTGCAACTAAAAGGGCCCAAAAGATAGTCAATACTTCAAATACCAGTCAAACAATTAAGTCTCAATTTAAACTGGCTGCAACATCTCCAAACCAAATATTACTCGAAGCCACAAAAAGCAAGAATAGATGCCACTTAGCAGCATCGATAAAACAAGGAACATGAGAAATTAAGCCAATAGCTTTTGAGCTATTGAACGAATCTATGCATGACCTTGTTGAGAAGATGAAGTGGGCTTACAAGCCATTAAAAAAACATGTCAATAGCCTTGATATATGAAGTGAATCTGGAAATAAAAGCTGACTAGAGATAATAAGCTATTTGGGACAAAACAAAACACATTCCAAAGCAAGCAACGATAAACACAAGCAAAGAAAGAAAGGGAAAAAAAACATAGCACTAAAAAGGTTAATAGAACAAGAAGAAAAAACTTTCAAATAAAGGTAACAAATGGTTCATAAAGGCCAGAAAACCCAGGCTTCCTACACTAAAACCATCTCTCAACACATGATGCAGCTTTGAATTTTTTTTGTAATCTTTTTAACAAAAGACTCTAAATATTTTAAAGTAAACGAAATGAGACCATCCCATAACAGGACATTGCCTTTACCACCACTCAAAACATTATGGATTGTCCCTAGTTTTTTGATATTATGGATTGTCCCTAGTTTTTTGATATTATGGATTGTCCCTAGTTTGAATCTATCATCACATCAACTGATTGGAATGGATTGGATTGGATGTGGACGTTCATAAAGGCCCATTTAAGCTCATGTTTAATACGTACTCTTTTAGTCAATTAATGAGGTTGGATTTAGCAAAGGGTCTAATTTTTCATAATATAAGGAGACAATTTTCGAATTTTTACTAAGATAAATACTCACACTTACTTTCCGACAACACCTCTAGCAAAATTGGATCTAGTAGGAGGATAATTGTGTATATAAAAAAAACACTCTTTCAGTCTTAAATATATAGATTAGATAATTAATTTAATTTTTTAAAATTAATTAAGTTGTATTAGTTTCCCCAAATCATTTAATATGCTGTAATATATACAATTTATAGGTTCGGATTGGAAAAAAATTATTAATTTAATAAATAAAGTGAATTGATATTTTATATTTACAATTAAAACAAACATATCTAATTGCTTCCAGAAACTGAAACGCCAAATCGGCAAATCCCCGGTGGCTGACTAGGATCACAAAAAAGCCAAATCCAGATAACGTGATGCGATGCGAGACACGTGTGAGTCTCTTTTGAAGATAAAATAAAGATTCAAAATTTCGTTAACAATTAACACCCGCGCTTTTATTTTTCATTTCAAAACGAAATATTTAATGGAACCGCCTTTTATAATCCTGTGTCCAAAAAAAAAAAAAAAACATAGAACTGTTATAAAACTGATAAAAATAATAAGAAGAAGAGCAGAGGTTCTAGAGAGATAAAGTAGAGAGATAGATTCTCATTTCATTCAATCCATGAACAGTTACAGAAAACCTCTATTTATAGAAGAAAAATGGGACTTTAGTGTAATTTCCACCTCTGGGTCATTTGGTGTAGTTTTCCCCAAAAACCTAAACTGTTCACTCACGGATTTCCTTCCCGTGAGTGATTGTATAATTGTGTGCGGGTCCCACCAAATAGTAAATCACTATGCGTGGGTCCCATATCATCTTTTAATATTTGGAAACCGCGAGTCAATGGACATCCACATAATAAGTATATTCATAACACTCCCCCTTGGATGTCCATTTATGAATGTGCCTCGTTAAAAACTTTAACTAGGAAAAACCCAGTGGGATAAAAACCTAGCCAAAGAAAAGAGTACATCATCCATTGATACACTTTCTAGTGCTGCCTCATTAAAAACCTTTCTAGGAAAAACCCAGTGGGATAAAACCCAGATAAGGGAAAAAGAGTACAGCGTGTATCGTCTCCCCCTCTTGATTACATCAGTGTTGATCCCCCTGATGACTATATTGCTTCAATGTCTTTCTGAGCATATTATACTTTCTGTCATCAAATATTCTGTTAGAAACACCCAATCTGATTGTTCATTATATACCTGCAAGATCTAAATCTGTCATGTAAAGTCATAATAATCTTTTCATAAATATATATGTGCATATAGAAATTCAATAAATGTTTATTCAGATAATGATGCTATATGCACTATCATCTTGAGTCCTTTTGGGACATATGTGTTTTTGGCGCTTTATGTGCTTCTAGCACATACAAATATATTGTGGCTCATGATCCTCATTATCATTCATTGTAGCATATGCTATCATAGATATTATTAACGTCGACTTCATTTTCAATCCCATTGGATTTCATTCATAATTTATTGAGATCTCATAATGTAAATATCTGGGTCTCTTCTTGGACCACAATACACTTTACTTGTAATATCTCTTCTAGAGATAACATCTCTTCAGGAGATGGCTCTTCTAGAGCTTTTCTTAATTATCCTCAACATGATCATCTATATTCTTATAGCTCCTTTTCTCTTTTGAGGATTTTTATCTTTAAAATCAATGGACTTGCAACACTTCTGGTGTGCTTTATAACAATTCATATAGGAGCATTTGCAGTTGGCACATGTGACTTTGTCACTTTCTTTAGGTCAGTAAATGCTTCTGGCATTCGATTAACTAAACTCAGCAACTGAATTATCATTTTGAATTTTTAGTGCACATTTCTTTGTACGAGGATCAATAAGAGCCAATGATAATTCATTTCACTTTATCTTTACCCAATCTGCTTATTTTTCTCACCCTCATCAAATCATCAATTTTCTTTGTATATCCATCTTTGTATATCCATCTATGTGCATTGAAGTAGATTAATAATCATTTCACATTTAAAACATTTTAAGATGGAATTAATCTAGCTCCTGACCAAAAACCAATTATACGGGGAGAATTCTGTTGGCTTATATAATTGCTGCAAATATACACAACATATAAATTTTGTTCTCATAATCATTGATCTATCCATTCATGGATACTTTAATACATTATTTCTGGATCATTCAATCTGGAAATTGCGCGCATAATATAATGCAAACTTCTAGTTGCAAACATCACTGCAAACTTTGCAGATTTATAATCTCATATGTAAACTTTCAATTTGATATATTTCCAGAGATCCATTTCCAATAATTATGTCTATCTGAGAACAAGCAGCACATAATATATGACTCGAATGATCAAACAAGTCATGCCAACTTTCCATATGATTTATCATCAAATCTAATATTCATTTTGGGGGAATCAATATAGAAACATTCACAAAGAATTATCACATAAATATTCACACTTGATATATATTATTCTCCCCCTCAAGTGTGAGACCTTAAAAATTAATTCATGAAATTTCCATACAATATTCCATGATAAAATTTCCATTTTCCAGAATCAACAAACAAATATATATTAAATACAAAATCATCAGGTGTATAATTGCAGATTCACGAGCGCAATACTGTGTAATCACAGGCGCATCACTGTGGAATCACAGGCGCGACAACTCAGATTGTCGTATACATATAAAGTCAAAAAGATTCCAGGCTCGTGCTTTATAGGGAGCAAATCTGTAGAGATTTAACAGGACTACGCAAATCTGCAGAGATTCAATAGGATTTAATTCAACTATAAATAGAGGAAGGCAAACGAACATGCCTCACAAACACTCAAGCATCTGATAATATCAACTACCAGATACTCACACATATTTCTCTAAATTCTATTGCCATGGCAGGACCAAGCAGTTTTATCCCAGTTTCTGATACATCCGAAACAGCATTACTTGATGCTTTGTTATATGATGATCAGCATAACATGTCATTTACTTCTTTGTTATCTCCTAATCCCTTTGAAATGTTTATTCCTCCTTCTACTATTCCTCCTTCTGCTTCAAATGTACCTACTTCTCCCCCTAGAACAAGTGTTCTTCCTCAATCTACAAGGATTGAAGGTACAACTGAAGCAGGTTCATCAAGGAGGCCTGTTAAGAGGTGTAGAACTATGGCAGAACTAATGGAGTCTACCAATCCAGTTCAGCCAATAGTGTCGGCAGTTAATCAACCAGCATTCACTAGCCAGCAAACTATCATCAGTTTGCCAGCAACAACCAGCCCGACAACAACAATCAGCCAACCAACAACCACTAGCCAGCCAGCAACAATTAGCCAGCCAACAGCTACAAGCCAATTAGCAACTACTAGCTTATTGGAATGTAGTTGCTGTCATGTTTTACGGGAAATTATTCATACCAACGGACTTCAGTACCATAAACTTGAAGTTCACGGAAGAAGAACAGGTATGATTACCCATGCTGTTTTATTTGAAAAAGTACAGGATAAATCTTATAATACTGACAGGCTTCCAATGTTTGATTTCACAAAGAAAAATTTTGAAGAAATCAAACAATTTCTGACACAGTATTGTATAGATTTACAAGCATCAGGATATATCTTGATGCGTGATCCTGTATTAGCCTATCATGAGGTTCTCTGTGTTGGTTCGGAATGGGCTATAAATCCAAATGACCTCCATGGAAGTTCATTTCAAACCAATATTGAACACTCATTAGGCAAAGGAAAACAACCTGCAGTAAGTATACCCTATGATACTTCATCCCTTAACCAGGGTGAATTATATAGGTTATCTATGGAGCAAAGAGAAAGAATAAAGAAAACAACGCTCCATGATTTAAGAAATTATTTTCACTTAACCCTTGATGAAGCGAGTAAACAATTAAATATGTCTACTCACACCATACAAAAAATCTATCAAAAAGGAGGGTTAACGGAGTGGCCACACAAGAAGCTCAAGAAACTTATGACGCAAATCTCAATATTACGAAGAGCTTTGCCTCATCTGGATCCCATCTCAAGAGAAGCAAAAGAAGAAGACATTAAATATCTTCAGAATGAGATGATTAAAGTTTGTAATGATGTTGAGCCACTCGCAATTAAACTTTGTTGAAATAATATTTCCTTTTGCTTAATTATTTTGTTTATGAATATTCTTTTCTCGTATTTATAAAAATTGTTATAATCATAGAAATCACATAACAACTATAATAATATATTTGCTTCATTCACTTCTGGGAATGAAGTTGGATAAAAATTCATGATCCATAACTCACTGATTTGTTTGATCATGGCAAGAAATTAATCCACAATATTGCTACTACAATAGCAAATTGAATATATTTATTTATAATATCAATCATGATCATACAATCCCTTGTCTCATAATTTAAGGGAATATTTAATGCCAAATATATAATTTTGAGACCTTTATACAACTGATGGCATACAAAATTTATGGATCAAATATTGTTTCATAATTTGTCACTTGTTATCAGGCTAACTTGCCTCTTGGCTTCAGGCTATCTTGCCTCTGAAATTAAGGCTATCTTGCCTCTTGGTCTCAAGCCAATTTATGCCTCATCTCTCTATGGCGTTTTGATCTCATAATATATATGGCCTTTTAACAGTTTTTCTTCAGAATAAATAAAATATAAACATAATAAAATAAATAGATGGAACCCACTAATATGTATATATTAGTGTCGTTGCCATAAATAATAAGAAGGGAGAGGGATATATATATATAGCAATAAATAAATAAAATAAAATAAATGACTGGAAATAAACATGCTAGATAAATAAAAAGAAGATGAGATAGGAATGGTAGTAAACTCACAGCGAGACCTATCTCATCCAAAGATAAGAAAGAAGATGCATATGCAAATGTAAATATATATATATAATATATAGAAAACGGTAAAATAAAAAGGGAAGGGGATTTAAAGCAGTAAATAAAATAAATAAATGGAGTCCACTATACAAGTGTTACCACCATGAAAAATAAAGCAGTAAATAATAAATGGTGCCCACTATACTAGTGTTGCTACCATGAAATATAAATAAAGCAGTAAAAAATTAAAATAAATGGGGCCCACAAAATGTCACCACCATAAAAGATAAATAAACTTTAAATAAAATAAATAAATAGAGCCCACTAATAGATACTAGTGTGCCTCCATGAAGAATAAATAAATGTAAAATAAAATAAATAAAAGGAGCCCACTAATTAATAGTGTTGCCGCCATAAAAGATAAATAAATGTTAGTAACAATAAAATAAATGTTAGTTACATAAAAGTAAATGCGTAAAAGTAAATGTTAGTTAGAATAATAAAATCTCAAATCAAAACAATTAAAAGGGAAAATTATTATTATTATTATTATTATTATTTTAAAAAAAAATTGTCGGTTGAATCAGTGAACCCTTTTTTTTTTTTTATAGAGACACAATTCTGTCGACATTTTTTTTTTCTTTTTAATTATTATAATATATAATATATTATTATAAAACATATGAGACCCACATAATTTGTATTTTTTTTTTATCACCAACTACTCCACATTCGGCATAATTGAAGTTGAATGAATAATTTGCCATAGTGGGGAACATAAGCATATGGGTTGTGGCCCACCTTTTGTCATTGCCATAATCGGTAAGTCAGGGATCCAGCAATGGTGGCACTGGAGGCAAGAGGAATTAGATAGAGTAAAGAAGACGAGGCTGAGGAAGATGAAGAAAACTTGGGAGTAGTAAAAAGCAGTGAATCAGAAATGGTGAAAGATTTGAATTGGGTTGGAGTTTGGGTCGACCAAAGTGTGAACGGTGGAAGGAGCAAAAAAAAAAAAAATCTACAGGCATAGCCACCGAAGAAATAAGCAAACAAGAAGAAATCAGCAATCGTGCTGATAACGTGTTATAAAACTGATAAAAATAATAAGAAGAAGAGCAGAGGTTCTAGAGAGATAAAGTAGAGAGATAGATTCTCATTTCATTCAATCCATGAACAGTTACAGAAAACCTCTATTTATAGAAGAAAAATGGGACTTTAGTGTAATTTCCACCTCTGGGTCATTTGGTGTAGTTTTCCCCAAAAACCTAAACTGTTCACTCACGGATTTCCTTCCCGTGAGTGATTGTATAATTGTGTGCGGGTCCCACCAAATAGTAAATCACTATGCGTGGGTCCCATATCATCTTTTAATATTTGGAAACCGCGAGTCAATGGACATCCACATAATAAGTATATTCATAACAAGAACCGCCTTTTGTTCCTTTGGAATGCTCTTTTGACCGCCAAGCCCGCGCCATTTTCGTACTCTTTATTGTTTTTCCCGCCAATTTCTTTTTCCCGCCAACTGCTTGGTGGACTTGACGTGGACCTCACCACATCAATGAATATGTAATCCCGTCCGATTAAAAAAAATAAATAAATAAAGGGTTTAATAGTGAGTGGATACTATTTTAAAGAAAAGTGAGTGTAAATATTAGTAAGTTTTACTCCTTCATCTTTATTATAAGACACTAACTATCAATATTTTTTTATTTTTATTAAAAGGCACCAACTTACTTTAATTAACTTATTTATTACTATTTTTCTATTATGCCCTCATTTTTAACTAACTCATTCAAATCTACATTATTAAAGAATGGGTAAAATTGGAAACATTTATCAATTCTAGACATAATTAATAACTTAACTTTCATTTTTTGGTTTGTGAGAAATAGTAGTTAGTGCTTTATAATAAGGACGAGAGGGAGTACTTGTTTTTATATAAGTATAATAGAAAAAATATTTCAACAATAAAAACAGAAACATTAAACTATAAATAAATACTATTTGAATTTATAAAACCTCTAAAAGTATGTTAAAAAATAGAAAAGATAAATAAACCTTTAAGTGAGAATTTAGGATTAATTTTAGGCTTTTAGCAAAGTGCCCCTCACATTTTTTTTTTTAAGAAAAAGGTAGTTGCCTGAAGCTCCTCTAGAGGTGTCGGTTGCCACCCCGTCAACTCGAGCCCAATCACCCATAAGTTTTTTTTGGCAAATTTTCACATAAGGCATGTGAAAATTGAGTCATTATGCACTTTTGTTATATATATATATGCACAAACAATATAACTAAACACTAACAAGTTTGCCCACATGCAATTGACAACTTCAATAAAGCAATATACAACACTGAAATACATATTTAATATACATGTAATGTTTTTTATGACATTGATAATTATAAAAATAAAAAATAATGTATTAAACTTTTATTTTATTTTGTAACAAATTTTCTTATAATAGTTTTTTTTTTTAATAAACTGAATAAAAACAAACAAAAGAAATGAACCAACTACAGTCTACAGGTCCTCCTAACGTGCTCAACACTCGCCATATCCACAATCAACAAACGAACTAGACTAGCAGGGGATCAGAGAGGTGAGCTCCATCCAAGGACTCCACATGCGCTAAACCATAAGAAGCCAGCCAATCTACACATTGGTTCACCTCCCTCAAAACATGATTGAAATGTAAAACCCATTGTCTGTGGGTAATTGCTCATATCCGAGACACCAGGTGGGACTCACGAGTTGCACTACCTTGCTTAGAGAGTAATGCAATGACTGGCTCACAATTACTTTCAACAACTACATACCTTCATCTTGCCTCCCATGCCATCTCTAATCCTCTCAAAACTCCCCACAATTTAGCTATCATCGTTGAACATCTTCCAAGCTGTGAAGCAAACCCTCTAAGCCACTTACTAGAGCAATCTTGTAGTAAACCCCTGCAAGCCGCTACTTGCTCTGCATCTTTTGATGCCCCATCTGAATTTAGTTTCATGAACGAGGCCTTTGGAAAGGACCACTAAACATTAATCTGGTTTTGAATTAATTTGTTGATTACATTATTTATTAATTTTAGATTCGTGAAATAATTAAATTAATTTATTACATTATTTATTTTAAAATTGATTTACTCCTTTGCTCATTTAATTAATATTTTTATGCTTTTAGTCAATATCATTGCTCATTTAATTATTATTACTACTCATTTAGTTAATACATTTATGTCTTTAGTCAATACCATTAGTTATTTAATAAATATCATCACTCATTAAGTAAATACATCCAGGCCTTTAGTTAATATTAAATGGGTAATGATATTGACTAAATGAGTGAATATTAACTAAATACATAATGATATTAATTAAAGATGTAAATTTATTCATTAAATGAGTAACAATATCGACTAAAGATGTAATAGTATTTACTAAATGAATAACGACATTAATTAAAGACGTAAATGTATTAACTAAATAAAATAAGTAAAGGTGTAAATCAATTTTTTTAAAAATAATGTAATAGATTGATTTAGTTATTTTATAATTCTAGAATTAGAACTACCATAAGAAAAATTCCTACAAAATAGAAACAACTTAATTAGTTATTGTTTATTTTTATAATTATCAATGTTGTCAAATACATTATAAATATAGTAAATATGCAATGTAGTATTGTCAATTACTTTATTGAAGTTATTAATTTCATTTGGTCAAACCTTAAGTGTTGAGTTATCTTTTTCGGTGCATGTATACAACAATTAACAAGAGTACAAGGTGGCTCAAGGGTTGGGGCTCAAACCCTCCCCCGACACCTAGAGCATAATTTGTCCAAACAAAACTTGGGCGTAAAAAAAATGAAGGGCATTTTGGTGAAATTTTAAGACTCTAGATTCCTATGCAAGGACCTTTTTGTCTTTTTCATTTCTTAACAGATTTTTCGAAGTTTTATAACTTCATATGGTATTTATTTGTCATTCGCCCTATAATTTTTATGAGATTCAATTTTCTTAATCTATTTTTCTAAGAATTGCTCTGGGGTTGTTTTGTATCAAGCATATTTACACCAATTATATTCCAAATTAATTTTTACCAATCTTACTTAAAATTAATGCAATGTAATCCAACAAAGTATATAGTCATTGATCAAAAGTTAAAGGATTATACTTTTGGGTTTGATTTCTAAAAGAACGTTGTAGCATTAGGGAGGGATGTGGGGGAGCAAGAGATAAGAGAGAGAGAGAGAGAGAGAGCAGAGTGGCAGAGATAAATGAGATAGAATAAGGAATTATAATTATGATATTTTTGTTAGATATCCTTAATGGATAATATCTAAAATAATAACCGAATCTTATTTCTTCTGAAATGACAACTTTTAAATTGTAGTGTCTACCTTCTATGCTTTTCTTATATACACTTATTATTATTATGTACTCATCTTATTATTATTATGTACTCATCTCTCTAATTAAATGGATCGTGGCATTTTTATTTATTTAGATTAGATGATATGTTGTATTTTGAATTATTTTTTGTATCCATATATCAAATTAATTAATTTTCATGATATGGGTGTTAGAAGACAATTTTTTATGAATGCAAGACTAAAAATTAATTAATTTGATATAT
The DNA here is from genome assembly GCA_037074495.1 of Acacia confusa. Lineage (NCBI taxonomy): Eukaryota > Viridiplantae > Streptophyta > Magnoliopsida > Fabales > Fabaceae > Acacia > Acacia confusa. Next base: position 40,193,949 of record CM073502.1, on the reverse strand, counting down.
TAGATGAAAAAAAATCACGTTATAGTATATAATTTAATTTAAATAAATAAACAATAAAAAATACCCCAATTCCCCTAATAATTAAAGGATAAGCACATAATAAATATGTAAGAAAGAAGGCAAGCATCCTTGAAAGGATGCTCATGATGCCCGGCCTAAAGTGAATAGGTGTGCTGTCCTTGGATTTGTTTGAGTCCAAACCTCTTGAAAATTTCTTCATTAAACAAACTTAAAATAAAGTTTTGAATTATTACTCAAAAAAATTAATAAAGTTTCAAAATAATTATCAAACAAAATTATAATAAAGTTTCTAATCATCATGTAGAAAATAGTTAAAAACCTGTAAAATATTAAAGAAAAATTCGTAAAAAACTCAATACATTTTCAAACTATTTATAATCCTATGGGGTTATTTAACTGAATGTTTTATATATTATGATATTATCTTTAATTGTCTAATATAATTAGTTTATTCGGTTCTACTAGGAAAACCGAGACTCAAAGACCGGTTTGATTTAACACCCTTCCGGTTTTAAAACATTGGAAATAAGTTCTCTGTTTTAAGTCAAAGTGGGCCCCTTTTTTTTGAGCCCATCAATTGCCTTATTTATTTTGGCAGAGTTCATGGATGGATGAGAGCCACTTCATCATTTTCGCACAGATTCTCTCTCATCGATATTACTTAAAGGGCACATTTGTCAATTCGCCTCATTTTGTTATGTTTCGTATATTTCACGAAATTTGTCAATCGAACCGACTCTAAAAATTATACTACTATTCAATATTATAAATTTCATATTATATACTATTAACAAATTTACTTGTCAAACGTTTTTACTAAATATATAATATACAATATATAAAATAAGCACGTGAGAGGTGGTTTGTCAATTTATAAATAAATATTTTTAGAATATCCAAATATATCTATTTGTCATTTTAAATATTTTATATACTAATTAATATGGAAACTAAATTCATTTACACACACACACACTGTTTGATGCATGATAACGATTTTTTTAAAGAAAATTCACTAGCTCTGACTTCCCACTTCTAATGGTTTTGTCAAATAATTTTAAAATAATATGGATGCCCAAATAGATTAATATTCATATCAATTAAGTAAAATGATGCGAAAAAGACGTACAAATACTCCGAAATTTGAAAATGTCAATTCAGATATGATCTGATTTAATAAGTTGTAATAACTGAGGAACAATTTTCAAATTATCAAATGAGAACAACCACTAAAGTAATGATAACGAAATTCACAATTTTTTTTTTGATATACATTGGCAAGCGTTAATATGTTCCTTAATATCACTATAAAAAAAATATGTTCCTGAAATATTAATAACAACAAAATTTAATAAATAATAATTTTTAAGCTATTATTTAATAACAACAACTAAAACGGTGTTGTGGTAAGAAAGAACAACTAAAACTGTGATAGTTAAAAAGTTTAGGTAATCTATGTATAAAATTTAATCTGAGATTAATTTCATAAAGCCTCATAGCAATTATGTTATTTTTGTTATGAATATTCTTATTATGTGGATGTCCATTGACCCATAATCTCCAAATACAGGATGACATTGTATATACGCATAGTAATCTACTATTTGCATCCTTCTATAAATAGAGGTCTCCTGTAACTATTCATTTGACTTTAATAAGAATCCATTTCATCTCTCTAGAATTTCCTCTGACTTCTCTCTAGAATTCTTTCAGTTTTATAACACGTTATCAGTACGATCACGATGGCTTCTTCTTCATGAGCATCACCGAAAGCTAATGATCTCTAAACCCACCATGATTGCTCCTCCTCCATCTACGGAGAAGAGCATCCCAGATCCCTGGGTTTTTCAAAGTCTTGCTGCTCTCTAGATCCATCTTCGTTTCTTCAATTTCTTATTATGGCCACCAATTTCAACAGCTGAGGAACCGCCAGCGTTGGAAAGCGATTCGGCAAACAGATCTGGCTATCTAACACTTCCAGATCTGTAGACCTTTTCAGTTTCTTGATCTGTGCTACTAGGATCTTCATCTATGTCCCTTTTCATCATCTCTTTGAAAAAAAAAAAAAAAAAAAAAAAAAAAAAAAAAACTGTCGGCACAACAGTCCAAAAAAAAAAAAAAAAAAAAAAAAAAAAAAATTCATGGAGATGGATACAATGTTTTGTACGTGCAGCAGGTAAGATAGTTACTATATAATAATGATGAAGATGAGTTTCCCTTATCCGTGAATGACTGGTAAGTATATAATATTAATATTATATATATCAATCATATCAATCATTTTAGTAATCATTATTATTATTATTTTAGTATTTTACTTAATTGTCATTTAATTTATGTTAAGATTTTATTATTATTGGGCTGCATTTGTTTATTTTATTATTTACTGCTTTATTTATTTTTCATGGTTGCAACACTAATATTAGTGGGCACCATTTATTTATTTTGTTTTTTTTGATTTATTTATTCTTCATGAAGGCACACTAATATCTATTAGTGGGCTCAATTTATTTATTTTATTCAGCATTTATTTATCTTTTATGGTGGTGACACTTTGTGGGCCCCATTTATTTTATTTTAATTCTTTACTGCTTTATTTATTTTTTCATGGTAGCAACACTAGTATAGTGGGCACCATTTATTTTATTATTTACTGCTTTATTTTTCATGGTGGTAACACTGATATAGTGGACTCCATTTATTTAAATTTTATTTACTGCCTTCTATATATTATATATATATTTACATTTGAATATGCATTCTCTTTCTTATCTTTGGATGAGATAGGTCTCGCTGTGAGTTTACTACCATTCCTATCTCATCTTCTTTTTATTTATTTAGCATATTTATTTCCAGTCATTTATTTTATTTTATTTATTTATTAATTGCTTTATATATTTACATTTGCATATGCATCTTCTTTCTTATCTTTGAATGAGATAGGTCTCGCTGTGAGTTTACTCCCATTCCTATTTCATCTTCTTTTTATTTATTTAGCACGTTTATTTCCAGTCATTTATTTTATTTTTATTTATTTATTTACTGCTTTATATAAATCCCCCTTCCCTTTTATTATTTATGGCAACGACACTAATATATACATATTAGTGGGTTCCATCTATTTATTTTATTATGTTTATATTTTATTTATCCTGAAGATAAACTGTTAAAAGGCCATATATATTATGAGATCAAAATGCCATAGAGAGATTAGGCATAAATTGGCTTGAGACCAAGAGGCAAGATAGCCTTAATTTCAGAGGCAAGATAGCCTTAATTTCAGAGGCAAGATAGCCTGAAGCCAAGAGGCAAGTTAGCCTGATAACAAGTGACAAATTATGAAACAATATTTGATCCATAAATTTTGTATGCCATCAGTTGTATAAAGGTCTCAAAATTATATATTTGGCATTAAATATTCCCTTAAATTATGAGACAAGGGATTGTATGATCATGATTGATATTATAAATAAATATATTTAATTTGCTATTGTAGTAGCAATATTGTGGTAAAGTCAAGAAATATTATGGATTAATTTCTTGCCATGATCAAACAAATAAGTGAGTTATGGATTATGAATTTTTATCCAACTTCATTCCCAGAAGTGAATGAAGCAAATATATTATTATGGTTGTTTTGTGATTTCTATGATTATAACAATTTTTGTGAATACGGGAGAGGAATATTCATAAACAAAATAATTAAACAAAAGGAAATATTATTTCAACAAAGTTTAATAGCGAGTGGCTCAACATCATTACAAACCTTAATCATCTCATTCTGAAGATATTTAATGTCTTCTTCTTTTGCTTCTCTTGAGATGGGATCCAGATGAGGCAAAGCTCTTCGTAATATCGAGATTTGCGTCATAAGTTTCTTGAGCTTCTTGTGTGGCCACTCAGTTAACCCTCCTTTTTGATAGATTTTTTGTATGGTGTGAGTAGACATATTTAATTGTTTACTCGCTTCATCAAGGGTTAAGTGAAAATAATTTCTTAAATCATGGAGCGTTGTTTTCTTTATTCTTTCTCTTTGCTCCATAGATAACCTATATAATTCACCCTGGTTAAGGGATGAAGTATCATAGGGTATACTTACTGCAGGTTGTTTTCCTTTGCCTAATGAGTGTTCAATATTGGTTTGAAATGAACTTCCATGGAGGTCATTTGGATTTATAGCCCATTCCGAACCAACACAGAGAACCTCATGATAGGCTAATACAGGATCACGCATCAAGATATATCCTGATGCTTGTAAATCTATACAATACTGTGTCAGAAATTGTTTGATTTCTTCAAAATTTTTCTTTGTGAAATCAAACATTGGAAGCCTGTCAGTATTATAAGATTTATCCTGTACTTTTTCAAATAAAACAGCATGGGTAATCATACCTGTTCTTCTTCCGTGAACTTCAAGTTTATGGTACTGAAGTCCGTTGGTATGAATAATTTCCCGTAAAACATGACAGCAACTACATTCCAATAAACTAGTAGTTGCTAATTGGCTTGTAGCTGTTGGCTGGCTAATTGTTGCTGGCTGGCTAGTGGTTGTTGGTTGGCTGATTGTTGTTGTCGGGCTGGTTGTTGCTGGCAAACTGATGATAGTTTGCTGGCTAGTGAATGCTGGTTGATTAACTGCCGACACTATTGGCTGAACTGGATTGGTAGACTCCATTAGTTCTGCCATAGTTCTACACCTCTTAACAGGCCTCCTTGATGAACCTGCTTCAGTTGTACCTTCAATCCTTGTAGATTGAGGAAGAACATTTGTTCTAGGGGGAGAAGTAGGTACATTTGAAGCAGATGGAGGAATAGTAGAAGGAGGAATAAACATTTCAAAGGGATTAGGAGATAACAAAGAAGTAAATGACATGTTATGCTGATCATCATACAACAAAGCATCAAGTAATGCTGTTTCGGATGTATCAGAAACTGGGATAAAACTGCTTGGTCCTGCCATGGCAATAGAATTTAGAGAAATATGTGTGAGTATCTGGTAGTTGATATTATCAGATGCTTGAGTGTTTGTGAGGCATGTTCGTTTGCCTTCCTCTATTTATAGTTGAATTAAATCCTATTGAATCTCTGCAGATTTGCATAGTCCTGTTAAATCTCTACAGATTTGCTCCATATAAAGCACGAGCCTGGAATCTTTTTGACTTTATATGTATACGACAATCTGAGTTGTCGCGCCTGTGATTCCACAGTGATGTGCCTCGGATTTGCTCCCTATAAAGCACGAGCCTGGAATCTTTTTGACTTTATATGTATACGACAATCTGAGTTGTCGCGCCTGTGATTCCACAGTGATGTGCCTGTGATTACACAGTATTGCGCTCGTGAATCTGCAAAGATACACCTGATGATTTTGTATTTAATATATATTTGTTTGTTGATTCTGGAAAATGGAAATTTTGTTACCAGAAGTAACAAAATTATGCATTGATAATGCATTTAGAAATATGTGGAATTTTAATGAAATAGATATCATATATGCTATTATCATGGAATATTGTATGGAAATTCCATAAATTAATTTTTAAGGTCTCACACTTGAGGGGGAGAATGATAATGATATATATCAAGTGTGAATATTTATGTGATAATTCTTTGTGAATGTTTCTATGTTGATTCCCCTAAAATGAATATTAGATTTGATGATAAATCATATGAAATGTTGGCATGACTTGTTTGATCATCCGAGTCATATATTATGTGCTGCATGTTCTCAGATAGAATTAATTATTGGAAATGGATCTCTGGAAATATATCAAATTGAAAGTTTACATATGAGATTATAAATTTGCAAAGTTTGCAGTGATGTTTGCAACCAGAAGTTTGCAATATATTATGCGCGCAATTTCCAGATTGAATGATCCAGAAATAATGTATTAAAATTTCCAGATTGAATGATCCAGAAATAATGTATTAAAGTATCCATGAATGGATAGATCAATGATTATGAGAACAAAATTTATATGTTGTGTATATTTGCAGCAATTATATAAGCCAACAGAATTCTCCCCGTATAATTGGCTTTTGGTCAGGAGCCAGATTAATTCCATCTTGAAATGTTTTAAATGTGTAATGATTATTTATCTATTACAATGCACATAGATGGATATACAAAGAAAATTGATGATTTGATGAGGGGGAGAAAAATAAGCAGATTGGGTAAAGATAAAGTGAAATGAATTATCATTGGCTCATATTGGTCCTCATACAAAGAAATGTGCACTAAAAGTTTAAAAGATAATTCATTTGCAGATTTTAGCTAATCAAATGCTAAAAGCATTTACTGACCTAAAGTGACAAAGTCACATGTCCCAACTGCAAATGCTCCTATATGAATTGTTATAAAGTACGCCTGAAGCGTTGCTGGTCCATCGGTTATAAAGATAAAAATCCTCGAAAGAGAAAAGGAGCTATAAAATATAGATGATCAAGTCGAGGATAATTAAGTAAAGCTTCAGAAGAGTTATCTTTTGATGAGATGTTATCTCCAGAAGAGATATTACAAGAAAAGTGTATTGTGGTCTAAGAGAGACCTAGATACCTAATATATGTGAATATAATGAGATCTCAATAAATTATGAATGAAATCCGATGGGACTGAAAATGAAGTCGATGTTAATAATATCTATGATAGCATATGCTGCAATGAATGATAATCATGAGCCACAATATATTTGTATGTGTTAGAAGCACATAAGGCGCCAGAAACACATATGTCCCAAAAGGACTCAAGATGATAGTGCATATAGCATCATTATCTGAATAAACATTTATTGAATTTCTATATGCACATATATATTTATGAAAAGATTATTATGATTTTACTTGACAGATTTAGATCTTGCAGGTATATAATGAACAATCAAATTGGGCGTTTTCTAACAGAATATTTGATGACAGAAAGTATAATATGCTCAGAAAGACATTGAAGCAATGCAGTCATCAGGGGGAGTAACACTGATGTAATCAAGAGGGGGAGACGATACACGCTGTACTCTTTTTTCCTTATCTAGGTTTTATCCCATTGGGTTTTTCCTAGAAAGGTTTTTAATGAGGCAGCACTGGATAGTGTATTAATGGATGTTGTACTCTTTTCTTTGGCTAGGTTTTTATCCCACTGGGTTTTTCCTAGTTAAAGTTTTTAACGAGGCACACATTCATAAATGGACATCCAAGGGGGAGTGTTATGAATATTCTTATTATGTGGATGTCCATTGACCCATAATCTCCAAATACAGGATGACATTGTATATACGCATAGTAATCTACTATTTGCATCCTTCTATAAATAGAGGTCTCCTGTAACTATTCATTTGACTTTAATAAGAATCCATTTCATCTCTCTAGAATTTCCTCTGACTTCTCTCTAGAATTCTTTCAGTTTTATAACAATTTTGCGATATAAATTAAGATTTATGGATTTGAGAGATGTTTTTCTATCGATATCTAAAATATGAAAAAGTTTAGAAACCATATTAAAATATATCTATTTATGAAAAACAATCCTACTTTTGACGCGCTCTTGTTTTATATCTGACACCCGCACTACGTGACCACCTTTACAAGGAACTACTCATCCTTATCCATTTTTTTCAATATATAATGTTTTCAAGTATAATACGAATATAAAATTATAATTATAAATATAACCAAAACTTCTTTTAAATCTTTACTAGAGTAAGAAACTAATAATTTTTTAAACCAAAATTTGATAGGAGTATTAAATAGTATATAAATTTAACAAATAATACATATTGGATCTATGAAATATTCAAAATCTAAGGAATGGCCCACATGTCAGATCACAAGGTATTATAAACTTGGGAAAATTGATGTCAGGGCCCAAAGTAGCAAAATAATTACAAAAAAAACTCAAGAAATATTCACATGCTGTCATTATTTCAAAAAAAAAGTGTACAGATATAGTTGCTAATTGCTACTTATGTAGTTGTTAATTGCTACAGATGTAGTTGTTAAAATGTAGTTGTTAATTAGACTGATTTAATTGTTAACGGGGACTGATATATTTGTTAATCCCTACTAATATAGTTGCTAATGCTTTTTGAAATAATACTAGAAAAGAATGTTTATTGGGCCTTTTTTGTAATTATTTTACTACCTTGGGCCCTGACATCAATTTTTCCTATAAACTTTATATTTGGTGGGTGTATCGGCCCAGTCCCAATTATTTATTTTTTTAAAAAAATATTATATTATATTGTATGGAATCAAATTAATTTTTTTTGGATTAAAAAATTAATGTATATTTAAAAAAGACAACATTTTAATTTATAAATTATATTTTATTTAGCTATATCGGGTTTTATTTATAAAGATAGATACATAGATTTCCCGTTTCCTTACCGTAATTTATTTTGGGTTTTGATAAAGATCAAAGAGACACGCTCGTTGAGATGAAGAAGGGAACTTTTTTTTTTTTTAAAAAAAATAATAATTATAATTATTTGGGAATATAAATATAGGCATTTTAAAAGGCACGTCACCCAACAAAGAAAAATTGAAAAGGCACTGGAGCAAAAGAACCGACTCAGACCGAACCGGCTATAAACGAAAATCAAACCCTAATATCTATTAGCGCCGCTCTTTTACCTTCACGTCGTCATCTCCCCTCCTTCTTCTGAACAACCTTCATCGTTTTCGTCTCACTGAAATTTCTGTCTATTTTTCTCTTCTCACCGTTTCTGCTTAGATCTGCTCAGGTCCTGAGCTTTTTTCTTATTCGTTGTCTCGGAATCGATATGGTTGTGAATGAAAGGCCATCAAAGAGGATGAAGAGGAGAGTTTCAGCCGATCTTTATGATTTTCTCACTTTTCCGGCCGCCAGTAACCACTGCTTAGACGATGTGGACGTCGGCGGCCAACCGTTCCGGAAAACCGTTCAGAGTTTTCTTACTAATTATGCTATGGTCACCTATCCACCGTCCTTGTTTTCGTCTTTGATGACGTGGCAGATATTGTTCCGGATCGGAGGACTCGTCGATGGGTCCGATCTTTCACCGGCGTCCGTCACTCTCCACATAGTGGAGGAGGACGTAACTCGATCTCGCTCCTCCGTATACTGTGATCAGTGCCGAGTTGTTGGTGAGTCGACTCACTGTCCATATGTACAAGCTCAAAAGGATCTGCCAGCTGAGCTAATTCTTAATTAAGAACCATTGAGAACTAGAGATTTTAGGCTCAAGGATGAACCTTTTCGTGGGACTGATCCTCACTGATTAACGAGTCGGTGGACTCACTGAAAGAAATTAGATTTAAAAGTATGAAAAAAAAATTATTGGATTTTTCGAATTATTTTTAATTTTTCATATTTGTTTACGTTATAATTTATCATGTTATTATTCTACTATCCAATTGTCTAATATCTAATCATATAATTAATGAATAATTAGTTATTATAATTTATTTGATAAATACTTAAGTGATGGGTAAGAACTAAGAGGTATTTGTGGCTATTATTCTAATATTGACTTTTATTCTATGACTTTTTGTTGGGAAAAAATGAAGGTTGGAGTGCCCATCCTGTATGTAGAAAGCGATATCACTTCATTATCCGAGCTTCAGCTAATCACATGGATGCATATGAAAGACCTTGCTCTTTGTGTGGGAAATCTACTGGATTATCTGAAGCAAGGTTAGCTTTTTTACGAAATCGGTCTTCTTTTCAAGCCCTCAGAACCAATTATCAGTCTTTTGAGATTGTTGAAAGAATGAGTCATAATTTTATTTTGGGTTCTTGTTTACATAATGTGGCAGGTGTAAATGGTGTGACGCCGCGATTACCGTTGAAGATCTTGAGGACTGGGTGTATAGTCAAATTGAAGATAACACTCATCTTCTGCACGGGATTGTCCACTCCAATGGTTATGGGCATTTGCTTACTCTTAATGGAAGAGAGGGTGGTTCAAAGTTTCTCTCTGGGTCTGACATAATGAGTTTCTGGGATAGGCTTTGTGCTTCACTTGCTGTTAGGTTTGTATCCTCCACAGCACATATTTTTAGATTTACTGTTATTCTTTTCTGTGAAGAATCTGATTTTGGAAAGATATATGGACAGGAAGGTTAGTGTGATGGATGTTTCAAAGAAATTTGGGATGGAATATCGGTTGCTTCATGCAATCACCAATGGGTGTTCTTGGTATGGGAATTGGGGTTATGAATTTGGGACTGGTTGCTATGCTCTGACCCAAGATTCCTACCAAAATGCAGTGAATACCCTGTCAAGCATGCCCCTATCAGATTTATTATTCCAGGATCGGGGGCCCCGAAGTCGCTTACAGTGTGTTATTTTTCTTTATCAATCTCTTGCAGATGCTGAACTTTTAACTATAAAAGATCTATTCTCATTTTTGGTGTCCTTAATTCGTGAGTTCCACAAGCCTTTGACCACAAGTACGTCGAATGCTGAAACTTGCAATGTGTTGTGTGCTTGGACAAGCAATGACGTTGAAGCTGTGCAACAGGCTTTGATCAAGGTACTGCGTGCATCCGCTTCCTCTAGCGGGGCCAAATGGGTGACAAGACGAGCTCTTAAGGGTGCATTAGGTAGGGGTGTTGCATCTCCAGAGCTTCTAGATTACAGTTTGAAAAATCTGGGTGGAAAATTAACTGCCTATGGTATGGTAGTTAGGTCAAGATGCAATCCCACATCTAGTGCTGTGGAGTACAGGTAAGATTGAAATTGTATTTACCCTGCTTTTGGTAGTTGCTTGTGCATGCAATTACTAATACATTTCATATATTTCGAAAACAGGCTTGAATCCTTGAATGTTACAGAAAATGAAGTCAGTGCGAATTCAGGATATCCATCAAAAGAGCAAGTGATTGATGATTTGAAATTCTTGCTTGATTCGATTATTCATCCTGATAGGATGGTGAGCTACAGACCCAAGATTATGAGAAAGCGGGTGGCTGATTCGGCAAGGAAGCTCCTTGACTGCAAGCAGTTCATGAAGGATTACAAGCCTGATAAGATGGCAGGTGAAGAAGTGCCTTCATGTATTAGGCTGTGGTGTCATGTTGAGCTTTCCGATCAGCCAAAAGAAGATCCAACCCCTCCTCCAGAACTGATTTTGCTGCCCTTGAATGCTACTGTAGCCGACCTCAAGAACGAAGTGACCAATACTTTTCAAGAAGTTTATGCCATGTATAAGAGGTTTCAAGCCGAGGAACTTCTGGAATATGGGTCCATCAAGGACAACCTCACCGTGAAGTTACTGTTTGGAACAAGTGGGTCTGTCCGAATTTTAGGTAAATGCCATGCAAAACATGGCCTGAACCGCTTCCGAATGGAGAGAGGAACGGAGACTTGGAAAGTTGATTGCCCTTGTGGGGCTAAGGATGATGATGGGGAGAAAATGTTAGCATGTGATACTTGCGGTGTTTGGCAACATACGAGGTGTGCTGGAATTGATAATTCCAATGCTATTCCCTCTAAGTTCGAATGCATGAGATGCATCAAATCATACCGCAAGGATGCCAAGAAACAGACTTTCCCTGTTGAACCAAAAATCCACCCTTTGGATGAAGCAAAAAACTACGCCGTGCATGATGCAGAGATCCACCCTATGGATAAAGCAAAAAGCTACGTAATGCATGGGCCAAACATCCATCCTATGAATGAAGCAAAGATCCACCCTATGGATGAAGCAAAAAGCTACATGATGCATGAGCCAAACATCCATCCCATGAATGAAGTAATTAGCTACACTGTGTATGAAGAGGTTCACCCTATGGTGTATGAAGGGAAAAGCTACGCTGTGTATGAAGCACAAAGCTACACTGCGTATGAAGCAGAGATCCACCCTGTGGTTGAAGCGAATGTAACTTGGAAGCAGAACAGCTCTGTGGATGAAGCAAGAACCCCCAGTAAAGCAAAAACGTCGTGTAGGGGAGAGGTGGTAGCAGCAGATGGTACAGCAGTTGCTTGCAACCTGGCTCTGAACTTTGGCGTTCGCTGAGTGTATAGTGTTGTATAGTTTTTAAGGTTAGGTCTTTTTTTAATGTCTTGCCATGTATCTGGGGGTGGTTGTTTTGTTATCAAGCCTCTAGTATTAGAACTGTAACTTAATATCAGTCTAGGGAATATATGAAATGTCCCCCAAAAAAAAAAGGTACATGCTTAAGTTAACATGGTGTATCCATCAAACCTCCAGTTTAATTTAAATTCAGGTGCATGGTATGCAGTTACAACGACCTACTTTATCTCATCCTTTTTCTCTAATGCTTCTTTGTTCTCAGTAACTGGCTGACATTCGAGCATGCCGCCTAAACCTTGTGAATCAAGACAACGGAGTATTGGTTCTTTATCTGATGGTGGAAGGTTGCTGATAGCTTTACATAGAGTAGTGTACTTGGCAACTACATCCTTGTAGAAAATTAGCAATCTGTCCACATCTTTCAATGTCATCTCCTCGCTCTTTGCCTCCAAATAAGGATATTCCGATTCTTGCAGCGGCGTCGCTGCAAAAATTGAGGCGTTAAAAGTTACCTCAAAATCTAATAGATCACCCTATAGTTTTAATAATACGTGATATAGATTGAGAGGAAGAGAGAGAGAACAGAGGTGGATGCAAAGACTAAAGCACACTGCATTACATATTTCTCCTCTACTGTTCTTTACTTAATGCAAGTTACATTACCGTATAGATAAAAAAAGGTCAAGCTAACCTGTTATAGAGCTGCCAGGAATTTTCTTTGAAGGACTGCACACAGTCTCGCCATGTTGGTTTGCCAGGTTCGTTTGTGTCACTTGAGAGGCTCCGATAGTGACTTTAGTAGTCAATTTTGCTGCTTGCATGTTCTCCTCAAATTTGATTTCATCCATTGAAAGTGATTTAGCATTTAAATCAAGTATGAATGACTTGGCTGACACCAGATTTGTGAAATAATATTCAGGCTCTGATATGAGCTTTGCTTGCCTTCGATACAGTTGGATGAATTTCAGGTTTGATTGCAATTGAGGCGGGTTTGCCTGATATATCAGATAAAAAACTCTCAATCTCAATCTCAAAGAATTATAAACAATAATATTTTTGCCATCCATAGAAGCAACAATGAATAAAGCAGGCACAAAGCACCGTGATAGTCCCTATAAAATTACACATGATATTAGAAAGTGAAAACACCGAGGCATTGAAGAAAGGAAATAAAGAAAAGGGAAACCAGCTATGCATGGACCTTACTAACCGTGCTAGATCGATACATATCAATAATTAAAATATCCTTCAACCCTAGAGGTGCAGGCATGGGAGGGAAGTCTATTTTGAGGTAGGGGATATGCACATCTCAAATCGAAACCTTAGAGCCTTAGAGGTCGATGTTCTTAGCTAAAAAGCTCATAGATAAATCAAGCCTCAAGTGCTATGGCATAGAATGGGAATGTCTATAAGCATGTCTTAAGAAAACTTTTACATAGGCAAAGGGTTTCATACACCATTTCTAAGGTGGGGGATCTACGATAGAATATGGCCAACTCAGAGAATTTCACAATACTTTATTAATACCTCTTAAAAAAAATCACATATTATGTATTATTTAATTACTTTAATTGTAGTATATATGATGAGCTAAATCGTTTTGAACCTCCTTGATTTCAGGTCAACTGGAGGTCCACTTGGACATTATCTAAAAGCAACACACTCAAATTGAAATTAAACTTTCACTAATGCACTTATATGCTCCAGTTTCTTCCCTTGATAATGATTAAAAAAAAAGATTTTAAAAAGCAACAAACAATGGGCAACACAACTAAAAAAAGTTACGAATCTAAAAACTAGCAGTATGGCTTATTACCGAGGGGATCTTGCCTTGATTGTTACATATATGAGCACAGGGAGAAATTCATCTGCCCCAGCTGGCACATGATTTTCAGTCATTGCTGCATTGAGCAGAAGATTGTTGATGACCCTACAGCAATTCATTATACTTGACATCTTTTCACGAGGAGCTTTGAAAGTGTTGATTTTCTGCAGTTCCTTCTCTGCAAGCTGAACGTAAAGGGAAAACAGATAATTGGAAAGGGTCCATTCACCATTAAATACAAGAGGGCATTGTACCACACCATCAACACTAAAGCACAGTAGTTAAATTGACACTTCAAACTCTGTTCTAAATAACTATGAGGTCAAACAGTTTTAGGTTTCGATATTTTTAGAATTGATCTATGCGAATCGAGAAAAAAAAATTTCTTGGATTCCAACAATTCTACAAAATCTCAGTGATGGGTACATGTCCGGTACTCAACTATTGACAAACTTCATAAACAGAAAAGATTTTGTTCTATGCCATTGCTATCACACTAATCCAGATGCTTGCCCTTACCATGTCAAAATAGCAGTCACGTTCTGTTTAGAAAAATTTCAACCTTGGTGAAAGAGCACTGCCAATTCAAAAAGTTATGGAAAGTGTGCTAATTAGATTGATAGTTTCAAGAGTTGGCATTCTCAATCCTACTAAATTGTGATTTTATTAGCTATCAGAAGCTCTGACTTAGCCATAAAGAAGAAATTCAGCTTCTCTAATGTTGGCTGAGAGATCCAGCAAGTAAAAAGTAAAACATAAGTCAGCTTTCCGATATGAAATTTTCAAATTTTATTCACCAATCATAGACTAGTAAACCCATTCTTTGCATATTCTGAATCTCAATCCTTAGCTTCAGAATCTTAACATCAAACCATATGCCATTCTAAGAACCAAGGTCCCAAAATTGTTGTATTTCCCAGCTTTAATAATAAGGAATTTCTTAAGATCCATCCTATATCATGAGCTCAGTATATACAAAAGAACAAAAGATATGGAGAGAAATTAGAAGATTAGAACAAACTTTAGTAATGACATCAGTGAATTGAAATATGAAAGCAATGAAAATAATTCTACAATAGGAGAAGTATTAAAAATAGTTTGGCAGAATCAAAACACATGTGCAAGTGAAGTTCTAAAGACTAACAAACTTCCAAAATTAAGCCATACCAGCCATGAAGCTTCATTACGAAGAATTACTGGTATATCCAAATGTTCGGGTTTCAGAAAGGTTTGAACCAAGCATATTTTCTCCGAGACTTCATGGTCAATCTTAGCATCCTCGTGAGAAACACCGAATGTTCGGGAAAACAGTTTAGTCATTACATATTTCTCCAAAGCCTGTTGATAGTATAAAAAACAAGATAAATATGACATTATAAAATCCTCCATTATCAACGAATACAGATTGTAGTTGTACCACCTGAAATTCAAAATATAATGAAGACAGCTATTTTCAAATTTTCAGATATTGATTACAACAATTCCACTTTAGGCAGCTACATAAATTGTAATCTAGAATCTAGATAGGTTCCACAATGGATATAAAATTTAGCAATAAATATTATTCTTCTTGCTTTAGTTTTATATGTCACCATGACCACGTCAACCAACATGTGTTCCATTAGGAATGGAGTTCTATCAATGGAAAACACAGAATAGTACCAATGACCTGGAAATGGAGAAACGTCCGGTATAATCATTGTAACTCTTTTCCCTCAACTTTGATTATAAAGTTGAAGCAGTATTAAAAAATTACACAGGCACATAAAACTAGTTCAGGTAAGTACCTCCATTGCACAATCAATCTCTTCCTCAGTGGCTGCTGTCCATAATGGATGTTCTCTAATTGCAGTTTCCATTGTCAAGTAAAACTGT
This sequence comes from Acacia confusa, assembly GCA_037074495.1. Classification (NCBI taxonomy): domain Eukaryota; kingdom Viridiplantae; phylum Streptophyta; class Magnoliopsida; order Fabales; family Fabaceae; genus Acacia; species Acacia confusa. The sequence goes on along the minus strand of CM073502.1, from coordinate 40,178,217 downwards.
TGGACTCTTTTCCCGTCATTTTCAGGGTTGGGTGGGTAAAATGAAAACGACACAATAAAACTGGAGAGAAAAATATTAAGGAGTTACAATATGCGGCATAAAGATCACAAAAAGTTTGACAACTTCAAATAAATGCGCGACAATAGACATGTTTATTTTAGAGAACAAACAAATTCAATCAATAATTCCAAAACGAATCAGGGTAAGAAAAGTCAGTGATCAGAACCACATCTTATAGTTTGTCACGCTGAACTTCCATCATATGGTCTTTCGGTAATGTCATTGAAAAGATAATTTAGGCAAAATCAGGTTTAGGTTAGTAGTGGACATCCCAAGTCCTCGATCACTTGATAACCTATCTATATATTATTGGAATATTCAAGAATTCCATGTTTAGTACACAACAGAAGACTCAAGGAATAAAAATCAACCAAACGATATTGAATTATCTATGTATTGTATCTTGCACCAATGTATCTTGAGGCATGATTATTTGGGAAACGCACGCCCACAACCCAATTGCAATCTCATAACAATGTGTTGTATGCGGTGCCAAACTACGCCGATCACACGAACATATAACTCAGCTGCGTCTTTCTAATGCGCTTAAGTTGCCAAGAATCTGCCTATTTCTTCCAAGTTATTAATTTGACTATACCTTACGGCATTACACAAGAAACTACTCATAGACAATTAGGGCATAACACAACAAAGGTAACCACAAAATTCGAAAAGCCAATACCATAAATACACATGATCGAGCCAGAAGGATGAAAAGAAAAGGGGGATTCACCTCTTGATGGATCGTACAAGATTGATGGAAGCGGGGTTTCGCATACGGTCGAGAAAATCAAAGAAAGAGAGGGATTGCGAAGATGTTGACGCGTCCATGGAATCAACTGTTGGACCCAGTAGAATTGAAGAAGAAAGAGCAGCATATTAGGGTGAGATCAATGGAGACCTAGGCAAAGCGAAGAACATTAGGTATCGCGCACCCACCAGTCCACCGTATTCCTTTATACACAAACTGGTAGTTCGGGTCCAAAACCCGGGAGAAGTGCACGTGGTTCCCGCTTAGTTAAGGGTTAGCATTAATACTTTAAGGTTGACCCAATTTTAATTTTCACCCCTCAAGTTTAAATAAGTAGTTTTAGTCCAATAACTTTACTTTATTTGTAATAACTAGCCTGGGCCTGTGTAATGTGCATGTGAGTAGTTAGGTATTTATTAATGTGTTATGTAAAAAATCACCTCAATTTCTTAGGAACTAATTAAAATATTAAATTAATTACGTCATTTTTTTAAAAAAAATATTTTGTACACACCCCTTATTATTAATTTACAAAATATTCCATAACTATCTTCTCCTTTATCTATAATTTATAATTGTCTCGTTTTTATTTTTTTTTAGTGTTCACCATTATTAATTTTTAAAATATTATGTAACTATATTTCCTATTATTTATCTTTTATGCCCGTCTTACTTTTTATTTTTTATTTTAATGTTTTAAGCTTATTATTTTATTGATGTATCGGTTAGAAAAATGTTTACTACTTTACTTTTATTTATATAGTTAAGGTTAGTTGATAAAGTTTGAGAGGGATTTAGAGTGGCATTTATGGGTATCATTATTCTATGTTCTTTAAATTGATTTATGTACCATTTTTAATGGGAAATCTGACGTGGCAATATATTTAAATTAGAAAATAAAAAATAGAGAGAGAAAAGAAAGCCCTCCCAAAACTATGCGCACACCCACACTGAATTCACAAAGCGTCGGCGAAGCTTGGGGAGGCTTTGAAGCAGAAGTGGACTTGGGCACCGAATTCCCATATTTATTACTCACTTTCATATTCCATTGATTCACAAAACGTCGATTCCAATCCTCCTGCCACTTGTAGTGAGGGTGTAGCTTGAAATCAAACTCTTCGCTGTCGCAGAACTGAATGATCTCTTGGTTTGGTGCCACCAACAGCTCTGGGGCCGGCGGGTTAAATCGGAGCAGCGCCACAATGTGGAAGATATCACTCTCCGGCAACGCCACCGAAGTTGGAGAATCCCACCTGAGTTATCCAAACATGGCAGAATAACACAATATTTAGTTTTAACCAAACCAAGTAATCTAAATTGCACATATAGGTGATTAGTTTTGAGATTGAATAATTTAGTTGTGCGAGGTCAATTTAAAGCAGTTGTATGTCATTTAAAAGTAATAAAATTTCAAGACAGCAGACAAATGCTGGTGATCTTGTAATGGGGTGGCGAATAAAATGAATATGGTTGTCCATTCTCAAATGCCAACACTGACCATGAAACCTACCTTATTGGGAACAGATTTCTCAACACTCCTTATTCCCCTCAAGTCCCCTTCTCGTTCAAAACCTCCTGAGCTTCCCCGACTGTTGATGCCGGTGTGGCGTGGGTGAGGGGTTTGGAGGAGGCTTTTTTTCCTTCTTGGTTTTCCCCCCCCCCCTAAAAAATTTAAATAAACACGTCACAAGGTTTCTAATATATTTGCACATCAGATTACCCAATAAGCATGCAAAACCGCGTCAAATGACACTCAAGTAATTCTCAAACTTTTGGGGATCAACTGTTATAAACAAGCAAAATTAAAAAACTAAAACCATGAGTTCCAAACTTGATGAACTAAAGCTAAATTTGGGTGAACCTTCAAGGACCAAAAGTGATATTAACTCTAAGCTTAATTTAATTTTTTTCATTGAAAAAAAAAATTCAAACTTTTTGTAAAAAGACCTTTTTGGTGCTTAATAAACATTTAAAATTATTTAATTATGCTTTCTACTTCATACTCGATTTTGAAAGGAAGTGAAGGTGACTCTAACCATTTTTCCAACACCATTATTATGTTAATGTAAAATATTATATATATATATATATATATATATATATATATATATATATATATATATATATATAATTTTTAAACTAATTGTTGAATTTATCTAATAAATAAATAAATAAAAGTATAGAAAATTATAAAAATTGAAATGAATTTTTAATGTATATAAAAAAATAGGCAACGGTTCTTAAATATTGCGAAAAATAAAATTTAATGGCAACATTTATTTATTTATTTATTTTACTTATTAGAGTAGGAAACGTTTTTGAAATGTTGCAATACAAGTATTTTACTTACTAGATTTTTCACTATTATGTTACACAGTTTTTTAAATTTTTGCAATTTGGATTTTCTTGCAGCGACTACGTGTCTGTTTGGAAACCTTCCAAAATCTAGGTTTTAGAATTTACAAGAAAAATATATGAAAAGAGTTTTCTCTTAACTTGCGTAAAACTTAAGTTTTGTGTGGTTTCCAGACAGGCACTGCAATTTATATTAAATCACCCATGCTTTGCAGGACTTCAAATTTTAAATCCAGCTTGAGTTGATTGTGTAATCATATAAACAATTTCAAGTAGCACACACTGGGTATTAAAGGTAGAATGTGCAGTAGTAATGGTCTTAGTGAAAACGCAACTATTGCTTTGATATATCAAACTTGGCAAATTTTGCTGCTTCTATTGTGGCTAAGTAAGCATAAGATGAATTGAGGCAATTAAAATATATAATAAATCATCACGGCTCAAATTCCAGCATTGATGCAATAATGTGTACAAAGAAACTATCTCAACTATAAACATTTAAAACATTATAGGCCTACACTTATATATCACATCGATAAGCACAATATAAAATCTTATTTTCAAAAGTGTGTGTGTGTGTGTGTGTGTTTTTTTTTTTTTTTCAGCAGCATCAAATAATTATTTTATGAAACAAAGAATTTCGAACGATGAAATGCAAAATTTGAAGGTTAAAGATATTATATTTTCAAAATTATATTTTTCTTACAGCAGCATCAAATGAATTGGGGCAATTGCAATAAGAAATGATCAGGCTCAGATTTTAGTATTGATACAACGTGAATAAAGAAACTATATCAACTCTATACATTTGAAAAATTATACGCCATTGAGAAGCATTTATATATATGGTATGGACAAAAACATTATAAAATTTTATATCTTTATTTTATAACAACACTAAAGATTTTTATTTTTTTTGAAAGAAATAATTTTGAATAATAAAATGAAAAAAAAATTAAAGGTTAAAGATATCAGATATTGTGGAAGGCAATACATGAACTTTTGCCTATTGATGTAGATGTTGTGCTCCTAACTTTGAGAGCAATTTTTTTTTTTTTTTTATACATAAATTTTAGGAAAGGGGTTGAGTTCACCCACAATCTAAGGGTAAGGTGAAATCTCTCTTCCTCCTAGGTGATACCAATGTTGGGCAGGGCGAGCTGTCTATTACTCTCAGACGTTTACTTAGGCATCCAGGAGTTAGGATGCCTCTCCCAGCTCCTTGACCAACTCCAGGATCGAACTCTCTCCCTTTGATGAGAGTGTCCAACCCCTTTGCCAGTTGAGCCCAAGGTAGAGCAAAACATTATTTATTTTTATTTTTTTTGGTAAAAAAAAGTTTTGGAGGGGTTCGACACCAGTCCCTCACCAAGGCTAGGGCACGGCCCCGGGCTCTATGAGCACTTACTGGGGACTTACGAGATTGCCTACCAAAGGAGTCCTAGCGACGGCAAAGGGGATTGAACTCGCGACCCAAGGGCTTAGTCCTGGATCCCTTACCATCTATACCAACTCTCGTTGGCTAGAGCAAAACATTATAATGAAGAGTAGTAGCTCTGATACCACTGGATCTGATTGTTGGGCCTGGCACCCAAAGGACTAGGTGATGATGTTGTGCCATGACAGCGGATTATGATTTAATGTTGGATCATTCGATCTACATAATAATTAAATAAAAAATAATAGTGTATAATATATAATAATATAAACAAAAATAACACTATATAATAAATATAAATAGAAGAAATAAACATAGTTTGTCTTTTTCTATGGCATGGGTTTTGAATTTCAAGTTGTATTTTTGTGAGATTTTTCATCAAGAAAATCAAGGTAGATTTTTTTAAAAAAATCAAATGAATTTCTCAGATTTTTCATTTTTTTTGAAACAATCTTGACCTTATTTAATTGATAACTTTATATGTTTAATTATTTGGGTGTTGCATATCCAATCAGTGAATGCTATTTGTTTTTTAAAACGTCATAAAGTTAGGATTAATTGTCCGGTAAATAACTACCCTAATCAAAATAGGCGAGTGGAAGATTGAAAAAGTTGTCATATATAATTCTGGGTCTAATTATAAGTCTTTTTTTTTTTAAAAAAACTAAATTATACATACCAAAGAGAGTTAGTTAACTTAATTATTATGGGATAAATTTTCAACTTTGCCCTTATGTATGATTGAATATATTTCAACTCTTTTTCCTTTTTCTATTTTAATTGGTACAATTAATATAGACAAAATTATCACAATCTCATTCAGTACTTTGGAGTTGGACTTATAAATATAACCAATTTTTTTAGTTAAAAAGACTTATAAATAGGATTAAAATGATAATTAAGATGCACGGATGTAAAAAAAAAATATATATTAACCCTGATTTTGTTCTTGAAATGTCTCGCGATGCATTGCACACGACCATTAACATTATGTAGATTCAAATATTAAAATTTGTATCATAGTGTTTTATTTATGAAAATGAGAAGGACGTGCAAGAATTGAAAAAACGTGGAATAAGAATAATTTGATACATAAAAAAGAATAATTGACTCTCATGCAATGGCATATCTAGAAAATAGCTGCTCCGAATTTTTTTTTAACAAAAGTTTTAAATATATTAAAAAAACAAAAGAATATAAATAAGAAAAGTAAAGAATATAAAAAAATCATAAAATCAAATAAATACTGATGATGTAATAAGAGAAATAGTTATTTTATAAATCTATCATTTAGAAAAATAAGGCTAATTGCTATTTGAATGCAGCTACATAAATTATAATGAAGGGTGAGCACTTAATAAGTTCAAGTATATATGTTTTAATGACAAAAATATTTTATAATAAAAATAATTACAATGTCATCTTTCTAGACCTTATTTTTTGAAGGGTTAAATACCATTTTTATCATGTAAGTTTACCTTGAGGAGCACTGATCACCCAGAAGTTTTTCTGATCTTATTTTTACTCCATAAGTTTAAAAATAGAGTAAATATACCTTAGAAGTTTTTTAGGAGCAAGTTTACCCCATAAGTTTATTTTATGTGTAATTTTGCTCTTGAAAGTTTACAAAAAAAAGAGTAATAATTCAATGATCAAGATCAACAGATGGGTAAGATTGCTATGTTTTTAGCAAAAATGAGACCAAAAAAACTTTCGGGTGACCAGTACTCTTCAGAGTAAACTTCAATAGCAAAAATGATATTTAACCCCCTTTTTGAAATTCCATCATAATTGTTTTATTATCAATGCTATCAAATACATCTTTTTCAATATAAGACACTAAAAAATTATTCAACCATTCATCCCCATCCGATTATGAAGTGCAATCTTGATCTATTAAGGGTGGGTAATCATTCAAACATGTATTATTTTTTTTTAAAAAAAAATCCCCAAATTCAAGGGTGAGCACTTGCCTTCAAATCTACTACTTGGATCCGCCCCTGCTTTCATATATTATAAAAATGTCATTAAAATTGAATTTTAAATGTAACTAAATTAATTTTGTTAAGAAAGTAAACAAACAAACTTTGATTGAGCATATAAAACAATACATCACAGAAGGACAAAATTTTTCCAAAATTTTCAATATTTCAATCGGAGTGGTTTTCAACTCAAGAGCTAATATTCACATTCTTCGGTTTCAAATATTCTTCTTGATTCACAGCATGTTATTTGTTAAGATTAAAAGGACCAAAAAGGACAAAATAATTTTTTTAATGAGATGTTAAAACTTCAAAACTTTGTTGATCAGGTACTACTAGGTTCTATTTTGATGATTACTTCATGACTGTTTGGATGTTTTGTTCAATAGATTTTATAAGTTTTATGATAAGATCTAATCATTAAATTATATTTTCTCTAGTTTTTAATATAAGACGACCCAATTGACTATTTTTAGAGAGATTAATGAAATTAAATAATTATTCAATTATATAACATATATTGTATATTATTAGATTATATATCAATTTATATATAAATCAAACAAATTAATTTAGAAAAAAAACGATAAATATAAATACTTTAAATTAATTTATTTAATGGAGATTTTTTTGGCAAAAGAGAGCTTGTCTATCATGCCAGGATTGCACATGATTTATACAAAGCCTCAAACGAGCTAGCACGGATTATGGCCGTTAATCTCTCCTTTTGTTATATAAAAAAATTATTTAGATTTCCTAATCTCGTAAAAACAACATCTCAATTAGATAATATATTAAAGATCAGGGTAAATAGCAAAGAAGTTAATGTTCTAGTAATCTAACATCCATATAAGTTCTCTACTATATGGGAGACTGCATGTTCAATTTTTTACTTATAATTTCAAGTCATTAGCAAAAGTGCTTGCCTCTCTAAATTTAAGAAAAAGAATAAAATATGCTTTTGATCCTTTATATTTACATAATGTTTCATTATAGTCTTTTAAATTTATAGAGTATATTTTTAGTCCTTAAAACTTAATACCGTTAATATTTTTAACAGAAAATGCTGGCTAAGCAAGTTTAACTGATGACTCTATAAGGGTGACAGAATAAATATAATAAAGTCACATTATTTTATCTTATATTTAGTACCAGACAAGTAATAGAAAAATAAAACTCAGTTTTAAAACCTTCTTTTTTTTTTCCCTTCCCCATACTCTCCCTTTCCCGTCGAATCTGTCTTCTACTGTCCTTCCTCCATGAATCTTTGCCACTCAATGCTCGAGCAAAGCTTCCTTACGACCTCATCCCCTTTATGTATAAAATATCGACTCCAAGCAAAGCTTCCTTAACTGAAATAATATTATAGTCCATTGTTAATTCTCTCTACTTGTCCATTAATTATAGTCCATTGTTAATTCTCTCTACTTGTCCATTAATTCGAGTCCATGTATGAAGGAAAAAGAAGTTTGCAGAAAATTCATAAGAGATAGATAAATGGCATTTCCGTGGCTTCAGAGATGTGTAAAGCAATTTCATTTTTCAACAGTCCCAATCCCGTTGCCTACAATCGCCTACAATCCGCAAAATCTGAGAATACCGACAATTAATAAAAGTCCCCTAGTCTTAATATAGAGGGACGACATCCTGGGGATTTCTTAGGAAGGAAGTGGCATGGTAAGAGGATGAATTGAGGAGGAGAAGAAAATGGAAGCATTTGGCTGATTGACATGGAGGAAGAAGAGGATTTGCAAAAAGGGTTTCCGATAGGGAAGGGAGGGCATGAAGAAGGTAAAAAAGGTAAAAACTGAGTATTATATTATTAATATTTTAATTAAAATCTTAACTTCTTAAAAAGCTTGCTTAATCAGCATTACATAGTTACAACTTAAATTTTCTTAGTCAATATTTTTTGTTAATATCATTAACAATGTTAAGTTTTAAAAATTTAAAATATATTTTATAGACTTAAATGACTAAAATAAGGTAAGAAAAACTTATAGCCGGGGGCGGGGGGGATCCAGCCCACTTATTGTAATGGCTAGATCTTAATAATGTTTTGATATCCAGCTCATTGGGCGCTTGGCCCAAAACATTATATAACTAAATTGGGGAAGCTGATAAATGATAGTGGCGCCTGAATAACTATACTGTTTTTTGGTGATAAAAAATAATTGTAGATAGTGAAAACTAAAAAGTAACTATACTGAAAGAAAAGTAACTATATTTAGAAAAAAGTAACCATGGGTTAAAGTGTATAAATGGCAAGGTTGATAAATAGCATCACATGCAAGGCTAAGAGTGGGAGAACAAAATTAATCCTAAAGGCAAGAATGGAAATGCAAATTGGATGGCCAAAATCTATTATTGAAAAGTGAGGTTAACTATTTTGGCAAAATATGAGTTGCATCAGCCAAAAATTTATTATTCTTCCTATCTCACTTTTTTAGGGATGAGGCAAATGTTATTTTTCTAATGTGCAATATTTTTCCTTTATGCAAGAAGCTTTGGAAAAAAAGAGAGGATGGATCAAGAAATCTCCACACCCATTATGTACCGTTTATTTGGAGTAGGAATAGAAATAGACTAGGCTAAAGTTAGGCTTTACATAAATAGTTATGAGCTTGCAATAGATATTTAAAGACTGAGCCTGTATGTAAACTCTTTTTTAGGCCTGTTTTAAAATGTCTAATAAAATTTAAAGTCTGTTTAAAAGCCTACTTGTAGACATTTAAATAACCTTTAAAGCATATGCCTTCAAATTTATATATAATCATTCAAGTTTATTTACGATCCTACCTTATGTTAGTAGCTCAGTAAAGAAAAGAAAAGAATGTGTGGTGACATCATTAATCCGAGCAAGTATGATTTAAAAACTAATCGTATGCTAATTAATTGGATAATTTCTAAAATCAACAAGGTATAAGCAGCAGGTAAAATTGGATTTCATCTTTTATTTTTCCCATGTAAATAGAGACAAACTTTTCCTACTAAGATTATAAGATTCCATTTGATACTAACATAAACTTATAGCAATTATTATGCTTTAGTGGATAACACAAATTAAGGGAAAAAGAAGAGTTAGCTTTGTCATCTTGAGCAATCAAAAAGAAGAGAGGAAAGGGCGAATGACTGATATGAATGTAAGGTTTGAGTGTGTGTAAATGATGATGGAATGTGAAATTTATGATTAAGATTGAGTTGGTAAATTTGTAAATAATTTATAAAATTATTTTTGTTCCTGCAGGAAAGGCTATGCTAGGGCGTGTGGCCGACGCCTTCGGCCCCCGGTTTCGTTTAGATGATATTATATATACTTATATAATGATATAAACTTAAAAGTTAAATAGGCAAATTGTAAAAATAGCCCTGAGACCTTAGTTTGAGCATGACCTATTTACTAAATAAATGAGGCTATAGGCCTTTGTTAGAGGCATGACCTATTTCCAACTCTAATTTAGAATAGATAATTAGTTTATGAGAATAAATTACTCATTTAAAAATTTTTTAACACACTTCGATGAATAAAAAGTATTTTAGAATACTAAAATATTATTAACAATGTCAAAGAAATTGGTTAAATTTAATGGAATTTTTTCTTTTTTATAATTTTAGCAAAGCAGAGGGAGATCAAGGGCCTGTTTGAAAGTCCTTTAAAACTTAGGTTTTGCGCAAGCCGAGATAAAATTCCTCTCACATACTTACCTTGTAAATCTCAAAAATTATTTTTGATAATTCATAGGACCTCCAAGTGTGTTTTCCTATGGAAAAAAAATTGATGTTGATAGTCACTGATGATTTGATGACACATAGAAAAGAAGTCTTAGCAAATGTGAAGACTTTGAAGTGGTAGAAAAAAATTTGTTTTATTTGAAGTAAACACTACGGTGAGGACTTTTTTACTTTTCTTCTGTGGAAAATTTTATTGAAAAGGCATTTGGCAAAGAGAGGGATGGAAAAGAAAATTCCATGATTCTTCTTGTGTCTTAATCAATGGGTGCTATCATACACTGATAGGATAAGAAAATTTTAATTTAATTTTCTTGAGATTTAAAATTTCAGATATATCTGTATTGAATACTATTTTGTTTTTAGTTATACCTTTAATAGTTATCTGTGCGATAAAAACAAATGAATTGTGAATGAAGAATTTACAAGAAAGAAATTATTATATTTGGCTAGAAGAAAAAAAGAAAAGAAAAATTCTATTCATTTAAAATGATTTTTTTTTAATTTTTAAAATTTGTATTCGAAACTATATATATAATGTTTTCATCTTCTTAAAGTGAAAATACTGTGAGATGAGGAAACTTTTATTTTCCTAATGCCGAAAAGTTATCCGAAAAATTGAAAAGATGTTCGGAAAATAAGAGAGGATGGACCCAAAAAACTCCACACACTTTTTGTATAAATATGATGTTGATGAATGAGTTGAGTTGATCATATATGGAAAACGCTTGCCAACTATATTTCTGCTTTCCAGAATTTGCAATTAAATTATCAAATTTAATTAGTGAGAGCCTTATAGAAAATTTGTTAGTTCGAACACATTCTAAAATGAATGAATGCGTGAGTTATGATAAAAATAAAATGAATAAATATAAAAATTTGTTTATAAGTAAATTTATTCATAAAAATTTAAATAATTGATCTATAGAAAATCTTATATACATGCAGTTTGGCCAAAATGTTAGGTAAAATCTATTTATATATTATTAATATCATCGAAGGATAATTAAGACTAGGAAAAACACTAAATGCATATTTCTAGACAAAAATATTGGGAACAAGACAACTTTTCGAAGTGAGGATGATAATGGGAATTGCTTATTATTCTTGCGAGGAATTTTTGCATGATTGAGACGTGAAATTTTCACATTACTTTTTTTGTGTGTTGACCTACACACGTTACACGCTAGTTATTTATTGTTATGTGATACCTAGTATATTCCTTAAGACTTGAGTTATGCCCTTGAATTTGATTTCTCTAACAATGATATCCCTGGAGAGCTTTCTTATAGATTGAATAATCCCATCAATGTCTCACGCATTGATCTAAGCTCAAATCACTTGAGTGGTCCTTTGCCACACATTTCACCCAATGTGGCATACTTAGACCTTTCAAGTAATTGGTTTTCTAAATCCATAGCCTCCTTCTTCAGAAAAAGGAAGAGCCAATGACATTATACTATCTCAATTTGGCATCAAATAATTTGTCAGGAAAAATACCTGATTGTTGGAAGATGTGGTCAAATAATTTAATGATTATCAAGTTTGATAATAACTATCTCAAGGGGAACTTGCCTAAGTCCATAGGATCCTTATCTTGGCTGAACTCGTTGCAAATTCGGAACAACACACTCTTAGGAATTTTTCTTGTTTGTTTCAAGAATAATACGAAATTGGTATTGTTGAATCTTAGAGAGAATGAATTTTCGGGAATCATTCCATCATGGGTTGGAGACATTCTCTTAAATTTGAAGTTTTTTCTCAAGTTAAACAAATTTAATGGTGAGATTCCCAATCAAATATGTTCTTTGGACTCTCTTCATGTCTTGGATCTTGCACATAACAACCTTATGGGACAAATTCCAAAATGCATCAATCACTTGAGTGTTATGCTAGTAAAGAATACTACTCTAGAATCATACATCCAAGGTGAAGGAAATAGAAGTACTTGGTCTATAACTGATGTTCTTTTAGAGTTGAAAGGAAGAGCTGATGTATATACTTTCTTGGGCCTTGTCACAAGCATAGACCTTTTTGACAATAAATTATCCGGTGAGATACCAAGTGAAATTTCATCCCTCAAAGGGCTGAATTTTTTGAACTTGTCAAACAATCTTTTGAGTGGTAAAATTCCTCAAAATATTGGAAACATGGGGAGTCACTGCAGACAATGGACTTGTCAAAGAATCAGTTGTGTGGTGAAATCCCATTAAGCATGTCCAATTTGAATTTCTTGAGCGAGCTGAACTTGTCTTACAATAATTTAAGGGGGAAAATTCCAACAGGCACTCAATTGTAAAGCTTGAATGCATCAAGTTTTGAGGGTAATGATCTCTTAGGTCCTCCACTACTAAAGAATTGCAATGACACGTGCAATGTCCCGGACCATGATCATTGTAACATCCCAATTTAAAATACCGAATTTTTTTTTCTTTTAAAAAAACAAACCGTGATCAGAGTCGAGCATTTCGATTAAATGAGTAATTGAATATCTAGAAGTATATAACCATAGTGTAATCATCCTTATACAGTCATCTGTTAATTCCAAAAAGACAATATCTAAATAGTTCAAAAACTAAAACATACACTACTAGAAAATAGTCATTTTGCGACGGAATTTGCGAGGGAATAAACTTCCATCGCAAATTTGTCCCAAATAGCAAAGGAATATTAAATCCGTCGCAACTTAGAAAATTTGCGGCGGAAAATGTTTCTCCGTCGCAAATTGAGGCGGACAGAAATATTCCGTCGCAAATTTGCGGCGGAAAGAGGTATTCCACCGCAAAATTTTGCGGCGGAACACCAAGTGCCGCCGCAATTTGCGGCGGAAGAGACCGTTCCGCCGCAAAATTTTGCGACGACACGGAATATTCCGCCGCAAATTTGCGGCGGAAGTTTGATTTTGCCGCAATTTGCGGCGGAATATTTAATTCCGCCGTAAACAATTGCGGCGGAACACGGTGTGCCGCGGCAAATTGTCGGCGGGACACAGTCCCACCGACATTTTGCGGCGGAAGAGACAGTTTTGCCGCAAAATTTTGCGGCGGCACGGAATATTCCGCCGCAAATTGCGGCGGAATATTTAATTCCGCCGCAAATTTGCGGCGGAATTAGGAATTCCGCCGCAAATATATGTTATCCCCGAACCTCTCTTCTTTTTTTTGATTCGTGCCTTCCTCTCTTGCGTCTTGCTCTTTTCTTCTTCCTCTCTTGCGTCTTGCTCCGTCCCCAAACTATCTCTCTGCGTCTTTGCTCCTTTCTTCTTCCTCTCTTGCGTCTTGCTCCGTCCTAGCCTCCACTTGCTCCGACCTAGCCTCCACCGCCAACGTTCAGTCAAAGCATCCTGGTGAGCTGTCCTTGCTCTTCTTTCTCCATTCCAAGATATCCTTCAAGAGGTATGCGTTTTTTCTCCTCTTTGACATTTCCTGAAATTCTATAGTCCTTCATCAATATTGCATGTGATAATCAATATGTTTGCTTTAATTAAGATTAGTGCTATTTTCATTTTTTATTGGGATTGATTTATTATTCGTTTTTTTTGCCATTAATTTATTTTTTGCTCGAATTTTTTGCCATTAATTGACTGTTATATATATATATATATATATATATATATATATATTTGTGTATATGAAAAATTATGATTAGTGCTATTTTGAATATGTTAGCTTTAATCAATATGTTTTAAAACGCATGCTTTTGTGATATATGAATTTAATAAATATTTCTTTGTTAGAACATGAAAAATTATGATGCTGAATTAATTTTAATAATTTAAATTTAAAATATATTAAAATCAAATTTTTGTTATTTTAATTTTGTTTTTGCCTAAATATATTTTCATAACTTATTGATAAAAATAAAATCTTAGAGGTTAACAATTTGAATTAACTATAGCTTTGAACTACTTGTGTAATGATTTTGAGGAAATTCATGAGTTTAAAGAAAAAATGTAATATAATTCTATGTGAATTTAAAGATAAATTAATGAGTACTATTGGATGTAATATAAGACATTCATATATTTATAATTTTTTGAAAAATAAATAAATTAATAACTTATACAATAAATTTATTTTATGTGGTATAACATTTTTATGTTAATTGGTATATTCGTGTTTTAATTTTCTAATTTAGAAAACATAAACTAAATAACACATAAATATTAATATATTTAAGAATTACATTAGAATAACAATTTGTGTATAATTGTTACTAGATTTATATTTTTAACAACAATAAAAAAAATCATTTAGTTTATATATATTTAGATGTTTTGTCTTTAATCTACTAATTAAGTGATTTAACTATTAGATCCTAATCAACTTAAACCTGAAATCATTAATAAGAGTGAATACAATATTTTATTCTTTGGGAATTTTACAGGTATTCAGTGTCAAATTATCAACTTAGTTTTAATATAAAAAAAATAAAAAATTTAATGTTTATGTTATCTATCACTTTATAATTATAGGAGAAATATTTGTAGATATAATTTGTAAGTTTGACACAAATAAGAGGAAAAAAATTAAAAAATTATGGAGAGAATTTGTTAAGTGGCCAGTTGTATTTGTCACTTAGGTTAGTAGCTGAATTAATTAGTTGGTATTATTGTATTATGTTCCAAGAATTATTCGTGCAAGGTTGGGTTGGGGAAGTATGGAAGGCGATCGTGATAGGAGTTGGATGTACAATCGTCTAACTCAGAAAAAACGACTTACTCGAGTATTCTTAGACGGTTTGGAAGAGTTCATCCAATTTGCTTTGGCACACACAACTAATTCAAGTACCTCGATTAGTTGTCCGTGTGTGAGATGTAGGTGTTTCGAATTTCATGACGCGGGAACAGTCAGAATCCATTTGTGTAGAAAAGGATTCATGAGGGATTATGAATGTTGGGTGCATAACGGGGAAGTCCAACAGACACCAAGTGGTTATTACGGAGACAGTACTCATCGAGTCAACCTTAATCAATATCAGCAGTTGGTGATGGATGCGGCTGGACCGTCGATCGGCCAATATTTTGATCCCGTGACTCATGCTGGACCTTCATGCATGGAAGAGAAGACCGGTATGCATAATCAACCATCACACATGGGAGAGGATCCTAATCCGGAGGCCCGTAGGTTCTATCAAATGCTTCAAGATGCCCAACGTCCTTTATGGGAAGGTTGCGAACACATTGAAAATAGTGAATATTCTTCGCTATCGGCTACCCTAGCAACATTAAGCTTGAAGACTGATCACCATATGAGCGAGAAGAATTACAATCAAATGATGCAGATCATGAGTAAGGTTGCTCCCAATGACAATAATTTGCCGAAAGATTTTTACCAAGCAAAGAAAAAGGTGAAAGAGCTTGGGCTTAGTTGTGAAAAAATCCATTGCTGCCCCAACGGATGTATGCTCTATTACAAGGATGATGCTGAGCGGAGTACTTGTAAATTCTGTTCACATGATAGGTACAAGAAGATTAAAGGGAAAACAACCACTCAACCATTAAGCAAGATGTGGTACTTCCCCCTCGTGCCCAGACTTCAGAGATTGTATTCGTCAGAACAAACAGCTGCTCACATGAGATGGCACCGAGAGCATCATAGGGATGAAAAATTTGTCATGCATCCATCTGATGCCGAAGCTTGGCTGAAATTTGACGAGGCGAATCCATCATTTGCAGCCGATCCCCGTAATGTCCGTCTTGGTTTATGCTCAGATGGGTTTGCTCCTTTCAACCAAACCGGCAAGGTTTATTCCAGTTGGCCTGTGATTGTGACTCCGTACAACCTCCCACCATCCATTTGTATGAGAAGAGAGTTTTTTTTCCTCAACGCATTAATCCCTGGGCCATCCAACCCAAAAAAGAAAATAGATGTGTACCTCAGGCCTTTGATAGACGAGTTGAAGATGTTGTGGAGTGAGGGGGTTCTTACGTACGATGTATCATTGAGTCAGAATTTCATCCTGTGTGCTGCCTTAATGTGGACGATAAATGATTTCCCTGCATATGGGATGTTGAGCGGATGGCAAACATCGGGGAAGCTTGCATGTCCGATATGTCTTGAACAGAACATGGGGTTTAGCCTGCATACAGTCGCAAGGTATCTTGGTTTGACAGGCACCAGCGATTCCTACCCCTCGATCATCCGTTTAGAAGAAACAAAAAAGACTTCAGCAGGATTGTGGTTGAACGATCAGCTAAACCTCGTCGTTTAAGTGGGCAAGAAATATGGGAGAGGGTGAAGCACATTCAAAGTGTTGAAGAAGGAGCTGCTTACAGTGAGCCTGAGGGATATGGCGTTCAACATCATTGGAACAAACGCAACATCTTTTAGGAGCTACCATATTGGAAAGATCAATTGTTAAGACACAACCTCGATGTCATGCATATTGAGAGGAATGTGTTTTGTAATATTCTGTACACCGTCATGGGCACCAAGGGTAAGACAAAGGATACAATCAATGCAAGACTTGACATACAACAGATTTGTAGAAGGCTTTCTTTGCATTTGGTAGAGACTGCCACGGGTCGGATTTCCAAACCTAGGGCGCCGTACACCTTGAACAAAGAGCAGAATTTAGAATTGTTGCAATGGGTTAATAGTGTTCAACTACTGGACGGTTATGCATCAAACTTCTCAAAATGTGTGGACTTGAACGAGGCGAAGTTACTCAATATGAAGAGTCATGATTATCACGTTTTCTTTCAGAGATTATTGCCGTGGGCCTTCAAGGCACTACCGAAGCATGTATTAGATACTCTGACAGAGTTTTCCTTCTTCTTTACAACAATTTGTGCTTCTGAACTTAATGTCGACAAGTTACGGCAGTTGGAGGAGAGTGTGCCAAAAATGCTATGCAAGTTAGAGATGGTGTTTCCTCCTAGCTTCTTTGACTCAATGGAACATTTGCCCGTTCACCTGGTGTACGAAGCAAGGGTAGGAGGTTCGCAACAATATAGGTGGATGTATCCATTTGAAAGGTAATATATATTTGTTTTCGCTGTGATTAATTCAAACACACTGTGACATAGGTTATAAATACTCTCTAATTATCCGTTGAAGGTTTTTACGCACACTGAAAGATAAGATAAAAAATACAAGATACGTTGAAGGATCTATTGCAGAAGCGTATCTGGTCGAAGAGGCCACCAAATTTGCCTCATACTATTATCCCCCTGAAGTTATATCAAGATGGAGGGGGGTACCTCGCAACGATGATGGCGGTGAGACGAGTGGTCAAATATCAATATTTAATTATCCTGACTGGGTCATTCGAACAAATTGTAGGTCAACTCTGGAAGGAAGCGATAAGAAAGTAGCGGAGTGGTACATTCTAAACAACTGTGAAGAGGCCGCCCCGTACTTAAAGTAAGATTTCATCTTTTCAGTAACTGCTACGGTTTAAAGTATTAATTTCTTTCTTTTTGTTACAGATACTTCTCACAATGGGTCCGATCAATAAATCCTTTGATCTCGGATTCCGACGTCGATGAATTCATGAAGGATAAATTTCCTCATTGGTTACGAGACAACTTCGAGCAAAAAACATGGAGTTCAGCTTATGCGTCAGCTCCCCATGATGTTGTATGGAGTTTAGCTTACGGATCTGCAACAGCTGTTACCAGGATAAAAACATATGTAATCAATGGGTATCGGTTTGTAACTGTTGATGCTAACGGAAATACGGAAACATGCAATTACAGTGTATGTTGTCGAGGTGGCCAAGTTGACGGGGTGGAGTGCGACTACTACAGCAAGTTAATTGATATAATTCAGCTGGATTACAAGTGGGACAAGTGATTCGACTCACCCTCAGTCGCCTCGGGGTCGAATCACTATTTACCACGAATTAAATGCAATACAGTGCAATTAACTCGGGATCGTTCTCTTAATCAAGGAGCCAAATTTATTTTGAATTTCCTAAGATAAACTAAGTGATATGAACATGGTTAGAAAATTGGGGTTCCTAAAAGAGTTTTCTCTACATAAAATGCATAAATAAAAATAAAGAAACTATTCCTAATTTTTTCTCTTTTGGAAATAATGGGAAAAAAATACTTTGGATAAAAATAAGATTAAATGATTAATGTTCTTGGTAATGAAGAAATGACTATCCTTGCTCTTAAAAGATTATGGGAGTTAAAATTCATTAAGTCTTAAGAAAAAAAACCTCAAGATACCACTTGAGTCCAATATTCCCAATTAATAGTAGCTCCTATAACCATAGCTAACTACTACTCCTTGAGAAATTGTTTAAACCCACTTAATGTATAATTAAAATTGGAATTATGCAATATGAGACTTCTTAAATTGAATTGCTAAACAGCCCTTCAAGGATGCAAATCAACCACATTAACTAGACGATACCACGCTAATCAACATAGCTTAATTGACACCACAAAGAAATTCATACGCATATAAAAATCACACCACAAATTCCAATCTCAACTACAAATATCAAACTAACAGAGATAATTACCATTAATCTCAGTTCCAGAATCATACATCAAAATTAAGCAATTCAAATATATAATCCTAAACTAATAGTAAGATAAAATTAACTCCCCTAATGTAGTCCAATGAGCTCAAGAACACATCTTCATCACCAAGATCAGAAAAATCAGCCACTCATAGCTTGCTGGAAGAAGTCACCGGAATCTGGAGAATGTCGCCGGAAAATTCAAGGTTCTCGCCGGAAAGTTCAAGAACTCGCCGGAAACTGCAGAAAGCTCACCGGAAACTGCAGAAAAAATGCTTCAGCCTCCTCTGTTTGTTTTCTTCTTCTTCCCCTTCGTGCTCAGCTTCAGCCGCCAGCCCTTCCAGAACTCCAGCTCCAGCCGCCACTCCAGTTCCAGCTCTCCCCACGGTGGTGTTGTCTACGGTGGTGGAGAAAGGGTCGAAGCTCACCGGCGACGGTGAAGGTGAAAGATGCCACCGGTGAGAGAGGAAGGAGAAGGTGAAGGTCGAGTCTCAGTCCGCGGCGCTCCAAGCTTCCCTCCTTCTTTTTCCAGTTCGCTCTTTTTCTTCTGTCCGAACTCTCGCCGCGCAGCTCTCGCCCCCTCCCTCTGTTCGGTTTTCTCTAAACCTATTAATTCCCTGGTCAAAACGCAAGTTTTGACCAGGGACTAAAGTGAAAGAAAAAAAAGTTTTCAGAGAGGGACTAAAGTGTGAAATTTTGAAACATACTTGGGGTAAAACTGAAATTTATGAAAACTCTGGGTCATTTTCTGTATTTTTTTCTCCTGTCTTCAAAATATTAATTTTTGACCCAAATGACATTTTTCCAAATTTTTTTTCATTTAATTCCAAAACATTTACCATGCATGATTATACATAATGTAGCATCAAAAGTCCAAGAAATCATTTGTATAAATAATTAATAAATTATGACCATTTTGCTCCTAATTTCACTTAATTCAATACAAATGTCTCTAACTTAAATTAATGCTTAATCATGCAATAATGTCCTAGAAAATGCATTAAGAATCCCATTTTAATCATAAAATATCATGTAAAAATATGGTTAAATCAACAAGTCAGTGATTCTATTTAAATGTGAGTGGTTTGATAACAGTCCGCGTGGTACAAAGGTGGACAAATATGGAAATGTTGAGATCGAGTGGTCACGGAGATATGCAGTTAGTTATGACCCATTCATTCTTGCTCAACAGGTGGAACAAGTGTATTTTACATCATACCCTACATCCCGTCAAGAGTGGGTGGGAGTTATCAAAACCAAAGCACGAAATATTATACCTACTTCAAAAGAGTCAGAAACGAATGACGATATGACTGAACCTTTCCAAGCGGATGTGGAACATGTACTTGCCGTAAGTAATGTCGAGGAAGATGTACCTTGCAATGTCTTTGATTCCACTGGAGACTTAGAGCTGATTCCTATCCAAATTGAGAATGCGGAATCAGACGATGAGGAACAAGTGGGTTACTCTAGTAATGAATCTGAATTCGACGATTATAAGACGTCAGAGGAAGAACAGGAATCGTCCGATTGATTTAAGTTAGTTATTTATGACGATCTATTATATTTGATACTCCGTTGCTTAGTTATTATTGTGTTAAGTAACTTTCTTATAATTATATATATTTTGACATCATGTTTATAAGTGTTCAGAAATGGAGCATCCAGGAGGCCATTCAGGTAGTGGATATAGTAGAGGTAGCGGCCGAGCTCGTCCTATCAGAGGGGGTAGGCCGACATCATCTACCCCCCATGTAGTCAGAGGGCTTAGCTCTTCCTCGGAGCTTCCGCCTCTTTATTTTTCATCTTCACCGCCTACTATTGACTCTGTTATGGGCGATATAGGTGAACCTTTCACTTATACATATCCACCACACCATCAGGCAGAGCAGGTTCAGTTTATAATTTCTGACTGATTTACATATATTTTGTTAAAACATCTATGTTCTACATTTTCAATATACTTATTCTTTCAGTACACTGCATCGCCTCATAGCCAGGGCGGGCAAGCTAGTTCCTCCAATGACCCAGTCTGGGGATCCATTGATCTTGCGATAGGGAAGATGTGGATCCGTCCTGTAGGGAGCACCGAGTAAGTCATGTAATGTTATGATTTTTTACCTTTAGTTTGTATGCTACTATTTGCAACATTCTCTTTTTTTTTTTTCAGGTTTGATCCTTATAAGCCGGTGGTGGATTTCATGGCCGAGCAAATATTTCGTAATTTTGATCAACCTTGGGCCACATGGAAAGCGATTCCTCAGAGCAAGCGAGATATTTGGTTCATTGAGTTATTGGTAAGTTATGTGATTTATGGTTATTAATTTTTTATTCTCATCAAAATGCAAATTGATTAACTACTTGTATAATTTAGAGCACTAATTGTTTAGTATTGTTTTTCAGGGAAAGCTTAGCTGCTTGCCCGAGCATCTCCCAAATTTAAAGAAGGCTTATAACTTAAAGGGAAGCAAGTGGCTGTCTGATAAATTATATAAATTGAGGCATAAAAAAGGAAAAAAAAATTGGATTCAGCCTGAGGTTGCAGGCCAGTTATTTGACAAGTAGGCCACCGACGAAAGATTTTTGAAGCAAAGTGAGCAAAATAAATTAAATAGGTCCCACATGGATGGACCGTCATATGCTGGCGGCAACATTCCAGTTAGTGAGCATCGACGAAAGATTGTAAGTATACGCTATTTTCTACTTCAGCTTTCAATATTTTGTACTTAATCAATAATTAATGAATGATTATCATTTGTGTTTGCAGGCAGCGTCTGGGGAAGTTCCTGCAGATTTGATTCCTTGGACCACCTTTGAGCGGACTCATACCTAGCCGGTTGAGGGTCAAGGCAAGCGTTGGATTAACACCAAGTCCCAGCAATTCGCGGTGAGATATTAATTACATTTATTATTTGTTTCAAACAGTAACATCTTTCTTTTATTTTATATGCATTATTTGTGTTGTATGTCTGTGCTTGTAGGAGACCTATTAGCAGCTGACGCAGGAGAGAGACTTACAGATTCAGAGCGACTCGTCGTCCTCTTATTCCGATAACGAGAGTATCTTCCTTCAGGCTGCAGGCGGAATGGACAAGAAGGGGAGAGTCTTCGGGATGGGTGCTTCTGCCAGCCAACTGAAGTCGTCTTCGAGGCGCTCATCCGGCAGTAGTAGAGGTGGTCCTGAAGGTAGAGTTGTACTTTTGTTATCAATCGCAAATCATTACTCCCTCTTTCATATAAATGAAGTATTACAAGTAAATTGACTTCATAATGTTGGTTTTGCAGAGGATAAGAGGGTAAAGATGTTATTAGTGCTGGAGCAAGAACAGAAGGTGCTGGAGCAAGACGAGAAGATGAGGGAGCAAGGAAATATTATTAGTGAGATGCGAGCATTTCTCCATGCCCTATTGAAAGACAAAGGTACGGGGCTGCCTCCTAGTGGTGACGACGATACTGGCGGTGACGATGGCCAGGCTACTGCTATTTAGAGTTTTTTTTTTAGTTCATTTTAGAACATTATAATTTATATAGTATTCTGTTTTTATTATGTAAACTTGTATGATGATTGTATAATTTATTTTTATGATATACAATTTTTTTTATTTTCTATTTTTTTTATAATTTTTAATGATTTTTTTTAAAAATAATTTTTAATTTTATGAGGGAAAATACATTTTCCGTTGCAAATTTGCGAGGGAAAATAATTCCCTCGCAAATTCAAAAAATTTTGCGAGGGAAATTTGTTCCGCCGCAAAATCTCAATTTGCGAGGGAAAATTGATCCGTCGCAAATTTGGAATTTGCCAGAGAAAATATTTCCGCTACAAAATCTCTCATTTTGCGAGGGAAAATTGTTCCGCCACAAAATTTGAATTTGCGAGGGAAATTCCTTTTTTCCGCTGCAAAAATTATTTGAGAGGGCTTTTTTTGTGATGGACAAATTTCCGCCGCAAAATCTGTCGCAAAATAATTTTGCGACGGAAAATGCTTGTTTTGCGAAGGAAAAATTCCGCCGCAAAAAATCAGTTTTCTAGTAGTGATATAAGCTCTTCCAATCCACCTACATCGGCTACTTGCCGCTCTCCTCCACCCTGGATCCTCCTGAACTTGAAGCTACAGTTGAGATCCAATTCCCAATTGGATCTCAGGTAACGGTTAACCTTATGCTCAAATAAGTCATATATAGGCAACAAATAGTCATAACAACATAACAACACATCAATACATAAGCACACAGCAGATGCATGATCAACAATGGACATAACATAAGCACACAACAATATGTAAAGCCTCGCACTATGTCTGCACATAAACCAATGCCACGATCTCCCATCGTGTCCTCAGCGTTAGGAAAACCCAACGGCGTTATCAAGACTATAACCTGTAACAAGCTGTATATATGACTGATAACCCACGACAGATTTTCAGTATATAAACATGTCTACCATATATATGAATATGAGCAGCATAAGTGTTAAGGTTACAATACGCGTCCGTACCTTCGTTGGCGATTTCGAGCACTTCGGTTGCGTTGTGGTACGTTTGACGGCGGTACGACGGTGATTTGACAGAGGTGACAGCGGAAACAGCGGTTCGTGATTCTGGGTATCCTATAAGGATAATATCACCAGTATGAATATCTAAGACCATAACAGGCATTTTAGGTACAAATTACCATTTTGCCCTTAGTTTGACTTTTTGGCGGAATTTTGCCAGAGCTTCGCTGTTTTGATTTTACGTTTTCAAAATTTTTGCTATAATCTTTCCTCTAACATATTTCTAAGATAAATATCACATTTATTTCTAAAAATGATATTTAAACTAACTTGAAAAATTAAAGACTACTCTAACAATTCTACTATAACTACCGAAAGAACTATTTAAGCTAAAGACTAAGGACCGGAGAACTTACTCAGAGCTTTGCTATGAACTTCTTGCTCTTCTTCCAGAGCTTCTCTCTCTAACTTCTCTCTAGGATTGTAAGTGAATTGGTGAAGAATGAAGAGGAATGGAAGCTATTTATAGAAAATCTCAATGGCATTTTCGTAATTTCCTTGAACTTTGTCTGGTTGAATTCTGACCGTAGAATCGCACTTTTGCTAGGTGGTTTGATCTTGGCCCTCCCTTGCTTGGCCGAATTCTTCCCCCCCTAAAAGACAAAATTGCTGACCTCATCCTAACTGCATCATCAAACCTTATCCTCTTGCTTTATCTGATAAGTTCCTGGTTCGGTGTCCTGATCGCGAAATTCCGTAGAAACTTAAAATTCCGGGAACAACACTCTGAAGATCTTTTCTTTCTCTTTGAAATTACCTAATTTAACTCAGTTTCCGATCTCGCTGAGGACATTCCATTATCAGCTGAAAATCCTCGGTATTCGTGCCTGGCTACAGAAATAACGTTGTCCGGTGCCAACTTCGAGACAGAAATTAACTGATTAACATTATACTCTGGTTTTTCCCCACTTATCCCCAGATTCCCACAACAGAATTATTTTCTATCGGTTCTCCTTTTGGCTATCTGCTTTAATTATACAAAATATCTTCCTATTCAGATCTCCAAATCACTCTGTCGGTTACAGAAATGACTTCGGAGACCGGCCATCTCGAGATAAAAATTCCCTCGTTCACAATATACCCTGACTTTAGAAACCTAGTTCACGGTTTTTTATGTAGGATTTTATTTCCATCTATTCTCATTTATCCTGTCCACTTTTAATTATTATTATATTATTACTTATTTAACACATGCTTAAACCTATATTACTATTATATTCAAATATCTTCTTCATCCTCATCTCCCCTAAAATTTCGGCCCACACCATATATATATATATATATATATATATATATATATATATATATATATATAAATTAAGAATATATTTATCCTATATTCATTTTCCACAAAATTTTCCTATTGGTCCATAACTAATTTCATGGATTTAGGCTTATAAAATTCCCAAAAATTACTTAATTAATCCTTTAACAATTCCTAATAATTTTCTTAATTAAAACTCATCATTTTCTCACAACCATTTTATTGACATTAATAATCTAAGCTCCATGCAAATTATTAAAAGTCATAGAATCAATTTCGATTATAAAATACTTTTTAATTTTTCTTCTTTTTATTTTCATAGGAAATATTTTATTAAATTGTCTAAATTAAGAATAATATATTTCTTAAATTTTTAATAATTATCCCATGCCTTCTAGAATTTTTCCATAATTTTTCTTAGTACTTTCCTTTAAAAATAGACTAATTATACTTCATTTTGAGACCTCATATCCACCTATTTTCAATAGGTATTATTTATCTAAATATATATTTAAGTGTATTATAAAAATTAGGGTATTACAATCATGATGACAAACAAGGTAAGGGAAATTTTATCAAATTAAAAAGTATTCTTTCATGCCATTTTATTTTCCCAAAAATAATAAAAAAAATTATGAGCTAGAAGAGAGACTAAATTCATATAGAGATACAAAATGTAAAGGAGACAAGATAAATATGAAATCTCTCTTCTAATTTAAAGGTCATAAATATTATTTTTTGTGCTTCCATTTAAACTTCACGAAAACCACAACGTCTGTGGACAACCACACCGAATTCAAAGAGCGTCGGCGAAGCTTGGGGAGGGTTTGAAGCAGGGGGACTTGGGCACAGAATTCCCATATTTTTTACTGACTCTCATATTCCATTGATTCACAAAACGTCGATTCCAATCCTCCTGACACTTGTAGTGAGGAAGCTATAGCTTGAAATCAAACCCCTTTGCTGCCGCAGAACGGAATGATCTCTTGGTTTTGTGCCACCAGCAGCTCTGGGGCTGGCGGGTTAAATCGGAGCAGCGCTACAATGTGGAAGATATCACTCTCCGGCAACGCCACCGAAGTTCGAGAATCCCACCTGAGTTATCCAAACATGACAGAATAACACAATATTTAGTTTTAACCAAACGAAGCAATCTAATCTGTATATATAGGTGATTAGTTTTGAGACTGAATAATTTAGTTGGGCGAGGTCAATTTAAAGCAGTTGTCATTAAAAATAATATAATTTCAACACTGCAAACAAATGCTGGTGATCTTGTAATGGGGCTGGCGAATAAAATGAATATGGTTGTCCATTCTCAAATGCCAATACTTACCATGAAAGCTATCTTATTATTGGGAACGGAATTCTCAACACTCCTTATTCTTCCCCCCGCCTAAGTTGTATTAACTCTCAGTTTAATTTAATTTTTTTTTATTGACAAAAGAATTTCAAAATTTGAGTAAATAGAGCTTTTTGGTCCTTAATAATCATTTAAAATTATATAATTATGTTTTATCCTTCCATTCTAAAATTTGAAAGGAAGAGGAGGTGATTCTAACCATTTTTCGAACACCACTATTATGTTAATGAAAAACACTTTATATATGTAGATAATTTTTAAACTAATTGTTCAATTTATCTAATAAATAAAAGTATATAAAAATTGAAATGATTTTTTAATGTTTATAAAAAAAAAGAGGCATCGGTTCTTAAATGTTGCGAAAAAGAAAATTTAATGGAAACATTTATTTATTTATTTTACTTGTTATAGTAGAAACATTTTTAAAATGTTGCAATAAAAGTATGCAACAGTTTTATATGTTTTTATATGCGGTCAAATATTTGTTACTAGCGATAAATAGCAACAGGCCAACACATAAAAAACTCAGGCGTATGCAACACTTTTAAAATTGCTGTCTAAGAACTTTAAATTTTTGGGTTAAAATGGAAAAATGTCCATATAATTTTACAAAAAGTGCATTTGGCACTATATACATTTCTTTAGTATAAATATATACATGTATTTTCTAAAATAGAGCAAAAATAACATTTCTGTCAACTAAACCAAACAACCTTTACTTTTTTATCTATGAGTCCCACCACCTATGCCAAGTGTTAAGTATTTTTACACCTAAAAAAATGTATATAATGCTAGGTGAACTTTACGTAAAAGTATATGGATGTTTTTTAATCTTAATCCTGGATTTTTCACTGCCCGGGTATTCCCAACAAACTGTCAATCTTAAAGTGATACTCTCATTAACATTTCACATAATCCTTTAGTGTAATCCTAGTCAATCTACTACTATGTTACAAAGTATATTAAATTTCCACCATTTAGAATTTCTTTCAGCGACTACAATTTAGATTAAATTACCCATGCTCTGTAGGACTTCAAATTTTAAAGCCAGCTTGAGTTCATTGTAAACATATAAACAATTTCAAGTAGCACACTGGGTATTAAAGGTAGAATGTGCAGTAGTAATGGTCTTACTGAAAACGCAACTATTGCTTTGATATATCAAACTTGGCAAATTTTGCTGCTTCTATTGTGGCTAAGTAAGCATAAGATGAATTGAGGCAATTAAAATATATAATAAATCATCACGGCTCAAATTCCAGCATTGATGCAACAATGTGTACAAAGAAATTAGGGAAAATACCTCTCCTGGCCAAAGTAATTAAAGTATTGTCAAGAAAAACCTAAAGAAAAGTCACATGTAAAAAAAGATCCTAGGTCCTATCATATATTGTGTATCATTAGATTATATAAGTTAAAAAAATTAATTTAGACAAAAATGATAGGGTTGAACATCATTTTTGTCATGAAAGTTTACCCTAATGAGCACTGGTCACCCGAAAGTTTTGTTGGTTTCATTTTTGCCCTGAAAGTTTAAAAACGGAGCAAATCTACCCCTAAAAGTTTTTTATAGGAGCAAATTTACCCCGAAAGTATTTTTTTTGAACTTCCTAAGAAAAAATGATATCAAAAAAATTTTCGGATGATCAGTGCCCATCAGGAGAAATTTTCATAGCAAAAATGGTATTTAACCAAAAATGATATTATAGTCCATTGTTAATTCTCTCTACTTGTCCATTAATTTGAGTCCTTGTAGGAAGGAAAAAGAAGTTTCCAGAAAATTCCTCAGAGATAGATAAATGGCTTCAGGGACGACATCTTGGGGATTACTTAGGAAGGAAGTGGCGTGGTTAGGGGATGAATTGAGGAGGGGAAGAAATGGGAAGCATTGGGCTGATTGACTGGTGGAAATTCATGGAGGAAGAAGAGGATTGGGGAAGGGAGGGCCTGAAGAAGGAAAAAAAGAGGTATAAAAACTGAGTATTATATTATGAATATTTTAATCAAAATGTTAACTTTTTTTTTTTTAAAATAATGTGACTTGTTGCTTAGTCAATATGACATAGTCACAGCTTAATTTTACTTGGCCAATATTTTCCGTTAATATAATTACCAATGTGAAGTTTTAAGAAATAAAAATCTATTTTATAGGTTAAAAGGATTAAAATAAAACCTCATAAATGACTAAAAATAATCTACGAAAAACTTATAGCAATGGAGAAAAAAAAAATCCAACTCATTGGTCTGACTTTAGGAGTTTAGATTAGATATGAAGCATGATCCTCTGGGCCGGGTTTCAAGTATGTTGTTGCCTAAAGCAACTATGGTGAAAGGAAAGTAACTATACCTAGCAAAAAGTAACCATGGTTAAAGAGGAGAAATGGCAAGGTTGGTAAATAGCATCACATGCAAGGCTAAAAGTGGCAGAACAAAATTAATCCCAAAGGCAAGAATGGAAATGCAAATTGGATGGCCAAGATCTATTATTGCCAAATGTGAAGACTTTCAAATGGAAGAAAAAAGTTTTTTTTTTTTTTTTTGGGAGTAAACATTACGGTGAGGAATCTTTTACTTTTCTTTTGTGGAAAATTTGTTTGAAAAGGCAATTGGCAAGAGAGCAATGGAATAGGAAATTCCACGATTCTTCTTGTATGTTAATCAATGGGTGCTATCGTGTTGAATACTATTTTGTTTTAATCAATGGAGAAGAAAATTTTCATTTAATTTTCCTGACATTTAAAATTTCAGATATATCTGTATTGAATACTATTTTGTTTAGTTATTCTTATAATAATTATCTTTGTGATAAAAACAAATGAATTATGAATAAAGCATTTACAAGAAAGAAATTATTATATTTGGCTAGAAGGAAAAAAATTCTATTAATTTAAAATGATTTATGCTATTATTTTTAAAATTTTTATTTGCAAAAAAAAATTATATATATAATCTTTTCATTTTCTTAAGGTAAAAATGGAACACCTCAAATTCAACACACAAAAACTTGACCAAAATATTTAAAAGATCTCTAATAGGGATAACTAAGATTCAAATCATTAAATTACATAATAATTTAAAATAGAGTTCGTAATACAAAGTCAACAAATTTCTAAAATATTTTAAAGTTGAATACAAAGCGGAAGTCGTAAGGTCATGACAAATATAAATAACATAAACTTAAGCCATAGGAGTACATAAGAGCTTTCTAAGCTCACTCTATTGGTGCCTCTTGCTCCTTACTAAAACAATCACATAAAAAATGTTAATATGGGATAAGATTTCACGTCTCAGTAACTACTGAAAGTTTCTTCCGCACACAAACAAATTATATATAACAAAAAGTAGTTGATTACATAAGTATTTGTATGTTTTATAATTTCTCATACAAAATTCTTTTACAAAATTCATTTATCATCATGCCAATGTGTGAACTATATAATTATTCAATATGCAATATGCAGCCTCCCTTATATCTTTTTCCATCCTTATATTGCTGACTTGAGCCATAGGCTAACACATAGTCCAACAGAAACACATCCATGTGATTGGATTGTCCCAAACTCACCAAAACCCAAGATACACCCAGCCAAAAGTATAAAGCTTAAGCTTGGACTATGGCTCCCCTCCTTAAAGCACAACTAAGGAGGTGACACATGTCCCACAACTGCAAAGCAATCCCAGCCAGAGAAAAACATGGAAGAAGGAGCCCTAACAATTACTATCCACTGTGCACTGAGTGATGACATTAAAACATTTTATTATATTAATCCCTTCGTACTCCATCTCATCACAAATACAACCGCCATGATAAATATATTCAATAAAATATATTTAAAAAAATACTTCCATGTATATATATCAAATATCATCACAAGGTAAACCAATATCTCATAAAATCTCGTTAGATCAATATGTCATCTTTGAGATTCGAGGGACTAAACTGTCATTTCTGAAATTCAAAGACAAAACTGTAATTTTCAGCTTTTATTATCATAATATTATAACTTACTGTACACATATACATATACTTCAAACCATTTTATGAAAATAACCATACACAATTCACAAGTATATGAAATAATATTCAGAGTTACTTGTCATTTTCTAACTTACAAAAAATCCTCAAAAGTTACTCCAAATCTTGTAATGAGAGTCTTCTAGCAACCCTAAATAATCTCCACTCCACTCTCTCTCTCTTTCTCTTACTCTCTCATATGACTGAACAGTGAAAGTATGTGAGTTTGTGTAGTAGAAGAGAAGTAATGAGGTATTTATAGAATTTTCGGGTCTAAATTACCTTTCAAATATCACATGTCTATCTACCATCTAACTACTACACACATGTTTATCTACCATCTAACTATCAAACACATATACATCTATCATCTAACTACCAAACACATGTATAATTACCATCTAACTATCAAACACATGTATAACTATTCTCTAACAACCCTCTACTTATCTACCAATCAAATATCACATTCTTATCTATTACACAACTGTCTACCATTCAAGTTAATATTTATAAAAATTCTTTACTCTATTTTTTTAGAAAACTCACTCATACTAAATAATTACATGGTAAATTTTATTTAGTATAAATTAATTTCTCCTAAAGTATAAAAATTCAAGATGTTACAGAAAATACAGTGAGATGAGGCAACTTTAATTTTTCTAATGTGGGAAACTTATCCGAAAAATTGAAAAGACGTTAGGAAAATAAGAGAGGATGGACCAAGAAAACTCCGAACACATTTTGCATATACATAGTTCACTCACTTTTCTATGAAAATAAGAGAGGATGGACCAAGAAAATACCTTTTGATGAATGAGTTGATCATATGTGGAAAAAATTTGCCAAAACTATATTTCTGCTTTCCAGAATTTGTAATCATCTAAAATTATCAAATTTAATTTGTCAAAGCCTCATAGCATAAGTAAGGAGTATTTCTCTTAAAGATTTTTGAAGAGTGCAGTTGTTAGTTCGAACACTTTCAAAAATGTATGAATGCGTGAGTTATGATAAAAATAAAATGATCAAATATAAAAATTTGTCAAGTAAATTTATTCATGAAAATTTAAATAATTTATCGAAAGAAAATCTAATAAAGTTCAATACAAGTGCGTACAGTTGGGCAAAAATGTTAGGTGAAGTCTATTTATATATAATTAATATCATCAAAGGATAATTAAGACCAGGAAAATTACTAAATATATATGCCTAGACAAAACTATTGGGCACAATACAACATTACGAAGTGAGGATGATAATGGGAATTGCTTACTATTCTCGTGTGGAATTTTTGTATAATTGAGATGTGAAAATTTTCACATTACTTTTGTTGTGTAGTGACCAACACGCGTTACTTGTCAAGTATTGCTTAAACTTGAGTTATGGAAAAAAAAAGTATTGTGAAAATGCTTAAACTTCATACACTATAAATACTAATAATTTTGTCAAGAGTTATAAGCCAAGTACTGCACTAAAAATACTTATAATGGGTTTGTGCAAGAGTACTATTGTGTTCATTTTCATTTGCTCACTCACCTTACCACTAAATCCATTTTACATATGTCAAGCATATGATCAATATCTTTGCATTTCTAGCGAGCGAAAAGCCCTTCTTACTTTCAAGCAACACCTTCTTGATCCTTTAAACAGGCTTGCCTCTTGGTCTGATGGTAACCCAAACTGCTGCAATTGGACATCAGTTGCTTGCAATCCTATAACAGGTCATATTCTTCAACTTCACCTCTCAACTTCAACTTCTTTCTTTAATTCAGAATATGATGCTTATGAGAGATCAAGGTTTGGTGGTGAATTACATCCTTCCATGCTTGATTTGAAAGAAATAAGTTTCTTAGATTTGAGTGGCAACTATTTTGGAGGAATGCAACTTCCTAGTTTCCTTGACTCAATGAAGAGCTTGACATATTTGAACCTCTCTTTTGCGGGATTCGGTGGAAGCATTCCTCACCAAATAGGAAATCTTTCCGGTTTGCTCCATCTCGACCTCGGAGGTAATGATTTTATTGGAAAAATTCCTCATCAAATTGGGAATCTATCAAATCTACTCTATTTCCGTCTCTCTGGTGGCTATCAATATGGCATGGATGATTTACCAATGTATGTAGAAAATCTTCAGTGGATATCATCTCTTTCTTTACTCCAATATCTTCATTTGAGTAATGTTAATCTATCCAATACACTTGATTGGCTCCCTGTTTTGCAAGCTCTTCCCTCCTTGATAGAGTTGGACTTGATAGGTTGTGCTCTTCATCACAATTTTCATCCAGCCCCTTCCATAAACTTTTCATCTCTAACAATCCTTGATCTTTCCTCTTCTTTTGATTTTGGATCTCCTTCCATTCCAAAGTGGATTTTTCAACTAAAGAATTTGGTTTCTCTAAAATTAGGAGATAATGTTTTTCAAGGTTCCATCCCAAATGGTATTCATAACCTCACTCTCATTGAAGATCTTGATTTTTTGGGAATTTTTTTAATTCTTCTATCCCTTATTGGTTATATAGTTTGAACCATCTCAAGTCTCTTGATCTTCGTTTTAACAAATTGCATGGAACAATTTCAAATGTCATTGGAAACTTGACTTCTATGGTTGATCTTTATTTATCATACAATCAGTTGGAAGGACGATTTCCAAGCTCTTTAAGCAACCTCTGTAGCTTAAGAAGTGTTTCTTTTTCTAACAAAAACTGCAACCAACAAGTTTTTGAGATATTGGACATATTCTCAAGATGTGCTTCAAACACACTAGAGACTTTGTCCATAACTAGTTCAAAACTTTATGGTCACCTGCCACCCCAAATTGAGATTTTAAAAAATCTCCGTATTCTTGATCTTTCCGACAATTTTTTACAAGGTGTAATTCCTATGTCTTTAGGAAATCTCACCTATTTGAATTGTATTACACTTGATGGAAATCAATTTGAGGGGAATCCTTTTGATGTCATCCAATCACTTTCTGAATTACAAGAAATTTATATTGGTGCCAATCTTTTCCATGGAATTGTAACTGAATATCACCTTACTAATTTCACTAGATTGACTTCATTCTTCACACAGGGAAACAAACTTAGCTTGAAAGTGGGTCCCAATTGGAAGCCTTCTTTTCAAAATTTGTCAATCTTGTACATAGAGTCGTGGCATTTAGGCCCCAAATTTCCGTTGTGGATTCGGTCTTTGAAACATCTTAGGTATTTGTACATACCTAACAACATCTCTGATTCTATCCCCACGTGGGTTTGGGATGCATTCCCCCATGTCCTTGAATTTGATTTCTCTAACAATGATATCCATGGAGAGATTTCTTATACATTGAAGAATCCCATCAATGTCTCAAGAATTGATCTAAGATCAAATCACTTGAGTGGTCCTTTGCCACACATATCACCTCATGTGGCATACTTAGACCTCTCAAGTAATTGGTTTTCTGGATCCATAGCCTCCTTCTTATGTCAAAAGAAGGAAGAGCCAATGACATTATTCTATCTCAATTTGGCATCAAATAACTTGTCAGGTGAAATACCTAATTGCTGGAAGATGTGGTCAAATAATTTAATGATTATCAAGTTTGATAATAACCATTTCAAGGGCAACTTGCCCACATCCATGGAATCTTTATCTTGGCTGAACTCGTTGCAACTTCTCAACAACAGACTCTCGGGAATTTTTCCTATTTGTTTAAAGAATAATACCAAATTGGTATTGTTGGATCTTAGAGAGAATGAATTTTCGGGAATCATTCCATCATGGGTTGGAGACACTCTCTTAAATTTGAAGTTTTTTCTCCTCAAGTCAAACAAATTCAATGGTGAGATTCCCAATCAAATATGTTTTTTGGACTCTCTTCATGTCTTGGATCTTGCACATAACAACCTTATGGGACAAATTCCAAAATGCATCAATCACTTGAGCGTTATGCTAGTAAAGAATACGACTCTAGAATCATACATCCAAGGTGAAGGAAATAGAAGTACTTGGTCTATAACTGATGTTCTTTTAGAGTTGAAAGGAAGAGCTGATGTATATACTTTCTTGGGCCTCATCACAAACATAGACCTTTCTAACAATAAATTATCCGGTGAGATACCAAGTGAAATTTCATCCCTCAAAGGGCTGAATTTTTTGAACTTGTCAAACAATCTTTTGAGTGGTAAAATTCCTCAAAATATTGGAAACATGGAGTCACTGCAAACAATGGACTTGTCAAAAAATCAACTTTGTGGTGAAATCCCATTAAACATGTCCAATTTGAATTTCTTAAGCGAGTTGAACTTGTCTTACAATAATTTGAGAGGGAAAATTCCAACAGGCACTCAATTGCAAAGCTTGAATGCATCAAGTTTTGAGGGCAATGATCTCTTTGGTCCTCCACTACTAAAGAATTGCAATGACACGTGCAATGTCCCGGACCATGATCATGATGACAAACAAGGTAAGGGAAATGGGATCAATTGGTTCTATGTGAGCATGTCATTGGGATTTATTTTAGGATTTTGGGCAGTTGTTGGTCCTGTACTCTACAGTAGATCCTGGAGGTATACTTATTTTCGGTTTCTGGATTGCATGTGGTATGGACTTCAATCTTGTTGGTATTAGGGGGGGGGGGGAACTCAATTGTGAGATTGTACTTATGGCCTTGCAAGTATTTTGTATGTTGTTGCTTCGAATTATCGTTAAATGATTATTTAGGCTTTTGAATAATATAAAGCATGTAAGGATCATTCCCATACTTTTAGCAAGAATGGTGATAATATATTGCGATGTTGAAGATAACGTCTCCAGTTTGTTCGTTGCTTCTTGACGAAATTGAGAATAATATATTTTGACTAAAAAAAAAGTAAAATAAAACAAAACAAGTTAAAAAAAAAAAATCGAAGTCAGGCATGTCAATGAGGATAGTATGAGTCTCAAATAATTTACTGGTATATCAACAATTTTATTTTTAATTGATCATTCTCCAGTACTGTCAATCCTCTCAAAAATATTTAACGTAGGACGTAGGTGGTCAATCCATTGACTTCCAGTCTATTCTTTTTATAATTTGAACAAACAAGTATACTTCATCGACTTCAAATTGTTCTTTTTTTACTTTTATATTTCAATTATCATAGTCAATTTTGAAATATTTATCTTTTAATTTAATTTAACAGAATTTGTGGACCACAATTTTCCTGCTTCATTATCATTTTTAGTTCTATATATATATATATATATATATATATATATATGAAATGCTATTTTTAGTTATACTTCTGGCCGGTGGCCAGACACACGAATGAAAAATATGAGTTTGTTTTTCTTACTTTTATGGACAAGATGGTATTTTTGAAATTATGATCATCATGGAGTTCTGAAATGGTGATGTATGTTATGAACGAAGATCGAACGACGGAGGACATCCAAGGAACACCCAAAAAGGGGTCGTTTTTTTTGTTTTTGATGCCAAAATCTCGCTATATTGTTTTTGTCAAGGTGACACACATTTTCTCCTGCTTTGTACTAATTAACATCATGAAGAATAAACACTTTTTTCATAACCTTTGAATAACGGAAAACTTAATTATTATAAATATTACATTTTATATGTTTTTATTAAACATTCAAAAAATCATTAAATTAAACATCAACTTTATTAACTTGCAATTTTATTATTAATAACCTGGTAAATTTTATATTAATTTGCACTCAATGTTCTTGTTTAGAAGAAGATGTCAATATGTTTTATTGGAATAAAAAACCCTTAAACTTAAGTGCTTAACTCGCTTTATTTTTGTTGTATGTATTGAAATTATTAATTTACTGTTGTTTGATTTTATTTGTTTTAGGTAAGTGGGCATAAGTCCAGTCTCACCTATAGCATCAATGCATCAAATCATTAGTACACGTCCATCTAAATTAAAAAAATATATAATAAGATAAAAAGAGATCCAACCCACTTATTGTAATGTCTTGATCTTAATAACATAAATTATCAAATGATTTTTTAAGGAAAAATGACACTAATGTCTTAACTAATGAAAATAATATCTAAAAAGTCTCATAACATTTCAATAACAAATAAAAATGACACGACAAGTTTGGGCTATAATTATTATTTTATTGGAACTTGGGGGTGATATTTCATTAATATTGCCCACATCTTATTAGGAGCTTGGCCCAAAAAAATTTCAAAACAAAACTACGAAATATTGGCGTCTGAGTATGGTTAGGCTTTAGGTTTAAATATGAAGTATGATCCTCGTGGCGGGTTTTAAGTAAGTTGCTGGCTCAAACCCAATGAAATTGAGAACATAATGGTAGGGCCCAATAGGGCTCCAAATGATGCTGTCTAGAAGGATGGAAGAGGAAGATAAATTACCATAATTAAATGCTGAAGTTTTATGGTTAAGGAATGAATTATAGTAATTAGAAAATTTACCATGGTGAAATAAGATTAACCTTGGTAAGAATATTAATTTAAATTTAATCAAATGTAACGGTAACTAATTAATCAAACTATAACCATGGTTGGAGAGAAATAAACATAATTTATAAAAAATAATTATAATTAATAAAAGTAGCTATGATCAAAGAACAGTAAGTAAGCTTAGAAAAAAGTAACCTG
Source organism: Acacia confusa (assembly GCA_037074495.1). Taxonomy (NCBI): domain Eukaryota; kingdom Viridiplantae; phylum Streptophyta; class Magnoliopsida; order Fabales; family Fabaceae; genus Acacia; species Acacia confusa. Next base: position 40,141,611 of record CM073502.1, on the reverse strand, counting down.
TTTAAAGAGGATAAATGGCAAGGTTAATAAATAGCCTCTCATGCAAGGCAAGACCGAGTGAATAAAATTAATCCCAAGGGAAGGATGAGAGTGCAAATTGGATGGCCAAAATTGAACCTTGAAGAGTCAGGTTCATTATCATAAGTACCTATTTTGGCAAAACAGGATTTGTACAGGCCAAACTTTATTAAATAGTGGAGTAGTATAATGGTTTAATGATTAAGCTCATATTTTCCTCATTTTTGCTCCATCAAATAGGGGCAAGGGAAGAAAGAAGCTCTCCCATTCAATGAGTCAAGGAGGTTTAAGAGAAGTTGTAGAAAGAGAATGTTCAACAACAAAAAATGCTACCAAATTTTTATCAAATTAAAAAGTGTTCTTCATCAAACTTATTTGTGAAATCAAAGTCTTTCATACCAATTTATTTTGCCAAAAATAAAAAAATTTATGAGCTAGAAGAGAGTCAAAATTCATATAGAGATACAAAGTGTAAAGGAGACAAGGTATATATGAAATCACTCTTTTAATTTAAGGATCATAAATTTTATTTTTTGCGCTTCAATTTAAACTTCACGAAAACCACAACGTCATTGGACACATAATAAAAATGTTTAAAATGTGGTGTGGGACTCCAACATCTGTAATCTTCTTTCTTTCTTCCTTTTTTTTTAAAAAAAAAAAATAAACAAGAAGACTCAAAAAGTTAAAGGTCCACCCGTAATCTTCTTTGTTCATTCTAAACGAAAATGTCAAATATTTGCTTGATGGCAGATGGAAGTTTTAATTTCGTTATTGATTGAATTTTTTTATCTCTCTTTCTTTCTAGAAAAAAGAACAAATTAAATTGCAGTGTCCATCTTTTATCTTTTACCTTTCTTCTGAAAAAGAAACTGCCACTTAATTTTCTTTGGTTTTTCTCCCAGAAGTGACAATGTATTCATCAAGATTTCCTGACACTTGTTGTCCATGTCTTTATCATTGAGTCTAAAGAAGACAAGACTTGCAGAAAGTGAAATACTTTGAGATGGAGAGAAAAGACGAGGAGTCGTCATTGATATGATTATGGGAAATAATTTAATGTCACTTATTTGTTAGTATATATATAGAACAAGCTATATCTCCTCCTTGTACATTATATGGGGGAGTGTTGTACATAAAAGTGTTATTTATGATAGTAGTATATAAAAATATATACTCCCACCGATTATAATTATAAGATATATTTAATCGATTTTGGAGAGATTAAAGAGGGAAGTTAAATTAGTTAATTTTACTCATTTTCCTAAAATGCCCTTATATAAACTTTTAATGACATTAACATATTCTCCAACCTAGAATTTTCCTTTTCATGTTTTCTAATTGAAATAATGATTTTGCTATATATATGTACACACACACACATATGTGCGTGTGTATGCACACACACACACATCCCCCAAACACACACACAAATACAAACTCCCACATCTCCCCCCCACACACAACATACACACATAAATACACACACACACACAAATATGTGTGTGTGTACACACACATATATAGACACACACGTATATACATAAACACACACACACACATATTTATATAATGCGTGTGTATGTCTATATGTGTGTATACATATATAAATATGCGCGCGCGCGCACACACACATATTGGTAAATTAATGTTAATTCATCGATAAACAAATTAAAATTCAATAATTTAAGAGTTTATTGATTGGAAAATGCTATGCACCTAGATGCATATACTTATCAAAAACTAAACATACTTGAGAGAATAAAATAGGGGTGTTTTAGGAAAAAATTGACAAAAATTTAAATTTTGTCCTATAATTAGGACCAAAACCAACTTCCAAATGTTGTTCTATAATTAAGACCGGAGGGAGTATAATATTAAGTAGTATGATTATCAAAATATGGTTATTTAGTTATAAATATGTCGTGTAGATGCTAAAAGTTAAATGACATTAATTTAATTATTGTTATGAAAAAAATGTCTGAAATTGTGTTTTGCATATGAAGGGAAAAAGTTGACAGTCTTATAAAATATTCAGTAAAGGAAAGACTCAAAAAGGCAATTAAGAAATTTAAGAAACAATCAAGAATCCAAATAATTTAAGAAACAATCAAGAATCCGTTTGGATGTAGTTTCTGAAAAATAACTTTTGGGATTTACAAGGTAAAAATAATTTTTGGAGAATAGTTTTTGTGATTTACGAGGTAAAATAATAGCTTTAGGGAATAGCTTTTGGAGAAAAATGATAGTATTTGGATATTATTATTAGAATAACTTTTTCAGGGTTAAATTTACTAAAAAGAACATTAGCTTTTAATATAATTGCATATAAAGGATAAGGTTGTATTTTGAATATTATAAAGGTTTTAATGTTTCTGTTTTTGCTATAAATTTTTTTTTTTCTGCCACACTTACATAAAAGTGAGTGAGTCTCATTGTAAAGAGAAGAGAGATAAAATATTAATGAGACCCATTCACTTTTATGTGTGTATGGCAGAAAAAATATTTCTATGGCAAAAACAGAAACATTAATCCCATATTATAAGCATTATATTTTATTATAAATACAAAAAATTATATAAACTTGTGTACAAAATTAAAATACTTAAGTGTTAGTTCTCTATAAGTTTTAATGATGACTGACAATTGTAAACATAAAGTGAAGTTTGTCTTTGGTAAGTTAAAAAACTTATTATCAAAGACAAACTCAAGTTTGGAGTTCCAAAACTCGAGTTTGAACTTGATTGAGTAGCCCAGTTTTATGAACTCAAAAGCAAACTATGGTTCGCATTTGCAAACTACAGTTTATGTTAATACGAGAGCTCTCAAAATTTTTCTAAACTAAGGTAAACTCGAGTTTGTATTAGAAAACTCGAGTTTGTGGAAAACAGAAACACTTCAATATTTTGAAATTAAGCAAACTACAGTTTGATATTCTAAACCTCAGTTTTACATTTAGCTAACGGCTATATAAAGTTTTCTATGTTTTGAGAAAACTCGAGTTTGAATCAAGTCGAGAGTTTTCAAAGACTTCATGCTTAAAACAAAGTGTGGCTGACATCTTTAAATTCTAGTTTGTCATTTACAAAAAATTATCAACGTGATCTATACACTTAGAAAACTCGAGTTCAATAATGTAAACTCGAGCTTGACTCAGGAAGAGAGCTTTTCAAAGTTCTTCGTTTATAAAGGAAACTCGAGTTTATGTCAAACAGAGAGCTATACTTTATTTTTTGAACTTAAAAACTCCAATTTTGAACTTTGTGGATTTAAACTTAGTTTCTCATCAAAAGTCGAAAACTTGAATAAGTCACTAAATGACTCGAGTTTTCTCATATGTTCAAATTGTGTTTCAAATCCTTAAATCACAATGGTTATTCATAGAACGAATCAAACTCGAGTGTGTCACTTAATTACTCAAGTTAGTCACTGTTCCAAGATATGTTTCAAATCTCAAAACTCGATGATCATTCCTTGAATGAACTAAACTCCGGTTTGTTTAAACAAACTCGAGTTTTCATCAAACAGATTGAAACTCTAATCTCTGGAAGTCTACGATATAATCCTATTTGATTTATATGCTTCATGATTTCACTTTATATTATACCTTGTTATACTTGATCTATTTGCTCATGAGTTTCAGATGAATTTAGCAAGGATCAAGGTGAAATCAAATATAGGTTAAATGCAATTAATGAAGAACCAAGAACAAGCCTGAACTTTCTCTTTTATCCTAATGGTTCAGTTCAGACCGTTACAGATCATCCAAATCATTCTCCAAGGGTCACATAATGTTTATGGAGTGGCAAGGATGCTGGAAGGCCATATGCAACAACTCTATTCCAGAATTTCAGCTAAGAATTGAAGAAACAGAGAAAAATATGCAACTGATTTCATTCTTATTTGATTTCATTCTTTGTTGTGCATACTACTGTTTGAACTTCAATGTTTATCCATATTTTCTCTTTAAGAAAGTTTTTTTTTTAAAAAATCATTTGATTACTCATTTCAGAAAACTCAAGATTGTGGAACCTGTTAGTTGGGTTATTTAATTACAAACTGTAAGGGAGAGCAAGTCCTAGGTGTTAGAATTGCTTGAGTGTTACATTGTTGTAATTAAAGGTTATTGAGATAGTTGAAAATCCCAGAAGGTATCTAGGGACTGGACGTAGGTCAAGGTTAGAAATGAACCAATATAAATTTTACAATGTCAAGCTTTTCTTCCCTTGCCTTGTTATACTATGCTTTCGGTCTAAAATTTGGGTGTTTCGAAAAGAATTTTTCAAATCCTCAATTCACCCTCTCTTGGTGATTTCTTCCATTTACATTAAGGGTATTAGCTAGCATTGGAAAATATTTCATGATCTTAAAAATTTATTTTAGGATATTAAAAAATTTATCAAGGTAATGACTGATCTAGAAAAAATATTTCAAACTACTAACGGGTACTAAAAAAATACTTAAGGATACTGAAAAAATATTTCATGATCTTAAAAATTTATTTTAGGATATTAAAAAAATATTTCAAGGTAATGATTGATCTTGAAAAAATATTTCAGGGTACTAACGAGTACTAAAAAGATACATAATACTGACTGATACTGAAAAAATATTTTTCTTGGTCTTAAAAATTTATTCTAGGATCTTGAAAAAATATTTCAGGGTACTAAAAGAATACTTAAGAATATTGAATAAATACTTTATGATCTTCAAAATTTATTTTATGATATTTAAAACATATTTCGGGTACTGACTAATCTTGAAAAAAATTTTAGGGTACTGATAGGTACTAAAAAGTTATTTAAAGATACTAAAAAAAATACTTCATGATCTTGATTTTTTTTTTTAGGATTGAAAAAACATTTCAGGGTATTGAATGGAACTAAAAAAAATATTTAAGGATTCTGACTAGTACAGAAAAAATACTGATGATGGCAAATGAGAGAGAAAAATCTGAGTTTTTTTTTTCAAAATTTAGGTTTTTGATCCAAAATAGCTTTTGGCAAAAATGAAGGTGTTTGATAAATTTATGACAAAATCTAAGTCTTAATGCAGAATAGCTTTTGAAAAAAAAAAAAGGGTGTTTGACAGACTTGTAACAAAACATTGGTTTTGTTTCCAAAATATAAGTTTTGGAACCCTCCAAACAGGCCCCAAATCATTTCTAAATATGATTGCTTAATCAATCCAGTATGAATAAATATAAATTAAAAAAATATGAAATAATAATTAATATTATGTAATTATTAATTGGTGGATCCGAACATATTCGTTTTCTCTTCAAACCTGATATTACGAGGTTTTATGAATATAGTTGATGATGATTGATGATTTTTAAAAAATCATTTTATAATGAAAAATGGGAGCATTGTTATGAATATACTTATTATGTGGATGTCCATTGACTCCCGGTTTCCAAATATTAAAAGATGATATGGGACCCACGCATAGTGATTTACTATTTGCATAGTACCACGCATAGTAGTTTACTATTTGGTGGGACCCGCACACAATTATACAATCACTCACGGGAAGGAAATCCGTGAGTGAATAGTTTAGGTTTTTGGGGAAAACTACATCAAATGACCCAGAGGTAGAAATTACACTAAAGTCCCATTTTTCTTCTATAAATAGAGGTTTTCTGTAACTGTTCATTGATTGAATGAAATGAGAATCTATCTCTCTACTTTATCTCTCTAGAACCTCTGCTCTTCTTCTTATTATTTTTATCAGTTTTATAACACGTTATCAGCACGAAGACTCTACCAAGGTAAGATTTTCTCACCATCTATTTCATATTTCCATTTTATTTATCTGGGATGATCTTAACCATTATATGGAATTAAATATCTATTCTTACCGATTATTTTAATATCGGGTTCCATGGTTAAGATTTGAGATTATTTACTATTTTACTACGGTAAATAGTAATTTACTATTCACAGTAAATTTACCCCTTTTTCAGTAATTTTTACATTTTATTCATTTGACTCCTACATGGAAGTCTAGATTAATCTTTCTGTAATTTTACCTTATTCACTATTTACAGTAAATAGTAATATGGTAAATAGTAATTTACTATTTACAGTAAATTTACCTCTTTTCAGTAAATTTTACATTTTATTCATTTGACTCCTACATGGAAGTCTAGATTAATCTTTCTGTAATTTTACTTTATTCACTATTTATAGTGAATAGTAATTTTACTATTCACGGTAAATTTATATTTTATTATTTACAGTAATTTATTTATGTTTATATATTCTTCCCACTTCCTATTCATTTATTTCATGGTGGCGTCATTAAGCTCCATTTGTAATTCTTTACTTACTGCTTTATTTATTTATCTCATGGTGGCTATACTAAGCTCCATACTGACTTTACTAATATTTAGTTTTATGTTACTAACATTTATTTTATTGTTACTAACATTTATTTATCTTTTATGATAGCACATTAGTATATTTACTAGTGGGTTCTATTTATTTATTTTAACATTTATTTATTTTTTATGGCGGCAACATTATTTATTAGTGGGCTCCATTTATTTATTTTATTTTACATTTATTTATTCTTCATGGAGGCACACTAGTATCTATTAGTGGGCTCTATTTATTTATTTTATTTAGAGTTTATTTATCTTTTATGGTGGTGACATTTTGTGGGCCCCATTTATTTTATTTTAATTCTTTACTGCTTTATTTATCTTTCATGGTAGCAACACTAGTATAGTGGGCACCATTTATTATTTACTGCTTTATTTTTCATGGTGGTAACACTTGTATAGTGGACTCCATTTGTTTATTATTTATTTACTGCTTTAAATCCCCTTCCCTTTTTATTTTACCGTTTTCTATATATTATATATATATATATATATATATTTACATTTGCATATGCATCTTCTTTCTTATCTTTGGATGAGATAGGTCTCGCTGTGAGTTTACTACCATTCCTATCTCATCTTCTTTTTATTTATCTAGCATGTTTATTTCCAGTCATTTATTTTATTTTATTTATTTATTGCTATATATATATATCCCTCTCCCTTCTTATTATTTATGGCAACGACACTAATATATACATATTAGTGGGTTCCATCTATTTATTTTATTATGTTTATATTTTATTTATCCTGAAGATAAACTGTTAAAAGGCCATATATATTATGAGATCAAAATGCCATAGAGAGATGAGGCATAAATTGGCTTGAGACCAAGAGGCAAGATAGCCTTAATTTCAGAGGCAATATAGCCTGAAGCCAAGAGGCAAGTTAGCCTGATAACAAGTGACAAATTATGAAACAATATTTGATCCATAAATTTTGTATGCCATCAGTTGTATAAAGGTCTCAAAATTGTATATTTGGCATTAAATATTCCCTTAAATTATGAGACAATGGATTGTATGATCATGATTGATATTATAAATAAATATATTCAATTTGCTATTGCAGTAGCAATATTGTGGTAAAGTCAAGAAATATTGTGGATTAATTTCTTGTCATGATCAAACAAATCTGTGAATTATGGATCATGAATTTTATCTAACTTCATTCCCAGAAGTGAATGAAGCAATAAATAAATTGTGATTATGGTTGTTTTACTATTATTTTGTGTTTAGATAATTATAACAATTTTTGTGAATACAAGAGAAAGAATATTTATAAATAAAACAATTAAACAAAAGGCAATATTATTTCAACAAAGTTTAATAGCGAGTGGCTCAACTCCATTACAAACCTTAATCATCTCATTTTGAAGATATTTGATGTCTTCTTCTTTTGCTTCTCTTGAGATGGGATCCAGATGAGGTAAAGCTCTTCGTAATATCGAGATTTGCATCATAAGTATCTTAAGCTTTTTGTGTGGCCACTCAGTTAACCCTCCTTTTTGATAGATTTTTTGTATGGTGTGAGTAGACATATTTAATTGTTTACTCGCTTCATCAAGGGTTAAGTGAAAATAATTTCTTAAATCATGGAGCGTTGTTTTCTTTATTCTTTCTCGTTGCTCCATAGATAACCTATATAATTCACCCTGGTTAAGGGATGAAGTATCATAGGGTATACTTACTGCAGGTTGTTTTCCTTTGCCTAATGAGTGTTCAATATTGGTTTGAAATGAACTTCCATGGAGGTCATTTGGATTTATAGCCCATTCCGAACCAACACAGAGAACCTCATGATAGGCTAATACAGGATCACGCATCAAGATATATCCTGATGCTTGTAAATCTATACAATACTGTGTCAGAAATTGTTTGATTTCTTCAAAATTTTTCTTTGTGAAATCAAACATTGGAAGCCTGTCAGTATTATAAGATTTATCCTGTACTTTTTCAAATAAAACAGCATGGGTAATCATACCTGTTCTTCTTCCGTGAACTTCAAGTTTATGGTACTGGAGTTCGTTGGTATGTATGATCTCTCGTAAAACATGACAACAACTACATTCCAATAAGCTAGTTGTTGCTAATTGACTTGTAGTTGATGGCTGGCTAGTGGTTGTTGGTTGGCTATATATGCATACGACAATTCCACAGTGATACATGTTGCGCCTGTGATTCCACAGTAATGCATCTGTGATTCCACAGTATTTTGATAATTTCAATGATTTTGTATTTATTTGATTGTTGTTTCTGGAAAATTGAAATTTTGTTACCAGAAGTAACAGAATAATGCATTGATAATGCATTTGTGGAATTTTAATGATATCTGTAGAAATAGATATCATATATGGAATATTGTATGAAATTACATAAATTAATTTCTACAGACTCATACTTGAGGGGGAGATTGATATATATCAAGTGTGAGTGTTTTTGTGTTAATTTTCTGTGAATGTTTGTGTGTTGATTCCCCCAAGATTGATATTGGATTTGATGATAAATTATATGGAATGTTGGCATGACTTGTTTGATCATCCGAGTCATATTATGTGCTGCTTGTTCTCAAATAGATATGATTATGAAAATATTATTGGAAATGGATCTCTGGAAATATATTAAATTGAAAGAGTACATATGAAATTATTGATCTGCAAAGTTTGCAGTGATGATTGCAACCAGATGTTTGCAATATATTATGCGCGCAATTTCCAGATTGAATGATCCATAAATCATGTATTAAAGTATCTATGAATTGATAGATCAATGATTATGAGAACATTGTTCATACGTGTATATTTGCAGCTTATAATCCAACAAAATTCTCCCCATAAAATTTGGCTTTTGGTCAGGAGCCAGAATAATTCCATCTTAAAATGTTTTAAATGTGCAATGATTATTAATCTACTTCAATGCACATAGATGGATATACAAAGATGGATATACAAAGAAAATTGATGATTTGATGAGGGGGAGAAAAATAAGCAGATTGGGTAAAGATTTACTAGAATGTATTATCATTGGCTCATATTGATTATCGTACAAGGAATTGTGCACTAAAAGTTCAAAATGATAATTCAATTTCAGAGTTTAGTTAATCGAATGCTAGAAGCATTTACTGACCTAAAGAAAGTGACAAAGTCACATATCCCAACTGTAAATGCTCCCATATGAATTGTTATAAAGCACGCCTGAAGCGTTGCTGGTCCATCGGTTATAAAGATAAAAATCCTCAAAAGAGAAAAGGAGCTATAAGAATATAGATGATCATGTTGAGGATAATTAAGAAAAGCTCTAGAAGAGCCATCTCCTGAAGAGATGTTATCTCCAGAAGAGATATTACAAGTAAAGTGTATTGTGGTCCAAGAAGAGACCCAGATATTTACATTATGAGATCTCAATAAATTATGAATGAAATCCGATGGGATTGAAAATGAAGTCGACGTTAATAATATCTATGATAGCATATGCTGCAATGAATGATAATGAGGATCATGAGCCACAATATATTTGTATGTGCTAGAAGCACATAAGGCGCCAGAAACACATATGTCCTAAAAGGACTCAAGATGATAGTGCATATAGCATCATTATCTGAATAAACATTTATTGAATTTTTATATGCACATATATATTTATGAAAAGATTATTATGACTTTACTTGACAGATTTAGATCTTGCAGGTATTTAATGAACAATCAGATTGGGTGTTTCTAACAGAATATTTGATGACAGAAAGTATAATATGCTCAGAAAGACATTGAAGCAATGTAGTCATCAGCGGGAGCAACACTGATGTAATCAAGAGGGGGAGACGATACACGCTGTACTCTTTTTCCCTTATCTGGGTTTTATCCCACTGGGTTTTTCCTAGAAAGGTTTTTAATGAGGCAGCACTAGAAAGTGTATCAATGGATGATGTACTCTTTTCTTTGGCTAGGTTTTTATCCCAATGGGTTTTTCCTAGTTAAAGTTTTTAACGAGGCACATTCATAAATGGACATCCAAGGGGGAGTGTTATGAATATACTTATTATGTGGATGTCCATTGACTCCCGGTTTCTAAATATTAAAAGATGATATGGGACCCACGCATAGTGATTTACTATTTGCATAGTACCACGCATAGTAGTTTACTATTTGGTGGGACCCGCACACAATTATACAATCACTCACGGGAAGGAAATCCGTGAGTGAATAGTTTAGGTTTTTGGGGAAAACTACATCAAATGACCCAGAGGTAGAAATTACACTAAAGTCCCATTTTTCTTCTATAAATAGAGGTTTTCTGTAACTGTTCATTGATTGAATGAAATGAGAATCTATCTCTCTACTTTATCTCTCTAGAACCTCTGCTCTTCTTCTTATTATTTTTATCAGTTTTATAACAAGCATTTGTTTATTACTTACCAATAACTTTCTTTATAATAGTACCTTCAGCTTTGTTAATGGTGATATTCGGTGAACCTTATAAATATAGTTGATTGACTGACTGACTTTTAGTTATCCATAACTTTCTTTACAATAGTACTTTCAACTTTGTCAATGACGCCATTGGGTGAGCCTTATAAATATATCTAATATAACTTCTGTCTATCATCTACACTTATGATCGGAGAAAATATTATTCAATTTTAGAGGTGAAGACAAAGAATAAAAATTAGTGACTAATAAAATATGTCACTGTGTATGCGTGAATTTACTTTCAATTGTTGTATATAATTTGAAGTTGTTGATAATCTTTTGGTTAAAGTAACAAAAAAAAAAAAGTTTCGTTTCATTCTTTTGATAAACAAAAAAAAGAAAAAGATAATTTCTATGCATAAGGTGAAAAGAGTTTAGATCACAACGACAAAAGTTTCGGTTCATAGTCACACGTCAATACACACAACAACCTTTGTTCAAAAAAAAAAAAAAATACACACAACAACAACAACAAAAAAAGGAAAAGAAAATAAATAAAGGCTTACAAAAGGTGATGTAAGACTTTAATAATGGAGAGGGAGAGGGAGGAGACGATGAATTATGATAGTAATTACAAGAAAGAAGTTTTACTTTATTTAAAGTAAACATTATGATAAGAATATAATGTTTGACTTTTCTTAAAATAGAGAAATTAATAATATTAACAATATAGAAGAACCCGTAAATGAGATATAAAATATAAAAATATCTAATCTTTCATTACGTGTTATAAAACAAAGGGAAAGCTGAGAAGAGAAAGGAAGAATGAGAAGAAAACAAGAAAGAATAATTTTCTTTCACTATTCAGTGATGTATGAAATACATAACATATGCCTTATATTTATAAACACAACTATCTAATTTATAATTAAGGTGATTCTATAGTTATGGGAATTAATGGGTGAGAATAGGAAATATTGGGGGATATAAACATCCACAAATATAATAAAAAATGGTTTGATCTGAAAATTTCTTTAATAAATTTAAAATTAAGGCTAATGTAATCAAGACTCTTGAACTTTTATTTAAATGTCAATAACCATTGTAATTTTCAAAATATTAAAACTGTTTTTTTTTGGTCATGTCTTGTTCCAATGCAAAGTCCTCTGCTTAAAAAATATTTAAGGAAGACCTTTATTGTCATTAGACTATAGGGCCTTGACTCTAAAAAATCGACAAAAAAAAAAAAAAAACTCTTTGAGCTTTTTATTTTAGACGGATAAATCTATACCTTCAAATATCTCAATAGCTGGATTCCATCGTTAATTTTTCCAATGGAATTTTTTTTTTCCCCATCGGTAATCCGATATATATATATATATATATATATATATTTAGTGTTTTATCGTGAAGTTTTTTGTAGTGTTTTCTGATGAAAAAAATTGATGTATTACCCTTTTTATGTTATTACATTTTTAAGTTTTCAATGCTATTTGAAAAGAAATAATGAAGTCCTTGGATATATATTTTAATGAGAGTAAGTATTCCGTTATCTTTAACATAATCACACATGTAGAAATCATAATATTTAGGATGACATACTTTAGTATCAACGATAGTTCCTGCAAAAAGAAAGAAATAGAAAGGAAAGGGTGAATTGCAACCCTATAAAATTTTGTAACAAATTGGGAAGAAAAGTAGTTAATATTGTGGAACGCTAAACATGAACTTTTACTTACTAGCTAATGTAGATGTTGTGCTCCTCACCATGAGACTAATAATGTAGAACAGTGGCTCTGATAATATCAGAGAGTCTGATACCACTACACCATGCTAGTTGTGATACCATTGTTGTGATACAATGATACAAAAAATTGCATGCGTGTGCTACATTTTAGTGGATTTAAAATGTAAAGAATTTGTATAAAAGAGTTAGAGATAAAGGGAGAGAGACGATAGGGTTTACTCAGGAAGACGATTACTCAGCCTATTTTAGGCAAGGTTGGAGGGGGAGGGTGATAAAAAAGATAGTTGGGGCCCTTCACCTAGAGGCCCAGGTTATGGTGTTGTGTCATGGCAACGGATTATGGTTTAATGTTGGATCATTTGGTCTATGTAATAATTAAATAAAAAATAATACTCTACAATATATAATAATAAAAATAAAAATAACACTATGAAGTAAATATAGTTTGTCTTTTTCAGTGACATGGGACATTGAATTTCAAGTTGTATTTTTGTGAGATTTTTCATAGAAAAATCAACATTTTTGCATTCCTAGTGAGGCAAAAAGCCCTTCTTAATTTCAAGCAACGCCTTCCTGATCTTTTAAATAGACTAATGTAGAATCTTGCAATTGATGAAATCTAAAGGTTAAAAATATCACATATTGTGGGAAGCTATACATGAACTTTTACCTACTGATGTAGATGTTGTGCTCCTTACTATGAGAGCAAAACATGAACTGTGGCTCTGGCTCTGATATAATTGAGTATGATACCACTTGGTCTAATACCACCCTGTCTAATGCCACTAACTCTGATATCAGTAGCTCTGAGAATAAGCACACAAAAATTAGATGTGTGGGCTAGACATTTTAGTGGATATAGAATGAAAAGAACTTGTATAAAAGGGTTAGAAATTAAGGGAAGAGAGAAGCAACAATATAAAGGTTACTCAGGAAGACGAAGAAGGTAAGAAAGATAGTTGGACCTTACACCCAAACACCCAGATGATGGTCTTGTGTCATGACAACGGATTGTGGTTTAATGTTGGATCATTTGTTCTACGTAATAATTAAATAAAAAATAATATTGTATAATATATAATAATATAAATAAAAATAACACTACATGATATGTAATAATATAAATATAAGAAATAAATATAATTTTCCTTTTTCTATGACACGAGATCTCGAATTTCAACTTGTATTTTGTGGGATTTTTCATTAAAAAAAATCAAGGTAGGATTCTTTTTTTCTTTTTAATCAAATGAATTTCTCAGATTCTTTGAAACAATGTTGACCTTATTTAATTGATAATTTTACAAGTCTAATTATTTGGGTGTTGTATATCTAATTAGTGAATGCTATTTATTTTCTAAAACATCATAAAGTTAGGATTAGGTGTCAGTAAAGAACTACCCTAATCAAAATAGGCGAGTATAATTTGATACATAAAAAAGAATAATTGATTCTCACAAATTATAAAAATATTATTAAAATTGAATTTTAAATGTAACTAAATTAAATTTTTTAAGAAAGTAAATAAGTAAACTTTGATTCAGCATATAAAACAAGGGTTTAATGTTTTTACTTCTGTTGTAGAAATATTTTTTCTGTTACACTCATTTATAAGTGAATGTGTCCTATTAATATTTTCTCTTTCTTCATATTATAATGAGATCCACTCACTTATATATGAGTGTGGCAAAAAAAATGTTTATGCAGCAAAAGTACAAACATTAAACCTATAAAACAATGCATCATAAAAGGATATGGTATAACGATAAAATGTTTTCCGAATTTTTTTTTCAATCGGAGTAGTTTCCACTCAAGAGCTAATATTCATATTGTTCGGTTCCAAATATTCTTTTTGACTCACAGCATGTTATTTGTTAAGATTAAAAGGACCTAAAAGGACTAAATAATTTGAGTTTAAGATTAAAATAATGTGACTTGTTGCTTAGTCAATATGACATAGTCACAACTTAACTTTGCTTGGTCAATATTTTCCGTTAGTATCATTACCAACGTGAAGTTTTAAGAAATAAAAATCTATTTTATAGATTTAAAGGATTAAAATGAAACCTCATTTAAACATAAATGACTAAAAATAATCTATGAAAAACTTATAGCAATTGAAAAAAAGAAGAAGAAGATCCAACTCATTGGTCTGACTTTAGGAGTTTAGATTAGATATGAAGCATGATCCTCTGGGCCGGGTTTCAAGTATGTTGTTGCCTAAAGCAACTATGGTGAAAGGAAAGTAACTATACCTAGCAAAAAGTAACCATGGTTAAAGAGGAAAAATGGCACCGTTGGTAAATAGCATCACATGCAAGGCTAAAAGTGGTAGAACAAAATTATTCCCAAAGGCAAGAATGGAAATGCAAATTGGATGGCCAAGATCTATTATTGCCAAATGTGAAGACTTTGAAATGGAAGAAAAAAGTTTTTTTTTAAAAAAAAAATTTTAATTTTTTTTATTTTTAAGTAAACATTACGGGGAGGAATCTTTTACTTTTCTTTTGTGGAAAATTTGTTTGAAAAGGCATTTAGCAAGAAAGCAATGGAATAGAAAATTCCACAATTCTTCTTGTATCTTAATCAATGGGTGCTATCGTGTTGAATACTATTTTGTTTTAATCAATGGAGAAGAAAATTTTCATCTAATTTTCCCGAAATTTAAAATTTCAGATACATCTGTATTGAATACTATTTTATTTTTAGTTATTCTTATAATAATTATCTCTGTGACAAAAACAAATAAATTATGAATAAAGCATTTACAAGAAAGAAATTATTATATTTGGCTAGAAGGAAAAAAAAAATTCTATTAATTTAAAATGATTTATGCTATTATTTTTAAAATTTTTATTTGCAATATATATATATATATATATATATATATATATATAATGTTTTCATTTTCTTAAGGTAAAAATGAAACACCCCAAATTCAACACACAAAAACTTGGCCAAAATATTTAAAAGATCTCCAACAGGGATAACTAAGATTCAAATCATTAAATTACATAACAATTTAAAATAGGGTTCGTAATAAAAAGTCAACAAATTTCTAAAATATTTTAAAGTTGAATACAAAGTGGAAGTCCTAAGGTCATGACAGATATAAATAACATAAACGTAAACCATAAGAGTACATAAGAGCTTTCTAGGTTCACTTCATTGGTGTCTTTCCTTGCTCCTTACTAAAACAATTACCTGAAAAATGTTAATATGAGATGAGATTTCACGTCTTAGTAACTACTGAAAGTTTTTTTTCCCCGTACACAAGCAAATTATATATGACAAAAAATAGTTGATTACATAAGTATTTGTATGTTTCATAATTTCTCATATCAAATTCTTTTACAAAATCCATTTATCATCATGCCAATTTGTGAACTATGTAATTATTTAATATGCAATATGCAGCCTCCCTTATATCCTCTTCCATCCTTATACCGTTGACTAGAGCCATAGGCTAATACATAGTCCAACAGAAATATATCCATTTGACTGGATTGTCTCAAGCTCAACAAAACTCAAGATACACCCGGCCAAAGGTATAGAGCTTAGGCTTGGACTATGACTCCCCTCCTTAAAGCACAACTAAGGAGGTTTCACATGTCCCACAGCTCCAATGCAATCCTGGCCAGAGGAAAACATGGAAGAAGGAGCCCTAACAATTACCATCCACTGTGCACTGAGTGGTGATATTAAAACATTTTATCATATCAATCCTTCGGTACTCCATCCCATCACAAATACAACCGCCATGATAAATATATTCAATAAAATATATTAAAAACATACGTCCATTTATATCAAATATCATCACAAGGTAAACTAATATTTCATAAAACCTCGTTAGACCAATATGTGACTTTGAGATTCAAGGGACTAAACTCGTATTTCTGAAATTCAAGGACAAAACTGTAATTTTCAGATTTTATTATCATATTTATAATTATCATCTAAGAACCCTCAACTTATCTACTGATCCAATATCACATTTTTATATACTATATAACCGTCTACCATTCAAGTTAATATTTATAAAAATTCTTTACTCTATTTTTTTTAGAAAATTCACTCATACTAAATAATTACATGGTAAATTTTATTTACTATAAATTAATTTCTCCTAAAGTATAAAAATTCAACATGTTACAGAAAATATAGTGACATGAGGCAACTTTTATTTTTCTAATGTGGGAAACTTATCCGAAAAATTGAAAAGACATTCGGAAAATAAGAGAGGATGGACCAATTAAGAAAACTCCACACACGTTTTGCATTACATAGTTCACTCACTTTTCTATGAAAATAAGAGAGGATGGACCAAGAAAATACCTTTTGATGAATGAGTTGATCATATGTGGAAAAATTAAGTTTGCCAAAACTATATTTCTGCTTTCCAGAATTTTTAATCATCTAAAATTATCAAATTTAATTAGTCAGAGCCTTATAGCATAAGTAAGGAGTATTTCTCTTAAAGCTTTTTGAAGAGTGCAGTTGTTAGTTCGAACACTTTCAAAAATGTATGAATGCGTGAGTTATGATAAAAATAAAATGATCAAATATAAAAATTTGTTAAGTAAATTTATTCATGAAAGTTTAAATAATTTATCGATAGAAAATCTAATAAAGTTCAATACAAGTGCGTACAGTTTGGCAAAAATGTTAGGTGAAGTCTATTTATATATAATTAATATCATCGAAGGATAATTAAGACCAGGAAAATTACTAAATATATATGCCTAGACAAAACTATTGGGCACAATACAACATTACGAAGTGAGGATGATAATGGGAATTGCTTACTATTCTCGTGTGGAATTTTTGTATAATTGAGATGTGAAAATTTTCACATTACTTTTGTTGTGTAGTGACCAACACGCGTTACTTGTCAAGTAGTGCTTAAACTTGAGTTATGGAAAAAAAAAGTATTGTGAAAATGCTTAAACTTCATACACTATAAATACTAATAATTTTGTCAAGAGTTATAAGCCAAGTACTGCACTAAAAATACTTATAATGGGTTTGTGCAAGAGTACTATTGTGTTCATTTTCATTTGCTCACTCACCTTACCACTAAATCCATTTTACATATGTCAAGCATATGATCAATATCTTTGCATTTCTAGCGAGCGAAAAGCCCTTCTTACTTTCAAGCAACACCTTCTTGATCCTTTAAACAGGCTTGCCTCTTGGTCTGATGGTAACCCAAACTGCTGCAATTAGACATCAGTTGCTTGCAATCCTATAACAAGACATATTCTTCAACTTCACCTCTCAACTTCAGCTCCTTTCTTTAATTTAGAATATGATGCTTATGAGAGATCAAGGTTTGGTGGTGAATTACATCCTTCCATGCTTGATTTGAAAGAACTAAGTTTCTTAGATTTGAGTGGCAACTAGTTTGAAGGAATGCAACTTCCCAGTTTCCTTGACTCAATGAAGAGCTTAACATATCTGAACCGTTTTATGCGGGATTCGGTGGAAGCATTCCTCATCAAATAGGAAATCTTTCCGGTTTGCTCCATCTCGACCTCGGAGGTAATGATTTTATTGGAAAAATTCCTCATCAAATTGGGAATCTATCAAATCTACTTTATCTTCATCTCTTTGTTGATTATGAATATGGCATGGATGGAATATCACTTTATGTAGAAAATCTTCAATGGATATCATCTCTTTCTTCAGTCCAATATCTCAGTTTGAGATATGTTGATTTGTTCAATACACTTGATTGGCTCCCTATTTTGCAAGCTCTTCCCTCATTGACAGAGTTGCACTTGACATGTTGTGCTTTTCATCACAATTTTCATCCAGCCCCTTCGATAAACTTTTCATCTCTAACAATCCTTGATCTTTCCTCTTCTTTTGATTTTGGAGCTCCTTCCATTCCAAAGTGGATTTTTCAACTCAAGAATTTGGTTTCTCTTAGATTAAGAAATAATGTTTTGCAAGGTTCGATCCGAAATGGTATTCATAACCTCACTCTCATTGAAGATCTTGATTTGTCTGGGAATTTTTTTAATTCTTCTATCCCTTATTGGTTATATAGTTTGAACCATCTCAAGTCTCTTGATCTTCGTTTTAACGAATTGCATGGAACAATTTCAAATGTCATTGGAAACTTGACTTCTATGGTTGATCTTTATTTATCATACAATCAGTTGGAAGGACGATTTCCAAGCTCTTTAAGCAACCTCTGTAGCTTAAGAAGTGTTTCTTTTTCTAACAAAAACTGCAACCAACAAGTTTT
Source organism: Acacia confusa (assembly GCA_037074495.1). Classification (NCBI taxonomy): domain Eukaryota; kingdom Viridiplantae; phylum Streptophyta; class Magnoliopsida; order Fabales; family Fabaceae; genus Acacia; species Acacia confusa. The sequence goes on along the minus strand of CM073502.1, from coordinate 40,122,803 downwards.
TGAGATATTGGACATATTCTCAAGATGTGCTTCAAACACACTAGAGACTTTGTCCATAACTAGTTCAAAACTTTATGGTCATCTGCCACCCCAAATTGGGATTTTAAAAAATCTCTGTATTCTTTATCTTTCCGACAATTCTTTACAAGGTGTAATTCCTATGTCTTTAGGAAATCTCACCTATTTGAATTTTCTTTCTCTTGATGAAAATCAATTTGAGGGGAATCCTTTTGATGTCATCTAATCACTTTCTGAATTACAATATCTTTCTATTGATGACAATCTTTTCCATGGAATTGTAAATGAATATCACCTTGCTAATTTCACTAGATTGAATTCATTCTACTCACTGGGAAACAAACTTAGCTTGAAAGTAGGTCCCAATTGGAAGCTTTCTTTTCAAAATTTGTCAATCTTGTACTTATCATCGTTGCATTTAGGCCCCAAATTTCCGTCGTGGATTCGGTCTTTGAAATATCTTAGGCGGTTGTTCTTACCTAACAACAACATCTTTGGTTCTATCCCCACATGGGTTTGGGATGCATTCCCTCATGCCCTTGAATTTGATTTCTCTAACAATGATATCCATGGAGAGATTTCTTATACATTGAAGAATCCCATCAATGTCCAATCCATTGATCTAAGCTCAAATCACTTAAGTGGTCCTTTGCCACGCATTTCACCTCATGTGGCATACTTAGACCTCTCAAGTAATTGGCTTTCTGGATCCATAGCCTCCTTCTTATGTCAAAAAAACGAAGAGCCAATGACATTAGAACATCTCAATTTGACATCAAATAATTTGTCAGGTGAAATACTTGATTGTTGGAAGATATGGTCAAATAATTTAATGATTATCAAGTTTGATAATAACCATTTCAAGGGCAACTTGCCCACATCCATGGGATCTTTATCTTGGCTGAACTCGTTGCAACTTCGCAACAACACACTTTCAGGAATTTTTCCTGTTTGTTTCAAGAGTAATACCAAATTGGTATTGTTGGATCTTAGAGAGAATGAATTTTCGGGAATCATTCCATCATGGGTTGGAGACATTCTCTTAAATTTGAATTTTTTTCTGCTCAAGTCAAACAAATTCAATGGTGATATTCCCAATCAAATATGTTCTTTACACTCTCTTCATATCTTGGATCTTGCACAGAACAACTTGACTGGACAAATTCCAAAATGCATCAATCACTTGAATGTTATACTAGTGAAGAATATCACTCTAGAATCAGACATCTTTGGTAAAGGAAATAGAAGTACTTGGTCTATAACTAATGTTCTTTTAGAGTTGAAAGGAAGAGATGATGTATATACTTTCTTGGGCCTTCTCACAAACATAGACCTTTCTGACAATAAATTATCCGGTGAGATACCAAGTGAAATTTCATCCCTCAAAGGGCTGAATTTTTTGAACTTGTCAAACAATCTTTTGAGTGGTAAAATTCCTCAAAATATTGGAAACATGGAATCGTTGCAGACAATGGACTTGTCAAAGAATCAGCTTTGTGGTGAAATCCCATTAAGCATGTCCAATTTGAATTTCTTGAGCGAACTGAACTTGTCTTACAATAATTTGAGGGGCGAAATTCCAACAGGCACTCAATTGCAAAGCTTGAATGCATCAAGTTTTGAGGGCAATGATCTCTTTGGTCCTCCACTGCTGAAGAATTGCAATGATACATGCAATGTCCCAAACCATGATCATGATGACAAACAAGGTAAGGGAAATGGGATCAATTGGTTCTATGTGAGCATGTCATTGGGATTTATTTTAGGATTTTGGGCAGTTGTTGGTCCTGTACTCTACAGTAGATCCTGGAGGTATACTTATTTTCGGTTTCTAGATTGCATGTGGTATAAACTTCAATCTTGTTGGTGTTAGGGGGCAAAAATTCAATTGTGTAATTTTACTTATGGCTTTACAAGTATTTTGTATGTTGTTCCTTCTACTTATCGTTAAATGATTATTTAGGCTTTTGAATAATATAAAGCATGTAACGATCATTCCCATACTTTTAGCAAGAATGTTTGATAATGTATTCCGACGTTGAAGTAAGGCATGTTAATGAGGATAGCCTGAGTCTCAAATAATTTACCAGCGCTGGTATATCGACAATTTTATTTTTAATTGATCATTCTCCAGTACAGTCAATCCTCCCAAAAATATTTAACGTGGGACATAGGTGGTCAATCCATTAACTTTCAGTCTATTCTTTTTGTAATTTGAACAAACAAGTATATTTCATCAACTTAAAATTATTCTCCTTTTTTCTTTTTTATATTTCAATTATCATAGTCAATTTTAAAATTTTATCTTTTAATTTAATTTAATAGATGTGTGGGGTGCCACAATTTACCGGCTTGATTATTATACACTCGGAAGCAATATCATTCAGACCATGGGATTATCATTATTCATGAAATGGGTTCTTTTTAAAAGAAGTTTCCTTTATAGCATAATTTCATGGAATGTTCGTTTGTAAATAATTTTTATGGAAGTTTCAAAAACCATACCAAATTAATATGTGTGTGTATGCATAGGTATCACGGTTCAAAACTCCGCTTTGTTTTGTTTTGTTTTTTTGTTTTTGGTGTAAAAAACTCAGCTATATTGTTTTTGTCAAGATGAGACACATTTTCCCCTGTTTTGTACTAATTAACATCATCAAGAGTAAACACATTTTTCATAACCTTTAAATTTTTTTTTGGTCAAAATAACCTTTAAATAACTAAAACTTAAATATTATAAATTTTACATTTTATATATTTTTATTAAACATTCAAAAAATCATTAAATAAAACAGCGACTTTATTAACTTACAATTTTATTATTAATAATCTAGTAAATTTTATATTAATTTACACTCATATGGTCTTATTTATAAGACGTTTTCAATATATTTTATTGGAATAAAAAACCCTTAAACTTAACTCTCTTCATTTTTGTTGTATGTATTGAATATTATTAATTTGCTTTTGTTTGATTTTATTTGTTTTAAGTAAGAGATTGTAAGTTTAATATCTCTTATAATATCAAACCATTTGTACAAGCTCCTCTAAATTAAAAAAAGAAAGAAATTATAATAAGAAAAAAAAAGAACATGCATTCAGCCCACTTATTGTAATGCCTTGATCTTAAAAAAAAGAACACGCTTGCTGATCGGAGTACTGTTGAGGAAGCTCAGGAGATGTTGAAGCGCTATTGGATTGTAGATGTACGATACATCAGTGGAGTGCATCCCTGTATGAATTTAAGAAGGGAAAAAAAAAAAAAAAAAAGCTAAAGCAAACTTTTTATCATATATGCTTACGTACGGTTATATTTTAGTCCTTTAAATTTATAAAGTATATTTTTAATTCTTAAAATTTTAAAACATAACACCATTAATGATGTCATTCACAGAAAATACTGAATAATTAAATTTAAGTGATGATTGTATAATGTTGGTGGAACATTTAACAAAGCCACCTTATTTTAATCCTTTATTGGCACACATAAGAACTCAATTTTTTCTGAAAGAAAACAGATTTTAATTAAAGTAATAATAGGAAGAAAAAAAAAAACTCAGTTTTCAAACCTTTTTTTCCTTCCCAGCTGTAGTCTCCCTTTCCCATCGAAACTGTCTTCTACCGCCAAGCCCTCCTTCCTCCATGAATCTTTGCTACTCAAAGCTTAAGCAAAGCTTTCTCACCATCTTCTCCCCTTTATATATAAAAGTATTGACTCCAAGCAAGGCTTCCTTAACAATGATATTATAGTACATTGTTAATTCTCTCTACTTATCTATTAATTCGAGTCCTTGTATGAAGGAAAAAGAAGTTTTCAGAAAATTCCTTAGAGATAGAAAAATGGCATTTTCATGGTTTCAGAGATGTGTAAAGCCATGCCATTTTTCAACAGTCCCAACCCCGTTGCCTTCAATCCCCAAAATCTGAGAGTACCGACAATTAAAAAAAAGTCCCCTAGTTATAGAGGGACGACATCCTGGGGATTACTTTTTAAAAATGGAACTATTTGGCTGATTGACATGGAGGAAGAAGAGGATTTGCAGCCAAAAAAGGGTTTCCGATGGGGAAGGGAGGGCATGAGGAAGGAAAAAAAGTATAAAAACTGAGTATTATATTATTAATATTTTAATTAAAATCTTAACTTTTTAAAAAGCTTGCTTAATCAGCATTACATAGTTACAACTCAAATTTTCTTAGTCAATATTTTTTGTTAATATCATTAACAATGTTAAGTTTTAAAAATTTAAAATATATTTTATAGACTTAAATGACTAAAATAAAACCTTATACAAACATAAATGACTAAAAATAATAAGGTAAGAAAAACTAATAGCGAGATGGGGGAAAAAAAGAAAGAGATCCACTCCACTTATTGTAATGGCTAGATCTTAATAATGTTTTGATATCCAGCTCATTGGGCGCTTGGCCCAAAACATTATATAACTAAATTGGGGAAGCTGATAACATGATAGTGGCACCTGAATAACTATACTATTTTTCTTTTTGGTGATAAAAAATAATTGTAGATAGTGAAAACTAAAAAGTAACTATGCTGAAAGAAAAGTAACTATACTTAGAAAAAAGTAAACATGGTTAAAGTGTATAAATGGCAAGGTTGATAAATAGCATCACATGCAAGGCTAAGAGTGATAGAAAAAAAATTAATCCTAAAGGCAAGAATGGAAATGCAAATTGGATAGCCAAAATCTATTATTGAAAAGTGAGGCTAACTATTTTGGCAAAATATGAGTTGTACCAGCCAAAAATTTATTATTCTTCCTATCTCACTTTTGTAGGGATGAGGCAAATTTTATTTTTCTAATGTGCAATATTTTTCCATTATGTAAGAAGCTTTGGAAAATAAGAGAGAATGGATCTGTAACATCCTAACTTTTCAAAAGCAGTATAATTTTTTTTTCATCAGAGTAGAGCATCGGAGTAAGAGAGTAACTGATACATATATTCAAAATGCCGTAAGTCTGGCTAATTACAGAAACGGTACAAAGACCGAGAGTTTTTGAAGTAAACAACCACAGAGGTATTCCCCTGACATTACCCATGCCGTGGCAACAAAAGATGGTCTTCAGCTGAGTTCCTATAAGTGCTTCTTGCCTTTCTCCTCGGTCCTCGAACCTCCCGATCCTGAAGCTATATTAAGAGCTGAGGTCTCATTCATACGGACTCTAGGTAACGGTTAACCTCATATTTACATATACGGTATATAAACACAGCAAATGAATCACTCCCAAATATGTCACTCCCAGTGAATGCAAATGTACCGCTCCCAGCGAAATGTACCACTCCCAGTGAATATAGATATACCACTCCCAGTGTATGCATATGTTCAGTTATCCTCTAACAACATTAAGTAATCAAACAACACACCACCAACATGCATACAACACACGTACCACATACACGCATACCATAAATATCAGAGTTAGTGTTACAGTACGCGAACGTACCTTCGTTGACGCTATACGGTATTTCTGGCGGAATACTACGTTTGACAGTGATACGACGGCGGTACAACAGCGGTTCATGATTTCAGATATCCTATAAGGATGATATCACGTTTATGAATATTTAATATCATAATAGACATTTTAAGTACAAATTACCATTTTGCCCTTAGGTTGACAAATCGACGAGATTTTGCTAGAGCTTCGCTATTTTAATCCTAATCTCCCAAGATTTTGACATACCTCTTTCTCCAATATATTTCTGAAATAAATATCATATATATCCCTAAAACATGATATCTAAACTAACTTGGAAGATTAGAGATTACTCTAGCATTTCTACTATAACTACCGAAAGAACTTAAGACTAAAGACTAGGGACCGAAGAACTTACCCGGCACTTTGCTATTTCCACAGACTCCTCCTTCTCTCTAAAATCTCTCTCTAGAAAGCTCTAGGATTTGTGAAGAATGAAGAGAAATGTGAAGGCTATTTATAGAAAAAACCAATGACATTTTGGTAATTCCCTTGAACTCTGTCTGGTCAGTTTCTGACCGTTGGATCGCACTTTTTTGAGGTGGCACGATCCTAGCCTTACACCTCACTATAATGACCTCATCCTAAGTCATCAAAGTGATGTCATGCTTGCATCATCTCTTGATATATGTGCCTTTATCTGATAAAGTTCCATGTTCGGTGTCCTAATCGCGTAATCTTGGGAAATCTCAAAATTCCGGGAGCAAGGTCCTGAAGATCTTTTCTTTCTCTTTCAAGATACTTGGGTTATCTAAAATTTTGATCTCATTAAGGACATTCCGTTGTCTGCTGAATATTTCGGCCAAACGCCGTTGGCTACGGAAATTGCGTCTGCCGACGTCAACTTCTGGATAAAAATCCACTGATTAATAATATACTCTGGTTTTTACCAACTTATCCCTGGATTCCAGTTTATGAATTATTTTCCATCGGTTCTCATTTCTACTATCTGTTCTAAGTTCACAAAATATCTTCTTGGCATTATCTCATGATCATTTCGTCGGTTACGGAAATGACTTCGGAGAGAGCCTAATTCGAGATAAAAATTAACTTGTCTATAATATATTCTGACTCTAGAAACTTAGTTCATGGTTTTCTAGGTAGGATTTTATTTCTATCCATTCTCGTTTATCCTGTATAAAATATCACAATTATAATATTATTTAATTACTAAATATCTTAGATATTTTTTCTTAATTTCCATTTCCATTTTTCTTTATTTTTCTTCATAATTTCGTTTATATATATATATATATATATATATATATATATATTTATTTATTTATTTATTTTAAGCAATTTCCACCTTTTTCTCTTTATCTTATATCTAAACAATTAGTCATTAATTATCTAATTAATCACTTACTAATTGTTGACAATTTTCTTAATTAGTAATAATTATTATCTCACAACTATTTCACTGACATTGGTAATTTATGCACCATGCATAATATTAAAAATCATGGGGTCCAATATGGTCCTCCAATACTTTTAGATTTTTCTCCTGTAATTTTTCCAAGGTAATAATTTAATAAATTACCTAAATTAGAGAAAACATACTTTCCAATTTTTAATAAATATTTAGTTGCCTCTTAGGATTTTATCATAATTTTCTCAGGGTATTTTATAACTCATAAATATTTTAGGGACCTATTTGCAAAGTATCTAATATTTTAGGGACCTTTTCGCGCATTATTCAATTTTAGGAGAAATTGTCCTAATAACAAGATGAATTCAATACAAGGTGTTTGAGACCTCATATTCACCTATTTTCAATAGGTATATTCTACAAATTTATGATATTTACCCTACGTCAAATTTTAGGGTATTACAGGATCAAGAAATCTCCACATACATTATGTACCGTTTATTTGGAGTATGAATAGAAATATACTAGGCTAAAGTTAGGCCCTACATAAATAGTTATGAGCTTGTAATAGATATTTAAAGACTGAGCCTGCATTTGGACTCTTTTTTAGGCCTGTTTTAAAATGTCTGATAAGGTCTAAAGTCTGTTTAAAAGCCTACTTGTAGGCATTTAAATAACCTTTAAAGCATATGCCTCCAAATTTATATATAATCATTCAAGCTTATTTACGATTCTACCTTATGTCGTAAAATCTTAACATCTATTCTTATCTTAATATAAGGGCTTAGTAAAGAAAAGAAAAGAATGTGTGGTGACATCATTAATCCGAGCAAGTGTGATTAAAAAAACTAATCATATGCTAATTAATGGGATAATTTCTAAAATCAACAAAGTATAAGCAGCAGGTAAAATTGGATTTCATCTTTTGCTCTTCCCATGTAAACAGAGACAAAATTTTCCTACTAAGATTATAAGATTCCATTTGGCACTAAGATAAACTTATAGCAATTATTATGCTTTAGTGGATAACACAAATCAAGGGAAAAAGAAGAGTTAGCTTTGTCATCTTGAGCAATCAAAAAGAAGAGAGGAAAGGGCGAATGACTGATGTGAATACAAGGTTTGAGTGTGTGTGAATGACGATGGAATGTGAAACTTATGATTAAGATTGAGTTGGTAAATTTGTAAATAATTTATAAAATTATTTAGATGATATTATATATACTTATATAATGATATAAATTTAAAAGTTAAATAGGCTAATTGTAAAAATAGCCCTGAGACCTGTTTATCTAAAGAAGCTTGACAATATACCTTAGCCTGAGCCTGACTTATTTACTAAATAGGTGAGGCCATAGGCCATTGTTAGAGGCATGACCTATTTCCAACTCTAATTCAGAATAGATAATTAGTTCATGGGAATAAATTAATCATTTTTAAAATTTTTAACACACTTCAATGAATAAAAAGTATTTTAGAATGTTTACTAAAATATTATTAACAATGTCAAAGAAATTGGTTAAATTTAATGGAATGTTTTCTTTTTTATAATTTTAGCGAAGCAGAGGGAGATCAAAGCCTGTTTGGAAATCCTTCAAAACCTAGATTTTCCACAAGCTGAGGCAAATTTCCTCTCACATGCTTACCTTGTAAATTCCAAAAATTATTTTTAAAATATAATCTATACGGCCTAATTGATGTTGATAGTCACTGATGATTTGATGACAAATAGAAAAGAAGTCTTACCAAATGTGAAGACTTTGGAGTGGTAGAAAAAAATTTGTTTTATTTGAAGTAAATATTACGGTGAGGAATTTTTTACTTTTCTTTTGTGGAAAATTTTATTGAAAAGGCATTTGGCAAAGAGAGGGATGGAAAAGAAAATTCCATGATTCTTCTCGTGTCTTAATCAATGGGTGCTATCATACAGTGATAGGATAAGAAAATTTTAATTTAATTTTCTTGAGATTTAAAATTTCAGATATATCTGTATTGAATACTATTTTGTTTTTAGTTATACCTTTAATAGTTATCTGTGCGACAAAAACAAATGAATTATGAAGGAAGAATTTACAAGAAAGAAACTATTATATTTGGTTAGAAGAAAAAAAGAAAAGAAAAATTCTATTCATTTAAAATGATTTTTGTTATTATTTTTAAAATTTGTATTCGAAATATATATATATATATATATATATATATATATATATATATATATATAATGTTTTCATTTTCTTAAGGTGAAAATACTGTGAGATGAGGCAACTTTTATTTTTCTAATGTGGAAAAGTTATCCGAAAAATTGAAAAGACGTTCAGAAAATAAGAGAGGATGGACCCAAAAAACTCCACACTGTTATAAAACTGATAAAAATAATAAGAAGAAGAGCAGAGGTTCTAGAGAGATAAAGTAGAGAGAGAGATTCTCATTTCATTCAATACATGAACAGTTACAGAAAACCTCTATTTATAGAAGAAAAATGGGACTTTAGTGTAATTTCCACCTCTAGGTCATTTGGTGTAGTTTTCCCCAAAAACCTAAACTGTTCACTCACGGATTTCCTTCCCGTGAGTGATTGTATAATTGTGTGCTGGTCCCACCAAATAGTAAACTACTATGCGTGGTACTATGCAAATAGTAAATCACTATGCGTGGGTCCCATATCATCTTTTAATATTTGGAACCGGGAGTCAATAGACATCCACATAATAAGTATATTCATAACACTCCCCCTTGGATGTCCATTTATGAATGTGCCTCGTTAAAAACTTTAACTAGGAAAAACCCATTGGGATAAAAACCTAGCCAAAGAAAAGAGTACATCATCCATTGATACACTTTCTAGTGCTGCCTCATTAAAAACCTTTCTAGGAAAAACCTAGTGGGATAAAACCCAGATAAGGGAAAAAGAGTACAGCGTGTATCGTCTCCCCCTCTTGATTACATCAGTGTTGCTCCCGCTGATGACTACATTGCTTCAATGTCTTTCTGAGCATATTATACTTTCTGTCATCAAATATTCTGTTAGAAACACCCAATCTGATTGTTCATTATATACCTGCAAGATCTAAATCTGTCAAGTAAAGTCATAATAATCTTTTCATAAATATATATGTGCATATAGAAATTCAATAAATGTTTATTCAGATAATGATGCTATATGCACTATCATCTTGAGTCCTTTTGGAACATATGTGTTTTTGGCGCCTTATGTGCTTCTAGCACATACAAATATATTGTGGCTCATGATCCTCATTATCATTCATTGTAGCATATGCTATCATAGATATTATTAACGTCGACTTCATTTTCAATCCCATTGGATTTCATTCATAATTTATTGAGATCTCATAATGTAAATAACTGGGTCTCTTCTTGGACCACAATACACTTTACTTGTAATATCTCTTCTAGAGATAACATCTCTTCAGGAGATGGCTCTTCTAGAGCTTTTCTTAATTATCCTCAACATGATCATCTATATTCTTATAGCTCCTTTTCTCTTTTGAGGATTTTTATCTTTAAAATCAATGGACTTGCAACACTTCTGGTGTGCTTTATAACAATTCATATAGGAGCATTTGCAGTTGGCACATGTGACTTTGTCACTTTCTTTAGGTCAGTAAATGCTTCTGGCATTCGATTAACTAAACTCAGCAACTGAATTATCATTTTGAATTTTTAGTGCACATTTCTTTGTACGAGGATCAATAAGAGCCAATGATAATTCATTTCACTTTATCTTTACCCAATCTGCTTATTTTTCTCCCCCTCATTAAATCATCAATTTTCTTTATATATCCATCTTTGTATATCCATCTATGTGCATTGAAATAGATTAATAATCATTGCACATTTAAAACATTTTAAGATGGAATTATTCTGGCTCCTGACCAAAAGCCAAATTTTACAGGGAGAATTTTGTTGGATTATAAGCTGCAAATATACACGTGTGAACAATGTTCTCATAATCATTGATCTATCCATTCATAGATACTTTAATACATGATTTCTGGATCATTCAATCTGGAAATTGCACGCATAATATATTGCAAACTTCTGGTTGCAAACATCACTACAAGCTTTGCAGATTTATAATCTCATATGTAAACTTTCAATTTGATATATTTCCAGAGATCCATTTCCAATAATTATTTCTATTTGAGAACAAGCAGCACATAATATATGACTCGGATGATCAAACAAGTCATGCCAACATTCCATATAATTTATCATCAAATCCAATATCAATCTTGGGGGAATCAACACACAAACATTCACAGAAAATTAACACAAAAACACTCACACTTGATATATATCAATCTCCCCCTCAAGTATGAGTCTGTAGAAATTAATTTATGTAATTTCATACAATATTCCATATATGATATCTATTTCTACAGATATCATTAAAATTCCACAAATGCATTATCAATGCATTATTCTGTTACTTCTGGTAACAAAATTTCAATTTTCCAGAAACAACAATCAAATAAATACAAAATCATTGAAATTATCAAAATACTGTGGAATCACAGATGCATTACTGTGGAATCACAGGCGCAACATGTATCACTGTGGAATTGTCGTATGCATATATAGTCAAAAAGTGTCTAAGCTCGTGCTTGACAGGGTGCAGATCTGTAAAGATTCAACAGGACTACGCATATCTGCAGAGATTCAATAGGATTTAATTCAACTATAAATAGAGGAAGGCAAACGAACATGCCTCACAAACACTCAAGCATCTGATAATATCAACTACCAGATACTCACACATATTTCTCTAAATTCTATTGCCATGGCAGGACCAAGCAGTTTTATCCCAGTTTCTGATACATCCGAAACAGCATTACTTGATGCTTTGTTATATGATGATCAGCATAACATGTCATTTACTTCTTTGTTATCTCCTAATCCCTTTGAAATGTTTATTCCTCCTTCTACTATTCCTCCTTCTGCTTCAAATGTATCTACTTCTCCCCCTAGAACAAGTGTTCTTCCTCAATCTACAAGGATTGAAGGTACAACTGAAGCAGGTTCATCAAGGAGGCCTGTTAAGAGGTGTAGAACTATGGCAGAACTAATGGAGTCTACCAATCCAGTTCAGCCAATAGTGTCGGCAGTTAATCAACCAGCATTCACTAGCCAGCAAACTATCATCAGTTTGCCAGCAACAACCAGCCCGACAACAACAATCAGCCAACCAACAACCACTAGCCAGCCAGCAACAATTAGCCAGCCAACAGCTACAAGCCAATTAGCAACTACTAGCTTATTGGAATGTAGTTGCTGTCATGTTTTACGGGAAATTATTCATACCAACGGACTTCAGTACCATAAACTTGAAGTTCACGGAAGAAGAACAGGTATGATTACCCATGCTGTTTTATTTGAAAAAGTACAGGATAAATCTTATAATACTGACAGGCTTCCAATGTTTGATTTCACAAAGAAAAATTTTGAAGAAATCAAACAATTTCTGACACAGTATTGTATAGATTTACAAGCATCAGGATATATCTTGATGCGTGATCCTGTATTAGCCTATCATGAGGTTCTCTGTGTTGGTTCGGAATGGGCTATAAATCCAGATGACCTCCATGGAAGTTCATTTCAAACCAATATTGAACACTCATTAGGCAAAGGAAAACAACCTGCAGTAAGTATACCCTATGATACTTCATCCCTTAACCAGGGTGAATTATATAGGTTATCTATGGAGCAACGAGAAAGAATAAAGAAAACAACGCTCCATGATTTAAGAAATTATTTTCACTTAACCCTTGATGAAGCGAGTAAACAATTAAATATGTCTACTCACACCATACAAAAAATCTATCAAAAAGGAGGGTTAACTGAGTGGCCACACAAGAAGCTCAAGAAACTTATGACGCAAATCTCGATATTACGAAGAGCTTTGCCTCATCTGGATCCCATCTCAAGAGAAGCAAAAGAAGAAGACATTAAATATCTTCAGAATGAGATGATTAAAGTTTGTAATGATGTTGAGCCACTCGCAATTAAACTTTGTTGAAATAATATTTCCTTTTGCTTTATTATTTTGTTTATGAATATTCTTTTCTCGTATTTATAAAAATTGTTATAATCAAATAAATCACATAACAACCATAATAATATATTTTCTTTATTCACTTCTGGGAATGAAGTTGGATAAAAATTCATGATCCATAACTCACTGATTTGTTTGATCATGGCAAGAAATTAATCCACAATATTGCTACTACAATAGCAAATTGAATATATTTATTTATAATATCAATCATGATCATACAATCCCTTGTCTCATAATTTAAGGGAATATTTAATGCCAAATATACAATTTTGAGGCCTTTATACAACTGATAACATACAAAATTTATGGATCAAATATTGTTTCATAATTTGTCTCTTGTTATCAGGCTAACTTGCCTCTTGGCTTCAGGCAATCTTGCCTCTGAAATTAAGGCTATCTTGCCTCTTAGGCTCAAGCCAATTTATGCCTCATCTCTCAAGCCAATCTATGCTTCATATCTCTATGGCATTTTGATCTCATAATTATATATATGATCTTTTAACAGTTTATCTTCAGGATAAATAAAGTATAAGCATAATAAAACAAATAGATGGAACCCACTAATATGTATATATTAGTGTCGTTGCCATAAATAATAAAAGGGAAGGGGGATTTATATAAAGCAGTAAATAAATAAATAAAAATAAAATAAATGACTGGAAATAAACGTGCTAAATAAATAAAAAGAAGATGAGATAGGAATGGTAGTAAACTCACAGCGAGACCTATCTCATCCAAAGATAAGAAAGAAGATGCATATGCAAATGTAAATATAAATATATATATATATATATATATATATATATATATATATATATATATATATAATATAGAAAACGGTAAAATAAAAAGGGAAAGGGATTTAAAGCAGTAAATAAATGATAAATAAATGGAGTCCACTATACAAGTGTTACCACCATGAAAAATAAAGCAGTAAATAATAAATGGTGCCCACTATACTAGTGTTGCTACCATGAAAGATAAATAAAGCAGTAAAGAATTAAAATAAAATAAATGGGGCCCACAAAATGTCACCACCATAAAAGATAAATAAACTCTAAATAAAATAAATAAATAGAGCCCACTAATAGATACTAGTGTGCCTCCATGAAGAATAAATAAATGTAAAATAAAATAAATAAATGGAGCCCACTAATAAATAATGTTGCCGCCATAAAAGATAAATAAATGTTAAAATAAATAAATAGAACCCACTAGTAAATATACTAATGTGCTATCATAAAAGATAAATAAATGTTAGTAACAATAAAATAAATGTTAGTGACATAAAACTAAATATTAGTAAAGTCAGTATGGAGCTTAGTATAGCCACCATGAGATAAATAAATAAAGCAGTAAGTAAAGAATTACAAATGGAGCTTAATGACGCCACCATGAAATAAATGAATAGGAAGTGGGAAGAATATATAAACATAAATAAATTACTGTAAATAATAAAATATAAATTTACCGTGAATAGTAAAATTACTATTCACTATAAATAGTGAATAAAGTAAAATTACAGAAAGATTAATCTAGACTTCCATGTAGGAGTCAAATGAATAAAATGTAAAAATTACTGAAAAAGGGGTAAATTTACTGTGAATAGTAAATTACTATTTACCGTAGTAAAATAGTAAATAATCTCAAATCTTAACCATGGAACCCGATGTTAAAATAATCGGTAAGAATAGATATTTAATTCCATATAATGGTTAAGATCATCCCAGATAAATAAAATGGAAATATGAAATAGATGGTGAGAAAATCTTACCTTGGTAGAGTCTTCGTGCTGATAACGTGTTATAAAACTGATAAAAATAATAAGAAGAAGAGCAGAGGTTCTAGAGAGATAAAGTAGAGAGAGAGATTCTCATTTCATTCAATACATGAACAGTTACAGAAAACCTCTATTTATAGAAGAAAAATGGGACTTTAGTGTAATTTCCACCTCTAGGTCATTTGGTGTAGTTTTCCCCAAAAACCTAAACTGTTCACTCACGGATTTCCTTCCCGTGAGTGATTGTATAATTGTGTGCGGGTCCCACCAAATAGTAAACTACTATGCGTGGTACTATGCAAATAGTAAATCACTATGCGTGGGTCCCATATCATCTTTTAATATTTGGAACCGGGAGTCAATAGACATCCACATAATAAGTATATTCATAACACACACACGTTTTGTATAAATATGATGTTGATGAATGAGTTGAGTTGATCATATTTGGATAACGCCTGCCAACTGTATTTCTGCTTTCCAGAATTTGTAATCATCTAAAATTATCAAATTTAATTAGTAAGAGCCTTGTAGAAAATCTGTTAGTTCGAACACTTTCTAAAATGAATGAATGGGTGAGTTATGATAAAAATAAAATGATCGAATATAAAAATTTGTTAATAAGTAAATTTATTCATGAAAATTTAAATAATTTATCTATAGAAAATCTTATATACGGCCAAAATGTTAGGTAAAGTCTATTTATATATTATTAATGTCATCGAAGGATAATTAAGACTAGGAAAAGCACTAAATTTATATTCCTAGACAAAACTATTGGGAACAAGACAACTTTTTGAAGTGAGGATGATAATGGGAATTGCTTATTATTCTCGTGTGCAATTTTTGTATGATTGAGACGTGAAATTTTCACATTACTTTTGTTGTGTGTTGACCTACACGAGTTACACGTCAGTTATTTATTGTCATGTGATACCTAGTATATTCCTTAAGACTTGAGTTATGGAAAAAAAAAAAAGTAATGTGAAAATGCTTAAACTTCAGACACTATAAATACTAATATATAATTTTTTTAAGAGGTATAAGCCAAGTACTGGAATAGAAATACATATCATGGGTTTGTGTGACAATACTATTGTGTTCACTTTCATTTTCTCACTCATCTTAGTGATAAATCCTTTTTACATATGTCAAGCATCTGATCAACATCTTTGCATTCCTACAGAGCAAAAAGCTCTTCTTACTTTCAAGCAATACCTTCTTGATCCTTCAAACAGGCTTATCTCTTGTTGTGATGGTAACCCAAATTACTGCAATTGGACATCAGTTACTTGCAATCCTATAACAGGTCATATTCTTCAACTTCACCCCTCAACTTTAATTCCTTTCTCATATTCGGAATATGATGCCTATGAGAGATCAAGGCTTGGTGGTGAATTACATCCTTCCATCCTTGATTTGAAAGAACCAAGATTCTTAGACTTGAGCGGCAACTATTTTGGAGGAACGCAACTTCCAAGTTTTCTAGACTCAATGAAGAGCTTGACATATATGAATCTCTCTTATGCGGGATTCAATGGAAGCATTTCTAACCAAAAAGGAAATCTCTCTAGTTTGCTCAATCTTGACCTCGGAGGTAATGCTTTTAGTGGAAAAATTCCTCATCAAATTGGGAATCTATCAAATCTACTCTATGTTCGTCTCACTGGTCGTTATCAATATGGCATAGATGATTTATCAATGTATGTAGAAAATCTTCAGTGGATATCATCTCTTTCTTTACTCCAATATCTTCATTTGAATTATGTTAATCTATCCAATACACTTGATTGACTCCCTGTTTTGCAAGCTCTTCCCTCATTGACAGAGTTGTACTTAATACGTTGTGCTCTTCATCACAATTTTCATCCAGCGCCTTCCATAAACTTTTCATCTCTAACAATCCTTGATATTTCCTTTTCTTTTGATTTTGGATCTCCTTCCATTCCAAAGTGGATTTTTCAACTAAAGAATTTGGTTTCTCTTAAATTAAGACATAATGTTTTACAAGTTTCTATCCCAAATGGTATTCATAACCTTACTCTCATTGAAGATCTTGATTTGTCTTGGAATTTTTTTAATTCTTCTATCCCTCATTGGCTATATAGTTTGAACCATCTCAAGTCTCTTGCTCTCTCTCAGAACAATTTGCATGGAATAATTTCATATGACATTGGAAACCTGACTTCTATGGTTACTCTCGCTTTATCAGAAAATCAGTTGGAAGGACCATTTCCAAGCTCTTTAAGCAAGCTCTGTAACTTAAGAGGTGTTTCTTTTTCTAACATAAACCTTTAATCAACAAGTCTTTGAAATATTGGACATATTCTTGAGATGTGCTTCAAACACACTAGAGACTTTGTTCATAGCTAGTTCAAAACTTTGTGGTCATCTGACACCCGAAATTGGGATTTTAAAAAATCTCCGTCGTCTTGATCTTTCCGACAATTCTTTACAAGGTTTAATTCCTATGTCTTTAGGAAATCTCACCTATTTGAATTTTCTTTCTTTTGATGAAAATCAATTTGAGGGGAATCCTTTTGATGTTATCCAATCACTTTCTGAATTACAACATCTTTCTAGTGATGACAATCTTTTCCATGGAATTGTAAATGAATATCACCTTGCTAATTTCACCAAGTTGAATTCATTCTACACACAGGGAAACAAACTTAGCTTGAAAGTGGGTCCCAATTGGAAGCCTTCTTTTCAAAATTTGTCAATGTTGTCCATAGCATCGTGGCATTTAGGCCCCAAATTTCCATTCTGGATTCGGTCTTTGAAACATCTTAGGTATTTGGACATACCTAACAACAATATCTCTGATTCTATCCCCACATGGGTTTGGGATGCATTCCCCCATGCCCTTGAATTTGATATTTCTAACAATGATATCCCTGGAGAGCTTTCTTATACATTGAAGAATCTCATCAATGTCTCACACGTTGATCTAAGCTCAAATCACTTAAGTGGTCCTTTGCCACACATTTCACCTCATGTGGCATACTTAGACCTCTCAAGTAATTGGTTTACGGGATCCATATCCTCCTTCTTATGTCAAAAAAAGGAAGAACCAATGACATTAGAATATCTCAATTTGGCATCAAATAGTTTAGCTCAAATCCCGAACCATGATCATGATGACAAACAAGGTAAGGGAAATTGTAATACCCCAATTTTCATAATACATGTAAATATTATATTTTGATAAATAACACCTATTACAATAGGTGAATAAGTGGTCTCAAAACTAGTAAAATACTTACCTTATTTCCTAAGGTGATTTTTCATGAAATTAGGAGAAATAAAGAGCTAAAAATTTCTAAGTAAAGTTATGAGTTACAAAATACTCTGCGAAATGATAATAAATCCTAAGAGGCAACTAAATATTTAAAAAATTAGAAAGTATGTTGTCTCTAATTTAGATAATTTCTGGGATTATTTTCCTTGGAAAATAATTAATGTAATTAGTGAATATTAAAACCAATTATGAGGCAGGTGAATTTTTATTAATTAAGTTAATTTCATAATTAGTCATAATTAGTCTTGGGACTATCTAAGATCAACAAATTGGAATATTTTAACTTGATTAAGTATTAAAAATGGGTCAATATAAGTATCAAATGAATTTCTAAAGGTTGTAATTGGTTTGATAATCAAGTATAATTTTGGTAATTAAGTCTAGTAACCCCTAAAATACTATATTAGCAATAGTAGCCAAGGATTAATTAATTCTCTCTTTTAAATATAAAATGGCAAAAATTTCTAATCAAAGAGTGAAGAAATTACATTAACCTCAAATCCTAAAATCTAAGTGGATTAATGAGAGATTTTTCTTTTAGAAATTGTGAGGAGTAATTAAAATATAAAAATTAATAATTAAAATAGGGGAGGGGACGGTTTTTACAAAGAAGAAGGAGGCACATGGGATAATTGTGTAGAGTGTAAAGGAAAATTGGAAACTTAGGGAGCAAGTTGCCAATCTTAGGAAGCAAGTTGCTACTTAATTAAATAAAATTAGATGAGAATTATAGAAAATAAATCATATCTTGAAATATGGGAACTAAGTATTAAATGTAAATACATATTTGAGATCAGTGAATTATGAGTTTCAACTTGGCTATTTCCAAAGTTATTGTCCTATACTTTTAGGATTCATACCTAAGTGTTTCGGGAATTAAAAATCACCATAAATCTAGTCATAAAATTAGGATTTCAAAGGTGAAATTGGATTTTGAATTAAAACACCAACTTACACCTAACTAAATTAGCATTTGGAGTAATTAGGGGATAAATTGAATGTCTTGGGGACAAAGCAAAAGAAAATCTAGAAGGAGGAAGGAGAGAGGGACGAATTGGGGAGAGGTGGAGGGATAGGATTAAAACCTCTTCCCCAAGTAAGAATCCAATGGCTAGAAGGCAAAGGGAAAATTACAAAAGTGCCATCACCTTCTCCTATAAATAGAAGCCCTCCTCTTCACATTTTCCTCACCAATTCCTCAAGGCATAACCGAAAATATAGAGAGCAAGAGAGAGAGTGAGGAGCTTCAAGAAGTAAGAAGCAAATGTTCTTCAAGAGGTAAGAGAGTTTTTAGTTCTTAAGTTTAAATTCTTAGTTTATGAAGTAGAAATGCTAGTAGATGTTATTTTGGTCTTCAATCTTCCAACTTCAGTTTTATTTTCATGTTTTTATGGTTTCCAATAGCTTTATTTCGAAAAAATGATGAAGGAAGAGTATGGTAAAAATTTCTGAAAGATTATTATTAAAATAGCGAAGCTCTGGCGAAATTTCATCGATTAGTGTTTTCTGGAGCCAGTAGTAAAAACGTTAGTATTTTATGAAGAGGATGATGTTCTAAAATTCTGAGGAAATTCATGGTGAAAGTAGACATCTAGGACTTTCCAAATATATAAAGTTTGTGTTATTTGAAGCTCTGTGCGAAAAGATAAAAATCTCCGAAGTTAAGCTATGTTTTCTGGGCGAAAATCTGGGCAGCGGTTTGAATTGTGGAAACTGGGAATTATCCATGAGTTCTGGGTACGTTCCAGTATTTTTTTTTTGAAAGTAGAGAACTCAAGGATTCTGGGAAATTTTACGGATCCTCATTTCAATTTTTCTAGAATTAGTTATGATTTTTCGAAGTTAGGCGAAAATCTGCCCAGAAAATACTGCCCTGCGTTTTTGAATAAATGTAAGGGCAGAATTGTAAATAATAAATCCACCAGGGGTAAAATGGTCTTATAAAGCCAAGATATCTCTTGAAATAATATTTGTGAATTAATAGAGATGATATTACCTTTATAGGATATTTGTGACCGCATTCTGACCGACAGAACAAAACTTGTCAACGAAGGTACGTTCGCGTACTGTAACACTAACTCTGATGTTTATGGTATGCATATATGTGAGGTATGTGTATAGAGTATTTATACTGTGAAGTGCATATAAAGGTTAGAGGATATCTGTATGCTGGGAGCGATATGTCTGTACGCTGAGAGCGATATGTCTGTACGTTGGGATGTCTGTATGCTGGGAACGATATGGTTGCATGTTGGAAGCGATACATATGCATTGATTGTGATAATTCGTTTGTTTGTGCTGTTGATGTTGTGGTATATGTCATCCATATATTGTGTATGTAAACATGAGGTTAACCGTTACCTGAGGTCCAATAGGCATTGGACCTCAGTCTTAATGAATAGTACAGAGAAGAAACCGGAATAGAGAAGATGCCGGTAGATAGAGCCGTGAAGAGACAACGGTCGAAGACGAAGGTCGGTAGAAGTTATTAGGACTTAGTTTCTGGCATGAATCTAATAAAGTTATTTCAAACCATTTGGTGCTTAAACTAAGGAAGGGTTCATCGGTGGGTTGTCACAAGTCGCCATAGAGTTTGTGAGACTCCCATTAGATTGAACACCGACCTGGCCAAATGGATTGAATAACTAATATTAGGTTCCAAGCCATAGGTCTAGTTTAAGACTTTGTTTATCAGAGAACTGTATTTAATCTCTGTAAATTGTATCACATGAATATTCCTTCGGAATATTTAATATATCAGCTTATGTCGGGGCATCATCATATGTCTGGACATTCTATATTAGATACTCATTGTCCGAATCTTAGCGCACGCTATCCATTTCCGCAGTACTCTAAGCTGTAGCGTCTCAAACTCTGTTGATTTTCTTAAAACTAAGTGTCGACCGACATGATTTTCGAACGTGGAATTTGGGATGTTACAGAAATGGGATCAATTGGTTTTATGTGAGCATGTCATTGGGATTTATTTTAGGATTTTGGGTAGTTGTTGGTCCTGTGCTCTATAGTAGATGTTGGAGGCATACTTATTTTTGGTTTCTGGATTGCATGTGGATAAACTTCAATCTTGTTGGTGTTAAGGGGAGAAAATTCAATTGTGAGATTGTACTTATGGGCTTACAAGTATTTTGTATGTTGTTGCTTCGAATTATCGTTAAATGATTATGTAGGCTTTTGAATAATATAAAGCATGTAAGGATCATTCCCATACTTTTAGCAAGAATGTTTGATGATATATTGCGATGTTGAAGATAACGTCTCCAGTTTGTTCGTTGCTTCTTGACGAAATTGAGAATAATATATTTTGACCAAAAAGAAAGTAAAATAAAACAAAACAAGTTAAGAAAAAAATCGAAGAAAGGCATGTTAATGAGGATAGTATGAGTCTCAAATAATTTACTAGTGCTGGTATATCGACAATTTTATTTTTAATTGATCATTCTCCAGTACTGTCAATCCTCTCAAAAATATTTCAATTAAAATTGTTCTTTTTTTTACTTTTATATTTCAATTATCATAGTCAATTTTGAAATATTTATCTTTTAATTTAATTTAACAGAATTTGTGGACCACAATTTACCTGCTTCATTATCATTTTTAGTTATATATATATGAAATGCTATTTTAGTTATATTTCTGGCCGGTGGCCAGACACACGAATGAAAAATATGAGTTTGTTTTTCTTATTTTTATGGATAACATGGTATTTTTGGTAATTATGATCATCATGGAGTTCTGAAATGGTGATATATGTTATGAACGAAGATCGAACGGTGGAGGACGTCCAAGAAACACCCAAAAACAGGTCAAAACTCGGCTTTGTTTTGTTTTTTGTTTTTTTGACAAAAACTCCGCTATATTGTTTTTGTCAAGGTGACACACATTTTCCCCTGCTTTGTGCTAATTAACATCATCAAGAATAAACACCTTTTTCATAACCTTTGAATAACCAAAACTTAATTATTATAAATATTACATTTTATATGTTTTTATTAAACATTCAAAAAAATCATTAAATTAAACATCAACTTTATTAACTTGCAATTTTATTATTAATAACCTAGTAAATTTTATATTAATGTACACTCAATGTTATTGTTTAGAAGAAAATGTCAATATGTTTTATTGGAATAAAAAACCCTTAAACTCAAGTACTTAACTCTCTTTATTTTTGTTGTATGTATTGAATATTATTAATTTACTGTTGTTTTATTTTATTTGTTTTAGGTAAGAGGGCATAAGTTCAGTCTCACTTATAGCATCAATGCATCAAATCATTAGCACATGCCCCTCTAAATTAAAAAAATATATAATAAGATAAAATGATATCGAACCCACTCATTGTAATGTCTTGATCTTAATAACATAAATTATCAAATAATTGTTTTTAGGAAAAATGACACTAATATCCTAACTAATGAAAACAACATCTAAAAAGTCTTATAACTTTTCAATAGCAAATGAAAATGACATTGTTGGCAAGTTTAAGGTATTTTTATTATTTTATTGGAACTTGGGGTGATTTTTCATTAATATGGCCCATATCTTATTAGGAGTTTGGCCCCAAAAAAAATTTCGAAAACAAAAACTAGGAAATATTGGTGTCTGAGTATGGTTAGGCTTTAGGTTTAAATATGAAGAATGATACTTGTGGTATATCAAAAAAAAAAAAAAGAATGATACTTGTGGGCTGTGGCGGATTTTAAGTAAGTTTCCGTCTACAAGGATGGAAGAGGAAGATAAATTACCATAATTAAATGCTAAAGTTTTATGGTTAAGGAATGAATTATAGTAATTAGAAAACTTACCACGGTAAAATAAGATTAACCTTGGCCGGTAAGAATATTAATATAAATTTAATCAAATGTAACGATAACTAATTAATCAAACTATAACCATGGTTGGAGAGAAATAAACATAATTTCTTAAAAATATTTATAATTAATAAAAGTAGCTATGATTAAAGAAAAGTAACTAAGCTTAGAAAAAAGTAATATGTTTAAAGAGAATAAATGGCAAGGTTAATAAATAGCCTCTCATGTAAGGCAAGAGTGAGTGAATAAAATTAATCCCAAGAGTAAGGATGAGAGCGCAAATTGGATGGCTAAAATTGAACCTTAAAGAGTCAGGTTGATTATCATAAGTACCTATTCTGACAAAACACGATTTGTGCAAGCCATACTTTTTTAAATAGTGGAGTAGTATGATGATTTAATAATTAAGGTAATCTTTTCCCATTTCCACTCTATTTCGTACAAAATATGGCTAAGGGAAGAAAGAAGCTCTCCATTCAATGATTCAATCATGGAGGTTTAAGAGAAGTTGTAGAAAGAGAATGTTCAACAGCCAAAAATGCTACCAAAATTTTATCAAATTAAAAAGTGTTCTTTCATGCCATTTTATTTTCCCAAAAATAAAAAAAAAAATTATGAGCTAGAAGAGAGACTAAATTCATATAGAGATACAAAATGTAAAGGAGACAAGGTAAATATGAAATCTCTCTTCTAATTTAAAGGTCATAAATTTTATTTTTTGTGCTTCCATTTAAACTTCACGAAAACCACAACGTCTGTGGACACATAATAAAAATGTTTAAAATGTGGTGTGGGACTTCAATATTTATTGTACTTAAAGTTTGAGAGGGATTTGGAGTGGCTTTTATTCTATGTTCGTAAAATTGATTTAAGTACCATTTTTAATGGGAAATTTGACGTGGCATATATTTAAAATTAGGAGAGAGAGAGAGAGAGAAAGCCGTCCCAAAACCACGCGCACACCCACACCGAATTCACAGAGCGTTGGCGAAGCTTGGGGAGGCTTTGAAGTAGAAGGGGACTTGGGCACCGAATTCCTATATTTATTACTTACTCTCATATTCCCCATTGATTCACAAAACGTCGATTCCAATCCTCCTGACACTTGTAGTGAGGAAGGTATAGCTTGAAATCAAACCCTCTGCTGCCGCAGAACGGAATGATCTCTTGGTTTTGTGCCACCAGCAGCTCTGGGGCCGGCGGGTTAAATCGGAGCAGCGCCACAATGTAGAAGATATCAGTCTCCGGCAACGCCACCGAAGTTCGAGAATCCCACCTGAGTTATCCAAACATGATAGAATAACACAATATTTAGTTTTAACCAAACGAAGCAATCTAATCTGTAAAAATAATTCAGTTGGGCGAGGTCAATTTAAAGCAGTTGTCATTAAAAATAATATAATTTCAACACTGCAAACAAATGCTGGTGATCTTGTAATGGGGCTGGCGAATAAAATAAACTATAAAATATAATTATGTTTTCTCCTTCCATTCTAAAATTTGAAAGGAATTGAAGAGGTGATTCTAACCATTTTTCCAACACCATTATTATGTTAATGAAAAATACTTTATATATATAGTTAATTTTCAAACTAATTGTTGAATTTATCTAATAAATAAATGAAATTATATAAAAATTGTAAAAAAATTAAATTAATTTTTAATGTATATATATAAAAAAGCAACGGTTCTTGAATATTGCGAAAAAGAAAATTTGATGGCAACATTTATTTATTTATTTTACTTATTAGAGTAGGAAATATTTTTAAAATGTTGCAATAAAAGTATGCAACAGTTTATAGTTTATAGTATGTTTTTATATGCGGTCGAATATTTGTTACTAGCGATCACTAGCAACAAGCCAGCACATGAAAAACTTTTGTTTATGCAACACTTTTAAAATTGCTGTCTAAAAACTTCAGATTTTTTGGTTAAGATGTAAAAATATCCATATGTTTTTACTAAAGTGCACTTGGCACCATATACACTTCTTTAGTGTAAAAATACACATACTTTCTTATACAGAGCAAAAATACAATTTATGTCAACTTAATTGAATAACCGTTACTTTTTTATTTATATATGGATCCCACCTATGTCAAGTGTCAAGTATTTGCGCTCAAGAAATGTATATGGTACTAGGTGCACTTTTCGTAAAAGTATGTAGACATTTTTTTTTTATCTTAATCCTAGGTTTTTCACTGCCTGTGAATTCCCAACAAGCTATCAATCTTCAAGGGATGCTCTCAGTAACATTTCTCATAATCCTTTAGTGTAATCCTAGTCATCTACTACGTACTATGTTAGAAAGTATATTAAATTTCTACAATTTAGATCTTCTTGCAGCGACTACAATTTAGATTAAATGACCCATGCTCTGTAGGACTTCAAATTTTAAATCCAGCTTCAATTGATTGTAAACATATAAACAATTTCAAGTAGCACACTGGTTATTAAAGGTAGAATGTGCTATGGTAATGGTGTTGGTGAAATCGCAACTATTGCTTTGATATATCAAACTTTGCTGCTTTATTGTAGCTATGTAAGCATAATATGAATTGAGGCAATTGCAATAGTAAATCATCACGGCTCAAATTCCAGCATTGATGCAACAATGTGTACAAAGAAACTATCTCAACTATAAACATTTAAGACGTTAAAGGCCAGTTAGAAACACTTATATATCACATCGATAAGGACAATATAAAATCTTATCTTCAAAATTATATATATTTATTTACAGCAGCATCAAATAATTATTTTATGAAAGAGAATTGTGATCGATGAAATGAAAAATTTGAAAGTTCAAGATATTATATATATAACTATACATGAACTTTTACCACTGATGTAGGTGTTTTTTTTTTTTTTGATATAAAAAAATTTTGGAGGGGTTCGACACCAGTCCCCTACCAAGGCCAGAACACGGCCCTGGGCTCTATGAGCACTTATTGGGGACTTACAAGATCGCCTACCAAAAGAGTTCCAGCGACGGCAGAGAGGATCGAAACCACGACCCAAGGGCCTAGTCCTAGATTCCTTACCATCTATGCTAACTCTCATTGGCTAGGTGTTGTGCTCCTAACTATGAGAGCAAAACATTATAATCAAGAACAGTAGCTTTGATACCATTAGAACGATAGTTGGGCTCGGCATCCAAAGGACCAGGTGATGATGATGTTGTGTCATGATGGTGGATTATGATTTAATGTTGGATCATTTGGTCTACGTAATAATTAAATAAAAAATAATATTGGATAATATATAATAATATAAATAAAAATAACACTATATAATATATAATAGTATAAATATAAGAAATAAGCATAGTTTTCCTTTTAAAAAAAAATCATGGTAGGATTTTTAAAAAAAAAAAAAATCAAATGAATTTCTCATATTTTTTTAAAACAATGTTGACCTTATTTAATTGATAAATTTTTGCAAGTTTAATTATTTGGGTGTTGTATATCTAATTACTGAATGCTATTTATTTATTTTTTTTTTGTTTTTATAAACACGTGCACCCTTACAAATACCTAATACCTAAGACTTATCCCTATGAAGCAGTCCCTCAAGGTTTATATCAGATTATAAGCACTCAAAATAGTGCAAAAGCCTGGCAGCAAGGAGAGGCTAGCTTTGGCCAGGTAATCCGCTGCTGCATTTGCCCATCGCCTGATGTGAATAACTTCAATATTCCAGTCCCTGTCAATGACGCTTTTAATTGCCTCAATAAGTGTACAGGCAGCATGAGTCTCGATGGCCACATTTCTTATCAGCTCCACGGCTTCAGTAGAATATGTCCCATGCTAATTTGAGGCCGTGTAAGCACCCCCATAATTCAGCTGTGAGGCTGTCCCCTTCCTCTCCTCTAAACATAAAACCGTTTAAGTAGTTGCCGTGCTCATCTCTCAGGACGCCACCGCTAGCGACACCAGAAACAAAGTAAGATAAAGCTCCGTCGGTGTTGATCTTCACCCCACCCTGGAGGTGGCGCGGCATCCACTTTTCTCCGTGCTCATCTCGAGCAGCCGCCCCACGAGTTAGCGTAGAGAGTCTACTCCAAGCTTCCTGCAGACTGGTCATGGCAGCGTTCATGTGAGATTGTAAGGTGCAGTTCGAGATCCTCTTTCCTTCAAAAACTTCCGAGTTACGCCGCCGCCAAAGCCACCAACAAGTGATTACAAAGGCTTGCACCATTCCTCTGTTTGCTTGTTCCTGCATTTGAGGCTGATATTCCAGCGGAACCATGATTCAAACTCCAAGGTGCTAAATCTGCGCCATAGCCTCGGAGGAACTAGGTGTCACCAAAGTGCAAAAGTATCAGAACAGTCTCCTGTTCAGCCCCACACAGGCACACACAGGGCATCGAGCATCATCACTCCATCCTCGCATGTGCCGTGAGACATTTGTAAGCAGTCGCTTGTGCATCACAAGCCAGGTAAACATCTTGCACTTTTTCGGTACCTTGATTTTGCACACGCTAGCCCATATAGGATCTGTCAGCTGCCCGTCGGAATAGAGAGCTTCATAAGCTTATTTGACAGAGAACACTCCATCCTTGGTCCACTTCCAACGTATCCGCCCATTCGCCATAATCTCCATCCCTTCTTGAATGTGGTTCCTTAAAATATCATAAAGTTAGGATTAAGTGTCCGGCAAAGAACCACCCTAATCAAAATAGGCGAGTGGAGTGGAAGATTGAAAACGTTGTCATGTAATTACGATGCACGCAATGCAAGAAAATTATATTGACCCAGATTTTGTTCTAGAAATGTCTCGCCATGCATTGCACACGGGCATTAACATTACGTTGATTCAAATATTAAAATTTGTATCATAGTTTTTTTTGTTTGTGAGAATGAAAAGGACGTGCAAGAATTGAAAAAACGTGGGAAGAGAATAATTTGATACATGAGAAAGAATAATTGGCTCTCATATATTATAAAAATGTCATTAAAATTGAATTTTAAATGTAAATAAATTAATTTTGTCAAGAAAGTAAATAACAAACTTTGATTGAGCATATAAAACAATACATCATAGAAGGATATGGTATAGGGATAAAAAGTTTTCCGAAAATTTTCAATATTTGGATCGGAGCGGCTTCAACTCAAGAGCTAATATTCACATTTCTTCGGTTTCAAATATTCTTCTTGACTCACAGCATGTTATTTGTTAAGATTAAAAGGGCCTAAAACGACTAAAGAATTTTTTTAATGAGATGTTAAAACATCAAAATTTTGTTGATCAGCTACTACTGTTAGGTTTTATTTTGATGATAAGTTCATGGCCGTTTGGATGCTTTATTCAACAGATTTTATAAGTTTTTTCAATGGACAATATCTAATCATTAAATTATACTTCCTTTGCTCTTTAATATAAGGCAACCCAACAGAATATTTTTCAGAGAGATTAAAGAAATTATTTATTTTAACATATATTTTGTATTGTTAGATTATATATTAGTTTATAAGTCAAACAAATTAATTGAAAGAAAAATGATAATATAAATACTTTAAATGAATTTATTTAGCTTTTCAAAGTCAACGTTTGGGGCTTTCTCACATATTAGTTGTAGCAGTGCTTGTGGTGGAGTAATGCGCAACGAGAATCGCTTTGACGGTTGAACTTTGGGGCTGTTTAAACGGCCTGAAGGTTGCATGGGATTCAGGGAGTCGAAATATTATATTGAAATAAGATTCCATGTAAGCTGTTAGCCTTATTGGGGATGGTAGGCAGGAAACGCTTGCTGATCGGAGTATTGTTGAGGAAGCTCAGGAGATGTTGAAGCGCGATTGGATTGTGGACGTACGATACATTAGTTAAGTGCATGCCTCTCTAAATACGTTGATGTTGTTAACAGAAAACATTAATTAAGTAAATTTAAGTGATAATTGTATAATGTTGACGGATCAAATTTAATAAAGCCACATTATTTTACTCTTTGTTGGCACACATGTGAACTCAATTTTTTGATTTTTCTAAAAGAAATCTGATTTTAATTAAAATAATAATAGGGGAAAAAAAACTCAGTTGTCAAACCTGTTTTTCCTTCCCAGCTGTAGTCTCCCTTTCCCGTTGAAACTGTCTTCTACCGCCAAGCCCTCCTTCCTCCATGAATCTTTGCCACTCAACGCTCAAGCAAAGCTTTCTCACCATCTTATCCCCTTTATATATAAAATATTGACTCCAAGCAAAGCTTCCTTAACATTGACATTATAGTGCACTGTTAATTCTCTCTACTTGTCTATTAATTCGAGTCCTTGTATGCAGGAAAATGAAGTTTCCAGAAAATTCCTTAGAGATAGAAAAATGGCATTTTCATGGCTCCAGAGATGTGTAAAGCAATGCCATTTTTCAACAGTTTCAACCCCGTTGCCTTCAATCCCCAAAACCTGAGAATGCCGACGATTAAAAAGATCCCTTAGTCTTAATATAGAGGGATAACACATCCGGGGATTACTTAGGAAGGAAGTGGCGTGGTTAGAGGAAGAAGAGGATTTGCAGCAAAAAAAAAAAAAAGGTTTCCTATGGGGAAGGGCCATGAAGAAGAAAAAAAGGGTATAAAAACCGAGTATTATATTATTAATATTTTAATTAAAATCTTAACTTTTTAAAAAGTTTGCTTAATCAGCATTATATAGTTACAACTTAATTTCGCTTAGTCAATATTTTTTGTTAGTATCATCAACTGTGCTAAGTTATAAGGATTAAAAATATATTTTATAGATTTAAATGACTAAAATAAAATCTTATATAAATATAAATGACTAAAAGTAGGGTAAGAAAAACTTATAGCAAGAGGTGAAAAAAAGAAAGAAAGAGATCCAGCCCACTTATTGTAATGGCTAGATCTTAATAATTTTTTGAGATCCAGCTCATTGGGCGCTTGCCACAAAACATTATATAACTAAATTGGGGAAGATGATAAATGATAGTGGCACCTGAATATGGTACGACTTCAGGAGTTTATTTATTTTTTTTGATAAAGAAAAGTTTTAGAAGAGTTCGATATTAGTTTTCTATCAAGGCTAGGGCATGGCCCCGGGCTCTATGAGCACTTACTGGGGACTTACAAGATCGCCTACCAAAGGAGTCTTAGTGACAACAGAGAGGATCGAACCCACGACCCAAAGGCCTAGTCTTGGATCCCTTACCATCTGTGCCAACTCTCTTTGGCTTCAGGAGTTTATTTAGATTAGATAACGAAGCGTGATCCTATGGGCCAGGTTTCAAGTATGTTGTTGTCTACAGCCCAATAAAATTGGGAGTATAATAAATGATTGCATGCACAATGATGAGAAATTACCGTAATTAAATGTTAAGGGTCTTCTATTTAAGGAATTAATTATGGTAGTTAGAAATTTATCATGGCAAAAGGAGATTGATCTTTGTAAGGGAATGATTTATCTTTGAGTTGACCGAGGGTAACGATAACGAAAGTTAGTAAAACTAATCAAGATTGGAAGGAAATGATTATAGTTAAAAATAGCTATAGTTGATTTTTTTGGGGGTGATTAAAAATAATTGTAGATAGTGAAAACTAAAAAGTAACTATGATGAAAGAAAAGTAACTATACTTAGCAAAAAGTAACCATGGTTAAAGTGGATAAATGGCAAGGTTGCTAAATAACATCACATGCAAAGCTAAGAGTGGGAGAACAAAATTAATCCCAAAGGCAAGAATGGAAATGCAAATTGGATGCCCAAGATCTATTATTGGAAAGTGAGGTTAACTATTTTGGCAAAATATGAGTTGTACCAGCCAAAAATTTATTATTCTTCCTATCTCAATTTTTTAGGGCTGCGGTAAATTTTATTTTTCTAATGTACAATATTTTTCCATTAAATTGAAAGAACCTTTGGAAAATAAGAGAGGATGGACCAAGAAACCTCCGCACACCTTTTATATCGTTCATTTAGAGTAGAAGTAGAAATAGGCGAGGTTAGACTTATAGGTCTTACATAAATAAGTATGAGCTTGCAATACATATTTAAAGACTGAGCTAGTATGTAAACTCTTTTTTAGTTAGGCCTATTTCAAAAGGTTTGGTAAGACTTGAAGTCTGTTTAAAGACTTACCTAAAAGGGTTAAGGTGTAAAATTGCCAACGAACTATTGGCTCAGGAGCAATTTCGCCAATAAACTCTTTAGTGGACCAAAATTACCAACAAATTGTTAAAACAGGAGCAATTTCGCCAACGCCGTTAATTGAGCTTGACGCCGTTAATTTGCCTTCATGTAAAAATTATAGAATAGGATCCAGATGTTTATAAAACTATATTTAAGCCCCAAAAAATTAAAAAAAAATTATTTTAGTCCCTCCACGTACTTTATATGGAGGGACTAAAGTGAAAATTATAAAAAAAATTTGGGGCGGCAAGATAATTTTCTAAAATTTTGGGTTCTTTCCTGTAATTTTCTGTAAGCAGTCTAACAAACCAGAAGGCTCACCTCAAAATAAACTTACTTCAAACAGGGTGAAAATAAACCTATTTTAAACAGGCCGAAAACATACCTACATCTAACAGCCTGTTTAAAGTATGTCTGTTTTTTGCCTGTTTAAAGTAATTATGTTTTCACCCTATTTGAAGTAAGCTTGTTTTGAGGTGAGACCTGTGGTTTGTTAGGCTGGTTACAAAATTTTTAAAATTACAGGCCTCTTTAATAGGCCACAGGCCAGGTCAGACTAAGGTTCAAAAAAAGGCCTATAACCAAGGGCGGATTTTGGGGGTAGGGATGGCCCCACAAAAATTACATAAATGAACCCAAAATTTTAGAAAATTATCTTCTGGCCCATAAATTTTTTGTAATTTTCAGTTTAGTCCCTCCATATAAAGTACGTGGAGGGACTAAAATAAAAATTTTAAAATTTTTGGGGCTTAAATATAGTTTCATAAACATTTGGGTCCCATTCTGTAATTTTTGCATGAAGGCAGATTAACGGCGTTAAGGTCAATTAACGGCGTTGGCGAAATTGCTCTCAATCCAAGAGTTTGTTGGTAATTTTGATCCACTAGAAAGTTTATTGACGAAATTGCTCCTGAGCCAATAGTTCGTTGGCGAAATTGCACCTTAACCCTACTTAAAATGTAGGCATTTAAATAACTTTTAAAGTATATGCCTCTAAATTTATAAATAATCATTCAAGCCTATTTACAATCCAATATTATGTTTTAAAATCCTAACATTTATTCTTATCTTAATATAAGTGCTTAGTAAAGAAAATAAAAGAATATATGGTGACAATATTTATCTGAGCAAGCATGACTAAAAAAACTCATCGTCTTCTAATTAATGGGATGATTTCAAAAATCGACAGAGCACAACAAGTGACAAATAAAACTAGATTTTATCTTTTACTTTTCCCGTGTAAATGAGGACAAACTCTCCATACTAAGATTATAAGATTTCATTTGGTAATAAAATAAACTCATAGCAATTATTATACTTTAGTGGATGACATAAATCAAAGGAAAAAGAGTGAGTTAGCTTTGTCATCTCGAGCAATATTAAAAGAGAAGAGAGGAAAGGGCAAATGATTGATGTAAATGCAAGGTTTGAATGTGTGTGAAAAACGATGAAATGTGAAACTTATGATTAAGGCTAAGTTGGTAAATTTGTAAATAATTTATTAAATTATTTAGATGATATTATATATATTTTTATAATGATATAAATTTAAAAGTTAAATAGGCCAGGCCTTGTGAATTGAGACCTGTTTATCTAAATAGGCTTGACAATAGGTCTTAGCCTGAGCTTTACCAATTTACTAAATAGGCTAGACCGCAAGCTCTTGTTAGAGGTGTGCACTATTTTCATTCAACCGTAATTTGGAATAGATAATTAGTCTATGAGAATAAATTAATCATTTTAATTTAGCAAATGTGAAGACTTTGAAATGGAAAAACCGAGGGAGATCAAGTGTGTTTTGATATGGAAAAAAAATGATGTTGATAGTAACTGATAATTTGATGACAAATAGGAACGAAGTCTTCCCAAATGTGAAGACTTTGAAATGGTAGGAAAAAGTTTGTTTTATATGAAGTAAACATTACGGTGAGGAATCTTTTACTTTTGTTTTGGTTAAATTTTGATTGAAAAGGCATTTGGCAAAAGAGGGATTGAAAAGAAAATTCCATGATTCTTCTTGTGTCTTAATCAATGGGTGCCATCGTACAGTGATAGGAGAAGAAAATTTTCATTTAATTTTCCCGAGATTTAAAATTTCAGATATATCTGTATTGAATACTATTTTGTTTTTAGTTATACTTATAATAGTTATCTCTGCGATAAAAACAAATGAATTATGAATGAAGCATTTAAAAGAAAGAAATTATTATATTTGGCTAGAAAAAAAAAATAATAAAAATGCTATTCATTCAAAATGATTTATGTTATTATTTTTAAAATTTTTAGTTGGAAAGAAAAAAAGTTACATATACATACATACATACATACATACACATATACATAAACACACACACACACACAAACATACATACAATATATATATATATATATATATATATATATATATATATATATATATATATAATGTTTTCATTTTCTTAAAGTGAAAATACTATGAGATGAGGCAACTTTTATTTTTGTAATGTGGAAAAGTCACCCGAAAAATTGAAAAGACGTTTGGAAAAGAGAGGATGGACCAAGAAAACTCCATACACGTTTTGTATATAGAGTTCACTCACTTTTCTCTAAAAATATAATGTTGATGAATGAGTTGATCATATGTGGAAAAAGTTTGCCAACTATACTTCTGCTTTCCAGAATTTGTAATCATTTAAAATTATCAAATTTAGTCAAAGCCTTATAGCATAAGTAAGGAGTATTTCTCTTAAAGATTTTTGAAGACTGGAGTTGTTAGTTTGAACACTTTATAAAATGTATGAATGCGTGAGTTATGATAAAAATAAAATGATAAAATATAAAAATTTGTTACGTAAATTTATTCATGAAAATTCAAATAATCTATGTATAGAAAATCTTATAAAGTTCAATACACGTACGTACAGTTTGGCCAAAAACAAAAACCTACGTACAGAGAAACTCTTTGAATCCAACAAAAATGTTAGGTGAAGTCTATTTATATATAATTACTACATACGAAGGATAATTAACACTAGGAAAAGCACCAAATATATATGCCTAGACAAAACTATTGGGAACAATACAACTTTTCAAAGTGAGGATGATAATGGAAATCGCTTACTATTCTCGCGTGGAATTTTTGTATAATTTTTTTGGCTCAAAGAATTTTTGTATAATTGAGATGTGAAATTTTCACATTACTTTTGTTGTGTATTGACCAACACGCGTTACATGCCAATCATTTATTTTCATATGAAAAGCATATTCCTTAAGACTTGAGTTATAGAAAAAAAAAGTAATATGAAAATGCTTGAACTTCCCACACTATAAATACAAATAATTTTGTTAAGAGTTATAAGCCAAGTGCTGCACGAAAAAAAACTTATCATGGGTTTGTGCGACAATGTTATTGTGTTCATTTTCATTTGCTCACTCACCTTACCTCTAAATCCTTTTTACATATGTCAAGCATCTAATCAACATTTCTGCATTTCTAGTGAGCGAAAAGCTCTTCTTACTTTCAAGCAATACCTCCTTGATCCTTTAAACAGGCTCGCCTCTTGGTCTGATAGTAACCCAAATTGCTGCAATTGGACATTAGTTGTTTGCAATCCTGTAACAGGTCATATTCTTCAACTTCACCTCTCAACTTTAATTCCTCCTGAGTATTTGTATTTAGAATATGATGCTTATGAGAGATCAAGGTTTGGTGGTGAATTACATCATTCCATGCTTGATTTGAAAGCACTAAGTTTCTTAGATTTGAGTGGCAACTATTTTGGAGGAATGCAACTTCCTAGTTTCCTTGACTCAATGAAGAGCTTGACATATCTGAACCTCTCTTTTGCGGGATTTGGTGGAAGCATTCCTCACCAAATAGGAAATCTCTCCGGTTTGCTCCATCTCGACCTCGGAGGTAATCATTTTATTGGAAAAATTCCGCATCAAATTGGGAATCTATCAAATCTACTCTATCTTCGTCTCTCTGGTAGCTATCAATATGGCATGGATGATTTACCAATGTATGTAGAAAATCTTCAGTGGATATCATCTCTTTCTTTACTCCAATATCTTCATTTGAGTAATGTTAATCTATCCAATACACTTGATTGGCTTCCTATTTTGCAAGCTCTTCCCTCATTGACAGAGTTGCACTTGACAGGTTGTGCTCTTCATCACAATTTTCATCCAGCCCCTTCCATAAACTTTTCATCTCTAACAACCCTTGATCTTTCCTCTTCTTTTGATTTTGGAGCTCCTTCCATTCCAAAGTGGATTTTTCAACTCAAGAATTTGGTTTCTCTTAGATTAAGAAATAATGTTTTGCAAGGTTCCATCCCAGATGGTATTCATAACCTCACTCTCATTGAAGATCTTGATTTGTCTTGGAATTTTTTTAATTCTTCTATCCCTTATTGGTTATATAGTTTGAACCATCTCAAGTCTCTTAATCTTCGTTTTAACAAATTGCATGGAACAATTTCAAATGTCATTGGAAACTTGACTTCTATGGTTGATCTTTATTTATCATACAATCAGTTGGAAGGACGATTTCCAAGCTCTTTAAGCAACCTCTGTAGCTTAAGAAGTGTTTCTTTTTCTAACAAAAACTGCAACCAACAAGTTTTTGAGATATTGGACATATTCTCAAGATGTGTTTCAAACACACTAGAGACTTTGTCCATAACTAGTTCAAAACTTTATGGTCACCTACCACCCCAAATTGAGATTTTAAAAAATCTCCGTATTCTTGATCTTTCCGACAATTCTTTACAAGGTGTAATTCCTATGTCTTTAGGAAATCTCACCTATTTGAATTGTATTACACTTGATGGAAATCAATTTGAGGGGAATCCTTTTGATGTCATCCAATCACTTTCTGAATTACAAGAAATTTATATTGGTGCCAATCTTTTCCATGGAATTGTAACTGAATATCACCTTGCTAATTTCACTAGATTGACTTCATTCTTCACACAGGGAAACAAACTTAGCTTGAAAGTGGGTCCCAATTGGAAGCCTTCTTTTCAAAATTTGTCAACCTTGTACATAGAGTCGTGGCATTTAGGCCCCAAATTTCCGTTGTGGATTCGGTCTTTGAAACATCTTAGGTATTTGTACATACCTAACAACAACATCTCTGATTCTATCCCCACGTGGGTTTGGGATGCATTCCCCCATGCTATTTATTTTGATTTCTCTAACAATGATATCCATGGAGAGCTTTCTTATAGATTGAAGAATCCCATCAATGTCTCCACCATTGATCTAAGCTCAAATCACTTAAGTGGTCCTTTGCCACACATATCACCTCATGTGGCATACTTAGACCTCTCAAGTAATTGGTTTACTGGATCCATTGCCTCCTTCTTATGTCCAAAAAAGGAAGAACCAATGACATTAGAATATCTCAATTTGGCATCAAATAATTTGTCAAGTGAAATACCTGATTGTTGGAAGATGTGGTCAAATAATTTAATGATTATCAAGTTTGACAATAACCATTTCAAGGGGAACCTGCCCACATCCATAGGATCCTTATTTTGGCTGAACTCGTTGCAACTTCGCAACAACTCACTCTTCGGAACATTTCCTGTTTGTTTAAAGAATAATACAAAATTGGTTTTGTTGGATCTTAGAGAGAATGAATTTTGGGGAATCATTCCATCATGGGTTGGAGAAATTCTCTCAAATTTGAAGTTTTTTCTCCTCAAGTCAAACAAATTCAATGGTGAGATTCCCAATCAAATATGTTCTTTGCGCTCTCTTCATTTCTTGGATCTTGCACAAAACAACCTAACGGGACAAATTCCAAAATGCATCAATCACTTGAGTGTTATGCTAGTCAAGAATACCACTCTAGAATCATACATCCGAGGTGAAGGAAATAGAAGGACTTGGTCTATAACTGATGTTCTTTTAGAGTTGAAAGGAAGAGATGATGTATATACTTTCTTGGGCCTTCTCACAAACATAGACCTTTCTGACAATAAATTATCCGGTGAGATACCAAGTGAAATTGCATCCCTCAAGGGGCTGAATTTTTTGAACTTGTCAAACAATCTTTTGAGTGGTAAAATTCCTCAAAATATTGGAAACATGGAATCGTTGCAGACAATGGACTTGTCAAAGAATCAGCTTTGTGGTGAAATCCCATTAAGCATGTCAAATTTAAATTTCTTGAGCGAGCTGAACTTGTCTTACAATAATTTGAGGGGGAAAATTCCAACAGGCACT
The DNA here is from genome assembly GCA_037074495.1 of Acacia confusa. Taxonomy (NCBI): domain Eukaryota; kingdom Viridiplantae; phylum Streptophyta; class Magnoliopsida; order Fabales; family Fabaceae; genus Acacia; species Acacia confusa. Next base: position 40,085,577 of record CM073502.1, on the reverse strand, counting down.
CAATTGCAAAGCTTGGATGCATCAAATTTTGTAGGCAATGATCTCTTTGGTCCTCCCCTACCGAAGAATTGCAATGAGACGTGCAATGTCCCAAACCATGATCATTATGACAAACAAGGTAAGGGAAAAGGAATCAATTGGTTTTATGTGAGCATGTCATTGGGATTTATTTTAGGATTTTGGGCAGTTGTTGGTCCTGTGCTCTATAGTAGATCCTGGAGGTATACTTATTTTCAGTTTCTAGATTGCATGTGGTATAAACTTCAATCTTGTTGGTGTGAAGGGGAAAAGAATTCAATTGTGTGACTGTACTTATGGCCTTACAAGTATTTTATGTGTTGTTGCTTCTACTTATCGTTAAATGATTATTTAGGCTTTTGAATAATATAAAGCATGTAAGGATCATTTCCTTACTTTTAGCATGAATGTTTGATAATGCATTGCGATGTTGAAGAATAACGTCTCCAATCATGTAATTTTTTAGATTAAGCTAATCTTTTCCCCATTTTTCCTCCATCGTTTTGTATAAAATCTGGCCAAGGGAAAAGAGAAGCTCTCCATTCAATGATTCAATCATGAAGGTTTAAGAGAAGTTTTAGAAAGAGAATGTTCAAGAGCCAAAAATGCTACCAAATTTTTAACAAAGTAAAAAGTGCTCTTCATCAAACTTGTTCCTCAAATCAAAGTCTTCCATACCATTTTATTTTGCCAAAAATCACAAATTTATGAGCTAGAAGAGAGACAAAATTCATTTAGAGAGATACAAAGTATAAAGGAGACAAGGTAAATATGAAATCTCTTTTAAAATTTAACGATCATAAATTTTATTTTATGCGATTCAATTTTTTTTTTTTTTTTTTGCCCGAATATGCAATTCAATTTAAACTTCACGAGAACCGTAACGTTTCTGGACAACAATAAAAATGTTTAGCATGTGGTGTTGGACTCCAATATATGAAATCTTCTTCTTTATTTTATTTTATTTTCTTCTTTTAATAAAGAAGGAAGAACAAAAGACGTAGAAGACTCAAAAAGCTGAAGATCCACCTGTAATCTTCTTTATTCCTTCTTAACGAAAATGTCAAATATTTACTTGATGGAAGATGGAAGTTTCAATTTAATTATTGATTGAATCTCTCTCTCTCTCTCAAAAAAAAAAAAGAACAAATTAAATTATAACGGGAGATCTTTAATCTTTTACCTTTCTTATTAAAAAGAAACCGCCACTTAATTTTCGTTGGTTTTTCTCCCGTAAGTGACAATGTATTCATCGAAATTTCTTGACACTTCATGTCCATGTCTTTATCATTGAGTCTATAGAAGACAAGACTTTCAAAAAGTGAAATACTTTCATTGAAAATTAACTATCTTTATTTTTGTTGTATGCATTGAAAATTATTAATTTTATTTAGTTGATTTTATTTGTTTTAAGTAAGATATCATAAGTTCAATATTGCTTATAATATCAAACCATTTGTACATGCCCCTCTAAATTTTTAAAAAATTATAAGAAGAAGAAAAAAAAAATAGATTCAGCCCACTTATCATAATGTCTTGATCTTATTAACGTAAATTATCAAACAAGTTTTTTTAGGGAAAATAACACCAATGTCCTAACTAATGGAAATAATACCTAAAAAGTTTCATAATTTTTCATTAGCAAATGAAATTGACCCAATTAACAAATTATAAGATTTTTTAGGTATTATTATTTTTTGTTGGAACCTTAGTATGATTTTTCATTTATATTGCCCATAACTTATTAGCAAACGAAACTAGGAAAGTTGATAGATGACAATGGCATCCGAGTTAGTTTTTTTTTTTTTTTTGATACATAAAGTTTTGGAAGGGTTCGACACCAATCCCCTATTAAGGTCAGGGCACGGCCCCGGGCTCTATGAGCACTTACTGGGGATTTACGAGATCGCCTACCAAAAGAGTCCCAGCGACGGCAGAGGGGATCGAACTCACGACTCAAGGGCCTAGTCCTAGACCCCTTACCATCTGTACCAACTCTCATTGGCGCATCCGAGTTAGTTGAAGCATTATCCTTGTGGCGGGTTTCGAGTAAGTTGCTGCCTCAAGCCCAATGAAATTGATAGCCCAATGGTAGGCCCAATAGGGCTCAAAATGATGCCATCCCCAAGGATGAAAGAGGAAGAGAAATTACCATAACTAAATGCTAAAGTTTTGTGGTGAAGGAATGGATTATAATAATTAGAAAGTTTTCCATGGTAAAATAAGATTAACCTTGGTAAGAATATAATTTTAATTTAGTCAAAGGTAATGGTAACTGATTAATCAAACTAATCATGGTTGGAGAGAAATAACCATAATTTGTTAAAAATAATTATATTTAGTAAAAGCAACTATGATTAAGGAAAATAACTAAGCTTTGAAAAAAGTAACCTGTTTAAAGAGGATAAATGGCAAGATAAGTAAATAGCCTCACATGCAATGGCAAGAGTGAGTGAATAAAATTAATCCCAAGGACAAGGATGAGAGTGCAAATTGGATGGCTAAGATTGAACCTTGAAGAGTGATCAGGTTCATTATCACAAGTACCTATTGGGCAAAACATGATTTGTACAAGCCAAACTTTATTAAATAGTGGAGTAGTTTGTTTTCCTCTCCCTTAAACCACATATTATAGTAGTCGTTTGCTAATGTGATTGCCATTATCAAATTATTTTCTAAATTATGTCTAATCAAATATAATTTTCTGTAAATTTGATGTTAGCTAGAGATGGTTATAGCATTAATCATATTTCATAAATGATAAAATTATAAACGCTAAAGAAGCAAATAAAAACGAAGAGTACGTATACAGAAAGAAAATGATTTTTCTTTTTGCTTTCTCAAATGTCCTCTGCAATTTGCTTAAAAAATTATTTTAATTGTCCAAAATTAAAAAGTATGTTTATTCAACATGTCAAAATGGGAAAAAAAGAACTTTTTAAAATGACTTTTGACATTATAAAACTAAAAGTGTTAATTAAACACGCACTAAATTTAAAATGAATTCTTCAACTCTAGTCCTACCAAGCGTTTAAACAAATCTAGTTGCGCGCTCTTTTTTTTTTTTTTTTTAAAAAAAAAAAACTAAAAGGCAATGAAAAATTGGTTGGGTGCTCATCCGACCAAATTACAAAAGAGGGGGAGTTTTTAAAGGAAAATATTTTTAAATTGAAGAGATAGATGGGGTAGATAGTTAGATTATGAGAATAATTAATCATTTTAAACTCTTTTAACATAAAATTCAATTAATAAAAAGTATTTTAGAATTTTCTCCAAAATATTATTAAAAATAATAAAAATGTAAGGTCGTGAAAATATATGGAACAGTCATTTAATAATGTTAGCAAAACAGATGAGGATCAAGTGTTTAAGTGGAAAAAATGATGTTGATAGTCACACATCGTTTGATGACAAAAAGAAAAAAAGACTTTCAAAAGGTGAAGACTTTAAAATTGACAGGAGATAAGAAAACAAGACTTTATTTGAAGTAAACAATCTGGTGAGGAATCTTTTACTTTTCTTTTGTGGAAAAATTTGCTCATCAATTGAAAAGTCATTTGGCAAGAGAGGGATAGATAAGAAAATTCCAAGATTCTTGTTGTGTCTTGATCAGTTGGTACTATCATACATTGATAGGAGAAGAAAATTTTCATTCAATTTTCCCGAGATCCAAAACTCCCTATATATCTGTATTGATAACTATTTTGTTTTTAGTTATAATAGTCATCTCTGACGTGGAAACAAATTAATTATGAAATAAGCATTTACCTGTAAGAAATTTTATTTGGCCAGAAGAAAAAAAAGAAAAACAAGTGAGATAATATATACGCGGGAGTAAGATATTTCACATGTCAATTACACAAAAATTCTACACAAGAATAGCAAGCATTTCCCATTATCATCCTCACTTTGAAAAGTTGTCTTGGACCCAATAGTTTTGTCTAGGCATATATTCGGGGATTTTCCTAGTCTTAGTTATCCCTTCAATGATACAGTAGTAACTACATATAAATGACTTCACCTAACATTTTTGTTGGATTTAAAGAGTTTTTCTTTATGCGTGCTGGACTTTAGAGGCTTTTAAATAGCCTCATATGCAAGGCCAAGAGTAAGTGAATAAAATTAATCCTAACGGTAAGGATAAGAGTATAAATTGGATGGTCAAGATTGAACCTTGATGAGTCAGGTTTATCCTCACAAGTACCTATTTTGACAAAACATGATTTCTACAAGCCAAACTTTATTAAATAGTGGATTAGTATAATGTTATTGAAAAATAGTATAATGTACTTTTTTGGATTAAGCTCATCTTTTGCCCATTTTTCCTCCATAATTCGGTACAAAACCTGGCCAAGGGAAGAGAGAAGCTCTCCATTCAATGATTCAATCATGGAGGTTTAAGAGAAGTTTTAGAAATATAATTTTATTTTCCTCTTCTATAATTTTGTAGAATAAAAAGCTTAACAAATATAAAAGAAGATGTTATGTTTTCCTTTTTAATTTCAAAATGAATTTCTAAAACACATAATCAAAAAATGCATTTTTAAACACTTTTTTTGGTTTTTCGAAAGGAATATGAAATCAACAAATAAAACAGGCCCTAAATTGAAAATTTTGAAGTTGAATATGAAAACTCCTTTCCTTTCCATTTTCTTTTCCTCTCCCTTAAACCACGTATTATACTAGTCGTTTGCTAATGTGATTGCCATTATCAAATTATTTTCTAAATTATGTTTAAACAAATATAATATTCTGTAAATATGATGTTAGCTAGAGATGTTTATGGCATTAATCATGTCTCATAAACGATTAAACTATAAAGGCTAAAGAAACAAATAAAATGAAGAGTACTTGAACCGAAAGTAACGAATTTTTTTTGCTTTCGCAAATGTACTCTGCAATTTGCTTAAAAAAGTATGTTAATTGTCCCAAAAAAAATATATGTTAATCAGCAAGTCAAAATGGAAAAAAGTAAGTTTTAAAATGATTTTTGACATTATACAATTAAGGGTTAAATATTATTTTTGCCATAGAAGTTTACCTTAAGGAGCATTAGTCACCCGGAAATTATTTTTATGTCATTTTTCCCCGAAAGTTTAAAAATGGAGCAAATATACCTTGAAAGTTTTTTTATGAGTAAATTTGCTCTAGAAGTTTTTTTTAGGAGCAATTTTGCCCCTGAAACTTTATAAAGACGAGCAACAGTTTAACGGTCAAGATCAACGGATGGGCAAAATTGTCACATTTTTAAACTTTCAGGACAAAAATGATACCAAAAAAACTTTCAGGTGAGTAGTGCTCCTCAGAGTAAACTTCTACCACAAAAATAGTATTTAACCCTAAAACTAAAAGTGTTAATTAAACAAGAATTAAATTTAACATGAATTCTTCAACTCTAGTCCTATCAAGCGTTTAAACAAATTTAGTTGCGCGCTCTTTGAAAAAAAAAAATTAAAAGGAAATGAAAAATTGGATGAGTTCTCATCCGACCAAATTACAAAAGAGGGGGAGTTTTTTAAGGAAAATATTTTTAAAAAATATTATGACATTTTTTGCTTAAGATTCATTAAATTGAAGAAATAGATGGGGTAGATAATTAGATTATGAGAATAAATTAATTATTTTAAACTCTTTTAACATAAAATTCAATTAACAAAAAGTATTTTAGAATTTTCACCAAAATATTATTAACAATGTTAAAAATGTAAGGTCGTGAAAATATATGGAATATAATTTTAATAAATTTAATTAGCAAAACAGAGGGAGATCAAGTGTTTATCTGGAAAAAGTGATGTTGATAGCCACACATCGTTTGATGGCTACAGAAATTAAGACTTTCAAAAGGTGAGAAATTATCATAATAGTCATAGAATTTTTATTTATTTATTTTATTTGAAGTAAACAATCTGGTGAGGAATCTTTTACTTTTCTTATGTGGAAAAATTTGCTCATCAATTGAAAAGTCATTTGGCAAGAGAGGGATAGATAAGAAAATTCCATGATTCTTGTTGTGCCTTGATCAATTGGTACTATCATACATTGATAGGAGAAGAAAATTTTCATTTAATTTTTCCGAGATTCAAAATTTCCTATATATCAGGATTGACTACTATTTTGTTTTTAATTATAATAGTTATCTCTGACACAGAAACAAATTAGTTATGTAAGAAGCATTTACCAATAAGAAATTTTATTTGGCCAGACGAAAAAAAGAAAAACGAGCGAGATATTTCACATCTCAATTATACAAAAATTCCACGCGAGAATAGCAAGCAATTCCCATTATCATCCTCACTTTGTCCAGGCATATATTAGGTGATTTTCCTAGTCTTAGTTATCCCTTCAATGATAGTAACTACAAATAAATGACTTCACCCAACATTTTTGTTGGATTTAAAGAGTTTTTCTCTATGCGTGTTGGACTTTAGAGGCTTTTTAATATTTGACCACAAGGTTATAAGTTCAATTTTCAATATCAATATGGAGATATTTTTAGTGAGTGGTAAATACCTCTGTAAGTGTTCATTGAGCCTAGAAGCACGCCTTTGCTTTGATGTGCTCATGAGACGAGTTCACCTAAACTTTATAAAAACTATTTCTGTCATTATTGTTTACAAATTTTAGTTGAAAAGAACAAATTATACAACTTGCATTAATAATATATGGGAGATCTGTTTTGAAAACAAAAATTCGAATCCGCCCTATGGCTCTCTTTTGGTTGATTTAATTTTACGGGTGTCTCTCTTCTACTCAAAAAATAATATATGGGAGATCTATTTGCTGTGATGAAGTTAGATTTGTTTGGTATTGTGTAAAAATTTTATATGAAATGTAAGATGTAAGATTAATCCGGTAAATCTTAAAATTCCTTTCCATTTTTTTCTTTTCCTCCCCTTTAACGAAGTATTATACTAGTCTTTTGCTAATTTTATTTCCATTATCAGATTATTTTCTAAATTATGTATCTTTACATATAATTTATCTTGAAAATTTGATCTTAGAGATGTTTATGACATTAATCATATCTCTTTAAACTATAAACGCTAAAGATGCAAATAAAATTAAGAGTACGTATGGAAACAGATCGATCCTCCCCTCTTTTTCCTTTTCTTCTCACAGTTTATATTTAATATTGGGAGAAGGAGCAACAATATACATGAAGTTTGCCCACAGGAGCGCCCAGAACCATGAAGTTTTTTCTGGACCAAAAATGCATATGAAGTCACTTTTTGGGAGTGTCCAGCACCACGGGCCGTTAGTCAACTAACGTTGACCGTTAAGTCTGACAGAAATGAACAGTAACTTCACAGAAATTACAATTTTGTCTCTAGTTTTAAGCTGAAATTACCATTTTGCCTCTAGTTTTAAATAATGTTTTTTTAAAAAATAAAAATAAAATAACCCCTCCCCTAGTAGCCCCACCACCATCGGCCACCAACCCCACCTCCAGCCGCCGGCCTCCAGCCATTGCTGGCCACCTCCTCCTCCGACCTCCTCCGGCGACTTTTTCTTTAAAAAAATAAGTTTTTTTAAAAAACAAACTAAGGGAAGTCCGGTGGACCCCACCACCGCCGATGGCCGCCCTCCCCACCGCCGGCGGCCACCTCTGGCTACTTTTTTTTGAAAAAAAAATAATAAGGTTTGTAAATAATGTTTAAAGAAAAGTAACTAGCTTAGAAAAAAGTAACCTATTTAAAGAAGACCAATGACAAGGTTAGTAAATAGCCTCACATGCAAGGGCAAGAGTGAGTGAATACAATTAATCCCAATGGTAAGGATGAGAGTGCAAATTGGATGGCTAAAATTGAACTTTGAAGAGTCAGCTTCATTATCACAAGTACCTATTTTGGCAAAACATGATTTGTACTAGCTAAACTTTATTAAATAGTACAGTAGTATAATGTTATTGCAAAGTAGTATAATGTGCTTTTTGGATTAAGCTCATATTTTCCCCAGTTTCCTCCATCATTCATTTCGTATAAAATCTAGCCAAGGGAAGAGAGAAGCTCTCCATTTAAAAAATCCCCAAAATCTGAGTATACCGATAATTAAAAAAATCCCTTAGTCTTAATATGGAGGAACGACATCCTGGGGATTACTGAGGAAGGAAGTGGCGTGGTTTGAGGGAAGAAAAGGGAATCATTGGGCTGACTGACCGGTGGAAATTCATGAGGGAAGAAGAGGATTGACAACCAAAAAAGGGTTTCCCATGGGGAAGGGAGGGCATGAGGAAGGAAAAAAAGGTATAAAAACTGAGTATTATATTATTAATATTTTAATTAAAATCTAAACTTTTTAAAAAGCTTGCTTAATCATAGTCACAACTTAAATTTTACTTAGTCAATATTTTTTACTAGTATCATTAACGGTGTTAATTTTTAAAGATTAAAAATATATTTCATAGGCTTAAATGACTAAAATAAAACCTTCTACAAACATAAATAACTAAAAAGTAAGGTAAGGAGAACTTTTTTTGCTACAGGTAAGGAGAACTTATAGCAAGATGTGGGCAAAAAAAAAAAAGAGATCCAGCCCACTTAATGTAATTTAATGTAATGGCTAGATCTTAATAATGTTTTGAGATCCAGCTCATTGAATTGGGCGCTTGGCCCAAAACATTATATAACTAAATTGGGGAAGCTGATAAATGATAATGGCATCTGAATGACTATATGTTTTTTTTTTTGGTGATAAAAAATAATTTTAGATAGTGAAAACTAAAAAGTAACTATGCTGAAAGAAAAGTAACTATACTTGACAAAAAGTACCCATGGTTAAAGTGGATAAATGGTAAGATTGATAAATAGCATCATATGCAAGGCTAAGAGTGGGAGAGCAAAATTAATCCCAAAGGCAAAAATGGAAATGCAAATTGGATGGCCAAGATCTATTATTGAAAAGTGAGGTTAACTATTTTGGTAAAATATGAGTTGTACTAGCCACAATTTATTACCAAATGTGAAGACTTTGAAATGGTAGAAAAAAGTTTGTTTTATTTGAGGTAAACATTACGGTGAGGAATCTCTTACTTTTCTTTTTTGGAAAATTTTATTGAAAAGGCATTTGCCAAAGAGAGGGATGGAAAACTATGAATTATGAATGAAGCATTTACAAGAAAGAAATTGTTATATTTGGCTAGAAGGAAAAAAGAAAAGAAAAATGCTATTTATTTAAAATGATTTATGTTATTATTTTTAAAATTTATAGTTGGAAATTAAAAAAATTATATATATATATATATATATATATATATATATATATATAATGTTTTCATTTTCTTAAGGTGAAAATACTGTGAGATGAGGCAACTCTTATTTTTCTAATGTGGGAAAAGTTATCCGAAAAATTGAAAAGACGTTCAAGAAATAAGAGAGGATGGACCAAGAAAACTCCACTTACGTTTTGTGTGTGTGTATAGTTCACTCACTTTTCAATGAAAATATAATGTTTGATGAATGAGTGGATCATATGTTAGTTCGAACACTTTCTAAAATGCATGAATGCGTGAGTTATGATAAAAATAAAATGATCAAATATAAAAAATTTTTTAAGTAAATTTATTCATGAAAATTATTTAAATAATTTATCTATAGAAAATCTTATAAAGTCCAATACAAGTATGTACAGTTCGGCAAAAATGTTAGGTGAAGTTTATTTATATTTAATTATTATCATCGGAGGATAATTAAGACTAGGAAAAGCACTAAATATATTTTCCTAGACAAAACTATTGGAAACAATACAGCTTTTTGAAGTGAGGATGATAATGGGAAATGCATATTATTCTCACGTGGAAATTTTTGTATAATTGAGATGTGAAATTTTCACATTCCTTTTGTTGTGTGTTGACCAACATGCGTTACACGCTAGTCATTTATTGTCATGTGATACCAAATATATTCCTTAAGACTTGAGTTATGGGGAAAAAAAAAAGAAGTAATGTGATAATGCTTAAACTTTAGACACTATAAATACTAATAATTTTGTCAAGAGTTATAAGCCAAGTACTGCATTAAAAATACTTATCATGGGTTTGTGCGATAGTACTATTGTGTTCATTTTCATTTGCTCACTCACCTTACCGCTAAATTCATTTTACATATGTCAAGCATCTGATCAATATCTTTGCATTTCTAGCGAGAGAAAAACCCTTCTTACTTTCAAGCAACACCTTCTTGATCTTTTAAATAGACTTACCTCTTGGTCTGATGGTAACCCAAATTATTGGAATTGGACATCAGTTGCTTGCAATCTTGTAACAAGTCATATTCTTCAACTTCACCTCTCAACTTCAATTCCTTTCTCATTATCGGAATATGATGCTTATGAGAGATCAATGTTTGGTGGTGAATTATATATTTCCATGCTTGATTTGAAAGAACTAAGTTTCTTAGACTTGAGTGGCAACTATTTTGGAGGAATGCAACTTCCCAATTTCCTTGACTCGATGAAGAGCTTGACATATTTAAACCTCTCTTATGCGAGATTCGGTGGAAGCATTCCTCACCAAATAGGAAATCTCTCTGGTTTGCTCCATCTTAACCTTGGAGGTAATGATTTTATTGGAAAAATTCCTCATCAAATTGGCAATCTATCAAATCTACTTTATCTTCGTATCTCTGGTGATTATCAATATGGCATGGATGGGATACCATTATATGTAGAAAATCTTTGTTGGATATCATCTCTTTCTTCACTCCAATATCTCCGTTTGAGTTATGTTAATCTATCCAATAGACTAGATTGGCTACTTGTTTTGCAAGCTCTTCCCTCATTGATAGAGTTGCAATTGCTAGGTTGTGCTCTTCATCACAATTTTCGCCTAGCCCCTTCCATAAACTTTTCATCTCTAACAATCCTTGATCTTTCCTCTTCTTTTGATTTTGGATCTCCTTCCATTCCAAAGTGGATTTGTCTACTAAAGAATTTGGTTTCTCTTAAATTAAGATATAATGCTTTGCAAGGTTCCTTCCCAAATGGTGTTCATAACCTCACTCTCATTGAAGATATTGATTTGTCTTGGAATATGTTTAATTCTTCTATCCCTCATTGGGTATATAGTTTGAGCCTTCTCAAGTCTTTTAATTTCTTTCAGAACAATTTGCATGGAACAATTTCATATGACATTGGGAACTTGACTTCTATGGTTACTCTTGATTTATCATACAATCAATTGGAAGGACCATTTCCTAATTCATTAAGCAAAATTTGTAACTTAAAAGGTGTTTCTTTTTCTAACAAAACCTGCAAGCAACAAGTGTTTGAAATATTGGACATTTTCTCGAGATGTGCTTCCAAGACACTAGAGACTTTGTCCATAACTAGTTCAAAACTTTATGGCCATCTGACAGCCCAAATTGGGATTTTCAAAAATCTCCGTAGGCTTGATCTTTCCGACAATTCTTTACAAAGTGAAATTCCTATATCTTTAGGAAATCTCACCTATTTGAATTATATTACACTTGATGGAAATCAATTTGAGGGGAATCATTTTCTTGTTATCCAATCACTTTCTAAATTACAATATCTTTCTATTGATGACAATCTTTTTCATGGAATTGTAAGTGAATATCACCATGCTAATTTCACTAGATTGAATTCATTCTTCGCACAGGGAAACAAACTTAGCTTGAAAGTGGGTCCCAATTAGAAGCCTTCTTTTCAAAATTTGTCAAACTTGTACATAGAGTCGTGGCATTTAGGCCCCAAATTTCCGTTGTGGATTCAGTCTTTGAAACATCTTAAGGAGTTGGACATAGCTAACAATAACATCTTTGGTTCTATCCCCACATGGGTTTGGGATGCATTCCCCCATGCTATTTATTTTGATTTCTCTAACAATGATATCCATGGAGAGCTTTCTTATAGATTGAAGAATCCCATCAATGTCTCCACCATTGATCTAAGCTCAAATCACTTAAGTGGTCCTTTGCCACACATATCACCTCATGTGGCATACTTAGACCTCTCAAGTTATTGGTTTACTGGATCCATAACCTCCTTCTTATGTCAACAAAAGGAAGATCCACAATGACATTAGAATATCTCAATTTGGCATCAAATAATTTGTCAAGTGAAATACCTGATTGCTGGAAGATGTGGTCAAATAATTTAATGATTATCATGTTTGATAATAACCATTTCAGGGGGAACTTGCCTACATCCATGGGATCCCTATCTTGGTTGAACTCGTTGCAACTTCGCAACAACACACTCTCGGGAATTTTTCCTGTTTGTTTAAAGAATAATACCAAATTGGTATTGTTGGATCTTAGATAGAATAAATTTTCAGGAATCATTCCATAATGGGTTGGAGGCATTCTCTTAAATTTGATTTTTTTTTTCTCCTCAAGTCAAACAGATTCAATGGTGAGATTCCCAATCAAATATGTTCTTTGCACTCTCTTCATGTCTTGGATCTTGCATATAACAACCTGACAGGACAAATTCCAAAATGCATCCATCACTTGAGTGTTATGTTAGTAAAGAATACCATACTCTAGAATCAGATATCTATGGTGAAGGAAATAAAAGTATAACTGATGTGATTCTAGAGTTGAAAGGAAGAGCTGATGTATATACTTTTCTAAGCCTCGTCACAAGCATATACCTTTCTGACAATAAATTATCTGGTGAGATACCAAGTGAAATTGCATCTCTCAAGGGGCTGAATTTTTTGAACTTGTCAAACAATCTTTTGAGTGGTAAAATTCCTCAAAATATTGGAAACATGGAATTACTGCAGACAATGGACTTGTCAAAGAATCAGCTTTGTGGTGAAATCCCATTAAGCATGTCCAATTTGAATTTCTTGAGCGAGTTGAACTTGTCTTACAATAATTTGAGAGGGAAAATTCCAATAGGCACTCAATTGCAAAGCTTGAATGCATCAAGTTTTGAGGGCAATGATCTCTTTGGTCCCCCACTATTGAAGAAATGCAATGATACGTGCAATGTCCAGGACGATGATCATGATGACAAACAAGGTAAGGGAAAGGGGATCAATTGGTTTTATGTGAGTATGTCATGGTGATTTATTTTAGGATTTTGGGCAGTTGTTGGTCCTGTTCTCTACAGTAGATCCTGGAGGTATACTTATTTTCGGTTTCTAGATTGCATGTGGTTTAAACTTCAATCTTGTTGGTGTTAAGGGGGGAAAATATTCAATTGTGTGATTGTAGTTATGGCCTTACAAGTATTTTGTATGTTGTCGCTTCTACTTATCCTTAAATTATTATTTAGGCTTTTGAATAATATAAAGCATGTAAGAATCATTCCCATACTTTTGGCAAGAGTGTTTGATAATGTATTCCGACGTTGAAGATAACGTCTCCAATTTGTTCGTTGCTTCTTGGCCTAGTTAAGAATAAAACAAAAGAACAAATCGAAGTAAGGCATGTTAATGAGGATAGTCTGAGTCTCAAATAATTTACAAGCGTTGGTATATCATCAATTTTATTTTTAATTGATCATTCTCCAGTACTGTCAATCCTCCCAAAAATATTTAACGTACGACATAGGTGGTCAATCCATTAACTTTCAATCTATTCTTTTTATAATTTGAACAAACAATTAGATTTCATCAACTTAAAATTGTACTTTTTTTATTTTTTGGGTTAAGGAGCAAATTTATCAATAAACTATTGGCTCAGGTGCGTCCAACATAATAAACTATTAAGTGGACTAAAACTACCAACAAACTTTTAAAAATATAAAAGCAGCACAACGCCGTAAAATTGAGGCTAACGTCCGTTTTCAAAGTTCGCGCAAAAATTACAAAATAGGACTAAGATGTTTATGAAACTATATTTAAGCCCCAAAAAAATTTCAAACTTTTTATTTTAGTCTCTCCATGTACTTTATGTGGAGGGACTACTAAAGTGAAAATTATAAAAAATTTTGGGGTTGCAAGATAATTTTTTAAAACTTTGGGTTCTTTTCTGTAATTTTTGCGGGGCATCCCTATCCCTCAAAATCCGCTGCTAGTTATAGGCCTTTTTTTTCGGCTTTAGCCTGACCTGTGGCCTATTAAGTAGGTCTGTAATTTTAAAAATTTTGTAAGCAACTTAATAAACCACAGGCTTCACCTCAAAACAAGTTTACTTCAAACAGGGTAAAAACAGACCTACTTTAAACAGGCTGAAAACAGACCTACATCTAACAGCCTGTTTAAAGTAGTTCTGTTTTTGGCATGTTTAAAGTAATTATGTTTTCGCCTTGATTGAAGTAGGTTTGTTTTGATGTGAGGCTTGTGGTTTGTTAGGCTGGTTACAAAATTTTTAAAATTACAGGCCTCTTTAATAGGCCGTAGGTAGGTTAGGCGAAGGTCCAAAAAAAGGCCTTTAACCATGGGCAGATTTAGGCCACACAAAAATTATAGAAAAGAACCCAAAATTTTAGAAAATTATCTTTCAGGCCCATAAAATTTTATAATTTTCAGTTTAGTCCCTCCATGTAAAGTACTGGAGGGACTAAAATAAAATTTTTGAAATTTTATTGAGGCTTAAATATAGTTTCATAAACATCTAGGGTCCTATTGTGTAATTTTTGCGCAAACTCAGAAAACGGCATCGGCCTCTCCCTAACGGCATTATGCTGGACACTCCTGGACCAATAGTTTATTAGTAAATTTGCTTCTTAACCCAAATAAGATTAACCTTGGTAAGAATATTAATTTTAATTTAATCAAATATAACGGTAACTAATTAATCAAACTATAACCATGGTTGGAGAGAAATAAACATATTTTTTTAAAAGAAAAAAAATTATAATTAATAAAATGGCAAGGTTAATAAATAGCCTCTCATGCAAGGCAAGAGTGAGTGAATAAAATTAATCCCAAGTGCAAGGATGGAAGTGTAAATTGGATGGTTAAGATTGAATCTTGAAGAGTTAGGTTCATTATCACAAATAGTGAGGAAGGGATAGCTTGAAATCAAACCCTCTGTTGGCGCAGAACCGAATGATCTCTTGGTTTTGTGCCACCAGCAGCTCTGGGCCCGGCGGATTAAATCGGAGCAGTGCCACAATGTGGAAGATGTCACTCTCCGGCGACGCCACTGGAGTTCGAGAATCCACCTGAGTTATCCAAATATGATAGAATAACACAATATTTAGTTTTAACCAAACGAAGTAATCTAACCTGTATATATAGGTGATGATTAGTTTTGAGATTGAATAATTTAGTTGGGCGAGGTCAATTTAAAGCAGTTGTCATTAAAAATAATATAATTTCAACACTGCAAACAAATGCTGGTGATCTTGTAATCCGGGTGGCGAATGAAATGAATATGGTTGTCCATTCTCAAATGCCAACACTGGCCATGAAAACTACCTTATTATTGGGAACGGAATTCTCAACACTCCTTATTCTTCCCCCCGCCTAAGTTATATTAACCCTCAGTTTAATTTAATTTGTTTTCATTGACAAAAGAATTTCAAAGTTTTAGTAAAAAGACCTTTTCGGTCCTTAATAATCGTTTAAAATTATATAATTATGTTTTCTCCTTCCATTCTAAATTCTGCAAGGAAGAGGAGGTGACTCTAACCATTTTTCCAACACCACTATTATGTTAATGAAGAACACTTTATATATATACAGATAATTTTTAAACTAATTGTTTAATTTATCTAATAAATAAAAGTATATAAAAATTGAAATGATTTTTTAATATATATATATATATATATAAAAGAGGCATCGGTTCTTAAATGTTGCGAAAAAGAAAATTTAATGGAAACATTTATTTATTTATTTTACTTATTATAGTAGAAACATTTTTAAAATGTTGCAATAAAAGTATGCAACGGTTTTATATGTTTTTATATGCGGTCAAATATTTGTTACTAGCGATAAATAGCAACAGGCCAACACATAAAAAACTCAGGCGTATGCAACACTTTTAAAATTGCTGTCGAAGAACTTTAAATTTTTGAGTTAAAATGGAAAAATGTCCATATAATTTTACAAAAAGTGCATTTGGCACTATATACATTTCTTTAGTATAAATATATACATGTATTTTCTAAAATAGAACAAAAATAACATTTCTGTCAACTAAACCAAACAACCTTTACTTTTTTATCTATGAGTCCCACCACCTATGCCAAGTGTTAAGTATTTTTACACCTAAAAAAATGTATATAATGCTAGGTGAACTTTACGTAAAAGTATATGGATATTTTTTAATCTTAATCCTGGATTTTTCACTGCCCGGGTATTCCCAACAAACTGTCAATCTTAAAGTGATACTCTCATTAACATTTCACATAATCCTTTAGTGTAATCCTAGTCAATCTACTACTATGTTACAAAGTATATTAAATTTCCACCATTGATGCAACAATGTGTACAAAGAAATTAGGGAAAATACCTCTCCTGGCCAAAGTAATTAAAGTATTGTTAAAAAAGGCCTAAAGAAAAGTTATATGTCAAAAAAGATCCTAGGTCCTATCATATATTGTGTATCATTAGATTATATAAGTTAAAAAAATTAATTTAGAGAAAAATGATAGAGTTGAATATCATTTTTGCCATGAAAGTTTACCCTAATGAGCACTGGTCACCCGGAAGTTTTGTTGGTTTCATTTTTACCCTGAAAATTTAAAAACGGAGCAAATCTACCCTTGAAAGTTTTTTATAGAAGCAAATTTGCCCCGAAAGTTTTTTTTTTTGAACAATTTTGCCCCTAAAAGTTTACAAAGAAGAGCAATAATTCAGTGGTCAAGATAAACGGATGGGCAAGATTGCTACGTTTTTAAACTTCCTGGGAAAAAATGATATCAAAAAAACTTTCGGGTGACCAATGCTCACCAGAAGAAACTTTCATAGCAAAAATAGTATTTAACCAAAAATGATATTATAGTCCATTGTTAATTCTCTCTACTTGTCCATTAATTCGAGTCCTTGTAGGAAGGAAAAAGAAGTTTCCAATTCCATGGCTTCAGGGACGACATCTTGGGGATTACTTAGGAAGGAAGTGGCGTGGTTAGGGGATGAATTGAGGAGGGGAAGAAATGGGAAGCATTGGGCTGATTGACTGGTGGAAATTCATGGAGGAAGAAGAGGATTGGGGAAGGGAGGGCCTGAAGAAGGAAAAAAAGAGGTATAAAAACTGAGTATTATATTATGAATATTTTAATCAAAATGTTAACTTTTTTTTTTTAAATAATGTGACTTGTTGCTTAGTCAATATGGCATAGTCACAGTTTAACTTTGTTTGGCCAATAGTATACTTACCAATGTGAAGTTTTAAGAAATAAAAATCTATTTTATAGGTTAAAAGGATTAAAATGAAACCTCATTTAAACATAAATGACTAAAAATAATCTACGAAAAACTTATAGCAATGGAAAAAAAAAAAAAACTCCTAATTTTTTTTTTTTTTTTTGGTAAAAGACTGTAGGAGTTTAGATTAGATATGAAGCGTGATCCTCTGGGCCGGGTTTCAAGTATGTTGTTGCCTAAAGCAACTATGGTGAAAGGAAAGTAACTATACCTAGCAAAAAGTAACCATGGTTAAAGAAGAAAAATGGCAAGGTTGGTAAATAGCATCACATGCAAGGCTAAGAGTGGTAGAACAACATTAATCCCAAAGGCAAGAATGGAAATGCAAATTGGATGGCCAAGATCTATTATTGCCAAATGTGAAGTCTTTGAAATGGAAGAAAAAAGTCTTTTTTTTTTTTTTTGTTTTGGAGTAAACATTACGGTGAGGAATCTTTTAATTTTCTTTTGTGGAAAATTTGTTTGAAAAGGCATTTGGCAAGAGAGCAATGGAATAGAAAATTCCACGATTCTTCTTGTATCTTAATCAATGGGTGCTATCGTGTTGAATACTATTTTGTTTTAATCATTGGAGAAGAAAATTTTCATTTAATTTTCTTGAAAATTAAAATTTCAGATATATCTGTATTGAATACTATTTTGTTTTTAGTTATTCTTATAATAATTATCTCTGTGATAAAAACAAATGAATTATGAATAAAGCATTTACAAGAAAGAAATTATTATATTTGGCTAGAAGGAAAAAAATTCTATTAATTTAAAATGATTTATGCTATTATTTTTAAAAATTTTATTTGCAAAAAAAATTATATATATAATGTTTTCATTTTCTTAAGGTAAAAATGGAATACCCCAAATTCAACACACAAAAACTTGACCAAAATATTTAAAAGATCTCTGACGGGGATAACTAAGATTCAAATCATTAAATTACATAATAATTTAAAATAGAGTTTGTAATACAAAGTCAACAAATTTCTAAAATATTTTAAAGTTGAATACAAAGCGGAAGTTATAGGGTCATGGCAAATATAAATAACATAAACTTAAGCCATAGGAGTACATAAGAGTTTTCTAAGCTTACTCCATTGGTGTCTTTCCTTGCTCCTTACTAAAACAATCACCTAAAAAATGTTAATATGGGATAAGATTTCACGTCTCAGTAACTACTGAACGTTTCTTCCGCACACAAGCAAATTATATATAACAAAAAGTAGTTGATTACATAAGTATTTGTATGTTTTATAATTTCTCATACAAAATTCTTTTACAAAATCCATTTATCATCATGCCAATGTGTGAATTGTATAATTTTTCAATATGCAATATGCAGCCTCCTCCCTTATATCCTCTTCCATCCTAATACCGCTGACTAGAGCCATAGTATAGTCCAACAGAAACACATCCATTTGACTGAATTGTCCTAAGCTCACCAAAACCCAAGATACACCCAGTTAAAGGTATAGAGTTCAAGCTTGAACTATGGCTCCCCTCCTTAAAGCACAACTAAGGAGGTGACACATGTCCCACAAGTGCAAAGCAATCCCAACCAGAGAAAAACATGGAAGAAGGAGCCCTGACAATTACTATCCACTGTGCACTGAGTGGTGGCATTAAAACATTTTATCATATCAATCCCTTTGTACTCCATCCCATCACAAATACAACCGCCATGATAAATATATTCAATAAAATATATTAAAAAAATACTTCCATGTATATATATCAAATATCATCACAAGGTAAACCGATATCTCATAAAACCTTGTTAGACCAATATGTCATCTTTGAGATTCGAGGGACTAAATTGTCATTTCTGAAATTTAAGGACAAAACTGTAATTTTCAGCTTTTATTATCATAATATTATAACTTACTGTACATACACATATACATATACTTCAAACCATTTTATGAAAATAACCATACACAATTCACAAGTATATGGAAGAATATTCAGAGTTACCTGTTATTTCCTAACTTACAGAAAATCCTCAAAAGTTACTCCAAATCTTGTAATGAGAGTCTTCTAACAACCCCAAATAATCTCCACTGCACTCTCTCTCTCTTTCTCTTACTCTCTCATATGGCTGAACAGTAGAAGTATGTGAGTTTGTGTGGTAGAAGAGAAGTGATGAGGTATTTATAGAATTTTCGGGTCTTAATTACCTTTCGAATATCACATGTCCATCTACCATCTCACTACCACACACATGTTTATCTACCATCTAACTATCAAACACATGGACCTCTATCATCTAACTACCAAACACATGTATAACTACCATCTAACTACCAAACACATGTATAACTATCTTCTAAGAACCCTCTACTTATCTACCGATCCAATATCACATTCTTATCTACTACACAACCGTCTACCATTCAAGTTAATATTTATAAAAATTCTTTACTCTATTTTTTAGAAAATTCACTTATACTAAATAATTACATGGTAAATTTTATTTAGTATAAATTAATTTCTCCTAAAGTATAAAAATTCAAGATGTTAGAGAAAATATAGTGAGATGAGGCAACTTTTATTTTTCTAATGTGGGAAACTTATCTGAAAAATTGAAAAGACGTTTGGAAAATAAGAGAGGATGGACCAAGAAAACTCCGAACACGTTTTGCATATACATAGTTCACTCACTTTTCTATGAAAATAAGAGAGGATGGACCAAGAAAATACCTTTTGATGAATGAGTTGATCATATGTGGAAAAAGTTTGCCAAAACTATATTTCTGCTTTCCAAAATTTGTAATAATCTAAAATTATCAAATTTAATTAGTCAGAGCCTTATAGCATAAGAAAGGAGTATTTCTCTTAAAGCTTTTTGAAGAGTGTAGTTGTTAGTTCGAACACTTTCTAAAATGTATGAATGCGTGAGTTGTGATAAAAATAAAATGATCAAATATAAAAATTTGTTAAGTAAATTTATTCATGAAAATTTAAATAATTTATCGATAGAAAATCTAATAAAGTTCAATACAAGTGCGTACAGTTGGGAAATAATGTTAGGTGAAGTCTATTTATATATAATTAATATCATCGAAGGATAATTAAGACTAGGAAAATTACTAAATATATATTCCTAGACAAAACTATTGGGAACAATACAACATTTCAAAGTGAGGATGATAATGGGAATTGCTTACTATTCTTGCATGGAATTTTTGTATAATTGAGATGTGAAAATTTTCACATTACTTTTGTTGTGCAGTGACCAACACGCGTTACTCGTCAAGTATTTTGAAAATGCTTATACTTCAGACACTATAAATACTAATAATTTTGTCAAGAGTTATAAGTCAAGTACTGAACTAAAAATACATATCATGGGTTTGTGTGATAGTACTATTGTGTTCATTTTCATTTGCTCACTCACCTTACCACTAAATCCATTTTACGTATGTCAAGCATCTGATCAATATATTTGCATTTCTAGCGAGCGAAAAGCCCTTCTTACTTTTAAGCAACGCCTTCTTGATCCCTTAAATAGGCTTACCTCTTGGTCTGATGGTAACCCAAACTGTTGCAATTGGACATCAGTTGCTTGCAATCCTATAATAGGTCATATTCTTCAACTTCACCTCTCAACTTCAGCTCCTTTCTTTAATTTAGAATATGATGCTTATGAGAGATCAAGGTTTGGTGGTGAATTACATCCTTCCATGCTTGATTTGAAAGAACTAAGTTTCTTAGATTTGAGTGGCAACTATTTTGAAGGAATGCAACTTCCCAGTTTCCTTGACTCAATGAAGAGCTTAACATATCTAAACCTATCTTATGCGGGATTTGGTGGAAGCATTCCTCACCAAATAGGAAATCTCTCCGGTTTGCTCCATCTCGACCTCGGAGGTAATCATTTTATTGGAAAAATTCCTCATCAAATTGGGAATCTATCAAATCTACTCTATCTTTGTCTTTCTGGTGATTATCAATATGGCATGGATGGGATATCACTTTATGTAGAAAATCTAAAATGGATATCATCTCTTTCTTCACTCTAATTTCTCAGTTTGAGCTATGTTAATCTATCCAATACACTTGATTGGCTCCCTGTTTTGCAAGCTCTTCCCTCATTGACAGAGTTGCACTTGATAGGTTGTGATCTTCATCACAATTTTCATCCAGCCCCTTCGATAAACTTTTCATCTCTAACAATCCTTGATCTTTCCTCTTCTTTTGATTTTGGAGCTCCTTCCATTCCAAAGTGGATTTTTCAACTCAAGAATTTGGTTTCTCTTAAATTAACAGGGAATGTTTTGCAAGGTTCCATCCCAGATGGTATTCATAACCTCACTCTCATTGAAGATCTTGATTTGTCTTGGAATTTTTTTAATTCTTCTATCCCTTATTGGTTATATAGTTTGAAGCATCTCAAGTCTCTTAATCTTTGTTGTAACAAATTGCATGGAACAATTTCAAATGTCATTGGAAACTTGACTTCTATGGCTGATCTTTATTTATCATACAATCAGTTGGAAGGATGATTTCCAAGCTCTTTAAGCAACCTCTGTAGCTTAAGAAGTGTTTCTTTTTCTAACAAAAACTGCAACCAACAAGTCTTTGAAATATTGGACATAATCTCGAGATGTGCTTCAAACACACTAGAGACTTTGTCCATAACTAGTTCAAAACTTTATGGTCATCTGACACCACAAATTGGGATTTTCAAAAATCTCCGTAGTCTTTATCTTTCCGACAATTCTTTACAAGGTGTAATTCCTATGTCTTTCAGAAATCTCACCTATTTGAATCATCTTACTCTTGATGGAAATCAATTTTAGGGGAATCCTTTTGATGTTATCCAATCACTTTCTAAATTACAATATCTTTCTATTAAAGACAATCTTTTCCATGGAATTGTAACATCCCATTTTTCATAAACGTTTATGGAGCTGAGAGTTGAAAATATTTTACATAAACAAAGAGTAACTGAATAACATTGTATGTAGTGTATCTAACTGAATGTTAACTAATACTGTCATCCAAGTCTAATACTTCTAACATAAGTATCAAAAAGACGATGCCTCCACAGGGTCCTCATACCGGCTTCTTACCCTTGTCCTCAATCACTTCCCGGGATCCTGAGGCTATGGCAGAGGCTGAGGTTCAATTCCCATTGAACCTCAAGTAACGGTTAACCTTATGCTTATGTGAATAGTATATGACAGTTATCACAGATATACAACATAATCACAATTTCAAACAAATATCCACATGTAAGGCAATAACATGACACAGCCACTACAATATGTATGTTATCCCAGTCTGCACATAACCAGTGCCACGACGGCCCATCGTGTCCTCAGCGCTAGGAAAACTCAACGATGTTATCAAGACTATAACCCGTATACAATTCAACTCTCATGAGTAAATTTCAAAACAGAGTATTATCATGTGAAAACAACAATCATATATAACCAAACCATAAGCATAAGAGTTAAGGTTACAATACGCGTCCGTACCTGAGTTTTACGGGTCGTTGGGCACGTTTTGTTGACTGTACGCGAGCACAGTCTATCCTAAAAGGGTAATATTGTCTTAATTAATTCTCAAACAACATTTCAAGAGACATCTTGGCCACACTTGACATTTTTACCCTTGAAGGATTTATTTCTAATTATTTCCACTTAATTTTCGGAAAAAACGTTAATTCAGCATTTCTTGGCAGAATTTCGCCTAACTTCGAAAAATCATAACTAATTCGACAAAAATCAAAATGAGGATTCGTAAAATTTCCCGGAATCCTTGAGATGTCTACTTTCAAGGAAAAATACTATAACTTACCCAGAACTCCTGGATAATTCCCAGTTTCCAGAATTCAAACCATTGCCCAGATTTTCGCCTAGAAAATGTAACTTAACTTCTAAGATTTTTATCTTTTTGCACAGAGCTTCAAATGACACACTCTTTATAGATTTAGAAAGCCCTACATGTCTAATTTCATCATGAATTTTCCCAGAATTTTAGAACATCATCTTCATCATAAAATACTAGCATCTTTATTACTTACTCAGATTTTACTGATTTCGCCAGAGCTTCGCTATTTTGATCCTAATGTTCCAAAAATTTTGATATAACTCCCTCTTCATCAATTTTTCGAAATAGAGACAATGGAAACCTCAAAAACATGAAATTAAAACTGTATATGGAAGATTGAAGATTAAAACAACTTTTTCTAGCATTTCTACTTATAAACTAAGAACTTAAACTTAGAAGCTAAGAACTCTTATACCTCTTGAAGACTTCTTGTATCTCTTTCTCCAGCAGCTCCTCCCTCTCTTACTCTCCCTAAATTGCAGCCAAGGCTTGAAGGATTGGTGTGAGGAAAGTGTTTAGCAAGGCTCTCTATTTATAGGCAAGGAGAGGTTAAACATCTTGCAACTCTTGCTTGATCTTGGCTCTTGGATCATTACTTGGAGAGAAAGACATGATCTTGGCCTTCCTCTCCCTCTTGGCCGAAATTTCCCCCTCCCCCTTCTAGAAATTTGTTTGCTTGGTCCTTAAGAAAAGCCTCTTCTTCATTAAGTTAATCCTAATTAATCCCAAATCCTAATTTAGTTAGGTGTAAGTTGGTATTTAAATTCAAAATCCAATCTCACTTTTGAACTCCTAATTTTATGATTAGATTTATGGTGATTTTTAATTCCCAAAATGTTTAAGTATGAATCTTAAATGTAACCGAAAATATCTTTGGGAATAACCAAGTTGAAGCTCATAATTCCCTGATTCTAAATATGTATTTATCTTGGATATTTAACTTCAAAATCTCAAGTTATGATTTAATTTCTATAGGTTTTCTCCTAATTTTTCTCTAATTAAGCAATTACTTGCTCCCTAAGAAAGTTAACTTGCTCACCAAGTTATCTTCTCCTACTCCTTTAATTGGTTTATTCTTTTTCTTCCATTTTCCTTAAAAATTTCGTCCCCCCTCCCTTTATTTTTAATTATGAAGTTTTGTCTTAATTGTTCTCTCATGCTTAAGAAGACAATTCCCTTATTGGTCCATTTAAACTTTAAGATTTAGGGTTAATATCATTGTATAATCTATTTATTCTTACTTAGAAAGATTTTGTCTTCATGAAGTTAAATTAGGAATAAATGAGTTGAGTCCTAATTTAATCCCTAAAATATTGGTTTTTGTATCAACAAGCTAAAATTAATTTTCATACTCCTAAATTCTAAGAAAAATTTCCTATAAACAAAAATAAATAAAATACAAAAGATTTGAGACCCCATATTCACCTATTTAAAATAGGTATTATGATAATTATTTTTCTTTTTATTATAATAATAATTTTTTTTTCCAGGTATTACACTAATGTGCAATAGTTTTCCGTTAAATTGAAAGTACCTTTGGAAAATAAGAGGATGGTCCAGGAAACCTCCACACACATTTTGTATAGTTCATTAGGAGTAGGGGTGGAAATATACTAGGTTAGACTCGACCTTACTTAACTAGGCATACTCTTGTGATAGAGATTTAAAACCTGAGCCTTGGCCTTCAAAAGACCAAAAGTTTGTTTAAAAGCTTACTTAAAATGTAGATCTTTAAAGTAGGGTTGTCCAAAAAACCCGTGGTCTGGTTGGTTCGGTCTGACCCAATCCGACCCGACCTAACCTGGTCAGGGGCAACAAAAATCTAGTCCAAGACAATTTTTCCGGACCGGATTGGACCAAACTGCTTGGGTTGGATCGAACTTCGATCCAAGGGCTTAGACCCCTTGGAATAGTCTGGTTTGACCTAATGTGTGTGTGTGTGTGTTTTTTTTTTTTTTGTAAATTACCACTACACTTAGCCACTCATTAGAGTCTGGACATCCTAATATGCTTTTTAACTTATAGGAATCACTTTTCACTAAGTCATTTTTTATTACTTTCAGAAGTTAGGTGAAACTAGAACTAAAAATTATCTCCCAAGATGGCCAAAAAAAATGAAAAAAAAATTGAACTGCCTAGACTAGTCCAGGCAGTCCAATGTCCAGGTAGTTCGTTCCGGTCCAGCCTAACCTTGGGCTGGTACTAAACTAGACCTGATCTCGGATTGACTTGTCCAACCCAAGGTCCTATCGGGCCACACCTCAAGTTGACCTCCAACCTGGTCTGGTCCAATCTTTGGACATCCCTACTTTAAAGCATATGCCTCCAAATTTATATATAATTATTCAAGCATATTTACAATCCTACATTATATCTTAAAAGCCTAACATCTATTATTATCGTAATATAAGGGCTTAGTACGGGGGAAGATCAATGGCTAATGACAATAGTTATCCGACCAAGTATGAATAAAAAAGATTAATCGTCTGTTGACTAATGAGATAATTTTTGAAATTGACCATGCATAACAGGCAACAGGTAAAACCAGATTTATCTTATACTTTTCCCACATAAATGGGGACAAACTCTTCCTACTTTGATTATAAGATTTCATTTGGTATTAAAATAAACTTATTGCAATTATTATGCTTTAGTGAACGACACAAACTAGCTTTTCCATATCGAGCAATCAAAGAGAAGAGATGAAAGGGTCATTGATTGGTGTGAATGCAAGGTTTGAGTGTGTGTGAGAGACAATGGAATGTGAAACTTAAGATTAAGGCTGAGTTGGTAAATTTTATGAATAATTTATAAAATTATCTATATGATATTATATGTATTTACATAATGGTATAACTTTAAAAGTTGAATAGGTCAAGCTTGTAGGTTAGGCCTTGTGAAAATATGTTTGACTTGTTTATCTAAATTGGCCTAGCAATAGGCCTTAGTCTAAGCCTTTCCTATTTACTAAATATGCTAGGTTGTATATAACACCCATAATCTATACTACTTATCATGTATATAACCATACAGTATATATGAATATCATCAGAGTGGAGCAATAGAGTGTATGTGCTAGGTGACTACTGATACATAATCGTGGCTACAAATTTAAACTATATCCGGTTGGTATCATATCGGTACAATAATCCCTGTATTTAAATAATAAATACATTTCCAAAATAAAACTCTAGCCGAGTCTTCACACGTGCATCTTACCCTTTATACCAGCTTCCTTTGATCCTCCAGATCCTAAAGCTAGGGTCAACTCTGAGATTCAATACTCATTGAATCTTAGATAACAGTTAACCTCATGCTCAAGTAATAATAATATATGTGACAGATATTCAATACATTCAGTGAACAATACACAGCACATGTAACATCCCATTTTCATAAACATTTCCATACAGAGCTGAGAGTTGAAAATATTTAAAACAAAGAGTAACTGAATAACATTGTATGTAATGTATCTAACTGAACATTTAACTATACAATCATCCATGGATTCAATATACCACAATCTATATTTCAAAAAGACAACGTCTCCGCAGGATCCTCACGCCTGCTTCTTACCCCTGTCCTCGATCCTGACTCTCTGGGATTCTAAAGCTATAACAGGGGCTGAGGTTCAATTTCCATTGAACCTCAGGTAACGGTTAACCTCATGCTTATATAAACAATATATGACAGGTATTATAACAATAAATTCACTACTATCACTTTCAAAATCATATCAGCAAGTAACATAACACAGCCACTGCAATATGTATGTTACCCATAGTTTGCACATATCTAGTGCCACGATGGCCTATCGTGTCCTCAACGCTAGGAAAACTCAACGGAGTTATCAAGACTATAACCCGTATTCAATTCAATATATCATAAGCAACTTTCAAAATAGAGTATCAACAAGTGAAAACAACTTTCACATATAACCATACCATAAGCATAAGCGTTAATGTTACAATACGAGTCCGTACCTGAATTTGACGGGTTTTTGGGTACGTTTGATGTCGGAATTCGTGCACAATCTATCCTAAAAGGGTAATATTGTCTCAATTAATTCTCAAACAATATTTCAAGAGACATCTTGGCCACACTTGACATTTCTACCCTTGAAGGATTTACTTTCAATTATTTCCACATAATTTTTGGAAAAATCGCTGGTGCATAATTTCTGGGCAGAATTTTGCTTGATTTCGAAAAATCATAACTAAATCCACAAAAATCGAAATGAGGATCCGTAAAATGTTCCGGAATCCTTGAGATCTCTATTTTCAAGAAAAAATGCTGGAACTTACCCAGAACTCATGGATAAATCCCAGTTTCCAGAATTCGAACTACTGCCCAGAATTTCGCCCAGAAAATATAACTTAACTTCTAAGATTTTTATCGTTTTGCACAGAGCTTCAAATGACACACTCTTTATAGATTTAGAAAGCCCTATGTGTCTACTTTCTTCATGAATTTTTCCAGAATTTTCGAACACCATCTTCATCATAAAATACCAGCATTTTTACTACTGACTCCAAAAATCCCTAATTGCTGAATTAAGAAAATTACATATTAGATGGAAACCTATAGAAATTAAATGAATTTCTTAGAATAATTTTATAATTTCTTAGAACTTTCTAATATGTAATTTTCTTAATTAGTTGTTTAACGTTTAATGATCTATCTATATCTATATGTCTAAATGCTTGTGCACTCTCATGTGTTAATATATGTAATTTTATCATGTATTAGTGGGGTAATAAGTTTTTGAGGTTGAAAAATTAGGAAATAATAATTCTAATAGAAATAACAAGAAGAAATCTAAATACAGTGGGACAATTAGAATTATTTTTTATTAGAATTATAATTATATTGTCTGAATTTTATTAGAATTATATGGTTTGAATTTTATTTTATAATTGGGACAAATGAAAATTATTGTTTATAATTTTTAACTTCAAAATCATTAATATGTGAAATAGTAGTTAATAATAATTTTCAATTTACATATTTGAATACAAAAAAGTAGGAAGTTATTACACATGGGAAATAGCAATAAATTTTAATTCCGCTAACAAGTTCAAGAACAGTCTACTAAAAAGTCTAAGGGCGTCTATTGATAAGTCCATAATTAGAATTCGTTATAAAAAAAAATTCATAAAACTTAAATGTAACTTTGAGATTTTCATAGACCATTTTTTGTGTTTGGTTTAAGACCTCAATGTAATTTTCCCTTTATTAAAAAGTATAAGTTATTAAATTTGTTTATGTTAACCTTAAACATAGAAAATTTTTCTAGAAGTATGGAGATGTGAATAAGTTATTAAATTTGTTTAAAAATGAGAAATTCGAAATCCACTCATATTTAAAAAATTATCAAACTTTGAAATAAAAAAGTAATTAATAGGCATAAGGCTAGGCTAATGTTGATGGCTTAATGATTAATCGGCTAAATATGCTTAAAAGTAAAGGCTTAATGATTTGATAGATTAATGGAAAATATTGGTACCCCCTTACGACCTGGTTAGTTAAAATTTGTGTTGATTAATCTTCTGCATCGTTCGACTCTTGTTATTTTTTTCTACAATGGGTTGCTGGAATTGAGGTAACAAACTAGAACCTTGATGTAATTGTGTGTTTGCATTGTGATGAAATAATAGTATATATGTTTTCCAAAAAATTTGTTATATGTCCCTATTTTCACCTGTACTTGATCATTCTTTGTTTGGCCCGTCAACATGCATGTCCCCATCTTCTAGTGTACTATCCTCATTCTCTAGTTGCTTGCTGGATTAACGCCAAGTCCCAGCAATTCGCGGTGAGATATTAATTAGATTTATTATTTGCTTCAAACAGTAAAAATTTATTTCATTTTACATGCCTTATTTGTGTTGTATGTTTGTGCTTGTAGGAGAGCTATCAGTAGCTGACGTAGGAGAGAGACTCGCAGATTCAGAGCGACTCGTCATCCTCTTATTTTGATAACGAGAGTCTCTTCCTTTAGATTGTAGGCAGATTTGACAAAAAGTGGAGAGTCTTTAGGATGAGTGCTTGTGCCAATGAACTGAAGTCGTCTTCGAAGCGCTCATCCAATAGTGTTGGAGGAGGTCCTACAGTTAGACTTAATACTTTTGCTATCAATCACAAAACATTATTCCCTCGTTCATTTAAATGAAGTATAAAAAATAAACTGGCTTCGTAATGTTGGTTTTGCAGAAGATAAGAGGGTAAAGACGTTAAAACAGAAGGTTATGGAGCAAGAACAAAAGATGAGAGAGCAAGGAGATATGATTTGTGAGATGCGAGCACTTCTCCAGTCCCTATTGAGGGATAAGCGTACGGGGCTGCCTCCTGGTAGTGACGACAATATTGGTGGTGACGATGACTAGACTGCTACTATTTAGAGTTTTTTTAAATGAAGTACAAAAAATAAACTGATTTCATAATGTTGGTTTTGCAGAAGATAAGAGGGTAAAGGCGTTAGGACAGAAGGTGATGGAGTAAGAACAGAAGATGAGGAAGCAAGGAAATATGATTTGTGAGATGCGAGCACTTCTCCAGTCCATATTGAGGGATAAGGGTACGAGGCTGCCTCCTGGGGTGACGACGATACTGGTGGTGACGATGATCAGACTGCTGCTATTTAGAGTTTTTTTTTGTTCATTTTGGTCGCAACATTATAATTTGTAATTTTTTTTGCTATGTAAACTCGTATGATTGTTACAATTTAATTATATGATATACAAGTCCTTTTATTTTCTAATTTTCATTTTTTTTATGAATTTATTTTACTTTTTTAGAATTTTTTTAAATAAATTGGAATTTGCGAGGGAAAGAGTTTCCCTTGCAAATTCCAGGATTTGCGAGGGAAACATCTTTCCCTCACAAATTCCTTTGTGAGGGCCAAGTTTTCCCTCTCAAGGAATTTGCGAGGGACAACATGTCCCTCACAAATCTAATAATTTGGGAGGGACAAATTGTCCCTCCCAAAATCTGAGAATTTACGAGGGACAATAGTTTTCCCTTGCAAAATATCAAAATTTGCGAGGGAGAATGCATTTTTTCCGTCACAAAAGTGCTTTGCGAGGGACATTTTTCCGTTGAATATAGATTTTATTACAGAAAAATTCTACCACAAAAAATGAATTTTCTAGTAGTGATGTATTGAATATTATTAATTTATTGTTGTTTGATTTTATTTGTTTTAAGTAAGAGGGCATAAGTTCAATCTCACTTATAGCATCAAATCATTATTAGTACATGCCTCTCTAAATTTTAAATATACATAATAAGAAAAAGAGACATCCAGCCCACTTATTGTAATGTCTTGATCTTAATAACATAAATTATCAAACAATTTTTGAGGAAAAATGACACTAATGTCCTAACTATTGAAAATAATATCTCAAAAGTCTCATAACTTTTCAATAGCAAATGAAAATGACACTATTGACAAGTTTCAGGTATTATTATTATTTTATTGGAACTTGGGGTGATCTTTCATTAATATTGCCCATATCTTATTAAGAGCTTGGCCCAAAAAAATTTCAAAACAAAACTATGAAATATTGACCTCTGAGTATGGTTAAGCTTTAGGTTTAGATATGAAGAATGATCCTTGTGACGGGTTTTAAGTAAGTTGGTGGCTCAAACCCAATTAAATTGAGAGCATAATGGTAGGCCCAACAGGGCTCCAAATGATGTCGTCTGCAAGGATGGAAGAAGAAGAGAAATTACCATAATTAAATACTAAAGTTTTATGGTTAAAGAATGAATTATAGTAATTAGAAAACTTACCATGGTAAAATAAAATTAACCTTGGTAAGAATATTAATTTTAATTTATTCAAATATAACGGTAACTAATTAATCAAACTATAACCATGGTTGGAGAGAAATAAACATATTTTTTTAAAAATAATTATAATTAATAAAATTAATCCCAAGTGCAAGGATGGGAGTGCAAATTGGATGGTTAAGATTGAATCTTAAAAAGCCAGGTTCATTATCACAAGTACCTATTTTTGACAAAACATGATTTGTACAAGCCAGACTTTATTACATAGCGAAGTAGTATAATGATTCAATAATTAAGGTCATCTTTTCCCCATTTTCGCTCCATCATTTCGTACAAAATATGGCCAAGGGAAGAGAGAAGCTCTCCATTCAATGATCAAGGAGGTTTAAGAGAAGTTGTAGAAAGAGAATGTTCAAGAGCAAAAAAAAAATGCTACCAAAATTCACTACAAAAAATTCAGTTTTTACGATGGAAAAATTCCGTCGCAAAATTGAAATTTTCCGTTGCAAAATGAAATTGTGACAGAATTTGTCCATCACAAAAAAGGTGTCGCAATTGTGATGGAAATACGAATTTCCATCGCAAGTGCGACGAAAAGTGATCCGTTGCAATAGCGACGGACTAGTTTCTGTCGCAATAGCGACGGAATGCATTCCATTGCAATTGCGACGAAATGCGTTCTGTCGCAAATAATAAAAAAATATTAAAAAAATAAAATATTAAAAAAAATATTTTAATAAAAAATACTAAAAAATTAAATTTAAAAAAAAATGTAAAACATATTTTAAAAAATAAAATTAGTAAAAATATATAGAATATTGCATAAAAATTATAAAAATCCATAAAAATTAAATAAATTTGAAGATAAATTTTGCATATAATAAAAATTTTAAATAAAAATCATACAGAATTTTTTACAATAACAAAGTCAAAATATATATGTTCTAAAGTTGCGAACAACAAATACTGAAATATAATCTATAAAGAAGCAGCATGATCATCATCATAATCACCAGGATGGTCATCACCACCACCAAGATGGTCATCAGCACTAGGCGCCGGTAAAATACCCTTAGATTGAATGCAAGTTGCAGTTGTCTCACCACGTCATTTGTCCGCGCTGCTCTTCTCGTTGCCGCCACTGCTCTTCTCGTTGCTGCCGTATCATCTTGTCTTGTGCCTCCACCAACGCCCTCAGCCTCCTAATCTCATCTAAAAAAAATTGCAAAGTGAGTTATTTTTCTCTAATTTCATTTAAAAGGAAGAGGAAATGGAAAAGTAACAATGTAGAAGAGTGTTATTATGTTTACCTGGATTAGCACCTTCACTGCGCAGTAAGGACTGCTACGTAGGCTTCAGCCGGCTCGCAGAGGCACCCATCCCGAAGAGTCTCCCTTTCTTGTCAAATCCTACTGTAGCTTGAATGAATAAACTCTCGTTATCGGATTGAGAGGATGCGCGCTCGCCCTGACTCTGGGTGTCTCTCTCCTGCATCATCTTCTGATAGGTTTCCTGCAGGGAAAAAAAAGATCACAGATGACGCACGTGAAATGAAATAAATATGTCGCTGCCTGACACGAAAAACAAAAGTAATAAATATCTCACCGCAAATTGCTGCGACCTGGCGTTGATCCAGTGGTGCCCACTACAATTGGTAGACTCCTGAGTATGGGTCCGCTCAAAGGTAGCCCACTCAACATCTTCTGCAGGAACATCCCCAGACGCTGCCTGCAATCACAAATTATGACCGCCAGTTAATTAATTTAAAGTACAAAATATCAAATACTGAAATAGAAAATGACTGTGCTCATAATTTTTTGCGATGATCGCTGTATGGGATGGAGCCCCCAGTATAAGATGGTCCATTCATATGGGCTCTATTTGATTTATTTTTCACACTCTTCTCTTAAAATTTGGGATCAGTGTTCCATTTATGAAGTAATTGATCTAAAGCCTCAAGATGAATCCAATCAGTCTTGCCTAGACCGTGTCGCAATTTATAAAACCTAACAGACAACCATCTCACTGCCTTGTGATTGTAAGCTTTTTTCAACGTATCTCCATGCTTAGGCAACCACCTAAAGTGACCCTAAAAATCAATTACGGACAATTAGTGCTCCAAATTATAAAGTACCTTATCAGTTTGTATTTGCATAACAAAATTAATAACCATAATTTACAAAACTTAACAGGAACTCCTCGAACCAAGTATCCCGACGATTCTGAGGAATGTCTTTCTAATTGGCCCACGGATGATTGAAATTGCGGAATATGTGGGCCGACACGAAATCTGTGACCTGATTGTAAGGCTCAAATCTTGATACAGAGGAAAAAACGTAAATGTTAGCATACAAAATAAAAGTAAAAACCTCGTACCATTATCAGTAACTTTACATGACTTACTCTAGATTACTACGAGGACAAATCCATACTCATCCTGTCTCGGGATCAACAGTTCCCCACACCGGTGCGGCCGAGGAGGAACTAGCTTCCCCGAACTGACTGTGAGGAGACACGGTGTGCTAAAGGACGAAATAATATTGCAACATTTTACTACACAGTTGCTTAAATAAAACAAAAGATGTAAATCAATCAGATTTCGTAAACTATACCTGCTCTGCCCCTTGCTGTGGATCAGGGGGATTGAAAGGCATACCTGTAACTCCCATAATAAAGTCGATAGTGGTCGGTGAAGACGACAGATGAAATGGTGGAAGCTCTGGAGAAGAGCCGTACCCTCTGCCGTAAGACGGGTCCGATGTCGTCGCCCTACCACCTCTGATAGGACGGGCACGGCCTCCACCACTACTCCGACCACTGCCAAAACGCCCTCCTGAACGATCCATCTATGAACACCCGCAAACATTATGTCAAAATGTCAAAAAGAAACACTTAATGTCACTATCAAAGTAACGGATTATATCTACTAGAAAGAACGATTATAAATAGCGGACTAACATAAGTAAACCGGAAGATTCCGTTTCCTCCACCTCTCCTTGCTCCCCTTCCTCGTCAGTCTCATAGTCATCAAATTCCGACTTACTATCAGAGTAATTACCTTCCTCCTCATCGTCTGATTCCACATCAACAATATGGATAGGAATCAGTTCTAACTCCCCATGCGCCTCATCAAAAAGATTGCTTGGTACTTCGTCATCGATAACAAGTACAGGTTGTACCTGTTCCACATCAGCTTGAAACGGTTCATTCATAGAGTCATTTGATTCTGACTCTTTCGAGTTTGGTATGATATTGCGTGCTTTGGTTCTGATAACTCCCATCCACCCTTGACAGGATGTTGGATACGACGTATAATAAACTTGTTCCGCCTGTTGAGCAAGTATGAATGGGTCATAACCAACCATGTACCTCCTCGACCACTGGACCTCAACATTCCCATATTGATCAACATTTGTCCCACGAGGAGAGTTATCAAACCACTCACATTTAAAGATAGTCACGGACTTGTCCCACTTATAATCTAGCTGAATTATGTCATTTAACTTCCCGTAGTAGTCGGCCTCAACTCCATCAACCAGGCCACCTCGGTAACATGCGCCGTAATTGCAACTTAGTGTATTTTTGTTTGCTTGTACTATTGCAAAACGATACCCATTGATTATATATTTCAAACACCGGGGTGGCCTCTTCACAGTTGTTTATAATGTACCACTCCGTCACTCGCTTGTCTCTTCCTTCCAGAGTTGACCTCTCACCTTTTCCCACGACCCGACCTGGAAAATTAAATACAGATATCTAATCGCTTGTACTGCCTCCATCATCATTGCGAGCTACCCCTCTCCATCTTGATATATTTCCAGAGGGATAATAGTATGACGCAAATTTAGTAGCCTCTTCCACTAGATACGCTTTAGCGATAGATCCTTCAACGTACCTTTGATTTTTGATTTTGTGCTTGAGAGTGAGTAAAAACCTATAATGGACAATCACAGGGTATTTAAAACTTTATCACCATGAGAGTCAAATAATAACAATAAGAAAGATAAAGATATATATGTATATATTACCTCTCAAATGGATACATCCACCTATATTGTTGCAAACCTCCAACCCTTGCCTCATAGGCCAAGTGAACAGGCAAATGCTCCATTGAGTCGAATAAGGTCGGAGGAAACACCATCTCTAACTTGCATAGCTTCAATGGCATGCTCTCCTCCAGCTGCTGTAACTTGTCAACGTTAAGTTCAGAAGCACAAATTTCTCTAAAGAAAATGGAAAGTTCAGTCAGAACACTTCATATATGCTTCGGTAGTGCTTTAAAGGCACAGGGCAACAATCTCTGGAAAAAAACGTGACAATCATGAGTCTTCATATCAGACATCTTCACCTCATCTATTTTGACACATATTTGATGCATAACCATCCGAGAGTTTCAAATTTGAAACCCATTTTAACATTTCCAAATTTTGCTCTTTGTTGAGTGTGTATGACGCTCGAGGTTTAGAAGTCTGTCCCCTAGCATCCACCACCAAATGCAAGTCAGGCCTTCTGCAAATCGCTTCTATGTCCTGTCTTGCGTAGACTGTGTCCTTCGTCAAGCCTTTAGTGTCCATTACGGTGTACAAAATATTGCAGAACACATTCCTCTCAATATGCATGACATCGAGGTTGTATCTCAACAGGTGATCTTTCCAATATGTCAATTCCCAAAAGATGCTCTGTTTCATCCAATGATGATCAACCCCATATCCCTCAGGTTCGTTGAATGCAACCCCCTCTTCAACACTTGCAATGTGTCTGACCCTGTCCCATATTTCTTGACCACTTAATCGACGGGGTTGATTTTCCCGTTCGACTACATTCTGTATAAAGTCTTTTTTATTTCTTTTAAGAGAATGATCGGGGGTAGGAATTGCCGGTGCCTGTCAAACCAACAAACCTTACGACTATTTTTCAAGCTAAAACCTATGTTCTGCTCAAGACAGACTGGACATGCAAGTTTTCCCGACGTTTGCCAGCCACTCAACATACCATAGGTAGGGAAATCATTTATCGTCCACATTAAGGCAACCCGCATGATAAAATTTTGGCTCAATGATACGTCGTACGTGAGAACCCTGTCACTTCACAACATCTTCAACTCATCTATCAAAGGCCTGAGGTACACATCTACATTCTTTTTTGGGTTGGAAGGCCCGAGGATTAACGGGTTAAGAAATAAGAACACTCTTCTCATACACATGTGGGAGGTTGTACAGGGTCACAATCATTGGCCAACATGAATACCTCCTGCCCGTCTGGTTCAAAGGAGCAAACCCATTCGAACATAAAACCAAGACAGACATTACGGGGATCCGACGCAAACAAAGGGTTGACCTCGTCAAATTTAAGCAAGGCTTCGGTATCGGATGGATGCGTCACAAATTTTTCGTCCCTGCGATGCTCCCGATGCCATCTCATGTGAGCGGCTATTTGCTTTGACGAATACAATCTCTAAAGCTGGGCACGAGAAGAAAGTACCACATCTTGCTGAATGGTTGACAGTCTGTTTTCCTCTCTTTAGTCACAGGTTTGTATCTGTTATGTTCACAGAATTTGCATTTGGTTAGCTCAGCATCATCTTTGTAGTACAACATACATCCATTGAGGCAACAATGGATTTTTTCACAACTAAGCCCAAGCTCTTTAACATTTCTTTTTGCTTGGTAGAAATCCTTCGGCAAATTATTGTCTTTCAGAGCAATCTTGCTCATGATTTGCATCATTTCGTTATTATTCCTCTCACTCATATGGTGATCAGTTTTCAAACTTAGTGTTGCTAAGGTAGCCGACAATGATGAGTGCTCACTACTTTCAATGTGTTCGCAACCTTCTCATAATGGTCGTTGCGCATCTTGAAGCATTTTGTAGAACCTATCGGCTTCCGAATTAGGATCCTCTCCCATATAACATGGTTGATTCTGCGTATCGGTCTCCTCTTGCGTGTGTGATGGTTCAGCATGAGTAAAGAGGTCAAAATATTGCCCAATCGACAGTCCCGCGGCATCCATCACCAACTGTTCGTATTGATTAAGGTTGTCTCGGTGACTACTGTTCCCCTAATATCCACCCGGTGTCTGTCGGACTTCGCCATGATATACCCAGCATTCATAATCGTCCATAAATCCTTTCTTACATAAATGGATTTTGACCGTGTTATACTCTAGAAATTTGAAACACCGGCATGTGGCACAGGGACATACGATGTGTCTACTTGAATTAGGTTAGTGCGCCAAAGGAAATTGAATGAATTCTTCCAGACCATCCAGGAATGCTCGAGATATTTCTCTTTTCTGAGTTAAACGATTGAACATCCAACTCCTATCACGATGGTCGTCCATACTTCTACAACCTATAACCTTACACAAATATATAGAGTGAGGAGATGCCCCAGTTCATGAAATTATTTAAGACAATTTTATGAATGAGGGTCATATTAAAGGCCATTGCAATTCTATCTTTTCTATTAATAATTATATTTTAATGTAAACAGTAATTATAATTTGTTTTTTCAAATTATTTGTATTTATTGTATACCTTGTTAACAAGGTCTTATATTTTCTAGTTACTTTAATATTTGTTTGTAGATTATGATGCAACAACCTTTTTCTATTGCTTAATTCTAATAATTAAGAGTCAAAAAAAAAAACAAATGAGTTTCATAAATATGATGTAGGTTTCCAGTCTTTTCCTTTATTTGTTCCGTCATGAGCTTTGAGATAAAGCACATAGCTAAGAGTAAATATAATACTAATGTTTGGATTAATGTGTTGGTAGAGAAGTGACTTTTATTCTAATTATATATATTTTGAAAATTGAAGGTGAGGTAAAAATATTATTACAGTGGTATTTATGTTTGGATATAAATTTCTACAAAAGATTGAGTTTAACAGAATATTATTTAGATAATGATATATTTAAAAACATAACAAGTAATCCTAAGAATAATGAATAAATAAATAATGTAAAAAATACACAATAAATGAATGAGAGGAACATTATGGATCTAAAATAAAATAATCATTTTTTAAAATAAAAATTATATATGTTCAATCTCTCTCTTCTTTTTTTCTGCTTTATTGTTATTATTGTTGTTGTTGTTGTTGTTATTATTATTATTATTATTATTTACATATAGAACCAGATTATTTTATTAAGATATATCACTTACACATTTTTTTTTTGTTAGTATAATTTTGTGTGTGTGTGTATTATAATAATAATAACTTCAACCTTTTTTTTTAAATATCACTTCTCATAAATTCACCTCATACTCTTTAATTATTTTGATCATAGTCTTTTTTTTTTTTTTAATAACTCTTACATGGGAAGGAATTGACAATTGGATTTAGGTAGAATAAATGATTTTCACTTGCCCGAGTGAATGGTTTAGGGGTCCTACTCTTGAGAATTTTCCTGGTACTTTCCTTATATTAAATTAAATTGTTTATACTATTTGATAGAATAATAGGAAACAACTTTGAGCATAAAAATAGGTAACAACCTATTAATCAGCTAATTATTCGAAAAGCCTAAGAAATGTGAAAACTAACAATAATTCAAAAATCAAAATAACAAACAGTAATTCAAATTGGATACATAACAATAATTGATATATAAATTTGTTGATTTAGCCTTTTGACCAACATAAATATATATAAAAATTCAATGATTTAGCCTAATCGATCTATGAAGAGTCCTCTAAAACAAGTATAATTTTTTTTGGAAAAAAAAAATCATTCAATAGCATAAGTTAAATTTTTTTTTTAATTTAGATTACAAAAACAATATATAAACCCTACAAAATAAGAATAAGCAAAATTTATTGGAATTTTCTCACAAAATTTGAATCTCAACAAATTATGTATTTCTTATCCTCAAACCATTGAGAAAATTTTATTGACGCCATTCTTACGATTTTTTTTTTTTTTTTGCCCTTTTCCTCATGGAAATGTTATATATAAAAGGATTGTTATAAATTTTTTTTGAATTCAGTTTTAAGTTTTTTGGCCAAGAAAATTTAATCAATTTAGTAATTTTAAAAGCTTAAAACAAAGCTATGGAAAGGAATGAATAATTAAAGGTTTGACGCGTTTTATGTCCATGTTCAAACTGATATACAATTAAGGCAATTAAATGAATAATTTATGGGGAAAAAAAGTTAATGGCGTAATATGAACTGAACTTCCATTGTTTAGATTATCTAATCTCCTTTGATTCTTTGTGATTTTCGCCAGATAGTGATAGTGTGCATTGGTATTTGGTACCGTTTTCATTTTTGATTTATTTTATATATTTTCTCCTAAATATTGAAGATAAAAAAATAATCTTTTTATAAAATTAAATCATACAATCCGATTGTATCAAAAAAAATACACAAACAGACACATATATATTTCATTTTGTAAGATAATATAGTAGAAAAAAATAAATGAAAAAGAAAAAGAAACATACATCTGCGATTTGATAAAGGGAGCACTTTAACATCAATATAATCCATACTACAAAGATATAAAATTAACCACATACTTAAAAAAAAAAAAACCAAACATAAGGGATTATTTTATAAAATTAACCACTTTAACATCGGGTCTCAGTGAAGGAGACCTGATGGCAGAAGGATTTGAGGCCTGGAGGAGCTAGAACGAGGAAAGTCGCTGGTGGGGTGAGGCACGGAGGATGAAAATCGCTGGAGAGGGTGGGGAAGAACTGCGCGCGCGGGGGGTGGGGGGTGATTCACGAATTGATGCAAGCCTCCCTTTGAAGGGAGACTTGGAAAAGTTGGCGACAAATATGCTGCCAACTAGCGACGGACGGGGTCTGTTGCGGGCCCCAAATGGGGCCTGCGACGGAATGACGTTCCGTCGTAGTCCCCGTGTAACATCCCAATTTTTCTGGGATTTGAAATATTAAAATTTAATATTTTATGGAATGAGATTATGAGTTTGGGTTGAAAAAGAGTTATGAGAAATTAAAAAGAAAAATTATTTTTATTTTCCATAAATTTAAATGATAAGTTAATTAATAAGATATAATAAAATAGTATTATAGCAAAAAAAAAAAAACAAAAAAGAACAAAAGAATTATATAGGCCGTGAGAATCTACAATGAACAAAACAAATGCAATGTTAA
Source organism: Acacia confusa (assembly GCA_037074495.1). Classification (NCBI taxonomy): domain Eukaryota; kingdom Viridiplantae; phylum Streptophyta; class Magnoliopsida; order Fabales; family Fabaceae; genus Acacia; species Acacia confusa. Next base: position 40,045,517 of record CM073502.1, on the reverse strand, counting down.
AGCCCAACACGTAGCAATGATTAACCCTTATGCTTCAGCCCACCGAAAACTCTGAAAGAGAGAACAAGCAACTGATCTAGCCACGTAAGAAGCAATATAATCCAAAATGAGTTCCATCCATTCCTCCAGCTCCAGACCCGACGGCGAACACGTAGAAGCAGTTTCATTTGGGGCCATAATAACCATCTTATTTTTTGGCCCATATAATACTTCAGCCCGTCTTTCTCCTGCTTTCCAAACACGCAAAGATCAGACACAAATCACGAATGACGGCAGGAAGATTAAACAGATCGCATTTATTAGTAGCGGAAGGATCAGAGAACTCTCGAGCCATGAGCCTTTGATCCAGCGAGTTTTAGCCTTGACCGGTCCTTCATTAACAAATATAAAACATTTAAAAACCCATTCCTTCAGCCTCTTTCATTCAGCTTTCGGCACTCACCCAGCAAAGAAAACATTGAGAGAGAGAGAGAGAGAGAAACTGAGAAAAAGAAGAGAGGGAGAGACCGAGTGTGGGACTGAGAGACTTAAGCAAAGGAAGGAGAGGAGTTCGAATCATCTTCCCCTGTACAGCTGACGGAAAACAGAGGAGCAAGCAGCAAAGTTTTCTGTCATTCAAGTCCAAAAACTTAAGGTAAGTGATAGACCTTCTTTACCTTAAGTCTTCTTGTTGCCGTCAAAGAGAAAGATAAAGCTGAACCTAAAGAGATTAAAACTTTAAAATACCGAAAACAGAGTTAAAACTGAAAACTGAAACAGAAAACAGGGACTGGTTTTCATAATGAAAGAAGAAATGTGGTTGCATGTATATATAATGGATGAAGAAAAGAAAATAAAAAAACAGGGGTTGTTTTGGGTTGCTTTAGATGTTTGGTTTTCTGCATTAAGGTTCGGTTTTTGGTTGCATGAAATGTTGGTTTTTGCTGTCATGCATGGTATTATGACCATATTTTTGCTGTCATACTGAAACTTATGGGTGGTTAAATGAGTTATTGAACATAAATATGGATCTGTAGGTGTATGTGTGAATAAGGTTAAAAGAAAAAGAAAAAAGACGCTGAACCATATATGTATTTACTGTCATCGGTTTCTTTTATTTTGGATTGTATGAGTTTTGGTTTTCTGCACCTTAACCTGTAAAACAAGAATAAATATTAAAGAGGAAAGGAAGACGTGGTGTGTGCATGTTACTGGAGGAGCTTAGTCTAATAAACATGTGTAGACAATTCTTATGCGCATGTAATATATAAATATGTTTCTGCATGCAAGAACTCAAGGACTACTCATGTGAATTTTGTTGAACATGTTAAGTATATAAAATATAAACTCAAGCTTTTGCTATTCCCTGTGTGTGCTGCCACCTTACTGAATTTTTTTTTTTTAGATTATTGGAGTATTGTAAATGATGCTAAAGAAAGGGAGTTAAGAAGTTTGCTTTTGCTGATAGATGTATAAAAGGGTTGAGTCCTATATAGATATACATACCCATGTTCACTGTTACCTTGCGTCTTTGCATGTGTGTAGATGTATATACTAGAAAGGACAAAAATAAGAAAGAAAAACGCTGCTACTTTGTATCCTTAGGTGAGCTGATATTAACATACATATACACAAATAAATCATATATTAATATTCAAAAAGTCAAAGAAGAAAGAATGCTGAAGTGATATTTTACTGTCATGGGAATGAGAAGGAATGAATATCTAATACATAATGGTTAAATGCATGTCTTGCGTTGCATAAATTGGTGCCTCTGTTTCTTAACCGTTTGTATATGTGGGGGGTGTAACTAAAATGTATATTAGTTACCAAATGGGTCCTCTGTGTGTGCGTTACATTTTTTCATCATAGGAGAATATATATACCTATATTATTATTATTATTCCTTTCCAAATATAGTTATATATTCATTAGAGTTAAATCGTTTTGTGGTGGTTTGTAATGTGTGTATGAATTGGTATCCATAATACATATTATGTATGTGGTAGCATTTATTAAATTGATTATGAGTCATTATTTATTAAACTCGATCAAATTTACATAAAACATAAATTAAGTTGTATTAGTATTTATCCAGGTTTTAAGGAAAACCAAGAGAATTATTAAATAAATACATAAACTCATTTTCTTATATAATAGTTGTCATTTATTAATTTTAATTGATTATTAATAATAAATTAAGGGGAATAAATAAATAAATAAATTATTGATGAATAATTAATAGAAGTTAATGTTAATTAAAAAGAGTTAATAATAATAACAAGTAATGTTATTATTATTGGGAAGGGGTGAAAATAATAAATAATGAATAAGGAATTATTATTATCATTGGGGATAATAATAATGATAACAATAACAATAACAATAATAATAAAATTTATCAGGGGAATAAGGGTCATGAATGGCAAGGCCATACCTTAGAATGTTGATTGTAAGAGAAATAACATGATGATATTATAGGATACCCGGAAAGGCTTGGAACCAGTACCGAAAGGGAACGTACCACTACGGCAAAGGTCTAAGGTACGGACGCGTATTGTAACTTTAACTCTTATGCTGCTTGTATGCTTTATATGTGATGAGATGATTCATATAGTCATGGACAAGACTGAGTCTTGGGTCATGTGGCTAAGACTGGGTCTTGGTCACCATTTTAAATACATTCAGCTTTGATTTGAAAACGGGTTACAGTCTTGATAATGCCGTATGGATGTTTTCCTAGTGCTGAGGACACGCTCCGGGGCGTGGCACTGGTTTATGTGCAAACTATATGGGCCTTACATGGGTTGTATGCTATGTAAAAGCGAACCTTACATGAGTTGTGTGCTATGTGAAGGTGAACATTACAATTGCTGTGTGCTTTGTAATTGTTGAAATATAAACTATTACATGTGTTGTGTGCTATGTATGGTTTTATACTGAATTATAATGAATATCTATCATGTATACTATTATACTTGAGCATAAGGTTAACTGTTACCTGAGATTCAATAGGCATTGAATCTCAGAATTTACCCTAGCTTCAGGATCAAGAGGATCGGGAGCGGGAGATGAGGGTAAGCAACACGCGTAAAGGCTCGGAAGGAGTTACATCTTGGGATAAGGATATGCACGAGTTTAGTCGAACCTTTCGGATTACTGTAAACTATCACGTCAACCGAGATCACCGCAATGAATGTAAGTTGTATCACGCTTTTATTCCTTCAGGAATTTTAATTAACCAGCATATATCTACGCATATGAAATCAGTTACTCAGTCGTCCAAACGCCTAAATACGCTCTCTATTGTGTTCTACTCTGATCTGTTAACGCCTACACTCTGATAAATACACGTGAATTAGTCTAATAAGGAGATCTAGGATCATAATTGGACTTCATAATACACTTAGGAAATAAGGGCGTTACACCCCGTGTAGGGCCTGCGACGGAATGCCCCTTCCATCGCTGTTTAGCAACAGAATTTTTATTCCGTCTCTAGTTTTCTTTGAGACAAATTTTTTTTTTCAATTTCAGCATTTTTTTTGCGACAGACTGTTAATTCCGTCGCAAAATTCCATATTTTTGCGATAGAAATACATTCTGTCACAAATTTTCAAATTTTTGCTATGAAAAAAATCCGGTCGCAAATTCAGTTTTTTCTAGTAGTGATTTTATCAAATTAAAAAAAGTGTTCTTCATCAAACTTATTCCTCAAATCAAAGTCTTTCATACCGTTTTATTTTGCCAAGAATAAAAAAAATTATGAGCTAGAAGAGAGACAAAATTCATATAGAGATACTAAGTGATATGAAATCTCTCTTCACGAAAACCACAACGTCTCTGGACACATAATAAAAATGTTTAAAATGTGGTGTGGGACTCCAATATTTGTAATAATTAGTTCCTAAACTTTTGGATTTAGAGTGGCATTTATGGGTATCATTTTATTCTATGTTCTTTTTTTTTGCTCGAAATTTTTTTCTATGTTCGTTACATGTAACGGAGACAAGGTATAAAGGAGATCTCTCTTCTAATTTAAAGGTTACAAATTTTATTTTTTGCGCTTCAATTTAAACTTGACGAAAACCATAACGTCTCTGAACACATAATAAAAATGTTTAGAATGTGGTGTGGGACTCCAATATTTATAATAATTAGTTCCTAAAATTTGAGAAGGATTTGGAGTGGCATTTATGGTTATCATTTAATTCTATGTTGGTCAAATTGATTTTTGTACCATTTTTATTGAGAAATCTGACGTGGCAATATATTTAAATTAGAAAAAAAGAGAGAAAGAAGCCCTCCCAAAACCACGCGCACACCCACACCGAATTCACAGAGCGTCGGCGAAGCTTGGGGAGGCTTTGAAGCAGAAGGGGACTTGGGCACCGAATTCCCATATTTATTACTGACTCTCATATTCCATTGATTCACAAAACGTCGATTCCAATCCTCCTGACACTTGTAGCGAGGAAGGTATAGCTTGAAATCAAACCCCTTTGCTGCCGCAGAACGGAATGATCTCTTGGTTTTGTGCCAGCAGCAGCTCTGGGGTCGGCGGGTTAAATCGGAGCAGCGCCACAATGTGGAAGATATCACCGAAGTTCGAGAATCCCACCTGAGTTATCCAAACCTGACAGAATAACACAATATTTAGTTTTAACCAAACGAAATAATCTTAACCTGTACATCTAGGTGATTAGTTTTGAGATTGAATAATTTAAAGCAGTTGTCATTAGAAATAATATAATTTCAACACAGCAGACAAATGCTGGTGATCTTGTAATGGAGCTGGCGAACAAAATGAATATGGTTGTCTATCCTCGAAGGCCTACATTGACCATGAAAGCTACCTCATTGGGAACGGAATTCTCAACACTCCTTATTCTTCCCCCCGCCTAAGTAGTATTAACCCTCAGTTTAATTTAATTTTTTTACAGTGACAAAAGAATTTCAAACTTCTAGTAAAAAGGCCTGTTTGGTCCTTAATAATCGTTTAAAATTATATAATTATGTTTTCTCCTTTCATTCTAAATTTTGAAAGGAAGAGGAGGTGACTCTAACCATTTTTCCAACACCACTATTATGTTAATGAAAATATAATATAGATAATTTTTAAACAAATTGTTTAATTTATCTAATAAATAAAAGTATACAAAAATTGAAATGATTTTTTAATGTATATAAAAAAAAGAGGCATCCGTTCTTAAATGTTGCGAAAAAGAAAATTTAATGGAAACATTTATTTATTTATTTTACTTATTATATAGTAGAAACATTTTTAAAATGTTGCAATAAAAGTATGCAACAGTTTTATATGTTTTTATATTCGGTCAAATATTTGTCACTAGCGATCAATAGCAACAAGCCAACACGTAAAAAACTCAGGCGTATGCAACACTTTTAAAAATTGCTGTCTAAGAACTTTAGATTTTTGGGTTAAAATGGAAAAATGACCATATAATTTTATAAAAAGTGCATTTGGCACTTTATACATTTCTTTAGTACAAATATATACATGTATTTTCTAAAATAGAACAAAAATAACATTTCTGTCAACTTAACCAAACAACCGTTACTTTTTTATTTATGAGTCCCACCACCTATGCCAAGTGTTAATTATTTTTACACCCAAAAATATGTATATAGTGCTAGGTGAACTTTAGGTAAAAGTATATGGATATTTTTTAATCTTAATCTTGGATTTTTCACTGCCCGTGTATTCCCAACAAACTGTCAATCTTAAAGTGATACTCTCATTAACATTTTGTTGGAATTTATGACTAAATCCTATGGGTTATGAATAAGAAGTCTTACTGGTTCACCACCACCGATCGCGTCAGTTTGCCACGGTCGTGTCGGTTCACCAATAAGAAACAAGTCCATCTGATCGTACTTTTTCAAAGTCTATAAATAGGGCACCCTAGTCACAGAATAAAAAACATTTTTCTGCATACACTTTTTCTGTATACTGCATATACATTCTGTGCGTTCCGAAAGCAGACTCGTTGGATTCGCTTGGGCTCCAGATAGATAGAGCCATCTTTCTGGAGACGAATAATTCGTTCTATCCTAGAAGACAATTGTTCAGAAACCTTCGGCATCCGTATTGAGGGAGCAAAATTATCTTAAAGACACAACGAAAGTTGGGCTCGGATTTCTTCAAAGTTCATTATCATATTTCGGCAGTCTTGTGAGTTTTTACTGTTTTTTCCTTCTTGTGTGGAAGTATTGTTTGTTTACAGATTATGCATATTGATTATATAGATTCTTTCCCTTATGAAAATTCCAATTTGAATAATTTTCTACAACAATCTTAAGACAATTTTGAGTATATTAATTTATGTTATTGAAATTGGAATTAGATAAGATTGTTTTCAAATTATAATACTGATATCATATGGTGGCATATGTTGGTAGAATATCTGTTTTAAATCTGTGTTAAGTATTTTAAATTTGAAACTTGTTTTGGATCGAGAGTTGTTAAGTATTTTAAATTTGAATCTGTGTTTCTCCGAGATTATTCTTGCGTCTGTTCCAAACAAATCAAATGGGTTTGTTTTGATCATGGACCTGCAAAATCAATTGAAATATATCATACCATTCCAATAGCAACATTAACTGTTGCTATTGTTACGGTGTTTCCATATATGATTATGTTTTCCATATATGATTTTGTTTGATTATTAAGGTTTCTGCGAATTGTTACCATGTTTCTGATAGCAATAGACAAGGAGATTCTGAGAACGTTAGCAAAAATCCATATATATTGCTATCAGAACGTTCGATTTTTATATTGCTTCAGTTTTTGAAATCCATCTTATGCTTTATGATTAATCTTTCAATATATATTGATATATGAATCTTGAATAAAGATTATGTGATTATTTTCATGTTAGAATATATTCAAAATTTATTGTTTTTGAATGTTGGTTATGATTGATAAATATTGAAAATAAAATCTTATGGAGATACCGAAAAAAAATAAGAAAAGAATATATTAGGGTATAGTTTATTGAGATTCTTTTGAAATTGGATGAGAGAAAATCATGAGTTTTAGGCCAGGAAATTAGCATGGGGATATATATATAAATACATATATATTTGAAAAAAAAAAAAAAAGGATAAAGCGGAGGATTCTCGGGTACTCAGATTTCCATCATTCCATGGATAAAGGGACGCATTGTTTGATTCTGAAAACAACTCGCCTACCTGGAAGTAAAGACGTGTTGCATCGCATGGTTTCATCTTAAATAAAGAAAACAAAATAGTGACGGTGAAACCTGAAACGGTGTACCTTTCAGATTATTATTTTAAAAAAAAAAAAAAAACAAACAAACAAACATGAAGGTTGTACGGTGCACGGACGAAAAGTTTGTTTGTTTGTTCCCTACACTATAATATGAAACGGTGGATTTCATATATTTTAAAAAAAAAAAAAATTACTACAGCACATGTCTTTAGAAATGGATGATCCGCACATGCCGGCGGGCATGAAATCTGGAGGTAGGAAAGGATGAACGAAACATCGTCTCTTTCCATCAAATGAGATTTTTTATTTATTTATTATTATTATTTTTTTTTTGGCTGAAAGTGGTTTTGGCTATTAAAAAAAAAATTGGGCTGTTTTTTTGGCCGAAGTGTTTGGGCTGTAAAAAAAAATTGGGTTCATTTTCTTTTGGGCTGTACGTTTTTTGTCCAAAAAAAAAGGTTATGGGCTCAACCTTTTGGGCTGTAGTTTTTTTTTGGACGAATTTTTGGACTGAATTTAATTTTTTCTAGTCCAAATTTAAGCTCTAATATTGGATCATTTAGCTTCCTATTGATGACTTAAATATTGTGAATTTAATCTTTTCTGGGCTGAATTTAATTCTCTTTTGGCCAAATAAAGGCTTTAATTTTGGATCATCTAGTTTTATATATAACTAGATATTAGTTATGGCTTAAAAAAGGAACAAATTATTTTTGTTTATAGCCTATTATTATTATTTGTTAAAGCCTCTATATGTTGATCCAAAATATAAATTATTTAAATATTGAAAATAGCAATTGTATGAATGCTAAATATTTAAATTTTGGAATTAAGTATAGTGAATTTGTTAGTCACCAAAGTGGTCAATTCTTTATGAATTATTTAATTCCAAATATTACGGTGATTACCCATTTCCTTGATGCTATGAAGTTATGTTTGCTTTATGGGTGAATTGAAGTTTGTTATGGATCAACTCAAAGGTTGATTATTTGTTTTTATAATTATTAAATATAAATGTTGGTAGTTTTATTTAGATACCTAAAGATGATAAATATTCTTAGTTGAGGTATGCATCACTACCAAATTATGTAAAATTTTTACAGCATCATTATGGTTGAATGTTGTTTATTAGTGAAAAATTAAACATTGAAAGAAATGTTGAATGATGTTGATTACGTCCAAGGTTCATAGAATTTGTGGGGGAAGCCATTTTAATGGTTAATTTTATCATTAAAGAGTACCTTGTAAGAGTAACAAAGCATACCATACGAAATATGGAAAGGAAAGAAACATTCCTTGAAATATTTGAAAGTGTGGGGGTGCTTGGTCAAAGTTGAGATTCCTAAATCCAAAAAGGTTGAGAATCAAATTCAAGACAGTAGACTTTGTGTTTATTGGCTATGCACTTAATAGTAGTGCATATCGTTTTCTGATTTATAAGTCTGATGTATCAGATATCCATGTGAATGCGGTTATTGAGTCAAGGAACGCTACGTTCTTTGAAAACGTATTTCCGTATAGTATAAATAATAATAACAACAACATAGTGATATCTGAGGATACTGTGACTAATGATAATTTTATAGAGGAGGAACCTAGATGTAGTACTAGGCAAAGGATCTCAACATCCTTTAGACCTGATTTTCTGACTTATCTGTTGGAAAATGAGCCTTGAACACTTGGAGAGACTATGAGTTCTTCTAAAGCACCTTTCTAGGAAGAGGCTATCAATAGCGATGTTGACTTCATTATGTCAAACCACACTTGGGAATTAGTTGACCTTACTACTGGTAATAAACCTCTAAGAACTAAGTGAGTCTTCAAAAAGAAGATGAAAGCATATGGCACTAATGATAAGTACAAAGCTAGACTGGTAGTAAAAGGCTACAAACAAGCTTCATTGGGGAGCTATGATAAGAGTTTTGGGTTACTTAAAGCAAATTGAAAACTTTGCTTTGCATTATGAGAAGTACCCTACAGTGTTACAAAGGTATTGTGATGCAAATTGGATCACCAGCTCTAATGACACAAGATCCACAAGTGGATATATATTTACCCTTAGTAGGGGTGCTGTGTCTTGGAAATCATCTAAGCAGACTTGCATTGTAAGATCAACTATGGAAGCAGAATTCATTGCATTAGATAAAGCTGGTGAGGAAGCCGAGTGGCTTCGTAATTTTCTTGAAGACGTTCCAGTTGGCCAAACCCGATACCAACAGTGTGTACATTGTGATAGTCAAGCAGCTATTGGTAGAGCCAAAAATGTCATGTACAACGGCAAGTCTAGACATATACGTCGTAGACATGATACCGTTAGACAACTACTTTCGAATGGAATCATCTCAATTGATTATGTGAAATCAAAAGAGAATATAGCGGATCCATTGACTAAAGGGATTCCTAGAAAGTTAGTTAGAAATTTGTCCAAAGGAATGGGTTTAAGGCCGATCCATTGTTGATTATTGCGGTAACTTTACCTAGAAGAGTGGAGATCCCACGAACTAGATTCAAAGAGACAACTAAGTGATGATCGACTGTTAACACTATGGAGTTTTAAACTCATACTCATTCCTAGACAAGACAGTGCATATATATAAGGGTAAGCTTTTAAGCTTTTAATGGTTTCTTAATCTGATGTGTTTAGATGATGTATGTTGACTTACATCACAAGAAATCACCTATGTGAGTGTGAAGTGTGAGCCGCTTCTATGAGAATTTAAAACGGCCGATTCTCTAGAACACTCGCAGAACCAGGTGGTGTCCAGGGCCAAAATGGACACAGCATGAGAACCAATGATGCTAGAGGAGCAACTGTGTGACTCCTATTGTCTTGATATACACTAAAAGGTCGACAGTTCAAGGCAGCACATCCACTGATTGACCAGTATATCCGATAGGTTTTTACTAGAGAAGGTTCAAAGGCAAACCTTTCTCGATGCAGTTGTTTCTCGTAGAGGAATCGCACTTTGCATACATGATCATTTGCATTTGGTCATGATGGACTAACTTCTTATCCATGTGGGGGATTGTTGGAATTTATGACTAAATCCTATGGGTTATGAATAAGAAGTCTTACTGGTTCGCCACTACTGGTCGCGTCAGTTTGTCACCGTCGTGTCGGTTCACCAATAAGAGACAAGTCTATCTGATCGTGCTTTTTCAAAGTCTATAAATAGGGCGCCCTAGTCACAGAATAAAAAACATTTTTCTGCATACACTTTTTCTGTATACTGCATATATATTCTGTGCGTTCTGAAAGCAAACTCGTTGGATTCGCTTGGGCTCCAGATAGACAGAACCATCTTTCTGGAGACGAATAATCCGCTCTATCCTGGGAGACAATTGCTCAGAAACCTTCGGCATCCGTATGAAAAAGCCGGAGCAAATCACCAAGAGGGGGGTGAATTGGGGATTTGAAAAATTCTTTCGCTCAATTCTGGAAATTAATCGCTGAAGCAAAGTAGTGCAGAGAAAGGGGTGAGAGAACAAGACACAGCAAGATTTATATTGGTTCAATCTAACTCCTTGACCTACGTCTAGTCCCCAGACTCTCTGGGATTTTCACTATCACTCACAATCAGTTACACACTCTGTATTTGAAAGCTATCCACTCACCAGGATACACTCCCCCTTACAAATTGTACACTGATATCCCAATCTCCAAGTCCCCCGACTTGAGATTCTCACAGTAAGTGATATACCCAAACACAGTACACTACACACTCTGTAACTTGGGATGATCATCTCTCTAGGACTCACTCCCCCTTACAAGTTGTAGTTGTACAATCAATCTCCAAGTCCCCCAACTTGAGATTCTTTACAATCAAATTCTTAACAAAAACAAACTCTCTCTAAGAGCAGATATTGATAAACACTAAAACTCAAATCTCTCAGGATAATTTACAGAAGAATGAATACAAAAATCTCAATGTTGCACACCGTAATTGACTTGTATCTTGTCTGTCATAGTTCTTCTTCGAATCTGAGTTATATTTATAGCTGTTGAAGTTCATTTTGAATGAAGAACATAGCTGTTGGAAGAGCACTACGAATTTTGAACGTTGGAGGCTCCACTTCCAGAACTAGTTGTTGAGAATCCATTAAAATCTTCTTGATGAATGGATTCTGCTTTTGTCTAATCTGTTGTAGACATTCTCGCAATGTGGGACTTAATTAATATGAAGATAATGTTGATGTCCCTGTGTTGGAATGGGCTGTGCTTAAAGTTGCAATTATTTAATCCAAGTTGGAGCACTTTATAAGACAACACAATCACTCTCTCTCTTGCTTTACAGCTCGTTGTCTAAATCTTCATTGTTTTCTTCAATAAACCATCTAAAACTTACTAACAAACTTGTTAAAAGACGTTAGGAATAATAGCAATTAAAGATATGAAGTATTAAGATCATTAAAATGATTTTCTCAAATTCGCGCCTTCTGGTTTTACAAATCTGTGTGTTACAAACTCGAGTTTACAAACCCAGACTCGAGTTTGGAATTCATCTAAAGAGCATCTTGTTTTGAAAGACTTCCTAAACTCGAGTTGATTAGTGACTGACTCGAGTTTGGTTCTTACAAAGAGAAAAGTCGCGAGTTGCTCTTGAATGAAGTTTTGAACACAGTGCTAAACTCAAGTCATTTAGTGACTGACTCGAGTTTGAAGCTGTAACATCTCATTTTCCAAAAGCGGAATGAGGTACTTTCATTAGAGTAGAGCATCAGAGCAATTTAAAAGAGAGAGTATCTGATAAACATCCTGTTGAGGTACCTAGTTGCTTATACAACAGTACAAAGGTCTGAATATTTACTGATATGGGAATATAAGTTCAAAAAGAAATTCTTCGGCTGGGACTCTAAGCATGCTGCTTGCCCTTATCTTTGGTGCTTAGTCCTCCTGATCCTGAAGCTATATTAAGAGCTGAGGTCCATGCATCGAACCTCAGGTAACGGTTAACCTCATACTTATGTAAACAATATATGTATGACATCACAGCATTAATCAACACATAAGTATATAGCAAATGCAAGATTAATATATCCACCGTACACATCACATGTAAGGTTATCTATGCTAACAATACACATCGCATGTACAGTTATCTATACAATTCACATGTATAGTTATCCATGTTAACAATACACATCACATGTAAAGTTATCTATACAAATCACTTGTATAGTTGTCTATCACATATAAGCATACAATAAGTATTAGAGTTAGTGTTACAGTACGCGAACGTACCTTCGTTGACGAGCGTTTAGTACGTTGACGATAAAATGTACTTTTGACGGAAAACAGCGGAACGACAGCGAAATGACAGCGGGACAAGATTACTGATATCCTATAATGATAATATCACATTTATCAATATTTGATATCATAACAGGCATTTTAGGTACAAATTACCATTTTGCCCCTGATCCCCTAATCGGCGGAATTTCGCCAGCACTTCGCTATCTTGACCCTAATCTTCCAGAATTTCCACATATCTCTAACTCCAATATATTTCCCAAAATAAATATCATATCTATCCTAAAACATGATATCTAAAATATACTGGAAGATTAAAGATCTACTCTAAAACTCTAAGAACTACCGAAAGAACTTAAGACTAAAGACTAGGGACCGAAAGACTTACTCAGAGCTTCGCTATGAACCTCTTGCTCCTCTTCCAGAGCTTCTCTCTCTAACTTCTCTCTAGGATTGTAAGTGAATTGGTGAAGAATGAAGAGGAATCATGGCCTATTTATAGAAAAGCCCAATGGCATTTTCGTAATTCCTTTGAACTTTGTCTGATCAGTTTCTGGCCGTTAGATCGCACTTCTTGGAGGTGGCAAGATCTTGGACTTACACCTCTCAAGGATGATTTCATCCCTGCTGCATCATCAAGCCTTATGTCATCTTGCTTTATCAGGTAAAATTCCTGATTCGGTATCCTGATCGCGAAATTTCGTAAAATCTTAAAATTCCGGGAACAACACTCTGAGGATCTTTTCTTCCTCTTTAAGAATACTGTACTTTCCTATCCTTATACTCTTATTAAGGATATTCCGTTATCTGCCGAAAATCCTCGGTATTCGTGCCCGGCTACAGAAATAACGTTGTCCGGTACTAACTCCGAGACAAAAATTCACTGATTAACATTATACTCTGGTTTTTCACCACTTATCCCTAGATTCCCACAACGGGATTATTTTCTATCAGTTCTCATTTCTACTATCTGCTTTAATCCCACAAAATATCTTCCTGGCCGGATCTCCAAATCACTCCGTTGGTTACAGAAATGATTTCGGAGACAGTCCACTCCGAGATAGAAATTCACTTGTTCCTAATATACTCTGACTCAAGAAACCCAGTTCACGGTTTTCTAGGAAGGATTTTATTTCTATCCGTGGTCATTTATCCTGTTCACATTTTTACTATTATAATATTACTTAATCACCACATGTCTTAGCTTATAATGTTATTTTAATGCAAATATCTAGATATTAATTTCTTAATTTTCATTTCATTTTTCTTTATTTTTCTTCTAATTTTCGTTTTTATTTATATATATATATATATATATATTTATTTTAAGTAATTTTCACCTTTTTCTCTTTATCTTATGTCTAAACAATTAGCCATTAATTATCTAATTAATCACTTACTAATTGTTGACAATTTTCTTAATTAGTAATAATTATTATCTCACAACTATTTTACTGAAATTGATAATTTATGCACTATGCAAAATATTAAAAACCATGGGGCAATTTATGTTCCCCAAAATGATATTTAATTTTACCTCATTATTTCCCAAGGATAATAATCTCATAAATTACCTAAATTAGAGACAACATACTCCCTAATTTTTAATAAATATTTAGTTTCCTTTTAGGATTTATCATAATTTTCTCAGGGTATTTTATAACTCATAAATATTCCAGGGACCTATTTGCAAAGTATCTAATGTCTTAGGGACCTTTTCGCACATTATTTAATCTCAGGAGAAATTGTCCTAATAATAAGATAAATTCAATACAAGGTGTTTGAGACCTCATATTCACCTATTTTCAATAGGTATATTCTACAAATTTATGATATTTACCCTACGTCAAATTTTAGGGTATTACAGAAGCTTTTATGAAAATCTTGAGTTTAAGTTTAGAGCTTCAAAACTGGAGTTTAGAAAACGCAAACTGGAGTTTACAAAATCTGAAATATTGTTTAGTTCTCTATATAGCCCAGACTTGAGTTTTGATATCCAAAACTCGAGTTTCAGTGTAAACTGAAACTTTTGAAAAATCTTTTCATATGTAAACTGGAGTTTCTATTTTTAAAACTGAAGTTTTCAAAACAGTCATTTACTCAAGGCTTTCTGTTTGAGCTAAACTCGAGTCTCCAAAACCTTGACTCGAGTTTCAATGAAAAACTGAAACATTGAAATACCTTTGAAAGCTCAAACTGGAGTTTCCATTTTCAAGACTGGAGTTTAGAAATCATGTAATAGTTCAAGTGTTTTCAAAACAGTCCTAAATTCGAGTCTCCAGAAATCTGACTCAAGTTTCAGTGTGTATTCAAACTTTGAAAAACTTTTCATTAAAGTGCAGACTAGAGTCACTGAAACCAACACTGGAGTTTACAAAGCAAATAATAACACAAGTGTCTCTGTTTATCCTAAACTCGAGTTTGCTTAACCCAGACTCGAATTTACGAATCTTTAGCTCTTAAACTTTTCTTGTAAACTGGAGTTTGGAAGGTTCAAAGGTAGAGTTTGAAAACTTGATAAAACGTTGAAGCTTCTGTTTGATCCCAAACTCGAGTTTCTAAGACATAGACTCGAGTTTACAAGTCTTTGAAACTTTTGGCCTTTAAACTTTCTTGTAAACTGGAGTTTTAGAAAGACTGAAGGTAGAGTTTGAAAACAAGTTGAAATGCAAGTGTTACTGTCTTTGTTCTAAAACTCGAGTTTCAAGATTTAGACTCAAGTTTACAACTCTTGTAAACTTTGATAGCTCTCTATAACTCTGCAAACTCGAGTTTGCCTATGCAAACTAGAGTTTAGCTTTCTTTGTCAAAAAAAAAAAACTGAGCTTCTGTCTATCAAGTCCAAACTCAAGTTTAGTTACCTAAACTTGAGTTTGCCTTAAACAGAAAGTTTTACAACTTTCAAAGACAAACTTCAAATTAAGTTTACAATTGTCAGTTATCATCAAAACATCTAGAGAACTAACATTCCATATTGAGGGAGCAAAATTGTCTTAAGGACACAACGAAAGTTGGGCCCGGATTTCTTCAAAGTTCATTACCATATTTCGGCAGTCTTTTGAGTTTTTACTGTTTTTCCCTTCTTGTGTGGAAGTATTGTTTGTTTACAGATTATGCATATTGATTACACAGATTCTTTCCCTTATGAAAATTCCAATTTGAATAATTTTCTACAACACATTTCACATAATCCTTTAGTGTAATCCCAGTCATCTACTCCCATGTTGCAAAGTATTTTAAATTTCTACAATTTAGATTTTCTTGCAGCGACTACAATTTAGATTAAATTACCCATGCTCAGTAGGACTTCAAATTTTAAATCCAGCTTGAGTTGATTGTAAACATATAAACAATTTCAAGTAGCACACTGGGTATTAAAGGTAGAATGTGCAGCAGTAATGGTCTTAGTGAAAACGCAACTATTGCTTTGATATATGAAACTTGGCAAATTTTGATGCTTCTATTGTGGCTAAGTAAGCATAATATGAATTGAGGCAATTGCAATAATAAATCTTCACGGCTCAAATTCCAGCATTGATGCAACAATGTGTACAAAGAAATTAGGGAAAATCCCTCTTCGGGCCAAAGTAATTAAAGTATTGTAAAAAAAGCCCAAAGAAAAGTCATATGTCAAAAAAGGCCCTAAGCCCTATCATATATTATGTATCATTAGATTATATATTAGTTTATAAGTCAAAAAATTAATTTAGAGAAAAACGATAGAGTTAAATATCATTTTTGCCGTGAAAGTTTACCCTGATGAGCACTGGTCACCGGGAAATTTTGTTGGTCTCATTTTTACCCTGAAAGTTTACCCTGATGAGCACTGGTCTGCACCCTGAAAGTTTACAAAGAAGAGCAACAATTCAACGATCAAGATCAATGGATGGGCAAGATTGCTATGTTTTTAAACTTCATGAGCAAAAATGATACCAAAAAAACTTCCGAGTGACCACTGCTCCTCGGGAGAAACTTCCATGGCAAAAATGGTATTTAACCCAAAACAATAAATATAAATACTTTAAATTAATTTATTGAGCTTTCCAAAGTCAATGTAGATGGAGATTCTCTAGCAAAAGAGAGCTGGATTATGGCCACTGATCAGATAGTTAATATCTCCTTTTATTATAAAAAAATTATTTAACTTTCATAATCACTTTAAAAAAAAACCATTTGGATTATGGCCACAGGCGCTCTTGTTTCTACTTCTAGAATATGCTATATCCACATTTACCTTCACCCATCCCTTCTCTGGAAGACGCCAACTCTCTCGAGTAGGGGCCAAAGTGACGCCTTGAAATCTTAAGCCAACAAGGCGTTCATTAGTAGAGTTCATGCAACCCATTATGGCATAAGTGCTAGCAAGAATAGTATCATTCAAAGTGGTTCTTCCCTCGAAGAAAAATAGATTCCTCCGTTGCCATATCCATCAGCATAGGATAATGAATTGAGGAGCCAACTCCTTGCTTGCGACTTCCTGTCCGCTAACATTCCACCATACGCAATCCGACAAAGTCATATCACAGAACCTACGCCACCTTTCTCGTGGAACTACCTTCCTCCATAATGATCTTGAATGTGGGCAATCACGAAACACATGCAGGGTGTCCTCGACTCCTTCCCCGCATAGGGCACAATTAGGATATATTGTCGATTTCCGTTTCACTCGATTTGCATTAGTGAGTAGGCCCTGCCGAGCAACCATAGTAATCTAGCACCCATATAAATTCTCTATTATGTGGGGGATTGCATGTTCAATTTGCTTATAATTTCAAGCCATTAGTGACACTGCATGCATCTCTAAATTTAAGAAAAATGCTAAAAAGAAAATGCAGGCTAAACAAATTTAATTGATGACACTATAAGGCTGATGGAACAAATTTAATAAAATCACATTATTTTATCCTAGCTGGTAGACATATGTGAAAGCGGAGCTAAATCACCAAGAGGGGGTGAATTGGGGATTTTGAATTTTTTTTTTCAAAGTTCTGTTTTAAAAGCATTGAAACAAAGTAAAACAGAGAGTGAGGAAGAAGAGTAACGAAACAAAGGTTTATACTGGTTCGGTTCAACTCTATGACCTACGTCCAGTCCTCAGGCCCCTGAGTATTTCACTATGTCAATTGATTACACCCTCTGTAACTCAAGAGTAATTCTGTCACCAGAACTTACTCTCCCTTACAAGTTGTAATCAATGAACCCCAATCTCCAAGTCCCTTGACTTGAGATTGTTTACAATAAATGAAATACAATTAATGAACTCTCTTAAAGAGTGGATAGAAATGAACACTGAAGCTCTATAGTATCAAAAGATAATCTGTACAAGAAAACTTAAGAGTAGATGAACAACTTGAATGCCTTTTCGTTTTCTAACTTAATCGTTGTTGAGAAGATTGAATGCTTCTCTATTTATATATAGAGAGTGATTAATAATCATTGCAAGATTCAATCTGACCGTTGGTGCATTAATATAGCTGTTGGAGGCACTTTGGTCTCTTCTCTTTCTACTCTTTGTTTAGTCCAAGTGTTCAGAGGATAAATTTTGACTTCCTTGTGTTTTTTGTCCATTGGAATGTCAGTGTCTTGTTTAGATGTCTTTGCATTTAATACTCTGACATGCTTTTTGCTTATGTAGGAGCAGGTCTTATAATCTTTTTAAATCATCTCTAAAATAGCTAAAATCCACTAGAAAACACGTTAAACATATCTAATGAAGTTGATAAATAATATTAGGAAGTATTAAGATCAAACAAGATAGTTTTCATAGATTTGGCAAATTTGAATTTTCACTAGCCGTGACACAAACTCGAGATACTCGAGATTGTGCATCAATACTCGAGTTTGTCATTATGCACTTAAGTGTAAACTCAAGTCTCCAAGTCGATACTCGAGTTTCCTCCTTCCAGAGGGGGAAGACGCGATTTGAGCTTTGGAGCTTCAGTTTAGTTTGGGACCAATACTTGAGTTTTCAAGCAAAACTCGAGTTTTAGACTTTTAATGAATATATGTCCAAAACCTCAAAACTTGAGTTTTCATTCAAGACTGGAGTATTGAAAACATTGAAAATCATCGATGCTCTCTGAATGACCAAAACTCGATTTTTTAAACCTAAACTAGAGTTTCTATTTTTATCTTGAAACTCAGAGAAATATTCAGTCATTTTAAAACTAGAGTTTTCGAAACTGAAGTTTTGCAAACCAGAGTTTATAAATGTATAGAAAAATGATAATCATTTGTGTTTAGCTAAAACTCAAGTTTTCAAAGCTAAACTCGAGAACTCGAGTTTCCATTTAAAACATAAAAACATTTGAATTTGGAGTGAAGTAGGAAACTGGAGTTTTCATTTAACAAACTTAAGTTTTTAGATTGTTTAAAGCATGAAAAACTTTTTGACTTCCAAAACTCGAGTTTTCAATCTGAAACTCGAGTTTTCCCAAAACTTATAAAGTCTAGAAACTGGAGTTTTCATTTCCTTTGGAAAATAGTGAAATATCTTTTTGGCTAGACTCGAGTTTCCAAACCTTATAAATATAGTTCACTGATTGATAATTTCAAAACATAATTTTATAATGCAAAATGAGAGCATTTAACTTTTAGTTATCAATAACTTTCTTTACAATAGTACCTTCAACTTTGTTAATGATGGCATTCGGTGAGCCTTATAAATATATCTAATATAACTCCTGGCTATCATCTACACTTACGATCGGAGAAAATATTATTCAATTTTAGAGGTAAAGGTAAGGAATAAAAATTAGTGACTAATAAAATATGTCACTAGGTATGCGTGAAATTATTTTGAATTGTTGATAATCTTTTGGTTAAAGTAACAAAAAATGTTTCGTTTCATTGTTTTGATAAAAAAAGAAAAGAAAGAAAGAAAGAAAATTTCTATGCATAAGGTGAAAAGAGTTTAGATTACAACGACAAAAGTTTTGTTTCATAGTCACACGTCAATATCCAAAAAAAATGAAAATAAAAAAAATAAAGCCTTGCAAAAGGTGATGAAGACTTTAATATAGTAGAGAGGGAGAGGCAGGAGTAGTAATTATAAGAATATAATGTTGCAAATGAATTGAAAAGACACTGGTTAGAGACGGATTGATTGAGACGAGAAGACATGATAACACAAAATGAGATTCCTCCATATTGGTCGTAGTGGGCCATTATCATCAGGTTTTGACACCAACTTCCATTAATTCTTAACATAAAAGACAACACTTCCGTTAATTCATCTGTGTCAAGGCACTATACAATACTACCAAATATGTTACGTGATAGGGATAATAATGGCGCATTTAGCTCTTGATCATTGTCAGCATGCCACGTGTCTATACTTCATTGGTTGTTCTTATACCTGTAATCATTATATATAGAACCATTTTATATATATATATATATATATATATATATATATATATATATTATTTGGCTCATCGTAAACATAAAATCTAGTTGATTTTTTTTTCAGAGACAAAAAATTACATGAATTATTTGATCATATTTTAATTTATAATTCAGAAAAAGTAATTTAAAAAACTAAATAATATAAATATTTCAAAATAATTTAATTAATTTTCTTAATATTTAAAAAATGTCAACATTTTGGTGGGGGTAATTTGTAAGCCATAAACCAAAGGACAAGGCCTCTTTACAAAGAAATCTGAAATCACATTTTCCATATGAATAAAATCTTTTTAATTTGAGATATAATCATTAGGATAAACGAAATTATTTTGGATGAGTTAAACTTTTTAAACTTTGTGATTGAGTTGGTTAAAATTTTCTGATAATAAAAACGAAGTAATATTCCTGAATCATGTTAAACATAAGAATAATGTGAGATTGCATAATTCAAACTACAAATAATGGTCCCTTTCTTTCAACTTTGAAATAACTCAAACCAACCCCACTTTTCTAGCTGCAAATAACTCAGATAGTGGTTCGAACAACAAATGACAAGAATAATGGCTGTTGTTACATTTGAATTTGGTGTATTTCTTTATTAGGATCATAAATCAAAAGATGAAGTAATATCATAGGATTAAGCTGCAAATATACACATGACATATTAGCCCATGAGTGCCCAGCACCATAACTTTTTTTTTTTTTTTTGCAAAAGTACTCACGACGTTATGTTTTGGGTACAAAAATACCACGGGCTAGTTGACCGACGTTGACCATTAACTTGGACAGAAATGAATAGTAACTCAGGTGAAATTACTATTTTACCCTTAGTTTTAAACTGAAATTATCATTTTGCCCCAATTTAATTTTTTTTTTTAAAAAAAACTAAATTACAGGCAATAAACATCATTTTTGAAAAGGACGTTTGAATAGGGGTAATTGTAAAAATAACATATAAAACGTCCTATATTAAATTTAAGACGCCTTATATAAGGCGTCTTTATTTATTATAAGGACACCATATATAAGGCGTCCTTATATAGTATAAGGACGCCTTATAAGGCTTCCTTATATAAGGACACCTTATATAAGGCGTCCTTATAATAAATAAGGACGACAAGACTAATTCAATTTAAACAAAAATGGAATATATGCTGCTATAAGCCTATAACACGTTACATATAATAAATAAGCAAAAGGGCGACCATCAGATAATACCACAAAATGGCATTCAAATTCTTTTAATTTTAGCAGCAACTACTTTGAAATATTTTTTAAATCAATATATATGTCAAAGCTGCAGTAGTTCCCTTACACCCTAACAAAAATTAATCCAATATGGCAGTAACAGCTTATGCAGTCCCATAAGGCAACATTCCTCAAGTAAATAATTAAGCTGAACTCTTTTAATCACAAACGCACACCAACATGATTAAGCATTTCATGCCCCCCCCTCCTTCTCTTCCTGGGCCTCTTGCGCCATACTTCTTTATGAAATCACACTGTCAGATAGTTATTAATAACTGGGAACTTCAATTGCGGAAACTTGAAAACAAGATTTGTACTTGGTAGAATAGAACTTACTTTAAAGACTTTCCATGAAAAACAACTGGAGGAGCAATAGCAGCAAAGACACAACTTAATATGCAGCTGCATCATGTCAAGGTAATTAATAGAAGGATTAATACATTAGTCACTAACTAGTGTGCCAGCATTAAGTAATAGATTGACATACCATGTAAATCAGGAAAAACCACCCAAACTTGAACGCACTATCTGTCCTGCTAAAGAATCATACCTTGTTAATTTTAAATGAACCTGAAGAAAGAGATCTGTCATTGTGTTGTAATCAACTGGGCAACCTCCGTCCATTAGAGACATCATACAAAATTAACAGCACCCTGCCAGCAAGCAAGATTAAAATTATTCTACGTGAAAAAAATTCAACACAATTTCTAAAACGGGGAAAAACTTTCAGAGGAGGTGAACAAGATAAAAAATAATATGGATAGGCAAACATCATAAACAAGGTCCAATTTGCAGCATTAATTGACATTCATGATTGGTACTAACCTAAGTAGGTTTCACTACAACAGAAATTAAGTGCACAACAAAAGTAACAAATCTCACAGGACGTGCTTCTACATAATAGCTTCAAATATTTGCATTTAATGAAACAGCTTACCTGGGGATCTGCCCGTAAAATTGTTTGAAGAAGGAACAAGTAATCAGGTGTGTATCCAACCTTCAGCAAATTAACAGAGAAAAACGCATCAGTCACTTGTAACAAAACAGAATACTTAACAGTGTAATACTCCAGATAAAATTATAAGCATTATTTCTTAATAGAACACGCAACGCAACTATATTAAGTTACAAAATATTTTAAACATAGTAACTAACCATTCAACTCCTTGTATCTTTCTTTGAAAACCTTTGCATATCGTTCAACTTCCTCTTCTGATTTTCCTTCCATCTCAGAAGCAATACTCTTTATATCATTCCGCCCATACTTTTCACAGGCTCTAATGAAAGTATTGAAATCCCTTCGGCTCCATGAAGAAAATCCCTATATTTACACACAGAAGGGTTAAAATATGGAGACCAAAAAGGAAGAACAGTTTATATGCAAAATCCACTCACCTCCTCCAGTAAGAGCTCTTTTTCTTCCAGTTCTTCAGCAGTTAAGGGATCTCCCACCTCTACACACTCAAACTTATCATTATTAGAATTTGCTGAGAAAAGAGAAGGGACAAACCTGAAGAACATTGTCAAACCTTCTGGTTCGTCAACATCTATGGAGTCTTTTATCTGATCCTTCTGATGTGCTTGCTAAAAATTCAATCATTTCATTAAGTATTAAAGTCAACCCAACAGACAAATAAGTGAGTGTTCATGTAAAGAACTACCCACCATGAGATAGCGTACTTCCTTTATATACAGCTCACTCAGCCTTTGAGTGTTGAAAAACTGGAAATCATGCCTAAAGATAGGTAAGCAACAATCAGTCACAAAATAAGCATTATGACAAGACAAAAACATGTTTCATAAGACGCTTACAGCTGAGTTATATATTGTTAATGAGAAATTCAAAATCAACAGAACGTGAATGAGAAAAATCAAAACGCTCAGCCATAACTTGTCTTTGTGGATATTTAATCAATTAAAAAAACTATAGTAACCATAAAAAACTGTGTTGCTATTAAGTGCATGAAATAAACAACATATTATAGCACATCAATAATTTTAACCTATTAAAGAGGATAGGATTCCAGCACAAATAAGGCCAAGAATGCTTCAGTTTTACACACAACTGTCTTCTAAGTTCATATTAAACGAACAACATAAAACTGCTCAAGAAAAAATGACGGCAAACATGAGTTAACATAAGCACAACAGATCTATCAAGAGAGGTTAAGCCATGAGTATTTAAAAACTATAAACTTTAAGTTATAGGTTCATACTGTCATCCATCTTAAATTTTATATCATCTTCAGTAAATTTCTTCATCTTGGCATCAAGTTCAGCTGTTGCTTCCTCTCCTTTTAGCAATAATCCTGTCAATATCTTCATCGGTAATTGTACTACCCTTAGAACTGAAAACCATTTCAGCTCCAAATCTGACCATATTAAGTAACTCATCTTTATTTACAGCTGCACAAACAATAACAATCTAACATTAAAAAAACTCATGCATTTGGCAGGGAGGAGAACGCCAAGGATCCGGACTGAAAGACAGACAGCAAAACAGAATAGGAAATAAGTCCAGAGTTGAGGCAGGGAGGAGAAGGAAGAAGAGATTACCTTATTTGAAGAATGAAGCAGCACAGGATCGATCGACGGGATTGAGCAGCTAGCGTCCAAGAAAGATAAATGTGAGAGCGAGGGAAGACGGAGGAGGATTTGAATCTAGGGTTTTTGGGAGAGTATGAGTGTTTCGGCGAGCAGGGGAGTGTCTGTACGCCGCGAGGAGGGGGAGAGTGAGTGTGTGTGAGTTGTCAATTGAAAGCAGATCAGAGCAAAAAAAATTAAAGAAACAATTATAATATCATGAAACTGTTATGAATATTCTTATTATGTGGATGTCCATTGACCTATAATCTCCAAATACAGGATGACATGGTATATATGCATAGTAATCTACTATTTGCATCCTTCTATAAATAGAGATCTCCTGTAACTATTCACTACACTTGAATGAGAATCCATTTCATCTCTCTAGAATTTCCTCTGACTTCTCTCTAGAATTCCTTCAGTTTCATTACACGTTATCAGCACGATGGCTTCTCCTTCGGCTGATAGCTTCTTCGCAGCATTTCTTTCTTTCTTTTCTCATTCTTCACACATGGGTTTGGATGATTCCTCTAGAATTCTAACATCTTTCCCTTCTTCTCCGATGTAGCATACTGTAACTATGCTACTTCATCATCTTCTATTTATGCCTTAACTGAAACCATCGGAAATCTTAACCTCATAGGCTCTATTCTCTACTAACTAAATACTTCCCTAGTCTTCAACTCACATGTTCTTCCGATATTGCAATCCCCAAAAAATAATTTCTCTTCTTCTCTACTTTTCTCCTCTTAGTCTGGAAGTAGACAAAGAAACTGAAACCAGTATATCTGCTTCTACCTTCTCGCAACAACAGTCGATGTGAGAGATGTCGAGAGAGTGGAGGAATGCAAGAAGAGAGAGAGAGTTTAAAAAAACAAGGAGTCACGGACGAGCGTTGAAATGTTTGTGTGCGTCCCACCACCAGGAAGTGATATGCATTCACGGGCCAAGGAAACAAACCGAAGGTAAGAAAAAAAAACAAAGGAACATGTGTGTTAAAATAAAAAAATTCTCATAGGTCCCACGTTTTTTTTAATTACTTTATTATATTTGAGAAATGTTGTAGCTTCACATGCTACGAGAATTTATTTTTATAAAGTAAAGTAGAAGACCACCTTATTTATTTGTGGGACCATCGTGTTAGTGGATCTTTTAGAAAGGAGTGATGTATGGTGATATATTATAAAAAACTAGAGACTAGGGCTTAACAGTTCGTGAAGCCACATACACAACACTACCAATCATCTATTAGCTTATCTTATTACCTCTTGTGTATCACCTTATTTGTCTTCTCATCCATCAAATTAATTTCTCAAAAGCAAACAAAACCATTAGATTAATCCAATGGCTTTATAACTTTACTTGTGTGTATTTATTTTTATTGTTACTAACATTTATTTATAAATCCCCCTTCCCTTTTATTATTTATGGCAACGACACTAATATATACATATTAGTGGGTTCCAACTATTTGTTTTATTATGCTTATACTTTATTTATCCTGAAGATAAACTGTTAAAAGATCATATATATTATTATGAGATCAAAATGCCATAGAGATATGAGGCATAGATTGGCTTGAGAGATGAGGTATAAATTGGCTTGAGCCTGAGAGGCAAGATAGCCTTAATTTCAGAGGCAAGATTGCTTGAAGCCAAGAGGCATGTTAGCCTGATAACAAGAGACAAATTATGAAACAATATTTGATCCATAAATTTTGTATGTTATCAGTTGTATAAAGGCCTCAAAATTGTATATTTGGCATTAAATATTCCCTTAAATTATGAGACAAGGGATTGTATGATCATGATTGATATTATAAATAAATATATTCAATTGCTATTGTAGTAGCAATATTGTGGATTAATTTCTTGCCATGATCAAACAAATCAGTGAGTTATGGATCATGAATTTTTATCCAACTTCATTCCCAGAAGTGAATAAAGAAAATATATTATTATGGTTGTTATGTGATTTCTATGATTATAACAATTTTTATAAATACGAGAAACGAATATTCATAAACAAAATAATTAAGCAAAAGGAAATATTATTTCAACAAAGTTTAATTGCGAGTGGCTCAACATCATTACAAACTTTAATCATCTCATTCTGAAGATATTTAATGTCTTCTTCTTTTGCTTCTCTTGAGATGGGATCCAGATGAGGCAAAGCTCTTCGTAATATCGAGATTTGCGTCATAAGTTTTTTGAGCTTCTTGTGTGGCCACTCAGTTAACCCTCCTTTTTGATAGATTTTTTGTATGGTGTGAGTAGACATATTTAATTGTTTACTCGCTTCATCAAGGGTTAAGTGAAAATAATTTCTTAAATCATGGAGCGTTGTTTTCTTTATTCTTTCTCGTTGCTCCATAGATAACCTATATAATTCACCCTGGTTAAGGGATGAAGTATCATAGGGTATACTTACTGCAGGTTGTTTTCCTTTGCCTAATGAGTGTTCAATATTGGTTTGAAATGAACTTCCATGGAGGTCATTTGGATTTATAGCCCATTCCGAACCAACACAGAGAACCTCATGATAGGCTAATACAGGATCACGCATCAAGATATATCCTGATGCTTGTAAATCTATACAATACTGTGTCAGAAATTGTTTGATTTCTTCAAAATTTTTCTTTGTGAAATCAAACATTGGAAGCCTGTCAGTATTATAAGATTTATCCTGTACTTTTTCAAATAAAACAGCATGAGTAATCATACCTGTTCTTCTTCCGTGAACTTCAAGTTTATGGTACTGAAGTCCGTTGGTATGAATAATTTCCCGTAAAACATGACAGCAACTACATTCCAATAAGCTAGTTGTTGCTAATTGACTTGTTGTTGATGGCTGGCTAGTGGTTGTTGGTTGGCTAATTGTTATTGGCTGGCTAATGGTTATCGGTTGGCTGATTGTTGCTAGCTGGATCGTGGTTGATGGCTGGCCGGTGGTTGTTTGCTGGCTTATGAATGCTGGCTCATTGATTGTTGTGACTATTGGTTGAATTTGACTGGTAGACTCCATTAGTTCAGCCATAGTTCTACACCTCTTAACAGGCCTCCTTGATGAACCTGTTTCAGTTGTACCTTCAATCCTTGTAGATTGTGGAAGAACACTTGTTCTTGGGGGAGAAGTAGGTACATTTGAAGCAGAAGGAGGAATAGTAGAAGGAGGAATAAACATTTCAAAGGGATTAGGAGATAACAAAGAAGTAAATGACATGTTGGGCTGATCATCATACAACAAAGCATCAAGTAATGCTGTTTCGGATGTATCAGAAACTGGGATAAAACTGCTTGGTCCTGCCATGGCAATAGAATTTAGAGAAATATGTGTGAGTATCTGGTAGTTGATATTATCAGATGCTTGAGTGTTTGTGAGGCATGTTCGTTTGCCTTCCTCTATTTATAGTTGAATTAAATCCTATTGAATCTCTGCAGATTTGCGTAGTCCTGTTAAATCTCTACAGATTTGCTCCCTATAAAGCACGAGCCTGGAATTTTTTTTGACTTTATATGTATACGACAATCTGAGTTGTCGCGCCTGTGATTCCACAGTGATGCGCCTGTGATTACACAGTATTGCGCTCGTGAATCTGCAATTATACACCTGATGATTTTGTATTTAATATATATTTGTTTGTTGATTCTGGAAAATGGAAATTTTGTTACCAGAAGTAACAAAATTATGCATTGATAATGCATTTAGAAATCTGTGGAATTTTAATGAAATAGATATCATATATGCTATTATCATGGAATATTGTATGGAAATTCCATAAATTAATTTTTAAGGTCTCACACTTGAGGGGGAGAATGATAATGATATATATCAAGTGTGAATATTTATGTGATAATTCTTTGTGAATGTTTCTATGTTGATTCCCCCAAAATGAATATTAGATTTGATGATAAATCATATGAAATGTTGGCATGACTTGTTTGATCATCCGAGTCATATATTATGTGCTGCATGTTCTCAGATAGAATTAATTATTGGAAATGGATCTCTGGAAATATATCAAATTGAAAGTTTACATATGAGATTATAAATTTGCAAAGTTTGCAGTGATGTTTGCAACCAGAAGTTTGCAATATATTATGCGCGCAATTTCCAGATTGAATGATCCAGAAATAATGTATTAAAGTATCCATGAATGGATAGATCAATGATTATGAGAACAAAATTTATATGTTGTGTATATTTGCAGCAATTATATAAGCCAACAGAATTCTCCCCGTATAATTGGCTTTTGGTCAGGAGCCAGATTAATTCCATCTTGAAATGTTTTAAATGTGTAATGATTATTAATCTATTACAATGCACATAGATGGATATACAAAGAAAATTGATGATTTGATGAGGGGGAGAAAAATAAGCAGATTGGGTAAAGATAAAGTGAAATGAATTATCATTGGCTCATATTGGTCCTCATACAAAGAAATGTGCACTAAAAGTTTAAAAGATAATTCATTTGCAGATTTTAGCTAATCAAATGCTAAAAGCATTTACTGACCTAAAGTGACAAAGTCACATGTCCCAACTGCAAATGCTCCTATATGAATTGTTATAAAGCACGCCTGAAGCGTTGCTGGTCCATCGGTTATAAAGATAAAAATCCTCGAAAGAGAAAAGGAGCTATAAAATATAGATGATCAAGTCGAGGATAATTAAGTAAAGCTCCAGAAGAGTTATCTTTTGATGAGATGTTATCTCCAGAAGAGATATTACAAGAAAAGTGTATTGTGGTCTAAGAGAGACCTAGGTACCTAATATATGTGAATATAATGAGATCTCAATAAATTATGAATGAAATCCGATGGGACTGAAAATGAAGTCGATGTTAATAATATCTATGATAGCATATGCTGCAATGAATGATAATCATGAGCCACAATATATTTGTATGTGTTAAAAGCACATAAGGCGCCAGAAACACATATGTCCCAAAAGGACTCAAGATGATAGTGCATATAGCATCATTATCTGAATAAACATTTATTGAATTTCTATATGCACATATATATTTATGAAAAGATTATTATGATTTTACTTGACAGATTTAGATCTTGCAGGTATATAATGAACAATCAAATTGGGCGTTTCTAACAGAATATTTGATGACAGAAAGTATAATATGCTCAGAAAGACATTGAAGCAATGCAGTCATCAGGGGGAGTAACACTGATGTAATCAAGAGGGGGAGACGATACACGCTGTACTCTTTTTTCCTTATCTAGGTTTTATCCCACTGGGTTTTTCCTAGAAAAGTTTTTAATGAGGCAGCACTGGATAGTGTATTAATGGATGATGTACTCTTTTCTTTGGCTAGGTTTTTATCCCACTGGGTTTTTCCTAGTTAAAGTTTTTAACGAGGCACATTCATAAATGGACATCCAAGGGGGAGTGTTATGAATATTCTTATTATGTGGATGTCCATTGACCTATAATCTCCAAATACAGGATGACATGGTATATATGCATAGTAATCTACTATTTGCATCCTTCTATAAATAGAGATCTCCTGTAACTATTCACTACACTTGAATGAGAATCCATTTCATCTC
The DNA here is from genome assembly GCA_037074495.1 of Acacia confusa. Lineage (NCBI taxonomy): Eukaryota > Viridiplantae > Streptophyta > Magnoliopsida > Fabales > Fabaceae > Acacia > Acacia confusa. The sequence continues at coordinate 40,016,227 of CM073502.1, read as the reverse complement.
TCTAGAATTTCCTCAGACTTCTCTCTAGAATTCCTTCAGTTTCATTACAGAAACCGAAAATTTAAATTTAGATGCCTAAAATGAAACCTAAAAAAAAAATTGAAAAAAATAATCAAATTAAGGCATTCTATTAGTAACTAAGAAATCTAAAAATCTAAATTTAGGTGTCCTATGTTTAACAAAGAACGCCTAAAATGAAATCTAAAAAAAAAAATTGACAAAAATAATCAAATTAAGGCATCCTATTAGTAACTAAGGAAGCTAAAAATCTAAATTTAGGTGTCCTATATTTAACAAAGGACGCCTAAAATGAAACCTAAAAAAAAATTGACAAAAATAATCAAATTAAGGCGTCCTATTGGTAACTAAGGAAATCAAAAATCTAATTTTAGGTGTCCTATATTTAACTAAGGACGCCTAAAATGAAACATAAAAAAAAATTGACAAAAATAATCAAATTAAGACGTTCTATTTGTAACTAAGGAAGCCAAAAATCTAAACTAAGGTATCCTACATTTAACAAAGGACGCCTAAAAACAAAAACTTGACAAAAAAAAAATTAAGGCATCATCTACAAACCTAAGGAAGCCAAAAAAATAAATTAAAACAAAAAATAATTCATCTCGCGCCAAAAAAAAATCTCTAAATCTTTCATGGCGCCAAAGAATTGATCCTTTTAGGCATCCTGTATATATACTAGGATGCCAAAAATGTTCATTAAGGCTTCCTTATTAACATGAAGGACGCTAAAAATGAAAAATATATTACAAAATATTCTCCTTGGCACCTTGGCGCCAAGCAATTAGTTTTTGGTGCTGAAACCAGCACATATTAGGTGTCCTTAAATTATTTAGGGTGCCTAAAATTAATTTTAGGCGTCCTAAATTTATATATAGAACGCCTTAAGTTTCTACTTATACTTTTTACTCTTTTTTAAAAAATAAGGACTTCTTTTCAGGAAGTAGTATCCACTTTTTGTAATAGTGAAATAAACCCTCCTCCACCAATAGGCCCCACCACCGGCCACACCACCGCCGGCAATTTGGTCAATTCCCTTCTTTCCTCACCCTCCCCTACTACACCCTCCCCTCAAACCAAACACACTATAAGGAAACAAAACATTTATTAATAAGGATGTTAAAATTGTAATTTTCTTAAAGACAAAAAATTTTAATTTTAATTTTTAATTATGAAATTTACCTTCCAACTCATCCAGTTGATGGTTAGTTATTAAATTTAATGATACCTTCACATATATTTTGATAAAAAATATTTACATGCAACTCAATATTTTTATGATATTCCCAGATAGGGACTGTATGCGAATAGAAACAAATAACTTGACAGGCAAGAAGAGAGAGCAACATTGAAGAATTTTAGAAAGGAGCGAAAGAAAGAGTTGGTTTTTTTTTTTTTTTTTTGGGGGGGCACCTAGTGGCTACCCTAAATATGTCCTCCACTCATGACCACTGACCTCCCATCCAGCTTTAGCTTAGAGACGGTGGAGGAATAGTGCAGCGAAAGTGGTTAGGGCTTTTCTGTTTTGGGAATCCTTTAATGCCCTTTTTTAGGGCTCATTTATTCACATATCTTCCCTATTTTTGTCTGTGGCCCCCCACCCCCTCCCTTCCCTCTCCTTTCTCTCCACTCCATTGTACTGTATCCACATTTATTATTATTTTATATTGAAAAGTTTTGGAAGGGTCGACATCAATCCTCTACTAAAGTTAGGGCACGGCCTCAGGCTCTATGAACACTTACTGGGGACTTACAAGATCGTTTACCAAAGGAGTCACAGCGATAGTAGAGGAGATTGAACCCACGACTTATGGGTCTAGTCCTGGATCCCTTACCATCTATGTCAACTCTCATGTATCCACATTTATGATTCTTCATATATCATTTGGTGAAAAATTTGGCTCATGGAAGAGAGAGAGGCTCTCAATTGGGTCTTTAAGACACCACAAATAAATCCGTTTTGGGCCTTGAGATATTGATGTTGTTCCTATGAATGGGATGTAGAATTTCAATGATAAGGTCTGGCCACAAATTTCTTTAAAGTGAGAGTGATGGATAAGTTATAAAATTTCACACAAAGTCTAATTAAATGGGAGCATTTGATTATTGCTTATCAATAACTTTCTTTACAATAGTACCTTCAACTTTGTCAATGGTGGTATTCGGTGAGCCTTATAATTATACATATATCTAATCCAACTCCTGTCTATGAGTCTATCATCAACTATTAAGATCGGAGAAAATATTATTCAATTTTAGGGGTGAAGGCAAAGAATAAAAGTTCGTGACTAATAAAATATGTCACTGCGTATGCGGGAATTTAGTTTGAATTGTTGTATACAAATTGAAGTAGTTGGTAATATTTTGGTGGTCACGAAGAGTGACTAATAAAATATTTCAATGTTGATTTGTTTTTGGTGGTCACGAAGAGTGTTGTTATAGGGAAAAATGTTTTGAGCTTCACTAAATGAGCTTGAAAATACTCATTTTATTCCATTCACAGCGCTTTAAACTCCTGACCAGCTATAAAACAGAACACTGATTTTTTTTTTTATTACTTATGTATATTCATCAACTGCTTTATTTCTAAATTATAAGCTGTAAAATTTCATAAAAATGTGGACCTGTTGTTGAATAGTGGAATGGACCACTTTGAATGAAAGCATATGTCAATGAAATGAACAGAGTGGAATCAAATAAAATTGTTCAAAGAGAATCTCCCAAGCCTAGTAACGTTTCCAAGTCATGACTGAAATTGAGAACCCACCATCCCACTTTTGTCTCATCTTCAATTCCCTCTTTGTTACGTTCCTTCCTTCTCCTCTTTTCTTTATCTCCACATATTTCTTTGTCCCCTTCCCTTACACTTCACTCACTGCTGATTAGATCTGCTTTCAGATAAACTCGATCGATCTCGTCTTCAGGATTTTATACATTAATTAATCAATATTCTTCTCTCCTTGGGTAAAGAGCTTCGTTAATATTCTATTAGCTCTTCATTATCATTATCATTATCATTATCATAACCCTTGGCAAATAGAATTATAAATATAATCCTCTGTTAGGGGCATCTAAATGTTTTATGATACGTTTCATATTGTAATGGGTTTGATTATATATATATATATTAAAATGATAGTACAAATTCTTCATTGAATACGAGTTCACGACGGTTCCGCGTTCTTTTCAATCTTCATTTTTTTTTGGAAATGGTCCATTCATACATACGCCCACACACACATGATTGTCACTATCTTTATCATCTAATTAACAATCTCAAGATTTGACAAGATATCTGGAAAGGGGTCACCAATAAATATAATAGTACAAATGAATGAATGATATAAAGGATAGAGCAAGTTGAATTAAATGTAATTAGTTCATGCTCAATTATTGATATTCGATGTAATTTACTTTATAGTAAGTATTAGTCTTCATATTTATAATATGTTGATTAGAACTGATGTTTTCAAGTGACACATAAGTTTTTATAAAATATAAAACAATTTAAAAAATAAAATGATGAAATTTGATATTTTGTTAACAAAAACATTAAAAAAAATTGTGCTACTAAATGTCTCATTGTATCTAAAATTCTGCATATATATAATCCATAATTTTGGTTGATTTTGATTTTATTTAGATTTATGTCTCAAATTAATCCAGTTATATGTTGAATAAGAGCCACATCAGTTCATTACTAGCTACTAACGCGTTTCCCATACAAATCAGGAAATTATGAGATTACTAGCTATTAATCAAGATCGAATAATTTTTTTATTTAATTTCATTTTAAGTTATTAAGATTAATACAAAATGTAATTTAACTATTTGCATTTTTAGGGGAGACAGCTTTTGCAAGGACACAGCCTTTACTAGCAACACAAACGGGAAGGAGACGTAATGGCATGAGATGTGCTTTAAATTTTCATATTAACATGAGTTGAACACAATCACGTGCAAATGACAGGAACATACAGCAGCAAATTGTTTAAATGAGAAGGGTATTCTTCATATCGTTCGTTCTAGCTACAGCAGCAAAGGTGGTTCGCAATCACACAGGCCCTTGATGCAGACTGGTTTTCCAAATCGACATTCTGGACAGTCTCTATCTATTTCGCATTTCACTTCTACCATCATTCTTGGCACTGATATCCCTGCATATATATATATATATATATATATATATATATATTAAGAAAATTAGGCCTCAAAAAACTAGGTCATGACATAGTGGTGGTTATCACTGGTAGTGTGGTGTCAATAGTGGATAGATGACGGCCTCAAAAAATAAAAACAAGAAAATAACTAAGAACTGTTTTTTTTTTTTAAAAAAAAAAAAGTTTTAAAAACAACTTTTTGTTTTGTAAAATCAACTTATTGAAAAGAATTTTCCAAGAAAATCTTTTTTTTTTAAAAAAAAAAAAAGTTTTTGAAAACACAATCAAACAAGCCCTTAATTATTTAGTATGTAAATTATGGGTTAACTAGGGTAGGTCATGAGGATTTTATATATTCATTATATAGAATAATTGTGTTGATGATTATTGGAAACTGGACGCCTGTCATTAAATTGGGTTATTTAAGGATAAGTATAGTCTAATTGTAACTGAATCGCGGGGTAATCAACCTAACCAAGATAAAAACATAATTGAATTAAAATATACAAAAAATTTATTTATGATCTTGAAAAGGGTGATATTTAAATAAAAAATATATTAACACTCAAGTAAATAAACAGAGTTTTATGATCTAAAACTACACATAATCCAATAAAAAAATGTTATCAAAGAACAAATAATATGTGTTGCTATTTTCTTAAACTCAAAACAATATTTTTTTAGGATTAGCAAGAGGGGAAAAAATATAAAATCAAACCCAGTTAATCTATTCAAAACTACCGTGTTGACAGCCTATACAATGTGACTTACACGTGTTTAGTTATCATTATTTTTTGCAAATCATTGTGATGGTAAATAAATTAGAGTGAGGAAGATTCATATCAATGCCCTCAAATTATATACATGAATCGGAGGTACTAGGAGACCTTGTTTTGGTGCTAAGGGTCATACGTACGTTTTGGCGGCTTCCCGCCGGACTGGCTACAATCGATGTCTGATCGATGGTACTTTTGTTGTTAAAGTGATCAATTAAACTAGGTCCTAATTAATTATGCAGTTTAGGGTCAACCTAGGTCATTCTCCCAAGGAGCAAGCTGTGAGTTTTCTTTAGGACTAATTTTCAAGTGATAAAAGATGCAGTAGAATGTAAATGGACCTAAACTAAAATGCAAAATACTACTACCTATATGCAATTAACTAACTAAATGTAATAATGCAATTGACTCTTAAACCTATATAAGAATGAGACTAATCTATATGAGTTGAATGCAATTTTTGGGGGGTTTTCTTATGAGAAAATAATTAAAATCCTACTAAAAAGATTGATTAAAAGCAAATAAAATAAGAAAATTTAATTCAGTGATGATGATGAAGGGGACAACTTAGGAATTGTATGGAGTCAACTTTCTTGACCTAAATCAATTAATTAGACTAAAAGGAGATTAATGAATTTAATTACCTAATCGAACATGGGAAACCTCTAGCTCAATAACATCTATTCCACTAGAAAACTCATAATAAAATAAGCGGTGGCTAATTAAACCAATTAAAAACCAATCATAAAATAATCTTGAAAATCTTGTTTACAATTATCTAATTAAACAACCAGATAATTCATCAACCTAATTAAACAATTAAGATGATTAACCCAATTAACAATTAAATTAATAACAAAAACTCAATTATTAATTTAATTGACAATCTAAAGGTTGCAAATAAGAGTACAACAATAAGCATAAAACTTCGAATTACCAGTTTAATCCAAAAGGAATAAGTTTACAATCTAAAACTAGATTGTTCTCAATTAACACAACTCGGAATTATTTAAAACTAAATAATCTCAAGTTTGAATTAAAAAGATAAAAAGAACAACACTCCCTTATGGTTTTCATGTGTAAGCCCTAAGCTTTAGCTTCTTCCATGCTCCTCCCAAATTGCCTCCTTAAGAGCTTAAGCTTCCATGAAAATCATTCCTCCTCCAAATATTATGCAACTCACGGCCATGATGATTCAAGAAAATTGTGGTGAATTGATGGATATATAAATGCCTTGACACACACCCTTACCCTTACGTGGCTCTTGTGTGTGAGAGGAATGGATTTAATGGATAAATGCGTGGGACCCGCGGCTGGATGAATTGGAATTGAAGACTCTGCGTAAATTGGTGATGAATGATTCAATTGAATCAACTTCGGTCTTCAACTCCTCTCGTCTTGCGGCGTGGTCTTCAATCTTTCGGCGTTGTAGTTATTCTTCAGCGTGTCTGTGGCTCGCGGCGTGGTGGCGTGGTGATTAAAATCTAGCAGCTAGGTTAATTAACAGGAGAGGAAGAGAGGGCTTTTAGGGTATTAACTTGAGCCCAATAAAATTCAAGTAGTCCCATAAAATTTCACCATTGGATTTCCTTTTAGCTATCCTGAAAAATCCTGCACTATAGGATCTTATAAAATCACAATCTATAATATATCAAGAGATATTATTTAATTAGAATATTAATAATTTAAGCCCAATATCTTATAATTAATTCATATTTATATTATTTCCTATAATTGGCTAACAATCTAAATATTATCTAATAATTTTAAATTAGCCTAAAATAAACCCTAAAATAAATAAATAAGGTGGGATAAAATATATAAAAATTGGAATCTATGTCATTGGTTATCGGAGGGAAGAAGAGATCTTCATGACAGAGTCCAGGCAGCGCCTCAGCCCGTTGCTTCTGCAAATTTGGGAACAGCGAAGCCGCATACTTGAGGCACTCGCACCCTGCTTCACAGTCTGCTTGTTTTGGCCCTATTTCATTCTTTATCACCTTAAGGCCGTCGCAACACTCCGGCGGCGGCACCTCGAAATGACCACCTTCCATGTACAGAAAACACATGTAAAATGCCGTCCCTATTGTCGAACAATTCAGCGCCTCCCCTCGCTCCACCGTCACCGTCGCCGTCATTACCACTAGCCCCACCGCAACGGCCACCAACTTCCTCACACCGTTACTCCTCGTCATTGATCTTTCCTTGCTAGGTGGCTTATTAATTAATTACTCTCTTCCACTGTAATATGGATGGCTCAACCTTGTGTTTTCTGAGAGAGTTTGGGTTATGGTGAAGTTATTATATAGTGGCTCATGAACAAGTGGGAGATCGATTTGAGCCAAAATCAATTAAAAAGCAATAAATAACTAAGATTGAAATACGTAAAGGATTAGTATTCTACTTTTATAAACATGCAAACTCATATATGAATTGATGTGATTCAGATTTCCATATTTTGGTCTTGTATGGTATTTAATGTTATGTGAGACGTATATGAGCGTGAGTGGTCGGCTAAGCTTTAAGATTGAACCCATGTCAGCCTTTTGATATTGGAATCGATGGGCAATCCATTTTCACAAAATTCTAATCACCAAAGATTAAGCAACCCACAAAATTAAATTTTAATCCACTTATTCTGAAATCAGTGTCTTCATATATACACGCTTTCTTTCCACTCTAATTCGAACCCTCATTTTTACCCGGGAAAAAATAATTAAAGCAATGAATTATTATTCTGAAAAATATTTAATATTTCGTATTTATAATTATAGTGGAGATTATTAATTTGACTAGTAAACCACCAAACAATTCATAATGAGAAAGTTGCTCATTAATGATGAAAGCATATTTTGATTTTGTGAAGTGGGAGATTTGTAGTAGCGATCGGGATTGAGATTGGCTTGTCATAAGGATGGAAAATATTGGAAGCAGCACGGCACAAGAGAATCTCCCAAGTTTAGTAACGTTTCCAAGTCATTAAAACGTGGTTGGACTATGACTGAAATTGAGTACCAAGTGGATAAGTCTTGAGATATTTTTTAGAAGAGCTCTCTCTACTCATCATTTGGATTAGTAGAAAGGATGAGTAGGGAAACTAGTCCCACAGGTGCATGCGTATGGCAGGCACAGTGGTGAGAAACGCAGAGCTCAAAGTTCTTGACCCTAAAACTGGTCTCTCTCTTGGCTATAACCAGCCTGGTGAGATTTGCATCCGAGGCCACCAAATCATGAAAGGTACTACGTACTCTATATTAGTTAATACAACAATATTAATAAGTCAAAGTCCATTAATTATTATATTCATCATGTGAATTTTACCCATTATTATATATTCAGGATATCTGAATAATGAGCTAGGAGGCGACAGCAACAACAATAGATGCAGAGGGATTCTTAAAAAATCATGCTTCGTTAAATGTTTTCAAGTGACATATAAGGTTTTATAAAATATAAAAAAATTTAAAAAATAAAATGATGAAATATGATATTTTGTTAACAGAAACATTAAAAAAAAGTGCTAATAAATGTCTCACTGATCTATAATTCTGCATATATATAATCCATAATTTTGGTTGATTTTGATTTTATTTAGATTTATGTCACAAATTAATCTAGTTATATGTTGAATAAGAGCCACATTAGTGCATTGCTAGTTACTAACATGTTTCCCATACAAAGCAAGAAATTATGAGATTACTATCAATCAAAATCAAATGAATTTTTTTATTTAATTTCATTATAAGTTATTAAGATTAATACAAAAATGTAATTTAACTATTTGCATCTCTAGAGGAGGCAGCTTTTGAAAGGACACAGCCTTTACAAGCAACACAAACGGGAAGGAGACGTAATGGCATGGGATGTGCTTTAAATTTTCGTATGAACATGAGTTGAACACAATCACATGCAAATGCTAGGAACATACAGCAGCAAATTGCATCAGAGGTTGAAAAGGAAATTTGATTTGCCGCAGGAAAGAAACAGCCAACAAAAGCATCAATTAAATTTGGGTTATTTATAATGAGTACTACTAGCTACTACACTACTCAGAGTTCTCACAATTATATATTAGAACGGCCACTTGAAAATCTTATTTGTCTTCTATTTGGGAGAGCTTATATGAGGAGCTTATCATAAGTGCTTATGAGTTTTTTCTCAAAATTTTTGTTTAGGTGCAAAAAGTTGGCAAAAGAGCTTATGGTTGAATTTGAACTTATTTCAAAAGCTCTAATTCCTAACTTATGGTAGCTTATGAATAAGAACTTATTATAAACTCTTATGATAATTTCCTAGTTACTTATGTAATATTTTTATTTGATCAAATTATGTATTTTAGTAACATTTTTCATATTTTTTGTAATTTTGATTTTAATTTTTTTTCTTATAATCATCTCAAAAGTCATTTATCCATAAGTCATTCCAAACAAGTTTCTTTTCAATCGGACTTTTCTATAAGTTAGTTATGCAACCACCCATCTAAACATAAATCACGTTTCACAATCGGATTTTTACTCAATCGGACTTTTCTATAAGTCCTATTGCACACCGATAATTCTTAAACTTCTTTTTGCGTTTTTTTTATTCGTTTTTATCATGAGATATGTTTTGTGACTGTGACGACTTATGAGCGATGTGAAGTATAAAGCCATCTTTTCTGAACCCTCCGAAATTAAAGCTCAGGTTGGAGAGATATTCAGGGCCACCACGGCAACCTAACGGTATTATTGGTGGGGCTGTTTCTATGAATTAGATTTATATTATATTGCATTTCAGTCATCATATGAAGAATAAATTTTTATTAAGATAACATCTTCTAGTTTAGATCTAGCTAATTTCTACTTCTCTTTCTTAATATAAGAGTTAACTAGGAAATAGATTTGATCCTAAATATAAAATCTCAATTTACTTTATCTCCTAAATTTATAATTTTTTTTTTAAAATATCCTTATTGATTGAACACATTAAGAGGGTAGTCAAGCCGAAAGTGGTATTATATTTTTGAAAAATCAACCTATATTTATTAGAAATAACTAACAAAATAGTGTTGCATTCCTGGCTTTCATTTTTTGGCATAGCTAGTGAAAGAATACGGGGATTGCTATTTGAGGGTTGGAAGAAAAACGCGGGATGATAGATGTCTCAGAAACATAGTTGTGTAATCAATAGGGAAGACGTGGATATATATATAGTGTGATTATGGCCATTGGATGCTACTGTAACCGACGGTAATGAAGGGACAATCGTGGACAAGTATGTGCCACGAGGAATTCGCAAACTCAAACGCTGCCTCACGAGATTTAATGTCTGCATCAACTTCACATTCCAACCACACAACAGTCTTGTCCACAATCACCATTTGAGTTGCGTATTATGACCTGTGAGATCTTATTTAGCCGCGTAATGATGTTAAAAATAGGGAAAATTTCCCACCTAAATTATAAAAATATTATAAAAAAAGTCTAAAGAAGAGTCATATGTTAAAAACATCCTAAAGTCTTTTCTCGTATTATTTTAGCAAACGTTAATATCTATAACAACTAAATCTATGGATTGATTAAAGACGAGAAAACATCATAGACACGCAAGGAGACATCATAGTACAAAATGAGATCCTCCATGTTTGTCGTATGTAGTGGGCCATTGTCATTAGTTTTTTACACCAACAGTTTCACTGGACAAATTGAATCATCCCACGTCCATTCGTTCATCTGTGTCAAAGCACGATGCAGTACGACCATAGCCCGTGGTAAGGACAATAATGGCACATTCAACTCTCGATCATTCTCAGTATGCTACGAGTCTATATTTCATTGGTTGAACCTGTACATCATTATTTATAACATCATCATGTGCCAACTATGAAAAATATGCACCTTTTATAAGTATTGGAGAATTATGTATACCTTTTATCTACCAACACGGTTACAGATAGGAAAGTCATTTATTGTCATGTGAAAATTGCTTGTTCGTGGCTGATCTGATTATTCTGTCACTTATGTTGACATGACTAGGCTTAGTGCTAATGAATTTGTATTATCCTATGAGCTTTTTGTGATAAGCTTAACCAACTTGACTGTATTTCATTTTCACATAAAGCCCGTATACTTGGTAGCTAGGGATTTGGTATGTTTAACTAACTCAAAATATACTCCATCTAGTCATAAATGTAGGAGTTAGATGGTTATTTTATGAATATTGATGGAATTAGTTAAGTTAGTTATTTTTAATAAGTATGTGTTAATATCCTTAAAATACTCTCTAATTTTTTGCTTGGGAGAGCTCTGATAAAAGTTCTCTGTAGTATATGCAATTAATTACATTATTTTAGAAAAAGAATTATAAATTTATGAGACAAAGTAAATTGCAGTCTTACATTTAAGATTTATAATATATTCTGGTATATAGCTATGCTTGCTACTTTAATGATGTTTATACTGCTATTATGTAGATCACTAATTTATACAAGTTTTCACAGTATTTTGTTTAGGAAATTATATTCAGAAATGGATGGCGGGATTTTGCCAAGATTTTTTTAAAGAAGTCTATTGACTGTAATGATCCCATGTGACCGATACTTTGAGGAATATTTGTTCACTCTCGTTTTTTTTTTTTTTTTTAGAATAAACTGAAAATGAGAATAAACCAAACGATATAAAAGAAGTAAATTCAACTAGACTGCAAAAAATTAGTCTTGGCAAATAAAAAACCAATATTTTTAGTCTTTTTCCTATCCTGTATTTGTTTCCCATTTAAGATCTTCCCTTAGGCTACACGTCTGGTTCCTCTTTTTGAACTACAAAAAAACTTGCCTAAAAAAGAAGTTTAGCCCAATAATCTTTTGTGACTTGGTCTTTTTCCTTTTATGTACGTGCTTGTATTCCATTTCAGGTCTTTCCTTATAGCTACACGTAAACCCTTTCACATTTGTATCACTCTACACTTTCAGTATATACATCGCTGTAATTGCTGAATCATTTAAGCATTGAGTTTGGAAAACAATACCATAGCTCCCGTAGTGACTCTGCATCTCTTTACCTCTTATAGTGGTTGATGAATATTCCGGAATTTTGGCGCCATTGGGCATTAGATCGGGAAAAGAATGAAGCTTTGAACAGTGAGGCAAAAGGTAATTTTCCCTCTTTCAAAGTTAGATTGGCTGTAATTATTTGAGATTTGTGTTCCTATCTGGACTTCCCATGAACAGTGTGCACCGCTACTGTGCTATTTTATATCGATTGCTAAGTAGAAGTGTATTAGCTATTAAGGATAGAATCTGGAATTCCAAGTTGAAAGCAATGCCATCTTGTGATTTCCCTCCAGAGATTCTGGTGGAAATTCTTCACAGACTCCGTCAAATCTCCTGTGAAATTCACCTCTGTTTGCAAAGCGTGGAATTGCCGAAACTGATTTCCTGAAACTTTATGCTGTCTTCACTAACCCCCATTCTTCTTTTTCTCACCAAGTGAAGCTGGGAGTACAAGGGCTGGGGTGGTTTAATATTTTATTTTCTTTTATTTTTAACATCTCTTGTATCCTTACCGAACCCCACTTCTTTTTTCCCCTTCCTTTCCTTTATACGAATCTGCGCGAACCTCTTTCTCTCTGACTGATCGTTGTTTAGCAGCGGATGACTCTGTACAAATTCCAGAGATGGCTGTGAAGGATGGCCAAGACCCTCGTATAGCAAACATCTCCTATGCAATCCGAGTCATCCCAAATTTTCCCAAGCCAGGTTTTTTTTAATAACCCACTGGTTATTTTTCTGTTTTCATAGTTTCGCCGTTATTTTCTATATGACGATGGTACATTTTACCTTTCTCAGATTTTTAGTTTTACATTAAAAGACGCACAGTTTGTGGGTTTTTATCTTTGTACTCTTTTGATTTTGTCGGGGATCATGTTTCAAGATATAACAACCTTGCTTCTTGATACACAAAGGCTTTCAAGGGCACGATTGATTTGTTTGTGGAGAGATATCGAGATAAAAATATCTCTGTTGTGGCAGGTATGTCTGCAAATCTTTTTTAAACATCACTGCTTAATTGGCTTTTGTTGCCCTTGCACGTTTAGTTTACTTGGACACATCTTTCTTTCTGTCTCTAAAGCACCCTTCTCCCGGACCTTAACTTAAAATATCAAACTTCCTTTCTTTTGACATTGAAGATTGCTCAAGGAATACTATCAGAGTTGAGAAGTAAAAGTATTGGTATGCTCCAAATGACATAAGAAAGTCCAAAGTTTCTAGATTTTATTTCAAGTTCATGATGTTATTTTTGCATAAGTGTGTCAGACACAAGTATGTATTTGTAATTTTCACAGTGCACGCGAGTGTGGCATATGCACACTCGAGTGCTATGGCTTCATTCCCCTATTTTCATATAGCACTTGAGTATGCAAATTATTGTCATAAATAATATTCTCCCTTTTAAAAAAAAAAATAGTTGTCGTAAATAAAAAAACCAATATTGACTGCATCGTCTCTGTGGTGAAGGAAATAAAGTGAAAAGTATGAGGCAGGATTTTTATTTTTTAGACTCACAAATAGGGTCTGTGAATTGTTTGAATCAAGCAGTGTGTAAACGTCCTTTGATTGTTTACCCCAAAAAAAAAAATACATAACGTCCTTTGACTATCACCAAAATGATCCCTTCATCAAATAAATCATTATTATCTTCATCGCTTATATTTTCTTGATCAGTTTGGAAAAATTTCCGGATGAGATTATATATAATAAACCTATATATAATCCCTCTAAAAATTTTAAATATATCTTATATTTGGGATCGGAGGAAGTGCTCTATACATATTATATTGTGATAATTGAAGATAAAGATATAAATAAAATAATTAAATTATTATTAAAAAAAATTGATCTCTGATAACATGATTTATTTGATCTAATTTTAGGTAATTTGCTTGGCACATGTTTTTGCCACATATCGTAAATCAATTTCCAGAGTCTTTTAATTTCCTCTTTTGCCTTTTGTCATTTCTTGACGTGCTTCTCTCTCTCTCCACACTCATTCATGTGCACAGTACAGGAGCTATGAATTTCTTCACAACAGCTAAATCAATTTTTTTTTACATTAATGAAACTAAATAAATTACTTAATCATATAACATGTTGTTTATTTTTAAATTATATATTGATTATTAGTCAAACTAATTAGTTTGGAGGGAAAAAATAAAAATAAAAATACTCTAAAATAATTTAATTAATTTCTTTAATATTCCAAAAAATAATAATTATAACTTATATTTAGGAGTCAATGAAGCATGTGATATGAAAGGAACCATTCATGGCTTCATGCATGCACAATTGTCTCCCGTCGCTTTCACATGGAAGCATTGAACTGCTTTTGTTGAAATACAATTAAAAATACAAAAAAGATAGAAATAAAAATTATAATTTACAAAATTTTACATCAGGTATTTCTTAAAAAAAATAAGTTTTGGATTGCTTACCAAATTTTGTCATTCTCTTATTCTCTTATTGATTCTTAGTAACAAACCTGATTTGAGAATTTACAATTTTAAAATTATTTTTCTATCCTTTTCTCTTAAAAATATCCCTCTAAGCCCAACAAAAATAAGAATCCAAATTTTTATCCTCTTAGAAAATCATATATAATCATCATCAAAAAGTCTCACAATAAATAAGAATAAATTTCAATGTAAAAAATGACCACATTTTCATGTTGTTTACTTGTTATGGAATTTTCTGTTGTTTACATTTTTTTTCTTGGGACTTTATATTATTTTTTCCTAAGAAGTCTAAAAAATAATTTAAACGTCATTTTAATTCTCCATAAATTTTCACTGATCACTACACTTTTCCCACCGTATTTATTGATTCAGGTCCGTGTCGCATTCAACTCCCAGAGGAAGAGAGAGACAGCCAGACGTCGATGGCGCTGGAAGCCTTTGTTTTCCCTCAGGAGCACTCCTTTGGCTATGGCGCTTCCAAAGACTTCTATCCTCTCTGGCCCTTTCATGACGATTTCAACCTTCCCAAACACCAAGACCACCTCAATTTCCTCCACAGCTAGCCAAACAGAACCTTATGGCTTCGGAGACTGGAGCTCCTCTGTGTTGCCCCACTCCAGCGAACTCGTATATGATGTATAGAATCATCACGCTGCCTCTGACATCATATATGATGTATATGATGTATATGATGTATAGAGAGACAGCCAGACGTCGATGGCGCTGGAAGCCTTTGTTTTCCCTCAGGAGCACTCCTTTGGCTATGGCGCTTCCAAAGACTTCTATCCTCTCTGGCCCTTTCATGACGATTTCAACCTTCCCAAACACCAAGACCACCTCAATTTCCTCCACAGCTAGCCAAACAGAACCTTATGGCTTCGGAGACTGGAGCTCCTCTGTGTTGCCCCACTCCAGCGAACTCGTATATGATGTATAGAATCATCACGCTGCCTCTGACACCAGTAACAACCCAACACCCTCGTCTGAAGCCTCCCATTCTCGTCCCAAGAGACGCAGGGCCAGGACCCGCAAGAACACGCAGGAGATCGAGAACCAGAGAATGACGCTCACATTGCTGTGGAGCACAATCGAAGAAAGCAGATGAACGACTATCTCTCTTTTCTTCGCTCTCTCATGCCCGACTCCTACGTCCAAAGGGTAATTCTTCATTTCCTTATTCCTTACATATTTCCGACCTGATACTCCGAGTATTGATTTCGTTATCACTTGATTATGCAGGGAGATCAGGCTTCCATAATTGGAGGGGCAATTAACTTTGTGAAGGAGCTGGAGCAGAGGCTTCAGTTTCTAGGCGCGCGGCCAGAAAGTAACAGGGGCCCCTTCTACGAGTTCTTCTCGTTTCCTCAGTATTCGACGAGCTCCAGCGGCGAGTGTTCGGCGGCCAAAGTGGGGGAGGTCTCGTCGGAGGTGAGTATCGCAGATATAGAAGTGACGGTAGTGGAGAGCCACGCCAATCTGAAAATAAGGACGAGGAAGAGGACGAAGCAGCTGTTGAAGATGGTGTCTGCGTTGTACAACATGCGTCTCACAATCTTGCATCTCAATGTGACGACCACCGCCGATATTGTGCTCTACTGCATCAGCGTCAAGGTATATTTTATATATATATAATCAAAATTGTAGGCTTGTTGGCTGGGGAATTAATATTGAATTAATAATTAATCAGTTGGAAGGAGAGTGCAAGCTGGGATCAGTGGAGGAGATCGCCGGGGCAGTGCACAACACGTTGGAGAGGATCGAACAAGAGAGTGCGCAGAATGAAGATCCTAACACCAGCTAGCTAAATACCAAAACAAGCTATTGCGTGCAAACCATATATATCCCACGGTACCCTCCTTCTGTGAAATGGCCCACCACCTTCACTTTCCTCTCCTCCATCATCTTCACCACTTCGATCTTTCTGTCGATCCCCCAGTGGGTTCCCCCAATCTCTCCATCCTCGCCGTCCGATCTTCACCATTCTCTCCGATCCCTCGCTCACAAGATCTGTGTGAGAGAAGCGACTTGGCCATGGCTCACTGAGAGGCAGATGAGCGTCTGTGTGAGAAAAGGGAGGAGGAGATGAACGATAAATGCAAAGGACAGGAAAGATTTCGATCCGCACACCAACGTCCACCGAGCTTCAAAAGGGCACCTCAGATGAGCTTCTTTTCAGAAGCTATTTTTGCGGTGAAGCCCATCTGTCCTGACGCCTTCCCAAACGGTAATAAATGCGCTTCTTTTCTTCCACCGGGCTTTTGAAGCCCATCTGTCATGACGCCTTCCCAAACGGTAATAAATGGGCTTCTTTTCTTCCACCGGGCTTTTATGTACGGTCACTGTGCTTTTTCCCTTACAACGCCGAACCCAAACAGGCTAGCATCTCTTGCTTTCATTTCTCTCTGACTTCAGCAATGGTTGACACTCCCATTTCCAAAATGGCCTCCTCCCTTCTAATCATATACTACATTCTCTTCTTCTTCACTCTGCCTTTCCCTTCTTCACATGCTCACACTGCCCAGAAAACTTACAACACGAAGAGGAAGCTGCGAAGCTGGAGGAAGACGATGGGGTTCTCGCCATTTTTCAAGAAACCAAACTTGAGCTTCATACAACACGAAGCCCCTTGTTCTTAGGGCTTGAACCAGCTCAAAGCACGAATCTCTAGTCGCAGATCCGCTTGAGGTACGCTCCTGTTCGTTTTTTCTTTTTACTGAAAGCTCTACACATATGGTCCGTTGCTTCTTATATGAGAGACATTTAGGAGTTCTTTAGGGAAAACATTTTTAAAAAATATTATGACACTTTTGGCTTAACATTCATTAAATTAAAAAGATAGATGAAGTAGATAATTAGATTATGAGAATAAATTAATCATTTTAAACTCTTAACATAAAATTCAATTAATAAAAAGCATTTTAGAATTTTTACCAGAATATTATATTAACAATGTTAAAAATGTAAGGTCGTGAAAATATATGGAATATTTTTTTAATAATTTTTGCAAAACAGAGGGAGATCAAGTAACTGGGAAAAATGATGTTGGGTTGATAGTAGAGGCCAACACAATCCTGAAACATAAGTAATTCAGATTGTAATGTAATTTAAGTTAGATCATGAGGTCGACGCAGGGCACAATGAACTTAACTCAATTAAATTCATCATCCGAAACAGGAGCTCCACCAATTGATTGGCCAAGTACTTTACTCAATTGAGATAAGTTTTGATTTTTTTAAAAAAAAATATTGTTGAATCATTATTTTAAAAAACATTTAAAATGATAAAGTGAAAGGTGAAAGGATAATTTATTGCCTTAAGTGTCATTAGTGAAAATATAATATCCAGCTCTTCTATAATTTTGTAGAACAAAAAAGCAACAGAATATAAATTAGATGTTCTGTTTTTCCTTTTTATTTTCCAGAAAGATTTTTTCAGAACGCATAATTAAAAATACATTCTAAACGTGTTTTTTTAATTAAAATGTTTTGAAAATAAAACTTCGAATCCGCCCTATGTCTCTCTAATGTTGATTTTGGAGGTATCTCTTCTATCCAAAAAATAATTCTAGTGTATGGGAGATCTATTTGCTGTGATGAAATTAGATTGTGTTTGTTATTGTGGAAAATTTTTAATGAAATGAAAGATGTTATATTAAACAGGTAAATATTAAAAATTCCTTTCCATTTTCTTTTCCTCCCCTTAAACAAAGTATTATACTAGCCTTTTTGCTAATTTTGTTGCTATTGTCAAATTGTTTTCTAAATTATATGTCATTAAACATAAATTATCTTGTAAATTTGATGTGAGAGATGTTTATGGCATTAATCATATCTTCAAAAACTCTCAACGCAAAAGATGCAAATAAAATGAAGAGTGCGTATGTAAGCAGATCCTCCTTTTTTAATTTTCTTCTTATAGTTTAGATTTAATATTTTTCAAAATTTTGATTACAATATTTTTTAAAAAAGGATTAAGATACACCTAGCATCCTGAAGTATTTTTTCTTAAAGTATTTTTTTAAGTGCATCCATCTAGTACCTTTTTATTCAATTTTGTACTTAAGATTTTGGATAATTTAGTGCATTGGATACACCTAAAAAATACATAATAGTGTTGTATGCACTAAAAAAGTAATTTGTAGTATTAGATGCACCTACAAAAACATACTTTAGAGTTTTAGGTACACTTGACAAAATACATCAAGGTGCTGGTTGCACTACAAAATACCTAATGCATCTAGAAAAGTACTTAAGAATGCTCGATGCACCTTGACCCAAATTTTCTTATACTACAATTATGAATTGTACCAATTAAATTTTAAATTTTGAAATTGATTTATTATTATTATAATAATTTTATAAAATATTAAAGTCAACCATCTACCTTTATCATACCAAAGGAAAACGAAATTTTTGCATTCACAAATTTACTCTGCAATTTGCTTTAAAAAATATGTTAGTTAAACATGTCAAAACTAGAAAAAAAGAACTTGTTAAAATGGCTTTTGACATTACAAGTGTTAATTAAACATACTAAATCTAAAATGAATTGAAAACGCTAAATCTAAAATGAATTCTTCAATTCTACCAAGAGTCTAAACAAATCTAGTTCCTCTTTAAATAATTTCTTAAAAGAAAAGATAAATGGGATGGTGCTCATCCGACCAAATATATCCTAAGATGGGGAGTTTTTTTAAAATATTTATTTAAATATTGTCATACTTTTTATTGAAGATTTATTAAGTTGGAGAGAGATGGAGTAGATAATTAGATTATGAGAATAAACTTATCATGGGTTTGTGGGACAATGCTATTGACCACAACACACACACACATATATGGCTGTCACTTTTTATAAATAATGAAGAATTATGTATACCTTTCATCTACCTAACAATAAAATTTTCACATAACTTTTGTTGTGTATTGTGACACGCCTATAGATAGGAAAGTCATTTATCGTCATGCGAAAAATGCTTACTTCGTGGCTGATCTGATTATTCTATCACTTATGTTGACATGACTAGGCTTAGTGCTAATGAATTTGTATTGTCCTATGAGCTTTTTGTGATAAGCTTAATCAACTTGACTGTATTTCATTTTCATATAAAGGCCGTCTACTTGGTTGGGATCTGGCATAGTTAACTACCTTAAAATATACTCCATCCAGTCATAAATGTAGGAGCTAGATGGTTATTTTATGAATATTGATGGAATTAATTAAGTTAGTTATTTGTAATTAGTGTGTGTTAATTTCGTTAAAATACTCTCTTTAATTTTTTGTTTGGGAGAGGTCTGATAAAAGTTCTCTTTAGTATATGCGACCAATAAGATTGTTTTGGAAAAGAATAACAAAATTTGTGAGACAAAGTAAATTGAAGTCTTACATTTCAGATCAAATCAAACCCCTCAACTAATTTGACATTTAGAACCAGGGCAAGTATTTGGCTTTCCCTTTACTAAAATAATTTATTTCTTATGTTATAACAGTTAAGATTTATAATATATTATGGTATATAGCTATCCTTGCTGCTTTAATGATGTTTATAGTGGTATTATCTAGATCACTTATTTATTCAAGTTCTTTGAGTAACTTGTTTGGGAAATTCAATTTGGAAATGGGTGGTGGGATTTCACCAGCATTTATTTTCTGAAAAAATCTATTGACTATGATGATCCCATGTTGCCAATGCTTTGAAGAATTTTACCATGGAACAAGTTGTTGGACAAGTTCAAAAATTGTAACCCGTGAGACTTGTGATTTGGTGTGGTATCTCACCTATGGTTATGAAACCCGGACTGGACTGGCCGTTTGGCCCGGAAACTGGTCTGGAAATAATAGAAACTAGGGTCACCCAACCCAGTATTTTTTTAAAAAAGGGTGGAAGATGGAGAGGAACAACAATCGACCCAGATCGCAATCTAGGTTTTATGTGAGGATTCAGGCCGACGTCTTCGCACTGTGTCTTGTTGCCTCAAGCGTTTTGGTCTGTATCTCGTCGCGATCTAGTTTGGTGGAGGGATTGGAGGTCCTCAATGAAGATCGGAGTTGCACTTTTTGATTCGCTTTATCTTCTAATTTCTCAGTTCTAGCTCTTTCTCGCTCTCCGATCTCTCTCTCTCTTTATTTGGTATAGGCGGCTAAATGGAGCAACAACCATGAATGATAAAAATGAAAAATTCGACGGCCATGAACAAGAAAAATGAAATCTTAGATATGGAAAGTGAAAACTAAAAGTCGGATGATTTAAAATTGTTTAGAGGACAGAGGGTGAAGGTGCTTTGAGTGTTGTGAAAGTAGTATGTTTCATTTAATTCCTATCACCGTCGCACAGTGGGGGTGGAGGTCATGTCATATCAAAGCAAATGAAAAATGGAGGGAGTAGGTCATGTTTCATTAATTGAGATCAGTGTCTGACGTACTATTAGCTTGCCAAGGGGGAGAAGGTGACATTTTTTTCTTTTTAAAAAAGAAAAAGAAAAATGGAGGGTGTGAAGGAAAAAAATCAATTTCTCACCGATTTGGTCCCAGTTTAACTCCAATTTGACTCTGGTCTAACCTGGGTATTTGCATTTGGAATATGATGTTCCTTCCACCTAGTATTCGTATTCAAAATATGATGCTTACGAGAGATTAAGGTTTGGTAGTGAATTATATCCTTCCATGCTTGATTTGAAAGAACTAAGTTTCTTAGACTTGAGCGGCAACTATTTTCGAGGAATGCAACTTCCCAGTTTCCTTGATTCAATGAAGAGCTTGACACATCTGAACCTCTCTTATGCGGGATTCAGTGGAAGCATTCCTCACCAATAGGAAATCTCTCCGATTGTCTCCATCTTGACCTTGGAGGTAATCATTTTATTGGAAAAGTTCCTCATCAAACTGGGAATGTATCAAATATACTCTATCTTTGTCTCTCTGGTGGTTCTCAATATGGCATGGATGGGATATCACTATATGTAGAAAATCTTCAAAGGATATCATCTCTTTCGTCACTCCAATATCTTTGTTTGAGTTATGTTAATCTATCCAATATACTTAATTGTCTCCCTGTTTTGCAAGCTCTTCCTTCATTGACAGAGTTGTAATTGCTAGATTATGCTCTTCATCACA
This sequence comes from Acacia confusa, assembly GCA_037074495.1. Taxonomy (NCBI): domain Eukaryota; kingdom Viridiplantae; phylum Streptophyta; class Magnoliopsida; order Fabales; family Fabaceae; genus Acacia; species Acacia confusa. The sequence continues at coordinate 39,994,671 of CM073502.1, read as the reverse complement.
ATTTTCTTCCAGCCCCTTTCATAAACTTTTCATCTCTAACGATATTTGATCTTTCCTCTTCGTTTTTCTTTTTGGATCTCCTTCCTTTCCAAAGTGGACTTTTCAAGTAAATAATTGTGTTTCTTTTAGATTAAAAGATAATGTTTTGCAAGCTTCCATCCCAAATGGTATTCATAGCCTCACTCTCATTGAAGATCTTGATTTATCTTGGAATTTGTTCAATTCTTCTATCCATCATTGGTTTGATAGTTTGAACCATCTCAAGTCTCTTAATCTCTTTTGCAACAATTTGCACGGAACAATTTGATATGCCTTTGGAAACTTGACTTCTATGGTTACTCTTTATTTATTAGGAAATCTGTAATACCCTAATTTTTATAATACACTTAAATATATATTTAGATAAATAATACCTATTGAAAATAGGTGGATATGAGGTCTTAAAATAGAGTATAATTAGTCTATTTTCAAAGGAAGGTACTAAGAAAAAATTATGGAAAATTCAAGAAGGCATGGAATAATTATTGAAAATTTAGGAAATATATTATTCTTAATTTAGACAATTTAATAAAATATTTCCTATGAAAATAAAAAGAAGGAAAATTAAAAAGTATTTTAGAATCAAAATTGATTCTATGACTTTTAATATTTTGCATAGGGCTTAAATCATTAATGTTAATGAGATTGTTGTGAGAAAATAATTAATTCTAATTAAAAAAATTATTAGGAATTATTAAAGGATTAATTAAGTAATTTTCAGGAATTTTATAAGATTAGAGAAATTTAGGAAACATAAAAAATAAAATAAATATAAATAATAACTATTAAGGACCGAAATTTTTGGCTAATTAAATAAATAATAATGGTTAAGATATAGTCTTAAAAAGTAAAGATTAATGGTTTAGGATTTTTCAAGAATTTATGAAAGCCTAAATCCAAGTAATTAGTTATGGACCAATAGGAAAATTTTGGGAAAATAAATGTAAGAGAATTGAGTATTATGATAAATGAAATATATATATATATATATATATATATATATATATATATATATATATATAGTGGCCGAAATTTTTAGGCCAAAAAGAAAAAAATATATAATAAATAATAATAAGGATGAAGGGAGATTTTTAGCAAATAATAATAAAATAAGATTTAAGACATGTGGCAATTAATAAAATAATAATAAAAGTGGACAGGATAAACGAGAACAGATGGAAATAAAATCCTACATAGAAAACCGTGAACTAGGTTTCTAAAGTCAGGGTATATTGTGAACGAGGGAATTTTTATCTCGAGATGGCCGGTCTCTGAAGTCATTTCTGTAACCGACGGAGTGATTTGGAGATTCGAATAGGAATATATTTTGTATAATTAAAGCAGATAGCCAAAAGGAGAACCGATAGAAAATAATTCCGTTGTGGGAATCTGGGGATAAGTGGGGAAAAACCAGAGTATAATGTTAATCAATTTTTGTCTCGAAGTTGGTACCAGACAACGTTATTTCTGTAGCCGAGCACGAATACCGAGGATTTTCAGCTGATAACAGAATGTCCTCAGCGGAATCAGAAACTGAGTTAAATTAGATAATTTAAAAGAGGAAGAAAAGATCTTCAGAGTGTTGTTCCCGGAATTTTAAGTTTCTACGGAATTTCGTGATCCGGGCACCGAATCAGGGATTTTATCTGATAAAGCAAGATGACACAAGCTTGTTGATGTCATCAATTTTGTCTTCTTGTGGGGGGGTGAGGTCGGCCAAGGAGGTGTATGGCCAAGATCAAACCACCTAGCAAAAGTGCGATCCTACGGTCAGAATTCAACCAGACAAAGTTCAAGGAAATTACGAAAATGCCATTGAGATTTTCTATAAATAACTTCCATTCCTCTTCATTCTTCACCAATTCACTTACAATCCTAGAGAGAAGTTAGAGAGAGAAGCTCTGGAAGAAGAGTAAGAAGTTCATAGCAAAGCTCTGAGTAAGTTCTCCGGTCCTTAGTCTTTAGCTTAAGTAGTTCTTTCGGTAGTTATAGTAGAATTGTTAGAGTAGTCTTTAATTTTTCAAGTTAGTTTAAATATCATGTTTTAGGAATAAATATGATATTTATTTTAGAAATATGTTAGAGGAAAGATTATAGCAAAAATTTTGAAAGTGTAAAGTCAAAACAGCGAAGCTCTGGCAAAATTCCGCCAAAAAATCAAACTAGGGGCAAAATGGTAATTTGTACCTAAAATGCCTGTTATGGTCTTAGATATTTATACTGGTGATATTATCCTTATAGGATACCCAGAATCACGAACCGCTATTTCCGCTGTCAAATCACCGTCGTACCGCCGTCAAACGTACCACAACGCTACCGAAGTGCCTGAAATCGTCAACGGAGGTACGGACGCGTATTGTAATCTTAACACTTATGCTGCTTATAGACATATATATGATAGACATGTTTATCTACTGAAACTCTGTCGTGGGTTGTCAGTCATACATACAGCTTGTTACGGATTATAGTCTTGATAACGCTGTTGGGTTTTCTTAGCGCTGAGGACACGATAGGAGATCGTGGCACTGGTTTATGTGCAGACATAGTATGGGGTTTTACATATTGCTGTGTGCTTATGTTTTGTCCATTGTTGATCATGCATCTGCTGTGTGCTTATGTATTGATATGTTGTTATGTGGTTATGATTATTTGTTGCCTATATATGATTTATTTGAGCATAAGGTTAACCGTTACCTGAGATCCAATTGGGAATTGGATCTCAGCTATAGCCTCAGGTTCAGGAGGATCCAGGGTGGAGGAGAGCGGCAAGTAGCCGATGTAGGCGGATTGGAAGAGCTTATATGTTTTAGTTTTTGAACTATTTAGATATTGTCTTTTTGGAATCAATAGATGACTGTATAAAAATGATTACACTATGGTTATGTACTTCTAGATATTCAGTTACTCGTTTAATCGAAATGCTCGACTCTGATCGTGGTTTGTTTAAAAAAAAAAATTCGGTATTTTAAATTGGGATGTTACAAAATCAAATCAGTTGGAAGGATCATTTCCAAGCTCTTGAAGCAATCTTTGTAACTTAAGAAGTGTTTATTTTTCTAACAAAAACTGCAATCAACAAGTCTTTGAGATATTGGGCATATTCTTGAGATGTGCTTCAAATACACTAGAGACTTTGTCCATAACAGAGTCAAAAGTTTATGGTCATCTGACACCCCCATATTGGGATTTTCAAAAATCTATGTGGTCTTGATATTGATAATAATTCTTTACAAGGTGCAATTCCTATATCTTTAGGAAATCTCATCTATTTAAATGATCTTTCTCTTTCTGGAAATCAATTTTAGGGGATCATTTTGTTGTTATCTAATCACTTTCTGAATTATAAAGACTTTCTATGGGTGGCAATCTTTTTCATGGAATTTTAAATGAATATCATCTTGTTAATTTCACTAGCTTGAATTCATTCTATGTATGGGGAAACAAAACCAGCTTAAAAGTGGGTCCTAATTGGAAGCCTTCTTTTCAAAATTTGGCAATCTTGTCCATAGAATCGTGGCATTTAGGCCCTAAATTTCCCTCGTGGATTCAGTCATTGAAACATCTTAAGGTGTTGACCATACCTAACAACAACATCTCTGATTCTATCCCCCCATGGGTTTAAGATGCATTCTCTTATGCCTTTATGTTTGATTTCTCTAACAATGATATCCATGGAGAACTTTCTTATAGATTGACGAATCTCATCAATGTCTCATACATTGTTCTATGTTCAAATCACTTAAGTGGTCTATTGTGATACATAGCACCTAATGTGGAACACTTAGACCTCTCAAGTAATTGGTTTTCAGGATTCATAGCCTCCTTCTTTATACTTTTCCACAGATCATCATGAGCATTGATCTTTCAGAAAACAAATTTTCTGGTGAGATACCACGCCAAATCACAAGTCTCGTGGGTTACAATTTCTGAACTTGTCCAACAACTTGTTCTATGGTAAAATTCCTCGATGCATTGGCAACATGGGATCATTACAATTAATAGATTTCTCAAGAAATAAACTCCAGCGAAATCCCTCCATCGACAACATGGGATGATTACTCTTTTTGTCAATATCATTACTCTTCACCCAAAACTGAAAAAGTTTGCTGGAAAATCATAAGCTTGCCGGAAAACTCATGAACTTCATCAAGGACAGAAAAGGCTCGGTGGAAACTGGTTTTTCAGCCGTCAAAGGCAAATTTAGATATTCTAATGTTATTAGCTCTTCCCTTTTTTGACATAAGAAGGAGGCTATGCATCCAGAAAATCAATTACTTCAGAGGTCTAAGTGTTCCACATTAGGTGCTATGTATCGCAATGGACCACTTAAGTGATTTGAACATAGAACAATGTATGAGACATTGATGAGATTCGTTAATCTATAAGAAAGTTCTCCATGGATATCATTGTTAGAGAAATCAAACATAAAGGCATGGGAGAATGCATCTCAAACCCATGGGGGATAGAATCAGAGATGTTGTTGTTTGGTATGGTCAACACCTTAAGATGTTTCAATGACTGAATCCATGAGGGAAATTTGGGGCCTAAATGCCACGATTTTATGGACAAGATTTGCCAAATTTTGAAAAGAAGGCTTCCAATTGAGACCCATAAGTTGGTTTTATCTCCCCATACGTAGAATGTATTCAAGCTAGTGAAATTAACAAGATGATATTCATTTAAAATTCCATGAAAAAGATTGTCATTAATAGAAAGTCCTTGTAATTCAGAAAGTGATTGGATAACAGCAAAATGATCCCCTCAAATTGATTTCCAGAAAGAGAAAGATCATTCAAATAGTTGAGATTTCCTAAAGATATAGGAATTGCACCTTGTAAAGAACCATTGTTAATATCAAGACCACACAAATTTTTGAAAATCCTAATATGGGGGTGTCAGATGACCATAAACTTTTGACTCTGTTATGGACAAAGTCTCTAGTGCATTTGAAGCACATCTCAAGAATATGCCCAATATCTCAAAGACTTGTTGATTGCAGTTTTTGTTAGAAAAATAAACACTTCTTAAGTTACAAAGATTGCTTCAAGAGCTTGGAAATGATCCTTCCAACTGATTTGATTTCCTAATAAATAAAGAGTAACCATAGAAGTCAAGTTTCCAAAGGCATATCAAATTGTTCCGTGCAAATTGTTGCAAAAGAGATTAAGAGACTTGGGATGGTTCAAACTATCAAACCAATGATGGATAGAAGAATTGAACAAATTCCAAGATAAATCAAGATCTTCAATGAGAGTGAGGCTATGAATACCATTTGGGATGGAATCTTGCAAAACATTATCTTTTAATCTAAAAGAAACACAATTATTTACTTGAAAAGTCCATTTTGGAAAGGAAGGAGATCCAAAAAAAAAAATGAAGAGGAAAGATCAAATATTGTTAGAGATGAAAAGTTTATGAAAGGGGCTGGAAGAAAATTGTGATGAAGATTATAATCTAGCAATTACAACTCTGTCAATGAAGGAAGAGCTTGCAAAACAGGGAGACAATTAAGTATATTGGACAGATTAACATAACTCAAACAAAGATATTGGAGTGACAAAAGAGATTATATCCATTGAAGATTTTCTACAAATAGTGATATCCCATCTATGCCATATTGAGAACCACCAGAGAGACGAAGATAGAGTATATTTGATACATTCCCATTTTGATGAGGAATTTTTCCAATAAAATGATTACCTCCAAGGTCAAGATGGAGACAACCGGAGAGATTTCCTATTGGTGAGGAATGCTTCCACTGAATCCCGCATAAGAGAGGTTCAGATATGTCAAGCTCTTCATTGAATCAAGGAAACTGGGAAGTTGTATTCCTCCAAAATAGTTGCCGCTCAAGTCTAAGAAACTTAGTTCTTTTAAATTAAGCATGGAAGGATGTAATTTACTGCCAAACCTTGATCTTTCGTAAGCATTATATTTTGAATACGAATACCAGGTGGAAGGAACATCATATTCCAAATGCAAATACTCGGGAGGAATTAAAGTTAGAGTTGAAGTTGAAAAATCTGACCTCTTACAAGATGGCAATAAAACACTTTGATGAAATAGAGGAATGCCTGGTTGTTGATACTATCGAGAGCCTAGTGCAAGAAAAATTTAAGCAAGGACCCCTTTAATGAAATTGTGGCTGAAAATGAAGAGGATGAGTATCAGGATCATGTGGAGCACTTGGTTGCTGTTGAAGAAACTCATTTGAGGGAGACCAAGAGAATGCCTTTTGAATCTTTGGAGCTAGCGAATAATAAAAAGAAGGCAGCAAAACCTTCCTTTGAAAAACCTCCAATCCTAGAGCTCAAAATCTTCCTTGAGAAATTGAAATCTAGGTGGTCAGGCCTTTTCTTGATTAATGTTATTTTCCTACATGAAGCCCTTGAATTGTTGAACTTAAACTCTTAGAAAACATTTAAGGTCAAAAGAAAAAGGGTCAAGCACTATTGGTAAGCAAATTTGAACAAGGAGCGGATTCTCATCATTCTCCACAACCCTGGTTGAATTTATTGCAGCATATTCAGGTTGAAGACCTTAAAACAAGCGCTATTGGAAGACAACCCAACTTTTTGATCTTTTGTTTTGTTTTGTTTTGTTGCTTTGCAAATAAAATCATAAGAACCCGATGGATCTGAGCTGAATTTCAAGCTGAATGATAGAAGAGTGTGGCGCAGAGAAAGATCCTAAAGATGCAGAGGACATTGCCTCGAATGCCTCTGCCAGCATGGAGGAAGATTAGAGCCTGATCGTCTGGCTCTTAAGGTTCATAGTTGGTACCTCTATTTTAACCACTTTCAGTTTCATTTTTGTTTTTTCTTTGTGTTTCTTGTTTGTTTCTAGACAATTAAAAAAAAACCCCCACTTTATGTGTTGCTTGGTTGTTGTACTTGCATTTCTTGGTTCTCCTGAATTGCTATAGCATGCCTCTTTTTGTGCTACTTTGTTGTTGTTATGGCATTATGTTTCCCTCTTTAGTTGACAGAGTAGCTATGCTTGTTGTGCTTCCATTTCTATAACATCCTACTTGCATTGTGAGTACTCTTGTATGTATATTGCTTGCTGGCTAGACACATCTCAAACATGTGGTTTCACATTGCATTAATTCTTCTTGCCTTACCCCTAATTTCTGCACTGGGCTATCATCCTATTTTCTACTTTCATATGTTTGCATTGAGGGCAATACAACATTCCAGTATGGTGAGTTAGGCTATGTATTAGATGTGTGACGGCAGTGAGGTGTGCTTGACCCTGTACTTGCACTATATAGTTGATAAGTATATATTTTATAATTAAATAAGTGTAGATTTTGAGATATAATTGATTAAATTGATTAATATTCTATACTTATTTAATTATATTTTATATCTCTCTATTCCTTAATTAATTATAGGATAAAAGGGAATTTTGATATAAAATCTATTTCATATCCTATTTTATTTTGCAATGGATAATCTATTAAAAGAAAATGTTGAAAAAGTATATGAAGCAAAGGATCTGTAGCAATTATCCATCATGATGTTATTGTGAAGGAAAAAGACGTAGGGTCCACACAATAAAATTGATTGTTGCTGGAGTCAAGCACATGGAGCCAAAAACTAAAAAGGATATAATATATCCTTTAAAAGAAATATTAGAAGCATCAATGCAACGGCCCAAGACGCACACCCCGCAGCCCAAAGATAAACCTAATCTCCATCTATTAAATGAGAGAAGCGACACGCAGAAAAGTGGGGACATTGACGGCAATTCAATAGAAAATGGAGAAGACGTGGAGCACACCGAAGAGAATACGCTAGAGGCAATCAACAAATTGGAGAAACACGCGTCGGCAATCAATTAAGAAGGAGAGAAGCAGTCACGCACAAGAGAGGCAGAGACGCAGCAAAGGAGGCGACATACAAGAAAGGATTCAGCCGGGCATCAACGATTTGGAGGGAGAGATCATATTCTTGATTCTTTTTCTTTATGAATTCTGAATCTTTATTGTTATTTGTTGAGATGAATTTAAATAAAGCCATGCGTGGCTAATTTTCTTTGCAATCTAGAGGACCTATGAACTTGTTTGGATTTTAGAGATTATTCTCATTAATTAGTTTTGCTTATTTTTAATTCAGTTTATTTAATCTTGTTTTGATTGTTATTGTTTAGTGATTGGCCACCATTGAACATGTTTTGGGAATTTAAGATTGAACTTGGCAAAGGGAATTTTAAATTGACCTTGAGATTAAATAATGTGGAATTAGATTTTTAATTTAATTTGCGTTTAGTATAGGCATATACCTAGAAGCTCCATATAATCAAATTAGAGTGAGCCCGAGTTGGATTGCATCTTAATTAGTCGTGTAAGACATTGTATAATTAATTGAGATAGGTATATAAATGGATCGAAAGGCATTTATAAACATTAATACTCTAGATTAGCTGATTAAATTAAGTTAAAATTAATTTCGTGGGAATAAAATCTAATAAACAAACAAGGGATTAGTGACTCTAGGTTGTCCGTTTGATATTGAAATTTGCTCTTCGTGAAAAGTGTTTGTTGATATTAATTTCTTATTCTATTTGCATTTTTTTTCTACTCTTTGAACACAACTCTGAGTTATTCAACTTAAACGAAAAAGGAAATTTGACACCTAATCATGAGTTGAATTGAGTCCCTGTGGGATGACCTTGATTTACCACTTGCTATTGTCATGACCCGTACACTTGTGTTGCTTAGTTAAATTTTGGTAGCATCAACAGTTTGAAATGTTAGGCAATTTCAATTGTAATATCCTCTAAACATTCAAGTAGAATTAGGTATATGGTAAGTGAATGTTTGAGGGAATGTGTGGAATAGATTTGTCTTAAGTGATACAAACTATGTGAACTTGTTAAACTGATAGTATTGAGCTTAATAATATATATGGCATAGTTATTGTGAGAGAAATCAAGAGAAGTAACCACATGGAAGGACTTTCGAGCTTTATTAGTCATTTAAAATTCTGTGTGCATACTCTCTAGTTCTAGTGCTCTCTTTGATTTGTCTTAGTTCTTAGTTGAAAGCCAGTCTGCACATAAGCACATCTGCATATGATTGAGGCATTCATTTCTTACCCCTACATCCATACACAAGCCATCTTCATACTTTAACCCTTACAAACCCATTTGAGCCTCACCACTTTCATTGATCCACTATTATGTAGTTTGAATATAGTATGCAAAAGCCAATTGTAATGATGTTATATAGCTATACATATTGGACATCAAATGAAATTGTTGTTAAAAGATGATGCTCTTGAAAAAAAAAATGAAAAAAAAAACTATGTGAAAGGAAAGAAGAATGAACAGACAGAGCAAAAGAGAAGCATCATGTATGACTAAAGCATCTTATATACTAGTTCTGGTTGCATACTTGTTTGAACTACATAGATGTTCATTTTATTCCATAAAGTCCATCTTAGCCCCATCAGCATTACATCACTTAAAGTCCTCTTGATGCATTGAACTTGTGTTGCATGGTAGAGACTGTAGATCTTTGACAAGCCTATGGCAGAGTATAAACTAGAGGAGGAGAGTGAAATAAAATCCCTATGGCGAGTGAGAGCTAAACACTAAGCCCGAGAGTCTCTTGAAGTCTCTTTGCAAAATCTAAGCCATATATAGAATTGAGCTTGTGCTGGGTAGTGGGATTGTTCGCATGGTAAATTGAACTTGGGATGATGATAGAAAACATAGTACCCAAGAGCATAAGCAACACCATATAGTGAGTTCTGCTATAATTTATTTTAACTACTTGATTTTGCTCAGAAGTGTAAAAAGTTAGTGTGGGGAAGTTTGATAAGTCCAAATTCTAATATATATTTCTACTATCTTTTGATTGATTTGAATTGAATTTTCATGCTTAAAATGTCTTTCATATGATCAACCATGAAAGATTTCATGAATATGTGGAAACAAGGATTAGAAGAGCTTAATTGTTGCATTTTAGAAGTTATCTTGTATATAGGCAGAAAAGGACTTTAAAATGCTAATATTTCTTAGCTTGAGTGTCATTGCTAGATCGATGCTGTAGCGATGCTGCAACATCACATCGTAGCAAAATAAAGGAAATCTGCAGGGTTGTGTTTCTATTATACACTGATCTTTTCTTGAGAGAAATACAAAAAATAATTGTAGGAATTTGGGTCGGACGCTAAGTAGGTTTTGTAGCTTCAAGATAGATGAAAGAAGGGCACTTACTTGAGGAAAAAGAAAATCAAGGACAGCTGAAATTAAAAGCAAATCAAAATAGAATCCATCTGGGATTGGAAGGAAATCATAATAGAATCTTCTTGATAGGTCAGATAGAAAAGGAAAGCCCAGCTCACTAATAGATAGTTGGACGTGCGGCATAATAATCCTAACCATAAAAGGAAAGACGGTCAACCCCAGAGACACACGTTTCACGACGCAAATATGCTCGACACACTTAGACATCAACAAGAGTTGTGGCAGACAAGACAACTGAAACAAAAAGGTTGCAAAGACGAAGAAGACGCTACTACTGCGTTACATGACAGACGCTTTGTTGTGTTGTCGAATTCCTTCAACTTCTCTTCTTCTTCTTAGTTTACTTTCCAGTATTTGCATGGATAACATTATGACAGTTTCAATTGTAATATATTCGCAGGCCATGAACTAATTTTCTTGTGGCTAAGCAATGATGTAACCTTAGTTTGTAGCTTTGAACTAGATTGCTAAGTTTTAATTAATATAATTTAGTTTGTTTAATACTGTGTATGTTAACTTTAGTCTTGTCATTAGATGGTCGCTAGTAAGTAAGAGTAGTGATCTTAATTTACTAGAAGGGAATTAATGTTAGAATTCCATTAAACAGTATGTGTTAAGAATTGTACAAATTATACCTAAGCTCATAAGCTACAAGAATGAGTTTATCTCACTCAACCATACACCTTGTTTTGCATGTTATTCTGAACTCAAAACTCATAGGCATATGTGAAAAGTAGAGTTAGGAGTGAAAATATAAGATTGTTGGAAAACTTATGTATACATAAGAGGTGGGTTAATTAAAGAACTTTGCTATAGCTAGCATTGTTGTAGCATTGAGGTAGCAATTTGGGTAATAGTTGCAAATTAAGGGGAAATCCGAGCTTCGCCAATTTTTATCCTGATAACTCTCAACCATATTCATTCTTAACTTGTTGCTTTCTAATTTTTGGATTAGTAGTTATAACTCTCACTCACTTTCTTGCGTGCATAAGATATTATTATAATCTCTGTGAGATGATACTCTACTCATCACTTTATTACTTGTTTGACTGGTACACTTGTCATAAGGAGTCCGACCAACAAAGCCTTAGCTATCATCACACTATTTTTTTTTTTTTTTTTTACTTTAACGCCAACAAGATTGAAAGTTTGTAACTTATGCAATCTAGGAACTGAAAATAAGTACACCTTCATGATCTTTCGTAGACCAAAAGAGCAACTGTAACATCCCAAAATTTGGGACTTAGAAATTTATAATATTAAAAGGGGAAATAAAATTTTTCCCAATTTGGCTTTAATTAGATATGAGAATAATTAATTGAAATTAGACTCTCTTTTCCATAATTTATTTTGGAAAAAAAGGAATAATTAAAGCAAGGAATATTTTAGGCTTCTAATCCGGAACACTATCAGGCTTTGATTCACATGATTATCATCGTCCTGAAGAATGTCAATAAGGCATTTAGAGTCAGACTCACAAATTACCTTAGTAAATCCCATCTAATAAAATAATGTTTAAAAATAAAAAGAAGAAGAAGAACAAAAGAATTATATGGGCCGTGAGGATCAACAATGAGCAAATCAAATTCAATGTTAAAGCCCAACACTTAGCCATGTTCACCCTTATGCTTCAGCCCACGTGAAGAAACACATACAGAAGCAGTCTCGTCATTTTAGTCCAATGTTTCAGCCCAATCCACTTTCAGTCCCATGTCCATTCCATCTGCTATTTTATAACTTTCGGCCAGTCAAACAAAAAGATGCAGATCATAGTTTGCAGCTGGAAGACAAAACCGAAAAGAGCAGACACGCCGTCACAGCAGAAAGTGGAATCAAAAATTAGCACGCAAGATCATTGACTCTCCCCTCCAGCACGAAAGCAGCAAGAGATCAGACGCAAGACCAGATTGTTCCATACCTCTTGAGCCTTGTGCCCATGGACCGATGAGTTTGAGCCTGGACTGTTGGTTTAAATCTGAATGCTGAACCTCTATATAATGGTCTCTCATTCAGTCCATCGTGAGAGCTTGAGAGAAGACTCTTCAGCTGATTAGTGCTCTGTCTTAAGTTTCAAAAACAAGAGGAAAAAGAGAGGAAGGGACCGAGAGAGAAGGAGAGTGAAAGAGAGGGAGTGTCGAAGTGCAACTGGATTCAGCTTTCCTCTTTTTGATGACTGGAAAACAGAGGAGTTCAGCAGTAAAGTACTCCCATCGATTCAAGCTTGAAAAGCTGAGGTAAGTTATGAACCTCATCTTCTTAAAGTTTTCAGCGTTCCTATTAAAAGTTTGTGGAGACTAAACAAAAGGAAAACTAGGTGTTAAACGCTGAAACTAAACCTGAAACTTGGCTGAAGTCGAAAACAAAACAAGGGGGGACTGCTTAACTGAATATAGATAAAGATAATGAAGGTTTTACTGTCATAACCTCGCTGATGCAAAAACTTGCTGATGTAGCGTCTAGATTAGATATATATTGCATGCAAAGGTATAGGAAAGGTTGCATCTATTAAACTATATGTATATGTGTGTTAGTGGGGCCATGCGTGAGCATATACAGAGAGGAGGAAAGGCATGGTTACTGCTTCTGCCGAGGAAATGAAAGAAACAATATGGAATCAAGACTATAAATAAGTATATAAGTGTGTTTAAATATATATGGTATGAGTGTATTCACTGTATGAGTGTATATAATAGGCTTGCTGAGACAAACTGAGCTAGATATACATAAGGTCGCTGAAAAACACTACTGCATGTCTAAGGATGCTGAAAACGTGCTGATATATGTTCATAATACATAAAATGATGCCTTTAAACGTTTCTGGAATTTTTGCTGAAACAGTAAACTTTAAATAAGGTAAAACTATAGTGAATGACCTTCTTTGACCCTAAAATTTAATGGGAATTTAGTAGACATTCCAAACTTTAAAATGAGCTTTGGTTCACCTCAATCCGATGTCTGAAGCTCAAGTTATGATTTTTGAAAGATAGGTCAAAATCTGAAAATGTTTTGAAGTTATTTCTGAAGTCAGCAAATGACGTTGACTTTTTGACCAAGTCAGTGAATTTATAAAATGATGAAATTTTCCAGATAAATAGTAGACACATAGAGCTTTAATTCGATAGGTAATTCATCGAATTTTGATAAATATACAAAAAGTTATGAATTTCGGAAGCTGGGTTACAATTTTGGAAGTGATTCTGGACAGTAGTTACCTTTTTGCAATCTGGGAATGGAGGACATTTGATAAAAGAATGAAACTAATTTTCATAGAAACTAGACTTAATAAGAAGTTTATAGAATTTGGAATCACCTAAATTCGATGTCTAGGACTCCAGATATGGATTTTTGAAGTTTAACTATGAAAACTGACAAGTTTCTGTTTCCAGATTAGGCAGAGCTTATATTTTCGAAATTTAGGAATTTTTATTAGCCATGAATCAACTAGTTGATTTTAATTTATGAAAATAGACTTATCAAGGAATAAATAGAAATTGGAAGCACTCCATTCGAAATTATACTGACCAAGTTATGTATTTTCCAAATACCTATGGAAATTAAAAGTCAAATTTTGATAAGTCTTAGAATAGTCACATAATTTGCTAATTGTGTTTAACCTTCCAAGTAAGGGTTTCTTGGAATAAATTGAAAGGTTAAATAGCTGAGAGGATATTTATCCCATAGGGGAATAATATCTAATTAAATAAGTCATAATTGGTATTATTGATAATTATAAGCCCCCAAATTAGAGAGTCTTGGATCATGGCTAATACTGAGATGAATACTGGGGATTTAAGATAATAATAACAGATATTGTTATTATTGGAAAAGAGTGCTAATAATACATAAAATAATAATTATTATCACTAGAGGATTTATTAATTAATAGAAAGTGTTATTATTAATTAATAATAATTTAATAGAGGGTAAAAATGGAATAACAATTTTACCAAGGGTAAAATGGGTCATTAGTGGCAATGACATAATGCGGTGATGACATTATAGGATACCCGGGAAAGGTTGGCACCAATACTGAAAGGTGAACGTACCGCTAACGACGGAGACTAAGGTACGGACGCGTACTGTAACTCTAACTCTTATATTGCTTGTATGCTTTATATGTGATGAGATGATTTATATAGTCATGAACAAGACTTGGTTTTGGGTTATAGACTGTGGCTAAGACTGGCTCTTAGGTCACCATTTTTTAAATACATTCAACTTTAATTTGAAAACGGGTTACAGTATTGGTAATGCCGTATGAATGTTTTCCTAGCGCTAAGGACACTTCAGGGGCGTGGCATTAGTTTTTGTGCAAACTATGTGGACCTTACATAGGCTGTGTACTATATAGAGGTGAACCTTACATAGGCTGTGTGCTATGTATAGTTATATGCTGAATTGTAATGAATATCTGTCATACATATACTGTTTATACTTGAGCATAAGGTTAACTGTTACCTGAGATTCAATGGGTATTGAATCTCAAAATTTACCCTAGCTTCAGGATCTGGAGAATCGGGAGCCGGAGAAAAGGGTAAGCAACATGCGTAAAGACTCAGAAGGAGTTGCATTTTGGGACTGTATCAAGTATGTATTGATGAACCTTTCGGATCACTGTAATTTAACGCATTAACTAAACGCGATGAATTTAATTGTATCACATTTTTATTCTTTCGGGAATTTTAATTAACCAGCATATGTCTGCGCATATGAAATCAGTTACTCAGTCGTCTAAACAATTAAGTATGCCCTCTGTTGTGACTTACTCTGATCTGTTAACGCCATCACTTAAATAAGTACACACGAATTAGTTTAATAAGAGATTTAGGATCATAATTGGATATCATAATGGATTTAGGAAATAGGGGCGTTACAACAACTACTACCCAAAATCCTAAAACAAATTCCAATGACATGCTCACATAAAACCAATTGATCCTATTTTTCTTACCTTCTTTGTTGTCATGGTCATTGTTTGGGGCATTATACATCTCGTTGCAATTCTTCAATAGTAGAGAACTACGGAGATCTTGCCTACAAAAATTGATGCTTCATAGCTGTGCAATTGAGTGCATGTTGGAATTTTCCCGTTATCAAATCATTGTATGACAAGTTCAAATTCTCTTGAAATTCAAATTGGACATGTTTGATTTAACGCCTCTATTTCCTAAGCCACTTATGGAGTCCAATTATGATCCTAGATCCTTTATTAAGCCAATTCGTGTGTACTTATTTAAGTGATGGCGTTAACAGATCAGAGTAAGTCACAACAGAGAGCGTATTTAATTGTTTAGACGACTGAGTAACTGATTCCATATATGCAGACATATGCTGGTTAATTAAAAATTTCTGAAGGAACAAAAAAATGTTATACAACTTACATTTATTGCAGTGATCTCGGTTGACGTGTTAGGCTACAGTAATCCGAAAGGTTCAACAATTCACACATCATACTGTCCCAAAATCCAACTCCTTCCGAGTCTTTACGCGTGTTGGTTACCCCTTTCTCCTGCTCCCGATCCTCCTAATCTTGAAACTAGGGTAAAATTCTGAGATTCAATGCCCATTGAATCTCAAGTAACAGTTAACCTTATGCTCAAGTATAACAGTATGCATGATAGATATTCATTTACATTTCAGCATATAACTATACATAGCACACAACACATGTATCAGTTCATATATCAACAATACCTCTACATAGCACACAGCCCATGTAAGGTTCACTTCTATATAGCACACAACCCATGTAAGGTCCACATAGTTTGCACATAAACCAGTGCCACGCTCCGGAGTGTGTCCTCAGCGCTAGGAAAACATCCATACGGCATTACCAAGACTGTAACTCGTTATCAAATAAAAGCTGAATGTATTTAACATGGTGACCTAAGACCCAGTCTTAGCCACAGTCCATGACCCAAGACCCAGTCTTGTCCATGACTATATGAATCATCTCATCATATATAAAGCATACAAGAAACATAAGAGTTAGAGTTACAATACGTGTCCGTACCTTAGACCTTGGCGCTATTGGTACGTTCACCTTTCAGTATCGAATCCAAACCTTCTCGGATATCCTATAATATCATTACCACATTATTTCTCTTATAATTAACATCCTAAGAAATGGCCTTGTCATGACCCTATACCCCTAGTGAATTTCATTCTATTTATATCATTTTTAATTCATTATTTGTTATTACTAACTCTTTCATTTAGTTAATATTTCCCTTAACAATAATAATTTTATTATTGTTATTGTTGTTGTTGTTGTTGTTGTTGTTCCAAATAATAATAATAATAATAATTTCCCCATCTATTATTTGACACTATCACTCCTTCCTAATAATAATAACATTATTTGTTATTATTATCATCTTAATACTAATTTCCCTCTATTTATTCTGATATTACTAATTATTATTAACTCTCTTTAATTAGCATTAACTTCTATTAATTACTTATCAATAATTTATTTATTTCCCTTATTTACCAATCAACATCACTAAATGCCTACCATCATACATGAAGATAATTAAATTTATTAATTTAATATTCCTCATAGTTTTCCTTTAAAAACATTAATAAACACTAATACAACTTAATTTATGCTTCAAAAATTTTGAGTTAAGCATATGTATCAAAAATGCATTTTGCAAGTAAATTCCCAAAAATCACATTAACATAAAATTTCATAAATAAAAATAACACCAAACAACCTTGTTTTCAAAATACTCATTTTTGTCAAAAACATAGGTAAATATGATATTGGATGCATTCAAATACACTTTTCTGGAAACTTGAAAAATATTTGTATGGTACTACATTCTCTCACAACAAAGTCTCAAAGTCTCAAGGCTTAAATATTATTTACCACTTTTAAGCTTATGTACAACACTTAAAAAAATCTGCAAAGTGGCGGCACACACATGAAATGACAGAAGCTTGAATTCATATACTTATCATACCTAGCAAAAAAACCACGTGGGTCACTTTGGTGTTCCTTATATGCAAATATACATATATTCTTCAAACTTTCCTTTATGCATTCCTAACGTTTTGAACAGAAACAAAATGGTGCAATAATGACAAACTTATGACAGCAAAAGAACCCCAAACTTCAGCAAGTTTTCTTCATCCCATATAAATATATTTAGTCATATAACTTAAAAGCCTTTGACAGCAACAATTGAAACCATATCATGCAGCAAACATGTTCAGCGTTTTTTCTTCTTTCTTTTCCTTTAACCTTACACACACACAAACACGTTTAGCATCTCATTTTCTTGGCAAAAACAGAACCTACATGCAGAAAAGAAAACGCATACAGCAACAAGAAAACGATGACAGCTCTTTTTTTTTTTTTTTTCTCACACACATATGCAGCAGCGTTTTGACATAAGATGACAGCAAAAAATATCAGGTTCATTAAATCAGTGAAGAGTTGGTTCAACGTTTTTTTGTTTTTTTTCCCCTTCCTTTTCTTTTTATCTAACAGCAAGTTTCTCGTCCAGAGATACCATGAGCATAAAACCAGCGCAAAACACAAATGGATAATATATATACATGCTCATGCAGCAAGCATACAGAGACGAAAAACTCAAGTGCCAGAATTACTATGTTTTCGGTTTCAGCATTTAACACTATGTTAAGGTTTGGTTTCAGTTCAGCATTTTTCCTATCTCAAACTAGGATCAAAAAGGTACCGATGACAGCACCAAAAGCATCCACGGCATGTACACATCTATTCCTAAGATTATATTCTTCATTCAACTAAAACAGCCCCTGTTTTACGGTTTCATTTTCAGTTTTGGTTTGTTTTCATATAATTCCTTTTCAGACCCCCTTTAACTTTCTCCTAACCGATACTATGATAGGAAACGAGTGGAAAGTGAATGAGCAACAGACCGATGCTTACCTCAGACACAACGTTGCTGAAAAAAAAATGGTTCTCTTCCTCTGTTTTCGCGACTCACGGACAGAGAAAGCTGAGTCTCGGCTGGCACCCTTCCCCGACACTCTCACTCCCTTCCTTGATCACTCTCGGTTTCTATCCTTCACTCTCCCTCTTCCTCTCTCGGTTAGCTCTCTCGGTTTACAACATCAACAATAACAATAATAAAATTATTATTGTTAAGGGAAATATTAACTAAATGAAAGAGTTAGTAATAACAAATAATGAATTAAAAAGGATATAAATAGAATAAAATTCACTAGGGGTATAGGGTTATGACAAGGCCATTTCTTAGGATGTTAATTATAAGAGAAATAATGTGGTGATGATATTATAGGATATCCGAGAAGGTTTGGATCCGATACCAAAAGGTGAACGTACACAGTGAAGCTTGTGAAACCAGGCGCTTAGAAAATAAACTGGTCGGTCCTACATGGTTGAATACTACCCCTAGGTACAAGAAGGATGAGAATCGGGTATGTTGAAGTTGTATGATTGATGAGCAAGCATAGGAAATGAATAGACGGAGAGCCTAAAATTATTCCCCAATGGTTAGACGATCAAATTTCGAGGACGAAATTTAAATTAACGGGGAGAGAAAATGTAACATCCCAAATTTTGAGGTATAGAGTTTCAAAATAAGACTAAAATAAGAAAACTACTAGACCCTTATGAGTCCAAGGTCTTAATTGGAAAAATTATTTTGACCTCGAAATATTATATTTTATTATATAATATTATTGTTATTAAATTATATTTTATTATATTATCATAATATAATATAATATATAATATATGAGTGGTAGATGAGTAGATGGACATGTGTATGATATTTGGAAGGTAATTGAAACCCGAAAAATTCTATAAATACCTCACCACTTCTCTTCTACGACACAAACACATACTTCCACTATTTAGCTTTATGAGAGTGAGAGAGAGAGAGAGAGAGAGAGAGAGAGAGAAGGAAGGAAGGAAGGCCGGAGAAGAAAGGTAAAGGGAAGGATATAAGTAAGGTAGTAACACTTCTCTCACATATTATGTGTACCTTTTACATGCATGTATTTACCATTGTATGTATATATATAAGATGCATAAATGCTGAATGTGTTGAATGGATTGTATGTATAAATGATGGTTGTCTTGCATGTACTGTGTATGCATCTTATGTGAGTGATTATTAACGTTACTACTGGGATTCATTTGAATTCCAGGGATATTTTTGAATAGTTAATTTTGCAGATTATATAAGGAGTACAACAATGATGGTGATCATGGGTGTATAGATGAAGATAGAAAGAGATTTTACTCCCGCCAAATTTATTTTATTGAAGGATAAATTATTTGTATATGTATAGTACGCTTCCGTATACATATTTATGTATTAAAATGTGTATTTAAGGCGGGTGTTACATTTGATGAGATTTCACCCCCAAAGCTGATATTTTGATGTGTCCACTGACTTTAATGATTCTGTATTTCCAATGTTTTGAGGAATTTTACAACTCAAAAGATTGTCTAAGATTGTCTGACAAGTTCAAAAAATATAACCCCTTAAGCCATGTAATCTCACCTAGAATCTCACCAGATAATTTAGTATAAAAAAGTCTATACTTGTGATGAGGCCCAAAACTATATACATCATCTCTTCATTTCAACTCTAGAAGCGCGCGCGCTAACATGTATGATTATAAGCTAGTGTTTTTTACTTGCATAAATTTAAAGTGACTAATGGATTTGGGTAGTTGTCCTATTAAGTTGTTCGGTGCAAAATCTAAGGTTTTTAAAGAATCAAAAGAACAAAATTAATTGGGAATCTCACCATTGAATTTGTTTGATGTGAGAAGAAAGACCTTCACATTCAAGAGCATGCGTTCTTCACATGATGTGATGATTTCTGAAAATTGATTCTTTCTAAAATCTAAGAATACTAATTTAGTAATTTTTTGAAGCAAATAATATAAGAAAAATTCTCAAGGGTGTGTTGTTACAGAGTTGCAATGAGTTTAGTCAAGGTAAGGATCCCACGGATGTAGGCAAGTTCTCCTTGAAATGGTTATTATCAAACTTGACAATAATTAGTTTATTTTTACACATCTTCCAACACTCAGGTTTTTGCCTTGACAAATTATTTGATGTCAAATTGTGATATTCTAATATCCTTGAATCTTCCCTTTTCTTTTTCTTTCTTTTTTTTTTTGGAATAAGAAGGCTATGAATCCAAAAAAAAAAAAACAATTATTTGAGATGTCTAAGTAATTCACATGTGGTGAAATGTGTGGTGAATAGGCACATAAGTGATTTTAGCTCAGATGGAGATTGATGAAACTCTTCAACGTATAAGGAAGTTCTTCATGAATATCATTGTTAGAGATATGAAAATAAGAAGCATGGGAGGATGAATCCTAAACCCATTCAGGATAGATTCAGATATGTTGTTTGCTATGGGGTGCCCTAAATGTGATGAGTAGTATGGACAAGCTTCCCAACTTTTCAAAAGGAGAATTCCGTTTGGGACCCACTTTTAAGATAACTTTAATTTAGTGTCATTTTCATTTACAATTCCATATAAAATACCACTACTATTACTGATAGAAAATTCTTGTAATTGAGAAACTGATTGTATAAAATCAAAAGGTTTCCCATGAAGATGTGATAAGGCAAAATTTCAAAGCTTATAACTCCGCAAGTGTACGGGCCGTATCAAGTAATAAAAATGAGTAAAGTATCGTTCCCACGAGGACTTAGTACCCACTACTTCAGTTAATAATTAATTTTGCACTTTTCGTTTAAGTCGAGCAATCAAATTTAATTTAACTAAGAAAATAAAATCAAAATCAAACAAATAATCTACGCAATAATCAAACGGGCAACCTAGAGGCACTAACCCCTTATTAATTTCATAGATATTTATCTCACCAATTTAATTACTCTTAATATAAATTTTGTTAATCTCGAGTATTAATAGTTATAAGTGCCTTCCGGTCCACTTACAACCCTCTCTTAAGTAAAAGCTGTTATGCCTAAAAAATTTGCTCTAGAGGCAATTTAATCCGGACACACTCTTCTACAACTATATGGGGCTATTAGGTATATTCCTA
Organism: Acacia confusa; assembly: GCA_037074495.1. Taxonomy (NCBI): domain Eukaryota; kingdom Viridiplantae; phylum Streptophyta; class Magnoliopsida; order Fabales; family Fabaceae; genus Acacia; species Acacia confusa. The sequence continues at coordinate 39,973,323 of CM073502.1, read as the reverse complement.
TCCTAATCGCAAATTAAATTATAATTTAATCCCATATTGCTTAATCTAGAGCTTAATTAAAATTCCCTTTGCCAAGGTAAATCCTAATTCTTAAAATCCTATTTAAAGATGGCCAGTCAATAAATAGTAAAACTAACCAAGATTTAAGCAACCAAAATCAATATTAATCATAATTAAACGATGAGAAATAAATCCTAATCCATTAATAAGTTCATAGGTCTCTAAGTTGCAAAATAAAATTAGCCAGACATGGCTTCAATCCAGAACACAGCAATTTCAAAATTCAGGTTCAAAGGCATACGGGTAAATGATACGAATTGGAATCAAACTAGTCAAGAGAGATAACAAAACCAAGAATAGGAGCAAGAACAACCACAGCCTCTCCTTGAATAATTATTCAATCCAGCTCTTTCAATTCGTCTCTGCCTCTCCAGTCGTCTGCCGCCTCTGTTTCCGTTCGCGTCTTTTTTTATTCTCCACGTCTGCCACTCGTGCCTTTCTGTTCCTTGTAGCTGTCACGTCTTCCTCTTCTTTCTTTTCCTGTGCGTTCTTGTGTTGCTCCTGGTCCGCCATTAGCCTTTTTGTGCGTCTCTATTGCCCAGCCGTGTGAAGCCTCTTCCTTTCTTGATTGCCGCAAGACTCTCCTCGGTGCTGTGCCTCTTTTGTTCGCCGTCCTCTCTCTTGTGCACAATGCCTTCTAAATAGATGTAGTTTAGGTTTTTTTTCTTCTTCCGCGGGCCCCACGTCTTGGTTTGCATTCATCCGAAATTCTTTCTTATCTCCTCACGTCCCTCACGCTGATGCTTTATTATTTGGTTCGTTTTTATCTCTTAATATAATGCCTCCTGCAAGATAATAAATGATATGAATAGATTTTGTAACAAAATATCCTCTTATCATATATTTAATTAAAGGATAGAAAAATATATATAAGATAATTAAATAAGAATAGAATATTAATAAATTCAATCCCATGTATCTCAAAATCTATACTTATTTAATTATAAAATATATACTTATCAAGATGATTTCCGGAACGACCAAGATATTTCAAGGAGGTAAGATTTCCTAAGGCTTTGTTTGTGTAATACCCTAAAAATCCTATTTATCATAAATATTATATTTTGATAAATAACACCTATTAAAATAGGTGAATATGTGGTCTCAAAATTTATGTAAATTATTAATTTAATTTTAGGCAATTTTCCTTTGGAATTAATTAACAAAGGGTTAATTATGAGACATGATTTAAGAGAGTATGTTGTCTCTAAATTTTAATTGATTTATTATCATTTTTAGGGAAACATTTATTTTAATTGTTATTTATTAACAATTATCCTTAACAAAATAAGTTTGCACTAATTGAGATTAGTTGCATAATTCTTCAAGATGATTAGAGACAAATTAAAAGTATCAAATAAGGACTGATTATTGAAGAAAAGATTAAGGGCCAAGGATGAAGAATTAAACTTGTCTAATAAAGCACTAATTGCCATGGTTAGCTAACAAACCAATGATACAATGAAATATGAAATTAGTGAGCATATGCATATAAACACTTGATTAGAGGGTTAATTATATCTTATTAAATATGCCCCAAAGATCATTAAAAAACGTCCAGCTTGTAGGAGGATGGTTTAAATGAGATTCCATGATAATTAACACACAAATACATGTTGAAAAGTCAACATTTGCAACTAGCCAATTAAAACACTTGAACCATGGGATATTTTGCTAATGAAAAAGCTTATTGAATGGCAAAGGGAGAGGCCACGTTTTTGCTTGTTGTAGAGGAAGAAGGAAGAGCTAAAATATCTAGATATTAAGCTTTCAACCACATGTGCAATTGAAGTCATAAATAATGGAAGAGGATAAAGGAGAGAGAAAGGGAGGGGGCATGTATGTGTGAATTGTGAGTGTGTGTGTGTGTGCCTAAGTGTTGCGCATGTGTGTGTGTGTGTGTGTAGTAAAAAAAAAAGTCAAGAGGAGAGATGAAAAATCTATTATACATAGTTACAACTCAAGGCAACAAATAAAATGAGAACCTATAGAAATTAAATCATATCTTGAAATATATGAACTCAGTATTAAATATAAGTAGATATTTGGAACCAGTAAATTATGGGCTTGAACTTGGCTATTCCTAAAGTCATTTTCGTATACTTTTGGGATTCATATCTAAGTGATTTAGGAAGTTTCAGAAAACCATTAGTTAAGTCATAAAATGAAGATTTGTAGAGTAGAGTTAAATCTTGAATAAAAACACCAACTTGCTCCTAACTAAATTAACATTTGGAGTAACTAAGAGATGAAGCAAAATATCTAAGAAAAAGGGGGGGAGGTGGCATTTTTGTAAGAGGTGTAAGGGCAAGATTAAGACTTCTTTACTAAGTTTAAATCCAATGGTTAGAATGGAATTAAAGTTGCTAGGTAATTAACTCATGTTTTGCTATAAATAGGAGGCTTCATGCTTCATAATTACTCACCAATTCACAAGCTAGAAACCAAAAATTTGAGAGTGAGGAAGTGAGTGGAGAGGCTTCAAGAACAAGAAGCAAGGTTCTTCAAGAGGTAAGGAAACTTTTAGTTTTTAGTTCTTAGCTTATATAGTTTTAGTAGAAATGTTATTTTGATCTTTAATCTTCCAATTATATATATATTTTTTTATGTTTTTATAGCTAAAATTGTCTTTATTTTGAAAAATTGGTGAAGTAGAAGTTATAGCAAAATTTTTGGAAGATTATGATCAAAATAGCAAAGCTCTGGCGAAATTTCATCGGTTAACGATTTCAGGAGCCAATAGCAAAAACACTAGTATTTTATGAAGAAAATGAGGTTCTAAAATTATGAATAAATTCATGGTTAAAATAGATATAGGGATTTCCAAATATACCCAGAGTGTGTCATTTGAAGTTTTGTGCAAAGAGATAAAAATTCCTAAAGATAAGCAACGTTTTCTGGGGAAAATTCTGGGCAGAGGTTGAAAAATTTAAAACTGGGAATTGTTCTTGAATTCTGAGTAATTTCCAGTATTTTTCCTCGAAAATAGATATTCCAAGGATTTCGGGGAATTTTACGGATCCTCATTTCGATTTTTGTAAAATTAGTTATGATTTTTCAAAGTTAGTGGAAAATCTACCTAGAAAATCTGTAGTAGTGTCTTTCAAGAATTGTAAGGGCAAAATTGTAATAATAAAGCCACCAAGGGTAGAGTGATAAATAGAGGTGGAAATATCTCTTAGGATGTTATTCTAAGTGATATGGTGATATGTTAGGATATTCGGAAAGTCCGGGGTCGGGTTCAAAGGTCGAGAAAGTTGGCCATTACACGGTGAAAGGTACATTCGCATACTAGTAACTCTTAACACTTGTGTGTCTTGTATACCTATATATAATTGTTTGATTCATGTGTTATGAGTAAGGTTGTGGTTTCAGTTTCAGTTATTTGCATACATTCAAGATAGCTGTGTATTCAGCTTGACACGGGTTATAGTCTTGATAACATCGTTTATATGTTTTCCTAGCACTGAGGACACGAAGGGCCGTCGTGGCACTGGTTATATGCAAACATGGTCGTATATGCATGAGCTGTGTGCTGTGTATGGTGTTTTTGACATGCATTTGCTGTGTGCTATGTATTGTCCACTAACTGTATTGAATATCTGTCATATATACTATTTATACTTTTCACATAAGGTTAACTGTTACCTGAGATTCAATGGAAATTGAATCTCAGCCCTGTCCAAAGGTTCAAGGAAGCCACCTGGATCTAAGAAGGCAACGGAGCCGAGAAGAGGTGAGGTGGACAGAGCTGTGAAGAGGCACCGGTTGAAGACGAAGGTTGGTAGAAGTTACTAGGACCTAGTTTCTGGCATTAATCTAACAAAGTTATTTCAGACTAATTGATGCTTAAACTAAGAAAGGATTTGTCGGTGGGTTGTCATAAGTCGCCGTGAAAGACGGGGAGACTCCTATTAGACTAAACACCGATCAGGCCAATATGTCTGATTAACTATGTTGGATTTCAAGCCATAGGACTAGTTATAGAGTTAATTTATCAGAGCATTGTATTTATGTCTCTGTGATTGTATCACTTGAATAATCCCTCGGGATATTTTAATATACCAGCTTATGTAAGGCATCATCATATGTCTGGGCATTTTTATATCAGATACTCATTGTCCAAATATTAGCGCATGCTTTTCGTTCCCGCGTTACTATAAGCTGTAGCTGTAACATCCCAAATTTTCAAAAGCGGAATATTATTTTTTCATCAAAAATCATTTAAAATTATCAGAGTAGATCATTTGAGCGGAAGAGTAACTGATACTTATATTTCAGAATGCCATAAGTCTGGCTGGATACAATAGCGGTATAGTAACCGCGTGGCTCAAAAGTGAAGTAGACAACAAAAGGAAGGCTTTCGCCGAAACGTCAAAATGAAATCTCTAGCCGGGTCTTTAAGCATGTTGCTTTCCCCTCTCTTCCGTCCTTGGTTCTCCTGACCCTGCTGCTATGTTAAGAGCTGAGGTCTCATGCATACGGACCCTAGGTAACGGTTAACCTCATATTTACATATACGGTACAAAATCACAGCAAATGAAACACTTCCAAATATGTCACTCCCAGTGAATGCAAATGTACCGCTCCCAGCGAAAAGTACCACTCCCAGTGAATACAGATATATCACTCCCAGTGCATGCAGATATACAATAAACAACAACATGTATTTAACAACACACCACAACATGCATACAACACACATAGCACATATACACATACTGTAAATATCAGAGTTAATGTTACAATACGCGAACGTACCTTCGTTGACGAGCGTTTAGTACGTTGACGATAAACTGTACTTTTGACGGAAAACAGTGGAACGACAGCGAAATGACAGCGGAACAAGAATACTGATATCCTATAATGATAATATCACATTTATCAATATTTGATATCATAACAGGCATTTTAGGTACAAATTACCATTTTGCCCCTGATCCCCTAATCGACGGAATTTCGCTAGCACTTCGCTACCTTGACCCTAATCTTCCAGAATTTCAACATATCTCCAACTCCATAATGATTTTTGAAATTAATACCTTAATTACCTCTAGAACATGATTTCTAAACATACCTGGACGATTAAAGATCAACCTAACATTTCTACAACAACTACCGAAAGAAACACTAAAACTAAAGACTAGGGACCGAAGAACTTACCCGGTACTTTGCTATTTCCACAGACTCCTCCTTCTCTCTAAAATCTCTCTCTAGAAAGCTCTAGGATTTGTGAAGAATGAAGAGAAGGTGAAGGCTATTTATAAAAAAAGACGATGGCATTTCGGTAATTTCATTGAACTTTGTCTGGTTGAATTCTAACCGTCGGATCGCACTTCTTGGAGGTGGCAAGATCTTCGCCTTACACCTCTCAAGGATGATGTCATCCTTAGTCACCAAGGTGATGTCACCAACTTTCTCAAGAAGTTTTCTACCGATAAAGTCCCTGTTCGGTGTTCCGATCGCGAAATTTTATAAAATCTTAAAATTCTGGAAATAACACTCTGAAGGTCTTTTCTTCCTCTTCGAGAATACCGGGTTTTCCTAACCTTATACTCTCATTAAAGACATTCTGTTACCTGCCAAAAATCCTCGGTAATCGCTACCGGTTACGGAAATATCGTCTGTCGGCGCCAACCTTTGGATAAAAATCCACTAATCAATAATATACTCTGGTTTTTCTCAACTTATCCCCGGATTTCAATCTATGAATTATTTTTCATCGGTTCTCATTTCTACTATCTGCTTTAATCCCACAAAATATCTTCCTAGCCGGATCTCCAAATCACTCCGTTGGTTACAGAAATGACTTCGGAGACAGTCCACTCCGAGATAGAAATTCACTTGTTCCTAATATACTCTGACTCAAGAAACCTAGTTCACGGTTTTCTAGGTAGGATTTTATTTCTATCCGTGGTCATTTATCTTGTTCACATTTTTACTATTATAATATTACTTAATTACCACATGTCTTAACTTATAATATTATTTTAATGTAAATATCTAGATATTAATTTCTTAATTTTCATTTCATTTTTTCTTTATTTTTCTTCTAATTTTCGTTTTTATTTATATATGTATATTTATTTTAAGTAATTTCCACCTTTTTCTCTTTATCTTATGTCTAAACAATTAGCCATTAATTATCTAATTAATCACTTACTAATTGTTGACAATTTTCTTAATTAGTAATAATTATTATCTCACAACTTTTTTATTGACATTAATAATTTATGCTCCATGCATAATATTAAAAATCATAAGGTCCAATATGGTCCCCAGAATACTTTTTAATTTTCTATTTTCAAAAGAGATAATTTAATAAATTGTCTAAATTAGGGACAATATTCCTTCTAATTTTTAATAATTATTTCACAGCCCTTTAGGATTTATCATCACATTTTTAGGATGTTTTATGGCCCTAAAATGCATTTTTCACATTTTTGGAAATAAATTCCATTTAATTTTCTTAGTATTTCCCTTTGAAAATAGACCAATTATACAATATTTTGAGACCATATCTATCATAAATGGACATAATATTCCAGATAATAATTATCCGGGTATTACAGTAGCACCTCAAACTTTGTTGATTTTTCCTAAAACAAAGTGTCAACCGACACGATTTTCAAGTATGGAATTTGGGGTGTTACAGTTTGGGAGTTTCATTTTGGAGGGAAAGGGAAGGAAAGGAAGAGTTTTGGTAGTCCCTTCCCTTGTTTGGGAGTTTTAAAAATAAGAAGGGAGAGAATCAGAGATTTTTACAAATCCTCCAAAACCCTCCTCCTTCAAAAAAATAAAGTCCCCCCAATATGGGGGGTTTTAAGAGGGAGAATAGATTAATTATTTTTTTATCTTCATTCAAATAAAACACTATCATTATTTATGATTTCTTTTTTCTTTTCCATTGTTAGAATGCACACAAAAATACTTTTTAGAGAGAGAAAATACTTTTTAGAGGAAAATATTTTTTAGAGAGAAAAAATACTTTTTTGTAAGGGAAAATATGTTTAGAGAGAGAAAATATTTTTTTAGGGAAAATACTTCATCAAGTTTTATTAATCCTCCAACTTCCTCCCCTTGTTCTTATTTTTTAACTTCCAAACAAGGGGAGGAAATATCTTCCATTTTCCTTCCTTCTCCTCCCCTCCAAACTCCCTGCATCTCTTTCCTTTCCTTCTCCTTCAAACTCCCAAACAAGGCCTAAGGGTGTGTTGCCTTAAATTAAGATAATAATGATGGCTAGCTTCAGAGACAAAGGAAGATAACAAAATTATCAATCTGGAGTAATATTAGGAATTCTTATGAGAGTTGACCTGTTCCTTAAAACTGAACCCAATGTATAAATTCAACCATGGTTGTTTCCTTTATAAGACACGACTAGGGAAGTGGAGGGAAGGGTTGATGCTATTAAAATTTAATTAAGTATTGCAAGTGTACGGATCATGAGAATATAGTAAGTGGCAAATCAAGGTTGTCCCACATAGAATCAACTGAACTATTGATTAGATTTTAATTTTCCTTGGTTCATTTAAGTTGAGTAAATTAGAATTGTTTTCAATATGAGTAAAAAGGAATTTAATAAGAAACTAATAATAGTAAATACTTTGTACCAATTTCAATATCAAAAAGTACAATCTAAAGTCACTAATCCCTTATTTATTTTTTAGATCTTATCCCCATTAAATTAATTTTGACTTAACTTAATCAACTAATCTATATTATTAATGTCTATAAATGTCTACCGATTCATTTATATACCTACCTCAATTAATTATACAATTTTTCACACAACTAAATAAGATGCATTTTAGTTCAATCTCACTCTAATTTGATTATGCGAAGCTTCTAGGTATATGTCTATCGTAGATGTAAATTAAATTAAAACCTAATTCCATATTATTCAATCCCAAAGTCAATTTAGGATTCCCTTCGTCAAGTTCAACCTAAATCCCCAAAACATGCTCAATAGTGGCCAATTACTAAGCAATAACAAATAAGACAAGATTAAATAAAGTGAAATAAGATTAAGCAAAACTAATCAAATTGCACAAATTTGTGACGACCCCCCACACCGCAACGTGGGCTATAGCCGGCTCACTACAACGAGCAGGAATTATTCCCCCCTCTTGGGAATTTGTGCCTTGGAAATAAATTCCCAAGAACGCCTCCGCAAGAGCTCGAACCTTAGACCTGAGGCATAAGTCCAAAGCCTAAGAGCTCTTGTCTATCCTAAGAGCAGGAATTGTACCCCCCTCTTGGGAATTTTCTTGGGTGATGTTTGGTTTGCGATATAAATGAAGGGCTTTCTTTAACTTCAACCCAGCTGAACTATCACGCTGTGTTTTTTTCCCCCCTCAATGTCACCCACTCACATGCACTCTGCCACACTTTGAATTCATATTAGATAAAATAAAAGGGAAAATCTCATTCAAAAAATCTTTAAAAATAGGAAAGGATAAAAAAGATGCTTCCAATTTCAATATCCCATGCTACTCTTAACAAAATGACAAAAAAAGAATTTGAAATGGTAAAATCTGAAATCAAGTGTGTTATCAAAAAATAATAAAGTAATGATGAGATTTAATAAATAATTTACAACTCAAGAAATACATGATTTGATATTTTTTAATTTTAAAGTTCTTTTTTTTTTCCTCATTCTCCTTTTAGAAATTCATGCAAAAAGAAATAAAATGCCCTCAAATATATATTATTTAATAAAGAGTTTAAGTGTTTTAAATTTAGCTCCCTTAATGCTCTATTATAAAAGCATGTCATTTAAATTTAATTTTTCTAATTCTCTTAAAATATCCCCTTATAATCATAAAATAGAAGATTAAGGAACTCCCTTCAATCCTTAATATAAGATCAAATTGGCTTTTTTAGGGAGATTAAAGAAGTTAAATAAGTTACTTTAAATAATTTATACTTATCGTTTGTTCTACAAACTAATTTGTCAGATTTATAAACTAGTATATAATATAATGATACACAACATATTATTTGATTAAATAATTTATTTAGCTTCCTTAATCAATCTAAGAAGTTAAGTTTACCTTATATTTCGGATATTAGGTAGTAGTATTTTTCTAGGTGTAGCATGTGCTTAGAATATTTTATAGTGTATCCAATACTTTAAAGTATTTTTTAAGTGCATCCAACATGTTAAAATATTTCTTATGTGTACAATTTTACATTTAACAATTCAATTAAATTAGAGTGTTGAATATAAAAAAAACATCAGCGTTTTAAATCATAAAAATATTGTGGAATTCAAAAGAATTGGTCAGCTTTCTCTAACTCAAGTTTGCAAAAGCAACACTTTTGTCCCCATATAATCAATTCAAAACTGAAAAAAGCAGCATGTGATGAAATGTGTAGCGGAGGAGATGGAACCGAAGGAGTGAAAGAAAACCAAAGTCACCTGCTTTTCTACTCGTTGCCGCTTTCCTTTTTTTTTTTTTTTATTGGGCCTGTTTAGGTTAGCAGTGGAAACAGTAATTTATTTCTTATCTAACATTTTAAAAGTCCGGTAGGAAAAATGTCAAGTTGTAATTATGATTTATGTTTGGATTGATGGTGGTAGAAGGGACGGGGCCCACGTCAAAAAATTACCCATGGAGTTTTTTCCTTAACTGGCTTTTAGGAGCTTTTCTAAAACAAAAAAAAAAAAAAAACCAATCGACTTAAAGCTCAATCCAAACATTCAACTTAAGGGTTTTTTTTTTTTTTTCTATTTTAACTTTTTTCTGACTTTGAGCTATTTAAAACTCTCTCCAAATATGCCCTTTGTTTCATCTATCACTACTAAAAATATTCATATTTACAACGGACTTTTTCCGTTGCTAATGATAAAAATTCCGTTGCAAATATATTTTTCGACGAATTTTTCAACGGAATTATTCCGTTTGAAAATGCTCCGTCGGTAGGCGACGGAATTTGTTTTTCCGTTGCAATTTTCAATGGAAAATTTTTCCGTCGAAATTTTCAACAGAATTTTTTCCATTGTAAGCCACATTTTTCCGTTGATAAATAAAGAGATAATAAAATATTTATTTAATGAATTCCGTTGGAAATTTCGACGGAAAATATGTCCGTTGAAAATTTATGTTACAGTTTGCAACGGAATATAACTAGTATTCCGTTGAAATTTCCAACGGAAAATAGTTCCGTTGAAAAGTTCTTCACAATTTGCAACGGAATTTAACTAGAATTCCGTCGAAAATTGCAACGGAAAATAATTCTGTTGAAAAGTTCTTCACAATTTACAATGGAATTTAACTAGAATTTCGTCAAAAATTGCAACGGAAAATAATTCCGTTAAAAATTTCTTCACAATTTGCGACGGAATATAACTACAATTCCGTCGAAAATTGCAACGGAATTATTTTCTGTTGTAAAATTGCATATTAGTTTGCAACGGAATGCAAGTAAAATTCCGTTGCAAATAATATTATTAATTTTTAAAAAACAGTTGTTTCATATGGATAAACATGAATGTACCTAATAAACATGATAAATTGATATAAATAATATACATTCAATTGTGTGTGTGTGTGTGTGTGTGTGTGTGTGTGTGTGTGTGTGTGAGAGCAATTGAGCCCTCAAAATCCAACCTGTGAGCAATTAAAAAATTGGCACAATGTATACAAGATTTATGTAACCCAATGTTGAATAAATATAACTAGAACAAGATGAATTAGAAGGCTAAACTACAAATCTACAATTAGAAGGCTCAATTCTTTGATGAAAATTCTGATACCAAACTAACCAATAATTAAATTTTTATTGCCGATAAGCAAATGGAGGTGATTCCACAATCAGTTTGACAGTCAATAAACAAGGACAATGGAAATTCAAAACAAAGACGAATTCCGCTCAAATCAACAAAATTGGTCGAAAACCCTAAACTGCAAGCAACATTAAACGAGTAAACACCTTGAAACTAAACCTTTCACGCCGTCACATTCTTGAGCACAGAACAAGATGAATTAGGAGATTTAGAGACCAACCAAAAAAAGGAATCACAGAAACAACCGTTAAAAAAGAGAGGAGAGCAAAATTACGGGGAATCGAAGCGAAATCGAAGGGGAAAATCTCAGAGCAAAAGGGAGAGATAACACGCGCATATTTCTTCATTGATGACGGTGGAGTGGGCGATGGGCGACGGTGAGAGAGAGATTTGGAAACAGTGAAATCGAAGGAAGGTGGAGTGGGGATGGTGGATCTGGACGGAGTGAAGGAAAAGGGATCTGGAGGGCGACGGTGAGAGATCGGGGGGAGGCCGATGAGATCGAAGGAGAGAGTGAGATCAAAGGAATGGTGGAGGCGGTGGGCTGGATGGAAGAGGCTACGGTGAATGGAGGATAGCGACGATGGAAGAGCTGGAGAGAGTAAATTTTATATTCAATGTAAATTTTCAGTGTAAATTTCCAACAGAAAATATATTCCATTGCAATTTTCAATGGAATAATTCCATTGAAACTTTCAACGGAATAAATTTTTGTTGCACTTTCACAATTTTCAAAGGAAATATTCTGTTGCAAAGTTTTTCACAATTTGCAACGGAATAAACATATAATTCCGTTGAAAATTGCAATGTAAAACAATTCCGTTGCAAACCTCTTCACAATTTGCAACAGAATATACATATAATTCCGTCGAAAATTGCAATGGAAAATAATTCCGTTGTAGACCACTTCACAATTTGCAATGGAAAATAATTCCGTTGCAAACCTCTTCACAATTTGCAACGGAATATACATATAATTCCGTTGAAAATTGCAACGGAAAATAATTCTGTTGCAAACCTCTTCACAATTTGCAATGGAATATACATATAATTCCGTTGAAAATTGCAACGGAAAATAATTCCGTTGCAAACCTCTTCACAATTTGCAATGGAATATACATATAATTCCGTCAAAAATTGCAACGGAAAATAATTTCATTGCAAACCTCTTCACAATTTGAAACGGAATATAATTCCATTGAAAAGTTCTTCACAATTTTCAACAGAAAACAAATTCCGTTACAAGTTTCGACGGAAATATTCCGTTGCAACTTGCAACGGAAGAACATTCCGTTGCAATTTTCAACAGAATTGTATTTTCCGTTGCAATTTTTGTAATGTATTATGACACTTTTCAACGGAATTATTTTCCGTTGCAAATTGTAACGGAATTCTAGTTAAATTCCGTTGCAATTTTCAACGGAATATTTTTCTGTCTCTAATACCAACGGAATTTAATTTCCGTCAAAAAGTCTGTTGCTATTTTCAACGGAATATTTTCCGTTGATAAATTCCGTCGATAATACAGCCTTTTCTAGTAGTGTGTGATTGCTTTTCTTTACCCACTTTTTTTATAAGAATTCCTTTCTTCTTTCCTCTAATTTAAAGCTTGGCTACCAACAAAATGTGTTTTAAGCATCACCGGTTCTTCTTCCTCATCGTTGTTGTGTTATGCTCGGCCTTTAACCACCATGGAGGTATTGTGATTCGTGTGTTTTCTTCATCTTAGACGAAGGTTGCAGTCTTGCAGATATGGGTGAGGGGTTGTGCCTCAACCCAAAAAAAAAAAACACACACACAAACAAGTTTCAAAATAATCTCATTACTAAAAGTTTGCCTGATAATATGGTTCTCACATAATAGAAAAATTAATGAAATAAATTTTACAATTATCTGTTTCTATAACACTGATAGATCGAAACAGAATGCTGAACCAAAATAGAATATGGACAATTACCAAATTTGACCCACTGAATTGAATTTCAAAGAATCAATAAGAACATTGTCCATTAATGGCCCAATAATCATTTATCATCCAAATGGACATTGTTTTTTGACAGAAACGTTCAGGCCCATTTGAGGCCTCAGTTTAAGCTTCCCTCTGGTTCTTTTAATAAAATAACATATGTATTTTGAAGACAGAGATATTTTCAGACACTAAATGTAGGCACTCTTGTGAATTTGAATAATAAAGGCCCGTTGGGATGTAGTTTTTGGAGAATAATTTTTGGAATTTACAAAGTAAAAATGGCTTTTTAATAATATATTTTAGAGAATAGCTTTTGACATTTACAAAGTAAAAATGATTTTTGAAGAATAGGTTTTGGATAAAAATGATAGTGTTTGAATATTGTTATCAAAATAGCTTTTTCATTGTCAAATTTATTAAAAAGGACATTAGCTTTTGGTAGAATTGCATATAGAGATTAACGTTGTATTTTGAATATTATAAACATTATATTTCATAATAAATACCAAAAAATACATAAGTTTGTGTACAAAATTAAAATACTTAAGAGTATTGATTGGCACTGAAAGATATTTTATGATCTTAAAAATTTATTTTAGGATATTAAAAAAATATTGCTAGATAATGACTGATCTTGAAAAAAATATTTTAGAATACTGACGGATAATAAAAAGATACTTAATTCTAACTAGTACTGGAAAAAAAATACTTCTCATGGTCTTAAAAATTTATTTTAGGATCTTAAAAAAAATATTTTAGGGTATTGACTAATCTTGAAAAAATATTTTGAGGTACTAACAATGTATTAAAAAGATACTGAATAAATACCTCATGATCTTAAAATTTTTTTTTAGAATGTTGAAAAAATATTTCTAGGTGTTGAAGGGTACTAAAATTTTTTTAAAGATACTGACTAATACTAAAAAAACACTTATGATAACAAAGGAGAGAGAAAAATCTAAAAAACAAAATAGTTCTTTTTCCCAAAATCTAGGTTTTAAATCCAAAATAGCTTCTAGCAAAAATATGAGTGTTTGGTAAGTTTTTTTTTCCAAAACTTAGGTTTTGATGTAAAATAGCTTATGGAAAAAAGATGGGTGTTTAATAGACTTGTGATAAAACCTAGTTTTTGTTTCCAAAACCTAAATTTTAGAACCCTCCAAACAATGCCCTAACCCATTCTATTATATTCAAATCTCTTTGATTATGCCTTTTATTTTTTTTTCTAGACACATGTATCCTCTTATTGAAGGCAATCATGTTCATGGGACTATCAAGTATTAAATGTGAGAACCCCTCCCAGTAAAGATTAAAACCTTAGATCACCACTTTACGAGGGACTGCTCCTTCCACTAAACCAAACCTCTCGTCGGTCATTGATTATTCTTTTCCTCTTTTTTTTTCATGGGATGGGATCTTGTAGAACAAGGCCCAAAAAAGCCTTTATCAAAACACCAGGCCCGGTATGACATCCCAGAAAACACTTCAAAAATAATTGTAGGCCCAGCATATGGTTCTCCGTGAAACTCGCATCTTAGTATAAAAAAAAGTTGGCGATTATCATTAAAAGATTGTTTAGTAAACACAACTTTTATTTGGTCAATCTCGACTTTGAGGTTCATATGTACATGAAATTCTTCACTCATCAATCATAAGGTTATAATGGAACATTTTCCTCCAGTGTTTGACAATGGAATTGGCTTTACTTAACTTTGAGATCGATTGACATGTGAATATTTCCGCATTCACCAATTAAAATCTTTAGGACTTTGTTGTCCACCAGTATTAATTTTCATTTTGATTTTGTTGTGGACACATATAATAGGTCTGGCTGATAGGGGGGCCATTAAGCAGGCTTTATGACAAAATCCCTCCATAATCAAGTAAAACACTAATCACCCCATAATCATGTCTATAATTCAAGATAGTACAGGTAGTAAAGTAGGCATGACCTGAGTGTGGAGGGGCATGATCAACACTCATGATAACGGACTGAAACCCTAAAGGTAATCTTTATAAATAGGAGATTACCCACAAAATACATAGATTCAATTCATTTATTTCATACACCCCACTCTCTTTGGCTATCACCATTCTCGTGTAGTACAGTGATCACTAAACACTCTGTGGTATCTTCTTTATAGATATCACTGAGTATTCTCTCTCTCCATGGTGTTTAAACCTATAGACATATCGGAGAAGATATTTGATCCCATATAAACAAATCACTAGTTCATTGAAGTTAGACATTTGTGTTCTACAACAGAACAGATCTCATAACTTTGAGGTTCCTAATTGGCTTTTACGAGCAGAGAAAGTGAAGGTTACATGCACTTGGCAATTTCCAATTTACAATATGTACATATTTTTTTTTAGTACGATATACTTCCACCTGTGTTCACTATGATGTATATTTACCTAATTTAATAAGGTAATTAATTAAGTAAACTAGTATAACATGTATTTTTTTAAAAGCACCTTAATCATTTTTTTAATTCTCTTACTCCCTCTTATCCTTGATTATTATTAAGGAAGTATTAATAGGGATAAATTATGAAAAAAGATTGACAAATATGAAGAATTAATCTTATATTAAAGATCAAGATCAACTTTCTAAATATGTCTTATATTAAAAATCAGATGGAGTGAAAGTTAGCCAGATTAATATGTCTTATCCTTGGTTCATTGTTTCAGTATCAATATGTGAGGGATTCTGCCTATATGTGGTAAAAGTTAGCGAGATTAATTATGTGCTTACAAGTAAATAAAAAAAGTTTAAGAGAATATATTATCTTTGATAATGAATTAAACCAATACAAGTTTAAATGTTCTCCGACAATTCACTATCCAAATTTCGATGTTATTAGAAGAGTTACTTAAACATATACATGATATATCAAGAGAATTTAATATTATCGATTCTTTTTTTTTTTTCTTTTTTATGATGCATAATGTATGAAGCGGCTGTTCAAACTTTTTAAGAGTCAACTGAATCATTATTGAAAAGCTGGCAACTACAAATGATTCGAATCAGACTATGGGATCATCATATGCATGAACGCAAATGGATCCTTTGAAAATGAAGTTTCCTTTTTATATCATTTTCATGCAATATATTTTTGTAAAGAATTTTCATGGAAGTTTGAACTTAATAAAAAAAAAATTATATCAAAGCAATAAAATATAATATAACGGGTCAAAACCCAGCTTCTTATTTTTATTTATTTTTTTTTTTGCAAGAAAAAAAACTCAGCTATTTATTGTCAAAAAATGAGAGACACATATTTTCCTGTATTGAACAACCAACAACATCTAGAATAATTTAACACACTTTTCATATCCTGCGAACAACTCATTAAACAAAACCACAACTTAATTAAGTTAGATTTTATTATTAATAATTTTGTAACTTTTATATTAATTTGTGAAACACATGAAACACTTGAGATATGGAGGATATCAGGACTAAATACTTTTCTTGACACTATCCTAAATCAAGATTTTAAAGATTATCAAATGCCTCTCCAAAATTTTTTTAAAAAAACGTTGATTTGCCTAGTAAAAACAAATCTAGATATGATAGATATTGATGAATCAAGAATTGTTATCCTTATTCGAAATTCAACGGTATAATCTACAAACTAGGTCTAGATTGTAGGTTGTGTATAATTTCTCAATTATCTTTAGAAGTTTGAAGCGGAAATTGATATGGAACTTGCTATAGTTTTACTTAATTATTAATTAGATCATGTGATTATTTTTGAAAAATTATTATTGAGGTACCTAATTTTTTTGTTTTTTATTTTTTAATTTGATATCTGTGTGTTTCTCTCTTCTTATTGAATTACATAATTTTATTTTGTTAGCACAATTGGCTTATGTATAGGGACTAACAATGCTAATAGAATAAAGTTATTTTGGTTTCATTTTGCCTCATAAGTTAATAAAATGGAACAATTTTGTCCCAAAGTGTTTTTAAAAACAATTGTGCCCTTAGAAGTTTACAAATTAGCATAACACTTTAACGATCAAAATTAACGAAAAGGATAAAATTGCTACGTTTTTAAATTTATGAGACAAAAATAAAACGAAAAAGACTTTCGAGTGACCAGTGCTCCTTAGGCTAAACTTTCATGGAAAAAATGATATTTATCCCAACAAAGTTATATGGATTAATGATATTAAAAAAGAAAAATTAAAAGATTTAATAAGAAGAAAAAAAATCACACATACTAAATTAAAAATTGAAGGAAAACTACAGGTATCTCAACAATGGTTTTCCCTTATCTTTTTATTAAATTCTCGTAGTTTTACCTGTTTTTATTAAAGTGTAAATAGTCTTTTTCTCTTTTTATCAAGTCCTTATAGGTTCACTTTATTTAATTTGGTCTCTGTGTTTTTTTTCCTCTTTATCAAATCCTTATAGTTTTACTTGATTTTTAATCATGTCATGTATTTATGTAACTAATAATTTAAAGTTCAAAAACTATAAGAAACTAATTTAAACAGGTAAAACTATTAGGATCTATAAATTAATTATAACAGATTTAAACTTTTTGGATATTCAAATTTAACTCAAGGCTAAAAAATACTACTCCCTCTGGTCCTTATTATAAAGCACCAACTAACAATTCTCACATACCAATAAAAACAGTTAAAGTTAATAAAGTTGTCCTAAAATTTAAGTAAGTTCCAATATTACCCCTATTAATTATATTAAATTCTAATATTCTATTAATTATTACTCTCACCCACTACCTTTATTAATTAGGGGCATACATGGAAAAGGTTAATTAATGCTCATTGGGAACAAGCAAGTGACTTATAAAAATGACCAAATAAACTTGCTAGTTGGTGCCTTATAATAAGGATCAGAGGGAGTAGTAGATAGTTGTATAAGAAATATATAGTGATAATATATTAATGAGTTTAATGTTTCTCCTTTTGCTACATTTTTTTTTTTTTGCCATACTCACATAAAAGTGAGTGAGTCCTATTAATATTTTTTTTCTCTTCTTTTTACATGGGACTCACTTTTTTCTATGTGAGTAGTAGAAAAATTTTTACAGCAAAAACAAAAACATTAAATCTTATATTGATATTTATTAAAATATAATAAAATGATAATAAAATAAAAACGCATAGGGAAGGGAAATAATTAATCACAAAAAACAGAAAGAAAGAGTGCAATTGAATCAAACGAAAGCAAAGTGAGAGGCCTCAAGGTCACACCCACATGTGCCAGCCCCAGCTATGGCGACTGCATCTCCTACTGTTTCTATATCAACATTTAAGACCAAACTCAGAATTTGTTAAAGATCATATATCGTTGTCAATAATTCCGAATATAATATTACGTATAAATATTCTTATATTTATTATAAGAATTCAACCGTCCAATCAAATGCGAAAATCCCTAGAAGCTTTAGTAGCTGTTTTTCCCAACCTTGCTTCAAGAACAAATCATGAATCTCAGAATTATATTGGTTTAAATTTCTTGGGATCGTTTACTGATTTAAATATTCCCATAGAAATATTTTATTCCTTTTTTCAGCAAAACTTGGTCCACGGACTTTTATGAAGCGCGTAGATGGATTCATCTACCGTTATTGAAGTGCTCCTTTTTTTTGTCCATAACATCTAATTTGATTACACGAAGAGAGTTAGTTAAGTTAGTTAATATGATATGTATTTTCTAAAACACACTAGTTATCTTTCTTAATTTTTCCATTCTCTCTCCTCTTTGGTTATGGTTGATGGAGCATCAATATAGGTAAATTAGAAAAAGATTAATAAATAATATGAAAACTATGTTTCACATTAACACCAATATCAACTCTTCAAATATATATGTTTTATATTAAAAAATGGAGGAGTAGCTAATCCATATGCATAGTGAGCAATGTTGTTAATTCTTTAAATTTTTTTTTTGAAGTATTTTCTCATGCAAGTAGAAGCTAGTTATTTTGGCCAAGCAAGTAGAAGCTGGTTGTTGCCTCATTTTTGTTCTCTACATGCATGTTGCCAGTTAATTATATTTAGTTTTCTATATCTTCGGTTGGTTGTTGTGGTCTTGCACGGTACTTTGCTGTGTTATATCCTTTCCTTTCCCATTTTAAATATAAGAGTTAGAGAAGGGGTTTATTTCAGTTTTAACTATAATACTTCATTAATCAACTTATCTCATAAATTTATAATTTCTGGATTGGATGTATTAATAAGAAGGTTTTCCACCAAAAAAGTAATATCTCATGCAATAATGATTGAAATGCGTAGGTATATATATATATATATATATATATATATATTACAAACAACTGATTTAACTAGTTTTCATAATCTCTATAAATTGGTTATCTAACTCATAGATTTAACAATGGGAATTCATTATGTTTGCTTCTTGGTGTGTTTGGTCATGGAGTCTTGCTTAATGCAATATCTACACACACCTGCTCCTAGCTCAAGAGGTTAATAATTCTAGATGGTTTAAATAATTAATTGCTTTGGAACAAATTGCCAACCTTTCTTATTATTAATAATTATCCAACAGAGGATATGGATTTGGAATCTTAAATACTGCTACAAGTGAAAGTATTTTTTTTTTTTGGGGGCTAAATTCCAAGTTGGATTACGCAAATAACGTTAAAATATTAAACAAAAATAATCAGGTATGAAATTAACTTTCAGACTACATATATAAATCCTTGCCTCAATTTAGCACATATTAAAGATATACCTGATCGAACTGGACTAACAATAAATTAAGAAATAAAACTTTGAGAAACAAATTACCTGTTCCATATACTGTAGCTTGTTTTAGTCTTACGGAGTATCTCATGATAGTTACGTGATAATAAAAATATAATAAGCCAAGTAAAAGGAATGTTCTGTTTACTTTAGCAAACTATTCCCTAATTTACAAGAAAAAAGATCTAAATTAATTTGCAAGCTAAGGTTGACTTACGTTAATGTGATGACCTTACCTTCACCCTAAAGCCTAAAATAAATTTAGTTATATGTGCCACAAACTTATTACATGTCAAAGTGATCGAGGTTTAAGGTTATTATAGATGAAAAAAGTTATTAAATAGCCTAAGTAGCACATTTTAATGTTACTTGACTAAATACTATTATACTATTTCATGTCTTTAATATAAGAGCTAGTTGATTGATTTAGATAGATTAAAGAAATTAGCTATCTTAATTATTTGTAACAAATATAGGTTAGTTATCTGAAAACACCATATTTCATCATAACTACCTTTAGATAAAAACCCTTTAATGTGCACATTCAATAGGGATATTTTAAGAACAAAATTATAAATTCGTGAGATAAAGTGGATTGTGATATTATATTCGAACCAAATCCAAATCTCAAAACACTCTTATATTGATATATTAAGGAGAAATGATAATATTATTAGTCTTTGAAGAATCAAACATTTTACATCTATCTTTATCTTCATTTTTATAAATGAAGGGTTAAAATGGTAAGAAAATTAATGCTACATAACGCAGCAATAATCTTGAAACAAAACCAAATCATTTTAAAGCTACACCAGTTTTAAAATGGGAGAGTACCATTTTTATAATATACTTTAATATATTTTGTTGCTAAAATGTGTGTGTGTGTGTGAATCTCAAATTACATGTTCTCTTTTAACCAAAAAAAAATTCAGGTGAGTCAAATCCCCAATTAATATATCCAAACCAGGCCGGGTTGATTAAATCATATCTTTAACTTTAAAGATAAATTCTTATAGAAGTCTTTAGAAATTACTAAGAAAAAATAATAAGAAAATATCGATCGAACTTTAAAATCCTAAATAAGTCTTGTTAACTACAAAAATATAGATATTAACTACCCTTGAGTAGCAATTGACGGCTCATTTTTAGAGAAAATGATTAATTTAAAAATTTAAAGTTCAAGTAATATTTTTTTGTCATTTTCTCAATTAGTAGTTCATGAAGTTCACGCGTTATTAATAGTGGTATTTGAAGACATGCTCTCGCGGTATCCGAGTTAACTCAAATTACTGTTGACAATACACAGTTTGCTTTGATTTTTTATTGCTACCAAATCATCATATTGATCCAGATAAGTAATATATGTATACATGTGTGTGTCAAATTAAATATTCTACTAAGATTTTAATCTCCTTCCATCCTAAATATATGAGCTAGTTGAGATATTTACCTTAATCCTGTATGTAAGGCTTTCAATACTTCCATCATATTTTGTTTGCTTCCATCCTAAAAATTTGTTTCCAAATTTTATACTACCCCAGTCCATGATATGAGAACTAGCTAGTTGAAGGGTTCAATTTGGATCAAAATATATATCTCTATCCATTTTATTTTCCATATTTATAAATTTTCCCAAACAAATTTGCCTAATAAGTTGATATATAATCTAATGTTATATATGGATATTTTAAGGAAATCAAATCATATTTGTTATAATCAACTAATTAATTTTGTTTTTAATCTACCTAAATTAATTAAGTAGCTTTTATATTAAGTATTTAAGGGAGTAATTGTTTTTCCAAGCTATCCCTTTAGATTGCATTGGTTTCCACCACTAAGAATAATGATTAAATGGAGTATTATATATGTAAACAAGAGCACATTTATTATAAATAACTAATTTAACTAATTTTCTTCATATTTATAAGTTGGTTATCTAAGCTAACTCCTACATTTATAACTAAAAGAGTACATTTCTAACAAGAGACCTCCACTAACTTTACAAGTTAAAGGGCACAGAAATAAACTTTAAATTTGTTAATAAAGCTTCAAAAAATCAAAATGATTCTAATTTGTTCACGTTGTTAATTGGTCTATTTTGTTCACCAACAAAATATACAACGTTCAGGACTTATCAGTATGAGTTAAACAAGACATTCATTACCAAATAGTTTAAGGGGTCGTAGTCATAAATCATGCTCAGTGAGCAAAGTAATAAACCTATTAATAGTGGAAGAGTTACTTAGCAACAGGCTCTAGAATTGAATACTCTCCCTTCAGTCTTTTTATAATATACAAGTAATTGAATTATGCATGTCAATTAAGAAATCAGTTAAAGACAATAAATAAGCAAAAAATGTATGTTATTTTTTTTCCCCAAAGAGCCATATTTATGAAAAGAGGTTGAGTGGATAATTAATAAAGTAAGATTAACCAATAATTAACAGAAAAAAAAAATGAAACATAATATCAAAAATTGACATTTCTAAAATATTCTCTTCACGCAGGACGAGTAAAGGAGGACAACATAGCTAGCTATAAAATCTATCTTTTTTTGGGCCAAAGGATTTCAAATCTACAGTTAAATTTCATTCTAGTCACTCCCCACAGCTTAATTAACGAAATTAAGGACATCTACTTGCTATTTGAATTTGTGAAAGGGGGTCTTTAGTAGAGATAAGAGAGTGCATCTTACGCTCCAAAATTTGCTTGTGGGGAACATTATATCGTATGAACAGTAAAATATAAAACAAAATAATATAATAATAAAAAGATAATAATAATAATTAATA
Source organism: Acacia confusa (assembly GCA_037074495.1). Classification (NCBI taxonomy): domain Eukaryota; kingdom Viridiplantae; phylum Streptophyta; class Magnoliopsida; order Fabales; family Fabaceae; genus Acacia; species Acacia confusa. The sequence continues at coordinate 39,950,963 of CM073502.1, read as the reverse complement.
TTGACATATGTATAGTCTCATTCATTCCGTAAACTTGCTTTTTACGATACCTAGCTTTAACCTTCCCCGTCGGCGTAGTCACCGGCCGTCAACCCTTCCCTTATCGTCACAGTGCTGTAATGAAGGCGTTGACACTGATACTTATGCACATATATAGCCTCAAACCACAATTTCCCTCATAAAACTTTAAACCAGAAAAGTAATATATAGATACTTATACGAACATGAGCACGTATAATTCTTATTAGTTCATTTGTTAGGGTTTCAAATAGTGATTGAGTTTCTGAAAAGAATTATTGGAGCTTTACTTTGATTCATATGGGTTCTTCCAACGGTGGTGTGCCGCCGGGTTTCCGGTTTCATCCGACCGACGAGGAGCTTCTTCATTATTACTTGAAGAAGAAGGTGAACTTTCAAAAATTTGACATGGACGTCATTAGGGAAGTCGACTTGAACAAGATTGAGCCTTGGGACTTGCAAGGTACAATATTATTTGATTCGTTCTGTTTCTGCTTTGCTTGTTTTTCTTTTGTTTTGAGCAAACTGCTTTGCTTGTTTTATAGGTTCTTAGCTTGTTGAAACTCAGTTTAGTTGGATTTCACATATATAAAAGACCCCTTTGATTTTGAAAATTGTGTTTTTCCAATCTTTATTATTTGTTTACAAGACTTTGAATTCGAATCATGTTAGATTTTCCTAATTCAGTTAATCTGAAGTGATTTTCTGGAAGTTCTGGTTTCGGTTTCTCATGTTTGATTCTGTCATCGTTTGTTTGGAACCTTTCTTCTGTCATTTTCAAATTTAGTTTTTGCCTTAGATATTCCTTAAGTACAATTTCATGAAGCACAGATATAAGATCAGAATAGTATAATAAAATAGAGCTTAGTAGTTAATTGATCATAAATTCTAATTATATGATTTAGCTCGATTTCATTGCAAGATACTATGGTTTACCACGTTTTCTACTTTCCTTTTCATTCTCCAAACTTTGAAGTGTTTACACCTAATATTTAGTTATATATATTAGGTTTTTCCCAATCCTTGCATTAGTATATCTATATGTTTGTGGAGATATCGGGCTTTACGATTAATTTCCATTATTTTTTGTTTTCTTGGAAGTCCCTTTTTAGTCTTTTTTTTTTTTAACCTCCAAATGTTGTAGTTTACACCTACTATAACACATGATGATGCTAAATTCAAGGCTCGAGAGGGCCTCTAACAAAATTGTCTCAGATAGGAAATTGTTTGTGCCTATAAAAATATACAATTTATAATTGAAGTACACAACTTCATTTAATTACGTGAGGCACAATCACACTGAATTTAATTTTTCAATTCGATATTGATGTTTAGCTAGTGAATATATAGGGTTTAGAATTAGCTAGGAAAATATTTCAAATTATTTTAGGGAAACCATTATGAGGCCCCAAAAAAATATAATCACTAAAATATTTTACAGTAAGTGAGCAATATACAATAACAACTATAGTTACATGAAATAACAAGTGCACACATTTCACTTATTTTTGAGACTTTTGTGATTTCATAATTCATTGTTTGAGATCTCACAATGAATCTTCCATTATTTTATTTATTTTTATTACTTTGATATTTTTTTCCTAAATACTAAAAAGTTGAAGTGCTCATCTTTCAAAACTCACATGCTCACGGAGAATTAATGAATCCCTCTCTCTACGTAGTGCATCGTTGAATAGTCTGTCTCGTTTTCTACGTACGCTATTGACAAAAAGTGATCCGTTCTTTCTCCAGATTTATTTTTCTAGGAAATATCAATGATCTTGATTTTATTTTATAACTATGTGTGTGTTACTTCCATTCCTACTTATAAATTATTGATCATAATAGAATACTAGTATAACATTTGAGTTATATATTCATACCAATTATTACACGTATGTTATTCCATAATACCGAGGAGGCTTAATTGGAATGATCATCACCTTTCTGGATATAAATCCAAAAACTTTGTTTCCATTATTACAAAAAAAAAAAAAACAAAACCGTCAATCTCTCTCTCTCTCTCTCCCTCTCTCTCTCTCTATAAATATAGATGTGTGTGTGTGTGTGTTCTATAGAGAAAGATGTAATTTTTGCAACAAGAGAGAGATAGACGCGGTGATGTACTTGTATATATTCTGTTAATTAAATAAAACTTATCTCGGTGTCTACTTTTCTCTAGGTGCACAAACTATATAACGTATAGTATAAAATATATTTAAATTTTGATAGTATACATAATAACTATACAGCACGAAAAGAATTTTTTTTTTTTTAAAAAAAAAACCTAAACATGGTCCAAATATTTACATTTATGCACCAACATGGTTACGCAGGTGGAATGAGCTCCTTTCTTCTTAAGCAAGGTCACGTGTTTGAATTAAAAAAAGTGAAAAGAGCTATACCTTACACTTGAGAGTAGTCAAATTCGACCAAGAAGAGCACTAAATATTAGAAATTATACAAACAATATTTTATGCATAGTAATTAAGTTGATGTATGAATGAAACAACAGAGAGGTGTAGAATAGGGTCAACACCACAGAACGAGTGGTACTTTTTCAGCCACAAGGACAGGAAGTATCCGACAGGGTCGAGGACGAACCGGGCAACAAACGCCGGCTTCTGGAAGGCGACGGGGCGAGACAAGTGCATCAGGAACACCTTCAAGAAGATTGGGATGAGGAAGACTCTGGTCTTCTACAGAGGCAGAGCTCCTCATGGCCATAAGACTGACTGGATCATGCATGAATATCGCCTTGAAGAAGCTGACGATGCTCAACCTAATCCCAATGTAAGTATCTGTCTGTCTGTCTGTCTATATATAATCTTCTCTTTTAATTTCCTCTCTAATCAACTCCTTGCCCATATAAATCTCGTTTACCATATCTAATTTTTGGTTTTGATCGAATTCTCTCAAAGCTTTTAGGAAACATTTTGTATGATGTTCACTCACTAAACCAGCAGTACCCCATGAGCACTGAGGGCAATGTATAATTCTTGGGAATTTCATATACAATTAGGGTCTGTTTGGCATATTTGGAGGGGAGGGGAAACTTTTATGAGTTGAATTTAGAAAAATTAGAGAAGTGAGGCTAAATTTTTTTAATTAATTTTTCTTACTATTTTATCTTCAATTTTATCTTTATTAAAATTTTATAATCTCACTTTTCAATTTTTTAAAATCCAACTTATTAAACTTTTCCCTTTCCTCCAAATCCCTTATACCAAATAACCCATTAGCCCTTTTTTTTTTTAACCATGAGGGCGCTGGAGGGGATTATACTTTGGAATTAAAATCCAAACCAGGTCAGCTCATTAGACCAGCAATAAACCAATTCTCTGACTGTCCGTTCAAGAGTCCTGGAAGCTATTTTGTTGGATCATGTCTGATTCATACATAAGCGTTCCATTTATCTATAAATTAATGTATTTTTATTTAAAGTTACTCGTTGATGGGTTACATTTGAGTATGTTTATATATTTTAATTAAATTAGGTTATTTAATCATGATTGAGTTGAATTATTGACATTTGAACCATTGTCTCAATAAGTTTAATGACCAGTTCGGTTTTTAGTTTCTTCATTATACATAAAATCTCTTTTGTGCTGATTTTTTTGGTTTGAATTTGGTCATTTTTCAAAGTCATATTGAGTCATATATATAAGCCTGTGTTATGTAATTTGTTTGGTAAGGGCAGAATTAACATCTTTAGAATAATATATCTAAATAAAACAAAGAAATACTAAGAATAATTATATTGTTTGACTCTTTTTGTTTTCAGGACGATGGGTGGGTAGTCTGCAGAGTGTTCAAGAAGAAGAACCTATTCAAGATTGGAAATGAAGGAAGCTCCATGCATAACACGGACCAGCAACTCAACACTTCCTCAAGCATCAACCAACCTCGCTCCTTCATGCACAGTAGAGAGAACCAATACTTACTTCTTCATCAACAAAACCCTAGAACCTCATCATCTTCTGGCTTCCAACTCGAAAAACCCGAGCTTGCTCTTCATTACCCTCACCCTCACTTGCAAAACCCTCAATACTCTCTCTTCCAGGCTCAACCCCTCCTTCCTCCTGCAACTCACTACACTTCATATTCCTCAGCCCTACCTTCAGACACACCTTCCTTGGCCGCCAAACAACTCATGACAAACCCGGCAGCTGCCGGAGACTGCGATAGTGGGGGTGGCGGCAGTGAGGGCTTGAGGTACCAAGTGTCAGAGACTGCAAATATGGAGGTTGGAACTTGTGAACCCACGGGTCATCAAGAGATTGGAACAACAAGAGAAGATCAAGGGTTTAATGAATGGGGTGTGCTTGATAGGCTTGTGGTAACTTCTCATCATCATCATATCGGAAATGAAGAATCATCCAAAGGGGTTAGGTTTGAGGATGCAGATAATCCACAATCTGTTCATCAGATCAATCATCAGCAGCAGCTTTCATTGCGTGGAGAAGTTGACTTTTGGGGCTATGGAAAGCAATAATTCTCTCTCTTGGACTTAATTAATCGGATTATTCATATATATTGAACTGTCTGTGGTGATGATATAGAGAGATTGAAGATGATCTCTAAATTAAAACTATTATTATTGTTTATATTGATGCTGGTTGAATATTATTGTATGTTAATTTAAACTTAATTTGATTGTTTTACTCATGTTTTTTCTTCTTGTTTTTCAAATTTTACTTTCTTGGAAATAGACGAGTTATAAAGGGTTTACCATTGTGTCAAAATCATTAGAGAATTCGAACTAAACCTGGTATATTTTTCTGGGTATTGCATAACATTGAACTACGTATTATGCACTTCCACAGGACAGCAATGGCAGCAAGTTGACACTTGGCAGCAGTAAACATTTTCCAGCCACAAGTGACTGACCAAAAACCATCAATTTCACAATTTCAATACTCAACAATGGCAGCCACGTATTATGCACTTCCACAGGTCAAATAGTAAGCAAAATCACAGAAAAACCCAAATTTTACTATAGTACTCACAAAATCACAGCAAGCACGATTACCAAATTTTTTTCACAATTTCTGCCCAGAGTTGCAGCAGCAAAGAGCTCAAGTATGACGGCAAACACAGTAATCACAGCGAATTCCAAAATTTCCGGAAAAAGAGTGCAGTATACGGGTGCAATAATTCTCAAAGACACTTTAATACCCACGAAATGCATGTATTCAATTTAAAACTCAGGGCTCATTAATATGCCAAAGTCTTTAGCCAAGTTAAGTCTAACACAGGAATTCCAAACACCCGAGTCACAGAAAGCAATGCTTAACACAGCAAAGACAGTAGCCTTTAATCTATCAATTTCACAGCAAATTTACAGTATATCTGGAACTGATCCCCCAAAAATTCTAACGCAACTTCCACACCTTCAATGCAACAATCCAATAGCATCAATAGACACTGTCAGTATCAATTAAGCTTTTCAACACAGTGGACCACTTTTTAGCATAGTGGACAGCAGCACTAGCAATATGTGACAGAAGCAAACATTCACAATCTAACAACAATTTTCCATTTCCAAACTTTCTTCCAAAACACAGAAAGAAGCCACAATCTATGGATGATACATGCATGAAGTATTTATGAAATTTTCTTTATATGACAATGAAAACAGGTTTTCCAAAAATAATTTCCTAAAAAGAACGAAAAACAAGTGTCCCTAACCTAAACAAGCTACACCCCGGTTAATTTTTGCAATTGACACCCAATTACTTTGGAGCTAGGCTCCCCTACAACGATGCCAAATTTGACGAGCCATGTGATGAGGCTGGCAAATAAAACTAAGCTAAATGCACTATAGGTCAACTAACCTAGGTCGATCTCTACGTGGAGCCTGTATTCAGTTCATAAGTAATCTTGTGTAAACAGCAAATTAACTAAAGAGTATGTGATGTGAGTTTCATCTATCTAATTAAACTAAAGAGCTAATTGTTATGAGTTTTCCAATGTACAAAGTGAGTGTGTAGGTGTAAATGCAAGAGATGAATGCCCTAGGTGATTAAGTCCACTAACCTTCCTTGGCCAATATTAATGAGTTCTTCTCCTAACTAAGCACAAGGACTAGCAAGCACCCTTACTAATCAATACTCTTAACTTCTCAGTATAATCTAAACTTCGACTCAATTGATCAATCAGGAATATCTTGAAGTACTTAGTTCATGTTAGATTCATAAGAGATCCTCTCTAGCACCAACTAATTCTAGAAACCTAGCAAATAATTGATTTCAAGAGAATAGAGGAAAGCGATTGAATAACAAAAGAGTGCTATAGTCCAATCACAATCCATGAGCACAAATCTAACACAAGTATCATCATCCAGATTACATCAACCTATCAAATCCTCAGCCATATACACAAATCATAACCTCTAACAACCTAGAATCATAATCTGCATATACGTAGACTAGAAGATGAAATTAAGATACAAAGAATTCCCCTAGTAGCTCAAGGACTCTGGTTAGCTTCCTCATCACCGTCGGACATGGGAATCTAGCCGCTCATGGTCAGTAAATCAGCTCCTCTGAATCTGGAACTCCTCCGCTCATCGCAGCTACAGAGATTGGAGGATGAACTCGAATGGAAGGAAGGGCGAGGGAGGCACGGCGGTAGGTGGAATATAGGGGTGGAAATAGGTCGGAGCTAGGCTTGGCCTATCAGGCTAAAAGACATAGCCAAGGCCTTTATAAAGCCTGTTTTCGCTTAACAGGTCAGGCCCAGGCCTGATAAGAGGTCTTTTAGGCCTGTCAAGCCGGCCTGTTTATTATTAGTATTAATTTATATAATTTCGACATGTTTTTAGTCTCTTTAAAGTAGGTTTGTTTTCGAGCTGTAGCCTGTTAGCTTAAATAAATAAATAAATAATATAAAAAAATTAATTTTTTTTAAAAAAGTGGTATGTTAGCTTAATTAAATTAATAATAATAATAATTAAAATAAAAAAAAGCCTTCTTAACAGGCCAAGTCAGGCCTGTAATAAGCCAGGTTCAGGCCGAAAAATAGGCCTATAATAGGCCACAAGTTAGGCTCAAGCCACTATGTTATAAAACAGGTCTGACTTATTAAGGGTTAAGCCTGACCTGTTTCCACAACCCCTAGTGGAATAGGAGAAGACGAGAAGGGATCAAGAAATCCAAGTAAAATCGCCAATGAGAAAAGACCAGAATACCTGGGATTCAAAGATAGTCCAAACTGGGAACGTATCCACTGTCCTCCACGCGAGATTATGAGAGCTGGAGGTAATTAAATCAGATCCGATCTCGGTGCATTTTTGCCCTTAGTCCTTTTATGTACTTTCTTCAATTCAGGTCCTCAAGTGTCATTTGCTAAAATCAACAAAAATCCATGAAGTCCAAAAGACAGTCAACAATCCCAGAATGCCAAGTCATATAGGAGTCAAAGCATCAACAGAATTATCTAATTAACATCCAAAACTCCCAAAATGACATAATTGCCCTTATGTATATTAATTATCCAATTAACCCAATCTAATATACATAAGGGCCATTATGTCATTTTGGGAGTTTTGGATGTTAATTAGATAATTCTGTTGATGATTTGACTCCTAGATGACTTGGCATTCTGGGATTGTTGACTATCTTTTGGACTTCATGGGTTTTTGTTGAGTTTAGCAAATGACACTTGAGGACCTGAATTGAAGAAAGTACACAAAAGGACTAAGGGCAAAAATGCACCGAGATCAGATCTGATTTAATTACCTCCAGCTCTCATAATCTCGCGTGGAGGACAGTGGATACGTTCCCAGATTGGACTGTCTTTGAATCCCAGGTATTCTGGTCTTTTCTCATTGGCTATTTTACTTGGATTTTTTGGTCCCTTCTCGTCTTCTCCTATTTCACCCAATTAAACCCAATTATCAAGTTTGGGTGCTAAAATATATGGAAATATTTTGTGTGATACACACGCGCACGTGGTAGTATTTTATTTGTAGACCATGTGTGGGGTAACCGTTAATGTGTCAAAAAACTGACATTCATCAAACTTGGTTATAACTCAGTTGAGAGATTTGTTTAGGTTTTGCTGGCCGGGCTAATTAAGTTGGATTCAATTAGCTCACTCTACGCATTAATCACAGCGAGCTTGTGATTTTAGGTAATCACACACATACACACACACATTTAACACATTTAACTGGGTTGTGGAACTAGTCAATCCCTCCTATCCACTTTTTTAAGTTACAAATAACCGAATTATGTAGAAAAAAAAGTTATGAATATATAAATGGGGAGATAGAGTGAACAAATAAGAATTAATCAATAATTAGTTGGGGTAAAAATTAAAGCACCAAACTAAAACTTTGTATAAAGGTAAACGATTGAATGTATAGTCTTACTCATTTATTATCTAGCAAAATATATATTTATAGAATTGACTAATTCTCTTTAATTTCTATCTCTCACAAGGAAGAGACCTCACATTGATTGGTTGCCAACATTCCCATGAATTCTTATGATTAGGTTTCTTATTTTTATATCCACGTCTAGGTTTGGCACCTATGCGTAAATGATCATAATTAATTAGCAGCAGCAGTTTGGGTTCTCTGCCATTATGGCCTATGAGTCAACGATATAAAAAATGTGCGCACACACAAATGTATTGACACTTTAGCTTTCTACAGGAATTCAAAGAGGCTGCTTAGGTAATCAAGAAATGGAGAGGGAAAAAAGAGTAAATTACCTGAATGGGATTGAATTTAAATGATTTTGGTGTAAAACATAATAGTTCACCTTGGTAGATTAGGCCCAAGCCCAACTCAAGAGGGGTTGATTTACAAATATGGAGAGATATGTGTTCATAAAAAATATCCTTTTTTATGGTTTAAGGGTTTTATATATTCCCATGTAACCGTATGTTTAGATTTATATATATTTTCATGTTCCTGTATGGATGCTATATAAATGATGTGGAATTGAGAGAATAAATGAGTTTGAACACACAATTCTCCATTCTAAAAGTTTCTCTAATAAGAATCCTTTATTTTCTTCCCCTCTTTGGTGTATTTGTTGTATGACATGGTCAAAGTCCACATAAGTGCTTGAACTTTATGTGGACACTTTAGCAAGTCAATTCTTAGTATGACCAAAATTCTTACAAATTTCAAATATCAATAAGAAGTGATTTCAAAATAACATGGTAGTAATATTAAGGAGTTATCATATCCGTGTAGAATCATCCTATATATGAATAAATATCATTATAATTATATATATTTCATAATGTATCACTGCTTGAAGAAATCTAATTCATTCGTTAAATTTTGTTCAATTGATCATAAGAAAAAGACGTGGAATATGGAAGAAAAAAAGGCAGTTAAATGCCTCCTAAAATGGTGAAAACTCAAGTCATTATCTGAATTTTACAAAATGTCATATAAGAACAAAAGCAGTCGTTGAGAAATTCGGAATTTGGTGAATTGACTTCGCTGGCCCTCATCCTAGAAAATAAAAGCCTCCATCTTTCAATTTGGTTAATTTTAGGCGGAGGAAATCCAGTCTTTGGCAGAGGTGAAAATTTTTTATACTGAAGGGTAGTAAAGGAAAAAGAAAACCTTTAAATTTGAAGTTCAATTTTGTGCCTTCGATCTTATCAAACATTTTGTGAATTTGAGGTACTTATTTGAGTTTTCATCATTTCATAAGATTAAATCTATTTTATCTAATATAAAATCTGTTTTTGAACATGAGTATAAAACATGCATCATAAGCCTTCTTTTTTTCCCGATATAAGCCTTTTTTTTTTGTACTTTGTAGACTGCATATATGATTTTAAATTTGATAGATTGAGATTAATTTAAATATTGGATTTTAAAATTAATTTGGTTACTATATTGTTGTATCATAATTCTTTATATAGAAATACAACACGTGTTCACATCTCAATTAATATACTAATTAACCCTAATCTCTACTATTATGGTTAGTTGAGGGGTTGTATTTGGTTTTAAATATGAGAATCCAATTCATTTTGTCCTCATATTTATAATTGTTTTCCAAAATTACCCCTATTGAATGCACAAGTTAAGAGAAGTTGCCTGAAGGAGTCATTTCCATGAAAAATATTTAAGTGGGTATTTTAAAAAAAAAAAAACTAACACACAATTTTTATAAATAACTAATATAATTAATTTTCTTGATCTACCAAATTGGTTAAGCAGATCTAATATTAATATTAAGGAAGTGAGGTACTAATATACAAGATCATGCGTCTAAATGTATATCCACATGCAATCCATACTATTTTTAACAGTTAGAGGCATAAAACATAAAAACCAACATAAAATTAGTCTGGTGGTAAAACCTCATTAGATCATTTTATGTCTCAAAAGGAGACACTTATGGTGAGAATGACAACTACGAACCCTAAACTGGATACTGAACCATAACATAGGAGAAAAAAGGGCACAACAGAAATTTCCATCTAATTATGAGCTTAAAATGCATTTAATGGTGAAGATTTATTTATGAAGTATATATAGCCTGCCGGGCTAAAAGTTGTTTACTCCCTCAAGGATGGTCCATTTCTTGACCAAGAGAGAAGCATATTCATTTAAAGGTGGGGGGAAGATAAAAGACCAAATTAATGTTTAAATTAATTGCTCGATTTTTTATACCTAACTTTTAAACACGCACGTCCAAAGAACACAAGTATAAAAGGGATTGTTGTTGTGCACTCTCTCAAAACAAACTAAAGCACTCTGCGAAAATGGTGTTTTCTTACCTCATCATATTATGCTTGATTCTAAGTGGGATAACTGCTCAACACCAACACTCGCCGCTGTCACCTCTGCCGCCACCACTGCCACAAACTGCGTCTCATCTTGTGAATTCACCGCCGCCATCACCACCATTAGCATCAAATATCTTATCACCTAGTCCTTCAATGTCATCAACACCTTTGTCACATTCTCCGTCCTTGTTGCCTTCACCGAAGCCTTCCTCGCCTTCTCCTTTACCAACAGGATCAACCATTTTCACAGGCGCATCTTTACAATTAACTTCTCCGCCTTCACCTATGCCTTCTCTTTCACCCTCAAAGCCAATTGTAGCACCACGTCCTTCGATGTCATCAACTCTTCCTTTTTCCCTTACAAATTCCTTTAACTCTTTACCTCCCCATTTTTCACAAACTCCATCTCCTTCTCCTTCGCCTTCAAAACAAATTGAAGCACCCCGTCCTTCTATTTTATCAACTTTTCGTCCTTCGCCACTGTCGTCAAGTGGGTTTAGCTCCATACCTCCTCCTTCACCACAAATTTTATTTACTTCTCCTTCACCCTCAAAACCACCTATTTTCACTCCTCAAACTTCTTTATCTTCAACTTTTCCACCTACGCCTAACCCAAGAAATTCGCCACCACCGCCACCAACATCTAGTCCGCCTCCTCCACCTAGCCAAAGAAATTCATCGCCACCCCCAGCAAAATCTCCACCACCTCCACCTTCCTCAAATTTTATATGCTTCACTTTTTTAAACTATCGTTTTTGCCTGTGAGCAAATCCCACTTTACTCGATTTTATGAAGTCTAGGTTTTCATTTCACTATTCGGCTTTCTTCATTTCTTGAACTTCATGTTTGGGCTACCAAACACACAAACTCACTACATCCCGCGAAGCATGTCTACATCTTAGTTATTGGTCATTTCGATCTTATCGTTTCTGACCATACAAGAATATATTACCGTACAATCATATGCTACAATATGTTCATGTGGAACAGTGTTCTATGAATAAATAAAAGTTTTATTTTATCCTATGAATACTATATCTATTTAAACTTGAAAGCACGAGTATTTTGCTTTTAATATTTTTTGCCTGTTTTAATTTTGGTTTTGTTTTTATATTTTAGATCGCGGTAACATTGATTTAGATTATTAAAAGGGGATTTTATCTCTCCTCAAAGAAAAAATTTCCTAACATATTGCCCGTACATTTATTAGAAGTGTCATGGGTCGAAAGATAGCATCTTGCACTTATAAGGACAACTAACTTTATCTTATAAGGTGAAGTCAGCTATATAAACTGCAGGTATCATTGCACTTTATTGACAATCAAATTAAATCTATGGATAAATTTTTAGCTAAAAGACTCTAGTTGTTTTTTAATAATAAAAAAAAAACATTTCTCAATCTCTTTTCAAAAGCCTCCTAATTACTTGATCTAATATCTTCACCAGCTCATCCAATATCTTGCAATTATGTTTAAAAAATTAAGCTTTCGTCAACTAATATTTCTCCCAACATTGCCCAAAAGACTGCTGGTAGTTAAGGATCAAAAAGAGTAAATCAGAAGGCTTAGATTATATAAAAGCAAATAAATTCCTACCAACTTGTTGATACATTTGGTATGGATTAATTTAGTCCATAACCTATAAGATCATGTATTAAAATTCCGCTGCCAGTATTAGGATTATTGGTGAGGAATATGTAAGTAACTTTACAAGCAAGAAAATGTTATCAGCCCATAGGCACGTCCTAACAATTTGGCTTAGATTGAATTTTCGCATTCATCGATCTTGATTTTCTAAACTTTAACAATTTGACACCACTTTTATAGGAAGTGAGTGTACTTTTGTCCAAAACAAAATCATTTATGCTTTCTTTTTTCTCAAAATGTAAACTCCTAGCTAATTAACTAAAAAATAAAAGCTTTAAAATGTCCTAAGGGAAAAGTAATCACTTCTGAACTTTGTTTTAGCATAGGTCAACAATTCAGTAAAGTTTAAATTTAAGAAGATTGATATAACAAAAAAAAAATTATACATTAATTATCTTTTTCGCATATATCCATTACTACATGGAAAGAAAACTTGAAGATTTCAATAAAAGATATCACAAAACCATGCACAGTTAAGAATATTGCCTCCAATAACAATTAAAATATATTATGAAGAAAATACATGCCATCAGAATTCTAGACCGGCTAGCTCACACCTGGTTATTTCAATCTCTTGAATCAACCAGTGTTATATCTTAACTAACTTTTCCCCAATCAAATATTAGCTAATCCGTTTATATTTTAGAAATCAAATACAGGCTACTTCTTTAACTGACTTTCATGTTTCTTATTAGGAACACATTTGCATCAAAACGTGGTATTTTACATTGTCAAATTAGACTACAATAATTTAATTAATTATAGTTTTATTACAGAACATATAGCTGCATCACATCTTCTTGCTTTAAGAGGTACAAAAAATCTGTTCTGCTAAACTATCCAAGAATTCGTCACTACTCCACTTAAGATATATATCAAAAGCCTCATAGTCAGGAATGTTATTTCTTTGATGACATGGATTTGTTTGAATCTCTGAAGCCATGAATTTCCGCCTCCAAGCATTGATATCATCCAATACTTGATTATTTTAAAGCACTTTCTTGACTGTGTTTTCCTTCTCTTAACTTGTTCGTGTTCGAAAGTTATGTAAAATGGAGCCATAGTTGATCTGGTATCGTATTAGAAGAAAGTTTCTTCTAAAACCTAGCTATGGTCTTTTATATTATTATTATATGCATGGATCGTTTGGAAGCAAAGAGATGTCTGGCCAGGTTTCTTCAATGCATTCAAGAATAACGAGGGACTTTGCTATGAGGTACAAAAACTTTCTTGCGATCGATTTGGGTTGGATTAGTTGTTGTGAATATTCTGTGGATGTGGTGTGTCAAAGAAACAAAGTCACACATTACTTGGTAGTGTGAGAGCATAAGTCCACATGCAACATGTTATCTTAGGAATGGATTTAGAGAAGTAGCTAGTGGGTTTCAACATACAACAACGAGCTACTGGTAGACAAACACAAAATATTTTTTAAAGCCTTTGTATTTTGAGTTTTAAAAACTTGTTACCCTCTATTACTGAAAATTAGCCTTTGCTTTTTTGAGTTTTAAGAACTTGTTACCCTCCGTCAAGCGTGCTTTCCTGAGTGTTTTGTGTTTCTGTTGAATAGTGTCCTCAGACACGAATCAGATTGCTATTAGGATGCAAAGTGTGAGTGAACTTGGTTTATATGGGAAATAGAAGTCCTACACCGGATAGAATTGAGATAAAAGGGAGTATATAAACGCAAAATACCCATATACTCAATGCCTAATTGGATTTTGGGTTAGGATATGGTGTTGTATCCAGTTCTATTTTTTCATCTTGTTGTTACGGAGCCTAGCCGGACTCAGCACCCTTCCATGGTGCCCCAGGCCCAACAAGAAATGCAGAGGCAACTTGCTCTTAGAGATTTTAGAAAGTCTCCAAGGTTAAAATCCCTTTGAGAGACACTCACATTTTATGCTTGATAATATCTCGAATAAGTAGCATCACCAATAATAAAAGCATATATGTTCCTAGGGAAAAAAAAAAAAAAGATTCTGAAGATAATCTTCTGTTTTTTTTTTTTAATTGTAATCTGGTTTGATGAGTGGCATATCTTGCACTGATTAGATTAACTAAAATTCATATAAGCAATATTTTCTCGTTTGAATTTCGTTACTCTTAGTTTTTCACATCGAGATCATAACAGATTACAACTTTTTCAGAATGGCCGGGGGACGATCATTATGACCTATCCAGATGATCCATCCACCTATTTTTTTTACTATTTAAAAACACAAGTGAGTTGGGTTTTGTTGCTTATCAAAATCACGCCAGTTTACTAACGAAGATTGGAAGGAGTTGATCTTTTATAACATGGTAAATCAATGTTTAAATATCCGTTGGAAGATGTGTCTATATTTAGTACCCAATAATGCCTCAAATAAGATTGTTATACATATGCCTAAAAAAAATTTATGCTAGTTTTTATAAATTTTAAAGTAATTGTAAAGACATTTAAATTTACCCACCAACAAATTTTAATAGATTGAAAGTGAGACTCAAATTTGGGATTAAATTAATTAGATTTTTATGGACACAAAACTGTGTATATATCTACAACTCCATGAGAGTACTGATCATATCAAATAATAAAGTAATTAGTAGAGTATCAATCCAACATTAATAAACTAATTAATTAATAATATGGTAATTGAACTATTGTGTTCAAGGTTCAAATGTTAGTACTCCCTTCAGTCTTAATTATAAGACATAATTACCAGAATTTGGAGAGATTTTGGAAAAAAATTAAATTAGTTAATTTTATTGATTTTCCTAAAAAAAACCCTTGCTTAGTGTCCTAATTATGCTCGTACGTGATGAGCTTGCGTCCCAGCTTGTGCCTAGTGCCATTACTTGTCCTATCCGCTACGAGGAAGCCATCCTCTTGTATCCTTTTACACTTTCATCGCCTCGATTAAATCTGTATTTATAAATTTCACAAGCACCAATGTCAATTAGATGTAAATCCTTTCAGTTGTACGGAATTTATAAAATTAAACTATGCTATTTTAAATAGCGCTAATAATGGCGAGTCCAAATCATACAATAAAAATTACAAGAATTAAATTGTTCTCTCACTTGATAAATATAAGCGTGTTATTAAATTAATTATTGTGGAGGAAATATTAGTAGGGGCGATAATGGCGGATCCACATGGTGGGCCCCAGTTGGCTTTCTCTTATCTTATGTACTTTTATATATGTATCCTATAATATTTTATTTTGGCCAATAATTTGGCCCTAGCTAAGTATTTTATTCTACGTATTTTACTCTTTCTAATGAGGATAATATTGTATTGATTAGTGAAAATTTTAATATTATGATTTTAGGAGAGTCTTGAGTTTTTACAATACATGACTATATATATGTAGAGGATGATTAATGACTAATTTTGATCAGTTTGGATTTATTATTTGGTTGTCTTATGATTTTATAATGAATTTCTCTTTTAAAAAATAGATTATAATAGGTTATTTGCTTAGTTGAAATTTAATCGGATCCTTATGTTTTTTTAAAATATTTTTTGGGGTTCATATTATATTCATTTTATTTTCCCCAATTATTTTGTTTTGAAGTAGGTGGAATACGTATTTAAGTGTTAATTTTATTAAATTTCATTATATATATTATTATTATGATTGCATTTGTGATATCTTTAGGATAATATTTGGTTCATTCCTCATTGAGCTGTAAGAAGAAAGTAAAATTATTGTTTGAGATAACTACTGAAAATGTTATCATCTTATATCTTGTTTTGATTTATAATTGTTAGTTACAATTTATTTGTATTTTTAATGTTATATGATATTATTTAGTAAATAGTTCAACATATTTATTTTTTGGCCCGGGCTAAAAATATTTTCTGGCTCCGCCACTGAGGGGCGATATGATAAAAATTGCTCAAAATTATTTTACTAAAAAAACAATAGAATTGAGGTACATGTGGTATTAATGAGTTGCAAACATTACTTACTTTATAGAACATATAAATTTATTATTAAATTATTATTGTGTTTAATTATTATTGAGAAAGTATCAATAAGGGTATTTTAAGAAGAAATTGACAAAAATTATAATGTTGTCCTATAATTAGGACCAAAATGAACTTATAAATGTTGTCATATAATTAGGACCAGAGGAAGTACTATATATCACATTGATGATGAAAAATATTTCAATTTTTTAAATTTTCTAATGAGCCATTTATTTATTTTTATCCATTATGTCCACAATTATTTGAATTATAGTTAGAAAATAAAATTATTTAATTAAAAAAATTATAATTTGATAAAAAAAAAATAAACATATTATAATTAACATTGTCTTAGGCCTTCAAAAGAAGGTATAAAATAAAAATTCAAAACAGACAGTTTTTTGCCCCCAAAAAAATGTGGTCGATTTAAAACAATTAAGATCCACCAAGCATTTGGATGAATAGGGATCATTTCAGCTTAACTAATAGTCTCGTATTCCAACTTTAGGTATGTAACTGCAATAATTATTCAGAAGTATTGAGGTTTCCCATTATGGGCCTATGTTCTCACTAATCAGATTAGTCAGATGTTATTAGTGTTGGACATTTGGCGGATTGCTCCAAGGAAAAAAATAATAATAATAAGAGATGGCTAGTCCTCGATGGGTTTTTAACGGTTGAAATTATACTAACTTTATGGTCCCTAATTCTCTATGAACTTGAGATCGAGGATATTGGAGTGGGATCATTCGTTGCATATCAAGAATAATTTGAGGTAATAATATAATTACACACAGAGTTTATGGCTGCTTTACCAACAAGTCACAATAATAAAAGCTTTTTGAACTTTTTGAATTGTCGATTAATGGTCATAACTTATAACTGATTATAATTTATTATCTAGCTATAATCGTTTCGTTGGTCCAATTGAATAAGAGAACTAGTCCCATGACTAACGAAAGTTAGCATAAATTCAATTCTTAGCTTCTTACTATAGACATAAGGGCTTCGTTAATTAGTAATTTTTTTGAAATATTTTGAAGGAATTTTATAATTATGGGTCTCGTAGTAATAATTTAAGATATGATGGATTTTCTTATTAATCCTAATAGCTGCCCTTCATAAATCGGTACAAAATGGATTTTTTTTTTTTTTTAACCAGATGAAAATGGCTTTTGAAACCAGTTATAGTAGAACCAGTATAGATAAGAACGCTTTAGAAAATCTTGTTATTATGAGACTGGCATTAATTTGTTCTATACTTACCCGCCAAATTCATAAAATTAGATATGACTCTTTTAATTTGTGATAATCTCTTGCCTAATTTGAGTTTATTTTCCTCGTGCAAGTCGGTGGCCGACTCTAGTGTTTGGGTGTTGGAATTTTATGCCTTTGGAAGAAGGGAATTGCATTTAGACATTTGTTCAGTTAGGCAAACAAAGGATTATAATTTTTCAATTTTGCATTTGAGATAGAAATATGTATTGAAGAGCCCTAAATACACGATAAGGCTTGTGCATGCTTATTTGAATCTAATTTTTTTATTTTTATTTTATTTTATTTTTATTTATTTATTTATTTTGCTTATAGGATGTCATAGAATGAAAATGAAGTTAGAATATACTCCCCTGTCCTTTTTATATGATTCAAATTTTTGAATTGGTTCAGTTGTTTTTATAAAATCTAATTGAGGGTTATCTGACTATTAAATTGATTTTACCAATTTCAACCCTAATTAATATACTCTCTCGTTTTATTTTTCCCATACATTTCATTGTTTCTCTCTCTCTCTCTCTCTCTCTCTCTCTTATTCACCCTTTTATAAAAAAAAAAAGTACATATTTAAAAAGGTACATTTCTTATATATTTAATACTTTTAACTAACTTTAACATATTTCTTAAACTGCATTTATTTAAATCTTATTAAAATGATGGAGGGAGTATATGTGTGTACATATGTATATATGTATGTTTCTATGGGTATATAGGTAGATTGAAAGAAACTTGTATATCTATTGATTATTTGCCATCTGATAGGCTTTCCTCCTACCATGTAACAACTAAAATAAAGATACAAAATGAAATAATTCTCAAAAAATAAAGATATCATGATATAGTTATAAATTATAAGAAAATTTAAAATAATAAAAAATAAAATATTTTATGTTGAGAGTCCCACTTCTCATGCCCTCCTTATTCTTACGTGAATATCATAGTAACTAAAATAATGATATAAATAAAATATGTTCAAAAAATAAAAAGAGATATTCGAAAGATAATTACAAATTGCAAAATACTTTGAAATATTAAATATACAATATAATATTCTTAAAATAAATATATTAATAATAGAGAGATAATTAAAGGGTATTTCCAAAATATTTTGAAATTTTATTAGATTGCACACATCTCAATGTCACTACTAACACCTTTAAGTAACAAAAAATTGTTTTTATATTTTATAAAATATTTTTTGAACTAATTCTTTTCACCCCACTCTTAACCTCTCATGTTCTTCACCTCAACATAATTAGCCTTCCCATATCCTCTACCGGAGTTGGTAATTAACTAAAAATTCCCTATAAAAATTTTGTTATTGCATCATATATATTTAATATGAACATAGCAGAATTTTTTTCATCTTATTTGGCTCAAGTATTCTCAAGCTATTTTGGGTGAATTTATTTTATTTGTAGACACATAACCAATAAATTGAAAAAAATTTATTAATTTTTATGAATAATGATGAGACTGAATTAAAATTAAAAATTTATAAAAAAAAATCTATTTCAATGAAATTAATAAGGATTTGGATCTAGATTTTTTTTGGGGGGGGGGGGGGCAAGTGAATCCAGAGATCTGATATTTTAATCATAACTTTAAGTATTAAAGTTTAAATTTATCTGAAATCAAAAGAGAGCGATATAATATTTTATCATAAATTATAGATTCCTGTCATTTGTTTAAAAAAATTTAAAAATAGTAAAAAAAAAACCATGACCTCATGCCTGTTGAAAAAATGATATTGCAAATTTGGATTAAAGTGCAAAAATATACATGAGTTTTTTTCCCAAGAGTAAAAATACACATATACTTTTTTAGGAGCAAAAATACACATGTGGTTACCATTTTTGTGTAAAAGTCACATTCCATCATTAAATCACTGTTCACTGTGATGAGAGAGAAAGAGATTAGGTAAACAATAACTTAATGGCGGTGAACAGTTACTTAACGGTAGGATGTGACTTTTGCACCAAAATGGTAACCACATGTGTATTTTTGCTCCTCAAAAAAACATATGTGTATTTTTGCTCTTGAAAAAAAGCTCATGTGTATTTTTGCACCTTAACCTTACAAATTTCTCATAAATCAACCGGAAAAAACAAACCCAAGAACTACTTAGTGGCAAAATAAAATTTTAACTTCCCACTTATTATTGGAATTTAGAATTTTATAAAATTGATATATTATAACTAACTACTCATGATCAGTTATTTCTCTTGAATTCAAAGATCATAAAGTAATTAAAAAGTATAAAGTTTCTAAATAAGTTTATACACACGCACACACAGATACACATATATATATATGCTCATGCTTAGAACAAGTTATAACAAATGGGAGATATCGTGATATGTTTATTGGTCTCTTTTCAAAATAATATGTGGGATCATGTTTTTTTCTATTTTTCTTTTACCATGAGATTTTAATCTATTTTGAAAGATTATAATTATTTCCTTTGCGCTCGCGCGTTGCTCAGGTTCTAAACTAGTTTAATTAAAAACCTAGATTCTAAAGTTTAAATATCAACAACTAGTAGAAATTGATCGAAAATGGAATGGAAATTCTTTTTGCGGGTAGCCGGCAGCTACCACCGAAAAATATCAAGACTTTAATGTATGCAGAAAGGGTGCTTAGGTATTTAATAAATTAAAAAAGTAAATTACTTGAAGGGTATTGATATATTTGTTATTTTCTGGGTTTATTAACGTAACGGAAACTATAAATAATTATACTAAGTTGCCTTGATATTAAATTAAAATAGGGGGTTCTTGTTTTTTATTAGTTTCAGCAAATATTTTTTTTTTTTTTTTGCTCAGAACTTTCAGCAAATAATTAAGTTCATATAGTCTTGTAATTTTCTTTAATCTATCCCTATAATATTTAAAAGCCATAAGGAAAATCTGGATAGAAATGGTTAGGACCTGTTTGGTACATATATTCGGTGGGAATGGAAAAAAAGATTAGCAAGTTCCCTTATTTATTACATTGTTTGTGTCAAATCTTCTTGGGAACTCAAGTTCCCGAGCCCACCCTGAGCCAACCAATCTTCCCTTATATGTGGGAAGATAAAACCCTACTAAAATTAGTGAAATCTCAAGTTTTTAAATATATTTACTCCTCATAAAATATTTTTTCTATAATGTAAGAAAATAGGATTAAATTCAAATTTATGCGATAAATTTGAACTTATGCGATAAGTTCGAACATGACGGAAAAATTTTGTAAACAAATTCAAACTTGATAAGAGGATATTTCTTTTTGAAATATATTTTAGCCAAAAAGTATGTTTCCTATTCATTTTGAATTAATTACTTTTAAGGATAAAATAGGTATTTCTTTATTCTTTATCAATTATTACCCCTTCATTTTTTTTCTACCAAACAATTCATATTCCCTCAAGTCATCTTCCCTTTCCCTTAAAATCTTCCATTCCCTTCCTTTTCCTTCTCTAAATATATTTCCCTCCTTAAATCTTTCTCATACCAAACGAGCCCTTAGATCTAGAATCCTACCCAATAATCTATGTCACCCTCATCTTTATCATTTGTTCAAGTTCTAGATTACAAAAGAAGTTTTTTTTAATATATATCATCATCATATTTGGTATTTGTAGCTGCCTCTCCTAACACAAGTTTTTCCTCTCCAAGGAATTTAACCAAACTTTTACACGGCTAAATCAACTCTATATTATCCCAAAAGAAGTTATTTTAAATGTAAGTAAAACCATGTTATCTCCGTGAGACACCCAAATATCAATAAATTAAAAATCTTTATAAAAATAATTATGCAGGATAAGTTATCGTCATGGTGTAGCATCACGCTATGAATAAATTATAATAATTACAAGCTCCAATTTTACCTGAAAAGTTTTCATAAATAAGTAGTGGTTAGCCGAAAGATTTTTTTTTAGATTTAATGTTATTGTAGAAGTATTAAAATGGGAGCAATGTCTCTTTACTCTCTAAAGGCAGCCAAACATACGTCCATCACGTCCTTGTGTCATGTATAATTCCATGTGGGTATGATTAATATTTTCTTTGGTCATTTTTACCCTAAAAGTTTTTGTTGAAAGAGCAGTTTTGCCCCCAAAAATAATAAACAAGAGCAATGTCCTCCAAATTTAACAGCAACAAAAAAAAAAAACACACACACACACACATGAAAGACCGATGAAAATGAAGAACAAAATAAATGGCAAAAACCATGCTATGGTTAAAAAAAAAAAAAAAAAACACAAGAATATGAGGTAGAAGCAAGTGGTAAACAATAAATGGTGAGCATGCTCCTCTTTGTATTTTACGATCAACATATTGGGATTGTATTAGGTTGGCTCCACATATTGTAGAGTCGCAATTTAAATTTATTGAGTTGGCATTTTTTGTTAAATGAGACTAATATTAAAATTAAAGCACTCAAAGTATACTTCATCAACTAAGAGATTAAATTGATACATTATGTAAAGTTATAAGAGCAAACATAAAGTTTAACATAGTTAACACTTAAAACATATAACATTTACAAGATCATGTACTCGAAATTTATATTCATGTGATACTTGTTATTGTTAATTGGTATAAAGAATCTTATCAGAATAAGGGAGAGAGGTAAAGGCACAACTAAAAACCTTCATTTAATTATAAAATATTATTTCTTCTTTCATTATGGTGTAAGCACTGTACATCAGACGAGAGTTTAAGTCACTGCTTTAGTCAGAAAAATACTGCATATACATAAATACAATATTTATTTATCGAGTATATATCCAGCTGTGTTAAGAGACGTCTAGTCCCTCATATAGGGGCACCATTTCTTGACCAATAGGAGGATATACCCATAACGATAGAAGGAGAAAAATAAGAGAATAAATTAATGCTAAATGGACTTGCTCAATTTTTCAATACCAAACTTTTAGCCACTTGGGTTAAAGCACAAGTATAAAAGGATTTGTGCGAGTACTCTTACATAACAGAGTATCCAGCATAATACGGTGAGGGCATCTAAAATGGGGAGGTCTACTTTGCCTCTATGTTCTTACCTCTTTGTATTATGTTTGACAATGAGTGGGGTGGTTGCTCAAAAACAACATTCACCACCAATGCCGCCACGAACCCCCTCTCATCCCATGCAACCTAATCACCCTATGCAGCCACATAATCCTTTTCGTCCCATGCAACCTGATTACCCCATGCAGCCACAGAATCCTTTTCGTCCCATGCAACCTGATCACCCGACACAGCCACATAACCCCTTCCATCCCATGCAACCTGATCACCCGAATCAGCCACATAATCCCTTCCATCCCATGCAACCTGATCACCCGAATCACCCACATAATCCCTTCCATCCCATGCAACCTTATCACCCGACACCACCGCAGACTCCCTCCCGTCCCATGAAACCAAATAACCCAACACCTCCACAAGCTCCCTCTAGTCCTATGCAACATAATAATAACCCACCACCACCGCCATCTACACCCTCTAAGCCCCCAATGGTACCACCTCGTCCGACACCACAAACTCCATCTCTTCCTCCTTCACCCTTAAATCTGCCGGTTGTGCCTTCTAGCCCTTCACCACAAGCTCCATCTCCTCCTACTTCACCCTTAAAGCCGACAGTTGTGCCTCCTAGCCCCTCGCCACAAGCTACATCTCCATCTACTTCACCCATACATCCGCCAGTTGTGCCTCCTAGCACCTCACTAAAAGCTCCATCTCCTACTCCTTCACCCTTAAATCCGCTAGTTGTGCCTCCTAACCCCTCGCCACAAGCTCCATCTCCTACTCCTTCATCCATCAAACCGCCAATTGTCCCTCCCAGCCCCTCGCCAAAAGCTCTATCTCCTTCCCCTTCACCGTTAAATCCGTTAGTTATGCCTCCTAGCCCATCGCCACAAACTCCATCTCCAACCGCTTCAGCCTTAAAGCCGTCAGTTGTGTCACCTAGCCCCTTACCACAAGCTCCATCTCCTACTCCTTCATCCTTCAAACCGTCAGTTGTCCCTCCCAACCCCTCGCCACAAGCTCTATCTCCTTCCCCTTCACCCCTAAGTCCGTCAGTTGAGCCTCCTAACCCATCACAAGCTCCATCTCCTCCTTTAGCACACAAGCTGCCAACTGTGCCTCCCAACCCCTCGCCACAAGCTCTATCCCCTTCCCCTTCACCCTTAAGTTCGTCAGTTGAGCCTCCCTCGCCACAAGCTCTATCTCCTTCCCCTTCACCCTTAAGTCCGTCAGTTGAGCCTCCTAACCCATCGTCACAAGCTCCATCTCCTACTCCTTTAGCACACAAGCTGCCAACTGTGCCCCCTAGCCTCTCACCACAAGCTATATCTCCTACTCCTTCACCCTTAAAGCCGCTAGTTGTGCCTCCTATCCCTTCACCCTTAAACCCGCCAGTTGTGCCTCTTAGCCCATCGCCACAAGCTTCATTTCCTACTCCTTCATCCTTAAAGCCGCCAGGATTGCCACCTAGCCCATTACCACAAGCTCCATCTCCTACTCCTTCATCCATCAAATCACCAGTTGTCCCTCCCAGTCCCTCGCCAAAAGCTCCATCTCCTACTCCTTCAACCTTCAAACCGCCAGTTGTCCCTCCTAGCCCCTCGCCAAAACCTCTATCTCCTTCCCCTTCACCCTTAAATCCATCAGTTGTGCCTCCTAGCCCCTCACCACAAGCTCCATCTTCATCTACTTCAACCTTAAATCCTCCAGTTGTGCCTCCTAGCCCCTCGGCAAAAGCTCAATCTCCTACTCCTTCAGCCTTAAAGCCGCCAGTTGTGCCTCCTAGCCCCTCACCACAAGATGCATCTTCATCGACTTCAGCCTTAAATCGGCCAGTTATGCCTCCTAGCCCCTCTCCACAAGCTCCATCTACTGCTCCTTCAGCCTTAAGGACGCCAGTTGTGCCTCCTAACGCCTCACTACAAGCTTCATCTCCATCTACTTCACCTATACATCCGCCAGTTGTGCCTCCTAGCACCTTGCTAAAAGCTCCATCTCCTACTCCTTCACCCTTAAATCCGCCAGTTGTGCCACCTAGCACCTTACCACAAGTTCCATCTCCTACTCCTTTATCCTTCAAACCGCCAGTTGTCCCTCCCAACCCCTTGCCACAAGCTCTATCTCCTTCCCCTTCACCCTTAAGTCCGTCAGTTGAGCCTCCTAACCCATCGTCACAAGCTCCATCTCCTACTCCTTTAGCACACAAGCTGCCAACTGTGCCCCCTAGCCCCTCACCACAAGCTATATCTCCTACTCCTTCACCCTTAAAGCCGCTAGTTGTGCCTCCTAGCCCTTCACCCTTAAATCCGCCAGTTGTGCCTCCTAGCTCGTCGCCAAAAGCTCCATCTCCTACTCCTTCATCCTTAATGCCATCAATTGTGCCTCCTAGCCGCTCGACACAAGCTCCATCTCCTACTCCTTCACCCTTCAAACCGCCAGTTGTGTCTCCTAGCCCCTCACCGCAAGTTCTATATCCAACTACTTCACCCTCAAATTCGCCAGTTGTGCCTCCTAGCCCCACACCAAAAGCTACATCTACGCCGTCACCACTAAATCCACTAGTTGTGCCTCCTAGACCCTCACCACAAGCTCCATCTCCTTCCCCTTCACCCTTAAATCCGTCAATTATTCCTCCTAGCTCTTGGCAACAAGCTCCATCTCCTACACCTTCAGCCATCAAGCCACCAGTTGTGCCTCTTAGCCCCTCGCCACAAGATCCATCTCCTCCTCCTTCACCAATAAAGCCGACAGTTCTACCTCCTAGCCCCTCGCCACAAGCTCCATCTCCTTCTCCTTCAAACTTAACGCCGCAAGTTATGCCTCTTAGCCCCTCGCCACAAGCTCCATCTCCTATTCCTTCACCCTTAAATCCGCCAGTTGTGCCTCCTAGCCCATTACCACAAGCTCCATCTCCTACTCCTTCAACCTTCAAACCGCCAGTTGTCCCTCCTAGCCCCTCGCCAAAACCTCTATCTCCTTCCCCTTCACCCTTAAATCCATCAGTTGTGCCTCCTAGCCCCTCACCACAAGCTCCATCTTCATCTACTTCAACCTTAAATCCTCCAGTTGTGCCTCCTAGCCCCTCGGCAAAAGCTCAATCTCCTACTCCTTCAGCCTTAAAGCCGCCAGTTGTGCCTCCTAGCCCCTCACCACAAGATGCATCTTCATCGACTTCAGCCTTAAATCGGCCAGTTATGCCTCCTAGCCCCTCTCCACAAGCTCCATCTACTGCTCCTTCAGCCTTAAGGACGCCAGTTGTGCCTCCTAACGCCTCACCACAAGCTTCATCTCCATCTACTTCACCTATACATCCGCCAGTTGTGCCTCCTAGCACCTTGCTAAAAGCTCCATCTCCTACTCCTTCACCCTTAAATTCGCCAATTGTGCCTCCTAACCCCTCGCCACAAGTTCCATCTCCTACTCCTTCATCCTTCAAACCGCCAGTTGTGCCTCCCAGCCCCTCGCCACAAGCTTCATCATCCCCTACTCCATCGCCCTCAAAGCCACCAATGGTAGCTCCTCGTCCTGCAACACAAGCTACATCCCCTACTCCGTCGCCCTCAAAGCCGCCAACGGTAGCTCCTCGTCCTGCAACACCAGCTCCAACTCCTACTTTGTCACCCTCTAAGCCACCAACGGTAGCTCCTCGTCCTGCAACACAACCTTCATCATCCCCTACTCCATCGCCCTCAAAGCCACCAATGGTAGCTCCTCGTCCTGCAACACAAGCTACATCCCCTACTCCGTCGCCCTCAAAGCCGCCAACGGTAGCTCTTCGTCCTGCAACACAAGCTCCAACGCCTACTTTGTCACCCTCTAAGCCACCAACGGTAGCTCCTCGTCCTGCAACACAACCTTCATCATCCCCTACTCCATCGCCCTCAAAGCCACCAATGGTAGCTTCTCGTCCTGCAACACAAGCTACATCCCCTACTCCGTCGCCCTCAAAGCCGCCAACGGTAGCTCCTCGTCCTGCAACACAAGCTCCAACTCCTACTTTGTCACCCTCTAAGCCACCAACGGTAGCTCCTCGTCCTGCAACACAACCTTCATCATCCCCTACTCCATCGCCCTCAAAGCCACCAATGGTAGCTCCTCGTCCTGCAACACAAGCTACATCCCCTACTCCGTCGCCCTCAAAGCCGCCAACGGTAGCTCGTCGTCCTGCAACACAAGCTCCAACGCCTACTTTGTCACCCTCTAAGCCACCAACGGTAGCTCCTCGTCCTGCAACACAACCTTCATCATCCCCTACTCCATCGCCCTCAAAGCCACCAATGGTAGCTCCTCGTCCTGCAACACAAGCTACATCCCCTACTCCGTCGCCCTCAAAGCCGCCAACGGTAGCTCCTCGTCCTGCAACACAAGCTCCAACTCCTACTTTGTCACCCTCTAAGCCACCAACGGTAGCTCCTCGTCCTGCAACACAACCTTCATCATCCCCTACTCCATCGCCCTCAAAGCCACCAATGGTAGCTCCTCGTCCTGCAACACAAGCTACATCCCCTACTCCGTCGCCCTCAAAGCCGCCAACGGTAGCTCTTCGTCCTGCAACACAAGCTCCAACGCCTACTTTGTCACCCTCTAAGCCACCAACGGTAGCTCCTCGTCCTGCAACACAACCTTCATCATCCCCTACTCCATCGCCCTCAAAGCCACCAATGGTAGCTCCTCGTCCTGCAACACAAGCTCCAACTCCTACTTTGTCACCCTCTAAGCCACCAACGGTAGCTCCTCGTCCTGCAACACAACCTTCATCATCCCCTACTCCATCGCCCTCAAAGCCACCAATGGTAGCTCCTCGTCCTGCAACACAAGCTACATCCCCTACTCCGTCGCCCTCAAAGCCGCCAACGGTAGCTCTTCGTCCTGCAACACAAGCTCCAACGCCTACTTTGTCACCCTCTAAGCCACCAACGGTAGCTCCTCGTCCTGCAACACAACCTTCATCATCCCCTACTCCATCGCCCTCAAAGCCACCAATGGTAGCTCCTCGTCCTGCAACACAAGCTACATCCCCTACTCCGTCGCCCTCAAAGCCGCCAACGGTAGCTCCTCGTCCTGCAACACAAGCTCCAACTCCTACTTTGTCACCCTCTAAGCCACCAACGGTAGCTCCTCGTCCTGCAACACAACCTTCATCATCCCCTACTCCATCGCCCTCAAAGCCACCAATGGTAGCTCCTCGTCCTGCAACACAAACTACATCCCCTACTCCGTCGCCCTCAAAGCCGCCAACGGTAGCTCTTCGTCCTGCAACACAAGCTCCAACGCCTACTTTGTCACCCTCTAAGCCACCAACAGTAGCTCCTCGTCCTGCAACACAACCTTCATCATCCCCTACTCCATCGCCCTCAAAGCCACCAATGGTAGCTCCTCGTCCTGCAACACAAGCTACATCCCCTACTCCGTCGCCCTCAAAGCCGCCAACGGTAGCTCCTCGTCCTGCAACACAAGCTCCAACTCCTACTTTGTCACCCTCTAAGCCACCAACGGTAGCTCCTCGTCCTGCAACACAACCTTCATCATCCCCTACTCCATCGCCCTCAAAGCCACCAATGGTAGCTCCTCGTCCTGCAACACAAGCTACATCCCCTACTCCGTCGCCCTCAAAGCCGCCAACGGTAGCTCTTCGTCCTGCAACACAAGCTCCAACGCCTACTTTGTCACCCTCTAAGCCACCAACGGTAGCTCCTCGTCCTGCAACACAACCTTCATCATCCCCTACTCCATCGCCCTCAAAGCCACCAATGGTAGCTCCTCGTCCTGCAACACAAGCTACATCCCCTACTCCGTCGCCCTCAAAGCCGCCAACGGTAGCTCCTCGTCCTGCAACACAAGCTCCAACGCCTACTTTGTCACCCTCTAAGCCACCAACGGTAGCTCCTCGTCCTGCAACACAACCTTCATCATCCCCTACTCCATCGCCCTCAAAGCCACCAATGGTAGCTCCTCGTCCTGCAACACAAGCTACATCCCCTACTCCGTCGCCCTCAAAGCCGCCAACGGTAGCTCCTCGTCCTGCAACACAAGCTCCAACTCCTACTTTGTCACCCTCTAAGCCACCAACGGTAGCTCCTCGTCCTGCAACACAACCTTCATCATCCCCTACTCCATCGCCCTCAAAGCCACCAATGGTAGCTCCTCGTCCTGCAACACAAGCTACATCCCCTACTCCGTCGCCCTCAAAGCCGCCAACGGTAGCTCTTCGTCCTGCAACACAAGCTCCAACGCCTACTTTGTCACCCTCTAAGCCACCAACGGTAGCTCCTCGTCCTGCAACACAACCTTCATCATCCCCTACTCCATCGCCCTCAAAGCCACCAATGGTAGCTCCTCGTCCTGCAACACAAGCTACATCCCCTACTCCGTCGCCCTCAAAGCCGCCAACGGTAGCTCCTCGTCCTGCAACACAAGCTCCAACGCCTACTTTGTCACCCTCTAAGCCACCAACGGTAGCTCCTCGTCCTGCAACACAACCTTCATCATCCCCTACTCCATCGCCCTCAAAGCCACCAATGGTAGCTCCTCGTCCTGCTACACAAGCTACATCCCCTACTCCGTCGCCCTCAAAGCCGCCAACGGTAGCTCCTCGTCCTGCAACACAAGCTCCAACGCCTACTTTGTCACCCTCTAAGCCACCAACGGTAGCTCCTCGTCCTGCAACACAATCTTCATCGTCCCCTACTCCATCGCCCTCAAAGCCACCAATGGTAGCTCCTCGTCCTATACCACAAGCTCCATCCCCTACTCCATCACCCTCTACACCACCAATGGTATCTCCTTGTCTTGCACTTCAAGCTCCATCCCCCCTTGCTTCAAGCTCAAAGCCACCAATTGTAGTTCCTCATCCTTCACCACCTTCACCTCCACCTCCATCGAGCCCAAAAACTTCACCTCCACCACCTAGCCAAAAAACCTCACCACCTCCCCCATCAATATCCCCACCCCCTCCCCCATCAAAAGCTCCACCCCCTCCCCCGAAGATATGCATTACTATTTTAAATAAACAGATTTGCGTTTGATCAAATCCCACCTCACTCAATCCTATATACTCTATACCTTCATTTTAACGTCCCACTTTCTTCGTTGCCTACTAGTTCTCCTTCCTCTATCACACACCAAACTCAATTTCATAATATCCCGTGAATTTTATTTACAGCTCTATGGTCATTTCAACTGTTTCTGATCATACACTAATATAGGGGGGGGGGGGGGAAGAAGAGGCTAAGTCCATAAGTCTTCTCTTGTCGTACGAATATGTTCATGTGGAACAATATACTATGAATAAATGCAGTTTTATTTTGTGCTATGTCTGTCCGATGTAATGCGAATTTGAATAATGCATCCATTTAAAGTATGAGTACTTTGCTTTTGATACTTTCTGGCTTTTTTTAATTTTTATAATTGTTTTAAATTATATATCAAAATACTGATTCAGATTAAAAGGGATTTTATCGATCCCGTAGGAAACCTTTTCCTAACATATTATTCCCTCCTGCTGTACTTATTTAGACAGTTTTTATATTTGCAAATCTTTTTAAAAAAAATTTATGCCATTGATACTTCCCCAACAACAATAATCAACGAGTAAAAAGAATGAGTTATGAATCAATAAAAATAAGTAGACATTTTAGAAAATACATGTCGTATTAATTAATTTAACTTACTTTTTTAATCTAATCAAATTAGCTAGGTAATCCCTCCCGTCCATAATATAGTGCAATTTAACTAATTCACACAAATAAAAAAGTTACTGAACTCAATTAATGTCATAAATTGGAATACCTTTTTCAGTTTTTACCCTTAGAGAAGAGTGTGGGCCCAATGTGTTATTTAGAAGTGAGAGATAATCTAATGAGTGGTAAAAATTGAAAATTGAGAATTAATTAGAGACAAAACTAAAAAATGAGCATTAATTATTTTATAAATAATTTACATTTTGGATTATACATTTCTTTTAGAAACGCCCTATATTATATTATAGATTGGATGGAGTGACTATGTTTTATATTGAAGAGCAAATTATTTCTATGAAGATCTATTCGAGGAGTTGAGCAAGCATGGAGAAATTCAGAGCTTGAATATTTGTGATAATTTGGCTGACCACAGGGTACCCCTTCTCTTTTTCCAAGCTTTTTTCTTTTCATATTGCTGTCATTTTTGTTTGATTATGTAGTACTTATTATTTCGTCGGTCAGGTTGGCAACGTATATGTTTAGTTTAAAGAGGAAGCAACAGTTTAATTTATTCTGCTCCTTTTCTGCTTTTCTATCTATGGCATTGGCTCATATCCAATAATAATATCTAAATTTGCAGCTGATCTTTTCCCCAGTAGTGATCACAATGAAAATAAAGTCGTATGTATATATAAGTTAAAAGGATGATCTTTTTTCCTGGTTTGTACGACCTCATAGGGAATTGAAATCAAGAGGCTACTGGATGCCTTCATCTTCAACATCGACAACAGAGAGAAACAAGAAAGCGAGAAGAAAGGTGGTTCTTGTGAGAAGATCCAATCGTGAGGAACAATACGGAGGTCCGGTGCAATATTGCTATTACAATATTTTGGCTTCCAGGTGGACGTCAAGGTCAGAAGGAAACCCCGGAAGGAGGTTTTATGGGTGCTAATATGTTGTCAATGGATTTAGTGTTATGTATTTTGGCTAATTTTAATTTACTTGATTGATTGATCTTTATGGACAAAGTAAAGTTCAAGAATTATAAGAGTGTGTTTTATTTCAATTCCTTTTTGTTTCTCCTCAAGTATGACCACAACAAAAAGTAGCATTATGTTTATATTTATGAAATGAAAAATTGCTTTCTCACAATGTTTGTAATAAAGTTCAGATCATTCAGACAAATGGGGGCTAATTATTGTCAAAGTGAGAGATTAGATCCAATGAGTACAAAATAATTAGATCAATGGTGAATCGGTAACTTGGTTTAATAAAAACCTTGGTTTAATAAAAACCTGGGCTACATATGAATTAGAACTAACATCGGTTAAACAATTACGATGAGGGAAAGAGATAAGCATGGCTTTTTGTTGGAGCAAATCATATTGCAGTATTATACATTTTGTCGTGGCTGTTCTGCAAAAGTTAACATTAAGGAATATAAATTTCTGCTTCCACTTCCAATAGCTTTCTTTCCTTTGTCCTTGTTTGTTCGAAGGCGTGATAAGAGCTGTGAGGTTGTGAGACATGTTTGGGGATCAGCTGTCATGCGCATATAGTGGATCAGCTGTCATTCAGAATTAAGACCAGGCTGAAATAGCAAATCAGTACAAATTATTAAAACCAACAATAAAAGGGAACAGAACAGACACACAATAAAATGATACACGACATTTTAGATTCAGCAAATGAGTACAAATCAGTAATAATATCATGTCAACAGTATGACTTTATTCAAATAAAAGTTGTTTACAGTGATTATAATTGAAGGCATATGAACTAAAAGAAGGCCCCTTTGCAGTGGCTTAGTCAACCAGTTACAGATAAACAACATAAAAAAAAAAAAAAAAAAAGTAAGCGGCTCATATTAGCATTTTAATTGACAAATTTCCTAGCAGTTTTTAACCAAAGAAGAAAAACAATATCTTCTCTCAGGATTGCAATAATGCTGATATTTAGATATAGAGCGGTTTGTCCTCATGCTATAAATTACATCTACAATGTACTAACCATATGCTCAATAATAATTCTGTTAATTGCCAACTTGGTTCAGCTAATTCTAGGAGCAACTTCAAATAAAATAAACACTACAACCATAAACAGAACCACATATTTTTCATCTAACATTTCAGACACAACATATCAAGAAAAGAATCTATATACGTAAAAAAGGTCACAAGACATCCAGGATATAAAATCACTCTCTGCCTTATTAGCCAAGCAGATTTCAATGAATATCAGAGACATTTTCATCCCCCCACCACCCAAAAAAAAATGATGGAAAAATAGTTAACCAAAAATTTTTGGAAGACATTGAGTCCGAATCTAACATTAGGCAGAAAAAAAATGGAACAAAAGAAGTTAAAAAAACTTTGTATCACAGGGATAGCATACTTCAACTGGAATATTTGATTGGACTACCACTAACAACACATGCCAGATAAGTCAATTCTTGAGCTATTCTGTCAGCAGTAAATCACTTTAAATTGGAAATGAAAGAAATCTAAAGACTAACAGGAGGAAGCTAATAAGTTATAAAACAATGAAAAAGGAAAAGGCACGAAGATAGAAATTAGCCTGAATAAAATCTACCAGTCAGATTCATCAGCGCATTAGCAGCATGGTCCTCCTCTTTAAACTAAACATATACGTTGCCAACCTGACCGACGAAATAATAAGTACTACATAATCAAACAAAAATGACAGCAATATGAAAAGAAAAAAGCTTGGAAAAAGAGAAGGGGTACCCTGTGGTCAGCCAAATCATCACAAATATTCAAGCTCTGAATTTCTCCATGCTTGCTCAACTCCTCGAATAGATCTTCATAGAAATCCTACACTCACACACCGACATTTTTTAAAAAATTAAAAATGCTATTGCTGAGGTCCAGAATTGCCGATTTCAGATGCGAACAGTAATAAACGTGAAAGAACAAAACAAAATATCAAAAAAAAATGAAAAATCAACATCGAAATATAGATGGGATACTTGAAGATGATCCCAAGTTCGTGCTCCTCTCGTCTCTCCTCCTTCTCTTCGCGACACTGTGTCTCGATTTTCAGTCTCCCTGCCTCCCCTTCTCTATTCGTCGGAAATAACAGGGGTGGTTAGATGACTATGGTGACGGACGACGGAGGCAACGTCCGGCGAGGGAAGGACGGTGCTCCAGATAATGACCGACGGTGGAGTCGAAGGTTAGGGTTTTTTCCTGATCTTCAATGCCCAGCACATGAAGTTCACTCTCCAGCAGCTATGAATCCCGACAGTTTAGATTTGCGAATTTGTCTTTTTAAAAGACACCTAAATCCTAGTCAGTTTATTTTTCGTCCTATTTAGCTTTTTTTCACTCCAATTCAGCTTCCAGATCAGCAATAACGGTCAAACTAACAGTCAACATCCATTTTCTAACTGAGTGTGTGACTTTTGCTCCTGTTACGTAACTACATGTGTATTTTTGATCCAGAAAAAAACACGTGGTGTTGGAAGCGCCCATATATATTTTTGCCTCTTAACCCTAAAATTATCTTACAAATGGAATTAAAAAGAAAGTACAGTGTCTTAAAAATATCTGCATATTTAAAATGGTCGTCTGGACATCTATTCATATATAGGAGATCTAACAGTTTAGAACATCCCAAAACATTAGTACTTTATAGATTTCTCTATTCTTAAATATTTTAGATCCAACTTTATATATTTCTCTAGACTAATTATCTGGATACATACTTTTGGAATATTTTGGAATGTACTAGATATAGGTCTAGAATATTCTAGAACTTTACCATGCTTGGCTCCATCAAGCTTGCTTCTAGACTTTTAATTCTTGGGCATATAATTTCATAACAAGCCCTATTCAATTATTTGACCCGGAAGCATGACTAAAATCTAATCATTACTCCTTTTATCTTTAATATAGAATATATCTAAAAAGTTGATCTTGATTATAAATAAAAGATATATTTTTCATATTTATCAATATTTTCATAATTTACCTCTGTTGATACTCTCTCAACAATAATCAATGAAGAGATAGAATGAGAGAATAAAGGAGGATGAAGTATTTTAGAAAATACATGTCATATTGACTAAATTAACTAACTTCTTTAACATAATCAAATTAAATAAATATGTCTTATATTAAAGAGCAGAGGAAGTAGCATCTAACATGCAATGTGGGTGACTAATAAATTTTGTGCTATGTGAATAGTAAATTTAAGATCCTTAAAAATGAATAATTTATGAATTTGATCTTCAGGAATAATTTTGACTACTTCATTATGTCATTAAAATGTATAAATATAATTTTTTAAGGGAAAATTTCTTTTTAAAAAAATTTTTAATGTCAAAAGATTAAGGCAAAAATAAAATTTCACAAGACAAAAAGGCGTTTGAAATATTCATAACATTAAAAAGGTATTAGGACTTGATTCGTTCTTTTTAAAATTAAAAAGAAATCATAGAATTATCCCTCTAAATTTAAATTTAAGAACAGAGAGAAATGCACCATTTCATAAATTTTGATAAAGATTTTCATAATTTAGTTGCAAATCAAAATTTAAAATGGGCTAACTAGAAATCAAGAGGACCTTTATCTAAAATCATAAATACTTTTTAATAATTTGCTTTGCACCCAATTGATTAATTAGATTAAAGTGTAAATTCCATCATCTAAGTTTTAGTATTTTTTCATTCCCCTAACCTTAAACCCTATTACCCTGACATCATTAGTCTCAAATGTTGATTTTTTTTTTTTAATAACAATCTATTATTTTAAAAATTAAACTTCATGTTTCTGTAAACTTTTAAATTTTTTATCAGTTTTATTTTTTTGTTATTGGCATTAGAATTATATAACTGAAATAATACTCTATAGATTAAGAGATCAAAATCAAACATTGCGGGAAGTTAAATGACTAAATGTGGACACTTCTACCCATCCATTAGGAAGGTAGCATAAATTATATTATAATTATTTCTATTATCTTTTTTTCCTATTTGTATGTAATTAATTAATTGTACATCTATATATACAAAAAAATTCCATTGTCCCACTGCTAAAACGTTTACAACACAATTACAAGTTACGAATTGAACAACATGAAACCTCTAATTGTATAAAGAGCTCTAGTCAAAAGGATCAATGCGAAGATCATGTTCACTTGCCATGGCCATTCCAGTGCAAAGACACGTTGGACACATGACCTGTCATCAAAATTGAGTACCACAGTTACCAATTGACTCAACAAATACAATATGGATGATAGAAAAAGCCCTGCTCAAAGAAACACTGATATGTATATGGATATTGCATATGATATGAGAAAATAATAAAATTTTAAATTTCATGATACTAATGGCAATTGGGTTGAGTAAAAAAGACTCGATCTCCCTTGAATAAAATTGAGTTTAAACTTTGTAGAAAAAATTATATAGGGAGAATTAATTCAAATTGGGATCAACAATACTCGAATGTGACCCAATAATAATTGCATGGTAGATGATAGTACCGTAGATCTCGCTACCACATCAAGTTCATCGATCTGGCCAGTATATAGAAGTCTAAAGATCAATTGATATCAATTTCACAAACTTCAATAGCAAAACAAGACAAAGCGTGGATACTACCATGACATGTCTTCTTTAGTACGTTGGTTACAAACTATCCTATTCTTCATATATATAGAATGTCATAAAAGGAAGAAGGACATGCACAGATCCTGGTTCATCCTCCCAGAGATCAACCTCCTTTCATGATCTTTATTAATGATATTAGGAAGCTTGCATTGAGCATTGTGTCCTATAATTTTCTTTACGGTTAGAAAGTGTCCTACTTTGGTTTTCATTACTCTTGTACTATTGGACCTATATATTCAAACGACGAAAACAAACCTTATTCCATTAGGAAGAGTTAAACCAAACTACATGAATTGCACGACACTATTGTACTCTATCAACAGCCGAAACTTTAGAATTATATAAACAGTAACAAAATAACAGAAAATAAAGTCAGTATTTCAGGGCGACAAACCTTGCCGGATCCAGAACAGTTAGAACATCTCTCAGTTTTTGGAGGTGATAAAGGCTGATCTCTGCCATGGACTGCAGTTATCGGTTCAACCAGAACAAGTGATCCTGTGCTTGAACAGCGAGCACACGCAAGATACCCTGGCAAAAATAAATGGATAACGGAAGTGTCAATCTTCTCTGCAATTAATTTCACAAAACATCAAGCTGTCACTAACATCTCCACTTCACTTCGTTGACCTTACTACAAATCTCCACTTTATTGGTCACATAACCACCCAAACCATGAACAATCAGGGATAACCAATAAATTATTCAATGACTAAGAACATCAAAGTTTAACAAGAAATTCAGACGACGGCATTCTGTGGAACAATCCGAAGAATCTTTTTTTTTTTTTTCCTGATAAGGGACAATTGTAAGAATCTAAATTAATATGTAGAAATGTTGCACTTCAAAGCATAGATAGGGGATGACTCGGCATATGCAGAGTCAATAATCTTGGGAGGCAATTTGTCAAAAACAAAAGTCAGAAAGTCAACTCAATTTATAGCTACATCAGAAGCAACCCTGAATTGGAACTAGAATCGTTCCAATCTTTGCAATTCAAAAAATGGCGCAAACGTTGAATTTCAGCTTATCACACACAAAGTCCATCACAGATCAATGCAACTTAACTGCCAAAAATACAGTTTTACCATTTCTTGTAAATAGATCAAACAGAGAATTGCAAGGAAAGTAGGAAACATGACAAATTGTGGAGGTTAAAATATTGAAGCTATTGAGTCTGACAGGAAGAGTGTTCAAGGCATGAAATAGTCAGTCCCAACTATTTAGTATAACTGGATCCCATGAATATTAGAAATAAGGAATCACACATAATTTGGTTCTATGATTTTTATTTTTCCCTTTTAATTGCAAGAGCAAGAGTCATTACCTCCTCTGCGAGATTAAGGAGCAAAAATGCACATTAAGAAGAGAGGGTGGTCAACAAGAGTCACAAAAGCCTTACAGTCCATTTTTAAGTTCAATTCCTAAAACGCAGACGATAGGCTAGAGTTTTTTATTTGATGCCATACCAGTACCAAGACAGTACTTGCATCTCTTTTGCTCCTGCTGCTTAACATTGTTGATCTCAACAACCATTAGTGCTGAAATCACCCCAACAGCCCCACCCGAGAATGATGCCACAATGGGATCAACCTGACTATGATTTCCAAGAAAGTTCAATTAACCACTGACACAAGATGAAAGAGCCAAGAAAAAAAAAACAAAGAAATAAAGAAAGAAAAGAGAAGTGAAGAAAGAAAATGGTCAGTGATGGATTGAAACTACTCAAAGTTCCATATAAAAACAAATCATACGTAGCTTCTGCAGGCCCCAAGGTTTCTGAAAAACAAAACTTGATCTTCTATGATATCAAGTTCTTTTCTTTGAAATTTTGTTTAAAAGCACTGGGTATTCAAATAGATCACATGCAAGTTAAGAGCATATTAGTGGCTGATCTGTTTTGATTTATTGGGTCCTAAATCTTCCTATACTTTGATGGAGAACCACAAACCAAAGCAGGTCATCTTGGCTTACTGCCTGATGTTCTGAAGATCATAAGCAAGTACTGAAGTTGTAATCAAGAAAAATTTTGTCCAAGTGTATCTCAGTTCAAAACAGGAAGACTTCAAACTACCAAACAAGTTCAACTCTGAAAAGGAGATAAACTCAAGTTCGGAAAAATTAATAGCTACAAGATCAGATCAGAGGGGTTTTATCATTAAACATTGTCCAATTACTGGCTAAAGGGCTTTGTTGTGTGTGTGTGACAATATTCAGATGAAGGAAAGAATTGAAGACAGCCAAAATTTAAAGAAGCCGTCTTTGTGAATGGAGAGGACCCAAGCCAAGTTTGTTGCTTGCAAAAATTCCACATAGACCAAGGAGAGGGGGTGTTCTTTTTCTAGGTGTAGTTATCATATTTCATGCATAAAATTCCAATCATGAGAAAATTTATCGCATTGCATTTTTAAAGAGAAGCACAAAGAAAATGAGGGGCAAACAACAGAACGGGAAATGCACAGTACCTCAACTGCATAGGAAGATGCATACTACGGATAAAATCTGCATATGATGTGCCCCCTATTCCGAGCTTAAGCTCCAACTGAGAAAGAAAAATGAAAATGAGCAGGAAGAACAGAAAGTTCGAAAGCCAATGGATATCAAGTTTCCCAAAAGGGATTTGAGTTACTACAGATGACAAATATTATGAAAAAATTTAATACAACTGTTGTCAACAATAAGTATCTCCTTGACCTATCTACATGGTAATAGATTATTTCATGAGCAACATGATAAATTATATATAGGGTTAATACCACCTTTGGTCCCTCAAGTTTCAAGCCATTGGTTTTGGTCCTCCTAGGGGCAATATGGTCCAGGTTTTTATTGAATTATAGGGACTGATATTTTAAACAAATAACAAAAATTATGATTTGAAACTTGAGGAACTAAAACCAAAATAGCAAACTCGAAGGACTAAAGATTATATTAACACTTGTACATAAAAATATTGAAGAGATAAGTAATTAAGCATTAGAACAGCAATATTGACCAAGAAAAGGCATTAATTCTAATATTTTCTACAATGTGCATAACTGCATATTAACACCGATTTCAATCTTTTAATCAATGAGAAGAATGGAGTGGCATAAGCAAAAGCTTGCTTTTTTTCACACACAAGTTCAACTCACATTTGATGACATCTTTGTTTATATAGAACAAAGTAATTTCCTTCCAAATGAACTGAAATGAAGTAGAATACCCATTACACATCTACACACAAGAAAACAAGAAATTTGTGTGCATAAACATGAATGAAAGCAGAAAAACTTACAGTGGGAGCAAGGAGGCCACCAAAAAGCATCACCCCAGCAATAAGAGAAAAACAAGTCGCATAATATTGCTTAAGGTTTGATGCACTCTGCAAAAAGAAAATATAATATATAAATTGATCACCGTTTTCCACCACTTTGTGCTTCATGCTAATTAAGCATATAGACAAAATCATGGGAAACGTTTATTAAATGATTAGAATATTTTTTTCACCAACTCCCAGAAGCTTACCAAGGGAGGCAAAACATAATGAATAATCACCATTCACTCAAGACTTTGTGCTTACAAAATCACAGATAACACATATTAAATAATTAAAATTGAAATATTTTATCTCTAGCTTCAAGAAGCTTACCAAGGGAGGCAAGAAAGGAATAAATGATGGAAAGTTAGGAAGTTCATTCTCTCGCTCTTCTTTCAACCCTAATTCAGCAGTTTTGATCCTCTGCTGTATCCTGAGTCTACGAACCTGCAAAATAATAATATATGTTATAGTATAAAAAAAGTTGTCACCTATAATAATGCTTATATGGGAATTTGAATTTTGAGCAGGTCCTTAGTTTCAAATTGAAAAAACCATTCAAAAAGGTCAGTTTATTTTCTTCTAAATGGTTAAAATGAAGGATAATAAAACTATAGCCAGCAAGACCAACAACATCTTATCATCAACACAATGAAGGAGAAACTACAACCCTCCAATCAATAAAATATCTAACTCTAGGTCTCATTCTTCCATAATGTTTATGACCTTTATTTGGGAACCAAGAGCTTATCCAAACAGCAGCCATACATGAAAAGTATTCCGTTAATCATTGAATCATCAACCATAGGGTATCTTCCGAGCAAAAAAAAAAAAAACCATAGGGTATCAAGTTATGTTTTATAATAACAAAACTAAAGAAAAACATATTATACTAGCATACAATTTGCAATTTTGCCAGCCGACCAGCTATCCATCCTATCTTTCCAAGATGCATGAAAATCTCACAGGAAACAGTGCCATCAAAGTGCGAGAAATAGGTTATACAAGGAAGAAATGCAAAGATCTATGTAAAGCAATAACCAGAACAGTTTAGGTTCAAAAGCGCATGCAAGTGTAGAGATGTCATGTCATTGAGCAACAATTGTGTTCACTCTCATTAAAATAGAGAAACTTAAAGGGAGATATTTAGCAATTTTGTCACAATTTACCAGTGAATAAATGTGAAGGAACAAAATGGTGTTATCATGTTACAGGACATGTAGGCTATCATGTTATCCACCGTGGCTTATAGGGCTAAATAACACTCAAAGGTATTAAACGTCCAGGTAATTGGACATTGAATCTGAAAATTGATAACAGGACACACAGACAAACTTTCTTCATCTAATAGTGTATAAAATATCAAAAGTATCATCCAATTCATCCTTTTTGTCTAAAATAAAAGAGTACCCTGGTTTACTTTTTTGTGTAGGCTAGTACTTCGTACAGATACTTTAATGTATCCACTTCATTCTTTTCATACTCTTTTCATAAAACTGTACACTAGTAGTATAAAACTTTTCATGCAAGCACCTCTCCCTTTATATCCACAGCAACTATCGTCACCGTTTTAATTTTCAGTTTGCCGCTTTTACCACCACCACCACTCCTTGCATGCTACAACGTATTGATGCAACAAACATGTAATGGTGTGGAGATTGATACATAGAAATAGCTTATATAATATTATTGAATTTTGTATCTAATGCCATATCGACTAATCCTATATGACACAATA
Organism: Acacia confusa; assembly: GCA_037074495.1. Taxonomy (NCBI): domain Eukaryota; kingdom Viridiplantae; phylum Streptophyta; class Magnoliopsida; order Fabales; family Fabaceae; genus Acacia; species Acacia confusa. Next base: position 39,909,934 of record CM073502.1, on the reverse strand, counting down.
AATCAAAGCCGTCATATTTATAATTCACCCACCAATATAACAGAATCTATCAATTCTTACCTCTTCCATATGCAAGAAAATCTTGTTCCTACGACTTCTAATGTTATCCTGAATTTCTTGTAGTTCCATTTTGGCAAAATCTTGTACTGTTTCAGGCCCTTCTATAATGCAGAATCTGTAATTGAAAAAATAAGTCCATAAATTTCCTTTACCGCGGCAGTAGTGAGAAATAACAGCGCTCAACATGGTCAACTAACCAGGTAAAAACAGGAACCTAAATTTTCAAAAGTTTGGCAAAGTTGCAAGCAACAACAAAAACTAACAGAGAGCAGCACACCCAAAAAAAAAAATCAAAGAAAAACACTTGATTGCACCATTTTTATCTGTAATATCAGAGTCCATAGCAACTGCAATCAATTAAACAAAGTGCATGCAAATTTGCAGCCAACACTAATAAAACAAAAACAACCCCAAACAAACAGAGCGCCAATTGAGGACACCCTTCAATTTTCTTCTAGCTTTCTCTCATGGTTATATCAAATCAAGCCTGCAACAGAAAGAGATAACAAGTTTACCCAGCAGCGTTTTTGTCAGCCACATCAGAGTCAACGGAGGCGGCAAAAGAAGAGTCCGATTCTAACGCCATCACGGGCCATCTCAAGCTGAACCTACCACTTCCATGGAGAAATCTCTTGCGAGTGTATGGAGAATCGTACCGATGAAACGAAACTACAGAATAGGAGAGGCCAGGATTCCGACCCAAACAGAGCATCATCACGAACAAACCTCAGATGAAAGAGGCAAGGGAAGAAACTAACAGTGGACCCAATAGCACTTTGATGGAAGAAATTAATATTATATCCACGGATTTTGGATAGTCATGAAGGTCCTACCTCTTCTTCTGGCTCTGTTGAGTTGTGACGCAAATGGTTTGCGATGTAGAGGCTGTGAATTGGTGGGAGTTTACTTTGACAATGAGAGAGAACGGCATTTTGTGTGGTGATGGTACCGTCAGATTCCATGGAGAAATCGCACTCACTTTTTGGACTGTTTTGTTTTCACCTTTTTAAATGGACAATTCACCCAAACTATATTTCGACGAGAGCGACATTTTACAAAAACTTAATGTACTCTATGATGAAATAAGATATTCTTACTACTCCTTTTGGTCTTAATTATATAGGACGTATTTAATCGATTTTTGGGAGATTAAGGAGATGAGTTAAATTAGTTAATTTTACTCATTTTCTTAAAATGTCCTTATATCAATTTTAAATAACACTAATAAAAGTGAATCAACAACACTTACAATATATCTTTTTGATGTAGAATTTTCCATTTCATCTTTTTTAAAATTGAAATGATGATATTGCTATGTATATATGTGTGTACATACACACACATATGTATGTATTTATATATACATATATCTACACAATATACATTCCCCACAGACACACACAGATAGATAGATAGATATATATACACACACATATATGTATGTATTTATATATACATATATCTACACAACATACATCCCCCACAGACACACACACATATGTATAGATATGTGAGCGTTTGTGTGTCTATACACACATAGAGATAAATGTATATATGTACAACACACATATATATATATATATATACATACGTGTGTGCGCGCGCGAGCACACACTGATATATATATGTGTAGACCCACTCACATATGTATATATATGTATTTGAGTGTGTACATATATACATTTATATATTTGTGTGTGTATAGACACACACATATTATATATATATATATATATATATATGTATATGTATATGTATGTATATGCAAAATTAATATTAGCTGATCGATAAATAAATTAAAATCCAATAATTTAAAATTTTTACTGATAAAAAGAGTCTTCACATCTACATACATTTACTCATCAAAAACCAAACACATTTGGGAGAATAAAATAAGGGTATTTTAGGAAGAAGTTGACAAAAATTAAAAACTTGTCCTATAATTAGAACCAAAGCTAACTCCTAAATATTGTTTTATAATTAGAATCGGAAGGAGTACCATTTTTTCTTACTACTAATGTTACTACCATTTTTCTACCATTAGGTCAAATCTTAAAGTATTTTTAAGAATTTTACATTTTTACCCCCAAAAAAATTATTTTTAAGAATTTTTAGTCTTTTTTCACGTCTTCTGTAAAGTTGTTATTTTTAATTTAGTTGGCATATTTTTTAAAAATATTTTTTATATTAATTTATAATTAATGTGCTCGTTTCAAAAATGTCTTTGGTAAATAAAAAATACTTGACCCCATTAACTTATGGTTCATTTCTTATTAAGAGAATTAACTATAATTTAGGAAAATAACATAAAGACTTAACACATTGTTTAGGACTATAAATTGACTGAACAGAGAGAGTCATTATATAGGATTAAGTCGTAACTGAATTAAAATTTGAAAGATCAAGTATTAATTTTTTCCTAAAATTTCTCACACAAAATTTATTAACCAGTCCTAATTATAAGACAAAGTTGATTTTTTTTTTAGGGATTAAGGAAGTTAAATGAATTACTTCATCATTTTGATATATTGTATATTTCTAGATTATATATTAGTTTATTAATTAAACTAATTAGTTTGAAAAAATAAAAATACTCTAAAGCAATTTAATTAACTTCCTTAATCTCTCTAAAAAAGTCAACTATGTCTTATAATTAGAACCGAAGGGAATACTTTACTTATTTGAGACATTTACTAATTATAAGTTGCTTCTTATAAATAAATCTAAAGATATACTGTGTTTATCAATTGCCCCACAAATTAAAAATATTATGATGTATATATTATATTAATGCCATAGTTTTTGTGCGTTATCCTTGATTTTTTTTTTTTTATTTGATAAATGGTTTCTCTTCTCAAGACTTAGAACATAAATGATTTTCATCTCTCCCAATAAATCCTGACAAATGTACTTTTTAAGATTCAAACTTATGTTTTTCTACATATAAGAAAGTCTGAAATTTGTGGTTCCCCAGTCAAATGCTTTCATTCTAATCATCTAGCTGGAGATCTTTGGCTCTTTGCTAATTTTGACCATTAATTTAGATTCTGGGGTTGGTGCAAATCTTTTCTATTTTTATTTTTCTTTTATATTTTTTTCCCATGGGAGTGAAGCCTTCAAAGTGGACTAAAGTTGGGCTGGAGGGGGCAGACTCAGAATCTGAGTCAGAAGATGTGTCTCTATAACATTCTTTCAAAGCCTCTATCTCTAAAATGCATACCAAGATCAGGAGTTTGAACCTGAATCTTATTTCAAAAGAATAGATCAAGAAGAATTAAACAATGCAATTTTCAAATTAAAGCATTACTGTTCTTTCTTGTTGCATTTGTTCAATCTGTAGCTAACCAACAGAATGCATCTGACGTTCTGACTGTTGTTTGATACTTTTTTTTTTTTTGACCAAAACTGTTGTTTGATACATGAAGACATGGTTTTCCCACAGCTTTTTCAATCATAAATAAATATATAAAGGGTAAATCTCTCATGAATTTTGGACAGCTGCATAAAACCTCGCTGACATTTCAAAGTTCAAATTTAAAGCCCCTAATACTTTATTTTTTGAAAAACAAAAAACCCGTTAGAATAATTCTAACGGATTCTGCTCTCATTCATTTCTCTTCTCATTCTCTTATTCATCTCAACTATTGGATTGAAATATTAAATGTTCAGATTTTATTTTTTATAAAAATATTATTTTTTTAATTTTTAAATATTTTATTAATATTTTTTAAATGATAAAATCTAAACCGTTAATATTTCAATCCAAGAGGATGGGAAGGGAAGTGGATGTGAGCCAAATCCTAATTCTAACATGCCACACAGAATAATTAGCCACGATCAAAATCCAGATGGATTGGACCTTAAGCATTATTAAGCAGTAATCAGAAATGATATGAAATGACAACACTTTTAAGCTTGTGAGCTGACGTTAGTGGTGATCGGAGAAGAACCTGAGAGATTTTCTGTGGCAATGAAGGAAAGTCGGAGAAGATGAATTCCTTTGAAACTGGAAATATGAATTAATGTTCCGGAAGAAGGAGAGCAAGTGTCTCATCACTTTTTACCCATAGATAAGAAATAGCATGCTAAGTTCATAGAGCTTTAACTAAATTTTTCAAGGAGCAATTTCACCCTGAAAATATAAAAAAAGAGTAAATTTATTTAAATCGTTAAAAAATTAATATTGATAATAAATATTTTAAATAAGAATAAGTAAAATTACTATATTTTGGTTATTTTCAGTATAAAATTACTTTTCAAAAAACTTTCAAACACACCGTGCTTTTAAATGATTACTTTCAAAGTAAAATTACAAATTATTAACCCTTAAGGAAATAAGCCAGGCATGGTTGCGTGGCGGAGGTGGTAGGAAAAAATAAGGCTTTGTTATAAAACTGATAAAAATAATAAGAAGAAGAGCAGAGGTTCTAGAGAGATAAAGTAGAGAGAGAGATTCTCATTTCATTCAATAAATGAACAGTTACAGAAAACCTCTATTTATAGAAGAAAAATGGGACTTTAGTGTAATTTCTACCTCTGGGTCATTTGGTGTAGTTTTCCCCAAAAACCTAAACTGTTCACTCACGGATTTCCTTCCCGTGAGTGATTGTATAATTGTGTGCGGGTCCCACCAAATAGTAAACTACTATGCGTGGTACTATGCAAATAGTAAATCACTATGCGTGGGTCCCATGTCATCTTTTAATATTTGGAAACCGGGAGTCAATGGACATCCACATAATAAGTATATTCATAACACTCCCCCTTGGATGTCCATTTATGAATGTGCCTCGTTAAAAACTTTAACTAGGAAAAACCCATTGGGATAAAAACCTAGCCAAAGAAAAGAGTACATCATCCATTGATACACTTTCTAGTGTTGCCTCATTAAAAACCTTTCTAGGAAAAACCCAGTGGGATAAAACCCAGATAAGGGAAAAAGAGTACAGCGTGTATCGTCTCCCCCTCTTGATTACATCAGTGTTTCTCCCCCTGATGACCACATTGCTTCAATGTCTTTCTGAGCATATTATACTTTCTGTCATCAAATATTCTGTTATTCGTTGTGGAATAATAGAAACGCCCGATCTGATTGTTCATTATATACCTGCAAGATCTAAATCTTTCAAGTAAAATCATAATAATCTTTTCATAAATATACATGTGCATATAGAACTTTAATAAATGTTTATTCAGATAATGATGCTATATGTACTATATGAATTTATTTAATTGATTATTCTCGAGAATTTGATGCTCCCAGCATCTTGAGTCCTTCTGGGACATATGTGTTTCAGGCGCCTTATGTGCTTCTAGCACATACAAATATATTGTGGCTTGTGATCCTCATTATCATTCATTGCAGCATATGCTATCATAGATATTATTAACGTCGACTTCATTTTCAATCCCATCGGATTTCATTCATAATTTATTGAGATCTCATAATGTAAATACCTGGGTCTCTTCTTGAACCACAATACACTTTACTTGTAATATCTCTTCTGGAGATAACATCTCTTCAGGAGATGGCTCTTCTAGAGCTTTTCTTAATTATCCTCAACATGATCATCTATATTCTTATAGCTCCTTTTCTCTTTTGAGGATTTTTATCTTTAAAATCAATGGACTTGCAACACTTCTGGTGTGCTTTATAACAATTCATATAGGAGCATTTGCAGTTGGCACATGTGACTTTGTCACTTTCTTTAGGTCAGTAAATGCTTCTGGCATTTGATTAACTAAACTCAGCAACTGAATTATCATTTTAAATTTTTAGTGCACATTTCTTTGTACGAGGATCAATAAGAGCCAATGATAATTCATTTTACTTTATCTTTACCCAATCTGCTTATTTTTCTCCCCCTCATCAAATCATCAATTTTCTTTGTATATCCATTTATGTGCATTGTAATAGATTAATAATCATTACACATTTAAAACATTTCAAGATGGAATTAATTTGGCTCCTGACCAAAAGCCAATTATACGGAGAGAATTCTGTTGGCTTATATAATTACTGCAAATATACACAACATATAAATTTTGTTCTCATAATCATTGATCTATCCATTCATGGATACTTTAATACATGATTTCTGGATCATTCAATCTGGAAATTGCGCGCATAATATATTGCAAACTTCTGGTTGCAAACATCACTACAAACTTTACAGATTTATAATCTCATATGTAAACTTTCAATTTGATATATTTCCAGAGATTCATTTCCAATAATTATTTCTATCTGAGAACAAGCAGCATATAATATATGACTCGGATGATCAAACAAGTCATGCCAACTTTCCATATGATTTATCATCAAATCTAATATTCATTTTGGGGGAATCAACATAGAAACATTCACAAAGAATTATCACATAAATATTCACACTTGATATATATCATTCTCCCCCTCAAGTGTGAGACCTTAAAAATTAATTCATGGAATTTTCATACAATATTCCATGATAATAGCATATATGATATCTATTTCATTAAAATTTCACAGATTTCTTAATGCAGTATCAATGCATAATTTTGTTACTTCTGGTAACAAAATTTCCATTTTCTAGAATCAACAAACAAATATATATTAAATACAAATCATCAGGTGTATAATTGCAGATTCACGAGCGCAATACTGTGTAATCACAGGCGCATCACTATGGAATCACAGGCTCAACACTGTGGAATATATTCACGAGCGCAATACTGTGTAATCACAGGCGCATCACTATGGAATCACAGGCGCAACAACTCAAATTGTCGTATGCATATAAAGTCAAAAAGATTCCAGGCTCGTGCTTTATAGGGAGCAGATCTGCAGAGATTTAACAGGACTACGCAAATCTGCAGAGATTCAATAGGATTTAATTCGATTATAAATAGAGGAAGGCAAACGAACATGCCTCACAAACACTCAAGCATCTGATAATATCAACTACCAGATACTCACACATATTTCTCTAAATTCTATTGCCATGGCAGGACCAAGCAGTTTTATCCCAGTTTCTGATACATTTGAAACAACATTACTTGATGCTTTGTTGTATGATGATCAGCCTAATATGTCATTTACTTCTTTGTTATCTCCTAATCCTTTTGAAATGTTTATTCCTCCTTCTACTATTCCTCCTTCTGCTTCAAATGTACCTACTTCTCCCCCAAGAACAAGTGTTCTTCCTCAATCTACAAGGATTGAAGGTACAACTGAAGCAGGTTCATCAAGGAGGCCTGTTAAGAGGTGTAGAACTATGGCAGAACTAATGGAGTCTACCAATCCAGTTCAGCCAATAGTGTTGATAGTTAATCAACCAGCATTCACTAGCCAGCAAACTATCATCAGTCTGCCAGCAACAACCAGCCCGACAGCAACAATCAGCCAACAAACAACCACTAGCCAGCCAGCAACAATCAGCCAGCCAACAGCTACAAGCCAATTAGCAACTACTAGCTTATTGGAATGTAGTTGCTGTCATGTTTTACGGGAAATTATTCATACCAATGGACTTCAATATCATAAACTTGAAGTTCACGGGAGGAAGATAGGTATGATTTCCCATGCTGTTCTATTTGAAAATGTACAGGAAAAATCTTACAATACTGACAGGCTTCCAATGTTTGATTTTAGTAATAAAAATTTTGGAGAAATCAAACATTTTCTGACACAGTATTGTATAGATTTACAAGCATCAGGATATAACTTGATGCGTGATCCTGTATTGGACTATCATGAGGTCCTTTGTGTTGGTTCGGAATGGGCTAAAAATCCAAATGAACTACCGCAGAGTTCATTTCAAACCAACATTGAAAATCCATTAGATAAAGGAAAACAGCCCGCGGTTAATATTCCATATGATATATCATCCCTTAATCAGGGTGAATTATATAGATTAACAATGGAGCAATGGGAAAGAATAAAGAAAACAACGCACCATGATTTAAGTGATTATTTTCACTTAACCCTAGATGATGCGAGTAAACAATTAAATATGTCTACTCACACCATACAAAAGATCTATCAAAAAGGAGGGTTAACTGAGTGGCCACACAAAAAGCTTAAGAAACTTATGATGCAAATCTCGATATTACGAAGAGCTTTGCCTCATCTGGATCCCATCTCAAGAGAAGCAAAAGAAGAAGACATCAAATATCTTCAAAATGAGATGATTAAGGTTTGTAATGGAGTTGAGCCACTCGCTATTAAACTTTGTTGAAATAATATTGCCTTTTGTTTAATTGTTTTATTTATAAATATTGTTTCTCTTGTATTCACAAAAAATGTTATAATTAGCTAAACACAAAATAATAGTAAAACAACCATAATCACAATTTATTTATTGCTTCATTCACTTCTAGGAATGAAGTTGGATAAAATTCATGATCCATAATTCACAGATTTGTTTGATCATGGCAAGAAATTAATCCACAATATTTCTTGACTTAATCACAATTTTGCTACTGTAAGAGCAAATTGGATATATTTATTTACAATCAACCATGATCATACAATCCCTTGTCTCATAATTTAAGGGAATATTTAATGCCAAATATACAATTTTGAGACCTTTATACAACTGATGACATACAAAATTTATGGATCAAATATTGTTTCATGATTTGTCACTTGTCATCAGGCTAACTTGCCTCTTGGCTTCAGGCTATCTTGCCTCTGAAATTAAGGCTATCTTGCCTCTTGGTCTCAAGCCAATTTATGCCTCATCTCTCTATGGCATTTTGATCTCATAATATATATGGCCTTTTAACAGTTTATCTTCAGGATAAATAAAATATAAACATAATAAAATAAATAGATGGAACCCACTAATATGTATATATTAGTGTCGTTGCCATAAATAATAAGAAGGGAGAGGGATATATATATATAGCAATAAATAAATAAAATAAAATAAATGACTGGAAATAAACATGCTAAATAAATAAAAAGAAGATGAGATAAGAATGGTAGTAAACTCACAGCGAGACCTATCTCATCCAAAGATAAGAAAGAAGATGCATATGCAAATGTAAATATATATATATATATAATATAGAAAACGGTAAAATAAAAAGGGAAAGGGATTTAAAGCAGTAAATAAATAATAAATAAATGGAGTCCACTATACAAGTGTTACACCATGAAAAATAAAGCAGTAAATAATAAATGGTGCCCACTATACTAGTGTTGCTACCATGAAAGATAAATAAAGCAGTAAAGAATTAAAATAAAATAAATGGGGCCCACAAAATGTCACCACCATAAAAGATAAATAAACTCTAAATAAAATAAATAAATAGAGCCCACTAATAGATACTAGTGTGCCTCCATGAAGAATAAATAAATGTAAAATAAAATAAATAAATGGAGCCCACTAATAAATAATGTTGCCGCCATAAAAGATAAATAAATGTTAAAATAAATAAATAGAACCCACTAGTAAATATACTAATGTGCTATCATAAAAAATAAATAAATGTTAGTAACAATAAAATAAATGTTAGTGACATAAAACTAAATATTAGTAAAGTCAGTATGGAGCTTAGTATAGCCACCATGAGATAAATAAATAAAGCAGTAAGTAAAGAATTACAAATGGAGCTTAATGACGCCACCATAAAATAAATGAATAGGAAGTGGGAAGAATATATAAACATAAATAAATTACTGTAAATAATAAAATATAAATTTACCGTGAATAGTAAAATTACTATTCACTATAAATAGTGAATAAAGTAAAATTACATAAAGATTAATCTAGACTTCCATGTAGGAGTCAAATGAATAAAATGTAAAAATTACTGAAAAAGGGGTAAATTTACTGTGAATAGTAAATTACTATTTACCGTAGTAAAATAGTAAATAATCTCAAATCTTAACCATGGAACCCGATGTTAAAATAATCGGTAAGAATAGATATTTAATTCCATATAATGGTTAAGATCATCCCAGATAAATAAAATGGAAATATGAAATAGATGGTGAGAAAATCTTACCTTGGTAGAGTCTTCGTGCTGATAACGTGTTATAAAACTGATAAAAATAATAAGAAGAAGAGCAGAGGTTCTAGAGAGATAAAGTAGAGAGAGAGATTCTCATTTCATTTAATAAATGAACAGTTACAGAAAACCTCTATTTATAGAAGAAAAATGGGACTTTAGTGTAATTTCTACCTCTGGGTCATTTGGTGTAGTTTTCCCCAAAAACCTAAACTGTTCACTCACGGATTTCCTTCCCGTGAGTGATTGTATAATTGTGTGCGGGTCCCACCAAATAGTAAACTACTATGCGTGGTACTATGCAAATAGTAAATCACTATGCGTGGGTCCCATGTCATCTTTTAATATTTGGAAACCGGGAGTCAATGGACATCCACATAATAAGTATATTCATAACAAGCTTCTCATTCTTAACTATTTCGCCTTTTTAAAACACGTTAAATAGCCTCAAATCTTTTGTTTTTTTCCCCCTTTGGATTGAACAACTTTATTATAAATATCAACTCATTTACAAAGTAAATCATGTCTAGCGTAATATTTGGGTAAATATATTTTAATAATTTTTTTTCTGATCATAGTATATTGGTAAAAATTTACACCATGCTTTCACAAATTTTGAAAATATTATGATGTATATATATTGAACAAATTCCACTCAATTCCATTTACTGATGGTTTTTTCAAAAATTGAAAGTTGAAGGGATGCATTGCACAAGGCAGAGCCGCAGAGGGATAAAAAGAGAACTAGGGCTTTTTTTTTTATGTTAAAATCACAATTTAATCTTAGGTAAGAAATATTTAATTATTATAAAACTATTAGATTGCAATTGATGCCACATTGGATGACATGTGTCTTATATCAATCTAAAGTGGTAAGAGGTTCATGATAAAAGAAATTTAGAGACTAACAATGCGAGTTAAATTTAAACTTCAAAATGTTATGGAGATTATTTGCTACTGATCCAAAATTCAAAGAGATTTTATATAATTTAGCCCCATCTTAATAATTGATGGGTAGGCATGAAGATCACTTCCTAGATGAAAGTGGTGTATAGAGTTTATTAATGGGTTTGTATAAGACTAAAGTGACAAACTAGAAATTTGAAATTCACTTCATATCAAATCATCAATCTAATAGATTTTTTTTTTTTTTTTTACAAAAAAGATGATTTTACAGAACGTCAACTACCAAACTGCTCACCACTCAATCCTACGAATGATTTCAGATAAAATTCTATGCAGCCAACAATGAAACGGTAAGACCCTCACTTTTAAGCATATCAACGTCCATCAGAGATTTTACAAATCGTGTATGTTTTATGGCCAATCTTGCACTCAATACCTTTGAATTTACAGGTAAAGGCACATTTCCTTGCAGAATTCTGAACAGCAGTTGTCTTGATTACTTCTTCAACCACTTTCTTCAGGGAATGACCAATGTCACCCAATGCCCACGCTAAGGATATATGAGGTCGAGGATCCTGGAAAAAAAAAAAAAAAAAAAGAAGGCACATGTCAGGTCCATAAATAGAACAGTGAAACAGAGACATAACACCAGAAGTGATGAAACATAAAACCACACTGACCTTGTAAAACTCAGGGAGATTATGAAGCTTATAAACGCCATTGACAGCTTCAATTTGCTTTGTTATCTGAAATGCATTAAAAAACATAAAAATCTCAAGCATGTGTGCGCCCAAAAAGTGAATTTCTGGATAATAACATGTCAAATTCATTTTTCTGAGTCTATTATCATCTCAGTCACCAGTTTTCCCCATTCTGGACCAGTATCAATCCAAAAGAAAAGATAACCTTGAAATACTTGCCAAAAGAATTCATATATCTAAGGCTTTTGAATAGCAAACTAATTTTTAACTTTCACTTTTTTGCATGACATCACAAAATACATTATTTATGTGCAAATGACTACTTAGCGCTGAGTTCATAGACAAGATATCAAAGCAACAAGCACGTAGAAGATCAAGCTAAATGCAGGAAAGCATTTTGAACTCAACTTTCCCATGCTTATAACTTATGATACACCTGTGGTTCCCAAAATTATTTTGGTCAGAATAAAATCATTCCAGGTTTAGTTTTTAAACTCAACTTTCCCATGCTTATAACCAAAAAAAAAAATCTTATTCACTCTTCATAAATCCAGGAAACAGCCTCTCCAATTGTGGGGTAAGGCTACATACATTAATCTCTCCCCGGACCCCACTTGGTGGAAGCCTTGTGCATTAGGTACTCTACATAAACATGATAAATAGACAATAGAAAACCAACTGACATACAAATGCAGGAAAAACAACTAATATTGTTAAAAAATAAAGGCTTCAAAGCATACCTCTCTCAGCCCTCCTTGAACCACTTCTAATGACAAAAAGGTGCGTGTGCGTTCATCATTTACAAAAACTTCCCACTTACTAAAGTCAATCCAATAGCTGCTTCACAACAAGAGTTAGAGGCAAAGATGAACATAGGCAAACAGCAGAACACATGGTGTTCTGACTGACAATTGACCAATGTAAGAACAAACTGACCGCTGTTGAGTTTGAAGTTTCTGTCGAAGCATTGATACCATGGAGTCAATCTGATGCCTCCGTATTGGGACAGTTCTTCCCAAGCTAATGTGAAATTCCCTTCCTAAAACAGCCTGTTCAAGCTTCTCTTCATTTTTGCAGAGAATATTAAGTGGTAAATCAACATCAACAGCATGAAGACTTGGCTCATGAGATGAGACTTTCTTCAAGAAGGCAGCGAGTTCCTTCTTTGATGGAGATGGTATGCAGACTGTAAGAAAGCACCAATGAGTTATGGCACGTTATAGGGTGGAGAAATCATATATCTAGAGGTGAGAAAGGACAGAAAAAGTTCAGTGCCCACAAGTATCCCACAGGTAGTTGAACAGTTGAATTTTAAAAGTAGACTTGTTCCAATAGACTGGAATGTATTAGAAAATCTCTTTACACATCATACATTAAACTTCAATTTGGGTACTTTCAGAAAAAGTCCATCATTTTGTAAGTTGTGCTTGTTGCTAATTCCTATACCTATTGCCAAACAACTTTCTTTCCTTTATGTGAAAAATTTTGGTTAACTTTATATTACTCCTTCATGAGAATTTTCAGGATTTGATGAAATATTATTCTAAACAAATGCATATCCTTAGCAAGCTCCATTTATTTGAGACGAAAATGTGTGCAGGCCATAAGAAAGTCTGAAATTTGCGGTTCCCCTGTCAAATGTTTTCATTCTGCCATACCCCCATTACAAAGTATTAAAAATAAACAACAGAAGAGCGAACATGGAAGACCTACTTGGTATGTAAACATGTATCGCATAGTTACCATCAACATGAGGGAAGCTTCTAAATCTACTTGCCTGACCAGTCTGCAGAAAATCTTGCGAACCTTCACCATTAAAGCAATATATTCTTGTCATCAGAAGGCAAATAAAATCAAAACAAGTAAATTAACAAAAATACTTTTGTTTGATTGTAATAGAACTTCAAAAATATGAAATGAGTCATTGAATTCAAAATATTCAAGTTTTGACCATTAATTTAGATTCTTAAGTTGGTGCATGTTTTTTTTAAATTTCTATTATTTACTTTTTATATTTCCCCCTGAATCATCAGTAGCCTCTCCAAGAAAATCATAATTATCTTTTGTTCTGTTTCCTAAACAATGGATAACATAAGCTAAACAACAGGAATACCGAGAGAATTTGGAGGATTGAGGAGTGAGACAGGAGGTGGAGGCAATGGAGTGAAGCCTCGAGAGTGGTCTAAAGTTGGGTAAGAAGAGGCAGATTCAGAGTCTGAGTCAGAAGATATATCTGCATAACATGCTTTCAAGGCCTCCATCTTTAAGTCTATACTTCAATGCGTTCCAAGATGAGGAGCATAAACCTGAATCTTATATCAAAAGAATTGATCAAGAACTATTAAATACTGCAACTTTCAAATTAAAGCATCACTATTCTTTCTTGTTTCATTTGTTCAATATGTATCTAACCACTGAAATGCATCTGACTGTTGTTTGATAAATGAAAATACGGTTTTCCCATACCCTAATTCATTCATAATTCATAAATAAATAAATAAATAAAATAATGAAGATATGACCTAAGATGATTAAATCAAATGAAGAGACCAAAGATTGAACTACAGGCGAGAGATTGACTTCTAGCTATGGATCATAAACAAACAATCTTTATCATTTGACAAAACATGAAATTTTGTATAACATAACATAGTTTTAAGAAAATACATGTAAAGACATAAACAGAAATTATTTGCTTCAAGCTGCACTCCGTACAATTACTTTTCTTTTGAAGAACTATATTATAATCTTGGCAGTTCTACAGCAAAAAAGCCAGAAGTAGGTAGAAAAATGAATTTGAGAACACGAAGTAGAGGAATAAGAATAATTTAAATTTCACACCTACTTATACGAAAATGAAGGCATACAAGTTGGAGATTGAAGTGGCCAACAAATTATTCATTCAACATTATCAAGAAGCCACAACATATCTGGAGCCAACATGAAAAGGAAAGCTCAACACCAAGTCTATGCAGTTAAGTAAAATCGTCAGATACGTAACATCTTGGTCATTAGGAATAATGCATACCCCAAATTTCAACAACATTTAATATGAGCAAAATTAATTCAAAAACACATACTCTCACGTTTATCTGAGGAGTTTTTTCATGCTTGAATATGTAAACAAGGAACAACTTCAGATATTCGGCTCATAATATATCAAAATTAAAGTGAAAATAGAACAGGGCAAAGAGACAGAAGCTGTAATCACACAATCTCCCATTTCAACAATGGAAAGCAATCCAAAGGTTCACAGCTATGACTTGCTTCCCTATTCTCTTAACCTCAGTACATGAACTGAACAATTCTTGGAAAGATTGACACAGTGGACTCAGACATGAAAGACAGCATCCAATTACATGTAATTCACATCAAGTAAGCAAACGTGGAGTACTTTATCTCTCACTTACACTATTTGGAAGTGGAAGTTATTTGAAAAACATCCTACAATCCATCTAGCCCACAAAAGCCCTAAGATAGCTATATACACACTGGTTTGTAGTATCAAGCCAGTGGCGGAATTTATCAATCAACACTAACCAGGTCAGAATAAGTGCTTTGCAAGTAGAAGGATTAGTATCGGATCCAGTGTGTTGGAGGACAAAATAAATAAACGAATCATGAGTGATATCCAATAATCAGATTAACATCACGAATCCATACCACATAACAAAAGCAAGCTGCACTGAAATTCCAAATTTATAACAATAACTTGAACAAGCAGATAGATTCATTCGACCACGTGAAGAGCGTAAGTAAGGATCATGAAGCTGAACTCCTTTTTTTCACACATTTCATTAGAACGGCACAGAGCAATTATGGAAGCAACGAATGGAGAAAGAAAGCAAAATATGAAACAGAACATAACCCTGGACCCTTCTAATTCACTCAACCAGAGCATTACCAAAATAAAATAGCAAAGTGGAAATTGCTAGAGCTAGAAGCTGGTAATCAGAGAATAGAAGATGTACTTATTCATTACCTCTCTGTTTCTATCCTCTTCCTACCTATTCGACTGCTAAATATCTCCGTTTCTCCTCCTCCTCCTCTGTCACTGGACTCTGATCTTGGGTGGGCGTATCACTTCCCCTCCATTTTCTCGTTCTCTTCACTTTCTTCGCTCAGTTTTCTGTGTCCGAGTCGTAGAAGATTCCGAGTTCAATTCTCCCAACCTGTCGCCAAGGAGGAATTACTGTTATTTATTTATTTTGGTGGTGATTTTTTCTAAATTTTAAAATTATTTTTAAAAACATTAATAAATCTGTTCGGGTGGTTTATTTTATATTTGAATTTTGCAAAAATCAGATACGGAAAAAGTCAGATTATGATAATAAATGTGATTTGTATTTGGATTGAGAGTTATAAAAATGACTTTTTTACAAAAAAAAAAAAACGTGTTTGAATTATTATTTAAAAAATTATTTGAAATGGAAAATAACGTAAATCTTATTAAATATTACATATATTAATATTAATTATACATATTGTAGCAATTAAAAATAAAAATTTTAATTTTAAAAATTTAATAAATAATAACAGTCCTTTATTAACAAAAGAAAGATATTTCTAGCGGAAAAAATTGTCCTTTTCCTTTCTTACCCCCTCTCTCTTATTTTTCTCTCTCATATGACGCAAAAAAAAGGTAAAAAGGCATAAGCTCCCCTCCCTAGTTTATGAAAGAAATATATATATATTTTTTTAGAAACCCACTGAAAAATAAACCAACTCAATCGTCTAGTTTTTTTCTCACTAAGCTTTTTTTTTTTTTTTGCTTTAAAAAGCACACCCCACAAAAACAGGCACAATATTTATGTTAATAACAAATTATGCTCCCAATCCCATTGCCGGATTTTTTTGGGTTCTTCATTACAACCCATTAAAATTAGTTTGGTGTTTATTTGGTTTGGTTATTTATATATGATTATGTGCTATGTGAGATAAATAATTAAATATAAGAGTAAAATTTCGTGTAAGTCCTTATTAACTTCATCAACAATTATATTTTTCATCAATCAAATAATATAAATAATTAAGCCTCTGGCCTTTATTATAAGGCACCAACTAACAAGTGCATTTGATCCTTTTAAAAGACATTTGTTTGTTCTCAAGGAGCATTAATTATTTATTTTCATATATGTCCATAATTAATAGGGTTAGTAAGTGAGAGTAATAATAATATGATATTAGAGTTTAATACGATTAGTAGATGTAATATTGAAAATTACTTAAATTTTATGTCTTAGAAAAATCACTTGCCTCCCATAATTAAGTAAGTGATTTCTTTAATCTCCCCCCATTATTTATCTAACTCACAAGTAAGGTTGTCAAACTCACGAGTTTAAACAAACTCGTGACGGTGATGTAAATTCGTATTGTAAATTCGAATCGTAAAAACGTAAAAGTTTACTTTTATTATTAAATATGTATTACTAGTGTATAATTAAATAATTAAAATATGAAAATAACAATAATTTAATTTAAATATATTTTAAATCCAAATAATTGAAATTAAATCTATCGCCATTTATTATTTATCATATTTAATAAAGAAATTTCTATATAAAGTTTTTGAACATGATCAAATAAAAAATATTAATACGAGTTTAAGGATAAGTTAACACAATTTTGTAAGTTATAAACGTAAAAACGGGTAAATTCGGTGCATAAACTCGTGAGTTTAACCGAGTTTACAAGTGGTATGAGTTTACTAGTGACTCGACTCGTTTTCGTAAGTTAGAAACGTAAAAACTGTAAAATCGAAGAGTCAACTCGTGAGTTTAACAATAGTGCTCACAAGTTCACCTGATAACTATTAATTTTAAATTTTTTAACAAAAAGATTTCAAGTGTGATTATCCATGGTGGCGCTCGCGCGTGGGGAGCTGAACCTGAACGCTGAATTCGGATAACCGGAACGAAGCAAAAACCTCTTTAAAACCCTAGAATTCTTGAAGTTCCAGACTATTGCTGCCACCTTAGTAGAAGTTGAAGCGAAGCGAACTCGGCGCAGAAATATGGTTTTGGGGCTAAGAAACTTCACTGAGAGGACCGGCGATGGCATTGGCCAACCGGTGCTTGATTCCGACAGTGGCGAGGAGCTCATGCGCGTCCAACCAGGGGTTGATATCGTCCTCGCTAATCGTCCTCGCGAGTCCAATGGCACTCTCTATGTTTCTAACAAGTATGCTGTTTCGTCTGTGCATTTATATATGTCTGTCTGTGTGACTTGCGATTGTTTTGTTAATTTTAGGTGAATGGTTATCCCAGTCTGGATGAATTGATGTAAACGGAGATTTGTTTGGATTAATGCTTGAAGAATATTAACAGCATGTTCGACGTAATTTGGTATTGTGATTTGTGAGCATATAAAACTATGAAAATGAAGTTGTGTCCAATGGAATTTGGCAGGATTGCTGGACCGACGATCGACTAGGGAAGAAGTCACAGGATAGCGTTGAGTCTTGAGCTTTGATTTATGAGTTTACTGTGGACAGCTATGTGATTTGAGACCTGAGAGGGGATACAATATTCTGCTTCTTACGGTCTTTAAACTGAAGTTGAAATAAGTAGTAAATCTAAAAGAACAATAGAACAGGATGCCACAGACACTACATGATTAATCTTCATTCCTGTTGTCTATCTTCATTGGTCTATGCAAGTTGGCTCATTACTGTTTCATGAGAATTGTGGTTAAAATCATATTGAAATATATTTACCCTATGCTTGTGCGTGCATGTGTATTATACCGTTACACTTACAGCGTTTTGTTGATTCATTTCATCATTGTTTCAATGGGTGTTGATTTTATTAATTGTACCAATTCAATACTGCTGATTAGCAACTTTAATAAGGTCAAGTAAAGAAGTTTGGGGGATGCATTTTTAATTGTTGATTGTAACACTGCAGTTGTGCTAGTAAGCTGACTTCGGTTTTACAGGCAAGTGATATGGTTGAGTGATGTAGACAAGGCTAAAGGCTATGCAGTTGATTTTTTGTCTGTGTCACTTCATGCAGTATCAACAGATCCAGAGGCCTATTCAGTTCCTTGTATATACACACAGGTATTAATATGCTATAATTATTGAGATCTGTGTACTTGCATGTGTAATGATTTTATAACAGGTATGTTTGTGTTATGTGGTTTGTATTGGTGTATAGTGTGATCAGGGTTGTAAGGCATATGAAGTAACTGTCCTGTTTTAGTTTTAAACTTGGAATTGTACGATCCAACTTCCCTGGTTAGAATCTTATTTTATGGTTTTTGAAAACAAATGAAAATTCACTGTGTTCAAGAAATGTTATGAGAACTACAGTTGGAAGAAACTGAGAGTGAAAGTTTGTTCTCTGGATTTGAATAAGGATACCATGATTACTAACTAGATTTATTGTCATATGAAATTTCTTTATATTTTCTTTTTGTTTTGATGTCTCCTCCCCCCTCCCGGGGAACTTCAATTAAGAGCCTTTTATGATTTTTACTCCTTATCAGTTTACCCTCAGTAATTATTAAGTTCTTGTCCTTTGATTTGATCACTTCTGATTCTGACTGGGGTTCTCCCCTGAAGATTGAGACTGATCCAGATGGGGATGAGTCTGACAACTCAGATTCAGAATGCAGTGACACCTTAGATCTGTCCAGGATCAGAGAGATGAGGCTTATTCCATCAGATCCAAGTCAATGTATGTCTAATCCTTCTTTTCAATTGTTGCTCCAATTCATAGGAATGAATGATTTTCATGTTGCCATTTTACTTTTTGGTAGCATTGTGGTTGGTTTGATTTGGTCAAGAGTTGATCGTGTATCATTTTGTAATTTGGCAGTGGGTTCTCTTTTTGAAGTATTCTGCGAGTGTGCTGAGCTTAATCCCGAACCAAATGACGGTGAGTAAAATTCTACCTTAGGAGATAGATTGAGTTTTACTAGTTATTATCTTCCTTTTGTGGTTTAATTGTTGAAGATAGAGGGTAATTACATTTAGACACGAGAGAATCAGATCTGTTAATGAGATCTAGATTTGAAATTTGAACATAATATCCTATCAATTATCTCCTATAATCTTTAGATTTAATTGATCCCTATAATCATGGGATTCCTAATAACATATTCTAATAATATATGGTATTCCACAGTTGTAACTTACACTTGCTCACTATTTGTTTTCCTTTCCTTTAGAGGAAGGAGAAGAGCATGAATGGATTTTCAGCGCAGATCAAATGGTAGATGAAGGTGTGTAGAAGTCATTTATCTTGGTGCCTTTTAACATTCATATGCGTGTATTAGTTTTAAACAATCTATTTTCCAGGGGAGGAAGATTATATCTCTCAAAATCCAGCCCACGCAATTGGCCAGTCAAATGGTGATCATGACCTGGCTCATACAATTCTACAGGTAAGTTGTTGTGCCATAGAATTCCTTTATCTACCTCCATGTTTGCAGACTGACATTCTGATATAAAGCATCCATTTCTTTTGGAAGACCCAGTTGATCCACAAGTGAACAAATTAAAAACCTCCCCTATCTCTATTCTATAGTACTATTTCCCTTTTTGCTCTTTCTTTCATTTTTGGCATCTTAAAAAAATTATATATCTTGTATTTCATGATTTATTGTTCCTCTTAAATTTCTTTGAAATTTTGCTGTAGAATTGTAATTGTTGACTCCTACATAAAATAATGGTCTTTGCAAATCTGAAATCCTCCCAAACAAAAATCCTCCAAGTTGTACTCAACAGTGAGGGTCAAGCTATATGGATTTTTTTAATTTATAGTAATATAATTATAATTATATTAAGTGGTTGTTTGGAAACCTTCCAAAACTTAGGTTTTAGGGTTTACGAGATAAGTATGTGAGATGAGTTTTGTCTCAACTTGCGCAAAACCTAGGTTTTGAAAGGTTTCCAAACAGGTACTAAAATAAATATTGTATAGGTAAATTGGCTAACTCACCCAACTTATTAGTTGGCCTACTCAACCAATGGGTTGAAAGAGTTGGGTTGATGTGATTATATTCAAAACCAATGGGTTAAAGAGTCCGATCCTTTGAGGTCAACCCACTTTAACTTTTGATTCTTCTAGTTAGCAAAAATGAGTTCTTGTTATGGGGAGAAATTTTGTCAGCTTTAAATCCTCTTTGCTTCTATTATTTGGGCCAACAGCCAGTTTAGTAGTTTATCTTGGTCACAATATCGTCAATTTATCCTGGAATTTTTGTATTTGGATTGATTTATTCTTGTAATTGAATGCATAACTGGAATCTTGATTTTTCAAGATTGGCACTTTTTCTACATATATGATTCTCTCTTTGTTGATGGTGTACCCTGTCCTTTTGGCAGCTTGAATGCATGCGCCTTTATTTCATATATCCTCCCTTCTATAAAGATTATAGCGTTAATATTTTTCAACACAATTTATTGTAGCTTCGTATTGATGATGAAGTCTTTGAGGACGCTGAGGAGATGGAGCATGATAGAAGCAACACACATAATTGATTCTCTCTGATTTTCTCAAAATAGCATCTTTGGGTCGTGTCAAGGCCATACAGTTGTCCTAAATCGTGTAAACTTTGGTCAAAAGTGTAATAGAAAACTGAGCGGTTAGAATAACTTTTCTTGTGGTGCAATCTCTTTAAGTTTTGTGCTCTGGCTAGAGTCATAGCTGATTATTGCTTTAGGTGGTGTGTCCTCAAGGCCTTGCCTTTGCGGTCGTCTTAGTTTATTGATGGTTCTGGTGATGTTTACTTTGGGCTCTTGAGCCATCACGAGGTTGTAGTTCCATGTGAATTGTGGTTAATAATCTTTTTTGTAATTCGTCGGTGACCCTTTGCGTTATGGGTTGAGATCCTTATTTCTCAGTATCAAGTTAAAATATGTAGGATAGGAACACAAGCTTTTCTGACGTAAAAATTAATAGAGAAAAAATATTATGCAGGATAGAGTTATTCTGAGATGAAATGGTTCCATTGATGGGAAATGCCGCAATTTCTTTATATTAGAATGACTATAATTTAGATCCAAAGTTGTTCATATAGAGTTTCTATTCATGAAACAAGATAACGTAACTGAAATGGCATGTTATATTTTCTTGTTCATCTTTGGTGAGGTTATTACTATAGGGATTATGCAAGTTTATTATACAGTAATATAGTTTTCCTATTTTGGGCAAGATTATCAATCTTTTCTACGGTATTATGTTTGACATTTAAGGGAGTTGAATTGAGTGTTTTCTAAAAGTTATTATTAAAAAATAAATAGGGTGAAAATAGAGCCATCAACGAAATCAACTAAGATTAAGAATTTAAGAGAGATCCCTAAAAAATGACTTTATGAGAGATGGACACAAAGGATATATTGATTCAGCATGATCATCTTAGTCTAGTTTTCAAATAGATTTTTTGAGATTTTCACTTATTCTCCATAGTTTTCAAAACTGGGCACTCTTACCACATACTATGATTTATCTTCTCAACTCTTATTACTAACACTTAAGGTCGTACTGGATTAACCTCTTACGTTGAGGTTAACAGGTGGGGAATAAAGGAAAGTAATCTTTTGAAAACCAAGACATGGTCATCACCCTTAACAATTTTTTTGATGTCATTTTGGGAAAAAAAATTTTGTTGTTTATTACTATTTCCGATCCTAATTATAAAACATAATTGATTTTTTTTTTGGAGAAATTAAGAAAACTAAATAAGTTACTTAATCATTTTATATGTTATGTATTCTTAAGTTATATATTAGTTTATTAATCAAGTTAATTAGTGTGAAGAAAAAAATAAAAATAAAAATACTTTAAAGTAATTTAATTAGCTTCCTTAATTTCTCCAAAAAAATCAATTACGTCTTATAATTAACATCAAATAAGAGGAGGTACAATTTTTTAGACCAAAACAATTAAAAAAATTCTTCTAGGTACATTTTCATTGTATGACTTTCCCATACAAAAGTAAATTCTATTTATCCAAAGTTTCTCAATGAATGTTGAGTATTCATTCTTGATAAAGGTATAAAAATGCACATATACTTTACCCTCATGAGCGCCCAACACCAAATATTTTTTTTAGGTGCAAAAATACACATACGGTTATAAAATAGATGTAAAAATCACAGTGACCATTAAATGTAAAATATTGACCGTTAATTTGACCAAAAACAATAGATGTCTTACACATCCAACTATAGCAATAAACAAACTAGTCTAATTTTTGAATGGCAGCTCCAAAAAAAACGCACTTCTATATGAAAAAAAGGATTCGGAAAACAATTTAGAAAAAGAAGGGATATTGGGTAGCATTGAAAGCTTTTTCGTTAGCAAAATCTCTTGGGAACTGACAGGTCCCATTCTCACCTTGTTGCTGATTAGTACTTATTAATTCGAGCTTCCACGCGTTGATGATGTTGGACAAGTGCTAATCAATGTGTTTGACTTTGAGGGCTTTGTGTCAGAGTCTCTTCCATCCCTAACCTGAGCCACTTTTTGAATTTCTAGATCACCTTCAACAAAATAAATCGATTCAGGGTGGCTTCTGTGGTTCAATCAAAAGCCAGAGCAAAGCCGTTCTCGGGAAGATTCAGAGAGAGAGTGTTTGCTAAAACCCAAGCCACAAATGCTATCAGAGTCCGCAAAAGGTCTTGAAGATCGACCGACTTCTGCTTCTACTATGCGGCGGCAAGGATGAGGAAAAACCAGAACTTAATGGCTCAGCTCACCCAGTGCGCCATGGCTTGGCGCAAAGTTCTCGTTGTGAATTCCAGAGCAGCAGTCTTGTGCTGGAACAGCCACATGTCGCTGTCGGAATTGAAGATTCCATCGCCGAGCAAATCGTGAAATGCAGACTGCCAAGTGGGTCCTTTCGGGTAATTATCGAATTGGAGCTTGAGGATGTGCTCTAAGTTCTTGGGGTTGCAGGTGGCCTGAACCGGGCCTCGAAACTCAATGGGTGTCGCCGCCTGAACCGCTCTGTGGGTCCTAGGGGAATTGTGAGAGCGATAGCTCCACTTGTACGCCGAACCCATCCAGAAGCGGCGTCAAGAGGTGCTTTTGTAACGCCGGCCTTGTGTCCTAGCTGGCAAGCTAGCTTCATGATTCTCGTATTCTCTTCTTTCAGAAATACTCCTGTTTGTTTATCGTTTCTTTTACAGCCAAGCTCTGCTCTAGCTCTCTGCCTAACGCTCAACTGTGCTTAGATGATTTCAGTTCCAAGTTTATTATTGTGTCCAAATTACATTTTCTCTGACTTACTAGTATCTGGTTTTAAAATGGAGCTATCGATCTATGTGTGTTTCTCTTCAAATTGAGATCTGTGAAAGAGTTCAAAGCAAAAAATAATGGCTCCGTCTACTAACTGGTTATCTTTTTCTTTGTCGCGATGGTTAGCTTCCATGTCAGCAAAACTAACGGTCAACGTTTTCCATTTGACAGCCAACAGTGACTTTTGCACCTATTTTGTAATCACATATGTATATTTACACCTAAAAAAAATTTGGTGTTGGTTGCTCCTGGATACAAAACATATGTGTATCTTTACACCTTTACCTTTCATTCTTTTATAAGAAACTTATTCATTCTTTTATAAGAAACTAATATACCACCTTAACTTTTGTAATAAAATAACTTCTGTTATGAATATATTGATTATGTGGATGTCCATTGACTCCTGATCTCCAAATATTACAAGATGATATGGGACCCACGTATAGTAATATGCATAGTAATTTACTATTTGTATCCCTTTATAAATAGAAGTCTCCTGTAACTATTCAGTCGACTTGGATGGATTTCATCTCTCTAGAATTTCCTCTGACTTCTCTCTAAAATTCTTTCAGTTTTATAACACGTTATCAGCACGATGGCTTCTCCTTTGGCTGATAGCTTCTTCAATACTCTCTCTTTATCTCTCGCCTTTGCATTCCTACAATAATAATTCCATTTTCTTCAGATCACCATTCTTCCTCCTTGCATCGGTGATGAATGGGCAGTCGAAGCCAATGTTCCCTTTCTTTCTTTTTCTTTCTTTCTTTTTCGCACTGGTATGCGTGAGTGAAGGAGTCTTATTCTTCTTCCCAGTTCAGATCGTTGCTTTTATTTTTAAACTCTCTTGGCGATGACTGCATCTTGAATCATGACCGCTAGCTCCATTTCATCCTTCATTCTTCTCAGATCGTGATGAGCTTGGAAGGTTTTGTATGAAATTTCACACATCTTGGCCTATCTTATCAGATCTGTTGTAGCTCACCGCGATCCTCTGTTCATTGTCGTTTTCCTCCATCTTGCAACTCCACTCCATCACATCTTAATCTCACTATATCATAGTCCAGTACCAGATCGGATCTCCATCATTCTCATCTCTTCCTCCTTAGATCTCATAGTTTCACCGTTCTTCAGATCCATCATCATTCTTATTTCTTCCACCCAACTTCACCTTGTTCTTTCTTTTCTTGCGTATCTGTTGCTCTTCAATCTCTAAATAAATCCGTTTTCCTGGACCATCCGCAAATAGCTTTAATTTTCGCCCTCTGTTCTTTTTCTTCCGCCATCCTGTCTGTTTAATTCGTCCAGATCTACTTCCATTCATTGAATCATTTTGATTCAATTAAATGTGGGCCCAATCCAATTACATCTTCCAATCAGCCCTCACGTATTGTCTGTTTTTCTTTGCTATCCAATTGCTGATTCCTTTTTCATTCATTCATTAATTGAATGAATTGTGGGCTCATTTTCCATTATTCACGTGAAGGAGAGAGAAGAAAAATGAAATGAAAAAGAGAGAATGAAAAAGGAGGAGAGTTCACGTGGAGGTTTGGAAAATTTTTCAGTGGGTCTTGTATTTTTTTTTAATATTATAAAACTTATAATATTTTAAAAAAAAAATTGTTTTTGCCGACAGATTTTTTTTTTTAAAAAAAAATTATTTTTATTTTTATTTTAAAAGGGGCCAGAAGTGAAGCTATTGACAATCCAAGGTGAGTGTATGATTTTTTAACTTTATCTTTATTATTATTAATTTTAATTTTAGATTTTATTGTTGTTAATTTGACTCCATTTTGGAAGTCTAGATTTAATTTTCTCTTTTAATTGTTTAAGATTTTATTATCATTACTAACTTTGCTAACATAATATTTATTTATTTTATTATTTACATTTATTTTTTTTTTATGGTAGCAACACTAATATTAGTGGGCTCCATTTATTTATTTTATTCTTTACTGTTTTATATATTTTTCATGGTGGTGACACTAGTATAGTGGACTCCATTTATTTTTTTTATTTACTGCTTTATTTATTTTTCATGGTGGTGACACTAGTATAGTAGATTCCATTTATTTAATTTTATTCTTTACTGATTTATTTATTTTTCATGGTGGTGACACTAGTTTAGTGGACTCCATTTATTTATTTATTTACTGCTTTATATCCCCCTTCCTTTCATTTTTATTTATTTACTGCTTTCTATATATTATATATTTATTTACATTTACATATGCATCCTCTTTCTTATCTTTGGATGAGATAGGTCTCGTTGTGAGTTTACTACCATTCCTATCTCATCTTCTTTTTATTTATTTAGCATGTTTATTTCCAGTCATTTATTTTATTTTATTTATTTATTTATTGCTTTATATATATATCCCTCTCCCTTCTTATTATTTATGGCAACGACACTAATATATACATATTAGTGGGTTCCATCTATTTATTTTATTATGCTTATATTTTATTTATCCTGAAGATAAACTATTAAAAGGTCATATATATTATGAGATCAAAATGCCATAGAGATATGAGGCATAGATTAGCTTAAGAGATGAGGCATAAATTGGCTTGAGACCAAGATGCAAGATAGCCTTAATTTCAGAGGCAAGATAACCTGAAGCTAAGAGGCAAGTTGGCCTGAAACCAAGAGACAAATTATGAAACAATATTTGATCCATAAATATTGTATGCCATCAGTTGTATAAAGGCCTCAAAATTGTATATTTGGCATTATATACTCCCTCAAATTATGAGAAAAGGGATTTATGATCATGATTGTTATTATCAATAAATATATCTAATTTGCTATTACAATAGCAATATTGTGATTAAGTCAAGAAATATTGTGGATTAATTTCTTACCATGATCAAACAAATCTGTGAATTATGGATCATGAATTTTATCCAACTTCATTCCCAGAAGTGATTGAAGCAATAAATAAATTGTGATTATGGTTGTTTTACTATTATTTTGTGTTTAGATAATTATAACAATTTTTGTGAATATAAGAGAAAGAATATTTATAAATAAAACAATTAAACAAAAGGCAATATTATTTCAACAAAGTTTAATAGTGAGTGGCTCAACTCCATTACAAACCTTAATCATCTCATTTTGAAGATATTTGATGTCTTCTTCTTTTGCTTCTCTTGAGATGGGATCCAGATGAGGCAAAGCTCTTCGTAATATCGAGATTTGCATCATAAGCTTTTTGTTTACTCGCATCATCTAGGGTTAAGTGAAAATAATCACTTAAATCATGGTGCGTTGTTTTCTTTATTCTTTCCCGTTGCTCTATTGTTAATCTATATAATTCACCCTGATTAAGGGATGATATATCATATGGAATATTAACCGCGGACTGTTTTCCTTTATCTAATGGATTTTCAATGTTGGTTTGAAATGAACTCCGCGGTAGTTCATTTGGATTTTTAGCCCATTCCGAACCAACATAAAGGACCTCATGATAGTCCAACACAGGATCACGCATCAAGTTATATCCTGATACTTGTAAATCTATACAATACTGTGTCAGAAAATGTTTGATTTCTCTAAAATTTTTATTACTAAAATTAAACATTGGAAACCTGTCAGTATTGTAAGATTTTTCCTGTACATTTTCAAATAAAACAGCATGGGAAATCATACCTATCTTCCTCCCATGAACTTCAAGTTTATGATATTGAAGTCCGTTGGTATGAATAATTTCCCGTAAAACATGACAGCAACTACATTCCAATAAGCTAGTAGTTTCTAATTGGCTTGTAACTGTTGGCTGACTGATTGTTGCTGGCTAGCTAGTGGTTGTTTGTTGGTTGATTGTTGCTGTCGGGCTGGTTGTTGCTGGCAGGCTGATGATAATTTGCTGGCTAGTGAATGCTGGTTGATTAACTGCCGACACTATTGGCTGAACTGGATTGGTAGACTCCATTAGTTCTGCCATAGTTCTACACCTCTTAATAGGCCTCCTTGATGAACCTGCTTCAGTTGTACCTTCAATCCTTATAGATTGTGGAAGAACACTTGTTCTTGGGGGAGAAGTATGTACATTTGAAGCAGAAGGAGGAATAGCAGAAGGAGAAATAGTAGAATGAGGAATAAACATTTCAAAAGGATTAGGAGATAACAAAGAAGTAAATAACATGTTGGGCTGATCATCATACAACAAAGCATCAAGTAATGCTGTTTCGGATGTATCATAAACTGAGATAAAATTGATTGGTCCTGCCATGGCAATAGAATTTAGAGAAATATGTGTGAGTATCTGGTAGTTGATATTATCAGATGCTTGCGTGTTTGTGAGGCATGTTCGTTTGCCTTCCTCTATTTATAGTCAAATTAAATCCTATTGAATCTCTACAGATTTGCGTAGTCCTGTTAAATCTCTGCAGATCTGCTCCCTATGAAGCACGAGCCTGGAATCTTTTTGACTTTATATGCATATGACAATCTGAGTTGTTGCACCTGTGATTCCATAGTGATGCGCCTGTGATTCCACAGTGATGCGCCTGTGATTACACAGTGTTGCGCTCGTGAATCTGCAAAATTTTGTAGGGAGAATGATATATATCAAGTGTGAATAAGTGTGAATATTTATGTGATAATTCTTTGTGAATGTTTCTATGTTGATTCCCCCAAAATGAATATTAGATTTGATGATAAATCATATGGAAAGTTGACATGACTTGTTTGATCATTCAAGTCATATATTATGTGCTGCTTGTTCTCAGATAGAAATAATTATTGGAAATGGATCTCTGGAAATATATCAAATTGAAAGTTTACATATGAGATTATAAATCTGCAAAGTTTGCAGTGATGTTTGCAACCAGAAGTTTGCAATATATTATGCGCGCAATTTCCAGATTAAATGATCTAGAAATCATGTATTAAAGTATCCATGAATGGATTGATCAATGATTATGAGAACAAAATTTATATGTTGTGTATATTTGCAGCAATTATATAAGCCAACAGAATTCTCCCCGTATAATTGGCTTTTGGTCAGGAGCCAGATTAATTCCATCTTGAAATGTTTTAAATGTGTAATGTTTATTAATCTATTACAATGCACATAGATGGATATACAAAGAAAATTGATGATTTGATGAGGGGGAGAAAAATAAGCAGATTGAGTAAAGATAAAGTGAAATAAATTATTATTGGCTCATATTGGTACTCGTACAAAGAAATGTGCACTAAAAGTTCAAAAGATAATTCATTTGCAGATTTTAACTAATCAAATGCTAAAAGCATTTACTGACCTAAAGTGACAAAGTCACATGTCCCAACTGTAAATGCTCCTATATGAATTGTTATAAAGCGCGCCTGAAGCGTTGCTGGTCCATCGGTTATAAAGATAAAAATCCTCGAAAGAGAAAAGGAGCTATAAAATATAGATGATCAAGTCGAGGATAATTAAGTAAAGCTCCAGAAGAGTTATCTTTTGACGAGATGTTATCTCCAGAAAAGATATTATAAGAAAAGTGTATTGTGGTCCAAGAGAGACCTAGGTACCTAATACATGTAAATATAATGAGATCTCAATAAATTATGAATGAAATCCGATGGGACTGAAAATGAAGTCGACGTTAATAATATCTATGATAGCATATGCTGTAATGAATGATAATGAGGATCATGAGCCACAATATATTTGTGTGTGCTAGAAGCACATAAGGCGCCAGAAACACATATGTCCTAAAAGGACTCAAGATGATAGTGCATATAACATCATTATCTGAATAAACATTTATTGAATTTCTATATGCACATATATATTTATGAAAAGATTTTTATGACTTTACTTGAAAGATTTAGATCTTGCAGGTATATAATGAACAATCAGATTAGGCGTTTCTAACAGAATATTTGATGATAGAAAGTATAATATGCTCAGAAAGACATTGAAGCAATGTAGTCATCAGGGGGAACAACACTGATGTAATCAAGAGGGGGAGACGATACATGCTGTACTCTTTTTCCCTTATCTGGGTTTTATCCCATTGGGTTTTTCCTAGAAAGGTTTTTAATGAGGCAGCATTGGATAGTGTATTAATGGATGATATACTCTTTTCTTTGGCTAGGTTTTTATCCCACTGGGTTTTTCCTAGTTAAAGTTTTTAATGAGGCACATTCATAAATGGACATCCAAGGATGAGTGTTATGAATATACTGATTATGTGGATGTCCATTGACTCCTTATCTCCAAATATTACAAGATGATATGGGACCCACGTATAGTAATATGCATAGTAATTTACTATTTGTATCCCTCTATAAATAGAGGTCTCCTGTAACTATTCAGTCGACTTGGATGGATTTCATCTCTCTAGAATTTCCTCTGACTTCTCTTTAAAATTCTTTTAGTTTTATAACAACTTCGTGTTATTGGTGTTAACTTCTACTCGTCAACCCTCCTTTTTAGTTCCTTTACAAAGAACTAGCCTCCTATCTTGATTTTTGTAAGGAGTAATGCTCGTGGATTGGAATTTCTTTTAATAATATCCCTCATTTCTTTATTTAGTATCATTTTTACATTTGTTTTTGTCATTTTTCTTCTTCTTTTCTTTTTCCTTTCATGGTTGGTTTCATTCTCACCTTTCTTAGTTACCCTTCTCTTTAGAATCCTTTTTTCCTCAACTCTGTTATGGGATAAAGAGTTCACTTATATAATATACTTGAAAAAGATCTGATTTCTGCAGGTGTCTAAATCAAACATGATTTATACCAGTTGCTATTTGTATTATTATGGGAAAAAAATATATAACATTTATCCGTTTTTCTATTTAAAACTAAAATTATTATTTTTTTCCTACAAAAAAAGCTAGTATAAGTTCCGAAGCCGTTAGTGTCATATCTTCATAACCCATTAAGTGGCGCATATAATACATTTTTTTAATCTAAAATGTAATTACAATTACAATTTTTTTTTTTGAGAATTAAAATTAAGAACCAGAACGCTGTGATTTTTAGTTTAAAAAATCTCTAAAAATGTGTAATTAGAATGGAATAACAATATATATATTGAACAAGTGACTCATATTCCTTTCATTTCGATACCTGTTAGCCTGGTTGCTAATTTGTTTCTTCCCCGTCTCTTAAGCAAAAACTGAAGATTTGGGGATTAAATCATTGGGCCTATTTGGGTCGGCGATCGGAAATAAAAGCTATCTGATTTTTATAGAAGCAAGATAAGAAAAAAGTTAGGTTAAGCTAACTGATGTGTGTTTGGATTGTCCATTTGGCTTTTTGCAGAAGTGGCTTTGTTTCTAACTGAGATGTGTTTGGATTAGTATTTGAAAAGTTAGTTGAGATGGAAAATGACTGAAAAAAACATGAATCATATTGAAACTATATATATATATATATATATATATATATATATATATATATATATTAGTTGCATATATTGAGTTAATGGAAATTTTAATTTGAAAAAAATTAAATAGTATTAAAAAAAATGGATAATGAGATTGGGACGAATTTCTGCGTGAGAGAATGATCAGTGGAATTTTTTTATTTTTTTGTCAACAATGACGAGGAAAACAATGAAACAATATGAATATTTATTAAATAAATCATCCTTGCACCAAGCCCAAGGATATCGCCCAGCACGTCACACAAAAAGTAAGGGACTCTTGCTTTTTTTAAAGCCATGTTACGTTGCAATTAGACAAAAAAATCCCAATGGACGTGCTGCATTGCCCAAACACACCTACCCAATATTTTTCTCACTTTGACAGCTTTTTACGCTTTTTTCTCAGAAAACGCAGACTTAAAGTGGTTCCCAAACAGGCCCATTATAAACAACCAAACATGTGAAATTGTAAATTAATAGCAATTTTCATCCGGTATAAAAATCAAACTCCAAATAACCTTTAAATAGAGGAGATGAGAAAGACGTTATTGCCCCTAAATTTGCACAAAGAAGTATACAATGGCCTTGTTTGGTAACGTTGGTGGTGAAAGCGACAATTTATTTTTTATCTAACTTTTTTTAGAAGCCTGGTAGAAAAAAAGTTAGGTTATAAATATGATTTATGTTTGGATTAATAGTGATAGAAATGGTAGAGCCCGCATAAAAAAGTTAAGAACTTTTTGGAAAAAGTTACCCGTGGAACTTTTTCCTTAACTAGTTTTTAGAAGTTTTTTTTTTAAAAAAAAAGAAGCCCAATAAACTTAAAACTCAACACAAACACTCAACTTAAAGTTTTTTTTTTCTTGGCTTTAAGCTACTTAAAGCTCTCTCTAAACATGGCTAATAAAAGTACAATTTGTAATGATCATGCTTTATGTTGCCTCTCGTTACAATTTTATCATAAATGAACCATACTTATGCCCTAATATGATCTGCACCTATTTCCTCTTCATTTTTCTTTCAATCTATTGATCAAAATTTGAGCATTCAATATTTAATGTTTAAGAATTAATTTTTAAAATGTTTATTTATTGTAGTTTTAAACTGTCCAAGCAAAGATTTAGTACTTTAGATTTTTTTTTTATTTTATAAAATCTTAAAATTTCCCTCCTTCTTAACAATGGTAGATTATAACTCGTAAAAGTAAAAGAGACCGAGAAATAATTGAAAAATAATTTTCTTCCTCTTATAAGTTATAATTATAAATATTTTTTTCTCCCCATAATAATCATAATAAGAGATCAGCAAGCAGTAACCACGCAAGACAACGAGTTACTGAACTAGTTATCATTGCGTCTCACCCGTTAACCCCGGCCCATTGAATGAAAACCCTAACCCACCTGATATAAAATTGACGAATCCTATCTCACGTCTTCTCCATCCTCCCGCCACCGCAGTGTTGCCATGTCTTTCACTACGCGCTCTCTAGTGCTTTTCAGGTCTCTGCTCTTTCTTCTCTCCCGCTCCTCTTTACTTCGTCGATACTCTTCGATTTAGATTTCTGGCTTTTGATTTCATGTTATATTGATAGTTTTTTTCTCTTAATTCTCTAAATAGCTTATATAAAGAGAAGGTGTGACAATGGCGTACGCGATGAAGGGTTTGGAGGAATCCCAAGAGCAGATACATAAAATTAGGATTATGTTGTCGGCGTACGCGATGAAGGGTTTGGAGGAATCCCAAGAGCAGATACATAAAATTAGGATTATGTTGTCGGCGTACGCGATGAAGGGTTTGGAGGAATCCCAAGAGCAGATACATAAAATTAGGATTATGTTGTCCTCTAAGCACGTGAAAAATCGTGTATTTTTTTCAGAGGTGGCCGCCCGTTGCCGGCGGCGGCCGGCGGTGGAGAGGACGGCCACCGACGGTGTGGTGTGGTGTGGCTGGTGATGGGATAATCCTTCATCCATTTACTTAGTATCATTTTTACATTTGTTTTTGTCATTTTTCTTCTTTTCTCTTTCCTTTCATGGTTCGCTTCATTTTACCCTTCTTTTCTCTTTCCTTTCATGGTTCGCTTCATTTTACCCTTCCTTATCTTTAGGATCCTTTTTTCCTCAACTCTTTTATGGGATAAAGAGTTCACTTATATTATATATTTGAAAAAGATCTGATTTCTACAAGTGTTTTATGGGATAAAGAGTTCACTTATATAATATACTTGAAAAACATCTGATTTCTATCGGTGTCTTAATCAAACACGATTTATACAAGTTGCTATTTGTACTATTATGGGGAAAAAATTATAACATTTATCCGTTTTTCTATTTAAAACTAAAATTATATTTTTTTTCCGTTCCGAAGCCTTTAGTGTCATATCTTCATAAGTGGCTCATATAATACATTTTTTTAATCTAAAATGTAATTACAATTACATTTTTTTTTGAGAATTAAATTAAGAACCAGAACGCTGTGATTTTTAGTTAAAAAATCTCTAAAAATGTGTAATTAGAATGGAAAAACAATATATATATATATATATATATATATATATATATATATATATATATATATATATATATATATAAACAAGTGACTCATATTCCTCTCATTTCGATACCTCTTAAGCCTGGTTGCTAATTTGTTTCTTCCCCGTCTCTTCAGCAAAAACTGAAGTTTGGGGATTAAATCATTATAAACAACCAAACATGTGAAATTGTAAATTAATAGCAATTTTCATTCTGTTTAAAAATCAAACTCCAAATAACCTTTAAATAGAGGAGATGAGAAAGACGTTATTGCCCCTAAATTTGCACAAAGAAGTATACAATGGCCTTGTTTGGTAAGGTTAATGATGAAAATGATGACTTATTTCCTATCTAACTTTTTTAGAAGTCTGGTAGAAAAAAAGTTAGATTATAAATATGATTTATATTTAGATTGATAGTAATAGAAATGGCATGACCCATATCAAAAAGTTACTGTGGAGCTTTTTTCTTAACTAGTTTTTAAAAGTTTTTTTTTTTATTTTAAAAAAAAGTCCAATGAACTTAAAGCTCAACACAAACATTCAACTTAAGTTTTTTTTCCTGGCTTTAAGTTACTTAAAGCTCTCTCTAAACATGGCTAATAAAAGTACAATTTGTAATGATCATGCTTTAGGACTTGGCTTTCGTGCGGTGCTTTTACCGTCCACTGTGCTCCAATACTCCATAGTGCGTCGTTTTGACCCTAAAAAGTGTAGTTGCCTCTTTTTTTTTTTATTTTAATATTTCAGGTACTAACAGGTGCTAAAAAGATACTTCAGGATACTGACCAAAACTTAAAAAATACTTTATAATCTTAAAAAATATTTCATGATCTTAAGAAATTATGTTAGGATCTTGAAAAAAAATCCTAAAATGATACTAATAATTGCTAAAAAATTACTTTAAAATTCCGACGGGTACTGAAAAAATATTTCATAATATTAAAAAAAATATTTTAAAATTCTAAATAGTACTAAAAGGATACTTCCGAATACTGAATAGTAATTAAAAAAAAAATACTTCATGATCTTCAAAAGTTATATTAGGATAGTGAAAGAAACTTTAAGATACTGATTAATACTAAAAATATACTTCAGAATCTTTTTTTAATATCATAAAAAATATTTTAAGATCATGAAGTATTTTTTTAGTATCAGTCAGTATCCTGAAGTATCTTTTTAGCACCTGTTAGTACTCTGAATTTTTTTTTTTTTTAAAGGCAGTTGCAGCTTTTTAGGGTCAAAACGACACGTATTGGAGTGCACCGGTAAAAGCACCGCACGAAAGCCGGGTCCCATGCTTTATGTCGCCTCTCGTTACAATTTTATCATAAATGAACCATAACCCTAATATGACCTTGAGCGTTCAATATTTAATGTTTTAAAAATTAATTTTTAAAATATTTATTTATTGTAGTTTTAAACTGTCCAGGGAAAAATTTAGTAGTTTAGATTTATTTATTTATTTTATAAAATATTAAAATTTCCCTGCTTTTTAACGATGGTAGATTATAACTCATAAAAGAGACCGAGAAATAATTGAAAAAGAATTTTCTTCCTCTTATAAATTATAAGTTATAACTATAAAGATTTTTTTCCCCTCTAATAATCCTAATAAGAACCCGGCCCATTTAATGAAAACCCTAACACACCTGATATAAAGCTAACGAGACCTATCTCACGTCTTCTCCATCCTGCCGCCACCGCAGCGTTGCCGTGTCTCTAGCTACGCTCCCCAGTGCTCTTCAGGTCTCTCTGCTCTTTCTTCTCTCCCGCTCCTCTTTACTCTGTCGATGCTCTTCTATTGATTTCTGTTTTTTTATTTATTGATAGTTTTTTCCGGAGGTGTGGTTTTTTATTTATTGATAGTTTTTTCCGGAGGTGTGTGACAATGGCGTACGATTTAGATTTCTGGTTTTTGATTTCATCTTATATTGATAGTTTTTTCCTCTTAATTCTCTAAATAGCTTATATAAGGAGAAGGTGTGTGACAATGGCGTACGCGATGAAGCCTCCTGCTAAACCTGGTTTGGAGGAATCCCAAGAGCAGATACATAAAATCAGGATTACGCTGTCCTCTAAGCACGTGAAGAATCTTGAGAAAGGTGTGCTCTGATAATATTCACCAATAGCTTTGAACTAATGAGTTTCAATTCTAGCTTAACTTTTATAATTCTTCTTAAATTACTTTTATTTAATGTTAATTTTAGTTTGTTAGGCTCCTTAAGAAGTGTTGGCTTTGAACAGATGATGTTAACTTTTATAATTTTTCTTGAATTAGTTTGATTTAGTGTGAATTTTATTTCGTTAAGCTGCTCCCTGATTGTACTGATGATGAAGGCTAATTTTCCACCTGTTCACAGTTTGTGCGGACTTAGTTCGTGGTGCCAAGGACAAGAGGCTTAGGGTCAAGGGACCTGTAAGGATGCCCACTAAAGTTCTCAACATTACCACTAGGAAATCTCCTTGTGGTGAAGGTAATCTTAGTAAAAGCTATCCCTAATTAACGTATGCATTGCTTATGGAGTATGATGTGGTTTAGTTAACTGGTCTGTTGGAGTTCTTTTTGCCGCATGTACTGTATGTTTCATTTCCTGTTGAGAAATGTTGGCCTTATTATTTAGTTTAGAAACTGCGCAATTGTTGCTATTCTGGAGTTTCTAAATTTCATATAATCTTTTACATGTGTTATCCTTATTGCTTGCATCTGGCTTTGCTGAATGTAGAGAATTTGGTACCAAATTATGAGGTAATTAGGTAGAATAATATGTATTAGTCCCTTTTGTTGCAATCAAGGGTTTCATTTTCTCAATGGGGCAAGTGCAATCATGCTGTATGGTTTGTATTGTATTGTCTTTGAAGTTGGATCAAATTTCTTCGTTTCACTGACATTATATTTGCTGTCAGCCATGTACTGAGTAACTTTCATATGAATGATTTGAAATTTGGTTAGATTACGGGTCTTGTAGTTTCTAGTTGGTATTTATTTATTCTCTTCTAATCAGGCGTGGTACTTTTTTTTGCAACTTCTGTTTTGGTGCTTTTGAAAGAAGCATTAGGGTAATTGATATTATGTTTTTTTTTTCTTCACGTTGAGATCTAAAAGTTGGTAACCTTGTTGGCTTTTTCTTGTGCTTAAGCATCTATTTCTTGATTCAGGTACCAATACCTGGGATAGGTTTGAGCTCAGGGTTCACAAGAGAGTGATTGACCTCTACAGCTCTCCTGATGTGGTCAAGCAGATCACCTCCATCACAATTGAGCCCGGCGTTGAGGTTGAGGTCACAATTGCTGACGCCTGATCTGCCCAAAACTTTAAATTTTGGTTTTTGATTCTAGTCTCTTGTAATATGTGGGAGTTTCAACAGCGCGGTTACTAGTTTCAATGCATCATTCCCTTTTGTAGTTTAAATTTTTCCTCCTGTTTTCTAGTTCCATGATTGTTGACATATAAAACGATATCAAAATTGAAACTTCAGTTTTGAGGTTACATTCTAATCTGTCATTTTAATTAAGTTCACATCTGTGTTATTTAGTACTGGGGATTTCTTAACTCCTAGGAAGTGACCTAGAATGACGTAAAATATGCCCTGAGACTGATTAGGACTACCTCGTTAAGTACCAATTGCCAAACCGAAAATTCTGTTTTTCCATTTGTATTTCAGGGGTCCATGTTTGGTTCTATCAGAGCCAATTCTACCCTTTGAGTTTGTTGGCTTTGTTGAACTGATGAATCAGGCTTACTCTTTGGACCATGTATTTATTTCTCTATTTTACCAGTTATCAGTGATTTTTTGGTTTTGTTTCCCCCCCCCCCCAAGAAATGAATATTGATCATTTTGCCTATTAAAGTTTTTTAGAATTCCATTTCGAAAATTTTTGGGGCCTCGATTTATTCTTTTATCGTAGTATCCGGCTGGGTATACCAGCAGTTCATAAATCAAGTTCTTATCTTAGCATATAGTAAACCCTAAAATTTCCTTGAAAGAGGGATTGCGATGGCATATAGTATGGTCTATGGAGCAAGATCTATGCTGAAATTGTTTAGCAATTCCCTTTTCTTGCCTTGTCAAGAATGACAAGCACAGTAATCTATTAAATTTGGACGCTTTATGGCAGTCTTAGTATTTCAAGTTGTGTTCTATTTTTATAAATATAAAACCTAAAATTAAATTAAATTATTTTTTTTAAAAAAATATTTTCAAAATCATGGGTTTTTGTCCCTCCTTGCTTTATTAAATCATAGGGACTAATATTTGAAAAAAGAATTGTCATTTTCATTAACTTCAAGATTTATGCAATCTATTGTTTGTTTCAAGGGAGACATGTATAAGTTTTGAAGATGTAGCACTAATCTGTTCAATTTTAGCAGAATCAAGGAGAAACGGATTCGTGAAGTTTCTGCAAAACTCGAGAAAAAATAGTTTATTTTACTCTAAATAAAATATGTTTTTAGTTAGCAGAAATTAAGACCAATCCAAATCATAGGTCACAGGATCTCAAGATCAATGTGACTGTAAATTCATACAAGTTTGGCCCAAATCATACAGCTTTTACCCTCATCTGCAAGTTCGTAGTTAGTTACTGTATGATTCAGCAAGGTTGAATTTATAAATCTCTAGATTCGATTTTCCAATGTACCCAAAAGATAGCATCAAGCTCTTAAATTACACATTATAAACAATTTATAAATTTCTTAGGTACTAAAATTTAACAATAATTATTAATTCCTTCCTTAATAATGCATTGCATCAATGTTTTTGAATGTGCAAGATTAGTCTCATCAACTTTCTGCCCTTGAGTGCTCTATTATGCAGGTATATACAGTTCGGTATCCACCTTTCTGAGCTGTGCTTTCTCCCGCATATCAATACAATCAAGGAATTGAACTATACTATGAAAACAATCGGTGGGGGCACCATGACATGAAGGCTATATTCTCCAAATTAAGTATAAAGATATAGAAACATTCAACTAACATTAAGTATAAAAGCTAAAAATAGAATGCCATGTGATGTCAGGGTGCAAAGAGGAAGCATGATTGTTTTAATGTTCTTCCCTACCAAAATTGGGTTAGGTGATGTTTCTATAGGGGAAACCGATAAAACAGCATAACACAATAAAGAGAGCGAGCCAGAAACGAGATATTGTGCACTATTTCTATGGAAAACCAATTTTACAGCACCTTAACACTAGATAGAAACAGGGATTGGCATAATTTAGGACAAACTTCAATATTTCTATAAGTGAAATAGTATTGGACAAACAGGCAGGACAGCCAAATGTGTAGGTAGCAACTCACATGATTCATTTATCTATTTTTGAACGTTTTTCCATCTTAGCATCCAGTTTCCTAAGAGTTTCATAGACTGAATGTATTTTCTTGGAGACATGTTCACTGTGGCCTTCAATATCCTTCAACAATGTTTCTAGCTGCTCCCGATATGATGCGCTCAATCGCTTCTTAACCCGCAATTCAGCAGTCAATTCTTGAATTTTCTTATCCTTATCATCCTACAAAATCAAGTACACAGAAACATGTACAAAGAATCAGTACAACTCTACAATTAATTTTTTCAACAGGCTACATGGCAACTCCAGAGCGGCATGCATATGCAAGACCACAAAATCAGAGAAAATTAACAGCCTATTCAAAATTTCAGATGCTAAACAATTATCGAGGACAATCTTACAAGTGTTCGAGGAGTTTTCTCCAAGTCAACCATCACTGGATGATTATGGTCCTTAACGAATTTCCGGACGATCCATTCCCCATCCTTTTCTCTTTTCAATAGAATCATTGCTGTACAAACATTTTGTCGATCTTGCTTCTCAAATGTAGTTTTTGTTCGACTACAGGACACACCTCTACATCCAAGCCCACGAGAGATGATCAAACCATCTTGCTCAGACTTTCGTGATGAAAGAACACGAGTTGTGAATCCTTCACGTGAGGCGTAGTTATCATAGAATTCTCTTGCAGCTTTTTCTGATTGAAACGCCATACCTTCGTATGGTTCTTGATTCATGTGAACTTCATGTGCACTCATACCAGCATCCCCAGAAGTTTGCACTTCCGTATTTCCATCTTCCAGGGGAGCTTCCATTTTGATTTAAAAAGCCAACTACAGTAAGCCAATCTCTGAGGAAGGACACCTTACTCCTTACCATAAAGAACCTGTCCAAAAATAGCCTGCTATATAAGAATGAAGCTAAGAAGATTTTGTAACCGCAAATCTAAATTATGTGAAAAATCAAGACGATAACAGGCCAGACAATATAGTATTACTATGGTAATTATGCAAGGAAAATGCAATGTATTCAGGTGTCTTTGCCCAGCAGAATGAATATGTTATTACTACCAAGATGCAATCCCTACATCAAGAAAATATATAAAGAAAAGGAGTATTTTTTTGTATCTTTAAACTTAATTTGGAGAACTATCTCTAAACATTAAAGAGGAAGCATAACTGTATTTTAAGGAATGTTTCTATATCTTTAAACTTAAAAAAACGTTCTCCCCTGCTGAACGTCTGAACCTAGCTTGTTAGGAAGCAATGACCTTACGATATCTGCATTCCATTGTGCACAGCACAAAAGCCTAGCCATGATATCCTCTATATCATTGTCTTATCCTTGCTTTTCAAGCACAAAAGAGTAAGCAGACTATTAAGCTTTCAAGAGAAAGAGCACAAAGACAATGACCATCATTTTCAACAAAACCTCATACGTCAATTTCACACTACAAAATATCAGAATTTCATTGTCGTTATCAGTAAGAAAATTGTAATTGGAGCCATTCAGCCATCAAAATGATCCTTAAACATAAAATAAGACGATTCATGCAAGTGTAAACAAAACTGGTAAATGCGTAATGATGTAAAAGGTAAAGCAACATAAAAGATTCAATTCAGAAACGATGCTTACCGAATCACAAGTGATCAAATCCAGCAAAGCCACTACCATTCTAGGCATTTAAAGAACTATTCATTACAGGAAGGAGAATATAAGGGAACAAAAAAAAACTTCCGGAAAATTGTGCCTTGGGTCAGAAAGGTAGAGAACAGTGTTGCAGCTAGAGAAGAAAGCTTACTTCAAAGAGAGGAGATAAAGAAGTGGAGCAGATTGAAAATTTTGTTTGCACACATTGAAGTTCAAATATTTTCGTTTTCGTAGATTGAAAAATTATTTGCAAAGAAGTTTGCACAGCCGAACACCAGCAAACTGTCCACTCTGACTCCAATGAAAATCTATGCCCCCACAAATATAATAGCCAAAGAGGACTACGATAATGGAATCGTTAAGCTAAACGAAAAGAGAGATTTATGTGTATAAGATCCGAACCTTGAAGACCCTACAACGCACCCTAAGACACTACTTTTCTATACTCTCTGTCACTACTGACACCACCGGTGCCGATCCCGTTGTCTGTGAAGTCTCAGCCGAAGGCGACGTTGCTGCAGCAAACTCCCAAAATCCTCGATTTTCCTAGTCGTTTCCCGGCCAATGATAGGTCCTAGTAACTGATTTTATATCACCGCCGGGAAGGATTACCTCTTCTTCGCTAACACTGTCAATCGCCGGCTACACGCTCTATACCCAATCATTCGCCACTTCCATGCTGCTAAGCCCTTCTTCATTTGTGTTTTGGGCCTGAAGCCCCATTCTTTTTTAATTTATAGAATATATACAAATCATAATTATGATATTTTTTTGAAAAAATTCCAGAAAAATACCTTGAAAATATGAAAATTCCAAATTAATGTTTCCTAAAAATTAAGTGTGAAATTATAATTAAGTGTAGTTAATACCTAATTAATTCCACGCCTTTTGTAAATGTATTTATAGTGTCCCATTCGTGTTTGTATATCAGCTTTAAAGGAACAAAATAAGGCTTGTAGCATCCTACAGGTGCATGTCCTCATCGTCACTTGCCTGAGAAATGGGTATAGCTTTATTTTCTCTGCTTTTTTCTGTCCTTACATGTTTTGTCCCCTTATCCTTTTCAAGAAGCTTTTGGTTTTCATAATACTCAGTGCCCTTTTTGCAGGAAGGATATGGAATATACCTCAAACATGAATGTTCTTCCATGTGTAGCGATCAGGCCTATAAGTGAGATACGATTTTCTGAACAAAGATAGGCTGAGATATCTCTTTCAAGGTAAAAAAATGGGTTAAGCTGCAAATATACACATAATATTTTTCTCCATAAGCGCCTAGCACCATAACCTTTTTTTTTGGAGCAAAAGTACACATGACGTTATGTTTTGGGAGTGAAAATACCACGGGCCATTAGTTGATTGACGTTGACCGTTAACTTGGACGGAAATTAACAGTAACTCCAATGAAATTACCATTTTGCCCTCATTTTTAAGCTTAAATTACTATTTTGCCCCTATTTTTAAATAATTTATTTTTTAAAAAACACTAAAATAAAACCCTCCCCCGCTGATGGGCCCCACCACCGGTCACACCACTGTCGGCGGCTGCCACACCACGAGAATAATTATTTAAAACTAGGGGCAAAATGGTAATTTCACTGAAGTTAATGTTCATTTTCGTTCAAGTTAACGGTCAATGTCGGTCAACTAATAGCCCGTGGTATTTTTGCTCCTAAAACGTAATGTCATGTGTACTTTTGCTCCAAAAAAAAGGTTATGGTGTTCGGCGTTCCTGGGAGAAAAGGTTATGTGTATTTTTGCACTTTAACCCTAAAAAAATTGATATTCCTTGTGCAGACCTTTCCTTCAAATTGAAGTCAACATGTTATGTATTCTTTTTTATTTTTGTCTTGATATGAATAAAGAAGAAACTTTGGAGAATTGGTATATAACATTTATGCTT
Source organism: Acacia confusa (assembly GCA_037074495.1). Taxonomy (NCBI): domain Eukaryota; kingdom Viridiplantae; phylum Streptophyta; class Magnoliopsida; order Fabales; family Fabaceae; genus Acacia; species Acacia confusa. Next base: position 39,867,282 of record CM073502.1, on the reverse strand, counting down.
GCTCCTACTTTCTTCTTTTTAATTAATAAAGGCAAGTCAAAACTTGAAAAGTTAAGATAAAGGGGTTAGATTATGAAAATCTATCCTTTAATACATTGAAAACAAAATAAAATCGAAAGTAAACTAATGGTGACAGGACCACTAGTCATTCAGAGCCATATAAAGGTATCTCCTAAGAATTATTGGAATAAGAACCATCCCAAAAGTTATATGAACATTTAATGATTTTTTTTTTCCAATTTTTGCTCCTCATTAATTATACCGTATTATAAAAAGATTGATGATCCTTTAGTAAAAAGATGAGTTTGAAGAAATTGGTGTTGCAAAATTTTCGCTCTCCATGCGTGTGAGCTTCTCCCTCTCCCTGTGTGAGATCATCTGGTTCCTCGGTGAACCGGTAGGTTTTGTCGCTCCTTGGATCGGCAATCTTCCAAACTAGTTTCTTTTAGGGGCAATCGCTCTGTTTTGTTCCTTCAGTAAGTGTGTTCATGTAAAGCTTCCGATAAGATGGAAGTGGGTCAACGAAGTGAAGAAGGCAGCAGGCATTATGTAACTCTGAATCTTAGCAGGAAATCAGAGACGCAAGGAGGTACCTTGGTCGGTAAGATTTATACTGCTAAAAACTTAAACATTCCTACAGTAATCACTATGATAAAGAAAGGATGGCAGCTGTTAGAAGAAGTGGAGGTGATCGAACTGGAGAGGTCTCAACTTGTTTTCCTTTTCAGATTCAATAGGAAAGAAGATTATAATAGAATTCTTAGAGGAAGACTTTGGTCAATCCAGGGATTCTTACTTAATATTCAACAATGGGATGAATGTATGGTGCTCCAGGATGTTTGCTTTGACAAAGCACCTTTTTGGGTCCAGTTCCATGGACTTCCGTTAGAGGCTTTTTGACAATGCCAATGCTAGGATCTTGGGAGATGAGGTGGGGGAGACAGTCATGTTCGAAAAACCAATGGCAAACGGTAAGATAGGAAGAAGCTTCATCAGAACTAGAGTCCTCATTAGCCTGAACAAACCGCTCTCTCCAGGTTTCTTGGTTCCACGAGCAAACAAAATCCTGCTTGGGTTTCGATAAAATACGAAAGGTTACAGAACTTTTGCTACAAATGCGGTTGTATAGGCCATGAAGCTCGAAGTTGCAATGAACCTCCCTTGAAAGGCGAGGAGGAGGCAGGGGAGTACAGTTATGGCAATTGGCTAAGCACTCCAACAGTGAAAACTCTTGAAGAGAACTTAGAAATCTGCAAACAGGATTGGATGGAGGTCCGAAGAGGAATCAATAAAGACTCAACAGAAAAGAATCATTGGAATGGGTCGCTGGAAATTAGTCTGATTGATCTGAAAACCCGTTTCCCAAGAAAGGAAGTGGGTGAACTGAGACGAAATCCCTTGATTGATGTGGACAGGTTACACCAAATTGGAAAGGCTCTAGCCCCTAAGCCGAAAGTTCTAGCCTCATCACCAACTCCGTCAGAATCAACCCAAGACGTTTCTACAGGAACCCAACACCAAAGTCCAGGGCCTTTAACCGATTGTTGCATGAAGGTGGGCCGAGAGGGAACATCTGGGCCTGTGTGCTCTAATGATCCGAGAATGGGAGGAACTGAGCCCGATAGTAAGGATAAAAAAGGAAGTAGCAGCCAGACTTCTATGGAGATATCCAACCCTAATGCCCAATGCCAATACAGCGTCGAATTTCCTGCTGAAGAGGAGCCCAATCTCCAGCAGGTCATTCCTTTCCAAGGGCTTTCACCAATTTCAGACATAGCCTGGAAGCTGAATAAGATAAAACTGAAGAGGCCACCTGGGAATGAGCTGGAATGTATGGGACCTAAGAAGCCACATAGACTTTCTTTTGTTGAGGGTGGGTCCTCTCCAATAAAGTCAGAAGATTCAAAGTTGGACCAAATGGGGACACCTGCTGTGATGCCAAGTAAAAGAGGTGGCCGAAGAAACTTTATGTCGGTGAAGAAACATCTCAGGAGCATTAAGAGTGGGGAATCGAAGGGGGGGTCATCAAACCCAAGGGAAATAGAATTCCCAGAGAGCTGGTTGAAGCATGCGTCTGAACGAAATGAGGAAATTTCTACTCTCTCTTCCTCAACAGCCGGTGGTGGGGTGGATCCTGCCACCGGTGCGCCATGAACCTATTATCCTGGAACTGTCAAGGTCTGGGGGCTGCCTTGACAGTCCGAGGAGGAGTGCTCCCAAAAAAGCCCCATATTGTATTCTTAATGGAAACCAAGCAGAGGGCCAGCTTAGTCAAGAAGATTAGACGTATATGCGGATTCAGCGAGGAATGGATTGTAAATCTGGTGGGGATGAGTGGAGGGCTTGCTCTATGGTGGACTGATGTTATAACGGTAAACATTCTCTTCTCTTCTCCTCTCCAAATATTATTCACACTTTTGTTGAATCTAAGCTTTTTGATTGCCCATCATACATTTCTTTTATTTATGGACCCTCGGTGGAGGACAATAGAATCCTATGCTGGAAGGAAATTCGAAGGCTGGGTTGTAATGTATCATCCCCTTGGCTCTGTATTGGTGATTTTAACGACATACTGTCTCAAGATGAAAAGAAGGGAGGTAACCCAAAAGCCTGGAGGAAAATTTTAAACTTCCAATGTTTGCTAGCGGACTGTGATTTAATGGATCTGGGATTTAGTGGCTTTGATTATACATGGTGTAACAATAGACTAGAGCCTTATACCATTTGGGAAAGAATTGACCGAGGCCTTGGAAACCTCTTGCTGCAAGAAAAATTCCCTGATATCCAAGTTATTCATATTGATCCAATAGGGTCTGATCACCACCTGCTCCTTGTCAAGCTATGTCCAGAAAAACACAATAGGAAACAACACTTCAAGTTTGAAGCCTCATGGGCATCTCATACTGCCTTCCTTCCAGTAGTTAAGAACAGCTGGAGAATTCTATTTGATGTTGATATTTTGGCCTTGGAATCTTTCGTGGGTAAATTGTTGAATTGCAGAGATAATCTTATTAAATGGAGCAAAATGGAATTCCCTAACAATGCCAAGATCATTGGAAATCTGAAGACTCAGCTATCTGCTCTTAAGCAGGGGATCTTGTCACTGGAAACAATTCGAATCAAAGCGGATATTAAATCTGATCTGGAAAGGGCATTAGACCGTGAAGAGCAATTTTGGTGGCAGCAGTCTCGTATTCAATGGCTTAAGGCTGGAGACAAAAACTCCCGATTTTTCCACTTGTCTACAGTGAAAAGGAGACAGAGAAATAGTATTGCTTGCATTAGGGATGATTCAGGATTACTGCTAACGGACAAACAAGCCATCTCCCAGAACATAGCAAGCTTTTTTCAGCAGCTCTTTGCTTCATCAGGAGGGAGTGATACGGATTCAGTCCTAGCTTATGTAGATAGGAGATATGAATAGAACACTAATGCAACAACTGAGCAGAGAGGAGATCAAGCAAGCAACTTTTAGTTTGGGTAACTCTAAAGCCTCGGGACCGGACGATTTCTCTGGTAAGTTCTATCAAGCGGCCTGGCCTGAAGTGGGGGAAACTGTATGTGCTATGGTGCGGGACTTCTTTGAAGGGAGATCAGATCTTAAAGCTATTAATGAAACCAATATCACCTTAATCCCCAAAGTGGCTAAACCAAAACATGTCTCTCAGCTCCGACCAATTGGGTTATGCAACTTCTCTTATAAGATCATCTCCAAGATCATAACTAATAGGATGAGGCCCCTCCTCGATTGCTATATATCCCAAAATCAAGGAGCATTTGTCCGCGGTGGGTGCATCCATGATAATATTATCATTGCTCATGAAGTATACCATTACTTGAGATGGAAGAAAGCTAGAGCTAAATTTGAATTTGCATTGAAGATGGACATGAGCAAAGCCTATGACCGGGTTGAATGGGATTTCTGGAGAGAGTATTGCTGAAATTTGGGTTCTGCAGCGAGTGGGTTGAATTGATAATGAAATGTGTCCGCTCTATGCACTTAAATCTATGCCTGTCAGGTGAAATTATCAACTCTTTTAAGCCGGGAAAGGGACTTAGACAAGGCGATCCCTTGTCTCCATATTTGTTCATCTTGATTGCAGAGGTTTTATCCCTCATGATCCGCAAATACCAAGAGTCAAAAAATATCAAGGGGATTAAGTTGAGCCTCGAGTGCCCAATGTTGACTCATACTTTTTTTGCAGACAATGTCCTCTTCTACATGAATGCGAGTCAAGAGAATTGTGTTCAACTAGCCAAAATCCTGAAACTCTATTGTAATGCCTCAGACCAATCTGTTAACATAGAAAAGTCAAGCATCTTCTTCTCTGTGAACACACCAGCCTGTGTTAAAGCAACGGTAGGCAATATTTTGAGTGTCCCTTTGACGGATGACCTTGGCAAATATTTAGGCATACCGAGCATCTAGGGCGAAACCAAAACTTAAGCGTTGGCTTATATCCGTGAACGTGTACTGAACAAGCTCTAAGGGTGGGGGAACTCCCTTCTCTCCTTTGCGGGGCGAGAGGTAATGATCAAATCAGTAGTTCAGGCTATTTCAATCTTCCCAATGAACTGTTTCAAGTTCCCTTATAAAACTTGTCAAGAGTTAAATAGTCTTATAGCCAAATTCTGGTGGAATGGTAATGTTTTTGGGGAAAGTACACATTGGAAATCTTGGGATACTCTTACAGTTGGAAAGGATAATGGAGGTATGGGATTCAAAGATTTGATTACTATGAATAATGCTCTGCTAGCAAAAACTGCGTGGAGGCTATTGACTAGACCGATGGACCTATGGGCTCAAGTATTGAAAAGTGTCTATTTCCCTAAATGCGAGTTCTTAAATGCTACAAAGGGATACAAGGTGTCATGGTGTTGGTCGAGTATTCTTGAAGGAAGAGATTTTCTAAAACAAGACCTTAAATAGGAGGTGGGAACTGGTGCTAAAATCCGAATTTGGGAGGATCATTGGTCCCAGATGTTATATTCCCAGAGAAACCAGCAAGCTTTACCGAAGGGGACTGTAAGAAAGTCTGTGATCTCATCGTTGATGGAGAATGGGACCGTAGACCTATTCAACCCTTCCTTCCTAATGAAGTCATTAATGCTATATACAATATACCCATCCTTAAGAATGGACTTCTAGATAAGCTAATATGGTCAAGTGCCCGAAATGGAAAATATCTGGTGAAGCTGGGTTACCAAGCAGAAAAACAAGATGTACTAGCAGGAAGCATGAGAGCAAGATCATCCAACATCATCCCCAGCCAATCGTGGAAACAAATCTGATCAATTAAAATCATACCGAGGGTGAATCATTTCATTTGGAGAACTCTCAACAATGCCTTAGCTACAAACTTAGCCCTTCATCGCCGCAAACGTTCCCAGACAAATCTGTGTCCAATTTGCTCTATAGAGGAAGAGACAATTGAACATTTATTCTTCCAATGCCCATGGACTAGATGTGTGTGGTTCGGTTGTAGTCTAGGGGCCAAAATAGATGTCTCTTGTGTGCGGAATTTTAATAACTGGTGGATGCATATTACAGGTTCAAGGTTCCTAATTGCCCAAGATATCTCATTGATTTGTTGGATCTTGTGGTTGATCTGGAAACAAAGAAATGCCAAGGTCTTTGATGATATAGAACCAAGCCCCCTGACCGTCACCATATTAGCTTCTAAGAGTAATTCAGAATTCTGGGGCTTTGCTGAAAAGAGACAAGCATCAGATGATGAAGCTCAGGATGCTACTCCTCCCAAGGCTCTATGGCATCCACCCTCCCTTGGACAGGTGAAAATTAATTGTGATCGCTCATATTCGGTAGAAAAGGGAGCCGCCATTGGTGTGGTCTACAAGGATTTCTTAGGCCATTTTAAGTGGGGGTTCATAGATAAAATCAAGTCAATATCAGCCTTCATGACTAAGGCTCTTGCTCTAAAAAGAGCACTTCTGCTTGCAATTGATCTAGGACATGATAATGTAGTGTTTGAGTCTAATTGCCTTTTATTAATTAACTGTGTTAAAGCAAAAGATCCTGAAATGATAGAGTGGAGATGTAGAGTTGTACTTCAGGTTATTATTTGTCTCTTTGATGTTTGGGTTGGGTTTTCTTTATCTTTTACTTCTAGAAGGGGTAATCATGTAGCTTATTTCCTTGCAGCTAGTGCCTATAAAGGGGTGTACCCAACTGGGTGGGTGTCGCAACCATCACCCTCTTTGACTGCTCTTCTAGCCTTGGACATTGCTCGGACAAATATGACTGATGATGACTCTGCTCCTTCCACTCCTTGATGGATGGCGTCTGGTCTGCTTTTCTTTTGGCTCAGTTATTATGCTTTCTGTATCTGTTGATGTTTCTTGTTGTCTGTTAGGCGTCTGTTATGTCTGTTGCTGTTAATTCTGTTCGGTCTCTCTTTAGGTTGGCTGGATGTAAAATCTTGCCTCTTGGCTTGTTAGTTTTTTCGCTGTTTCTCCTTGTCTATATTAAGTCAGCCGTGTACCAGTTATGTTTCTAAGTAATATATGCGGCTTTTTTCCCATAGTGCCCCTTTTTAGGAAACTATTTACCAAAATGCCCCTACTTTGAAACTATTTCCCATTATGCCCTCCTCTGGAAACATATTCTCAATCTACCCCCTTTAGTCGACTAAACCAGGGGTTTAGTCGACTAAATTTTGAGGGTTCAAATTTTTTGAATCCCCTCGAAATTTAGTCGACTAAACCACTTGGTTCAGTCGACTAAACCACTTGGTTCAGTCGACTAAACCCATTTAGTCGACTAAACCAAGTGGTTTAGTCGACTAAATTTCGACGGTGAGGGTTTTTAAACACCCCAAACGCCGCTAATCGATTAGATTTCCCCCCAAACCCCCCATCTCTTTTTCGCCAAAATCTCTCTGAATCCGTTGGTGGGTTGCGAAGAGAACTTCAATCTAGTGGAATTTGTGTCGATATCGGTATGTTTTCATCTCCATTTAAGATTTCCGTCGTCATTTATGTGTTTATGCGAACCCCCATTTGCGTTTTTGCATTTTGTGCTTTGATTGGGTTGTTTTGTTGTGTGTCTTTGCTTGATTTGAGTATTTCATTCCTATTTATGGAGGAAAATGATGAATATACATGTGAAAGTGAAAAGATTTACATCGGTTGAGTGATTTTTATTTTTTTGAAGAATATCACTTCGTTTTTCATAAATTTTTTTATTTGGTCAACTAAAACCCTCCATTTTGCAGCTAAAATTATGGTGTAAAAAATGAGTTCAAGTTCAAACACTTACATGACTATAATCTACCACAGTGGGAGGTATTTTGATGGTCCCGAAGGTGTTCAGTTTGAAGGGAAAATGAAAATGATGAAAATCAAACGGGATACTACATACAACGAGCTGAAAGAAAGAATTTACTAAAAATTGGGACTACATGGCAGCCAATGCATTCATCGATTAATTGCCAAAGTGGAGACTATAGTGGGTAAGGATAATGTATACTACATTAGTACCGATGTATGTGATGATGAAGATGTAGATTGTGTCATAGATGCATTTGCTAATCGGAGAGTACAAAATTTTATTGAGATATATGTTGAAATTGAATCTGGCGAATCATCATCTATACCTATGCATCCAAGATCCCCACAGTATTTTGGTGAAGAAGATAGACATGTTGGTGTATCTGCACCTTCACAAGTGTTAAGTCAGGTAACATTGATGGAAGATGAGGAAGATGAGAGTATGCACAACGATGAGGAGGACGAATTTGAGAGGTTTATTCCACTAGGTGACAGCTCAGATACCGATGTGGAGGGTGATTTTGATTCTTACCCGAACCTAGTAAACCCAGGGACTGCAACAATGCCACCACTTTGTATTGACCCAATTAGTAGTGGTAATTTAGTAGACTTGAATTTGTGGTTGTTTTTGTATTGTTTATTTACTAGTTCTGACAGAAAATTCATATTGACAGATGTTGGACCTGATAGTGAGCCATTTTGGACCGAAAGCCCGCACTATTCTCAAATTAGTGCAGTTGACTGTGACGATGAATTAGAGATGTTGTATGGTGATGATGACAGGCAAGGTGGATGGCAGTTAGGCGATCCATTATATGTGTATCAGCAGTTTCCTTCTAAGTCTGAGATGCATCATGCCGTGAAATTGTATTGCATGAAGACTCATCGTTCAGCCAAAGTTGAAAAAAGTGATGAACAGAGGTTTGTGATGAAGTGTCGAAATCATGCTGACGGTTGTCCCTGGTATATGAGGGCAATGACAAGCAAGAATGGAAATTGTTGGGTGGTCCGTAAGTGGGTTAGCGATCACACCTGCCTGAACCAGAGTCTTACCCGGGATCATGGACAACTGGATTCAAATGTCATATGTGCAGGCATTATCAGTATGTTTCGTATTTTTGTTGCTTTCTACTTCTGTTTGTTTATTGACATTATATTCTAAAGTTTGTTATGCTTTAACAAGGTATGTTAAGAGAAGATCCAGCTTTAAAGCCAGCGCTGATACAAGAGAGGATGCAGCGTATGTATGGATATAATATAACATACAAGAAGGTTTGGAAGGCGAAAATGAAGGCCATTGTGAAGTTATTTGGTGATTGGGAGGAATCATATGCATTCTTGCCCAATTGGTTGACATACATGACGCAGGTTAACGTGGGCTTTGTTTTCAGACTTGATACAGATGAATGTTCCGACCATCGTCGGTTTTATGTCAACTTACGCGTCTTTCGTAGAGTTTTTTGGACATTTAACCAGACAGTTGAAGCCTTCAAATACTGTAAGCCCATACTACAAATTGATGGCACCCACTTGTACGGAAAATACAAAGGTACTCTCTTGATTGCGACTTCACAGGATGGGGATGGGAAGGTCTTACCAATTGCCTTTGTTGTTGTTCCTCCTGGTGAGAAGTATGATGACTGATGGTGGTTTCTTTGTCTGTTACGTGATCATGTGACGCAGAGGACGGGCATTTGTTTGATATCTGATCGTCACGCTAGTATCATAAAAGCGGTTAAAGATCACCACAATTGGCAGCCTCCGTATGTTATGCAGGGTACATGAGTTCAAAGATCCAGTTTGACCGGAAGTTTCAGGAATTTATTGATTGTAACTCACAAGTTATGTCCTGGTTTGACCGGCTTCCAAAAGAGAAATGGTGTAGGTCCTACGATGAAGACGGACGGAGGTTTGGTCACATGACGACTAACCTAGCCGAGTATGTGAACAAGATCCTTAGGGGTGCATGTAATCTGCCGATAACGGCTTTGGTGAAGATGACCTATAGTAGACTAGTCGAATATTTTGTCACCAGGCGTGTTGAGATTAACAAAAATATCGCTACAGGTAGGATAGTGTCAAAAAAGGTTGAAGAAGAGTTACAAAGGATGGACCAGATGACAGTTACATACCGTGTGCGGCTTCATGACAAAGATTTACAGTTATATGAGGTTGAGGACGCATATAATCAATCTACACATGTTGCCGGTGACATAATGAGGGTTGACTTGATAAATCGCAAATGTCAAATGTGGGAAGTTCACAGCAAGAAGATATCCCTGCAGCCACGTATTAGCAGTATGCAAGATGGAGAATTTGAACCATTATGATTACGTTGATCCGGTATTCACTATCCCATACATTAGTCAGGTATATGCAGCACACTGGTATCCTATAGGCAATGAATTGTTAATTCAACAAGGAGAGGGCCCAACAGTTATCCCAAATGCAACTTTGGCCCGCACAAAGGGAAGACCAAAGTCTACAAGGATACAAAATGAGATGGATTGGGTGGAGTCTCAGCCCTCAAGCAGTCAGCAAAGATGTAGGAATTGCCACCAAGTCGGTCATATTATGCACACATGTCCAACGAGGAATAGGCAAACTTGAAGTCTATGTAAAATGTTTTGTATTTAGGGTACTATGAGTTGTGTTGTTAATGGCTTCGAAATTTGGACCATTCAGTTGATTGATATGTTGTATGGTATTATTGACTCATTTTGGGACATTAGCGGATCAAATGTGTAATGAAAATCACAAATTGAAGCCACTAAACAAAAAATCATAAAGTTTCAATGTCCAAACATAAAACATAAAGTCAATGAAAGTACATAAAACATGAACACCATAAATCTAATCTGCATGCTCTGGATTCCCATCATCCTTCGCGTGCTCATCAGCCACATCATCACCCTCGGCAGCATTCGGTGCTCCTCCAAGCTGCATCTGACCAAGCGTCTCCTCTACCCACTTTCATCCGAGCCTGCATCCACCTCCACCTTTCATTCTCTATCTTCCACCTCTTTTTCTGCATCCTGCCTTGGTGTTGGATGGCCTGCATGACATCACTAAGGGAGAATCCACCCTCCGGCTCAGGATGAACATCATCGCCGTCATCATCATCGACCTCAGGAAGAACAATAGGTGGACCCTGACCAACATCAGGTACAAAGGGTGGACCTTGGCCAGCAGCAGCATCAACATCCTCTTCACCAATGTAGTGCCACCCATCATCTGCACCCTTGGTGATCTTGCACTGCTCTAGGAGGCGCTGTCCAAAGATGGCATTCCATGCTTCCTGTTTCACCATCACCTCATCGTCCATAGGAACACCGAATTTCTCCAAAATCTTCTGAACCAAGTAGGCGCATGGGAGTGCACCTTTATGTCTTGCCTTATACATATGCCAACAGATATAATGTCTCCAATTAACCTCAATGCCATTCCGGATGGACCACATAATGGGGATGTCACCCTCCAACACTCGTGAATGATTGTAGGCCCGAGGAAACAATATGTGGGTGATGACGTAGAAGAGGATCTGAGAACTAACAGTCAGTTGTCCCACAGTCACTATAGGTCTATGCCCTCCTGGCCTCCTGAGCGCATACACAGCCTTATCTCGAACATATCCCTCCATGACAAAATTGGTGTCCCCATCAAACTGGTATCTATCACCAGCATCAAAATCAAATCCAAGAAGATCCGTCCACATGTCAGCCGTCACCAGAATGTCAACCCCGCAGACACGAGATTGTAGATCACCATGAATGTAGATCATGTTATGGTAGAAAGCTCTCACCATAACCTCTGAATAGGGACAACTCATCTCCGCCAGCCCTACCAAATGCGAAGTTCCCAACAACGGCACAATGTCAAGGCCCTCACGTGCAAAGAATGTCATGTCTAATGACTTCGGCTTAATGATGGGTCTGGAAGCAAAATCCCTTATGAATCGTTCATGCTCTGCTTCATTATTTTCAAACAAATATCCAAACGGGAGGTCAACAACGGGCTCAGGCTCAGGTTTCGGTGTATGTTGTTGCCTAGAGGAGGATGCCCCGCGCGATGCTCGGTGCTTGATCCGTCTCCCACGCACATTGCCGGTGTCAGCAGGAGCTTGTCTACGACGCATGATAAGAACAAAGACCTATAAAGGGAGGTTACAATCAATCAGGAAACAAGAAACATTCATCATTCTCAATTTCACATTTACATTCATCATTTTCACTAACAAACACTTTCAACATAAACAAGAAATACTCATAAACACAAAAAAATTCGCATAAACGCAAAAAAATTATCATAAACATGTACATTCATCATTTTCCTTTATAAATATCAATGAAAAACTCAAATCAATCATCAATACACAACAAAACCATCAATTCTTGATGAAAAACAAAGATAAATTCGTCCAAAAATAAAAAAATTCACATAAACGCAAAAAAATTATCATAAACATGTACATTCATCGTTTTCCTCCATAAATATCAATGAAAAACTCAAATCAATCGTACATACACAACAAAACCACCAATTCTTGATGAAAAACGAAGATAAATTCGTCCAAAAATAAAAAAATTCGCATAAACGCAAAAAAATTACCATAAACATATACATTCGTCGTTTTCCTCCATACATATCAATGAAAAACTCAAATCAATCATATATACACAATAAAACCGTCAAATCTAAGCACAAAACAGTAAAACACAAATGGGGTTTGCAATAACACAATGTCGACGTTGGAATTCCGAAAATGGGACGAAAACATACCGAAATTGATGCAAATGCAAGTTGATTGAAGTTCTCTTCGCAACCCACCAACGGATTCAGAGAGATTTTGGCGAAAAAGAGATGGGGGAGGGGTTTGGGGGGGGAGATCTAGTCGATTAGCGGCATTTGGGGTGTTTAAAAACCCTCACCGACGAAATTTAGTCGACTAAACCAAGTGGTTTAGTCAACTAAATTTCGAGGGGATTCAAAAAATTTGAACTCTCGAAATTTAGTCGACTAAACCCCTGGTTTAGTCGACTAAAGGGGGGTAGATTGGGAATATGTTTCCAGAGGAGGGTATAATGGGAAATAGTTTCAAAGTAGGGGCATTTTGGTAAATAGTTTCCTAAAAAAGAACACTATAGGAAAAAAGCCTCCGAGCAAAAAAAAAAGAAATTGGTGTTGCATGGAATCCAACACAACATCAAAACCCACGTTGTCTTATTATTAATACAATCCAACAAATAACAAGTATTTGATCAGTAACATAACCTGCATGTGAGAGCACATTTAAGTTCTTTTCTCCCGTATTCACGCCATGAATCTTGATCTTCCAAGCTACTATAGTTATCTCTAACACAAGCCTTTTCTTTCTCGCAGTGACAACATTTCATCTCACGCAACAGAGTTTTCCAAAGATTGAAACCCTCCACTACACTGCTTCCACAACTTGTTTGATTCTACTACAATTCAATCCTCTGTTACGACTGAGTGGTTGCCGGAGATTTGGGTCCTCTCTTATGACCCCCAAAACATCTCCCGCACCGGAAGCTTTTCCGGCGGAACTTGCGCACATGCTTCTGTTTAAAGGAAAATTTTCAATTTACACACACCGGAACCGGGCTGCCCGCCCATTTAGCCCGTCCCGGTCTCGACTGACAAAAAATGAACAACCCTTGTTTTCTGTGTTAGAAACCCTAGTGCCTCCTCCGCTCATTCACTTCACTTATTCACTGGCTCTGCCTCAAACCCTCTGTTTCACAGCCTCTTCTCCGCTCTCTCCTTTCAGCCACCTTCGTTCACTCCCTTAACACGCCGTTGCCTTCCTCGTTCAGACGTTCACTCTCTCATCTCTGATTTCGCGTTTGCTGTTGCCTCCTTTGTTCTCGCAGACGTGGTCGAGCTTCTCAGTTCTCAGTCTCACTCTCTGTTGTCACTTTGCCTTTCCCAGTCGAGCTCCAGGTTTGTGGCCTCCCCAATTTTTCTTTACTTTCTAATGTGTGCTTGAGATTCGTCTGATCAGTGTTTAATTTCGGTACTTACTATGTTGTTCTCTTCCTATTGTTTGTGAAAGTTTCATTTGATCTGAATGTTGTTTTTTTTTTTTGTTGGTGTGTGTGTGGATAGATTTGGAGTTTTGTTCTACTCTGGCCTTGCTGACAGCATCTTATATGTTTGAATCATGTGGTATTTTAGTATGTTATAAAGCTGAAGTTCAGCCACCGATTTGCATGAGGCTCTTGTCTAGGGCAACAAATGATAAGGTTGACGTTGATGCTTTCTTGGGTTTTCTAGAGTTTTAGGTTTGACTTCAAATTAATATCTTTTTCAAAGCCTTTAGTTTATTACTGCCTTGTAACTCTCATGTGAATCTGATGAAGATGTTCCTGAAATTTGTCAACTTGTTATGGTTTAAGTTAATCTGCCGGAAAAAGTTTTAAAATAGTTTTATGGTTCCTCAGATTTGTCAACTTGTTATGGTTTTTACTGTATTCTTTTGTTCTGTTAGGAATGAAATACTTAGCTTTTACAATAAACTAGCTAGCTGTATGATACGCGCGGATGAAAGGTCAAGCATTTATTAAATTAAATATTTACTAAATATTTTGTATGTACCACCCATTATTAATTTACAAAATATAATGTAGCTACCTTAAACATTATTCATCTTTCATAACCTTCTTGTTTTTTTATTTTTTATTTAGATCTCTAAGGGAATAATCAAAATATTAAATTAAATATTTACTAAATATTTTCTACCTACCACCCCTATTATTAATTTACAAAATATTGAGTAATCATCTTCCACATTATCTATCTTTTATAACCGCCTTGCTTTTTTTAATTTTCTTTACTTTAATATTTTGAACCTACCATTTTACTAATGTGTCGGCCAAAGTAATGCTTACTACTCTACTTTCATATAGTTAAGATTTCATAGGATAAGGCCACAGTTAATTCATTTAATTAATTCTTTAATTCCCCACTAATATTTTGCATGATGATTCTGAATTCTGAATTCAATCATTTGATAATGAAATGCTCTTTACAGTGTGAACAAAGATGACCACTGCACACACCCCTCAAGAAAACATTCAAACAACTGAAGGAGATTTGCCTTTTGCTGAAGAAGAGAATGACACAAATAATGAGGGTGAAAGTGGACCAAACAAGAGACATAAATCTAAAGGAGATCCTGGAACTGAAAATACGCTATCTTTGTACTCGGGCTCTCACCTAGCATCCTGTGAGACTGTAACTTGTCCTGAATTTAGTCAAGCGCGATGCAGAAAAGCTCTTGCAAGATTTATAATAAAGGATGGAATGCCTTTTGATATTGTGGAACGTGAGGGTTTTAAGGAGCTGTTGAGAACGTTTGAACCTCGCTTTCAAATGCCCTCAAGAGTGGAGGTTACGAGGGATTGCTGGAAGTTGTATCTTGAAGAAGCAAGAAATAATGAAAGGTATTTTAAAGAAACAAAAGTTCGTGTCTCCCTCACAATAAATACTTGGACTTCCAATCAGGATTCCAACTATATATGCCTAACTGCCCACTGGATTGATGAGGATTGGACATACCAGAAGCGAATCTTGAATTTTTGTGTAGTTAAAAACCATGAGGGGAATACAATTGCAGAAGAAATTGAGAAATGCTTATTCTCTTGGGGCATTAATAAGGTGTTTACTATTACAGTTGATGATGCTCCTTCGAACGACACTACAGTAGCATATTTGAAGAGGGTTTTGAAACACTGGAATGGACTAGTATGTGAGTGAAGGGGACTATTTGCACTTGCGGTGTTGTGCCCATATTTTAAACTTGGTTGTTTCTGATGTTTTAAAGGACATGCACACGTGTATTGAAGGCATTCGGAATGCCATTATATATGTAAGATCTTCTTCGGCAAGGTCTAGTAAATTCAAGGAGCTTGTGGAAAAAATGAAAATTGATTCAAAGAGTCTACTAAGCATAGATTGTCCAACAAGGTGGGATTCAACTTACGTGATGTTGGAGAATGCCATTAAATTTAGCAGTGTTTTTGAAAGGATGGAGCAGGAAGACAAGGATTATGTAAACAACTTCTTGGAGAATGAATTAATTGGTCCTCCTGATGGTTTGGATTGGAAATATGCTAAAGATTTTGTTATCTTTTTGAAGGTGCTCTACAACATCACTTTGCAATTTTCTGGATCACTTCACGTGACCTCAAATATATGCTTCCAACATATAGTTGATGTGTCTGATATTCTACAAGCAATGGAAAATAATCATAATTCTTTGCTATGTAATATGGCTAAGGGGATACAAAGCAAGTATAATAAGTATTGGGGGAAGTTTGAAAACCTTAATCCTTTGTTGATGATAGCTGTGGTACTTGATCCTAGGTATAAAATGAAATATTTGAATTTTATTTTTGAGGATAAGTTTCCTGACGCTGCAAAGTGTGAAGCCATGTCAAAGAAAGTCTTAGATGTCTTGTATTGTTTATATGACCATTATTCAAGTGAGCTCGACACATCTCAAACTCAAAATCAGAGTCAGACACAAGTAGAAAGTGAAAGTAGTAGTTTAACTCAAACCCTTATTTCTGTTAATGAAGCCTTCACTTTGTTGGGTTCTACGTCTTCAATGCAAAGGTTTCTTGCCCAAATTGAGACTAAGATTCAAACAGATAAGTATACAGAGGTGGAGAAGTATCTTCAAGCTGAGTTAGCTAAAGCACATGATCCTAAATTTGATATTTTGACCTAGTGGAAAGTGAATGCTACCAAGTACAAAGTCCTTTCATTGATTGCACGTGATGTGTTGGCCATGCCTGTCTCCACCGTGTTCTCAGAATCTGCATTTAGTACAAGAGGCTTTGTCATTGATGAATCCAGAGGTTCCTTATTCTCAAAGATGGCTGAGGCATTGATTTGTGCACAAAATTGGCTATCTCCATCTACATTAAAACCAAAAGAACTTGATATTGATAACTTTTATGAATCTGATAATGTAGTACAAGGTAATATCTATTCTTGGTTTTATTTAATTTATTCTTTTGTTCAAATTTATTAACTTAACAGTAATAATTGTTCTTTTCCTTATTTTTCTTTCCAGAAGTATTAGCAGCTTCATATATCTCAGATGAAGATGGGGATGAGGATGAAGATGAAGAGGAAGAGGAAGAAGATGAAGAATCGGAGAACTGGTAAATGTTGTTGAATAATGTTGTTTGTTACTTTGAATAAATTGCGTTGTGGTTGTATGGATGAATTGGGTTGTATTGTGGTTACATTTTAAGTCTTATGAATGTGGTTACCTGTTAATTATAACCATCATTTCATCTCTAGTTAATCCTGAATTGTTGCCTCATTAATAGATGAAATGAAATTTAAGGTGCAGTTTTATGATGACAAACCATTAGCTGCATCTGTTCCCAAGCGTGTAACATGTACTGTAAAGGAAGAGATTGTAGCCACGCCATACATATTACTGATTGAACAAACGAATAAAATTTTGCTTTTGAGAGCGTCTCGTGGTCTTGTCAGTCTGTCACCTCGTTGCTGAGTCTATCTTCATTTTTGTTCATGTCTGTTTTATAACATAGTCTGGTAAAAATATGCAAAGAATAACTTTGAAGCAGCTCCCTTTTTATTGATTCAAGCATTTGCTTAACACCTTGGGGCTTGTCTTTCCCTTGGTGGAGTCAGAATATCAAGCCTCCATACAATTTGTGTTGTCCCAGACCCATCCCTGCCCCATCCTATGAATATCCCTAGCCAACATTAAGGATATAATGGTTGACCTTCTATTCAGGCCATTGACCCTATCCTTATCCTTGCTGGGACTTGGGTAGACTCTTGGGATATCTATGACACCTCTACTTAGCAGGTAAGAGAGGGAACTCATTGGCTCAGACTACATCTCATGAGTGGCTTTGGGTTCAATTAGAGGTTTTAGAAGATACAAAGTATGGTGGTATGGATCATGTATGAATTTAAGGTTTTAAAACTATAATGTGGTATATCTATATGGATATAATCACTCACGTTGCTGTCTTATAATCAGTACTTGCATGTGTTGTAAATTAAATATTGGTCACTGGAACTCTGTCTCACCCTGTGGTTTATAATTCTTTACAGGCAATATTATCTCTAATGGTGGACATCAAGGGACACTCCTAAGGCTTGAAGCTCAGTAATTGCCTCACTTGTGATGACAAGTGCTAATTAATTGCACATTTTCAAATTAGGGCCCTCTGCATACTTCTGATGTATTTTGGGAAACACTTGCATGATTTGACTTTTAGAATGGTTGGCTGTTTTGTTTTGGATATTGTTATTGACTAATGATTATGGTTTTGAAACCTGTTAGTTGTAGCTGTGAATATCCATACACAAAGGTTTATCTATATTAATGAAGTTTATTCTGGAAAATGTGCTTTGTTGTAGTTGTGATGGAATTGGTCCTTGTGGATGGGCTTGAGGGCAGAACAGTTTTTTGCATCGCAGGTTTCAAATGTGCTCAAGCCCCATTTATTTACGAATATATATTTGGCATCAGAAATTGTGTGTTTTGAGTTCTCAGTCACGCTAGACTTTTGAATGACGAATTTTTTTCTTTCTTTCCTTTTTTTTTAATGATGGTTGGCTTTAATCATTTAGTTAAATTCTTTTATATAGTGTATTTAGTATATTTGTTTCTTATCATTGTAAGGCCACTGCTCGATGAAAATGTTATCATTTGCTCTAAATATAAGATCTAGACAAAGGGCATATTTTGTTTCTAAATGTAAGACTCCAATTGTTAGTAAATATGGAAAGACCCATAGAAGGAGGAACTAATATTTTATTTTGATTTTGCAAGTAGGAATATTTAATTTTGGATAAAGTCACTAAGAGCTAGTGAGATTACTTTTTAAGTGCAAGTGGGGCAAATTGTCCATTAGCTAAAAGCAAGTGGATTGCTAGTTGTTAAGAGCAAATGGTCTATTTTTGCAAATGGTTACTTTAATATCAAGTGGGTTATAAACTTATTCCTTTGCTATAGTCTATAAATAGGAGTGCTCATCTTTTGTCAACACACATTTGATGAATGAAAATATGATGAATTATTTGCTCTCTCCCTCTCTCTACATGCTATCTCCTTTTCCTCGCAAATTGTGAAACAGTTTATCATTTCCCTCCCTCTCCTCCGTTCTGTTTTTCTCTTACCCCTGTTTCAATTTCCCTTGTCCTAAATCAGGTCTTTTTTGTGAGATTGAGTGTGAGCGAGTTTTACATCATCAATCCTTGAACGTGTAATTTTTGTCTTCAAAATATCACACTTGATTGCACAAATAAATTATAAAGGAAGTTTCCATCAAAGGTAATTTCTACTACACATGATTAAATAAAGCCTTCAAGAGAAACAAATACACTTTTGTGACAATTAAATAACTAAATTAATTTCTTTAGTATATGTAAATTAGTGATTTATCAAGAACAAGAGGTAATAAGTTTTTATAGTTTTGAAAGAAGGGTGTTATCTAAGGACCGCCATAGTAAATTAATTTCTTTAGTATATGTAAATTAGTTATTTATCAAGAACAAGAGGTAATAAGTTTTTATAGTTTTGAAAGAAGGGTGTTATTTAAGGGCCGCCATAGTAAGTTAGCAACATGTAATGACAAGTTCCGGTGTAAGAAATGACAATAAATCAATGATGCTAACTTGTTATTGATTTTCCAAGAGCTTTTTCTCTTGACGGCACATGAGACACCTTCGCCCCCAAAACAAAGAGATAAAATGGTAAAGGATCTCCACATTAGAGCCACACAAGAAAATGTCTTGTAAAAGGGACATGAGTAAAAACTAAAACAACTTGAAGCTCAATAAAATATGCAAAAATTATTTTTAAAAAAAAACCAAAAAGGCTAAATAAACATGACTGTGTAGATATTCCATATTAGATATTTACAGTGAGCAAAATTACTGCATTATAGTGATATCCTCAAGTTTTGGGTTTTTCCCTGCATACCTCCAGAAATTAGATTAGTCTTTGCTTTTTTTTATATAAGGCAAAATGATACTAATAAAGTAAGAATATTATAAAGTACCAATTATAACATAACAATAAGAAAAAATTAACTACCTTATAAAACGGACAGATGGGGTCGTGAATATAGATACCCAAGAGAAAACATTCGTCATTCCAAACTACATATTTTATAGTAGTAAGAGGGAGGTTGATTATTCTTTTGCTGATGCAAAGAATTTCCAGTGAGTCATTCCTAGATATCAGTAGATCTTTTCTGATAAACATCCAAAGAGTTGACCGGAAACAGAGAAGAATAAAGGGAATAAAAGGGGTTGGTTCAGCAAAAATGCTTAATAGAATACCATTGTCACATTAGACTGGTCTTTGTTGTTGGCGAATGATACTAATGATCTTAAATAAAAAAGATAATAAATATTGTTTTTATATTTTAAAATTTATAACAAGAACAATCATTGATAAGATTTGTAAAATATATACAAAATTAAATAGAACATATATCTTTCAGTTTAATATAAAAATATTTAAAATAAAGATGAAAGCATCTCAAAATGCCATTAGTCGATATCCAACGAATCGAATAAAAAAGAAAAAACTGGCCACAGAAAAAGCATGTAAATGATCTAAATTTTGATTTTTTTTTATTTTTTTATTTTTGTTGAGCACATAAGTAGTTAATTTTATTTCTGACTATATTTTAACTTGCTAAAAAAATAAAACAAAAGCATTGGACTTCTTAATTAATATAGATATTATTAAATTTACGATCAATTCATATTTAATAATGAATAATAATATAAGTCATGATCATATAAAATATTTTTTTAAATTTGTGAGAAAATATTAGTTTAAGGGACGTCGTCGGGGCTGCAACAACCACAAGGTAGCTCTTTGATTTTGCAGTCTTTACTTTCGGGGCTTAGCTCCTGCCCATGTTACGGAAAAAACATTATTTCATGGCTCCTACCTTTATTAGTATAATTTTGTTTCACAATTAACAAATTCATTAAATCTTATGCATAGCAGGGGCAATGAACTAGTGAATTGAACCATTTAGTAACTAACAACGTAGAGAATTTGAGTTTAAAAAACTTAATACTTATCAAATAATATCTATCATGAATTTAGGTATTTAAGAGCCAAAAGAATTTTTTTAAAAAAAATTAAATAAATATTTTTTAAATTTCAAAATTTTCTATAGAATTTTTGTAATTGAAATTTGTTTTTTAAAAAAAACATAAAAATAACATTTAAAACAAATATTTCTCTCAGTTTACACAACATTTTTTGAAGATACTAGAGAGAGTATTTTTGAATTTTCTCTCAAACATATCTATTGGGAAAAAAAAGAAAGATGAGGATGAGGATGTTGGAATGAATAAATGGCAATATTGATGGGAAGGCTGCCAAACTATGCCTTCATGGTTAAGAAACTGAAACAAATCTGGTCGCAGAAAGAAGATATTGAGATTTTTTATTTGGAGAACGATTTCTTCTTGGTTAGCTTTCAGAACATGGATGACTACATGGAGGTGTTAACAGGTGGACTGTGGGTGGTTAAGGATGCTTACTTCAATGTTGCGAGGTGCAAGCCAGAATTTAATCCGAAGAAGGAAAGAATTGAATTAATGGTGGCTTGGGTGAGAATTCAAGAGTTACCAGCGCATTTGTTTGACAAGAAGTTTCTGCTAAACCTCTGAAATGCCATTGGAAGAGCAATTCGGCTGGACATTCACACTGCAAGAAGAACCAGAGGTTTGCTAGAATGTGTGTTGAGCTTGACTTAACTTAGTCTATGGTGCCTGAGTTTGTTGTTGATGGTGAAATATTATCTGTTGAATATAAAAGTATGGGATTATTTTGTAAAAAATGTGGTTCATACGGGCATCTTAAGGAGCAGTGTGAGGATTTTCATAAGAAGCAAAATGGTGGGTGTGATAGGAATAAAATGGAAGGGGTGAATGGGATGGAGGAAGTTAGTGGTGAACAGGAGGTATGGAAAACTGTTCAAAGAGGTAGAAGGCAAAGAAAAATGGCACTACTGGGCATGATTTGCAGAAGGGGTCAAGATTCAATGTATGAGAGGTTGAAGAGCCAGATTTTAGAAATATGGTGCCAGAAGAGAATGGCCAGCAGAGTGTGAGGAGGGATATTTCTAAGGGGCAGAGGCAGATGCGAGCTGTGGAAAAAGTGAAGATTAAGCAGAAAAAAAGCAAGATAAGGAGTATGTCAAGGTTGGTGGGGAAATTTAGGTGCTTTTAAAGTGAAAGAATGGGGATAATAATAATAATAATCAGGATGACAGGAGGGAAAAGGAACTGAAGTTGAAGAGTGCAATGCAGAAATATAGAGGGAATATGAGCAGCAATATAGTTGAGGAGTCAATAGAACATTATGGGGCAATTTCGCAAATTGAAAGGAAGAGGTATGAGGGACGGGTGGTTGAAGTGTGGGGAAAGGAAAATGTTGATCTAGGAGAGAAAATGAAGGAAAAAGGAGGGCTGATATGGATGCTGGAGACATGGTTGGGTATGATGATGAAGATCCTATTGAGTGCACATGGATGAACGTTGGAGGAGTGAATACTCTTGCACTTGCTGAAGACTGTTAAGGTCTGATTAGTTTTTCAAATTAATATTTGATTATGAAGATATTAATTTGAAACAGCAGGGGTGCAGCTAGCAAGGGTTTTGCTGTTGCATTAAAGGGTTTAAAGCTAAAGTATAAGCTGGAAATAGTGGAGATTTTGGAGCCAAGAATAAGTGGAGGGGTGGCTGAAAGAGTGATTAAAAGGGGATTTAGAAGGTCGTTTAGAGCTGAAGCAGCTGGTTTTTCAGGCGGTATATGGGTATGTGGGATGTTGGAATGATTCAGGTTGAAGAGGTGCTGAAAGATTATCAGTTCATTCATTGTAAAATTAAGGCAGGTGAAACGGAATGTTTGTTGACTGCGGTTTATGGTAATCTTAATGAACAGAAGAGACAGCCGCTGTAAGGGAAATTGAGAAGTTCGCACCAAGGGATAAGGGACCCAAGGATGATTGTGGGTGATTTTAATGAGATTAAGTCACCATTGGAGCAAAAAGGGGGAGGAAGAGTGAATGAGGCAAGATGTAGGCGTTTCAATGATTGGATAGGGTAAACAAGAGGCTAGATAGATGTTTAATTAATTCCCAGTGGCAATGTAATTTCGAAAATGCTGAAGTTAAGATTCTGCCTCGTTTTTGTTCTGTTCGCCACCCAATTTTAGTGGATTTGCTGCCGGAAATGTTTTCTAACAAGAGAAGAATGTTCAGATTTGAACCTGAGTGGCAATTGAATGATCAGTTCCAACCAAAACTGCGGGAGTTTTGGAAGGAGGCAGAAACTCATATAAATCTAGGCTCTTTGCAGAATAAATTACGTTGTTGGAATAGGGAGATGTTTGGAAGATTAGAGTATAGGAAGAGAAGATTAACAAACAGGTTTTATGGAATTCAATGTAGCTTTGCTCGAAGTGCAAATCCATTTTTGCTACGGCTTGAAAAAGAATTGGAACATGAGCTGACTGAGACTTTGAAACAAGAAGAGGTTATGTGGTTTAAAAAGTCGAAAGAAAAATGGAAAGGCCCTTGTTCGCAGAAGGAGAAATAGAATAAGAATGCTATATAATGAAGTGGGGGAATGATTGGATGAGGAAGCGGAATTAGCAAAACTGTTCAATAAATTTTATATGAATCTGTTTGAAGAGGAGAAGAAAGATCGAGAATGGAGAATAACCAGATATAAATGGGGAAGGGCGGATTCGAGTTATTTGGCACATGTAAGTAGGGAGATTAGTAGAGAGGAGGTGCATAATGCTTTCTTTCAAATGAGTGGATTCAAAGTGCCGGGCGAGGATGGGTTCCCAGCAATATTTTATCAGTAAAATTGGAGCATTGTTGGGAAGTCAGTGATAAAGTTGATGAGAGGGCTTTGGAGGGATCCAGAAAGAATAAAGGAGATAAACAGTACTCTTCTTGTCTTGATTCCAAAGATGGAAAGACCAGATCTGGTAAGCCAATTCAGACCTATAGCTCTTTGTAATGTTCTTTATAAGGGGTTAACAAAGGTGATTGTGAATAGATTGAAACCTCTAATGGACAAACTAGTTTCCCCTCATCAAACTAGTTTTGTGCCAAAAAGGAGCATACATGATAATATTATCATAGCTAAGGAAATAGTGCATTCAATGAATAGGATGACCAGAAAAAAGGGTTATATGGAAATTAAAATAGATTTAGAGAAAACATATGATAGGATGTCGTGAGGGTTTGTTGAGAGGGTTATGGAGAAAGTAGGTTTGGAGGAACATGTGATTAGTGTGATTACAGCTTGTATTAGGACTCCAATAATGTCAATTTTGTGGAATGGTGAAAAGCAGGAAGAATTTATTCCTTCAAGAGGCTTAAGGCAAGGTGATCCACTTTCTCCATACCTGTTTGTATTGGGTATGGAGAAATTAACACACATGATTGTGGATAGTGTGGATTTGGGGGTTTGGAAACCTTTTGAGGGTGGGACGCAGGGGCATAGCCATATCTCATCTTTTATTTTCTGATGATTTGCTGTTATTTTGTGAGGCAAATTAGATCAAGCTTGCAATGTGTTGGAAATTCTGGAGAATTTTGGAGCAGTTGCAGGACAAAGACTGAATGCTCAAAAGACAAGCATATTTTTCTCCAAAAATACAGAGAAAGCAATACAAAAGGAAATTTGCAGTTTGACAGGGTTCAGAGTTGTGGAGGACTGGAAGTTACTTGGGTGCTTATATTTATAGAGGAAGAAACAATAAAGATAAATTCTAGTTCCCAATTGACAGAATGCAGAGCAAACCAAGTGGATGGAAAAAACAGTCATTGTCCTTGGAGGGCAGGCTTACTTTAGTGCAATCAGTGATGAATCAAAAAGACTATGGGAACAATTGGGTGAGACTGACATTGAATCTGAATTTTACAAGTTGCAGGGCAAGGATTGGTTTAGATGGATTTTGTGCAGAAAAGAATGAAAGAAACAAACTGAATTTGGTATAGCATGTTGGCTACGATGGTCTTGGAGAAAAGCTTGTTTGAGATTGGATTTAGGCTTCCTGAGCAGCCAAGAATGGTGATAGAACATTATGTAAATGAAATATTGTTGGGAAAAGAAAAGTTTGAAGAGGTGGGTGCAAGAAGATAGGAGCAGAACATAAGATGGATGACGCCTGAGGTGAGGTGGACGAAACTAAACACTGATGGGGCATCAAAAGGTGAGTTAAATGCTGCTGGATGTGGAGGATTACTTAGAGATTGCAATGGATGATAGATCATTGGATTTCCTAGAAAGCTGGGAATCTATTCTGCAGTTAAGGTTGAGATCTGAGGTATTATTACAGGTCTGCAGTTGGCTAGCAAGGCAGGCATACAGAATTTAGTTGTGGAATGTGGTTGCTTATCTGTTGTAAATATATTGAGCAAGATTAGGGACGATGATGTGATAAGCTCTAGTCTTTTAAAAATTGTAAAATGTGAGATGATTAGACTTGACCAGATTAGAATCATGCATGTGTTTAGGGAAATTCCTCTGCTGATTGTTTGGCCAATCTGAGTTTAGGTTTAGATGAGGTTTTTGAAGCTCCTCCTCAGGAAGTGAGAGAGTGTTTGTACAGCGATTTTGTAGGGGTTGTTATTCCCCGCATGATTTTGATATAATGAGAAGGGCTTAGCCCCGTATATTCACAAACAAAAAAAAAAAAAGAAGGAAATCTTATCAGCTCCAGAACTAACATATTCTGAAGCAACTTCCAAACTAGAATAGTGCCTAGGAACATACTTTTAGGATGTAACGCTCAATTAACAGTCTAAGTAAACACATAAAGCTAAGGCTAAGGACCTATACATCCTCAAATAAAAAACTTGCACGCGCAAGTTAAAATTATGTGACTACAATTACCGGAATGACTAGGACAATACCTGCCATCAGAATCTGTAAAATCTCTAATTCCACCCTGAACAGTTAAGGGTACAAAAACTTTTTTTTCTGATGTACATCGCGAAACCTGGGAAGCACATAAGACATGAAATCCAAAGTAAATATAGGAAAGTATACTCGATTTAAGCATGTGCACGGAAATTGAAGTTCCAAATAACATTGAAAACTTCCTTTCTAGCATGATTGACAAACCTGCAACATAGGCAAGTCACCAAGAGGGAAGTCCCCAAAACCAGCAATGTCCAGAAAGTTGATCTGCAACCCAAGGCATAAATAAGTCAATATAAAATGGTTCATAGTGAGAGTAAACAGCAGATTTTTTGAAGGCATACCTCGTCAGCTCCATCCTTGTAGAACTTTCTGGCAAGCTCAACAGGCTTGCCAAGATTTCTTACCTAACAATTAAAATAATCAGATGACAAAAGTATAGGTTTGACTAACAGGGAAAAATATATCAGAACGTTTGATTTTGTAGGGGTGAATGCCAATGGCTAAAGAGCGAATGAGTTTAAAACTTCAAACAGCAAAAGACAACACTCATGGAATTGTTCATTAATAAAATCATATTCAACCAAACTGACCACAAAGCCTTATCCCACTAAGGGTCGGCTATAAGGATTGCACAGTGCCATTGTGTTCTATCAAAAACTATAACTTTGTATAGATTATTAACCAAAAGATATTGCTTTATAACCTCATTGATGAAATCATATAACAGAACACAAAATTAATCAATTTATTAAATATTAAATATCATCATGTTGTGTTTCTTTTAGTTTAATTACATATCTTGATAACTAGTCTGTGGCTTTGTGCTGCACAGGTAATGTCTAATGCTTTTAACATGAGCAACCCAATAAAAATAAAATAAACATTATAGACCATACCTCTTTCTCCTATGTTTCTTATGACAAACATCATACTGGTCTCCTTTGGTTACAACGTCCCCCTTGTCATCTGCCCTCACATCAAGACAAGCAATCACCTTAACAGATAACCTCTTGTTACTAAACCAAATAAAAATTGTTATTATCACACTGACCTCAATTCCCTCCAAAAGAAGATAATCCCTAAAAAATAAATGAGTTAAAAGAAACTGAAACCAGAGTATAATTGTCAAAAGCAGGAAATAAAATAGACAGGTCCCAAGAAAAATTTAGCCCAAGCATTTATACCGAAACAACTATAATACAGGCTTCCATCACCATACCCTTTTTGCTAGTTTTGAAGCCTTCCATCCACCAGCCTTCTGTCATTAGATGAACATTACAAATGGTTAGCCAACTTGAGAAAAAATTGAGAGTAATAGAATTGATTTCTGCAATGTGCATATTCAGAATAGCATGAAAACCACCTTTGTCCTGTTTGGAATTAAGAATCTTCTTCAAATAGAAAGTCCAACCTCAGCAAATTTCAATTTTAGAAATCAGCATAAGAACTAGCAATATACAACTCAAAACTTAAGAACTAAGAAAATCAAAGGCTAAAGTAAAGTTTTAATTTCAAATCAGAGTAGATATCTTCCCCTCATTTTTCTTTTCATTTCATTTTTCAGAGTCAATGAGGCCTCCAGAGAGAAGGCTACAGAATTAGATATACTTTTTATACTTTATTATTTCAAAAAACAAAATATGGAATCATTCAATTTATCTACTGCTTGACCAACAATTAGTTACAAAATATGTAAAATTCTTGTTGTCTACAAAATGGAGCAGAAATTAAATTATGATATAAAACATAAAAAATACTTGCCTCCACTCTTTTCAGGATGGAACTGAACTGCATGCACATTTCCTGTTCTAATAGATGCTATAAAATTGTCGCCATAATGACAAGTGGAGGATACCCACTCTTTATTTTTGTCTGACTGAATTAATAGGGGGGAAAAATCCTTTAACGAAGGCCCATAATGAACAAAGCAACAACCAAAATAAGAAAAGGAAAAGAAGAAATGTACTGGCATTGCACGATAAGAGTGCACAAAATAGACATGACGGTTTCCAACATCTTCAAGAATTTCTGAATCCATTGCGACATGCAAAGCATTCCAGCTGATATGCGGAACTCTAAAACCATCTGATGAGTCAAATCGCCCAATAGTTCCAGGTAATAGACCAAGACCCTTTACTGTGGCACAGACACAGTTGTTGATTCAAACTATCAAAAACAAGAAGCATTATAAATAATTAAAAATTTGCATATGCAATGCACTGAACATTTGGTCAAATTACTCAAATTAGAGACATTTTCTCACTTATTCCGCTGTTCTCTTTAGAAGTAAAAACAATTCAAGATAACTGACTGACATTTAATATAAAAGAATATGCTGAGACAATGCATGCAATCTAGCCACAACCAACATCATAATTTGCCTTGATCTTAACCACCACATGTTGACAATAGTTTTTATGCAGACCAAATAAATACTTCACCACTAAAACTTTTGAATGCATTAGATTACAAAGTGTCATTTGGCAAAGTATACAAATAAATGTGCGGAGATACGGTATGCATACATGTAGGTATTTCCAAATGAAGGTTTGTGCAAAGAAACTGAATTAAAACAGGAACATGAACTAAAGCTTTTTTTCATTTTAAACTAACATGATACAGACATCTTTCGCTAAAACTCCTTTCTTTTGGTGCACCACAACATAGACATCAGATGATTAGAACTTTTGAAATCCTGTCAACTACATGAATCCCATACTTCTAGTAGATTCTAATCCTATATCGACAAATATCAAAATCATATAGGCTACAGTAGTAACATATCAATCAGTGAAAAAGAATCAGCCATAACAAGGTTAATGAAATAAGATGAAATAATAAAAGGAGAGTTTATAACTGACTTGGTCCATCCTCCTCACTTGATTCAAAAAGTAGCTGAAGTCCAAGACAGATGCCTAAAAATGGGCGATCCTTCTCCATATATGAACATAATGCCTCAGCCATCCTGCAAAATGTTTACATGAATCTATAGAAACTAGGAAAGAAAAATGAAAGTATCCAGCTACCATTGGAAAAGGAAAATAATAAACTCCCAACTCCAAAAGAAGGGGGAAAATAGAAGAATCTATAGTATATATAGGAGACCTTTTTTTTCAATTTGAATTTATAAGGACAATGTGGGAGAAATCAAGAATTACAAAAGGCAATTAATATTTAAAAAACACTTATCTCACATACAGTATCAAAACAACGAAAACGCAGGTATAACTTGTACTTCAAATGTAAAAGAAACTCAATTGCAAAGCAAAACCAACGATTTTTTCTTCCATGTTACCAATGTACGTAATGATTATGTATTTCAAAAAAAAAAATGGAAGTTTTATCATTCAAAAACTCCCCAGTCTTGTTTAGCACTTCCATTGCAGGGGCAAATGCTCCAACACCTGGAAAGTTTAAGCGGTCCGCATTCAAAATGTCTTCGGAAGTTTGCACCCAATAAATGAAGTTGTTTCAAATTCAAGAAATTCATGTTATGCAACCATTTTATAGCGCATGGCATATTAAACTATCTCAATCGAACTTAAAGCCAAAATCCAACCAAACAAAAATATTACATCTTCAATGTCGAATCCGATAGAGTTCCTAACACTTCCAACATTGCCAGCTCCATAATCAAGCAGAGTAACAACTACGCCAGAAGTGGGACAAAAAAAATCAGGAATGG
This sequence comes from Acacia confusa, assembly GCA_037074495.1. Taxonomy (NCBI): domain Eukaryota; kingdom Viridiplantae; phylum Streptophyta; class Magnoliopsida; order Fabales; family Fabaceae; genus Acacia; species Acacia confusa. The sequence goes on along the minus strand of CM073502.1, from coordinate 39,838,310 downwards.
AGGTATTGAAGAAGCAAAATCCATAAAGAACTTAGCATGCACAATTCTAGGAAGAGAGCAAACCAGAGTCAGCAGAAGAGGAAGCGCGAACTGAGAAGTTTCTGGAGAGTTTTACATTGGTAAAACGAGAGCAATTTCTGAATGAAACTTTATCCCCAAGGAGCAAGAGAGAAGAAGAGCTATAGGAAAAGCATGATGAAGACGACGATGCAAGAGAGCTTAAGCACGAACCAGAGGAGAACACTGCTGCCGCCTCCTCCTCCTCCTCCTCCATTGATGTTCCTATTTGGACCTTTTGCTTCCTCCCCCTAGTATGTGTGGAATCTGAACTGAACTAACGTTGCCTATTGTCACTGCCGGCCTTCAAAGAAACTGAAACCAGAGTATAATTGTCTAAGCTAGGAAATAAATTAGACAGGCCCCAAGAAAAATTTAACCTAAGAATATATACAGAAACAACCATAATACATGCTTCCATCTTTTTGCTAGTTTTGAAGCCTTCCCTCCATCAGCCTTCATTAGATGAACATTACAAATGGTTAGCCAACTTGAGATAAAATTGATAGTAATATAATTGATTTCTGCAATGTGCATATTCAGAATAGCATGAAAGCCACCTTTGTCCTGTTTGATCTTGGATTTAAGAGTCTTCTTAAAACAGAAAAACCAACATCTGTAAATTTCAATTTTAGGAATCAGTATAAGAAACAGCAATAAACAACTCAAAACTTAAAAACTAAGAAAATAAAAGGCCAAAGTAAAATTTTAATTTCAAATCAAAGAAGACATCTTCCATTCATTTTCATTTTCATTTTGATTTTTCTATGCCATCGAGGCATCCAGACAGAATTCAACAGAATTAGATATACTTTTTATGCTTTATTATTGCAAAAACAAAATAAGGAATCATTCAATTTCTCTCCTGCTTGACCAACAATTTGTTACAAAAAATTAAATTTTTTTGTTTTTTTACATAGTTAAGGTATCCAACGCACATACTCTACAAAATGAAGCAGAAATTAAATTACAATATAGAAGAAAAAAACTTGCCTCCACTCTTTTCAGGATGGAACTGAACTGCAAGCACATTTCCTCTTCTATTAGATGCTATAAAATTGTCACCATAATTACAAGTGGAGGATACCCACTCTTTATGTTTGTCCAACTGAGTTAAAATAAGAAAAAGTTTAACAAATGCCAATAATGAACAAAGCAACAACCCAAATAAGAAAAGGGAAAGAAGAAATATACTGGCATTGCACGAAGAAAACTTAACGGTTTCTCAAGTCCATTGTGACTTGTAAAGCATTCCAGCCAATATGCTGAACGCTAAAACCGTTTGTCGAGTCAAATTGCCCAACAGTTCCATTTATTGGTCCAAAACCCTTTACAGTTGCAGAAACAGTTATTGATTCAATACTATCAATAACTAGAAGCATCATAAATAATTAAAAATTTGCATATGCAATGCCCTGGACATTTAGCCAAATAACACATGTTAGAGGACATTTTCTCCCATATTAGTCTTGTGTGTTTGACAAGTTCAGATCCATTAAAATTCTCTAACAGCTAACTGCTGCATGTAATTGAGTAAACAAGAAGATGATTACATCTCTTCCATTACAAAGTGGATATGAGTGGCGTTAAGTAAAGAAGACCCACAGAACTCATAGAAGCCTTGTTATGAATGCATTTAATAGAATTATGTATGAAATTCCCTAAACCATTAGTACCTGATTTTTTTCCTTCCATCTTGGAAAAATACTAGAACCTAATAGCTGCAAGTGATCTTTCATCTCATCATTTGACACCAACAAGCCTCTACACCTAACAGCTGCATATAGCCAAACACTGATATTTAAAAAAGACAAAAGAAGACAACTTTTGGATGAGGGAAATGAATTTGTTCAAGACTATACTTGAACAGATCACAGGTGCAAAAGATTCTAGAATGTATGGTGAAATTAGACAAGTAAATGAAATTTAAGACACACATCAGTTATCATTCAACAAGAAAAAGGTTGGAAACATAAAAACCTTTATAATAATATCATGGTGATTGTCAGCCTTTTCTTTTTATGATCTTTTTCATGTTCTTTAATCAACCTTTCTTGCAACAATCAATTTTAAAAAAGGATTAGTTTGTCATGAACAAGAGATGGAAATCTAAGAACCACTATGATAGGTTAAAGGTGAGTCTCAACCTTTTCTTTCATATGCGTTCTTTTTTAATTCATACTCTTTCTTCAACATGTCTTGCAATAAACCATTGAACAAAATGGTTAGTTTCCCTAAAATAAAGGTTGGAAAACCAAACAACATTACAATAGTATAAAGTTAAGCCTTAGCCTTTCCTATTGTTTGTGTTCTTTTTCTTCATGTTCCTTCTTCAGCCTCTCTTGCAGCAATCATTGTAGAAAATGGATCATATTCCCAAAAAAAAAAAAAAAAAGCAACTGAAATAGCACAAAAACAAGTCATGGACTAACAAAATTAATCCTCCCTTACTTCAGAGTTATAAAACAGCACATCGAAATTCATTGCAGTAGAGCGTGCCAGGCCAGAATAGCATAATGATTTTTTTTTTTTTATTGAAAGAATAGTATAATTAATGATGATACCTTGAACATGTTAAAAAGGCATATGTTTTTGGACAGGGAAACACCTTACCATGTCATGGTCTATAAGTTCATCCTATATATCCCATCCAATGTGCTCTACAAGATCTTCATCTTGGGCCACCTAAAAACAAGTGCTACTTATGAATTTTTTTTGCCCCAAAATAAGTGACATTTGAATTGTAGTTTCACTTTGCGACTCTCACTCAACACTAGAAATTGGAGGTAGATAGAACACACACAAATAGGTTATATTCATCAAGAAAAAGGTTGGGAAACTAATAACCTCTATAATAGGATAAAAGTGAGCGTCGGCATTCTTTTTGTGTTCTTCTTCTTTGTTCTTTCTTCAACCTCCCTCGGAACAATCAATGTGAAAAAAAAAAAAGTTTGTCAAGAACAAAGGATGGAAAACTAAGAATCATTATGATAGTTTAAAAGGTGAGTCTCAACCTTTTATTTCATTTGTGCTCTTTTTCTTCATGCTCTTTCTTCAACCTCTCCTGAAACAATCCATTGTACAAAATGAATTAGTTTCATTAAAATAAAGGTCGGAAAACTAAGAAACACTATAATAGTATAAAAGGTAAGCCTCGGCCTTTCCTTTTGTTTGTGTTCTTTTTCTTCATTTTCCTTCCTCAACCTCTCCTGCAGTAATCCATCATACAAAATGGATCAGATTCCAAAGAATAAAGCAACAGAAATAGCACAAGAACAAGTGATGGACTAACAAGATTGATCCTCCCTTCCTTTAGAGGTTCATAGTTCAAGGAACAATAATTTGAAATTCATTGATCTAATTACAACTCAGGAAGAAGAAAAAGGACATATAGGATAACAATACATATCAACAGACACATGTACATACCACTGGTCACAGATAGTTGGCCTCCTAAAATCATAGTAGCACCTCCATCCACACCTACAAAATCAAACATTACAATATTTATTACATGTCCACTTATTGATGTTGATTGAAAATTTTGTTTGAGAGAGGCTATTAAAACTCTCGCGCAAAACTCAAGATCTAAGATAAAATGGAAATGGCAAAGTGAAGAAATGACAAAAGCCCAAGGGGACCAAACAAACGCAAAGGAAAAAAAAGGAAATATATAAGATCACAAGCAAAGGCAAACCAAGGTAATTCAACATCGTTCCTATCAAAGGAACTTCACATGAATCAAGTTTCTAAGCACCATGGCAACCACTTTAACAAGGTGAACCTAAGCTAGTAGTCCCTCACGAATGACAAGTTTTTAACTCTCTCACTCAAAGTGTTTGGGCTTGTGTTTACACTCAAAAATCCACCATATCTAATCCCCTTTCCATAAGCTTGGCTATTATCTAGGTCCTCCACCACTAACAATTGGATGCTAAACATAGATCAAAAGGACTCTTATTGGGTGGTAAAGTTGGTGATTTTAAAAATCAAGAGTCATTAAGAAAATAATAGGATAGAAAGAGTATGCATACAATAAATTTAAGGCCTAGAATTCACAACCACCCCATGAAGCAAATGAAAGGGAGATCTGCATAAATAACAAGTGTATCCCAAAGGCAGATATGCATAAATAACAAGTGTATCCCCTCCCTCTCTTTTGTTTTTCTTTCTTTCTTCTCCTTTTCCTCTTTTTTTTTTCTTGTTTTTTGCCTTTTTTCTCAACTTTTTTTTTTTACACTCCCAAGTTTCGAGTATAAAAGTGATAGTTCACCAATTATATCCTCCTAGTTAGCAAAAGTTACAAGATAATAATGCTAAGAGATCAAATTATGAACACAATTAGGAAAGAGGAATATAACCGAGAGAGTCCCTCAGAGATGTAAGTGTTTCGCTCATCTCACCTTTATGGGGTTTTTTCTCTCAAACCAACCTAGGCTAGGCCCTACCATAGGCTTGTAATAATTCTGATTACTACCACCACTTACATGTGCATTCAAGAATCAAGAGGTCTTTCCCGCTTGTAATGTTGGAGAGAGGTCACATGGCATGGATGATGGGGGTGGTAAGTATTGTACATGTAAACGAAACGAATAGCATCCAAAATTTGTCATATAATATATAAGAGTAGTAATAATGTTGCTAATCAAGAGAGCTAGGCGGGGATGCCTTTCTTTTTTTCTTTATTTCTCTTTTCTTTTTTTTATTGGCTTTCTTGTTTCTTTTTTCTAGCCATTTTTTTTTTTCCTTTTGAGGAGCTATATATTTTTATTTTCTTTCTTTAGGCTCCTTTCTCTCTCTTTTTTTTATGCCTTTTTTCTTTCTTTTTTCCTTTGTCTTTTTGCAGCTGCAATTTTTTTCCTTTCCTTCTCTTTTCGGACCAACATTTTTTCTTTTTTTCCTTGTGATATTTTTTTGTCATCCCTCCTATAATTGAATAATAGCAACAATACCACAAGATGTAATTTAATGCTTAGAAATATATTTTCATGCACAATAACTTACCACAATATAATGGAATTTGAGAAAGGTGATAGGCTCAAAGGGGTAGCAAGGGATAATGATTTTTGTGGCTTGTGTTTGGGATAAAAAAGGGTTTAGAATATGAATGCCTCTATCATTTTAAAGAATTGCACATGCGGAAAGTAGCCATAAAAAGAATTAGAACAAGTTCTGAAGAGTCACCAGCGTAAGAGGTTAATCACACAATTTTTGGAAATATAGGCTCAAAGATCCTTCCAACAAGGCTATATCTCTCTCGTGAGATATTCACAAAATCCAATTGAAGACTAATTGATCGCAGAGCATTGCCCTTACCTGTTTCTAAAGCTAACCTTCAAAATATAATCAACTCACCCATCAAAATCAACAATGAGTATGAGAGATTCGTGCGTATATTAGAATATTAAGGATGTGCACACTCCCCAATCAGTCAAATCCAATCAAAGTGAATAGGCCATAGAACATATATGCATAATTTAAGGCTAAAAGGGGTTAGGCAATGATGTAGTGATGCACCAAGGTAGGCAATTTGGATCTAGCTATAAATAACATGGTAGCAAATATTTACAAGTTCTTTTTTTGGCAATGGGTATTGGAGGAAAACATAATTTAAGGCTCAAAGTGGTTAGACAATGGTTATTGGAAGGAAATATAAGTTAAGGAAAACAAGTTCTTTTTTTGGCTATGGGTATTGGAAGAAAACATAATTTAAGGCTCAAAGTGGTTTAGGCAATGGATGTAGTAATGAGTCAAAATAGGCAATTTGGATCTAGTATAAATAACGTGATAGGATATATTTACAAGTTTTTTTTTTTTTTGGCTATGGGCAATGAAGGAAAATATAACTTAAGTCTCAAAATGGTTAGGAAATGGATGCAGTAATGCATCAAGGTGCTCTAACTATAAACAAAATGAATGAATGCCTTTCTCATTTCTATGTCTAGCAAATGCAAATATGTGGCCTCAAACAAGACGCAAGCCAAGTTATAGAGTAAGGAAAGGATAGGTGGTACACACATGAAATGAATATGAATAGGCCCAAAAACCTCACTAGGTCATGACTACCAACTTAGCATTCACCTAAAACCAAAACGATTGCCATGTAGCTTTTCTACTCAACACACGACCAATCACTCATCAATTCAAGAATGCATCCAAACCAAGGATTGCCTCATACTTGCAATTCTCACATCCAAAGAAAATTTGTTTCATTTTAAAAATAAATAAATAAATAAAATCACTATTCCCCCATAACATAAAAAGAAAAGAAAGCATAGAAAACTCAAAATATAACATGCAATCAATCTGACCCAATCAAATGATAAACAATACAATATAAAAGTGTAAAAAGAAAGCATACAACCGGGCCAAGTAAGTCACATCTTGAATGGCCAACTCCTCATGTTATTTATTCTTGTATATCGCAATGCCTAGGAAGCACATGACACATGAAATTCAGAGTAAATATTGGAAAGCATATGACAGAATTCAAAATACAATATGCAATCAATATGACCCAATCAAATGATAAACAATAAAATATAAAAGTGTAAAAAGAAAGCGTACAACCAGGCCAAGTAAGTCACATCTTGAACTGCCAGCTCCTCTTGTTATGTGTTCTTTTATATCGCGATTCCTAGGAAGCACATAACACATGAAATTCAGAGTAAATATTGGAAAGCATATGACAGAACAAAAAATTAATCAATTTATTAAACATTTGAAAATAGTCATGTTTTGTTTCTTTTAGTTTAATTACTTATCCTTATGACTAGTTTGTGGCTTTGTGCTACACAGGCAGTATCCAATGCTTTTCACATGAGTAACCCTTTATGAATGCATTTAATATAATTATATATGAAATTACTTGAACAATTACGTACCTGATGTTTTTCCTTCCATCTTGGAAAAAAACTAAAACCTAATAGTTGGAACAAGTGGTCTCTCATACCATCATTTGACACCAACAAGCTCTTACAGTTAACAGCCAGAAACAGCCAAAACCTATGATTTAAAAAAAATAAAAAAGACTATAGGATGAGGAAAATGAAAGACTGAAGTAAGTATAATCCTCATTTAAAAAGGCAATTTGATAAACTGGACGAAAACATGAAAAACAATTATCTCTTTCCATTTGTCATCTCAAAATGACACTTAAAATGCCACTAAATTGGAACTAAGATTACCACAACACTATTATAGTATTTTATTACTATCGATGAACTAGCAACTCATGTATCCTTTTAAAAAAGTTCCGGCAAAAACTTGTGTGTTACCATCACAGTCAATGCAGTTAAGCAGTATTTCTCAAGCACCAAGTTCTTCAACTGCATTTGCAAGCTCATAAGCCCCAATCGTCAGCCTTCTCATCCCCCATTCACCTTAAAAAACGAAATAGCAAGTAGTAAAGTGACTTCATCGTGAATTCTTGATACTTCCTGATATAACCAGCATCTCTAACTAGCACAACTTTATAAGAAAAACATAACATCATTGAAGAGAAAGATAGATATAATGTTTCTCCTTTCATAAGTAAGAACAATCGAACAAAGTTATTGGCAAACTAGATGCAACACCAAGTTTATCTACTAAAAAAACACTTAAAGGCAACCATTCTGGAAGCATTCTAATCGCAGAATCTCAAAGTTATAGTCAAGAAGTTAATGGCAACATTTCAGGCAACATTCAATGGCAATTTTAATAGAGCAAAGTTATAGTCAAGAATATCATCCAGCAAAATGCATTTCACAAGTAAAGAGGAGAAAGCAGGGCTTACTGTACACTGGTAACAAGCATATTCTACTCCATTTGGACATGAAATTTATTTTTCAAATTAAAAAAGAATGAATAAATCATGTTTCAAAAATTGCATGATCTCTTTCTATCCATTACATCCCAAAATATCTCTGTAATGCTGTATTTTAAGCAGAAGAATTTCCTCTAAAATGAAAGGGAACCTTTCAAGAAAATTGCGAACTCTATTTGCTATAACTAACAGTTGCTTCTGAGCTATAATTAACGATAATGAATAGCCTTATCATATAATGAAGAATGAATATTCATTTAATTAATGGAAAAGGAGGAAATCAAGTACATTGGAAACTTATTCTTGGATAATCATGAGGGCTAGTTCTTCAAGGTCAGACTTAGAGGACCATGAACCTGCACTACTTTTGGTAGATTGATTAATGATTAATCTACTAATTTCACAATGGATGTTCAATATATATTCCATCTTAAACCAGGCAGTCCTTTTAGAAATGAAAGGAAAGAAAGAAAAACATGTCATTACCAGGATTTGACACCTTTATGGTCTTGAATTGCACATCACTGGGATTCTTTTATGTAAATTCTGCGAGGATCAATACTGACTACCACTGCCTGCTAGGTGAAAATAGATTGTACAGTTCTTATATGCATCATACACTAACTATCCAATGAACTATGCATTTTACAATACAGTCAGACAATTACAAATAGCCCTTAGGCAAATGAATTTTCATCACTGATAGAGTACCAATCATGAAATCACGTGTATAATACAGTCAGACAATTACAAACAGCCCTTGGGCAAGTGACTTTTCATCACTGCTAGAATACCAATTATGAAATCAAGTGTATAATACAGTCAGACAATTACAGAAAGACCTTAAGCTAATGACTTTTCATCACTGCTAGAGTAACAATTACGAAATCACGCGCAGTGAATTTGTGCAATTTAATTCAGACCAAAAAAAAAATTTGTGCAATTTAATTGATCTGATTTTATTTTATTAATATTTAAGTTAGCGGTTTGTGGTTAGTTTAAGTTCAGCACAAGTTTAGGGGCAAGCGGAGTATGTTAGGAGTATTTATGAACATGCACAGCTAGGAAAGGATCAAATGGAGGGAGGAACTCACATCGATGAGGATCGAGCAAGAGGAAATCAAAATCGGACCCAGAAATGCAGAGCCATTAGCTTCGACCCAGCCATCTTCGTCCATTGCGGTTCCCTTCTTCACTCAAGGATGCTCGAGCAGAATCTCCAGCTAATGAAACGGGAAACAAGAAATGCTTCGCTGATTTACTGGTCAGAGCAAGTTGCTCTCACCTGAAAAGTAAGAACTCGAAACAGCAAACACTGAAAAATGCTTCGCTGATTTAAGAAGGAAATAGAAAAGCCCACACAACGGAACTATTTCTTCAAATTTTAGGAAATAAAAAGCGCGCGCCCGCCACAACGGAATATTTCTTCAACGGTAAAATTTCAAATAACGGCACCGGCTTCTCTCCGCGACCTCGAACATGGCTGCCGATGGGATTCAATAAATGTCCGTTGGGGGGAAACGGTAGCCGGTGGGGGCAATGGAAGGTAGTTTAGAAGTAAATAAAAACTTTTTTTAAAATATTTGATGTTTTTAATTTGGATAGAAAGAGTCTATGCATAAAAAATAAAAATAAAATAAAAACAGAGAGTAAAAATAGAGAAAGATTTGTTTTCTATTTATATCTCACATCATATAATTTTTTTCAAAAATTTACAACCTTATTCTTCCTTTATTACTATGCATATTTTACTTTTAGAGCCTAAGGCAAATATGAGTAAATTTATAAACTTATTATTTTAAGGAAATATAAGTGAAATATATAAAGTTTTTCTTAGTTTAAATGAATCATATAGGAAGTGACTTTATTTAGAGATGAAACAGGTATAAATATCATCTAATGCTCAGACTTTAAAAATATACCCTAACCCCACTGAGTTCCCAAAATTCAAGTCACAGAAACTTTATTCCTTAAGGAAGAATATGAAAAGAGTATATTAAATTGTTGACCCACATTTTTTCATCCCCATAATTATTGCAAGGGTATTGTTTCTTTTCTTTCTTTCTTTTTTTTTATTTAGAAGTGCGAAAGTAATCTTCCATCTACAATTTTATCATTAAGTTCAATAATAATTAAGGAGGAAAGGGAATGAGAAAGATGAATAAAGAGTTTTAGAAAATACATATCATTTTACTAACTTAACTTTCTTTAATCCAATCAAATTAAGTAAATATGTCTCATATTAAGGACTGGGCTTTCTTTAATCCGATCAAATTAAATAAATATGTCTCATATTAAGAACAAAGGGAGAATTTTTTTCTTTTGGAAACATCTTAATTATCCACCGCTCCCCCCCCCCCCCCCCCCGGCCACCAAAAAAAACAGTACACAAAACGCTTAACTATTCTTGAAGGGAATATTAAGGCTTTGTTGGAGAGTTTGGAGAAGAAGGAAAGGAAAGAGATATAGGGAATTTGGAGGGGAGGAAATGAAAGATATTTCCTCCTCTTGTTTGGGAGTTAAAAAAATAGTAAGGGAGGAAGATGGAGGATTAATGAGTTATTTTTACTATTTTATCATTTTATTTAAAAATTAATATAATTATTATACTTTACAAATAAATCTAAATTTTCTAAAAAAAGTTATTTACGTAATTTTTATATTCAAAAAATATTTTCTTTTTCTAAAAATATTTTCCCATAAAAAAGTATTTTCTCTCTCTCTCTAAAAATATTTTCCCTACAAAAGTATTTTCTCTCTCTAAAAATATGTTCCCATCTAAAAAGAATTTTCTCTCTCTAGAAAATATTTTCTCCTAAAAAGTATTTCTCTTTCTAAAAAGTATTTTCTCTCTCTAAAAAGCATTTTCTCTCTCTAAAAATTTGTTCCCCTCTAAAAAATATTTTCTCTCTCTAAAAATATGTTCTCATCTAAAAAGCATGTTCTCTCTCTAAAAAGTATTTTCTCTCTCTAGAAAATATTTTCTCCTAAAAAGTATTTTCCCTCTCTAAAAATATGTTCCCATCTAAAAAACATTTTCTCTGTCTAGAAAATATTTTCCCCTAAAAAAGTATTTCTCTTCCTAAAAAGTATTTTCTCTCTCTAAAAAATATTTTTCGTATGCATTCCAAGAATAGAAAAGAAATCAGAAGTAAAATAACGAGAGTGCTTTATTTGAATGAGGGTAAAAAAAATAATTAATCCATGTTCCCTCTTAAAACCCCCATATTGCAGGAACTTCATTTTTGTGAAGAATGAGGATTTTGGAGGATTTGTAAAAATCCTTGATTCTCTTCTCTCTTATTTTTAAAACTCCCAAATAAGGGAATGGACTATCAAAACCCTTCATTTCCTTTCCTTTCCCTCCAAAATGGAACTCCCAAACAAAGCTTAAGGAAAGAAGTGAAGAGCCAAGGATTTTTTCAGTGGCTGAAGCAAAGCCTCATACAAGTTCTTAGTTCTCAAGGCTGTGACTGTGATATAACCAAGAAAAGGGGTTAACTTTCATAAGCATTATGTACAAGGAAATCTGCACAAGAAAAAAAATGGAAATCACGAAAGCCTACATATAATCCATTTATTTCAAACTAGAGATTCAGCAATGTAGTAATTTTTTAAGTCTCATCACAATATACAAACAACAGCACATGAACAAACAGACCCCCCTGGGTTGGGTGGCTCCAAGTTCAGAAACAAAACATCCCAAGCAAAAATGATTTATAAGTTACTTTGAAATTAATACACTAAATTTACAAGAAAGATTGAAACTTGTTATTTCCTACAAAACAAGTCTTGCTTTTTCTTCCACAATGAGCAGCTCCACCTAAAAACATTTTGATAGACTAATCTATTTGCCCCCACAAAATACATCCCAATCTCGGGAAGCAGCATATCAGATTCGAATTTCAATATTTTCCTTCAACAAGAACTCCTTTACGGACTGAATAGGCACCTGAAAAAAATATATATATAGCAAATCAATGAATTTCCCAGCCACAGGTGGTTTCAGAATACTGGCGAATATTTTAAACAGCAGAACTAAAAAGAAAACATAATTTCTAACTTTTGTCACATTATACTTGTTCAATTATATTGCTTCAAGAATAACCTTAACCATTAAAGCTCAAATTTACCACTAATTTTAGAAGATTTATCAAGTTATTCACTCATTGTAGAATTAAATTGAGTGTATTAGCAATGTGCATAATGATAATAATTCCCATCAGCATCAAGAAAGAAGCTGATGAAATCAACGTTACCTCTTTTCTATGAAAAATGCCGGCAGCAAGTGCAGCAGATGCATTCGTTTTGGCAAACACTTCAGAAAAGTGATCAACAGCACCAGCACCACTACTTGCAATCACAGGGATACTTACAGCATCTGAAACCAACTTAACTAAATCTATATCAAATCCTTTCCCTTGACCTGAAATTTCAATAATGGAAAAATAAAAAGTTAGAATAGATGTAGGAAACCATTGCGGCATTCAAGAAGTGATATTGACGTAAAATTCTGGCTCAGACTGGTCAAAGAAACCAGATATTTTTATAACATCCTTTCTCTGAAAGACTGAAGTAAAGCATGATATCCTTGTTTAAGAGAGAGATTGAGAAACTGAATAAAAACATGAGGAACAATTATCTCTTTCCATTTGTCATCTCAAAATGACACATAAAATGCCACTAAGTTAGAACTAAGATTACCACAACACTATTGTATACTTTTGATTGATGAACTAGCTACTCATGATTAAAATACATATCCTTTTATAAAAATCTGGCAAAAAATTTGTATATTACCATCACAGTCAATGCAGTTAAGTAGTATTTCTCCAGCACCAAGTTCTTCAACTGCTTTTGCAAGCTCATAAGCCCCAATTGGTCGGCCTTCTCGTCCCCCATTCACCTTAAAAAGGAAGGAAAAAAAATCACATAGAAAGCAAGCAGTAAAGTAGTTTCACCTTGAATTTTTTATACTTCCTGATATAACCAGCATCTTAAACTTGCAAAACTTTGTAAGAAAAACAAAACATCATTGAAGAGAAAGATTAAGATAATGTTTCTCCTTCTATTAGTAAGATCAATTGAACAAAGTTATTGGCAAACTAGAAGCAAGATGAAGTTTATCTTCTAATGATAAAAAAACTTTAATGGAAACATTTCTGGTAGCATTTAATCACAGAAATCCCTTGAATATTATTTGAACTTTAAAATCTACATAACTAAGAAATAAATTGTGACAGCTATAATCTTGAGCTATCTGACAGCAATGATGAGGAAGATGATAAAAATGATTATAACCATGCCTTTCAAGCAAGAAAAACTTCATGGTGAAAATTTTTGTAACATTTCTAATCATGGACACAGAAGATAGTCAAGATACCCTTAGTATCATTTTGACTTTGTTCAAACTTTACAATCCACTCATAAAAAAACTACATCATGATAGATTGCAATACCCTTAGTAATCTTGCATTTAGTTTAGCCTTAAAGACTCTCATGGCCTTTCATCTTTTTACTGGATGAGAACAATGATCAAATAGGAAAATGTTCAACAGAAGAAGACAATTAGTCAACAATCTCATCCGGCAAAATGTGTTTCACAAGTAAAGAGAGGAGAAAAAGAGCTTACTGTACACTGGTACCAAGCATATTCTTCTCCATTTGGACCTGAAATTTAGTTTTCAAACAAACGAAGAATGAACAAATCATTATTCAAAATTTAAATGATCTCTTTCTATCCATTACATCCCAAAACATCTTTGTGATGCTGTACTTTAAGCATAAGAATTTCCTCTCAAAAAAGGGGGCCTTTCAAGAAAATATACACAGCTCAATTTGTTAGAATTAACAATTGCTTCTGAGCTATAATTAAAGATAATGACTGGCCATATCATTTAATAAAGAATGAATATTCATTTCATCAATGGAAAAGGAGAAAATCATAATAGAATAAAGCAAAGTACATTGGGAATTAATCATGAAAGCTAATTTTTCAAGATCAGACTTAGAGGACCATAAACCTACCAATTTCACAGTGGATGTTCAGTATATATTCCTGTAATCTTAAACAGGGTGGTCCTCTTAGAAATGAAATGAAAGAGAGGGAAAAAAACATATCATTACCTAGATTTGACACCTTTATAGTCTTGAATTGCACATCATTGGGATTCTTTACATAAACTCTGCGAGGATCGATACTGACTACCACTGCCTGCAAGGTTAAAATAGATTGGACTTAATAGAATATTTAATTCTTATATGCGTCATACACTAACTATTCAATGAACTATGAATTTCATAAAACATTCAAACAATTACAAATAGCCCTTAGGCAAATGACTGTTCATCACTGATAAAACACCATTTATGAAATCATATGAAGTGAATTTGTGGAATTGAATTGATCTGATTTTATTTTATTAATATTTAAGTTAGTGGCTTTAGAGGTCAGTTTGACTGCAGCATAAGTCTAGGAGCGAGTTGAGTATGTTAGGGTTATTCAATGAGTCAAGTACTTTATTTTAAATATTTTTATTAAACAAGTTCAGGTCGTTATTTCCCAAGTCATGCATTGTGAGCCTAAATTTTGAGGAATCATGGTTATTTTTCTGTCAATAAATATTGAGGCTCATTACATGGAGAAATCATCTGGAAATTATATCAATATTTATTTTTATCAATGGAGATTCTCCTCGCCTCAGACTTTATTAGTTATATGAGTTTAAGATCTTTGCACATCTTATACTAAAGAGTTTCCTTCATCAAATTTATGAAGTTAGATTCTAATTTCATATTTTAATAAAGATTTTTCTTCCTTCTCTCCCTCTACCTTTCTTGGATCCTATAAGTCACCTCTGAATTTAACAAGTAACCCAACATATGACATATGATCATTAATAGGAAATGATCAAACAGAAAATATACTAGACAAGTTTAATACATTATATTCGCCCCTTAGGTTAGAGATTACTAAGACATATTTCCACAAAGGAAGCTGGCAAGGAAATACATAAAAGAACTCGCTAAGACACTCACAAAAATCACAGATTAATTTAGATGTCCCATAATAATTAGGAAGAATTAGATGCAACCAGTCTCCCAAGGATCATTAATATGCTAGATTTTCCTTTGCCATTAAACCAACAACATATTAATATATTACTTTAAAAACCCATGGTGACAATTGGAATGGATATTTGAATGAAAAGAAGAGCATCCGCAGCTTGTGGATATGTGGGTAGTACAAAGTACAAATGTGTATAAATAATGCCAACAGTTGAAATACCTGAATACCATATACTCTGGATATCTGTTCTAAGCTGCTCATCCCAGTTTTTACCTAAACGATATATGCTTAGAAATATCAGAAGAGATATATACAAAATGATAAGCTCATATTTGTAAGGGAAAAACTTTGTGTTGAATTCCATACTCCAGTTCTTAGATACTCTTCTGCAGCATAAACTGCATCACTTCCAATAGAAATCTTGTCAGCTCCAGATCTAAAATATTCAGAAGCAACTTCCAAACTAGAATAGTGCCTGGGAACATAGTTTTAGGATGTAACACTCAATTAACAGTCTAAGTAAACACTTAAATACAAGGCCAAGGACCTGTAAATCCTCAGATAAAAGACTCTCACATGTAAGTTAAAATTATGTGACAGCAATTACCAGAATGACTAGTACAATACCTGCCATTAGAATCTTCAAAATCTCTAATTCCACCCCCAACTGTTAAGGGTACAAAAACATTTTCCGATGTATATCGCAATACCTATGAAGAACATAACACATGAAATTCAGAGTAAATATTGGAAATATGCATGCATTTACTTGATTTAAGCATGGGCACACAAACTGAAGTTCCAAATAACACTGAAAACTTCCTTTCTGACGTGATTGACGAACCTGCAACATTGGCAAATCACCAAGAGGGAAGTCCCGGAAACCAGTAATGTTTAGGAAGCTGATCTGCAACAAAGGTATAGATAAGTTTAAATAACATGGTTCATAGCAAGAGAAAAGAGTAGAGTTTTCGAAGGCATACCTCATCAGCTCCATCTTTATAGTACTGTCTGGCAAGCTCAACTGGCTTGCCAAGATTTCTTACCTAACAATTAAAACAATATTATCAGATGACAAAAGTATTAGTCTTGACTAACCAGGAAAAATGCTTCAGAATGTTTGATTTTGTCGTGGTGAATGTTGATGGCTAAGGAGAGGAGTTTAAAAGTTCAAACAGTAAAAGACATCACTAATAGAATTGTTCGTTAATCAAATCATATAACAGAACAAAAAATTAATCAAATTATTAAACATTTAAATGTCATCTTGTTTTGTTTATTTTAGTTTAATTGCTTTTAACATGAGCAACCCAATAAAAATAAAATAAACATTATCTACAATACCTCTTTCTCCTTTGTTTGTTCTCTTACATCATACTGGTCTCCTTTGGTTACAACAAGGTCCCCCTTGTCATTTGCCCTCACATCAAGACAAGCAATCACCTTAACAGATAAACTCTTGTTAGTAAACCAAATAAAAATTGTTATTATCACACTGACCCCAATCTCCCTCCAAAAGAAGAAAAACCCCTAAAAAATAAATGAGTAAAAAGAAACTGACACCAGAGTATAATTGTCAAAGCTAGGAAATAAAGTAGACAGGTACCAAGAAAAATTTAGCCTGAGAATATATACAGAAACGACTATAATACAGGCTTCCATCACCATACCCTTTTTGCTAGTTTTGAAGCCTTCCCTCCATCAGCCTTCTGTCATTAGATGAACGTTACAAGTGGTTAGCCAACTTGAGATAAAAATTGATAGTAATAGAATTGATTACTGCAATGTGTATATTCAGATAGCATGACAGCAACCTTTGTCCTGTTTGAACTTGGATTTAAGAATCTTCTTAAAACAGAAAGTCCGACATCTGCAAATTTCAATTTTAGAAATCAGCTAGCAATAAACAACTCAAAATTTAATAACTAAGAAAATCAAAGACTAAAGTAAAGCTTTAATTTCATATCAGAGTAGATATCTTCCCCTCATTTTTCTTTTCATTTCATTTTTCTGAGTCAATGAGGCCTCCAGAGGGAAGGCCACAGAATTATATGCTTTTTATATTTTATTATTTCAAAAAAAAAATATGGAACCATTCAATGCACATCTCCTCTTCAAAATATGACCAACAATTAGTTACAAAACATTAAAAATTCTTGTTTTCTACATGGTTAAGGTATCCAATGCACATACTCTACAAAATGAAGCAGCAATTAAATTATGATATAGAAAATAAAAACTTGCCTCCGCTCTTTTCAGGATGAAACTGAACTGCATGCACATTTCCTCTTCTAATAGATGCTATAAAATTGTCGCCATAATGACAAGTGGAGGATACCCACTCTTTATTTTTGTCTGACTGAATTAAAAGAAGAAGAAAAAAATCCTTTAACAAAGGCCAATAATGAACAAAGCAACAACCAAAATAAGAAAAGAAAAAGAAGAAATGTACTGGCATTGCACGATAAGAGTGCACAAAATAGACATGACGGTTTCCAATATCTTCAAGAATTTCTGAATCCATTGTGACTTGCAAAGCATTCCAGCCAATATGCGGAACTCTAAAACCATTTGATGAGTCAAATCGCCCAATAGTTCCAGGTATTAGACCAAGACCCTTTACTGTGGCAGAAACACAGTTGTAAATTCAATACTATCAAAAACAAGAAGCATTATAAATAATTAAATTAAAAATTTGCATATGCAATGCCCTGAACATTTGGTCAAATTACTCAAATTAGATTTCTCCCACATTAATCTTGTATGTTAAAGAAGTTTAGTATAAACTACTTGTACAGATTTTCACTTATTCCGCAGTTCTCTTTAGAAGAAAAAACAATTCAAGATAACTGACTGACATTTATTGTAAAAGAATATTTTGAGACAATGCATGCAATCTAGCCACAACCAACATCATAATTGCCTTGATCTTATCCACAGCTTCATGCTGACAATAGTTTTAAACTTTTAATACAGGCCAAATAAATACTTCACCACTAAAACTTTTGAATGCATTAGATTATGAAGTGTCATATGGCAAAGTATACAAATAAATGTGTGGAAATACAGTACGCATATATTTAGAGGAACTAAATGAAGTTTGTACAAAGAAACTGAATTAAAACAGGAACATGAACTAAAGCTTTTGTTCATTTTGAACTAACAAGATACAGACGTCTTTTGCCAAAACTCCTTTCTTTTGGTTCATCACAACATAGACATTCGATGATTAGAACCTCTGGAATCCTGTTAACTACATGAATCCTTCACTTCTAGTAGATTCTAATCCTATATCAACAAATATCAAAATCATATAGGCTACAGTAGTAACATATAAAGTCAATAAGTGATAACAACGTTAATACATAAGAAGACGAAATAGTAAAAGGAGAGTTTATAACTGACTTGGTCCATCCTCCTCACTAGATTCAAAAAGTAGCTGAAGTCCAAGACAGATGCCTAAAAATGGGCGGTCCTTCTCAATATATGAACATAATGCCTCAGCCATCCTGCACAATGTTTAGATGAATCTCTAGAAACTAGGAAAGAAAAATGAAAGTATCCAGCTACCATTCGAAAAGAAAAATGTTAAACTCCCAACGGCAAAAGAAGTGGGAAAGTAGAAGAATCTATAGTATATATAGGAGACCCTTTTTTTCCAATTTGAATTAATAAGGAAAATGTGGGAGACATCAAGAATTACAAAAGGCAATTAATATTTAAAAAACACTTATCTCACATACAGTATCAAAACAATGAAAATGCAGGTATAACTTGTACTTCAATTGCAAAAGAAACTCAATTGCAAAGCAAAAACAACGATTTTTTTTCTTCCTTGTTACCAACGTACGTAATGATTGTATATGTCAAAAAATATGAAAGTTGTATCATTCAAAAATTACCCAGTCTTGTTTAGCACTTCCATTGCAGGGGCAAATGCTCCAACACCTGGAAAGATTAAGCGGTCCGCATTCAAAATGTCTTCGGGAGTTTGCACCTAATAAGTGAAGTTGTATCAAATTCAAGAAATTAATGTTATGCAAACTATTGTATAGCACATAGAATATTAAACTATCTCAATCGAACTTAAAGCCAAAATCCAACAAACAAAAATATTACATCTTTAATGTCGAATCCAAGATGACGGATAGCGTTCCTAACACTTCGAACATTGCCAGCTCCATAATCAAGCAGAGTAACAACTATGCCAGAAGTAAAAAAAATAAATAAGAAATCAGGAATGGAGGTATTGAAGAAACAAAATCCATAAAGAACTTGATATGCACATTTATAGGAAGAGGGCAAACCAGAGTCAGCGGAAGAGGAGGCATGAACTGAGAAGTTTCTGGAGTGTTTGACATTGGTACAATGAGAGCAATTTCTCAAAGAAACTTTATCACGGAGGAGCAAGAGAGAAGAAGAGCTATAGGAAAAGCGTGAAGAAGACGACGATGCAAAAGAGCTGGGGCACGAACCAGAGGCGAAAGCTGCCGCTGCCGCTGCCACCGCCTCCATCGATGTTCCTATTCGGACCTTCTGCTTCCTACCCCAAGTATGTATGGAATCTGAACTGAACTTGTCTATTGTCACTGCTGCCTTCAAAGTTTTAACACGTGCGATGCGATTAAGATACTCTACTAAGAAAATGTGAATTTTTTTTGTCAGAAGAAATGTCAATGTCCAGCTGTGTTTGATTTTGGGAAAGATGGGAGAATAATGTTTAGTATTATTATTAGGGGATAGAATATTGTTATTACCAATCTTACTATTATTTTTTTTCTCAGTTAGATCAAAATCTCAATAGAAGAGAGAAATGATAAAGATAGATAAAATTTTGATCTAACGATAAAAAATTGGTAGTAACATTGATAGTAACAAAAAATGGTAGTAAGAATATCATATCCCTATTATTAGTCTCCCCTCAAACCAAACATACTAGCAAATCCGAGCAGCCAAGCACCAACTAGTGATGGATCTCCTAATTACATAATAATTAAATAAAAAAAATAAATATATGATTATATAAATATAAGAAATAAATAGGATGCTTAAGAATATTTTTAGTCTTTTGAATTTATAAGTTATATTTTCTGTCATTTAAATTTATAAAATATAGTTTTAGTCATATAATTCTAACACCATTAATATTACTAACCGAAAATATAAACTTAAGTGAAGATAGTGTAGAATTAAATGATAATTGTGTAAATAAATGATATTAATTTTAAATTTAAAATACGGGTAAATTGAAAAATATCTAAAATTTGTGTAATTAAATACTATTAGTCATCACTTGAGTTCCTCACATCAGAGTTTTCTATTAGTAACATTAAGGGTATTATAATTATAAGAATAAAAGTATATTTTATAAAGTTAACGGATTAAAAGTATATTTTATTAAATTAAAAGACCAAGAATATATATCATATAAAATTTAAAGGATTAAAAATATACTTTAGCTTAAACAAAAAATTATTATCAGTGGCGAAAAACATGAAATTATTATATATCTTGAAAATAAACATAATCTCTCAAATTTAATTAAAAGTTAACAAGGCAACCATGGTTTAAAGTGGTAAGCATTTTCTCACTCCTATAATGAAGATGCCACAAATTTAAATTTTGAGAAACACGTTAATTGAACAAAAAAAATTTGACCTCTAAACTTCAAAAGGAAAACCTTAAAAAAAAAAAAAAAAAAGTTAACAAGCTCACATGTAACCACATATATCCCGAAGCAATGAAGTTACTAAAAGCAACACGTTAACAAGTTCACAATCAATATAACACCACATAGCTGATGACAACCCAATACAAAACTCTAACAAGTAAAATCAATTATACTACATCCTCATCAAAATATAAGATATATTTAGAAAGTTGATATTAATTATAAATATAAGACATGATTTTTATATTTGTTAATCTTTTATTAATTATCCTCATTCTCCTCCAACAATAATCAATGAAGCTTATGTGTTTTAGAAAATATATGTCATACCAATAAATTTAAGTAACTTAGTTAATATAATCAAATTAGATAATTATATCTTATATTATATACAGAATAGTAATTAATATCCACACGAATTCTCACTTTCAGTATCAATGTTAGTATAGCATAAGCCAGGATTAAAGCGGTGTTCACAAAAATTGATAGGATAAACAAAGAGAAACACGACATACAACACTAACAACAACATAGTCATGATACTCGAATAGAGCCCCCTAATAATATTGCCACAAGGCAATCTAAAAGGAGTTGTAGTTTAGTTCTTCCCTTTCTATTTAGGCAGATACTTTTATAATGATGATCCCTGATTGTGTGCTTTGTTAGTTGAATGTTAGATTGACGGTGGATATTTCTTTTTCTTTATACTTGTACCACTCTGGTTTTATTTATAAGTTCATTTTGACTAAAAAAAAAATTGGTCTTATTTATAAGTTCGTCTTCATGTAATAAATGAGATTGTAACAATTTTACCCATATTAATTATATCCATCAAAATATTGAGAATAAAGAGTTGAAAATTAGCCAATCATAAATGAGGGTAAATTTGAAAATTTATCCTCATAATCATTGAGTTAACCACCTCTCCTTGGTATGTGAGATTTGACCAAAAATGGACTTATAAATAAGATCAGAGTGGTAATGTCTAATGTTTTCCCACATTAATGGGTAAAGTCTAGTAGAAAGAATTACTCTTTCACAACGCAGTAAACTAGATTAAGTTCGCAATCCAACTTGGCTCTTAAAATCTTGGAAATTGTTGTATATACTCCTTCTAATACTTATTACAAGGCACCAACTATTAGAATTTTTTTGTCCTTATTATAAGGTGCCAACTTCTTTTAACTAACTCATTTACTACTATTTTCCAATTATATCCTCATTTTTAACTAACTCTTTAAATTCATATCATTAAAGTAGGGGTAAAGTTGAAAATATTTATTAATTTTGGATTAATTTAATAACTTAACTTACATTCCTTAATCTATGAGAAATAATGGTTGATGCCTTATAATAAAGACCAGAGGAAGTACCAGTATGCAATATCAGTTTCTTAGTAAATTTGAAAAAATGTATAGATGGAAAAATATAAAAACACAAATTGTTGACACTATATATATATATATATATATATATATATATATATATATATATATATATATATATATTATTGAATTATAAAAAATTAATTTATATGTCTAGTGACATGGAAGTAATTTCTAAAATGATTAGGTATAAATGTTACAGATATCCTACTACTATAGAAGCAATCATGTTCAAAGTATTGTTGGTGCACTAAGTATATTTGATTATACTAATGAGGCTAACCTATCCGGTTTTAACAAATCCTATTCATTCTCACTCCCCGCCTAAAGTTGGTTTCCTGCCCAATTGCTGTTCTGGCCTGATCCAAACGATAAGCCTTAAATAGCTTGGTTCCTAAAAACCACGTTTTTAATTAATCCATTCCACATTCCTAAAGCCCTCTCTTCTCCGGTGAGAAACTCTTTTAAGTTTTGCTATCAACACAAATTTCAATGATTTTATATTACTATAAACATACTCTCACATATTATTTTAAGTCCAATTTAATTACCTCATCTGAACTAAAGAAAGGTGGCTAAGTCATCAAATTTATTTTAAGATAAAAAAATCTAATTTATTCATAATTAGAACCATGAAATACATTTTGAAAAGGGAAAAAGAAAAATTATCCTAGATTTGATTTTGGTGAGATTGATTGTCTGTAGGTTTGATTACAATATATCTTTTCCTTGTCTTCTTTAAAAGTGAAGGTAGTTTCCTTGCTTGCAATGGCGGAGCTTCTTGAGCACAAGGGGGGGCCAAGGCCCCCACAAAAAAAAAAAAAAACCTAATTTTTTTATATAAATTGGAGTTTTTTTATACATTTGCCCAAAAATTATATATTTGTCTTAGAAATTTATACATTTGACCCCCTCAAATATATATATTTTTTATATTAGTTAATGAATATATATTTGGCCCCCCAAATATTTATCCTAAGATCCGCCACTTGGTTGTTAGAGTAAAGAGAAAGAACCCGATTCTCTGTTTTGGTGGGTGATCTTTTCATTATTTCTTTCTTATGGCCAAAAAAGCTTTCTTCTTTCAAGACTGCTTTGATTTTTATATTTAGAATCCCGCATTTTTTTTATTTGATGTAGTTAATACCTAATGTGTGTGGACTAGGCTTTCCTTCGATTCATTTAATCTCCGCTGCGCTCCTTTTCTTTTATACGGCGCCGTTTTGGTGCCAAAATGGCACTGTTTATTTTTTTTAAAATAACATTCATCATCTGAAGTATTTTTTTAGCATCAGTCAGCCAGTATTCTAAAATAATTTTTTAGCATCAGTCAATATCTCGACGTATTTTTTAGTACCATTCATTATCTTAAAATATATTTTCAAAATCATGAAGTATTTTTTTAGTATTAGCCAGTACCCTAAAATACTTTTTCAAGATCATAAAATAATTTTTCAAGATCATCTTTTTAGTACTAGTTAGTATTTTGAAATATTTTTTTAGCACCAGTCAGTACCATGAAGAATTTTTTTCTAAAAAATACTTCATGGTACTGACTGGTGCTAAAAAAATATTTTAAAATACTAATTGGTACTAAAAAGATATTTCATGTAATGAATACTGCTAAAAAAATATTTCATGGTACTGGCTAATGTTAAAAAAAAATACTTCAAAATATTGACTGGTACTAAAAACTTGATTTTGAAAAATTATTTTATGATCTTGAAAAAGTATTTTAGGATACTCGCTAATACTCATGATCTTAAAAATATATTTTAAGATATTAAATGATACTAAAAAAATATTTCCAGATACTGGCTTATGCTAAAAAATTATTTCAAAAGTATTGACTAGTGCTAAAAAATACTTCAAATTATGAATGTTATTTTAAAAAAAAAAAATTGAACAGTGCCATTTTGGCACCAAAACGGTGCCGTATAAAAGAAAAGGAGCGCAGAGAACATTAAATGAATCGGAGGAAAGCTTGGTCCATGTGTTGTGAGGCCTATTTGAGAGATAGATTGAATTGGCATTTAAAAAGTGTTAGTGTAAGTCAAATCAAAATTTTTGTCATGTCACATGCTTATTTTGTGCACCGTGAATCATGTTCATGTCAATTTAGGTCGATATTAGAAAAACATGCATTCATACAAATTGAAATAAAATTCATCTTACATACACTTATTTCGTAAACCGTAAATCACGTTGAAAAAACAGCTTATATCGCTAATTCAAACAGGCTTAGAAGAGTTGGCGTTCAAAAAACATATTTACGTAAATCGAGAAAAAATTCTCTCACATACATATTTCGTAAATTATAAATGAAATTGAAAAAGCAACTTCTATAATTAATCTAAAGAAGCACATAATAATAGGTTTAATTGTATGTACTTGTAGACAATGGCAAATCCTGGGGTAAATATTTGGGGGCCAAATGCATACTCATTAACTACTTAAAAAGAAAAAATATTTGGGGGGGCCAAATATATAATAAAAGTATTTTAACTATAAGATAATATACTTTTTACACTATATTAAATTTTCAAGAAAAAACTTCTCAACAGATTTTTTTCAATGTTTTTTTTTTTTGGAGGGGACCATGGCCCCCCTTATATTAAGGAAGATCCACCATTGCTTGTAGAAGTACATAGTCGTTTGTGTATAATTGCCTTGTTAGTTTTTTCCATTTACTATGGAATTGTTGGGCAATTAATCATAAATCTTTATGGTTAATATCATTGAGTTGTAGTTAAAAGCTGGTGAGCCGTAGGTAATCACTTACCACTCTGATACTATCTATAAATCTTTTTTCAAGTAATAAATAAGATCGTGACATGTTTACCTATATTAATTGTATTAATGAAAATAGAGAAAGAATAAATAATTGAATTTTACGCATTTATAAATGAAGGTAAAGTTGAAAATTTGCCTTATAATCATTGAGTTGACTACATCTCCTTGGTATATGTAATTTAGTTAAAAGAGACTTATAAATAAGACCAAAATGATATCCCATATATTTGTTAAACTTTATGTCGGAATTGTGAAATTTTTGGACAAAATAGTTAATAGTTTGTGAATATTAGAGGTGAAAACATGTCGGGTCAAGCCTGTTTTGGAGCAAAGTGACCTGAGCCTAGCCTATAGTTTGTTACAACCTAACAGGCCAAAAACAAACCTACTTCAAACAAGCAATAAACAGACATACTTCAAACAGACCGAAAATAGGTATACTTTAAACAAACCGAAAACATGCCTACTTATATAAGATAGATGAAATAATTACAACTTTACTCTTATAAGAGGCTGCCCTGACAGGCCTAATAGTTTATTATTAGATGTAGAGCTGGCCTATTAAGCAAAACATGTCTCATTTTTTTTATGAATGAGTTGACCTAACCTTTTAACCTGATTAGGTTTGGAACAAACCAGCCCCAGACCCCTAACCTCTTTTCACCTCTATTTATAATATTGTCAATAGCTAAGACGTTGTAGTTAATATTTATGAATGAGTTGTAGCCATTCACTCACATCAATTTTTTTAAACTTTGTGATACAATTGGATACTCGTTTGACCAAATAGTTAACCTGGTCTATTATTGTCAATAGCTATGGCGTTTTAGTTAATAGCTACTGATTTACAGTCATTTACTTATACTATAAGCTTTTTAAACTCTGAGACGAGATTATTAACTCGATGGATGAAATGATTAATGTCTTATATGTTTTTTATTTCTAGTTTTACAGAGGAGATAATGCCTTATATGTTATATATTGTCAAAACCTATTGCGTTGTAGCTTCTCTATTCTTTTTAAACACTCAATACTCAATAGCATATTGTGGCAAATTAACAATATTCTGAAATTTGAAATTGTTCCCTTGAACTGATTTAAAAATTGTTGATTTTAGGAAACTAATTTGAGTTTTGGGGTATCTTAAGAGTATTTTTTTTTTTTTAATTTGATTAAGGATTTCTCCTTTTGAGGCTTGGTAAAGAGTTTTTGCCTCTCACAATAAGTGCAATTTCTAGAATTTGAATTTGCGTCTTTCCCAACAAATGTACTTCTTGGAATTCAAACTTATATTGTCTTCCTTATAGGAAAGAATGCTTATCACTCCAACTAACCATTTGTTAATTATTTTAAGAGTATTGTATTGGATATTCCCTTTACTCGATTAATTTTTTTTTTAATTATGTCAAGAGTTATTCAATTAGCATCTGCCATTAGGTGGACTTGATTTAAAGTGTGTCTTTATATATATATATATTCCATTTATTCAGTGGTCATGTGCAGGTGATTTGAACCCATTATTTGATTAAATACTATTTTTAATAATGAGAGCATTACACAATAATTAATAAATTTAGTCTCTGTAGATCCATCCCCTTTTGTTTCAAAGTTTAATATTTTATATAATTAATTTAATAATGAGAGCATTGTCCATAACTAATTAATTTAGTCTTTGCGGATCCCTCCCCTTTTGTTTAAAATAAAAGTGTCGAAGACTTTATCTTGATGCGGCAAGCTTTTGTCCATTAATTTTTAAAATTTTTAAAAATTTTGAATGGAATATTTTTTTAATGGTCCTATAGTACCCCTTTCTTCGAGCATTGAGCTTGATAATAATAATGAAATTTGCAAATGACGTGTACTTTTTGTAAAAAAAAAATTAATATTCATGCATATCGAAGAAAAAAATATGTTCAGAAATGGTATTAGAATAATGCTTCCTTCTCTTGTCCCACTAGGGTTGAAAAGAACATTTGTAAATGAATGCATTTAAAAATTAATATTAACAAAGTCGTTTGGCAACCATTTTAAACTAAAATATATATACTTTGTCATTAAAGAAGAACATATCTTATGTTAAATGTAAATTTGTTTTTATTAATTCATAATCGGTACAAAAAATATATTCCATAAGCCAATATTATAAGATAAAGCTGATATGGAAACTAATTGAAAGATACATATATTTATTGTGTTAATATCAAGAAGTAAAAAAAAAAAAAAACAGCCATTAAAGAAAAGGGATAAGATATTCTTACTACCATTTTTTGTAACTACCAATGTTACTACCATTTTTTCACCGTTAGATCAGAATCTCAATAGAAGAGATAAGTAATAGTAACATTAGTAGTAACAAAAAATGATAGTAAGAATATCATATCCCGAAAGAAAAATAATGATACATCTTTTTAACATATTCTAGAACCGTTGATTATGTGATTGTTGTGTGTAACAACTCCAAGAAAAATAATGATATCAAGAAAATGGTAAAAAAAATTTCATAGAAAATTATGTTATCATAAGAGTTCTACTAACAATTTTATCAGTAAGAGCTTAATAATTTCGTCTATGAATTTTAACAATTCTTTAAGACTTTATTAATTTTTTGTGAAATGATTTTAACATTTTCTTAGTCTTTTGAAAATCTAAAGGATTTTTCTAATTGAAACTAGCCTTGTCATTGTTATTTGGGCTTTTGTTTAATCATTGTCTCAATGAATTGAATCTGTTTGATAAAAAAGCATTATACACACAAGTATATATGACTTTATGTATAATAAACTACATATAATTTAACAAAACAAAAATTATTAAATATAAGTACGGTTGGTTGCTGTTTTTTTTTTTTAAAAAAAAGAAGTTGAAAACAATTTTGTTTTATACTCAATAAAAAGGAAAAGATTATAAAAATTCAACTCAATCAATTGATTCAAAACTCTTAACTAAGATGGTTGAGCGATTGACTCATTGATTCATTAGTTTGAACATGATTGAATTTTAATACTACTTCCGGTCTTTAATATAAAATATAGTTGATTAATTAAAAAAAATCAAATAAATTATTTAATTATAGTATATATTACATAATCTCTTTGAAATATTTATATGTATAAATAAATTATATATCAATTTATAAGTCAGGTGTATTTGTTTGAAAAAAAAATAAATATAAATACTTTAAAATAAAATTTATTTAGATTTCGTAATCTTCTTAATTTAATCAATCAAGTCTTATATTAAACACCAACTAATACAATGTTTAGAAGTGATAAAATTGCTTGTCTTGAATTACTGCAATTTATACTTTACAAATAGTTTAACTTACAAAAGATATATATATATATATATATATATATATATATATATATATATATATATATATATATATATAACATAATGTCTTTTGTCCAGATTAAAATTTAGTATACGCAAGTCTACAATCTACCTTTTAGTTAATGTCCAACTTGCATTAATTTACATTACGATATCTACTAAGCAACTTTTCTAATCTCCTTCCCCAACCCAACTAAGAAATAAGAAATATCATTTATTGAAAAAAAGTTTAAAAAACACAACACCGTCAATAATTCTGATTTTAATATATACCATTCCATTTCATTCGTTCCATAATTTAGTAAAATAATATATCTTTTGATTAATTAATTTATTTCACATTCCCAAACCCTTCCCTCCTTCACATCGTTGGCCAATGACTTTATAATATATACATATTATACAATTTCTTGGGTTTTATTATTTATTTAGTTGTGTGGGAAGGAATATGATTAGGATGGAGTTGTCTTCAACCAATTTATTTTATTAGTTTTTAATTTTAGCGGTAGTTGTGCATCTTCATTCAAAGAATACAAGAAGAAAAGAGGTTAGGTCAAAATATCGCAAGAGGATTCTCTTCTCATCTTTTTTCTCATCATTCAATATGTACCGTTGATTGGGAAGGTGAGAGAAATGTTAAAGTAGTATTGTGATTAATTGGACGGATATGATTTAGAGATTGTGAGAGATAATGAGAAAATGATTATGAGAGAAACTCAATCTTAAAATATCACAATTTCAATTAAGTTTAATTAAATACGTTTTCATCATGCATAAAAACAATAATTTAAAATTCTTTAAATTATTATATTTAAAATCTATTAAAATACATAAAAAAAAATTATACTCCATCTGATTTATAATATAAAATACTTTCAACCAACTCACTAAGACTAAGAAGAGGTGAGAAAGTTCTTTTGTCCGAAAATGAAATAAAATACAATATACCCGTATGTAAACAATAGATTATTTTTAAGAAAATAAAAAATAAAACTATAAATAGTGAAAATTTAAGAAAAATGTAATTAATGCCTTACTTAGCAACTTACAACATGGACATCTCATTTTTGGTAGAAAGTTTATTATAATAGATACCGAAGGAGTACCAAACTAAAACAATTAAAAATTCAATATAATATACAAAAAAGTTATAAATAAAAAATGGGCAATTGTTATAAAACCGATGAAAATAAAGAACAATAATAGAGAGATTTTAGAGAGAGAGAAGTTCTCATTCCAATGTCTACAGAATGTTTACAGAAGACCTCTATTTATAGATGGAAAATGGGCTTTTAGTGTAATTTCCACCTCAGGGTCATAAGAAGTAATTTCCCTTTAAACTTTCACATGTGAAGTAATAGTAAACATGTGATAGTAAACATGTGAAATAATAGTAATCATGTGAGTAATAATGGACATACATATACATATATTATAACACCCCCCTTGGATGTCCATTATGAATGTGTCTCGTTAAAAACTTTAACTAGGAAAAACCCAGTGGAATAAAAACCTAGCTAAAGAAAAGAGTATATCATTCATTGATACACTATCTAGTGCTGCCTCATTAAAAACCTTTCTAAAAAAACCCAATGGGACAAAACCTAGATAAGGGAAAAAGAGTACAACGTGTATTGACTCCCCCTTTTGACAATATCAGTATTACTCTCCCTGATGATAACATCACATTCAATGTCCTTCTGAATATATCAATCATTCTGTCGTCAATTATTGTTTGCTATGGAACAATTATAGAAACGCCTAGTCTGATTGTGTATTACCCGGTCTGATTATTCATTGTATACCTGCAAGATCTAAATTTTTCAAGCAAAATCATAATAAAATACATCTAAACCTTTTCATAAATATATATGTGCATATAGAGCTTTTAATAAATGTTCATTCAGATAATAATACCACATACACTATAAATGCTTCATGCAATATATGAACTTATTTAATTGATTATTCTCGAGAATTTGATACTTCTAGTATCTTGAGTCCTTCAGGGACTTGTGCTTCTAGCACTTTTGGATCCATTTGAAGATTCTAATCTTCATAATTTAGTAAATAATAACATAGATTATAACAATATCTTATAGACGCATAATTTTTCTTTCATGAACTGCCAAGTATACAAAATTATTGTTTCCACCACAAAATCATATATTTCAAATTTTGGACTTCTGGTCCATATCTATAATTATATTTGCGTCATTCTTAATTTCACTTTATCCTCTTGGCCAATCATCTTTATGTCAACTTCTTGCGACATATAATATCCTCATTTGATCACATGATATCATTCTCAAAATTATTGTCAACAACTTCATTTATTCAGTTCCATTTTTTCAATTCGACATAACTTATCAATATTATTCAGGTACCTGAACCTCTCTTGAGGTTTTTTCAATTAGTTATGTCACCTCCTTAATATGATCATCTTTATAATATGCTCCATAATATAACTATTTGGAACCGAATAATTTTTCATGCTTCAGGCATATCACATTTGTATTTGGAGCATTTTAAGCTAGAATATAGGTCAATAACTTTATCTGCCAAATGAATGCATACCATGATGAACTTCTGGTTCATATTTCTTTACTTGAGGATATATACTTCATGGTTATAATGCATTTTATGTATTCTCTTTTCCAGTTATTCAATTTCTCTCCCTCATGTTGATAAAACAATATCAAATTAACAATTTTTCAACTTTCTTTCTATGTCCATCTATGTGCATTGTGGTGGATTAATAAATATCGCACATTTAAACTTTTAAGATGGAATTAATCTGGTTCTTGACCAAAAGCCAATTTTACTGGGAGAATTTTGTTGGCTTCTATAATTGCTGCAAATATACCAATATACCACATTATTCTCATAGTAATTTATGGAGGCTTTAATACATGGTTTCTGGATCGTTCAATCTAGAAATTGCGCCCTTAATTTATTCAAACATTAATTATTGCAAACTTCAAGTTGCAAATATCACTGCAAACTTCAGGTTGCAGGCTAATAATCTAACAAATAACCTTTTTTATAAGATGCATCATTCAATTGTATAGTTCACATGTTATTTCAATAGGCCCATATAAATCTATTTGATATATTTCCAGAGATCCATTACCAATCATGACCAATGATATTCTCATACTCATTTCTATTGAGAACAAGCATCATATAATAATAAGAATCTTCTGGTTCTTCAATAGATGTCAATATAATTTGTATTATATATATGACTCGGATGATCAAACAAGTCATGCCAACAATTAGTAAACTTCTGGTTTACTCAATCATAATCTAACATCCATTTTGGGAGAATTAACTTACACTTATTCACACTTGTATTATATATCAATCTCCCCCTCAAGTATGAGTCTATTAAAAATACTTGACATATATGTATGGATTTCATATATTTAATCAACAAAATACGGAATACAAAATCACCAAAATTATCAATTCCATATAAATTATTGTGATTGAATAATCACTTATTTATTTAATATTTTTATTTTAAAGACAAATCAATATGTAGTAAACCAATAACCTTTTTTTTTTCATTTTAATGATCAAGTACTATATATTTCACAGAATCTTGCTTGAAAGAAAACTCAAATATCTTCCATCTAAAAGAAAATCTATATAAGTTTTTCAAAAAAAAAAAACGATACCAATTATCAATTTTCATATAGCTCTTTTTAAATTACCACATATAATATTATCACTGTATAATCTCATTACTTATTAACAATATATTTCAATTTACTTGTATATGCAAAATATACAATCAATTTAGTTATTTACTATATATGATGGTTTTCATAACATAAACAATTTATTGCATATAAAAGTAAAACACCAAACATTTTATTGCAAATCATACATCATTTTTATTATTCTTTCTGCCAAACTTATTTAATCATAAAAATCATCCACCTCTAAGTGTGCCATAGCATCACTGTCATCTAGCTTATTGACATCACTGACATTATCATTCTCATGTGCCTCATTATTATTTTCATTATATTCTACATTATTCACACTTTTTTCCATAGAGGCTTGATACAATTTTACTAGATGCTCAAGTGTACGACAAGTACGTGCCCAATGCCCCTTCATTCCACATCGATAACATTGATTCTCAATAACTTTTGAAGGACCATCCATATCATTCTTTTGTTCTTTATTATTGTCATTCTTCTTATGGGCATAAGGTATATAATAATTTCTTCTGTCACCATAATAACGGTAATTACCACGTCCTCTACCACGGTTGTGTCCGCGTCTGCGTCCACGGCCATATCCACGACCACGACCATGATTATTATATACACTTGCATTCACTTCAGGGAATGGAGCAGATCTAGTTGGACGATTTTCATGGTTTTTCATCAATAACTCGTTATTTTGCTCGGCTACTAATAAACATGAGATTAACTCATAATATTTTTTAAAACCTTTCTCTCGATATTGTTGTTGTAAAAGCATATTCGAAGCATGAAAGGTAGAAAAAAATTTCTCTAATAAGTCCTCATCAGTTATTTTTTCACCACATAATTTTAACTGAGAACTTATTTTGAAAATTGCTGAGTTATACTTACTTACAGTTTTAAAATCTTGTAGCTTGAGATGAATCCATTCATAACGAGCTCTAGGCAAAATCACCGTTTTTTGATGATCATACCTATCTTTCAAATTAGTCCACAATTCAAATGGATCTTTTACCGTTAAATATTCAGTTTTCAAACTTTCATAAATGTGGTGTCGGAGAAAAATCATAGCTTTAGCTTTTTCTTGATGGGACGCATCATTTCCTGGCAATATAGCCTTTCCAAGGTCCTTTGCTTGAAGATTGATTTCAACATCTAAAACCCGTGATAGATAATTCTTCCCGGTCATGTCAAGAGCATTAAATTCAAGATTTGAAAGGTTGGAAGACATGATTCAAACTAAAAATAATGATAATAATTAGAATCATAATATAAAATCTTATTATAAATTAAAACATAATTTAAAGAATTGTAAATAAGCATGCTAAGAAAATAAAAAGATGAGATAGGAATGATAGTAAACTCACAGCGAGACCTATCTCATCCGAAGGTAAGAAAGAGAATGCATATTTAATATATAATATGTAGAAAGCAGTAAAGAATTAAAATAAACAAATGGAGCCCACTAATAAATATACTAGTGTCGTCACCATAAAAGGTAAATAAATGCATAAATAAATGGAGCCCACTAATATTAGTGTTGCTTCCATGAAAAATAAATAAAACAGTAAATAATTAAATTAAACAAATGGAGCTTAGTATTGCCACCATGAAATAAATAAATAAAGCAGTAAGTAAAGAATTAGAATTAAATTGCAAATGGAGTTTAGTATCGCCACCATGAAATAAATAAAGCAGTAAGTAAAGAATTAGAATTAAATTACAAATGGAGCTTAATGTCGCCACCATGAAATAAATGAATAGGGAGTGAGAAGAATATATAAACATAAATAAATTATTGTAAATAGTAAAATATAAATTTACCGTGAATAGTAAAATTACTATTCATTGTAAATAGTGAATAAAAAAAATTACTGAAAGATTAAATCTAGACTTCCATATAGGAGTCAAAATGAATAAAATAAAATAATATTAACATGAATAGTAAAAAAAATTACTATTTACTGTGAATAGTAAATAGTAAATAATCTCAAATCTTAATCATGGAACCCGATGTTCAAAATAATCGGTAAAAGTAGAACTTTAATTCCATATAAAGGTTAAGATTATCCTAGATAGATAAAATGAATATATATAATGAAAATATAAAAGATAATAAGAAAATCTTACCTTTGGTAGAGTGATCGTGCTGATAACGTGTTATAAAAACGATGAAAATAAAGAATAATAATAGAGATATTTTAGAGAGAGAGAGTAGAAAGAAGTTCTCATTCCAGTGTCTACAGAATGTTTACAGAAGACCTCTATTTATAGATGGGAAATGGGCCTTTAGTGTAATTTCCACCTTAGGGTCATAAGAGGTAATTTCCCTTTAAACTTTCACATGTGAAGTAATAGTAAACATGTGAAGTAATAGTAATCATGTGAGTAATAATGAACATACATATACATATATTATATCAGCAATGAAATATTCCATTGTTTATTAATTATTGGCGAGTTGACCAAAAAAAAAAATATTATAGTTAGTGATATCTTTTTTGGGGGCCAAAAAACTTGTAGATTGATATCATCAAATCACGATGAGCTGGGTTGCAACTTAGCTTACACCTATTATTTAATGATCTTATAGAAGACGCTTATAGATTAACTATTAAATTAATATTTTAATAAGAAGTACATCACCAATACTTAATTAATTCAATCTTGGACAAGGGCAAAAAATGTCATTTAATGGAGCACGCTTTTTGTACCGTATTTTTATTATTTATTAAATGCCATTTTCGTTGTTTAATGGTCCAAGATATGTCTTTACTTTGAACATTAAGTATCTTAAGAATAGGCTAGCAAAAAAGTACATTAATAATGGAAATGATTTGTACTTTTTAATATTTTATTATTTTTTTGTTTGTTTTTTTCCCTGAAAAGATGTACAAATTGCTTTAGTTTTCATTTACTCATTTTAAAATAATAACACTTTGATTCGCTTGTCCAAAAGATTGAAACGAATATTACAAAGGATTTACTTAACAATTGATAATTACATTAAACAACAACCATATAAATAAATTACATTAGTCACTACCAGTGAAGTGTGCCTTTTATCTTGAATTAATAAAAAATAGATTTTTTTAACTCTTATAGTAAGGATAAAAAATAAAAATATGGTATTAGCTTGAACCAGTCAAAGAGAAAGCTTATGGGGATACCAATTGAAAAATACCATTATTTATTCTTTTAATAAAGAAAAGAAAACCCATCAGACAAGAATAACTTTATCTTTTACACTAAATTGAGAATATCCATACGCCAAATTGGTGTTCGAGTATTTACAAAATAAATTATTTTCAACATGTTAAAATAATTTTATCAATTAACCAATTTTAAATTAGGCTACCTTTTTTATTTGCTCATTAATACGGTTATTTCTGTTGTATGTTACATAATTTTGTGCTTACATTTGAAATAGTGATTGAAACATTTAAAGATAATTTTTCAATCATAATTTATGTTATATGAGATAAGTATATGAGAAGAGATTTATCTCAATTTACATGGATATGTATTTTTGGAGTGTCCAAAAGTAATTCCATACGTGTTTGTGTAATTTCACTTATTTTTTTGGTTAAAAGTATAGATAAATTTTCTTATAATTCAATTTCATAATTATTTAATATATTAAATAAGATTTATAGTTATGCATGCATCTTAGTTTATTTTCATCATTTTGTCAAAACGCATTCATGCAACTTAAACTTTCTGTCATAATTTAATCATACTTGCATGTTTTAAATTTATATAAAAAAAAAAATACTTTTTTATCTTTATGAATAAGGTACTTGTTCCTTAAAAAATGATGGGAGATCATAAGCATTTCATTGATATCAACTACCCTTAAACCAACATGAAAATTTAAAATTGATTATTGCCGGAACAAGTATTTTGGAAAATACAAAATAGGACCAGATCTAATAACTCCATATAAAAAATACCATATCGTTTGATTCGTTTCATGGGGACCTCGTATATTTTAATTAGGGAAAATTGATTACAGGGCCAAGGAAGCAAAATAATTACAAAAAAGGCCCAAGAAACATTCACATGCCTAGGGCCTTTTCTGGCATTATTTTAAAAAAAAATGTACGGACATAGTTGCTAATTGTTACAGATGTAGTTGTTAAAATGTAGTTGTTAATTAGACTGATTTAGTTGTTAACGAGGACTGATATAGTTGTTAACCGCTACTGATGTAGTTGCTAACGTTTTTTGAAAAAATGTCAGGGCCTTTTCTGGCATGTGAATGTTTCTTGGGCCTTTTTTGTAATTATTTTACTTCTTTGGGCCCTGTAATCAATTTTCCCTTTTAATTAATCTATTCAACACACCTTTCAATGATTATAATAAATATACTTATTATATGTATTCTTCCTCAGCCTTATTATTTGTCTCAACCCACTAATTTATTCAATTAGCTTCTACCATCATTAGTTGGACACGTTTGTTAAAAGAGTTAATATATGCTAATAGTGTGGATCCCACGCCAAAGAATATGAGAAAGGAGTGATTGCTCATGTTTATTTGATTTTTTTTTTTATTTTATTATATATATAACAATTTTTTTGACAGGACAATTTGTTTTTTTTTTTATAAATCATGATTATCAAGGCTTATTCTTTAGATGTAGTTGTGCCTAAAATAAATCTATTTATTGTGACAAGTTCAATTTCCATATGACTCATCAAATGCCATGTTTTCTCATTTATATAATAGAGGTAAAGTTCTCTATTAAAAAAGAGGTAAAGTTAATTTTTAACAAAATTAAAACAAATTTAATGAGATAAAGGTTAAAGTACAAAAATGCACATGTATTTTTTTTTTTTCAGATGAGATCTAACACCAAGTGCTTTTTTTATATGTAAAAGTGATTATGTGGTTATAAATTATGAGCAAAAATACCGTTTGACCGTTAAGTTTGACTTTTTTTGCTGACGGGATGATGACATGGCTTTCAAATATACAAAAACAAATATGTAGTTTGGCCAAAAGAGTGCTCAATACCAATTGTTTTTTTTAATGTATAAAAAAGATATATGGTTTGGCCAAAAATATTGTTTGATCGTAAGTTTGACTTTTTTTGCTGACTTGACGATGATGTGGCTTTCAAAGTAATTGTGTGGAAAAAAAACTGTTAAAATTGAACTATTGCGACGTCAGTTGGAGCGAGTGCACATTAGATGTCGCGTACCCACCGTTGCCTAAAAAATAGACCAGTGAAACTCATATAGCTTAAGTGGCATGTTAATGAAAAATATATACGCATTGGATAGATTGTGATTTTCAGGTACAATGTTGTTACAAAGGTGAACAAAGGGATATGGATGGTGATATCAATTCTTCCCAACTCATACTTATGACTAGTAGATTTTTTTTCTCATATAGTTGCTTTGAAAGCCATGTTACTATTCAGTTAGGAAAAAAAGTCAAAATAATGGTCAAATGCTATTTTTGCAAAAAAAAAAAAAACACTTGGTGTTGAGTATTGTTTTGACCAAACCACATGTGTATTTTTGCACCTTTGAAAGTCACATCATCGTCTAATGAGCAAAAAAATTCAAACTAAAAGGTTAAATGGTGTTTTTGCATCTATTTGTAACCATGTAGTCATTTTTACATCTAAAAAAAGTACTTGGTGTTGGACGCTATTTGAAAAAAAAACACATGTGCATTTTTGCACATTAACCCAAAAGATAATGATTTTTCTTTAGATGGATGAAATAGTTGAAAGTGGCTTATAAGTTATAACAAAGATCCTAATGAAAAATTTAATTTTAATAATTTTCCAATGGTCATGTGCAGTGAGTTTAACCCATTATTCAATGACCAAATCTAACAGAAGTTGCCCATTAATATACTATTTAATTAACGATTGATAAATATTTTATACAATTATTTAAATAATGAAAGCATCACCAATAATTAATTAATTTAGTCTTTGTGGACCCCTCCCCCCTTATTTTGTTTCAAATAAAAGTGTGGGTGACTTGATCATGCAGCTAGCAAGCTCTTGCAACCTATAATTTAATAAATTCAAATGAACTTTTTCAATGGTCCGGTAGTCCCCTTTATTCAAGCATTGAGTTATTAATAATAAATTAACAGAGATAACGTGTACCTTTGTTTTAAAATAATTAATATTCATGTATGTCGAGGGAAAAAAAAATATATATATTCGTACAACTTGCTTTGATTTGCAACTTTACTGAAATCGCATTAAAATAATACTTAGTTTTCCTGCCCACAAGGATTAGTGAAAAGCATAGTATTGATGATTTATTCAATAATTAATATTGACAAAGTCGTTTGGCAACTTTTTTAAACTTTTATATATATATATATATATATATCACTTAGTCATTAGATCAAGAAGTACGTGTCTCTTATCTTGAATTAATATAAAAATTAATTTTTCAATTCATGATACTTGTAAAAGGTATATTCTACGTACTAAAGATAAAGCTGGTGTGGAAACCAATTACATTAAAATATATGCCTTTAATTTGTTGTGCTAATCTCAAGAAAAAACCACTATTGAAGAAAAAAAATGACAATTCTTTTTTAAATTCCAGCTAGCTTTTAAGAAGTTAAATTAAACCCTTATTTATGCATATTGGGTTGGATTATAAGGGTTTCGTACACAAGATAATTTAAATTTAAAACCTCGCTAACATGTGTCGAATGATTAATTTGAAGGCAAAATTCGAATGAAGGATCAAGAAAAAAATTGAAAAGAATCATAAAATTATAATTATTTAGGAACACTAAATAAAAAATTAAAAAAATAAAATAAAATGCCGCTAAAAAATCTTCTGCATTTACATCTACATTATATTTTTAAAACTAACACTAAATTCTTAATTTCACCAAATTAAACAATAGTTTTCTCAATTTTTATTTTTCACAACATGCACCGCCGTTCATGAAAAAAAACACACACACACACACACATTTTTCAATTTTGTAAGAATTATATTTTTTTAAATCAACAAAAATTTTAATTAAAAATCAAATTATATAATTTCAATAAAACTCAAAGGTTTATAATTTATTATATATGCTTAAACCAAGAAATTTTATATGATTTATTTTTTTCAAAAAATTTTATGTTGGTTAAAAAATTCATTTAATTTTAATAAAATTAAAAAAAATCTAAATAATCTTTTATAAAGTGAAAAATATCAAATGAGTTTAGTGTTCATTTTTATAAATAGAGCTTAATTCATATGAACATTGCTAACACAAGTAATTCCTCCGGATACTCGAATTCGAGATGTAGATGAATTTAAGAGGACTTTATATTGCTCGACTAAAACTTTATATTGGTTACATGCATTAATAACTCAACGTTATCTAAGCAATGGATGGACGTCACTTCTAAAATATTATGCACTTGAAATCCTATTTATTTTTGCTTAATTTCTCTAACAAACACAGGAGGAGATGACTATAGGGACAGA
Organism: Acacia confusa; assembly: GCA_037074495.1. Lineage (NCBI taxonomy): Eukaryota > Viridiplantae > Streptophyta > Magnoliopsida > Fabales > Fabaceae > Acacia > Acacia confusa. Next base: position 39,798,998 of record CM073502.1, on the reverse strand, counting down.
GTTTAATCACAAATGAATAAATAAACAAAGGCACAAACCTAATGCAAGCTTATATGATTTGAAATAAACAATACTACAATCCATCAATCATATTATAATAATTAATTAAAATAAAATAAAGCAACCGCGCAATTTGAATAGAATAATATACTTTTTTTTTAATAATTAATCTCGATCATGTGCAATAGCTCTATTATATAATGGCTTTGAGTCTCAGAATCTCTCTCCCCCCCCCATAACTCGTTTTCCATCAAGAGAAAAGCTTCGAGAACAGCCATGGCGTCCACATAGGTGAACGAAGAAGAAGCACTGCAGGTTTATTAATTATATTCCTTTGTCTTCTAAATTCTGATAATATTTATTTCATTTATTTATTTTCTTTATTTAATTTGCTAGTTCTTCACACGTCTAGTTCATAAAAGTTTCCTATGATCAATATAATGGGAACTCTTAACCAGATTCTTTTGATCTTTATTATTTGTCTTTCTAATTTGATCATAACATGTTAATTAAGCTTTTAAACTATATATATAGAGAGAGGTTGTTAGAATTACAGAAGATTTCACATCTTAAGCAAGTAGAGTAGTTTGAAATTTGAGTTTTTCAACCTTTTTATATGGACTTAAACTTCTTGTGAGGAGTTCGTCATTCCAAGAGAGTTTAGTCTCCTAGTGATCTTAACGAGAAAAAAAAGTTTGTGTTCATAATTATATTATTATTACTCCTTTTGGTCATAAAATATAAGAGTTACTGCATGTTTTGCTTTGGATCGTAAAGGTAAGAACTCAATCTTATTTTGTCTTTTAAATTTATAATTTTTGTAAACTCTTCTAGTTGATTGTGAGTGCACGTGTATAATTAATAAGGGTTTTTTTTTCTTTTTAAATTAAGAGAGTAATTTCTGATGCAAATAATTAAAAATGGTATTTTAGAAAAAATAATATAATTTTTTTTTTATAAATAACTAATTTAACTACTTTCCTAAATTTTTATAGGTTAGTTCAATAACTCATTCCTCAAATGAAGGGAGTAATTATTATTGTTACACACACATACATACATCTACATATTATATTCAATGATAATTGTTTCCCATCTATTTGCATTTTGAATGTTTGATAATTGATAATAGGGAAAATTATTATCAAATCCTAATGAAATAATATAATCATTAAAAATGTCTAATAAGCTAGTAAAATATAATAACAAGTTATCATACAGGAAATAATAATATATTTATATTACTCACTTATTATTAAAAACTTTCTTGTTATTATATTTATTCCTTAGGGCATGACTTATATAGTGATTTTCCCTTGATAATATTTTAGCAAAACACCATGGATCAAATCAATCTCCCTGGTACTTAATTTGCAGAAGCCAGTGACTGCCAGGAGGAGCAAATCATTAGGGCATCAAAACTGAGCCAATAAGCATAAGTTATAGTGGTAAATTCTATATTTCCTTTCTCTCTCTCTTTTTTTTCCCCATACCTCTTTCTCTTTTAAATTTTATAATGTGTTTGATTGATAAAAAGGTTGACGATATGTTGGTTTCATAAAGTTCTGTTGTTTTTTTATTGGTTGTTCACACTGTTTTTAATTTTTAAATATTTAAAACTTATTTTATCTTTAACGAATAGGAATAAAAATATAATTTATTAAAAACCATTTATTTATATTATCTTTGTTTTCTAGTCTATTGAAATTAAAGAAAATAAATTATTTTGTAAAGTATAATAATGTAAGTTGCTTTCCTTCCATAGCAATTGAAACAATCATTCAAGTATTAAAAAAACAAACTAATTATAGTTGGGTTGAGTAGAAAGAAATTAATATTTAAGATTTGAATCTTATAAAATAAAGAAATTATATGAAAATAATTTCTCATAATTGAGTTCAATAATATTAAAATTCTGATGATACCTACCCCAGATACTCTCACAGGCTACAACTTGCCAATTGCATGATATGTCCATTTAATTTGAATAGAATAACATTAGGAAAACCCAAGATCTATAAAAGCATATTTTTTTAATATATTATAATATTACCTAATTCTCATTTAATGTATAATAAGTAGCGGATACTCATCATAAAATCTAAATAATTCCTTTTAAAAAACCAAGAGATATGTGGCTGATGTACCATGTCAAACTAGTTTGCCTCAAATTCTAAAATAAAAACGCCACGTCTGCCATTCATTTAAGGAAAATCACTATCAGATTAAAAAAAAAAAATTGATTGTAACCACAAAAAATCTCACAATAAGGTTGACGAGTTTTAATACAAACAATAACATAAATATCTGTATTGTTAGCTTATTGATGTCTTTTAATGATTCCATTATTTTATTATATCTCATAATGATCTTCTTTTTGATTCAAATAAAGAATTCAAACTCTTTAAGATAGTGTAGCTGCAGGTGCTAAAAAAAAAATACACAAGATATAAAATTTGTTTGGTCACATTTTTAAAATGCCAAGAATACTTTTAAAAAGTATTTTTATCATTGTTATATGTTTGGTCAACATCTCGAAGCAGAATAAAAAAAAAATATTCCTTCCACAAACTTGCTCACTTTTGGCAAACTAAGAGTTGTTTTAGAAACAAAACAAACGAGCACATATAGTTACATGAATGAGAGTGTGATTTTTAATATATCAGCGTGATTTTTAGGAGAAGTCCAAGCTCATGGATCAAACCAGAGCAGTGAGCATCCATAGACGAAAGCGTCCAAGTTCTGGTCTCAAAGATTCATCTTTTGGTATGATATATCACCTTCCTCTCTTCTCTTCATCCCTACATGCACTTCTGTATATTGAACCATGTTATCTCTGTTTTTTCTAATGATTTTCTTTTTCATCACGAAAAAATAGAGGAAGCAAAGAGGAAAAGAGACGTTCAAAGGGAAGAAGAAAGTGTAGGAAATGAACTTGAAGATTGTGGATTTTCTCTTAGGCTTTCATCAAATACTTGGTTGTTTGCATCAGATCATAATCAGCAGAAAAGCAATGGAGTAATGGGTGTTGTAGTTCCCAAGAAGGCTCGTTCATCAAATAATTCTGTTAGAAAAAAGGTATATCACTAGCTTAGTTTTCTGTCATTTTTACTTTTCTTGGAAAAATGCTGCACTTAGTGCCAATAAGCTGCATGTTGTACAAATGCATTGGATTTCAGACTTCCAAGTCCTCTGCATCACCAACTGAAGAACACAATGAAACTGAGATAGCTGAGGTTTTGTACGGATTAAAGAGTAGCAGCAGAAACCAGGATTCATCAGAGAAGCTCCAAACAAATGCTGTATATGGTAAGACTTTAATTCTTTCCAGAAGTATTCATTCTTTCTCATCATATGCAAGTTGAAACCAACAGTACTCAGATAACAAGTGTAGTAATTTATTGCCTCTTACCCCTGACAACTTTTACTGATAGAAAACAAGGTTGATCTGATAGCTTCAAAGAGTTCAACTGCGGAGTTGGTTGAAATTGGAAGGGAAAAACTTGATGATGATTCTAACGGTCATGATTTTAAATCATATGTTCCAAACAAGGACACTTTGGAACCAATAATTGACCTGATGGTGAGAATAGTGATTACTTTGCTTTGTTTTTTTTGTTTTTTGGCTTCTAAGTATCTGATGAGTTCCTTTTATTTTAACAGGCTCCTCCTCCTACGGATTTGGAATTGGTAAGCAGAGTTTGAATCTAAATCATTCTTTACAATCTTCACACCACAACTTATCATGTTTCTGATGCAAAACTAGGGCAATAACATGGACATTGAAGATAAGGAGACAAAGATGGACACGTTTAATACAAACCGGGATGTCATAAAGATTGATATAGAGGCGCCAAACAAAGATAATCACGTTTTGGCAAACCAACAAGTGAACAAAACTGGTAATAACTTGACGTATTTTTCAATTTGTAGATTTCTAGTACCAACTTCCAATTCTTTAACAAATTTATTCATCATTTATGGTCTCTAATTACTTGTTTCCTTTCTAGTTTCACCGGCATGGTCAAGAAATCTCCCTCCTCTTGGGTATGATATCGTTTAATTCTCTATGAATCTGTTATTTTCATCATTCTGATAATGCCTTCCTGATTTCTTCCTTCATTAATAACAATTATAACTTTGTTCTATATAGATACGTCCCACTATCCTTGCAACCAATTCTGGAGACAGATAAAACCAGAGGATCACCATCAACAGCCCTACAAGTATTTTCATTCCCACTTCAATAACTTTGATCGTTATAGATTTGAATTATGAAAAAAAAAAATTTCCTTTAGCTTTCATGGCCATCTTTTATATCAGAATTAAATATTGAATATTTCTGCTTACTTCAAAAATGTAGCTTGTGGATTTTGTACTTTCTCCACCTCAGCCAAAGCGCTGCGCCAGCCATCATTACATTGCTCGTAACATCTTTCTGCACCAGCAACTTTTAAGGGCTAATTCTAGCTCTTCATGTGGCACAAAACACAACAATGTTAATGAAGTGCCAACTCCTGAGGAAAGTAAGATCATTGGGAAACAATCACAAAATGGTTTTCCTGGTGTGAAAAAGAATGTCACACAAGTAAAGAAGGAATTGGTTGTTTCAAATAAAAGCCCTCATGCTAGCAATTTACTGGATTCAGTGCAAATGGATCGGCAACGTCCATATGTAATGGTATGATCCTGTCTTCTTTAAGCTTATGTATACGTTGTATCTTGATGATCTTGTTTCACTAATAGAGTTGGTGGACAATATATAGAAAAAGTGATGCGCCTTTTAAAAATGTTGACTTGACTTGTGTTCTTGTTGGCTTTCCTATTCTCTGTGGGCTAGCATCAACCATCTCCACCAATAGTTGGGAACTCCATCTGTGCTTCCTCCTCTAATAATTCATCACCAGGTTAACTATTCATCTTTGTCAACAGTTGTTTCTTGAATGAGCTTTAGCTAGCCAATGATGTTGTGACAGTCGTAAATAATGAGTATCTTTTTTTCCCTTTTCATCAGTACTAAGAGGTGCAAGTCCTGCTGCGCAAAATTCAAGTATCTCAATTGGTTTGTCATCATCTCATAGGCAATCATATGGGGTTCAAGTTAAAGCCAATAAGCTCACGAGTGAGACTTGTGAAGGGAAATCTCCAAATATTGTTGGTCAAAAGAATATGTACAGCCAAAACTTCACAGTTCCAATTCAGCCCAAGAATGAAAATTTTGGTGACAAGAAGCAGGAGGTTAATTTAAAGGGTGGATTTGAGCTTGTGTCTTCTCAATCATTTGCCATATCATTTCACAGTCAACCTAGTGTTGCTTGGCAAAAATATTACCCTGCATGGACCACAACACAAGGTGATGAAAAGAAAGTCAATTCTGGGAAATCATCATCATCAGACAATGGGCCAACCAACTTTGTTTTCGATGAATCATCAAAGTATCTTAGTTTTGTGTTGTCTCCTAAAGTAAGAACTTCACTTGACCACTCTATGGCTTCAAGTTCTCAAAATTTGCTTCAGCTTCACATGCAACAACAACAACCACCTCCTATGGTTACACCATATAAAGCATCCAACAGTACCACTTCTGCAACAGAACTTGTAAGGAAGAGCTCAAGAAGACCATTAGATTCTCTCAACATTGTTACTCAGGAGCAAAGAAGAGTTTTACAAGGTCATGCGCAAATATCTTTTGGGAAAAACTATGAATCATTCCCACCATTGCAAGTCCAACGTTAACCCAATAACAACCAATCTTCTAACATATATCTACCTAATGGTGTAGCAACTCAGACAAATTTCCGGGGAAGCAAAGTTTGTTCAACAGTTAGTGTTTTGAAGACTTTAAAAGAAGCCCAGAATTCTTCAGATGAGAGTCACCAAAAATCTTCTCCAATGAGTGGTTGAAATTGCCATCTATCTCAACCTCAGGCTCCAACCACCAATCTAAGTGAAGTATCAGAAGTCAAATTTTATTTTTCATGAAGATGAATGAGATTTCTCTGCAGACATGACATATCCAATTCCTCATCTTTCAATGTTAGAAATAAAGATGACAAGGTTTGACTCTAATGATCAATAGAGCTCTTGCATGTGGTGGGAGATAAGCTTGATTATGTTGCCTATCAGGTTAAAAGCAAGAAGCTTCAATGTAGAACAATATCATTTGAAATCAATCTTGTGACAAGTAGGTAGCATCAAGGTGAATAATCCTATTTTTGGTGTAGTGGGTCAGCTAGAAAAAGAATGCAAATGAAATTCAAGGAGGGACTACCATCTTTTCACTTGTTTTAATTTTTGTTGGCTTCTTGAAGGTTGCTTTGTGTTCATTGGGCTGAAATCAAATGATCACCTGGCTAATGTAACATTAATATGTAGATACCATTACTTTTTTCTTTTGTTGCGCCAAAAAATTTAACATTCAATTTCTTTTAATCAATGAATATGCTTTTATTCTTTAGAATCCACTCGTTGTAGTGTCACTAAGAAGAACCAGCAACAAATGAGAAAGGTTAAAAGTTCAAATTGTTATTTATTCTCTTTATATTATGCTGAATCATCAAGCACTTTAATCACATCAACCATTACATTATAGATACTTCCTAGCTATTGAGTGGGTTGTTGAAGATACCAAGTGCTATTCTCTCAAAAACATTCTCAACCCCAAGTTATAATGACATGTTGACAACTTGAAATTCCCTTAATAATCGATGTGACTTGACACAGATAGCTTTCTGTTACAAAATGGTAAGGCTACTTGTGGAGGGAACAAGTTTCCTTACTCGTCCTTTGGGGTCACTCGTCCCCTTTTTGGGGAAGATTTGGTCGTCAGATCTCATTTGACGGTTGGGATCTCTTTTTTTTTTTCTATAAATTTTTTTCAACAATCCCAGTTAGTATCCTAAAATATCTTTTTAGTACTAATCAATATCTTGAAATAATTTTTTAAGATCCTAAAAATTATTTTCAAGATCATGAAGTATTTTTCAGTACCATTTAGTAGACTGAAATGTCTTTTTAGTCCCAGTTAGTACCCTTAAAAAAAAATTTAGGATAAGAAATTTTTAGTTACTGACTAGCATTGAAAAATACTTCATGATTTTGAAAAAAATTTTAGGAATATTTCAGGGTACTAACTAGTATTAAAAAGATATTTCAGGATACTAATTGGAACTGCTGAAAAAAAAAATTTATGGAAAAGGAAAAGAGAGATCTGGACTATTAAATGAGATTTGACGGCCAAATCTTCCCCAAAAAGGGGACAAGAGTGCAGGGAAACTCATTCCCTTGTGAGGGCCTTTTGCTTGACAAAAGAGGTTATTGGAAACTTTGTTTCATCAAAAACTTTGGCCGTGCTTAATTAGCTGGAACCATGGCCACTGCTAAGCAGGCATTAAAGACAAACAGGCTTTGGGACTTGGTGATCACCATAACTGAAGTGAAGATTTGGGAAGAATTTCACCTTAATGTCAAGATTGGAAGTAGAATATGAGAACTGGGAGGTGCAAGTGTTCTTGCTGCTTGAAAGGTTTCTGTCTTTAGTGATTCAATTGAAGCCTTATGTCTCATTAACAATGAACTTTCATAATCCTCTCAAAAGCTAGATTGGAGATATTCACAACCTCCTTATGCGGGACTAGACTGTGTTGCCTTTGATCATATGTCAAGAGAAGAAAATCATGTTGCATACTGGCATGCTAGGGATATCAACTCAATATTGAAGTTGCTTAACTTGGAAGTTATCTAGCAATGAAATTAACAAGCACTTTTAACTTTGAATATGTTGTACTCCCTTCAGTCCTTTTCATTAAAAACTTTTAACAACTTCCACACTTACTAAGAAAATTAATTAAAATTAGTTATTCTCATTAAATATGAACATATTTTCAATCATTTCCCGATTAGAGGAAAGACGGTGCTAGTGGTTTAGGGTAACAATTAAGACAGGTTAAATATATAGGGATTCGATAGAAAACATTTGAATTACAGAGACTTGATCAAAATTTGATCGAAAAGAAATCAGTTTTGCCTATGAATAATTGAATTCTTCCGTATCACATGTCATGGAGTACAGCAAATTCACATGATTATAAAAGGAGAGAAAGTAGGAGGAAATTGAATGGTCCAAAATCAAATAAGCAGCAAGAAGATACGAGAAAGTGGTAATAGAGAAGCAATCTCAACTTCCCAGTTCCCAATGGTGACCGCACATTTGGCATCTCCCACTGGAAAGTGAAAAAATGTTCAAAAAGCCAATGTTTGATTTGAATAAAGTCATTCTGGAAATTTGCTCGCTTTTTTCATATTCTGCTTAAAACCAGACGCTTCCGTGACCCCACTCTCTTCCTCACCATCAATTTCTCTTTACCTCTGTTACCTCAAATTGCATTGACCCCACTCTGTTTTGCATTATTAGTTTTCTTCTTTTATTGGTCTTCATTTCTCTGCATTGATAAGAGTTCCACAATGTTCTTTGATATGGGGCATTTGCTTTTATAGGTCAGGTGATTGTCAGGATCTTAAAAGAGCTAAAATAATGACAATCACAGGAAAACCGTTAAAACTCACTGTCTCTACTGTGCTGTTCATCTGTCTTATCAAAGATCATTTTTTCAGTTCAAAATCTCTTAATTTTAAGTATCTTGCGGAAACCAATCAATCCCACATTCCAATTCCAAGCTCAGCAATTAATGACAGATAAACCTATGGAAAGCCCCACTCTTCCCAAGTTTTGAATGAGCCTCCAAGTTCCGAGATTTTACTGCTACAATTATTTATTTGTTTGGATTCTGACAAAAACCCATGGGAAGGGATAATTTGAGGGCGAGTAATTAGCATACTAACAATCCCCTCTTTCTTTATAAAGTTTTTATTTTTGAAAGTGTTGCAAAAAACTAACTATTTAGTAATTGACATAAGACCTGGTAAATTCTATTAAGTATAATTTTTTTGTGGGAAATCTTCCAATTGACCAATTTCATTTAAATAAAATCCATATCCAAACCCCCCCCCCCAAAAAAAAAAAATTAATTTCCAGAACCTCCCATCATTATCTATTGGATCACAAGAGTTTATCAAATGTTCAATTTCATGATCGTAGTAAAACTACAGTATAATACATGTGAATGAACTATGAACTATCTGAATTGTGAATTGATTTTATTTTGCACCCTGAGCAGAACTATTACTGTTTCTTTCATAGTGTTTCGGATTGCAAATATTACCCTTTTGATTCATTATATCAGCAAGATGCTGATTGTCTTCTATTGAAAAAATAGAAAAATAAGACAAGCAACGCGGAAGTGCTAGAAATTATATAAAAACTTGCATTTCATTTCATCAAGAACACTTGAGATTGCCTGCTCTTAAAATAAGCGAAAGCATAAAACAGGGCAAGCTACACACAAGAGGAGCAGCCCTGAGGAAAACTAACAAAAAAAAAAAAGGAACACTTAAAACATACACATTTGCCAAATATTACACAAGTGAACCCATCAGAACACATTCATAAAGGAAATGTGGAACCAATCCATCTTCACTTGTATTCCAGAATCATGTTGTTCTCAGGAGCCAATCCAATACAAGCCCTCATGATGTTTTCCAGCATAGCACGCTGCTTTGACAATGCATTCACCACTGGTGTGCCTGGTGGGACCTGAAATATTCATACCCACAAACCATTAATTAATACCTTCAACTTTAACCAGCATTGATCTTACATGGACCAATTGAATTAAGCTATGTATAGACTCACCAGAGGAGCCTTGGTGAGGTAACTGAGGATAGCAGCAACTGGGTGGAAGGAATGGAACTTGCCCTGTAAAAAAAACCCATAATTGTGAGCTTTTTATTCTGTATACAATAGAAATGCTTCATTACCAACAAATGATACAATTAAAAGAGGCACACATACCTCTCCTTCAGCTTTGAACTGGATTCTAGTGCTCAGCTCAGCAAGGAGGACCAAATCCAGGATGATAGGAGCAGCCAATAGGGAATCCTCACATGTGTTATGCATCACAATGGTGTTCTTACCACCCATGAATATCTCAGAAGTGTACTCATCCATGGCCCTCTTGCTGTCTCCCACATAAGGGACGTACTACAAAAGTCAAACAAAAAGAGGATTACGCGTGAGACCAGACAAATAGACAAAGATGGAGCAAAATGCTGAGGCAAAAAGAAAAAAACCTTACCTTGATAACAACAACATGGTCAGGATGCTCGCCAGGTTCATAGAGGATGGCGTTACTGTTGACCATATCATCAACAACATTGCTCTTGGAGATTTCCTTAGAACGGAAGGTTTGTGGAGCAGAGAGGTTCATACCATCATTGTTTCCCAGATGGTTGTAACTCACAATGGAGGTTGGCTGTCACTCATCACCAACACATTTGAAATCAGTACACTTCTCCTTTGCTAGAATCAAACTAGCAACCTTTTTTTTTTTGCCTTCAAGAAAATGGAATGATATTGACTTACCTTGATACCAGCCCCAACAAGGAAATCAACCAACACAGATTTCATTTTGGTCTGACCACTCTTAAAGTCATCACCACCAATCAAACTGTTCCTCTGGATGGCCAAGTCAATCAGGCCTGACAAAAACATGAGTAAAGTCCTCAGTCTAAGTTCATATTTCAAAAATTCACGTTCTAAAAATAATTAACGAAACCACAAGTAATGTACCTGGGACAAAAGTGTTCTGAGGGCTTCCATTGATAAAAGGCACATTTTCCATAACACAAGCTATAGCATACAAGGTGGAAGGAGAAATCTCAGATTCATTCCTGTCCAAAGAAGCCAAGAGGTTTTCCATGGTATCGTTCAGCCCCACAACCATATTACTGTACCTCTCAGTGTTGGCAGTCCAAAGCACAACCACCCTGTCCACCTTGTTGGCTTCCTTAAACTCCCTTCACATGATTAAAGTGGTCCATGCAGTAAGTTTCTAAACTGAAAAATTATTAAAAAGTGTTACAGTTATAAGAACAGTTTTGCAGTTACTTGATGTCTTTGATAATCTGTTGGACTTGCTCTTTCTTGGTGCCCTTAATCACATTGTTGGCCCGATCACCTTGGTTGGCAGCTATGAAATCCGGGTCATAGATTCCAGGGAGGGGAACCATGGATTCCATGTATGGCCTAAGCTGCTTTTGCAGGTCAATATCAAACACTTTGGCTCTTGCCATGGCATCAGCTAAATTCATGTCACTAATATCCCATCCTCCAAACACTATGTCGTCTGGGTTCACCTGCATATAGATTATCATGAAACACAAATTAATTACTAAACGTGTTTTGAATGCCCATTTTACTGTATGCTGCAAAATCAGTCTTAAATTTCATCTTAAACATGCAGATTTCATTTATGTAACGGCGTACCATAGGAAGGAGGCTTTTGAATGGGGCATAAATTTCCTCGCCATTGAAGGACCCCACTCTAATAGCTGATGCCTGGGTTAAGGAGCCAAAGTAATTGGCTTGTTGAATTTTGTCCTTCGTAGGCCACGAAATACCCCTATTTACAAAATGGACCAAGAAATTAATAAATTCTTTCCATGAAAATATCATCAATTTACATTAAAAACTATTCACAGAGTTGCCATCGTGATCAATGCAACTCTACAAGGATCGAGATCTAGTTTGGCACCAAAAAAGGCAGCAGAATGAAGCTTACTCTCGGTTTGCAATAACACCACCAGTGAGAGTAGAACCATTGTTTCCACCCCAACCAACAAGCATCACCCTAAAGATCAACAAATCAACGAACAGAGAACGAAATATAGCCGATTAAATCGCAGTTAAAAACAGTATATGGATCATTGAATCAATGAAAGTGCAACAAAACGAGAAGAGAAGATTCAAGAACGAACCCTAATTTAGGGACATTAGTGTTGGTCACAAATTCGTATTTGACAGTTTTGGGCTTAACGATCCACTGATACTTGCCATTTCGATTCTCATGGACGAGTTCAGTGGTCTCGTAGTTGTACACAGACTGAATCTCAGAGTCAGTGTACTTCACATTAGGACTCTCGACCTTGAAACTCTCAATGAACATTTTTGCAAAAGGAGGAGGGGAGGAAGAAGAGCTTGAACTGTGGTTCTCCCTACTCTTTTGGCTTTGAGAATTAGCGGTGCTCTTCAACGGTGCTCTTGCAGGCCCTATAAATAGAGGAATCGGGAACTACTGCTGTACACGTGGCAGACGCTGAGTGAATTTTTGGCTTCTCCTTTTTTCACCTTTCTTTGGTAATGAAATTAGGATACTTATCCCTTGCTAGTCACAGTAATAAGCAATTAATTTTTTATAATTGTGATTAGATCTCAACCATTTTTTGAACCGAACGGTCTCAATTTAAAAATTCTAAAATTTGAGATTTTTTCAAATGATGAATTCAATTTTGTGAAAGGTGATAATTATTAGATTATCTTTATTTTTAATTCTGTATATAATAAATATTTTTAAAAATATAAAAATAAAATTTAATTAAATCTAAACCGTTTCAAATCAATTTAAAAATGAAAATGAGTTATGAACACATTTTTATTGATCAAAGTAATAATAAGTATAAAATGTAATCCCATTAAATTGATGTATGTAAATGGTAAAATACGAGTTCTAGAAAATTTCAATTCATTTCATTTTAATGCAATTTGTTTATAAATGAGACTTTTTTTAGGTTTGAAAAAAAAAACATTCTTTTCAAAAAATGAAGCTTGGAGGGGGTTGTAGAGAGGTCCTCATGCAGAAAAAACGACAATGGCTGCGAAACTTCTGTACGTCAAAACAAATCAATATCATTCAATTTAAATTTACAAGGGGCCCATTTGCTATATACATTTTCTCGGTTAAAGATTCTCTCAGTATTCTTCCCTCCTCTTTCTTTAATATCTTTCCATCTCAGCTGTTCATTTTCCTCTCCTCTTCCATCCAAATTAATTTTTAGTTAAGATCAATGGTGTAAATGAAGGATACTGAAGGATGAGGAGTGAATGATACTGACCCATTTTCCCTCGTCTCTCTTTACATAGCCCTCCCAAATTGATTTATTGGGACCCAGAAGAATATTAAACATCATTTAGCATATATTAAAATTTAATAATTTTTAAATTCGACTCCTATTTTTTTTAGTTACCCATCCAGTATCTAGAGTTTTATCCGGACTAATACGGATCCGACTTGCGTCACGCACTTGACTATGGTGGGAGAGTCTCCCAACGAGACTTATATAAAGGAAAAATTATATTGCAAGTATATATATTTTCACTTAATTTTTAATTTAGTATTTATGTATTTTCTTTTCTTAATTAAATCCTTAACTTTGATTTCTTTGCACAATTATCTCTTACACAGGAGATAATAGTATTAACAGAGTAAAATTGTAAGGGTTATCGGTTCTAATTAAAGGATCAAATTAAGAGAGAGAAACACGTAATGACTAAATTAAAAAGTGAGGAAAACTATCTCCAAATACTTGCAAAATAGTTCTTCCTAATATATGTATGCATGTATGTACATACTTTAATTAAAACTCAAAAAAAATAATTATACATTTGTATGATAAATTTGATGATTGTTACTTATATTAAAAGCAAAAAAGTTCTCTCCCTTATAAATAGAATCAAAGAAGTAGATAAGATTATAACGACATTCATAATTTATAAAATATAAATAATATAATCTTCTTGTATTCTAAATGTAAAAGCTAAAAAATTAATGTATATATTAGGATACAATTAGTCAAATTAATTATAAGTAAAAAAAATATTGGTTTTTTTTTTAAAGATATCACTTCAATAATTTGTATTAGAAATTACCTCAAAACAATATTTTAACACATGCAATAAATAATGATAGTTTAACAAAATAATAAATTAAAAAGACAAAGTTAATTGAGTCGTTATACTTACAAACAAATCAACGTTCACCAAAATCCTACGATCCTACATTTAGGATATGGGAGAGTGTAATTTGTGAAAATTTTATATATAAAGTTTAATATGTAAACCAAGCGCTTTTTTCCCCAACTTAAAACATGTCGTTGTTTGGGAAAAGAATAAAAGTAAATCCCAGATAAAGGTGGTTTTAACCAAATTACGGGTTTCAAAAAATAATTAAACTTAATAAATATGTGGAGAATTTAATCTTCTTCTTCTTTTTTTTCTAAAAATATCCTCATTTATGAATGAGTAAGAGAGAGAGTAACAATAAAAAAATAATGAAAGAAAATATATGGAGAACAATTATGTGAGAGAATAAAGAGAACGAGAGAAAATAAAGGGAGTGGGTCAATAATTTAATTAATACAATGGATAATATTCAGGGTAAAATGGGTATAAATACATTTATCATTTAGACCAATTTAAATAGAAACTTATAAAAAGAAACAAACATTAGAAAATCAGACGTTATATGTAGAAATAGAGGGAGCATAACGTACTCCTCTACTCCTATTATCTTTAAAAAAGATCCCCGCATTATATAAATTGAAAATTAAGTCATATTATTTACAATTTTATATAGTTATTGCACTCACTTAAATTTTAAAAAATAACTTTTAAATTTTTTTATTCTGAAAATTAATATTGTTAATTTATAGGGATACACTTTCCCAAAATGTGATTGGATCACCCTAATTAAATCACTAATTACTCATTTAAGTACATTAATCACAATTAATTAAAGTTGAATAAATTTAATAAATGTCAAAACATTACTAAAATAGTTCCAATTAAGCATGATACGAGTTGTCCAGTCTAAAAATATTCACACGGTTGAAAAAGTAAACTACAATACGGCAGTAACAACAAAGAGGCACAGATCTATATGCAACTAGTTCTGTTTATTTTTGTCCAAGAGTGTTACAATCAAATTAAATAAAAATGAGTTACAAGTTAAAATTAAATGATTTTTTTTGTATTCACATGATTTGTTTGTCAGGTTAAAGTTTTAATTGTATAAACAATTATCAGCAATAATGGTAATGATTTTGAGTTAAAATTAAATTTCTCATTTTGTTAATCCTATTATCAACGTTTAAGATAGTTAATTAAAGCTTTATTGTTAGACATATTTAGCGCTTTAAATTAAATTTTTGAATGGTTAAAATATTGTAGTCTCATCATTAATATTTTTAATTATAAATCAAAATAAGTAAACTATAAAATCTATTACAAGTAAAAAAAAATATATCAATAATTTCTTTGTGATTTTTCCAATTCTATAGGAATGATATCTCACATGTTTGCATGAGAAAATTACAATATTAGATACGTTGACATGTGAACTGAAATAGGCATACTTTTTTAAAAAAAGAACAATATACTGATTATGTGGATGTCCATTGACTCCCGATCTTTAAATATTACAAGATGATATGGGACCCACGTATAGTAATATGCATAGTAATTTACTATTTGTATCCCTCTATAAATAGAGGTCTCTTGTAACTATTCATTAGACTTGAATGGATTTCATCTCTCTAGAATTTCCTCTGATTTCTCTCTAAAATTCCTTCAGTTTCATAAAACGTAATCAGCACGATTGCGGTGATAATTTTAAATATCATCTTCACTTCCAGTGTCTTCATCGAATCCCATGATTACTTTCTCTTCCTCTGCAAATCCCACCACAGTACTTATTTTCTTAACTTGTTCTTCATCAGCTTTTCGTTGTTATTCTTAATATACAGACCTCTTAGTTTTTCTTCTCTCTCACTTGTTGTGAGCTTCAGCTTCAAATACAGACCTCTTAGTTCTCTTAGTTTTTCTTCGTTGTTATTTTCTTCTCTTTCTTTTCCTGTAGCCCATAATTTTACAAACTCAGATTTCAATGTTCTGATAAGGATAAGAAAATATCAAAGTTCGCCAATAGCTAGCCAAAGATTGTTTTGCTATGGCTTTGTTTATCTGAGTTTCTTGATCGTTGCTTTATTTTCTCGTGGGGTTGCTGAATTAGTCATCAACTTGAAGGAGATTCCTATGTTCCCTTTTGCTGCTTCCTCTTTCATTTTCATTTTCCCTTTTCTTCTTGATCTGAGTATTCTAAAGCACTCACCTCTGTTTCCATATCTCAAAAAAAAAAAAAAAAAAACGAAGAAGAAGAAGAAGACTGTCGGCACAACAGTCCAAAACCAAAAAAAAAAAAAGATTCATGGAGATGGATACAATGTTTTGTACGTGCAGCAGGTAAGATAGTTACTATATAATAATGATGAAGATGAGTTTCCCTTATCCGTAAATGACTAGTAAGTATATAATATTAATATTATATATACCAATCATATCAATCATTTTAGTAATTATTATTATTATTATTTTAGTATTTTACTTAATTGTGGCAGCAACACTATTTATTAGTGGGCTCCATTTATTTATTTTATTATACATTTATTTATTCTTCTTGGAAGCACACTAGTATCTATTAGTGGGCTATATTTATTTATTTTATTTAGCGTTTATTTATCTTTTATGGTGGTAACACTTTGTGGGCCCCATTTATTTTATTTTATTTCTTTACTGCTTAATTTATTTTTCATGGTAGCAACACTAGTATAGTGGGCACCATTTATTTTATTATTTATTGCTTTATTTATTTTTCATGGTAGCAACACTAGTATAGTGGGCACCATTTATTTATTTTATTTACTGCTTTATTTATTTTTCATGGTGGTGACACTAGTATAGTGGACTCCATTTATTTATTATTTATTTACTGCTTTAAATCCCCTTCCCTTTTATTTTTATTTATTTACTGCTTTCTATATATCATATATATATTTACATTTACATTTGCATATGCATCTTCTTTCTTACCTTTGGATGAGATAGGTCTCGCTGTGAGTTTACTACCATTCCTATTTCATCTTCTTTTTATTTATTTAGCACGTTTATTTCTAGTCATTTATTTTATTTTTATTTATTTACTGCTTTATATATATCCCCCTCCCTTTTATTATTTATGGCAACCACACTATTAGTGGGTTCCATCTATTTATTTTATTATGCGTTTATTTTATTTATCCTGAAGATAAACTGTTAAAAGGCCATATGTATCATGAGATCAAAATGCCATGGAGATATGAGGCACAAATTGGCCTAAGTGATATGAGGCATAAATTGGCTTAAGACCATGAGATAAATTAGCTAAAAGCTAAGAGGCAAGTTAGTCTGATGCCAAGAGACAAGTTGGCTTGAAGCCAATAGACAAATTATGAAACAAGGCTTGATCCATAAATTTTGTATACCATCAATTGTATAAAGGCCTCAATATTGTATATTTGGCATTTAATACTCCCTTAAATTATGTAACAAGGGATTGCATGATCATGATTGATATTATAAATATATATATCCAATTTGCTATTACAGTAGCAATATTGTGATAAAGTCAAGAAATATTGTGGATTAATTTCTTGTCATGATCAAATAGATCATTGAGTTATGGATCAAGAATTTTATCCAACTTCATTTCCAGAAGTGAATGAAGTAATAAATAAATTGTGATTATGGTTGTTTTACTATTATTTTGTGTTTAGATAATTATAACATTTTTTTTGTGAATACGAGAGAGGAATATTCATAAACAAAATAATTAAACAAAAGACAATATTATTTCAACAAAGTTTAATAGCGAGTGGCTCAACTCCATTACAAACCTTAATCATCTCATTTTGAAGATATTTGATGTCTTATTCTTTTGCTTCTCTTGAGATGGGATCCAGATGAGGCAAAACTCTTCGTAATATCGAGATTTGCGTCATAAGTTTCTTGAGCTTCTTGTGTGGCCACTCAGTTAACCCTCCTTTTTTATAGATCTTTTGTATAGTGTGAGTAGACATATTTAATTGTTTACTTGCATCATCTAGGGTTAAGTGAAAATAATCACTTAAATCATGGTGCGTTGTTTTCTTTATTCTTTCCTGTTGCTCCATTGTTAATCTATATAATTCACCCTGATTAAGGGATGATATATCATATGGAATATAAACCGCGGGCTGTTTTCCTTTATCTAATGGATTTTCAATGTTGGTTTGAAATGAACTCTGCGGTAGTTCATTTGGACTTTTAGCCCATTCCGAACCAACACAAAGGACCTCATGATAGTCCAATACAGGATCACGCATCAAGTTATATCCTGATGCTTGTAAATCTATACAATACTGTGTTAGAAAATGTTTGATTTCTCCAAAATTTTTATTTGTAAAATCAAACATTGGAAGCCTGTCAGTATTATAAGATTTATCTTGTACATTTTTAAATAAAACAGCATGGGAAATCATACCTATCTTCCTCCCGTGAACTTCAAGTTTATGATATTGAAGTCCGTTGGTATGAATAATTTCCCGTAAAACATGACAGCAACTACATTCCAATAAGCTAGTAGTTGCTAATTGGCTTGTAGCTGTTGGCTGGCTGATTGTTGCTGGCTGGCTAATGGTTGTTTGTTGGCTGATTGTTACGGTTGGGCTGGTTGTTGCTGGCAAACTGATGATAGTTTGCTGGTTAGTGAATGCTGGTTGATTAACTGCCGACACTATTGGCTGAACTGGATTGGTAGACTCCATTAGTTCTGCCATAGTTCTACATCTCTTAACAGGCCTCTTTGATGAACCTGCTTCAGTTGTACCTTCAATCCTTGTAGATTGAGGAAGAACACTTGTTCTAAGGAGAGAAGTAGGTACATTTGAAGTAGAAGGAGGAATATACATTTCAAAGGGATTAGGAGATAACAAAGAAGTAAATCACATGTTATGCTGATCATCATACAACAAAGCATCAAGTAATGTTGTTTCAGATGTATCAGAAACTGGGATAAAACTGCTTGGTCCTGCCATGGCAATAGAATTTAGAGAAATATGTGTGAGTATCTGGTAGTTGATATTATCAGATGCTTGAGTGTTTGTGAGGCATGTTCGTTTGCCTTTCTCTATTTATAGTCGAATTAAATCCTATTGAATCTCTGCAGATTTGCGTAGTCCTGTTAAATCTCTACAGATTTGCTCCCTATAAAGCACGAGCCTGGAATCTTTTTGACTTTATATGTATACGACAATCTGAGTTGTTGCGCATGTGATTCCATAGTGATGCGCCTGTGATTACACAGTATTGCGCTCGTGAATCTGCAATTATACACCTGATGATTTTGTATTTAATATATATTTGTTTGTTGATTCTGGAAAATGGAAATTTTGTTACCAGAAGTAACAAAATTATGCATTGATAATACATTTAGAAATCTGTGGAATTTTAATGAAATAGATATTATATATGCTATTATCATGGAATATTGTATGGAAATTCTATAAATTAATTTTTAAGGTCTCACACTTGAGGGGGAGAATGATATATATCAAGTGTGAATATTTATGTGATAATTCTTTGTGAATGTTTCTATGTTGATTCCTCCAAAATGAATATTAGATTTGATGATAAATCATATGGAAAGTTGGCATGACTTGTTTGATCATCCGAGTCATATATTATGTGCTGCTTGTTCTCAGATAGAAATAATTATTGGAAATGGATCTCTGGAAATATATCAAATTGAAAGTTTACATATGAGATTATAAATCTGCGAAGTTTGCAGTGATGTTTGCAACCAGAAGTTTGCAACATATTATGCGCGCAATTTCCAGATTGAATGATCCAGAAATAATGTATTAAAGTATCTATGAATGGATAGATCAATGATTATGAGAACATTGTTCATACGTGTATATTTGCAGCTTATAAGCCAACAAAATTCTCCCCGTAAAATCTGGCTTTTGGTCAGGAGCTAGAATAATTCCATCTTAAAATGTTTTAAATGTGCAATGATTATTAATCTACTTTAATGCACATAGATGGATATACAAAGAAAATTGATGATTTGATGAGGGGGAGAAAAATAAGCAGATTGGGTAAAGATTTACTAAAATGAATTATCATTGTCTCATATTGATCCTCGTACAAGGAATTGTGCACTAAAAGTTTAAAATGATAATTCAGTTGCAGTGTTTAGTTAATCGAATGCCAAAGGTATTTACTGACCTAAAGAAAGTGACAAAGTCACATGTCCCAATTGCAAATGCTCCTATATGAATTGTTATAAAGCACGTCTGAAGCGTTGCAGGTCCATCGGTTTTAAAGATAAAAATCCTCGAAAGAGAAAAGGAGCAATAATATATAGATGATCAAGTCGAGGATAAGTAAGAAAAGCTCCAGAAGAGCCATCTCCTGAAGAGATGTTATCTCCAGAAGATATATTACAAGAAGAGTGTATTGTGGTCTAAAAAGAGACCCAGGTACCTAATATATGTGAATATAATGAGATTTCAATAAATTATGAATGAAATTCGATGGGACCGAAAAATAAAGTCGACATTGATGATATTTATGTTTATAAGATATCATATGCTGCAATGAATGATAATGAGGATCATGAGCCACAATATATTTGTATGTGCTAGAAGCACATAAGGCGCCAGAAACACATATGTCCCAAAAGGACTCAAGATGATAGTGCATATAGCATCATTATCTGAATAAACATTTATTGAATTTCTATATGCACATATATATTTATGAAAAGATTATTATGACTTTACTTGACAGATTTAGATCTTGCAGGTATATAATGAACTATCAAATTGGGCGTTTCTAACAGAATATTTGATGACAGAAAGTATAATATGCTCAGAAAGACATTGAAACAATGCAGTCATCAGGGGGAGCAACACTGATGTAATCAAGAGGGGGAGACGATACACGCTGTACTCTTTTTCCCTTATCTGGGTTTTATCCCACTGGTTTTTCCTAGAAAGGTTTTTAATGAGGCAGCACTGGATAGTGTATTAATGGATGATGTACTCTTTTCTTTGGCTAGGTTTTTATCCCACTGGGTTTTTCCTAGTTAAAGTTTTTAACGAGGCACATTCATAAATGGACATCCAAGGGGGAGTGTTATGAATATACTGATTATGTGGATGTCTATTGACTCCCGATCTCTAAATATTACAAAATGATATGGGACCCACGTATAGTAATATGCATAGTAATTTACTATTTGTATCCCTCTATAAATAGAGGTCTCCTGTAACTATTCATTAGACTTGAATGGATTTCATCTCTCTAGAATTTCCTCTGACTTCTCTCTAAAATTCCTTCAGTTTCATAAAATAATATGAAATGTCTTGTTCTTTTTTAAAAAAAGAACAAGACATTTCATATTCAATATTATTGGCTCATTTAAGTTTAAATTGGGTGATCCGAATTTACAGGAATCTCCCTTAGTTTAATTGTTTCTATATATAGAAGAATCAAAACATTAGTACATAAGAGGCGTTTATGTTGACATTTTCAGATTATTGTGTTCAATATACTTTTTTTATGTCATGAATGCAAAATTGCATATTTCCTTTTTTTTTTAATCAAATAATTGCAGATTATAAGCTACTGTCCGATGCTATATCTATCACAAGTTATTAAATATGTATTAATTTTTTTTTAAAAAAATTGTTTACTCGTATTAAAATTTTTTTTCCTTCTATATTTACATATTATTCTCACGTTTATCTCCTGTTTTTAATAAGTACATGTATTTTCTTATTGAAGGTAATTTTATTCTAACAAGCACCAAATATGAGTATGTCTCCCAAATTATAAAGGTAAGCTATCACTCCGGTGCCTTTTATATTCAAATTTTAGTTCTCTATGTTGTAAGAGATTGGCATTACCATGTTAGTGCTTTATCTCCTCTTTAATTTCTCCCTTTCATTTTTTTTAATAATATAAAGGGTTTTCTTTTTGAGACTTAGAGTGCAAATAATTTTCATTTATCTTAATAAAGCACATTTCTCCGTACTCAAATTTATATTCTCCTTCTTTCTTACGGGGTTGAGGTCACTAATATCCAACTTGACCGACGGCTTGTTGTTAATTTCTCCCTTTCTAACAAGATTCAAATAAGAGTGAAATTGGTAATTCGCCGTTAATGATAAAAATTTGAACATGTAATAAACATATTCATTATGCGGAAAATATGATTTCATTTACTAAAATATCTTTTTCATATCCTTAGTTCCCTGGATACACAAAAATATCATTATGATATAGAAGATTTATAATCGATAAAATAAATTAAGAAATGAAACATTTTAAAAGCAATAATCATAAATCACCTGCAATAAAATTTTGGATACTAATTTATTCAATAAACAACAGTGTCACATTTCATTTAAAAAAACACAATATCACACCTCCTTTATTTGCCTAAGTTTGTGTTCAACTTCATTGTTTCTGGGGAAAAAAGACTTTCTTCTTCTTCTTCTTTATTTTTTATTTTTTATTTATATATATATGAAAGAAAGCACAAAAACTACAAACCTGATGTACAACTATCCAAACGTAAAATTTGCTAAAATGTGTTGTCATTTGGTGAATATCTAATAATAAAGTCTCGTAAGTAACTAATAAAGTGTAAAATAAAAGGTCATTGTATTGAGATATTTATAAGATTTCATTGACAATTTACTACTCCTCAAGTCTTGAATACAAAACAAAGTTGATTTTGTTAGAGAAATAAAGGAAACTAATTAAATTATTTTCCCCCTTCTAAATTAATTAGTTTGACTAATAAACTAATATATAATATAAGAATACATAACATATAATATAATTAAGTAACTTATTTAATTTTCTTTATTTCTTCAAAAAAATTCAACTATATCTTATAATTAGAATCAGAGAGCATATTTCATTAGTCAAGTTGGCCACAAAAAATTCCAATAATTCACACCAAAGCGTCTATTACTCGTCGCTGTTGAGGTTGTTGAGCGGACATTTTTTAAAATTAAGGGGTAATATAGAAAAAACGCTCAATTTCTAAATTTTATATTCGGACATATTGACTGATTATTTGGGACTAAACTAAGGGAAAATCTATATAGGTGTTTAAGTAACAGAAAAAATTCAAAAAAGGCCTCAAAATTATGAAAATACCAGAAAAGGCCTCAGGACCTTTTCTGATATAAATTCATTAAAACTTTAATTGTTAACGGGACTAATATAGTTGTTAAAGTTTTAATGAATTTATACTAAAAAAGGTCTTGGGGCCTTTTTTGGTATTTTCAGAATTTTAGAGCCTTTTTTAATTTTTTTTGTTACTTAAGCCCTTATATAGATTTTCCCTCATACTAATTAGAGTTGGTGATGTATCTTTTCATATTTTATTGGTATTTAAATGAAATTTTCTTAAAATAATTTGACCACTTTATCTAAATTACGATAAACTTAAGAAAATATCACATGGCAATATGCCGTATTAAATTAATATTTTATTTGCAAGTTGATGCAAATAGTTATTCTTAAGGGAAACGATAACTCTGACGTGGAAAATAGTCAAAGGATGGCCTGAACCAAAGACTACTCTTTGTTCATCAACTGATATTAGTTTTATTTGTTTAATTCATTAGTGAGTTGAGTTAAATAAACCAACTCATTTAACTCATGAGATAAACAAGCCAACTCCCGATCTAATTAGGTAGATGGCCTGTTGCATTGACTAAAATATTAAAATAAAAATAATAACATATTTATCAAAATTCAAATTAATGTATCATAATATTAAATTTTAATTAAAATAACATTAGAAACATACCCTATAAATTACATTATTATACTTATGTTGTGGTACTTTATTCTAAAAAAAAATGTTTTTGAAGAGTATAAAGAAAATTTTATATCGTTATACATGGTTTGATGTTGCTAATTTGGTTCTTTTAGCTTTATCTTTTTTTTTCAATAAATAATTATAACGAAATATAAAAATTAAAATGTTAATAATAAATTTTGAATGAATGGCCAAAAAATAATAAATGTTAAATGTTGATATATATATATATATATATATATATATATATATATATATATATATATATAGTGGATTAAGTGAGTGTTATCCAATTAGTTGACTTTTAATTCTGATTTTAGTCACTATAGTGTCATGGCAGATTTTCTTGCAAAAAAAAAAAAAAATCTAGGCAAAGTTATTGGATTGCAAATTCTCAATATACAGAATTGCTTATGAAAATTTTAGCCAATGAAGCTCATTTTTAGGGGTGTTCATGGGTAGGGCGAGACCCTTGTCCCATGCCTTGTCTCGAAGATCATTGGACACTAAAATACAGTCTAGTACCCCACCCTGCCAGATAGAAATCCTAACATTTTTGGGCTGAGCAATAATAGGCAGGGGGCTGTGTGGGCTTTCATGCCCAAGTGACGATGCCCTGCCACATTCTATGTGGAAAAAAAAAACCTTTAATCATACCTAATAAACGATATTGCAAACTTTAAATGAAATCTATAATTCTACACTTTGAAATATTCCAAAATAAGTCTATAATTTGAATCTTGAAATTAAAATGACAATCATATGTCTTCACAAATAGTCAAATACCCATAAGTAAAAATAAAAAATATATAATAATATATATACTATTGGGGAAGGCCAAATGGGCAAAGCAGCATACCTTGCTCGATGCCCAGCTCTGCCTGCAAAAATGTCTGGCCTAATTATGTGCAATTTTTTTTATGGGCTGTTTTTTCTGTTCGCGTACATGGTTATAGGTATCATGAACACCCCTGTTCATTCCTAATAATTTTCTTGTATTTAGATTTCACCATTTATTTCCGGTGTATTAAAAAAAGTTATATTCAATAAGTTATTATCTATAGAGTTTTTTTTTTTTAAACTCACTTAACATATTTTGATAGCTTCTAAGGCTTTACTTTTATCAGAAGATGGTTCTCTTAGTGTTTTTTTGTTTTGAAAAAAAAAATTAACAAAAGAGTATTTCATTGCGATTTTTTTTTTTAAAAAAATGAAATGAAATATACTAGTATGACTTAGCAAAAATTTAAATCTTAGCGGGAAAAAAGGAAATGCAAGGATGATCTTGTTTAAATTTTGTATATAAATATTATATTTAATAAATGCCTTATATTTTGAAAAATGTATGATGAGAAAATTAATCTTTTAGAATTTTAACTTCTAACTCACTTAGGATTTGATCCCTTAACTATAATTGTGGTTTAGTTCTCTGACTTTTTGTTTTTTAATACAGTTATTAGATTTTTGACTTACTAATAACCTTATTTTCTCATGTATTGAATTCCCTGACGTCATTACCATATCTAGCAACCGAGTATTAAAGTTTCTTAAAAAAAGGAATAATAACATGCATCGAACTATGAATAATACGATTGTTGGCGAAAAAAAAGAAAGATAAAGCTAAGTACAATTTATTCGTTTAAAATTTTATATATTATTATCTACTTTGCTCAAAAGATAGCAATGAGCCAATAATTATGAGTAGACAATTGATAGGGTGTTAAAATTAAATAAACAATAAAGTATATATAATACAAAATTTATACAAAAAAATCCACATAATTTCACGAAGACCAGTGTAGTTCTCTTCAGATTCAGCACAAAACATGTACGTGCAATCCATTTTTATATAATAAATTAAAAAGGATTTTAAAATAAGCACCAATGGAAATAATATATATACTCCTATATTTGTAGGTGTGTGAGTGATCGAGAGAGAGGTGTTAGATTATAATCATTTTACTGTAATAATTGTGTTTATCATTTGCTGTATAATGTCTTTGTTAGCTTGCTAGATTGCATTGTAAAGAATCTTTTTGTTATTTCATTGTAGACACGTGTCATCATTTTATAGGTTCTGTTATGATTGCAAAGCCTCTTATAATTCTTCTGGATTCATCCATTTGTTGAATATAAATATACACAGGTGCTGGAGTGATAGGCACTGTGATTTCTTCTCATTTTCATTCTGCATTCGTTCTGTTTTTCTATCTTGGTATCAAAGCGATGTCGACGACATCAATTGATTCCGGCGCTTCCCAAACTTTCTGTTCATATCCTTTATTCAGTTCCTCCAGTTAGACAACGACGATCAAGCTCGACAGGACCAATTTCTTGGTATGGGAGTCAGTCGTGCTCCCTCTTATCGAAGGCACAGCTTGAAGGACATCTCAATGGTATGGTCCGAGCTCTGACGAAGGTGGTCCCCGATGACTCAGGAAACAGAGCTAACCTAGCATATCTTGAATGGTTCTTCGTCGACCGATTACTTGTAGGCTGGCTGCGTAACACAATGTCACAGGAGGTCGGCGCCCAGCTTCTTCACTACAAGACAGCTGACGAATTGTGGATCGGAGCATGAGAATTAACGTGCGCGTCAACCAAGGCTAGAATCATGGTCATCAAGAACGAACCATATAATACCAGAAAGAACTCTCTGTCGATGCAAGAATATCTGAACCAGATGAAGAAACTCTCCAATGAGCTTGCAGAGTACAATGCTGCTGTTGTTAAGCTTGTAGACCAGCTTGATCTAACGTGGATCGAAGCACAAGGCACTCTGCTTTCTTTTGAATCTCGCCTTTCTCAACTAAACCATTTCTCAAATCTGAGTATTCAGCCGTCTATTAATTTTACCCAGAAAAATGATGATAATGGCTTAAATAGGACTGGAAGAAACAATTATTGCAACTTTAGAGGACGATCCCGAGGAGGAGGATGACGTGGTGGCCGTCCCTTTTGCATCAATTGCCAGCGACCTGGCCATACTCTAGCAACGTGTTACTATCGCGATGATTCATCTAGCTTGAACTATTCACACTCGCCTCAAACACACTATGCTAATTCTGCATCTTTTTCAGACCTAGCATGGTACATGGATAGTGGTGCAAACTATCATGTTACACCACACTCCGAGCACCTTGAGGAAATTCAACTTACTGGTAAGTCCCATATAACATCCTGTACTAGTGAACAGAGTAAAATTATGGGTGTTGGCTCCACTGTCTTACCTTGCAATGAATCTCAATTAATACTCAAAAATGTCTTATATGTTCCCTCAGTGACTAAAAATTTATTGAGCGTAAATAAACTACTCTGAGATAATCATGTTTATGTCGATTTCACTAACTCCAGCTGTAATGTTAAGGATCTAGCGACAGGCAGGACACTGCTGCAGGGGGAACCAAAGGGCGGAATGTATCCAATGAAGGCAAGAAACTTGATGATCCCACGCATTGGTAGTGTAGGAAAGCAACAAGTTTCTTCAGTGGCATCATACTCTTGGACATCCTAGTAGTCGCATCTTGAAGCAGATTTTATCCAAGTGTAATAACAAAGTATCTAAAATAGTTGTTGATGACAATGCCGTGTGTGAGGCTTGTCAATTAGGCAAATCTAAACTACTTCCATTTCCTAATTCTATTTCTCAAACTTCGTCTCCTCTTGAATAAATACACTCGGATTTATGGGGCCCTGCTCCAGTTACTTCTTCTAGAGGTCATAGCTTTTACATACTGTTTGTTGATGACTTTACTCGTTTTACTTGGCTGTTCCCGTTAAAAAACAAAGGCGAAGCTGTCGTGGCCTTCAAAATATTTAAGGCACTTGTTGAGAATAAGTTTGATCTGAAAAATTAAAACATTCCAATGCGACAATGGAGGCGAATACAAACCATTTATTCAAATTGCTCGTGAATCTGGCATTGACATCCGATATTCCTGTCCATACACTTCTGCTCAAAATGGTAGGGCAGAACGCAAACACAAGCATATAGTTGAGATGAGATTGACACTTCTTGCACATTCTAGTATGCCATTAAAACATTGGAACTCTGCTTTTCAACATGTTGTATTCCTCATAAATAGGCTACCTACTCCTGTTCTCAATCACGATACTCCTCTGTTTAAGCTGCTGAAAATAGAACCAGACTATGAGAATCTCAAACCATTCGGATGTGCCTGCTACCCTTGTCTTAAACCTTATCATGATCGTAAATTCTAGTTCCACAGTGAAAAGTGTGTCTACCTCGGACCTACTCCTCAACACAAAGGCTCTCGATGTTTGAGCAAGACTGGTAAGATCTTTATTTCACAACATGTTGTATTTGACCCGCATTGTTTTCCTTACAGAGATGGTTTTACGGACTCAACGGCTAAGGATCAAAATTTTGAAAACTCTAGCTGCAGTCCTCTTATCATTCGCACAAGTCCAATTGTTGAGCCTGAGAATTCAGTGATGTCCGAACTTGAGCATCTAGTGGTTGCCACTACGGATAACGAGCCAGTGAGATCAGCCAATCCGTGTCGTGAACTCAGCCCAACTGCACCGTGAACTGCAGTTCATGCTCCAGTCCACCAGCTCCAGGACCACATGTAGATCAGACTGGGCCTCTTAACCAACATTTGATGGTCACACGGGCCAAAGCTGGAATAACCAAGCCCAAACATCCTTTTATTGGTCTTGCTTCAGAATCTGTACGAACCAAACCTACTGAACCACACAATGCCCGCGAAGCTCTCTCATCGTCTGAGTGGCGGTGTGCCATGGCTGATGAGGTTCAAGCTTTGCTACGCAATCACACTTGGATCTTAGTTCCCTATACCGACCAAAAACTCATTGATAATAAGTGGGTTTTCAAGACAAAATTCCGACCAGATGACACCATTCTCAAACATAAAGCGAGGTTAGTCGCAAAGGGCTTCCAACAGGTTCCAGGCATGGATTTTGGGGGAACCTTCAGTCCCGTAGTCAAACCGACTACCATTCGAGTAATTCTCTCCATTGCCGTCACGTACAAGTGGGACATTTGGCAGCTTGATGTGAACAATGCGTTCCTCAACGAGTTTCTGCAAGAAGAGGTTTATATGCCTCAACCCGAAGGTTTTTTAGATCCCAGCAAACCGACACACGTTTGTAAGTTGGTTAAAGCAATTTATGGGTTGAGACAAGCTCCGAGAGCTTGGTTCGATAGATTACGACTTACTCTAATTAATTGGGGTTTTTGAAACATTAGAAGCGATATTTCATTGTTTATGCTTCAGAAACATGGATTGATTGTGTTTATACTTATCTATGTTAATGATATACTGGTGACAGGAAATAACAATTCCTATGTGAATAGTCTTATGGCTAAGCTGAATCAAACCTTTTCCCTTAAAGATCTAGGATCATTATATTATTTTCTGGGGCTCGAGGTTTATAGAGATGGACTGGGCATGTATTTGAACCAAACGAAGTATGTTGTAGACTTGTTACAAAAATTTGGAATGGCTGACTGTGCCCCTGTATCCACGCCTATGGTAACTGGTCGACAGATTACCTCTAGCGATGGTGACTTGCTTAAGAACCCTACAGAGTATAGACAAGCCATCGGTTCTTTACAATATCTCACCACCACACGGCTTGACATTTCTTTTGCAGTAAATAAACTCAGTCAGTTTCTTCCTAATCCTAGAACAGTGCATTTCCAGGCTGTAAAAAGGGTATTTCGATATCTAAAAGGAACTTATAACTTGGGGCTGCATATTAGACCATTTAGTAGCCCACAATTAATCGCTTATACAGATGCTGACTGGGCCTATGATTTAGATGATAGAAGATCTCTATGGATGGATTATGTGTATTTCTGGGTAACAATTTGGTGTCACTACAAAAAAAAAACCCAATTTGTAGCAGTTAAAATGATGGAATTGTAGCGGTTTTTACCGCTACAATTGACATTAGTAGCGGTTCACCTAACCGCTACAAAAATCACTGTCGCAAACAAATTTGTAGTGGTTAAAAATAACCAATACTACATACTCAACAACCGCTACACCCATTGTAGCAGTTAAACAAAACCGCCACTATTTGCGTGATGGATCTGATGTCAACGTCATCAAATAGTAGCGGTGATTAGAACCGCTACTATATTAATAATAGTGGCGGTTTTCTCGACCGCTACAACTTGAAAAATAGTAGCGGTTCATCACCACGACAAATGATTCCCGTCGTTGCTGAGCTTTTAATTTATTTCAAATTTGTCGTGGTTATGAAACCGCTACAAAAAATTCCCGCCATTTTTTTGGATATAAATATTTTCCCGCGATGTTTTTCATTTCTGTTATTTGTAGCGTTATAAAACCGCTACAAAATATTTCCGCCATTTATTTGTAGCGGTTTAAAACCGATACAAAATATTCGGTAATTTTTTAATAAATTTTTTATCATCTTTATAGCGGTTTATTAAACCGCTACAGATTCATAAAAAATAAAAAAAAAATTATAATAATTTTTTTGAGACAGTTAATTTATTAATTTTTTAAAATATTTATAAAAATAGTATTTAGAATTAATCATTAAAAAATTATTAAATATTTTATCATGAATTATACAAATATTACCTAAAAAAATTATATTAAAAAGTGAATTTCATATATTTATTGTATATAAATAGTTCGTTATGTGTTCATTTAAATAATATACAATACTAAAATAAATATGTATAAAAATATAATAAGTATTATATGTGAAAGTAGATAAAATAATTAATGTGAGTGAAGGTAAAAAGAAATTACAAAAAGAAAAATCATGCAATTTTCAATAAAAAAACAAACATAATAAAAAATAAAGAAGAAACAGATGAATATTGATGAATATTGCAATAATCATAATATTTGATCCGGGTTAATAACACTTACCTTCTTAAAAGAAATAATCTCGGTGCGAAAATGTAGAAATTTGAGAGAAAACAAAGAGACATGTGTTAGAAAACGAGAGTGGAGTATATTAAATAGGGTGGGTGGGGGTGTTTATATTGGTATATGCATAACTGTTTTGTAGCGGTTTACGTGTCGTTTTTTGTAGCGGTTCCCTATTTGTAGCGGTTTACGTGTTGGTTGTTGTAGCGGTTTAAGGAACTTTGTAGCAGTTAGTAACCGCTACAAATAACTTAACATATTTCATTCCAAAAAAAGCTATAGATAAGTTTTTTTAAAAAAATATATAAAATTTTACATATGAAATCGTACGCATAACTTTAATTTTTCCTCTCAATCTTCGTCACCATCCCTACAAAATTTTTTTTTGATAAAATGTCAGTTGTGAGTTGATGAATATATTTGAACACAAATAAAGCGTATATTAAAAAACATACCGAACTATAGGTAAATTGTCATCACCGTCGGGGAAAAAGTTCTTGAAGCTGGCGGGCTGCAACGGCTCACTCTCGTAGGCGACATTATCAGCATTACTCATGTCGTAAAGGTCCCGAGGCTTTAAGTGAACCACCATATGCCACTCCTTGTGCCTCTCATCAGCGATATAATAAACCTAATGGGCCTCTAAGGCAAGAATATATGGCTCATCATCTTCAGACTGTCCAGTGTGAATAGGCCGGGAGAAATTCACTGATGTGATGCATAAGTCATCAGTGGTGAGCCCCCGGGACGTTGTGGTATTCGCCCACAAACACTTGAACAACGTCACCGTGAAAAGGCCTTGGTAATTTATCTTGACCACATCAAGCAACTTTCCATAATATGGGACGTCACTGAACTGCATGTTCCCGTCACTGCTGCTCACATAACTCCTCGTCCCAAACGTTCCATATACGCCCGAGTTTTGGGTCAGCAATCCTTGATCCCGTGAAACGGTGCAAAACTTGAAACCGTTGACATTGTATGCCGTAAATCTTTGGGCGTGGTCAAGCGGGCCAAATGCGAGAGCTCTGAATTCTGGGGAGTGCGGGTTGTGGTCATTCATAATTCTCCTCTTAAACCAACCCGAGAATTCTCTGTGGACCTTTTTATCAATCTCGGATGATGTCTGTGTACGGATCCTCAGCTGACGCTTGACATAACTCCTGAATTCCCTTTAAACATGTGAAGAAAACAATGAAACGTGAGTACAAAATGTAAGGAAATATAAACGATACCATATATATGTGCCCAATCCTTACTGAAGGTACGGTTCAACTTTAGTGCAATTTATCAAGACATGTCTGTGTGCTTGAAGCTTATCAAGTGCCGTTAGCTTAATGTTCTCAGTTCCGCCAACCGGTCTCCCAACACGAGGGATTAACATCTTTGTCACTGATGACTCTGGCTCTGGCTCTGGCTCTGGACAATCGTCCACACGAGGCGGTCGGTTGAATGACGTCTCAATGTCATCAAAGTACCTGGAACAAAAATACAAGACCTCATCCCCAATATAACCTTCTGCAATTGAACCTTCAGGCCACGCCTTATTCCTCACGTAGGATTTCAGTTCCCCAAGAAACCTACAAAGTAATTAGTGAAAAAAGTTGAGACATTAATGCTAAAATGTGTGACTAGATAGTAATTGTAAAGTGATTAATTTTAAATGAGTACCTCTCAATAGGATACATCCATCGGTAGTGAACCGGGCCAGCAAGCTTTGTTTCGTGCACAAGGTACACTGTCAGGTGAACCATGACCGTGAAAAAGGACAGAGGAAAGATCATCTCCAAATGACACAGCGTAAGAATGATTTTCTGTTGCAGCTGGTCGAGCTCCTCCACGGTCAAAACCTTGGAACACAACTTCCGGAAGAAAGAACACAGCTCAACCAAAACGATCGACACATCGAGAGGCAGCGTATCTTTTATGGCAAGCGGAAGCAACTGCTGCATAAGCACATGTGAGTCATGACTCTTCAGCCAGTAACCTTTCGAGCCTGCACGTCAACGCATCGGGAAATGTTGCTTGGGTACCCGTCTGGAACTTTTGTTTTCTTCAAAGTCGCGAGGAAGATCTCCTTATTCGGTTTTGTCAAGGTGAATTTTGCCGCCTGAAATCTATCATGCTCATCCGGCCATCCGTCTCCACGAATTCCCATCTCCCGCAAATCTTTCCTCACCTGAAGATGATCTTTTGACTTGCCTGGTTCATTTAGAATCGTGTACAACACATTGTCGCGCACATTTTTCTCAATATGCATGACATCCAGACTGTGTCGGAGCAAATTATCTTTCCAATAAGGCAGAGTGAAGAAGATGCTTATCTTCTGCCATTGCTGGGGCGCAGAACCAGAAGCCCTGGCGGTCTTTGTACCGGCTTTTGCCTGATCGTCTCTTTTTCCAAACTCAAACTCAACATCGACAAGCTGCTCTATGATATCTTCACCTGATAAAATCTGAGGAGGTCCTCTTTTTTCCTGATGCCCATTGAATCGATTGCGTTGCAACCTAAACCTGTGCGTACCATCGAGGAACCTGCGATGACCCATGAAGCACCACTTACGACGGTAGGGAAGGCGCACCGAGTCAGAGTCAAAATTGCAAGCTGGACAAGCAAGGCCGGTGTGCACGTTCCACCCGGATAATGTTCCCAAGCCAGGAAAGTCACTAATCGTCCACATCAAGGCTGCCCGCAACCTGGAAAGTGTCTTGTCCTGCGAATCATACGTCTCGACCCCTTCATTCCACAACTCGAGCAACTTTGAGATAAGCGGTTAGAAATACACATCGATGTCATTTTCCGGTGCCTTTTTGCCTGGAATGATCATAGACATAATGTAGGAGCTTGGTTTCATACACATCCAGGGGGCAAGTTGTATGAGATCAAGACAACCGGCCAAATACTGTAGCTTGTGATGAGATTCCCAAACGGATTAAAACCATCGGTCGCAAGAGCGAGACGAACATTTCTCGGATCCGCCGCAAAATCTGGAAACTGTGAGTCGAACGCTTTCCATGCTTGAGCATCCCGTGGATGTCTCATTTTACCATCTTCGTTCTTGTCAGCTTCGTGCCACCTCATATGCTCGGCTGTCTTGGAAGACATAAAAAATCTTTGTAAACGAGGTTTTAAAGGAAAGTACCTGAGAATCTTTGCGGGTTTCTTCTTCTGCTTTTTCCCTTTCTATATGGTCCTGAACATCGAAGTGTGACACTTCTTACAAGTCTCCCTGCGAGCGTCCTTTCCCCAATAAAGCATACAGTCATTCGGGCAAGCATCGATCTTTTCGTAGTTCAGGCCTAATCTGTTAATTATCTTCTTGGCCTCGTAGAAGTCTGTGGGAATGTCAGCATCGGGGAAAGCATCTCGTATCAATTCCAGCAACATCGACATTGCCTTGTTAGTGATACCACACATGCACTTGATATGGTACAACTTGATCAGGAAAGATAATTTCGAGTATTTCCGACAACCTTGATACAACGGATGGTCACTCTCATCCATTAGGTTGAAAAATTCCCGTGCTGCTTCATTCCTGAAGAAAACAGGTTCTGCACCCTGAACTTCATCCGTGAAGTTGTTGTCCTGAACACCAAAAGCATCGCGGACCGCTTCATTAACCGGATCATCTTGAGCTACTTGATTTCCTACATGTGAGCTTCGAGGAAGTTGATCGCCATATCGCATACCCTGTTTCTCACCATGGACTCCCCAAAATGTATATTCAACCGAGAAAGGCTTGACAAGAAGATGTTCCAAAGCACCATCCCGTGTTTGCCACTTCTTAAACTTGCATTGACAACACGGAAAAACGATCTTCCCATTAATGCTAGGGTGAGAGAAGGCAAAATCTAAGAAATTTTTCAATCCCGCTACATATACGGGAGAATTGCGTGGCAACTTGATCCATGACTTATCTATATCTAGTCAAGAAGTTAGGCTAGACTACTACAACACTAGGATAAAATGTTTAATTCTCTTCAAATCACTTGAGCTCCATAAATGTACTTATTTTTTTCCGAAAGATTATTTTCAAAATTGATACCTTTAGTGATGACAAAAATAAATTATATTATTTATTGTTCAAAAAATCAATTTTTATTATTAGATACCTATTTTATGCAATTTAGAATGTATATTTATGTAACTAATTTGACGAAATATAATACTTATAAACTACAATACATGAACGTTAAGTATTTAAATTGTAATCAAACAAACCAAATATCATAAACATCCAATAAACATTTGAAATAAATATCTGTCTCCAAAAATAAAAACTAGCAACCAGGCGCCTGATGATCAGGTCTTGTCTCAGTAGTGGCGCGGGCAGTAGCAGAGGTAGCAGCACCCTCATCATCACCAGCAGCATCAGCAGTAATAGTAGCACCAGCAGCACTGGCAGCAGCAGTAGCACCAGCACCACCACCAGCACTGGTAGGCGACGGGGGATCCTCGTGGATGAACGGCTCGGGAGGAATGAGGGGCTCCTTGTCGATGAATGAAGGGGGAGGCTGGGGAGGTGGAAAGTGCCTGTTGGGAAGCAACTCTGTAAGGGCACCGGCACATGCATCCCAACTATGCTTATTCGAAACATACCAATTGTCGATCCGGGCCTGGATGCGCCTCTCCCTGGCAACCTGTGTAGCCAAAATCCTCTCCTTCTCTGCCGTCTGTGCAGCCGCTAGGGCGACCGCCTTCTCAGCAACTAGGGCGGCTACCCTCTCCTCAATCATGGCCTCCAACGCTTCGGTGGTGGCATACGTCTTGCACTGAAGGTTCCGGCCTCAGGGGCAGAGGACTTGCCATAAACAGTACTGGGCCTCGCGCCTAGGCCCATACCCCTAATGCGCCCGGGATGCTCGACTCGGCCCACACCAGCTTTTAATGGGGCCGTAGGGTTCACGGACCCCTGTGACTCGGGGGTCTGAGAAGCTCGCAGATCTACCGTGGTCTGCTCAATCTGGGCCTAACGGGAAGATTTCAACAAATATTAATGAAACAACTTAATTGAATTTGAACATATTAAATTAACAATATCAATAATTGTTTTCAACTTATCATGATCTCCTCTGCCGCCTTAGATGTTGCCCTCCCATCACGATGTCTATGGGTGCGTGTGAAGAGCTCCCTATAGTTTGTTTCACAGTTCTCCTCCCGCGCCTGCACTTGCTGCAAGAATTAAAAGTTAAAGAAAGTTAGTTATTTTTAAAAATGGAGCAATGAATGTTTTATTAAATTTATTTTAAATCTCAACATACCATCTCACTGTAGGTCATAGCAAACGACTTCGATCCTGCCGTGTGATGGACCGTCTGGGCTGCCTGGCTCCTGGTGTTCCTCTGGGATAAAAGCTGTGCATCTGCACTCCTCCTATACTGCACAAAAGTTGACCATTCATTGGGATCCACGCCATCTGGGACATTCTCGATCAACTCTTGTATGGGAGTCGTCCCGTCTCCATTCCTCCCGAGGTACAAACGATTCCTCCGGTTCTTCCATGCATCCCCCATCTTCATCAACGAGTACCTCTTTGCCTGGCCCCCCACTGTAAACTTATCATGTATCATAATAAATTACTAATTAATAAAATAATAACAAAATAAATAATAACATGTAAAATTAAATAGAGTAACTTAACATACCTGGACAATGTCAGCAAATGCTTTGTCCTTGTTGTTGGACGGAACATGCTTCTAATCCTTGAAGAATATCGGAAACCATGCCCAATTCCCGCCTAAATCAGACAGGAATCGGTTGAATAGGTGACCCCCGTTCTCAATGGGTTGGTCCGTCTCCATGTTCCAGGGGACCACTACTTTAGCGCCCCGCATCAAAGTGACCGCCCTCACGTCCATCGACCTCCTGCTAACGTTCTCATTTGCCTCTGCACAGTGGATAAAAAATGTTATTTTTTCTTTTAATCATAATTTAAATAAATATAAAAATTTTATTTTCACAAAAACCTAATTACATTTACCTTCCACGTCCACCGCAAATCCGGTGGAGTGCAAAGACGACAATCGGGGGTCCCCTTGGTCCCGCTCGTTCTCCCGGTCGAGAAACTGTTGGGCCTCGCTCACAGAGAAGTTTATCTCAACCTCATCATCTTCGTCGAGGTCGCTGATCGACAGAGTTGCGCCATGTTCTCCGCCTACTGTCCTCTTTAGATTCTCCATCTCAAGGATGGCATCATCAGCAAATATATCTTCATACTGACCCCGTCTGAGGGGGCGAAGGCATACCACTCCCCGTCTGAGGGGGTGGAGGCAGATTCCTAAGCCCACCGCCTCTCGCACGGCCCCGTCTACTGCTGCTTCCTCTTAGGATGATCTTACCCTTTCCTTTATCCATAGTTAACCATACAGAGAAGATCGTAAAAGTGAAAAAGTGAAAAGAAATGAACAGTAGCAGAGGGGAACCGCGGTTAATAGCGTGTCATTTTGTAGCGGTTCACCTTAGAAACTGCTACTAAAAGTAACCAATTATAGCGGTTATTTTTTACCGCTGCAGCAACCGCTACAAATATGAAAAACGTAGTAGCGGTTACCATTAACTGCTGCAACCACCGCTACAACTTTTATTGCGTTTGAATTCTATAGCGGTTCAACAAGGAACCGCTACTATAACAGTAGCGATTAAAGATACTAACCGCTACTAATTTTGTTTTTCTGGAAAAAAAACCAAACTAATTGGTTAATTAGTTTGCATCTAATAAAAACAAATAGATGAAAACTAATAAACCAATTAGTTTGGTAAAAAAAGAAAAAAAAATTATATTCAATAAGTGTACTGAAAATAGTCCAACAGGCCCATGAATATTGGGATTTAATGTAGACACCAATCTCTCTGAAAAGGCTAACCGAATCTTTTTGATCCGAGGTATTTTACAGAAATAAAGGTGGCTACAATCAAAACCCAACTTTCGGTCGCTTGTTAGACGATTCTCAGAAAAATAGAAGTAGCGTTCATATCAAAGAAAAAACCAAATCAACTAGTAACTGAAGAACAACCTCCGGTTTCATGGATGAGACAGACAAATATCTGCCGCACTCATTAGAACGAGAGAAGAGAATAGTGCATCAGATATTTGCTCGTCCTTTGTTAGTAAACCGACGTTGTTCATTCAGTTACTAGTAGATCCGGTGATTTCTTTGGATTTCTTATAAATGTTTATGTGAGTTGTACGGCCTGTTTATATAGGTTAAACATTAGTAGCGGTTTGACCTTTTAACCGCTACTAAATTGTAAGCATTGTCGCGGTTATGGTGTCGTAAAGCCTAAATTGCAACAATATTGTGTCGTTTTCGCTATCTTGTAGTGGTTATTGTTACCTAACTGCGACCAATAAACCGCGACAAACATTCCTGCCCGTTGGCGGGAAACCTTGGCGCCAACTTAGTAGCGGTTTGGTCTAGTAAACGCTACAAAATGACTGCTACAAATATTCCTGCCATCAGGCACGAATTTTTGTCGCGGTTCTTTGTGGTAGAACCGCTACAAAATTCGACCTCAAATTTGGCGCCAGTTTTGCACAACTAAATGGTAGCGGTTTCACATTAAACCGCTACTAATACTTGATTTTGTAGCGGTTTTAGTTGGCCGTTACTGTTTGACCGCTACAAATCAGGCTTTTTTTTTGTAGTGTGTCTTGGTCTTCTAGGAAACAAAAAGTTGTATCTAGATCAAGTGCGGAATCTGAGTATAGGGCTTTGTCTGATGGGTCTGCTGAAATCAATTGGTTGAGATCTTTACTATCTGAAATTGGTTTATATGTTAAGAGTCCATCAGTGATCTGGTGTGATAATCTAAGTGTTAAATATCTGGCTGCCAATCTAGTTTTGCATGCTCGAAGCAAACACATTGAAGTGGATATTCACTTTGTTAGAGATTTGGTTTCAGCAGGCTTAATCAACATTAAATACATCCCTTCTTCACATTAGCTGGTTGATTGCCTCACAAAACCTTTGACGCATGATCAATTTGTTTATTTTAGAGACAAACTTGGGCTGTTGGTAACACCCTCTCGTTTGAGGGGGAATGTTAGATTATAATTATTTTACTGTAATCATTGTGTTTATCATTTGCTGTATAGAGTGTCTTTGTTAGCTTGATAGATTGCATTGTAAAGAATCTTTATGTTATTCATTGTAGACATGTGTCATCATTTTATAGGTTCTGTTATGATTGCATAGCCTCTTATAATTCTTCTGGATTCATCCATTCGTTGAATATAAATATACACAGGTGCTGGAGTAACAGGCACTGTGATTTCTTCTCATTTTCATTCTGCATTCGTTCTGGTTTTCTATCTAGAGGGGCTGGTGTCTGGTCAATTATTATATAACCTCCTGGCTTGGACGCAAAAGTGAAGCCTGGGATTTGAATTATTTGAGTCAGATGGGATCACTCTCAGTCGCAATTATATGATTTAATTTAAGTTATTAAATAGGTTCGAACGTAAGATGAAAATAAGTCATTTATATTTTTATCGTGACAAGAATTAGCACATAATATAAAAACATGGTTAAAAATTATGGACAAAAAATGATAATAATTAAGAATATCCTGTATAATCATATATTTTCATATGACTTTTTAAAACATTTAATACGTGAATACACATGATTAAATTAATAAATATAAAATAATAAGTTAACAGCACGCTACACTTGGTTTTTTTTTTTTTTCTTTTTTAAAGTGATGAATAATCTTCAACTATTAATTTTTTGTAAACACACATGTTTTCAATTTCTTTAGTACTCAGTTTTCTTTAGTGATGAAATAGTCATATATAAGTACTGAAAATTGAAAAAAATGAATAATGAAAAAAAAGAGTAAAGTTGAGTATTGAAAAAACAAAAAGTAAATTAAAGGAAAAAAGACAAAAAGATATCATTTAAATTTTAAAATCCTAAGTGAGTCTTATTGTTTACCAGAATATAAGAATTAACTATGCGAGTGTAACAATTGATAACTTATTTTAATAGTAAATTACTGATTTAAGATTTTAAAATTCAAGTGGTATTTTCTCGTTTTTTTCTTATGATAAAAACAATCAAAATGATCATCATCCAAAAAAATTTAATTTCAATTAAAGACCTTAGTGTTTTTTTTTTTTATAATTTTAAAAATTTGTGGTCATTACTTATAATTAACATTTTCAGAAGGCGGTAATGCCATTCCCCGGGGGAAAAAACATAGAAAAGACACTTTAACAAATTCATATTAGAGATAAGGATTTTAAATTTAGAAAACCTCAAAGAGAATAGAATTTATGTATTATCGCTTGCTCTCTCTTTGTTACAATTCGATTATTTAAATATTAGTTTGAGAAAAAATAACTTTCAAAAGTTACAATTCTTAATAAGAAATGGCAGATTGTAATAGAAAACAGAAAAAGCTTAGCGTTTTGAAATTTTGACAAGAATGGGCATCGTATCTGCAAGAGTGCAACCATATCAAACCAACCCTTTTCTTCATAGGCACACGTATTAGCTTATCGGAGGCAATCCGTCAAATATTCTGTATAAAACGCCTTCTGTTATATCTAACCCGTTTTTACCTGAACATATTTTTTTTTGACACGTGTATCTTTTTATTGGGTAATCATCTTAGTAATCATATTCAATATCCTGTTAAACACTAAATATAAACGCATCTCTTAACGAAGATTCAATTCTTACTCGACTAAGTTGTAAGTAATTAATCTTTCTGCTAAACTCAGGGCTTACAAAATTGATACCTGTTTGGGTTAGTAATAGAAACATTTTTTACACTGTAATTTACAATATACGAGGTAAATATACAGTGGCGGAGAAATTTTTTTTAGCTCGAGTCAAAAAATAAACATATTGAACTACTCTTTTTGTTTTTATTATAAGATAATAACTAACAAGTGTATTTAGTTTTTTTCATAAGGTATTTGCTTGTTTCTAAAAAGTATTAAATATTTGTTTCATGTATACCCATAATTAACAAGGGTAGTGAGTGACAGTTATAAATAATATGATATTTGGTTTTTTTATAAGGTATTTGCTTGTTTCTAAAATGTATTAAATATTTGTTTCATGTATACCCATAATTAACAAGGGTAGTGAGTGACAGTTATAAATAATATGATATTAGAGTTTAATGTAATTAGTATGGATAATATTAAAAATTACATAAATTTTAAGATAGATTTAATGACTTTAACTGTTTTATTAGCATGTGAGAATTGTTAGTTGGTGCCTTATAATAATGATTAGATGACATATTTACTAAATAGTATCTCATAACATTGAAAATAAAAATAAATATTAATAACCGATAATTATAAATAAAAACAAGATATAAGATGATATTAATATTTTCGGTAGTTATCTTAAACAAAAATTTTACTTTCCTCTTATAGCCTAATGAATAATGAATCAATTATCCTTATAGAGAAAATAAAAAATTAACTGGGTCAAATTATTGACCAAATAAAATATCATATAATAAATACATAAATATACTAATAAATTTTAGAAGTTCAACTGGAGGCGGCGAAGCTGGGCAATAGGTAAATTCTTAATTTAGACAAACTTGCTTTTTGAACTTAACTCAGATATACTAATAATACCAAAAAAACAAAAAAAAAAAAGTCTCACCCGTCACCCCACATTGGGTTTTAAAGAAATAAAAGGAAAAGAGTGACACGTAAATAATTGAGACAGGTCCACAAACACGTGGAGGAGGGAGAGGGACACAGAAAAGGAAAGGGTGGGTTATTTTCCCAAGATATATGGGACCCATACGGAACACACGAGAAGATGCGAATCCGGACAGACACGGTCACAGGGATATATGACTGGGGAGTGCCTCCAAACCTCAGAAGTTTGTCTGTCCTTTGGCCTCATTCGGTTCTCACGCGCCTTCCCTGTGAGAATGTTTACACGCTCGAAAACTGTTGGTTCTCATACCATGACAGGTGTACAAGCAACACGTGGTACGATTCTAGTAGGGCCGTGAACGAGTCGAACTCGGTGAAAGCAACCTCAAATATCATTCCCACTTTCTTAGTTAAAGCAATGCAGTATATGATTCTGGCCCCACCCAAAAAATTTAAAGAAAAAAAAAAATTCTTTTAACGCGTTTGGCCGTGTAAACTGTAAAGGATGGCGGCGAGTTCTCCCTTTTTCCCTTCTTCAACCCTTTTTCTCATTTAACTATTAAAATAAGATTTGGACGGCTTAAATTTGACATTTTATAAAAGTATTACTAAATAATTAAATTAAAAAATAAATATTTGAATTTTATTGGTTAAATAAAATTAAAATTTTTTTAATGAGAAATCAAATATGAATTTTTCAAATTAAATCTCACTGAATTAAATATTTTGATTTGTTCATACTCTATCCTCCATAAAATACAATAAAAATATTTTTGAAAAATAAATTTAATTTTTTACATATTTATTGTTATAATATATATATATATATATATATATATATATATATATATAAATATATATATATATATATATAATTTAGTTATTTATTTTGATAAAA
This sequence comes from Acacia confusa, assembly GCA_037074495.1. Classification (NCBI taxonomy): domain Eukaryota; kingdom Viridiplantae; phylum Streptophyta; class Magnoliopsida; order Fabales; family Fabaceae; genus Acacia; species Acacia confusa. Next base: position 39,756,911 of record CM073502.1, on the reverse strand, counting down.
AACGTGAAAAGTAGCTATAAAGGGCAAAATAGCGGAAAGTGACGAAAAGAAAAGAGGAGAGAATGGTTTCCGTGAGTAGGAGAGGGACTAATGAAAGCAACGTGCCACGTAGGATCCCAAATCGCACCCTCTTTCATGATACCTAAGATTAGATTTATGAATTATTTAAATATTAATTAATGCTTCCATAAGAAACATTTTTATAACAATGGTCGATTATTTAATTATGATTAAATTCTATTTTTTTTTTTGTTATAACAATTGAGCTGAAGCGCAACTAAAAAAAACGTATAATATAACCATTTAGGCTTTAAAAAAAAGGAGAGAATGGGAAGGCTTTAAAAAAAAAAAAGGAGAGAATGGTTCCCATGAGTAGAAGAGATATGACATCCTAATTTTTTATTTTAGGATTTCATGAATATTAAGAAAGAATTATCTATGGTAAATAAAACTTATCACATATTAATTGGAAAAAATAAAATCTACCATAAATAAGATTTATATGGATAAAAGAAATCATGAAATAATATAATATCAAATAATAATATTAAAATGATATGAAAATAAAAAGGTTTAAGGAGGGGGGGTACCAAGTGAAAATGGGCTCAGCCCATTTGTATCATTGAAACACCCAGCTACACCACGTGGGGGAATATATACTTCCCCTTATCATGATTCATTTGAGCGACCAACAATGGAATGTGGTGCTGGATTCCCTTAAGAGGTCTAGAGTTTAAATTATGGAGTTACCACTATTGGAAGGGTCGTCCTTACCACTGTAGAAGCTAGAGTGGTTGCACACTTGTCACCATTTGTAATAAAAAAAAAAAATCATTTTAGCGAATGAACAGTAACACAGTGGGGTCTTCTTCTCACACAGAAACGCCGTTTCACAACTTAGGGCAATCTTATCAGTTACATAACTAAACTCACTTCTTGTTTTTTTTTTTAATAAAATTTTTGCATAAAAGTTATTCAACGTATTTTTCTCTTTCAGTTGATAATACCATTGTAGGGAGTAAATTTTGGGGTTATGATTTAATAAGATTTTTAAGTTTTGATAATAAACGGTTGTAAATATATAAATGAAGACTAATAGTTAATTTTAATCAATTTTGATTTTTGATTTGAATGTTTTATAATTTTATAATTAATTTCTTTTGAAAACAGATTATAATTTTTTTAAGGACATTTTGCCCATTAAATTTGGGTTAAACAATTTATTTAGATTATTGGAGGTATTATTGGTAGTTATGTGAAATTCTTTTGAAAACTATACACGCTAATTAGTGTGATAGGAATGCATTGGGTAGTGAACTGAAGGAGAAGACAAATTATTTTTCCCCTCAACTCCCTCTTATTCTTGGCTCGGGCTTGAACTGAGTTGGTGTGGGTAGACACCTCCTTGCCTATACAAGTTGTATGAGGGACTTAATTAGGCTTGAGGTGGGGTTGGCTTATCACCCTCTATCATAAAGTGTAACATGACCCCACTTGCCCTTTAATTTACTATTTTCTATTTACAGTGTGATGCATTTCATTAATGATTTTTTTTTTTTTGATATAGAAAAGTTTTGGAGAGGTTTGACATCAGTCCCCATCAAAGCCAGGACACGGCCTCGGACTCTATGAGCACTTACTGGAGACTTAAGAGATTACCTATCAAAAGAGTCCCAGCGACGGCAGAGAGGATCGAACCCACGACCCAAGGGTCTAGTCCTGGATTCCTTACTATATGTGCCAACTCTCATTGGCATTTCATTAATGTAATGTCAGGGGAGTTTATAATATTTATTCATGAACCTTTATGCAAATGTTCAACATGGACCTCTTTAAACAATGGACAAAAATAAATAAATATATAAATCAAATTTATCATAATATCAACTTAAATAAAAAATTTAAAACAGATTTCCTTTCGGAAGTATGCAAAAATGAAAATATTTTTTTTAAGAAAAACAATTAGTTTCACCAAAAGAACCAATATAAAACGAAAAGCATGTGTAATCTAAAGGTCACAAATGATATGTGTAACACAAAGGACACGAATAACAGGTTTGAACACACAGTCTTCAAAGATAAGCAACAAAATCAAGCATTAGGGTCTATAATTATGTCACTTTATCTCAAACATTTCACCTGTATGCACCCCAAATACTAATATAAGAATAAACAAAATTAATCATTGAAATTTCCAATAATTTTCTTTTCATCATTATAATGAAATTATAAAGTTCCCAAATTTCACATCCTTACAAGTCTTAAATTAAAAGTTAATCAATCACCTAGACACACAACAACTACTTCTACTTCCATATCCTTTTTCCAATACAAGAACCAAGCCTAATTTAAGTTCCCAAAACTCTTCTAGGATATACAACTAAAATCTGGGCACAACTTAATATATGAACTCATTTTATAACTCTTAATATATAATTGTCTTGTCCTAAAAGCTCCACTTCCAATAGTATAACATGAAACTCAAACTGACATATATATTACAGTTTACTCTTGATACTTTGGCCACAATTAACTACTCCTTTGAGTTATAATTTCTCTCAAGCCTTTTCACAGACACTTTGTCTGCAACAATTATCAAACAATTTCATCATGGATACACAGATAATTTACTACGCTTCCTAGAAATTTCTTTATTCAGAATCAATCCATACCAAACGAAATCAACATCAAAATCCATAGTATTCTTCTTATAACATTTAACCCAAAAAAAAAAAAATCAAAATTTATATCTATTTCTTCAATGAACAACTAACTAGGAATCTTCAATTTTCCTCCCCTCTTTGGAAAAACTACAGAAAAGTATTTCAATCTCCTCTGCTCCCGAACGTATCAAGAGGAAAACCAGGAAAGAACCAAAGCACCCTTAAACTAACTACACACAGAAGTAGCAGAAAGGAAGGGACTTCAAACATACCAAAGCATGATTGTGATCACTTTTGGGGTCTTAAAAGTACTTATTCATGTAAGTTGAGATACAACTCATCTCACATATTTACCTTGTATACCGTAATCACCGTAAATCACGATTGAAAAACTACTTTTGAAGGCTACAATTGCTATTCCAAACAAGAATAGACTTTTTGAAAAGTTATATGCCCATCTTCCTCTTAAATTGATAAATTACTTCTTGAATGAAACCTTGAGAAATACCAATCATATACTTCACAGTTCTCTCTTTTTCCAAAAGTTCCCATAGACTGGCATTTGCAATACCAATCACTTAGTTTCAGTATCAAATCATCAATATCAGTATATAATATATAAAATCTGTTAACATAACAAGAAGGACTACTCATAAACTATTACCGATGTTCCTTGTTCTTTAAGCTTAATGTAAATACTTCCTCAAATTTGATAGAGAACACAGGTGGCTATGATGGCAACAGGTTCAAGGCTGAGATCATGACAGGTTTTTCTTCATCGTGCTTCATACTGAACAACTGCACAAAACAAATAGTTTGCCTTAGCTCTGGAGAAAACTTGCATGTACAGTCATACTCTGAACACTTGTATAAATTAGTGATCTAGATAATACCAGTATAAACATCATTAAACCAGCAAGCATAATGTATTATAAATCTTTACTGTGTAACATAAGAAAGAGATTATTTTAGTAAAGGAAAGCAAAAATACTTGTGATGGTCCTAAATGTGGAAATTAGTTGAGGGGTTTGATTTGATCTTAAAGGTAAGACTTCAATTTAATTTGTCTCACAAATTTATAATTCTTTTCCAAAACAATCTCATTGATTGCATATACTAAAGAGAACTTTTATCAATGCTCTCCCATGCCTTTGTATTTTAAGGCAATTGAATTAACACATGCTTATTACAAAAAACTAACTTAACTAATTTCATCAATATTCATAAAATAACTATCTAGCTCCTACATTTCTGGACTGGATGGAGTATATTTTCAGGTAGTTAACAATGCCAGATCCCTACCAAGTATACGGATTTTATATGAAAATGAAATAAAGTAAAGTTGGTAAAGCTTATCACAAACAGCTCATAGGATAATACCAATTCATTAGCACTAAGCCTAGTCATGTCAGCATAAGTGATAGAATAATCAGATCAGCCACGAATCCACTCTATAAAGACTATTCATTACATGGACAAAATAAAGGGGGTAGACAGAGAGAGAGGGACCACTGAAAAACTTTCATTGAATAAATCTCAAGGTCAGTTCCCATTTCATGCATAAGATAGATGTTAAACTGAGTAATGTCATAATACTTTTATGCATGCCTTTATATACTTCAGGCATTTTACCTAATCAACAACCCAAATTTCAAATTTTTGAATAGGCAAAACTGTATGATATCATAATGTCTGTCAAATGAAGTTTTTAAGTACAAGTATCTCTTTGTTCTTTCTTTCAATAGTGTCATTAAATAAAATTTCTTAGGCTTCTAGGAATTACACTTGAACCAGCTGATCTTATAAAGACCATGACTAGCAGCTACAACCTGTCCGCTATAGAAATATTCATACAAAAGAGATAGAAATAGATCCATCAATATAAAATTTAAAATCTATAGCAAACCACACACACCATGTACAAAGGCATGGATGACTCAATTCATTTATCAGACCCTGTACAATACACAAACACAAGACCGAATATTTAATTGACGTGATAACTAGCTGCTTCGTTGTAGTTTATAAATTTCATTCAACAACGTAAGCATCCATACATAACTTACATACTGCATTATTTATTACTCAGTCGTTTTCAAGTATTGATTAATTACAAATAACATTTCGGGCATCCAACATAACAAAAAATATGACTCTTACTTTGCAGGTGCTACTAATGGGCCTAAGAAAGAGTAACACTGCAATATGATTACAAGAGATAATGGAGCTTACTGCGACGAGTGCGCTTTTTGTACAGGATTCTATAACCACACTCTCGGCACTGAATCACATCACCTGGTTTAAGAGTGTTCTCCATCCCACAATCTACAAAACATCAGGAACCAAAAAACCTTAAATGGCTCAAAACCCAATAGAATTTTGTAAGGAGAAGGTCTTAAATTTCAGTGGATCAGGATTAGATGCAAAAACATAAAAAGAAACTCAACCATACACTTTTACTGGAAGAGTAAACATACCTCCACAGATGTAGCTAACAGGCTCAGGTTGAGGATCCATGGCTTTAACAAATTGGAACAAAGCAAGGCAGTAGCTCTAGACCTTCAGGGTCAGAATTCAAGGCACATACAGTGTCATACAAGAGAAAACAAACAAGTTTATGGCACATACGCTAGGATTAGGAAGTAGTGAGTAACAATAATATCTCATAATCCAAGTCCCAAACTTAGAAGCAAGTAGCCTTTATCAAGTAAGAAACCTTCAAAAGTTATGACCTTATCATCTCATAATTCAAAATCCAAACTTAATAAATATTAGAGCAAGGCGGGGATTTTGTTGTTGCTCCTTCTGAGTTTGCCAACGGTGTTATCAGGAATAGGGCTCAGAGAGGTTCATACCAGGAGATATCAGCTCAAGATATTATCGATTAGCATCGCAAAAAACCCACTGACATAGGCAAACAGAATCGATGAAGTTGAAAGCTGGAGGATGATGCTAAACTCTACTTTTCAAGAACTCAGAAACAATAATCGGTAGTTGGTTGCTGGTACCCCAAATGCTCAATTCATTAAGAGTATATTATGGAATGGAGAATGGATAGTTTCAAATACACAAAGCTCAAAATTTTACAGCACCGACTATGAATAGGCTCATACCAACGAAGAAGGAGGAGCAGGGTGAGATTGGGAACAGAAGAGAACAAAGTGAGCTTACCGAAACAAGGCAGAGAGACGGCGAACGAAGAAGGGCGAAGGAAGACGCTCTCGGCTCTCCAGTCTCCAGGCTCCAGGCTCCCTCTCAGAACGGCCCCACTCCCGTCCTGAAGCTAAATATTAACAATTAATAAGACCAATCGCCAAAAAAACAGAACATTTTCCTTCAGGATGTGACCCGGGGGATAGCAATTAAAATACACAATATCATCGTCTGCTTCATTATTCTAAAAAACTACTGTAAAAATGCAAAACTTATATTTTATTAAAGTGATAGGCATTAAAACATAAATAAAAACCGTCATAATGAAAAAACGAGTAAAAACGCAATGTAAAAATATAAAAACTGTAAAAACGTAATTTTTTACGTTTTTACTTAAAACCATTTTTTTAAAAAAAAAATCTTGATGAAGAAAACTTGATTGAAATTGAAGTGAGAGAGTCTATGGATAGTCATGATTTAAACATTCTAAATTTTGCAAATGAACTTGTTATAAGAGTAAAAGAAGTGGATATTGAAGATATGTAATTCATGCAAGACTATATGTTTGATTCGAATCAATTGATATAATTTAGGAATTGTTAAACTTTATTCTTTTGATGTTTTAAAACTTGGTTGTAAGAGCTGTTTAATTCTTTTTGTGTTATTAGACTTATGTTTTCTATAATTATATGACTTGTATCTTTTAAATATGAAGTTGTTCATTGAATTTTTAATAGTGATTTATGTTTTTTTACATGTGCGCACGCACACAGATAATTTTGTATCTTTACCTTACATAGTAAAAACTTTAAGTTTTGTGACATTTTTACAATTTCCATTTCTACCACTCCCTTCTATTTCTATATAGAAACTCAATTTTAATAACATTAGTCTAATTGTTCTAGTGTGAAGAGGATACTCTCAAAATCTTTTTTCATTTTCTTCTTAGAATCTCATCTCCACTTTTAGGTAAAAAATGAATGCTTGAGATTTAATATTTTTTAAGACTATTATAATAACATTTAATAATTTATTTTTAAAATACATATTGTCATTATCTAGTGGCAAAGCCACTTATCAATCATCATACTTGGATAAGGTATCGGATTCAAGCCCAATGTTGACATGGCATGCCAACTCAATTAGCCACATCATATCTAGGAATAGGATTGAGTCTCCCTGCTATGCCTTGTTGCCTCCTAACCTCCCAACCATTTTTATAAGTGGACTTGCCTTGGCTTACATAATTCCCTTGTGTAGTTGTGTTTCCCTAACTAAATATAGACATGTTTAAGTTGGCGGAAGAGAAGCATACAAATCGAGATAAAACTCATTTTATAAATTTACCTTATATACCGTAAATCATGTTAGAAACATAATTTATACCGTTAATCCAAAAAGACGCATAATAATATAATGCCATTTTTTTGGGGGGAAGATTGTACTTTTAACATTTAGACTTTGTTAAATTATTTAGAAAAAGATTGATTGAATAAAATAATTGCATTAAATTCAATGAAATAGACAATTACAAAATTTTATGAAGTTAAAAAATAGACAGCATTATTGCTTTATTACTTCTACATCTATAACCAATACTTCTGACAATAACATCAGTTCACAAATCATAATGACCTTACAATGTGAATTCAGAAGGCAAATTTATCACTTTGCACAATACTGATCGATGAAAAAAATTTCTATAAACGAGGCCTAAAAAGAGCAAGTACTATCCTAAGTTTAAGAAGTCTTAAAACAATTGATAAGAAGTCCTCTGCTTTTTTGGACACAGAACAATTACAGCACATCTCTCCAGCCAGTACCAGATCAAATTTACATAAAGAGAAATTGGAGGATACAAGACAAAGTTATAAAAGACCCAGTAAACTCCAGGAAAACAAGATATTGCTATAACAAACTGTTTCAAATACTACTAATCGTAACTCTATTGTACCCTTTTTTTTCTTTCTATAAAAAAATAAACCAGGGAGAAAACTGATACAAGATTACATCATTCCCTTGTGAAACCAAATACGTATACAGCTAACTCAAGTATGTATAACAAACCACAGAGAGGTCAGGTCATCATTCCGCTTTTAGAATCAATCTGGTGAGACCAGTCATAAACAGACGTTGTCTGGTTAAAAATTCCTGAGTAAATTGCTGCCATTATGGAAATATTATTTCTCAATTTGGTTCTTCAAATTACAACACTTTCAATTCTGTTTCTCAACAATTTCTTCCAAATCATTTTTATCCCTCATCAGTTGAAGCCATGGAGATAATTTCTCAGTTTGGTCGTTTGAAGGGTATAGGAGAAAAATTACTGAGAAACTGGATTGAGGGTTACTATTTAAAAGATTAGATTACGTAATTAGTTAGCGTTTATTTAAGAAAACAGTAATTTACTCATCGTCCATAGAAGGGGACACCAGTTCTGGATCACAATGCTGGACTTGACATATATTTACCACTGCATCAACTTCAGCACAATAAGAGGAGCCATCCGTGTTTCTGCATTGACATGATCTTACCAGTTAGATTCAGATCATGATCACATTGACAAGCATAGAGCCTAGCAGGTAATATGGACTTGGTCAATAATACATATTATTCAAATTTGAAACAAGTCTCAATTATAGCAGAGAGGTTAAACAATATTTCTGTTTAATGTTACTAGAAATACCAAGCATCAAAATCTTACCCCTCCTTCTCAAGAATTGAAATCTTACCCCATCATTTTGACAATCACATCTAGGATGTGAGAAAACAAACTGTGAAGTTAACAGAATTTGCTTATATAAGCGAAGCAATTCATTCTGATTATGTTGAAATAAATGAGTCAAGTTTGCACAAATACAATCATATATCTTACATGTAATATAAACATCAAATACAAAATTTTTAAAAAAGCACAGGAAGTCAAACTGTTTCACGAACTGTGAATAGTGCAGCTCATTCTCAAATTCATATAAAAGTATAGGGGCCCACTCTAGTTGATTTAGCAGGACAAGGGCCTCATGGAAAGTGACCTAGGTAAATTCAATACAGCACATGGCTTCATGGAAAAGAATATTCTTAAAAGCCCTTGTTCTGAAATAAGGATAATTTAGAGAAAAAATGGGCTTCCCCCAGTTGTTGACAGATAAAGAGGAAAAGAGGGTTGCTGGGTTTTGGTTATTTCATCTAATCTTTAGAAAATCCGTTCAGAATTGGTATTAAGGATACTTTTGAAAATGATTTCAGATAAAAATCAATCTTGTCTTGATTAATATTTGCCATGAGAGACAATGCAGGGAAGAGATGAGCATTTGGCCAGCTGTAGAAAGTGAAAAAGGTAGAGATGATCATTTGGTGAGCTGTAGAAAGTGAAAAAGGTAGAGACCAAGAAATGTGTGTTTCAAAATGACACTTTTGAAGTTAAAATTTATCAGAAGATGGAGGATAACAATGATATTCTTTGAAGTTCAAACAAGAAGAATGCCAACTGATATAGCCTAGGACCCTTGTGGCAGATGAATCCTGTTTACCCATAAAATTACTGGATCCACATATACACTGATCAAAACACAAAATCCTCATTCAAATCCCAAGTTGACCTTTACCAGATGAAATAATTATAGTCATTTCCAATTTGCAAATTAAAGAGAAGCTATCCTCCACAAAAATATCACTAAAAACCTCTCATTAGAGAGTAGAACATGAGTGATAACTTAAAAGCACCCAAAGGTAAGGAGATAAAATGTTTTTTTTAAAAAAAATTAAAAAGAGCTCAAAATATGAACACTCACCTTATTGCAAAGGCTCCCTCTTGTGCAAGAGCTCCCGCTCTATGGACTCAGATTCTTTTAAATTATTAATTACATGATGAATTTTCTCAGACAGCTTTTCATTGTGCTCTTCGACAACTTTCATAAAAGCAGTTAACTGTTCTTGATATGTAGCACACAGCCGTTTTTTATTCCGAAGCTCTGCTGTTAATTCCTGTATTCTCTTATCCTTCTCATCCTAAAAAAGTGCAATAGAATAGAAATATTTAATTCAGGACATGATTGCAAATTCCTATTTTTTTCTAGAGGGCAAGGAGAGACAGATTAAGCTACCTACTTGATGCAAATTAAATGATAGTATATAATAAAGAACAGTGAAATAAAACCTGCTTCGTATGTCCACAGTAGAAGAAAAAATTGTCACTGAAGGAGTTTATTTATTAATGTGACTATTTGATTGTTTAATATAAGGCTTCCATCAAGGTTGCACAGCTTCGCTAGAAATACTTGTCTTCAAACAGAAAAGGTTATTTACGATGGGCACTGCTTTGTCTACATGGTTGCCACATTTAGGTAATATCAGTGTATAGCCTTTTTATATTTATCAATGTTCTAAAGAAATAAGTTTCATATTTATCTTCCTGCATAAAATTAAATATATTTTTCAGTCATAAACAATAAACACTTAATCTTCAACCTGCTGCCTCTACTAATTTTGCATTCAACAACTTTACTGTCCCCAGTGCTATTCCAGATTTTAAGCCTATTAATGCACACAAGTTGGAGTCAACCATGCAATAGCAGGTCATATAGTCTAGTCATAGAAAGAAGCATTTCTTTCAAGATTTGTACTTTTATTAATCCCCTCACATGTTTCGATATCATAACTTCAAAATCATATGTAATTTTATAACCAACTTTCATTTGATTCCAAAGCCATGATCTTGATGGGCACTCAAGTGTGATAAAAACCCCACAATAGAAGCTAGTTATTAAAGAGAGAACACCAACCTAACTAAATACCCCATAGAGCATCCCATACTACTTCATGTAAGATGTAGAATTCAGCTGGTTTCAAATAATTTTCCAGTCGAATATATTTATTCTGAATTCTTACCTAGGAACAAGTTTATGTAGTAGAGAACAAGAGATAACATGTCTGCCTCCTTAGCTTGGTGAAGTTTAGGGTAACTCACTACAAATAAGTTTTTAGTTGTACCTAATAATATCTAAACAAATCCTATCCTAAAGAATAGATAGAAAATCAGATAACCTAAAAAAATAAAATACTGAATAACATAATAAATAAAATAAAAAATATAATAAATCAGAAAAAGGTTTGCAGATCGACGACACTCTTCAACATTAGACTTAGACATCCTATGCTAAGTCTCCAACAATTTCCCCACTTAAAGAGTTGACATCCCAACAACTATACTCTATGACACATTACTTGGTAACATTATACTCAACTTCCCTATTGGTTAGAACCCTCTATAGGAAGTCCTTTCCAAAAGCCACCAACAACCAGCTTTGACATTTTCCTTTCTCCTGTTGGACATCATGCAAGAGACTAACCTATAACTTCTCTTGATCTATATAATACCAAGATTTATTCACAATACCTTAAGTGCTTTATAAAATTTGATAACATAAGCTACGCAAGGAATAATAATCACCAACCAGTAGGAACATAACTAAAAGTTGCAGTAGGCATGTTTAGAAAGTTTAGTATACAATCAAATAAGAAATACAAACCTACCATTGTTCGGCGAGCTTCGCGAGGAGAAACTATCAATGGGTGATTATGATCTTTTACAAACTTAGTTATCGCCCATTTTCCAGACTTATTATATTTGACATGAATCATTGCCTTACAACCTTCTCTTGTGCTTGGCCTTTGCTTTCGAATGGGTCTGAATTTCCCTCGAATGCTGACACAGTGACCCTCCTTATTGCATCCAAGCCTGCGGGCGAGAATCCTTCCATCCCTTTCAGAGCGTCTACAAGACATAACCCGCATGACAAACCCTACACGTCGAGCATATTCATCATAGAATATTTTAGCAGCATCTTCAGATTCAAATTCCATACCCTCGTATGGTTCTTGGATGGCATGGTCCTCACAAATGCCTAACTCTGCCTGAGAAGTACTCCCCAACAATCCACACCTCTCATCTGGATGCCACAGAACAATATCTTTATCTCTCAAAATCATGCACTACGTGCAAAATATAGTAGAAAACAAGTAGGTACCAATCATGACTCCCTTGGTTTAAAATAACAGAGCAGGGAGACAGAAGGTGAAACTCAATTTCCAGAGGTTAATTGTGGAGTGTAGTTAAATTAAGCATGCTGTGTATTACAAGAAGGCCTACAGGTTGCATTTATGCATAAAGAGCAAAACCAGTCATATATAATGCATATTCAATTCTTTTTCCCCCCACCTATAGTGTATCCCTCCCCTTAAAAAGAAGGAAGGAAAGAAAAAGGAGTAACAAGGAAAACCAAAAGTCTCCAGTGGAGCTCTTCCAAACAAAAAGTGAAATTATTTCTTTCCAGTTTTACAAATATGTAACATGCACAAGTTTTGAAGATAGAAATGGAAAACATATCTTATATAAGCCTATTGAAACATTGAGATTTCAGCATAAGTTTTGACATTAAGTGCAGGCATATGAGTAAAGCAAGCATTGAAAATGTGTCACACATGAACCTCATACGAAAAAATAATAGAAGAATTAATACAAGCAACAGTCATGCTCTCTTATTTGAGATTGTAGGACTACAAAATGACGTTGGATAAGTGATATAAAAGGAGGAATGTCATACAGTGTACTTGAAAATCTCAGAAAAACAGAAAAATCATGTAAACATTCTACAGACAGTAAACTAGACACAATGATTTCGACTGCTGATATGAAAATTGAAGCAGTAACTGGGATTTTATTAGGGTCATTTAACAAGATTCAGGATTGTCAATTTATGGTGTAAAGTTGGTCTTGCTTCAAAAGTAGCAACATTGTCAAGTTCAAGTGAACTTTGCAGTGATTACTTCAGGGTGGATTACAGCTAAATGATCTCTTTAGGTCTCACATCAAGATATTTCCTTCATTTACACATATGTGACCCTGTTTCTTCTAGTGTAGATTTCGGAGCTTATATTAACTACCAAAATGTTGAAAAGTCAGAAATAATGTTTGACATGTGCCATTGTCAAGTACAATAACTTGAGTGATCAAATGGATATTGCGGCACACTATTGAAACCAATATTATCTATTTTGGAAGAAAATAGGGGACGTTAGGATTGCAGAAACTTGAACAAGATAAATTAAGAGGTATATTAAACACACAGAGATAGAATAGATGCAGGTTTTTACTATTAGAAATGCATTGCAATATAATCTTTCAGAAAACAGTCTTTCTTTGATTCAAGCAACATACCATTGTACGGATCTTCAATTGTTTGAACTTCATACATGCTAAAACTCACATTCTCGGAGGTTTCCATTCCCCTGTTTTCATCATCTAAGTGGACTTCCATGCTACATAGCAGTATTACGATATCAACACTCTGCAAATAGAAAACGGCTAATAATCAAGATCCTCTCAAGAAATAGCATATTGATATATAGATGGAGCTTGAGAGTTTTATTTAGTAGAAGAATAAATTTTAGAAGAGCGAAGATGAAGTTGAACATGGCATTCTGATAAATATGAAGCTATTTTATGGTTATCAAAGGACAAGTTTATTTCATATGAAATGTATAAATAATTATACCATATTTGTTACAATAAACAATAATTTTTTATTGTTTTCAAATGATAAAGTAATACAGAACCAAGAATTTTCTCACCCTCCTACTTCTTAGAAATTTAAATTGAACTTACTCTGTGAAAAATCTGTCAGTTAACATAACCCCAACAAACCATTTATTCAACATCCTCATAAAAAACATCCTAAACATAATTTTGACGAAGACTTGAGAATAGTAAAGTTCAAACCTCTGAAAACAAACAAGCAAAGGCAACCTGATTACTTCACTGCTATTCAAGGAAAGCAATCCACAACCTGATTACAATCAAATCCAGAATCCATACTGAATTCAAATCATGAACAACAAAATCAGGCCACCAACACTGTAAGGTCATCAAGAACGATCGATTACCTGCGTGGTGGCGCAGAAGAGAAGCCCCTCTAATGTAGGCCGCCTTGCCTTCAACAGTACGTCTCCGGTGAGCTCGGAGAGATAACAGTTTTGAATTTGATGGTGAAAAAGGATAGAGACTGAACTAGCCTTCAGCAACAGCGTCAAAGAAGCGGCCGGCGGTGGCGGTTATTCGACGCGTCTCAGCCTCACTGGTTGAGTGAGTGACAGTGACTGTGGGGATTACGAATTCAGTCACCATTAAGCCGAAATCGATATTCCTATAATTTGGGCCGTTCATTGTTGAAACATTCGTATCGGATTAAAACAAAATTAGGCTTTGTAGCTAAAGAAAACAAATAAGGCTTTAACCACCAAAAACTAAAGACTGCGAAGCCCAAAATTGGGATAGGTTGGTAATGGGGCTTGCCAAGCTTATAATTATTTAAAAAAAAAAAGAGAGTGAAAAGTCCTTATTTAAAATTTACCAGCCCGCTGGGTACATCGGGGTTAGTCCCTTGTAATGTGACGAACCAATGTTTGAATTCTTATTGGGTGATGTGCTTATATTTAGTACCTGATAGTACTTCAAATAAGATTATTCCAATAGGATACTTAGCAAACAAGATGATTGGGTAGAAGAACTAGGTATCCATGTATATGAAAACATATCAAGCCAGTTTAGTCAATGAAATTTTTAAATAGGATTTTTTAACCAATTTTCTAAAAAAGAAGAATGAAGCTTGTGATTAAAATACAAGCAAGCTATATATTTTGATTTTCATAATCATATTCCATGGCAAAAGAAAATAAATCATATTTTTATTTTTATATTATTATATATCATACATACAATTAGGTATTAATTGGGTAAAATTTATCACTACAAGAAAAAGGCTTTTAAGACTGCCACATCTAGACCACTTATAACAGAGACAGTTTAAAAACTTTTATCGGTGATATTTTTATAAATATACATAAAATTTTAGACTGTCTTTACATACAACAGGTCTAAAATATGCTTTTAAAACTGGTTGCTATTATAATCAGTCTAAAAGATGTGAAAATATTTTTTATAAAAATAATGTTTTTAGGTTTTTAGGCCTATTTTGAATGCAACTAATCTAAATTATGCTTTTTAAACCTGATGTTTGTACCACTAGTCTTTTTAAAAAAATATTTACAAGCTTTTATATTGGATTTTGTTAAATTTGGCCTATAAAGTGACCTAAACCTTAAAAACAATTATATAGACTTCACTCGACTATCTCTTTGAAGCCTAATTTCATGATATTTGCATTTTTTCATCTTCATTCGCTATGTTTCTGAAGCTCTCTCATTTGTCATCTCATCACTCATGTCCTTCCCAACTACTTAAAGAGCAACAAGTTCTTCACCTTCATTTGACAGCTTTCTCGACACTAGTTTTCTTCTCTATTCTTGTTTTTTTTGTCATGCTTGTTGGTTTCGTTGTGCTCCTTGGCTTCCGGATTTATGCTCATCATGTCTAGATTTGTGCTCATCAATTTCAAATCTACGCTTTTCATATCCAAATCATGCAATCTCAAGCGCACGTCGAGTTGTTATCCAAATCAACACTCGTCTGTGTTGCTGCTAGGATTTTTCCAAGAGAATGCCAAATTTCTTTTTCTCTTTGTTTTAATTTTATCAAATATATTATTGTTATTTAAATATGAAAAACTTGAATATGTTGTTTGATCTAATATTTTATACTCTTCTGCTATTTTTATTGTTGAATGGTTTGTTGTGATTTTATTAGATATATATATGCTTTTTTTCTTATTTTTTCCCCAAATTTATCTTATTCTATTTTATTAAGATATGAATTTTCTTTTGATATCTCATAAAATCATAGTTTCTCTTATGCGATTTTATGATATCTTATCCATATCTCAAAATCTTTGTAGAAGAAGCTATTATCCAGATCTCAAAATTGCTTCTTCAAGACATTTTGGAATCTTAATTATGTTTTATTTTTTTAGACTAGTTGTCTATTATCCAGTCATAAAAATGTTAGATTTTTAAAATCACTTGATATAAAATTTGACCTAAAAACGGTCTAAAAAGCCTTTTTTTATGCAAGAACGAGAGACTTCTCAACATCATCCTACATCCTTAGGAGTACCCTAATCTAGCTCTAATATAGCTTCTAACTCTAGCGATGAACACAAATATCATATCAAAACGTGTCACAACAAATAAAGCCTTTTTCGCAAGGAAATCGGCCACACAATTTGCATTCCTAAGAATGAACTGCAACTCTATATTCTACTCACGTTGCATCATTGAACGGATTTCTTCTATTGTACTAGCATCTAGATGAGTCTGGTAGTCCCCACTATTTGTTAGATTAAGTACCTCTTTTGCATCAGTTTCTAACATCACTTGACGCATCCCTCGATCCCAAATTGTCTCCAAACTGAGTAAAACAACCCACAGTTAAGCGGTAACATGATCACCATATATCAATCTATGCATAAAAGCCATGATAAACTTCCCAATGGCATCTTGTATAATCCCTCCACACCCAGCACCTATGTGACTTGCAAAGGTTCTATCCGCATTTACTTTGGTCTAACCTTCATTCGGCGGCAACCATTTGGCCCCCTATCTGTGACTGAGGTGCCCTGTAAGTTGATTCCGACAAGTCGCCTGCTTAATGTTGGACAAGATTGCAAGAGCATGATTCCTCAAGCACTCATTGCTCTCACTCTTATGCTCAAATAAACTTTCATTCCTACTTTTCCAGAATAACCAACATAGAGTTGCAAACCAATCACCCCACTCCAAACTTCAAATATTAAAGTTCAACTACTCCTTTAAGTTAAGCTCGAAGAATTAGCGGTCCCATGGCAACGTTTCATTTCCATCCATAAAGACTTTGCCTCAGTACAATCTTATAGCACATGTAGCATGATTTCTGGGGCTTTCTTACACCAACCGCATAAGTCATCAACACACATACCGCTCTTAGATCTCTCAACGTTAGTAAGGAGCTTATTGTGACTAGCAAGCCGCATAAAGGTTTTACACCTTAGGAGAGAGTTCAGCTTCCAGAGTTTCTGCCATAAAACTTCCCCGTTTCGTGGTTCATTTGGAGATTTCACAGAGAAATCTTCATTTCTTGTGTGCTTCCATCGGACGTTCTGTCTCATATAGTCAACTTTAATACCTTCCTGCACAAATCGCCATGCCACTTTAATCCCCGCCCACATATTCGATCCCATCCTCTCTCAGTCAATTTGGGCCATTTGATCATTCCCACATTTATACTTGCTTCTAATAATTCTCACCCATAAGTCATCTCTCTTCTTAACGCGATTCCATCATAACTTGGCCATAAATGCTTGGTTATGGGTTCGAATGTGCCTCAAACCCAGAACACCATTAATCTTTGACTTACAGATTGTATCACATGACACAAGATGATTTTTGTGATTTTCTTGCGTTGTGCCCCATAAGAAACTCCGATTATTATGATCAATCACGTCACAAGTGCCAATAGGTAATGAGGCTATTTGCGTTGTGTATGACGAGATGGCAGAGGTGACATATCCTACCAAAGTAGCACGTCCAACTAGAGATAGGGAATTCCCTATCCAACTAGATAATCTATTCTTAACTTCATCAACAACCTCATTGAAGCTACCCTTCGTCACCTATTTATGATGCAAAGGAACTCCCAGGTATTTTCCTAGATTTGTGCCATTTGGAACCCCAAAATGTTGCTTTATTCAGCACGTTGATTATGATTCACGTTCGTTGAGAAGAAAACTCTTGTCTTTGCAGCATTGACTTTTAATCCTGAGCTTGCTCATAATTCATCTAGACATGCCTTAACTTCATTTGCTTGATTAGAAGAAGCTTCTACAAACAAGATAATATCATCAATACAAAATAAGTAGATATAGGAGACCCATTTTTACATAATCTGATCAGGAGCCATGCATTTGTCTCCATCCTATCTTGAATCAAATGTGCAAGTTGTTCCGTACAAATGAAGAATAAATATGGAGATAAAGGGTCCCTTGTCTAACTCCACGGGAAGGATTAAAAATATAAGGTTTTTCCTCATTCCATGGTAGTTGCATTGACGACGTCATTACACAATTATTAGTAATAATATTCACCAGATTAGAGGGAAATGAAAGATCATTTAAGCATTGCTAAAAAAAAACTCTAGTTCACTCTATTATAAGCTTTCTTAAAATCAATCTTAATAGTCATATACCCTCGTTTGCCATGCATATTTCTCATATAATGAACTAGCTCCTGTACTGCAATATTATGATCAGAACTAAGTTGGCCAGAACAAAACCAAATTGATTAGAGCTAATAATCTTTAGTAAGACAGCCCTAATCTGGTTGACCTTGGTGAGAACCTTGAAAATCACATTGCATAGGTTGATTGGGTGAAAATCCTTTAACTCCCGTGGATGATCCTTTTTTGGTATAAGTACGAGAAAAGTATTATTCACACTAGCAATCTCTTCCTAGTGCTCCCAGAGTCTTTTAATAAAATTATAAATCGACACGTCAACATGCTTCTATTGACTTTGGTAAAAAATAGCATTAAACCAATCTGGTCCGATGGTTTCAGGGCTCCTATATTAAATACCGCCTCTTTTATTTCTTCATTCTATATTTTCCTGCCTAGGAGAAGAAGGTTGTGGGCTTCAATTCTTGGATACGCAATCCGACAATTAATTTTATCCCTCTAAACTCCATCATTTGTGAAAAAGGACGCAAAATAAGAAGTAGCCATCGCCTTAATTATATGTGCTTTATATACCCACTCTCATCATTATTCCAAATGGCTCCAATAAAATTTCGTTTCCTTCTTCCATTCACTGACCAGTCATTACGAGCCTTTTGTGCTCACAGTAAGGATTCCTGCAATAAAACGCTCTCCAGCTCTCCCCATAATTAAGGTGGTTTGAAGATTTTGGAGTTCTGTTGAGAGCCCATATTGTTTCTTGGCTTTGGTAATTCCATTGAGACGCCGAATTAGCTCACGTTTCCTCTTCTCCATATGATCGAACAAATTCTTGTTCCAACTTCTGCATTCTTATGTAAAGAGTGTAATGGACTCCTTCCACTCATCGTCCCTTCTCCAATTTTGCTTGACAAAATCATCAAACTCATGATGCAACACCCATGCTGCTATAAATCAGAACGGTTTATTATTCTGATTTATCATCCGTAGCCCTTCCAATCTCAATAAAATAGGACGGTGATCAGATTTGTACCACGGTAAATGAGTAACACTTGTATTCGGAAACATTCCCATCCATTCTTTCGACCCAAGCACGCGACCAATTTTGCTATTTTATTCCGTTCTCTGCCATGTAAATTTCAGTCTATTAAACCTGAGATCATTGAGAGTAGCTGCATCAACAAAATTAATGAACTCTCTATCAGAGCCCCTATTCTCACCCACAGAACTTCGTTCATTCGCCGTCAAAGTAGCATTAAAATCTCCACCAAGAGCCCATGGACCCTGTATCTGATCACTCAACTCAAACAGTGCCAGCCACAGCTCACGCCAATGTACTATATTCGGACTAGCACGAATAAACGTTAGTTCCTACGTTCTGTGATCATGTCCACAAAATCTGATATGCTTAAACTGTGGGTGCTTCACTAGTACATCAACTTTTCCTACTTTTTCTGATCACAAACACCAAATCCCTTAAGTTCCATAAACTGAAAATCCAACTTACTAGCAATCTGAACTGCTCTGTTCCTGTTGCACCTAGTTTCAAAAATTTCCATATTATCCACATTGTGGAATCGTGACATTTCTCTAATCAGATTAGGAAAAAAGTGATCTCTCGTGCCCAGGGTACTCCATAAGAGGAAATTCATTGAGACAAATTAATATTTTTTGGGGTGGAAACCCCCATCAAATCATCCTATCCTCTCTAATACATGTTAGAATATAAGAGATTAGTTGATTAGTTAAAGAGTTAGTTAGAAGGTTAGTTAGGGACCCTTGTCTATATAAAAGGGTACACACACCATTACTAAGAATTACTTTTACTCTTTGTAGGAGCAATATGCTCTATCATGAATATACATCTTTCTTCATCTTCTTTCTCCAAAATTGCCTTCTCTAATTTATACTTGTCAACATGGTATCAGAGCAGGTTCCATTGTGGGCCTATTATAAATCTTGCATCTTGTTCTTTATGCATTTGTTGAAGCTAGATTGGGTTGTTTTTCAAGAAAGCCCAAGAACTTACTATTTGTTGAAGTCTCTGAGTCAAGCCACGGCCCAGTTTCACAAAAGGGCCAAAGACAAACCCAGTTTAATCAATTTTCCAAGATTTCGGCCGCAACGGATATTCAAGATCTGCGGATATCCATTGCCCACAATTATTTGGAGCACCAGAAATTCCAGATTCACCCCATCTTAATACACGATCGCTTTCCAGGTTGCCGGAGAAGGCCAAACGTCGATCTCCAGGACTGATTCGCAACCTAAACATCCTGGCACCAATTTGGAGATCCGCCGTTGTGAGGCCATGATCCACCGTCGCCGACTTGTATCGTTGCTGAAGTTTGTCTCGCCGTCCAAGATCGTTGCTTCTCGAGATATCGCTGGCATTGCAAGATCCGCTGCCCTAAGGTCCGTATCTTCAAGACCGAACCTGTCGGATCTCCACGAACTAACTCCATTCTCCCAGACTCGAAAGCGTCGGATCCTGATTCGACGAGAGCATCGTTAATCGTAGCTTCAAGAACACGATCTATCTTCATCTTCCTAGCCTCGCCGTCACAGTTTCGATTCAAGCACGATTGGATCTTCTTTCTGAGCAAGATAAGTGGAATCCTGAATCTTTATCTCCGATTGTTGCAGATTTTTTCAAAACCAAAAAGAATCGAGGCACTCAGATTGTTGCTGTGTTTGACCGTCAAGATTTTCCTAGTTATCGCTGATCCTTGGTTTTGCTTTGGTCACTGTTTTTTTTTATTCAAGCTACCCAGTTCCCGCATAAGACGAATTTTTTCTGTCACGTTGTTGGTGTGCCAACTAAGTCAGTGAAGAGGCAGAAGAATTACCTCCGTGTTAGGCATATAATCTGCCAGAGTGAAAAACTTTCAATGTCACACTATTGTCTTACATTCAATCAAGATTATAGCTGCATAAGATTGACTTCTCTTTGAGTGTATGGTCCAGACAATAACTTAGTGAGAAGGAAGCAGAATTTCATGCTAAGAAAAAAAGAATGATCTTCAAAGCTAATTTAGTCAATATTGCACCTCTTTCTTGACTATTGCCTATTCTAAATCTTGGAAACTTGATTGTTGCCAGAGAGTTCTTTTGTTGTGTGATATCTAATGTGACATTTATCATAAAATTGGATTTGGGACAGTGAACTGGTGATTGCGGGGATGGAAGAAACATTTGCATTTTGCTGATTTGTTGATAGTGTTTGGCTACCCATTGTCTATACTTGTCATTTTCAAGTGGGAAAATAATGCCTATTGTAACAAAGATTCTAATTGGCTTTCTTCTGGCTTGAACTCTTGAGTATTAGAATTGGAAAGAAATAGTTTGGAGCATCTTCTACATCATGCTCGATAACCCCAAAGAGCACAATGGCAAGGTTTTGGGAGAAAGTCTTGATTTGATCATTGAAGGAAATTATTGTGACTGTGAAGAGATTATTCTGCAATGAAGAGAACAGTTGGGTGTTGTAGCCAGCAGCAGATCTGCTTCTGTTTCTTGGATTTCTATATGTTTCATGTACTGTGTTAGGAATGGATTGGAAATGGTCAAATATCAGGTGATGATGTTAGAAGAGCAAAGTAGAGAGCAGAGAAATAACGCCTCCTCGCCCTTGTTGATTTAAAGGAAAGTAGAGTAGAGAGCAGAGAAGAATCGCCTCCTCACTCCTGTCGGTTTAAGGGAAAGCAGAGTAGAGAGCAATGAAGAATCGCCTCCTTACTCCTATCAATTGTGACCTTCAACTCTGCAGGATCAGAGAATATTGAGCAAGCTGGTCAAGCTGGATTTGAAGCCAAAGATGCAGACTGCAAAGATCAATCAAGGGTTCTCTTGAGTGCAATTGCCAGTTTAGAGTTTCTGGATTATGGTCTTAGTAGTCAATGCTTGGGTGGAACTACTATTTGTGAGGTACAGGGGAGAATAAATTGTTGGAGTATATTCTGGAAAGATGATGTTCTTGTTTTACATGGAAGGACGTTGGCAGCTCCTGTTGAGCTCATTAGATGTTGAAAATCTATTAAAGAGCATGCTTTTGCTGCATCTCCTTATCCTGTCATCACAACTTTGGAAGACCATCTCACACCAGATCTTCAAGCCAAAGTAGAGCAGATGATTACTGCAACATTTGGGGATATATTGTTTGTACGGACGTGATGATGACTATAAGAGTCATGAGTGGGGCCACCCAGAATGTGCATGGGCGGTCTTGATATTTTATGTGTTGGAGTTATAATTGAAGCATGACAGATGGCATTATGGAAGAGAGTGTAGTGAAGATATCATTTTTGTGCCAATTGAAGAAAAGAAGCACTGGGAGATCGTAGATTGTCGTGAAGAAATCATTGTATTGTTTTTTTTTGTATTGTTTTGTGATTGTTCAAGTTGAACACATTTAAGATTAATAGTGTTCAACTTAAGGGGGCATCTTAGAATATAAGAGATTAGTTGATTAGTTAAAGGGTTAGTTAGAGGCTTAGTTAGGGACCCTTGTCTATATAAAAGAGTACACACACCATTATTAAGAATTACTTTTACTCTTTGTAGGAGCAATATGCTCTATCATGAATATACATCTTTCTTCATCTTCTTTCTCCAAAATTGTCTTCTCTAATTTATACTTGTTAACAATACAAGCCCATCCTCACATATTTGTGCGCAAGAAGGCCCTCATCCTAATCCATAATCACCAGACTTTGATATGTGATATAAGTTCCACGCCACTTCACAAGCCTGCATCATATCCCCTTGGCCCATCCCAGTGCTTTGATTTCCTGGTCCATCTACATGTGATACCTCACTAGTCTTCGACACCAAATTGTCCTTTGTAATACCGTGCTGATCGTTTATGTGAATATCTTTTTGAAAAACCTTACATCTAGTTGATTTTCATTGTTATTTAATTTATTAAGTGATGATAGTTCTCAGTCTATATAAGAAATAAAGCATTTAAAATAAAAATTTATATAAGAATATTATTTTTATCATATAAAACTATTATGTATGAAGGAATGTCGCTGCGCATTTTATTCTAACCTACATCATTATCATTTTAAAATTTTCATCTTTATTGATAACATAATAAATTTATAAGCCAAATGTATCTGAGTCCTCAAAATATATTAGTATTTCTTTTATTAGATTTTCTTGAATCTTATCATATATTTTCAAATAACATGATTTGAGTTTAAAGTGAGCTTTTAAAATTAAAATTATGATATGGGAAATCTTTTACTTTTCTTATGTGGAAAAGTTTGCCTATAATTGAGAGGGATGGACAAAGGAATTAGAAAGTGATGATACTGAGTCTTTCGAATTTTTTATGGATCTAGTATCAAGATGAATGAGTCAATCAAATAAAGTTAAATATTATATGACTTTCATTTATAAATTGAACAATATTTCTTACATTGAAGACTTAATTACTTCATATTTTATTAAGTTTCGTTAAGACAATCTCTCAAAGTGAATAGGTCGTGTGGAAAAGTTTGCCTATAGATTGTGAGTAATGGACAAAAAACCCCGTCTGCAAAAAGACTAGTTATAATCGAAAAAGACTTCAAAACAAATGTGTAGAATTGAGATATGGAAACTTTATAAATTTTATTTTATTTGAAGTAAACATTTCATTAAGAAAAATTTTACTATTGCAGAAAAATATTATAATAAATTGAAGATGAAGATCTTGTAAAAGATGAAAATTTTGACATTGAGGGAATAGATGAAGAAATATACTTATAAATTATATTTGGAAAAAATTAATTAATTACTTGATTTGAAGTAATGTTACATGTTAAGGAATATTTTACTTTTCTTATGTAGAAAAAATTGTTAATAGATTGAAAGGATGTTTGATAAGAGAGGGATGAAGAAAGAACTACCACACAATTTAAGTTTGGGATTATTTTAGTATTTTCCAGGAAATGACTATATGTCCGTCTAAATTTCATGACTTTTATATGTTATGTATTGATCAATAAGTTAATCATATAGTGATTGTTGATGAAGAAATTTTTTAATTATTTACTGTATTAGATTTGGTTGAGGGTATAATTTTTGTTAAAACTTACGATACCGCGTAAAGGGTTTTCGCCTCTCCTAATAAGCTTATTTTCTGGTTTTCAAACTTGTATTTTTTTTTTTTCCTTTAACAAGGTAGGCCGCTTACTATCAAAACTAATAGCTGGTTGGTAGTTTAAGCTTCTTCATCGATCTGCCAATATTTCACCCCATAAAAAAAAACCTATATATAATTTTTTTCAACTAAAAAATTATTTTTAAAATAGTACTAACAAACTTTAAATGAATTGTATATTTAAATATCATCAGGAATTTTTTTAGGGAGAATGATATATAAATACCATATAAAATTCTAAAACCCCCAAAGGTCTGTTAACATTTGTAAAAGATATAAAAGTGACATAACCAAATTGGGATTTTAAAATGTTGATGAATTTATCATTATGCACTTCTCTTCCTCTTTCTCTCTCATCTCCCTCTCTTCCTCCTCTTCTCGTAGCCATGGCAACGTCAGGAGGCACGCTAGCAACGGTGAACGGAAGCTCCACAATAAGATCGAGACCAAGCTCCAAAAAAAAGGTTGTTTGAGCTCTCTCTCTCTCTCTCTCATCAATCTCGCCTTTGAAATCGTGGTGTTGTTGGTCGTTATGACGGAGTGGTATTTGCCCCTGGTGAGGAAGAAAGGCGAAGGTGGAAGAAGGTTAAAATTGGTGTTTTTGGAGGAAGCCAGGAAGTTGAGGAAGAAAAAGGTGAACAATAAAAAAGAGGTTGAAGAAATAGAAGTTGAACAGTAAATAATGACTTTGACAAGATTTATGATGAGATTTACAAGTTTAGTAATGGTTTCGACAAGTCTTATAATGAGTTTCACACAAACGTTTTTTGATGAAAAAAACAGGTTGAGGAAGAAGAAAGTGAATAGTAAATAATGAGTTTGACAAGTTCTGTAATGAGATTCACAAGTTTAGTAATGATTTTGATAAGTCTTGTAATGGGTTTCACAAAAGTGTTTTTTGATGAAAACATGCAAATCAGGATTCACCAACATTTGTGTAAGTTCACCAAAATTCGTAATGAGATCGACAAATTTAGTAATGGTTTTGACAAATTTTGTAATCTTGACTTGTATGTTTTCATCAGAAAATGCTTTTGTAAAATTCATTATAAGACTTATCAAAACCATTACTAAACTTGTAAATCTTATTACAAAACTTATCAAACTCATTATTTACTGTTCACCTTCTTTTTCCTCAACCTCTTTTTTCCATCAGAAAATGCTTTAGTGAAACTCATTATAAGACTTGTCAAAACCATTGCTAAATTTTTGAAACCCATTATGAAACTTGTCAAACTCATTGTTTACTGTTCACCTTCTTCTTCCTTAGCCCTCTTTTTCGTCCCTGTCCTCCTTTTCACTGTTCCAAGTCCCCTTCCTCTTTTTAACTATTCACCTTCTTCTTCCTCAACCATTAATGAGATTCACAAATGTGGGTGAACCCTGACTGAAATGTTTTCACTTGACGTTGCCTTTGTTAAACTTAATACAAGTTTTGTGAAATCCATTGACGAACAAGCTTGTTAATCCCATTACGACTTTTGTTCATAGTTCTCAAATGTTAGTAAACTTAGACTAACATGTTTTCACCTGATGAGCGCCTTTGTTAAACCTATTAAAAGTCTTGTAAATACCATTGATGAACTTGTTAATCCCATTATGACTTTTGTGAAATTCCACATTTACTGTTCACCTTCTTCTTCCTCAACCTCATTTACTGTTCAACTCAAGAGGGGGTAGGTTCGACGGTGGTGTGGGGTAGGTTCAACGGTGGCGCAATAGACCAAGGAGAAGGTTGTGTGCAATAGATTTGGAAAGAGAGCTGAACACAAACGATGTTGACAGAAGATTGTTGTTTGCAGATTTGGTTTTTGATTTAGCTCTTTGAAGAGGGAGGTTGAAGATGATGGGATCATGATTGAGAATGAAGTCGGAGGTCTCACAATCACTATAGTAGAACGAGAAGAAGAAGCTTGTGTTCCCTGCTGGCAATGAGGAAGAAGGGTAGTTTAGTTTTTTTCCCAAATATTTAAAACCCATATTCATACCTGCTTACCTCACCTCTGTCTTTTTCCCTTTTCAATAGACATTTTTAGGTTTTTGAATTTCATTTAGTATTTATTCGTCATTATTCTTCCTATAACTAAACACATATAGATATATAGTAAATTTTATATATTGGAGAAATTATATGAGAACTTTCTCCTCTACTCACTATATGATTGACTAATTCATCAAGGCAATACGAATCACGGATTCAATTGATAAACAAATTTTTCCATATAATAAAAGTACAAAGATTCCTTATCGTAATGTTTACTTCAAATATAATAATTTCTTTTATCACTGTTATGATAACTCATTGTCTTTTTTGTCCATTCGAAAGTCTTCATCTTTTTTGAGTCTTCTATTTTATTTGTCATATATATTACATATGAAAATCAACACCTATTTGTTCTTTCCCTTTCGTCTGAATACATGTGACTGAGCGAGGGTTCCAAATATTCTCTTCCAATCTCTTCTATAGTTTCCTTCATTGTTTGTTAATTAACAGACCATTACATAGTTTTTGGAAAGTGTTAAAAATAAAAAAGTAGAGTTAATGAGCTATTGGAAAAGCAAAATGGAAAACATTTCACAAATCATGTTGCATGAGAGAAACCATAAGAGCACTATTCAAAAGCCAATTGCCTTTTTGTTTTTTAACCAGCAAAGGCTTCTAAATGTTAAGAATATAATGTCATTCCTGCTTTGGGCATGATCAAATTTAAAAAATTATAGGAGTAAAATACCTTGGCCACCCCTATGTTTTGCCTTAATATTATAGATCTCTTTTTTATTTTCAAAGCTTATACTTAAGTCCAAACTGTTAACCCCATCAAGAATATTCTTAAAATATTTTTAAATTAAAATTTAGATCATAATAACTTTTATCTACTAATTTACCCTTTATCATCTCAAATCCCTAATTTATTTTTAGGAAAATCAGGGAAAATGACTATGGAAAAGAAATATTTGTTAACAAGGACTTTAAAAGTTGTAATTATATTAAGGGACCAAAAATTGAAATATAAATATTCAATTACGAAACTAACCCTAACCAAACTTCGGACATTTTCTCTAACCCCATTTCAATTATTTCATGATTAGTTGGCAATTGATGTTCCCTTAAATTGCATTCTTAAATTGAATTGCAGTTTATTAAGGAATTTATTGTTTAAGAATTTTAAATTTTAGTAATTATTTTTTCATTTTTATAACATTCTTTTTAGGTGCATCCAGTTTGTTAAAGATTTTTTATATAAAAAAATCACATATTTTTAAAATAAATATACTATAATTTTTTAAATTTTTTAAAAAATAATCAAAAGATAGAAATTAAATAGGTATATTTCTATATTTCTAATTATTTATATATTTTAGAGGCTATTTTATTTGGGTAACTCTTAAAATAATATGATGTGTACGAGAGATCATAATATCATAAAATATTGAGTAGCGTATAGATATTTTTTTTATCAAGTTATACGCAAAGATATAATCAAATTTGATAACTCACGGTAAAACAGTAGGGAATGTTAATTTTATAATTAAAAATTTATGTTTTAATTTTTTATCCTTGAAAATAATTATAAATTTTTAGATCCTTATTAATAAATATTTTATTTTCTTGGTCCTTCTCCCTAATTCTGGGGGTACAGGCGCAACGATGTAGAAAAGTGCAGCAATGTTTTCAGCACAAGTTTATTTATTTGAGTAATGTTTTCAGCATAGAAGTAAGTAATTCAGTCAACGCACAAATACAAAACTTGATTAATTTTTTTAATAAATATATACTTAACTAAATGTGTTTATAAATGTTTGTGGCAAAAATTTGTTAATGAATTTTAAATTATTTATGTAATATAACAAACTTATATAATTTATACTATGTCATTTATATCATAAATTGAATAAATTTTATATGTTATTTCTTGATCAATAAGTCTATCATGTAGTGATTGATGATTTGGTCAAGGGTATATCCTTTTAGAGGTTTAGAGTCTCAACCGTCAATGTTTTCATCTCTTCAATAAGTGAATTTCTTGAAAAGTAAACTTGTATTTTCCTCATTATGATTACCATGTCAACCAACAATTTATTGGTAGTTTAAACTTCTTCATCTCCTAATTACTCCCTCCGATCTTAATTATATGACATTTTAACAGATTTTGGGGAGATTAAGGAGATGAGTTAAATTAGTTAATTTTATTCAATTTCCTAAAATACACTTATATAAATTTTAAAACAGACCACGGCGTTTGTACATTCCATTCGTTTCGAAAAATGCTTTTTCAGTTTCAATGGTTCCCAATTCATTTGTGATTCCGCCAGCCTGTATTAGCACTGCATTGCAAAATCCTAACAAATTCATAGGAATACGAAAATCATCAAATGTGTAGCCTATAACCTACATTTTATATCAATCATTTTACACAGATAGCTACATGAAAATATTTCTAAAGAAATCTTAAAGTTATTTTATTTAAAAATAAAAAAAGAAAGTAGAATCTCTCACTTAATAGAACATAAACCTGTTATTAAATTAATTATTGTGGATGAAGTATTAGTAGGGGTAATATGAGAAAATTATGAAAGAAATTGCTCAAAATTATTTTATTAAAAAAACAGTAGAATTAGGCTGTATGTGATATTAATGAGTTACAATTATTATTTATTTTATAGAATATATAGAGGCATTATTAAATTATTATTGAGAAAGTAACAATAGGAGTATTTTAGGAAGAAATTGACAAAAGTTATAATGTTGTCCTATAATTAGGACCAAAATGAACTCCTAAATGTTGTCCTATAATTAGAATACGAGAGAATACCTTATAAAAATAACAATCTATATATAATTGTTTTCAACTACAATATTTTAAAAATAATAATAAACAAACTTTAAATGAATTGTATATTCAAATATCATGAGGATTTTTTTACATATATATAAGGGATAGGATATTCTTACTACCACTTTTTCATCGTTAGATTAGAATCTTATCTATTTTTATCATTTCTCTCTCTTATGAGATTTTGATCTAAGAGTGAAAAAGTGATAGTAAGATTGGTAGTAAGAAAAAATAGTAGTAAGAATATGCTATTCCTATATATAAACCTCTCACTTGTAGATGGTTTATTTATTGTCATGTCAGATATAACAATTAACTAAACACATATAGATATATATGGTAAATTTTATATATTAGAGAAATTATATGGGAAATTTCTTCTCTATTTACTATATGATTGACTAATTCATCAAGGCAATAAGAATCATGGAATTGTCTTCTTCACCCTTCTCTCTTTCTTGCCAAATGCATTAGCAAATATTTCCACATAATGAAAAGGACAAGATTCCTTATCGTAAGGTTTACTTCAAATAAGATAATTTCTTTTTATCACTATTATGATAACTCGTCTTTTTCGCCCATTCCAAAGTCTTCACCTTTTGCAAGTCTTCTCGTTTACTTTTCTTCTGTGGAAAAAGTTTGCCAATAAGGGACAAAGAAATTTAAAGTAAGACGGAGTCTATCGAATTTTTGTGGCTCCAGTATACCATGTTGAATGGGTCAATCAAATAAAGTTCAATATTTTGTGACATTCATTCAAAAATTGAAAAATATATTTCTTTCATGGAAGACTTACTTCATATATATATATATTATCAAATTTCGTTGAATTGTATATCATTTATTTTTTTCAAAATAAAATTATTTAGGCTCAAAAACCACTCTCAAAAGGAATCTTTTTACTACTAGTCTTGAGTGGAAAAGTTTGCCTATAAATTGAGAGTGATGGACAAAGAAACCAATACACAAAAAGACTAGTCAAAATCGAAAAAAGACTTCCAAACACGCATTTATAGGATTGAGATAAGGAAACTTTATAAATTTTTATCTTATTTGAAGTAAACATTATGTTAATGAAACTTTTATCTATGTAGAACAATTTTCTAATAAATTGAAAAGGTATTTGGCAAGGGAGGACCTTGTTGGGATCCGTACACGCAGCGGAATTAAAACTTTTACGAATCTTCAAGAGGATTACTCAACCGTATTTAAATCAAGGTTATTATTAGAAACCGTACCTTTCAAAAGCTCGTATGCGTCTATTCAATTTGATCTCGTGGGCTACCTACTCGATCAACAGGAGCCGACTCTACAGACTCGCTTCCTCTACTGGTATCCACATCAAATGGCCTTCAACACCGACGGTAGCGTGCTAGCGCCTTTTTACTTTGCGTCTTATGTCTTTTCTCTAGGGTTTTCCTTTTACGGCTATTCACTTATTTTAATACGGCTAGATCAATATCTCTTATAGAGTTTCTAAAACCCTAATTGGGCCGTATTAAAATATTCAAGATTAATCTCAAAATAATCTTGAATTCGAATTTTAGATTTAAATAGTATTAATTAAAGCTAATTGAGATATCGTATCTCAGATTTGATTTATAAAGATAAACCTCTCACTTGTAGATGGTTTATTTATTGTCATGTCAGATATAACAATTAACTAAACACATATAGATATATATGGTAAATTTTATATATTAGAGAAGTTATATGGGAAATTTCTTCTCTATTTACTATATGATTGACTAATTCATCAAGGCAATAATAAGAATCATGGAATTGTCTTCTTCACCCTCCTCTCTTTCTTGCCAAATGCATTTTAAATTCATTAGCAAATATTTCCACATAATGAAAAGGACAAGATTCCTTATCGTAAGGTTTACTTCAAATAAGATAATTTCTTTTTATCACTCTTATGATAACTCGTCTTTTTCGCCCATTCCAAAGTCTTCACCTTTTGCAAGTCTTCTCGTTTACTTTTCTTCTGTGGAAAAAGTTTGCCAATAAGGGACAAAGAAATTTAGAGTAAGACGGAGTCTATCGAATTTTTGTGGCTCCAGTATACCATGTTGAATGGGTCAATCAAATAAAGTTCAATATTTTGTGACATTCATTCAAAAATTGAAAAATATATTTCTTTCATGGAAGACTTACTTCATATATATATATATATATATATATATATATATATATATATATATATATATATTATCAAATTTCGTTGAATTGTATATCATTTATTTTTTTCAAAATAAAATTATTTAGGCTCAAAAACCACTCTCAAAAGGAATCTTTTTACTACTAGTCTTGAGTGGAAAAGTTTGCCTATAAATTGAGAGTGATGGACAAAGAAACCAATACACAAAAAGACTAGTTAAAATCGAAAAAAGACTTCCAAACACGCATTTATAGGATTGAGATAAGGAAACTTTATAAATTTTTATCTTATTTGAAGTAAACATTATGTTAATGAAACTTTGTAGAACAATTTTCTAATAAATTGAAAAGGTATTTGGCAAGGGAGGACCTTGTTGGGATCCGTACACGCAGCGGAATTAAAACTTTTACGAATCTTGAAGAGGATCACTCAACCGTATTTAAATCAAGGTTATTATTAGAAACCGTACCTTTCAAAAGCTCGTATGCGTCTATTCGATTTGATCTCGTGGGTTACCTACTCGATCAACAGGAGCCGACTCTACAGACTCGCTTCCTCTACTGGTATCCACATCGAATGGCCTCCAACACCGACGGTAGCGTGCTAGCGCCTTTTTACTTTGCGTCTTATGTCTTTTCTCTAGGGTTTTCCTTTTACGGCTGTTCACTTATTTTAATACGGCTAGATCAATATCTCTTATAGAGTTTCTAAAACCCTAATTGGGCCGTATTAAAATATTCAAGATTAATCTCAAAATAATCTTGAATTCGAATTTTAGATTTAAATAGCATTAATTAAATCTATCTAACAGATCTAATCTAATCTATTTATTTAATTCGAATTAAAAGCCTACATATTTAATTTATCTTCATAAATTAAATCTAATATATGATATCTTTCTATTTAATTAAATCTGAGATGCTATATCTCAATTTAATTAAATCTAAGATATTATATATTTATTCAAAAATTAAATCTGTCTATTTAATTAAATCATTGATTTATCTTTATAAATCAAATCTGAGATACGATATCTCAATTAGCTTTAATTATATAATGATTAGCCCTTAAGGCATAATTTCCAACAGACCTAGTGTACAACACTCCCACCAAGTGAGGTCTATGAAAATATACTGTCACTTGTAATAAGCATTATGAAAATTTAAGAGTGTATGTGAATTTCTTCTTTCCTTCTTAGAAAATACCTTGCAACACAAATACACTCACACACATGAATATTGTCTTTGGGTTTAATAATGAAGGCTTTAAGGAGATTATCAAGGTAAGTTATATGGAAATTTTGCATAAAAGCTTGCAGGATATAGTTAGCAAGTAAATGACATCAATTGCATAGACCACCTTACTATCATTATAAATACCAATGGTGCTAACACGAGTCACGTATAGTCACAAAAATCTAACAACTCGAAAGAAAATTGCCATGGGCTTTTCCAACCGTACTATTATATTTGTTTTGCTTTGGTTTTTCACCTCACTGATAAGTCACAAGTCATATATGCAAATGCACAAGTTTATTTATTTGTGTAATGTTTTCAGCATAGATTTAAGTAATTCAGTCAACGTACAAATAAAAAACTTGATTAAAATTTTGATAAATTCTTTTAATAAATATATACTTAACTAAATGTGTTTATAAATGTTTGTGGCAAAAATGTGTTTATGAATTTTAAATTATTTATGCAATATAACAAACTTATATCATTTATACTATGTGACAAAAAACGTGTGTTTGAAATAGATTTTTATCCACCAATAAATATGATGAAAAATTAAAATTATAACCTTTTATATACCAAAAAAAATAATCAAATTTTATAATATAATCAACATTAATAAATTTTATGATATATTATACATTATGAAAAATATATATATTATAATTAATTATTTCTTGGTTGAATAATGTGCTTTTAGTAAATATAAATGATTAAATAATTTTAATGGTTGACTAATGGTTTAATTTGATGGATGAAAATGGAATTTTCAAATTACAAGGGAGATTTGTGTAACACATTTAAATTTGAAGGGATGTTTTTATGAGTTTTGAAAATAGATGGGAGATTTGTGTAATTAAAACAAAATATAAGGGTAGTCAAAGTATTTTACTCTAAATTAAAGTGTAGAATTATAGAGACTGTTTGGGATCCCGATTGGGAACCTCAAAAGTGTTTATTTACACAAATTGAGAAAAAACTCTTCTTATATATTTATTTTGTACACCATAATTGATGGTTAGAAGATACATTTGAAGGCTAATCGTCATTTCAAACAAACACTAGATGGCATCTGCTAGCATATCCATCATGGTAAGATTCATTTGGGCCTTCCTAACACAACAACAGCTATAGTGATTGGTGATGACTGTATGTTAGTATTTTCCGGGAAATGACTATACGTCCGTCTAAATTTCATGACTTCTATATGTTATGTCTTGATCAATAAGTCAATCATATAGTGATTGATGATGAAGAAATGTTTTGATTATTTACTGTATTACATTCGGTTAAGGGTATAATTTTAGTTGAAACTGATTGTTTCTGATCCTTAAATTTGTATTTTCTTTTTTATCGGGTGATGCCGCTTACTATAAAAACTAACAGCTTGTTGATAGTTTAAGTTTCTTCATCGTTCTTCCAATATTTCACCTCATATAAAAATAAAAACCTATATATAATTTTTTTTTCAACTAAAACATTATTTTAACAATAATAATAACTGACGTTAAATTAATTGTATGTTTAAATATCATCAGGAATATTTTACACACCCACATATAAACCTCTCACTTGTAGATGCCTTATTTATTATGTCACAGATCACAATTATAACAAACCCATAAAGGATATATAGTAAAATTTGTATATTAGATAAATTATATGGGAACTTTCTTCTCTACTCACTATATGATTGACTAATTCATCAAGGCAATAAGAATAATGGAATTGTCTTCTTCACCATTGTCTTTCTTTCCAAATGCATTTTCAATTCATTAGCAAATTTTTCCACATAATAAAAGTACAAGATTCCATATCGTAATGTTTTCTAATTCAAATAAAATAATTTCTTTTGTCACTGTTATGATAACTCATTGTCTTCTTTGTCCACTCCAAAGTCTTCACCTTTTGCAAGTCTGCTATTTTCTTTGTCATATTACATATGAAAATCAACACCTTATTTTTCTTTCCTTTTCGTCTGAGTGAGCGAGGGTTCCAAATATTCTCTTCCAATATCTTCTATAGTTTCCTTCCTTGTTTGTTAATTAACAAACCATTACATAGTTTTTGGAAAATGTTAAATAAAAAACAAATAGAGTTAAGAGCACTATTCATAAGCCAATTTCCTTTTTTAAAACCAGCAAAGCCTATAAATGTTAAGAATATAATGTTACTCCTGCTTTGAGTCTGATATAATTTAATAAATTATAGGAGCAAAATACTTTGACTACTCCTGCATTAATTATATAAACATCCTCTCTATTTTCAAAACTTACACTTACATCCAAATTATTAACTTCATCATTTATATTCTGCAAATAATTTTTATTTACTAATTTACCCTTTATCATCTCAAATCCTTAATTTATTTTTTACGCTTTGAGAGCTTAAGGAAAAAAACAACGGGCTCAACGATGGAGAAAAGTGCAGCAATGTTTTCAGCATAGATTTAAGTAATTCAGTGAATGTACAAATAAAAAAATTGATTAAAAAATTGATAAGTTCTTTCAATAAATATATACTTAACTAAATGTGGTTATAAATGTCTGTGGCAAAAAGTTGTTTATGAATTTTAAATAATTTATGTAATATAACAAACTTATAACATTTATACTATGTGATTAAAAAAAAAACATGTGTTTGAAACAGATTTTTATACACCAATAAATATGATGAAAAATTAAAATTATAAAATTTTATATAAAAAAACAATAAAATTTAATAATATAATCAAATTTAATAAATTTTATGATATATCAGAAATTTGGAAAAAATATATTAAAATTATTTCTTGTTTGTACAATGTTTTTATAGTAAATATGAATGTTTAAATAATTTTTATGGTTGACTAATGATTTAATTTGATGGATAGAAATAGAATCTTCAAATTACAAGGGAGATTTGTATAACACATTTTAATTTGAAGGGAGGTTTATTTGAGTTTTGAAAATAGAGGGGAGATTTATTTAATTTGGGATCTCGATTGGAAACTTCAAAAGTGTTTATTTACGTGAATAGATACAAAAATTTTCTTATATATTTATCTCGTACATCATAAATCACGGTTAAAAAGATGCTTTTAAAAGTTCTAATTGCCATTTCAAATAAGTACTTATATGGAATCTGCTAGCATATCCATCATGGTAAGATTCATTTGGGCCTTCCTTACACAACAACAGCTAAAAAATAATTACTTCTAAATAAATAATTAGAGTGTATATTTGCTTTTGTTTCTTTCAACTGTGTTTCTTCTCCCTTCCAGAATGTGTGTGTGTAATTTAACAATGTTTTTTTAGCTAAAAAAAAAAATTATATATTTTAAAATAAAATTATTTTGTGAGCTTTCAAAATAAAAATTATATTGATATGCAGAATCTTTTACTTTTCTTCAATGGAAAAGTTTGCCTACAAAATTGAGAGCTGATGGACATAGAAATTATAAAGTGACACTGAGGCCATCGATAGTTTTGTGGCTCTAGGGTGATGTTGGCATGTTGCATGGGTCAATTAAATAAAGTTGAATATTATATGACATTCATTCGAAAATTGAACAATTTATTTCTTTCATGGGAGACTTCCTTCATATTATATATATATTAGCTAGGATCAAAGACAGCCTTTCAAAGCGACGATGGTGAGATACGGAATCTTTTTACTTTTTTTTTTTTTTTTTTGTGGAAAAGTTTTCCTATAAATTGAGAGCGACGGACAAATAAACCACCAGGCAAGAAGACTCGTTAAAACCGAAAAAAAGACTTCATAACACGTATGTATATGCTTGAGATAAGGAAACCTTATAAATTTTTATTTTTTAAGAAGCAAACATTATGTTAATTAAACTTCTACTTATGTAGAAAAATCATCTAATAAATTGAATATTTGTTTGGCAAGAGAGAGATGGAGAAGAAAATTCCGTGATTCTTTTTGTGTCTTAATCAATTACTACTAAGAAATTTTTAAAGAAGAAATTTTTATTTATGTAGAATAATGTTCCAATAAATGAATCATTTATGAAAGACAATATACATCAAAGTATTTTTTTCTGATGATATTTGAATATATTATACTACTATTCATTTAAATTAGAGTACAATACATGAGGAAATATTTTGAAAGGAAGCCATTTGCAGTTATTATTGAGGGCTCACTAGAAATCTTAGTGCAATTCACTTTTCCATATAATTTAAAATGAGACAATTCTAAGAAAGAATAAGAATTTTTTTAATGAGGATGAATTATAAAATATATTTAAATATTTTAATCGATATTAACCGCATATATCACCTTACAAAGGCTATAAATAACTATAGACGTGATATCAAGAGTCACATATATTCAGAAAATTCAATTCTACCAAACAAAACTGTCATGGCTTTCTGCAACAATACTATTTTATTCGTTTTTCTTTTTATGCTCAACACCTCACTGATGAATCATATATGCATATGCAAAGCATCTGATGAAGATCCTTGCATCCCAAATGAGCGAAAAGCCCTTCTAAATTTCAAACACCATCTTCTCGATCCTTCAAATAGGCTCGCCTCTTGGTTAGAGAATACCAATTGCTGCAACTGGACTTCAGTTGTTTGCAATAATGTATCTGGCCATATTCTTCAGCTTCACCTCAGAACTTCAAATGATGATTATGCTGAATATGAATCTTCTAAGAGGTCAATGTTTGGCGGTGAAATATATCCTTCATTACTTGGTTTGAATTATCTGAGTTACTTGGACTTAAGCGGCAACGACTTTAAGGATATGCAAATTCCAAGTTTCCTTGGCTCAATGAAGAGCTTGACATATCTTAAACTCTCTTATGCG
This sequence comes from Acacia confusa, assembly GCA_037074495.1. NCBI lineage: Eukaryota > Viridiplantae > Streptophyta > Magnoliopsida > Fabales > Fabaceae > Acacia > Acacia confusa. The sequence continues at coordinate 39,719,735 of CM073502.1, read as the reverse complement.
GGATTTAATGGAAGCATTCCTCACCAGATAGGAAATCTCTCCAATTTGCTCCATCTTGACCTTGGAGGTAATCATTTTACTGGAAAAATTCCTCATCAGATTGGGAATTTATCGAATCTGCTATATCTTTGTCTTAAAGGTGGTTATCGAGATGATCACTTGGATGAGATGTCAATGTATGTAGAAAATCTTCAATGGATGTCATCTCTTTCCTCACTCCAATATCTTAAGTTGGGTTATCTTAATTTGTCCAATTCATTTGATTGGTTTCATGTTTTGCAGTCACTTCCCTCATTGATAGAGTTACATCTGCAATCATGTGTTTTTCCTCATCATTTTCCTCCCGCCAATTCCATTAACTTTTCATCTTTGGCTATCCTTGATCTTTCTTATAATTATAATTTTTCTCGTGCTTATTTAATTCCAAAGTGGATTTCTCAACTTAAAAACTTGGTTTCCCTTCACTTAAATGGTAATTATCTCCAAGGTTCCATCCCAAATAGCATTCAAAACCTCACTCTCATTGAAGATCTTGATTTATCTAATAATTGGTTTAATTCTTCTATCCCTGATTGGTTATATATTTTGACTCATCTCAAATCTCTTAGTCTCTTTGAAACCAATTTGCAAGGACCAATTTCACATGCAATTGGAAACTTGACTTCTTTGGTCACTCTTGACTTGAACAGTAATCAGTTGGAAGGGCCAATTCCAAGCTCTTTAGGAAATCTTTCCTCTTTGAATCATCTTGATCTCTCTTGGAATTTCATTAATGATACAATTCCTATATCTTTAGGAAATCTTTCCTCTTTGAATGATCTTGACCTCTCTTGGAATTCCATTCATGGTGCAATTCCTATATCTTTAGGAAATCTTTCCTCTTTGAATGATCTTCACCTTTCTTATAATTCCATTCATGGTGCAATTCCTATATCTTTAGGAAATCTTTCCTCTTTGAATTTCCTTGCTCTTTCGGGGAATTCCATTCATGGTGCAATTCCTATATCTTTAGGAAATCTTTCCTCTTTGAATTATCTTGATCTTTCTCATAATTCCATGTATGGTGCTATTCCTAAATCTTTAGGAAATCTTTCCTCTTTGAATTATCTTTTTCTCCATGGGAATCAATTCAATGGGAATCCTTTTGATGCTATTCAATCCATTTCTGCCTTACAATCACTTTACATCAGTGATAATCTTTTTGAAGGAGAGGTGACAGAAGATCACCTTGCTAATTTCACAAAGCTATATTCATTTTTAGCATCAAGCAACAAACTCATTTTAAAAGTGAGTCCCAATTGGAATCCTCCTTTTCAAAAGTTGGAAGAGTTGTTTATGGCCTCGTGGAATTTGGGCCCCCACTTCCCATCATGGATGAAATCACTCAAGCGTCTTGGAGTGTTGAACATAGCCAACAACAACATCTCTGATTCTATCCCCACATGGTTTTGGGATACATTTCCCTATTTTGAAATATTTAATTTCTCAAACAATAACATCCATGGAGACCTTTCTCATACAATAAAAAATCCCATCAATGTCTCATCCATTTATTTAAGCTCAAACCACTTAAGCGGTCCTCTTCCTCACATATCACCCAATGTGCATATATTGGACCTCTCAAATAATTCATTTTCTGGGTCCCTAGACTTCTTCCTATGTCAAGGAAAAGTGAAACAAATGCAGTTAGCATATCTCAATTTGGAGTCAAATAATTTGTCTGGTGAAATACCAGATTGTTGGATAATGTGGCCCGATCTAATGTTTATCAAGTTTAATCGCAATAATCTCAGTGGGAACTTACCCCAATCATTGGGATCCTTACCTTGGTTAAGTTCGTTACAACTTCGCAATAATGCACTCTCTGGAAATTTTCCTATTTGTTTAAAGAACATTACAGGATTGGTTTTCTTGGATCTCAGTCAGAATCAATTTTCAGGAATTATTCCATTGTGGGTTGGATACAATCTACTGGATTTGAAGGTCTTTCTCCTCAGATCAAACAAATTCATCGGTAGCATTCCCAGTCAAATATGTTGTTTGAATTCTTTGCAAATGTTGGATCTTGCAGAGAACAACTTGATAGGACAGATACCAAAATGCATCAACAACTTCACTGCTATGCTCATAATGAACACTCATTTAGAATCACATATTTTGGCCTTCGGGAATGGCACTGGATATTACATAACTGATGTGCTCCTTGCTTTGAAAGGAAGACTTGATGATTATACTTTTCCAGGGATAATCATGAGCATTGATCTTTCAGAAAACAAATTGTCTGGTGAGATACCAAGCCAAATCACAAGTCTCGCGGGGTTACAATTTCTGAACTTGTCCAGCAACTTGTTGCATGGAAAAATTCCTCAAAGCATTGGCAACATGGGATCATTACAATCAATAGATTTCTCAGAAAATAAACTCTCTGGTGAAATCCCACCATCAATTTCCAAATTGACTTTATTGAACAAGTTAAACATGTCTCACAATAATCTGACAGGAAAAATTCCAACAGGAACTCAGTTGCAGAGCTTTGAAGCATCTAGCTTTGTGGGCAATCATCTATGTGGTCCTCCACTGCTGAACAATTGCAATGATTTGATGGACATCCCAAAGCACGACCAAAATTCCAAAGAAGGTAAAGGAGGAATCAATTGGTTTTATGTGAGCATGTCGTTGGGATTTGTTTCAGGATTTTGGTTAGTTGTTGGTCCTTTTCTCTACAGTGGATCGTGGATGTACACTTATTTCTGGTACATAGATCGCATGTGGTACAGACTTCAATCTTTCTGGTGGTAAGAAAGAAAATGTAGCTGTGTTTTTGTAGTTCTTGTGCTTTGTAAAAGTTTTGTACGTCATGGCTTCTTTTTTATCCGTAAAAGGTTTGGGTTTAATGAGGTCTCTTGAATTAGTTATAAACTTTGAGTATGCATGTAGTTCGTCTTTTGTTTATTAAATGTATTAAATTGTGTCATTGAAGCTCCACTATTATTTAAATCGTCTCTAAATTTTGGGGGTAAAATTATCCTTTGATGAAAACATCCAGGTCAAAAATGCCCCTTAACCCTATATGAAATTATCACACTTGAGCAACTCAATTCAGCCCTAATTGACTGAACGTCTCGTGTTTGTATGAATGGCATCCATATATGTGCGCGCGCGCACAACGAATAAGAATGACTTACGGGTAATTAATTGACATTTTTGAGTATACAATAGATGAATGCCATTATTTAAAATATTAATCAAAATCAATTGCTACATTTTGGTTTGGGAATTACTCATTTTACCTCTATTCAGTAAAAATTAATTAAAAGTTTCAATTTGAGTTTTCTTAATCAATGTTTATTTGGTTTTGTTAAAGAGAATGTTTGGAATGCTCACTCACTCACATACAAACGAAAAGAAAGACAAAATAGTTGTTGATAGTTATATATATGTCATTTAACAAATAAAAGAGAAGACTTGCAAGACATGTGAAGACTTTGAAATATGCAGAGTAGACGGCGAATTATCATACTAAGTGACAACAATAAAGTTATTTTCTTTGAAGTAAACATCACGATAAGGATTTAATCTTGTACTTTATTATGTGGGAAAGAATTGTTAGTAAATTGAAAAGGCATTTGGCAAAAGAGGGGAGGAGAAGAAAATAAAATTCCATATAATTTACCTGACATTATATTCAAAATTTTCAATATATCTATATAGAATGCTATTTTTTTTATAATAAATATCTCTGACATGATAATAGTTGGGCATCTACAAAGTAAGAGATTATATACGTAAAACTATTCCTTTGACGATATTTATTTAAATATACTATTCATTTAAATCATTTTTGTTATTATTTTTAAAATATTTAAGATGAAAAATGTATATACATATTTTCAATTTTTTAGAGATGAAGAAACTCTTACTTTTCTAACATGAAAAGAACCTTTGGAAATTGAGAGGGAATGGACCAAGAAACCTAAAACGTGACCCGACAAACACGATTAGCAAAAAGTAGTACTGTTGATAGTCATATGTCATTTGACAAATATTAAAAGAGAAGACTTTGAAATAGAAAGAGGAGACAGGAAATTATCCTAGTAGTGATAAAATATTATTTTATTTGAAGTGAGCATTAGTATAAGGAATTTTGTACTTTTATGATGAGGAAAAATTCTGCTAATGAATTGAAAAGGAAGTTCCAAGATTCTTGTTGTGTCAATTAGTCTGTTATAAGTAGGGAGAAAATTAATGTTTTTATAATATTAGCCTGAGATTAGAGGGACAGGCATTATCCTGATTATCTACGATATCAATTTTTTATGACTGTGTCTTGACCTCGACTAACACTCCTATATTCTGTAGTGTTTGGTGTAAAGAGAATAATATTGTAAGATTAAAAATAGTATCAAAATAAAAGAACAAACCAATTATAATTTTATTAAAATATTTTTTTTGGTGCTTTTCTCATTTTATTTTCAGAAAATATTTTTTTAATAAAGTATGAAAATAAAAAAAAAACTAATTATAATTTTATTACAATTGAAAATATTTTTTTTGTGCATTTCTCATTTTCTTTTCAGAAAATATTTTTTTGAAAATCACAATATCATCCCAAGGAGCATAAAAGTATAAAAAAAAAGTCTTAGTATATGATTTACCATCTAAAAACTTTTAAGGGACCTCAATGATATAGATTCGAATTGTGAAATTACATTTAAACCTTTAATTATCCTAAAACATTTTCTGAACCGAGCACATGAAAATATTTCTTTCGCATAACTTATAGTTAGCAGAAGGCTTGAAAACCTAACACTCTCATGCGTACGTTTGAATGACTAATTTGGTAGTTCATGACTACTCCATGTGGTAACTGGTAAGGAAAACTAAAGGTCTCCAGTGGAGATCTTGTGAACAAAAAATGAAATCATTTCATTCCAATTTTATTGAAACATTGAGATTTGAGCATAAGTTTTGACATTAAGTGCAGGGATCTGAGTAAAGCAAGCATTGAAAATGTGTCACACATGAATCTCAAGAAGAATTAATAGAAGCAATATTCATGCTCTCTTATTTGAGATTGTAGGACTACAAAATGATGTTGAGTAAGTGATGAAAATTGACTGGGGTTCTAGAATCATAGAAACACAGAAAAATCATGTAAACAAGCTATAGATATTAAACTAGACACAACAATTTCGACTACTGAGATTACAAATATTTTCCGCTCTGTTCTATTCTATTCTTTTCATTTCCATTCCTACATTTTCTTCGATTCAAACGGGTCCTAACAAGTTTTAGGGTTGTCAATTCAAGGTGTAAGCTATCAAGTGAAGTTTGGGGTGATTACTTTAGGGTCGATTACTGCTGAATGCTCTCTTTAGGTCCCACATCAAGGTATTCCCTTCATTTACACATATGCGATCCTGTTTCTAGTGTGGATTTTTGAGCTTACATTAACTAACAAAATTTTGAACATTCAGAAATAATGTTTGACATGTACACAATAACTTGAGTGATCAAATGGATATTGCGGCACACAATTGAATTTGACGGTGAAAAAGGATAGAGACTGAAATGGCCTTCGCCAACACCGTCAAAGAAGCGGCCGGCGGTGGCAGTTATTCGACGCGTGTCAGCCTCACTGGTTTGAGTGAGTGATAGGGACACAGTGGGTGTTACGAATTCAGTCACCATGTGCCAAAATCGATGTTCCTATAATTTGGGCCGTTCATTGTGGGATAAAATAAAGCTATAGGACTAGAAATGAAACAAAATTGGGCCTTAACCACAAAAAAAAAAAAAAAAAAACCACTGCTAAACACCCAAAATTGGGACTTATGATTATTTCCACAAAAATAAAAATGTGAAAAGTCCTTATTTCAGATTTCCACAAAAAACAACAAGGTTTGAATCCAAACACGATGTAGAGGAAAATAAGTGACGAAAGATTGTTAAAGAAAGTCACTGTAATTGTAGTTATTGACGGGACACTAGAAAACTTGGCGCAATTCAATTTTCCATTAAAATTTAAAATGAGACTATTTTATAAGAATAATAAGATTTGCCTTTTTCGATTCTACCTAGTCTTTTTGCGTAAAGGTTTTTTCGTCCATCACTCTCAATTTATAAGCAAACTTTTCCACACGATCTATTTGAATATGTGCTGTGATAAAATTCAACGAGATTTGATAAAATATGATAAGTAACTTCAATATGTATGAAATATTGTTCAATTTATGAAGGAAAGTCACATAATATTCAGCTTTATTTGATTGACTCATTCATATCATGATACTAGAGCCATAAAAAATTCGAAGGACTCAGTATCATCACTTTCTAATTCCTTTGTCCATCCCTCTCAATTATAGGCAAATTTTTCAACATAAGAAAAATAAAATGTTTCCCATATCATAATTTTTATCTTAAAAAGCTCACTTTAAACGCAAATCTATTTATTTGAAAATAAATTATACAATTCAAGAAAATTTAAAAAATTAATAAAAATATATTTTGAGGACTCAGATTCATTTGGCTTATAAATTTATTGTATATGTTATCAATAAAGATGAAAATTTTAACAGATCAAAGTCTGGTGATTATGGATCAGGATGAGGGCCTTCTTGCGCTACAAATGTGAGGATGGGCTTATTAGAGAGGATGAGGATGGGCCAAAAATATAAATTTGTCTCAACGAATTTCCTCTTATGGAATACCCTGGGCACGAGAGCTCGCTTTTTTCCAAATCTGATTAGAGAAATTTCACGATTCCACAATGTGGATAATATGGCAATTTTTGAAACTAGGTGCAGCAGTAATAGAGCAGTTCAGATTGCTAATAAGTTGGGTTTTCAGTTTATGGAATTTATTGATGCAGAAGGTTTCAATGGAGGGACGATGAGTGGAAGGAGTCAATTACACTCCATACAAAACAATGCAGAAGTTGGAACAAGAATGTGTTTGGTCCCACGGAGAATTTGAGATGGGAGCTAATTCCGCGTCTCAATGGAATTACCAAAGCCGAGAAACAATATGGCACTACTAGAAAAGAGCTTTATAATATCTTTATTTTAGCCTTTCTACTTCCTCTTTTTCTAGGGACACTTGTGTAGGAGGCTAGTAAGTCAAGATATACCGCTTTCTAAAATATTTAGCACGCCATACTGCCTTTTTAAAAATAAAAAATTAAAAAAACCCTCAAACCTCAGGTTCGAGGGGTTAGCCGTGGAAGAAGAACCAGCAAGAACTACACATCAACAATCAACAATAAAAAAACATTAGAGTAGCCACAATCGACATCTATCAACAATTCAAACAAAAACACTAAAGTTCATATCTCAAGAGGAGGCACAATCGACATCTATCACCAATTCAAACAAAAACAAGTTGAAAAAAATATATATAAAATCAAAATAAAATAGCAAAACGAAATGGGGATCCAAGTCATAAAATATCCGGCCCAAAAGAAATAACCTAAAATAACAAATGGGCATTGACAAAATTCGGACCCAAATAAAAATCCAGAAAAACGTCTCTGACTTCGGCTCCAAATTTGACCATCCTCTTGACCGAATTTGCCTTCCGAGTCTTCATAACATTTGTAGCTCTTTGAATCATCTGAAATATGAGATAAAAATTAGGTTAATCCGATGTCGGGTTCAAAAGTTATGGTTAAAACAGTGAAGCATATTAAATCTAAAATTTTTATCATGAAAATGAATTAAATCCAAATAAAAGCCCAAAACCCAAATAAGCATTAAAGCCCATTATTTATTAGTTAACAATCCTAAATTTATTACCCAAAAGATACAAATAAGTGTGTAAAATATTCAATTATCAAATTCTCCCACACTTATCCTTTTGCACTCCTGAGCAAAATCAAAAAGAAAAGAAAATTAGAAGAAAGAAAATTCTCATTTCTAATAATTGTCAACAATGTAAAATTTGAACAAGGAATACAAGGTTTCAAAAGACCAAACAATCAAGACTGAAATCCTTTCATCTCAAATTATAAATCATGGCAATCTCAATCAATGATGCTAATCACACAATGTGATCTCTCAAAGGATGCTCTCAATCAATCTCTCAAGTGTATAAGTAGATAAGTGTATCACTCAAATTCTACTTAAGAAAATTGTTTTACCATAGGCTTGCTCAATTTCTACTTCTCCACTACCCACATCACATGCATGCATACATAAATCAAGAGAGCTTATTATTTATGGTTGTAATGGGGTTAGGGTGAAGGTAGGTACAAGTATGGAAAAGAGAGGCTAAGCACCAAGGAAATCTAAAAGAGCACTAGTTAAAGAAAATGACCAAATCTTCTTCTTTTTTTTTTTCTTTGTCTTTGCTTTTCTTCGTTTCTTTTTTTTTTTCTTGCTCTTTTCTTTTTCTTCCTTTTTTTATATGACCAAATAATGACCAAATCAATGTCAATTGATGAAATGGCTCAAAATCAAATATCTCTCCCCCACATTTAAACTGTTGCACTCCTGAGCAACCCCCACATTTAAATACAAAACAAAAGTGAAACCAATACTCAATGTAATTCCAAGGTGTGGTAAAAATTGGTTTTTCACTTAGGCTAGTAATTTGGTTTATAAAAGAATGAGTCAAAAAGGCACAAAGGGGCTAGCAAAGGGAATATGATGAAAGAGAAAGCTATTTGGCTAAAGTAGAGAAATGAAAGAAAGAAAACAAGCATCCATCATATTTACACATGTAAGTGAAAATGCAATTTCCAAAAGAAAGGGAGCAAGTTCTAGAAAACATGGATCATCAGTAGATGCACACATAAAAGAAAGAATGGTAAAAGATGAGTTCCATTCAAGCAGACCCAAAATCTCACATGGGTAAATATCAAATCATGCAATCAACATCACAAAATCAACTACCAAGACATATAATCCAAGAGTCTAGAATTGCAGTCCAACAGAATAATCTATCAAAACCCAAATGTCCAAGTTTGTAATATGTGGCAATCATAGAAAGAAAAACTATATTATTCACACACTAATTTTATTTAGAAACAGAAAAGTGTGAAATAGAAGAAATAAAAGAAAAAAGAGGTATAGAAAGAAAGAAAGAAGAATACTCCCTAAGGGGTTTATGGAGGATAAGTGGCATCGATGAGGAGAATCTCTGCTTCCTCAAGTTGCTTCATGTCTCCCTCATGAAATTGCTTAAGGTGGTGTCCATTGACTTTGAAGATCCGTCCGGTGGGTGGATCACACAACTCAACCACACTAAAAGGGAAAACATTAGTAACCACAAAAGGGCCATCACATCTTGATCGAAGCTTACCTGGCATAAATTTCAGGCGGGAATTGAATAGAAGAACTTTTTGGCCCACAGAAAACTCTTTCCTCAAGATGTGTTTATCATGGAATGCCTTTGTCTTCTCCTTTTACAACCGTGAACTCTCATAGGCATCCAATCTAAGCTCATCCAACTCTTGCAGGTGTAGCTTTCGTTCTATCCCAGACTTGGCCAAATCCATGTTACACTGCTTAATGACCCAATAGGTTTGATGTTCCAACTCAACCGGAAGATGACATGCCTTACCAAAGACAAGCCGATAGGGAGACATCCCAATCGGAGTTTTATAGGCGGTGCGATATTGCCCACAAAGCATCATCCAATCGCTTACTCCAATCTTTCCGGGTAGAGTTAACAGTCTTTTGAAGGATTTGCTTAATCTCTCTATTTGAAGCTTCAGTTTGACCATAAGTCTGGGGGTGGTATGCTGTGGAGACCTTATGAAGCACTCCATACTTGCGTAATAAGGCACCCATGATTTGATTGCAAAAATGAGAGCCTTGGTCACTAATGATGGCTCTAGGAATGCCAAACCTACAGAAAATGTTAGACCTAACAATCGATATTCAAACTCATTGTGTTATGATTTGGGATACACGTATGATATATGCTTCTCATTGTGTTTGTGTCCAATAATACATTAATAGCTAGGCACTCGTGATGGCCTGATGGGTTATTCCATGACATCGATCCTTTTTACAAGTCTATCTAGTGTGAAGAAAAATTGTTCTTTGTTTAAGTTCACATAGAGAATAATTAATGACAGCATTACAATTTTATCTCTATTAAATGTAGAGAAAAGAAAGAAGTGAAGCATAATGTATAAAATTTTTTTTATAACCATTTATAAATTAGAGTAAAATAGAAAAAAAATTATAAATTTAGGATATATTTAATGAGCTAACTAATTTTTCTTAACATGTGAGAATTAAATAAACTGAACTGAACTTATAAAGAAGACAAGAATAACCTGACTAGTGCTAGAGATTCTGTTTTTTTTTTTTTACAAGATGTGGATAATTATTGTAGGACAAAGGAACAAATTTAATAAAAAAAATTATATATAAATGGCACTTGACACCACCATAAAATTTTTAAATGGCCAAAAGTATGCATAAGGTTACGAACTGATGCAATTTTAATGCACCCATTAATTAGGTTTAAACTCTGTTAATTTACTGTCATTTAGATACCACACGACAGCTACAAGTCATGGGATTAATCCCTTGTTTGACAGTTTCAAGATTATCAGCTCCATCGGAGGCCAAGCTCTCAATAATGCCAAGAAAACCTGCAAAACCAACATTAGAGATACAAAGGGCCTGTTTTATTTTATTTTTTTTAATTTCAAAACAGTTTTTTTTCCCTTTTGAGAAACCAAAAAAACTGTTTAAAATGCATTGTTTTAAATTATGTGTTTTAGAAATTATTGTTTTTTTAAAAAAAAAGACAGAACATCTTCTTTTACATTTTTTAAGCAATTTATTCTACAAAATTATAGAAGAGGAAAATAAAGTTATATTTTTTATTAATGACAATTATGCTAACAAAGAATTGTTTTTTAGGCCTGAAGCTAGTATAGAAAATCAGCCTTTCACCTTTCCATTTACCATTTTTTGGTACATATTACCATTTCACTTGTTCCTCTAACTTTAGCTTATAGGCCTGATTCAATCACATGGTGTCTGACAAAGCTGACCACCTTAGCTTCCTTGTCTCTCTTACAAATTGCATGTAATTCCATATGATGAGTCCTTTTGGAGATGCTATATTTCGGTAAAAGTACGGAAAAAATCTTAATTAATTAATTAATTATAAAATGCCACTGAGGCAAAAGTATTAACCCATCTGCTTCCTTGTAATCGATTACAGAGGCATGTAATCGATTACAGGGGGTCAAATCTCTTTTTTTTTTCAACTTTTACACTATGTAATCGATTACGTCACTGTTCAGTAATCGATTACATGAAATTTGCACTGTGTAATCGATTACGATGAGTGGCGTAATCGATTACATAAAACCAAAAGGCAAATGGGTAGTTACCACGCTATGTAATCGATTATGGCACGCGGAATCAGTTTTTAAGAACGCCAAACACCTCATTTTCCCTCATTTCTCACTCTCCTCCATTGCGATTTTCGGCCAGAAAGCTGCAGATTCAAACCGTGGGTTGAGGAAAAATCAAAGAGTTGCTCTCATTTGCGTTGATTTTGGTAGGTTTTCGGTACCCATTGCGAATTTGACTCTATTTTCTCCGTTTTTCTGAAGATATGGTTCATGTAATCGATTAGGGTTTGTTCTCTTTGGGTATGTAGTGTTTTGATCACTGATTTGAATTGTTTGTTGTTGTTTTTGAACAAGTAATAAATTAAATTGATGTTTTTGTGCATTTCGGAAACAATGTGTGTATGTTTGCATGTGAAAGTGATATAAACAGTGGGATTGAAGCACAAATTACATGTTATTGTGTGTATGGATGTTGAAGATTATTGATTAGGTGGAGTTTGATTGTTGATTGTGCATTTTTCTTTCAATTTCATTGCCTCCGTTGACCGATATTGATCATGGATTGTAATTATGTCATTAATCACATATTTGTTTCATGTTTGTTGATGGTTTATATTGTATCTTTGTAGGTATTTGTTGTGATCATGCCTCCACGCAGACGACTTGACCCTCAGATCGAGAGATGTTCGAAAGCACGGTGGAGGGTGAGACATCCCGCTCTCAGGCACAGCTGGAAGATCTCCGATACGGTGTTCTCCTGGGCAATAATGCAACATCCCACATATCCTTCCTTCAACACTTTGCGGGCAGACTCGTGATCAAGCCCAAGTCACTGAACATGCAGTTTTTTACAGAGGAGGGATTTGAGATAGTCACACTGGTGGAGGGTTCGCATCTGCGTGGCTTGGCGGAGTTCGTCAATCGCTACTCAGAGGATATGGTTAGAGCCTTCTACCATAACCTCAGTTACATCAATGGAGTGCTGAAGTCGCGTGTCTGCGGCATTGACATAGAGATGACTGCTCCGATATGAGCCCACTTACTGGGATATGATTTTGATAGGGCATGCGCCATTCTGTACAATGGGGATACCAACGTCAACCTGCCTGGATATGACCGAGCCGCCGCCGTCAACGATATCAGGAGGCCTTTGGGTCAGAGACCCCTTTTCACTGTGGGCCAGCTGACTGTGGATGCACGGATCCTGTCATATGTGCTGACCCATATTATGTTCCCCCGGGCCTACAATCACTCCAGGGTGTTGGAGGTTGATATCCCGATCATGTGGGCCATCATTCACGCCAGGCTGGTGAACTGGAGACACTATATTTGCTCGATGATGTCCAAGGTGAAGCATAAGGAGAACGCCGCCCTCCCATTCGCCTATTTAGTCCACCGATATTGCTCCACTTCCGTGTGCCGATACAGGGATTTGAGATGGTGGACCAGACACATTGGAACGCTGTCTTTGGGAGGCGCCTACTGGAGCAGTGCAAGATACAGCAAAATGCACAGGGTGTCTGGGTATACATTGCCGCTGACGAGGACGATGCACCGCCTTCTCCCCCCGTGGTTCATCCTGAGGTCCCTATGTCGGACGATGATGATGATGAGGATGAGGAGATGGTCGAGCCGGATGGTGGATTCCAGCTCCATGACGTCATGCTACAGATAAGGTAGATGGACCTCCGACAGAGACAACGGTGGAGGAGCCACGAGCAACGGTGGAGGAGCAACGTTGAGAAGGAGAACGAGCGGTGGTGGTGGATGCAGAACCGGATGCACGGGCTGAAGGCCGGACTTTGGCAGTTACAGGATGGACAGCACCAGGAGGCAGCCAGAGAGGAGGACCAGGTGCCTGATGTCTCCGATGAGGAGGAGGAGGATGCAGATTAGATAGCTGTGTTTTTTTTTTGTCAGACATGATGTTTGTATTTGGATCTTGTATTTTTTTTTTCAGACTTGGTGAAGTTGTACTGACTATGGCATTTACTTTAGTTATGAATGTTTATGCTTTCAGTTCATATGATTCGAGGTGATGAATTTTGTAAATGATATGTTGTAGGACGAAAAACGGATATAGGGACATCGATTGACTAGACATAGTGTAGACGGTTAATTGTTGGCAAAAAGACCTTCCCCAAGTCGCATTTGTAGGTAAAGAGAAGTTGAAAATCAGTTTCGTCATGCACCAATTCGAAATCTCTTCTTCATTGTGCTTCTGCAGCTGGTGTAATCAATTACACAGTGCAAATTTCATGTAATCGATTACTGAACAGTGACGTAATCGATTACATAGTGCAAAAGTTGAAAAAAAAAAGAGATTTGACCCCCTGTAATCGATTACATAAGGCATGTAATCGATTACAGGGGGCAGATGGATTAATACTTTTGCCTCAGTGGCATTTTGGTAATTAATTAATTAATTAAGGTTTTTTCCATACTTTTGCCCTATATTTCGCCTTAAATGGTTTTGTGAAAGGTAAAGTGATGAGGTTGATGTTTAGATGCTAAAATAAAATGACAGCTAGGTTGAATCCAATTGATGATAACTTTGATATTTTTGTATGCTATGAGGAGTTTCACTAGCAGAACATAGGGCAAAAGAACAATAAAAAAAATCATGAAAACGTGAAAATAATTCATCGCCTTCAAATGTGGGGTGGTCATTGCCCATTATATATAGGCAAGATAAGATTTCCTTCATATTTTTTGTCCATCATATAAACCCAAATAAAGCCACTGACCCCACCAGCAATAAATAGTACAACGTAGCCACTAAAAAGACATACACTTATATATTGGTCCCGCTGATACGTGTCAATCATCTAGGAAATCTTAATATGTAAAATAGTACATGGCTTTTCTCTTTTTTTTTTTTCCTTATCTTGATAGTCGTCCTCTTCTCTCAAACTACAACATTCTTATTATGTAAAATACTTACTATTCAATTTTTGAAAAAACATTGTATTCACTGTTCTGAATTATTTTTTTTAGTATTCATAGATATTTAAGCACATGATATTTTGCAACAAAAGAAACAAAGTGGCTAGCGGTATTTTTGAAGGAAAGAATATGGAGCAAAGATTGAAAATGGAAGAAATCACCAAGAGGGGGGTGAATTGGGGATTTCAAAAATTCTTTTGAACTCTTTTTCAAAACTTGAAAAGTAAATAACGAAAGAGTAAAGGAAGAAAAGCTAGACACACAGGATTTATACTGATTCATTCTTAACCTTGACCTACGTCCAGTCCCTAGATATCTTCTAGGTATTTCCACTAGTACAACAGGCTTTAATTACAACAATGTAAACCACATGCAATCCTATTTACCTAGGACTTGCTCCCCCTTACACTTTGTAATTAAACTACCCAACTCACAGGTTCTACAACTTTGAGTTCTCACAAAACAAGTAATCATAAATGATTTTCAAAATCAAACTCTCTTAAAGAGTAAATATACTTAAACTCTGAAGCTCAAAAAATAATTTTGCACAACAAAGCAAGAAATCAAAAATATAATTAGTTGAAATTCGGTTGTTGTATCTTGCTCTGCGTCTTCATGAGTATTTATAAGCTAACTAGCTGAACTAGCCGTTGCATTTTCTTCTCTAACGTTCAACTGCAAATCTGGAAAATGACAGTTGCATATTTTGCTCTGTTCTTTCAATTTTCAGCTGAAATCTTGGAATTTGTTGATGCAGATGATCTTCCAGATATTCTGTCATTCCATAACCTTTATTTGACTGTTTGAGAGTGATTTAATTGATCCATAACGGTTTGTGTTGAACCATTGGGATAGAGGAGGAAGATCAGCTCTGTTCTTGGTTCTTCATTTATTGCATTTGTTCCAGATCTGATTTCACCTTGATCTTTGCTGAACTTATCTGAAATTCACTCAAAACTTCATCAATGTCATTATAAACAATAGTAAAACATGATATGATATTTTCAGATTGACCCATAAAGATTTCGTAGATTAACACAATCTGGTTTTTCAAAATCTCCGATACAAACTTGAGTTTGTAATCCTAGACTCGAGTTTTGGGTTCATCCAGAAAGCATGAATGTTGAGAACGGCCTAAACTGGAGTTTAGCAATGGCTGACTCGAGTTTGGTTCTTACAAGGAAGACTGTCGGGCTTTGGTCTTTAGATAAGATTTTGGACATGTGGCTAAACTCGAGTCAATTAATGACTAACTCGAGTTTGGAGCTTTGTCAAGAGGATAAGCCTAAGTTTAACAACTTCCAGACTGGAGTTTAGAAGCACAAACTGGAGTTTACAAAGTCATGTATTTTGTTGAGCTCTCTGTATGGCTCAAACTTGAGTTTACAACTGTTAACTCGAGTTTCAGCAAGAATTGAAACATTGGAATTTCTTTTGTTTGAAACAAACCTGCAGTTTGCAATCAAAGACTGGAGTTTACAAGTCTTGAGAAAATACTGAAGTTTCTGAATACTTTCTGTTTGGCCTAAACTCGAGTCTTAAGGTCTAAACTTGAGTTTGTCTTGTTCAAAACTTTGAGTGCTCTCTGTATCTTCCAAACTTCCAGTTTGTCTGAGCAAACTAGAGTTTGGTTTGTTGTGAAAAACTTTTATTGCTCTCTATGTCTCCGCAAACTTGAGTTTGCCTAAGTAAACTTGAGTTTGGCTTTTTTGCAGAATTGAGCAACTCTCTGTCAAGTCTCAAACTCGAGTTTACATAGCTAAACTCGAGTTTGCCTTTGACAGTAAGTTTTACAACTTACCAAAGACAAGCTTTATACCAAGTTTACAATTGTCAGTTATCATCAAAACACATAGAGAACTAACAAAGATAACTTTATTTACAGACGAAAACATTCTGGAATCAACCAACCAATAGATAAATCAGGTCACTCTACTTAAAGAGATTAAAGAGTTGAGAAAGAGAGGAGACTAAAATGAAGTGTTGATTTGAGGAGCAAAGATGCAAATAGTTAAATTATATTTTGCATTAATCTTAATAATTTATAATTAAATTAAATAAAAAATTCTTTTGATTTTGATTGATAGTAATCTCATAATTTCTTGATTTCTATGGGAAAAGTAATTAGTAATGCACTAATGTGGCTCTTATTCAACATATAACTGGATTAATTTGTGACATAAATCTAAATAAAATCAAAATCAACCAAAATTATGGGTTATATATATGCAGAATTATAAATACAATGAGACATTTATTAGCACAATTTTTCTATGTTTTCATTAACAAAATATCATATATCATCATTTTATTTTTTAAATTGTTTTATATTTTATAAAAACTTATATGTCACTTGAAAACATCATTTCTGATCAACACATTATAAGTATGAAACACGTATTCGATGAAATAAGTATTAGTATGTTAATTAGAGCTGATGTTTTCAAGTGACATATAAGTTTAATGGCGTGTCTTTTTTTCTTCCCTCTCTAACCAATGTATTTTCAATTCATTTGCAAAATTTTCCACTTAAGATAATTAAAGTGAAACATTATATTCTTATTAATAATGTTTACTTCAAATAAAGTACTACTTCTTTTTCTGTAATTAAAATCATAATTCCTCGTCTCCTCCCCCTCCCTCTCTCTATTATTAAAGTCTTCATTATTATAAAACTAAGAATAATTTAGAAGAAGATAGAGATTCAAGAGGGAATGAAAGGAGAAGTTCTCATTCAAGTTATCCTTCAACCTTTTACAACTCTATTTATAGACATATAAGAATCACCTAACAAGGGTCATCTACCAAAGAATCACAAGGTAACCTACCAAGCTTCACCTACCATGTGTTACAAGTATAACTAACAAAGAGTTACCTACCAATATTCATCTACCAAGAATTATAAGGTATACCAACCAAGGGTCAATGGACATCCATATAATAAGTATATTCATAACACTCCCCCTTGGATGTCCATTTATGAATGTGCCTCGTTAAAAACTTTAACTAGGAAAAACCCAATGGGATAAAAACCTAGCCAAAGAAAATAGTACATCATTCATTGATACACTGTTGAGTGCTGCGTCATTAAAAACCTTTCTAGGAAAACCCAGTGGGACAAAACCTAGATAAGGGAAAAAGAGTACAACGTGTATCGTCTCCCCCTCTTGATTACATCAGATTGGCTCCCCCTGATGACCACATTGCTTCAATGTCTTTCTGAGCATATCATTCTTTCTATCATCAAGTATTCTGTTATTCACTATATAATAATAGAAACGCCCAGTCTGATTATTCATTGTATACCTGCAAGATCTAAATCTTTCAAGTAAAGTCACAATAATCATTTCATAAATATACATGTGCATATAGAATTTTAATAAATATTCATTAAGATGCACACTCTAATTGCTTCTGGAAATATATGAACTTATCATTATTCTCGAAAATTTGATGCTTCTAGCATCTTGAGTCCTTCAGAGACTTATGCTTCTGGCATATTTAATCCTTCAGGGACATATGTTTCTGGCGCCTTACGTCCTTCAAGGACATGTGCTTCTGGCACACACTAATATATTGTGGCTCATGATTCTCATTATCATTTATTACAACATATGCTATCATTTAAACATAAATATCATCAACGTCGATGTCATTTTCGGTCCCATCGGATTTCATTTATTGAGATCTCTTTATATTAACATATATTAGGTACCTGAGTTTCTTCTAGGACCATAATATTCACTTCTGGAAATAACACCTCTTCTGGAGATAACATCTCTTCAAAAGATGGCTCTTCTGGAGCTTTTCTTCATCTCTTCAGGAGATAGCTCTTATGGAGCTTTACTTAATTATCCTCGACTTGATCATCTATATTCTTATAGCTCCTTTTCTCGTTCGAGGATTTTTATATTTAAAACCGATGGACCTGTAACGCTTCAGGCGTGCTTTATAACAATTAATATAGGAGCATTTGCAGTTGGGACATGTGACTTTGTCACTTTCTTAAGGTCAGTAAATGCTTCTGGCATTCGATTAACTAAACTTTGCAACTGAATTATCATTTTGAACTCTTAGTGCATATTTATTTGTACGAGGATCAATATGAGACAATGATAATTCATTCCACTTTATCTCTTTTACCCAATCTGCTTATTTTTCTCCCCCTCATCTAATCATGCAGTGTGTATCCATCTATGTGCATTATAGAGGACCAATAATCATTGCACATTTAAAACATTTCAAGATTGAATTAATCTGGCTTCTGACCAAAAGCCAATTATACGGGGGGAATTTTGTTGGCTTAATACACATATAAACACTGTTATCATAACCTCATATACTTTCTGGATCATTCAATCTGGAAATTGCGCGCATAATCTATTGCAAACTTTAGGTTGTAAAAATCACTGCAAACTTTGCAGGCTTATAATATCACATGTAATCTTATATCATTCAATTTGATATATTTCCAGAGATCCATTTCCAATCATAATCAATAATATTCTCATAATCATTTTATTTGAGAATAAACAACTCATAATAATATATGACTCAGATGATAAAACAAGTCATGCCAACTTTTCATATGATTTATCATCAAATCTAATATCAATTTCAGGGGAATTAACACTCACACTCACACTTGATATATATCATTCTCCCCCTCAAGTGTGAGTCCGTAAAAATTAATTTATGGAATTTTCATACAATATTCCATATATGATATCTATTTCTACAGATATCATTAAAATTCAACAAATGCATTATTTTGTTACTTCTGGTAACAAAATTTCTATTTTCCAGGAACGATAATCAAATATATAAAATCATTTAAAACATCAAAATCATCGATCCTATAAAAATATTCACAAGCGCAACACTGTGGAATCACAGATGCATCACTGTGGAATCACAGGCGCGATATTGCATCACTATTGAATCGCAGGCGCGACATTACGGATTGTCGTATGCATTTAAAGTCAAAAATGCTCTACACAAGAGCTTTATAGGGGAGCAGATCTTTAGAGATTCAATAGGACTGCACAGATCTGCATAGATTCAATAGGAATACGTACGGCTATAAATTGAGAAAGGCAAACGAACATGCCTCACAAACGCTCAAGCATCTGATAACGTCAACTATCAGATACTCACACATTTTTCACTAAATTTTATTGCCATGGCAGGACCAAGCAATTTTATCCCAGTTTCTGATACATCCGACACAGCATTACTTGATATTGTTGTATGATGATCAGACAAACATGTCATTTTCTTCTTTACTATTTTCTGATCCTTTAGACATGTTTATTCCTCCTCCTGCTATTCCTTCTTCTGCTTCAAATGTACCAACTTCTCCCCCAAGAACAAGTGTTCTTCCTCAATTTACAAGGATTGAAGGTATAACTGAAGCAGGTTCATCAAGGAGGCCTGTTAAGAGGTGTAGAACTATGGCAGAACTGATGGAGTCTACCAATCCAGTTCAGCCAAAGTGACGGCAATTAATCAGCCAGCATTTACTAGCCAGCAAACAACCATCAACCTGCCAGCAAGCAATGACTTGCCAGCCAGCAACAATTATCGAACCAACAATAATCAGCCAGCCAACTACAATCAGTCAGCTAGTGACTACCAGCCAGTTAGCAACTACTTCCTTATTGGAATGTAGTTGCTGTGATGTTTTACGGGAGATCATACATATCAACGGACTTCAGTGTTATAAACTTGAAGTTCACGGAAGGAGAACAAGTATTATTTCCCACGCTGTTTTATTTGAAAATGTAGAGGATAAATCTTACAATACTGACAAGCTTCCAATGTTTGATTTTAGTAATAAAAATTTTGGAGAAATCAAACATTTTCTGACACAGTATTGTATAGATTTACAAGCATCAAGATATAACTTGATGCGTGATCCTGTATTAGCCTATTATGAGGTCCTTTGTATTGGTTCGGAATGGACGAAAGATCCAAATAAACCCCACGGGAGTTCATTTCAAATCAACATTGAAAATCCATTAGATAAAGGAAAACAACCCGCGGTTAATATTCCATATGATACTTCATCCCTTAATCAGGGTGAATTATATAGATTAACAATGGAGCAACGAGAAAGAATAAAGAGAACAACGCTCCATGATTTAAGAAATTATTTTCACTTAACCCTCAATGATGCGAGTAAACAATTAAATATGTCTACTCACATCATACAAAAGATCTATCAAAAAGGAGGGTTAACAGAGTGGCCACACAAAAAGCTTAAAAAACTTATAATGCAAATCTCGATATTACGAAGAGCTTTGCCTCATCTTAATCCCATCTCAAGAGAATAAAAAAAAAGGTGACATTAAATATCTTCAGAATCAGATGATTGAGCTTTGTAAAGAAGTTGAACTACTCGCTATTAAACTTTGTTGAAATAATATTGCCTTTTGTTTAATTATTTTGTTTATGAATATTCCTTTCTTGTATTCACAAAAATTGTTATAATTATAGAAAAACAATCATAATAGTAAAACAATCATATATCCATAATAACAAATTTATTTATTATTTCATTCTCTTCTGGGAATGAAGTTGAATAAAAATTCATGATCCATAACTCACTGATTTGTTTGATCATGGCAAGAAATTAATCTACAATATTTCTTGACTTAATCACAATATTGCTACTACAAGAGTAAATTGAATATATTTATTTACAATCAACAATGATCATACAATCCCTTGTCTCATAATTTGATAGAGTATGCCAAATATAAAATTTTGAGGCCTTTATACAATTGATGGCGTACAAAATTTATGGATCAAATCTTGTTTCATATTTTATCTTTTTGGCTTCAGGCCAACATATCTCTTAGCTTCAGGCTAACTTGCTTCTTAGCTTCAGGCTAATTTATCTCTTATCCAATTTATGTGTCCTCATAATCTCAGGCCAATTAATGACTCATATCTCCATGGCATTTTAATCTCATGATACTATGGCCTTTTAACAATTTATCTTCAAAATAAATAAAATATAAGCATAATAAAATAAATAGATGGAACCCACTAATAGTGTGGTTGCCATGAATAATAAATAATGCAGTAAATAAAAATAAAAGGGAAGGGGGATATGAAGCAGTAAATGAATTATAAATATATGGAGTCCATTATACTAGTATTACCATCATGAAAAATAAAGCAGTAAATAATAAAATAAATGGTGCCTACTATACTAGTGTTGCTACCATGAAAGATAAATAAAACAGTAAAGAATTAAAATAAAATAAATAGGGCCCACAAAGTGTTACCACCATAAAAGATAAATAAACGCTAAATAAAATAAATAAATAGAGCCCACTAATAAATACTAGTGTGCCTCCATGAAGAATAAATAAATGTATAATAAAATAAATAAATTGAGCTCACTAATAAATAGTGTTGCCGCCATAAAAGATAAATTAAAATAAATAACATAAAAGTAAATGCATAAAAGTAAATTTTAGTTACATAAAAATAAATGTTAGTAACAATAAAAATAAATACACAAAAGTAAATGTTAGTGACAATAATAAAATCTCAAATTAAAACAATTAAAAGGGAAAATTAAATCTAGACTTCCAATGTGGAGTCAAATTAATAAATCACTGGAAAAATGGTAAATTTACTGTGAATAGTAAATTACTATTTACCGTAAAAATAGTAAATAATCTCAAATTTTAACTATGGAACCCGATATTTAAAATAATCGGTAAAAGTATATCTTTAATTCCATATCGTGGTTAGGATTATCCCAGATAGATAAAATAAACATATAGTAAAGGAGATGGTGATAAAATCTTACCTTGGTAGAGTCTTCGTGAAGGTGAGGAAGAGGGCACAAAGATTATGATCAACACAAGCTCAATTGATTAGAGCTTCGTGCTGATAACGTATTATAAAACTAAGAATAATTTAGAAGAAGATAGAGATTCAAGAGGGAATGAAAGGAGAAGTTCTCATTCAAGTTATCCTTCAACCTTATGATTACAACTCTATTTATAGACATATAAGAATCACCTAACAAGAGTCATCTACCAAAGAATCACAAGGTAACCTACCAAGCTTCACTTACCATGTGTTACAAGTATAACTAACAAAGAGTTACAAGTATAACTAACAAAGAGTTACCTACCAATATTCATCTACCAAGAATTATAAGGTATATCAACCAAGGGTTAATAGACATCCACATAATAAGTATATTCATAACATTCATCACCTTTGGCAAGACTTGATTTCTTTTTCTTTTTTGGTATTGACATGTGACTATGAACCGAAACTTTTTGTCGGCGTTATCTTAAACTCTTTTCACCTTATGCATAAAAATTATCTTTTGTTTTTTGTTTTTTAATCAAAACAATGACACGGATAAGAAATTGGGCGAGATGGGTGCTGCCTGCCCATAAAAAAAATACCATCTTCTCTTAATATATATATTTTTTCCTATTCATTAGATTTTACATTAAATAAGTGACATTTTAATATCTTACGATATAAAAAAATAAAGAATTTAACTAAATCAGTGATTTTTTTACTAAAATGAGTTGTGAATTGCTAAGTAAATTTAGATAATATCTAATATATGTGGGGGGGAAAATGATTCGGGATTTTAATATTTTTTAAAAGTATTTTTTAGAATTTCCAAAATTTAAAAAATGTGAATTTAATCAATTTATACCTCAGGTCGTATAACATGGTAATAATCGAACTACATAGATTAAACTGGGGGTTAAGATTGATTTTTAGAATGACACCAGAGTTAGTTGGCTGTAATTTAGAAGGATAATAATAGTAAAATTGTAATTAATTGCTTGCCGTTTCTTTTTAATTTAATTTTTTCCTTTCCGTGAGGAAAATGGGCCATTAGGAAAAGGCTTAATCTATGTAAAGTATAACCAGAGTTATTTATGTAGAGCAATGTCTGTATTATTTATATTTTATATTAACATTAATATTGATACTGATGTTTGTTTACCTCGTCTGTCATGTAAGGAAGAAGGAACAAATTAAGATTTCAAAATTTGATATCTTCTTGAAATGTGAGATATTTGAGATCTCTCACTTTTTTTCTTGCACTAAATTAGGTAAGGCACTCTTTTCCCCGGAGTCACAGGCATGTGAATGATGAAGGAAAAATGAGGAAAGGATGAGCTTAATCCAAAAAAGGACATTATACTACTTTTGTTTTTTCCATAATTTATACTAATCCACTATTTAATTAAGTTTGGCTTGTACAAATCATATTTTGTCAAAATAAGTACTTGTGATAATGAAACTGATTCTTCAAGGCTCAATCTTGGCCATCCAATTTGCAATCTCATCCTTACACTTGGGATTAATTTTATTCACTCACTCTTGGCCTTGCATGTGAGGCTATTTTAACCTTGACATTTATCCTCTTTCAACAGGTTACTTTTTTCTAAGCTTAGTTATTTTGCTTTAATCATTCTTACTCTTATTAATCATAACCATTTTTAAAACCCACCACAAGAATCATACTTCATATCTAAACATAAACCCTAACTATACTCTGATGCCATTATCATCTATCATTTTTCCTAGTTTTATTTTGTAAGTTACAGTGGAGGCTAGGTGAAATTTTCCCTATAAAGTATTACTCTTAATTATAGTGTTATGAAGGTAGTCAATTATAGCTTAAGGGTCCAATTTTCTTTAGGATATAGATTCTCCACCCTCATTATCTCTATATTTGATGAGCCTACTTTGATTATTGGTATGGATATGTTTGACGTGATCAATAGGATGTGAGATATGTTGTCATGTAATTGAATTATAATAGTTATATAATATCTTGCACAAGTGTTGTTGTGACTGGGAACTTGTAAATTACTAAAAAGAAAAAAGACTTGTAAATTGAGGAGTAAGCATATGAATTGAGAAATCAAAGTTCTAAATGTAACAACTATGGTTGAACTTATACATTGGATTCAGTTTTAAGGAACAGGTCAACAAAGTCACATGTACTTAATTGAAGGACATTAATTAGCGAACAGGTCCTCTCTCAGAAGAATTCATAATACTTCAGATTGATAATTTTGTTTTATTCCTTTGTCTCTGAAGCTAGCCATCAGTATTATCTTACTTTAGGTCAACACACCCTTAGGAAATCTTACCTCCTTGAAATATTTCGGTCTTTCCGGAAATCAATTTGATGGGAGACCATTTGATGTTATACAATCACTTTTTATCAGTAATAGTAGTAATATTTTCTGTAGGGTTGTAAATCAATATTACCTTAATTTCGTTAAATTAAACTTTATCTTAAAAGTGTGTCTCAAATGGAATCCTCCCTTTTAAAAGTTGGGAACCATGTCCATACTACTCGTCGCATTTAGTGCGCCCCATAGCAAACAACATATCTGAATTACTTATACATTGAAGAATCTCATCAATCTCCATCTAAGATTAAATCACTTAAGTACGTGGCCATTCACCACACATTTCACCACATGTGAATTACTTAGACATCTCAAATAATTGATTTTTTTGTATTCATTGTTAGGATCTGGCTGAACCCAAGCCGGGGGTGAATTGGGTGAAGATAAAAAACTTGCTCCCTTTTATAAATTTCAAGATAGTTTGCAATTCGGTGAGATCAATTTGTAAAACTGGAAAGAGTTATAAAAACATTTACAATCATTCAACCATATATGCTGGAAATAAAGAGTTAAGGGATCAGAGAATGTGCAAACTCAGATTTATACTGCTTCGGTCCAATCCGTGACCTACGTCTAGTCCTCAAGCTCCACTTGAGATTTCCACTATTCTCTTTGTTTAACCAGGCACAAGAGACAAGCCTTTACAACCTACAAGTTTGTCTAGGCACTTGTACTGCCTTTACAATCTCTCACAGAGACTCCCCCTTACTTCTCATAAGATTACAACCAATTTCCCAACTCAAGGTCACCCAACCTTGAGTATCTTTCAGGAAAATAAGATTTACAATGTTTCTTCTCTCAAAGAAGTGATTATGATAAACACTGAAGTGCATAAGAGATCATTTCACTCTTTCTAAGATAATCTATGGAAGCATGAAAAACAGAGTGAGAAGAGGATTCAGAATTTTGGCATTATGACTGTATAAGCTTACTCCTCTATCTTCTTGCGTTTTGAATCTGGTTCTATTTATAGGTCAAGATGATCTGAACGTTGAAGAATAGAACCGTTGTAAATGGAGATGTTGAGAATATGGCAGTTGAAGAAACTAGCCGTTATTTCTGCTTTTTGGCTCAGCAATGACATCAGCATTTTCTTCATCCTTGATCTTCAGTTTAATGCCCTTTGATAATATGAAACATGTCCACAAATGGTATAAATGATATTAAGAAACATTACAAATCATTTGGAAAAGTTTCTGGATGATCTAGATTAGATTCAGGATTTTCGCAACGGTAATTTTTCTGAAGCATAGATGGAAACTCGAGTATTGAACTTGTAGCATTATTTCATATTCGTCTCTGTCTGATCTATACTCGAGTTTTGCTTCTTATACTCGAGTATTGAAGATTCTCTCATGTTCATAGCTCTCTGTCTGAGCTATACTCGAGTATTCATTCGTAAACTCGAGTTTTCAAGTTATTCAGCACTTTGGTTGCTCTCTGACTTGATAAAGCTTTAATTTGTTAAAAGTTTGGTAAAATTTTTCCCTCTTGAACATTCTCTTTCTAAAACTTCTCTTAAACCTCCACGAATGAATCACTGACTGGAAAGCGTCTCATGGCATATAAATAGAGAAATCTTCAAATCGAAAGAGGTGACGACATGATGAAAGAATCAACGAAGCCAACGAAATGATTTTACCACTTCATCGTCGATAGCTCATACACTCTGTTTTTACAGTAGAGAGTGAGATGATAGATTATGCACTTCAGTGATTAACACTCTATCTACTAGTGAGGAGTTTAGAATTCTTATTTGATTATTTGTAAAATCTTGAGGTTGGGACCTTAAATGTTGGGCAAACAATTACAGCTTGTAAGGGGGAGCGAATCCGAGTGTGAAAGGATCATCCTGAGTACAGAGTGTGTAATTGTACCCTTACAGTGGATATTGTAAAGACTGCACAAGTTGTAATACCCTAATTTTCCAATTCTCATAAATTTTATATTTTATGGATTATTAGCAAAATACAAGGGTGAATATGTGTCTCAAAGAAATATAATTTATTAATATATTTTCTTCCAAATTTAATTAAGAAATTCATATAAATATGATATTTGATTGGTAGATGAAAGGTAAATAGTTATAAGGTAGATTTCCATGTGACATTTGATTGGAAGATGAGTTTTAGTAGATGGAAATGAAGGGTAGATGCTTGTGAGGTAAATTACCATGTGAAATTTGATTGGAAGATGAGTTTTAGTAGATGAACATATTAATGGTAGATGGGTAGTTGGTTTATCATGTAATTTTTGAAAAGAAGTTAAGACCCAAGACTCTATAAATAGAGCTTGAATTCCTCTTCATTCTTCACACCAAAACTCAAATCAAAATAGAGGTTAAGGCAAGATAGGAGCAAGAAGAAGAAGGAGTAGGAACTTCAAGAGGATATCCGGGAAGTCTGGGGCCGGATTCAAAAATCGGATATATTGGTAACTATGTGGTGAAAGATTTGAGTAAAGGTTCAAGGAAGAATACTGGATTTCAGTGAGTGATACGAACGATGTAAATGGAGCCGTGAAGAGGCACCGATCAAGAATGGAGTTTGAAGAAGGTTAGTCTATGGCATAAATTCGATAAAGTTATTTCAAACCAATTGGTGCTTAAACTAAGAAAGGGTTGTCGGTGGGTTGTCACAAGTCGCCGTGAAAGACGGGGAGACTCCCATTAGACTAAACACCGATCTGGCCAATTTGTTTGATTAACTGCGTTGGATTCCAAGCCATAGGTCTATTTATAAAGTTGATTTATTAGAGAACTGTATTTATGTCTCTGTAATCGTATCACATGAATAATCTTTCGGGATATTTTAATGTACCAACTTATGTCAGGCATCATCATATGTCTGGGCATTTTATATCAGATACTCATTGTCCAAATATTAGCGCACGCTATCCGTTTCCGCGGTACTTGGAGCTGTAGCACCTCAAACTCTGTTGATTTTCCTAAAACTAAGTGTCAACTGACACGATTTTCAAGCATGGAATTTGGGGTGTTACACAAGTGCCCAGCTAAACTTGTGAGATTGTAAAGGCTTTTCTCTTGTGCCTGGTTAAACAAAGAGATAGTAGAAATCTCAAGTGCGGCTTGAGGACTGGACGTAGGTCAAGGATTAGGCCGAACCAGTATAAATCTCTGTTTGCATATCCTCTTCCCTAAACTCTTACATTCCAACATATATGTTTAAATGAATGACTGTTGGTTTGCAACTCATTACTGTCATATGAATTGCTTTCTGTAAGTTGCGAAAAGATTTTTAAAATTCTTAAAATTTTATCAGACACCCAATTCACCCTCATCTTGGGTGACAGTCAGGTCTAACACGTACTTCGCGCTTCTGCTCTTCGGTCTCTGTAATATTGCTTTTTACAGCTTAAGAAAAAGAAGAAAAATAAAAAAAACAACCTGTTCTAGACCTCTAGCTCCGTAGACCATGACAATGACAGACTTAAATCTATACCCACTTGTTCCTCTAACTTCAGCTTATTGGCCTGAACCAATCGAATTTGGTTTATGTCATATGCAATATATCCTCCGCTGCATCTGCTGAGTTAAACGCGCCCGTTTTGGCGCAAGGAACCTCCCACCTGATGCTTTTATTAAAAAAAAAATGCAGGTACTTCTGGATAGTAAAAAGATAATGCATGATACTAAATGGTACTGGAATAATTCTTGATAATCTTGAAAATCTATTTTAGGATCTTAAAAAAATATTTCAGAGTACTGACTACTACTAAAATGGTACTTCAGGATATTGACTGGCACTGAAAAAATAATTCATGATCTTGAAAAATTATTTTAAGATCTTAAAAAAATATCCTAAATTATATTTTTAGTAGTTGTCAGTACTTGAATTTTTTTTTAAATCCTAAAATAATTTTTTTAAATGATACTTCAGGACACTGACTGGTATTGAAAATTATTTTAGGATCTTAAAAAATATCATAAAATATATTTTCAGTAGTAGTCAGTACTTGAATTATTTTTTTAAGATCATAAAATAATTTTTTTAAGGTCATGAATAATTTTTTAATATCCTGAAGTATCATTTTAGTAGCAGTCAGTACTCTAAAATGTTTTTTTAAGATTCTAAAATAATTTTTCAAGATTATCAAGAATTATTTCAGTACCATTTAGTATCCTGCATTATCTTTTTACTATCCAGAAGTACCTGATTTTTTTTTTTTTTTTATAAAAGCATCAGGGGGGAGGTTCCTTGCGCCAAAACAGGCGTTTTTAGCGCAGCGGATGCGGCGGAGGATATATTGCATAAGACATAAGCCAAATCCAATCCAATCACGTGGTGTCTGACAAAATAACTTCAGCTTATTGTGTGGGTTTTTTTTTCCCAAACTGCCCCTTTTTAGAAAACTATTTACCAATATGCCCCTCTTTTGAAACTATTTCTCATTGTGCCTCTTTTTTGAAACTATTTCCCATTGACCCCTTTTTAGTCGTCTAAACTAAGGTTTAGTCGACTAAAAATCAGGGCTTCAATTTTTTTTTTTGGCCACGAATTTAGTCAATTAAGTCCTGTGACTTAGTCGACTAAATCTTGGGGCAGTCAAAAAATTGAAGCCCCCAAGTTTTCTATGGATTCTAAAGCACTTGTTCTTTATGTTTGCATTCAGAAGCCTTTGGGACATTAAAACAGTTGTTTTCATTATGACTTAGTCCCTATGTTTTGCCTTCATATTATAGATCTCTTTTTCATTTTCAAAGCTTATACTTAAGTCCAAACTGTTAACCCCATCAAGAATATTCTTAAAATATTTTTAAAAAATATTTTTAAATTAAAATTTAGATCATAATAACTTTTATCTACTAATTTACCCTTTATCATCTCAAATCCCTAATTTATTTTTAGGAAAATTAGGGAAAATGACTACGGAAAAGAAATATTTGTTAACAAGGACTTTAAAAGTTGTAATTATATTAAGGGACCAAAAATTGAAATATAAATATTCAATTACGAAACTAACCCTAACCAAACTTCGGACATTTTCTCTAACCCCATTTCAATTATTTCATGATTAGTTGGCAATTGATGTTCCCTTAAATTGCATTCTTAAATTGAATTGCAGTTTATTAAGGAATTTATTGTTTAAGAATTTTAAATTTTAGTAATTATTTTTTCATTTTTATAACATTCTTTTTAGGTGCATCCAGTTTGTTAAAGATTTTTTATATAAAAAAATCACATATTTTTAAAATAAATATACTATAATTTTTTAAATTTTTTAAAAAATAATCAAAAGATAGAAATTAAATAGGTATATTTCTATATTTCTAATTATTTATATATTTTAGAGGCTATTTTATTTGGGTAACTCTTAAAATAATATGATGTGTACGAGAGATCATAATATCATAAAATATTGAGTAGCGTATAGATATTTTTTTTTATCAAGTTATACGCAAAGATATAATCAAATTTGATAACTAACGGTAAAACAGTAGGGAATGTTAATTTAATAATTAAAAATTTATGTTTTAATTTTTTATCCTTGAAAATAATTATAAATTTTTAGATCCTTATTAATAAATATTTTATTTTCTTGGTCCTTCTCCCTAATTCTGGGGGGTACAGGCGCAACGATGTAGAAAAGTGCGGCAATGTTTTCAGCACAAGTTTATTTATTTGAGTAATGTTTTCAGCATAGAAGTAAGTAATTCAGTCAACGTACAAATACAAAACTTTATTAATTTTTTTAATAAATATATACTTAACTAAATGTGTTTATAAATGTTTGTGGCAAAAATTTGTTAATGAATTTTAAATTATTTATGTAATATAACAAACTTATATAATTTATACTATGTCATTTATATCATAAATTGAATAAATTTTATATGTTATTTCTTGATCAATAAGTCTATCATGTAGTGATTGATGATTTGGTCAAGGGTATATCCTTTTAGGGGTTTAGAGTCTCAACCGTCAATGTTTTCATCTCTTCAATAAGTGAATTTCTTGAAAAGTAAACTTGTATTTTCCTTATTATAATTACCATGTCAACCAACAATTTATTGGTAGTTTAAACTTCTTCATCTCCTAATTACTCCCTCCGATCTTAATTATATGACATTTTAACAGATTTTGAGGAGATTAAGGAGATGAGTTAAATTAGTTAATTTTACTCAATTTCCTAAAATACACTTATATAAATTTTAAAACAGACCCACCGCGTTTGTACATTCCATTCGTTTCGAAAAATGCTTTTTCAGTTTCAATAGTTCCCAATTCATTTGTGATTCCGCCAGCCTGTATTAGCACTGCATTGCAAAATCCTAACAAATTCATAGGAATACGAAAATCATCAAATGTGTAGCCTATAACCTACATTTTATATCATTCATTTTACACAGATAGTTACATGAAAATATTTCTAAAGAAATCTTAAAGTTATTTTATTTAAAAATAAAAAAAGAAAGTAGAATCTCTCACTTAATAGAACATAAACCTGTTATTAAATTAATTATTGTGGATGAAGTATTAGTAGGGGTAATATACAGAAAATTATGAAAGAAATTGCTCAAAATTATTTTATTAAAAAAACAGTAGAATTAGGCTGTATGTGATATTAATGAGTTACAATTATTATTTACTTTATAGAATATATAGAGACATTATTAAATTATTATTGAGAAAGTAACAATAGGGGTATTTTAGGAAGAAATTGACAAAAGTTATAATGTTGTCCTATAATTAGGACCAAAATGAACTCCTAAATGTTGTCCTATAATTAGGATACGAGAGAATACCTTATAAAAATAACAATCTATATATAATTGTTTTCAACTACAATATTTTAAAAATAATAATAAACAAACTTTAAATGAATTGTATATTCAAATATCATGAAGATTTTTTTACATATATATAAGGGATAGGATATTCTTACTACCATTTTTTCTTACTACCACTTTTTCATCGTTAGATTAGAATCTTATCTATTTTTATCATTTCTCTCTCTTATGAGATTTTGATCTAACAGTGAAAAAGTGATAGTAAGATTGGTAGTAAGTAAAAATGGTAGTAAGAATATCCTATTCCTATATATAAACCTCTCACTTGTAGATGGTTTATTTATTGTCATGTCAGATATAACAATTAACTAAACACATATAGATATATATGGTAAATTTTATATATTAGAGAAATTATATGGGAAATTTCTTCTCTATTTACTATATGATTGACTAATTCATCAAGGCAATAAGAATCATGGAATTGTCTTCTTCACCCTTCTCTCTTTCTTGCCAAATGCATTAGCAAATATTTCCACATAATGAAAGGACAAGATTCCTTATCGTAAGGTTTACTTCAAATAAGATAATTTCTTTTTATCACTCTTATGATAACTCGTCTTTTTCGCCCATTCCAAAGTCTTCACCTTTTGCAAGTCTTCTCGTTTACTTTTCTTCTGTGGAAAAAGTTTGCCAATAAGGGACAAAGAAATTTAAAGTAAGACGGAGTCTATCGAATTTTTGTGGCTCCAGTATACCATGTTGAATGGGTCAATCAAATAAAGTTCAATATTTTGTGACATTCATTCAAAAATTGAAAAATATATTTCTTTCATGGAAGACTTACTTCATATATATATATATATATATATATATATATATATATATATATATATATATATATATTATATTATCAAATTTCGTTGAATTGTATATCATTTATTTTTTCAAAATAAAATTATTTAGGCTCAAAAACCACTCTCAAAAGGAATCTTTTTACTACTAGTCCTGAGTGGAAAAGTTTGCCTATAAATTGAGAGTGATGGACAAAGAAACCAATACATAAAAAGACTAGTCAAAATCGAAAAAAGACTTCCAAACACGCATTTATAGGATTGAGATAAGGAAACTTTATAAATTTTTATCTTATTTGAAGTAAACATTATGTTAATGAAACTTTTATCTATGTAGAACAATTTTCTAATAAATTGAAAAGGTATTTGGCAAGGGAGGACCTTGTTGGGAGCCGTACACGCAGCGGAATTAAAACTTTTACGAATCTTCAAGAGGATCACTCAACCGTATTTAAATCAAGGTTATTATTAGAAACCGTACCTTTCAAAAGCTCGTATGCGTCTATTCGATTTGATCTCGTGGGCTACCTACTCGATCAACAGGAGCCGACTCTACAGACTCGCTTCCTCTACTGGTATCCACATCGAATGGCCTTCAACACCGACGGTAGCGTGCTAGCGCCTTTTTACTTTGCGTCTTATGTCTTTTCTCTAGGGTTTTCCTTTTACGGCTGTTCACTTATTTTAATACGGCTAGATCAATATCTCTTATAGAGTTTCTAAAACCCTAATTGGGCCGTATTAAAATATTCAAGATTAATCTCAAAATAATCTTGAATTCGAATTTTAGATTTAAATAGCATTAATTAAATCTATCTAACAGATCTAATCTAATCTATTTATTTAATTCGAATTAAAAGCCTACATATTTAATTTATCTTCATAAATTAAATCTAATATATGATATCTTTCTATTTAATTAAATCTGAGATGCTATATCTCAATTTAATTAAATCTAAGATATTATATATTTATTCAAAAATTAAATCTATCTATTTAATTAAATCATTGATTTATCTTTATAAATCAAATCTGAGATACGATATCCCAATTAGCTTTAATTATATAATGATTAGCCCTTAAGGCATAATTTCCAACAGACCTAGTGTACAACACTCCCACCAAGTGAGGTCTATGAAAATATACTGTCACTTGTAATAAGCATTATGAAAATTTAAGAGTGTATGTGAATTTCTTCTTTCCTTCTTAGAAAATACCTTGCAACACAAATACACTCACACACATGAATATTGTCTTTGGGTTTAATAATGAAGGCTTTAAGGAGATTATCAAGGTAAGTTATATGGAAATTTTGCATAAAAGCTTGCAGGATATAGTTAGCAAGTAAATGACATCAATTGCATAGACCACCTTACTATCATTATAAATACCAATGGTGCTAACACGAGTCACGTATAGTCACAAAAATCTAACAACTCGAAAGAAAATTGCCATGGGCTTTTCCAACCGTACTATTATATTTGTTTTGCTTTGGTTTTTCACCTCACTGATAAGTCACAAGTCATATATGCAAATGCACAAGTTTATTTATTTGTGTAATGTTTTCAGCATAGATTTAAGTAATTCAGTCAACGTACAAATAAAAAACTTGATTAAAATTTTGATAAATTCTTTTAATAAATATATACTTAACTAAATGTGTTTATAAATGTTTGTGGCAAAAATGTGTTTATGAATTTTAAATTATTTATGCAATATAACAAACTTATATCATTTATACTATGTGACAAAAAACGTGTGTTTGAAATAGATTTTTATCCACCAATAAATATGATGAAAAATTAAAATTATAACCTTTTATATACCAAAAAAATAATCAAATTTTATAATATAATCAACATTAATAAATTTTATGATATATTATACATTATGAAAAATATATATATTATAATTAATTATTTCTTGGTTGAATAATGTGCTTTTAGTAAATATAAATGATTAAATAATTTTAATGGTTGACTAATGGTTTAATTTGATGGATGAAAATGGAATTTTCAAATTACAAGGGAGATTTGTGTAACACATTTAAATTTGAAGGGATGTTTTTATGAGTTTTGAAAATAGATGGGAGATTTGTGTAATTAAAACAAAATATAAGGGTAGTCAAAGTATTTTACTCTAAATTAAAGTGTAGAATTATAGAGACTGTTTGGGATCCCGATTGGGAACCTCAAAAGTGTTTATTTACACAAATTGAGAAAAAACTCTTCTTATATATTTACTTTGTACACCATAATTGACGGTTAGAAGATACATTTGAAGGTTAATCGTCATTTCAAACAAACACTAGATGGCATCTGCTAGCATATCCATCATGGTAAGATTCATTTGGGCCTTCCTAACACAACAACAGCTATAGTGATTGGTGATGACTGTATGTTAGTATTTTCCGGGAAATGACTATACGTCCGTCTAAATTTCATGACTTTTATATGTTATGTCTTGATCAATAAGTCAATCATATAGTGATTGATGATGAAGAAATGTTTTGATTATTTACTGTATTACATTCGGTTAGGGGTATAATTTTCGTTGAAACTTATCGTTTCTGCTGTTTAAATTTGTATTTTCTTTTTTATCGGGTGATGCCGCTTACCATAAAAACTAACAGCTTGTTGGAAGTTTAAGTTTCTTCATCGTTCTTCCAATATTTCACCTCATATAAAAATAAAAACCTATATATAATTTTTTTTTCAACTAAAACATTATTTTAACAATAATAATAACTGACTTTGAATTAATTGTATATTTAAATATCATCAGGAATATTTTACACACCCACATATAAACCTCTCACTTGTAGATGCCTTATTTATTATGTCACAGATCACAATTATAACAAACCCATAAAGGATATATAGTAAAATTTGTATATTAGATAAATTATATGGGAACTTTCTTCTCTACTCACTATATGATTGACTAATTCATCAAGGCAATAAGAATAATGGAATTGTCTTCTTCACCATTGTCTTTCTTTCCAAATGCATTTTCAATTCATTAGCAAATTTTTCCACATAATAAAAGTACAAGATTCCTTATCGTAATGTTTTCTAATTCAAATAAAATAATTTCTTTTGTCACTGTTATGAGAACTCATTGTCTTTTTTGTCCATTCCAAAGTCTTCACCTTTTGCAAGTCTTCTATTTTCTTTGTCATATTACATATGAAAATCAACACCTTATTTTTCTTTCCTTTTCGTCTGAGTGAGCGAGGGTTCCAAATATTCTCTTCCAATATCTTCTATAGTTTCCTTCCTTGTTTGTTAATTAACAAACCATTACATAGTTTTTGGAAAATGTTAAATCAAAAAAAAAAATAGAGTTAAGAGCACTATTCATAAGCCAATTTCCTTTTTTAAAACCAGCAAAGCCTATAAATGTTAAGAATATAATGTTACTCCTGCTTTGAGTCTGATATAATTTAATAAATTATAGGAGCAAAATACTTTGACTACTCCTGCATTAATTATATAAACATCCTCTCTATTTTCAAAACTTACACTTACATCCAAATTATTAACTTCATCATTTATATTCTGAAAATAATTTTTTATTTACTAATTTACCCTTTATCATCTCAAATCCTTAATTTATTTTTTACGCTTTGAGAGCTTAAGGAAAAAAACAACGGGCTCAACGATGGAGAAAAGTGCAGCAATGTTTTCAGCATAGATTTAAGTAATTCAGTGAATGTACAAATAAAAAAATTGATAAGTTCTTTTAATAAATATATACTTAACTAAAAGTGGTTATAAATGTCTGTGGCAAAAAGTTGTTTATGAATTTTAAATAATTTATGTAATATAACAAACTTATAACATTTATACTATGTGATAAAAAAAAAAACATGTGTTTGAAATAGATTTTTATACACCAATAAATATGATGAAAAATTAAAATTATAAAATTTTATATAAAAAAACAATAAAATTTAATAATATAATCAAATTTAATAAATTTTATGATATATCAGAAATTTTGAAAAAATATATTAAAATTATTTCTTGTTTGTACAATGTTTTTATAGTAAATATGAATGT
The DNA here is from genome assembly GCA_037074495.1 of Acacia confusa. NCBI lineage: Eukaryota > Viridiplantae > Streptophyta > Magnoliopsida > Fabales > Fabaceae > Acacia > Acacia confusa. The sequence goes on along the minus strand of CM073502.1, from coordinate 39,683,592 downwards.
TTAAATAATTTTTATGGTTGACTAATGATTTAATTTGATGGATAGAAATAGAATCTTCAAATTACAAGGGAGATTTGTATAACACATTTTAATTTGAATGGAGGTTTATTTGAGTTTTGAAAATAGAGGGGAGATTTATTTAATTTGGGATCTCGATTGGAAACTTCAAAACTGCTTATTTACGTGAATAGATACAAAAATTTTCTTATATATTTATCTCGTACATCATAAATCACGGTTAAAAAGATGCTTTTAAAAGTTCTAATTGCCATTTCAAATAAGTACTTATATGGAATCTGCTAGCATATCCATCATGGTAAGATTCATTTGGGCCTTCCTTACACAACAACAGCTAAAAAATAATTACTTCTAAATAAATAATTAGAGTGTATATTTGCTTTTCTTTCTTTCAACTGTGTTTCTTCTCCCTTCCAGAATGTGTGTGTGTAATTTAACAATGTTTTTTTAGCTTAAAAAAAAATAAAATTATATATTTTAAAATAAAATTATTTTGTGAGCTTTCAAAATAAAAATTATATTGATATGCAGAATCTTTTACTTTTCTTCAATGGAAAAGTTTGCCTATAAATTGAGAGCCGATGGACATAGAAATTATAAAGTGACACTGAGGCCATCGATAGTTTTGTGGCTCTAGGGTGATGTTGGCATGTTGCATGGGTCAATTAAATAAAGTTGAATATTATATGACATTCATTCGAAAATTGAACAATTTATTTCTTTCATGGGAGACTTCCTTCATATTATATATATATTAGCTAGGATCAAAGACAGCCTTTCAAAGCGACGATGGTGAGATACGGAATCTTTTTACTTTTTTTTTTTTTTTTTTTTTGTGGAAAAGCTTACCTATAAATTGAGAGCGACGGACAAATAAACCACCAGGCAAGAAGACTCGTTAAAACCGAAAAAAGACTTCATAACACGTATGTATATGCTTGAGATAAGGAAACCTTATAAATTTTTATTTTTTAAGAAGCAAACATTATGTTAATTAAACTTCTACTTATGTAGAAAAATCATCTAATAAATTGAATATGTGTTTGGCAAGAGAGAGATGGAGAAGAAAATTCCGTGATTCTTTTTGTGTCTTAATCAATTACTACTAAGAAATTTTTAAAGAAGAAATTTTTATTTATGTAGAATAATGTTCCAATAAATGAATCATTTATGAAAGACAATATACATCAAAGTATTTTTTTCTGATGATATTTGAATATATTATACTACTATTCATTTAAATTAGAGTACAATACATGAGGAAATATTTTGAAAGGAAACCATTTGCAGTTATTATTGAGGGCTCACTAGAAATCTTAGTGCAATTCACTTTTCCATATAATTTAAAATGAGACAATTCTAAGAAAGAATAAGAATTTTTTTAATGAGGATGAATTATAAAATATATTTAAATATTTTAATTGATATTAACTGCATATATCACCTTACAAAGCCTATAAATACCTATAGACGTGATATCAAGAGTCACATATATTCAGAAAATTCAATTCTACCAAACAAAACTATCATGGGTTTCTGCAACAATACTACTTTATTTGTTTTTCTTTTTGTGCTCAACACCTCATTGATGAATCATATATGCATATGCAAAGCATCTGATCAAGATCCTTGCATCCCAAATGAGCGAAAAGCCCTTCTAAATTTCAAACACCATCTTCTCGATCCTTCAAATAGGCTCGCCTCTTGGTTAGAGAATACCAATTGCTGCAGCTGGACTTCAGTTGTTTGCAATAATGTATCTGGCCATATTCTTCAGCTTCATCTCAGAACTTCATATAATGATTATGCTGAATATGAATCTTCTAAGAGGTCACAGTTTGGCGGTGAAATAGATCCTTCATTACTTGGTTTGAATTATCTGAGTTACTTGGACTTAAGCGGCAACGACTTTGAGGATATGCAAATTCCAAGTTTCCTTGGCTCAATGAAAAGCTTGACATATCTAAACCTCTCTTATGCGAGATTTAATGGAAGCATTCCTCACCAGATAGGAAATCTCTCCAATTTGCTCCATCTTGACCTTGGAGGTAATTTTTTTACTGGAAAAATTCCTCATCAGATTGGGAATTTATCGAATTTGCTATATCTTTGTCTTGAAGGTGGTTATCGAGATGATCACTTGGATGAGATGTCAATGTATGTAGAAAATCTTCAATGGATGTCATCTCTTTCCTCACTCCAATATCTTAAGTTGAGTATTATTAATCTATCCAATTCATTTGATTGGTTTCATGTTTTGCAGTCACTTCCCTCATTGATAGAGTTACATTTGCAATCATGTGTTTTTCCTCATCATTTTCCTCCCGCCAATTCCATTAACTTTTCATCTTTGGCTATCCTTGATCTTTCTTATAATTATAATTTTTCTCGTGCTTATTTAATTCCAAAGCGGATTTCTCAACTTAAAAACTTGGTTTCCCTTCACTTAAATGGTAATTATCTCCAAGGTTCCATCCCAAATAGCATTCAAAACCTCACTCTCATTGAAGATCTTGATTTATCTAATAATTGGTTTAATTCTTCTATCCCTGATTGGTTATATATTTTGACTCATCTCAAATCTCTTAGTCTCTTTGAAAACAATTTGCAAGGACCAATTTCACATGCAATTGGAAACTTGACTTCTTTGGTTACTCTTGACTTGGGCAGTAATCAGTTGGAAGGGTCAATTCCAAGCTCTTTAGGAAATCTTTTCTCTTTGAATTATCTTGATCTCTTTGGGAATTCCATTCATGGTGCAATTCCTATATCTTTAGGAAATCTTTCCTCTTTGAATTTCCTTGCTCTTTCGGGGAATTCCATTCATGGTGCAATTCCTATATCTTTAGGAAATCTTTCCTCTTTGAATTTCCTTGCTCTTTCGGGGAATTCCATTCATGGTGCAATTCCTATATCTTTAGGAAATCTTTCCTCTTTGAATTATCTTGATCTTTCTCATAATTCCATGTATGGTGCTATTCCTAAATCTTTAGGAAATCTTTCCTCTTTGAATTATCTTTTTCTCCATGGGAATCAATTCAATGGGAATCCTTTTGATGCTATTCAATCCATTTCTGCCTTACAATCACTTTACATCAGTGATAATCTTTTTGAAGGAGAGGTGACAGAAGATCACCTTGCTAATTTCACAAAGCTATATTCATTTTCAGCATCAAGCAACAAACTCATTTTAAAAGTGAGTCCCAATTGGAATCCTCCTTTTCAAAAGTTGAAATATTTGGACCTGACCTCATGGAATTTGGGCCCCCACTTCCCATCATGGATGAAATCACTCAAGCGTCTTGAAGTGTTGAACATAGCCAACAACAACATCTCTGATTCTATCCCCACATGGTTTTGGGATACATTTCCCTATTCTGAAATATTTGATCTTTCAAACAATAACATCCATGGAGACCTTTCTCATACAATAAAAAATCCCATCAATGTCTCATCCATTTATTTAAGCTCAAACCACTTAAGCGGTCCTCTTCCTCACATATCACCCAATGTGCATATATTGGACCTCTCAAATAATTCATTTTCTGGGTCCCTAGACTTCTTCCTATGTCAAGGAAAAGTGAAACAAATGCAGTTAGCATATCTCAATTTGGAGTCAAATAATTTGTCTGGTGAAATACCAGATTGTTGGATAATGTGGCCCGATCTAATGTTTATCAAGTTTGATCGCAATAATCTCAGTGGGAACTTACCCCAATCATTTGGATCCTTACCTTGGTTACGTTCGTTACAACTTCGCAATAATGCATTCTCTGGAAATTTTCCTATTTGTTTAAAGAACATTACTGGATTGGTTTTCTTGGATCTCAGTCAGAATCAATTTTCAGGAATTATTCCATTGTGGGTTGGATACAATCTACTGGATTTGAAGGTCTTTCTCCTCAGATCAAACAAATTCAACGGTAGTATTCCCAGTCAAATATGTTGTTTGAATTCTTTGCAAATGTTGGATCTTGCAGAGAACAACTTGACAGGACAGATACCAAAATGCATCAACAACTTCACTACTATGCTCATGATGAACACTAGTTTAGAAATATATATTTTGGCCTTGGGGAATAGAACTGAATATTACATAACTGATGTGCTCCTTGCTTTGAATTGAAGACTTGATGATTATACTTTTCCAGGGATCATCATGAGCATTGATCTTTCAGAAAACAAATTGTCTGGTGAGATACCAAGCCAAATCACAAGTCTCGCGGGGTTACAATTTCTGAACTTGTCCAGCAACTTGTTGCATGGCAAAATTCCTCAAAGCATTGGCAACATGGGATCATTACAGTCAATAGATTTCTCAGAAAATAAACTCTCTGGCGAAATCCCACCATCCATTTCCAAATTGACTTTATTGAACAAGTTAAACATGTCTCACAATAATCTGACAGGAAAAATTCCAACAGGAACTCAGTTGCAGAGCTTTGAAGCATCTAGCTTTGTGGGCAATCATCTATGTGGTCCTCCACTGCTGAACAATTGCAATGATTTGATGGACGTCCCAAAGCACGACCAAAATTCCAAAGAAGGTAAAGGAGGAATCAATTGGTTTTATGTGAGCATGTCGTTGGGATTTGTTTCAGGATTTTGGTTAGTTGTTGGTCCTTTTCTCTACAGTGGATCGTGGATGTACACTTATTTCTGGTACATAGATCGCATGTGGTACAGACTTCAATCTTTCTGGTGGTAAGAAAGAAAATGTAGCTGTGTTTTTGTAGTTCATGCGCTTCGTAAAAGTTTTGTTACGTCATGGCTTCTCTTTCATCCGTAAAAGGTTTGGGTTTAATGAGGTCAATTGAATTAGTTATAAGCTTTGAGTATGTATGTAGTTTGTCTTTTGATTACAAAATGTATTAAATTGTGTCATTGAAGCTCCACTATTATTTAAATCGTCTCTAAATTTTTGAGGTAAAATTATCCTTTGATGAAAACATCCAGATCAAAAATGCCCCTTAACCCTATATGAAATTATCACACTTGAGCAACTCAATTCAGCCCTAATTGACTGAACGTCTCGTGTTTGTATGAATGGCATCCATATATGTGCGCGCGCACACAGCGAATAAGAATGACTTACGGGTAATTAATTGACATTTTTGAGTATACAATAGATGAATGCCATTATTTAAAATATTAATCAAAATCAATTGCTACATTTTGGTTTGGGAATTACTCATTTTACCTCTATTCAGTAAAAATTAATTAAAAGTTTCAATTTGAGTTTTCTTAATCAATGTTTATTTGGTTTTGTTAAAGAGAATGTTTGGAATGCTCACTCACTCACATACAAACGAAAAGAAAGACAAAATAGTTGTTGATAGTTATATATATGTCATTTAACAAATAAAAGAGAAGACTTGCAAGACATGTGAAGACTTTGAAATATGCAGAGTAGACGGCGAATTATCATACTAAGTGACAACAATAAAGTTATTTTCTTTGAAGTAAACATCACGATAAGGATTTAATCTTGTACTTTATTATGTGGGAAAGAATTGTTAGTAAATTGAAAAGGCATTTGGCAAAAGAGGGGAGGAGAAGAAAATAAAATTCCATATAATTTACCTGACATTATATTCAAAATTTTCAATATATCTATATAGAATGCTATTTTTTTTTTTTATAATACATATCTCTGACATGATAATAGTTGGGCATCTACAAAGTAAGAGATTATATACGTAAAACTATTCCTTTGACGATATTTATTTAAATATACTATTCATTTAAATCATTTTTGTTATTATTTTTAAAATATTTAAGATGAAAAATGTATATACATATTTTCAATTTTTTAGAGATGAAGAAACTCTTACTTTTCTAACATGAAAAGAACCTTTGGAAATTGAGAGGGAATGGACCAAGAAACCTAAAACGTGACCCGACAAACACGATTAGCAAAAAGTAGTACTGTTGATAGTCATATGTCATTTGACAAATATTAAAAGAGAAGACTTTGAAATAGAAAGAGGAGACAGGAAATTATCCTAGTAGTGATAAAATATTATTTTATTTGAAGTGAGCATTAGTATAAGGAATTTTGTACTTTTATGATGAGGAAAAATTCTGCTAATGAATTGAAAAGGAAGTTCCAAGATTCTTGTTGTGTCAATTAGTCTGTTATAAGTAGGGAGAAAATTAATGTTTTTATAATATTAGCCTGAGATTAGAGGGACAGGCATTATCCTGATTATCTACGATATCAATTTTTTATGACTGTGTCTTGACCTCGACTAACACTCCTATATTCTGTAGTGTTTGGTGTAAAGAGAATAATATTGTAAGATTAAAAATAGTATCAAAATAAAAGAACAAACCAATTATAATTTTATTAAAATATTTTTTTTGGTGCTTTTCTCATTTTATTTTCAGAAAATATTTTTTTAATAAAGTATGAAAATAAAAAAAAAACTAATTATAATTTTATTACAATTGAAAATATTTTTTTTGTGCATTTCTCATTTTCTTTTCAGAAAATATTTTTTTGAAAATCACAATATCATCCCAAGGAGCATAAAAGTATAAAAAAAAAGTCTTAGTATATGATTTACCATCTAAAAACTTTTAAGGGACCTCAATGATATAGATTCGAATTGTGAAATTACATTTAAACCTTTAATTATCCTAAAACATTTTCTGAACCGAGCACATGAAAATATTTCTTTCGCATAACTTATAGTTAGCAGAAGGCTTGAAAACCTAACACTCTCATGCGTACGTTTGAATGACTAATTTGGTAGTTCATGACTACTCCATGTGGTAACTGGTAAGGAAAACTAAAGGTCTCCAGTGGAGATCTTGTGAACAAAAAATGAAATCATTTCATTCCAATTTTATTGAAACATTGAGATTTGAGCATAAGTTTTGACATTAAGTGCAGGGATCTGAGTAAAGCAAGCATTGAAAATGTGTCACACATGAATCTCAAGAAGAATTAATAGAAGCAATATTCATGCTCTCTTATTTGAGATTGTAGGACTACAAAATGATGTTGAGTAAGTGATGAAAATTGACTGGGGTTCTAGAATCATAGAAACACAGAAAAATCATGTAAACAAGCTATAGATATTAAACTAGACACAACAATTTCGACTACTGAGATTACAAATATTTTCCGCTCTGTTCTATTCTATTCTTTTCATTTCCATTCCTACATTTTCTTCGATTCAAACGGGTCCTAACAAGTTTTAGGGTTGTCAATTCAAGGTGTAAGCTATCAAGTGAAGTTTGGGGTGATTACTTTAGGGTCGATTACTGCTGAATGCTCTCTTTAGGTCCCACATCAAGGTATTCCCTTCATTTACACATATGCGATCCTGTTTCTAGTGTGGATTTTTGAGCTTACATTAACTAACAAAATTTTGAACATTCAGAAATAATGTTTGACATGTACACAATAACTTGAGTGATCAAATGGATATTGCGGCACACAATTGAATTTGACGGTGAAAAAGGATAGAGACTGAAATGGCCTTCGCCAACACCGTCAAAGAAGCGGCCGGCGGTGGCAGTTATTCGACGCGTGTCAGCCTCACTGGTTTGAGTGAGTGATAGGGACACAGTGGGTGTTACGAATTCAGTCACCATGTGCCAAAATCGATGTTCCTATAATTTGGGCCGTTCATTGTGGGATAAAATAAAGCTATAGGACTAGAAATGAAACAAAATTGGGCCTTAACCACAAAAAAAAAAAAAAAAAAAAACCACTGCTAAACACCCAAAATTGGGACTTATGATTATTTCCACAAAAATAAAAATGTGAAAAGTCCTTATTTCAGATTTCCACAAAAAACAACAAGGTTTGAATCCAAACACGATGTAGAGGAAAATAAGTGACGAAAGATTGTTAAAGAAAGTCACTGTAATTGTAGTTATTGACGGGACACTAGAAAACTTGGCGCAATTCAATTTTCCATTAAAATTTAAAATGAGACTATTTTATAAGAATAATAAGATTTGCCTTTTTCGATTCTACCTAGTCTTTTTGCGTAAAGGTTTTTTCGTCCATCACTCTCAATTTATAAGCAAACTTTTCCACACGATCTATTTGAATATGTGCTGTGATAAAATTCAACGAGATTTGATAAAATATGATAAGTAACTTCAATATGTATGAAATATTGTTCAATTTATGAAGGAAAGTCACATAATATTCAGCTTTATTTGATTGACTCATTCATATCATGATACTAGAGCCATAAAAAATTCGAAAGACTCAGTATCATCACTTTCTAATTCCTTTGTCCATCCCTCTCAATTATAGGCAAATTTTTCAACATAAGAAAAATAAAATGTTTCCCATATCATAATTTTTATCTTAAAAGCTCACTTTAAACGCAAATCTATTTATTTGAAAATAAATTATACAATTCAAGAAAATTTAAAAAATTAATAAAAATATATTTTGAGGACTCAGATTCATTTGGCTTATAAATTTATTATATATGTTATCAATAAAGATGAAAATTTTAACAGATCAAAGTCTGGTGATTATGGATCAGGATGAGGGCCTTCTTGCGCTACAAATGTGTGAGGATGGGCTTATTAGAGAGGATGAGGATGGGCCAAAAATATAAATTTGTCTCAACGAATTTCCTCTTATGGAATACCCTGGGCACGAGAGCTCGCTTTTTTCCAAATCTGATTAGAGAAATTTCATGATTCCACAATGTGGATAATATGGCAATTTTTGAAACTAGGTGCAGCAGTAATAGAGCAGTTCAGATTGCTAATAAGTTGGGTTTTCAGTTTATGGAATTTATTGATGCAGAAGGTCTCAATGGAGGGACGATGAGTGGAAGGAGTCAATTACACTCCATACAAAACAATGCAGAAGTTGGAACAAGAATGTGTTTGGTCCCACGGAGAATTTGAGACGGGAGCTAAATCCGCGTCTCAATGGAATTACCAAAGCCGAGAAACAATATGGCACTACTAGAAAAGAGCTTTATAATATCTTTATTTTAGCCTTTCTACTTCCTCTTTTTCTAGGGACACTTGTGTAGGAGGCGTAGTAAGTCAAGATATACCGCTTTCTAAAATATTTAGCACGTCATACTGCCTTTTTTAAAATAAAAAATTAAAAAAAACCCTCACACCTCAAGTTCGAGGGGTTGGCCGTGGAAGAAGAACCAGCAAGAACTACACATCAACAATCAACAATAAAAAAACATTAGAGTAGCCACAATCGACATCTATCAACAATTCAAACAAAAACACTAAAGTTCATATCTCAGGAGGAGGCACAATCGACATCTATCACCAATTCAAACAAAAACAAGTTGAAAAAAATATATATAAAATAAAAATAAAATAGCAAAACGAAATGGGGATCTAAGTCATAAAATATCCAGCCCAAAAGAAATAACCTAAAATAACAAATGGGCATTGACAAAATTCGGACCCAAATAAAAATCCAGAAAAACGTCTCTGACTTCGGCTCCAAATTTGACCATCCTCTTGACCGAATTTGCCTTCCGAGTCTTCATAACATTTGTAGCTCTTTGAATTATCTGAAATATGAGATAAAAATTAGGCTAATCCGATGTCGGGTTCAAAAGTTATGGTTAAAACAGTGAAACATATTAAATCTAAAATTTTTATCATGAAAATGAATTAAATCCAAATAAAAGCTCAAAACCCAAATAAGCATTAAAGCCCATTATTTATTAGCTAACAATCCTAAATTTATTACCCAAAAGATACAAATAAGTGTGTAAAATATTCAATTATCAAATTCCCCCACAGTTATCCTTTTGCACTCCTGGGCAAAATCAAAAAGAAAAGAAAATTGGAAGAAAGAAAATTCTCATTTCTAATAATTGCCAACAATGTAAAATTTGAACAAGGAATACAAGGTTTCAAAAGACCAAACAATCAAGACTGAAATCCTTTCATCTCAAATTATAAATCATGGCAATCTCAATCAATGATGCTAATCACACAATGTAATCTCTCAAGGGATGCTTTCAATCAATCTCTCAAGTGTATAAGTAGATAAGTGTATCACTCAAATTCTACTTAAGAAAATTTTTTTACCATAGGCTTGCTTAATTTCTACTTCTTCACTACTCACATCACATGCATGCATACATAAATCAAGAGAGCTTATTATTTATGGTTGTAATGGGGTTAGGGTGAAGGTAGGTACAAGTATGGAAAAGAGAGGCTAAGCACCAAGGAAATCTAAAAGAGCACTAGTTAAAAAAAATGACCAAATCTTCTTCTTTTTTTTTTTCTTTGTCTTTGCTTTTCTTCGTTTCTTTTTTTTCTTTTTTTTTCTTGCTCTTTTCTTTTTCTTCCTTTTTTTTATATGACCAAATCAATGCCAATTGATGAAATGGCTCAAAATCAAATATCTCTCCCCCACATTTAAACTGTTACACTCCTGAGCAATCCCCACATTTAAACACAAAACAAAAGTGAAACCAATACTCAATGTAATTCCAAGGTGTGGTAAAAATTGGTTTTTCACTTAAGCTAGTAATGTGGTTTATAAAAGAATGAGTCACAAAGGCACAAAGGGGCTAGCAAAGGGAATATGATGAAAGAGAAAGCTATTTGGCTAAAGTAGAGAAATGAAAGAAAGACAACAAGCATCCATCATATTTACACATGTAAGTGAAAATGCAGTTTCAAAAAGAAAGGGAGCAAGTTCTAGAAAACATGGATCATCAATAGATGCACACATAAAAGAAAGAATAGTAAAAGATGAGTTCCATTCAAGCAGATCCAAAATCTCACATGGGTAAATATCAAATCATGCAATCAACACCACAAAATCAACTACCAAGACATATAATCTAAGAGTCCAGAATTGCAGTCCAACAGAATAATCTATCAAAACCCAAATGTCCAAGTTTGTAATATGTGGCAATCATAGAAAGAAAAACTATATTATTCACACACTAATTTTATTTGGAAACAGAAAAGTGTGAAATAGAAGAAATAAAAGAAAAAAGAGGTATAGAAAGAAAGAAAGAAGAATACTCCCTAAGGGGTTTATGGAGGATAAGTGGCATCGATGAGGAGAATCTCTTCTTCCTCAAGTTGCTTCATGTCTCCCTCATGAAATTGCTTAAGGTGGTGTCCATTGACTTTGAAGGTCCGTTCGGTGGGTGGATCACACAACTCAACAACACTAAAAGGGAAAACATTAGTAACCACAAAAGGGCCATCACATCTTGATCAAAGCTTACCTGACATAAATTTCAGGCAGGAATTGAATAGTAGAACTTTTTGGCCCACAGAAAACTCTTTCCTTAAGATGTGCTTATCATGGAATGCCTTTGTCTTCTCCTTGTACAACTGTGAACTCTCATAGGCATCCAATCTAAGTTCATCCAACTCTTGCAGGTGTAGCTTTCGTTCCATCCCAGACTTGGCCAAATCCATGTTACACTGCTTAATGACCCAATAGGTTTGATGTTCCAACTCAACCGGAAGATGACATGCCTTACCAAAGACAAGCCAATAGGGAGACATCCCAATCGGAGTATTATAGGCGGTGCGATATGCCCACAAAGCATCATCCAATCGCTTATTCCAATCTTTCCGGGTAGAGTTAACAGTCTTTTGAAGGATTTGTTTAATCTCTCTATTTGAAGCTTCAGCTTAACTATTAGTCTAGGGGTGGTATGCTGTGGAGACCTTGTGAAGCACTCCATACTTGCGTAATAAGGCACCCATGATTCGATTGCAAAAATGAGAGCCTTGGTCACTAATGATGGCTCTAGGAATGCCAAACCTAAAGAAAATGTTAGACCTAACAATCGATATTCAAACTCATTGTGTTATGATTAGGGATACACGTATGATATATGCATCTCATTGTGTTTGTGTCCAATAATACATTAATAGCTAGGCACTCGTGATGGCCTGATGGGATATTCCATGACATCGATCCTTTTTACAAGTCTATCTAGTGTGAAGAAAAATTGTTCTTTGTTTAAGTTCACATAGAGAATAATTAATGACAGCATTACAATTTTATCTCTATTAAATGTAGAGAAAAGAAAGAAGTGAAGCATAATGTATAATTTTTTTTTATAACCATTTATAAATTAGAGTAAAATAGAAAAAAAAAATTATAAATTTAGGATATATTTAATGAGCTAACTAATTTTTCTTAACATGTGAGAATAAATAAACTGAACTTATAAAGAAGACAAGAATAACCTGACTAGTGCTAGAGATTCTGTTTTTTTTTTTAGAAGATGTGGATAATTAATGTAGGACAAAGGAACAAATTTAATAAAAAAAAATTATATATAAATGGCACTTGACACCACCATAAAATTTTTAAATGGCCAAAAGTATGCATAAGGTTACGAACTGATGCAATTTTAATGCACCCATTAATTGGGTTTAAACTCCGTTAATTTACCGTCATTTGGATACCACACGATAGCCACAAGTCATGGGATTAATCCCTTGTTTGACAGTTTCAAGATTATCAGCTCCATCGGAGGCCAAGCTCTCAATAATGCCAAGAAAACCTGCAAACCAACATTAGAGATACAAAGGGCCTATTTTATTTTTTTTTTAATTTCAAAACAGTTTTTTTTCCCTTTTGAGAAACCAAAAAAATGTTTAAAATGCATTGTTTTAAATTATGTGTTTTAGAAATTATTGTTTTTTTTTAAAACAAAACAGAACATCTTCTTTTACATTTTTAAGCAATTTATTCTACAAAATTATAGAAGAGGAAAATAAAGTTATATTTTTTATTAATGACAATTATGCTAACAAAGAATTGTGTTTTAGGCCTGAAGCTAGTATAGAAAATCAGCCTTTCATCTTTCCATTTACCATTTTTTGGTACATATTACCATTTCACTTGTTCCTCTAACTTCAGCTTATAGGCCTGATTCAATCACGTGGTGTCTGACAAAGCTGACCACCTTAGCTTCCTTGTCTCTCTTACAAATTGCATGTAATTCCATGTGATGAGTCCTTTTGGAGATGCTATATTTCGGTAAAAGTACGAAAAAAATCTTAATTAATTAATTAATTATCAAAATGCCACTGAGGCAAAAGTATTAACCCATCTGCTCCCTTGTAATTGATTACAGAGGCATGTAATCGATTACAGAGGGTCAAATCTCTTTTTTTCAACTTTTACACTATGTAATCGATTACGTCACTGTTCAGTAATCGATTACATGAAATTTGCACTGTGTAATCAATTACGATGAGTGGCGTAATCGATTACATAAAACCAAAAGGCAAATGTGGTAGTTACCACGCTATGTAATTGATTACGGCACGCGGAATCAGTTTTTAAAAACGCCAAACACCTCATTTTCCCTCATTTCTCACTCTCCTCCATTGCGATTTTCGGCCAGAAAGCTGCAGATTCAAGCCGTGGGTTGAGGAAAAATCAAAGATTTGCTCTCATTTGCATTGATTTCGGTAGGTTTTCAGTACCCATTGTGAATTTGACTCTATTTTCTCCGTTTTTCTGAAGATATGGTTCATGTAATTGATTAGGGTTTGTTCTCTTTGGGTATGTAGTGTTTTGATCACTGATTTGAATTGTTTGTTGTTGTTTTTGAACAAGTAATAGATTAAATTGATGTTTTTGTGCGTTTTGGAAACAATGTGTGTATGTTTGCATGTGAAAGTGATATAAACAGTGGGATTGAAGCACAAATTACATGTTATTGTGTGTATGGATGTTGAAGATTATTGATTAGGTGGAGTTTGATTGTTGATTGTGCATTTTTCTTTCAATTTCATTGCCTCCGTTGACCGATATTGATCATGGATTGTAATTATGTCATTAATCACATATTTGTTTCATGTTTGTTGATGGTTTATATTGTATCTTTGTAGGTATTTGTTGTGATCATGCCTCCACGCAGACAAGTTGACCCTCAAATTGAGAGATGTTCGAAAGCAGGGATGGAGGGTGAGACATCCGGCTCTCAGGCACAACTGGCAGATCTCTGATACGGTGTTCTCCTGGGCAATAATGTAGCATCCCACATATCCTTCCTTCAACACTTTGCGGACAGACCCGTGATCAAGCCCAAGTCACTGGACATGCAGTTTTTTACAGAGGAGGGATTTGAGATAGTCACACTGGTGGAGGGTTCGCATCTGCGTGGCTTGGCGGAGTTCGTCAATCACTACTCAGAGGATATGGTTAGAGCCTTCTACCATAACCTCAGTTACATCAATGGAGTGCTGAAGTCGCATGTCTGCGGCATTGACATAGAAATGACTGCTCCGATATGGGCCCACTTACTGGGATATGATTTTGATAGGGCGGACGTCATTCTGTACAATAGGGATACCAACGTCAACCTGCCTGGATATGACCGAGCTGCCGCCGTCAACGATATCAGGAGGCCTTTGGGTCAGAGACTCCTTTTCACTGTGGGCCAGCTAACTGTGGATGCACGGATCCTATTCTATGTGCTGACCCATATTCTGTTCCCCCGGGCCTACAATCACTTCAGGGTGTTGGAGGTTGATATCCCGATCATGTGGGCCATCATTCACACCAGGCTGGTGAACTGGAGACACTATATTTGCTCGATGATGTCCAAGGTGAAGCATAAGGAGAACGCCGCCCTCCCATTCGCCTACCTAGTCCACCGATATTGCTCCACTTCCGTGTGCCGATACAGGGATTTGAGATGGTGGACCAGACACATTGGAACGCTGTCTTTGGGAGGCGCCTACTGGAGCAGTGCAAGATACATCAAAATGCACAGGGTGTCTGGGTATGCACTGCCGCTGACGAGGACGATGCACCACCTTTTCCCCCCGTGGTTCACCTGAGGTCCCTATGCCGGACGATGATGATGATGAGGATGAGGAGATGGTCGAGCCAGATGGTGGATTCCAGCTCCGTGACGTCATGTTGCAGATAAGGTAGATGGACCTCCGACAGAGACAACAGTGGAGGAGCCACGAGCAGCGGTGGAGGAGCAACGTTGAGAAGGAGAACGAGCAGTGGCGGTGGATGCAGAGCCGGATGCACGGGCTGAAGGCCGGACTTTGGCAGTTACAGGACGGACAATACCAGGAGGCAGCCGGAGAGGAGGACCAAGTGCCTGATGTCTCCGATGAGGAGGAGGAGGAGGATTCACAGGAGAATGCAGATTAGATAGCTATGTTTTTTTTTGTCGGACATGATGTTTGTATTTGGATCTTGTAATTTTTTTTTCAAACTTAGTGAAGTTGTACTGACTATGGCATTTACTTTAGTTATGAAAGTTTATGCTTTCAGTTCATATGATTTGAGGTGATGAATTTAGCAAATGATATGTCGTAGGACGAAAAACGGATATAGGGACATCAATTGACTAGACATAGTGTAGATGGTTAATTGTTGGCAAAAAGACATTCCCCAAGTCGCATTTGTAGGTAAAAAGAAGTTGGAAATTAGTTTCGTCATGCACCAATTCGAAATCTCTTCTTCATTGTGCTTCTGCAGCTGGTGTAATCAATTACACCATACTGGTGTAATCAATTACACAGTGCAAATTTCATGTAATCGATTACATAGTGCAAAAGTTGAAAAAAAGATATTTGACCCCCTGTAATCGATTACATAAGGCATGTAATCGATTACAAGGGGGCAAATGAGTTAATACTTTTGCCTCAGTGGCATTTTGGTAATTAATTAATTAATTAAGGTTTTTTCCGTACTTTTGCCCTATATTTCGCCTTAAATGGTTTTGTGAAAGGTAAAGTGACGAGGTTGATGTTTAGATGCTAAAATAAAATGACAGCTAGGTTGAATCCAATTGATGATAACTTTGATATTTTTGTATGCTATGAGGAGTTTCACTAGCAGAACATGGGGCAAAAGAACAATAAAAAAATCATGAAAACGTGAAAATAATTTATCGCCTTCAAATGTGGGGTGGTCATTGCCCATTATATATAGGCAAGATAAGATTTCCTTCATATTTTTTGTCCATCATATAAACCCAAATAAAGCCACTGACCCCACCAGCAATAAATAGTACAACTTAGCCACTAAAAAGACATACACTTATATATTGGTCCCGCTGATACGTGTCAATCATCTAGGAAATCTTATTATGTAAAATAGTACATGGCTTTTATCTTTTTTTTTTTCCTTATCTTGACAGTCGTCCTCTTCTCTCAAACTACAACCTTCTTATTATGTAAAATACTTACTATTCAATTTTTGAAAAAACATTGTATTCACTGTTCTGAATTATTTTTTTTAGTATTCATAGATATTTAAGCACATGATATTTTGCAACAAAAGAAAAAAAGTGGCTAGCGGTATTTTTGAAGGAAAGAATATGGAGCAAAGATTGAAAATGGAAGAAATCACCAAGAGGTGGGTGAATTGGGGATTTCAAAAATTCTTTTGAACTCTTTTTCAAAACTTGAAAAGTAAATAACGAAAGAGTAAAGGAAGAAAAGCTAGACACACAGGATTTATACTGATTCAGTCTTAACCTTGACCTACGTCCAGTCCCTAGATATCTTCTAGGTATTTCCACTAATTCAACAGGCTTTAATTACAACAAGGTAAACCACATGCAATCCTATTTACCTAGGACTTGCTCCCCCTTACACTTTGTAATTAAACTACCCAACTCACAGGTTCTACAACCTTGAGTTCTCACAAAACAAGTAATCATAAATGATTTTCAAAATCAAAGTCTCTTAAACAGTAAATATACTTAAACTCTGAAGCTCAAAAAATAATTTTGCACAACAAAGCAAGAAATCAAAAATATAATCAGTTGAAATTCGGTTGTTGTATCTTGCTCTGCGTCTTCATGAGTATTTATAAGCTAACTAGCTGAACTAGCCGTTGCATTTTCTTCTCTAACGTTCAGCTGCAAATCTGGAAAATGACAGTTGCATATTTTGCTCTGTTCTTTCAATTTTCAGCTGAAATCTTGGAATTTGTTGATGCAGATGATCTTTCAGATATTCTGTCATTCCATAACCTTTATTTGACCATTGGAGAGTGATTTAATTGATCCATAACGGTTTGTGCTGAACCATTGGGATAGAGGAGGAAGATCAGCCCTGTTCTTGGTTCTTCATTTATTGCATTTGTTCCAGATCTGATTTCACCTTGATCTTTGCTGAACTTATCTGAAATTCACTCAAAACTTCATCAATGTCGTTATAAACAATAGTAAAACATGATATGATATTTTCAGATTGACCCATAAAGATTTCGCAGATTAACACAATCTGGTTTTTCAAAATCACCGATACAAACTTGAGTTTATAATCCTAGACTCGAGTTTTGGGTTCATCCAGAAAGCATGAATGTTGAGCAACGGCCTAAACTGAAGTTTAGCAATGGCTGACTCGAGTTTGGTTCTTACAGGGAAGATTGTCGAGCTCTGGTCTTTAGATAAGATTTTGGACATGTGGCTAAACTCGAGTCAATTAATGACTAACTCGAATTTGGAGCTTTGTCAAGAGGATAAGCCTAAGTTTAACAACTTCCAGACTGGAGTTTAGAAGCACAAACTGGAGTTTACAAAGTCATGTATTTTGTTGAGCTCTCTGTATGACTCAGACTTGAGTTTACAACTGTTAACTCGAGTTTCAGCAAGAATTGAAACATTGGAATTTCTTTTGTTTGAAACAAACCTGCAGTTTGTAATCAAAGAGTGGAGTTTACATGTCTTGAGAAAATACTGAAGTTTCTGAATACTTTCTGTTTGGCCTAAACTCAAGTCTTAAGGTCTAAATTCGAGTTTGTCTTGTTCAAAACTTTGAGTGCTCTCTGTATCTTCCAAACTTCCAGTTTGTCTGAGCAAACTGGAGTTTGGTTTGTTGTGAAAAACTTTGATTGCTCTCTATGTCTCCGCAAACTTGAGTTTGCCTAAGTAAACTTGAGTTTGGCTTTCTTGCAGAATTGAGCAACTCTCTGTCAAGTCTCAAACTCGAGTTTACATAGCTAAACTCGAGTTTGCCTTTGACAGTAAGTTTTACAACTTACCAAAGACAAGCTTCATACCAAGTTTACAATTGTCAGTTATCATCAAAACACATAGAGAACTAACAAAGATAACTTTATTTATAGACGAACACATTCTGGAATCAACCAACCAATAGATAAATCAGGTCACTCTACTTAAAGAGATTAAAGAGTTGAGAAAGAGAGGCGACTAAAATGAAGTGTTGATTTGAGGAGCAGAGATGCAAATAGTTAAATTATATTTTGCATTAATCTTAATAATTTATAATGAAATTAAATAAAAAATTCTTTTGATTTTGATTGATAGTAATCTCATAATTTCTTGATTTCTATGGGAAAAGTAATTAGTAATGCACTAATGTGGCTCTTATTCAACATATAATTGGATTAATTTGTGACATAAATCTAAATAAAATCAAAATCAACCAAAATTATGGGTTATATATATGCATAATTATAAATACAATGAGACATTTATTAGCACAATTTTTTTATGTTTTCATTAACAAAATATCATATATCATCATTTTATTTTTTAAATTGTTTTATATTTTATAAAAACTTATATGTCACTTGAAAACATCATTTCTGATCAACACATTATAAGTATGAAACACGTATTCGATGAAATAAGTATTAGTATGTTAATTAGAGCTGATGTTTTCAAGTGACATATAAGTTTAATGGCGTGTCTTTTTTTCTTCCCTCTCTAACCAATGTATTTTCAATTCAGTTGCAAAATTTTCCACTTAAGATAATTAAAGTGAAACATTATATTCTTATTAATAATGTTTACTTCAAATAAAGTACTACTTCTTTTTCTGTAATTACAATCATAATTCCTCGTCTCCTCCCGCTCCCTCCCTCTATTATTAAAGTCTTCATTATTATAAAACTAAGAATAATTTAGAAGAAGATAGAGATTCAAGAGGGAATAAAAGGAGAAGTTCTCATTCAAATTATCCTTCAACCTTATGATTACAACTCTATTTATAGACATATAAGAATCACCTAACAAGGGTCATCTACCAAAGAATCACAAGGTAACCTACCAAGCTTCACCTATCATGTGTTACAAGTATTACTAACAAAGAGTTACAAGTATAACTAACAAAGAGTTGCCTACCAATATTCATCTACCAAGAATTATAAGGTATATCAACCAAGAGTCAATGGACATCCACATAATAAGTATATTCATAACATTCATCACCTTTGGCAAGACTTGATTTCTTTTTCTTTTTTGGTATTGACATGTGACCATGAACCGAAACTTTTTGTCGGCGTTATCTTAAACTCTTTTCACCTTATGCATAAAAATTATCTTTTCTTTTTTGTTTTTTAATCAAAACAATGACACGGATAAGAAATTGGGCGAGATGGGTGCTGCCTGCCCATAAAAAAAATACCATCTTCTCTTAATATATATATTTTTTCCTATTCATTAGATTTTACATTAAATAAGTGACATTTTAATATCTTACGATATAAAAAAATAAAGAATTTAACTAAATCAGTGATTTTTTTACTAAAATGAGTTGAAATGAGTTGTGAATTGCTAAGTAAATTTAGATAATATCTAATATATGTGGGGGGGGGGAAATGATTCGGGATTTTAATATTTTTTAAAAGTATTTTTTAGAATTTCCAAAATTTAAAAAATGTGAATTTAATCAATTTATACCTCAGGTCGTATAACATGGTAATAATCGAACTACATAGATTAAACTGGGGGTTAAGATTGATTTTTAGAATGACACCAGAGTTAGTTGGCTGTAATTTAGAAGGATAATAATAGTAAAATTGTAATTAATTGCTTGCCGTTTCTTTTTAATTTAATTTTTTCCTTTCCGTGAGGAAAATGGGCCATTAGGAAAAGGCTTAATCTATGTAAAGTATAACCAGAGTTATTTATGTAGAGCAATGTCTGTATTATTTATATTTTATATTAACATTAATATTGATACTGATGTTTGTTTACCTCGTCTGTCATGTAAGGAAGAAGGAACAAATTAAGATTTCAAAATTTGATATCTTCTTGAAATGTGAGATATTTGAGATCTCTCACTTTTTTTCTTGCACTAAATTAGGTAAGGCACTCTTTTCCCCGGAGTCACAGGCATGTGAATGATGAAGGAAAAATGAGGAAAGGATGAGCTTAATCCAAAAAAGGACATTATACTACTTTTGTTTTTTCCATAATTTATACTAATCCACTATTTAATTAAGTTTGGCTTGTACAAATCATATTTTGTCAAAATAAGTACTTGTGATAATGAAACTGATTCTTCAAGGCTCAATCTTGGCCATCCAATTTGCAATCTCATCCTTACACTTGGGATTAATTTTATTCACTCACTCTTGGCCTTGCATGTGAGGCTATTTTAACCTTGACATTTATCCTCTTTCAACAGGTTACTTTTTTCTAAGCTTAGTTATTTTGCTTTAATCATTCTTACTCTTATTAATCATAACCATTTTTAAAACCCACCACAAGAATCATACTTCATATCTAAACATAAACCCTAACTATACTCTGATGCCATTATCATCTATCATTTTTCCTAGTTTTATTTTGTAAGTTACAGTGGAGGCTAGGTGAAATTTTCCCTATAAAGTATTACTCTTAATTATAGTGTTATGAAGGTAGTCAATTATAGCTTAAGGGTCCAATTTTCTTTAGGATATAGATTCTCCACCCTCATTATCTCTATTTTGATGAGCCTACTTTGATTATTGGTATGGATATGTTTGACGTGATCAATAGGATGTGAGATATGTTGTCATGTAATTGAATTATAATAGTTATATAATATCTTGCACAAGTGTTGTTGTGACTGGGAACTTGTAAATTACTAAAAAGAAAAAAGACTTGTAAATTGAGGAGTAAGCATATGAATTGAGAAATCAAAGTTCTAAATGTAACAACTATGGTTGAACTTATACATTGGATTCAGTTTTAAGGAACAGGTCAACAAAGTCACATGTACTTAATTGAAGGACATTAATTAGAGAACAGGTCCTCTCTCAGAAGAATTCATAATACTTCAGATTGATAATTTTGTTTTATTCCTTTGTCTCTGAAGCTAGCCATCAGTATTATCTTACTTTAGGTCAACACACCCTTAGGAAATCTTATCTCCTTGAAATATTTCGGTCTTTCCGGAAATCAATTTGATGGGAGACCATTTGATGTTATACAATCACTTTTTATCAGTAATAGTAGTAATATTTTCTGTAGGGTTGTAAATCAATATTACCTTAATTTCGTTAAATTAAACTTTATCTTAAAAGTGGGTCTCAAATGGAATCCTCCCTTTTAAAAGTTGGGAAGCATGTCCATACTACTCGTCGCATTTAGTGCGCCCCATAGCAAACAACATATCTGAATTACTTATACATTGAAGAATCTCATCAATCTCCATCTAAGATTAAATCACTTAAGTACGTGGCCATTCACCACACATTTCACCACATGTGAATTACTTAGACATCTCAAATAATTGATTTTTTTGTATTCATTGTTAGGATTTGGTTGAACCCAAGCCGGAGGTGAATTGGGTGAAGATAAAAAACTTGCTCCCTTTTATAAATTTCAAGATAGCTTGCAATTCGGTGAGATCAATTTGTAAAACTGGAAAGAGTTATAAAAACTTTTACAATCATTCAACCATATATGCTGGAAATAAAGAGTTAAGGGATTAGAGAATGTGCAAACTCAAATTTATACTGCTTCGGTCCAATCCGTGACCTACGTCTAGTCCTCAAGCTCCACTTGAGATTTCCACTATTCTCTTTGTTTAACCAGGCACAAGAGACAAGCCTTTACAACCTACAAGTTTGTCCAGGCACTTATACTGCCTTTACAATCTCTCACAGAGACTCCCTCTTACTTCTCGTAAGGTTACAACTAATTTCCCAACTCAAGGTTACCCAACCTTGAGTATCTTTCAGGAAAATAAGATTAACAATGTTTCTTCTCTCAAAGAAGTGATTATGATAAACACTGAAGTGCATAAGAGATCATTTCACTCTTTCTAAGATAATCTATGGAAGCATGAAAAACAGAGTGAGAAGAGGATTCAGAATTTTGGCATTATGACTGTATAAGCTTACTCCTCTATCTTCTTACGTTTTGAATATGGTTCTATTTATAGGTCAAGATGATCTGAACGTTGAAGAATAGAACCGTTGTAAATGGAGACGTTGAGAATATGGCAGTTGAAGAAACTAGCCGTTATTTCTGCTTTTTGGCTCAACAATGACATCAGCATTTTCTTCATCATTGATCTTCAGTTTAATGCCCTTTGATAATATGAAACATGTCCACAAATGGTATAAATGATATTAAGAAACATTACAAATCATTTGGAAAAGTTTCTGGATGATCAAGATCAGATTCAGGATTTTCGCAACGGTAATTTTTCTGAAGCATAGATGGAAACTCGAGTATTGAACTTGTAGCATTACTTCATATTCGTCTCTGTCTGATCTATACTCGAGTTTTGCTTCTTATACTCGAGTATTGAAGATTCTCTCACGTTCATAGCTCTCTGTCTGAGCTATACTCGAGTATTCATTCGTAAACTCGAGTTTTCAAGTTATTCAGCACTTTGGTTGCTCTCTGACTTGATAAAGCTTTAATTTTGGCAGACCAATTATCCTCATTTAACTCTTTGTGTCTTCTTTCCAATGCAACAAGAATCAGATCTTAATTCATTGGAATTTGCCCGTTATGATCCGATGAAAGAAGATTGTTCTTTAACCATCATTTTTGCAGCGTTCTGAAATATCAGTCAACTTTCAAAGACCATATCTCTCTGGTCCGATCTTCATTTTAGTTGAATCAAGTATTGATGGAAAGCCCTATGAGTTTTCTTTCAAACCCTACCAATTTCAGCTCATTTCGATTTGTAGATTGTTAGTTATACTCAAATCATTGAAGCTTGGTTTGATGTATGGCGTGAATATTTGATCCAAATTTAGAAATTCAAAGCTCTCTCATCTAATCTTCTTTGGGCATGAAACTTTGCCAAGATGACGCATTGGATGTCTAGTTTCAGCCAAATTTGATTTCACCTCAATCTGATGTCTGGTTCAGGAGATATCATCAAATTACCAGACCTCGCCCATTCTAATCGTGGAACAGAGGTGAACAGAATTGCTGACAGAGCTAGAAACTCGAGTTTTCATTCACAGACTCGAGTTTTGTCGGGTCCAGAAGTACGAGAGAAGTTGACGAACGTCCCAAACTCGAGTATATAAGTTCCATACTCAAGTATTGACTCCCAAACTCAAATTTTGACTCTTTGACTCCCACACTGGAATTTTCCAAACTCCAGTTTTCTCATCCAAAAGCCAATTTCTGCAGTAAGCTTGTATACTCGAATTTAGACCTAAAAACTCGAGTATTCTTTTCCAAAATCTAATTTTCACTGTCTTTAACTCTGAATTGAGTTTCTCCAATATCCATTCAATTGTGAAGACTTATGATATCAATCTAAAACCTTGTAAATTGATTTTTCCCTTTTTTTTTAACAAGATCTTCCCTTTCTTTCTTCTCTTCACTTGCTCTACTCTATTATTTTTCTCTTTCTTCTCCTTTTCTTGAAGCTGATATTGGACTTGATATCCTCATTCTATCCATCAACTTCTTCCAACTTCCATCATGATTAATTTTCATCATTTGATCTCAGCTCATCATCTTCTTCAATATATCTTCATCTTTCTAAAATCTCATCTCTTTAATTATTCTTCAAAAACATTTCTTCTTCGATTGAACATTCTTCATAAATAAACTTGAACTGATCTTGATTGAAGAAGTTCCATTTAATAAACTCTTTCTAATTCAATTTCTCCTCTTCTTTTTCTTCTATTCCTTTTCCTTATCCTCATCTACATCCTCGTTCTCTTTGATCTTCTTCTTTTTCTTCTTGTTGATTCTTCTTTTTGATCATACTTCATGAATAAACTTCACAGCATTGATTCTACATGAAAATTCAAGAATTAATCAATGAAGAAGATAAACATACTACTCAATCTTTTTGCTTTGAACAATGGCATATGTATAAGTCATCAACAATGACATATGTATAAGTCATTGTAACATCCCAAATTTTGGGACTTTGGGAATTTAAAATATTGTACGAAAGATTATGATGGAAAATTTGTCCTTAATTATTTAAAAGATAATATTTGGAATTGAAAGGCATATTTTCCAAAATTTATGGATAATTAATTGTGAACAACTTTTGGCTTAAATATCTTGGGAGGTGATATTTTATGCCTAAGAAAAATATTTATTGTGGGAGAAATATCCTTAAATGGGAATGAGAATTTAATTTCCATCACCTATTTAAAGTTCCAATTAAAATTGAAAATAAAATAGTGTTGTAAAATATAAGAAGAGAGGAGAAAAGAATCATATGGGCCAACAATGAATAAAAAGACCCAAGGCCCAATGTATATTCTTGCAATCTTGAAGCCCAGAGCCGAAAGAAGCTTGGCCACGTGAGAGATATGGAAAATTAACAAAGGAATTATCTTCTCCCAGCTCAAGCTTGACGTGAAGGAATGCAGAAGCAATTGTATTATTTTTGAACCACAAAAGCCCATCTGTTTCAGCCCATTTCCTTTGATCCATTAAATCGATAGGACCAGAGAAGCAAGCAGCCGAAGAAAAATAAAAAAAAAAAAAAAGAGGAAGAAGCTCAGTTTTCTTCAGCCGCCGAAACCAAGGAGCAGTTGGCATTTATTAAGAAGCAGGTAATCATTCTTATCCGAAGCAGAGCGTCAGATGTGAACCATGCTTCTCGAGACACCAACAAGCCTTCGGACCAGCGGATTACAGTGGTTTAACTGGATACTCAGTTGGCTATAAAGCCGTTACATCCCAACTCGTTTTCATTTTTCATCCGTTCGGTGTTCGAGTAGAGATCACAGAAAAGAGAGAAAGGAGAAGGAGAGAGACGGAGAGAAACCGAGAGAGCTGGAAGAGAGAAGAGAGACCGAGAGTGTTGAGCTCATCACTGGCTCTGTTTCTTCGTTGGAAAACAGAGGAAAACAACAAGCTCCTTCCGTTGAATTCAAGCTCGAAAACCTTGGGTAAGTTTTGGAACTTGTCTTCTTAAGGTTTTCAGCATGTTTATCGGTAGCTTGTGGACTTTAAGCTTTGAACATGAATCTGAAACTGAAAATAAAACTGAAACCAAAACTGACGTAAAACAGAGGCTGTCATCGGGTTGTTTCTCTCTCTCGTTGCTGTATGTGTTTCCTTATGTGCATGGGTTCTGTTTTTGCAAAGAAAAGAAAGTACTGTGGGTGTGTGTTTTTTTAACGGTGAGCAGTAGAAGAAGAATGAAAAACGGAGGTGTGTGCGCGCGCGCGCATTTGACTGGAAGTGTATGCGTGCGCTGAAACTGAACTAAAAACAGAAAAGGATGAATCTTACGCACGTTTTACCTCTTTTTTTCTGGGCTGAAACGTAAAACAAGGGGGAAACTGTTAGAAGCTTAAATATATATATATATTCTCACACACACATGTATTCGCTGTTTTCAGTGAAGGAAGGAGAAGTTATTCTATTTTCATACCTATAAATTTATGAGTTTGTATAAGTATGATAAAGCTGCTGCATGTAGAAAACACTTTTGCAGATATAAATACATTTTACCTATATATATTATCTTGTGGGCCGAAGGTTTATGTGCATATATATACGTATTTGAATGCTTGATGCACAAAGTCAAGTCTTGAAGGTAATAAAATATGCTTATATATATGGTGTACGTGTGTATCAATATAAATATACAAAACTTAAAAGTCTTGGCATATGATAAAACGTCCCATATTGATGTTGGGGGCTGTTTTGGTTTTATATATTTATGCAATAATATATTAAGATGGTTATAATAGACAAAAGAAAAATGATGCTGTGTACGTGGTGACTGTTTGTGAAGAAGGAAAATATATGTATGTGTTTTTGCATAAGAAACACTAATTTATTATTGTTAGAGAAAAGTTAAGGGATTAATTATTATTAACTTTTTAAACTAATTCATGTAATTAGTTTATTCGCGATTTAAATAAGTGACTGACAGCGATGATAAATATTTTTAGGCAGAACTTGATATTCACTTGATACCAACAACTTCAGTATAGAGGGGAGGGATACACAGTCAAGGTAGGTAACTTTAATATGATAATCATGTATGTTAATGTTATGCAATTATTAGCTGATCATGTATGCTGGTTGAATTACTTGTTTATATTTTCCTAGATATGGATTTGAGGCTGCAGTCTCATGGGACTACGTGTCCTAGACAAGGATTGCGGTCCTTGGCCGTTAACTGTGGTTACGGTTATGTGTAATTTCTTCTATGCTTTAACATGTGCTAAATTGTCCTATTTATTTTCATCATGTGCATGAGATTAATTGTTACCCTGGGGTCCTTTCATTTGGACTCCAGACCACGTGAAAGATACAGGTAGTGGTTCGGGATCAGAAGACAAGAAGCAGCTGTAAGGATTACAGTAGTTGGAGCTTTTTGGAAAAAGTAGGAATAATTAGTCGGTACACTAACGTTTATCATTTGCCTATCTTGGATAACTGTATTAACATCCGACTACAGGATGAATCCGAATCGCGAAAAATTAGTCGGTATTTTCCAAACTAAGTTAATTTCAAAAACTTCGATTACGAAATCAAGTCGTCCAAATCACCCCGATCCTCTTCGCGTTAACTCTGATGAAATAAAGGCCCCGAAAGTCGGGCGTCACAGTCATCATCAAAACTAATTATTTCCAACATTCATAACCTCCTCCTTATGCCAATAAAGAAAAAGGAGGGAAGATCCATGGATATTAAATATCTCAATTTGGCATCTAATAATTTGTCAAGGCAAAATACTTGATTGTTGGAAGATGTGCAAAAATAAACTAATTATTATCAATTGTTTGATAATAACCATTTCAAGGGAACTTACCCACATCCATGAGATCCTTACCTTGGTTGAACTTATTGCAACTCTGTAACAACACACCCTTGAGAATTTTTCTTTTATTATTTGTTTCAAGAAAATTACTAAATTAGTATTCTTGGATTTTAGAAAGAATCAATTTTCAGAAATCATCCCATCATGTATAGGACGCATTCTCTCCATTGTGAAGGTCTTTCTCTTCATATCAAACAAATTCAATGGTGAGATTCCCAATCAAATTTGTTCTTTTGATTCTTTACAAACCTTGGATATTGCCCAGAACAACTTAATAAGACAATTACCCAAATCCATTATTCAAATATTCATAAACCAAGACTGTATATATGATGTTTCAAGAACAATTAATGGATTTTGATAAGAAAAATCAGAACCTTCCACAGCCTTTCTGAGAGATTCTGCATCTTCGACTGGAGAATGATTAATGGGAAAAATAAGGGTAGCCATGGTTGAATGTTATCTTAGTCTCTAGGGGTAATTGAAGCTTTTGTTATAGTGAAAATCGTCTTTAGAGTTCTTCTATATATGAGAGTGCCTCTCTGATACTGTGTCTATTGTTTAGTGGTTAATCTTTTGGTGGAATATTATATAGGGCATGGTTATTTTTGTTTTTACTTTTTGGTGGAACATTATATAGGCATGGTTTAAATGAATTATTGGATAGAGTTTGCCAATGATGAGTCATCACTCGGAGACTTCTTGCTGAAAGAAAAAGATTAGTTGAGTCTTGACAGTGAAATTAAAGCAGTATTATGGTTGGAAATAGTACAATTGCCATCTATCATCTTACTAATCCATTAGCTTTATCCAAATTTGTAAGGATACCAGAGTTATTAGGTTGTAATTTACAAGGATAATAATAGTAATAAGATTGTAAATAATTGCTTGCCCTTTCTTTTTAATTTAATTTATTCCTTTCCGTGGGGAAAATGGGGCATTAGGAAAAGGCTTAACCCACGTAAAATATAAGCAAAATTATTTTTGTAGAGCAATGTCTGTATTATTTATATTTTATATTAACATTAATATTGATACTGATGTTTGTTTGCCTCGTCTGTCATGTAAGGAAGAAAGAACAAATTAAGATTTCAAAATTTGATATCTTCTTGAAATGTGAGATCTCTCAATTTTTTTCTTGCACTAAATTAGGTAAGACACTATTTGCCTCTAATTTTTTAGGACCGTTCATATAAAGAAACAAAGAAGTAGGAAATTATTCTGTGAACAAGAGTTGCTTGCACAAAACAGCTGGCAATTGACTCGAATGTTATACGTAAAGAGATCAAACCCGAAAAAATGGTAAAAATAAATAAATAAATAAATCCTAACTTGATTGACCTTGTGATTAGGATGTAAAGAAAAGAAACAAAAAAACCAAAAGGAAAAAGCATAAATGAATCGAACACCACCATGCTCAAAGCTTAAATCATTCATATAAAGAAGCAACGTGGAACCAAAATTAGCATGCAATGATAGCTATGCAATGGAGTTTTGCTTTGGGAAAAGCAGGAAAATGGACTGAATTTGAAAGAGACGACAAATCTGACAAAGAACCAAACACGAAAAAAAAATGGAAAATGTGATTTTAGATTTCTTTGCTCGAAGATGGCATCACAACTTAGTTGACTTTTTTTTTTTTTTTTAACAAATTTTCAGGAATCATCCCATCTTACACTTCCTGAGACAAAATGTTGACATAAATTTTGGCGCGTACAACTCATATTTTGCCAAAATCATCAACCATGCTTTTCAATGTCAGATCTTGGCCATCCAATTTGCATTTCCATCCTTGCCTTCCGGATTAATTTTGTTCTCCTACTCTTAGCCATGCATGTGATGCCATTTACCAACCTTACCATTTAAAAAGTTAAGATTTTAATTAAAATATTAATAATATAATACTCAGTTTTAAAACCTTTTTTCTCCTTCTTCATAGTGTAAAATGATGGGTGGTTGCTTATTAATAAGAAAGGAAAAAGATAAAAGATCTCCCACAACAATTTAATCTGTTCTTTTTTCTAGAGAGACAGATTCAATCAATAATGAAATTGAAACTTCCATCTTCCATCAAGCCAGAAGGAGCAAAGAATAATACGGGTGGACCTTAGCTTTTTGAGTCTTGTAAGTCTTTTTTCTTTCTTGTTTATTAAAAAGAAAAAAGAAAAAAAACCAAAGAAAGAAGAGTACAGATATTGGAGTCCAACACCAAATTTTGAACATTTTTATTATCATCCAGAAACGTTACGGTTATTGTGAAGTTTAAATTGAAGTGCATATAATAAGTATAAGAGGCATTTCATATTTTTCTCGTCTCCTTTACACTTTATATCTCTCTATATGAATTTTGTCTCTCTTCTAGCTCATAAATTTGTAATTTTTGGCGAAATAAAATGGTATGAAAGACTTTGATTTGAGGAATAAGTTTGATGAAGAACACTTTTTAATTTGATAAACTTTTGGTAGCATTTTTTGCTCTTCAACATTCTCTTTCTAAAACTTCTCTTCAACCTCCTTTGATTGAATCATTGAATGGAGATCTTCTCTCTTCCCATGGCCAAATTTTGCACGAAATGATGGAGGAAAAATGGGGAAAGGATGAGCTTAATCCAAAAAAGGACATTATACTACTTCTTTTTCCCCATAAATTATACTAACCCACTATTTAATTAAATTTGGCTTGTACAAATCATTTTTTTGTAAGAATAGGTAATTGTGATAATCAACCTAACTCTTCAATGTTCAATATTGGCCATCCAATTTGACCTCCCATCCTTGCCCTTGGGATTAATTCTATTCACTCACTCTTGCCCTTGCATGTGAGGCTATTGACTAACCTTGCCATTTATCCTCTTTCAACAGGTTACTCTTTTCGAATGTGTCCCTCCACAGTCTTCTATTTTCCGATGCCACACCCATTTCCAGATATTGTTAAAGTAAGAGCATAATAGGAAATAGTAATAAATAAGTTAGTTAAATGTAGTTGATGCCTTATAAAAAGGACCAAAAATTTTAGGTAGTTGATTCCTTATAATAAGGACTAGAGGGAGTAAAACACATGGGTCCACTGTTTTATTTTTTTTTTTAAATCTACCGTGAATCAATGTTTTCTCCCATTTTTTTTAATATATTATATAATTTGAATAATAAATATTATAGGATATGGCATACCTTTTCCGTGAACTCTGCACTGATTTTCTAACACGACGACGATGAAAACAGCATCGGCCTCTCAGTGGATTCAATGATGTGTATTAAAAGTGGGGCCACTGAAAAATTTATTTCAACTTGTTATTTGTACTCACCTAGTCCTTATTATAAGGCATCCAACTTCTTTTTCTCACAAACCAAGAACTAAGGAATAGAAGTTAACTCATTAATTAGGTTTAAAATTAATAAATGTTTCCAACTTCACCCCTATTTTAATAATGTAGATTTAAATGAGTTAGTTAAAAATGAGGGTATAATGGGAAAATAGTAATAAATAAGTTAGTTAAAGTTGGTTGGTGCCTTATAATAAAGACCAAAAAATGTTAGTAGTTGATAAGGAGTATCTTCAGGTGGTCCAGAAACACATTATGTTTTCTCTCTCTTTCCTCCTCTCATCATCACACTCCAGCTTTTCATGTCTTCTGCCTTTTTTTTTGGTTACTCTGCAGTCTCCTTCATGGTCTCTTCTTCAACTTCTCCCCACTTACAAGTCAAGCTTCCAATCACATCACACCTATGAATCCACCGAAAAAACATCCTCTTCTCCAACCCGATTCTCAGATGAACCAGTACCACATTGAGTTCGAATTCCCCACGGCGATCTCAGATTCCGGTACGAATGCCGCCCTCCAAAACAACATCGTATTCATAAATCATCGTCGGACGGTGAACACCGGCGCCGGAGCAGCGGAACTGGAAGTATCATAACAGTTTGTTCGGATTGCTGAAGTTTCCGGAGCAAATGGAGCTGAGCGACATCAAGATGAGGCAGGAGCGAATGGAGCCAGCATCGCTGCTGAGGTTGCCGGCAGTCGAGGGTCAGCCAATGAGCACCGTGGTGAAGCATCAAAGAGACTTAAACATCATGCTTCAAGAGACTTTGCATGGAGCATCAGAGAGGGATGGGTTTGGCCGAGGAGCGTGAAGGAATCTGCAGAGTGAGAAGAAGGAAGAAGCTATCAGCAAGCTATCGTGCTGATAGCAAAGCTAATAGAAGTACACCAAAATCCTCCTCTTCGATCTGTTGATAATATCTGTGTTATTAGAAGAGAACAATCATGAGAAAAATGGTGAGATCAGTTGATCCGAAGGAAGATTGAGTATGGTGAAGGAAAAGATCAAGCACGAGCGAACGTGTTGATAACTTATAATAAAACTGAAAAAAATCTAGAAATAAGTCAGAAAAAATTTTAGAAAGATGAAAAAAATTTTCATTTAAGTATATTTTAAATGTTTACAAAAATTCTTTATTTATGAAATTTAGGGTTACTATACAATAAACACCTACACAATTAATATATTCATCACATTGTATGATTAATGAGAAATCTCTAATATCCATTTGGTTGATAGGGTACTCATACTGCTGTTATCACCCGTATTTTAGGAAAGAGATAAAGGAGAAACTCAAGAGTAGGTAGAGCCCGCATATAGGTCTATATATATTTGTAATTATGATGAAGTTATCAGAAGGCATTAATGGTTGAAAGCAACTTGCAACAACCATACGCCGCATTAATCAGCCTCGTGCAGACTTAAATTGTTTTCATGGGGCTGACTTAAATTTTTCCTTTCTTTTATTTGGTTTTCTTTTATTTATTTTTTGTTTTATTTTATCATCATATGACAATTTTAATTAAAAATTATTATTATGATTATGGTGTTAGTGAGGACACAAGTTTGAAAAAGAATGAGAGAGGGAATTGGTCAAAAAGTGTGGTAGAGAGAAGAAAAACAACGTGACGAGAGATAAAGCAACAACAACAACAACAAAATTGGGTTGGAACTTGGAACCGAAGCACTTCATTTATACCGTAAGAGATCTTAATTTTAAATCGTTGATCAGCAAACCAATTTATATACACTTATATTTCATAAATTTTAAATGCAAATAATTTATGTGTGTGGCTGTGTTCTAACATCAGGAGAATTTAATTCACACGTCTGCTTGATGCTAAATTAGAAAGAGAACATTGATTACAAACACCAAACCCGTAATCCGACGTGTAATATGGTACACAGATTTTTTTTTTTTTGGTAAGAATACGGGTCCATAACAGTTCTTGGGTATGCAAACCCAATACAGTCCCTATGTACCCATTTCACTACCTCTCTCTAGGGGGAGTAATATAGACTCTTTCCCACTCCTCTTGCCCAATACTTACATTAGCAAAGATATCAGCACACTTGTTACACTCCCTATATACATGCACAATTGCTACCTGGTGAAACTTCTGCATTACACGTCTGATCTGCCACAGCAAGCGTGTCTCCTTTTCTTCCTCCACCTGCAAATTTTGTATCAGGTTTACAGCAGTAATAGAGTCACTTTCCAGAATTACATTAACGAAATTGTAATTATCAGCTAACTCCAAACCTGTCCAGATTGCCAAGAGTTCAGCCTTGATCGCTGTTCATATCCCCAGCTTCTTAGAGAAACCACAGATCCATTCTCCCACATTTCCTCAGATCAGCCCTCCACATCCTGCTTCTTTCTTAATTCCTTTAGAGACACCATCAACATTAATTATCACCCATCCCTCCTTGGGGCTACCCAGCTAATGCATACCTCTTTCTTCTTTCCCATTACCCTCCCAAAATCCACCTTAGCTCGTGTGATATTTGTAACATCCCAATTTTCTGGGTCCTACTGGAATATTATGAAAATTTTAATTGTGAAATTTGGGCTAAAAATAATTATGAGAATAATTATTGGGAATTAAGACCTATATTTTCTTTTAATTTATTTCGAGAAAAGAATAAAATTTAAAGAATAATTGCAAGTGATAAGTTTTAGCCCTAAATATTATGAATTAATATTTTATGGCCTAGGAAATTAAGAATTTAATTTATTTGGGATTGTTGCAATTAAAACTAATTGCAAATAAATTATTGTTTAAAAAAGAGAGAGAGAGAGAAAAGAAGGAACAAATGGATTCTTTATTCCTCCATATGGGCCCAACACGTGAAGACAATTAAGAAAGCAGCTAGGCCCAATCATCCAACATCAGCTGAACTTGGCCACGAGAGAATCATATATATATTACCACAATGAATCATATATCATCAGCCTCCACCATAACGCAGGAACAGCAGCAAATGACCAAGCCCATACACAGAGCACCCATCATGGCCCATATAATTAAGACATGATCAGCCCATGATACTTACAGAACCAAGAAACTGAGCCAATTGTTTATTTCCCAGTTCCAGCAAAACCGAAAAAAAAAGAAGCTCAGTTTTTCTCTTTTCTTCAGCCGCCGAAACTAAGGAGCTGACGGCATTAATTAGCAGCAGAGGATATGCTTATCTAGAAGCAGAGATCAGACACTAACCATACATCTCGAGACTCAAAAAGACCTTCGGACCAGTTGATTAATGTGGTTTAACCGGATCTTCAGCTGGCTATAAAGCCATCCCACTTCAGCTCATTTCCATCCGTTCGGTGTTCGAATAGAAACCACAATGAGAGAGAGTTGAGGAGAGGGTGAAGCCGAGAGTGGGAAGAGGGAAGGGAGGAGAGTCCAGCTGGGATAAATCTCCCCTGGTTTGGCCGACAAGAACAGAGGAGTACATCAGCAACGTTTCATCACCTTCTGAGTTTGGAAAGCGAAGGTAAGTCTTAGATCTTACCTTTCCCAAGATTTTCAGCATGTTCATCGGTGTCATATGGACTTTAAACGTTGAACCTAAATCGGAAACTGAAAATAAAACTGAAGCTAACACTGAACCAAAAATGGAACCAAAACAGGGGCTGTAGTAACGGTGCTGTGCGTGAGTTTTCTGTAAGAACAAAAAACGTGTATATATATATATATATATGAGTAAACGTGTGCTGTATGCGTTTTCCTGTGCCTGGGTCTGTCTTTTTCTTTGCCAGGGTGAAGTCAGGATTTAGAATTGATAGGTGCACAATTAGTTTAAGGGTTGCCCTGAATTTTTTTTTTTAAGAAAAGTTTTAAATGCATTAAGATTGTATCATTGACATTTTCTGGAAGGAAAAAAATTTGACAAGATTAAAGAACATGTTGGAACCTATAAGAAATCAAAGAATGAAGAATTATAATAACTAGAAAGTGGGCAAGCAATGTTGGCTTCGTCTTCAATTCATCATAAATGAATATGCAATGGAAGCAATTTCTTAAGATAATTTCCTAGTTTATGTCCTACATATGCTGTTTAAATTATTTTGGCTTTCCAGTCCGGCAAATGTTTTAGGTTTGGCAGCTTTTGTAATCTTCGGCCAGGATAATTGAAGATAAGAAGTCCATTGTCTCCTCTCGTGGAAGCGGACACTTTAAGAAACCAGGAAAAAATTGAAGATAAGCCAAGAATCTTTAATCATTAATATAGCAGAATAAAGACATCATATAAAAAGCTACAACATATTATTGATGCCAGGAACAAAAATCACATAAATCAGTATTGCATGAAAAATCAAGTAGCTAAGAAGGAACCAAATTCAAAAACAATTTAGTAAAAATGTCGCAGATAAGGTTTCCAAAACATACAATCAACAAATTCAACAAGGAAAAAACTGAGCTATCGAAATCTGAAAGTTAGATCAATGTCAGCCCTAACACTCTAATTCATTTTACAATGATAATCTACCACAAAAGACAAGAAAAATTAAAACAAGAAAGCAACAGAGAATGAAAAATTGAAAGGCATTTGGTTAAAAGAGGCGTATTGGAGCCTTTCTTCTCAGTCGGCGAACAAAGTTGAGAGAAAGGGAGGACGTGTGGTTGTCACAAACACCGAACCAGAACTTGCTTTTTTGAAGGAAGGGGATAAAACAAAAACTTAATTAAATTACACCAGCTTTTGTAATCTTAGGTTATTAATTATTATTCAGTTTTGCCACGCCAATTCAAGAAAAGAGAGGAACTTTCATACATACCACCACACACACCCAAGTATATAGGCCAGAGGCATAGAAACAAACGAAGGAGACTCCTGAAATTACACACAGACAACAGCGATATAGGGGGAGAAAAACGCAACCCACGCACCAACAGCAGCTAGCATAAATGATAAAGAAGGATGAACGAACGCCACCGGCACACAGGCCTCAATCGAACTCACTCACATGACGGAGAGTGACGGCGGAGATTTTGGAGCCTGATCGATTCGAATGGGAAAAAACGATGGAGAGAGATAGAGAGTGAGAGAACGGGATATACAAATGGGGAAAGGGAAAAGAGGAAAAGGGAAAAATAAAAAAAGGGATGAAGAGAAGATGCAGGTTTCGAACTTGCGACCAAAAGCTTAACAAACTATACTATCCATCCATATTATTACTAAATTATCTCAATTTATATATATTTTATTTATGGGTTCACTTGCCCCTCATTGGCACAAGTGTAGCTCCGCCCTGTTCTTTGCTGATACTGTGTCTGAAATATATATATGGGTGTGTTAACGTGTGTGCATGCCGTGGGCCTGTGGAAAGAAAAAGAAACTTTAAGGATAAAAATATATGTGTGAATCGGTGCGTGTGTTTTCTGTATAAAAGAAATATATATGTATACCTATGTCGTACTGTGGGAAAGGAAAGAAAAAGAAAAAGGAAAATGAGATAAGTTATACATGCTTGCTGTCATACATGGGTTAGGGTCATAGAGATATTTTTGCTGCTAGAGAGGGAATGAAGCTAGGATAGTTTGGGTTTTTACATACCTAAGATACATATATGAGTGGATGTGATTATGTGTGTATGTCGTTTCTGCATGAAGAAAAGGAAAGAGAATAAAACAAGTATAAAGAAAGGAAATGAAATAGCCTTATTTCATGCTTGTGTGTGTATCGTGTTGCCCAGTGGAGGAAGAAAGAACAAAAGTGTGCTGAATATATATGTAATAAAATGCTAGGAAGAAGGAGACCTTTTAGATTGTATAAACATATATGGGCTTTCCGTGGCTATCCTGGGATAAAAGAGAGAGAAGTTTTTTTGTTTTGTTTTGTTTTACATACCTATATAAATGTTTGAAACCGTGAAAGGTCCAGAGGAAAATAAAGTTATTTTATTTCCATTGCCTATATGTGTATATGCTGCAAATCTCCCTTAGTCCAGCACGTCTTGTTTCTTCTTTTTAGTCAATATATATTAGAAATACACATTTAAATTGTATGCAAAAGAAAAAGAAACGTATATGATAAATGACTTTGACAATATTTGTACTGGGTATATTTGAGCTTATAAATACATAAATATTAAATTAAGGGAAACAATAAGAAACATTAAATTAGTAAAATTATCTTCTGGTAAGAAGATGGTCATTTATTAAGTTTGATTGTCTATTATTAATGGAGTAAGGGAAATAAATAAATAAATTACTTAAAAGTGATTAATAGGAGAGAGTTAATAATAATTAGTAAAATAGTAATACCAAAATAATTAGACAGAAATTAGTATTATTATTAGGATAACAATAATAACAAATAATGTTATTATTAGGAAGAAGTGATAATGACAAATAATAGATGAGAGAAATTATTATTATTTGGAATAATAATAATAATAGTAACAATAATAATAGTGATAATAATAATAATAGCAATAATAATAAAATTATTATTGTTAGAGAAAAAGATTAAGGGATTAATAATTATTAATCTTTTAAACTAATTCACGTAATTAGTTTATTTGCGATTTGAATAAGTGACTAACAGTGATGATAAATATTTTTAGGCAGACCTTGACACGTTTTCCTGATCCCAACAACTTCAGTACAAAGATAAGAAATCAAGGCCAAGGTAGGTAACTTTAATCTTATAATCATGTGTGTTAATGTTATACAATTATTAGCTGATCATGTATGCTGGTTGAATTACCTGTTTATGTTTTCCTGGCCATGGATTTGAGTCTGCGGTATCATGGGACTGCGTGTCCTAGACAAGGGCTGCGGTCCTTGGCCGTTAACTGTGGTTATGGTTATGTGTAATTTCTTCCATACTTTAACATGTGCTATTATGTCATTTTATTTTCATACATGTGCACGAGATTAATTATTACCCTGGGGTTCATTCATTTGGACTTCAAAC
The DNA here is from genome assembly GCA_037074495.1 of Acacia confusa. Taxonomy (NCBI): domain Eukaryota; kingdom Viridiplantae; phylum Streptophyta; class Magnoliopsida; order Fabales; family Fabaceae; genus Acacia; species Acacia confusa. Next base: position 39,646,365 of record CM073502.1, on the reverse strand, counting down.
CTCATGAAAGACACAGGGAATGGCTCGAGATCAAAGGGTAAGAAGTAGTTGTAAGGATTACAGCGGATTGAAACTTCTTGGAAAAAAAAAAAGATTAGCTAGACGATATTTAATGTTTATCATTCGTCTATCTTGGATTAATGTATTAACATCCCATTATCGGATGAATTCGAATCGGAAAAAATTAGTCTGTATTTTCATACTAAAGTAATTTTAAAAACTTCTATTACAAAATCAAGTCGTCCAAATCTCCTCGATCCTTTTCGCGTTAACTCTGGTGAAATAAAGGCCCTAAAGGTCAGGCGTCACAATATCTTCCACATACTTCATCACAATAGCTCTCTGATTTGGTGGTCTCGAGAATCCCTTCTCAAATAGGCTCCTGTTCCTCCAGTTCCACAAGCACCAGTAAACTAGTCCAAAAATTAAATTCCAGTGATTCTCATATCTCGACTGATTTGTTTGCCTCGCAAGTGTATGAGTCTTACAAATAATAAAGTGATAAGTAGAGTATCGTTCCCACGAGAACTTAGTATCCAAAACTTCGATTAGGCATTGATTTTACACTTTCGTTTAAGTTGAGCTAAAACAAAGCTTTGATGAAAAATGAGAATTTTTAAAGACTATTCCTAAAAATAAAAATTAATAAGAGCAAATTATTTTTTTGGATTTTCAAAGATTTAATAAAAGCCTAGGATTCTTCTTCCCCTTTTTGCATTTCATAACATTGAATTAATTTCCTTTCTTTTAGTATTTCCATATATATATGTGTGTTAGTCTAAGGTTCACAAATACTTGATAAGCTCTCTCAAGTCAATATCAAGTTTCTCTTCTCATTAAAATGCACAATCTTTTGCTACAATTAATGAGAATCAATATTAAGCAACAACCTTAATGTGACAATGCAAGATTGGTAAATATATCTCTATTTTACCAATAAACCATCCATTTATCAAGTAAACTTTAAGACAGACATGATTTCAATCAAGTTCTACACCTAGATTAGCTTTCTCAAGTCAAACCTAAGTAAATAATTCATCTAAATGGTGACCAATCAAATCAATTAGAAGCATTAAGCCTATATTAAAATCAACACATATAAATATTTATCTACCAAAAGAGAGAATTATCCAAATATTAATCCATACAAAAAGGTTAAAAGAATCCTAAAATAAAGTGTTTGACTACTCATAACCTTAGAGCAAGAGACTATAATCTTAGCTGAACTCATGGAGAAACAAAAATAGAAAAGAGGAGAAAATAAAAAGGAACCAAGGTAGATTGCATTCTCCAGCCCTTGCTTTATTCCTTTCATTCTGCGCGTCGCCTTCTGCTTCTTCCATTAATTCCTGCGCGCCGCTCCTCCTCTTTCCTCTTCTCTCCGTGAAGCTCCCCAAAACAATTGCCGCCTCTCTTCTCTGTTTTTGGGTTTTGTCTTCTCCCTTTTCTTTCTTCAATTTCGTCCCAGACTCTCTTTTAGGTTTCCTTCATTCAATTGATTGATCCATGGGCCCACTTCTTTTTATTCATTTGCTTGCTGCCTCTTCACACGTCCAGATCCTTCCATTCTTTTAATCATTTAGGTCTTTTCCCTTCTCCAAGCCAATTCAAACCATGGGCCCAATTCTATTTACATTCAATCTCCATGAATTAGCCCAATGACGTCTATGCGGCCCAATTCCATTTCAATCCCAAGTGGTCCAGCCCGAAATGCTCCTCTGGCCCTATTCAAGTGATATAATAATATTAGTAATATAATAACAATAAATCTTTATTCCTTTTTTTTTTTTTTTCTATTTTTAGAAAACTTCCCATCTATTATTTCCTAAACTCAAAAACATTTATTTTAAATTGAAACCCCACAAATGATGGGCCTAATTTGATTTCTCTTAAAATCTTAAGAAAATCTCTTTAATTTAGTATTAATGACTTCCTAAATATATTAAAATATACCTCAAATCTATTAAACAAATCTATTAAAATTAGGAAGTCATCAAAATTCCACTCAAACCATTGTTTCCCTTGCAGATTTAAGAATTGAGGCTCAATAGTTACCTCTTTCAGCTCACTCCATAATTTCCAAGCTAGTTCACAGTCACGCAGTACATGCATGACACTTTCAAACTTCTCTATGCAGGCATGACAGAACGCAGATCCTCCCATGATCCTGCATCTTCTCTTTGTTGTAAGTAGTCTGTCATGGATGGCTAGCCACAGAAATGTTTGAACTCTTCTAGGCCCCTTCCATTTCCACAGCTTCCTCCCTACGCCCTCATCCAATGCTTGCTCTGCTTTCAATTAGCGATACATATCTGATACACAGTAGCTAGCTTGAGCATTGTTTCCCCATTGTATAACATCTTTACTTTTCAGCACACTAGGAGGAGGAAAAGCCATAATAAGCTTTATGCCATCTTCACTCACCCATTCATCTATTCTCTTCAAATCCCAATCGCTTGCTTCATTTACCATGTCACTAATCAGGGTATTTCTTTCTATCTGATCCACTCCCACAGCACATTGATCTATTAGCTTACACCCCATTTCCACCCATTGGTCTTCCCAAAATTTGATACTTTTCCCATCCCCTACTTCCCAATTGACCTTGTTGACAACCTTTGGCCAAACCTTCTCCAAAGCTCTCCATAATTCTGAATCAGATTTGACTGTTTTGCATTCTTTCCACAGTTCCTTTTCTCTTCCATATTTGCCTCTTAATACTATTGTTCAAATGCTCTCTGGGCTCGAGATTACATTCCACACTACTTTACCTAGTAGAGCACTATTCATGATCTCCATATTTCTCAATCTCAATCCTCCATTCTTTTTTTCCATACACAAAGTCTCCCAATTCACTACATGAAGCTTCCTTTTTCCTTCTTCACTACCCCAGATAAACTCCCGCTGCATTCTTTCCATTTCCACCCTTACACTTACTGGAATTAAGGAGTGCTGCATAGTAAAAACTTCCATCTGGTTTGTGACAGACTGGACTAAGGTGATTCGGCTAGCCAAGGATAATGTTTGTTTCTTCCAGGAACTTAGTTTGCCTTGCATTTTATCAATTAATCGTTGGTATTTCCTCCTACTGATTACAAACACCAAACCCGTAATCCGACGTGTAATATGGTACACAAATTTTATCCTTGCATGGATATGGGCATTTAATTGGAGTCCCCATATAGAAGAAGAAGAAAAGAGGGGGAAAATTATATTACTTTATTAATTTTTTCAAGATGTGTTTGATTTGAGGGGGGAAGGGAAAATGATTCTCTTCCCTCATTTGGTTTAAAATTTTGGAGGGGAGGGAAGTGAAAATTTTAAACTGCCCTCCCCTGCCCTCTCAAACCAAACAAAAGATCATTTGATTTAAAATTTTGTATGGTGATTCAATTACAATCAATTTTTTAGAAAGTGTTGTTGTGACTGGAACTTGTTATTACTAAATGAAACTTGTGAATTGATATATGTTCTCTAGTAATTGAATTACAATGGGTTTAGGGTAGAAGTATTAGTATGACTGGGAACTTGTAAATTACTAAAAAAGACTTGTGAATTGGGAAATTAAACCAAATGAATTACAACAGGTTTAGGGTAGAAGTATTATTATGACTAGGAACTTGTAAATACTAAAAAAGACTTGTGAATTAGGAAATTAAACCCCATGAATCGAGAAACTGAAGTTGTTAGTATAATAACCATTGGTTAGATTTATAAATTGTTTAGGAATGAGTCAACAAACTACACCTAAATGAAAGATATTGCTTAGAGAACAGGTTCATTACTCTCAACAAAATTCATTGTATTTCATCAATGTTCGAATGTCATGTTAGTAGAGGATGAAAATTTCTCTCACATATCATGTGATTGAACTTGATATATCCTATCAACATAAAAAAGAATTCATAATACTCCAACCACCAGTGAAGGCAAAAATTTGTTGATTAGAATTAAAGAATCCATGGAGAAGTTCCTTGCTAGCATTCTTGAGAATATGCTAAAAGATCCTCAGAATTGGCTACAACACTAACAATTTGCTTAGGAACAAGACAATAAATTTAGATTGAACCTGAAATATGAGTAGAACACCAACCTTGCCATTTTGATTCTCAAGATAGTACCGAGGGTCTATTGGTACCTTTCTTAAGCCTGAAGTTCTTATATTAGTCTAGGTAAAATATAGCTTCATAAACTAAGGCACGCTTTCAAAAATAAAGAACTTTCAATCAGGAATAATATTTTCCATGAAGTTGTAATGAATGTGACTATGTTAATTTGCTAAATTAAACTCAATTAGTACATCAAGAAACAAACTCATCATAAAAATGGGTCCCAATTGGATCTTCTTTTTCAAACGTTGGGTAGCTTGTGCATAGTAGTGCTCGTTGCATTTGGGGTCCATGCCAAACAACAGATACATTGAAGAATGATATCCATGGAGAACTTCCTTATACATTAGTTGAAAAATCTCATCAATCTCAATTTAAGCTTAAATTACTTAATTGGTCATATACCACATGTGAATTACTTAAACCTCTCAAGTAATTGGTTTTTTGGATTCATAGCCTCCTTCTTATGTCAAAAAAGAAATATCCAATTATATTAGAATATCTCAATTTAGCATCAAATAATTTGTAAGGTGAAATACCTAATTGGTGGAAGATATGTGGTGAAATAATGTAATAATTATAACCATTTCAAGGGGATCTTGCCCACATTCATTGTAACGCCCCTATTTCCTAAGTTCATTATGAGGTTCAATTATGACTCTAAGACTTTTATTAAACTAGTTCATGTGTATTTATCATAGTAAAGGAATTAACAAATCAGAGTAAGTCACAACAAAGAGCGTACTTAATCGTTTGGACGACTGAGTAATTGATTTCATATGCGCAGACATATGCTGGTTAATTAAAATTTCCAAAGGAATAAAAGTGTGATACAACTTACATTCATTGCAGTGATCTCGGTTGATGTGATAGGTTACAGTAATCCGAAAGGTTTAACAATTCACACTTCATACATTCCCAAAATCCAACTCCTTCTGAGCCTTTACGTGTGTTGCTTACCTCTTTCTCCTGCTCCCGATCCTCCTGATCCTGAAGCTAGGGTAAATTATGAGATTCAATGCCCATTGAATCTTAGATAACAGTTAACCTTATGCTCAAGTATAACAGTATGTATGATAAATGTTCATTTACATTTCAGCATAAAACTATACATAGCACACAACACATGTAATAGTTTATATCTCAACAATTACAAAGCATACAACAATTGTAATGTTCACCTTTATATAACACATAGCACATGTAAGGTTCACCTTTACATAGCACACAACCCATGTAAGGTCCACATAGTTTGCACATAAACCAGTGCCACGCCCCCGGCGTATCCTCAACGCTAGAAAAACATTCATACAACATTACTAAGACTGTAACCCGTTTTCAAATTAAAGTTGAATGTATTTAAATATGGTGATCTAAGACCTAGTCTTAGCCACAATCCATGACCCAAGACCAAGTCTTGTCCATGACTATATGAATCAAATCATCACATATAAAGTATACAAGCAACATAAGAGTTAGAGTTACACTACGTGTCCGTACCTTAGTCCTTGACACTTGTGGTACATTCACCTTTCAGTACTGGTTCCAAATCTTCTCGGATATCCTATAATATCATCACTGCATTATTTCTCTTATAATGAACGTCCTAAGAGATGGTCTTAACATCCTAAGAGATGGCTTTAACCCTATTGACCTTTCTACCCCAGGTAAATTTTATTCCATCTATATTTTTCTTTAAGTATTATTGGTTAATAATAATACTTTCTATTAATAATTCCCTTTAACATTTCTCATTCCTTTCCTAATAATATTTATTATTACTATTATTATTATTATTCCCAATAATAATAATAATTCCTCATTTATTATTTATTAATACTAACTCATTTAGTTAGTTAATAATTTCCCTTGACAATAATAGTTTTATTGTTGTTATTGTTGTTGTCGTCGTCACCAATAATAATGATAATAACTTCTTATTTATTATTTTCACCCTTCCCATATGCACACAATAGAGTCATGATTTCAAATTCCAACGTCTCTCTTTCTCTTTTACATATATAATATTAAACAAAACAACTAGCAATATGTGATTGTATATGCAGTAAGTTCTTTTTCTTCTTCCTACAGTAGCTGTCTTTCCTAGGCAACAAGCAACTACATATATTTTAGTGTTTATATATGTATAATAACTTTCGCAGGTTTCCCTCTTTCTTCTCTCTGGATTCCCTTGTTCACTCATACCTATTAACACCCACATATATACAGGTCTATCATTTTCCCCCCTTCTCCCTGGACTCTCACGGCATGCACATATATATATTCCTCAACTTGCTCCTCCTTTCCTTTATATTTACATTAACAGAAGGATCTCATTTCTTTAAGCACACACCAAACACACACACACACACACACACACACACACGTCAACCTATTTACTCTCATACTTATGCAGCAATATACGCACATATATTGGATATTCTTTCATATTCCTTTCTCTCTTACGACATACACACACAAATACCCACTGGGCAGTCACGGCTTCATCCCATAATGTCGCAGAAAATATTCACATGCACCTAAAAACCGATGACAAAAGCTTCAGCGTTTTTCTCTATTCTTCCTTGAGTTCCAGCGACACATGCACACATATTAAAGATCCTACATGTATATCTATGACAGTGAAACCGATGACAGCAAAAGCGTTTAATATTCTGATATATTTTCGGTTAAACAGCCCCCTGTTTTGGTTTCATTTTCAGTGAGTTTAAACTTGGTTTCCTTTTGCTTAAGGTTCACAAACTACTGATGGTAATGATGAAAGCTTTGAGGAAGGTAAGTTACATGACTTACCTTAGTTTTCAAGCTTGAACCGAAAGAGATAGCTAGTTGCACTTCTCCTCTGTTTTCCGTCAGCTATACAGGGGAAAAGTGTTTTTGATCTCCTCTCCTTCCTTTGCTCTCTGAGTCTCTGTTTCTCTCTTCTCTCACTCTCGATTTCTCCCTCTCCTTTTCTGTGTTCCCCTTCTTTTTTTTTTTTTTTTTTTTTTAAGCACTGAACGATAAGAATGGGACGGATGAGAGAACACTTAAATAACGAAAACAAACCCAACGTCCAGACAAAGCTATCAGTCCTTAACCATCGGTCCAAACGCAAGGTTCATTGGTTAAAGACACAAGGCTCGAGAGATAAGGCCTTCAAGGATTTCTCACTGATCCGTCGTTGCTCCTAATGATGATTTTATCTCTGCTGTTAATAAATGTGATCTTTCTTTTCCTGTGGTCCCGTCGGTTTGTTGGATAATAAGCAATGGAAAAATGGTATTTGACTAGGGTGAGTTGGGCTGAATTTTTTTTGTTTTTGGTAAATGAAAGTTTTGGAAGGGTTCGACACTAGTTCCCTACTAAGACAGGGTATAGCCCCGGACTCTATGAGCATTTACTGGGGACTTACAAGATCGCCTATCAAAAGAGTCCCATCGACGGTACAGTAGAGGGATCGAACCACAACCTAAGGGCCTAGTCCTGGATCCCTTACCATCTGTGCCAACTCTCATTGGCGACTTGGGCAGAATTGTTTTTTTTTTTTTTATACTTAAAATGGTGGCAAGTGTGCAACCATTCCGGGTACTGCAGTGGCAAAGACGACCCTCCCAACAATGGTAGCTCAATACAAGGCGGATTACGAGTGGTTTTACCGCAGCTCGAACCCTAGACCTTTTAAGGGAATCCAACGCCACATTCCGCTGGACCAACCTGGTGTTGGTGGCTGAATTTTTTTTTTTTTTGGTGGCTGAATTGTTTCTGCATATAATGAGCTTTTTGTTCCTTCGGTTATGGGCTGAAGACATGGGCTTTTGTGTTTCTTCACTGCTACACGAATCTGCTTCTGTTCCGTGAAAAACGCTGAACATTGATTACTGTTGGATTTTCTGTTGCTTAAGTCGCGATCTGCCTCTTTCGGTTTGACTGATGCTGGTTAATGGATAAATGAATAATAGGTTTTGGGCTTTATGGATATTAAATAATGGGCTGGAACAATTGGACTGTGATCCAAAAATGAATTGCTTCTGCATTCCTTCGTCGGACTGAAAGCTAAGGAACAAGAAAATGATTCATTTGTTGCTACTATGGGCTTCTTCACATGGGCCCAAATCCAAATAATATTGGATATGTGTTTTGGGCTTCTCATTTACACTTAAATACAATTAATATAAAATCTTAAATTTCCAATAATTAAGTTAATAATTATTCTAGGAAATTTGGTAACCTCATCCTCCATAATTTTAGGCCTAATTATTCTTTGCTTTAATTATTCTTTTCCCAAAATAAATTAAGGGAAGAGAGCCTAAATGCCAAACAATCATTCTCATATATAATAAGGCCAAATTTCATAATTTAATTCCAAAAAATATTAAATTTCAACTCCCAAAATTTGGGATGTTACATTCATGGGATCCTTACCTTGACTAAACTCATTGCAACTTCGTAAAAATACACACTTGAAAATTTTGCTTATATTATTTATTTCAAGAAAATTACTAAATTAGTATTCTTGGATTTTAGAAAGAATCAATTTTCAGGAACCAAACCATCATGTGTAGGACACATGCTCTCAAGTGTGGTCATCTTTCTCCTCATATCAAACAAATTCAATGGTGAGATCCCCATTTAATGGCATTCTTTCCATTCTTTACAAATCTTAGGTTTTTGCACAGAACAACTTGATAGGACAATTACCAAAATGGATAAGCCGCCTGAAGGTTTTGAAAGTAAAGAACACAAGCTTAGAACCATACGTGTTCACGCGAGGAAATAGTACTTCCACATGTATAAATAATGTGCTTCTAGAGTTGAGAGGAGCATTTTATGTATATAGTTGGTTGGGACTCATCACAAGAATAGACCTTTTTTATACTAAATTGAACTTGTCAAACAATCTTTTGAGTGGTAAAATTTCTCAAAATATTGAAAATATGGAATTATTGGAGTGGACTTCTCAAAAAATCAGCTTTAAGGTGAAATCCCACGAAGCATGTCCAATTTGAATTTCAAGAGAAGTTGAACAGGTCTTACAATAATTCGATGAGGGGGAAATTTTAAATAGGCACTCAATTGCAAACCAATGACGGATCAATTTTTGTGGGCAATGATCCCCGTGGTCCTATACTATTAAAGAATTGCAATGAGATGTTTAATGCCCCAAACAATGACCATGAGGACAAAGAAGGTAATTAAGAGAAATTTGGTCACTTGGTTTTATGTGAACATGTTGTTGGGATTTTTTTTAGGATTCTGTATAGTAGTTGATCTTTTGCTCTACATTAGATCATGGACGTGAACTTGTTTTCCGTTCATTGATTGCATATGGTACAAACTTCAATCTTGTTGGTGTTAAGGACAAAAAAATAAATAAATAATTGCGTGATTGTAGTTAAGGCTTAAAAGCATATTGCATGTAGTTAAAGCTTTTCTTTAGAAACATACAAAATGCCTGTACTCCTTAACTACAGTCACCCAATTAATTTTTGTCTCTTACAAGATTGAAGTTTTTACACCATTTGCAATCTTGAAACAAAAAATAAGTACACCACCATCACATATTGTAGAGAGTAAGTGGCCAGCTACTACACAAAATCCTAATGACATACTCACATAAAACCCATTGAGCACATTTGTCTTACCTTCTTTGTAATCACATTGTACATGTCATTGTAATTCTTTAATAATGAAGGACTACACAGATTATTGCCCACAAAAATTGATCCTCCACAACTTTACATTAGACTGCCTCTTGGAACTTTTCCCTCTCATCAAATTATTGTAAATTATTGTAAGACAAATTGAACTTGCTTTAGAAATTCAAATTGGACACATATTTGTTAGGATTTCACCTTAAAGTTGATTTTTTTGATAAGTTCAAACTCGAACAATTCCATATTTCCAATATTTTGTGGAATTTTACCCTTGAAAAATTGTATGACAAGTCCAAAAAATGCACCTTGTCTTAGTCTGCTCATTATGTTCACACTAGCTCTAGTCTGTGCTTGACTACTTGTTGTCTCCTAACTCCCTTGATATCTCCAATATTTTTGTAGTTTTTATTTCCAAAACTTATTTTCAAAAATAATTTTATAAGACATGCGAATAGCTACTCAGAGTAGTATCTGTTTCATTAATTGACGATTATGTTAAAAGAGTTTAAAATGATTAGATTATGAAAAAATTAGGGAGCATGACAAAGATAAATAAATATTTATTAATAAAAACGTTAAAAATTGTAATTATTTTAAAGGACTAAAAATTAAAATATAAATATTCAATTACTTAATTAACCCTAACCGTACTCTATACATTTTCATTAACCTCATCTTAACTATTTGATGGTTAGTTATCAATTGATGTTCCCATGTCAATTGTATCCATAAATTGAATTCGCTTTTTTGGTCTATGAAAAATCACATATTTTAAATTATAAGGTTTTTTGTGTGATTTTGATAAGTTTTTAGAAATAATCAAAATCTAGAAAGAAATAGATTTCTAATTATTTATAGATTTTAAAGGTTATTTTAACTTGAGTAACTTTTAAGATAATCTGATGTGTACAAATCATAGAATGGATGGATAGTGTAGGAATGATAGTCCCTCTTATGGGAATGAAAGGGATATGGGTGTGTGTTTATAAAAATAACAATAAAAAGAATACAAATAAAGATCAAACAAAAATTTTCAAGTTTGAACAGTAATCATAAAGATCAAATTATAATACAAGGGTCACTCGCTTAATTATGATGGTCGAATATAATTTTACATAAACAAAGCAATTATCACTTAGATTTCCTTCTTGCATTGTATATATGGCTCAATCAGGGGGGTCCATATAAAATATGTATAAAATTTAATCAATATATATATAATAAAACTCATCCCTCAAGATCAGGGCTTTTTTCCCATAGTGCCCCTTTTTAGGAAATTATTTACCAAAATGCCCCTACTTTGAAACTATTTCTCATTATGCCCTCCTCTGGAAACATATTCCCAATCTACCCTCATTTAGTCGATTAAACCAGGGGTTTAGTTGACTAAATTTCGAGGGGTTCAAATTTTTTTGAATCCCCTCGAAATTTAGTCGACTAAACCCATGGTTTAGTCGACTAAATTAAGGGGGTGGGCGTTAAAAAGCCCACACCCGACATTTAGTCAACTAAACCACTTGATTTAGTCGACTAAATTTTGACGGTGAAGGTTTTTAAACACCCCAAACGCCGCTAATCGACTAAATCTCCTCCCCAAACCCCTCCCCCATCTCTTTTTCGCCAAAATCTCTCTGAATCTGTTGGTGGGTTGCGAAGAGAACTTCAATCAACTTGCATTTGCATCAATTTCGGTATGTTTTCATCCCATTTTTGGAATTCCACCGTCGACATTGTGTTATTGCAAACCCCATTTGTGTTTTACTGTTTTGTGCTTAGATTTGATGGTTTTGTTGTGTATATATGATTGATTTGAGTTTTTCATTGATATTTATGGAGGAAAACGATGAATGTATATGTTTATGATAATTTTTTTGCATTTATGCGATTTTTTTTATTTTTGGACGAATTTATCTTCGTTTTTCATCAAGAATTGGTGGTTTTGTTGTGTATGTATGATTGATTTGAGTTTTTCATTGATATTTATGGAGGAAAATGATGAATGTACATGTTTATGATAATTTTTTTGCGTTTATGAGAATTTTTTTATTTTTGGACGAATTTATCTTCGTTTTTCATCAAGAATTGGTGGTTTTGTTGTGTATGTATGATTGATTTGAGTTTTTCATTGATATTTATGGAGGAAAATGATGAATGTACATGTTTATGATAATTTTTTTGCGTTTATGCGAATTTTTTTATTTTTGGACGAATTTATCTTCGTTTTTCATCAAGAATTGGTGGTTTTGTTGTGTATGTATGATTAATTTGAGTTTTTCATTGATATTTATGGAGGAAAACGATGAATGTACATGTTTATAATAATTTTTTGCATTTATACGAATTTTTTTATTTTTGGATGAATTTATCCTCGTTTTTCATCAAGAATTGGTGGTTTTGTTGTGTATGTATGATTGATTTGAGTTTTTTTTATTGATATTTATGGAGGAAAACGATGAATGTACATGTTTATGATAATTTTTTTGCGTTTATGCGATTTTTTTTGCGTTTATGAGTATTTCTTGTTTATGTTGAAAGTGTTTGTTAGTGAAAATGATGAATGTAAATGTGAAATTGAGAATGATGAATGTTTCTTGTTTCCTGATTGATTGTAACATCCCTTTGTAGGTCTTTGTTCTCATCATGCGTCGTAGACAAGCTCCTGCTGACACTGGCAATGTGCGTGAGAGACGGATCAAGCACCGAGCATCGCGCGGGGCATCCTCCCTAGGCAACAGCATGCACCGGAACCTGAGCCTAAGCCCGTTGTTGACCTCCCATTTGGATATTTGTTTGAAAATAATGAAGCAGAGCATGAACGATTCGTGAGGGATTTTGCTTCCAGACCCATCATTAAGCCAAAGTCATTAGGCATGACATTCTTTGCACGTGAGGGCCTTGACATTGTGCCGTTGTTGGGAACTTCGCATTTGGGAGGGCTGGCAGAGATGAGTTGTCCCTATTTAGAGGTTATGGTGAGAGCTTTCTACCATAACATGATCTACATTCATGGTGATCTGCAATCTCATGTCTGCGGGGTTGACATTCTGGTGACGGCTGACATGTGGACGAATCTTCTTGGATTTGATTTTGATGCTGTTGATAGATACTAGTTTGATGGGGACACCAATTTTGTCATGGAGGGATATGTTCGAGATGAGGCTGTGTATGCGTTCAGGAGGTCAGGAGGGCATAGACCTATAGTGACTGTGGGACAACTGACTGTTAGCTCTCGGATCCTCTTCTACGTCATCACCCACATATTGTTTCCTCGGGCCTACAATCATTCACGAGTGTTGGAGGATGACATCCCCATTATGTGGTCCATTCGGAATGGCATTGAGGTTAATTAAAGACATTATATCTGTTGGCATATGTATAAGGCAAGACATAAAGGTGCACTCCCATGCGCCTACTTGGTTCATAAGATTTTGGAGAAATTTGGTGTTCCTATGGACGATGAGGTGATGGTGAAACAGGAAGCATGGAATGCCATCTTTGGACAGCGCCTCCTAGAGTAGTGCAAGATCACTAAGGGTGCAGATGGTGGGTGGCACTACATTGGTGAAGAGGATGTTGATGCTGCTGCTAGCCAGGGTCCACCCTTTGTACCTGATATTGGTCAAGGTCCACCTATTGTTCTTCCTGAGGTCGATGATGATGACAGCGACAATGTTCATCCTGAGCCGGAGGGTGGATTCTCCCTTAGTGATGTCATGCAGACCATCCAACACCAGGGCAGGATGCAGAAAAAGAGGTGGAAGATAGAGAATGAAAGGTGGAGGTGGATGCAGGTTTAGATGAAGTGGGTAGAGGAGATGTTGGGTCAGATGCAGCTTGGAGGAGCACCGAATGCTGCCAAGGGTGATGATGTGGCTGATGAGCACGCGGAGGATGATGGGAATTCAGAGGATGCAGATTAGATTTATGGTGTTCAAGTTTTATGTACTTTCATTGACTTTATGTTTTATGTTCGGACATTAAGACTTTATGATTTTTTGTTTAGTAGCTTCAATTTGTGAATTTCATTTGACATTTGATCCGCTAATGTCCCAAAATGAGTCAATGATACCATACAACATATCAATTAACTGAATGATCCAAATTTCGAAGCCATTAACAACACAACTCATGGTACCCTAAATACAAAACAGTTTACATAGACTTCAAGTTTGCCTATTCCTCGTTGGACATGTGCGCATATTATGACCAACTTGGTGGCAATTCCTACATCTTTGCTGACTACTTGAGGGTTGAGACTCCACCCAATCCATATCATTTTGTATCCTTGTAGACTTTGGTCTTCCTTTTGTGCGGGCCAAAGTTGCATTTGGGATAACTGTTGGGCCCTCTCCTTGTTGAATTAACAATTCATTGCCTATAGGATACCAGTGTGCTGCATATACCTGACTAATGTATGAGATAGTGAATACCGGATCAATGTAATCATAAAGGTTCAAATTCTCCATCTTGCATACTGCTAATACATGGCTGCAGGGATATCTTCTTGCTGTGAACTTCCCACATTGACATTTGCGATTTATCAAGTTAACCCTCATTATGTTACCGGCAACATGTGTAGATTGATTATATGCTTCCTCAACCTCATATGTAGATTGATTATATGCTTCCTCAACCTCATTATGTTGGTCCATCCTTTGTAACTCTTCTTCAACCTTTTTTGACACTATCCTACCTGCAATGATATTTTTGTTAATCTCAACACGCCTGGTGACAAAATATTCGACCAGTCTACTACAGGTCATCTTCATCAAAGCCGTTATCGGCAGATTACGTGCACCCCTAAGGATCTTGTTTACACACTCAGCTAGGTTAGTCGTCATGTGACCAAACCTCCGTCCGTCTTCATCGTAGGACCTACACCATTTCTCCTTTGGAAGCCGGTCAAACCAGGACATAACATGTGGGTTACAATCAATAAATTCCTGAAACTTCCGGTCAAACTGGATCTTTGAACTCATGTACCCTGCATAACATGTTAAAGCAAACTCATAACAATGGGTGCATTACAAACATGTTCAAATATGTGAAGGTAGTAACCAAAGTGTATACTTTCATACCTAATTTCATAACTGTTTTCTTTAGTTGCACATCCTTGAATTTGGTATTAAAGTTGCTCGCAGGCAATACACATGATAGGTATACGGAGGCTGCCAATTGCGGTGATCTTTAACCGCCTTTATGATACTGGCGTGACGATCAGATATCAAACAAATGCCCATCCTCTGCGTCACATGATCACGTAAGAGACAAAGAAACCACCACCAGTCATCATACTTTTCACCAGGAGGAACAACAGTAAAGGCAATTGGTAAGACCTTCCCATCCCCATCCGGTGAAGTCGCAATCAAGAGAGTACCTTTGTATTTTCCGTACAAGTGGGTGCCATCAATTTGTAGTATGGGCTTACAATATCTGAAGGCTTCAACTGTCTGGTTAAATGTCCAAAAAACTCTACGAAAGACGCGTAAGTTGACATAAAACCGACGATGGTTGGAACATTCATCTGTATAAAGTCTGAAAACAGAGCCCACGTTAACCTGCGTCATGTATGTCAACCAATTGGGCAATAATGCATATGATTCCTCCTAATCACCAAATAACTTCACAATGGCCTTCATTTTCGCCTTCCAAGTCTTCTTGTATGTTATATTATATCCATACATACGCTGCATCCTCTCTTGTATCAGCACTGGTTTTAAAGCTGGATCTTCTCTTAACATACCTTGTTAAAGCATAACAAACTTCAAAATATAATGTCAATAAACAAACAGAAGTAGAAAGCAACAAAAATACGAAACATACTGATAATGCCTGCACATATGACATTTGAATCCAGTTGTCCATGATCCCGGGTAAGACTCTGGTTCAGGCAGGTGTGATTGCTAACCCACTTATGGACCACCCAACAATTTCCATTCTTGCGTGTCATTGCTCTCATATACTAGGGACAACCATCAGCATGATTTCGACACTTCATCACAAACCTCCGTTCATCACTTTTTTCAACTTTGGCTAAACGATGAGTCTTCATGCAATACAATTTCACGGCATGATGCATCTCAGACTTAGAAGGAAACTGCTGATACACATATAATGGATCGCCTAACTGCCATCCACCTTGCCTGTCATCATCACCATACAACATCTCTAATTCATCGTCACAGTCAACCGCACTAATTTGAGAATAGTGCGGGCTTTCGGTCCAAAACGGCTCACTATCAGGTCCAACATCTGTCAATATGATTTTTCTGTCAGAACCAGTAAATAAACATTACGAAAACAACCACAAATTCAAGTTTACTAAATTACCACTACTAATTGGGTCAATACGAAGTGGTGGCATTGTTGCAGTCCCTGGGTTTACTAGGTTCGGGCAAGAATCAAAATCACCCTCCACATCGGTATCTGAGCTGTCACCTAGTGGAATAAACCTCTCAAATTCGTCCTTCTCATCGTTGTGCATATTCTCATCTTCCTCATCTGCCATCAATGTTACTTGACTTAACACTTGTGAAGGTGCAGATACACCAACATGTCTATCTTCTTCACCAAAATACTGTGGGGATCTTGGATGCATAGGTATAGATGATGATTCGCCAGATTCAATTTCAACATATATCTCAATAAAATTTTGTACTCTCCGATTAACAAATGCATCTATGACACAATCTACATCTTCATCATCACATATATCGGTACTAATGTAGTATACATTATCCTTACCCACTATAGTCTCCACTTTGGCAATTAACCGATGAATGCATTGGCTGCCATGTAGCCCCAATTTTTGGTAAATTCTTTCTTTTAGCTCGTTGTATGAAGTATCCCGTTTGATTTTCATCATTTTCATTTTCCCTTCAAATTGAACACCATCGGGACCATCAAAATACCTCCCACTGTGGTAGATTATAGTCATGTAAGTGTTTGAACTTGAACTCATCTTTGATACCAGAATTTTAGCTGCAAAATGGAGGGTTTTAGCTGACCAAATAAAAAAATTTATGAAAAACGAAGTGATATTCTTCAAAAAAAATAAAAAAACTCAACCGATGTAAATCTTTTCACTTTCACATGTATATTCATCATTTTCCTCCATAAATAGGAATGAAATACTCAAATCAAGCAAAGATACACGACAAAACAACCCAATCAAAGCACAAAACGCAAAAACGCAAATGGGGGTTCGCATAAACATATAAATGACGACGGAAATCTTAAATGGAGATGAAAACATACCGATATCGACACAAATTCCAATAGATTGAAGTTTCCTACACAACCCACCAACAGATTCAACAAGGCTTTGACGAAAAAAAGAGGGGGAAGAGGTTTGGATAGGTTTTTACACGATTAGGGTTCATGTTGCTGTGGTTTGGGGTGTTTAAAAACCCTCACCATCGAAATTTAGTTGACTAAACCAAGTGGTTTAGTCGACTAAATGACGGGTGTGAGCTTTTTAACGCCCACCCCCGTAATTTAGTCGACTAAATCACTTGGTTTAGTCGACTAAATGGGGGTAGATTGAGAATATGTTTCTAGAGGGACATAATGGGAAATAGTCTCAAAATAAAGACATTTTGATAAATAGTTTCCTAAAAAATGACACTATAAAAAAAAAAAAAAGCTTCAAAATCAGCTTCTCTCACATTTTACAGTTCATAAGCCGTTTCCATTCCCTCGGGCTGCGCTTCAAAAAAAAGCTTCAAAATCAGCTTCTCTCACATTTTACGGTTCATAAGCCGTTTCCATTCCCTCGGGCTGCGCTTCATTTCTGTGGCTTATTCACGGGATACTTCTCTCTTTTTGGCTCAGAAACGGGATACCTTTCTCTCACTTTTCCTCAGTTCCTCTTTACCTTCTCTTTCCCCGCTATGTTCTCTCCCTTTCCTTTCCCGAGGTCTATTCTTATCTTTCTCTTCTTTCTCGGTCTCTCTTTGCACTTCTAAATTCAAAATTTGAATTCTCTCCTAATCTGCAGCAAGAAAAAGATATAGCTTTGTTGACAATGGCGGTGAAGCAAGCAACAGCGAGAATGGTGGGACCTTTACTCTTCTCTGAACTCATCTTCCTTGCATCGTTCTTGCAATCATTTGTGGATATAAGGAAGAACTGGTTAGCTGCTGAGCAATTACAATTACGAAGCCTGCCTTTTCTTTTCTTCCACCTTCGATTTCCCGAATATTTTCAAATGTTTGTTTTTGGGTATTAGTTTTGGGATTATCGTAACAGAGTTTCAGTTTTCAACAACAGATTGAATCACTGGGTTTCCTTTCCTTTTTGATGGATGAGACTTGCTCGACGATATTATCCGAAGGCTTATCTCAGCTAAAAACGTTAGAACGACGAAGCAGGTTCAGCTTACAGAGTCTGAAATCCAAAAGCTCTGTGTCTCTTCCAAGGAGGTCATTCTCTACAGGATTGCAAACCTGCAGATAAAGGGGGGAGGTATTATGATTTCTGGCAAAACACCAGATCTGTGAAATCAACGATACTTCATTTTCAAGTATGTTAATGCGGGGATTTTGTTCTATTGATTTTTTAGTGCAGGCTTCGCCCCTCCCCGTTTTAAGTAGTAATGATGGAATTCTCATGTAATGGGATTGATGTGTCTTGATTTATGAGGTTTTATTTTCATAGTTTGCCTTTTCTTCTTGAGCTTAGTTCAGGCATTTTTTTAATAATGTAAGGAACATTAATGTGAAGCTCTTAATTTGGACTTTGCAGTTGAGAAACTTGATCCGGTCAACTTCAAAGCATGATGTGTATCTTGTCTCACATTACTCCATTGTTCACTGGTCCTCACTAAGTTGCAAGGCAACTGAAATCTTGAACGTGTCAGGGCATGTAGCTCCGTGTGAGGTAATCAATGTTGCACTGCTTTTTTGTTGAGAAATGTGAAAAGCACAACTAGATTGGGCATCTGAACTCTAAAATTGTGGTGTCAATAGAAACATCTTGGAAGCCTTTTGGAAGGATTTACCCAGACACAAATTAGTACATTGGCTGTACGAGATAAGTTGATGATTGCTGGAGGTTTTCAGGGAGAAATAATTTGCAAGGTACTATTGTTGGACTTATTTATATTTTTGCTAAGCAATGAAGAATGCAGAATGTATAGGGGCTTTAAGGAAAAGGAACAAATTTCACAAAATTCAAGATAAATTCAAAGTTCTGTTTTTGGCTTTAATGGTTTCAAAGTTTATAAATTTGGTGCTACTTAAGAATCAATGGGATGAAATATCTCATGGTTTTGATGCCGTTAAAGACCACCTCAATGTTCGCTTTCTTTCCTAGCGTATCCCGATATTCTTGAATTTTTTGTCTAGGCGTTTTTTGCGATTCTTATCCTGTCTCTTCTGCCTATTGGAGATGTTGACTTCTGTTTAAGAGGCATCTCAAGAATATGGGATCAATGCGTCATCAATGCATTGAATCCAAGAAAGGAGATGGTAACTCCCTTTTCGTATTTTCTGCAATTTGTAATGCTTAGAATTCTAAAGTTTTTTGACATAGCTGATTACTTGAGATTTCATAGTATTTTTTGTTGTAAATGATTTGGTTTGGTCTGCACTGCAGGTACGAACTGGAGCAGCACAGGTGGAAGGTGGAGTTCATGGGTTGGTTTCCTATGAAAAGAAATCTTTTTGAAGGGTATGAAACCATCTAGCTTCCTGCGAAAGCTGTGAGTGAAATCTGCATTATGAAGGTTAAGGACTAAATAAACATGAAAAACTGGGCAAGGAAGCAACTGCAAAAGCAGCATTGTTATCAATGAAGAATATGTTTGGTTCCACACAAAATTTGGTTGTACCTAGTGAAAATTCCATCGCCATCTGCAAATCTGGTCATATTATTTTTCTTCTTTCTTTTTCTTCATGCTTTTCTTTTCCTTTTTTCCAATGAAGTTGAGTTTCAAAAAATATACTACAAGAGCCATTTTTACGGGTTAGGCATGGTCTTTTTAATGTATTATTCTTTTGATGTGGAGGTGCAATTTTAATCAAGAAGAAAATATTTTTGAACTGTAATTTGCCTTACTTCTGTTTGCTTTGTGGCTTTTACACATCAGGGGAATACAGAGTCTTCAGATAATTATGTGAGAATATACTTTCTTATCTCCTTCTGAACTCTTTTTGCACTGTTAATGAATTTTTTCAACTTTGATCTGATATCAAATTTTGCCCTCTTCTTTTCCTTCAAGATCAGAGGGTTGGGGTTAAATATAACAGTTAATTACTTATTTCTGTTTTTTCCTGATAATACTATATTTTTATCGAGTTCTAGACGAACTTTTTAGTGTTGGTTAAGATAGTATATAAATAGCTGACAATTCTAAGAAATTAGAAGTGAAGGGATGCTTTTGTTGTAATACCCGGATAATTATTTATCTGGAATATTATATTGACAAATAAATACCTATTGAAAATAGGTGAATTGGTGGTCTCAAAACTAGGGAAATAATTACCTTATTTCTTAAAGGTAATTTCTCATGAAATTAGGAGAAATAAAGAGCTAAAATTCCTAAGTGAATTTGTGGGTTATGAGATACCCTGAGAATATTATGATAAATCCTGAGAGGCAATTAAATATTCATTAAAAATTAGAAAGTATGTTGTCTCTAATTTAGGTAATTTATAAGATTATTTTCCTTGGGAAATAATGAGGCAAAATTAAATATCATTTTGGGGAACATAAATTGCCTCATGGTTTTTAATATTTTGCATAATGCATAAATTATCAATTTCAGTAAAATAGTTGTGAGATAATAATTATTACTAATTAAGAAAATTGTCAACAATTAGTAAGTGATTAATTAGATAATTAATGGCTAATTGTTTAGACATAAAATAAAGAGAAAAAGGTGAAAATTACTTAAAATAAATATATATATATAAATAAAAACGAAAATTAGAAGAAAAATAAAGAAAAAATGAAATGAAAATTAAGAAATTAATATCTAGATATTTGCATTAAAATAATAATATAATTAAAACATGTGTTAATTAGATAATAATATAATAATCAGAGGAAAAATAAACAGGATAAATGATCACGGATAGAAAGTAATTCCGTTGTGAGATTCTGAGAATGAGTTAGGAAAAACCAGAATATAGTATTGGTCAGCGGATTTTTATCCAGAAGTTAGTACCGACCGAAGTTATTTCTAAAATCGGTCACGAATACCGAGGATTTTCGGCAGATAACGGAATGTCTTTAATGAGAGAATAAGGTTAGGAAAACCCAATATTCTTGAAGAGGAAGCAAAGACCTTCAGGGTACTGCTTCCGGAATTTTAAGATTTTACGAAATTTCGCGATCAGGATACCGAATCAGGAATTTTACCTGATAAAGCAAGATGACATAAGACTTGATGATGCAGCAGGGATAACATCATCCTTGAGAGGTGTAAGGCCAAGATTTTGCCACCTCCAAGAAGTGCGATCCGACGGTCCAGAATTCATCTGACAAAGCATGAATAGTAACTTGGATTTTTCTATAAATAGCCCTTCATTTTCTCTTCATTCCTCACCAATTCACACAAAATCTAGAGAGAAGTTAGAGAGAGGAGCTCTGGAGGAGGAGTCCGGGGAAAATTCGTAGCAAAGCTCTGAGTAAGTCTTCGGTCCCTAGTCTTTAGTTCGGTAATTCTTTCGGTAGTTATAATAGGAATGCTAGAATAGTCTTTAATCTTCATATTTTAAGAATAAATATGATATTTATTTTAGAAATATGATAGAGGAAAGGCTATAGCAAAAATTTTGAGGAATTAAGGTCAAAACAGCGAAGCTCTGGTGAAATTCCGCCGAACAGTCAAACCAGGGGCAAAATGGTAATTTGTACCTAAAATGCCCGTTTTGGTTCTAAATACTCATATTAGTGATATTAACCTTATAGGATACTCGGAACACCGAACCGCTGTTTCCGCTGTCACCGCCGTTGAGCTGCTGTCAAACGTGCCGTAAATTTGACGGAAGTGTCAAAAATAGTCAACGGAGGTATGGACGCGTATTGTAACCTTAACACTTATGCTGCTTATATACATATATGTGATAGACATGCTTAGATACTGAAACTCTGCTTAGGGTTGTCAGTTATACTTACAGCTTGATACGGATTATAGTCTTGATAATGCCGTTGGGTTTGCCTAGCGCTGAGGACACGATGGGCCGTCGTGGCACTGGATATGTGCAACCATTATGTGGGGCTTTACATACTGCTTTGTGCTTATGTTCTGCCAATATGTGATCATGCATATGCTTTGTGCTTATGTAGTGATATACTGCTGTTATGTGAATATATTCATGCTGTTATCAATATACTGTTATATTTGAGCATAAGGTTAACCGTTACCTGAGATCCAATTGCTGTAGCTTCAGGGTCAGGAGTACAACGAGGATGACAATAGAGGCAGGTGTCCGGTGTAGGAGGGCGGAAGACTTCCCGCAGTTGTTCTGGCAGAGGCCATCCTTTTGTTGTTGTACAGTCCTTTTGAGATACTCGGTTTTCTTACCGCTATTGTACCCTGCCAGACTTATGATATTTTGAAATACAAATAACAGATACTCTTCCACTCAAATGGTCTACTCTGATGGTTTGAAATGATTTTAAATGAAAAGTTAATTTATTCCGCTTTTGAAAATTGGGATGTTACATTTGTAATGTGATGGTGATTCTCTCAATTGTGAGATGACTAACTTTTAGTATATTATTACTCATAGTTTTATATTAAGTGTTTTCAACTGGTATATGTTGTTGTAGGGAGTAAATACAAATATGTGCAGTTTGTCTGCTATTGGTTAGAGGTGTTGATGCGAACTGTGCAAACAGTGAGACTATAGGAGAAGCTAAAACCGGTGGAGATATCCAACGTGATGGGAAAACAGCATCAACTTCTGTAAACTTAGTTGGAAATGGTCTCACGTTTTTTAATACTGTCTTGCCTCCAAGAATTGCAGGGCAAGGTGCCTTCACATCCCCATCATATTCTGTCGGCTTATTGGATTTTTTTTTTCCTCCAACAATGATAACCCCAAACAACATGACTTCAAGATGGAAGATGGAGTTGTACATGTTTATGCAAGTAAAAATGGTAAGCACTGAAAGTGATGCTTTATATGCGTCAAGGATTGTTTCTTTCTGAAAGTTGAATCTTTTAGGAGAAGGTCTTGGATTGGCTGGCTTTTATTTATACATCTAAAGTGTCTCTTCAATCGTATGTGTTCTGAGCTCTGAGCATGGACAAAGCACAATCCCACCATATTCAGTTATGTAATATAATTTAATTTGGAGACTACTGGTTGGCAAAAAGTAACCTCCCCACTGTGCTTCATCAAATCAAAGTTAAAAAAAGAACCTAATGAGGTGAAAATTGTTATAAATTTATCTCTTATTTATGTCTAGCTTATTGTGACCCCACTTGTCATTTTTGCTCTTCTAATTTTTAGATTGCCGGTGCTTCTTAATTACGTTATTATCCTATATTGTCAGGTTGTAATATTTAGAAATGGAAAGTATATGACACTGAAGGAGGTGTTTGATTGGATTTGACAGGGTAATGCAGTACTTTAGTTCTGCTTAGCTACTGCTACAGTTGTCCTGCATATCTATGTGTGTGGTTGCATGATTTCATGTTGTCTGAATAGTAGCATTTCATGTGCAGGTATGATCTGAATGTTGATCTGTTGGACGTTCATGCTGATAAGAGCACCTTTCATAGATTTGCTAAGATGCAAAATGAATGAATCTATGATAGAGAGACATGGCATCCAGAGTTTGGTGGCGCGATGCTTTTTTCACAATGCCCTCCCTCTCACTTCCCTAACGAATAATCTGTAATAAATCAAAGTAATGCAAAATGGCAGGCAAGAAGAAGATGTTGAATAGATGCCTAGCAATTAAAAGGCCAAACAAATATACCTTTTACTTATGAAAAAGAAGAAACTCATTTTTTGGGGTTATCATTGTTGTGTTTTTTAGGACTTCTTCAATTTCTCCTCATGTGTCTTAAATTTTAGAAATTGGTGGGCATTTCAATAATAGATTTAAAATTCACTTCCCACGCAAATTCAAATTCCTCATTTTTTTTTCATGAATAAAAGTTTCACTTGGGCACTCATTCTTTCGTTTAGCGTGCATTGATTTTTTACATTTTTTAGTTACAAAGGTCGTGCTTATTGACAATGTAGCACGAATCTGGAGATGTGATAGGCTTGCGGAGGTTAGCCAGCCAAGGAAGAGAGTATTACTATCAAAAAACTGATGTTTTATAGTGGTTAAAATTGTGTATTTGTGGAAGTTTTAACCACTACAAATGACATTAGTAACAATTTAAAGAACCACTACTAAATATTCTATTGCAAGTTATTTTATAGAGGTTTCTAAGAATCACTATTCATTACTCATGTAATAAAATCGTTATTGTTCCTGTACTGATTTCATGTCACTACTACAAGATGAGGTCAAGATCATGGATTGTATGAACATTTTGTAGTGGTTATAAAATCGTTACAAATATTAGCGCGAAAAAATTATTTTATTTGCTGTAAAGATCTTGCACTTTATTTTGTGGAAAAATTTATTAAAAAACTTAAAAGACATTTGTCAAAAGAGGGGTGGAGAAGAAAATTTCATGGTTCTTGTTGTCTTCATCAACTAGTCTATATTGCTATGAGTAAAAATAAAATCCCATATAATTT
Organism: Acacia confusa; assembly: GCA_037074495.1. Lineage (NCBI taxonomy): Eukaryota > Viridiplantae > Streptophyta > Magnoliopsida > Fabales > Fabaceae > Acacia > Acacia confusa. The sequence goes on along the minus strand of CM073502.1, from coordinate 39,621,882 downwards.
AATTTGCTTGACATTCAAATTTATCCCTCTCTCTCTTATATATATATATATAATACTATTTTGTTTTTAGTTATAATAGCTATATCTAACATAGTAATAGTTAAAGCATCTACAAGTAAGAGATCTCATATCATATACATGAAAATATTTTTCTAGTAATATTTATATATACTATTCACTTAAATTATTTTTATTAATATTCTTAAAATATTTTAGATGGAAAAAATTATACACATGTTTTCAGTTTTATTAGAGATGAAGATATTGTGAGATGGACAAACTTTTTCTTTTATAAGGAGAAAAGGACCTCTGGAATTAAGAGTGTGTGGACCAAAAAAACCTCCACATAAATTTTGTATGCTTCACTCATTTTTTGGGAAGTAATAACAATGTCTCTATAAAAATTTAAACTATAATATCACTTGTGGTTTGTTCAATGAGTCTATCATACGTGGAAAATTTCGCCAAGCATGTCTCTGCTTTCTTCTTGAATTTATGAACACAACATTCTTAAGTATAAATTTAAATATTTGTCTAGAATTTTATTAATTAAGTACATTTTGTTTACGAAAATTTGAATAATTTGTCGGTAGGAAATCCTAAAACGTGACCCAACAAACACGATTAGAAAAAAGTAGTACTGTTGATAGTCATATGTCATTTGACAAATATTAAAAGAGAAGACTTGGAAAATATGAAGACTTTGAAGTGGAGAGAGGAGACAAGAAATTATCCTAATATTGACAAAATTTTATTTTATTTGAAGTAATCATTAGGATGAGGAATTTAGTACCACTATTGTGTGGAAAAAATTTTGCCTATCAATTGAAAAGGAAATTTCAAGATTCCTGTTGTCTTGATCTATTAGTCAATCATACAGTAGTTAGATTGATTTTTTTTTTTTTTAATACAGATATGAGAGAAGACTTTGAAATAGGAGTAGATGAGGAAATATCACAGAAGTAGGGAAAAAAAAATTATTTTCTTTGATGTAAAGATCTTGCACTTTATTTTGTGGAAAAATTTGCTAAAAAACTGAAAAAGTATTTGTCAAAAGAGGGGTGGAGAAGAAAATGTCGTGGTTCTTGTTGTTTTCATCAATTAGTCCATAATGCCTTGAGTAAAAAATAAAATTCCCATATAATCTAATTTTTTATATATTCAAATCTCTCTCTTTCTCTCTCTCTCTCTCTCTCTCTCTATATATATATATATATATATATATATATATATTTATATTGAATACTATTTTGTTTTTGGTTATGATAATAATAGTTGAAGCATCTACAAGATATCTCAGATCATATAGGAAAATTGTCAAGGGAAGTCATTTTTGTTATAAAACTGAAGGAATTCTAGAGAGAAGTCAGAGGAAAATCTAGAGAGATGAAATGGATTCTCATTCAAGTGTGTAAGAAATGTTTACATAAGGTTTCTATTTATAGACCTTCAAGGGTTACTATGCAATAAACATCCATACAATAAATATATTCATAACACTCTCCCTTGGATGTTTATTGTGAATGTGCCTCGTTAAAAACTTTAACTAGGAAAAACCTATCGGGATAAAAACCTAACCAAAGAAAAGAGTACATCATTCATTGATACACTTTCTAGTGCTGCCTCATTAAAAACCTTTCTAGGAAAACCCAGTGGGACAAAATCTAGATAAGAGAAAAAGAGTACAGCGTGTATCTTCTCCCCCTTTTGATTACATTAGACTTGCTCCCCCTGATGACTATATTGCTTCAATGTCATTCTGAGAATATCATCCTTTCTATCATCAAGTATTCTGTTAGAAACGCTCAGTCTGTTTGTTCATTGAATACCTGCAAGATCTAAATCTTTCAAGTAAAATCATAATAAAATACATTTAAATCTTTTCATATATGTGCATATAAAACTTTTAATAAATATTCATTCATATAATGATACTATATGCACTATAATTGCTTCATGCAATATATGAATTTATTTAATTGATTATTCTCGAGAATTTTGATGCTCATAGCATCTTAAGTCCTTCTGGGACATATGTGTTTCTGGCGCCTTACATCCTTTAAGAACATGTTCTTCTAGCACATACTAATATATTGTGGCTCATGATCCTCATTATTATTCATTACAGCATATGCTATCACATAAACATAAATAACATCAACGTTGATTTTATTTTTCTGGTCCCATCAGATTTCATTCATAATATATTGAGATCACATTATATTCATATATTTCAGATACCTGGGTCTCTTCTAGGACCACAATATTTTCTTCTGGAGATATCTCTACTGGATATAACATCTCTTCAGGAGATGACTCTTCTTGAGCTTTTCTTAATTATCCTCGAATTGATCATCTATATTTTTATAGCTTCTTTTCTCATTCGAGGATTTTTATCTTTAAAACTGATGGACCTGTAACGCTTCAGGCGTGCTTTATAACAATTTATATAGAAGCATTTGTAGTTGGGACATGTGACTTTGTCACTTTCTTAAGGTCAGTAAATGCTTCTGGCATTTGATTAGCTAAATTTAACAAATGAATTATCTTTTGAACTTTTAGTGCACATTTCTTTGTATGAGGATCAAAATAAGCCAATGATAATTCATTCCACTTTATCTCTTTACCCAATCTGCTTATTTTTCTCCCCTTCATCAAATCATGTAGTGTATATCCATCTATGTGCATTGTAGTGAATTAATAATCATTGCATATTCAAAACTTTTAAGATGGATTTTATCTGGCTCCTGACCAAAAGCCAATATTACGGGGAGAATTTTGTTGGCTTATATAATTGCTGCAAATATATATAAACAATGTTCTCATAATCATTGATCTACTCATATATGATTTCTGGATTATTCAATCTGGAAAATTGCACGCATAATATATTGCAAATTTCTAGTTGCAAAAATCACTGCAAACTTTGCAGACTTATAATCTCACATCTAATCTTTCAATTTGATATATTTCCAGAGATCCATTTCCAATAATTATTTCTATTTGAGAACAAGCAGCACATAATATATGACTCGGATGATCAAACAAGTCATGCCAACTTTCCATATGATTTATCATCAAATCTAATATTCATTTTGGGAGAATCAACACAGAAACATTCACAAAGAATTATCAGATAAATATCACAAAGAATTATCACATAAATATTCACACTTGATATATATCATTCTCCCCCTCAAGTGTGAGACCTTAAAAATTAATTTATGGAATTTCCATACAATATTCCATAATAATAGCATATATGATATTTATTTTATTAAAATTCCACAGATTTCTTAATGCATTATCAATGCATAATTTTGTTACTTCTGGTAACAAAATTTCCATTTTCCAGAATCAACAAACAAATATATATTAAATACAAAATCATTAGGTGTATAATTGCAGATTCACGAGTGCAATACTGTGTAATCACAGACGCATCACTGTGGAATCATAGGCGTAACATGTATCACTGTGGGATCATAGGCGTAACAACTCAGATTGTCGTATGCATATAAAGTCAAAAAGACTCCAGGCTCGTGCTTTATAGGGAGCAGATCTGCAGAGATTTAATAGGATTTAATTCGGCTATAAATAGAAGAAGGCAAACGAACATGCCTCACAAACACACAAGCATATGATAATATCAATTACCAGATACTCACATATTTCTCTAAATTCTATTGCCATGGCAGGACCTAGCAATTTTATCCCAGTTTCTGATACATCTGAAATAGCATTACTTGATGCTTTGTTGTATAATGATCAGCCCAACATGTCATTTACTTCTTTGTTATCTCCTAATCCTTTTGAGATGTTTATTCCTCCTTGTACTTCAAATGTACCTACTTCTCCCTCAAGAACAAGTGTTCTTCCTCAATCTACAAGGATTGAAGGTACAACTGAAGTAGGTTCATCAAGAAGGCCTGTCAAAAGGTGTAGAACTATGGCCGAACTGATGGAGTCTACCAGTCAAGTTCAACCAATAGTCACAACAATCAATGAGCCAGCACTCATAAGCCAGCAAACAACCACCAGCCAGCCATCAACAACCAGCCAGCCAGCAACAATTATCCAGCCAACAACTACAAGCCAATTAGCAACTACTAGCTTATTGGAATGTAGTTGCTGTCATGTTTTACGGGAAATTATACATACCAACGGACTTCAATATCATAGACTTTAAGTTCACAGGAGGAGGATAGGTATGATTTCTCATGTTGTTTTATATGAAAATGTACAGGATAAATCTTACAATACTAACAGGCTTCCAATGTTTGATTTTAGTAATAAAAATTTTGGAGAAATCAAACATTTTCTGACACAGTATTGTATAGATTTACAAACATCAGGATATAACTTGATGCGTGATCCTGTATTAGACTATCATGAGGTCCTTTGTGTTGGTTCGGAATGGGCTAAAAATCCAAATGAACTACTGCGGAGTTCATTTCAAACCAACATTGAAAATTCATTAGATAAAGGAAAACAGCCCGCGGTTAATATTCCATATGATATATCATCCCTTAATCAGGGTGAATTATATAGATTAACAATGGAGCAACGGGAAAGAATAAAGAAAACAACGCACCATGATTTAAGTGATTATTTTCACTTAACCCTAGATGATGCGAGTAAACAATTAAATATGTCTACTCACACCATACAAAAGATCTATAAAAAAGGAGGGTTAACTGAGTGGCCACACAAAAAGCTTAAGAAACTTATGATGCAAATCTCGATATTACGAAGAGTTTTACCTCATCTGGATCCCATGTCAAGAGAAGCAAAAGAAGAAGACATTAAATATCTTCAAAATGAGATGATTAAGGTTTAATGGAGTTGAGTCACTCGCTATTAAACTTTGTTGAAATAATATTGCCTTTTGTTTAATTGTTTTATTTATAAATATTCTTTCTCTTGTATTCACAAAAATTGTTATAATTATCTAAACACGAAATAATAGTAAAAAAACCATAATCACAATTTATTTATTGCTTCATTCACTTCTGGGAATGAAGTTGGATAAAATTCATGATCCATAATTCACAGATTTGTTTGATCATGGCAAGAAATTAATCCACAATATTTCTTGTCTTTATCAAATATTGCTACTGCAATAGCAAATTGGATATATTTATTTATAATAACAATTATGATCATACAATCCCTTGTCTCATAATTTGAGGGAGTATTTAATGCCAAATTTACAATTTTTGAGGCCTTTATACAACTTATGGCATACAAAATTTATGGATTAAGCCTCATTTCATAATTTGTTTTTTGGCTTCAGGCTATCTTGCCTCTTAGATTCAGTCTAACTTGCCTCTTAGTCTCAACCCAATTTTTGCCTCCTCATAGTTTCAGGCTAATTTATGCCTCATATCTCTATGGCATTTTGATCTCATGATACATATGATCGTTAACAGTTTATCTTGATAAACATAATAAAATGTCAAATTAAATAAAAACAATTAAAAAGAAAAATTAAATCTAGAGATTTAATCAGAGCTAGAGATTTAATCAGAGCGTACCTGAATTAGAGCATCTTGCTTCGCTTTCTTCCATTTGACGAATAAATTAAATAATAATAATAATATGATTAAAATAGCATAACATATTTAACTATACATTACCATGAAGCAAGTGATTTTTCTATATGCTCACCTGCAAATCTGCATGTTTCTTATATATCTACGTATAATTTATATATGCTTACAATTATTATATGAATATATAAAACATTTGGACCTACAACATTAATATTATTACATACTTTGAGAAGTTTGGAACTTCACGTAGAGACTCCAAAAGCAAAAATAATAATTCAAAAGCAATTCAATCATAAACATAAATAATTAAGAATTGGGCCCATTATTATATATTTTTCGGTAGAAGATTTTTTTAATTTTATTTTAATTATTATAATTTATATAAAACATGTGGGACTGTTAAATTATTTTTATGTTTTATTTACTTATTATTTTTATTTTTTTAACAATCATCCGTGACTCTTCGATGATTTTTTTTAATATTAATACATCAGCTGCACTATTTTTTTTTCAAACCGAAAAGATCATTTAAGATCCCTTTAATTAATTAATCCAATTCCTCCTGCTTGTCCGTGTTTGCAATTCATAATCTCATGGTATATATATATATTTATATTAACATATAGATATGCAATAAAAAAAAATGCAATTAAAACATGTGGACCGAGATGCAATCAAAAATGCAATCAAAACGTGTGGACCTGAGATGCAATAAACTATATTTTAATAAACTTACATGCTCCAACACTAATATTATGAGAAGACAGCCAATAATATATTTCCCGTGACCTCTTGCTCCTAATTATACAACCCATGACATCTTGCTCCTTCAATAATATTTATAAATAATATAATATAAAACATATGCCCCACATAAAGAAAAAAAAAACCAAATAATATATGAAATTAAAGACATAAGCCCCATGATGAAACTGGACAAAAACATATAATCATAATTTTTTTTTCACAAAACATCAGATAGCATATAGGTTCATAGATTGAATGATTGTGGGCTGGATAAGATCAATTGGATGTTGGCCCACCGAAATCAAAGATGAATGAATAAAAGAAAGACAGCTAGGAGCATAATTAAAAATGATTCAATCATATATTTGGATTCATTGCATGAGAAATGGGGTTACCTGCTTCACATGAATTATGCTTTTTTGCTTTTGCTTTTCACCCTTTTTTCAGTTGCAGCAAATAATGAAAGAGGAATCATCATCTTAATCTCTTGAACTTGGATGGTAGGAAAAAGGTCTTCTGCTTCCTCCTATGCTTTCCAGCAACAAGAACAAAGAATGAGAAGCGTCGGTGTCTCTCTCACTCTCGGCCTTTCCTTTTCTTCAAACTCTCTCTCTCTCAACTCTCACTCCCTTCAATGCCTCACTCTCAGTTTCTCTTTAACCTTCGGACTGAAACTCACAATGGAATCGTTGAAAACTTAAACAACAAATTTTGAAAAACCCAGGAATCTTCCCCCAAAGCTTTCAAAATTAGATCTGGATGAGAAGGAGCAATCAGCACTCATTTGGCCGGAGATGGAAAGAAGTTATCGCGATCGTGCTGATAACGTGTTATAAAACTGAAGGAATTCTAGAGAGAAGTCAGAGGAAAATCTAGAGAGATGAAATCGATTCTCGTTCAAGTGTGTAAGAAATGTTTACATAAGGTCTCTATTTATAGACTTTTAAGGGTTACTATGCAATAAACATCCATACAATAAATATATTCATAACAATTTTTTGTTTCTCTCATGCGAAAATTTTGCTTAAATGTTTGCAAGATAATTACCAAGTACATGATATTTATTGCATATATAGATAGCCTTACTAACATTATAAATGCCAATAGTGCTATCAAGAGAGTTATATATATTCACCAATAGTTAGTTCTAATGGAATTAGTTAATCTTTCACAACATGATGAATCATGGTTCAAATTCGCAATAAGAGAAGTGCTCATATTTAGTACTCAATAGTGCCTTGAATAATATTGCTTCCAATAGAAGGATATATATTTTTAGCAAAAATAAAAAAAAAGGGTCACGTATATTCTCAAAAACCTACCAACGCCAAAGAAATTTGTCACGGGTTTTTGCTCATCCATTGTATTTTATTTGTATTGCTTTACTCACCTCAATGATAAATTATGCATATTATGATGTTTACAAGCTTAAACACATTGTCCAATTCCAAAATACTAGCCTATTGAAAGGAGAGCCTCTTAACCTATAAACCTCAATACATTTATGAGATTTCCCAATATAGGACACAAATGAATTGAGATTTATAAGTTTAAGGACTCTCCCTCCTAATAAGCTAATCTTTTAATAAAGACTCTCTCATCAATTTTATGATCATCATCCCATTATTGGGCATTGAATATGTACACTTTTTCATTAGGGAATCGAATCTCTATATTGTGAGAAAAATCAATTCTTTCAAGAGATTCAATTCCTGTCGGTAAATAAAAACAAAGTTGCATTGCATTGACTAGCTTGTGCTTATTACATGGTTTTGGCATAGGTTGGAATAATGTGTTAGAAAGGCCCAAATGTATTTTACGATGATTTATTTGAGAGCACAGCTAAAAAGTTATTTTTGAATTTTCCAATCACTATTATAAACAAGGGAAAACATTTTCTCATGTTGTAGGAAAATCATTTTTCTCATATATGTATATGTGGGTCCCATCATTTCATGTGTGTGTAGGAAACTTTTTTTTCTCATGTAACATGAGAAAACCAAAGCCCTATAAACAAATATCAGATAGTATCTGCTAGCACATCCATCATGGTATGATTCATTTGGGCCTTCCTAACACAACAACAGCTAAAAAATAATTACTTCTTAAAAAATAAATAATTAAAGTGTATATTTGCTTTTGTTTCTTTCAACTATATTTCTTCTCCCTTCCAGAATGTGTGTGTAATTTGACATTGTCATATAAATAGCCCTAGCTGAATTTATTAAATTTCTTGAATTGTATCATATATTTTCAAATATAATTATTTGAGTTTAAGGTCAGCTTTTAAAATAAATTTTTTTTTTTTGCTCAAAAAAATAAAACTTATATTGATATGCTGAATCTTTTACTTTTCTTTTGTGGAAAAGTTTGCCTAAAAATTGAGTGGTGATAGAAAAAGAGATTAGAAAGTGACACTGAGGCTATCAATATTTTCGTGCCTCTAGTATCATGTTCAATGGTTCAATCAAATAAAGTTGAATATTATGTGACATTCATTCAAAACTTGAACTATTTTTAAAGAAGAAATTCTTACTATGTAGACAAATCTTCTAATAAATGAATCATTTATGAAAGACTTTATACATCAAAGTACTTTTTTCTGATGATATTTAAATATATTATCCTACTATTCATTTAAATTAGAGTAAAATACATCAGGAAAGATTTTGAAAGGAAGCCATTTGCTGTTATGATTAAGGGCTGACTAGAAATCTTAGTGCAATTCACTTTTCCATTAAAATTTAAAATGAGACTATTATAAGAAAGAATAATATACTTTAATTAGGACCAATTATAAAATAGATTTAAATAGTTTAATTGATATTAACTGCATATATTGCCTTACAAAGGCTATAAATACCATTAGTGCTATCAAGAGTCACATATATTCACAAAATTCAATTTTGCCAACGCTGAAGAAAATTGTCATGGGTTTCTCCAACAATACTATTTCAGTTGTTTTACTTTTTATGCTCAACACCTCACTAATGAATCATATATGCATATGCAAAGCATCTAATCAAGATGCTTGCATCCCAAAAGAGCAGCAAGCCCTTTTAAATTTCAAACATCATCTTCTCGATCCTTCAAATAGGCTGGCCTCTTGGTCAGAGAACACCAATTGCTGCAACTGGACTTCAGTCATTTGCAATAATGTATATGGTCATATTCTTAAGCTTCATCTCAGAACTTCACCTTCTGATGATGATGCTGAATATGAAACTATTGATGGGATGTGGTTTGGTGGTGAAATAGATCCTTCGATACTTGCTTTGAGTTATCTGAGTTATTTGGACTTAAGCGGCAATAACTTTGGAGATATGCAAATTCCAAGTTTCCTTGGCTCAATGAAGAGCTTGACATATCTAAACCTCTCTTATGCGGGATTCAGTGGAAGCATTCCTCACCAGATAGGAAATCTCTCCAATTTGCTTCATCTTGACCTTAGAGGTAATTATCTGCAAGGTTCTATCCCAAATAGCATTCAAAACCTCACTCTCATTGAAGATCTTGATTTATCTCATAATTTGTTTAATTCTTCTATCCCTGACTGGTTATATACTTTGACTCATCTCAAATCTCTTAGTCTGTCTTTCAACAATTTGCGAGGACCAATTTTACATGCAATTGGAAACTTGACTTCTATGGTTACTCTTGAATTGTCGGTTAATCCTCAGTTGGAAGGGCCAATTCCAAGCTCTTTGAGTAATCTTTGTAACCTAAGAAAAGTTGGTTTCTCAGGTATCAAATTGAATCAGCAAGTTTATGAAATAATAGAAATAATATCGAATTGTGCTTCACACACACTACATGCTTTGTCTATTTCAAGTGCACAACTATCTGGTCATTTGACACCCCGAATAGGAATTTTCAAAAATCTTGTGTCTCTTGATCTTTATAATAATTCCATTTATGGTACAATTCCTATATCTTTAGGAAATCTTTCCTCTTTGAATTATCTTGATTTCTCTGAGAATTCCATTCATGATGCAATTCCTATATCCTTAGGAATTCTTTCCTCTTTAAATCATCTTGATCTTTCTCTAAATTCCATTCATGGTGCAATTCCTATATCTTTAGGAAATATTTCCTCTTTGAGTTATCTTGATCTCTCTGGGAATTCCATTCATGGTGCAATTCCTATATTCTTAGGACATCTTTCCTTTTTGAGTAATCTTAATCTCTCGGATAATTCCATTCATGGTGCAATTCCTATATCCTTAGGAAACCTTTCCTCTTTGAATTATCTTGATCTCTCTGAGAATTCCATTCATGGTGCAATTCCTAGATCTTTAGGAAATCTTTTCTCTTTGAATTATCTTGATATCTCTCGGAATAAATTCAATGAGAATCCTTTTGATGCAATTCAATCACTTTCTGCATTACAAGCACTTGATATCAGTGATAATCTTTTTGAAGGAGAGGTGACAGAAGATCACCTTGCTAATTTCACATACCTATATACATTTCTTGCATCAGGAAACCACTTAAGCGGTCATCTTCCTCACATATCACCCAATTTGTTTTTCTTGGACCTCTCAAATAATTCATTTTCTGGGTACCTAGACTCCTTCTTGTGTCAAGGAAAAGTAAAACAAATGGGGTTAATAGATCTCGATTTGGGATCAAATAATTTGTCTGGAGAAATACCAGATTGTTGGATAATGTGGCCTAATCTATTGTGCATCAATTTTGATAATAATAATCTCAGTGGGAACTTACCCCAATCGTTGGGATCCTTACCTTGGTTAGGTTCATTACAACTTCGCAATAATGCACTCTCTGGAAATTTTCCTATTTGTTTGAAGAACAATACTGGATTGCTTTCCTTGGATCTCAGTGAGAATCAATTTTCAGGAATTATTCCATTGTGGGTTGGATACAATCTATTGAATTTGAGGGTCCTTCTCCTTAGATCAAACAAATTCATCAGTAGCATTCCTAATCAAATATGTTGCTTGAATTCTCTGCAAATGTTGGATCTTGCAGAGAACAACTTGACAGGACAGATACCAAAATGCATCAACAACTTCACTACTATGCTCATAATGAACACTAATTTAGGAACATATATTTTGGCCCTTGGGAATCACGGTGTATATATCATGTCTGACGTGCCCCTCGGTTTGAAAGGAAGACTTGATGATTATACTTTTCCAGGGATCATCATGAGCATTGATCTTTCAAAAAACAAATTGTCTGGTGAGATACCACGCCAAATCACAAGTCTCGCGGGGTTACAATTTCTAAACTTGTCCAACAACTTGTTGCATGGTAAAATTCCTCAGAGCATCGGCAACATGGGATCATTACAGTCAATAGATTTCTCAGAGAATAAACTCTCTGGTGAAATCCCACCATCCATTTCCAAGTTGAATTTCCTGAACAAGTTAAACTTGTCTCACAATAATTTGACAGGAAAAATTCCATCGGGCACCCAGTTGCAAAGCCTTGAAGCAGATAGTTTTGTTGGAAATGATCTATGTGGTCCTCCACTACCCAACAATTGCAATGATTCGAAGCATGTCCCAAAGCATGAGCACAATGCCAAAGAAGGTAAAGGAGGAATCAATTGGTTTTATGTGAGTATGTCATTGGGATTTATTTCTGGATTTTGGGCTGTAGTTGGTCCTTTTCTCTACAGTGGATCATGGAGGTACACTTATTTCTGGTACATAGATCGCATTTGGTACAGACTTAAATCTTTCTGGTGGTAAGGATAAAAAAATTTGTGATTGTAGTCAAGGCTTTAGAAAGCATGTTGTATGTTGTTGCTTTTGATTATGGTTTTGATTATGGTTTAGTGATTTTGTCCTTTCAATAATGTGTACGTGTTGACTCATTCGTAAGTCTTTTACGAAGCATGTGGACTATCTTTTGCTAATGTATTGCAATATTCAATAAAAAAAAGTCTTCAATTTATTTAATTCTTCGCTGATTTGAGAATCATGACTTCTTCCAAACAAAAAAGAGGCATGTTATAATACTCTCAATTAATTTCCTCATTATTTATAGCCTTCTTCACGTAGTTGATATTTGACGGCCGAGGTTTTTGGATCAAAATTTCTCTTTTTTATACTTTATACATTCCACAAGACTATATTAGTTTCAATGTATTCACTGTATATTTTGAACAATTGGTCAAAAAAGCATTTCAATTACAAGCGTATGTAACAGAGAGGCAAAGTAATAAGCAATATAATGATACAAAATTTCAAACATATAACCTTTTTTATTAAAGAGACATTTGGGTTGCATAGATAAACGTCGCCTTCAAAATATATATATATATATATATATATATATATATATATATATATATATATATATATATATATATATATATGCATTCCCAAAAAGTATGCAAGACACCGATGATGAATCCAGAAAGTAGAGTGACTCTATTGATATGAAAACCCTTTTATCCAAATTATATGGATTAAGAAAAGTTATTCAAATTTCCGTATGACTCTGTCATTTTATAACAATAGAGCAGAGAAGACAAATGATGAAACTCAATTACCATAGGTTAATAGTTGAGTGTTGTTAAATTAACCTAAGCATGGTGTGTATTACTAGAGCCTACATTTGACATTTAATCATAAAAACCAAAACCATTCATACATAACATTTACAAATTGATTTAAGAAATAGAAAACATAGTGACAATACCAAGCAAACAAATGTTGAAAATAGGAATGGAAAACACAGCTTATATAATTAAGCCTATTGAAACATTGAGATTTGAGTATAAGCGAACATTGAAAAAGTGTCATATATGAAAATTGAAGCAGAGTGAGTGGGATTTTGTTAACAAGTTTCAGTGTTGTCAATTCAACATCAAAAATAGAAACAATTGTTAGGCTCAATCACTGCTGAATGCTCTCTCTTTAGATGTCATGTCAAGATATTAGGTTTAAAATTACTAAAACTAGCATTCCCAGAGGCAGAGCATTCCATTCCCCTGTTTCCATTATACTTATAAGATATCATTGACACTCTGCGAATAGAAAGCGCCTACCAGTTAAGAACGACCTCTCAAAAAATACCATATTCATATATAGATGAAGCTTATTGAGAATTTTATTTAGTAGAAGAATACATTTTAGAAGAGCGAGGATGATGTTGAACGTGGCATTCTCATAAACATAATAAAGCTATTTTTGTATGGTTATTAAAGGACGAGTTTATTTCAGATGAATTTTCTCTCCCTTCTACCTCTTTGGACTTTAAACTGAATGTACTCTAAAGTACCAGGGAGTAGAACATTATTGTTACCCTTTTGTTACTCTGAAATCCCAATAAATGTTTAGCTCAAAATGTAAAACGTGCAACAAAACAGCTAACAAGCGAAGAGGAATCTTTCTCTGATGTTCCCTCTGTAATGCATTTCCTTGTTTTCTGAATAGCTAGTGTCTGGCGTGAGTGGGCAGAAATGGAATTGAGGCATAAGAATTCCATTAGTTGAGGTCAAGCAAAGAGGTAATATTAACTGTATTTTCCTTGCGTTGCTTTTTGTTTTCGTTTTTTTCAGCCTACTTTGAAGTGTAACTGTGCTGTTCTATTTGTGTGTGTGTGTGTGTGTTTTTTTTTTCTTTTTTTGGTTACTGTCCAAAGGAATTTAGGTAAATTCTTTCAAGAATATCAGCATCTTGGGAAAATGAGTTGTTTAGACTTAATAAACATATTCAAAGCATATTTTTGGTTTAAGACTCTTTGACTCCCGATTAATGCATAATAAAAACATAGTTAATAATTAGTATACAATAAAAATATAAATAACAAAAATTTTAGTTAAAAGCTCTCTCTCTCTCTCTCTATTTAATTTTAACAATTTTTACCTTTTTTTTATATTGTACTCTAACTCACCATTTATTTAGTCGACTCAGCTATTAAGTCAAGTTTTGATAATTGTCACTACTACAAAAAAATATTTTTAACATCTTAAATAAGACCCAATTAACGTTCTTAATCAAAAAGACGTCTGATAGCAGGTAGCGAAAAATTCTAATTTTGACGTCCAAAGAAAAGTTTAGGATGCCTTATATAAGACATCCTAAACTTTTCTCATATAAGGCGTCCTCACAAAATATCAGGACACCTTATATAAGGCGTCCTGTAAAATACAAGGACGCCCTATATAAGGCGTTCTTAACATATAAAGGCGCCTTAGTGATCACTGAAAGGAATTTAGGGTTTGTTATAAGGTGTCCTTAGTAAATTTTAGGTCACCAAAAAGTGGGTTAAGACTTCTTGAACATTATTAAGGACGCTGAAACACATAGTAAGGCGTCCTTGAGATTAAATCAGGACGCCTTATATAATTTTTTTTTTTTTTTTTTTTTTTTATATAGACTACATGCGTATGTAAACTTTCTCAGGCAACTATGGCCTTTCATTTTTAGGGCGTCCTTTATATTATTCAAGTCCTCCAAAACCAAAAAATATATATATATATATATTTCCCACATATATTGTAGATGGCGCCAAAAACAAAATGCCCAGATGAATTTTTCCCCATTTTAGGCAACCTGACTTAATTATAGGGCGCCAAAAATTAATTTAAGGCGTCCTTTTAATTATTCAGGTCTCTTAACACCAAAAAAAAAAAAAAATTATTTCCCACATATTTTATTGTAGTTGGCGCCAAAAACAAATCCCCAGATGAATTTTTCCCCATTTTAGGAGACCTAAATGAATTATAGGGCGTCAAAAATTAATTTAAGGCGTCCTTGTTATTATTCAGGTTGCCCAACACCAAAATATATATATATATATATATATATATATATATATATATTTATATATTTCCCACATATATTATATTGTAGCTGGCGCCAAAAAACAAATCCCTAGATGAATTTTTCCCCATTTTAGGCAACCTGGATGAATTATAGGGCGACAAAAATTAATTTAAGGCATCCTTTATAATATTCAGGTCACCAAAAATCAAACAAAAATTAAAAATATTTCCCACAAAGTTGCTGGCGCCAAAAAAATTTCAAAGATAGCACCATATGATGCCAAACAATTAATTTCTTAGGTGTCCTGAAAATATTTCAGGACGCCTTAATTGAATTTAGGCTTCCTAAATAATTGTTTAGGTCGACAAATACATATAATTCAATCAGATAATTACATAAATGCCACTACTTTCACTTTTAACTTCCTTTTAAAAAATAGGGACGTCTTTTAAAATAATAATAACCCTTTTTTATAGTTGTGTGTGACAGCAACAACTCATTTTCTCATATCAATTTATGGCCCCTCCGCACTCAATTATGGCAATTGTGAGACTATTCGCATTTTAACTTGATAATTGTTCAATGACCCTACTTTTATCTACATGTGATTTTTTTTTTCTCCGTATGTATTTGTTTCCTCCTGTTCTTAATATAAGATATATTTAAGGGTTGAAATTGGTCTTAAATATAAGATATAGTTTCATATTTATCATTCTTTTATTAATTTATCTATATTGATGCTCTTTTTACAATAATCAAGGAGGAAAATAAATGAGGGAATTGAGGAAGTTGAATAGGGTATTTTAAAAAATACATATTATATTAACTAACATAATTAACTTCTTTCATTTAATCAAATTAGATAAATATATTTTATATTAATGATCAGAACTTGGTGACTATACCAAAGCTTTTTTCTTTTCAAGACTCTTTTTAACCTGATTAATAAATAAATAAAATATAATAATAGGTAAAAAAAAAATCAAACCTATTAATAGGCAGGAGCGAACTGCTTCAATTATTCTTCAAAAGAAGCATATACATCATCAATATCACCAAGATTTTGGATCACAACGTAAATTAAGATGAACCGTACCTTAAGTAATACTCCCTCAAAACCATTTTATAAAAGTTCAAAATTTGAATTATCTTAATTCTTTTTATAAAAACTCAATAAGAGTAATTTGAGTATTTAATGAGTTTTTATTTATTTTATTTATTTAGATTTTCATCAAGAATTCCCCCCTCAAGGCCTAGATGGTAAAATGTTATATTTCTCTCTATTACTTGCCTCCTATAAACAAGGTCATGCTTGCAAAAATAAATCTATTTTAGACATACTTATTCTTACCATTTTTAAATAATTTTAACCGCTTTCATAAAATATATTATTTGGTTATCAGACTTTTATAAATAGGATTTGAGGAGTATAACACTAGGACTCACATGGATAGAAAATTCATTGGAGAAGTAGGGTTACAAAATTTTAATGTAGCGAATATGTAAGATAAAAGAGTAAGAAATCTTAATTAAAAACATTATATCCAACTTATCTTATTTTTAAAAATCCAACTCAATTTTTTTCTCTCTCCCCACTTTACCTCCCCTTCCTCTATACCAAAACAGCCCTTAGTCCGTACCAAACAAGCCCTAGTCTATGCGCAAATCATTTGGCGATCGGAGTCGTTATTGGTTGTGTCTTCGCCTTCTTATTCCCCAATAGGACGCTGCCCCAATCAGAGCCACACTATTGCAGTATATAAGTCCCATGTTCTGCATTTAATGAATGCAGCCTCTATTTTTGTTCTTCTTTTTTGAACTTTATGGTTATCTGATTCTTCAATATCTTCTCTTGAATGATTTTCTTTGTATTAACATTGTGGCCATGTTTTGAGATTCCTTGGATGACAAATGGAGATGTTATGCATTGACTATAAATTACTCTGTTCCGACTAGCTTTTTCTCTATCAATATTGTCAATTTGGGTAAATCTTGCTTATTCTAATTTCAGATTGATCCTTGCTATTTGAGGGCCGTGATCCTCTCCACAGTGCCTTTGAAAGCTTTGGGAAGTTCCTGTATTTGTTTTAAACTTTAACAAGGGTAAAATAGTATATTCACATTTGGAATTAATATCACTCATTCACTCTAGTCTTGTAAGATTTTATTATAATTTGATGATTTTAAGAAACTTAATTATAACTAATTGGGCTTGATTGCAATTTTTCCTTATAACAACTTTTAGTATGTTGAGCTCACCATTAATAGTATGACTTATTGTCTATGTTTAGAAAGAGCTTTAGGTAACTTAAAGTCAGAAAAAAAACTCTAGTAAAAAAAAAAAAAAAAGAGTCAAATGGAGTCCTTGGGTTGAACCTTAAGTTCATTGGTTTTTTTTTTTTTGTTTTTTGTTTTTTTAAAAAGCTCCTAAAAACCAGTTAAGAAAAAAGCTTCATAGGGTAACTTTTTTAAAAAAGCTCTTAACTTTTTTATTGTGCCTCGCCTCTTCTACTACCATCAATTCAAACACAATCATATTTACAACATGATTTTTTTTTCCTATAGGGCTTTCCAAAAAGTCATAAGAAATAAGCCATGTAATATCCCAAAATTTGGGAGTTTGAAATTTGCAATATTTGATGCATTTTCTTATGATATTTAATTACCAATAATAATAATAATAATAAGAAGCTAATTAATTAATTAATTAAATAAATATGAAAAAAATGAAGGAATGTAATTAGCAACCAAACTGATCCAATATATGGCTATATATGTAACCCCATCCGAAAATGCAGAAGGCCCAGCGTTCAGCCCAGTCAAAATATTCATCAGCAAACAAATTGTCCAATTGTATCCTTCTCATTTTGTCTCCAGCAACACGTAAAAGGCCCAGATTTTTCAGCCCATGTAATCTAACTATTGCTCATCAGCAAAGCAAGTCAAACCGAAAGAAGCAGATCACGTCTGAAGCAGCAGATCTCGTAAACCAGAAGTAAGCACGCCAAAAACGCCGACAAAAGATCCTGTACAGCGAAAGATCAGCAAGAAATATCAGATTTCTCCCATACTTTTCGAGCCTTGTGCTTGATATCCAATGGGCTAAGCTGCTGGATATTCTTGCCTGGTCCTATATAAATCTTACAAAGTCCAGATATTCAGCCCTCTTCAATTTAGTAAGGTTTCACCGTGAGAGACAGAGAGAAACCGAGAGTGAGGGAAAGAAGAATGCTGTGAATGAAAACGTGAGGATCTGAGAGGAAGCTGGAAATTTTCTGCCCTGTCCTTGAGTCGCTGAAACAGAGGAGTTAAGCAGCAAGCTTTTGCTGCCATTGAAGCTTGAAAAACCAAGGTAAACCCATCGGCCTCCCTTCCTTTGAGTCTTAGTAGTTGCTGAAACTGAAAACTAAGTTGTAGGAATAAAACACATAAAGTTGCTGAAAACTGAACAGAAAAGCAGGGGGCTGTCATCGGTCATTCTGTTAAGAGCAATATATGTGTGTGTTACCATGTGTGAAAGTGAGCTTGCTGTCATACGCATGAAGGAAAACGTATATGAATATATATATAATAGCTTTTGGGTTTTTTTCTGATATAAGTTATTGTTATAGTATGATTCCATGGTCAAAACCTTTCTTGAGAGTTATTTTCTGCACCTCTTTGTACTGAAACAGTGACTGCCAGTGAAAAGAAAAAGAATGTTAAGACATGGACACACACACACACACACACTTTAGTGCTGTGTTGTCTAAACTCAAAGAATGAGAAAGAAAAAAAACGGTGGATGGTGGTTCTCTGTACGTGAACTTGCTGTCATAGGGAAGAAGAAGAAGGAACAAGTCAAGTTTATGTATATGTGTGTTAAGTCTGTGTATATGGTAAAAACGCTGGCAGGGAAGAAGGGAAGAAAAAAATAAAATGCATGAGTATAGATATATGTGTGTCGGGTGTGTGTGCATGCCTTGAATTAAAAACATTTGGTGCAAGTGTTTTCCTGGATAATCATATGCACATAAGACAAAAACAAGTCCAGTTGTGTTTGTGTATGTGTTGGCTGTCAATTATATAGGATTAGTGGTGTGGTAAAAAGGAAAGAGTTTGCAATATATAGAAATGCACGCGGTTTGTGCAAGTATGTATATATACTAAAGTATATTTTTAAAGTTTTAGTATATTTAAATTAGTATTTATAAAAATTATTGTATTGAGATGTCAATATTTATTAAACTCAAAATTTGCATGAAGCATGAATTATATACTACTAGAAAACTGATTTTTTGCGGCGGAATTTTTCCCTCGCAAAACAAGCATTTTCCGTCGCACAATTATTTTGCGACAGATTTTGCGGCGGAAA
The DNA here is from genome assembly GCA_037074495.1 of Acacia confusa. Taxonomy (NCBI): domain Eukaryota; kingdom Viridiplantae; phylum Streptophyta; class Magnoliopsida; order Fabales; family Fabaceae; genus Acacia; species Acacia confusa. The sequence goes on along the minus strand of CM073502.1, from coordinate 39,602,479 downwards.
TTTGTCCGTCGCAAAAAAAGCCCTCGCAAATAATTTTTGCGGCGGAAAAAAGGAATTTCCCTCGCAAATTCAAATTTTGCGGCGGAACAATTTTCCCTCGCAAAATGAGAGATTTTGCGGCGGAAATATTTTCCCTTGCAAATTCCAAATTTGCGGCAGATAAATTTTCCCTCGCAAGTTGAGATTTTGCGGCGGAAAAAATTTCCTTCGCAAAATTTTTTGAATTTGCGAGGGAATTATTTTCCCTCGCAATTTTTGCGAGGGAAAGTTTTTCCCTCGCAAAATTTAAAATTATTTTAAAAAAAAATCATTAAAAATTATAAAAAAAATAAAAAATAAAAAAAAATTGTATATCATAAAAATAAATTATACAATCATCATACAAGTTTACATAATAAAAACACAATATTATATAAATTATAATGTTCTAAAATGAACTAAAAAAAAAACTCTAAATAGCAGTAGCCTGGCCATCGTCACCGCCAGTATCGTCGTCACCACTAGGAGGCAGCCCCGTACCTTTGTCTTTCAATAGGGCATGGAGAAGTGCTCGCATCTCACTAATAATATTTCCTTGCTCCCTCATCTTCTCATCTTGCTCCCTCATCTTCTCGTCTTGCTCCAGCACCTTCTGTTCTTGCTCCAGCACCTTTTGTTCTAACATCTTTACCCTCTTATCCTCTGCAAAACCAACATTATGAAGTCAATTTACTTGTAATACTTCATTTATATGAAAGAGGGAGTAATGATTTGCGATTGATAACAAAAGTACAACTCTACCTTCAGGACCACCTCTACTACTGCCGGATGAGCGCCTCGAAGACGACTTAGTTGGCTGGCAGAAGCACCCATCCCGAAGACTCTCCCCTTCTTGTCCATTCCGCCTGCAGCCTGAAGGAAGATACTCTCGTTATCGGAATAAGAGGACGACGGGTCACTCTGAATCTGTAAGTCTCTCTCCTGCGTCAGCTGCTGATAGGTCTCCTACAAGCACAAACATACAACACAAATAATGCATATAAAATAAAAGAAAGATGTTACTGTTTGAAACAAATAATAAATGTAATTAATATCTCACCGCGAATTGCTGGGACTTGGCGTTAATCCAACGCTTGCCTTGACCCTCAACCGGTTGGGTATGAGTCCGCTCAAAGGTGGTCCAAGGAATCAAATCTGCAGGAACTTCCCCAGACGCTGCCTGCAAACACAAATGATAATCATTCATTAATTATTGATTAAGTATAAAATATTGAAAGCTGAAGTAGAAAATAGCGTATACTTACAATCTTTCGTCGATGCTCACTAACTGGAATGCTGCCGCCAGCATATGACGGTCCATCCATGTGGGACCTATTTAATTTATTTTGCTCACTTTGCTTCAAAAATCTTTCGTCGGTGGCCCACTTGTCAAATAACTAGCCTGCAACCTCAGGCTGAATCCAATTTTTTTTTCCTTTTTCATGCCTCAATTTATATAATTTATCAGACAGCCACTTGCTTCCCTTGAAGTTATAAGCCTTCTTTAAATTTGGGAGATGCTCGGGCAAGCAGCTAAACTTTCCCTGAAAAACAATACTAAACAATTAGTGCTCTAAATTATACAAGTAGTTAATCAATTTGCATTTTGATGAGAATAAAAAATTAATAACCATAAATCACATAACTTACCAATAACTCAGTGAACCAAACATCTCGCTTGCTCTGAGGAATCGCTTTCCATGTGGCCCAAGGTTGATCAAAATTACGAAATATTTGCTCGGCCATGAAATCCGCCACCAGCTTATAAGGATCAAACCTGAAAAAAAAAGAGAATGTTGCAAATAGTAGCATACAAACTAAAGGTAAAAAATCATAACATTACATGACTTACTCGGTGCTCCCTACAGGACGGATCCACATCTTCCCTGTCGCAAGATCAATGGATCCCCAGACTGGGTCGTTGGAGGAACTAGCTTGCCCGCCCTGGCTATGAGGCGATGTAGTGTACTGAAAGAATAAGTATATTGAAAATGTAGAACATAGATGTTTTAACAAAATATATGTAAATCAGTCAGAAATCATAAACTGAACCTGCTCTGCCTGATGGTGTGGTGGATATGTATAAGTGAAAGGTTCACCTATATCGCCCATAACAGAGTCAGTAGTAAGCGGTGAAGATGAAAAATAAAGAGGCGGAAGCTCCGGGGAAGAGCTAAGCCCTCTGACTACATGGGGGGTAGATGATGTCGGCCTACCCCCTCTGATAGGACGGGCTCGGCCGCTACCTCTACTATATCCACTACCTGAATGGCCTCCTGGATGCTCCATTTCTGAACACTTATAAACATGATGTCAAAATATATATAATTATAAGAAAGTTACTTAACACAATAATAACTAAGCAACAGAGTATCAAATATAATAGATCGTCATAAATAACTAACTTAAATCAATCGGACGATTCCTGTTCTTCCTCTGACGTCTTATAATCGTCGAATTCAAATTCAGTACTAGAGTAACCCACTTGTTCCTCATCGTCTGATTCCGCATTCTCAATTTGGATAGGAATCAGCTCTAAGTCTCCAGTGGAATCAAAGACATTGCAAGGTACATCTTCCTCGACATTACTTACGGCAAGTACATGTTCCACATCTGCTTGGAAGGGTTCAGTCATGTCGTCATTTGTTTCTGACTCTTTTGAAGTAGGTATAATATTTCGTGCTTTGGTTTTGATAACTCCCACCCACTCTTGACGGGATGTAGGGTAATATGTAAAATAAACTTGTTCTGCCTGTTGAGCAAGAATGAATGGGTCATAACTAACTGCATATCTCCGTGATCACTCGATCTCAACATTTCCATATTTGTCCACCTTTGTACCACGCGGACTGTTATCAAACCACTCACATTTAAATAGAATCACTGACTTGTCCCACTTGTAATCCAGCTGAATTATATCAATTAACTTGCCGTATTAGTCGCACTCCACCCCGTCAACTTGGCCACCTCGACAACATACACCGTAATTGCATGTTTCTGTATTTCCGTTAGCTTCAACAGTTACAAACCGATACCCATTGATTACATATTTTTTGATCCTGGTAACAGCTGTTGCAGACCCGTAAGCTAAACTCCATACAACATCATGGGGAGTTGACGCATAAGCTGAACTCCATGTTTTTTGCTCGAAGTTGTCTCGTAACCAATGAGGAAATTTATCCTTCATGAATTCATCGAGGTCGGAATCCGAGATCAAAGGATTTATTGATCGGACCCATTGTGAGAAGTATCTGTAACAAAAAGAAAGAAATTAATACTTTAAACCGTAGCAGTTACCGAAAAGATGAAATCTTACTTTAAGTACGGGGCGGCCTCTTCACAGTTGTTTAGAATGTACCACTCCGCTACTTTCTTATCGCTTCCTTCCAGAGTTGACCTACAATTTGTTCGAATGACCCGGCCAGGATAATTAAATATTGATATTTGACCACTCGTCTCACCGCCATCATCGTTGCGAGGTACCCCCTCCATCTTGATATAACTTCAGGGGGATAATAGTATGAGGCAAATTTGGTGGCCTCTTCGACCAGATACGCTTCTGCAATAGATCCTTCAACGTATCTTGTATTTTTGATCTTATATTTCAGTGTGCGTAAAAACCTTCAACAGATAATTAGAGAGTATTTATAACCTATGTCACAGTGTGTTTGAATTAATCACAGTGAAAACAAATATATATTACCTTTCAAACGGATACATCCACCTATATTGTTGCGGACCTCCTACCCTTGCTTCGTACGCCAGGTGAACGGGCAAATGTTCCATTGAGTCAAAGAAGCTAGGAGGAAACACCATCTCTAACTTGCATAGCATTTTTGGCACACTCTCCTCCAACTGCCGTAACTTGTCGACATTAAGTTCAGAAGCACAAATTGTTGTAAAGAAGAAGGAAAACTCTGTCAGAGTATCTAATACATGCTTCGGTAGTGCCTTGAAGGCCCACGGCAATAATCTCTGAAAGAAAACGTGACAATCATGACTCTTCATATCGCGTAACTTCACCTCGTTCAAGTCCACACATCTTGAGAAATTTGATGCATAACCGTCCGGTAGATTCACACTATTAACCCACTTCAACAATTCTAAATTCTGCTCTTTGTTCAAGGTGTACGGCGCCCTAGGTTTGGAAATCCGACCCGTGGCAGTCTCTACCAAATGCAAAGAAGGCCTTCTACAAATCTGTTGTATGTCAAGTCTTGCATTGATTGTATCCTTTGTCTTACCCTTGGTGTCCATGACGGTGTACAGAATATTACAAAACACATTCCTCTCAATATGCATGACATCGAGGTTGTGTCTTAACAATTGATCTTTCCAATATGGTAGCTCCCAAAAGATGCTGCGTTTGTTCCAATGATGTTGAACGCCATATCCCTCAGGCTCACTGTAAGCAGCTCCTTCTTCAACACTTTGAATGTGCTTCACCCTCTCCCATATTTCTTGCCCACTTAAACGACGAGGTTTAGCTGATCGTTCAACCACATTCCTGTTGAAGTCTTTTTTGTTTCTTCTAAACGGATGATCGAGGGGTAGGAATCGCCGGTGCCGGTCAAACCAAGATACCTTGCGACTGTATGGCAGGTTAAACCCCACATTCTGTTCCATACATATAGGACATGCAAGCTTCCCCGATGTTTGCCATCCGCTCAACATCCCATATGCAGGGAAATCATTTATCGTCCACATTAAGGTAGCACGCAGGATGAAATTCTGACTCAATGATACATCGTACGTAAGAACCCCTTCACTCCACAACATCTTCAACTCGTCTATTAGAGGCCTGAGGTACACATCTATTTTCTTTTTTGGGTTGGATGGCCCAGGGATTAATGCGTTGAGGAAAAAAAACTCTCTTCTCATACACATGGATGGTGGGAGGTTGTACGGAGTCACAATCACAGGCCAACTGGAATAAACCCTGCCGGTTTGGTTGAAAAGAGCAAACCCATCTGAGCATAAACCAAGACGGACATTACGGGGATCGGCTGTAAATGATGGATTCGCCTCGTCAAATTTCAGCCAAGCTTCGGCATCAGATGGATGCGTGACAAATTTTTCATCCCTATGATGCTCTCGGTGCCATCTCATGTGAGCAGCTGTTTGTTCTGACGAATACAATCTCTGAAGTTTGGGCACGAGGGGAAAGTACCACATCTTGCTTAATGGTTGAGTGGTTGTTTTCCCTTTAATCTTCTTGTACCTATCATGTGAACAAAATTTACAAGTACTCCGCTCAGCATCATCCTTGTAATAGAGCATACATCCGTTGGGGCAGCAATGGATTTTTTCACGACTAAGCCCGAGCTCTTTCACCTTTTTCTTTGCTTGGTAAAAATCTTTCGGCAAATTATTGTCATTGGGAGCAACCTTACTCATGATCTGCATCATTTGATTGTAATTCTTCTCGCTCATATGGTGATCAGTCTTCAAGCTTAATGTAGCTAGGGTAGCCGATAGCGAAGAATATTCACTATTTTCAATGTGTTCGCAACCTTCCCATAAAGGACGTTGGGCATCTTGAAGCATTTGATAAAACCTACGGGCCTCCGGATTAGGATCCTCTCCCATGTGTGATGGTTGATTATGCATACCGATCTCCTCTTCCATGCATGAAGGTCCAGCATGAGTCACGGGATCAAAATATTGGCCGATCGACGGTCCAGCCGCATCCATCACCAACTGCTGATATTGATTAAGGTTGACTCGATGAGTACTGTCTCCGTAATAACCACTTGGTGTCTGTTGGACTTCCCCGTGATGCACCCAACATTCATAATCCCTCATGAATCCTTTTCTACACAAATGGATTCTGACGGTTCCCGCGTCATGAAATTCGAAACACCTACATCTCACACACGGATAACTGATCGAGGTTTCTTGAATTAGTTGTGTGTGCCAAAGCAAATTGGATGAACTCTTCCAAACCGTCTAAGAATACTCGAGTAAGCCGTTTTTTCTGAGTTAGACGATTGTACATCCAACTCCTATCACGATCGCCTTCCATACTTCCCCAACCCAACCTTGCACGATAATTCTTGGAACATAATACAATAATACCAACTAATTAATTCAGCTACTAACCTAAGTGACAAATACAACTGGCCACTTAACAAATTCTCTCCATAATTTTTTAATTTTTTTCCTCTTATTTGTGTCAAACTTACAAATTATATCTACAAATATTTCTCCTATAATTATAAAGTGATAGATAACATAAACATTAAATTTTTTATTTTTTTTATATTAAAACTAAGTTGATAATTTGACACTGAATACCTGCAAAATTCCCAAAGAATAAAATATTGTATTCACTCTTATTAATGATTTCAGGTTTAAGTTGATTAGGATCTAATAGTTAAATCACTTAATTAGTAGATTAAAGACAAAACATCTATATATATATAAACTAAATGATTTTTTTTATTGTTGTTAAAAATATAAATCTAGTAACAATTATACACAAATTGTTATTCTAATGTAATTCTTAAATATATTAACATTTATGTGTTATTTAGTTTATGTTTTCAAAATTAGAAAATTAAAACACGAATATACCAATTAACATAAATATGTTAATTCATGTTAGTTTATTCAAATGTTATGTTTTCAAAAAATTATAAATATATGAATGTCTTATATTACATCCAATAGTACTCATTAATTTATCTTTAAATTCACATAGAATTATATTACATTTTTTCTTTAAACTCATGAATTTCCTCAAAATCATTACACAAGTAGTTCAAAGCTATAGTTAATTCACATTGTTAACCTCTAAGATTTTATTTTTATCAATAAGTTATGAAAATATATTCAGGCAAAAACAAAATTAAAATAACAAAAATTTGATTTTAATATATTTTAAATTTAAATTATTAAAATTAATTCAGCATCATAATTTTTCATGTTCTAACAAAGAAATATTTATTAAATTCATATATCACAAAAGCATGCGTTTTAAAACATATTGATTAAAGCTAACATATTCAAAATAGCACTAATCATAATTTTTCATATACACAAATATATATATATATATATATATATATATATATATATATATATATATATATATATATATAACAGTCAATTAATGGCAAAAAATTCGAGCAAAAAATAAATTAATGGCAAAAAAAAAACGAATAATAAATCAATCCCAATAAAAAATGAAAATAGCACTAATCTTAATTAAAGCAAACATATTGATTATCACATGCAATATTGATGAATGACTATAGAATTTCAGGAAATGTCAGAGGAGAAAAAACGCATACCTCTTGAAGGATATCTTGGAATGGAGAAAGAAGAGCAAGGACGGCTCACCAGGATGCTTGGACTGAACGTTGGCGGTAGAGGCTAGGACGGAGCAAGACACAAGAGAGGAAGAAGAAAGGAGCAAAGACGCAGAGAGATACTCTGGGGACGGAGCAAGACGAGAAAAGAGCAAGATGCGAGAGGAAGGCGGCACGAATGAAAATGAAGAAGGAGCACGAATGAAAATGAAGAAGGAGGGTCAGGGATATATTTGCGGCGGAAGTTGAATTCCGCCGCAAATTTGCGGCAGAATAAAAATTCCGCCGCACATTTGCGGCGGAAAATGCCGTTCCGCCGCAAATGTGCGGCGGAAGACTCTGTTCCGCTGCAAAAATTTGCGGCGGAACGGGGACACTTCCGCCGCAGATTGTCGGCGGGACTGTGTCCCGTCGACAATTTGCGGCGGAACACGGGCGTGCCGCCGCAATTTGCGGCGGCGCACCCCGGGTCGCCACAATTTACGGCGGCAGACGCCGTGCCGCCGCAAATTGCGGCGGCGCGCCCTTGTTCCGCCGCAAATTTGCGGCGGCACTCGATTCCGCCGCAAAAATGTGCGGCGGAACCCCCGGTGCCGCCGCAAATTTGTGGTGGCAGTTTTCTTCCGCAGCAAATTTGCGGCGGAATTTTTATTCTGCCGCAAATTTGCGGCGGAAGATCTAATTCCGCCGCAAATTTGCGGCGGAGAAACATTTTCCGCCTCAAATTTTCTAATTTGCGACGGATTGAATATTCCTTCGCTATTTGGGACAAATTTGCGATGGAATTTTATTCCCTCGCAAATTCCGTCGCAAAATGACTATTTTCTAGTAGTGTTATATGTAGAGATAATATTTATCAAGGTTTTAAGAGAAACCATAAGAAACATTAAAATGTATATTAATGGTTAATATTTATAAACTCCTAGTTAAAAATTAATTAATGTGTTGTTTGTGTTTATTAAAGCCTAATTTAAAGTGTATATTTATTAAATAATTTGGAAATCATAATTAGCATTATATTATGGAAAATTGGAGGAAACCATGAGAATCATTAAATAAATACATTTAATTATATTCTCATATGATGGTTCGTTTTTATTAATTTTAATTGATTAATAAAAAAGGGGAATAAATAAATAAAATAATCATTGATAAATAATTAATAAGAGTTTACATTAATTATGGAGAGATAATAATGATTGATAAAATAATAATACTAATAGAATGAATAAATGGATATTAGTGTTATTATTAGGAAATTTAGGATAATTATAATAATGACAGATAATGTTATTATTATTAGGAAGGAGTGACAATAATAAATAATAAATAAGGAATTATTATTATTATTATTAGGATTAATAATAATAATAATAAAATTATTATTGTTAGGGAAATTTAAGAATTAATAATTATTATTAATATTCTAAACTAATTCGCGTAATTAGTTTATTCGCGATTTGACTAAGTGACTAACAACGATGATAAACATTTTTAGGCAGATCTTGACATCTTTTTCTGATCCCAACAACTTCAGTCAAAAGATAAAGATCCATGGTTGAGGTGGGTAACTCTAATATTGTAAGCATGTGTGTAAGTGTTTATGCATTAATTAGCTGATCATATATGCTGATTGATTTACTTGTTATATGTTTTCTTGGCCATGGATTTGAGGCTGCGGTCTCATGGAGCTGCGCGTCCTAGACAAGGGCTGCGGTTCTTGGCCGTTAACTGTAGTTACGGTTATTGTAAATGCTTTGATGCTTTAACATGTGCTAATCTACCATTTATACTTTCATACATGTGCATGAGATTAACCGTTACCCTAAGGTCCATTCATTTAGACTCCAGACCACATGAAAGGCACAAATAGTGGTTTGGGATCGAAAGGCAAGAAGCAGCTGTAAAGAGTTACAACGGTTGGCATATTTTGGAACTTCCTAGAAAAATAGGAGTAATTAGACTGTAGTGTAAATTTTATCATTCGTCTATTTTGGGATTACTATATTAACATTCAACTATCGGATAAATTTGAATCGTGAAAAATTTGCTCGTATGTTTTCAAACTAAGTTAATTTGAAAAATTTTTATTCCGCAATTAAGTTGTCCAAATCTCTTCAATGCATTTCCGCGTTAACTCTGATGAATAATGGCCCCAAAGGCCGAGCGTCACAAGCCACCGCTCCCACCCTAACTCAAACAGGCCCATTATTCACCTTCTTCGTAATGCATGAGGGGCCCATCAACTCGCATGCTTGAATTAAAAATAATTTTTTCCCCAATGATTGAATTGAAAACAGTTCCGATAAGAAAAGAAGCCAACTAATTTTTTGAAAATTTTAAATAAAACAATTCTGGTAAGAAAAGAAGCCATTAGTTTTTAAATTACTCTTTTTACCTCTATTCAGTAAAATTTAATTAAAAGAATTCAATTTGAGTTTTCTTAATCAATACATATTTGGTTTTGTTAAAAATATAAATAATACAATATTGTTCCAAAACTTTCTCATAAAAGATTAATTCAGCTTTTATGAAAATTGCACGTTTTGGAGTTTAAATTTAGAGTCTGTATGCTTTCGCACCTTCACTGCCGCGAAGACATCCCTTTGCTGTTTCAAAAGGTGTACAACAATCAACATGCAAAGAAAAGGATGTTGATTAAGCCATCTGCAATCAAAAGAAAGACAAATGCATCAAAGCACACGCATATGAGAACGTACAAATGAAACAGCTGAAGGAGCAGGAAGAGGCAAAACCAAATTCTTGAAACAGCTTCCAATTTTATTTTTTTGCTTCTTTATTTTACATACTCATTTTGACTATAATAATTCCTGATTATTTTTAAATGAAACCATTTTCACTCAAATTTCCCTCATCTTTGCAGGGTTTCTACTACCGTTCTAGTGGAGGTTCTTGGGGCATGGCCCTTGGATTTGAATAGTAGCCCTTCAAATTGAAACGATTACTCTGGTAGGTCGAAATATTGAAGTTTATTAAAATGAATAACATTTTTATAATATTATGGGAAAATGACAAATAAATACTATATGAAGAAATTCCAAAATCTAAAAATGTCTATTGAAAAGGAAAAATGACATAGAGTTACATAGGAATCAGAGTTTTAAATATTTAGACAAAAAACCAAACGACCCTTCACTTCACTATTTTCTCTCCACTCCATTCTCTTTTCTTCACAATCATCTTCCATTCAACCGTGCAAGATCGAAGATGAAGAAGAGAGAGCTTTCATTTTTCGTTCAGCTTGTGTTCTCTCTCCACTATGACAGAGAAATAGATGATAGAGACAGCACACCGAAGCTCCTTTTGTCCTCCCTTCGGTTGCCATCGAAGGTTGAAGAAACCAGTTTCTACCGAGCTTTTTCAATTTCAGGCAAAGTTCTACAGTTTCCAACGAGTTCATGAGTTTTTCCGACAAGCTTGGGAATTTACCGGCGAGCTTTTTCAGTTTCCAATGAAGAGTAATGAGATTAACAAAAACGTTTGATAGGATTCACCAATATTTGTAACATTTGACAAAATTCGTAATGGGATTGACAAAAACAATAATGAATTTGATAATATTCATAATGGTTTTCACAACAACATTTCCTGATAGAAAAAACACTAGACATGATTCATTAACATTCGTGTCATTTGACAAAATTCGTAACGGGATTCACAATAGCAATAAATGAATTTGACAGGATTTATAATGATTTTCACAAGAGTGTTTCCTGATGAACATTAATAAAACTTTCAATACAGATCATACAACATGACAACAACTACAAAAAACCAGAGTTGGCATGACAACAACTATAATAGAGTCAAATGACAAGTGATCATTACAATTCCACATTAATGTAATGTTTTTGTGTCATTCCCACCAAAGATCATTACTATTTTCCCTTTACACTACTTAAATTAGAGTCATCCTATAAGTTTATAACTCTTCTAACAAAAAATATGTGAAGGAATCCAAGTCATTGTACGTAAACCAAAAGATGACTTGCAAAATATTTAGGGAAAATTATAATGAAGGACCTGGAGGAAAATATATTTATTGAGAAGGACTATAAAAATTGTAATTACTTAAAAGGACCAAACATCAAAATATAAATTTAAAATTACTAAATTGTCTTTAGTCAAATCTCCTACATTATCTCTTGTATTCATAATTAAGAAAATGACTAAAATTATTAAAACTGCCCATCATTCACATGTGATATAATAATATCTCTCTTTTTTTTTTTCCACCATGTTTCATACCCATGTAAAATCAATATATTATGTAATTAACTACATGGTTCAAACTCATATTTTTTAAAATTTTAATTTTCAACAAGTTCCCTATTCATATAATCAATGGATAATTTAATTAACAAATATATCATTAAGTTTCCATATTTATATTATCAAGTATCAACGTTAATATCAATTAAGATTTTTTTTATAAAATTAAAAACTAAACTCATTTCATGTTTTTTAAATATATAATAGATTTTTATTTTATTAACATTAAATGAGTTTTTAGCCCACATAAATTTCTTTTAAAATAAAAATAAATCATATAAATTTTTTTGGTTTAACATATATAATAAAGTATAAAAGACCTTGATTTTTATTAAAATTATATAAATATATTTTTAATTAATTTTTTTTGTTGATTTTAACAAATTATAATTTTTACAAAATTGAAGAGTGTGTAATTTTTTTCATAGATATCTATGCAAGTTTTGAAAAATGAAAATTTGAGAAAGCTTATATTTAATTTAGTAAAATGTAGATTTTTTCATTAGTTTTAAAAATAGAATATGGGAGAGAATGTAGGAAGGAATGTGAAAGATTTCCTAAGGGGTATTTTAGTTTTTTTTTTTTAATTTGGTCCTTCTAAATAATTATAATTTTTATGGTCCTTCTTAATAAATATTTTTTCCTTTAGGTCATTCATTCTAATTTTCCCAAATATTTACCCCCAGGTCATCAGGAAACACTTTTGTGAAAACCATTACAAATTTTGTCAAACTTATTTATTGCTCTGGTGAATCTCATTACGAATTTTGTCAAAGTGCATAAATATTGGTGAAAACCATTATGAATCTTGTCAGGAAACGCTATTGTAAAACCCATTATGAATCTTATCAAACCATTACTGCTCTTGTTAACTCCATTATGAATTTTGTCAAATGTCATAAATGTTGGTGAATCCTATCTAACATTTTTATCAATCTCATTACTTATTTAATTTTGTCAATTTCATTACTCTTCTGAAAAAACTCGCTAAAAATTCATAAGCTTGCCGAAAAACTCAAGAACTTGCTAGAAACTACAGAAATTCACTGAAAACTGAAATAGCTTGGTGGAAACTGGTTTTTTCAACTTTTGACTGCAACCGGAGGGAGGATGAAAGAAACTCCTATGTGCTGTCTCTATCTTCTATTTCTCTTTAATTTCTCTATCAGAGTGGAGAGAGAAGACGGCCTAAACAAAAGATGAAAGGGTACTCTTTTTCTTTTTCAATCCTGTGCAACTGAACAAAAGATGAAAGCTCACTCTTCTTCATCTTCGATCTTGTGCAACTGAATGAAAGATGATGGTAAAGAAGAGAGAATGAAGTGGAGAGAGAAGAGTGAATGGAAGGATAGTTTGATTTTTTTCACAAATATTTAAAACCCAGATTCCTACTTACTTACCTTTCTGTCATTTTCCCATTTTCAATAGATATTTTTGGATTTTGAAATTTCATATGATATTTATATGCCGTTCTCCTAACTTATAAACTTAAAAATATAAATGTAAATATTTGCCTAAAATTTTATTAATTAAGTAAATTTATGTATGAATGTTTGAATAATTTGTCGGTAGAAAATCCTAAAATGTGATCCACCACGCGTGTCGAGAAATTCTTTGAATCCAACAAACACGATAAAGAAAAAGCAGTACTGTTGTTAGTCACATGTCACTCGACAAACATTAAAAGAGAAGACTTCGAAAAGATGAGAAGACTTTGAAATGGAAAGAGGAGGCAATAAATTATCATAACAATGACAAAAAGTTATTTTATTTAACGTAAACATTACGATGAGGAACTTTGTACCATTATTGTGTGGAAAATTTCAATTTGATTGTGCATAATGACTTTATATATAAATTTTATAGAAATTTAATTTTTTTATTAAATATGATAAATTATAGATGCTTTTGGATTTAATTTCAATTATTTGGTTTTAAAATATATTTAAATTAGTTGTTTATTATTTTTTAATATTTAAATTATTTATTGTGTACTATTACTTCAATTTAATAGTGAAAGTAAACACTTACGAGTTTACTATTCAAGTTCATGAAACAAGTATAGCCATTGTCACGAGTTTGCTTGAACTCGTAAGTTTGACAATTTTTGGATTAATGTCATTTTAAATTTTAATCAACAATTTCTATACCTTGGTTTTAGAATTACTCTTTTTTACCTCATTTCAATAAAAAATTAATAAAAATTTTCAACTTCAGTTTTCTTAATCAATATTTATTTAATTTTTTTGTTAAGAATATTAATAAGATTGTTCCAAAACTATCTCGTAAAAGATTAATTAAGCTTTAAAAATATATATCATTTTCCAAGTTATATTGTTGGACTTCACTATGTGTAAATATTGAATTAGTCATATATAGTTGGGCTAACAATAAAAACTAATTTGTCGGCAAATAAACAATAAGAACTAAAACTATTATTATATATATGCACACATACTAACAAAATGATGATGTTGCCCAAGTTTAGGGACTGAAGAAAAAAATCACCAAAATTGAGAGCTTAGTCACTACAAAAAACAAGACTTTCGGCAACGACAAACATTGGCACTAAAAGGTTTTTAGTGACAACAAAAAGTCGCCGCTAATACTTCTGTCAGCGATACTTTTGGCGGCGACATTATTTTGTCACCGCTGAAAGTACGCTATTCCACTGAAAGTGCATCTGAAGCAACCGAAGTGAGGGTCGTAGTTGAAAGCAAAGTTTCAGTGGCGATAATTGTTGCCACTGATACTATTTTCGGTGGCGACAGTTTTATCGCCGATGAAGGGTGTATTAGTGGCGACTCTTTGTCGCCGTTGATACAATGTTTAGTGGCGACTTTGTGTCGCCACTGATAAACTTTTTAGTGGTGACAATTTTGTCGTTGCGGAAGAGTGTATCAGTGGCGATAGTTTATCGCTGCTGATATAGTTTTTAGTGGCAACTTTTAGTCGCCATTGATAGACATGTCACCACGAAAGACTATTAGCGGCAACATTTGTCGCCGCCAAAAGTTTTTTTTTTTGATTTTTTGAAATATAAATTGATAAAATTAAGAACTATATTGCTATTCGAACATGTACCATATTGATTAAGATCATAAGAAATTTGAAACTAATAATATATGGACTAACAATGGCACTAACATAAATGTTCAAAATTAACATCAAATATTTAAATTCTGTTTAACCATTAGAAGAAACATCAAACATAAAACTATGAAGATTGATCAGCATGTGGGACAGGAAGGCTAGGAGTAGATGAATAGGAGCTGATACTTGCTCTTGTTGTATTAAGACAGTTAGAATCCTCTCCTCCATTTGTTTCATCTTCTGATCAAATTGTGCAAGTTCTTTTGTGCGCTTTGCTTCTATCTTTGCACGTTCTTCTGTGCGCTCTGCTTCTATCCTTGCACGTTCTTCTGCGCACTCTGCTTCCACCCTAGCACGTTCCTCTGCATGCTCTGCTTCTATCTTTGCACGCTCCTTGTGAAATTTTTTTATCAAACTCCTCAAGCATTTGGGTTCGCTCATTGTACACAGCCGAATTATCAACTGAGTGAGAGCGATCTCTCTTCCTCAATGGCTCTGCTCCATACCCTTTTCCTCTTACATACCTAGATCTTTCACCAAGAACAGCTGTCAATATTTCATTAGAGGTCATTCAAGCATCAACCTCTACCTCTTCTTGTTGTTGGCAAAGTTCTTGCAACTTAGTCTACAATTAAAGCATGAAACAAATGAGATAAAGAATTATTGAAGTTAGTATAACATAAAAACACAACGCATACATGTATTTGCTCATATTGTGGATCTGCCCATCTAACTGTCCATATGCCTTTTTCCTAGTGTGTATGATATGGTACAATTGGTTAGGGGGTGCAGGCTGTCCAGTAGTGGGGTCCCTCTACAAAGCATAATATACAAAGACGACACATGGTACAATTTAGAATAAAAAATGATTCAAAACATAAACTAAACTGAAGAGAGATTGAACTTATTGTAACGAAATTAATCTCCTCAAATGATAGACAACCACAAGTATGTTTTGTTACTTGTTTTTCTCAGTTGCTCTTGTTTCTTTCACTTTTTTTCTACAAAAAAATTAGTAAACAAGAATTAATGACTAAAATAAATATACGATCCATTTAAAATGATAGAAAGGTACTGTGAACACGTCAGTCTGAAAATATACTAGTAACAACTCCCAATCTTTAAAACCAATATTTTGGGGAGGATTAGCCCGCCTCTCCCACTACAAGAAAAATTAGTTTCAATGGCAACTTTCGGCGGCGACTTTAAATGTCGCCACTGAAAGTATGACTTTCAGCGGTGACTTTAAAAGTCGCCGCCGAAAGTATGACTTTAAAATGAATTTTGAACCCCCTAGTTGTTGTTAAGAATTGAATTGAATTGGGTTAAACTGTTTTGAACACTTGCTATTGGATTGACAATCTCTTAGAACCAATGCATCTCTTGATGATATTTTGCAAAATCTTGAAATAAGTGTTCAAAGTTTTGAAAAATCTTGAAAATTTTTTCCATTTAATTTTTTTAAAACAATTTGTGACTTTCAGTGGCGACTTTTTGTCGCCACTGATACCTACTTTCAGCTGCAACACAAAAGGTCACCACTAAAAAATTTTTCCATTTATTTTTTTTTAATAAAAATTGTGACTTTTAGTGGCGATTTTTGTCGCCACTGATATCTATTTTCAGCGGCGACACAAAAAGTCGCTGCTAAATACATGTTTCAGTGGTGACAAATGTCGCCATTGATACCTATTTTCAATGGTAACAATTTTGTTGCCACTGATACTTATTTTCTTTGGCGACAAAATGTCACCGCTGATTGTCTACTTTCAGTGGCGACATAAAAATGTCGCCGCCAAAAGAATCAGCCACAGTCGTATCAGCGGCGACAAATTGTCGCCACTGAAAACCATTCAGTGGCAACATTTAGACTTTTAGGGGTGACTTTTGTCACCGCCAAAAGTCGTTTTTTTTGTAGTGTCCTCATTAGAAGCATATTTGTTATGTTGTTTGTGCAAATTGTTCTTGCAATTTCTAAAGGCATTTTTTAAGTTTATTGTTATAGTTTTTGTGAACTTTTCTTCATTGGTTGCATCATAAGGTTCGAATTTGTCCTAAAATACATATAAACAAAAAAAAAATTGTTATAAAAACATAAATAAACAAAGATATATATAAATATTTGGGAAGAGTTTACCTTTACTTTCAAAATCATCTCATCTATATATTGTTCATAGATATTCTTCAACCCAACACCATGACGAAAAGAGATTGTGATCCTAACAATATAACCACAATAATTCACAAGGTTTCTCGCTTCTACACGTAGTGCTCTTGTCAAGTAGTCTGAAAGTTTCACTGCAATGGTATCACTTCAATTGCGAGTTTAAGATGACTCAAATTTTTTTGGGTCAATTAAAAAAGAAATTTCTAAGCAACAGCATCAATGCAATGGCTGTGGGATTTGCAAGTATAAACTGTTGACCCGGTTACTCCTCTATGTCATGATGTTTATGGGATGGGGATTTTGTGAAAAAATTTTTGCAATGCGTCTGATTCAACTGGTGTTTTTATTGAAGATTGATTGTTTCACTTCAAAGGGTAAACACACTAATGATCCTATGTGTTTTGCTTTTGATATAGAGTTGGGGGGTGTGAGAATTTCTTCCATTGTTACAAGTGAAGGGTAAACACACTAATTAGGCTGTGTTGCGTTGGAAATTAAGGTCCCATTTTCATGGCTGCTTCCCAGGAAGGAATATAAGAGGGAGCTAGTTACTACTTATACTACTGCAGGTTCACATGCATGATGAAAAAGAAGTTTCTGCAAACCCTAGATCCACCCACATCCACCCTTCCCTCCCATCTATCTATCTATCTATCTTCACAATTTGTCCCCACCAATAAATTATATATATCCAGATATTCTCAGCATCCCTACAACGTTCGTAAATGCAAGCTCAGAAAATTTAAAGTTTTTACAATGAAGAATCAAATAAAGAGAGAAAACAAGACGAACAAAGAAACAGATAGAGAATTTAGACAAATAACATAAACATACCCGAATTTGCGAGTTGCAAGGACGTATGTGCTTCATCAGAGATCAGAGAAGGAGGGGGAGGCATCGGAAACAGAGCACGCAGTGCCGAAGGACGACGTGAAGAGAGACGACCGAATAGGGAAGATGGAGCAGACCGATGAGTGTGAGAGAGCTTTAGGGATCCAAAAAATTCTGCCAAGGTTTATGCCTCGTGCCCAAATTTTTTTCCCAAATGCCGCCCAAATAATACTCCGAAACAAATGAAAGAAGAGGACAACGTTGACGTTTCTGCCTCGCGCTTTTCCAGTGCTTTTTTTATTCATTATTTCGTCAGGAGGAAAAAAAGCTATGAAAATCTTTGAGTATTGTCGATTAATTCGATTCTTATGTTATTTTTATTTCACCCGGTTTTACGTCAAAAATGATATAAAGTCAATACATTAGTTTTATTTGTGTAGTTAACTACCAAATATGCTAATGCTGTTGCTGTATATGTCTATATGATAGTAATTGATCCCCTGGCTAGAAAAAAGAAAAAAGGAAAAAAACATAGTAATTAATCCCTACTATCTGTGAGATATGTATATTGGTACAAGTTATTAAATAAAAATCAAATCAAATTTACTAAATTTAAGTTTTCCTTCGAATTTTTTGAATCAAATTAAATATACAATTTTTCATTTGTTTATGTGATTCTATTTTATATATTTACTATTTGAGCTTATTTTAATTTAAATATGTCAGCAGTAAAAAAATTTACATTTTTAAAATTTAAACGGATATATTTGAGATATGAAATCATTGTTTAAAATCTGGTTCCTCACTCTGCAATGGTAAAATTGTTCATGTCAGACATTTTAATTATATTATATTATATCATATATTCTTCTCACTCAATTTTTTTAATTTCTTTTATTAATTATCATTGGAAAAAGTAAGAATTTAAAAATAATTTTAAAGATTTTACAACATATATAGGTTGTTTTGATTTATAGCCTTATTGTGTAACATCCTAAAATTTGGAGATTTTGAATTAGAATAAGTAATTGGAATTAAGATTTATTTCTAAGAAATTATTTTTGAGAAGAAGAAATAATTCTAAATAAGGAATAATTAGGCCTAAAAATTATGGAAAATTAAGGTACATTATTTGGCCTAAAAATCATAATATTTATTATTGGAAATTTGGGGATTTGTTTTCAATGAAATGGATGGAAGATTTCATTGCAAAAATAAAAAATAAAAACAGAGAGAGAGAGAGATAGTTGCATTAAACCACCACGCCATAACAGCCCATGGGAGCAATGAATTATCCATTTCATTGTCATTTCCACACTGCCCAATAGTGAACCAATTAGACAAAACAAATTCTCCACTTTTCTCTCATCAAGCCCAGCTCGTGATATTACAGCAGAGAAAACCATTTAAACCAAAATGCAACAGCTCATCTAAATGATCAGAGAAGGCAGCGGCAATCATGAAAGCGTGAAGATGGCAGCGACATTTTTGGAGACCAGAAGCAGTGCCATTCACGTAAGCTGAGAGTCGCACAACACCATGCTTCTTGAGCCAAACAAAAGTGAAGCGTTGCTCCTCACGTCTGCATCCTCTCGGACCGTTAGCTTTTCCTTGGGACTGGATCTTCAATTTGTTATATATAACCATGCTCACTGATTCGTTTTCTGGCTGGCAAAGTCTGAGAAAGAGGGAGACAGAGAAGGAAAGAGAGAGGAGGGGAGAGAGAAAGAGAGTTGCAGCCATTTCATCTTCCTCTACACCTGCGGCAAAAAAAAAGGGGTAAGCATTGGTGAGCATCAGTCACATCGCAGAAGCTGGAAGAATCAAAGGTAAAACGTTGAACACTTTTCTTTTGCTTCCCGTTAGTTTCCATTGAAGACAATAAATTGGAAACTTAAGATAATGTGGTTTTTTTTTTTAATCAATGCTTGTGCTATGTTTCTTGACGCTAAGAACAGGGACTTGGGGTAGTGTAGTATAGAAACACACACACACACACATGGCATATCTTACTTAAAATATTAATTCCTAAATATATACATAAAATGCATCAAATAGAGCACATGGATATATATAAATAGGCAGACTGATATAAGGATTTATATATATATATATATATATATATATATATATATATATATATATATATATATATAAAAATAGATATTGAGAGAAACTTGCTGTCATTAACGCAGGAGGAGATATAAAAGTATATATATGCTACTTTATTTTACACTAACGTTGATGGTTGCCAAGGAAAAAAAAAGCTATTGTCATGGATATGCATCTGTACAGGTAAAACAAGCCCGTAGGTGTGTGTGTGTGTGTGTAATGTCAGAGAAGGAAAAGGATCACTGTAGATATACATATATACTTTACAAATATAAAAAGAGAAGAAAAGCTTCTTGTTTCATCTGTATGTATATGATTTTTAAACCCAAAGCTCCTCTATTATAAATATATCATGAAACATGGAAAAGCTTAAGGTATATTCTTAGGTAGTGGAAGGAATTATTAAACTTAAAATATCTATTTCTACATATAAATACATGGAGAAGCATATTTCACTTGATGTTAGTATTTATTAAACTCAAGGTTTTTATTTCTATAATCATATAGGATGAAACATTATATTTTGAAAAACCATGAGAAAATATTATAATTTATATGATGATTGGTATTTATAAACTCCTAACTTAAAGTGTTAGGATAGTCTTTGGGAGTTTAAAATAATTGTGAAAAGATAATAATAAATACTAAAATAATGATGATGATAGTAAATATTATTATTAGGAGAGGGGATAAGTAATAAAATAGATGAATAAATAATAAATAAATATTATTATTATTTATCAAAGGAGTATTATTATTGGGAAGGAATGATAATACTAATAAACAGGAATTTTTTATTATTAGGGAAATTTTAAGGGATTAATAACCATTATTAATCCTCTAAACTAATTCGCGTAGTTAGTTTCCTTGCGATTCGAGTAAGTGACTAACGACAATGATAAACGTTTATAGGATACATTGACACTTTCATCAATCCCGATACCTTCGGAAGAAATTTAAGGATTCAAGCTTGAGGTGGGTAACTGTTATCTTGTTAGCTTGTATGTGTGTATTTCATGTATAACTGATCATGGTTGCTAGATAATTTGCATGTGTGTATCCTATTTATGGATTGAGGCTACGTGTCTCATAGGGTTGTGTGTCCTAGAATAGGGCTGCGTATCCTGATGGGCTACGGTATTTGGCCGTTAACTGTGGTTACAGTGTGATTTATTTACTATGAATCATTCTATGCTTATACATGTGTTATACTGTCATTTACATTTTATACCTGCAAATGAGATTAACTGTTACCTTAGGGTTCATTCATTTGAACTTCAGATCACATGAAAGAGACAAGTAGTGGTTCGGTGTGACGCCCGGCCTTTGGGGCCTTTATTCATCAGAGTTAACACGTACGGGGATCGAGGTGATTTAGACGACTTGATTTCGTAATCGAAGTTTTTGAAATTAAACTTAGTTTGGAAATATGGACTAAATTTTCGCAATTCGATATCTATCCCATAGTGGAATGTTAATATAATTATCCAAAACAGACGAATGATAAACGTTAATATACCAACTAATTAATCCTAATTTTTCCAAAATGCACATTTATAAAAGCATAAATGACTATTTAGCACATGTTAAGGCATGGAAAAATTTACAAGCACAAATAACCGTAACCACAGTTAGTGGCCAAGGACCGCAGCCCTTGTTTAGGACACGCGGCCCCATGAGACCGTAACCTCAAATCCATGGCCAAGAAATACATAAACAAGTAAATCATCCAGCATACATGATCAGCTAATAAATGCATAAACACTTACACACATGATTATAAGATTAGAGTTACACACCTCAACCTTGTATCCTTTTCTTTACTGAAGTTGTTGGGATCAGATAAATGTCAAGGTTTGCCTAAAAAACTTATTCAAATCGCAAATAAACTAATTACACGAATTAGTTTAGAGGATTAATAATAATTATCAATCCTTTAAAAATTTCCTAACAATAATAATTTTTATTGTTGTTGTTGTTATTATTGTTGCTGCTGCTGCTACTATTATTATTATTATCCCCAATAATAATAATAATTCCTTATTTATTACTTATTATTTTCACCCCTTCCCAATAATAATAACATTATCTGTTATTATTATTATTACTATTACTACTACTATTATTATTAATCCCAATAATAATAATAATAATAATTCCTCATTTATTTATTATGATCTTAATATAGCCTTTTATTAATTTCTTAATCAATAATTATTTTTATTCCTTATTAATCAGTAACAACCAACCATCATATGAGAATATAATTTAAATGTATTTACTTAATGCTTCTCATGGTTTTCTTTTTAAAACCCTTATCAATACTAATATTATACAAAATTGTGTCTTGATGCATCACCCATAATTGTAGACATTAATACCTTTTGTCTAATAAATATAAATACCATAAAATAAAAATTTATAAATATTAAATTTAATACATAATTCATCTCCTTAATAAATATGCTTTAGTAAAATACTTCTTTTCAACATCTCAACAAGACATATATATATATACATGGTCTTGAAACAAATACACCTCTACACACAACGCATGCTAGTGGACTCACACGCATGACACAGCACCACCCATATATATATACACACTATTATCTAAACACCCAACCAGTATATTTTTTTCTTTCTCCCTGGACCACACGTTGTCAACATGTATATTAGCATGAAAAACCACTCTTTCCTTTAAACAGAAAAATTCACGGCATGTTTTTATTTATTTATTTATTCTTTCTAAATCCTTCCTCCAGCAAAATACATATACATATTCATTTAGTTCAGTCTTTCACCTCATGCACATATATACATACACGTCTAGCAAAATGGAGACCATATTTAGAGACACAAAATAAGATGCTAAACAGCCTCTGCTTTGTTCAGTTTTCCGCAAAGTTTGATCAATAACCCAAATATCATGACAGTAAAATAACACCACGTACACACATTTCTATAGGTTTATAAGAGAGCTTGTTCCTTCTTCTCTTTGTTACGTTTGACAGCAAAACTCGTACAGCACACACACATATACATATATATCTTTTCCTTCTTTCCTTTTCTCACAGCCCACACACGACACACACACACACATATATATATGTTTACTCTTTCCTTTTTATCCTCTTTGACAGCAAAACCGTTTTTAGAGAGCCCTTACAACCTTTCAAAATATATGTATATACATATAGGAACCACAATAGCTATTCTCCTAAATCCTTATTCTCTGCTTAGTTTCAGCAACCCACAAACCGTCTATATATATATGTGTGTGTGTTTGTGTTTTCAAAAAAAAATGTTTTCTCTTTCACCTTCCTACGTTCCCGCAGTATTCGACCATACACTCATATAATATATCTTCATAGTTCAATAGCCTTTCCCCTAGAAGCCATTTAAATAGGGACTTAGAGTTCAGTCACTGCCCATAGGTCCAGAGGCAATTAACCGAAAGATAATGAGCACAAAGCTCAAGAGGTAAGGTCTGATGATTTTAGGCTGATCTTCTGCTGAACTCTGGACCTGCTTTCGGCGTTCTTGCTGCTGTTACGTAAATGGCGTGACAGAGTAATCATTTGCTGCTAAACGTGATCTGTTTCTTCGGTCTTTAACTTTTTTTTTTTTGATACATTAATCTTAGGAAAGGGTTGGTTTACCCACAATCTAAGGGTAGGGCGTTTGAAGTCTAGTCCATATGGGATACTGGCCAGAGAGTACACAAGCCTCCACCTCTACCAGTGTTACCATTGCTTCCTAGACCCTTAGGATACCTTCCAAGCGCCTTCACCAACGCAAGGATCAAACCCTCTCTTTAAAGGTAGGATGACCGACCCCACGCAAGTTGAACCAAGGAGGAGGGTACTTTGGTCTTTAACGGATTAGAGGATAAAAGATAATAGATATTGGAACTAGGGGAAGTGTGGGCCGAAGGAATGGGTTGGAGTAATGGTCTTTGGGCTGATGAATTGAACTGACAAAATGAGACTGATTTTGCATCTAATTCTCGTCATGAATGTCCAGCACCTCATAGTACAGTGGCACCCGTGCCAGCCTTAGGAGCTGGCTTCCCCCCTCTCCTCAGGGTTTCGATCCCTGCCTCATGTATCAAAAAAAAAAAAAAATTCTCGTCATGAATGGATGAAGGAAAGAGGATGATTCATTGTATATTATTTATGGTTTTTACGTGGGCCAACCAATTGGTTATAAGCATTGGGCTTTTTGGCATGATGGGCTGATATAAGATCCATTGGTGATGTTTTAAGGGGCCCATCAAATCTTCTTTTTTTTTTTTTTAAACAATATTATATCTGCAATTATCTTTAATTGCAATAATTCCATAATTCTAAGGAAATTAAATTCTTAATTTCCTAAGCCATAAAATATTAATTCTATAATTATTCAAGCCCAATTATCACTTTCAATTATTCTTTGAATTTTATTCTTGTCCCAAAATAAATTAAGGAATAATTGGCCTCAATTTCAAATAATTATTCTCATAATTATTTTAGCCCAAGTTTCATAATTTAATTTCCCATACAATTTTCCAATATTCAAATCCCAAAAATTTGGGATGTTCTCATAATTATTTTAGCCCAAATTTCATAATTTAACTTTCCATAAAATATTAAATTTCAACTCCCAAAATTTGGGATGTTACATTTGGAATCAAGAGGCAAGATGCAGCTGTAAGGGTTACAACGGGTGGAACTTTTTGGAAAAATATGAGTAATTAGACTATACTTTAACGTTTATCATTTGTCCATTTTGGATTACTGTATTAACATCCTACTATGGGATGAATTCGATGTCATGAAAAATTTGCTCTCATGTTTTCAAATTAAGTTATCTTCATAAGCTTTTATTTCGAAATTAATTCGTTCAAATCATCTCGATGCCTGTGCGTGATAACTCTGATAAATAAAGGCCCCACAGGGTGGTTGTTACATATTGAGAGTATTTGAATATATATGAATTTTTTTACTTATGATCTTACTTTCTATGTGTGTTTTTAGTGATAAAGTAATACCCTAAAATTCCTATTTATCATAAATATTATATTTTGATAAATAACACCTATTAAAATAAGTGAATATGTGGTCTCAAAATTTGTGTAGATTATTAATTAAATTTTAAGCAATTTTCCCTTGGAATTAAATGAAACAAAGGGGCAACTTTATATTTAAGGGCCTAAAGAGATGAAATTAAGTTTGCTAATAATGCTTTAATAACTTGAGTTAATTAGCAAACCAATTAGCCTTCATCATATTAGTAATAAAAAGGGGATTAAGCACATAATTAGAAATAATTAATTATGCCCCAAAAGTCAATAATTTTGGCTAGCTAATGGGAGCTAAGTATTTTTGAGATATTTTGATATAATCAAGCTTAAGCCTTCTTGTAATTAAAGTGGTTAATAATAACTAAAGTAAGAAGCCTTTAAGAACTTGATTAAGAGACTAATCAAATCTTGCTAATCACCTTTGAGAAGTCAACAATGGCAACTAGCACATGGTAGAGCTTTGTGAGCCAAGTATTTCAAGATATTATCTTAAGAAATTAAGCTAAATCCTCTTGAAATTAATTAAACTAATTGGAGAATTGAATACATAATATTATTAGCATAAATTGAATACATTAAATCACCTAGCAATGGCCACAAATTTCGTGCAGCTGCTGGACCAAGGAATAAGGATAATATTTTTATGGAATAAAGCACATGCAACTTAAGCAAGTTAATCCACAAATCTTCTAAAAATTAAAGGACATAAGCCATAAATGGTGACACATGGAAGATCATTCATTGGTTAAGGAGAAGAGGGGGTAGATAGGCAAGTGGTGTAGGGTGGATATGAACTCCTTATGATGCAAGTTTGAACCAAAGGGATAGAAAGCAAGAAGGAGATTTGGAACTCTAGGAAAATTACAATGTGATGCCATTGGATTTTTCTATAAATAGAGGTTTTCTCTCTGCATTTCTCTTCACACCAAATCAAACTCCAAGTAGTTGATTTCTAAAGAGTGAGAGTGAGGGAGAATCTTGGAGCAAGGAGGAGGAAGGAACAAGAGTCTTCAAGAGGTAAGCTCCAGTTCTTAAATTCCTAGTCCTTAGTTTTTTAGGTTCTTAGTATAAATGTTATTTTAATCTAGGAAATAGGAAATAAAATTCCTACTCTTGTTTTTAGGCCTCATTGCATTGAAAAATGTCTGAAGAAGTAAAAACATGGTAGGAAATAATTTTTGGAAGTCCTTGGATTAAGATTGTGAAAGTGGTAGAATTTTCGGTTCTTAAATCTTGGATAGACAGTGAAAAAGATGCTATGATTTTATGTAGCAAATGAAGCCATAAAATCATGAAATTTTCTAGAAAGAAAGTAGACATGTAGGCTTTCCAAATATATAAAATATGTAACGTTTTGATCTCTGGTCAAGGAGATACGAATTTTTGAAGTTAAGCCATTTTTGCTGGAATAAAATCTGGACAACGTTGAGAAAAGTTAAAACTGAGAATGATTCTTGGTGTTCTAGGTTTTAGGGATATTTTTCCTTGAAAATAGACATGCCAAGGGTCATGAGAAATTTTTCAGCACCTCAAAATGATTTTTTTAGAATTAATTATAATTTTTTAAAGTTACTGAAAAATCTACCCAGAAAATACTACATTACGTTTTTAAATAAATGTAAGGGCAGAATTGTAAATAACAAATCCACCAAGGGTAGAGAGGTAAATAGAGGTGGAAATATCTCTTAGGATATTATTCTAAGTGATATGGTGATATGTTAGGATATCCGGGAAGTCCAGGGCCAGATTCAAAGGTCGGATGTTTGACAATTACCCGGTGAAAGGTACGTTCACGTACTGATAACTTTTACTTTGATGTGTCTTATATGATTATATATGATTTTTTAATTCATGTTGAGTGTGGGACAAGACAAGGTCTTGAGTCATACATTGTGGCTAAGACTCTGTCTTAGGTCACAAATTTGTTTACATTCAGGATAGTTGCGGATTTAGCTTGACGCGGGTTATATTCTTGATAACACCATTTGTATGTTTTCCTAGCGCTGAGGACACGTGGGTATCGTGGCACTGGTTATGTGCAAACATAGTCGTACATGCATGAGCTGTGTGCTATGTATGGTGTTCTTGACATGCATTTGCTTTGTACTATGTATTGTCCACTGAATGTATTGAATATCTGTCATATATATTGTTATTACTTGAAAATGAGGTTAACTATTACTTGAGATTTAATGGGTATTGAATCTCAGCCTTGACTAAAGGTTCAAGAATGAGACCTGGACCTCAGGAGGCGACGGAGCCGAGAAGAGGTGAAGACCTGGTAAGGCAAAGTGGACAGAGCCATGAAGAGACACCGGACAAAGACGAAGATCGGTAGAAAGTTATGAGGGCCTAGTTTTGGCATGAATCTAATAAAGTTATTTAAGAACAATTGGTGCTTAAACTAAGAAAAGGTTTGTCGGTGGGTTGTCATAAGTCGTCATAAAAGACGGGGAGACTCCCATTAGACTAAACACCGATCTGACTAGTATGTCTGATTAACTATATTGGGTTCCAAGCCATAAGTCTGCTTAATGTTTGGGTTAACAAAGAGTTGCATTTGAATATCTGTATATTGTATCACATAAATCTTCCTTGGGGAAATTTTTAATATACCAACTTATGTCGGGGCATCAACATATGTCTGGGCATTTATATCAGATACTCATTGTGCAAATATTAGCGCATTCTCTCCGTTTCCACATTATTTGAAGTTGTAGCACCTCAAACTCTGTTGATTTTCCTGAAACTAAGTGTCAACCGACATTATTTTAAGCATGGAATTTGGGGTGTTACATATAAGTTAGGGCTATTGAGCTTCATTAAATTATATTTTATTTATTCGAGAAAAAGACAAAAAAGAGATTTGAAAATTGTAAAATATCAAATCAGATGTTACCAATAGTTAAATTATTCATCTCTCTCTCACACACATATATATACTAGTACAAACATAATTGTCATCTCTTTCAAATACACACATGTTCGCTATCACAAATGCAGTCACGCCAAATAATAAAGTGATAAGTAGAGATATGGTTTCCATGAGGATTTTATTAACAAATGATCAAGCAAAAGGATTAGTGAATTCAATTAAGTTGAGTTATGGCAAATTTCGATATGGAAAGAGTAATAGATGCAAATGATTCTTTAACTTCAATGATTAAATGGAGCCAAAGATTATTTCTCTCATTTGCATTTCATAAAACTATCAATTTCCTCTCTACTAGTATTTCAATGAATATATGTGTTAGAAGTAGGTTTAAAAGCATTTGACAAAACTTTCTTAAGTCAAAATCATGTTTATCTTTTCATCAAAATGTACATTATCTCGTTACTATTAATGAAAATCAACAAGCAACAACATTAATGTGACAATGCGCAATGTTAGTAAATACCACTCTCTTCCTCTCACTCTCGAATGCACAACAATATCTCTCAAACTCTCTTTATCTCACAATGATCCAAAAAATTAATTTATTTTTTCATAATAAATGACATCAATAAACATATTTATTGTATCAATATTATTTTTTTAAAAAACTTTCGGTGGCGACATTAAGTCGCCACTAAAACATACTTTCCACGGTGACATTGAAAAGTCGCCGTTGAAAATATTGACTTTGAGCGGCGACAAAAAAAGTGACTTTCAGCTCTGAAAGTCAATACTTTTAGCGGCACTGACTCTATTGTTGCCGTTGAAAGTCACACTTTTAGTGGCGACATTAAATGTCGTCGCCAAAAATCGCCACTAAAACTCCTTTTTTTTGTACCTAGTGAGTCTCATGCCCCCAAGTGTAATACCCTAAAAATCCTATTTAGCATAACCACTATATTTTAGAAAATGCCTATTAAAAATAGGTGAATATGTGATCTCAAAATTTAATAGCTTATTTGGTTTAGGGAATTTTCTCCTAGAATTAAATCAACCAAAGACCCAAACTTTCCAAGTTCATTTAGAGATCATAAGTTACCTTAAAATCATCATATTACAATATAGTTTTGAGTTAATCATAAAGAGCCATAAAATGCTATGGAAATACCTAAAGTAATTAAAAGAAATTAACAACAATTGATGAGCAATTAAATTTGCACTAATTAAAGCATTTGAATAAATTTTCATAATTAATCTAGTGGAATGTTTATTTCCATGTTTTTATGGTTTCCATTGCATTTATTTCGAAAAGTTGATGAAGAAGAAGTTATAGCAAAATTTTTGGAAGATTATGATCAAAATAGCGAAGCTCTGGCGAAATTTCATCAATTAGTGATTTCTGGAGTCAGTAGCAAAAATGTTGGTATTTTATGAGGAAGATGATGTTCTAAAATTCTGAGAAAATTCATGGTGAAAGTAGACATCTAGGGCTTTCTAAATATATAAAGTTTGTGTCATTTGAAGATCTTTGCAAAAAGATAAAAATCTCAGAAGTTGAGCTACGTTTTCTGGGCGAAATTTTGGGCAGCGGTTAGAAATGTTGAAACTGGGAATTATCCATGAATTCTGGGTAAGTTCCAGTATTTTTCCTCAAAAGTAGACATCTCAAAGATTCCGGGAAAATTTATGGATCCTTGTTTCAATTTTTCTGGAATTAGTTATGATTTTTTGAAGTTAGGCGAAATTCTACACCAGCGTTTTTTTTTCCGAAAATTATGAGGAAATAATTGAAAATAAATCCTTCAAGGGTAAAACTGTCAAATATGGCCAAGGTGTCTCTTGAAATATTGTTTGAGAATTAATTGAGACGATATTACCCTTTAGGGATAGACTATGCACGTGTACCGATGACGAATGTACCCAAAAAACCCGTCAAACAAAGGTACGGATGCGTATTGTAACCTTAACTTTTATGCTTATGGTATGCTTATATATGATAATTGTTTTCACATGTTGAAACCTTGTTTTGAAAGTTTACTCTGAGAATATTGAATTAAATACGGGTTATAGTTTTGATAACACCGTTGAGAATTAATTGAGACGATATTACCCTTTAGGGATAGACTATGCACGTGTACCGATGACGAATGTACCCAAAAAACCCGTCAAACAAAGGTACGGATGCGTATTGTAACCTTAACTTTTATGCTTATGGTATGTTTATATATGATAATTGTTTTCACATGTTGAAACCTTGTTTTGAAAGTTTGCTCTGAGAATATTGAATTAAATACGGGTTATAGTTTTGATAACACCGTTGAGTTTTCTTAGCGCTGAGGACACGATAGGCCGTCGTGGCACTGGTGAATAGTGCAGACTAGGGTAACATACATATTGCAGTAGCTGTGTTATGTTATTGCCTTACTTGTTGTTATGATTTTGAAAGTTATAATTGTGTACTTATTATGAGATATCTGTCATATACTGTTTACATAAGTATGAGGTTAACCGTTACCTGGGGTCCGATGGGTATTGGACCTCAGCTCTTACCATAGCTTCAGGTCCGGAGAACAAGAACTGAAGATAGGAGTAAGCAGAGTAAGCTGAAAACGTAAGGACCTGACCGAAGATCCTATTTATTTAGACGTATACCACTACAGCTTTACTTTAATAAATGTACTGTACATTGTATACAAACAGATACGCCACAGTTTATGATATATCAGTTACTCACTCTTTTACTTACTCCGATGCTTTACTCTGATAATTTGAAATGATTTTTAATTAAAAAATTATTCTGCTTTTGAAAATTGGGATGTTACACAAAGCACCTAGCACATGGGACTTCTTAGGAAGTCACTCATAATAAGATTTCCTCTAACTGAGCACATTTAACTTATGATGAGCTTGGCTCTGATACCACTCGTCATGTTTGAGCTGTAACATCCCAGATTCCAGGTTCGAAAATCGTGTCGGTCGACACTTAGTTTTAAGAAAAACAACAGAGTTTGAGATGCTACAGCTTAGAGTACTGCGGAAATTGATAGCATGCGCTAAGATCCGGACAACGAGTATCTGATATAAAAATGCCCAGACATATGATGATGCTCGACATAAGCTGATATATTAAATATCCCGAAGGAATATTCATGTGATACAATTTACAGAGGTTAAATACAATCCTCTGAATAAAGAAAGTTTTAAACTAAACCCATGACTTGGAACCTAACATTAGTTAATTAAACAGATTGGCCAGGTAGGGGTGTATCATGGGGGCATCACCGACTTATACGGCGACTGATTGGCTTCCCACATAGATTAACCCAGCCTTAGACACCAAACTGTTCAAAGTAACTTTGTTAAATTCGTGTCAAAAGCTAAGTCCTAATAACTTCTACCGACCTTTGCCTTTAACCGCTGCCTCTTCACAGCTCTATCTACCGACGCCTTCTCCATCCCAGTTTCTTTCCTGTACTATTTATTAAGACTGAGGTCCAATGTCCATTGGACCTCAGGTAACGGTTAACCTCATGCTTATGTAAACAGTATATGACAGATATCACAATGATAAAATCACATTTATAACTTTCAAAACCATATCAACAAGTAACATAACACAACCACTGCAATATGTATGCTACCCAAGTCTGCACATAACCAGTGTCACGATGGCCTATCGTGTCCTCAGCGCTAGGGAAACTCAACTGTGTTATCAAGACTATAACCTGTATACAATTCAACATTCATGAGCAAATTTTCAAAACAGAGTATCATCATGTGAAAACAACTATCATATATAACCAAACCATAAGCATAAGCGTTGATGTTACAATACGCGTCCGTACCTTTTACCGCATAGTCGTCAAACATCCGACCTTTGATTTCGGCTTTGGACTTCCCGGATATCCTAACATATCACCATATCACTTAGAATAATATCCTAAGAGATATTATCACCTCCATTTACCATTCTACCCTTGGTAGCTTTATTATTACAATTTTGCCCTTACATTTCTTCAAAAACGAGGTGCAGCATTTTCTGGGCAGATTTTTCGGTAATTTTGAAAAATCATAACTAATTCTAGAAAAATCAAAATGAGGATCCGTAAAATGTTCCAGAATCCTTGAGAAGTCTATTTTCGAGAAAAAATACTGGGACTTACCCAGAACTCATGGATAATTCCCAGATTTCACGTTTTTAAATACTGCCCAGAATTTCGTACAGAAAACATTGCCTAACTTCTGAGATTTTTAACTTTTTTCACAGAGCTTCAAATGACACAAACTCTATATATTCGGAAAGCCCTAGACGTCTACTTTCACCATGAATTTTCTCAGAATTTTAGAACATCATCTTCATCATAAAATACTGACGTTTTTACCCCTGACTCCAGAAAACACTAATCAATGAAATTTTGCCAGAGCTTCGCTATTTTGATCATAATCTTCCAAAATTTTTGCTATAGCTTCTTCTTCATCAAATTTTCGAAATAAAGCCATTGGAAACCATAAAAACATGAAAATAAAACTATATTTGGAAGATTGAAGATCAAAATAACATTTCTAGCATTTCTACTTCATAAACTAAGAACTTGAACTATGAACTAAAAACTCCCTTACCTCTTGAAGACCACTAGCCTCCTATTTTTCTGCAGCTCTTCCACACCCTCCCTTTCTCTCTAAATTTTCGAATTGAAGCTTGATGAATTGGTGAGAATTTGTGAAGAGGAGGCTTCTATTTATAGCCAAAATTATGAGTAGCCTTCATGTAATTCAAATTGATCTTGGCCCTTGATATTTGCTTGGTGAGGAAGCAAGGATCTCCCCCTTACACCTCCCCAATTCGTCCCTCTCTCTCCCTTTTCCTTAGATTTTTGCTTTATCTTCTATTTAATCCCAAATGCTAATTTAGTTAAGCATCAACTAATGTTTTTTTTCAAAATCTAATTTCACTTTTGAAATCCTAATTTTGTGATTAGATTTATGGTGATTTTTAATTTCCAAAACACTTAGGTATGACTTTTATATGTAACCGAAAATAACTTCGGGAATAGCTAAATCGAAGCTCATAATTCACTGAGTTCAAATATATATTTATCTATAATACTTAATTCCAATATTTCAAGTTATGATTTAATTTCTATAGGTTCTCATATAATTTTATTTAATTAATAACAACTTGTTCATTAAGCTAGACAACTTGCTCACCAAGTCTTTGAAGCTTCTTCTATACACTACTTTATTTGACTAATGTTTTTGCATTTGAAGTTATTATTTTCCCTTCTTTTTCTTCCTTATTTTCGAAATCCAAGAGGAATTTTTGACCAAGGAATATGTTTACACATCTTTTCCCCTTAACCAACAAGTCTTCTTTTTTAATTATCCCATGTGCTTTGTTTAATTGAATTTAGATAAAATGAGATTACTTCCTCCCTACTCCAAGTAAAAACCGTCCCCTCCCTCTTGTTTTACTTATTCAATTACATTTTTAATATTCTCACAATTTCAAGAGGGAAATTCTCTTATTGGTCCACTTAAATATAATTTAATTCTTCCTTTTATTTACCATTAAACAAGAATTTTCATCCCATAGAGATTAATTAGGAATAATTGGTTAAATCCCATGCTAATCTCCAGTATAGTGTTTTAGGGGTTACTAGGCTTAATTACCAAAATTTAACAAGGTTTTTAATTTAATTTTGATAATTAACAACTCCTCGTGTGCCAATTTTAGCTTCCATTTACCATTTGGTCTTGGTATTATGATCTTTATAAATTAGTTACTAGCTAATTTCAAAAATTACTAGAGCATCTCAATTATTGCAATCTCAATTGCCCAATAGTTGTTACTAATTTTCTCTAATTGATTTTATCATCCTCCGATGTTTTTAATTGCTTAGTAAATGGTATAATTCCTAAAAATGATAATAAATCAACTAAAAAGTTGGAGACAACATATTCTCCAATTTTAATAATTATTTTGTTGCCTCTTAGGATTTATCATAACATTCTCAGGGTATTTTATGACCCATAAATTCACTTAGGGATTTTTAGCTTTTTATTTACTCTAATTTCATGAGAAATCACCTTAAAAGATAAGGTAATTATTTTACTAGTTTTGAGACCACAAATTCACCTATTGTAATAGGTGTCATTTATCAAAATTTAATATTTACATGTATTATGAAAATTGGGGTATTACATTTCTCCCCCCATTAAATAAAATTTCGCCCTCGAAATTTGATCGCATAATCTCGAAAGACTATCTAGACTTCTAGTCTATTCCCTTTCTTAGTAGGCTCTCATAACCAATTCCCTATCCTTATTCATCATATACACAGGTCCTAGTATTCAAATACAGGACCTACCTATTCATCCTCACAGTGCTTGGTTTCACAGACCTTACTATCTGACTCATTTTGCCCCTCGGCTTATTACATATTGGCCTTTTGGCTCAATCTATTACCACAGCACTTGAGACTCTAGCCTCACCACCTAAGAGATCATCCTTAGGCCTTAGGCATCTTAACTATTATTTGGTACAACAAATGGCATCTTAACTAATCATAAGATTTCCCCCAACTGAGCACGCTTAACCTTATGATGAGCTTGGCGCTAATACCACTTGTCACACCCATGATACCACTTGTCACGCCTGATGCCACGCTTGAAGTCAAAAGCTCAAGCTGATAATGGGGTGAGGTGAGGTTGGCTCTGATACCACTTGTTACACCCGAAGTGCCTTAGCATGTGGGACTTTCCAGGAGGTCACCCATCTTGAGATTTCCCTCGACCGAGTACGCTGAAACTTATGAGGCATTAAGCATCATGCCAAAAGTTTGAGTTGATAGCAGAGGCACACCACATAATATCTATGCTCTAGAAATTTCTCTCATCATGCCCATATGGGACTCATCACGGTGAGACTGTGACATTGGGCTGGTATAACTAAAACAATCAACAAAATGGTATAGGTGTTATAAACAATTGAATTAACATAGAAGTAGCAGTAGAAAACAATTGACATAGAAAAGTTGTTTTTAATAGCCTAATAGGTGTATTAAAAAATATTGTAAAACTAAAGTTAGGTTAATTAATATGAATAATTATAACAAAAACTATGTAATGGTATGTTATTGAAACAGACATGTGTGAAGACTTTGAAATAAGAGTAGATGAGGAAATATGACATTGGTAATAAAAAATGATTTTCTTTGATGTAAAGATTACGTTAAGGGATCTTGCACTTTATTTTGTGGAAAAATTTGTTAAGAAACTGAAAGGCATTTCGCAAAAAGAGAGTGGAGAAGAAAATTTCATGCTTCTTGTTCTCTTCATCAATTACCCTATAGATAGCCATGAGTAAGAAATAAAATTCCCATATATTTTAATTTGCTTGACATTCAATTTATATATATATATATATATATATATATATATATATATATATATATATATATATATATATATATAATACTATTTTGTTTTTAGTTATAATAGCTATCTCTGGCATAATAATAGTTGAAGCATCTACAAGTAAGATATCTCAGATCATATACGTAAAAATAGTTTCTGGGGATTTTATATATACTATTCACTTAAATTATTGTTATTATTATTCTTAAAATATTTTAGATGGAAAAAATTATATACACGTTTTCAGTTTTATTAGAGATGAAGAAACTTTTACTTTTCTAAGGTGAAAAGGACCTTTAGAAATTAAGAGTGGATGGACCAAAAAACTTCCACACAAATTTCATACGCTTCACTCATTTTCTGGGCTGAGTAGCAATGTCACTATAAAAATTTAAAATATAATATCACTTCTGGTTTGGTCAATGAATCTATCATACGTGGAAAAGTTTGCCAATCATGTCTCTACTTTCTTGAATTTATAAGCACAACATTCTTAAATATAAATGATAAGGCAAAATTTTTATAAAGCCTAAGATTCCGCAAGTGTACGGGCCGTATCAAGTAATAAAGATTAGTAAAGTATTGTTCCCACAAGGACTTAGTACCCACTACTTCAGTTAATAATTAATCTTGTATTTTCCGTTTAAATTGAGCAATCAAATTTAACTTAACTAAGAAAATAAAACCAAAATCAAACAAATAATCTACGCAATAATCAAACGGGCAACCTAGAGGCACTAATCTCTTATTAATTTCATAAACATTTATTTCACCAATTTAATTACTCTTAATATTAATTTTGTCAATCTCGAGTATTAATAGTTATAAGTGCCTTCCGGTCCACTTACAACCCTCTCTTAAGTAAAAGCTGTTATGCCTAACAAATTTACTCTAGAGGCAATTTAATCCGGACACACTCTTCTACAATTATATGGGGCTATTAGGTATATTCCTGTCCTAATCGCAAATTAAATTATAATTTAATCCCATATTGCTTAATCTAGAGCTTAATTAAAATTCCCTTTGCCAAGGTAAATCTTAATTCTTAAATTCCTATTTAAAGATGACCAGTCAATAAATAGTCAAAATTAAACAAGATTAAACAACCAAAATTAATACTAATTATAATTAAACGATGAAACTCAGTTTAATCCATTAATAAGTTCATAGGTCTCTAGGTTGCAAAACAAACTACATACCTAAAAAAAACTCCAAGACATCACAGAAAAAT
Source organism: Acacia confusa (assembly GCA_037074495.1). NCBI lineage: Eukaryota > Viridiplantae > Streptophyta > Magnoliopsida > Fabales > Fabaceae > Acacia > Acacia confusa. The sequence goes on along the minus strand of CM073502.1, from coordinate 39,566,065 downwards.
TAATATCCAGATTCAGGAAAGTCACAAGAAAACAGATGATACAGTTGACACATTGACTAAATTGCGCCTCCCCTGGATGAATCACGAAGAAGCTGGTGCTGTCGCGTGTTCCTTTCAGGTGCTGCCGTTTGATTTTTCCTTCGTGTCTCCCTTTCTATGCTTCCATCTCGCGTCTCCTTGCGTCCCTGCCGTGTGTGTCTCTTTTTATTGATTGCAATTAGGTTTCTTTTTGGGCTCCTTTCATTCACGCTGCGGGATCCAATCCAATTGCCATTTAATTGAAATAAGCCCACAAGCATCCAAAATGACGTGATCTCCTCTGCTTCTTCTTTTCATTCTTTAATTGGTGGGCCAATGCAATCAATTGAAATATTCAATTTGAATGTAGATCTGTGGAGTCAAAGTACGAAAGAAATGTTATAATAATAATAATAATAATAATAATAATAATAGTAATAACAATACTAGATTTTTATTTCTTCTTTTCTCTTTTCTTTTTCTTTTTTCCTTTTTAGAAAACTTATCAATACTACTATTTATTTTCTAAATTCAAAAACTTTTATTTTAAATTGAAATCCCATAAAAAATGCACCACTTTGATTTGATCTTATAACAATATAATTTCATAGAAATCTCTCAAAAATTGTTTAGATAACTCTCCAAATACCTCTAAAATGTACCTTAAATATAAAAAATATGGAGAGTTATCAATAAATTTAAGTATTTGTCTCGAATTTTATTAATTAAGTAAATTTATTTATGAAAATTTGAATAATTTGTCAGTAGAAAATCCTAAAACGTGATCCAACACGTGTGTCAAGAAATTCTTTGAATCCACCAAACACGATAAGAAAAAAGTAGTACTGTTGATAGTCATATATTAAAAGGGACGACTTGAAAATGATGAAAACTTTAAATTGAAAAGAGGAGACAAGAAATTATCATAACAGTGACAAAAAATTATTTTATTTGAAGTAAACATTGCGATGGAGAATTTTGTACTATTACTGTGTAGAAATTATCAATTGAAAAGGAAATTTCAAGATTCTTGCTGTCTTGATCAAGTAGTCTATCAGTACAGTAGGCATAAATAATTTTTTTATATATATAATTTGCTTGAGATTTAAATTTTTCTCCATATCTGTATTGAATGCTATTTTTTTAACGTATTTTGCAAGAGAGGGATGGAGAAGAAACTCCCATGATTCTCTTTGTGTCTTAATCAATTACTACTAGTACTATCATATAGTGATATTAAAGAAGAAATTTTTACTTATGTAGAAAAATCTTCTAATAAATGAATCATTTATGAAGTACTATATACATCGAAGTATTTTTTTTATGATATTTAAATATATTATACTACTATTAATTTAAGTTAGAGTAAAATACATGAGGAAAGATTTTGAAAGGAAGCCATTTGCAGTTATTATATATTGAGGGTCACTAGAAATCTTAATGCAATTTACTTTTCCATTAAAATTTAAAATGAGACTATTATAAGAAAGAATAAGATTTTTTTAATGAGGACCAATTATAAGACTTTTATGATTTTTGAGATAGGGACCTATGTTAAGCCTCCTACTTTTGTGATTTATGAGGTAGGGACTTATGTTAACCTTCATCATTTGAGTGAGAACTTGACTCTCCTTTACACTTCTAAGCCTCACGCTAAACCCTCTATTTATAGAGCTTTAACCAACTAATGCGCAATATAACTCTCCAACTTGATGTTTGTTAATTTGACTTTCTTGATTATTGTCTACCAAGAAAAAAACCTTAATTCCATTATATATGTGCATTAATAAAATAAAAAATTGGCAGAAACTCACAGCCATAGTCAGCCCATCCAATGCGTTGACCAGCCAGATCATAAACTACAATTCTATCTTTTAATACAATATCTGCCAGGAAAAACAATACAAAAAATTTGCTATATAAGTGCGTGTGTGTGTGTATCCTAAAATTTTGAGCTGAACTAAGAAATCACTCACAAATATATAATAAAGATAATTATTTTCATGTACTATTGTTTTTTTTTGTCTGTTCATGTACTATTGTGGCGTACAAGTAGTTAAGCAACAATTCAAAAGGCAGTACCTGCAATTAAATTTCGGGGAAAAAAAAGGGAAAAACTACGTACCTCCTAAAATAGCGAACCCTTGAGAACCCGACATTTCCTGAATGCCCATACACGTCCGGCCACCCCTTTTGACCGTTATTCTATGTATATATCACACACATTCACTCTTTTCAATAAAGAGATCAATGTATATACACAGATTAAATTGATGATCACCTTTATTATATACATATATTTATCTTTTTTCAAGAGCGATTCAAAAAATGAAACCAATTGTATTTTCCTTGCATTGCGTTTTGTTTTCGTTCGTTCTTTCAGCCTACTTTGTAGTGTAACTATGCTGTTCTATGTGTCTTGTTTTTTTTTTTTTTTTGCCTTTTCTGGTTACAGTCTAAACTCTTTTAAGAATACCAGCATCTTGGGAAATAATTAGAATTTCATTGTTTACTGGTGGTTCATCTGCATGTGATTTTTTTTTTCCAACTAGATTTAGACTTAATAAACATATTTAAAGCATGTTTTTGGTCAAGACTCTTTGGCTCCTGATTAATACATAATAAAAACATAGTTAATAATTAATATACAAAACAAACCTATAAAACAAATTTTATTTAGTTAAAAGCTGTCATATCTCTCTCTCTGTTTTTTTTTTTAAAAAAATTGTTAAACTTTTAACCTATTTTTCTATATTGTACTCTAACTCACCATTTATCCAGTCGAATAAACTATTAAGTCAAGAGTTTTTATAATTTTGACCGCAACAACTCATTCCTTCATATCAATTATCTGCATGTATGTGTGTGTGTGTGTATTTTGGTATAGATTTGTACTCCTCAGGTCCTTAATATAGCACATATTTGGGAAGTTGGTCTTGGTCCTAAATATAATACCTAGTTTTCATATTTGTCATTCTTTTTATAATTTACCCCTATAGATGCTCCCTCCATAATAATAAATGAGGAAAATGAATAAGGGAATTGAGGAAGTTGACTAGGGCATTTTAAAAAATTCATGTCATATTAATTGACCTAGCCAATTTCCTTAATCTAATCTAAATTATTTTTTTGATTTAGTTAAGGGTATAATCTTTTTTGAGGTTTAGAGCGTCAATCTTCAAGATTTTTACCTCTTTCAATAAGTGCACTTCCTTCCTGAGAAGCAAACTTGTATTCTATTCATTGTGTTTACTACATCAACCAACAATTTGTTGGTAGTTTAAGCTTCTTGATCTCTCAATCACCTCATAAAAATGTAATACCCTAAAAATCCTATCTAGCTTAGCCACTATATTTTGATAGAAAATACCTGTTAAAAATAGGTGAATATGTGGTCTCAAATTTTGGTGTTGTATTTATTTTTATTCATAGGCAATTTTTCCCTAGAACTAGGAAGCCTAAAGATTAATTTTTCCAAATCATATTAAGGGTCATAAAATATCCTAAGATTGTCATCATTTAGTATAATCATAATTATACCATTTCAACAATTAAAATCATCTGAGGATGATAAAATCAATTAGAGGAAATTAGTAACAATTATTGGGCAATTGGAATTGCAATAATTGAGATACTTTAATAATTTTTGAAATTACTTAATAATTAATTTATAAAAGTCATAATTAAGGAGATATCAACTAAATTAAGAGCCAAATGATATTTAGAAGTTAAAATTAGCGTACAAGGAGTTGTTAATCATCAAAATTAAAACTAGAAACCTTGTCAAATTTTGGTAATTAAGTCTAGTAACCCCTAAAGCACTATATTAGCAATAGTAACCAAGGATTTATTAATTCTCCCTTAACTAATAAAAGTGGCAAAAAATTACTAATTGAAGAGTGAAGAAATTATATAAACCCTTAATCTTAAATCCTTGTGGAATTAATGGGACCAATGAGAGATTTTCTTCTTGAGTTTGTGAGAATAATCAAAACATAAAATTGATAACTAAAAATTTAGGGAGGGGGACGGTTTTTACTTGATCAACAAGAAGAAGGAATTGTTTTGGAATAAACATACAAACACATGGATTAATTAAAGTTCTAGAAGGGAAGACTTTTGGGGCTTGAGCTTAAATATTGTGGAAGAGGATAAGGGAAAGAGAAAGGGAAGTGTGTGTGTGTAGTGTGTGTGCGTGTTGTGTGTGTGTGTGTTGTGAGTGTGTGTGTGTGTCTAAGAGTTAAGAAAGTCAAGAATTAACCAAAGTAAATAATGAGTTGAAGTCCAAAGGAAAAAACTTGGGGAGCAAGTTAATTGTTAATCAAGATGCAAATCAAGGAGAATTCATGGTAATTAAATCAAATACACATAAATGAGAATTTATAGGAATTAAATCATATCTTGAAATATTGGAACTAAGTATTAAATATAAGTAGATATTTGGAACCAGAGAATTATGAGCTTTAACTTGGCTATTCCTAAAGTCATTTTCGTATATTTTTAGGATTCATACTTAAGTGTTTCAGGAAGTTTAAAATTACCATAAATATAGTCATAAAATTATGTTTTCAAAAGTGAAATTAGATCTTAAATAAAAATTCCAACTTACACCTAACTAAATTAGCATTTGGGGTAACTTGGAGATGAAGCAAAAATCTAAGAAGAAGGGGGAGGGAAGGTGGCGGTTTGGGGAGGTGTAGGGACAAGATGAAAACTTCTCTACCAAGTTTAATTCAAGGGTTGAGATCAAGTAAAAGATGTTAGGAAGTTAGCCATTGCTTGTCTATAAATAGAGGCTTCATGCTTCATAATTCCTCGCCAATTCATCAAGGCATAGGCCAAAATATGAGAGAGGAGAGGAGTGTATGGAAGAACTCCAAGAGCAAGTAGCAAAGTTCTACAAGAGGTAAGGAAGCTTTTAGTCTTTTATTTCTAGTTCTTAGTTTTTATAGTAGAAATGTTAGGAAATGTTATTTTGATCTTCAATCTTCCAATTATAATATTATTCTCATATTTTTATCATTTCCACTGCCTTTATTTCGAAAAATTGATGAAAGAAAAGTTATAGCAAAATTTTTGGAAGATTATGATCAAAATAGCGAAGCTCTGGCGAAATTTCATCGGTTAGCGATTTCAGGAGCCAGCAGCGAAAACGTTAATATTTTATGAAGAAGATGATGTTCTAAAATTCTAAGAAAATTCATGGTGAAAGTAGACATATAGGGCTTTCCAAATATATAAAGAGTGTGTCGTTTGAAGTTCTGTGCAAAGAGATAAAAATTCTAGAAGTTAAGCTACGATTTCTGGGGAAAATTCTGGGCAGAGGTTTGAAACGTTAAAACTGGGAATTATCCTTGAATTCTGGGTAAGTTCCAGTATTTTTCCTTGAAAGTAGAGATCTCAAGGATTCCGGGAAATTTTACGGATCCTCATTTCGATTTTTCTGGAATTAGTTATGATTTTTCAAAGTTAGACAAAATTCTACCCAGAAATGCTGAACCAGTGTTTTTCCGAAATTTTAAGGAAACAATTGAAAAATAAAACCATCAAGGGTAAAATTGTCATATTTGGCCAAGATATCTCTTGGAATAGTATTCGGGAATTAATTGAAACGATATTACCCTTATAGGATATCAGAGATCGTTTTTCTGACCAATAGAACGTATCAAAACTCAGGTACGGACACGTATTGTAACATTAACTCTGATGCTTATGATATACTTATATATGATTGTTGTATTCACATGCTGAGACTCTGTTTTGAAATTGCTCTTGGATTATTGAATTGAATACGGGTTATGGTCTTGATAACACCGTTGAGTTTTCCTAGTGCTGAGGACACGATAGGCCATTGTGGCACTGGTGAATAGTGTAGACCAGGATAACATACATATTGCAGTGACTGTGTTATGTTATTGCCTTACATGTTGTTATGATTTTGAAAGATATAATTATGTACTTATTATGTGATATCTGTCATATACTGTTTACATAACCATGAGGTTAACCGTTACCTAAGGTCTGATGGGTATTGGACCTCAGCTCTTACCTTAGCTTCAGGGTCCCAGGGAAACAGAACCACAGACAAGGGTAAGGAGCTGGCATGAGAAACCTGCGGAGGCGTTATTATTTTGTTTTGTACTTAGATGTATTAAGAACTCAGATGAATGTACTATTGAATGTTCAACTTGATACATTACATACTATGTTATTCAGTTACTCTTTATTTCGAAGAAAAAAATATTTTCAACACTCAGCTCTGGTCAAAAATACTATGGAAACGTTTATGAAAATGAGATGTTACATTAACAACAACCACGGGTACAAAAAAGCCTTTTAAGACCGGATAAAAAGCGCCTTGTAAGATCAGATCTATGATTGGTCTTATTCACCGGATGAACGACTGGTCTTAAAAATTTAGACCGAACTTTTGAAATATTCGGTCTTAAAAATGTTTCAAAATAATTTTTTTTAAAAACGCCCAAATGAAACAAATGGTCTTAAATCACTAGATCTGACAACATTTTGAATGTCCCTCTATCATCAATGACAGAAAACCAAGAGAAGATTGGAAGCAACACCAACAAGAAAAACAAAAAAGATGAATACAAAGTTCAGAAATAAGAAAACATAATAAGAAATAGAAATCATTCACCATGGAAATCAAATTTGAATCAATATAAAATCAAAGGCAAAATTGCAGTCTAGATCTACAAAAAAATCACAAGCTTAAAGCAACCTAATCTAAGCAGGACCCTCTTGTTGATGCTGGCAAAGCTTCTAGCAACCAAAATTGAAGTTCAGATCTAAGCAAGAGCGGTCAAGGTAGGAGCAAACTGACTTAAGCAAGAAGAGATCTGGGTTTGATTTTAATCCGAATCTGTGCGAAGGCGGTGTGGGAGGAGCCATAAATAGAAGAGGAAGGAGACGTCGTCGTCTAGAATCCTCAAAGTAGTACGCTTGCACCGTTTGCTGAGGATTAGAGTTGACACCATCGCAAAACCCTCAAAGCATCTCACTGCCAATGTTGCCAAGGATTTGATTGTGTGGCTATTAGGACAACTTACAAAGATTGCAAGTAGGTTAGAGGAAGAGGATGTCATTCTTGCTGAGGATTTGACCCGTGAGGCTCTTGGGACACTCGTTGAATCTATAACTAAGTAAATGTTATATCACCAAGAAGACAAGCACACTCACAAGCTTAGCGAGTTTAGCGAATTTAGTTTTTTCTTTTTAAACTTTTAAGACCAGTTGTTTGTAAAAATCAGTCTTAAAAGTATACTTTTAAGACTGGATATTTTATAATCCGATCTTAAAAGTGTTTTATATATTTACGAAATTGTCACCAGTCATATTTTAAGACCAAATATTTTATAATCCGGTCTTAAAAGTGTTCTATATATTTACGAAACTGCTACCCATCATATTTTTAAGACTAGATCTTTTATAATCCGGTCTTAAAAGTGTTCTATATATTTGTTGGAAGTTCAGATTTAATTAGTTAGCATATACAATTATATTATGCAATTATTTTAATTAAGTTGTTAGAGAGATTTTAGGAATTAAGTTAGCAGATTATGGTTTTTTGATTTTCATAATTATATTCTTGATTGTAATCCCTAGATTATATTATGCAATTATCTTTATTACGTTGTTAGAGAGACTTTAGAAATTAAGTTAGCATATTATAGTTTTTTGAATTTTGTAATTATATATATTCCTAATTGTAATCCCTAGATTATAGGAATTGCCTAAGTCAGAAGATTATTTACTTATTAGCATCTGTATATAATTCCAATTAATCAAAGAAATAAAGCATCGCATTCTCGAACTCATCTTTGATTAGTGTCTTCTTAAAATATTTACGAAATTGTCACCGGTTATATTGTTAAGACTGGATCTTTTATAATCCGGTCTTAAAAGTATTCTATATATTTACGAAATTGTCATCGGTCATACTTTTAAAACCGAATCTAATTTTATAATCCGGTATTGAAAGTGTTCTATATATTTATGAAAGTGCCACTGGTCATATTTTTAAGATTGGATCCTTTATAATCCAGTCCAAAAAGTTCTTTGTAACATCCCAATTTTCAAAAGCGGAATAAATTAACTTTTCATTTAAAATCATTTCAAACCATCAGAGTAGACCATTTGAGCGGAAGAGTATCTGTTATTTGTATTTCAAAATGCCATAAGTCTGGCGGGGTACAATAGCGGTATAAGAACCGAGTCTTTCAAAAGTAATGTACAAAACAAAAGGAAGGCCTTTGCCAGATCAACAACGGGTATTCTTCCACCGAGTCTTTAAGCATGCTGCTTCCCCTTTTCCTCCGACACCGGTTCTCCCGACCCTGATGCTATGTAAAGAGCTAAGGTCTCATGCATACGGACCCCAGGTAACAGTTAACCTCATATTTACATATATGGTATAAAATCACAGCAATTGGTTCACTTCCAAACATGTCACTCCCAGTGAATGCAAATGTACCGCTCCCAGCGAAAAGTATCACTCCTAGTGAAAACAGATATATCACTCCCAGTGTATGCAGATGTATAGCTATCCTTTAATAACAACATGTACTCAAACAGCACACCACAACATGCACACACCACACATAGCACATATACACATACTGTAAATATCAGAGTTAGTGTTACAGTACTCGAACGTACCTTCGTTGACGAGCGTTTAGTACGTTGACGATAAACTGTACTTTTGACGGAAAACAGCGAAATGACCGTGGAACAAGATTACTGATATCCTATAATGATAATATCACATTTTTCAATATTTGATATCATAACAGACATTTTAGGTACAAATTACCATTTTGCCCCTGATCCCCTAACCGGTGGAATTTCGCTAGCGCTTCGCTATTTTGACTTTAAACTCTCAAAATTTTTGCTATAACCTTTCCTCTGACATATTTCTAAAATAAATATCATATTTATTCCTAAAAAATGATATTTAAACTAACTTGAAAAATTAAAGACTATTCTAGCATTTCTACTAGAACTACTAAAAGAACTACCGAACTAAAGACTAGGGACCGAAGACTTACTCAGAGCTTCGCTAGGATTTTCTCCGGACTCCTCCTTCTTCCTTTCTCTCCAAATTTTCGAAAATTGCAAGAGAACTTGGTGTGAGGTTTGCAAATGAGAGGGTTGGCTATTTATAGAAAATCTCAATGGCATTTTCGTAATTTCCTTGAACTTTGTCTGGTTGAATTCTGACCGTCAGATCGCACTTTCTTGAGGTGGCTTGATCTTGGCCTTACACCTCTCTTTGCTGACATCATCTTGAGTCATCAAAGTGATGTCATGCTTGCATCATCTCTTGCTTTATGTGCCTTTATCTGATAAAGTTCCCTGTTCGGTGTCCAAACCGTGAAATTTGGTAAAATCTTAAAATTCCGGAAGCAGTACCCTGAAGGTCTTTGCTTCCTCTTCAAGAATACTGGGTTTTCCTAACCTTATTCTCTCATTAAGGACATTCCGTTATCTGCCGAAAATCCTCGGTATTCGTGTCCGATTACAGAAATAACTTCGGCCGGTACCAACTTCTGGATAAAAATCCACTGACTAATAATATGCTCTGGTTTTGCTTAACTCATCCCCAGATTCTCACAACGGAATTATTTTATATCCGTTCTCATTTATCCTGTTCACTATTAAAATACTATTGTTTATAAATCACATGTCTAATTATATTATTATTATATTCCAAGATCTTATCTCTTATTTTATTTTTTTTTCTTTTTGGCCTAAAAAATTTCGGCCACTATATATATATATATATATATATATATATATATATATATATATATATTATTTTCTTTTTTTCCTATCCATATAAATTGCATTTATCATATATTTATTTCCCAATGAATTCCCTTATTGGTCCAAAATCAATTTCATGGATTTAGACCTTATAAAATTTCCTAAAAATTTCCTAATCAATACTTTAATAATTTCTCAAAATTTTCTTAATTAAAACTAATTATTTTCTCACAACAATTTTACTGACATTGGTAATTTATGCATTATGCAAAATATTAAAAACCATGGGGCAATTTATGTCCCCCAAAATGACATTTAATTTTTTGCCTTATTATTTCTCAAGGAAAATAATCCCATAAATTATCTAAATTAGAGACAACATACTCTCTAATTTTTAATTCAGGATTTATCATAATATTCTCAGGGTATCTTATAACCCACAAATCTACTTAGGGGTTATCAGCTCTTTTTTTCTCCTAATTCCATGAGAAATTACCTTTAAGAAATAAGGTAATTATTTCACTTGTTTTGAGACCACAAATTCACCTATTTTCAATAGGTATTTATTTGTCAACGTAATATTCCAGATATATAATTATCCGGGTATTACATTTCTCCCCCCGTTAAAAAAATTTCGCCCTCGAAATTTGCTCCATACCCACATAGGCCTTGTACTAACTAGACTCCGTCCCACTCAGATTATACACGTCGGATCTTTACCTTATCTTTCAGCCACTCCTCTTAGTGATCGAGAATTCGTTCTAGTTTGACCACAACAATCTTGTCATATCGCACTTTGATATATAATATGACCGTGGCGCCCATACACCACAACAACATTAGATATCAAAAATGTCTCCATGGTGCCCATACACCATGGCAACTCAAAATATCTTAAATGTTTTCATGGTGCCCATACACCAAGATCACCTAAGATACTTCACACTTTATGACATGATCGCGGTCGGAATGCAACAATGAGAGAAACATGAAATATGTCACAGAGGTGGTTTATGTATCATACTATTTAACCGAATAGCTAACACCTAGTTCATATAATGTCTTAAAGGAGATTTCTCTCTAAAAGAGTTAGTACCTTGGACCCTCTCCGGAAGTTCTCTGTCCATTGTATTGGTCAGCGCGTACATTCTGCCTGGGTGCTGTGGCCTTAACTTCTCAGCTATCTCATGGCAGTTCGAGGCAATGTGTCCTGGTTTCTGGCATTTGTAGCAAACTCGTTTCTCCGCAATTTTCTCAGGACAGTTTGAAATGATATGCCCTGGCTTCCGACATCCAAAGCAAACCTGTTTCCCAGTACAGCTAACACCGGGATGATATCTTCCGCAATTTGAACATGGTCGGTATTCCGGTACTCGTGAGTTGCTCTGCTGCCTAAACTGAAATGGCATCTTGCTCTCTTTCTGGGAGTCACTCCAAGGAGCTTCTCTCTTCCGTGAAGGATTTCCATGGCTGACCTCGTCATGATCTGAACTACTAAAGTCGGGTCTTCTGGATCTATGCTAGTAAGGGACAAAGAAATTTAAAGTAACACTGAGTCTATCGAATTTTTTTGGCTCTAGTATACCATGTTGAATGGGCCAATCAAATAAAGTTAAATATTTTGTGACATTCATTCAAAAATTGAAAAATATATTTCTTTCATGGAAGACTTCAAATTTTTATCAAATTTCGTTTAATTGTATATCATTTATATATTCAAAACTATTTAGGGTCAAAGACCACCTTTCAAAAGAAATCTTTTTACTCGTCTTGCGTGGAAATGTTTGCCTATAAATTGAGAGTGATGGACAAAGAAACCAATACGCAAAAAGACTAATTAAAATAGAAAAATGACATCCAAACACGCATGTACAGGATTGAGATAAGGAAACTTTATAATCTATTTTTGTATACAAATTTTAGGAGAGGAGTTGGATTTATCCACAGATCAAGAGCAGGGCATAATAGCTTTGCTTCCCATGGCATACAGGAATGAGATCGAGAGTACATGCCTCCACCTCAATCTACATTTTCACAAATTCACTTCGCCTAGAATGTTTTTCCCGATGCCTTGACCAACTCCAAAATCGAACCCCCTCCTTTTGGTGAAAATGTCCGATCCCTTTCCCAGTTGAGCCCAAGGATGAGGGGTATAAATTTTTATTTTATTTGAAGTAAACATTACGTTAATGAAACTTTTATCTATATAGAAAAATATTGTAATAAATTTAAAATGTATTTGGCAAGAGAGGACCTAGTGCACAAGACTCCCACTGAGTGAGTTCTATGAAAATATAGTGTCACTTGTAATAAGTGTTATGAAAATTAGAGTCTATGTGAATTTCTTGTTTCCTTCATAGAAAATACCTTATAACACAAATACGCTCACACACATGAATATTGTCTTTGGGTTTAATAATGAAGGCTTTAAGGAGATTATCAAGGTAAGTTATTTTTGGTTTTGCTCTGGTGGAAATTTTGCATAAAAGCTTGCAAGACATAGTTAGCAAGTAAATGATATTAATTGCATAGACCACCTTACTAACATTATATATAACAATGGTGCTAACACGAGTCACGTGTAGTCATAGCAATCTACCAACTCGAAAGAAAATTGCCGTGGGTTTTTCCAACAGTACTATTATATTTGTTTTGCTGTGTTTGTTCACCTTACTGATAAGTCATATATGCAAATACTCAAGTTTATTTATTTGAGTAATGTTTTCAGCATAGATTTAAGTAATTCAGTCAACGTGCAAATAAAAACCTTGATTACAATTTTGATAAATCTTTTAATTAATATATACTCATGTGTTTAAAAATGTTTGTCGCAAAAATGTGTTTATGAATTTTAAATTATTTATGCAATATAACAAACTTATATTTATACTATGTGAAAAAAACATGGTTTTGAAATAGATTTTTATCCACCAATAAATATGATGAAAAATTAAAATTATAAAATTTTATATACCAAAGAAAATTATAACATTTTATAATATAATCAAAATTAATAAATTTTGCGATACATTAGAAATTTTGAAAATATATATATTATAATTATTTCTTGGTTGTATCATTTTTTTCAGTATATATAAATGTTTAAATAATTTTAATGGTTGACTAAGGTTTAATTTGATGGATGGAAATGGAATTTTCAGATTACAAGGCAGATTTGTGTGAGTCATTTAAATTTGAAGGGATGCTTATATGAGTTTTGAAAATAGAAAGGAGATTTGTGTAATTAAAAGAAAATATAAGGGTAGTCAGAGTATTTTAGTCTAAATTATATTGTAGAATTATAGAGACTATTCGGGATCCTGATTGGGAACCTCAAAAGCGCCTTTTTGCATAAATTGAGACAAAAATGTTCTTACGAATTTACTTCGTACACCATAAATAACGGTTAAAAACTGCAGTTAATTAAAGGCTCTAATCATCATTTCAAACAAACACTAGATGGCATCTGCTAGCATATCCGTCATGGTAAGATTGATTTGGGCCTTCCTAACACACCAATAGCTAAAAATAATAATTACAGTGTATATTTGCTTTTGTTTCTTTCAACTATATTTCTTTTATTAAATTTTCTTCAATTGTATCATATATTTTCAAATAAAATTATTTGCGTTTAAAGTAAGCTTTTAAAATGAAAATTATGATATGGGAAATCTTTTACTTTTCTTATGTGGAAAGGTTTGCCTATAATTGAGAGGGATGGAGTAAGGAATTAGAAAGTGATGAATGAGTCAAGTTTGCCTAATAAATTGAAGATGAAAATATTGTAGAAGACGAAAATTTCGACACGGAGGGAATAGATGAAGAAATAAACTTATAATTATATTTGAAAAAATTAATTACTTTATTTGAAGTAACGTTACTTGTTAAGGAACCTCTTGTAATACTCGGATAACTATTAGCTGGAATATTATGTTACAATAATGAAAATGTCAATTTATGAAGATTTTGGTCTCAACATGTTATATGATTAGTTATAATTAAGAAAATTATTAAAAATTAGTAAGGGATTAACTAAGTGATTTTTGGGAATTTTATAAGATTATAGAAATTTAGGAAACATGAAAAATAAAATAAATATAAATAATTATTAAGGGCCGAAATTTTTGGCCAAATTAAATAAATAATAAGGGTTAAGATGTAACCTTGGAAAAAAAAAAAACCAAGATCAAAGGCTTAGGATTATTCAAGAAATTATAGAAGCCTAAATCCATATAATTGCTTATGGACCAATAGGAAAATTTTGGGGAAAGATAAATGCAAGAGAAGTAGAATATTAAGGTAAATGAAATATATATGTGTGTGTGTGAGCTGGCCGAAATTTTTAAGGGGAGGGATAAGGATGATTTGGATATTTGTATATAAGAATATTATAAGATTAAGACATGTGTTAATTAAATAATATTATATTAGTAAAAATGTGAACAGGATAAATGACCACGGATAGAAATAAAATCCTACTTAAAAAACCTTGAACTAAGTTTTTAGGGTCAAAGTATATTATTGATTAGTGGATTTTTATCCCGAGATTGGCGTCGGCCGAAGTTATTTCTGTAACCGGCAGCGATTACCGAGGATTTTCGGCAGGTAACGGAATGTCCTTAATGAGAGTATAAGGTTAAGAAAACCCAGTATTCTCAAAGAGGAAGAAAAGATCTTCAGAGTATTGCTTTCGGAATTTTAAGATTTTACAAAATTTCGTAATCGGGACACCGAACCAGGGATTTTATCTGATAAAGCAAGGATGATGTCACTAACATGATGTCATCAATTTTGTCTTCTTGTGGGGAGGGGGGGGGAGGTCGGCCAAGCAATGAAGGGCCAAGATCAAGCCACTTCAAAAAAATGCGATCCGACGGTCAGAATTCAACCAAACAAAGTTCAATGAAATTACGAAAATGCCATCGGAATTTTCTATAAATAGCTCTCCATTCTTTTCAAAATCCTCACACCAAAATTCCTCTTGAATTTCGAAATTTGGGAGAGAAGGGAGAAGGAGGAGTCTGAAGAAAATCTATAGCGAAGCTTTGAGTAAGTTTTTCGGTCCTTAGTCTTTAATTTTAGTAGTTTTTCGGTAGTTATAATAGAATTGCTAGAGTAGTCTCTAATTTTTCAAGTTAGTTTAGATATCATGATTTAGGAATAAAAATGATAGTTATCTTAGGAATATCTTAGAGGAAAGGTTATAGCAAAATTTTGAGAGTTTAAAGTCAAAATAGTGAAGCTCTGGCAAGATTCCACCAAATAATCAAACTAGGGGCAAAATGGTAATTTGTACCTAAAATGCCTGTTATGATCCTAAATATTCATATCGGTGATATTATCCTTCTAGGATATCCGAAATCACGAACTGCTGTTTCCGCTGTCATCGCTGTCATACCGCCGTCATATCACTGTTGAACGTATCAGAATTCGACGAAAGTGTCGGAAAGCATCAACGGAGGTACGGACGCGTATTGTAACCTTAACACTTATGCTACTCATATACATATACGCGGTAGACATGTTTATATACTGAGGCTCTGTCTAGGGTTGTCAGTCATACATACAGCTTTTACGGGTTATAGTCTTGATAATGCTGTTGGGTTTTCCTAGCGCTGAGGACACGATGGGAAGTCGTGGCACTGGTTATGTGCAGACATGTGGTGGGACTTTACATATTGTTGTGTGCTTATGTTCTGTCCATTATTGATCATGCATCTACTGTGTGCTTTTGTATTTGTAACATCCCAAATTTTAGACTTTGGGAATAAAGAATTAATTATGGAAAATTTGGCCTTAAGGAATTTTAAAAATTGAGAATTTGGAATTTAAGGCATATTTTCCATAAATTAAAGGCAATTTAGTTAGGAATAATTATTGGTCAGAATATTTTGGGAGATAATATTTTATGGCCAAAATAAATTAATTAAGAGAAAGAACAAAATCGAAGAAAATTTAGAAGGGTTAGTTTATGGCCTAAAATAATTATTGGAAAATTAAAGTTTATTTCCCATTGATTTATTTTGAGAAAAGAATAAAATCAAGGAATATGTATAAGTGGTAAGTTTTAGGCTTAAATATTATGGAATAAATATTTTATGGTCTTGGAGAAGCAATTTGGGGAAGGAAAAATCCCTATATTAATCTGGGATTATTTTCATAATTATTGAATAATTGCAATTAAGATAATAAAAGGAACAAAAGATTGGGCTTATTGCAACCCATTATGCCCAAGCCCAGGACCAAAAGAAATACTGGCCACGTGAGTAATATGTATAATTAAGCAAGAACCAACTCCTCCTTCCAGCTTTAAGTCGACGGCATAAAAGGAGACAGAAACAGTTTCAGCAACACACCACGGATCAGGAAAGGATACAGACGAACAACCCAATATGTTAAGGCCCATAAGAGTTCAGTCAAAACACAACCCCAAAACCAATACAACAGACCCATCCGAAACCAACAAACATAGTAACCATCATTGGGATCAAACCGAAAAGGAGCAGCTGCCATTTCAAAAACGTAAATCACATTTATTAGTAGCAGGCAATGATGATTATCCAAAGCAGAGAACTCAGGCAGCACCATACCTCACTCATATCTCGAGCCGTGTGACTGGTTATCCGATGGGCGTAATCTTTGGACCTTTGGGCAAAAACTTAGGGCTAAGTCTATACATATATAACTCTTGCTTCAGCTCCCCGTTCTCTCATTCAGTTCGGCCAGAAAGAGAAAACTAATAGAAGAAAAAGAAAAAGAGAGTTGAAGAGAGATTAGAGAAAGAAAGAGAGAGTATAACCGAAGCTACCATTCCCCTGTTTTGGCCGACGAAGAGCAGGGAGTATATCAGTGCCCGATTATCACCTTTGAAGCTTGGAAACCGAAGGTAATTCCCATCCTCCCTTCTTTTTCGTTTTCTGTCATAGTTTAACTAGGATTAAAACAAAAACAAAAAAAAAAAAGAACTGAAATAAAGACACCTAACCCGAAACTGAAGGAGAAAAGAAAAACAGGGGCTGTTTAACTAAAAGAAATCATGCTGAAACTGAATAAAAACTAAGGAGATTGGCAATGAGAATAAAGATGAAATCTTGAAATGGAAAACGAAGGTGTGTGGTTAGCTGGTGTCTAGGATATGTTTTCTTTTCGTTTTGCTATCATGTTATTTTTAATATCGTTTGTTGCTTCTTGTATGTGTAATCCACAGTATATATATGTAAAAAGAAAATCAAGCTTTAGGATTTGAAACCAATGAACTGAAAACCGAAAGAAGGAAGTTTTATCTGTGAGAAAAGGAAACCAAGTTTAAACTCACTGAAAATGAAACCAAAACAGGGGTGGGGCTGGTTAACCGAAAATATATCATACTAGTAAATGCTTTTGCTGTCATTTTTTTTTCGGTTGCCTCATGCATGAATAGATCACGGTATGTATATACCTTTAGTGGCTGTTTTGAATGGACTTAGTGAAGGAGACAGGAAGAAAACGTTGAAGCTTTTATTCTTATTGTCATCGGGCTCTTTGAAAATATAGTATAAGTATAGGCTGTTTTTTTTAGTACTGCCATATCATGTTTTCCTGTACAAACCGATGATGAAACTTATGGGTTGGAGAAGTAGTAGCTGAACATAAATATGTAAGTGTTTAGAATGGCTACAAGAAAAAAAAAAACAAAATGAGAACGTGTGCATGAGGAAGAAGTGGTTTTCGTTTCTGCATTTCTTTTGGCTGAACCCTTGTGTTTTGTTATGTGTTGCTGCTGGAAATAAAGAAAAATATATACACACACATATACGTTGACTTTTCAAAAGGCAATTGATTAATTTGATGTAGCATACATAAAAGTTTCTGAATTATTATACATATATAGATATATTGGTAGGTGTTTAAATGAACCATACAGGAAAACACTTGTTGCTGCATGTGAACTTTTGGGAAGTTTAAAAATGGTTGAGTTACTTTTGGTATATATATATATATTCTGTAAATATAGAAAGATTAAAAAGAAGAAGGAAAAATACTGCACAGAATATATATATCACATGTTGCTCAGAATTTGCTACTGTGTGTGTTGTATTCTTATCATATGAAATTATATGTATATTTATATTAGTAATTCCTTTTCTAATGTATGATTATATATTAATTTCAACACACACACACACGCATCATATTTCAAATACATGCCAAGGTATTAGTGGTTTTGATTTGCATACTTTTGTTTTTGTAATAATTAGTATTTATTAAGTCATGTCCTCATATGATAATGAATATTTATTAATTTTAATTATTCATTGATTGATTAATAACAAATAATTAAGGGGGTAAAAATAATAAATAAGGAATAAGGAATTATTATTATTATTATTATTTGGGGATAATAATAATAATAACAACAATAATAAAATTATTATTGTTAAGGGAAATAGTAATTAACTGAAAGTGTTATTATTAATTAAAAAGGGGATAAATGGAATAAAGCTTACCAAGGATATAAGGGTCATGAGTAGCAAGGCTCTCTCTTAGGATGTTGATTTTAAGAGAAATAATGCGGTGATGATATTATAGGACGCCCGAGAAAGTCTGTACCGAAAGGTGAACGTACCACTAGCGCCAAGGACTAAGGTACGGACGCGTACTGTAACTCTAACTCTTATGCTGCTTGTATGCTCTATATGTGATGTGATGATTCATATAGTCATGGACAAGACTGGGTTTTGGTTCATGGACTGTGGCTAAGACTGGGTCTTAGGTCACCATTTGAAATACATTCAGCTTGTATATGAAAATGGGTTACAGTCTTAGTAATACCGTATTGATGTTTTTCCTAGTGCTGAGGACACGCCGAGGGCGTGGCACTGGTTTATGTGCAAACGATGGTTGAACATTACATGAGCTGTATGCTATGTATTGTGAGACATTACATCTGCTGTGTGCTATGAATTGTTTTACATTACATTTTGCTGGTGCTATGTATTATTTTGTTGTGAACCTTACATGGATCGTATGCTATGTATGGTTAATGCTGGAATGTAATGAATATCTATCATGCATACTGTTATACTTGAATATAAGATTAACTGTTACCTAAGATTCAATGGACATTGAATCTCAGAATTTTACCCTAGCTTCAGGATCAGGAGGATCGGGAGCAGGAGAAAGGGGTAAGAAACACGCGTAAAGACTCGAGAGGAGTTGCATCTTGGAATAGTATCAAGGATAAGTCGTCGAACCTTTCGGATTACTCAACCTAACACGTCAACCGAGATCACCGCAATGAATGTAAGTTGTATCACATTTTTATTTCCTTCGGGAATTTTAAATAACCAGCATATGTTTGCACATATGAAATCAGTTACTCAGTCGTCCAAACGCCGAAGTACGCTCTCTGTTGTGTTCTACTCTGATATGTTAACGCCATCACTTAAATAAGTACAAGTGAATTAGTCTAATAATAACCCTAGGGCCATAATTGGACTTCATAATGGACTTAGGAATTAGGGGCGTTACAGTATTGATATGTTGTTATGTGATTATGAATTTTTGTTGCCTATATATGTTTTATTTGAGCATAAGGTTAACCGTTACCTGAGATCCAAATGGTAATTGGATCTCAGTTGTAGCTTTAGGTTCGGGCGAACCAAGAGGTGAAGATTGGGGCAATCGGCAGGCGCAGGGAGTCAGGAGGAGTTTTATGTTTTTAGTTTTTGTATAACTATTTAGGTTCTGCTTTTTGGGAATAGTAGATGACTGTATAAGAACAATTATACTATGGTTATGTACCTTTAAGTTTCAGTTACTCATTTGCTAAAATGCTCAACTTTGATCAAATTTTTTTTTAGAAAAAAAATTCGCTATTTTTAATGTGGGATGTTACACCTCTTACTTTTCTTAGGCGGAAATATTTGCTAATAGATTGAAAGGATGTTCGACAAGAGAAGGATGAAGAAAGAACTACCACACAATTTTAGTTTGGGATTATGTTAGTATTTTCCAGGAAATGACTATATGTCCGTTTAAATTTGATGACTTTTATATGTTTTGTATTGATCAACAAGTCAATCATATCGTGATTGATGATGAAGAAATGTTTTAATTAATTATTGTATTAGATTTGGTTAAGGGTATAATCTTTGTTCAAAATTACCGCATAAAGAATTTCCACCTCTCCTAACAAGTATTTTTTGGTATTCAAACTTGAATTTTTTTTTTTTTTTTTTACTGGGTGAGGTCGCTTATCATCAAAACTAACATCTTGTTGGTAGTTTAAGCTTCTTCATTGATCTCCCAATATTTCACCTCATATTAAAAATAAAAGCCTATATATAATTTTTTTCAACTAAAACATTATTTTAAAAATAATAATATCAAACTTTAAATGAATTTCATGTTTTAAATATCATCAGGAATTTTTTACGCACTCACATATAAACCTCTCACTTGTAGATGCTTTATTTATTGTTATCTCAAAGATAACAATTAATAAAAATCTCAATAAAATACTATTTGAATTTCAAAATTTTAAATAGGTGATTTCCCAACAAATGAGTGGTTAATTACTTTACACTATTCTTATTAATCCCATTATTATTGTTATCAACAGGATTTTGATCTTCAAGTAGTATTTTTATATCATTTTCTCTAACAATTATAACTAAACAAATAGATATATAGTAAATTTTATCTATTAGAGAAATTATATGGGAACTTCTTTCTCTACTCGCTATATGATTGACTGATTCATCAAGGCAACAAGAAGCATGGAATTGTCTTCTTCACCCTTATCTTTCTTGCCAAATGCATTTTCAATTCATTAGCAAATATTTCCGCATAATAAATTAAAAGTACAAGATTCCTTAGCGTAATGTTTACTTCAAATAAAATAATTTCTTTTATCATTGTTACGATAACTCATTGTCTTTTGGGTTAAGTACCAATTTTGCCCCCGAAGTACGCGCCCAGGAGCAATTTTGCACTAGAAGTTTTCGGTGTAGCAATGTTACCCTAGAAGTATGCACGCAGGAGCAATGTTGCCCCTCCGTTAAAAACCCTAATGTTGATCGTTATTTGACAGTTGGAGTTTTTTAACGGAGGGGCAAAATTACTCCTAGGCGCATAGTTCAGGGGCAACATTGCTACGCCAAAATGTAGCAATGTTGCCCTTGAAGTATTAAAACATAGCAATGTTGCCCTTCTGTTAAAAACCCTAACGTTGACCGTTAGGGGTTTTAACGGAGGGGCAACATTGCTACGTTTTGATACTTCTGGGGCAACATTGCTACGCCGAAAACTTTCAGGGCAAAATTGCTCCTGAGTGCGTACTTCCGGGGCAAAATTGGTACTTAACAACTTTTTTGTCCATTCCAAAGTCTTCTTCTTTTTCAAATCTTCTATTTTATTTGTCATATTACATATGAAAATAATAAGCACGTATTTTTTTTTTCTTTCCTTTTCGTCTGAATACATGTGAGTGAGCGAGGGTTCCAAATACTCTCTTCCAATCTCTTCTAAGTTTCCTTCCTTGTTTGTTAATTAACACACCATTACATAGTTTTTGGAAAATGGTAAATAAAAAAAATAGAGTTAATGAGCTATTGGAAAAGCAAAATGGAAAACATTTCAGAAATCATGCTGCTTGAGAGAAACCATAAGAGCACTATTCACAAGCCAATTGCCTTTTTTTAAACCAGCAAAGGCCTATAAATGTTAAGAATATAATGTTACTCCTGCTTTGAGCCTGATATAATTTAATAAATTATAGGAGCAAAATACTTTGACTACTCCTGCGTTTTGCCTTAATTATATGGATAGCCTCTCTATTTTCAAATCTTACATTTAAATCCAAATTATTAACTCCGTCATTTATATTCTGAAAATTATTTTTATTTATTAATTTACCCTTTATCACTCAAATCCCTAATTTATTTTCTATGGTTTGAGAGCTTAAGGGGGAAAAAAACAACGGGCTCAAGCATGGAGAAAAGTGCAGCAATGTTTTCAACACTAGTTTATTTATTAGATTATTGTTTTCAGCATAGATTTAAGTAATTCAGTCAACGTACAAATAAAAAAAAAATTGATTAAAAATTGATAAGTTCTTTTAATGAATATATACTTAACTAAATGTTAAATGTCTGGCAAAAAGTTGTTTATGAATTTTAAATTATTTATGTAATATAACAAACTTATAACTTTCATACTATGTGATAAAAAACATGTGTTTGAAATAGATTTTTATACACCAATAAATATGATGAAAAATTTAAATTATAAAATTTTATATACAAAAAAAAATATTTATGTAATTTTATAATATAATCAAAACTAATAAATTTTATGATATATCAGAAATTTTGAAAAAATATATTAGAATTATTTCTTGTTTGTATGATGCTTTTTTTTTTTTTTTTATATAGTAAATATGAATGTTTAAATAATTGTAACGGTTGACTAATGGTTTAATTTGATAGATGGAAATAGAATCTTCAAATTATAAGGGAGATTTGTGTGACACATTTTAATTTGAAGGGAGCTTTATTTGAGTTTTGAAAATAGAGGGAAGATCTATTTAATTTGGGATCTCGATTGAAAACTTCAAAAATGCTTATTTATGTAGATTGATACAAAATTTTTCTTATATATTTATCATGTATAACATAAATCATGGCACGTTTAAAAATTGCTTTTGAAGGCTTTAATAATCATTCCAAATAAGCACCTATATGGCATGTGCTTGCATATCCATCATGGTAAGATGCATTTGGGCCTTCCTAACACAACAACAACTAAAAAATAATTACTTCCAGAATGTATGTGTAATTTAACAATCTATTTTAGCCCCCCCCCCCTCCCCCAAAAAAAAATAAATAAATAACATTGTCATATAAATAGCCCTACCTGAATTTATTAAATTTCTTGAATTGTATCATATATTTTCAAATAAAAGTATTTGACTTTAAAATGAGCTTTCAAAATAAAATTATATTGATATGCAGAATCTCTTACTTTTCTTCATTGGAAAAGTTTGCCTATAAATTGAGAGCTGATGGACATAGAAATTATGAAGTGTCACTGAGGCTATTGATATTTTTGTGGCTCTAGTGTCATGTTGCATGGGTCAATTAAATAAAGTTGAATATTATGTGACATTCATTCAAAAATTGAACAATTTATTTCTTTAATGGAAGACTTCCTTCATATTTTATCAAATTTCCTTGAATTCTCTCTCTCTCTCTCTCTCTCTCTCTCTCTCTCTCTATATATATATATATATATATATATATATATATATATATATATCGAAATAAAATTACATAGGATCAAAGACAACCTTTCAAAGCGAAGATGGTGAGACATGGAATCTTTTTACTTTTTGTGTGTGGAAAAGTTTACCTGATTGAGAAATTTTTACTTTAATCTGATTATTCTGTTTCTTTGCAGCGAAGTAAATATCGTTCATGCAACTTCTTCGAAAATTTTAGGAATTACGTGAAAAGTCATCAACCCTAAATTGCAAACACCCGATGTGAAAATTAGACTAATAATAATAAAGAATACAAATCATAAAAATAAAATTGAATATGAAAATTAGAAAACAAAAAAAGCCCTTGAGCCTCTTTCATTATTTTCGCTTTTAACTTTAATTTCCTAATAATTCTTCCAAAAGCATATTAAAAACAAGTTACTAATAAGCTATAGGTTGGAGAAATAAGCAGTCTCTCCATCAGGAGAAGAAAATAAATTTAATTATTTGAATACTCTTACGTTGCGGAATGAATATTATACGGCAACTTTTCTTTCCCCTTCTTGTTTTTTGAACGGACCTGCAACTTCTTCTAAGAAATTAAAAGGATATTGCGTGAAGAATCATCAAACCGACTCACCAAACCACACAGCGCGAACGCATCTCTCTCTCTCTCTCTCTCTCTCTCTATATATATATATATATATATATATATATATATATCCGGAAATGCGTACGTACAGAGACCCACATATTGTAGATGAGGTTCGAGTAAGTTAAAATGGTATACACAAGTGATGTTCAGTGGAAGCAGTGAAGGGAAAGATCAATGGGTAGAGGTCTCGTAGGTGGTGGAAATGAAGGTGAAATGAACTTTGTGAACGGTTCTGGTTCTGAAGCCTTAATGCTATTGGCGATGATTCTTATGTCCATCTCACTTATCTCAATGGTCATATTTTCTTGTGGCGACCACAACTCCTCCAAGCCTCGAAGAAGATGGCACGGATGGGACGGTGGTGGTGGCAGCGGCGATGCTGGAGGAGGATATGATGGTGGTGGCGGTGGTGGAGGATGGGGCGGTGGTCAATGTTAAACGAAATTGGTACATATTTTGGATTTTTAATATTTTTTTAATAATGATATTGTAGTTGATATTATTTATCAATCTAAATTCATGTATAGCCTGTCATATGTGAATAATAATGTTTCTTTTGGCCGGCATGAATAATGATTATATCTCAGGCGGCCAAAAAATCTTGAAAAACGCAGAAGGCCTATGACTTAAATGCTCAAAGGATTAGTCTTAAACATGAAAAAAATTCTCTCCGACCAAAAATAAGACTAGAGTCTAGAGTAGTCTGGTACCTTGGTATTTACTCTTGATGTGAGAAAAGGGGAGAGAGTGTAACATCCCAACTTTTCAAAAGCAGTATAATTTCTTTTTTTACATCAGAGTAAGAGAGTAACTGATACATATATTCAAAATGCCGTAAGTCTGGCTAATTACAGAAACAGTACAAAAACCGAGAATTTTTAAAGTAAATAACCACAGAGGTATTCCCCTGACAATACCCATGCTGTGGCAACAAAAGATGGTATTCAGCCGAGTTCCTATAAGTGCTTCTTGCCTTTCTCCTCGATCCTCGGACCTTCCGATCCTAAAGCTATGTTAAGAGCTGAGGTCCCATGCATACGGACCCCAGGTAACGATTAACCTCATATTTACATATACGGTATATAAACACAGCAATTGATTCACTTCCAAACATGTCACTCCCAGTGAATGTAAATGTACCGCTCCCAGTGAAATGTACCACTCCCAGTGAATACAGATATATCACTCCCAGTGCATGCAGATGTACAATAAATAATAACATGTATTTAACAACACACCACAACATGCATACAACACACATAGCACATATACACATACTGTAAATATCAGAGTTAGTGTTACAGTACGCGAACGTACCTTCGTTGATGAGCGTTTAGTACGTTGACGATAAACTGTACTTTTGACAGAAAACAGCGGAACGACAGCGATACGACGACAGTACAACAGCGGTAACAGCGGAAACAGCGGTTCATGATTTCAGATATCCTATAGGGATAATATCACGTTTATGAATATTTAATATTATAATAGGCATTTTAGGTACAAATTACCATTTTGCCCTTAGGTTGACAAATCGACGAGATTTTGTCAGAGCTTCGCTATTTTAATCCTAATCTCCCAAGATTTTGACATATCTCTTTCTCCAATATATTTCTGAAATAAATATCATATCTATCCCTAAAACATGATATCTAAACTGACTTGGAAGATTAGAGATTATTCTAGCATTTCTACTATAACTACCAAAAGAACTACTTAAACTAAAGACTAAGGACCGAAGAACTTACCCGGCACTTTGCTATTTCCACAGACTCCTCCTTCTCTCTAAAATCTCTCTCTAGAAAGCTCTAGGATTTGTGAAGAATGAAGAGAAGGTGAAGGCTATTTATAGAAAAAACCAATGGCATTTCGGTAATTCCCTTGAACTTTGTCTGGTCAGTTTCTGACCGTTGGATCACACTTCTTTAAGGTGGCATGATCCTGGCCTTACACCTAGCATTTTGCCTTCAAAGTCAACAAAATGATGTCATGCTTAGTCACCAAGGTGATGTCACACCCTTGCATCAATTCTTGCTTTTTGTGCCTTTATTTGATAAAGTTCCCTGTTCGGTGTTCTAATTGCGTAATCTTGGGAAATTTCAAAATTCCGGAAGCAACTCGCTGAAGATATAATCTTCCTCGTTAAGAATATTTGGGTTGACTAAATTTTTTATCCCATTAAGGACATTCCGTTGCCTGCTGAATATTTCGGCCAAACGCCGTTGGCTACGGAAATTGTGTCTACCGACGTCAACTTCTGGATAAAAATCCACTGATTAATAATATACTCTGGTTTTTACCAACTTATCCCCAGATTCCAGTTTATGAATTATTTTCCGTCGGTTCTCATTTTTACTATATGTTCTAATTTCACAAAATATCTTCTTGGCCTTATCTCATGATCACTCCGTCGGTTACGGAAATGACTTTGGAGACAGCCTAATTCAAGATAAAAATTTACTTGTCTATAATATACTTTGACTCTAAAACTTAGTTCATGGTTTTCT
This sequence comes from Acacia confusa, assembly GCA_037074495.1. Taxonomy (NCBI): domain Eukaryota; kingdom Viridiplantae; phylum Streptophyta; class Magnoliopsida; order Fabales; family Fabaceae; genus Acacia; species Acacia confusa. The sequence continues at coordinate 39,539,859 of CM073502.1, read as the reverse complement.
AGGTAGCATTTTATTTCTATCCATTCTCGCTTATCTTGTATAAAATATCACAATTATAATATTATTTAATTACTAAATATCTTAGATATTTTTTTCTTAATTTCCATCTTAATTTTTCTTTATTTTTCTTCATAATTTTCATTTTCATTTATATATTTATTTATTTTAAGCAATTTCCACCTTTTTCTCTTTATCTTATGTCTAAACAATTAGTCATTAATTATCTAATTAATCACTTACTAATTGTTGACAATTTTCTTAATTAGTAACAATTATTATCTCACAACTATTTCACTGACATTGGTAATTTATGCACCATGCATAATCTTAAAAATCATAGGGTCCAATATGGTCCCCCAATACTTTTAGATTTTTCTCCTGTAATTTTTCCAAGGTAATAATTTAATAAATTACCTAAATTAGAGACAATATACTTTCTAATTTTTAATAAATTTTTAGTTGCCTTTTAGGATTTTATCATAATTTTCTCAGGGTATTTTATAACCCATAAATATTTCAGAGACCTATTTGCAAATTATCTAATGTCTTAGGGACCTTTTCGCACATTATTTAATCTCAGGAGAAATTGTCCTAATAATAAGATAAATTCAATACAAGGTGTTTGAGACCTCATATTCACCTATTTTCAATAGGTATTATTTACTAAATTATGATACTTATCATCAGTAGGATTTTTAGGGTATTACAGAGAGCAATTGAAAATGGCGGAGAGCATAGCAGAGGGAATAAGAGCGTGGACAATTACCAAAAGGAGGGGAGCTAAGAAAACAGAAGAGATGATTTCCCCTTACGTGAGGACCTTGGTAGAAATATATTGTATAGGATTGATTTCCCCTTTAGGCTAGTTATATTTAGCCTGTACGGCTATTTCCTCTCCTTTGTACCCAAAAAAAGACTACTTAAACCTAAAATATCTTAGTTCTAATAAAAGTACATTTTAAAAGTAAATGATTAGTTATAATAAATATCTTTTAGGGCTATTGCCTCTCCTTTGAAACAAAACGTGGATTATTTTAAAAGTAAATTTAACTCTTTCGGAAATAACATAGTATATACAACAAACACTCCTAAAAGAATTAATTTTAGGGAAGCATGGGTAGTCCATCCTGAACAACTGCCCTGTAGAAAGCTTGCATGTACAGGCATACTCTGAAAACTTGTATAAATTAGTGATCTAGATAATACCAGTATAAACGTCATTGAACCAGCAAGCATAGTTATATACCAGATCCCTACCAATTATACGGACTTTGTATGAAAATGAAATACAGACAAGTTGGTTAAGCTCATCACAAACAGCTCATCATAGGATAATACCAATTAATTCATTAGCACTAAGCCTAGTCATGTCAACTTATGTGATAGAATAATCAGATCAGCCACGAAGCCACTCTATAAAGACTATTCATTACATGGAGGGGGTAGAGAGAGAGAGAGAGACCACTGAAAAACTTTCATTGAATAAATTTCTAGGTCAGTTCCCATCTACAACCTGTCCATAACAAAAATTTCTTAGGCTTCTAGGAATTACACTTGAACCAGCTGATCTTATAATGACCATGACTTGCAGCTACAACCTGTCCGCTAAAGAAAAATTAATACAAAAAGATATAGCAACAAATCCATCAATATAAAATTTAAAATCTATAAGCAAACCACACAGACCATGTACAAAGGCATGGTTGGCTCATTCATTTATCAGACTCTATACAATACACAAATATGTAAGGGTCCAATGATTGAGATGTCCAGGTTAGCAACATCTCATCACTGAACCCTTACATATTTATAATTAATTAGGTATGAATAAAACAAGAGAATTAGGAGGATTATTATTGCTGTTATAGAATGCTATATTTTATAACCACAAAAATATTTTTTTTATAATATAAAACGGCCAAATGAATAAAAATAAATTAAATTAGGTAAAAATAATAAATTAAATTAAATTTATTATTATTATTATTATTATTATTATTATTAATTTTTTTTTAAAAAAAATATGCCACTTGAGTGGCGTCAATTAATATGACGCCACTTAAGTGGCGTTTGTTTTACATCATATTAATTAATGTCTCTCAAGTGACATCTTACATTGTGACGCCACTCAATTGAGTAGCATCAGGTGGTGTCGCTTGACGTTACTCAATTGAGTAGCATCATGTCAGGCAACACCACTAATTGATTTGTTTTAAAAAATCTTTTGCACATTGTCTTGTTCTGGTACAATATTTTTAAAAAGTTCTTATTTTGATACTTTTCCCTTACAGGTGCTAATGGGCCTAAGAAAGAGTAACACTGCCATATGATTACGAGAGATAAAGGAGCTTACTGCGACAAATGCACTTTTTGTACATGATTCTATAACCACAATCTCGGTACTGAATCACATCACCTGGTTTAAGAGTGTTCTCCATCCCACAATCTACAAAACAGCAGGAACAAAAAATCCTTGAATGGCTTAAAACCCAATGGAAAATGTAAGCACTTAAATTTCAGTGGATCAGGTTTAGATGCAAAAAAATAAAAAGAAACTCAACGATACACTTTAACTGGAAGAGTAAACATACCTCCACAGATGTAGCTAACAGGCTCAGGTTGAGGATCCATGGCTTTAACAAATCGGAACAAAGCAAGGCAGTAGCTGTAAGCCTTCAGGGTCAGAATTCAAGGCACATACAGTGTCATACAAGAGATACAAATAAGTTCAAGGCACAAAAGCTAGGATTAGGAAGTAGTGAGTGACAATAATATCTCATAATCCAAATCCCAAACTTAGAAGCAAGTTGCCTTTATCAAGTGAGAAACCTTCAAAAGTTATGACCTTATCATCTCATAATTCAAAATCCAAACTTAATAAATATTAGAGCAAGGCGGGGATTTTGTTGTTGCTCCTTCTGAGTTTGCCAACGGTGTTATCAGGAATAGGGCTCAGTGAGGTCCATAACAGGAGATATCAGCTCAAGATATTCTCGATTAGCACGCAAAAAACCCACTGACATAGGCAAACAGTCAAAGAAGTTGAATGCTTGGAGGATGATGGTAAACTCTAGTTTTCAAGAACTCAGACACAATAATCGGTAGTTGGTTGCTGGTACCCCAAATGCTCAAAGCTAGTAAGAGTATATTATGGAATGGAGAATGGATAGTTTCAAATACACAACGCCCAAAGTTTTACAGCACCAACTACGAATAGGCTCATACTGTAACACCCTAAATTTCATGCTTGAAAAACGTGTCGGTTGACACTTAGTTTTAGGAAAAACCAACAGAGTTTGAGGTGCTACAGCTTAGAGTGAAACGGAAATGGATAACGTGCGCTAATATTCAGACAATGAGTATCTGATATAAAATGTCCAGACATATGCTGATGCCCGACATAAGCTGATATATTAAAAATTTCCCGAAGGTTATCTCAAATGGTTTGGTGCCGAAGGCAGAGCTAATCTATGTGGGTCAGTCAATAAGTCGCCGTGAACTCGGTGAGACTTCCATGATAGACACCTACCTGGCCAAATTGTTTGATTAACTGAGTTAGGTTTATTGTCCCAAGTCTAGCTACGGCTTGGTTGAAGATTGTGTGATTACTATGTAAGTATTGTAATTATACAAAGCTCTGTAATGTATCATATAAATATTCCTTCGGGAAATTTTTAATATATCAGCTTATGTCGAATGGTTATCTGAAATTTCCCGAATGAATACTCTGTGGACGCTCTTCCGGCATTTGCTTTGACCGGTACTTCTCCTCAGCTCCAACCATTAGTGCCTTCTCACGGCTCCATCCACCGGTACCTTCTTTATCCCAGTTCCTTTCCTGAACCTTAGACAAATCTGAGGTCTAATACCCATTGGACCTCAGGTAACAGTTAACCTTATGTGAAAAGTATAAGCAATATATATGACAGATATTCAATACATTCAGTGAACAACACATAGCACAAAGCAAATGTATGTCAAAACCATCATACATAGCACACAGCACATGCATGAATGACTATGTTTGCACATAACCAGTGCCATGACGGCCCATCGTGTCCTCAGCGCTAGAAAAACATCCAAACGGTGTTATCAAGACTATAACCCGCGTCAAGTTGAATCCACAGCTACCCTGAATGTATGCAAACGACTGAATCCACAGTCTTGCTCATAACACATGAATCATACAATCATATATATAGACATACAAGACACACAAGTTGTAACATCCCAATTTAAAATACCGAATTTTTTTTTAAAAAAACAAATCGTGATCAGAGTCGAGCATTTCGATTAAACGAGTAACTGAATATCTAGAAGTATATAACCATAGTGTAATCATCCTTATACAGTCATCTGTTGATTCCAAAAAGACAGTATCTAGATAGTTCAAAAACTAAAACATATAAACTCTTTCAGTCCGCCTATATCGGCTACCTGCCGCTCTCCTCCACCCTGGATCCTCCTGAACCTGAAGCTACAGCTGAGATCCAATTCCCAATTGGATCTCAGGTAATGGCTAACCTTATGCTCAAATAAATCATATATAGGCAACAAATAATCATAACAACATAACAGCACATCAATACATAAACACACAGCAGATGCATGATCAACAATGGACAGAACATAAGCACACAACAATATGTAAAGCCCCACACCATGTCTGCACATAAACCAGTGCCACGATCTCCCATCGTGTCCTCAGCGCTAGGAAAACCCAACGGCGTTATCAAGACTATAACTCGTAACAAGCTGTATGTATGACTGACAACCCCAAATAGAGTCTCAGTATAGCAATATGTCTACCACATATATGTCTATAAGCAGCATAAGTGTTAAGGTTACAATACGCATCCGTACCTCCGTTGACGATTTCGGGCACTTCGGTAGCGTTGTGGTACGTTTGACAGCGGTACGACGGTGATTTGACAGCGGTGACAGCGGAAACAGCGGTTCGTGATTCTGGGTATCCTATAAGGATAATATTACCAGTATGAATATCTAAGACCATAATAGGCATTTTAGGTACAAATTACCATTTTGCCCCTAATTTGACTTTTTGGCGGAATTTTGCTAAAACTTCGCTGTTTTGACTTTACGCTTTCAAAATTTTTGCCATAATCTTTCCTCTAACATATTTCTAAGATAAATATCACATTTATTTCTAAAACATTATATTTAAACTAACTTGAAAAATTAAAGACTACTCTAACAATTCTACTATAACTACCGAAAGAACTACTTAAGCTAAAGACTAAGGACCGGAGAACTTACTTAGAGCTTTGCTATGAACTTCTCCCAGAGATTTTCTCTCTAACTTCTCTCTAAGATTGTAAGTGAATTGGTGAAGAATGAAAAGGAATGGAAGCTATTTATAGAAAATCTCAATGGCATTTTCGTAATTTCCTTGAACTTTGTCTGGTTGAATTCTGACCGTAGGATCGCATTTTCGCTAGGTGGTTTGATCTTGGCCTTACACCTATTAGGCCGACTTCTTCCCCCCCTAAAAGACAAAATTGCTGACCTCATCCTAGCTGCATCATTAAACCTTATCCTCTTGCTTTATCTGATAAGTTCCTGGTTCGGTGTCCTAATCGCGAAATTCCGTAGAAACTTAAAATTCCGGGAACAACACTCTGAAGATCTTTTCTTCCTCTTTCAAATTACCTAATTTAACTCAGTTTCTGATCCCGCTGAGGACATTCCATTATCAGCTGAAAATCCTCGGTATTCATGCCCGGCTATAAAAATAACGTTGTCCGGTGCCAACTTCGAGACAAAAATTCACTGATTAACATTATACTCTGGTTTTTCCCCACTTATCCCCAGATTCCCACAACGGAATTATTTTCTATTGGTTCTCCTTTTGGCTATCTTCTTTAATTATACAAAATATCTTCCTATTCGGATCTCCAAATCACTCCGTCGGTTACAGAAATGACTTCGGGGACCGGCCATCTCGAGATAAAAATTCCCTCGTTCACAATATACCCTGACTTTAGAAACCTAGTTCACGATTTTCTATGTAGAATTTTATTTCCATCCGTTCTCGTTTATCCTGTCCACTTTTATTATTATTTAATTAATTGCCACATGTCTTAAATCTTATTTTATTATTATTTGCTAAAAAAATCTCCCTTCATCCTTGTTATTATATTTTTTTTTCTTTTTGGCCTAAAAATTTCGGCCACTATATATATATATATATATATATATATATATATATATATATATGTATATATATATATATATATTTTTTTTTCATTTATCATAATACTCAATTCTCTTATATTCATTTTCCCAACAATTTTCCTATTGGTCCATAACTAATTACTTGGATTTAGGCTTTCATAAATTCTTGAAAAATCCTAAACCATTGATCTTTACTTCTTAAGACTATATCTTAACCATTATTATTTAATTAGCCAAAAATTTCGGTCCTTAATAATTATTATTTATATTTTTTTTATGTTTCCTAAATTTCTCTAATCTTATAAAATTCCTGAAAATTCCTTAATTCATCCTTTAATAATTCCTAATAATTTTCTTAATTAGAATTAATTATTTTCTCACAACAATTTCATTAACATTAATGATTTAAGCCCTATGCAAAATATTAAAAGTCATAGAATCAATTTTGATTCTAAAATACTTTTTAATTTTCCTTCTTTTTATTTTCATAGAAAATATTTTATTAAATTTTCTAAATTAAGAATAATATATTTCCTAAATTTTCAATAATTATTCCATGCTTTCTTGAATTTTCCATAATTTTTCCTTAGTACCTTCCTTTGAAAATAGACTAATTATACTCTATTTTGAGACCATAATCATCATAAATGGATATTTTTATTATGGTAACATAATAGTCCAGATATTAATTATACGGGTATTACACAAGTGTTAAAGTTACTAGTACGCGAACGTACCTTTCACCGGGTAATCGTCAAACATCCAACCTTTAAATCCGGCCCTGGACTTCCCGGATATCCTAACATATCACTATATCACTTAGAATAATATCCTAAGAGATATTTCCACCTCTATTTACTTCTCTACCCTTGGTGGATTTGTTATTTACAATTCTGTCCTTACATTTATTCAAAAACGCAGTGCAGTATTTTCTAGGCAGATTTTTCGGTAATTTTGGAAAATCATAACTAATTCTAGAAAAATCAAAACGAGGATCCGTAAAATTCCCCGGAACCCTTAGGACGTCTATTTTTGAGGAAAAATATTCATTTTCACCCAGAATTAGTAAGTCATTCCCAGTTTTTACGTTTCTCAACATTGCCTAGATTTTATTCCAGTAAAAATGGCTTAACTTCAAAATTCATATCTCCTTGACCAGATATCAAAACGTTGCATATTTTATATATTTGGAAAGCCCTACATATCTACTTTCTCTCTGGAAAATTTCATGATTTTATAATTTCATTTCATACATAAAGTAATGTCATGAATTTCGTTGGCTGCACATAATTTTAACACCAAAAACCCTACAACTTTCATAACATTAATCCATTGCTTCCTAAAAATTATTCCCTACTATGTTTTTACCTCTTCAGGCATTTTTCAATGTAATGAGGCCTAAAAAAAAGTATAGGAATTTATTCTCTAATTTTCTAGATTAAACTAACATTTATACTAAGAACTTATAAAAACTAAAGACTAGAAATTTAAATGCTAGAACTTACCTCTTGAAGACTCTCCTTCTTGCTTCAAGATTCCTCCTCACTCTTCTACTTAGAAATCACCTTCTTGAAGTGTGATTTGGTGTGAAGAAAAATGAAGTATGAAGCCTCCTATTTATAGCCAACCATGAGTTAACTACCTAGCAACTTTAATTTCATTCTAACCATTGAATTTAACTTAACTAGGAAGCTTAAATCTTGACCTTACACCTCTTACAAAAAAAATACCACCTCCCCCCCTTTTTCTGTAATATCCCAATTTTCATAATACATGTAAATATTAAATTTTGATAAATGACACCTATTACAATAGGTGAATTTGTGGTCTCAAAACTAATAAAATAATTACCTTATCTTCTAAGGTGATTTCTCATGAAATTAGAGTAAACAAAGAGCTAAAAATCCCTAAGTGAATTTATGGGTCATAAAATACCCTAAGAATGTTATGATAAATCCTAAGAGGCAACAAAATATTTATTAAAATTGGAGAATATATTGTCTCCAACTTTTTAGTTGATTTATTATCATTTTTAGGAATTATACCATTTACTAAGCAATTAAAAACATCGGAGGATGATAAAATCAATTAGAGAAAATTAGTAACAATTATTGGGCAATTGAAATTGCAATAATTGAGATGCTCTGGTATTTTTGAGATTAGCTAGTAATTAATTTATAAAGGTCATAATTAAGGAAAAATCAATTAAATTAAGGATCGAATGATATTTAGAAGCTAAAATTAATACACAAGAAGTTATTAATCATCAAAATGAAATTAGAAACCTTGTCAATTTTGACAGTTAAGCCTAGTAACCCCTAAAACATGATGATAGAAATTAAAATTAGGATTTAAAATAATTATTCCTAATTTATTTCTATGGGACAAAAATTCCTATTTGGTGGTAAATAAATGATACAATAAAAACCAAATTATGTTAAACCTTAATCCTAGAATCTAAGTGGACCAATGAGAGGTTCTCCTTCTTAGAATATGTAAAAACATTAGAAACATAAATTAAATAATTAAATTAGAAGGAGAAGGCGGTTTCTTGGGCACCAATTAAAGGAATATATTATTTCAAATATACAAAACTTATAGAATAAAGGGCTTTATGTGTAGAGGTGGCTAAAGCAAGTGTGTGTGTGGGCCGAAATATGTGTGTGTATTGTGAGTGTTGTAAAAGAAAAATCAATTAAGTAGTATGAGGGAGAATAATTTTAAAACATATAAGTCAAGAAGTGTATGGGAGAAGCTCCAAAGACTTGGTGAGCAAATTGTCTAGCTTAATGAGCAAGTTGTTGTTAATTAAATAAAATTAGATGAGAACCTATAGAAATTAAATCATAACTTGCAATATTGAAACTAAGTGTTGAGGATGAATACATATTTGAGATCAGTGAATTATGAGCTTCTACTTGGCTGTGCCCAAAGTCATTTTCGGTTACATATAAAAGTCATACCTAAGTGTTTTGGGAATTAAAAATCACCATAAATCTAATCACAAAATTAGAATTTCAAAAGTGAAATTGGATTTTGAAGAGGAACATTAGTTGATACTTAACTAAATTAGCATTTGGGATTTAATAGGGGATAAATAGCATTTCTTGGGGACAAAGCAAAATAATTTCTAGAAGTAGAGAGGGGGGGAGGACGGTCAAGAGGAGGTGTAGGGCAAGGATTTATGCCTCTTCTCCAAGCAAACCTCAAGTGCCAAGATCAAATTGAATTACTTGGTACCTACTCATTTGATTTCCTATAAATAGAGCTCTTCCCTTCACAAGTTTCTCACCAATTTCTCAAGCCTCAACCGAAAAACATAGAGAGGAGGGAGAGAGTAAGGAGCTGCTGGAAGTAGGTAGCAAGTGTTCTTCAAGAGGTAAGAGAGTTTTTAGCTTTTGAGTTTAAGTTCTTAGGTTATGAGATAGAAATGCTAGAAATGTTGTTTTGACCATCAATCTTCCAAATCCAGTTTTATTTTCATGTTTTTATGGTTTCCAATAGCCTTATTTCGAAAAAATGATGAAGAAAGTGTATGGCAAAAATTTCCGGAAGATTATGATCAAAATAGCGAAGCTTTGGCGGAATTTCATCAATTAGTGTTTTCTGGAGTCAGGGGTAGAAATGTCAGTATTTTATGAAGAAGATGATGTTCTAAAATTCTGAGAAAATTCATGGTGAAAATAGACATCTAGGGCTTTTTAAATATATAAAGAATGTGTCATTTGAAGTTCTGTGCAACAAGTTAAAAATCTCAGAAGATAAGGCTACGTTTTCAGGGAAATTTCTGGGCAGCATTAATAAAAATAGAATCTGGGAATTTTCCGTGAAATCTGGGTAAAATCCAGTATTTGTCCTTGAAAATGGACATCTTAAGGATTCCGGGAAATTTTACGGATCCTCATTTTGATTTTTCTAGAATTAGTTATGATTTTTCAAAGTTACCGAAAAATCTGCCCAGAAAATGCTGCACCACGTTTTTGAAGAAATGTAAGGGCAAAATTGTAATAATAAGGTCATCAAGGGTAGAATGGTAAATAGAGGTGGAAATATCTCTTAGGATGTTAGTCTAAGTGGTATGGTGATATGTTAGGATATCCGGGAAGTCCAAAGCCGGAATCAAAGGTTGAATGTTTGACGACTATGCGGTAAAAGGTACGGACGCGTATTGTAACATTAACGCTTATGCTTATGGTATGGTTATATATGATAATTGTTTTCACATGTTGATACTCTGTTTTGAAATTGCTCATGGATTTGAGTTGTATACAGGTTATAGTCTTGATAACACTGTTGAGTTTTCCTAGCGCTGAGGACACGATATGCCATCGTGGCACTGGTTATGTGCAGACTTGAGTAACATACATATTGCAATGGTTGTGTTATGTTACTTGCTGATATGGTTTTGAAAGTTATGGTTGTGGATTTATATTTGTAATATCTGTCATATACTGTTTACATAAGCATGAGGTTAACCCTTACTTGAGGTCCAATGGGCATTGGACCTCAGTCTTAATGAATAGTACAGGAAAGAAACCGAGATAGAGAAGATGCCGGTGGGTAGAGCCGTGAAGAGGCAGCAGTCAAAGACAAAGGTCGATAGAAGTTATTAGGACTTAGCTTCTGGCTTGAATTTAACAAAGTTACTTTGAACAGTTTGGTGTCTAAGGCTGGGTTAAACTATGTGGGAAGCCAATCAGTCGCCGTATAAATTGTATCACATGAATATTCCTTCGGGATATTTAATATATCAGCTTATGTCGGGTATCATCATATGTCTGGGCATTTTTATATCAGATACTCGTTGTCCGGATCTTAGCGCACACTATCAATTTCCGCAGTACTCTAGGCTGTAGCATCTCAAATTCTGTTGTTTTTCTTAAAACTAAGTGTCAACCGACACGATTTTCGAACCTGGAATTTGGGATGTTACATTTTCTTAGATATTTTGTCTCTCCTCTTGACTTATCTTGACTACACACACACACGTTCACAATACACACATGTGCTCTTGTGATGACATAATCAAGGCTTAGGTGTCATTGTTGACTTTTCAACACTAATTAGCAATTCCTAATTATTATGTTAATCAAGTGTTTACATGCTCCTTATTTATATGTTGTCATTAGCTAACTCAATTACATGAAGATTTAGACTTAATTACTTGAGTTATTATTTCATTCTCTTTGGCCCTTATATATATTTCGAAATATATAGCCTCATTTAGAATATTTTAATTTGCTTTTCACACTGAAAGACACATGCTCAACTTGGATAATAATCAATTAAGTATTTATCCCTTTTATATCTATTCATGTTTAAACAATCAACAATTAATTACTTATTTAATCACTTACTAATTGTTGACAATTTTCTTAATTAGGATTAATTATTTTCTCACAACTATTTTACTGACATTGATAATTTATGCATCATGCAAAATATTAAAAATCATGGAGCAATTTATGTTCCCCAAAATGATATTTAATTTTGCCTCATTATTTCCAAAGGAAAATAATCTCATAAATTACCTAAATTAGAGACAACATACTTTTTAATTTTTAATAAATATTTAGTTGCCTCTTAGGATTTATCATAATATTTTCAGAGTATTTTATAACACATAACTTCACTGAGGGATTTTTAACTCTTTATTCCTCCTAATTTCATGAGAAATCATCTTAGGAAATGAGACAATTATCACTACTAGAAAACAATAAATTTGCGACGGAATTTGCGAGGGAAAATTATTCCGCCGCAATTTGCGAGGGAAAAAGTTTTTCCGCCGCAAATTGCGAGGGAAAATGTTTTCCGCCGCAAATTGCGACAGAAAAAGTTTTTCCGCCGCAAATTGCGATGGAAAACATTTTCCGCCGCAAATTTTCGCCGGCACTAGTATTTCCCACAAAAAAAATTGCGATGGAACAAATTTTGCCGCCGCATTTTGTGACGGAAAAACTTTGTCCGCCGCAATTTGCGACGGAAAAATTTTTTCCGCCGCAAACTGTCAGTTCCCACCGACAGTTTGCGACGGAACAACTTGTTCCGTCGCAAAATGCGACGGTTTGCGACGGAACAAGGTATTCCGTCGCAAACTGTCGGTGCAGTTTTGCGATGGAGCCCCTTGTTCCGTCGCAAACAGGCCGGTTTGCGATGGAACAAGTCGTTCCGTCGCAAACCAATTTTTAAAACCCCCCTATTTCTTCTTCTTCTCGCACATCTGAAGCTTATTCTTCGTCTGTCCTCGTTGAAGGTTTCTCTCCTCACCAAGTCCGGCCACCGTCCCACGAAGCTCGGCCACCTCCATCTTGAGCCCTTATCTGCCTTTCTTGCTCTTCTTTCTCCTCCTCAAGCTATGAACTTCAACGGGTATGTTTTATTTTTAATGATCTTTTGTAGAATCCTTAATGTGAGTAACTTATTCTTTCTCCGTCACACATTTGTGCAATATATGATTTCAATTTTTAAATTCTTGCTCTAGCTATGTATAAATGCCTTAGGTTTTGCATATTGTTAAAGAAATTGCCGACGATCTACTCTAAAATACTTTAGTCCTTAACCATGTTTGAGGTAGTTAGTGTTATTTTTGCAATGAAATATTTTCTGGGCAATCCCAACAATATACAAATATGTTATAGGATATAAAAATTAATAATTATAGTGTATATAAACTAATTGTCTTTAAATTCTCTAAATTGAAATAAAAATATGGTATTACGTCATTTATTTTGTTCCAAAGAATAATGTTATCTTAATTGCATGTTTATTCAATTAAAAACAATACAATAGTTAAGAAATTAAAAAAAAAATTGCTATATTATTCCTTGAAAACATTATCAAAATGAAAGGGATAAAAAATACAAATATTATTTTATATGAATTAATTATACAAAATATTCTTATTTTGCCTACCTATAGAATGAAATTAGATTTCTTTTGGATTCTGTTGTATGATGTATATGAGTTGGATAATAAATTGAATTTTTTTAAAGGTTTATGTGTAAAAATATTGAAGAAATGAAAACACAAATGAATGAAATCTATTTATATATTACACGGCAGTAGTAGAGGTGGTCTTGAAGGACAAATAAATTGAAGTAGGATAAATAAATTGACTTTGTAATGTTGGTTTTGCAGAAGATAATAGGGTAAAGGAATTAGAACAGACAATGAGGGAGCAAGGACAGATGCTTAGAGAGATGCGAGCACTTCTCTAATCCCTATCGAAGGGCAAGGGTACGGAGCTGCCTCCTGATGGTGACGATGACCAGACTGCTATTGTTTAGAGTTTTTTTAGTTTATTTTGGAACATTATATTTGTAATATTTTGTTTTTGCAATGTAGACTCGTAATATTTTGGAACATTATATTTTATTTTTATGATATACAATTTATTTTATTTTCTAATTTTTTTACATTTTTTATGAATTTTTTTTTTATTTTTTCAGATTTTTTTTTATTTTTTTAAATAATTTAGAATTTTGCGAGGGAAAATTGTTTTCCCTCGCAAAATGTGAATTTTTGCGAGGGAAAATTTTTCCGCCGCAAATTTCAAATTTTGCGAGGGGTAAAATAATTCCCTCGCAAATTCAAATTTTGCGAGGGAAAATTTTTCCGCCGCAAAATTTGAATTTTGCGAGGGAAAATGCATTTTTTCCGTCACAAAACTGATTTGCGAGGGCTTTTTTTGCGACGGACACTTTTCCGCCGCAAATTCCGCCGCAAAATTATTTTGCGACGGAAAATGCTTGTTTTGCGACGGAAAAATTCCACCGCAAAAAATGAATTTTCTAGTAGTGTATTATACTAGTTTTGAGACCACAAATTCACCTATTTTAATAGGTGTTATTTATCAAAATATAATATTTACATGTATTATGAAAATTAGGGTATTATACATACCAACAAAGAAGGCAAGAGCGAAGCGGGAGGAGGAGGAGGGTGAGATTGTGAATAGAAGAGAACAAAACGGACTTACTGAAATAAGGCAGAGAGACGGCGGAGTTGCTCCCCAGTCTCCTCCAAATATTAAATTTGGTTAGAATTGTAGTTATGAATTGTATAGATAATATTTAATAATTTAAATTTATATATTTATGTTTGAAAGAATAGTTTTATATAATATGAAATGTGGACCATGTATTTTTTTAAAAAAATCTGAGGATAAAGATGAGATTTTGAAAAGAAAATGAGATAAGAGATTCTATAAGAGAACCCAAACTCATTCTAGTGACAACACCATTAACCCGTTCTCATAATTACACAACTCATCACCCTTGAATGAAATCCCAAAAATACATATTGTCATTATGTAGTGGCAAAGCCACTTGTCATTCATCACACATAGATGAGGTCTCGGATTCAAGCCTAATGTTGACATGGCATGACGACACAATTAAGTCACATCATTGGACTGATGTCTCATATTTGGTGGCCTCTGGCCACATATGCATTTCGCTTTTTGTAGTTGATATATTAATAATTATTAATGATTAATTAATAGAATGACGGAATTATCACATGTTTTCACTTCAATGCATCCTCGTTTTTTTTTTTTTTTTTTTTTTGCATTTTTGTTGATTAGAAACATTGCTGCACGAGTGCAAAATCTTTTTTTTTTTTTTTTTTTTTAAAAGGAAGGGTCTCTGTCTTTCCACAAAACTTTACTATGAAGTAAAAAATCCACTTTCCAAAAGGTGTAAGAATTTTTTTTTTCAAAAAAATGGGTGAACCACATTAAAAAAATAGTAAAATCTGTTCTTACTATTAAAATAATAGTTTAATTTATTTTATGTTTTATGTTTTAAATCAGTGATTTACTTAATTATTTAATACAAACATATATGTATATGTATACACACACCTAATTGTTGGATCATGTGGCCAAAACTAATTAATGTTTGTCAAGTTTGATAGCAATAATTTCAGTGGGAAATTGCCCCAATCTTTGGGATCCTTATAGTGGTTGGTTTCATAACAACTACGCAATAATACACAGTTAGGGATTTTTCCTATTTGTTTGAGGAACAATACTATATTGATTTTCTTGGATGTCAATGACAATCAATTATATATAAGGAATTATTTCATTGTGGGTTGGACGCGATCTTTTGAAGTTGAAGGCCCTTCTCCTGAGATCAAACAATTTCATTGGCAACATTCCCGAACAAATGTGTGGTTTGAATTATCTACAAATGTGTGATCTTGCAGAGAATAACTTGACTGGACAAATACCAAAATGCATTATTAACTTGACTGTTAGGCTTATTAAAAAAAAAAAAAAAAAAAAAAAAAGCTCAAGATTTGGCATTTCGAGCCCAGTGAATCACTCTGAATACTCAATAAGTGATGTGCTGCTTACTTTGAAAGGAAGGCTTGATGAATATAAATTTTCAGGCCTCATCATGAGCATTGATGTTTCAGATAACAAATTATCTGGTGAGATACCATCTAAATCACAAGTCTCACGGGGTTACAATTTCTGAACTTGTCCAACAACTTGTTGCATGGTAAAATTCCTCAAAGCATCGGCAACATAGGATCATTACAGTCAATAGATTTCTCACTAAATAAACTCTGGCGAAATCCCACCATTCATTTCCAATTTGAATTTCCTAAACAAGTTGAACTTGTCTCACATTAATTTGACAGGAAAAATTCTAACGGGCACCTAAATGCAAAGCTTTGAAGCAGATAGTTTTGTTGGAAAAATGATCTATGTGGTCCTCCGCTATCCAACAATTGCAGTGCTTCGAATCACGTCCCAAAGCATGGCCATAATGCCAAATAAGCAAAAGACAGAGGACCAATTGGTTTTATGTGAGTATGTCGACATTGGGATTTGTTTTAGGATTTTGGGCAGTAGTTGGTCCTCTACTCTAGAGTTGATCATGGAGGTACACTTATTTCTTGTTCATAGATCGCATGTGTACAGACTTCAATCTTTCTGGTGTTAAGAAAGAAAATAAGCTGTGTTTTTATAGTTCATGGGCTTTTTAAACGTTTTGTATGTCATGGCTTCTTTTCTAACTGTAAAAGGAATGGGTTTTTGAATAATGAGGTCTGTTGAATTAGATCTAAGCTTTGAGTATATATGTGGTTTGTCTTTTGTTTACTAGATGTATTGAATTGTGTTACGGAAGCTACACTACTGTATTTAAATCATCTCCAAACTTATGCCTTCAATATGCAAAAGTTTGCTATTTATTTATTTTTAATTACCAGAATTGATCAACTCAATTAAGCCTTAATTGACTGGTAATTAACTGAAATTTTTGGGTATATGATAGATGGATAGCATTATTTAATATTTTAATTGAATCTAATTTCTATATTACATATCCATTAGTTTTTGAATTACTCTTTTTACCTCTATTCAGTACGTAAAATTTAAATAAGAAAAATCAATTTAAGTTTTCTTAATCAATATTTATTTGGTTTTGTTAAGAAAATTAATAATACAATATTGTTCCAAAACTTTCTCATAAAAGATTAATTCTGCTTTTATGAAAATTGCACCTTTTGGAGTTTAAGTTTAAATTTAAATTTTGTATGCTTTCGCACCTTCACTACGGCGAAGACATTCCTTTGCTGTTTCAAATGGTGCGCAACATGCAAAGAAAAGGATATTGATTCTAAGCCATCTGCAATCAAAACGAAGCCAAAGGGATGAAAGCACACACATATATATATGAAAACGTACAAATGGTTGCATGGGACCGAGTTTGTAAAAGCAAGCATTGTGGTGGCTTGGGCTTACAACACATCTGAAGGAGGAAGAGGCAAATCCAAATTCTTCACACAGCCGCCCAAATCCGGTTGGCATCATTTGCACCTTGGTTGCAAGATCAAATCATATAGATTAGATGGATAGTGTAGGGTGTGTGTGTGAGAGTGAAAGTGCCTCTTATGGGAAAGGGATATGGGTGTGTGTTATTAAAAATAACAATAAAAAAGAATTCAAATACCAATTTGATAAAACAAGTTAACCCTAAAATTCAAATCAAAATATAAGAAGAGCAACTTTGCAAAAGCAACACCGTAATTGTCCATGCCCGGGGGGCATCATTGGGGTTGGGGGTTGGATTTTTATCAAAATATAAGAAGAGCCAGGATTTTTATCAAGGGGGGCATCATTGGGGGATTTGGGGTTGGGGGTTCGGGGGCAAGGGCCCCGAAAATTTTTTTTAATAACAAAAGTATATCACAATAAAAATAATTACAATATCATCCTTCTAGGCCTTATTTTTTGGAATTTCTTTATAATTGTCATATTATCAATGCTATCAAATACATCTTTTTCAATATAAGGCACTAAACAATCATTCAACCATTCATTTCCTATTCGATTGCGAAGTGTAGTCTTGATGTATTTCATAGCTGAAAATGCTCTTTCCACAGATGCAGTTACTACAGGCAAAGTTAATGTTAACTTTACAAGTAAATAAACCAAAGGATATACAAAATGTTTTTTCTTTTCAACCATCCTCTTGACAAGATCAACTATTCCTTGCAAATCCAAAAAATCAGGATCACTTTGTGTGTCGACATGAATATAATTATATAATTTATTTTATTTCCTTGCTTCAGTTTTCCCGTGCTCTACTTCTCTGTTTTCCTTTTAAATTATATAATTTATTTTATTTCCTTTATTTTAAACAAAAGAAGTGAAATTCAAGGGGGGACATTGCCCCCCAACATTACACGTAGTTCCGCCTCTGTCCATGCCTTTAGAGAAGAAGTCTTCGAAATGGCGGGTTGGAACAGCTTACTCTCGTAGGCAATGTTATTACCATCACCCATATTATAAAGATCTCAAAACTTTAAGTGAACAATCATGTTCCAATCTTTGTACCTCCTGTCTTTGACATAATAAACCTATTGTGCATATGAAGGAAAAATAATGGCTCATCATCTTGAGATTGACCAGTGTGAATTGGTTGATGTGATGCCTAAATCGTCAATTGTGAGTCATTGAGAAGTTGTCGTATTTGTTCACAAATACTTGAGAAGCGTCACGCGAAAATGCCTTGGTAATTTTTTTCGACGACATCAAGAAGCTTTCCATAATACAGGACATCTATGAAATTTATGTTGCCATCATTGTTGCTGGCATAACTCCTTGTCCCAAAGGTGCCCTAAACACTTGAGTTTTAGGTTAGCAATCATTGATCTTGTGATACCATGCAAAACTTGAAACCATTTACTTTATATGTTGTAAACCTGGTTGCATGTTCAAGACGGCCGAGTGTGTAATACCCCAAGATTTTACAACGTTAATGTTGCATGGAAAATTAGGAATTATATTTCCTATTCATATTTGGACAGAAACATATACAAATAGATTCCACTTATGTATATTTTATTTCAAGCGTGATAGCTCTCCATTAAATAATTGGCCCAGCAAGTCTCAGCAAGCAACATCTATCTCCACTGAATAAGACAAAGTCATCCCTTATTTGTTCACTATTTTCTTAATGCATCAGATAAGGCACTATATGCGCATTCCACTTTTGATCAGCAACGAGTCATACTTCACTGCCTTCGTTACATTTCATGCTCCAGTATACCTGCTCTCTTGGCATTCAGCAGAGCGTGCGCAATGCCATACATCCACTGGAGTTGTATTGACGTACAGACTGGACCGTTAAGATAGTTTATATCTTCTGTGCTTCGTTTACATTTATTCGTTCAGTGGAAAGTGAGAGAGAATCTGAAGTTGACAACAGAAAGAGAGAGTTAGAGAGAGTGAGAACGAAACTGAAAGCATGAGAAAGGAAGAGAGAAAAACTGAAACTTATCTTCCTCAGCTGGTAGCCGCTGAGACATGGAAAGAAAGAAGCTTCATCGCATTTTCAGAGCTTGAAAATATGGGAGTAAGTTATTTAGCTTATCTTCTTTAGTTCCGTAAATTTTTCTGTCGAGCAAGAAGATTAAAGAATTAAAACAAAGCTCTTAAACATCTGAAAACTGAAGAACAGGAGCTGTTAGGAGTATAAATGTATTAAGGATTGCTGCATATACACGTATACATATATTACCATGAGTATGGGTATATACATGAATGTCGTTGGTTAAGAAAGAAGAAGGGAAAAACGCTGTCATGCATGTGTATATACATACTAACGTTGAAGCTTAAGCATGTTTACCTCTATTGTTAACGACAGAAACAGTATTCACAGCGATAGCTACAGTAATTTCGTAAATTAACAGTGTCTGTACTGTAGCAAAAGTCACTGTTCACGTACTGAAATCTTCTTGTGGGCAGTGATTTTTAAGTAAACCAAAACCATAGTAAACAACATTATTTGACCCTGAAATTTTATGAGCATTTAGTTGACATGCTAAAATTTAAAATGAGCTTTAGTTCACCTTAATCAGAGGTCTATAACTCAAGTTATAATTTTCGGAAGTTGGGTCAAAATCCTATAACGTTTCTGAAACGTTTTTCTGGGCAGTGCTTACATTTATTAAATTTGGGAATTAATTGTATAAGATAAAAATCTGAAAATTTCTAGAAAGGAAGAGGACTCACAGAGCTTTAATTTGGTATATTATTTGTAATTTTTAAAGCTCTGTGCACAAAGATATGAATTTTTAAAGTTAAGCTATGAATTTTGGAAGCTTAACAGGACAGTTAGTGAAAACATAAAATTTGGAAATTATTGGATAAGCTCTGACCTTTGGGGATATTTTTATATGAAAGGGGACTTGTTTAAGAACACGTGAGAGTTGACGGCACATCAAAATGATTTTTGTGTAATTAGTTAAAAATGGTTGAAGTTACTTGACTGTTGAAGACAGTAAAAGATAAAGGTTGAAAGTAATAAGTTTAAGTTACTTAATTATACCTTAATGGAATAAGGGTTAAAAAGGGAAAAGTAAATATTCATTATCCTTGATTTTGAAGATATGGTTATGTCCTTAGGACCAAAAGGAAAAGGAATGAATTTCAAGCAATTCTGACGGTTGGTGATAGTGGACCCGTGTAAGGACACATTGGCTATTAAAAGGTAGTGGGCTTACTTTACTTGCATGTACTTGATATTATTGCTTCTGTATATATATGATTACTATGTTTGCTTGCTATGTGTAACATATTTGAATGATTGAAGCTCTGTTTATGATTATGCTATGGCCATGAGTATGATGTATGATTGAACGTGCAGAATTTCATTATGTTTACATGAGCATGTGCAAAGTAAGTATTTCATACATTAGTATTTATCTTCCATGTATTGTTTGGTATTGTCTACTACTAGGATTCATTAGAATCTCACCCCCCCCACTATCAACCAATAGACAGGTGAGCTCAAGGGAGGAGCATTGCTTGAGGATCTCTCAGTGGAGAAGCAACTTGGTGGATTGAAGGACATCGGTATTTTAGGTGTATGCAAAGGTAGTGTTATCTATCTTTCATACACAGTATAAGTAAACGGTACCTTATATGTGAATAGTTCCATATATGTGAATAGTGAATAGTAATTTAAAAGAAAATTCGCTTCCCATGTACATAATTACGTTTTTGAAGTGTGTATTTAAGGTGGATGTTACAGAGTGCAAGAGCTCTGAAATCTGGTGAGTACGGGTATGGTCATTTAGTATTTTCCACGCAAACCATCCTAGGAATTCCATGTTGACCTTTTTGTCAATTTCAGAGGATGTCTGTGTACGGATCCTAAGTTGACGCTTTACATGACTTCTGAATTCCCTACGCTTGATCATTAGATGGTGATAATGAAATGTAAATATAAAATGTAAGGAATATATAGGTTAACATATGATTGTATAATGCATACTGTAGGAAGGGTTCAACTTTAGTGCAATTAACTAAGACATGTCTATATGCTTAAAATTTCTCAGTTGCCATCAATTTGAATCTCTCACTTCCTCCAACTGGTTTACCAGTAAGAGGGATTTACAACTCTTTTGATGATGACTCAGGTTTAGGTTTAGGACAATTGTCTACACGAGGTGGTTGGTAGAAAGATGTCTAAATGTCATCAAAGTACCTTGAACAGAAATAAAGGACCTTATCCCCCATATAGCTTTCAATTATGAAACCTTTTGGCTACGCTTTATTCCTTACGTAAGATTTCAATTTCTCAAGAAACCTATAAAGTACAAAATAAAAAGGAATTAATGTTTCTCATGTTGTAGGAAAAAAATTATCTCATGTCACACACACATGAAATGGTGGGACCCACCCACACACACACATATGGGTTGTAATACCCTAAAATTTGACTTAGGGTAAATATCATAAATTGGTAGAATATACCTATTGAAAATAGGTGAATATGAGGTCTCAAACACCTTGTATTAAATTTACCTTATTATTAGAACAATTTCTCCTAAGATTAAATAATGTGCGAAAAGGGTCCCTAAAACATTAGATAATTTGCAAATAGGTCCTTGAAATATTTGTGGGTCATAAAATACCCTAAGAAAATTATGATAAAATCCTAAGAGGCAACTAAATATTTATTAAAAATTAGAAAGTATGTTGTCTCTAATTTAGGTAATTTATGAGATTATTTTCCTTGGGAAATAATGAGGCAAAATTAAATATCATTTTGAGGAACATAAATTGCCCCATGGTTTTTAATATTTTGCATAATGCATAAATTATCAATTTTAGTAAAATAGTTGTGAGAAAATAATTAATCCTAATTAAGAAAATTGTCAACAATTAGTAAGTGATTAAATAAGTAATTAATTGTTGATTGTTTAAACATGAATAAAAGGAGATATCCAAAGTTAATTATATGAAACCCCTAATTTGATATTTAATGACCAATGGAGGGTCAAGGTTGGCATAAAAAGTTTTGCTAATTAATTTAGCATAATTAAGAGGTATATTAAGTGAATTACAATTATTCTTAACAAAATAAGTTTGCACTAATTGAGATTAGTTGCATAATTCTTCAAGATGATTAAAGACAAATTAAAAGTATCAAATGAGGGCTAATTATATTTGAAAATAATTAAGCCAAATAGAATGAAATAATATCTCAAGTAATTAAGTTTAAATCTTCATGTAATTGAGTTAGCTAATGGCAAAATATAATTAAGGAGCATGTAAACACTTGATTAACATGATAATTAAGAATTGCTAATTAGTATTGAAAAGTCAACAATGACACCTAAGCCTTGATTATGTCATTAAGATGACATCACAAGAGCACATGTGTGTGTTGTGAGTGTGTGTGTGTGTAGTGGATGAAAGAGAAAAGATGAATCTAAGAAAAGGGGGGAGGTGGCATTTTTTGTAAGAGGTGTAAGGTCAAGATTTAAGCTTCCTAGTTAAGTTAAATCCAATGGTTAGAATGGAATTAAAGTTGTTAGGTAGTTAACTCATGGTTGGCTATAAATAGGAGGCTTCATGCTTCATTTTTCTTCACACCAAACTCATACCAAAGATTGGAGAGTTTAAAAGGAGAGTGAAGCAAGAAGGAGGAAGGAGTTTAAGAGTCTTCAAGAGGTAAGCTCTAATTCTTAAGTTCTAGTCTTCAGTTTTTATAAGTTCTTAGTATAAATGTTAGGTTAATCTAGAAAATTAGAGAATAAATTCCTATACTTGTTTTTAGGCCTCATTGCATTGAAAAATGCCTGAAGAGGTAAAAATATAGTAGGGAATAATTTTTGGGAAGCAATGGATCAATGTTGTGAAAGTTGTAGAATTTTCGGTTCTTAAATTTTAGACAGGCAGCGAAAAAGATGCTATGATTTTATATAACAAATGAAGTTATAAAATCATGAAATTTTCCAGAAAGAAAGTAGACATGTAGGGCTTTCCAAACATATAAAATATGCAACATTTTGATCTCTGGTCAAGGAGATATGAATTTTTGAAGTTAAGTCATTTTTGCTGGAATAAAATCTGGGCAACGTTGAGAAAATTTAAAACTGGGAATGATTCACTGTGTTCTAGGTTCTGGGAATATTTTTCCTTGAAAATAGACATGCCAAGGGTCATGAGGAATTTTACAGCACCTCAAAATGATTTTTTTAGAATTAATTATGATTTTCCAAAGTTACCGAAAAATCTACCCAGAAAATACTGCACTGTGTTTTTGAATAAATGTAAGGGCAGAATTGTAAGTAACAAATCCACCAAGGGTAGAGAAGTAAATAGAGGTGGAAATATCTCTTAGGATATTATTCTAAGTGATATGGTAATATGTTAGGATATCCGGGAGGTCCAAGGCCGGATCCAAAAGTCGGACGTTTGACAGTTACCCGGTGAAAGGTACGGACGAGTACTGTAACTCTAACTCTTATGCTGCTTGTATGCTCTATATGTGATGTGATGATTCATATAGTCGTGGACAAGACTGGGTCTTGGGTCATGCACCGTGATTAAGACTCTGTCTTAAGTCACTGTTTATACATTCAGCTATTATGTGAAAACGGGTTATAGTCTTGGTAATGTCGTATGGATGTTTTCCTAGCGCTGAGGACACGCTCCGGGGCATGGCACTGGTTTATGTGCAAACTATGTGGACCTTACATGGGCTGTGTGCTATGTAGAGGTATTGTTGTGATATGAACTATGACATGTGCTGTGTGCTATGTATAGTTATATGCGGAATTGTAAATGAATATCTATCATGCATACTGTTATACTTGAGCATAAGGTTAACTGTTACCTGAGGTCCAATGGGCATTGGACCTCAGTCTTAATGACTAGTACAGGGAAGAAACCAGGATAGAGAAGATGCCGGTGGATAGAGCCGTGAAGAGGCAGCGGTCGAAGACGAAGGTCGGTAGAAGTTATTAGGATTTAGTTTCTGGCAAGAATCTAATAAAGTTATTTCAAACCATTTGGTGCTTAAACTAAGGAAGGGTTCATCGGTGGGTTGTCACAAGTCGCCATAGAGTTGGTGAGACTCCTATTAGATTGAACACCGACCTGGCCAAATTGTCTGATTAACTGATGTTAGGTTTCAAGCCATAGGTCTTGTTTAAGACTTTCTTTATCAGAGAATTGTATTTAATCTCTGTAAGTTGTATCACATGAATATTCCTTCGGGATATTTAATATATCAGCTTATGTCGAGGCATCATCATATGTCTGGGCATTCTATATCAGATACTCACTGTCCGAATCTTAGCGCACGCTATCCATTTCCGCAGTACTCTAAGCTGTAGCATCTCAAACTCTGTTGATTTTCCTAAAACTAAGTGTCGACCGACACGATTTTCGAACCTGGAATTTGGGATGTTACATGGGTCCCACCATTTCATGTGTGTGTAGGAAATTTAGTTTTCTCATGCAACATGAGAAAACTAAAACCCAAATAAAAAATGTCCATAAATTCTTAAATGGGTGACTAGCAAATTTAGAGAGGAATGCTAATGCGCATATGTAAAATGAGTACATTTCAATTGGATACATCAATCAATATTGCATTAAGACAGCTGACTTTGTTCTACGAACAAGGTGTATTATTAGGTAAACCATCATAGTGAAAAATGATAGAGGAAATATTATCTCTAAATGACACAGCGTAAGAATGATTATCTGCAGCAGCTGATCAAGCTCAACAATGATCAAAACCTTAGAACATAATATTCGAAAGAAAGAACACAACTCCACCAAAACGATCAACACATCGTGAGGCAGCGTATTTCTGATTTATAACAGAAGTAACTATTGTTTAAGAACATGTGAGTCATAACTCTTCAGCCCAGCAACTTTTCGAACCTCCATGTCAATACATCATGAAATATTGCTTAAATACCCTTTAGGAGCTTTTATTTTCTTCAACGTGTAAGGAAGATGTCCTTATTCGGTTTTGTAAGGGTTAATTTTGTCCATTGAAATTTGACATTCTCATCTGGCGATACATCTTCATGAGATCTCATGGCCTGTAAATCTTTCCTCGCTTGAAGATGATCTTTCAACTTGCCTGGTTCGTTAAGCATGTGTATAGCACATTGTCACACACATTTTTTTTCAATGTGCAAGATATCAAGACTGTGCTAGAGCAAATTATTTTTTCAACACAGAAGAGTGAAGCAGATACTTATCTTCCATCATTGCTGAGGCGCAGAAGCAGAAGTCCTACCAGTCTTTCTCCCCGATCTTGCTGCATCGTCATTTTTCCCAAACTCGAATTCAACATCCTAAAGCTACTCTAAGATTTTTGCACTAAATAAAGTCTAAGGAGATCCTCTTTTTTCCTGTTATGTATTGAAACAATTTCGTTGCAACCTAAACGTGTGCTTGCCATCGAGAAACCTATAATGACCCATAAAGCATCACTTTAAAAATTTCTACCATAATCGCTACAAAGTTTTGGTAAATTTCATAGTGGTTAATAAACTACTAGATTAGCCGCCATAACGTTCATCACTTTGTAGTGATTATTGGACGGACACAAAACTACTACAAATTTCACGGCTGTTACATTTTGTAATGATATGGAAATCACCACTGAAACCACTACAAAGCAAAGACCTTTGGTGCTTTATCCAAATTCATATTTCAAAATTTTAAGGTTGTAGCAATTGTTTTCTTGAAACCACTACAAAATTGTGAACCTACAGGCCAGAAATTTAAAATTCAAAATTGCACAGCTTGTAGTGGTTTCAATATCATAACCGATATAAAATTGGTGGAATAAACAAACTTTGAATTTCAAATTTTCATAATTTACATTTTTTAAGAGGTTTTTAAAGGAACCACTACAAAATGTTCACATTATGTTTGATTTTATTTCAATTTCACAAATTGTTTGTTCTTTTTATAAAACTTGTGAATAAATTACATTATTCATAAATTGTAAAAAGTGAACTTTTTTTTACTTTCCATTTTGTAAATATGTATGGCATGTTTTAATTGAAGGAAAGGAAGCAAGACTTGTCATTATTTAGGACTCGAGCTACAGTTCTTATGTAAATTTCACTACTATATATATATTTTTAAAAAAAGTTATTATGCTATCATCCACTTGCAATACAAACATTTAGGATGTCGTAAATAAAATAAAAAAAACAATTTAAAAAACAATGTATGTCTTAAAACAAAAATAAAACCTAACTATCAATTTGAAGCATGATCATCAAATCCTCTTTTAGGAGTAGGATCAACGCGCTAACTAGAGGTAATAGTACCTTCGTTATCAGCACGAGGACATAGAGGGGCCAAATCGATAGTGAATGTAGGATGAGGTAGGGGCAGTGAAACCTCGTTAGGAAACATCTTAGAATACGCCCTCGACATGAACTTCTAGAGTGCTCAACTTAGCCCAAACCAGCTTTCGAGGGGGGAGTGGGATCCACAAACCCCTGTGACTCTGGGGTCTAGGACTGTCATAGCTCTATTTAGGACTACATATTCCAGGCCTGGCACACGTATTTTGTAATACCTTAATGAAATAATTGCATCTAATGTAAATTAATTACATAAGTTATAGCTTTTTATATATAAAACTTATAATGACTTCCCCTGCTTGCTGAGAGGTAGTGTCCCATCTTGGTGTCTATGGGTGTACGTGAATACATCCCCATAGTTTATCTGACAGTTCTCTTCCTAAACCCTCCTCTCCTAAAAGAATTAAAAAGATATAAACCTAGTTGTAGTAAACATTAAACAATGAATAATTTAAAGCTAAAATTAAGTTTAAAAAATAGCAGCTCCCTATAGGTGATAGCAAAATTCTTGGATCCTATCGTGTGGTAGATCCTCTGCTGCTCTCGGATCCTATTGTTCCTCTAAGCAAGAACCTTAATAAGAGATGAAACATTAAAATAAATATAAATAATAATTATAAAAATTTTAATTATTGAGAAATTTAGACTTAAATAAAAATCTACTTGGCCCTCTAGACTCCTCTTGAGCTGGACAAAACTAGCCCTGTATAATGCTTGGACGCTGTCTGGTAGGCTCATGATCAGTTGCTCCTGAGGAATCTTCCCATCCTTCTTCACCATGTGGTAGAGACGACTCCTTCAATTCTTCCAGCCATCCTCCATCTTGATTAGTGAGTACCTTCTCCTTTATCATGAGCGGCAAACTTACGCATGCACAATTGAATTTTTAATCTGTTAATTAAAAAAGGCATAAATTATAACTCTTTACATCGATAAGATAATTAAATGCAATTAATTATAGTAACAATGTCTTCCCATGCTCTGTCCTTAGGTTGTTTGAGAACTTGCTTCTAATTCTGAAAGTGGATGGGAAACCATATCTAATCCTGTCCATCCTGTTTAGCCAAATGTTAAGGAGGCCGGTTACCACCATTCCTGATCAGCTGGTACTTGTGCTCATTCCACGAAACTATGACACGTGGCCCATTCATCGCATTAACATAGGCCACGTCTTGCTTCCTAGTGGTGATGTTCCCCTACTTATCTGCACAATTTACAACATTTTTATTATATTTAAATTTAAATACACTTTTAATAAACCATATGGAATTTAAATTTTGAATTTATTAAAACAATAAATAACTTTACCTTTGACTTCCACATCAAACCTGGTCACCCGCAAAGATGAATGTCAGGGGTTCCCCTCATCTTAGTCAATCTGGAACAACGAACCGCTCCAGTTTATATAAGGGATTGTTCAAGTCAAACACCCCACCTTGTTCAAAGTCGCACAAACTGATCTTAACCTCGTCATCCTTATCATTAGGTGGTAGGGTCGCTTCCTGTACATGTGGGGCCGACTCCTCTACATGTAGGCACGCTTCCTGTGGGAACATCTACTGATGTTGGGTCCCTTACTGTGATTACATAGGGACATTTATATCCTTATGTTGCCCTCTACTACTGCCCCCTTGTCTAGGGATTCTACTCCATATCAACTCTTTTCCCATATCTCACCATCAAGCCATCACTCACTATAAATTATACTTCAATGTTGGAAAACGATGGGTGAAAATGAAATGTGCATTTGGTAAGAGTAAATGTGCTTGTGGTAAGA
This sequence comes from Acacia confusa, assembly GCA_037074495.1. Lineage (NCBI taxonomy): Eukaryota > Viridiplantae > Streptophyta > Magnoliopsida > Fabales > Fabaceae > Acacia > Acacia confusa. The sequence goes on along the minus strand of CM073502.1, from coordinate 39,511,727 downwards.
GTAAAATGCGCTTGGGTAACTGTTTCATTTAAACACTTGAAAATTTGAAGTGTTTGTACAATAAAATCGCTATAAAGAGCAAACTTTCATAGCGGGTAAAACTAAAACCACTACACTATCCACTATAATATACCTTGTTCCACGTGACACTTTGTAGCAGTCATGTAAATTGCTATAGATATGATGACTTTTTACATTCTGCTGTGGTTTGAGGAGTAACAGCTATGAATAGCGAGACTCTTTACATTCTGTAGCGGTTTTTGTTAGTTGCTGCTACAAATGAGCATATAGGTAAATTTGTTTGTGGTTTCTCTTATAACCACTACAAAGTTTGTTATTAGTTTAAAGAATAGTGGCAAGAAGCCAAACATTGGTTTGAAAAAAGTTGCCACTCTTGATCAAATGCAAATGTAGTGCTGGGTAAAATAGGTATATCATGATACCGAACACAACCCATTTGCAAATTTTCAAGGGGGCAGCTGCTTTGAAACCATTGTCTAGTTTATTGCTGCTAAATCTACACAGAATATAATTTTCCTTGAAAGATGCTTATATAGGCTTTAAATGTGTGACGATTTTTGTAGGAAATCACCACAAGTTTACCAATTTTTTGCATTCTGTAGTGGTTATTGTTTTAATCACTACTAATGTGCACAATGATTTACATTCTATATCAGTTTCTAGCGCTAACCACCACAAAGGTGAAGAGATGTTTGCACTTTGTAGCTGTTTTTGTCATAATCGCTGTGGACTTTCATTATTAATGAAGAAAGAGCAACTTGAAGCAAAACATTGGTTTGAAAGTAGAACCCAAACTTTGATGAAAAAAAAAGACAAATGCGGTGCTAGGTAACATGATACGTATAACATGTTACCAAGCACAACACATACCTTTTTTCATGCAAGGGAGGCAACTATTTTGAAACCAATGTTAGGCCTCATGCTGTAAACTCTTTACAACATGATTTAAGTGGAGAAGTAGTTATATAGCTTTAATTGTGTAGCAAATTTATAAGTAACCACAAATTTGCAGTATTGTTCACATTTTGTAAAGGTTTTACGGCTTGACCCCGACAAATGTGCAAGCCTCTATGCATTTTGTAGCAATTTTAACCAAAAATCGCCGCAAACGTTCAATCTCTTTGCATTCTGTAGCAATTTTTACCTTACAACCGTCACAAAAAAACCACAACTTTTGTGCCACAAACGTGCCTAGTTGGCGCCACAATTGTGTTAGTGTCACATATAAACTTGCTACAAAATTGACACCATATTTTGTAGCGGTTATTTACTTATAACCGTTACAAAGTTTGTTGCTTAACTAGTGTATGTTTTGGTGAAAGTATTCCCTTGTTGTCGATGTTTCGAGGAATTTTACCATGCAACAAGTTGTTGGACAAGTTCAAAAATTGTAACCCTGTGAGACTTGTGATTTGGCGATGCATCTCATAAAAAAAATCTAAAAGATCAATGCTTATGATGATCCTTGGAAAAGTATAATTGTTGGCCAAAATCCTCTTATGGCAAGTGAACTAGTGAAACAAGTAATAAAGAGAAAGTAGATTATCATCCCACAAAAACTGTTAATACCGATTATGTAGCCAATTTCTTTGTGAAGATAGAATAGTTTTGGTGATTGTTTGTCTATTACTACTAAGAAATAAAATAAATAATTGATTGAGAGTTCGGTTGAGAGAGATTAGAGTAAAAATAGGCAGAGCTCGGATTTCATCCTAAGTCACATTAATCCCTGAGTTTGCATCTGACGCATTGCCACAACATTTTGTTGCACAGCTTCCCAATGCTATAGCAAAATGCCTATAACAATGTTATTCAGCCAACCCACCACTAATTTATACAAAAGCGTCCACATCCTGTAAGTACACCTCTTACTTGAAAGTGGAGGAAATCACCAAGAGGGTAGGTGAATTGGGGATAAAAAAAATATTAATCTAACAATGCTCTGCAATGTTGATGCTAAAACAGAGCTGAATAGAGAAAAGAAATGAGAATCAAGACACGCAAGATTTATACTGGTTCGGTCTCAACTCTTGACCTACGTCCAGTCCCCAGACTCTCTAGGATTTCCACTATCACTCCCAATCAGTTACACACTATGTACTCGAAAGTTATCCTCTCACTAGGATACACTCCCCCTTACAAGTTGTACACTGATATTCCCAATCTCCAAGTCCCCTGACTTGAGATTCTTACAAATAAGTGATTTTACAGAAACAAACTCTCTCTAAGAGTAGATATTGATAATCACTGAAGCTCAAAAATATCACAAGATACTTTACAAATATGAAAACAGAAGTATGCAGTAATTTGTTCTTTTGAATTGTGTTTTCTGCGTTTTTTCTCTGCTTGAGTCTTCAAGTTTTTATGTATTTATATTGATTTGAAGTATATGAACGTTGTAGATCAGTTGTGACTTGAACCCATTCGAAAATATAGCTGTTGTGAATGTTTCTCCATGGATCTAGCTGTTGGAAATCCACTTCAGAATTTTGCTGTTGAGGATCCACTGAAAATGTTCTTGATTTCTGCACTTGGTTTCAATAATGGCTGGCAATCTTTTATTCTGGAGGATATTGAGGGAAAAAATGTGGATCTTTCCCGTATGATCCTAATTGTTTAATCATAGACATCTTCCAGCAAACATGCAGTAGTGCATTTTCCACTTTACAGCTTAGCATTGGACTCTTCATGAAATTCTTCATTTGATCATTTGAAACTTACTAGAAAGTTGTTTAAACAATGTTAGGAATAATAGTAAATGATGATATGAAGTAATGAAATCATAATCAATGATTTCCATTTTACGAGCACGGTGATTTTCAAAGCTTCCTTGAATTCTGTCTTCTCATTACTGGAGTAGCAACTTAGTTACTGGAGTAACTAAGGTTCATTTTGTCTCTGTGTCACATTTGACTGGAGTAACTCTTCTGTTACTAGAGTTGAAGTAGAGTCAGTTCCTTTCGGTCTTCAACTTACTGGAGTAGCCTCAGAGTGACTGCAGTAATTAAGAGATGATTTGCTCTCTATCTTGGATCTTACTAGAGTAATCACCAAATGACTGGAGTAACCTTAGTTCTGTAATGTTATTGTCTTCGACCTTACTGGAGTAAGAACTTGGTTACTGGAGTAGCTCAACTTCATTTTGTTTTTGTCCTCGACATTACTGGAGTTATCATTGAACTACTGGAGTAATGTAAGTCTTGCCAACTCTCTGTCTTGAAGTTACTGGAGTAATTACTGGAGTAACTCTAGTGTAAAAGTGCCAAGATGACTGGAGTAACAAATGGATTACTGGAGTAAGATCGGGCTTTGACTCTAGAAGTGTCTGAAAGTGAAGAGCTACTGGAGTAATTAAATGATTACTGGAGTAAGCTTACTAGAGTAACATGTTTTACTCTCGACAAGCTATCGGGTTTACTCTTGGACATGTCTAAAAAAGATGACTTACTGGAGTAGATAAGTGACTACTGGAGTATGAAGATGGAATATTACCTAGAAGGGGGGTGAATAGGTGATATCAAAAACTTTTTGCCCAGCTTGCTTGAACACAGATAAAACAGAGACTAAAAGAGAAAATGAACACAGAGCGATTTATCCTGATTCGGTCTAATACTCGACCTACATCCAGTCCCCAAGCACACCTTAGGATTTCTACTAACTCTTCACAATACAATTACAACAACTCAGGATGATCCTTTCACTCTCAGACTCACTCCCCCTTACACGTTGTAATCGTACACCCAATCTCCAAGTCCCTTGACTTGAGATTCTTACAAACAAATGATTTCAACAAATCAGAAATACTCTCTCTAAGAGTAGATAATGATAATCACTGAAGAATAATAAATATCCGAAGATACTAAGTGTAATAGATGAAACTGTTAATCACAATAACTCATAAATGAATGCATAGAATGTTTCATCGGGTGTTCTGATGTTTTGCAGTTTGAACAAGTCTAGCTTTTATAACGTTTTCAATTGATTCTGTCGAGAGATATTCAAATATGTATCCGTTGTGAGTGGCGGACGAAATCACTGAACCGTGAAACATTCTCCCATGCCATTTGCGTCTATTGGATCGCTTGTGCTCCACTGCATCTTTGAATATAGTCGTTGCATCTCATCGAGCCACTAGGCACAATTTCATAGGTGGCCGACATTTTGTGGACTCAATGAATCTTTATTATAGGAAATATTTGGACTGTTCTATATCTTCATTCCAAGCGCAAACATTTCCGACAAAGACTATGGCGCACCATTACTTCAGTTGCCACTTTCCAGCTCAGTCACCGATTCTCAATGCTTTCAAGGAATTTTTCATTTGATCATCTGCAACTCACTCAGCAAATCTTGTTAAAAGCATTTAAGAATTATAATGAGAAATATTCAGAAGAAATTGAATCATTATCAGTTGATTCGAATTTTCGAGACGGTGATTTCAAAACAGAGATGATCTTGCTCGGGCATGATTGATTGTCTGCTCAGGCAACCAAGGAACTATGCTTCGAGCACTCCAGAAACTTGCTCGAGCAACGCTTGAACGAAGCTGATGAAACTTTGAATTCCGTTGATGCTCGGGCATGAAACTCTCTCTGCTCAAGCATGATTTAGCCAGTGCTCGAGCATGCGTCTAGTCTTGCTCGGGCACAATGTTTAGGAGATTGATCTCTCTTCTCTTTTCGCTGTTGCTCAAGCATAAAAATCTTCTTGCTCGAGCATGATGCTCGGGTATTTCAATTCTCTTGCTCGAGCAACATCGTGTTGCCTTCTAAAACATTCTGCACAATACTGTCTATCGCTGATGCTCGAGTAACAAACTTACCCTGCTTGAGTACCATGCTCGAGCAACCAACAGATAATGCTCGGGCATACCTCAGATAGAGAGCATTCTTCATTTACGCTCGATCATGCTCAGGCACGAAGGATGCCTTGCTCGAGCAACCTGCTCGAGTATAATATATATCTTGCTCGAGTATAGTTCTGATTGTACTTTACTCTGATGATGATTCTCAGCCATTTCATGCTCGGGTAGCAACCTGCTCTTCAAATTTAAACTTCCAGAATCCCATGACTTCAAACTGCAAGAACATTGGCCTTACGAAACTGAAGCTTCAGTAACCGTTACTTCTTTGTTCAAAATATGGCAAATCACATATATCCCCATAAGGCTCTTTAAATCTTCTTTTCAATGCAAGAAGAATCACCTCCAAACTCATTGTAGTTCGTCTGTTATTATTAGATGAATGGAGATTGTTCTTGATCAGCACTTTCTGCACAATTCTGAAATAGACCGTCAACTTCAAAACATCATATCTCCTTTAATTGATCTTTTTTTCGTGAATTTGATGTTTTTGAAAAGGTATTTGAGTCTACTTTCATATGCCACCAATTTCACCTCATTCCGATATGTATTTTGTGAGATATGCTCAAATTACCGAAGGTCGTTCAGCTGTATGACGGTAATTGCTGTTCTAACTTCCGAAATTCATAACTCTCTCATCTAATCTTCTTTGGACTTGAAATTTGGCCAAGATGACACATTGGAAGTCTATTTTCATTCAAAATTGGTTTCACCTTAATACGATCTCTGGTTTGGGAGATATCATTGAATTACTAGAGGTCGCCAGTTGAAAACATAGAACAGAGGTGAACAGAGTGCTGAAAACACTTGCTTGCTCGAGCATAAAACATGTCTTGCTCGAGCAGACCAGTTTTTCATGCTCAAGCAGACCCATTTTTATGCTCGAGCAATGTCGAGGAATGCTTGGTACTGTAGCATAATCACTATAGCAACTCAGATACTGTAGCAACTCAGTTACTATTCATCGTGAGGCTCCAACTTGCTTATTTTAACTCCGAATTGCGCCGTTCTAACTTCCATTTGATCATAGAGCCTTGGATATTGATATTCTCTTAATATTAATCAAGTTCTTCTTTCTTCAATCTCCTCTCTTGATCATTCCCCATAATTCAATATTAGACTTACCTATATTAAACAAGGTAGTTAGTCAATGTAGGAGATGAATAGATTATATAAAACTTTTTGCTCTTAATAATAACATCTGTATAAGACATCATCAAAACTAATCATAACAAGCCTTACTGGAGTAGCCATTTCATTACTGTAGTAATGACTTCACAAAAGTGATATTCAGAGCACAATATTACTGGAGTAGCAAGACCATTATTGGAGTTATCAAAACACCACTTGTTTGAGGACCAGTTTCCAGATTTCTGAACGGAACCTGAATTTCCAAAAATCACATCTCTCTCATTTGATCTTTGTTTTCTGTGATCTTGATATTTTTGAAAAGGTGTATGAGTCTAGTTTCATATGCCACTAATTTCAACTCATTTAAATGTGTAGTTTGTGAGATATCCTCAAATTACTGAACCTTAGTCAGCTGCAGGACGTTAACAGGTGGCTCAACTTCAAAAATTCATAGCTCTCTCATTTGATCTTCTTTGGACCTGAATTTTTGTAGAATGACGCCTTGGATGTCTAGTTTCATCCATAATTGATTTCACCTCAATACGATTTCTGGTTTGTAAGATATCATCGATTTACTAAACGTCGCTCAGGTGAAACGCTGACAGAACTGCTGGAACATGCGTGTTACTGGAGTAACGCAGGCCTTACTGCAGTAATTTCGAACCAGAAGCTTTCTGTTTGACCTGTTACTGCAGTAGGTTAATGATTACTGCAGTAACCACCTGACAGAACTGAATTCAGCAGCTGAAACATGCGTATTACTACAGTAACTAAGTGACGATTGGAGTAATGAGCACAAGAACCACATGTATGACTGGAGTAATGCATGGTAACTGGAGTAAGGCGATCATTAATCACCCAGAAGCTTCTGAAACACATATATTACTGGAGTAACACATGGATGACTGGAGTAACTCACTCATTAATCATCCAGAAGCTTCAACTTGCTCATTTTAACTCCGAATTGACCCATTCTAACTTTCACTTGATCGTGGAAACTTCAAGAATCAAACTATAAACTTGTATAATGATTTTATCATTCTATTTAACAAGTTTTTCTTTCTTTCTTCTCTCTTCTTGAATATTCTCCATGAACCAACTCATTATTTCTTTTCTTCTCTTGTACTTTCTCCACATGAATAAATCCTTTCTTTCTCCACATGACCAAATCCTTTTTGCTCTTTGCTCTTGCGAATGGCATCTACATAAGACATCATCAAAACTAATCATAACCAACATTACTCTACTTCTCACATATTCCTATGACGATTTTTAGGCTTACAGTGTTAATTTAACCTAAATGTATTGGCTATGTGAGATAGACTCATTCCTGCATAAGTTCACCCAACACACACTGTTTAACAGAGGTCTAACCTCGAGTCATTTCCAGTAAGTTAAGGCCACTGATCTAACCTTTTAGCGGCCAACTAACAATTAAGACATTAAATCGCAATTAAACAAACAGTTGAAAACTTAGCAAACTGCATTCATACTACAACTTAGAAATTCATCCTCACTCAGCCAACAAGAATTATTTGATGACTAATAATGAAAACAAAATGAATATTAAAGCAGAATAACCCATGGAAAGATTAAGAAACAAAAGGTAAAACAGAGAAGCTTGCCAGATCGACGGCATAAGGAACGTCCTATCACGTGACATCTCTATGTCTTCTACAGCTCCATCTAACTTTGGGATGGATTTGGTTTTTTGTGCAACCCCTTTCTCTATGAATCTCTATCTCTCAACATGAGTCAGGTCATATCAAATTCGCGCTCTGTATTCTCGACTTTCTGATCCTTTATGACTCCACAACTTTTTTATGTCTAGCTGTCTCTTCCTTTTATAACCAAGTCATTCATGTTGTATGTGCAATGAGTTAGGCTTACCTATTCTGTTAGACCCAACTCCCAAGATTTGGTTGATTGATCCTTTTAATTATGTGAGATTCTACAGATCTTTTATCCGATTCTCCACATCTTCTATTTTTGTCTCTTTCCAATCAAATGTCGTCTTCATGTTCAATATGATGACCAATACTTATTTCCTGAAATAACTCAAGAAGAGATTAGTGCAACATATTGCATAGCGGATCATTACTTGAGATGCTATAACATTATGGTGACATTATGGTGCTAGTTCAGAATAAAGCTCCATAATGTTGTAGCATGGCATCAGTTCTGTTATGCAATCTTAGAATGTGTTAAGACGCAACCTTTTTACTACCTAATGCGGGATAGTATTCAAAATATAACATCTTACTACATCTATCCCTTATTTCCATAAGTGCATGAATTCCAACATATTTTCACAGATAACACACATTTAAGCTCAAATTTATCATACAAAACAATCATAACACATGGGAAATATATGGTAGATAACTTATCAATAATCTTCAAGCCTTCCTTTCAAAGCAAGGAACATGTCACCTATGCAATATGTAGTGTCATTTCTGAGGGCCAAAATATCTATTTCTAAACAAGTGTTCATTATAAGCATAGCAATCAAAGTTATTGATGCATTTTGGTATTTGTCCTGTCAAGTTGTTCTTTCCAAGATCCAACATTTGCAAAGAATTCAAACAACATATTTGATTGGGAATGCTCCTGATGAATTTTCTTGATCAAGAGAAAGACTTTCAAATTCAGTAGATTGTATCCAACCCACAATGAAATAATTCCTTAAAATTGATTCTCACTGAGATCCAAGAAAAGCAACACAATAGTGTTCTTCAAAGGAATAGGAAAATTTCTCGAGAGTGCATTATTGCTAAGTTGTAACGAACCAAACCATGGTAAGGATCCTAACGATTAGGGTAAGTTTCAGCTAAGATTATTTCTATCAAACGTAATTAACATTAGATTGGGCCACATTATCGAACAATCTGGTACTTCACCAAACAACTGTTAACCCTATTTGTTTTACTTTTCCTTAACATGGAAAGGAGTTAGGGGACCTAAAAAATGAATTATTTGAGAGGTCCAAGAAAACCACATTGGGTGATATGTGAGGCAAAGGAACTCTTAAGTAGTTTGAGCCTAAAGAAATGTATGATTGATGGGATTCTTTATTGTATGAAAAAGGTCTCCATTGATGTTATTGTTTGAGAAATCGAAGAATCCAGCATAGGGAAATGCATCCCAAAACCACATGGGGAGAGAATTAGAGATGATATTGTTGGCTATGGATAAATCTTCAAGAGACTTGAGTGATTTCATCCATGATGGGAAGTGGGGACCTAAATTCCCCAAGTTCATCGACAACGCTTTCAACTATTGAAAAAGAAGGATTCCATTGGGATCCACTTTTAAAAAGAGTTGGTTTCTTGACGTATCAAATGAATATAGTGTTGCGAAATTAGCAAAGTGATCTTTAAATTCCTTTCATGGTGAAATTCCTATATCTTTAGAAGATCACATTACTAAATTCACAAAGCAATATTCATTTGACGCGTCAAGAAATAAATTCATTTTAAAAGTGGGTCCCAATTGGAATCCTCCTTTTCAAAAGTTAGAAGCGTTGTTCATGGCCTCGGGGAATTTAGGACCCCACTTCGGATCATGGATTAAATCACTCAAGTTTCTTGAAGAGTTGGGAATACCCAACAACATCTTCTCTGATTCTCTTCCCATGTGGGTTTGAGATGCATTTCCCTATTTTGAACACTTTGATTTCTAGAACAATAACATCCATGGAGACCTTTCTCATACAATAAACAACCTCGTCAATGTCTCATACATTTACTTAAGCTCAAATCTTTTAAGAGGTCCCCTTCCTCATATATCACCCAATTTGACTTTCTTGGACCTCTCAAATAATTCATTTTTTGGTCCCTAGACTCTTACCTATGTCAAGGAAAAGTAAAACAAATGTGTTTAGCAAAACTCAATTCAGAGTCAGATAATTTGTCTGGTCAAATACCAGATTGTTAGATAATGTGACACAATCTAATGTTCGTCAAGTGTGATCGCACTAATCTCAATGGGAACTTACCCAATCATTGGGATCTTTACCTTGGTTAGATCCATTACAACTTCACAATAATGCACTCTCTAGAAATTTTCCTATTTGTTTGAAGAACAATACTATATTGGTTTTCTTGAATCTCAATGAGAATCAATTTTCAGGAATTATTCCATTGTGGGTTGGATACAATCTATTGAATTTGAAGGGCTTTCTCCTCATATCAAACAAACTCATTAGTAGCATTCCCAATCAAATATTTTATTTGAATTCCCTACAAATGTTGGGTCTTGCAGAGAAAACTTGACAGGACAAATATCAAAATGCATCAACAACTTGATAGCTATGCTCATAATGAACACTAGTCTAGGATCATATATTTGAGCCCACTGGAATCACACTACATATTTTATAGCTGACGTGCTTCTTGCCGTGAAGGCTTAAAGATTATACTTTTCCAAATCATAACACTACAAAAAAAAACTGTCAATTAGTAGCAGTCACATAAACCGACAACAAATATAATATTTTGTAGCGGTTTATCTGGAACCTACTACAAATTTGCAATGGCAACACTCATGCTAAAACGGGAGCTTGTTAGGCAACAAACTTTGTAGCAGTGATTAGAAATTAACAGCTACAATATTGGTGCCAATATTGTAGCAGTATATTAGTAGCAGTTATTACATCAAAATTGTGACGTCCGACCTTTGGGGCCTTTATTCATCAGAGTTGTAGCGGATACAGGCATCGAGAAGATTTGGACGAATTAATTGCAGAATGAAAGTTTTTTAATTTAATTTAGTTTGAAAATACAAACTAATTTTTCGCGATTCAATTTCGTCCGATAGTTGGATGTTAATACAGTAATCCAAATTTGACGAATGATAAACGATCTGATAAAATCTATTTACTCGTATTTTCCAAAAAGTTCCATTTACTTTAAGGCATCTTCTCCCAAAAGTTTCTTCTACTGTAAGCGTTACAACTATATCTTTCCTCTTGATCCCGATCCATCATTTGTCTCTTTCATGCGATGTAGAGTGCAAATGAATGAACTCCAAGGTAACAATTAATCTCATGCACATGTATAAAAGCATAAATGACATAATAACACATGTTAAAGCATGGAAGCATTTACAAGTACAAATAATTGTAACCGCAGTTAATGGCCAATGATCACAGCCCTTGTTTAGGACACGCAGCCCCATGAGACCGCAGCCCCAAATCCATAGCTAGGAAAAACATATAGCAAGTAAATCAACCAACATACATGATCAGCTAATCAATACATAAACACTTACACACATGCTTACAAGATTAAAGTTACCTACTTTGATCTTGAATCCTCAACTCTTCGTTCGGTGGGTGTTGGGATCGGTCAAGGCGTCTATGAATTTCCTATAAACGTTTATCATCGTCATTAGTCACTTAATCGCGTTGCAATGTAACTAATTACGCAGATTACTTTTAGAGAATTAAAAGTAATTAAAATCCTAAAATTTCCCTTATTGACAATACCCCTATTTATTAATTAATAGTAACTCTCATTTATTATTAATAATCCTCCTATATTTCCTTTACTCTTTATTAATTAGTAATAATCCTCATTTCTTATTAATTAATAATTATTATATATTTCCTTTTCATTTACTTCAGTCGGTTATCCTGTATTCGATATTCTTTTACAATTACCAACTTAGGTGACTGTTCTAAGACTTATCAGAAATTGACCTTTAATTTCCATAGGTATTTGGGAAATTCATAACTTGGTCTATATAAATCCGAATGGAGTGATTCCGATTTCTATTTATTTCTTGATAAGTTTACTTTCATAAATTAAAGTCACCAATTTGATTTATGACTGAGAAAAGTTCCAAAATTTTGAAAGTATAAACACTGTCTAATTTGGAACAGAGACTTTCCAGTTTTCATAGTTCAACTTCAAAAATCCATATCTGAAGTTCTAGACATCAGATTTAGGTGGTTCAAAAATCTATGAACTCCTCATTAAGTCTAGTTTCTATGAAAATTGGTCTCGACATCTTACCACATTCCATTCATCCCCAAATTGCAAAAACGTTACCACTGTCCAGAATCATTTCCAAAATTGTAATCCAACTTTCAAAATTCATAACTTTTTGTATACTTATCGAACCACAACGAATTACCAATCAAATTAAAGCTCTATGTGTCTACTACAAATCTGGAGAATTTCATAATTTTATATCATTTGCTTGGTCAAAAAGTCAACGTCATTTGCTGCCTCCAGAAATAACACCAAAACATTTTCAGATTTTAACCCATCTTTCAAATATCATAACTTAAGTTGTAGACCTTCTTTTGAGATGAACCAAAGCTCATTTTAAAGGTTAGGATGTGTATTATATGTCCACAAAATATCAAGGTCAGAGAAAATCGTTTACCCTAGTTTTGGCTTAGATAGAGATTGCTGCTCTGACTGCAAAAATTCAATTTTTCAGAAAATGGCTTCTTCTTTTTTTTTTTTTCTGTTCTTCATATATTCACCTATTTACATAAGTGACAGCCACGTATGTATATATATAGGCAGTGATTAATTCTCATACACACACACACCCATTCTCACACTCACGTATACACCTACAGCATGCACGACACCCACCTATATATTCACCTAACTTATGCGTTTTCTTTCTTTATTTTTTCATTTACTTGGTCCTTAGTTCTCGCTATTAAAGTAGCTCTTTTTGGCAGCAACCCCAGCTCTAATCAGTCAAGCTATAAGAAAGTTTTTAAGGAGGATCCCCAACTCTCTTTTATCTTTAGGTGGTCTGTATAAATGGTAATGCTATCGAACCCTGAGCATCTCCTTTGCAAATGGAAAAGGGTTCAAAATCTATTACAGAAGAAGAAAGTCTTTCTCTAAAGTCCAGTTGCAACCTTAGGAGCCAGCTATGAAAGAAGCCGGCTTTACAAGCTAAAAGTGAATAAACATCTGAGATAGCCAGGAGTACCTCCAAATAAGTTTCAGCGAAAAAAAAAAACAGGGGAATACATGCAGAAGCTTCATGGCATGCAATATATATATCAGACTATCAGTAGTGTTTATTTGTTCCCTTATGCAGTAAGGTTTTTGACACACATGCAACAAAACGCAATCATCATCCTTGTTTTTCAGTTCAGTTTTATATTTTCCCTTTTTCCTGTTTCCCTTTTCTCTCTCTTGAAGCACACCGAGACCCACAACACCAGGCACTATGCCCTGGTTCTTCAGCTCGTTTTCACCAGATTTACATAAGAAGCTGATGTAAACTAGAGGAAGAGGAGGTTTCATGCTAACCTTGGTTGATCAAGCTATCACAGTGAGCAATGGATCTATGCTTTTCCTCCCTGTTCGTTAACAGCAAGAACAGAGGAAGATCATCTTCAGTCTATCTCTCTCCTTTCCTCGTCTCTCAGCTCTCTGTGTCCCTTTCGCGTTTCTGTTTCATTCTTTCTGGTTTTTTTTACGTTGCAATAGCAAAAGAACATATGAGCATCTGTATATATATAATACAGGAAGGGTTTGGTCCGAGGGAAAAGAACCAGCGAGTAATAGCACTGGGCTCGAGGGATATGATTTCATCTGATCCTTCTGAGTTTTCTTCCTTAATACGCGATCTGCTTCTGCTTTCACCGAAGAAGACGCTGTGATTTCGTGTTACTGTTTCAGTTAAGATTTTCCGCTGCTAAGACGTGATTTGCTTCTTCCGTTTGTCAGCTTAATAGATATTGGATAACGGGTATAATCGCGTTTTGACTGAAGGTGATTTGTTTGGGCTGAGGGAATGGTTCTGTGGTCCAGGAGAAACCGAACTACTTCTGCATCTCATTCTCGTCGGAACTGGACTGATGGGGTGTAATTCATTTTTTTTAAAATATAATAAAAGGAGGCTAAACGCCAAAATTACAAGAGGAAGTTACATAAGGGAGGAAGTTAACCCCAAGCACTCTAGATTAATCCGAACCCTTAAATGACTAGGACAATCACCAAAAATCTGCGAATTAGAGATTCCCAACTTGGCTAAATCATCCACCACTCTATTGAAATCCCGAGAAATACCACGAACCTCCACTTGCCAAGCTCTACTCAACATTTCCTTGGCTCTCTCAACCAGATTACTTCCATTGACATAGGAGACATCTAAAATCAGATTAATACTCTCCATAGAATCAGATTCCAAAATCACCTTCTTTAGCCCCAAATCCCAAGCTAATTGGAGACCTTCAGCTATAGCCCATTCTTCAGCAGAATTAGGTTGACAAACACCAATCTTCCTAGAAAAGCCCACCGTTCAATTCCCCAAATAATCCCTAATCACACCCCCACAACCTGCATTACCAAAGTGAGTATCCACCGCGCCATCCACATTCAATTTGAACCACCCAACAGGTGGCTTCTCCCAAATCCGAATTTGATCATCAACAGCAGAGCACATCAGATTTTCCAAAGCATCCACCGAAACAAATCTACTCCAGGAATTAGCTAACACAGCTACCGGATTACAAGGCTTAACAAAATTACAATAAAAAATACTACTATTCCTCAATACCATAACATCCAGATTGCTACCCCAAAAAATAAATCCCAACATCCTACCCAAATTTTACCAACCTGATGCTTTAAATTAAGCAGCACCCAATCACGGAAATTGCAGGAAAAAAAGGAAGAGACATACCTTTGCTTGATAAGTAAATTCCATATATTCCTTGCATACACACAATCTCGTAGAATATGTAACACATCCTCAGGCTCAGAAGCACAAAAGGTACACAGGGAAGATACCACAGACCATGAACTTCGCCATACATTTGTAGGAAGCTTATCAAGTAAAGCCTTCCACATAAATAATCGAATTCTCTCGGCACCCTCCCACTTCCAAATATCCTTGAACACTTTATCCCGAAGAGTTGGGGGGTTCGGATAAAGAAGAAAATAGGCACTCCTAAGGGAGAACCTCCCATCTGAAGCCACACCCCACACCATGCAATCATCAGCCTCACTTAATCTAGGGGGAAGCACAGTTGTAAGCCGACTTAACCCTTCAGAGTTGATAATAGTCATTAATTTATTAATATCCCAGCAGCCCCCACTCACCCAATCAGCAACAACAGAAGACTCTTCCTCCTCCTCTGGCGGCCTAATGCAGAACTCTTTCAACCTCAAATCATTTTCCAGCCAACAATCATTGAAAAAATTGGTAAGAAGCCCATTTCGAACTCTCCACTTCAAACCTTTATCCACTATCTCAGCTTGAGAACAAATAAAGCGCCATAACCGGGAATCACCCCTTCTATATGATAACAAGGAATCTTCATCCCTATACATATACCGATGGGATAGAATATTCACCCAAAGACCTTCAGCGCCACTAATTAATTTCCAGGCAAGTTTTACCCCGCATGCCCGATTCATAATGGATAATCTTCTGAATCCCAAGCCTCCAAACTCCTTAGGTCTTGAGATTTGTTCCCAAATAATAGGGTGAAAACCCCTAGCCTCATCACTATGACCCCAAATGAAATTTCTTTGGAGTCGTTCCACTTCATTACACACACTTATCGGAATCTTAGCCACTAATATCGGATACAAAGGAATTGTACTCAACACAGACTTAGCAAGAGTTACCCGTCCTGCCATCGATAAACTATTAGCTTTCCAGGCACTTAACTTCACCCGGACTGTATCAATAATTTATTGAAATTGAACCTTTGGACTTCTGTTACGAGACAAAGGAAACCCCAAATATCTCCCAATTTCACAAGAAATCTGCATGTGGGTCATATCCTTAATCCTCAGTTTAGTATTAATCGACACCCTAGGAGAGAAAAATATAGAAGATTTTGCAAAATTAACCTTTCCCCCCGACGCTCTCATAAAATCTTCCCCACATTTCATCATGCAAGCAGTTTGCCTTTCAGTTGCAACACCAAATAACAATAGATCATCTGTAAACATCAAATAGGGAACACTAGGCCCAGCTATAGAAACATAAATAGGCCTCCATCTACCATCTTCTACCGCATCACAAATCAAATGAGACAACTTATCCATACATAGAACAAATAGCAAGGGAGATAAGGGATCACCTTGTCGAATACCTCTCCTAGGCCGAAAGAACTCAGTATGAGAACCATTCCATAGCACATTATAGGAAACAAAAGAAACACACTTGATGATCAATTCTACAAGCTGCATTTCCAACCCCACTTGAATCAAGACTTCTTATAAGCCTTCTCAAGATCGATTTTCATCACCATAAGACCCCTTCTACTTTTATTGTTCTCCATAATATGTAAAATCTCCTGTCCCACTAAAATGTTATCCTGGATAGATCTCCCTTTTATAAAACTAGATTGATAGGGAGAGACGATATCATCTAGCAGCCCTCTTAATCGCATGGTAACGATCTTTGTAATACACTTATAATGAACAGTGCACAACGCTATGGGTCTAAAATGGGACACCAACTCCACATGATCATTCTTCGGAATTAGGGATATAATGGTCTTATTAGCCTCATCAAGAGAAGCTTCCCCTTCAAAAAGCCTCCTTAACAAAACGAAACAAAGCAGGTCCAACAGTACTCCAATTAGCTTTGTAGAAATAGGAGGAAACCCATCCACCTCCGGAGCCTTAAAACTTCCCATAGAAAAAAAGGCATTTTTAATTTCATCATTATCAGGTACTTTGGCCACGCTAGATAATCTCGTAGGCTCCAAGACCGGAAAAGTAGCCTTAGTACAAATAACAATAGGATCTTGGGGAACTGAACAATAAAGCCCTTTGAAATGCCTAATGATTAAACCCTTCAATTCCTCCTTTCCATCCACCCAAACCCCATTTCCATCCTTCAATCTAGCAATCCTCTTCCTCCTACTTCGAAATTTTGCTTTCAGATGATAATACCGGGTATTCCGATCTCCATTAGCAATCCACTCACTTTGAGACTTTTGAAACCATTTGATCTCTTCAAGTTTCAACAATCTTTCCAACTCCTCCTGTAACTCCATTTCCAAATTACACAGAAATTCAGGCTGAGGATAAGCCCCCGCTCTCTGAATACCATCAAGCCTATTCATGATCTTGTTCTTCTATTTTTCAACCAATCTAAAAACATCTCTATTCCACTAGCCAAGAGAATTTTGCAGTTGAATTAGAGAATTGTTAATGTCACCATTATTCACCCAAGCATCAGACAAAAATTCTTTATAACTCTCATGCTTTAACCACATCGCTTCAAACCGAAAGGGATGGTCAGCAGACCTCAGATTACTACTAATTCCAAAGTCTAAATAAATTGGGTTATGATCAGAAAACCTAGATCTAGGTAAAACATGCACAACAGAATCAGGAAATGCTAAGAGAAAACCTTCATTCGACAAAGCCCTATCTAATCTTTCATATAATCTCCTACCTCCACTAAATTGAGGACCTCTCCATGTAAACCGAGGTCCCACTGCTCCTAGGTCCGATAGCTGACACTGATGAATCCGATCAGCAAACAGTCTCATTCTACCCCAAATATCACTAACTCCTCCCGTTCTTTCCGACGAGGAAATGACATCATTAAAATCACCAATTAGGACCCATGGATCTACAATCGACGACGCTAAAATCCTCAGCTCATTCCACAGTCAGGTTTTAAGGGCCACTTCCGGAATTGAATACACCGCCATTACCGCAAAGCTCCCACCTCCCACACCGCTACACTGAAGGTGAATGAACTGCCTTTCAGTTCAGATGCTCACAACCTCCAACAAATCCTTCTTCCAGGCAGCCACAATCCCTCCCGACCTTCCCACGCTAGCAACACAAGCAAAACCATTGAACCCCAGCCGAGATAAACAACTGAAGCGATCCCCCCTCTCGTATTTGGTTTCCGCAATTAGAAGAAGAACAGGGTGCTTCTTTCGACAAACCAAACAGATATTTTGCAAAAAATTCCTCCCATGAGCTCCTCTTACATTCCAAAATAGGATATCCATTTACAATAAACCTTTTTTTTAATAGACACAAAACCGTAATAGACCCCTACACAATAGAGATTTTAGGTCCATTACCCCCCTCAATAGTGTCTAGCCCAATCTCCGCCCCCATCTCTGAGTCCAGATCCACATCAGTAGGGTCAGCCCAGAATTTACCCATTAAGCCCATAACGGCCTTGCCATCTCCTGGATCCATTTGGGCATCAACTTGAAACTCATTCTCCACCTCAGTCAACCCTTTTTGCTCCCCTTCAGCTTCCATTTGTTCAGCCAATGGGGATTCAAGATTCCTTTCCTCTAATATTTTATCACCACTAAAACCCGAAAAGACTTCTCCCTCCACCAACTCTCTGGGACGTTTGTCCTGTTTGTACTCCTGATGTCCTCCCGAAGGTCTTCCTTCCTTAGCCCTAGTCACCTTTTTTCCTTTCCCATTTAGTTTATTCCCATTCCCTTTCTTCCCTCTGTCAGTTCGAATACTTCTTGCACCCCTCAAAATCTCCACAGCCCCCGAAGCTTTTACTGACTCTATCCCATCTTTCACTTCTACCATCACCCCCAACTTTCCTTTAGCTTCCTGCTCAGCGACAACTGACCCATCCTCCTCACTTGCTAGAGCCTCAAACCTGGATCCTCTTTCCATCCATTGATAAAAGTCACTCTGCTTTTCCTTCCCTACATTTCTTTTTTTATTTATTTTTTTCACAACTTTCCAAGTATCTAGGTCTCTCACTGTAGCCCCATCTGTATCCATCTCCTTCCTGGAACTCTCTTCCTGATTCAAACTCTCAGAATCCCCTATAGTCGTTGCCTTCACTTCTTCTTTGCAACTATCAGCTTTATGTCCATAAACTCCACATTTAGTACACAACCAGTGAAGCCCCTCATACTCCACAAAATACTCGACACCATCCAGAGAAAAGCCAGCCATCAACTATTTACTCAGATCCACCAGAACACAAATCCGGGCATAATGACCTCTGAGTTGGCAAGAGGTATTAATATCGATCTTCACCGTTTCTTTGATCCTATTACCAATCCATGTTAGGGCCTCTTTATCATAATACTCAAGAGAGAGCTTAGGCATTCTAACCCATACAACCACTTTATCAATAGTAGCCTTACAAGGGTCAAACAGAGGCCCCCATGGACGAACTGTAAGATAATGATCAAATAGTAACCATGGTCCCCCCCGTTAATGCATTCAGGTAATCCTCCCTGTTAGACAGCTTCATTGTTAGTATTATATGTTTATCACGTGATCATTATGCTCCTCATGAGGGTCGAAATGGGTTAATGATATGGGCTAAGTGTTTGGAATGGTACTGCACGTGTGGAAACTTTCAACTGATTGCAATGAGCCCACTCATTTGATCCATTTATTATTTTAAAACACTATTCTATTTGCAATTAAACTTAATTGCAATTATTGAAAAATTATGGAAATAAATCCTTAATTAATATAGGGATTTTTCCTTCCCTAAATTATTTTTCCTAGGTCATAAAATATTAATCTTATAATATTTAGGCCTAAAGTTATCACTTACAACTATTCCTTGAACTTATTCTCTTCCCAAAATAAATTAAGGAAAAATAGGCCTTAATTTCAAATAATTATTCTTATAATTATTTTAGCCCGAATTTCATAACTTAATTTCCATAAAATTTCAACTCCCAAAATTTGGGATGTTACTAAAATCACCATAAATGTGGCGCCAGCTTGGCTCATAATGGCGTAAAGGTTGTGGCGGTTATAAGTTAAAACCCACTACAAGATTCAAAACGTTTAAACTTTTACCGCGGTTTGAAAGCAAAAATTGCTACAAAATTCAAAGAATTTGTTATTTTGTCACGGTTCGAGGCTAAAACCGCTACAAAAACAAATCGTCTTTGAATTTTATGGTAGTTATTTATAAAAAGCGCTACACACTTTAAAGTTATATAAACCCCTCAACCCTGAAAATTATTTTGTGAAGATAGTACAGCATGTAGCAAAACATTGGTTGCAATCAAGCTGCATGTCTTTGATGGAAAAAAGTCAATTGACTTTTTCATCAAAGATTGACATCTACCTTGCAAACCAATATTTCGTTACATGCTACATTATCTTCATTAATATCAAATTTTTATAGCGGTTATTGTGGAAACTACTACATATATTCGAATAGTAGCAGTTATTGTGGAAGCCGCTACACTAATCGCTGCAAGAATGTAAAGAGTCTTGTGTATGTGTAGCGATTTATGCCACTAATAGCTACATAATTTATACGAAATTTAAATAGCTGGTAAATTTATAACGGTTACCTACAATAACCTCTACACGTCTAAAGCCTATATATAGCCTGAACCCACAAAAATTTTATTATGTGAACAATTAGTAACAAGAAATCAGACTTTGGTTTAAAAATAGCTGCATTCTTGAAAAAGTTGTAGATGGGTAGTGCTTGGTATCATGTTACCTAACACAACATTTGCTTCTATTAAAAGTGGTAACTGCTTTCAAACTAATGTGTTGCTTCTTGCTATTGTTCTTCAAACTCAAAATGACAGTTATAGTGGTTATAGATTAAACCGCTACAAAATGTAAACAGTCTAACATTTGAATAAGCTAATGTTGATGTTGCTAGAACTACTATAAGATGCATTTTCTAATGCGGACATTCCCACAACCTTCTATTAGGTCAAAAAGATTATTAATCGATGAGGCCTGAACTTTGAAAAAATTCATGCATCCCCTGACAACTGTATGCTTTATTGGGGAGATGATGCTCGCTAGGAGATTTGTAAGTGATGTCATATTTTGAGGTACAAAATTTCAGAAGGGGAAAAGAAAGAGAAGAAACCAGCAAAGATTCTCATGTACTTTTCTTTAAAACCTCGCTTACAAAGATTGTTTATGTCATCTAATACAGATGAGCATATGAGGTGGCATGAAGTTGATAAGAACTTAGATGGTAAAGTAAGACATCTATAGGATGCTGAAACTAGAAAAGCGTTCCATCCAGTCTTCCAAGATTTTGCGGCGAACCTTAGAAATGTTCACCTTCAGTTGATGACCGGCATATTTAATCCATCTAGGAATCTTAGCACAAGTTATATTATTTGGCATGTTGTCCTCATTCCCTACAACTTGCCCCTGGATGTGTATAAGTTAGAGCTCCATCATTTTGTCAATGATATTTCTAGGCAAAAAGGCACCGGGAAATGGCATCAATGTGTATCTCCAACCGTTTTTTGAGGAGTTGCTAGAACTATGGAATGTCAGTATCGAGATGTATGAGGCGCACGAGGACACATTGTTCAATTTGCATGCAGCCAAGATATGGACGATAAGTGACTTTCCTGAATTGGGAACATTATCTAAGTGGAATATGCCTACGGGGATGACATGTCCATCTTACAATTTCAACTCTGACTCAGTGTGCTTTCTCCACAATTGAAAGTGGTTCTTTAGGTTGCAACACAATTGTTTCAATGGGCAACAAGAAATACAATGACCTCCTAAGACTTTATCCGGTGCAGATACCTTAAAGCAGCTTCAAGATGTTAAAATCGAGTTTGGAAAATACGACAATGCAGCAAGAGTAAGGAGTAAGACTGCTACTTCTGCTTTCACCACTCAACAATGGTAGAAGATAAACATATTCCTCACTCTTTCGTATTAGAAAGATAATTTGCTACTCATGTCGTCAATAGCAGTCAGAATCGCTACAAAATTGCGGCTTTAACTACTACAAAACATCATTTATTTTTGTAGTGTTATGAGCATTGATCTTTCATAAAACAAATTGTTTGGTGAGATACCATGCCAAATCATAAGTCTTATGCGTTTACAATCACTGAACTTTCCCAACAACTTGTTGCATGGTAAAATTCCTCAAAGCATCGAATGCCTAAGGTACAATTAGTACAATTCATAACTATAGTTAAAAAATAAATAGATTTCAAATGTTAAAATTTAATTGGTACAATTCATAACTATAGTCAAAAAAAAAAATGGTCAAGGCACATGAATCAAATGCCTAAGGTATTTTATAGTGAAATCAACACCTTAAAGTATTTTGCCAAGTGTATCTAAAACTCTAAAGTATGTTTTTTTAAGTGCATCTAAAACTACAAATTATTTTTTTAATGCACCCAACATCCTTATGTTGGTTATGATTAGTTTTGATAATGTTTTATGCCTTAGTAAGAGCAAAAAGTTCATATCATATACATTGACTAATTGCTATAATTTAATGTAGATTTGTTCATGTGAAGAAAGAACAAGAGAAGAGAAGAAAGAATGGGTTGTTTCATGGAGAATAATCAAGGAGAGAGAAGAAAGAAAGAAAAACTTGTTAAATGGATTGAGAAAATCATTACACAAGTTCATAGATTGATTCTAGAAGTTTCCACGATCAAATGGAAGTTGGAATGACACAATTCGGAGTTAAAATGAGTAAGTTGAAGTTTCCGGATGAATAATGAGCGAGTTACTCCAGTCATCCATGTGTTACTCCAGTAATATATATGTTTCAAAAGGTCTATTCGCGTTTGTCTGATGGCTTACTCCAGTCATACACATATTACTCCAGTCATATATATGTTATTGTGCTCATTACTCCAGTCGTCACTTAGTTACTGCAGTAATACACGTGTTTCAGCTGTTGAATTCACTTCTGTCAGATGGCTACTGCAGTAATCATTAACATACTGCAGTAACGGGTCAGACAGAAAGCTTCTGGTGTGAAATTACTGCAGTAATCCTCGAGTTACTCCAGTAATACGGGTATTCCAACAGTTCTGTCAGCATTTCACCTGGGCGATGTTCAGTAATTCAATAATATCTTCCAAACCAGAGATCCGAATGAGGTGAAACCAATTTTGGATGAAACTAGACATCCAAGGCGTTATTCTGTCAAAATTTCAGGTCCAAAGAAGATCAGATGAGAGAGCTATGAATTTTTGAATTTGACCCACCTGTTATTGTCATGCAGCTGACCAAGGTCCAATAATTTGAGGATATCTCACAAAGTACACATCGGAATGAGTTGAAATCAGTGGCATATGAAATTAGACTGACACACCTTTCCAAAAATATCAAAATCACAGAAAACAAAGATCAAATGAGAGAGATATGATTTTTGGAAGTTCAGTGTCTGTTCAGAATTTTGGAACTGATCCTCAAAACAAGTGATGTTTCGATAACTCCAATAATGGTCTTGCTACTCCAGTAATATTGCTCTCTGAATATCACTTTTGTGAAGTCATTACTCCAGTAATGGTTTCTCACTCCAGTAAGTGTGACTCCAGTAGCCACTTACTTACTCCAGTAAGTCGCCATTTTCAGTCTTGTCCAGAAGCAAAACCCGATAGTCAGTCACCTTACTCCAGTAACTAGTTGGTTACTCCAGTCATCTTGGTACTTTTACACTAGCATTACTCCAGTAATCAAAACATTACTCCAGTAATGTCAGAGACAGAAGCAAGATGATCATGAATTACTCCAGTAACCAAAATGCTACTCCAGTCAAATCGAAGACAGAAACAAAATGAATCTTAGTTACTCCAGTAACTAAGTCATTACTCCAGTAATCTCGAGAACATAAACAAGATGAACCTTAGTTACTCTAGTAACTAAGTTGTTACTCCAGTAATCTCGAAGACAGAAACAAAATGAACCTTAGTTACTCCAGTAACCAAGTTCCTACTCCAATAAGGTCGAGACAGTAACTTTGCAAAACTGAAAGTTACTCGAGTAATTGAAGGCTACTCCAGTAAATGTATTACAGAAGCACTTTTACACCTTGATTACTCCAGTTATTTAATGATTACTGCAGTCATGGTGAACAGAAAAACGCTACAACTTTTAGATTACTCCAGTTGCTTAATGTTAACTCCAGTAATCTTACTTACAGAAAGCTTTCAGTCACTATGGGCTACTCCAGTCATTTATTCCTTGCTGCAGTAATTTATCTGGAAAGCAACAAATACGTTGCTTTAATCAATGATTAATCATTTGAGTACTTCTTACTCTCATTTATTATTAATCTTATTCATGATTAATCAGTCTATTCAGTGAAGTGTAGTTGATCAAATGAAGTTTGGAGCTGAGATGAATAGGCTCTGTTTTGCTGAGCTGTAAAGTGTATTCTCAGCATGGAGTGCCAGTGCTTTTGTCGGGAATATTTGCAACTTAGATTAAACAATTATGAACATTCCTTTGCTGCCTCACTCTGATAAAGGAAGATTAATATTATCTTCAAATTAAATATACTTCAGATTTAGAAAACAAGAATCATTGCTGGAATTAGAAAACAGAAATACTCCAAGCCATGCTTTCGGTGGACTTCCAACGTCAAAAATTTCAATGGAGCTCCAGCAGACAGATTCTGATCAATATTATCTTCAAATTGATTATCCTCTAGATCAAAAGACTGTCAGCCATTATTGGGACCAAAAAGCAGAAATCAAGAAAGTTCAAATGTCAATTAGCAAACATGGAATTCCAACGACTACATTCTCAAGTGCACTTCTAACAGTGATACACTCAGTGGATTTCCAACACCTATATTCTGAAGTAGACTCCCATCTGTCACATTCTGGAAAGAAGATTCAAATGCTCTTCTTTAAATATAAAAAGACCAGAAACAAAGACAACTAGTGAGAATGATGAAAAACAGAGACTTGAGCTTACACAGTGAAAATGCAAGTATTCTAACGTTTGCTTCATCTACTCTCTAAATATCTCAAATGATCATATAATTCATCTTAGAGAGTGAGATTATTTGTATTATGCTTCAGTGTTCATCATATTCACTTCTAAAAGAGAAGATTGATTTTTAATCATTCTATTTGAGAGTTACTCAAGATTGGGTGATCTTGAGTGGGAAACACATTGTGTTGATTACAGCTTGTAAAGGGAGTGAATCCTAAGGAGAGGATTACTTCGAGTACAGAGTGTGTAATCAAGCAAGTGTATTGATTACAGTTTGTAAGGAGGAGTGAATCCTAGTGAGATGATTACTTCAAGTACAGAACGTGTAATCAAGCTCAAAACAGATAGTAGATTGAAAATCTCAAGTGAAGCTTGAGGACTGGACGTAAGTCAAGGATTGGACCGAACCAGGATAAATCACAGTTTGCATACTCTCTTCTTTACACTCTTACATTTCCAGTATATGCTTATCTTTAAATATCTAACTGTCAATCTATAAGTTGCGAAAAGATTTTTAAAGTTTTATCAAACATCCAATTCACCCCTCTCTTGGGTGATAGCCAGATCCAACACCTTAAGTATTTTTTTTAGGTGTATCCAATACACTAAATTATCCAAAATTTTAAGTACAAAAATGTATATAAAGTACTTTAAGATGCTAGATGCTTCTAAAAAAAAATACTTTAGGGTATTGGATACATCTTAACCCTTTTAAAAAAAATATTTTAATCATAATTTTGAAAAATATTAGATCTAAACTATGAGAAGAAAAATAAAAAAGGAGGATCTGCTTCCATAAATACCCTTCATTTCATTTGCATTTTTTTAGTTGAGTTTTTGAAGATATGATTAATTGCATAAACATCTCTCACATCAAATTTACAAGATAATTTATATTTAATGACATAATTTAGAAAATAATTTCGATAATAGCAAAAAAATTAGCAAAAAGACTAGTATAATACTTTGTTTAGGGGGAGGAAAAGAAAATGGAAAGGAATTTTTAATATTTACCTGTTTAATATAACATCTTACATTTCATTAAATTCTTTCCACAATTTCATCACAGCAAATATATCTCCCATGTACTAGTATTATTTTTTGGATAGAAGAGACGCCTGCAAAATCAACATTAGAGAGACATATGGCGGATTGGAATTTTAGTTTTCAAAACATTTTATTGAAAAAAAAAAAACATGCTTAAAATGTATTTTTAATTATGTGTTCTGAAAACATATTTCTGGAAAATAAAAAGAAAAAACAGAACATCTTATTTACATTCTATTGCTTTTATGTTCTACAAAATTATGAAAGAGATGTATATTATATTTTCATTAATGACAATTATGGCAATAAAGCAAATTATCTTCACCTTATCATTTTAAATGTTTTTTAAAATAATGATTCAACAATATTTTTTAAAATAATCAAAACATATCTCAATTGAGTCAAGTACTCGGCCAATCAATTGGCGGAACTCCTATTTCGGATGATGAATTTAATTGAGACAAGTTCATTGTACCTTGTGTGAACCTCATGATCTAACTAAATTACATTACAATCTGAATTACTTATGTTGGAGGAGTGTCTTGGTCTTTACTATCAACATCATTTTTCCGAGTTAAACACTTGATCTCCCTCTGTTTTGCAAAAATTATTAAAAGAAAAATATTCCATATACTTTCACGACTTTAAATTTTTATCATTGTTAATAATATTTTGGTGGAAATTCTAAAATACTTTTTATTAATTGAATTAATGTTAGGAGTTTAAAATGATTAATTTACTCTCATAATCTAATTATCTATTCCATCTATCTTTTCAATTTAATGAATCTTAAGCAAAAAGTGTCATGATATTTTTAAAAACTATTTATCCTAAAACCCCCCTCAAAGTCCACGTGATTTAAATTTGTTTTATATTCTTTCCCCCACAAAGACCAAAAATTGTTGGTTTATTCTAGAATCTTTGCACGTAAAGTATAGTAGAGAAGGGGAAGGATTTAGGGATAACCTCAGAGGAAAATTGCCAGAGAGTGCAGAAGGTGAGGAGAAGTTGGCTCAGGTGTTTTTGTTGTCAACGTGTTCCAAGCTTACATGGGAATTCCCCTGTAATAACACACATCAGTACGGACAGTAAACATAGAATAACAAGAAGAAGAAGCAAACAGCAAAAAGGGGGAAAAAAAGAAAAGAAAGAGAAACACCGTCGACAATGTGGGTGGAACGGGTGAGGGTGTTGTCAACAAGGGAGAAGAAAGGTCCAACATCGAACTTGGTGTCACTGTGGACATGCTTTGAGATGATTTGTTCTAAGATATGATCGTCGGACATGGTGAGAGGGTTGTGCTCATGACCCTCGCCACCGCCGGGGATCAGAGATTTCGGTGAGAACTTGGAAGTAAGTGACGCCATGATGATCACAGCAAAACATAAGAGCCAAACGGAGACTAGTGAAGTAGGTTTGGGGGCGCTGGCAGTGGCGAGTACCTTAAGCTAGACTTGTGACCCTATTTATAACAAAATGAAAGCAAGAGATTTTGCTTCTACTGCTGCTAAATTCCATTACTGTCCTTGAGATTATTTTATTGAATGGTGAAAATTTGGGCTCCGGCACAAGTCCTGAGTCGGATTAACGGGAAAATGAGGGCTCGGTTGGGGATATGAGGTGTAATATAATATCTCTCAGCTTGGGCACAACATGACATGTGGCTGTGGTGAGGCCACACCTATTTTAATTTGCTCCCGTGATTCTTTCAACAGCAATTTCAGCCTGTTTGGGGAAATGGAGGCTAAATAAGCAAGGTAGGACGACAGCGGGTTCACTCATATTCACTTGTTCCTGACCATGGAAGGAATTTACTATATATTCATTTTGAATGGTTATTCTCAAACTTGATAACCATTAAATTATTTCACCACATCTTCCAACAACCAAGTACTTGGCTTGAAAAAAATTTTGATGCTTAATTGAGATATTCTAGTATCATTATATTAGAAGGAAGCTATATATTGGTTAGCTTAATATTGGTGGAGATGAGATTCTTCAATGGAACAAAGAAAGGTATCAAAATGCTTACGTTCTTCAAAGAAGAAAGAACCATGGTGGAGTAAACCAGAGAAGGGGCTGCTCAGCAAGGAGGCATGGTGGCCGCAAAGCTGAGAAGAAGGCTGAGAAAGAATATGGAAGGAAGAGAGATGGCGAGAAGGTGAGAGGCGGAAAATGGACGGAATGTTTAAGCGCCCCTTTGGATCACTAAAAAATGGGGTGATGGAAAAAAAATTTAAAATTTTCCGTTAGCAGCAACCATTTGGATCAAATTTTCAGTATAAAAGTATTTTCCCGCGGGCGCCTTTGTCTCCTGTTTAAAGGAAAATGGTTCTTTTTTGGGGAACCCATTTTCCAATGCTTATGAAAATGGCCGAAAGTTAATTTTTTCCCCTGATGACACGGCTAACTGTATAAAAGGGCAAGCAGTTTTTGGGTTATTGTGCAGTTTCATAGGTGGGTTAGTTTTGTTGCTTATATATATTTTGTAAAGACAATATGTGTGATTGCAATTGACCACTACAGACACACAATATAATGTATGCAATGTAACCGCGTATAAGTTATTGTTTAACTACACAGTTTTCTTTTTCTCGACAAGATCTCAATCTCATGTTCAATTAATTAAAAACATAGTTAAACAAAAGATCTTCATAAGTGCAGTACTCTGAGTGCATAATTTGCACACTTGAGTGCTGCATGAAAATAGGGGAATGAAGTCACATTTTATTGTCACAACTACACAATACTTGAGTGTGCATATGCCACAGTCGTGCATACAACGTCATGAACTTGAAATAAAACCTAGAAACTTTAGACTTTCTCATGTCATTATGAGCATACCAATACTTCTACTTCTCAATTCTGATAGTATTCCTTGAGCAATTTTCAATGTCAAAAGAAAGGAAGTTTGATATTTTAAGTTAAGGTCCGGGAGTAGGGTACTTTAGAGACAGAAAGACGTGTCCAAGTAAACTAAACGTGGAAGGGCAACAAAAGCCAATTAAACAGTGATGTTGAAAAAAGATTTGCAGACATACCTGCCACAACAGAGATATTTTTATCTCGATATCTCTCCACAAACAGATCAATCGTGTCCTTGAAAGCCTTTGTATCAAGAAGCAAGGTTGTTATATCTTGAAACATGATCCCTGACAAAATCAAAAGAGTACAAAGATAAAAATCCACATAGTGTGCGTCTTTTAATCTAAAACTAAAAATCTGAGAAAGGTAAAATGTACCATCATCATATAGAAAATAACGGCGAAACTGTGAAAACAGAAAAATAACGGTGGGTTATTAAAAAAACCTCGCTTGGGAAAATTTGGAGAGAAAAAGAAGAATGGGGGTTAGTGAAGACAACATAAAGTTTCAGGAAATCAGTTTCGGCAATTCCACGCTTTGCAAACAGAGGTGAATTTCACAAGAGACTTGACGGGTAGCCTGTGAAGAATTTCCACCAGAATCTCTGGAGGGAAATCACAAGATGGCATTGCTTTCAACTTGGAATTCCAGATTCTATCCTTAATAGCTAATACACTTCTACTTAGCAATCGATATAAAATAGCACAGTAGCGGTGCACACTGTTCATGGGAAGTCCAGATAGGAACACAAATCTCAAATAATTACAGCCAATCTAACTTTGAAAGAGGGAAAATTACCTTTTGCCTCACTGTTCAAAGCTTCATTCTTCTCCCGATCTAATGCTACAATGGAGCCAGAATTCCAGAATATTCATCAACCACTATAAGAGGTAAAGAGATGCAGAGTCACTACGGGAGCTATGGTATTGTTTTCAAAACTCAATGCTTAAATGATTCAGCAATTACAGCGATGTATATACTGAAAGTGTAGAGTGATACAAATGTGAAAGGGTTTACGTGTAGCTCTAAGGAAAGACCTGAAATGGAATACAAATACACAAAAGGAAAAAGACCAAGTCACAAAAGATTACTGGGCTATATTCTCTACATTCTCTTTTACGCAAGTTTTTTTTGAAGTTCAAAAAGAGGAACCAGACGTGTCGGCAGGGCGTGTATCTAACCCTCTGTTTGGGAGCTCCATTTGGAGGGAAAAAAAAAGATTTTGGTAAGAGAGAAGGGAATTGGAGATTTTTACAAATCCTTCAAAACCTTCATTCTTCAAAAAATGAAAGTTCCCCAATATGGTAGTTAAGACGGGGAATAAATTAATTATTTTTTTACCCTTGTTCAAATAAAACACTCTCGTTATTTCTGATTTCTTTTTTCTTTTCTATTGTTGGAATGCACACAAAAATATTTTTTAGAGAGAGAAATACTTTTTTATGGGAAAATATTTTTAAAGAGAGAAATTACTTTTATAGAGGAAAATACTTTTTAGAGAGAGAAAATATTTCTTTAGGGAAAATACTTTTTAGAGAGAAAAAATACTTTTGTAAAGGAAAATATTTTTAGAGAAAGAAAATACTTTTTAAAGGGGAAAATACTTTTTAGAGTGAGAAAATATTTTTTTAGAGAAAATACTTTTTAGAGATAGAAAATACTTTTGTAAGGGAAAATATTTTAAAAAAGAGAAAAAAATACTTTTTAGATAGAGAAAATACTTTTTTAAAAAAAATATTTTTTGAATATAAAAATTACATAAATAATTTTTTTAGAAAATTTAAATTTAAATTTATTTATAAAATATATTAATTATATTAATTTTTAAAGAAAAGGACAAAATGCTAAAAAGAACTCATTAATCCTCTATCGTTCTCCCTTACTATTTTTTTAACTTCTAAACAAGAGGAGGAAATATCCTCCATTTCCCTTCCTTCTCCTCCCTTCTAAATTCTCTGCATCTCTTTCCTTTCTTTTTCCTCCAAACTCCCAAACAAAGCCTAAGAGAAGATCATAAATGGGAAACAAATACATAATAGGTAAAAGACTAAAAATATTGGTTTTTTTTTTTACAACGACTATTTTTTAACAACGGGAGGTACTTTCAGTTGTGAGTGTTGGGCTTCTTCAACAAGAGGAGGTAGTTAATGTTGGCTTTTTTTTTTAATTTATTTACAACAACTGGTTTTCTTAAAAAAAATAATTGTGGTAGTTTTCTTTTAATGACTTTCAGTGACTTTTTTTGAATAGTTATACAAAATATTTTTAAAGTGTTCAAAAAAAAATACAAAATATTTTTAAAGATATTTTTTAAAAAAAATAACCGTTAAAACTCACAAATATTCATATTTTTTAAAGTTCAGTTTAATTTCCAACAACTGTTTCTCTCAGTTGTTGAACGTTAAGCCAAAATTTTAAAAATATCACTGCCTCTTTTTTAACTTTTATTTTAAACAACAGACATAATTAGTGTTATTAAATGTACTTTTTGTAATAGTGTATATTAAGAATTGCATGTAATAATTTGTAGTCTAGTTTAATTTACTTCTTTTATTTTGTTTGGTTTATTCTCATTTTCAATTTATTAAAAAACAAGGGAGAATATTATTTAAGTCCCAAATAAAAAAATAATATGTTGAGAAGTTTGATAATTTATCAATGATAGCTACTTGTCAATATTACTTTTTCACTTGTTAATTATGACTTTTCTTATATTATTTTTGGCACATAATAATCTTATAAATAATGATGTACAGGTACAACCAATGAAATATAGACACGTAGCATACTGAGAATGATCAAGTGTTAAATGTGCCATTGGTGTCCTTATCACGGAATATGGTCGTACTGTATCGTGCTTCGACACAGATGAATTAATGGAAGAGTTGTCTTTTATGTTCAGAATTAATGGAAGTGGTGTAATTTGTTATAAAACTGATGAAAATAAAGGATAATAATAAAGAGATTTTAGAGAGAGAGTAGAGAAAAGATCCCATTTCAGTGTATTCTGAATGTTTACATAAGACCTCTATTTATAGATGTAAAATGAGTCTTTAGTGTAATTTCCACCTCAGGATCATAAGAGGTAATTTCCCTTTAAACTTTCACATGTGAAGCAATAGTAAACATGTGATAGTAAATATGTGAAGTAATAGTAATCATGTGAGTAATAATGGACATACATATACATATATTTATAACATTTCCCTTGAATGTCCATTATGAATGTGTCTCGTTAAAAACTTTAACTAGGAAAAACTCAGTGGGATAAAAATCTAGCCAAAGAAAAGAGTACATCATTCATTGATGCACTATCTAGTGCTGCCTCATTAAAAAGCTTTCTAGGAAAACCCAATGGGACAAAACTTAGATAAGAAAAAAAGAGTACAGCGTGTATTGACTCCCCCTTTTGACAATATCAATATTACTCTCTCTGATGATAACATCACATTCAATGTCCTTCTGAATATATCAACCATTCTGTCATCAATTATTGTTTGCTATGGAACAATTATAGAAACGCCCAATCTGATTGTGTATTTTCTGGTCTGATTATTGATTGTATACCTGCAAGATCTAATTTTTTTCAAGTAAAATCATAATAAAATATATCTAAACCTTTTCATAAATATACATGTGCATATAGAACTTTTAATAAATGTTCATTCAAATAATAATACCACATATACTATAAATGCTTCATGCAATATATGAACTTATTTAATTGATTATTCTCGAGAATTTGATACTTCTAGCATCTTGAGTCCTTCAGGGGCTTATGCTTCTAGCACTTTTGGATCCATTTGAAGATTCTAATCTTCATAATTTAGTAAATCATAACATAGATTATAACAATATCTTATAGACGCATAATTTTTCTTTCATAAACTGCCAGATATACAAAATTATTGTTTCCACCACAAAATCATATATCTCAAATTTTGGACTGCTAGTCCATATCTATAATTATATTTGCGTCATTTTTAAATTCACTTTATCCTTTTGGTCAATCATCTTTATTTCAACTTCTTGCGACATATAATATCTTCATTTGATTACATGATATCATTCTCAAAATTATCGTCGACAACTTCATCTATTCGGTTCCATTTTTTCAATTTGACATAACTTATCAATATTATTCAAGTACCTGAACCTCTCTTGAGGTTTTTTCAATTAGTTATGTCACCTCCTTAATATGATCATCTTTATAATATGCTCCATAATATAACTATTTGGAACCGAATAATTTTTCATGCTTCAGGCATATCACATTTGTATTTGGAGCATTTTAAGCTGGAATATAGGTCAGTAACTTTATCTGGCAAATGAATGCATACCATGATAAACTTCTGGTTCATATTTCTTTACTTGAGGATATATACTTCATGGTTATAATGCATTTTATGTATTCTCTTTTCCAGCTATTCAATTTCTCCCCCTCATGTTGATAAAACAATATCAAATTAACAATTTTTCAACTTTCTTTCTATATCCATCTATGTGCATTGTGGTGGATTAATAAACATCGCACATTTAAACCTTTAAGATGGAATTAATCTGGCTCTTGACCAAAAGCCAATTTTATTGGGAGAATTTTGTTGGCTTCTATAATTGCTGCAAATATACCAATATACCACATTATTCTCATAGCAATTTATGGAGGCTTTAATACATGGTTTCTGGATCGTTCAATCTGGAAATTGCGCGTTTAATTTATTCAAACATCAATTATTGCAAACTTCAAGTAGCAAATATCACTGCAAACTTCAGGTTGCAGGCTAATAATCTAACATGTAACCTTTTTTATAAGATGCATCATTCAATTATATGGTTCACATGTTATTTCAATAGGCCCATATAAATCTATTTGATATATTTCCAGAGATCCATTACCAATCATGACCAATGATATTCTCATACTCATTTCTATTGAGAACAAGCATCATATAATAATAAGAATCTTCTGGTTCTTCAATGGATGTCAATATAATTTATATTATATATATGACTCGGATGATCAAACAAGTCATGACAACAATTAGTAAACTTCTGGTTTACTCAATCATAATCAAACATCCATTTTGGGAGAATTAACTTACACTTACTCACACTTGTATTATATATCAATCTCCCCCTCAAATGTGAGTCTATTAAAAATACTTGACATATATGCATGGATTTCATATATTTAATCAACAAAATACAGAATACAAAATCACCAAAATTATCAATTCCACATAAATTATTGTGATTGAATAATCACTTATTTGCGTAATATTTTTATTTTAAAGACAAATCAATATGTAGTAAACCAATAACCTTTTTTTTCACTTTAATGATCAAGTACTATATATTTCACAGAATCTTGCTTGAAAGAAAACTCAAATATCTTCCATTTAAAAGAAAATCTATATAAGTTTTTCAAAAAACGATATCAATTATCAATTTTCATATAACTCTTTTTGAACTACCACATATAATATTATCACTATATAATCTCATTACTTATTAACAATATATTTCAATTTACTTGTATATGCAAAATATACAATCAATTTGGTTATATACTATATATGATGGTTTTCATAACATAAACAATTTATTGCATATAAAAACAAAACATCAAACATTTTATTGCAAATCATACATCATTTTTATTATTCTTTCAACCAGACTTATTTAATCATAAAAATCTTCCACCTCTAAGTGTGCCATAGCATCACTGTCACCTAGCTTATTGACATCACTGACATTATCATTCTCATGTGCCTCATTATTATTTTCATTATATTATACATTATTCACACTTTTTTCCATAGAGGCTTGATACAATTTTACTAGATGCTCAGGTGTACGACAAGTACGTGCCCAATGTCCCTTCATTCCACATCGATAACATTGATTCTCAATAACTTTTGAAGGACCATCCATATCATTCTTATGTTCTTCATTATTGTCATTCTTCTTATGGGCATAAGATATATAATAATTTCTTTTGTCACCATAATAACGGTAATTACCACGTCTTCTACCACGGTTGTGTCCATGTCCGCGTCCACGGCCATATCCACGACCACGACCACAACCATGATTATTATATACACTCGCATTCACTTCAGGGAATGAAGTAGATCCAGTTGGACGATTTTCATGGTTTTTCATCAATAACTCGTTATTTTGCTCGGCTACTAATAAACATGAGATTAACTCATAATATTTTTTAAAACATTTCTCTCGATATTGTTGTTGTAAAAGCATATTCGAAGCAGAAAGGTAGAAAAAGTTTTCTCTAATAAGTCCTCATCAGTTATTTTTTCACCATATAATTTTAACTGAGAACTTATTTTGAAAACTGCTGAGTTATACTCACTTACAGTTTTAAAATCTTGTAGCATGAGATGAATCCATTCATAACGAGCTCTAGGCAAAATCACCGTTTTTTTATGATCATACTTATCTTTCAAACTAGTCCACAATTTAAATGGATCTTTTACCGTTAAATATTCAGTTTTCAAACTTTCATGAATGTGGTGTCGGAGAAAAATCATAGCTTTAGCCTTTTCTTGATGGGACGCATCATTTCCTGGCAATATAGCCTTTCCAAAGTCCTTTGCTTGAAGATGGATTTCAGCATCTAAAACCCATGATAGATAATTCTTCTCGGTGATGTCAAGAGCATTAAATTCAAGATTTGAAAGGCTGGAAGACATGATTCAAACTAAAAATAATGATAATAATTAGAATCATAATATAAAATCTTGTTATAAATTAAAACATAATTTAAAGAACTGTAAATAAACATGCTAAGAAAATAAAAAGAAGATGAGATAGAAATGGTAGTAAACTCACAGCGAGACCTATCTCATCCGAAGATAAGAAAGAGGATGCATATTTAATATATAATATATAGAAAGCAGTAAAGAATTAAACAAATGGAGCCCACTAATAAATTTACTAGTGTCGCCACCATAAAAGGTAAATAAATGCATAAATAAATGGAGCCCACTAATATTAGTGTTGCTTCCATGAAAAATAAATAAAGCAATAAATAATTAAATTAAACAAAAGGAGCTTAGTATCGCCACCATGAAATAAATAAATAAAGCAGTAAATAAAGAATTAGAATTAAATTACAAATGGAGCTTAGTATCGCCACCATGAAATAAATAAAGCAGTAAGTGAAGAATTAAAATTAAATTACAAATGAAGCTTAATGTCGCCACCATGAAATAAATGAATAAGGAGTGGAAAGAATATATAAACATAAATAAATTATTGTAAATAGTAAAATATAAATTTACCGTGAATAGTAAAATTACTATTCACTGTAAATAGTGAATAAAATAAAATTACTGAAAGATTAAATCTAGACTTTCATATAGGAGTCAAAATGAATAAAATAAAATAAAATTAACATGAATAGTAAAAATTACTATTTATTGTGAATAGTAAATAGTAAATAATCTCAAATCTTAACCATGGAACCCGATGTTCAAAATAATCGGTAAAAGTAGAACTTTAATTCCATATAATGGTTAAGATTATCTCAGATAGATAAAATGAATATATATAATGAAAATATAAAAGATAATAAGAAAATCCTACCTTAGTAGAGTGATTGTGCTGATAACGTGTTATAAAACCGATGAAAATAAAGAACAATAATAGAGAGATTTTAGAGAGAGAGAGAGAGTAGAGAGAAGTTCTCATTCCAGTATATTCTGAATGTTTACAAAAGACCTCTATTTATAGATAGAAAATTGGTCTTTAGTGTAATTTACATCTCAGGGTCATAAGAGGTAATTTCCCTTTAAACTTTCACATATGAAGCAATAGTAAACATGTGATAGTAAACATGTGAAGTAATAGTAATCATGTGAGTAATAATGGACATACATATACATATATTTATAACACTCCCCCTTGGATGTTCATTATGAATGTGCCTTGTTAAAAACTTTTCCATCTCCTCTGCTACATGTTTCATCGCTTGCTGCTTGAATTGTTTAGATGGGGACAAAAGTGTTGCTTTTGCAAACTTAAATTAGAGAAAGCTTACCCATTCTACTGAATTCCACAATATTTTTTTGATTTAAAACCCTAAATAATTTTTATATATTTAACACTCTAAATTAACTAAATTGTTAAATGTAAAAATATATAGTCATAAAACATTTTAATATGTTGGATGCACTAAAAAAAATATTATAAAATATTGGATACATTATAAAATATACTTCCTCCAGTCATAATTATAAGACCACTTGTGTAGTGCAAATTTTGCATTACACAAGTGGTCTTATAATTAGGACCAGAGGAAGTATATTTTAAGCATACACTAAATCAAGAAAAATACTATACCTCATATCCTAAATATAAGGCACAACTGACTTTTTAGAGTGATTAAGGAAACTAAATAAATTACTTAATTATATTATAAATTGTGTATCATTAAATTATATATCAATTTATAAATTAAACAAATTAGTCAGCATAAAAACCATAAGTATAAATGCTTTCAAGTAACTTATTTAACTTTCTTAATCTCTTCAAAAAAGCTAATTAGATCTTATATTAAGAATCGAAGGAAGTTCCTTAATCTTCAATTTTATGATTACAAAGGGATAATTTTAAGAGAACTAGAAAATTTAATTTAATTGACATGCTTATATAATAGAGGATTAATGTAGCTAAATTCAAAATACGTAAACTCTTAATTAAATAATACATATTTGAGGGCATTTATGTGTTTTTGCATGAATTTCCAAAAGGAGAATGACCCAAAAAAAAAATAATAATAATCAGAACTTTGAAATTGTAAAATATCAAATCAAGTATTTATCGAGTTGTGAATTACTTATCAAATCTCATCATTACTTTATTAATTCTTGATAACAACCCTAATTTAAGATTTTGCAATTTCAGAATTCTTTTGTTTTGTTTTTGTCATTTTCCCATTTCTCAAATCCCATTTTTTTAAGAGTAGCATGGGATAATAAAATTGGAAGCATCTATTTTATCCTTACCTACTTTGGAAGATCTTTGAATGGGAAGTTAATTTTTTGTGACAGAATTTTTTTGTTGCAAAAAAGGAATTTTTTGTTGCAAAATTCGTTTGCGACGGAATTGGTCCGGCACAAAAATAGCCTCGCAATTACGATGGAAAATGCCAATTCCGTCGCAAAATTTTGAAATTTGTAATGAAAATCAATTCCATCGCAAAATTTTGGAATTTGTGACAAAATTGAATTTCGTCGCAAAATTTTCGAATTTGTGATGGTATTAAATTATGTTGCAAATTTTAGAATTTTGCGACGGAATTCAATTACGTCACAAATTTCAGAATTTTTTTAAAAAATAATAATTCATAAAATAATATAAAAAATATGAAATTACATTAAAAAAATATGAAATAAAGAAAACTTGTATATTATAAAAATACATAGTAACAATCATAAAAAGTTTACAAAGAGAAAACAAAATATAAATAATAATGATTTTATTTTGAATGATACTAAATTCATATTAATGTGATTTACTATAAATTAATGTTAATTATGATTTAAAAATGTTACAAATATATTACAAATGGTAAAAATATTATAAATTACATGAGTTAATATTCTATAATGTTAAATATTATGTTGGCCAAACAATATAATTCAATATTATTGTCAATGTAAAATGAACTTAGAATAAGTCAAAGCAATCACTTATATGTGAATTTATTAATTTTTTGGTATAATATATATTTATATGATATTAAGATTGCAAAATCATAGCAATTTTTTTTCTCGTTTAATTTGAACAAATCCTATCTTATTATTTAAAAAATATCGAATGAGTTATATAAGGTTCCGTTTGACTGTTTGAGAAGAGGAGCGACGGTATATATGGGATATAGCGGCAAAAATTAAAGCACCGGGTCTATATATTCAATAAATTTGTCAACAAATTCATATATATATATATATATATATATATATATATATATATATATATATCGGGTCATTAATTAATTATTAGATTATGAAATGTTCATCATTCTCCTGGATTTGTTATCATCTACACATTCATGAACAAACACCATTATGAAATTTCTACTTCTGATGAATTTCTTCTAGAACGAGAGATGCAGATCCATCGGAAATCATTCTCACATGATGATTTTTCCTATCCTATTTGTTCAACACATGCATACATGTTTTAATTTCTTAATCTTATCACAATATTATTATGATAATATTGATTAAAACAAGAATGATCAAGAAAAGGAAAAGTACGTGATGCAAGATATAAATACAATAATATTGATATTAATTGTCTTATCAAATGAATCAGAGTGATTTGTAAAAGCATGTGATATCAGATTAAGATGGGTTTATTTATTCTTGTAATAATAATTAATCCCATAGAAAATTTTTACAAGACATGTGTCGAAAAAATAGAAGTATAAAAAAAATTATAGGAGAGGGAGGGAGGTTACTAGTGAAGGAGGAGAGTAGAGGCATAGTTCGAAGAGATGAGGCGGTGACCGGAGAGATTAGAGCCTTGCAAGGCAAAGACGAGTCACAAATCGAAGGCTTGCAAGGTGGAGGCGACCACAGAGGCAGAGATCGGACACTTCAAGGTGGAGGTGAGGCGCAGGCGACCATGGGCTTAAGAGTGACAAGCAGAGAATGAAATGTCAAAATAGGAAGATATTTTCCGTTTTGCTATGGAAGTACTCATTTTCGTCGCTAAAAGGAAACTAAAATGGCCACCGTTTTGTGACGGAATTTCATTTCCATTGCAAAATTTTGTGACGGACTTTCATTTCCTTCGCAAAAATCCCACTTTTTGTGATGAAAAAAATTTCCGTTGCAAAAAGTGGGAATTTTGCAATGGAATTTCATTTCTGTTGCAAAAGTCCAACTTTTTGTGACGTATTTTATATTCCGTCATAAACAGGCTAAAATTTGCAATGGAAAAAATTCCGTCACAAATTTGCTCTTTTCTTATAGTGGATTTTCCCTTTTGTCTTATCGGATATGAATTTTTAAAAAATATTATTGTTATAAAAAAAAGAAGATCTGAACAGACAGGTCGCAGTCCGGGGGGAAAAAAAGAAAAAGAAAGCTCAAGAGATATTATTATTTTCTATTTTGCTTTCATGATTTTGGACAGTTCTGCGTTGAGCATTTATTGCCTACACATGTTTGGTTTTGATACTATTTCTTAAAAATTGAACAATGAATATTCAAACTCATTGTGTTAGCTGTGGACTTGGACATTATGAACTTGTATGATTTATGATACATGTATGATATATTCTTCCCATTGTGTCCAATAATACCCAAATCGGCAAGTTTACTTTATTAATTTTGTTCAGGATGTATTTGATTTGAGGGAAGGGAAGAGAAAATGATTCTCTCCCCTCATTTGGTTTAAAATTTTGGAGGGAAGGGAAGCAAAAATTTTAAACCGCCCTCCCCTCCCCTCTCAAACCAAACAAAAAATCATTTGGTTTAAAATTTTGTACGGTGATTCAATTACAATCAATTTTTTGCAAAGAGTTGTTGTGATTGGAACTTGTTATTACTAAATGAAACTTGCGAATTGATAAATTAAACTTGCCTATTTCTCATGTTTTTCAGTAATTGAATTACAACGGGTTTAGGGTAGAAGTATTATTATGACTAGGAACTTGTAAATTACTAAAAAAGACTTGTGAATTGGGAAATTAAACCAAATGAATTACAATGGGTTTAGGGTAGAAGTATTATTATGATTGGGAAGTAGTAAATTACTAAAAGACTTGTGAATTGAGAAATTAAACCCCATGAATCGAGAAACCAAAGTTGCTAGTGTAATAACCATTGGTTAAATTTATACATTGGATATAGTTTTTAGGAATGGGTCAACAAACTACACCTAAATGAAAGATATTAGTTAGAGAACAGGTTCATTACTCTCAACAAAATTCATTGTATTCCATCAATGTTCGAATGTCATGTTGGTAGAGGATGAAAATTTCTCCCACATATCACGTGATTGAACCTGACATATCCTATCAACATAAAAAAAGAATTCATAATACTCCAACCACCAGTGAAGGCAAAAATTTGTTGATCAGAATTAAAGAATCCATGGAGAAGTTCCTTGCTAGTATTCTTGAAAATATGCTAAAAGATCCTCAGAATTGGCTACAACACAAACAATTTGCTTAGGAACAAGACAATAAATTTAGATTGAATCTGAAATATGAGCAGAACACCAACCTTGCCATTTTAAGCCTGAAGTTTCAATCATGAATATAGCTTCATAAACTAAGGCACGCTTTCAAAAATAAAGAACTTTCAATCAGGAATAATATTTTCCATGAAGTTGTAATGAATGTGACTTTGTTAATTTGCTAAATTAAACTCACTTAGTACATCAAGAAACAAACTCATCATAAAAATGGGTCCCAATTGGAATCTTTTTTTTCAAAAGTTGGGTAGCTTGTGTATAGTAGTACTCGTCGCATTTGGGGCCCATGCTAAACAATAGATACATTGAAGAATGATATCCATGGAGAACTTCCTTATACATTGAAGAATCTCATCAATCTCGATTTAAGCTTAAATCACTTGATTGGTCATTTACCACATGTGAATTGTAACGCCCCTATTTTTTAAGTCTATTATGAGGTTTAGTTATGATCCTAGGACTCTTATTAAACTACTTTGTGTGTATTTATCAGAATGAAGGTGTTAACAGATCTGAGTAAGTCACAACAGAGAGCGTACTTAATGTTTGGACAAATGAGTTACTGATTTTATATGCGCAGACATATGCTGGTTAATTAAAATTCCCGAAGGAATAAAAACGTGATACAATTTAAACATCATCGTGTTGTTCACAGTTTACGCGTTACATTACAGTGATCCGAAAGGTTCAATAAACTAATACACAATCTATTCCAAAATATAACTCCTCCTGAGTCTTCATGCGTGTTGCTTACCCTTTTCTCCAGCTCCCGATCCTCTAGATCCTGAAGCTAAAGTAAATTCTAAGATTCAATGCCCATTAAATCTCGGGTAACAGTTAACCTTATGCTCAAGTATAAACAGTATATGTGTGACAGATATTCATTACAATTCAACATATAATCGTACATAGTACACAACACATGTATTAGTTCATATCTCAACAATACTTCTACATAGCACACAACACATATAAGGTTCACCTCTACATAGCACACAGCCCATGTAAGGTCCACATAATTTGCACATAAACAAATGCCATGCCCTGGAGTGTGTCTTCAGCGCTAGGAAAACATCCATACGATATTACCAAGACTGTAACCCGTTTTCAAATTAAAGCTGAATGTATTTAAAATGATGACCTAAGACCCAGTCTTAGCCACAGTTCATGACCCAAGACCAAGTTTT
Organism: Acacia confusa; assembly: GCA_037074495.1. Taxonomy (NCBI): domain Eukaryota; kingdom Viridiplantae; phylum Streptophyta; class Magnoliopsida; order Fabales; family Fabaceae; genus Acacia; species Acacia confusa. The sequence goes on along the minus strand of CM073502.1, from coordinate 39,469,704 downwards.
GTCCATGACTATATGAAACATCACATCACATATAAGCATACAAACAACATAAGAGTTAGAGTTACAGTACATGTCCGTACCTTAGTCCTTGGCGCTAGAGGTATGTTCACCTTTTGGTATTGGGTCCAAACCTTTCCGGGTATCCTATAATACCATCACCACATTATTTGTAAGATCCCAAATTCCACGTTCGAAAATCGTGTCGATCGACACTTAGTTTTAAGAAAATCAACAGAGTTTGAGATGTTACAGCTTAGAGTACTACGGAAATGGATAGCGTGCGCTAAGATTCGGACAATGAGTATCTGATATAGAATGCCCAGACATATGATGATGCCCCGACATAAGCTGATATATTAAATATCCTGAAGGAATATTCATGTGATACAATTTACAGAGATTAAATACAGTTCTCTGATAAAGAAAGTCTTAAACGAGACCTATGGCTTGGAACCTAACATCAGTTAATCAGACAATTTGACCAGGTCGGTGTTCAATCTAATGAGAGTCTCACCAACTCTATGGCGACTTGTGACAACCCACCGATGAACCCTTCCTTAGTTTAAGCACCAAATGGTTTGAAATAACTTTATTAGATTCATGCCAGAACTAAGTCTTAATAACTTCTACCAACCTTCGTCTTCGACCGCTGCCTCTTCACGGCTCTACCCACCGGCATATTCTCTATCCCGGTTTCTTCCCTGTACTATTCATTAAGACTGAGGTCCAATGCCCATTAGACCTCAGGTAACAGTTAACCTTATGCTCAAGTATAACAGTATATATGACATATATTCATTTACAATTTAGCATATAACTATACATAGCACACAGCACATGTCATAGTTCACATCACAACAATACCTCTACATAGCACACAACCCATGTAAGGTCCACATAGTTTGCACATAAACCAGTGCCACGCCCCGGAGCGTGTCCTCAGCGCTAGGAAAACATCCATACGACATTACCAAGACTGTAACCCATTTTCACATAATAGCTGAATGTATAAACAGTGACTTAAGACAGAGTCTTAATCACGGTGCATGACCCAAGATCCAGTCTTGTCCACGACTATATGAATCATCACATCACATATAGAGTATACAAGTAGCATAAGAGTTAGAGTTACAGTACGCGTCCATACCTTCATTGACGATATCGGGTACTTTCGTCGAAATATGGTACGTTTGACAGCGGTACAACGACGGTACGACATCGGAAATAGCGGTTCGTGTTTTCAGATATCCTATAAGGATTATATCACAGATATGAATATTTAACATCATAACAGACATTTTAGGTACAAATTACCATTTTGCCCCTAGTTTGATTAGTCGGTGGAATTTTGCCAGAGCTTCGCTACTTTGACTTTAATCTTCCAAAATTTTGTCGTATCTCTTTCTCCATCATATTTTCGAAATAAATACCATATTTAAACTTAAGCATGATATCAACAACATATTGGAAGACTAAAAGATCAAACTAACATTTCTACCATAACTACCGAACAAAGCTAGAATCTTAAGACTAGGGACCGAAGAACTTACCCAGAACCTTGCTACTCCTTCCTCTGAGCTCCTCCCTCTCTGTAACATCTCTCTAGATTTCGAACTAGGCAAGTGAATTGGTGAGAAAATGAAGAAGAATGGAAGGGCTATTTATAGAAAAAGGCATTTTGGTAATTCCTTTGAACTTTGTCTGATCAGTTTCTGACTGTCGGATCGCACTTCTTTAAGGTGGCAAGATCTTGGCCATACACCTTACTATGCTGACCTCATCCTATGTCACTAAGGTGATGTCACCAACTTGCTTAAGAAGCTTTCTTTCGATAAAGTCCCTGTTCGGTGTTCTAATCATGTAATCTTGAGAAATCTCAAAATTCTGGGAACATAGCCCCGAAGATCTTTTCTTTCTCTTTTAAGATACATGAGTTATCTAAATTTTTGATCTTATTAAGGACATTCCGTTACCTGCCGAACATTTTCGGACAACCGCTGTCGGTTACGGAAATAACTTCGGAGATAGCCTACTTTAAGATAAAAATTCACTTGTATATAATAAGTCCTTATGTTAGATACTTAGTTCATATATTTTGAGATATGATTTATTTTCTATCAGTTCTCCTCTATTCTATTTGTTTTTTCTCAAAATATCTCACTTTATATTATTATTATAATCATAAATATGTAGATATTATTATTTTGCTACTACACACACACACATGCACAACACTTAGACACACATACACTCACAACTCTCCACATCTCATAACACTCACACACCACACATCACACACACACACAAATTTCGGTTTTTCTTCTTTATTCATGTCTAAACAATTAGCCATTAATTATTTAACTAATCATTTACTAATTGTTGACAATTTTTTTTAATTAGTAATGATTATTATCTCACAACTATTTTACTTACATTGGTATTTTATGTCCCATGTAATATATCAAAAATCACGCAGTCAATTTTGGTTTCAGAATACTTTTTAATTTTTCTTCTTTTTATTTTCAAAGGAAATAATTTATTAAATTGTCTAAATTAAGGACAATATTCTTTCTAATTTTTAATAATTATTTTACTACCCTTTAGAATTTATCACAATTCTTTTTTGGATGTTTTATGACCCTAAAATGCATTTTTAAGCCTTTTTGACACTTAATTTTCTTTATCCCTCCTAATTTCATGAGAAATCACCTTAGGAAATAAGGTAATTATTATACTAATTTTGAGACCACAAATTCACCTATTTCCAATAGGTATTATTTGTCAATATAATTATCCGGGTATTACATTATTTCCCGTATAATTAACATCCTAAGAGAGGGCCTCATCCCTATTGACCCTTCTACTCCCGGTAAATTTTATTATTAATTAATACTGACACTTTCCGTTAGTTAATAATTTCCCTTAACATTTCTCATTCCTTTTTCTAATAATATTTATTATTATTGTTGTTGTTGTTGTTGTTGTTATTATCCCCAATAATAATAATAATTCCTCATTTATTATTTATTATTATCACTCTTTCTCAATAATAATAACACTATCTGTTATTATTATCATTATTTTAAATTTCATAATAATAACACTAATTTTTATTTATTTATTCTATTAGTATTATTATTTTATCAATCATTATCATCTCTTCATAGTTAATGTAAACTCTTATTAATTATTTATCACTAATTCTTGTTATTTATTTATTCCATCTCCTAATGATAGTATTTATCTACCATTATTATTATCTTCATCATTTTAGAAATTATTCCAACTCCCAGAACTTCTCCAATAACCTGCATATATTACACCTTATGTAATACCCCAGATTACATTTATTTATATTTATAATAATAATAATAATAATGATATAGTATTAGTTTGATTTTAGTAGTTTAGATTAATTTGATTAGTTTAGATGAATCTGATTTTTATTAATCTAGATTGATTGATTTGATTGAATTTAATAATTTTGGTAATATTTTATAATTCATTAATTTAAAATAGCTAAAGAGCTAAACCCTAACTTAGACTACAAGTTTAGCTCTAACCTAGACTACAAGTTTAGCTCTAACTATAAATATTAGCTCTAGCTGTCTAGCCTTAGTCTTCGCTCATATTTCTCTTCTCCTTACCCCTTTCTCTGTAAACTCTGCGTCAAATTGCTCTTTAGGAATTTAGCAAACACGGAGACCAGGTAATCCTAATCCCTAGAACAAATTTTCTTCCTTTCCGACTGAACATAGGTTGATTATGTTCTCTTGTGTGCACTTATATCTTCTTCCTCAGTTTGCGTGAATCCTGAATTTGCCTTCCGTGCGTCCCTCCTGCTGCAACTTTTAATTGATATATTTCATTTGTCTTCTTCTTCTTTTACCATGGGCCCACCGTCATTATTTTATCATTGTCTCTTCCTTTTAATCTTTTTGGTCAAATGTCTCTTCCTTTTTAATCAACACATATATGTATGGCTATTTGACCACCTGAAGAAACGTGACTACTGTGTGTAACCAAACAAAGAAAAAGAGATGGTGAATTCCCAATGTATGAGACCTATAAGACGTTGATTATTGAGTCGTACAACAAAGAATAAATCTTGAAATTCTTCATCAAGCAGCTTGAGTTAGGTTATTATATAATCACTATATTAGATCTTTCAAATGCCTTTGCACCTACGTATATACCAATTAATTAATTGTGTTGGCTTAGTCATCTTTTTGTTTATTCATAATGATTATTTCAAATCATCTTATGTGCTTATGTTCTATTTTTAATTATTTTAATTGTTTTATTTTATCTTTTTATTTTGTGTGATTAAAATAATTTAATTGTGGGAGGATAGCTTTGGGATGGTACCTCCTAAAGTGATGAACACAACTCTTAGGCTTTATGCCCTCGAAATAATATTTGATGTGAACCGATTGTATTCGTTCTTCCCAAAGTGGTGTCTGGCAGGTTTCCGGGATACTAGTAGCAGCTTTGGGAAGAGGTGTGCACACTAGGAAGAATTATTTTATGGCCAAATTTGATGAATTGTGACTGGCAGGTTTCCGGGTCACAGGGTAGACTAGCAGGTTTCTGGGTCTACCATGGTTCTCTTCCCACTAGAAAATTCTGAAAACAATGACACCTTTTAATTTATACATATACACATATGATGTCTTTATTTTATTTATTTTGCAATTAATTTATCTTATTTGATAATTATTTTATTTTGGAATTAATTTATTTTATCTTACAATTATTTTATTTTGTTTCGTAATTAATTTATTTTGTTTCAATGCATATCAAATTGTTTATCTATTTATTTACTTCAGTTTTATTTTATTTTTATTTTATCTTTATTTAATTAGGATTACTAACTTTTGCTGATGTTTGCGTTCTTGAGCTGCGATGATCCTTCGGGGGAGCAGAATTTCGGTGAAACAAGTGCCAAGAGTTTGGGGCTAGCTGTGAGATGTGAGAAAGGACGTCCAATTAAATTTTAATTATCTCCCTTTTATTTCTATATTTCGCACAAGACATTTTGTTTTAGTTTAGATTTATTGTGATGTAATAAGTAACCTTGCACTTGTCCCATACAAGTGCGACGGTAACACTTCCCGTAATTTGATTATTTTGAATTTTTAATCATTATTTATGAAAAGCTATCGAAGTTTTATGTTATTTTAACTCTAGAAATTCGGGGGTGTTACACCTTAAATTATGCTTTAATAATTTTTATACAAAAATGAAAGTATGCAAACCAAAACCACTAATACCTTGGCATGTATTTGAAATATGGTGTGTGTGTGGGTATGAAACGAAAATGCTCTCCTTTCTTTTAGTCCAGGATAACAACACGTTACAGTGAGCATATGATTTATTTTTTCTCTTTCCTTCCATCCATTATACATGTTCAAAACCGAAACAGTGTATAAGTAGAGTTTTCCTTCCTATTATCATATATTCAGCAGCGTTTTTAAGATTATATGACAGCAAAAATGTAATAGTTCAGCCAAGAAAAAATACAGAAACGAAAACCACTTCTTTTTCATGCACACGTTCTAATTTTGTTTTGTCTTGTAGCCATTATAAACACCTACATATTAACCCTGTTAGGAAATAATGTTGGGCAATAAACATATGATCATAATCCCCCTAATTCAGGCCATAATTCAGGAATCACCATTAATCATCATTATTAGTCTTAATGAGCCTTTAAGAGTGTGGGTCTTTCTTCTTGTATATATGTAGACCTATTGTACATGAATTATGCAAGCAATACAGATTATTTCACTACATGGTATCAGAGGCCATTTCATTTTGCCTGTCTGTAAGCTTCAGTTTCGTTCTGGTTCCTTTTTTTCTGTGACAGGAAGCAAGTTAAGCATAATCCAGTAAGAGTGGGAGTCATATTCGAAAATTTTTCCAGCCCTCACCTTGAGACACGCGCCACACCACCGGATTCCCCATCTCCCTATCTGTAGACGCCAAAAATTTGGCGGTGAACGGAGCTCTACAAGACGGCGCGTGGTGTTCACGCGTGGCCCAGGCAGATCCACGATGACGGCGCGTGACGACGCGTGGAGTGGTGTTTTGACCAGCAACTTCCAGATCCTGCTTCTCCTCCTCTTTTCCGGCAACTTCTGACAGGTTTCGTGGTTTGGGTTCATCGTTTTCTGATTTTTTGAACTTGCTTTTGGCCTATTTTATGTGCAATTGGATTGTGTTGGCATCTTTGTTGATGTGTTTTGACATCTAGTGACTCCTAACTACTTTTTGGACAAGTATTTGTCGTTTCGGGATCCTTGTGTGGTCCGTTTGTTTGTTGTTTGTTACTTGTACCGGGTGTTGTGAGTATTTTCTCTTGGAGGGTACTCGTTGGTGGGTGTTGTGATCGTAGTTAGAGACTGATTATTGTACCTATCTCATGGCTGAATCTCAAACATCTGATAGGGGTGGCCCCCGCCCCCCTAAAATTACAGAAGATAACCCAAATTTTTTAGGAAATTATCTTTTAGCCTATAAAAGTTTTATGATTTTCAATTTAGTCCTTATGTGTAAAGTACATAGAGGGACTAAATTGAAAAAATTAAAAAATCTTTATGGGGTTTAAGTATAGTTTTCATAAACATCTGGATTCTATTCTATAATTTTTGCCCCTTGAAATAAAGTTTTATAAACATTTAAGTTCTATTTTGTAATTTTCGCCCCCCTTAACTGAAATTCCTGGTTCCGCCCCTCTTAAAGCATCTACAAGTAAGAGATCTCAGATCATATACATGAAAATATTTTTCTAGTAATATTTATATATACTATTCACTTAAATTATTTTTATTAATATTCTTAAAATATTTTAGATCGATAGAAAAAGTTATATACATGTTTTCAGTTTTATTAGAGAAGAAGATATTGTGAGATGGGCAAACTTTTTCTTTTCTAAGGAGAAAAGGACCTCTGGAATTAAGAGTGTATGGACCAAAAAAACCTCCACACTTCGACCCAAAAAAAAAAAACCTCCACACAAATTTCGTATGCTTCACTCATTTTTTGGGAAGTAATAACAATGTCTCTATAAAAATTTAAAATATAATATCACTTGTGGTTTGGTCAATGAGTCTACCATACGTGGAAAATTTCGCCAAGCATGTCTCTGCTTTCTTCTTGAATTTATGAACACAACATTCTTAAGTATAAATTTAAATATTTGTCTAGAATTTTATTATTTAAGTACATTTTGTTTACGAAAATTTGAATAATTTGTCGGTAGAAAATCCTAAAACGTGACGTAACAAACACAATTAGAAAAAAGTAGTACTGTTCATAGTCATATGTCATCTGGCAAATATTAAAAGAGAAGACTTGGAAAATATGAAGACTTTGAAATGGTGAGAGGAGACAAGAAATTATCCTAATAGTGACAAAATTTTATTTTATTTGAAGTAATCATTAGGATGAGGAATTTTGTACTATTGTTGTGTGGAAAAAATTTTGCATATCAATTGAAAAGGATATTTCAAGATTCCTGTTGTCTTGATCTATTAGTCTATCATACAGTAGTTAGAAACGATTTTTTGTTTTTTTTTTTTTATATAACTTGCTTGAGATTTAAATTTTTCTCCACACCTATATTGAATGCTATTTTTTCAATTATAATAGTAATAATAATATTTGGTATAATAACAAATTAAGCATCTACTGGTAAGAGTTTATATACAAGAAAATATTTTTTTGATTATAGTCAAATATTCAATTGATTTATATTTTCTATGTTTTTTTTTAAAATATTTAATTTGAAATGAAAAAAATTATATAAGAATGTTTTCATTTTTACTTGAGGGGAAGATACTGTGAGATGAAAAAACTCTTACTTTTCTAATGTGGAGAAGTTTTCCGGAAAATTGAAAATACCTTTCGGAAATTAGGAGGGGTGGATCAAGAAACCTTCCCAAAAATTTCGTGTAGTTCACTCATTATTTATGAAAATAGGAATAATTTTGGTCAAATAAAGGCTTTAGTGAAGATTTAGGAATTAATTCAAATGATAATGTCTTACCCGTAATTAATTGACAATTTATGGTATACAATAGATAGATAATGAATGCCATTGTTTAAAATTTTTATCGAAAATCAATTTCTATACATTGGTTTTGGAATTACTCTTTTTACCTCTGCTCAATAAAAATTAATAAAAATGTTCAACTTCAGTTTTCTTAATCAATATTTATTTAATTTTTGTTAAAAATATTAATAATATTGTTCCAAAACTTTCTCGTAAAAGATTAATTAAGCTTTAAGAATATATATCATTTTCCAGGTTATATTGTTGGACTTTTTTTTTTTTTATATATAAAAAAGTTTTGGAGGGGTTCGACACCAGTCCCCCACTAAGGTCAGGGCACTGCCCCAGACTCTATGAGCACTTACTGGGGACTTACGAGATCGACTATCAAAAGAGTCCCAACAACGGCAGAGAGGATCGAACCCACATCCTAAGAGATTAATCTTGGACCCCTTACCATCTATGCTAATTCTCTTTGGCATATTGTTGGACTTTACTATGCGTAAATATTGAATTAATTAGTCATGTATAGTTGGGCCAACAATAACTAATTTGTTGGCAAACAAATAATACAAACTAAAATTATCCCCTTTCTCTCCCTATATATATATATATATATATATATATATATATATAATACTATTTTGTTTTTAGTTATAATAGCTATATCTACCATAATAATAGTTGAAGCATCTACGAGTAAGAGATCTCAGAACATATACGAAATTTTTTTTTTAGTGATATTTATATATACTATTCAGTTAAATTATTTTTATTAGTATTCTTAAAATATTTTAAATGGAAAAATTATATACATGTTTTCAGTTTTATTAGAGATGAAGATATTGTGAGAAGGAGAAACTTTTACTTTTCTAAGTAGAAAATGACCTCTGGAATTAAGAGTGGATGGATCAAAAAACCTCCACTCAAATTTCGTATGCTTCACTCATTTTTTGGGAAGTTACAATGTCACTATAAAAATTTAAAATATAATATCAATTGTGACTTGGTCAATGAGTCTATCATACGTGGAAAAGTTTGCCAATCATGTCTCTACTTTCTTGAATTTATGAACACAACATTCTTAAGTATAAATTTAAATATTTGTCTAGAATTTTATTAATTAAGTAAATTTTGTTTACGAAAATTTGAATAATTTGTCGGTAGAAAATCCTAAAACGTGACCCGACAAACACGATTAGAAAAAAGTAGTACTGTTGATAGTCATATGTCATTTGACAAATATTAAAAGATAAGACTTTGAAATGGTGAGAGGAGACAAGAAATTATCCTAATAGTGACAAAAATTTATTTTATTTGAGGTAATCATTAGGATGAGGAATTTAGTGCTACTATTGTGTGGAAAAAATTTTGCTTATCAATTGAAAAGGAAATTTCAAGATTCCTGTTGTCTTGATCTATTAGTCTATCATACAGTAGTTAGAAAAGTTTTTTTTTTTTAATATAACTTGCTAGAGATTTAAATTTTTCTTCATATCTATATTGAATGCTATTTTTTTTATTATAATAGTAATTGTTACGGATATCTCACAAATGGGCCCAGCTCAATAACCAGAGAGCCTAGTCAAAATGGTTTCAGTTATGCTCATAACCGCTTCCTTGAAAATAGGAGTGGTTTTATCAAGAATATCTATCGTTATGGTAACCGCCAATGAAAGAAGGAGATTATTCAAAAACGCATATCTTGATATCCCTAAAATAAAGGATAAATCCAACAGATTAAGATAGGGCCTAGGTACGCCTATAAATAGGGTAAACCCCTTACAAGGTACACACTTCTGAAACCCTAGCTTTTTTATTCACACATCTCACACACACCACCCCTTCTGGCTATCATTAGCTTGTCGTATACTCTCGAACTACGTGGACTTTGATCCACACTATGGTACGTAGGACCCCGGGATTTTACCCCGGGCCAAGTCCAACCCAACTTGTGATCCACACCGGATCATTGGCGTCGTCTGTGGGGACTGTAAAGTCCTATTCCCGTGACCCGTGATGGCTAATACCAGAAGCAAAAGCCACCCGCATGCACACGAGCAAGGTCAGGAACAAAATTTTAGCGAGACCCAACAGCAGGACGTTCAAGGCGTTAATCAGGAACAAATGGAGGAGCCCCCGGACTCGAACCTGGATGGACGAGCAGGCCAAACGCTGGAAAATACTAACCACGCTGGTCCCTCAAAGTTTCAGATTGGCAACCCGGACATACGGCTCCTACATAACATTGCTGAATCAATGTTGAAACGAATCGAGAATGTAGAAGAACGCGACAATCTTCAGAACCAGAAGATTGACCATATGACCGAGGTGATGAACCAAATCCTTAAACACTTACAAGACCCTCTTCAGGAGGAACGTCGGGATGATCAGCAGAATGAGGACGAAGAAACCAATCACCAAACTGTTGATCCCCTACAGGAGGACCATCCCGGGCAAGGCCGAATAGTTTCAACAAAAAATTCTCAGCAAAGTAATCACCGGGATGCAAGTCAGGAGGATCAAGCCCGAGCACAGAGGAAAGACAGCCGTACCTCGGACAATCAGGGAATTCCGCCAGACTCCGGAAGGTACAAGATGTGGTATGGGGACGGAGGACAAAACAACAGCCCATTCTCAGATGAAATTACGGAAGCTGAGTACCCAAGGAAATTTAGTACATCCGACCTCCCTAAGTACGACGGAAGTCAGGATCCCCAGACACACTTGAACACTTTCGACACTGAGATGCTGGTCCGAGGATTCAAGAGGCCAATCATTTCCAGGCTGTTCACCTCAACGTTACGAGGAGCCGCTCAAATTTGGTTCCGGACTCTATCTCCCAAGTCCATTACCGACTTCAATGACCTGAGCGAGAAATTCCTGCTGAATTTCGCGACAAGCAAAAAGCAACCCAGGTCGGTCTACACGCTGGACAGAATCAAGCAGCAACCCGGTGAAACCCTTCAGAAGTATTTGGATCGTTTCAAGGCTGCCGCATTGCAAATCCAGGGATTAACGGAAAGCGTCCACGTACACTTGCTCATCTCGGGCTTAGATAGCGAATCCAGAATGGGGAGATCGGTCATATCTGGCGAGATCAAGACGCTGGAAGAATTCCATAGACGAGCCAAAAAGTATCTGGACATCGAGCAGATGCAGATAGCCAACGCGTCGGGAAAAGAGAGACAGAAAAGCCCACCCCCGAAAGGGAAGGACCGGGCAGCAAGAGACCGACCTCGGAACTCGGACCAGAAAACACGAGGACAAAGGCATGAGGGGAAGTATGAGAGATATACTCCACTAAATGTCCCTCGTTCACAGCTATGGAGAGTGGTAGCCTTGACCGAGATGAGGAAGGTAGAGCGACCCCGACCACTTTATAACAAGGGAAAGTTGGACCGCACACGATTTTGCGAATTCCATAATGGACCCGGGCACACAACGGATGAGTGCTGGGACCTTAGAGATGCGGTTGAAAAGTTTATCTGAGATGGAAAATTACATCAGTACGTTATCAAAACACTAGGGCAAAAAGCCAAGCGCAAGCAGACGGATCGGAGTATAAGCCCGGTCTCCCAGAGGAGAAAGCCGGACGAAGCCCGGAGAGAGCACGATAATGAGGACGAGTTCCCAGAAGCAGAGTTTGACTGCAATGTCATTAGTGGAGGTTACGGAGGTGGCGGCGATACCGCCAATCAGCGGAAGAAATACCTTCGGGAAGTCTTAACCATCAGGGGACGACCGACCTTCAAGCCGAAACCATCGCAAACAAAAGAGCCTCCTAAGCTGTTCTTTACTCAGGAAGATCTGAGGGACGTAATCCCGGGTCATCAAGACGGACTGGTTATAACCGGCCTTCTGGGAAAATGCCGTGTAAAGAAGATATTCATCAATCCTGGCAGTGCGGTGGATATCATCCTGTGGGACGCCTTTAAGCGCATGGACCTCGACCCAGAGAATTTAAAGCCGTGCAGGACAACCTTAATCGGGTTCAACGGACAAGATACAAGTCCCAAAGGGTGTATAGAACTAAAAATGACCTTGGGCTCTAAGAAGCCTTTAAGACGGAGCGAGTCAAGTTTATTGTAGCGGATTTCCCTTCGTCTTACAATATAATCTTAGGCAGACCAACTATTCATAGTTAGGACATGCTCATATCAACTAAGCATCAGAAGCTGAAAATGGTAAGTCGGAAGAATGAAGTCGTCACCGTCAAAGGTGATCAGAAGGAATCCCGGCAATGCTATTTCTCGACAGTTAAAAACAATGAACCCGGAACATCCAGCTCGCAGCAGAAAGGAACTCGAGATTCAGCGCCAATTGCGCCGAGCTCGGTCAACGTGGTAGAGCTGGATGTAAGAGAAGAAGCAAAGTTGATGAAAACAGAACCTGATGGAGAGCTCACAGGCTACCAACTAGGAGAGGAGCCCGGACAAATAACCAAGATCGGGAGTTCGCTGGCCGAGCAAGAAAAAATCGAGCTCAAAAAGCTGTTATGGAAAAACAAGGACGTATTCGCATGGAAACCTTCGGAGTTACCAGGAGTCAACCCGGCGTTCTGTTGTCACAAATTGACCATAAATCCACGATATACGCCGGTCTCGCAGAAGAAAAGAAAGATTGCACCGGACCGACAGAAAGCCCTAGCCGAGCATGTAAGAGAACTGCTGGATGCGGGATTCATCAGGGAAATCTAGTATACCACATGGTTATCAAATGTGGTAATGGTCAAGAAACCCAATGGCAAATGGAGGGTGTGCACCGACTACACCGATCTCAACAAAGCATGCCCCAAGGATGCTTACCCCATGCCAAATATTGACCAACTGGTGGACAATTCTTCGGGATTCCAGCTGCTCTCATTCATGGATGCGTATTCCGGCTATAACCAAATAGCTATGCATCCCGAAGACCAGGAGAAAACAGCTTTTATCACGGAAAAAGCTAATTACTGCTATAATGTCATGCCTTTCGGGCTGAAGAACGCAGGAGCTACTTACTAGAGGATGATGAATCAAGTGTTTGAGGCACAGCTCGGCAGGAATGTCGAAGTTTACATCGACGATATGATCGTCAAGTCAATTAAGCGATCCGACCACATCCAAGATTTGCAAGAAACATTTGATAAGCTCCGGGATCACAAAATCCGACTTAACCCAGCTAAATGTGCATTCGGGGTGCCAGCGGGTAAATTTCTCGGATTCCTGTTGACAAACCGGGGGATTGAGGCCAATTCGGACAAATGTCAGGCCGTCCTTAATATGGCTGCCCCAAAAAACAAAAAAGAGGTACAGCAGTTGACTGGCAGACTGGCCGCCCTGACAAGGTTCTTACCGAAATCGGCAGAAAATGCTCTTCCTTTGTTTAAGTTATTGAAGAAGGAAGCACAGCATGGAGAATGGAACTCAGAGTGTGAAGCCGCGTTTGACAAGATCAAAAAATGCCTGTCATTACCACCCAAGCTGACCAAACCCGAGCCCGGGGAAGATTTGATATTATATCTATCCGTGGCCCCAGAAGCAGTAAGTGTCGCCCTGGTGAAAGAAGATTCGACGGAACAGAAACCGATTTACTTTACAAGCCGGGCTTTGCAGAGTTCGGAGCTAAGATATCAAAGGTTGGAAAAGGTGGCCTTTGCGCTCCTCACTGCCGCAAGGAGATTACGTCCATACTTCCAGGGGCATAGAATAATTGTGCGAACCAGTCAGCCGATACGCCAAATACTCCACAAGCCTGACTTGGCAGGAAGAATGACTAGTTGGGCTATCGAACTGTCCGAATTCGACATAGTATATGAAGCTCGGCATGCTATTAAATCCCAGGCTTTAGCCGACTTCATTGCAGAACTGGTGCCAACAGAGGTAGTCCCGAAAGCCAACCTTGACGTTTGGAAAGTATTTGTAGACGGCTCGTCAAACGCCAAAGGAAGTGGAGCTGGGATCATAATCGAAAGCCCGGAAGGAGTCGTCATGGAACACTCCCTGCAATTGCACTTCAGAACGTCCAATAATCAGGCCGAGTATGAGGCTGTATTGGCCGGGCTATCGCAGACAAAAGATAATGGGGCCAGGCGGGTTCATCTTTCCACCGACTCTCAACTAGTCGCGGCCTAAATCAACGGTTCATACACGGTTAAGGGACCCTTGCTAATCAAGTATCTGGGGGAAGTCAGAGAGGCAATGGCCGACTTCGATGAGGTCGTAGTCACCCACATCCCCAGGGGAGAAAATGCGAGGGTAGATATCCTCTCCAAATTAGAAAGCATCAGGAACCTGGGAAATAATCGGACTGTAATACAACAAAGTCTGAAGGAGCCCACGTGTATCATGGTCATCGCGGCAGCAGAAGACTGGCGAAAGCCAATCTTAAATTATCTAGAAAAGGGAGTTAGCACAGACGATCTCGGGGAAGCAAGGCAGATAGCACGGACCGCGTTAATGTACACGGTGGTCGATGACCAACTCTACCCAAAAGGCCTCCAATCCCCAATGATGAGATGTTTAAACCAGGCAGAGGCCAAGTACGTGCTATCAGAGATACACGAAGGGATAAACGGACAACACATGGGGGCAAAGGCTTTAGCCCGGAAGGCCCTTAGAGCTGGATATTACTGGCCAACAATGGTCGTGGATTCCAGAGAGCATGTACGAACGTGCAAAAGCTGCCAAAAACATGCTCGGATCCTCTGGCCACCTCCGACCGAGTTGAAGACCATCACGGTTCCTTGGCCATTCTTTAAATGGGGTATGGACCTTCTTGGACCGTTCAAACCGGCCACAGGGCAACTGAAATGGCTTGTGGTGGCGGTGGATTATTTCACTAAGTGGATCGAGGCCGAACCACTGTCGACCATCTCGGCCGCTCGAATACAAAAGTTCTTCAAAAGAAATATTGTTGCAAGGTTCGGGATTCCTGCCGAGATCGTAACTGACAACGGTACTCAATTCATTGACCAAGGCTTCCAGAGGTTGATGTCCAAGCTCGAAATCAAGCACCATTTCGCCTCGGTAGAGCATCCGCAATCTAATGGGCAAGCCGAGGCAGCCAACAAAATCATTGTTGACGGGCTCAAGAAAAGGATGAGCAATGCAGAAAGTAACTGGGTCGAGGAACTATACCCGGTACTCTGGGGATACCGAACTAGTGTCCAAACCTCGACCCAGGAAACACCCTTCCGAATGACATATGGATGTGAGGCCATGATCCCGGTAGAAATTGGGCAAACATCATGGAAGAAAGCCAAAGTCATGGAGGAGGGAGAACACGCCAACAACAAGCAGTTAGCAGCCGAGCTAGACCTCATCGATGAAGTCAGAACGACGACACACTGCCGAGATCTGGCAACGAAGTAGCTGGTGGCAGCTAAGTATAACCGCAAAGTTAGACCACGAGCATTCGAAAAAGGTGACTTGGTATTACGCAGAGCGGATATCGGAAATAAGAATGCCCGGGACGGAAAACTTGCAGCAAACTGGGAGGGTCCTTACCGTGTTTCAGACAAAATGGGGCCCGGGACCTATGTCCTTGAGACGTTAGATGGCACGCCCATTAAATGAACATGGAACGCGGACAAACTAAGGACTTACTACAGCTAAAGACCGGGATGCACTCGGAATAAGCGCACAGCGGATGTCAGTGGTGACTGAGAACCGCTTTTCAGTTTCAACGGATGTCGGTGGTGACCGAGAACCATCTTTTATTACGCATTGTTTTGCTTTTGGCAGTATTTTCCATTGATTTTAAATTGTGTAATCCCAATTATTTCAATCAATAAAAAAGGTGGTTCAATTCATGGGCCAACCAAGTTATTACTTGTGAAATCAATGTAAAGATAGGCCGTGACAAAGGCAAGATAGTTAAACAAAGACTTGGGTTTCGCGATCCCGGTCATGATAAGATTTGTCAACAAGTCTTGTAAATGTTACGATGCATCGGAACTGTCCCCTGGGGTGGTGTGAGGTTGCCAAAAAAGATCCTGATCAGGTCGAAATGTTTAGTCTCCTATGCAAAAAGGATATTAGGGCCCGAACATGTGGCAGTTGGCTACCATCTCGGTAAGGTACTTTACAAGATAAAGTGCTTAGATTATTTTTGAAAATCGTCTGTTGTTTAGAATGCCCGACCATTAATAAGCGTGGCCCGTTTGTTAAAACGTCGGTTGAATATCCAGCAGATTCTGCGCAATATATCTTGACTTTGGCCAAGTCATAAAATAAAGAACCGAGCTTCGTGCACGGATTACGTTCCCCTTTTACTCATCAACTGGTGAATTAAAAACACAGTTTGGTTTAAAGGATGAAAATAAAAACATGTAAGAAGGACGAGCTGAGGATGCTAGAAAAATCCGGGAACACCGGCTTGTCATAGTATTAATTTTGAGGGCAAAGGCCCCGGATTACAAAAAAACAAAAATGAAAGTGAAAATACTACATAACAAAAAAAAAGAAAAAAATAAAAAGGTCCTAGAAGGACGGCATCAAAATTGGGCTTAGCCGGGCACAAGAGAGCCAGGGGCGTCAGTCGTCGGAGCATCTTCCTCAGCTAATTGACCATGGTCATTCTCCGCGAGATGCTCGGACTCTTCGACCGAAGAAAGCGGCGCTGGTACAAATTGCCCGTCCTCTACCGAAGCTCTGAAATCCACAGTGTCCAAATTCATCGTAATGTCAGGATTCAGAGCTCGGACTTGGGCCAGGCATAGGTTGAAAGCTTCAGCAGCCGTCTCCACGACCAAGACTTCCAGCTTATCCACCTCGGCAGCAGACGCCACTAGCTCGGCCTTAGAAGCATCGAGGTCGGAATGGGCGAGATGGAGGTCCTTCACCACCCTCGCATACTGACCCTGCAGGGCGTGCAATGAGGCATTGAGGGTGTCTTCCCGGGCATGACTGGCGTCAAGCTCGGTGGAGAAATGATCCCTTTCAGCAAGGGCCTTTGATAGCTCCTCCACCGTCTTTATCTGCGCCTCTTCCACTTTCAGGCGTGCCTCCTCAGCCTCCCTCTGCCTAATCTCGGCCTTTTTCTTTTCCACCCGAGCTTTGGCAATCTCGGCTGCAGCCTTGGCGTACTTATGCTTAACGATAGCATAAGCGTCCAACACGCCAGCCGTCTCCATTAGGTGGTCCTGCAGGACCTGCAAGTGATCGAGGTCGGAGTCGGCAAAGGCCTCACCACTAAAATACTTGCTGGGGGGCTTCACCGCGTATTTGAGCTCCTCTGAGACCCCATCAGTCCATACCTCACCCCACGAGTGAAGGCGAGACTTGCCAGGAAGTGGGGGAGGAGGGACGCTTGTGGCAGCACCGGCGTCCGGGACAGAGGCCGGACTCTCTTCTGCGACTGAGATCGATGACGCTGCCACCGACTTCGATCGCTTGCGCGGAATGAGGTCCGTAGAGGCCGGAGAGGGCGCAGCCCTCTTCTCAGTAGTAGTCCTGGCAGGTGAAGGAGCAACCACAGCCTTCTTTTAGGAAGAGGACTCCCCTTTCTTTTTGGCCTTAGCCCGGAGCTTCTCGGCCAGTTCTTGGAAAGAAGCCTTCCCCATGTCGGGCACTACAAAAAACATAACAAACATCAGAAAGGACAAGAGGCATACATATAAAAAAAAATATATCCAAAGAACATCCAACAGAAATCATACTCGGTGGGTACAATTCCTCCACCGACTGTCGGATAAAAATCCGGGAATCAATAACATCCTTCTCGGCCACATGGTCAACCAGAGCTATCACAGTTTCAACCTCGGCTGGCTCTAGGCTATCATCGAAGGATGCAAATATGTTCTGGTCTTGGTCATAGTGAGTTTTCGACCAATACAGAGGAAACAGCAGCTCCACCGAGCTGGAATCGACACCCTGAAGAAACCACGGTTTATGACCGGGTTCAGCATTAATTTTGAAAAAAGAAACCTTGAAGCCTTTCCAGGTGTCGGTTGCCACATGGAAAAGCTTCTTGTCTGGTTTCCCCCGGAAAGAAACCCAACCCCTCTTTTCTTCAGGCTCCCCGGGTTGACGAGCCCGTTGGATGTTAAAAAAATAAAAGAATGTTCCGGTGGTGGGAGTACGATTTAAAAATCGGCAAAGCCGCTCGAATGCAATAATAAAGCCCCAGGAGTTAGGATGAAGCTGAGTAGGGGCCAGCTGAAGAATGTTTAAGAGATCTACTTGAAACCTAGAAAATGGAAAACGAAGGCCGAGTTTTTTGACGAAGTCTAGGTAGAAGAAGAAAAAAGAACGCTCATTCCCTTTCCGGGCAACGCACACCGGTTCAGAAGGGCCGGGAAGAGATAAAGAACAATGATCCCGGTCCCCTAATGGGAGCTCGGCGATCTGATTGGTTGTGGCTTTTGATAGCCTGGATAGCACCCCGGTCGCAACCCAGTCATACTTTTCAGCAAGATGACGTGGAATACTGGCGGCCGGTGACTCCACAGATTCAGAATCCTCGACAGGACGAGGAGAAGTTGACATACTACCTAGAAAAGGCAAAACAAAAATAAATTAGAAACGAAGAAGATGATACCTGAAGGTAGTAAAGCGGGACGGGTAGAAACGGCTCTAACAACCCGCGGTTGGATATGCCGGCATCACGAAGCTATTTCCTCAGCTTCCCATGACCGGCCAACCATTGTGGCCTCAGATATCAGCCAGGAACACTCCTCGTACGGGCCGATAGGCCGGGTAAGGGAGATGAGGGGCTCCGCGCGTGAAGGAAAGGAAGAAGCGGGTAGAGGAGGACTTTCCCCCTACTCTTTCCTAAGGGCGGCTTTGAAGAAAAAACCCTAGTGGCAGCAATCCCCCGGCCTAGACTTTCGGGCTCTACAGACTCAGACCGACCTCGAGCCTTTCCCCTAACCCGACCAGACCGTCCTGGTTGACTACCACCTTCTCCGCCATAACCACGGAGAACGTTTTCCCTCTTTTGTTCTTCGGTCAGAGGTTTCCCGTACAGCCACCAAGCTGTCCGGGGAGGCATACGCTGAATAAGCTCGGCCTCTTCCGGGGAAAAAGCATTTGGATTAAAAGGCGAAGGAGAACCTTGATGGCTCATCCCGAGAAGATAGAATTTAAACAGGAAACCGTAAACCAAAGACGGAGAAAAAGGATTGAATAGACCAGAAGTTCAGAGAAGTTCAAGAACAAAGCAGAAGACAGAACCCAAAGGGGAAGAAACTGAAAAGAACTCACAATAACCTACCCAGAAAAAAAAAAGACCAAGAGACAGAGAAAGAAAGGAGAAAACACAGCCAAATAACCAGAGAAGGAAACAAGGAAAGTACCTGGTTTGAGATAAGTTAAGGGAAGAGGAAATGCGCGAGCCACGAAGACCAGAAATGGGAATCTGAGGAAGATGAACGGGTGACTGGTTGCAAGTTTCTCTCAAGAAAGAAAACTCAAGGTTTGGCGGTTTTCAAAATGCAAGAAGCGGAAAGTCGAAGGCTTTTATAAGCAAAACAAGCAGGCGGATGAGAGTTAAGAAACTCAACCGCCAAAGGCCCTTTGCCCAAAGGGCCTATACACGAATGGTGACGTGGATGTTAAAAGGCGTGCGCATTTAATGTTTATGTTAAACAAACACGAAAACCAAGATAGTGGGGCAGTTGCTCCACTCAGAGGCCGGCTAGTAAACATCAAATCAGCAGGAGGCAATGATGACACTCGTGGCCTCGAGATAAGACGAGCGTTGGATCAACAGATGAGGTGGACAATGATCCCGGATTAAAATGCTCACGTGGCCGACCACATGAATACACCCCGGTCGTCCGACCTAACTCCCCATGCAATCTCAAACTTGGGGGCAACAAGTCCCGATCCACGAAAAACTGGACAAAGTACCTGTAAACAAGGAGTAAGACCAGATAGAAATATCAATACTACCCGCCACGAATAAAGAAGGAAAGTTCGAGAAGGCATGGAAGGAGTTCGGCCTTGAATCAAAATAAACCGGAATGGGGGAGGCACCCGTGTCCCACTCAAATAAACCGGAATGCAAATTGATGACAGATGGGGTAACCCGGGGACCAAAAATGTCCGACCTCGGAAAAAGAACTAGAAGTCAAAAACCTCAGGACAACGAAATGAACTAGAACACAAGACATAACCTGACAAGTACATCCCGGCTGCTCGGAGCCCTGAACAACCGGGCTGGGGGGCAACTGTTATGGATATCTCACAAATGGGCCCAGCCCAATAACCAGGGAGCCTAGTCAAAATGGTTTCAGTTATGCTCATAACCGCTTCCTTGAAAATAGGAATGGTTTTATCAAGAATATCTATCGTTATGGTAACCGTCTATGAAAGAAGGAGATTATTCAAAAACGCATATCTTGATATCCCTAAAATAAAGGATAAATCCAACAGATTAAGATAGGGCCCACGTACGCCTATAAATAGGGTAAACCCCTTACAAGGTACACACTTCTGAAACCCTAGCTTTTCTATTCACACAGCGCACACACACCACCCCCTCTGGCTATCATTAGCCTGCCGTATACTCTCGAATTACGTGGACTTTGATCCACACTGTGGTACGTAGGACCCCGGGATTTCACCCCGGGCCAAGTCCAACCCAACTTGTGATCCACACCGGATCAGTAATAAATAATAATATTTGGTATAATAACAAATGAAGCATCTACTGGTAAGAGTTTATATACAAGAAAATATTTTTTTTGATTATAGTCAAATATTCAATTGATTTATATTTTCTATCGTTGTTTTAAAAATATTTAATTTGAAATGAAAAAATTATATAAGAATGTTTTCATTTTTACTTGAGGGGAAGATACTGTGAGATGAAAGAACTTTTACTTTTCTAATGTGGAGAAGTTTTCCAGAAAATTGAAAATACCTTTTGAAAATTAGGAGGGGGTGGATCAAGACCTCCACAAAAATTTCGTGTAGTTCACTCATTATTTATGAAAATAGGAATAATTTTGGTCAAATAAAGGCTTTAGTGAAGATTTAGGAATGAATTCAAATGATAATGTCTTACCCGTAATTAATTGACAATTTATGGTATACAATAGATAGATGAATGCCATTGTTTAAAATTTTAATCGAAAATCAATTTCTATACATTGGTTTTGGAATTACTCTTTTTACCTCTGCTCAATAAAAATTAATAAAAATGTTCAACTTCAGTTTTCTTAATCAATATTTATTTAATTTTTGTTAAAAATATTAATAATATTGTTCCAAAACTTTCTCGTAAAAGTTTTTTTTTTTTTGGACAACCCTAATATATATATTAATATTGAAAATAGATACAATACAATAAAACAACTTCAAATAAAGCTAAAACAAAGACAACAACAATAACAATAAAATAAACTCGATACAATAATAGTCAAGGACCGTAAATTAAAAATATAAAAGCTGAAGTAGAATCATGGACATAATCGGCCTCCTCGAAACCCAAGGTTAGAAGTGATGAGCAAGATAGTGTTGGTTGGAAAACCCACCCTAAAGGCCACACAATCTCATAAGCAATAGCTGCAATTAAATCAGCTAACTGGATACCTCATCTTAGGGTAAAGAAACCAGTAAACACAACCTCGAAAGAAAGAAGACCCTTAATGTCCCAAAGAACACATCTGCTCCTCTAACCAAACAAGTCTGATGACCTCGATGACATGCCAAAAAACACATTTTTACATCTTCCCCTAAGAATGCAGATCCGAGCTACCAAGAGATAATCAGACCTTATAACGTCCAAACAACCAAGAGGATTTGAAAGCAGATCTAACAGATCTGGTTATTTTCTGAGACAAGAACACCACCACAAAACCTAGAAACACAAGAAAAGGAATAGAAGGCAAATAACTCTCACCTTGGCAGATCAAATTTGGAGAAGGAGAGGAAAGGAGTCGCCACAAGGACGAGAGAAAGTCACAACTGACAAAACTCAAAGTGAGAGGACCACAGATAACATATCTAGACTTTAAACTACATCTCTGACTTGTCTGTGACACCAAAAATAGGCTCATTGGCAGCTTGTTCATCACAAGCCGCCGGCGAGAGTTGAAGGCGAGCGCAAGATGCAGAGGTGAGCAAGAGAGAGAAGAGCGAAAAAGAGGGAAGAGGATATCCTCGTAAAAGATTAATTAAACTTTAAGAATATATATCATTTTCCAAGTTATATTGTTGGACTTCACTATGCGTAAATATTGAATTAATTAGTCATGTATAGTTGGGCCAACAATAACTAATTTGTTGGCAAACAAAAAATAAAAACTAAAATTATCCCCTTTCTTTCCCTCTCTCTATATATATATATATATATATATATATATATATATCCTGGCCCGCACTGGAAGGATAACGTGATGGCGTTGCCCAAGTTAGGGACTGAAGAAACAATTCACCAAAATTATAACGAGCCTTAACAGATATGAGAGAAGACTTTGAAATAGGAGTAGACGAGGAAATATCACAGTAGTAGTAAAAAAATTATTTTCTTTGATGTAAAGATCTTGTAATTTATTTTGTGGAAAAATTTGTTAAAAAACTGAAAATGCATTTGTCAAAAGAGGGGTGGAGAAGAAATGTCATGGTTCTTGTTGTTTTCATCAATTAGTCTATAATGCCATGAGTAAAAAATAAAATTCCCATATAATCTAATTTTTTTGACATTCAAATCTCTCTCTCTCTACATACATACATACATACATACATACATACATATATATATATATATATATATATATTGAATACTATTTTCTTTTTAGTTATAATATCTATCTCTGACATAATAGTTGAAGCATCTACAAGATATCTCAAATCATATAGGAAAATTGTCAAGGGAAGTCATTTTTTGTTTCTCTCTTGTGCGAAAATTTTGCATAAATGTTTGCAAGATAATTAACAAGCACATGATATTTATTGCATATATAGATAGCCTTACTAACATTATAAATGCCAATAGTGCTATCAAGATAGTTACATATATTCATCAATGGGGTTAGTTCTAATGGAATTAGTTGATCCCTCATAAGATGACGAATTATGATTCAAATTCTTGATAAGAGAAGTGCTCATATTTAGTATTCGATAGTGCCTCGAATAATATTGCTTCTAATAGGATGATACATATGCTTAAAAAAAAAAAAGGTTATGTATATTCTCAAAAACCTACCAACCAAAGAAATTTGTCACGGGTTTTTGCATCCATTCTATTTTATTTGTATTGCTTTACTGCTCACCTCAGTGATAAATTATGCATATTGTGATGTTTACAAGTTAAACGTGATGTCCAATCTCAAAATACTAGCTTATTAGAAGGAGAGCCTCTTAAACTTATAAACCCCAATCTATTTGTGAGATTTCCCAATATATGACACAAATAAATTGAGATTTATAAGTTTAAGGACTCTCCCTCCTAATAGGCTAGTTTTTTAAAAAAGACTCTCCCATCAATTTTATGATCATCATCCTGGGCATTGAATATGTACACTTTTTCGTTAGGGAATCGAATCTCTATATTGTGAGAAAAATCAATTCTCTCAAGAGATTCAATTCCTGTTGGTAAATAAAAACAAAGTTGCATTACATTGACTAGCTTATGCTTATTAAATGGTTTTGGCATAGGTTGGAATAATTTTAACTATTGTGTTAGGAAGGCCCAAATGTATTTTACGATGATTTATTTGAGAACGGTTGAAAAGTTATTTTTAATGCTCCAATCACTATTATAAACAAACTTAGTATCTGCTAGCACATCCATCATGCTATGATTCATTTGGGCCTTCCTAACACAACAACAGCTAAAAAATAATTAAAGTGTATATTTGCTTTTGTTTCTTTCAATTATATTTCTTCTCCCTTCCAGAATGTGTGTGTGTAATTTAACATTGTCATATAAATAGCCGTACCTGAATTTATTAAATTTCTTGAATTCTATCATATATTTTCAAATATAATTATTTGAGTTTAAGGTGAGCTTTTACAATAAAAGTTATATATATATATATATTGCTAAAAAAATAAAACTTATATTGATATGCTGAATCTTTTACTTTTCTTTTGTGGAAAAGTTTGCCTATAAATTGAGTGCTGATAGAAAAGAAATTAGAAAGTGACACTGAGGCTATCAATATTTTCGTGCCTCTAGTATCATGTTCAATGGTTCAATCAAATAAAGTTGAATATTATGCGACATTCATTCAAAAATTGAACTATTTTTAAAGAAGAAATTCTTACCTATGTAGAAAAATCTTCTAATAAATGAATCATTTATGAAAGACTTTATACATCAAAGTACTTTTTTCTGATGATATTTAAATATATTATGCTACTATTCATTTAAATTAGAGTAAACTACAGGAGGAAAGATTTCGAAAGGAAGCTATTTGCTGTTATTATTAAGGGCTGACTAGAAATCTTAGTGCAATTCACTTTTCCATTAAAATTTAAAATGAGACTATTATAAGAAAGAATAATATTTTTTTTAATGAGGACCAATTATAAAATACATTTAAATAGTTTAATTGATATTAACTGCATATATTGCCTTGCAAAGGCTATAAATACCATTAGTGCTATCAAGAGTCACATATATTCAGAAAATTCAATTCTACCTACACTAAAGAAAACTGTCATGGGTTTCTGCAACAATTCCATTTTATTTGTTTTGCTTTTTATGTTCAACACCTCACTAATGAATTACATATGTATATGCAAAGCATCTCATCAAGATCCTTGCATCCCAAGTGAGAGGCAAGCTCTTCTAAATTTCAAACACCATCTTCTCGATCCTTCGAATAGGCTAGCTTCTTGGTCAGAGAACACCAATTGCTGCAACTGGACTTCAATCGTTTGCAATAATGTATCTGGCCATGTTCTTCAGCTTCATCTCAGAACTTCATCTTCTAATGGTTATGTTGAATATGAAACTTTTGATAGGTTGTGGTTTGGTAGTGAAATAGATCCTTCAATACTTGCTTTGAGTTATCTGAGTTATTTGGACTTAAGCGGCAATAACTTTGAAGATATGCAAATTCCAAGTTTCCTTGGCTCGTTGAAGAGCTTGACATATCTAAACCTCTCTTATGCGGGATTCAGTGGAAGCATTCCTCACCAATTAGGAAATCTCTCCAATTTGCTTCATCTTGACCTTAGAGGTAATTATCTGCAAGGTTCTATCCCAGATAGCAT
Organism: Acacia confusa; assembly: GCA_037074495.1. NCBI lineage: Eukaryota > Viridiplantae > Streptophyta > Magnoliopsida > Fabales > Fabaceae > Acacia > Acacia confusa. The sequence goes on along the minus strand of CM073502.1, from coordinate 39,444,492 downwards.
TCAAAACCTCACTCTCATTGAAGATCTTGATTTATCTCATAATTTGTTTAATTCTTCTATCCCTGACTGGTTATATACTTTGACTCATCTCAAATCTCTTAGTCTGTCTTTCAACAATTTGCAAGGACCAATTTTACATGCAATTGGAAACTTGACTTCTATGGTTACTCTTGAATTGTCGGTTAATCCTCAGTTGGAAGGGCCAATTCCAAGCTCTTTGAGTAATCTTTGTAACCTAAGAAGGGTTGCCTTCTCAGGTATCAAATTGAATCAACAAGTTTATGAAATAATAGAAATAATATCGAATTGTGCTTCACACACACTACATGATTTGTCTATTTCAAGTGCACAACTATCTGGTCGTTTGACACCCCGAATAGGAATTTTCAAAAGTCTTGTGTCTCTTGATCTTTATAATAATTCCATTTATGGTGCAATTCCTATATCTTTAGGAAATCTTTCCTCTTTGAATTATCTTGATCTCTCTGAGAATTCCATTCATGGTGCAATTCCTATATCCTTAGGAAATCTTTCCTCTTTAAATCATCTTGATCTTTCTCTAAATTCCATTCATGGTGCAATTCCTATATCTTTAGGAAATATTTTCTCTTTGAGTTATCTTGATCTCTCTGGGAATTCCATTCATGGCGCAATTCCTATATTTTTAGGAAATCTTTCCTTTTTGAGTTTTCTTAATCTCTCTGGGAATTCCATTCATGGTGCAATTCCTATATCCTTAGGAAACCTTTCCTTTTTGAATTATCTTGATCTTTCTGAGAATTCCATTGATGGTGCAATTCCTATATCTTTAGGAAATCTTTTCTCTTTGAATTATCTTGATATCTCTGGGAATCAATTCAATGAGAATCCTTTTGATGCTATTCAATCACTTTCTGCATTACAATCACTTGATATCAGTGATAATCTTTTTGAAGGAGAGGTGGCAGAAGATCACCTTGCTAATTTGACATACCTATATGCATTTTTTGCAGCAGGAAACCACTTAAGCGGTCATCTTCCTCACATATCACCCAATGTGATTTTCTTGGACCTCTCAAATAATTCAATTTCTGGGTGCCTAGACTCCTTCTTATGTCAAGGAAAAGTAAAACAAATGGCGTTAATAGATCTCAATTTGGGATCAAATAATTTGTCTGGAGAAATACCAGATTGTTGGATAATGTGGCCCAATATGTTGTTCATCAATTTTGGTAGTAATAATCTCAGTGGTAACTTACCCCAATCGTTGGGATCCTTACCTTGGTTAAGTTCATTACAACTTCGCAATAATGCACTCTCTGGAAATTTTCCTATTTCTTTGAAGAACAATACTGGATTGCTTTTCTTGGATCTCAGTGAGAATCAATTTTCAGGAATTATTCCATTGTGGGTTGGATACAATCTACTGAATTTGAAGGTCTTTCTCCTCAGATCAAACAAATTCATCGGTAGCATTCCCACTCAAATATGTTGTTTGAATTCTCTGCAAATGTTGGATCTTGCAAAGAACAACTTGATAGGACAGATACCAAAATGCATCAACAACTTGACTACTATGCTCATAATGAACACTCATTTAGAATCACATATTTGGGCCTTCGGGAATCACAATATATATGTAATGTGTGATGTGTCCCTTGGTTTGAAAGGAAGACTTGATGATTATACTTTTCCGGGGATCATCATGAGCATTGATCTTTCAGGAAACAAATTGTCTAGTGAGATACCACGCCAAATCACAAGTCTCGCCGGGTTACAATTTCTAAACTTGTCCAACAACTTGTTGCATGGTAAAATTCCTCAAAGCATCGGCAACATGGGATCATTACAGTCAATAGATTTCTCAAAAAATAAACTCTCTGGTGAAATCCCACCATCCATTTCCAAATTGAATTTCCTCAACAAGTTAAACTTGTCTCACAATAATTTGACAGGAAAAATTCCAACGGGCACCCAGTTGCAAAGCCTTGAAGCAGATAGTTTTGTTGGAAATGATCTATGTGGTCCTCCACTACCCAACAATTGCAATGATTCGAAGCATGTCCCAAAGCATGAGCACAATGCCAAAGAAGGTAAAGGAGGAATCAATTGGTTTTATGTGAGTATGTCATTGGGATTTGTTTCTGGATTTTGGGCTGTAGTTGGTCCTTTTCTCTACAGTAGATCATGGAGGATTACTTATTTCTGGTTCCTAGATATCATGTGGTACAAAATTCAATCTTTTTGGTGTTAAGGATAAAAAATTTGTGATTGTAGTTAAGGCTTTACAAAGTATGTTGTATGTTGTTGCTTTTGATTATGGTTAAGTGATTTGGTCCTTTCAATAATGTGTACTGACTCATTCGTAAGCTTTTTGCGAAGCATGTGGACTATCTTTTGCTAATGTATTGCAATATTCAATTAAAAAAAGTCTTCAATTTATTTAAATCTTTGTTAATTCGAGAATCATGACTTCTTCTAAACAAAAAAGAGGCATGTTATAATAATCTCAATCAATTTCCTCATTATTTACAGCCTTCTTCACGTAGTTGATATTTGACGGCCCAGGTTTTTGGATCAAAATTTCTCTTTTTTATACTTGATACATTCCACAAGACTATATTAGTTTCAATGTCTTCACTATATATTTTGAACAATAGGTCAAAAAAGCATTTCAATTACAAGCATTTGTAACAAAGAGGCAAAGTAATAAGCAATATAATGATACAAAATTTCAAACATATAACCTTTTGAATAAAAGAGACATTTGGGTTGCATAGATACACGTCGCCTTCATTATATATATATGCACTCCCAAAAAGTATACCAGAATAAAAAGTAGGGAAAATCCACCTGGAGGCCCAATATACAAAGATAAAATGCAAAAAAAGCCCTACAAACTTTCTCATACCAGAAAAAGCCCTAGGGCCTTTTCTAGTATTAAATTCCAAGAGAAATTACCAAAAAACCGACACTCACCCTAACATTATCGAGACCCACAATTCCATAAAGACCCATTTCTTTCAGTTTGCTCAGACCCACTCACCCACACTCTGAAACATTTTTGGATTCTCCTTCCTCTAAACCACCCACTTCCTTCCTTCGGTTTGCTCGATCTGCCTCTCCCATCACTACCCCTACCAGAAGATCGCATTCTTCTTCCTCCACCTCCGACAAAGAGCCCCAGTGCGCCAACATTGCCCTTCCTTCCTTTCTCGCAACCTTCGACCTCGTATTGTAGATCTACAATTCCAAGCAACCACCGTCATCTGAGGTTGTCTCCCCTAGTTCTTGCCTTCGTTTTCCTGGTAAATGTTTTATTTTCTTATGCCTTCGTTGTTTTGCATTTGAATATAACCACTGTGTACAAAAATGTTGTGGGATCTGTTGAATTCCAGATCGGTGAATACCTGACCCTCTTAATGTTTGGCTTCTTTTTCCCTCATTTGCATTTCCCCCCTCAGTAGTTTTCTTTTTTGATTATTCGAAATCATGCATTTCCCCCCTTTGCAGGATTTATGTGTGCCTTGGCGTGATTTCTTGAGGTTCCTTTCCTCTTGTTTGTCCACTCAAATCTTGACAATCAGGATAATTGATTTGAAGGTACCTAGTTAAGTTTCATACTATGCATTTCGTCATCAATATCAGTATAAAATACAAAATTCATAGTTAGCTGCCCTATAGTTCGTTCAAAAAAAAAAAAGCTACACTAATTACAGGGAAATTACAGGGAGTTATCGAATTTGCAGTGAAGCTTGGGCTGTACCTGTCTGATTCTGGTAGTGTTGAACGTCAGGCGGGAGTGCACAAAGAATAAGCTGCGAATTGAAGCAATTTTCAACTGCTGAAACAAGATCAAGCATGAGTTTCTTGTGGGAAGTGGAAACAAAGGGGAAGTCCAAGAACTTCCTTCGCCCTTCACCATGGGTCGCCATGGCAGTGGCAGAGCAAGAGGAAGAGGAAGTAATGGAAAAGGAGGTCCTTGAAGAAGAAGGTGAAGAGAGAAGAACCCTAACATAAGAGGAGGAGGAAGATAAGACGGAGAAAGAGGAATGTGGAAAATGGCAGCACCACATGGCTTTGCAAAAACATGTTGCTTTTTCTTTTTTAATTCCAGGGGCATTTTTCGTCATTCTCTCCTACAACTTAATACCAGAAAAGGCCCTAGGGCCTTTTTTGGTATGGGAAAGTGTGTAGGGCCTTTTTTACATTTATCTTTATATATTGAGCCTTCAGATCAATTTTTCCTTTTTTAAACTACCAAAAGCCTATAAATGTTAAGAATATAATGTTACTCCTGCTTTGAGCCTGATATAATTTAATAAATTATAGGAGCAAAATACTTTGACTACTCCTGAATGTTGCCTTAATTATACAAACATGCTCTCTATTTTCAATACTTACACTTATGTCCAAATTATTAACTCCATCATTTATATTCTGAAAGTAATTTTTATTAAAATAATTTTTATTTACTAATTTACCCTTTATCATCTCAAATCCTTAATTTATTTTTTAAGCTTTGAGAGCTTAAGGAAAAAAACAACAAAAACAACGGGCTCAACGATGGAGAAAAGTGCAGCAATGTTTTCTACACAAGTTTATTTATTAGAGTAATGTTTTCAGCATAGATTTAAGTAATTCAGTCAAAGTACAAATAAAAAAAATTGTTTGAAAAATTGATAAGTTCTTTTAATAAATATATACTTAACTAAATGTGTTTATAAATGTCTGTGGCAAAAAGTTTTTTATGAATTTTAAATTATTTATGTAATATAACAAACTTATAACATTCATACTTTGTGATAAAAAAAAAAAACGTGTTTGAAATATATTTTTTTACACCAATAAATATGATGAAAAATTAAAATTAAAAATTTTATATATAAATACACATTTGCTTTATCTCAAGAAATGTCCAACACATAATGCTTTTTTTAGGTGAAAAAATGCACACATGGTTACAAATTAAATGCAAAAATACCGTATAACCGTTAAGTTTGACTTTTTTTTTCCTTTCAAGGGTGCAAAAATACACATGTGGTTTGGCAAAAAGAGCGTCCAACACCCATTTTTCATTAATTTAATAATTTATTTCAATTAAAAGAAAATTATTATTTCTCCAAGTATAATTCCTGGGAGGCCAAATTCTTTCTTCTGATTTATCTTTTTGGGAAGAAGGATTAATTCAATGGGTAAAAATGGTAAAATTTTTATTTCCATAATAGATCAAAAAATTAAAATTATTTTTAATTAAATATAGTATTTATAATATCAAATGAATAAATACTCATTTATTAATTATTAATTACAAAATTTAATAAGGATTTAAAAAAATTTATGGAAATAAAAAATTTGGCCTTCCAGGAATTATGCCTAGAAAAATAATGATATTCTTTTAATTGAAATAGAATTATTAAATTAAAAAAAAAAAGAATTTGATGTTGGGTGCTTTTTTTGTTAAATCACATGTGTATTTTTACAGCTTTGAAAGCAAAAAAAAAAAAAAAAAAGATTCAAACTTAATAGTCAAAGTCACATTTAACAGTCAAACGATATTTTTGCACATAATTTGTAACCACGTGTGCACTTTTGCACCTTAAAAAAACATTGGGTGTTGGACGTTCCTCGGGGTAAAGCATATGTGTTTTTTTACACCTTAACTCAAAAATTATAAAATTTTATAATATAATCAAAATTAATAAATTTTATGATATATCAGAAATTTTGAAAAAATATATTAGAATTATTTCTTGTTTGTGTGATGTTTTTTTTTTAGTAAATATGAATGTTAAATAATTTTAACGGGTCGACTAATGGTTTAATTTGATGGATAGAAATAGAATCTTCACATTACAAGGGAGATTTGTGTGACACATTTTAATTTAAAGGGAGATTTTTTTAATTTTGAAAATAAAGGGGAGATCTATTTAATTTGGGATCCTGATTGGAAACCTTAAAAGTTTTTATTTACGTAAATTGATGCAAAAATTTTTATCATATATTTACCTCGTACGCTATAAATCACGGTTAAAAAGTTACTTTTAAAGGCTCCAATTGTCATTCTAAATAAGCACGTATATGGCATCTGCTAGCATATCCATGATGATAAGATTCATTTGGACCTTCCTTACACAACAACAGCTAAAAAATAATTACTTCCAAAGAAATAATTAGAGTATATATTTGCTTTTGTTTCTTTCAACTATAATTCTTCTCCCTTTCAGAATGTGTGTAATTTAACAATTTTTTTTTTAGCCAAAAAACAAAAACTTTGTTATTGTCATATAAATAGCCCTACCTGAATTTATTAAATTTCTTGAATTGTATCATATATTTTCAAATAAAATTATTTGACTTAAAAGTGAGCTTTCAAAATAAAAATTATATTGATATGCAGAATCTTTTACTTTTCTTCATTGGAAAAGTTTGCCTATAAATTGAGAGCTGATGGACAAAGAAATTATAAAGTGACAACGAGGCTATCGATATTTTTGTGGCTTTAGTGTCATGTTGCATGGGTCAATTAAATAAAGTTGAATCTTATGTGACATTCATTCAAAAATTGAACAATTTATTTCTTTCATGGAAGACTTGCTTCATATTTTATCAAATTTCCTTGAATCCCCCCCCCCCCCTCTCTCTCTATATATATAAAATTTGCTAGGATCAAAGACGACCTTTCAAAGCGAAGATGGTGAGATATGGAATCTTTTTACTTTTTGAGTGGGGAAAAGTTTACCTATAAATTGAGAGCGATGGACAAATAAACCACCAGGCAAGAAGACTCGTTAAAATCGAAAAAGACTTCATAACACGTTTGCATATGATTGAGATAAGGAAACTTTATAAATTTTTATTTTATGAGAAGCAAACTTATGTTAATGAAACTTTTACTTATATGGAAAAATCATCTAATAAATTGAAAATGTGTTTGGCAAGAGAGGGATGGAGAAGAAAATTCCATGATTTTTTTTGTGTCTTAATCAATTACTACTAAGAAATTTTTAAAGAATAAATTTTTACTTATGTAGAATAATCTTCCAATAAATGAATCATTTATGAAAGACAATATACATCAAAGTATTTTTTTTCTGATGATATTTGAATATATTATACTACTATTCATTTAAATTAGAGTACAATACATGAGGAAATATTTTAAAAGGAAGCCATTTGCAGTTATTATTGAGGGCTCACTAGAAATCTTAGTGCGATTCACTTTTCCATAAAATTTAAAATGAGACAATTCTAAGAAAGAATAAGAATTTTTTTAATGAGGATCAATTATAAAATATATTTAAATATTTTAATTGATATTAACTGCATATATCACCTTACAAAGCCTATAAATACATATAGACATGATATCAAGAGTCACATATATTTAGAAAATTCAATTCTACCAAACAAAACTATCATGGGTTTCTGCAACAATACTATTTTATTCATTTTTCTTTTTGTGCTCAACACCTCACTGATGAATCATATATGCATATGCAAAGCATCTGATCAAGATCCTTGCATCCCAAATGAGCGAAAAGCCCTTCTAAATTTCAAACACCATCTTCTCGATCCTTCAAATAGGCTCGCCTCTTGGTTAGAGAATACCAATTGCTGCAACTGGACTTCAGTTGTTTGCAATAATGTATCTGGCCATATTCTTCAGCTTCATTTCAGAACTTCAAATGATGATTATGCTAACTATGAATCTTTTGAGAGGTCAAAGTTTGGCGGTGAAATATATCCTTCATTACTTGGTTTGAATTATCTAAGTTACTTGGACTTAAGCGGCAATGACTTTGAGAATATGCAAATTCTAAGTTTCCTTGGCTCAATGAAGAGTTTGACATATCTTAACCTCTCTGATGCGGGATTCAGTGAAAACATTCCTCACCAAATAGGAAATCTCTCCAATTTGCTCCATCTTGACCTTGGAGGTAATTATTTTACTGGAAAAATTCCTCATCAGATTGGGAATTTATCGAATCTGCTATATCTTTGTCTTGAAGGTGGTTATCGAGATGATCACTTGGATGAGATGTCAATGTATGTAGAAAATCTTCAATGGATGTCATCTCTTTCCTCACTCCAATATCTTAAGTTGAGTATTATTAATCTGTCTGATTCGACTCACCCTTAGTCGCCTCGGGGTCGAATCACTATTTACCACGAATTAAATGCAATACAGTGCAATTAACTCGAGATCGTTCTCTTAATCAAGGAGCCAAATTTATTTTGTATTTCCTAAGATAAACTAAGTGATATAAACATGGTTAGAAATTTGGGGTTCCTAAAAGAGTTTTTCTCTAATTAAAATGCATAGGAAAAATAAAGAACTATTCCTATATTTTTTTTTTCTTTTTGGAGATAAGGAAAAACACTTTGGATAGAAATAAGATTAAATGGTTAATGCTCTTGGTAATGAAGAAATGACTATCTTTGCTCTTAAAAGATTATGGGAGTTAAAATTCATTAAGTCTTAAGAAAAACCTCAAGATACCACTTGAGTCCAATACTCCTAATTAATAGTAGCTCCTATAACCATAGCTAACTACTATCCCTTGAGAAATTGTTTGAGCCCACTTAATGCGTAATTGAAATTGGAATTATGCAACATGAGACTTCTAAATTTGAGTACTAAACAGTCCCTCAAAAAGGTACAAATCAACCACATTAATTAGACAATACCACGCTAATCAACATAGCTTCATTGAAACCACAAAGAAATTCATTCACATATAAAAATCACACTACAAAATCCAATCTCAACTACAAATATCAAACTAACAAAGATAATTAACATTAATCTCGGTTCCACAATCATATATCAAAATTAAGCAATTCGAATATATAATCCTAGACAAATAGAGTGATAGATAAACTCCCCTAGGTAGTCCATTGAGCTCAAGCATTAATTCCTCATCACCAAGAACAAGGGAAATTAGCCACTCATTGTTTGCTAGAAGAAGTCACCGGAATTTGGAGAATGTCGCCGGAAAACTCAAGGTTCGCCGGAATCTGGGCAAAGGTCACCTGAAACTTCTAGAACTCGCCGGAATATGGAATTTAGACTGTGAAATAGAGGAAGAAGATGAGATTAACGATGAAGAAGATGAAGAGGAGGAAGATGAAGTCTGGTTGAACTAGATTCTCCCCCTCTCTCAAAACTCTCGGCCTCCTCCCTTCTCTGCGTTTTCCTTTCTTTTCTTAATCCTCAGCGGCACCTCCGTTCAGTCCGACGGTGGAGGGCGGTGGTGGAGTGAAAGAGGAAGAAGAAGATGGTCTTCTTCTTTTTTCCGATCTCCAAAAACTTCCCCCCGGCTCCCTCCGTTTTTTTCCTTTTCTCTCCGTCTCGTCTCTTCTCTTTTTTTTTCGTTCGAAAACTTTCAGCCGCCCTCCCTTCCTTAGTTTCTCAATATTCATTCTCTATCTCCAGCTCCTGGGTCCCACGTCTCCATTAGGTCATTATTCCCTGGTCAAAACGCAAGTTTTGACCAGGGACCTATCTGCAAAAGTGTAAAAGTTTTTTTGAGGGACCAAACTGCAAAGTCAGAAACTTTCATAATTTAAATTTCCATTTTCAAATTTGATCTAATCTTTTCAGGAATCTATAATGAAAATAATTAATCTAACCTCAAATTTTTCTCATGAAAATCAATGATTAAGAATAATTACAATTTCTTTGACAATTTTACCCTCTTTTTAATCCTAATTTCATGTATTTACTCTTAATCTTAATTTATCACAAGAAAAGCATTTTAAGCTTAACAATTACAACAAAATACATTAAGAATCCCAATTTCACTATGAAAAATCACATAAAAATATGGTTCAATCACTGTCCAATTCATTTGATTGGTTTCATGTTTTGTAGTCACTTCCCTCATTGATAGAGTTACATTTGCAATTATGTGCTCTTCCTCACCATTTTCCTCCTGCCAATTTCATTAACTTTTCATCTTTAGCTATCCTTGATCTTTCTTATAATTATAATGGTCTTCCTGCTTATTTAATTCTAAAGTGGATTTCTCAATTTAAAAACTTGGTTTCCCTTCACTTTAGTGGTAATGATCTACAAGGTTCCATCCCAAACAGCATTCAAAACCTCACACTCATTGAAGATCTTGATTTATCTAATAGTTGGTTTAATTCTTCTATTCCTAACTGGTTATATATTTTGACTCATCTCAAATCTCTAAGTCTCTTTGAAAGCAATTTGCAAGGACCAATTTCACATGCAATTGGAAGCTTGACTTCTTTAGTCACTCTTGACTTGCACAGTAATCAGTTGGAAGGGCCAATTCCAAGCTCTTTAGGAAATCTTTCCTCTTTGAATCATCTTGATCTCTCTTGGAATTCCATTAATGATACAATTCCTATATCTTTAGGAAATCTTTCCTCTTTGAATCATCTTGGTCTCTCTTTGAATCAACTCAATGGGAATCCTTTTGATGCTATTCAATCCCTTTCTACATTACAATCACTTGACATTGGTGATAATCTTTTTGAAGGAGAGGTGACAGAAGATCACTTTGCTAATTTCACAAAGCTATATTCATTTTCGGCATCAGGAAACAAACTCATTTTAAAAGTGGGTCCCAATTGGAATCCTTCATTACGAAAGTTGAAATATTTGGACCTGACAACATGGAATTTGGGCCCCCACTTCCCATCATGGATGAAATCACTCAAGCGTCTTGAAGAGTTGAACATAGACAACACCAACATCTTTGATTCTATCCCCACATGGTTTTGGGATACATTTCCCTATGCTGAAATATTTGATCTTTCAAACAATAACATCCATGGAGACCTTTCTCATACAATAAAGAATCCCATCAATGTCTCAATCATTCGTTTGAGCTCAAACCACTTAAGCGGTCCTCTTCCTTACATATCACCCAATGTGGTTTGCTTGGATGTCTCAAATAATTCATTTTCTGGGTCCCTAGACTCCTTCCTATGTCAAGAAAAAGTAAAACAAATGGGGTTAGAACAACTCTATTTGGAATCAAATGATTTGTCTGGTGAAATACCAGATTGTTGGATAGTGTGGCCTAATCTAACGTTTATCAAGTTTGATCGCAATAATCTTAGTGTGAACTTACCCCAATCATTGGGATCCTTACCTTGGTTACGTTCGTTACAACTTCGTAATAATAAACTTTCTGGAAATTTTCCTATTTGTTTGAAGAACATCACTAGATTGGTTCTCTTGGATCTCATTGAGAATCAATTGTCAGGAATTATTCCATCGTGGGTTGGATACAATCTACTGAATTTAAAGGTCTTTCTCCTCAGATCAAACAAATTCATCGGTAGCATTCCCAATCAAATATGTTGGTTTAATTCTCTGCAAATGTTGGATCTTGCAGAAAATAACTTGACAGGACAGATACCAAAATGCATCAACAACTTGACTGCTATGCTCATAATGAACACTAGTTTAGAATCATATATTCCAGTCATCGAGAATCACACTATATATTCCATATATGACGTGCCCCTTGCTTTGAAAGGAAGGCTTGAAGATTATACTTTTCCAGGGATCATCATGAGCATTGATCTTTCAAAAAACAAATTGTCTAGTGAAATACCACGCCAAATCACAAGTATGACGGGGTTACAGTTTCTGAATATATCCAACAACTTGTTGCATGGTAAAATTCCTCAAAGCATCGGCAATATGAGATCATTACAGTCAATAGATTTCTCAGAAAATAAACTCTCTGGTGAAATCCCACCATCCATTTCCGAATTAAATTTCCTGAACAAGTTTAACTTGTCTCACAATAATCTAACAGGAAAAATTCCAACAGGAACTCAATTGCAGACCTTTGAAGCATCTAGCTTTGTGGGCAATCATCTATGTGGTCCTCCACTGCCCAACAATTGCAATGATTTGATGGACGTCCCAAAGAATGAGCACAATGCCAAAGAAGGTGAAGGAGGAATCAATTGGTTTTATGTGAGTATGCCATTGGGATTTGTTTCTGGATTTTGGGCTGTAGTTGGTCCTTTTCTCTACAGTAGATCATGGAGGTACACTTATTTCTGGTACATAGATCGCATCTGGTACAAACTTCAATCTTTTTGGTGGTAAGGATAAAAAATTTGTGATTGTAGTTAAGGCTTTTCAAAGCATGTTGTATGTTGTTGCTTAGGATTCTGGTTAAATGATTTGGTCCTTTCAATAATGTGTACGTGTTGACTCATTTGTAAGCTTTTTACGAAGCATGTGGACTATCTTCGCTAATGTATTGGAATATTCAATAAAAAAAAAGTCTCCAATTCATAATTAATTCTTCGCTGATTCGAGAATCATGTCTTCTTCCAAACAAAAAAGAGGCATATTATGATAATCTCAATTAATTTCCTCATTATTTATAGCATTCTTCACGGCCCAGGTTTTTTTTATCAAAATTTCTGTTTTATACTTGATACATTCCGCAAGGCTATATTAGTTTCAATTTATTAACTGTGTATTTTGAACAATAGGTGAAAAAGCATTTCAATTACAAGCATATGTAAAGGGGGGAAAAAAATCAATACAGAGAGGAAAAGTATATAATTATAAAAAAAATTCAAACATATAACCTTTTGAATTAAAGAGACATTTGGGTAGCATATATATTCGTCGCCATCATTATATATATATATATATATGCATTCCCAAAAATATATCAGAATAAAACGTAAGACACCAATGATGAATCCAGAAAGTATAGTGCCTCTATTGATATGAAAACCCTTTTATCCAAATTATATGGATTAAGAAAAGTTATTCAAATTTATGTATGACTCTGTATGTCATTTTATAACAACAGAGCAGAAAAGACAGATGATGAAACTCAATTACCATAGGTTAATAGTTGAGTGCTGTTAAGTTAAATTAAGCATGGTGTGTATTCCTAGAAGGCCTACATGTGACATTTAACTACAAAAACCAAAACCATTCATAATACTTATAAGATATCATCAACACTCTGTAAATAGAAAGCGCCAAACAATTAAGAACGAACTCTCAAGAAATACCATATTCATATACAGATGAAGCCTATTGAGAGTTGTATTTAGTAGAAGAATAAATTTTAGAAGAGCGGGGATGAAGTTGAACATGGCATTCTCATAAACATAATAAAGCTACGTACTTTGTATGGTTATCAAAGGACGAGTTTATTTCAGATGAATTTTCTCACCCTTTTATATCTTTGGACTTTAAATTGAACCAACTCTAAAGTAGTAGAACGTTATTGTTACCCTTTTGTTACTCTGAAATCCCAATAACTGTTTAGCTCAAAATGTAAAACGTGCAACAAAACAGATAACAAGCGAAGAGGAATCTTTCTCTGATGTTCCCTCTGTAATGCATTTCCTTGTTTTCTGGTGTGAGTGGGCAGAAATGGAATTGAGGCTTAAGAATTCCAAAGGTGCCCTGGAGCTTATACCGTAAGCAAAGAGGTAATATTAATTGTATTTTCCTTGCATTGCTTTTTGTTTTCGTTTAAGAATATCAGCATCTTGGGAAATAATTAGAATTTCATTGTTACTGGTGGTTCATCTGCATGTGATTTTTTTCCCAACTAGATTTAGACTTTATAAACATATTTAAAGCATGTTTTTGGTCAGAACTCCTTGACTCCTGATTAGTACATAATAAAAACATAGTTAATAATTAATATACAAAACAAACCTATAAAACAAATTTTAGTTAAAACCGCTCTCTCTGTTTTTTTTTAAAATTTTAACAATTTTCACCTTTTTTTTTTTTAATATTGTACTCTAACTCATAATTTATTCAGTCAAATCAACTATTAAGTCAAGTTTTGCTAATTGTGACCGCAACAACTCGTTCCTTTATATCAATTATGACAATTGTGTGCATTCGTTTTTAACTTGATAATTGTTCAATGATACTACTATTATCTACATGTGATTTTTTTTTCTCTCCGTATGGATTTATACTCCTCTCATCCTTAATATAAGATATATTTGGAGAGTCGGTCTTAATCTTAAATATAATATGTAGTTTTTTTTCCTAATTTACCCCAATTGATACTTTCTCTACAATAACCAAGGAGGAAAATAAATGAGAGAATTGTGGAAATTGACTATGGTGTTTTAGAAAATATATGTTATATTAATTAACCTAACCAACTTCTTTAATCTAATTAAATTATATAAATATGTTTTATATTAAGGACTGGAAGAGTACCAAAGCTTTTTTTCTTTTAAAGATTCTTTTTTAACCTGATTAATAAATAATAAAATATAATCATAAATAAACAAAATAAATTAAAATAGGCAGGAGAGAACTGCTTCAATTATTCTTCAAAAAAAAGCATACACATCATAAACATCACCAAGATTTTGGGTCATAACACATAATTAAGATACACTATATGTTTGATAATACTCCCTCAAGACCATTTTATAAGAGCTCAATAAGAGTTATCTTAATATTTAATGATTTTTCTTTCTTTCTTTTTTTGGATTTCATCAAGGCTTTTTCTCTCGAGATTTAGAGCACAAAGTGTTCTATTTCTCTTTCTTACTTGCCTCTTAAATATATATATTTCCAGTGCAGTTATCTATAGTTTTTTTATGGGTAAAGGTGCAAAAATGCCCATGAGCTTTGCCCTCAGGAGCGTCTAGCACCATGTGCTTTTTATTGGAGCAAAAGTACCCACGTGGTTACATTTTAGGAGCAAAAATACCCCTTCCATTAGTTGATCGTTAACCTAGTGAAATTACCCTTTTTCCCTTAGTTTAAAATAATTAAAACAAAAAACAAAAAAACCCCACCCCCACCTTCCCTTTCTGGTGGGCCCCACCGCCGGCCCACCCATGCCGGCGGCCACCCACTGTAGGAGATCGTTCGCCGGCGACCACCTCCGACAATTTTTTTTAACTATTTTTAAAATAATTAAAAATAATTAAAACAAAAACAAAAATACACCACCCCCACCTCCCCTTGCTGGTGGGCCCCACCACCGGCCCCCCCACGCCGGCTGCCTCCCACCGCCGGCGACCACCTCCGGCAACCGGACCCCGGCGACTTTTTTATTTATTTATTTAAAGACTATGTAAAGTTATTGCTATGCAACTTTCAAAAAGAATCTTAGAGAAACACTTTATTTTTTAAAAAAATTATTTAGATCCAATAACAGATTTGAAACTTTTTTAAAATAACTTGAACGTACACTACTTTTTTGTATATAACTTCATTTCTTCTGTGAGAATATATCTTATAATATCATAATTGTAAAATATGCATAGTTTTTTTTTTTAATGTGAAATTCAAAACGAACTACTAGATAAATCGAGAAATAGTATATTAAAACATCAACCAAAAGAAATATGAAGAGTGTTCGATGAACCCTATATTTGCAAAAGCTGCCTCAGTATTTGTAAATTTTGATTGTCGGTACGTGGTATTGAAAATAAAATTAAAGGAGGAAGAAACGAAATATAAAACAGCTTAGAATTCACATACGGCATGCACACATGTGGTCGCACATATTATTGAGAAGCCGTTTGTTAAGCTAAGATTGCTTGGAAATTCTCCTTGATTGGATAAAAATTAATAAATAAACATGTAATTAATGAAGAAAACTGGAGGCAATGATGATACTAATTAACACCCACCCCACATCCTCAGACTTTTGGAATTGACTTGACTTTCTGTCTCCAGCTCTAAGGAATCGGAATCATACATAATAATGTTAACGATAATTATTAATGCCGCCATGCCCAGAGACGTATGGCCCAACAGTTGTGCGATAATTTTTTTTTTTTAAAAAAAAAAAAGTCGCCGGTGGCCGGTTACCGGAGGTAGTCG
This sequence comes from Acacia confusa, assembly GCA_037074495.1. Classification (NCBI taxonomy): domain Eukaryota; kingdom Viridiplantae; phylum Streptophyta; class Magnoliopsida; order Fabales; family Fabaceae; genus Acacia; species Acacia confusa. The sequence goes on along the minus strand of CM073502.1, from coordinate 39,428,669 downwards.
CCGGCAGCGGGAGGCCGCCGGCGTGGGGGGGCCGGCAAGGGGAGGTGGAAGGTGGGGCATTTTTGTTTTTGTTTTAATTATTTTAAACTAAGGGCAAAAGGATAATTTCACTAGATTAACGGTCAATTAACGGTTAACTAACGGAAAGGGTATTTTTGCTCCTAAAATGTAACCACTGGGTACTTTTGCTCCAAAAAAAAAACACATGGTGCTGGACGCTCCTGAGGGCAAAGCTCATGAGCACTTTTGCACCTTTACCCGTTTTTTTATTATGTATATATAAATATTGATTATTAAAAAAAAATATCCCATATGATTGCTCATCTTAATAATTATTTCATTTTGGGTTTTAGTCCTTTTTTTTTTATCACGAGATTTTGCAAAGTACCCATTAAATTTTCAAAATTTTTGTTACGGAAAAATGATGTCGCTAAGTAAGACCGTGTACCCTTAAATTAGCATTACAGTCGTTTTAATGACCGGTTTTCAGTCCTTAAAAAAAGAAAGAACAAAAAGAAAATGTCGGGAGAAAAAATGCAATGGAAGAAAAACTTAGGACAAGAGAAAACACATGAATTTCAAAACCACAGTAATATCCATATTTCAATTGAACTTTTAAAGTCAGTTTTATTTATTTTATTACTCTGGATTGATTTTCTCATGCTGTAGAATAGAATATACTCTAATAAACTGATTTTGATTGAACTTAACGAATGTAGGATTAAGTTTAAAAAAAGATAAGAAAAGATCGAGGTAAACAATATTTATAATTTTTTTGTTCCTAGTTTTCTCCTTCCTGGTTACTTCTTCGTCCAAACGTCATACGAATCAAAACTAACAAATGTGACCAAAAAAAAAAATCATAAATTCCTTTATTATTATTTAACCTTCACCTGAATAAAAGAATTTAAAACAAACTACGAGATAATTCTAGGGAAAAGAATTTAAAATAAAATCCTTCTAAACAAAATAAACTCCTTACATGCCATTCAAAACAAATCTCAAACAGAAAATGACAAAGGAATAAACTACAAATAAGAAAAGTTGGGTGCAGTTTTCAGATCATTGGTTAATTAAGTTTCAAGTAATATCTCATTACATTTAAAAAAAAAAAAAAAAAAAAAAAAAAAATTGCCAAGTAATACCAGAACCTCATTCTTCATATAAAACACAGCATTTAGAAACTCAACTAAAATTACATTTTTCGGGATCAGTAGAACATCATCTGCTGCAAAGATCCTATAAACACTTTTACAGTAAAAAATTATACAGAAAATGGATATCCTTACTTTAACATATAAATCGATAAATAGCCCTCATTACTTTTCCATAAATCAACACGTGCCTGCCAGTATAAAGTCACTCATTCCACATTAGTGATTACTGCTCGTAATACAAATTTGAGAGTATTACAAGGCAAACTACATTTGTTGGGAGCTGAAAAGGAATGCCAAATTCCAAACATATATAATGCAAAAACAGATTGATTCCAACTGTTCACAAGTCATACAATTCCGTTCTAAGTTTACATTTTGACAAAGACAGGGCGAACTATTGACTGCCTCTATTATTTCAACCCAGCCAACGTTAACCAGGACTTTTCTTGATAATACAAAATTGATAATATCTATCAAGGGAAAAAAAATGAAAAAATAATAATTCAAACTGTTGCTGCATCACTACAGGTTACAAGCCAACAACAATAGGGTTAAAAAATAAAAATAAAAATAAAAAACCTATACAGAACTAGGCCATTACATCCTTTGCCTTGCATGATCTTCTGTAGTGCTAGTGCCAATATGTTCTGAGTGTCCAGCATTGAAAGGTAGTCACACACAATAAAATACAATATCAACCATAATTCATGGCCCTGAATTGGCCATAGAAACAAGCTACCCCAACAAATCCATAAGGGGTGGCTCCTCAGACTTGGTATGAGTGGACCTGATGCTTGAAGCAGCTCCCCTCCCTCTTCCTCTGCCTCTGCCTACTGTAGTTGAGGGTGGTGGTGCAAGCCTAGGTGCAATCAGGTCATTCTGATCAGAAGCAAAGATGGATCCAAGATCTGTTGACTTATTCTCTGCGCGTGGAACATTGGATGTTGGGAATCCCTGACTCTGCTTTAAGTAGGCAAGAGAATTCTGAGAAGCTGTACTGCCATGAAGACTACCGGTGGTTGAACTAGAATTACCAAAGCTCAAACCTATTGGATCAGCTGCACTCAGCGGATTAAAAGACCAACTTTTGTTGGTTTGATTATTCATAGCATTTGAAGTGTTTGACATTAAACTAGGCCCATTTTTGTTTAGTGGAGGTCCTAAAGTACCATTGCTGGAAATCCCAGATCCGCCTGATGAGCCACTAGAACGTGGAGGCCAATCAGCAAAAGGATCAAAGTCGTCAAGACTAGACATAGAAGATGTTCCTGTTGTCTTCATATGACTTTCAGAATCACCTAAATATTGGTTCCCAGTAGCAGAAGCACGAGGAGGCCACTCTAAATCCACTGAGGGGCATGACATGGTAGCCTGCTGATTAGACACAGCAGATGAAGACGATTGTTGCTGTGACGATGTTATTTGAACCATTGGGATTCCCGGCACAGGTTGACTTGATTTGTCAGTAAAACTTTGGGAAGAGGTGGTAGTCCCTTTTGAAGTGCTACGCCAATCATCATCCCAAGAAGAGTTGCTCTTGGTTGTAGAAGCAACAATGCTGTTTGTTTTAGAAGTAACTTCATTGTGAAGACCATTAACCGGAGGAAATGGTTTCGTGACCTCTGGGATTCCAGACTCCGTCACAACCACTCCTCGCTTCTCCTCTATCAACCTATTCAAAAAAACAAGATATTAAAAAAAACACCTAAAATAATAAATGAAGCCAATTATATGGGAAAAAATTGAGGTGTTTTTTTCTTTTAAAAAAAACCTTAGCATATCCTTGACAAAGAGCATATATTTGGCAAACTGCTGAACATTCAGTTGTTGAGTTGTCAGGAGCGGTATAACCAATGGAAGCACATGCTCGGCAACAAACTCTACTCCATACTGCAAGAAGAAAAATCAAACAAAACTAGGTTAAAACTCCATATATCTTTCGATGAAGCTGTCAATAAATTACAAACACTCCAGTTGTCAGGCCCATAATTGAAACTATTACCCGTTTATAAATAGCATTTGCAACCCCAAGTGTACACATAAGGGTAGGAGGAGAACGGTCAACAGCAGTACAGCGCTGAATAGTCTGCAAGATGTCTAGAACAGCAGGTTTATCGAGTCGGCTAACCATTTCTCCCAAGCACAGTAAGGCATTGACTCTAACCTGTCAAGCCCAAAAAACAACCTTGATAAATTGAAATTTTGAAAACCAGGTGAAACAATCAGCAAAACACCCATAGTGTCAGCTGAGACAACTCCAAATTTATGCAATAGTTGTTAATCCATACTCATCATATTGGGGAAAAAAGGCAATGTATCAAATACTTTTAAGAGGCGCATAAAAACTAAAAAAGATCAAATATAAAAGAAAAATATAAATAAATACTTGAAATTACAGATTAAATAGTTTTTATTGCTTTTTAAAAAAATGTTTAGGAATAAACCAAGAAAATTCACCAATGTTCAAAGAAAAAGAAGAAAATAAGAAGTGAAGTCGCTGGTGAGAAGAAAACCAAGGAAGGTTGGTGTTTAGTATTAAATGCCTCTTTGGATGGCACTCAAAACTTAGGTTTTGCGCAAGCCGAGATAAAACTCTTCTCACATACTTACCTCCTAATACGCAAAACTTAGGTTTTAGAAGGTTTCCAAATACTACCTAAGTCCCACACTGCTCATACTGATGCAATGGGCAGAGAGCATTTAATAATAGTTCTAAGCCAGCGCTCAGGTGGAATGACACCAAAAACCAACTCAGACTGAGGTCATAAAAGGATAAAAGTCAAAACAAAATAGAACATACCGCAGCAATCGTTGTTTTAAGCGCTAAACCATGAACACGGGGCAGAACCACTTGTTTGACCAGCTGAATGAATGAAAATATAATAACGATTACTATCTTGATCCTGAAATATCATTGCATCATAAATATTTTTTTTTTTTGGCAAGGAACTAGGTACAAGTCATGGACAGTGTAGCTCATTCACTAAATTTCAAGCCATGTACTGCAAAATGTATGATCCAAAATAACAAAAAAAATGCATCAATACTAGCCATCACCTGGGTATCAAGTTGCTTAGCCAGGGATATAGATTTCTTCAGAACCTCTTCTTGTACACGAGCATCATTCTCATCGAAAGCCCGAACAACCATAGGCAGAACATGTGAAACTAAATGCTCCTGACTAGTCTAAATGAGGAAAGAATGACCTTATTACTGTCGGTTTGATGGTTTCAACAACAAAATAGAAGTTTTAAAGCTTCAAGAAAAATGACTCTTGATGTAAGAGATCTTTAAATATTGAAATAAATGAGCCTAATAATAACTAAATTACCTTGTTAATTAAAAGTTCTGCATGCTTGACAAGCAGCAACAATGTCTCACCTGCTGCAGAGCTCAAGACAGGAACAAGCGCTGGAAGAGTTGTGATCTCAAAATCACTTTTATCCTGGAAAACATCATAACAAATAAGTTCATCATTGTCCTAAATCAATTCTACTTTTAGTTGTACTCTCGTTATCAAACAAACCAAAACAAAAGTTTCATCATCCCTGCTATAGCATGAACTCTAGGTAACAATCAATTCTGGGAATACCAAAATTTTCCAGTTCTTTAAAGCATTATAAAAAGTAAAACTAGGTATAGTGACCATTGACCATGGCCTTTTTCGTTTTTGTTTTTTTTTTTGGGGGGGGGGGGGGTTGGTAAGCTCACAAGGAAGATCTTGTTAAAGTCAAATTCTTTAAGGTAGACAAATAGTATAAAAAGAGGCACAATAAATATTAACATTCTCCATTAAAGAAGATATATAAAAGGGGTAGAGACAGAGGACCAGTTGCTAAAAAGAGGCACAATAAATATTAACATTCTCCATTAAAGAAGATATATAAAAGGGGTAGAGACAGAGGACCAGTTGCTATTGGAACTGAATCAATAACTAATAGACGACACCATTTTTTTCTTACAAAATAAAAAGACCATGAAACTTGTATTGAATGTCGATGCCATACTCATCATAAAAATTTAAACCCTCCCGCCGGCGTGGGGGGGGGGGGTGGTGGTGGTTAAGTGTGTAAGATTTTAGTATGAAGAGAAGACAAGAAATTATCCCAAAAAACATAATATCCGTCACCATCTCCCCTAACAATCATCAGAACAAGCTAACTTCATTAAAGTCAAACAGCATGCAGAGGTTTCCAGTTAAAAAGAGGAGATAACAAACGTTTTTAGGAACTCTACCATTGTGAAGAGTGTGTGCACATGAAAAGAAAGGGACGAAGAGATATCAGCACCTGAGACTCTGCAATAGTAAGAACCATAGGAAGAATCATTGGCTGCATTACCACATTCCTAAGTTCAGCACAGAGAGGTGGAAGTACCTGAAAGAAAAGTTATGTTTGTAAATTATGTACAGCATAGTATATAAATAATAATTCCAAATTAATTAGATTTCAGAGTATAGAATCATCATCAGCAAAACACATGATATTATATAGGAACAAGAGAAGCAACTCTGAGACTGTGCAAAAGAAAAGGAATAAAAAATACAAGTAATTAAATACGAAACATTATTTTGACATGCACAAAAGATAGCATGACCTTATTTTTCCAACTCAATATCAAATACATAATTATAAAAGTGATTAGATATGCTGAATTTGAATTCCCGTCCCTGAAGAGTAAGTGGGTGTTTGGAAAGCTTATTTGAAGTGATTTTACATTGTACAAGGTAAACATATGAGACAAATTTTGTCTTGTAAAATGCAAAAGTGATTCCTAGAGGTGTTTACAAACACCCCCAACACAGAGCAAGTTAATTTATTTTAGCAGTGGAAAAAGAATCTAAAATAAACTGATTTGTATAAGCAAATAAATCAACATAGGCTTATAGCAAACCTTGTACCGCAATACACGGCTGTCAAAATCTTTCCACATATCTGATAAAGCTTTTAAGAAGTCTGTCTTCTGCATGTTATCTCTTTCCTGCAAGAACAAAAGACACATCACCAAGACCTTCAACTTCTCTGATGCTTTTTGTTTGTCTCAGATTCAGTCAAATTGTGTTGCTAGTTGTATTATCGCACAGAGCAAGTACTAACAAGTGAAACTGCAAATTCTTACAAGCATATGGTCAAGGAAGCGCAGAGCACGCAACCTAGTGTCATTCCGGAAAAAAGGGGAGCCTGCAGAAATGAAGGACAAATACATTGCCACAATAAGAAATTCAGCAATTGGGAGAAAGCAGATAATATAAATTTATTCAAATATTCAGCATTCATCAATGGAGATGATCATAATTTAGCATTCTGACTACTTTGAACTCCTTATATCACGTTCATGGGCCATTTGTTGCCTCCAGAAAACGAGAGACACTATATTGTTCGATTATATGTGGTCAATCAATTAACTTGAGCCCCCCACCCCCAATTCATAGTAATGAGATTCTTACTAGTTGAAGAAAGAACTTCAACACCCAGGGAAATCTTCGGTTATTTTTGCACCACAAAATTGTTATTGATTACCGTGGCATCCCGTGTTTTAGAAAAAAATTGCCTGTTAAGGTATCAATAAGCTTGTAATGAATTTGAAATTTGAAGAGCTCTATCCATTGGGAATAGATTTTACGACCTTATTGAACTATTTGATATGAATGCTGCAGCTGTTAGGAAAGACCATCGCTCAAGTGGAGAATGTTAAGATGTGCTGGACAGCATTTTCTGTGTCAAGCTCATGTTTTAACCAGCTTCTTGATGCACAAGAGGTGTAAACAAAACACCTATACCACAATTCCCTTTAGTTTAATATCTTCCATTATTTCCTTGTTAGTTTATATTATGACCAGAACCTACATGCCTGCTTTTTTGCAGGAGCAGTAGCAGTTTAAACAGATTGTTTGAGATTTGGGCCATTTGCGTTGCTAGAGAGAGGGTCTCGTTGAATGTCAGGAAGAGTCTTGTTTTGAATTCTCTTCATTTTAACTTTGCATTTCCAGTGTTTAATCCCAGCTAGAACAGAGGGGAATGGTTTTGTAATTTGTTTCTCTTCAAAGTCCTCTCCAAATCTCTATCAGCATTTTCCAAGTTTTCGTCGCATTCCAAGACATTTTTAATCAGACTATTTAATAAAATAGGTGACCAACAAATCTCATGCAATTTTTATTTTCTTTTTCCTGTTTGTGATTTGATACCGTTTTGGTTTATCAATTATCAAACAAGGAATGGATATAGAATGAAATTGTAACATCGAACAAGCCATCTTTACCTGTAAAAGCCATTGCAGTTGGTCTTGAAGACTCATTTGAAGATAGCATCCTCTGCAGGTCAGGAACCAACTCGGGAGGAATAGATGAGAATGTGTCACTGGATAAGTAAGTCAATGTATTCATGTACTGCAGAAAATTACAGGATTTAATATTACTCACAAATGGTTAAGTAAAAACCAAAGGGCTATGGGATGCTTAAGTCCCACATTGCGACGTGGCAAAGTAAGGTAATTAAAGTGGCTTTCTCACCTAAAAGGCTAGCTTAAAAAAAGGGAAAAGGAAGAAGTTACGTAACATGCTTGGGTGCCTATCAAGCAGAGACCCAACAAAGTATGGACAAGCAAGAACTGCTAAAAGTAAGGTTATCTTTATCTTTTTCCATATCTAAAAGGTAAAGCAGTTAACTCTACTTTCTTCCATTTCTCGGAGAGCATTTTTATGTTTCTTTGATCCCTAAAATAATATTCGAGTAAATATGGCACCACCATATTTACCAGAAGGATTTAACAGAAGAGAAAGGATAGACACACTTCAGTTCTGCTAATGCAAATAAGTAAATAAATATGTACGTGAAAATCAGCCAATAGCACAATTTTAGGACAGCATAAAGCAAAACATAAGCTGAATTCTATGGAAAAGGGTAGACCATAAACTCGTGTATACCATCTTCACATTGTTGTGGCAGTCAAACAAAGGCTTGCGAGCAATTAAATGGTAAGCAACACAACCAAAGCTGAAAATATCAGAAGCCCACCCAGCTGAAGACACAGTGCTCTTGACCAGCTCAGGAGCAGTGTAATTAAGCGATGGCTGAAGCGGAAGAATAGAGTCCTCCACATCATATTCCTGTGCAGCAGTCATAAGAAATAAGATACTATGTCAAATGAGAGTAGCAAGATTAAACAGAACTATTGATAAAGATGTGCGTAGAATTATCAAAAAAAATCTTTATTGTCAGAACAAAGCTGACTCAACAATTCTTGAAAAGAAGAATGATTATGCATAACAGGTACAAAATGCCAAGACTTGGTGGAGAACAAAGAAAGAAAAGGGAAGGGAAAAAGGAGAACAAGAGAGATAGGGGAGAGAAAAGAGAGTGGGACAGAATGCTGACAGCAAATAACTCTAGATAGCAATTCAATAACGAGGTCTAAAAAGAAATAACCCTAAGGCTATTTATAGAGTCCTATGAAGAGAAGAACAATAGATGAGAAAGAAAATAAGAATAGACCAGGAAATGTAGTAAGTATTGATCTATATAAGCTTCTAATTTATAATGAGAATAGAAAGACAACATATTGATGATTAATATTAATAATTAGAAAATAATCTTACCAGCTATTTGCAATCAATCATTAAAAAGGTGGATGGATAGAAGAAAATATGTTGAAGATGATGAAAATGAACAACATGATTTGCTCCTATAGATAACTAAATCTTATCAAAGTTCTATGGAGATGACATTAATAATCATACTAACAACCCACAGAACAAAAACAAATATTGAAACCACATGGTTTATCCCATGATCAGCAATAAAGAAGTCAACAAAAAATAATAATAAATCATAATCATCAACATATAAAATGTTTCACGCACAGCATAATGGAAAGCTTGCAGATTAGTCGAGTCACCAGAGGCCTGAGCTGCTGAAACTGCAAAACCAAATCCGCCAAGTTTCCAAGCTCCACTTGAGGTGATAAGAATATTCTGTGAAAAAGAAAATATAAATTTGCATTTAAAAACTCATCCAATATTTCATCATAGAGCAGAAAAGATCAAGTATGCAAGCTAGAATGCATGTCACTTCAACAATGATGCTAAAGGCACCAACAGGTAGTCAAAGGAGTAAGGCGCACTTGTGGCACAAGACCTCTAAAGCACCCATATTATAAAATATTATTTAGTCTACTAATATTTTGTAAGAAAACAAAAAATGACACAAGAGACCACACGTGTAATAGATGGATAGATAGAAAGAGAGTGAGAACCTGGGAAGAAGATCGCTCACTGCCTGGAACCTCTAAATCATGATTCAACCTCTTTTGACCATCATGGAACCAAATCCAATAGTCCAGACGACTAAACTATTAAGCTCCAAGACCTTTTTTTCTATTTCTTATATCAATATTATTGAAATTGACTGCAGTTTACCTAACTTTTACTCATATATAATTTCGCTAACATGGATACCATATCTTTTGGGTTGTTATATTAAATGCTTAACTTTATATTTGAAAAAAGACTTCATGATGTTATAAGTTCACTTTAAAAAAAAACAACGGGTTATGACTCTATTAAAATTGTGTTTGGAAAAACCTATTACTAAAATGGTTTCTGTTGTTACAGGTTTACATTGGGTATGTTTGGGATGCCGATTAACAGGCCAATCGAACTTTTTGAGGCACCAATCGGGCTTTTAAGGCATTTTGGAATTTGGCACATGTTTGGGATGCTTCATTTGTCAACTGAGCTTAAACAACCAATCGGACTTATATCACAAGTTCATTTACTGAGATCTTGAAAAAAGCTCCTTATCAAATTATGCAGCCGCCTGGCTTGTCTCACTCTCCCTCACGGATATTGCAGAAACCTTGGAGGAGAAAGAAGGGAATAAAAAGATTGGAAACCATAATAAAGAGTTGTATTTTTTTAAAATAAAGAGTGGGACACCTCAAAGCACGCCATATATGTTTTTTTCATTTTAAAAAAAAAAAAGTTACCATAATATTTTTATAAGATGTTAAATCTAAACTATTGAAATGTTAATCTAACAATGGTAGAAGGCAGAGGAAGATAAAGGAGAGGAAACAACACCCATACATAATTTTATTAGGAGAAATTCTCAAACACATGTTAATTTTATGGAAGCTGAAAATGGAAATATAGGTCATGTAAAAAATATTAGTGTAGATGAAGTGTCTTCTTCGACTGATTATGTTGCACCATCTTCAACTCAAATGAATTAGGACCTCATTCTTCAAATTCTTGACACAATTAGATAACAAATTGTACAAGACCTGTGATCCAGTACTTATATAATATTATTTGATCAAATTATATATTTTAGCATTGCTAAATTTTCTAAGTTAGCATTTTTCACCTTTTTGTAATTTTAATTTTTCTCTTATAATTATCTCACTTTTTTGTAATTTTAATATCTCACAATCTAACTTTTCCACAAGTTAAATTGTAAATAAGTCATATTTCCCACCGCTATCCCAAACACACACTATAAGTTTAAATCACAAAAGCTACTTGTGCTATTGCCAATCCAAACATAAATTACATTTCACAATCTGACTTTTCCAAAAGTCAGATTGACTATAAGTCATTTTTCCCCCGCTATCCCAAACACACACGTTAATTTTTTTAGTTTCTATAGCATATTTTTAGAATTCTTTCCTATTTTAGCATCATGCTTTACCCAAGCATACGCTTCTTTTGTCTATGAATACTTTGCACTTATGTAATAAAATAAACATAATTCAGATGCCAAAGATTTAACAGAATAAATGCTTTTCATGTTCAAAAAAAGATAATAAAAATATGTTTCCATGATTTAATGAATAATTTCACTGAGAGAGGAATGAGGAATCAATGAGCAAGAAATTCAGGTGAAGAGAAATTTGAAAGTATCAATCTCTTTAAGTTATTGATTCTCATATTCCCATTATAACCTTGATGAAAATGATAAATTATGGTTGCTGCTTTGATCACAAATCTCTTCAAGCTATTTTGATAAAATATAAATCACTGCTATCAACACATCAAATATTAAAAGGAAAAGTTCAAGATATTCAATTGCAATATATCATTTCAAGTTTGATCCACTAGCTGGTACTATTTCTTTGAACAGAACAAAAAGCCTGAGGAAAAACAATCTATACCAAATTAATGAAAAAGATTCATCGAAGAACAAAAATTACCTCAGGTGATATTGCTCGATGAATAAGATGGGCATGGTTGTGCAAGAAGTCCAGGGATTCTGCTACCTGAAGTAAGCCATGCTTCACTTCCAACAGTCCCATGTCCTGCAAATTATTCATAAGCAAAGAGATCTCTATAAAATAGTGATTGTGAATGTAGTAATTGTAATGGTAAGTATAGAAAACAATGCAGGAATGCATTAGATATTTTCAAATACACACATCTCCACATTAAAATAGAAGTAAGGGCATTAATAAAATCAACCATGGGCCCTCTTTAATGGCTTAAACTTTCGGAAAGAGCAGCCCTTGATATGTTATCAAAAGAATTTATGAGCAAGCTTTCACTTTGTCTTGATTGAAATTGAGTTGCAAGCTTTCAGGATAAGGTATCTTCACCTTAACCATTTTTGCAGCCTGAAAGGCTTTTGAGTTGAAATGGTCTTTAGTATTAATAATAAGAACCTAAACTTAGACATTTCTCCTTGCTAGCAGATTTTTTAACAAGTTTCATTAGCAGGCACAACCCAATGTTCAGCCAAAGTGGAAGCAAAATAATTGGAGACCACAAACAAAGAGATACCGAAAGGTGATAGGCATAAATTCAAATCTCCGATCGAAACTAGTTTGATGGGCGACACAACAGATTTCAGGTGGTCTAGAAAAGGACGAAAGAAAACAAAATTCAAAAGCCAGTCATATAGAGTAGCACTACTTTAGGTGCAAAACCATACATGTAATTTCAACCTAGAGAGTGTAAACACTACGGAATATTCGACCAAAGGACGAGAGACGATGGGCACCAGGATGGTTGAACAATTCAGCCTATTTTGAAGCCAGATGCTCAATTTGGCCGATATCCAATGGTATAGCGTTTTGCAAACATAAAATATAAAACACAATATCATGCACCGACATACTGCACTCCCAACCTCCAAAGCATTCAATCACTAGATCATACAAAATAGCCAAAAGTTCAGGCATGCGTTCACTAAGATAGAAAATTCAATCGAACCTCTGCTACTTACCATTCCCCTGAGTTCCTTAGGAACATTGGCAACATTCTCCAAATCCCCAAGAGTATTAGCAACCGATGCAAACAATGGTTCAGTCACCATTGCCATCGCATTCTTGCTCTCATCCAACGCTTGCACCACATGCACCACGCCGGGATGCCTCAATCGCACGAGTTTACCCGCATCGGCCCGAATCAAATCCAAAAACGAATCTTCAGCTGCCTTGGTAAGCCCAGCACGCATTCGCGCCTCGGATAGCACCCGCTTGTCCAGTACCCAAACACAAACAAGGGGATACTGTTGCTGGCGCGATGGCTCCTTGGGCCTAGCCGAGTAAAGCCTCCATGCGAGACCAGGCCCCGCGGATGCGATCTGATCAAGGAGCTCGTAGTCCTGGAGAGCCTTGGGTCCGGTGACCTCCTGCACGGTGGTCTGAACCTTCTTCTCGATGACGGCCGCGGTCTTGGCCAAGGCTTGCGTTAGGGTTTTCATATTCAGAGACATCTTTGAGAATCGACCAAAGAGTTAAGGACTCTGAAGTAGAAGAAGGAGGAGGAGGAGACCGACGATTCGGAATTGTAAGAGATCAGACAGAGTACAACATCTCTCTCTCTCTGTCCTCTGTTTCTCTTCCTCTTTCTCCTCCTCCGTGTTTCAGGTCAATTAGTGTATGCTTCATGGAAGGTATCTTCGGTCGTTGGTGGTATTGTCTCTCTGGCCGCTTCCTAATTAATTGGTACAATTAATTTTTTTTTTTTTTGTTTTGGCCACCAGAATACAAAACTTAAGAACGAAGCAAATTAAAATATATTAGTTAAAACATTAAAAATAATTACCCAGGTGAATAAAATAAAACAGTGCGTTTTAGCTGTTGTTAAATAAAACTTGTCCGATCACACATTCATAATCATACTCATTACTTTCTGGATATATAATTAATTTTACAAGAATACTCCCTACAATATAATTAGCAGCACACAGGGACCATCTCCTTGCATCTAAAATATAATATATAGGTTTTAGTTTTCTCCTTTTGAATGAGAAAACTAAATTTTTTATACACACATGAAATGATGGGACCCACATATACATATATATGTGGGTCCTACCATTTTATGTGTGTGTGACATGAGATAATTTTTCTTACAACATGAAAAACATTTATCTCATAACATATACAAGGGTCTAAGGTAGAAACATTAAACCTTATATATAATTCAGTTAATTTTAATTTTCTTTTGATCCATGTACCAAAATTAATCCAAATATATGTTATAAGCCAGTCAAATCATCAGTTACTCATGTTGTTTTTAAAAAAAAAAAATTAACAATTAATGAATATATGGACTCATAAATGAAAGAAACTATAAAAACCTAATAATAAATTGAAAAAGTTTACCATTACTGACTTAAATATGAGATGACATTAAAGGACTTGCATATTAATGTTTTTTAGATATTTTATAATATTTCTTTGAGGCCTAATTAGACAATGACTTCAAAAAGAGCTACAAATTTAGCCCCCAACACAATTATTTGAGAAAATAACGAATGAATGGGTATAAGAAAAAGAATGAGACTGAAAATAGGTATATAAAAATTCAAAAATATCAAAAAAATAATAATATATAGGTTTTGACGAACCTTTTTCCATCTCGCTGCATCCCCAATCTTGAATTTCACCGTTCTTTCAATGGAAGTATTATTCTTACACGGCCAATCTCTTGAGCTATTGGCCGTCCTAACGGGCCTTCTGGTCTTAATTTCTGTTTAATAAACAGGGAATTTGGTTCTTCTGAGATAAGATAACGGGAGTGACTGAAGCCGTATGTTTCTTCCCTCATCTCTTCTCATTAGCCAATAAGCTGTCTCTACATTATAGTCACAGTTGAAGACGATGATAAATCTTGGAGAAGGTGAAACAAAATTCTTAAATTTGATGCTTTTCTAATCTTGGCTGCTACGCAAAAGAAGGTGCTGCTGTATAACGGCATGGGTATGCACACTGCTTTCTATTTTAACTCTATTTGGATATCATCCCATCATGGTGGTTCCCTTTTCTGTTTGTCTCGTCAAACAGGTGTTAAATGTAGTAAAAGATCAAAAAATTGTAATTTCTCAAAGGATTTGGTTAATAGGAAAGGTATTAAAAAAACGCGTTCAGAATGTAATTGCAAAATAATGTTGATTAGGAGTTTTGATGGTGATAGACTTGGAGAGGAGATTTCCTGTGAGGTATACAACCAGTTAGTTATTGAATGTTGTAAAGGAGGTGACCTTGATGGGGCCATGCCTCTCTTGGCTCAGATGGAGGCTAAGGGTTATCAACTCAATTCACTTTCTTATAGCTATCTGATTGAAGCCCATGGAAATGTAGGGAGGACTTTAGAGGCTGAAATGTTATTCCAGGAAATGATCTATTCTGGCTTTAAACCAAGATTGTATTTATACAATGTTTTGCTTAAAGGGTATTTGAAGAAAGGTCTGTTGGGACTTGCACTAGGGCTTTTACAAGAGATGGATGATTTGGGTTTGAGGCCAAACCAGGAAACTTACGAAAACTTTTTAGATTACTATGTTAATGCTGGACGGTTGGAAGATACTTGGGCAACAATCAATGAGATGAAGCAAAATGAATTTCAACTTAGTTCATTTGTCTATAGCAAGGTTGTTGGCCTTTATCGAGACAATGGGATGTGGAAGAAAGCTATAGGTGTTGTGGAAGAAATCAGAGATAGGGGTGTTTTTTTGGACAGGCATATTTATAACAGTATTATTGATACGTTTGGGAAATATGGTGAATTAGATGAAGCTCTAGAATTGTTTGGGAAAATGCAAAATGAAGGTATAAGGCCTGATATAGTAACATGGAATTCATTGATTAAGTGGCACTGCAAAGCTGGTGATCTCACAAAAGCCCTTCATTTGTTTATGGATATGCAAGGGCAAGGATTATATCCTGATCCAAAAATCTTTATTACCATTATAAGCTGCTTGGGGGAGCAGGGAAAATGGGATACATTAAAGAAAATTTTTGAAAGCATGAGATGCAGGGGATATAAATATGGGGCAGTTTATGCTGTTTTAGTTGACATTTATGGACAGTATGGGAAATTTCAGAATGCAGAGGAGTGTGTACAGGCACTGAAATCAGAGGGACTTCTAGTTTCACCAAGCATTTTTTGTGTGTTGGCAAATGCTTATGCTCAGCAAGTAAGCTACTTCCTTTCTTTTGTTCCTTGCATTGCTACTTTTACTTCAATATAACTATTCATAAGATAATTTATTCTTGGATATGCTGATCATACCTTTTTTGGTTTATCTGTTTTTATTTTAGAAATGGAGCTTGATTTGGATGAACTGATCCACGTGTATAAATATATGAGGTTCTACGGAGCTATGTTGACCCTTTTTCCTTCCTGTCAAGTGGAATATACACAGTTCCTTAATTAATTAAAGTTCTGTAAATATATTGATTTACCCATTCATGATCATTTTCTGATTTGAATGAGGTTCAACCAAACTATAAGAGATTTTTATTTGCCTCTTTCACTAAACCTCATCAATCAAATATCCACCTTTTTAGGTGACCTCATCAATCAACCAAGTTGGAATACCCCTTTCTGTATAAAATATTTCATGATTCCTTTTTGATAAAAATTTTTACATAGATGTGCTGATAAATAATTTTATTGGTGTAGCATTTTTAGATTATTTTCAGTTCATCACCTTACTATTTTCTTTCTGCATTATCAATCATTATTCCTTTTCATCTTTTTGTATATCTATGTTGATAGTTGATACTTCTGAAATTGAGTTTTACATCAAATTTCAAACTTATATCCAGGGGAATTTTAAATGTTGGCAAGAATTTAGTTTTCCCCTTCTTAGTTCCATCAGTTTAAAGCTTTCTTTGGGTCCTTGCAATGGGGTTCGCCTTTTATTTCTAATATACTAAACCTTTTGTTTTCATTCTAAATAGGTAAATCTTACTGAAGTAGAAGCAATCCTGTCTCTTTGATGGGGGACGGATGTAGGGTAGGAGATGGAAAATAACCTTCATAAAATTTATTCACTTATGATATTCATTCATCAACAAAATTTTCACATTTTAGTGTAAACCAATTCTTGTGCTGCCTGATAAAATTTTAACACTTTTCTTTTCCTTTGCGCTCTATTCCCTTTGCATAGTTCGAAACATCCAAACCGCACTCCTTACAGCTGCTATTCTAGTGCTGAAAATTTTACCTATAAGCAGTAAGTCTGAGGACTGGTAGGAAATTGGGTCAATTTGTTTGGGAATATTAAGGTGATTGTAAGCTTTTTACTCATGTATACAGATATGATTGGAAATTAACCTGTTGAAATCATTGTTGACAAGATGTCAATAAAGAGGAACAGGGCATAGGTTTCCCATCTTGGGTTTTAAAGTGTGAAACCAAGTGACATAAGCTTACTTTGAAAATGAACCCTTCGATCATGGATTATTTGTTTTCCAGAAAGGGGCTAATAGGTTCTTTTTTGGGGTTAAAGACACTTGGACAAGTCTAGGTCATTATTTAATGGCAAAGTTCTTGCATGCTCCGTTTTCTTTTACCTTTGGCTGCTGCTGATCCTTGTTGCCATGACTAGAACTGCTGCAGCTTTGGCTGCATGTTATACGCCTGCAAACAATTTGTGTAAATAGTCTTCAAGAATCCTGCAGTTCATAACGAAATGAATAACAATGTTAATATTGATAATTAAGCGGTTTATGATGATTTAAATTTGTTCGATCATTTATGAAGAGGTATTTTTTTCCTATGTTGTAATCGTTAAATTTCTACCATCATAAATCAAAAGAATATTTACTCCCACTAACACATATGCATAAATGAATGCTTATTTACTTCTTTAAGAAGGGTAGCTACACTCTTGCAGGGCTTATGTGAACAGGCAGTTAAGGTGCTGCAGATCATGGAAGCAGAGGGAATAGAACCCAATATTGTCATGCTCAATATGTTAATCAACGCATTTGGTAATGCTGGGCGATATATGGAAGCGTTGTCCATATATCAGCATATAAAAGAAAGCGTAAGCTTTACTTATCCGTTGTGGAAATATTTGGTCAGTACTTTTTATTATGGCAATTTACTTGGTTTTCAAATCCTGATGGTTGTAATGCTTCTATTTTCATGAAGGGTGTTAGTCCTGATGTGGTTACGTACACTACACTAATGAAAGCATTTATGAGGGCGAAGAAGTTTGATGAGGTGCTCCTAATTCTTCACTCATTTTCATTTACATCTTCTCCCCCTAAGAGGCAAAGCTGGCTGTGATTCAACTGATATCCAGTAAAATTTGAAATGGTTGTTCTCTGGGGAAAAGAAAGCAAAAAATCATATTGCCTCCGGTTCTAATTATAAGACCAGGGTTGTCTTTTTTTGGAGAGATTAAAGAAGCTAGATAAGTTACTTAATCATATCATATTTTATATATCCTTAAATTATATATTAGTTTACTAGTCAAACTAATTAGTTTGGAGGAAAAAATAAAATTAAAAATACTCTAAAGTAATTAAATTAGTTTTTTAATCTCTCTAAAAATGTCAAGTTGGTCTTATAATTAGGACCGGAGGGAGTACTACAAGAAGGATATTTGATCCCATTGGTGGGTTTCAAACACATTGTTATATCGAAGATTTAGATGACTAATACTAGAAACATTATGATCAGGTTCCAAAAATTTACGAGGAAATGGAATATGACGGATGTACTCCAGACAGAAAGGCTAGACAGATGTTACAAACCGCATTAATGGTGCTTGAAGGGAGACCCACTGGTGACAAACAGAACCTCTCAGGCTGAGATTGATGAGCTGTGAAGTGGGTGGGTAAAGGGTCCAAAAGGAAGTATGATTGCATCCATTGACCGTTTCATGATCACTCTGGAGTTTGAACCAGCATTGCTCAAGCGAAGGTAAGCTTTCTACATTTTAATCATTGGATTTGGTATGTCCTGGATTATCTGGAAACATTTTTATAGAATGCTAACTTCGATAGTATGCTAATCAAAACATTTTAATCTTAGCTTCATAGTAAGCTAACTTCTTTGTTATTTGTTTTGTTGGCCTCATTAAGTCAAATGTGGGACCCAAGTTAGAAGATTGTTATATCTGTCATCAAATTTTCTTTCTTTCTTTCTTTTTATGTGAAGATGTGAGTTATGTGACATGGGGACAAAGTTGGATCATTATGTAGTTTTGACAATAAATTAGACATTAGGCTTTATGTTTTGCTGTGGATTCTTACATCCATCATTTTTCCATTATGTAGAAATGAAGGTGCTCTTTCTCAACATTGTTGGTCCTATTCCAATCGAATTTCTTTTTTGGGGGGGAGGGTGGGCTTGATGATGGAAATAGTACACAATGGAGCTCAAGTTGATTCATTTCTCACGAACAAGTTAGAGTCTGTTGTATTATTCATGGCTTATGAATCGATGATATGTAATTGCTTGATTCTAAGCTTGTTGGAAATCAAGAGGGACCGAAAGTGTATCCAAGCCTTCCATGTAAACCATTTCTAGAAGCTTGACCAGCGTTGTGTATCACATAATTACGGCATAGTCTACTTGAAGGTAGAAAATTCTTGGGAAGTGTTGACAATGGTTGGCATTTTCAGCCACCATTAGGTTTCATTATACATCTTTTAGAAGGTTCTTCTCATGGCTATGTATCTTGTCTTAGTTGATTGATCCTGATTTTGAGACTTGGGTTTAGCAGAGACTTTGATTGCGAATGGTTCAATATAGTTCTTCCTTTACCCATGGCTGTGTTGGAATCCCCCCATATTGATGTGGCAATGTACACGGCAATGGAAGTTTTGCAGTTAGCAGGATACTGAGGAGGTTTTTTGTTTATATGGATGAAATTCTTTTCTCCCTCTTTGTACAATATCCATTTGTTTTTTGTAGTTAATTTTTAATATCAATTTTTACTTTTTAAAAGTTGGCATGTGAAGATATTTTTTATCTGTAACATTATTACTTTTATTAGACGTGGGTCCTATATATTGTATGAAATTTGACATAAATCGAATTGTTTATAAATTATGAATGCAGAGCCACTACGGATTTAATGTAGGGGAAATTCTAAATAATACTATCTAAATTTACAAAACCCCTAAAAGTTTGTTAACATATGAAAAGGGCAAATAAGTCTCAAGGGACTAATTTGGGATTTTGAAATGTTGAGCTTTTACCAAAATGCCCCTCAAATTTTTAAAAAAGAAAAATCCCTCATCGGTGTCAAAGCTGTGTTGTCAGAGTTTTGATGACTGCTTTAAGGATTGACTACTTTAGTATAGGGATTGATAATTTAAGCTCTATAAGCCCTGTAGGCGTCGTTAACAAATTGAATAAAGACAATGATAACTTGAGTATAGCAATTGACAAATTGAGATCCTGAGGTTATTAATGGCTACACTTAAATTGTAATTGTCTTTATTCAACTTGTTAACAACACTTAATAGAGTTTAGGAAGCTCAAAGTAGTCAATCCGTATACTCAAGTAGTCAATATCATTACTCAAGTTGCCACCGAAGCAGCACTGGTGAGGGTTTTTTCTTTTTGAAAAAACAAAACAAAACAAAAAACTTGAGAAGCATTTTGGTAAAAACACAACATTTCAAAATCTCATAGTAGTCTCTTGAGACCTATTTATCCTTTCCATGTGTTAACGGACTTTTTGGGGTTTTTCAAGTTCAAATGGTATTTATTTAGAATTTTCTCTTTAATTTTATTTTCATTTTGTGAGTGTAGCCATTAATAACCTCGCGATCTCAGTTTGTCAATTGCTATACTTAAGTTATCATTGCCTTTATTACTCAAGTAGTCAATATTATTACTAAAGTTGTCGCTAAAGCGGCACCGGTAAGGGTTTTTTCTTTTAAAAAAAAAAAAACAAAGAACTTGAGAAGCATTTTGGTAAAAACACAACATTTCAAAATCTCATAGTAGTCTCTTGAGACCTATTTATCCTTTCCATGTGTTAACGGACTTTTTGGGGTTTTCAAGTTTAAATGGTATTTATTTAAAAAATTTTCTTTAATTTATTTTCATTTTGTGCTGATTGAAGGGGAAATAGTGTCAGATTTTTTATAAAACTAAAATAAAGGCACTGTTCTGGTTTAATTTTTCTAAGAAGAGTTTTATGCAATTGTTTTTTAGAATGAGTTTTGGGAAAAACAAAATATATTTGGATGATTGTGTTGGTAGAGCATAATGGCATGTCATTTTTATGCAATTGTTTTTTAGAATGAGTTTTGGGAAAAACAAAATATATTTGGATGATTGTGTTGGTAGAGCATAATGGCATGTCATTGGCATTCCACCTAATAGGTAAGGTTTTATACATTCTTTTTTTTTTCTTTTTTCTTTTTTAAGTTTCTGACTCATGTAAAATCAATATATTTTTTAATTAATTACAGTTCAAACTCAGTTTTTTTCAACAAGTTAAATATTTATATAATTAATATATCATTCAATTAACAAATATATGATCAAGTTTTTAGATTTATATTGTTAAGTATTAACGTTGATATCCATTAAGTTCTTTTTATTAAATTAAAAGCTAAACTCATTTCATTTTTTTAAGGATATAATAGATTATTTATATTTTTTAATATAATTATCATTAAATGAATTTTTTAATCCACATAAAATTTTTCTAAAACAAAAATAATTAAATCATATAAAAAAATTTTATTTAACGTATACAATAACTTATAAAACACCTTGAATTTTATTAAAATGATATAATTATATTTTTAATTAAAAAATTTGTTTATTTTAGAAAATTATAATTTTGAAAAAAAATTGAAGAATGTGATTTTTTTTCCCATAGATATATCCATATAATTTCTAAAAAAATGAAAATTGAGAAAAATTTTATTTAATTTAAAAAATTTTAAAATTTTGTGTTGGTTTTCAAATTAGAGTGTGTGAGAGAATATAGGAGGGAATGGAGAACATTTCCTCAAGGGTAGTCTAGTATTATTAATTTTATATTCTTATATTTGGTCCTTCTAAATAATTACAATTTTTATGGTCCTTCTCAATAAATATTTTTTCTTATACGTCCTTTATTCTAATTTTCCCTTTTTCTTTATACAGAAAAGTGGTCCTAAATGTTTGAACAATTGTAGAATGCTACCTATTCCCTCCGATTCAGAATATAAGTCACTTTAATCAATTCATTATAACCACTAAATTGTTGTTAACTCATTAAATTCATGTTAAATTGAAAGAATTTTTTAACTTTTTCTATATTAAATGAGGTATTAAATGAGAGAGAAAACATACAAAGGTCATATTTAAGCGTTAAGTATATAGGCAAAATTGATAAATAAGTATTAATTGTTCTCCAAGTAATTTATATTATGGAACAACTCATTTTTCTAGAAACGACTTATATTATGGAGTAGGGGGAGTATAAAAGATGTTTCTTGGATTACTGAATTGGTGGAGGTTAAGCTGCAAATTTGCCTCAAAATTTTTGACGATGCCATGTTGTCTTAGAAATTTAAAAATATAGTAATGTTACCTCTTACATTTAAAAAATTAACGGTCAACATCAAATTTTTTAATAGTCAATGTTAATTTTTTAATAATATGGAGCAACATTGTTACATGTTAAAACTTTTAAGGCAACATTAAACTTGAAAAAAATTCAGTGCAATATTGCTCATCAACAAAAAAAAACTTCCAAACTGTTATGAATATATTGATTATATAGATGTCCATTGACTCCCGATCTCCAAATATTACAAGATGATATAGGACCCACGTATAGTAATATGCATAGTAATTTACTATTTGTATCCCTCTATAAATAGAGGTCTCCTGTAACTATTCAGTTGACTTGAATGAATTTCATCTCTCTATAATTTCCTTTGACTTCTCTCTAAAATTCTTTCAGTTTTATAACACGTTATCAGCACGATGGCTTCTCCTTTGGCTCATAGCTTCTTCAATCCTCTCTCTTTATCTCTCGCCTTTGCATTCCTACAATAATAATTCCATTTTCTTCAGATCAACATTCTTCCTCCTTGCATCGGTGATGAATGGGCAGTCGAAGCCAGTGTTCCCTTTCTTTCTTTTTCGCACTGGTATGTGTGCGTGAAGGAGTCTTATTCTTCTTCCCAGTTCAGATCGTTGCTTTTATTTTTAAACTCTCTTGGCGATGACTGCATCTTGAATCATGACCGCTAGCTCCATTTCATCCTTCATTCTTCTCAGATCATGATGAGCTTGGAAGGTTTTGTATGAAATTTCGCACATCTTGGCCTATCTTATCAGATCTGTTGTAGCTAACCGCGATCCTCTGTTCACTGTCGTTTTCCTCCATCTTGCAACTCCACTCCATCACATCTTGATCTCACTCTATCCATAGTCCAGTACCAGATCGGATCTCCATCATTCTCATCTCTTCCTCCTCAGATCTCATAGTTTCACTGTTCTTCAGATCCATCATCGTTCTTATTTCTTCCACCCAACTTCACCCTGTTCTTTCTTTTCTTGCGTATCTGTTGCTCTTCAATCTCTAAAAAAATCTGTTTTCCTAGACCGCAAATAGCTTTAATTTTCGTCCTTTGTTCTTTTTCTTCCGCCATCCTGTTTGTTTAATTCGTCCAGATCTACTTCCATTCATTGAATCATTTTGATTCAATTAAATGTGGGCCCAATCCAATTACATCTTCCAATCAACCCTCACGTCTTGTCTATTTTTCTTTGCTATCCAGTTTCTGATTCCTTTTTCATTCATTCATTAATTGAATGAATTGTGGGCTTATTTTCCATTATTCACGTGAAGGAGAGAGAAGAAAAATGAAATGAAAAAGAGAGAATGAAAAAAGAGGAGAGTTCACGTGGAGGTTTGGAAAATTTTTTAGTGGGTCTTGTATTTTTTTAATATTATAAAACTTATAATATTTAAAAAAAAAAACTGTTTTTGCTGACAGATTTTTTTTGTTTTAAAAAAATATTTTTATTTTTATTTTAAAAGGGGCTAGAAGTGAAGCTTTTGACAATCCAAGGTGAGTATGATTTTTCAACTTTATCTTTATTATTATTAATTTTAATTTTAGATTTTATTGTTGTTAATTTGACTCCATTTTGGAAGTCTAGATTTAATTTTCTCTTTTAATTGTTTAAGATTTTATATCATTACTAACTTTGCTGACATAACATTTATTTATTTTATTATTTACATTTATTTATTTTTTTATGGTAGCAACACTAATATTAGTGGGCTCCATTTATTTATTTATTTTATTCTTTACTGCTTTATTTATTTTTCATGATGGTGACACTAGTATAGTGGACTCCATTTATTTTTTTTTATTTACTGCTTTATTTATTTTTCATGGTGATGACACTAGTATAGTGGACTCCATTTATTTTTTTTTATTTACTGCTTTATTTAATTTTCATGGTGGTGACACTAGTATAGTGGACTCCATTTATTTAATTTTATTCTTTACTGCTTAGTTTATTTTTCATGGTGGTGACACTAGTTTAATGGACTCCATTTATTTATTTATTTACTGCTTTGTATCCTCCTTCCTTTCATTTTTATTTATTTACTGCTTTCTATATATTATATATTTATTTACATTTGCATATGCATCCTCTTTCTTATCTTTGGATGAGATAGGTCTCGCTGTGAGTTTACTACCATTCCTATCTCATCTTCTTTTTATTTATTTAGCATGTTTATTTCCAGTCATTTATTTTATTTTATTTATTTATTTATTGCTTTATATATATATCCCTCTCCCTTCTTATTATTTATGGCAACGACACTAATATATACATATTAGTGAGTTCCATCTATTTATTTTATTATGCTTATATTTTATTTATCCTGAAGATAAACTGTTAAAAGGCCATATATATTATGAGATCAAAATGCCATAGAGATATGAGGCATAGATTAGCTTAAGAGATGAGGCATAAATTGGCTTGAGACCAAGAGGCAAGATAGCCTTAATTTCAGAGGCAAGATAGCCTGAAGCTAAAAGGCAAGTTGGCCTGAAGCCAAGAGACAAATTATGAAACAAGATTTGATCCATAAATATTGTATGCCATCAGTTGTATAAATGCCTCAAAATTGTATATTTGGCATTAAATACTCTCTCAAATTATGAGAAAAGGGATTTATGATCATGATTGTTATTATCAATAAATATATCTAATTTGTTATTGTAGTAGCAATATTGTGATTAAGTCAAGAAATATTGTGGATTAATTTCTTACCATGATCAAACAAATCTGTGAATTATGGATCATGAATTTTATCCAACTTCATTCCCAGAAGTGAATGAAGCAATAAATAAATTGTGATTATGATTGTTTTACTATTATTTTGTGTTTAGATAATTATAACAATTTTTGTGAATACAAGAGAAAGAATATTTATAAATAAAACAATTAAACAAAAGGCAATATTATTTCAACAAAGTTTAATAGCGAGTGGCTCAACTCCATTACAAACCTTAATCATCTCATTTTGAAGATATTTGATGTCTTCTTCTTTTGCTTCTCTTGAGATGGGATCCAGATGAGGCAAAGCTCTTCGTAATATCGAGATTTGCATCATAAGTTTCTTAAGCTTTTTGTGTGGCCACTCAGTTAACCCTCCTTTTTTATAGATCTTTTGTATGGTGTGAGTAAACATATTTAATTGTTTACTCGCATCATCTAGGGTTAAGTGAAAATAATCACTTAAATCATGGTGCGTTGTTTTCTTTATTCTTTCCCGTTGCTCCATTGTTAATCTATATAATTCACCCTGATTAAGGGATGATATATCATATGGAATATTAACCGCGGGCTGTTTTCCTTTATCTAATGGATTTTTAATGTTGGTTTGAAATGAACTCCGCGGTAGTTCATTTGGATTTTTAGCCCATTCTGAACCAACATAAAGGACCTCATGATAGTCCAATACAGGATCACGCATCAAGTTATATCCTGATGCTTGTAAATCTATACAATACTGTGTCAGAAAATGTTTGATTTCTCCAAAATTTTTATTACTAAAATCAAACATTGGAAGCCTGTTAGTATTGTAAGATTTATCTTGTACATTTTCAAATAAAACAGCATGGGAAATCACACCTATCTTCCTTCCGTGAACTTCAAGTTTATGATATTGAAGTCCGTTGGTATGAATAATTTCCCGTAAAACATGACAGCAACTACATTCCAATAAGCTAGTAGTTGCTAATTGGCTTGTAGATGTTGGCTGGCTTATTGTTACTGGCTAGCTAGTGGTTGTTTGTTGGCTGATTATTGCTGTTGGGCTGGTTGTTGCTAGCAGGCTGATGATAGTTTGCTGGCTAGGGAATGCTGGTTGATTAACTGCCGACACTATTGGCTAAACTGGATTGGTAGACTCCATTAGTTCTGCCATAGTTCTACACCTCTTAACAGGCCTCCTTGATGAACCTGCTTCAGTTGTACCTTCAATCCTTGTAGATTGTGGAAGAACACTTGTTCTTGGGGGAGAAGTAGATACATTTGAAGTAGAAGGAGGAATAGTAGAAGGAGGAATAAATATTTCAAAAGGATTAGAAGATAACAAAGAAGTAAATGACATGTTGGGCTGATCATCATACAACAAAGCATCAAGTAATGTTGTTTCGGATATATCAGAAACTAGGATAAAACTGCTTGGTCCTGCCATGGCAATAGAATTTAGAGAAATATGTGTGAGTATCTGGTAGTTGATATTATCATATGCTTGCGTGTTTATGAGGCATGTTCGTTTGCCTTCCTCTATTTATAGTCGAATTAAATCTTATTGAATCTCTGCAAATTTGCGTAGTCCTGTTAAATCTCTGCAGATCTGCTCCATATGAAGCACGAGCCTGGAATCTTTTTAACTTTATATGCATACGACAATCTGAGTTGTTGCGCCTGTGATTCCACAGTGATGCGCCTGTGATTACACAATATTACGCTCGTAAATCTGCAAAATTTTGTATGATGTGTTGATGATTTTGTATTTAATATATATTTGTTTGTTGATTCTGGAAAATGGAAATTTTGTTACCAGAAGTAACAAAATTATACATTGATTTTTAAGGTCTTACACTTGAGGGGGAGAATGATATATATCAAGTATGAATAAGTGTGAATATTTATGTGATAATTCTTTGTGAATGTTTCTATGTTGATTCCCCCAAAATGAATATTAGATTTGATGATAAATCATATGGAAAGTTGGCATGACTTGTTTGATCATCCGAGTCATATATTATGTGCTACTTGTTCTCAGATAGAAATAATTATTGGAAATGGATCTCTGGAAATATATCAAATTGAAAGTTTACATATGAGATTATAAATCTGCAAAGTTTGCAGTGATGTTTGCAACCAGAAGTTTGCAATATATTATGCGCGCAATTTCCAGATTGAATGATCCAGAAATCATGTATTAAAGTATCCATGAATGGATAGATCAATGATTATGAGAACAAAATTTATATGTTGTGTTTATTTGCAGCAATTATATAAGCCAACAGAATTCTCCCCGTAGAATTGGCTTTTGGTCAAGAGCCAGATTAATTCCATCTTGAAATGTTTTAAATGTGTAATGATTATTAATCTATTACAATGCACATAGATGGATATACAAAGAAAATTGATGATTTGATGAGGGGGAGAAAAATAAGCAGATTGGGTAAAGATAAAGTGAAATGAATTATCATTGGCTCATATTGGTCTTCGTACAAAGAAATGTGCACTAAAAGTTCAAGATTTTAGCTAATCAAATGCTAAAAGCATTTACTGACCTAAAGTGACAAAGTGACATGTCCCAACTGCAAATGCTCCTATATGAATTGTTATAAAGCACGCCTGAAGCGTTGCTGGTCCATCGATTATAAAGATAAAAATCCTCGAAAGAGAAAAGAAGCTATAAAATATAGATGATCAAGTCGAGGATAATTAAGTAAAGCTCCAGAAGAGTTATCTTTTGACGAGATGTTATCTCCAGAAGAGATATTACAAGAAAAGTGTATTGTGGTCCAAGAGAGACCTAGGTACCTAATATATGTAAATATAATGAGATCTCAATAAATTATGAATGAAATCCGATGGGACTGAAAATGAAGTCAACGTTAATAATATCTATGATAGCATATGCTGCAATGAATGATAATGAAGATCATGAGCCACAATATATTTGTGTGTGCAAGAAGCACATAAGACGCCAGAAACACATATGTCCCAAAAGGACTCAAGATGATAGTGCATATAGCATCATTATTTGAATAAACATTTATTGAATTTCTATATGCACATATATATTTATGAAAAGATTATTATGACTTTACTTGAAAGATTTAGATCTTGCAGGTATATAATGAACAATCAGATTGGGCGTTTCTAACAGAATATTTGATGACAGAAAGTATAATATGCTCAGAAAGACATTGAAGCAATGTAGTCATCAGGGGGAGTAACACTGATGTAATCAAGAGGGGGAGACGATACATGCTGTATTCTTTTTCCCTTATCTGGGTTTTATCCCACTGGGTTTTTCCTAGAAAGGTTTTTAATGAGACAGCACTAGATAATGTATTAATGGATGATGTACTCTTTTCTTTGACTAGGTTTTTATCCCACTGGGTTTTTCCTAGTTAAAGTTTTTAACGAGGCACATTCATAAATGGACATCCAAGGGGGAGTGTTATGAATATACTGATTATGTGGATGTCCATTGACTCCCGATCTCCAAATATTACAAGATGATATGGGACCCACGTATAGTAATATGCATAGTAATTTACTATTTGTATCCCTCTATAAATAGAGGTCTCCTGTAACTATTCAGTTGACTTGAATGGATTTCATCTCTCTAGAATTTCCTCTGACTTCTCTTTAAAATTCTTTCAGTTTTATAACACAAACCAAATTTACACCTCAATCAGGTGCCTAATACAGTCTCAACTAATTTCCAAACTGGTAATACATTGAAGTAAGAGCCGAAGATGGCTTTTTCCCCTCAATAATATATCAAAAAGTATTTATTATAAAAATGCTATACATTTAAAAGTATTTATCACCACATCATAAATCCATTATTCTTCTCTCCTTTTTTTTAAAAAAGAAAAAATGGGATTGCTCTTAGCATATTATCTTCCATATGTTTGCAAGAGCTACAGGATGGATTTAAGATTTCGGATTTGGCTTCTCCTATATGTCCCTTTCCTCCTTTTCCATTTTCCACTATTGAATTAATATAATATCTCAACGGTCCATATTTAACATCTTATAAAAATATCATAACTTCACCTAAAAGACACAACAATAATTTTTTGATATAAGATGCAAAATGAATTTGAACCGTTAAAATTATTTTTGTATCTTTTAGGTAAAATTATAATAATATTTATATAATATGATAAATGTGAATCGTTAAGATCTTAATCCAATGATAGATAAGGAAAAATGAAAGAGGGGGGGGGGGAATGGAAAGAGACATAAAAGAGAAGCCAAATCCCAAGATTTCATGTAAAATAAAAGTCAACAGCTTTATTTAAATATAATTCAAATATCAATAATATTTTTAACTTAAATTCACTTGCATTTTATCATATTAAAAATATAAATGACAAAAGGTCCATACTATTCACTTGATAGAGTATGAAGTTTGACCTAATGAGAAAAATAGGGAATTGAGTCGCACAACTTCATAAATAAGGTAATTTGTTAATAATATAAGTTTAGTCAATAAAATTTATATTAAATTTTCTCATTAAAAAATTACATTAAATTTCAATTAGTTCCTTAAACTTAATGTTTTTGAATCATTGAATGAACCAGCCCCTTAATGTTAATGTAATCGCTATCACTCAATACACAACATACATAATATTTTTCATTCATATATACATTTTCATTTTATTTTTCTTTCTATTCCATTTTCAGGTTATGCACTAGACATCATTTCATATCCTAGGGACTTTCCCAACTAAACATTTTTACATAACTAGGAATTCCAAATTTTGTTAAAAATGAAGGGAAAGACAGAACTGAGAAAATAGTGTCAGCAACATTATAGTAATGGTTAATTATTTTGTAATTACAGACCCCAGTGAAGTTCAAATGTCAAATAAATTAATCATATTATGCATACACTGTAAAGAGTGGATAGAAAGATACAGAGTAAGAGGGAGCAACATCACTGCTTTGAATCTGACTGCATTGTCTGGGTCGGAGGAGCTGTGAGCACAGTCAACTTCATGCCTTCGGAATCACCAGATTTCTCGCGAATTTCCCGGTACTCTTGACAAACAGCACACACGTGGCAGAAAAAATGGGTAACGAAATCTCCACAGGGTGCTTCCTTTTGAAAACAAGAAACAAGAAACATTAGTATAACACTGAACCATCACAACCAAACTATGATGGATGAAACTTAGTAAACAAGAAAACATTATGGAACTTCGGTGCCAGGAGACATACGGCATTCAACTTTTCAAAAGATATCTTTCATTAGTTGTCCGAGTGACGGATTCATTGAGCCATTTAAAAGAGTTTAGCCACAAGGCCACAGCTAAGAGCTTCATTGGATCAAAACCAAATTCACAAGCAGGGCACAGCATGCAGCAAGAACTAACCAATACTTTTCACTATTTAAATTTTAGCAATCAATCTCTTAGATTAGAAACCTAAAGAGACAAAGTATGGACTCGTACCGAGAAGAATGAGAAATAGAGGAAAATATCAAGTAATGAGTATATCATGTGGAAAACAGAGTAGTTAAGGTTATACCGGCAAATTATACTTTGACCTTAAGGTCCTGCGGTATCCACAAGCATATGATGCGACAAGGCATCCCGGTAATCCCAAAACCAAGCCATCGGTTAATACGCAGCAGGCAGTATTAACAAGAGTCCACAGTATTAAATGGGTTACACATGATCCCATGAAAGTTCCAGACCCCAGAAATTCTGCATTTTTTCCAAAAAGAATGCAGGGACAAAAGAGACCAATACAACCTGCACAGACAACAGAAGTTAGTGGTCCACATATGCAGTTGATAAACTAAATCTTTCAAAGAACAAAAGGTTCTCTTTTTCTCCATCAGCAGTATTCCATGATTTGAAGACTGAGGCAAATGCTGCTGTTCTATGGGGACAACAGCAAAATATAACTATAATGTTGCTCCCTCTTACAACCATGACAAAGATACATATATTAATATATGCTCCGTGATTAACACAGTAATTTTTTCAAGAATAAAGAAGAGATTTTATCAAGATTGAACAAAGATACAAGTGAGGTGGAGTAGGTTATCTCAAGAAGCAACACTTGGAGGAAAAAAAAAGGAGATAAGAAAAGGGCAAAGAAGATTAGGCATGCAGCAATGATGTGCAGTCCACCTACATATCCAAGAGACACTCACTTAAAAAAAATCCTTAAGCTGAACATCACAAGGTTGCTGTTAATAGGATACTTCTCTATGACATCTAGAAACAATGAAACATGACTGGAATACAGGCATTCCACTATATCTATACGTTCAACACCATTTTAAGTCATGAACAATGATGCTTCTCAGGTGCCATACAATGCATGGAGCCCACATCTAGCTACTGCATAAACCACAAATTGCCACCAAGTTCCACTATCATTTTTTAAGACCAGAACTCTTGAAACAAACAAAGCTAAAGTGTTCTAAATCCAGTAGACATGCCAAATTCTCCAAAGATCGCAATCAACTTATTCCAGAAGAACATAAACACACTAAAATTTCAATGCATAGGCTTACATATTAAGGAGCTCAATATTGGAAACAAATAGCTTTACACTTAAAAGTTAAAAGGTTACTTCAATGGATGAGCTGGATAGGTGACGTATAGGTTTTGCCGCCCAACATTTCAACTGAAACTTTTTCAAGATAAAAAGACCTATTATAAACAAGATCTAGTTTTATCTAGTCAAACACAAGCTCTTCCCAATAAACCTGTTAAAATTAGAAAACAAAATACCTAATGCACATTAAGAAGCAAAGAACAAAAGCATGACCAAAATTTCTTAAACATACTTCAGATGCACCTTTTTAATAATCGCTTCTACTAAATGAGGATCACAGGGTAAGGAAGTAGCATACAGCTCTGCATATCATCACAGCAGGCACAGATCCCTGAAGACCACTGAGTCTGCATCTGATTTGATCCATTTCTATTAGGATTTTCTCCAGTGGCCTGATGCTGAGAAGCTACTGCATCCACTGAATCCGACTGTCCCAGAGGAATGTAAGCTGGTGGCACATAACCGTGTTGGTTTGTCATATTGCTTCTGTAATTTTATTTTTTTAAAAAAAAAATACTCAAATTACTTCCTCTATATGGCAATACATTAACACCAAAAAAACATGGTGCAAACAATGATTTCTAGGCTGGACACCATGGAATTAGTAAGGAAAAAAAAAATTATAGAATTGGATTACAATCCACTATAACATGAATGCTTATTTACTTCTTAACCATTCCCTTCAATCTAAGTTTAGAACTCGAACCATTCAGGATTCAACCTATACATAAATTTGTATACTTGGAACACGTGTGTGTGTTCAATTCAGGATGGATAATCCCCATTCAATGGAAAGTAACATTTAATAAACCTAAGTTAAACAAATCCAACGCTAAGCTCCTGCAACCAATGAAGCCAACTAGCTCCATTTCATGTTAGTTTTAAGGGCAATATTTGTTCAAAACATGATTTTACCATAAAATAAATTGAAATTCACCATGTAAAAGTCATCAGGTTCCAGTTGTCAATCCGTCAGACTCATAGAGTTATTAGTATAATGGATCCCCATACGGAACTTCAACATTACTTATATTAATGAAAAGTCAAACATAACCCTCCCACGACTTGCCAACAAAACAGACATCATTGCCATTTCAAGGAAAACATTCCATGTTGAGATTTCATCATAAACTCAAATCCTTTTTTTTTTTTTTTTTGCGGGGGGTGTTTAGAATTCAAAAAACCAGAAGTCACATAACAGAGCCCATAAAAAGGAGCTAATCGAAACCCAAAATGTTGAGAAGGAGATTCTGTTCACACCCCAAAAATATAAATAAGAAAGAAAGAGAAAGAAATTTCATGGATATGAGCTTCATTTAAACAAGAGCATGGAATAAAGCTAGCTGTGTCCAACTTAAATACTAAACCTGCTCATAACCAACCTAGATTTAGTCTAAAATAATGATAATTCCTAATCAGAGAACGCATGAACCTCAAATTCAGCAAAAAAATAAAAAATCAGATCTTCTTTCCACGGCTGAACCGAAAGGGCGGTGATATTTACCTTTGAAAACTTCAAGGGCAGCGATTGAGACGACTTAAGCTTTTACCACAGAGTAAAGAGACCCTCAGATGATTTTTGAAACTTCCAACGAATGAGCAACCATAAACCACAAGACCATAAGCATGAAACTTGAAGGACCAGAATATGAATGAGAGCTAGAAATTGAAGAACCCGGTGAGAAAACTGCCTCGATTTAAATGAAAGTGTAAAATACCGGGTGGCTAGCTTGTGTTCCGGAAGAAATTAGGAAGGAAAGGGAACAGAGAGGTGTGGCAATGGAATGGTTCAGGTTTTACTCCGCCTGAAGGAGAACGAATAAGCAGCTACTCCGTTCGACGAATT
The DNA here is from genome assembly GCA_037074495.1 of Acacia confusa. Taxonomy (NCBI): domain Eukaryota; kingdom Viridiplantae; phylum Streptophyta; class Magnoliopsida; order Fabales; family Fabaceae; genus Acacia; species Acacia confusa. The sequence continues at coordinate 39,395,593 of CM073502.1, read as the reverse complement.
TGCTAGACTTGTTTTTGTTTTACGTTTATTTATTAAATAAAAAAAAATATTTCACCGACATATGGAAGCTAATCACGTGTGTTTGGGAAAAGGAAAAACAAAAACACCCCTTGGTGAAAGAGTAGCCGAGGATATGAAAAAATAGTACAAACACTTTTTAATGATTTAATATTTTAATCCCAAACAATTGTTTTGAGCTTAAAACTATGGCTTATGGTTTTTGAAAAGCAAAAATTTTTCCCTTTTTTTTTTCCTTCCCCATTTTCCCTCTTTTTCTTTCCTTCCCCATTTTCCCTCTTTCTCTTTCCTTGTCCATTATATACGATTACTACATTAGCTAATGTCCTTTTGATAATTTATATAAAAAAATATTTTGATAATAATATCCCAACATTTTTATTTTATCAAAATCAGTTTTTTCACAAAATTTATTTTGCGAATATATTCTCTAGAACAATTTTTTTCGCTTTTTCTACAAAAGCCTATTCTTTAAAAACTAATACAAATACATCCCATGACCACGTACTACCATTTTTTAAAATTAGAGATGCTATGTCGAATTATATTTAGGAAAATGACTGGAAAAAATGTGAAAATTAAAGAATTAGAAATCAGGTTTGATACCTTAAAATTGATAAAGTAATGACTATATTTAATTAGCAATTTACAATTTATTTTATGAAAATATCTTATTTATAATTTTGCAATTTCTATATTTTTCTATCATTTTAATCATGTATGAGCTGTTTTTGTTAATTTTATAAGTCCTTTTCACGTATTTTTAAATTAGGTTCCTCTATTCTTTTTCTTTTGATCCATCACATGAACAAAATTAAAACAAGTGAAATTATAAGGACGAATTTTTAACTAGGCCCATATGTTAATAGGAAAAAGACATATAGATACCATATGAATTATAAAAGCCTTAAAAAGTCTGTGGACACATGAAAATGATAAATAGATTCAAGGAATTCAGGTTTTTGAAATATTGTGTTTTTATCAAAATATCTATCACAGGTTCTTTTTTTAAAAAAGGGCCCTCGCTAGCTTCGAACCTTCACCGGCAAACTCTACACTGCCAGCAAGCCTCCAACAGTAAAGTTCCAGTGACAAATTAAGTAGTGTGATTAACTACTTGGGTATATAGATTGACTATTTGAACTTTATTAGTGCTTTATTGACAAGTTTAATAAAGGTATTGATGATTTGAATATGATGATTGACAACTTACGTTCCCTAGGTTGTGAATAGTTATACTACTTAAATTGTCATTGCGTATACTCAAGTTGTAATTGTCTTTATTTAATTTGTCAATAACACCTAATAGGATTAAATGAGCTCAAGTAGTTAATTTTTATATCTAAGTAGTTAATCTCATTCATATTATCACTATAACTCCAATCCAAGGCGTTAGAGCTTTGACGACCGGCTGAGGGAGGCCCGTCAATGGGGTAGTGCCGGACGACGGAGCTTTGGCAACAACTTGGGTTATTTCCTTAAAAAACAGTCTTGAGAGGTATTATAGCAAAAACACAATATTTCAAAATCTCATATTTTTAAGAATCATGTGTTACTATGTTAGACCTGTCATGGATTCATGTGTTGGGAGTTTGCATTACATGCCCATCATGGTGATGAACACCCAATTTTTTATCATTAAATAAGTTCAACCATTTAAATTTTAATCTAAATTTAAAAAATTTAATTTATGATTTCTTAAATGATAAATTCATTTTTATGAGAAGTAATAGTTATAAATTATCTTTATTTTTAATTCTATATATAATAAAATAAAAAAAATTAATATAAAAATTAAATTAAATCTAGACCGTTGAAAATCAATCTAATGGTGATAAATATAAAATGTGCTCCCTTCATGTGTTCCTTCACCAGAATGAAAGAATGATGATATGTATACGCACACTATCTAAGAATGTACTAATAATTAATTAAAAATAATAGCAGACTCAACTATGAAATAAAGTTTTAAAAAAGTGAGGAAAAATATAAATAACAATATAATTTAAAGTAAGTTTTTTTATATAATTTAGAAATAAAAACGAATTAATTACGAGATGTAAAATACCTATAGAGTATATACGCACTTTAAAATTTATAAATATAATTTTACAATATATATACATATTTCTTGTTATTTGTTTGCTAGTTTTTGACTTTTCCATTTTTTTAATGTTTGTTAGGTATACCAAATCAAAAAATATTCATTAAGTATAGCCGTATAGGTACGCCAATTCAAAATATATATATATATATATATATATATATATATATATATATTATCCATTTTTTAACGATCCCCTCATATATTAATGGGAAAATGCATATGGAGGCCCAAATAAGCAAAAAAATCCCAAAAAAGGCCCAAACTAAACTATGTGATCAGAAAAGGCCCTAGGGCCCTAATGGATATTAAGTTATAAAGTGAAATGACAAGAAAAACCCACCAATCACACTGAAAAAGGAGGGGGACGTCAAATTGAAAATCAGTCAATATCTCTCTCTGCTCAACTCTTCTCTCTGCTCTACTCGTCACTCTCGTCCTGGACGCCATTGTTGCTCGTACCAAGAAGGTGAAGCCGTTAGCCACCGTCGACCCTCTGAAGCTGATAGTGTCGCCATCGTCAGTTCACCTGTGGCATTCTTCCGTAAAGAAAGGTATGAAACATTTTAGGGATTAGGTTTTATTTCATCCGAGTATGCCTCTGATTCTCTATTCTCTGTGTCCTCTGATTTGAATGCTTGAAGGTGAAATATTATACTCTAACTATCATGTAATTAGAAGAATCATTGAAAATTCTGCATGAAAGCGAGAGTGTTTGGGTCTGAGTTTTTCTGTGAGTGATGCGTAGAAGGTATAGTTTCAAATTTTGTGGACTTCTCACATCTTCACTTGTATTAATAATTTGGAAGGGGCTTTAAACCTGTAACAATTTTTGATCATGTAGAAAACAAATCTTAAAAATCCTATTTGGGAGATTTAATATTATTTGTTTCATGAAGTAGGAAGAAATTGCAAGCATGTAACAAATGTCTCAGTTAAAATAATTGTCTTTCAAACATAGCAAGATTTTAAGTAAAGAGCCAATCAGTTGATTAAAATATGTATTGTACCCATAACTCATAAGTAACAACATTAGTGACTGTTGAATTAAGGATTATGTGCAACTTTGATTCAATCATGCACAAGTGCTCATTGAGGAAATCTCTCTGAGGTTTGTGATTTCAGATAATTATATCGCCTTTGAAACTTGCTTGATAGAATCAAACAACAAGGCCTCACAGAGTTATCATAAGGCTTTGACCCATGCATGCCCTGCTTCTTTATATATAATCCAGTAGAGTGTAAGGCTATATATTGTTTGGATCATGCTAGCCCACACCATTTGGCATTCACCTAAAGTGACCAAAGGTAGAGCCAAATTAACAGCTTGATAATCCTGTGTCTCTGCTTCTTTACTAAAGTGACCAGAGACAATGCCAAAATCAGAGCTTGCTAGAACAGGAAAAGAAGGAAGTCCATACTAATGCTGATTTTAATATACAATTCCTTGTAGTATAGATTAGTGTGCAAAGGAATATGCAATTTAAAATTGTAACTAGTAAGTATTGGTTGTAATCTAAGGCCTAGAAAATAAATTAATAGAATCTGTCAAACATTAGGATAGTTAGGGGTCATAGGCATAATTCTATATCATCAGGGAATTATTTCCTGGGGTCTTTGACATAGTTTGGAGTCCATTTGCATTCTTTTTAAGTTAGTAATCTTCTTATCTTGAAGCTTTTAAATATTAGTTGAGTGTGTGATTATGGTTAATAAATGCATAATGGTCTTTTTTGTATGGCAGGTTACATTAACCAGATCTCCCTAAATTGCGTGAGTGGCATTTCATATTTGTACTTGATCGCTAGATCAATGGAGACAACATCAATGATGACAAAACCAGATCTCCCCAAAAAGTGTTGTCTTTTATTGAGGACTACCACAAGAAGAAGAAGAGACATTAGGGGGCATACTTGTTAGAACACATTGTAGTTGGTGACAAATATGTATTTATTACAAAATTGTATTCGTGAGAATTAGTTGATGACAAATATGTATTTATTACAAAATTGTATTCATGAGAATGACTTTCACCATTTGTTCTTTTGTAAATTGTTTATTGATGCTAACTTCACAATGTTTATTCAATGACAATGCAAATTTTTGCTTACGTTTTGATAATTGTTCATGGAATACCAACTGTAAAAGAATGGACAATTAAATCAAACATTTGTACAAGCAATATCAGTACCCATTTGTATCAGCAATGTGATAAAATTGTATAAGTCATATCAGTCATTTGTATCAGCCATACCAGTCATTTGTACCAGCCATATCAGTAACAACTAACAACAATATCAGTAACCACTAATAACAATATCAGTAGCCACTTACAACAATATCAGTAACCACTCACAACAATATCAATATGTACTTACAACAATATTAGTAGTCACTAACAACAATATCAGTAGTCACTTACAACAATATAAGTAGCAATTGACAACAATATCAGTATGTACTTACAACAATATCAGTAGCCACTGACAACAATATCAGTATGTACTTACAACAATATCAGTAGTCACTAACAACATCAGTAGCCACTTACAACAATATCAGTAGCCACTAATAACAATATCAGTAGGTATTTACAACAATATCAGTAGTCACTAACAACAATATCAGTAGCCACTTACAACACTATCAATAGATACTAACAATAATATCAGTAGCCACTTACAACAATATCAGTAGCCACTTCCAACAATATCAGTAGACATTAACAACAATATCAGTAGCCACTAACAACAATATCAGTAGCCATTGACAACAATATCAGTATGTACTTACAACAATATCAGTAGTCACTAACAATAATATCAGTAGCCACTTACAACACTATCAGTAGATACTAACAACACTATCAGTAGCCACTAACAACACTATCAGTAGCCACTTACAACAATATCAGTAGATATTAACAACACTATCAGTAGCCACTTACAACAATATCAGTAGCTACTAATAACAATATCCGTAGGCATTTACAACAATATCAGTAGATACTAACAACAATATCAGTAGACATTTACAACAATATCAGTAGCGATTAATAACAATATCAGTAGACACTAACAACAATATCAGTAGCCACTGACAATAATATCAATATGTACTTACAACAATATCAGTAGTCACTAACAACAATATCAGTAGCCACTTACAACACTATCAGTAGATACTAACAACACTATCAGTAGCCACTTACAACAATATCAGTAGATACTAACAACACTATCAGTAGCCACTTACAACAATATCAGTAGCTACTAATAACAATATCAGTAGCCATTTACAACAATATCAGTAGATACTATCAACAATATCAGTAGACACTTACAACAATATCAGTAGCGACTAATAACAATATCAGTAGACATTAACAACAATATTAGTAGACACTAACAACAATATCAGTAGCCACTTACAACAATATCAATAGACACTAACAACAACATCAGTCCTTATTAACAACAATATCAATCCCGTGTAACAACAATATCAGTAGCCACTAACAACATTATCAGTTTGTAGTAACAACAATATCAGTCCCTGGTACTGATATTGTTGTTAATACAACCTGAATGTTAAAAGATCACAGGTTGCTCTAGTTTTGGGCATGGAAACAAATGGAGGTCTGTTTGTTAGGGGGAATGACTGAATATAAAAATGATGAAATTAGATTGTTGTTAATACCTATAATTTAAATAGTTAATGTCATTGCTCATTGGTATTGTTGTTAGTGTCTACTGATATTGTTGTAAGTAGCTACTGATATTGTTGTAAGTGTCTACTGATATTGTTGTAAGTGTATACTGTTACTATTGTAAGTGGCTACTGATATTGTTGTTAGTGTTTACTGATATTGTTGTAAGTGCCTACTGATATTGTTGTTAGTGTCTACTGATATTGTCGTTAATGTCTACTGTTATTGTTGTAAGTGTGTACTGTTATTGTTGTAAGTGTCTACTGATATTGTTGTAAGTGCCTACTGATAGTGGGTACTGATATTGTTGTTAGTGCCTACTGATATTGTTGTTAGTGGTTACTGATATTGTTGTAAGTGACTACTGATATTGTTATTAGTGTCTACTGATATTGTTGTCAATGACCCGTTAATTGTTGTTAAGGGGTACTGTTATGTTTGTCAGTGGATACTGTTGTGGTTATTAGTGGATACTGATATTATAGTTAATGGCCCTTGTTATTGTTGTTTGTAGGGATTGATATTCCTACTGCAAATGACTGATATCAATGACTGAACAAATACCCTGAAGAAATCACCCCTGTTATTGTTGTTAATGGATCATGTTATTGTTGTTAATGGATCCTGTTATTGTTGTTAATGGCCCTTGTTATTATTGTTAATGGCCCCTGTGTTGCAGTTGGCATTCCGTGAAGAAATATAGAAAACATAAGCAACAATTTAAGAAAACATAAGAAAAAAATTAGCTTTTATCATTCAATAAAAATTGTGAAGTTAACATCAGTAGACAATTTACATAAGAACAAATGGTGAAGGTCATATTGTTATAAATACAAAGTTGTCATAACTACATATTTGTCATTAACTACAATGATTCATAACAAGTATTCTCCCTAATGTGTCTCTTCTCCTTGTGGTAGTCGTCAATCAAAGACAACACCTTTTGCTGATGGTTGTTGCGAGGATGGGTGACCAGCCACCACAAGTCGTCAATTAAAGAATTCTTCTGTGAATATGTTGTATCCAGAGAATCTGGGATCCCTTTTTGAAGATTTCTCCATGTTGTTGCTTATTATATTACAGTCAATTGTAGCTCATGTACCTACAACAATTGTAAATGAAGTTTAGAATACAAGTGTTAAAATACAAGTGATTCCAGCAAACATAATTGGCAACATGTGTTCAAGCCAACCAAAAATGAGAACTTAACATGAATCTTTACCTCAGAAAAGAAGTTATCACTTCTATTTCACTGTTTTGTTCTTTTAAAGATAAAACAAACATACAAGGAATTCATTTCCCATGTAATACCTCTAGTAGAAACAAGATTTTATATTAAGGACCAGTAAACTAGACATATAATGCCAATGCATTTTGGTAAGATTTAGGGATGAGAAGCAATCATTTAATATATTCACTTTCCACACTTTTTTTCAAAAAAAAAAAAAACAAAGTAATAAAGAGTGGAGATAGTGGGAAAACCAATCATATAGCTACCTTATCTACCCCTCCATATCAATAATGAATACCTCATCGGCAACATGCCTTCTTTCAACAATTAATTACTTAATTAATTGATCAATTTAATTAATATTTTGTCATGGATGTTTTAAAAAAGAAAAAAGAAAGTTGATTGTTGTCAACAGTTGATATATTAGAAAAATCAATCATATTTATATCTACCCCATCTACTTCTTTAGGTCAATAATGAATAACTCTTATTGATTTACTACTAGTAATTATTAATACATCCTAATTAAAGATCACCTTTTTCGCTTTTAAGATATTTTCTCCTGCATCTGGATATTTAATAAATGAACAACACAATAATGTTTTGCATTAAGAATAGACTAGATAAGAAAGAAACAAGCCAACTGTATGAAATATAAAAAGTAACTTGTGGAGTTTAAGAATATGCATCTCAAGCTTGAGGCTCTAAATGCTTTAAGAATTGGTTTTTCTCATCACGTCTATTCTTTTTCTACATAGATTGCTCTTTTGTTTGTTCAGAGGAATTTAATAATTATACAAAACAGACTTGCCACAAGTTCCCAGCACTGTTACCATAATAAAGCTTATTCTTACAGTGAATTGGTCAGGACAACGATGTTTTGAAGAACGCAATGCACTCCCATGAAAGCAACAATTTGATATTCCCTTTTAATGTAGCATGTAACATAGTCATTACCAAATGACTATGCATGTCCAAAAGGTAAACGCATAAACAATTACCAAATGGGTTTAAAATCTGCAAAACATGTAACATAGTCATTGAAAGAAGAAAATGCTGATATTGATGGAGATAAAGAGCAACAAAAAGTACATGTAGAGAAGCATCAAGTTATACAGCTGGAATTTGAGCAAAAAAAAAGTTATATAGTTGGAAAGCTGCAATGTTTTGGAGTTTGGACTAGCATAATAATTGCAAGTAAAAATAAACAGTAGGTCCTATTTGAAATGGAAAGCATATCTATGTATAAAACATGCAAAAAAGTATAAAACCTGACAACTAAGGGAAAAAAGAAAGAAGATTGCATACCTATCTGATTTAAGTGGAATATTTGAAATGGAAAGTATATCTATGTTGTTGTAAGTCAACTTTGAACCTTGCAAGCTTCCATTAGTGCATTTGCATTATTCCATTTGCACTCTCGCTCCAGAATGAGAATCAAGTTTTTCCCAGCCAACATAAATTTAGTTTTTTCCCCTATCCTGCAGGTATTCAAACTTGGAAGGAACATCTAAAATAAATTAAGTTACCAACAGAATTAAGCAAGCTACACCATTAGAAGTTAAAACCGAAGACATTAGCTTTAATAATTTAAGCTATAACAAAAGGCCTAAAAGAGAAAGGGGAATTCAACATCTAACAGTGCAGATTTGTAAAACCATGTAGCTGAAACCTAATTTCCAAAGATACTTTTCAAGGAGAGAATAGCTAACACAGGTTGGCTCAAAATACCCAGGGAAGTCTCAATTGATGGAACTGTCAACTAATTGCAATGCAAAATCACATCCCACAAATCGTGCGAAGTTGCCTTAATTTAAATTATTACCTTCTCACCGGAAGAACACCCTGGAATATAGAATGAGAACTTTGCGCTTACCCTCCGGTCTTCGTTCTCGTTTTGGTCCTTTCGATGAAGAATGAGCTTCCACGGTGTTCAGTGGCTCCTTACTCTTGCTCTTCCTCTATTTTCAGCGAACACCGGCGGTGTATCTCTCTCTCTAGGTGATGACGATGGTTAGTTAGCACAAATTTCCTTTTCTCTCTCGCGCCCCCCTTCCAGATTTTCAATTTTGCTCACAACCACTGCTCCTTTTTTTTTGGTCAAACAACCATTGCTCCTGATGGATGAAGACATATAGATTAATAAAGAGGGTAAAATGGTCATTTGCTGTTTGAACTTAATACTCATTAAGGCCCTAGGGCCTTTTCTGATCACAGAGTTTAGTTTGGGCCTTTTTTGGGATTTTCTTACTTATTTGAGCCTCCATAGGCATTTTCCCTATATTAATTGAGATCTACCAAGGCTTCGTTTGGATAGGCAGAAAAATAAGTAAGAGAGTAGAGAATATTAAAGAGAAAAAACTTTCAACTCCCCTTTCTATTTTTCTTCCTTTACGAATTCCGAATGAAGGGTTAATGTTACCTTCAACGGAAAGAAGAAGAAGAAATAATTCTAACTTGTGTCTTCACAAAGCCACTGCAACTTAAAAATCACAACAGGAGTAAACTAACTTTTTATTGCGTTTGGCTTCCAAATATGAAGAGAGAAGAGAAAAGGACAAAAATAAAGGAAGAAAGAAAACCCTTTTTTCTTCAAAAAAATTGAGTCCCCCTTGCAAAACATTAATTCAAGCATAGATCATATTATACTATCTGACTTTTAATCTAACCTAAATTTGCAGAAGTCATATGAACAACTCATCCAAACACACCCTACAAGGTTCATTGTCTGCTGCGAAGTATATAAAAAGGAGTACAAAAGCCAAAAAGAGATATAACCAAGTTCTTATCATAAGAATTGAAAAATCAGTTTTAAACTGGTGGTAAAAGGTTAAAGTTTTGATTTATATAGAAAGGAGACACATATCACAGTTTATAATAAGTCTGAAATATTTTCCAAGATTCTCCCCATTTACAAGTAGTGAGTTTTTTTTGGTAACACATAAATTTATGGGCATGCCAGTTACTTTGAATTTTCACTTGATCTATATAATGGAAATGGGCTCAAAAGTCTTGTCTTGAAACAGTAGTCTAGACCAACTGCAGAAAAACCAAAAATAAGAAGATTCTCAGACACAAAGGTTGTGCCATCCAGGGCATGTGATAAGAAACTTTCATAGTTCAGTTCAAGAAGTGGTCCACCACCTAGGGTTGCAAGACCTGCATCACAAATTTGTTCCAACATTAATTCTAATCACATTGCATTGCTTTGATAAAACATCCACCTTATATTCATTGCAGAAAAGAGAAATTACATGTGTCTGAATTTAATATGATTTCAATAAAAGGGGTAATACAAATCCTCTCTCTGTTGACTACCTCCAAGAATAAAAACTTTGAAATCAAAACATATCCTCTCAGCTATCACCAAATTTAAAGCCTCCCTATTATTTTTCTGTTAAAGGAGATTCAACCCAATTTCTGTCACTTGCCATGAGGCACACTTCTATTTGTCTAGAAGCCACAAATGACAGAGCTTAAGGAAACTGGAAGAGTAGAAAAATGGACCATAGGTTTAAATTCTAAAAAATACTAGTTGAGTGGTGTTTGCAAGTAGCTCAATATTTTTCCTACGTTTACATGAATAAAAGCCAATTTTCAGTATATAAGGAAAGTGCACAACCCGACAGCCGAAGGTTTAAATCTTACATATGGTTATGGGTATTCTTAGCAAAATCGAATTTGATTGTATTTAACATGTAAATGTACCTTTAACAACACCGAAAGCTGCTGCTGCACCTGTCTTAAGCTGAATATCATCCAAATTTCTCCTTACAGCGTATCGAAAGGTCACTCCAAACAATGCACAGCTAATGAAATTAATTGCTAAAGGGAGTATCAGTTGAGTAAAGTTGGAGGCCTGAGTCAAGCATATGGGGAGCCCTGCAATGGAACCTATAAGAGCAGAAATAGACGCTGCCTTCACTGATTCCAACCTCTCTTGATCCCTGTCAATTTCCTCAGTTTTGCCCCCCATGGCTGCATTCCCATCTTCAAGTCCAACATCATCTAGTGATAGAGAGCGTTCCGCTTCCTCAACCAATGCTTTTGCCTCCGATATTTCTCGTTGACACTCTGCAATCTTTCATAAAAATGTTTTTCAACTTTTCATCAGTAATTATTCAAGTTTAAATAGGGAAATGAAGAAAACTTTCTATGAAATAGGGTAACCTACACAATATTTCTAATCAGAAGGTCCTTGGGGTTTAGAAAGATGATAATCTACTGATTATGAATACTACCAAGCACATCGTAGAAAAAGGGTAAAGGCAAATGCAACGAGTCTTTTAATACAATGTCTATCAAGAAGGCAACACAGAATCTCTTGGTGTCACGGGTATACCTATCTCTTAAGCTTACAACAGTCTTGTTCCTCCTCTCAGGAAATATGGAACCAAAGAGGCTACCAATAAAAATATGTTCTCAAATATTTTGTTTATATATATTTATCCTATGTAACAAGTCATTAATAGCACAGAAATTTAACATCATGACTGAATTTATAGGTTGTGAGATTTGGTTGTTATTTGAACCCAATGATGCCGTGCAATTCATGTAGCCAACCCCATTTAGCAAGATAAGGCTTGTAGTTGTTGATGATTGAATTTATAGGTTGTGTCATGAGTGCTTGTGTTTCCACTTCGCCAGCCCAAACCCTCCCTTGCTCTTTAATTGTAGTTTTGCTTTACTGTAAAATGAGCACATTTGGCCATGCTTCTTTTCCTTTTCCCTAGAAAGTATCCTCCTGACATTTCTACACCAGAAAGTGTAAGGCTCTCAATTTTGCATCCTAATAAATTTTCCTCAATCAATTCAGCCCCTGTTGCTTGCTTCAAATTAACATGAGTCTGAACGCTTATGCAACTATGCTAGCACTGTGTTTACTGTCACAAGCAAAAAGTGACATCTAAAAGTGTTAAAAAACATTTCTTGGCATTATGCATCAGATTCCAATTGTGACATTTGATACAAGGGAGAAAGCGTATCTCGTTCATTCATTATTTTGGGCAAGTTATCATGCTATTGTATTCATTGATCAACAATATCTATATCTTATTAACACTTTTTTTTTGAGTGATAGAAGAGTGTCATTATCCTTCCTCTGACTCACCTTTTTATTTTATTTTTTCATTCTGTATTCCCTCAAAATTTTTAAATTGGCAACAACCAACTGAGGAGGGCCTACACTAATTGGTAAAAAGAAAATTGAAGTAAAAATGAAAAGATTTAGTGGACATATAATTTGGGCACGTAAACGTAGAGAGCGCAGCTAAAATACCACGTTTGCAATATTTGTAAGGTTTTGCTTAAGAGAAGTTAGATTATTTCTAATAGTAAAGAGATTGACGCAGCTTAAGTTTTTGCAGTAATTTGAGGAGCAAGATAATAACTTAAAATTCACCAAGAATAGTCAGTCACAAGAAGTTTCTTGCGGGTTGGAGATTCCATCAGGGAGAATACCCAAGTTTAACGCAGATGATTATTGCAGTTTTCTGGGTACTTTGGCTAGCTATGGTAGAGTTTTACAAGACTCGCGATTGCTAGATTTCAGATGTTACAAGGAATACTGGCTTAGGATGTGTCTTTCTTGCTATCTTATGGGGAATTTTACTAGTTTGGAATTTGCTTGATCGTGTGACCAATGGCCATATAAACATCAAGATAGAGGCTGATTCTGTGGTAGCAGTCCAATTCAACAATTAAGGGTTCTCTTGTAATCATCCTTACCGCCTAATTGTTGTTCAGACACAACAGCTTTCGAGTAGGAATTAGACAATGACAGTAACAAAGTACACAGAGAAGCTAATGAAGTGGCGAAATGGCTCGCTACTCATGATCATGATTTTGAAAGGCTAAATAGGAAGCAACTCCAACTTCTTGAACCAGAGGACCAAATCGAGAAGTCCAAGACTGTAACGATGAAAAGAGCATTTTACACAAAATCAAAGCTAACCAAGAACATGTACCTCCATGGTTTTGCCCTCAAGCTGATTGATATACTCCCTGAACTGCTTGGCGGCAAGTTCTTGTTGTTCAATCAAAGCGAGTTCTTTCCTGGCCATCTCGACCCTCAGTGACGCCTTCTCTAGCCCATCAAATAAAACCCTATTCTCCTTCTTGCTTAAAAGCTCCTGCACTTGCTCATCCACCATGCCCGACAATGCATCCTTGAAATTGGCATCACTACCATTGTTACTAATTTCCTCTTCCGATCCGCTTCTGCACTGCAAACTTCGCAATCTGGATCCCAAACTCGTTCTTTGTGCCCACAATAATGGTGTAACGGACTTGACCGAAAATGGAGGTCGAATTACACTTGGATTCATACAAGTAGTGCCCACATGGATCATCTTCATTGCTGTCTGTGCGTGTTAGGCAGAACCACTGATAATTCGTTCCTCCTCTATCTGGCTATCCCTTCAGGCGCTTGTGTGGTTCGGAGAATTAGCTTAGATACCCATGATACGTTCAGTTTTTGGGCGTTGGGTTTGAATTTGGTGGATAATGGCCTGTGCGTTTGGATATTTTCAGGGTAAACTAAGCTATGAAGCAGGACACTCCTACTTTTTAAAAATATGCGTGTCGGACACTCCGATACCGTTCGACACTCTGACACCATTCGACACTTCTCGATACTCCTATTTTTTAAAAAATATGTGTGGCTTTGAATATTACTGAATTGATGATGAATTTTCCTTTTGTGTTTTTTTAAAAAAAGGAGGCACGACTTTTATAATGAGGCCGAATCTACGATGAACCAAAGCTGGAGGACAGGATTTTACGAAATATTAAACTTGAATGTAAATTATAGTATATATATTTAATATCAAAACATGTCCTAATGTGTCGAAATTTAGATTTTTTTAGAATTAACGTGTCGAAGTGTCGTGTCGTATCTCGTGTCTCGTGTCAGTGTCGATGCAACATAGCTAGCAGGAAGCGGCTCCACTGCAAAGAAGACTGATTTTTTTTTTCTGTAATGTTACTTTTTTTTTTATAATGTCACATTTTTCACTGGAAAATGTGTAGTAGTCAAATGCATCACACTCAAGCTTCCAAACTAGTAAGTGGCACAAGAGGTGTTATCTCACCGATGTCTAGTTTTGCCCAATAATTTTTTTTAAGGAAAAATTGCATTGAAGTGACAAAATACAACTCCTTTAAAATCTTTAAAATCCCATAAAATTTTTGGATAATATATTTTAATTGTGAAAAGACTTAAATACATCATCTTTTTTTTTTCCCTCATCGCCACCTCAACCAAACACAACCCATCTTCTTTTTCTTTCCTAGTTTTTTTGCCGGTTACCATATTGAGTATTCGGGACATGATCAACACTTGGTGCTTTGGGTAAATTTGGTAAATTGGTTGAAACTGGGTTTCAAACTGCTTTGGCTTAGCGACTATCAAGATGTTGTGACTGTTATTTGAGCTTGGAACCGAAGCCATAACAATGTTGTTGGTCAAATCTCTTATTTAAAGAGTTCAAAAGAGTGGTGTTAGTCTCTGATTTCAAGAGCTTGAAACTAAAGCCGAAACAAACTTGGAATCAAAGCCGAAATAGGGTGTTGGTCGTATCTGTAATTTCATTTCTATAGTTCGTTAAGTGAAAGCGAGGAGGGTTTGTTCACAGCTTGATCGATGTTAGAAGTCATGAGAGGCCATAAGCTAATATCTAGATCAATATTGATCCATACTTTTCACATTGTTTATCATATTCGAGTTTAGGAAAATCAATTCAATGATCCACCATGTAACATCCCAGCATCTGTATCTCAATATTGTTAGTTGGCACAACCACCTAACCTCGACTCTGATACCAATTTGTAACATCTCAACCGTCTTGTTCTTGAAATTGTTTGCTTTGTGGTCCTTATTATCCTCATAGTTTTAAAACGCGTCGAGAATGGAAGTATCTACACACCTTAGGGCCCAGCATCCTTGCTAGCGTCAACTCATATCTACCCGAACTTAGCTTTGATACCATTTATAGCATCTCAGTGTCTCGCTTTTGATATGGTCCACCTTGAGGTCCTCATCATCCCCTCACAGTTATAAAACGTGTCAAAAGGGGATGAAGACCCTAAACGAACAATATTAAGGGTGAGACACTAAGATGTTACTCACCACCCTATTCGTCGACAGTATGAAATCCAAAGTCTAAAGCTTGAACACCCGACCCTATCTCGCTCTCTTGTAAGTTGAAGTCGTCAACCTCTCCTTACTAGTGATCCAGACATGGTGGAATTGTAGAAGTCATGACCCGGTAACTCGTTGCCATTGAAAAACGATTGAGTCATTGAAACAAGAAAAACCACTCTATATCAGTGACTTCTTTATTCATGGCATCGTTGTTGGGGCAGAGGATCTAGAAATGAGGGAATTTAGCTCACATAGAACCTTCCCCGTTGCTCCTGCTCTGCAGCAAACGACGGTGTTTTGGCCTTCCTTTTCTTAAATTTGGTTGTGGTATCGATGAGGGAGAAGAGGGGGAGAGAGAGGCTATTTAAGCTTTTTCACAATTGAAATATATTATCCAAAAGTCCCACGGGACTTTATTGTAATTTGGAGTCTTCTAGGGACTTTTGAATCATATTTTGTCTTGTTTGGGACTTCAGTGCAATTTTTCTTTCTTTCTTTTTTTTTTTAAGATCAAAATGCTTTAGCAAATTATATTATATCGGTACTCTACAATTACGTGAGAACATGATTGCATCAGATTAAATACATTACAATAAATTGATTTCACAGTTCACACACAAGACATTACTAAAATTAAAACATTTAAGATAGGAGCTGATGTCCATGTGTAGGCCATGAGTTGAATACTCATTGTATCCTTTGAACAACAGAGACCTCTTTTTAACGCAGAAGAACTTGAGGTTTGGGCATGTAGATGGATGATCAAGAGGATAGTGTATTATTCATAACAAAGATGCCCGGAAACATGAAGTGCAAGATAAGGCATGTGCGGTCTTTTTTTTTTCCAAATGATTGTATATACTGACTTTGGGAATAAATTAAATTGATGATTGGAAAAAAAGAAAAAGAAAAGAAAGAAAAAGAGTTCTAGACTTATATTTTTCCACAAAATACTCCAATAATTTACCATTGATCTATCTTATGAATCAAAGATGAAACATTTGTATTTTTTTCCTTTGACAATGGTAATCTTTGATTAAAAGCCAAATAACACATTGAGGAAGTATAAGCAATCTCTTTTATAGTTGTGAGCTTCGATAATTCTCATTGAGGAAGCTTATTGAACTTGCCATGTTGGAACAAGACAAAGGTTTTGTTGAAACTTTGGGTGGGTTCTCTCGATTCACCAGTTCCAGAGAAGAGGCCCGATCACGACCTCATGCGGTGGTGCTACTAATATATATTGCCCCACATTCGCGACGAATGCCATGCTTTTATTTTTCCATCAATTGTACCTTTGAAAATAGTCAAGGCCATTTGGTATACCTTTACCCAAAATTAAAATACCCAGCTGAAAAGTTGGGTTATGTTGGGCCTGTTTGGGTCGAATTTTAAAGAGTTTAAAGTCAGGAAAAAAAAAGACTCCAGTAAAAAAAAAAATTATACGGTGAAATATTTAGGTTGAGCTTTAAATTTACTTTTTTTAAAAAAAAAACTTGTAAAAATCAATTAAAGAAAAAGCTCTATGGGGTAGCTTTTTTCAAAAAGCTCTTAGCCTTTTGACGTAGGTTCCGCCATTTCTACTATCATCAATCTAAACACAAATCATATTTATAACTTGACTTTTTTTTGTTTTACCAGGCTCCTAAAAAAAATCAGATAGAAAATAAGTCACTGCTAACCCAAACAGACCCATTAATATGCTTAGAACATAAACTACGTGATTTTTTTCCCCCTCAGAAAACAATCCGAGGTGATTAGTCATTATTATTCCAGGGGATTGATACCTGAGCCTACCTAAAAAAAACTATATAGCAAATAATACATTGAGGGAGTGTGTATATCATATTTTGCTTCTTCTTTTTTATCTTCCATGGCAGCCTCTTCGCCCACCTCCCATATGCAGGTGTTCTTCACTTTAAGCTCCCAGGTAGGGGCGGAGCCAGGAATTTCAGTTAGAAGGGACGAAAATTATAGAATAGAACTTATATGTTTATGAAACTTTATTTTAAAGGAAGAAAATTATGTAATAGAACCCAAATATTCATGAAAATATACTTTAACCCTATAAACATTTCAATATTTTCATTTTAGTATTATACTGCTGAAGACAAGAATAATAAATCCACAAAATTAGAAAAGGTGGTTCAAAAAACAACTCAAGAAGAAAGAAGCATATTCCACATCCCTCTCCGTATCAAAAACCATGTCATCAGCATTCTAGGGAAATCAACATTTCACATAATCCATTTATCAACATCGAAATTAGCTGAGTGAATGATGAGTTCAGATCCACATTCAACCAACAGATATTCTACGCCAAAATCTTCTCTCAAAAATTATCAAGCAATTTGTCCGAAACTTATCCAGGAATCTGTCTGAATGTACTGTGCTCTTGTGAGAAGAACCAACATTAACACTATGTTTAGTTTGTTTGAGAGGGAGTGGAAGGAAAAGAAGGGAGAGAAAATTTTTCTCCCATGTTTTTAAAATAATTCATGAAATTTTTTTAATATTCTTAAAATATACTTTCAATAAAAAGAAATATCCTTTTTATTAATGACAATTTATCCTCCTTCCCATGCCCTAAACCAAGTACACTAAGGTTTGATGCATTGAACCTGAACCATAAAGGGGACAGAATTATGGAAAAATGAGAGAGGATAAAAATGGAAGAAAAAAGAGGGAAGAACCTGATGTTGCTGTCAATCCTCAAGCGGATCCAATAGGGGATAGGTTTATTCTGGCTCATCTTGGTCTGCTTCTTCCTCACTCTAAACATCAGCACTGTCCCTTCAAGCTTCTTTGGATTAGTAGTGATGCGAGAGAGGGGAGAGGGAGAGACACAGAGAAATAGGGAGAAAAAGATGACGCGTGGATAAAAGTGAACCCCCCAAATAAAAAAGTAACAGATATTTTTTACTCTATTTCAAAGAGTTAGCGTACATTTCTTCACCCAAAAAATATATATAATGTCTAATACACATTTAAAAAAAGTACAGACATATTGTACATTTACCCAAAAGAAATTCTCGGATCAACTTTTACTGTCTCTTATTGATCATTGACTTCAACACTACAAAGGAAGCCTTTATTTAGTTACAGACAATATCATAGTTACAAACACTCATAAAGTACCATTCCATGATATGCAAGAGATCAAACCATACATCAATACACAACAAGCCGTGTGTTCCCTATCCAAAAAATTACTAGCCGTGTGTTCATACAAACGTCTAACATTAGGAAGCATGCAACACAGATACTAATACTGTTCATATACCTGGGGATATGTTTATAACATTATTAGCAATACTTAAGAAATATAACAAGGGAAGGCTAGTTGTTGGGCTTCTCCGAGTCCTCAAGACTCACCGGACGGAACCAGGCTTTCTCCTCCAGCACCGTCTCCGCTCTGGCATCTCCGGCATCAGCAGCTGAGTGGAAGCTCCGGTCAACACCGTTGGTGGCAGGAGGAGCACCACCTTGTTCAGAGGGGGGACCAAAAACCCCGGTCTGTGGGTGTGGGGCCCAGTACTTGTCAGATTGGGCTCCCTGGATCACATCGTCTGGGACCGCACTTGGGCGAACCTGATCGTCCTGATTCTTCTCATACAACGAGCTATAGGTAGCTCTCCTGCTGCATCAATCCATTAAGCAAATATGCATTAAAAAATAAAAAATTATACAATCTAAAAGCATTTACTCAGTGTTTTTTTATCCGCGGATATCGGATTTCAACTATAATCTGTGTCACAAGAAAATTCATTAGTTTTATGTGGTAGTTTTGCTCACAAACGATATCATCTTTAACACACACAACTTCTGGACAGAAAAAACACACACACGACTCATATTTGTTGATTATGCTGTAAGTCTATAACGATATATCCCCAATGCTTCCATGCAAGGGAATAATATATAAAATATTGTACCTTCAACCTTTTTTTTTTTGGGCCAGCATTTTACCTTCAACTTCCAAGGGCCATAAATGAAGAACTTTATAAATTCTAAAAAGTTCAAAAATTGAGAAGACTTTGAATGTAGTATTATGATCTGATAAAAATATGCTTACAGAAAAGGAATATAGCTTTGTATTTGATAATATAAGTCATAAATTGCTACACAACTCGACTTGTGATCGGTTCTTATAACAAAAACAGAACCATATAGAAGTGTATGCTTGTTTGTTCTTCTGGTACTTAAGGTGGGCAACTAGGCATTAAAAAAGAAGTACTACCATTAAGATCCGTCCTAAAAGCTTAAAAAGAACCTTTTGGGTTGCTGATAACAATAGAGAAAGAGGAAATAAAACACACATTGGGTAAATAAACATGTGACATAAATAATCTTTATGACAAAAAAAGCATAAAGATTACTTATCATGTTATCAAGAATGGTGGCCCCGTGATAAGGAATATCAATTACAAATATCATGCAGGTCCTGATGCCAATGGGACAGGCACAGGGACAGCGCCACCGGCCATCTTATACAAAAGGACACGATTTTATAATTAAAAATTTAATTAAATGTTTAATACTTTCTATGTGCCTTGAATAACTTTAACCTGCATGACTCGTCCCGATCATTTGTAATGTTAATATTGAATTACGTGCATTTTATATATATAGGCTTTTATGACTCCCATACGATTTGCCCGGGTTAACCCAGTTTTATAGTAAAATATTAAGGAGTACATAATAACACTTTTATCAAGTACATCACTTACCACTAAGCTAAAATTAAACCTAAAACGCGAATACAAGAGTATTCCAAAGAAAAACAAATGAAATGTTAACAAAAATTACAACCGCACACATATAGAACCAAACAGAACTCAACATATATGAAGAGCCACAGAAGAAGAAAAGAAAAGGGAAAATGATAGAATTTTTTTTCCTTTAAAATCAAGTTTGTTACCCAAAATTGATAAGAGAATGACGAAATTTGATAAACAATTTACAACTCTTTTTTTAGGAAATCCTTTATTTAAACTTTTATAATTTTAAAGTTCTTTTCTTATGGGAAAAAGGTAAGAGGGGGAAAAATATTAAACAACGGATATGATCAAAGATATTTTTCCTGTAAGGAGACAAAAGAATAATAACACGTTGCGTAAAACAATAGGAGTTAACCAGATATGATCGAAGATATTTTCTCTATTAAGAATACCGATGTTGGGTCAAGTGACGAGGTGTTATGATTATCTCAGACGAAAGGGAATTCAGTAGATAAGCACTACACTGGAACAAGCCTATTTTGGTTGCTACTTATGACATAAACCCACTTTGTGCGGGTCATTTTCTGTCAAGGTCCCTTCATAAATATAGACACCCTAATTTGGGACAGATCAGATAATCGCGGACCCCGTTTTGGAAGAATTATAATATAATGGCTTTTTATTGTTCATTTAATTTATAACTTAACCATGATAGTTTGAATATTGATTAATACTCCCGACAATACACTTATAAAATTTTAAATATGAATAAAAGTAAAAAAAGTTAACATAGATGACAACATATTGAAAAACACCCGTATATAATATCATCAAAGACTAAAAAGATATTTTTCCTAGATTATATGAATCTCATTGAAAATTAATAAATATATGTTCCCCTTTGACAACTATTACTACTAATGTAATTATTATTTTTTATCATCATTATTTATCTACCCACCTAAGGGGGACTGAATTTAAAACTCAGGCCAAATACTCCATAATTCCTTCATCCTAAATTTCAGGGAGCAGGTAAAAATAGAGCCAAATTTTCAAGGAGTCAAATAGGTAAGGTATGAAATTGAGATCATGGCATATCTTTATGCTATATTTGGACGGAGAAGAAAGTGAGGGGAAAATAATCTGAATATAGAGGATTGAATACTAAAAATGAAAACTTTTTTAAATGATCAACAAATTTACTATTTTTAAAAGTTTTTTCCCTCTTATTATTATTTCTCCTCTAATTTTCTCTTAATCTTGATACATTTAAAAAGAACAGGACAGGCAAAGGGGTAGGCGTTGACTGAATTTTGACCGTCAGGTGGGTGAAAACATCTTACCCCGCTATACTAGATTTTGAAACCCGAACCGGTTAGGGTATTGGATCAAACTAAAGTCAAACTAGAGTTAAATAGGGACTAAACCAGTAAAAAATGGAAGATTTTAAAGTTATTAGTATGAATTTCTAAAGAAAATTTTAAAAAAAATGTTTCCTTTTTAAAAGTGAACCAGTTTGACCCCAGATTGGACCGGTTTACCAACCAGTTTCCGATCGAATTCAGCTGGTCCGGTCCGACTCTGAGAACAGTGAATAAAAGGCTTGAAGTTACAACGCAGATACCAGTCAAGGAATAAATCAGGAAACTACTAATGGATAAGATAAGGCGGCCACGCGCGCACACCAGATTTCAACCATGAGTACCTTATTATTATAGGCCAAATGTGAACGTTCGACTCGTACACAACCAACAAGGATTCTCTCATACGCATAAAGGCCATAAGAACCTCAGGTTCACTTTTTGCTTTTGTTTTTGTTTTTTATAAAAAAAAACCACATATTCCTGATAATAGACCAGACAATTTGATGTCATGTGATCATGCATCTATGCAGTTTTCTCTACATTTTTCTGTGACTTTTTCCCTCGCTCTTTCTGTTTCTTTTTGGGAAAAAAAATATAATTATGTTTAAAACAAAAAATAACAGGAAAATGAAGAAGAAGAAAAGAAAAACTGCAAAGGGACATAATAAACGAGTCCGGGAAAAGTTTATTTTATATTTTTATACAGGTAACCATCGCTTTTTTTTTTTTCCCTTTTTTTTAAAAAAGGAAACGCCAATATGAGACGCACATGACCTGTTTCCACATGAGAGAATCCTTTTCTGAACAAGATTGCTCACTCTCCTAAATCCAGGACTGATGTGATTTTCCATTATTGAATGAATTAAACCTTGCGACCTCCAGGCACACATTACAATGAAAGAAAAACAACAGCAAAAGGTGCAAACAAATTTATGTATGAATCTTTGAAATACTTATATTTTTCGAAACATATCATACTGTTGTGTGTGTAAGTAAAAGTAGAGGTCAAATTTCCATGGCGAAGTTAACAGAGAAGATTCAGTAAAGATAAGACGGGAAAAGATATAGGCAGAAGGAAACACAGAAGAATTAAATAAAAACGAGAGTAATTAGAATATAGGACGGGCCTAATTTTCCTAACTTTCCTAGAAATTCTACAGACTTCTTTTTTTATTTTGTTAATTCCCAGGAATCAAACACGGGAATAAAATAAGTCTCTATTCTCTATGTTATCGGGAAAGGACAAGGGGATAAATGGTAATTAAAATAGCCTTCTAAATATGCAATTCCAACATAAACAATTGCTATATCCTTATCATCGGTGACTCAGATGGGGTTCAACTTTGAAGGATCACGAGGAAACATTTCAAATATTGAAATTAAATTAAACCACATATATAGGATAAATATTCCCAAAAAATACCAATCATAGCAGCAAGAAAGAAACTACCCAGAAAATGATCTGCAAAACAAAAGCCGATGACGGAAGACCCTAATAAGGGAATCTAAAATTTTACAATTCTAATCCTATTTGATCCTGAATTTCACAAATGGAAATGACTAAGTCGCCAAAATTTTATCACTCAGCTATTAGTTAGTCTAGAGCAAAATGAACAAATCAATGCATATGATTCCAGCAAAACCAAGCAACAAAATCTAAAAAGCTTAATCGGATAGTAAATTGCTAGAAATTAAGACACAGGAAGGCAAATCATGACTAGAAATTGTGCAATATTTGACTATGAAACGGACATGCCTTTGAATGATCAGAATTTTTTTTTTTTTTTTAAAACCAAGTTTTATCACTCTGTTCGTCTCTAGTAAAATAAACGGAAAAATGCAAATGTTTCAAGCGCAACCAAGTCAAAAATCAAATACAATCAACCAGCGAGCAATCAAACTGTGAAAACAGAAGATTCAGGAAGGCAAGAACACACACACGCTAGAAATTACAATTCCAAATTCAGAAAAATTAAAACCAAAGTTTGAGAACAATTTGGCGAGAGTGGGACCTGGAAGTATTAGCTAGCCAGATCTGATTGACGAATCGCTTTCCGACGCTTGCGATTCCTCTGCTATTGGAATTGGCGGCCATACAAATTGAAGAGAGGAAGAAGATGAAGAAATGAGAAATTGAAGAGGCGAGCTTATAGTGTACTGAAGAGAGAGGGGCGGGTAGAAAAAGCGTGGCAAAGAGGTTGGTGGAAGGAATGGCCTTTTTATTGTTGTACGTACCTAACACGTACGAACGATTACGGCATACGTAACGGTCGTTATCTCTGCTAACGTCCACCGTTAATCGAGATTCCTTACTTTTTTTTTTTCCTTATATACTAACTTTTTGCCTAATTTAAGCAGGCTGTTCAGTCTTGGCATCCGCATGTAGTCTTAATTCTTTAACTGATGATATTATAAATTATAAATTTATATTAAATTAATATATTTAGGTTTGTGATTTAGTCATGAAGTACTCCTTACGCACACCTCACACCATAAAATTTCATTGTGGTAAAATAAGGTTCTAAAATATGCAAAAATACCACAACAGTTAAGTTAACCAATGTTCATAATTTAGCAAACATATAAATCAAGAAAATTGTGTAAGTACACATAAAGTTTTTAAAATTGTGCTAAAATGTAATGGCTGTTAATTTAATCAATACTAACCGTTTAATAAATGTGCCATTAGGTTCAAAAATATGATTCAAACTTGTGAGGAGGTCTAGTCTTGTTTTTAATATAAGCTCCATTTTGGGTTTCATTACTTCCTTTGTTCTTTTTTATAAGAAACATTTAACAGAATCTCATGATTTAAAATATTAGTTAAAAACAATAAATGTGTTAAAATTGTAACCATTTTTTTTTAACTAAAATACCCTTATTTATGATCACTTAAGGAATAAAAGAGAGAATAATGAAATTATTATATTAAGGAGGATGGTAGAAAAGAGACTAAGAAAATCAATATGGCAGAAGTAATATGTTTTTGAGGTTGTGAAAATTTATTAAAAGGGTAAAATGGGAAAGTAAGAAATAAAAAATAAGACATTTTTTGAAGATTTCTTATAAAAAGGAATGGCATATGCGTGGTGGTTGTTTCTTATAAAAAGGGAGGGAGGAAGTATCATTTAATGTGTTCTTTTCAAATTTAATTCCTAATTAATCATATGTTTCTCTTTGTTTTTTTTTTCCGACTCTTTTTCTCTTATACCCTTTTTCATTCATCCTCTCTCTCATTTAAGGGTGTTCATGAAACCTAAACTCCCGCAATACCCACCTGGGCTTGGCAAAAACACACCTAGCTCAACCCTAAAAAAAATCATTTAGCCATATTCAGGTTGGGCCAAGTCCTGGACAAAGTCGAGCATCGGGTATGATATGTTATCATGTCTATTTGACCTTGCCTAAGTTTTATACACACACATGTTGATTATTTGACAAAATTGAATAAGTATATTTACTTATCATTCAATTAAAACATAGCAAGTAATACTCCTACTTTCATTTACTCTCTCAATAAATAAGGGTATTTTTAGGAAAATATGTTAAATTTTTTTATATATTTATTATTTTAAACCAATTTTAACCAACATTTTGAATTGCATGAATTAGTTATTTGAGTCTTATAACAATATATCACCTAATGCCATTGTTTTTATGATTGTTTTGTTTGACATTGGAAAAGCTCAAAAGCATATTCAATAGTGGAGGTCCCAGCTCGTCTTTCTCGGCCGAGCATATATATTGGTATTCCCTTATGGCCTATTCATCCATGGTTCCTTAGCAGTTCTTCCTTTCATTTGTTAGGTGACTCTTTTTTTTTTTTTTTTTTTTTTTGCATTTACATGCAGCAATGCGAACATTGCTACAAATGTCTGATGGGGAGCATTTATTTTGACGAGGAGCACAGGGTATGTTTCAGTATGTCTATTAAGGAAACTAAAGCCATAAATGCTAACTGCTAAATCCTCAGTTGTAGTGTTGCATTCTCATTCAATACTCTTCACTTGTAGTTAAGCTGTATAAATTAGCCATACAGCTGCCTGAAACTTACCACGTCTTGAGTCTCAAATTAGCCACCTGTTGTTGTCCATTTTGGATAGATGGAGGCGTCCATTGCTGACCTTCATTGCATTTTGCTTAAGGTGGATCGGATTATTTTTAACGATTCAGTGTGTGTGCGTAGTGACAACTCAGACATTTATTCAGTCACAACGTATCGAAACGGGGTGCTTCATTATATTGTTGTTCAATATGCAGTTGGAGTCCCGAACAGAGCACATGGCCGGAGAGATTTGTTTGGTCATGTTGTGTTTACATTGTGCATTTTCACATATAGCTTCTGATATTAATATCTGGAATTGTTTGACTCTGTGTTGGGCGATTAACCATCACTAGCTTCTGCGATGCCACCCAGCTGTTTTAAGTTTTGTTATAGTGTTGTTGGTCCTGTGATTCACCACTATCATAGATTTTCAATCCGGAATTCCCTCATCTTATGATTTTTTACTCGTATAAGTTTTTTTTTTGTTTCAAATTATTATTTTTATATGATTAGAGCTTACTAGTGATGGTTAAGGTCATCGATCGGTATTATGATGTTTAATCTGATGATTTCCATTGGTTTGAGGAGTCGATGAGAGGGGGAAAAAATGCAAGAGAAAACAAAGAACAGGAAAAATGATAAAGTAAAATGCTAAACTTTTTATTGTAAGCATTTCACGTTCCTAAACTTTACTTACCCCCATACTATAGGTTGATTGAATAAGGTAAATCTAAGATTTGTTCAACTTTTATATTTGCCAATATTTATGATCTTTTGCAAGTTATATTCAGAGATTTGTTTAATTTTTTATATTTGTTTATTTTTATTTTATATATATTCTTATTCTTATTTTTATATTATTCTTTTACAATTAAAGGATATATAATGGAACTCTTGTGGCTCACTAATACATTATCCATGGACAATATACAACAAAGACATTGAAAAATATTGTGGAATTTTTTATTACTTGATTTTCTTTTATAACAAATATTTTGTTGTGGGAGGGTTTAAGTTATTAATTTCTTTTAAATTGTATATGATATTTATCGATAATGTATTAAATTTTGAACCATGTAAATATAAGTTTTTTATTAAATGTAGGCTAAAGAATATTTTTAGTCATTTAAGTTTACATGAGGTAAATTTTTTATCCCTTAACTTTATAAAGTATACTTTTGATCATATAATTTTAATACTGTTAATGTTGCTAGCGGAAAATGTTAACACAACAAACTCAAGTGATAATTGTGTAATTAAATGTTATTAATATTAAATTTAAAATATATGAAAGTTGAAAAATATCTAAAAATCTAATGAAGCAGTCAATATCAAAGCCTCGATTATATTAAAAAAATTTAGTTTAATAATCTAAATATTAAAAAATTTAGTTTAATAATCTAAATATCAAAACTTCAATTTCATTGTAGCAATTTATCAGTTTATTTTAGTTTAACAATCTAAATATATTATATTAAAAAATTAAGACTTATATATGTTTTATTAGCTGCAAAGTCATCATTTGAGTTTGTTGTATCAGTATTTTTCATTAGTAACATTAATGGTGTTAAAAATATAAAACCAAAAGTATACTTTATAAAATTAAGAGATCAAAAGTATACCTCATATAAAACTTAAATAATTAAAAGTATACTTTAGCTTTTAATATATTATTATGTTATTATCAATAATGATTTTGTGTCTTATATAGTTAATATCAATAGCAATAATAATAATAATAATAAAATATAGATATATATAATAAAAAATATATAGCTTAATTATATATTACAGTTATTAACAAAGAACTATTATGCATGCCTTTAATATATTACGGTTCTTTATTTATCTACACGGAATAAATATAGCACTCGCATATATGAATTGGAACCCTCATATGTGACTGATACTAATTGTCATAAAATACTTTTTTAGTGTATTTTGTAGTTTTGTTTCAAAATAAAAACATAAATTCAGGTAAAAACACATAATATTATTTATTATTTATGACCTTATATTAATATATTAGTTAGTAATATATTTCACTTTACGTATTAAGATATTCACTTTTTTTTTTTTGGAAAACGGTATATGAACAATGATAAATGGTCGTGTAAATATTAGCTTTCTCTCTTTAATTTCTTTTCAAATAATAAAGTAGTTCAATTTTTTGGCATGAGATAGTTAATATCATTAGTTATATTAAATATTTTTAAAATAAAGATAACAAAAATTTATGAATATCCATTCAAATTTTCAATTGTATTGGATGTTCAAGATACGAAGTAAATAAAACAAATATATATTCTAAACTAACACTATATATTGTGCATGTTATATGATTTTAGGCATAATTTTTCCTTTCTAGTAGCTAGTTGTTTTCAATTTCTTTGTAATATAAAATAGGGAAAATCTATATGCAAGTTCCTATACTTTTACTCAATTTTAATTTGGTACCCTGTATGTTTATTCCTTTAATTAAATAATTAATTTTTCTTTTTTAATACGATTAGTTCTTGCAATTTTGCACTATTAACGCTGTTAGCCCATATACAAGAGTTAACAGTACCAACATAGAAAAGTTAGGGCCTGTTTAGAGAAAAACACATAATTATCAAATTAAAATGTGAACAAAAGTGTAGATACGGTTTATCAAATAACATACTATTAGAGTGATACTTTCTCATCAAAATGATTTACATCAGCATTGGCTATATATTAACAACTATTAAGTAGGGGTTGAAATATGGTAGACCCTTATTAGGCGACCTGCAGTTTGGCCTGTTTAGAACTTGATTTGTTAAAAAGGCCAAGCTAAAGTTTATATTTAAAGGTTTAAATATGAGGCTAGACCTATAAGCCGTCAGGTCAGATATGTTTATACATTAAATAAATTTAATTATATTTATATCATATAAATAACACAATATTTATTTATTTTAATTCTTATATTCAAATTTCAAAGTGCACAAAGTCTACTTATGACATT
Organism: Acacia confusa; assembly: GCA_037074495.1. Classification (NCBI taxonomy): domain Eukaryota; kingdom Viridiplantae; phylum Streptophyta; class Magnoliopsida; order Fabales; family Fabaceae; genus Acacia; species Acacia confusa. Next base: position 39,367,269 of record CM073502.1, on the reverse strand, counting down.
CAAGACTTGTAATATAAGAATTTTTTAAAGGCCTACATTGTTAGTAAGCATTTAAAAATGTTTTAGGCTCAATCAGGCTTTATGAAGACTTAGGCTTGCGCCTAAAAAGCAAAGCATCTATTCAAGCTCATGCTCAAGTTCAAGCCTATTTACTCAAAGTCTAACCTGACTTATTTCCATGCCTATTACTCCTTCCGGTCCTAATTATAAGCTCAAATTGACTTTTTTTTATAGAGATTAAGAAAACTAATTAAATTACTCTAGAGTATTTGTATTTATATTTTTTTAAAAAAAACTTATATGATAATCTAAGAATACACAACATATGATATGACTAAGTAATTTATTTGACTTCTTTAATCTCTCATAAGGTCAACCCCGTCTTATAATTAGGATTTGAGGGAGTATTAAGCAAGTAACATTATCTATTATTATTATTATTATTATCCTAAATTTCATAATAATAACACTAATATCCATTTATTCTATTTAACTATTTCTCCACCATCATTTAAACTCCCAAGTATTATCTTTTTCCTTTAACTTAGTATTTTAATAAATAATCAATTAGAGTCTATAAATACTAACCATCATTTAAGAACATAATTAAATGTATTAATTTAATAATTTTCATGGTTTCCTCCAATTTTCCATAATGCTAATTATGGTTTCCAAATTATTTAATAAATACATACTTTAAATCAGGCTTTTATAAACTGAAACACCACATGAATTAAGTTCTAACTAAGAGTTTACATTTTAATGTTTCTCATGGTTTCTCTTAAAACCTGAATAAATACTAACTCTACATAATTTTATGCTTCATGTGAATTTTGAGTTAAGCATATTAAAAATGCATTTTGAACTTAATGTTGGGATTCGTACACGCAACGGAATTAAATTTATCCAATAAATTACGAATCTCAATAAGAGGATCTATCAACAACGTTTAAATCGGGTTAGTAATTAAGAATCATACTTATGCAATCTCGTGTGCGTACTTTGCGAACTCGTGGGTTAACACCTTCTTGATTTATCAATCTCTAGGAGCCGACTATACGAATCCACTCCCTCTACTATCCACACCGAACAACACTCCAACACGAACGGCAGCGTGCTAGCGTCTTCAAGCTTTTGTCTCACGCCTCTCTTATAGGGTTCTTTTGTGGTTCTTGAATTCTCTTGTGTGTGTAATCAAATTACTTACAACCTAAGGGTATTTATAACCCTAATAGACCACATAAAATATTCAAAATCAATCTTATTAATTTTGATATTGAATTGAAAATTAAATCTGTCTAATTGATTCAATCCAATCAATTTACTTAATGCGAATTAAAAGCCAGCTAATTTGATTTATCTTTATAAATCAAATCATTGATTTATCTTCATAAATCAAATATGGAAGTTATTTAATGATTAGACCCTAGGGCATAATTTCCAATAGACTCCCACTTGCACTAGGTGCAATCATTATATATATATATATATATATATATATATATATATATATATATATATCCTTCCTAGATAAAACGTTGTATTCATTAAATCTTAGACATATATTAGATTTAATGAATCTGGACATTATAGCTTGTGTTTGGCTATTCTTGTGTGCGACCCTATAGGCTCACATGAGATTGGCATCAGGCTAATACTGTACCAGCCCACAAGTTGTAAGCGGCCTCTAGCAAGACATTGCAACTAGCCAATTTACATGAGGATCGATTATTCGATACAACCATGCCACATCCCTTTTGTCAAGCGATAATTTGGTCAAGGATGAAGCATGGATAGTGTCATTCTCCTGTTTTTGACCATTACTTTCTCGATTATTGAGTAGTCTAATAATTGAAATGGAAACTCCTTTCCATCATAGTATGGCCATACATTTCTTAGAGTCACTCATCGAGGGGCCCGGTATTATCTCCCTACAAATGTGAGGAACAAATTCTATCTTGATCATTCATATTCTTCTGCATGAAAACCATTAATTCCAATCGAATCCTTTATTATCACCCGGTTAAAGGTGACTTTTGACTAGGTCAAAGATAAACGATTCTCATATAGGAATCCATGATGATCTCATATCAAAGGGAATTGTAACGTGGTTATACATGAGAAAAGCTTATGACTTAATCTATACAGCTTTCTCATAGTGGGCCGGTCTAGCACCTTATACTCTTACAAGTGCCCATGACTTTGATTCGTATCTTTATACCTTATCGAAGTCATACTGGTCTTATTTCATCTTTGCTCCAACATAGATGACTGACTAGAGACATTTAGGACAATCTTTAAGATACATCCAAGGATACAATCATCATAATAAACATGCAAATGATATGATAACAAAATGGAGAACTATTGGCTTAAATATTCACCACCCTGATCAGATCAAAGTGTTTTAATTGTTTTGCCAAGTTGGTTTTGCACTTCATTTGGGAATATTTTGAACATTTCAAAAGATTAATACTTATATTTCATTAAATAGATATATCCATACTTACTAAAATCATTTATGAATGTAATGAAGTACATATAACCTCCTTTGACAGATGTATTCATTGGTTCACACAAATCAGTATGTATAAGGCCCAATAAATCAGTAACCCTCTCATTATACCCAGTAAAAGGTGCCTTTGTCATCTTTCCCAATAAACAAGACTCACATGTATCAAATGATTCAAAATCAAATGAGTTAAGAAATCCATCTTGATGGAGTTTTGAAATGCGTTTCTCATTTATATGGCCTAGACGACAATGTCATAGGTAGGTTGGATTCAAATCATTTGACTTGATCCTTTTGGTAGACACGTTATAAATATGTCCATTATTAGGATGTTCTAAATTTAGTGAATAATGACCAAAATGCAAATCACCATCAGTATAAAAAATGTCATTATGATAAATAGAACATTTACCATTCCTAGTAATGAAAGTAAAACCTTCCTTATCCAAATAGGAAAGAGAAACAATGTTGCTACTCAAAGTAGGAACATAAAAGCAATTGTTCAAAATTAACAAAAGCCCACTGGGCATAACTAATTCATAAGTACCTATGGCTAAAGCAGCAACTCTTGCTCGGTTTCCAACTCGTAGGTCTACTTCGCCCTTCTTCAATTTTCTACTATTCTTGAGACCCTGCACATTTGTGCAAATATGAGAACCACATGCAGTATCTAATACCCATGTAGAGGAAATAGAAAAATAAATGTCTATAACATAAATACCTGAAGCGACAGCCCCACCATCCTTCTTGTTCTTTTTCAGATCTTCAAGGTAGAGTTTGCAATTCCTCTTCCAATGACTAGGTTCATTGCATAAGAAGCAGACCTCGTCCTTCGAAGGCTTTGCCTTCTTGGCTGCAAGCTTAGTTTCAGGCTTGTTTAACTCTTTGGTCTTACCAATTGAGTCATTACCCTTTCCTTTTCCCTTGCCTTTCTTTTTCATACCATTTCTTTTCCGAACCATCAAAACAGTACTGGGCTTCTTCTTAATGCTTTGCTCAGCTGTTTTGAGCATCCCATGCAATTCAAAAATTGATTTTTTCATGTTGTTCATATTATAGTTCATGACAAATTGATCATAACTTTCCAGAGTGAGTTCAAGATCATATCTATAGCTAACTCCTGGCTCATGAGAAATCCAAGCCTCTCAAGGTGATCAATATAGCCTTTCATTTTCAACACATGAGGACTAACTGATGCACCTTCATCCATCTTGCAGGAATGTAAGGTCTTTGTAGTCTCATACCTCTCTTGCCTTGCCTGTTGCTGGAACATTTCCTTGAGATGTACAATCATCTCAAAAGTCTCCATATGTTCTAGATCTCTTTGGAGCTCTGGAACCATAGTGGCAAGTATCAGACATCTTACATTCACAGAGTCATCCTTATGCTTCATGTAAGCATCTCTTGGAGCATTAGCTGCAGGCTCGTCAGGAATAGGTTGATCGAGGACATAAACCTTTCTTTCGTGATTAAGAACAATTCTCAAGTTTCTAAACTAGTCAAGAAAGTTTGTCCCATTTAGTTTGTTCTTCTCAAGGACTGATCGTAGTGATAATGTAGCGGTATCACTAATCGACATGATTCTACAATTAAAAAAATATGCAAAGTTAATTAATAATCCCCCATTGAATTAAACAACCCTCATTATAATTAGTGGGCTAAGATCTATATTTGGCTTATTTAAGTTCGCTTTGGCAAGATGCTTAAAATCAAGTTATTTAGGTAGGTAACCCCTTTGCTAATTACATCACCTGTAACTCTTAGATCTTTATGGGATTCAATCATCATATGATCAATATGTTTAATCTCATCTAATGCTTTGAGATCCAAAACCGTTTTGATAATCTCAATTAAGTCAAGACAATCATGAATGTTGAGTATCACCATTACTCACTCATGTCTTACCAAGATAACTCAAGTGCATCCACTTTGGTGGAACATACAAATAAGTGATCCAGACTTTGACAAGTATTTATTAATTGACGGCATTACAACTTAAGATTTCATTTGGAGGATTTAATCTAATTAATTATATTCACATGAATGCAATTATAGTTGTATATATCTCATACAAACAATACATAATACACAAAATAAACATATCATGATCAAATAAAAAACATAATAAAACGTGACACAACATGGCTCGCCTAACCTAAAATCTTCTCAAACCAATGAGGGGATTTCTTTAAATAAGAAAAGAAAAGTACATCAGGAGAAACCTCGTTTAAACATACGAGGGGAGTGAGATGAGAAGAGAATGTACATAGAGAATATTTAGAGAAAAGGCATGGAACGCAGGCCATATTTAAATATTAAAACTATTGTAAAAACTAAAGTCATGTTGTTCACCATACCCAAATAATTTGAAAGTAAATCACAATAAGTATTAATTCATACAATATAAAAAAAATGTCATGATTTGTCATCAATTAATAATTATAATAATTATAACGTGATGAAATTCTCAATTTCCATCGATTAACATAATTATAATAATTATAAATTGAAGATAAACCCAATTTACAATAATGTTTTCCCACTAACATTATTATGTGTTATTCCCTAATAACATTATTGACAATAACGTGATATATATAACAGGTGATATTACAACATTATTACGTGTTAGGCAACACGGAATAATTTTCATTATAACATGATTTCCTCATACGTGCTTCAACATCCCACCTTACCCACGTTATAATATATATTAAACACATCATAGCATGCACCTTGTTAATGTCAATATTATTATAATGTAATGCATTGGAAAATTGTCATCACGTGATGCATCCTTAAAACATAAATATATATAATTATTTTTCACACATGACAATATAATTATATAATTATATATCATATAAATAAATTAATGGTTATAACGTGATGCACTAGAAAAGAACACAATATATCCAATATATTGTCATGATGTTCGGTATTAATAATTATATCATAAACTCAATTTAAACGCATAATTGATCTGGCTCTGATGCCACTGTTGGGATTCGTACACGCAGTGGAATTAAATTTATCCAATAAATTATGAATCCCAAAAAGAGGATCTATCAACAGCGTTTAAATCGGGTTAGTAATTGAGAATCGTACCTATGCGATCTTGTGTGCGTATTTTGCGAACTCGTGGGCTAATACCTTCTTGATCTATTAATCTCTAGGAGCCGACTCTACGAATCCACTCCCTATACCGGTATCCACACTGAATAGCACTCCAACACGAAAGGTAGCGTGCTAGCGCCTTCAAGCTTTTGTCTCGTGCCTCTCTTATAGGGTTCTTTTGTGGTTCTTGAATTCTCTTGTGTGTGTAATCAAATTACTTACAGCCTAAAGATATTTATAACCCTAATGGACCGCATTAAATATTCAAAATCAATCTTATTAATTTTGACATTGAATTGAAAATTAAATTTGTCTAATTGATTCAATCTAATTAATTTACTTAATGCGAATTAAAAACCATCTAATTTGATTTATCTTTATAAATCAAATCATTGATTTATCTTCATAAATCAAATATGAAAGTTATTTAATGATTAACCCCTAGGCATAATTTCCAACACTTAACAACCAAAAATCACATTAACATAAATTTCATAAATGTTAATTTGAACATAACTCCATAACATCCATAACATGTGTGTGTGTGTTAACCACCAATACACTTTAATAATATACTTTAAGCTCCTCCATATTTTATAATTAACATATATAAACTGATTTGATTAATTCCTTTCCCACCCAGGCACGTATTTCACCTTATATGTATGTATATATATTATTTCGACTATCTCTTCCCCACTTGTACATAATGCATGCATGGTTAATAAATATTTTCATATAGGAAACACACTGGGCAGCAACGTAACAGTGAACATATATGTGCATATACCTTTGTTCATTTACTTAATCACACATGTCAACCAAAAGGAACTCAAAAACAATGGATGCACACACCTTACAATATATATATACATTCAGCGTTTTTCATGTCAGTAAAAACAAAATAAGTTTTCTTTCCCTGGTACAATCATAATAATTCACATACTCTCTTTTTCTTATTCCTCAACGTTAAAACACACCCACAGCTTCTTCTTTCTTTATATTTATACATATACACATGTCATTGACTTAAGTTCATATATATTATAGTTAACTTGCAGTAAGTTTTTATTCCATTCCCATGCAACTATACTTTGCTTCCTCCTGCAGCTTTAATGTACAAACACACGTAAGTTTTTTATTCCCTCTCTTCCAGCGTTTTTTATTCTTCTTTTTCTTTTAAATGACAGCAAGCTTCTCTTTGACAGCAAACCATGTACATATTCTTTCCCTTATCTTCATTGAGTTTAATAAAATAAAAACAAAAGGGAACCGATAACAGCCCCCCTAATCCATTTTCAGTTTTCAGCATTAGTTTCAGTTTTGGGTTTCAGCAACATTATTTCAGATTCCTTTAACTTCATGCTAAGCGAGACAGTGATGGAAAAACGAAGGGAAAGAAGATATAACTATCACCTTCGTTGCCTCCGTCAGACGATGACACTGCTTTGCTTCCTCTGCTCCTCGGCGTCTTAAACAGAGAAGGATGAGATTCAGTTTTTCTCTCTCTCAACTCTCACTATTTGCTTTTGTTTCTGTATGTCTCTCACTGTTCTATACCTCTGTTTCAGCGACTGAAAAACAGAGGTAACTTGGTTTCAGTTGCCTCTATCAATGCTCTCTCTCCCTCTCTATCTCGTTCTCAGTCTCTCTCTTAGCATTTCTGTTTCGGCCCTCACTGATAAAGCAAGAATGGAAGGGAATAATATATAAGGGGACGAGCAAAGAAAAAAAAAAAACACAGGGAGAAGAATCCAGAGGATAACCATCGCAGGGCTCGAGAAAGCTTAAGGAGATATGAGAAAGTATGGCAGCGTCTGCTCCTTCTGCTTAGCGTGAATGACGCTGAATCTTTGATTTTTGGTTGGATCTCCTGCTGATTAATAAATGTAATCTGCTTCTGCTTTACGGGTTGAATAGATGTGGGCTGGATAGGTGTTGGTTTGGTGGATATAGGATAATATGTTTTGGGCTTTTACTTCTTTCCCCTGGTTCTGTCGGGTTGGAGCTGGAGAATATGATTCCTTATTGATTTTTCCATATCTCTCACGTGGCCAATTATGTTTCTTAAGTGGGCCAAAATCAAGTGCTTGTTGGACATATGTTTTAGGCTGAAAATATAGACTTTTGCACAATGGGCTGATGCATCTTCTCGGCCCATATGATTTCTTTCTTTTTTTTAAACAATAAATTATTTACAATTAGCTTTAATTGCAATAATTTCAAAGAAATTAAATTCCTAATTTCCTAGGCCTTGAAATACCAATTCTATAATTTTAGACTTCAAATGATCATTTACAAACATTCCTTGAATTTATTCTTTTATTAAAATAAATCAAGGAAAATTAAACCTTAATTTCCAATAATTAATACTATAATTATTTAGGCTAAATTTCTCAATCGAATTTCTCATACAATATTCCAACATCTGAATCCCAGAAATTTGGGATGTTACATAAGCTACATTAAATATAGTAGTTAAGTCAATGTATATGATACAAAGTTTTTGCTCTTGATATAGATATGTATATTTGTCATTATTAAAACTGAGCATGTCTAGCACTCTCTTTCATAATGGCCTCTCATTTTTATTCTTTTTTATTTCAGTAATTCAAAACTTCGTAATTAATTTATTGGACATTTTGGATTCCCTATTTTTTCTATTGATTGTGTAACTACCTTATTATCTATCTTTCATGATGGCGTCCCATCATCATCATCATCATCATCATTATTATTATTATTATTATTATTTATGTTAGTAATTCAAAATTTCGTAATTAATTTATTGGACTCCCTATTTTTTCTATCGATTGTGTAACTACCTTATTATCTATCTTTCATAATGGCGTCCCATTATTATTATTATTATTATTATTTATGTTAGTAATTCAAAAATTCATAATGAATTTATTGGAATCCCTATTTTTTCTATTGATTGTGTAACTATCTTCCTCATTATCTATCTTTCATAACCGCTTCTCGTTATTATTATTATTTATTTTAATGTTTTGAGCTTACAATTTTACTCATGTGTCGACTAAGGAGATGCCTACTTCAATACTTTTATAATGTTAAGATTAGTTCTCCTAAACTTGAATATAATTATAGTATTATATTTGTTCATTTTAAAGATCTCAAAGGAAATGATCAAAATGTTAAATCAAATATTTACTTAGTATTTTGTATCTTCCTCACCCATTATTAATATACAAAATATTGTGTAACTAAATTCTTCAATATCTATCTTTCATAATGGCCCCTCATTATTATTATTGTTTATTTTAATAATTCAAAAGTCATAATTAATTTATTGAAATCCCTATTTTTTCTATTGATTGTGTAACTACTTTTGCCATCATCTATCTGTTTTAACCGCCTCCAATTATTAATTATTTTACTGTTTTGGGCCAGCAATTTCACTGACATGTGGGTTAAAGAGATGTTTACTGCTATACTTTTATGTAGTTAAGATTAGTAATTCAAAAAGCTATAATTAACTTATTAGAATCCCTATTTTTTCTATTGATTGTGTAACTACATTCCCCATTATCTATCTTTCAAAACCGTCTCTCATTATTATTATTTTTTATTTTAATGTTTCGAGCCAACAATTTTGGCTGACGTGTGGAAATGCTTACCACTTTCTTTATATAGTTAAAATTAGTAATTCAAAATGTTGTAATTAATTTATTTGAATCCGTATTTTTTCTATGGATTGTGTAACTACTTTCCCTATTATTTATCTTTCTGTCTTTCATTGTTATTATGTTTTATTTTAATGGTCTGAGCTAACAATTTTGGCTAACATGTCGGCTTGGGAAATGCTCCCTGCTATATTTTTATATGGTTAAGATTACTTTTAATAAGAATATAAATATAATAAAATTGTAAAATTTTATTTTCAAAAATAAAAATAAAAATCGAACTTTGATTAACGAGGATATATAAATATCTAGGAAGTATCACCATCAAATGTGACTTAATTACGCCTTCAGAGGATCTCGAGGTGTTGCTACGTCAGGATTGTAACTAGGTAAATGGTTTAGGTATTTGCTGAGGTTTCTCAATTTTATCAAAAGAAATAAAGTGACTTACTCGTTGATGCATACCTGATAATAATCGTTGGTTCATAAAACTTGGATGGTGTTTAGACTGAACGTAATTGCAATCTACTTTGGTTCTTGTTATTTGGATGATTAATTCAAGTAGTTATCCTGTTATTTGGAGGGTTTTGTTCAATGTATACGAATCGTTGTTTTCATAACTTGAGATTATCTTTAATTCTTTAGTCGTCTTTCATCTTTTTCTAGATTTCATTATGAAAGAGAAATCTTTATTATAATATTATTCTTATTAATTAGTAATTTTTAATCAAGTAATTCAATCACCTCATTGCTCTCCACCTGAACATAGAGCATTTTGGTGTGTGATCTTTGGGAGCTGATTGTCAAAAATTAATGCATGCATATTGGTAGACTGTGCGACAGGGATTAAAAAAAAAATCAATTTCTTGGAACTGCTAAGTTTTCTTCTTTTGGTTGTAATTAATACTCCTGATTGTAGTTTGCAAGAGGTTTAACATAGAAGTTATCGGTTCAAGTCCCACTATTCTGAAAATTGTAGTTACTTCACATATAGACATGAGCTTTGTTGCATTTCACGTTATATGATAGTTCCCTTATTGCTTGCCGAATTGAGTTTGTTCCGATCTGATTATATCTTTAAAACTTGAAAGCCATTTTGAATCTGTTGGTTCACCATAACGTTGTGGATTGATAAATTGGGCTGGGATTTGAAGCATAACTCTGCGAAATATAGGGAGGAATTACATCAAAATAGAGCTGAGAGTTCCCTCATTTTGCTTTGATTTTGGATACCATTTAGTTTAATAGATTGAGCTTCTTCTTCTTCTTCTCCCCGGTTTTGTTTTGTTATATGTGCTATATGCAGCTGTAATTGATGGCCATTGTGTTCTCTAGTTTATGCTAAAATGCTTTGGTTTGTAACTTGCTGACCATGCTGATTAGCTTACCAATCTCTAGAAAAACTTTCTTGTCAGGCTAAGACTCAAAAAACTCCATTGACTTTGAAAGAAAAAGGATGGGTGATGGATCACCGCAGAAACTTGCCATTGGAATCGATCTTGGAACCACATACTCGTGTGTTGCAGTGTGGCAGCATGATCGAGTAGATATTATCACGAACGACCAAGGAAATAGAACAACTCCATCTTATATTGCCTTCACTGATACTCAAAGGATGGTTGGTGATGCCGCCAAGAACCATGCTGCACTTGACCCTATTAACACTGTGTTTGGTAATTCTCCTCATATATTTTCATCTTTCCTTTAATTGCTGATAAGAACTTGGGAAAAAGCTTCATAGCATGTAAAATAAATAAATTAAAAATATTTTTTTTTCAATAATGTTTTTCATTTTCTGAAGTTCATCTATGCTCTCTTTTATGCAAGTTGATCACTTATATCGTTAACCATTTTTTCTTTTGTAGGATCTTATGCTATACGCATGGTTATTTATTCTATTATACACACTTACAATTATTAACATTTTGCAGATGTGAAGAGGTTAATTGGTAGGAAGTTTAGTGATTCTCATGTTCAAAGTGATATAAACCTTTGGCCATTTAAGGTCATTGGTGGTATTGATGATAAGCCCAAGATAATCGTGAAATTTAAATCTAAGGAAAGACAATTTCCACCAGAGGAAATATCATCCATGGTATTAGCGAAGATGCATAAGATTGCAGAGACTTATCTTGGTTCAACAGTTAAGGATGCAGTTGTTGCTGTGCCTGCTTATTTCAATGAGTCTCAACGCCAAGCAACCAAAGATGCAGCTGCAATTGCTGGGCTTAATGTATTGCGAATAATTAATGAGCCCACTGCTGGAGCAATTGCATATGGTCTTGACAAAAAAGGCGGCTATAACCTAGAAAGAAACATTTTCGTATTTGATCTGGGCGGTGGTACCTTTGACGTGTCTGTTGTCGCAATTAATAAGGGTGACTTCAACGTTAAAGCAGTTGATGGTGACACACACCTTGGAGGAGAGGACTTCGACAACAGAATGGTCGACTACTTTGTGGAAGAGTTGAAGAGGAAACAAAAAAAGGATATTACTGGCAATCCAAAGGCCCTTAGGAGGTTGAGAACTGCTTGTGAGAGGGCAAAAAGAACACTCTCATCCTCTTCTGTGGTTGAGACAACTATTGAGGTTGATGCTTTATATGAAGGCATTGATTTTTATTCAACAATGACTCGTATTAGGTTTGAGGAATTGAATAAGGACTACTTCACAAAATGTTTAGAAATTGCAGAGAAGTGTCTTTTGGATTGCCAAGATGGACAAGGGGAGTATTGATGAGGTTGTCCTAGTTGGTGGGTCTACAAGAATTCCTAAAATCCAACAGCTATTACAGGACTTATTTGATGGGAAGGAGCTAAGCAAGAGCATCAACCCTGATGAGGCTGTTGCTTATGGTGCTGCTATTCAAGCTGCTGTATTAAGTGGGCAAGAAAATGAAAATTTACAGGGCATTGTCTTGAGAGAAGTCACCCCGTTGTCCTTAGGCGTTGAGCTACGTGGTGGTCTCATGCACGTAGTGATTCCAAGGAACACTAGCATTCCTGCATCCATGTCGTCAAATTTAACCACTATGTGTGACAACCAAAAAGTGGTCCGATGTACTATTTTTCAAGGTGAGAGAACAAGAGCAAGTGATAACAACTGGTTGGATACGTTTAATGTAACCATTCCCCCAATGCCAAAGGGTGTTCCTGATTTCAAAGTTTGCTTTTCCATTGATGAGAATGGGATCTTAAAAGTCTCTGCCAAGGAAGCTAGAACAGGGAACGAGAATGGGATAACAATAACCAATAGAAAAGGAAGACTATCAAAAAAAGAGATTGAAAGGATGATTCAAGAAGCTAAGATATACAAGGCTGATGATGAGAGGTACAAGAAGAAAGCTGAAGCAAAGAATGCCTTGAAGGACCATATATACAAAATCAGGACTGGTATAAATAATGGGAAGATTGGATCAGGGCTTGCTGCTGCAGACAGGAAGAAGATTGAGGATGTGATCAAAAGAGCCTCAAAGCTGGTTGATAACCAGAAGCTTGCTGAAGTTGATGAGTATGAGCACGAGAGGAGAAAGCTTGAGAGATTATCTTTACAGGTTGGAGCTTTTGGTTCTTCTTCACTTCTCGTCGAATTTCGTCACTGGACCAGAGGCGTTTTCGCCCTTCGTCGTCCTTCGTCGCGGGTATACTGTGCAAAATGAAGTGTTAGGTGGTTGAAGCATTGGGTCTTCAACCTCAGTCTTTGTAGGGTTTTTCTTTGATTTTTTGGTTTTTTTCCCCTGGATTCCTTTATCTCTATTTTTATTTTATGCTTTCATTTATTTGATTGTTTTCTTCTTGCTTCAAAATGGTCGAGACATACTATTGCTTTGTTTCACGTATTATTCTTTAAGAATTCTGAGTTCTTCTCCGTACTATTACCGAAGTTCTTCTCCGTTAACACTTTCTCCATCAATACAGATTTAGTCGAAGCCGTACTCTCTTCCTCCTTCCATACCAGAGAACTCGCTTCCATGACCAACTCACCTCCAATCACCTCCGAATCACCACCGAGAAGCGACGACGAAGCTCTCACTAACGTGGCACCGAGAAGCGGTGGCAGTATCACTCAGAAACAAACAAAACCCTCGCGCTCACACGGAGAATTTTGACCATCTGATCGAAGAATTGGAAGTTGGACTTAATAGATATAATTTATGAGCAAATGGACATAAGTTTTGGTATGATTTTCTGTCTATTAATTAGTCCATCAAAGGGTTATTTAAGTTTAGGTTCATATTAAATCAACTTTCCTTACTATGCCTGTAGGAAAGTATCCGTGGATCACACTTATGCTTGTCTATAAATCATAGTTTGAAACCGACTGAGTTTTGTACAGTCATTGATTTAATTATATCATGGTCATGCAAGTAACTAAGGTTCTATAGTTTAATTGTGCGATCGAAGTTGCATTTATCAAAGGTATTTCAAATTTTATGTTCGTTCAGAATTAAATAATTGTCAACAAATGATAGCCAATAATCATATTGGAACTTATTCTTTAATTAATCATCTTGTTTAATGTTTAAATAACATAGATTCTTTAAATAATGCAACAAATGATTTGTCAACTAATAACTGATGAGTTGGCATATGTATTACTAGAGTTAAATTAAACTATTGTTATTGTTGGGCTACTTTTTTTCTTGTCAAATTATCATTTCATTTTTTTTTTATTTTTTGTGTGGAAATCTTTCTCTTTATTTTTCCCTTTTTGTTTTATTGCTCTTTATTTGTTCCTTAACCTTGTCTGATAAAGAACTTCCTGAAAATGAATAGTATGATTAAATGACGAGACAATTCATTCATGGCATTGACTGAAATAAAAAGGTGAACCGTTGAATCCACTGTTTTGTGGAAACACGTTGGGCCAATTTTTCTTTCAATTCCCATAAAAAAATATCATATTATTTCATTCATAAGTAATGATAAGGATTGAGCTCATAGTCCTCCAATATGCCAACAAATGGCGGATTGGGTTAGCAAAAATGCCAGTTAGCTCGATCGTTTTGAAGCGAGCTTTTTCTAATCCAACACGCTAACTCGCAGCTCATTGCAAAATAGGTTGCATCTTGATTGAAATTATTTTTTAAAAAATATTTGAAATATATACCTTACAAACACTATTACAAACAAAAATTGTGATACATAACAGTTATTAACCGTCATACTTTATGGTTACAAACCGTCATATATGTTGGCGCTATGTTTGTTCTGCGTAAATAAATTATAGTTCCAAACCGTTATTTCTTATAGATCTATTATAACAATTATAAGATAACACTTGTTATGTATTGAAGTTTAGTGAGGTCATGATAAATACATTTCTGTGATAATAATTGGTTGTCACATGTAATTTTGTAAACAACCGTAATAATATATGGTAATGCTTGCATAATAAATAACGGTTTCTCTTTAACAATAGTTATATATTGATAATGCTAACGAATTTTTTTAGACAACTGTTATATATGGTTTACGTAGATAATAGTTGTAAGGTGACAACCATAATTTTGTCGAAGCAAGATTTTTTTTTTGGGGGAGGGGGGGGGGATTCTGCTTTTGATGTCCTCCATGCATATATACATTTGTACATAATGAATCACAATATATATTTATATTCATTTATATACAGAACAATATAACAAACTAGAATATATTTACAGTCATTCATGTACATATATACATTATTTTTAAACAAAACTTCAAAACAAACAAATTATCAGTATCAAAAAATTTACTATCATTCTATATGTATTTACAATCCCACTGATGTTATATAGATGCCACCAACTCTTCAGCGATTTCTTCCATTTGTAAGTTGGTAAACTTTATGCATGAGGCATTACAATGCTGAGTGCAACAGGAAATAATAGATGGAAGTTAGATATTGTAATATATAGAACAAATTGAGCATATAATATACCTTATTTGTATCAATATTTTTAAAGCTATGGGTGATGGTGTCCTCCATGTACCACATCACATAATACTCACAATCATTGTTGTTGGTCTAGTTGCTTAAGGCACTATAAAGAAATGATAAGAAAAATTTGTCATTCAGTCATGTGTGTGTGTGTGTGTTTTTTTTAATTAATTTATTATAGTGATTGGTGAATGACACACACACACACGCACACACTTTTGAATATAGTCATTGGAAGACGCATCTGTAGGTGCTATCAGTGAGCTTGTTCTTTGTGTCCTCGAGACCATTTTGATTACAGTAATTGAGGACTACTCTAAGAAGATAAAATAATATACAGTAAGTGTCACTTCTGTCGGGCACCCTTATGATGGATTCATCCCCCAAAAACATTGCATGTTGCTACTTGACGTATTCCTTGTAACACCTCAAATTCCATGTTTGAAAATCGTGTCGGTGGACACTTAGTTTTAGGAAAAACCAACAGGGTTTGAGGTGCTACAGCTTAGAGTAATGCGGAATGGAAAGTATGCGCTAATTTTTAGACAATGAGTATCTGATATAAAATGCCCAGACATATGGTGATGCCCTGACATAAGCTGGTATATTAAAAATATCCCGAAGGAATATTCATGTGATACAATATGCAGAGATTTAAATACATCTCTCTGATAAACCAATTCTTTAACTAGACCTATGGCTTGGAACCCAATGCAGTTAATCAAATATATTGGTCAGATAAGTGTTTAGTCTAATGGGAGTCTCCCCGTCTTTCACGGCGACTTATGACAACCCACCGACAAACCCTTTCTTAGTTTAAGTACCAATTAGTTTGAAATAACTTTGTCAAATTCATGCCAAAAACTAGGCCCTAGTATTCTTCTTCTTCTTCTTCAGGCTCTCGTTTTCGACCGGTGCCTCTCTCACGGCTCCGTCCACCGATAACTTCTGTATCCCGGTTTCTTTTCTGAACGTTAGACAGATATGAGGTCCAATACCCATTGGACCTTAGGTAAGAGTTAACCTCATATGAAAAGTATAAACAATATATGTGTGACAGATATTCATTACATTACAGCAATAACCAACACATAAGCACACAACAGATGTAAGGTTAAACAGCAACAATACATAGCACAGAACACATGTAATGTCTATCCCTGCTTGCACTAACCAGTGCCACGACAGCTCCTCGTGTCTTCAACGCTAGGAAAACTCAACGGCATTATTAAGATTATAATTCGTATACAACTGAATGTGTAAAGTTACTAGTACACGAACGTACCTTTCACTGGGTAATTGTCAAATGTCCGACCTTGGAATCCGGTCCTGGACTTCCCGGATGTCCTAACATATCACCATATCACTTAGAATAATATCCTAAGAGATATTTCCACCTCTATTTACCCATCTACCCTTGGTGGATTTGTTATTTACAACTTTACCCTTACATTTATCTAAAAACGCTATGCTGAATTTCTGGGCAGATTTTTCAGCAACTTTGAAAAATCATAATTAATTTTTAAAAAATCATTTTGAGGTGCTGTAAAATTTCTCATGACTCTTGGCATGTCTATTTTCAAGGAAAAATATTACCAGGACCTAGAACACCATGAACCATTCCCAGTTTTAAATTTTCTCAACGTTGCCCAGATTTTTTTCAGCAAAAATGGCTTAACTTCAAAAATTCATATCTCCTTGACTAGAGATCAAAACGTCACATATTTTATATATTTGGAAATCCCTACATGTCTACTTTATAACTGAAAAGTTTCATTATTTTTAAAGTTCATTTGATACATCAAATACCAGCCTCTTTGTTCGCTGCCAGCACAAGATTTGAAACTGGAAATTCTACAATTTTCACAATCTTGATCCATTGATTTCAAAACTTATTCCCTAACATGTTTTCAATCTAATTTTAGTTTTAAACACATTAAAGACCTTAAAAACATGTAAATAACTCAACTTTACAATTTCCTAGATTAAACTACAATTTTACTAAAAACTAAAAGATTAAGCTTAAGAACTTACCTCTTGAAGACTCTTGAACTCATTCCTCCTTCTTGCTTCACTCTCCTCTTAAACTCTCTAATCTTTGGTATGAGTTTGGTGTGAAGAATGAAGAAGCTCAAGGTATCTATTTATAGGAAAAACTCAATGGCTCAATTGGTAATTATCCTAGAGTTCCAAATCTTCTTCTTGCTTTCTATCCCTTGGATTCAACTTGCATCATAAGGAGTTCATATCCACCCCACACCTCTTGGTCTGGACGTTTTTTACTTCCTTGGCAAGTTGATGAGGTCATTTTGATGACACAATTGAGTGTTTAGGTGTCCCTAAGCTCCACATGTCTATACCCAATTGATTTGCCAATTAATCAAGAGCATTTGCATGTGTTTTATTATGAAATCTTATCCAAATCTTACTCCCATATGTGCTGAACGTTTTTATGACCTTTGGGGCAGATTTAATAAGCTATAATCAATCCTCTAATCAAGTGTTTAAAGCTTCTTAAATATAACCATCATTGGTTACTTTAATTAATTGAAGACTTAAGCTTGATTATATCAAAATATCTAAAAAATATTTGGCTCTCAAAGCTCCACCATGTTCTAGTTGCCATTGTTGACTTTTGAGGCACACTTAATTAGTTCTAATCATGTGCTTAATCTCCTTCGTTGTTGCTAATATCTTAGGCTAATTGGTTTGCTAATTAACTCAAGTCATTAGAGCATCATTAGCTTTTAATTTCATCATTTAATCCCTTTCTATTCATGTTTAAACAATTAGCAATTAATTACTTATTTAATCACTTACTAATTGTTGACAATTTTCTTAATTAGGATTAATTATTTTCTCACAACTATTTTACTGAAATTGATAATTTATACATTATGCAAAATACTAAAAACCATGGGGCAATTTATATTCCCCAAAATGATATTTAATTTTTGCCTCATTATTTCCCAAGGAAAATAATATCATAAATTGGCTAAATTAGAGATAACATACTTTCTAATTTTTAATAAATATTTAGTTACCTCTTAGGATTTTATCATAATTTTCTCAGGGTATTTTATGACTCATAAATATTTCAGGGACCTATTCGCACATTATTTAATCTTAGGAGAAATTATCCTAATAATAAGGTAAATTTAATACAAGGTGTTTGAGACCTTATATTTACCTATTTTTAATAGGTATATTCTACCAATTTATGATATTTACTCTAAGTCAAATTTTAGGGTATTACATTCCTTCATGCTATCACCCTTGTTATTAAGATAGTCAAAGCGGATGAACTTTGTAACATCCCAAATTTTTGAAGAAAGAATAAATTCAAAGAAATATTTGTAAGTGACAAGTTTTAGGCCTAAATATATATTGGAATATAAATATATAAAGTCAAGCAGCGCCGCTACCCCTGCGCTTTTGTGATTATCGCTAAGATCCTTATGTGCTTGCGTGATCTGGCCTGTTTACGTGAAAGGCGCTGGTAAACGAGAGAGAGTGAGGATAATGGATGATTAATAAGTATGTGGGTTGGGGGCACGCATGGGCTGAACTGAATATGGGCTATTAACTTCTTTGCTGTTTACTATAATATACCCCTGATCCTTCACGTGTTGGGCTTGGTTGATTGTGGATAGCAATTGCTTAAGGGCTGAAGGAATGGATTTTGACGTATCACCCACGCCGAATACCCTGCAGTAAGCAGCTTCCTGAACCAACGGTCCCTTGCTCGGACTGGATCATTGGGCCCCTATATACGTCTCTGCTCCTTCATTTTTCATTCCTGGAGAGATGCAAAGAGAGAGACAGAGAGGAACCGAGAATTCTAATCTCATCCTGAATTGCTGGTTGTTCCAGCGCAACAAGGTGACTGGCCACGTTTGGATTTTGAAGAAGGGACGTTTCATATATTTCCAAGTAAGTTTTATTTTTTTTCCAGTTTATGTTCATGTATTTCGTATTTATTATTAATAACTTGGTATATTACAATCAACCGGCCTGAGCACAACAATGACTTTGGCCAAAGCTTACAATGTCTCAAATTTTTCGATAAAAGATATGTCATAATATGTATACTATATGGTAATTTAATTGTGTGTGTATGTGGATATAAGTAGTTCAAAGAATGGATTTATCAGAAGATATGATATCAGAAATATTTTGATGGCTACCTGCAAAATCATTATGCAAATTTAGAACTTGTTCCAAGTTGATCAGTGAGTTTACTGAAGAACCATACTTTGCACTGAAGCATTCACAAAGCTCAGTGACGAAGAACGATTCTTGCACATTATTCATGGAACAAACTTCATTCAATTTGTTTAAGAAGGTGAACAATATTAAAACACATTCATTATTATTACCGGACGATGATCATCATCAAGAGGCTTCTTCTATTGTGCCTAGAAATTTCGTCGAGTTCCTTCATGAAACCTCGTCAAAATTTCTTGCTTCTAGTAATGGATTACTTATTTGCCAAAGATCAAATAGACAACTATTTCTCTGTAACCCTATAACATACTCATGCTTACCCATACCCAGCACCATTACCACTACAAAAAAAAAAAAAAAAAGAGTCTTTCAACGGTGACTTTTGACAAAAGTAACTACTGAAGGTTTTTTAACGTGACAATTTGTTGTTGCTCATACGATTGTTGCTAATACTTTTGATGACAACATTTTTATGGTGTCTCTGAAAGTACATCGAAAGGCACCAAAATGAGTGTCGCTACTAAAAGTGGGGTACATAAACATGTATTAGCAGCGACAAAGTAAATATATGTATCAGTTGTCGCTGCTAAAAGTTACAATTCTTTTTAATGTAAATTGATAAAATTAAAACCTATATCATATTGATAAATATCAAAAGAAATTTTAAACTTAGAATATATTAATTAACAATAATACTAACACAATTTTTCAAAATGTGGGACAACAAACTTGGGAGTAGGTGAAGTAGGAGCTGCTAATTGCCCCTGTTGCATCAAGATAGCTAGTTGAGCATGTATTCTTTGCTCCATTTGTTCCATCTTATACTAAAATTATGCATGCTCTGCTTCTATCTTTTAATGTTCTTCTGTAAGATTTGCTTCTTTCTTTCTATGCACTCCTTTTTTTTTTTTTTTTTTATCAAACTCTTCATGTAATTGGATATACACATTCTTCACAACTGAATTATCATTGGATTGAGAGCGATCTCTCTTCCTCAAAGGCTCCGCTCCATACCCTTTTTCCTCTTACATACACTGGTCTCTCACCAAGAACAACTATCTATTATAATAATACTACTACTAAAACACTTGAGCTCTTTTCTTTCTTTTTCTTTTTAAATTTTAAATTATTATAATTTATTTATTCTTTTATCTAATCCTATATATTTCTATTTAACCTAAAATTATGATATTTTATTTAGTACCACGAATCGATATTTTTTATTTTTTATAATGTGTGTAAATTACACACTCATATATATATATATATATATATATATATATATATATATATATATATATTACAAGTCAAATTTATGGATCCTTGAATAGTTGGAATTTTTTTTAAAAAAATTTTGTATTACAATGCACTTGTCTTTGCATCCCTCTAAAATTAATTTTAGCCCCAAAACACCAGAACTCTTGACAGCATGATCTTTAAGTATTTTAATCATGGATCTTTCATATTTCTTTATGTGATGAAACATGTATTTTGAATATGAATTAAAAGAATCAAATTATTGAAGTATATTATTATTGATAAATAGCGATGTTAAATAGAGATGTCATATTATATGTTAGTTCCTGAAGAACTTATATTTAATAAAATTGATATAGTTCCTAAAGAACTAAAATAGTTTTTTTTTTTACTGGAAGAAGAATTACTCATGAAAATTTATTATCCATAAATTTCAATAGGAGCTTTGATTTGTTAAAGAGTATGAAAGTGATAGCCCAATTTCATTGGAATCTATGATAGTATGCAAATTATGAATTGTTTGGTTTTCCAAGTGCAAGATAAATTATTGACTTATTATATATTGATAACCTTTTTGAAAACTAGAAAAAAGGGAAGTATATTTATGTGACTCACACTTTAGGGGGAGATTGTCAATTACTCCCTATGGTCCTTATTATAAGGCACCAAATACCATTTTTCACAAATCAAGGAATGAAAGTTATGTAATTAAATAGGTCCAAAAATGATAAATGTTTCAAACTTTACTCCTACTTTAATGATGTAAATTTAAAGACTTAGTTAAAAGTAAGGGTATAATGAGAAAATAGTAATAAATGAGTTGGTTAAATGAAGTTGGTGCCTTATAATAAGGACCGAAGGGAGTAGAATACAAGTATAAGTTACTACTGAAAAGCTCAACTCACATACTTCTTCACAATGTGCTTATTGATCTCCAAAAAACAGATATCAAATTAAGATTTTAAATCAATATCTTATGAAAATGTAAAAGTTTGTTGTGGGTTAAAAAACATGTTATAGTAGATCATAAGTTTACTGATCCAAAACAAATTTATTGTTAACATAACTTGCTTGATCGTCCAACTCATATATATATGATACAAACTATAAAAAATTATATACTATTTGAAGAAAACAAATTATCTCTAAATGAGATTTGATAATTTGAAATAGATCTCTACATTTTTTGAAACATATCGAACTAAAATATATGGGCCCATTGAAATAGCAAGTAAATCATATAAGTTTTCAATAAATTTGATAGATGCATCTATAAGATGGTTACATGTGAGATTACTATTAGTTTGCAACATGAAGTTTGCAAGAATGTTTGAACAAATTATTATGTTAAGCGTGCAATTTTCAGATTATACGATTATGAGATCATTAATTGAAGCCTTCATAAATAGCTAAATCAATAATTATGAGAACAAAATTCTTATTTTTAGTGTTGGCATATTTAATCTTATGTATTGCAGCACTTATACTAAGCAACAAAAATCTCTCGATAAAATTGGCTTATGGTCAAGAGCCACATATTTTCCATCTTAAATGTTTGAATGTGCAATATTAATTTCTATTAATACACCAAAATATACATAGATGGATATTTTAAAAAAAAATCAAGATAAAATTGTTCAGTAAGAACCTCCTTCTTGTTTGTCTCTAAATGAAACAAAAGGATGTTTCTAGAGGAAACAAATGGATTTAAGAGACTTATACCACATACTTAACCGATTGTCATTTGACAAAGTTTTCTTAACATGAGGGGAGAAATTGAATAGCTGGAAAAGAGAACGAAAGAGAATGTATTATCAAGTATAGATCCTCAAATATAGTAGGATAAACCAAAAGTTCATCAGGTTTTGCATTCATGAATTATTACATACTTTATGTCAGATGCAATTACTAACCTAAATATATAAGAATTACAAAATCTCATATTCTAGTTAAAAATGATCTAATAAGGATAAATGAAAGTGAGACATGCCCGAAGTATGAGAGTATAATTGGTTCCAAAAAGAGAAGAGAAAACAACAAATAGTTATGGTGATCATATTGAGGAGGCATGTACTCCAAAAGAGTGTTGAGACATAACTAATTGCAAAATCTCAAAAGAGATTTAGGTAAAAGTAAGAAAGGTATCTCAATAAGTTAAGTCAGAAGGGGCGGGGTGGGGGGGGACCAAAAAGATAAAGATGTCAACAATAATTTTGAAAATGATATATCACGTGATCAAATAAGGATCTTATACGTGAATCTGTCATACAAAGCATACACAAGGATGATTGCCCAACAGGAAAAAAATAGCAATGAAAATAAAATTGCTCATTCTTTTTCTTTTAAGAGATATGGACTTAAAGTCTAAATACTTGAAATATAAAGTTATATGTGATGTATGAATATTTATGTGAAAATAAAGATTTTCACAAAGGTCCAATGATGATTATGATGATATAATTAATTTGCGGTGGATGTAATAATTTATGCACATATTATATATCTCGTAGTATTTAAAAAATAACTATATGCACTATTAGATCTTGTTATAGCCTATGCATATGGCTCACTAAATAGTGAAGTTTACATGAAAATCCTTGAAGGATCCTTTTCCCCATCAATAGAAAACAAAATAACTTCTTGGTAGAGTCAAGAAATCAGATCAAGCCTATCAGGCCGTCCCATTTAGGCCTTGGCCTTTTAAAGACTGGGCTTGAAATTAGATGAGCTAAATGAAATAAGCCATGTAGGGCCTCAGACTTAAAAGGGTCAGTCCTACAAGGCCTCGGGCTGACCCTGCAAACCTTTTTAATGGATGTGTTTATGATATGGGAGAATAAATTTATAATATTTTTACTTATAAATTAGAGCCTACTACTCAAAGTGAAACATAATTAAATGTCTTTGATATTGATGATAGTGGCAAAGAAGAAGACAATAATAGTTATTGTACTAATGTTGCTAAATGGTATATTTCTTATGTTTTATGTGAGTTATTTATGGACAATAGTTTGCTTTTGATTACGAATTAGTGAATGTGTCTATTTGTTGGATGATTTGTGTTGTTTGGATATTAATATTGACAACATTTATTTGATAAATTAGAACTTTAATTGTTGTGATTTACTAATTATATTTCTTTGAAAAAAAAACAAAGGAAAAATAGTTAAAATTTGGAATAGTAACTTTCAGGCCTTGTAGGGCTAACCCTGACCCTGGTGCTCTCAAGCCAGGCTTTGAAAACAGATGTTTTTCTTACCCAGGCCCTGTAGGGATGACCCTGTTAGGCATTGGTTCTTTAAGGGCTAGCCTTGTAGGGTCAAGCCAACCCTAATTCGTAGCTCTACCTCTTAGTCCCGAAGTACCATATTTTAGTGCTATAAGTGCACTAATGTATCTTGCTAATACAACACAACTCGATATTACATTTGCATTGAGTTTATTGGCAAGAATTAGTTCTTCTCGAACAAAAAGGTATTGGAATGAAATTAAAAAAAATTTTCAATATTTTCGAGGAATAAATGATATGAATTTATTTTATTCTAACGAATCTAGATCACAATTGATTGGTTATGCAGATGCAAGATTTTTATCAGATCCACATAATGGTAGCTCTCAAACATGATATTATATATATTTACTTGTGGCGGTACAGTTGTATCTTGGTGCTCAACTAAACAAACTTTAACCACTACCTCATCAAATCATGCAGAGATAACTACAACTCATAAGGCAAGTCGATAATGTGTTTGGCTAAAGTCAATGATTCAACATATCCAATTAGTGTGTGTGGTATGTTTCCTAAACAAAAGATTCCAACAATACTATATGAAGATAATATAACATGTATAGCTCAATTGAAAGGAGATAGAACAAAACGTATCTCTCTAAAAAAAATTTTCATTCATGATCTATGAAGAGTGATGACATAAATGTTTAGCAAATTCGCTCATGTGACAACCTTACAGATTTGTTTACTAAGACACTGCCAACTACAATATTTAAAAAGTTAGTGCATGGTATTGTTGGATCTGGCTATCACCCAAGAGGGGGGTGAATTGAGTATTTGATAAAACTTTATGAACTTTAAAAAAAAACTTTTCGCAATTAATTGAAGTCAGTTCTATGATAATAATCAGTTATCCAAATATGTATACTGGAAATATAAGAGTGTAGGGAAGAGAGTATGCAAACTGTGATTTATCCTGGTTCGGTCCAATCCTTGACGTATGTCCAGTCCCCAAGCTTCACTTGAGATTTTCAATCCACTATTTGCCTTGAGCTTGATTACACATTCTGTACTTGAAGTAATCCTCTCCCTAGGATTCACTCCCCCTTACAAACTGTAATCAATACACTTGCTTGGTTACACACTCTGTACTCGAAGTAATCCTATCCGTAGGATTCACTCCCCTTACAAGCTGTAATCACAACACAGTGTGTTTCCCACTCAAGATCACCCAATCTTGAGTAACTCTCAAATAGAATGATTTTCAATCAATCTTCTCTCTCAGAAGTAAGTATGATGAACACTGAAGCATAATAGAAATAATCTCACTCTCTAAGCTAAATATATTATCATTGAAATATTCAGCGAGTAGATGAAGCAGACATTAGGATATTAGCATTTTTACTGAATAAGCTCACGTCCTTGTTTTTCACTGTATTTGCCCTCTTGCGTCTGTGTATATTGTTCTTCGTTTCTGGGCTCCTTATATAGATGAAGAAATTTGAATCTTCTATCAAAATATGTCTGTTAAAGCTCCACTGAGAAAATTGCCGTTGGAAGTCCACTGTGGATATGATTCTTGGAGTGTCTCTGTTTTTCTGATTCAAGCTCTTTGATTACAGTGTTGTCTGTTGCTTTCTTAATTCTGTAGTATATTCAATTTGAGGATAATGTTAATCCTCCTTTATCAGAGTGGGCAGCAGAGGGAAGTTCAGATTTGTTTAAACCAAGTTGCACATATTCCCCGACAAGAGCGCTGCAACCCATACTGGAAAATTCACTTTACAGCTTAGCAAATTGATTCTTTGATCTCAGCTTCAATCCTCATTTGATCAACTGAAACTTACTAGAAATTTGTTTAAACAATGTTAGGAATAATAGTAAGTCAAGATATGAAGTAATGAAATCATAATCACTTATTTCTATTTTACGAGCATGGTGTTTTTCTGATGTTCTCTTCGTATGACTGCAGTAGCTCATATGTTACTGGAGTCATTTAAGTGTCAAATGCTTTCTGTAACATCCCAATTTTCAAAAGCGGAATAAATTAACTTTTCATTAAAAAAAATCATTTCAAATCATCAGAGTAAAGTATTTGAGCGGAAGAGTAACTGATATATATTTAAAATGCCGTAAGTCTGGCGGGGTACAATAGCGGTAAGAAAACCGAGTATCTCAAAAGGACTGTACAACAACAAAAGGATGGCTTCTGTCAGAACAACTGCGGGAAGTCTTCCGCCGGGTCTCTAAGCATGCTGCTTTCCCTTTTCCTCCGACACCGGTTCTCCCGACCCTGATGCTATGTAAAGAGCTGAGGTCCCATGCATACGGACCCCAGGTAACGGTTAACCTCATATCTACATATATGGTATAAAATCACAGCAATTGGTTCACTTCCAAACATGTCACCAACTATGTCACTCCCAGTGAATGCAACTGTACCGCTCCCAGCGAAATATACCACTCCCAGTGAAAACAGATATATCACCCCCAGTGTATGCAAATGTACAGCTATCCTTTAATAACAACATGTACTCAAACAGCACACCACAACATGCACACAACCCACATAGCACATATACACATACTGTAAATATCAGAGTTAGGGTTACAGTACGTGAACGTACATTAATTATCTCATACAAGCATACCATACATATACGCATACAGTAAACATCAGAGTTAAAGTTACTAGTACGCGGACGTACCTCCGTTGACGATTTTTGACACTTCCATCAAATTACGGCACGTTTGACAGCGGCTCAACGGCGGTGACAGCGGAAACAGCGAAAACAACGGTTCGGTGTTCCGAGTATCCTATAAGGTTAATATCACTAATATGAGTATTTAGAACCAAAACGGGCATTTTAGGTACAAATTACCATTTTGCCCCTGATCCCCTAATCGGAGGAATTTCGCCAGCACTTCGCTATCTTGACCCTAATCTTCCAGAATTTCCACATATCTCTAACTCCAATATATTTCCCAAAATAAATATCATATCTATCCTAAAACATGATATCTAAAATATGCTGGAAGATTAAAGATCTACTCTAAAACTCTAAGAACTACCGAAAGAACTTAAGACTAAAGACTAGGGATCGAAAGACTTACTCAGAGCTTCGCTACGAATTTTCCCCGGACTTCTCCTCCAGAGCTCCTCTCTCTAACTTCTCTCTAGGATTGTGTGAATTGGTGAAGAATGAAGAGGAATGATGGCCTATTTATAGAAAAGCCCAATGGCATTTTCGTAATTCCTTTGAACTTTGTCTGATCAGTTTCTGGCCGTTAGATCGCACTTCTTGGAGGTGGCAAGATCTTGGCCTTACACCTCTCAAGGATGATGTCATCCCTGCTGCATCATCAAGTCTTATGTCATCTTGCTTTATCTGATGAAATCCCGGTTCGGTGCCCCGATCACGAGATTCCGTAGCACCTTAAAATTCTGGAAGCAGTACCCTGAAGGTCTTTGCTTCCTCTTCAAGAACACTGGGTTTTCCTAACCTTATTCTCTCATTAAGGACATTCCATTATTTGCCGAAAATCCTCGGTATTCGCGACCGGTTACAGAAATAACTTCGGTCGGTACTAACTTCTGGATAAAAATCCACTGACCAATAATATATTCTGGTTTTTCCTAACTCATTCCCAGAATCTCACAACGGAATTACTTTCTATCCGTGGTCATTTATCCTGTTCATTTTTCCTCTGATTATTATATTATTATCTAATTAACACATGTTTTAATTATATTATTATTATATTATAAGATCTTATCTCTTATTTTATTTTATTATATTTTTTTTTCTCTTCTTTTTTTTTACTACACACACACACATGCACAACACTTAGGCACACACACACTCACAACTCACACATACTCACAACTTACAAATATCTCCACCTTCTCTCTCTCTTTATTTATGTCTAAACAATTAGCCATTAATTATCTAATTAATCATTTACTAATTTTTGACAATTTTCTTAATTAGTAATAATTATTATCTCACAACTATTTTATTGATATTAATAATTTATGCATTATGCAAAATATTAAAAATCATGGGGCAATTTATGTTCCCCAAAATGATATTTAATTTTGCCTTATTATTTTCCAAGGAAAATAATCCCATAAATTATCTAAATTAGAGACAACATACTCTCTAATTTTTTAATAAATATTTAATTGTCTCTAAGGATTTTTAGCTCTTTATCTTTCCTAATTACATGAGAAATCACCTTTGGAAATAAGGTAATTATGACACTAGTTTTGAGACCACAAATTCACCTATTTTCAATAGGTATATTCTACCAATTTATGATATTTACCCTAGATCAAATTTTAGGGTATTACACTTTCTGTCTCGTGTACAACTGCAGTAAGTCAGAATTGTCATTTGGTTTCTGCCTTCAAATAATTGCAGCAAGTTCAATATAACTTGAGTCCAAGTTAGTGTAGGAAGCTCATCCTCTTTGTAAGCCTTTGACTGTCGTAATCACAAGCTTAATTCATCTCTGTAAGCGTTTAACTGCAATAGCTCAATATGACTGGAGTACATTGATGTTCAATTCCTCGCTGTCTTCGATCTTACTGGAGTAGTAACTTAGTTACTGGAGTAACTAAGGTTCATGTCGTTTCTGTGATAGATCTGACTGGATTAGCATCTTGATAACTAGAGTAACTGAGGTGAAAAATTGCTTCTGTAACACACTTACTGGAGTAGCCTTCAATTACTCAAGTAACTTTCAGTTTTGCAAAGTTACTGTCTCGACCTTACTGGGGTAAGAACTTGGTTACTGGAATAGCTCAACTTCATTTTGTTTCTGTCCTCGATATTACTGGAGTCATCATTAAACTACTGGAGTAATGTAAGTCTTGCCAACTTTCTGTCTTGAAGTTACTGGAGTAACTCTAGTGTAAAAGTGCCAAGATGACTGGAGTAAAACTTTCGTTACTGGAGTAATATCGGGCTTTGGTTCTGGAAGGATCTAAAAGTGAAGGGCTACTGAAGTAGTTAAGTGATTACTGGAGTAGGCTTACTGGAGCCACAAAATTGTTACTGGAGTAACATGTTTTACTCTCGACGCTATCGGGTTTACTCTTGGACATATCTGAAAAAGATGACTTACTGGAGTAGGTAAGTGACTACTGGAGTAAGTCTTACTGGAGTAGCACTTTCATTACTGGAGTAATGTTCAAACAGAGGCAAATAGG
The DNA here is from genome assembly GCA_037074495.1 of Acacia confusa. Taxonomy (NCBI): domain Eukaryota; kingdom Viridiplantae; phylum Streptophyta; class Magnoliopsida; order Fabales; family Fabaceae; genus Acacia; species Acacia confusa. The sequence continues at coordinate 39,338,142 of CM073502.1, read as the reverse complement.
CCACAAATTACTGGAGTAATAGGATGTTGACTGGAGTAACCATCAACTTTTCACTTGTTTGAGAATCAGTTCTAGAATTCTGAAGAGACACTGAACTTCCAAAAATCATATCTCTCTCATTTGATCTTTTTTTTTCTGTGATCTTGATATTTTTGGAAAGGTGTGTGAGTCTAGTTTCATATGCCACTAATTTCAACTCATTACGATATGTAGTTTGTGAGATATCCTTAAATCATTGAACCTTGTTCAGCTGGAAGTCAGTAACAAGTGGGTCAAATTCAAAAATTCATAGCTCTCTCATATAATCTTCTTTGGACCTGAATTTTTGATAGAATGAAGCATTGGATGTCTAGTTTCATCCAAAATTAATTTCACCTCAATACGATCTCTAGTTTAGGAGATATCATTGATTTACTAAACGTCGCCCAGGTGAAACGCTGACAGAAGCTTTTTGTATGAACCATTATTGGAGTAACTCGAGTATTACTGCAGTAAGTTCGCACCAGAAGCTTTCTGTTTGACCCGTTACTGCAGTAGGTTAATGATTACTGCAGTAACTATATGACAGAAGCGAAAATCAGCAGCTGAAACACACGAATTACTGCAGTAACGAAGAGACGACTGGAGTAATGAGCAACCAAAACAGATATATGACTGGAGTAACGCGTGGTAACTGGAGTAAGTCTATCATTAATCACCCAGAAGCTTCTGAAACACATATATTACCGGAGTAACACATGGATGACTGGAGTAACTCATTCATTAATCATCCGGAAGCTTCAACTTGTTCATTTTAACTCCAAATTGACCCATTTCAACTTCCACTTGATCGTAGAAACTTCAAGAATCAATCTATGAACTTGTGTAATGATTTTCTCAATCCTTTCAACAAGTTCTTCTTTCTTTCTTCTCTTTTCTTGATTAATCTTCATGAATCAACTCATTATTTCTTTTCTTCTCTTGTTCTTTCTTCACATAAACAAATCTACATTAAATTGTAGCAATTAGTCAATGTATATGATATGAACTTTTTGCTCTTACTAATGACATAAGACATCATCAAAACTAATCATAACCAACAGGTATTAGAATGCATAGGCTCAAAGATATAAAATGGTGTTGTCATTAGGGGAGTAAAAGTGATACATCTTAAGAGGAAGAAAATATCATGTTGTACTCTTTTTTTCTTAACTAGAGTTTTGTCCCATTGAGTTTTCCCGTTAAGGTTTTTAACGAGGTAGCTTTAACATATATTGTGTACTTTTTTCTTTTACTATGTTTTTGTCCCATTGGTTTTTTTCCTAATAAGGTTTTAATGAGGTACAATATTTGTTTATGAACATCTAAGGAGGCATTATAAACAATATGTGTGTGGATGTTCATAATTCCATGCAGAGGATTCTATTTCATGGTAATTGACATTACACCCTGTAACTTTCAAATTGAGTGGGCTTTAGTATATAATTCCTATAATCTCCAATTGCACCATTATGTTGCTTAACTGCCTTCTTTATGTGCTTGTAACTTTTATTTAGTTTTCAATGTATGGAGGCCTATAAATAGAGGCCATCAATAAGGCTTTGATACAACAATGAAACAAAGTGAATGAGATATATCATTCTCTTCTCTCACATTCTATTATCATGTTATTTCTTTTCTTCTTCTACTACTCTCATTGTTGTGATTAATGTGTGGATAGAGTACTCTCATGGATCTTTTAATAAGCAATAATATGTTTCATATAGATTGTGCTAAATATAGGAACAAATTATTATTATTATTATTTTTTTGAAATTTTCAATTGATCTTTTCATTTTTACTTCTATTAAATATATGTAACTTATTATCTTTAAATATCCACTCATTACCTCTCATGTACTCTACTTATATATAAATAAGGGTATAACTGAAAAAATATTTATCTTACATATTTATTGCTTTTAATTTAGTTTAACTAATATTTTAAATTGCTTAACTTTCATAATTATTCTTCCTAAAAAGTATAGGAGGGAGTAGAAACCAAAAATTATGTTGCCGGAACTTGGAAGGTTGTCGTGTTTAGATCACTTTTAAAGTCTTAAAAGTGTTTATTTATATAAATTTAGATAAAACTCATTTTACATGTTTATTTTGTATACCCATCATGATTGAAAATCCATTTTTAATATTAAAACGAGCATGTCATCCACAAATCTAATCGTTAATAATTTCTGCTCCCGCAAGCACTATGTCATATATCCCAAAATCTTCAAAACTGGTAAAATTAATTAAAAATTATAATGATTACTCCCATCCCCTTCCTCCGTAAACTAATTAAATTGGAACTTGTGGTGATGAATAATGATGCCGACATATACAGGCTGCCCAAATTTTTTTGTGCCATTTAATAAACATTATGAATGTGTTCCAATTAATTTGTAAATGTCCAATCAATCCTAGTCATCTGATCAGCTGTCAAAACCTTGAAAAACATGTTTTTTTCTCCTTTATTTTGGATAATATAATTGCCTTTTTATTTAAATACCTGTAAGCTTTGCCTCAAAATCGAAAAGGTCATAACCAACAATAGCACTAGCTATTAGTACACAAAAACTCAGTTGCAAGAATAATAAGCAACGTGGATTATAGTATGGAGCCATCAGAAGCAGCAAATTTGCAAGAGAAAGCACTGTGTGAGATTGGCCATAATCTAGTGTTTCGTCACAACCTAATGGAGAATAGAAGATCAGCAAATTACAAACCCCAACATCTGGAAATATGACTTCCTTCAATCACTCACCACAATATATCATGTGAGATTTCTTTTTGTAATTAAATAAGTTTTTTATTTCAGTTTTTTTACTCCATAGATTATACTCCCTCCAGTTCTCTATATATTATAGAATTTTTTAGCGATGACATGTTTCTATTTTTACCATATATACTAATAGCTTATTTAAAAATTTTAATATCATTTTTTATTTTTATCTTTTATAATCATTTATTAGTGCCACTGCATTAGCTACTCCATGTTCATTTTTTCTCATTATCTTTCTCACTTTCTCTCTATCAATAAATAATGACGTATTTATAAATTAAGTTATTTTTTTAATTTTTTTACATATTTATTGTCTTTAATAAACTTTCGAATTCACGTAATTCCGGTTCTATTATATATTTAGAACCGGAGGGAGTATAATCTATGAAGTGAAAAAACTGAAATAACAAACTCATTTAATTACAAAAGAAATCTCACATCATATTTTGTGGTGAGTGATTGGGGGAAATCATATTTCCAAATGTTGGGTTTGTAATTTGCTGATCTTCTATTCTCCATTACGTTGTGATGAAACACTCCATTATGGCCAATCTCACACGGTGCCTTCTCTTGCGAATTTTCTGCTTCTGACGGCTCCATATACTACAATAATCCACGTTGCTTATTATTCTTGCAACTGAGTTTTTCTATAGCTATCTGCAAAGGAGAATGAGTGGAAGAAACTATCAACTTCTAATGAGGAAGTCAGAGGCTTAATTGAGTCACACTTAGCTTTGGAAAGTGAAAATATATTAGAAGAGGTTAGAACATTTTCTATTAATTCTCTCAAGAAATCTTCTTCCACCAAATTGTTTAACTCACAAGATGTTTTAAAGCAAATGGTCCATCATCATGCCTTGGGACTCCCTTCTCATTGGAGAGTTAAGTGGTTTCAAGTGAAACTGCGCATCAAAGAATTTCAGGAAAACCACAATAATCATCATATCTTACTTGAACTGGCAAAACTAAACTTCAACATAGTTCAGGCTACTCTTCAGAAAGAAGTTAATAAGGAATTATCAAGGTATATATGTTTTGTTTGCCTGAAACTGTTTAGAAACGGTATTGCTTAATTTGAAGAAACAGTTCTGACAGATAACTTTTTCTCTAACTATTTTTGTGATACTTTTAATTATTAGGTGGTGGAAGAATCTTGGATTAGAAAAAGATTGAACTTTGCAGGGAGTAGAATGGTTAAGAGCTTCATGTGTGCAGCAGGAGTATCCTGTGAGCCAAAGTTCAAATGTTTGAGAAAATGGCTCACCAAAGTAATCAATTTTTTGTTGGTGATCGATGATATTTATGATGTTTATTCCTCATTTGAAGAACTGAAGCAGATTACACTCGCAGTTGATAGGTTTGATTTCTCTATTTAATTTATTTATTAATTATAATCATTTAAACGACATAGTCAAAGTGTCTCTTACTAATTAAACCAAGCTATATATAGAGATATAATGAATATCAATCGTTTTTTCTTTGGGCTAAGATCAATCACCAATGTATATGAGAGAAGCAAGGCCATTGAAAAAGTTATCTACTTATTAATTAAATACGTGGCTCTATCTCTCTCTAGAAGGGCAGGTGCCCCTTTGGAGGAGAATGTAAGAGATAGAGGGAGACATGCCATGTGCCTTTCTCTCTCATAGCAAACACTACAGACACGTAACTAATATGGGGTCAGTGTTATATGGCATTTTTTAAAAGAAATGGGTGGTTCTCAATTTCTCCTTATATTTTGAGGTGTTAAATATTTTTTTTTAGATTATGATTATCCCTGTTTAAAGTTTCATGCAATTTTTTGGTTTCTTAAGGTATAATTCATGGTTTTAAACATAGGTAAATTTGAAAATTATATATATATATATATATATATATATATATATATATATATATATATATATATATATATATATTCTAGCACATCATATACAATAACTTAATCATATGGCCCTAGCTAGTGAGGTGGTTGAAAATGCATTATAATTATATGAACCAAAGTAGTATATACTCCATTTGTTCCTATCTTATTATAAGATCCAAATAACCTAATTGTGTACAGAATTTGAAAAAACTATTAGATTTAGTTAAAAGTAATAAACATGTAATAAATGTATTTTTCCTAAATTTTTGTTTATTTATAAGTGGGTAATTGAGAGAGAAAAATGATAAAAGAGAAGATATGTATGATGAAAATTATTTTAAAAATCTTTTTCAAAAAGAATTTGACAGACAATTCACAAAGCGAATCCTATATAAATCGATAAGGACATCAAAAAATAAAAAATAAAAATTGATTTTATAAAAAGGGATCGAGGCCGTAAATGTATGAGTATGACCTGTCTAGACGTTGTGTATATACAAGTTGACAAAAATAAATTAGTGGCCATGCTTTGCCTTCATTTCTCGATCGATCCCCAATTATTCATTCATTTTATCTTCATGTGCTTCTCATTTTTTTTTCCTCCGGTGGGATGCAAACGAACTTCAGAAACTTCCAAAGTGCATGACGATTTGCTTCCAAGCACTCAATGATGTCACCATTGAAACTTCTCTTGAAATTTCTGAACCAAACAAAGTTCAGAAAGTCTTACCCCACATCAAGAAAGCTGTAACATAATTAACAGCGCAAACCTTCCCTTTTTTATCTGAAGTTTTCTGAACTATGCTTTAACTGAACTAAGGAGAGAGAAGAAGAGAAAGTGAACCCCATTATTGTTCCGAGAAAACACACATACACACACATCTATACATTATCGCTACATTTGGGATATCTCAACCATAGATTTTTTTTTTTTTTTTGGAACAGTGGGAAGACTTCTGCAAATCTCTATATGGGGAAGCAAAGTGGTAAAAAGACGGTTACATACCATTTGGGAACAACGCTTGGATTTCATCTTCAGGACCAGTGATTTTATTGCATGCATATTTTGCCACTTTGTATCAACCAACACATGACATCAACAATTTTCTCCTGCTAAACCAAGACTCCATCTTCAATGTATCTCTAATAATTTGTCTCTGCAATGATCTAGGAACTACAGTGGTAAGCTTTCCTTTAATTTTATTTTATTTTCTCTGCATTTTTTAGTTTTTTAGATGATATAATATAATGAATATAATGATATACCCTTAATTAAAACAGGCCGAAAGAGAAAGAGGTGATGCAGCATCATCTATAGTGTGTTACATGAATCAAATGGATGTGACAGAGGAAGAAGCAAGAAGGTATATTGAAGACATAATAAAGAGAGCGTGGAAGAAGATAAATGAACACTTCTTCTTCTTCACTACTCGTCAATTAGATGCTTCTTCAAAACAAGAATTTGTGAATCAAGCCATGAGTGCTGCTCGTGTGGCTCATACTCTTTACCAGAATAATGGTGATGGTCTTGGAAGACAAGATGAAGACATCAAGAAAATAATCTTATCATTGCTTATTGAACCCTTTCTAGATATATAAGTTTGATAATTAGTAATGTTCACTACTAGGGGTGCTTGACGTCCCTCTAGCACAATAATAATATTGTGGGTGTGTATTTTTCCATTGTATCATTACTTTTTATATAGTGAAGAATAAATTTCTGTTAATGTGAGCCTATTATTATAATCCCTTCAGTATTTATAAGAGCTTAATAACCAACTAATATTATTGAGTCCTATTGCTATACTCCTTCCAATCCTATTTCTAGCTCTCGAATGGGTGTTTGCTAGTTGTTTCCTTGTTAGAGTTTCTTGGTTTATTTGTTATTATTTTGTTATTTTTGGTTGGCTTCCCATTCTGTATTAGCACTGTTATTGAAGTTTAATAGAAGTAACTATAATAATAATAATAATAATTGAAGCAGTTTGCTTCTGCTTGTTAATAGGTTTAATTTACTGTGCTTACTAAGTATTATATTTTTACTATTTATTAATCAGGTAAAAAATAGCCTTTAAAGGAAAAAGCTTTGCTTTACTTGCAAGTATAAATCTATTGGGTACAAGAAATCATAAATCGATTAAAACAGTGAAACAAATATCATAATGGTGAAATGAAAGATGCCACCTTATAGTCGAGATCTCTTTTAATCAAACTTGGATTGAACACTTGCTAAGGAGTCCTCACGTATCAACTATAGTTTATTCAAGGATAAGATCATTATATTTACATAAATTATCAACATATATTGCCATATATTTACAGTGACAACTATGATCATCATAATAGACATTGGTTACTGATGGCCTTACAACATGGTTACACATTTGAGTATAGTAGTGAATAGGAACGAGAGTCCAGAAAATATTAGTATTCAAATATGGCAGAAGACCTTTATCATAATTACTTGTAGATGGCGTGCACTGTAACCAAGTCAAGTGACTGCTTGTCATTTTGTCATCCCCAAAAATTGGAAAGTTTTTAATGTACAAATCACGGTGTTCATGAAAGTTTTATGTGATTTAACATATTTGAATAGCCCAACAAAATATGGTGTTCACATTTATTACCTATATATGTCGATGATGTCGTATGTTGAAAATATTGGAACTCCCAACGGGTACTGCATGATGTATTCTCCTATAGCATGGCCAAGAATAGCAGGTCGTGGATCATTGTTCTTGGTGCTAGCCTTATTTAGAAACATGTTATTCATTCTCTGCTCAGATCGAAGCAAGGCGTTGTGCATTCTCTGGAAGTGTGTTGCAATAATGTTATCGAATAGTGTGAGGATTTTGGAGAAGATTGAGATGATGAGGAAGAAGATTGTGAAGGAGAGAAAATAAGATTTTGAAGATGTCATCATTTCAAAGAGTTTTGGAGATTGTAGTGAGGTGTAGTATGATATCATCCATATGGATGCTGATTATAATGATATTTCAGTAAAAATGAAAACAAAAGATATGGGTTATCAGCAAATCAATATCTCTCCCCCTCTCTAATGTTTATAGATAAAAATGTAAAGAATATATGCACCGTTGGAGCCACTTTCCCTGCCCATCAAAGAATATATGCGCCGTTGGAGCCACTTTCCCTGCCCATCCTGATGGGCAAGGAGAGCTTGGTGGATCTAGACCGTCCAGATCTGATATGGACGGTCCATATTTAATATTTTTTATTTAGTTATTTTTAAATGAAAAAATTATTTTTTAAAGAAATATTAGTTAAGAGATTATTTTTATTTTAGATTTTCTACCTATTAAAATATTTTTTTAAAAAAATAAAAAAAATATTAAATTTGAACTGTCCAGATCGGATGTGGATGGTCCAGATCTGCCAAGCTCTCGCTGCCCATCCTTTGAATGGGCAGGGAAAATGTTTCCATGCACTGCTACAATAAAGATTACTTCACATCTAGGTTTAGGTTTAAAATTAAAATATCTCTCCGTCTTTCTCATGTATAGATCAAATATTTAAATGATATATGTTGTAGGAAAAGGCTAAAGTCCTACAACTTAAAAAATAGTTCTATCCTAACTCATTGAAAAGTGGTTTATTTGCAAGATCAAAGTTTAATGGAATGGTTGTACAATCTATTAATTGTTCGATTAAATCCCTTTTGAAACAAGCAACCAAAATTAATTTGACTGTTTTGTTCAATGCGCATTCGTGCAGTCTCCAAATGTTTTGAAGTGTGATTCATGTTAGCTAGCATACCATGAAAATAAATAGCAAGCTTGGATGATGTAATAATGAAAGAGTAAAAAATTATTAATATTCATAAGAGAACTTAAGAAGCAGGCATAGATTTGTGTTTTCCGTGTGTAAATTTCACCTTCAAATTTTTTTAAGCATCATCATAATGAGCCATTTTTTCTGGCACATATAAGTATGTCTAATAATGATGTATAAAATTTATCCGGCTGACTTCACCCTTGACTATTTGATCCTCAATTAAAATTCTACTCTACTGTTACGTATCTCTTTTTTCACAATCAAATTAATTATTTTCTCAAATGCAAAATTGAGGGTAGCTTAAAATGACTAGACCCATGAAATCAAATGTTCTTATATATTGGAATTAATTTCTCTCTTTTAACACTTCAGAACTTGACGTACATTCTCTAGGATAACTACACGTGTTAGAATCTATATTTAGGGTTTGTTTGATATAAGGAAGAGGGGGGCCCGGGGGGGATTTTAATTAGCTCAATTCTTTTTAAAAAAAATGAAGAAATGAGATTAAAATATTTTAATAATTTTTTGGGAAAATTAGAATGAAGGACCTGGAGAAAAAAATATTTAATGAGAAAGACCATAAAAATTGTAATTATTTAGAATGAGCAAATATCATAATATAAATTAAAAATTACTAAATTGTCCCTAATCAAACCTCCTATGTTATATCTTGCATTTATAATTAAAAAAATAACTAAATTAAAAGCAAAACCGCTCATCATTCACATTTAATATCATTGTACATTCTTTTTTTCAGGTTTCAGACTCATATAAAATCAGTATATTTTTTAATCAAGTACGGTTCAAACTCATTTTAAAATTTTTTTTTTCAACATGTTAAATATTCATATAATCAATAGATCATTTAATTAACAAATATATGATGAAGTTTTTGGATTTATATTGTTAAGTATTAATGTTGATATCCATTAAGCTCTTTTTATAAAAATAAAAAAAACTAAACTCATTTCATTTTTTTAGGATATAATATATTATTTATATTTTTTTAATTTAATTATCATTAAATGAATTTTTTAACCCACATAAATTTTTTCTAAAATAAAAATAATTAAATGATATAATTTTTTTTTGCTTTAACATGTACAATAAATTATAAAACACCTTTAGTTTTATTAAAATGATATAATAATATTTTTTAATTAAAAATTTTGTTTATTTTAGAAAATTATAATTTTGAAAAAAATTCAAGAATGTGAATTTTTTTTCAAAGATATATCTGTACAATTTCTGAAAAATAAAAATTGAGAAAAATGTTATTTAATTTATTGAAATTTAAAATTTTGTGTTAGTTTTCAAAATAGAGTGTGAGAGAGAATGTAGGAGGGAATGGAGAAGATTTCCTTAAGGGTAGTTTAGTATTATTATTTTTATATTCTTCTATTTAGTCCTTATAAATAATTATAATTTTTATAGTCCTTCTCAATAAATATTTTTTCTTTTAGGTCCTTCATTCTAATTTTCCCTAATTTTTTTACTCTTTAATTTGATATATTCTTTTTGTTAAAATTTTATAACCCCATCCCTCCATTTTTAAAATTGAATTCATTAAATTTTTTCCTATCCCTCCTTTCCCTTATACCAAACAAACCCTTAATGCAAACACTGCGAGCCATGTTTCAGTTTTTCATTGTAATTAATGAGTTTACAATCCACTTAATATGTGTCTGGACAAGTACGCATTTAATTAATTAGTGTAATTGGTAAAAACTAAAAAGCAGTTTTCAAATAATGCATATTTAAGACTTTCAAAGGGTATAATCTTATCTCTAACGACTAGTTCTCCATAAAAATAAAAAGTACCACCTCATTTAAGTTTATTGGTACAGAAATTAAATGCAAAAGAGTCTTAACTTCATTTTTACATTCTATTGAAAAACCTTCGTACTCTATCTTGTAGTTTATTGTCTACATCTACCCATCGCTCCGATACCAAATATAACATCTCTTTCGTCCCCCTCCTTAGGCTGTTATATCAATTGTAACATCCCAACATCTCGCTCACTCTGATACCAATTGTAACATCACTTTCGTTCCCCTCCTCAGGCTCTGATACCAATTATAACATCACAATGCCTCACTCTCTCTGATACCAATTGTATCCCACCATCTTTCGTTGCTCTTCCCAGGCTCTAATACTAATTGTAACATCTTAGCACTTTACTTTGATACTAATGTAACATTCTAACGCCTTGCTCGCTCTGATACTAACAAGCAAGACATCGCTGCGCGTTGCGCGATGCAACAATTTGTGAAACTTACAAGGAAGCTAGAATACAAGTTCTTTACAATACACAAATAATAGGTGAATCTAATTGAGGAGAGAAAATTTCCCTAACGGTAAGCATTGAAATAAAATAGAGGGATTAAAAATTTGACCCTTTTGAGAAAAGAATTGTAAGAATAAATAATCGCATATGAAATTTATTCAATAAAAGAGAGGGATTAAAAATTTGACCCTTTTATTAATTGGGCTCGTAAAGGTTTTAATTGTGTTGCTAGAAGCATCAATAATTGCAGATACACTCATAATAGTTTCCATGTGTTTCAAGTTAATCACCTTAGTTGTAAGTCAACTTTGGCAAGAGCAATTGTATGTATTTGCCACATGGCATAAAAGCATGTAGATGCAAATGAGATTATTTGCATCTGTTGCTTGTAACTTGATATAATTCATTACAAAAACAACTACAAAAAGGTACATGCAAGTGATGAGGTGGTTGAAGCTCACAACATTAAAATACAACCAACTTCTCTTATAATCAGTAGACATTGCAATGTAAAGATATGTTTCAGAACATTACAATCAAGGAACCAAAAGGTAGGCGGTGAATACAACAGAAAATGTGAAAAACTACTTAAAACACTGAAGCAAATAGAGAAGGTTGGTCACCTTATAATCCTTTCCATTGGGGATGACTTCCATATTAGCTATGAAGTAGCATTGACCTTCAACAGGCTCTATCTCAAATTGATTAAATAAAGATTTGTTCATAACTGAGGCTTGTATTTTGTCACCCTTAAAATTTCTCCAAAACTAAATGTTGCATTTGCAGCCAGAGATTAAAAAATGTGCTAAAAATGAATTGAAATATTTTCATTTAAAAAGAACAAAAAATGTGAAAGCATCTTATGCAATATTTTTCTGGGGAAGATCAAGCTAATAGGACCAAGGTGGAGATCAAGCTCTATACCATCCAAGAGAAGGCGGCAACATTTTCGGCACCAAGTAGAAACAATGACACTAAAAAAATTTCTAAAATGCAAATACAGAGAAAGGCAACATCACAATACCTTGGGTGGAGGCACGGATCTGGAAGAACAAACAGACTCAGCAGATCTCCACAATCCTTCAGATCTTCAGCTTATCGTTCACTATTATCCGATCTAAAGCCACCCATAAAATCAAATTTCAAGCATAGCTTCTTCAAATACTCACCCTTTTATCTCCATCCACTTCCTTCAACACACTTAGTCGTACGCGTGCTTGCTCTAGAAAACAAAGCGTTGCCCTTGGTTTATTGATGCGATGAGACTTGAAAGAAATAGCTGGCAAGCTGAGGGAAGCTGAGTAACATTTCAACACCTCACTCTGATACCAGTTGTAATATTCCAACACCTAGCTCTGATACCAGTTGTAACATCCTAATGACTCTCTTACTATAATACCAATTGTATCAAAGCGCCTCGCTCTTGATATTGTCCGCTTTGAGGTCTATCACCCCTTACAGCTTTGAAAGCTATCATCTTTCTTTCCACTCCCTAAGCTTTGATACCAATTGTTACATCCCTTTCGTTTCCTTTCTCAAGCTCTGATACCAATTGTAACATTCTAACACCTCACTCTTAATATTATTCGCTTTAGGGCCCATCACCCCTGACTGCTTTAAAACGCGTCAAGAGATGGAGGTATCCAAACCCTTATAAGACGTCTTTCGCTTCCCTCCCCAGCGGAGGTGGGATATAACAATATACAATCACGTTCTTTTGTATCATAAATGGTCTTTATATCTATAAAGATATAAAGAGCATTTATGATCCAAGAGAAACTGATTGTATATGGGATCCATATATTATAAATAAATTTAGAAGCCCATATGTATGTATATATGTACATGTGTATACACACTTGTATATATGCATATATATAGATGTATGAAGACGTATGTATATAGAGGTATATACATATATATATGTACTTGCACGCACACATATTTAAGTATGATATATGGTGCAATTCATTTTCTTAAATGAAATTTCTATCATTTGAAAGTCAAACATAGCCATAAAATTTGCCTAGATCATAGCCTCAAGGATAGCCTTCCTATGAGTCAAAGGTGTAAAATTGAAGCACATTATTTGGTCATCGGCCTGTATATAGATATTATCTACACTTAAATGAATAATATATAATCATTGGACCTCCCATTGCCTCAATATTGTTTTTAAATAGCAAAGTGAAAATGGGTCAGGAGTACATTTGTGTAATAGGTCCAATTCTGCTCCAAGTTCTACTTCAACTTCTGAGCAAAGTTCTTGTGGTAACCTAGTAATAAATGTCCCAGTATCGATGGTCATATGTATTGCCTATTTCCCCTGCAATTTTTTTAGACTGACATCACATGCAATAATGAACTTTAATCACTTTTTGTTAATGATCAAACAACATAAAAAAGATGGATTTAGAAATGATGATAAGCAGTGTTTTGACAATTGTCTTCCCTATTTGTAGTTACACACATATATATAATTCTAAGAATTTAATAGTACAATAATTATGAATTTTCATTAATAACCTATCGAAAAAATAAATTTTGAAGGAATCGTTTTTGTCCCTTAAACACAAACAATTAACGCAATCAATTCATGGAATTAAATTCATAATCATCATTACCTATATACAGTATCCTTTTGTCTCCCACACTAATTCCTTCCAATGAAACCCAATAGTAACTTGCTGGTTCTCCTGCTATCAATGGAGTATAAACGACATCTGGTCCCGCGCGCAACAACAGCACTTTGCCCAAATCTCATTTCCCTCAGGTCCCCCTATTGAAACTAAACAATATCTAAATTTTCTATCAACTCTGTTATAGATTTGTGAGATCAATGATTCTGGTTCTCATCCCAACCCAACAATACCAAAAGTTACAAGAAAAAAGTGACCCATATATGGTCTACCACATCCAAATACAAATGTAGGAAATCCCACATAGGCACCAAGTAAACTATAGAATGCATGCCCATATGAACCTGTATTACAAACATATCCTTCTGCATGCATACACTGACAATTATCTATATCAGCACTGACAGCTGACACTGATGACCCTACGACTTGGTTACACATGTCGATACAATAGTGAATGGGAACGAGAGCCCAAGAGATACTGGTATCCAAGAATGGTAGAAGACCTTGATTGTAACTACTTGATGATGGTATGCACTGTAACCCCAGTTCAGCTACTACCTGTCGTTGTCACACCCAGAAGTTAAAAAGTTCTCGTCGAATTTTTTATATATATAGTGCTCAAAACATTGATTAATCACCTGTGTCAATAAGGCCATGTGTTGTGAATTGTGGAGAGCCTCAGGAGCACTGCATGAGGTATTCTCCTCTACCATGGCCAAACACAATAGGATGTGGATCATCATCGTTTCTAGTACTAGCATTATTGGGGAACAATTCATTCACTCGATTGTTAGATCAAAGCAATGTATTGTGGATTCTTTGGAAGTGCGTTGTGGTGTTATCAAATAGTGGGGACTATGAAGAATCTCGATGTATGATATATATGCTGAATGACTCTTGTTAAGGGATATCGCACAAGTTGAAATGAGAAGGAGAGAAGATTAGTTTTAGAAGAAGATGTCATCATTTTCAGGGAGGATTGGAGATTGTAGTTAGGAGAAGATTTGGTTATATAGTACAATATTTCAATAAACATGGAAACAAAAGATATGGGTTATCAGCATACTCTCTGTTTAGATATCAAAATGCAAAGAATCTATGCTCCATGGAAAAGCTAAAATTGAAAAAGGCTTCACCGTTACAAAAATATTACTACATTCGGTCCTAAATATAGAACAAAGTTTGTAGAACAATTTGCACTACAAACTATGTCTTATATTTAGGAACGGAGGGAGTATTATATTTTTTTGTGCTTGACAAAACATTGTTCTATATAAGCTCATTAAAAAGTGTTTCATTTGAATGATGCTAATTATCAGAGGCTTAATGGTTGTGTTTTGCCTCCGGGATTCATTCACTTAATAAGTCGATGTATAAGACAAAAATCAAAGTCTTAATGAAATGTATTATTTTTTTAAAAAAAAGGTCTTATAATGCAATAGTTGTACATGCAAAGTGTTACAAATAGATAAAAGTGCTTTGGAATCAAGCCAACAAAATTAATATGTCTGTTTTATTGAAAGCACATTCATGTATACATGTCTCCGAATGTTATAAAGGCAGATTTATGTTAGCGTACCATGCATATAAATTACAAGCTTGCATGTAATAATAACAAAGTAGGCTAGTGCTTCTAATATGACAAATCAATATTTGAATCGCCTCCATAGTTCTAAATCATATATATATATATCTATATATATCTATATATAATTATCCTCTGGTCCTAAATATAAGATATAGTTTATAGTACAAATTATACTATAAAAGATGTCCTATATTTAGTAACGAATGTAGCAGTTTTTTTTTTGCTCGGAAGAATGTAGCAGTTTAGTACCTGTGTATTTGCGTGATCCTTTCTGCAATGTAGAAGTTTGGAAATAGTCCATCGGCATTCAAATATTTGATTCAAAATATATGTTTGTGTGTGTAGACGGGTAAAAAATAGGTATTGCAAAACGCCGAGTTGCCAGTATGGGTGGAATCCAACGGAAAGCGACCGTATTAGGCTAAGGAAATTAAAAAAGACCCATTTTAATTTTTTCATATATCTTTGATCTAGGTGTCCATATCTTTGTTTTGTAAGGTTCCCGACTTGAATAAGACCGGTTGGGTTAGCCATGAACCTAGTGGCCCGGCCATGTAACTGGTCTAGGCAAGTCCCTAACTCAGAACTTTGGTGACTCGGACTCAATCCAGCGAGCCGCTTGGTAACCTTTTAAAATATAATTAACATGATTTTTTTTAGATGAGTTGTAAAAAGCTATATTGATAGTAATAAATGATAATTTCAGTGTTAATGACTATTAATTTAGTCATTAAATTATTGTTATTAGGAATATTTTGCTATCATTCATCTATTTTGATATTTTTCTAGAGGGAATATTTAGTGGTTATTTATTCTTTTGTCATTGGATCGTAAATTGATACTATAATATTAGGGTTTTGGTTTTCTCATGTTACATGAGAAAAAAAAGTTTCCTACACAGACATGAAATGGTGGGACCCACATATGCATATATTAATTCATATATGTATATGTAGGTTCCACCCTTTCATATGTATGACATGAAAAAATGGTTTTCTTACAACATGAGAAAATGTTTTCCCATAATATTAACATGTTAGTGTAAAGAATATTGAATAAATATATGATTATTTTGTTAGTAATTCAATATAATCACATATATTAACATGATATTTAACATTTGGATATTTGGAGGGTACACATTCCATGGTCATCTTTTATATACTCGTTATATGTTTATCCCTTTAATTTTGGAGTGGGGATATTTAAAAAGAAAATTACATACATACATACATACATACATACATACATACATACATATATATATATATATATATATATATATATATATATATATATATTAAATTGTTTTTTGCATCTAGAAATATTTTTTGCATCAATTATCTCAAATAAATTAATTTTCAGTCCTGCATTTTGAAATATTTTTCCTATAACAATATTCTAAAATATTTTTCGAGTGGCACCGAATATCTGAAATATTTATTCAACACATAGTATCTTAAATTAATTAATTTTTAGTGCATAGAGTATTTTTTTCAAAAAAAAAGGGAAAATTGATTACAGGGCCCAAGGAAGCAAAATAATTACAAAAAAGGCCCAAGAAACATTCACAGGGCCTTTTCTGACATTTTTTCAAAAAAAAGTGTACGAACATAGTTACTAATTGCTACAGATGTAGTTGTTAATTGCTACAGATGTAGTTGTTAAAATGTAATTGTTAATTAAACTGATTTAGTTGTTAATGAGGACTGATATAGTTGTTAACCGCTACTGATGTAGTTGCTAACGTTTTTTGAAAAAATGTCAGAAAAAGCCCATGTGAATGTTTCTTGGGCCTTTTTTGTAATTATTTTGCTTCCTTGGGCTCTATAATCAATTTTCCCAAAAAAAACCCCCTTTTGTTTGGGAATGAGCACATAAAAGATGAGCATGGAATGTAAACCTTTTTTTTTTTGTTTTTTAATGTGAGCTATCCCATTCAAAACATAAAAGTTATAAATTTTATGAGAAATACTAATATAGAAATACTCTTACCATTTAGTCCATAAAAAGTTCAAAAACGACCCATGATTTCCCTTAGAAGCTTAGACAACCCATGTATACAAAATACATCACTGCGCGGACAAAAAAAAAAAGCACATCACTATATCTCATTTTACCTTGTGTTGCATAAACAACAAAAGAGCCAAATAGCTTAACTGGTTTCATTACAATTACAGCCCCATGATCAAACAATCCATAGTACATGAACGAAATTAACTTGAGCTTTGGCTCAGAAGTCAGAACACCTTCAACATTAATACCTGGCAGAGATTCAGTGATTACTCCTTCTGGTAGATGAGACATTCTGCAGGTCAAATTTCTTCAACTGCAATAAAGGGTATTGCCCTAACAACAAAACAAGCAAAATGTCAATAGGCATTTTTAAACAACATAAGAAAATCGCATAGGAATAGGAGACGAATATAACACTGTTCAATATGATGATGAAGAATACAGAGGTGAAGTGCGCCTCTGATTTATTTGATAATAAATGTATTATTACATTGGTTTTTAATATAAGTAGCAACAAAACCCTAATCCGTGGATCCTATATATTACATCTTCTATTAATTCTAATACTCTTAGATTTATTTTTCTAAGATATACAATTCCAATTCCCTCTCTTTAGACCCACCCAGTAAAGTGTATATCCAAAAAAAGGCAGCCCCTTGGTCAAATTGCTTGTAATTTTTATCCTCAAATAAAACATGTTTTACATTAAGTCTTTCAATCTTGCTTCACACAGTGAACAAAATTTTTAAATCCCTCATTGTTAGTCACCAGTCACAGGAAAGTAAGACAAAACCAACATAAATGTACATGTTTCAGGGACTAAAGCAAGAAACAATCAGAATTGCTAAGACTAACATTTTCAGAACAATAAAGGAGACATATATCGCTTACGAATTAAAAATTACATTTTTCTTAATTACTTAAAATGTAGTAGTCAGGTGAGAACTCACCAGCCTCGACGCCTTGAGAAGTAGTCATTATCCAATGATATAGCAAGAGCAACAGCTACTGCTCTCTCTGACAAGGTCAATGGGCGAACGACTTCCAAGTCCTGGATCTGAATCAAGAACATCATACCTATTAGCAAAGAAAACATATGAACAGTGAAGTTATTAAGATACTAGAGTCTACCGCTCTAGCAGGCCCAGTCTTGGAGCTGGGATCAGAAGTCCCAAACTGGATCACATACTGCCCAGCGTCAGTAAAAATCTGCACCATATTTGCCGTAAAAAATCATGTTATTGCATTATCACTTAGGAATCATGATATGCTGCTTGTGTTTTGTGTACGTACATCCATTTCTTGACTATTCTTCAAACAATTCTATCATGAACCATTAATTTCATAAAGCAGATAGAGAGTCTTTAGACCTTCAATTTGATGAAATGTAAGCAAGCAGTTTTGTTTTAAGAATTTGGAAGTTAGCATTTGAGCATTCCGTAAAAGGAACCATCCTAAGATACATGAACAGCTGAGACAAAAAGGCAGAGTTGTATTCTTCTGGGAGTTCCTCAGTCCAATCTATAAGTTTTAAATTCAGCTATGACTTTAGAAAGGGTTTTTCAAAGTATGAATATCATCATCTGTTAGTATGGTGGTCCGTCAGAGGGTGAAAAAAATAACATAGAGGAGTGGGGGAATGTTATATAAATAAGGTAAGAAGAGGAGAAGAGAATAGGGCAGAGGATAGGCAACAGAAAATGGGAGAGCTAGAGAGATGCCAAAACTGAAATACTTCTGTATATCAACATATATCACACTTGTTCAGACCCTATACCCTCATATTTATACACAATAATCTGAACACAACAACCCAACCCAACCCACAGATTCAACTAACTCCCCTAACTAATTAACTCCTCATTTTTTTATATTATCTGTTAGTGAGGTGGTCATCAGGGAGAAAATGGAATCGGGTGCTGTATTAACACATTGAATGTGAGGGAGAGTGTTGGTTTTTGTGCGTGTGTTTGGGGGGGGGGTGTTGGAGTGATTTGAGAGGTTTGAGAATAGGCGAGGAAAAATTTGGCTCTGGTGCAAAGAGAGAGGCAAGGCTTGATGAGTGCTTAAGATTCTTCTATAACTGCTTTAAATTTTGTTGATGTGCGTCCAAATCCTCACCCATTTATTTGAATGTAATGGGGTTCTATTTTATATTATATCAGTAGGACAGAGGAGAGCATCCAAGTGTTACTTTAGTTCTGGCTTCATCAGGTTCTCTTACACTTCCATACTTATTACTGAGTTCAGTACCACTACATCATGACTCATGCTTTTCTTTTACCCATGCAAGATTTTGAAACAACATTTTAAAAAAGCTTCTTAAATGACTTTGACAATAAAGAAATATTATAAAAATAATGGATGATTACAAAATATTTTTGAAAATATTACAAAAGTAAAAGGTCAGAAAAGAAATGTAAAGTCTGAAACCTACCTCAAAGCCAAAACCCCTCCAATCACGATCTATATTAGCTAGCACTTCGCCATTAATATCTTTCAAGGTGAATGTCCAATTCCATAAGCCAGGATTCTCAACCACAGCAAATTGTTTATTCCTGCCATTTTTCTGCTTTTAAGACTTACATTTCAGACAATAATCAGAAGCAATGCAATTGTTGAATTTGAGATTTTGACAATATGAGGTCAAATCCTCTGGATCATACTTCAGACCAAAGTTAGACCAGCATTTAATAACATTCAGTTATACTACTAACAGAAGCCTAGCTCCTGAAAGCAACAGCAAGCTGACTAATAAAATCAAGCAACTAATTATTATTCCTAACAACAAACGTCCATTGTGTCATTTAGTTAGAAAAATAAAATTATGATAGTCAAACAACAATGACAGAGTTATCATAAAAATTTCCCCTTTTGTTGGAATACTTCAATGAACAGAAAAGGAATTATACTGAACTTATTGACAAGAGAATGGCCTGCCAACCTCAGCCCAAAGTAATAGATGTATACATTTGCAACATTGAAACATGCATATCTTGGATAGCAAACAGCAAATGATGCAAATAAAATTCTGAGATTGAAAAGTCAACTATATAGCAAATTCAGAATAGTTGATATTACCCAAGATACAGATCATAGATTCTCCTCCAAAGATGCCAACGCCTGTGAACTACACCAATTTCCTGAAGAGAAAATTTGACAGAACTTAACAGCCAAAATGCTGAAAAACTCTACCTAGCCTAAAAATAATGAAGAGAATTTATATAAAATGGCATACCTTACCATTAATTTCTGCATAAATTGAACTTGTTATCCACCAAAAGGGTCTACGAACCTAGCTAGGAACAAACAAAGCCTTGAGCTAAGAAAGTAATAATTTAAAGAATGATATTCTGATATTTCAAAAGCACTTGAAAGATAAAAATTTTGTATGCATCAAATATAACCAAAACAAAATTGTGTACCTTAAACAGCTCATTACCCAGAGCGTCAGTTATGTAGGCAACAAAAGGCCTTCTTGTACGAAGAAACTGCAGCAAGAAAAGTTTATTGATACGGAGTATTGGGCTTGTAAATAAGAACCAAACATTTACGCCATTAAATGAATATGACCTACTGAAACATGAACCTCAAATATTGATTTGGGTATCAAGGAAAAATAACTGAAATGCTCCTACAACTGAGATTCAAGGAAATAATAAAATAAACTGGCTTAAAAACATTGAAGACATAAAGGGCAGCCTAGTACATAAGGCTCCCACTAGGTGGGATCTAGAGAGTGATAGATGTATACAATCTTATTCCCAAAAGCGGAGAGGCAGTTTTCAGAGGCCCACATATCAACAACCAAGAAAGCAGATTGACCAAAGTGTTAGTCAGGATGAGTTGAGGTCTCACAAATACAAAATGCTGTGGAAACTAAACTTCTTCAATTTTATTGAAGATATATATTTAAAAAATTATTGCAGATTGCAGTGTATACAATTTGATGATAAAACAACGATGCAAATACTAAGCCCATACCTTGAAGATGATAGATGTTGCTCCACATACCAAAAACCAAAAAAAGGAAGAAAAAAAACAAATGCAAAGAGTATTAGAAAATTAAATAGAATACCTGTCTGGCAAGAACATTGCTCTGTTCCCGAATAAAACCTACAGGCTACATTATAAGAAACAGCAGGATACAAGTTCAGACTTGATTACAATGAGTCAAGCAACAAAAAATTACTGATAGAAGGTATAATTATGAAACAGGAAGTGGAATGATAACTTACTGATTGGGGATAGCACACATCAACAATTGCATACCGATTTTCCTTCAATCCAACAAATCAAAATTTCAAAACAAGACATCAAGCAGTAAGCTATTGCCAAAAGAAATGAAACTATACAAAGAACAGAAATAACAAAATTCCTGGAAGGTTCCAGGAGAAATTCACAGCCAGAACAAACAATGGAACCAAGGTACCCACAGTAAGGGAATCAAAAATTGTCAAAATCAAACCATTATCTGTAGGAAATTTTTTAAAAATTGAAAGGGAAAGGGCATTTGCATGTCTTTAAAGGAGAGGCCTTTAGAAGGGGGAAAAATGTGCTGAGCAACAGAAGCTGAGAGGACAACCCTGTCTCAAAGCAACTTTAACTGAGGTTATCTCTCAAAAGTCCAAGCATTCTGATATCCAAATACAACAATGGACAACATACATAGCAGCTTATTACAACATAACTTTACCCTCTTTACTATCATAAAAACCTCAAAATTCTATCAAAAGATACACACAGGTTTATTAGAAGCTGTGCCCTTGAACACTAGACCAATGTACAGCGCCCCCCCCCCCCCCCGGGCCCGCACGCGCGGGGGGTTGGGGCCAAAAAAAAAATGCCGGTTTTGGTCAGAATAAGGAGACGAAGATTTTATGGCAACATGCAGATTATGGAATGGTATATTTGGTTGAAAGTGCTGAGAAGCCTGGAACACCAAATGGATTTAGAAATCTGCAGTTACTTGGAGATTAGGTTAGAGGGTGTTCAGATACCTCTTTCAACTGAACTCTGGATGGATTTAGAATTTATCAGTATCTAGAGCCTAAGAGTTTATTATTATTTTTTATTCTTTAGTTATCATTTATCATTATATATAATAGTGTAAGTTGTAGGTAATCTCTATCTGTAACTTATTGCTACTAAAGAGCAACGGGACTACCATAGAAGTTGTGACCGAACACAGCCAACAATGTTACTGTTCACAGCCCACTTGGACGAGCAAAGTAGCACAAAAGAAAGAAAGAAAAAGGAGGGAAATACCTTTAAATATCCTAGCAATCCTTTCCAACCAAATGTAACAAAACACAGCACAAACCGAGCATTGTCACAAAACTCTGCCACTTTATAGGAAACCAAGAACTTACACTGGATAACCTAAGAGTAATTCTAGTTTCTATGCAGCTGAACAATTAGTTAGCACTCATAGATTTGTTAAATTTTAAATAGAATAAAATACTTACAACAAATCAAAAGGGATTATTTGAAACTTGACAAAAATAAAATATGAAAGAGAAAGATGACTGGAGCAAAAAATATTGTTACAAGTGTCTTTTCATGATATAACAGTTGTGTTATTCAAGCCAGCCTTCAACAGCAAGCACAATGTAAATCTGGAATAACCTAGTATAGAACATTGTTTAGCAAACAAATTATTTAAGTTAGAATGGGAACTAGACGGAGATATTCATCAGATTCCTCAATCTACATGCTCTTACTACATTCCTTCGTTTTTTTTTCCATAAAAATTCTGAAAAATGATTTTCCAGACAGCATCAGAATCAACATGAGAAACTGTGGGTTTACAGACAAATATAAACACACCAAACCATCAAAGAATAGTTAAAGAGCACCTGTTCAAAGCCAAATGCAAGGTTTGCCCACTCAATATCTCTGGTTATAAGCAGGTTGGATCTAGCAAGCAAAGGTGCTACCTTGGCCTGAAAAGAACACCAGGCAAGTAGAACACCTTGTTGTTAGCAGCAACAGTAGACTTTAAGAATTACTTGTAAAGAATCAACATGAATTACAAAATGAATACAACAATTCCAAACTCCAAACAAAGTTTATAAAATTGTCACAGCAATCTTGTTAAGTATATTACTATTCATGATACACTACAGGCAGTTAATTTACTACCCAGCTCCAATCAATGATTAATTTTCCCCCAACAGCATGTGTATTTGTCTTTTCTCTTGAGTTTTAATGTAATTGCATGTTATGGCTTAAAGTATAATCAGTGACTATTATCACTGGTTTTACTTGTAATTGATAGATCCCATCACATTGATGAGTGACCAAAATTTCCTGTCTATCAACAAAATAATGAGCCTAAAGGTTTGAGTTCACCGACAATGCAACCTACTTAAATCCTTGGTATAAGGCATCAACTCCAGGACACTATTGTATTTAAGATAAAATGAGCCTTTTTTTGGGGGGGTGGGGGGCGTTTAAAAACATTTGAATATTCATTATTAATTCCCGAAGTGCAGCCCAACGCATCTTTAAATATTCTCTTAAACCAAAATGTAATAGCTAAAAAAAATTCAAAGATAATATAGTGTATAGAAAATAGAAGAGGTGAAACAAAAACCATAATATTCAGCAAAACCAATAGCTTGTATGTAAACAATTATTTGTTGGCTACTTTCAGAAATTCAGTAGCACCTAGAGAATTGTAAAAAGTAAGCAACTAGAGGCTCCTACACCTACCAGGTAGCCCAAAAACTTACAAGTAATCATGCTTCTTATATCACAAATACACCAGGTTAACATGAACATCAGTTGAAAACAGTGAGAGGTACATCAATAACCATAAAATAGGAGTAATAGTTACAGAATCCAGCACTTCTAACTATAAAAAATCTTCTACTTAACAGCAAGCAGAATGTTGTAGTCCTGCGAACTTGGAATATGAGGAGCAAGAGAAATTATGTCTCCTGAATTACTGATGTTCATTAGCAGACTATCATATATTTCATTTTTAGTGATACAAAGCCTTAACAATTAGAATGCTTGACTTACACAATGGTAGATGTCAATCGGCAATGCTTATGAATGATTAATAGAACAATGCCCAGAGATTATTAGGAAACAAGCGACATTACTACATTCTTTTCTTTTTAGCTAGAAAACAATGGTACCATACTACTGTTCTTAGCATATTTTATTGACGGATATAAGAGCCGTAACAGTCAATAAATACGAGCTTAGTTCTCATACACTTGCATTCGAGCAACAGATCCTATAACAAAAATTTACCTCTTCCGGACCCTCCGGATCCAAGAAATCTGAGACAGATTGGCTGAGAGGAGGTTGCTTCAAGACACGTTTACCTTTTGCCATACTACTATCTTCTTTAAGAGACGAACGCGAAAACCACCTGGGATATTGAAGAACCGATTGCTCACCATCACTTACATATTCAATCATTCTACTTCTCTTCTTGCGCCGGGATTTCTTCGCTTTCCCATCAGCAACCCAGGCCTTCGCCAAGAATTCCCTAGTCAAATGAAGGTCAACATCATTTTCATTCCTAATGTTGCTACCAAATCGTCGAGTTACAATTTTAGCGTTCTGTTCGAACCCAAGTAAACCCACTCTTAATAATCCATAAGGCTTCAACTTCCCTTCAACATTTCCGGTAAAATCTTTAACCCCAGAGCCACGGAAGCTGATAATCTTCGATAAACAATGCCAACTCAGCTTGACCTGATTCATCTTAGCACTATTTCAGCTCCCAATTCCTAAAATGCAACTTGCTTGATCGAGAATAGAATAAAGAAAATAGCATTCAATAAACTTTTAAAATCCTGATTTCGAACGCTCTGTCTCTCTACCCTTCCACTTCATGGAAGCACCAGGAAGGTAAAGTTCCGCTTTACTTGTCCTCCTGCGTCTAGGGGTAATTCGTAATAAACGAGAGGCTGTGAATGAGGAACACGATTCTTCTTCGAGCGAGTTCTTATTCCGTCGGAAGAGCGGAACGATCCCAAACCGGAAGCCGCGTATGATATGGGCTCCTGATCAGGTAAGTCATGAGTGAGTCCACGGCCAACAAAGAGCTTCGCTGAGTGGGTACTCGAAATTTATAAATTTTTTTTTTATCAATTATATATTAATTACATTATTTGCATTGCCATTTTGTTAGGCGAGTTAGCAATGATTCAGAGCTTAAAAATAGGAGATTAAATCATTTCATAAGTGAATGACTAGGATATATTATAGATAAGGATGATGAAATGGGGCTTTTTTCCCATAGTGCCCCTTTTTAGGAAACTATTTACTAAAATACCCCTACTTTGAAACTATTTCTCATTATGCCCTCCTCTAGAAACATATTCTCAATCTACCCCCCTTTAGTCGACTAAACCAGGGGTTTAGTCGACTAAATTTCGAGGGGTTCAAATTTTTTGATTCCCCCCGTAATTTAGTCGACTAAACCCCTTGGTTTAGTCGACTAAACGGGTTTAGTCGACTAAACCAAAGGGTTTAGTCGACTAAATTACGGGGGTGGGCGTTAAAAAGCCCACACCCGACATTTAGTCGACTAAACCACTTGGTTTAGTCGACTAAATTTCGACGGTGAGGGTTTTTAAACACCCCAAACGCCGCTAATCGACTAGATCTCCCCCCCAAACCCCTCCCCCATCTCTTTTTCGCCAAAATCTCTCTGAATCCGTTGGTGGGTTGCGAAGAGAACTTCAATCAACTTGCATTTGCATCAATTTCGGTATGTTTTTGTCCCATTTTCAGAATTCCTCCGTCGACATTGTGTTATTACAAACCCCATTTGTGTTTTACTGTTTTGTGCTTAGATTTGACGGTTTTATTGTGTATATATGATTGATTTGAGTTTTTCATTGATATGTATGGAGGAAAACGATGAATGTATATGTTTATGGTAATTTTTTTGCGTTTATGCGAATTTTTTTATTTTTGGACGAATTTATCTTCGTTTTTCATCAAGAATTGGTGGTTTTGTTGTGTGTGTATGATTGATTTGAGTTTTTCATTGATATTTATGGAGGAAAACGATGAATGTATATGTTTATGGTAATTTTTTTGCGTTTATGCGAATTTTTTTATTTTTGGACGAATTTATCTTTGTTTTTCATTAAGAATTGGTGGTTTTGTTGTGTATGTATGATTGATTTGAATTTTTCATTGATATTTATGGAGGAAAACAATGAATGTAGATATTTATGGTAATTTTTTTGCGTTTATGCGAATTTTTTTATTTTTGGACGAATTTATCTTTGTTTTTCATCAAGAATTGGTGGTTTTGTTGTGTATGTATGATTGATTTGAGTTTTTCATTGATATTTATAGAGGAAAACGATGAATGTACATGTTTATGATAATTTTTTTGCATTTATGCGAATTTTTTTGTGTTTATGAGTATTTCTTGTTTCTGTTGAAAGTGTTTGTTAGTGAAAATGATGAATGTAAATGTGAAATTGAGAATGATGAATGTTTCTTGTTTCCTGATTGATTGTAACCTCCCTTTGTAGGTCTTTGTTCTCATCATGCGTCGTAGACAAGCTCCTGCTGACACCGGCAATGTGCGTGGGAGACGGATCAAGCACCGAGCATCGCGCGGGGTATCCTCCTCTAAGCAACAACATGCACCGGAACCTGAGCCTGAGCCCGTTGTTGACCTCCTGTTTGGATATTTGTTTGAAAATAATGAAGCAGAGCATGAACGATTCGTGAGGGATTTTGCTTCCAGACCCATCATTAAGCCAAAGTCATTAGACATGACTTCTTTGCACGTGAGGGCCTTGACATTGTGCCGTTGTTGGGAACTTCGCATTTGGTAGGGCTGGCAGAGATGAGTTGTCCCTATTCAGAGGTTATGGTGAGAGCTTTCTACCATAACATGATCTACATTCATGGTGATCTACAATCTCGTGTCTGCGGGGTTGACATTCTGGTGACGGCTGACATGTGAACGGATCTTCTTGGATTTGATTTTGATGTTGGTGATAGATACCAGTTTGATGGGGACACCAATTTTGTCATGGAGGGATATGTTCGAGATGAGGCTGTGTATGCGTTCAGGAGGCCAAGAGGGCATAGACCTATAGTGACTGTGGGACAACTGACTGTTAGTTCTCGAATCCTCTTCTACGTCATCACCCACATATTGTTTCCTCGGGCCTACAATCATTCACGAGTATTGGAGGGTGACATCCCCATTATGTGGTCCATCCGGAATGGCATTGAGGTTAATTGGAAACATTATATCTGTTGGCATATGTATAAGGCAAGACATAAAGGTGCACTCCCATGCGCCTACTTGGTTCAGAAGATTTTGGAGAAATTTGGTGTTCATATGGACGATGAGGTGATGGTGAAACAGGAAGCATGGAATGCCATCTTTGGACAGCGCCTCCTAGAGCAGTGCAAGATCACCAAGGGTGCAGATGGTGGGTGGCACTACATTGGTGAAGAGGATGTTGATGCTGCTGCTGGCCAGAGTCCACCCTTTGTACCTGATGTTGGTCAGGGTCCACCTATTGTTCTTCCTGAGGTCGATGATGATGACGGCGACGATGTTCATCCTGAGCCGGAGGGTGGATTCTCCCTTAGTGATGTCATGCAGGCCATCCAACACCAGGGCAGGATGCAGAAAAAGAGGTGAAAGATAGAGAATGAAAGGTGGAGGTGGATGCAGGCTTGGATGAAGTGGGTAGAGGAGACGCTTGGTCAGATGCAGCTTGGAGGAGCACCGAATGCTGCCGAGGGTGATGATGTGGCTGATGAGCACGCGGAGGATGATGGGAATCCAAAGCATGCAGATTAGATTTATGGTGTTCATGTTTTATGTACTTTCATTGACTTTATGTTTTATGTTCGGACATTGAAACTTTATGATTTTTTGTTTAGTAGCTTCAATTTGTGAATTTCATTACACATTTGATTCGCTAATGTCCCAAAATGAGTCAATGATACCATACAACATATCAATCAACTGAATGGTCCAAATTTTGAAGCCATTAACAACACAACTCATTGTACCCTAAATACAAAACATTTTACATAGACTTCAAGTTTGCCTATTCCTCGTTGGACATGTGCGCATATTATGACCGACTTGGTGGCAATTCCTACATCTTTGCTGACTGCTTGAGGGCTGAGACTCCACCCAATCCATCTCATTTTGTATCCTTGTAGACTTTGGTCTTCCCTTTGTGCGGGCCAAAGTTGCATTTGGGATAACTGTTGGGCCCTCTCCTTGTTGAATTAACAATTCATTGCCTATAGGATACCAGTGTGCTACATATACCTGACTAATGTATGGGATAGTGAATACCGGATCAACGTAATCATAATGGTTCAAATTCTCCATCTTGCATATTGCTAATACGTGGCTGCAGGGATATCTTCTTGCTATGAACTTCCCACATTGACATTTGCGATTTATCAAGTCAACCCTCATTATGTCACCAGCAACATGTGTAGATTGATTATATGCGTCCTCAACCTCATATAACTGTAAATCTCTGTCATGAAGCCGCACACGGTATGTAACTGTCATCTGGTCCATCCTTTGTAACTCTTCTTCAACCTTTTTTGACACTATCCTACCTGTAGCGATATTTTTGTTAATCTCAACACGCCTGGTGACAAAATATTCGACCAGTCTACTACAGGTCATCTTCACCAAAGCCGTTATCGGCAGATTACGTGCACCCCTAAGGATCTTGTTCACACACTTGGCTAGGTTAGTCGTCATGTGACCAAACCTCCGTCCGTCTTCATCGTAGGACCTACACCATTTCTCTTTTGGAAGCCGGTCAAACCAGGACACAACCTGTGGGTTACAAGCAATAAATTCCTGAAACTTCCGGTCAAACTGGATCTTTGAACTCATGTACCCTGCATAACATGTTAAAGCAAACTCATAACAAAGGATGCATTACAAATATGTTCAAGTATGTGAAGGTAGTAACCAAAGTGTATACTTTCATACCTAAGTTCATAACTGTTTTCTTTAGTTGCACATCTTTGAATCTGGTATTAAAGTTGCTCGCGACATGACGTAGGCAATACACATGATAGGCATACGGAGGCTGCCAATTGCGGTGATCTTTAACCGCTTTTATGATACTGGCGTGACGATCAGATATCAAACAAATGCCCGTCCTCTGCGTCACATGATCACGTAACAGACAAAGAAACTACCACCAGTCATCATACTTCTCACCAGGAGGAACAACAGCAAAGGCAATTGGTAAGACCTTCCCATCCCCATCCTGTGAAGTCGCAATCAAGAGAGTACCTTTGTATTTTCCGTACAAGTGGGTGCCATCGATTTGTAGTATGGGCTTACAGTATTTGAAGGCTTCAACTGTCTGGTTAAATGTCCAAAAAACTCTACGAAAGACGCGTAAGTTGACATAAAACCGACGATGGTCGGAACATTCATCTGTATCAAGCCTGAAAACAGAGCCCACGTTAACCTACGTCATGTATGTCAACCAATTGGGCAAGAATGCATATGATTCCTCCCAATCACCAAATAACTTCACAATGGCCTTCATTTTCGCCTTCCAAGCCTTCTTGTATGTTATATTATATCCATACATACGCTGCATCCTCTCTTGTATCAGAGCTGGCTTTAAAGCTGGATCTTCTCTTAACATACCTTGTTAAAGCATAACAAACTTTAGAATATAATGTCAATAAACAAACAGAAGTAGAAAGCAACAAAAATATGAAACATACTGATAATGCCTGCACATATGACATTTGAATCCAGTTGTCCATGATCCTGGGTAAGACTCTGGTTCAGGCAGGTGTGATCGCTAACCCACTTACGGACCACCCAACAATTTCCATTCTTGCCTGTCATTGCCCTCATATACCAGGAACAACCGTCAGCATGATTTCGACACTTCATCACAAACCTCACTTCATCACTTTTTTCAACTTTGGTCGAACGATGAGTCTTCATGCAATACAATTTCACGGCATGATGCATCTCAGACTTAGAAGGAAACTGCTGATACACATATAATGGATCGCCTAACTGCCATCCACCTTGCCTGTCATCATCACCATACAACATCTCTAATTCATCGTCACAGTCAACCGCACTAATTTGAGAATAGTGCGGGCTTTCGGTCCAAAATGGCTCACTATCAGGTCCAACATCTGTCAATATGAATTTTCTGTCAGAACCAGTAAATAAACAATACAAAAACAACCACAAATTGAAGTCTACTAAATTACCACTACTAATTGGGTCAATACGAAGTGGTGGCATTGTTGCAGTCCCTGGGTTTACTAGGTTCGGGCAAGAATCAAAATCACCCTCCACATCGGTATCTGAGCTGTCACCTAGTGGAATAAACCTCTCAGATTCGTCCTCCTCATCGCTGTGCATACTCTCATCTTCCTCATCTTCCATCAATGTTACCTAACTTAACACTTGTGAAGGTGCAGATACACCAACATGTCTATCTTCTTCACCAAAATACTGTGGGGATCTTGGATGCATAGGTATAGATGATGATTCACCAGATTCAATTTCAACATATATCTCAATAAAATTTTGTACTCTCCGATTAGCAAATGCATCTATGACACAATCTACATCTTCATCATCACATACATCGGTACTAATGTAGTATACATTATCCTTACCCACTATAGTCTCCACTTTGACAATTAACCGATGAATGCATTGGCTGCCATGTAGTCCCAATTTTTGGTAAATTCTTTCTTTCAGCTCGTTGTATGTAGTATCCCGTTTGATTTTCATCATTTTCATTTTCCCTTCAAACTGAACACCTTCGGGACCATCAAAATACCTCCCACTGTGGTAGATTATAGTCATGTAAGTGTTTGAACTTGAACTTATTTTTGACACCAGAATTTTAGCTGCAAAATGGAGGGTTTTAGCTGACCAAATAAAAAAATTTATGAAAAATGAAGTGATATTCTTCAAAAAAATAAAAACCACTCAACCGATGTAAATCTTTTCACTTTCACATGTATATTCATCATTTTCCTCCATAAATAGGAATGAAATACTCAAATCAAGCAAAGACACACAACAAAACAACCCAATCAAAGCACAAAATGAAAAAACGCAAATGGGGGTTCGCATAAACACATAAATGACGGAGGAATTCCGAAAATGGGACGAAAACATACCGAAATTGATGCAAATGCAAGTTGATTGAAGTTCTCTTCGCAATCCACCAACGGATTCAGAGAGATTTTGGCGAAAAAGAGATGGGGGAGGGGTTTGGGGGGAGATCTAGTCGATTAGCGGCGTTTGGGGTGTTTAAAAACCCTCACCGTCAAAATTTAGTCGACTAAACCAAGTGGTTTAGTCGACTAAATGTCGGGTGTGGGCTTTTTAACGCCCACCCCCGTAATTTAGTCGACTAAACCCTTTGGTTTAGTCGACTAAACCCGTTTAGTCGACTAAACCAAGGGGTTTAGTCGACTAAATTATGGGGGGTTCAAAAAATTTGAACCCCTCGAAATTTAGTCGACTAAACCCCTAGTTTAGTCGACTAAAGGGGGTAGATTGGGAATATATTTCCAGAGGAGGGCATAATGAGAAATAGTTTCAAAGTAGGGGCATTTTGGTAAATAGTTTCCTAAAAAGGGGCACTATGGGAAAAAAGCCGATGAAATGGATAGAAAGGTAGTACATAGAATAGAATACAAATAGGGGTGGGAATAAGTCAGGCCCTTATCAGGCAGCCTACAACCTGACCTATTTATGGCCTAGTTAGGTCTGACTTGTTTGTTAAAAAGGCTAGGCCAAGGCCTATTTAAAAGCCTAAATATGTAAATAGGCCAGGCCTAATTTATTAAGGCCTGGCCTTTAGGCCTTCAGGCTTGGCCTATTTACATATTAAATAAATATAATTGAATTTATATCATATAAATAATATAATATTTATTATTTTTCATTCTTATATTCTAATTTCAAATTATATTTATATAAGTTTTGATAGGCTTAAAGTGTATAAAACCTATTTCTAGCCTCCAAGGCCTACAATATGAGGTCTTTTTAAAGGCCTACATTGTAAGTAGGCCTTTAAAAAGACTTCAAGCCCGACCAGGTCTTATGAAGGCTCAGACCTGAGCCTAAAAAAAAGCCTGAATTCAGGCCCAGGCCCAGGCTCAGGCCTTCTGGCCCCATTACAGGCTCAGGCCTATTTAGCCAAAGCCTGGTCTGGCCTGGCCTATTTCCATACTTAAATAGAAATTGGTTGGTTTTAAGTGGAGAAATGTTATTAGAGTTATTGTGAAAAGAATATACATCATCGGTCCAACATAAGACATATTTACCTCATTCAGTCATAACTCCAATTTAAGTTTAGTTGGGACAAGATGAACAAAGGAAGGAGTTGATCTGTAAGGTAAGGTAAAAAGTTATCTTTGAGCAGGTTTTGTTTTTGGCGAAGGTGAAGAAGATGATGGTGAAAGCAGAATGGATGGATGTGGATTTTGGTTGCGCCAACGTTGAGGATTCTAGCTTCTGAAAGAAGGAGCTTTTTTGGGAGAAACCCAGTGACTGAGAAGCTTACCAGACACCATAAACTAGGTTTTTTTCCATTTGAGTTTATTTCCTTCCCAAACTAGGTTTTAGGCACCTAAACGCTGACCCAAATAGAGTCATTGTTAGCAGCAATACCTACAGAAATACAACAAAATGTATAGTTTTGAGTCAGGTCTAAGGAACTGTCCTTATGAAATATTCCACAACCCCTTGGCAAATTAGGAAGTGGCACTCCCTAGGGTTAAATGAACCATCCCTCCTCAACAATGTAACTAGTAATAAGAGAGAGGAAGGGAGTTTGGGAGTAGCACTTAGTGTCACCTAACCTAAGTCTTTTGACCTTTGACCACACACTAAACATTTCCTTTTATAGTTAAATAACATGTGACCTTTGACCAGCAATAATGACCATTAAATTAGCTTAATTATAGTCAGAATGGCAGCTAGAAAATAAGGTTTAATTTTAATGTAATAAAGTAAATTAAAACACATTAAAGCACCAACGGTTAGTTTAAAGACTTTTCTTATATTATGACTCGTTTGGATTGACGGGAAGGTATGGGCTAATTAAACCTTGGCCTTGGCTTGTTTCTCTTCATATATCCTCATGTTATTATCATTGAGGTCGTTTAATAGATATTGTTGATATTGGCGTTGCTTTCTTTCTTTATATCTTTAGATATGCTACTTGGTTTTGTGGAAAATTGGTTCATAGGTTAAAAGATAAGTATTATTTGATAGAGTGAAATTATTTTCTCAAGCTATCGTGGTAAAATTCTACGAAATTCCAGGTGGATTATTTTGACGTTAATATTTATCATTTTACATTTTTACTCTAGAAGAGAGGTAAAGACGGTTGGAACATGGGAATTCCAAAATTGTTTTTTTTTTATTTTTATTTGATCAGTGTTTCTCTTTCAACACTTAGAGGGCAAAGAGTCTCACCTATGCAAACAAAACATGTTTCCCATTATAAAAAACTTGTGTTCTTCTCTTTATAAGATAAGGCCCTTTAACACCTCAAATAATACTTTATTAATTTAAACTCATCCTTCCTTGAAGTGCCTTAATTCTTAGGGAAAATTCCATTCAAGGCCCAAAGTAGGAAAATATTATCAAAAAAGGCCCTAAAAAAGTCAAATATCAAAAAATGCCCTAGGGTCTTTTCTGATATTATTTCACAAAAAATTGTATAGATATAGTTGTTAATAACTACTGATATAGTTGTTAATTATACTGATTTAATTGTTAACGGGGACTGATATAGTTGTTAACCGCTACTGATATAGTTGTTAACACTTTCTGAAATAATATCAGAAAAGACCCTAAATAATATCAGAAAAGACCCTAGGGCCTTTTTTGATATTTAACTTTTCTTAGGGTTTTTTTTGACAATATTTTTCTACCTTGGGTCCTGAATGGAATTTTCCCTAATTCTTATAGTATTCTTATGAATTATGAGTATTTTGACATTAAGTTGATTTTTAGATGACATAAATGCCTTTAATTGGTAAAAAAAATTTGTCATCGTCTTAGTGGTTATTATCATTTGATAAGTTAAAATTGATATTTGTGTATAATAAGAAACTTTATTGAAAATAAATTGTAAATGTCTTAGTTTTTACTGTAAATTGATAAGTTAAAGTTTCTATATCTCAAAGGGTTGCTATTATTTTGTTTTTTTAAAATTAAGAGTGTTTATGTAATTAAAAAAAGTTAATAACAGACCATAGTCTCCAGTGACTTACAGTAATTTGACCATTTTCAAATCCTGATTTAACATTCACATATATTTGGAATGATTTTTGGGTTACTCTCCCATTTTCTTTTGAAATGATTGGAATAAAAAGCTTATTTGATCTATTCTTCATTTTTATGTTTTTAGAACAACTAATATTGGTGAAAGGTTTTGCTCACAATTCTCCTAGTACATGTTGATTGTTGCTATGACTTTCTCTATTTTTGGGTGTTTCCAATTACTTTTTGAATATCCCTGGACATACAAATGTTCGTAGAGTTTCAGCCCATGGTCTGTGCTTCTCTTATCCTAATTCAAATGTTCACAATGATCTTCATCTTCACTAGCGCGTGCTCATGGAAGGCTAGGCTGTATTGGTAATTCCATGGTGCTCGACACTGCTCGTCTATGTGTTAGGCCTACGTGGTTCCCATCCTTTATTTTAGTTGTTTTAATGGTTGTTTGGATTTTTATTTTAGTTGGGTTAAAATGTAAAAATATATGCGTAATTTTTCCAAAAATACATTTAATACCAAGTATTTGTTTGAGGGGCAAAAGTGGCTATAAACATTTAAAAGATGTACAAAAATACACATTGACTCTTAGTTAACTATTAATAAGACAATGTTTGACTAAAAATTGTGATGTGGATGCTGATGTGGGTTACTAAAGTCCTAACAGGCAGACATTGATATATAATACTCAATGGTACATTAGGAATATCATATTTATTAGATTATGATTAACTATTTTATTTAAATAATTTATTCAAATTTGTTAATTGTAACTAGTGGTGGCAATATCCTTTTATTTTAAGGGTTAAGATTAAATTTCAACACCAAAGTTTTTTCACGCACAAATAGGTTTTGCAAGAGGCAAAATTACACAAACAATTTAAAATCGAGCAAATTTAACAACTTCATTAACTTTCTTCAAATGTCCGTCATGTGCTACTTGAAATTATCCAGCTGAATAATCTGGAGTTAGATTTAAGGGTTTCAAATAGGGAATTGATCCACTGGCCATTTTCTCTCACACCACCACGAAGTTGGGTCCTTGGGCCAATGCATTCCAAATGGGTTCATCCGACCCAGCAATTGCTGCAGGTTGCCACCCTGAGACTCCTTAATTTACCTCCCTCAGACTCATCCCATTTGTTGCTTTTCTTTTATTGAAATTAATGAGAATGAACACTAGAACCCTATTGGTCCAATTTTCAAGGAAGATAATGAACACTAGAATCCCTTAAATATGACTCTAGATTAAATCCAGACAAACAATTTCAAGTAGCAAATTACGAACGTTCAAAGAAAGTTAATGGGGTTGTTAAATTTACTCTAATTTAAATTCTTTATGTATATTTTTGCCCATTGCAAACTTTATTTGTGTTATATAAGAAAAAACTTTATTGGTAACATTATACCTTAACTATTTATTTATTTTTTAATCGAATGAAGGGGTTTAGAGAGTAAAAGGTTTTCACTTCTCCTAACAAGTGCATTTCTCGAAATTTGAATTTGTGTTCTCTTCCATACAAGCGTGAAGCCTCTAACTACTTCAATCAACAGTTTGTTAGCTAGCTCTTTATTTAATTAATACTACTAAAATTGTTTTTAATACTCTTAATAGAAAAAGAAAAACTACAAGTATAAGAGAAAAAGAAAAACAATGGGCTTGTTTGGGATACTGGTGGGAAAAATGAATTATAGAAAAGTCAAATTATGAAATATGATCTATATTTGGATTGGTGGTTGCATAAGTAATTTTTACTCCATAAGCCAGGTTCAAAAAAGGAGTTTTTATTCTATAAGTTAAGAAAGTTGGTTTTTTAAATAAGGAGTTTTTATTCTTAAAAGCACGTAGAGCCGGTAAACTAGGCTGAGCCTGTCGGGCTAACCCTTTAAAGGCCGAGCTTGAAAATTAGAAGAGTTAAATGAAATAAGCTTTACAAGGTTGGACTATAGGGCCTCGGGCTAGCCCTGTAAACCATTTTAATAGATGTGTTCATGATGTGAGAGAAAAAATTCATGATATTCTTATTCATGAAACAGAATCTACTATTTAAAGCGAAATGCAATCAAATATTTTTGAAATTGATAATAGTTGCGAAGAAGATGACAATGATACTTATCATATTAATGTTTCTTAGTAGTATGCTTTTTATGTTTTATGTGAGTTATTTATAGACAACAGTTATCTTATGATTATGAATTAGTGAATGTATTTAGTTGTTGAATGATTTGTATTGTTTGGATATTAATGTCGACAACATTTATTTGACAAAATAAAATTTTAATTGTTGTAATTTACTAATTATATTTTTTGAAGAAAAAAATAGATGAAAAATAGTTAAAATTTAGAATGATAATTTCCAGGCCCTGTAGAGCCGGCTCTGGCTTTGGTACTCTTAAACCGAGTTTTAAAAAATATATATTTTTCTTATGCTATGCCTGCCTGTTAAGCCCTGGCCTTTCAAAAGGCTAGCCTTATAGAACCCATAGAACCCGACCGGTTGATTCCCAGTTTTATAAGCATGATTTAGAAATTTTTTTATCCAAATTGATTAAAATAGTAAATAAATCTAGTTACTCCTTCTAAAAATTCTACTAAAACATTTACAATATAGGCGGCTCTAAGCGCCAGCGGAACCACCCGTCGGACGCCAAGCCTTTGGCCACATTTCCCACCCCCAAACGAAACCAAATCCCTAAATTTGCACGCCTCACTATTCACCAAAGGACATAAGATACTTCTGGAACAAAGAGGTCAAAGAAAAATATGAAATTTCATTTTTTTTAAGATCAGTTTGAAACCCCCCAAAAAAAAAAAATTATGAAAATTCCCAAATCTGAATGGAATTCTTTGCCCTAATCCAATTCCCAACTACCGGAGCCTCCGCTTACGACGGTTTCCGGATCCGCCGTCCATCGTTTATCTTCGCCGGCGGCTGAGCCACCGTTTGTATTTCAACTTGTGTGAGAGAGAGAGAGCGAAGCTGGGAAAGCGAAAGAAAGGGAAAGAGGAAGAGCGGTTGGAAGAGATGGATAGTCCGGGGTCTGGTTCGGTTGATTGCGGCGTGGGATCGATTGTATGGGTGCGAAGGAGGAATGGGTCGTGGTGGCCTGGTCAAATATTGGGGCCTGAAGAGCTGTCGTCTTCACATCTCACATCTCCTCGATCAGGAACTCCCGTTAAGCTTCTTGGTAGGGAGGATGCGAGCGTGTAAGTTTCTTTATTTTCCATTTAATCATTGGTTGACGTTTTGAATTAATAGTTGAACAATTCATATCTGGTTTTCGATCCAGTAGTTTTGCGCTATGGTACTGGTTCGTGTAGAAATACGTTCTGGAAATTGTTCTCTCCGTCAAAAGAAGCTCAACTTAATGTTAAATATCACTGCTTTTTGGTCCAACTCACTGGTTTGGTGGCTAGTGGCAACTAAGTTAGTAAAGGATTGTTTTCTTTAGTTGTTGGTTAAAGATGCAGTTAGATTCAACGCCTCAAAATTGTAGAACTTCAGAGGCTAAAATATATCGATATTTAAAGTCATAAGTTATATATGTTATAAATATCAGGTGCACCAATGTGTCCATTCTTTAGCATCATTCACTGGTAATAGTGTAATAGTTCCCATGTTGGCATTCCTTAGCAGGGATTGGTACAATTTGGAAAAATCCAAGCGCGTGAAGGCATTCCGATGTGGTGAATTTGATGATTGTATAGAAAGGGCTGAATCCTCCCAGGGGATGCCAATAAAGAAAAGAGAGAAATATGCTCGTCGAGAAGATGCTATTCTTCATGCCCTTGAACTTGAGAAGCAACTGTTGAAGAAGGATGGAAAATCAGGTATTATATCTGATAAAACTAATTGTGGATCTTCTAGTGCTGTTCAAAGGGAATAGTTACATCTCCAAGACATTTTTAAATATAATGAGAAACATTCCAATTTCCATTCTATGTTTTTCCTTCAGACTCAGCCAATGATGTCACTTTACTAAGTGGAAAAGAAGACCATTCTTAAGCCATATCTTATCTGAAGACTTACTGGATTTTGGGTGTAAAATTGGCCCTTGAAAGAAAGCTTTCATGTTCTTCTGATCCCAAATTTTGTCACAAACTTACTGTTGATGATAGTTATCAGGCTATCACAAGAAGTAGACTTTACTTGGGAAGTACAATTCACACTAATGATAAAATTTTTGTTCTGCAGAAAGTTGTCAGGTGAGGGATTTGTGAAGAATATAGTACAAAGAGGCATAAAAATTACTTTTCTGGGCTCAAATTATTAACATTTAACAAGCTAAATCTGGCATATTATGTACAATGCTGTTTGACATCAGTTCTGTTTATCTTTTTGTCAGGAGTTGGGCAAACAGGAATTGATTACCGAGCAAAGAGGAGCAGAGCTATGTACATGCCTGCAGAGTCCAGTGACTCTCTAGACTATAAAGAACCTCCATCCCATGTTGATATGTTATCTTCCCAGTTTGGAGGAGAGGGACCTCATCCCAGTTCTTTGGCTGAAGAGAGTGAATCTGCTTTTATGGATGATGTTGAGTCTGATTCCTCTGAGACTGGTTCTACTGATTCTGATTCTGATTCAGATTCTTCTGAGACAGAACCAGACATGGATGAAGAGATGGCTTTGCTTTCAGGTTCGGTATCTGCTATCCCTGTTTTTTGTACTTTTATCTTCTAAGTGTGAACTATTTGTTTGATTGCCACAATTTTCAAAAACAGTGCTTTGTGAATTCTGACAATTCCTGTTTTATTGAAGAAGTTTCACTTTTCTTTGTCTGCATCACCACCACCATCATCTTCATTATGCAGTTTGCATTAAAAATTGTTTAGTTATACTTTTATGATTATATGGAAATTGGAGTTTGTTCTGTATCAGTTTCTTTTGCATGGAGTTGTCAGTGTCTTCCGAGTTCCTACGTTGATAATTTAATTTTCTCACTTTCTTTGTTTCCTTCCTTCCTACTTCTTCATCTTAACTGGTGTAACTTTGAACAAGACATTATTCTTGAGAGTAGCTTAGAATTATCAGAGTACAACATTACGGTCCTTGCTTACTCTTTTTCTTCTCTTGGTTTAATCACAAATGATCTACCTTGCCTGTATTAATTGCCCAGGTTGCTAACTATCACAGTTTCTCCATAGATTGGCTAAGGTGCCCTGAGTACTTTGATAGGAACCTTTTAAAAACTACATCTCCAAAGCTAATTCATGACGTTGAATTGCCTAAGACATTATACATCCCTCATTAGAATTCCTTTCTACCATGCTTATTAGAATGCCAGTGTGGACTCTAGTCCATGACATTGCAATTTTGTCTTTGACTAGACTCCACGCGCTACAACTTGGTGTCCATAGGCTGGCTTTTCCCTAAGTTTCATGCAATCTCCAAATATTAAAATGATTCCAGCGCAGCCCAAAAGCTTTCTCATAATCTTGGGGAGCCCAGGGTTCATATAAATACCAACTGAGAATCCCATGTATCTTTTTTGGTACTCAAGTACCCTAACTTGTGGTTAGGTCCTAACAAAAATTAGATGATAGGATTTATAATATCAGATACTTGTAATTTTTGTCGAGCACTAAAATACTTGTTTGCTCAACAACTTTGAAGGAACTACTTTTGGCAATTTTCGTTACTAAGCTTAGTTGTTAGACTTAGGAAATTTTCCTATTTCTTTGATTGTTTATAGTCCTGGATTAGGTCTGTGGCCCTTTGTTTCCTTTTATTTCGTTTCTAGGAGTAATATGTGGAAAGAAGGGTTTTTAGACATTAGAAGAAGAAATTGAATTTGAAATGGAAAAGTATTGAAGAAGGAGAAATTGAATTTGAAATGGAAAAGTATCTTCAACTCTTAACATTACAATTGTTACATTCTGTTGTCACTTGAGGTGAGGATGAAGTGGTAGATCTCAGATCTCAGAACGGTATTCTTCCATGATGATACCTGTTCTTCACATCGAGCACATCTGAGATCTACCTCTTCAT
Organism: Acacia confusa; assembly: GCA_037074495.1. Classification (NCBI taxonomy): domain Eukaryota; kingdom Viridiplantae; phylum Streptophyta; class Magnoliopsida; order Fabales; family Fabaceae; genus Acacia; species Acacia confusa. The sequence continues at coordinate 39,297,869 of CM073502.1, read as the reverse complement.
CGTCACCTCAAGTGAAAGAACCTGCATTGTTCTCAGCCGTGAAATAGTGTGATGTATAGAAAAGTTAAGAAGGGGAAGAGAAGGGAAAGAGAGGGAATGGAGAGATATTTAGATAGACGAGAGTCAATTCATTATCATTCCAAGCCTCCTTACAATTAATCCCAAGAGACCTAGTTATAGCCCTTAGCTACTATTGGTAATCTCTTCTGCTTACCCCCAATTCCCCAACTAATTCCTAACTAACCTCTAATATATTATAGTTACATATCAGATTGGTACTGGGAGACCCTGCCAGATTTGCGCAAGGGATGAATTGGGAAAGCTCTTTTCAAAAATGTTATTTTTAGCTCTAATCCATTACTCTTGCATTCTGTTGCCCTGTTGCCAGTTTCTATGGTCTTCAACAGTTATAACTGTATTTGTTAACTGAAACTGCAAGTTCCCTTTGATTTCCTTTTTATGAAGCTTACACAACTGTGGCTCGTTTTTTTCCTTTTAGTGAAATTACTTTTTTTATTTTTTTGGTTTATACAATTTAAATGCATGCACACCCATACACAAGCTGAGCCTGGGACTGCATCAAAACGTGGCGGGTGGCGCTGTCATTGGGGTAGCTTGCCGTTGAGAATTCATTGAAGTGTACACAATAGTATATTTTCTATATCCAGTTCATTTGAAGAAATGACCTTTGTCAAGTAACATTGGAACAATTATCTGAACTACCACAATCACTAGATTTGAAGTTGATCATGAATTATATCTGGATTTCACTTCTCATTGAATGAATTTTCAAGGGATTTATATACGACATCTGTGTTTCTTTTCAATCAGTGAGTGTTTGGGTAAGTTTGAAACTGTGGTTTCATAAGCTCTTTTCCGCAAGTTGAGACAAAACTTCTCTCATTTGCTTACCTCGTAAATTGTAAAAACTATTCTCTAAAAGCTAATCCAAACACGCACGTCATACATGAAAAATATGCAAAGTTGGTTGTCTTCAGTTGTGTCAATTAGAATGGGAAAAACAATCAGAACTGATGTATTCTCTAATACTCCCATGATTTCATAAATAGAGACATACACCCCCATGATTCCATTAATAGAGACATTTCATGTAGGAGATGGTTGAGGAATGAATTGTGATTTAGGTAACTACATTACGTCATTAACTGTCATTGGTACCCATAAAAAATTACTGTTAGAAATATAAGGAATGGTAAATCTTTAATTGCCTTTGCGAAAGTCTACTGGAGAGGAGAGTGCCTTTTTTTTTTCCCTAGTTGGTTGCTGGACTTTTATTTCCCTCCTTTTTGGGTAAAAAATAAAAATGTTAGGGTTGGGGCTGCAAATATGATTGTGCTACCTAATTGATAATCTAATGCAATGCTTTCTTGTCTCTTTGTTAGTCATATGATTGTTGTTGATATGAAAAGATCCTTCAACTTATCTTTAGAAGTTCCCTTTTGCTGCTTTTTTGAAACTCAATTCCTCTGCTGAATCTGTAGCTTAACAATGTGACATGACATCTCCCAAAAAAAAAAATTCTGTAGAAAATGCAATGCTTGATTTCTCTTAATATTTTGATGTGTGTCATTGCTGATGTGCACCGAGGGAAAGTTGAGTTGTTGTGTTAAGATTGAAACTTTCCACACTGAGAATGTTTTCTTTGCACTGATTCTACATTGTTTACTTGGGTTTCCATTTACATGATCCTTCTTTTAGCTCTTATTTAAGTCACTGCCTTAACTGCAGAACCTGGTCAGGGTGCTGAAGAACATGGAAGCACTAGCAGTGAAGAGCCTGATGAGTTGGCAATTTCCAGCGATATGGCCCATCTGTATCCTCATAATCCTATTACTTCAAATGAAGCTGTATCCAAATGGCAACTAAAAGGGAAAAGGAATAGTCGTAATCTTATGAAAAGGTCTGTTGGCACTCCTGATGGAAGACTTACTTTGTATGGGGCTGATGCTGAAGGAAGAAGTCATCTAAGCCACAAGAGGTCGAGGCCTAGTTTGCATGATTACAGAAATGATTTTACTGATGTTTTTGATGAGGCTGATCAAATGTTTGGGTTGGACGAAGATTACTCCCCATCTTATAGGGCTGTGTCAAAAGGCCGAAACAATGTTAACCATGGAGTTGATTGGATTGATTGGGATTGGGATGATCAACCTGCATTGAAAGGATATTGGGATGTCAAAGGGTATGCACCAGTGTTTGGTGATCGTCACCATTTCAATGGCAGGATGAGGTCGCCACTGGTAAATGTCGATTTAAAGGTTCAAGCAAGCTATCAAAAAGAGCCTGTTCCCATTGTTTCTCTTATGAGTAAGGTAGATGGCAAGGCAGTAATAGGGCACCCAATTCAAATTGAGGTCGTTCCTGATGGTTCAACTGATGGTCTTGTTTCTACAATTGATGACCTAAATAATGATGGGATCGGTGTAGATGGAAGTAGTATGCTTCCACCTGCATGGAGGACTGCAAGGAGAACGGCAAATTTCCGTGTCCCACGCCCCCCTTTATCATCGTCATATGGTGCTGAAGCTTCTGCAGAGTTATCCTTCTTCGATCAAGAGAGAAAGTTTGAACATAGGAAATTAAATGCTGGAAGTTTTGGTCACAAGGCAAGCCTACCAAGGAAGAGCAGTATTGACACTCCCCGGCTTTCAACTGACAAGAAGACGTCAAAAAAGGCGCCAAGGAAAGCAAGCTTGTCATCAAGCCAGAAAACTAGAACTCTGTCATCGTTGTCTATTGAACAAAATTTTAGTAAAAAGCCATTACTTGATAGCTTTAGTTATCATACAGATAGGTTGATTAAACCAGTCGTCTCTGGGCCCACCACAGTAGCTTGCATACCTGTCAAATTAGTGTTTAGTAGATTACTTGAGAAGATAAATAGGCCACCATCATCTAAAGTAACTAGTAATGCTGCTTTGTTGAATACTGTTGTGGAGAGAAATTCATAGGTTACATGTACATTTGTTATATGGAAACAATAATCCGACAGTGTAGTGCAACAATTTGTTGGGTATGTCCTTTAGATGAGGGAACTCCTACCTTAATCGTTGTATTGTCAGCTTTTTTAGGTGTAGCGTGTAAGGACTTGACATCAATTCATCCTATGACTAGATAAATAACAGGCAAATGGAGTCATTCTTCTTACTTGCCAGCATTGTCTTGCCAGATATTGGATTCATGAGGCATTGAGATGGTAAATAGCTTGTCTTAAAACCTTTATCGTCTCATTAGTTGTAAGCGCCTTGTTAGCGATGTGATGGGTTCAATTACATACTTTCTCAGGTCCTTTATTTGGGTAATTTTTCAGACTTTTATGGTTCAAAATGTAAATGATCTTGTATGAGTTTGAGGAATCATCGTTTTTTTTTCTAAAAAAAAAATGCCCTTGTCAATTTTTAATAAGACAGTTTTTTTTTTTAAAAAAAGAAATTGTGATATTTATTAGGGATAAAGATAAAAATCAAAGTAAATTTTAGATGATTTTAAAAATATAATTAGCGTTTTCTTAATTTTAATGAGATGGTTAGAAAATAACTTATATTAAAAGTTGAATTGAGTAGAAATTGGAAAAACTGTAATAATGATGTTAAAGTTGACATTTGAATGTCCTAGGCCACATAAAGTCCCATGCTTGCAGAACACAAGGCAGTTAAATGGGAGTAGGCTTTCCTCCGATTCCTTTAAAATCCGCTCCTCTCCTTTTCTTTAATGTGGTGATGTTTTGGTGCCAAAATGATACTGTTCAATTTTTTTTTTTTTAAAATAACATTCAGCATCTAAAGTTTGTTTTTTAACACCAGTGAGTACTTTGAGTATTTTGAAGTATTTTTTTTAGTATCCTGAAATTTTTTCAAGATTATGAAATATTTCTTAAAGACTAGCCAGTATCCTAAAATATTTTTGTAGTACCACTCAGTATCTTAAAGTATCTTTTTACTACCATTCAGTATCTCAAAATATTTTTTTAGCTATCATGAAATATTTTTTTTCAAGAGGAAAAATACTTAATGATACTGACTGATGCTAAAAAAATATTTCATAATACTGACTGATGCTAAAAAATATTTTAAGATACTGACTGGTGCTAAAAAGATACTTTAGGATACTGACTGATACTAAAAAGATATTTCAAGATACTGGCCAGCCTTTAAAAAATATTTCATGATCTTGAAAAATACTTCAGGATACTAAAAAATATTTCAAAATACTCACTGTGTTAAAAAACAAACTTCAGATGCTGAATGTTATTTTTTTTTGGAAAAAAAAAATTTAAACAGTGCCATTGTGGCACCAAAATGTCGCGGCATTAAAGAAAAGGAGAGCAACGAATTTTAAGGGAATTGGAGCAAAGCCTGCTCCCCTTCGAAAAAGGCTAGAAGAAAAATCGAAAAGTACACGATGAAATAGTTGAGTGGGATCCAAGTAATTGAAAAACACGCAAGGCTTAGAGACGGAGCCCAAACCATGCAAAAGCCAGTTAACATAGTTATCTAATAGTTGCAAATTAATACTCCCTTCGGTTGAGATATGAAATTTGTTCTTGATTCTAAATATAAAATATAATTTTTATATTTATCAATCTTTTTTTAATTTATTCTTATTGATATTCCTTCAATAATGGAATGAGAAAATTGAGGAATATGACTATGATATTTTTTTTAAAAATATTTTATACTAACTAATTTTATTAACTTCATTAATTTAATCAAATTAGATAAAATGTTTTATATTGAGGATATGAGGGAGTGATTTGGAGGTTCAACGTCATGTGAACATCACATAGTGTTACAAACAGTAATTCCAATCCCTCAAAACCGCACCGTCTCGAGATGAGATGTCCATGATTTTTTTAATTTTTTTTAAAGTTCTATTTAGCACTCTCAGTATCCTAATTTAATTAGTACCTTAAAGTATTTTTTCAGTAATACTTAGTCAGCAACACCCAATATCCTAATTTATATTTAGGATACCGGTACTATTGGAGAAGTGCTCTAAGGTGCTAGGTGCACTAAAACTTTATTAATTTAGGATATTGGGTGTAACTGAAAAAATATTTCAAGATATTGGGTGCTACTGAAAAAAATATTTTAAAATGTTATATATACCATAAATCAATTAGTTTAAGATACAAGTTGCTGCTAAAAAAAAATAACTACTTCAAGAATTGAGTGCGATGATAATTACTTAATTTAGGGTATTGGATGAAATACTAAGAAAACATTTCAGGATGTTAGATAAACTAAATTAATTTTCAGACACTGGATTTGAGTGTAAAAATATTTTAGAGTGCTAGATATACTTATTTAAAATAAATAAGAAAATTCAAATTAATAATAATAAAAAAAAAGTCCCTCATCCCCCAAAACGACAGTGTTTTGGGGATGAGCATGCCAAGCTCATTGATTCGATGAGCAGCGGAACCAATTCCAATGCTTATGAGGCCTCCACATATGAATATTTTATCACAATTAAACATTGATCAAAATTGAAATATCTTATGAAATAATATTAATTAACTTAACCAACTTTATTAATCTAATCAAATTAGGTAAATATGTCTTATATTAAGGACTAGAGGAAGTATGTAATAATAACTTAAGAAGAAGGTCCTTAATTATTGTTCTCCCTATTACAAATTGGCATGAAAATCAAGCGTTAGGACTAGTAACCCACTTGCTCAATCCTTTGCTTTTTATCTCTACCCTTCATTAAGAAGATATGCATATAGAGTAGATGAAATGTGAGATCACACTGGCCTACACGCCTATCTCTTCCCTTCAAATATCAAAGAACTGAAGTCAATGAATCTCTTATATTAAAAGATTTAAGGTAAGTTTATTTAGTGGGGGAAAAAAGACTCTTTTTTCGGGTATATTATTATGTGTTTATCTATTTCCTGGATCATTTATTTAAAATCTCACCTTGTTTTTTGCTTTTGAAAAAGACATGCTAGCCTTGCTTGCTATTTTTGAATCAATTTATGTTGTTGTCTTCGCTTTCCTTTCTACGTATCTATTGCATGTAATAACGTGGCCTTCATAAAATCATGCTCGTTCCACATTCGTAGAACTCTGGCTTTATTAGCTTATAGCACATGCATTAGAATATATAACACAAGACTTTCAGGTATTCGATTTCAACTGAAAATTAAACAATCACTTTTATATATGTTATATTTTTATATAAATATCACTATATAAAACTTTTAGTTTATTCATAAACCATCAATTATATATTTACTTTACTTCAAATTAACAACTGGTTTAGCGATCAACTTAGTGTTCTTTTCAATATTTTTGCGTAAATATTTATTTTGCTGCTATTGGATGTTTACTGAAATTTGCAGGATGATTATTCTGCCTCGCTAGCCCACTTGCACTCACATTTAAAAATGTAGTCTTATGATTCCTGATCGTGCTCTCAGGAATCCTCATAGCTTGATTTAGCGGCAATGTTATATTTTGCCGACCAGATTTGCTCAAATTCACAAACATGTGTTTGCCTTAGCTCTTCACTTTTCTGATGGACAAAGTTCCGTTGGAATAGCCGAATAATAATAATCTTCACGTTGAGTTTTCATTATTCTGCACACAAATCATCGACAGTCTCTATATTAAATTATCCCAAAATAATAATGATGGATTGTTCAAGTTAATGAACTTTTGCATATAGTAGATGAAAAAAATGATGCAAAAGATTTCTTCCTCATTTTGCTTGACGTTGTATACATTATATAGCTTTAAAGAAGAACAGTTGCTCCTCATTTAGTCCCACACTCAAATAGGACAAAAAAAAGCCTAAATTATGCATTCAACTTGAACGCACTTCTTTTCCCCATTCTAAGCTCTATTTCAATAATTTATGTTCACTGATCGATGACCATCCACCTGGTACCTAAACGCATAACAAAGCCTACGTTGACCAATTTCAATTTATTGCACATGTCATGAGACTATATTGAGATGACATGCACCCTTCTTAAACTAGGTCTCACTCCAGCTATAAGTTTTTCCTTTGATACGCTTCTATTATTATCAGGATATGGCTCTTCTTAAAAGTAAAGTTAATATAGATATCTTGTTGTTTATGAAACATGAAGATGAGTGATTTTAATTTCCACATTCTTTCATTGGTTATATTTTTGAAAAAGGATCACTTAAGCCACTTTCAGTTATTGTACTTTTAATAAGTTTTGATTTTATTTTATATGTTTAATTTATTCTTTGTTTTTCATTCCCATACATTATTAATAAAACATCCTGACATTTTCAACAAGGTAATAAAAGGAAGCAAGAGCTTAAGAAAATTGGGTACCATATTTACTTATTTAGAGATGGAGTAAGAAATGAGGATTAGAAAAGTAAAAGGAACAAGGCTTAGCAGTTGGCCATATATATAGAAGAAACCTCCGACAACTGCACCATGTGATGTGCCCCATGTGCGTGCACATTAAATTATATAAACCATTGATAAGAAGATATTAATTTGAATGATCAAGATTATTGTTTTTTTAATTAAAGTCAATAGTTTAGAAACGGTATTGATAACATAATAATAAATTAATAAAATCTACCCGTCCATAAAAAGATCATTTGGATGGTCCAGATGATATGCGCTAAATCTGAACTTCTATATAAAGCACCTTAGCCTGAGCCATTTTCTTCAACAATACAACCTGCCTTTGTGCTTCAAATCAAATTCTCTCTTCATCCCACACTAGGAAGAGAGCATAAACATGGCAAAACTCATCAACCTCACATTACTACTGATTCTTCTCTTGTCTCTCTTCTCCATTGAAGCTTTAGCTAAGCCATCCTTGAAAAGACCTCATCGTCTCTACGATCCTCAAACCGTTGGTTATATAAAAGACTCTTGTAATACCACTTTGTACCCAGATCTATGCCTTCGCTACTTATATAAATTTGCCAATTCAAATATTCAAAGCCCAGAACAATTGACTCATGTGGCCTTATCTGTAAGTCTCTCACGGACACTTCACACAAGAGATTACTTGCAGCAAGTGGCCAAACAATTTGAGGCACTCAAGAATAATAACAATCCTAGAGACTATTTTGTTCTCCAAGATTGCTTGAAGCAGATCGGTGATGGTGTGGATGAGCTTGGCCATTCAATAAGAGAGCTTGAAAGGTTGAATAAGATCCCAAGCACTTCGATCAACGACGATGTGTTATGGCACATAAGCAACGTAGAGACGTGGGTGAGCACTGCGGTTACAGATGCGAGCACGTGTGTGGATTACTTTCCAGGTCATAGGATGAGTAAGATGAAGGCTGCCATAAGGGGTAAGGTCTTGAACATTAAACAAGTCACAAGCAATGCTCTTGCCTTGTTTCACAGATATGCAACTATGTACCGAGCGGCAGCCGCAACCAAGAAACCCTAAAACCTTAAAGAAGAGAATGACCCTTTAATTTGTTTGTTCGTGTAGAGTAGATCATGCATGTTTTTTCAAGGGCGACTTTGTTATTTTTATTTTCAAGTAAATGTGCAGAGAAAAATGAATTCAATCGAAATAATAAATTAAATTTATTTTCATTATTTTGTGTTGTTTGCACTAAAAGTCAATTTCATTAAAGTAAATTAGTAAAACGATCAAACAATATTAAAAGTCCAAGTGAGCTAAGTCAACTTACTCAACATCGCCATAAATACTGACACTACAAACATGTAAAGCTAAAAAAAACGAAAATCAATGATGGTCCATATCAGCAACCCTAGCCTCACATGACTATATAACGTCCAAATAATGATGGAGCTTGATACTTGACGACAATGAGTGTCCCCAAAGCATACAAACTTCGACACCTCGATCTGCTTAACCTGCTGAAGACAATCACAGGCACAATAACTGATAGGGGGCGACTTCGGCAAGTGCACCGGTCGTTACAAGTAATAAAATAGTGAGAAAGTATCATCCCACGATGAATAGTATCCAATCACTAATTCGCTATTTTCAGCTTAGTTGGATGAATTGAGTAATAAGAGAAGAGTTGTAACCAGACAAGAATTTCAAGATTCAAAGAAAGAAAAAGAATTCAAGATCAAGGTTCGTAAGAGAATGTTTAGAAAAGATAATCAGTCAAGAAAAACGTAGCTAGGACTTAGAATCCCCCTATGCTCTTTTAAGTATTTGAATTAAAGATCTAATTGATTATGATTCCCAAATTGACGATCGATTCTCTAAGGTTAGACTAAGTCCCAATGTCTTGATGCTACCTTAGTCTATTGTATCTTTAAAAACAACCTAATGTCTTAGTATTGTCTAGAAAGATCAGATCTTGAACCAGAATCCTATGATCGCATAAATTTATAAGCCTATGTCTAGGTCATGCAATTTTATGATGAATTAACAAGTTCTAGTTAGATGCACCAACATCTCTATTGTCATACATCAACCTATGGTCAATCTTAAAGGTAATCAATCTTCAAGAAAGCATTAAGCAAAGGAAATTCATTCAATCAAAGAAATCAAGATTCATACAAGAATTCAACCAAATACTCAAAGTTGCATAGGGTTCATCCTAGCCCTAACTACAAAAAGGAAATTAGCCAAACATGACTAGATTAACAAAACAAATAAGAAAAGATGAAGAGAGAATGGTTCTTCAGAGGTTGGGGAAGGTTGATCTCCACAATTGCTTCGATCTTCTTCTCCAATGCCGTAGAGCTCTTTCTTGTGCCAAAAGTTTTTTTTTCTTTCTAGGGTTGCCTCCTTTTATGTTTTTTTTTTTTTGCTCCAATTGGGTTTTCAAATCTCCAAAATCCTTGATTTTCCTTTCTTTTTCGGGCCCTAAAAACTTTCCAAAAATTAAAAATAGGAGTTTTCGCACTTCTGGTGCCCTAGGTGCCACTTTCTACAAAGAGGCAGAAAGTTGGCGCCCTGGGTGCCAACTTGCTGGTGTATGCAGAGAGTTGGCGCCCTGGGCGCCAACTTTGCACTGGTTTGGCTCCCTGGGCGCCAACTTTGTTTTTCTTCATCGGCTTCTCTTTTGACCTTCTTTGGAGTCTCTAAATAGCTTCTTCTTATGGATAAAACCTGCAAAACACACAAGAATACTTGTGAGGGTATGTCTAACATCAAATCCATATTTTTAGCTTATTATCCTTAAGTTTTTTAATTATATTTGATCAATTTCAAGCTTAATTTGTACCTTAATACATGGTAAATTTGTGGCTCATCAATAACTTCCCTAATAGGGTTTTGAAAACCACCGCATGAGTGTGAGAGATAGTGGAAATCGGTTTGGTGCAGCCACATAAAAAGCAAAAAAGGATAATGTGTGAATTTGACAATAGCAACATAACAAACAAAAAATTAAAAGACAAAGCAAAAATTAGTGGCAATATTGCAAGATGGATCTCTAAGTGTTTGCTAATGAACTTAAATGTTCCGGTTAGCATCATCCAGAGGACACTTCATTCCTCAAATGACTGTTACCGAAGAAGTTATGGTTACCTTGTAGGAAAACCCATCAAACCCCAAGATTTGTTATGCAATTGGCATCAATCTTGCTAGAAGCACCTCTTGCACCAAGCACTTAATATTTCTTCCATACAAGAAATCACCAACTTTACCATTCCTATTATGTTCAATCTCAAGCCTGATCAATTCCTCTGACGTAATACATGAGTGTCAATGAAGAAAACAATACTTATGCTTTCTATTTATGGCAAGAAGAGATTTTTCAAGTGTCATATGCCTCACTTTGTTCCACAAGTGCTCGGGGTCATGAAACACTATAAACCGATAAAAAAAAAAGTATTGTTTCTATAAGGATTTGGTTTCAAAACTTGATCAAGTATAGATTATCACACTTTCACCTAATTTGAGTTACACAAATATCAAGAGGGAATTAAAGTTATTTTTAAATTAGAAATTAAAAAAAAAAATCTGAGTTTAAGTATAAAATGGGACCTATGATTATTTGTCCGCCTTTCATTTCAAGAGAACTCAATTAAATCCTAATTGCGGTCTCCGGAATCTTCATAGCTTGATTTAGCAGCAACAATCATATTTTGCCAACCATTTGCTCAAAACTACAATACGATTATAACTTAGCTTTTCACTTTTCTGATGAACAAAGACTCCATAAAATCGCCAAATTAATCTCCATGTTGCAAGGCGTTCATTCAGCATATCAAATCATCGACAATCTTTATATAGCTTCAAAGAAGAAGAAAGAGTTACTAAAGATTAAAGAAGCCTAAATCCAGCATTCAACTTGAACACACTTCTTTTCCCATGCCAAGCTTCATTTCAATAATTTATGTTTCCTGATCACCCCTTGGCATTTAAACGCGTAACAAAAACCTACGTTGACACTCTCCATAAACTAGGTCTTACTCCGACTCAGTTTTCCCCCCTTTGGTACGTTTCTATTTATCAGGATATGTGGCCCGTCTTGAAAGTAAAGCTCCGTAGACATATAATTGTTGATGAAAAACGCCGATGAGTGGTTTTTCCACATTCTTTCATCAGTTATATTTTAAAAAATGACCGCTTTATTTTCGCATAAGCTATTAGCTAGCCACTTGCTGGTTATTATCTCCAAATCAAGACTACTTTACAGGTTTTTTTTTTGTGTGGAAAAATTGCAATCAGGCCTTAATTAACAGACTTAATTACAATTTGGTCCCATGAAATCATCAAATTGCAATGTAGTTTCAAGGGATCTAGGTGCTATTAATTATAAACATGAAAGTACAATTTTGCCCAAATGACAAGTTTAAAACATTCAATTAACAAGTTTAGAGCAACCAATAACAAGTCATATGACAACCAATGACAAGTTTAGAGCAACCAATAATAAGTTACATGGCAACAAATGACGATATAAAAATATTAAATCAAAAAGCAAGTACAACTCACACATGTTATTCCTCTTTTGCAGCATCCCTTGTTGGTTTCATATTGTCATCTACATTTTATCCTACATACACATGATCACTCTCTATTGAATTTAATAAAATGTTCTACTTCTTCCTTATCTATAAAGTCCGGAAATGTTGTTGTATCATCAAAGGTTCGTATCAATGTGATAGTCCTTTCAGTACTTTCTTTTCTAATAATTGATGTGACAATTGTTCTCAGATCCCCATACATAGTGTCTTCCAACCCTTTATAGTTTTTGTTTAATGCTACCACCCACATATGCAAAATCACATTCTTCTCCATTTAGAAATTGTCCCCCTATATGCAAGAAATATGATATATGCTTTCTAGGCATACTCATCACCATCTTTTTTGTTATCCTGGAGCAGAAAGTTGTAATTGACAACTATATGAGCAATATTTACAAGTTTAGAGTATTGAATTGATGCCATGTTTTGAAATTACACATAACAAAGATTACAAATACTTAAAGCCTTATCATTTTCATTTATCCTTGTTAGGCACATGAAAAACATTGTACAATCTCCAAAGGAATATAGCGGAAATCCAAACCATCCCTCACAAATGAAACAACAACATAAATCATAAAGACATCATATAATTAACAATATTACATGCCTATAGTACTTATTTATAAAACTTATGATGTTGCCATGTAACTTGTCATTGATTGTTCTATACTTGTAATTGGTTTACAAGTAACCTGTCATTGTTATTGGTTGCCCTAAAGTTATCATTGGTTTCCATGTAACTTGTTATTAGTTGCTCTAAACTTGTCATTGGGTTAAAATTATACTTTTACATTTGGAATTAGTAGCACTTTGGTTTGTTGGGACTTCCTTGCAATTTGATGATTTTAAGGGACATGATTATAATTATTTCTTCTAGTTTGGACCTGGTTGCAATTATCTCTCTCTCTCTCTCTCTCTCTGTGGCCAGAAAGAAAGAGATTCCGTTTATCGCAAATTCGCAATAACCATTGTGACATGATTCATCTTAATCTAATGCAGTATATTAATCATTGCTTTAAATTAATGCAAATGTTATATCTAAATAATTAAGTTTCCGACCGACCAGCTATATAATTAACGCTTCTATCAAAAGCTTATTATGGTTTCATCTTCACGAAAAATATAGTAATATACAGTTGCCCAAATTACGGAGACTAAAGAAGTTGATTGTGTATTTGTGTCTAATGCTGTCTTATTTTCAAAATCTACTTTGATTAATGTTTTATGATGATGGTAAAATCATTTATAAGGGCTTTGGAAAAAAAAATATTAAAAAGGGGCACATATGAAAATATTTTACTAAGACATCCTAAAATTTCGAACAAGGTATAACAAAAAGGGATAAAGGCTTACAAAATTGGGTACCATATTTAGAGATGGAGAGTATTATAAAAGAAAAAAAAATTGAAAAAGTTAAGAAATTGACCATATAGAAGAAACCTCCAACTAGTGCACATTGTGATGAATTTTCGAACAAGGTATAATAAAACAGGACAAGTAAGGCTTAAAAAAATTGAGTCCTATATTTAAAGATAAATACAGTATTAGAAAAGAAAAAGAAAACGAAAAAGAAAAGGCTAAGCAATTGGTCATATAGAAGAAACCTCCGACAAGTGCACCTTGTGATGTGCCACAATATGCGTGCACACTAGTTTAAACCATTGATAAGAAGATATTAATTTGAATGATCAATAGTTTTTTTTTTTATCCTAAATGAGGCCTGGTGCAAAATTACATACATCTTACCACTATGCGAGAAACAGTATTTTTAACATAAAAAATATGAAAATAAGATAATGAAATCTAGCCGTCAATATAAAGATCATTTCGACGGTCCTAATGATATGCTCCAAACCTGAACTTCTATATATAGAAAGCGCCATAGCCCTCTGCCATTATCTCCAACAACAACCTGCTTTTGTGCTTTGAATCAAATTCTCTCTTCATCCCCGCGTACACTAGCATTAAACATGGCACAACTCATCAACCTCACATTGCTAGTGATGCTCCTCTCGTCTCTCTTCTCTATTGAAGCTTTAGCTTAGCCATCCTTGAAAAGACCTCATCCTCGGTATGATCCTCAAACCGTGGCTTATATAAAAGCCTCTTGTAAGACCACTTTATACCCAGATCTATGCCTTCGCTACTTATATAAATTTGCCAATTCAAATATTCAAAGCCCGGGACACTTGACTCATGTGGCATTATCTGTGAGTCTCTCGCAGACACTACACACAAGAGATTACTTGGCGCAAATGGCCAAACAATTCGAGACACTCAAGAATAGTAACAAGCGTAGAGACTATTTTGCTCTACAAGATTGCTTGACCCAAATCAATGATAGTGTGGACGAGCTAGGGTATTCAGTAAGAGAGCTTGAGAGGTTGAATAAGATCCCAACCACTTCGATCAACGATGATGTGTTATGGCACATAAGCAACGTAGAGACGTGGATGAGCACTGCGCTTACAGATGCGAGCACTTGTGCGGATTACTTTGGAGGTCATAGGATGAGTAAGATGAAGGAAGCCATAAGGGGTCAGGTCTTGAACGTTGCACAAGTCACAAGCAATGCACTTGCCCTATTTCATAGATATGCAACTATGTACCAAGCAGCTGCACAAGCCAAGAGACCCTGAAAGATGAAAGAAAAATGGCCCTTTGTTCGTGTAGATCATGCATGTTTTTTCAAGGGCGTCTTTGTTTTTTTAAGGAAAATTTGTATTGACAAAAGAATATCAATGGAAACGAGAAATTATGTATTAATTTGTGTTAATATATCTCTTTCCATATGTCAGTGTAAATGGTAACCTTAATTTATTTCTCATATATTTTATATATATTTAATAATTCATCTTTGACAAAGAAAAGCACCAATGTTTCTTATTTACAATTTCTTTATCGTGCATATTGTTTCCTAGAGTAATTTTTCAAGCATTAACGGCTAACAGGTGTTTTAAGTTTCCTTAAGCTGTTAGTTAAAAATCTTGAGAAGGTAGATTTTCTGGGAGAGGTGAAATCCCTTTTCCTTCCTGCTAAGTTTTTAAATGAATAATACCCACGACCAAATAAAAGAAAGGTTTCCATAAGTTACTTAGTTTTATATGGAGGATGAGCAATTTCCTCTCGCCACTCGAGGAAACTAGCGACGATGGTTACGTATTTAATTTCTGGTTCAACCTACATGTACAGCCGAAAATTATTCTGAATCTGTGAAGCATTCGAAATTATTTCTGATTACGTACTTGAATTGTTTTCTTGTTTCTTTTTTTTCTATTTTTTATTTTTTAAGTGTCACATATCTAATATCCACTATCGACACCCCATTACCGCCGGTGGTAACTCCCACCACATCACTCTTGGCAACGGTGGTTACCACATCATTTCAAAAACAAATTTTTTAAAACAACTATCCAAACATACATACATACATACATACATACATATATATATATATATATATATATATATATTATATTTCCAATTTTTTTTTTTCAAAACTTGTTTTTAAGAACAATTTTATAAAACTGTTTTAGGAAAAAAAAAACACACAAAATATTGAAATGAACAGGCCCTTTGTTTCTGTTTTGTGAATGGGTTGATCATCAGCAGCTAATTTGGTTGGGTAGCTGATGTGTTTAAAGCCCTTCAGATGTTTCATGTATATCGCTGTTTGGCTTCTACAAATCTGAAGATAGAGATCTAAATTATTATGATTATAATTTTGCTTTGGTTGCTATAATTAGCTGGTGTATTTGGAAAATGAGGAATTCATTTATTTTTGAGTTAAAGAGCAAAGATACCTATATACTTTTTTTTTTAAAAAAAAAAATGTGCGCGAAGCACCATATTCATTTCTTGAGATAAAAAATACTTATGAACTCTTTTAAGAGGATAAAAATGCCAGTTCTGATAATCATCCAAACTTTTTTAGTGGGGCCCACATTATTATTATATATATTTTTAAATAATTATTTGATTAAAAAAATCCCCACATCCTCTCTCCCCCTCATCTTCATCGTTCTATACGGCATTGGGGTTGAGTTTCTTTTATAATCTTTTTCTCATTATTTCTTATAATCTTTAAATCATATCCATCCAATCAATCAATATATTACTTTAACCTTTCTCTTTCCTTTCTAATAGCCCAATTTAATGACCCAAATGGACTAACGAGGGAGAGAGCGGAGAGAGAGAACATGTGAGGATTTTTTATTAAATAATTATTTAAAAATAATAATGTGGGGCCCGCTAAAATTAAAAGGTAAGTTCAATTATTTGACGGAGATGACATTTTTACTTTTACTTAGAAGAATTTATGAGTATTTTTGTACTAAAAAACTGTATATGGTGTCTAATGCAAAAGTATATATAGATGGGTATTTCAAGTTAAAGGTCCAGATTGGATGAGTTCTGTAACCGTGGAAGATATTATTCAGCTTGCACAAGCTTTCCCTCTTTTTCCGTCAGTTGGGTTCCTCGTCAAAAGGCTGTTGATTTGCTGGGGCAGCGCATTTCCATCTCATAAAAAACATGAGATGAGCAAGAAGTGCTCAAGACCATCCATATTGATTTCGGTTGGTCCTGATCACTTTAAATTTTTACATGTTTTAAGCAATTTTTATACCAAATTTGAAATGAAGATATTGACATTTCTTTTGAAAAAAAAATATCCATGAAAAAATTGAAGATTAAAAATTTTTAAATCTGAACCGTTGAGATAATCTTTTGAATAGTCTAGATTTTATTACAGCAATAAGAATACGGTGCATAGCGTGTGCTTGTCATCATGATGAGCACTAAATAGAAATATGCTAGCTAAGCATTCTGACGCGAAACCAATTTTATGAGCACCCAGACCACTGATCTATGCTAGATGAGATTGAAATAGTGAGCAAAGTTTAGAAGTGTTTTTGTTTGCATTTTTCTTGCACAAGTATATAGGTCATAGGTAGTATAAAAAATTGCCGTTCCACAAGGACTAAAGCGAAAGTAGGCTAATTAATACAATTATGTTCTTAATTAGGTCGGGCAAAGTCCTTTAAAGTATTTCAATTTGAAAGAAAATTTTGGTTCAAAGCAATTAAATTGGAATAAGCAAACTAAAACTTGATTCTAACTATAAGAAATTGATGCTCTAGAATTACTTCTCCCTCTATACTCCATGAGACTAATTATTTTCCCCTCAATTGGCTTTAATAACAAATCAAGTGTTTGTCTAAGATTCACATGTAGTAGAAAGACTTTCTCAAGTTAAGACTAACTATGTTTTCAAAGAGTTTGTTCAATCTCTTGTAATAAGCGAGTGAAAATAGTTATTAAAACCAATCTTATAACAGTAATAACAGGTTAATAGATAAATATCTTTTCAATTAACATATATACTATCCATTCAAGAATGAATTTCAAGACTAGTATGACTTAATTCAAGTTTTTGAAATAAAAAGATCTCTCTCAAGCATCATCTCGTTGAATAAATCAATCTAAGTTGTGGACAAGCACTAAGAAGTATGAAATATAGAATAAAATCAACACATAATACTTCATTAAATGTTAGAAAAGAGAGAATAACATAGTCTCAATTCATATAGAGTTTCAAAGTAACCCTAGAAAATAAATTAAAGCTTAGCTACTCATGTCCAAATGTAAAGAAAAACTAAGCCAAACAACTGAGTATATGATAAACTAAGTAGAAAATTAGAGAAAAGTGACAAAACCAAGGTAGAAATCCCAAAATCTCTTAGAATGACCACCTAAGCTCCAAAACTCTTCAAGAACTCCTTCCCAAACTCCCTCCTTTCGTGCCTCAGCTTCTCTGGGTGTAGAATAGCTCATTTTCGATGCAACCCTAGGTTTTATTCTTGTTTTTTTGCTTCAGTTTTCAAAACGCACAACATTAGATTTCACACATTCACTATTGGTTCACTATAGGGAACCCATAACGAATTTGAAGTCAGTGACAAAGCTTTTTCAGGTGACTTTGCTATGGCTTTGCTGTAGATGGCCATGGCTGACAAAGAGATAGAGAGGTCCTATTTTAAGGCACTTTCGCTATGGCTTTGTTATAGTTAATCCATTGCCAAAAGGGCAGGCAGAGAGGTCATCTTTTGAGGTGGTTTTGGCATGGCTTGGCTATATTGAATCCACAATGAAGGCATGCTTTTACAACTTGTCATCTTCACCTATGTGGAGGAATTTATGAGCTCTTTAACTTTTATCCATTAATCACAATTATATACATTTAGCTCAAGATTTATCAGAAGTTTGAGTTTGCTTTTGTCACATCACATTTTCTTTTTGAAACTCTTTAAATGCAGAATTTGAACCCATAAATCAAGAAAAAGAGAAGAAAATATGCTGTAATATTATCAATTTCTAAGAATTAATAGTTTTTCTAGTGTACTTCAAATTGAAGCGCCATAAATTAAACGATTGATCATAGACTCATACTCAATGTGTACATCTTTTGATCCCTATTGCATACATCTCATGTTTTGAGCTATTATTAATTAGTGTGCTAAAAAGAAAATATGGTTGAAAATTTTTCACCACAAAGCAATTGTAAATCAGAGAAACATTGGTGCTTTTCCTCGTCAAAGATGAATTATTGTATAAATATGAAATATATGAGAAATAAATTAAAGTTAACATTTAGACAAACGTAAGGAAAGAGATATATTAACAAGAATTAATACAAACAAAATTAATTTGTCTTGCTTCAATTGATTTTCTTTTTTATCTGCACATTTTCCATAAAGTGAAAAATAAAAAACAAAGCCTCCCTTGAAAAAACATGCAAAATTTACATGAGCAAACAAAGGGCAATTCTTCTTTAGGCTTTTAGAGCCTCTTGGCTGCGGCTCGGTACATAGTTGCATATCTGTGAAACAAGGCAAGAGCATTGCTTGTGACCTGTTCCATGTTCAAGACCTGACCCCTTATGGCAGCCTTCATCTTACTCATCCTATGACCTGGAAAGTAATCCACACACGTGCTTGCATCTGTAACCGCAGTGCTCACCCACGTCTCTACGTTGCTTATGTGCCATAACACATCGTCGTTGATCGAAGTGCTTGGGATCTTATTCAACCTCTCAAGCTCTCTTATTGAATGGCCAAGCTCATCCACACTATCACCAATCTGCTTCAAGCAATCTTGGAGAACAAAATAGTCTCTAGGATTGTTACTATTCTTGAGTGTCTCAAATTGTTTGGCCACTTGCTGCAAGTAATCTCTTGTGCGAAGTGTCCGTGAGAGACTTACAGATAAGGCCACATGAGTCAATTGTTCTGGGCTTTGAATACTTGAATTGGCAAATTTATACAAGTAGCGAAGGCATAGATCTGGGTACAAAGTGGACTTACAAGAGGCTTTTATAAATGCGACGGTTTGAGGATCGTATCGAGGATGAGGCCTTTTCAAGGATGGCTTAGCTAAAGCTTCAATGGAGAAGAGAGACAAAAGGAGCATCATTAGCAATGTGAGGTTGATGAGTTGTGCCATGTTTATTCTCTTGTGTGGGGATGAAGAGAGAATTTTGCTCAGCACAAAAGCAAGTTGTATTTGGCGAAAATGACACGGGGCTAAGGTGCTTTATATAGAGGTTCAGATTTAGGGCATAATATCAGGACGGTCCAAATGATCTTATATAGACGGCTAGATTATTTTATTTTATTTTTCATATGCTTATGTTAAAAAATACCGTTTCTAAACTATTGACTTTATTTAAAGAACAATAATCTTGATCATTCAAATTAGTATCTTCTAATCAATAGTTTAATTAAATTAGTGTGCACGCACATGCTGCACATCACATGGTGCACTTGTCGGAGATTTCTTCTATACGTGACCAATTGCTTAGCTTTTTCTTTCTCTTTTCTAATCCTGATTCCTCCTTCCATCTCTAGATATAGTACCCATTTTTGTAAGCTCTTGTTGCATTTTATTATACCTTTTTCAAAATATTTTAGGGTGTTTTATTCAAAATATTTACATATGTACCCTATTTAGTAATTTTTTCCCAATCCCTAATAAATGATTTTACTATCAACATAAAAATTTTAATTAGGGAGGGTTTTGGAAAGATGGAAAATTTTTTTTGATACAATAACTTTCTTTCTTACTTAGTCTCTTTGATTTTGGCATCTAGGTATTATATTCTGCTTGAAGAACTGAATATGCAACCATAATAAGCTTTAATTTTAAAAGAAGTATTCATTATTTAGTTGGACGGTCAGAAACTTAGAGATAACATTTACATTAATTTGAAGCAATTATTAATATATTACATTAGATTAAGATTAATTAATCATGTCGCAATGGTTATTGGAATGGATCTGATCTATATAAAGTAGTGTGATTTAGAGAGAATAACCTGTAAGTGACTAATAGCTTATTCGAAAATCAAGCGGATCATTTTTTCAAGGGTTAAGAGGCATTTTTGCCTTGGAAGTTTTCACCAAGGATAATTTTACCTTGAAAGGTTTTTTTTTTTTTTGGAGGGGGGCATTTTATCCTAAAAGTAAAAAAGAGAGCATTCTTGCTCTGGTCATTATCTTAGTTAATTTTGATCGTTTGTTCACCAAATATGTTGAGTTAGTAATTCACATGTCATTATTCACATTATTTTGTTACATTGGAAATATGCACCTAGAGTATGTCATCTACTTCGTCTTTTTTCAAAGTTGGATTTATAACTTCCAGGATATATTTGCACTTTAACAAAAAGGACGTTAAAGACATGTAAACTGTCATTTTAACATATTTGATTAACTAATAATCAAAATTTACTACCCAAAAAACTTTGAGGGCAAAATTGTCCTTGGTGAAAACTTTTGTGGCAAAAATGCCCCTTAACACTTTTTTTTGAAAAATATGATCAATGAAAGAAGGTGGAAATCAGTTATTTTCGTTTTTCATCAACAATTAGATTTCTAATCTGAGCTTTACTTTCAAGAAGAGCCATATCCTGATAATAATAATAGAAGCGTATTAAAAGGAAGAAAACTTTGTTGGATGGGGTCTCTCATGGCATGTGCAATAAATTAAAAATGGTCAAAGTTGGTTTTATTAATTTTTGTGTTTAATTAAGGTCCAAGTGTGATCAAAGAAACATAAATTATTGACATGAAGCTTAAAATGGAGAAAAAAAGTGTATTTAAGTTGAATGCATGATTATTTAGGCTTTTTCTTTGTGTGTCTTATTTGAATATACGCTCGACATGGAGATAATTTGGCGATTTTATCGGGTCTTTGTTCATCAGAAAAGTGAAAAGCTAAGGTATAATCACTTGTTTGTAGTTTTGAGGGATTGGTTGGCAAAATATAAGATTGCCTCTAAATCAAGCTATATATGAAGATTCCAGAGGGCAATATTAGGATTCATAAGGTTACATTTTAAAATGCTGTTGCAAGTGGGCTAGCGAGGCAGAATAATTAATCTTCCGGCAAATATCATCAAACACCCAAAAGCAGCAAGATAAACATATACGCGAAAATATTGAAAAGGACACTAAATTTATTTCTAAGCCAGTTGTTGATTTGAAGTAAAGTATATATATTATATACTTTTGAAGGTTGATGAATAATGTAATTTTTCTTATAAGTTTTATACAATAATATTATTACATACATGCGGATATTGATTGATGATGATATTGAGTTATGATTTGATGATATTTTTGTAAGACTTGAATAAGGAAAAAAGATAATTTTTGAGCCGTAGCCTAGCTATTATTTTCAGGGGAAATTAAAAACTTGAAATTTTTGTGCTACATATATTGTGAAGCATAGCATGAGACGGCATCTATTGCTGTAACCTAATAATAGAACCGAGAGTTCTACGCTTGTAAACTTGCATGACTTTATGAAGGCGACGTGGATACATGCAATAGGTACTTATAAAGGAAAGCGGAGACAAGAAGTTAAATCGTCTAGAATTACGCTATTTGATCTTAAATATAAGGTAAAGTTGACTTTTTTTTGGAGAAATTAAGGAAGCTAAATAAGTTATTTAATCTTATCATATGTTATGCATCATTCCTTAGATTATATATTGGTTTTAAGTAATACAAAATAGTTTGGAGAAAATATTAAAAATAAAGATATATCAAAGTAATTTAATTAGTTTTCTTTATATCTTAAAAAAAATCAATCATGTCTTATATTTTGGACTGAAAGTAATAGCTGTAGATCAAATGTCAGAGGGTGTTGATAGGGGAGGTGAATCACACCTTGCGGCATATTACCTCCCATCCTAAATGTAGGGAGTAGGCAATAGATTCACTTTTGTTCCTAGATACTCTACCAATACCAATCCTTAATATAAGACACATAATAATAAAGAAAGACCATAATATAATTCACTTAATTGCCTTCTAAATTTATAATTTTTTCTCAAACCATCCTTATTAATTACTCCCTCCAGTAATTAATATAAGGTATATTTGATGAATTGATCTTGGTGCTAAATATAAGACATAGTTTTTATATTTGTTTTTTTTTTAATTTACTCCTATTAATGCTCCCTCAATAACAATAATCAAGGAGGAGAGAGAAGGGAAAATTAAGAAAGATGACTAAAATGCTTTATAAATTACATCTTATATGAACTAACTTCCTTAATATAATTAAAGTAGGTAAATATGTCATTATTAAGGACTAAAGAGAGTAATATAACAAGGGGTATAATGGACATGATTAAAAGGGTATATTTTAGGAAAATCAACACACATTTATCACAAGTAACTAATTTAACTAATTTTCTTAATATCTATTGGTTATTGAGCTCCTTATTAGGAGCATGAGGGAAAAATAGAATGTAGACTCCTCCTAACCTGTCAGCAATATATTTTGAGCCGTCCATCATTCTAACAAAAATCCAATCAACTTGGTTATCGTCATTCTGAAAGCAGCAACCTCTTAACCCTTGTACACCATTCAATGCTTATATATATATATATATATATATATATAAAATTTTAGGTGGGTAGACACCGTTAACACACTAGGGCCAAATCACACCTCCAGGCTTAAAGAGTACTTATAGAGATACTTCTAGATCGCCCACTAATGAGATCCTCACGTCGACCAGCAGGTATCGAATATTCTCTCTTTTGAGAGATGAAGGCTGACGCCTTAGTCAATTATATCATACCTCTCGTTTGGAGTTATAAATTTGAGGATAAAGAACCAGCCTCATAAAAGTTGCATGTGGAGGACCATATATATCTCATCAGGGAGGGAAGAGGCTTGTGTCGCAACTTGGACCGACTTTCTAATAAGACCACAGACACATTGGACTTTTAGCCACCGGGGACACACACACACACTCATTGGACTCCGATTTCTATAAACCCAAACTACAACAGATAAGAAGTTGTATGTGGTCAGTGTAACTTGACAGGGAACCCAAAACCCAATCTTTAACGCATAGGGAAAGCTACAAGAGAACTTCCACTGAAAAAAAAAAATATGAATCAAAGTTTCTCATTCCCACAAAACTCACAAGACATCTCCATTTACTCAAAGTTTCCGACAAAAAGTTTCCCCATTAAATTCGTCGTTATATTTCCTACACAACACTTTAATTTATCTGTGACAGGATGAGAGCCACCTTTTTAATGTCCTTCCAGGCATGTGGGAGACTCCACCGATCTTTTCATATATAATTGTACCATCTTCCAGAGAAGGCACATATATTTTGATTTTAGGACACAGAGCAACAAGTGTGTTAGATTTTGCCGTAAACAAATTATACATGAAATAGATAAACATGTAATATTAATAAACACACTTTTGATATGTCAACAAAAAAAATATTTTTTTTTCCATGGACTCCAATTCTTTGCTGCTATTGGAGTATGTTATAATATGTGTTCTCCATATTTGGTTATTCTACATTGTCAGGTTTCAGATTGTAGGGTTACAAAATAGCAGGTGCTGGCTAAGTTGTTCTTCTCATCACAGTTATGGGCACCTATCTGCTCCATCTGGATACAACTTCAAGAATCTAGATTTAAAACTTTCTTTTAGGGTTAAAGTACGCCCAGCACCCCGATTTATTGTCTCATGTTAGTCTGACCGTTTAAGTTGCTGACTCATCTCTAATTTGACTAAAAATCTGAATTGACATACCACATAATCATATGACATGACGTTTTGGTGATAACAACTAGCAGGCCTTTTATTTTTAATTTTTTATTATCTCTGAAAGTTAGGCTTCGTTCGTTCGGCTGGAGTCTGGAAGAGGAGAAGTCAGGCCGATGAAATTGGCTGGGCAAAGAGCATCGATCTTTCATCCTTGCTGGTCTGGGTAAAGACTAAAGAGCTTCGTTCCTCCATTTACTCCTTCTTATGGCCGCACTGTTCACCCATTTACTCATATTGAAAGCAAAAACCAGACATAATATAGATTAAAAAAAAAAGTGGGGAGAGTAAGATTTTGAAAGTAATCTATGAAGCCAAACAAAAAATTGTGTGCGGTTGAATCATTGTGTGCTGATTTGAAAAAACGATAAAAGCAATAGCAATAAAAAATCATTAATATGCTGTGGTGGTCTTTTTTTTTTTTTTTTAAAAAAAAAAGACATAGGTTGAAAGCAAAAACTGGACGTAATGGAGATTGAAGGAAAAAATCAGACATAACAGATTTTTTTTTTTTTTTGGGGGGGGGGGGGTGGTTTGAGATCACCGCTATAGACTTCACGATTTTGGGATTTTGGTCTGCTTCAAGAGAATGAACCCTAACTTCCTTTTCTGTTGATGTGATTTATTCAGCGTTAAAAGACATCCTTAAGGCTTTCGGAGATAATATTATAATAAACATAAAAGAGCTGATTTATATTTAACAAAATGAAAAACACTCCAATCAATTCCAGGCCACCTCATATGACTACGTGGATTGCCAACTTAGATTTTTTGGTCAAATTGAAGTTGAATCAGGGATTTAAACGGTCAAACTCTCAGATGTTAACTTTTGATCTAATTGCACTATTTTAAATACTCAAGGGTTGAAATTGTACCACAAATAACTTTAGGGCATTGGTTGCAATTAAAAAAATATTTATGGGTGCTAGGTGCACGTTAACCCTAATTTTTAAATAAGGTTATTTTTTGAAAACGTGACAGTTCAAAGATTATTCTTATTTTATATTCTATACACATTAGATCGGATTCAATTTGAATGCTTGTGATGAACACGTCTAGATCTAGTTAGTCTAGATCTAGTTAACCTGGATGGTCCAAATTTTGTTTACTTTTAGTTTAAAATATATTTTTTTTCATAATTTAAAATAAAGGTAATCTATTGCCTATCATTTTTTTAGAAAATGATTTTTATTTGAAAATTATCAATTCAAAATTTTAAATATATCCATATTTAAAATTAGATTTAGATCGATGATACGGCATATGGATAGTGCATTTCTCACCACAACAAATGGCATCATGTTATTCATCAAATCATTGTGGTGAGCACTCAAATCAGTTTTAGATTAGATTTAGACGGTAATTCCAGTACTCATTGGTTAGCACTAAAGTGCCATTTCTTTGGCTCGCCTTAATATAGGTAAAGTCCCTTAATTAAGTAATCCCAAATCAGTGCCTTAGATCTTATGTGCCATTCTCAGCGGGAACTAATAGGGGTTTTGCATATTTGAAGAGGGATTTATCTGTATTTTCCCTTTAATTTATTTTATCTTCGGGGACATCTTAACAGATGAAATAATTCTTAAGTACAGCTTTATTATAATTTATACATAACTCAGATCATTTTCAACTGCTATTCCTTGAAAAGACGGTTAAAATTACAAATAAGAGAAAATATGTGGTGATTTTCCTTTTAAAGGGAGGGCAATTTTAATTTTAAGTAGACTTGCAGGATGAGAAATTATTGTGAATATATGATATATATGAGTGCTATGTTGTTAAAGGTTAGATTTGATAAGACTATTTCTTGATTTTTTTAGCGTTATTCTCTGCTGCCTATATATACTATAAACGGCCGATTGTATATATTATCACTGAGTTAATAAACTCATTAATTGTTATTCAGTGATTATCATGGGCCAACCATTTAACAGACATTAAGGATCCTATTTACACACAAATAGTATAGAAGAGAGAGAGAGAGAGAGAGAGAGAGAGAGAGAGAGAGAGAGAGAGAGAGAGAGAGAGAGAGAGAGAGATTAACAAATACAGACAAAGTGAAACGTTTTTAATCCATTTGATTTTCATTTTTCAGCGTACTATTTCAGAAACAATAACAACAAAGCCGCCCTTAGCTTCAAAAACCATGCAATATTTACATGAACAAACAAAGGGCTGTGTTTTCTTTGAGCTTTCAGGGTCTCTTGGATTGTGCTGCTTCTCGGTACTTAGCGGCATATCTGTGAAACAAGGCAAGAGCATTGCTAGTGACTTGGGCAACATTCAAAACCTTACCCCTAATTTCAGACTTCATCTTATTCATCCTATGACCTGGAAAGTAATCCACACAAGTGCTCGCATCTGTAAGCGCAGTGCTCATCCACGTCTCTACATTGCTTATGTGCCATAACACATCGTCGTTGATCAAAGTGGTTGGGATCTTATTCAAACGCTCAAGCTCTTTTATTGAATGGCCAAGCTCATCAACACTATCACTGATTTGGGTCAAGCAATCTTGCACAACAAAATAGTCTCTCCGATTCTTACTATTCTTGAGTACCTGGAATTGTTTGGCCACTTGCACCAAGTACTCTCTTGTCTGTAGTGCTCGCGAGAGACTCACAGCTAAGGCCACATGAGTCAAGTGTTGTGGGCTTTGAATATTTGAATTTGCAAATCTATGTAAGCTGCGAAGGCACAAATCTGGGTATAAGGTGGTTTGACAAGAGGCGTTTATATAA
This sequence comes from Acacia confusa, assembly GCA_037074495.1. Taxonomy (NCBI): domain Eukaryota; kingdom Viridiplantae; phylum Streptophyta; class Magnoliopsida; order Fabales; family Fabaceae; genus Acacia; species Acacia confusa. The sequence goes on along the minus strand of CM073502.1, from coordinate 39,271,032 downwards.
GCAACGGTTTGAGGATCATATCGTGGCTGGGGTCTGTTCAAAGATGGCTCAGCTAAAGCTTCAATGGAGAAGAGAGACAAGAGGAGCATAACTGGCAATGTAAGGTTGATGAATTGTGCCATGATTCTTCGCTGATGGTTGAAGCCTGCAATATTAGTTCTGTCTCTATATGTATATACTTTGTGGGAGGTGGGATGAAGAGAGAATGTCGAAGTTCCAAAGCAGGTTGCAGTGACGGAAAATGCAAGAGGCTAGGGTGCTTATATGGAAGTTGGGAGTTGATGCGTATCCTCTTTACCGTCCAAATGATCTTATATCAACGGTGCTGATTTAATTATTGATTTTTTATATTTTTTTAATCTTAGAATGAAGGTTTTGAAAAAATGATATAATTGATGTTATATAATCCATTATGCTTTATTTAAGACACAAAATGATTAGCTTTAATTAAAAGTGAAGTATGCAAGCAAGATGTTGAATATGCTCCATACACAATAGTAGTTAAATTAATAACATTAGCATTAATTGAAGCAAGTATAGTTAAATTACGTTAGATCACTCTTGATCATCTACCAATGGATTTAACAATAATTGATCCAATCTCCATTAAATTATTGATCAGGGTCTCAACTCTCAAGCATGTGAAGTCAATTAATATATATAGGGAGTCAACGTTTTGTACGCGTTTTCGGCGATTCCAATAGGTCTTTGTCCATTAATTAGAAATTGTGATAAAAGCTAAGACAAACCATATTCACAATTCATATAAGACTACATCTTCCGGAAAATTAATATCATCAAACACGGTGAATAAAAAAATTGATATCATTAAACACATACACAAGCAGAAAAATAAAAGAAATATTCTGAACAAGAGGACATTATCCGGATGCATAAAGCATGGAAGTAAGATAGTCAAACTCATGAGTTTAAGAAAATTCATGTCAATGACGTAAACTTGTATCGTGGACTCGAATCATAAGTTTATAAGAGTTTACGTTTTTCAATAAATAGGTATTAACATTGTATAATTAAATAATTAAAAATATAAAAATGATAATAATTTGATTTAAATATATTTTAAATCCAAATAATTGAAATTAAACCCATCAACATTCATATTTTAGTATACTCAACAAAGAAATTTTTATAAAATTCATAAATTAAGCTAATAAGCATGATCAAATGGAAAAAGTTAGCATGGATTTAAGAGAGAGTTAACATGATTTTATAAGGTAAAAACGTAAAAAAGAGAAACTCGATGTGTGAACTCGTGAATTTTAGTTTATAGCTAACATGAGTTTAAGAGCGCCTCGACACAATTTTGTAAGGTGAAAACATAAAAACAATAAACTTAAAGAGTAAGCTCGCAATTTTGATAACAATGCATGGAAGACTATGTCCATTTTCCATACTTGTAATTATTATGAACTATTTTAAGAAAAAATTGATGAAAAGTTCATGTTTAGAAATTTTATTGGCTAGAAAGACTTAATATGTTTTTATAGACTGAAAATAGTGGTACTCCACAAGATTTTATACGCAAAAAGTACCAATATTTGAATTCAATTCATTATAGCCAATAAAATTTTCAAATTGAGACTTCTTACCTATTTTTCTTTAGTTTAATTAAATGTATGGTGCAAAAGATTATACTACGTATATAATAACACTTGTTTCGATACCATTTACTTGTTAAGCATAAAAATTAAATGTTCATTTTGGAAAAAGCTTAGTTATCAATTTAGAAAAGGAAACTTGCTAACAATGTTCAATATGCAGAAGACGGCTCTTTGTAGCCTAAAAGTGTATACTTTTTTTTTTGAAAAAAAAAATGTTATTGGACTTGTTATTTTTGTTTACTTGTCAATTGATCAAAGGCAACTTGTTAGACGACTCTTTATAGCTTGAAGTGTAATCGTCAAATGATCAAGGGAAACTTGTTGACAAGTTGTCCGAATTAAATTGACAACTGAACTTTATTAAAATGACAAGTTCATGATTTACACATCTTCAACCAGTACGTTTCATTTTATAAAAAAATTCTCCTTTTTTATACCTTGAACATTGTTGATAAACTCTCCCAAGTAAATTCACAATTAAACTTTAATAAAATGACAAGTTCACTCATGATTTGAACAAGTACACTGCAAGTTATAAAAAGTCATCTCCTTCTGAATATTGAACCTTTTAGATAATTTTTTTTAGTAAATTGACAACTAAATTTTACTAAAATGACTAGTTCGATCACTTATGTTTCTAACAAATAGGCTTTAAGTTATAAGTAGTGATCTTCATATTTAACCTTATTAAGAGTTTTTCTTAGTAAATTGATCACTAAATTTTATCAAAATGTGAACTTCAATTATGTTTTCATAAATAAATAGTTTGGCCACGAAATTCATTATATATGTAATGTAAAAACATAGTGAAAAGTAGAAACAAATATTACCTAAGAAAAGTGTAAATTCACACATTTTTGGGAGCAAGATTCATCTGATATTACAAGAGAAACTGTTAATTAATGTAACATCCCATTTTAAATGTGGCAGAATTTTTTTTTAAAAAAAAACATAAGAACGGTGATCAGAGTTGAGCATTTTTATCAACTGAGTAACTGAATTTAAAGATATATGTCCACAGTGTAATTGTACTCATACAGACATTCATTGCTCAGAAAGGGTAGCGTCTAACCAGATTTAATAGAGCTACAGAAGTAAACTCCTTCTGCCATCCAACGCCGGCTACCTGCCCCGAACCTCAACCCTTGGTTTTCCCGAACCTGAAGCTACAGCTGAGATCCAATTTCCAATTGGATCTCAGGTAACGGTTAACCTTATGCTCAAATAAACAGTATATGGCAACAGATATTCATAATAACATCACAGCATATCAATACTAAATCACACAACAAGTACCACAACCAGTACCACAACAAGTCTGCACATATCCAGTGCCACGACGGCCCATCGTGTCCTCAGCGCTAGGAAAACCTTACGGCGTTATCAAGACTATAACCCGTACAAAGCTGTATGTACAACTGCCCTCTCTCGGCAGAGTCTCAATAAATGACATATCAATCACATATATGAATATATGCAGCATAAGTGTTAAGGTTACAGTACGCGTCCGTACCTCCGTTGACGATTTCTGGTACTTTCGTCAAATTACGGCACGTTCGACAGCGGTACAACAACGGTGACAGCGGAAACAGCGGTTCGTGGTTTCGAATATCCTATACGGATAATATTACTTATATGAGTATTCAGAACAAAAACGGGCATTTTAGGTACAAATTACCATTTTGCCCCTAATTTGACTTTTCGGCGGAATTTCGCCAGAGCTCCGCTATTTTGACTTTAATTTCTCAAAATTTTTGCTATAATCTTTCCTCTATCATATTTCTAAGATAAATATCATATTTATTCCTAAATCATGATATTTAACTAACTTTGAAAATTTAGAGACTATCCTAGCAATCCTACTATAACTACCGAAAGAATTACCGAACTAAAGATTAAGGACCGAGGAACTTACTCAGAGCTTCGCTAGGATTTTCCCCGGACTCCTCCTTCATCCTTCCTCTCCCAAGTTTTCAAAAATCTCAAGAGGCTTGGTGTGTGAATTGTGAAATGAATGAAGGGCTATTTATAGGAAAAGGGAAGGGCATTTTCGTAATTTTTGTCTGATCGAATTCTGACCGTTGGATCGCACTTTTGTGAAGTGGCTTGATCTTGGCCCTCCATGTGTCTTTGCCGACCTCATCCCCCACAAAAAGACAAAGGATGATGACATTAACATGCTTAGGTCATCTTGCTTTATCAGATAACATCCCTGGTTCGGTGTCCTGATCGTGAAATTTCGTAGAATCTTAAAATTCCGGGAATGACAGCTGAAGATCTTTTCTTCCTCTTCGAGAATACTGGGTTTTCCTGACCTTATATTCTTGTTAAGGATACTCCGTTATCAGCCGAAAATCCTCGGTAATCACTACTGGGTACAGAAATGACTTCTGTCGGTGCCATCTTCTAGATAAAAATCCACTGATCAATAATACACTCTGGTTTTTCCACACTTATCCCCAGATTCTCACAACGGAATTATTTTCTAACGGTTCTCATTTTGGTTATCTGCTTAATTCCTACAAAATATCTTCCTATCCGGATTTCCAAATCACTCCGTCAGTTACGGAAACGACTTCGGAGACCGGCTATCTCAAGGTAAAAATTCACTCGTTCATAATATACTCTGGTCCTAATTACCCAGTTCACGGTTTTCTATGTAGGATTTTATTTCTATCCGTTCTCGTTTATCCTGTTCATTTTTTCCTCTGATTATTATATTATTACCTAATTAACACATGTTTTAACTTTTATATTATCTTATTAAAATATCCACTCATCCTTATCTCTCCAAAAATTTCGGTCACCCCCCTTATATATATATATATATATATATATATATATATTTTCCATTTATCTCAACCACAAATATTTATTTTCCAAGAATTTCCTTATTGGTCCATAATTGATTTAAGCTTTTATAATTCCTTAAATAATCCTAAGTCATTGATCTTTATTTATTACTAGCATTATTACCTCTTATTCCTTACTAATTATTTAATTAGGCCCTTACTAATAATTATTCATTAATAGTAATTATTTATATTTAATTAACTTTCATATCTCCTAAATTCTATAATCTTACAAAATTCCTAAAAATTACTTAATTAATCCCTAACTAATTCTTAATAATTTTTTATCAATTAAAACCAATTATTTTCTCACAACAATTCTATTTACATCTCTAAGTTAAGCTTTATCCAAATTATCAAAAATCTTAAGGCCGGTTCTAGTCTTTAATTTTCATAAGAAATAATTTAATAAATTGTCTAAATTAAGGACAATATTCTTTCTAATTTTTAATAATTATCCTTATGCCCTTTAGAATTTTTCATAATTCCTTTTAGGATGTTTTTTATGTCCCTAAAATGCATTTTTAAGCCTTTCCGGCCCTTAATTTCCTTTATTTTCCTTTGAACTTAAACTACTTATCTTACACTTTGAGACCACACATTCACCTATTACCAATAGGTTTTATTTGTTAATATAATATTCCAGATAAATAATTATCCGGGTATTACAATTAAGAATCCTGTTAAGTCAATAATTCTAATTAATAATAACAAGGCTATATCTAATTATCGAAATTTCATTATCACTGAAAGACAACCTCATTCCCAAATTGTTTACTTAGTTTTCACAAGTAATTAATTTTCTTAGAATTCATACTGATTCTACGCAATATCAGTAGTGATCCAGCTGTGAGAAAATTAAAAGAAATTAATTCCATAAGTTTTAAATGTTAGACTACTAAAATCGGATATAAACAGTTGAGTTTAAGTTAAACCACTTGGAATCCAAGTAATCCACTTGGGAATGGAGTTGTCTCACAATGGTCCTTCAACCCAAGTGGGTTATTTGGTTTTCACTTTTAGTTTATCTGTAATTCACATTGATTCTACGCAATTTCAGTACTCCAATTGTAAGAAACAGATTTGAAATTAATTTCACAAGTTGTGAATGGGCATACTAATTGTTTATAATCAATAGTGATAAATAATTATTTCATTATTTACATTAACAGTGTTCTTGTGTGAAAACTGAAGGCTGCCTTTCCGTGAAGCTTCTTGCATCCGCATTGCACAAACAATCAGGGTTGGTATTTTTGTATATGAAAATGTTCATAGTACAGTGTCCTTTTATTCAGAATCCCCCCCCCTAATTTTTTGCTATGTTTTTGGGTGTTTATCAATATTTTTTGCCACACTAGTCCACTTGAAAGATTTTAATATAGGGTTAAGGTGTAAAAATACACATGAACTTTTTCTCTAAGAGCCCCTAGCACCACGTGCTTTTTTTTGGAGCAAAAATACACATGTGGTTACCATTTTGGAGCAAAAGTCACATCCCACTGTTAAATCACTGTTCACCACCGTTAAGTTACTGTTCACTTTATCTCTTTCTCTCTTATCACGGTGAACAGTGACTTAATAATAGGATGTGACTTTTGCTCCAAAATGGTAACCACATGTGTATTTTTGCTCCAAAAAAAAAAGCATGTGGTGCTGGGCGCTCATGGGGAAAAAACTCATGTGTATTTTTGTACCTTAACCCTTTAATATATAATCTTAATCATTTGTATTGGAAAAGTGAAAAAAAATAAAATAAAATTCAAGTCTTAAGATTCTTAATTGTGGTCTCTGGAATCTTCATAGCTTTATTAATTTAGAGGCAACATTATTATATCTTGCCGACCAATTCCTCAGAACTAAAAAAATGTGATTATATATTAGGTTTTCACCTTTCTGATGAACAAAGATCCCATAAAATCGCCTAATTATCTTCCATGTTGGGCGTTCATTCAGCATACTGAATGATAAACATTTAACTATCTATAGACAACTACAAAAATTATTAAATAATGAAGGAGAATAAAAAAACGGAGGGAGAATAAACATTGCGACCAAATTAATCTTAATCTAATGTAATTTAATCCTAAATTGGTCTAAATAATACAAATATTATCTCTATCTTCAAACCGACCAGCCAGTAATGTATTCTTCTTTTAAATGCCTCTTATGGTTCCATGCACGCAACTTCTTGCATGTATGTCGCCCTTTAAACTTTTTCTTAAATAAATAGAAAATATCAATATTATAATTAGCACTATGTAAAACTAATATTTTTACACAATTAAGATAAATAATAAAATAATAAAATCTGAAACATTATCGAGATGAGATGAGCGAAGTGTCAAGGAAAGGAGTCCGTTGGAATGTGAGCTCTTGAACACGTGCACCTTCGTTTGAGTTCGATATCAAATAGCATTACAAAAGAAATGGGGTTCAATTAAAGAGGTTCTTCCCTCCAATAACATCTTTATGCATGTTAGACTTTCTGTAAATTATCTTGTTTATACTTTCACTTTATTTTGGTGGGATATGGGTTAAGATGTATAATATTTAGGGTGGTTTTAGGTATTTATGATTGTTTGAATAAAAAATATCACTAAGAAAATAGTTAATTAGTGATGAAAATTCCGTTGCTAATTAATTAGTGACAGTTTATTTGATGACGAAATCGTACAATTCCGTCTCTAAATTTCACCACTAATCCACTATTTTTTAGTGATATTTAGAACCTGCCTTATTTATGGGAAAATTCTAATTAAATCAAACTGAAGTATTATAATCCAAATTCAGACCTACACTTTCAGCAAATTCTTAATTAGAGAAAAGGACTAATTAGTGATTTTTTAAATTTGAAAATTTATCTCAATGCCCCTAAATTTTTCCTAGCCACTTTCATCTTTTCTCAATAAAGAATGCCTCTTTCTCCTCCATTCTTCTCAGTCTCTCTCTCCATGGAACACCTCCTACCAAGAGTAAAAATCTGAGACCTTCGAATGCAGTAACAGTGGCTGTTCCTATATATATATATATATATATATATATATATATATATATATATATATGGTTAAATATCATTTTTGCCATGGAAATTCACCCTAAAAAATATTGGTCACTCGAAAAAATTTTTTGTCTCATTTTTGCCTAAAAAGTTTAAAAACGTAGCGATCTTACTTATTTGTTAATCTTGATCGTTGAATTGTTGTTTTTTTTTATAAACTTTTAGAGGCAAACTTGCTTCTTAAAAAAATTTCAGGGCAAATTTGCTCTTAAAAAAACTTCCAAGACATATTTTCTCTGTTTTTAAATTTCTGGGGCAAAAATGAGACCAAAAAAACTTCCGAGTGACCAGTGCTCATTAAGGTAAACTTCCATGGGAAAAATGGTATTTAACCATATATATATATATATATATATATATATATATATATATATAAAATCACACACATTTATTAATATAAGATGCAGTACATAGTATCAAGGGCTTCCCTTGTGAGAATATATTGAATCCTAATAAATGTAGAAGTCGTGCAAAATGAGAGAATACATACGTATGTGGAGAAAGATAAAAACATGAACACACCAGTGACTAAAATAAAAAACACTCCAACAACAGAGATTAAGAACCTTCCACCTCCCCGAGACAACAAGAACAATATTTGGGCTTGAACAATTCCATTTGCTCCTTCATTTATTGGCCTTTATGCGATGCTGGTCATAACCAACCAAAGGAATTGAGAAAATCATTATTGTGTTTGTTTTCTTATGGCCTTTGCATCTGGCTGCCATTTTCACTGCATCTAAAGGTCTCGGATTGTTATTCTTTGGGATGGTAGGAGGTGTTCCACAATGAAATTAGAGAGAGAGCGGTGTGAGTTGTAGGGGGATCCCTCATTAATTGAGAGTAGATGAAAAGGGGTTAGTAAACATTGATTCGACTCACCCTTAGTCGCCTCGGGGTCGAATCACTATTTACCACGAATTAAGTGCAATACAGTGCAATTAACTCGGGATCGTTCTCTTAATCAAGGAGCCAAATTTATTTTGTATTTCCTAAGATAAATTAAGTGATATAAACATGGTTAGAAATTTGGGGTTCCTGAATAAGTTTTTCTCTAATTAAAATGCATAAGTAAAATAAAGAAACTATTCCTATATTTTTTAGTCTTTTTGGAAATAACGAAAAATACTTTGGATAGAAAATTTAATGGTGAATGCTCTTGGTAATGAAGAAATGACTATCCTTGCTCTTAAAAAAATTATGGGAGTTAAAATTCATTAAGTTTTAAGGAAAACCTCAAGATACCACTTGAGTCCAATATTCTCAATTAATAGTAGCTCCTATAACCATAGCTAACTACTACCCCTTGAGAAATTGTTTGAGCCCACTTAATGCGTAATTGAAATTGGAATCATGCAACATGAGACTTCTAAACTTGAGTACTAAACAGTCCCTCAAAAGGGTACAAATCAACTACATTAATTAGACAATACCACGCTAATCAACATAGCTTCATTGAAACCACAAAGAAATTCATTCACATATAAAAATCACACTACAAAATCTAATCTCAACTACAAATATCAAACTAACAGAGATAATTACCATTAATCTCAGTTCCAGAATCATATATCAAAATTTAGCAATTCAAATATATAATCCTAGACTAATAGTAAGATAGATAAAACTCCCCTAATGTAGTCCAATAAGCTCAAGAACAATTCTTCATCACCAAGATCCAGAAGATTAGCCACTCTTAGTAAAAAAAATTCACTCGCCGGAATCTGGAAAGTGCTCGCCGGAAAATGCAAGAAGCTCGCCGGAAAATTCAAGAACTCGCCGGAATCTGGAAAAACCGCCGGAAAAAGAGGAAGAAGATGATGATGATCTCAGTCCAGTCCCCCCTCTCTCTTTTTTTTCTTTCCTTCTTCTTCCTCTTCTCTGAAACTCTGAATCTTCTCTTCTTTCTTTTTTTTTTTAGTTCTTCGTTCAACCTCCAGCCTCTTCGGTGGTTCAGTCCGGCGACGGGACGACGACGTGGAGGGCGGTGGTCTCGTGCCCGGCGCTACTCCCTCCTCGTTTTCGTTCCTTCCGTTTTCTCCCTGGACCCAGCCGCCTCCTTCCTTCCTTTTCCAGCTCTCGGTCTCCTCTGTTTTTTTCCAGCTCTCGGCTCTCTCCCGTCAGTCCCCTTCTCCTTCTCCTCTCTTTTCTCCTTTTCCAGCCGCCACTCCCTTCGTGCTCAGCTTCAGCCGCCAGCCCTTCCAGAACTCCAGCTCACTCACGGCCTCTCTCTCGTACAGCTCACTCACGGTCTTCGTCTCTTTTTTTTTTCTCCAGCTCCAGCCTCCACTCCAGTTCCAGCTCTCCCTCTCTGGTCCAGCTCTCCAACCTAATTAATTGGTTCTTGGTCAAAACGCAAGTTTTGACCAGGGACCAATTTGCAAAGAAAAAAAGTTTCAGAGAGGGACTAAAGTGTGAAATTTTGAAACATGTTTGGGTAAAACTGACATTTCTGAAAATACTGGGTCATTTCGTGTAATTTTCCTCTGTCTTCAAAAATATTAATTTTGACCCAAAGAACATTTTTTTTTCAAATTCTTCCATTTAATTCTAAAATTCCTATAATGCAAGATTAAGCACAATAGCATCAAAAATCTAAGAAATCATTTGTATGAATAATTAACAAATATTGACCATTTTACCCCTAATTTCACTTAATTCAATGCAAATGTCCTTAACTCAAATTAATGCTTAATCATGCAATAATGTCTCAAGAAAATACATTAAGAACCCCAATTTAATCATAAAATATCATGTAGAAATATGGTTCAATCAAACATTCAAGGTAAATTTACAAAATTCCAAAATTTCTAATTAGTCCTTTCAACCTGATTAGAAATTTGTTGAAAGTATAGGTTTGATTTCGGATTTTATTATTTTTTTATTGGGATTTTTTCCTAAATTAATTTGGATTTAATTGAATTTTCTTATCATTATGTTTGGTTCCATAATAATAATAATAATAATAATAATATTATTATTATTATTATTATTATTATTATTATTATTATTATTTCAATATATGTAAGCCTCTATAAGTATCTATATTATTTTCTTCCCAACAACTCTCTAGAGTTTCTTTATTAATTAGGATTAAGAAAGAGTTGCATGTTTTTCTATGTTAGAAAATTAATACTTCTTTCACTGGGGACTAATGGCCTAATGTCACTAAGAATACTTTCTTAAGTATGAGGTTGTAAAGAAAAAGAAAAAAAAACGTTGTTCCTTTTACACATATATTTGAAAATAAATATAATGTTCTCTTATACATTGATTTTCTTTTCGAGTATATACATTTGAATGCTTTTGTCAGTTTACTTATAATAATTGCTCTTGACATTATTCTGGTCTTACTGTCCCACGTGCAAAAACTAATGTAATCTTATGAACTCTAATTAATTCTCTGTGCTCTTGAGTCTCGAATCTTGAAAGCTTGATTTAGAAGAAACATTATGTCTTACAAACCAATAATTGCTCATGAGTAAGAACATTTAATTTGTTTTGTCTTAGCTTGTCACATTTCTTTCTTTCCTTTTTTCCTTCGGCTTGTCATTTTTCTGATGGACAAAGATGCGTCAGAATCGCTGAAAAAATATATATTGAGCTTTAATTCAAAACACAAAATATCCAATCTGATTAAAAACAGTTTCGTCGAATGAAATGTTTATTAAGGGATTATATTCAAACTTCATTAACAAAAAATTTATTTTGCATACTCTTTATTTAAGAGTTTTATAATAGTATTTAAAACCTGAATTAGACAATGATATCAAATATGACGGAAAAGGGGAAAAAGAAAACAGTTATACCTAAATTATTGTACTTCCATAAACTTCTTCCATTATAAGCTCTATTCTTTTTTCCCCCCGGTTCCCCACTTGACAAGCTTTATATGTTAATAATTTGACCGCACATGCCTTTTTTAAACTAGCGCATACTCCAGCAAATATTTTTCTCTCTAAATCAACACTCTTAATAGAGATTTTGGATCCATTGTTATAGGCATTGTGATGATATGATTACTCCTAATCTAATGTAATTTAATCCTTGCTTTAAATTAATGCAAATGTAATCCTCTAGTTTCTGATGGGCTAGCCATATGATAAAAGGGAAAATTACATTGTGGTCCCAATGACAAAAAAATTACAAAAAGTCTCAAACCAAAATTTTATATCAGAAAAGTCTTTAGGACTTTTTTGTAATTAATTACTATATTAATTATAACTGAAAATGTTATATTAATAACTGAAAATGCTGTGTTAACAATAAAAATTCTCAGTTGTTAATATGACATTTTAAGTTTTTAATACGACTTTTCAAATTGTGAGAATTTTTATTGTTAACATAACATTTCCAATTATTAATATGACATTTTATATTGTTAAAGGCCTCTGTCATCTTGGACAATTAATTATAAAAAAGTCCTAGGAATTTTTTTAAGACTTTTCTAATATGAGATTTTGGTTTAGGACTTTTTTGTAATTTTTCTGATTCTTGGGACTGTAATTTTCCCTATGATAAATGCTTCTTTTAAAGATGGTTCCACTAATGTGATGTTCCATGTGTAGTATACATCCACCTTCTTGCATGTATATTTTTCTCTTTACCTATATTCAATCATTTAAAAACGTCATTCTAACAGAAAAAAAGTAAAAAACAAATAATGAATTCTGGACCGTTAATACAAGATATCATTTGGGCGGCCAATATGATATGCACCGACTCCGAACTTCTATATAAACACCATAGCCTCTTGCCATTTTCTCCGACTACAAACTGCTCTGGAATTTTGAAATTCCCTCTTCACCCCACCTCCAACATAGAATATAGAGAGAGAACTGATATTGCAGGTTTTAACAATCAAGGAAGAAAGATGGCACAACCATAGTTATCAGAACCGGCTTGGACTGGCCGGGTTGACTCAGAAACTGGCGAACCTGTCCGAGCCGCTAATAGGATTGAATATACGTCAAAAACAGTTTTGGACCGGTCCGACCGCCGGATTTGGAGAAAACCGGTCCAGGCCGTTGGTGCATTTTTTTTTTTTTAACTTTGCTGAAGATATTGTTGGTCATCTACATTATTTTGATGATAATAGAGAGCCTTTCATTGATGCACCACCTTTGAATTCTTTGTCATGATTTTATTGTGTTTGGAGGTTATTTTGTAAACCCATCTTCTTTCTTCGAGCAAAAAAAAAAAAAAAACCCATCTTCTTTAATTTTGCTCCTATTTAATTGGGTTATTCATGTTTTAAACTTGTAAAAATGTTTTAGATACTTTTATTTTTTGTAAACTCATTTTTTATATATATTTATAAGTATGGTTGTATAATTTATAAATATAGTATGGTTTTCGAGATCGGGTCATAGTTATGCGGTTTAACTAATGACCCATTGACCCAGTACCCTGACCGGGTCGATGACCGGTCCGAGTCTGATAACAATGGGCACTACTCATCAACCTCACATTGCTAGTGATGCTCCTTTTGTCTCTCTTCTCCATTGAAGATTTAGCTGAGCCATTCATGAAAAGACCTCAACGTGGATATGATCCTCAAACTGTCGCTTATATAAAAGGCTCTTGCCAGACCACTTTGTACCCAGATCTATGCCTTCGCAGCCTTCATAGGTTTGTGAGTTCAAATATTCAAAGCCCAGAACACTTGACTCTTGTGGCCTTATCTGTGAGTCTCTCAATAGCACAACACACAAGAGAGTACTTGGTGCAAGTGGCCTGACATTTTGAGGCACTCAATAATAGTAACAATCGTAGAGACTATTTTGTTGTGCAAGATTGCTTGAAGCAGATCGATGATAGTGTGGATGAGCTTGGCCATTCAATAAAGAGCTTGAGCGTTTGAATAAGATCCCAACCACTTTGATCAATGACGATGTGTTGTGGCATATAAGCAACGTAGAGACGTGGATGAGCACTGCGCTTACAGATGCGAGCACTTGTATGGATTACTTTCCAGGAAATAGGATGAGTAAGATGAAGGCAGCCATAAGGGGTCAGGTCTTGAACGTTGCACAAGTCACCAGCAATGCCCTTGCCTTGTATCATAGATATGTAGCTAAATACCGAGAAGCAGCACGGGCCAAGAAACCCTGAAAGCTTAAAGGAAATATAGCCCTTTGTTTGTTCATGCAAATCTTGCATGATTTGTAAGGGCGGCTTTGTTGTTATTATTTGAAAATTATATGCAGAAAAATGTAAATCAATGGGATCAAGAATGTTTCATTTCGTCAAAATTCGTTAATCTCTCTCCCTTATATTATATATATGTGTGTGTGTGTGTGTTAAAAGAATCTTTAATATAATTCATATTGCATGTCTATTTAAAAATTGATTCCCTTTAAAAGCAAAAGCACCACATGTTTTCTGGCATCTGCATTTCAATCGTCTTTTCAAAATCAAACTTAGAAGATCTGTCGTTTTCTACATAATGGTCATACACATCTTCATATTGTGAGATATCTAAGAGGCCACTAAGTCAGAAACAGTCAATGGTGGAGGTGATGGAGAGTGCGATCTTGTTGGCTTTGAAATTGGGATTAGAACAGATGATCCTGCAATTTTGGGGCATTGTACACTGCTCCTATGATTGTGATAGGAATCAGTGGTGGATTTTAAGATAAATATTTGGGAGGCTAAATATATACTCATTAACTAATTAAAAAAATTTATAATTATATAACATGTTTAAAAAAAAATTGGAGGGGCCAAACTTCTTATGCAGCCCATTTTAACTTAGTTTTCAACATATTAATTTTTTTAAAAAAAAATATATTCTGAACAAATTTTTTTTTTAGGGGGCCATCTTTGTTCCTTAGAAGCTCTGCCACTACTGATTGGAATAATATTGCAATTTTTTATCTTGTTGATATATATAGAAAATGATTGGAAAATAAAGCACAAAATGGATCATTAAGGCTTAAAATAAACTTTAAGCCATTAACAAAAGCACAAAAAATAGTTGTTTCTTGTTGTTCTTGTCATTTCTGAAGGTTTTATTCACTGAGATATTGTTGTGATTTATCCGCAACGACATAATCTTAAAAAAAAAAAGTCAATTAGTGATGAAATTTTGATACTAAATTGACTTAGTGATGAAATTCGGGCACTAATTAAGTGGCAGTTAATTTAGTTAATTTGTGACGAAATCATCCAATTCTGTCGCTAATCCCTTTTTTTTTTTTAACTTGTCAAGGCCAAAAAACAAAAATAAAAAAACTTGTCAATGGCTCAGCTGATTACGAATGACAAGAATAAATTAGCAAATAACAGCTTTTGCATAACAAATGACAAGAACAACTCAGCCATTAACAAGTTATTTGTGCCACCTTTGTTCTTGATCAACTATATCCTGTTGAAAATTGAACATTATTGTCTATGGACTCTACCCATTACATTCAATAAAATATTTTGTATTCTAGGCCTCTCCAAAAAAGTGAACATGGTACCGGAGACCGGAGTTGCTCGAGTAAAATACACCTGAATTTCAAGAATCAAATTTGGGTACAATCTACCCCTCGTCCTTGGGTTCAACTGGCGTGGGGGTCGGTCTTCCCCACCTTTAGGGAGGGGGTTCGATCTCTGCGTTGGTCAAGGCGCTGGGAAAGGCATCCTAGGGGTCTAGGAAGCAGTGGTAACGCTGGTAGAGGTGAAAACATGTGTACTCTCTGGCCAATATCCTCTGTGGACTGGGCTCCAAGCACCCTGCCCGTGGACTGTGGGTGAGCCGACCCCTTTCCTAAAATTTTTCATATATATAAAAAAAAAATTGGGTACAACTTGGGTTTTCAAGGTGAACTGGATCTGGAGATCCCAAAGGGTTGGATTTTTTATCATCTTTTTCTCATCATGTCTCATGATCAATCTAAATCTGAATGGAATGATCGCAGTACTACTTTAGCTTTTATCTCCAAGATAAGATAAGAGATAAGGATCGAGGACAAAGAAGCTTTCGCAAGACCATTTGTAAGCGACAATTCCCAGAACCTCGAGAACTCAAACACAATCAAAAAAATCTTCCCCAGCTCCGTCATGTTTTCATCTGGTTAATTTTACTGCAATCCCAAGATTCCACGACAAGAACCTATGATCGCGTATTCGCGTTAGTGTCCTGTTCATTGGTAGAAAATCACAAGATTTGGCGGCAAAGGGATCGACCTGTAGAGTGTGTTTCTTTCATTGGAAGAAGTGAACAGAATAGCAGAAGATCCGATCACCAAAGGGTTCGTGAATTCCGTTTGCGCCAGAAGCTCCAATCAATAATTAAAGGCGCGTGATTTCTTATTGTAGGCTTGAAGATCGAATTAGTGAAGGGTTTCTGTTCGCCGGAGGAAGCCACAAGAATCGGAATACAAGAAGGAAGGTTTGTAATTAGTGTTTAGATCATCTGAAAGGAGAACAAATGATGGTAGACGGCAGTGGCGGACCTGCACTTGTGCCAATGTGGGCAAGTGCAAACACAAAATATATATAATTTAAGGAAATAATAACAATGTGTATAGATAGTGCAGTGGTTAACACTCCAGTCCTAAGCCCTAAGGTCTCGTGTTCGAATCTTGTGTTCGAATCCGCCTGCTAACCCTTTATTTTTTCCCATTTCCTTTCCTTTTTCCCATTTCCTTTCCTTTCTCGCGTCGTCTCTCCCATTTCCTTTCCTTTCTGGCTCGCTCTTCCATCTCGCGCTCGCTCTTCCGTCTATCATTTTTTCCGCCATTTCCTTCCTCGCGTCGAGACGTCGAGATCTCATGCTCCCACTACCGTCGATCTTGTCCTGTCAAAGTGGAGATTTCATGTCAGTTTTCTCTTCTCCTTCTCGTCTTATTTCGCCATCAATCTGTCTCTGTGTTTTGATTTCCTTTCACCGTCGAATGCGTCGATCTGTGACTTTGTTTTGGAGCTTCTAGTCGACCTGTGTTTTGATTTCCAATTTCAGCTTCTAGTTTGATCTGTGTCTTTGTGTTTTGATTGCTAATTTCAGCGATCTGTGTCTTTGTATTTGATTCCCAATTTCAGCTTCTACTTCCCAATCTCTTATTACCTTAAAACTTGAAGCTCTCGGTATATTTGATTTTGGATTTATTATAGCACAAGAGGCGGCTATTCTATTAAGGAGACTTTTTTTTTGTCGAATTCTGTTAAGGAGACTTGAGAGATTCTAATTGTCAAAAGAGGCGGCTATTTTTTATGGATGATGATTTTAGAGATTTAAATTGGGCAAAGAGGGCAGCCATTTTTGAAAAACGCCCAGAAAATGTGGGCATCTTGGGTCTAAAGACATCTTCAAATTAAGTGAGTCAAACAAATGCATTCAATTCTAATTGACATGGGCCTTCTGATTTGGTTTTTTAAAATAGTCTTCTTCAAGATTAGTATTCTTAGTCAATACAGATCCTTTTGCCATATTTGATGAGTTTAGTAATTAAAATAAGTCCCATCGATTTTACAGCCCAATTGCATTCAATGTTTTATTAATAGGGTATAACGCCCTTCACCTCATCGCCAGGGGAACAAACTGCAAGTACTACTTGAACAATACTCTGCTTGGCTTCGTTACTGACAACACTTTGATCAGCAGTATAGGTAAGTCCATTCTCTTCTGCAACCACAGATCTAGCTTGAATGATTCAAAAATTATTGGATGGTTTGGTCTGTTAGTTACAGTGAATCTGGGAAATTAAAGACAACATATGTGACATTTAAAGATCCAAAAGCACTTGAGATTGCGTTGTTGTTATTGATAAAGTCTATTTCCTTTTATGCATGTTTATGTTTCTATAGTTGTGGCAAATCTTAAAGTTTACCTTTTAGATTGCGTTACTGTTATTGTCAAAGTTTTTTTCTTTTAGAAAATGCATTAATTTAAAACGTTCCTTAAAAAAAAAATTCCTGGGGCGCTTCCCCCAAACCCCCAAACCCTTACACTAATTGTACACCCATAAACTCCAAATCCTGGCTCCGCCCACCGGTAGACGGCAAGAAGGTTGATGAATCGTCCAGTGCGGTGATCGGATTCAATCAACCCTTTATACAGTCATCCATCTAATAGACAGGGTACGTACAACCATAATCCCTCATATTTTCACTGGTAGTGAAAATTATAGTGTCTGGAGCAAAGCAATGATGATTGCCCTTCGTAGAAAGATGAAGCTTGGATTCATTATTCATAGAAGGAACATGGCGCGAGGAGTCATTTGATAAAGTGCTCCATGAGCACTGGGAGCGCTGTAATCCAGTGGTATTGTTATGGATTCTAAATTCGTTGTCAAAAGAATTGGCAAACAGAGTTGTATATTTCCGGCATGCACATGCTGTGTGGATTGATCTCAAAGAGAGGTTTGATAAGGTAACGGGCTGGCGAATATTCTCCTTACTTCATGAGATCAATTCATTGCAACAAGGTGATCTTTTGTTTCAGCATATTACACTCGATCGCCTCAAGGAGTTGTGGAAGGAGCGCTCTGCCCTTATTATTTTTAGGGTCATTACAGGCTACTTGCTCAAGCTTGGTGAATCACTCATCAAATGGAAAACTAAGAAGCAGGAAACAGTTTTATAGTCTTCGGCCGAGGCCGAGTATAGACTTTAAACTCAGCAGTGACGGAAGTCGTATGGGTAGATGGTATTTTGAGAGAACTTGAGATACATCGAGTTGGGCTGTTGGTGTACATATATAGTATAGCAAGGCAGCATTTATATCACCACACACCCGGTATTCCATGAAAAAACCAAGCATATTGAGATGGATTGTGAGTTCTTGAGAGAGAAGTTACAATCAGGCTTAATAGAATTGAAGCATGTACGAACACAAGATCAAGAGGCAGACATTTTGACTAAATCCGTGGCAAAGGAAGTGCAAACCAGATTACTTGACAAGTTAGGAACTATTAATGTGTTTCAGCCCAAACTTTAGGGGGAGTATATACTGAGATTGTAATCCCGTTTCCTATTGTAATTGGTATTGTAATGTGTGTAGTTTAGTTAGTTTAGTCTAGGTGTTTTCAGGTTATAACCGTTGGGTTTTAAGGCTTCTTAAAGCCCATTAGGTGTATGTATATAAGTGTCCAGGTGAACATTATTGGGTATGAACTCTAGCGGCCATTACATTCAATTAAATATTTTGTATTTTTCTACCAAAAAAATATTTTGTATTTTTGGGCCTCTTCAAGAAAGGTAATAGTTGCTTGAATGACATTGAAGAAGATGGAGGAGGAGCTCATGTTCACTAAAGAGTAATTAAGAAAATATTCAATTAACAGATTGAATGAACACTAAGCAAGATTCCTGTGAAAAAAGGCTATTGGTAATCCTCTGTCATTATATGTTGAGATAAGCCGGCACCTCTTCAATTTTCTCTTCATCGCATAAGATGCTTTCAGCTCTTTGATTTTCTTCAATCATTTGAATCCCTTATTTATAAATCAAAGTTGGAAAAAATGAAGTAGATAATATATAAACTTGCCATATAAACAAATTTGGTCCATTGATGGGTAAACTTAACTTAGATAATTAATATCCAAGGTAAAATTACTACAATTTAGAAACTTTCAGCATGAAAAAGCTTTTGACTGAAAACTTTCCAAACAACTTTGCATCTAAACTTCAAATAATCATAGTTTGTTAAACTAACATTCTTTTTTATAAAAAGTCAAATCCAAACATAAATTACATCTTTAATTTCTTTTAATTTGAGCTTCCAAAAATCATATTAAAAAAAACCACGTCTCCTACTGCAATCTGAACACACTTGCTAACTAATAATTGTTCAAAACTACAAATATTTTTTTGTATTATCTTGTCACTTTTCTGATGGGCAAAGACCCGTTAGAATTGCGGAGTAAGTCTCAAGTTTGGGCTTTCATTTAAAACACATAACATCAACAAATTAAATACCTCCATATATCATATCAAAAAAAAACCTCCATATATATTGAGAAATATTAAAAATTACATTCAAACCTTATAAAGTAAAATATTGTGCTGAAAAAATACCCTTTATTTAAGCGATTTATAATATTTAAATCTATATTAGAAAATAATATCAAATATGATTATAAAGAAAAAACAGCTATATCTAAATTATTAATTATACTTCCACAAACTTCTTCCATTCTAAGCTATATTTTATTTCATTTTATCTCATGCTCTCCACTTGACCAGCATTATTATATATTAATAATTAATTTCACATGCCTCCTTGAACTAGGGAAAACTCCAAAACTTATTTTTCTCTCTAAATCAACAATATCATAGAGATTGTGGATCTGTTGTTATAAGCAATGTGATCTGATTAATCTTAATCTAATGTAATTTAATTCTTACTTGAAATGAATGCAAGTGTTATATCTAGTTTCCCACCGACTAGTCATATGATAAATGCTTCTTTTAAACGCCTCTCGGATGGTTCCCTGTGAATTGCGGGGATATTTTGCTTTCTAATTAAATTAAATCATTTAAAAACATCATTCTAACAGGAAAAATAATAATAATAATTAATGAAATATGGACCGTTGATATAACGTATCACTTGGACGGTCAAGATTATATGCACCAACTCCGAACTTCTATATAAGCACCACAGCTTCTTGCCATTTTCTCCAACTACAACCTGCTTTGGAACTTGAAAATTCCCTCGTCACATCACCTCCCGCACAGAATATATAGAGAGAGAGAACTAACATTGTAGACTTCAACCATCAACGAAGAAACATGGCACAACTCATCAACCTCACATTGTTAGTGATGATGCTTCTCTTGTCTATCTTCTCCATTGAAGCTTCAGCTGAGACATTTTTAAAAAGACCTCATCATCGATATGATCCTCAAACCGTCGCTTATATAAGAGCCTCTTGTCAAACCACTTTATACCAGATATGTGCCTTCGCAGCTTACATAGATTTGCACATTCAAATATTCAAAGCCCACAACACTTGACTCATGTGGCATTATCTGTGAGTCTCTCACGAGCACTACACACAAGAGAGTACTTGGTGCAAGTGGCCAAGCAATTCGAGGCACTCAAAAATAGTAACAATCGGAGAGACTATTTTGTTGTGCAAGATTGCTTGAAGCAGATCGATGATAGTGTGGATGAGCTTGGCCATTCAATAAAAGAGCTTGAGCGTTTGAGTAAGATCCCAACCACTTTGATCAACGATGATGTGCTGTGGCATATAAGCAACGTAGAGACATGGATGAGCACTGCCCTTACAGATGCGAGCACTTGTGTGGATTACTTTCCAGGTCACAGGATAAGTAAGATGAAGGCTTTAATTAGGGCTAAGGTCTTGAACGTTGCACAAGTTACTAGCAATGCTCTTGCCTTGTTTCACAGATTTGCCGCTAAGTACCGAGAAGCAGTACAAGCCAAGAGACCCTGAAAGCTTAAAGCAAATAGCCCTTTGTTTATTCATATAAAATATGGCCTGTTTTTGAAGGGTGTATTTGTTGTGATTATTTTTTTAATGAACATAGAAAAATGAAAATAAATTGTATCACAACATTCCATTCTGTCGATATTTGTTACTCTCTCAAAATACTAAGTGTGTAAAAAGGCAAAGAAATGGCACTTCAGTGCTCATCAAGATGATGAGTACCAAAATTTGTATCATTCCAGTCTAATATGGAACTGATTCAGTTGCTCATCACAATGATAATTTCTCCATTGTCACTTTTCAAAAAATATTAAATAAAAATTATTAGTTGAAAAATTTAAATATAAGTCATTAAAATTGTATTTAGACCGTAGATATATCAACACAGCGATGAGCACCATGTTGCCCAAATCATTACGATGAGTACCAAAACCGCTAGTTCTAGACATTATGTGGCCATTGCGAGAGGACTTCAATAAAGGGTGACCCTTAGAACTTGTTGGCGCCAGCACTGTACACCCTGCAAATTGTTTGCGGCACACCTGTTGAAACACAATAAACAAATAGTTCAAATCGCGCCAGTGAGCACTGTCCTTAGGAGACATTCTGCAGCCCTCTAGTAAATTAAGAAAGACATTCCCCAGGATAAAACACACCCTTCCTATAGAAAGCAGGGTGACAGAACTGTAGAGATATCAGTGTACCTTAGAAGGAGAGAGAGGAGAGGAGCTTGGGAACTTCAATGTGTCCTCACTGTGCAGAAAACATTGTTTTTAATAGGCAGAAACATGTGAACGTTGGGGAGTTATAATGGTCATCAAAGAAGGTTTTATGACAATTAAAATGATACTTCCAAAACATGTTAATGATTAATCACAATTTAATGTAATAAAATCTTTTAAATGTCATTAAAACCGGTCAACTAAAAATATTGTAGACATGATGTTTACTCCCATACTCTCTGTGTGTGTGTATTGAGAAAAAGTCTTAATATTCCTTAGGAATTGGTTGTTGAATTGTTACAAATATATCTAGGAAATCCAACATTAAAAGAGATATTTGTTCAATATTTACAAAAGGTTCATGGATAAATATGATAATATCATTTGATAATATATTAATGAAGTATATCTTGCCGTTTGTAAGTAGGGAATATTAAATTAAATAAGATCATGAAGTAAGATCACCTTATACTTTGTACCGCGGACACGCTTTAGTATGTTTGGGATGTGACACTTATGAAATATAAACACCTGTTATTTTGTTATTATTAATTGTTAAAATGTGCAAGTGCAGTTGCAAATTCACTTATGAAATATGGACACTTGTAATTTTTGCTAATTTTATTTTTTTGAAACATGTTTGTAATACACTTGTAAATTCACTTGTAAACTTAACCTAGCTAATAGATATAAGAAACTTGACATAAGTTTTGTCACTTATATATACATATATTTAAATGCTTTTGGTTGTCTATATGTATTGAGATTATTCTAGTCGTATGAATTCTAATTAATTATGTATGCTTAGGAATAATGAATGCTTGATTTAGAAGAAAACATTATGTCTTGATAATTGCTCAAAACTACAAACATTTGTCATTTGTTTTGTCTTAGCTTGTCAATTTTCTGATGGACAAAGTCACTTTAGAATCGCTGAACAAATCTCCATGTTGGGTTTCAATTTCTCTAAATATATTAAACTATATCAAATTAAAAACTGTTTCGTGAAATGAAAGGGTTCAACTTTCATAGCAATATATATTGAGCAATATTAAGAATTATAGTCAAACCTTATAAACGAAAAAAATTATTGTGTAGAAGAATTACTATTTTTTAAGAGTATTATTTAAATCTAAATTAGAAACTAATATCAAATATGATGAAGGAAAAAACAGATATACCTAAATGTACTCCCATAAATTTCCTCCATTCTAACCAGTATTTTATTTCATTCTTTTTCTGTTCTCCACTTGAGCCCCTTTATATATAAATAATTTGGTTGCACATGCCTCCATGAACTAGAGCATACTCCAAATATTTTTCACTTTAAAGCAACACTATTATAGAGATTATGGATCCGTTGTTATAAACATTGTGATCTGATTAATCCTAATCTAATTTAATTTAATCCTTGCTTCAAATTAATGCGAGTATTATCAGCAAATTTTCCAAAATAACACCCAAAAAAAATTGTCAGATTAGACTACTGTGCAAATATATTGTCAAAATAACCCATTTTGTGGCGCCACTGTGCATGTGGCACTACCACGCGGCACGCCACAAAGTGGTGCCACATGTGGCAGCGCCACTCATTGGCACGCCATATAAGTGGCGCCACGTTTAACAAATATTTTTTTAATTTTTAATTATTATAATTATATATTATTATATTAAATATATATTAAATATAATATATTTTATTTTATATAATATATTTTATATTTTATATATAATATATATATATATATATATATATATATATATATCATATTTTAAAATGATGTGATATATATCACATTCAAAGCCAGATCAACCAAGTGTTCACAATTTCGAAAATTTTATGAAATATTCCTTTTAAAATGATGTCCTATTTTCGAAAAAAATTTTTGGACGGGGCGCTGCCCCTTGACCCTGCACGCTAACCGGCTAGCGGGACCGCCGTAGGGTTCCGGCTGATTGGTCATAATGCGAGAAATAAAATCATGATATATTATATATGCATTATAGATGTATTATATAATATTTTTTTTTCAAGAAAAAATATATATAATATATTATATTAATAAATTACATATTAAATTATATAATCTAATATATATATATATATATATATATATATATTTTATAAAATATAATATATATTATTAATACAATATGTTATTATATTATGACTCGTAATTGGTCATCAGAAAGAGAAGCAAAAAAACATAAAAACAACAGGATTGTTGAGGACGATGATGTTGCAAGCAGCAATGAAAAGTAAGGGAGTACGATTGTTGAGAGGGCAATTGTGGCTCCAATGACCAGCTTGACTGCATCGGAAGCAAATATCGGACGAACGATGAGTTCTCTGGACCGAACGGTGATCTTGTTGAACAGGAGTGTTAGGCAAAGGGACTGGAAAAAGGGGAGACGATGAGAAATAATAAGAAGAGACACCACTTTTAATGAGTATTGCGAGGTTTGAACGGCCAAGAATAATTGTCAGTGGCGCCACCATGGTTTTAAAAACAACAAAATTATCGAGGAAGATAATGTTGCAGGCAGCAATGATGGGGATGAGCAAAATGATAAAAGTGAGATTGATTGGCAAAATGCAGAATTGCCTGTTGGTTGTGATAACATGGGCAATATTTAATGACTGGTGATAAAAGATATGATGTTCTTTGTGGATCTTCTGAACTTGATCCTGTTGGTTTGCCTGTTGATCTTTTTAGAGTATATTATATTAAATATATATGAAGATTTAATTCATATAATATGAAGATTAAAAAAGTAATAATTAAATTACGCTACGAACAGCTACGATTTAATCGCGCAATACTATATCACAACGATTTAATTGCGCTATGAACAGATAGCACGGCGGTCCTGCTAGCCGGTTAGCGGGTGGGGTCAAGGGGCAGCGCCCCGTCGAGAAAATTTTTTCAAAAATAGAACATTATTTTAAAAAGAATATTTCATAAAATTTTCAAAATCGTAAACACTTGGTTGCCCTAACTTTAAATGTGATATATATTACATCATTTTAAAATATGATATATATTATATATAAAATATAATATATATTATATAAAATAATATATATTAAATATAATAATATATAATTATAATAATTGAAAATAAAAAAATATATATTTGTTAAAGTTATGTGGCGTGCCACGTTAGCACGCCACAAGTGGCGCTGCCACATGTGGCGCCACTTTGTGGCTTGCCATGTGGCAGCGCCACATGCTTAGTGGCACCACGCCACGTGGCGTCATCTGACGTGATGCTACAAAATGGGTTATTTCGGCAATATGTTTCCACAGTGGTTCAATCTAACAATTTTTTTTTTTGGTGTTATTTTGGAAAATTTGCCAGTATTGTCCCTAGTTTCCCACCGACTAGTCATATGATAAATGCTTCTTTTAAACGCCAATAGGATGGTTCCTTTAATGTGATGTTGCATGGTATACATTCAGGTATTCAACTTCTTGCATGGATATTTTACTTATAATTAAATTCAATCACTTTTTTAAGGATAATATCGAGTATAACATCAATCATAATATATATAGTATAACATCAATCATATCATTATGTTAAAAACATTATTCTAACAGAAAAAAATAAAAATAAATAATGAAATCTGGACCGTTAATATAAGATATCATTTGGACGGTCAAAATGATATGCAGCAACTCCGAACTTCTATATAAAGCATCACAGCCTCTTGCCATTTTCTCCTACTACAAACTGCTTTGGAATTTTGAAATTCCCTTTTCACCCCACCTCCCATATAGAATATAGAGAGATAAATAATATTGCAGGTTTTAACAATCAAGGAAGAATGATGTCACAACCCATCAACCTCACATTGCTAGTGATGCTCCTCTTGTATCTCTTCTCGATCCATTGAAGCTTTAGCTGAGCCATCCATAAAAAGACCTCAACGTCGATATGATCCTCATACTGTCGCTTATATAAAAGGCTCTTGCCAGACCACTTTGTACCCAGATCTATGCCTTCGCAGCCTTCATAGATTTGTGAGTTCAAATATTCAAAGCCCTGAACACTTGACTCATGTGGTCTTATCTGTGAGTCTCTCACGAGCACTACACACAAGAGATTACTTGGTGCAAGTGGCCAAACAATTCGAGGCACTCAATAATAGTAACAATCGTAGAGACTATTTTGTTGTGCAAGATTGCTTGAAGCAGATCGATGATGGTGTCGATGAGCTTGGGCACTCAATAAAAGAGCTTGAGTGGTTGAATAAGATCCCAACCACGTGGATCAACGATGATGTGTTATGGCACATAAGCAACATAGAGACATGGATGAGCACTGCTCTTACAGATGTGAGTACTTGTGAGGATTACTTTCCAGGTCAGAGGATGAGTAAGATGAAGGCTGCTATAAGGGGTAAGGTCTTGAACGTTGAACAAGTCACTAGCAATGCTATTGCCTTATTTCACAGATATGCAGCTAAGTACCGAAAAGCAGTGCAAGCCAAGAGAGCCTAAAAGCTAAAAAGAAAATATATACGGCCCTTTAGTTTGTTTAAATGTGTAAATCGTGCTTGTTTTTTCAAAGGTTACTTTGTTATCAATATTAATTTTGTCCGTATTGGTTTCATAATCTATATTATTCTTGTATATGTTCGACTTAAAAGCATTCTTATGGCCTATTTGGTTCACAAAATTTACTGGATAGGAATGAAATGTTAATCTATGCAAATATGTTTGTTAAAATATTTCCATTCCCTTCTTCACATGAATCATATTCGACA
Organism: Acacia confusa; assembly: GCA_037074495.1. Lineage (NCBI taxonomy): Eukaryota > Viridiplantae > Streptophyta > Magnoliopsida > Fabales > Fabaceae > Acacia > Acacia confusa. The sequence continues at coordinate 39,244,616 of CM073502.1, read as the reverse complement.
AAGCATAACTACAATTCAAATCAATGTTGAAAATCAAAATGTAATCAGATAACATCATTTATGGCAACATCACAAGCAAGATCAAAACCTTTCAAAATCTGGATATCTGGATCTCTCAACGAGAAAAATCATCGTGCTATGCAATGGGTCATAAGAATTAAGAGTGAGTGTTGCTGTGTCATGCGCAGATTCCTTCGAGAGAGGAAGAAAAAGTTGTGTTTGATTTTATGAATGAGAGAATATTAGCAGCAGAGGATTGGCCAAATGGTGGAGAAATTGTGAATTTGGAATAATATAGGATACCTGAATTTTTTACTGTATACACATGTATCGATATAAGTATATGAAGAGACATTGGAATAGTATACCGAAAACAATAATTATTAGTATGAGATTGATCAAAATGGTGGAGAAAATGGAATATTTTACCGCTGAGCTTACATATGACTTGAGTTACATTCCTTTATTATATTGCTCTAAGTTCTTCCGAATTTCAAAGCAATTATTTCAAATACAGAAGACATAATCAGTCGTACAAAAAGACAGAGAATTTCTCTGCAAATATAACATTTAATTTTATCCCAAGTATATGCTCAGTCTCTCATTGGTCTACTATCATTTCAGAACTAATTTAAAGCTTAAAACAATGAGGTTTTGAAGTTATCTTCTGTAACTGGTGAATTTCTTGATGGAGCATGGTTTAATCATGGAGTCAACTCTTGGGCTCTGGAACCTTTCAACGCACCTGTACGTGGTGTAGATGATGAGCCTGGGTCTATTTTTCCACCATTTTTAATTATGATGGACCAAACTATGTTTTTAAGCTTTATTACAACTGATTTAAAGCTTAGAAACTTTGCTGGTTTCTTCATTAGCCTTGGAGTCCCATCCACCTTTTCACCTGCAAGAGGTGGGTTTGTTGGACCCTTGTCTATTTCTCCAATATCATTCGTCCCGTTGGACCCATTGGGCCGCCACGAAATATTTGATCTGTTTCGGAAACCCCAACTTTTTTTTAATATTGCATCAAAAATTTTCATGTATATCTTCATATATATATATATATATATATATATATATGGTCATCATCATACTTATAATCAAAGGCATAAATTTTAATAATGGCATATGAGAATTAATACTTCTATTGTCCTTAATATAAGACATATTTGGGGATTTAATTTTGGTCTTAGATATAAGATGATTTTTATATTTATCAATATTTCCCTAATTTACCGTTAGCTTGTTGATGCCCCTTCAACAATAATTAAAGAGGAGAGAGAATGGGGGTATTAAGAAAAATAATTAGAGTATTTTAGAAAATATATATCATATTAACTAACTTAATTAACTTTCTTAATCTAATCAAATTAATTAAATATATTTTATATTAAGGACGAATGATAGAGGTAACTAATAAGAAACTGTAATAAAAGTGTAATACCCAGATAACTATTATCTGGAGTATTATGTTATAGTAATAAGAATGTTCATTTCTGATGACTATGGTCTCAAAATATTGTATAATTAGTCTATTTTCAAAGGAAAATACTTAAGAAAGTTAAATGGAATTTATTGCCAAAAATGTGAAAAATGCATTTTAGGGCCATAAAACATCCTAAAAATATGATGACAAATCCTAAAAGGCAACTAAATATTTATTAAAAATTAGAAAGTATGTTGTCTCTAATTTAGGTAATTTATTAAATTATTACCTTAGAAAAATTAAAGGAGAAAAATCAAAAAGTATTGGGGGACCATATTGGACCCCATAATTTTTAATATTATACATGGTATATAAATTACCAATGTCAGTAAAATAGTTGTGAAATAATAATTATTACTAATCAAGAAAATTGTCAACAATTAGTAAGTGATTAATTAGATAATTAATGACTAATTGTTTAGACATAAGATAAAGAGAAAAATGTAGAAATTAATTAAAATAAATATATATATATAAATAAAAACGAAAATTATGAAAAAAATAAAGAAAAATTAAAATGGAAATTAAAATAATAATAATAATAAATATCTAAGATATTTTGCAATTAAATAATATTATAATGGTAAAAAGCAAGTAGGATAAATGATCACGGATAGAAATAAAATGCTACTTAGAAAACCATGAACTAAGTTTCTAGAGTCAGAGTATATTATAGACAAGTGAATTTTTACCTCGGAGTGGCCTATCTCCGAAGTCATTTCTGTAACCGACGGAGTGATCATGAAATAGAACCAAGAAGATATTTTGTGAAATTAAGACAGATAGTGAAAGTGAAAACCTATAGAAAATAATTCATAAAATGGAATCCGGGGATAAGTTGGTAAACATCTAGACATATTATGAACGAGTGATTGAACCATATTTCTACATGATATTTTATTATTAAATTGGGGTTCTTAATGCATTTTCTTGAGACATCATTGCATAATTAAACATTAATTTGAGTTAAGGACATTTGCATTGAATTAAGTGAAATTAGGGGTAAAATGGTCAATATTTGTTAATTATTCATACAAATGATTTTTTAGATTTTTGATGCTATTGTGCTTAATCTTGCATTATAGGAATTTTAGAATTAAATGGAAGAATTTGGAAAAAATGTTCTTTGGGTCAAAATTAATAATTTTGAAGACAGAGGAAATTACATGAAATGACCCAGTATTTTCGGGAATGACAGTTTTACCCCAAGCATGTTTCAAAATTTCACACTTTAGTCCCTCTCTGAAATTTTTTTTACTTTGCAAATTGGTCCCTGGTCAAAACTTGCGTTTTGACCAGGAACCAATTAATTAGGTTTTTCTGGTTGAGTCTGCGGGAGAGAACGGAGAAGGAGGGACTGAGAGTCTGGAAAAAAGAAAAAAAACAGTGGCGACTGGAGGAGGAAGAAACGAACGGAAGAAGAAGAGAGAACGAAGGAAAATCGGAGGACCAGTGGGGGCGAGCTTGGAGCGCCGAATACCATGGAGAACATCTTCTTCTTCCTCTCTCACCCACCGTCGGACTGAACCACCGAAGAGGCTGGAGGCTGAACGAAGAACCGAAAAAAAAAAGGGAAAGAAGAGAAGGTCCAGAGTTCGGTGAAGAGGGAGAGAAAAAAAAGAGAGAGGGGACTGGACTGAGATCATCATCATCTTCTTTCCCTTTTTCCTGCGGTTTTTGAGGATTCCGGCCAGTTTTTGCATTTTTCCGGTGACGTTTTCCCAGATTCCGGCGAACCTTGAATTTTTCCGGCGACATTTTCCAGATTTCGGTGACTTCTTCCAGCAAGCTATGAGTGGCTGATTTTTCTGATCTTGGTGATGAAGATGTGTTCTTGAGCTCATTGGACTACATTAGGGGAGTTAATTCTATCTTACTATTAGTTTAGGATTATATATTTGAATTGCTTAATTTTGATGTATGATTCTGGAACTGAGATTAATGGTAATTATCTCTGTTAGTTTGATATTTGTAGTTGAGATTGGAATTTGTGGTGTGATTTTTATATGCGTATGAATTTCTTTGTGGTGTCAATTAAGCTATGTTGACTAGCGTGGTATCGTCTAATTAATGTGGTTGATTTGCATTCTTGAAGGGCTGTTTAGCAATTCAATTTAAGAAGTCTCATATTGCATAATTCCAATTTTAATTATACATTAAGTGGATTTAAACAATTTCTCAAGGGGTAGTAGTTAGCTATGGTTATAGGAGCTACTATTAATTGGGAATATTGGACTCAAGTGGTATCTTGAGGTTTTTCTTAAGACTTAATGAATTTTAACTCCCATAATCTTTTAAGAGCAAGGATAGTCATTTCTTCATTACCAAGAACATTAATCATTTAATCTTATTTTTACCCAAAGTATTTTTCCCATTATTTCCAAAAGAAAAAAAAATTAGGAATAGTTTCTTTATTTTTATTTATGCATTTTATGTAGAGAAAACTCTTTTAGGAACCCCAATTTTCTAACCATGTTCATATCACTTAGTTTATCTTAGGAAATACAAAATAAATTTGGCTCTTTGATTAAGAGAACGATCCCGAGTTAATTGCACTGTATTGCATTTAATTCGTGGTAAATAGTGATTCGACCCCGAGGCGACTAAGGGTGAGTCGAATCAACGAGTGATTTATGATCCAGAAGTTGACGTCGGCAGACGCAATTTCCGTAGCTGACGGCGTTTGGCCGAAATATTCAGCAGACAACGAAATGTCCTTAATGGGATCAAAAATTTAGTTGACCCAAGTAACTTGAAAGAGGAAGAAAAGACCTTCAGGGCTTTGCTTCCGGAATTTTGAGTTTTCCCAAGATTACGCGATTAAGACACCTAACAGATAACTTTATCAGATAAAGGCACATAAATCAAGAGATGATGCAGGCATGACATCACTTTGATGACTCATGATGATGTCATCATAGAGAGGTGTAAGGCCCAGATCAGCCCATTTCAAAAAGTGCAATCCAACGGTCAGAATCTGTCCAGATGAAGTTCAAAGAAATTACGGAATTGTCATTCGGTGTTTCTATAAATAGCCCTTCATTTCTCTTCATTCTTCACCAATTCACAAGCAATCCTAGAGAGAAGTTAGAGAGAGAAGCTCTGGAGAAGGAGTAAGAAGTTCATAGCAAAGCTTTGGGTAAGTTCTTCGGTCCTTAATCTTTAGTTTAAGTAGTTCTTTCAGTAGTTATAGTAGGAATGCTAGAATAATCTCTAATCTTTCAAGTTAGCTTAGATATCATGTTTAAGGAATAAATATGATATTTATTTCAAGAATATGTTGGAGGAAGAATTATGTCAAAATTCTGAAAGATTAGAGTTAAAATAGCGAAGCTCTGGCAAAATACCACCAATTAATCAAACTAGGGGCAAAATGGTAATTTGTACCTAAAATGCCTATTATGATTCATAAATGTGATATTATCCTTATAGGATATCTGAAATCACGAACCGCTGTTTCCGCTGTTGTACCGTCGTCGTACCGTTGTCAAACGTAACGTTTTTCGACGAAAGTACCAGATATCGTCAACGAAGGTACGGACGCATATTGTAACCTTAACTCTTATGCTGCTCATATACATATATGTGATAGATACGTTCATATACTGAGGCTCTGCTTAGGGTCGTCAGTTGTGCATACAACTTTATACGGGTTATAGTCTTGATAACGCCGTTGAGTGTTCCTAGCGCTGAGGACACGATGGGCCGTCGTGGCACTGGTTATGTGCAGACATGTTGTGGGACTTTACATACTGCTTTGTGCTTATGTGCTGTCAATGTTATGATCATGCATTTGCTGTGTGCTTTTGTATTGAGATGTTGTTATGTTGTTATGAATATCTGTTGCCTATATATTGTGATATTTGAGCATAAGGTTAACCGTTACCTGAGATCCAAATGGAAATTGGATCTCAGCTGTAGCTTCAGGTTTGGGCGAACCAAGGAGTGAAGATAGAGACAAGCAGACGATGTAGGATGCAAGACGAAGTTTTTATGTTTCTTGTTTATGTATTTGCCTTCTTTTGGGTATTAGATGACTGTATTAGAACAATTACACTATGGTTATATATCTTTAAGGTTTAGTTACTCACTTGCTAGAATGCTCGACTCTGATCACTAGTTTTAAAAAAAAAATTGCCGCTGTTTTCAAATGAGATGTTACAAGAAGCTCTTAAGATAACCACACCCCAGAAAATAGGGAGTTCAACTAAAAAACTCAAGGTTTTATAAAGCCCTCATTCTCCTTATACAAGACTCATGACAACAATGTAACATCAATAATCAAAAGCGTCTGTCTAGGTCGTGAGCTACGACTTGCCAGGCCATAAAAAGAAAGGGCTATTAGCTACCATTAACACACAGTACGTGTACTGTCTAATAAAGCTGCAGAAAAAAGATTGAAGAAACCAAAGGGGAGGAAAGAGTCAGTTAGGAAAGGAAAGCTAATTACGTACATGTGGGATGAAAATTTTGCTCCCATGACTTCTCTTTGATTAGAAACTCTGAGATTTGATGAAGATGGTTGAATATATGTGAAGTTGATATGTGATGAAATTGAGAAGGAAGAGACACTATTTATACTAATTAGAAGCCAGCATGGATTAACGAATCTCTGTACTATAATTGCTATTTTCTTTCTTTCATTAATCAGGTCGCTGTTCAAAATTATAATATTTATGTTTACACGTTGCATTGATCAATCACATATAAACAAATTAAAGACATAAGTCAGTATCAGATGTCATTAGTTGTTTAATTTAGTTAAAAATCATTCAATCAGGAATTAATTTTGTTGCCGTAAACCAATCAAAGCTCCTCCAAAGATCCCCAATTCAAAATTACAATTAAACACTTCATTAGTCGTCCCTGGGTCTACACTTAATTAGAGAATGGTACTCTCTCCCCCAATCCGTAACCTTAGACTTCAAATATATTAATTTCCAAAGTTTTTAGAATTCTATTAAAAATCATTCAATCAAGAATTAATTTTGTCGCCGTAAACCAATCAAGCTCCTCCAGGGTAGTTGATTAGACAAGTTTTGTTCTTTGAATCCTGGGTATACCCAACTCACTTTTGACTTAAGCCTAATCTCTATTGAGGCAAAACCGTTAAGGTTAAAGTTCTTCCAACAAGTGGGCTTATCAGAATTCAAACTCTTCCTTAAGGGGTGAGATCACTTACCATATCAATCAACAATTTATTACGATGCAGAGAAAATGTTTTAAGTTAGTGGGTGAAACGAAAAATATCTGTGGGGATTAGATTAAATTCAGGAACAATCTCACCTTAAATAATGAAAAATTATATTATTAACTTGTCTAATCCCCACTTTCTGTGGGTGAAACGAAAATATCTGTGGAGAGAAAATATATATGTAGTTATTATAACATTACCAGTCAAGGCATACGCATTATTAAATCATGGAGGAATAATTTAGTCGTTCCCCAAATTATACTCCATGATCATGTGGTATCATACAACAAGTGTTTTGCGATCTTGTCTTGAGAGAAAGAGGATGTAAACTAAGAGAGGGAAATTTACTAAAAGGAAAAAACTAAGAGAGGGAGAGGTGAGAGTCATAGCATGAAAAACCGGACCCGATATATAAACTAGTTGTTATAGACTTATAGTTTATCTGTCCTTAATTTTCAAAAAAGGTTTTGAAGGTTTCAAACCCTCATTTAACGACTGATAAGTAGTTTTAGTTATTTTCCTATTTCCTTCCCAATGCCCCAAAATTATATTTTTTATAAATATAAACTAGTACTGTATTATATATCACAGAATCTAAAATCTCAGGGTCTAAGAACTCCGTTACACATAGTTAACAAACGACGGGTTTTTATAAGAGAAATGAATAAAAGAGAGTGATGTGTGGAAGAGTGTATTATATTGGGAGGAATATTCTGTGGCATATTTGGGCAACCATACAGCTAAGCCGATTTTATTTTCTTAGACAAAAATGGTAGGTTTGGCCTAGGCCTCTAATGTGCCTCTATAAAATGTTCTATTGTGCCCTTTGTCATGCCCAATATCTCAAATGCTTTTTTTCCCTTTTGATACTTAAATTTTGGGGTTTAAATTTCTTATGTTGCATGAGGAGAAGAAGGTTCTCACACACTCATGAAATGGTGAGACCCACATATATATAATTTATATATATATATATATATATATATATATATATATAAATTATATATATGTGGGTCCCACCATTTTATGTGTGTGTGATATGAAAATATATATATATATATATATAAAAATTATATATATGTGGGTCCCACCATTTCATATGTGTGTGATATGAAAATATATTTCTCCCACATCATAAGAAGTGTTTTTCCCTTAAATTTTAGATAAAATAAATGACATATTGATATTTTATTGCCATGATGGTGTAGCTTTAGATTTTTTTTTTTATGATTTATGAAAGAATATAAGTTGAAATGACCGAATTTTATACTATTTTTCTTAGAAAAATCATTAAAAAAATTAAAACTACACAAGTTCATCATCATCACTATGAAATATAGAAATGTGTCACTCATTTTATCTAAAATTTAAGAATAAAATACTCCGACCTCCCTTCTATTTTGTCTTAATTACACATACTTCCTCTTTCTTTTGAAAACATACATTTAAGTCTAAACAATTAACTCCATTAATTAAAGTTTGTATAAAAATAAAATTTATTTACTATTTTACCCTTAATACTAAAGACCTAGTTTTACTTTTATTTTGTAATTATTTATTTTATCTTTCACATTTTGACTAAAACTGTTTTAAAGAATTTAATTTTTTTATCTATTCCTTAATTGCTATTTTTATCTTTACAAATTGTTATTTGTTTGACGATTTTATCACTGGTTAGTGTAAATATCACAAACTTTGAATATTCAGGTAAGTTTTTAATAAACATGTGCTTGATTAAATGTGTTTATAGATATTTGTGAAAAAATATTAAATTATAAATTTAAATGACACACACAATTAATATCAAACTTATATAGTTTATTATATTTGATTAAAATATATGTGTTTAATATATATTTGAAGTCAAAATTAATTTATAATATCAAAACTAATAAATTTTTAAAAAAATTAGAAAGTTAGAGAATCTACTAGAACAATTTTTTGGTGGTATAAATTTGCTTTTATAAATTTTTATTAGCTCCCTCCTCCCCCAACACACAGACACACACATACACACACAAAAGACTAAAGAGGGATATTTTGGTATAAAAAAAAAAGTTCAGAAGTCATACTTAATGACCAACTAACGATTTGAGTGGATGGAAATAGAATTTTAAAATATGAAAGAGATGTAACATACATTTTTATTTTGAGGATGGTTTATATAGGTTTCCAAAACAGGAGGGTGGTCATAGTATTTTACTCAAAATTTAATTATTAAAAATAAGAGAACAAACATTTGAGAAGTTAAAGTATTAAAACGGGTATTAGTGGAATTATATTAGAGGCCCCCATTGTACCTAGAATTTATATACACACACACATACCTACCCAAACAGTATGAAATCCTTTGAAAATGATAGAAAACCAAAAAGATATAATAAAACTAAGAGTGACTTAGAAGAAAATAGAGATTCAAGAGAGAATAAAGAGAGAAATTCTCATTCAAGTCTTTTTCCAATGCAAAATATGATTACAAGGCATTCTATTTATAGGCATTAAAACTTACCTAACAAAGATCACCTACCAAGAATCACATGAATTACCTAACTAAGATCACCTACCAAGAATCACAAGTATAACTAATAAAGATCACCTACCAATATTCATCTACCAAGAGTCATAAGGTATACCAACCAAGGGTCAATGGACATCCACATAATTAGTATATTCATAACACTCCCCCTTAGATGTCCATTTATGAATGTGCCTCATTAAAAACTTTAACTAGGAAAAACCCAGTGGGATAAAAACCTAGTTAAAGAAAAGAGTACATCATTCATTGATACATTGTTGAGTGCTGCCTCATTAAAAACCTTTCTAGGAAAACCCAGTGGGACAAAACCTATATAAGGGAAAAAGAGTACAGCATGTATCGACTCCCCCTGTTGACAATATCAGTTGAGATCTCTGAATCTTCGCAGACCAATACCACGGACAAGCTTTTCAAAAGTTGTACATGGAAGAGATTTAGTAAATAAATCCGCTAGATTTTCACTTGAACTGATTTTCTGGATATCTATTTCACCATTCTGTTGAAGATCACGAGTATAGAAGAATTTTGGTGAAATGTGCTTCGTTCTATCACCCTTGATATAACCCTCCTTGAGTTAGGCAATACATGCAGCATTATCTTCATATAGAACTGTTGGAACCATTTTATCAGAAGATAAATGACAAGTAGTTCGTATATGATGAATTACTGACCTCAACCACACACATTCTCGACTTGCTTCATGCATTGCTAGAATTTCTGCATGATTAGCTGAAGTGGCTGTTATAGTCTGTTTCATAGATCTCCATGAAATAACTGCACCTCCACATGTAAATAGATAGCCTGTTTGTGATTTTCCATCATGTGAATTAGACATAAATCCAGCATCTTCATAACCAATCAATTCATGCTTCGATATATTTGAGTAGTATAATCCCATATCCATTGTACCTCTGAGATAACGAAGAATTTGCTTTACTCCATTCCAATGCCTCTGTGTTGGTGCAGAACTATATCTTGCTAATAAATTAACAGCAAACGATATATTATGTCGTGTATGATTAGCAAGATACATTAGTGCCCCAATAGCACTTAGGTATGGTACTTCTGGACCAAGTAGTTCTTCTACACCTTTGTTATTAATTACTTGAGGTCGAAATGGATCCTCATCTTTATCCAAAATCCTTACTACCATGGGAATACATAATGGATGTGATTTATCCATATAAAACCGTTCTAGGATCTTCTTTGTATAAGTTTTTTGATATACAAAGATCCCATCCTTTAGGTACTCGATTTGTAGTCCAAGGCAAAATTTTGTTCTGCCCAAATCTTTCATTTCAAATTCTTTTTTCAAACAATTAATTGTTTTTGAAAGCTCTTCAGGAGTTCCAATAATGTTGATATCATCAACATAAACAACAATTATAACAAATTTGTTTCTCGATCCTTTCATAAAAATGCATGGGCATATTGGGTCATTTTTATATCATTCTTTCAACAAATATTCCTTAAGACAATTATACCACATGCGCCCTGATTGTTTTAAACCATATAGGGACTTATTTAATTTGATCGAGTATTGTTCTCAAGAATTTGAATTAGATGCTTCTGGCACTTTGAGTCCTTCAGGAACTTTCATATAAATATCATTATCAAGTGATCCATATAAATATGTAGTCACTACATCCATCAGATGTAAATTAAGCCCTTCATTTACTGCTAAGCTAATCAAATAACGAAAAGTAGTTGAATCCACTACTGGTGAATACGTTTCTTCATAATTTATGCCGGGTCTTTGTGTAAATCCTTGGGCTACAAGACGTGCCTTATATCTTGCAATTTCACCTTTTTCATTTCTTTTTCTTACAAAAACCCATTTGTATCCAACTGGCTTTACACCTTCAGGTGTTCGGACTATAGATCCAAATACTTTTCATTTTTCTAATGATTTCAATTCTGCATTAACAGCATCTTTCCATAAGGGCCAATCTTTTCGCTGTTGACACTCTCTAATAGATTTAGGCTCATAATCCTCTTCATTATTCATTACATCATATGCTATATGATTGGCAAAGATGTCGTCAACGTTGACTTCATTTCGATCCCATCGGATACCATTCATAACATAATTAATTGAGATCTCATTATTTTCATACATTCCAGGTACCTAAGTCTCTTCTGGGACTGCAACATTCTCTTCTGGAGATAACTCTTCAAGAGATGGCTCTGCTAGAGCTACTGACTTTTCTTGATTATCCTCAACTTGACCATCTATATTTTTAGCTCCTTTTCACTTTCAAGGATTTTTATCTTTTGAACCGATGAGTCTACCACGCTTCATGCGTGCTTTAGATTCATTCATTATAGGTTATCCTTCAGGAACATCAATTCGAATAGGAGTATTCACAACTGGAACATGTGACTTTGTCACTCTTTTTGGGTCAGTGAATGCTTCTGGTATTCGATTAGCTAAATCTTGCAAATGAATTATCTTTTGAATTTCTAGTTCACATTGTTTTGTACGAGGATCAAAATGAGCCAATGATAATTCATTCCAGCTAATCTCTTTGCCCAGCTGCTTATTCTCTCCCCCTAATGTTGGGAAGACTGATTCATCAAAGTGACAATCAGCAAATTGTGCAATAAATAAATCTCCTGTAGATGGTTCTAAATATTTTATGATTGAAGGAGATTCATACCCAACATATATTCTCATCCTCCTTTGAGGACTCATTTTAGTGCGTTGTGGTGGTGCTACTGGCACATATACTGCACATCCAAAAATTTTGATATGGGAAATATTAGGTTTTTGACCAAAAACCATTTGTAAGGGGAAAACCTTTAGGTAACTAGTAGGCCTGATGCGAATTAACATTGCAGCATGCAAAATGGCATGGCCCCAAGCAGAAATCGGTAAATTGCATCTCATAAGTAAAGGTCTTGCAATAAGTTGTAATCGTTTAATCAAAGATTCTGCAAGTCTATTTTGCGTATGAACATGAGCTACAAGATGTTCAACATCAATTTCAAGGGACATACAATATTCATTAAAAGCTTGTGAGGTAAATTCACCAACATTATCAAGACGTATTTTCTTGATAGGATAATCAAGGTAATGTGCTCTTAATCAAATCAATTGAGCAAGTAATTTCGCAAACGCCAGGTTACGAGAAGATAATAAGCAGACATGTGACCATTTGGTTGATGCGTCAATTAAGACCATAAAATATCTAAATGGTCCACATGGTGGATGTATTGGTCCACAAATGTCTCCCTATATCCGTTCTAGAAATGTAAGAGATTCACCTCCTACTTTGCTTGGTGAGGGTCGAATAATCAACTTTCCCTTGGAACATGCATCACATATGAAATCATGGGACTGTGGTATTTGCTTACACTTCAGGGTATGTCCACATGAATTTTCAATTATTTGTCGCATCATAGTTGACCCAGGATGGCCTAACCGGTCATGCCAAACATTAAATTCATGTGTAAACTTCTGGTTTTCATTGGCAAACTTCTGGTTTGCATTGACTAATTTATGGTTTGTATTAGTAAACTTCTGGTTTACAATAGCATGTTTTCAATTGTGCTTATAAATGTATAATACAAACCCGAAGAAAAAGCAGGAAAATTTTCTAATATGCATTTCCTACCAGAAATTATGTTTGTGATAGCAAGACATTTTTGATTATCTTTAGTTGTCGTTTCTATATGATATCCATTTCTGCGGATATCTTTGAAACTCAACAAGTTCCTTTTTGATTTGGTAGAATAAAATGCATTTTCAATGCATAATTTTGTTCCTTCAGGTAACAAAATATTAGCTCTTTCGGAGCCTTCGATCAAATTTATACTACCAGATATAGTCTGAACATTGGCTTCTCGCATTACCAATGAAAAAAAATATTTATCATTTTTTAGTATGGTGTGCATTGTTGCGCTATCAACGAGACACAAATCTTCAGGATTGTTGTCAACAAGATTCATTCTTCATTGAAGATACATGAAAATAAAAATAAAATATAATTAAAAGAAATACATATACTAAAAGAAAGTTCCAACTTATTAAAAACATGACCATTCTAAACATGACAAATAATTTATACTAAATAATTAACAACATCAAAATGAGCCATTTCAACATTTTCATGCCCAGAATTCTCAGCCTTATCAACATGATTTGCTTCAATCTTTGGTCCTTTACCATTATTTTTCAATGATTCTTGGTAAAGGTCAACCAAATGTCTTGGCGTACGGCAGGTACGTGACCAATGACCTTTGACACCACAACGATAACATGCATTTTCAGCATGTTTGTTATTTCCACTTGTTTCCCTTCTGAGGTTCTTATCAAACTTTCCCGACTTAGGGCGGGAATTTGATCCACCATGATTTGGACCACGACCACGCCCACACCCACGGTTGATCAAGTGCCTTTTTCGTCTTTAGCCTTGGGGCCCACAATCAACAAAATAACCAAGGATTGCATATAGACAACCCTAGGATCGTTCTCTCTTCTCGAGGAGCCTTTTATTGATTCCTATGTAATCTAAATGACATGCAAATACGATAAAAACAAGGGGAAAATTGGTTTTGGATTTTTGAATTAGACTAAAATATAAATGCAATTAAATTAAATGCTAAACTACTATTTTTGGTATTTTCTTTATAAAATGGAATGGAGTATGAAATGGTATAATATGGAATTGAAAATATGAATTATGAATGTTCTTGGTAATGGAGAAATGACTATCCTCGCTCAAAAAGTATGGAAGTTAAACTTCATTAAGTCTTAAGAAAAACCTCAAGATACCACTTGAGTCCAATATTCCCAATTAATAGTAGCTCCTATAACCATAGCTAACTACTACCCCTTGAGATATTGTTTGAGCCCACTTAATGTGTAATTGAAATTGGAATATTGTAACATGAGTCTTCTTGAAATTGAGTACTAAACAGTCCCTCAAAGGCACAAATCAACCAAATTAATTAGACAATAACACGCTAATTAATTTAATCTCATTGCAACCACGAAGAAAATTCAAATATATATTTTTCACACTACAAAATCCAATATCAATCACATATATCAAACCAACAGAGACAATTAACATCAATCTCAGTTCCAGAATTATACACAATAATTCCTAAAACTAGGCAATCTGAATGTATAAATCTAGACTAATGGAATGAAAGAAAAACTCCCCTTTATAGTTCACTAAGCTCAAGAACAAATCCCATCATCAAGAGGCAAGAGAATCAGCAACACACAGCCATGGAAATGACGAGCATCGCCGAAATCTGGAAATCACGACGGAAAAATCAAAGCCCACCGGAAAACTGAAAAAACTCGTCGGAAATCAGGAAGAAGACAATCCAGGAGCATCCAAACGTTCAGGTCCAGCCCAGCTCCTTGTCGCAACGCTCTCACTGTGCTCACTCGTTCTGGAGTGCGTCGCCGGTGACGGTGAAGATGAGGGCGATGGTCGCCGGCGACGGTGGGGTTGAAGTGGAGGACGATGAAGATGAAGGATGAAGGTTCTCAGTTCAACGGCGCTGGTTCTCTGTTTTCGTCTCTTTCCCCTTTTTGCGTTTTTTTCCATATTTTATTCCTGCGCCTCCAGTTCAAAAAGTCGGGTCTCTAACTTCTTTTTCGGGTCAAAATATTGGGCCTTCGTTTTTAACATTCATTCTTCAATTCTCCAGCTGCAACTTGGGTCCCACGTTTTTTTAATATCCATTCCCCCTTGCCTTGCGTTTTGTTCAATCAGCCAGGTCATTACTCCCCGGTCAAAACGCAAGTTTTGACCAGGGACCTATTTGCAAAAGTGTAAAAGTTTTCTTGAGGGACCAAACTGCAAATTCAGAAACTTTCATAATTTAAATTCAAACTTCCATTTTCAAATTTGATCTAATCTTTTCAGGCATCTATAATGAAAATAATTAATCTAACCTCAAATGTTCTCATGAAAATCAATGATTAAGAATAATTACAATTTCTTTGACAATTTTACCCTTTTTAATCCTAATTTCATGTATTTACTCTTAATCTTAATTTATCACAAGAAAGGCATTTTAAGCTTAACAACTACGACAAAATACATTAAGAATCCCAATTTAATTATTAAAAATTATATAAAAATATGGTTCAATCAACGGTTGTAGCCACCTTTACGTCCACGTCCTCGGCCACTTGAAAATTCATTAGTTACTACATTTACTTCTGGGAATGGAGTTGAACCTGTTGGACGTGATTCATGATTCTTTAATAAAAGCTCATTATTTTGTTCGGCTACTAAGAGACAAGATATTAAATCTGCATATCTTTTAAAACCCTTCTCACGGTATTGCTGCTGCAGGAGCAAGTTAGATGCATGGAATGTGAAGAAAGTTTTTTCTAGCATGTCCTTATCAGTAATGTTCTCTCCACATAATTTTAGTTGAGGAGTAATCTTGAACATAGCTGAGTTGTATTCACTTACAGATTTAAAATCTTGTAAACGCAAATGGATCCAGTTATATCGAGCTTTTGGTAGAATGACCATCTTCTGGTGGTCATATCTTTCCTTTAAATTGTTCCAAAGAACAAGTGGGTCTTTTACAGTCAAATATTCAACTTTTAGATCATCATGCAAATGGTGGCGTAACAAAATCATGGCTTTGGCCTTTTTTTGATTGGATTCCTCATTCCCTTCCTTAATTGTGTTTTCTAGCTCATGGGCATTCAGATAGATTTCCGCATCTAGCATCCAAGATAAATAGTTCTTTCCGGTTATGTCAAGAACCGCAAACTCAATTTTTGAAAGGTTTGACATGATTCAAACTAATTAAAGAAAATAAACATAAATTAAAAATACGAATAATAATAACAATAAAATATTAAAGACAATAATTATAATTAAAGCATTACAGCTTCAGGCCATTTATATCTCATAATGAGAAAATTAAATTTATATGTCTTCTGGCCATAAAAACAACATGACTTCTGGTCATGAAGGCAATATGACTTCTGGTCATATAATTTCAGAATAAGAAAATATAAGTATATAGCTTCTGGCCTTAATAATATAACATTAAATGTTAATAACAATAAAAGTAAATGTTATGTTAGCAACAGTAAAAATAAAAATATCTGCAAACAGAGAATATCAAATTTAGATATCTATGTAGGAGGTAAAACCTTCCATGTAGATGTTAAATGAACAAAATATAAAATTACTGAAAAAGGGTAAATTTACTATGAATAGTAAATTACTATTTACCGTAGTAAAATAGTAAATAATCTCAAATCTTAACCATGGAACCCGATATTTAAAATGATCGGTAAAAGTATATATTTAATTCCATATCATGGTTAAGATTATCCCAGATAGGTAAAATAAATATATGGTAAAGGAGATGATGATAAAGTCTTACTTTGATAGAGTCTTCATGAAGGTGAGGAAGAGGGCACAAAGATTATGATCAACACAAGCTCAATTGGTTAGAGCCTCGTGCTGATAACGTATAATAAAACTAAGAGTGATTTAGAAGAAAATAGAGATTCAAGAGAGAATAAAGAGAGAAATTCTCATTCAAGTCTTTTTTCCAATGCAAAATATGATTACAAGGCATTCTATTTATACGCATTAAAACTTACCTAACAAAGATCACCTACCAAGAATCACATGAATTACCTAACTAAGATCACCTACCAAGAATCACAAGTATAACTAATAAAGATCATCTACCAATATTCATCTACCAAGAATCATAAGGTATACCAACCAAGGGTCAATGGACATCCACATAATTAGTATATTCATGAAAATTTAATAGAACCGAATAGCAACTTGCGATCTATATAACATGCTCTACTTATATAGTAGGGTAGAGTTTTGTTTTTGTTTTGTGTGCGTGTGGGGCCAGTGGAATATTACAGCATAAACGATAACTACCAATATAAGATTTGACCAAATGGTGGAGAAAGTCGAATTGTGTATATTCTAAAACAATACTAATATGGAGAAAATGTCAACTGTGCCATAACAACAGGTATAAAACATATCGCTGTGAAAATGTTATTTTATGCTAATAATAATTTACTGCCTCTAATCCTAAAAGATCTTGTTCATCACTACAAACAAGATGTATATTAAGGACCAGATGTAGCACTGGGCTTACACGTGATCCCAAATTTAATCCCAATCATCTGGATGCATACCTCTTGATTCTTGAATGGAGATGTTCGATTAAAGTCTCCAACAACTTGAGGTTGAAGCCACCTGTTCCAGGATGATTTGAGCTACCTGGGTCTATATCTCCAGCATCATTATCCCTCCCGTTTGATTTAACACATTTGTGTATTTCTTCAGGCTTGCCCACTATATTTCATCTGTAGTTTCAGAAATTAACTAATATGATTCATCATTGATAATCAAAAGCATCAAATTTTAGTGATATAATGGCAGATGAGAGCCAATAAGAAATGTAAATTATATTGATTCATTGAGTTTTTATGTTTTTTTATAAAGAAAAGTCAGTTAGGAAAGGAAAGCTTAACTTGTCGGATGAAATATTTGCTCCCATAAATTCTCCTTGATTAGAAACTCTGGGATCTCTGAAAATGGTTGAATATGTAGATGTGATAAAACTCAGAAAGAATAGACCAATTTATATTAGAGGCAAGCATGGATTCTAGATTATTCTCTTCAATATAATAATACTACTATAATTACTGTTTTTCCCCTTTCATTAATTATATATGAAATTGGTGAATACCAAATGACCACCCCAAGACAACAGGTTTTATCTCATTAAATGGAGTCACTTAAATTGCACAATGTCATTGAGTGTTCTTTCCAATCTTTTTCAATCCCTTTTCAAATCACTCTATATATATTGTCTGATCTTGGGATCAAATGTGTGTGTATTAAGTTACACTTTTAGTCCTATGTTGCAAAATTAATTGTTGTTGTAGACTAAAAATGTCTGGTAATATTTAAATAAATTTTTAACAAATATTAAATTAAAAATTAATAAAATAGAAAATATGTCAAATTGAAAGTTGACAAGTTAAGTTGAAAAAAAGTTTTGAAAATATTACTAAATAAACATATCAATTAAGAAAATAAAATTTATTAAAATAAAAACTTCAAATAATTTTTTACTAAGTTATATGTGAGTTAATGGTTTCAATGGAAGGTCAACAAGGAGAATAAGAATAATTCTATAACTAAGGGACAATAAAAACTGTGAGAAGAGAATAGATTTATGTAAAAATGGGTTCATGAATCTTGTTAATTATTACGAATCAATTTATTTTCCTCAACTTAAATGTTAAATTGTGCATTGATGGGTGTATCTTAGAATGTTAACTAAAATATAAACGAAAGACCCATTTACATGATAAACTATTATACTCCCTCCAATGCTAATTATAGGACAACATTTAGGAGTTGGTTTTGGTCCTAATTATAGCATAAAATTTAAATTTTTATCAATTTTTTTTTCCTAAAACACCCCTATTTTATTCTCTCAAGTATGTTTGGTTTTTGATAAGTATATGCATTTAGGTGTATAGAATTTTTCAATCAATAAAACTCTTAAATTGTTGGATTTTAATCTGTTTATGGATGAGTTGACGTTAATTTACCAATATGTGTGTATGTGTACACATATTTATAGACATACACACACATTATATAAATATATGTGTCGCGCACACACATATATATATTTATGTGTATTGTGTATTTATGTATTTATGAGTGTGGATCGGTGGGGGGAGATGTGGGGGTTTTTTATTTTTGTGTGTTTATGGGAGTGTATGTGTGTGTGTTTTTTTTTTTTGGGTAGATATGTGTGTGTGCATACACATATATAGATATATGTGTGTGCACACACACACATATATGTATATATAGCAAGATCATCATTTCAATTAGAAAGCATGGAAAAGAAGATTTTAGGTTAGGGATGTATGTTAATGTCATTGAAAATGTATATAAGGGCATTTTATAAAAATGAGTAAAATTAACTAATTTAACTCTCCACTTTAATCTCCCCAAAATCAATTAAATATGTCTTATAATTAGAACCAGAGGGATTACATTTTAACAAATCTAATACAAAGAAATAATATAAAGCATACAACACAAGACAAGTTATATACTTATATCTATTACACTACCACTATTCATAAATCAGTAGCTTCTACAAGATTTTTATAATACTTGATTGATTGATTGATTTTCTATCACTGTTCCATTTTTTTTTTTACAGAGTATGATGGTTCATTATAAAGAGAGATCAAGGTTAAGAAAGGAGAGTATATTCCTTTTTTGTAATTTCACACACTAATCTGCAAAATGTGTTGTCGTTTATTTCTTATTGTAATACCCGGATAATTATTTATCTGGAATATTATATTGACAAATAAAACCTATTAGTAATAGGTGAATGTGTGGTCTCAAAGTGTAAGATAAGTAGTTTAAGTTCAAAGGAAAATAAAGGAAATTAAGGGCCGGAAAGGCTTAAAAATGCATTTTAGGGACATAAAAACATCCTAAAAGGAATTATGAAAAATTTTAAAGGGCATAAGGATAATTATTAAAAATTAGAAAGAATATTGTCCTTAATTTAGATAATTTATTAAATTATTTCCTATGAAAATTTTTTTAAAAAAAGAGTATTCTAATATTAGAACCGGCCTTAAGATTTTTGATAATTTGGATAAAGCTTAAATTAGAGATGTAAATAGAATTGTTGTGAGAAAATAATTAGTTTTAATTGATAAAAAATTATTAAGAATTAGTCAGGGATTAATTAAGTAATTTTTAGGAATTTTGTAAGATTATAGAATTTAGGAAATATGAAAGTTAAATAAATATAAATAATTACTATTAATGAATAATTATTAGTAAGGGCCTAATTAAATAATTAGTAAGGATTAAGAGGTAATAATGCTAGTAATAAATAAAGATCAATGACTTAGGATTATTTAAGGAATTATAAAAGCTTAAATCAATTATGGACCAATAAGGAAATTCTTGGGAAATAAATATGAGAGGAATAAAATATTTGTGGTTGAGATAGATGGGGAAAATATATATATATATATATATATATATATATATATATATATATATATATAATTAAGGGGGGGTGACCGAAATTTTTGAAGAGATAAGGGTGAGTGGATATTTTAATAAGATAATATAAAAGTTAAAACATGTGTTAATTAGGTAATAATATAATAATCAGAGGAAAAATGAACAGGATAAACAAGAACGGATAGAAATAAAATCCTACATAGAAAATCGTGAACTAGGTAATTAGGACTAGAGTATATTATGAACGAGTGAATTTTTACCTCGAGATAACCGGTCTCCGAAGTCGTTTCCGTAACCGACGGAGTGATTTGAAGATCCGGATAGGAAGATATTTTGTAGGAATTAAGCAGATAACCAAAATGAGAACCGATAGAAAATAATTCCGTTGTGAGAATCTGGGGATAGGAAGGGGAAAACCAGAACATGTTATTGATCAGCGAATTTTTATCCAGAAGATGGCACCGGCCAACGTCATTTCTGTACTCGGTAGTGATTACCGAGGATTTTCGGCTGATAACGGAGTATCCTTAACAAGAATATAAGGTCAGGAAAACCCAGTATTCTCGAAGAGGAAGAAAAGATCTTCAGCGTGTCATTCCCGGAATTTTAAGATTCTACGGAATTTCGCGATCGGGACACCGATCCAGGGATTTATCAGATAAAATAAGAGGATAAGATTGGATGATGCAGGCATGATGAAGTCATCATTCTTTGTCTCTTTGTGGATGATGAGGTCGGCCAAGAGAAGGAAGGGCCAAGATCAAGCCACCTAGCAAAAATGCGATCCAACGGTTCTAATTCGGTCAGACGAAAATTATGAAAATGCCCTTCCCTTTTCCTATAAATAGCCCTTCATTCATTTCACAATTCACACACCAAGCCTCTTGAGATTTTCGAAAACTTGGGAGAGGAAGGAAGAAGGAGGAGTCCGGGGAAAATCCTAGCGAAGCTCTGAGTAAGTTCCTCGGTCCTTAGTCTTTAGTTCGGTAATTCTTTCGGTAGTTATAGTAGGATTGCTAGGGTAGTCTTTAAATTTTCAAAGTTAGTTAAATATCATGTTTTAGGAATAAATATGATATTTATCTTAGAAATATGATAGAGGAAAGGTTATAGCAAAAATTTTGAGAAATTAAAGTCAAAATAGCGGAGCTTTGGCGAAATTCCGCCGAAAAGTCAAATTAGGGGCAAAATGGTAATTTGTACCTAAAATGCCCGTTTTGGTTCTGAATACTCATATAAGTAATATTATCCGTATAGGATATTCGAAACCACGAACCGCTGTTTCTGCTGTCACCGCTGTTGTACCACTGTCGAACGTGCCGTAATTTGACGAAAGTATCAGAAATCGTCAACGGAGGTACGGACGCGTACTGTAACCTTAACACTTATGCTGTTTATATTCATATATGTGATTGATATGTCATTTATTGAGACTCTGCCGAGAGAGGGCAATTGTACATACAGCTTTGTACGGGTTATAGTCTTGATAACATCGTAAGGTTTTCCTAGCGCTGAGGACACGATGGGCCGTCGTGGCACTGGATATGTGCAGACTTGTTGTGGTACTTGTTGTGTGATTTGGTATTGATATGCTGTTATGTTATTATGAATATCTATTGCCGTATACTGTTTATTTGAGCATAAGGTTAACCGTTACCTGAGATCCAATTGGGGAATTGGATCTCAGCTGTAGCTTCAGGTTCGGGGAAAACCAAGGGTTGAGGATCGGGGCAAGTAGCTAGCGTTGGATGGCAGAAGGAGTTTACTTCTGTAGCTCTATTAAATCTGGTTAAACGCTACCCTTTCTGAACAATGGATGACTGTATAAGTACAATTACACTGTGGTTATATATCTTTGAATTCAGTTACTCACTTGCTACAATGCTTGACTCTGATTACTATTCTTTTGAAAAAAAAAAATTCCTCCATTTAAAATCCGGAATGTTACACTTATGAACAAACAAACATAGTGTAGGTGGATACAAAAGGATTATTAATGCACAAAAACTTCAAGTGAGTTTTTTACCAAGTTATATGTGAGTTAATGATTGGGAGGATGAAAATGACATGTTAAAAATAGAGGGGACGGCTATGCAGCATAACTTATAATTTCAACGGAAGGTCAACAAGGAGAATAAGAATAATTCTATAATTAAGGGACCATACAAACTGTGAGAAGAGAATGGATTTATATAAAAATGGGTTCGTGAATCTTGCTAATTGTTATGAAGGGAAAATCTATATGGGGGCTCTTTTAACAGAAAAAAAACTCAAAAAATGCCTAAAGATAGAGTCTTTTATAGTATAAATTCATTAAAACATTAACAACTATATCAGCCCCATTAACAACTATATATCAGCCTCATTAACAACTATATCAACTCTTTTAATAACTAAAGTTTTATTGAATTTATACCAGAAAAGATCTTAGAATCTTTTTTGAGATTTTCAGAATTTTTGGACATTTTTTAATTTTTTTTTTTTGTTACAATGGCCTCCATTTAGATTTTCCCTTAACTTAAATGCTAAATTGTGCATCGATCGGTGTATCTTAGAATGTTCACTAAATATAAACGAAAGACCTTTGACATGATAAACTATTATACATTTTAACAAATATAAGACAAAGAAATAATATAAAGCATATAACTCAAGACAAGTTATATCATTTACACTACAACTGTTCATAAATCAGGACAACTTCTACGAGATTTTTATAATACTTGATTGATTGATTTTCTATGACTGCTCCTTTTCTTTTTTTCTAATAGAGTATGACGGCTCATTATAACGAGAGATCGAGGTTTAGAAAGGAGAGTATATAAGTATATTCCTTTTGTAATTTCAGACGCTAATCTACAAAATGCGTTGTAGTTTAACTTTCATGAATAAACAAACTTAGTGTTGGTGGATAGAAAAGGATTATTAATGCGCTTTTACTTATTAATGAATTGATTGACCGTTGACATTTTCACAAGCTTCTACACATGTCATTTCAACTGATGCTCGTTAATAATTTTGCACAATGTAAACATATTGGTATATGTTATTTCTTTTAATTTGTTTCCCTTCCATCTGAACATTGTAATATAATATGTAGACATTAATAAATACTCCTTCATATCCTAAATATAGAAATTAGTTAGGGAGTTTGCTTTAATTATAAATGTAATAAATCAATCCATTTATCTCTCAAATTTATATTTCTACCATTCTTAGATGTAGACACTTGATAATTAATTTGTTGAGATTAAGAAAATTAGTTAATTATTTTTTATTAAAAATATATGTTAATTTCCTAAAGTACTTTTTTTAAAATAAATAATTTGCATTGAAAACTACTCCGGATAGAAAACGCTCATAATACCTGCAATATTTATATAATCACTAGTGAAAGATTAGGAAAAATTAAAAAATTGGAAGAAAAAATGAATTGAATTATTGTAGTTAATAACACCAAAATAAGCCACTCTATTAGGTAGTATGAGCAGAGATATTACTTTTTTCCCTAAAATATTCTTAGTGGTTGTTGCACATGCAAATTAAAGGGATTTTTCATTAATTCATACTTTCCAATATAATTATTAATAGGGTATTTTAGCAAAATCAAGACGCATTTTTTGTGCATGTAACTAGTTAATTTTTTAATATTTACAAATAGTTATCTAACTCATACATTTACAACAAAAAGAAAGTTTATAATAAGGGTTAAAGTGCAAAAATACACATGAGCTTTTTCCCCATAAACAAAAATACACATATGCTTTTTTGAGGAGCAAAAATTAATACACATGTGGTTACTATTTTGGTGCAAAAGTCACATCCCACTGTTAAGTCATTGTTAACTGTGATGAGAGAGAAATAGATTAGGTGAACAGTAAGTGATTTAACGGTGAGATATGACTTTTGCATAAAAATGGTAACCAAATGTGTATTTTTTCTCTTTAAAAAAGCATATGTGTATTTTTACTCATAAGGAAAAAGCTTATATGTATTTTTGCACCTTAACCCTTAAAATAATGATATATATATTCAGATAATTAAGGATTAAAAGATTAAAAGTATAGAAACTCCAAGTCCAGATCAAGGCATGCATGGCATAGGAGACCAGGTTTGAAACGAGATACTCCCTCCCTCCTATCCACAATATCACAATATAGGACATTTCAAGAAACAAGGTATGGTCCATAATATATATAAATCACCTCAAATCTAATTAATGTTTTTTCCCTGTTTTTCCCATATGATTAATATTCACTTTCCAACTTTGTCTACTCATTATATCCCCCTCTTTAAAGTAACATTCTAAATACAATTAAACACATTTTTCAATAAGGATAATAGTGTATACATATATTAGAACATAAATGACTTAATTGTTACCTAATTATAAGACATATTTAATTGATTTTGGAAAAATTAAAGAGAGGAGTTAAATTAGTTAATTTTACTCATTTTCCTAAAATGTCTTTATATACATTTAAAATGATATAAGTAAAAGTTAATCAATAACTCTACCACATATCTCTCTAACCAATTTTCCTTTCCACATGCTTTCTAATTGAAATAATGATCTTGTTAGATATACATATATGTGTATATATATGTATACATATAGATCTATCATACATACACACACATATATAGACATACACACACAAAACCATGTATTTACACACAAAGATATTATATACATATACATAAATATTCTACAAAGTTGTAACTTGTTAAAATGTAGCCAATTGTCATTGATATTCTACGGTCTGCTAACACTTGTCAATGCAGAAGTTGAATTTTTAGTGAAATTAGTCGTCTATGTCATTGTTGGCGAACCTACAAACATACTTGTCAATGTATTATCTTCAGTTTTTAATATAAAATCATGTCAAGAATATGAGGTAATGTATATAAGCAAAAATGTCATTTGTGAAATTACTTGTCACTCTGCCTTAATTTCTAAACCAAAAACATCGTTAATAAATGATATATGTTAATCACTCGTTTTCATCAACAGGTAATCCCCACTATTGCCATATATTTAATATTTTCTTAGTTTTTAAAATAATTTATTTACTCATAACCTATTAAAATAAGATTCAACCATGATCCAACTCATGAATATTAACAAAAAATTGATTTACAATATTTGATTGTTACTGGAAAAACATGCTAGAGCGTTGGATATATGCACTAAAATTACTTTTAGATGCTATGTGCTACTGTACAATAAAATAGACGTGACAATTTTAAACAAAATATGGTGAATAATATTATAGTGCCACCTTTGTGCTTCATCAACTATCCTTTTGAAAATTGAAAGAACACAAAAGAATTAGTGTGAATGGTATAGAGTCATATAATAATTCAAGAAACACGAATTCAACATGAATTTACTGTTGAAATTTTATTATTTTTCGTTTCATGTTTGAGTTAGCTAGTGATAGATAGATAACTTTAACACTATAATACCATAATTAAAAAAAATTATATTTATATAAAAATGGGTTCATGTATCTCGTTAATTATGAAGAATCATTTTATTTTCCTCAACTTGAATGTTAAATTGTGCATTGATGGGTTTATCTTAGAATGTTAACTAAAATATAAACGAAAGAGCCATTGACATGATAAACTATTTTACATTTTAACAAATCTAATACAAAGAAATAATATAAAGCATATAACTACCATAGAGTGTATGAAGCCCATTGGCACTACTTCAGCCAACACGTGAAACACCAATAATGAATCATCCCCTTCCAGCTTCAGTCATACGTGAGGAAGCATATAGCAAAATTGAGATACATCAGCTCAAGACAAGTTATATTTATTACACTACCACTATTCATAAATCAGTAACTTCGACAAGATTTTTATAATACTTGATTGATTTATTTTCTATCACTGTTCCTTTTTTTTTTTTTGGGTTGAGTTGATGGTTCGTTGTAACAAGAGATTGAGGTTAAGAAAGGATATTCGCCTTGATTTCTGGGTCTCCTTTGCAAGGTCTCTTTTGTCACTCACGGGAAACCTATAAACATAGGGCTAGCTGATCCGAGTATAATGCCAGGCTTTCATTCAAAAGATCCCCCCCCCCCCCTTCCTCTCTCACACACACACACGCGCGCACAATTTTTCAGTATTTTAGTTATTTTTTTAATTGAGAAGTTAAAATTATTTATTTTTAAATTGTAGTTATCATTAATATTCAGCAACACATTATTAGCCCTCAATGCAAAAGCTGACATTTCAATGAAATTAGTTGTTATTTTCTTAGTTATTATTGTCGTTTGATAAATTAAAGTTGCTCCTTGTTAAACTGTAGCCAATTATCATTGATATTCTACAGTCTGCTAACACTTGTCAATGCAGAAGTTCAAATTTTAGTGAAATTAGTTGCCACCATCTTAGTTGATTGTTACAGGAAAAACATGCTATGTGCTAGTAACAATAAAATAGACGTGACAATTTAAAACAAAATATGGTGAACAAATATTATAGTATCACCTTTGTGCTTCATCAACTATTGTAACATCCCAAATTTTGGGAGTTCAAAATTTAATAAATTATGAAATTTGGCCGTATTTATATATGAGAATAATTATTAAATTAATTATTGGAAATTAAAGATGTTATGTTATTATTATCTAATTGCAAGTTAGATAGTGTTTAATATAATAAAAAATATATATATTTTTGCATGGGCTTCTAATGAACTCAACACATATGGCCCATACCCATGTAAAAACAATTGATTTGGCCCACGTATGAAACATGCAGGAAAACAAACCCTTTATTAATGACCATTATCTTATATAAAGCAACTTGTAAAATGCAATAGTAAACCTCCAGCCCCACCGAAACACTGAAACATAAAACACAGCAGAAGTAGTCTCGTTTATCAGCCCATTGCTTCAGCCATATTCATCTCAGTCTTCGGCCCATACACCAACAGAACCAATCATCCATTAACCATTCAATCCGTCAAAACCGAGAAAGAACAGTTCACGCCATTAAGCAACCAAAGATCAAAACATAATCTGGTTGCAGCGTTTTCTATGGGAGGCAGAGAGTAGAAGGCATAAACATGAAGGAAGATAAAAGTTCAGAACCCCATGCTTCTGCAGATCATCCCATACCTCTCGAGCGATACACTCCACTACCTCTGTTTTCTCAAACATTCAGTATCTTGTGCGCATATGTATTCCTTCGGACAGACCAGCACGATACTCACTGTTTCTTCACTTCAAAACGATACTCCACTGCTTCTTCGAGTTTCGTTACAGCATAACAGAAAGACATATCCCTCTAACTCGTTTGTAGTGCAATGCTCCACGGTCTCATTCAAAATTGAAGAGCCATATACTTTTCCATTTCCATTCGTTTTCCTTCGGTTTTCTGCAGAAATGAGAGTGAGAGACTGAAGAGTTAAACCGAAAGCATTGAGAGAGTGAGAGTTTCCATCTCCATTCCTGCTCTGTCCTTGAGTCGCTGAAACAGAGTAGTATATCAGCAAGCTTTCTGTTTTTCAAGCTTGATTTTCGAAGGTAAGTTTCAAGCTTTCTTCCCCCTAGTTTCATCAGCATTTCTATGAGTAGTTTTTGAACCTTAAGCAAAAGGTAACCAAGTTTAAACTCACTGAAAATGAAACCAAAACAGGGGGGCGGGCTGTTTAACCGAAAATAAATCAGAAAATTAAATGCTTTTGCTGTCATAGATATATATGTAGGATCTTTAATCTGTGTGCATGTGTCGCTGGAACTCAAGGAAGAATAAATAAAAAAAAAATAAAACGCTGAAGCTTCTGTCATCGGTTTTTCTTATGGTTGCTGTAAGACGTCTCTTTTTCTATATTTAGGTTTGGTTTTGCTGCATGAAATGGTCTCTTTGTTTTGCTTTTAAAACGTGGCTGTTATCGTAGTGTTTTTTAGGCTATGAGTAAGAAACCATTAAGATATATATATGAGAAAACCTTGCTAAATGTTTAAGCCTGTGTTTTGCTGTCATTTCGTTTCATTCAAAGCTTTGCTGAATAAGTATTGGTGTATGTTCGCTGCCAAGTAAAAGAAAACGGTCTCTGTTTAACTAAAGCTGAAGTTGCTGAATTCACATGGGTTTTTTATTTTCAGTTTGCTTGGTTCTTCGTTGATTTTTCTCTTCTTACGTAAGGCATGTTGAATATAAAGATATGGGGCTGTTGTGTGAGAGGGAAATAAATAAGTAAATAAATCAATCAATCAAACTTGTTTATGCAAGGTTGCTGCTTCTACCGATGAAAGGAAAAGAGTGAAACCATAAAGAAAGATATATAAGAGGCATGGTTTTATGATCATGGAAATATTTTTTTTTGCTGTCTTCCAATCCCTAAATATTGTCTTATAATTAGGATCGGAGGGAGTATCATTTAATTATCACATGTCTTAATCTTATAATATTATTATTTTACAAATATCTAATTTTATCCTTATCCCTCCCCT
Organism: Acacia confusa; assembly: GCA_037074495.1. NCBI lineage: Eukaryota > Viridiplantae > Streptophyta > Magnoliopsida > Fabales > Fabaceae > Acacia > Acacia confusa. The sequence continues at coordinate 39,215,866 of CM073502.1, read as the reverse complement.
AATTTTCGGCCCACACATAAATATATATATATATATATATATATATATATATATATATATATATAATAATTTTTTTTTCATTTACCCTAATACTCTCTTTATCTTGCATTTATTTTTCCCAAAATTTTCCTATTGGTCTATAAGTAATAACATGGATTTAGGCTTCTATAATTTCTTGAAAAATCCTAAGCCATTGAATCCTTACTTTCTAAGATTACATCTTAACCCTTATTAATTATTTAATTGGGCCAAAAATTTCGGCCCTTAATAATAATTATTTATATTTATTTTATTTTTCATGTTTCCTAAATTTCTCTAATCTTATAAAATTCCTGAAAATTACTTAATTAATCCCTTAATAATTTCTAATAATTTTCTTAATTAAAACTAATCATTTTCTCACAACAATTTTATTGACATTAATAATTCAAACTCCATGCAAATTATCAAAAATCATAGAGTCAATTTTAGTCTTAGAATACTTTTTAATTTTCCTTCTTTTTATTTTCATAGGAAATAATTTATTAAATTGTCTAAATTAAGGATAATATGCTTTCTAAATTTTTAATAGTTATTCCATGCCTTCTAGAATTTTTCATAATTTTTCTTAGGATATTTTATAACCCTAAGATGCATTTTTTACCTTTTTGACAATAAATTTCCTCTAATTTTCTTAGTGTTTCCTTTTGAACTTAGACTAATCATATAACATATTAACGCTAAAGTCTTTGTAAATAGACATTTTTATTATTGTAACATAATATTCCAGATAATAGTTATCCGGATGTTACATTAGGTATATTCTCAGTATCTCATTATTCTATTACTATTAAAACTAATTTAAAGCTTAGAAACTTGCAGACTTAAGACTTTCTTGATGGAGCTTGGTTTAACTATTGAGTTAATTCTTGGGCTCTGGAACCTTTCTCCTACGTGTACGTGGTATAGATGAACCTTTCCTGGTTTCTTCATTAGCCTTGGTGTCTCATCCACCTTTTCACCTGTAAGTGGTGTAGATGATGAGCCTTGGCCTATATTTCCAGCATCTTTACTTGTAACAAGTGTAGATGATGAGCCTTGGCCTATATTTCCAGCATCTTTACCCGTAACAGGTGTAGATGATGACCCTTGGCTTATAACCATAACAGGTGTAGATAATGAGCTTTGGCCTATATTTCCAGCATCTTTACGCGTAACAGGTGTCGATGTAGAGTCTTGGCCTATATTTCCAGCATCTTTACCTATAACAAGTGTCGATGATGAGCCTTGGCCTATATTTCCAACATCTTTACCTATAATAAATGTAGATGATGAGCCTTCGCCCATATTTCCAGCATCCTTACCCGTAACAGGTGTAGATGATGAGCCTTCACCCATATTTCCAGCATTTTTACCCATAACAGGTGTAGATGATGAGCCTTCGCCCATATTTCCAGCATCTTTACCCGTAACAGGTGAAGATGATGAGCCTTTACCCATATTTCCAGCATGTTTACCCATAACAGGTGTAGATGATGAGCTTTCGCCCATATTTCCAGCATCTTTACCCATAACAGGTGAAGATGATGAGTCTCGGCCCATATTTCTGGCATCTTTACCCGTAACAGGTGTAGATGATGAGCCTGAGTCTATATTTCCAACCTTTTTACCCGTACGAGGTGTAGATGATGAGCCTGGGTCTATATATCCAGCATTTTTACCTGTACAAGTTGTAGATGATGAGCCTGGGTCTATATATCCAACATTTTTACATGTACGAGGTGTAGATGATGAGCCGAGGTCTATATATCCAGCATTTGTACCTGTACGAGATGGGTTTGTTGGACCTTTGTCTATTTCTCCAATATCTTTCGTTGCAATATTTGATCTGTTCAGAAACCCCAACACCTTCAAATAGTCATCATCATATTTATAATCAAAGGTCTCAAGCATCTTAATAATGGCAAATGAGAATTAAGCAAAAATCTAGCCACTACAGTTGGGAACCCAAAGCCTTATAAGGTTTCTCATTCAAGCAACCCTCCTGATCTAGGACTCGTGACAACAACATAACATCAGTAATCAAAAGCATCTGTCTAGGTTGTAAGCTACGACTTACCAGGCCATACAAAGAAAGCGCTATTGGCTACAATTAACGCACAATGTACTATCTAAAGGTGCAGAAAAAGATTAAAGTAACCAAATGGGAAAAAAAGAGTCAGTTAGGAAAGGAAAGTTAATCACGTACATGCGGGATGAAGGTCTTGCTCCCATGTCCTCTCTTTGATTAGAAACTCTGTCTGAGATGTGATGAAGATGGTTGAATATATGTGAAGTTGTTGATATGTGATAAAGTTGAGAAAGAATAGGCACTATTTATATTAGAGGCTATATAGCATGGAGTTTACGAATCTCTTCAGTATTATAATTGCTAATTTCTTTCTTTTGTTCGTTCATTAATCAGATCTCTGTTCAAAATTCAATAATTTGTGTTCACACATGTTGACAATTGCATTTTCTTTCTCAAGTTTTTGTCCTAAATTAAGTCGCTGTTGACAATTCTGCTATTAATCGTTCACACATGTTGAATCAGAGACACAAATCAATACAAAATATCATTAATTATTATATTTAAATTAGTATAGAAGTCTGAAAAACTAATAATTCATGTATGTCACATATAACATATACTTAAGCTTGGACTGATTAAAGTCTAAAGGTCTTGTCCCCCTAATTTTGGCAACAAAAAAAAAAGGTCCTATCCTCCTATGTTCAAACCCTTAAATATAAATGTAATAATATATCCCTCCGGTACTTAGTGTAAAACCTAGTTGGGGAGTTTATGTTCTTATAAATATAAGGCTCATTTTAGATTTTTATTTATTTTTTTTTCAAATTAACCTTATTAATATTCTCTAAGTAATATAATCAAGTAGGAGAAAGAGTGATGGAATTAAGAAAGATTATCAGTTGCTTTATTTAAAAATCATATCATATTAACTAATTCAACTGTCATCAATAATATACTCAAATTAGTTAATCATACATAAGTCTTATATTAAGGACCAATGGAGTATATATGCTTTAATTATAATTTAACGCTAAATTTGAATGGCGATTATCTATACCAGGTCAACTTTCAAGGATTTGCCTTGAAGCACAGCCAATGTTCACACCAGCAGCTAGTTGATTAGACAAGTTCTTAATCTTATATGGCAACGAATAGTTATCTTGATTCATTAGAAATTGTACAAGTAAGGAAATTTTTCGTAGAAGATTTCATTATTTAAGCTAATCCCCACTTGTTTGTGAGTGAAACGAAAATTCCCGTGGAGAGAAAATATGTAGTAGTTAATTATTATACCATTAATTGCCAATCAAAGGCCTACGTACGTATTAAATCATGGAAGAAGTAAGTCATTCCCCAAATCGTATGAGTACCACGGTCCTTGCTCTTTGTCCACACGTGACTTACAAAATTGTCGAAGATCATAAACATTGCCATCCAAACTAATTCAAGTTTTCCTTCGTCGGATTAATCATATAATATGGTTATTTAATTTTAATTTTATGGTATGACACGCACACACAGAGTCCAGACGAGAAAAATGAATAATGCAAAGCAAAAAACACAAAAGCGGAAGATGCTACTACATGTCATGCCAACTGAAGGGTTGTTAATCTTTTTAAATGAACTTAATTCATTGTAAATTAAGATATATCAAGTAGTTAATACCAGTACAAAACCAAGAAACTCAAAGAAAAGAGAAACACGCAACGTGGTTGATCTATTCTTCACTGAGTCAAGAGTCCAAGTCTCCCATGAAATACATATTTATGGGGTTGCACAAAGTCATAGCCAGCAATTTTTTTTTTTTTTAAATGTCAGAATGGTATTATTAAGTAATATTTAAAACGTTCCAAAGGATATAGGACAGCAATTAGTAGCTACTACAAACATGAAAAGAGACGAGGGAGCTGATGTTATAGGGGAAAAAAGAAAATAAAAGCCTCATATCATAGTACCTGCGAGTAATTATTAATATTAGCTAGACGCGGGGTACACGTACAAGTTTAATATAAAAAAAAAACCCAGTCATTCTCTACAAACTGGGAAAATGAGACCCCTAAATTTTGAAATTTCATGGAAAGCTCAATGTACTAGATATCCACATTTAATTCCTAACTGTGCAAACATGATTGTTTATCCATCCCTATTAATATATGGGACTCAAATAACAAACCACTTGTGATGTATTTTGCCATAAATATATTACATAGACTATATTTTTCTACGTTACGTGATAAAGGCAACTTCGTAAACTTATTTATTTTATAACTACAGATGAAGTTCATAGCCCTTCTATGACATTTTACGAATGGGAGGTCCAATGCAATATTATTATTAATAACTTCACAGGGATGACTACAACTCTAAGAATACGCCAAGATCAAATCTATATAATTCCCAACCACACCCTTTTTGTCTCTATGGGTTTCTTTCTAGCTAACTTAATTGCTTCCATATCTTCTAACTTTGAACTCCATTTCCACGTCCTACCCCAAACTTCTCCACAGTGACTCATCTTCGTTCTTAAAGACACACTTTTCCATCGTTGGGCTATTCCTTTTCACCATGAGACACATTTTGTTTGAGCTAAGCTTTTTGACCTTCTTGTGTGTTGCTTTTGCTCTGAGCCCTGATGGGGTCACTCTGCTTTCACTCTCAAAGCATTGGATATTTGTGCCTCCTTCCATTAGTTCAAGCTGGAGTCTCTCTGATTCAACTCCATGTTCATGGGTAGGAATCCAATGCGACGATGCCCACAGTGTAATCTCCCTTAACCTCACTTATTCTTTTTTCTCTGGTCAATTAGGCCCTGAAATAGGACAGTTAAACAATTTGCAAACCCTTGTTCTTTATTCTAATAATCTCTCTGGAAGCATTCCCCCAGAGATAGGAAATTGTAGCCTGTTGAAGTATTTGGACCTTTCCCAAAACAACTTCACCGGAAAAATACCAAATAGCTTAGGCAATTGTAGTATGCTTGAGCACTTGGATCTTTCCGAAAACGCCGTTAGTGGGGAAATTCCAGATAGCTTCAGAAGGTTACAAAAATTGCAACATCTGTACCTTCATTCTAATTTTATCCTCAGCGGTGAAATTCCAGAATACTTGTTTGATTTTTCTCAGTTAGACTCCGTGCTTTTGCAAAACAACAGCCTAAGTGGTACTATCCCAATGAATATTGGCAATAGCACCAAACTTAGGTGGTTGTATCTGTACAATAATCGATTGTCTGGGATCATACCCACGTTTATTGGAAACTGCAGTGAATTAGAGCGAGTGCTTCTAGGTGAGAACCAACTACTGGGGATTTTGCCTCAAAGTCTTAACAACCTCCAGAATCTTGAGTATCTTAGTGTCAAATACAATAAGCTTGAGGGTCCAATTCCATTAGGTTCTGGAAGTTGCAGTAGTCTATACTTTTTGGATTTGTCATACAATGTATTCAGTGGGAATGTTCCTTCAGGATTAAGGAATTGTAGTGGGTTGGCCTACTTTTATGCTGTGAATAGCAACTTAGTAGGTAACATTCCAGTTTTCTTGGGCTCACTGAGCAAACTTTCTGCTCTTCACCTTTCTCAAAACCACTTGTCTGGACAAATACCTCCAGAAATTAGTCGTTGCCGGTCTTTGACGGAGTTGCATTTAGACGGCAATCAACTTGATGGAGAAATTCCCAATGAGTTGGGAATGCTAACTGAGCTGCAGATGTTGTATTTGTTTGACAACCAATTGACAGGCAATATCCCAGTTAGCATATGGAAGATTCCAAGTCTTCAGTCTATTCAATTGTACAATAATAGCTTTCATGGGGAGTTACCTTTGGAAGTCACTGAGTTAAAGCAGCTGCAAAATATCTCATTGGCTGAGAACAACTTCTCCGGGGTTCTACCTCAAAGTTTAGGAATTAATAGTAGTTTGGTGTGGTTGGACTTGAGAAATAACAAGTTTACCAGTCATCTCCCTCTGAATCTTTGCTTTGGAATGAAATTAGAAAGGTTAATTGTGGGTGATAATCAGCTGCAAGGTAGAATACCGTCCAGCTTAGGAGGCTGTACAAGTCTTAAAAGGTTGATTCTCAAATCAAATAATTTTACAGGACCTCTTCCTGCTTTTGAAAATAATATGAGTCTTGAATACATGGACATGAGCAGTAATAGCATCAGTGAAACAATTCCATCTAGTTTAGGAAATTGCAAAAACCTCACTTATATTAATTTGTCCATAAACAAACTTGTAGGACTCATACCGCCAGAGTTAGGAAACCTTGTAAAACTTCACGAGTTGCATCTTTCTTATAACAATTTGGAAGGTCCTTTGCCATCTAACCTGTCAAACTGTATCAAAATGGAAAAATTTGATGTGGGGTTCAATTACTTGAATGGTTCATTTCCATCAAGTTTGAGTGCTTGGACAGGTCTATCAACTTTGAACTTAAGAGAGAATCATTTCACTGGTGGTATCCCAATATTCTTATCAGGATTTCAACAGCTTTTTGACCTACAGCTTGGGGGAAATTCTTTTGGAGGTGAAATTCCTAGCTCAATTGGATCACTGCAGAATCTACGATATGGATTGAATCTAAGTGCTAATGGACTAAAAGGTGAGATTCCATTGGAGATTAGGAAGCTGAAAAATCTCCAAATATTGGATTTATCGCTTAACAATTTGTCCAAAAGCATTGAAGTTCTAGAACAACTCTCTTCACTAGATGAAGTTAATATCTCATTCAATTCCTTTGTCGGTCCTGTGCAGAATAGACTGATGAAGTTTAATATTTCATCATTCTTGGGTAATCCTGGGTTATGCATTAATTGTTTTTCCTTTGATAGCCTAAATTGCCCAGAGAATGTCGGTTTGGGACCTTGTGGCCACAAATCAAGTCATCACAAAGGATTGAGTAGGTTGGAAATCATAGCAATATCAGCTGGATCTTCCATTTTCATTATTCTCTTGTTGCTAGGACTAGCTTTCATGCTTCTCCTTGACAAAAGATCTCAGCAAGATATCAGAATCTTTCCAAGTCATGGTTCATCTTCACTTCTCAAGAAAATCATGAATGCTACGGAAAACCTAAACGATCGGTATATAATTGGCAAAGGAGCTCATGGAGTTGTCTATAAAGTTTCACTAGATCCTCAAAAGGTTTTTGCTTTGAAGAAATTTCCATTTGCTCACGACAAGGGACAACGCAATAGCATGAGCAGAGAACTTGAAACCATCGGGAAGATTAAGCATCGAAATCTGGTAAGATTGGAGAACTTCTGGTTGCGAAAGAACTATGGCTTGATCATGTACACCTTCATGCAAAAGGGGAGCCTTCATGATGTTCTGCATGAAATAAATCCACCCCCATTGTTGTCGTGGAGTGTTCGCTATAAGATAGCCTTTGGAATTGCTCAAGGACTAGCATATCTCCATTTCGACTGCGATCCGGTCATAGTACATCGCGACATCAAATCAAGCAACATCCTTTTAGATTCTGATATGGAGCCCCATATTGCTGATTTTGGTATTGCTAAGGTTTTGAAAGAATCCTCTACTTCAACGACGTCTATTGTTGTTCCTGGTACAACGGGGTATATTGCACCAGGTGAGTTTCCTACCTATCTTTATTCACTTAGCTGTTTGTTTTTAGAAAGTCCTCTTTTAACAGATGCACATGTTTTCTTTGACAGAGAATGCATTTTCAGTCGTAGTGAGCACAAAATCTGATGTGTATAGTTATGGAGTAGTTTTGCTTGAGCTGATAACCAGGAAGAAGGTGTTGGATGCTTCATTTACGGAGGAGGGAACAGATATAGTGGGGTGGGTCAGATCTGTATGGGAAGAATCAAGAGAAATTAAAGGGATTGTAGATCCAATCCTTTGTGATGAATTTAGAGTTTCTAATGTTGGGGAAGAAGTTGAACAAGTGGTCTTAGTGGCTCTGAGATGTACTGAGAATGATCCAAGAATGAGACCAACAATGAGAGAAGTCGTCAGCAATTTGATTATTAGAAGCAAAGCTTGTGGCAATTCAATTGTAAAAGCTTGAGAGATCCAGCCTCCCATGACTGGTTTGTTATATCCCAAGTTTTTGCTTCTTTTCTTTCAATGCACGCCTTGAATTTAGGCTTGTGTTTTAATGTAAGTTGACAAGGGTATTGAAAATTTAAAAGTCATATGGCCAATAAATTTATGAGAAAGAGCAATAATTACTTCATCCAAATTTCAATTTCAATTTCAATTTTCTATCCCAATTAATTCCTTTGCATTTGTATCCAGTCGGGTCTACGTTTGATCTATGACAAAATATATATATATATCAAATATAAAATCTTCATATAATATACCACACCCACTTGGTAACCTTATAATAACAAGACGTCCCATATTCATTGGCTTTGGATAGTACATAAAATTGGCTTGTGGGTCACATTGTTTGCCAAGGAGAAAATTTATCACCAAATAGTAAACTCTCCCTAATGATATCATCATAAATAACAAGGTGATGCAACAAAATCAATCAACCAACAAACTGACGTTACAAAGAAATAACACAAACATAGCAAGTATGAAATATTCCAAAAAAAAATAAAAAACATAGAAAGGGACCGGAGAGTCATTTGAAATCAACTAATGCTCATCCATCACCCCCTCCACCAATGATTCACTTGAAGCATCTAACAAATATATAAAGATAAAATAATCAATCAAGTGACCATGCAAATCTGACAGTATTAGGATGAACAACTTCATGTGTCTCATCATAGTTATCAAACCCATGAGGCCTGGAAGACTCTGAGAGAGATTGCTCAGGAAGTAACCAATCTTGTGCGCAGATAAGTGCTTCAGTCATCCTTGGCACCAATGAACTCCTATAAGAGTCAAGTACACATTCCCTGATGCTACATACCGAATTAGAGGCCAGCGTCGAAACTGGAATAGCAAGTACATCACGTGCCATCAAAGAAAGCACTTTATATTTACCAGAATTAGCTTTCCACCATGATAATATATCAAATTCATCATCAAAAGGGATATCATCAAATGAAAAGGATGCAAGATATTTATCTAGCTCTGAGTGAGGATTTGAAACACGTTCTTGTTCCAAAAATGCAAACCACCTGCGCCTTCGATCTATATAATCATCAATTGCACTTGATGACCCTGCAAAATGAGATGTGATGACGATACTACTACCAGTTTCAGGACTAATTCTTTCACAGTACTCATCAAACATACGACACAAGGCATCTTTGGCCATCTTTTTCATGGCCATACAAACTTCAGAGTCAGGAAAAAGCTCTTCAAATATATGGTTGACATAGGCAAGTTTGTAACGAGGATCCAAAATTACAGCTACTATCAACAAAGGATTCAACCAATACTCATCATATTTACTTTTCAACCAATACTCATCATATTTACTTTTCATGCTAAGGAACATGTCCATAAGAAGAGGATCGTCATTCACAATATTTTTTTCCAGCTCCATATGAATTCGAGCAATTTGGTGGAAGCATGTACTTGAAGTTACATGCACAGAGCTTGATATCTTCAATGTTATATCATAAAACACCCTCAACAATTTGAAAAAGACACGTGCCCTATTCCAATCTTTTGCCCTAGGAGGCCCATCGCAAGTAGAGCTTTCCACAAAGTATGCACAATAATCACCATCTTCATCTTCCATCCTTTCAAATACCTTCTCAAACTTCAAAGCAGATTCCAACATCAAGTAAGTTGAATTCCACTTGGTTTCAACATCCAAGCAAACAAGATTGTTGGTGTCCAAACTTTCTAATTCAACATAGTGTTTGAATTTTTGGAAACGACTTAAAGAGGAATGGACAAATCTAATAGCATTTCGAATGGCATCAAAGTTGTTTTTCAATACCTTTAACCCCTCACTAATCACCAAATTAAGCACATGTGCACAACACTTGACCTGTAGATAATCACCATCACAAACTAAAGCCTCCCAGTTCTTCAGTCGTTTTTTTATATATGCCAAGGTTGTTTCATTCCCCGTTACATCATCCATAGTTATGGTGAGTACCTTATCTATATCCCACTAACGCAAGCATTTTTCAACTGTCTTGCCAATAGTGTGACCCCTAAGATCTTCAATCATACAGAAGTTTAGAATCCTCTTATGCAATCTCCAGTCATCATCAATGAATGAGCGGTCAAACACAAGTAATTAAAGTTTTGATCAGATGTCCAATAATGTGTAGTCAAGCACGTACGATTAGAACACTTCTTCAACACATTCTTTACTATCTTAATTTCTCCAAGATACAATTGCCAACAATCTCTAGCAACTGTTGTTCTTGAAGGAATTGGAAATTGTGGTTCTAGCTTTTTCAGAAGTTGTCTAAACCCATGCTTTTCAACTACTGCAAATGGCATCTCATCACAAATAATGAACTCGGCCAGAGCTCTCCGACATTGCATTTCATTGTATACATTTTCCCCAGAATCATCCCAAACTTCTAATTGTTCCTTCTCAGGTTCTTTTCTCTTTTTACCCCTACCCTCTATATTGGCATCTTTTGTGGTGGGGAAAGGAAGAGTAGATTCAGTATGTGTCGATGTTTCATGCTCACTATCCTCTATATTGGCATCTTCTGCAATGGCGATAGGTATTGGTGTTTCGTCCTCAAAAGTAGTAGAATTTTCATCCACCGTCTCAGACATTATCTAGTAAGATGCACTCCCTGCACTTAACATCTTAATCAATACAAATATGAACAAAAAGAATTAACATATATAAATCCGAATACAGCAATGTATAAACCTAAAATTTTAAATATTCTAGCCAGCCAGCTCAAAACTAAAAGTTACAGAATTAAAAGCTAATATACTTTGATAACATATTTTACTAGCACATTAAGATTCAAAAGAATACAATTAACATACAGAATTAACCAAATCAAACCAGACCTGAACTTCTAGAAATCAGAAATTCTATCTCAGCACATATCTCAGACAGATACGGAAGTAAAGGCAGTATTGTCGCAAATAAGCATTAATCTAAAAGCAACACTAACCAGAGCACATTAGAGAAGAACAGACGGGGGAAAATGAAAGCAACAACGACAGCAGCATACAGAGAAGAAATTAGAAGCAAAAAAAAGAAAAAAGAAAAAAAGAATCTGCCGCAAGTAAACCAAGTAATGAGAAGCAAACAGGAGAAATATAGTGTGTGTGCTCGTACTCCAGCTTCTAAGCATATCGACGAAGAACAGAGATGGACGAGTAGGACAATACCCATATTAGAAAAAAAAGGAAAATTATTATTAAAAAAAAAATCACTGAGCATAGGGGACAATGAGAGAGAGTAAGGGTAGAGGAAGGACAATAAAACTGGAGGATGGAGATAGAATACCGAGCAGGCAAGCTCCGAGCAAACCAACAAAGAGCAACGCGCCAGTCACACAGACACAGCTACGCCGAGAGGGCGAGAGGGAAATAGAGAGGGTAAACACGACGCCGAAGGTTTATCAGTTGGTATGTGAAAAATGGTGTTGGCGTTCGAAGTCCTAATGTATTGTTGGAGCGAGCACGAAACGACGACGTATTAATTTTTTCTGGAAAAAGGGGAAAAAAACTTTCTAGTCTCTTGTCCTAAATATAATTCGAGTAAAAGCTAAAAAAAATAAATCTAAATATTCAGGATCCTTAAAAGGAGTTGGAATCTGTTGGAACTTTCAACCTGTCACATATTCTGTACGCTGATGACTGCGTTATTTTTTTTTTTTTTAAGGAATAGATCAAATTGTTAATTCTATCAAAGCTTTATTGGATTTATATGGTTTGTGCTCTGGTCAAAAGATCAATAGATTGAAGTCCTTTTTTATCTTCAGTCCCAACTTTAATCACGAACACAAAAGTCATTATGCTAATTTCTTTGGTGTTCACTTACACAAATGAGCTTGAAAAGTATCTTGGTACCAGAGTGGACCCATGTAGAAACAAAGAGCAGGTGTATTTGTAGGTTACCCAAGCAGTTGTCAAGAGAACATCATCTTCATGGAAAGCAAGGTTATTGTCTCAAGTCTCAAGATTAACACTAATAAAGCCAGTCTTATCTAGTGTTAACATTCATATTCTGTCTCGCATGAAGTTGCCTTTGCACATTTGTAATAAAATTGATTCTAGATGTACTAACTTTTGGGATTCTAATGGAGCTCGAAATTGCATTTACTTAGCTAGAAAAGACTTTTCATTTTTTTTACCTTTGAAAGAGGGTAGACTTGGCATCCGTCCAATATCCCAAGTCAATAATGCCCTATTTGCTAAACAAATCTGGAGAGTTCTCAAAGTAAAACAAGGGACACTCCTTGCTGAAACTCTCTAGCCCAAATATATTGATGTAAATAATACCCATATGGTTAGATTGCCTTATAACTCCCTTTGGTTATGGAAGGGCATTTCTAATTGGGCTCACATTATCATTGACCAATTATGTTAGAAGATTGGTAGTGGCAATTCTTTTTCTATAAACCACCATTTGCGGTGGCCCTGCAGTCTTATTCTAGATCTGCAACTAATTTATCCATAAATTTATTTGTAAATTATCTATTGCATCTTCCTTTTAGCTAGTGTTCAGTTAAGTGGAATCATGACCTAATTAGGAGAATCTATTCACCTGATATTACTTCGTCAATTCTTCGAACTCCTATCGATCTCTTTTTTCATGTGTGGTCAAGACAAGTTGGTATGGCTTCTTATTCCTTCAGGAGAATATAAGGTTAACTTTAAGTTCAAAAGTTTGTCCTCCTCTCCCTTTAATCAAACTAATGACTCTTGGAAGTTTCTGTGGTCTTTATCATTACCTATGAAAGATCTGCTTTTGATATGTAAGATTATAAATAATGTTATTCATTCAATTGACATTCTCTCTAAGCATCATGTTCCCATACAAGGAAATTGTCTCTTTGCTTGTGATGTACCTAAAGCACTTAAACACCTATTTATGAGTTATCCCATGGCTACAGTGATATGATTTGGATGACTTTCAATCATGTTTACATTCAATTCTTTGTCGGAATTTAAGGAGTAGCTTAAAACGACTTTGTTAAATCTGCATGTGGAAGGTCATCAAGGAGTTATTGTTTCAATTATCAAGGTTATTTCTTGTCTCTGTATGAAGAGAAATCTAATCCTTCATAAGGGAAGCAAAGTAGAGCTAATGCAGGTCATCAATGAAATTCATTTTTCATCATCTTTGGTTAAAGATTCCTGAGTCTTCTTTCCCTCTAAGAAGACGAAGCAATCCTATATATGTTCTTACATCGCCTACCAAAGTCAAGCAATTCAAACTTTTCTCTCGAAGAGGAAGGCCAATTTGCCAAACTTTGCTCATATGATGTCCCCTTATTTACTAGTGTAATAACATATAAACTAACAAATTTTTGCAGGAAGAAGAGATGGTTTAGTAATGTAGAGAATTTGTCTTCATCTGCTGACATGGTCTTACAAGGTATTGCTAAGCTTTTAAATTTATTTGATTTAAGAATGATTGTAGTTGTAGATAGTATAGAATGTAATATCCTATAAACTTTACAATCTAGTCCTAGGATTATTATAGAGATTTGATGCAACTCATTTGATATCTTTTAATGTCCATTGATTATTATCGAAAAAGTAATAATAATAAAGGAAGTCCTAAATATAAATTCAAATGGGTTGAGAAAATCTATCCTAATATAAATTATCACCCTAATAGGGCTTGAATTTATATTGTTGTGATCTTAGCCAATTTCTTAGTATATGACATATCTCTAGTCTTTAATATTAGACAGATTTGTGAGGTTGGCCTGGGTTTTAAATATAACATATAGTATCACTATGCATTTGGATCAACTGGTTGTGAGTTGTTCTAATTTAATCAATTGTCTTGTGTTCCACCAAGGACATTATGCAAAAGTACATACATAAAGTTTTCAAAATTGTGCAAAAATTTCACAAACAAATATGTAGGTCTAGAAAATGATGCAAAAATACATATCAAACTTTCAAAATAATGTAAAAATATCACGATGACTAAAATCTTCATGTGTGTTTCTCCTATAATTTTTTAGATGACAATATGGCATATTTGTTAGAGGTTAACATTAACTTAATTGACGGCTATATTTTTACACCATTTCAAAAATCTGATGTGTATATATGTATTTCAACACACAAAAGTTTATGGTGTTTCATGAGTAAATTTATACCTCAATCCTAGTTTTTAATGGTATTTTACTTAAAGCGAATACAAAATTCCTACAACTTTATTTATCCCGTGCTCTACGGTGCTTCTTGAAACTAATCTAACTATGTCCGTTTAGATTTAACTTTTTGACAATAACTTTTAGAATTTACAAGATAAGTTATGAAAAGAGTTTTATTTTGACTTAAAAAAATCACTTTTGAAGTTTAGGTTTGGGTTGTCATACAGACTATAAACAACCTCACAATTAGAGCTGGAAATCAAGGCCGACCCGTGAAGGGCCCCTGGCCTAACAAGGCTGGCTCGTGAAGGACTAGGGCCTAACAAGGCCGGCCCTCAAGAGTCCGGAATAAGAAAAACACATGTTTTTCAAAGCCCGACCCGAGAGCACCAGGCCAGAGCCGGCCTGCAAGGCCCATAAATTACTATTTCAAATTTTAACTATTTTTCATCCACTTTTTTTTTAAAAAAATATAATTAGTAAATTACAACATGAATCATTCAATAAATAAGCACAGTCATTAATTCATAATCAAAAGCAAACTATGTTCACAGATAATTCACATAAAACATAAAAAGTATATTACTAAATGACATTATTACGATGACTATTATTGTCATCATCTTCGTCATTATTATCGATTTTAACGACATTTGATTGTTCTTCACTTTGAGTAGTAGCATCTAGCTCATGAGTAAAAATATCATGAAATCCTTCTCTCACATCATGAACACATCCATACGATGACTATTATTGTCGTCATCTTCGTCACTATTATCGATTTTAACGACATTTGATTGTTTTTCACTTTGAGTAGTAATCTATAGCTCATGAGTAAGAATATCATGAAATTCTTCTCTTGCATCATGAACACATCCATAATCCTTATTTGCAATAAATAATAAATCGAATCATAAAATTAGAGTACAGTTATTATGTATTTATAGTTAAATAGATAAATAACTCTATAACAAATACAATATATATATATATATATATATATATATATATATATATATATATAAAGGAAAAAAAGAAAAAACTACAGTGAAAAGGGCCTGCAGGGCCGACCCGTTTAAGCTCGAAGCCCGTCAGGGCCGGCCCTCCAAGACTAATTTCAAATAACTCGTCCATTTTTCAAGCCTGACTCTTAAAGGGCCAGGGCTTAAACAGGTCAGCCCGATGGGCCTAACCCGTTTTCCCGGCTTTACTCACAACCTCAATAACCAAATATCATCGTTTTGACGTACTCTCCGCAGTGCTTGTGGAAGTAACATGTTTTTGTTTGCCAGCAATTCTTGAAATAACATTGTTTATTATTTTTCTAGTTCACCAAATAGGAATATCTGTTTGTTTTTTGGTTAAGGTGTAAATATACACAAAAACTTTTTTCCCATGAATAAAAATACTTATATGTTTTTTTGAGGAGTAAAAATACACATGTGGTTACTATTTTAGTGTAAAAGTCACATCTTACCGTTAAGTTACTGTTTACTTCATCTCTTTCTCTTATCACGGTGAACGGTGAGATGTGACTTTTACATTTTAAAATGGTAACACATGTTTATTTTCACTTCTCAAAAAACATATATGTATTTTTGCGGGCGGGAAAAAAGCGTATGCAGAGTGATTAAGGATCGACGTCTTTCACCATAAATTTCTCAAATTCAGACATTCTATCTCAACCCGTGGCCCTCGGAGCATACCGCCGCGGACCAGCGACAACAATATCATATCATAAAGAAAAAGGTTCTATACTTCTCGGCCTAGAGCTCTTATCAGTGTACTTCAAATTCGATCTTCATCCTCTCCAGTTATCTATCCACCACAGCCGCCAGCTCTGTGGTCGCATTCGTTCTCGCCGTCTCTCCCGGTGAGTGCCTGAGTTCTTTCTCTCCAGCTTTGATTCGGTCCTTCATTCAGGTGAGTCTCTGACTTTGTTCTCTCAGCTCTGATGATTCTTGTGTTCTTCATTCTTGTTATTCAGCTTATTAGTCTGTTCTAAGCATTTCTTTTTAAAATCTCGTTATTCTGCTTCAGAGTTAAATATGTTGCTCTGCTTGTGGCTCAACATTTTTTTTTTTTGAAACCTGATTCTGTTGTTAGTATTGTATATTATAGGTTACAATTATTATACTTGATTTAGTTAGTATAGCTAACGTAAACTTTTGATTCTGCTTTAGTGTATTTTGGTATTCTAAGCTGTTGATTCTGAGAATGGCTTCAGCCTATTTATGATGAAATTTAGATTATAAGTAGTATACTTGATTTATTATTGATGGATATTTTTGCTATTGATTTTAACTTTTCATTCAAGCATTCTATCCAAGCATGTCAAAAGAGCCATAGAATCATTGTAAGATGCAAAAATTTGGGGAATTTCTAAGTTCCTTCTGTTTAACTCTTACTTTATCTCTTGAAATAAAGTGTTACGGAAAGTATTGGAAAATCGAAGGGTATGATAAAGACTGAATGACACAGCATTGCTTTCGTTGGTGGTATGAGTTTTATTTCTTTTTGGTTGGGAGCTCAGTGGGGAAAATTATGTGGCACTTGACTAATGGGTGGGGTTTAAGTTCTGATTACAAAAGGTTATTCAGGGATTAAGATTTCTTCTGCTCAGTCCACTTTGTCAATAAATTGGGATTTGCGTGTCACATTATTCCTCCTCAAATTCATACCAGTTGAACATCTACGGAGTTTGATTGTCTGATGACTCTGGTTTTCTGATGCAGCTCATTAAAATTGAATGATTTGATGGAACATCCTACCGTTGCCTCTGAAATGCCAAGCCTACCCTGTTTTCAACATCCCAACAGGGTTTTCAATAATTCCACTTATGTTAATGTTTCGTTTCGTGTCAAATCCTTATATAGTGTTGCGCTAGGCACAAGCAATTCAGCCTTTATGGACAAGCAAAGTGTAATGAGTCAAGGTCACACTGAAAGGTCATGGGCAATGCCTAGAAAACTTCCCAGCTTTAATAGGACCAATTCAGAGTCTCATAGGGACAATAAAGAAGAGGAGTTTGTGAATGTGAATAGCAAGGAGAGGATTAAGCAGTATTCAGCATGGTTGCATACTTTTGCTTTCAAAAAATCTTTGAATGAGGGAAGGGCTGTACATGGGCATCAGATAAGGGGTGGGGTGGACCCAGATTCTCACTTTTGGGTTTCACTCATTAACATGTATGCAAAATGTGGTCGTCCGGCTTATGCACGACAGGTGCTTGCTAAAATGTCTGAACAAGATGTTGTATCTTGGACCACAGTAATCAACGGTTTTGTAGCTCAAGGCAATGCCAGGGAAGGTATTAATTTGTTCTGTGAGATGCGTCAGGAAGGTATAAAGCCCAATGAATTCACATTGGCCACTTGTTTGAGAGCTTGTTCAATGTGCTCAAATATAGATTTTGGGAAACAGGTTAAAGCAGAAGTAATTAAGGTTGGCTTATTATCCGATTCATTTATCGGGTCTGCGCTAGTTGACCTATATGCTAAATGTGGTGAATTAAGCCTTGCTGATAAGATGTTCTTTTGCATGCCTGAGCAGAACGAAGTTTTATGGAATGTGTTGCTAAGTCGCCATGCTCATTTGGACGATGGCAAAGAAGTTATTAGATTGTTTGGCAAAATGCTCAAATCAGAAGTAAAGTTCAGCAAATACACCTTATCCAGTGTTCTAAAGGGTTGTGAGAATTCAGGAGACTTGAGAAATGGTCAGATTGTGCATTGTTTGGCTATCAAAAGTGGTTTTGAACTAGATAAATTCTTGGCCTGCAATCTTATAGATATGTACTCAAAGTGTTTGCTGGTAGGTGATGCACTAAAACTTTTCTCTATGATCAAAGATCATGATGTAGTGTCCTGGAGTACGATGATCTCTTGCCTTGATCAGCAAGGGCATCACAGTGAAGCGACCAAGCTGTTTAACCTGATGAGACATAGCGATGTTCAACCAAATCAATATACCTTTGCAAGTGTTGTCAGTGCTTCCATTGAATTGGGGGACTTGCATATTGGAGAAAGTATCCGTGCTTGTATTCTGAAATATGGGTTTGAACATGATATCTCTGTAAGTAATGCCCTCATCAGGATGTACATGAAAAATGGCTGTGTGCATGATGGTGCTCGTGTATTTGAGGCACTGACAAGACCAGATCTTATCTCTTGGAATTCTTTGTTGTCTGGATTTCATGACTATCATTGTCATGAATCAGGGCCCAGAATTTTTTATCAGATGATTGTAGAAGGTTTTAAACCCAATATGTATTCGTTCATCAGTGTTTTAAGATCTTGCTCTAGCCACTTAGACTTAGGCTTTGGCAAGCAAGTTCATGCTCAGGCTTTGAAAAACAACCATAATGGTAACGACTATGTTGGGACAGCCCTTTTGGACATGTATGCCCAATGTGGGTGTATGGAAGAATCGTGTATGGTTTTTAATAGGTTGGATAGTCGAAATATCTTTACATGGACAGTAATTATTAATGGTTTTGTCCAGAATGACCTAGCAGAGAAGGCTATTGAATGCATCAATCTAATGCAGAGGGAAGGAGTAAAGCCCAATGAGTTCACTCTTGCCGGTTGTATAAGTGGTTGTTCCCAAATAACTGCCACTGAAAGTGGAAGACAACTTCACTCAATGGTAATTAAGAGTGGACATCTGTGCGATGTGTTTGTTTGCAGTGCCCTTGTTGATATGTATGCAAAATGTGGGCACATTGAAGATGCTGAGATTATATTCAAGGGCTTGGTTAGATATGATACAGTATTGTGGAACACTATGATATGTGGGTTTTCTGCACATGGTCAAGGAGAAAAGGCCCTCAAGATCTTTGAAGAAATGAAAGATAACAACTACTTACCTGATGAAGTTACCTATATAGGTGTCCTTTCTGCATGTAGTCACATTGGTCTTGTTGAAGAAGGGAAATGGTACTTTAATTCCATGAGCAGCTTGTATGGCATAAGTCCTACAGATGAGCATTATGCTTGTATGGTTGATATTCTCAGCCGTGCCGGAAGATTTGATGAGGTTGAAAGCTTCATTGAGGAGATGAATTTGACACCTAATTCCTTAGTCTGGGAGACTGTTTTGGGTGCATGCGCAAAACATGGAAACATTAAACTTGGTGAACGAGCATCAGAGAAGATCTTTGCGCTTAAACCTGAGACAGACTCAAATTATATATTACTTTCTAACATTTTTGCTGGCAAAGGAAAGTGGGCAGAGGTCAAAAGGGTGAGGGCCTTGATGTCCAACAAGGGTGTGAAAAAGGAACCTGGATGTAGTTGGGTAGAGATCAATAATCATGTACATGTCTTTGTGTCTGATGGAGTGCATCCAAGTATATTGGAAATCCATTCAAAATTGGAAGAGCTGGATAAAACACTCAGATCAGTGGGTTATGTCCCACAAATAGAACATGTTCTTCATAATGTTCTTGGTGAAGAGAAAAAGGATTATCTCATTCATCATAGTGAAAAGCTGGCTCTTGCGTTTGCACTTTTGAGCACTACCCCTATGAAAAAGATCATGATTTTTAAAAACCTCCGCATCTGTGGTGACTGCCATAATTATATGAAACTTATCTCAGACATTACTGATAGAGAAATAGTGGTTCGTGATGTTAAACGGTTCCATCATTTCAACGGTGGATATTGTTCCTGTCAGGACTATTGGTGATTTAGTTCCAGAAACAAGTCCACCCAACTCACATTCAATTTAAGTACTTCCCTGTATTAGAACTACCTATAGCTCCTCTATTTGAGAAGTCATCCGTAAACATCTTGAAAGGTACTGACCACTGAGATTAATTTACAAGTTTACATAGCATGCATATAAACTTAGAGATGTCTCACTTTCTCTCTCTATTTGCTTTCAGGGAAGTACGCATTTAAGCAAGATTTGAAGAACACTCATCAAACCCAAATATATGGAGAGAAGTGCTTAAGCATAATGATAGCATATTCCCTTGCTCAGGTATCTTAGTTTTGTCAATGTGATACGCAAAATTTAATAAAATACATACAATTTGTCTGATAGTTAAAATGCCTTGTGAAAATAAGATTGAGGTAACAAGATGAATTGTACTGAGACCTGGGGATTCTGCATGCTTAATTGAGGTCAGTTTCAAAATTACAGAAACAATTGATGTAGCTTAGTTTAATCTTTAAGTTTTTTAAACTTTTTTATAAGCTTGTAGATTTCCATATGAGGTGCCAATTTGAACACAGAAGCGAAAGTGTACTGTGTCTTCTATGAACGAAATTAATGCCTCGTGATAATCATGAATATCTCTTTTTTAGTATATCGAAGTTTACATGCCTCTTAGCAAACTAGTAGTTTGCTGTTTGTAGACAAATGTTTATATAATTTGTGAAAGTATTCTCTAGATTTAGATGGAACTACTGTGGAAATTAGGCTTTCATATATACAATCTTCTCTTCATGTCTGACTTCAGGTAATGAAATCCAGTACGTCAATGCTCTTTTATTGTGTCCTATGCGTGAATCACTGGCTGGATTATGCGCCTTGTGTGTGTATTATATCATTCATGTTATCCAATGTAGAGGGAATTGTTCAAAATGAGAGGGGTGATATTATCTTAAATTATTCTTTGGTCATATGGCACTAAATTTGATTTACATACTGCTTTTATATTCTTTCAATTTCTTACCACATAAATAGGGAAATTTGTTGTACATTAATTCCTGACTCAGTTGTTAAAAGGTATGAAAGTCTTCTTGGTTAAGAAAAGTTATGTATACTGAACTCTGTTAAAAGGGAGTAAGGATTTAATGCAAGTCTTTAGAGTTCCTTGTAGTGCATGCAAAATAAATGGTATGCTTTTGTAAGGTCATACAGCATGGTATAGATGGAGGTTGAAAGGTTGTTTGATAATGTCACATTGTCAGTGAGTCCCTTTATTAATATATTGGTCCCTTCCTGTCATCCCTAACTTTTGCTCTCAGTATTTTGTCATCAATGACGAAGCACAACTTACATCCATCGCAGGTTGATTGTTGCATTCCTAAGATAATGTATGTTTTTTTATTTATGAAATCTCCAGTACATCAACTGAAATTCTTTATCTGAAAAACCGCAAGGAGGCAAGAAAACCTAATCTTTGTTATGAACTAATATGTTTGGGATTGTTTAATTTAGTTACCTGCACAGATCCGCATTTGGGATTGTTTAATTTAGTTACCTGCACAGATCCGCAATTACGAAACATGAACAAGATATTGTAGGAAAAATACTGGAAAGTTAGAACTGCAATTTAATAGGCCCAAATAGACCCCTCTTAGAGCTATGGAGTGGTACATTTCTTGAAAGATTCCAAGTGTTGGAGGGTAGTATTGTACATCTAATGCAAGTGCATGCTTTGGATCTGGAAAAATATAGTTTTACTACTCCTTTGCCCTTATAAGAGATTATGCTCAGATGAACCACCGTCTGTTAATTCACATTTTGTGCCAATAAAATTTCTGTGGTGATTTGTTTTCTTTACAGTTGCCCCATGAAACCCGTCCTGCAAAAAAGCTGATAGCTTCTGTGAAAAGACGGCAGTTAGGCTGTTGGAGTATAAATTTATATGTCATACAAAGTGGTAAACTTCCTTTTTCTTTAGTCTCCCTCCACTCCAACTGGGTTTTACTTATCTAGTTTTTCTATCATAATAATCTTTGCTGACAAGTCTGCACAGAATACTATATAGATCCATCAGTTGTCAGAGTGGGCTGCGTATATATCAAGAAGAGTGCATGAAGATGGCCCATGGATCCCAAGAATGCCCCCATTTATACTGGAAGATGTGTCTGTTACCCTTGTTTTATTGTAAAAGGCTTCATCCGGTCCTAAATGTAAGAGTTAGATAACTAATTTTTCAAGGTTAAGAAAATTAGTTAATTATTTATAAAAAGAAATGTGTGTTAGTTTCTCTATAGAACCCCTTTTAACCATTTGCATTAGATACTACTCCCTTGACAGAAAACCCTTTAATGTGTAATTATTAGGGAGAGTTTAGAGAAAAAATTATAAATTTGAAAGACAAAATGAATTGATATTTTACATTTAAGGCTAAAGTAAACATATATACTAACTCTTATATTTAGGACTGGAGGAAGTAGTTTTCAGGGGTCCATCTTCCTCAACAATAATGGTTTCATGTCAAAATGACCCTGGCATGAAGCAAAAGGGAGATTCCTTGCCGTTAAAGGAAATGGAGAACTAATCCTTTCAATTCATTAGGATGTAAGTTGATCCGATGGAGACAAGGATTTTGGCATAGATTCTTCCGGCGGCTCAGGTCATATTGATTACTGTTAATGGCGCAGGCAAGAAGCTGCCACCGTAGGGATTATCATGTTCAATTGTTTTGGTCCAAGTCAGATGGGAAAAGCAAGTGAAGCAAGAGGATGCCCTGATTATAGTATAAGAAGCGTCTTAGATGGTTCTCCAAAGCAGTGAGATTGGGATCTCAAGTTTTTTTTTTTCCTTCTTTTTTTGTTGCTATTCTTTGCAATTGAAGATCAAGGATTGCGTGGTTTAATTAACAGGTAGTATTGTCCTATTAAGTGGGGCTAGTTATGTTCTTATTTATTATCATTTATTCTAAGTAATTTTATATTATATGAAGAAAATTTTGCCTCCTAAGATATAGAAGTTTCTTTTTTAAAATAAAAACTAGAATTCATTACTCATAATTAAGGGCACACCATGAAGCCAACACAACCTAAGTTCCATCATCCTCCTCCTGTTGCAAACGGATCAAGGGTGCAACAAAAATTTCATTATAAACTAAAATATCAGAACTATTATGAATATACTTATTATGTGGATGTCCATTGACTCCCGGTCTCCAAATATTACAAGATGACATGGGACCCACGCATAGTATCATGTATAGTACCATGCATAGTGATTTCCTATTTGGTGGGACTCGCACTCAATTATACAAACACTCATGGGAGGTTTTTCATGTGAGTGAATAGTTATGTGTTTTGGGGAAAATTACACCAAATGACCCAGAGGTGAAAATTATATTAAAGTCTCATTTTCCTTTTATAAATGGAGGTCTTCTGTAACTATTTATATAACAATGAAATGAGAATCTCTCTCTCTACTTTATCTCTCTAGAACCTCTGCTCTTCTTCTTATTTATTTTTATCAGTTTTATAACACGTTATCAGCACGAAGACTCTACTAAGGTAAGATTTTCTCACCATCTATTTCATATTTCCATTTTATCTATCTGGGATGATCTTAACCATTATATGAAATTAAATATCTATTCTTACCGACTATTTTAACATCGAGTTCCATGGTTAAAATTTGAGATTATTTACTATTTTATTACGGTAAATAGTAATTTACTATTCACAGTAAATTTACCCCTTTTCAGTAATTTTTACATTTTATTCATTTGACTCCTACATAAAAGTCTAGATTAATCTTTCTGTAATTTTACCTTATTCACTATTTACAGTGAATAGTAATTTTACTATTCACGGTAAATTTATATTTTATTATTTACAGTAATTTATTTATATTTATATATTCTTCCCACTCCCTATTCATTTATTTCATGGTGGCAACATTAAGCTCCATTTGTAATTCTTTACTTACTGCTTTATTTATTTATTTCATGGTGGCTATAATAAGTTCCATACTGACTTTACTAATATTTACTTTATGCCACTAACATTTAAATTTATGTTACCAACTTTTACTTTTATGTTCCTAACATAATATTTATTTTTATGTTGCTAACATTTATTTATCTTTTATGGTGGCAACACTAATATTAGTGGGCTCCATCTATTTATGTATTTATTTACCTTTTATGGTTGCAACACTAATATTAGTAGGCTCCATCTATTTATGTATTTATTTACCTTTTATGGTTGCGACACTAGTATTAGTGGGCTCCATTTTAATTTAATTTATTTACTGTTTTATATCCCCCTCCCTTTTATTATTTATGGCAACCACACTATTAGTGGGTTCCAACTATTTATTTTATTTATTTATTTATGCTTATATTTATCCTGACGATAAATTGTTAAAAGGTCACGGAGATATGATGCATAAATTGGCCTGAAACCATGAGGAGGCATAAATTGGCTAGAAGTCAAGTGATTAATTAGCCTGAAGCTAATGAAATAAGTTGGCCTGAAGCCGAGAAACAAGTTATGATACAAGGCTTGATCCATAAATTTTGTATGCCATCAATTGTATAAAGGCCTCAAAATTGTATATTTGGCATCTAATACTCCCTTAAATTATGAGACAAGGGATTGTATGATCATGGTTGATTGTAAATAAATATATCCAATTTGCTCTTGCAGTAGCAAAATTGTGATAAAGTCAAAAAATATTGTGGATTAATTGTCATGATCAAATAGATCAGTGAGTTATGGATCATGAATTTTATCCAACTTCATTCCCCGAAGTGAATGAAGCAAATATATTATTATGGTTGTTTTGTGTTTTCTATGATTATAATAATTGTTGTGAATATAAGAGAAGAATATTCATAAACAAAATGATTAAACAAAAAGCAGTATTATTTCAACAAAGTTTAATAGCGAGTGGCTCAACTCCATTACAAATCTTAATTATCTCATTTTGAAGATATTTAATGTCTTCTTCTTTTGCTTCTCTTGAGATGGGATCCAGAAGAGGCAAAGCTCTTTGTAATATCGAGATTTGCATCATAAGTTTCTTAAGCTTTTTGTGTGGCCACTCAGTTAACCCTCCTTTTTTATAGATCTTTTATATGATGTGAGTAGACATATTTAATTGTTTACTCGCATCATCGAGGGTTAAGTGTAAATAATCACTTAAATCATGGAGCGTTGTTTTCTTTATTCTTTCTCGTTGCTCCATTGTTAATCTATATAATTCACCCTGATTAAGAGATGATATATCATATGGAATATTAACCGCGGGTTGTTTTCCTTTATCTAATCGATTTTCAATGTTGGTTTGAAATGAACTCCGCGGTAGTTCATTTGGGTTTTTAGCCCATTCCGAACCAACACAAAGGACCTCATGATAATCCAATACAGGATCACGCATCAAGTTATATCATGATGCTTGTAAATCTATACAATACTGTGTCAGAAAATGTTTGATTTCTCCAAAATTTTTATTACTAAAATCAAACATTAAAAGCCTGTCAGTATTGTAAGATTTATCCTGTACATTTTCAAATAAAACAGCATGGGAAATCATACCTATCTTTCTTCCGTGAACTTCAAGTTTATGATGTTGAAGTCCGTTGATATGTATAATTTCTCGTAAAACATGACAGCAACTACATTCCAATAAGCTAGTAGTTGCTAATTAGCTTGTAGTTGTTGGCTGGATGATTGTTGTTGGCTGGCTGGTTGTTGATGGCTGGCTGGTGGTTGTTTGCTGGCTTGTGAATGCTGGCTCATTGATTGTTATGACTATTGGTTGAACTTGACTGGTAGACTCCATCAGTTCGGCCATAGTTCTACACCTTTTAACAGGCCTTCTTGATGAACCTGCTTCAGTTGTACCTTCAATCCTTGTAGATTAAGGAAGAACACTTGTTCTTGGGGGAGAAGTAGGTACATTTGAAGCAGAAAGAGGAATAGTAGAAGGAGGAATAATCATCTCAAAAGGATTAGGAGATAACAAAGAAGTAAATGACATGTTGGGCTGATCATCATACAACAAAGCATCAAGTAATGCTGTTTCAGATGTATCAGAAACTGGGATAAAATTGCTAAGTCCTGCCATGGCAATAGAATTTAGAGAAACATGTGAGTATCTGGTAATTGATATTATCAGATGCTTGTGTGTTTGTGAGGCATGTTCGTTTGCCTTCTTCTATTTATAGCCGAATTAAATCCTATTGAATCTCTGCAGATTTGCGCAGTCTTGTTAAATCTCTGCAGATCTGCTCCCTATAAAGCACGAGCTTAGAACCTTTTTGACTTTAAATGCATACGACAATTCGAGTTGTTGCACCTGTGATTCCACAGTGATGCATCTATGATTACACAGTATTGCGCTCGTGAATTTGCAGTGATCCATTTGATGATTTTGTATTTAATATATATTTGTTTGTCGATTCTGGAAAATGAAAATTTTGTTACCAGAAGTAACAAAATTATGCATTGATAATGCATTAAGAAATCTGTGGAATTTTAATAAAATAGATATCATATATGCTATTATTATGGAATATTGTATGGAAATTCCATGAATTAATTTTTAAAGTCTCACACTTGAGGGGAAGAATGATATATATCAAGTGTAAATATTTATGTGATAATTCTTTGTGAATGTTTCTGTGTTGATTCCCCCAAAATGAATATTAGATTTGATAATAAATCATATGGATGATAAATCATATGGAAAGTTGGCATGACTTGTTTGATCATCCGAGTCATATATTATGTGCTGCTTGTTTTCAAATAGAAATAATTATTGAAAATGGATCTCTAGAAATATATCAAATTGAAATATTATATGTGTGATTGTAAATCTGCAAAGTTTGCAGTGATGTTTGAAACCAGAAGTTTGCAATTTATTATGCGCGCAATTTTCCAGATTAAATGATCCAGAAATCATATATGAGTAGATCAATGATTATGAGAACATTGTTTATATATATATATTTGCAGCAATTATATAAGCCAACAAAATTCTCCCTGTAAAATTGGCTTTTGGTCAGGAGCCAGATAAATTTCATCTTAATAGTTTTAAATGTGCAATGATTATTAATCTTCTATAATGCACACAGATGGATATACATTATATGATTATATGAGGAGGAGAAAATAAACGGATTAGGTAAAGAGATTAACTGAAATGAATTATCATTGGCTCATTTTGATCATCGTACAAAGAAATGTGCACTAAAAGTTTAAAAAATAATTCATTTCCAGAGTTTAGTTAATCGAATGCCATAAGCATTCACTGACCTAAAGAAAGTGACAAAGTCACATGTCCCAACTGCAAATGCTCCTATATGAATTATTATAAAATACACCTGAAGCGTTACAGGTCCATCGGTTTTAAAGATAAAAATCCTTAAAAGAGAAAAGGAGCTATAAAAAATATAGATGATCAAGTCGAGGATAATTAAGAAAAGCTCCAGAAGAGCTATCTCCTGAAGAGATGTTATCTTCAGATGAGATATTACAAGAAGAGAATATTGCGGTCCAAAAAGAGACCCAGGTACCTAATATATGTGAATGTAATGAGATCTCAATAAATTATAAATGAAATTCGATGGGACCGAAAATAAAGTCGACGTTAATGATATTTATGTTTATATGATAGCATATGTTGTAATGAATGATAATGAGGATCATGAGCCACAATATATTTCTGTGTGCCAAAAGCACATAAGGCGCCAGAAATACAAAAGTCCCAGAAGGACTCAAGATGCTATGAGTATCAAATTCTCGAGAATAATCAATTAGATAAATTCATGAAGCTATAATAGTGCATATAGTATTATTATGAACATTTATTAAAAGTTCTATATGCACATATATGTTTATGAAAAGATCTAGATGTATCTTATTATGATTTTACTTGAAAGATTTAAATTTTACAGGTATACAATGAACAGTCAGACTGGACATTTCTATTGTTCTAAAGCGAACCAATTTTTGATGACAGAATGAAAGATATACTCAGAAAGACATTAAAGCAATGTTGTCATCAGGGGGAGTAATACTGATGTAATCAAGAGGGGGAGATAATACACGCTGTACTCTTTTTCCCTTATCTAGGTTTTATCCCACTGGGTTTTCCTAGAAAGGTTTTTAATGAGGCAACACTGGATAGTGTATCAATGGATGATGTACTCTTTTCTTTGGCTAGGTTTTTATCCCACTGGGTTTTTCCTAGTTAAAGTTTTTAACGAGGCACATTCATAAATGGACATCCAAGGGGGAGTGTTATGAATATACTTATTATGTGGATGTCCATTGACTCCGGTCTCCAAATATTACAAGATGACATGGGACCCACGCATAGTACCACGCATAGTGATTTACTATTTGGTAGGACCCGCACTCAATTATACAAACACTCATGGGAGGTTTTTCATGTGAGTGAATAGTTATGTGTTTTGGGAAAAATTACACCAAATGACCCAGAGGTGAAAATTACACTAGAGTCCTATTTTCCTTCTATAAATAGAGGTCTTCTGTAACTATTCATATAACAATGAAATGAGAATCTCTCTCTCTACTTTATCTCTCTAGAACCTCTGCTCTTCTTCTTATTTATTTTTATCAGTTTTATAACAAGAACTTGTTAGTTTCTCTTAATGTAATGAATTATCAGGAAGACATGTGCACATTTAGTATTTGATAATGAATACGATCAACTAAATAAAAGTAATATCTACCCATGCTTGTGAAATCTATTGGGTTGACCACTTTTCTAATGCTTCTTGTCTTTTTATAAGGGATGTGTTATCTCATGACATCTTCACATTAACAGAACATCACCACATAATCACTTCTTTTTCGAGTTTTAGCAACCTCAATAGCCAATTATATTCAGACTCTGTAGTTCTGGCACACTCTGTAGTGCTTCTTGAAATAACAAGTTGTTCTTGCTTTTCTAAGTCACTGGAAAGAAAAGGGGGGCAATGCAGAAAATAATTTTAAAATTGCAAAATTTTAAATGATACTACCTCCAATTCTAATTATAAGCATAGTTGATTTTTTTTTGAGGGATTAAAGAAGTTAAATAAGTTATTTAATTATTTCATATATCAGTTTATTAATCAAACTAAGTAGTTTGAAGAAAAATATAAAAATAAAAGTACTCTAAATTAATTTAATCAGTTTCTTTAATCTTTCTAAAAAAATCAACTATGTCTTATAATTAGGGCCGCAGTGAGTAATTAAAAATGAATTGTGAATTATCTATCAAGTTTTATCATTCCTTTATCAATTTTTGATAATAAGTCTGAGTTAGAAATTTTGTAATTTTTTAAATTCTTGTTATTCTGTCTTTTTCCCTAAAATAAATTTGTTTGCTTTTAATAAAGGATGATGACCGTCGTTCACTGTGTATCAACCCAAGGCCTTCTGAGCATACAGCTGAGAAAGGGCGAGAACAATATCATATAAAAAGAAAAGGTGATGTACTCGGCCCTGAGCTCTGGTTAGAGGACTCCAAATTCGATCTTCACTCTCTTCAGTTATCGATTCATTGTAGCCGCCAGCTCCGTGCTTTCGTTCGTCCTCGTCGTCTTCCGGTGAGTGTCTGACCTCGTTCTCTCCAGCTTTGATGAGCATTATGCGGATTTGGTCCTTCGTTCCGGTGAGTCTCTCAGTTCGTTCTCTCAGCTCTGATCGATTCCTGTGTTCTTCATTCTTGTTCTTCAGCTTATTATTCTGTTCTAAGCCTTTTTCCCCCCTTAATCTTGCTATTCGGCTTCAGAGTTAAGCACGTTACTCTGCTTGTGGCTTCAACTTATTTTTCGAACCCTGATTCTCTAGCTAGAATTGTACTATATAATAGGTTATAATTATTATACTTGATGTAATTATTGATTAGTATAGTTGACGCAAACTTTTGATTCGGCTTCGAAGTATTTTGCTATTCTAAGCAGTTGGTTCTGATTATGGCTTCAGCTTATTTATATGAAATTTTGATTATGCATTGAGAATTCGGAATTTTAGTTGTGTATGTTGGTGAATTAGTGTTTTTAACGTTTGATAAGAGTTTGATTGATGCTTGTACGTGTTCAAGAATAGAGTTTAGATTTCAGAATTCTTGTCCCATGATAATTATACCAAGTGTAAGTGTGTAACTGTAAACTAGGTGTTTGATAATATACTTGAAAAGAAAAGTAATATTATAACTATAACATTGTCGGTAGTTTATTATGATAGTTGTGAGCGCAACCTTGACAAGACCTTGATTGATGAGATATTATAGCACAGATTAGTATAACGTGTGATGTCAAAGCAATTTTAATTTCAGCAAACTTAAGAATATTAATGACCTACAATATGACTTTTTAAAATAAGATGCTCAAACTAAACTAATATACCATCTTTATCAAATAGTCTTGAAGCAAAACAAACTACAAAATACAGTTACAAATAATTGTTGAATTTATGTATAGCCGTATAGGTATGCATAAGTTATGGAATATATTATCTTTTTCATTCGAGTTGGATTGGTTTGCGCTCAAATCTGTATTAAAATTCAAATGGTTCCCTTTTGCTCTAAAGTTACTTCTAAATTTATCTTTGAAGCTTGACAGGCATGATTCAAACCTAATGAAGCAACATGCTGATTCAGTCCAAATGATATCAGAGTCCAGCAATAACTCAGTTAAATGCAGTGTTCTGCTTCCTTAACATGACCCCTCCCTCATCTCCCCAGCTGCAATTACCAACAGTTTCATGGCTTGGCGCTATTTCTTCCTGGACAGTATTTCTAATCTCAAAATCAAACCCTCCAAAACCCTAACCCTGCCAATCTCTGTACCTCATTCTCTTCCTTGCAGCCCTAATATTGATCTGGTTAGACCCTATCTTGCCCGCTTTATTTCTCCATTTTCCACCTCCTTCCTTCCTACTAAAACCCCCAAAAAGTTTAGGAAGAAACACAAGAAGAAAGAGAGCCCTCGAACCAAACTTGTCCAAACCAAGGCTAATCGGATCCCTCAATTTGAACACATCATCAAACGCGATATCTGGTTCAAGTTTCTCATCAAGTCTAAACAATACCTATCCAAGCAACCTGAACATGTGCTACGCCTCGATGATGCTGGTAAACTATACCATGAATTGGGATTCCCCCGTGGTCGGAAAGTTTCCCGCTCGATCGAGCGCCATCCTCTGATTTTTGAGACTTATAGGCACACCGATGGGAAAATGTGGTTTGGCTTCACAGAGTTTATGGAGGAGTTGCTTTCTGAAGAGCAATCAATCATGGACGCCATGGAGACGGATTGTGTAGATAAGGTTCGCAAATTGCTGATGATGTCTGCCAACAAGTGTATTCCATTGAGTAAGATTCATCATTGTAGAACACTATTTGGGATTCCAGATGATTTCAGAGACAGGGTTGTGAAGTACCCAAATTATTTTAGGATTGTGGTGGAGGATGATGGGAAGAGGATACTTGAATTGGTCAATTGGGACCCTTTATTGGCTGTTAGTGCACTTGAGAAGGAGTTCATAGTTGATGAAGATAGAGCTAAGAAGGCATTTAAGTTTCCTGTGAAGTATGGGAAGGATTTGAATTTGGACATGGATGATCAAAGGAAGCTCAATTTGTTGAATACACTTCCATTGGTATCTCCTTATTCGGAGGGGTCTAAATTGGATATCTGGACCCTAGAGGCAGAGAAGTACAGGGTAGGGGTGATCCATGAGTTCTTGAGCTTGACATTGGAAAAGAGGGCTTCAATTCATCACATTGTAGAATTTAAGGACGAGTTTTGTTTGACTAAGCACACTTACCATATGCTTCTGAGGCAGCCAAAGGCGTTTTATTTGGCAGGAACAGAGATGAACTGGGCTGTGTTCTTGAAGGATGCTTATGATGAAAATGGTGATTTGATTAAGAAGGATCCGCAAGTGATCTTCAATGAGAAGCTATACAAGTATGCTCAGATGAAGGAAATTGGTCCGGAATCTGATTTTGGGACCAAAAAGATCATGTAACTTGACTCTCTGAAGTCTGAACAGAATGATTTTATGTTCTCGAGCATCAATCCAATTCTTAATTATATTGGGTCAGTTGACCAATTTTCTTTAGTTTGATATTCAATGTATATATAAACTTTTTATTTTACAACACACACATAACTTTTATTTATAAATTTAAGATGAAACTTTACAATTTACAGCAACGAAAGCACACAATAAAAAAAGAGTCGGACTGATCAAAACACAATTTTACACTGAAGAAGAGTTATTGTAATACAATTGTTCTATAAACTATATCTTATATTACGGATGTAACCATATCTACAAGTAGTAAAATATGGAATAAAAGTGAATCAAACGACTTGAAAAACTATGAAATAAACTTTTACAGAAGATTTCAGCATTTCACACAAAAAGCAAACACCCGACTCAAGTGGTTTGAGGCATTTTGACATGTAACCAGTAAATACTATTTTCAGAGAGGCTCCTCAAATAAAGAGCTCAAATTTCCCTCTCAAAGGAGCCGTAATAATTATCAGCCCCAACAAAAAAAACATATACACAAATAGAAAGTGGTAGCAACATGTAAATGTTACTCATCTTAATAAACCGTGTGAAATAATTGACAATTACAAAAGCCTACCACATACCATATCATTAATCAAAAAGCCTCCCGCCATAAATTTACAAATCTACTTGAAACTGTACATTGGTGTAGAGCAAAATCCATCTGTATTATGCAGCACTTGTCCATATTGAAGAGCTACAATAATTAAGCAGAGTATTGAATATCATCTTATGTAACTGTTTCACCTGCCTGACATCAAAATGGCTCTACTCTCTTCACTACCAGAGAATTTAAAAGCCTCAGTCTACTGTATCCATTGCATAAGAATGACTTCTTTCCAGGGATAAAAACCAAGTTTGATAAGAATATCATGCCCTGAGACCTGAGTGCATAAAGCTTTGGAGCATCAAACATTTATCTGCAAGTAAAGCTTCAGAGAAACACACTAGAACCCGATGGCAAGCCATAGCATAGGATGTGACAAATTGACAATGACAATAATGCAAGCCCAGAAAAAACCCAGCATCAACGTGGGATCTCTACTCGCAGATTTTAGTGCCTTGGAGAATATCTGATATGAAATGAAAGGATAGTGCTTTCACTTTACAGCATACTGATCAAGTGGAGCAAAGGTAAATTAAAGAGATTCATCTTCAAGAGACGGTGATGAGTATTAGGAAATTCAAGCCAACATATTCAAGGCTCAAAATGCATATTCTCTTCCGTAATTATATTAAGACCTGTTTTATTAAGAAATTGAAATATATACTCCCTCCGGTCCTAATTATAGGACAACATTTAAGAGTTGGTTTTTGTCCTAATTATAGGACAAAATTTAAATTTTTGTCAAATTTTTCCTAAAACACTCCTATTTTATTCTCTCAAGTGTGTTTGGTTTTTAGTAAGTATATGCATTTAGGTGCATAGAATTTTCCAGTCTATAAAAGTCTTAAATTATTGGATTTTAATTTGTTTATTGATGAGTTGACGTTAATTTACCTATCTATCTATCTATATATATATGTATGTATGTATATGTATGTGTGTGTGCGCTTATGTATATACGTGTGTGTCTATATATGTTGTGTACATACTCTCTCTCTCACACACACACAGATAGATATATATTTGTGTATGTGTGTATGTGTGTACACATACACAAATATATATGTGCGCGCGCGCGCTTGTGCGTATGAGGGTAGATGTGGGGGTTTGTATTTGTATGTAGATAAATGTGTGTGTATCTTAAGGAGTGTATGTGTGTTTTGGGGGTAGATATATGTGTGTGTACATCACATACATACATATGTTTGTACATATAAACACACACATATATATGTATATATAACAAGAACATCATTTCAATTAGAAAATATGAAAAGGAAAATTCTAGGTCAATGAGACATGTTAATGTCATTGAAAATTTATATAAGAACATTTTAGAAAAATGAGTAAAATTAACCAATTTAACTCACCTCTTTAATTTCCCCAAAATCAGTTAAATATGTCTTATAATTAGGACTGGAGGGAGTACTTTTCTTTGTCTTATTCAAGTGGGTTCAAATAACAACTTTGTATCATTAATTACTTCATTCCTAGAACTCTTTTGTGATTGTGAGATCTTAAACCGTATATAATTCAATTCTTACAAACTCCCTCCGTTGGATCAAAAATAACATTTATTAGCTTAATATCATATTAAACATCATAAAAAAAACCCCTCCATTAATAAAAAAAATTATCTCAATCAAGTACTTAATTATATGGTTTCGAGTTTTAAAAAACAATCCGTTATATTTGTGCATTATTAAATATGTTTTATTGAATTATTGTAAATCATATATGAATTTTCCATTTGGATGTGAGTTAATCTTTTTTATTTAAGTATTATTATTTTTAGAGAAAATATTATTCTTTTAATAATTATACAAAAATATATTTATATATTTAACTATAACTACCACCTTAAACCACCATCATGTGTCAGTAGGGCGTAATTCCTGTTTTCTTTTTCTGATACATATAGGGCGTATTCGATCTTCATCTCTTCTCCTGGTATCCATCGCCAGCTCCGTCGTGTCGATAGTTGCCGTCATCTCTCTTGCGACTTCGTTCGTTCTCGTTGTCTCTCCCGTTGAGTGTCTGAGTTTGTTCTCTCCAGCTTCGATTAGTATTTGCAGATTCGGTCCTTCATTTAGGTGAGTAACTTTCATTTAAAAAAAAAAAAAAAAAGGCGAATGTCTGAGTTCGTTCTTTCAGCTCTTATCGATTCTCGTTTTCTTCAGCTTATTTTTCTGTTCTAAGCCCTTTTTTTTGTCTTTTTTTGTAATCTCGCTATTCTGCTTCAGAGTTGAGTACATTGCTCTGCCTGGGGCTTCAACTTATTTTTATAGTTGATGTAAACTTTTGATTCTGCTTCAGTCTATTTTGCTATTATAAGGTGTTGATCTTGATCATGGCTTTAACTTATTTATGATTGTATTTTGATTATAATTAGTATATTGTATTTAATATTAATGAATTTATTTGTGGTTGATTTTAACTTTTCATTCTAGCATTCTATCCAAGCATATCGAAAGAGCATTGAACCACTGTAGATGTAAATATTTAGGGAACTTTCAAGTTCATTCTGTTTAACTCTTAATTACATCTTTTGAAATAGAGAGTAACGGAAAGTATTGGACAGTGGAAGATATGATAAAGATTCACAAGTCCGTTTAATTTCTATTGTTACCAGTGCATTAGATGTTTGTTGCTAATACAAAGTGTAAACTTTTAGTGAATCTGAGTTTTCTATGTTAGATAAAATTATGCATCTTGGAGTTAAAATTTCATTATGAAGTGTTTGGTTTGAAACTCAAATTCATTGAATGTATTTTCTTTGGAATGATGAAGCTGAATTTCACTGAACTTGTTATTTGCGGTTTTTTTCTTTGGTCTTCTGTCATAATTAATAAATAACTTGAATAATCTATACTAGAGAAAGAGGATTAAAGCCCAGATGCATTGATGCATCAATCAATAGCAAAGTTTATCAGACATCAATTGATAATTGGGTTATTCCCAAAGTTAGATGAAAGCCTGAGCATAAGGCAAGCAAGAGGTAAAATAGTTTTAGTCTGATGGAATATATGACTATACCCCAAGCACCATCTAGAAGGATTTCTTTCTATATTCTCTTATGTTTTTACATTATGGCAAAGTTGAGGCTGGTCTTCATATTTAGTCTAGTAAGCACAACCTTCTATGAATTAACCATACTTGTTCCATATAATTTTCTTTTGTTTCATCAGCCCTCTATTTTATTCCTGATACTATTTGTTCTTCCCTCTATAGCTTAATTTCAAAATATTTCTTTTTTTATTACAAGTCCAAGTTTTGTGATGATTTCTCAATTCTCATGGTGACATACAGACCCAGAAAGGCTGTGCAATTGAAACAACATATTTAGAGAGTTGACTGAAGTGTGCGGGTTGCGAACAGTTTTTATTGCAGCTCGTCCATGGAGTTGGATCAACCCAAGCAAACTTGTCATCCTTCTCAAGAACCTAACCCTAGTAGGCCAAAACCCACACCAAAGCGTTTTGTGAAAAGCCAAATCCCAGATTCGATCTTAAATGACTCAGCTCTCAATGCTGCCATATCACTTCTCCCTTCAAACTACAATTTTGAGGTACATAAATGTGTTTGGCGCGTGAAGTCAACTGGAGCCAAGCAAATTGCCCTGCAATTTCCTGAGGGCCTTCTCATGTACTCCCTTGTCCTCTCTGATATCTTTACTACTTTTGGTGGTGTCTCTCAATGCTTTATTCTTGGCGATGTCACTTATGGAGCTTGTTGTGTAGATGACTTGTCTGCTAAAGCTCTTGGCGCTGATCTCCTAATACATTATGGTCACAGCTGCCTTGTACCCATTGATTCCACTACAATTCCCTGCCTTTATGTATTTGTTGATATTAAAATCAATGTTGATCACATGATTGATACTATCAGACTGAATCTTCAATCCAGTGGCAAAAACCTTGTCCTTGCTGGTACAATACAGTTTGCCTCAGCGATCCGGGTTGCAAAACCTGAATTAGAGAAATGTGGGTTTAAGGTTTTGATTCCACAATCCAAGCCACTTTCAGCTGGTGAGGTTCTTGGCTGCACAGCACCAAAGGTTTCATCAAATTCGTTTGGTGGTGAAGGTGAAACTGTGGGAGTGTTTGTAGCTGACGGAAGATTTCACCTTGAGGCATTCATGATAGCAAATCCTGGAATTAAGACTTTCAGATTTGACCCATATTTGGGGAAATTGTTTCTAGAGGAATACGATCACATCGGTATGAAACAAACAAGGAAGAGTTCAATTACAAAATCTAGGGCGGCTCAGAATTGGGGTGTAGTTCTGGGAACTTTAGGCAGGCAAGGGAATCCAAAGATTTTGGAGAGATTGGAAAAGAAAATGAGGGAGAAAGGCTTCAGTTATACAGTGATTTTAATGTCAGAGCTAAGTCCAGGGAGGATCTCTCTGTTTGAAGACTCAATAGATGCATGGATTCAGATCGCTTGTCCTCGTTTATCGATCGACTGGGGAGATGCTTTTGCAAAACCAGTTTTGACTCCTTTTGAGGCAGAAATTGCTCTAGGAATTATACCAGGTTGGTGGGAGAGAACTGTGGTAAAAAATCAGGGTTGTGAAAGTGATTCTAGCTGTATGAAGAGTGATTCCTCATGCAGAGACTGTAACTGTGTAGATGCAAATGACGATTTTGGTGGAGAATATCCAATGGATTATTATGCTCAAGACGGTGGGGAATGGAATTCCTCTTATTTGAAGAAATCTTCTCGTCTTGCGAGAAGAATAGTTTCTGTATCTTCTACTTCTGTTAGTTCTAATTCTTAGTGCAATGTTTGGCATGCAGAAATGAAAAATGCACCTAGAAAGAAAATGGGATATGCATATTTTTTTATTTATTTCTTAAAAACTCTTTTCTATGTACCAAACATTGCATAATAGTCTTTAATTTGCTAAGGACATGTCCACTGATTTTGTTTCAGTTGGGCAGTGCCAATTGTTTGGATTTGCCTCTCAATTCTATTTCATCTTTATATGTACA
Organism: Acacia confusa; assembly: GCA_037074495.1. Classification (NCBI taxonomy): domain Eukaryota; kingdom Viridiplantae; phylum Streptophyta; class Magnoliopsida; order Fabales; family Fabaceae; genus Acacia; species Acacia confusa. The sequence continues at coordinate 39,178,256 of CM073502.1, read as the reverse complement.
TTAAAGAGGAAAGCATATACTAAGCTGGAGTTTGCTATTTTGTTAACTTCGAAACATGAGTTTTGTGATTACCTTTTAGGCCTATGAGAATAGTTCAAAACTTCAACTTCTTGGGATGAGTGATTTTTAACTACCACGACGATGTACTAAAAGTTGTTTAACAAATCATTTTTTTTATAATATTTGGGTTAGCGGTTGAAAAGCATATTTATATAAGTTGGAATAAAATTCTTTTCACAAACGCACCTCGTATAATGTAAATCAAATTGAAAAAAATAGTTTCAACCGTTGACTTAAACATGTCTAGAGTATAAAAAAGAGGAAGTTACTTCTATATATGCTAATCAGCATTTAAAAGAACATAGCTTAATAAACTTAAGTCAAAAAATAATGGTTATCGGGACATAACTTTAGTTATGACTTTAATTGTCTTATTTTGAGTTACAAATTTTGAATTGAAACTAATAATTAGTCACAAATAAGTAGTATATTTAGGGTCATCCTTTGCCTGACCAATGACCATGTTTGGTGACAAAAACAGTCAAAAGGGACTATCAAGAAATTATATTTCATTAAATGTATTCAATATTTTTGTAATATGTATATGGGTTAAAGTATAAATTTACATTGGAGCTATCCGCGGAAAAGTAATGTTGCCTTCAAAATATAAAAACATAATAATGTTGTCCTTACTCGTTAATATAATGTTCTTAAAGTTGTTAATTTTGCTCATTTAATTGTCAATAACAATTTAGTTCCGCAAGGTGATAGAAAAGAGGGGCAAAAATGTACTTTCACATTTAAAATTAATAACACTCAACTCCTTTGATATTTCACTACAATTTGATGAATTTAAAGGAGCTAGTTGCTATTAAATTTATTAATTGGGACCTTCTTGCAATTTTCTTTAGTTTTTTCTCAAGACTAATTAGTGTGACTTATAAACTAATATATAATCTGATGGTACAAAAATATATTATAATTAAGTAATACGTTTAATATCCTTAATATCTCAACAACAACAAAAAGTTAACGAGCTTTCATATTTAGGATTGAAGGGGTATAAAAAGTATTAAAATATAAAATATATTAAAAAAATCCATGATGACCATATAATTTTCGATAGATTACAACTCAATTTTAAAATTTTAACTAATTCAATTGAGTTCTTTAAATTTCAATCATTTTTTACATTGACTTAAATTTCAATAATTTAAACTATTATTTTTTTTATTTTAAAATATATAGTCATTCACAAATATAATGTTACCTGATCATTGAATGATTAAATGGTTAAATTTTAAAAGATTAAAGTTGCTGTTAGATTTCAAAATTAGGAAGAGGAAATAATTATTTCTTTTATAAATCATAATTTCCTATCTTAGAACTCCCTCTATCACGCGGACGCGGGCGTCTATTCTTCGAGAACGATCAAAACACGTCTGACGTCACACTAGCTCAGTCCACGCCGCCTCCGGCTTCGCTTCTCTCCAACTCTGCCGTATCTCGGCTTCCAATTTGAGTTCGCCTCCGCTCTCTCACGGCGTCGCAAACTCACGCCACTCCACTCCGATCTCCCCTATCATCGCAGCTCCTGAGCTCCGTGCCTGGCAGTGTTGCCCTCGCTTTCACCTTCCCCATCACTCCTCTCTAGCGTTCTCTGCTTTGAAACTTTCTTCCCGTAGGTCCACTCTTCTTCTCTGATTCTCTGCCCTTCTCGCCCTCTCAAGTCCACGCCACTACTCGGGCTGCGCAGCTACTGGTATGGGACTAATTGCTCTGATGCTTTGATTTGAATTCTTAATCTACAGATGATGGTGAGGGACTGCATCCGTACAATTTTTGTTATGTGCTCTTGTAGTTCGTAGCTTCTCAACTTTTTACTTCAGATTTATTTAATATTTTTATAATCCTGCATTCTCCCTGTGTATAGGGTCTGTTATTATAATTCTATAATTTTAATGTCTGATTTATTTTTGTCTGACGACACGTGACTCCTTGACTGCTGCTTAAAGTTAATTTGATTACATATGAATGATACTTTTATTCTTGTTCATATAGCAAGAAGGGTGTCCATGGCGGCAGAGTCAAGCACTCAAGACTCAAGGAAACCGATATCAGAGGCATTGAAGAGGAGAATTGCTGAAGCAGAAGCTCAGCTTCTCACACAACAAAAGAAACGCGAAACGAGTGTAAAAGGAGATGGGAAGCTTCATACTGCAAGTTATACCTCCACTGATTCTTCATTGCTTTCTTGTGGTCCATCAGACACGCCTCCCTTAAGCACATCTTCCAAGAGAGGTAATTCAACCTTCAATTTTCGTGTTTTCCTCTTTACAATGTTCCACATATTTTTATTAAACTTTTTGAATACAATCTTGGTGCGCACTCTTGGAATATGTTACATCAGCCCACTTTATTTGGAGTTAAGAACTTACATTTGGTTGAATTTCCCTCTTCCTCATAAAATTTGTGCTTATTCCATGCTTGAATGCACATGTTAAGGTTATCTGGTAGTTTTTTCATTTAAGAATTGAGGATGATGTTGATTTATATCTCTGAAAATCAAGACAAGTCCATATTCTGTTGTGATATCTATCAGATTACTTTTGGTATCCAAGAGAGCTGTAATGTATGGTTTTTTCCCATTGGACAAAAAATGCCACTTCCGAAATGTCAGATATTTTATTCATTGGCTTTATGATGAATTTAATATTGTGATCATGAATTGAAATCCATTACTTAAATTGCTTAGCACATAATTGTTTTTCGTGATGTACAGTTTGAGTGTGTTGGAAGAGTTGTATTCTCACTTTGTATTTCATATGATACATTTGCATTTTTCTGTGTTAGCAAAGTTTTGAGATTTGTTCTGGTCTGTTCATTTAATAATTTGCATAATCTTGGTCTTTCTGGGAATTTCACTTTCTCTGGCCAGGCTACTTTGCAAAGTACTAGATGATTGATAAAATGCTGCCTTCACACAACAGCACATGCGTATGGATACACTCATATGTGCACATGCATATATTTGTGTGTGTGTACATACATATGTATGTATATATAGGCGCCTGCATATACATGTAGATGTATTAAGATATTTACACATGGATTATGTACCTACATAAAAATACACAAAAGAAACTAAAGAAGAGGTATATGTATATTCTAGAGTTTTTCTATTTGTATGGACCAAAAGAAAGTAGTAGTTCTTTGCAGGCAGTGAAGAAGATGGTCCAACTTATGAGAAGTTCTCTCAAACCGTACATGAAAATCTCCTGGCAACCAAAGAAGAGGTATTCCTTTTGCTTGGAACCCACGTGTCAAGTTTAAGAAAAGCAATTCGAATAATTTATAACAAACTTCTGTTCTTCCAAATAGTAAAAAAAAAAGATTTCAAACTTTCACTATGTAACATGTGTAGTTAACTTTCATCTTCTCTTAACACCAATAAATAATTGTTAATGGAATTTTTAATTACAGATTTCATTAATCCATTTCTTTTCTCTGAAAAAACTGGTAGATTGCAATTCAAGGGTTAGGACTAAACCGAAGATGTTAAAGTTTCTATATCTTGGTATTTCAAGGATAGCAAAACACCCTGTTATCATGAAAAATGGTCATATATTATCCTACTACTAGCCAGAAATTTTGAAAATTTCTTGTCTTCTCATGTCATGTCAAAAATGAATCCCCCGCTTCCTTTTTTTTCATTTTTTTTCTAACTTAGTTCATGCAGTTTTCTTCAGGGAAAGAAAGTTCAGTAGATATTTTAGTGCATGAGCTTCTTCGAAAGGGAGATTCAGCTCCAAAGTACTTGCAAGGATCAAGAAGTAAGAAAATCGATGACTGGATCCTTCTAGATAATCTTGTACAAAGAAGCAGGGCATCCTCTGGTTCTCGCACTAGGGCTTTGCAAGCCCATTCAAAACGTTCGAAGAAACACATGTCTATGAAGAAGCATAAAAAGCATGGAACATTGGACCTTCCTCAAGAGCTCTGTCAGTAAGTTTATCTTTTCTAAACTGTACATTTGGACAATCCTTCATCCCATTTACTTTCTAGTATATCCTTATAGCCGTGATTGTGGAATGTAGCATTGTGTCCATGGTGTTTCATAGACACTTTTCTATTTTCCTTTTTGCTGCTTGCAGTTTCCTGTTGAGTACAAATGCTCACGTCAATAACTTATCATCATCATCATCATTCTCTAATTACTGTCCGCTTGGATTACAGATTTGATACTTTCAAGCCAATGCATGAATTATGGAAAGGTTACATGCAACAATTTCTTAAAGCTACTGGGTAGTTCTTTCAATTTTCATCATTAACTGATTTCATATCCATGATCCCTAAAAATTTATAATTTCTCTCTCTGATGGCTCTTGTAACAATGAACATGGTCAATTTTTCAGGAAGAATCAATTCGCTCAATGTCTTCTTCTTGATGCAGATCTACATGGTGCCATCATTCTAGGTTTGAGAACACTTGATTTTTCCATGCTTATTTTGCATTGGGTCATTACTTTTGAATGGTACACACTAGCGTATGTTCATTAGAAATGCCAAAATATGCTTAAATACTTGATCCTGTTTGCCTCATATTTAACCATGTAAATATATTTCTAAATTTATTATGGTGTTTTGTTTATGGGAAGTTATGATGTGACTGATCAACAATAATATTCAGTTTCCAAAAAGCTATTTAGGTGTTAGTTATGTACATATGCCACCAATGTTATATCAAAAGACGGGTTAAAACTGCTTTTGCTTAAGAACTAAGATTTAACAAGACCTATATAGTGTTCAAAAATCAAAAGCACCAATGATGTTTACTGTGTATTTTAAAAGCAAGGATGATCTTATGTTGTTTAGGCGATGAACCAGGAGGTAGCCCTTCCTCTCCAAGGAAGGGACCTCTGATTTTAAACCCTTTCTTCACCTCACTCAAGAATCTGGGTTGCCTCAAGTGACAGATTTACATTACCCCCCCCCTCCCCGCGGCAGGGTGCGGGGGGCACGGGGACAAAAGAAACCCCAATGAGCCCTAGATCTGTCACTGCTCAGATCTGCAGGCAGTTTCACTGTCTATAAATCCTGAATTCACAGTTAGTAGTTACAACTTGTGCAGAATATATTTTAAGTATTTTACATAAAGTTATGTTAAGATCTAAATTGTAAAATAACCGTTTCATCAAGAAAAACAATAATTTCTTTTATTTTCTTTTTAGTTGCTATAACTCCTGCTTGGTGGAGCAACTTATTTAATGTTATTAGTTTGCTAAAAGAGATACTTTTTAAGAATCCTATGATAAAATATCGAGCAATATCATCTTAGCCTCTGCAATAGCTGTATTTTTATCTTTAGAATATCAGTCCCTTTAGTGCTTCCGTTTATGCTTTGCAGTTGTGGAGTGTAAGGTAACTTCTTTTACTGGAGTTTGTGGCATTGTGATTCGTGAAACAGCAGAAGCATTCGGGATAATTACAGAAGATAACAAATTTCAAGGTAATCCTTCCACCATTTTGATTTCTCTCTTAAACTCAACTGATGCATCCCATGTCCATTTATAATGTAATACAAGCCTTTCATTTCTTTCATATTTATTTAGTGTTACGATATAAACCCCACACTTGTTGTATGTTAATTCATGGATCCTTCACTCTGTTATGAATATATATAGTAGGAGCCTTTCATCAAAAACTGTCAACATTCTATTCTATGTTTTATTCTTTGCATCCTATTGTAACTCTTAGGCAAAGATAAAAGAGAGCCAACAACAGTTTGTAGCTTGGTCAGGGCCCTGCTGAGTTATTTGTGGGGGTTTTGGTCTTTGGGCCCCCTGGTAGCTCTACGGTCACTCATCTGGCAAATGTCCAGCCATCATCTCCGTTACCCAGCAACTTTCTGAGCAATTTTTTTGGCCTTCCGCAACTCCAGGGATTTTCTGTGCTGACCATTTTTTTAAGCATAGCTGCAATCACTTTTCTTATAATCCTCTAGCCATATATGTTGTCTGTTCTTCATCCATTTTGCCCGTTCCCCCCTTGGCATCATCCCAGTGGTGTTTTTCTCTAGTTGTGCGTCTCTTCACTCCTTTCCATTATACCAGCTTGTTCACCTCTTCTTAGCAATGCTCTTAACCTATTATTGTAGCAGTGTTTGATACATCATTTCAGCAGTCTTGTTTATAATTCTCCTCGGTGATGTTTTTAATGGCCAGCTAACTTTTTTTGTGCACCTCACCATTTTGAGACCCTTTTCTTCCTTGAATGTTCTTGGTCAGCTTTTAGCCTTTTACTGCTGCCTTATCTAAGCTTGGATAGGACTAGATATAAGATTGTGATTTACTCCCTCCAGTTTTGTATATAAGACAGAATTGACTTTTTTGGAGAGATCAAGGAAACTAAATTAAGTTATTTAATCATATCATATGTTGTGTATTATTAAATTATATATCAATTTATATATTAGGCAAAATAGTTTGGAGAAAAAATGATAAATATAAATATTTTAAAGTAATTTAATTAGGTTCCATAAATTTCTAAAAAAGTTAACTTTGTCTTATATTTAGGACTGAAGGGAGTACTATTTTTGTAACAAGTAAAAATTCTACAACATAAAAAACGAGCGTTCTGGGACTAACGTATATACAAGTTAGGTTATTAATTTTATTTAATTCTTAAATTTCCCTTTCTTTCTGTTTTATCAACTTGCAGTTGTTCCAAAAAAGATATCAGTATTCGTAATTTGTGTTGATTGCTGGAAAGTCACTCTTTACGGGGACAAACTTACTTCAAGAAAGTTGGGACTGACGTTTTGATTTCAGGTAATATATTGATGCTACAATTAAAAAATATATGGATTCTCTGAACCCGTGGGTATAAATGAGTTTGAGATATAGGCAATAAAATTATGAATTTACTCTTTGAAACCACCAATGACTTGTGACAACGGAGACAGTGAATCTAAATGGCTTCCACACTTGGAAACTTACACGCTTCTGACATTAAGGCTAGCTTATTCGATCTGAAGAATCAATTACACAAACCTTAAATCTGAAAAAAAAAAAAAAATTGGAAAGATCTGTGTAATTCTGGAAGGATGTGTTAGCAACTTGAGAAAAATATTATTAAGTCTTTAATTGTTGACACTGTAGATAAGTTTAAGGTTTTTATTTTGTTTATTTTTATTTGATAAGCAGATTATTCAAGAAAAGAGCACATTGCCATGTGTCTTGTGTGAGAGCTTGATGAGATATCTCCGCTAACAAAATTAATGAAAATGAAATAGAGGGGTTTAAATCACGAAGTCACGGTGTCAGGGGGGATGTTTTCTGGTTTTGAACATTGTGGAGAATATTTATTGCACATGGATTAAAATTTTGTAGATCATTTCAATCATACCTTTTTTTTTCCACCTAATTCTTTTACCATAAATAGCGGTCGTATAGTACGGATCATAGTATGCAATAGAAAGGAAAATAAAATCCAAAATATGATTATGAAGGGCTTGACCATGATTGTATTGAAATTATAGCCAGATGATCATTTGGAACGAAGCTTGATGAGTTTTAAATGGAAAAGTTAAGTTGGTGCTCCTAAACTTTTGTATGACCCGTTTGCTAATACATGCCTCTTTTGTTTGTTGGCTGGCAGACTTATTGGTATTGCATAGTTGAAGTTGAGAAGATAAAAATGGAAGAGTTTGCAATCAGTTTTAGGTCGGAGAAGAGAAGAATGATTCAAAAGACTCCATCTTCTATTACCTTTCAAGGTTCAATCTATTATGGAGCAATGACATTGGCTCATTATTCGTTGGTAGGACTAGGGTTAAGACTGTAATCGAATTGGTTGTAGTTATCTTACTATGTTTCTAATTTAATTTAATTTTAAGCATAAAAAAAATCAATATTCATAACGTTGTGGTCAAGTAAAACTTTTGATACGCATATACGATCTCTTTTAATATCCTTGGTAGACAATTTAGGGCCGTTAGAAATACCCTAACTTAAGAATAAGTAATTTTTACCCAAATCAATCCGCTCTATAATATATTACCCAGCCCAAATGCATTTTAGGTGACTGCGATAAATTTCGTCCACTCTACCACCTCTACATTCTAACAGCCTCGGGTTTTCAAATCGCAAAAACAAAGGGTTTTTAGAAGAAATTAAATTGTTATGCATAAGAAAAAAAGAAACTAAATTGTTACATAAATCAATCCCCTGTGATTTGACCCTATATATATATATATATCCCCTGTTGGTTTACTTGACCATCAAAACGTATGAAAAATTAGAAAGGGCAAGAAAACCACTCACAGGACTTATTTTGCCTGAGACATAACCTAAGCATTTGTTATCACAAACAACCCAACCATTCAATCAGAAAAGCCAGAAATCTAAAATGCAATTGGCATTGGCAATAGAAAGCAACATAACCCTTTGAGAAGATAAGTTGCTTCCTCAAGTGAGGCAAGAGAAACCAACTCCACACAGAAACTCACTTAGCATTGGGGGATGAGTAAAAAACCAAACCTAGTGGTCCAGATGATCCGGTCCAATCTGACCTGACCCAATCCAAGGGAAGAAAAATTGGCTTGAAGCAATATTGGGTAGACCAGATTAGGCTGGTGTTCTCAGGCCAGACCAGACTTCGGGTTAAGGCCTTAGACCCCTTGGTCTAGTCCAATCTGGACTTATATATATATATATATATATATATATATATTAATTAGAGCCGGGAAAACGGGTCCGTTTAAGCCCTGGCCCTTTAAGAGCCGGCCTTGAAAAATGGACGAGTTATTTGAAATTAGCCTTGGAGGGCCGGCCCTGACGGGCCTCGGGCTTAAACGGGCCTGCTCTGGAGGGCCTTGGGCCAGCCCTACAGGCCCTTTTCACTGTAGTTTTTTCTTTTTTTCCTTTTTGAATTTATTAATTCATATATATTTTGTATTTGTTATAGAGTTATTTATCTATTTAACTACAAATACATAATAACTATACTTTAATTTTATGATTTGATTTATTATTTATTACAAATAAAGATTATGGATGTGTTCATGATGCGGGAGAAGAATTTCATGATATTCTTACTCATGAGCTAGAGGCTACTACTCAAAGTGAAGAATAATCAAATGTCGTTAAAATCGATGATAGTGACGAAGATAACGACAATAATAGTTATCGTACTAATGTCATTTCGTGATATGTTTTTTATGTTTTATGTGAGTTATTTGTGAACATAGTTTGCTTTTGATTATAAATTAATGACTGTGCTTATTTATTGAATGATTCGTGTTGTAATTTACTAATTATATTTTTAAAAATAAAGTGGAAGAAAAATAGTTAAAATTTGGAATAGTAATTTCCAGGCCCTACGGGCCAGGTCTGGCCTGGCCCTGGTGCTCTCGGGCCGGGCTTTAAAAAATAGGTGTTTTTCTTACTTCGGGCCCTGATTCCCAGCTTTAATTTTAATGGCCATACACTCACAATACAGCCCATTGAAACACAATCTTTGTTCAACCCAAAAGGAAGGGGTAAAAGCAAGAAAAAATAAAAAATAAAACATCTTACAAGAATACAGCCGTAACTCAAATCAGACCATCCATATATTGATCATTTCTCCTTGGGGAAAGGATTGAGGTTTGAGTCTGCAATCTGCATCACCTTGTCCTCGTCAACCACTTCTCATACTGAAAAATACTATTTTTCCGATAAACACTCAAACGAACAAAGATACTTGAGTCATAGGGTCAAATTAGACACTGGAGAAGGTGACCATTTTGAGGAAGAGAAAAGGTGAAACTGAAAATGGGGTTAGGTTTGTTAGCTTCCAAAGCCATGAGACCTGCCTCTACTGAGGAGGTTTTTTTTTTTTTGGGGGGGGCCGGGGGGGGGGGGGGGGGGTGGGGAAGTGTTTTCAATTTTGTTCCATGTTTAATGGCCATCAAATAGGTAAAAAAACAAAAACAAATAGGTCTTGTCCAAGAAGTCCACGGGACCGGTTTGGTCCAACCCAAGCTTGGGCTAGTACCAGACCAGACTAGACCTTGGGTTGTTTTGTATAGCCCAAGGTACTATCCAGACTAGAGACCTTAAATTAAGGCCAAACCCGATCTGGTCTAATCCATAATCAACTCTACTCATTTAGGCTATCATGTGAAATTTGAACACCCGGAATTTTATAACATTTATTATAGCCTATAGAAGGTCGTAAAGGTAAATGAGCATAAAATGGAACTAATCATGATTGATGCACTCTTTCATAATACTAACTGAAATCTAAAGTAGATTGTATACATATTTTAATCATAGGTAATAAGCTATATTTCAATGAGCAAAATTGGTCCTATTATCACTCTGAGAATAATAATAGGCTTACAAGTTAGTTGAATCAGGTAACAATTCTTCTTAAGCAGTTGACTACTCCTGACTAAATTCATCCAAGCATTAAGTCGTTCTCCATCACCCTTCACTTGTTCACCCACTAAAATAATCAATAATTTCAACTTGTATGCTATGATATAAAACTAAAATCCAAATCATGAATGGACACAATATTTGTCATCAACTTGTCTAAGACAGTGTAAATTTCATCCTTTTGTGGATGTTGTTCATCCCTGGCATAAAACTTGTGGACCACACCTCTCAAAAAAATTGAACTGTAACCTGGTTCCTTTTTCACACCTCGTTCTTTCATTATATTTCTCAAACTAACCCCATTTTCATAAAGACCTGATTCTACATATGTATTGGACAGAAGAACATAAGTAGCAGGATACTCTGGCTTGGTGGATAGAATTTTTTGAGCAGCAATTTGCCCAACCTCTGTATTTCCATGGATCCTACATGCTCCTAACAATGCCTGCCAGATCATTTCATTGGGCTTAATTGGCATCTTTCTTATGAACTCCACGGCTTCATTTATGCAGCCGACACGACCCAAGAGATCAACAACACATGCAAAGTGTTCCATTTCTGGTGCCATGCCGTAGGTTTCCTCCATTATATGGAAAAGGTTCAGACCTTCCTCAACCATTCCTCCATGGCTACAAGCAAAAAGAACACATAATAATGTAACAGCGTTCGGCTTGGCACCGCATTGCACCATCTTCCAGAAGAAGTGAAGGGCACCTTCAACAAGACCATGTTGAGCGTAAGCTGATATTATGGCAGTCCATGTCACAGTGTCCGGGTTGGATATCCTTTCAAATACCTTCTTTGAGTCATCTAGGTTACCACATTTAGCATACATGTCAATTAAAGCACTTTCAATACATGCCTCAGTGACCAGGCTGGCTTTGCATATCAATCCATGAAGTTGTTGACCAAATTGTAATAAACAAAGACCGGCACATGCAGTGATCACAATAGAAAAGGTGAAATCATTGGGGACGTAGCCTTCTCTGCGCATCTGTGAGAAGATGATCAAGGCTTTCTCCCACTCAGAAAATTGACAATACGCGGTCACTAAAGTAGTCCAAGACACTATATCTTTCTCTTCCATTCCATCAAATAGCATCTCTACGGCTTCCAGCGACCCGCATTTGGCATATGCTTCAGTGAGGGCATTCAATGCACTAATTTTCATCATCTCATGTCCACGTTTCCAAGCCACAGCATGAGTCTCTCTTAAGAATTTCAGATCCTTCAAAGCAGCAATGGAGTTGAACACACTACAGAAAGTGTAAATATCTGATTTGACATCATTTTGACACATTCTTGCGAACAACTCCAAAGCTTCATGGTGAGAACCAGATTGTGAATAACCTGTTAACAATGCATTCCAAGGTGTATTAACTTGGCAAAATGTGAAATTTGAGTCAAAAAGAAATCGTGCATCATTTAGAGAACCACTCCTAGCATACATATCAATCAGAGCAGTTCCAACTACAGTTTTGGAATCCAATCCCCATTTAGATGCAAATCTATGAATTTCACGACACTTGTTAACATCGCCTAACTGGCCAGCAGCCTTGGAAACGCTAATAAAGGTGAAGTTATTAGGTGTGATCCCAGATTCAACCATGTTCATAAAACAATGAAAGGCTTCTGCATGCAAACCATTTGAGGTATACCCTGAAATCATAGCATTCCAAGAGACGATATTGAGTTCTGCCATGGTGTTAAACACCTTAGACGAACTCTCAATCTTGCCCAACTTTGCATATGAGTTGAGAAGTGATGTACTAACAACTGTATGAGTCAGAAAACCTCTTACAACAACTTGGGCATGCACCATCTCAACAAACTCAATGAAACTCAAGCCAACACATGACTGCAAAACAGCAGAAAAAGCAAACCCATCTGGCAAGACTCCTTGTTCCAGCATCATAGGAAATAGCGCTATTCCATCTAAATAATAACCATGTTCATTTGATGCAACTATCATGACCGTCCAAGAGAACACATTTCTCTGAGACATACCATCAAACACCTTACGAGCAGCGTCATAATCCATGCAATTTGAGTACACATGCATTACATGATTTAACAACACTAAGCAATCCTGGTCTGTAAAGTTTGATTTTAAGACATACCCATGAATAGACTTTGCCTCTTGGAGTAACCCCCATTCTTGACAAACTTTCAAAAGGTCAACAAGTGATGATCGTTCGTGAGTTTCAAATGTGCGATTAGTGTCATTAACTTGACTGATGGTCAGGATTGAATTGTTGGAGTTGCAGAATAATTTCCAATCTACAACTCAGAAGAGATGAAAAGTCAAATACAAAACAATTAAAAGTGATTATTTATCATTTTTCAACTAAACATTTTTATTAGGTGATTTCCTATATGGACAAAATCTATTAAAGAACTAACAAGAGGATGCAAGGACAGCTTCTCCATATTTATGGATTTTGGGTAGGTTCTGGTGACATACTAAAAAAGCATTGATGACATGTAGAAACAAGGAGCTTTAAAGGATAAAAGCATACCCTTAGAGTCATTGCAAGATACTCTTTTACCAGCAACTGAAGAACCTAGAGTCACAGACCACAAATAGAAAACATTAGGTCAGGCTCAGTAAAAGTACAGAAAGTAACCAAAGATGCTTCAATAAACATCCTAGAAAACACCTAGGGTAGACAACACAGCCTCCAACCAAGTATGCGGAAGGTTAAAGATGATGAAAAGCTTGTCCTTGGAAAGAGTGGCACACATTATATATTCGTTCCCATGATAGTTATCATCCTAGAAAGTTCCGCAAAAATTAGACCAAGAAGAGCCATTTTATCCCTACTAAAAACATAGTTGTCATCATTGTTCCACAAATAGTAAACCAAGAAGAACCATTTTCTCCCTACTTAAAGAGCTTCTCAACCACCCAAATGAAGGACATTCTTCATTTCATAAGATATTTCATGTTTGTTTCAATCTGACATAAATTATGAACATGGATTTATGTTAGATTGAAACAAACACGAAATATTTTATCAAATGAAAAATATCCTTTTTTATTCTAAAAATTATACGAGAAAAGGAAATAAGAAGAAAACTCACAAATAAAATGCCACCTGATTTTGCAGCACGTGCAGCTTCCAAGGTCACTTCTGCACTATATGTCAGTGAAAAATATAAAATGCACCAGCATTACTATGGTTTTGAATTTTAGCTTTACATAGGAATCTAATAGAAGTAAATTTATATAAATAAATAAATATTGTCACCAGACCCCCAAAAAAGACTCAGAAGAAAAACTAACTACACAAGACGACGCAGATTAACATATGGAAATCAATCTTTTATCAATCCTCATACTCAGGTAAGCAAATAAATCATATTTTTCATTCCCGAGAAACATTAAGCAGGTAACACTATCTCCATAATCAATAAATTTCTACTCTTCTCTACTCTAATGTTTTGGCCCAAACTCTATAAAAAAAAAATAGATGCATGGACCAATAAGTTCCTACTTTCTTGATGAGAGTATGAGACTATAGGATAATCGCTTTTCATCTCCTTCACAAAATCATGATTCTGCAATATGACAAAATCTTTTAACCTTAGCCTTAACAAATAAGTTAAGACCAACAATCTGTGCACTTCTCGACTCAAAATTTGTATAGCAAGTAGGCTATCCTTGACTCATAAGTTGTATGTGGACGTCTCCAAGCCTTAAATTAAAATTACCACTGTCAAAACTGGATGCATGTTATACACGCATAAACACCATCCATAAAAGTGGTCATAAAAAATCAAAATCTTGGACTATTTTTCACCATGCTACAAATGTTCCATTGGAAGAAATATAATTATATCATTTAAGAGTAGCGTATTGATAAGGTACTGTAAATCTATAATCAATGATTGTAGGAAAACCAGTTTGGTGGGACTATTCAAGCATGATTTCAACCGCCACATTGAATCAATACAAGAAGGGAATTAAGAATTTCCGACCAAAATAACAAGCATCAAAGAAAACAAGACCACAAGAATATGCAAGTGGGTAGAGGTATATGCTTATTTACATTAGAATCCAAAAGTGGATGCCAAGAAGTGCAACCTACCAAAGCGTCAGACCAAACTACAAGGAAGGCGAAGATGAAGAATAGAAATAAAGCCATCAATTGACATGCAAGTTTTTCTTGGTAACTCGAAAAAGAAAAAACTATCATACAGGTTAAAACTATAACACTTCAATAAACTATAAGGGGCAAAAAAAAACATGGCAATAAAAGAACAGAAATGAGCACAGAAGTACAATAGGGGATACCTGTTGGCACAAAGGCAGGATATGGCACCAGAATCCTGAATATTGCAAAGGGTTTTGACAACTGAGGATAGAAAAAAATGAGGCCGACGAGCTGGGCACGAAACCTGAGCAGGATAAAACAATGGCCGAGGCGGAGATGACAAAGAGCATACCAGCCCAGAAGAAGGAGAAGATGGCCATCGGTAAGTTCCCATTTCCACTGCTCTCTCCACCTGAGAGTCCAATCTCAAGCTGAAGTTCAAAACAGGGGAGAGCTGGGAGTACCGACAAGATGAGATGAAAGTTTGCGGTTGATTTCTTAATTTTTATAATTTTTGTCTAATATTTGAAATTTTATCGTCGGTATTTTTAAGTAACGTACCAACTGCATTAAATTAAAGATTAAAAAGAGCGTTCTAAAATTAGAATGCCAGAATGAAAGCTCGTAGTTATTCTTGGGACATTCTTCTTGTTATTATCTCTTCACAATTTGGAATATATTATCTGATTTTTCTTCTTAAAATAATTCAACAAATTAGGGGTTTTAATTTGATTATTAATGAATCAAAAAACTAGTGAGTCTTGTGAGCCTTTAAAAAGGTGTTTGTAAGTGGCTTGGAAAATGACTTGAGAAACGAAGCATTTTCTATTGACTTAATTTCTATGCACATGAAGTGATCGTTAAAATGTTTGGGTGAATAATTTATGTGGTTTAAACTTCTCATACATGTTGCATGAGAAGATTCTTATACACACATGAAATAGTGAGACCCACATATATATACATATAAATTAATTACATATATGTGGGTCCCACCATTTTATATATGTGTGACATAAGAATACACTTCTCTTACAACATGAGAAGTGTTTTTCCCATAATTTATATATATAAATGAGTAGCTAAATATTACAAAGTAATATTAGTCTTCTCTTACAACATGAGAAGTGTTTTTCCCATAATTCATATATACAAATGAGTAGCTAAATATTACAGAGTAATATTGGTTAGATTTTAGTGCTTGCATATATTAACTTCCCTTAAAAATGTTTTCCCACACTCACTGTTGACACAGAATAATCTGACATTATATTAAAATATATAACAAGCTAATTATCAAAATTAATACAAAATATCTTTCTCAATTTTTGCTTTAATCTAATACATCCCCTCCCCCTTCCTTCTTTCTCCTATGTAAAGCTTAATTCCATTCTCAGGCACTATTAGCAAAGCTAGTTCTGTGCATCTTTGGCAAGAACATTAAAGTGCAGCACACAATTGGCATCGAGTTAGTAACCATGGTGACATTCAGGCTGGCAAATTTCATTGCATAGGAAAGAAGCATTTATAAGCAACACCATATTCCACAAGGCTGAGATCTGAGAAACTTAAAAGTGAAAGGCTCTTCATTTATAACGATAGCAGCCTTGTCTGAGTTTGAGCACGTCTATAGGCTAATCATTCTACCTGTTACAGAACTCAGCAGATTAAACAAGACCTATACCAGATATTACAGTATGTCTATTAAACTAGCAAAATCTTGGAAATGAAATGGTGGCAACCAGGGCTTCTATTTAAGACACACACACACACAAAATTCTCCACAAGGACATGTTTTTAATTCATTTTGTTGATTAGTTCGTTGATGAGATCTTCCCGGTTCCCCGTGTCTCCACCATTCTTGTGTAAGGCTTTTGATCCTTGCAAGCCATCAGCAGGTTTGTTAAGTTCAAAGGGCCACAAGAACCTGGCAACTTCTTCGAAGTGTGGACCAACATTAACAATTTCATGGACCATATCTTCTATGCACACCATTCCATACTTTCCCAATGCCTGTGAGATGAATTCAAGAAAATTTAGTGACTATAAATACCCTGCCATTAGATGTGAACAGGCCAAGGAGTCGAAACGATGTATCTTACCTGTTCAATGATGTTATTGTCTGTCAGAGGAACTTTCTCGTTGTCTATTTTTGCGAATCCCTTCTTGTAGATCAGTTCCTTTATGGTTTTAAGATTAGGATACCTTCAAAAGAAACAAAACATTCACAATATTATGAACAACACTTCACGAGGGAAATTATTTTTAATTATTTTTAAACGTGGTTCCCTAAAAACAGGGATGGATGTTGAAGATACAATTAAACAGCAATATAGCTATCCCGCACAAGTTCTAGACACATACTGTGAATCTGAAACTCAGAAAATCAAAAACCACAAGTTCATGACAATTTTCAGTCCAAAGATAGAAAGCAATAAACAGGTTAAACTTCACAAAAAGAAATCTTGAAATTGATGTCCAGGTTTAAAAGTGTAATGAATATTTTGGGTTGTGGGAGGACTACACATTGCAATTGAACATCATAAACATGCAGTAAAACGGATTACATGTGATATCTTAGCAAACAGCACTAGCATCCTTGAGGTGGTTAAGATCATTACCATTTACACAAAACATTTTAAATTCAACTAAACCACTTATATCCCAAACCTACGCGTATCAGAGTTAAAAAAAATGATTCGTCTAACAAATGTAAATCAAGAAAACTCATCTCTCACCCATAGGTGACATATGGTTCCACCCTCTGCAGCTTTGCCATGATTCCCACACTTGCCTTCACAAAGACAGCACTGAATATTCTTCTCAAATTCAATTGGTTCAAGGCCTTTCGGGTTTTTTGATGCATGTCATTTGTCCTGAAAAGAATGAAAACAGAGAACTGTCACAATTTTTTATATGATAAATTCATGTGTTATTTTGTTGTCAACATCATTGATAAACAATAGAGGTTATCGGTATAGTCAGGATCAGAGACATGATACAGAGGTAATATCATATTCTCAAAGCATAAAAAACATACCCTTGTATCCGAATGATTAATAACAACTTCGAATTTGAATTTGGCCTCAATAGCTCTGGTTGTTTCTTGATCCTCTTGACCCGTCGATTCATTCTAATAAGGTCAAGCTCCTAAATAAAAAAGTATAGATGATCACAATTATTAGACTTGCTCATAAAATGAATTTGGTAAATTAACATTTGTTAATATGCAATACAACACCACATCTATTAATTGGGAAGAGTTTACCAATGTTTCAACATAATCGGTACACTACTAACAATAAAAATCACAGATAATACCACAGGAAGGAAACTAAGGCCATTCTTCATATGGAAAATCTTCAAAATATTGACATCAGTATATTTTGACTAGTTTTTGACTATGTTCAGCATACATTAGTTCAATATTTCCAGACCATTTCAATTCAATATGGAATGCCTAGATGAAGCTTAGCCATCCCATTAAGAGCAGAAAATTTTCAGAAAATTAATAAATGGTCTCAACTATAAAGACCTCAATCCACTTTGTCTTCCATATTTATAATTTTTGCGCCAAAATATCCCAATTGATTGCACATATTAAAGGGATTTCAACGAAAAGGTAGTTAGGGAAATAAATGTTCATTTATTACAAATAATTAACTTAAACAAAATTTCTTAATATATGCAAATGAATTATCTAGCTAGGACTAGAGGTAATATGTGAAAATAACTTTTTATTCTTATAAAAAGCATGAACATTTGTAATGTATTGGATTCCCACACACCACCACAATGGAACAAGGATTCCTTCTAATACAGATAAACCATAGAGTAACAAGTAACAAGAAGCACAAAGTCATTTCATATAGGTAATAATCCAAAAAATGGACACGCAAATAAACAAACATGTATGCATATGGCAAGAGAGAGACCTTGTTTCGATACTCTATGATGAAATCCTCAGGCTTTTTGATATAATCCTTGGAATTCTTTGTTTGGAACTTCTTCTGCTGAAGTTGATCCTTTTTCCTCAAGGCCAATGCTTCGCTGCTTTTTCGTTTCTTCAAGATAACCTCAGGAATATAGGTCAAGGGCTTGGGCTCCTCCTCAGCCATGGTGCCTGCAATAAAAAGAAAATATCATAAATAAACCACTTCTTTTTGTTGGATATGCATTGTATTTTTTATCATCTGCCTAAAAGATAAATTGAAAAGAAGGAATTATATAATGTATTTTCTTCTAAGAGATTATTAAAATTAAAATTTCTTATTTTTCTATTATTTTTTAAAAAAAGTTGAACAGAGGATGTTGAGACCCCATTTTATCTGTGAAATTCCTAACGCAACTTGAACAATGTTGGACAAAACCTGGTGACAGACAGGTTGACAAGGAAACTTAAAGCTAAATTCAAAATATGAAATAGGAAAAATATTTACAAGCCTGCACTATTTTATAAGTTTATTTTATAAGTGGACTGAGGCCGTGTTATCATATAACACATAATTCCAAACAAAGTGCACCTTCTTGTTTTTCCTTATAGTCAATCCATGAACATAACTGATTCAGCGTAAACAATGAGCATATTTCATTCAAGTCTCAAAACATTACTCCGATTCCATATAGTAAAGAACAAAAATTTCATATTACCCAAAAGAAAAAAAGGAAGAAGCTCAGTACAAGATGAGTTCGTACAAATGGAAAAGGAACACATTCACTTTTCATCGCTGTTCTCCGAGATCTACGATGAAACAGATTTGGAAAATTAAGAGAAATACAAAGGATGGTAAGACAACGGAACCTGGGATGGATACGGTGGAGTCGGTAGTGGCAGTTGGAGGAGTGCTGGACGACGGGGGCGACGATTGAGCAGAGGCAATGCCCTCGATGAAGCACGGATACGAAAGAAAAAATGACGGAGCATGTAGGGTTTTTTAGTGAGGGGTATTTCTGGAATATCGGACAATCGTAAGGTTATTTTAGTCCATGTAGGGCCAAAATCATCCCTTTTTTCAACCAAAAAAACTGAAACCTAAGATACTTAAAGGAAAATTTAGTAAAAATACCCTTAAAATATCAAAATTCAATTCAATGATTTGACATTCAATAATCTCAAATCAGTTAAAGGCATCAATAATTACAATTTTGATATCATAAAATATTCCAAAATAATATAGTTAGTTGCTATTATTTAAAAGTACTTTAAAAATTGATGCTAAATAATGGATAAAATAATATTTATTTGAACTAAATTTGGTTACAAATAACAAGTAATTAATATATATATATATATATATATATTGGAAGTTTCACAAGGAATTGGGGATTTTCCAATCACAACAAAAACCCTCTTGTTATTAATATGATAAAAGTGCGGTGGGATGGGAAAATCGTAGTTATTGGGATTTCATAAAACTTATTCTAATATGATGAGCAGAGTTTATAATCACTTTTATAGGTTCAATGAGCTTATTTGAGCTCTGACCATAAAATCAAATAGGCACGTCCTATAATTGAGTTTAGTTATATCTTTAATTGAGTTTAGTTAGTGTTAAAACAATGTATAAGACCAACCAACAAAATATTTATCGTACACATATTGTACGGATTTGCAAAAAGGAGTAATTAAAGATAAAATTTGATTTCGGTAGTGAGTCAAAATCTTGGTCACTCAAAGAATAAAAATTAATTTCCTATTTATAACGTGTTGGAAAATAAGTTTATGTATGCACAAATCGAGAAAAAAAAAAAAATGATACAAAGAAGATTAGCATCACCCCTATATAAGGATGGCTTACACAAATCGAGAAAGTAAAAAAAGGAAAAATGTTAGGGTAAGACTCAAAAGAATCCATATTTAAATTTTGGGTTATGATATTAAATTGTTACGCATCTAACTTGTTTTGAAGAGGAAAATAAGTTACATTATCACATGACATTGGAATAAAGACTTTGTCAAAATGAAAGAATTCAAATGTTAGTGATGAAATAAGGATCGATGCAATGGGATCCCACAATAATCGCTGCACTTTTAGCATTCTTAACTCTTAAGCGTGCTTGATTAATTATAGGTTTCAAAAGTTCCCATTCAATAAAACGGCTTAGTCCTAAAAGATTTTGAGTTAAAATATACTTTTAGTCCTCTAAGTTTTATATAAGGCATACTTTTGGTCCTTTAACTTTATAAAGTATACATTTGGTCTTAAAATGCTAACACCGTTGATATTACTAACGGAAAATGCTAACGTGGCGAACTCAAGTTATAACTAATATCATTTAATTAAACAAATTTTATATATTCTTCAACTTTCCCATATTTTAAATTTAAAGTTAATAGCATTTAATTACACGATCATCACTTAAGTTTACACTGCCATCACTTGAGTTTGCATTTTCCGTTAGTAAAATTAACGGTGTTAAAATTATAGGATTAAAAGTATACTTTATAAAGCTAAGGGACCAAAAGTATATCTCATATAAACTTAAAGGACTAAAAGTAAACTTTAGTTAAGAGTTTGTTGAAAAATCGATTGCAAGTATTGATTCAAACCACTGCAATTATAATAGTTTCTGGTTATAGGTCATTTGAAAGTGACATTGTTTGAAATTGAAACCCTTTTTGTTTGCAATGGTTTAAATTAATATTTATAAGTAATCTTTCAACAATCTTTTCATGGCATTTAATTGCTACTCCATCCGCCCCTTTTATAAGGTATTTTTAGTCTATGTAAGATATTTACTGGCTTCAAAAAGTATTAGATATTTTTTAGGATGAGAATGAATATATCATTAGTAAATGAATAAGTGTTGATTGAGCACCATCCAAGGCAATTGAAGTATTTCCATACTCAATTTGAGAAGATGATGAAGAGATAAATGATATGATAGATCCATATCTACCATTTCATGAAGGAAGAACTGGTTCTTTGATCATTGATTAAGGAGCCATTACTAATTCAATATATATAATCGCAATCCTTTTATTCAGAAAAAATGGTGAAGGCTAACAGGTGAAGAATTACGATGATCAGAAAACCAAAAAGCAAAGTTTAATTTCAATCATTCCTTGAGGCATTAGAACGAAAATAAGCAAAGCACGCATCATCAACAGGGAGAAACCATTAATTATGCTAGCATAATCCATATATAGTGTTTCCCATTCTTGTGTCGTTATTGATACCGAGTGCTTTCATCAACATATAATGAGCGTGTTTAGATTAGCGGTGGGAATGGTGGTTTATTTTATATCTGACTTTTACAGAAGTGGTTTTAAATATGATTTGTGTTTAGATCAATAGTTATAAAAGTGGTGGGACTCACATCAAAAAGCCGAAAGCTTTTTCCTAAAAGTTACCTCATGGAGCTTTTTCCTTAACTGATTTTTAAGAACTTTTTTAAGAAAAAAAAAAACCCCCCAATGGACTTAGAGTTCTACCCAAATACTTCACTTAAGTCTTTTTTCTACTGCTTTTTTTTTTTTTTTTTTACTTTTTATGACTTAAAGCTCACTGGTAGTCTCTCCAAACAGGCCCAATATCCACTTGATTACCATCACTAGAAATCTTCCCCAATAGAGAGAGAAAACAGTGTTGCGGAACCAAAATATATGGAGTATAACCGATTATATTAAAAAAAATTACAATACTAGAAAACAAAGTATCTAGACTTAATTTAATGGTATAATAAATCACAAAAACTATATCTAACCAAGGAATGAGTGTTAATACCAAAAAAAAAATCTATAATAATTGAATTGCATATAAAAAGTAGTTATGGTATAGGAAATGAGAACAAATGCATATTACTCACTTGTTTTATGGCTTTGTGATGATCATGTTCGCTTCTTAATACTTCATAATAATTTTCTCATTCAACAAACTTTATTGTTAGCTGTTAATATGGCAAGTTCTTACCTATACTTCTCTTCATTCCCATATGTGCCTCACTTGTAACAGACTTGAGCTCTAATCCGCTAGGATAGGACTTGATATAATCCAACGGTTGTATTTTCTTACCGCAAACGTGACTTATATGCTGATATCAAGTGTGTTTGGAGACCCAAATAAGCTGGCTTTTTCTACCAAAAAAAAAACTCAAAACGCTGGCCAAGTGAGAAGAACGCTGGGTATGTGTGTTTGGGTAACCTACTACGTCCATTGGGTTTTTTTCCAAAACGCAACCTAACTGAGCTTTAAAAAAAGCTTGGATTCCTTACTTTTTTGGCGACGTAACTCTGCGTTTTGATGGGTCTCACTTGTTAGATGAGCCTCAAAATTCCACTCTCTCTCTCTCTTTTCTTCACCCGTACATCAGATCCATTAGTTGGAGGAAAAAGTGAATTTGTTATCATCTCTTCACATTTATTATTTTGAAAAAAAAAACTAAAAAAATATTAATTAAATTTTAAAATATTAAATATATGATTTCTCGGTAAAACAGAAGTTGTAAATAGCTCAATATAAATTTTATCCATTAAATATATTTAATTACATTTTCATTTTTTATTTTTTTTATAATATTTAATTTTTTTCAAATTAAAATTAAAATTTCTATTAACTCAATATATACAACTAATATGTAGTTTCAATATGATTCATGTTATTTTCAGTCATTTTCTATTTCATGCCTGTATCTATACTTGCTTATAACAGACGTTTGGTTCCTTTTCATTATAGCGGCAACATTGTTACATTTATTGTTTTTAGTTGAAGGGTGATATTACATACTTGATAGTTTAGGAAGCTCAATTCAACTTTGAGAATAATTTAAAAGCAAAAATCCCCTTTGACTTTTTAAAGTGTGTTTGTTACAAGCGATTTGGAAGGGATGGAAGCGATTTTGCTCCCCATTACTTATTTGGCAAGATAAATTTATTAGTAGAAGAGCCCCCAAAAAAAAAACCCTTATATTTAAATGAAAAGAAAAGAATGGAGAAAAAAATAATAATAAGAAAGAATACTCTTGAAAATAGTAAATTAACACATATTAATAAAGATAGTTAAAATCGTTAAATTTGTATTAAATTTTAAGTGAGTTCTAATACCATCATTATTAACCATATATAAAACTTTAAAAGACTATGCTTAAGTTGGGTCAAGTATGTCCAAATAACCAACTTGCCACACATGTATTAATTTTTCCATATTCCCATTTAACCCCAAGAACGGTGCTATTAGGAAAAACACTCTTTTATCTAAGTATAGTCTAAACTTTAACATCATATTTCTTATTTCCATTCTCTCACTGTCCTTATTAAATATGATCATAATTAAAAGATTATATCTAAAAATTAATTTAATTAAACCGTTGTAAATAAAACGACAAAATTTCAGTTTCAAACAAGGGGAGAAGGGAGGGAGAAAAGAGGGGAGGTAAGAGAATATAAGTTTTTATTCCTTCCATCAAAACTTGAGTACAACTGCCAAGAAGGAGTGATATAGTTGGCTAAGGCATCGGCCTTCACCCCAAAAGAGAGAAGGTTCAATTCCCGCTAGTCGATGTGAGGGCCTCTTTGATGGGCGATCTATAAGTACCTCTGTAAGCGCTCTTTGAACCTGGAGGCATGCCCTGACCCTAGTGAGTTACCGGTGTCTACCCCCACCTAAACTATCTCTTATTAAAAAAAAAAAAAAAAACTTGAGTACAACTTGTAACCTAGCCCTCTTTATAGGGCTTCTAGAAATAAAGAATAATAATAAAATTCTAAACCAAATATTAATCATAGTCAAAGATAATAAAGATAATTATTGTAGAATATGAAAAGATAAAAACTCAAATAAATTCTTATTCTAATGAAATATATATACATCCTAATTAATTTTTAACCCGTACTCCACCAGGATCCCATTTCATGATTAACCTTCAAATTCCTCCTTTTATTAAATCCTTCATTCCATTGAAAACTTAGGTTAGTGTTTTCTTATATAGAATTGCATAAAGTTGCTTTTTAAGTAATATTTATTATATTTGCCTTTAATGGGGAGGATTTCATAAATCTTTTTTCACCGCAAAAGTGTATTTTTCTCAACAAAAAAAAAAAATAATAATAAGGGAACTAATTTTTCCTAACGCGTATAAGTGTACGTACAGGTACTAATTTTCCAAGAAATTATAAAATAGGAAACTCAATATTTACGATGTAATTGATAAATAGTTTGTTGAACAGTCTTATATATATTGTTTTACTACTAACTAAACGGTAAATAATCAAATTGATTATACAATTTTCAACTTAATTCAAATTGATATTGCAAAATTTAGAAATAACCAATTACTCCCTTCTCTGTTAATAGTAAAAGTTACCATAAGTGGATTTATATATATATATATATATATATATATATATATATATATATATATATATATGTAAGATCCTGATTAATTTTATCTTTCAAATTTATAATTTTTTTTCTAAATTCTCCATAATAATTACATATGGTAAGGGATATGTTAAGTTCCAATACAAATGATTAAAATGATTACATTAGAATACTAATACACATTGGATTGACTTTTAATAGTTCAGATTTACTATGTAAAAATGTTATTATCATTCAATATTTAATATTACAATATTTTTAATATGATATAAAATCTCAACAATTAAAGCAAATTCAATAGTGGAGAAATTAAGTGTATAGGAAGTGAGGAGATGGATGAGTAAAGACACTCTTTTTTATAAATTCTTGTACTATTTGATTTGGCATTTTTTTTAAAAAAATATGGGACCAATGGTCCGGATAAAATTCGAACCCTGATTACAAAGACTGGATAACCCAGCGTCATACTACTGCGCTACACTAGCGCTTGGTTTGGCATTTTTTGATACTACCAATCCGTACCTTCTCTTAGATCATATTTTTAGCAAGGTCTTTCACCACTGTACCAAATTTGATTTGGCGTTTTACTTATATTTGGTGGTGGATTTTTCACTTCTTTTTTTCTATTTAACTCTATAAGCCACTTTATTCAACTATAACTTTTTTTATAAAATACTTTTATAATCAAACTCAACCAATTTTTATCTTTACAATGCATATCATATTCTACATCTATACAATATTTGGAATATTCATGAGTTCCTAATGGAATCTTGAGTTCTCTAATGCATTTATTGAGTAATATAAATATATAATATAATTCAGTTTTAGGTCTGAAATTAAATGTTCGAGAATATGGACTAACAAAAATAAAATCAACAAAAACAGTTGTAATTAATATCATATTTCTTTCGTTTTACCTCTCATCTTTCCTATAATTTTATAACTTCATTTCTTCAACTTCTTTAAATCTAACTATTAAAAATTTTCCTCCACTCCTCCTCCCCTCCAAGTCTCTCCTACCAAACAACCCCTTATGGTCATTGCGTCGGACTTTTTTCAAGTACGGCATTTTAAATATCTGGTATTGAAACTACTGATTTCTTCAAAGCACCTTCTTTGATGCCTTTACTCGAAATCCCGAGTATATAACAGATGGAGGAAGCATTACCACGATATAACACAGTAATTGGCCTTGGAAGGTCCAAATCTAATTTTTCTATACTAAACCATAGGATACAGGGCAACATAACCTAAAGCAGAATTAGACATCTCGCTGTTCCTAGTACAGAGAACGAGTGACTACAACAAAATAAGCAGGTTACATAAAATGATGACATCAAACCAGATAAAGCTAACACTATAGAGTAGGCGGTTATTACATGAAATCATCGTGGCGCAGCATAGGCTTGAGTTGAGTCATAAGCTTGGGGATATGTAGGCTGAGGCGACACAGTCTTGGCATATGCAGCTGTAGCAGTTGGTTGTGCAGCCCCATAAGCTGCTGCTGCTTGTGGGTTAGACTGATCATATGCAGTCTGAGTAGGCGCTGGTTGAGCATAGCCTGGCTGTACTGCTGGTGCCGCACTATATGCTGGTGCAGGGGCACCAGTGTAAGCAGCAGGATCTTGGGGTGCTTGGTAACCATAACCTGCATTGTTAGCAGCTGGCTGCTGTTCGGTGTAAGCTTGCTGTGAAGATGGATATGACATGTAACCTCCGGCAGGAGCAGCTTGGCCATAATTAGCTGCCTGTTGGGTTGCAGGTTGACCATAAGTCGGCTGAGTTCCTGGTTGTGCATACAAAGCGCCAGAAGTAGGTGGTGGGTGGCTGTAACCATCTGCAACTGGGGCAGACCCATAAGTAGTAGGATATGCAGCTTGTGATGGTCCACTGGATGCATATGGGTATGGCTGCTGCTGTGATGGTATATTTGTACCATATGATTGGGCAGGAGCAGAACCTTGATATAGCATATCCCCAGGTTGGGCAGCTCTTGGGGGGCCATAAGATTGTGCCGGCTGTCCTTGTGCGGGCATGCCATATAATGGCGGGTTGCCATACTGCTGCTGCGGAACAAAATTTGGTTGCGTCCCAGCCTGTGGATAAGTTGGTTGAGAACCTACATGTCCACCATAGGGACGTTGGGTGGGAGCACGATTATCAAATCCATGTCCATAACCTTGTTGAGGGTACCCTGATTGAGAATACGGCATCTGATTACTGTACTCTGGGCCTTGCGATTGCCCATAGTTGTAATTGGCCTGGACAGAGGGTGGGCCCATGGAAGGTACAGGTGAAGGACCAGCACCATGTGGAGGCAACGAGCCAGGATGTTGATTTGGTGGCTGAGCATCTGATAAATGACCTTGTCCTCCATAATAGTCATAACTGCCACCGTGTGCGGGCGGACCCTGCATGCTGGGGTGAGACCTTTGCTCCCAACCAGAGCCAAAGTTGCCTCTTGGAGCCATGTGTTGGGCATAATTTCCATATGGTGGAGGTGCATACTGTGGATTATGAGAATGATATGGTCCCCGTTGCTGATTATCATATGATGTAGGGTGGCCATAATGAGAACCTCGTTGACCCCATTGGGGTGTGCCACTGGATCCTCGAGGTGGACGATAACTCTGCTGACTATAACCCCCGCTTGATGGCCTGACAGGCTATTCAAGTAAAGCGGAGAATAGATGTATCAGTTCATTGAATATGTTGCATCCTCAGAAAGTTAGTAGAGTGGAATTAACAAAGAAGTTAATTTAATGAAAGAAAACAGCGTGTTAAAATGATAAGAGTAGTAATCAATCACGTGAACAAGGATGAAATGATCAGGATTAATAAAGATCAGCACATTATATCACACTTTGGATTGTCAAGAAGGAAGCAAAAGCATAAGTTAAGCGATTGCGGTGGGTTGTCCAGAGTACACATAAACAGTAATTAGAATAATTATCAAATTGAGGATTAGCATAGTAGAATAATTGGGTATAAAAACATAATATAATAATTAACTAAAGATTAAAGATAAAGCTGTATAGAACTGGCATAACATGTTGCAAGCTGTCAAAATGACGCAATACCTATATCATGTCATATCCTCAGAAAAACATGAGCTAAACTAAACTCAGGATTTTTACCTTAACTCTAGATAGAACCACACCATGTGATATATATATCTTATCACACAGAAAAAGATCTCACCTCAGCACAAAGGGGAAAAATGTAGAAGCCTGAAAATGCCCAAAGCAAAACTCAGATCAAGCGTCTATAGAAGCTAAATCTCACCCCACCATCCACCAAAATCAGTTTCATGAGAACCTTGTATAAATTAAGAACAAGTAGCCAAAGCTACCTGATCACCTCAATCTAACTACTGTGATTTAACAGGACACTACTTTCTCCTTTTAGATACTGTACAAGATTGAAAACAGTGGAAATGGAAAACAAGGTCTTCTCTGGAAGATATATTAATGAGGAACCAATTACATACATGGAATATGTCAAGATTGCCTATGACCACTAACAAAGATTAAACCACAAAAACTCGTCATTCTAAACTGAAGGTCCCTAAGATTCACAATGAGCAATGAATATAAGCCAACAATGACAATTGCTCCATATTAGCTTCAATAATAAGTTTCAAATGATTTATGTTGAGAATTCATGTTCCAATGAATCAACCTCCACAACTGTTACCAATTATAAATCCATGTAAATGTTAAATCTTTCATCCTTAATTATCACAAGGAAAAACAATTATCATAAGCAAGGCATGGGCATGGTAATATGATATATTTGCACTAAGCCTAGTCACATAGAAGCTAAGATACCAATCGCCCCCAACTCAACACACACACCAAATGTCACTGATTTCTCATGCTTGCATTAATCAGCACAAATTCATAGAGAGATGCAAAGGACTACAGCTCTGGCACAAATAAAGAATCATCATGCCATGACTTCACCAGGTATGAAACTTTCTTCCACAAGGCCTCATGCAAATAATAAAATGGCTCTATTTGATTACCAAGTCCAGTACAATATAGTGTTACTGAATCATGACTTTTAACCTTTTAAGTCTTGAAGCAATCTTACCAACCATTAACATCCTGCTATCCGAGGTTCTAATGCCTGCCACCTCTCTTCGGTGGATGAAAGTGGATATGTTGTTAATGCGACATCAAGAAAGCAATGCCGACCCCATGGAAAAGGCAATAGCCAAATCTGCATTTTTAAAGCCAACCAATGCGAAATTGGCACCTCAAGATAAATAAATCATTGCAACTGACATCTTGGTTCGCATATATGATCATCCTAGATGAATTCAATTGACCTTGGCATTGATCACTGATCAATTTCCAAACTCTTATGAGGCTCTGTTTTAGGTGTTCTATCTCACACTCCTATGGCAGCAACTGATATCATACTTCCATAAATTGATCATACAGGCATCACATCAATGTAATGGTTCCTTGCACAAATCATGCTATGACCTCAAATTTGAGTTTCTTTGGAAAAGACAGTAGCAGAGAAGCAACGCAAATATAAGAAGCATAATCATGGATAATAATTCTCGAGACCCCCAATTTTTCATACATGAGAGATGCAGGATCATTGAAATTGAATTACAATTACAATGACAGCACAATCAATCGCCAGTATCTAAGCTTTGTGGCAAGTTTGGTTCAAAGGTATACATAGACCTCATAACAATAAGAATGGGACTCAGCAAAATCAGGTGTAAAAACCTGTTACATTCCATCATGCAGTTGTAAGTAAAGACATAACATGATCATATTTCCCGCAGCATTCTTACCAACAAGATTTAGTACAAGCTAAGAACAACAAACACCTACTAGTAATGTATGATGGTACTATGCAATTAATCAACGCAAGATATAAAGCTTGGTTTTCTAGTCCAAGAAGAGAAGAAATTTCCTGTCATGCACATATGGATCAGGGACGTGATGGAAGAACTAAAGACAACCATCAACTCAACATAAGTTGCATGCATATTTATCAGCCACAATCATCATAATAACACAAGCTAACTCATCATTTCCAAACATTATATCAAAGGCACAAGCCAAATAAAACATGTGTCAGATATGTTATAGATGATTCAAAAATCAATACAAGCCATAAGAACTATAGCCAAAGCCTCTAAATTTATAGTCAAAGATCAGCAGTAGAAAACTGGTAGCTTTTTCAACATAACTAGTGTAAAATCTGAAACAGACCTGATTCATGACTTCTTTTATCATCTCTCGTGCAATCTCAACTTGCCTCTTATCCCCAGTAACTTGCACAGTCCTTTCTTTAGAATCATCCCCTTCCGCAAGATGTTGAGGTATCAACTGAATTATGAACATGAACATCAGAATGCTTGAGCAACAACAAAATATAAGGTGATTTGGGGTAAGGGTGAAAAGAGTCAAGTGAAGAAAATATCATCTAGAAAGAAAGTCTCTCACTACAATTTTCTGATATGTTCCATATAGTGCAAACCACTAAAGAAGCTCTACAAAGAAAGATTAATAGTTTATTAACATTTTACAATCGATACATAATTAATCATCAAAATTAATAGTAAGATTAACAGTTTATTAATCGTCCTTGACTGCATGCCAAATTGTATGGCACATTGCTTAATTTTAAAAAATAAATGGAATCATATCGTGTGTTTAAGTTTTTCTCTATAAGATAGCTCCTTACTCCCAATAATTTCTAAAATATGATAGGTTCATGATAAGGAATTACTCCCATTATTTCATTACAAATTCAACATCTAACACTTGTGTCTGTTTAAAAGCTTCACCATATAACTCAACGTAAAAGTGTAAATCTTATCCCATGCTAAATGCCAACAGAGAAAAGAATAAACATCAAATTTCACGGTACACGATATCAACTACCTGAATACGTGCCCCAGATTTGGTCTGAAGGCCTTTAATGGTTTCTCCACCCCTCCCTATGATTAATCCAACCTGTGAAAAAAAGGTTTGTCACATCAGGTTGGAGCATAGGTCAACACATCATCCATGAACAGAAACATATTTTTCACATCATATAATAATATCATTATTATAACCTTTTCATTTGGAACTTGTATCTGAATTTGTTCAGAGCCTGAAGTAGTTTGTGCAGAGGAGAGGCCTCGAGCCACAAGTGCAGGAGACCCCCCAGCATCAGCCTGCATACTCAGATGAAAGAAGAAAATGTCATCGCTTGAGTGAAAGAAAATTTCAGACAAAAGAAATAAAGATAGGATATGGCATCAACCTCTGCAATCACAGCATTTATTAGCTCTTTTGCCTTCTCAATACTATCCAAACTTCCTATCAATTCCACAGGCCTTGTGGCAACGTGGGGATCAGCATCAGAATCTCTTGTAATCTGAATCTTTGCCCCCGAATTATACTGCAGGTATCTTATGGTATCCCCAGCCTTGCCAATAAGAACACCAACCTGAAAATGAATAGAATACGTCCATCAACAAAATTGCTTGCCGAAATTACATGAAAGGCCAAGACCCAATCACAGTATGAGTTTTGGTGCAGATGAAGGTATTGCATATGACGACATGGATCAATAACAAGTGCCAACATGATTTTTTTTCCCAACCCAGGAAGAAATAATTGGGAGTTACAAAATATTATATACTACCATCTTTGGTTAGGTGAGAAATTAAATTCTGATCTGAGCTCAGACCTAAGAACCATGTTGAAAGATTTTTCTGACCCATTGATACACGAGTATTTCCGTTCAACACATTTGTTCAAACTTCATTAACCGGTTATAGAGTTAACAAGAAAATACAAATAATATGAAAACAGGGGTATATCTCCAGCCAAAAAAAGGCTACCAGAGAAAAATGTCCAATTTGCCCATTAACACAGACAAAAATTATCTAGCATGATTTGGGCCAGGGATATACGGCTCACTGACGATACAAGTTTCACAGACCTTATTGTTCGGAACCTTAATTTTAAGGGTCGTTATCTCAGCCGCAGAGGATGGTTGCTCTTGCCCCGTAGAATCATCTTGCTGAAAACAAGTACAATAAATTTCGGATAAGTTAAAGATAACAAGATTTTCTTGGACTTCGACTGACGAAAACTCAGCTTTCAGCACCTTATTGTGGGGAGCCTCCGCATTATTATGCTCAATATCAGCAGATTCACATCGCTCTGCAGAAAAAACATTTAGTTCAGTTGACTCTACAGAGGGCTTTTGAGTTTCTTTAGATGGTTCCTCAACACTCTCTCGTCCAGTGTCCCCAACAGGTGATTCTTTTGAGTTTTGCTCGTCGGGGGCTGAATCCGTATGCTCGTTTGATCCAAGTTGACCATACTGTGAAAGAGCATTCTCAAGAGAGGAATTCTTATTTTCATTTAAGGGTTCACCACCTAGCTCATCTTGGTAGCCATTTTTGCTAGCTGCTTACACCAAAAATATGACATCATCAACGCAAAATCTCTAGCCATAAAACACAGAAAGAAAAGGGATTTTCATTCGCTTCACTTAACATCAGAATTTACTTAAAACCCATGTACCCTCTCATCAAGAAAAGGGTTCATAGCCTCTTTAAGAGAATAATAAAAATTCATATTACAATTAGTTCAAGTCAAGAACATTTGATCTTTTTTCCCCTACGACCATTACAACTACAGTACAAGGTACAAATTAAATCAACTGCACTTTTACCTAGTCCATCGTGCTCCTCCTCGATGCGGGGACGTTTCTTTTCACCCTCATCGGAAGGGGAAGCCGTTGCATCGGCCTTTACACCATCATCAGGCTCCGACGTGGAATTCGCATTCGACTCAAGATGCTGTAGTTGCTCGGAGGGTTGCTGTTGGGGAGCTTCAGACTCCAAATCTTCAAACTTGCGCTTGAGATCAGAGGGTACAGGGCTCGTATCAGCTGTCACAACTTGCTGCTCCGCCATGTGAATAAGATTCAGTCAAGATTGGCGACACAGCGTCTCTCTTATCTCTATATCCAGAAGCAAAGAGAAGCGCGGGAGTGAGGGATTCGACGAGAGAAGCAAATGAGAGTGGAAGAAATGATTGTGGAGGGAGCAGCGACACACAAATCTTCCAAGAAAACAGATATTTTCGCGTATGGTTGAGATTTTAGGGTTACGCGAGCACTATTTGTGGGCAGGACTCGACAAGGACCCGATGGGCCTATTGATGGAGTCCATTGGGAAATTTACTTTCTTTTTTATTTTATTTTTTTTAATAGTTTGAGAAATACCCTTGTTTTTTCCCCCCGATGAAATGCCCTTGTTGAATTTATTAAACTTGCATTATTCTTGTGATTTAATCAATGCTTTTGGGTGACGTATTAAGGCTATATTTTAGATGGATGGTGAACGTTGAGTGCTACAAGGAATGGTATAAGAATGGTGTTTTGTTGAAAAGAAATGTACGACTTTTTAAAGTGGGGGATTCTGTAAATATTCTCTTTCAAAAAGAAAATATAGATCACATTATTTCGTAAATTGGATTTCACTTGATTGTCTTCAGCTCCATTACGTGTGCTCAAGGTAGAAGTTTTGTATAAATGTATCGCCATGCGTTTTATGCTGTTGCGCTATCAATGGTTGGAGTTTCTATATATTTTACATGGGTTTAATGTTTATGCCTTTAAGACAGAAACATCTTATCTGACTCGCTCACAGAAACATTTTATCTGTCTCACTCACATAATCACTATTATATGAGTGAGATGGATAAAATGTTTCTGCCTTAAAGGTACAAATATTAAACCCATGTAATATAGTTTTATTATAAGTGTGCTAGGTAAGGAATATATCTCTAGTTATACTTGTTTATTGAGTTGATTTGGAGATGATAGGTGCATTGGGTGATTTTGAGGTTATGTTGGTTTATTTGTAACATCCTCTTCTTCTTCTTTTTCTCTTTTTTGGATTATGCTATTTTGAGTTTGCAACTTGCCAATTAGTGTAAGGCATTATAGGCAACAAGATACCATTCTTTATGACCCTCTATTTCTTTATCTAACATTAATTAGGTTAGGAGAGTAATTAAGAAAGATTGGAGGTTAAATTGGAGGTTTTTAAGGGAGGAATCATGGGTTATTTGATGTGTAGAAATGATTTTTGTGCTTGGTTGAGAATTAAAAATATATAGGACGAAGAGTAAAGAATCTAGGATTGAATATGGTAAAGTTTCTAGCTAAATATTAACTTGAACATGATTACACACATCATGTCCAAAACTAAATATGAAATGGCAGAGTTTTCCCTTTATTGATGTCCAATTGCATGTGGACATGCTTGTGTTAGACTAGTGGTAAAAATGGAGGGGAAAACGATAAAAAGAATGGGGGATTATATGGTTGAAGGCATTGCGGTTAAGGGTTTGGTTTTTTGTTGGTTTGGGGCACAAATTGGAGGTTCTTGATGTTAAAGTAAGTATCCTAAATTGATTTTATACTATTAAACCCTTATATTTTGCCTGATTTGAGGTAGTTTTGAGCAAGGTTTGGGGTGGGATAATGATGTCCGAAATTCTTGTTGCCTTAGTTATCATCTAGCCAAGCTGAAATAGAAAGAATATTTTTGCCAAAACATTCCAATGAGTCAATGACATTAATTTTGAAATGATTTTTTATGTTTTCATAGGCAATGACATGCAATATAATAAAGATTAAGGTGTAAAAAAACACATGTAGTTTATCTAAAAGAGCATAAAAAACCAAGTGACTATGTAGTAATAAAAGTAAAGTAAAAGTCACATATTTTATTAGTGTCAGAAGACTCTGTTAGTTTTGCTTTTAGTTTTCATAGCTGGAGTCATTGATCATATCTATGGCAATTGAGCTCAACTCCACCTCCACATTTCCCCTTTCTCTTCCACTAGTCACGCCCTCTCTTCTTTTGATATGCCCTTTCTCTCCTTCTCCTTCTTCTTTTCGCATCCAATAGTGGAGGATGAGGGGTCATCAATATCAATGTCTCTGTCTCCCAGTGGGACGCACCACCATAAGAAACATAGAAGACTGACCACAATGTTAGCTACACTAGAATGGAGGCCATCACTAGGATCTATTTCAGAGGACTATATCACATAGCCGAGAGAAAAGAGTCAATACTATTCATCTCCTCTCTTTCTCTTTCCTCACCGCCTTCTCTCTCTTCCCTCTTATTGTTTGCTTCTTTTGAATATTTATTTCTTCCTGTGCCTCTACAATCCGTTTCCTCCAAAAGTTTTGCTCCTTGTTCTTAGCTTTCCATGGTTAGAAATTTTCAATTTTGTAGAGATTTTGAATGTTGTTGCAAGAATGTAGAAATTTTGAACATTGGTCAAAGAAGAAAAAATACTGTAGAAATTTTCAATTTTGTTGCAAGAATGTAATATGTTGTTGTTCTTTCATTGCTATCTACCAGCTTTTTTCGGATTGAACAAGTAGGATTATGAAGTTTGAATGCTTAATTGTCGAGGGGGTTTTTGATGAAACTAAAGTTGGCAGCGAAAGAAACATTGTTCCAAGACGGCCCTTTCCCTTTCTGACAGTGGAGGTGATTAGAACGAGAGATATAGAGGGAAGGGTCTGTCGGTGGTGAAGGTGAAGATCCAATTCCCTCTCCCTTTTCTATTCAAAATCGTCTCCTCTCGTTCAGCTTCAAACCGTGTCTCTCTCTAAAATTGACGACGACAGTGGTACTCATGTGGTGGAGAAACAAAGGATGGAGGTTGCCGAAGGTCTGGTTCAAGCTCTCTCATGGTGTCCTCTACTTTTGTTGAATCCATTGTGGGCCCCACCAATATAAAGTAATTCCACCTTACTGTACACGTCACCATTTTTACTCAAATCGTGGACGTCTTCTATATTAATAAAATATACCACCTTTGCTCCACTTTTGTAACACATGATTAATTTTGTACCTAAAAAAGTATTTAGTGTTGGCCACTAAACCATATATACATTTGTACACCTTAACCCATATAATAATACACTACTGCGGCTCAATCCTAATCATAAGAGTTAGCCCAATAGTTTATGCTAAATATATTTATCTTCAAAGTTTATAATTTATATCCCAATGGATTGAGAATAGTAAGATTAGGAAAAATAACTCACAATTATTATAAATAACTAATTCAATTCATTTTCTTAATATCTACAATTAGTTATTAAGCTTTTATATTAAGCCTATATGGAGTATTTTTCTTATAGAAGTATTACTATCATTGTGATGTTTATTCTTTTTTTATTATTATTTCAATTTTCATTCTCTACCTTTTTGGGAAAAATTTCACTCCACCACCATTTGTAGATATTTAATATCAAGGAGCCCCAGAACTTTTTGAGGACTAAATTGAAATTAAGTTTTTTTAGCTGAAAAACATTTATATTCTTATCTTGTATATGACCGAGATGATCTTATAAATTTCTCATGTGTCTTGTAAATGCGTATATTTAATTTATAAATTCCCACATGTGTCTACTAAAATAATTATGTTTGACTTGTAAGTAAGGCACAATTGTCATTTTACTTGTAAATTTTAATTTCAGTTTAGTTTTAGGGTACACTAAAATTTTATAAAAGTTTTGGGGCTGTTTGATATTTTCCCCTTTTCCCCTTCCATCTTTTCCTTGCCAAGTTCCATAATTGATTATTCATCCTCGCCAATCTGACAGTCCCTCCCCCTCATTCCCAAATCTCAAGTTGAGGGGTTGATGCTCGGCCTCTCCTTCCCCGCCGAAGTCGACAGCGTCTTCTACATAATCGGTGACGAAGTTCTTCACTCACTGATCTCGTGATCATCACCCACCGATTTTCGTGCTCACTAACTGATATTGAAGCTCTCAGCTCGTGTTCAGGTAAGCTTTCCAGCTTTCTTCCATCTATTTCCTGCTTGCGTAGTTAGTTCTGCTGTTTAAATTGTTGCCATGAGGTTCGTGATCTCGTGGCCTGTTGCTTTCAAATTGCTGTTGCTCTTCTGTTTAGATTTGGATTTTATGGTCTAATTTAAATTATATGAACACATTTGCTTTCTTAAGTCACCGAACATGATTTCCTGTACATACCCTGAGGGAAGGGGGAAAACTTATATTAGATTCTTATCTAATTATCGTTTATCATTTCGATTACGAATTTTCTTCATTCTAAACCATCCTTATTTATTAGTTGCTCAAATTGAAGTTACACCCAATATTTGAAAACAACTGTAACACATCTTAAACAATTCAAGTTGTTCTTGATCCATTATTTCGGATCTCTTAATAGCATAATCCTTTTTTAAATTATCACGCTTTTCGCTAGCTAAGGTCTATGTCTAAAGTCTTAGATGCTACCACCTTGATATATCAAGACATATTTACCTATTTGATAAAAAAGTTAGTCATAACATGAATTATCTAAAATAGCCTGATTATCTTCCTTTATTCCCTCCCTCCCTTATTATTGAGGGAAAGAGTAAATTAGGGAAAAGGTTAACTAATATGAAAAATATGGATTAATTTCTCAAATATGCCTTTTATTAAACACCGGGGGTTTGACCAAAAAAAAAAAAAAAACACCCCAGGGGGGAGTAATATAGAAAATAGGCATTTCAAGGAAATTAGAGTCTAGTCACCTTGGCACTACCATAACTATCAACTTCTATAGTAACTTTATTTCCTTCCAAATATTTTCATTAATTCCATGATACATGGGAGTTGCATCCTTCCATTTGGCTCTCTGTCAATAATTCCCATAAACTTTATTGTAATATTTCTCTTCTTTCCCCCTTTTCTAACATGAAGATTAACTGCTCATAATTTTCAAGCATCAAATAGGGGCCACATGACTACAAGCACATTCTCCTTAATAAAGAAATTCTTCTAAATAATTTTCTAATCAAAGATCAACATTCTCGTTTTTTTATCATCTTCTTTGTGTCCTGATCAGTGTCTTTTCAGATGCTGAGTTCAGAAGCCAAGCTTCAATTCCTCTAAAGTCTTTGGCTTAAATCTCATAATGTCCCTGTCAATCTCTCATTTAGCTGCCAAGGGAATTTTCAACTACAACTCATCCCAACTAAATTTATATTGCAAGTAAACTGTTGTCATTAGGGGGCTGCATTTGTGCTTCTATCATTAATTTGTTTGTTGTATGATCTATTTTACTCTAGAAGAAGGTAAGAGAGTGGAGCAAACTTCAAAATCATCATAGTTTATATGCGGGTTGGTGTTTGGTATCATGTAACAAACTAGGATATGTCTTTCATGTGTTTTGGGTTATATCTTTCGTTAAAGCTGTTATTGCTAGGTGCTCGTACAATTTTGGCACAATACTGTCATTATTATTTCTGTCACTGACTAGGTTCCTGCTTTCCTTTTTATCAAGATGAATTTTTGGTTATGATGCTGTTATTATTGTTCTTATTCCTTTCTGCTGAATTAGCTGTCACATCAATTCTCCGGGAAATTAGTTGAATTTATGTTTATCTTTTGAGAAACTCTCTCTTCAATGATCTATTCACTATAGTTGCTCTTTATGTCAACAATAATTTGAATTTTGAAACAATGAACTTCACTTTTTTCTGTTACACACACACACACACACATGAAGAAAAGTATTATGGACGACCATGTGCTACTAACACTGGTAGCTATGGTTTATTATAGGACTTAAGATATTGGAAGTCAAAATAACTGGTTTTGGACCGTGGAGATTGATTGATTTTTTTATTGAGTGTATAATTATAGAGTCAGAAAAATGAACTATATGGCCCTCATCTTTTGGTGCTTATAGTTAATTTAGTTTACTCTTTCTCAATTTTTGACGATAACTGAAAAAAGCTCTTGCAGCATTCACTCTAACTTTTGAGAGAAAGAGAAGCTGCGCTGAAGATGATGCAGAACAGTGACTCAGTGGGCCAGGAGCAAAATTTAAGAGCGAGAAAATTAGAAATCTCAGACAAGGGAAAAGGTTTCATAGAGTTACTACAACAACTTAGTGTCTGTGATTCTGTATCTGACAAGGAATTTCAAGATCGATTTAACGAGCTCAGTTCACTTGGAGATGATCATATTATCTGTGTCGTAGAGGATGAACTTTGTGGGAGGATTATGGCAACCGGGAGCATATTCATTGAGAAGAAATTTATAAGAAATTGTGGCAAGGTTGGTCACATTGAAGATGTTGTTGTTGATTCCAGTGCAAGGGGGAAGCAATTGGGAAAGAAAGTGATCAAGTTCCTTACAGATCATGCTCGTTCAATGGGATGCTATAAGGTAATACTTGATTGCAGCCTTGAGAACAAAGTGTTCTATGAGAAGTGTGGCTTCAAGCAGAAAGAAGTTCAGATGGCCATGTATTTTGTTTGACGTGTTTCGATTAGTTGCTCACTTTTTTATGTTATAGTTGAATTGAATACTCTCCCAGACACACAAGTCATTGCTCCTTTTCAAGTTTTCTTATCTGAACAGGAGTTTTGTCTCAGGCTTTGTAATGGTGGAGACTATATCTTCAGGAAATTCTCCACTTTGTTTTTTTGCTCTTTGCTAAATAAAGCAATAATAACAATCAAAGTGATATATTCTCTGGAAACGAATCACCGGGCACATTCAAGTCATACGATAACCACAAAAGTCAAAACACAATGGGAGAGCCTGTTTTGAACGTGTTTGATTAAAGGGATTAATATTTCTCATGTTGTAGAAAAAAAATTATCTCATGTCACATACATATAAAATGGTGGGACCCACCATTTCATGTGTGTGTAGGAAATTTAGTTTTCTCATATGACATGAGAAAACTAAAACCCTTGATTAAATATTCCTCCTTTGTAAACGGGTTCAACGGACTGATAACGCAACATCCTTTATACAAGTTTAAATTACACAAATCTATCTCGAACTAGTACTTTAGATCATGTACAAATAACCACTTTGATTTTTAAAACTTAATAATAAGCTGTCATTGAACTATAAATTATATACCCTAATTTAAGGGAGCACACATGCTCATCACCCGTCTTCACCCTTAAATTAATTATGAATGGTACATATTTAATTTAATTTTTATATTTTAATATATGTGAAATTTAAAATTAAGATGATCTTATAACGTTATTTCTCATAAAAATAAAGTTATCATTAAAAAAATTATAAATTCTTAAAAAATTAAATTTAGAATTTTCATATTAAATTTAAACAGCCGAGATCTTATGGAGTGATAAGAATTTGTTTGCTCATCTATAGGAATCCCTAATTTAACATATCAAATTTTAATTGATGGGGTGGAAAATTTCCCTAAATTCTAAAATTTGTTGATAAGTAATATGCAAAATTAAACATACAAATTTATTTTCATAAATGTAAGTTTAGGGAAATTCATTATAAAGTTTTAAAGAATAGGAAAGTTATTTATATAGTCCTATTTCACTTGCATTGTTCCTCCTAAAGTTATGACTCATATAAATGCAACTTTTCTTTGATCAAGAAGACAATTACATTGTTATCAAAAAAAAAAAAAAAGAGAAGACAATTACATTCCGACCAAAAAAAAGAAGACAATTACATGAGCGAGTCCAAATGGAAACGGATCATTTCTAACCCGACCCTGACCCACCACCACTCTTCCCTGACAGTCGTCTCCGTCATTCCCAAATTCTAAGCTGAAGGCGTCTCTTCGCCCCCGAAATCGACGAAGTCGACGGCGTATTCTAGCTATCCAGTGAGGGCGTCCGTCACCCACTAGCCTTTGTACTCTCCGGCGACGTTTTCTAGCTCCCCAGCAGTCAAATAGTGCGTGCCTCTTGCCCCGTCCTTCTTGCAGTTTTCGGCTCGTGTTTGGAGTGCCATTCGCTTACAGCATTGGAGAATACCCCAAAACCTGGCCACTAAGCAGTGAAGGGTGAGAATGCTCAAGGTCTCTGTAGCTTCAACTTCCAGTGTTCAATCGCCCCCAGGATTTGTAAAGAATTCAACTTATGGCCTGGATAAGCGGAGCTTTTTTGTATTCTGGCCTTCTCCAGTCTCCAGTATGTTTGTTTCCAATGCTGTATTAGTTGTTACTCGTTACATTCTCTCCCTTCTTTTTAATTTTTTCTACTTGGTAGGAAAATCTCGATCTTCCATTCAATGCTCCGTTGGATTCCGTCCATGCATTGATATACACAAGGTATGCCAATCTCTAGTTTGTCGAAATATTATCATACTCTGCAAATTTTTGAAAAAGAGAATGAATGATAATTGCTGTGGTTTCAATTGCTTCTGCTTCATTATTTATTTCAATAATAATAGCATATGAACCGAGTAATAACCTGCATTCATGTGACCGGCTATTGGATTAACTTATCTGGTTTTCACGTTTACGGCAGGGGAAAGTAAAACAAATTGTTGGATCAACCCTTCAAGATTTAAAGGGTGATGGGTCTAATCCTGTAACCAATTTTGAATCTGACAAATCAGCAGCAGATTTTGCTAATCTTTACAAAGAGGATGGGCTTACTGGTGGTCATGTAATTATGCTCGGAGCTGATCCTTTAAGTAAAGCTGCTGCCTTAGAGGCATTGCATGCTTATCCTGGTACTGTTCTTGCTTTGTTAATATTTTATTTGTCTTGTGTGCGTGTGTCTTTTTATATTTTGCTTTTTTAACTTACCACCAATTAGCGATTTAGTGTGTAGTTGTGGAGAGTACCACAAAGTGAAGTTGAAATAGGTCATTGAAATCTTTGTTTTGAGTTTTTGATAAATGCAACTAGAAATACTAGACGGATTAAATGGAAAGAAAGGAAAGAGGAATTCCTAAACTATGTCAAATGTAGGACATTCTAGTAGATGGTCCAAATCTAGTTGTTCATATAGGGTCAATTTGTTTAAGATTAAAAAGAAATGTGATTTTAGTTGTCATTTTTTTAAAAATCTTAAGCAAACGGGCCCTTAGTCACTGTGAGTGAATATCATCTGTAGGATGACCATTATCTTAGCTTGAATCTCTACCTAGCATGTCCTTCAGCCGTGATATTGACTGGAACCTGTGTTGACTCCATGCTGATGCTTCATGGACTAACATGGGAGAAAGTCTATCTTAACATGTTAACCATGTGGACTGCCGCCTTCAAGCATGTTGACCATGTAGACTACTGTCTTGAAAGTTATGTGCATTGCCTTTGTTCTTTGCGGTTGATGATATGCTAAAAACTTACAGTTTTTTCTTTGCTGAGCTCAACTTACTGTGTGGAGAACTGGTAATTTTTAGGCGGTCTGCAAGTTGGAGGTGGAATAAATTCTGACAATTGTTTGAGTTACATTGAGGAAGGAGCAAGCCACGTCATCGTCACATCTGTATGTTTTACCTTCCTTCTTTTTTTGGGCTGTTCAGCTTTTTAACTCCCTACTAACATATGTCTTGCCAAATACTTTCAGTTACAAACTTGATACTTCTATTCATCTGGAACAACTCTTTCAATTTATAAGACTGGTCTAGGTCTGTAATCATGAACGACATTTTCTGTTCTTTCATATTCATTTATCATTATATGCTTCAATTTAGAGATTTAACATAAAATCCCATATTTGTTCAGTTGTGTGAAAGGGAAATTACTTTGCATTTTCCATTCTATAACTTTTTCTCAATGATAATATTCAGAATAGGGAATAACGTTAAAACGAGAATAAAAAGGAGCCTCCAATCTTGATTTATGAAAATGCACATGTTAGTTTAAAATAACTACCAGTAGAGCAGTGATTATTGTTAGAGAATGAGGTTATTTGATTTATGTTTTCACAGTATGTATTTAACAATGGACAAATGGATCGTGAGAGGCTCAAAGATCTTGTAAGAATTGTTGGAAAACAGAGGCTTGTATTGGACCTCAGTTGCAGGAAAAAGGTACAAGTAGGTTTGATAGTATTAAATAATAGATTGTATTCTAGAAAAATTAATTCGGGAAGAAGAATTAGACACTCATGTGTAGCACAGCTCTAGTACTCAGAGATTGAAATAGGAATTTTCTTTTGTGAACTTGTGAATTCAGTACTTCAATATTCAGCTTATACAACTTTCAAGAGCAATCCTATGTAGTCTGGAGGATGAGGTTATGTCCTAGGAGGAAATTGTTGCACATTTACATTTTAAGAATTGAAACAGTTTTGGATATTACAAATGTTACACAAACACATGCATGAATGTATATGTGCATGTGTATGTGTGTGCATCTGAAAGTCCTGAGAATGCTATGATTTTTAATATTTTTGTTATTTCACTCCTCCCCATTTTTTTATTGGTGGCTTCTGATGTTCAGGAAGGTGAATATGCAGTGGTCACCGATAGATGGCAGAAATTTAGTGATGTGACTCTTAATGCCGAAGTATTACAATTTCTTGCCAACTTTGCTGATGAATTTCTGGTTCATGGCGTTGATGTTGAAGGGAAAAAGTAAGTGAAAATTGTTGATGTCTTCAACTAGAATTAGCAAGGGTTGAGAATTCTATTTTCGTAGAGGCTCCTAGAGTAAATCTATTTGACAGACAATTTGAGGATAAGAAGCATATACAAATGATATCATGTGTTTTCATATTTTTCGTCAGTCAATTTTGTACCAAAAAGTATAATGTAAATACCTTTTATGCATGGGTGGAAATGCTTTTGATGTTCATTGATTGCTCATTGTAGGTTGGGAATTGATGAAGAGCTTGTGGCTTTGCTTGGCAAGCATTCACCGGTTGGTAACAATCCTCATCTACTTTAATCTTATTCTGACATGTTACATTTATTCAGCACCAATGTATTTAAGTAGCCTGAATCATTAAAAGCAACGAAATTGGAATATCAATTATTGACTATTAGAACAAGAAAGGAATTTTTAAATGTGATATTACACCAAAATTTTACCATGCTCTGCCATTAAAGCCATATTAAATGTACACATTGTTTATGCATTTTGTTTGTTAGATTCCTGTCACCTATGCTGGTGGTGTCACTGAAATGGCTGATCTGGAGAGGATA
Organism: Acacia confusa; assembly: GCA_037074495.1. Classification (NCBI taxonomy): domain Eukaryota; kingdom Viridiplantae; phylum Streptophyta; class Magnoliopsida; order Fabales; family Fabaceae; genus Acacia; species Acacia confusa. Next base: position 39,134,435 of record CM073502.1, on the reverse strand, counting down.
AAAATGGCTGGACTGGGACGTGTGGATGTTACAGTTGGAAGTGCGTTGGATATTTTTGGGGGTAACTTAGCATATAAAGATGTTGTGGCTTGGCATGCCCAGCAAAATGCCTCAATGGTTTAGTTGGTGTGGCTGGTTTAATTGATTCTCTTTTATTTGACTATCCAAAGATATTTTTCATCAATTGATCTGGAACTTGGATCCAAACCCTTGCTTTTTTCATTGGTCTCCACGCCGGCATCAACCTCGACCATAGCCTGTTCCTGAGATTTTGTTGTGAAATAATTATCAGCCGTTTCGCCTTGTTGTGAGGTACAGTGAGTTTGATCTCTAGTGTTGTATGGTCTAGGCCTTTCATTTTATTCTAGATAAATAAATAGATAATTCAGCAAGATCTGTGTGTGTGTCAATATCTTAAGAAAGCGTTAACCTGTGAGCATTCACAGTGATGAGAGCCATGGTTCATATTAAATTGTTGGTACTTACACTTGAATGTTGATGAATATTATCACATTTTCACATACATGTGGCTCTCTTTTTTCCTTCATTTGTTCTGTATTTTCTCTATCCTAGAGTGTAAAATAGCAACATAGCTGAGCATTGTCTCGTATTTACCAGTTTTCCTCGTAACGTTTTGAATCATTCTTCATGAATGCTCTTAAGGATTGCGAGTTCAAGACATGATATTATCAATTTCCTTCCGTGAGGATTGTCTCTTATTTATTCAATAACGACATAGACTGCGTAGGACTTTTTCTTTCTCTTCTGATAAGAATTTGCTTTTTAATTTTAATTTGGTGTGTTTTTTATAGAAAAGGTACCTAAATATAATTCACTTATACAAATTACGATTGGTGATCGCTAATCTAAAACCTGCCCGAAATAAATGAGCACTCTGTATTCAGCTTTCAAGGAAATGTGGTTTTATTGAGTGGGTGTTGAGGCTCCCATTCCCTCTAATTTCTATTATGACACACAATGTGTGTGTTTTTGCCATATACGAACACACGATGTTATAAAAATGCCTGGAACGTTCCTGTTGTTTTGGTTTTGCTAGCATTCCCTGTATTTGGACTATCATGATTTGGTATTAAATTTCATTTTCTACGTTGGCGAACAAAAAAAATCATATCACCACTATGGTCCTTATTAATTATTATAAGTCACATGTGGGGAAATTTTATTTTTTGTCCTAAATACAAGTAATTTGTAGCAGTGTTATCAGAACCGAATCGGACTGGCCGGATCAACCCGGAAACCGGTCACCCAACCGGTCCGATCCGGTCATAGGATGGGATATGCGCCAGAAACGGGTTTGGACCGGTCCGACTGGCTGGTTTGTAAAAAACCGTTATAAAACCAGTCCAACCGATTGATGCTTTTTTTAAAAAAAAAAAAACTTTGCTGAAGATATTGTTAGTCATCCACATTATTTTGATGATGATAGAGAGCCTTTCATTGATGCACCACTTTTGGATTCTTGACCATGATTTTATTGTATTTGGAGGTTATTTTGTAAACTCATCTTCTTTAATTTTGCTCCTAGTTAATTAGGTTATTCATGTTTTAAACTTGTAAAAATGTTTTAAGTATTTTTATTTTGTAAACTCATATATATATATATATATATATATATATATATATATATATATATATATATAAGTATGGTTGTATAAATTTATAAATATAGTATGGTTTTCAAGACCAGGTCATAGTTATGCGGTTCAACCAGTGACCTATTGATCCAGTACCCCGACTAGGTCGATGACCGGTCCGAGTCTGATAGCATTGATTTGTAGGATATTTAATGATGGTTTTTTAATTTTATCCTTATTTAATTCTCATCAGAAAGGGAAAAAGATGAGAGAAATGTGAGAATGATTCGTATATGAAGAGGATTTTTTTTTAGTATGAGTCAATTTAGAAAATTTATCAATTTAATACGTTTCTTTACATGGGAAAATGAGTTACATGCATGCAATAAATATGATTCATGCACTTGTGCATTGAATTTCATTTTCTATGTTGGCCAAAAAAAAAATCATAATATCACTTTGGTCCTTACTCCCTCTTGTCCTTATTATAAGGCACCAACTACTTTTTCTCATAAACCAAGGAAAGAAAGTTAACTCATTAATTAGGTTCAAAATTAATAAATCTTTCCAACTTCACCCCTAATTTAATGATGTAGATTTAATGAGTTAGTTAAAAATGAGGGCATAATGGGAAAAAAAGTAATAAATGAGGTAGTTAAAGAAGTTGGTGCCTTATAATAAGAACCAAAAAATATTGGTGGTTGGTGCCTTATAATAAGGACCAGAGGGAGTATTACTTATTATAAGTCATTTGGGAGGGAAATTATTTTTGATCCTAAATAAAAGTCAATTGTAGGTATTGTTGTCAAACTCGAGTTGACTTCTTGAGTTATCTATTTTTATGTTTCTACCTTACAAAATTGTGTCAAGTCACTCTTAAATTAGTGATAGTTATAAATTCAGTCAAATTCGTGAATTCAAGTACCAAGTTTACTAATTTTACATATCTAATTTACAAAATTATATTAACTCGTTCTTAAACTTGTTCTTAAACTTGTGTTAGTTTTTTTCACATGGTCAGTGGCTTTATATAAGAATTTTATAAAAGTGTTTATTAAATATGATAAATTATGAATGTTAATGAATTTAATTTCAGTTATTTAGATTTAAAATATATTTAAATCAAATTGCTGTCACTTTTTTATTTTAATGATTTAATTATACGTTGTTAATACCCATTTATTAATAAAAGCAAACTATTACAAATTTAAAAGTTTGTGATTCAAGTATATAATATGATTTTATGTTACTATCATAAGTGTTTGTTTAAATTCTTGAGTTTGATAACTTTACTTGTGGGATATTTAATTTTGTTTTTCAATTTTACTCTTACTTAATTCTCATTAGAAAGAGAGAAAGATGTGAAAAATAAAAAATGTAAGAATGATTTGTAAATATGAATAATTTTTTTTAACAAGAGTAAATTTTTTTTTATCAATTTAATTTGCAAATTGCATTGGATTTTCAATGCCCATTTCATTCAATCTCCATTAATGTGTAGGATTCTCAGGTTCCTTTTCTAAGGAAATATAGTGAGTGAGAAGATTGAGTAATAATACTTTGAAACCCCGTGCATGAATCATATTTATTGCAAATTGAAAATCCAATGCATTAATTGCAAATTGCCTGCATCATGCCTATATATAGGCTTTGTCATTCAGAGAGATCACAACAACACAGATCGATTATTGGAAATAAATTTTTATTGGCTCAATATTTATCAAATTTAGTTTCAGAAACATTATTTTTCTTTAACTATTTGATAAATTACTGAGTCAGTTGAAATTCTATATTCCAGATAGAAATTGTAATTGCAAAGCCTTGTTTACGAGGTACACTTGATTTCATTCATCTCATGAATAATGTGTGTGTGTGTGTGTGTGTTCCTCTTTTGCATATGCATTGGTGTAAAAATGCCTTTTTACATTAATTAAAAAGGAATTTTTACACTAAATAGGGTGAGTATAGAAAGTATTGGATTTTTCACATTGATTCTTCGTTCTTGAACGTCTGAGATACAAAATTATTTTCTACCTCAAATCCTCAATTGTTATACCATCAATCATGGCTTTAAAGATGAGGAGGCATCGATGAGGATCCTTTCACTAAGTTTTGTTGATTTGAATAAAGTTGTATCATATAAACCACAGGAATGTTTTTCTGTTAGTTGTTTTTTTAAGTTTCTAGTAGCTATTTTGATTCGAGTTAAAAAATCTTGTTGCCTAACTTCATATTCAACCCACGAGTGGCTCCACTTTTTTTTTTTTTTTTGGTATACAAAAAAATAGGTGTGTTAGGTCCCAAAAATCATTGTGTCAGTTTTCAAAGCTGTTTTTTCCTTTATTTATGAATGTAAGAATGATTTGTAACCAAATTCTTATTATTGAGATACTTACAGATTATCCATTAACAAAATTCTTACATTAGTAAAATTCTTACATCAGTAAGATTCAAACTCATAACCTTTGTTGGCTGGGTGGCTCCACTTTTAACATCCTAGACTGTTTTAGTGCCTGTGAAGAAATGAAAGGTGAAGGAAGTGGAGAGATTCTTTTACCAATTTTTACTGATCAAAGACAACAATTCAAAGGTAAATATTAGAATTAGAATCAATTCTAAATTCCATTATAGCCTTTCTTTCTTTTATATTTCTCTCTCCAATATGAAATTATTGTATGACCTTATATTGCTGCCATATTCGACTGGACCTTAAATTTTCAATTACGCAAATATGTGTGTGTGTGTGTGTGTGTAAAATACAAAATCAAATGGTATGAACCATGAAGGCTATCTGCAACCTCCTTGAGAATTTTAACATGCGCAAAAGTGATCATAATGCAGAGGAGAATTTGTCAATTAATAATTACTCTCCATCTAAGAACTAAGCAGAAAACATGACAGTTAACAGTCTTCCTCTGGTCGTTTGGTCCGAAATAACAAAAATACAAGATAAGGCTTGAATTTGAGTGAAGCATATCAGTTTGCTTGTCGAGAGAGACTGTTCAAAATTCAACCGGACCACCAAGCCTGTCGGCCAACTACTATTCTTGTTTGTGCTTTACCTATCTCTTATAATTCTCATTTATCGTCCGTACTTTGAGAATTTTGACTGCAGTGAAGTTGTAATTTTATTTTATCTCAAGCGATTGCAATGATTGGGGGAAGCCTTTACAACTTCACTGCAAATCTGAATAATATACTGTTCTTTTACCATTCCAGAACCCCATTCAATGTAAAAATATTACTTTACCTTTTCTTTTTTCTAGGGCTTTATGTATATATATTATCTATAACTATAAAATCAGATTTAAATATTATCAAAGGAAGAAACTTAACCGATGTTATGGGTTTTATCTGAAATATTTGAATTTATAACCTTAACATTATGTTTGTATAAAGAGAAAATAAGGGTAAAAGAATATTAGGAGGGAAAACTCTGAAAAATGGTAAAAAACTACCAGTTTTGGAAGCTGTTTTTTCCTTGTATTACTTTTAAGTACTTGTGAAATATCTTTTATAAAAAGCCTAATACTGCTGGATTATATGATATCCGGCAAGTTCAATCTCAGCTTCCATATATTTTAATCCTTTTATGAAAACAGTGAAACCAGAACATAATTACTATTGAACAAGCACAAATACATCTTACAATTATTTTATATCAGAGTTTCAGCTCATCAATGCATGCTATGAGTAAGAGCATTCATCATCTGAATAACACAAACAGATTTGCAAAAGGAGTAACAGAAATCCAGTGCTCATACATACATTTATATGTATAAATTAAAACTAACCTGGGAAGCAAATTGTGGATAGACAGGTTCAGGCCTTAGGTTGAAGTTGGAGGGTGAAAGCCTTTAAGGAGAGAAGGATTTCTTTTAATCGGAGTTTGGCGTCTTCATCGATCAAGTCGCCGGTGTCAGGGTTGAACTTGGGAGGAGGCAGAAAAGCATTGAGGAGGAACTCAGGCTTGTTGATGAAGTGAAGATCAAGGAAAACTCCAATGTGACGAAGATGAAATTGGCCTCTGCCACCACCTAACAACCCCCCTGCACTCACAATGGCTGCTGCTTTACCTCCCCACATATTGGGTGGTCTTGATGCCCAGTCTAGTGCATTCTTCATTGGTGCTATATCACACCAATCATCAAATACCCAAAGTTCCCAACAACAAAAAACAAGTTGAGTGAGTGGTTGTGTGACAATATATTGTCATAATAATACTTGCTCTATATGACAATATATTGGGGGGGAAATGAAACCTAACAAAAGTACAAAACCATTGGTGAGAAAAGCAAATTCAGGAAAGCCAAAAGAGAGAAGAACGAACATGACAGTGAAAAACAGAATGGAGGAGTACCAGAGACAGAGAAATTATACTCAGGAGAAGCGAAAAGAAAGGAATCAGCTTCTAGAATCTTCCGGCGAAAAGCTTCCACTTCCACCGGAAACTTCCCTTCTTTCTCAAGATCGGTGTTCAACATCGGCAGAGCAGCGATATCGACGTGCTCAATCTGGAGACCTTCAACGGCTCCCTTGCTTAGCTCGATCGCTAACATTATCGATCCAAACTCCACAAATCAGAACGAACAACCAAAAAATCAAACAAAACGAGCAAAGAAACGGAGACAGTGCGCACGCGCAAACAGATCAGAGAACCGTTGACTCATTCTTCAGAGAATATTTTGATTACAACAAGACGGAAGAATCCTAATAACCAAAAAGGAAAATGGTAAGAATGGAGTAAATAACCAGCTCGAAGGAGGCCTCTGTTGTATGAGGCTTTACGGAGTGAACCGCAGATGGCCGCAACATTCACCGGCGCCGCCGCACGTACCACCCCTGTGAGTGACATCCTTCCTTCCAAGTTGTTATTGTGCAGGTCTTGCAACAGCATGTCTGTGCTATGGCACAAGAAGTTAATAACCTTGTAGTGAATATCATAATCATACAAGGAAAAGTCTCTCATTTAAATCACATCATGTTAGCAAATACAAGTTATCACTCTAGAATTTAACTCAACTTAAAATGTTATACTAATAAAATATAATTGACTTTTTTTTTAAAAGATTAATGTAATTAAATAAGTTACTTTAAAGTATTTATATTTATTATTTTTTTAAAACCCAATTTTTTTTACTAATAAATTTATATATCATGTAATACTCCCTCTCATCCTTATTATAAGGCATCAACTACCAACATTTTTTTGTCCTTATTATAAGGCACCAACTAACTTTAACTAACTCATTTATTATTATTTTCCCATTATACTCTTATTTTTAACTAACTCATTTAAATCTACATTATTAAAATAGGGGTAAAGTTGGAAACATTTATTAATTTTGGACCTAATTAATGAGTTAACTTCCATTCCTTGGTTTGTGAGGAAAAAAAGTTGGTGCACAACATATGATATGATTAAATAACTTATTTAACTACCTTAATTTCTTTGAAAAAAACAATTGAATCTTTTTTTAAGAACCCAATATAATATTAAAATACTGGAATTAAAAGCTATCATCAATACCTGATTCCTATTATGCAGATTCCGCATGAGGTCATAGTTCTTTTGCCCTTTGGAAATGGTCCCCCATGGTTTCCTAGGAGGCCTCAAACTGTGGCGGTTTATTCCTGTTGAAACAGAAACTTCAAACTGAAAACTCCAAGTCTATTAATTAGAAGATCCAGTCCTTTTGTCTTATTTCGATGCTTGTGTTTCTATTCGGTTTATGTTACTACATTACATTGGATAATCAACTCTTTCAAGTTACTTCTTCTAGTCTCATAAAGGGGCAAAAAAACAAAATCATTTTCATATATTTGCGGGTTATATGAGAAATAGATAAAGAGACAGATAGAGAAGCGGCAAAATTCACATTGAATTGAGCAAATGCATATAATTGTATATATTATACTCTTTTTGATTATTAATACAAGATATATTTGAGAAGTATTGATCTTGATCCTAAATATAAGATATAATTATCATATTCTTTAATATTTTATTAATTTATCCTTAGTAATACTGATTCAACAATAATTAAAGAGAAAAGTAAAAGAAATACCTAAGGAGTATTATGTATCAATAACCAACAAAAGAAAAACACTATTTTTTTCACTGAGAAACCGTACGTGCATATATTGTTGGGTTCCTTTAGTGCTGTAGACTTTTCGTAAAGGGTTTTAGACCTGTTTGGATGAAGTCTTTTTCATTAAAAAAACACTTTTTTAATGCAAATAAAATGTATTTTTATTTAATTTATGTGCTTAGATGATATTTTTTTAAAAAAGTAAGTGTTACAAAAAAAAAAGTCAAAATGCTGCTTTTTCTAAAAGCTATAATTTAGAGCTTAAAAAATAAGTATTAAAAAAAACACCTTTTTTAAAAGCCCATCTAAACGGGTCTTTAGTGCTGCCCCAAGATCTTTTTCATATATATAACTAGAAATCAAACCCTTAACTAGGTACTTAAAAAACACATTTAAGTGTCAACGGGATCTCATGGATTGCAAAACAGAAACCTGAATATCTAATATACACACTTCGAAAGCAACTAAGGCCCTCTTGGAATTTATTTTTTTTGAAATAAAAACAAGAAAGAGAATGTGAAGGTAGGTACTTCACATTTCCTCTTTCTTTGATATGTGTGCCATTCATATTAGGACCTTAGTTTCTAATGATTATATGGGAATTTCTTCCCCAACTTCTTCCTTTAATTTAATCTAAGGCTATGCCTCCATTTATAGCCCAAAAAAAAAAAAGAAAAAAAAGAAAGAGAATGTGAAATATAAATAATTAAGGAAATGGAAATAGTCTTTAAATGTACATGTGCTTTGTGAAGAACACTCATTGGGTCGTGAGATAATTTTGGTTTCACATGAATATTTTAATGATAAAATGCAGGACTTAAGATTGCAAAAGACATTAATACCCCTGTGCTCATATTCTTCTCTCTAATCAGTAGCCTGTCTTTTTTTTTAAAAAAAAAAAAAATCAACCACACACTCATTAAAAAAGCACCCTCAGATTCACATACATGAAAAGAAAAATGAAGACGAGGAGAAATAAGAGTAATTTAGGAAAAAGTCTTGCTCAGAAAATAGAAGAATATTAATATTAATTATATAGATATCTATCAACTCATATCTTAATCAACAATTCAGCATTTATAAATATGTTGTTGAGAAACTAAAAAGCTATTTAACAATACAAAAGGTTTTACAGTATTAATTGTACCATTTATTGTATATTAATTCTGACCCTTGATAGTGACTCTTGGAGGCTATAAATAAAGATCTTATATAAAACATTGTAACTACAAGAAACACAAGCGAATAAGAATTTATCATCCTCATTTTCTCTATGGAATTCTCTCTCTTCTCTTGCTCTTCTTTCTTATTCCAGATTTCCTTTATTTTCACATTAAGTTATCAACATGATATTAATAGGTTGTCTCACAACTAAAAAAATGAAACTGAAAAAATAGAGTTGTTGATAATAATTTTGAAAATGATATCACGTGATCAATTATGGATCTTATATTTAGATATGATATAAAAAGTAGACATAAAGATGATTGGCCAACCCCTCGTCTTTGGGCTCAACTGACAAAGGGGTCAAACACTCTCACTAAAGGGAGAGAGTTCGAATTTGGAGTTGGTCAAGGCGCTGGAGGAGTCATCCTAACTTCTAGATACTTAGGTAAACGCCTGGGGGTAATACACGGTTCGCCCTGCCCAACATTGGTATCACCTAGGAGGAAGGGAGATTTCGCCCTGCCCTTGGATTATGGGTGAACTCAACCCCCTTCCTAAAATTTTAGTATATATATATATATATATATATATATATATATATATATATAAAGATGATTGGCCAAGAGGGAAAGTAAAAAATATGAAAATATGATTATATTGTCACACTTAAGGACATGCGATCTAAACACTATAGATATGATAGTATTATGGGATACATGATTTTTTATGTGAAAATAAAAATTTTGGCAAAGTCTAATGATGATTATAACAAGACATATGTTTTTTTTATGGATATGATAATTTTGTATATATTATTTGTCTCGTAGTTTATGAAAGAAAAATATGTCTTTATTAGATATTGTTTTATATAGCCTATGTATATGGCTCATTAAATAGTAAATTTGCATAAGAATCTTCAAAAGATCCAAAATGCCAGGAGCACATCCAAAGATTATTTTGCTTGCAAAATATATATTGAATTTCATATTCTATAAGTGCGTTATATTTATGAGAATATTTAGAGATCATGTTAATGTTGTATTCATCATGATTTTACCGGTAAAATTTAGTTCTTGCAGTTACACAGTGGATAATGAAAATAAGAGTAGGTGATGTTGATGATAATTCTTTTATTGTTCCACAGTGACTAAAATAATGTTTGGTGGTTAAAAAGAAGATATGCTCGAAAAGATATTGTACTCCCTTTGGTCCTTATTATAAGGCACAAACTATTTTTTCTCACAAACCAAGTAATGGAAGTTAACTCATTAATTAGGTCCAAAATTAATAAATGTTTCCAACTTCACCCCTACTTTAATGATGTAGCTTTAAATGAGTTAGTTAAAAATGAGGGCATAATGGGAAAAAAGTAATAAATGAGTTAGTTAAAGTAAGTTGGTGTCTTATAATAAAGACAAAAAAATATTGGTAGTTAGTGCCTTATAATAAGGACCAGAGGGAGTAATTTATGTTGTCGTTAGGGGAGTAACACTAATATTGTCAAGAGGGGGAGTCGATAGTACTTTTTTTTCATTATCTAGGTTTTATCCTATTGAGTTTTTCTATAAATGTTTTTAATGTGGTAGTACTTTATCTATGAATGATGTAATTTATTCTTTAGTTAGGTTCACTTTTCCTAATTTAAATTTTTAATGAGGCACATTCATTAAGAACATATAAGAGAGTGTTATGAATATTAATAATGTAGATGTCAATTGACTCATATCCTAATCAATATTGATAAATACGTTGCTGATAAACTAAAATGGTCATATAGTATTAATTATACTATTTATTTTATATTAATCGTGACAATTGATAGTGACTCTTAGAGGCTATAAATAGAGAGAAAAAAATCAAAAAAATATTCATGAAATCAAGTGAATATTGATGATGTAATAAGAGAGATAATTATTTTACAAACTTGTCATTTAGAAAAATAAGACTAAATGTTGTTAGAAATGTAGCTACATAAATTAAAATAAAAAGTGGGCACTCAATAAGTTCAAGTACCTATATTTTAATAACAAAAGTATATTACAATAAAAATAATTACAATGTCATCCTTTTAGGCCTTATTTTTTAAAATTTCATTATAATTGTTTTATTATTAATGCTATCAAATACATTTTTTTTTAATATAAGACACTAAATAATTATTCAACCATTCATCTGTCATCCAATTATATACTCATGAACTAAAAAAATATTTGAGGGGGCCTAATGTATAAGATAAAATACTTTTTTATATTATATTAAAATTTTTTAAAAAATTTCTAAATAAATTTTTTGAACATCAAATATTTTGGGGGGTCATTGTATCAATGATACTTCGTCTCTGAACTATAATTTCTTAGTTATTTGTTCGAGTAATTTTTTTTGCCCGCATATTTGTTCTAGTAAATTAGTTATCAATTAAAGTGATAAGTATTTCGAAACCAAATAATATATTAATTAAAACATAGGGACCAGATCGTAAATTGGAAGAAATTTTAACGACGATGAATTACTAATGGCCTTTCCCCCAAAAAGGCAAAAAATTCATTAAAAAATAGTAAATTCAGAAAGAAAATTAAAATATGCAGCGTGGAAAATACGCCACGTGACTTGAGGAAAAAGTAAGGGCTGTCTTTTGAAGACCGTGGCTTCCGCGTTCCTGCCCCTCTTTGTCCCCAACGCTTTCTAATTTCTTGCGTCTCCGCATTTCGTCTGCGATTTTGCCTCTGGTTCTCGAACCTTCATTTTCCCTTAGCTTCGCTCTTCAGGTTTTTCTCCAACAACTTCAGAAATGGCGTCATTCGATCAAGCGCCTCCTGGTAATGCCAAGTCTGGAGAGAAAATCTTTAAGACCAAGTGTGCTCAGTGCCACACCGTCGATAAAGGCGCCGGTCATAAGCAGGGTATGCATTTCTCTTCTTCCTCTTCTGCATATGTTTGTACTTGATTGATTTCCGATTTTGGTTCTCTGCATTGAATTGTGTTGCATGTCTGTTTTGTTGGTCGGATTTCTATGAGTTTGAATGACAAATTCTAGATCAAAGTTGGTGTTAATTGTTGGGTCTTAAATTTTCCGTTTTTTCGAGATTGATGTTCTATAATGTGTATTGAAGAGAACATAAAGATTTGCCTTTTCCGTTGTTTTATTCCTCCCCGTTCGTTGGTCCTTCTATTTGGTAGCTCACGAACTATTTGTCTCTTTGTTGGATTTGTTCCTCTGCACGTTTGACAAATTGCAATCTTTGAAATACTTAATTAGAGGAGTGAATCAAGCATTGATGCTTATGGAGGTTTGCTTCCGGAGGAAACTGTATATTTCCTCTTTATTTCAAAGCACTTAGTATTCTTTTTTTCTTCTCGTTACCTTTCTAACGCTCTGTCCTTATCTGCTTTCTGCCAGAAAGGACGAAAAGATCTTGAAAATTAATTGGGCATTTTTTACATGGCAATATTTGTAGCCTATTTCTGTTGGTGTTCAACAGATCCGTGCTTGTGTAGTGACTTATTATCATCAATTATCGGGAAGTGATTACTCTTTTTATCTCTGAGAAATTTACTTTTCTCTGTTTTTATCCTTGGTTTGTGCTATGTTGAATTGTTTTGCATATGGTACAGAGTATTTTGTTTTTAGGTATATCTTTCAATCTTTCTCGTGATTTGTTTGCCAATATATTAAAATTCAAGATTTGTTTTGAAACATCGATTCAGCTATATTAATGCTCTTCAACTGAAAACTTATGAGTGAAGTTGAAGGATTTCAATAACTGTTTGCATGAACTACAACCTTACCCTTATATTGTTCTGTGACATGTTGAGGTAATGCGTCCCTTGGAACTCTTTAAGTTTGGAATCTGAAGATCATTTGATTTGAGAACATCATGAATAGACAAAAATCAAGAATTTATCTGGCCAAAGAGGGACACTACCAAATATTCAAATCAGCTATAAATGGTAGTTGTTTAGCTTCTTACATCAACCGTAAATATGAAAGAATTTTAAAATTGTACTGTTTGGTTAAATTCAATCCTAAAGGGTAGTTGATCTATCTTGTTGTAATTGAGAGAAAAAAGAACAGCTTATATTAAAGCAACATTTGAAAGAACAAAACTGCTAACAAATGGAGTGGACCTTTTGTATTTGCCTCATGTATCTGATATCTTCTCACTACTATCCTGTTATATGTTTTATAATGGTACATGTGTTGATTATGAAAAGATATAGAGTTGAGTAAAATGGGCTCATAAGAAAGGGTATAAATTGGGATCTCATGTTGAATGATATGTCTGAAAATTTGGTTTTGATAAAACTTAACGATGTCATATAATTCATGTAGATGACCTCATTTAATGGGATAGGACTTTTTGTTACTGTTTTTGCTACTACTGTTGCATTTATTCTGAAATATTCATCTAGATAGTCAATTATACAGATTTGAAACTTCCAACCAAACTGTCAAAAGGATATTTTGATATCGGATTGTTGGTTAGTTTGGTTTATCTGGTTTAATTAATCTGCTATAGTTGAGTTTTTCTTCACATGATTTGTGTATTGCGCATTCTTCATCATTTTAGGGTATTGCTTTCGGTATTTTTCTTTATAGAGTTCTGCAGCGCATTTTAATTTATCAGAAATCTGTTGTATTTATGATTATAAGTCTCTTTAATTTTTCCTGTGGTCCAACAAGAATATTTGTGTTCTTTGAAATTAAATTTTAACATATTTTTATAATTTTTAAACTTTCATGTCGCTTTTCTGTATTTCAATATTTCATTTGTTAGTTGCAAAAATATAGGCCAACCTCCAAATAACTTGTGTTTTAAATTATATAATACTCTTAATGTGAGATACTTTATTTTCTTTTCTTTTGTTTTCCCCTCTTTTTAGTTAGTTTGGTAGAATTGTAGATTTGACTGTCTTCCTGTACTATGTAATTCTCTTTTGAGATAATGGTATGCAGTATCATTCAAAAAAAGAATTGTAGATTTTTTCATCCACTATGATTTTATTTTTGGACTTCATTCTGTTTCTTTGCTCCCCTGTGGATGGTAGTTCTGTTGGATTAAATTTATGAAGATTTTCTCTTTAAGCCATGTAAAAGATTTATGTGTTTCTTTCCGTCTCTTATATTATATTTTTATGTACTATCCTGATGAAAGCATCTGCTTCTATTTGTTGGCAAATGCAGGACCTAACCTTAATGGTTTGTTTGGAAGGCAATCTGGCACTACTGCTGGATATTCCTATTCTGCAGCTAACAAGAACATGGCTGTGATTTGGGAAGAAAAGACCCTATATGATTACTTGCTTAACCCCAAAAAGGTATGAGACCTGAATTACTGTTTCTACATCGAATGGCTTTTGACGACCATTTAAGTACTGTCTCATCCCCCCCCCCCCCCCCCCACATTATCCCAAGTCAACCTTTCTAGTCTGTAAATATAATTTCATTGTGGATTTAGTTTTTTCTACTGTAACTGAGGTGTTGTAGCTGCAACTAATTCCTGTGTCAATGTTCCCTTGTGACATTCTGAAATCTGTCTGTTTTGTGCAGTATATTCCTGGGACGAAGATGGTGTTCCCTGGCCTGAAAAAGCCACAGGAACGGGCTGACCTTATAGCATATTTGAAAGAATCCACTGCCTAGTGATTCTATTTCCATACATTTATTGAATCAAGATCAGGAGTTTGGATTTTCAGACAACAGATTTGCAGTGCTAAAGTACTGTCTATTGGCAAATAAAGTATACTGATATTCTTGCAATGCTATTTTGGTCCTTTTAGCATTGCCACTCATTACTTCTCATTTTCATTTTTCAAGAGGTGGCCATAAAATTATGGCAGATGTAACGTTCAACTACATTAGTTTTGAAATTGAGACTTTATTCTCAATGTTCGGCCAACTGTGAAGCAATTTGCAGGATAAGTGGAATTATGAAAGTCATTGCAATTCATTCCCTTTTTTAATTTTAAATTATAATGATGATGATTATTATTTTTTCAATTACAATGCAATAGCAACAAAGACCAGATAGAGCCTTGTAAAAGCGAGTCAACTCTCACTTGTGTAGGGCATTCTTGGTAATCAAGATAGAATATGTGTCTTAAAAAAGACTTTTGAAAATCAAATATTCTAGTTATTCACGGAAAGTGTCATCTATTGTCAAATATCAGTACAAATACATTTAGATCCTATAGAGTGTATGGAGTCTGAGAAATGCATTCTATTATTAATATTATTAATAATGCCACTTGTTATGTTTTTTTATGTCTGGTTTGATGCTTCCCCTCTTTTGTACACCATAATTGTTTTGCCAAAGATGAATTGATATAAGCCCATTCTTCCGCCTCAAAAGCGCTGCACTTTCCAAGTGATTGAGTAAAACCAACTATCTAACACCCATAATGATTCCTTACAGCTCCACTAACAACCTCTTAAGAAGATAACCTCACAGCACCATCAACGTTTAATTTAATCCACTCAGAAGGTGGTGGATGCCGCGTGGAGGGACCTTTATCATTGAATTCATCCATATTGGGCCAATGATTAGGTAGAGCAGCAAAATTGTAACATTAGCAGGATCCATTGGTTTCTTAAAAGCACTAGATTGATTTCTCCATAACCATAATTTTCAAACTGCTACTCCCCATATATTAACTACCAATTTGAATCTATATCTCTACCACAGTTTTGTTTGAGAAATATACCTTGGATTAAGAAGACATAACCAGAACCGTTTAGCATTATAACAATCCCTTGGTGTATGAAGAATGTCCTTCATTCCATCATTGCAGTAAGAGGATAAACATCTCCTTGTTCTTTTCTATCTATTCAACAATCTTGTGACTTGGGCCATGAACCTTGCTCTGTAATTTTCTATCTTTTTGTATCTATAATATTCCTCTAGTTCTTGATGTAAGACCTAATTAATTAATTTGAGCATATTTTCAATGATAGTTACTTCAAATTTATTTCAAGAAATAGCCTCATTTTAATAATAAATATTATTTTTTTTAAATAAGGGTATAAAATTAAGATTTTAATAAATGCTCAAGACAAGAGGTTGTTGTTTCATATGAATAGGAGCAAGAGAATTATTATACAAAGGACCGGATGGAGCATATTCAATCATACAGACAAACAAGCATGGTTTTGAAATTTCAAAGCCATTCCTACAAGTGCTGAAATAAGTGTAAGAAACGTAAACTTAGGCTTTTTCAAATATTCCCATAACCGCCCAACAAGTTTCTCTCCAAAGCCAAGATTGGTAGGATGAACCCAAGGGAAACAAAAAGATAGGAGGAGGAGGGGGAAAGAGGCTTTACTCATGAATGTGATTTTTGAGTTCAAAATGTGTATCGCTAGTAGGAGAAAATAATAATGAAATTACCTAATTAGAATATGATATATTGTGCTAATCAATTACCTCAACTCAGACAGGATTACATATAATTTGTGATACATGAAATTGAATCAATCTTATATATCATTACATTCTACTTTCATCCACGTCCTGTGCTTTTTGTGTGGCACATCCCTCTTAAGCCATCTGTCACGCACTACACGGAACACTAGATATTTTGTGTGCACAAACACTCTGTATATATATGGAGGTATAGACTTTAGTCTAGAAACTTCCACACAATTGTAGATATGGGTACATAGAGCTAAAATTGTATAGAGAATTCTAAAGATCTCATATAAAATATAAATATCTAGATATTTTGAGAGAATCTTCTGGAGAACTATTCTGTACCGTTGGATGTATTAAATCTTCCTCATTTATTGAGGAGATAATAGGTTATAAATAGGAAGTGTCTCCCTCATTTGTAACCATTGAAAGCAATACAAGTCATTTGCATTCAAGAACATCTCTCCCTCAAAGTGTAAGACATAATCTATGTTCTTCAATTCATTGATTATCGTACAAGAACACAACTATGAAGGATCTTAGAATATCATGCTTTCACATTAAATAGAATCAAACATATACTAACCTTTCTCCATGATTGCAGAAGATCTTTAGCAATAGAAATCTTTCTCAGAGTCTTGACCTTCTCTCTTCTTGTATCTTCTTATGATAGGGATAAGATACAACTTTCACGGTTAAACTCTGAAGGCCCCTTTACGCTCTATATATTAACCTTTTCTGAACGTATGTGCCTTTCTGCTTTCTAACGATTGTGCCTATCAACAGTCGCTTCTTTATGACTCTAATAACTCCCATACCAAATTACTCTTTTGCCCTTTTCCTTATTAAATCAAATAACACTTATTTATTCATGAGACAAAAATATTTTACATTCAATGCGCACACATAAGGCTAAAGGTTCTATACATTGGCCTCATCATACATCATAATTAGAAATAAAACCTAATATGAGTCGTGGCGGTTATATGCTATCAAATCGGTATATTTCCTTCCATGTACCACTATATTAGTTCTTCCTAACATGATACTTTAATGGAAGTAACCATAATGTCCCGTAACAATACTCGAATGTCTTCATTAGGGACAATTCCTGCTTTTCAAAATAATCACTTATGTATGCATGCAAACAACGTATTTTGAAAGAACAAGGTGATTTTCAGAAACTTATACATCATTGAATTCAAAGTGTCAATATTCAATAATTACAAGAATGATCCATCATTCATTGGCTGACATAATACCCATACTATACAAATGACCAGTAAATACTTTGGGCGGTAATCCCTTCGTCAAGGGATCAGCTATCATAAGATCTGTGCTAACGTGCTATATAGACACTCTATGTTTCTGAACCTCTTCTTTAACGGCAAAGTATTTCAATTCCATATGTTTAGCACCATTTGAATACTTGTCGTTTTTAGAAAAGAAGACTGCTGCGGAATTATCACAATAAATTTTCAGCGGCCTATCAATACTGTCGGCCAATCCAATCCCTGAAATAAAATTCCGCAGCCACTTAGCCTGAATCATGGCCTCAAAGCATGCCACAAACTCAGCTTCCATAGTAGATGTAGCAATCACCGATTGCTTCGCACTTTTCCACGATATAACTCCTCCAGCTAAAAGATATAAGTAACCACAAGTAGATTTTCTTGTGTCCACACATCCTGCAAAATCTGAATCTGTGTATCCAACCACTTCAAGGTTGCTAGACCTCCTATAAGTAAGCATGTGACTTTTAGTTCCTTGTAGATATCTCAGAACTTTCTTTGTAGCTTTCCAATGGCCTATACCAGGATTACTCTGGTATCTACCCAACATTCCAACTGCAAAACTAATATCTGGTCTTGTACAAGTCTGAGCATACATTAAACTCCTAACTAGCGACGCATACGGAATTGCTTCTATTTCTTTTCGTTCCAATTCATTTTTAGGACATTGCATGAGACTAAACTTATCTCCTTTCTGAATTGGAACAGGAGATGATGAGCAATTTTCCATTCGGAATCTCTCCAAAACTTTATTAATATATGCTTTCTGAGACAAGCCTAGCAATCCTTTTAATCTATCACGGAATATTTTTATCCCAATGACATAAGCTGCCTCACCCATATCTTTCATTTCAAAGTTATTAGAGAGAAACTTCTTAGTCTCGTGTAAAAGACCAAGATCATTAGTAGCAAGTAAAATATCATCAACATACAGAACCAGTATTATAAACTTACTCCCACTGACCTTCAGATATATACACCGATCAACGATGTTTTCTTTAAATCCAAAGGAAACAATAGTATCATTGAACTTAAGGTACCATTGTCGTGAAGCTTGTTTAAGACCGTATATTGATTTCTTTAATTTGCACACTATGTGCTCATTTCCTTTTTCTGTGAACCCCATTGGTTGGTCCATATACACATCTTCCTCTAAATTCCCATTTAGAAAGACAGTTTTCACATCCATCTGGTGTAACTCTAAATCATAATGAGCTACTAATGTCATAATGATTCTTAGAGAATCCTTCTTAGAAACTGGTGAAAAAGTTTCTTTATAGTCAATATCATCCTTTTGAGTAAATCTCTTTGCAACTAGTTTAGCCTTGTAACGTTCTAAATTACCAAGAGAGTCCCGTTTGGTCTTAAAGACCCACTTACAACCAACTCTCTTACATCCTTCTGGTAACTCAACAAGGTCCCAAACATTATTTTGTTCCATAGATTTCAACTCATCTTTCATGGCATCTAACCACTTGTCACCATTTTTACTATTCATGGCTTGTGAAAAAGTAACTGGATCATCATGAATACCTAAGTCAAATTTAGACTCTTGTGGATATACTATATAATAATTAGAAATAGCATATCTCTTTTCCCTCTGAGATCCTTTCAATGCTATTTGTTGTGGTTCTTCTACAATGAGTTCATTAACAATATTTTCATTATGAGTAGTGGGAACATTCATTTGTTGTTCTCTATGATTATTAATTGGGTTAACAACATTAGGAACAACAACTTTACTAGAGACACAAGTTAATGGAACTTGTACTCTAACTTCTTGGATATCCACTTTACGTGGTGTTTCACTCCCACTAACTTCATCCTCAATGAACCTAGCATTTCCAGTTTCAATAATCCTTGTGGTATGATTAAGACAATAAAATCTATACCCTTTCGATTTTTCTTTATCACCAATGAAATAATTGAAAACATTAATGCTTTGAGACATATATATCATATTCTAACATGCTTCACAAATTCAGACAAAATTCATTTAATGCATATCAATGTTCACCTTTGGGGATTCATTAATATACAACATTCAACTATAACTATGCTATAAAAATTTCATATAATTTGGCTTGATGCATATCCAACTAGAAATATTTATCATCTTTGGATGTCTAAATAAAACTATGAGTATATGAACAACACCAACATTCATGTTTATTATTATAAAAACAAATAACCAACCTTTGGGTTGATCCATAACCTCCTTATAATAACAAACTTTTAATTCACCCACAACATAAGCATAATTCATAGCATCAAAGTTATGGGGAATTTGAAATATCACAATAATAATTGGAATTAAAATAATTCATAAGGATTTGGCCACTTTACTACAAATCCACCATACTTAATTTCAAAACTTAAATGTTTAATATACAATTGCTATTCAAAACATTTAAGTAATTTATATTTTGGATCAACATATAGAGGCTTTAACAAATAATAATAATAGACTATTAACGAAAATAATTTGTTCCTTTTCTAAGCCATAACTAATATCTAGTTATATATAAAACTAGATGATCCAAAATTAAAGCTTTTATCCATAATAGGAAGTTAAATAACCCAAAATTAGAGCCTAATTGGGCCCAAAAAGAATTAAATTCGAGCTAGCCCAAATATGTTTTTTTTAAAACCAAAAAACGTGCAGCCCAAAAATTCGGCCCAGCCCAATTTTTTTTTACAGCAAAAAACGTGCAGAAAAAAAATCAGTTCAGCCCAAAAACAAAAAACAACAGCCCAATAAATTTCATTTGAGCCCAGCATTTTTTTTTACCAAAAACCTTACAGTAAAAAAAAAAATTGAGCCCAAAAATTTTTTTTAAGAGCCCAAAATCACTTGGCCAAAAAAAAAATAATTAAAAAAAAATTCAATTCTAATTCATTACTTGCGCGTAACATGATCATTGATGCGCATCCTAATTCTAATTCATTAGGTAAAGGCGCGTCATTTCATGCTTTGTAAAAATTCCTGATTCATTGTGTGTGTACATTCCGGATCCGAACGGTGCCTATAGAGTTGGGCGCGCTCATGCATTTCTCATGCAGGATCCAAGCGGGGTTTGCGATACACATCCGATATGATTGAAAAGGGAGATAAATCAACCAAAACACACCTTTCATGTTCTGTGCGTTTTGGTGTGTGCGCGCGCGCGCTAATTTCATGTTCTAAAACTCATTATTTTCCCTTCTCCAAAAATCTCAACAAACTATACCATAACATATTCTTTTCTTATCTCTTTTCGGTATCTCCATAAGATTTTATTTTCAATCTTTATCAATCATAACCAACATTCAAAACAATAAATTTTGAATATATACTGACAAGAAAATAATCACATAATTTTTATCCATGATTCATATATCAGTATATAATATTGCAAAAAATAGAAAAAGGCAAAACAACTAATCGAGAAAATTAATAGGGAAAAAAAACTTTAATTTGGGATTTTAAGTTTCATATATATATGAAAATAATTATATCACAGATCACAAAAACAAAATCTATATAAAAAAAAAACTATAAGAAACAATATAAATATTGGAAATCCTAACTTTTCAAAACTAGAAATTCTTTTATAATCATATATGGAAAACATGAATTCCTAAACACAGGCTCTGATACCACATGTAAGACATAATTTGTGTTCTTCAATTCATTGATTATCGTACAAGAACACAACTATGAAGGATCTTAGAATATCATGCTTTCACATTAAATAGAATCAAACATATACTAACCTTTCTCCATGATTGCAGAAGATCTTTAGCAATAGAAATCTTTCTCAGAGTCTTGATCTTCTCTCTTCTTGTATCTTCTTATGATAGGGATAAGATACAACTTTCACGGTTAAACTCTGAAGGCCCCTTTACGCTCTATATATTAACCTTTTCTAAACGTATGTGTCTTTCTGCTTTCTAATGACTGTGCCTATCAACAGTCGCTTCTTTATGACTCTAATAACTCCCATACCAAATTACTCTTTTGCCCTTTTTCCTTATTAAATCAAATAACACTTATTTATTCATGAGACAAAAATATTTTACACAAAGTTCTCTTATCTTTGGTTTCTTTGCCTACTCTTGAGAGTTTGGCATGGCTTAGCCAAGATCAAGGTAGTGTGATCAAGGTAAGGCCGGTATAGTTTTGGGAGGTTTTGCTAATACTGTGACATAATCGCTTCCTTTGTTTAGGGAAAGAATGCCCCCCCCGCAGCGGGGCGCCGCCGCCTTAAAGAAGAAATGCCAGGTATTTTTGCTCATAATTAAAGAAATCAAAATGGCTTAAACAAACTTAATTACATGTTTAATCTTGTAATAAAAAACTTACAAACCCATCGTAGTAGGTGGGAAGAAAAGTTGAACTCTGACTTACTGTAAGTCAGTGGATTGAACCATTTAACTCAAAATAATTAATATTAAAATCTACGAATAAAAAAACTTTGTTTTAATTAACTTTGACTGCTTTTTTTAAATAAGTAATTCAGTTAAATGAATCTTATTAAAAAAACTAAAGGAGTAGAACGGAAGGAAGTAATTAGGTTGTAATATTTACTATGAAAAATGCTTATGCATGCTTCTAATTTCCATTTTACTTTAATCTAAGTTCTCAACTTTTATGTCTTTTAAAAGCATCCACTTATAGTCCACAAAACATGTTCCTCGTCTTAGTCAATTTAAATAGCTTTTGATGTCAAAGATTAGACTAAACGACAACCATGGAGCCCCACAAGATCTTTATATGGATTCACAAAGACACATACACACCTGCGAGTGTTTCATTGGCCAATCAATTTTAGTCAAAATTAAGATAATGTCATTAATCTAAAGATGTAATTAATTAACTAATAGTACTAATAAATTAAAAAAATTAAATCAATATAATATTTTATTCAGTCGTCATTGATGAAGATGCATGTTCCCTATATGTATTTTGTGTGTTGCAGCTGTTTTCCTCAGTTCAGTTGATGTTGTTGTTTTATTTTTAAATTATAATTAATCAAATCTATAACGTGGTCCATAATTTATCATTCATTAAGGTTCCTAAATCAATCTTTGTACACCACTTTTACCTGCATAATATTTCCTCCCACATATTCTAAATATAAGTTACCACTTCTGAGATAGAATGGCCTGATTCTTTCTATAAGTTATAATTTGTATTTGTCTGAAATTTTAATTCATTTTTTATCCATAATTAATTATCTCTCATATTTTTTTAAGTCATTTTCTCTAATCTCTTTTCTCATGAATTTTCTCTTTCTCACTTACCCTCTCCATAACCAAGGCTATATTTGAAAAAAAAAAAATTACATTTCTTGTATATTTATTGTGTCTAACAAATTTTACCTCATTTGTAGCTTATATATAGAATTGAGTGAGTATCACTTTAATCTCTATTATAAATTATAAATTACTTTTTACATGTTTCACTGAAATTAAGAAAAACCTTAAAATTAATTTACTCAGAATAAAAATTTAATACGTTTTCTACTTTGTTCCTATTACTCATACTTTAAAAATTAAATAACATAAACCAAAATTTAATTAGGAGGAAATATCAGGAAAAAAAAGGGGAAACTAATGGCTTAGAAAATAGTGTTTTGCCTTATAATTAAGGCCAAATAATTTTTCCTTCTATCTGGAATCACAGTGTACTACCTGCGAGCCTATTTTCCCAGCTTATTTATAAGAAACAAGTGATATTTAGATAAATATAAATAGAATTATTTTTGTTACTACTATGTAGTATTTTTTTTTTGTATGAATAATATATAATATTTAAATTTTAAATTAAACATATTGTAGAAACCTCCCAGTATTTTTACTGGAATTTAAAGTTTTTCTTGTTCTATTTCTAAAATCTGAACAAAACACCCTAGAAATAAAATTTAAATCATAATGATAGAGAGATCATTTATATTATCAACATATACAAAATAATCCTGAAAAATAAAAGTAAGCTCCATATATTTCTCTTATGCTAATTGAAATTCCTAACACTCCCCTTCTATTTTTAGGAGACATTAATGTATATTTTAAATTTAGAGAGATGTTAGTGTGATTTACTCTGTATTTATAACATATTTATTAAGTTTTAAAAATCAAGAATATATATACTTATATACTTTAATATATCATTTTAATAAAATTCAGGAATATATATTTAATTTAGTCTTCCAAATAAAAGGATCAAGTCATATAAAAATTATTGAAATAAATAAATGATATATATCATTAAAAATATAAAATAAATTTAAAATACATTTAAGCAGTTCAACAACAACAATAACAACTCCCATACATCAATCGCGTAATATCTCATTGTACTCTATTAATAATTAAATCTTTGCATAGATGGTTAACCAAAAAGTTTTATCAAATTGACTTCATGAATGTTTTATTTAGTCTTTCTTTAGCTGATTTTCTTTCATTTTATCTATAATAGTCATCATGCTTACTATTCCTATGATCATTTCAAATTTTACCTTATGATCATACAACCATCTCAATATTATCATATCTGCCACCCTAATTTTATGATCTTGTAATCCTATTAAAACCTAACATTCACTATCATATAGTATTATATTGCACAACTTATAATAGTCTGATTAAACTTCTATTTAATAAGCATATTAGGTGCTTTTCTATTACATATAACTCTAGTAACCTTTCTTCATTTGAATTACCCATTTTATTTTAGGCTAATCATAATATATATTTTTTAATTTCCATTGTCCATGGTCCAAATATCAATTTTTCTATTAATACCTTTACATGTCCATTAAAATAATAATCACCTTTTGTATTTTATATGCATGTCACAAAATATCTCGTTTTCTTTCCATTGAAACGGGACATATCCTTTATATTTGTGTAGAATCACGTGAGGATTCCTTAATTAATATTTAAAGTAACAAGATTAAGAGTGTTAAACATAATGAACAAACGTGGGTCTATACCTATCTAATATTTTCTTCCTTAGATATGGAGACATACTTTAATATAACATATATTGTATTAGGATGTTCGATGACATATGATTAATTAGTTATTTGATAATAAATATCATCGTTACTTCTAAAGCAAATATTGTCGGTGGTAAAAAAGTTGTACTTTGTTCAGTGAATGAATATGACAACTACTTAATTGAGAGACTGATTATATCAAATTATAGGTATTAGTTAAATAATCTTTGTTGCCCACACTTATTATTACATGATTAATTAAATATGTTTAAAATTGATCGAACTTTTGATGATATATATATGTATGTGTATATGCTTGTAAATCTCTTGACATTTAATATATTTATTAATTCCCCTTAATTAACTTTTACACAATTTGGCTCATTCTTTATGAGGAAAATTTTATTAAAGGAGCATAGGACAAAATTAATTTCAGTTAAGGACTAAAACATTTTGAAATTTTATTGTATTTTTTTGGCAGAAGAAATTTCTTTCTATGACCAAAGGCCAGAATGGAAAAAGTTTTGTAGGTAAAAAGATAATAATTCCCCTTGCTTTATTATTATTATTATTATTTTAAAAAGGTTTGATCGTCGTCGAAGCTCTGGCAACCACTCACTGGCCGCTTGCTAGCTATCGCAACTCTGTCGTCAAATGCCAGACAGGGGCGGAACCAGGAATGACAATTTTTTTTGGGGGGGAATTATAGAATATAACCCAAATGTTTAGGAATGAAAAATTGGGGGAGAAAATTACAGAATATAACCCAAATTTTTATAAAACTATATTTTAAACCTATAAATATTTCAATATTTTCATTTTAGTCCCTTGACCTAACATTACATTAAGGGACTGAAGTGAAAATCATAAAATTTTATGAGATTGAAACAAAATTTCCTAAAAATTTGGGTTATTATCTGTAATTTTAGGGGGGGGCAGGGGCCACCCCTGGCCCCCCCTCTGTCCACCCCTGATGCCAGAGCTCCGACCATTGATAATATCCTATTCATAGGAGGATTTCACTTGTTTATGAAGAGTGTAGATTTGTTCATGAAGAGTAAAATCATATACAAACATGCAATTCTTCATGAATAAGTGTAATTCTCATATGAACAACACATTATTTTCCAATGGTTGGAGCTTTGACAGCTGACCGTCAGAGCTTTGACCATTGAAAATTAATGTGTTGTTCATATTAGGCTTCCACTTGTTTATGAACAAGTGTGCAATTCTTCATGAACAGGTGATATCCTTCTACAAACAACACATTAATTTATGGTAGTCAGAGCTTTAGTTGGTCGGCCTTAGAGATTTGATGGCTGGTTGACGGTGATCACTCTGGCTTGGCTAAGGTTGGTGACAAGTTGCCAGAGCTCCGGTGACGATGACACCTTTAAAAAAAAAAATTAAAGGAAGGGTTATTATTGTCTTTTTACCTACAAAACTTATTTTCATTTTGGTCTTTGATTCTGTAGCAAAAATTTTAAGAATGTTTTGAGCCTTGACTTAAATTAATTCTGTCATGTGGTCGTTTAATAAAATTCTCCATTCTTTATCTGTCCTATTCCATTCCATCAGTAATGGAGATTCTAAAAGTCCAAAGATTGGTTTTTTCTTTAATAAATAGATGTAGGAGGAAGTAAATCATTTTATAGTCTAATTCCTTTATAAAGTAGAAGGTTTCAAGTTCAATTTCGTTTATAACCTCATGCTTTCAGTGTTTCTCATTTAAATAAAAAAATGAACGGATGTTGGATGGAATGGAGTGATCCTGGGTACGAGGGATGTGAAAGTATTAAATTGTCCTTCACTGATACAATTCAAATATTGACTTATTTAAATTTAACTTTAAAAATAAAAAATATTTGGTTTGAAACATCATTATTTGATATTTGTTTACTAATAAAATTCATAATATTATTAAGATTAAAAAAACAGGCAAGATAGCTCATAAAATTGAAGAATAAAATTTAAAACTTACATAAAATTAGGAGACTTAAACTAAAATTTTGTCTAAATTATAAAACTAAAATTTTTTCTAAATTATATCATGAAAGTACGTAAAATATCAAAAAGGGATTTCGTTTTATATTATTTTATCAAATATTGAAATAAATAATATGATAAGATATTTCAAATTAGATAGTACAATTTTTTTTCTACTATAAATTTATGCTAGGGGTATTTTAGTGATGTTAATATGTCTCCTTTCCTTTTTATAGTATTTCCATTCAACCTACTATGCAATAAAATGAAATATTCTTTTCATATTAAACATAATTATTTTATTGAACTATATGATTTATCCTCATCCTCATTTATCAATCTCTGTTTTTTAGCAAAACATTTACTATTCTTATTTCTGTAAAATATACATAATTTGCAGGAGGAGACAGTGAGCTCCCTTTAGATTTTGAGTTGTCCCCGGATTATTTGGTAGAATATGTTTTATTAAAAGAAATAACTTAAATTTTAGGTGATTTTTAATAATATATATGGATGATTAATAAATTAAATTATCAGCATTAATATAAAAATTTATAAAATTAATCATAAACTTTTATAGTTTTATTCCGGTATCCAGTTCAGAATTCATGATTGTCGCTCCTAGCATAAGTGTCTTTTATGTGACTTGAACTTGAGATTCAAAAGGATTTAGCGGGGCCTTACATCACTAGACCAACTTTATATTGCAAAATTAATCATCAATTTTTGAAATTCACAGAAATGTGCTGTATATTTTAAAATTTTTGAAAATTATATATAAGTTAATCTAAATATAAATTAAGAGTGCCATTTAATTTTGACAATCCTATAGAAGACTAAGTTGAAAAAGTATAAAGCTTATTGAATAAACCTTATGCTTAATTAAATGGGTTAAGATGCATCAAGAACCTGAAGTGTTTTTGTCGATCATTTGCATCCCATGTCCAAAGGAATTTTATAGCTTCTCAAGTACCCTAAAGTATTTTTTCTAGTGCACATAACATCCTGAAGTATTTTTTCATGTGCTTCCAATATCATAAACTATTTTTTAGAGTATCTAACGCCGTAAAATATTTTTTAGGTTTATCCAACATTCTAAATTATTTAAATTGTTAAATGCAAAATTCCATATATATATAG
Source organism: Acacia confusa (assembly GCA_037074495.1). Classification (NCBI taxonomy): domain Eukaryota; kingdom Viridiplantae; phylum Streptophyta; class Magnoliopsida; order Fabales; family Fabaceae; genus Acacia; species Acacia confusa. Next base: position 39,106,771 of record CM073502.1, on the reverse strand, counting down.
AAGCACTTTAGGGTAATGGACGCATTTGAAAAAATAGTTTAAGGTGCTAGGCGCACAACAAAATACTTTAGAACACTAAATATACCTGAAAAAATATTTCAAGGTGCTGAATGTATGTAGATTAACCCTAATTAATTCCAACATGTAACTTTTTCATAGAATAATTTATAATTAAATGCTAAAAAACATGTAACTTTTTTTGAGTCCCGTGCTTAGTTTCCTGGGTAATTTTATAAAGAAAGAAAAATATCTCGAAATTTGTTTTATCCAAGCTTAATCAATATATTTAAATATTAACATTAAATACCATATAATATATAGTGTCACTAAAAGAATTCAGGGAAAATATAAATGAATTCAAATATATATTTAAACTCGAAAATATATTTACAATATTTCTACTACAGCAACAAAATGACATCTTGTTCATCCGAACAGTAATAGTGTTTTACATGGAGCCGTTGAACCAATGGAATGACCACAAGTATAAACCAAAACATAAACATGCTCCGAGAAAATTGTACTTTTTGTTAATATTATTATTTTTAATTCTTTAGAATTTAAATAAGTTTCAATATAGCTAGGGCCATTATATATTTTGTTTAACATGTGGTTAATTTTATCTTATTATTTTTACTTATATGTATTATCGTAAAATGTATACATTAGAATAATATACAAAATACTATAAATTTTAAGTTCCACATAAATTCTAATTAAATAAGGGTTAAGGTGCAATTTTACACATGTGCTTTACCCCCGGGAGCACCTAGCACCACATGTTTTTTTCTGGACAAAAAATACACACGTGATTACGTTTTAGGAGCAAAAATACTATGGCCGTTAGTTGATCGTTAACTGACCGTTAGTTGACCGTTAACCATGGTGAAATTACTATTTTGCCCTTAGTTTAAAATAATTAAAAAAAAACCTAAAATACCCCAGTGGTGTCCGACCACCTCCCGTTAACTAATTTTTTTAAAAAAAAACACTAAGGGGAGGCCAGACACCTCATGTCGGCGACCGCCACCGGTGACTGACAGTTGTCGCCAACCACCTCTAGTGACCTTTTTTTGTTTAAAAAAGAAACTAATTTAAAAAAAAAAATACTAAGGGGAGGCTAGCCACCCCCCGGGGTCGGCCACCACACACCGGCGACCTGCTACCGCTTGCCCCACCGTCGGCGACCACCTCCGGCGACTTTTTTAATTTAAAAAAAAAGTCGCTGGAGGTGGTGGCTGGCGGTGGGGCCCATTGGCCGCGGGGTTGGGGCATTTTAGGTTTTTTTTTTAATTATTTTAAACTAAGGGTAAAATGGTAATTTTACTATGGTTAACGGTCAGTTAGTGGTCAACTAACGGCCGGGTATTTTTGCTCCTAAAACATAACCATGTATGTATTTTTGGTCCAGAAAAAAATATGTGGTGTTGGGCGCTCTGAGGGTAAAGCACATGTGTAAAATTGCACCTTAACCCAATTAATAAACCACAAGATCTAATACAATGGACATTTAGCTTAGTTCTTTAAACTTATAGTTAGGGGTTTGATCCCTGATGGTTTGTATAGAGAGGATCATGTGACCAACACTGAATCCCTTTGACAGTGTGAGGAGAGTCATTGCTATAGACAGTGGATACCCTATGCTAAAAAAAGAAGATTTAATTATTCAAATGTGTTATTATTAATTTGTTTTTAAAAAATACATTTGCATCTAAACTTAATTCAAGTGTTATGGATTCAAAAGTGTAGGCAAATTATCAACAAGCTTCCAATTGATGTGATAAACAGCCTCACCCCATGAGAATTAGAAAACAAATTCAAATCTTAGAAAACACATTTGTTAGGATAGATCAAAATTGTTTGCGTTATAAGTTTTGATAGAGATATTATTCACCGATTTAATAGTTTGACGGTTCGACACAAGTTGGGTTTTAATGATATGGGATACGGTTGTGATTGTTAGAACATATTCTGATATGTGCACTACTTTCCACGAATCAATATGAAAAGTCTTTCCTAAGAAAATCATGACTGTATTAAGGAGTGTAGACAGGGTGAAGAGAATAAAGTGTTTAACAGTAATTGAGCTGCCATTGTTATAGCTTTTTGTAGTTTGTACGCGAAAGCCCTATAGTGACGCACAAAAATGTGTCATCGCAAAAAGTCAATGCTTGAGTTGACTAAGAAAGCGACTGATCATGGAAGAAGAGGAATTGAGAATTGATAGCGAAAGAAAGACCAAGTCATATGGCAAACGCGGAGATCTTGTTGTATCCAACTTTTGTGAAGATTTGTTGGGCAAAACAAGAGAAAAATAAAAAAATAAAAGTAAAACTTCGGTGATGAAGATTTGTTTGTGATTGAAGATTGTATATATTTTCATCACTAGCTTGTTTCAAAAAGTTGATGACAATTAATTCTTCACAACAGAAATTCAACTTTAATTTCCATTCATTTATTTTATTATCCACTGACTTTTTAACTTTGTTGAAGCTTCTCATGATCCAGCTGTTCTCAAACACACTACTCTCAAATCAATCTCTCTTCCACCAATCATTTTTCATTCACATTCACTTCCCCCATTTTAATTTGCATCTTCCCATCTTATCTTTTTTTTCCCCTACCTTCCACAAGAGTTAATCAAATACCAAATGAGTAGGCTCAAGAATATAGACTCGTGAAGAAACTATAAATTACTGTATCTTAAAAATTAATACCAGAACTTTTTTGGTAATTAACTAACTAATTAACCGGACTACGTACGATGTAAAAACTTACATCGATTACTTTATATGTAGTTGTTGCCGTATAGTACTTTTGAAGGTCTTAGCTTAAAAGAGAGATACAATAACACGACAAAATAATGACCATGCTCCAAAAGTTATAATATATAACTACATGTCCCCGTATCCTATATTGGACCTCATGTGTGCGTGTCACCATTACCCCACTTTGGATATATTAACAACAAATAGAAGTTAGCTCTACCAGATGGAACTGATTCTTTGTAATGTGGCGAATTATTGTTTGAATCCCCTTTAAAAGATGTTTCCATATTCAGTGTGTAACCGTGTTTCAAACTAAATTACTTCCAATAAAATATTAGAAACAAATGTTTAGGAGGGTGAGAAAATTTTGGAGAGGAACACCTACGGCATCCACATGTTTTATGCCCTCCAACTTTTACTAATGGGAGATTTTCGACAGAAAACTCCCCTTCCAATTCGTTTAATTTATTATTTTTTCGCCAACCAACTCGTTTAATTTATAATGTACATATTAATAGATGAAGGGTATAATCATGTGAAAAATATAATAATATGAATTATAAATAAAACAAAAATAAACATTCTCTATGCCCTATAACTAAGACCCGAGGAGTGTATATATAATAATTTTTACGAAAAATAAATGCAAGGCCTGATTCACTCTCATTTTTCACTCTACCTTTCTTCAATTGTAAATTGACAACAACATCGATATCAAGTCACTTCATATAAATGTAAAATTAAAGTGGTATAATGGGATAGTTTGTTGTGTTAAAAGTCATTATACTCAAAATAGATTGGACAACTTGTTACCTCATTTTCTTAAACTTAACTCAATGAATTGAGTGATTTATCTCTTGTAATTTAGTTGAAATTTTTTGGATATATCATGAGTCCAATACTTTTGTGGTGGGAGATTGATGCTATGATAATACATATTTTATTATATTATACATCTTGAAATATAATTAATGTATGTCAGACTTTTATTATATTATTAAACTTGGGAGATTAATGTTGACTTTTATATAAAATAATTAAACTTATAAAGAGTGAAATAAAGTACATAGATTTTGATGTGGCAAAAAATAATCTAAGTAATGATTGCTTAGTGAGTTATAACCCATAAAGATGTATATACACATACATTGGCTTGAATAATGGGCAATTGATGAGAGTGCCTTCTCTATAATAATCCACCAAATTCCGTAAAGTTTTGCAAACATGGGATCACGCTTATTAAAGTGGACCTTGTCATCTCCACTTTTGAATATTCTTATTTTTTTACTCATGTGGTGCTATTTATTTTATAAGGTAGAGGTAATTTTTTTGTCTTTTTTATGAGTCACATTGATAAATTTTCCATGTGAATGTACAATTTCACCATTAATATATTATTGTATGGACTTTGCACTCTTGATGTAGAGCATATAATACTATATATTAAATAAAGATAAATTGGAAGGTTATTAAATTTTAAGCAGAGTTAATGAGATTTAATATTTTTCTTAGTTATGATAAAATATGTTGGAAGTAAATTATAAATAGGATAAACAATGTTTTTCTTTTTGGTTGTTTAAGTTTGATGTAAAAGCAATTTTTAGACAACGAACAATTTGATAGCTTTGAATGAAAAAAATCACGCTAAAAGAATTACTCCTTTGGGTTTCTATTATAGGACACTTTTTAGAAAAAATAAGTGGCCTTTATTATAAGTTACTAAGTGAGATATTAGACAAATTTTTTCAAGATTGTCCCTATTTAAAATTGGGTTAAGTTGCATTAAACACTGTATTTTCTTAACAGTATTTAGTATTCTAAAGTAATTTTTTTTATGTATCTAGCAATCTAAATAGTAGTATTTTTTTTCAATATATCAGTATCTTAAACTAATTTTTGGTGTAATTTTTTTATTAAATTTTTTCTCCATAGCAATGACCATCCTAAGTCTTGAATATTAAATGCCACTGGAAAATTATTTTAGAGTGCTAAATGTATAAAAAATCATTTAACCATATTTTTTTATTTCTGCAAGAGGAAGTAATCTAATTTTTTTGGTCCAAGAGGAAGTAATCTAAATTTAAATATAGAATCTGTCAGGGTTTGTATGATTCTTGCATTGTGGGGAGCTTCTTTCTAAACTCTAAAGCTAATATCTATACACATCAGAACAGGTAAAATTAGATGAGTTATTTGGAAAAGAAGTGACTAACCTTAAAAGCTTATATAAAAGAATTATAATGCCTATATATTTTAAAAACACTTTTCAATATAAAAAATTATATATTTATGTTAGATGATTTAGTTTTATATTGATTTATACTGATGAATAGATGGAATAATATTTTAGCTTTATAGCGTAGTATAACTAATTTCTTTAACATACATCTAATTATATTGGACTTGACAATGTTTAAATATGACTTGTTATTCAAATTGAATATCAAATACTTATATTATAAATTAATTTCTTTAATGGTTAACTAAGGGCGATTTGGTTAGATGGAGGGCATTGTGATTTTTTTTTTTGGGGGGGGTGGTGGGGAATACAAAAACAGACTTGTTATTCAAATTGAATATCAAATACTTATATTATAAATTAATTTCTTTAATGGTTAACTAAGGGCGATTTGGTTAGATGGAGGGCATTGTGATTTTTTTTTTTTTGGGGGGGGGGGGGGGGTGGGGAATACAAAAACAGAAAAACGTTATATAATAGTTAAATCTAAATGATATTGACACATTATGAAAAATATGTAAATCACATATTGCTCCCACATGATTTAGGCATTTTCGAGGATGGAAGTGATGAAATGATTATTGTTTTGCACTTAGAGACCAAACAGGATACACTGATGCTTCGTTAATTTGAAGCCAGGAATTATGGATGTTAGTGGAAATCTAAACGTTATATGACTTTAGAGGACGTACATAAAATATGATACATATACTACAAACAAAAAAACCTTTGCATGACCCACGGAATTATCGATAGAAAAAATCTATCAAAAATTACCTACGGCATGGTATTCCGTCGGTAATGAGACATTACCGACGGAATTCCATGGGTAATTTCCCATCACAAATCTTATTTACTGATGGGAATTATTTACGGAATTCCATCGGTAATGTAAGTTACTAACGGAATTCTATGGATAATTTTTACTCAATTCAGTACATAATTTTCAATGAAATTTTTTTCGTTAGTAATTTTGTGGGTAATGTAAATTTTTTTTTATAGTTAAATAGCATTTAAAGACTCATATGAAAGTATTAATTATACTAAAGAACTGAAAATAATCAAAACTATTACTCTTATTGTCCTAAATATAGGGCATAATTTATAGTGCAAATTATACTACAAAATATATCTTATATTTAGGATTTGAGGTAGCATAAAAGACGAAAATATCAATCACATTGTTTGCTAGTTATTAAATGTTTTTGAAAGTACCACCTTTTCATTTCGAAACTACATATTGAAAATTAAAGAAAACTTACTATGAATCGGGTTCATACAGTTTATTTTATTTGAATTGAGCTCTTATATTTTGATTCGTTATAAACATTCATGATTTATCTTTGTATGTGAAAACCATGAATTTTAATTTTTTGAATTTTATGGACTTTATGAAATTTCATTAGTTTTATTTAATACCTTTTTAACACTCTGTCACTATGAATGAAATGTTATAAATTGAAATTATCAGATTAAAACAATTAATAAGGTCATAGTTCAAACAAAATAAATTAGAGGGATTTGATTCAAATTGAGATAAACTGCTCAATAAGAATATGTGCATTAATTTTTGTTCCTACAATATTAATAAAAATACGTGAAGATTGAGATGAAATTTTAAGCAAAAATAATTGTGATATTAAAAAAGCATCTCACTGATCATTTAAAGATATTTTGATATGATAGATTTCAAACGTAATTTGTATCTTATATGGGTTTTGAAATGTCATTTTTCCTAAATATATGTGGATCATTTTGTTTGTGGGGTTCTCTCCTTTTGTGTTGCTTTGAGGTGGGTGGGTGCCCAGTGTTGTTTTTCTACCTTAAATAGTTTCTAATAGTTAACTGAATATGCTTGGATCCCATTTTTCATTCAGTGGTCCATAGAGAAAGAAAAAAATGAAATTTGAATTTCACATCATGCACCAGAAAAAAGACCAATTAATTAAATCCAGTAGATGCATAAACATTGAAATTCATAGGAAAAAGTGAAGGAAAAAGTGCGGTACTAGTATATAGTAAAAAGAACTTTTCCAACCACCAAGTAATTAAATTTCAAAAGGCGAATTATGTCTAATAGCTTGTGTAGATAAGGTCCCCTTCTTGCTATAGTTTTAAGTCCTGATCTAATATATAAATTCTAAATTTAAAACATAAAAGTATACATGGAAGAAAACAAAGTTATGCATTTTATATATGCAAATGTATAGAACTCAACCTAGTTTCTGTTTTATTCAAATTAATAAAAAAAATATGATTGAATAAAATCTGTATATGTGTGTATTTATGTATGTTTCTATGAGTAATACAACTCCAAATGTGAACGTATTTATGTATGTATTTATGTATCCACGATATTAGTCATGTTTTTTTTAAAGGTTGTAGCTATTTCTAATTTGATGCCTTTTTTCTCTCCCCTTTTCAAGATATAATTCATGGTTTTAAGGCTAAATTATACTAAAACCTCTTAAATATAATTTAAGCCAATTGCATATGACCTCTTTTTGACATTTCAAAGTTTAAATTTAACCTACCTAACTTTTTATTTTTATTTTATAATGGATCCTTTGATATTAAGTTACCGTTACCCTTTTTAAGGAAATTGCCATTTTAATCAACAAAAAGCACATAACATCCTATATGGCACCCCATATAAGTTAATAATTTTATAAAAACCCTTTAATCTTTACGTTGGTTGCATATAATTTCTTGACATTTAAAATTTTAAATTTAACCTCCTAATCTTCAATGGGGTCTTATGCAACTGGCTGAAAGTTTAGGGGGATTTTATAAAACTATATTAACTTGCATTGGATGCAATGCGTGTTCTATTAATCTGACATGGCGATTTCTATAAAGAAAATAAAAAAGATAATGGTGACTAACGACAAGGGATCCATGATAAATAAAATAAAAGGTTAAGTGAGTTAAATTTAAACTTTAAAATTTTAGTGAGATTATGTGAAACTGAGTTACTGATCCAATGTTCAAGAAGTTTTGCATAATTTAGCCTTAGCTTATTTTAAATATGAGTGATGTAGAATTTTTTTTTATTAAATTCAAACATATTTAATAATATAATTAACCACCTCTTATTAGTTTTAGTTCTGGGGAAGTAGGTGGAGGTGCTTCATTAATAAGAAAAGGAGAAAATATAACTCTATAAATAAATTCTAATTGTATTTACAGCTCTAACTGTTACATAAATTAAAAACATATTTAATATGTTGAAACTTTCAAATTATTTCAACTCAAAAACTTCACATTCTTTTAATATAAGACATATTTATTATCTAATTTGACTATATTAAGAAAGTAGATTAAGTACCTCAATATGATATGTATTTTCTTAAAATATTTTAGTTATCTTCCTTAATCCTTTACTTCCATCCCCTCCTTAATTATTGTTGAAGGATAATTAAAAAAAGATAAATTAAGAAAAGATTGAGAAATAATAAATTATATTAAAACAAAGGATCAACTCTCAAAGCATATCTTATATTAAGAAACTGAAGCAGTATTTGATTATCACTCCATTAATTGGATGTGTTGCATTAGACAAGTAGCACTGCATCAAAATGCATTAGAAATTCAAGTTGTTGGATATATACCCATTCAACAAGCCGATGATCTATCTAGCTAGTATTTTGCCTATTTGGCTCTTGGTGGTTTGATGTCGAAAGCTGTGAGCTTGTGCTCCTCAGTTTGTAGTCGATGGAAATTTCTTTCTCGAGCCGAACAGAGTGGAATTCCTGCCACATGGAGCTTATTTGGAAGACGCATCAGTAGTTTTTTCATCAGTGTCACCAACTTCTTTTGTCACACCTAAGATTAATTTACTAAATGAAAAAGGATTAGAGACTGGATTTTAACTGAGTTAAAAGTTAAAGAATTGAATTTCATCAAGTCATAATTGAGTTAAAACTTAAAAAATAAATTTTTGTCCATCAACTAATTTATTTTATTGGATCACATTTAGAAATTAATTATCAAAAATACCTCTCACATAAGGGTTACTTACCAATTGAATTAGTAGTATTTACCATTAATGTTTAATGCAAATTCACAATCATTTTTTTTGGGTGCTAAAATACGAAAAATTAAAGTCTCTAAATTTTGAGTGAGTTGCGTGTAACATTCCTAACCTTTAAAAGATTAAATTAAGAATATTAATATTTCATAGTCTAACTATAAACTCCTCTACTGTTAAACTTAATGCAAAATTTAACCGTTTTTTCCATGTCAATAATTTCATATTTTTTTATCATTATATAATGTCATTTAAAAAGTATATAATGGTTGGCATTTAACATGTACATTTAAGGGAAAATACTAAGAAAATACCACTTGAATTTTAAAATTTCAAATAGAATGATTTCTCAACAAAATAAGTTGTCAATTGTTTAACTATTCTTATTAATCTCATTACTATTGTTGTTATCAAAATTTTGAAGTTCAAGTGGTATTTTTCTGTCATTTTTTCTAAATTAAGGTATGATAAAAAAAAAATGTAAATTTAATTGTTTTATCCATTTTATTTCAAAAAAGAAAAGATCAAATAGAATTTTAAATGCATTTTTAAGTATTTTATATTAAATATTTAAATTTATTTGAAATTGCATGTCAAATCTCAAATATCAAGTATTTTTTTAGGTCGAAAAAGATAGAAAAATATCACTTGAATTTTAAAATTCTGTTGCCCACAAGAGTAATGAGATTAATAATAACAATAATGCTCAATTGACAACTTCTTTTAGTGATCAGAAACCAACTATTTGTGATTTTGAAGTTTAAGTGGTACTTTTGAGGATTTTTTTTTTCATTTTTTTAAATGACAAGACCTATGATAACAAACATAAAGAAATTCGACATGAAAAAAGGGTTAACTTTAACAGTAATTTTGACGGCAACGGAGTTAATAGTGAAAACAAATAACATTAGAGTTCTTAATTTAAATTTTTTAAAAGTTATAGAAGAGATATACAACCAATCTAAAGTTTAGGTAAGTTTTGTGTATTTTTTTTTGGTGGGAAAGTTTATTTTACCTTGCACAATTTACCACTCACACTACACAAACTAGAGGAATAATGAACATTTACCATTAGTAATTCTTAGAAATTCAAGATTTATGAATTTAATCTGATCTTTAAGTAGGGGGTAACACATTTAATCTTTTATAAGGTTTAGACCTAATCACATTTGATTTAGTTTATGAGTTTAATGTCTCTGTTTTTGCTGCAGAAACATTTATATGAGTGAGATAAAAAAAATGTTTCTGCAACAAATGTACAAAGTTTTGTTTACTCTATTACTTTTATGAAGTATATTTTAGCAATTTTAACTTTAATATTGCTATTCTCAAATAATAATCTCTTTGTTTGAATTTTTTTAAAAAAACTTAATTAAAATATTAATATTGACATTTTTTGTTATTAAAATTAACAATGTCAAGATTAGATAATTGAAAAGGATATTTTATAAAATTAATGGATCAATCAAAATGACACTTTATGTGAAGTTAATTAAAAGGGAAAAAGTATACTTGTATCAATAATATGTTGGTCCTTACGGTTTTATAAAAAAGAAAATACAAATTTAAATTTTGAGAAATCTATTCATTGAGAAAGACAAAAATCATTTTAACTCTAAGTGAAAAAGAGTAAAAATACACTTTTACCGGTTCAAGTATAACTTCCCCAAATTATTAGGTACGTAGTTGATAACATATGTCAAGAAGATACATGAAGTAAAAATAACTCTGGCTTGTCACCTGAAATATAATATGGAGATGCTGTATGAATTTTGGATTGGTGGGCCCTAACCCTAAACATGACACCTAAGATCGAAAAACGCGTTAAAGAAGATAACCGCCCTTTGTGTGATGTTTCAATATCTCCATTTCTTAAGATTTTTTCCCCCCACTAATTCTTCACAATACTCATCCATCATCATCATGCCCATGATATTTATTACTACCCTCTTCACACTTTCAATTTCACCCAAACAACAAATTAAGACCTAATTAAAATCAGAACTTAAAAAACTACTATATTTTTTAGTTCCTCCAATTTCACTAAAAAGTTAATTCAGTGGGTATTTAATAATTAAAAAAAAACCTATGATCAGATGTTTAAATTTTAAAACCTATAAATTAATTTATAATATTTAAAAATTATGATTAAATGCTATCTGCACAACTAATAGCTTGAAATCATATTTTTAATTTGATCTTTGTTGGATAAAAATTTTGAAGTAAGTCTTTATAGTATGAATAATTTTCAATTTAATCCTTGTAATTATATTTTTTTAATATTATCAGACATGTAAGTTTATTTTTTTATTTGTTTTTACTATGTTTATTTTGATAATGTATACATGTTTATAGAATTAATATAATATATAGTTAGAATGATAAAATTTATTGAATGTCATTATAAGTAGGTAAATTAAAAATAATGGAACTTAACTCAATTATGCATTTCAAAATTATTATGAAAATATCAATAAATTATTTAAATATCTAAGAAATGAAAATACAATACTTTTAATCAATCAGATATCAAAATATTGAGGAAAAAATAAAATATTAAATATAAGTTCTTAAACTATATAATGATAAAAAAATAAAATGAAAATGAATTTTTCATTAAGCAAAAAATATTTAATTTAGAAACTAAAAGTATCTTTTTTCTAATATTAATAAGAGTATCGCAATGGTGATAAAAAATTATGAGAAAAAATAATTAGAAAACATTTGAACTATAAAAAATTCATTTCCAGAACCTCAAACATAAGCTGAAGTTCGGTAAAAGGAAAAAAAAAAGGGCAAGGACTATAACTTATAATATTATATCATATTTTTTTTTCTTAATTAGGTATATAACAGATTAAGTTATTATGAAAAACTCTTATATAGAACACTAGATAAAAAAATTTATATACTATTAGAATCTAACTGGTTGGCAAAATCTAATTGGGAGTGTTTAATGAAATTTTATATACACACCACATTAAAAAACAAGTGAAATTGTATTAAAAAAAGAACTAAACTAAAAAAAAAAAAATTAAAACATCATTGTTTAGCAAAGACTTAAGGTAGAACATTTTTAAATTAAAAAACAAAATATCTTCAACCTACCCACACATCTTAATTCTTAAATACGGTTTTGTACTTTGTCCAGAATTAGGATGAAGCGAAAGGAACAGAACAGAGATTTTGAACACGCACGCCCGTTCGTGCAACTACCAGGAAGCTCACTGGAACTCATACCTCTCTCTCTCTCTCTCTCTCTCTCTCTCTCTCTCTCGCTATCTATCTATCTATCTCTCTTTCTATCCCTATAAATACCTCTTCATCCCAACACTATCTTTCACTACCAACCTTTGAAATTTTCATTTGTTTCCAACAATTTGCTTTTAGAGAGCTTCCAAGCTTCTGTTCATGGACATGCCTTCTTCTTCAAGAAGCTCTGCTACGAGCTCCCATGGCCCTTCATCTTCTCCTTACAGAGGAGTTCGCAAGAGGAAGTGGGGCAAATGGGTGTCCGAAATCCGTGAACCAGGCACCAAGACCAGAATTTGGCTTGGCAGCTTTGAGACGCCGGAGATGGCGGCCACAGCCTATGATGTTGCCGCCCTTCACTTCCGAGGTCGTGACGCCAAGCTCAATTTCCCGGAACTCGCCACTAGCCTTCCCCGTCCGGCCACCAACAATGCCGACGACATTCGCATGGCCGCTCATGAGGCTGCCTTGAGGCTGAGGGTCAATAATAATCCAGCAGCTGCCGTGGACCCATCCGCGGGCACCGTGGATATCGATGCTGGGGTCTCGCCAGCCACCGTGAGGCTGTCGTCAACACAGATTCAAGCGATCAATGAGTCGCCGTTGGACTCGCCGAAGATGTGGATGCAAATGTCGGAGACACTGATGTTGGATGAACAATATCCGGGGATGTTTGAAGAGAATAATAATGATGAGACGTGGCAGAATATTCAGAGTGATTCTCTTTGGGATCCTTAAGGTCATAGGTAATAATTTGATCAATATTACAACATTTTAACATTAATAACTGAGTGATTGGTTAGTTAATTAATTATTGTTTACTTACTAAATTGTTCAAGTCATGGGAGTGAAAAGAAGCAGTTAGGAGATGATGACACAACACTGATAAGATTTTTAGCTATTATTTCTCATTTACGAATTAAATTAGCATTTTTAAAAAGAAGGGACTTTTTTTAAAAAAAAAAAATAACGTAAATCATTTCTAATTTGCACTGTTCATAAGTCTATCTTTTTTTAGATTTGTACAATGCAAAAAGGCCCCATCTAATCTAATTTGGTAGAAACTAGATGGGTCTTTTCTTATAGATATTGTATAAAATCTAAGAAATAATTTAAATAGACTTATGAACAATGAAATTTTATTATATATTTCACAATATGTTATATTGAAATTAATAAAAAAAATTATCAGTACATTGTGGATTTTTTTTTAATAAAAATACAAAATGATATATATATTACTTAGAGAGTTTGTTAGTAAGTGGGAAATGGATTGAAAAGTTACTATTTAATGGAACAGTTTAAGAAGAGGAGTGATTGTTTGAGGGGGTGCCATCTGTATGGTGTGGGAGGAGACAAAATGTCTGGTGGGTCCCACTGTATTGATTATTTTAATTAGTGGGTGAAATTTATTTGTGTGGCTGGGCATGTAATTTTTATTTTATTATTAAATGGAGCCATTATTCTAGTTCCCATGGAGTTCTTCATTATATGATTATTTACATTGAAAAATTGTTGTATATCTTTGTCTTCTTTGAGGTTTGAGCTAGACTTCTTAAGTATGTACCATCAACCAAACATCATTTTCAGATATAATGGTGGAGCCAATAATAAAGGCCTGTTTGGTATCCAGAATTGAAGTCCACGGAAATGAAAAAGGAATCATGAATACAATAGAATGAAAAGAATTATATTTGAAAAATAAAATAAATTGTTTCCTAGGATAAAATATTAATGAAAGAATGGAAGAAGAATAATAGAAAATAAAATATCTCTAACTTAAATTCAGAGAAAATATTTTTCCTCTATAAAATTCTATTTCCGAAAATTTTAAATTTCTTAATATCTAAGTTATATCCATATAATTCGTGAGGAATAATTTTAATATAATCGTCATCATTACGATTTTATCAAACTGCATATATATATGTTAAAGAAAATATCAATCAGTCGATAAAAAGAATATTATAGGTTTTTATAGTTGAGTAAGGGCATATTAGACAATCCGTAATTTCCACCGTCATATTTGATCTTATTACAGTAAAACACATGGAACCCTCCTATATAGTCATATTCTTTCCTTTTCAGCCGACGGAAAGTTGTTTATTTTCCGCATCCTCTCAAACGACGTGTAAAAGTTTTATTTATTTATTTACTTTTTAAGATGTGTACATATCTTTCTAAAACTTAATTCTATTAAAATATGTGAAAAAATTTCAATCCGGATTTATTATACTTATTTTCAATTCAGTTCTTATATGTAGTATCTTGGCCTCCTTCCTTGGAAACCATTTAAAACCTAACCCTTGTGGTTTCCAAATGTACAAATTCATTGATGCACAACATTACACTAACGTAAACCAAACATCTCAAAATACATACACTGATACACATTCTTAATCTAAAAGTTCTCTTTTTCAACTTGACAAAGATCATTTCCCAATGGCTACACACACACACATACTAACCAGAAAAAACAAAATGAATTCAATTTAATTCCACTTTCGATTATTAATCAGTTTTAATCATTCATAGTCATTACGATCGACATCTATATATACCTTCTTTTAATTAATTGGAAAGGCAGCTAACAGGGGTTCAATTCTCTCACGTATGAGTGTTTGTAAGACAACAAGCTCCTTTGAAAACTTGACTCTTTCAACTTTATATATAACTGTTACTTCGGTTGCTTTTGTTGTTTGCTGCATCAAATTGGCAACTTCAACACCTTGAATCTTTACTTGCCGTTGCCACTTAAAACTGAGTCCTCAAAATCTATAACGTAATTAGATGCGTCGGATGGTTATGTGCACATAAATATTAAGCAAAGTAAATGAACATATAAATATATAGCATCGGTCAGAAATTGCAGAAGAAGGAGAAAATTATAATGATGGACCTGGAGAGAAAAAGATATTTATTGATAAGGATAATACAGTTTGTAATTACTTAAAAGAACTAAACATCATAATATAAATTTAAAATTACTAAATTTTTCTTAATCAAACCTCATACAATATCTGTTGTATTCATAATTTAAGAAAATAACTAAAATTAAATTAAAAGTAAAATTGCCTTTCATTCACATGTAATATGATTGTATCTTTTTTTACATTTTTATTTTTCACCAAGTTTCATGCTTGTAAAATAAAAATATTATTTAACTAACTTCAGTTCAAAATCATTTTTTAAAAAATTTTTATTTCTCAACAAGTTTCATATTCATATAATTAATAGATCATTTAATTAATTAATATATCATTAAGATGGAAAATTTATATTATTAAGCATCAAAGCTGATATCAATTAAGTTATTTTTATAAAATAAAAACTAAACACATTTCATGCTTTTTCAGAATATAATAGATTTTATTTTATTTTATTAACATTAAATAAATTTTTTAACCCACATAAATTTCTTCTAAAATAAAAATAAATCATATAATCTTTTTTGGTTTCACGTATATAAAAAGTTATAAATGACCTTGAGTTTTATTAAAATTATATAATTATATTTTAATTAAAATTTTAGTTGATTTTAATAAATTACAATTTTGAAAAAAAAATTGTAGAATGTGTAATTTTTTTTTTTTTCATAAATACATATGCAAGTTGTGAAAAATGGAAAATGAGAAATTTTTTTATTTCATTTAGTGAAATCTGGAATGTTGTGTTAATTTTAAAAATAGAATAAGGGAGATAATGTAAAAGGAAAGGCATAAGGTTTTTTTAGGAGTATTTTACTATTTTTAATTTTTAATCTTTTTAGTTGGTTCTTCTAAATAATTAAAATTTTTATGATCCTTGTCAATAAATATATTTTCCTTCAGGTCCTTTATTCTTATTTTCCAAAAAAGAAAAGAGCCTATAATACATATATTACACTGCTCGTTGCATCAGTAATGAATGAAGACCTTGAAAATTTTACTACAACCCAGTAAATCATATGGTTTCCGTGGAACTAATTAAGGGCCAGTGTCAGCACACTTGGGGGGAAAACACTATCTTCCCTTCCCAATCACAAAATCACATTAACTTAGCCCAGTTGTTTTAAGGATTAAAATAAACTGGTTCTGTTCATCGAAAAAAAAAATGATTTTAGTAAAATTAAATATAAAGAAGTTGTTGGGAAAACATAAAACTTAAGAAGTTAGGGCAAATGGTACTTATTAGAGATAATTTTAAAAATTATAATTATTTAGGAGAATCAAATACAAAATATAATTTCAAAAAAGTTAAATTACTCCCAGCCAAATCCCTATATTCCCTATAGCTACATCTCCCATGTTTATCGGTAAACAAACAACTCCTAAGCTATCTTTTAAAAAAGTAATTGTTATTAATCTAATCTTGAGGAATGTATTTTTAATTATTTTTTACGATTTAAGAAAAAATCGCTTCTAGAAAAATAATTTTTAAATTTTTTTTATCAAAATACATGAATTAATTTTTAATCATTACTCTTTTAGTTTTGTGTAATTTGAAGGGAAACAATTGTTGAGGTACTTGTAGTTTTCTTCAAAGTTTAATTTGGTATTTATATATTTTTTATTTTTATTCTTACCTTCAATATAAGGCTCATAATACTAACAAAAAAAACACACAACTACCTAATTAAAATACCATTTTCCTTTTTTTGGTACAATATCATCTTAATTTAATTTAAACAAATAGGCCCTTGTTAATGAAGCCCAGCCTTGACAACCCACAAATCACTTTCCTTAAACGATGTAAAAAAGCCCCAAATCACTTTCCCCACAAATTATTTAATTAATTTAAACAAATAGGCCCCTTTTTTCACATATAGCTAAAAAATTATTTTTATTTTACATTGTATACTCATTAAGATAATTTTTTTAAAAAATAAAGATAGAAAAGGAATTAAATTAAATTTCGACCATCCATATTAGATTTACAATTAAGATCCAGATATGATAATTTGATGAGCACCCAGAGTCCCAGACCAGTTCCAATTATTTATCACCGGCGTCTTTGTACATGTCCTCGCCACATAGACACTATTTGAAAAGAAACACTCCTCTAGTCCTTTATGCATGAGCTACATATATAATTAATTTGAGATATTGTAAAAATTAATTAAATTAATTATTTGTAAGAAAAAAATGTATGTTAGTTTCTAAAATGTCATATCCTCTTAATATAGGCAATCAATATAAATAGTTTGAAAAAATATTATAGGGTAAAGGTGAAATCCCCCAATTAACTTTTACTCCATGTGAATGGGAAATTCGTCAAAAAATTGTAAAAAAAAAAAAAAATTGTCAAACTAGGGCATTGTTTAAACAAATTGTCAAACTAGGGCAATTTGTGGTGCCACGTCAGATGGCACCATTACCCATGTGGCGCTGCCACATGTGTGGCGCCAGCACAGTTGGCACCACATTTAAAAAAAAATTATTATATAATATATGATATTATTTAATATATATTATATTATAATATATATATATATATATATATCACATTTTAATACATTTCATATTCCAAGTCAGGTCAACCAAGTGTTCACGATTTCGAGAATTTTATGAAATATTTTTTTTTAAAATGATGTTTTATTTTCGAAAAAATTTTCTCCTGGGGGAGCTACCCCTTGACCCCGCCCCTAACTGGCTAGCGGGACCGTCGTAGGGTTCCGGCTGATTGTTCGTAGGGTTTCTGCTGATTGTTCATAGCGCATATATAATATATCATGATTTTATTTAGCGTGAGAAACCCTACAAACAATCAACCGGAACCCTACGGTGGTTCCACTAGCTGGTTAGCGGGCAGGGTCAAGGGGCAG
This sequence comes from Acacia confusa, assembly GCA_037074495.1. NCBI lineage: Eukaryota > Viridiplantae > Streptophyta > Magnoliopsida > Fabales > Fabaceae > Acacia > Acacia confusa. The sequence continues at coordinate 39,088,679 of CM073502.1, read as the reverse complement.
CGCCCTCGGGAGGAAATTTTTTCTAAAATAGAACATCATTTTAAAAGGAATATTTTATAAAATTTTCAAAATTGTGAACACTTGGTTGACCTCGCTTGGAATGTGATATGTATTAAAATGTGATATATATATATATATATATATATATATATATATATATATTAAATAATATTATATATTATATAATAATATTTTTTTAATTTTTTTAAAATGTGGCAGCGCCACATGGGCAGTGGCGCCACGCCATATGGCGCCATCTGACGTGGCGCCACAAATTGCCCTAGTTTGACAATTTGTTTAAACAGTGCCTGATAATTTTTTTTTTTAACAATTTTTTGGTGAATTTTCCCCATGTGAATTAAGTAGGGTAATATGTAAACCATTAAGTCAGGATGACCTTTTCTGTTCAACAAGTACATAGATGCATTAAGTATAACCTTTTCTATAGTGGCGTAAGGATGGAAAGAGTAGAGTGGATTAGAACCCACCATTTGACGAGTAAAATTATACTTGAATTCAACCAAGAAAGTAATGATCATCACATTTAAGTAGTTGAATAGTAAAATACTGCTAGCAAATTATTATTAGCATCAAGCACGATCTGTAAATTGAAGTTAAATTACCAATTGCCAAATAACCCAAATGAGAAAAACACATCCTAAGTGCATGTTGTCCAATCTCAAAGTATGTTGCAAGAGAGGCAACCTGTGGGGAAATTGAAACGTATGAATGCGTGACCCCTTAAAAGCTAACATAAAATTTAAGGTTGCTTTTATTGATCGTCTCTCCATTTCATTGAATTTTAGTTTTAATTCATGTAGTTTTAAATTGTTGGTTTTGATATGATTTTGTATAAATTTGGTCTGACTTTAATGACCTTACTCTATATTTTTAACAAGTTTTTATTTTGGTTCTTATACTTAAAGTCAGATAAAGTCCTTATAATAAAATGGACTAAAACCAATGATTTAAAGGATCAAAACTAAAATTTGATCAAACGAAATAATAACGATATTAACCCTAAAATGTATAACGAGAGGTAATTAAAACATCATTAATTACCTTGGTCAAGATTCCTGGAATTGAATCTTTCATAAGGATCGGTGAATCGAATATCCTCCATGCTTCCATCATGTGTGAGTAAATAACTGGAATTGAATCTTTCATAAGGATCGGTGAATCGAATATCCTCCATGCTTCGATCATGTGTGAGTAAATAAACTCCGATTTTGTCAATAGCATAGTACTCGGACTTGGGTTGATATACAATCTTCACATGATTCCACTCATAATTTTCTCGACCACATGCGTATTTCATTTTGTGATATTCATCAGAACGAGGATCATCCAAACGTACATCACACACAACCATTACATCCTCATTTGGAGCAGCTTTATGCCATCTGCGTTTAGTTACTTTTCGGTCATTGATTAACACCACAGCTTCCATATAATCTTCACGTAAGGAAATCACTCCACAATCTTCAGGCCCAGTAAAAACATATTTCGTTGATCTAAACACTGAACACAGAGATGCTGTAGGAAAGTCGTTACGAAACCAAAATGAAATGCTTGATCCTCTACATTGGTGGTGGAACCATTCCGGTATATTAATGCTTGATCCTGATGATATACCATAAACTATATCTGGACTATTAAAAAATACGCAGTCCTCAGTATTAGTGAGGGCAGACCTGAGCAATTCCTGTGAAATAATTGGAACAAATCTTAAGCAACAAATATATACTCATCCCCTTTTTTTACGAGGAACAACTATCAAAATAACGCAGTTTGAAATGTTAGTTAAGAGTAATAAATATATAACTTTTATAACTTTCTTTTCAATTATATCTTTATTTAGAAAGAGTGTATATGACAAGCACAAGCTCAAAAGGAGAGTTAAATCTCCAAAAGCTAGCCTATAAAGATGGAAAACCTAATGGATTTATAAACCCCACTTTAAGAACTTGGCTCTCCGATGTGGGACTCATAACACAGTCACCCCCTCAAGAGGGGACATCTCCGGCGGCTCTACTCCACGGCATTTCACTCGGCCTTACCGGTCGGAACCCTCCGTGGGTAGCCCTCTCCGGAACACCGACTCTCAATGAAAACATCAATGTAACGAGCACAAGCCCAAAGGAAGAGCTCAGTCCCTAAAAGCTAGCCTATGAGGAGAGAGAACTCAATGAATTTATAGACCTCACTCCAAAAGCTTGGCTTCCGGATGTGGGACTCATAATAGTGTATATGAGAGATAATGTGTGAAAACTTATTGTAGAGAGATAATGAAAGACATACCACTTTTTACTTTATTACAAGTCACTTATACCACGTTTTCTGAAACCAAGAAAATCGTTAAATGGATAAAATTTTTCATATATACCCTTATTTTCAAAGGGTGTACATTTTCTCTAACATACTTTTATTTCTGTATATTTACACCCCTCTCTCTCTCTCTCCCCCCCCCTCCCCCCCCCCCCCTCTTTTTCATATGTGCCTAACCAATAGTGAACAAGAGTAAAATTTACAAAACTTCATTTATTATCATGCAAATGACTTGTATTTTGAAAAAAAACTTTTAGATACAAGTGACTTATAAAAATATATAAAGTGGTATATATTTAATGAGCGTAAAAATGAAAAAACCAGTTTAAAATTTCAGACAAAAAAGATTTGCTCTCTACATTAATGACCACCCATATGAGAAAGAATGTTTCTTATAAAAAGAACCGAATGGAATGGAGTACTACTTCTTTGGTCTTAAATGTAATACCTAATTTGAAGATGAATTAATTTTAGTCCTATGTCATACCTTTTTTCATTTTATAAGATAAATGTATCATTTTTCACCAAATAAATTTGACTAACGTATAAACAGATACATAATCTAATGTTATAAAAAATAATTTTAGAAATATCACATCACATGTCACATATGCTATACTTCAACTTAAGTAATTTATTTAACTTTTTAGTGTCCCTAAATTGAATTGGATAAATAAATTTTACATTATGGATGGGAAGAGTATATAGTTACACGAGCTCTCAATAATGATGTACGTAAATATCAGAAAGCTAAAGAGATTAGAGGAAATATTTACCTCAGTCAATAGTAAGTTTCTGGACTCTGAACTCAACGACGTGCAACCTAGTGCTTCCAAATGTTTTATTCTCAAAGGAATTCCTTCAACTTGTATAAGGAGCTTGCAGTTATTTAAAATAAGTCTCAACAAGAAGAAACAACATTTTATGCATGCGGGCAAAGTTGTGAAATTATTTCCCGACAAGTCCAAAATCTTCACAACCTTAAACTTTGTAAGTATAAATGGAAGATCTTCATCTGATATATTACATTTTCGAAGCACAATGGTACTATTAAATGCAAATATTCTGCCCTTTTTTACTTCTTCTCGGGATTCCTTCATTGATACAAACTTTTCACAGCTTTCAGCAGTTAGCTTTTCAAGGCTTCGCAAGAGAAAAATGCTCTGTGGTAACTCAATTCCCCTAACGGTTAACCGTTGAAGTGACGCAAGATTGCAAATTGACCAAGGCAATTTTTCTATGCCAGTTGCAGACAAATCAAGATATGTCATCGTCTTCATTTCGTTTAGTATTTCTGGAAAGTACTTTAGATTGGGGCAATTACTTAATTGGAGATTCATGAGAGAGGGTAATTTGATGGCACGAGGAAAAGTCTTAAGCTGGGCACAGCCATATGCACTTAAGGTTACAAGTTTTGTTAAATATCCAACTGAATCATGAATTTCAATTAACCCCTCACAAGATTGAAGGTATAATTCCCTTAAATGGAAGAGATGTGATAGATCAGGGATCTGTTTAATATATTTGCAGCCTCCAAGATTCAAAACACTCAAACTTTCGATATTCTGCATTAACCAAAGCCATGAAAAAAAAAGTATGATTAGAGAAATTATCAAATCCTCTCTCTGTTCTCTTTTATAAGCACCTATAACAACTTTATCTAAATTAAGGAAGTTAATTAACGATAATTAGTCATTTCTTGTAAAATATCAAAATTTCCCTCAATATATAAAAGTCATATTTAGAATAGTTTGATTAATTAGTTAGAAAGTTTAATAGTTCGTCAGGATAGTAAGTGATTTTTTTTTTTTTACACCTCTAGTCCTTAATATAAAGGCTAATTGGGAATTGTATTTAATTCTAAATACCAAGTTGATCCACTTTGTCCCTCATATTTATCCTTTTTTTTTAATTTATAAACTATCTCCATTGATTTTACAAGTTAAGAGGTCCTGCATCTATAGGTAGTTTCAATACAAATGATTTAAAAGGGTATTTTAGAAAAATTAATGCAAATTTTGACAAATAACATATTTAAATAATTTATTTAATCTACCTAAATTAGTTATGTAGATCTTATATTAAGGACTAAATGAATTAATTAATACTTTAGACAAACATGTTATATTATAACATATATATGACAGAGATTCTTATAGTAAGATCTGGAGAGAGGACAAATGCAAATAAGATAAGGGGACTTACCTTGATTGTTTCCAGTGAATTCAAAGAACTATGTGCCAAATCAATGACAACAAGCTTCTTTGGACAAAAATTGTGAGGCAAAAATGACCCAGGATATTGCTTCCATTTCAGCACTCTTAAACTATTTGGAAGATATTTTGCACTTGCAGAAAATATAACATTCTCAAGAATAAGAATTTTGAGATTTTTCATGTTCTTGAAGGCTTCTCCATCCCAATTTATTTCTATGCATTCTTGCGATTTGTCTTGAACGATGATGCTTCTAACTTCATCAGTACCCTTTCACAAGCCCACAATATATGTAAATTAAAATGTACTAGAAGTTTGATAAACAAGCATAGAAGCAAATGGAAACTTTTATATGCAACCTATATTCCGATCCAAGTCAATGTGGGCCATACTCAAAACACACAAACATATAATAAAAGCGAAGTACATCTCAAACACAATTGAGAAAATTTCTTTAAACCAATCGTCAAGCAATAATACATAGTGTTTGTGTATTCAGATGGTTCTTTGGTTTTTCTTGAAGTTCATTTTGTCATTTTCGAAACTAATGAAACTTATAATTCGTCGAGATCATGACAACATTTGGCGGATCAAATAGAAGCTGCATCACGAAAAAGGAAGCAAAATTACATTAATCTATCAACTCATGTCATCACGTGAAGTTCTCAAATACCATTCTATCTCTAGCATAATCATTTATTTCAATTATATATGTTCATTTACTTTCTGAGCCAAAAACCTAAATTGACCACTTTACGTAACATAAGGGAAAATAAGTGTGAATCGATCATAAAAATAATGATGCCATCAAAACATTGTGAAAAGAACAACAAAATCATGAGGCGGAAAATAGAAAATCTAAGTTTGTCTCACTTACTGTATTTTCTTCAAATATATCAATGATATCTTGAGGGAACCACAATCTACTTCGTTTTCCAGCCTCATATGGTGATTCTTGACGAACAATTTCTCGCCCCATATTTTGTATTAAATCATGCATTTCAATACAATTGAACTTATAACTAAACCAATCCTTCTCAATCTTTATGAGGCATTTGTCTACCAACACTTGAATAGCATAAAGAGGATCAAAACCATGAGCTTGTTTCACCATATCTTCCACATATTTCAATTCATTTCCTTTGAAGAAGCAGGCAATGTCAAGGAAAATTTCTTTTTCAACTTGTGTTAAGCTATCATAGCTTGTTTTCAATATATTTTGAATGTCTTCATGGGGTATTCTTTCATACACACTTAACGCAGATTCCCACTCCCTTATTCTCATACCACACAAGTGAGAGCCTACAACTTCAAGGGCTAAAGGAAGACCTTGGGCATAGCATATCACACTATCCACAACTTCCTTGTAACTTGGATCAACTTGCATAGTTTTGAAGGCATTCCAACACAACAACTCAAGTGATTCTTCATAATTGAATGCCTCCATGTCATATGTGCTTTCAATCCCATGTCTTACAAGCAAACGTTTATCCCTTGTTGTTATAACGATTCTACTCCCAGGACCAAACCAATCACATCTGCCAGCAAATTTTCGTAATTGCTCATGTTCATAAACATTATCAAGAATCAATAGGATTTTCTTTTGTTTAAGTCTCTCTTTTATTATTGCAATTCCTTCATTGACATCATCAATTTTGATGTCCACTCCTAGAATCTTTGATAGCATTCTCTCTTGCATTTGTTCTAAGCCAATTTTCTTTTGGTTTTCTTTGATATCATAGAGAAAGCACAGACCTTCAAAATTATCAGCCACTGAGTTATACAAAGCACGTGCTATTGTTGTTTTACCCACTCCTCCCATTCCACAAATTCCCACCATAATGACCTTGTCTTTTAACTCAAGCTGCAATAAAGAGTTTATATTTTGCAAACGAGAATCTAATCCAACTGGATATTCAGCAATATGTAAAAGAGCTCTATTGATTATTCGAAATATGTCTTCCACAATCCTTTCAACAACCTGATATTCATAATCATGCCTAGAAAAGTACAAAACTCTATGTCAGGTCTAATTAAATTAACTCAATTCACGTTTCATATGCAAAATAATATTTGAGACAATCAATTTTCTTATATCGTGTTTGTATGAAGCTAGATAGCTAGGTCACAAATATTGGAAGATAAATAGGGGATTAAAGGCACTTTCTCCTGTCTATTTTAATACAAGTTACACATAACCAAATTATGTAAATTAAGATGTTGGTTAAAATTGGTTAAATGCAATAAATATGTAAAGATTGTGTTTATGTATTTTTTTTTTTCAAATATACCTTTATTTATAGAGAAGATGGGTGAGAGATAATGAGTGAGAAAAAAGATGAGAGAGAAGTAATAAATCCAGAGACAGAATCAATTAGGGTAAAAATATGTATAATAGTAGAAAATTAGGGGGTAAAAGGACTAGATCTATTCAAAAATTGTATCTTATAAAGGATCCAAAGTTACCTAGTATTGAAATGTGTGCCAGAAATATTAGATACTTCATATAATGCAAGCTTCCAACTTTGAATCTTCTCTTCACTCGCCCTTAAGTTATTTGTATGCATAGCCAATGCTTGACCATACTTTTCTTTTTGATGCCGCACCTCTGAAGGCTCCACATTGTAAAAAATTGGCCAAACCAGCCGATCCTTATGCTTAATACATTGACAGATTTGGACAAGTTCGTCAAGGCAAAATGTTGAAGAAGCATAATTCTCAGAAAATACAATAATGGCCATTCTTGATTCTTTGATTGCTTTGAGGAGTTTTGGTGTGATTTCATCCCCCTTTCTTATTTCTTTGTCGTCAAAGAAGGTGCGAACTCCCTTTTGGGTGAGAGCATGATTCAGATTTCCTGTGAAACCGTATCGGGTGTCTTCACCTCTAAAACTGATAAAAACATCGTAAGTCCAATGATAGTGAAAGGAGGAAGAATTAGTTGTTGATGCTAGCCCTGTCATGATGGCTTCTACTAGAAAATAGAAACAAAGAAATCAAAGTTAATTTACAATGAAAAATTGAAGAGGGAACGATACAGATCTGAATGAGTTTACTATACTGTGAAAATTGAAGCAGCTGCGAGAGGCACAATAAAGCAATGGAGATTTGGAAACAAACCAGAAGAAAGATGAACGCAGAGAATAAAGCACTATAGCTTGACTTACATATCAGGAGAACCGCAAATGGGAGTTTAGTAATACAATTTTTGCCTTGCTTTCTAGCCGAATGACTTTTTATTTTATTCGACCACTTGCATGATTGCATCAAGTACGCTAGGTATTATTTTATTCTTCTTACTGGGTCTTTTAGATATATAATAGTGGAAGTTGTATTTAAAATAAAAATGGGTCGCTAACCAGAGGCATGGGAGTTAGCCTGGCGCCCCCTTTTTTATTTAAATTTTGAAAAGAAAATCAGTTTATATGGCATGTTGTAAATTCCACAGCAAAAGGAATCCAAGTCTTGGTCAATCATACACGCATAGAAACATGCAAGCATTGACATTATAATTGCAATTATATGTGTTTAATTTAAAAAATGGAAAGGCATAAGGTATATCTCTGAATGACCTAAACAGTTATTTAAGAAATGGTGCTCAAATTTGTCTTCAAATATTTGATAGTCTGAAACAGTCAAGTATTTGTACGTAGCATATTATATTATATATATATCTATATGATGTATTCTTATTTGACAGGGCCATAAAATATTATTAAATTTGTAGTAGTGTTTATATAAGATTTCATTTTGATATGTAAAGTGCCTTCTTAATCCTTTAACCCTAACATTGTTCTCATTATCAAAAAGAAATGTTGACGCATGGTAAATTAATTGGATGGCTTTAGCCTTTATGGATTTGCAAGGCAGATCAAATGACGAGATAAAAATGTTGTACCAAAAACCAATTCACAAGTGAACTTCTCTGTAAAAAATTGCTGATTTTTTTTTTTGGGTGATAAAAAAATTGCTGATTTGAGAGATGCAAATTATGCCAATTATAAGGGAAACGCACAATTCGCCTCCAAAGAGAGAAACGGTAGAACTGGCCGGCGAGGAACTGCAAAACAACGTTGCATCAGATCAAATGCACTGTTTCCTCTCAAAAATTAATATCTAAGCCCTCGATTGTCTCCCTCATTGTTTCCTCTCATTTCCTAATCTCTCTACTCAAAATAATTCACAAACCTCCATTATTTTTGACCCCTTCTCAGTCCGCAGAGAGAAAGAGAGGGATCTGTTAGAGAAAAAAAGCTCCAAATTTATATGTAATTGCGGAGACACCAGTAAAAAGGGTGGAGGAGAAGGGAGGAAGACGCAAAATTTTTATCTTAATTTAATGTAATTTTAAAATATAAAAGATCATTACACTAAATTTTTTTTTTTACCACAATTATATGAAATAGTTGAAAACGCATCTTTTCAACATTTATTTGTTGAGTCAGCATTTTTCTTTGATGGGAGTTGACGGTGTTAATATTAAAAGACTAAAACTATCCTTTATATACTCAAGAGATTAAAATGATATCAGATAGTATACTTTAACTCTAATAAAAATTGGTCGCTAATAGGAAGCAAGGTTAGCCTTATGCCCTTTTTTATTTTTTATTTTTTATTTTTTTAAAATCAGTGTTAATGATAATCAAAGACCAATATTCACAATTGAACTTTCAAAATTATTAAATTAAATTCAAACGCGGACAGAAATAGTAGTAGACACTATTAATAATGCAAAGGAAAACGAGAAAGTCAAATACAAACCAGAAACGAAATAATAATGATTTTTTTTTTAATAAAATTCAATGTTATGAACTACAAGTGTACAACTTGCAGGGATATAGGAATTTCCCTTGATTTGCGGATATCACGTCATGATGGCATATATGGATGTGAGAAGTTCTCTTTGGTAGATCTACCAGAGAAACACAGAGATATTCACACAAACCCGATAACGATGACCAGCGAAGTGATGATGGGAGATTAAAAAAAAAAAAAACGCATTATGGTATGTATATATGCCTCCCAGTAAGGAATGTAATTTCTGAATAGAAGGACCTAGCTAGTTCAAAATTTAATAAAATTATAGCTTGACTTCTATATCAGGATCGGCTGCAAATGGGAGTTTAATAATACAGTTTGCCTTGCTTTCCAACCGGACGATTTTTTTTATTTTATTCGACCACTTGCATCAAGTAGGGTATGTATTATTTTATTCTTTTTGCTGGGTCTTTTATATATATAATAGTGCAAGTTGTAATTAAAATAAAAATAGGTCGCTAACCAGACGCAAGGGAATTAGCCTTGCGCTCCTTTTTTATTTAAATTTTGAAAAGAAAATCAGTTTATATGGCATCTTGTAAAATTCCACAGCAAAAGGAATCCAAGTCTTGGTCAATCATACACACATAGAAACATGCAAGCATTGACATTATAATTGCAATTATAAATGTGTTTAATTAAAAAAATGGAAAGGCATAAGGGCATATCTCTGAATGACCTAAACAGATATTTAAGAAATGATGCTCATATCTGTCTTCAAATATTTGATAGTTTGAAACAGTCAAGTATTTGTTCGGAGTATATATGATGTATCCTTATTTGACAGAACCAAAAAATATTTTTAAATTTGTAGTAGTGTTTATATAAGATTTCATTTTCATATGTAAAGTGTCTTTTTATTCCTTTAACCCTAATATTGTTCTCGTTATCAAAAAGAAAATGTTGACTCATGTAAATAGGATAGCTTGATGGATTTGCAAGGGAGATCAAATGACGAGATAAAAATGTTGTACCAAAAACCAATTCACAAGGGAACTTTTCAAAACTATTTATTGAAAATCAATTTGTTTTTCCTTATAATTTTATTAAATTTTTAATTACCTAGGTCCATCTATTCAGAAATTATATTCTTTACTGGGGGCGTATATATACCTAAGTATATGAGAATTTAGCCTAATTTATATGAGTAACTTGACCTAAGTTTTGTCACTTAATAAAAATATTAAAGTATCTTTCCAAATTAGCACATATAATTATTTAAATATTTTAAAAATTGAATTAAATATATAATCATCACTATAGACCGTTCAGATTTAATTTAATTTGAATGGATCATATTTATTTATTTACTTCTACTTTCTTTTTCAAAAAAATATTTTAATGTCTACAAAATCTAAGATAAAGATTATCTTTTTACTGTCAATTTTTTAAATAAAAAAATTATTTTGATATTATATTTCAACTATGTGGATCTCACCAAATTGTCTAGTGAGCTCCCGGCGGTACTCATTATTGCCATGAGATTGAAACTAGTTCGGGTTTGTATTGGTACTCAACCTGAGAAACCTATTACTTATCACTATGATGAAATCTAAACAATTAAATTTAAATTCAATCTGAACCGATTAATTTTAAAATTTTTAATTTAGTTTTTTTAATAATGAATTCATTTTTATGATAAATAATAGTTATAAGATTATATTTGTTTTAAATTTTACATATACTAACTAAAACAAAAAATATTTAACATATAAAAATCAAATTATAACGCCCCTAATTTCTAAGTCTTTTATGATGACCAGTTATGTACTTATAACTCTTATTAAACTAATTCATGTGTATTTATTAGAGTGAAGAAATTAACAGATTAGAGTAAATCATAATAGAGAGCATGCTTAACGTTTGGATGAATAAGTGACTGATAACATACACCCAGACATATGCTGGTTAATTAAAATTCCCGAAGGAATATAAGCGTAATACAACTTAAAATTCTTTGCGGTGTATCCGGTTGGCATGTTAGTGGTACAATTATCGGAATATTCAAAAATTATACATAGTACTATCCCAAAATAAAATTCTGGCTGAATCCTCACGTGTGTTGCTTACCATTTTCTTCGGCTCCCGATCCTCCATATCCTGAAGCTAGGGTAAATTCTGAGATTCAATATTCATTGAATCTCAGATAACAATCAACCTCATGCTCAAATAAAAATAGTATATGTATGATAGATATTCATTACATTTCAGCATTAACCATACATAGCACACAGTCAATGTAAAATTCACAACTCAACAATACATAGTACACAACAAATGTAATGTTCACAACATTTGCACTCACAAGTATCACGTCTCCACGTGTCCTCAGCAATAGGAAAACATACATATGACGTTATTATGACTATAACCCGCACAAAGCTAAATGTATGTGAACAGGTGACCTAAGATCGAGTCTTAGCCACAGTACATGACTCAAGACTAAATCTTGTCCATGAATCTATGAATCATCTAATCACATATAAGCATACAAGACAACATGAGAGTTATAGTTACAGTACGCGTCCACACCTTAGTCTCCGTCGCTAGCGGTACATTCACCTTTCAGTACTGATTTCTGACTTTTCCGGATATCCTATAATAGTATCACCGCATTATTTTTCTTATAAATAATATCCTAAGAGATGTCATTACCAATATTGGCCTTTCTAATTATTATTTATTCCCTTTTCTAATACCAATATTATTAATTCCTATTTCTAATAATAACATCATCATCATCATCATCATCATCATTATTATTATTATTATTATTATTATCTTATCTCTTTTTTTTAATAATAATAATATTTATTTATTTTATTATTGTTGTTGTTATTGTTATTATTATTACTCTACAATTAGTTTGACTCCCTAGGGCTATTCTAATATTCAGTATGACATCATCACTTTAAATTAGAAGTTTTATATTCAGATATAACTATAGCTGGAGTCACAAATCACATGAACTTATGTTTTATTTTGATGTCAGACGACAGCTTTACAGAACCATTAAAATTGCTACGGTATTATATCACAAAGTAGTGCTAGTAAATAAATAAATTCTAGGGGATCTTCTGTGGATCGCAAGTGGAAATAATTGGTGCAAATAAATGAGTATAAGTAAATAACTAAATATTGTGAGTGATTTGGAGTGTTGAGGAGAACACTATGCGCATTATTGGCAGGGAAAACAGCCTTGATATTACTGCTAAGGTTGCCAAAACCAATAATGCGTTGACTTGTCCAGAGAATTGAAGTTGCTAAAGTGTATATATATAAAGCAACTTTGGGTTTCATAAACACCACCCTCCACCACGTAACCATATATATATACTATCCTATTTTCTATGATTGTGTGCAGTAACTCAGAAACATGACGTAGGCTGAAAAAACGTCCCTGTTGTGACATTCATACATATATAGCAGTAAACTCATATGGAATGAAAGCTATGTTTTCAAAATCTTCATACTCAAACTATATTTTCTAGAAGGAATGAAATGCTCATGGGTCCTGCAGATCATGTGTTTCATAGTGTGATACACCAAAATGGCAATTCTTTGCCCGTCAATCACCAAGAAGAACCCCAAAACACATGCCTATACTTGTTCATTCCATTTTTTCTTAATTATTCAAGCAATCTCTTTTATTTTGTAAGGTTTCGTGTGGCTGTTTGAAATTCTCCAACATGAGAATTTTGCTAAAGCTTTCTCTATTTTAGCTCCTAAAAAAACAGAGATCCATGTGTATGTGTATAATAGCAAAAAAATTTCTCTTTTGGTTCATGATACGTGTGTGTGTAAAAGATCAGCAAAACAACAATTTTTTTTTCAAAAAAATTTTGGTTCCTAACACATATATGCATTCTGAACCTTCCTCTGTTTTATTATTCAGCTAACAGAGCATCAACTTACTTCACACTCTACAAATCTCATGCTGGGAATCATGGAAGGCATGAGGAGAGAAGCTTAATGACTCACCTAAGTTAGTTTTTGGCTTGCACGACAGACTCACCGCCTTCACCGTCTTTCTTGTTGCCTCTATTCCGTTTTGAATCAGGTTGAAGATCAGCTGATGATTCTCGTTCTTGGTTTTTTTTTTCTCAGTTGGTTGAGGCAATGAGGATGAAGAGAAGTCAAGGAACAATGTTTATATATGTTACTTATTATAAGTCACCAACTAACAATTTTTACATACCAATAAAAATAATAAAAACAGTTAAAGTTAATAAAGTTGTCATATAATTTAAGTAACTTTCAATATTACTCCTACTAATTACATTAAATTCTAATATTATATTAATTATTACTCTCACCTACTACCTTTATTAACTAGGGGCATACATGAAAAAAATATAATTAATGCTCATTAAGTACATGCAAATACCTTATAATTAATGCTCATTAGAAACATAAAAGTACCTCAAATAAATTTATTAGTAAATGCTTTATAATAGGTACTAGAGGAGGGAGTATAATATACTAAGGATCCTGTCTGAAAAACAACCAAAAGTCCGAGAAGGGAAAGACTAATGGATATGCGACAGTGACTTAACTGAGAGGGCGTTCGGCTCGAGAAGAATGGTTGTGTGTCTGATCCTTCTGCATTTCTTTTTCCTGATAATGTGTTTCAGCTGAACCAAAATTAGCTAGTGCTTTGCGTGATCCTTTACTGATCTTTTCCTGATACATGATCTGCTTCTACTATATGTGTTTACCGTTGGTATTCCTTTGCGTAAATGTCGCTGCAATACTGATATATTTTTCCTACTCTTATGCTTTGAAGAGGCTGTGGGTGAAGAATTAATGGCTATTGAATAAGTGGGATAAATAGGTTGGGCATGATGAATTCCAAATGGAGGGAGTATATATATTGATTCAATTATTTCATGGGTGCTGCTCACGGGTTGGGCTGATGAATGAAAAGATGCAGAATTGTTTTACACACACACATATATATAAGCACATGCCTTTTTTTTTTTTAATTTATTATTTAATTATAGTTATTAGATAAGTGTTATAAATAAATCCCTAATTTAATATAAGGATTTTTCCCTAAGACATAAAATATCAATTCTAAAATTTTTAGTCCTAAAATAATCCCTTCCTTAAATTTATTATTTTTCCAAATTAATTTAAAGAAAATAAGCCTTACTTTCAAATAATTAGTTTTGTAGTTATTTTAGGCCAAAACTCATCATTTAATTTTTATATAATATTTAAATTTAAATTCTTAAATTTAGGATGTTACACAAATCTCTTACTATATAAAATTAGCAGTTTGAGCAGCTCTTCTACAGCCATGTAAGGCTGTAAGCATTTCACCTAGTTTATTTTTTATTTACCTATACAGAAGCAGTGGTTTGAGCAGCCTCTCCTCTGGCGTAGCAAAACCCAAAAAATTTAGTCATGGCATTTTGATTTTCAAATTTTATATAGGTATATATTTTGACTTAAATGATAATTTCATAACTGAAATATATTTTATACCAGTCAACAATATATAAAAACAAAGTCATTGTTTGAGAGGCTATAAAAAAAATAATATAAATTAAATTTTTTTATGAAATAATATAAATTAAAGTTATATGAGCGTATTCCATATCTAAAGTTAATTCAAATCAAATTGTATAAGGCGATAAGAATTGATAACATTTAAATGTTATAGATAGAGTAAAAGAAAAATTAGAAAAATCATTTAGTTAGTTATGCAAAATGTATATATGATCCTCTTGACAAAATAAAACTTATAAAAAGAAAAAATCTTTCTGAGGTCTAAAAGAAAATTTGAATAAATATATTTAAAAATAGTATAACTTATTGTAAATTTTTTATCATAACATTTTATACTTAAAATTAATTATTACAGTACAAATTGGGTTAAAATCGTTGGCATCGTTCTCGAGTTATCTTACTTTAATTTGCCTTCCAACCTTTGTGGCTGAGGGAGAAATTTGGGGTAGCAGGAAAAGATAGGAGAAAGAAAGGTTTTGAAAGTATTAGCCGTCAGATTCATACTCCTCAAAGTTGCCTATTTGGTTTGAGGGAGAGGGGGAGAGAGAAAAAACTTTTACCCTCTTTTTAAAAAAAAAACTCATGGAAACTTTTTAATATTCCTAAAATATACCCTCAACAAAAAAGAATATTCTCTTCATTAATGGCAATTTGGTCAATTCTCTTCTTTCCTCACCCTCCTCTCAAACCAAACACACTATAAAAATGTACGCATGATGCTTCCTATGAGCCTCAGATGTAATACTTGTGGGAATTTTATCTATAGAGGCACCAAGTTCAACTCCCCAAAAGAAACTGTCATCGGCGACAACTATCTGGGAATTCAAATATTCAGGTTTTACCTTAAATGCTGAACTGAGTCGCAAAGTTCATAGATTGGGCCGTTTATTAGTGATGAGCTGCTTTTCTCGCTAAAGCAATCAATTAAATCAAGTCGTAATTAATTATGTAATATAGGGTCAATCTGGGTCATTCTCCCAATGAGCAAGTTGTATTGTGGGTTTCCTTTAAGTTGAATTTAGGTAATAAAAATTAAAATGAAATGAAACTAAACTAACTAAATGTAAGATGAAAATGACTTTAAATCATAAATGAGAATGAAACTAATCTATATGAATTTGAATGCAATTTTTGAAGGTTTTTTTTGTATGAGAGAATAATTGAAATCCTAATAAAAAGATAAAATAATAAAGATCTAGTTCAGTTATAATGATGAAGGGGACAACTTAGGAATTGTATAGAGTTAAATTTCTTAGCCTAAATCAATTAATTAGACTAAAAGGAGATTAATGAATTTAATTACCCAATTGAACATGAGAAACCCTCTAGCTCAACAACACATATTCTACTAGAAAACTCATAAGAAATAATCGGTGGCTAATTAAACCCATTAAAAACCAATCACAAAATAATCTTGGAAATCTTGTTTCCAATTATCTAATTAAATAACCAGATAATTTATTAACTCAATTAAACAATTAAGATAACAAACCAAATTAACAATTAAATTAATAAAGAAAATTCAATTATTAATTTAATTGACAATCTAAAGGTTGCAAACAAGAGTCCAATAATAAACATAAAACTTCAAATTATCAATCTAATCCAAAAGAAATAAGTTTACAATCTAAAACTAGATTGTTCTCAATTAATACAACTCGAAATCCTTTAAAACTAAATAATCTCAAGTTTGAATTAAAAAAATAAAAAGAAAGATACTCTCTTATAGTCTTCAAGTGTAAACCCTAGGCTCTAGCCTCCTCCATGTTACTCCCAAGTTACCTCCAACAACAATTTAAGCTTCCATGACAGTGCCCCCTCCTCCAAACATCAAGCAACTCTCGGCCATTCAAATTAATGAATAAAGGATTTAATAGATGCAGGAGGAGTAATGGTGGGTCCCGTGGGAGACTTTTCACTAATTGAATGATGTCGTAAATGAATGAGAATAATGGATGCAGGCAACTGGAATGGATAATTGACAATATTGGAATGATGCCAATTCTCCTCTGCGCCTCACGTCTCTCTTCATCTTCGGCCTGTAGCTTGCGGCGTTTTTGCGTTCAGCGTCTTCAATTCTCACGGCCTCAGCGCGTGTTGGCTCTTAATAGAGAGCATGTGGTGGCCCCTTTTAAACCTAGCAGCTGTTAGGTTAATTATAGGAAGAAGAGAGGAATTATGGGTATTCACTTGAACCCATTAAAATCTAATAAGCTCAATAAAATTTTACTATTAGATTTTCTTTTGGCTTCTAAAGTCAATTCTGCATCGTAAGATATCCTAATATGTTTTTTTCCCGTCCTGCAAGAATTAAATAAACCCGTGATCTGTCATATATTTAGAAATATTATTCAATCACAAAATATTGATAAAAATATTAATAATTTAAACCCAATAATCTCATAATTAATTCTAATTTATATTATCTCCTAAAATTGACTAACAATTCAAATATTATCTAATATATCCAAATTAACCTAAAATAATCCTAAAATAAATGATTAATGTGGGATAAGATATAGTAAAATTCGGATTTATCACACTCCTATAGTAGTTATATACTTTGTGTTAAGGTAATTGTTATGTGTTGCGGAAAAGATCTCATACTATTTGCTCCCATTCAATGGCCGTCCACTGAAGATTTTAGGGGTGATATGAGTATGGATGTGTTGACAAGTCATTGAAAATTATATTGTTTATAAATCATAAATAATTATGTTTTATATTTTTGGATGTTTAACGTGAATTCTGGTAAATTTCATAAGATTTACAAATAATTTTAGAAGGAGACACTCTCCAAAACTGATTAGTCGTTAAACAGCTTGTACTAGAATCTAGAAAAGGCGCGGAATATATACCGGTTGATATTATTAAGTAAAAGTTGTGTTTCCTAAAATATTGTTGAAAATTTTAATTATCAACCAAACCTAGTTTGAAAGAAGTTTTCCTTTTACACGATTCACACCTAAAAAGAGGCATGTTTTGCTGATGGATTTTTTACCATCATTGATGGATGATGTTTCAAATCTTACCAAAAATAAAACATTATCTTTGTCTTTAATATAAAGGTTAGTTGACTAATTTGAAAAAGGTTAAATAAACTACTTAATTATAATATATATTATTGATCTCTATGAAATACTTATGAATATTATTAAATTATACATTAATTTATATAACAAATCAGTTTAGAGAAAAATGATAAATATAAGATATGCAATGAAAAAATGATTTTATATTTAGGACAAAAATTCGCTTCTAAACTAGCTTTTATTTTATGTTTAAAACCGGAGGTGGTACATATTATTATCAGCTTATTTATTCCCATATACTATAACAAAAGTTAAAATTTCGCCCTAGGAGGAAAAAAAATAAAATTAACAATGAAAGAAAGTACTATATTATCTTTAATATATAACTCTGTTGACCAATTTAAAGAGACTAAGAAAAGTAAATAAATTACGTAATTATGTTATCTATTGCATGATCTCAAATACATTGTGAATTATCAGATTATATATTAGTTTACAGATCATCATGCAAATTTGTTTTAAAAAAACCAATAAAGATAAATCCTTTAAAGTAATTTATTTAACCTCAATGTTTTTTTACCATTATTTAATTAGCCTCATCATTCTCATGGAAGATTGCCTCTTTTTATTGGATGAAAAGGTGAATACTACATTAATCAGACGTTACATGACACAAAATGACTGCAAAAAGCAGGTTCTTTTTTTTTTAGTAATAGTAAACTAAGTAAACGTGCTTAGCAAACCAAGCCAATAATTTCATGAGTTGAATTTCTCTTATAATCTTTTTTTCATTATCCCTCATAATTTCTAAATCATGCCCGTCCAATCAATCACAATACTACTTTAACATTTCTCTCACCTTTCCAATCAACGGTCTAGATTGAATGATGATAGAAGATGAGAAAAAAGATGAAAAGAAAATCCTTTTCCATCATTTTAGATGGGCTTCCTCTGCAGCCATCCAGCTTCTTCATCTTCCACGTTGTCCCTCACAGTCCATCCATGACACACCTTCATAAAACAATCATCCTGCCAATAACATTAATCATCTTAGTTAATGTTCGTTTCTGAGAAGCCAAAAGGGAGAAACAGATGAAATAGAGATCAATGTTATCATCATCCAAAGTTAGAAGCTTTACTCATAAATAAAAAGGTCAACGTCTAAATTTGTTATGGAAGTTTTCGTTGAAGAACAATGTTATCTAGAAAGTTCTTTAGGTTCAAGGGAAATTTACCTATTTAAAAAAAATTAAAAAATGAGGCACTATGCAAACATATTACCAGACTAATGCAGTTGGTGGCACCATCTGACACGGCGCCACAAGTGACGCCATGTCATCTGACGCCACTGTATGGCGTCAGTACATTGTGAGCCTTTTTATTATTTAAAAAAAAAAAAATTAAACACCTGCGTTTTTTTTATTGTTAAATGATATAGACTGATATCAGTATATATACACTGATATCTATCTGCGTTGTGGGTCCACTGGCGTCACATCACGGTAAGGCCATCTATAGGGTTTAATTTATTACAGTATATTTGAGGCCTCGGGAAACTCATGCTCACCTAGCACATTGTTATAGGTCCTCTTATAGTTGGATAAAGAAAATTTGTCAATAAATGATAAAATGATTTCAAAAACCTTCCATCTCGTGCACTGATATAACAAACTTAGTCGTGCGTTGATATATATATATATATATATATATATATATATATATATATATATATCAATTCAATTGAAGTTTAAATTTTTACATTTACAATATCTACAGTTACCATGTTCAGCAAGTCTAGTTTATACTCAAACTATTTTATTTAAATAAATTTGTTATCTTATATAAAATATTACATTTGATCTTTAATATAAGACACACTATAATAAAAAATTAAACTATAAAATGAGTCTTACATTAACAAAGCATATGTTAATTAATTCTTACACTTTAAAAAATTATATTCCATTAATTTCTCTCTCTCTCTCTCTTCTAACCAAGACCATTCAGTAATGCTAGGTTACTATTGAAGCACATGAGTGATTCGACTGACCCTTAGTCGTCTCGGGGTCAAATCACTATTTATCACGAATTAAGTGCAATACAGTGCAATTAACTCGGGATCGTTCTCTTAATCAAGGAGTCAAATTTATTTTGTATTTCCTAAGATAAACTAAGTGATATAAACATGGTTAGAAATTTGGGGTTCCTAAATAAGTTTTTCTCTAATTAAAATGTATAAGAAAAATAAAGAAACTATTCCTATATTTTTTAGTCTTTTTGGAAATAACGAAAAATACTTTGGATAGAAAATTTAATGGTGAATACTCTTGGTAATGAAGAAATGACTATCCTTACTCTTAAAAGATTATGGGAGTTAAAATTAATTAAGTCTTAAGAAAAACCTCAAGATACCACTTGAGTCCAATACTCTCAATTAATAGTAGCTCCTATAACCATAGCTAACTACTATCCCTTGAGAGATTGTTCGAGCCCACTTAATGCGTAATTGAAATTGGAATTATGCAACATGAGACTTCTAAATTTGAGTACTAAACAGTCCCTCAAAAGGGTACAAAGCAACCACATTAATTAGACAATACCACGCTAATCAACATAGCTTCATTGAAACCACAAAAAAATTCATTCTCATATAAAATCACACTACAAAATCCAATCTCAACTACAAATATCAAACTAACAAAGATAATTACCATTAATCTCAGTTCCATAATCATATATCAAAATTTAGCAATTCAAATATATAATCCTAGACTAATAGTAAGATAAATAAAACTCCCCTAATGTAGTCCAATAAGCTCAAGAACAATTCTTCATCACCAAGATCCAGAAGATTAGCCACTCATGGTAAAAAGAATACTCGCCGGAATCTGGGAATTGTTCACCGGAAAATTCAAGGTTCTCGCCGGAAAATTCAAGAAATCGCCGGAAACTTCAAGAAGGTCGCCGGAAAGTGCAGAAAACAGCTTCAGCCAGCTCCAACTCAGTCCGGCGATGAAAAAGAAGAAGATGGGGGTATTTTTTCGGTGCTCAAACTCTCTCCCTCGTTCCTCCTCTTCCCCCTTTCCTTTTCTCTCTCCTTTCTCTACTTTTCCGGCGTCGTCTGTTTAGCCCGACGGTGGAGTGACGGCGTGGAGGATGTGGTGGAGTGAAGGAGGGAGAAGATGCTCTTGCTCTCGCGTCTTCCGTGAACTCTCTCCCTCGTTCCCCTTTTCTTTTTTCTCTCTCGTTTTCAAATTCTCCAGCCGCCTCTCTGTTTTCTTTTTTCGTTCAGCTCCTCCAGCCCTAATTAATGGTTCCTGGCGTTTTTAATATTCATTGCTGAATTCTCTAGCTGCCCGTGGGTCCCACTCTTCCATCAGGTCATTACTCCCTGGTCAAAACGCAAGTTTTGACCAGGGACCTATTTGCAAAAGTGAAAAGGTTTTCTTGAGGGACCAAACTGTAAAGTCAGAAACTTTCATAATTTAAATTCAAACTTCCATTTTCAAATTTGATCTAATCTTTTTAGGTATCTATAATGAAAATAATTAATCTAACACCAAATATTCTCATGAAAATCAATGATTAAGAATAATTACAATTTCTTTGACAATTTTGCCCTTTTTAATCATAATTTCATGTATTTACTCTTAATCTTAATTTATCATAAGAAATGCATTTTAAGCTCAACAACTACGACAAAATACATTAAGAATCCCAATTTACTATGAAAAATCACATAAAAATATGGTTCAAGCAATGAGTACGACAGGCAAAAATACTGACATGGGGGTTAGAATTTGGAATTTGAGTAATTTGGGCGGTGAGCCGGTGACACACTATGAAGCAAGTGGTGTCATTAATACTCATCGTCTTTGAAAATCAAACATAAAGCTGGGGAGTGATGTGACGCCAGTGGACCCCACAACGCAGATAGATATCAGTGTACATATACTGATATCGGTCTATATCTTTTAACAATAAAAAAACCGCAGGTGTTTAATTTTTTTTTATTTTTAAATAATAAAAAGGCTGACAGTGTACTGATGCCACACAGTGGTGTCAGACATTCTGACACTACTGTGTGACGCCACTTTGTGGCGTCAGTCAAACTGGCGCTACTTACACAATGGCGCTAGATGACATGGCGTCACTTGTGGCGCCGTGTCAGATGGCGTCACCAACTATATTAGTCCGGTAATATGTTTGCACAGTGCCTTTTTTTGGTATTTTTAATTTTTTTTTTAAATAGGTAAATTTCCCTTAGATTCATTGTTGTTCTGGAAATTTTAATGGTATAGGGCAAAATTGCTATGTTTTGAAATTTATGGGGTGACATTGAACTTGAACAAACTTTCGAGGCAACATTGTTCCTCAAGGAAAACTTTCAGAGCAAATTTACTCCTTAACCCTAAATAAAAAGTATGGTTAAAAAGAAAACAAGAAATGAGACATATAACCTGCCCCAAGTTGAGCAGTTAGGACCTCTTCAAACTGTTTCACTAGTTCTGGAGGGTAGTATTGGTCAATCTCAGCTCCAAGTATTGCAATTGGTATATTAACCCCTGAAAAACAACACCGAATGATTTATTCTGCTCTTAGCTAGATTCATTCCTTGCTGCTACTTCTTAAGTACAGGAGTGGGTTCTAATAATAACTCAACATTGCTGAAAAGAAAAACATGTAAAATTGTATACCCTTGATGTCATCCTCAGTAACAAATGATGGATGAAATAGTACAGCAGCTTGAATCATTCCAGACTTGGCAAGTTCGACAACACACTTTGCTGATAAGAGGAAAAAAATCAGCACCATTGAACACAGTTAGTTGTCAATATTCAACATAATTACACCACATATTTCGATTCATCCATTAAGTATATTTATTTCTTGTGGAACTGATAATGGCAAACAGTTAGCTAGTCACTCATCGCCCCAACAAAAAGATGCAGCCCCAACAGCCAAAGCTCTCATACTTTTTAAGGCTTCAATTAGTGGTTTTGCATCTTCAAATGCTTTTTCCTTTGAATGTAGTATAGAAGAATCAGAGACTAATGTGTTAGTCACATAGATAATGACAAAAGATTGGTTTTCAATATAATGATAGAAAATAGTGGCAAGAACTAACTGGATCATGATCTTTACGCCAAACTGGCAGAGGTCTGTTGGCATTTTCGTACGCAAAAGGATCTCCATACAAGACATCAGGAACCACTACATAGTACCCTTTAGCTGCAAGCTTCCTGTAAAACAAGAGGCATTAGTTTTTACGGAAATATAACACAACTAATATAAAATCATAAATCCAATATTTAGTGGTACGATAAAGGAAACCGTGAGAAAATTATAAGCGTTAAGCAACATTTCTAGATAAAGTGAGGTATGCATATTCAAATGCATCTTCTCTCTGAGGATTAAGAAATGTAATATTACTCAGTATCCCTAGTTTAGGTTTTTTAAGGAAAATGTGATACTATGACAGTTGAAAACAAGGGTAATAACATCTGGATCAAATCCCACAGTGACCATCTGCACGTAGCAAGCAGGAAAATAGAGTAGTTTTACATTATTTTCTCAACATATATGTCCTTACTTCTAGAAGTGCAAGAGAAAAGGTATTGATCATAAATTCCTTTCAGTTCCATCAGACATCACTCTGTGACTATGGAGAATGAAGTTTAAGATATAGACTAGCTACTTATACAAATAAGTTCAGCTATAGTTTTTAGCTTGATGAGAAAACAGGAAATTAAAATATTAGACAACAGAAGCAAAAGTTAGGCATACCTTAGAATCGGAGCTTCATATCCTGCAAGATAAGTTGTACAGATGAAGTCAAAATATGACAGGGAAATAGTAAGTCTTAAGTAAGAATAAAACGGTTCAAATTCACCAATAAATTATTGGTATAGGAGCATCCAGCATAATTAACTCTCTAGTGGACTAAAAATACCAACAAACTTTTAAAAGCGTAAAATTTTCACAATGCTGTTAGATGGGAGTTAACCGCCGTTTTCTGGGTCCGGAAAAAATTACAGAATCGTACCCAAATGTTTATGAAACTATATTTAAGCCCAAAAAATTCAAAATTTTTATTTTAGTCCCTCCATGTACTTTATAGGAGGGATTAAAGTGAAAATTATAAAAAAAAATTTAAGGCTGAAAGATAATTTTCTAAAACTTTGAGTTCTTTTCTGTAATTTTTGGGGGTCATCCCTACTCCCCAAATCCACTCTTGGTTACAAGCCTTTTTTTGAATCTTAGCCTGATTTGGCTTGTGGCTTATTAAGGAGGCTTTTAATTTTAAAAATTTTGTAAACAACCTAACAAACCACACACCTTACCTCAAAACAAGCCTACTTCAAAGAGGGCGAAAATATAATTACTTTAAATAAGCAAAAAATAGACATACTTTAAATAGGCTGTTAGATGTAGGTCTATTTTCAGCCTATTTAAAGTAGGTATGTTTTCACCATGTTTGAAATAGACTTGTTTTGAGGTGAAGCCTGTGATTTGTTAGGCTGCTTACAAAATTTTTAAAATTACATGCATCTTTAATAGGCCACAGGCTAGGCTAAAGCTGAAAAAAAAGGGCCTCTAATCAGGGCGGATGTTGGGGATAGGGTTGCCCCGCAAAAATTACAGAAAAGAACCCAAAGTTTTAGAAAATTATCTTTCAACTCCAAAATATTTTTATAATTTTCACTTTAGTCCCTCCATATAAAGTACGTGGAGGGACTAAAATAAAAATTTTGAATTTTTTGGGGTTTAAATATAGTTTCATAAACATTTGGGTGCTATTTTGTAATTTTTTCCGGACCCAGAAAACGGCGATTAACTCCCATCTAACGGCATTGTGAAAATTTTACGTTTTAAAAGTTTGTTGGTATTTTTGGTCCACTAGAAAGTTAATTGTGTTAGGTGTTCCTAGACCAATAGTTTGTTGGTGAATTTGCACCTTAACCCATAAAACAGCGAACATTTGTAACTGTACTTTTGTATTCATTGAAAGGACTGAGGCAAGCAAAAAGTTTATAGCCATGAAAAAAAGAATCAAACTACAGTTTGTAGTCAAAACGTGTGATCTCAATAAAACTTAAAATTCCATAAGCTGATCATCAGTACACACCATCAGCACCCTGACAATTTTAAGTACAGAACATGGAAAGATTTGAATGTTCTAAGAGCATGAGGTAGAAAAATTATGTTGATTGTAAGAGATACAAAAACTTCAGACACCAAAAGAACATCGTGCTTAGAATTGGAGAGACCAGAGACATAAGAGTTGAGGCCACCGAGTTTTTGAATATGGCCTGCTCCAGAGTTTGGATCCAGGATTGGTGGGTTTGAGAAGCACTCAGGTATTATATATATATAGTGAGATCAAACCTCACAAGAAAGATATATTCCCACTATTTCTTTAGGATATTGATGCAAAGTCTTACGAGCAATTGACGACTCCCTACATAAATTCATAAAAAACAACGGGCAATACTTAACTTTTTGACATCTCTCAATTTTTATGATAAAGCTAAGATAAGGAGAAAACTATGTTAAAACCAATTTTGAAGAGGGAAAAAAGTATCTGCTATCGGTTTATCATGTCCCCCATATATTTTGCAAAATGTTGGTGCAATTTGATTAACCATACTCGACTACGAGTGTAAGCTGAATCCTGTCTCATATGTGGTATTTCGCCTGTGCCAGCGTTCGTACTGTTATCATATAAACAAGCACTAATTAAGCTAGTCCATACAATTATTATTTAATGAGAAATGAGAATTCATCATTTGCAGTTTGAATTGCAATTTCATATCAAACAGTTTTTATAAGGCCTTCATCAACCAAGTGTTATTGACTTTGCAGCTCCGGGATTTTCATTTGATAGCAACAGCAATCATGCAACTTATGGTCCATATCTTCACAATCTCCTGTAGCTTCTTAGGATTAATATGGCAAACATATTTCCTCAATGCCATTCAATATTTAGATTTTTCCAAAAGCAAAGAGTGAGATTTGTATGGATAGAAAAGCAGTTTACAACTTGTGACTTTCTTTTTTTCTTTTTTCTTTTTTTTGCTATTGCACCCGGTTCACCAAAACTTTGCCCTGACTAGTCCAAATTGAGGTTCTGTCGGGTGCACACGTAGGGACCGCTCCCAAGAAAGTTTTCTGCATCTACAAGTACTCGAACTCAAGACCCTTGCTTAAGTGACCCAAGTCCCTTCCACTTGAGCCAACTTCCGCTGGTAACTTGTGACTTGGTTTTCCTACCTTCTTGAAGCTAAAGCAACAAGCCTATTTGGACTTTGGAGGGAAAGAAATTTACCTGCCCACCAATTTTTCTTGGTCATCAAGTAGATTATTTTGACCATTGATCTTTTCATGGCCACCAAGTTCTTCACCCTATAAATAAAGCTTCATGAAGCCCCTTCAAGCATCCTCAAAAGCATCAAAATAGCAATACACAATGCCATTTATTTAGTGGATTTTGCTCCACCTTCAAATATGGATACAGGCTTACATAAATTCTGTGTCTTCTATTTATCCCCAAAAAAACATCCCTCTGCTGCCAAATTCCTAACATATATACCTCCACGAGGTTCTTAACAGTAGTACTTTTGACTCTAACATCACAAAATATGATAACATTAATGTTTATTTAGTGACTAGTAGTACACAGCATGCAGGTCCAAGACCTTCAGAGACATAGGAATACAATACCAGAACAGTTGAACTTCACTTTATGTGCTTGGTAAACCAATTCAACATGTCCTGATGAGCCTCTTCTGCACTCTTGACAGCTGCCTCATCTTCCACGTTGTACCTTACTGTCCACCCATGAGACACACCTGGGTATGTCTTCACGAAGCTTTCAAACTACAGACACAGAAATTTTGAAGTTAGGTAATGCGTCTATTCATATTTTAGACTTGACATATCAAGATGGTTATACAAACTAAAGAGGATTTCCAGAACATCGTCTTTTATTTAGAAGAATTTCCTGACTAAAAGATCCATAAAACCTCAGGATGATGAAACGGCTTCCTTAAAGTTTACGAAATATTAGCAAGGGAGGGAAATGGTCCCCTCACAACTTCTCACCTGTGCTTTTGCAGACAAAATCTCCCCATATTGGTTCACCTTTTCTGAAGGGAAAATATGGTCAATTTCAGCTCCCAATATAGCAATAGGAACCTTGACCTCTGGAGGGAAAGAAAACACAAGCAAAAGTGCCACCAATCAACATAGTGAGTTCACTGTATATAATATGAACTTAAAAACATTGCACAGAACCAAGCTTACCATTAATTTCGTCGACAGTGATGGGACCGGGATGCAGCAGAACTGCAACCTGAATGTCATCGGACACTGCTAATTTCGCCACCACAACCCCTGCACAAAGCTCGCAAGTTTAACATTTTGGCCTACTCTATGGAAGACCACATTCAAAAATTTCAATGCACAACAAAGAATGGCTTTTCTTCACTTGATGATAATTGAAATAAAATGTTCACAGAGAAATAACTCACCTCCCCAGCAGAAACCTGCAGCTCCAATGGCAGTAACACCTTTACTTCTAAGAGCAGCAATAAGAGGTTTTGTATCTTCACTTGCTTTATCCTATAAGGAAAATACATCATACCATGCATGATACAGTTATGATAGTAGAACCTTCGAGCAGGTGAACAAGTGGAATGATTCACATCCCTTAGCATGATCAAACTAACCGGTGCATGAGCCTTTTTCCAAGCGTCTCTATCAAATTGAGGGTTGTTTAGATCAAAGTAGTCACCATACAGAAGATCAGGAACAACCACCAAGAATCCCTCTCCTGCCACTTTATCCGCAAGTTTCCTTCACAGCAAGACAATGTCAGATTCTTTTACACCAAGGATTTAGTGTCTCAATTTCTCAAAAGAGACAATGTTTTGAAAATATCATTACCTTAGAAGTGGTGCTTCAAACCCTGCAAATATTTTCAAAACAACATGATGTTAAATTTGAAACTTTCACTGAGAATGCGAAACCCAGCTTCAGACTTGTGTCGAACAGATTAAATAAAACATAAAATAGAGCAAGCGACTGAACAGTGAACAATTAGTTGGAAATTATATAAGAAAAGGAAGATGAGAAGGTGAGCTTGGTACCGAAGACATCAGAGATTAGAAGGATAGCTCGTTTGGAATGAGGAGGTCCTGTGACGTAGGTTTTAAGCCCTGCGAGTTCTTGGACGGTCCCTGTTTCATTTGAGGGCGAGGTCAGACTTGGCGGGTTCTCAAAACACGAAGGACCTGACATTTCTAAACTGTGCTTACTTCTGCGTACAGATCTCAGAGCTTTGCGCGAGTTTTATTGAAAGGAAGTTTTGATGACAGTCGATAAGAAGCAAAGGTGGATTTGAGTTCTCTTGACTAACAAGTGCGTCACCGCATATGTCATCGAGCCATTACACAAAGGTGGGTTTTTTTTTTTTTTTTTTTTTTTCCCTGAACACAAAGGTGGGTTTCAGTACGCTTGACTTACAAATGCGTCACCGCTCACCACACAAGTCATGTATCAATTGTATCAAAAAAGTCATGGAGCCGTTCAGTAAGGGGTATCTTTTTTTTCTTTTGTCTTTTTAATAATGAGAACGTTAAAAGGACTAGAAAGTCACTTTACCTATCAAAATGAAATCTTATATAAACACTACTAATTTATTTTTTATTATAAGACATCAATTAATAAGTATATTTAGTTTTTTCATAAAACATTTTATTGTTTTATAAGAACATTAATTATTGTTTTCCATAATGGTGTTTGGATATTGTTATTATAGCAGCTTTTTCATACTCAAATTATCAAAAAAGACATTAACTTTTGTAATAATTTCATATAAAGATAATATTTTATTTTAAATATTTTTAACATTAAATTTAAAAAATACCACAAATGAAATAAATTTGTCTACAAAATTAAAATTATAACATTTGTCAAGTATGTAACATGATAAAAAAAAAATAGCTCAAACATATATGTATTAATAAACTGTATAGACTAAAATCATTTGTAAACAATAATTATCTAAAATAATACTATATTTTATATTGAAACAAGTATTTCTTTCGATTTTAAATATAAGGCAGAGTTAACTTTTTTCAGAAAGATTAAAGAAACTAAATAAGTTATTTAATCATTTCATAAGTTGCGTATTTTTAAATTACATATAAGTTTATTAGTCAATCTAATTAATTTGGGGGAAATTAAGATCTAAATACTCTAAAATAATTTAATTAGTTTTCTTAATTATTTTTAAAAAATCAATTTTATCTTATATTTAGAAGTAATAATTTTTTACTTTGAATCGAATTTTCATAGTAAAGGATTAAGCACGGGTTGTTATTGGTGATGGTAGAGAGATGACGAGAAATCAAAGGGTCTTGTGCCAAGGATCACCATGATCGGAAAACATATATGAAATTGATCAAAGACGAAATGGGAAGCTTTGAAAATATCTTAGGGATGAGCTCGCAAGCTAGGGAGATTGGTGAGAAAATTGAGTGGTGGTGCGTGATCTTCAAACTTGGGTCTCTTGCATCGACTCCGTTCTGAAGAGTCCAAATCCATGGATGAAGGTTGGAGAAAGAAATGGAGATTTGGAAGAAGGGATGGATGATTTGATTGAGGGAATCAAAAGGGAGATGGAAACAAAGAAGACGGAAGCCTTTCTTGTAAGCCTTTCAATATCATATATATTAATTGTACCCATTAAGTTTATTAATTTCGTTCTCGGAAGCTTTTCTTGGTTTAGTCACTAAAATCATCTCACATAGAGTTAACTCACAATTGATTTAATCTAAGAGCTTATCAATAATATAGCACATTAAAGTATACAATGTAATGTCATGCATTCCTTAGCAGAAAAATAACAACACCATTGGATCCAAGATGAAGAGAATACATTTGTATTTCCCATCACACAGATTCTGAGTTCCAATTATGCTACTATCATGTATTAAGAATTTCATATATGTATCTTAAATATCATGCTCAATTATTACTATCTTATTAACCTCTTATCTAAGAGTTGGGGTCGCTTAATAATTTATCTAGGTTCACTATTCAAAGAAAATTATCTAAAGCGTTAAGTCTCCATGCTTTTGAAACCTAGTCTAATTTTCCCAGAGTTTCTCTATAGTTTCTAGAAAAAATATCCTAAATTTCTTATTCAAATCATATATGTTTCCTAATAGAAACATTTAGGATCCTTTCTTAAATCTTTTATAGTTTCATGTATTGGGCATTTAGACTAGGCTTAAAGACTTTATTCTTCTTCACTCTTTACTTAGAGGGTCGATATTTCTCTAAACTCTCCCATGATCCAGAATTTGGACATTGTAAAATCTGTCCATTTGATATTTTTTTTCACTTTGATCCAACATGGCTTCTTTAGTATTTAATTATTCACTTTTACCTCCGTTTTCAAGTTCAATTATAACCTACCTTACTCCAGATTATTTCCATGTTAAGGTTGTCTCTAAAATTCTCAAATTCGAATGGGTAAGCCCCTATCTCATTTATTACTCAAAGACTCAACTCCTCTAAGTAATTTATGTTTGGATAAATGTGGAAAAAAATTGTCTCCTTTCTAAACTTTATATTATTAAGAGGTTCATATTAGATATAAGTTTTTCAACAAAAGAAATTGTTCAAGAGACTCAAATCTTTTTGTTTCAGTGCTTTAAAAACTCTATTGGTTCATATCTATCAAATTAAAATAAAATAAACTATTGCAAATATTTGAAGATTTTTTTGAAACACGTGAAAATCATTGTAATAGCACTAAAAATGTTTAAAATAGATTAAAAATGTTTTAAAATAGTCATATTATATGTCTAAATATAGATAAAAAAATTTAGAAACAAAGCGCGACTCAATTGGTACTAAAACACTCCTTCATGCGTATCTAGATGAAGGAGGAATAAAAAAAACACTGGAAAAATATATAAGAATAGAAAATCCTATTCTTATAGTGTTAACCCAAAAGATTAGTCCCCCTCATTCCCTCTAATCTCCCCCTCTCAAACCAAATTTATTAAGCCCAGATTTTTTTTTGATAGAAATATTAAGCCCAGATTCAAAACAGCCCTAAAACACTCTTCCTTTTTTTTTTTTCCTCATCTTGGCCCACTTGCCCAGATTCATTTGAACAGTTTTCTTTTAAAAAAAAAAAAGTGAAGGGACCGTTTCACGCATGGGAGGAGCATGTCGTTTTGATAAAATGATTCATTTGTCCTAGATAAAACGACACGACATTTTGTCTCATCTTCATCCTCCAGCTAGGTTGCAAAGTCAAGTTAACCAAAAAAAAAAAAAAAAATTAAAGGCCTAATGGTCAGCCTGTAGGCCGGCCGGTCCTTTTAAGCCTGACCCTGCAGAGCCAATTTCATTTAGAAGTTCTAATTTACAAGTCTGGCCCTGCCAGCCTAATTTCTCGACTCTAATAATAATTATTTTTTATTGTTATGATTTGATTTATTATTTGTTGCAGATAAAGATTATGCATGTATTTATGATATGGGTTAAGATATTCTTGATATATTTACCTATGAAGCAAAGCCAGTCTGATTTCTCGGCTCTAATAATAACTATTTTTATTGTTATGATTTGATTTATTATTTGTTGCAGATAAAGATTATGCATGTATTTATGATATGGAAGAAGATATTCTTGATATATTTACCTATGAAGCAAAGCCTACTACTCGAAGTGAAACACAATCAAATGTTTTTGAAATTGATAATAATGATGAAGAAGATGAAAATGATAGTCATCATACTCATACTGTTTAGTGGTAAGTTTGTTATGCTTTGTGTGAGTTACTTATGGATAATAGTTTGCTCTTGATTATAAATTAGTAGCTGTATTTGTTTATTGCATTAAGCTTTTTGTGTAGGCATTAATGTTGATAATATTTATTTGCTAAATTAGAACTTTAATTATTTTATTTTTAAAATTATATTCTTTAGAAAAACATTAGGAAAAAGAATTTTAATTCATTAAAATGTCTTCCAGCCAGTAGACCGGCCCTGTCCCACATGTTTTCAAGCCGAGTTTTAAAAAAAAGATGTTTTTCTTACCCTAAACTTAAAAGAGCTGGGCCTGATCCCCAACCCTAGTAACACCAGACTTGGTGGAGCAAAGGGTTAGGTCCCTCAAATTTGACCTACTTCCTCTCTAATCCACGTTTCTGATGTTGGTTTTCGTGTTCTTGGTACTGATCTCTTCTTTTCTTTGAGAGCTACGAAATGAAATTAATTTTAAGGCTTGAAAACACCATTTTCCCTGTGACCCACCCACGAAAAACGAACGTCGGTTGGTTGCCACGTGATTCCAAACTTCACTTGCGGTGTGGGTTCCTGGTTTCTGTTCTTACGTTCTGCCGTCCTCTATTCAAGGCTATTGTTTTCATGCGAAAATTATCTTAGTTTTCAACTGACCCAAGCTCAAATAATCTATTAAGTCAATTTCATTTTTTCGTACAGGAGAGTTTCCTATTGTTTGTCGATGATTTATTTGAGTTTCATATTGCAAATCCTTTTGATCATTTAAATATTATACTTCACATAAAACATCTGGGAAAAAAAAAAATAGAGGCATCTCGATTTCCAGATTCATACATATAAGATCGGAAATAAAAACCCAACTAGGCAGAATCATTAGAAGCCACATAAGGCCAAGAAAAGTTCATAAAAAATATTAACATATCCATAAACCATTATATATAGTAAATGTAATTATGCTTCTGGAAAAACAAGATTATGGACAGTGACACTACACATACAACAGATTTTTGCTAGAAAAATAGAAGCGATATCTATGATATCTATATTGTTAGTAAATAGGTGTCTTAGAGACAATTTATTTTGACAAATGAACACTTTTTTCTATTTAATATTTTATGATTAATAAAATTGAGCATTTTTTTTATCTTTATCATATTTGTGTTGTGCTTTTATTTTAAGTAAATATGCTTTAAAGATAAAAACCTTAGAAATAGAACAAGTGTTTACTCAAGGATCTATGATAGGGATCATGATCATGAGGACTCGAGAACACTGGATGTCTATTGCCTAAAATTTGTTCTTAGTCTTGAATTATCAAGAAAGGGTATTGATGATCTCAATAAAACTATTACGACATTATCTATCTGTATAAAGATACAAGGTAGGG
The DNA here is from genome assembly GCA_037074495.1 of Acacia confusa. Lineage (NCBI taxonomy): Eukaryota > Viridiplantae > Streptophyta > Magnoliopsida > Fabales > Fabaceae > Acacia > Acacia confusa. Next base: position 39,055,557 of record CM073502.1, on the reverse strand, counting down.
ACCTTATGGAATACAAGCATGTGATGTCTTAGCTGATGTTGTGGGTGGAATTTGTTGGAGAACAGATAACACCGAACAGACTCACCAAGAGACTTCACAAAGATTTGTAGGAAGTATCATTAGATATAAAAGCCTCTCAACGTTTGATAGTGCAGATCATCTTAGACTTAAATATGTGATCGAGCACTGTGTCCTAAGATCATATTTTGACTATACAACTCTATCCATCTGAAAATGGGGAGAACGGTGTACTCTTGGGTATGACTCGAATGAATGAGTGTAGATGGACATATCGAAAGGACTCACAGTCCCTTACAAGGGATTAATCTTTCACAGGATTGGTAAGGCTTAGATGACTTCTAGTTAACTTGGAAATCTGTGCACAGTAAGTGATCATGAAAAATCATGTTCCATCTTAGAGTTAATAGAAGAAGATTCCTAGTTCTGTGAAAAAGCACCAAGAAAGGGAATAAGAGGCACCATCCATAGGTGATCATTTCTTGTTCTTCGTTTCCAAAAACTTAATCTCAAGAAATTTAACCTTCTTGAAATAAAGAAAACCCAAGAACCTTGACTCTTCAACCTTGCTGTCTCTTGGCAAGCATCCAAGGAAGGGAGGAATCAAAGAGAAGGAGTTCTCAAGGCAATTGGGAGATAGCCATGTGGATCAGCGTTAGAAGACCTCATACACTTTGAAATATTCAATGATCTCAGATAAATCTAGAACCCACGTATTTTAATGAGTAGATCTTAAAACTACTTATGAGTATTTCTTTATAGTTTAATTTGAGGTAATTTATGAACGCCTGTAAAGAGTTATGGGATCTATAATAAGTAATAAAGTTTGAAAAACATAATTATAATTATTACCCATAAGTATTGTAAAAGTTACGGGTTCTCATGAGCACCCGTAAAAAGTTACGGGTTTTCCATAACGTTCAACAATTGCGCAGACACAGTAAAAATATTGAAAAGTCAGCTTGATTAGCAAGGGAAAAAAAGTTATTTAATCTAAAAATGGTAACCAAGCAAAAATTAATTATATTACAAAGATTCTAAGAGAGTTACTGTGATTTCTTTATAATAATAATAATTATAATCTAAAAATATATTTAATTAAATACTCTATTGTTTATTAATTTTTTAATAATCATTTAACTTTTTTTTATTAATTTTTGCTTGATTACTATTTTTAGATTAAATAACTTCTTTTCCCTTGCTAATCAAGCTGACTTTTCAATATTTTTACTATGTCTGCGCAATTATTGAACGTTATGAAAAACCCGTAATTCTTTACAGGTGCTCATGAGAACCCGTAACTTTTACGGTACTCATGGTCATGATTATAATTATGTTTTTCAAACTTTATTACTTATTATAGATCCCGTAACTCTTTACCGGCGTTCATAAATTACCCCAAATTTAACTATAAAGAAATACTCATAAGTAGTTTTAAGATCTACTCATTAAAATACGTGGGTTCTAGATTTATCTGAGATCACTGAATATTTCAAAGTGTATGAGGTTTTCTAACGTTGATCCACACGGCTATCTCCCAATTGCCTTGAGAACTTCTTCTCTTTGATATGTATGTGTAGTATTCAATATTATTCATGTCTTTTTCAGTCATTTTCCATCTCAATTGACTTTTCAAATAATAATCTAAACACACATCAGTTAGAAAAAAGCCACTTCTGCAAAAAGTCAAACGGGCAATCCAAACACAAATCAGATAGCTTAACCTGACTTTTTTTCCTACCTGGCTTTTATAAAAGTTAGATAGTTTTTAAGCCACCGTTCCTACCACTAACCCAAACAGACCCATTATAAAGCTAATAATACAGGTTGCGTCCACTCCTAGAAACTAGGTGGGTTGGGTTAAGGAAAGTGGGCCCATTTTGATTTATTATTTGTTATCAAAACGGACCGGACGGTTTAAACTAGAAACCAACGAACTAGTCATCTAACCGGTTTAATTGGTTTAATAATTTTTATTTTTAAATAATTCATTTTTTTCTTTTATTCAAAATTATATATCAATAACCGTGCAATCTTTACTTTCTCACTCCGGGTTAACTCCAATTTGATCTAACCCATTGACCCGTGACCTATATAGTGTTTGAATTAGCTTTTGAAGAATATTTTTTATAATTAACGGGGCAATTATATGGATAAAGTTTATCCCAGCTTGTGGAAAAACACTTATGAAACCATGATTTCAGAAATTACCAAACACGCACTCTACTACCTCAAAGTGATTCTGTGACCAGTCTATGTTTAATAACCTCGATATATATTAGATCAAAAAAGTGCGTTAGGTAAATGATTAAACAATAACGATCATTTAAATTAAATTTGCTTCTGAATAATTAAGAAAGTTATTGGACATTGAAACGTGACTCACTTGGAACTCAAAGTCTATATTTGGAGAGAACATAAGGTTGCCATGGGTGCATATGAGATTAATGAATTTATTATGTATTCTATTTGGATGATATATATATCGTGATTATAAGTAAAAATAAATGTTGGGTCTATGGGGAGCATCTTCAAAATATGTAACAATCTAAATCTAAACTAGGACAAAAACAATGAAAGACTAGTGAATATATATATTCTATTTGAATTTGATATTTTATGTTCTTATAATGTATTTTTATGATTTGTGTTTGTGAAAAAAAAAGATATTTCATTATATTGTTTTAAAAAGTACAAAAAGGGGGGAAAAAAGAAGCTTTTTGCATATTTGGTTCTGCTTGAAGCAGAAGATTAAAAGCTTGAATATTTTAAAACTTGGAGGCTGTAATTATATTACACAGATCCCTGATCTATCAGATCTTCCACTTTTAAAGGAATTATGCCTTCAATCATGTGAGAAGTTAATTGAAATCCATCATTCAGTTGGATGGCTAGCATACCTTAAAATCTTGAATGCACGAGGCTGTGTCCAGCTCAAGCTTTTTCCCCCAGCCATCAAGTTACACTCTTACAAATCTCGAAGTAAGTGGTTGCTCGAATCTCAAGTTACCAGAAACACTAGACGAAATGAAACTAAGACATGTTCATTTGGCTAGAACTGTCATAGAGAAATCGCCTTGGTCAATTCGCAATCTTACTTCACTTCAACGATTAACCGTTGGGGGAATTGAGTTACCACTGAGCATTTTTCTGATGCGAGGACTTGAAAATCTAACAGTTGAAAGCTGTGGAAAGTTGGTATCAATGGAGGAATCTTGACAAGAAGTGAAAACGCCCAAACTATTTGCACTCAACGATACCATTGAGCTTCGAAAATGTAGCAAATCAGATAAAGACCTTCCATTTATTCTTTATTCTTACTTGGTTTATGGGTGTGAACAGTTTGGACTTGTCGAGCAATAATTTCACGACTTTGCCGGGATGCATAAAAAGATGTTTCTTCTTGTTGAGATTTGTTTTAAATAATTGCAAGCACCTGATACAAGTTGAAGGAATTCCTTTTGAGAATAAAACATTTGGAAGCAGAGATGGGCTAAATGCCCCGATTATTACCAAAAAAAAAAAAAAAAAAAAAAAATTGGAAGCACTAGGTTGCACGTCATTGAGGTCAGAGTCCAGAAACTTACTATTGACTGAGGAAATTAATTATAAATTCCTCTCTTCTGTTACATTATTATTGAGCTCTTGTATTTAAGGTTAACACCATTGATAGTTCTTACAGTATGATTAAATTTTAGTTTTGGTATTTGCAGCTTCAAGTTGTTGATTCTATTTAATAACAGAAAGTTTATGTGAGTTGGTCTTAGGGCTCACTAGTGTCAAGAGATGCTTTTAGGTTTAAATAATGCTTATAAAAGTATTCACAGATCACTTGCTGGCAATGTCTTTACATCGGTAATAGAATTTTAACTCATGATCTTATAGGTTATTATGAGTCAACTCCTAATTAATTAGATCAACCTTTGTTGGCTTAAGTAGTTGTTTTTTGTCCCTATAGTTTTATAAGAACTTTATCTGAATTTAACAGATGATCCATATATTATTAACGAGTTTTGACACTTTACTCCTTGTATTTATTCAAACCAAGTCCTTATAAAAGTAGGACAAAAATCAACTAAATGAAATTACATGGACCAAAATCAAAATTTAATCAAATTTTATAAAAGAGCTAACAATAACATTAACTCTAGCTAACTGAATATTTGTTGCTCAACATTTGTTTTAAATTTTTTTACAGGAATCACTCAGGTCTGCCCTCACTAATACTAAGGACTGCGTGTTTTTTAGTTGTCTGGATATAGTGTTTAGTATATCGGGATCAAGCAGGAATGCTCAAGAATGGTTCCACTACCAATGTATAAATAGGGGATCAAGTATTTCTTTTTGGTTTCGTAATGAGTTCCCTATGGTATCTCTCTGTTCAGTTTTCAGATCAAGGAAACGTGTTCTACAGGACAATAATAGTAATAACAAGTTTACGTTTACGTTTAGACATATGGAGTGATTATTCTCCACTATTATATATGGAAGCTGTGGTACGGTGTTAATCAATGGCCGCCAGGTAGCTACGCTCTCATGGAGTAAAGCTGCTCCAAATGAGCATGTAATGGTTGATGTGTGTGACCTCAATTTGCATGGTCGTTCTGAAAATGAGTGGGATCATGTGAAGACGATTGTGTATCGACCAAAGTCCAAGTACTATGTTATTGACAAGATCGGAGTCTATGTAGTCACACAAGATGGAGGCATGGAGAATATTCGATTCACTTATCCCTATAATAGACTGAATTCCTCGATCGAATCTTCACTAAGGTAATTAATGTTGTTTTGCTTCTCATTGTAAATTTTAGGTATATCCAAATTGTGAAGTTTGATAAAGGGAGTTATTAATTATTACGTGACACATGCAATGTGAGAATGTCTTTGAGTCTATTGGAATATATGCTCCATTCTTAAATGTTTGACCTAACTGAATGCTACATTTAGGATTTGATGAGTAATAAATAGAGTACTTTCTTTATTTTGTAGTGGTTTGTTAAACCACTACAAATGGAATTGGTAGCGGCTAAAACTGATATAAAAATATCATTTTAACCATTACAAATAGATATTTTTTTTGTAGTGAGTCCGATATTGATTTGTTGGACATTGAAAGTATATAAAATTGTGATATGTCCTATCAATTAACTTAAGTCATAATTTAACTTCATATATTTTTTAATTCAATATCCCACTAATTGACATGAGACTCTCCTTGATATGTTTTGGTAAAGTCTATCGTGTGGTTAATCATATAAAATAGAAGGTTTTTTTTTTTTAATGCAATAAAAAAAAGGATGCATTGTGACCTTGTGATGTAAAAGCTTGTTACAACAAACACACAATAAAAATGATGTAACTTGATTTCATTCTCTTGGTATAATTTTTTGAAATTACATTTACTTCTAATGATATGTATGAGAGATAAAGTGACAATTCCATAACAGAGCACGTCGATGGGTATCTAGTTCTCACGCATAAACCTAAACCTTCTCATCACCAGGAGAGAAAAAAATTGACGGACCTATAGCCTTATAAACGGTGAGGACGGGTCGGATGCCTTTAAAGGACTAAATTGTAAGGATTGATTTAAAACCTTTGAAATTATGGGGACCTAAATTGATAATTAAGCAAATTTATCTGGATGAGAGGATTAATTTTTCCTAATCTTTAGAGTGTGAACGAAAATAATAAAAATCTATTCAACTTAACCAAACTTGTTCGGTTCAAAGTCGGTGAACGTTTAATGGCCGAAATTATAGGAAGTCGTTGTGTTTGGCGGCGTGGGTCTTCCCCTTCTCACCAATCTTCCAATTGCCACAAAAATGGTTCATCAATATTTATATTAATTACCTTTTTTTTTCTAATAGAAAGAAGGTGAAAACTCCCAAAATTAAATTACGAAAGAAAAAAAAAGTGAGAATTGATCTCTTCTACATCAATGTGAACGAGATTAATACCATGATTACATTAAAAAAAATAGAAAAGTTGCCATTAATGAGATTTTTAAATACGGGCAGCGTTAAAAATGTAATTAATATGTCACTTAATATCTTATGCCATGTATACTTGATCTAAAAAGTGCCATATAATAAGAATTAATAAGTGATACTTGACACCCTATAACATGAGGAATGCCTGTCCTAATTCAGATTTCATGAAATGCAGTATTCACATAAAGTAATTCTTTATAGTATTCTTTGATGATAATAAAAATAACCAAAAAAAAAAACTACAATGAACATTATAGAGTTCTCTAATCCTTAACGTGTGTAGGATGGGTTATTAAAGAAACTAAATAAATTATTTAATTATAATATATATATGAACAAAGTTATATATAAACATTTTCATATAGACACATTTAGTTATTTTAATTATTTAATTATGTATGAATAAAGCTTAATCTTACTTCCTCGTCTAGCCATTTTAGATTGGGGATAAGTCCTGGTGGGAAAGTTATAGACACATTTTCATATTTTGTATTTGAAAGCGCTTCACTTAATTTTTTCTACTATACTGGGTTTTAGTGATATTTATAATGCCCTTACCTAAGACTCTTGAAGAATCTTGTCTATTCTTCTGTTATTTATATAATAAAATGAAATGAAAAAAAGTCTTACATTTGCAACCAAATTTCACTCTCAAACTATTATATACATATTATATTTATTATAATTATAATTAACTAACTTACCACATTTCTTTAATTTAAAAAAAAATTAGTTAAATGTGTTTTACAACTAATAATTAAGACAATGAAAACTTGGACGGTGTGAGGTGGGGAAAAAAAAGGAAATTAGTTATGGTCCAAAGTCGTTGAGAATTTGGACGTCATGGGGCGATATCACCATTAAACTACGCATTGCAGGGGACACAAAAACGGTTTGAAAAGCAAGAACGGAGCACGTGCTGTTGTTGCCTTGCTTGTGAGTGGAGAACAAGCGAGGCTTCCTCTCTGTCCCTCTTATTCACCGCCACGGGAAGTTCGGGACACCGAATCCTTTCGGTGTCTCCGATCTCTCCCTAGATTTCCTCGTTTTGATCTCACTCTCCCATTTCCTTTTTTTCCCCTTCCTTCCCTTTCAGTTTCATTTGCAAGCTACAGTTGTGCGCCATCGAGACGGTGAATTTCCCTCGAAATGTCGACGGTGCTGAATTATCAGCCGTGCTGCACCGGCGGCGCTTCGGTTAGTTCTTCATTGAGGAAGGTGAATTCCGTCTCGAATTTATGGGTGAATCAGAAGGCCATTCCTAAGATTTTGCGGCTGTCGAAGGTAACATTTATTGCATTGGCGAATGTCGTTTATACTTATGGTGTTGGCTGTGTTTATCTTCTATTTGTGATTTTTTGTACCCATTTTATTGTTATGGTTTCCATTTCGGGGGTTGCTCAAGCTGTTGTCTTTCCCCGGGATGGGGGGTTGCTATGTGTATCGAGGACTTCTCCTCTCCTCTGTTATAAAATATGGAAAAGCTTGATTTGCGATATTGGACATTTCATATGAATCATTTCAATATATCATATTATTCTGTTACTTGAGGAATTGTTGGGCAAGGAAAATGAGTAGGACAATTTAGGTTCGACAAAATTCAAGAGCTTTCTGCGTTGATGTTGCTAAAATTGAAGAAAGGAATCAAAACAGCAGTTACAGTTCAGGTTTCTGCACTCGCATTTTAATTGTATTTCACGGATTAGTCTTATCAATGTGGTAATATCGTAAGAGGTTGCATCGCTTAAGATATGTGGCGTTGAAGTTCTTTTGTAACTTCTCTGATTATTTTCCCCTTGCTTTGCCGTAGAATGATCATTTCAATGTCTCTCGGTTGGCTCCTAGCTTCTGTAGCAGCAAATACCAGAAAATATCAATGGCATTGGTGGAAGAAAAACCTGTGCACAAGGGCAATGTAGTCAGCACTACTTCTGGTATCTTGGTAATTTGACTGATCTTTGTGTGCGTTGTTATGCTTAAGTTCATATTTGGGTAGACAGAACCACGAAGGCAATTTTTTTTTTTTTGTAATTTTCTAGTTGTTAAATAGGCCAACCTGGACTTTTATTTTTATTTTTTGATATGTTGAGTGGCTTGGTGCCAGAATGAGGACATCTTAAATACTATTGAGGACATGTATTTATTTCTATTATTGTTTTTGTCAACTGAAATGCTTGTTGTTTCCTTGCAGGCATATGATCTGATTCAAGGAGAACTTGTAAGTATTATCTGTATCCTTGGAGGATCTGTGCTAAAATATTCGGTTCTATATCAGGATGCTTGCTGAGAGAAAATACTGTTAACAGTTGGAGATCAATGAGGATCATTAATCCATTCTTTTTGTTTTTCTGTCCTAAATATTGATGGAACCTTGGTAAAAGAAAAAGAATTATGTGTCTCCTGATAATGCTTTTGCAAAGAGGATATCGTGGAAAATCATTTGCACTAAGATACAGAAACATTTTGGTGTGTAGGTGAGATGGAGTTCTGCAATGGACAGGCCCTTACCTGATCCACCAACAGCTGTTTTCTTGCATGGGATCCTAGGTAGCAGGAAAAACTGGGGTATGTTTTGCTTGTTATTCATGAGCCTTTTATGTTTTTAAAGAGTTGGAATGAATGAAAGGTACTGTATGCTTTGAACGTTAATGCATTTCCTAAGTCAATTAATTAAAATTTCATAAGATCTCTTCTCTTTTCTTATTTATTTTAATTAATGCATTTCCTATTTCACTAATTCCAATAATTTTTTGATGAATTAATTATACAATTCAACTCTGAAACTGAAATCTTTCATTTAATTGGTTTGTACTCCCCAACAAAATGAGATCTCAAAATTATTTACAGTGTAAACTTTTAAGATATGAGATTCTACAATAAGAAAAGAAAAGAAGGGAGAACAGAAAAAGAAAGGCCAAATGCCTTGTGGTGCTGGAGGACTCGGGAGTGGATTTGGCAATTGTCATATTAGCATGCTATGTCAGAGTTCATGGAGTTGGGTTAAATTCATTAACTAAAGGATCTGGGACCTTTTGTGTTATAGAATCATAATTCTATAATGTGAAAGAAGAGGGAAAGAGAGGAATAGAACAGAATTCATAGAAGCAGAACAGAAAGGGAGAAGAGAAGAGAGAATCCAGTGATGCTCTTTATTCATTCATCATAAAAGCATAGGATACAATGTAGAGTTGTGTGCCTTATATAGGCAATACCTCTATACCTCCTAATCTCAACTAACTACCATTAGTTACTAACAACTAACCAACTAACTAATCCCTTCCTAACTAACTAACCTAATTAGTTATTTATAGTTTACATATCAATACCCCCTTTCCCAAGACATCCTTGCCCTCAAGGATGTGAAACAACAAAAACACAAACCTAAAAAAACAAAAAATACAAATCTGAATCAATCAAAAACATCCTCTTCAAGAGCCCACTTCCAGTTAGCCGTTTCTCAAAGAACACACCATTGATTGATGGAAAGTTTCTTGGTTTTCCTTCAGCTGTTGTCCCATACCAACCAGAAGAGGAATCTTTTTTTTTTTCTTTTTGTTTCCTTCAGCCATTGTCCCATACCAACAGGAAGAAGGAGTTTTCCCCCCCTTTTTCACAAGAAATCAGAAACTCAGAAGAATCAGAAACAAAGATCAGAAATTTATTGATGGTTTCTTGAAGTTCTTGATGAATTCTTGACAAAGAAAGTCAGCTCGGTAATCACAGTATTGGAACTAGTTCCCAAAAATTCGACAGTAGACAGAAATGAAGAAGCACAGGCTATTTGGTGGTATCTTGATGATTTTCTTGCTGCCCACAATTCTTCTGAATCCAGAAGGAATGAAACAAAACCAATGGCAGCCTCAGAAATGATGGCTTCTTGACAGTTCTTGGAGGGTTCTTGCTGCCCAATACTTCAGAACTTAGGCAAAGATGGAATGGAGCCGATACTAGCCTCAAAATTGATCAGAACAGAACCAATCTTCTTTTTTCTTTTGTTTATTAATCAGACCAGAAGGGGATGAGAACAGAATCACACAAGAGACAGCCAAGGAAGGACTGGTCTGATACCACTGTTATAGAATCATAATTCTATAATGTGAAAGAAGACGGAAAGAGAGGAATAGAACATAATTCATAGAAGCAGAACAGAGAGGGAGAAGAGAAGAGAGAATCCAGTGATGCTCTTTATTCATTCATCATAAAAGCATAGGATACAATGTAGAGTTGTGTGCCTTATATAGGCAATACCTCTAGACCTCCTAATCTCAACTAACTATCATTAGTTACTAACAACTAACCAACTAACTAATCCCTTCCTAACTAACTAACCTAATTAGTTATTTATAGTTTACATATCATTTTGGATGCATTCTTTGGACAAATTTCTTTAGCAGACTCCCAATCAAAGCAGGGAAAGCCCAAGCTTTCTTTTCTTGTTAACCAGACACTGATATGAAAGACAACATCAGTCTGGAACTGAGTCTGAACATCTTCCTTGTTACATACTACCAGATTGGTGGAAACCATACTCCGCGAATGTGCTTTATATGCAAAAGCTGACACTTGGATCTTTACATGATAAGCAAACCTTTGCATCTTTTGTTCTAAGTTCTTCCTTTGCAGCAATTACTAGATCTTCCTTCTCAGATGTGTGGATCAGCAAGCCTTTGTTGTAACTAAGTACGTGGGGACCAATATGAAACATCTAGTATACTTTGAATAGGATTTTGACAATAAATAAGGTTCAGAAATGAGAGTACATTGAGAGATATAAAGTTGTGAAATGAATGAGTTTGCTAGTTTTCACATGCACTTCTAAAAAGTATGATATTGCAGGAACTTTTACTCAGAGACTGGCTCGAGAATTTCCTACATGGCAGGTATTTTTCCACATGTTTTTATGCCATGAATTATTTGGGCGTAAATTTATTATAGCAATTATTCCAGACAATATTAGCTACTGATCTGTAGCCTTGGATGACACATTTTGAATTACCTATTTAAGTTTCATTGCTGCTGAATGAGATGTTAGAATATTTATTATGTAGAGTAAAAAAAGGGAATAAGATGAAGAAAAAAGATTTTGTAAGGGAGAAATTTCCCTTGGACCCTTGCATAAAAAATGGAAAGAGATAGTTTCTGTTGAGTAATGATAATATGGGCATAGTAAATATTGCACAATTTGATTTTTGTGGAAGGTAAAAAGAACCTATTTCCAACATGGTAGTCAGATGGGGCATTTGACTTACATCTATTTACATCTTATAATGCCTTTTTTTTTTACAGTTTCTTTTAGTAGACTTGCGTTGCCATGGCAATTCAGCAGCAATGAAAAAGAGGGGCCCTCATACTGTCGCCTCTGCTGCTCTTGACATTTTGAAATTGGTATGCTTTCTTCTGGATTTGTCATTATCTGTTTTCATACAAGTGCCTTCGAAATTTTGTATGCCTTTGGTGATTTTTTATTCCATATGTTTCTGATTAACAGATCAATTAGTTAGTGGTATTTTTCAACAGTTAGTTGACAATGAATTGGTTAGCAATTTCAGTAGCGGGAACTTATATTTGTTAAAGAGAATTTTGATCAAAATATTCTGTCTGACTTCAATAGTTATATTTATAAGAACACAAACTTTCCTGCAATGCATAAAGAATTTCTTGAACTTAATAGATTTTGTTTTAGGATAGCTGAGTAGATGCAAGTTTTGGGGATAAAATTTATTTTCACTTCATGTTTTAACAACCTTCTTGTTCTTTTCTCTAGGTTCGAGAGCTGAGAATAACGCCCCGTGTGTTGGTTGGTCATAGTTTTGGAGGAAAAGGTTTTTTCTACTTCCATTTAGAAAGTCTGCTATTTTCAATAGCTATCCTTGTGAGTTATTTTACTTGATTTCTCTATATTCGCAGTTGTCTTGAGCATGGTGGATCAAGCTGCAAAGCCTCTTGCTCGTCCAGTTAAAGTAAGTTTAGATCTTGATTTATGATACTGAAATAGTATCTATAGGTTATCAATATCTTTATGTAATTATTAGATGTGTACTATTTTAGAGGGAAATAAACAAGTTTAAACTGTGTCCTTTCCTTTCATTAGAAATGTTAATTTATTGTTTAGAGTATGTTTTCTTCCTGCAAGTGGTCTCTAAATTTGAAAAGGATATAGGGAGGTATCATGAGGGCCCTTGGGAAGAAAAGATCTCCCTTTGGTCATCCTAACACCATAGATTATATGTATAATGCACAAAAGGCAGCTTCATATCTGAAGGGGAGCCACAGGGAAAATTTCCCATTATGACAAGATGATTATAGAACAAACTCCCTGATAGTATTTAATTCTTAATAGTGTGAGTAGGATGATAAGAACATCTAGTAAGGATCTCTTGTGTAGCTTCACTCACCTGCAATCAAGGTTCTTTTTTTAGATAAATCCTGTATTGTAATAAATTTCTAGTCATTTCTTTTGGCTGTACATCTAATAAGATGTTGGGAAACTGTCAGAAAATAATATTTTCTTGACATGTGGGTCCTATTTTCAAATTGCCTTCTTTGCAAGACCTAGAAGTTTTGAGTACTATCATTGACTTTGAATGGGGCACGGTGAATGGAAGTTAAATATGGTTTTCATACTTGTGCTTTCTCTCTTGTTTGTTTGTATTCATGTATTAGTGACACTGAGTTGTATATTATATGCTCTTATGCTATTTCAAGGTCTGGGCTTTGGATGCAACTCCAGGAATAGTTCGAGCAGGTGGAGATGGAGAGGACCACCCTGCAGAACTCATATCATTCTTGAGTACTTTGCCTAATGAGGTAGCAGATATCTGATTTCTTCTTTTGCTTTTCTCAATTAATGTGTCCTTGGAGAAATTGAAAAAACCCGTTGATGATAATTTCTTTCACCATGTTGCATATGGTTTCACTCCTTTAGAACATATTGCTCGGGCATATTGGTATAGGATAAAAGGGAGAAAATAGAGAAGATGACAAAAATTAATTGAACATTAGAAAAATGAAAAGAGAGGATGAGAGCTGAGCTTAGGGGGGTGAAAGTAGGGTTCAATCAGTAATCCACAAATATTTAATAACTCTTCCAAGAGTGCATTCTGTATTAGTAGTTTAATCTGTAGTAAGCCTCTACTTGGCACCCAACAAACCTAATACTAATAGTAATAGAAAGTTCTTGTCGTGCCCATGGAGATATTGATATGATTTTTTCCCTTGTGCTTTCCGTTTCTAAGTTTATCATAAGTTTTCAATTATCTGTAGACTTAGTTTAACGACGGACTTGATTCATAGACTTAGTTTAACTTTTTGGCTTTGTGAGAAAAGTTTTAATTGTTCAGTGATCTTTTTGTTAACTAAGGTCTCTTCAAAGAGGGAAGTTGTCAAAGCTCTTATTCAACAAGGATTTTCTAATGATGTTGCGAAGGTACATACCTACATTATACATCAATATTGACTGATATTGGGTTCCTCATTTTGGTTTTATTTGGTTACACCAATCATGCATTTGATGGTTATAGTATTTAAATGTAACAGGGAGAGACATTTTAACGTTTGGCAAGGAAGAAACACTTCATTTAAAAGAAAAACAAAACAAGAAAAAGTAACTATAGGAACCAAATTGAAAATTGAAATGAACTATACGGATCAAATAATTTTTCCAAATAATTTTCATATTTATTGTAAGATGTATGCTACTGTAGGACTAAATCAGTTATTAATCATCGGATCCTAAGGCCAATATATGTTTTTCTAATTGAAATAATTACATTCAAGTCTGGGCGGGCCTTTTGATGACTGATTGAACATATTTTTTTGCCTTTATAAACTTATGAATAATGAAAAAGGAATTATACATTTAAAAGATGATGATGTGAAAAATATTACTAATAGCCTCCGGACAATGATTTTATTTCCTGTTAAATTTCTTATATTTATTTCTTGCATGCAGTGGGTAGTCACTAACCTACAACCAACCAGTTCCTTTGGCTCGCGATCATCAAGCTTCTCATGGACGTTTGACCTAAAGGGGATTTCTGAAATGTATCAGTCATACGAAGAAACAAATTTGTGGTACTTTTTATGAGCTATTATAATTGCTGTAATTAATGTGAACTTTATAGTCCTGACTTGTCTGCACAACGATGGGGTCAATCCTGCCATGAATTATCATTATGCATATTTCCGGTGCAAGTTAAATGACAAATGTTGGCTACATAACTGGAGAAAATATTCCTTATTTAGTGCATTTATGAATTATTGAGTTGATGATAGAAGCACTAAAACTAAAATTAAAATATTCCATTCTGGAAAAGTTTGTTAATGAAGTATGTGATTTAACTTTTTCCTTTTATTCTCATAGGAAAATTGTTGAAGATGTTCCTCGTGGTGTGCATGTGAACTTTCTGAAAGCAGAAAGAAGTCTACATAGATGGGCTCTTGAAGATCTTCAACGAATCCATGCTGCTGAGGAACTGGCTGCTGAGGAAGGAGGTGGAGTTGAAATGCATGTTCTTGAAGATGCTGGCCACTGGGTAAGTTAGTTACTTAGAGTATGCTTTCGCCCTTTGCATGCCTTTTACGTCATGTTTGGTATGATGGAAAGTTAGTTACAAAAATGAAAACTGAATGAGGTTGGGATGATAAAATAACCTCGTGTCCCTGCTTAAGTAATAAAAACAGATAGACACTTCTGAACAAATAATAAAAGCATAATGGGTATTACAGGTCTTTTCATGATTACATTTACATGCCTTTTTACTGTCTTTCTATTCATCCCGACATGCATGATTAAAATGAAATCTGAAATATGAGGAGCAAATCGGAAACCTGATGTGCTCTCTTTTGTCGATCTTTAAATTTTGCTGGCGTGTTTGTTGGTCCTCAACTTTTGAACATCTCACATTTAGGTTTATTTTGGAGATACATTTCCACCCATGGAGACATAATTTATATGTGGGTTAAAGAGCATTATTGCCCCAAAAATATTCTTGGATGAGCTGTGAATACCCTAAAGAAAATTGTGTAGCAACGTGGCACATGATCTTCTAAAATTGTTGCAATGGTGCCTTTCTTTAATAATCAACTTCGAGTCAACAGATGTCTCTTGGTTTGTATAATTTCTGGCTTAACATTGATTGTCAAAAAAGGGAAACCTTGTACCAGTTTTGAAAGATTATGTGCTACATCACCCACAATTTTCTTTGAGGTGTTCACAACTCATCCAAGAATATGTTCTGGGCAAAATGCGCATCAACCCTTTATGTATAAATGATGTTAAGTAAATCTGAACTAGGCTACCATTTTCTTGTCAAAGACTTGTTAAGTGCAAGTGCAACATTTAGATCATTGAGTGGTAGTTTGCTCATACCATTACTGTATATTGGAGGATAGTACCTGATATATGAGGTTTTTATTCACCGAATGATTTCAGGGGCAAAATTTTCCTGAAATAGCTCAACTTATAGATAGTTGTGAGTTGATTGAGTCATATTTATATCTTATTGCATTCTATTGTGCCTATTCATTACACTTCAGGTGGCTATATTATAAATGGAAACGAGGGAGTAATGTATTATAGTTGCTTGCCATTGTATAAAGAAACTTACTTTGCCTATTCAACAGGTACACGCTGATAATCCAGATGGACTCTTCAGGATATTGTCTTCCTCTTTCAGGGAGTTAAGGCCTAAGCTTGCAAATGCGTAAATTTTCTCATGTAGTGCTTTTCTTTTTATTTCGGGTATTGGGGCTTGGTTCTGCAGTCAGTGTGTCATTTTATTTCTAGTTTAGATTATTTCCCACTCTATTGTTGGGCACTAAGGTTATAAAGTGTGATCTTTTGGATCTATCCAAAAATCTGAATTTTGATAGAGTACAATAATGTAGTGCGATATATGTAGGCGACATCACTTAGTGGGATGAGGTTTTGTTGTAGTAGTATCTTTTGGCACTGGGTTTTCAGATGGGAGGGTAGCTCCCCTTCCCTTGTTTGGAAGGGAAATTTTTTAAGAGAATGAGGGTTTATTTGGATGAAACAAGTTTTGAAGAGGTGAGTAACCCCACGTTGATTCTTCGCCACTAGATGTTGTGTTCCTCTTTGATCCTCCAGCCTTTGGTCGTTGCTTTGCTTATTAGAGTTATTTTAATTGTAAATATACTCCAAGTCAGATTTCTTGTAAAATTACTTTGAAGGATAGGCCGGATTTCTAGTAATCATACTTGGAAGGGTTTTTTTTTTTTTTTTTTTTGTGGCCAGAACAGAGTTTGAAGGATCTATTTGTATATGCTTGATTTTCACTGTTCTTTCCTGGATGAAGCTTCGACCGTTTTTCTGATTGAAATGCGTCTAAAAATGTACTATTTGAGAAGAAAAGATTAATTGCCACAACGATTGTGATTTGAGAATATTGCCTGTGGAAAAAAGCTGTGTAATTTAGTGAGTCTTTGGATAAAAAGAAAAAAGCACTTGTAGGAGCAAAACCATGGTTTGAATAAAATTATCCAAACACTCGTAAAAAGAACAGAATCACTTATATCTGTAAAACCATGGTTCTGGAGTTCAAAAAGCTAATTTTTTTCCAATTTTTTGGGAGTTGGCAGCATAATTTCACCCAAGAACCTTTCTCTGTCCTTGTTTTTTCCCTCTCTTTTCTTTCTTCTTCCTTCCGTCGTCCTGTGATCCTCCCCCCCCCCCCCCCCCCCCAAGAATCTCTGTTCCCAATTCTCTCTTCAACTCTCGACTTCACAACCCAGAGCAAATTAAAGGACATGTTCTAGAACCCACAGCAAATGACATAATATTCTAGAACCAAGCAAGCCAGATATTTAGACAGAGATGATGCAGAGTCAGAAGAGGATTATTCTACTGTGCAAATCAAGCCAAATACACTGAAAGTGATGAAGTTTCAGATGATTCAATGGACGATAATTCTCACATGCACCAAGGAAGGAATTTTAAAGTCAAAGAACCTAAATTCGTTGAAAGTGATGTTGTCTCAGATGATACAATTGGATATAATTCTGAGTTGAAACTGAGGAGAGAGCTTAGCAATAAACAAATTGAAGACTCAGAAAGAGATGGAGTTTCAGATGATTCTATGGGTGGCAGTTCTCGTAAGCCGGCGAAGGAAGACTTGTAAAAGCAAGCCAGCCAACAACTAAGCCAAAATTTATTACATTTTTCAATTTAAAATATATTATTTTGGATAATTACTTATTTTAATCTATTCAATTCATTGATAAATATATATTTAAGTTATTTTTATCATGTTACATAATTGACGAATGTTATAATTTTAATTTTATACACAAATTTATGTAATTTTGGTATTTATTATAAAATTTAATGTTAAAAATATTTTAAAATAAAATCTTATCATTTATACGCAATTATCACAAATGCTAATGTTCTTTTTAGTAATTTTAGCATAAAAAAGTTACTGTGAAAACGATATCTAAATACCATCATTTTATCAAAATTATTTTTTTCAAAAATCTATTCTGCTTAAAATCTATTCTAAACAAGCATTTTTATCATTTTTTTCTATAGAAACTATTCTCCAAATCTATACAAACAATCTCAATCCTCTGAATTTCAACTAAAGATGTTTTTCAAAGTTTATTTTACAGCAAGTCTAACTTTAGTTGCATTATACTACCTCCAGGGTACATTTACAGGTCATATTCCAGTTTTATATCCCAATTATGGAGGCAAAAGTGCACATTTATTCTTTTTGACTATACAAAATGTTTCATTTTACGACTATGAACTAATTGTGGATTGTTTCAACTTAAAGCTCAATAATTTTTTGGCAGCAGCGTGGTTTTCTTATCGTGGGCCTACATTCCTGTAAATTTTTTATATAGTCTTTAAGTTATGTAACACTAACATTGATAATAAAAATATATTGGTATTATAATTTTAGATACTGACAAAATATTTTTTTTTTTGAGAATTGATATATTAAGTTTAATTTTTAAACTACCAATAATTGTTAAAAAAACTGATCATTTGAGATTAACGGTATGAATGTTAAAGAACTCAGAAGATATTTTATAAAGTGTGTGTACTGCATTGTGAACTTTCACATCTTCTTCACGTGCATCACCTGCAACATTGTCCGTCCATTCCACCTTTCTCGATATCACCACATGCAAGAGCCAAAGAGGCAATAATTGAGCAAATACAATGAATTCACGTGGGTTTTAGATTAAGCATTTCGAGTCTTTCAACGTACGTGTTAATCCTGCAAGGCCGGTTTACGTAGCTATCAAATTTTGGACCACAACCATTTCTTTATTTTCTCAGATCTCAACTACGCTCTCTCATCGTAATAGTGAGTTCTTGTTGTTGTTCATCCATTTTCTCAGCCTTCTTCATCTGCTGCTTCAGCTTCTAAGAGGATGAGTAAGTTCTTCATCTTCATCTTTTCTTTTTTCCTTTCCTTGGCCTGGCAATTTATTTGTTGGTTGGTTACGTTCTTCTCTGAGCTTTCAAATCTGAATCGCTTCATATTTGATCGAGTTCTTTTATGTCTGCGATAACTACAGAACCTCTGCGTTGATTAGCACATTTATATTTTATACGTTCAGCGTTTAGTTTTCCATAAATGCTTGATTTCCTCTTCTGTTTGAATGAGAAATATGAAACACGAATATAATCTATCTCTCTATATCTGTAATTATAAGACTGAGTAGATTTTTTCCAATAAAGATTAAAGAAATTAATTAATTTACTTTAAAATATTTGTATTTATCATTTTTCTTCAAACTAATTCTCCCAATACCTTACCTTGATTCATTATGTTGTAAGAGACTCGTTCAGTTAGATCCAACTCTATTAGTATTAAGTAATTTATTTTGTTCTCTTGATCTCTAAAAAAAACAGTCAATTGAGTCTTTAGCATTGGAGGGAGTATATTTTATCTTGAATATTTTTAATTTCTTTTACTCTATTTAATAGGCATAGAAAGTTAAAAAAAATAAATTGAACTAAATCTATTTTTTTTTTTTTTATACATTAAAAGATCACTGATCAATTAAGCTCTGACCAATAAATATTGGACATCTTCTCTGATATGAACCAGAACCAGATCTACTAATTGTGGTACGTTTTGTTACTGTTTTTTGTTTTTTTTTTGGTAAAAACATTTTGTTACTGTTTAGTGTTTATCCTTACTACTCATCATCTTGTTAATGGGCCTTTCTTAAGTCCCATCTTATTAATGAGCCTTTCTTTAGGTCCATCTCTAATTGTTAACCTTCCATGAAGCCCAATCCTATCAGCCAGCCAATAGGATTCCTATTGAATATGCCCAACAGTTTGGAATTCTATTTTCTGCTCCAGGTAGCAATATAACCCCAAAAATAAAAAATAAATTTACACAACACAAACAAATGAGATTTAGAAACATGTAAGCACATAATGATGAAAGAAATTCTTAATGGCTTTGTAGAGCATGGTTTAAAACAGTAATTCGCTGTCTTAAAAACATTTCAGATTGCAACAGTAGAGAATTTCTTCATACTGCTTCCTGTTCACAAAGACTTTTATTTATATCTTAGGAGGCCTGCCAACAACAAATATGTGTGCATGAATATCTCTTAGAAGACAAAATGTAATATAATTCTGATCAACTTATACTTACAGTTTCCAACAAGTGTAGTACCTGATATAAACTTACTCGTGTCCAAGACAAATTGACATAAATCAAATGAACTCAGAACATTGGAGTACATACAAGAGGAGCTACATGAACATGCCTTGAATATAGTCATAATAACTGACATTTTAATTGGAAACCCCCAAAAGCACTTAAAAAAGTGATTTTTCATAAGAGACAAAACTCCTTTCCCAATCTTATTTTGTACACTGTTAAATCACTTCTGAAAAGCTAATCCTAACATTCACTTTTAACCAAAGGTACTTTACAAGCGGCTGGTGATATTCTTCTCAGACAAGCCTCCCATGGCCTTAGCTTTCTCCCTCAGAACATATTTCTGTGTCTTACCAGTTGATGTCTTAGGCAAATCTTGAAAAACCACAGTTTTTGGAGCCATATAACGAGGCAAATGTTTCCGACAAAAATCTATAATTTCTTGCTCTGTAGCACTGAACCCTTCCTTCAACTTCACAAAAGCACATGGTGTCTCTCCCCAGTAGTCATCAGGCCTACCTACAACAGCAGCATCATAAACTGCAGGATGATGGAAAATCACACCTTCTAATTCTATGGAGCTAATGTTTTCCCCTCCTGAGATTATTATATCCTTCGATCGATCCTTAAGCTCAATGTACCCATCTGGATGTTTCACTCCCAAGTCACCGCTTCTAAACCATCCTCCTTTAAATGCCTCTTGGGTTGCTTCCAGATTTTTCAGATATCCATTCATCACAGTGTTACCTCTGAACATTACCTCTCCCATGGTTTTTGCATCAGCCGGTACACTCTTCATTGTCACAGGATCCTTCACATCAAGCTCATCAAGACCTAAATGGCATACTCCTTGACGCGCTTTGAGTTTAGCTTGTGTGTCTCTAGGAAGGCTGTCCCATTCTGATTTCCAGGTGCAAACTGTTGCCGGACCATAAGTTTCTGTCAAACCATACGAATGCGTCACAACAAATCCCAGTTCTTCCATCTTGAATAGAACCTCCGCCGGTGGTGGTGCACCGCCAGTCATCACCGCCACCTTCCCGGGAAGTGGCTTTCGAACATCTAGAGGCGAATTTATTATTATGTTTAAAACTGTTGGAGCACCACCAGTGTGTGTCACTTTGTGCTGATAAATATTATCGAAAATTGATTTTGCCGTTACATTTCGTAGGCAGACATTTGTGCCGCCCTGAGCAGCAATTCCCCATGGGAGACACCATCCATTGCAATGAAACATAGGAACACACCATAAATAAACTGGCATAGACTTCATATCATTGAGAAGAACTGTGGCCAAAGCATTGAGATAGGCACCTCTATGACTGAAGATGACACCTTTGGGGCTTGATGTAGTTCCAGAAGTGTAATTGAGTGAGATCGGATCGCATTCGTCCTTTGGTTTTCTAACTTGAATATCAGGATTTCCTCTAGCTAGGAGCTGCTCATATTCCAACATTCCAGTAGAGGATGTGTTGTTGTTATCAATACCACATTCAGGAATCAAGACTAAAAGGGGAAGCTTGGATGTTGTTTTGGAGAGGATATCAAGTGCTCCTTGAGCAATATCTAGCAGTTGAAAGTCTGCAAAAAAAATTTTAGCCTCTGAATGTTTTAGTAACACAGACACCATTTGAGAATCGTGTCGTGTGTTCAGAGTGCAGAGAACAGCCCCTGACATTGGAACACCAAAATGAAGTTCAAACATGGCTGGAGTATTTGGGGCTAGTACTGCAACCTGATCAGATAAAATGGTCGTTCTTAGTAGATGTGATAAGGGGACTGATTAAGTTCGATTCGAGTACAACCAAACCAGATCAAGAAGAAAGGAACAAAAAACAAAATTGTATACCAATGCAAAGGAAACATCAATTATACCAATTGCCATTCATTAATATTTTGATGGATTAAGAGATTCTCAGCTAAATTTGCGATCCAACAAGGTAGAAAGCTATATCACAGGAGTACCAGAAAAGAAACTCCATAGATGAAGCTGTATGAGAGAAATTTCTGAGGATCTAATAAAGCTAATATATCATTAGAATATCATTGAAGAGAGAAAATGGATAAATCAATGCCCAAGAGCAGCATAACTAAGCGATAAGCAGAGGCAAAGAATAGCAGTAACCAATGGTTCAATTCTCATAATCTCATTCCAGAAGAGTTTGATGAGAAATGGTTCAGAGCCAGAAATCCAAAACCTTCTGACTAAAAAACCAAGAAAAGAAAACGGGATCGAAGCAAAAAAGGATTTTCAAACCAATTTGAAACAAAGCTGTTTAAACTAAGAGGAACAGCCAAAACCTCTAAGTACACTCTTAAATTCCAATATTGGCTATAGATAAGATCATAATCAAAGAATTTCGCCTCTGGCAAGGTGAGTCGAAATCGGACGTGGTTTCACATGTAAAATGTGTATCAGATAATTCTGAAAACAGGATCGGATTATGGAGACTGACCACGTCACCGGGAGAAACTCCGAGGAGGGAAATAGCTGAAGCAATCTTGGTGCATCGTTGGAGGGTCTGTTTCCAAGTGTACCTAATATCATCACCGTACACGACAGAAAGATTGTCTCCGTAGACTATGGCGGATCGCTCCAAGAAGCTGATCGGAGTAAGAGGGACATAGTTGGCCGAACACCTGATTGAGCCCTCCATAGCACTGGATTAAAAAACTCGCAGATTTCTACTCCTCACGACAGTGAAGAAATTGTTTTTCTAAGTAAAGATCCATTTGTTGTGGAAGGCAAATTTTATAGTTGAACTTTTGTTGGATAAAGAGAGAGTGACGCGTCCATAGGATTATCATATCAAGAGATGACTCGGATGAGAATAAGATTATTGTTAAATATTATGGAATGAGGTAATCATAATAGGTAGTATTGGTAATAGGTTAAATATTTTGTTTTTTTTGTTTTGCTCGAAGCAATAGGTTAAATATTTAGTACCGACAGAACATCGTAAATCTAATTGTAAAAGTAATTTTTATCGCGAACATAAACAAAAATTTAATAAATGCCCTTGGAGTTTGTCTTTTACGACACAAGTCGGTTGTACCGTGTTTATTTTTTATTTTTTTTTAAAAAAATTCTTTAACGGCGGAGGCTGTGAAAAACACACACTAACACTCCTTTCACTATTTATTATAAAACATCAATTAATAATTTTCACAGACATTTTAGATTAAAATTTAAGTAATTTTTAATATTACCTATATTAATTGTTTTAAATTATAATATTATATTAATTATTACTCTCATTACTATCCTTATTAATTATAGATATATATAAAAAAATATATTTAATACTCTTTGGAAACAAACAAATGTCTTATAAAAAAGATTAAATATACTTATTAATTAGTGCCTTATAATAAAGACTAGAAGGAGCACATGAAAGGTGTGGTAGATTTTTAAAAACAGTTAAAATTAGTTAAAAATAATAATTATGTAGGAAATATAATTTTTTTTAAAAAAAAGGTGCCCCTATTTGTGAATGAGTAAGAAATAAAGAGTAATTATGAGAAAATGAAGAAAGATGATGTATGGTAAATAAATGATGTGAGAGAATGAGGGAAAAATGGATAAAAATGTATTTATTATTGAGATAAAGTTAAATGGAGTATTCTTTTTTATCTTAAATATAAGATATAGTTGATTTTTTTTAGAGATTAAAGAAGTTAAATACTACTTCCGATTCTAATTATAAGACCAAGTTGACTTTTTTAGAAGAAATTAAGGAAGCTAAATAAGTTACTTAATCATATCATATCTTGTGTATCTTTAGATTATATATTAGTTTATTAATCAAACTAATTAGTTTGAAAAAAAATAAAATAAAAATACTCTAAAGTAATTTAATTAGCTTCCTTAATCTTTCTAAAAAAATTCAATTTAATCTTATACTTAGGATTGGACATATCATATATTGTGCATCCTTATATTATATTCCCTCTTATCCACAATATAGAGCACTTCAACTTTATCAAGGGAAACAAGAAATAACTGTAAAGTCATTTAATGTCCTAAAATATATATTTTTTCACTTTTACTCTTCTTGAAAAATATGTTTAATCGTATTAAGAATGTTATTTTAAAGAGAGAGAGTGGATGTAATGAACGAGGAAAGTTGGAAAGTGAGTATTAATTATAAAGTCAAAATAATTTTTTTAAAAAAACATTGATTAATCTAGAGGTGACTAATATTTTAGATGATACCTTCATTTTAGAAATGTCCTATATTGTGGACCAAAGAGACTATATAAGTATGTAAGTTATGTAAAATGGTTTGGAGAAAAAATTATAAATATAAATATTTTAAAATAATTTAATTGACTTTTTTAATATCTCTAAAAAAATCAATTTTATCCTATATTTAAGATTGAAGGAAGTACTAAAATTAAAATTTTGAAGGTTTGTTTGAGTTTGTTCTTAAATACAATTTTTTTAAACAAAACGAAAACCCTAAAAACTTGTTGGAAAAATTAGTTTCAAGAAGTTGTTCTAAAAGAAAAAGCAGAAAGTTGTTCTTAAAACTTAAAAATAAAAACAGTTTTTAGATATTTTCTTGTTGGGATACCATCTATCCATTGTCAACATAACACTATTGACAACAATCATGGCCACATCACTGCCAGTCATTGTCATGTTACTTTAAAAAATATTTTTTTTTAAAAAAAGTTAAGGTGCAAAAATATATATAAATTTTTTCCCTAAGCGTCCAGCACTAAGAACTTTTTTTAGAATAAAAATACACACGTGATGATCATTTTGGAGCAAAAGTCACATCCACCGTTAAGTCACTGTTCACCGTCAGAGAAAGAGATAAAATGAACAGTAATATAACGGCGATGAACAGTGACTTAACGATGGATGCAACTTTTGCTCTAAAATGATAACTACATATGTATTTTTGCTCCAAAAAAAGTTCTTGGTGCTGGGCGTTCATGAGGAAAAAAATCATTTGTATTTTTGCACCTTAACCCTTTTTAAAACAACGACCCAAACAAATTTTTTTTTTTCCCAAAACTGATTTGTTAAAACAATTTTATAAAATTGTTTTGGAAACCCAAAAAACAGAAAACAGAAACAAAGTAAATGTTCAAGGTGTATTCTGAAATATTGAATTATTGATATATTAAATTTAACTTTAAATGAAAACATTTGGAAGAAAAAACAATCATCATTTGGTGTTTTTTTATATGAGAGAAAATAAAAAACTATTCAGATCCCTCTAACTCAGACGTTAAGAGTCCGGTTCCTCTGCCCGGCGACCCTTCTCCCCATCCCTCACAGTTCCATTTCGGCCGTCCAAATCTGAATCCAACGGCCGAGAATGGTTTTTTTTTTAAAAAAAATAATAATTTTTTAAAATGTTTTTTTTAAAAAAATAATAATAATTTTTTTAAAAAAAATTATTATTTTTTAAAAAAAAAACCATTCTCAGCCGTTGGATTCAGATTTGGACGGCCAAAATGAAACTGTGAGGGATGAGGAGAGGGGTCACGAGCAGAAGATCCAGT
The DNA here is from genome assembly GCA_037074495.1 of Acacia confusa. NCBI lineage: Eukaryota > Viridiplantae > Streptophyta > Magnoliopsida > Fabales > Fabaceae > Acacia > Acacia confusa. The sequence continues at coordinate 39,030,368 of CM073502.1, read as the reverse complement.
TCCCAGACGTTAATAACCTTCTCTAGACACAAACAATCAGATATGATTCCGTGTCTGAAAAAAATTATTTCTTATTTTGCCTCTAACGCATATACGGTAGTTCATAGTTAACTGAATAATTATTAGAAATATTTTAATAAACATTACATTAAAAATATAACAAAAGAATTTTAATTTTATTAATTATACTTCATCAGATCATGAACGTAGGTAGTTAGCGGATTTCCTTTAGTCTTAAATATAAAATTTAAATTCACATTATTTTTCAAATTGATAATTTTTTTTTTCCAAACTATCTTATTAGTTGACTGCATATATTAAAGACTCTTGCTGATCACTGCCAATAGTCAACAGCAAGATGGTGGGCTGCACATTTGAGGAATTTCTTCCTTCTTTGCTTTTTAATTTTATATATATATATATTCAAAACAATGCTCGATCTCTATGGATAAATGTTTCTAGCTAGCATGCATAACTACCAAATAAGTTGTTAGTGACTAAGTATAAGAATCACGGATGATTTAATAAAATATATGTATGTATTGCGTGCACACGAGTTTGCCTACTTTGTGAATCTAAAATCTAATCTACTTAACATATTTTCTTTTAATTTCTTCAAATCCATTGTCGATATTTTGGGATCATATTATATTTATCTTGGGAAGATTTTTGCGGTCCTTCATATTGAGACTGATTCGAAGAGTTGGTTAATACCTCCAAACACACATATAACCTTTAATTCACACGCACACTCTGTGTGTGTGTGTTTTTTTTCTTATTTGACCAATTAAAGCACTAAACTATTTTAAGCTGGTGATGATTTGCAGCTAAAGTATAAAGTATTTAGAAGTTATTTTCAAAAAAGAAAATATTCAATTTATATTTATAAATGGTAGGATGAGAAATAGTTTAGCTAAGACAGAGATATATTTTTCACACATCCTGATATTAAAACTCATAATTAACTAATGAAATATTCATCAATTATATACAGAAATGAAACAACGTTCTTCTAATGACAAAAATACCCGCTACAAATTGTCATGTCGTTAGTCACTCATTTATGTTGTTATTGCAGACTACTATCTCCTGTTCCTTCAGCTTTGCTATTGTCTTCAAAGCTTTGTTGAACTTATTCACTATTTGTGGAAGTTACATTTCTTGTTGCTAAAATTCTGAAATCCAAACACGAATTAAGGGTTTAACTTGTTTAAAATCCTATATACAGTTTGATGAAATCCACATCTTTATTATTACCTAGGTGATTAACTGACCCGTTGTAGAAGAATATTTCCCAACATGAATGCGAGGACAGTGATTTAACCATATTTTTACATGATATTTTATGATTAAAATGGGATTCTTAATGCATTTTCTAGGACATTATTGCATGATTAAGCATTAATTTAAGTTAGAGACATTTGTATTGAATTAAGTGAAATTAGGAGCAAAATGGTCATAATTTATTAATTATTTACACAAATGATTTCTTGGACTTTTGATGCTACATTATGTATAATCATGCATGGTAAATGTTTTGGAATTAAATGAAAAAAATTTGGAAAAATGTCATTTGGGTCAAAAATTAATATTTTGAAGACAGGAGAAAAAAATACAGAAAATGACCCAGAGTTTTCATAAATTTCAGTTTTACCCCAAGTATGTTTCAAAATTTCACACTTTAGTCCCTCTCTGAAAACTTTTTTTTTTCTTTCACTTTGGTCCCTGGTCAAAACTTGCGTTTTGACCAGGGAATTAATAGGTTAGAGAAACCGAACAGAGGGGGAGAGGAAGAGCTGGCGGCTGGGCGAAAAGCGAGTTTTTCGGACAGAAGAAAGAGGAGAGTGAGAAACGAAGAAAAAAGAAAAAGAGAGGGGGCGGCGAGATTTTTTCGAAGAGAGAACCAGCTGGAGAAAAGAAAACGGAGGGAGGCGAGAGCTGGAGGGAGAGCTGAGTTTCAGACTCCACCGTCGAAGGACCTCACTTTCCATCACCGTCACTCTTCATTAACTTCACCATCTACCGTCACCATAATCGCCAGCGACCACAATCCTTCAACACCGCTGGAGGAGACCTTCACAACTGGAGCTGACATTCTGGGTAGTTTCAAATCAGAACAGAGATGTTTGATGAGGAGGCTGGGAAATATTAGAACGGAGGGAGACAGAAGAAGGAGAGGACGGCTGGGAGTTCGGAGAGACGGAAAGGAAAGAGGCCGAGAGTCTGCTGGAGCTCGCTGGAGCATTTTTCTTGCATTTTCCGGCGAGTTCTTGAATTTTCCGGCGAGCATTTTCCAGATTCCGGCGAGATCTTCCAGCAAGCTATGAGTGGCTGATTTTTCTGATCTTGGTGATGAAGATGTGTCCTTGAGCTCATTGGACTACATTAGGGGAGTTTTATCTATCTTACTATTAGTCTAGGATTATGTATTTGAATTTCTAAATTTTGATATATGATTCTGGAACTGAGATTAATGGTAATTATCTCTGTTAGTTTGATATTTGTAGTTAAGATTGGAATTAGTGGTGTGATTTTTATATGTGTATGAATTTCTTTGTGGTGTTAATTAAGCTATGTTGATTAGCGTGGTATTGTCTAATTAATGTGGTTGATTTGCATCCTTGAAGGGCTGTTTAGCATTCAATTTAAGAAGTCTCATATTGCATAATTCCGATTTTAATTACACATTAAGTGGGCTAAAACAATTTCTCAAGGGATAGTAGTTAGCTATGGTAATAGGAGCTACTATTAATTGGGAATATTGGACTCAAGTGGTATCTTGAGGTTTTTCTTAAAACTTAATGAATTTTAACTCCCATGATCTTTTAAGAGCAAGGATAGTCATTTCTTCATTACCAAGAACATTAATCATTTAATCTTATTTTTATCCAAAGTATTTTTCCCATTATTTCCAAAGAGAAAAAAATAGGAATAGTTTCTTTATTTTTATTTATGCATTTTATGTAGAGAAAACTCTTTTAGGAACCCCAATTTTCTAACCATGTTAATATCACTTAGTTTATCTTAGGAAATTCAAAATAAATTTGGCTCCTTGATTAAGAGAACGATCCCGAGTTAATTGCACTGTATTGCATTTAATTCGTGGTAAATAGTGATTCGACCCTGAGGCGATCATTGGAAGAATTAAGCTCAAATGAACTCAGAGAAGTAAGAGAAAAATCATCAAGGGATGATAACCAACAATTAACCATCGATGAGTTAAGGTTGGAAATCTCACTCCCAAGTGAATCAAAATTTTCAACAGAAGAAGAGGGAAATTTATCATCACATGAATCCAATGCAATACCACAGTCAAGATCACAATTATTAGTGTGGAATTTAAGCTCATATTCATTAACCTCATCATCAATGGCCAAGTCAATTGAATTCACACCTAATAAAGAGTAATCTTCAAAAGGATGCTTCATGGCTTCATACATATTAAAACTTAGCTTATGATTGCCCACTTCCATAGTGATTGAACCATCTCTCATGTCTATCAAGGTGCTAGCAGTTCTCATAAAAGGTCTCCCTAAGATAAGGGTGGATTCACTAGACTCATGAGACATGTCTAACACATAGAAGTCAGCAGGAAAAACTAAGTCTTTGACTTTGACAAGCAAATCCTCAATGATGCCTTGTGGGTGCCTAATGCTCCTATCAGCTAGTTGGAGAACCACACTAGTCCTCTTAAGCTCCTTCACACCAAGAGATTTAAAAATGGCACTAGGCATGACATTAATGGCTGCACCTAAATCTAACAAGGCTTGAGCTACATGCACATTACCTACAGTACAAGGTATAGTGAATGAGCCAGGGTCCTTGCACTTAACAGGGAGTTGGGGTTTGAAAAGGGCAGACACATTAGAGCTAATTTGCACTCTCTCATTAGGCCTAAACTTCCTCTTGTTAGTGCAAAGCTCTTTCAAGAATTTGCAATAACTAGGCATAGACTTGACCAATTGAAAGAAAGGAACATTGATATTCAGCTTGCTAAACAAATCATACATTTCTTTTTCAGTTTGTTCCTCATGCATTTTCTTGCCTTGAAAGTAAGCTTTAGGAAAAGGGAGTTGAGAAATTTTTACCTCCTTACCATCAGTATTGGATAGGATGCCTTGATCGCTTGTCTCACCTTCCTCAAAAGTGCTTCTTTCCTTGGAGCCCACCTCTCTCAGAAGTGGTGGTTGTTCCACTTGAGGTTGCTCAACTACTTTGGCCTTCTTCTTCTCAAGGATAGCTTTCTCTTTGGAACTCTCAGAATCAGGAAGCTTCATTGGGGTTAATGGTGGACTTTCAACTTCAATTTCCTCATCCACATCATTGTCAATCTCTTCAGGGAAGTGTACTTTCCGACCACTCCTTAACTCAATGGCATTAAGTGATTTAGGGTTGATGACAGTATTTGAAGGAATAGAACCACTTGTCTTAGCATGCACATCACTCAAAGAATTGGAGAGTTGAGTTAAGTGAGATTGCATAGTGTTATTCTTCAATTCCAATTCTTCCAACTTCTTGCATACATGAGACATTTGAGTACTATCACTTGCCCTATCACTTTGTAGATTTTGTAGGCTGGTGGTGATAGAATCCCATCTTGGTTGTTGTTGGTTAGGCCTTCCTTGATACATAGCATTTAGTTCTTCATGTTGATTAGGGCATAGACTTGAAACATGCATCATTGAACCACAACTATCACAACTAGGTGCTACAAGAGCTTGTGAATTAGGAGAATGAGGTGCTTGTTGAATACTCAAATTATGAAGCTCGGATGTGATAAGGGAAAGTTGTGAAGTAACTTTATCCATTTTAGACTCAAGTGAGACCATCCTTTGGTTAGAGCCTATCTCACAAACTCCTCTTATCTCTCTCACATTATATTGTTGAGTATTTCGAGCTCTCATCCGAATTTGAGCCCATGCCTCATCAGCCGTGCAATCTTCCAAAGAACCTCCAGCTGAAGCATCTAAAATGCCCTTCTCATTAGGTAAAAGGCCATCATGGAAGTATTGAATCAATTGTTCATCAGCAATTTGATGGTGTGGACACTTATTTAAAAGCTCCTGAAATCGACTCCAATATTCATAGAAGGACTCTAAGGGGTCTTGTTTGATGGAGTAAATTTCCTTTTTAAGCTCTGAAATCCTTGAATCAGGAAAGTACTTTTCCAAGAAAGCTTTCTTCAAGTTAACCCATGAACGAAGAGCATCATTAACATGCCTTGGTAGCATCATGTACCATTCCTTAGCTTTCCCTTCCAAAGTGAAATAGAACACCTTTAATTGCACATCCTCTATTCGAGCACCAACGGGCTTCATATTTGAGCAAGCCAAGTACAAAGCATTGAGATGGTTGTAAGGGTCCTCATTTGAGAGTCCATGAAAGTGAGGTAGTGAATTAAGCAAAGGCCCCTTTAGCTCAAAATTAACCTCAAGGTTAGGGCATGCAATGTTGAAAGGATCATGAGTGACATCCGATCTTGTTACATCCCTTATGGTTCTAGAAACAATGTGGTTACAGGGCCACCTTCTAACTCTTCACTTCATCATAGAACCAAGATAACTCCTCATACCTTGAGATTTTTAAATGAGCTAATCACTCCTTGTGAAGTAGGTATGAAAGAGACTTTGTTTCCCAAGCCTGTTGCTGCTGTAGACCAACCTGATATTGGTTCAACACTTGGGAAGACCAATGAACAAGTGGTCAAATCTATGGAGCCTAGCACAAGTCAGGCACCTTCTAAGTCCATAAAGGGGAGTATTTCTACTACCCTTGATCTTCCTAGACTAATTCCCTCTATTGTTCAACCTCCTGATTTAGAGCTTAAGCCTCTCCCCTCTAATTTGAAATATGCTTTCCTAGCTGCGGAAGAAAAATTGCCTGTTATTATTTCAAATTCTTTGTCTGTGAATGAGGAGGAGAGATTGCTTAAAGTTTTGAGTAGAAATCGAAAGGCTCTAGGTTGGACTTTAGCTGACATTCCTGGGATTAGTCCTGCTATTTGTACCCATCGGATCCTTTTGCATGAGGAATCCAAACCTCTTAGGCAACCCCAAAGACGCCTCAACCCCCTAATTTTGGATGTGGTTAAGAAAGAAGTAACCAAGCTATTGAGTGCGGGTATCATCTACCCAATTTCTGATAGCGAGTGGGTTAGTCCGGTACATGTAGTGCCTAAGAAGAGTGGGATAACTGTGGTGCAAAATGAAAATGATGAGTTGATACCTACTAGGGTACAAAATGCTTGGAGAGTGTGCATAGACTATAGGAAATTGAATGAAGCATCTAGGAAAGATCATTTTCCCTTACCCTTCATAGATCAAATGCTTGAAAGGTTGGCGGGTAAGAGTCATTATTGTTTCTTAGATGGTTATTCAGGATATTTCCAAATTCCATTAGCTCCTGAAGATCAAGAGAAGACCACTTTTACTTGTCCATTTGGTACCTATGCCTATAGGAGAATGCCTTTTGGATTATGTAATGCACCGGGCACTTTCCAACGTTGTATGATGTCACTTTTCTTTGATTTTCTTGAAAATTGTATGGAGGTTTTTATGGATGATTTTACAGTGTATGGTAATTCTTTTGATGCTTGTTTAAATAGTTTGGACAATGTTCTTGCTAGATGCATTGAGAAAAATTTGGTTTTGAATTATGAGAAGTGCCATTTCATGGTTGATCATGGAATAGTACTTGGTCATTTGATATCTAGCAAGGGCATTGAAGTTGATAGAGCTAAAATTGAGGTGATCTCCTCATTGCCCTACCCCACTAGTGTCAAAACACTTCGTTCTTTCTTAGGGCATGTGGGTTTTTACCGGCGATTCATAAAAGATTTTAGTAAGATAGCTCTACCATTATCCAAACTATTGCAAAAAGATGTTGATTTTGTCTTTGATACTTCTTGCAAACAAGCATTTGATGAATTAAAAGCACACTTGATATCTCCTCCTATTTTGAAAGCACCAGATTGGACTTTGCCTTTTGAACTAGCATGTGATGCCTCTAATTCTGCTGTGGGGGTCATGCTAGGACAAAAGCATGGCAAGTTGTCCAATGTGATCGCTTATGCATCCAAAACGTTGGATAGTGCACAAAGGAATTACACTACCACTGAAAAAGAACTGTTTGCTGTGATTTTTGCATTAGATAAGTTTAGACAATATCTAATCAATTCCAAAGTGGTTGTGTACACAGATCATGCAGCTGTGAAGTTTCTCTTCACTAAGCCTCAATCAAAACCAAGGCTCATTAGATGGATGCTATTGCTGCAAGAATTTGATATAAGCATCAAAGATAGGCCTGGAACTACAAACCTTGTAGCAGATCACTTGAGTAGACTACCGGATGGCACAAAGGGAGTACTTGATTCTGATTTAATTTGTGATAATTTCCCTGATGCATCCCTTATGTCTATATCTGTTTATGCTCCTTGGTTTGCTAATCTAGTGAATTATATTGTGACCGGCCTCATTCCTGAGCATATGTCTTCCTTTCAGGCTCAAAAACTTAAACGAGAAGCTGAACACTACATTTGGGATGAGCCTTATTTATGGAGACTATGCAATGATCAAGTTATCAGGAGGTGTATTCCAGAGACCGAGTCCAAGGACATACTTTTTGCTTGCCATTCAATGGTTTGTGGTGGATATTTTAGTGCTCATAAGACCTCTAGGAAAGTGTTAGATGCTGGATTTTATTGGCCTACCCTTTTTAAGGATGCATATCTGTTTTGTAAGGCATGTGATAAATGCCAAAGGTTTGGAGGGTTAAGTAAACGGAATGAGATGCCACAACAACCCATGCTCTTTTGTGAGGTATTTGATGTTTGGGGCATTGATTTCATGGGTCCTTTTCCACCATCATCTGGCTTTACCTACATCTTGTTAGCCGTAGATTATCTCTCTAGATGGGTAGAAGCCATTCCTACTAGGAAAGATGACGCCCAAACGGTTTCCAAATTTCTCAAGTCTAACATCTTTTGTAGATTTGGAGTACCAAGGGCTATAGTAAGTGATAGAGGTTCCCATTTTTGCAATAAAGTTATTGATAACTTACTTGTTAAGCTTGGGGTAACCCACAAAATGTCCACTCCTTATCACCCACAAACGAATGGGCAAGCGGAAGTATCCAACCGAGAGATCAAACATATATTAGAAAAGATAGTCAAGCCTTCAAGGAAGGATTGGAGCTTAAGGTTGGAGGAAGCACTGTGGGCCTACAGAACTGCATTCAAGACACCAATAGGAATGTCTCCTTACCGGCTTATCTATGGTAAAGCATGTCATATTCCGGTAGAGTTGGAGCACAAAACCTATTGGGCGGTGAAAATGTGCAACATGGATGTAGAAGAAGCTGGTTCGGAAAGGAAGTTACAAATGCAAGAACTTGAGGAAATGAGATTAGAAGCTTATGAGAGTTCTCGCATTTACAAAGAAAAGACCAAGCTTCTTCATGATAAGAAGATTATCCGAAAGGATTTCAAAGTTGGTGATCATGTTTTGCTATACAAGGCTCGATTCAAGTTGTTGAGCGGGAAGCTTAAAGATAAATGGTGTGGGCCTTACACTATTACCAAAGTACATCCATTTGGCATGGTAGAGTTGCTTGATGAGACTACTGGGAAGGACTTTCAAGTCAATGGACATCTCCTCAAGCTCTACCGTGATTCATCATCAAAGCCTCCTTGAGGCCAGGTTGTCTCTTTCCTTCACTTTCATTTGCTGTTTTGGATTGTTCAATTCACTTATGATTCTGAATGCTTGAAATAAGTGTGGGGGAGAGACTATCTCAGTAGGGAAGTAGAAGTAGTATAGTTTAATAATTTGAATAAAAACCCCCAATGTATGCTTTGCATCTTAGCCACTACCTTGCTTAATTGCCATTGTGCCTCTTCACTCTAATTTTCTGTTATTATGACTTGTTTCTTCTCTTTTCTCTCTTTATATGATGTTGATGTGTTGTGCTTCAATTGCAATTGAACTTCACAACTTTCCACTTCATTAAGGAACAAGTTAGAATGATAGAATTGCTTTTCAAACATTGAGGACAATGTGTTGATTAAGTGTGGGGGAGGTGAATACATTTTGAATCCCAATTAATTGGTTGTTTTAAAATGAGAAAAAATGCCAAAAATAAAAAAAAAATCTTTGAGCTTTCATGAGATCTAGTGTTTTGGCAACTTTTTAAAACCATGTTTTGTTTTGTTTTTTTTTTTTTTCAAGTAAATGGGAAGAGAAATGAACCCACAATTGGATTTTTGCTTACTCCTTGTTTGGAAAAAGAGAGTTTCTACATCACTAGTGCTTTTAAGAGTTGAGCATTATCATAATTGATTGTGTTTTGTAAGGCTAACTCTTGGAATAACTAAGTAGATGTTTTGTTGTTAGCTTCTTATGCAATTGATTGTGTTAGAGTGAGCATTAGAGAAAAACCTTGTTGGAAGGTTATTTGAGCCTTAATTCCTTTCATGTGTGCATGTTCACTTGGTTTTTCACCTTCTAGAACTTGTTCCAACTCTTTTTCAAAACAATGTTTGCATTAGTGTTATGAAGAGGAAAGAGGCATTCATATTTTAATCCCTTTCACCCAAACACAAACTTACATTCATATGCCCTTTGCTACCAATTTTGAGCCATTCCTATGTTGTATGCATTTCATTACTTATAATATTCATAGCATTTTAAAAAAATCAAAGGAAAATTGCCCAAAAAAAAAAAAAAAAAAAAAAAATGAAATGCCATGTATATAGAAAAGAATGAAAAAGAAGTAAAAAAAAAAGTATTGAAAAAAAAAATGGTGCTAAAAAAAAAAAAAAAAAAAAAAAAAGGAGGAAAGTGTTTTGTGAAAAAAAAAAAATATAATATCAAGAAGGCATTTATTTATGAATTTCCAAAAGAATTGGCAAAGTTTGTAAAGTTATTTAGATGCTATGAACTAGATCATTAACTTTGACTTGCATGTCAACTATTCATTTTTCTAATTAATTCATTCCATTTAGCCTCCACCCAACATTACAAGTCATTTAAGTCCTCTTGATTCATTTCATTAATTGCTATTGGTAGTGGAGATGTTAGAGTTGTTACAAACCTATGGTAAGGTGATGATTAAGTGAGCTAGAGTGAAATTATTCCAATGAGGTGAGGTGAGTGAAATAGAAATACATTGAGAGTCTCTTGTGCTTCATTTTAATATACTTGATTGTGTAGTTAGCTAATCTCTTCACATCATTTGATTATGACTAGGGTTGGCTTGATGAAGTTGGTTAATTGATGCATTTGTTTATAATTATGAAATTGCTCATATTTTAAATGCATTAGTGACTTGGATATGAAATTTTGTACTTAATTGCCTTTGTTCAGGAGCACAAAGGTCTAAGTGTGGGGGAATTGATTTAACCATATTTTTACATGATATTTTATGATTAAAATGGGATTCTTAATGCATTTTCTAGGACATTATTGCATGATTAAGCATTAATTTAAGTTAGAGACATTTGTATTGAATTAAGTGAAATTAGGAGCAAAATGGTCATAATTTATTAATTATTTACACAAATGATTTCTTGGACTTTTGATGCTACATTATGTATAATCATGCATGGTAAATGTTTTGGAATTAAATGAAAAAAATTTGGAAAAATGTCATTTGGGTCAAAAATTAATATTTTGAAGACAGGAGAAAAAAATACAGAAAATGACCCAGAGTTTTCATAAATTTCAGTTTTACCCCAAGTATGTTTCAAAATTTCACACTTTAGTCCCTCTCTGAAAACTTTTTTTTTTTCTTTCACTTTGGTCCCTGGTCAAAACTTGCGTTTTGACCAGGGAATTAATAGGTTAGAGAAACCGAACAGAGGGGGAGAGGAAGAGCTGGCGGCTGGGCGAAAAGCGAGTTTTTCGGACAGAAGAAAGAGGAGAGTGAGAAACGAAGAAAAAAGAAAAAGAGAGGGGGCGGCGAGATTTTTTCGAAGAGAGAACCAGCTGGAGAAAAGAAAACGGAGGGAGGCGAGAGCTGGAGGGAGAGCTGAGTTTCAGACTCCACCGTCGAAGGACCTCACTTTCCATCACCGTCACTCTTCATTAACTTCACCATCTACCGTCACCATAATCGCCAGCGACCACAATCCTTCAACACCGCTGGAGGAGACCTTCACAACTGGAGCTGACATTCTGGGTAGTTTCAAATCAGAACAGAGATGTTTGATGAGGAGGCTGGGAAATATTAGAACGGAGGGAGACAGAAGAAGGAGAGGACGGCTGGGAGTTCGGAGAGACGGAAAGGAAAGAGGCCGAGAGTCTGCTGGAGCTCGCTGGAGCATTTTTCTTGCATTTTCCGGCGAGTTCTTGCATTTTCCGGCGAGTTCTTGAATTTTCCGGCGAGCATTTTCCAGATTCCGGCGAGATCTTCCAGCAAGCTATGAGTGGCTGATTTTTCTGATCTTGGTGATGAAGATGTGTCCTTGAGCTCATTGGACTACATTAGGGGAGTTTTATCTATCTTACTATTAGTCTAGGATTATGTATTTGAATTTCTAAATTTTGATATATGATTCTGGAACTGAGATTAATGGTAATTATCTCTGTTAGTTTGATATTTGTAGTTAAGATCGGAATTATGCAATATGAGACTTCTTAAATTGAATGCTAAACAGCCCTTCAAGGATGCAAATCAACCACATTAATTAGACAATACCACGCTAATCAACATAGCTTAACAGCTAGTCATCATCTTCAATACTATTACCTACATATTGTTGGAGGTAAATTAGTTTATTATTACTATTTTATGAACATACCTTGATTTAGGGTGCAACACAAAAGATTTTAAGATACTAGATGCACCTGACAAAAATTTTAAAGTGCTGGAGGCACCTTATCCCATGAAAATAAACCAATTTTAATACAAATTTTGTAAAGAGGAGGGTGATTAACCCCAATGCGTTTATGATTTCAAGCAAGATTATTAAATTGAAACCGGTCATTAAACTACTCGTGGTACTAGGTCAAAGATCAGCGGTCAGACTAAAGTCAAGTCGGAGCTAACTTGAGATCAAATTAGTGAAAAAGTGAAAATTTTAGGGTTATTAATATAAAATTATAGAAAATGAAAAATAATTTTCTTTCAAAAACCCTAAATTGGGTTAATACGCGGACTGGACCGACTTAATATACCCACAAGTTTGCGGTTTTTTAGGTCAAACTGGTTGGTCCAGTGTGGGTTTAACAACACTTATTTCATGTATATAAATTATTGCCACCACTGTAAGTTAAAGACACGAAACATATTTTATTTTAGAATTTATTTCTTCTATATTGTATAAATAATTTGTTTCACTCTAAAATTCACTAAGGAGTTCATATTAAAAATATCGACAACAATTTATAGTATTCTTAAACAAATGATTTAAAATATAAATAACGTTTTCTTTTATCTCTCTAAAAGTTATACAAGAATTTGAAGCTCGGGGAAAAATCAAGAAAATACTAATTGAATTTTAAAATTTTAAATCACTGACTTGACATAACCTAATTCAACTTTAAAATTTCAAATAATTGATTTGGCGACAAATTGATTTAGGATTTGGAAGTATCCTTCTTATCTTTTTTCCTTAAAGATATAAAGAACAATCTAGATTCAGTTTGGGTTTCAATTATGTAATTTAGATTCAAATACAAATGAAATAAAAGATTCGAACAAGCCAAATCCCCAATCATGGAACAGGAAGGAATCAACTCCTATCATCAACAAATTCAAACTCGAGCTCACTGGATCTATCTACAAAACAAACCTCGCTATTGCATGGAGAACGCTCACCGTCGAGCTCACCAGACCTGAACCAAGGAGGAAGAACGCTCACCAGATTTGGACCAAGGAGGAAGAACGCTCGCTGTCGAGCTTGCCAGATCTGGACGTTGTCGAGCTACTGAAGACAGGGATGATGGAGGGAAGACGTCGCGCTGGGTGGCTTCGCAGCTAGAGGGATGATGAAGGAGACAAGAACGACTTGATAGAAAACAGGAAATTAATTGCAAGTATTTGTGTTAACAATAGCAATTAGAGAAAAAGAATTGTGTATTAATGGTAATAAGAGCAACATGCTTATATACAATGAATAACCTATTCGAATTATTTCTAATCAACTCTTTTTGAGGGAAATAACCAACCACTTAAAACTATTAGGATTTTGGGAGGGATCAAGTTAACTCCCTTATAGAGGTAGATCAAGTTAACCAACCACTTAAAAATAGGCGTAAGTTTTTTTTTTTTTTTTTTCAGGAGCACCCAATACCACATGTTTTTTTTTAACAAAAATATACACGTGGTTACGTTTTAGGAGCAACAGTCACACGGGTTAAGGTGTGACTTTTGGGTTAAGGTGGTTTCCTTCAATTGCTTTTTTTATTGGGTTAAAATGCAAAAATACATATGAGTTTTTTTCTCAGGAGCGCCAACACCACATGTTTTTTTTGGAGTAAAAATACACACGTGGTTACGTTTTAGGAGTAAAAGTCACACGGGCCGTTAGTTGACCATTAATTTGGATGGATGAACAGTAAAGTGGTGCTCGGCGCTCCTGAAAGAAAAACTCATGTGTAAAAATGCACCTTAATCCTTAAAATCATTTTTTTAAAAAAAACAAACAAAAAAACCCCACCCCGCCTCCCGCCGATGGGCCTAAGAAAAGGTCCTGGGGCCTTTTTTGATATTTTCAAGATCTTGAAACTTTTTTTTAAAATTTTCTGTTACTTAGACCCTTATATAGATTTTCTTTAATTTCTTTGTGTTAGTCTTTGTTTTGGTTATGTTTTGCAATTTTTCTATCTGGCTAGTTTCCTTGCTATTTGTAATTTGAGTACTCTTGATTAGTCTTGGAATAGCTGTTTCTCTGTAATGGAATACACGTTCTGTTTCGACCAAAAAAAAAAATTCAAATAAAGGACTAGGTTATAGGGACTTTATTTTTTTTGAAAAATAAGGGTTTTGGGGGATTTGTAAAAATTCCAAATTTCCTCCCCTCTTATTTTTAAAACTCCCAAACAAGAGAGAGAACTATCAAAACCCTTCATTCTCTTTTATTTCCTTCTAAAATGGAACTCTCAAACAAAACCTAAAGAGATTCATTGGTCCATAGACTGTTGTAATACTAATTTGCACTGATTTTTTTTTTTATAAAACTTAGACAATTTATATGATATACATGGTTCACTTACAATTAATTAATCAGAACTAAATAATGATAAATAACTCATTAAATATATCCTAACTTGATTTTTTTTTCTTATTTTACTCCTATTAAATAAGATTTTTGGAAGAGAGAAAAAAATACAAGAAGTCACATTGAATAATTAGTTATAGGCATAAAATTTTCAAATAAATATTAATTATTTTGCAAGTGACTTATATTATGAACTAAATTTTTTCTTAGAAACAACTTGTATTATGGAACGAAAAAAAGGGGTGTATATATATATTGGATATAAATAAAAACTCTCAAAACGCTTATGTTTTTTTGATGAATCACAACGCTTATGAATTTAAGAAAATGAGTAAGAGTTTCTTGTAAAAAGTTATACGTAACATCCCTAATTTTGGTGTTACAAAAAATCCTGTATTCTGCAGAAGTGAATATTTGTTTCAAGATTAATAATCTATTTATTATCTGAATTTCACTTCAAAATTAATTGTCAATGGTTATATGTGTGACCACATTTAATTGGCTAAAATATGTGACACAAAATCACATAAAAATAGTGACTATTTTGAAGCTAAATAAGTCAGGAATGGATAACACTATAAAAATAAGTTAGAAAGTAATGAAACTCTTTAAAAAATAATTAGGAGAGAACATTTAAGTGATTTTACTTATATTTTGAAATACTAAGTTGAGTTAATGACTTAACTAAAGATTTCTTGAATTTGTGAACTTGTTTTGAATTTTTTTTTAAACAACTTTCTATAAGATTTTGCTTTTTATTTTTTATACTTATTAATTTTTTTTATAAAAAATAAAAAGCGCACTGATCTGAACAAACTACAAAAGCTGAGCTTTAAAATTATTTATACAACCTTTGATAGCCTGCCTATGCTTTGATAGGCGGGAAACGCGGTCCCCTACGCGTGAAGCCTGCCTGTGAGCCTTCATTCGTCAGTGGTTATTGACTTATTGGTGTGTGATTTCTTGGAAAATTCTCCGAAGCTACGGTCTTACGTAATTTCACAAGAAAATTTAAAAAGAAAATGCTAAAGAAAGAGGGCAAAACACATTTGTTTCTATATATATATATATATATATAAGAGACCGATTTTCATGAGTCTCCACATTGCTTCAATCTCTGCTTCTGCTTGAGTCTTTAGTTATCACTCCCTCCCCCCCTCCCTCCCCCCCCCCCCTCTCTCTCTCAAGTAGTCACTGTCTCCTTCATCATCTCTCCGCCGTGCGAAGCCACTTAATCCGGCGTCTCCCTCCATCATCTCCGTCTTCAGTAGATCGGCAAACAACGTTCTCCCTCCTTGGTCCAGATCTGGTGAGCTTCAACTTGTGATTTTCATATCTGCTTGATCTGAATATTTTACTTGCATAGTTGCATGTATCAGTATGAACATTTCATTTGTGTTCTCCATGATCTGTTTGAGCTTGAGAAGAAGAAGGGAAAAATAGGGTCTTTTCTCTCCATTCTTTTAAGCAAGGATTTAGGAAAATAAATTTTGTTCGTGGGTAGGAGTTGATAAAATAATAGGTTATTTATATGCACATGCTAATAAATTCTAACCTAAAACAGGTTTAAATTTTCATTGACATTGAGATCACAATTTAAAAATAATAGTGATATGGATGATAATAAAAAAAAAAGTTTTTTATACATTCTTAATCTTCAATAGGTAGTATATTCTATAATAATTTGTTTATGAATAAAGCAAATTATTTTTTTTAATATTTTTAATATGCATGGGGCAACGAATCTTAAAGTAAAACAAGTTACTTATACAATATATGTTTTAATAAAAAACTATATACTCCATGTATGTGTGTAAAATAAACAATTTATAAAATAAAGCATGTTTGAAATTTTCCATTTGATTATAAATTTTTTTATAATAAAATCAGGTATGTGATTTGATTTATCTGATTTGACTATTTGAGGTTTCTCACAACATTCCTCACAAGTCACAACTGTATCTCTCTTGGGACTTGAATTTGAGGTCTAAGAGAATTTTACACCGCTTGACCAATTCTCTATTGGTCCATGCTCCCTTCGCCATCCTACAAAATTTGTACTAATTTTTTTTTTTAATTTGTAAAAAAATTAAAATTAATTTTAGCCCCCCTACTTTCAAATATTGCATTTTGGTCCAGAGTGCAGCTTCTATATCCATTCCTGACTAAAATAAAATGTGGTATATATTTACGTATGACTAGGATGATAAATTCTAAAATAATACAAGTTGTTACGTTGTTTATAATTTTTATATAAACTCGTTTATGATTATTTCTATATTCTAACTATGAATATTATTGTTATAATTATTCACTCGTAAAATTATTTATACATTTCTATTTCTATATTAATATTAGTTATTCACTCCTAATTAAATGCAAAATTATCATCAAAATCTTACATGATAGTGTGAAAAAATATATAAATAATACTATGATTTATCAAGTACTCTCTTGTTAGAGGCTAGATTATCAGTCAACCCGTTGCGTCAAACTCATCAATGCTTATTTTTACATTTTTTATTTGAGTTTAAGAAAGGCAATTGAAGCCTCTTTCTTTCTTTTTGTTAGTTCCCATTGCTTTATTGTGTGTGCCCACAAACTACTTCGTCATCAACAATTTCAGTTTTGTCGGTAAATAATAATCTGATACCCAAAATTGCTTGGTCTAGTAGCCGTGTGTGTGTGTGTGTGTATCTTCACACTCCACATTTTTTATAAGTTAAATTAACATTATTTCTTTAATCTTGATCAGCAGGAAGCCATCATGACCGAGTTAGCATCAACCTCTTCTTCTTTCCATTACCAATGGACTTACGATGTCTTTATCAATTTTCGCGGCGAAGATACTCGTCATGGTTTTATAGGAAATCTGTATAATGCTTTAAAAAAAACGGGAGTTCGCACCTTCCTTGATGATGCGGAACTAAGAAGAGGGGATGAAATTACACCAACACTACTCAAATCAATTGAGGATTCCAGAATGGCCATTACAGTATTTTCAAAGAACTACGCTTCTTCCACATTTTGTCTCAACGAACTTGTTGAAATTCATGAGTGCATCAAGAGAAAGGGTCGGTTGGTTTGGCCTATTTTTTATGATGTGGAGCCTTCAGAAGTGCGACATCAAAAAGATCACTATGAACAAGCATTATCTATGCATATAAAAAATCTAAGGGCTGATGAGGAGAAGATACGCAGTTGGAAGCTTGCATTGCATGAAGTGTCTAATATTTCTGGTCACCATTTTAATCCACGGTAATTCGAAACTTTCATCTTGTGTTTTTTCTTAACTCTGGTTTTTCTCCTTTCCTAGTTTCAACTTAGTTTATAAGTAAATAAATTTAAATTTCTTTACTACGGTGAACTTAATTAGAACTGATATATATATATATATATATATATATATATATATATATATATATATATATATTTCAACTTTTCAGGCAAGGTTATGAATATCAATTTGTTGAAAAGATTGTGAAAGAAATCTCTAGTATAATCAATAGGGTTCCTTTACATGTTTCTCAGTATCCTGTTGGGCTAGCGTCTCGAGTGGAAGAAATAACCTCTCTATTACAAATTGGGTCAAATGACAAGGTTATCATGGTAGGTATTTGTGGAATTGGGGGAGTGGGTAAAACCACTATAGCACGTGCTTTGTATAATTCAATTGCAGATAATTTTGAAGGTTTGTGCTTTCTCCATGATGTCAAAGGAAAATCAAAGAAACTTGGCGTAGAAGGAATTCAAGAGATAATACTTTCAAAGATTGTAGGAGTGGACATCAAAATGCAGGATGTTAATGAAGGAGTTCAAGTAATAAAAGAGAGAGTCAAAGAAAAGAAAATTCTTTTGATTCTCGATAATGTTGAAAATCATGAGCAATTGAAAAAATTAGCTGGTGGTTGTGATTGGTTCAATGCTGGGAGTAGGATCATTATAACGACAAGGGATGAACAATTGCTTGTAGCACATGGGGTTGCAAGTATATACGACATGGAGGTTTTCAATGCTGAAGAATCTCTTGAATTGTTGAGCTGGAATGCTTTTAGAAATGCCCAAGTAGATCCAGGTTACAAGGATGTTTTGAATCGTGCAGTAACTTATGCACAAGGCCTTCCACTTGCCCTTGAAGTAATAGGCTCTAACTTGTGTGGAAAGACTATAAATGAATGGGAATCTGCGCTTGAGGCATATAAATTAAGCCCCCATAAAGACATTCAACAAGTATTGAGGTCGAGTTATGAGGTCCTAGATGAAGTTGAAAAAGAAATATTCCTTGATATTGCTTGTTTCTTCAATTGGGAACACTCGGAATATGTCAAATATATGGTTGAAGCAGTTCATGACTTTGAAAATTTAAGTTATTCTATTAGAGTGTTAGTTAATAAACGCCTTATAAAGATTGAAAAGGGGTCTAATTGTGTTCAAATGCATGATTTGATACGAGATATGGGGAGAAGGATTGTTCATGAAGAATCACCAAACAATCCAGGAGAACGGAGCAGATTATGGTTCCATCAAGATATTGTTGATGTGTTGGAATGCAATACAGTAAGTAACACTAATTGGGATGATTTACTGAATTTTCACTTTTTTTGCGTTGTAATTTTGTTGTTATTTTCACAATATGTTGGTTGGCGTATCCTTATCTATGTGATTTATGTTTATTTTCCTTGTTATATGTAGTTATTAACTCATTTTTTTATGCATAGTTGTTAAGTCCCTTTGTCTCACTCATAAATTCAACGCATGAAATTTATTTAATGAATGAATGGGTTGAATTAGTTTTTGGTAAGGTGAAATTTTTATAACTGATTTTTAATGGTGCTTAAACTGTTGTATTTTTAGAACTGATTTTATAGATTTAGGGTGAAACTTTTTCCCAATATATATGTGTGTGTTATTTTAAGTGTTCAACTTTTATTTTTATCATATCTTTTTTTTTTTTTAAACGTAGAGTTTTGTATGATGAAAAAATTTCCTTTTAAAAAATCGTATAAAGTTATATAAAAATCTCTGAAAAATTTCACATCATTTAAAAGTAAATATATAGTCAATAAATTAATCTTCAGGAAAAATTCAATTTTTTTTTTAAAATATAAAATTCAATTTTCTATTACATAATGAACGATAATTGTTTATATTTTCAATTAGATTTAATTTGATTTTGCTTGATATAATCTGAAAAAATGTAGTCACTTCAAATTTTATACAGAATAAATGAATGTTTGAATTCATTATATAATAACATAGAATAATTAAGATTATTTATAAATAAATAATAAACTATACATTTATATTTATGCTATTGTTAAATTCTCATTTGAAGAACCTCCTAAATATTTACGAAATGAGTAAACTTTATGTGTAAGTAGGGAAACAAGTTTGGGTATGTGTGTTTGTGTAAACATAGATGGTCAAAGAGTAAGAGTTGAGAAGTAGACAACCAATTTATCTTGATTCAGTCAATTCAGATTGCCCTTATAGATTCCTTAAGCACTACAATCAAATCAATATTCTGATTATCCACAATTAATGATTAAACCCTTTTTAGATAATTTAAGATATTTTTAGTAACCATCGCCATGTCTGAAGTCAAGGTTTGATTCTTAAGAGGTTTAGATGCATATATGTTAAGGCTAAGTTGAAGATATTTTTGGTCCATTTACTGGGTTGCGGGATTGTCCATGCCAAAGTATGTTACTTTTTTGAATTTGTGGAACAAAAGCTTTCTATCTATTATTTTCTATTGTTACAGATGATTCAAATTTCTAATATGTTCATGATGACTTTCATTTATTATTCGCTTGAAAGGGCACAAATAAAGTAAGAATGATAGTTCAAGACAATTGGAGGGAATGCATAGTGGTAGACTCGGACGGAGAAGCCTTCAAGAGTATGAAAGGGTTAAAAATTCTCATTTTTGGGAATGTAAAATTTTCAGAAGATCCCAAATATCTTCCTAACAGCTTAAAAGTGCTGAAGTGGAGAGGGTATCCTTCACGTTTTCCTCCTAATTTTAGTCCAAAGAAGCTTGTTGTGCTTGACATTAAGTATGGTTGTTTGAGTTCGCTGAAAACAATAAAGGCAAGATCCCTATCTTATAAGCATTTCTAGTTAACCATCTTGGACTTGATAATTTCATTTTTTTTTTTATTAAACTTCTTAGATGGATTTGGTTATTGCAGACTTCAGACAATTTGGGCATTTTGAATCTTGATCGTTGCAAATATGTTAAAAAGATACCTAATCTATCGAATGTCAGAAATTTGAAGAAATTAAGCCTTACGTATTGCAAGAATTTGATTGAAATTCATGATTCAATTGGCTATTTACCAAAACTTGAGATCTTGGATGTCGAAGCTTGTGTCCGGCTGAAGACCTTCCCACGTGCCATCAAGTTACCCTCTCTTACACGACTCAATCTTAGTTTCTGCTCAAGTATGAAGTACTTTCCGGAAATACTTGAAAAAGTGAAAATAGAAGTGCTACTTTTATATGGAACCGGAATAGAAAGATTGCCTTGGTCAATTTGCAATCTTTCTAAGCTTAGGGTGTTCAGTAATGGTGGGCAAAAGTCAGTCATTGAGATCCCAAATAGCATTTTTCTATTGCCGGAATTAGAAGACGTCAAATTGTATAGTGCAATTATTGATCGGAAGGTGATATCATGTAATTCGAAGGAAGGACAAGAGCATGCAATTTGGTCCAAGCAATGTCCCAACAGAGTTCAGTTTGATCTCCCAAGATGTAATATATCAGATGATGTCCTTAGAACTGATCTTAGTCGATATATGAATGTCCTGGGGTATTTGAACTTATCGGGTAATGATTTCACAATTTTGCCGGCATGGATGAAAGAATGTCCTTTCTTGGAGAAACTTTTTTTAAATGAGTGCAGGCATTTGAGAGAAGTCGAAGGGATCCCACCAAACATAAGTTGGTTAGAAGCAAGAAACTGTGTGTCATTGAGTTCAAAGTCCAAAAGCATAATATCGAGTGAGGTAATCAATTTCTCTCGTTGATTTTTAGTCCTTATTATATTCATAAAATATATCTATTGAGTTGGTGTATTTTGCTCAACACTTGTTTTGATCCACAGATATTACATGGGGCTCTTCTCAGATATCATAGTTCACAGAGCGGACGGTACCTTTTTTGTGTGCCGAGTAGAAGGATACCGGAGTGGTTTGATCAGAGAAGCAAAGGAGGTTCTATTTCTTTTTGGTTTCGTAACTCCTTCCCACCTCTATGCCTATGTTTTCTTCTTAAACCAGGGGATGTTATATGCTTTGATGTGCCGGTGGAAATCGATGGGAAAGGAGAATTTTTTCGTTCTTTTAGTGAAACTTCATCTGCTGTTGATGATCATTTATACTTGTTCTGTCTAAGAAGGGATCATATACACCGATATAATCGGTGGTATCATGCACAGGTTTGTATGTCATATAAATGTGATAAAGGCAGGGTTATAGAAGAGATGGGGATGTATGTAATCAAAGAACTTTGTAAGATGGAAGATATCAGTTTTACAAATCCTTATCATCAAACATTGGATTCCGATTGTGGTAACCAAGGTAAGCCTATGCGTTCTTCCTCTATCACTACTAGTTTGAGTTTTTCAAATTAAAATTGCATTATTCTCCAAATTACATATTCATTATAGTTTGTTGCCAGTTCCGCAACCTTTCGTAATATATTTATGTACATAACGCAGACTTCAGATGATGATGATGATCAATATCTATTTGAGTTTTCATCAGTTGATTGTTATAGTAAAATAAACATTATTTTGCTGATTTGCATGGTTTGTCTTTGGTGCATGATTTTATTATTTAAAATGGTCATAAGATCCATTTGGCAATGTGAACACAGAACTCATATAATTAGGCAACTAATTACCATTAGAATCATTTCTAGAAATATTTCAATCCGCATGTCATCACAGTTAAAACAATAACATAGCATGCTATATAACAGGTAAGGAAATTTTAATTTCATTGATTCTCTATAGAGAAGCCCTAATAGATACGATTTGGAATGAACAAACTTTTTATCGTCTTCTTTCAGTAGAACAAGTGGGTACAAGGATGGAGGAGAAAGAAGTAGCATTTAATAAAAAAAGAGGGTTGATGGGGGATGACACTTTTACCTCGGTAAGTCCATATTTTTTTCGTTCTGTAACACTTGATATAGTGCTGTTGGCGGCCTTTCTTGTTAATTTATGACATTTAATTTGCAGAGTTCGACTGCCTTGACATCCACAATGAGAGCAACAAATAGCCCAACTAATCTGAATGACTGCAACGCAATCACACCTCAAGTCCCATTTGATCAAGCTTCATCAGGTATTCCTTTTTATCTAAATAATAAAACAAACTGAAATAACTCAAGTTTTAAAGAGAATTGGTCTAGCTTCCCTTTCAAGAATATAATGAGATCAAGATGCCATAGTGGTCTTTATTACATGTCCAATTTGATCAAATCTCAAATAACAATAAATGAAAGTTAATACATTTAATATATATGTTTATTTAATTCACTTTTCAAAATTTGCCCTTATTTAATAATGAATATTGAAAAAAGAAAAGAGACGTTATACTCCCCCCAACCCCCCCCCCCCAAAAAAAATAATAATAGGGTTAAAATTGTAAAACAATTTAATAACTCTCATAGTGTACTTATATTTAGGAACAAATTCTTTTTTTTACAAATTAGACTTATAATAAGGACATGAGTGGTAAGTGACACTAATAATAATCACACTAATTACAGCCCAAACCGGTTTCATAGCTCTATTTAATTGATATATGTTATTGTATATGATATTAATGAGTGAAGTGGCTCTCTTAATACCCTGCTCAGAAGCATCCTTGCTGGTACCCTGTTCACCACCAATGTTGCGACGGAGAAAATGCGTTTGCGACACCTTAAGAAGAAACCAAGGTATGTTCTTAAAATAGCAAGTAATATAAATATATAATTCACCAATTTACTATCTAATTATGAAACAAAAAATATGTGACTAACAGGTAAAACGATGCCAAATTTCAAGTGGCAATCCTTGCATTCCTCTTGGCAAACATTTAATTATGATGGGTCAGTCCGAGATGACAAGTGGCAATCCTTACATTCCTCTTGAGAAATATTTCATTATGATGGGCCAGTCAATCTCCAAGGTAATAAGAGACATGTGGATTTGTGTGTGTAAGATTTTAAACAAATTAAAATCTTAATTGGTGTTTGGATTGCAGAACTTTAGCAACAAAAAGATGCAACAACTTCCGCCAATGTTGAACAAGTTTCAAAAAACTTTGAAGA
Source organism: Acacia confusa (assembly GCA_037074495.1). Classification (NCBI taxonomy): domain Eukaryota; kingdom Viridiplantae; phylum Streptophyta; class Magnoliopsida; order Fabales; family Fabaceae; genus Acacia; species Acacia confusa. Next base: position 39,006,823 of record CM073502.1, on the reverse strand, counting down.
CGTCAGAAAAGCTAAAGGAAAGGAGATAGTAATATATGATGACACCATAAATGACTAATGACATGGCAATTTGTAGTATGTACTCTTATTATTAATTAATTACAAAAAGAATGTTATTGCATTTCTCTTTACTTTTTAATCTTTCATTTGTTAATTATGTGTTTTAATAGCAGTTTGTGTGAAAAATTTATGTCTATATTACATTTTTCTCACTACGAAATTAAACTATTTCTCACTCTTCATTTCTAACTTCAAATTAAAGTTGTGTTTTGCAAAACCATGACCTTATGAAATCAAGTTATCATCTCCTGAAATTAATTAAATATGTTGTTTTTGTTTGTTGTAGACATAAAATAAAGGGAGAATTACACTAAGGTCCCAAAGACCAGAAATATTTACAAAGAGGTCTCACACCAGATTCTAATTACAGAAAGGTCTCAAGGGACTTGGCTGTAATCAAATATAAATGTACAATTACTAATCTGACCTTCCCTCTCATGTCTTCCAATTCCATTTTCTCTCTCCGTTCTCCTTCTTCCTTCATTTCTCTCTCTCTCCTCTTTCCCTTTTTCTTCGCAACATAAATGCCCCTACAAGAACCATACTTTGAAGAATCACTTCTCAACCTATGAAGCAACAACGTCTTCGAATTACAACGGCTAGCACCCCTTGTCATCCTCCTCTAGTTTTTGTTGATGTTAGATGGTTAATATGATGGGTAAACAAAGCTCGACGAAATGTTGGACAAGCTTCCTACAGTGGACCTAAGAGACATTTAATGGGTGGCGAACAAACGATCGGGAAATATCTTACATTGCAAGTATTGGAAATTTGAAGCATGCCCACAACATTATTCCACAACTGAAGACAATTTCTTTGTTATCATAGCTGTTTGGAAAACAAGAAAGAAAATAGACAGTTTGTGAATCCCCAATAATATGGAAGAACATATAAAACCGTTTTGGTCCTGTTTTAAGAAATGAAAAAAATTCCATGTTTTGAAAGTTTGTTGTCAATATATGTTTTTTCTGTTGTAAATAAAGCATTTACTGTTGTAAAGAACCTCTAAACTTGAGAAATGAAAAAAAAAATCCTGGTTTTGAAAGTTTGCTGTAAATATATGTTTTTTCAATTGTAAATATAGCATTTGTTGTTGAAAATAGCCTCTAGACTTGAGAAATGAAAAAATTCCATGTTTTGAAAGTTTGTTGTAAATATATGTTTTTTCTGTTGTAAATAAAGCATTTATTGTTGTAAATAGCCTCTGGACTTGAGAAATGAAAAAAATCTTAGTTTTGAAAGTTTGCTATAAATATATGTTTTTTCAGTTATAAATATAGCATTTGTTGTTGTAAATATAACATTTGTTTTGTTTAAAATAGCCTCTGAACTTGAGAAATGAAACAAATCTTGGTTTTAAAAGTTTGCTGTAAATATATGTTTTTTCAGTTGTAAATATAGCATTTGTTGTTGTAAATAGCCTCTAGACTTGAGAAAAGAAAAAAATCTTGGTTTTGAAAGTTTGCTGTAAATCCTGGTTTAGATACACATAGTTTTTATCACTTCTTGTATCACCTTTTTGTATTTTGTTGGGCCCAGGTCAAGTTGTTATAATTACAGCATACATATCGACATGGAACCATATATATGATATTTTGCCTTCATATGATATTAAGTGAAATGAGTAGGTGCAAATAGCCACTTACTCATGCAACTTAATATTTTCATATGATATTCATTGTCAATGTACAGTCATGTTGCTGTCAAAATTGTATGTATGTGTTGTTAATATAGCTTTGTCAGTTGTTAATATGGCATTCACTATTATAAGTTGTAAATATGGAGCTTGGAGTTAGTAAATCATCCCAACTTCTGAACGTTTTTGTTGAAAGTATGACATTTTAGTTGGAAATATTGCAGGTTAAGTTGTCACTATTGCATTTCAAGTCCTTACTACAATTCTTCAAGTTGTGCACGGTTTCGTTCAAAATATGACTTTTTCAGTGGTAAATATGGCATTATAAGTTGTAAATATGGCGTTTGGAGTAGTTACTGCATTTTTTCCATGTTGTGGACGTTTTAGTTGTAAATATTGCATTTTTAGTTGTAAGTATTCCATTTTAAGTTGTCAATATGCCGTTGGAAGATGTTACTACATTTTTTTCCACACTTCAGTCTTGTAAGATACTCGAGTACTATAACATCCCATACTCGAGCATGCTCCTCCCTACCTACGAGCAACTGCAATTTCTCCACATGTACTTGAGTATGAAACATGTTATACTTGAGTAACAACCAACTGTTAAGTCATTTTCACACCAGACATGTATGATACTCGAGTACTGTCACATCCTATACTCGAGCATGATCGTCTCCACCTACAAGCAACTGAAATTTCTCCATATGTACTCAAGTATGACATGTTTCTCCATCCTCCAGCACCACAGTTGGGTGAAATAGAAGATGCGTATATGACCAAAACGTAATTGCATTAATACGATAAGGTGCGTACATAAATAATAAATCAAAATTCAACATACAGTGATTTAGTCCAAGAACTAAAAAAGCATATATTTACAGCAAACTTTCAAAACTAGGATTTTTTTCATTTCTCAAGCCCAAAGGCTATTTACAACAACAAATACTATATTTACACTTGAAAAAGCATATATTTACAACAAACTTTCAAAATCAAGATTTTTTCATTTCTCAAGTCCAGAGGCTATTTTCAACAACAAATGCTATATTTACAACAATAAATGTTATATTTACAACTGAAAAAGCATATATTTATAGCAAACCTTCAAAACCAGGTTTTTTGTCATTTTTCAAGTCCAAAGGCTATTTACAACAACAAATGCTATATTTACAACTACAAAAGCATATATTTACAGCAAACTTTCAAAACCAAGATTTTTTTCATTTCTCAAGTCCAGAGGCTATTTTCAACAACAAATGCTATATTTACAACTGAAAAAGCATATATTTACAGCAAACTATCAAAATCAGGATTTTTTTCATTTCTTAAGTCCAGAGGCTATTTTCAACAACAAATACTAAATTTACAACTAAAAAAGTATATATTTATAGTAAACTTTCAAAACCAAGATTTTTTCATTTTTCAAGTCCGGAGGCTATTTTCAACAAAAAATGCTATATTTACAACAACAAATGTGATATTTACAACTGAAAAGGCATATATTTACAGTAAACTTTCAAAACCAAGATTTTTTTCATTTCTCAAGTCCAGAGGCTATTTACGACAATAAATGCTTTATCTACAACAGAAAAAACATATATTTACAACAAACTTTTAAAACATGGAATTTTTTCATTTCTCAAAACAGGACCAAAACGGTTTTATATGTTCTTCCATATTATTGGGGATTCACAAACTGTCTGTTTTCTTTCCTGTTTTCCAAACAACTATGATAACAAAGAAATTGCCTTGAGTTGTGGAATAATGTTGTGGGAATACTTCAAATTTCCAATACTTGCAAAGTAAGATATTTCCCGATCGTTTTTTCGCCACCCATTAAATGTCTCTTAGGTCTACTGTAGGAAGCTTGTTCAACATCTTGCAGAGCCTTGTTTACCCATCATACCAACTATCTAACATCAACAAAAACTGGAGGAGGATGACAGGGGGTGATAGCCATTGGAATTCGAAGATGTTGTTGCTTCATGGGTTGAGAAGTGATTCTTCAAAGTATGGTTCTTGTAGGGGCGTTTATGTTGCGAAGAAAAAGGAAGAGAGGAGAAGGAGGAAGGAGAATGGAGAGAGAAAGTGGAATTGGAAGACATCAGAGGGAAGGTAAGATTGGTAATTGTATATTTAGATTTGATTACAGCCAGGTCCCTTGGGACCTTTCTGTAATTAGAATCTGGTGCGGGACTTCTTTATAAATATTTTTTATTCTTGGGACTTTAGTGTAATTCTCCCTAAAATAAAATGAAATGTGACTAGAGTACCATACATAATTGATTTCACCCTTCCAAAGTCTGAAAAGTCTGAAAAGTATTATGCTTCACGGAAAACATAATTAGAAATATTAAATTTTATATATAATTTTTTATGATGGCTATTGTATAATGTTACCGCAACAAAGAAGATAATATGGCTTGTTTGGAATATCGTTGGCCAAAATGACTTATGGAAAAGTCTGATTGGATAAAAGCCAGATTGTGAAAAGTGATTTATGTTTAGATTAATGGTTGCATAAGTAGCTTTTAGGTATAAATCAGATTGTGGAAACTTATTTGCAATGACTTATGGATAAGTGACTTTTAAGATAAAATTATAAGAGAAAACTTAAAATAAAAATACCAAAAATATGAAAAGTGCCAAACTACAAAATTTGGTAATACTAAAATACATAATTTGATCAAATAAATATTACATAAGTAAATATTACATAAGATTTTTGCATAGTGTTTTAAAAGACAGACTGACTGAGAGGATAAGCTATTATAAGTCACAGAACCTGGTGGTCGAGCTACTTTTGTCGTTAAAGTGATTAATTAAACTAGGTCCTAATTAATTATGCAGTTTAGGGTCAACCTAGGTCATTCTCCCAAGGAGCAAGCTGTGGGTTTTCTTTAGGTTAAATTTAGGTGATGAAAAGATGCACTGAAATGTAAATTGACCTAAACTAGAATGCAAACACTACTACCTATATGCAATTAACTTAACTAAATGTACTAATGCAATTGACTCTAAAACCTATATGAAAATGAAACTAAGCTATATGAATTTGAATGCAATTTTTAGGGGGTTTTCTTACGAGAAAATAATTAAAATCTAAATAAAAAGATTGATTAAAAGCAAATAAAATAATAAAGATCTAGTTCAGTTATGATGACGAAGGGGACAACTTAGGAATTGCATGGAGTTAAATTTTTTAACCTAAATCAATTAATTAAACCCAAGGGAGATTAACAAATTTAATTACCCAATTGAACATGGGGAACCTTCTAGTTCAGTAACACATATTTCACTAGAAAATTCATAATGAAATAAGCGATGGCTAATTAAACCTATTAAAAACCAATCATAAAATAATCTTGGAAATCTTGTTTATGATTATCTAATTGAACAACCAGATAATTTATCAACTCAATTAAACAATTAAGATAATAAACCAAATTAACAATTAAATTAATAACGAAAACTCAATTACTAATTTAATTGACAATCTCAAGGTTACAAACAAGAGTCTAGCCATAAGCATAAAACTTCAAATTATCAGTCTAACCCAAAAGAAATAAGTTTACAATCTAAAACTAGATTGTTCTCAATTAATACAACTCGAAATCCTTTAAAACTAAATAATATCAAGTTTGAATTAAAAAGATAAAAAGAAAGAGACTCCCTTGTGGTCTTCAAGTATAAACCCTATGCCCTAACCTCCTCTATGCTCCTCCCAAGTTGTCTCCCAAAGAACTTAAGCCTCCATGTAGATATTTTCCTCTTCACGTCTTAAACAAGTCACCATTGGAAGAGTAATTGTGTGGGTAATGGTGTGGACACGTGGCGAGAAGGAGAATGGAAGAATGAATCAATGTAATTGGAGCTCTTGGTTGCTGTGCGTGGATGGAAGATTGAAGAATTGATTAATTCAATTCATGCAGCCTCTGCGTCTCTTTCTCCGCGTCGTCCAGCGTTCTTTTCTTTCTCAGTCCTCGGCTAAGCATCTAGCGGCTGTAGCTTGATGATCTCTTGCGGCGTTGTGGCGTGATTCTGAAAACCTAGCAGTTAGGTTAATTAAAAGGGAAGGGGGGAGAGCTTTTGGGTACCAACTTAAACCCAATAGGATTTAAGAAGCCCAATAAAATTCCACCATCATATTTCATTTTAGTTTCCTGAAAAATTCTGCATTACAGGATATTCTAATATTTTTTTTTTATTGACAGAAATTAGATAAATCATGATATATCATATATTCAAAAATATTATCAAATGACAAGATAATAATCAGAATATTAATTTAAGCCCAATAATCTCATGATTAATCCAGATTTACATTATTTCCTAAAATAGGCTAACAATCTAACTATTGTCTAATAATTTCAAATTAACCTAAAATAATCCCCAAAATAATTGAATAAAGTGGGATAAAATATAGTAAAATTGGGATTTATCAACTGACTTATCTATAAGGGTTTATGCCCAATGTAAATACCTCATAAGCTCGATTGCAGCGTTTTTTCATTCAAGCAAAAAATTTATAAAACAAACCATAAGTCTGATTCAAATAATAAATTAGCCCGATTAAATGTCTCATAAGCTGTACCAAACATGCTCATAGTAATACCTTTTGGTTTCCTTTTTTTATACAAATGCTTTAAACTGACTAATGTCATCCTCATATATTTAAATTTACTTTTTTACATCTTGTCATAGCAATGTTTCTGAACAGCCGACATCAAAGTCAAACAACTCAAATTTATGACAATTCATTACTATAGAAAAGCTATTAGAACAGAACACGTCCAAAATATAGATATTTGAAAGAAGCTTTAATTGAGTCAGGTTATCAAGAATAAAACTGAATTAATGTAATATAGCACACAACTTAGTCGTTTCATTTTGAGGAGCGAGTATGAAACTAATTCTTAGTAAACTAAGTAATTATAATACAAAACTGACAAGGGTAAAACATGATTGATTGGTTTTCAAAACTATACAATGAATGAATGCAATTAAAATAGATATTTTTGGGATTTTCAAATAAAGAGGAATGGAAATGGGTTAAAAATGTAAGTGATGAAGATGCTCTTAAAAAAAGGTATCAATGGCTATCCTTGTTCAATTAAAATATTCGTAGAGTTAATACACTAAGTTTCTAATATTCCAAACCCCTTTAACCAATGAGTCGAGCATCACAAAAAGAGTTAGGCTCATAAAAAAATTTGATTTTATAAAAAGGGATGGAGGGAGGGAGTATATGTATTTGTTGGATATGACCTGGCTAGATGTTTGTGTCTATACAATTTGACAGAAATAAATTAGTGGCCACGCTTTGCTTTCATAATTAGTGTCAAAATCAATATCGATCGATCCCCAATTAATTATTCATTTTATTTTCATGTGCTTCTCAATTTTTTCTCAGGTGGGAACCCAAGGAGCGCCAGCATCTTCAGACATTCATATTGATGAGGATTTGCTTCCAAGCACTCAATGATGTCACCATTGAAACTGCTCTTGAAATTTCTGGACCAAACAACGTCCACAAAGTCTTACCCCACATCAAGAAAGCTGTAATATAATTAACAACCCAAACCTTCCCTTTTCTAGATATATGAGTTTGATAATTAGTAATGTTCACTAGCTACTAGTGGTTCTTGATGTGCCTCTAGCACAATAATATTATTTGTGGGTGTGTATTTTTCTATTGTATAATTACTTTGTAAACGGTGAAGAATAAAGTTTCCGTTAAGGTGAGTGTTATTGTCATACTCTCTCCAGTCTTATTTATAAGAGTCTAATAACCGAATAATATTAATATTATCGTGAGTCCTATTATTATATCCCTTCAATTCTATTTATGAAGTTTCTGTTATTATACCTATATATTTCTGGCTCTTGAATGGATGCTTGATAGTTGTTTCCTTGTTAGAGTTTCTTGGTTGATTTGTTATTGTTTTATTATTTTTGGTTGGTTTCCTATTCTGCATTTGCACTGTTATTGAAGTTTAATAGAAGTACCATTGAGCAAAAAATAATAATAATAATTGAAGCAATCCGTTCCTGCCTGTTGATAGGTTTAATTTACTTTGTTTACTAACTATTATATTTTTATTATTTATTAATCAGGGAAAAAAAACAGCCTTTAAAAGAAAAGGCTTTGCTATACTTAGCTAGTATAAATCTATTGGGAGGGACAAAAAATCACATGTAGATAAAGATGAGGTCATTGAACAATAATTATCAAGTTAAAAAACGAATGGACACAATTGCCATAATTGAGAAGAAGGAATGAGTTGTTGTGGTCACAATTGTCAAAACTTGACTTATTAGTAGATTCGACTAAATAAACGGGGTTGGAATACAATATAAACAAAAAAATAGGTGAAAATCGTTAAAAAAAACACTGAGATGACAACTTTTAACTAAAATTTGCATTATAGGTTTGTATTGTATATTAATTAGTAATTATGTTTTTATTATTTATTAATCAGGAGTCAAAGAGTCTTGACCAAAAACATGCTTTAAATATGTTTTTGTTTGGAATAATGGTAATAGAAATGACTTTTTCTAGATGAGTTTTTTTTAAAGTCAAATTGTAAATGCACATTTTTGTTTGAGATAACGGCGACAGAAGTGATTTTTTTCTCGATGGGCTCTTGTTTGATATAACGTTTGAAAAGTTAGTTGAGATAAAAAATAACTGAAAAAATACATGAATCTTATTAAATAATTAAAAAAAAAACACACACACACACGTTGTACATTATGTGATAATTGAAGATAACAAATTACATTTAAATGTAAATTTGTTAAAAAATACTCCTTACCCTAATTATAAGACTTAGTTGAATTTTTTAGAAAATTATAGATGCTAATTAAATTTTTTTAGAGCATTTGAATTTTTATTTATTTCTTCAAACTAATTAATTTAAATAGTAAATAAATATATAATCTAATATAAACTAATAAACTAATATAAACTAATTACTTTAATTTAGAGCATGAATCTTTTTATAACGTGTATTGCATGCAGATCTGATAAAAAGAAACAAAGCTCTCTGCAAAGGAGAAGAGGAACGGCGTGGATCAACTGTGCGCGTTGGTCCATGGAGAAGCTGAAAAAAAAACTGGAAAAAATGGTTTCTGAAGTCACTTTTTTGAGAATAGTCCATCACTCCATTAGATGTAAAAGCTATGCTACTCTGTCTTGAACTTTTTCTACCGGGCTTATTGCCTTCTTCACTGGGCTTTTCACTGCAGTCAGTGGCATGCCTGAACATGCACAATAAGTGTAAATCTAGTTGAAAAAAATCGCATAGCTTTAATCCCCCAATCAGGTGACTCTACTCCTACACTGACAAACCCGACTTTTTGTAGTGGCGCCGTCATTTGGTCCTCATGCACACCAGCCTCTTTCAATGTTTCTTTGGTCTCGCCTAGGGTACAGTCGGGAAATCGAGCTGACCCTTTTAGACTCTAACCTTTCAAAAATTAGGCTTGAAAATTAGAGGAGTTAAATAAAATAAGCCATATAGGACTTTTTAATAGATGCGTTCATGATATGAGAGAAGAAATTTATAATATTTTTACTCATGAAACAAAGCATACTACTCAAAATGAAACGCAATTAAATGTCTTTGAAATTGATGATATTGGGGAAGAAGATGACAATAATAGTTATCGTACAAATGTTAGTGATATGCTTATTATGTTTTATGTAAGTTATTTATGAACAATAGTTTAGTTTTGATTACGAATTAGTGAATATAGTTATTTGTTAGATGATTCGTATTGTTTGGGTATTAATATTGACAACATTTATTTGATAAATTTAATTTTTAATTGTTATAATTTACAAATTATTTCTTAAAAAAAACGGAGGAAAAATAGTTAAAATTTGAAATAGTAATTTCTTAGCTCTATAGGTCCGGCCCTGGCCCTTGTGCTCTCGGGCCGGGCTTTGAAAAACATATGTTTTTCTTACTTCAGGCCCTATAAGGCCGGCTTTGTTAGGCCCTAGCCCTTCAAGGGCCGGCTCTGATTCTCAGCTCTAATCCAGGAACACAGTTTAGTCCTTTTGCATCAGCTACTGGGTCAGCGAAAACAAAGAAACATTCCAGTTGAGATTGATGATGTTTATGAGAGTACAGGGGAAAAAGAAACAAAACAGCTAAACTAAACCAAGATGGCTGGAGCTCGCGCTTAATACGAAGCAAATTATCTATCAATATTTTTAATTAATGGTAGCTTCTACAAACATAGTTAACTATTAGAGTTATTGTTTAAAACTGCTTAATGCGTAATTAAAATTGGAATGATATAAATTGTTCTTCTCAATTAGAATGTTCTAACGAACCACTCAAGAACAAAAATCAACTATGTTTACGAATCATAGCCATAACAGCAAACATAATTTTATCGAGCACATACATACATAATTGTGAACCTCAAGATATATCATTCAATCAAAACTGCAATTATCAATCTACATGGAAAACATAGCCATCCAAGTCTCACAATTAAATAATGATAAACCTATATAAGGAAATCAATACATAGTTTAAATATAAGATTGAACTAAAGAACTCCCATGTTGAATAGAGCTGGGAAAATGTGCTTCGAATCTGTTTTGACCTTGAATTTATATACAAGGCCAAACTTAAGAATTTAGCCTCACAAGTTAAAGTGGGCCTAAAAAAGTTAGCCTTATAGGGTTATGGGATGGGCCTTTCAGGCCTGTGTTTTTTTTTTTAAAAAAAATATTTATTTATACGATAATAATATTATTGATTTTTATACTTTTTTAATGATGTTATAAATATTTAGTTGTTATTATCTTTTTTAGAATTAAGCTTTTTAAAATATCTTGTATTAAGAATCCTTTAAAATTAAAAACTTATAAAAGATATTTCTTATTTCATAAGGATTTTTACTAATTTTGTATTTGTTGACTTCTTTTCTAGTTATTGTTTTGCTTATATCTTCTATTGTTTATTTTGTTAACTACTTATACTTTTCAAGACATATTTATAAGAATTATTTTTAATTTTTTTATGTCTTCTTATTAATTATTTGTAATTATGGTATGTGGACAATAATTTACTTTTGATTATGATATGTGGACAATAATTTACCTTTGATTATGACTTAATACTATGTTTGTTTGTTGTATGATATGTGTTGTTTATACCTTAATATTTGATAACATTTATTTATTAAATTAAAACTTTAATTTTTATAATTTACTAATTATATTTCTTTAAATAAAAACACAGAAAAAATAATTAAACCTTAAAAACATATATTTTTTCTTACCCTATACCCAAAAGCGTCAGCCCTTCAAGCACCGGTCCAACTTGATTCCCAAACCAAATGCTCAAGCCAAGTATCTCTATCACAAAGCAAGCAACAAGATCAGCCTCTCATGGCTTCCATCAGCATTTGAATAAAAATTCTCACAGGAAAACTAAGACTCACCGAAAAGTTCTCAGGTGCTGGTTCTGGTTCATTTCCAAGGGTGGTGGTGTGGAGAAGACAAAATGAAGGTCAACGGCAGAAGAAGAGAACAAAATTCGCTGGTAGTGTCTCATAGGAAGTGGAGAACGGAGGAGCAGGAGCAGCGAATCCCGACGGTGGTCTATGGTTCTCTGATCTACAACTCCATTCGGACCCAGAGAATCTCTGGTTCCAGTACGCTCCACCGAGCTCCATTCTCGGATTTGGATTTCTATCGAGGAAGAAGGGGTTCACGGAGTTCATAACTCTAGTATGTTCTCGGTTCTCCCTGCATTGTGAGCTTCTGGTGTGTCTTCAATCCGCGGTGCTACTCTCTCTAATCTCCAGCTCATTTTAACGAAGATATTGTATTACAAAATGGAACTGGCTTAGGTCGGCTGCCGGTTTCGTCCGCTCCTCTCCTTTTCCTTGCCGTTTTGGCCCAAAAGCTGGTCCCTCTTTTTTTTTTTTTAATAAATATTTCATAGTACCCACAAATAATAAAAAGATACTTTTATGATACCGACCTGTACCAAAAAATCACTTTATGATCTTAAAAAATTATTTTATAATCTTAAAAAAATATTTCAGGTACTGACTGTTACTAAAATGATACTGACTGATACTAAAATGATATTTCAGGATATTAATTGTTACTGAGAAAATAATTCATGATCTTGAAAAATTATATTATGATCTTAAAAAAAATATTTTGGGTACTGACTGACTCTAAAAATATACATCAAGATATTTTTTCAAGATTCTAAAATAATTTTTCAAGAACATGAAATATTTTTTCAGTATCTTTTATGTATCAGAATACTCTGAAATAATTTTTTAAGATCATGAAGTGATTTTTTGGTACATGTTAGTATCCTAAAGTATCTTTTTATTATTTGGTAGTATCCTGAAATATTAAAAAAAAAAAAAGAGGGACCAGCTTTTGCGCCAAAACGGTGATGTATGAAGGAAAAGAAGGGGAGCGGACGAAACTGGCAACGGACCTAAGCCAGTTCCTTACAAAATGGGTTTTAATATTAAGGTGTAATATATATATCTTTCTTTTTTATCTAATTAAAATTTTTAGGAGGGTTTGAACTCAATCCAATCCAAATGGAGGGCACCTATATTCACCTTTATCTTTCTTGTTTTTTAATAATTAAGGCGTAACCTATATCTTTTTTTAATAACCGTTGAAGCCACGGACAGATTCTATATACCTTTCTTCAGCATGAAATATATTATCATCTCATGCATTTGAGATTCAGCTTTTTCTTTGGACCAATCCTGTGACTGTGTGTCTTTATATATATATATATATATATATATATATATATATATTGTTAACCTAGAATATTCCTGAGTTATTTTGAATTTGAGCTTAATCTTTGTCGGATCAAGAGTGTTAAGGCTAAAGCTCTCTAATAAGTGCGCTTTTCAGGATTCGAACTTGTGTTCTTCTTTTTATGGGATAAGACTACTTACTATCTCAACCAACAACTTGTTGGTTATATTTATATTATTTTAATTGTTGAAAATTTAACTTTATACCCCATTCATCTCTAAACAAATATTAATTAGGATATGGTGCAACATGAAACAAATCAAATGATAGTGAAGTCATTTGGTAGATTTTTTTATTATAGTCAAAGGTTAATAATAATACATTCCCCCACCAAACTCATCTGCAAATGAGAAGGCAACGATCGATTAATGATTAATTAAAGGAGACAAATGATGTTCCTCCCCGAAAGAAATGAGACATTTGTTGATAAGAACAAAATTTAATCTCAAGCATACACACACATTATGATAAGAACAAATAAAAATCAGTCTCAAAACAGTACAGGAAATGATCAATGATAAAGGAGAATATATGATGAATTGGTGATAAGAAAAACGATTAATCTCATCTTTCTGGACACTAACATTAATCTCAAATCACAAGTTGTTCACTTTTTTTAATGGCGTGAAGTGTGAAACTTAATAATCTTTATAATGTTTATGATTTAGATTAAAATGTCTTTAATTTTCTTATTTATTAAAAGGAAAACTACACACACATATAGGGAGACCTATGTTCATATCATTCTGAAGTGGAGGATGGAGGAAGACGCCATCGGTGATGGTGATGGTTGATGAGCCGTAAATTTACTATGTTTTAAAGCACAACTTGAGCTTAAAATTGATCAAATATAATTAAAAAGCCTAAGGATAATAAGCTAAAAACATAGATTTGATATCAGACATATATACCCTCACAAGTATTCTTGTGTGTTTTGCAGGTTTTATTCACAAGAAGAAGCTAATTGAAAGAGCGCAGGAAAAGATAAGAAAAGAAGCCATGAAGAAAGGAAAAGTTGGCGCCCAGGGCGCCAACTATCTGTCTACCCCTTATTGGAGTTGGCGCCCAGGGCGCCACTTCAGTATAAAGTTGGCGCCCTGGGCGCCAACTTTCCGTAAGCCTTTCTGAAGTTGGTGCCCAGGGCGCCAACTTTCTGTCCAATGGAAGATTTTAGCGCCCAGGGCACTAAAATTGCGAAAAATCTAATTTTTTATTTTTGGAAAGTTTTCAGGGCCCAAAAAAGGAAGCAAAATTAAGGATTTTTGAGATTTGGAAACCCAATTGGATCAGAAAAGATAAAAGAGGCAGCCCTAGCAAGAAAAGGGGGAACTTTTGGCACAAGAAAGAGCTCTACGGCATTGGAGAAAGGAGATCGAAGCAATTGTGGAGATCAACCTTCCCCAACCTTTGAAGAATCATTCTCTCTTCATCTTTTCTTCTTTATTTTGTTAATCTAGCCATGCTTGGCTAATTTCCTTTTTGTAGTTAGGGCTAGGATGAACCCTATGCAAATTTGAGTATTTGGTTGAATTCTTATATGAATCTTGATTTCTTTGATTGAATGAATTTCCTTCGCTTAATACTTTCTTGAAGATTGGCCACCTTTAAAATTGTCCATAGGTTGATGTATGACAATAGAGATGTTGGTGCATCTAACTAGAACTTGTTAATTCATCATAAAATTGCATGACCTAGACATAGGCTTACGAATTTATGCGATCATAGGATTCTAGTTCAAGATCTGATCTTTCTAGACAATGCTAAGACATTAGGTTGTTTTTAAAGATAAAATAGACTAAGGTAGCATCAAGACATTGAGACTTAGTCTAACCTTAGAGAATTGATCGTCAATTTGAGAATCATAATCAATTAGATCTTTAATTCAAATACTTGAAAGAGTATAGGGGGATTCTGAGTCCTAGCTACGTTTTTCTTGACTGATTATCTTTTCTAAACATTCTCCTGCGAATCTTGATCTTGAATTCTTTTCTTTCTTTAAATCTTGAAATTCTTGATTGGTTACAACTCATCGTTTATTATTCAAATTGTCCAACTAAGGCAACAATAGCGAATTAGTGATTGAATAACTATTCCTTATGTGACGATACTTTTTCACTACTTTATTACTTGTAACGACCGGTGCACTTGCTGAAGTCGCCCCTAACAATGGTCGGACAACATGGTGGTGAAGGGTCAATGGTCTCTCATCCCCTTCCCCGATCTCCCTTTGTCTCTTTGTTCTCAAAATCTCTTCGGTCCCAAAATTCTCTCACGACGCTTAACTCTATATTGTTCCTCGACAACGGCGCCATTTGATGAGGACCTTTTATTGTTAGCCTTGGAGTCTGCAATAAAAAAATTAATCAAGGATTACATATAAGCAAACCTAGGATCGTTCTCTTTTCTAGAAGAGCCTTTTATTGATTCATAAGTAATCTAAATGCTATATAAATACAATAAAAACAAGGGAAAAATTGGTTTTGGTTTTTCAAATTAATAAACTAAAATAGGAATGCAATTTAATTAAATGCTAATTATTGTTTTTGGTATTTTGTTATAAAATGAAATAGAGTATGACAATGGGTATGATAGGTATAATGAATGCTCTTGAAATTGGAATGGTGGCTATCATAGTTCAATTAAATGTATAAGTAAATTTTCATCAAGTCTTGATAAAAAATCTCAAGCAAACACTTGAGCTTAGTATTCTTAATTAGTGATTACTCCTACTAACATATCTAGCAATAACCTCTTAAGGCATTATTGGAGTATACTTAGTGTGCGATTAGGATTAGATTAATGCAACTTGCTTCTTCTTGATATGAATACGATAACACGACACTCAATTAATTCAATTTAATCATACTATCTAACAATAAAATGTAGATAACACAATATCATTGAATCAATAAGAGAAATTCTTAAATATAAATCCAACAAGATACAAAAATCCAATCCAATTCAATCACAGGTTCAATCTAGAAAGTTATTCAAATGGGTAAACTAAGTCTCAATAATACAAAACAATATTCCTAAAACTAGGAAATCTAATTAATTACAATTAGAAAAAATAGATTGAACAAAATAAACTCCATATGAAACTTAAGCTACTTAATCCAGGCAAGAGATTCAGCAATACATATCTATTAGAACATCCACATTAGCTTGACAACCCAAACAACCAAGGAACATGAAGGAAGCACCGAATCTGGAATTTTAGATTGTGAAAGAGAGAGAAAACCGTGGGAGTAAGACAATAATGGAGGAAGTTTCCGGCCATGGTGGTTGACGGTGGTGAGGTTGACAAAGTTGGTGCGAGAATGAAGACGGAGAAATGTGGGAGAGAAGAGAGAGAGAGAGAGTGAAATGGTGGAAGGTAATGGAGTCCCACGGTGGTGAGTTCGCCAGAAGTGGTGCTCGAATTTGGGAAATGGAGGCCGACTGCGACGATTGACTGTGGTAATTGGTAAGGAGAATGATGAAGAAGACGATGGTGGTCGCGGTGCTCTGTGCTCTGTGATCTCTGTATAGTATATGTGTCTTGCGTCTAATAAGTGCGCTTTTCAGGATTCAAACTTGTGTTCTTCTTTTTATGGGATAAGACTACTTACTATCTCAACCAACAACTTGTTGGTTATATTTATATTATTTTAATTGTTGAAAATTTAACTTTATACCCCATTCATCTCTAAACAAATATTAATTAGGATATGGTGCAACATGAAACAAATCAAATGATAGTGAAGTCATTTGGTAGATTTTTTTATTATAGTCAAAGGTTAATAATAATACATTCCCCCACCAAACTCATCTGCAAATGAGAAGGCAACGATCGATTAATGATTAATTAAAGGAGACAAATGATGTTCCTCCCCGAAAGAAATGAGACATTTGTTGATAAGAACAAAATTTAATCTCAAGCATACACACACATTATGATAAGAACAAATAAAAATCAGTCTCAAAACAGTACAGGAAATGATCAATGATAAAGGAGAATATATGATGAATTGGTGATAAGAAAAACGATTAATCTCATCTTTCTGGACACTAACATTAATCTCAAATCACAAGTTGTTCACTTTTTTTAATGGCGTGAAGTGTGAAACTTAATAATCTTTATAATGTTTATGATTTAGATTAAAATGTCTTTAATTTTCTTATTTATTAAAAGGAAAACTACACACACATATAGGGAGACCTATGTTCATATCATTCTGAAGTGGAGGATGGAGGAAGACGCCATCGGTGATGGTGATGGTTGATGAGCCGTAAATTTACTATGTTTTAAAGCACAACTTGAGCTTAAAATTGATCAAATATAATTAAAAAGCCTAAGGATAATAAGCTAAAAACATAGATTTGATATCAGACATATATACCCTCACAAGTATTCTTGTGTGTTTTGCAGGTTTTATTCACAAGAAGAAGCTAATTGAAAGAGCGCAGGAAAAGATAAGAAAAGAAGCCATGAAGAAAGGAAAAGTTGGCGCCCAGGGCGCCAACTATCTGTCTACCCCTTATTGGAGTTGGCGCCCAGGGCGCCACTTCAGTATAAAGTTGGCGCCCTGGGCGCCAACTTTCCGTAAGCCTTTCTGAAGTTGGTGCCCAGGGCGCCAACTTTCTGTCCAATGGAAGATTTTAGCGCCCAGGGCACTAAAATTGCGAAAAATCTAATTTTTTATTTTTGGAAAGTTTTCAGGGCCCAAAAAAGGAAGCAAAATTAAGGATTTTTGAGATTTGGAAACCCAATTGGATCAGAAAAGATAAAAGAGGCAGCCCTAGCAAGAAAAGGGGGAACTTTTGGCACAAGAAAGAGCTCTACGGCATTGGAGAAAGGAGATCGAAGCAATTGTGGAGATCAACCTTCCCCAACCTTTGAAGAATCATTCTCTCTTCATCTTTTCTTCTTTATTTTGTTAATCTAGCCATGCTTGGCTAATTTCCTTTTTGTAGTTAGGGCTAGGATGAACCCTATGCAAATTTGAGTATTTGGTTGAATTCTTATATGAATCTTGATTTCTTTGATTGAATGAATTTCCTTCGCTTAATACTTTCTTGAAGATTGGCCACCTTTAAAATTGTCCATAGGTTGATGTATGACAATAGAGATGTTGGTGCATCTAACTAGAACTTGTTAATTCATCATAAAATTGCATGACCTAGACATAGGCTTACGAATTTATGCGATCATAGGATTCTAGTTCAAGATCTGATCTTTCTAGACAATGCTAAGACATTAGGTTGTTTTTAAAGATAAAATAGACTAAGGTAGCATCAAGACATTGAGACTTAGTCTAACCTTAGAGAATTGATCGTCAATTTGAGAATCATAATCAATTAGATCTTTAATTCAAATACTTGAAAGAGTATAGGGGGATTCTGAGTCCTAGCTACGTTTTTCTTGACTGATTATCTTTTCTAAACATTCTCCTGCGAATCTTGATCTTGAATTCTTTTCTTTCTTTAAATCTTGAAATTCTTGATTGGTTACAACTCATCGTTTATTATTCAAATTGTCCAACTAAGGCAACAATAGCGAATTAGTGATTGAATAACTATTCCTTATGTGACGATACTTTTTCACTACTTTATTACTTGTAACGACCGGTGCACTTGCTGAAGTCGCCCCTAACAATGGTCGGACAACATGGTGGTGAAGGGTCAATGGTCTCTCATCCCCTTCCCCGATCTCCCTTTGTCTCTTTGTTCTCAAAATCTCTCCGGTCCCAAAATTCTCTCACGACGCTTAACTCTATATTGTTCCTCGACAACGGCGCCATTTGATGAGGACCTTTTATTGTTAGCCTTGGAGTCTGCAATAAAAAAATTAATCAAGGATTACATATAAGCAAACCTAGGATCGTTCTCTTTTCTAGAAGAGCCTTTTATTGATTCATAAGTAATCTAAATGCTATATAAATACAATAAAAACAAGGGAAAAATTGGTTTTGGTTTTTCAAATTAATAAACTAAAATAGGAATGCAATTTAATTAAATGCTAATTATTGTTTTTGGTATTTTGTTATAAAATGAAATAGAGTATGACAATGGGTATGATAGGTATAATGAATGCTCTTGAAATTGGAATGGTGGCTATCATAGTTCAATTAAATGTATAAGTAAATTTTCATCAAGTCTTGATAAAAAATCTCAAGCAAACACTTGAGCTTAGTATTCTTAATTAGTGATTACTCCTACTAACATATCTAGCAATAACCTCTTAAGGCATTATTGGAGTATACTTAGTGTGCGATTAGGATTAGATTAATGCAACTTGCTTCTTCTTGATATGAATACGATAACACGACACTCAATTAATTCAATTTAATCATACTATCTAACAATAAAATGTAGATAACACAATATCATTGAATCAATAAGAGAAATTCTTAAATATAAATCCAACAAGATACAAAAATCCAATCCAATTCAATCACAGGTTCAATCTAGAAAGTTATTCAAATGGGTAAACTAAGTCTCAATAATACAAAACAATATTCCTAAAACTAGGAAATCTAATTAATTACAATTAGAAAAAATAGATTGAACAAAATAAACTCCATATGAAACTTAAGCTACTTAATCCAGGCAAGAGATTCAGCAATACATATCTATTAGAACATCCACATTAGCTTGACAACCCAAACAACCAAGGAACATGAAGGAAGCACCGAATCTGGAATTTTAGATTGTGAAAGAGAGAGAAAACCGTGGGAGTAAGACAATAATGGAGGAAGTTTCCGGCCATGGTGGTTGACGGTGGTGAGGTTGACAAAGTTGGTGCGAGAATGAAGACGGAGAAATGTGGGAGAGAAGAGAGAGAGAGAGAGTGAAATGGTGGAAGGTAATGGAGTCCCACGGTGGTGAGTTCGCCAGAAGTGGTGCTCGAATTTGGGAAATGGAGGCCGACTGCGACGATTGACTGTGGTAATTGGTAAGGAGAATGATGAAGAAGACGATGGTGGTCGCGGTGCTCTGTGCTCTGTGATCTCTGTATAGTATATGTGTCTTGCGTCTCGCCAAAACCAGTCATCGGCAACGGAAGTATTGTAACACCCCTAATCCATACTACTTATTATGCGTATAAACATGTAGTATATATGAATATCATCAGAGTGGAGCGTTAGAGCGTATGTGTTGAGTAACTACTGATACATATTCGTGACTACAAATTTAAACCTAATCGAGGCATATCTAGTTGGTATAATAACGGTATAATAATTTGAGTATTTAAATACTGAATATCTAACAGTATAAATACAGTCCAAAATAAAACTCCAACTGAGTATTTACGAGCGCATCTTACCCTTTGTACCAGCTCCTGATCCTCCAGATCTTGAAGCTAGGGTCAAGTCTGAGATTCAATACCCATTGAATCTTAGATAACAATTAACCTCATGTTCAAGTAATAGCAATATATATATGACAGATATTTATTATATTCAGTAAACAACAATACATAGCACACAGTAGATGTACGTCAACAACAACAACAGTACATAGTACACTACAAATGGATGTCAACAGTGTCTGCACTAGTTAGTGCCATGAATCCATGTGTCCTTAGCGCTAGGAAAACATACAAGTGGCATTATCAAAACTATAACCCATATCAAGCTAAATCCATAGCTAAACTGAATGTATACAAACGTGTGATCTAAAACTGAGTCTTAGTCACGATGCATAACCCAAGACCTCGTCTTGTCCATCACTCAACATGAATCAAACAATCATATATAATCATACAAGACACATAAGAGTTCAAGTTACAGTACGCGTCCGTACCTTTTTTCGCTTGGTACGATTCTCTTTTTTGGTACAGATTCTAGCCGACTTTCCCGAATATCCTATAATATCATTATCACATTATGATTTTATAATGAACACCATATATCTTAGAATAATATCCTAAGAGGCATTCTTGCCACTATTGACCTTTTACCCCTAGTGGATTTAATATTCCAATTTTATCCTTACATTTTCTTAAAAACGAAATTTCAACATTTTTTCCTAGACTTTTCACTAACTTTGAAAAATCATAACTAATTTTAAAAAAAATCAAAATGATGTGACTCCAAAGCTAAAATTTCCCTTGACAAGTCTAGTTTTAGGGAAAAATAACGGATTTAAATTGAAATCACAAGGTCATTCCCAATTTTAGTTTCTTTAACCACTATTCCAGTTCTCAGTTCTAAGATGGGCTAACTTGGAAAATTCACATATTTTTTAAAAAAATCCTAAAAATACATGTTGTACATGGATGGAAATCCTTTCATGTCTATTATATTTCTGAAAAATTTTAGGATTTTTAAACACAATTTGATTGACCAAAACCCATGCATAACAACCATTGTTCATATTAACATCCAGAAAACAAGGCTTAGCTTCAAAAATTTGTATCTCCTTGCACATAGCTTGAACCATTACAAATTTTATATCAAAAGAAATCCCTAGATGTCTACTTTCTTCCTGAAAAATTTCATGATTTTTGAAAATCATTTACTCTATAAAACATGTCCTCACAGTGATTGATTCCAGAAAACCAAAATTTGAAATTTTTCCCAACTTTCACCACTTGAATCTTTTAACTCCAAAAATTACTTCCCAACATGTGTTCCACTCCATTTTGCATTTTAAAATCAATGAGACTTCCAACATGAAAGGAAATTTCCCCTACAATTTTCTAAATTAAACTACAATTTTACCAAAATATAAAAGCTTAAGCTCAAGAATTACCTCAAGAACTTGCTGCGCTCCTTCTTCCTTCTTGCTTCAAGAACTCCACCTCTCACTCTCACTCTCACTTATGATCAGATGTTACTTGTGTTGGTGTGAAGAATGAAGAGGGGAAACACCCCTATTTATAGCAAAATGTCCAAAGTTTAAATGGTCACAACTTAGGAAATCCATTTGAGCTTCTTTCTTCCTATCTATTACATCACAATTGCACTTTATGAAACTTCATCCTCTCCTTCCACCTCTTGACCGACAGCCCCCCCCCCCCCTTCTCCCTAGCCTTTGATTAATTTGTCCATGTGTTAATTATCCAATGATCAATGGCTTTCATTAGTGGATTAAATGTCAAGAGGATTAAGCTAATTTAGTCAATTAATTTGGACCATTGGATGTATTTACATGTGCACAAATCCTAACCTTTGATCCTAGTTGCAATTGTTGACTTTTCAAAGGTGATTAACAAAATTTAATTAACATCTTAATCAAGTGCTTATATGTTTTTTAATTATAATTGTTATTGGTTAATTTAATTGCATGAAGGCTTAAGCTTAATTCCTTGGTTAATCTCCCAAAACACTTGGTCCTCCTTGCTCCACCATGCTAGACGAAATTGTGGATTTTTGGGGCATCAATAATAAGCTTTGATTAATTATTTAATCATGTACTTAATCTCCTTTTTATTGCAAATATCTTAGGTTAATTGATTTGTTAATTAATTAAAGTCATTAGAACATTATTAGCAATTTAATTTCATCTCTTAGGCCTTTGCTATTTTCGAAAATAAGCAGCCCCTTTTTTATGATTTAATTATCTCTAATCATGTTGCAATTAATCTTTAATCAATGCAAGCTTAAGTGCCTTTTAGTATTTGCTAATTGCTTTACTTTAATTAAATGTTTCCATTGCTTATCTTGCTCTTTTTGATAGGCAATTGTTATAATTTTATGTGATTTTTATATCACATTTTATTTCCTTTATATGTAGTCTCAAAACCTTCCATTTAATTATAAATTTCATAAAGAAATTTTCCCAAAACTATAATTAATAGATAAAATTCTTTGAGTCTCATATTCACCTTCATTTATTCTAATTATTCTCAAAATAAAATATTTATGATGAATAAAAATTTTAGGTATTACAAATATGGTGAGGGGGGAAGGTCCTTGACTATGGATAGCTATCTGTCTCTTTCCCTCTCCTCTCTAGCTCTCGTTGAAGCTCTGGTCTCATCTCTCCTTTGTGACGCCCTCTCGGTCTGTCTTTATCTTTGCCTCTGTCTCGCAATTTTGCCACCAGAACCTCATTTTGACCAGGGACCAAGTGTAAAACGTTTTGTGGAGGTACTAAATTGAAACTTTTGCAATTTGAGCCTAAACTTCTATTTTCAAATTTGATCTAATTTTTTCAAACACCTACAATAAAAAAATAATTATTCTAACATCAAATATTCTCAGAAAAATTAATGATTAAGAGTAATTATAATTTTTTTAAAATTTTTTTATCAATTCTAGTCCTAATTTAATGTATTTACTCTTAATATCAATTTATCACAAGGAAAACATTTAAAGCTCAATAATTATGATAAAATGCATAATTTGAATCCTGATTTAATTATGAAAAATCATATAAAAATATGGTTCAATCAGTCACATATTTTTTGTTTCAGTTTAGATAGAGATTTGCATATTGTTGGGGGTAAGTTGGTGGATAATTACAATTTTATGAACACTTGGTTTCTAAAGGTCTTGTGAACTCCATCGATGGCAACATTGACAGTGAAGTAATATTCAAATCAAAGTCTAAAAAGGATGTTTGTGAACAAAGGAACTAAGAAAGCCATTTTACTCATTGATATTATTTACAAATACATATATCAAGAGATAGAGCCACTTTTAACAAGGAAATGTTATCATATTCTTCAATGATAATAAAATATTAAATCAGATTTAATAATGAAAATAAGGAGATCAATAAAGCAAATAAAAGTTTATCATCATCTGAGATCTCTCTGACTTCATAATGTGTGTGTCACATAAGGTTGAGGTGAATGACAACAAACTAATCAATATGCAATTTGAAGAATAATGCAATTTTATTTGTAAAGCATATGAACAGTTATGCAATTTGCCTCTGTGAACCATATGAACAAACTAATCAGTAGTGATAGTTATGCATATGGTTGATTAAGACTAGCTAGTTATGGAGAGGCTCCTTCTTTATAACATGTCAACTCTCAGTTCCAATATAATTAATGCGTTAATGAGCTTTGTTGTCTAGTCTGTCACGTTCTCTATCTTTATCAGATTATCGAGCGTTTGTGTTAATATAATGAACTCTGGACATGTACGCTTGACATGTCATTAACTTAATTATCCCAACGTGTGAACTCGTATTCTCTGTTCCAGAACTGATTTAAACAAATATTACACTAATAGAGCCTAATTATTCATCTATGATCAACTCTGTACTTAAAGCATGCAGACTTGAACTTTACATATATCTGCTTATAAAACAGAGCAAACAACTTAATAGCATGTAATTCAATATGTTTCATCATTATATGACAAAAGTCACAGCATCACACCATCAACCACAGATTTAAACTTGAGTTCCTTACTCTTTGCCTTTGCTGGAGCTCCCACCTAGCAAGGTTAATTAGTGATTTTGGAAGAGTGATATTATTATGACAATTCCACAAGCAACAGTTTTCCACATAAAACCCTTGGTAACATGCAGCTACAATATAATCTTATTAAACACACTTAATAAGAGCATGCTCTGTTCCGCAAGTTTAAATTGTAATTTTGAAGTAAAAACACATCCTTCAAATAATAGCTATGGCATTCAATTTTTTTTTAAAAAAATTATTTCATTTTTAAATAATATTCATAAGACCAAATAATTTGAAAGTCTTCCAAGAAATGAATAATGCCACAATTTCAAATTTATTCAATGCTCTCTCTATCGATAAATTTTTCTAGCTAGCGGCACTACTTAAAAAAACATTAAAAGTATCCTTTTGGTGGAATGAACTTAATAGAGTACTTTAATTAAAATGAAAGACAAAAAAACAGCCTTTTCTAGTGATTACAAATTAAATTTGTCCATCTATTGTCAACTTGCTTGCTTTTGCTTCTCTCAAATTAAGTTGCTTGGCTCATTGACATAAAGGCCAACAGAGTGTCGTGCAGAAGTAGGATGACTATCCCAAAGCTGCGATTTGGGAATAATAAAATATATCAACCAGAAAATTTTTTTAGCGCAGGCCAAAAAAACAAACATTGTGAACTACTCTTTTATGTTCTTATTATAAGGTAGCAATTAACAAGTGTATTTAGTCATTTTCATAAGGCATTTGCTTGTTTTCAAAAAGCATTAAATATTTTTTTCATGTATACCCATAATTAAAAAGGATAGTGAGTGAGAGTAATAAATAATATGTATTAGAGTTTAGTGTAATTAGTATGAATAATATTGAAAATTACTTAAATTTTAGGACAGATTTAATGACTTTAACTGTTTTATTTGTTTGTAAGAATTGTTAGTTTGTGCCTTATAATAAGGACTAGAGGGAGTATTTACTAAATAGTATCACATAACATTGAAAATAAAAATAAATAATAACTGACAATTATAAATTAAAACAAGATATAAGATAATACTAACCTTTTCAGTAATTATCTCAAACAACAATTTTACTTTCTTCTCATAACCCAATGAGTAATGAACCAAATATTATCCTTATAGAGAAAATAAAAATTAGCTGAGGCCAAATAAAATATCATATAATAAATACATATATATGTTAACAAATTTTAGAAGGTCAACCCCAGCCAGCTGGCTGGAATGTAAATCTGCCACTGAATCACAAATTATTCATTAAAATACATGCATGTATTGCTATGAAGGCATGAGTTTGCGTACTTTGTGAATGTGAAATCTCATGTACTTATTATATTTAAAAATATTCTCTTTCATTTATTTGAACCTACTGTCAATATAAAAGGATTATGACATATTTATCATGGAAAGTTTTTTTTTTTTTTCCTTCTTCCTAAGATCCATCATATTTATTTATCTTGGATGTTTCTTTCATGTTAGATTGTTAGTTATAGTTTTACGGCTCTGTGTGTTGGTGTGGACACAAAGAAGCCTACTGAGTGCGAAGTGTTGACACTAAGTTCAAATGTGAATTAATGAATAATTGACTGTGTCATATGACATACTGCTAAGCATGCTATAATTAGTTATATCTGTTTTATTTGCTGCTCAGATTCGTATTATCCTCACTATTCTCAAAAATAAAGGGAAAATGTATGTCAGAGCCCAATGTAGCAAAATAATTTTAAAAAAGGCCCAATAAACATTCACATGCTAGAAAAGACCCTAGGGCCCTTTCTGATATTATTTCAAAAAGCGTTAGCAACTATATCAGTAGCGGTTAACAACTATATCAGTCCCCATTAACAACTAAATCAGTCTAATTAACAACTACATATTAACAGTTATATCAGTAGCCATTAACAACTACATCCATACACTTTTTTTTGAAATAATGCCTCTGGCATGTGAATGTTTATTGGGCATTTTTTGAAATTATTTTGCTACCTTAGGCCATGACATACATTTTTCCAAAAATAAATGACAGGGCAAATTTCTAGAAAAGGGAAAGAGAAAATAACCAAATTGTCTTTTTCCCCCTGTTTTGGTATTTTTGGTGTGGTTAATAGTTAATGGAGTCCGAAGATATATGTTGTGTATGTTTTTCACTTCAAGATTATGTTGTACGTGCTCTGTTTTAATAGCTTTTGTTTAGTGAGTAATGAATTATTATAAATTTTGAGTTGTTTGGTTTTGGTGAGGACTGTTCGTGAACATTGTTATGATAAAGATATAAAGGAGTAAGTTGAAATCTATGTGGATGACATAAGTCACCTTAAACCATTTGTATAGAAAATGAAACTGAAAAACAGAGCATCATATATGGGCAAATAAAAGTCTAACTGTAACCAGTGGCGGATCTTGTGTTAAAAATTTGAAGGGGCCAAATATATATTCATTGACTAATTAAAAAAAAAATATTTGAAGGGGCCAAATATATAAATTTTTGGGATAAATATATACATTTTTGGACCAAATCTATTAAAAAAAAATCCTATTTACATTAAAAAAATTTACAGATTTTTTTTTTTTTTTTTTTTTTTTGCGGGGGCCGTGGCCCCCCCTTGTTCCTGTAAAGCTCCGCCTAAGAACGAGATTGTGAAATCGATTGTGTACAGTAAAGTGCATAAGTTACAATTAATTCTATTTTTAATTTACAGCAAACAAAGACAACATATCTAATTAATCTGGGTATAGAAAGGCATGGAATTGATTTCAGGAGATGAGAAATTGATTTGATGAGGTTATGGTTTTGCAAAACACAACTTTGGAGTTAGAAATGAACGAAGGAAATTGGTTTCTGAATAGGAGAGCAAGACGCTGATCAGGACTAAGATTAATACTAGAGGTCATATATCCTGAGTTTACAAGAAAAAATAAAATTAACGCAAGTATTTAGATTTTTTCAAGATTGAATGAGTTGTTATATTCTTTTTCTTGCTCCGAAAAAAAAAACTAAAAAAACTCGTGTTGTACAAATTATGAATGAATGTGTTAGTTTTAAACTAATTTATCATCTTTTTTCCTTATCTTTTATGCTCTTACAAATGTTAACACATTTATTTATGGTCATAAAAGGGACGCAAGGATAGCCGTTTGTCATCTTCAACACTAGCTATGACTTGTTAGTCACGTTTGTTGTTTCAGTTTAGGCAGAGATTTTGCATATGGTGGGGGCTAAATTCGTGGATTATTACTATTTTATGAGCCTACCATTGGTTTCTGAAGGTGTCACAGGCATGCACTGTCCAGAGACGGAGTATAGAAGGGACTAAGGGGGGTTATGGCCCCTGCAAGATTTTTGGTGTTTCAAAATTTTTTTTTAGATTTATTTTTTAAAATTTAATATAATGTAAAAATGTATTTTATCTAATACATTTGGCCCCTGCAAATATTTTTTTAGTTCATGAGTATACATTTGGCCAGATGTATTTGATAGCATTGATAATACTATCCAAAATAAGGCCTAGAAGGATGATATAGTAATTATTTTTATTATAATATACTTTTATTATTAAAATATATATACTTAAACTTATTGAGTGTCCACCCTTCATTGTAATTTATGTAGCTATCCCCGAACCCCCGAATCCCCCCACCAACCCTTTATAAATTTTCTGAATCCACCATTACATTTGCCCCCCCCCAAAAAAAATTATTGCAAGCTCCATCCCTGCCTCTGACAACATTGGCAGTATGGTATTCAAATCAAGTGCTCTGTTAAGATACTAAGTGCTATTAGAAAGTTACTGAAAGGTGCTAGTTGTTACATAGGTCTTAAATTGGTGAAAGTTGCAATATAAACTCTAAACCAAGTTCTCTTTAGAATAATTAAGAATTTTCTTACCTCTTTCATTATTACATCAAGCTTGCAATTTATTTTCATGGTATGCTAACATGAATCAAAACATTTGGAGACGTGCATGATTGTGCATTCAACAAAACAATCAAATTAATTTTGGTTGCTTGATTCAAAAGGGATTCAATCGAACAATTAGTGTATGCAATACATTGTACAACCATTCCATTAAGCCTTTGATCTTTAACATCTTGCAAAGCAACCACTTTTCAGAGAGCTAGGATTAACATCGAAAAATAAAAATTTTGTTGCGAAAAAATTGTGGCAAGGCAATTTATACTAATCCCTAGTAGAGGCATCTTAGATTAATGTTGTCCCAAAGTTCATCCCAAGTTTCTTGTTTTTTAGGTTTTTTTTTTTTAAAAATAAAGGGGCATACACTTGAACTTAGCCAAAAAACCGAATTTCCATACCATTAAGCTATATATATAAAGCCACTCGCCTCATGTATATCACACTCGTCTCCAAAACTCCCTTAAAATGATGACATCTTCTTAACCTAATATTCTCTCCATCACAATCTTCTTCCTCCAGAAATATCATATCGATTTATAGATAAAACAGTATTTCGAACATGTTTTATAACTTTTTTCAAATAAAGAAAAACTGTGTTTAAAATCAAATGTGAAAAATGATCCCCAATCAAATGAATTAAGTGTAGCTACGGGCAAAATGATTATAATTTGTTAATTATTTATGTAAATGATTTTTTAGACTTTTGATACTACTTTTGGCTTAATCTTGCATTTTATTTATTTAAGAGAAAATTGAAGAATGTGAAAAATATCAATTGGGGTTAGAATTAATACTTTTGAGGAATGGAGAAAATCACGTAATAGTTCCTCCATAATTTCTGAAAATTACAAAGCAATGAAGAAAAGGACCAGAAATTTTTTTTTTTAAAAAAAGGCCCATAGTTTTTGGATATTACAACTGATAACCACAAAAGTTGCATCTTAGCTCCATAATGAACTTTTGAACTTTTAAGGTTGGTCCCTGGTCAAAACACAAATTTTGACCAGAGACCATTAGGTCTTCTTCGTAAAAGATGCTTGACAGAGCGTCGCAGAGCGAAAGATCAGACCTTGAGCTTAATCTGGGAGAGGAGGAGGAGGAGAGACCTTCACCGTCATACCACTGTCGCTCCTCCCCTGTTCTCCACCATCGTCCGCCATTCTTTCAAACCACTGGCAACCTGAGACAGACCGTAGAAAGCTTGGAGCCATGGCCCATGAGACAGGGGAGACCAGATTGAAAGGGAAGTGGAAACCAGAGCTCGGAATGAACCGGAGGAGAGTTTGGAGAGTACCATCGACCTCCTTCTTCCCTCAACAAATTTGAGAGCCGGAGATTATAGAGAGTTGCGCCGCGGATTGAAGATTTACAAGAAGCTTGCATTGCAGGGGAGAGCCAATAACACACCAAGGCTGTGAGCGCCGCAAGCCTCTTCTTCCTTGACAGAAAACCAGATCTGAGAGTGGAGCTCGGTGGTGCATATTGGAACCAGAGAAGAACGAGAGAACGAGAGACCAGAGATTCCTTGAGTTCGAATGGAGTTGCAGACCAAACACCCATAGACCACCATCGGGATTCGTTGCTCCTCCTCTTCCGTTCTTCATTTCCGATGAGACACTACCAGCGAATTTTGTTCTCTTCTTCTGTCGGCGACCTTCATTCTGTCTTCTCTACACCACCACCCTCGGAAACCAACCAGAAGCAACGCAGGAGAACTTTCCGGCGAGTTTTTGAGTTTGCCGGTGAGAGTTTTTATTCAAATGATGATGGAAGCCATGACAAGCTGATCTTGTTACTGCTTGGTGATGGAGATTTGTGACTTGAGCATATTTGTGGTTCAACAAGGAGTTCTTTAGTTCAATCTTATGGTTATGTATTGATTTTCTTATTTAGGTTTATCATTGTTTAATTGGGAGATTTGGATGGTTATATTTTTTATGTGGATGGATCATTGAAGTTTTGATTGGATGATGTATTACGATTATATATATCTTTTGATGTACTTGATGAAATTATACTTTCTGGTTATGATTGGTAAAAATAGTTGATTTTAGCTGTTGAATAGTTGGTTAGAATGTGTTTGTAGGAAAAATACTCATAGATATTAAGCGCAAGCCACAGCCAGGTTTGTTTAGTTTAGCTGTTTTATTTCTTTTTCCCCTGCATTCCTGATGTGATTTAAGTTCATA
Organism: Acacia confusa; assembly: GCA_037074495.1. Classification (NCBI taxonomy): domain Eukaryota; kingdom Viridiplantae; phylum Streptophyta; class Magnoliopsida; order Fabales; family Fabaceae; genus Acacia; species Acacia confusa. The sequence goes on along the minus strand of CM073502.1, from coordinate 38,976,830 downwards.
AACGTCATCATCATCAATCTTAACAGAAATGTTTCATTGTTTTTGCAAACCCAGTACCTAATGCAAAAGGACCAAACTATGCCTCAGGATGAGACTAAAGAAATTGGTGTGCCTGAGGACCAAATGGCGGCGTCACTAGAAAAGATAGTCGGGTTTGTCAGTGCCGAAGTAGAGTCACAGCCTGATTGTGGGATTAAAGATATGTGATTTTTTTCCAACTAGATTTAGACTTAATAAACATATTTAAAGCATGCTTCTAGTCGAGACTCTTTGACTCCTGATTAATAAATAATAAAAAATTAATTACTAATTAATATACAATACAAACCTATAATGCAAAATTAAATTTTAGTTAAAAGCTGTCATCTCTCAGTTTTTTTAAAAAACAATTTTCACTTATTTCTTATTTATATTGTACTCTAACTCATCATGTATTCAGTCGAATCTAATAATAAGTCAAGTTTTGACAATTGTGTGACCATTGATTTTTTTAATTTAATAATTGTTCAATGACTTTACTTTTATCTACATGTAATTTTTCCCCCTCGTAATAGATTTATACTTGGTAAGTTTAGCAAAGCTTTTTCTGTTAAATTCCATTTTTTTTACCTGTTTAATAAATAATAAAAATATAACAGTTAGTAAACAAAGTAAATTAAACCTATTAACAGGCAGGAGCGGGCCACTTCAATTATTATTATTATTATTTTGCTCAAATGTATTTCTATTAAACTTCAATAACAGTGCAAATACAGAATAGGAAACCAACCAAAAATAGCAAAACAATAACAAACAAACCAAGAAGCTCTAACAAGGAAACAACTAGCAAACACCCTAATAATGTAAACTTTATAAATAGAATTGGACAAAGTAAAAGTATAGCAAAAGGCCAATCACAATAATATTATTCGGTTATTAGGCTCTTATAAATAGGACTGAAGGAAGTATATTAGTAGGACTCACATTAACAGAAATGTTATTCTTTATTGTATAAAAAGTAATTATACAATAGAAAAACACACACCCACGATAATATTATTGTGCTAGAGGCACATTAAGCACCTTTAGTAGTGAACATTACTAATTATCAAACTCATATATCTAGAAAGGGTTCAATAAGCAATGATAAGATTATTTTCTTGATGTCTCCATCTTGTTTTCCAAAACCATCACCATTATTCTGGTAAAGAGTATGAGCCACACGAGCAGCATTCATGACTTGATTCACAAATTCTTGTGCTGAAGAAGCATCTGATTGATGAGTAGTGAAGAAGAAGCAATGCTCATTTATCTTCTTCCATGCTCTCTTTATTATGTCTTCAATATACCTTCTTGCTTCTTCCTCTGTCACATCCATTTGATTCATGTAACACACTATAGATGATGCTGCATCACCTCTCTCTCTTTCGGCCTGTTTTAATCAAGGGCATTTTATATTCATTATATTATATCATTTAAAAAACTAAAAAATGTATAGAAAACAAAATTAAAGGAAAGCTTACCACTGTAGTTCCTAGATCATTGCAGAGACGAATTATAAGAGACACATTGAAGATGAAGTCTTGGTTTCGCAGGAGAAAATTGTTGATGTCATGTGTTGGTCGATACAAAGTGGCAAAATATGCATGCAATAAAATCAGAGGTCCTGAAGATGAAATCCAAGCGTTGTTGAGATACTCTTGCAAACATGGTATGTAACCCTCTTTGTGCCACTTCGCTTCCACATATAAAGATTTGCAGAAGTCTTCCCACTGTTGTTCAAAAAAAAAAAGAACAATATATGGTTGAGATATCCCAATGTAGAAATAATGTATAGATGTGTGGTGTTTTCTCGGAACAATAATGGGGTTCACTTTCTCTTCTTCTCTCTCCTTAGTTCAGTTAAAGCATAGTTCAGAAAACTTAAGATAAAAAAGGGAAGGTTTGAGTTGTTGGTTATATATATTACAGCTTTCTTGATGTGGGGTAAGACTTTGTGAACTTTGTTTGGTCCAGAAATTTCAAGAGCAGTTTCAACGGTCACATCATTGAGGGCTTGGAAGCAAATCGTCATGCACTTTGGAAGTTTCTGAAGTTCGTTTGCATCCCACCTGAGAAAAAAAATGAGAAGCACATGAAAATAAAATGAATAATTAATTGGGTATCGTTCGACGATACTGATTATGAAAGCAAAGCGTGGCAACTAATTTATTTTTGTCACCTTGAATAATACACAGCATCTAGACAGGTCACACATCTCACACATACATGTACTCCCTCCATCGCTTTTTATAAACTCAATTTTTATGAGATTGGCTCTGTGAATTGTCTGTTAAATGTTTTTTTACAAAAATTTTTAAATTAATTTTTATCATACATCTCTTTTATCATTTTTCTCATAATTTCTCTCTATCAGTTACCCACTTATAAATAAAGACAAGTTTAGGGAAAAAAAAAAATACATTTCTTATATGTTTATTACTCTTAAATAATTTAAAAGTTTTTTCAAATCACAAAATTAGGTTATTTGGATCTTATAATAAGCTAGGGACAGATGGAGTATATACTGCTTTGGTCCATATAATTAATTATATAAGGCATTTTCAACCACCTTACTAGAACCAAACGAATATGATTTAGTTATTGTATATAATGAGCTAGAAAATATATAATTTTTTTGGGGAAAACATTTTCTCATGTTACACACACATGAAATGGTGGGACGCTAATATATGTATATGTGGGTCCCACCGTTTCATGTGTGTAGGAAACTTTTTTTTTTTCTCATGTAACATAAGAAAATTAAAGCCCTTTTTTTTTTTTTCCAAATTTACCTATATTTAAAACCATGAATTACACCTTAAGAAACCAAAAACTTGTGTCAAACTTTAAACAGGGGTAATCATAATCTTAAAAAAAATATATATAACACCTCAAACTATAAGGAGAAATTGACAACCACCCATTTTTTCTAGAAAATGCCATGTATATAACAATGACCACTTATTAGTTACATGTCTGGTGTTTGCTATGAGAGAGAAAGGCACATGGCTTGTTAGCTCTATGTCTCACATTCTTCTTCAAAGGGGCACCTGCCCTTCTAGAGAGAGACAGAGCCACGTACTTAATTATTTAGTAGATAGCTTTTTAATGGCCTTGCTTCTCTCATATTCTTGGTGAATGATCATTAGCCCAAATAAAAAACGATTGATATTCGTTATATATATATATATATATATATATATATATATATATATATATATATATATATATTATAGCTTGGTTTAATTAGTCAAAGACACTTTGACTATATTGTTTAAATGATTGTAATTAATAAATAAATTAAACAGAAATCAAACCTATCAACTGCGAACGTAAACTGCTTCAGTTCTTCAAATGAGGCATACAAATCATAAATATCGTCGATCACATTGATTCGACTCAACCTTAGTCGCCTCGGGGTCGAATCACTATTTACCACGAATTAAATGCAATACAGTGCAATTAACTCGGGACCGTTCTCTTAATCAAGGAGCCAAATTTATTTTGTATTTCCTAAGATAAACTAAGTGATATAAACATGGTTAGATATTTGGGCTTCCTAAATAAGTTTTTCTCTAATTAAAATGCATAGGAAAAATAAAGAAACTATTCCTATATTTTTTTTGGTCTTTTTGGAGATAAGGAACTTTGGATAGAAATAAGATTAAATGGTTAATGCTCTTGGTAATGAAGAAATGACTATCCTTGCTCTTAAAAGATTATGGGAGTTAAAATTCATTAAGTCTTAAGAAAAACCTCAAGATACCACTTGAGTCCAATATTCCCAATTAATAGTAGCTCCTATAACCATAGCTAACTACTATCCCTTGAGAAATTGTTTGAGCCCACTTAATGCGTAATTGAAATTGGAATTATGCAACATGAGACTTCTAAATTTGAGTACTAAACAGTCCCTCAAAAGGGTACAAACCAACCACATTAATTAGACAATACCACGCTAATCAACATAGCTTCATTGAAACCACAAAGAAATTCATTCACATATAAAAATCACACTACAAAATCCAATCTCAACTACAAATATCAAACTAACAGAGATAATTACCATTAATCTCAGTTCTAGAATCATATATCAAAATTTAGCAATTCAAATATATAATCCCAGACTAATAGTAAGATAGATAAAACTCCCCTAATGTAGTCCAATGAGCTCAAGAACAAGTCTTCATCACCAAGAACATAAAAATTTAGCCACTCATAGCTACCAAACAGTCCAGAAAAATCAGTGAAATCAAATTAATCATGGTTCGCCGGAAAAATTGCAAGCTCGCCGGAATCTGGAATTAGCTCGCCGGAAAATGCAAGATTCTGGCCGGAATCTGCAAATGCTCGTCGGAAATCTGCAAACTCGCCGGAAAACAAGGAAGAAGATGATGATGATCTCAAATCTAGTCCCCTCTCTCCTTTTTTTTTTTTCTCTCCCTCTTCACTGAAACTCTGGACCTTCTCTTCTTTCTTTTTTTTTTCGGTTCTTCGTTCAGCCTCCAGCCTCTTCGGTGGTTCAGTCCGACGGTGGGTGAGAGAGGAAGAAGAAGATGTTCTCCATGGTATTCGGCGCTCCAAGCTCGCCCCCACTGGTCCTCCGATTTTCCTTCGTTCTCTCTTCTTCTTCCGTTCCTTCCGTTTTCTCTCTTTTGTTCTCTTTTCAAAACTCACGGCCCCTCCCTCTGTTCCGCAAAACCAGACCTAATTAATTGGTTCCTGGTCAAAACGCAAGTTTTGACCAGGGACCAATTTGCAAAGTTAAAAAGTTTCAGAGAGGGACTAAAGTGTGAAATTTTGAAACATGTTTGGGGTAAAACTGATATTTCTGAAATACTGGGTCATTTTATGTAATTTTTCTCTGTCTTCAAAAATATTAATTTTGACTCAAAGGACATTTTTCCCAAATTCTTCCATTTAATTCTAAAATTCCTATAATGCAAGATTAAGCACAATAGCATCAAAAATCTAAGAAATCATTTGTATGAATAATTAACAAATATTGACCATTTTACCCCTAATTTCACTTAATTCAATACAAATGTCCTTAACTCAAATTAATGCTTAATCATGCAATAATGTCTCAAGAAAATGCATTAAGAACCCCAATTTAATCATAAAATATCATGTAAAAATATGGTTCAATCAATTCCCCCACACTTAGACCTTTGTACTCCTGAACAAAGGCAATTTAGTACAAAATCCCAAGTCAAAATCATTAATACGTTTGATAATTGAGCAATCTCATAATTATAAACCAATGCAATAATTAACTAAACTCATCAAGCCAACCCTAGTCATAATCAAATGATGTGAAGAAATTAGCTAACTACACAACCAAGTATATTAAAATGAAGCACAAAAGACTCTCAAGGTATTACTATTTCACTCATCTCACCTTATTGAAATAATCTCACTCTTGCTCACTCAATTCACACCTTACCATAGGCTTGTAACCACTCTAACATCTCCACAATTAATAGCAACTAATGTAATGAATCAAGAGGACTTTTGAGGCTTGTAATATTGGATGAAGGCTAGATGTAATGAATTAATTAGAAAGTTGAATAGTTGATATGCAAGTCAACATTAATGACCTAATTCATAACATCTAAATAACTTTTCAAACCTTGCCAATTTTTGGAAATTCATGAACAAATGCCTTCTTGATTTTTTTTTTAAAATACTAAACACTCCCCTTTTTTTTCCAATACTTTTTTTTCTACTTTTTTTTCATTCTTTTCTATATACATGGCATTTCATTTTTTTTTTCTTTTTATTGGCAATTTTCCTTTGATTTTTAAAATGCTATGAATATTATAAGTAATGAAATGCATACAACATAGGAATGGTTCAAAATGGGTAGCAAAGGCATATGAATGTAAGTTTGTGTTTGGGTAAAAGGGATTAAAATATGAATGCCTCTTTCCTCTTCATCACACTAATGCAAACATTGTTTTGAAAAAGAGTTGAAACAAGTTCTAGAAGGTGAAAAACCAAATGAACATACACTCATGAAAGGAATTAAAGCTCAAATAACCTTCCAACAAAGTTTTTCTCTAATGCTCACTCTAACACAATCAATTGCATAAGAAGCTAACAACAAAACATCTACTTAATTATTCCAAGAGTTAGCCTTACAAACACAATCAATTATGATAATGCTCAATCCTTAAAAGCACTAGTGATGTAGGAACTCTCTTTTTCAAAACAAGGAGTAAGCAAAAATCCAATTGTGGGTTCATTTCTCGTCCCATTCACTTGAAAAGCAAAACATGGTTTCAAAAAGTTGCCAAAACACTAGATCTCATGAAAGCTCAAAGAAATTTTTTTTTTCTAGTTTTTGGCATTTTCTCATTTAAAAACAACCAATTAATTGGGATTCAAAATGTATTCCCCTCCCCCACACTTAATCAACACATTGTCCTCAATGTTTGAAAAGCAATTCTATCATTCTAACTTGTTCCTTAATGAAGTGGAAAGTTGTGAAGTCCAATTGCAATTGAAGCACAACACATCAACATCATATAAAGAGAGAAGAGAGAAGAAACAAGTCATAATAACAGAAAATTAGAGTGAAGAGACACAATGGCAATTAAGCAAGGTAGTGGCTAAGATGCAAAGCATACATTGGGGTTTTAATTCAAATTATTAAACTATACTACTTCTACTTTCCTACTGAGATAGTCTCTCCCCCACACTTATTTCAAGCATTCAGAATCACAAGTGAATTGAACAATCCAAAACAGCAAATGAAAGTGAAGGAAAGAGACAACCTGGCCTCAAGGAGGCTTTGATGATGAATCACGGTAGAGCTTGAGGAGATGTCCATTGACTTGAAAGCCCTTCCCAGTAGTCTCATCAAGCAACTCTACCATGCCAAATGGATGTACTTTGGTGATAGTGTAAGGCCCACACCATTTATCTTTAAGCTTCCCGCTCAACAACTTGAATCGAGCCTTGTATAGCAAAACATGATCACCAACTTTGAAATCCTTTCGGATAATCTTCTTATCATGAAGTAGCTTGGTCTTTTCTTTGTAAATGCGAGAACTCTCATAAGCTTCTAATCTCATTTCCTCAAGTTCTTGCATTTGTAACTTCCTTTCCAAACCAGCTTCTTCCACATCCATGTTGCACATTTTCACCGCCCAATAGGTTTTGTGCTCCAACTCTACCGGAATATGACATGCTTTACCATAGATAAGCCGGTAAGGAGACATTCCTATTGGTGTCTTGAATGCAGTTCTGTAGGCCCACAGTGCTTCCTCCAACCTTGAGCTCCAATCCTTCCTTGAAGGCTTGACTATCTTTTCCAATATATGTTTGATCTCTCAGTTGGATACTTCCGCTTGCCCATTCGTTTGTGGGTGATAAGGAGTGGACATTTTGTGGGTTACCCCAAGCTTAACAAGTAAGTTATCAATAACTTTATTGCAAAAATGGGAACCTCTATCACTTACTATAGCCCTTGGTACTCCAAATCTACAAAAGATGTTAGACTTGAGAAATTTGGAAACCGTTTGGGCGTCATCTTTCCTAGTAGGAATGGCTTCTACCCATCTAGAGAGATAATCTACGGCTAACAAGATGTAGGTAAAGCCAGATGATGGTGGAAAAGGACCCATGAAATCAATGCCCCAAACATCAAATACCTCACAAAAGAGCATGGGTTGTTGTGGCATCTCATTCCGTTTACTTAACCCTCCAAACCTTTGGCATTTATCACATGCCTTACAAAACAGATATGCATCCTTAAAAAGGGTAGGCCAATAAAATCCAGCATCTAACACTTTCCTAGAGGTCTTATGAGCACTAAAATGTCCATCACAAACCATTGAATGGCAAGCAAAAAGTATGTCCTTGGACTCGGTCTCTGGAATACACCTCCTGATAACTTGATCATTGCATAGTCTCCATAAATAAGGCTCATCCCAAATGTAGTGTTCAGCTTCTCGTTTAAGTTTTTGAGTCTGACAGGAAGACATATGCTCAGGAATGAGACCGGTCACAATATAATTCACTAGATTAGCAAACCAAGGAGCATAAACAGATATAGACATAAAGGATGCATCAGGGAAATTATCACAAATTAAATCAGAATCAAGTACTCCCCTTGTGCCATCCGGTAGTCTACTCAAGTGATCTGCTACAAGGTTTGTAGCTCCAGGCCTATCTTTGATGCTTATATCAAATTCTTGTAGCAATAGCATCCATCTAATGAGCCTTGGTTTTGATTGAGGCTTGGTGAAGAGAAACTTCACAGCTGCATGATCTGTGTACACAACCACTTTGGAATTGATTAGATATTGTCTAAACTTATCTAATGCAAAAATCACAGCAAACAGTTCTTTTTCAGTGGTAGTGTAATTCCTTTGTGCACTATCCAACGTTTTGGATGCATAAGCGATCACATTGGACAACTTGCCATGCTTTTGTCCTAGCATGACCCCCACAGCAGAATTAGAGGCATCACATGCTAGTTCAAAGGGCAAAGTCCAATCTGGTGCTTTCAGAATAGGAGGAGATATCAAGTGTGCTTTTAATTCATCAAATGCTTGTTTGCAAGAAGTATCAAAGACAAAGTCAACATCTTTTTGCAATAGTTTGGATAATGGTAGAGCTATCTTACTAAAATCTTTTATGAATCGCCGGTAAAAACCCACATGCCCTAAGAAAGAACGAAGTGTTTTGACATTAGTGGGGTAAGGCAGTGAGGAGATCACCTCAATTTTAGCTCTATCAACTTCAATGCCCTTGCTAGATATCAAATGACCAAGTACTATTCCATGATCAACCATGAAATGACACTTCTCATAATTCAAAACCAAGTTTTTCTCAATGCATCTAGCAAGAACATTGTCCAAACTATTTAAACAAGCATCAAAAGAATTGCCATACACTGTAAAATCATCCATAAAAACCTCCATACAATTTTCAAGAAAATCAAAGAAAAGTGACATCATGCAACGTTGGAAAGTACCCGGTGCATTACATAATCCAAAAGGCATTCTCCTATAGGCATAGGTATCAAATGGACAAGTAAAAGTGGTTTTTTCTTGATCTTCAGGAGCTAATGGAATTTGGAAATATCCTGAATAACCATCTAGGAAACAATAATGACTCTTACCCGCCAACCTTTCAAGCATTTGATCTATGAAGGGTAAGGGAAAATGATCTTTCCTAGATGCTTCATTCAATTTCCTATAGTCTATGCACACTCTCCAAGCATTTTGCACCCTAGTAGGTATCAACTCATCATTTTCATTTTGCACCACAGTTATCCCACTCTTCTTAGGCACTACATGTACCAGACTAACCCACTCGCTATCAGAAATTGGGTAGATGATACCCGCACTCAATAGCTTGGTTACTTCTTTCTTAACCACATCCAAAATTAGGGGGTTGAGGTATCTTTGGGGTTGCCTAAGAAGTTTGGATTCCTCATGCAAAAGGATCCGATGGGTACAAATAGCAGGACTAATCCCAGGAATGTCAGCTAAATTCCAACCTAGAGCCTTTCGATTTCTACTCAAAACATCAAGCAATCTCTCCTCCTCATTCACAGACAAAGAATTTGAAATAATAACAGGCAATTTTCCATCCACAGCAAGGAAAGCATATTTCAAATTAGAGGGGAGAGGCTTAAGCTCTAAATCAGGGGGTTGAACAATAGAGGGAATTAGTTTAGGAAGATCAAGGGTAGTAGAAATACTCCCCTTTATAAACTTAGAAGGTGCATGGCTTGTGCTAAGCTCCATAGATTTCATCACTTGCACATTGGTCCTCCCAAGTGTTGAACCAACATCAGGTTGGCCTATAGCAGCAACAAGTTTGGGGAACAAATTCTCTTTCATACCTACCTTACAAGGAGTGATTAGCTCATTTAAAAATCTCAAGGTATAAGGAGTTATCTTGGTTTTTTTGATGAAGCGAAGAGTTAGAAGGTGGCCCTGTAACCACATTGTTTCTAGGTCCAAAGTGAGTCACATGAGAGGATGTCTTAGGCGGTGTGAGGGCTATCCCCTTGGAGAACAAGTCATCCAAGTCTTGACTACCAACTTCAAACTCAGCTTCCTCCATTAGTTTGTGACCTAAAACATTAACAAAAGCACCTTCCTCACAAGCATCATCACTAAATAATGAATCATTGGAAGAATTAAGCTCAAATGAACTCAGAGAAGTAAGAGAAAAATCATCAAGGGATGATAACCAACAATTAACCATCGATGAGTTAAGGTTGGAAATCTCACTCCCAAGTGAATCAAAATTTTCAACAGAAGAAGAGGGAAATTTATCATCACATGAATCCAATGCAATACCACAGTCAAGATCACAATTATTAGTGTGAAATTTAAGCTCATATTCATTAACCTCATCATCAATGGCCAAGTCAATTGAATTCACACCTAATAAAGAGTAATCTTCAAAAGGATGCTTCATGGCTTCATACATATTAAAACTTAGTTTATGATTGCCCACTTCCATAGTGATTGAACCATCTCTCATGTCTATCAAGGTACTAGCAGTTCTCATAAAAGGTCTCCCTAAGATAAGGGTGGATTCACTAGACTCATGAGACATGTCTAACACATAGAAGTCAGCAGGAAAAACTAAGTCTTTGACTTTGACAAGCAAATCCTCAATGATGCCTTGTGGGTGCCTAATGCTCCTATCAGCTAGTTGGAGAACCACACTAGTCCTCTTAAGCTCCTTCACACTAAGAGATTTAAAAATGGCACTAGGCATGACATTAATGGCTGCACCTAAATCTAACAAGGCTTGAGCTACATGCACATTACCTACGGTACAAGGTATAGTGAATGAGCCAGGATCCTTGCACTTAACAGGGAGTTAGGGTTTGAAAAGGGCAGACACATTAGAGCTAATTTGCACTCTCTCATTAGGCCTAAACTTCCTCTTGTTAGTGCAAAGCTCTTTCAAGAATTTGCAATAACTAGGCATAGACTTGACCAATTGAAAGAAAGGAACATTGATATTCAGCTTGCTAAACAAATCATACATTTCTTTTTCAGTTTGTTTCTCATGCATTTTCTTGCCTTGAAAGTAAGCTTTAGGCAAAGGGAGTTGAGAAATTTTTACCTCCTTACCATCAGCATTGGATAGGATGCCTTGCTCGCTTGTCTCACCTTCCTCAAAAGTGCTTCTTTCCTTAGAGCCCACCTCTCTCAGAAGTGGTTGTTGTTCCACTTGAGGTTGCTCAACTATTTTGGCCTTCTTCTTCTCAAGGATAGCCTTCTCTTTGGAACTCTCAGAATCAGGAAACTTCATTGGGGTTAATGGTGGACTTTCAACTTCAATTTCCTCATCCACATCATTGTCAATCTCTTCAGGGAAATGTACTTTCCTACCACTTCTTAACTCAATAGCATTAAGTGATTTAGGGTTGATGACAGTATTTGAAGGAATAAAACCACTTGTCTTAGCATGCACATCACTCAAAGAATTGGAGAGTTGAGTTAAGTGAGATTGCATAGTGTTGTTCTTCAATTCCAATTCTTCCAACTTCTTGTACACATGAGACATTTGAGTACTATCACTTGCCCTATCACTTTGTAGATTTTGTAGGCTTGTGGTGATAGAAGAGAATTTACTCTCATTGAAAGCTCTTTCTTCCATCATCCGGTTGTCCATGCTAGTAAGTTTAGCAACCATACTCTTCAATAATTGATTGGTCTCATCACCTTTAGACTCTTGAAGAGGAACCATTTGCCCACGGTTTGACCCATATGGTTGGACTTGATATGATGACCCTTCTTGATTTCTCCAACCAAAATTAGCATTAGGTCTTCTACCTTCATTGTAGGTGGTAGTGTTAGAATCCCATCTTGGTTGTTGTTGGTTAGGCCTTCCTTGATACATAGCATTGAGTTCTTCATGTTGATTAGGGCATAGATTGTAACATGCATCATTGAACCACAACTATCACAACTAGGTGCAACAAGAGCTTGTGAATTAGGAGAATGAGGTACTTGTTGAATACTCAAATTATGAAGCTCGGATGTGATAAGAGAAAGTTGTGAAGTAACTTTATCCATTTTAGACTCAAGTGAGACCATCCTTTGGTTAGAGCCTATCTCACAAACTCCTCTTATCTCTCTCACATTATATTGTTGAGTATTTCGAGCTCTCATTTGAATTTGAGCCCATGCCTCATCAGCCGTGAAATCTTCCAAAGAACCTCCAGCTGAAGCATCTAAAATGCCCTTCTCATTAGGTAAAAGGTCATCGTGGAAGTATTGAATCAACTGTTCATCAGCAATTTGATGGTGTGGACACTTATTTAAAAGCTCCTGAAATCGACTCCAATATTCATAGAAGGACTCTAAGGGGTCTTGTTTGATGGAGTAAATTTCCTTTTTAAGCTCTGAAATCCTTGAATCAGGAAAGTACTTTTCCAAGAAAGCTTTCTTCAAGTTAACCCATGAACGAAGAGCATCATTAACATGCCTTGGTAGCATCATGTACCATTCTTTAGTTTTCCCCTCCAAAGTGAAATAGAACACCTTTAATTGCACATCCTCTATTCGAGCACCAACGGGCTTCATATTTGAGCAAGCCAAGTACAAAGCATTGAGATGGTTGTAAGGGTCCTCATTTGGGAGTCCATGAAAGTGAGGTAGTGAATTAAGCAAAGGCCCCTTAAGCTCAAAATTAACCTCAAGGTTAGGGCATGCAATGTTGAAAGGATCATGAGTGACATCCGATCTTGTTACATCCCTTATGGTTCTCCTCCTTGGTTGATTATCGTTCACTTCTTCCATATTTGTACCTTGCGAAACACAATCACTCAAGTCAATGAAAAAATCAAAATTAGAGGATTGATCAGATTCCCTCTCAAATTGGTCGGTCATGCAAAGCTATCAAGCAAGCAATGAAACAATGGAGTGCCAAAATTGTGCTGCATTCAAGTTCAAGCAAGAAAATGTGCAAGTGGAATGAGTGCAACTATATGTGAGTATGTATGATATGTATGGACAAGTAGAAATGCTAGTGCAAATGCAAATGCAAAAACAAAGAAAATCAAGATATTTGGTTTTTTCTTTTTTTATATATAGAAAAAAGAACGAATAGGCTCACAAGGGCAAACCCCGGTCAATCTAAACCAATTGACACTTAGTAAACCAAAGGAGTCAAAATTGACTCCCCGGCAACGGCGCCATTGATTCGACTCAACCTTAGTCGCCTGGGGGTCGAATCACTATTTACCACGAATTAAATGCAATACAGTGCAATTAACTTGGGATCGTTCTCTTAATCAAGGAGCCAAATTTATTTTGTATTTCCTAAGATAAACTAAGTGATATAAACATGGTTAGAAATTTGGGGTTCCTAAATAAGTTTTCTCTACTTAAAATGCAAAGGAAAAATAAAGAAACTATTCCTATATTTTTTTTGGTCTTTTTGGAGATAAGGAAAAATACTTTGGATAGAAATAAGATTAAATGGTTAATGCTCTTGGTAATGAAGAAATGACTATCCTTGCTCTTGAAAGATTATGGGAGTTAAAATTCATTAAGTCTTAAGAAAAACCTCAAGATACCACTTGAGTCCAATATTCCCAATTAATAGTAGCTCCTATAACCATAGCTAACTACTATCCCTTGAGAAATTGTTTGAGCCCACTTAATGCGTAATTGAAATTGGAATTATGCAACATGAGACTTCTAAATTTGAGTACTAAACAGTCCCTCAAAAGGGTACAAACCAACCACATTAATTAGACAATACCACGCTAATCAACATAGCTTCATTGAAACCACAAAGAAATTCATTCACATATAAAAATCACACTACAAAATCCAATCTCAACTACAAATATCAAACTAACAGAGATAATTACCATTAATCTCAGTTCCAAAATCATATATCAAAATTTAGCAATTCAAATATATAATCCTAGACCTATAGTAAGATAGATAAAACTCCCCTAATGTAGTCCAATGAGCTCAAGAACAAATCTTCATCACCAAGATCAGAGAAAATCAGCCACTCATGGTAAAAAGAATACTCGCCGGAATCTGGGAATTGTTCACCGGAAAATTCAAGGTTCTCGCCGAAAAATTCAAGAACTCGCCGGAAACTGGAAAAAACTCGCCGGAAAATTCAAGAGTTTCGCCGGAAAAATGCAAATCTCGCCAGAATTAGAGAGGAAACTCGTTGAAAGAGGAAAAAGAAGATGATGATCTCAAGTCCAGTCCCCTTTCTCTCCTCCTTCCTTTCCTTCTTCTTCCTCTTCTCTTTTTTTTTCTCTCTCTTTTTTCTCCGTTCCAGCCTCCTCTTGGTTCAGTCCGACGACGAAGCAGCAGAGTGGAAGCAGTAGTGAGGTGAAAGAGGAAGAAGAAGATGGTCTCCCTGTTTTGCGGCGCTCCAAGCTCCCTTTTCTTTCTTCTCCCCGTCTTCCGTTTTTGCGTCACGTCCCTCTGGTTCTTTTCGTCTTCAAACTCCAGCCTCCCCTCTCCCCAATATTCAATCTCCAAAACCTATTAATTCCCTTGGTCAAAACGTGCGTTTTGACCGAGGGACCAAAATGAAAAGAAATTTAAAACTTGCAGAGGGACCTAAACACAAACTTAGAAACTTCCAGAATTTGAATTCAAACTTTTTTTTTTAATTTGATTTAATCTTTTCAAATATTCTTAGAAAAATCAATGATTAAAAGTAATTACAATTTCTTTGACAATTTTGCTCTTTTTAGCCCTAATTTAATGTATTTACTCCTAATCTCAAATTATCACAAGAAAGGTATTTTAAGCTCAATAACTATGACAAAATGCATTAAGAACCTCAATTTAATCATGAAATACAATATAAAAATATGGTTCAATCACACTTCATCTTTCTCTTTTTGCACAACACCATGGGTCATTGTTTTTAGTTTTTCAGAGAGGTTCTGTTTATTCCAATGCTAAGTTTTGCATCTTTCTGGTGACATTATTCTTTCTCGCCATCCCCCCTCCACTCCATCATCGTAGTTGATCTCACCTCCACACCTCCATCATTTTCCATTCACCACTGCCAATTTTCTCTAGCCTTTTCTTCTTCACCATCACATATTCCTTCCACTATTTTCATCATAGCTGGCAAACCCACTTTTTATCTACACCTCTCGCTGTTGAACACTCCCATAGAAAGTCGAGCCCCGATGGCGATGATGATGATAGACCTTAGACTATGGAAAAATTGATCAATGGTGAAGAGCTCTGAGAGAAAGAAGCTAATCGAAATCTCTGATGGTGGTGAAAAGAAAACTCTCAATTGGTCATTTCTCTAAGATAATCGGTAGATGCAGCCTTCCCCCGGGACAATGACAGGTCATTGGCGAGACCCATCTTGCGAAGAAGACGATCCGGCGTTCAGAAACTGATGACGGTTTAGAGATCCAAACATTGTGCTTGCACATGGCTGTCGGGAATTTGGGTACGGGAAAGGGTTGGTTAGAACCATAATTGGGAGAGTTGGGACTAGAGCCATTGTTGTTGTCATCGTCATCAGAGTTGGAGGTGGAGCAGGAGCAAGAGCAAGAGGACGGAACAAGACTGTCATTAGACTCATAGAAGCGCTCTTCTTCGTCTACTTCGTCCTTGGCTTTACTCATTGTTTATTGGGCATTCCCATTTCCATGAAAATGCCCATAAATCGTTGAATGAAACCTATGAGGATGCAACGGTAAATGATGGTGGTGTGGCCATCTATGTTTTCACCATGGGTCATTAGGATGAAGAGAGGAAGGAGACAGTATGTGGATTTTTTTAATGTTAGAAGATGTAATACCCGGATAGCCATTATCTGGAAAATTATATTATAACAATAAAATGTCCGGTAATGAAGATTTTGTCTCAACATGTTATAGGATTAGTTTTGGGATAAGAAAAATTAAAGGGAATTTATTGTCGGAAATGTGAAAAATACCATTTAAGGCCATAAAACATTCCGAGGGAATTATGGAAAATTCAAAGAAACATGAAATAATTATGAAAAATTTAGAAAAACACATTATTCATAATTTAGACAATTTAATAAAATATTTCCTATGAAAATAAAAAGAAGGAAAACTAAAAAGTATTCTAGAATGGAAATTGATTCCATAATTTTCAATATTTTACTTAAAGGGTGAATTAACAATGTTAACAAAATTGTTGTGAGGAAATAATTAATTTTAATTAAGAAAATTATTAGGAATTATTAAAGGAGTAATTAAGTAATTTTTGGAAATTTTACAAGGTCTAAATCCATGTGATTGATTAGGAACCAATAGGAGATTTTGGGAGAAATAAATATAAGATAAATATGATATTAAGATTAATGGAAAAATTATAATTTTATATATATGTGTGTGTGTGTGGGGCCGAAAATTAGGCCAAAAATAAAAAATAAATAAATGGAAAATGGGAGGATAAATATGAAAGAAGATCTTAAATAAAATAATAATATAATTAAAACGTGTTAATTAGATAATAATATAATAATCAGAGGAAAAATGAACAGGATAAATGATCACGGATAGAAAGTAATTCCGTTGAGATTCTGGGAATGAGTTAGGAAAAACCAGAATATATTATTGGTCAGTGGATTTTTATCCAGAAGTTAGTACCGACCGAAGTTATTTTTGAAACCGGTCGCGAATACCGAGGATTTTCGGCAGATAACGGAATGTCCTTAGTGGGAGTATAAGGGAAGGAGAACCCAGTATTCTTAAAGAGGAAGAAAAGACCTTCAGCGCATTGTTCTCGGAATTTTAAGGTGTTACGGAATTTCGTGAACGAGACACCGAATCAAGGATTTATCAGATAAAGTAAGAGGATGATGCAGCAAGGGTGACATCACTTTTAGAAGGGGGAGGACAGCCAAGACACATGGAAGGCCAAGATTAAACCACCTAGCAAAAGTGTGATCCTACGGTCAGAATTCAACAAGACAAAGTTCAGCGAAATTACGAAAATACCACTCCTTTTTTCTATAAATAGCTCTCATTTCTCTCATTTCTCTCCACACCATTCTCTCTTGTGATTTTCGAAAATCTAGAGGAGAAGGAAGAAGGAGGAGTTCGGAGAAAAATCCCAGCAAAGCTCTGAGTAAGTCTTCGGTCCCTAGTCTTTAGTTCGGTAATTCTTTCGGTAGTTATAATAGGAATGCTAGAATAGTCTTTAATCTTCATATTTTAAGAATAAATATGATATTTATTTTAGAAATATGATAGAGGAAAGGCTATAGCAAAAATTTTGAGAAAATAAAGTCAAAACAGCAAAGCTCTGGCGAAATTCCGCCGAACAGTCAAACCAGGGGCAAAATGGTAATTTGTACCTAAAATGCCCGTTTTGGTTCTAAATACTCATATTAGTGATATTAACCTTATAGGATACTCGGAACATCGAACCGCTGTTTCCGCTGTCACCGCCGTTGAGCCGCTGTCAAACGTGCTATAATTTGACGGAAGTGTCAAAAATCGTCAACGGAGGTATGGACGCGCATTGTAACCTTAACACTTATGCTGCTTATATACATATATGTGATAGACATGCTTAGATACTGAAACTCTGCTTAGGGTTGTCAGTTATACTTACAGCTTGATACGGATTATAGTCTTGATAATGCCGTTGGGTTTGCCTAGCGCTGAGGACACGATGGGCCGTCGTGGCACTGGATATGTGCAACCATTATGTGGGGCTTTATATACTGCTTTGTGCTTATGTTCTGCCAATATGTGATCATACATCTGCTTTGTGCTTATGTTCTACCAATATGTGATCATACATCTGCTTTGTGCTTATGTAGTGATATACTGCTGTTATGTGAATATATTCATGTTGTTATCAATATACTGTTATATTTGAGCATAAGGTTAACCGTTACCTGAGATCCAATTGGAAATTGGATCTCAGCTGTAGCTTCAGGGTCAGGAGTACAAAGGGGATGACGATAGAGACAGGTGTCCGGTGTAGGAGGGCGGAAGAAGTTTATTTATCAGTTTATCTTTGTATATTCTGTTAAACACTATCTTCTTTTGGGATGACTGTATAAGAAAAATTACACTATGGTTATGCATTTTTGGATTCAGATACTCAGTTTATGAAAATGCTCAAACTTTGATTACCGTGTTTGTTTTAAAAAAAAAATCCGCTATTTTAAGTGGGATGTTACAGAAGCACATGTAGATTTTTTAAAGGGTTAAGGTGCAAAAATACACATGAATTTTTTCTTCAGGAGTGTCCAGCACCATATGTTTTTTTTTATTTGCAAAACTACACTTGTGGTTATGTTTTCGAAGCAAAAGTCACTAGGCTATTAGTTAACCGATAACTTGGATGGAAATGAACACTAACTCCACTGAATTTACCATTTTCCTCTTATTTTTAAGCTGAAATTATCATTTTGCCCCTAGTTTTAAATAATTTTTTTAAAAAATAAAACTAAAATAAATCATTCCTCACCGATGGGCCCCACCACCAGCCACACTACCGCCAGTGGCCGCCCTCCCCACCGCCGGCGGCCACCTCCGATGAATTTTTTTTTAAAAAAAATTTAAAAACTAAGGTTTTAAATATTTTTTTAAAAAAAACACTAAAATAAACCCTTCTTCAACGGTGGGTCCCACCAACGCTGGCGGCTGCCCTCCCCACCACCGGCGACTTTTTTTTTTTATTTTAAGAAACTAAGGTTTTTTTTTTCAAAAAACTAAGGGGAGGCCGATGAGCCACACCACCGTCGACGGCCACCCTCCCCACCGCCAGCCGCCGTCGACAACCGACAGCCACCTCTGACAACCAACGGCCACCTCTAGCAACTTTTTTTTTTAAAAAAAAAAAATCTTATTTTTTTAAATAAAACCCCTTAGTTTTTTTTTAAAAAAAAAACCTTAGTTTTTTAAAACAAAAAAAAAAAGTCGCCAGAGGAGGTCACCGCCGGTGGGGTGGCTGGTGGTGGGGCCCACCAATGGGGAAGGGTTTATTTTAGTGTTTTTTTTAAAAAAAAACATTTAAAATCTTAGTTTTTAAAATTTTTTTAAAAAAAAAAGTCGCCGGCGGTGGTGTGGCCGATGGTAGGACCCACTGGCAGAGAAGGGTTTATTTTAGTTTTATTTTTTTAAAAAAATTATTTAAAACTAGGGGCAAAATGGTAATTTCAGCAGAGTTGCTGTTCATTTTCGTCCAAGTTAACGGTCAACATTGGTCAACTAACGACTCGTGTGACTTTTGCTACTAAAACGTAACCACGTGTGTATTTTTGTACAAAAAAAAAAACATGTGGTGCTGGGCGCTTATGGAGAAAAAGTTCATGTGTATTTTTGCACCTTAACCCTTTTTTAAAATTTATTCTTTTTCCTTTCACCGCCAACTAGGATAAAAATTCACTGAGTCATCATCCATATTAGCATTTTTAGTCAAACTAACGGTTAACATGACAAAAATGTGATTTTTGCCTTTTTTTCATATATAACCACATAGTCATTTTTGCACCTCAAAAAAACATTTGGTGTTTGACGCACTTTGGATATAAGCTCATGTGTATTTTTACACCTTAACCCTATATCTTTTAATCTTAATCTACTTGATGAAATTTTGATTGTTCTTATATGATTGGTATCATGTCAATTTTAATTACACATTAAATAATTTTAAATAACATCTCAAGAGGTGGTAGTTATTGTTTGTAGGAGTACTATTAATTAGGTATGATAATTCATATTTCGCGCAAGCTACAGCCAGGTTAGTTTATTTTAGCTGTTTGATTTCTTTTTCCCCTGTACTCCTGATGTTATTTAAATTCATAAACATCATCAATCCTAACTTTAATGTTTCATTGTTTTTGCAGACTAGTACCTGATGCAAAAGGATAAACTGTGTCTTTGGATGAGACCAAAGAAACATTGAAACAGGCTGGTGTGCCTGAGGACCAAATGGCGGCGTCACTAGAAAAGAAAGTCGGGTTTGTCCGTGCCGGAGTAGAGTCACAGACTGATTGTGGGGTTAAAGCTACGTGATTTTTTTTCCCCCCAACTAGATGCCTTAAACTTTAAAGCATGTTTTTGGTCAAGACTGTTTGACTCCCGATTAATAAATAATAAAAACATAATTACTAATTAATATACAAAACAAACCTATTTTAGTTAAAAGCTGTCATCTTTCAGTTTTTTTAAATTTTAACAATTTTCACCTATTGTTTATTTATATTGTACTGTAACCCACGATTTATTCATACTAATCTACTAATAAGTCAATTTTTGACAATTGTGACCACAACAACTCATCTTCTTATCAATTTATGACCCCTCTACACTCAAAAATGGCAATTGTGTTACCATTGCATTTTTAACCTGATAACTGTTCAATCACCTTACTGTTATCTACATGTGACTTTTTTTTCTCCTAATAGATGATGACTTCCTAATTTTAATATATTTAAGCTATATTTGGAGATATTTAGGAAGTCATTAATACTAAATTAAAGAGATTTTTTTAAGAATTTAAGAGAAATCAAAGTGGTGCATTATTTGTGGGATTTTCAATTTAAAATAAAAGTTTTTGAGTTTAGAAAATAAATAATAGTAATTAGAATTTTTAAAAAGAAAAAAAAAACTATTTAGTTTTATTATTATTATTATTATTATTATATAATTTCTTCTTGTTCAGACCACCAGGCGCATCTCGGATTGGGTTTCGATTTGAATTGGACTTCAATCAAATAGAATTGGGCCGAATGAATGGATTGAGGGCTGATTGGAAGATTAAAATGGATTGGGCCAAAGGTGAATTGAGAAAATGAATTGGCGTGGCCCACAATGAAGGAATTGAATGACCTAAAGGCAATAGAATGATCTGGACGAATGAGGAGGGGGAGAATTAATGAATAAAGGAGAGAGGCGGCATTCAATTTTTGAAAAAGGGCGAGACGCGCAGAAAGGAATTATTCAGAGAGAAAGCAGAGGGAGGCGCGCTGGACGAAGAGTACCGAATCACAGAACCGAAAAAAACAAAAGGAGGAAAACAGAACAGCAGAACCAAGACGCAAGGAACCAGAGAGAAGAGGCTGCTGTGTTGCTGATTCTTCTTCATATTTTTGGTTTTGTTATCTCCCTTGATTAGTTCAGTTCTAATTTCTTTTCATTCTCCATGAATATGAATGTTAGACTCTCTTGCTCTTTGGATTTTGTTGAGTAGCTATCCATTTTATTCTATTCTTTTAACCCTTTTATATGGATTAATATTTGGATATTCCTCTCTTTTCGTGATAAATATTTATATGTGTTGATTTTAATCTAGGCTTAATGCTTCTACTTGATTGGCCACCATTTAGATGATTTATTCACTTAGGTTTGACTTGAGAAAATTAATCTAGGTGTAGAACTTGATTGAAATTATGCTTGTCTTGAAATTTACTTGATAAATGAATGGTTTGTTGGTAAAATAGAGATATATTTACCAATCTTGTATTGTCACATTAAGGTTGTTGTTTAATATTGATTCTCATTAATTGTAGCAAGAGATTGTGCATTTTAATGAGAAGAGAAACTTGATATTGACTTAAGAGAGCTTGTCAAGTATTTTTGAACCTTAGACTAACACATATATGTATGGAAATACTAAGAGAGAGGGAATTAATTCAGTATTATGAAATGCAATAAGGGAAAAACGAATCCTAGGCTTTTATTAAATATTTAAAAATCCAAAAATCATTTGCTTTTATTAATTTTTATTTTTAGGACCAGTCTTTAAACTTTCTAATTTTTCATCAAAATTTTGTTTTAGCTCAACTTAAACGAAAATGTAAAATCAATGTCTAATCAAAGTTGTGGATACTAAATCCTCGTGGGAACGATATCTTACTTATCACTTTATTACTTGCATGAACAATAGATTTATACTTGGTAAGTATAGCAAAGTTTTTTCTTTCAAAGGCTATTTTTTTGTACCTGATTAATAAATAATAAAAATATAATAGTTAGTAAAAAAAGTAAATTAGACCGATTAACAGGGAGGAATGAACTGCTTCAATTATTATTATTATGTTTTACCAAAAGGTACTTCTATTAAACTTCAATAACAGTGCAAATATATAATGGGAAACCAACCAAAAATAACAAAACAATAACAAACAAAACCAAGAAACTTTAACAAGGAAACAACTAGCAAACACCCATTCGATAGCTAGAAATCGGTATAATGTAAGAAATTTTATAAATAGAATTGGAGGGAGTATAGCAATAGGACTCACAATAATATTATTCAGTTATTAGGCTCTTATAAATATGACCAAAAGGAGTATAACAATAGGACTCAAATTAACAGAAACTTTATTCTTCACAATATAAAAAGTAATTATACAATAGAAAAACACACACCCACAATAATATTATTGTGCTAGAGGCACATTAAGCACCTTTAGTAGTGAACATTACTAATTATCAAACTCATATATCTAGAAAGGGTTCAATAAGCAATGATAAGATTATTTTCTTGATGTCTCCATCTTGTTTTCCAAAACCATCACCATTATTCTGGTAAAGAGTATGAGCCACACGAGCAGCATTCATGGCTTGATTCACAAATTCTTGTTCTGAAGAAGCATCTAATTGATGAGGAGTGAAGAAGAAGCAGTGTTCATTTATCTTCTTCCATGCTCTCTTTATTATGACTTCAATATACCTTCTTGCTTCCTCCTCTGTCACATCCATCTGATTCATGTAACACACTATAGATGATGCTGCATCACCTCTCTCTCTTTCGGCCTGTTTTAATTAAGGGCATATTATATTCATTATATTACATCATTTTAAAAACTAAAAAATGTAGAGAAAATAAAATTAAAGGAAAGCTTACCACTGTAGTTCCTAGATCATTGCAGAGACGAATTATAAGAGATACGTTGAAGATGAAGTCTTGGTTTCGCAGGAGAAAATTGTTGATGTCATGTGTTGGTCGATACAAAGTGGCAAAATATGCATGCAATAAAATCAGAGGTC
This sequence comes from Acacia confusa, assembly GCA_037074495.1. Lineage (NCBI taxonomy): Eukaryota > Viridiplantae > Streptophyta > Magnoliopsida > Fabales > Fabaceae > Acacia > Acacia confusa. The sequence goes on along the minus strand of CM073502.1, from coordinate 38,953,825 downwards.
CTGAAGATGAAATCCAAGCGTTGTTGAGATATTCTTGCAAACATGGTATGTAACCCTCTTTGTACCACTTCGCTTCCACATATAAAGATTTGCAGAAGTCTTCCCACTATTGTTCAACAAAAAGAAAAAAAAGAAAAGAAAAAAGAAAAAGAAAAAGAACAATCTATAGTTGAGATATCCCAATGTAGCAATAATGTATAGATGTGTGTGTGTGTGTGTTTTCTCGTAATAAAAAGGGAAGGTTTGAGTTGTTAATTATATTACAGCTTTCTTGATGTGGGGTAAGACTTTGTGAACGTTGTTTGCTCCAGAAATTTCAAGAGCAGTTTCAATGATGACATCATTGAGTGCTTGGAAGCAAATTCTCATGCACTTTGGAAGTTTCTGAAGTTCGTTTGTATCCCACCTGGGGGGGGGGGGGAGAAGAGAAGCTCATAAAACTAAAATCAATTATTAATTGGGGAAAAGCGTGGCCCCTAATTTATTTTTGTCAACTTGTATATACACAGCATCATATCTCACACATACATGTACTCCCTCCACCCCTTTTTATAAGATTCGCTTTGTGAATTGTCTGCTAAATATTTTCTCACAAAATTTTCTAAAATAATTTTCATCATACATACATTCTCTTTTATCATTTTCCTCATCATTTCTCTCTCTCAGTTACTCACTTATAAATAAAGACAAATTTAGGAAAAAAATACACTTCTTATATGCTTATTACTTTTAACTAATTGTAATACTTTTTTCAAATCATGCAAGTAGGTTATTTGGATCTTATAATAAGATAGGGACAGATGGAGTATATACTACTTTGGTCCATATAATTATAAGGCATTTTCAACCACCTAATTAGAACAAACCGAATATGATTAAGTTATTGTATATGATGGCTAGAAAATATATAATTTTCTTTTTCAAATCTACCTATATTTAAAACTATGAATTACACCATAAGAAATCAAAAAAATTGTATCAAACTTTAAACAGGGATAATCATAATCTTAAAAGAATTATTATATTTAACACCTCAAAATATAAGGATAAACTGAGAACCACCCATTTCTTTTAGAAAATGCCATATATAAAACAATGACCACTTATTAGTTACATGTCTGGTGTCTCTGCTATGAGAGAGAGGCACATGGCTTGTCTAGCTCTGTCTGACATTCTTCTCCAAAGGGGCACCTGCCCTTCTAGAGAGAGACAGAGCCACACGTACTTAATTATTAATTACATAACTTTTTCAATGGCCTTGATTCTCTCATTCACTGGTGATCGAATGGTCTTAGCCCAAAGAACAAACGATTGATATTCATTATACCTATATATATAGCTTGGTTTAATTAGTCAGACACTTTGACTATATTGTTTAAATGATTGTAATTAATAAATAAATTAAACAGAAATCAAACCTATCAACTGCGAGCGTAAACTGCTTCAGTTCTTCAAATGAGGCATACACATCATAAATATCATCAATCACCAACACAAAATTGATTACTTTGGTAAGCCATTTTCTCAAACATTTGAACTTTGGTTCACAGGATACTCCTGCTGCACACATGAAGCTCTCAACCATTCTATTCCTTGCAAAGTTCAACTCTTTTTCTAATCCAAGATTCTTCCACCACCTAATAATTAAAAGTATCACAAAAATAGTTAGAGAAAAGGTTATCTAAGAGAACTGTTTCTTGAAATTAAGCAATACCGTTTCTAAACAGTTTCAGCCAAACAAAACATATATACCTTGATAATTCCTTAACTTCTTTCTGAAGATTAGCCTGAACTATGTTGAAGTTTAGTTTGGCCAGTTCAAGTAAGATGTGATGATTATTGTGGTTTTTCTCAAATTCTTCGATGTGCCGTTTCACTTGAAACCACTCAACTCTCCAATGAGAAGGGAGTTCCAAGGCATGATGATGGACCATTTTCTTTGAAACATCTGATGGGTTAAGCAATTTGGTGGAAGCAGATTTCTTGAGAGAATTAATAGCAAATGTTCTAACCTCTAATATATTTTCACTTTCCAAAGCTAAGTGTGAGGCCTCAAGAAGCTCAATTAAGCCTTTGATTTCCTCATCAGAAGTTGATAGTTTCTTCCACTCATTCTCCTTTGCAGATAAGAATATTGTACCAAGAGTATCTGTGTTTTCACCACACACATCACAAAGTTATTTTAGTTACGGTTATATATCAAAAGCATGTGAAAGTAGTTCATATTCGGAAAAACAATTGATAAACTATTGCCTTTGGGATTTTATTTTATTTTACAATAGAATAATCCTATAGTCCTATTCATATGGAAAAAAGAGAATGAATTTTTTTATCCTACTTATAAGGCATGTTATTGACTTTTTCTTATAATTTTACTCATTTTCCTCAAATAAATGTTGATGTATGTTATTAAAATAGATACAATATATGTATATTTTAATAGGGGGGCAAAGTTAAAAACTTATTAAAGTTTAAAGCAGAGTTAATGATGTTGAAAGTGTTTCTTGATTCGGATAAAATATGTTGGAAATGATTTATATAAATAAGACTAGAGGATTAAGGTCAATATGAGTAGCAAGTATGACTTATATTTGTGGGATCCACTAATTAATGATATGCAATAATGATATATGTAAGTCTGGTCGTGTAAATTTTAATTATTTTCTATCCACTCCCATTTTAAGTAAGTAATTAGTTAGTTGGTTCTACATATGATGAGGAGAGAGACTAACCAGGAGAAACGTCATCATATCCATTTTGCCTGAGAATTTTGAAGCATTGTGCATTGGTATACACATGTCCATGATCATCATGAACCCTAATATTGTTATTATTCTTAACTGAGATTAGGGTTTCAAGAGCCTCCTTAATTTCTTCCTCAAAATGATTTGCGAGGCCAAGATTTTGAATGGTAGATATCAACTCCAACTTGGACGATGGATCAATCTCTTTCACAAAGAGACATTTTGCTTCTTTAATCAACATCTCTAACCTCATGCCAAGTTCTTCTTTCTGTGTACATTCACACAATAATATATATATATATATATATATATATATATATATATATAGACACACACACACACATATATAAGTGGGTATATAAATGGGATTAAATAAAAAAAAAATGTCTAACTACATCTATCATTTATTTAAGCAATATACTGCTCCATCCTTTCCTTTCTATAATATAAAAAAGATTGAATTACGTAATTTCAAAAGTTTATTAAAGACAATAAATATTTATGTAATAAAAAACATAACTTAAATTATAAAAACATCATTATTTATGGACAGAGAGAAAGTGAGAAAGATAATGGGCACAAAATGAACATGGAGTAGCTAATGCAGTGAGACTAATACATGATTATAAATGATCAAAATAAAAACAGATATTAAGATTTTTAAATAAGCTATTAGTATATGTTATAAATAGAAACATGTCATCGCTAAAAAAGGTCTCTTATATATATAGAACCGGAGTATTATCTATGAAGTAAAAAAACTGAAATAACAATCTTATTTAATTACAAAAGAAATCTCACATCATATTTTGCAGTGAGTGATTGGAGGAAATCATATTTCCAAATGTTGGGTTTGTAATTTGCTGATCTTCTATTCTCCATTACGTTGTGATGAAACACTCCACTATGGCCAGTCTCACACAGTGCTTTCTCTTGCAAATTTGCTGCTTCTGATGCCTCCATACTATAATCCATGTTGCTTATTATTCTTGCAACTGAGTTTTTCTGTGTACTAATAGCTAGTGCTTTTGTTGGTTATGACCTTTTCGATTTTTAGGTAAAGCTTACAGGTATTTATATAAAAGGGCAATTATATATATCCAAAAGAAAGGGAAAAACAAAACATTTTTTTCAAGGTTTTGACAGTTGATCGGACGACTAGAATTAATTGGACAATAAATCGTTGTGGGTCAATTAATGTCAAGGAACGTGTTTAAATGTCACAAGGAAATTTGGTAGCTATATATGTCGTCATCATTATTCATTATCACAAGAAAAGTTCGGATTGAATTAGGTAATTAGGTTACGGAGGAAGGGGATGCCGTGTGGATACTACTCATTATAATTTTGAGGTGACAATTTGTAACATCCCACTTTTAAAGCAGTAAAAATAATGGGAAATTTTATTTTTTAAAACCCGGTGATCAGAGTAAAGCATTTTTTTCATAAGCAGAGTAACTGAATTCAAAGTACATAACCAGTGTGTAATTTCAATATACAGTCATCCCAAAAGAAGAAAGTTTTGATACAGTATATATACAAATATAACTGATAAACTTCTTCAGCCCCTCCATACCGTCCACCAGCCTTTACCGTCACTCTCTCGGTATTCCCGACCCTGAAGCTACAGCTGAGATCCAATTCCCGATTGGATCTCAGGTAACGGTTAACCTTATGCTCAAATAAAACAGTATATTGATAACAGCGTTAACATAATCACATACAGCAGAATATCACTACATAAGCACACAGCAGATGTATGATCAAATAATGGCAGAACATAAGCACAAAGCAATATGTAAAGCCCCACATAATGGTTGCACATATCCAGTGCCACGAAGGCCTATCGTGTCCTCAGCGCTAGGCAAACCCAAACGGCATTATCATGACTATAATCCGTAGTAAGTTGTAAGATAACTGACAACCCTAAACAGAGTTTCAGTATCTAGCATGTCTATCACATATATGTATATAAGCAGCATAAGTGTTAAGGTTACAATACGCGTCCGTACCTCCGTTGACGACTTTTAGTACTTCCGTCAAATTTACGGTACGTTTGACAGCGGCTCGACAGCGGTGACAGCGGAAACAGCGGTTCGTGATTCTGGATATCTCAGAGATTTGCTGCGAAATTCCCCGGACTCCTTCTTCTTCCTTCTCTCTCAATATTTTCGGCCTTCTCAAGAGGAAATGGTGTGAAGAATGGTGAAAAATGAAGAGGTATTTATAGAAAAGTTGGATGGCATTTTCGTAATTTCGCTGAACTTTGTCTGGTCGAATTCTGACCGTTGGATCGCACTTTTGCTAGGTGGAATGATCTTGGCCATACACCTATTAGGCCGACCTCATCATCCATAAAGAGACAAAGGATGATGACCTCATCTTGCCTGTGTCATCTTGCTTTATCAGATGAAATCCTGGTTCGGTGTCCGGTTCGCGTAATTCCGTAAAATCTCAAAATTCTGAGAATGACATGCTGAAGCTTTTTACTTCCTCTTTCAAATGTCATATTTTAACTCGATTTCTGATCCTCTTAGGGACATTCCGTTGTCAGCTGAAAATCCTCGGTTTTCGTGTCCGATTTCAGAAACAATTTTGGCCGGTACTAGCTTCTGGATAAAAATCCACTGACCAATAATATGCTCTGGTTTTTCCCTACTTATGCCCGTATTGCCACAACGGTCTGACTTTCTAAGAGCTCCTATTTTGATTATCTGCTTAATTTCTTCAAAATATCTTCCTATCCGGATCTCCAAATTGCTCTATCGGTTACAGAAATGAATTCGGAGACCGGCTATCTCGAGATAAAATTTCACTCGTCCGTAATATGCTCTGACTCCAATAACCTAGTTCACTGTTTTCTATGTAGGATTTTATTTCTAGCCGTTCTCGTTTTTCCTGTCCATTTCTTCTCCTGATTATTATATTATTTCTTAATTCAACATATGTCTTAATTATATTATTATTATAATCAAATATCCATTTGTAATTATCTCTCTCTTTTTTTCTTTTTCTCTCTTTTTTTTTACTACACACACACACATGCACAACACTTAGGCACACACACACTCACAACTCACACATACTCACAACTCACAAATATCTCCACCTTCTCTCTCTCTTTATTTATGTCTAAACAATTAGCCATTAATTATCTAATTAATCACTTACTAATTTTTGACAATTTTCTTAATTAGTAATAATTATTATCTCACAACTATTTTACTGAAATTGATAATTTATGCATTATGCAAAATATTAAAAATCATGGGGCAATTTATGTTCCCCAAAATGATATTTAATTTTGCCTTATTATTTTCCAAGGAAAATAATCCCATAAATTACCTAAATTAGAGACAACATACTCTCTAATTTTTAATAAATATTTAGTTTCCTTTTAGGATTTATCATAATTTTCTCAGGGTATTTTATAACCCATAAATATTTTAGGGACCTATTTGTAAATTATTTATTCTTAGGAGACATTGTCCTAATAAATTCAATACAAGGTGTTTGAGACCTCATATTCACCTATTTTCAATAGGTATTATATATATTTAAATGTATTATAAAAATTAGGGTATTACACAATTCACTTATATATTATTTTTAATTAATATACTTGGGTTGTTTTTATAAAAACACTTTGATGCAAGTCAAAACAAAACTTCTCTCACATACTTACCTCATACATCATATATCACGGTCGAAAAACAGCTTCCACAATAGTCACTTTGAGATTTTGGCATCTATGACTAAAGTGCTAGCATGACTGAAACTATTACTTTCGGTTCTAAATAGAGGATATATTTTGTAGTGTAATTTATAATATAAACTATGTCCTATATTTAGAATTGGAGGATTATAAATGATAGCTTTTGTGGTCACATTTAGTAATGTCTTCCAATAACATATGTTTTGGCTTCTACTCCCCCCTGTCCCTTTTAAAAAGAATAATTATGAAAATTAAGCAATTTAAAATATTAATTAAATTAAGTTAAAAATAATAAATGTGTAAGATATATATTTTTCCAATTATACATTTTTTATATAAATAAGTAGAGTGCATGAGAGGTAAGAGTAAACAGTTATTATCGAGAAATAATAAGTTATATATATTTAAGGAAAATAAAAATAAAAAGATGAAGTGAAAATTTCAATTAAATCAATATGTTCTTATATTTATCACCATCTATGTAAAACAATTGAAAAACTATTGCCTTTGGGACATCTTTTCTTTTTCTTTTTCTTTTTTTTACAATAGAATAATCCTATAGTCCTATTTATATGGCACAGAGAATGAATTTTTTTATCCTACTTATAAGGCATGTTATTGACTTTTTCTTATAATTTTACTCATTTTCCTCAAATAAATGTTGATGTATGTTATTAAAATAGATACAAAATATGTATATTTTAATAGGGGGACCAAGGTAAAAACTTATTAAAGTTTAAAGCAGAGTTAATGATGTCTAAATTAAAGTGTTTCGGATAAAATATGTTGGAAATGATTTATATAAATAAGACTAGAGGATTAAGGTCAATATGAGTAGCAAGTATGACTTATATTTGTGGGATCCACTAATTAATGATATGCAATAATGATATATGTAAGTCTGGTTGTGTAAATTTTAATTATTTTCTATTCACTTCCATTTAAAGGATGTAATTAGTTAGTTGGTTCTATGTATGATGAGGAGGGAGACTTACCAGGAGAAACGTCATATCCATTTTGCCCGAGAATTTTGAAGCATTGTGCATTGGTACACACATGTCCATGATCATCATGAACCCTGATATTGTTATTATTCTTAACTGAGATTAGGGTTTCAAGAGCCTCCTTAATTTCCTCCTGAAATTGATTTGAGAGACCAAGATTTTGAATGGTAGATAACGACTCTAACTTGGACGATGGATCAATCTCTCCCACAAAGAGAATTTTGCTTCTTTAATCAACTTCTCTAACCTCTTGCCAAATTCTTCTTTCTGTGTACATTCACACAATAATATGTGTGTGCGTATACATATATACACATATGTAAGTGGGTATATAAATGTGATTTCAAAAAATGTCTAACTACATCTATCATTTATTTGAGCAATATACTGCTCCATCCTTTCCTTTCAATAATATATATAAAAAAAGATTGAATTACATAAATTCAAAATTTTATTAGACAGTAAATATGTCAAAAAAATATAACTTAATTTATAAAACATCATTATTTATGATAGAGAGAAAGTGAGAAAGATAATGAGCCAAAAATGAATATGAAGTAGCTAATGCAGTGAGACTAATACATGATTATAAATGATCAAAATAAAAAAAGATATTAAAATTTTTAAATAAGCGGGCTATTAGTATATGTTATAAATAGAAACATGTCATTGCTAGAAGAAGTTCTATTATATATATTGAACCGGAGGGAGTATAATCTATGAAGTAAAAAAACTGAAATAACAATCTTATTTAATTACAAAAGAAATCTCACATCATATTTTGTAGCGAGTGATTGGAGGAAATCATATTTCCAATTGTTGGGTTTGTAATTTGCTGATCTTCTATTCTCCGTTACGTTGTGATGAAACACTCCATTATCGCCAATCTCACACAGTGCTTTCTCTTGCAAACTTGCCGCTTCTGATGGCTCCATACTATAATCCATGTTGCTTATTATTCTTGCAACTGAGTTTTTCTGTGTACTATAGCTAGTGCTTTTGTTGGTTATGACCTTTTCGATCTGGGCAGAATATCTATGTCGCCATTATTATTCATCATCACAAGTTTACGGAGGAAGGGGTTGGCGTGTGAGGAGTACTCATTATAAATTGAAAAAATTCCTTTCAAGCCTAAGGAACTAATTGTTAGTTCTCAACCAAGTTGTTGATGATAACTAAATATTTGTAATTCAATGGTTTAAATAAGAACTCAATTTCATGTCTTAAAACTCCAGTTCTCATTTCAACAAAATGAAGAACTCAAGTTCTTGGGTTAAGAACTCGAGTCGCGGCCACCGACCGTGGAAAATGTTCAAAGTCTGAAAGAACTCCAGTTCATTAGTACCAAACTCGAGTTCATGAACTTAAGTTCTTGGTAAAGAACTCAAGTTCTCTTTGTAAGAAATTCGGTAAAAGCTAAGAACTCGAGTCCTTGGAAAAGAACTCGAGTTCATGAACTTGAGTTCATGATTAAGAACTCAAGTTCTTTGAAAACCAATTTGAAGAAAAATGAAAAACTTGAGTTCTTGGTGATCAACTCGAGTTCTCATCTTGCAGTTTAGGATGTTCAGAAATGAAATCAAAAGAACTCGAGTTCTTGGTTAAGAACTCAAGTTTTAGAAGTCGAGTTCTACTTTGAGAACTCGAGTTCTTGTCACTGTTACTGATCTTTGATTCTGCGAAAAATTTGAACTTTGGCTTATAACTTCCAGAATCACTTAGAATGATACTTAAAATGTTTCTAACGTGTTTGCTAGTAATTTCAAGGACTTAAACGGTGTATTATTCAAAATCAACAAAAAGCAAATGCTCACGTCACTGCATTTAATACATAGCAACAGAAACAAAGCAACAAAAGGAATGAACTGTGCAGCAGAGAGAAACATTCTTCCAAGGTTTACTTAATCAAGACATTCTTCTGCAAAATTAATGCATTTAATGAAAGAACAGATTTCATTTAATGAAGGCCCAACGATCCTTTTGGTTAAACGAGGAACAGAGCTGCATCTTGAAAAATGTCTTTTTTTCATTTAATGAAATTCGCCGGCTGCCGCCGGTGACCAGCGGCCACCTCCGACGACTTTTTTTTTTTTTTTTTAAATTTTAAAAACAAAGGTTTTAAATATTAAAAAGAAAACACTAAAATAACCCCTCCCCACCAGTGGGCTCTACCGCCGGCCGCCACCCTCCCCACCTCCGGCCACCACCGGTGGCCACCTTCTGCGACTTCCTCCGGTGGCCCTTTTTTTTAAATAATTTTTTTAAAAAAACAAAAAACTAAAATAACCGGAGGAAGTTATTTTTGAAAAATGATTACAAAAAGGAAATTAAAAAATTAAAAAAATATAAATCTTATTTATTATCAATTATTGATAAAATAATGAAGAGACTTTATAAATATTTCACAATTCATTTTATAAGAAATTTCTAATTTAAAAAATTACAATTTCAAGATTATTTTTGTGTTATTCTCCCGATTATCTTTCACACCCGTTATATATGTATAGTGTCCGGCTAAGCATGCATAAGGTATCACTTTTCGTTTTTTGTAAAAGTATACTGAAGTTCTAAATAAATGTATATATATGTCAAATATTATTATTATTAGACATCTTCAGTAACGCCTAATTATTCTCACCGTTTGTGGTGGAAGTGGACAAACACCTAGGTACTACTCGATAGTTGCAAAAGTTTTCTTAGAATTTGCTCCATAAACACCAGAAAATCAATTGAACACGAGGAAAAAAAAATCATAATTAAATATAAAATTATTATTATATCATTCGGATATTTTGTTATAATCGTACATATTAGTAGCATTTGTAATAATATAGCCATATAAAGTTGAGCAAAAGCCTCAAGAATCGTTATTATTTATTCATAAAGAGCAATAAGCACCAGTGGAAGGGTTATTTTAGTGTTTTTTTCTATAAAATATTTAAAACCTTTATTTTTAAAATTTTAAAAAAAGTCACCGGAAGTGGCCGCTGGTTACCGGCGATGGCCTGCGGTGGGGAGGATGGCCGCCAACGGTGGTGTGGCTGGTGGTGGGGCCCACCGGTGAGGAATGATTTATTTTAGTGTTTTTTTTGTAAAAAAAATTTAAAACCTTATTTTTTAAAAAAAAAAAAGTCGCCGGACGTGGCCGCCAGTCGCCGGCGCCAGCCGGAGGTGGGGAGGGCGGCGGCTGGCGGTGGTGTGGCCGGTGGTGGGCCCACCGGCGGGGAGGGGTTATTTTAGTGTTTTTTTTAAAAAGAAAAAATTTAAAATTAGGGGCAAAATGGTAATTTCAGCTTAAACTAAGGGCAAAATGGTAATTTCACCCGTGTTACTGTTCCGTCTAAGTTAATGGTCAACGTTGGTCAACTAACGACCCGTGGTGCTGGGTGACCCTAAAACGTAATGTCGTGTGTATTTTTGATCCAAAAAAAAGGTCATGGTGCTGGATGATCTTAGGGGCAAAGGTCATGTGTATTTTTGACCATTCATGTAATATAATTTTATATAAAATTATAAATAATAAATCTATTTAATTAGAAATAATAAAATTAATAAATAATAATTTTAATTAATGATTACAAAATTTAAAATTTATTTTAATCTTAATATACAAGACTAATTAGTAAATTTCTTAATTAGCGAATTTATTATAAGCCATAAGATAGATGACTAATATTTTAAAGATAGGCTACACATGACCCAAGAAAAATTACAACTTTAGATAAATCCTATCAATGGGAATAGACTTATTCTCTCTTATCTACAATATAAATTACCCTAATTAATACATCAAGACCAAAAAATATTAGTTAACTTGTTAAATTTATCTTAAATTAATTTTTTTTCCCAACTTTATCCATATTAACTATGGTTTTGAAGGAGAGAGAAAAATATAGGAAGTCACATTCAAGCATGAATTACATGAGCAAATTTACAAATAAACATTAATTATTTTTAAGTAACTTATATTATAGATGAAATTATTTTTCTAAAAATGATTTATATTGTTGATAAAATAGTATGCCTTTGGTGCATTCACCCATCACTTTTATTGAGGCTGCCACGTTGAACCTCCTATCAGACTACCAGTATATTTGTAAGTGGATTACGTGGAAAATCCTCCAAAGTTACGGCATTATGTAATTCCACAAGAAATTTTAAAAAGAAAATGCTAAAGAAAGAGAGCAAAAGAAAGACCGCATTTTCCTTCTCAGCCCGTTGACCGTCCACATTTTTTTTTATTTTGTAATTTTTAAATAAAAATATTATTTTCTTAAAAAAATATTAGTTAAGATATTATTTTTATTTTAGTTTTTATATTTATTAAAATAATAAATAAAAAATTTAAATCTGCAGTGATCCCATCTGAACGAACTGCAAAAGCTGAGCGCCCCTATATAACTTTGATAGCCTGCTTATCAAAGGGTAGGCAGGAAACGCGGTCCCTTACGCGTGAAGCTTGCCTGTCACTCTGTCACCCTTTATTCGTCACTGGCTATTGCTTTGTGATTTCTTGGAAAATTCTCCGAAGCTACCGTATTACTATGTAATTTCACAATAAAATTAAAAAAGAAAATGCAAAAGAAAGTGGGCAAAACACATTTGTTATATATATGAGAGACCGATTTTTATGAGTCTACACATTGCTTCTATCTCTGTCTCTGCTTGAGTCTTTGATTGTCACTCTCCTCTCTCTCTCTCTCAAAAGTAGTCATTTTGTCCTTCATCATCTCTCTGCTGTGGGAAGCCACTTAAGACGGCGTCTCCCTCCACCATCTCCGTCTTCAGTAGATCGGCAAAGAACGTTCTACCTCCCTGGTCCAGATCTGGTGAGCTTGAACCTCTGATTTTTATATCTGCTTCATCTGAATATTTTACTTGCGTGTTCCAGTATGAATATTTCATTTGTGTTCTCCATGATTTGTTTGAGCTTGCGAAGAAGAAGGGAATAATTGGGTCTTTTCTCTCAATTCTTTTAAGGAATGATTTTGGAAAATAAATTTTGTTAGTGGGTGAAGTTGATAAAATAATAGGTTATTTATATGCACATGCTAATAAATTCTAAACTAAAACATGTTTAAATTTTCAATTACATTGAGATCACAATTTAAAAATAATAGTGATATGGATGATAATCAAAAAAAAGAAGCTTTTGATACATGGGGCAACGAATTTTAAAGTAAAACAAGTTATTTTTGCAATATATTTGTTAATAAAAGAACTATAAATACCATGTGTGTTTGTAAAAGAAACACTTTATAAAATAAATCATGTTAGAAATTTTCCATTTGATTATAAAAAATTTTATAATAAAATCAACAACCGAACCCCCCCCCCCCACCCCCCAAAAAAAAAAAAACATTACTATCACGTATCTGATTTATTTTTTAAAAAATATATATCAATATATCTATCTTCACACTCGACATTTTTTTGCAAGTTAAACTAACATTATTTCCTTAATCTTGATCAGCAGGAAGCCATCATGATCGAGTTAGCATCAACCTCTTCTTCTTTCCATTGCCAATGGACTTACGATGTCTTTATCAATTTTCGCGGCGAAGATACTCGTCATGGTTTTGTAGGAAATCTGTATAATGCTTTGAAGAATGCGGGAGTTCGCACCTTCCTTGATGATGAGGAACTAAGAAGAGGGGATGAAATTACACCAACACTTCTCAAATCAATTGAAAATTCTAGAATGGCCATTACCGTATTTTCGAAGAACTATGCTTCTTCCACATTTTGTCTCAACGAACTTGTTAAAATTCATGAGTGCATTAAGAGAGAGGGTCGGTTGGTTTTGCCAATTTTTTATGATGTGGAGCCTTCACAAGTGAGACATCAAACAGATCACTATGGACAAGCATTATCTGAGCATATGAAAAACTGTAGGCCTGACGAGGACAAGATACAGAGGTGGAAGCTTGCATTACATGAAGTGGCAAATATTTCTGGCCTCCATTTTATTCCAGGGTAATCCACAACTTTCATCTTGTCTTTTTTTTTTTTTTTTTTTAACTCTGGTTTTTCTCATTTCCTAGTTTCAACTTAGTTTATAAGTAAATAAATTTAAATTTCTTTACTACGGTGAATTTAATTAGCATTGATGTATATATTTACAACTTTTCAGGCAAGGTTATGAATATCAATTTATTGAGAAGATTGTGAAAGAAATCTCTAGTAAAATCAATAGGGTTCCTTTACATGTTTCTGAATATCCTGTTGGGCTAGAGCCTCGGGTGAAAGAAATAACCTCTCTATTACAAATAGGGTCAGGTGACAAGGTCATCGTGGTAGGAATTTGTGGAATGGGGGGGCTAGGTAAAACAACAATAGCACGTGCTCTGTACAATTCAATTGCTGATAATTTTGAAGGTCTGTGCTTTTTCCATGATGTTGAAGAAAAATCAAAGAAAGTTGGCTTAGAAAGAATTCAAGAGATGATACTTTCCAAGATTGTAGGAGAGGACATAAAAATAGTGGATGTTAATGAAGGAGTTCAAGTAATAAAAAAGAGATTCAAAGAAAAGAAAATTCTTTTGATTCTGGATAATGTTGAAAGTGATGAGCAATTGAAAAAATTAGCTGGTGGTTGTGATTGGTTTCGTGTTGGGAGTAGGATCATTGTAACGACAAGGGATGAACAGTTGCTTATAGCACATGGGGTTGAAAGTAGATACGACATGGAGGTTCTAAATGCTGAAGAATCTCTTGAATTGTTAAGATGGAATGCTTTTAGAAATGGGCAAGTAGATCCAGATTACAAGGATGTTTTGAATCATGCAGTGACTTATGCACAAGGCCTTCCACTTGCCCTTGAAGTAATAGGCCCTAACTTGTGTGGAAAGACTATAAATGAATGGGAATCTGCGCTTGACGCATATAAATTAAGTCCCCATAAACGCATTCAACAAGTATTGAGGTTGAGTTATGAGGTCCTAGAAGAAGTTGAAAAAGAAATATTCCTTGATATTGCTTGTTTCTTCAATGGGGAAGACTCGGAATATGTCAAATATATGGTTGAAGCAGTTCATGACTCTAATAATTTAAGTTATGCTATTGGAGTGTTGGTTGATAAACGCCTTATAAAGATTGAAAAGTGGTGTAATCGTATTAAAATGCATGATTTGATACGAGATATGGGGCGAAACATTGTTCGTGAAGAATCACCAAGCAATCCAGGAGAACGGAGCAGATTATGGTTCTATCGAGATATTGTGGATGTTTTGGAACGCAATACAGTAAGTAACACTAATTGGGATGATTTGTTGAATTTTTAATTTTTTGCATTGTAATTTTATTGTCCTTTTCACAATATCTTGGTCGGCATATCCTTATCCACGTGATTTATGTTTATTTTCCTTGTTATATGAAGTTATTAACTCATTTTTTTATGTATAGTTGTTAAGTCCTTTTGTCTCACTCACAAATTCAATGCATGGAATTTATTTAATGAATGAATGGGTTGAATTAGTTTTTGATAAGGTGAACTTTCTAGAACTGATTTCTAATGGTGCATGAACTGTTGGATTTTTAGAACTGATTTTATATATGTGTGTGTATTATTTTAACTGTTCAACTTTTATTTTTATCTTATTTTTAAAAATAATGAGTTTTGTATTATATAAAAATTTCCTTTTAAAAAATCATATAAAGTTATATAAAAATCTCTGAAAGATTTCACATCATTCAAAAGTAAATATATAGTCAGTAAATTAATCTTCAAGAAAAATTCAAATTTTTTTAAAAAACATATAAAATTCAATTTTCAATTACGTAATAAACTATGATTGTTTATATTTTCAATTAGACTTAATTTGATTTTGCTTGATATAATCTGAAAAAATGCAGTCACTTCAAAATTTATACGAAATAGATGAATGTTTGAATTCGTTATATAATAACATCAAATATTTAAGATTATTTATAAATAAATAATAAACAATACATTTATATTTAGGCTATTGTTGAACTCTCATTTGAAGAACCTCCTAAATATTTAGTAAACAAATAAACTTTATGTATAAGTAAGGAAACCGGTTTGGTTTGGGTGTGTGTTTGTATAAACATAGATGGTTGAAAGAGTAAGAGTTGAGAAGTAGACAACCAATTTATCTTATCTTGATTCAATCAACTCAGATTGCTCCTACTAGATTCCTCAAGTACTACAATCAAATCAATACTCTGATTAGCCGCAATTAATGGTTAAACCCTTTTTAGATAATTTAAGATATTTTTAATAACCAAAGCCATTAACTTACTGTCTGTACGAGGTTTACATGCATATATGTTGAGGCTGAGTTGAAGATATTTTTGGTCCATTTACTGGGTTGCGGGATTGTACTTGCCAAAAGTATGTCATTATTTTGAATTTGTGGAAAAAAAGTTTTCTATCTATTATTTTCTATTATTACAAATGCTTCAAATTTCTAATATGTTCATGATGACTTTCATTCATTATTTGCTTGAAAGGGAACAAATAAAATTAGGATGATAGTTAAAGATAATTGGATGGAATGCATACAAGTAGACTGGGACGGAGAAGCCTTCAAGAATATGAAAGAGTTAAAGATTCTCATTTTTAAGAATGTGAAATTTTCAGAAGGCCCCAAATATCTTCCTGAGAGCTTAAAAGTGCTGAAGTGGAGCGGGTATCCTTCTTCATGTTTTCCTCCTAATTTTAGTCCAAAGAAGCTTGTTGTGCTCGACATTTGGTATAATTGTTTGAGTTCGCTGGAAACAATAGCTAAGGCAAGATCCCTATCTTATAAGCATTTCTAGTTAGCTAGCTATCTTGTACTTGATAATTTCATTCTTTTCTTTATTAAACTTGTTAGATGGATTTGGTTATTACAGAGTTCGGACAATTTGGGCATTTTGAATCTTCAACATTGCGAATATGTTAAAGAGATACCTGATCTATCAAATCTCAGAAATTTGAAGGAATTAAGCCTCATGGGATGCAAGAATTTGATTGAAATTCACGATTCAATTGGCTATTTACCAAAACTTGAGATCTTGGATGTAGAGCGTTGTGATCGGCTGAAGACCTTCCCACGTGCCATCAAGTTACCCTCTCTTAGAAAACTCGTTCTTAGCTGCTGCTCAAGTCTGAAGAACTTTCCGGAAATACTTGAAAAAGGGAAAATAAGAGAGCTGTCTTTAGAGGCAACAGGAATAGTAAAATTGCCTTGGTCTATTTGCAATCTTTCTGAGCTTAGGTTGTTATGGATTGATGAGAGTAGGTCAGCCATTGAAATCCCGAATAGCATTTTTCTACTGCCGGAAATAGAAGAGATCTCAGTGAATTCTACAATTTGCAATATTTATCAGCTTCAGATGTCATGGTCTGAGGATGATGGGCCGGAGATCCCGATTAGCGTTTTTCAATCTCCGGATAGTACAGGGAAGGTGATATCATGTAATTCCAAGGAAGGACAAGAACATGCAATTTGGTCTAAGCAATGTCCCAACAGAGTTGAGTTTCATCTCCCGAGATGTAATATATCAGATGATATCCTTAGAACTGATCTTAGTCGATTTGTGAACGTGAAGGTTTTGAGCTTATCGGGTAATGATTTCACAATTTTGCCGGCATGGATGAAAGAATGTCCTTTTTTGGAGACACTTGTGTTAAATGAGTGCAAGCATCTGAGAGAAGTTGAAGGGATACCACCAAGCATAAGACGTTTAGAAGCATCAAACTGCGTGTCATTGAGTTTAGAGTCCAAAAGCATAATATTGAGTGAGGTAATCAATTTCTCTCACTGATTTTTAGTCCTTATTATATTGACAGATTATATTTATTGAGTTAGTGTATTTTGCTCAACAATTGTTTTGATCCACAGGAATTTCATGGGGCTCCTGTCAGACATAATTATAGTTCAGAGGAAGGAGCATACCTAAGTGAACCGTGCTTTTTTTGGGTGCCGAGTAGAAGCATGCCGAATTGGTTTGATCACAGAGGCAAAGGAGATTCTATTTCTTTTTGGTGTCGTAACTCCTTCCCAACTCTATGCCTCTGTTTTCTTCTTAAACCAACAGCAGCGGATATTGAAATAGAATTTCTTATCCGGGTGATCATCAATGAGGAACTAGTAGTTTATAGACGAGAACTTTATTCCTTAGAAGACCAATCATATTTGGATGATCATCATTTAATTGTGTGCTATTTAAAAAATGATCATATACGTGAGTTTGAGAGAGAACGAATTCATCTAGAAGATCAGTGGTGTCATGCACAGGTTTGTATAAAGCCAGATTATAGTGAATTCATTTTTATAGAAGAGATCGGGATGTATTTAATCAAACAACTTTGTAAGATGGAAGACGTCACTTTTATAAATCCTTATCAAGGTAAGCCTATGCACTCTTCCTCTATCACTACTAGTTTGAGTTTTTCAAATTCAAATTGCACTATTCTCCAAATTACATATTGATTATGGTTTGTTGTCGTTTCCACAACATTTTGTAATATATTTATGTACATAACACAGAAGATGACGACGACGACGACGAAGAAGAATATATATTTGAGTTTTCATCAATTGATTGTTCTAGTAAGTAAAATAAACATTATTTTGCTGAATTCTGCATGGTCAGATGTCTTTGGTGCATGATTTCATTATTTAAAATGATCATAAGATCCATTTGGCAATGTGAAAACAAAACTCATACGTATATATGTGTGTGTGTTTAGGCAAATAATTACCGTTAGAATTATTTTTAGAAATATTACAGTGCGCATTTCAGTCTGTATGTCATCAGAGTTAAAACGATAACATAGGCATGCTATATAATAGGTAAGGAAATTTTATTTTCATTATTTCTCTGTAGAGAAGCTCTAGTAAATATGATTTGAAATAACATAACTGTTTGTCGTCCTTCAGCAGAACAAGTGGGTACAAGAATGGAGGAGAAAGAAGTAGCAGCTAATAAAAGAAGAGGGTTGATAGGGGATGACAATTTTGCCTCGGTAAGTCCATATTTTTTATGTTCTATAAAATACTCGATATATAGTGTTGGTGTTCTTTCTTGTTAGGCATGTTTAATTTATTATAACAATTAACTTGCAGAGCTCAACTGCCTTTATATGCACAAAGAGAGCTAGAAATAGCCCAATCAATCATGATGACGATGACGAATTCACACCTCAAGTCCCATATGTCAAAGCTCTTGAAATAATTAATAATAATCCAGGTATTCCATATTCAACCCAATACCTTCAATAATTAATAATAATACAACTTTTGATATATCACATATTTCATTGTGCCATAACTTCTTTTTTTCTTCAATTAATGTATCTTTCAGTTCATCTCTCCATTATCTACACATCATTGAAACAACACTCTACAACAAATAAAGTATTCCTTTTATCAGAACAAGAAAAGAAACTGAAATAGCTCAATTCTTAAAGAGAATTGGCCTAGCTTCACTTTCAGGGTAAATATAACAACACCAAGATACCACTCTAGTCCTTATTATATATCCAATTTGATGAAATCTCATATAATAAGAAATAAAAATTAAGACCTTAAAATATATGCGTTAAATTGATTCAGTTTTCAAATTTTGCCCTTATTTAATAATCATAATGAGTAAAGTGGTTGTCTTAGTACCTTGTTCAGGAGCATTTTGATAGACCTTCATTAGAATAAAATCCACCAATTTACCCCACAAATATATGCAAATCTCTATCTAAACTGAAACAAAATATATGGTTAACAGGTAATCGTATTGAAGATGATGAGTGGTCATCCTTGCGTCGCTACTGGAAAATACCCTCTTATGACGAGTCAGCCAATCACCAAGGTAATTAGAGACATGTGGTTTTCATGAAAGTGTAATTAAGATTTTAAGCAAATTAAAATCTTAATTGGTGTTTGGATTGCAGAACTTCAGAAACAAAAAGATGTAACATCCTTGATGGAGTTTGATTTGAATACTACTTCACTGCCAACTTTGCCATGGACGGAGCAGGCTTGTGACGCCTACAGAAACCAATGTATGTGCATAAATGAGTGATAATCAACCAATTTACCCCCAACAATATGCTAATCTCTATCTAAATTGAAACCAAAAATATGTGACTAACAAATAATAGTATTGATGAAGATGACAATGGGCTATTCTGGCATTCCTATTGGAAAACACCCTTTTATGATGAGTTTGCCAATCACCAAGGTAATAATAGAGATGCGGATTTCATTAGTGTATGTAAGATTTTAAACAAATTAAAATCTTAATTGGTGTTTGGATTCCAGAATTTCAGCAACAGGAAAATGTAACTTCCACCCATGTTGAACAGGTTCCTGAAAGCTTTGAAGAGACTAGGAAAGCCAAAGGAAAGGAAATAGTAATCTACGATGACACCACACCACAATTGAGAAATGACATGGAAATTTGTAGCAGGAGGTATTATTATCATTAATTACAAAAAGAATGTTGCTGCATATCTGTTTTTTTTTAATCTTTCATTAGTTAATTTTGTTTTAATAGCGCTTTGTGTGAAAAATATATGTGTGTGTATTAAAGTTTTCTCACTCTACCAAATCAAACTATTTCTCACTCTCCATTTCTAACTCCAAATAAAAATAAAAATAAAATGAATTGTAACTGATGTACCATACATAATCAATCTCACCATTCCATTCTTGCCCGTTATAGACAGACATCTATTTGTGAAGTCTGAAAACTATCATGCTCCATGGATAGCATAATTAAAAATATTGAATTTTATATATTATTCCTTATGATGGCCATTGAAAATTGGTCGGAATAAAGAAGGTGTAATAATGCTCTGTTTTGCAGTTTCCTTTTTTGTACAAATAATTTAACTGGATTTTGCGGTCCACACAAATTTAAACTTACTCTTTTATATGTTGTCATAAAAATGTTCACAGACAACCCTCATCAAAGTTAAACAACTCAAATTTATAACATTTCATTATTATAGAAAAGCTATTAAAACAGAACACCTCCAAAATATGTATATATATGTGTGTATAGAAAAGCTATGAAAACAGAACACTTCATATATATATATATCCGTTATTCTATATGCTGAATACATGCCAAAATGACTAGTGTGCTTCACATTTCTACTATTTTGCATGAACTTTTCACATTCATATCTTGGTAGTAATATAAACACAATTCAAAACTATAAGATTATGTTCGGGCTGTATGTTACCATGATTTTATATGAAAGACAGTTGTTTCTGGGATTGTCATTGACGATTGTATGTTCCTATAGTTGATATGTATGTTGTACGCTGATCTATTTTACAAGCAGATATGTCAAGTGCAAGCCTGTACGCTGAAGTATAGTCACTTATTTATGTTGTTCACAGACTTGATTAGATATATTTCATATTCTGAATTAACATGTTAAGAAGGAGCCTGTACATAACTGGCTAGTCTTAGCCCTTGAGCGCCGATTAACATGTTAAGGAAAATAGTTTAAGTATTATATAGAGCCACACTTGAAGTGTAGCCAAGAAAACAACGTTAACCGTTTAGACTTTTATGGAACTTATTGTGTCGAGTTTCTTCTGATTACAGCCTATATCAATCAACAACTCCACTCTTCTGTGCTTCTGATATATTTATGCCATACCAAAAGGAATATTCTTTATCATTCTAGTCTCTGTTTTCCCCCCAAAGATATGCCTCCCCTGGAACCAATGGTCTCTATTTGTAACATGATGTTTTGACTTTCTCCCCCTTTTTTACAGATGAGGAAATTGAAGGAGTCAAAGGGCAAGAGTATGCTTGATACGGTAAAGATTATTAAAATCTGTAACATCCAATTAATTAACACATAGCGAAAGGAATATTCTTTATTTTTCAGGTTTTTTTTTTTTGTGTTTTTAATTTGGCCAAATATTCAACTTCATTGCGGAATGATAAAACATTTTAGCAAACCTCATTTTTCTTTAGTTGCTTTATTTTTTCATGGGACTTTAATAATGTAATGTACTATTGTAATAATTCAAATTGTTCACATCGAATTGAAATAATCATTAGAGAGATACATTGGACCCATGGACTGCTGCAATGCTAATTTGCACTGATTTTTTCAAAAAACTTGACAATTTAGACTGATGTCTTCTTCTTCTTTTTTAAATCCCATATACATAGCCCACCTACAATTAATTGATCAGAACTAAATAATGACAGCTAACTAATTAAACATGTACTAACTTAAATTTTTCTTTTTTAATTTTATCCATATTAATTAAGGCTTTAGCGACAGAAAAAAAATACAATAAGTATTATTTAATAATTAATTATAGGGATAAAATCTTTAAATAAACATTAATTATTTCATCAAATAAACAGAGTTGAGTTTCATCTCAAAAGATGTAATATATCATAGTATTGAGTGAGGTTGCCATCAATTTCTCTCTTTGATTTTTAGTCCTTATGATATCTATTGAGTTAGTGTATTTCGGTCAACACTTGTTTTGATTCACATGAATTATATGGGGCTCCTGGCAGATACAATTATGATTCAGCGGAAGAGAAAATGCGCTTATTTTGGGTGCAGAGTAGAAGCATACCAAAGTCGTTTGATCACCGAAAACAAGGGGGCTTCTATTAATTTTTGGTTTTGTCACTCTCTGCTTTGTTCTTCTTCTTAAACCACCGGATGTTGAAAATTATCCCCGTTATTCCTATTGTGTGCAGTTGTTCATCAACAGGGAACCAGCATCTTATCGTTTATTGCCTTTGTTTTACTGGGCAAGAGATTTGGATTGATCATTTAGTTATGAGTTTGAGAGAAAACGACTTCATCTAGAAGATCGGTGGTATCATGCAGAGGTTTGTATAGAGTCTCATATACAAGTGATAAAGCCAGGGCTGTAGAAGAGAGCGGGATGCATGTCATCAAACAACTTTGTGATGTGGAACGTATCACTTTTACTTATCCTTATCATCAAACATTTGAGTTTTACAAAACTGCATTATTCTCCAAATTACATACATATGAATCAATTTGTTGTCACTTCCTTTGTAACATACTATGATATCCAGAGCTAACATTTGTCACCTTTTTACATTGTGGGTCCCACGGTTTCACATCAGATTAAACTTGGGTGAGGTCACTTTGCACCAAGTGGTTTGGAATTGTGCAATGTGCCACCTTGATTGTAAGTATCAGATTCTGCTGCTACTTTTTGTAAATCAAGTGAGTGTTTTAAGATATAATGAAACGCAATCAAAGGTAGCACTTTCCCATTACTTCTTACATGTACACCAATTATGCATTGTGGATTCTTCAAAAAGAGAGATTAGTAATTCAACGCGTCAGTAAGAGAAGCGGATAATAGAAACTTCTATCTTTAGATAAGTTTAATCAGAGGACAGGCAAAATCAAGTTTTAGCTTCAGCCAATTAATTTCCCACCAAATTGACAGCATTACGGAAAATCAATAAAAATGGAACATTACGTAACAGTGGTGCATGTTTCTATGACAAACACCAAGAGAAAGGAAATCACTTTAACCTCTGAAGCATGGAGACTAACAAGGACATTACCTGATAATGTGGAATGCTCTAGTTGGCTACTGAGCTATCTACTACTCAATCAAAAAATGCAATCATTTTATATTCTAATTTTTGAGCACGTATTTTCTTAGAAACCAAAATGTCCTCAACCAAAAAAGAAAGGGGGAGAATAACATCTAGGTACAATTAAAATAAGCATATGACAGAATGGGCTCACGAAATGGGATACTCCCGGTATTAGTGTTGTGTAGATTTTCACAAGGATCTCATTTTAAATTTGAGGAAACTCAGTCTTAGAAGCTCAATGTTTTTTTTGACACGATTCCATGGTGGCTACTATCACATTGCATAAAAGAGATGATCGATGCACTTCTCTTTGGGTTATTCCTATTCGTAATAAACGCATAACATGCAACTATTGAAAAGGGCAAAAGTTAGCTTGCTATTGGTGTTCTTCTTGAAACACCGGATGTTGAATATTATCCCTATCAATTATTCCTATTGTATGCAGTTGTACATCAATAGGGAACCAGCATCTTTTCGTTTATTGCCTTTATTTTACCGGGCAAGAGATTTGGATGTTGATCATTTAGTTATGAGTCTGAGAGAAAACGACTTCATCGAGAAGATTGGTGGTATCATGCAGAGGTTTGTAGAGTCATATAGAAGTGATAAAGTCAGGGCTGTAGAAGAGAGCGGGATGCATGTAATCAAACAACTTTGAGAGATGGAACATATCACTTTTACCTATCTTTATCATCATTAGACATTTGAGTTTTACAAAACTGCATTATTCTCCAAATTACTTACATATGAATTAGTTTGTTGTCACTTCCTCAACCTTTGTAACATACTAGTATATACTATGATATCTGGAGCTAACATTCGTTCCCTTTTTACGCTATGGGTCCCATAGTTTCACGTAAGTTTGAACATGGTGAGCCCACTTTGCGCCAAGTGGTTTGGAACTATACAATGTCCCATCTTGATTGTGAGTATCAGATTCTGCTACTTCTTTCTGTAAATCAAGTGAGTGCTTTAAGATATAATGAAATGCAGTCAAAGGTCGCACTTTTCTCATTACTTCTTACATGTGCACCAATTATGCATTGTAGATTCTTCAAAAAGAGAGATTAGTGATTCAACATGTCAGCAAGAGAAACGGATAATAGAAACTTCTATCTTTAGATAAGTTTGAGGACAGGCAAAATCAAGTTGTAGCTTCAGCCAATTAATTTCCCTCCCAAATTGATAGCATTACGGAAAATCAATCAAAAAGGAAACATCTCGCAACTGTAGTGCATGTTTCTATGACAGGCACCAAGAACAAGGAAATCAGTGTATCCCTTGAAGCATGGAGACTAACAAGGACATTACCTGATAATATGGAATGCTCTAGTTAGCTATTGAGCTATCTACAACTCAATCAAAAAATGCAATCATTTTATATTCTAATTTCTGATAATGTATTTTCTTAGAAACCAAAATCTCCTTAACCAAAAGAAAATGGGGAGAATAACATCTAGGTACAATTGAAATAGGCATATGACAGAATAGGCTCACGAAATGGGATTTTCCCGGTATTAGTGTTGTATAGATTTTCATAAGGATCTCATTCTAAATTTGAGAGAAAACATAGTCTCAGAAGCTCATGCCTCATAGTGGTTTTTTGCCATGATTCATGGTGGCTGCTGTCATATATATATATATATATATATATATATATATATATATAGAGAGAGAGAGAGAGAGAGAGAGAGAACGGGCCAAGTGCATTTAAACCGTGAATTTGCAAGGACCATGTTTAAGATTTTTGTCTTAAAAATGAAAGTAGGCCTAAAAGGGCCAGCCCTGTAAGGCCAAGAGCCTAAAAAAGCTGACTCTTTTAGGCTTGTATGTTTATATATATATATATGACAATAATATTATTGATTTTTTATACTTTATTAATGATGTTGCAAATATTTAATTGTAACTATCTTTTTTAGAATTAAATTTCATAAGAACATATTATTTTAAGAATCCTAAAAATTAAAAACTTATAAAAGATATTTCTTATTTCATAAGTATTCTTACCAATTTTGTATTTCTTAACTTATTTTATAGTGATTGTCTTAGTCATGTCTTGTGTTGTTTATTTTGTTGACTATTTACATTTTTCAAGACATATTTATAACAAGTATTTAATTTTATTAAGTCTTCTAATTAATTATTTTTAATTATGGTATGTGAACAATGATTTACCTTTGATTATGTCTTAGGGACTATGTTTATTTGTTGTATGGAACATATTGTTTACACCTTAATTTTGACAACATTTATGTATTAAATTAAGACTTTTATTATTATAATTTTATTCCTTTAAAAAAACCTGAAAAAAGTAGTAAAGGATTGTTAAAATAGCTTTAACCCTGTAGGGTCAGCCTTGGCCCTGATACTTAAGGGCTGAGCTTCGAAAAATTGATTTTTTTTTTCTTTAGCTTGATCTAAAAGGGCCAGTTTTTTTAGGCCTTGACTTTTTTTACTAGCTCTAATCATATGACATATAAGAGATGATCGATGCATTTCTTATAACATCCCAAATTTTGAGATTTGTAAAATTATATGGAAATTTAAATTTCAAAATTTGGCCTTAAAATTTTAATATTGATTATTAGAAATTAAGGGTTTATTATCAAATAATTTCAGTTACATGAAATTAAAAAACACACACACACAAAGCCCATACGCATAAATATGATATCCCAGAAGCAGTAAAACATTTCAACAATCATTTCCTCAACCCATTTCATACAGCCCATATGCTTTCTTAAACCATTATATCCATTCTTTCCAACCTCAGTCCATCCATCCAAAACGTAGAAGCAAATCACGTAAAGCACCAGGATACATACATACATATATATCAATGTCAATCATGGTGAAGTGCAGAAGAAAATCACAATCTCATCAGCCTTTATATGTCGGTAAAACACGGCACAGCATCACAGGGTGAGATCACCAGCAGCGGCATGCTTCTCCCGATAGCAACAACACCTTACCTCTCGAGACCCTCAACAGTTACCTCTTGATCTGCTTCTTTTTCTTTTTCTCGGACCATCATTCTCCCTCTCAGGTCTTTCTATATATTGCTCCTTGACTCTTGTTCAGAAATGAAACATATAGAGATTCGAGAGTGAGAACGAGAAAGCTGAGAACACAGGTGAGAGAGAGACAGAGAGAGAGGGAAACCAAGAACCAGAGAAGGAGAGAGAGGGAGAACTTAAAAACTAGAAATCTTCCTCTGCTCGTCGTTGCTGAAACAGGGGAAAACCAATCACTCCATCCTTATCGTTCAGCTTGATCTTTGAAGGTAATATATCAAACTCTTTTTCTTTCTAGTTTCAACCATGTCCCAACGCAAATAAAAAGTAGTAAACCGTATGAATTGAAACCATGAAACTTGCTGATAACTAAATGTGAACCAGGGGACGTTGTGGGTGTGTGGCGTCGGTTTGAGCCTCTAATCATGGTGTGCATTTGTGCGTGAGTGAAAAAGATATATTTACATATATAATGCATGCATATGTGTGTGAGAATATGGATGTAAGGTTGCTGCATCTGTTTTTCTTTGCTGTCATGTATATGCTACTGACACACACACTGATATATATATATATATATATATATATATATATAAAATAAAGCAGGGATATTGAATGTATGTTATCTATATAAAAAATGTTAAATGATTCTTTAGTGTCTTATATTAAAAAAGATGTATTAGATGACATTGTAATTATTTTTATTATAATATACTTTTGTTATTAAAATATATGTACTTGAACTTATTGGATACCCACCCTTCAGTGTAATTTATGTAGCTGTATTTCTAACGATAGTTAGCCTTAGTTTTCTAAATGACGGGTTTATAAAATAATTGCCTCTCTTATTACATAATCAGTATTCATTTGATTTCATGAATATTTTTTTGATATATTTTTTTTCTTATTTATATTCTTTTATTTTTTAATATATTTAAAAATTTTCTTAAAAAAAAAATTCGGGGCGTTGCCCCCAAACCCCGGTTGCCTTGCCATTGTTTGACCCCCAAATATTTTAGATCCCTGCTGCCAGCTACCATTGGCAGATTCCTGCAGTTTATTATATAAGCCACAAGTGTCAATCTTCCCTTCCATGAAAAGCTTTTACTCCCTCTGTTTCATGTTATAAGGTATTTCGCAGAAAATCTCATGTTTCAATATGTAAGGAATTTTACATGATTTTAACGATACTTGATATCCTTTTTTACCTTAAATGTCCTAGGATATAACAAAATTACAAGCCCAAGGAAAGTAATCAGTAGAAACAGCTAGTTAATGATAAATATTAAAGAAAGCTAAAGTTGGAAAAAAATTTGGTATCTTAACTAAATATTTCTCTAGATGGGTAGAATTGACTTGATATGGAAGGTAAAGAATGGTAAAAGGGTGAGTTTATTTGAAGGTAAATGGCTGCCAAATGCTGCTGGTCATTGCTTGAGGCAAAGAATTCTGTCTGACGAGTTCAAAGAATTAAGAGAGGCAGATATCATTGTGGATAGACAATGAAATTTGACATAACTGAAGGAGTATAGGAGGAGGATGAGATGGAGTGTAAAAATCCCCCAAATAGAGGATGTGGACAGATATGTCTGGTTGGGAAGTGGGGATGGGGTGTATTCAGTTGTGAGGTCATGTTGTTCATATAAGGCATCCAAAAATCTGTAGAATGTTATTTTGCAAATTAAGGTGCCTCCTAAGGTCAATCACTTCTTATGGAGAGCTGTAAATAATGCTTTGGCCACAAGATCATCGTTGTTTAGGAGGAAGTGCTCAAATAATCCCATGTGTTGTATATGTAAGATGGAGGTAGAGACTATTGAGCGCACACACTTTTTGTGCCCTTGGACTCAAGCTTGCTGGTTTGGCTCACCATTGGCATTGAGGCTTGACGGTGACGCAATGAGCATAACCAGATTTGATAAGTGGTTTGAAGAATGGCTTACTGGTACAATGAAAGCTGGGGATTATGAAGTAGCTCTATTTGCATGTGGATGGTGCTTACTAGAATATCAGTAAGTGTGCAACCATTGGCTTGGCAGGGCGAAATAGTACAAGCAGATTTCTGGGGGGATGTGGGGAAGAGGTTGAAGCTGAATCAGCTTTTATGGCTGAATATTAGGCAGTTACGGAGACTTTGAAGGTGAAAGATATATTCTATCACAGTGAAGGTAAACATTGAAACAGATTGTTATGGAAGAATTAAAAGTGGAAATTTGGATGGGTGTGAGCGGAAGAGTTTTGACTTTTTGAGGGAATGCTTGAAGTTGGGAAAGTTTATAGGCTGAGGCAATAATGCCGCAGATCATATGGCAGTTCAGGTTTATATGCCTTCTCTTGAGCTGATAGTTTGTATTCTAGGACGGTTATTGCAAGCATGTTAGCATATGGCTCGATGTCAGCACAGCACCGATCCCTTCAAGTGATAATGTAATTAAGTTGGCTACACCAATGGTAAATGTTGAGAATTCCAAGTTTAGAAATATTAATTAATTATTATTAATGATATCGTTTAGTATTTATTATGATTAGGTATAAATATTTTATTTTAGAAATATATCTTTATGATATTATGATTTGATGAGATTAAATTATGATAGATTCTAAGTTTAGGGTTAGTCTATTAGTTTACTTATATAAATGATTCCTTATACTCTCTTTTATTCTTAAGGTCAATAATAGTACTATTTCTCTTATGCTTCAAAGTGATCCTTCAATTTCAACATGGTATCATAGCATTAGGATTCATTCTTGGCCAATTTGATTTTCTGGTAGCACTGTACTATAGCGTGAACAGTACCTTCGTGAATAGTCCCGACATGTTTGTGGCTCTCATGCACCATCTCTATTTCTGTTGAAGTTTGGATTTCTTCTCTGGCATCAAGTCGATGAGGTCATGATTTCAGATATGTTTTATGGGTTCAAAAGTAATTTGTTCCTATGAGACAAAGTTTACTCTTTGGTTTGAGATCCTTGGTGTGTTTTATCTATTGTCTCTTGCCTTGTCCATTTGTTTTGGCTTCTGGGATTTTGTTTTATCACCCAAGTTTAGTATGGTTTGGTGTGGCTTCTTCTAAGTTGTTTAGTCCAATACTAGGTATTGCTTGAGATACATCAAGATCAACCAGTTTTCAGGTTTTCAATAGCCAAACTGGTTTTCTCCTATTCATCTCTCAATTGTTCCAACGTTATGGTTTCTTCTGATAAAAATTTTGTGAATTCTGAACCGGACTACAAAAAAAGTTAAAGAATTATTCTGAATGCTTTCAAGCATTAGACATAATCAACAACTAAATAATAATTAAAATAAGAAATAGTCTCTACTGTAGCATATTACAAATTATAATGAGCTAATTCTTGTGTTCCACCATTCCTTTATGATGTAGAAAATAAAATAAATAAAATTTCTTTCGATCAAGTTAACTAATTTATTATATTTCTGGTCAAATCTTACAATGTTACTCAAATAGTATGATAATAATTACTCAGATCCAATGTCTGCACACATAATTTTTCTAGCGGCTTGACAGGGAAGGCTTCTGGTAAGAGAAGACATGCAATTTCCTTTTCTTTTTCATATTTAAGTCTGTCTAGTTATTTCCGCTTAAACATTTTCCTGTTTCTCTCCAGCCATATATTCAACATGACAGAGGCAGTAAACATCCTTTCAGTGTGACATCTAATGTGCAAAATGTATCGACAATATAACTAGAAAGTCTTTCCACCTAGCTGACTAAAGTTTAAATAGTTAGTCATGTGCACATTATGATGAATATAATTCCTTTCCATCTGAAAATACTTCAGAGTGATTCACATGTAGTTGTTTACTTAAGAGCTTTAAAACAAATAAAAGAATTAACATAAAAAGCTGCAAACAAAACACCAAGGATCCAAGTACAAGGGCAAACAGAAATGGAAGGAAGAGACAAGAAATTTGAAAGGAATTATCAACTCACCTTGATGGCTCTCTTCTGCTTCTCTAAGCCAGCCAAAGTATTCACAAGTGCATTCACTAAATTCTGTTTCATAGATGCATCACCAAGTTCATACACAATACTCATGCCTTGGGAGGCCAGCTCTTACGTGAGTTCATTTTGGTCAGCAAGTAGGTGAGAGAATGCCTCCTGCAATAAAATGATAATAATTAAATTAATTCTCCAGGTTCCTTTATGCAGCCACGGAAAGGATATGGTAGAAGAGAATAGGAATACTTTATGCATACAGGAAAAAGTTTCCTGAATTCACAATGAGGAATGGCCCATCATATTAATCATGAAAAGTATCACATCACAATTCACAATAACAACATGCATAATAGGACTCCTATGTATATCTGTCAACAATGGTTCCCTTGGAGAAGCCATGAGCAAAGGTCCAAAAGATTTCAATAACAATGTACCTGTCAAGGATTGATCAGTTGAAGAAACCTTGAAAATATGACCATTCATCTAACCATATATACCAAATAACATCTTTAACTGTACATCTTCATAAATTTCCCCCCTTTATTTACTCCCCCACAATCTTCTAAATCTAATGAATAAAATATGTTTCAAACTCAATCAAGACACCCCAAGGAGATAGGCATTTGTTGGACATTAAAAACCTATATTGTTGATATTCTAGCTTTCAAATGATAGAATTCTTAATTATTTTATTAATAATTGAAGAAAGTTGAGTGTAATTGCATTAATTTTATTCAATTGATCCAGAACATCCAATAGATACACAAACACATTCTGATATTAAGAGCTAATGTCCTAGATGGAAAAGGATAACCTCTAAACAAATATTAAAAAACAATAAAAAAAAACACCCCTAACCTTTTCTGATGTAATGACACTCTAGTTGACATAAAAATACAACTATATATAATCACCAAATAAATAATGGCGACTGTATCTTAAAGAACAGCTTTATACATAATGCTAGGAATCAAAACTGCCAGATATAGAGTGAAAAAATAAGAGAAGTGATTTCATGAGCTTAAATAATGGCGACTTTATCTTAAAGGAGAGCTGTGTGAAGAACTTGCAGGGCATTACTTCATAATATACGAAAAGCGCTTTTTTCATTAATGTAAACTATGGTTTATGATAAAATGAGCCAAACACCATACAAAATTCAGAGATTGATTATCATGTTAGAAATATGTTTTCAGAGGTTAAAATCATCATTTTTTTTTTTATTTTTTATGGCATGATCTTAGGAGAGAACGAAACAGAGGAGGTCGTGCCTGAAAAACAGAGTCTTCAAATCATATCCTCGCGGCATCTTTATAAAGTGTTTCACTACTTCCAGACTTCAAGTTTCTAGTTCCTTTTTCCTTATCTTATTTGATTATAAACTTATTTGGGCCGTTATTAATTTATTTTATTTATGTTTGGTTTTTTTTTCTATATTTTGTTCAAGATAATGTTCAATTTATATAGTTAGACCTCTCACTTTGAATTATTAAAGCTTGATTACACACTAATGGATAACAATGGCAATTTTTTAGCACCTTCAATTTGATATTTGTTGATTCATTCATTTGTTTGATTGCTCCTAAACATGAGAAATCTGATTAAAATTTATTTTGGTGCTGTAGAGGAACCTAAAATAAGAAATTTAAACTAGTTCTTCAATTAAATAATATTGAAGGGGGTGTTCTGTAGATGTCAATAACGTGTCTCGTCTATGATAATATTAGCAATGAAGTACTATTTTCTATTCAAGGTCCCTCAAATATGTACCTTTCTTGGATTATTAATGTGATTATTATTGCTCGTGTCACTTATCTTGGTGTAAATATATACCTGAAAGTGAAGCTAGCCGAATTCTGGTTCAAATTTGTGCTACTATATTTTCTTTTATATTCTTCAACATAAGGTGCAAGGAGAACTATAAAAAGTAATACTCGTACTTTATTGGTTGCAGAGTGTTTTATAACTAATATTATATACACACATACACGTCTCCAATGATGTGTCTGTACCTTGATTAATTATTAATGATTTCATTAGCATTGTCAAATGGGATGTGGGGTGTGATTGCCTCATTGTCATCCTCATTCATGATTAAGTTGTTCCTTCCCCTCTTTCAGCATCTAAAGCAAGGTTCTAAAAATCGGACCGGTCATTGAACCGGTGAAGTTAGTGGGTTAAGGATCAGTGGGTCAGACCAAAGTCAAACCGGTATTAATTAAAAAATATAATTTAATTAAAATAGGTAAAAATATAAAATATTTTGTGTCAATATTGGAGGATGCAGAAAATGTGAAATAAAATAATAGTATATTGATTTGTTTTTTTGTTAAAAAAAGATGACAGTTTGGGGGGCATAAAATGTCAGAGACATTTCTCTTGGTTCACACTACACAAGTCACGGGTTGATGCTTTTGAGGATAGTTAGATTTGCTTTTTGACCAAAAAAAGATAGTCATATACTCAGATCTGCTTCCACAGTCCATTCGGATAAAAAAAAAAAAAAAAAAAGCAAACGTTTTGAAATTGACTCCAGGAAAAAAAAATAATAATGGGACGCGTGACCCATTTGACCCATCCGGGTTAATCCGGGTTAGACGGGTTGACCCCGGGTTGACCGGGTCAGTCCGGTTTTTCTCTGAACCTGACCGATTGGCTGGTTTCCAGTCTAAACCGGCCGGTCCGGGTTCACAAACATTGATCTAAAGACACTTGAACTCTATAAATTAAATTTCATAAACTCAAACATTATTATTAACAAAAAAGGCCAACACACTATATCAAGTGTTTGACATAACACAAAAAATATGAGCTTATTGAGACAATATATAATCACCAAATAAATAGTCACACAAAAACAATGAAGCCCTAGGACATCATATCAAGATTTCGGCTCCTCAATCACAAAAACTGAAACACTAAAAAGAGGGAATCAGTAAAGAAGCAAAGGTAAAACATAATGGTGGTTACAATGCAAACATTAAAACAGATCCATAAGATATCTCTCAATATTTTAAAATTAAAAAATTGGTCAGTTTTGTGCATATGAGCTTGCAAAAATTTACAATACCATTAATGATGTAATTGTTAAGAGTCTAGAAAGGGGAAAAATAGATAATTTTTCAGTTCTTAATGCAAAACCTGAATTTCTGGAAGCATTTACTGAATAGTAAGATGAAGTCCACATATAATGCAAGTAATAAAAGCCACATAGTTCCGGCACATCAGTCTTCTTTCCTGCTACTGTATAATAGATCATCAAAGAGCTTCTTGGTAGTTGGTAACTGCATCTCTTGTAGAAGCATGAAAATCTTCAGTTACTTTAGTTTGTTCATTAGTAATACAGACACCATTCAAATCTATAAGATTATATTCTGGCTGTATGTTACCATGATTTTATATGAAAGATTGTTGCTTCTGGGATTGTCATTGATGCTTGTATGTTTTTCTTAACGTATATGAAAGCACGAGCTATATGTTATTCCTGTAATTGATATGTATGTTGTACGCTGATCTGTTTTCCAAGCAGATATATGTCAAGTTCAAGCTTGTATGCTTAAGTACAGTCACTTATTTATGTTGTTCCCTCTACCCACACCTAAACTTTAATGTATCAAAAAAAAAAAAATTATGCTGTTCCCAGACTTGATTATTTATATGTCATCATATTCTGAATTAGCATGTTAAGGAGGAGCCTGTACATAACAAGCTAGTCTTAGCCCTTGAGCGCCCATTAACATGTTAAGGCAAGTAGTTTAAGTATTATACAGAGCCCCACTTCAGGTCTCCGTTTTCTACAGATGAGGAAATTGAAGGAGGCAAAGGGGAAGAACATGAATGATACAGTAAAGATTATTAAAATCTGCAACATCTGATTAATTAATGCCATACTAAAAGGAATATTGTTTATTATTCAATTTTTTTTTTAATGTTTTTAATTTGGCCAAATATTCAACTTCATTGCGGAATGATAAAACATTTTAGCAAACCTCATTTTTCTTGAATTGCTTTATTTATTCATGGGACTTTAATAAAGTAAAGAACTATATATGGTAATAATTGAAATTGAAATGCTGGTCTCACGTTCACATTGAATTGAAATAAATATTCAGTTTTTTGGAGTCAATATAATGTGTTCCCATCTTGCCGTTCATCATTGTGTTTAGTTGTTAATAAACAAGTGATGGAAGTTTAAGGGGAATTAAGAATATCACTTTACTTCGACTTTTCATGATGAATCACGCGCATTACTATACCATACCGTAAATGAAGCTAATTACTTTTGGAACACGCAAACATGGTTTTCCTTCAATTGCTTTGTTTCTTCATGGGACTCTAATAAAGTAATGTAATGTGGTAATAACTGAAATTGAAATGCTGGTCCCAAGTTCATTAAATATGTCTTAACTTTATTTTTTAAAAAAATTTATTCATATTAAATAAGGTTTTAGCAAGAGAAAAAAAAATACAAGAAGTCATATTTAATAGTAATTAATTATAGGGATAAAATTGTCAAATATATATAAATTATTTTGCAAGTGACTCATATTATAAACAAAATTTCTTTTAGAAACAATTTGTATTATGGAACGAAAAAAGTGTGTGTATATATTGGTCTGTGATTTCTTGGAAAATTCTCGGAAGTTACGGTTTATGTAATTTCACAAAAAAAAAAAAAAAAATTAAAAAGAAAATGCAAAAGAAAGAGGGCAAAACACATTTGTTTCAATCCCTGCTTGAGTCTTTTAATTATCACTCCTCTCTCACACTCTCTCACAAGTAGTCATTGTCTCCTTCTTCATCTCTCTGCCGTGCGAAGCCACTTGAGGCGGCGTCTCCCTCCATCTTCTCCGTCTTCAGTAGATCGACAACGAACGTTCTCCCTCCTTGGTCCAGATCTGGTGAGCTTGAACCTGTTATTTTCATATCTGCTTCATCTATTTGCGTGTTCCAGTATGAATATTTCATTTGTGTTCTAACATGATTTGTTTGAGCTTGGGAAGAAGAAGGGAATAATAGGGTATTTTCTCTCAATTCTTTAAGGAATGATTTAGGAAAAGAAATTTTGTAAAGACCCTGAATTTAAATCATTCTCACAAATTAAATTTTGGAAAAACCCCTTGGAAAGAATAGAGAAGGCAAATTTGAAAGGAGGAGGAGCTTTTCTCAAACGCCAAAATCCAGTTCTCCAATTCAAACATAGTCTCTATTCTTAGACCTTCATAATTAAGCGATGAAATTTATATAATCGACATGCTTCATCGGACCTCACTTGTTCTTCCCTTCAACTTTGCAAATTTGCATCAGAACATCGCCCACAGGCTCCATAAACACCAAAGAAATTCTGCAGATTAGGAACTGCTTTAAAAAGATTCATGATTTGATAAGTTTAGTAACCACGATAAGAATTAAGAATTTGGGTATTTCAAATGATTTTAAAGGAATTTTCCCAAAAATTCTTAACACTAATAAAATTTTCAATAGAAATTTATCCACACTAATAAAAGTTTGGTAATACAATTTGTTATTTTAGCACCATGTACA
Source organism: Acacia confusa (assembly GCA_037074495.1). Classification (NCBI taxonomy): domain Eukaryota; kingdom Viridiplantae; phylum Streptophyta; class Magnoliopsida; order Fabales; family Fabaceae; genus Acacia; species Acacia confusa. The sequence goes on along the minus strand of CM073502.1, from coordinate 38,918,254 downwards.
TATTTTATTTTATAATTTATTTCTTCCTAAACCCTATGTGTTATGAATTATTTTTAATAATTTATCATGTGTTTGCATTCTGGCATAAGGTGGATCATCAGATCTGAAAATTTCTCCTCAATCAGGAAACATAATCTGGACAGCTTTTGCTCAAAGAAGCAATTTATTCATCCTAATAAAATAAATGGTTAATATAATCTTTGCTTCTTACATGCTTGTCATTTAGAAGGATGAGACATTTTTTATATATATATTTTATTTATTTAAATTAAATTATGTGCTGCTTTCTCAAATATTTTTTTTATACCAATATCTCAAATTAATAAAATATCATCATCTTATATAGATACTTTGCATGCACTACTTTTCGTGTGGTTTATTCTCTTCCAACCCATCTTTTCAATTCTATATATACTTGTCCTATCACTATTTTTCTGTTTTCTAAGTTCATGTACTATACTCTTTGCAACATCCTTTTAATTGATCATATAAAAAATTGCATACTTAAAAAAAATAAATCCTTTATTTTTTATTCGTTAAAACCAAATATAATAATATGTTATTTATATGCACATGGTAATAAATTCTAAACTAAAACAGGTTTAAATTTTCATTTACATTGAGATCACAATTTAAAAATAATAGTGATATGGGTGATAATAAAGTACTCTCTTTTTAGAGGCTAGATTATTAGTCACCCCATTGCGTCAAACTCATCAATGCTTATTTTTGCATTATGATTTGAGTTTAAGAAAGGCAATTGAAGCCTCCTTCTTTCTTTTTGTTAGTTCCCATTGCTTTATTGTGCGTGCCCCACAAACTACTTCGTCATCAACAATTTCAGTTTTGTTGGTAAGTAATAATCTGATACCTCAAATTGCTTGGTCTAGTAGTGGATTAGATAGATTATAAAGTAGGAAAACTAAATTTGAATCTCATCTTGTTCAATAAGACCTTTGGGGGAGGTGTCTTGATCACAAGCTTGGATTCAGATTAGTCAGTTACTCAAATACTTAATAATAAAATGAAGAAAAAAAAGCATCAGACATCGAGTGGCCCAAAAAGTTATAAGAAAAATAAACTCATTCATTTCTTCATCATTTCCACACACACACAGAGACTCCGCAATTTTTGTTAGTTAAATTAACATTCTTTCCTTAATCTTTACTTGTAGGAAGCCATCATGACTGGGTTAGCACCAGCCTCTTCTTCTTTCCAGTACCAATGGACTTATGATGTCTTTATCAATTTTCGCGGTGAAGATACTCGTCATGGTTTTATAGGAAATCTGTATAATGCTTTAAAAAATGCGGGAGTTCGCACCTTCCTTGATGATGAGGAACTAAGAAGAGGGGATAAAATTACACCAATACTTCTCAAATCAATTGAAAATTCTAGAATGGCCATTACCGTATTTTCAAAGGACTATGCTTCTTCCACATTTTGTCTCAACGAACTTGTTAAAATTCATGAGTGCATTATGAGAAAGGGTCGGTTAGTTTGGCCAATTTTTTATGATGTGGAGCCTTCAAAAGTGCAAGATCACTATGAACAAGCATTATCTGTGCATATCAAAAACCTAAGGGCTGATGAGGACGAGATACGTAGTTGGAAGCTTGCATTGCATAAAGTGTCTAATATTTCTGGTCACCATTTTGATCCACGGTAATTCGAAACTTTCATCTTGTGTTTTGTTTAACTCTAGATTTTCTCCTTTCCTAGTTTCAACTTAGTTTATAAGTAAACAAATTTAAATTTCTTTACTACGGTGAATTTAATTAGAATTGTGTGTGTGTGTGTGTCTATATATATATATATATATTGCAACTTTTCAGGCAAGGTTATGAATATCAATTTATTGAGAAGATTGTGAAAGATATCTGTAGTAAAATCAATAGGGTTCCTTTACATGTTTCTGAATATCCTGTTGGGGTGGAGTCTCGAGTGAAAGAAATAACCTCTCTATTACAAATTGGGTCAAATGACAAGGTCATCATGGCAGGTATTTGTGGAGTTGGAGGAGTGGGTAAAACAACAATAGCATGTGCTCTGTATAATTCAATTGCTGATAATTTTGAAGGTGTGTGCTTTCTCCATGATGTCAAAGAAAGATCAAAGAAACTTGGCCTAGAAGGAATTCAAGAGATAATACTTTCAAAGATTGTAGGAGTGGACATCAAAATACAGGATGTTAATGAAGGAGTTCAAGTAATAAAAAAGAGATTCAAGGAAAAGAAAATTCTGTTGATTCTTGATAATGTTGAAAATCATGAGCAATTGAAAAAAATTAGCTGGTGGTTGTGATTGGTTCAGTGTTGGGAGTAGGATCATTATAACGACAAGGCATGAACAATTGCTTGTAGCACATGGGGTTGAAAGTAGATACGACATGGAGGTTTTCAATGCTGAAGAATCTCTTGAATTGTTAAGCTGGAATGCTTTTAAAAATCGCCAAGTAGATCCACATTACAAGGATGTTTTGAATCGTGCAGTAACTTATGCACAAGGCCTTCCACTTGCCCTTGAAAGAATAGGCTCTAACTTGTATGGAAAGACTATAAGTGAATGGGAATCTGCGCTTGACGCATATAAATTAGTCCCTGTAAAGACATTCAACAAATAACAAGTATTGAGGGTGAGTTGTGAGGACGTAGAAGAAGTTGAAAAAGAAATATTGGTGTAGTTATACTGACTGCCTTTTTATTTTGGTGCTCTTCATCTTACGGTCAATGGACGTGAGATACCTCTAAAACTACTCTAAAGATAACAATTATGTCACTAGATGGGATGAGACTGATTGGTGGTTCAATAAACCCCCATTTCTTATTTCCGGTGTGTCTTTCGGATTTTCTTTGCCTACTTCCGCCAGTTCATCAAAGTTTCTTTGCGCACTGGTGGGTGCATGACAGCTTTGTTATTTTCTTGTGTTATTTTATTTGTTTATTTATTTTTTTGGTGTAAATTTTCTTGTGTTCTTTAGGTTTAGGGTTAGGCCTTTTTATGTTATGGACTTAATTGTACTATTGTTTTTTTTTTGAAAGTACTATTGTTTCTTTTATAAAGAGTACTTCTTTCTCGGGAGAAGCAAAAAAAAAAAAAAGAAGAAGAAAAGATTGTCACTTGTATATATTAAAAAAGGAGTAAAATATTTTTATTACTCTTCTATTTTGTCTTAATTACAAAGACCTCATCTCTATTTTAAAAACTTATATAGAAACCCCTTAATAAAATGTATATAACACAAACCTCTTTATATTTTGATATTTCATTTCTATCTACTCAAACCGTTAATTGGCCGCTAAGGGTGACTTTTGACCTTCTACTTTTACCAAACTTTTTAGCTTTCTATGTTAAAAATTTATTAATTTTGATATTAGAAAATTTATAATTATAATTTTTCACCATATTTATTGAAATTTATTTATTTTTACTTTCTGAAATGACTAATAATATATATTAAACAAATTTTCTATAAAAAATAATAAACTATATAGATTTTAGAAATTGTATAAGTCATTTAAATTTATAATTTCATATTTTTTTCTACAAGCATTTAAAAAACTTACTCAAACTTTTAAAATATTGTGATATTTATAAGCTTTCATTTAAAATCTGGGATTAAGTATTAAAGTTAAATTAGTAAATAAATATATAAATTTTAATTAAAAATATATTCTTAGAATCTTGTTAGAATATTCTTAACGGAATTAACGGTTTAGACATAAGTATATAGATTTAAAATAGAAGTGAGGCCAGTACAATTAAGATAAAATAGAATGATGGTTAAAGTATTTTACTACGAGAAAAAAGAGAACGGCATTGACAATTATTCAGTTAGTATAACTGCGTTAACAAGTATTGAGGGTGGTTAGAGTATCATTAAATCTTCATAAATTCCTTGATATTGCTTGTCATTTCAATGGGGAACCCTTGGAATATATCAAATTTACGGTTGAAGGAATTCTTGATTCTAATGATTTAAGTTATTCTATTAGAGTCTCGTTGGTAAATGCCTTATAAAGATTGAAAGTTGTAATCATATTCAAATGCATGATTTGATAGAGATATGGGAGAAAAATTGTTCATGAAGAATCACCAAACAATCCAAGAGAACCAGGAGAACGGAACATATTATGGTTCCATTGAGATATTGTTAATGTTTTGGAATGCAATACAATAGGTAACACTAATTGGGAGGATTTCTTTATTTTTTACATTTTTGCGTTGTAATTTTATTGTTATTTTCACAATATCTTGGTTGGCATATCCTTATCTATGTGATTTATGTTTATTTTCCTTGTTATATGTAGTTATTAACTCATTTTTTTTATGCATAGTTGTTAAGTCCTTTTGTCTCACTCATAAATTCAATGCATGGAATTTATTTAATGAATGAATGGGTTGAATTAGTTGTTGATAAGGCGAAATTTTTAAAAGTGATTTTTAATATTGCATGAACTGTTGGATTTCTAAAACTGATTTTATAGTTTTAGGGTGAACCTTTTTCCCATTCAAGTATATATGTGTGTGTGTATTAGTATTATTTTAAGTGTTCAACTTTTATTTTTATCATATTTTTTTAAAAATAAATATTTTTGTATTATACAAGAATTTCCTTTTAAAACAATCATATAAAGTTATGTATAAATCTCTTAAAGATTTTACATCATTCAAAAGTATATATATAATCAGTAAATTAATCTTCCGAAAAAATTCAATTTTTTTAATAAACATATAAAATTCAATTTTCAATTATATGATAAACGATGATAGTCTATATTTTCAATTAGATTTAATTTGACTTTGCTAGATATAATCTGAAAAAATATAGTCACTCCAAATTTTATACAAAATAAATGAATGTTTTAATTCATTACTCCCTCTGGTCCTTATTATAAGGCATCAACTATCTTTTCTCACAAACCAAGAAAATGGAAGTTAATTCATTAATGAGCCTAAAATTAATAAAAGTTTCCAACTTTATCCCTACTTTAATGAGATAGATTTAAAAAAGTTTGTTAAAGTAAGGGCATAATAGGAAATAGTAATAAATAAGTTAGTTAAATGTAGTTGGCGCCTTATAAAAAGGACCAAAAATTTTGGGTAGTTGGTACCTTATAATAAGGACCAGAGGGAGTATATAATAATATAGAATAATTAATTTTATTTATAAATAAAAAATACCTTTATATTTATGCTATTGTTAAATTCTTATTTGAAGAACCTCCTAAATATTTAGTAAATGAATAAACTTTATGTATAAGTAAGGAAACCAGTTTGTGTGTGTAAGAGTACGAGTTGAGAAGTAGACAACCATGTAGACTGTGTTGAAATAGCATAAGTGAATGAACCCAGTCTCACAATGCAACCTTCGAGGCAAAGAACCATGGGAGTGAAGGTATAACATCGAAGAACAAAGCACGTCTAGAAGATAAAGACAATAACCAAACAGCTCCAAAGGTCTCAAACTAGAAAAGTAAACTTTGTCTCACAGGGACAATACACTTCTAAACCCATATTTGAAATCACGACCCCAGCTATCAAAATTGAAGAACACTAAATCAAACCTCTTACCGGGGGTGAACGACAACCGTGAGTCAAGGTAAGGACTGTTGGATATGATTAGTTTTGATGATGTCTTATATAGATACCATTAGTAATAGAAAAAAGTTTGTATCATATACATTGACTAATTGCTATATTTAACGTAGATTAGTCCAAATTGAATTGTAGAGAATGATCAAGAAAAAAAAAGAAAGAAGGAGAAACTTACAAATGATTAGTCCAAGATAAATTGTGAAAAATAATCAAGGGATGAGATTGAAAAAAGAAGAACTTGCATATTTTAATGGGACTATCAACATTCAAGTTCTTATATGTGATACTGAAAGTTTTTGTAATCAAATGGAAGCTAAAATGACTTTTGAAATTAAAATGAGCAAAATCAGGCTTTCAGCAAAATATGTATGAAAAGTTGAGTTCTCACTTAAGAACTCGAGTTCATTTTTCAAAACTCGAGCTCACAACTCGAGTTGATGTTTCAACAACTTGAGTTGATGTTATTCAAGCCATTCTGTTCTACCTTGTTTCAAGTTTAGCATGGGCGAAGTCTAGTAATTTGATGATATCTCCCAAATCAGAGATCGGATTGAGGTGAAACAAATTTTGTATGCAACTAGACATCCAATGTGTCATTGTGACAAACTTTCAAGCCCACAGAAGTTTAGATGAGAGAGCTATTAATTTCGGAAGTTGGAACTAAAATTCACGTCACACAGCAGACCAAGCTTCGGCTCCTTGAGTCTAACTCACAAACTACTCATCGGAATGATTTGAAATTAGTGGTATATGAAACTAGACTCATATGTCTTTCCAAAAAAAATCACAGAAAACAAAGATCAAATGAGAGAGATATGATTTTTAGAAGTTCATAGTCTGTTCAGGATGGTGCAAAAACATTGGTTCAAAATAGCTTCTATTAATCTGATCAAAATGCTCAACATGCAATGAGTTTGGAGCTGATTCTTGTTGCATAGGAAAGAAGATTTGAAGAGCTTTCTGGGGAGTAAGTGGATTGACAAATTTGGAGTTATATCGAAGACGTTATACCTACTGGAATCTAACCCTTGTGCATCCAATGTTCTTAAGTTCTACATTATGAAAATTGGCAGAATGCTAGCTAACACTCAATCAGGTAACAACTTGAGTTTCAATGTGACAACTCCAATCAGTAACTCGAGTTTGAACATTGACAACTTTAGGTCTTATATTTTCTCAAAGAAATTATGTTTTCAACCACTCGTTCAAAATGACAAACAACTCGAGTTCATAAGTAATAAACTCAAGTTCAAGAAATCATGTCTTGTCCTCTCTTTTAAATCATAAAAGGTGTAAGGAACTAGAGTTTCATAATGCAAGACTTGAGTTCTAAACTCGAGTTTTTGGAATCTGGAAATAACATAAGAAGACCAAAAGTAGTGGCTTAATGGAATCTGGAAACCTCGCTGGAATGTGGAAATTTCACCGGAAACTAGACAAATTTGCCGAAATATGAAAATTTCACCGGAAATAACAAAAGACGACCGACAGTGGTCACAGAAAAGAAGATTCGATGCCAGTAAAGGAACCACTGTTGGATACCGAGATGACATAAGCTCACACATGTCGAAGACTGGCCACTGTCACTGTTCACGCTACAGTTATAGTGGTCACTAGAAAAAACTCAAATTAACCAAGAACAATCCCTAACCACTCCGTTGATACCATGTAAGATAGAGAGAAAGAACAAAATACATTCATATTAGTGTGTACAAGTGTGTATTGGAAGGATTGTCTATTGCCTATTTATACAAAACGAGGGACACAAAAGTAAGCACTAACGAAATTAAGGAGGAAACCAGCGAGGGAATTAGGGAGGGAATCAAGGCACTAACATTCCCTAAATTAGGGAGGGAATCAAGACTCTAACATGTTTTAATAGTAGTTTAATTGAAAAATATATGTGTATATTAAAGTTTTCTCCTTTTACAAAATTAAACTATTTCTCACTCTTTATTTCTAACCCCAAAGTAAAGTTGTGTTCTGTAAAACCATGACCTCGTGAAATCAAATTATCTTCTCTTGGAATCAATTCCATGCCTTTCTACACATGTTTAATTACTTAGATATGTTGTCTTTGTCTGCTGTAGCCTTAAAATAAAATGAAATGTAACTGATATACCATACATATTCGGTTTAACCAGTCCATTTTTCCCCCCGTTATAGCCATACTTTTATTTGCAAAGTCTGAAAATTATCATGCTTTACGGAAAACGTCATTAAAAATATTAAATCTTATATGGTACTCTTTATGATGGCCACTGAAAATAGGTAGGAACAGACAAGACATAATAATGCTCTGCTTTTCAGTTTCCTTTTTTTATACAAATGGTTTAAGCTGACTTATGCAATCCCCATAGATTTAAGCTTATACCTTTATATCTTGTCATAAGAATGTCCCCAGACAGCAACTCAAATTTATAACAATTTATTATTATAGAAAAGCTATTTGTTTCATCTATTCCAGATTCTATATACATGCCATGATGACTTGCATGCACATTTCCATTATTTTGCCTGAACTTCTCACATTCATCAATTTTTTAGAAGAGTAATAGTAATATAGACACCATTCAAAACTATATATACGGTGTCTGTGCAGTGTACATAATTAAGCTGCGAGTTGTTTCGTTCAAGATTCATCTAGACTTGTCATTGTTGGCGTATCACTATAATGTGTAAATCAACGTAGTGATTTATGTATTATGTACAAGAAGCAATTAACCTTTGCATTGGTTGAAGCAGTTAATCTAATATTGGACAATTTCCATTGCTAGGCATTATGTCTGGATGTTCAGAATCCTTGTGTACGTACGTATAAACGTGCGCTTTAGGTCTTGGTCGTTCTCTGGTTTCAAATATGTAACCACCCCAATAGCTTGACTTGTATGACTAATTCGCACAAAATATGGTATGTGGTAAATCCCATAATTTACCATTGTGAAATGAGGTAAATATGGTACAGACGTGCAGTCAGAAATGTGTCAGAATAAGTATGGGACCTTGAACATAAAACTCAGTTGAAGTATCATCTCTTCATAAATATGTTCTGTTTAAACAAACTTAGGAAGATAAGAACAGAAAGAAGCAGAGGAACGTAGTTGGTTGGAATTTCATGTTCTTTTCTCCTAAGTCATGATTATATTCACATGGATAACATGTTATGCAGTCAATTACTGCAACTGAGTTTCATTCTTCATCTATGCTTCTGAATTGCCACAGCTATTACTTTATTGTTTGAAGAATACATATGATTTTATTTCATTACAGTTTACACTAGCAGAGCAAAACAGAGCATGCTATTATGCGTGTTTATTAAGGTTATATTCTAGCTGTATATTACCATGATTTTGTTGTTGATGTGCTGTGACTTGTGTACTTGTAACATCCTCCTAATGTATATGAATCCATCGGTTATATCTATGATTTTAGGTTATCCCTATAATTGATATATGTTGAATGCTCTGTTATGTAAAGTTCTAAGTTTGTTTGTTTTGAGTTGAGACAAGAATGAAGTCAAACTATATTTCCGAAGTTATGAAGCTTTCGGATGCTCTCATCTTTATGATCTCTTCTTTTTCGTGCTGCTCTGTGGTGGCCTTTCATAATAATATTTCAATTTATGACATTTAACTTGCAAAGTTTAAGTGTCTTTAGATGTTCAAAAAGAGAGAAAGAAAATAATTAATAATATTGAACACCATAACTTCGATTAGACTGCAATTTTCACCCATTTTTATATGAATACAAAACTTTTGATATAACATATATTTAATCTAAATGTGCTACAACAACTTTCTCCATTGCAACTCTAGAGTTCATCTCTGCATAAACTAAGCATCTTTTTTTCTTTTTTCAGGAGCATAAACTAGACATAATTGGAGATAGACTATATATTTAAAATATCAGTGGCATATCACTCTACAGCCGATAAAGTATTCCTTTTTCTTGTCCCCCTTGCATCCAATATATAGAAGAAGATAAAAAGAAAATATGATAGCATAAGTCTTAAATAAAATTGGGCTTGCTTCACTTTCAAGGTCTATATAAAGAAGACATCAAGATTAGTGACAAGATAAAAATCTTATTAATAACCTAAAGAGGTTTCAAAGCTCTACTTAATTGATGCGTAATAATAGGCATGTTAATTGATTTCATGAAATTGTATTATAAGAAAATATAATTATTATGGGAGTGATTTATGTATTATAATTCATGAATATATTCACGAATTTTTTTGTGGGGGTGTAAGTGAGCATTCATAAATCTGAATATAAATTTATTGAGCGTTGTAACCAACATGCATGTATATTCGTTTTCTAGATAATCATCCCCTTGGGAGGATCTTAATTAATTAACCTTAATAAGGGAAGATTCGATCCTCTACGTCTCCTTTTAGAGAACGAATAATAAAAAGAAAAATATAATCAGGGACAAGAGATTCACATATTACAATTATATTCATTCGTCTTTTATTTTTATCTATCCCTCGTGCATTGCATTTAATCAAATTTGTTAACAAATTTAAAAATCCAAATGGCTATATCAAGGAGGCAAAAGATGAATCAAACAAGTGGACATCAAGATGGAGTATGAAGAAAAATGGAAGAGGAGGAAGAAGAGTGAATGTCAAATGAGCATATCCATCAAATTGACAAAATAAAAAAGAAGGAAGAAGGAAGAAGGAAGTAATTGAGGTCAAGGAAAAAAAAAATTGAGGGAAGAAAATGGAATGTTATAACCAATGAAAGGAGAGTGCTTGGCGTGACCAACTAAAAATCTCTACTCTGGGTAACAATATACATCCAGATTCAACAGTAAACATGACCTAAATAGGACTACACTATGTTCATTAATGCATGATTAATTGCATTAGAGTTTAGACAAAACCGGCCAGTTATTCTATTTGGAGTGTTAGTAGACAAAAGCCTTATAAAGATTGAAATAATTGTATTAAAATGTATGATTTGATACGAGATATGAAGAGAAAAATTGTTGGTAAAGAATCACCAAACAATCTAGGAGAACATAGTAGATTATGACACCATCAAGATATTATCAATGCTTTCAAAGGAAATACACTAAGTAACACTAATTGAGATTATTTATTTATTTTTACTTTTCTGCTTTGTAATTTAATTGTTATTTTCACAATCTCTTGGTGGCATATCCTTATCGATGCGATATATACACTAAGTCACTATGCTCCCTCTGCTAAATGAATGCCCCCTCTGTGAAATGAATTTAATACCTGATGGAATTGATTTTTGGCGTCTAAGGAATATAATTTAGATGCAAAAAATAACCAATTTCATAGATGCCAAAAATCATATTTTTGGCGTCTATGCATAATTCTTAGATGCTAAAAATGTGTCACTTTCCATGGGTCCAGACGCAGGCCCATTTTTGGTGTCTTGATATATTTTTAGATGCCAAAAAGCCTCATTTTTGCTGCCAACCTTTTCGTGTGCCGCCACTTTTGCGTCCTACTAATAGTTTAGGACGTTTTAAGTACACTTTTTGCATTTGAAAAAATATTAGTGTTGGATATGATTAGTTTTAATGATGTCTAATATAAATATCATTCTTAAGAGTAAAAAGCTTGTTGAATATATATATCTCCTACATTTAGTGGCGGACCCACATTGGTGCCTGTGACTGCAAGTGCAGACGTAAAATAAAGAGGGAGAGATATAATAGCTTTGAGTGACGAGTGACAATTTTCCAAAGTTGAAGGCAATTTTCCATCTTGTAATTGGAGGACATGCGAATTGACTAAGAATAAGTGAATTAAGTTGATTCAAATGGCATTCTTGTAATTGAATCCAAAGTTGAAGGCAATTTTCCATCTCTCCCGAATCGTGCGTGAGTCAAACCAAAGATGAAGTTGAAGGCAATATATGTGTGACCAAAATTCAAATGGCATCCTTGCAATTGTATCTAAAGTTGAAGGCAATATTCAAATGACATTCTTGGAGGTATGTAATGTTATGAAATATTATGTTTCATAATTTATTTTTTATCTATTATGAATATATTAATTATCTGTGAATATATGTGTGAACTATCCATAAATAAATAAATTTAAATAAGAGACAATATTATTTCAAATAATAAGAGCAACAGCTGGTACAACCCCACTACAAATCTGCACCATCTTATCTTGAAGTTGGCTAATTTGATTTTGAAAGATTGTTTTTGAGATGGGATCTAGATGAGACATTTTCTTTCTTAGTGTAGTGATTCGTCTCATAAAACATTTTTTAATATAAATAAAATAAATTTCACAAAACATCTAAATAATCTCTTAGATCAATTGGTTAGACGGTTTTGCTTGTACTCTCCCATCCCATGTTCAAACGAAGCCACCATGAAACTTGTTTTTTTTTTTTCATGAGTTTTAACATATGACTCTTGATTATTATTTTTCTATATTAAGTTGAAGTTTTCTTTTTTTTTTTATTGTTTATATTTTTCATGAATAGGGCGTGGATTTACAACAGTCGGATTTTGGGTAGATTGCACATGAACTTTTTTGTCTTGGACGCTCTTGGAGTAAAAGTTCATTGGTCAATCTGCACTTTAGATAACGGACGTTATCTTTTTCTAACGGCATTGTGCTGACTACACATTTTTAAAAGTTTTTTGTACTGACTACACATTCTAAAAATATTTTTGGTATTTTTGGTTTACTTAAAAGTTATTTGTGCTGGACGCTCCTAAGATAAAAGTTCGTTGGTCAAATTGCACGTCAACCCCTTATTCTATGTAGCTTCCCTCAAGGATGAGATCAAGTTTTATACTATCAAAGTAAAAATAACATGGTGCCAGCCACAGGAATAGGTTTACATTTTATAAAGCCATCGTTGTTTCATTATTTCCTTGTTGCACTTCTATTAAGAAAATGTGAACACTAAATAAATCGGAAATTTTTTAGTAAAGGATTTTTTTTTACTGATCTTTAATATAGGATATATTTGAGAAGTTGATCTTGGTCTTAAATATAAAACATAATTTTCATATTTGTCAATCTTTTCCTAATTTATTCCTATTCATGTTTCTTCATTAATAATTAAGGCGAAGAGGGGCAAGAGGAAATTAAGAAAGATAATTATGGTGTTTTAAAAAATATGTTATATTATTAACTTAAATAATTTCTTTAATCTAATCAAATTAGCTAAATATAAATATCTTATAATACGAAGGGGTACTTAATTAAAATGTTACTCATTAATAATTTGAAAGAGCCTCCACGTCAAGCATAACATTTCATCGAATTCTGCATTCCTTCTTCACAGCTACTAATCAACGATGTACTTGTTCTTGCACAAATATTTTTTTATATTCTAAATATAAGATAAAGTTCATTTTTTAGAGATTAAAAAAACTAAATAAGTTACTTAATCATATTATATATGATTTTATTAGTCAAACTAATTAATTCTAAAAATAAATAAATATAAATACTTTAAGCTAATTTAATTAACTTATTTAATTTCTCTAAAAAAAATTAATTTTGTCTTATATTTAGGGGGAAGGGAGTTGTTGTGCAAAAAAAAAAAAGGGGGAAGGGAGTGTATGTTAATCCTCTTCTTGCAAAACCAAAATGTTGAATTATTATTATTTTTTGGTATGCATTTGATCTCTGAGTTAGAGCTTGTTTGAAAGGATTACAAACTTAGGTTTTGGAAACAAAATTTAGGTTTTGTAATTTTTTTCAGAAGCTATTTTGCATTAAAACCTAGGTTTTGTTATAAACTTACTAAACATTCCAATTTTTTCCAGAAGCTATTCTGCATCAAAACCTAGGTTTTTTGAAAAGCTATTTTTTCAACTTTTTCTCTGTCCTCTGCGATCATTAGTATTTTTTTAGTGTCAATCAATATCCTTAAGATATTTTTTAGTACCTTTGAGTACCCTAAATATTTTTTTCAAGATCAATCATTACCTTGAAATATTTTTTCAATATCACAAAATAAATTTTCAAGATCATGAAATATTTTTTCAGTATCATTAAATATCTTTTTGGTATCCATCAGTACCCTGAAATATTTTTGTAAGATCATTCATTACCTTGAAATATGTTTTTAATGTTTTAAAATAAATTTTTAAAATCATGAAGTATTTTTTTAATACAAGTCAATACCCTAAAATATTTCATAATCTTAAAAAATTATTTTACGATATTAAAAAGATATTTCAGGGTAATAAGTGATCTTGAAAAAATATTTCAAGGTACTGACGGGAACTAAAAAGATACCTAATACTAACTGGTGTTGAAAAAAATACTTCTCATGGTCTTAAAAATTTATTTTACGATTTTGAAAAAAATATTTTAGAGTACTGATAATCTTGAAAAGATATTTTATGGTACTAAAAAGATACTAAAAAAATACTTTTTGATCTTAAAAAAAATTTACGATATTGAAAAAATATTTTAGAGTAATGACTAATCTTACAAAAATATTTCAGAGTATTGAAATGTATTAAAAAATATTTTAAGAATACTGATTGATACTGAAAAAATAATGATAATGGTAGTGGAGAGAGAAAAAATTAAAAAAAGGAAAAAAAAATTTCTCATGTTGTAGGAAAACAATTTTCTCATGTTACACACACATGAAATGGTAGGATCCACATATACATATATTAATTCATGTATATATATGTGGGTCCCACCATTTCATGTGTGTGTAGAAATTTTTTTTTTTCTCATGTAACGTGAAAACCAAAGCCCTAAAAAAGAAAAGCTTTTCACAAAATCTAGGTTTTGATGTAGAATAGCTTTTAGAAAAAAATAGGGGTGTTTGGTAAGTTTATAAAAAAATATAGGTTTTGATGCAGAATAACTTTTTGAAAAAATAAGGGTGTTTGACAAACTTTTGTCAAAATCTAAATTTTAATGTATAATAGTTTCTGGACAATTTTGAGGAATTTGATAAACTTTTGTTAAAACCTAGGTTTTAAAGTTATCCCAACACTATCATTTTTCTCCAAAAGTTATTTTTTAAAAATTATTTTTATCTCGTAAATCCTAAAAACTATTTTTAAAATTTATTTTTCAAAAACTATTTTTAGCTCATAAATTCCCAAATATATCGTACAAAATCAACATCCAAATAAACTAATCTGGATTCCTTATGCGTCTTCCCTGATAAAAGAGAACTACCAATATCACCTCTTCCGTTTACAGCCTGAGTACTGTTCAAGGGAGAACGGATGTCAGTTTTGGTAATGTTGAATTATTTTACTGCTAGTGCTACTGCACCCGTCATTTTCATTGTGTGGGGACCACTGCTTTTCTCATGTAAAGTAGAGGCTGGCTGGCACCACAATCCACCACAATTTGCGTAGCCAAAGTGTTTCATGGAAAGTTCTCAGAAGTTGCGGTATTCTGTACTTTTACAAAATAAAATTGAAATAGGAAAAGCAAAAAGCGAGCAACACATATTTGTTTATGACTACTTTTTGTGAGTGAATCTGCGCCTGAGTCTTTGATTATCACTCCTGATCTCGTCACGCTTGCCTCTCTCTCGTTCTGGGGTGAATCCTTGAGGTAATTTCTTCTGCTTTTTTAATACGATAGACATGAAAAAACTTTACTATATATTATTAATTAGCTTATGGCATCTGAAAAAGATCGGTGCTTGTCATAAATTATAGAGTACTAGGCTTCCTGCGTGCTCCATTCAAATAGTTGAAGCTAAAATTTTTCACCAGATTCAGTTTATGTGTGGTATGGTTTGTTATTTTCTCACATATAATTGGCCCTTCCGTACGTGTGTCGTCTTCATCATCCTTCTGCCAGCGAAGTGATCGACAGCCGCGTCTTCCTTTCGTCATCTTCGTCTTCAATAGCTCAACGACGTCCACAGATCTGGTGTGCTCGACCCCGATCTTATGAAAAATTTAAACAACAGTTCGTTATTATTTACAGGGAAAATTAATCATTTCGTCCTTCAACTTTCAACACAGTTGTAACTCGGTCCTCAAGGTTAACTCGTCACAACAACTCAATCCTGAAGTTTAGTTTATTTTACAATTCCATCCTTACACTTAGTTAATCTAACGGACTAAGAAACGAGAAGTTTACCGGGAAAAAAAAAAAAATCTAGTCCTCTTACTTCCCAGATTTTTCATTTACTTTTTCTTTGGTCAAACAGATTTTTCATTTACTCGCTTTCCTTCTGATGTGTTTTTTCCTCTTCTTGGCTCCATTGTAAGCGGCATCGCTTGGTTAACCTTCATCTCAAAGCCCCTCTTCCTCTTCTTTCTTTATACATGTTACTGGTGCCATGTGATGCTCTTCTCTCATTCTCTCTCTCACGACAACTTTTCTCTTCTTTGCTCTTTAATTGTGCGCCTTTTAGGGATCATATTTGTTGTTTGAGGTACCAAATGAATCCCTCCCCTCACTATCCCACCTAATTGGTGATTGGTGAATCTAATTGTGGAGAAAAAAACACATTATTTATTTTAAATTACCGCATGAGCTGCATAAATGAAAATTTAAAAAGTAGATGATGTGTCACTCTTTTAAATCAATTTTTAAACGGTGAGATACGGAGGGATATTGATAGGAGGGATTATGAGAGAATCCAACCAAATTGTGTGGGTTTATATATATATATATATATATTGTATATTGTTATAAAACTATAAGAAGAAGAGAAGAGAAAGTAGAGAGAGAAATTCTCATTTCACTATATCTTGAATAGTTACAGAAGACCTTTATTTATAAAAGGAAAATAGGTCTTTAACTGTAATTTCTACCTTTTAAAATATATATATAAAATTCATAATCAAATGCAAAACGTGGGCTGCGAGAGGCGTTTGAAGATTTACAATTATGTGGGCCCCACATAGTACTATGCAAATAGTAAATTACTATGCGTGGGTCCCATGTCATCTTATAATATTTGGAGACTGTGAGTCAATGGACATTCACATAATCAGTATATTCATAACACTCCCCCTTGGATGTCCATTTATGAATGTGCCTTATTAAAAACTTTAACTAGGAAAAACCCAGTAGGATAAAACCGCCAAAGAAAAGAGTACATCATTCATTGATACACTTTCTAATGCTGTCTCATTAAAAACCTTTCTAGGAAAACTCAGTGGGACAAAACCTAGATAAGGGAGAAAGAGTACAGCGTGTATCGTCTCTCCCTCTTGATTACATCAGACTTGCTCTCCCTGATGACCGCATTGCTTCAATATCTTTCTGAACATATCATTCTTTCTATCATCAAGTATTCATTGTATACCTGCAAAATCTAAATCTTTCAAGTAAAATCACAATAATCATTTCATAAATATACATGTGCATATATAATTTTAATAAATGTTCATTAAAATGCACACTCTAATTGCTTCTGGCAATATATAAACTTATCATTATTTTTAAAAATTTGATGCTTTTAGCATCTTGAGTTCTTCAGAGACTTATGCTTCTGGAATATTTAATCCTTCAGGAACATATGTTTCTGGCGCCTTACGTTTTTCAAGAACATGTGCTTCTGACACACACTAATATATTATGGCTCATGATCCTCATTATCATTTATTACATCATATGCTATCATTTAAACATAAATATCATCAACGTCGACATCATTTTCGGTCTCATCGAATTTCATTTATTGAGATCTCTTTATATTCACATATATTAGGTATCTGGGTCTCTTCTAGAACCATAATATTCAATTCTAGAAATAACATTTCTTCTGGAGATAACATCTCTTCAGGAGATGGCTCTTCTGGAGCTTTTCTTAGTTATCCTCGACTTGATCATCTATATTCTTATAGCTCCTTTTCTCATTAGAGGATTTTTATCTTTAAAACCGATGGACCTGCAACGTTTCAGGCGTGCTTTATAACAATTTATATAGGAGCATTTGCAGTTGGAACATGTGACTTTGTCACTTTCTTTATGTCAGTAAATGCTTCTGGCATTCTCTGCAAATGAATTATCTCTTGAACTTTTAGTGCATATTTCTTTGTACAAAGATCAAAAAGAGCCAATGATAATTCATTACACTTTATCTCTTTTACCCAATCTGCTTATTTTCTCCCCCTCATCCAATCATGCAGTGTATATCCATCTGTGTGCATTGTAGTAGATTAATAATCATTGCACATTCAAAACTTTTAAAATGGATTTTATCTGGCTCCTGACCAAAAGCTAATTTTACGAGGAGAATTTTGTTGGCTTATTTAATTGCTGCAAATATATACATATAAACAATGTTCTCATAACCTCATATATAATTTCTGGATCATTCAATCTGGAAATTGCGCGCATAATCTATTGCAAACTTCTAGTTGCAAACATCATTGCAAACTTTGTAGATTTATAATATCACATGTAACCTATATCATTCAATTTGATACATTTCCAGAGATCCATATTCACATAATCATTTTTATTTGAGAATAAACAGCTCATAATATATGACTCGGATGATCAAACAAGTCATGCCAACTTTCCATATGATTTATCATCAAATCTAATATCAAATTCCGGGGGAATTAACACAAATATTCACGGAGAATTAATACACAAACACTCACACGTGATCAATATCATTCTCCCCCTCAAGTGTGAGTCAGTAAAAATGAATTCATGGAACTTTCATACAATATTCCATATATGATATCTATTTCTACAAATATCATTAAAATTTCACAAGTTTATCAATACATAATTTTGTTACTTCTGGTAACAAAATTTCTATTTTCTAGGAACGATAATCAAATATATAAAATCATCTAAAACATCAAAATCATCGGTCCTATAAAAATATTCACGAGCGCAACACTGTGGAATCACAGATGCATCATTGTGGAATAACAGGCGCGACATTAGAGATTGTCGTATGCATTTAAAGTCAAAAAGGCTCTTGAAAAGGTTCCACACAAGAGCTTTATAGGGAGTAAATCTGCAGAGATTCAACAGGACTGCGCAGATCTACAA
This sequence comes from Acacia confusa, assembly GCA_037074495.1. NCBI lineage: Eukaryota > Viridiplantae > Streptophyta > Magnoliopsida > Fabales > Fabaceae > Acacia > Acacia confusa. Next base: position 38,899,677 of record CM073502.1, on the reverse strand, counting down.
AGATTCAAAAGGACAGTATTCGACTATAAAATGAGGAAGGCAAACAAATGTGCCTCACAAACATTCAAGCATATGATAACATTAATTAGAAGATACCTACTTATCATTTTTCCTTCAAATCGTATATTATTGCAATGGCAGGTCCAAGCAATTTTATCCCAGTTTCTGATACATCAGACAGAGCATTACTTGATGCTTTATTGTATGATGATCAGTCAAACATATCATTTTCTTCTTTACTATTTTCTAATCCTTTAGACATGTTTATTCCTCCTTCTGCTATTCCTCCTTCTGCTTCAAATGTATCTACTTCTCCCCCAAGAACAAATGTTCTTCCTCAATCTACAAGGATTGAAGGTACAACTGAAGCAGGTTCATCAAGGAGGTCTGTTAAGAGGTGTAGCACTATGGCAGAACTGATGGAGTCTACCAATCCAGTTCAGCCAATAGTGACGACAATCAATCAGCCACCAACAACAACTAGCCAGCCAGCTATAACCATTAGTCAGCCAGCAACTACTAGCCAGTTAACAACTACTAACTTATTGGAATGTAGTTGTTGTGATGTTTTACGGGAGATCATACATACCAACGAACTTCAGTGTCATAAACTTGAAGTTCACAGAAGGAGAACATGTATGATTTCCCACGCTGTTTTATTTGAAAATGTACAGGATAAATCTTATAATACTGACAGGCTTCCAATGTTTGATTTTAGTAATAAAAATTTTGGAGAAATCAAACATTTTCTAACATAGTATTGTATAGATTTACAAGCATCAGAATATAACTTGATGCATGTATTGGCCTATTATGAGGTCTTTTGTGTTGGTTCAAAATGGACAAATAATCCAAATGAACCCCACGGGAGTTCATTTCAAATCAACACTGATAATCCATTAGATAAAGGAAAACAACCCACGGTTAATATTCCATATGATACTTCATCTCTTAATCAGGGTGAATTATATAAATTAACAATGGAGCAACGAGAAATAATAAAGAGAACAACGTTCCATGATTTAAGAAATTATTTTCACTTAACCCTCGATGATGTGAGTAAACAACTAAATATGAGTACTCACACCATTCAAAAAATTTATAAAGAATGAGGGTTAACAGAGTGGCCTTACAAAAAGCTTCAAAAACTTATGAGGCAGATTTCGATATTATGAAGAGCTTTACCTCATCTTGATCCCATCTCAAGAAAAGTAAAAGAAGATGACATTAAATATCTTCAGAACGAGATAATTAAACTTTGTAATGGAGTTGAGCCACTTGCTATTAAACTTTGTTGAAATAATATGGTTTTTTGTTTAATTATTTTGTTTATGAATATTCCTCTCTCGTATTCACAAAAATTGTTATAATTATAGAAAAACAATCATATATCTATAATAAAAATTTATTTATTACTTCATTCACTTATGGGAATGAAGTTGAATAAAAATTCATAATCCATAATGCGCTGATTTGTTTGATCATGGCAAGAAATTAATCTACAATATTTTTTGACTTAATCACAATATTGCTACTACAGAAGCAAATTGGATATATTTATTTACAATCAACCATGATCATACAATCCCTTATCTTATAATTTGATGCCAAATATTCAATTTTAAGGCCTTTATACAACTGATGATATACTAAATTTATGGATCAAGCCTTGTATCATAACTTGTTTCTTGGCTTCAGGCCAACTTGTCTCATTAGCTTCAGGCTAATTTATCACTTGACTTCTAGCCAATTTGTGCCTCCTCATAGTCTCAGGCCAATTTATGCCTCATATCTCCATGGCCTTATAACAATTTATCTTCAGGATAAATAAAATATAAACATAATAAAATAAATAGATGGAATCCACTTATAGTGTAGTTGCCATAAATAATAAAAGAGAGGGGGATATATATAAAGCGATAAATAAAATAAAAGATAAAAGATAAAAGGAAATGGGTTATAAAGCAATAAATAAATTATAAATAAATGGTAAATGGTGTCCACTATACTAGTATTGCTACCATGAAATATAAGTAAATAAATAAAGCAGTAAATAAAAAAATGAAAAAAAAGGGAATGATGATATAAAACAGTAAATAAATAATAAATAAATAGAGTCCACTATACTAGTGTTACCACCATGAAAAATAAATAATGCAGTAAAGAATGATAATAAAATTAAATAAAAGGAGCCCACTAATATATACATACTAGTATTCCGCCATGAAAAATAAAATAAATAAATGGTGCCCACTAATATTAGTGTTGCTATCATGAAAAAATAAATAAATAAATAAATGTTAGGAACATAAAAATAAATACGTAAAATAAATGTTAGTAACATAAAAATAAATATAAATATTAGTAACATAAAATTAAATCTAGACTTCTAATCTGGAGTCAAATTAATAACAATAATAATAAATATGAAGTTGAAAAATCTACTCATCTTTTTAATTTTTTTTTTTATGGTATGAAACTGTCGGCATTTGTAGTGACATTTTTTTTTAAAAACTATTCTAGCCGACAGAATAGTGAATCTTTTTTTATTTTTTTTATATTATAATATTATAACATATGAGGCCCACTGAAAATTTTTTCAAAGCCTTCACATGAAAAACTGTCTCCTCTCCGTCCATTTTCAATCACTATTTTTCTTTTTCCCTTTCTCTTCTCTCTCCTATTATAATATTCACTCTTTTTCATTCTCTCGTGTCTGTCCTTTCTCTTCTTTCATTCACTCCTCTTTTTTTTTTTTTTTTTTATTCTTTTCTCCCTCTCTATCTCTTCTGCAACTCTCGCCCTCAATCTCTCTCATTTTTTTTTCAAATCCTCATATTCTAAATCATCATCGTCTCATCATCATCATCATCAAGATACCTGGTGCGCTTGGCTAATGAACTAAAGATCGACATATTTAATGGCGTGGGTCATCGCTTCGATCCCATCTCCGGCGAACCTTGGCAAAGTGGAGAATATGAATCTAGAAGAAGAGTTAAGTTTTGGCCACGTTAACAGAGAACGAAAACAGAGAGAAAGAGAACGAGCTCCCTTCCAGCCATAGTCGAACTTCGGCCATGAAGAAGGAGAGACAGGTCACGAGATCTTTGAGCGAAAATTCAAAAGGGATGAAGAGAGCTATCATGGTGGTAGGAGAGCTAGATCTGACGGGTTTTGCAAGCCAAAAGTCCTTGTCACTAGGTAAGTGTTTTTCTGGTGGTGGGATATATGCTGGAGTATGGCCTATGTTAAAGTAACAAGCTCCAAACCAGTTTCGGCTTGCGGTGGTGGTGATCATCCATGGACACAGATCAAGAGACAAAAGAAAGAGGAAAGTGATATTAAAGAGAGAAAATGAGTTTTAGACGAATATAGAGGAAAGTAATAGGAGGTATACTGAAATTCTGGGCGACGGGGAAGAACGACAGAGGAGAAGGAAGATGATGATCTTGAGACGGTGGTTGAAAAATAATGCAAGAACGTGAAGGATCAGTAAACATAGAGTGATAGCATCTTCACCGAAAAATCAAAAGAAGCACTAAGCTATAAGAAGAAGAAGCTATAAGAAGAAGAGAAGAGATTATAGAGAAAGAAAGTAGAGAGAGAAATTCTCATTTCACTCCATCTTTTTATTTTCATTGTATCTTGTAGTTTGCAGATCTCTATTTATGGAAGGAAAATGAGTCTTTTAACCATAATTTCTACCTTTTAAAATGTATATATAAAATTCATGATCAAATGGAAACGTGGGCTGCAGAGAGAGAGGCGTATGAAGATTTACAATTATGTGGGGGCTCCATATAGTACTATGCAAATAGTAACTTACTATGTGTGGATCTCATATCATCTTGTAATATTTAGAGACTGTGAGTCAATGGACATCCACATAATCAGTATATTCATAACATATATATATATATATTTTGATAACACTGTTTGTGGGTCTGTTAAATTAACCACGGTTAAGGATGGAATCGTAAAATGGACCAAACTTTAAGTACATATTCGTTTCGAATACTGATTAGAACCTTGAGCTTTTTCATCTTGATTTATACTAGATAAGTATATAAGAGAGTTTTTGTTTTGATTCATGTATATAAACATTTTTTGAACCCTCAAAACTCAAAATAGATCCCAAACAAGCTTGGGCGGCTGCAGCTGCTTCTCCTTGGTTGCCGTCTTCTCTTCATAATGGCCACTAGCTTTCTCTCCAATCAAACAAAACTCTTAACCTCCCCTCCTCTCCATTTAACCGAAGCACCCTAGCTACAAATAGGGTTAAAGGTTTGGGCAAATCATTTGTAGATCGTTATAAATGATGGTCAGCTGTTTAATGAATCCACTTATATTGATGACCTATTTAATGAATTAACAAGCTTGAGGTAAGTTTTGTCCATTAAAAAATATAAAAAATAGAGGAGTAATGTGAAAAGTTATAAATTGATTTTCCTTATTGGTTACTTTTACATCCTCTCTCTGTCTGTTATAAAATTTTATAACACTGTCATTTTGCTTGAAAAATTAACTTATTTAAATCTTTTCTCCCTTCTTATTCTCCATTCAACTCCTCTCCAACCAAACAGAGGGTTAATGTTCGAGCATAGGTGGTGTAAAATCTAGTTGAATTTCTTTTCTTTCTTTCTTTTCTTTTTTTTTTTTTAAAAAAGAGGGTTAATCACACTAGTGTTAGAGATTAGTTTATAAGTCCACCCATAGCGTCAAACTCAGTATTTATATTTACATGTTCATTTGACTCTGATTAAAGCAATTGACGGCTCCATTTTTCCTTTTGTTAGTTCCCATTGCTTACTGTGTGCGCTTCACAACCACTTCGATCGTCATCAACAACTTAAGTGTTCTTGGTAAGTAATAAACTCATTCAAATCTTCATGATGTATATGTGTGTGTGTCTTCCCCAGGGTATTATCACTCTCGATAACTTTTTTTAGTTATAATAACATTGATTTCTCTGTTTTTACAGGTAGGAAGCCATCATGTCTGGGTTAGCAATAACTTCTTCCCCCATCTGTTACCAATGGACTTACGATGTCTTCATCAATTTTAGAGGCGAAGATTCTCGATATGGCTTTACAGGGAATCTGTATAATGCTTTAAAGAATATGGGAATTCGAACTTTTATTGACGATGAGGAATTAAGAAAAGGGGATAAAATTACACCAACACTTCTCAAAGCTATTGAAAATTCTAGAATGGCCATTACTGTATTTTCTAAGGACTATGCTTCATCCACATTCTGTCTCAATGAACTTGTTCAGATCCATCAATGTATCCTAGGAAAGGGGCGATTGGTTTTGCCAATTTTTTATGATGTGGCGCCTTCAGAAGTGCGGCATCAAAAGGGCAATTATAATCAAGCATTATCTATGCATATAAAAAACCTCAAGGCTGATGAGAACAAGATACAAAGTTGGAAGCTTGCATTGCATGAGGTGTCTAATATTTCTGGCTTCCATTTCAGTCCAAGGTAATTTGCAAATCTCTTAACCTGTTTTTTTACTCCGGTTTTCCTTTAGTTTTCAAGTAAATTGACATAATTTCTTGCAAGGATGTATTAAATGAGAATTGTGACAATTTCTTTGTTGTTGCAATTTTTCAGGCAAAATAGATATGAATATCTATTCATTGAAATGATTGTGAAAGAAATTTCTCGTAAAATTGATCGGGTTCCTTTACATGTTGTTGCTAGATATCCTGTTGGGTTAGAGTCTCGAGTGAAAAAAATAACCTCTTTATTACAAATTGGGTCCAATGAAGAGGCCATCATGGTAGGAATTTGTGGGATTGGGGGAATTGGTAAAACAACAATAACACGTGCTGTATATAATTCAGTTGCTGATAATTTTGAAGGCATGTGCTTTTACCATGATATCAAAGAGGACTCAAGGAAACTTGGCCTAGCACGAATTCAAGAGACAATACTTTCAGAGATTGTAGGAGTGGACATCAAAATACAAGATGTTAATAAAGGAGTTGAATTGATAAAAATGAAACTCAGACAAAAGAAAATTTGTATGATTCTCGATAATGTTGACAAACATGAGCAATTGGAAAAATTAGCTGGTGATTGCTATTGGTTTAGTGGAGGGAGTAGGATCATTATAACCACAAGGGATAAGCGTTTACTTGTAAGACATGGGATTGGAAGAATATACAACATGGAGGCTTTCAATGCTCAAGAATCTCTTGAATTGTTAAGTTGGAATGCTTTCAAGAGTGACCAAGTAAACCCAAGTTACATGAAGGTGTTGAATCGTGCTGTAATTTATGCACAAGGCCTTCCACTTGCCCTTGAAGTAATAGGTTCCAACTTGTGTGGAAGGACTATTGATGAGTGGGAATCTCTGTTAGATGCATATAAATTAATTCCCAATGAAGGCATTCAACAAGTATTGAAGATGAGCTATGAGGGTCTAGATCAAGTTGAAAAAGAAATATTCCTTGATATTACTTGTTTCTTCAAAGGGAAATATTTGAAAGATGTCAAATATATGGTGGAAGTAGTTCATGGCTTTAACAATTTAAGTTATTTTATTGGAGTGTTGGTAGATAAATGCCTCATAAATATTGAAAATGATGATCGTATTGAAATGCATGATTTGATACGAGATATGGGGAGAGAAATTGTTCGACAAGAACAACCAAATAAGCCAGGAAAATGAAGTAGATTATGGTTCCATCAAGATATTGTTGATGTTTTGGAAGAAAATAGAGTAAGTAACACTTATTGGGCTGATTTACCTTGTTTCGGCCTTGTGATTTTGTTGTTCTCAATTTCTTGGCAGAATATCCTTATCCAAGTGATTTAAGGTTGTTTCTCTTTCTTTGTGAAGTTATTGACTCGTTTTTATATTCATAGTTATTACTCTTAGTCAATAGTTGTCAAAGCGGCATGGCTACCGCTATGCTCGGATGATGTCTCGGGTTGGAGCCTCATTCCTCTACAGAGGAGGGATAGGTTAGGGGTAAAATTTTAAAAACAATGCATAGTTATTAATTCCTTTTGTCTCACTCATAAATTCAATGCATTAAATGGTTGGAAAACAAAAGAATGGGTTGAACGGAATAGTTTATGATAAGGTTAAAAAAAACTTTTTACTGGAGCAAGACCTGTTGGATTCTTAGAACTGATTTTATAGATTTGGTCAATGAAGTTCTTGCCCTTATATATATATGTTAAGTGTTTAATTTTTTTTTTATCATTTTTGAAAAATAAAGAGTTTTGTATTATAAACGAAGGTTTTTTTTAAAAAACAAAACATATAAAATGATATAGAAGTCTATGAAAAATTTCATATCTTACAAAAGTAAATTAATTTTTTTTCCCCGAAAAGCATAGAAAGGGTTCAAATTAAAGGGTAAGAACGTAATAAGGGCATATAATCCGTAAGTTTATCTTGATTCAGTCAACTTAGATTGCTCTTGGCTGATTAGCTGATCAAGTAGCGAATGTAGTAAGATCATAATCAAGTTCACATGATGCAAAGTTTATTGCAAAGTATAAACTTCTTCGTTATATTGCTTAAAAGTTGTATATGCATATAAGTTGAGGCTGAGTTCAAGATATATTTGGTCCATTTACTCGGTTGCGGGATTTTATATGCCAAAGTATGTCACTATTTTGAATTTGTGGCAAATTGTTTTATATCTATTATTATAGATGCTTCAAACTTCTAATATTTCATGAAAACTCACATTTATTATTGTGTTGAAAGGGCACAGATGAAGTAAGGATGATAGTTCAAGATAGTTCGTCTGAATGCATAGAAATAAACTCGGACGGAGAAGCTTTTAAGAGTATGACAAAGTTAGAAATTCTCATTTTTGAGAATGTAAAATTTTCGGAAAGTCCCAAATATCTTCCGAAAAGCTTAAAAGTGCTCAAATGGAAAGGGTATCCTTATTCATATTTGCCTCCTAATTTTTGTCCAAAGAAACTTGTTATGCTTGACATTGGGCATAGTTATTTGAGTTCATTGGATACAACTCAGGCAAGATCGCTATCTTATTAATTAGCATTTTTTGTTAGCTTGTTTGTACTCCGATAATTTTTATAAAACTTCTTATATGGCTTTGGTTATTGCAGACTTTGGGTAACTTGAGCTGTCTGAATCTGGGAGGTTGTGAATATGTTATAGAGATACCCAATCTATCGAATGCAAGAAATTTGAAGGAACTAGACCTTTTTGGTTGCAAGAATTTAGTTGAAATTCATGATTCAATTGGCTATTTGCCAAAACTTGAGAACTTATATTTAAATTATTGTGTCCGGCTTAAGACCTTTCCACGTGCCATCAAGTTACCCTGTCTTAGAGAGCTCAATCTTTATGGCTGCTCAAGTCTGAAATACTTTCCGGAAATACTTGAAAAAGTGAAAATAAGAGATCTATGTTTATATGAAACTGGAATAGAAAAACTGCCTTGGTCGATTTGCAATGTTTTGGAGCTTAGGCGGTTATGGATGGGACAGAGTAGTCAGGTCATTGAGATCCCAGATTGCATTTTTCTATTGCCAGAACTAAAAATGATCAGCATTGATGGTAATCATGGGAAGGTAATAATATCATCTAAATTGAAGGAAGCCGAAGAACAGGCAATTTGGTCCAAGCAATGCGATCCCAACAGAGTTGTACCTATTCTTAAGCTCCTAAGATGTAATATATCAGATGACGTCCTTAGAACTTGTCCCAGTGGATTTATCAATGTGGTACATTTGGACTTGACGGGTAATAATTTCACAATTTTGCCCGTATGGATAAAAAAATGTCAATTTTTGCGGATCCTTAAGTTAAATGAGTGCAAGCATCTGAGAGAAGTTGAAGGGATTCCACCAAACATACAACATTTAGGGGCAATAAACTGCGTATCATTGAGTTCAGAGGCCAGAAGCTTATTATTGAGTGAGGTTGTCAACTTGTCATCAACTTCTGTCTTTGATTTTCTTTTTTCCTGACATTCACATATGCGTTGATTTTGTGCATTTTGATCAACACTGGTTTTGATTCACAGGAATTACATGGAGATCCAGGCAGATATGATTTTTTGGGAGAAACGCGCTTTTATGTGCCGAGCAGAAGGATCCCAAAGTGGTTTGAGCACAAAAGCATAGGAGCTTCCATTTCTTTTTGGTTTCGTAACTCCTTCCCGCCTGCTCTATGCATGTGTATTCTTTTTAAGCCAAGGGATGCTGTTTTTCATCCAAAATATTCCCATTCTTCTTCTAAGTTTGATTTACGGTTGTACATCAATAATGGAGAAGCACGGAGTTTTGTTGATTCACAAAATTTTGATGATGATCATTTAGTTGTGTACTATCTAATAGAGGATCATATAGCTCATAATATGATAGAAAAACTATGTAGAAAAAATCAGTGGAATCATGCACGAATTTATATATCTGCATCTGTACAACATGACGGCCTGGTTATAGAAGAGATGGGGATGTTTGTAATCAAACAACTTTGTGAGATGGAAGATATCAGTTTTACAAATCCTTATCTTCAAACATTGGATTCCACTTGGGGTAATCAAGGTTTGCGTCCTCTATCATTGCTAGTTTGAGTTTTTCAAATTAAAATTGCATTATTCTCCAAATTACATATTCATTATAGTTCCTTGTCAGTTCCACAACCTTTCATAATATATTTATGTACATTACACAGATTTTAGATGATGGTGATGATGAATATCTATTTGAGTTTTCATCAGTTGATTGTTATAGTAAAACAAACATTATTTTGCTGAATTTTGCATGGTCAGATGTCTTCGGTGCATGATTTATTATTTAACATGATCATAAGATCCATTTGGCAATGTGAAAACACAATTCACACACACACACACACACACAAATAATTACCGTTAAAATCATTTATAGAAATATTTCAGCCTATGCATGTCATCACAGTTAACACAATAACATCAGCATGCTATACAACAAGGAAGGAAATTTTTATTTTCATTAATTCCCTATAGAGAAGCCCTAATAGATATGATTTAGAACAAAATAACTATTTGTCGTCCTTCAGCGGAACAAGTGGGTACAAACAGTGGCGAATCTTGGAATAAATATTTTGGGGGATGTATACTCATTGACTAATAAAAAAAATTATTTAAGGGGGCCAAATATATAAGTTTTTGAGATAAATGTATACATTTTTGGACCAAATGTATAAAAAGAATCCTATTCACATTAAATTTTTTTCACAGATTTTTTTTCCCCTTGTCTCTATGAAGCTCTGCCAGTGGGTACAAAGATGAAGGAAAAAGAAGTAATAGTTAATAAGAAAAGATGGTTGATGGAGATGACAATTTTGCATCAGTAAGTCCATATTTTTAACGTTCTGTAAAATACTTGATATACATAGTGTTGGTGACCTTTCTTGTTAATCATATTTAATTTATTACAACAATTAACTTGCAGAGCTCAACTGCCTTTATATGCACAAAGAGAGCAAGATATGCACAAAGAGAGCAAGAAATAGCCCAATCAATCAGGATGACAATGAGGCAATCACACCTCAAGTCCCATTTGTCAAAGCTCTAGAAATAATTAATAATAATCCAGGTACACTATATTCAACCCAATACCTTCAATATACTACAATTTTCACCAATTTTTATGTGCATACGACTTTTGACATATTACATATTTCATTGTGTCATAACTTCTTGTTTTCTTTCATTAACGTAACTTTCAGTTCGTCTCTCCATTATCTACACATCATTGGAGACAATTTATGTAGAGTATTAGTGAAAAAACACTCTACAACAAATAAAGTATTCTTTTTATCAAAATAATAAAAGAAACTGAAATAGCTCAAGTTTTAAAGAGAATTGGCCTAGCTTCACTTTCATGGTAAATATAATGACAACAAGATACCACTCTAGTCCTTATTACATGTCCAATTTGATCAAATCTCACATAATAAGAAATAAAAATTAAGGCCTTTAAATATATGTGTTAATTTGATTCAGTTTTTTTAAAAAAAAATTGCCCTTTTTTAATAATGAGTATTGAAAAAAAAAAGGAGACGTTATACACTCTCTCCCATCTATATTTTCAATAGGTTAAAATTGAAAGACAATTTAATGACTTATATTTAGGAACCATTTTTTTTTTTTACATACCAAACTTATAATAAGGACAAGAGTGGTAATGAAGTGATAGTGTGACATAATAATAATCACATTAATTACTTTCCAAATAGGTTAATTTCAAAGCTCTATTAAATTGATGTATAATATTAAGAATGAGTAAAGGGGCTATCTTGGTACCCTTGTTCAGGAGCATCCTTGATGGACCTTGATTTGAATATAATCCAACAATATGCAAATCTCTATCTAAACTGAAGCAAAAAAATATGTGACTAACAGGTAATAGCATTGAAGATGAAGTGGCTATCCTTGCGTCCTTGTTGGGAAACACCCTTTTATGATGAGTCAGGCAATCACTAAGGTAATAAGAGATAAGTGGATTTCATGAAAGTGTATATATGATTTTAACCAAATTAAAATCCTAATTGGTGTTTGGATTGCATGACTTCAGCAACAACAAGATGTAACATCCACCAATGTTCAATAAGTTCCAAAAAGCTTTGAAGACACTAGAAAAACCAAAGGAAAGGAGATAGTAATCTATGATAACACCATGAATGAGTAATGACATGGCAATCTGTAGTAGGTATTCATTTCATTAATTATAAAAAGAATGTTGTTACATGTCTCTTTAATTTTTTAATCTTTCATTAATTAATTATGTGTTTTAATAGCAGTTTGGTTGAAAAATATATATGTGTATATTAAAGTTTTCCCACTCTAGGAAATTAAACAATTTACCACTCTTTATTTCTAACTCCAAATTAAAGCTGTGTTTTGTAAAACCATGACCTCATGAAATCAAATTATCATCTCCTGGAATCAATTCCATGCCTTTCTACACCAATTTAATTACTTAGATATGTTGTCTTTGTTTGCTATAGCCTTAAAATAAAGTGAAATGTAACTGATGTACCATATATAATCGGTTTTACCATTCCATTTTTTCCCTGTTATAGCCAAACTTTTATTTGCAAAGTCTGAAAATTATCATACTTTACAGAAAACATAATTAAAAATATTAAATTTTATATGTTAGTCTTCATGAAGCAATTAACCTTTGCATTGGTTGGAGCAATTAATCTAATATTGGACAGCTTTCATTGTTGGGCATTATGTCTGGATTTTTAGAATCCTTGTGTACGTATAAACCTGCGCTTTATATCTTGGTCATTCTCTGCTTTCAAATATGTAACCACCCCAATAGCTTGACTTGTATGACTAATCCTTACAAAAAAAATGGTATGTGGTAAATCCTAGAATATACCATGGCGAAATGAGGTAAATATGGTACAGATGTATGGTCAGAAACATCTCAGAAAAAGTATGGGACCTTGAACTTAAAAATCAGTTTAAATATCATCTCTCCATAAATCTGTTCTGTTTAAACAAACTTACGAAGATAAGAATAGAAAGCAGAGGAACGTAGTTGGTTGGAATTTCTTGTTCTTTTCTCCGAAGTTATGTATGATTGTATTCACATGGATAACGTACATGTTATGCTGTCAATTACTGCAACTGAGTTTCATTCTTCATCTATGCTTCTCAATTACCATAGCTATTACTTTATTGTTTGAAGAATAGATATGATTTTATTTCATTACAGTTTACAATAGCGGAACAAAACAGGGCATACTATTATGTATGTTTATTAAGGTTATATTCTAGCTGTATATTACCATGATTTTGCTGTTGATGTGTTGTGACTTGTGTACTTGTAACATCCTCTCAATGTATACGAATCCATGGGCTATATATATGATTTTAGGTTATTCCTATTATTGATATATTTTGAATGCTCTGTTATGTAAAGTTCCCAGTCTATTTGCTTTAAGTTGAAGCTTTGGGATGCTCTTGTCAAACTACAATTTCTAAATATAAATTTTATGCTATTTGCCTTTTGAAAATAATATACCTCTCTCTTCCACTCTCATATTTAATACTCTTTGGCCTCGGGATATCTTAGAAAATAATAAATGACAAGTAACCAACTTAATCAAATTTTTTTAATTTTCACAAATTAATCATAGGTTATATTTTTAGGACTGCAGGGACTATCTGGTAAATTGTTCTTATGAAACCAGCGGAGTGAATAGACATTTTAAAATCACCTAATTAATGAAGACATACAAAAGAATCAAATTGATGTGGTATATAATTAAAAGAGTAAAGATGCAAATCTTTTAAAATGGTGGATAAATGTCACCACTGTTTAGCCTTTTTTCTTTTCTTTTTTTCCTTCGTTTACAAAGCAACTGTTTAGTTGATACAAAACAAATGTGTGTTGCCCTCTTTAGCCTTTTGATTTTCAATTTTCTTTGTAAAATTACAGACCGCAACTTCTGAGAATTTTCCGAGAAATCACAAACCATCTTCACTACTTCACAAATAGCAGCAGGCTTCACGTGGGAGCATCAGATGCAATTTTCCTTTTTACACAGATATAGGGCTTTTATACAGGATTTAGCTTCCCAGGGAGAGCTCAGTTCCCCTAAACTGTTCAGATTAGATTCGGATGGTTCAATTTTTTTTGTTACTCTCTATTTTTCTTTAAAAAATTATTTAAATGGGTAGAGAATCTAAACCATTTAGATGCAATTTTTTTTTACTCTTTGTACCAAAAGCCCTTTGGAAGAATATATGGAGAGTCAATGTTCAGCCGAAAATACAGCACTTCCTATGGAGACTAGGAGCTGGAGCTATAGCAACCTGTGAGGCCCTCTACAAACGAAAATGTGCAAGTAATCCTCTGTGCCCTATCTGTTTGTCTGAAGAAGAAACCATAGAGTATCTTTTATTTTTATGTCCTTGGACCAAACATTGTTGGTTTGGAAGTCCCTTAGGGATGAAATTCACCAAATGGGATATGAGAAGATGTGATGAATGACTTTGGAATATGTTGACAGGACATAGCATACTGGACATCTATGGGAAGTCAATTTTCTCAACCATGTGCTGGTGGATTTGGAAGAAGAGATACAACTGGATGTTTAATGGAGATAGGCTAGATCCTATGGAGGTGGTGAGGTTAGTCAATGCACAAGTAGAGGAATTCTGGAACTCAAAAGCAAAGGAAAGGGTCACACAGGATAATTTATTCAGAAGAAGTAACTAGAAAATTGTATTGGATGGCGCCTAATGGAAACATAGTGAAAATCAATGTTGATGGAGCATTCAAAGAAACCACCAAAGAAGCTGGAATAGGAGTGATCTGCAGAAACAACAAGGGAGAGTTTTATGGGAGGTCTGGGAAAATCAATAAGGTCAGATTCTTCTTTTATGTTAGAGTGTGTAGCAGTAAAAGAAGCATTGTCTCATAGAGGTAAATTCCATGGCTTGCCTGTTGTAATTGAAACCGACTGTGAAAGCTTGTACAGATTGATCGTGAATAAAATTGTGAATGACTGTGAATGGAGGAGTAAAGAAATATTGGAGGAGATTTTTGTCCTGCTTGATTCATTGGAGGATGTTACATTTTCTCTAGTAGCTAGACAGGGAAACAAAGCTGCAGATCGAATTGCAGCAGAGGCAGCAAGGAAGATGTATCAGCCGATTTGGTTGAATTCTTATCCATCTTCTTTAAGCAAACTCATCCTTGATGATTCTGTGTGTGGCAAAAACTTTTGTGATAATGCTAATAGTTTGAATAACCGAAATGGTATAGGCTAACTGATAGGTATTTTGCTGATACAATAGGATTATATGTTTAGTACTTAATAGGTTGTTTGTTTCATAGGCTATTTGGTAAGAAGTGTGATAGGTTAAATAATAGGTTTTTTCGAGAGTTCAATTGGATTGGCTTCGGCTATTAGTGTGTGTAATACTTTCTTTGTTAGTAATAAAATTTGTTTTTCCGGGCCCAAAAAAACAAAGGCTTCCTAGGGAGAGCTCAACTCTCCTAAACCGTTCAGATTAGATTTGGATGGTTCAAATATTTTTTTTTTACTCTCTATTTTTCTTTAAAAAATTATTTAAATGGGTAGAGAATCTAAAATAAAGATAATCTCTTAACTAATATTTTAAAAAATAATTTTTATTTAAAAATCATTAAATATAAAAAACTAAAATTTGGACTGTTCAGATCAGATCTGAATGGTCTTGGGGAGCCAAGCTCCACCTGCCTATCCAAAGGATTTTAAATAGGCAGGGAAACTTGGTCCATTTTATATTATCACATTTTGGCCGGTTATAGAGGATTATGTTAAAAAAGTATGACTGGTCACAAATTCATAAATATAATGAACTTTCTAGACTAGTTTCTTTATCTAAAAGATATTATTTAGATTAATTTCCCCACACAACCGGTTTAAAAAGATAAAAATAAAAAGTGTTGATTATTTTTAAGACCATTGTTTTGTTTAACTGATCTAAAAGATGAAACTTTTTAGACCATATGTTTCTTATAACTTATCTAAAAGATGAGGAATAAAAAAAATAATGCATTTATTACTTTTAAGATATTTTACACAACTAGTCTACAAATTCAGACGTGTTAGACCTAATATAAGCCAAGTCATATCTAAAAACTCTAACTTTTTAGATCTAATGTTTGAGTAACCGGTCTAAAAAGTAACAAACTTTTCAGACCAGTTATATCGATACCTTATTACTTTTTTAGACCGGTTATATCGAAACTTAATCCAGAACTAGTCTAAAAAACGATTTTAACTGGTCTAAAAAGTGATTTTTGCATTACTGTTTGATTTTGAAATTGAACTTTTTTATGTTTTCTTTTTAATTTTTCACAATTAATGAGTTTTGGTTTTGACCATAATACTTAATCACATTAACTTTTAATTATCACTGTTAAACTTAAACCAAATTCATAACTTATAGGACTAAATATCATAATTTAAAAATAGAAGGATCAAAATTTAAATTTGATCAAATTATAAAAGCAAACTACTCCTTTTGGTCCTTATTAATTATAAGACACCAACTAACAAATGTATTTCGCCTTTTTTATAAGGCATTTGCTTGTTCCCAAGAAACATTAATTATTTTTTTCATATATGCCTATAATTAATAAGGGTAGTAGATGAGAGTAATAATTAATATGATATTAAAGTTTAGTACAATTAGTAGAGATAGTATTGAGAATTGTTTAAATTCTAGGACAATTTTATTGACTTTAACTTTTTTTATTGATTTATAAGAATTGTTAGGTAGTGTCTAGTAACAAAAATTAGAGGGAGTATGATATTAACAAGTTATAAGGCTAAGTAACATTGCAACCACTGACGCGTGTAATGTGGGGCGAGCTTCTGCTTGACCTTGACTTGAGAAAGGAATAATGGTCCATCAATTCGTAAATAATTAAACATTGGTTTCACAAAATTGTGTCAGATGTTTAAAAATTTGAGGAATTTAAGGTTTATACAATAGGATTCTAAAATCCAGACATAATGTATAGGAATCGAAACTGTCCATAAGAGAAGTGATTTGATGAGCTTAAATGGCGACTGCATTATGAAGAAGGAGCAAGTTGATGAACTCAGAGATAAACATACATAGTATTATTTCATATATTCTACACCTTTGCTTAAATTGAGCTGAACAAAAGCCCTAACTTATTAGTAAAGGACAATTATATCCAATTTTAAAGCAGCTTTAAAACTTTTCCACAGAAAAATCTGCTTGGCAAAATATACCCCAATTAGAGTTATAATTCTATTAATCTCCAAAGGCTCTTAGAGTCTCAGGGTTGCTCATCCCATAACCGATCAGCTATAGATCCATAACAGAGTCTTATGAACTCCTTCTATTGCCTCTCAGAGTTATAATATAACTCTGATTGATGCCAAAAGACATTGGGGAAGATTACTAGAAGAAGATTCTTTCTTTCTTTTTTTTTTTGCTATAAAAAAGTTTTGGAAGGGTTCGACATCAATCCCTCACCAAGGTTAGGGTACGGCTTCAGGCTCTTTGAGTATTTAATAGGGACTTACGAGATCGCCTACCGAAGGATTCTCAACGACGGCAGTGGGGATTGAACACATATCCCTTTGGGGCTTGACAAAATCTTTTACCATCTACACCAATTCCCTTCCGCACTAGAAGAAGATTCTAATTAATAAGGATATTGAGGCTACTCAATCTACGAATATAGAGAAGGAATATATTAGAAGAGTCCAAGGGGTTAGATATGCTTACATGGGCCTTCAGATATTTAAGAACGCAAGAACTTTTCTCTAAAATTTTGCGCTAACAGCGTACCTCTCTGTACTCCCAAACTCAAACTTTTGCAAATTATGACGCAGGTGTCTTGTCTAGGTCCCTTCCTTTTAAAAAAAGGCAGGTCCTCTATTTGGCTCAAGAGAACTAAGGTTTAATGGGGTTAAGTGAATGAAAATTAGGCACAATCCACCAAAAATGTAGGTCCTCACTTAGGGCCACTTCTAACGTTGATTCTCTCTTCTCTTGACATCTTATGAGCCTCTAATACCCCTTATTTGATCTCTCTAAAGGGTACTTAGGTCCTAGGCTCTCTACCCAGATAAAGTCCAATCATGTAAATATTTGTAAGTACGCTACTTTTAACCCTTTTTGTAGTATTGTCAAAAGCCCATATTATTTTTTATAATCAATTTAGGGTCTCGTGAATAGGAGCTATGTGATGCTTAACACTTTAGCCATGCACAATCGACTCCTGAACCCTACTTTGGTTTTCACACACAATTTTGGTTTTTTCAAAAGGTTTCCAAAATTATCTTTGTTTTTAAATTGGGAGAATTACATTTGGGTCCCAAAGACCAAAAATACTTACAATAGGACTTTTTTGATAGTAATTACAGAAATTTTAACAACTGAAAATGTTATATTAACAACTGAGACTTTTTTGATATTAGAATTCTAAGACTTTGTATTTTTTTTCTATTTCTTGGGACTCAAATGTAATTCTCCCTATAAAATTTGGGGGGCAACCCAATGATTTTTCCTCCTTCCTTAGGAGACAGAATTCTGGGCGCCACAATTGTGAATTCAATTCCATGAATTCATGTTGTCAACGTGTTTAAGGCAGAAAAATGACTCACTTAAAATATACATTTTCATTAAGTTAATGATGAAAATTCATAAGTATTGTATTATATATTAAATTCTTATAATGATATATGATGATCGTATTCTTGCTTACAAATTAGAAAGATTGTTAATTAGTAACATGTTTACCACACCAAACAATTGTCAAAACAATGCTTATCATCCATTTCTAACATCAATTTTTTGGTTATGCTGCTGATCATTAACGACAAGTGATTGAAGTTTATCATTGTATGTGTTATTGCTTATAAAAAATGCAGAGGAAATAAACCATGTGATAATCAATTCTGGGATAATATACCACTAGAATTGTACTTAGGAGTTAAACCATACCTTGGACCAGAATTAGATCTGTTACACGAGCGTACTCCTGACCCACACAGCCTTTGTTATTCACAAAATGATGATGATGAAGATTATTATTCATAGAAGAGGAGCACATCTTGTGCTAAGTGTAGAGAATTACTTTATGAAGGTGTATGACAAAATAATGGGATCCATTTTCCCTACCCAATTAGGATGGCTAGGGGAAGTTTGTCCCATCTAGACCGTCTAGATTTATTTTTTTTTACTTTTTATTTTCAAAAAAAAAATATTTTAATAGTAGAGAATCTAAAATAAAGATAATCTCTCAACTAACATATTTTTAAAAAATAATTTTTTCATTTAAAAAAAGACATTTAAAAAAAAATTAAATTTAGACGGTGCAAATGGGACAAGCTTGCCAGGGAAAGTGGATCCCAAAATAATGTGCTTCAATTTTATTCCTTACACTCGTGGAATGGCTATCTTCAGGACAATGATGGCTATCTTCAGGACAATGACTCAAATAAACTTCATGTTACATTTGACTTTCAAAGGCTAAAAGTTTTCTTCAAGAAAATGAACTGCACCATACAGCATAATGAATGCGTGCGTGCGTGCGTGTGTATATATATGCATGTTGGATTTTGTATCTAAATCCTATGAGTTATAAATAAGAAGTGGTTGGAGAAGAAGAGGAAGAGGGGAGGTGAAAGAGGTGTATGGGTAGAAGTCTCATATTGGACAAAACATGAGAAGTGGAAAGATATATAAGTGATGAGTCACAAATGTACTATGTGTTAAGGCACAATTTGAGTTTGAAATTGATCAAATATAATTAAAAAGCTTAAGAATAATAAGCTAAAATCATGGTTTTGATGTCAGGCATACCCTCACAAGTGTTCTTGTGTGTTTTGCAGGTTTTAATCATAAAAAGAAGCTATTTGGAGACTCCGCGGAAGTCAAAAAGTGAAGCCACAAAGAGGAAACAGTAAGTTGGCGCCCAGGGCGCCAATCCTATGCAAAAGTGGCGCCCAGGGCGCCATTTCTAGGGAGAAACAGAAAGTTGGCGTCCAGGGCGCCAACTCTCTGTCCATTTGGGGAAAATGGCGCCCAGGGCGCCAGAAGTGCGGTAATCCTGATTTTTAATTTTTGGAAAGTTTTTGAGCCACAAAAAAGGAAGGAAAATCAAGGATTTTAGAGATTTAGAAACCCAATTGGATCAAAAAACATAAAGGAGGCAACCCTAGCAAAAAGAGGGAGAACTTCTGGCACAAGAAACAACTCGACGGCATTGGAGAGGAGATTAAAGCACTTGTGGAGATCCACCTTTCCCAACATCTAGAAAATCATTCCATCTTCATCTTTTCTTCTTTGTTTTGTTAATTTAGCCATGCTTGGCTAATTTCCTTTTTGTAGTTAGGGCTAGGATGAACCTTATGCAAATTTGAGTATTTGGTTGAATTCTTGTATGAATCTTGGTTTCTTTGATTGAATGAATTTTCTTTGCTTAATGCTTTCTTAAAGATTGATCACCTTTAAGATTGTCCATAAGTTGATGTATGACAATAGAGATGTTGGTGCATTTAACTGGAACTTGTTAATTCATCATAAAATTGCATGACCTAGACATAGGCTTACGAATTTATGCGATCATAGGATTCTGGTTCAAGATTTGATCTTTCTAGACAATACTAAGACATTAGGTTGTTTTTAAAGATAAAATAGGCTAAGGTAGCATCAAGACATTGGGACTTAGTTTAACCTTAGAGAATCGATCGTCAATCTGGGAATCATAATCAATTAGATCTTTAATCCAAATACTTGAGGGAGCATAGGGGGATTCTAAGTCCTAGCTACGTTTTACTCGACTGATTATCTTTTTTAAACATTCTCTTGCGAATCTTCATCTTGAATTCTTTTCTTTCTTTGATTCTTAGTTATAACTCATCTTTTATTACTCAAAATTGTCCAACTAAGGTGAAAATAGCGAATTAGTGATTGAATAACTATTCCTCGTGGGACGATACTTTTTCACTACTTTATTACTTGTAACGACCGGTGCACTTGCCGAAGTCGCCCCTATCAATAAGCCTCCACTTCACTCTTCTAAATTAGCCCTTTAGGGCACCCTACTTTTGTGGAGGAGAGAGGACACAGGTAGGCGTCACTCCTAGTAGATCATAAATGTTATGGTCCTCTAGATCTGGCTTTTGTGGTTATGAAAAAGGGGCAAAAATCACATTTTAGTGACTGTTAGTTTGACTAAAAATATTAACATAGATGATGACTCAGCGAATTTTTATCCTAGTTGGTGGTGAAGGAAAAATAAATAAATAAAAAAAATCCACATGGCCACGCCTTGTCTCCTTCCTCTCTTCATCCCTCAGCTTGTGTTTCCCTTCCTCCCATCGTCCCCTTTTTTTCCTGTCAGTAGAGAAAGTTGGACGAGGAAGAGAGAGAAAGGACAGCTCAATACCATTGCAGCGTCATCGCTATTGCATTCGCTATCACCATTTGGTTTTGGACCTACAGAGCTTCAGAGATCGAGTCGCCACTATCACTTCATCTTTCTCTTTTTGCACAACACCATGGGTCATTGTTTCTAGTTTTTCGGAGAGGTTCTGTTTATTCCAGTGCTGAGTTTTGCATCTTTCTGGTGACATTATTCTTTCTCGCCATCCTCCCTCCACTCCATCGCCGTAGTTGATCTCACCTCCACACCTCCATCATTTTCCATTCACCACTACCACTTTTCTCCAGCCTTTTCTTCTTCACCATCACAGATTCCTTCCTCTATTTTCATCATAGCTGACAAACCCACTTTTTATCTACACCTCTCGCTGTTGAACACTCCCACAGAAAGTCGAGCCCCGATGGTGATGATGATGGACCTTAAACTATGGAAATATTGATCAATGGTGAAGAACTCTGAGAGAAAGAAGCCAATCGAAAGCTCTGATGGTGGTGAAAAGAAAACTCTCCATTGGTCATTTCTCTAAGATAATCGGTAGATGCAGCCTTCCCCCGGGACAATGATGGGTCGTTGGCAAAACCCATCTCACAAAGAAGATGATCCGGCATTCAGAAACTGATGACGGTTTAGAGATCCAAACATTGTGCTTGCACATGGCTGTCGGGAATTTGGGTACGGGAAAGGGTTGGTTAGAACCATAATTGGGAGAGTTGGGACTAGAGCCATTGTCGTTGTCATCATCATCAGAGTTGGAGGTGGAGCAGGAGCAAGAGCAAGAGAACCAAACTAGACGGTCATTAGACTCATAGAAGCGCTCTTCTTCGTCTGCTTCATCCTTGGCTTTGCTCATTGTTTTGTTGGGCATTCCCATTTCCATGAAAATGCCCATAAATCGTTGAATGAAACCTGTGAAGATGCGACGGTAAATGATGGTGGTGTGGCCATCTATGTTTTCACCATGGGTCATTGGGATGAAGAGATGAAGGAGACGGTGTGTGGATTTTTTTAATGTTAGAAGCACATGTAGATTTCTTAAAATTTATTCTTTTTCCCTTCACCGCCCACTAGGATAAAAATTCACCGAGTTATTATCCATATTAGCATTTTTTGTCAAACCAACGGTTAACATAACAAAAATGTGATTTTTGCCTTTTTTTCATATATAACCACATAGTCATTTTTCACCTCAAAAAAACATTTCGTGTTTGACGCACTTTGGATATAAGCTCATGTGTATTTTTGCACCTTATTAACCTTATATCTTTTAATCTGCTTGATGAAATTTTGATTGTTCTCATATGATTGGTAAACATGATTGATTATGAATAGTTTGTTAGAATATTCTAATTGAGAAAAACAATCTGTATCATGTCAATTTTAATTACATATTAAATAATTTTAAATAACATTTTTTTAAAGGTGATAGTTATTGTTTGTAGGAGTTACTATTGATTAGATATGATAATTCATATTTCGCGCAAGCTACAGCCAGGTTAGTTTATTTTAGCTGTTTGATTTCTTTTTCCCCTGTACCAGTGGTGGACCCACACTTCTGCCTATGTGTGACACAAAAAGAAAGCTAGAACATAAAAATGATTTTCTCCCCATCCTGTGTCGTATGTCCATTTTAAAAGGAAAAAACTGATAGTTTATCACCAAATGTTCTAGCTTCATAAAAAAGGACCCACACTGATGTTTTCAATGAGTCAAAGATAATTTATCATCAGCCTGTGTCGTATAGTTTTCTCCCCAAATGTTTTGATTATTTCATTCATTCTGTAATTGATAAACTTACTCCCTTACGTAGGTTATGTCTGCCATCTGCACTTACTCCCCTATAATTGAACAATGCATTTCATGTTGTTAGAGACTGCCTTATTGCCAATTTTTCATAGTTTTGTACTTCAAATAAGTAGTAGACACTTTAGATTTTGTAATATACAAGTCCTAATTTTTGTTGAAAGAAACCTTCAGTACCAAGGACTTGCTGTCAGTGTCCTCTGAAATACACATATCTGATCCAGTTGTGGATTCAGCACTGATATGCCAACTCACTTCTGGAGCTACCGCAACTAAGGAATCACATTCTGACTTTCTATTTTTTTTTTTTTTTTTCCATATGAGTTTTAACATATAACTCATGATTATTATTCTTGGTTATTTTTTTTCATTTGATTTTTGATTATTACTTTTCTATGTTAAGTTAAAGTTTTCTTTTTTTTTTTATTGTTTATATTCTTTTCTTTTCTAATGCGTTTAAAACTTTTCTTAAAAAAAATTTTGAGAGTGTTGCCCCTGAATCCCACCATTAATTGTACACCCACAGACCTAAAATCTTGGGTCCGCCATTACCTTGTACTACTGATGTTATTTAAATTCATAAACATCATCAATCTTAACTTTAATGTTTCATTGTTTTTGCAGACTAGTACCTGATGCAAAAGGATAAACTGTGTCTCTGGATGAGACCAAAGAAACATTGAAACAGGCTGGTGTGCCTGAGGACCAAATGGCGGCGTCACTAGAAAAGAAAGTCGGGTTTGTTCGTGCCGGAGTAGAGTCACAGACTGATTGTGGGATTAAAGCTACGTGATTTTTTTTTTTTCAACTAGATGACTTAAACATATTTAAAGCATGTTTTTGGTCAAGACTGTTTGACTCCCGATTAATAAATAATAAAAACATAATTACTAATTAATATACAAAACAAACCTATTTTAGTTAAAAGCTGTCATCTTTCAGTTTTTTTAAATTTTAACAATTTTCACCTATTGTTTATTTATATTGTCCTGTAACCCACGATTTATTCATACAAATCTACTAATAAGTCAATTTTTGACAATTGTGACCACAACAACTCATTGCTTCTTATCAATTTATGACCCCTCTACACTCAAAAATGGCAATTGTGTGACCATTCCATTTTTAACCTGATAATTGTTCAATGACCTTACTGTTATATATCTACGTGTGACTTTTTTTTCCTCCTAATAGATTTATACTTGGTAAGTATAGCAAAGTTTTTTCTTTTAAAGGCTATTTTTTTGTACCTGATTAATAAATAATAAAAATATAACAGTTAGTAAAAAAGTAAATTAAATTTATTAACAGGGAGGAATGAACTGCTTCAATTATTATTATGTTTTACTAAAAGGTACTTCTATTAAACTTCAACAACAGTGCAAATATAGAATGGGAAACCAACCAAAAATAACAAAACAATAACAAACAAAACCAAGAAACTTTAACAAGGAAACAACTAGCAAACACCCATTCGATAGCTAGAAATCGGTATAATGTAAGAAACTTTATAAATAGAATTGGAGGGAGTATAGCAATAGGACTCAATAATATTATTCGGTTATTAGGCTCTTATAAATATGACTGAAAGGAGTATAACAATAGGACTCAAATTAACAGAAACTTTATTCTTCACAATATAAAAAGTAATTATACAATAGAAAATTACACACCCACAATAATATTATTGTGCTAGGGGCACATCAAGCACCACTAATACTGAACATAACTAATTATCAAACTCATATATCTAGAAAGGGCTCAATAAGCAATGATAAGATTATTTTCTTGATGTCTCCATCTTGTTTTCCAAAACCATCACCATTATTCTGGTAAAGAGTATGAGCCACACGAGCAGCATTCATGGCTTGATTCACAAATTCTTGTTCTGAAGAAGCATGTAATTGATGAGTAGTGATGAAGAAGCAGTGTTCATTTATCTTCTTCCATGCTCTCTTTACTATGTCTTCAACATACCTTCTTGCTTCTTCCTCTGACACATCCATTTGATTCATGTAACACACTATAGATGATGCTACATCACCTCTCTCTCTTTCGGCCTGTTTTAATCAAGGGCATATTATATTCATTATATTATATCGTTTTTTTTGCCCGAATTATATTATATAATTTAAAAAACTAAAAAATGTAGAGAAAATAAAATTAAAGGAAAGCTTACCACTGTAGTTCCTAGATCATTGCAGAGACGAATTATAAGAGATACGTTGAAGATGAAGTCTTGGTTTAGCAGGAGAAAATTGTTGATGTCATGTGTCGGCTGATACAAAGTGGCAAAATATGCATGCAATAAAATCAGAGGTCCTGAAGATGAAATCCAAGCATTGTTGAGATATTCTTGCAAACATGGTATGTAACCCTCTTTGTACCACTTCGCTTCCACATATAAAGATTTGCAGAAGTCTTCCCACTGTTGTTCAAAAAAAAAAAAAGAACAATCTATGGTTGAGATATCCCAATTTAGCAATAATGTATAGATGTGTGTGTGTGTGTGTGTGTGTTCTCTTGGAACAATAATGGGGTTCACTTTCTCTTCTTCTCTCTCCTTAGTTCAGTTAAAGCATAGTAGTTCAGATAAAAAAGGGAAAATTTGAGTCGTTAATAATATTACAGCTTTCTTGATGTGGGGTAAGACTTTGTGAACGTTGTTTGGTCCAGAAATTTCAAGAGCAGTTTCAATGGTGACTTCATTGAGTGCTTGGAAGCAAATCGTCATGCACTTTGGAAGTTTCTGAAGTTCGTTTGCATCCCACCTGAGAAAAAAATGAGAAGCACATGACAATAAAATGAATAATTGATTGGGGATCGTTGGATGATATTAATTTTGACACTGATTAATTATGAAAGCAAAGCGTGGCAACTAATTTATTTTTGTCACCTTGTATATATACACAGCATCCAGACAGGCCGGTCACATCTCACACATACATTTACTCCCTCCATTCCTTTTTATAAAATCAATTTTTTATGTGGTATCGCTTTTTATAAGAATTGCTCCGTGAATTGTCTATTAAAAAAACTTTTTTTTTCAAAAAAATTTAAATTAATTTTCATTGTACAGCTCTTTTATCATTTTTCTCATCATTTCATTTCTCTCTCTCTCTCAGTTACTCACTTATAAATAAAGAAACATTTAGAAAAAAAAATAAGTTTTTTATGTTTATTACTCTTAAATAATTTTAAAAGTCTTTTCAAATCACGCAATTAGGTTATTTAGATCTTATAATAAGTTAGGGATAGATGGAGTATATACTACTTTGGTCCATATAATTATAAGGCATTTTCAACCACCTCAATAGAATCAAACAAATATGATTAAGTTATTGTATTGCGTATATGATGTGCTAGAAAATATATAATTTTTTTTTCAAATTTACCTATATTTAAAACCATAAATTGCACCTTAAGAAACCTAAAAATTGTATCAAACTTTAAACAGGGATAATCATAATCTTAAAAAATATATATTTAACACCTCAAACTATAAGGAGAAATTGAGAACCACTCTTTTTCTTTTTTTAGAAAATGCCGTATATATAACAGAGACCACTTATTAGTTACATGTCTGGTGTCTTTGCTATGAGAGAGAAAGGCACATGGCTTGTCTAGCTCTCTGTCTTACATTCTTCTCCAAAGGGGCATCTGCCCTTCTAGAGAGAGAAAGAGCCAAGTACTTAATTATCAAGTAGATAACTTTTTCAATAGCCTTGCTTCTCTCATATTCATTGGTGAATGATCTTAGCGCAAAGAAAAAACGTTTGATATTCATTATATCTCTATATATAGCTTGGTTTAATTAGTAAAAGACATTTTGACTATAGTTTAAATAATTGTAATTAATATATAAATTAAAAGAAATCAAACCTATCAACTGCGAGCGCAAACTGCTTCAGTTCTTCAAATGAGGCATACACATCATAAATATCGTCGATCACCAACACAAAATTGATTACTTTGGTGAGCCATTTTCTCAAACATTTGAACTTCGGTTCACAGGATACTCCTGCTGCACACATGAAGCTCTCAACCATTCTATTCCTTGCAAAGTTCAACTCTTTTTCTAATCCAAGATTCTTCCACCACCTAATAATTAAAAAATAGAGAAAAAGTTATCTAATAGAACTGTTTCTTCAAATTAAGCAATACCGTTTCTAAACTGTTTCAGCCAAACAAAACATATATACCTTGATAATTCCTTAACTTCTTTCTGCAGATTAGCCTGAACTATGTTGAAGTTTAGTTTGGCCAGTTCAAGTAAGATGTGATGATTATTGTGGTTTTTCTCAAATTCTTCGATGTGCCGTTTCACTTGAAACCACTCAACTCTCCAATGAGACGGGAGTTCCAAGGCATGATGATGAGCCATTTGCTTTGAAACATCTGATGAGTTAAGCAATTTGGTGGAAGCAGATTTCTTGACAGAATTAAAAGCAAATGTTCTAACCTCTTCTAATATATTTTCACTTTCCAAAGCTAAGTGTGAGGCCTCAAGAAGCTCAATTAAGCCTTTGATTTCCTCAACAGAAGTTGATAGTTTCTTCCACTCATTCTCCTTTGCAGATAAGAATATTGTACCAAGAGTATCTGTGTTTTCACCACACACATCACAAAATTATTTTAGTTACTGTTATATATCAAAAGCATGTGAAAGTAGTTCATATTCGGAAAAACAATTGATAAACTATTGCCTTTGGATTTCTTTTTTGGTTTTTACAATAGAATAATCATATAGTCTTTTTTTTTTTTTTTTGAACTGAATCATATAGTCTCATTTATATGGCAGGGAAAGAATGAATTTCTTGATCATACTTATAAGACATATATGTTATTAACTAGATACAAAATATGTATATATAATTTAATAGGGGCAAAGTTAAAAACTTATTAAAGTTTAAAGCAAAGTTAATGATGTTGTAAATTTTTCTTAGTTCTGATAAAATATATTAGAAATGATTTATATAAATAAGAGCAAAGCAGTAAAGTCAATGACTAGTAAGTATGACTTATATTTGTGGGGTCCCCAAAATGATATGCAATAATGATATGTAAGTCTGGTTGTGTAAAATTTAATTATTTTCTATTCACTTCCATTTAAAGGATGTAATTAGTTAGTAGGTTCTATATATGATGAGGAGAGAGACTTACCAGGAGAAACGTCATATCCATTTTGCCTAAGAATTTTGAAGCATTGTGCATTGGTATACACATGTCCATGATCATCATGAACCCTATTATTATTCTTAACTGAGATTAGGGTTTCAAGAGCCTCCTTGATTTCTTCCTGAAAATGATTTGCGAGACCAAGATTTTGAATGGTAGATATCAACTCCAACTTGGACGATGGATCAATCTCTTCCACAAAGAGACATTTTGCTTCTTTAATCAACTTCTCTAACCTCATGCCAAATTCTTCTTTCTGTGTACATTCACACAATAATATATATATATATATATATATATATATATATATACATATATATATATATATATATATATATATATATATATATATATTAGTGGGTATATAAATGTGATTAAATAAAAAAATGTCTAACTACATCTATGATTTATTTATGCAATATACTGTTCCATCCTTTCCTTTCTATAATATAAAAAAGATTGAATTACGTAAATTCAAAAGTTTATTAAAAACAATAAATATGTAATAAAAAATATAACAATTTATAAAAAAAAAACATCATTATTTATGGACAGAGAGAAAGTGAGAAGGATAGTGAGCACAAAATGAACATGGAGTAGCTAATGCTGTGAGACTAATAAATGATTATAAAAGATAAAAAAAAAAAATGATATTAAGATTTTTAAATAAGCTATTAGTATATGTTATAAATAGTTCTATTATATATATATATATATATATATATATATATATATATATATATATATATATATATATAGATATAGAACCGGAGGGAGTATAATCTACGAAGTAAAAAAAATTGAAATAACAAACTAATTTAATTACAAAAAAAAAAATCTCACATCATATTTTGTGGTGAGTGATTGGAGGAAATCATATTTCCAAATGTTGGGTTTGTAATTTGCTGATCTTCTATTCTCCATTACGTTGTGATGAAACACTCCATTATGGCCAGTCTCACACAGCGCTTTCTCTTCCAAATTTGCTGCTTCTGATGGTTCCATACTATAATCCATGTTGCTTATTATTCTTGCAACTGAGTTTTCTGTGTAATAATAGCTAGTGCTTTTGTTGGTTAAGACCTTTTCGATTTTCAGACGAAGCTTACAGGTATTTATATAAAAGGGCAATTATATATATCCAAAAGAAAGGAACACAAACATGTCTTTCAAGGTTTTGACAGTTGATCTGACGACTACAATTGAGTGGACAATATATCGTTGTGGGTCAATTAGTCTCATGGGACATGTTTACAAATCAACTGGAACACATTCATGATGTTTATTAAATGGCACACAATTTTGGCAGCTACATGTATGACGCCATCATTATTCGTCATCACAAAAAAAGTTCGGATTGAATTAGGTTATGGAAGAAGGGGATGGCGTGTGGACACTGCTCATTATAATTTTGATGTGACAATTCACTTATATATTATTTTCAATTAATATTTGAGTTGGCTAAAAAAGTTCACGCAAGTCGAAGCAAATTTTTTTTTCCCACATACTTATCTTATAAATCACAAATCACTGTGAAAAAACAGCTTCTACTTTTAATATAAACAATCACTTTGAGGTTTTAGTATAGGGCTTTGGTTTTCTCATGTTACATAAGAAAAAAAAGTTTCCTACACACACATGAAATGGTGAGACCCAATATATGTATATATGGGTTTTACCATTTCATGTGTGTGTGACATGAGAAAATGATTTTCCTACAACATGAGAAAATGTTTTCCCTTTGGTATATATGACAAAGTGCTTGTGTGATAGAAATTACTACCTCCAGTCCTAAATATAATACATATTGTGTAGTATAATTTGCGCTATAAATTATATCATATATTTAGTACCGGAGGAGTATCAAAGATAGCATTTGGAGGTCACATTTAGTAGAGTCTTTTCCAACAATATATTTTTTGGCTTCTACTCTCTCCTGTCCCTTTTAGAAAGTATAATTATGAAAACTAATAAGCAATTTAAAATATTAATTAAATTAAGTTAAAAGCAATAAATGTGTAAGATTTTTTTTTCCAATTATACCCTTCTTTATAAATAGAGTACATGAGAGGTAAGAGTGAATATTTATTACCAAAAGATAATAAGTGACATATATTTAATATAAGTAAAAATAAAAAAATGAATTGAAAATTTCAATCAAAATAATATCTTCTTATATTTAGCACCATCTATATGAAACAGATTATTGCTTATGAAAAGATCTAAGAGAGTACTTTATCCACACATGAATCACGACAATGATGTTTTAACAATAAAAAATATTACGACATATGACACTCTAAATAATTAATATCTAACAAACCTTTCTTTGGCAACCATTTGATATTTGGCATCACCAAATTAATCATAACTAAATATTGTTATCTGTTACGAAACTAAAGGAATTTTAGAGAGAAGTCAGAGGAAATTCTAGAGAGATGAAATCCATTCAAGTCAAATGAATAGTTACAGGAGACCTCTATTTATAGAGGGATACAAATAGTAAATTACTATGCATATTACTATACGTGGGTCCCATATCATTTTGTAATATTTAGAGATCGGGAGTCAATGGACATCCACATAATCAGTATATTCATAACACTCCCCTTTGGATGTCCATTTATGAATGTGCCTCGTTAAAAACTTTAACTAGGAAAAACCCAGTGGGATAAAAACCTAGCCAAAGAAAAGAGTACATCATCCATTAATACACTATCCAATGCTGCCTCATTAAAAACCTTTCTAGGAAAAACCCAGTGGGATAAAACCCAGATAAGGGAAAAAGAGTACAGCGTGTATCGTCTCCCCCTCTTGATTACATCAGTGTTGCTCCCCCTGATGACTGCATTGCTTCAATGTCTTTCTGAGCATATTATACTTTCTGTCATCAAATATTCTGTTAGAAACGCCCAATTTGATTGTTCATTATATACCTGCAAGATCTAAATCTGTCAAGTAAAGTCATAATAATCTTTTCATAAATATATATGTGCATATAGAAATTCAATAAATGTTTATTCAGATAATGATGCTATATGCACTATCATCTTGAGTCCTTTTGGGACATATGTGTTTCTGGCGCCTTATGTGCTTCTAGCACATACAAATATATTGTGGCTCATGATCCTCATTATCATTCATTGCAGCATATGCTATCATAGATATTATTAACGTCGACTTCATTTTCAGTCCCATCGGATTTCATTCATAATTTATTGAGATCTCATTATATTCACATATATTAGGTACCTAGGTCTCTCTTGGACCACAATACACTTTTCTTGTAATATCTCTTCTGGAGATAACATCTCATCAAAAGATAACTCTTCTGGAGCTTTACTTAATTATCCTCGACTTGATCATCTATATTTTATAGCTCCTTTTCTCTTTCGAGGATTTTTATCTTTATAACCGATGGACCAGCAACGCTTCAGGCGTGCTTTATAACAATTCATATAGGAGCATTTGCAGTTGGGACATGTGACTTTGTCACTTTAGGTCAATAAATGTTTTTAGCATTTGATTAGCTAAAATCTGCAAATGAATTATCTTTTAAACTTTTAGTGCACATTTCTTTGTATG
Source organism: Acacia confusa (assembly GCA_037074495.1). NCBI lineage: Eukaryota > Viridiplantae > Streptophyta > Magnoliopsida > Fabales > Fabaceae > Acacia > Acacia confusa. The sequence continues at coordinate 38,868,179 of CM073502.1, read as the reverse complement.
AGGACCAATATGAGCCAATGATAATTCATTTCATTTTATCTTTACCCAATCTGTTTATTTTTCTCCCCCTCATCAAATCATCAATTTTCTTTGTATATCCATCTATGTGCATTGTAATAGATTAATAATCATTGCACATTTAAAACATTTTAAGATGGAATTATTCTGGCTCCTGACCAAAAGCCAAATTTTACGGGGAGAATTTTGTTGGATTATAAGCTGCAAATATACACGTATGAACAATGTTCTCATAATCATTGATCTATCCATTCATAGATACTTTAATACATGATTTATGGATCATTCAATCTGGAAATTGCGCGCATAATATATTGCAAACATCTGGTTGCAATCATCACTGCAAACTTTGCAGATCAATAATTTCATATGTACTCTTTCAATTTAATATATTTCCAGAGATCCATTTCCAATAATATTTTCATAATCATATCTATTTGAGAACAAGCAGCACATAATATGACTCGGATGATCAAACAAGTCATGCCAACATTCCATATAATTTATCATCAAATCCAATATCAATCTTGGGGGAATCAACACACAAACATTCACAGAAAATTAACACAAAAACACTCACACTTGATATATATCAATCTCCCCCTCAAGTATGAGTCTGTAAAAATTAATTCATGTAATTTCATACAATATTCCATATATGATATCTATTTCTACAGATATCATTAAAATTCCACAAATGCATTATCAATGCATTATTTTGTTATTTCTGGTAACAAAATTTCAATTTTCCAGAAACAACAATCAAATAAATACAAAATCATTGAAATTATCAAAATACTGTGGAATCACAGATGCATTACTGTGGAATCACAAGCGCAACATGTATCACTGTGGAATTTTCGTATGCATATATAGTCAAAAAGTGTCTAAGCTCGTGCTTGACAGGGTGCAGATCTGTAAAGATTCAACAGAACTGTGCATATCTGCAGAGATTCAATAGGATTTAATTCGGCTATAAATAGAAGAAGGCAAACGAACATGCCTCACAAACATTCAAGCATCTGATAACATTCACTACCATATACTAACTTATTATTTTTCTTCTAATCGCGTATATTATTGCAATGGCAGGTTCAAGTAATTTTATCCCAGTTTCTGATACATCTGACACAGCATTACTTGATGCTTTGTTGTATGATGATCAGACAAACCTGTCATTTACCTCTTTATTATCTCCTAATCCTTTTGAGATGTTTATTCCTCCTTCTACTATTCCTCCTTCTGCTTCAAATATACCTACTTCTCCTCCAAGAACAAATGTTCTTCCTCAATTTAGAAGGAATGAAAGTACAACTGAAGCAGGTTCATCAAGGAGGCCTGTTAAAAGGTGTAGAACTATGGCTGAACTAATGGAGTCTACCAGTCAAATTCAACCAATAGTCACAACAATCAATGAGCCAGCATTCATAAGCCAGCAAACAACCACCAGCTAGCCATCAACCACGATCCAGCTAGCAACAATCAGCCAACCGACAACCATTAGCCAGCCAATAACAATTAGCCAACTAACAACCACTAGCCAGCCATCAACTACAAGTCAATTAGCAACAACTAGCTTATTGGAATGTAGTTGTTGTCATGTTTTACGAGAGATCATACATACCAACGAACTCCAGTACCATAAACTTGAAGTTCACGGAAGAAGAACAGGTATGATTACCCATGCTGTTTTATTTGAAAAAGTACAGGATAAATCTTATAATACTAACAGGCTTCCAATGTTTGATTTCACAAAGAAAAATTTTGAAGAAATCAAACAATTTCTGACACAGTATTGTATAGATTTACAAGCATCAGGATATATCTTGATGCGTGATCCTGTATTAGCCTATCATGAGGTTCTCTGTGTTGGTTCGGAATGGGCTATAAATCCAAATGACCTCCATGGAAGTTCATTTCAAACCAATATTGAACACTCATTAGGCAAAGGAAAACAACCTGCAGTAAGTATACCCTATGATACTTCATCCCTTAACCAGGGTGAATTATATAGGTTATCTATGGAGCAACGAGAAAGAATAAAGAAAACAACGCTCCATGATTTAAGAAATTATTTTCACTTAACCCTTGATGAAGCGAGTAAACAATTAAATATGTCTACTCACACCATACAAAAAATCTATCAAAAAGGAGGGTTAACTGAGTGGCCACACAAGAAGCTCAAGAAACTTATGATGCAAATCTCGATATTACGAAGAGCTTTGCCTCATCTGGATCCCATCTCAAGAGAAGCAAAAGAAGAAGACATTAAATATCTTCAGAATGAGATGATTAAAGTTTGTAATGATGTTGAGCCACTCGCAATTAAACTTTGTTGAAATAATATTTCCTTTTGCTTAATTATTTTGTTTATGAATATTCTTTTCTCGTATTTATAAAAATTGTTATAATCATATAAATCACATAACAACCATAATAATATATTTTCTTTATTCACTTCTGGGAATGAAGTTGGATAAAAATTCATGATTCATAACTCACTGATTTGTTTGATCATGGCAAGAAATTAATCTACAATATTGCTACTACAATAGCAAATTGAATATATTTATTTATAATATCTATCATGATCATACAATCCCTTGTCTCATAATTTAAGGGAATATTTAATGCCAAATATACAATTTTGAGGCCTTTATACAACTGATAACATACAAAATTTATGGATCAAATATTGTTTCATAATTTGTCTCTTGTTATCAGGCTAACTTGCCTCTTGGCTTCAGGCAATCTTGCCTCTGAAATTAAGGCTATCTTGCCTCTTAGGCTCAAGCCAATTTATGCTTCATATATGGCATTTTGATCTCATAATTATATATATGATCTTTTAACAGTTTATCTTCAGGATAAATAAAGTATAAGCATAATAAAACAAATAGATGGAACCCACTAATATGTATATATTAGTGTCGTTGCCATAAATAATAAAAGGGAAGGGGAATTTATATAAAGCAGTAAGTAAATAAATAAAAATAAAATAAATGACTGGAAATAAACGTGCTAAATAAATAAAAAGAAGATGAAATAGGAATGGTAGTAAACTCACAGCGAAACCTATCTCATCCAAAGGTAAGAAAGAGGATGCATATGCAAATGCAAATATATATATATATATATATATATATATATATAATATAGAAAGCAGTAAATAAATAAATGGAGCCCACAGTACTAGTGTCGCTACCATGAGAAATAAATAAAGCAGTAAAGAATTAAAATAAATAAATGGAGCCCACTATAGTGTTGCAACCATGAGAAATAAGTAAAACAGTAAATAAATAAATAAATAAATGGAGCCCACTAATATAGTGTTGCAACCATGAGAAATAAGTAAAGCAGTAAATAAATAAATGGAGCCAACAGTACTAGTGTCGCTACCATGAGAAATAAATAAAGCAGTAAAGAATTCAAATTAATAAATGGAGCCCACTATAGTGTTGCAACCATGAGAAATAAGTAAAACAGTAAATAAATAAATAAATAAATGGAGCCCACTAATATAGTGTTGCAACCATGAGAAATAAGTAAAGCAGTAAATAAATAAATGGAGCCCACTATAGTGTTGCTACCATGAATAAATAAAGCATAATAAAATAAATAAATAGAGCCCACTAATAGATACTAGTGTGCCATCATAAAGAATAAATAAATGTATAATAAAATAAATAAATGGAGCCCACTAATAAATAGTGTTGCTGCCATAAAAGATAAATTAAAATAAATAACATAAAAGTAAATAAGTAAAAGATTTAAAGGAAAAATTAAACCTATTTCGAAGTCAAATTACAACAATAAGAAAGATATACTTGAAAAATCTAGAGTTCCCATGCTTATACTTTATTGTTAAACAATAATTGATAATAAAGTTAGAAGACCTTACCTGCTACTCCACGTGCATGATTCCATTATTAGCAATTATTTCATCCAAGCTCAGTTCCTACGTAGCCCAAAACCATATGAATTGATGAATATTCAATGGAATTAAAAGGTGGGTCCCGTGGCAAAATGAAGAGCATAAATAATTGAATCAATTTTCTCCTTTCGTCACTATGTAAATGGAAAAGATTAAATGGATGCAATGGGAGGTGGGGCCGTGAGAGACAAAATTGGAATGGAGGGACAATTTTTTTTTCTCTTTTTGTCCTGTGGTGCCGACAGTTCAGTCCCTTTTTTTTTTTTTTTTTTAAATCTTAGCCGCCACCATCATTCACATGCGCAGCAACTCCTCCTCTTCAGGAATTAGACCCTGTCATTTTTTTTTTATTTTTGTTGGAGACATTGAGATCTTGCAGGTTGGAGAAGACAAAGTTTGGAATTTCCCTTGTGAATTCATTATTCTGGGCTCAAAAAAAAAAATATCAACCCCTGTGAGTTCTCTTCTTCACCAATCGCCTCCTCTACCACTTCATCCTTCTTTGATAAGAGAGAGAATTTGATATTATCATATCGTAAGAAATCTTCCATGGCTGCTCCTCCATGCTTGATTCGTCTTTATCCATGAATTATTATCGCCTTTGTCTTGATTTGCAAAAGCAAAAGTTGTTTCCCACAAGATGCTGGTTGCTCTTCTGCTCTTCGGTGGATCTCTTTGCTGTTTCTAAGTTGTTGCCGAAAAAGGGAAGAAGGAAGGCATGAGGAAGAAGCCATCGTGCTGATAACGTGTTACGAAACTAAAGGAATTTTAGAGAGAAGTCAGAGGAAATTCTAGAGAGATGAAATCCATTCAAGTCAAATGAATAGTTACAGGAGACCTCTATTTATAGAGGGATACAAATAGTAAATTACTATGCATATTACTATACGTGGGTCCCATATCATCTTGTAATATTTAGAGATCGGGAGTCAATGGACATCCACATAATCAGTATATTCATAACATTATCTTAAATATTGAGCAAAAACTACCTTGATGTAATTTTGTTTTTCCTATTTACAAGTCTTGAAATCGAAACCTTATCTAACAACAATCAGTCGGTCCAATAAAATGGTTGAGTTGATAAGGTGTGCCAAAAACGTTAATAGAATTCTGAGTTTTTAAAAAATATGTGTGGTCTCTTTATATTTTAATTGTATTTATAAATTCATGAATAAAGCATTTACGCATGACAGATGAATGAAAAAAAAAATCATAATTTATTTGGGCAATTTTGGGGACAAAAATGAATTCCAAAATATGAGAATTTTGAAAGGGTTCTCCAAAATATTTTGATTACCCTGAAGTCGCTTGGAATCATTCTGAAATTAAGTTTTTTTGTTGTGAAATGAGCTAATTATTCTCGTATAAAAAAATTAAAAAAACTCCAACCAGAGCGGCGACACTGGATAATTTTTGGGTAAATGTTGATCATGGAAGGATTTCAAGCCACCACCTCCCAAAAACATAGATTACCATTGAGGCAAAAAAATAATATTGTATACATAACATTATGTAAAATAAATAATATAAACTTGGTTTATTACTGTAAGGCGCGCTAGATCTTCTGAGTATTATGTGAATCCCAGAGAAGACATTTGTGTTGGAAGGGGTATCCGCAAAACCCAAACCAGATATGAGATAATAATATAAAAAAATAAATATTATGTAAAATAACTGTAAAGTTCATGACATTGAAAATGTGATTCAAATGTAAAGGAGGAATATTTCACAGAGATGCAATGTAACCAAAAATCACAAAAAGACAGAATAAGTTTTGTTGAGAAGATGTAATACAATGAATATATGGGACCTTCTGTACTTGGGCACAGTACATTCTTGATTCATCCTCTTCAAACAGGAAAACCACTGCATGATCACAGTTCAAAGTATTAAAGAGCTTGCTCATTGCCAACGTACTATTTGTGGAACTTGGAAATTATTGAACAACAAGTATTACATCAATACTCTCTCAGTTTCCAAAGCCAATTACCTCAATCTTGTCAATCAAAAGCTTGGTTAAAATTAGGTTGAAACAATATACACGTAAAAACAATATCGCTTTTTCTAAAAAAATAACCTTATTTATGGGGGACGGGAGAGAAGATAATTAAGGAAGATAATATGAAAAGTAGAAGAAGGAGATGGGTGGATTATATGGAATATAGAGAATTTGTGGTGGGGAGAGTGTGTGAGTGAATGTATGTAAATAATACAATGATGTTAATTTGAGTAATTAAATGGAAGCAAATTGGAACTTCACAACAAAAATTTAATACATTTTCTTAGTGTCTATTATAAATAGGAACATGGCATATTGAAAAAAATTATATTTCATAAAAATAAATAGAGGGAGTAAATGTTTGGTTCAAAACGTGAAGCGCACAACTAAACAGCTAAATAACTAAACACTGCCAAACCCACAATTAGGATAGGTTGGTCGGTAAGCTTATGATTATCTGAAGGGGGGAAAAATCGAACCAATATGGGGTGTAATACCCTAATTTTCATAATTCATGTAAATATTATATTTTGATAAATAATACTTATTAAAATAGGTGAATATGTGGTCTCAAAGAATTATACTCTATTGATTATATTCTTTTCCAAATTTCACTTTGGAATTAATTAACCAAATGTTAATTATGAAACATTTAGGGGCTATAGTTTAGCCTAAGGACAAGAGTTAGATGACAACAAAATTTAAATGGATAATTAAGGAAATTAAATGCATAATAATTAAGGCAATTTATGCTAAAATTGCATAAGCCTATGAAAAGAAAAATGTCTAATCAAATGTAAACTAACTTGTGTAATTATTTTTAATTTGATTAAAGGCAATTAAAGGCATTAATTAAAGAATAATTGCAATATGATTTGGGGGCTGTTATATTTTCAAAAATATCAAGGGATTAAATGATGAAATTAAGTTGCTAATAATGGTCTAATTACCTTGATTAAGTAGCCAACCAATTAACCTATCATATTAGTAATAAAAAGGGGATTAAGCACATAATTAGAACTAATTAATTGTGCCCCAAAAAGTCAACAATGATATGGTGGAGCTTTGGGAGCCAAGTATTCAAGATATTTTCATCTAATTAAGCTTAATTCTTCAATTAATTAAAGTAACCAATGATGGTTATAATTAAGAAGCTTTAAGCATTTGATTAAGAAGTTAATTAAGCCTTGCTAATTAAACTTTGAAAAGTCAAAGTGGGTAGCTAAAATCAAAGGCCAAGATTAAGTTTAATAAAGGCATCTAAGGGTTCTAATTAACTACTTAATTAATCTAAATCCATGTGAATTTGGTGGAACCAATAGGAGGCTAGAATCTTTGATTATTAGAGAAAAAAGAAACACAAATTGAAGAGCAAGAAGGGGGCCACGTTTTTTTTGAGACTTGGAAAGGAAGAAGAGTTATAATATTTAATATAGATATTATGGGATAATAAGGGTACAGGGTGCATTAATTGAAAAAGTAAAACAATGGATGAAGGGGGGAGATCGAGAGGGGGGAGGTTAGTGAGTTAATATGTGTGTGTAATATGTATGCGTGTATATGTTGTGTGGGTGTAAGTGGGTAAGAGTGTATGTTTTGCTGGTAGGTAAAATTTGTGGAGGTAAAATGCCTTATGTGTTCCAAATCTTTGCCTATAAATAGAGGCCTTAAGCCTTCATAATCTTCACACCAAAACTCAACCAAATAGGTGAGTTCTTAGAGAGCAAGAGTAGAGAGAAAGAGAGTAGGAAGCATGAAGGAGGCGGAAGTTCTTCAAGGGTAAGCTTCCTTGTTCTTGAGTTTTAAGTTTGGTGTTCTTGTAATTCTTAGATTAAATGTTGTTTTGATCTTTAATCTTCCAAAATATTTTATTTTTCATATTTTATGGTTAAAAATGGTTTTATTTAGAAAATTATATGAAAAATATGATATAGCAGAATTCTTGAAGATCAAAGATCAAAATAGCGAAACTCTGGCGAAATTTCATCGATTAACGATTTCTGAAGTCAGTAGCAAAAATGTTAGTATTTTATGTTGAATATGGGGTTCTAAAATTCTGAGAAAATTCATGGTTAAAGTAGACATATAGAGCTTTTCAAACGTACCCAGAGTGTGTATTCTGAGTTTTGTGTAGAAATATAAAAATTCACAAAGAAAGGCTACATTTTCAAGGTAAAAATCTGGGCAGAGGCTAAAAACGTAAAAACTGGGAATGATATGGTTGGACCGAGTTACAACCTTTATTTTTCCTCAAAAATAGACATCCTAAGGATTCCGAGGAATTTTACGGATCCTCGTTTTGATTTTTGTAGAATTTGTTATGAATTTTCAAAGTTGGCGAAAATTCTGCCCGAAATGCTGAAATCAGCGTTTTTGAGAAATAAAAGGGATATTATTGGAATAATAAATCCACTAGGGGTAAAAATGTCAGAAATGGCTAGAATATCTCCTACGATATTATTTACGAGGTAATAATGCGATAATACTATTATAGGATATCCGGGAAAATCGGGAGACGTACCGACCAAGCAAGTGTACCGCTATCCGAACGGACTAAGGTACGGACGCGTACTGTAATACTAACTCTTATGCTTATGGTATGCTTATATGTGATAGATGATTTCATAGATTGAAACTCTGTCTTAGATCACTGGTTATACATTTAGCTATATACGGGTTATAGTCTTGATAACTCCGTTGAGTTTTCCTAGCGTTAAGGACACGACGGACCGTCGTGGCACTGGTTATGTGCAAACTGGGATAGACTTTACATGTGTTGTGTGTTATGTACTGTCATGATATGATAACTTTACATCTGCTATGTGCTATGTATTGTTGTATGCTGTAATGTTATGAATATCTGTCATACATATTTTGTTTACATAAGCATGAGGTTAACCGTTACCTAAGGTTCGATGGGTATTGGACCTCAGCTCTTATAATAGCTTCAGGGTCAGGAGGACCAAGGGCCAAAGATAAGGGCAAGCAACACGCTTAGAGTTCAGGTCGAAAATGAAGGTCGGTAGAAGTTATTAGGGCCTAGGTTGCTGGTATGAATCTAACAAAATTATTTCAGACTAATTAGTGCTTAAACTAAAAAAGGGTTTGTCGGTGGGTTGTTAAAAGTCGCTGTGAAAGACGGGGAGACTCTTATCAGACTAAACACCGATCTGACCAATATGTTTAATTAACTGATGTTGGGTTCTAAGCCATAAGTCTAGTTAAGACTTGGTTTAACAGAGAAATGCATTGAATCTCTGTATAATGTATCACATGAATATTCCTTCGGGATATTTTAATATACTAGTTTATATCAAGGCATCAGCATATGTCTGAGCATTTTATATCAATACTCATTGTCCGAATATTAGCACATGCTATCCATTTCCGCATTACTCGAAACTGTAGCACCTCAAACTCTGTTGATTTTTCCTAAAACTGAGTGTCAACGACACGTTTTTCAAGCGTGGAATTTGGGGTGTTACATGGGGGACTACGTTGCTAGTCTCTCACAACACTACTGGAAAACATAAAATTTGCGACGGACTTTGCGGCGGAATAAAATTCCATCTCAAAATTGCTCAAAATTGCAACGGACAGGAAAAACCGTCGCAATTTAGGAGAATTTGCGACGGAAATGCAATTTCCGCCGCAATTTGCGGCGGAAATCAGATTTCCACCGCAAATTGCGAAGGAACTATATGTTCCTTCGCAAGTTTTTGCGGCGGAACACTCAGGTTCCATCGCAAAACTGTCGGTGGGAAGGCTCCATCGACAGTTTGCGGCGGAATTCACATTTCCGTCGCAATTTTGCGGCGGAAATGTGAATTCCGTCGCAAATTGCGGCGGAACTCTGAGTTCCGCCGCAAAAACTTTGCGGCAGAAATTAGATTTTCACTGCAATTTGCGGCGGAATTCGAATTTCCCTCGCAATTTGCGGCGGAATTCAAATTTCCCTCGCAAATTGCGGCGGAACTATATGTTCCGTCGCAAGTTTTTGCGGCGGAACACTCAGGTTCCGTCACAAAACTGTCGGTGGGAAGGCTCCACTGACAGTTTGCGGCGGAAATGTGAATTCCGACGCAAATTGCGGCGGAACTCAGAGTTCTGCCGCAAAAACTTTGCGGCAGAAATTAGATTTGCACCGCAATTTGCAGCGGAATTCAAATTTCCCTCGCAAATTGCGGCGGAAATATTTATTCCGCCGCAAAGTGTTTTTAAAATCCTCATCCCCCTTCTCATTTTCATTTCTCTGTCGTTTCTCTCTTGTCCTTGCGTCTTCGTTCTTCCTCCACGGCCACGATTTTATTCTTTCGTCGTGTTGCTCCTTGCATCTGCCTTCTTCCTCCACGACCAATCTCTAGTCCAAGCACACCTGTGAGCCGTCCCTTCTCTTCTTTCTCCACCTCAAGATATCCTTCAAGAGGTATGTGTTCCTTCAAGACAAACACCGTTTATTTTTATTTTTAAATTTTTGGAAGCCAACAGTACATATGTGTGAAGAAAGTGATTTATTTAGATATGGTTCCTGTTGGTTCTTTATCTATGTGGATGGTTGGATGATATATGTTTGTTAATATTAAAGGATATAGTAATATAGGGAATATTTAAAGTGGTTGTTGATTTAAGAGGACTTTGTTAGTGGGTTATTATTATTATTTTTTTGCTTAGGAAAATATGTGTAGTTATTGTAGTGGGTTTGAATGCATATGTTATTTCATACTTAATTATCTTGAGACATGTTTTGTTGAAAAATAAAGTTCTTTTAAAACTTTGAGACATGTGAATATTATAGTTTCTTTTAAATTATTGTTGTAGGTTACATGCAAATATTTGAATTCAAAATAAATATTTTATTAAAGGGCAAGGGTACGGAGCTGCCTCCTGGTGGTGACGACGACACTAGTGGTGACGATAACCAGACTGTTGCTGTTTGGAGTGTTTTTAGTTTATTTTGGAACATTATATTTGTAATATTTTGTTTTTGCAATGTAAACTCGTAATATTTTAGAACATTATATTTTGTTTTTTTGATATACAATTTAATTTATTTTTTACATTTAATTTATTTTTTTGGATTTTTTTAATTTTTTTTAAATAATTGGAAATTTTGCGAGGGAAAAATTTTCCCTCGCAAATTGGCAGATTTTGCGAGGGAAATCAGATTTCCCTCGCAAATTGCGAGGGAAAATATTTCCCTCGCAAATTCAAATTTTGCGAGGGAAATTTGATTTCCCTCGCAAAATTCGAGATTTTGCGAAGGAAAATTTTTCCGCCGTAAAATTTGAATTTGTGAGGGAAAATACATTTTTTCCGTCGCAAAACTGATTTGCAAGAGCTTTTTTTTGCGACGGACACTTTTCCGCCGCAAAAATATTTTGGGACGGAAAATGCTTATTTTGCGACGGAAAAATTCCACCGCAAAAAATGAATTTTCTAGTAGTGCAATATGGTAAATTAAGGTTTAAATCTTCACTAAGAGATGTGTTCAAATTTAATAATACTAAAAACATAATTGTCTCAAATAGGAGGATACTTGTGTCTATAAAAAAAAGAGTGAAAACTGAAAAATCTTTATTTAATATTTTATATTTGCTAGAAGGACTAATACTTTCTATATATATATATTAGATCATTCTGACTAAGAAAATCTTCATATAGGATTTTTTTTTTATTTAAAAAAAATGAAGCTTGTGATTGAAGTGCAAGCAATCTATCTATTTAATATTCACAATCGTATTCATTCTTTTTAATATAACTATATGGTATATGATACGATGAGATGTACCTTAATGTGTTTTATATAGCATTTTTTTAAAAAAAAAAAATTACGAAGCCACAAACAATTAGATATTAGTTTGAAGTTGTTGACAGGCACACTATTTTATTGGTTAAATAGAGTAGAAGTATTGTAAAAGTTGAAAATTTTAAAATGGAGGGATCATAGATGAAGAAATATCGTTGTAATTATATTTTAAAAAATTAATTACTTGAATCGAAGTAATTATTACTTGTTAAGGAATCTTTTCTTATGTGAAAAAATTTGTTAATAGATTAAGAGGATATATGTGTGATAAGAGAGGGATGAAGAAAGAACTACCACAAAGTTGGAGATTATGTTAGTATTTTCCGTGAAATGACTATATGTCCGTCTAAATTTCATATGTTATGTCTTGATCAATACGTCTATCATGTAGTGATTGATGGTGAAGAAATGTTTCAATTATTTATTTTATTTGGTTAAGAGTATAATCTTTTTTAAGCTTAAAATGGTAACCGTTTCACCTTTTTTAATAAATACACTTCCTGATAAACAAACTTGTATTCTCCTCGTTATAGTTACTAGATGCCAACAATTTGTTGGAAGTTTAGGCTCGTTCATCTCTCAATCACCTCATAAAAATAACAACCTATATATGATTTTTTTTTCAACTAAAATATTTTAAAAACAATAATAGAAAACTTTAAATGAATTGTATATTCAAATATATATCATCAGGATTTTTTTTTACATATATATAAACCTCTCACTTGTAGATGATTTATTTATTGTCATGTCAGATATAACAATTATAACAAATAAGCACATTTAGATGTATAGGAAATTTTATATATTAGAGAACTTATATCGGAACTTTCCTCTCTACTTACCATATGGATTTGTCTTCTTCACCCTTCCCTCTTTCTTGCCAAATGCATTATCAATTCAATAGCAAATATTTCCACGTAATAAAAGTACAAGATTCCCTATCATAAGGTTTATTTCGAATCTTGAGCAAAAAAAAAAAAAAAAAATGTTTATTTCAAATAAGATAATTTCTTTTATCACTATTATGGTAACTCGTCTTTTTTCCATATTCCGTTGAATGGGTCAATCAAATAATGTTAAATATTATGTGACATTCATTCAAAATTTGAAAGTATATTTCTTTCACGAGAGATTTACTTCATATTTTTATCAAATTTCGTTGAATCGTATATCATATATAAATCTTGTGTGGAAAAGTTTGCCTAGAATGATGGACAAAGAAACCAATATGCAAAAAGACTGGTTAAAATAGTATAAACACTTCCAAACACGCATGTACAGGGTTGAGATAAGGAACTTTATAAATTTTTATTTTATTTGAAGTAAACATCACGTTAATGAAACTTTTATTTACTTAGAAAATTTTTCTAATAAATTAAAAAGGTATTTGCAAAGAGAGAATTCAGTGTACAAGATGTAAAATATTTATTTGTCTCATGTATAAATAAGTGTTATTTTGATTTAATAAGAAAAGGGCAAAAGGGTAATTTGGTATGGAAGTTATTAAAAGTCATAAAAAGACGACTGTTGATAGGTGCAGTTCTTATAAAGCAAAAGGCACGTGCGTTCAGAAAAGATTAATATAAAGAGTGTAAAGAGGCCTTCAGAGTTTAACCATGAAAGTTGTATCTCATCCTTATCATAAGAAAATACAAGAAGAGAGAAGAGAAAAGACTATGAGAAACTCTGAGAAAAATTTCTATCGCTAAAGATCTTCCGTAATCATGGAGAAAGGTTAGTACATGTTTAATTCTATTGAATGTGAAAGCATGATATTCTAAGATCCTGTAGATTTGAGTTCTTGTATGATAATCTCTGAGTTGAAGAACACAGATTATGTCTTACATGTGGTATCAGAGGCTGTGTTTAGGAATTCATGTTTTCCATATATGATTATAAAAGAATTTCTAGTTTTGAAAAGTTAGGATTTCCAATATTTATATTATTTCTTAGAGGTTTTTTGGTATAGATTTTGTTTCTGTGGTCTGAGATATAATTATCTTCATAGATATATGAAACTTAAAATCCCAAATTAACGTTTTTTCCCCTGTTAATTTTCTCGATCAGTTGTTTTGCCCTTTTCTATTTTTTGCAACATTATGTACTTATATATAAATCATGGATAAAAATTATGTGATTATTTTTATGTCAATATATATTCAAAATTTATTGCTTTGAATGTTGGTTATGATTGATAAAGATTGAAAATAAAATCTTATGGAGATACCGAAAAGAGATAATAAAAGAATATGTTATGGTATAGTTTGTTGAGATTCTTTTGAGAATGGATGAGGGAAAATTATTTTTAGGCCATAAAATTTGCATGTGTGTATTGAACAAAACACACGCCTACATCTTACGCAAATTTTGATAAGGTAAAGACGTGTTTCATCGAGAAAGTATGGTTTCATTTTTTTATTTAAAAAAAAAATTGATGAGAGAAACGCGCCTGAAGGATCAAATCGTCATCATTTGCTTTGGTCTAAAGGCTTTACCACTGAACATTGGATATTTGGATGTTCCTTAGCATAGATATGGGCAAGAAGGGATATATATATAGGAAGGATTTCATTCTTGAGATATACTTTGATTCCAAATGTCTTATATATACTGTTATATTATACGGGCCCAGCCCAATGACCAAAGAGCCTAGTCAAAATGGCTCCAGCCATAATCCTAACCACTCCCTTGAATCCAACCGCATGATAAGGAGTTATGATCAGAAAGAATATAGAAATATCTTTTAAACAATAAAGATAACGGATCCCATAAAAATAGGACCCGGGTAAGTCTATAAATAGGTGAAAGCCCTCACAAGGTACACACTCTCGAAACCCTAGCTCTTTAATTCACATAGAGCACACACCTCCACTCCCTCTGGCAATCACTAGCCTATTGTATACTCTCGAATTACATGGACTTTGATCCACTCCGTAGTACGTAGGACCCTGGGATTTTACCCCAGGCCAAGTCCAACCCTTGTGTTCCATACCAAAACATTGGCGCCGTCTGTGGGGACTATAAAGTCCTATTCCCATGACTAACACTCGAAGCAAAAGCCATGCGCTCACGAACGAGCAGAGTCAAGAACGAGGAATTGACGAGAACCAGCAGCAGCAGGACATCCGAGGAGTTAATCAGGAACGAATTGAGGAGCCCCCGAACTCGAATCCTCCGCCATCTCAGGATGGACGAGCAGATCAAACGCTGGAAAACGCTAACCAGGCTAATTCCTCGTCGGAATTCCAGATTGACAACTCGGACATACGACTGCTGCACAATATCGCCGGGTCAATGCTGAAACAAATCGAGAATGTGGAAGAATGTGACAATCTTCAGAATCAAAAGATTGATCACATGATCGAGGTGATGAACCAAATCCTCAAACACCTACAAAACCCTCTTCAGAGGGAACGTCGGGATGATCAACAGAACGAGGACGAAGAAACAAATGAACAAACTGTTGACCTGCCACAAGTCCACCAGCCCGAGCAAGGCCGAGTAATATCCACGAAGAATTCTGAACAAAGTAATCACCAGGATATGAGTCGAGAAGATCAAGCTCGGCATTTCAGAAAAATAGCCATGCCTCGGACAATTAAGAAATTCGGCCAGAAGAGCCCAGAAAGTACAAGATGTGGTACGGGGACGGAGGACAAAATAACAACCCATTCTCAGATGAAATCACAGAAGCTGAGTATCCAAAGAAATTCAATACGTCCGACCTCCCTAGGTATGACGGAAGTCAGGATCCCCAAACACACTTGAATACCTTCGATACCGAAATGCTGGTCCGAGGATTCAAGGTAGCAATCATATCCAAGCTGTTCACCTCAACATTGCGAGGAGCCGCTCAAATCTGGTTCCGGACTCTACCTCCAAAATCCATTACCGACTTAAACGACCTGAGTGAGAAGTTCCTGCTAAATTTTGCAACAAGCAAAAAGTAGCCCAGGTCGGTCTACACTTTAGACAAAATCAAACAGCAACCCGGCGAAACTCTGCAGAAGTACTTGGATCGTTTCAAGGCAGCAGCTTTGCAAATCCAAGGATTGACGGAAAGCGTCTACATACACTTGCTCATCTCGGGCTTGGATAGCGAATCCAGAATGGGGAGATCGGTCTTATCTGGCGAGATCAAGACTTTGGAGGAATTCCATAGACGAGCCAAGAAATATCTAGACATCGAGCAGATGCAGATAGCTAACGCGCCCGGAAAAGAAAGACAGAAAAGCCCACCCCCGAAAGGGAAGGACCAGGCATCAAGAGACCGATCCAAGAACTCGAACCAAAAAACACGAGGAGCAAAGCACGAGGGGAAGTATGAGAGATATACTCCTTTAAATGTCTCATGTTCTCAACTGTGGAGAGAAGTAGCCCTGACCAAGATGAGAAAGGTGGAGCGACCACGACCACTGTATAACAGAGGCAAATTGGACTGATCTCGGTTTTGTGATTTCCACAATGGACCCGGGCACACGACAGATGAATGCTGGGACCTTCGAGATGTGGTAAAGAAATTTTTCTGAGATGGAAAGTTGCGTCAATACGTCATCAAGACATAAGGGCAAAAAGGCAGTAAACACAAGCATACAGAACAGAGTAAGAGCCCGGTCCTTCAAAGAAGAAAGCCAGACGAGGACCGAAGAAAGAAGACGACAAGGACGAGTTCCCAGAGTGGAGTTTGATTGCAACATCATTAGTGGAGGTTACGAAGGAGGTAGCGACACTGTGAGTCAACGGAAAAAATATCTCCGGGAAGTCCTAACCATCAGGGGACGACCCTCCTTCAAGACACAACCTTTGAAAGCAGAACCCTCAAAGTTATTCTTCACCTAGGAAGACTTAAGAGACGTGATCCTAGGTCATCAAGACGGGCTGGTCATAAACGGTCTCTTGGGAAAATGCCGAGTAAAGAAGATATTTATCGACCCCGGCAGTGCGGTTGACATCATCCTGTGGGACGCGTTCAAGCGGATGGATCTTGATCCAGAAAATCTAAAGCCGTGTAGAACAACCCTAATCGGGTTCAACGGAGAAGACACAAGTCCCAAAGGATATATAAAGTTGAAAATGACATTGGGATCTAAAGAAGCTTTCAAGACCTAACGGGTCAAATTCATTGTTGCGGATTTTCCCTCGTCCTATAACATAATCCTAGGAAGACCAACTATTCATAGTTGGGATATGCTAATATCAACTAAGCATCAAAAGCTAAAAATGATGAGCAACAAAAATGAAGTCATCACCATTAAAGGGGATCAGAAGGAGTCTCGACAGTGCTACTTTTCTACGGTAAAAAATAATGAGCCCGGGTTATCATTATCGCGGCAGAAGAGAATTCCTAACCCTGCGATATCCGCGTCGAGCCCGGTGAAAGTGGTAGAATTAGATGTGAGAGAGGAAGCGAAGCTGATGAAAACGGAGCCTGACGGGGAGCTCGTGGATTACCAGCTGGGAGATGAACCCGGGCAAACAACTAAGATTGGCAATACACTCACTAAACAAGAAAAAGCCGAGCTTGAGGAATTGCTAGTTAAAAACAAGGATCTGTTCGCCTGGAAACCTTCCGAGCTACCAGGTGTGGACCCCACGTTTTGTTGCCACAAACTGATGATAAACTGACATCATACACCAGTTGCACAAAAGAAAAGGAAGATAGCTCCAAACCGACAAATAGCCCTCGCCGAGCATGTAAAGGAGCTGCTAGACGCAGGATTCATCAGGGAAATCCAGTACACTACTTGGCTATCAAATGTGGTAATGGTCAAAAAACCTAATGGCAAGTGGAGGGTCTGTACGGATTACACCGATCTCAATAAGGCTTGCCCCAAGGATGCTTACCCTATGCCAAGCATTGACCAATTGGTGGACAACTCCTCTGGATTCCAGCTGCTCTCGTTTATGGATGCCTATTCTGGTTATAACCAAATAGCCATGCATCCTAGGGACCAGGAAAAACAGCTTTTATCACAGACAAAGCTAATTATTGTTATAACGTCATGCCTTTCGGGCTAAAGAACACGGGAGCTACTTACCAAAGGATGATGAATCAAGTATTTGAGACACATCTCGGCAGGAAAGTGGAGGTTTACATTGACGATATGATTGTTAAATCAGTGAAGTGGTCCGACCATATTCAAGACCTGCAGGAAACATTTGACAGGCTCCGGGATCATCGAATCCGACTCAACCCAGCAAAATGTGCATTCGGAGTACCAGCGGGTAAGTTTCTCAGATTCCTTTTGACTAATAGAGGAATTGAGGCCAATCTGGATAAGTGTCAGGCCGACCTCAATATGGCTACCCCAATAAACAAGAAAGAAGTACAGCAGTTGACGGGTAGGCTAGCCACGCTAACAAGGTTTCTATCAAAGTCGGCAGAACACGCACTTCCCCTATTCAAGTTATTAAAAAAGGAAGCTTAGCATGGAGAATGGAACTCGGAGTGTGAAGTCGCATTTGATAAAATCAAAGAGTGTCTATCATCACCATCGGTGTTGTCAAAACCCGAGCCCAGGGAAGATTTAATATTGTACTTATCGGTGGCTTCAAAGCGGTAAGTGCTACCCTCGTAAGAGAAGAATCGACAGAATAAAAGCCGGTCTATTTCACAAGCCGGGCTTTGCAAAGCTTAGAGCTGAGATACCAGAGGTTGGAAAAGGTAGTATTTGTACTACTCACTGCCGCGAGAAGGTTACGTCCCTACTTCCAAGGGCATCGAATAGTAGTCCGGACAAGCCAGCCGATACACCAAATATTGCATAAGCTTGACTTGGCGGGACGAATGATTAGTTGGGCCATCGAGCTATCTGAGTTCGACATTGTGTACGAAGCCCGGCATGCTATTAAATCCCAGGCCCTGACCAACTTCATTGTGGAACTGGTGCCGACCAGTGTCATCCTGGAGGCTAATCTGGATGTTTGGAAAGTATTCGTAGACGGATCGTTAAACGCCAAAGGAAGTGGAGCAGGGGTCATAGTAGAAAACCCGAAGGGAGTTTCTATGGAACAATCCCTACAACTACATTTTAAGACCTCCAATAACCAGGCCGAATACGAGGCGGTATTGGCCGGCCTATCTCAGGCAAAGGATAACGGAGCCAGGAGGATTCACTTATCAACTGACTCCCAGTTGGTTGCAGCTCAAATCAACGGAACATATACGGTTAAGGGACCTTTGCTGATTAAATACCTTGGGAAAGTCAAGGAGGCTATGGCGAAGTCATAGTCACCCATATCCCTAGGGGAGAAAATGCGAGGACGGACATTCTATCGAAGCTAGCCAGTACCAAGGACCCGAAAAATCATCGAACCATAATACAGCAAAGTTTGACTGAGCCCACTTGTATTATGGTCATCGCAGCGGCTGAGGATTGGCGGAAGCCTATCCTGAATTACCTAGAAAAAGGAACCATCTCGGAAGATCCCACTGAGGCAAAGCAGATGGCGAGAACCGTGTCAATGTACACAGTGGTTGATGACCAGCTGTATCGAAAGGGCCTTCACTCTCCAATGATGAGGTGTTTGAACCCGGCAGAGGCCGAGTATGTTTTATCAGAGATACACGAAGGGATCAATGGGCAACATATGGGAGTTAAGGCACTGGCCCGAAAAGCCCTCCGGGTTGGATATTATTGGCCGACAATGGTTGCCGACTCCAAAGAGCACGTAAGAAAGTGCGAAAATTGCCAAAAACATGCTCGGATAATTTGGCCACCTCCCGCCAAATTAAAATCCATCACGGCTCCATGGCGATTCTTCAAATGGGGTATGGACCTCTTAGGACCATTTAAGCCAACTATTGGACAAATGAAGTGGTTGGTCGTAGCAGTGGACTACTTTACTAAGTGGATTGAGGCTGAACCATTGACAACCATCTCGGCCGCCCACGTACAAAAATTCTTTGAAAGAAACATTGTGGCAAGATTTGGGATTCCAGCCGAGATCGTCACTAACAACGGAACCCAGTTCATTGACCGGAGCTTCCAGAGATTGATGTCCGAACTCAAAATCAAGCACCATTTCGCCTCGGTAGAGCACCCACAATCCAATGGACAAGCCGAGGCAGCGAACAAAATCATTGTCGACGGGCTTAAAAAGTGGATGACAAACGCAGAAAATGACTGGGTCGAGCAGTTGTATCCAGTACTCTGGGGATACCGGACTAGTATCCAAACCTCAACCCAAGAAATACCTTTCAGGTTGACCTACGGGTGTGAGGCCATGATCCCGGTTGAAATCGGGCAAACGTCATGGAGAAAGGCGAAGGTCATGGAGGAAGGAGAGCCCAACAATAGCGAACGGTTAGCTGTAGAATTAGACCTTGTTGATGAAGCCAGAATCACGGCACATTGCCGAGATCTCGCAACAAAGCAGCTTGTGGCAGCTAAGTATAACCACAAAGTTAGGCCACGAGTGTTTAGCAAGGGTGATCTGGTACTTCGCAGAGCGGATATCGAAAACAAAAATGCTCGGGATGGAAAACTTGCAGCAAATTGGGAAGGTCCTTACAGCATTTCAGACAAGATAGGGCTCGGAATTTATGTCCTTGAAGCATTGGATGGCACGGCCATTAAGCGGACTTGGAATGCGGACAAATTAAGGATCTACTACAGTTAGGAACCGAGATCAACTCGGAACTCGGATACAGTGGAGGTCAACGGTAGCTGAGAACCACTTTTTAGTTTTAACGGATGTTAGCGGTGGCTGATAACCGTTTTTCTTTTTAGGGATTATTTTGCTTTCACGCATCATCTTCCATTTATGTTAAATTTCTTTGTAATTGCAACTATTTCAATCAATAAAGAAGGCGGCCTACTTTATAAGCCGACCAAATGATTGTCTATAAAGTTCAATGCAAAAATAGCCGAATAAAGGCAACTTAGCTAATAAAACCAGGGTTTCGCGAACCCGGTTATCATAAGGTTTGTTAACAAATCTTGTGAATGTTACGATGCATCGGAACAATAAATCTTGTATGGTGTTGTCGTTATCATGCTGATCCTGATCAGGTCAAAATGTTTAGGATCTTACGTTCAAGTAACTAGTCCCAAACGTGATAGTTGGCTACCATCTCGGATTAGTGCTTTACATATTAAAGTACTTAGGTGATTATGTAAAATCATCTGTCTATTTAAAAAGTGCCTGATTATTAGTAAACAAGCCCGTTTATGAACATTGGTAGAATATCTTGCAGATTTTGTGCAATATATCTTGACTTTGGCCAAGTCATATAAAAAGAACTGAGTTTCGTGCCCAGATTATGTTTCCCTTTACTCATTAACGAGCATATTAAATGCGAGTTTGGTTTAAAGGATGAAAATAAAAACTGACAAGTTAGATGAGACAATAATGATAGAAATACCAGGATGCAACTGTCATTGTATTAATTTTTGGGGGGGGCATAGGCCCCGGATTACATCGAAAACAAAAAACAAAACTACAATAAAAACTAAAGCTACTGGAAACAAATATCCCAAGGGAGGCAGCATTACAATTGGGCTTGGTCAGGCACAGGGGAACTGGGGGCATCGGAGGCAAGAGCATCTTCCTCAGCAGTTTGAGCTCGGTCGCCCTTCGTGTTACGCTCGGACTCTTCAACTGGAGAAAGCGGCGCTGGTACAAACTGCCCATCCACCACCAAAGCTCTGAAATCCACGGCATCAAGATTCATTGTGGTTTCGGGATTCAGAGCTCGGACTTGGGCCAAGCACTCCTTGAAGGCTTCAACGGCCGTCTCAACGACTATGACCTCCAGCTTCTCCATCTCGATAGCAGAAGCCGTTAGCTCGGCCTTATAAGAATCGAGGTCGGAGTGAGCGAGGTTCAGGTCCTTCACCACACTTGCATATTGGCCCTGAAGAGCATGCAGGGAAGCCTTCAGCGTGTCCTCCCGGGCCCGACAAGCGTTCAATTTGGTGGAGGCCAAGTCCTTATCAACAAGGGCCTTTGACAATTCCACCACCGCCTTTATTTGTGCCTCCTCCGCCTTCAGGCGCGCCTCCTCTACCTCCCTTTACCGAGCCTCAGCATCTTTCCTCTCAGCCCAGGCCTTGGTGAGTTTGGCGATCGTCTTGGAATACTTAAGCTTTACTGCAGTATAAGCATCCAGAACCCTGGTCGTCTCCATAAGGTGGTCCTGAAGAGCTTGCAGGTGGTCAAGGTCGAGGTCAGCAAAGGCCTCACCACTGAAATATTTGCTTGGGGGCTTCACGGCGTGCTTGAGCTCGTCTGAGACTCCATCAATCCATACCTCACCCCGCGAATGAAGACGAGACTTGTGAGGGGGTAGAGGAGGAGGGACGCCTGCGGCAGCACCGGTTTTAGGGATAGAGGCCGAACCCTCTTCTGCAGCCGAGGTCGATAAAGTGCCAGCCGACTACGACCACTTACGCGGGACGAGATCCGTGGAGGCCGGAGGGGATGCAGCTCTCTTCTCGGGCACAGTTCTCTTTGGCGAAGGAGTAGCCACCACCTTCCTTTGTGAAGAGGACTCTCCCTTCTTTTTGGCCTCAGCGCGGAGCTTCTCGGCCAATTCTTGGAAGGAGACCTTTCCCCATTTCAGGCTCTGCAAAGAAAGTAACAAACATCAACAAAAGAAACTAAGTGCACTATGCAATGAAGGAGATAATAATTACTAAAATCCTACTCGGTGGAAATATCTCCTCTATTGATTGACGGATGAAAATGCGGGTATCGATTACATCCTTCTTGGCCACGTGCTCGACCAAATCTATCATGGTCGCGATTTCAGCCGGCTCTAGCTTGTCATCGGAGGATTGAAAAATTTCCAGGTCTCGGTCATAATGAGCCTTGGACCAATACAGCGGAAATATCAGTTCTACTAACTTGGAGTCGATACCCTAGAGAAACTACGGTTTATGACCGGGCTCCACAGTGACCTTGAAAAAGGAGGTCTTGAAACCTTTCCAGGTTTCGGTGGCTACATGAAAGAGTTTTTTGTCCGGTTTTCCCCGAAAAGAAACCCAGCCCTTTTTCTCTGATGGCTCTCCAGGCTGGCGAGCCCGTTGAATGTTAAAAAAATAAAAGAACACCTCGGTAGTCGGGGGATGATTCAAGAATTGGCAAAGTCGCTTAAAAGCGATGATGAAGCCCCAAGAATTCGGGTGAACTTGAGTAGGGGCTAATTGCAGAATGTTTAAGAGATCTGTTTGAAATTTTGTAAAAGGAAATCGAAGACCGAGTTTGGTAACAAAATCTTGGTAGAAAAAGAAGTAGGAACGTTCATTGCCTTCCCGAACGGTACACACAGGTTCAGCGGGGCTGGGAAGGGACAGAGAACAATGATCCCGGTCCCTTAAAGAGAGCTCGACGATCTGATTAGCTGTGGCTTTGGAGAGCCTGGATAATACCCCAGTCGTAACCCAATCGTACTTCTCAGCGAGATGACGTGGGACGCAAGCGGATGCCGACTCCACAGATCCAGAATCCTCAACAGGGCGGGGAGAAAGTGACATACTGCCTAGAAAAGGAAAAACAAAAATGAATTAGAAACAAGGAAGACGATACCTGAAGGTGGTAAAATAGGGCGGGTAGGAACGGCTGGAACATCCCGCGGATGAACATGCCGGCATCGTGAAGCTATTTCATTAGCTTCCCATGACCGGCCCACCATCATGGATTCCGAAACAAGCCAAGAATACTCCTCGCACGGGCCACTAGGTCAAAATAAAGCGGTAGGGGGTCCGACCCGCAAACCCAAGGAAGCGGTAGGCGTTGGAGGGCTTCCCCGACCATAACCGACGAAAGGTGGATCTAAAGATGAAGCTCTAATTTGACCAGTCATACGACCTCGGCCTACAGGTTCTAACGGTTGGGACCAACCTCGTCCTACAGGTCCTAACGAGGTAGACCGACCCCTAAATCTACCTCCAGAATGAACGGGTCGGTTTGACCCTCTCCCACCGACCCCACCGTAACCACGAAGCACACCCTCCAGTTTCTTCTCCTCGGTTAAGGGTTTCCCGTACAGCCACCAAGCTGTCCGGGGAGGCATGCGCCGAAGAAGTTCCTCCTCCTCTGGGGAGAGAACGTATGGTTTGAAAGACGAAGGAGAACCTCGATGGCTCATTTTGAGAAGGTAGAAGAAAAAGGGGCAGAATTAAACAAGAAACCCAAACCTAGGGGAGATAAAGAAGGATCAAAGAGACTAAAACTCAAAGAAGTTTAGGAATAGTGCAGCCAGATAAAGCAAGTAACAAAACCCAAAAAGAATGAAAACTTGAAAGGAAAATCTTAAAGAATTTACGGGAACCCTCTCGAAAAACCAAGAAGGAATGAAAAACAACTGTGGAAACTAAATAGAAAACAAAGGAATACCTGATTTCAAATAACTTAAAGGGAGAGGAAATGCGCGAGCCACGACAGTGAAAGATTCTTGGAACAGTTAAGAATGCATATGTTCTCTCTCGCTCAACAGAAGCAACTGTTGACACTGTCAAAAGTGTGGAAAGAGGGAAAATGAACGCTATGTATAGCATTAGAAGGGAGACGGTTGAACATCCGAAGAGTCCAACCGTCGAAGGCCCAAAAGGCCGTAGGAAGCCAATGACGTGTCTGTGAAAAGGCGTGCACATTTAACGCCTACATTAAATGCGCGCGCATACCAAGGATAATGGAGCAGTTAGTGTGGCTACAAAGCCGGTTTGCAGAGGCTAGTTGGCAGTAGGTAATGATAGCATCTACTAACTTGGAAACTCGCGATATGCCAGATTAACAAACAAACCAGTCACAAAACTCGGCTAAAATACGAGATCGGTCAAAAGCAGGTCAGATTCCGACCATGGGGACCAAGGCCGACTTCCCCATGCTTCTTACCTCATACCCAGATAAACCGGGGTGAAAACTCACAGCAGATGGAATAACTCGAGGCTGGAAATGTTTGACCTCGGCAGAGGAAAGAATTCGAAACGAGCATAAGCAGAATGCGGCCTAAAATCGAAGACTTCAAGAATTGGGTAGACCGGACTAACACACAAACCGTAGCCTAGCAAGCACATCCCGGCAACTCGGAGCCCTGAGCTATCGGGCTGGGGGGCAACTGTTACAGATATATTATACGGGCACAGCCCAATGACCGAAGAGCCCAGTCAAAATGTCTCCAGCCATAATCCTAACCACTCCCTTGAATCCAACCGTATGATAAGGAGTTATGATCAAAAAGAATATAGAAATATCTTTTAAACAATAAAGATAACGGATCCCATAAAAATAGGACCTCGGGTAAGTCTATAAATAGGTGAAAGCCCTCACAAGGTACACACTCTCGAAACCCTAGCTCTTTAATTCACACAGAGCACACACCCCCACTCCCTCTAACTATCACTAGCCTATTGTATACTCTCGAACTACGTGGACTTTAATCCACTCCGTGGTACGTAGGACCCTGGGATTTTACCCCAGGCCAAGTCCAACCCTTGTGTTCCATACCATAACATATACTTTGCTTCCAAATGATCAAAGTATATATATATCACGTTTTTGTTCCAAACGTGATGTGAAATTGCATCGTATAAATGTTCGGGTTTTGACCTTACGATGAAACGGTGCATTTTAAAAAAAAAATTGAAGGATCAGGTTTTTGTTTTTCCCCGAAGGGTTGCGCCTACTGCCTAGTACAGATAACGCGTATGGGCTTGTAATGGATTGAATGAGATTTTTTTTAATTTTTGGCCGAAGTGGTTTTTGACCATTTTTATTTTTAAAAAAATATCTTCTATACTGGGCCATCGTTTTTGGACTATTGCTGGTTTTTTTTTTGCTGTACTGTGTTTGAGCCAAAATTAAGCTTAAAAAAGTGTTGGGCTCAAATGAATTTGTTGGGCTTTACGTTTTTGGGTTGTAATTTTTTTATTTGCACGTTTTTGGGATAAAAAAAATCTAGGCCATATTTAATTCATTTTGGGAAGAATTTAGGCTCTAATTTTGGGTTATTTAGCTTCCTATTCATGATGATTTTAAATGTTGTGAATAAAAATGTCAAATATTTAAGTTTTGGAATCAAGGAAGGTGAATTTGTTAGTCACCAAAGTGGCCAAATTCTTATAAATTATTTTAATTCCAATTATTACAGTGATGTTTTAATTACCCATAACTTTGATGCTATGAATTATGTTTATGTTGTGGGTAAATTAAAGGTTTGTTATTATAAGGCGGTTATGGATCAACCCAAAGGTTGGTTATTTGTTTTTATAATAATAAACATGAATGTTGGTGTTGTCCATATACTTATAGTTTTATTTAGACATTCAAAGATGATAAATATTTCTAGTTGGTATATGTATCAAGCCAAATTATATGAAATCTTTATAGCATCTTTATAGTTGAATGTTGTATATTTGTGGGTCCCCAAAGGTGAACATTGATATGCATTGAATGAATTTTTCTGAATTTTTGAAGCATGTTAGAATATGATATACTTGTCTCAAAGCATTAATGTTTTCAATTATTTCATTGGTTATCAAGAAAAATCAAAAGGATATAGATTTTATTGTCTTAATCATACCACAGGGATTATTGAAACTGGAAATGCTAGGTTCATTGAGGATGGTGAAATTAGTGGGAGTGAAACATCAAGTAAAATGGATATTCAAGAAGTTAGAGTACAAGTTCCATTAACTTGTGTTTCTAGTAAAGTTGTTGTTTCTCATGTTGTTAACTCAATTAATAGTAATGGAGAACAACAAATGAATGATCCCACTACTCATGATGATATTATTGTTAATGAACCAACTGAACCCATTGTAGAAGAATTACCACAACAAATAGCATTAAGAAGATCTCAGAGGGAAAAGAGATCCGCTATTTTTAATGATTATATGGTATATCCACAAGAGTCTGAATTTGACTTGGGTATTCAGGATGATCCAGTTACTTTTTCACAAGCCATGAATAGTGAAAATGGTGGCAAGTGGTTAGATGTCATGAAAGATGAGTTGAAATATATGAAACAAATGATGTTTGGGACCTTGTTGAGTTACCAGAAGGATGCAAGAGAGTTGGTTGTAAGTGACTCTTTAAGACCAAACGTGACTCTCTTGGTAACTTGGAACATTACAAGGCTAGACTAGTTGCAAAGGGATTTACTCAGAAAGATGACATTATCTATAAAGAGACTTTTTCACCAGTTTCTAAGAAGGATTCTCTAAGAATCATTATGGTATTAGTAGCTCATTATGATTTAGAGTTACACCAGATGGATGTGAAAACTGCCTTTCTAAATGGGAATTTAGTGGAAGATGTGTATATGGACCAACTAATGGGGTTCATAGAAAAAGGAAAGGAGCACATGGTGTGCAAATTAAGGAAATCAATATACGTACTTAAAAAAGCCTCAAGACCATGGTACCTTAAGTTCAATGATACTATTATTTCCTTTGGATTTAAAGAAAACACTGTTGATCGGTGTATATATCTAAAGGTCAGTGGGAGCAAGTTTATATTGCTGGTTCTGTATGTTGATGAAATCTTGCTTGCTACTAATGATCTTGGTCCTTTAAATGAGACTTAGAAGTTTTTCTTTAGTAGCTTTGAAATGAAAAGAAATGGAAGCAATTTCATATGTATCACTAGTTGGGACCTTAATGTATGCTCAAACTTGTACGAGACCAGATATTGGTTTTGCAATGTTGAAAACCTGCAAAGAAAGTTTTGAGATACTTGCAAGGAATTAAAGGTTACATGTTTACTTATAGAAGGTCTAGCAACCTTGAAGTGATTGGATAAACAGTTGGTAATTGCTGCATCCATTATGAAAGCTGAATTTATGGCATGCTTTGAGGCCATGGTTCAAATAAATGGCTAAGGAATGTTATTTCAAGGCTTGGGTTAGTCGATAGTATAGCCAAGCTGTTGAAAATTTATTGTGATAATTCCGTAGCAGTCTTCTTTTATAAAACGACAAGTATTCTAAAGGTGCTAAGCATATGGAATAGAAATACTTTGTTGTTAAAGAAGAGGTTCAGAAACATAGAGTGTCTATACAGCACGTTAGCACAGATCTTATGATAGCTGATCCCTTGACGAAGGGATTACCATCCAAAGTGTTTACTGGTCACTTATATAGTATGAGTATTATGTCAGCTAATAAATGATAGATCATTATTGTAATTATTGAATATTGACACTTTGAATTCAATGATGTATAAGTTTCTGAAAATCACCTTGTTCTTTTAAAATATTTAGTTTGCATGCATGCATAAATGATTATTTTGAAAAGCAAGAATTGTCCCTAATGAAGACATTATAGTATTGTCACCGGACATTATGTTTACTTCCGTTTAAGTATCATGTTAGGAATAAGAACTAATATAGTGGTACATGGAAGGAAATATGCCGATTTGATAGCATATAACCGTCATGACTCATATTGGGTTTTATTTCTAATCATGATGTATGATGAGGCCAATGTATAGAACCTTTAGCCTTATGTGCGCTCATTATGATAATTTTTATTAAATCATGAAAGGACACTTAGTGACATGAGCCAAGTGGGAGAATGTAAAATATTTATTTGTCTCATGTATAAATAAGTGTTATTTTGATTTAATAAGAAAAGGGCAAAAGGGTAATTTGGTATGGAAGTTATTAAAAGTCATAAAAAGACGACTGTTGATAGGTGCAGTTCTCATAAAGCAAAAGGCACGTACGTTCAGAAAAGATTAATATAAAGAGCGTAAAGAGGCCTTCAGAGTTTAACCGTGAAAGTTGTATCTCATCCCTATCATAAGAAGATACAAGAAGAGAGAAGGGAAAAGACTCTGAGAAAGATTTCTATCGTTAAAGATCTTCCGTAATCATGGAGAAAGGTTAGTACATGTTTAATTCTATTGAATGTGAAAGCATGATATTCTAAGATCTTGTAGATTTGTGTTATTGTATGATAATCTCTGAGTTGAAGAACACAGATTATGTCTTACACAGGACTCCTAGTAGATGATGTCTATGAAAAGATAGTGTCATTTGTAATTAGTGTTATGAAAATTAAAGAGTTTATGTGAAATTCCCGTTTCTTTCTTATAAAATACTTTATAACACAAATACACTCACAAATATCAATATTGTCTTTGGGTTCAATAATGAAGGCTTAAGGAGATTATGAAGGCAAGTCATTTTTTGTTTTGCTCTTATGTTGAAATTTTGCGTAAAAGCTTGCAAGATATAGTTGGCAAGTAAATGATATTAACTGCATAGACCACCTTACTAATATTATAAATACCAATGGTGCTAAAACGAGTCACGTATAGTCACAAAAATCTACCAACTCGAAAGAAAATTGCCGTGGGCTTTTCCAAAAGTACTATTGGATTTGTTTTGCTATGTTTGGTCCAAGGTTATTAAAACCAGACCGGTCAGTGAACCGGTTGGGTTACTGGGTTAAGGGTTAGTGGGTCAGACCGGAGTCAAACTGGAACTAAACCGGGTAGTTAAGTATTTAAGATTTATTATATAATATTAAATAAGCCTACAAATAAAAAAATATATAAAAAGGCACAGCTTTTAAGAAATGAAAAGACAATGAAGAGGCGTGCAAGCTAAGCTATGTCTACTGAGCACTAATGCTTCTGCTTCTCATTTAATAGCACTCCCTTTCATGAGTTTTTCTTTTATGAATTAATAATAATGAGCACAGAGCCACAGGAGCCATAAGTTTAGAGCAATGGAGGAAAAAATACATGTGCAATGGGAAAACAACGAAGGAGGAGACGGAGCGGCGGAAAAAAGAGAGGAAGAAAGGGCGGCTTCACCGTGGAGTAATCATTTTCCTTAAAATGCATCTTAACCAAAGAGGGGGAGGGAGAACGCGAATAGGGTACTGGTATTGTTCATCTTCTTCATCTCACAAGGTATTGTTCATCATCTTAATCGCACATAACAGGAGTCAAACACGGAGCTTCGTCCATTCTCTCTCTTTCTCTCCCTGTAATCGTCCTCTTGCACCTACGTTTTTTTAAATTTAAAAAAAAAAACACCTGACTCTGGTTTCTGTGGTTGCCCGGACCGGTTTCATGGCTGGTTCGCCGGTTTCCGGTCCGAACTAGCCGGTCCAGTCTGGATTTGATAACCATGGTTTGGTCACCTCACTTATAAATCATATATTGCAAATGCACAAGTTTATTTATTTAAGTTATGTTTTCAGCATAGATTTGAGTAATTCAGTCAACGTAAAAATAAAAAATTTGATTTAAAATTTGATGAATTCTTTTAATAAATATATACTTAACTAAATGTGTTTATAAATGTTTGTGGAAAAAATGTGTTTATTAATTTTAAATTATTTATGTATTATAACAAACTTATATCAATTATACTATGTGACAAAAAACATGTGTTAGAATGAAATATTTTTGTATCCACCAATAAATATAGTTAAAAATTAAAATTATAAATTTTATTTATCAAAAAAACTATAAAATTTCATAATCTAATCAAAATTAAAAAATTTTATGATATTATATAATTTTTGAACAAAAAATATATTAGAATTATTTCTTGGCTGTATAATTTTTTTTAGTAAATATAAATGTTTAAATAATTTTAACAGTCGACCAATGGTTTAATTTGATGGATGGAAATGAAATCTTTAAGTTACAAGGGAGATTTGTGTAACACATTTTAATTTGAAGGGAGGGTTATATCTGTTTTGAAAATAGATGATAGATCTATGTAATTAAGACACAATTTAAAGGTTGTCAAAATATTTTACTCAAAATTATAGTGCAGAATATTATAGAGATTGTTTGGGATCCATATTGAGAAACTTAAAAGTGCATATCTATGTAAATTGAAACAAAACTCTCCTCACATATTTACCATATACACCATAAATAAAAGTTAAAAATCTGTTTTTGAATGCTTCAATCATCATTCTAAATAAGCACTAGATGACATCTGCTAGCATGTCCATCATGCATGGTAAGATTCTTTTAGGCCTTCCTAACACAACAACAACTAAAAAATAATTACTTCTTAAGAAGTAGTTAGAGTGTATAATATTTGCTTTTGTTTCTTTCAACTATATTTCTTCTCCCTTCAGAACGTGTTTGTGTAATTTAACAGTCATATAAATAGCCCTACTTGAATTTGTTAAATTTCTTGAATTGTATCATATATTTTCAAATAAAATTATATTGATATGTGGAATCTTTTACTTTTCTTCCGTGGAAAAGTTTGCCTATAAATTGAGAGCTGATGGACAAAGAAATTAGAAAGTGACACTGAGGCTACCGATACTTTTGTGGCTCTAGTATCATATTGACTGGGTCAATCAAATAAAGTTGAATATTATGTCACATTCATTCAAAAATTGAACAATTTATTTCTTTCATGGAAGACTTACTTCATATTTTTATCAAATTTCGTTGAATTGTATATCATGTATATATTCAAAAGAAAATTATTTAGGCTCAAAGATCACCTTTTGAAATGAATCTTTTTACTCCTCTTGTGTGGAAAAGTTTGTCTATAAATTGAGAGTGATGGACCAAGAAACCAGAACGCAAAAAGACTAGTTAAGATCCAAAGAAGACTTCCACCATTACGTTAAGATCCTCTTGTGTGTATTTGTATATCATGTGTAGGATTGAGATAAGGCAACTTTATAAATTTTTATTTTATTTGAAGCAAACATTACGTTAATGAAACTTTTATCTATGTAGAAAAATCTTCTAATAAATTGAAAAGGTATTTGGCAAAAGAGGGCTAAATGCACAAGGCTCCCACTATATGTATTGAGTCTATGAAAATATAGTGTCACTTATAATAAATGTTATGAAAATTAAAGAGTCTATGTGAATTTCATGTTTCCTTCTTAGAAAATACTTTATTACACAAATACACTCACACACATCAATATCGCCTTTGGGTTTAATAATGAAGGCTTTAAGGAGATCATCAAGGTAAGTGTTTTTTTGGTTTTGCTCTTATGTGGAAATTTTGCATAAAAGCTTGCAAGATATAGTTAGCAACGAAATGATATTAATTGCATAGACCACCTTGCTAACATTATAAATACCGAAGGTGCTAACACGAGTCACGTATAGTCACAAAAATCTACCAACTCGAAAGAAAATTGCCATGGGTTTTTCCAACAGTACTATTGTATTTGTTTTGCTGTGTTTGTTCAACTCACTGATAAGTAATATATGCAAATGCACAAGTTTATTTACTTGAGTAATGTTTTCAGCATAGATTTGAGTATTTCAGTCAACGTACAAGTAAAAATCTTGATTAAAAATTTGATAAATTCTTTTAATAAATATCTAAACACCGAGAGGTACTATAAAAATTAATTTGGATGGGA
The DNA here is from genome assembly GCA_037074495.1 of Acacia confusa. Lineage (NCBI taxonomy): Eukaryota > Viridiplantae > Streptophyta > Magnoliopsida > Fabales > Fabaceae > Acacia > Acacia confusa. The sequence goes on along the minus strand of CM073502.1, from coordinate 38,836,093 downwards.
CATACTATGCAGATAGTGGGGACACTGAAATTGGGATTGTCTGTAGAGGTGAAAATGCGATTTTCAAAGGTAGTTAATTAGGTAGGAAAGTGGTTGCAGAGTCTTCTCTAATGGCTGAGTGTCTTGCCTTGAAGGAAGCCTTTGGTCAACGAATGCGATTCGCATCATATCAGGTATGTTTTGAAATGGATTGCAAAACTTTATTTGATTAGATGATTGGTGTAGATTTGAGAAATTGTGAATGGCAATGTAAAGATTCAGTTCATGACCTGCTTGAAATCAGGGAATCTATTTCAAATTGTTTTCTCTCTTTTTTGTTGAAACGCCAAAGAAATAGAGCTGCAGATTATCTAGCAGCTGAGGCTTGTAAGGGAATGTACCATGGTGACTGGATGATGGTAACAGCATTCCCAATGTGTGCCATACTTAAGGAGGATTCCTTGGGTTGACAGGGTTCAGCTTCAAGAAGAAAGGAATTGGCTAATACTAGTGTTCTGCAGTAAATTGTAGGTGTTGGTATCTATTAGTAGTAGAGTTTGAATATGTTAGTTTGTTTGTTTAGGTTTGTTAAGGGTGTGATAGGTTATATGTTCTTGTCTTTTTGCTTCGGCTATTGGTATTTGTACTTTTTTTTAATTAATAAAATTGAATCTTTGGCCAAAAAAAAAAAATCAAGCTCCATCAATGATACTAAGGAAACAAGATACTAGGAGAGCCACTTATTATTAATATTGTTTACTTGTTACACATCAATTAATAAGATTAAGATAAAGGGTGATAAAGATGTCAATCCCAAAAAACTATACAGCTAATTCAATCAAAGATGCAACCTCAGGAAACCTCCCCTATGTTTCAATGGAGGGAAAATTGAGGGGGAAATCTGGGGAAAGAAATACTATGAATGAAAACTTCCTAAAATGGTAAATAAATTTACTTCTTTTGGGAGTTTTCCCTCATAGTATTCTTTCTCCACTTATTTTTTCCCCATTCAAACATTGAGTAAAAATCTAGATGAATCATGAACTAAACAACTCGTATAATAATTATTTACACCGTACAAATACCATAGAATGGTGTTTGTATTACTATTGAAATTCGTAAAAATCTCACTCTTCTAAAAAATAAATGAATGTGCAAAGTTCAAAGAAAAAAAAGGGAGAAATGTGAATGCAAATCATTATGACGTGTATTTAGAATATAGAATAGAGGGAATATTGTTATGACAAGATATAAAGGTGTAAGTTTACCAAGGAGAAGAGCATCATTCATCACCCCCAACCTCTTTAACCTATAACCACCATTCTTCTTTGATGTACACATAAGATCCCAATTCATCTGATGAAACTTTCTCTTCCCCTCCTCATTTTTCTAAATATAATCTCTTTGAATTTTTCCCATCTATTGTCTTAACCCCGTAGGGATGCACAAGTGTTGCATATGAAAAATAGCCATTTGGTCTGAACAAGAGTAAGCCGGAATGCTAATGACAGGTTCTGTTTCTTCCATCCACATAGCTTCTTTTTGCATTTTATCAATCAGGAACTGATACTTTACACATGTTAGAGGCAGTTTGACCTCACGTACGTTATCCTTGACCAGCATAGATTCAATTTGAATTGTTATTAACCACCAACAACTATTAAAATCTGCAAATTATCAATTAAAAGTAATAGATGTACAAGAGAAACAAATTATTTTGATATACAAGTATTTATGAATATGATGAGTGTGTGAGACAATGAGTGAAAAAATAGATGAGAGTAAGGGGTAAAAATGGAAAGGAAAAAAAAAGAGTACATTAAATTATTAGCAAAGTCAAATTGTTGCTCCTATACAATATCAGACATATGGGAGAAAACGTTTTTCATAAATAAGATCGGGTAGTAACTTACTCTGTGTGTATATTGAGTGAAAAATAGATATTTAGTACCTTAAATCGATCTCAATTATTAAAGTTGGAGATAAAATTTTTGTGAGGGACAAATATTATTTTTATTAACTATATTAAATTCTAATATCATATTAATTAAAAATTTTAATTATTTAGTTCATGTACATTTAATTCAATCTCGACTCAGTGTCTCAAATTTAATTTTGGGTAAAGGTGTAAAAATACACATGTATTTTACCCTCAGGAGCACCAGCACCAAATGATTTTTTTAGGTGCAAAAATACACTGGTTATAAAAAAATTGCAAAAGTCACACTGCTGTTAAAAACAAAAAACGTTTGACTGTTAAATTACTAAAGTTGACCGTTTAAGTGAAAGAAAAATTGCTGACTAGACGGGGAAGGGGAAATGGCGGAGAGCAGAGCAGAAGAGAGGAGACCGTCAACGATGACCAGAAGCAGGGGAGCTGAGAAAAGAAGAAGAGAGATGAGCATGGTGATCAAGAAGAACAGAGTCTTGAAAGCCCTCAATATGTATCTCGATCTGTCTTCCTTCAAGAAAACCATTTTGCCAATTCGGGGGCTCGCAAAACACCGGCCTGAATGTTCTGCAGATATGTACAGAGAGGAGGATATGAACAATGAGAGAAAACAAACAGCCTTCTTATAATAGCCTCCACTCTCCCTGTTCCAACTCCAACGCCCCCATTACCTGAATTCTTATACAGTTAAAACACTATGACTGGGCACTAAAAAAATTTTGGAAAGAAACAAGCCCTAAAAACACAAAATCATCAGGCAAAACTCTAGGGTTCAAGCGTTCAACCCACGATTTCTCTAATTTGGAAACTGCATCAGTTTGGAAAGAAGAAGCAAGGAAGTTCAGTAATGTTATTGAAAAGTTATGTTACTTCAACACAAAATCCCTGTTTTTTTTAAAATGAAAAAGGAAAAAGAAGGCTATGACAGGCGTCGAATTCAAGAAAAATGGACTCATCGTGGTTTTGAGCTTAGGTAGGAACGAACAGAAACAAGAGGCCGAGATGGAGAAGTGGGTGATGAATGGATTTGGAGAGGGTGCAGGGTAATCGGCGATGAGCTTCCTCAGGAGGTAGGTTCATTGTATCAGAGATCTGCATTTCCAACAGTACAGGAAATCGGAGCTGGATGAACCAAATCGGAGCTGGAGACAGAGCATGTTCGACAAAGGCAGGAGAGTGCCACGTAGACCAGTTAACCATTTTCTAACCATTGGAGTAACGCCACGTGGAGATATTTTAACGGTGTGACTTTTGCACTTTTTTTATAACCATATGTGTATTTTTGTATAAAAAAAACATTTGTTGCTAGGTGCTCTTAAAGGGAAAGTACATGTGCATTTTTGCAACTTTACCCTTTAACTTTTAATGACTCTATCTTTATACTTTTAACCAATATTATTAAATCCAGACCAAGCACTAAACTCTGGTCAGAGTATTGGGTTAAAGGTCAGTGACTCAGATTATAGTTAAATGAGAGGTAACCCGGAGCCAAACTTGTAAGGAACTAAAGACTTAAGGGTTATTTATAGGAGATTATGAAGAAAATGAAAAAAAAAATGTTTTTTTTTTCAAGTGACCCAAGTTGAATGCCAAACCAGATCAGTTAAGTGTTCGGTTCCCCAGTTTTCAGTCCGGGTTTAATAACCTTCCCTTTAACTAATGACTTAGTCCTCATAAATTGTTAAATCAGAGTCACTGGAACTCATCCTTGTGGCAAAACAGAGAAGTGATTCAGTTGAAATGGCATCTTAAAAAGCTCAAAGTCAGATTTTCATCTGAAAGTGGGTGGAGAGGGAAAACTACGGAGACGCCAAGGTACTGCGAAGACGGGCTATGGAGTCCGTGGAAAAGTCCAAGTCTCCTATTCCCCCCCATAAGAAAAGTAACGGTCTACTGCAATACTTATTATTAATAAATAATATTTTAATTTGATATGAATAGACTTAGCAAAGGGATTATCCATTATTTAGTGTTCACGGAATTATCAATTATTTAGTTTTAACTTTTTTAAATACGACTGTAATAAGGAAACGATTAAACAAGAATGGTTTTAGCCAAAATATTATGAAACACCGACGTATCACATATTGTTAATGATTTCTTTTATTTAATTTGTTTCATTACCTTGAACAGATTGTTGCACCCATTTTTTGCTAAAAAAACATTTTCACAAGTACAAAAGGATTATAAAATCCAGACATAATGCCTGGGAATCGAAACCGTCCAACATAAGAGAGGTGGTTTGATGAGCTTAGATGGCGATTACATACATGGCATTAAGTCGGGAAAAAGAAACAGACATAAAGGTGACAAGTTCATAATTATTAAGTTTGAAAAAATATTAGAGCTAAGTTGGCTAAAAACCCATGAATAATATATATATATTCTTTTGGGTGGCACCATGTAATTTTTACTCTCATTAAAAAAACCTGATCTCATATATAGAACAAGCATACTTACAAAACTGCTATAGAGTTAAACCTATTGAGATGAATAATAGTGAAGGCTAGAGGGTAAACATATCCAAGTCTTTTGCATAAAAGATCACTTATGTACATTTTGTACTTCACAACATCCTGATTACAAAGCATGCTTCATTATCTGTCAAGAGGCTTCAATTCACGAAGCATTGCTAAATTCTAGCAACTAAATATCTTGCTTTGGCTTGCGGCTCAATTCAGAGTAATGGCCGCCCATTAGTTGCAGAATCTCACCCCACAAATTTTCTGACGAATCTGTGGAAGCTCCATAAAGCAAACTAGAGCTACAAGCAGCCACATACCAATAATCTGACTCAATCTCCTCTCTCAACTGATCCAGCTGCCATCCTGAATAGCCGACGAAGAATCTGAAATCCTGCGGCTTCAGTATTCCCTTCTTCACCAGCACTGCTGCTTCAACCAAACTGTTTCGAGCTCCAAAGCATAGGCCAGGGATCACCTCTTCGAATCCCGGCAGCTTCAACTTCTCCCCTGTTCTTAGCAAAAACATGCTTGCCTCAAGAGGTCCCCCAAAATGCAAGGGACAGTCAGAGAAAGTGGTTGCTAGATCAAGATTAGTGGGACTTATGTTCTTAATCCTTTTGTGAAGTGGGCGATTGATGATAACTCCAAAAGGCCCTTCTTGCGGGTGCCTAGTTCCAGATCTGAGAAGCAGCACAACACTTCTTTCAAATGTGCGAATACCATCAAGCTTTTCTGTGGCAACAAGTACACAGCCAGTCTCAGGCACTGGAATAGGGTGAGCCCACTTTGCACCAAGTGGTTTGGAACTGTGCAATGTCCCACCTTGATTGTGAGTATCAGATTCTGCTACTTCTTTCTGTGAATCAAGCAAGTGATTTAAGATATAATGGAGCACAATCAAAGGTAGCACTTTTTCATTACTTCTTACATGTGCACTAATTATAAATTGTCTATTCTTCATAAAGAGAGATTAGAAATTCAACAAGTCAGCAAGATGAGTGTATAATATAGAAAATTCTAGCTTCTGAGAAGTTTAATAAGAGGACAGGCAAAATCAAGTTGTAACCTCAACCAATTCATTGCCCCCAAGTTGATGGCATTATGGAAAATCAATAAAAAACACATCATCTCGCAACTGTCATGCACGTTTCCATGACATGCACGAAGAATGAGGAAATCACTATAACCTTTTAAGCATGGAGACTAACAAGGACATCACCAGAGAATGTATGAATAATGACTCGGAATGCTCATTAGCTTCTAAGTTAGCTATCCACTACTCAAGAAAAAATGCAATCATTTTATATTCTAATTTCTGAGCATACATTTTAAAAATCCAAAATCTCCTTAACAACAAAAAAAAAATGGGGAGAATGACATGTAGGTGTCATTAAAATAGGCTTATGACAGAGTGGTCCCATGAAATGCCCAGACACAAGTCAAGTCCCAAGGGACTTCAATGGACTTAAAATTTTCCAGAAAAAATATATATTAGGAAAGAAATGTAATTATGTCATCAAGATGAGGTTCCTCATTGTGCGTATTCAGATTTCAGACCAGCTCTCTCCAACGCATGTTTGAGACTAGAGTATAACAAATGATCTCAAATATAAATACATTTTCAGAACTCAAAAATCAAAATATCCACTTGAAACAAACATGCAAAAGAGGTGACAACTAGACAGTTCTCAAGGAACTAATATGTTACCAGCTCATCTCTGAATAGCTTTGCTCGGAATTCTCTCCAATCCAAATTAGTGCGAACAGATTTCCCAGAATTTATGTCTGATTTGTTTCCGTCAGAGGAATTTTTATCTCCAACACCATCTCCTTCTGGGATAGACCGCTCACCATCTCCTGTAACGAATCATTATATCCATAAATGGGGAGAAGATTCTACTCATAAGATCCAGTGAAATGATATTAGTCATAAAAATCAAAGTAATCATTGTAAAAGAAAAAATTGACAGTTTACTGGCCAATCTTAGTCAAAACGCATATCAAACTTCCTACAAACTGAAGTTTCTTCGAAAAGAATATATACAGATAATATATTTGAGAAGTACTGCATAAAACCAGTTTTTCATTTTTGGCACAATTTACTGGTCAATCTTAATGCACCAAATTCAGACAACACGCTTGGTCAGTTACTAATCATGTAGTTCCCAATAGTTCAATTGTTAATTCATCTTCCTCAACAACTTAGAATCTTAAGTCTGTGAAATATTTAATGAGTACTGACTGATCAGCCAAGACTCCCAGTGCTGACTTCTAGATGTTCACAACCCAGGGACCTCATTCTATATCTGAGAAAACAGTCTTAGAAGCGCGGAGATTTTTTGTTTGCTAAGATTCCATGGTGGCTGCTATCATAGGGCATAAAAGAGCTGATCAATGCACCTCTCTTTGGGTAAATTCCTATTTTTATAAGAACACATAACATGCAACAATTGAAAAGGGAATATGTTAGCTTGCTATGGCTAAGCAATGAATGCTTGCACAAGATGACAGAAATAAGGTATCATTAAGAGCTAACAAAGAAAATTCACCACAAAAGTGAACAGAAGAAGGGTAGATGGAGAAAAGGAGGCATTCATCAGATACCATCACATCCGACTCCTATGAAGATGATTTGTGAACGTAATAAAGAGTTAAAAGTTAGTTAGAGTTAGTTACAGTGAGCCAATGGTAAATAGCTGTTAGAATTAGTTGAGTTTTGTTGGCATTAATTAGAGGCAGAGGTATAAGTCTATAAATAGAGATAATCAGTGTAATTCCAGTGTGTGATGTGTGTTGCGATTAGCCTAATGCATGGAATCCTATTTATTTCCTCTCGTCTCTCTCCTGTCTCTCTTCTCAATCTTCTTCAAACCCTTTGTTTCTTCTTCTCTTTCTCTCTTTCACTCTCTTCTATTTCTATACAGAATTATGATTCTGTAACCAAAGACGATAGAAAAGTTTTTGTTGATAACAAAATAAGTTTTCTATCCAAGACAAAATCAGATAGACAAATATTTGAATTTATTTGAATTTCCTTCTTTTGGAAAGTGAAATGTATTTTTTCAAATTTTTTATAAAATAAAATATTTAGAGTAATATGATGAGCCCAATAGTCCATTGGGTCGTTTCTAAGAGAAGGGGCCTCAAGGACACTAGAGAAGACAGGTCCGGCAAGGAGGATGAAAGCAAGGGAAACAAGGAGAGGGCCGACAGAACAGTAAACCGATCATTTAGGATTACATGGAACAAACAAGGCAAGCAATTGGCATGATTGGCTAAGGGACTTGACGTCTTGAAAGTCATGGAAGTGGTTACCAACTTTGTTATTTTTCTTACATTTTCTGCCCACTTTAGCTACTGTTAATACAGTAATAGGGATTAGAATTTCTCCATCATTTTCCTCTTCCATCATTTACCGAAGGGGATTGTAACTAATTCCCTATTATTTTCAGCAATAATGCAAGTCTCCATCATAATAAAATATATATGAAAACATGCTTCAAAAATGCTATTCCCCAATGAACCTTCAAAATTGTTTTCAAATTTAGAGCCCCAAACATTGAATTGGAGAGATTTGAGCATCTACACACAATAAACTGCAACCTGAAGATCATAAAAAACGAAATTTAGGCATAGAATTTAGATTGGTGAGAGAGAGAGAGGAAACAGATATAAAGACGCCGTCGTGCTCTATCACTAAACTACAAAATACCATTGTGCTCTATCAACAACCAAATCTAAATAAACACAATTACATATAATTTTTTGTTATTTTATATTCTTACTCTTAATATTTATTAATTATAAATAATAACTTTCAAAATAATTTCATGTGATAGAAAATTATCAATAATAATACAAAATACAAAACTAAAAAACAAAAATATATAACCAAATTGTTAGTTTTACCAAAAATAATAGTAAAACAATTGCATAAAAAAATACATAAAGATCAGATTTTTAATAATTTTCAATATAGAACATTCCTATATTTTCATCTCAATCATGTTTGAAGTTTCAACGGCTTGTTAAATTGTGGAGTTTCAAAATTCTTTTTGAACTAAGAATTAATTGTGGTTAGCATCTTTCCCAAATAAAATAATGCTTAACATCTAAACAAGTTGGGAGCAACAATAGAAAGAAAGAAGTCTAAAAGCCACCTAACTTGTATTAAAATAATATTTAAATTCAAAAGGAACAAAGGTGCCAAAGGATACAGTGATATTTAAGAGTCTCATATTTGATCGAAAATAGAAAGTTTACACTAAAATAACATAATTGGCATTTTGTATAAGTTAGGAAAGGTGAACTTTCAGAGATTTGACACCCCATAAATGTTGAGTGGCAGAAGCACCCAGCAATAGATCTTCTTATAACTAATTTGCATTAGTGATAAGTCCTTGTGTTCCAATATCTGCTGTGTAGCATGGCTACTTCTGTATAGCTCAGCTGCACTAGCCTGTCTGTCTCAATTGCTATAGGTAATGAAGGCCAAAATCAAATGAGCTGGCTGTGACAATGCTCAAAGATGTAGATCTATCTTTTGATAAAATTGTTTCAGTTTCAGTCCTAAGGAGGCATCCACATCCCATCTACCTTTCAGGACTTTTTCTTGTCTACTTTATTTACACATACTCTCACCTTTGTTCCTCATTATCTGGTCATATGCAGCCCCTAGGAAGAACTGAATTTCAAAAGTAGCATTCGCTAAGAATTCTCAATTTGTATTTATAAGTATTTTGTAATGTGCTACTATGATGTGCATCTTTTGAATTTTATGCACCTAAAAAATTTTCAACTTCCCCATATTCAATCTATGTATTCTAAACCCATATTTTCAACCAAAGATGGCATATTGTATGGATCTTGGAATCTAAGATAGCAGGATGAACATAACAGTGTACCAGAGGGCTTCTAACTTGGAAGAGCATCTAACAAATTGAGGTTGTTCTAACTTAAGTTCATGAAATCTGTTGATTATTAAATGACAGGAAGCATTCTTAAAGTTCATTGTTATCAATGAAGTATGAAACCCAATAGGGGAAAGCACATCCATGACAGATGGCATAGTAAGACCCATATTGAGGTATGGAAACCTTTTCAATAAATATCCCAAATGGATAAATACACTTTTGGTCACTCTACAACACACTAGTATTATAGAAGTTTCAATTTGGTCCCTCCAGTTTTGACTGAGTAAATGTTATCCATCAACACAAAAGTAATATAATTACATGTTGCATAGTTTTGCTGTTTTGGCAACCAAATATATATGTATATAATCATTAAAACACAGACAGAATTTGGGCCATGTTGATTCCTTGGATGAAAAGTAACCAGTAATATCATTCTTTAGTCATGTGATCTCCCATCCCTAATCCAGTTTTCTCGAATGTTTGAGTAAAATTCAGGGTAACCTTACTTGAATGCTTGTCATATGCAGAATCTTTGTGGCCAAAATAATATACATGTGTCTGAATAAACCACAATTTCATTATTCTTCTTGTTATTTTCGTTAACAAAAACCCAAACGGCAAGGACTTACATTAGTTAGGAGTATTGAAGGACAACATCAACTAAATAAAAACCAATGGAACAAAGCTGAAGCTTTTGAATTGCTATCATTTTCATTTAGAGAAAACAAAAAAAGACAGAGGTATCTCAGTAAAAAGTTCAAGATGATGAAGGAAAACACAAAACCAATAAGAGGTTAAAGAATTCAACAAGTAACCTGGATAAGAATTCCTCCATGACTTAAGAGCTTGAGGATGCTTCATTGTGCCCCTCTACCTCAAAACCTCAGACATAGGGCAGGAACTTCAATATATCCTTTTACCCCCAAAAATAACAGCCCATTAAATATTTAAGGACAAAGGTGACAGACTTGTCTTCCTATCATCAACAATATGGCGACCACCATAGTTTGTGGCCACCACAGCCATAGCATCTGCCATGATTTGAGGGCTTTGTAGCAGGGACTCAATCAGTCCCTAAATCACCATACCATTTCACCATGGTTGCCACCATTGACACTTATGACATTACAGCAAATTTTGAGTAAATACCCCCCGGGGCCCACCCCGGGTCTATCTACATTTATATCTCTCTATTCCCTCCCCCCACACCCAAAAAAACACTTTTCTATACATCATTGACTCAAAGTCCAACTCACTTTCTGGAATGCATTCCAAGAAAACTTTTGTAGCGGACTGGAACTTTAATTGATTTAGTCCAATAATACTTTACTTGCGTAAAGATGCAAATAAATAGATTACAGGATAGGGCAATCTGTTGTAATAGATTGAGAAATTCTAGGAATTCAAAAATTCAAAATATTAGAATCTAATCTAATTTAACTTACTCCTACATTATCTCTAACCAACTTATAATAATTCTTATTTACAAATAATATAATCACCACACTCCCCCTCAAGTTGGACCATAGATACTTATCATGTCCAACTTGCCTACAAAGCCTTCAAAGATATCTTCGGGTAATCCTTTTGTAAGTATGTCTGCAAGCTGTAGTCGTGTCGGTATGTAAGAGAGACAAATAATCCCTTCTTCAACCTTTTCCCTAATAAAGTAGCGATCAACATCAACATGCTTAGTTCTACTGTGTTGTACTGGGTTCAGTGCCATGCTCAGGGCTGCCTTGTTGTCACAGTATAGTTTCAGTGGAGAGTCTATTTTGGTGTAGGTCTCATCTGCTACCCTCTTCAGCCATATTGCTTCCATGACTCCTTGAGATAGCGATCTCAATTCAGATTCTGCACTACTCTTGGATACAACTCGTTGCTTTTGACTTTGCCATGTTACCAGATTTCCCCATACAAAAGTGCAATAACCTGAAGTAGATCTGCTATTCTCATGATCTCCTGCTCAATCTGCATCTGTATATATCTCAATAGTCCTTGAATTTGTTTTTTTGAAGAAAAGTCCTCAGCCAGGAGTTCCCTTGAGGTACTTCAAAATTTTATATGTTGCATTCATGTGTTTTTGCTTTGGTGAATGCATCTGTTGGCTTGCAATACTTACTGCAAACCCGATGTCTGTCTGGCCGAGTGTGGGAAAGATAAATCAGTTTTCCAACCAATCTCTGGTACCGGCCTATGTCTGCTGGTTTTTCATCTTTTTCTTGTTTCTTCTTTTCTGCAGCTTTTTGTTCTTCTGTTGGATGTTCCTCCTTTTTCTTCTTTTTCTTTTTGACAACAATGGGAGTCTTGCTTGGCTTACACCCAAGCATACCTGTTTCTTTTAACAAGTCAAGGATATACTTCCTTTGGGAAATGTGAATCCCTTCTTTTGATCTGGCCACTTCCATCCCTAGGAAGTATTTCAAGTTCCCAAGGTCTTTGACTTCAAATTCTTTGTTTAGTTCCACCTTGATTCTGCTCATTTCCTGAGGGTCGTTTCCTGTAAGTATTATGTCATCTACATATACTATCAAGATAGTAATATTTCCTTCGTTGTTCTTCGTGAACATAGTGTGATCGGAAAGGCATTGGGTGTATCCTTCAGCCTTGAGAACATGTGAAAATCTGTCAAACCAAGCTCTGAGGGACTGTTTTAGGCCATATATGGATCTGTGCAGTTTGCATACTTGCTTGCCGTGTCCCTTTTCAAACCCAGGTGGTTGTGTCATGTATACTTCTTCTTTTAGCTCCCCATTGAGGAAGGCATTTTTGATGTCTAACTGTCGTAGAGACCAGTCAAGATTTACAGCAATAGAGATAAGAATTCGGACAGTATCTAGCTTTGCTACAGGGGCAAAGGCCTTATTGTAATCCAAACCATAGGTTTGTGTAAAGCCCTTGGCAACTAATCTGGCCTTATACTTGTTTAGAGTGCCATCAGCATTGTATTTAGGAGTGAACACCCATTTGCACCCTACTGCCTTCTTGTCTCGGGGCAGATCTGTAATATCCCAAGTGTGATTTCTTTCAAGGGCATTTATTTCTTCCATTACAGCATTTCTCCATTCAGGGATTTGTAGTGCTTCATGGATATTCACGGGAATCTGAAGTTGGTCAAGATTAGTTATAAAACGACAATATTTGTGAGAAAGATTACCATATGAGAGGTGATTCTGAATAGGATGCTGTGTACAAGAGCGTGCCTCCTTTCTCAATGCAATAGGCATGTCTACCTCTTCAGGAGTCCCTCTCGTTTGGGAGGATGGTTGAGCCGCAGGCATAACCGCTTCTCCTAGCTTTTGTTCCTCCTAGAGTAGACCTTGTCATATTGTTTTGTATACTTGTCTCCCCCTGTTTGTGACGGCATAGTTGGTGGATCTGAGATAGGAGATATGACCACGGGATAGGAAGGTGGTATAGGTTTAGGTATAGTGAGATTAGGCTGCTGAGGATCACTCCAATTCTCCCCCTGACCCGAAGGTGAAGGATAAAAGGGTTTGTTTTCAGCAAATGTGACATCACGGCTGATGAACATGTGTTTAGAGTGAGGATCATAACACCTATATCCTTTTTGACAATTTGAGTAGCCAAGAAAGATACAAGGGATAGACCGAGGATCAAACTTTGAAGATGGGTGATGATCATGGACATAAACGGTGCACCCAAAGACACGGAAGGGGAGGGTATGATCTAGATGTGAGGTATTATGAGTGGAATAGAGTTTATCTAAGGGTGAGATGTAGGAAAGAATCCAAGTAGGAAGTCTATTGATAAGGTGAGTAGCAGTGAGGATGGCATCACCCCAGAAGTATTTTGGTACATTATTGGTAAACATAGGAGCTCTAGCAATATCAAGGAGATGACGGTTTTTTCGTTCTGCTACTCCATTTTGTTGAGGAGTGTTAGGATAACTGCTTTTATGAATGATACCGTGAGATTTTAAAAAATTGTTAAAGGTATGGTTGAAGTATTCAGTACCATTGTCAGAATGTAAGACTTGAATGGTGGAGTTGAATTGGTTTTTTACATAGTGAAAGAATTCTGTAAAGATACTGAATACATCAGGTTTGTCCTTTAGGAGGTACACCCAACACATGTGAGTGTGGTCATCTATGAAAGTGACAAAGTATTTGGAACGTGTGCGATTAGCTATTCTAAAGGGTCCCCACACATCACTGTGGATGATGGAGAAAGGACGAGTAGAGTGATATTTAGTAGGAGGAAAGGTAGAACGATGATGCTTTGCTAATTCACATGTATCACAATGAAAAATAGTATCTTTAGTGAAGGAAAAATGAGGAAACATTCTTTGCAAATACTGAAAGCTAGGATGACCCATCCTTCTATGCCATAACATTAAATTATTGTCGAAAGTAGAGACAAGAGTCTTTATTTGAGATGACAAGGCACTTGCGGAGGAATCATCAAGATAGTAGAGACCATCATGCTCTTTAGCTGTGCCAATCGTCTTCCCCGAGGAGAGATCCTGAAATAAACAATGAGTAGCAAAAAAGTGAGCAGAGCAGTTTGCATGTTTAGTTAGCTTGCTGATGGAGAGAAGATTATATGCCAAATGAGGAACATGAAGGACCGAATCAAGTTTCAAGGTGTCGGTAAGATGAATGTTACCAGTACTAGTTATGGGAGCACTAGTATTGGTTGCTGTACAAATTCTATTATGACCAACTAAAGGAGAATAAGACGTAAAATTACTTGACTCTAAAGTCATGTGATCAGATGCGCCGGTGTCTACAATCCATTTTGGTGTTGAGGAGGATGATATAAGAGTAAGACAGTCATTACCTTGTTTTGCAATAGATGCAACCGATTCTTGAGAGGGTTTTAAATTTTTCAGCATCTCTAAGAGTTGATTGATCTGTTCACTATTGAATGAAGGAGCCACGGAGCCAGAGGTACTTTCAGACTCAGTAATTGTCTGATGAACAGAGGGTGAATTCGGTTTGCAAGGCTTCCAATCTGGTGGCTTACCATGTAGAGACCAGCATTTATCTTTGGTATGACTAATTTTTTTACAATGATCACACGTTAGACGAGGTTTATTTGAACCAGAACCAGAGGAAAAATTCTTACTGACAAAGTTGGACACTTCTGAACTTGGAGCTGCATTCTTAAGAAGCATAGTATGTCGACGGGACTCCTCTCGGCGTATCTCTGAATAAACCTCTCGTAGAGGAGGAAGAGAAGAATGGCTTAATATCCTTGCACGGGCATCATCAAATTCTAGGTTGAGACCAGCAAGAAAGATTAGTACCTGATCGGTGTTGACATTCCGTTGATGTCTGGTTGCATCAGTGGGTGACGTCCATTCGTCCTTTGCCATCTGATCTTCTTGCCAGAGTGCAACAAGCTCGAACCAGAATTCGGCAATGCACCGAGAGCCTTGGGATGACTTCCAGATGCGACGGCGAAGGTTGAATAATTGCGATAAGTCTTTGGCGTCAATATATGAATCACAAACAGCCTCCCAGATGTCTTTAGCAGTTGGGAGGTACATGAAGCTTCGTTTGATTTGTGGGGTCATGGCATTAATCAGCCATGAACAGACCAAGGAATTATCAATTTCCCATTGTACCCAGGCTGCCGAGTTCTGGTCTGTCGGTGGCATAATTTCGCCCGTCAAGAATTTTATTTTGCCGCATCCTCCGACGGCTAGCAAAACTGTCCGAGCCTAATCATGGTAATTATGGAGGTTTAATTTTTCCGACACCAAGTGATTGTCAGTCGAAAGAAGAGGGGGTGAGTTTTCGCCCATTTTGGGAGTCGACGGGATGCTGGATGATGACTCCATTGATGCGGAGTTACCAGGCTGATCGAACTCGTCCTCACTATCGGAGCTACTATGCTTTGATACCATGTAGCAAACTGGAACTTTAATTGATTTAGTCCAATAATACTTTACTTGCGTAAAGATGCAAATAAATAGATTACAGGATAGGGCAATCTGTTGTAACAGATTGAGAAATTCTAGGAATTCAAAAATTCAAAATATTAGAATCTAATCTAATTTAACTTACTCCTACATTATCTCTAACCAAGTTATAATAATTCTTATTTACAAATAATATAATCACCACAACTTTGCTTCTGGAACTCTTCATTTTATTTATTCACTTCCAGCTTACAATTGTATTTTCAAGTTTCAGCACAACTAACTTAATGATAAAAGAGTATAGGAACACAGATTTGGCAAACTGGATGAAAAAGGACAAGTATTTTTTAAGAGATACGAGTGACTTTCAGCAAGTCACTTCTGTCGAAGGAAAAAAAGATAGTATGTCAAATCTATATAAACTTCCAACTGGGGGAGAAAACGGTAAATAAGATTTATGAGCTTCTACAAGAAGTATCTATCCACCTTAGCACATAACAATTTATGCCTTGTACCAGCAAGGGCAAGTGTTAAAATATGAATCCAGCTGTAACCAACACATACACACTAAAAAATTTGCAGTTCAAATGAGGAATGAAGATTTAACTGTAATATTAGTGTACCTCAGTTCCATATTCAGCCAACATGTGAAATATCTAGGGAAGCCTCGTTATTTGGCAAGATATATTGATGAAATGCCCAAATTCCTCTGTATAGAAAGATTAAACTTCTCATTGCAAGGAAAAAAAAAATTATTTTTTCCTTCACACCATTTCCCAATGCACTATATATGATGGAGTTCTCTCCCACCCCATATCGTACCTAATTTTGAGCTAATTTAAGTTGACTATTTACTCTAGAATATGATATTTTTTCATTTAAGATTGAATTCAATTGAGATCCACGGTCAGTTACAGCCATGTCTGTTTCGGCTATCGTCATAGATTTTCAGTAACCAACGAAACGACTGAAAAGATCTTCTTCGGCCTAACAATAATGAAGTATTTCAGAAAAGCCCTATCCTTTAAAGATAAAAGCACTTCTACAGACAAGCATGAACACTGTAATGCCACCCTTCAAGCAGTTTCAAGCCACCAAAACAATGAATTCGAGTAATCCAAACAGCAAATTAAGTAAATTCCGGATATATGGAAATAAAGCCACCTGAAGACGATGAATTGTCATTTTTCTTCTTCCCCATAGCTTTCACAGAAAATGGTTGATACCCTTTAAAGCAACCCTTGCGCTTCAAAATTTTGATCTCAAAAATCCTCCCATCTTCGACTCTGGAAGAAATTCCCGTCCTTCCCAAAGTCCAGCCAGAAGCGGGTCTCTCGTAAAACGAGTTTCTGACCAAAAGAGGGCTCCGAGTAATGTTCTTGACATGAACAGCAGACAGATCCATACCACAACCCTCCTAATTGGGCCTTTCGCTGAAAAGAAGATGATTCCAGAAGATTTTCTTCTGGATTTCGAAGTAAGCGGAAGGTTTTTTAAATCTAAACTTCGGAAAAAAAAAAAGACGAAGAAAATAAAGGAAAAAAAAAAAAAAAAGCTGAGAAGGAAATAAACAAACAAAGAAAGGAGTGAGGAAGAACAGGAAAGGAAGAAAGAAATGATGACAGTGAAAGTGACGTTTTAGAAAAGGGGAAGAGAGTGTGTGCGTAAGAATATGCTTTTTATTTAACCGATTTTTTGTGTAAGAGTGACAAGTGTGCAGCGTTTGCGCATGTTAGCATGTAACAGATTTGTGGCGTAAACATGCGCCGGTGGCTTAACTGGAGCTCATTGACAAAGAAGTTTACGGCTAACATCGTCAGCTTGGCCTTCTCACTCATGGAGACCCACGTTGAATTACTGTGATTTTCGGTTATTTATCCAATGAAAAAAAAAGTTAAAGAAGAATATTAAGAGCAAAAATAAAATAATTTTTGCATCATTTTAAAAAAATTCATTCTTAATATTTTCTCCTTCATATTTTTCTTTCATTTTCTCAACAACCAAGTATAATCTAAAGGCTAAAAGTGTTGTACATATTAATTGGGGTATGGGGTAACTTTATTTCAATGGATTTTATGGGGGGCTTTGCAAATACCCCATAAAGCGTAGTAAAGAATTACTGAATTAGTAGATGAATTTTCTTTCTATAAGTTCTAAAGTTTATAATTTTTTCATAAATTCTTTTTATTCATTATACATATTAAAAGCATTTTTTATCAAATAAGTAATATCCAGTACAAATGATTAAAATAGTATTTTACATAAACTAAAGCACATTTTTTATAAATATTTAATTTGAATAAATTTTTTTTAATCTTTACAAATTATTACATCAGATCTTAAATATAGAACAAAACTTGTGGGGCAAATTGTGCCACAAACTTTGTCCTATATGTAAGATTGGAGGGGTAGTTATTTAACTACAACATATGATTAAAACTATAAGATATATATTTTAGCCATATGTATATCATTTTTAACAATTTCTCCAACATAAAGTTGTTCTAGCAATGCAAGATCTCGTTAAATCCCTTTGGATCTCGAATTCATCTCTTAGAGGAGACACCCGTATTAGGAGAAACAGCCACAAACCTTAGAATTGGATTCCATATAATAATATCCAAAAAAAAAATCCTCCTAAAAAGCTCCCTTTTGTTTTATTTTTCATGGATAGTCTTAGGACAAACCTTTGGTCCTTTATATATATATATATATATATATATATATATATATATATATATATATATATATTGAATTCACTATCCCCAATTGATAATTAGACATTAATCCTTCCAAAGTGTAGAGATCACCAAAATAAGTTTTGTCTCTCCCAACAAAGCTTTTTCTATATACATATAGTCTAGTTCAAACCTAAAACATCATATTTAGAAAGAAATAGCTATCTCCCAAGCTTTGTTGTTATATCTATTTTTCTATACGGTTTCAAAATTTGGTTAGATCATCAATAACAATTAAAAAGTCTATGTTTTGATTGAAAGCATCACGAAATAACCCAGAAAACCCATGGAAGGTAACTATAGCAGATCATATTTAAATGTTCTTCCATAAAATATCTGCTTTGAAAGTAACAATTAGTATTCCATCCGTTTCATATACAAAAAGCATACGAGACTTTCCAAAAAAAAAAAAGAAAAAAAAGTCTTGTATTTAAAATAGAGGTAGTATTTTCTTGGCAAAGCAGAAACCAACATAACAACTTATTTACAACTTTGGTATGAGAAAATACACAACACAAAGACACTTAATTAATTAAAACATACATCAACATAAGCTACAAACCAATTCTTCAATATTGAATGGGTCCATGTGAAGATTATTTCAACCTAATTTCTTAGATTTCTTCAACACACTCAACAAAACTCCAATTGTTAGACTTGAAGCTACAAAACCCAGCGATGTCACTGTAGAGACATGTATGATTCCAAAATAGTCCATCAGAATCATCTTGCACCCAAAAAATCCAAGAACAACAGCAACAGAGGGCTGCAAATACTTCAAATTAGACATAACCTTAGAAATCAGAGAGTAGAGTGACCTCAAACTCATTATAGCAAACAGATTAGAACTAAAAACTATGAATGGATCTCGTGTTACCCCAAAAACTGCAGATACTGAATCAACTGCAAAAGCAATGTCACTCACTTCAATCACTGCTACACTAAGAAGCAGAGGTGTTGCTTTCCAAACACCATTTTGATTCGTTATAAATCGATTCCCATCATAAAATGTTGTTACTGGGATAAGTCTCTTGCATGTCTTCACAACCAAGTTATCAGATAAGTCAGATTTTTTATCATCATCATCATCTTCTTCTTCGTCGTCACTGTGAAAAAGCTTGAATGATGAGTACAGTAATATTGAAGCTAGTCCAAGATTGAGTACCTCAAACTTTTGAAGTGTGGCTGATCCTAGAAGTATAAATGTGAGACGAAAAATGATGGCACCGGCGATACCATAGGAAAGAACACGATTCTGATGCTTTTTTGGGACTTTGAAGTATTTGAATATTAGAATGAAGACACAGAGGTTATCTGCTGATAGAAGCTGTTCTAATATATAGCCAGTGAAGAACTCAGATGCCTTGTCTATACCTTCTTTGAAGCCTACACCAATACCAAATGTTATGGTGGCGCTTACCCAAAATGTGAAGCGTCTGACAAAGGACTTGTAATTAGCTTCATTATTATCTGAAGACGGAGATACATATGTTTTGATGTTCACGATGTTGTCTTCTTCATGTGGATGATGATCATTGATTTTCTTTTTGTCATCGTCGTCAGTATCTTTGGAGCATGAAAAGGGAGCACAATAAGCACGAGGACAAAAAGAAGAGTGAATCGCCGGCCATTTAACGGCTGCAACTCGCCAAGCACCGGAGGTAGGACGATGCAAGCAAGTATGAGCTATAAAGCTACTTGAACCTGGAACAGAAGCAGAGACCTGGTCTCCGATGGAGATGAGACCAGCAGAAAGACAAGAACGAACTAGAAACTCAGATCTGTACTTCAATGGCAACATGAGGGAGGAGCATGGTGACCGCCGGAGACGACTGAGAACATGAGTAACAAGGCCAGGAAACATGGAGACGACTGAGAGAGAATGCTTGAGGTTGAGGAGAAGAAAAGCAAAACAAAAACTCTGTCTTATACATAAACACAGTAAAAAAAACAATCCTAATGACTAATTAATGAATCCAAATCAACATATATAATTGGGAGGGATTTGGCTAAATAATTACGAGTAGTAAACTTCAAAAGAATAATCATGTAATTACATTGACATAACCAAAGATGAATTTGGAATAATTGTAAAAATCGAAGAAATTTACAAGTAAAGAATATGTATATTTTGTAAAAACAAATATATATATATATATATATATATATATATATATATATCTTTATCTTTTAGTTTAATTTCAAATAATTTCAGCAATTTCCTGTACTTTGTAATCTTTTTTTTATTTAATTTAATTTAATTTAATTTATTTTTTTTAGTCTATTGGCCTGCGGAAGGTTGTAACTTGTAAGATTGCTCCAAGCAACCTATTGGAAATTTCATTGCATGCAGTAAAGTAACACCTAATCAAACATTTGTGGTGATGAAATGAAACAAGAAACCACAATAACTTTTAAAGCTCTTAAGTAGGCAGTGAATGAGACATCTCTACCTTAAAGAAAAAGTGAGAGACATTACAGAATCACAGAAATATCCCCACCTTAAAACAAATGAAATTCATTAATCAGCACAAATTTTCCTTTCAGAATTCCAAATTTCCAGCATAAATCTGACCTTTACCATCCTTTTCACACAGATTACAAAGGAAGGGTTGTCATTTTCATCGTTTGATTCTTTTACTAAGCAAACTCCAGTCACATTTCTGACAGCTCTCTAATCCGAACCAGTCATCCAACTACTATGATCCAAGCAAAACTAAAGGCTAATGCTCAAATCAGTACCTTCAATCCTTCACATGTAACAGAATCACTCTCCTCTGAGGTACAACTTGGCTTCTCAAACATATAGATTACCTATAAATCTGAATCAAATAAATAGGGAATCATTTTGGGGGCAAAGAATCATCAGAACAAAGCAAGCAACAACTTTTATATGCCTGCCAAAGATTGTGTTGAATTTGAGTGATCTGTTGTTTCTTGCGCCAACTGGCTGTTCAGGACTTCTAAAATATCATTTGGGGGGCATTTGTCTGCAGGATTCTTTGCAGATGTTTGGCAGAAGCATTCAGGCCAAGAATTTGTATAGAAAGACTCTGGTGGAACACGCTTGTGAGGTTCACCAAAACTAGTTCTGAGCATGACTCTCCTTACAGCTTCCTCAAAGCCTGCCATGTGCCCGGCCTCCCTATCAATGAATATTGGAGCAAGAGCTTTTCTATCAGGCCTTATTGTGGTCCGGAAGCCATAGTAAAGGCGATGTCCGAGGAGGTTGTTTGCAAAGTTGCTTGGGCCATCATATGTTGGCATGAAAATGTCAGAAAGAAGACAGACCATGTAATCCACTGCTGAACCAGCCAATCCTCTAGTGTTCTCAGCAAGCTCCTCAGAGGGTTCCATAGAACCATGATTCTCAAGTCGTGGGAACAAATTTCGGAATGGCTTCATGAATCGATCCCCACCAAATAATTCCCCAGCTGCAAGATATATCCGGGTAGAATTGTCAAAACCCAGAGCACGCAAAATAAGACCAACCTGCATTATGAAGTCTAATTAATTACAACCTTCAAGTATGGAAGAAAGTAGTTACTAGCCTGTATTCAAAGGTTAATCCCTTTTACCCACAGAAACAATTTTTTTCCCTTGGACAAACAACGAGAAACAAGTTAAAAGAGCAATAAGAAGCAAAAATACTGGCAAATACTTGTTTACCTCTTCAGGAGTCAATGGGCATTTCCCAATTGCCCTCCTTTCACTATAGACAAGTTTTTTAGGTGCAAAATTTTCTTCTCGATACTTTCTCAAAATCTTTTGCTCCTTCGTAGTAAATATGTCAAAGCATCTACAAATCAAATTAGCACACAGCATGAGTAATCCAGAAAAAGAAGAATTCTCATTGTTTCCAAAACAATTAGGAACGAATTATATGGAATTTGGAAGAATTTACTATAGATATATGAGACTTCATTTTTATTTTTTTTTTATGTTTTTACTAATTCATTTTCTGACTTCATTTTGTTTTCTTTATTATACATTCTGAGTTACTATTCCTTCCAATCCTTAATATAAAACACATTTACCTACTTTTATTAGATTAAATAAGTTCGTTAAGTTAGTAAATATGACATATTTTCTTAAACAACCTAATTATTGTAATTCCCTCATTCCCTCTCCTCCTTAACTATGATTGAGGGAGCATCAATAGAAACAAATTAGAAAAACACTGACAAATATGAAAACTATATTTTATATTTAAAACCAAGATCAACTCCTCAAATATGTCTTATATTAAGTACCGGAGAAGTATATTTTGGCCTTCTTGGAAATAGCCCTAGGTAGGTTGTTCTCTTTTGTCAAACTTCGTTGATTTGAAATTTAGAATAGTTGTTTTCCGCCGTCCTCTCTTCCCTTTCTCCCTTTATCTCACTGTCCTTCCATTTCTCCCTCTTTCTCCTCCCCCTTCCTCCTTTTCTTTGGTGTTCTACATCAACCTCAAACCCCACCAAATCAGTAACCAACAATCATAAATAGAATGGTGATAACAGGACCAGTAAAATAAGGAATTGAATAGAGGATTATAACACTTACCCAGCAAATGCCAACATATCCATCTCAAACCTAAGATGTATGGACATGAAGTGACCTTGTGACCGTAGCTTATCAACTATTGATTGACTCAGTTTCATGATATGCGGCTTGAATCTTAATGCATGATAGTTAACTCTACATCTCAATCGCTGGTACTCAGGATTGTCAATTTCCTCAGCTAAGCGATGAGAAAAGGGAGTCAGATAGATGGCGCCATGTTGCTTCATTTTTGCTAAAGCAACACCAGTATACCAACTTATAGGGGCATCTCTAGGAGGCCGAAGCTGAATTAAAATAATAATTCAGTGTTATCCAAGGAATTGAAATAATTTGCACCAACAGATCAACAATGAAATAATTATGTTCTACCTGAAATGCCTTTATTTTCTTCTTTTTGCCATTTTTGTGAATGTCTGGAATGCTTTCAACAATTCTAACATCAAACCTCAGTGTCTTGACGAAGTGCTCGACATCATAGATGCCATAAAAACCACTGCATGCAATAAGGAAATCAGTTTTATGATTAACTCTACATAACAACAAACAGCATATCAAAATAGAGTAAGAATCTTTGGTACAACTAAAATTACAGGCTCACAGAGAACTATAAACAATCTGCACCTAATTATAATGGACCAATGGTTGCCTACTATAAAGGGGCTACATTCCATGATAATATTTTAAATAAAAAAAAATTAAAAAAAAAACAGCACAAAGTGTGTGTGTTAGTCATAACTTTGACATTCCTTATTCAAGACCCAAATTACCTCTCAGTCAACCTCAATTGTCATAAGCTAAATATCCCAATCTAACCAAACGATTCAATGCTTAATTTCATTCCCCTATTTTCACTCCACGAGCCATTTGGTTACTGCAAGGGATACCCGCCATTCTAGTTGCCTTATTTAGAGAGTCAACTCTCCTCCATTTACAGCCTTCTATGTTTTCTTCCTATCCCAATTGATTCCCAATCATTCTATTTCTATACATTTCTAGATTTCCTATATCAATTTGTCTCCAAGTTATCAAAGTTTGAAGCAAGTATTTCTAACAAAAAGATTTCTAGTGTTGGTAATGAAGAAACCTAAATGGAGGAAAGCCACTGAAGAGGAGATGAATCCTAAGGAAAATTGAACATGACTTGCTACCAAAGAGGAAGAAGCTTGCTGGCAGCAAGTGGTTATTCAGCATTAAGTGCAATTTGGATGGCAGTATTAGTCATCATAAGAAAGATTGGCAGTTAAAGGGTTCACTCAAGCCCAATTAGTTCATTCTCATGTTCATGAGACTTTGCACTTGTTGCAGTTTTCAGCCTTATACCTTCTCTAATTAGCAACTTATCTTAATTGCCCCTCTATTGACTTGATGTGAAGAATTCGTAATTAAATACAGGTTTGGAGCAAGAAGTAAATATGCAGCTGTTGTCTAGCTTTTGAAACAACATAGAGTTTGTAAACTCAAAAAATAATTACAGTTGAAGCAATTCCTGCTAGTTTGGTTTGATAGCATATGTTGATGGCCTGATGAGTACATTAGCTGGATAGGAAGTTCTATGGGTATAATTATAGGATTTTCCGTCAAAAATTGTAAGGAATTTTCGGTTTGGACAAACTAAGCCTGTAAATAAAAAATCTCCCCCAGTATTTGAGAATCACTAAAATATCATAGTTTCCTTCTTGCTCTCATTTATTTTGCACTATTGTTTCTATATTTCTTCCCTTTACAGGGTATATAACAGACACAAACCAGCAGAGGAAAATCCAAATCAGCTACCCACCAATTTTAAAAATGATGCTATGAAACAATTCTTAAAATGGATGCTTATAAATGGTTCTTAGGTCATCATCAGACCAAAAATGGAAAATTCTCAGTGAATGGTGACTGTTCTGCTAGTTATCTCCTCTGATGTTCCAACAAAAAGTAGTCCAGAAATTATTTGCCTTGATATATATGAACTTTAACAGAACATATCTTCTAAATATCAATGGAAAAGTGAAAAATATTATCTAACCTCTCTCAATAAAAATAAATCATATGGATTAACAATGATTTTGGCAATACCGCAATACCAGTTTGTTCATACCATCAACATCACAAAACCAATGTATATGTTCAACAAAAATATAACTGATTCCATTTTCCCCGTAAAGAACATTCTTAATCAAGAATTTGTTAAATTAAATGGATGCTGTTCAAGGATGAGGATCAGAATATTATGACAGTCACCTGTCATCGTGCCAATAAGAATTAGTATCCAACTCAGGTAGTACTAATGTAGCATTCATGATTCGTGCAGCAAGAACAGCATTAGAGATCTACAAGATTGAAATACAACAAATTAATAGTACATACATAATGCAGAATAACATAGGGCATTCTAGCAACATCACTAGATACACCTTGCTTCAAAATAAGTATTTATTTTTACTTTCTTACCACAGATATAAGAGCTTAGCAGTGAAAAGAAAATATTTTTCTTCTTCACTTGATGCCTTAATAAATAAATAAATAAATACCCTCAGAAACAAAATCTAACGCAGATTCACAGAGTGGGAAAAAGTTACTAACTGCACTACGCTGCTGATTTAGGCCACCATTACACCGAACACGCAAATAACCATTGTTCTCGCTGGGAGGAGCTGCCATAACATAAAGTCAAGATAGATACAGCATCAGAAAATTCTAAGACTTCTACATTCAAACATAAATCCTATATCAAAAGGAAATAATAAAAAAGAAGAGTAAATTACATTTTTCATCCTTAAAAGATTACAAAATTTTCATTCAAGTCCTCTCAAGTTTAAGCCTCCCAATTTTATCACTCTATAATTTCCCCCAATCAACTTGGTCCTTCTTTTTGTTTACTGACATGAGCTTGAGCTGCTGACTTGACCTAACAGGATGTTTAAGTGATCATAGAGAAGTGGCAATGCCGAGTTTAGGAAAATTGCAAGAATTTAAAGGATTTGGTGACTGTATATTTTAAAGGCCACAAAAGCATTAACTCAGTCATGTATAAAAAACGAATAGTACAAAACTACAAACTTATTGCCAGGAAATTATTGAGAAACAAAATTGAGAGGCTTACAATTTGGAGGGCCTAATCAAAAGAGTACGTAATCTTTCAAGAACAAAAAATATGTAATTTACCCTTGAAAGAAAAGGGAAATACAAGGCCAGTGAGATCGTGGAGTTGATGATGGCCGCCAACCACCAGAATCAGCATTACTCCAAAGTTCTTCTATACGGATCTGTTCAAACACAAAAGAAAATGAGTGACTAAGTACTGAATTGGTGGGACTTGAATTCTCAATAAAAAAATTCGCCAGGGAAAATGTCATTTTCTAAACCACAGTTTTATATCATAAAAATAAATTTGTTTACTGCTGTGTGCTCTGTTGAAGGTCACAGTTAAACCATGATGACACTTGATCCTTTGGTTCTATTTTCATGACACAACCAATTTTCTCCTTTACCCATCATCTAAAATATTGATATTAAAAAATACTTACCTCATTACTATAATTCAATGATTCATTGAAATTTCAATCATTGTAAAAAATTGTTAAGTGTTTAATTTTTTTTAATGAAACAGTAAATTAGATTGGCCCCAAAAAAATTGGTAAATCAGACAAACAAATCACATCACAGTACAGTACAGAAAAAGCTAAAATAAAGTTAACATAACTTGATTGTGTCACTCAAAGAATAGGAAATGATAGAAAGAATCAGAATTTTGTCAATAATTTTCCATAGTTTTCAAATACGTTGTTATAAAATTCTTATTCCAACTCTAATTCTATTAGACTTGTCCTACTTATTTATGATAGTAACTAGTGGCACACAATCCTTTTTACAACTTTGGCAAAGTCCTATCAGTCAAACTTCAGAGGTTCAAAGATATCACCTATTTAATTCAGAAATGTAGACTGCAAAGCCTCTAACAATCCCTTGTATCTCCAACATCAAGCTAATTCTTAATATAACACCAGGACAAGAAAATATACCCGAGGTGCTTCATACTGAAGGAAACTATGGTATCCATTTCCTAACTAAGATCCAAAATGTAAATTTCTCAGAAGTTGTAATTTGTAATATGAAATGTCAAATTGTGAGAGATTCATAACTGAAATTGCTTTTTTTTTTCACCTTAGATTAATGAAGCAATAAAAGAATCTGAATTTTTTTTATTGCTCAACACCTGTCTTTTCATTTTCTTTCTTTTTTTACTTTAATGGAATGATAAGAAGCAATGGTTCACAACACAGTTTCCACCAACCTCCGAGCGGTAGTTGGATTGAACACTATTAGTGCTTGTTGAGGAAAACAAGAATGAAATTGTGCAGATCAAAACCACAAGAACGGCGATTGATAATTTCAAAATCATCCCCTTTAACCCTCCCCCAGCTCCTTGCCTCCCATGCTGCCGGTGAAAACCAGCTCTGCAACGAATAACAAAGCAAGCATTGCTTAAAGAACAACAACCCCTAAAATGATGAACAGTCAAACCAAGCGTTAACCTTTCTCTCCCCCTACCTTCTCATAGTTAAAAATCAGAAGCTTCGTTTTGAGAATTATAGCTCCCTCCTTCAACCGTGACGATTCTCCAGCACTACCCGTCAGTGACTGATGCGCCAAGTATACACAAACAATAACTACAACAAAAGGCATAACCAACTATCCGTCAAAATGCGTAAAACACCAATATACTATGTCATGCTACGCATTTACGAAGAAGAAGAAGCTGAAAACCCATCGAGAAACAATTAAGTTGCAAATTGTGAAGCCGAGATCAGAAATGAGAAGACACGCACCATGAGGAAGAGCAGGAGTACTTGGCTTAGAAATACGAAGGCTGATGCAGATCACAAACAAGCTCTTAGGCGGAGTCTAAAGATTACGAAGATGGAATCAAGAGTCAGACTGTGACGAAAGTAATCAGATTCTATTACAACAGCACGCGGTGCCAGTTAGTTATTTACCAATCTGATCAGATCCCGCCGTGTGGGTCGGGTTTTCGGGTGGATAAGAACCGATTTTCTGCCCCACAACCCAATTCTCTAGCCGGGTCATGATTAGTTTTTGGGTAAAGGTACAATTTTAGTCTCTAGCCGGACACCATTAAGTTTTTTTTAACAATGGTAATTTTACCACCACCCTTACTTAACTCTTTTAACGTTGACTAAAGTGAAAAAGGAAAGAGAAAAACATTTGAGCTGACATGGCATGTTCCTCTCATTTGTATACTAGAAAAGTGACAAATCACACCTAATGGGTCCCACCAAAATCTCACTTTCCCAAAAAAAAGTTTAAGAGAATATGTATGCGAAGTAGTTAAAATCAAAATTTTATATAAAATTAAGAAATAAAAAATCGTAACGTAAAAAATTATAAAAATATAAAAATGTGTAAAAAAATTAGTAAAATCGTTTGAAAAAAAAACATAAAATAAAACGAGATTTTAACTATATTTGAATACTTGAAGCTCAACTAGACCTCAGGTGAAGGCGTGAAGCAGGAAAGAAAGCGAAAAAGAAATCGAGAATGGAGCTCATAATCAATTAGGTGGTTCCATTGTTGATCATCCTTTTTAGATGAAGGAGAAAAGGAGACATCTTAGGAAGACACGGTGTAAGAGAATGAGAAAGAAGCAATTAAAGCTCACTGGCTTCAGTGGAACATGCTGGTGGTTGTGTGGGGATAACGGTGGGTTCAAGGATTTTAGATTCAGAGCTTCTTGCACCTGCAATGGAGGTTTTTCAGGTCAAAGGGACGACGCTGACGTGTTTATTTCTAATGGTCAAAGGGTAAATAAGATGAAAACTGTATGCCCTGTGGGACCCACTTAACGTCCGTTCTCTCCCACTTAACGCCTGTGATAAAATTGCCCTACTTTCTTAAGTTTGTGTATATTTTAACACTCCGAGGAAAAAAAAAAAAGTGTATATTTTAACACCATTAAAAATTTAAGGGTTAAATAGTAAATTCACCCTGAAAATATATACCGATGAAGTTTTGGAAGTTTTTTCAGGTTCAATTTTACCACAAAAGTCTAAAAAAATAGTAATATTATCTTTCTTCCATTTAAAAGCTAATGTTGATCATTAAAAAGTTGACATTGACCGTTAACTTTTTAACGGAAAATGACAACATTACTATTTTTTCCGGCTTTCAGAGTGACATTGAATTCAAAAAAACTTTCAGGTGCGATATTGCTCTCGGGTATATACTTTCAGGATGGATTTGCTACTGAACCCAAAATTTAATGGTGCCAATTCCCACAATAAAACATTGTTGTTAAAATTACACATTTACCTTTTTTTTTATTACCACCTATAAAATTCTTTGTTTAGCTCACAGTTTTCGTCAATTTTAAATTTTTAATTAGTCATTATAGACCCTGAGGGTGTGTTTGAGAGTTGTGTTTTAGAGGAAAATGAAAGGAAATGAAAGATTTTGTAAATCATTTCCCATATTTGTGAGTTCCAAAAATGATAGAAGAGAAAATTTGGGATTTTTACAAATCTCTTAAAACCCTCCCTCTCCTTAAAATTAATATTCCCCAATGGGAGTTTTAAAAGGGATAATTAATAAATTCCTTCATTATCCTCGTCAGCAACTCTCGCCCCCCGCTATCTCACACTCTCAAACCCGCTATCTCAATTCTCACGTTCTCAAACCCTTTCGCCTCCATCTTCTTCGACATCATCTATGCGTCTGGCAGATAAGAGTTGATTCAAAACAGGGAGTGCCGACCCCTATACGTTTTTCTACTTTTATAGCTCTGAGGCCTCTGCCTCGGCCGCTGCGTTTCTCGTGGCTCTGGTGTTTCTGGTGTTTGATTTCTACAACTATTGTCATATCCCCTTGTAGGTATTTGATCCTTTTGTTTTTCTGGCGTTTTATTAAATTTCGCTCCTTATTCATCTGCTAATTGTTGGAGACTTGATTCCCTTGTCTGATTGTGTGGATCGTTGAAGCCTAGTAGATTGGTGAGAGTGTTATGTTTCTATTGTTGTTCCCTTGTCCTGATTTATTGCTCTCTACCTTTTGGCAATTTATATCGATTTTAAGTCTGCTTACTGGTTAGATTACTGGTGGAAACCCCCTTTTCCCCAATTTATTATTTTGGATGTGTTGTTATTTCGGATTTCCTAATTCTGGTTTCTGGCTGGCGTTAATTTTATGGTATTTCGGTTATCGAGTATACGCTATAACGCAAGAGAACGAAGCTGTGGAAGGGTTTTTCTCTCCTCCCTTATTCGGTTGGAAATTTCTGCCAACCTGGCTCATGGAACTCTTCTATAGAGGCTTGCTTATCTCGATTGATAGGTTTTGTTTGCCGGTTCAAATTATGAGCAAATAAAGCATAAATTAAAAAGTAGATGCAATTTAAACAACATAATCACATATTAATTTCAGGCCAAACCAGGGAATAAGGATAGGTCATAGGCCATATATGATTACCCTCGATGTTATTATTCTGAATCTCGTGTGTAATTAATTGGAGCTTACATGATCAGCTGGCCACGTTCATGCAATTACTCAAAACCATGAATTAAAAAGTAGTATTTCCCATGTTTTGTGACACCTTATCGCTTTTGTATAAGTTATAAAATTAACACTATAGAGATCAAATCAGAAAATGTGGGAGTGTCCATTTTGTTAAGTGCCCAGACATTTATATTCATCTTCTTTTGTGGTCTCCTGGATTTCATCAATCTTCAAAGATCGTCACTTGTCCAGAATATTATCTCTCTTTATCTTCAATTATTTTTCTTCTTATAAGATAGAATATCGCTCTTTTATTTCCTTTTCTAAAAAACTTATGGATCTTGCATCCCGGAGAAAATGTTGGATTGAAGCAATGAACTGCTTCATATATCAATTATAAAATAATGTTTCGATGTTATATGTTATTATTGGTCATGATTATTGTGGACAAAACATGCTATTAATGTATTTTTAAATGTATTTTTTGACTGAGGACAATGTTGATGTCACGACTTTTGGGGGATATAGTGTGAAAACTGAAAAGGGATTGGAAGCAAATAAAGCGTCAGTTCCTACTCCCCATGAGGAAACTAGAAGCCCAAAAGCATAACAACATCAACCCCACTTATTTTATTTTATTTTGACACTTTGCCAACCCACTCTCTCTCTCTCCTGTTATTTTACAATTTAGTTCAGCATTAAGTTTTTATAAGAAAATCCATGTTTTTCTTTGTGTTGGCATTTTGAGTTTCGAATTTTCTGTGTTTATTAAAGTTAAAAAGAATAAAGTTATTATGTCTCATATCTATAGATATATAGACCGGTTGTTGTTCTGGAATAAGAATGCAGCACAGCATCCTGTACGCTCAAACTAGTGAATCATGTGTAGAACTGCTGAAACCTGCAACACACATTTAATTAAACAGTGCAGATAACAGCAACCCTGTTTACAAATAACAGGGGAACTCTTAATCTTCATGGGTGCATTGGAATCTTGTTATATTGTTCAGCCAAACTCTGCTTCTCTTCACCTTCACGTTATTCATTGTTATTATCGTTTGACTGTGAACATTTAGTTATTATCGTTTTGCTACAGCTGTTTCTTTTCTGTAACCCAAAGTCTGAAAATTGTGTTATTCCTCTTATATATATATATATATATATATATATATATATATATACATAATTTGTAATTGTGTGCATGTGTTGAATTATGCTTTTTGCAATGACCGTGTTATTTCTGAATTTCCATCAAAGATGGATAATCCAGGAGAAAAGATCAATCTAGCATTGCTTACATGGAGAGAAAGACGTCGAAAGACTATTGTTCATGTCATATGCCTTGTAGTTTATTACTACATGATTAGGATTCATTCTCAAAGTAGTATAGTTGATCGTACAATGATTTTGGAGAAAGAGAGAGCACGGGAAAAAATAAAGAAGCGAATTGCTAGTAGTGAAGGTCGTAAGATAATAAGAATGGGGCCTATAGCCTTTATGGACTTATGTGCAATGTTAGAACGAGAGGGTGGTTTCCAATCAACCCAACGGGTAAGTATAGAGGAACAAGTTGCCAAAACCCTTTATATTCTAACACATAATGTTAGAAACTAAGAGGTTCAATTTTGGTTTCGACGCTCTGGTGAGACCACTAGTCGGCATTTTCATCGTGTGCTTCGATCTATAGTGGAGTTAGAAGACAAATATCTTAAACAACCGGATGGCTCACAAATTCCTATAGAAATTCTTGGAAACAACCGGTTTAACCCATTTTTTGAGGTAAAAAATTATTTTCATGTTTATATTAAAAAACATATATAGTTAAAAAAATATTGATGATATAATAACAATACCAGGATTGTCTTGGGGCAATTGATTGTACACATGTTCATGTGAAAGTGCCATTAAATGAAGCCCCAAAATATCGCGGTAGAAAAGATTTTCCAACACAAAATGTGTTGGTTGCATGTTCATTTGACCTAAGATTTACCTATGTTCTACCTGGATGGGAGGGCACTGCCTCAGATTCAAGGATATTAAAAGATGCACTACGCAGAACAGATAATCTTAGAATACCTAGAGGTAATTAGTTATTTTTTTCCCCTTAAAATTTTCCTCTTGTTTTGTTAGATATATCTCATCAATATTTTTTTAATAGGTAAATATTATGTCCTTGATGCTGGATTTATGTTGAGAAAGGGGTTGATCACACCTTATAGATCAACACGCTATCACTTGAAAGAATTTTCATCAAGAAATCCACCTCGGACACCTCAAGAATTATTTAACCATCGCATTCGTCCTTGCGTAATGCTGTGGAAAGAGCTTTTGGGGTTCTGAAAAAAAGGTTTCCTATTATTGCAAGTGGCACAAAACCAACTTATGGAATCAAGACACAAAATAGGATTATCATAGCATGTTGCATTTTGCACAATTATTTGATGATGACTGACCCTGAGGAAGAGCTAGTTGCTGAGGTGGATGAAGAGATTGCTAACCAAAGTGTATTTGAACAACATGGAGATGACGACATAGAAGAGGATGAGGATGAAGAACATACTCGTTTAGGGGAAAATTTAAGAAACTCTATAGCTAATGCTATGTGGAGATCTTATAGATCATGACTTATGTTTAGGATTTTAAATACATCTATCTTATAGAATTATGCTTTATTATACTTACCAAGCTGTTTCATAGGAGGCTAAAGTTGTAATTATTAAAGATATGTCTGGATGTTTATATGTGATCTGTTTACTGTTTTTGGCTTCCAAATAAGCAGTCTGTTTCTGCAGAGTTTAATCGATTGGGACTGTACGAGTCTGTTTCTGAATGTGTGATTGCAGCAGCTATCTAAAAGGCCAAACAACTGGAAAGCCTTATTTTAGTCTCATGAGTTTTCATAATATGATTTCATAAAGAGTTTAAGTGAGTCTTGTAGCTTTTCTGAAATATATTCACCTGATCATCGTTTTTGAATGAGTAAATTGTTGAATTGGGATCTTTTTGTATTCAAATTTTTTCTATCTGGTTTAAAAGTTAGAAATCAGCAGTTGAATTATGCTGAAGCAAAGAGATTTCTTTAATTTTTAATAAGACAGGATCAGGGGGTCCCAAACTTTTAATTTTGTATTGCTTGTCTGAATTTTTTTTTTTTTAAAAAAAGATTTATGGATGTGTTATTTTTTAGTACAAAGATTTTAGAATAACATCACCTAATCTCAATAGATTTTAGCACAAAGATTTTATATACTTAAATCATTATGTGCTAAATAACTATCAATGAGAGAAAATATTTTTTAGAGAGAGAAAATATTTTTTTAGAGGAAAATATTTTTTGAATATAAAAATCACATAAATAATATTTTTTACAAAATTTAAATTTAAATTTATTTGTAAAGTATAATAATTATATTAATTTTTAAAGTAAAGGATAAAATAATAAAAATAACTCATTAATCCTCCATCTTCCTCACTTACTCTTTTTTTAACTCCCAAACAAGGGGAGGAAATATCCTTCATTTCCCTTCCTTCTCCTCCCCTTCAAATTCCTTACATCTCTTTCCTTTCTTTTCCCTCCAAACTCTCAAACAAAGCTTGAACGGCTTCCAATTTGTGGTATGCCAAAGTGCGTGTGTATTCTAGTGTTCCCATGGCAAGGAAAAAATATTCCAATCTCCAATCATTGAAAACAAATAATAATAATAATAACATTTGTTGTCTAAACTGTGAGAAAATAAAGAGGAAAAGAGAGAATTTATATTGCAGTGCGATCTGGGTTGGATCATTGACACTTTGAAGTCGAAGAAGCACTCATATGGGGTTTAGACTATTAGATCATAAAATTGGGTAGAGAGAATGAGTCAGCTACATGGCATTTTTGGACATTGGAATCTCTCACATTTTGGGAAATATATTTTTGTTCGTCAATTTACTCAATGAATTAAATCATGATTTAATTCCTTACATAATTATAAATATTTTTTATTTCTTAGTTAAATAGTTCAGCCCATCAAGGACTAATGTGCACTCGAAATCCAACATTTCCTACTCACACAACTTAGTGTCCGTCATAGCCGTGTGGGCATGATATCTTTGCTTTGGATGCTTATGTATTATCTTATACATGACCAACACACAAATACACCCTTTTCTTACCTACAAATTATTTGTTCGTTACCTCAAATGCTCCATATTCATTCATACACATTACTCATGACATATCGTGTCTCATTTTTATGCTCAGATTGTCTTCTTATATGCTTAGCATTTGCCCTTTACTTGTTATTTGAATAACTTGTAAGGCACTAGCCACAAACACTAGTATAAATGTGTATTTCAAGGTGAATCTCTCTCAACTACTCATTATCAATCAGCCCTAACTTGGTTACTTTTCTAGTATTTGACAGTTGACACAATAGATTGAATCACTCATGACCATAAGCTCAAAAGTCACCATATCAGTCCTTTATGATGCAATCTAAGTTTGAAGGCATTATGAAAAGATCTTCTCCTTCTAGGACTTACATTGTAATGGAACATGAATTCTTTCAATCACATCCTTTGTTGTGGTTCTTTAAGAATATATTTAGTATGAATTGAATGTTATGGTGTTTGTCTTGATTATATAAAAGCGAGTGTCGATATTCTGACTTGTTAGCACCTACAAACTTAA
Source organism: Acacia confusa (assembly GCA_037074495.1). Lineage (NCBI taxonomy): Eukaryota > Viridiplantae > Streptophyta > Magnoliopsida > Fabales > Fabaceae > Acacia > Acacia confusa. The sequence goes on along the minus strand of CM073502.1, from coordinate 38,801,443 downwards.
GTTATAAGTACACACAATGCCAAAAAACCAGATCTCCAACGCAAGCAATCTTAAGTTTCAATTCATTCTTTTGCATGTACTTATGAATAGATCTCATCTCAAACTCATTAAGGTAGCATGTGTGCCGATACTTCTCAACCGTTCTATTTTTCTCACTAGGTGGTTGGTCATTGGTGATCATGTTGTGTCTCTTCTTATATATTCCACATAAATATTGAAGGTGATTGCTCAGTGAGAGGGCTTACTCTAAACTTTACGACATTCTAAGTATTGTATATATACTTGGCGGGCACGTGCGCACACGTATATGTATATGTGAGTATATATTCTCACAAAATACTTGAGAGGAAAATTCAAAGCTTTAATTATTATCGTAAAAGAAATTTAGTATCTTAAATAAATTATTTAACTATAACATATAGTATATGATCTTTCTTAATTATGTATATCATTATATTACATCAGTTTATAAGTCAGATAAATTAATTTAAAGAAAAATAATAAATATAAATGCTTGAAAGTGATTAATTAACTTCCTTAATCTCTCCAAATTAGTTAACTAAGTTTTATATTAAGAATTAGAAGTAAAATATATTACCTCTGGTTCTAATTATATAATCACTTTTGTAGAGCAGTATGCATTACAAAAATGGTATTATAATTAAAACGGGAAGGAGTGCTATTTTCCATTGAGGTCGTCACTCTTATCCAGAAATAACACTCATAAAATCCCCCCTTCATTAATCAAACTAGAGGGGGACTTAATTATGCGCAATTGGATTATAATCAACCATGTCTTTAAAAAAAGCAAATGGTATCGTAGATAGTAGATACTTTCAATGATCATTATGTAGGATATAATGATTTTAAATAAGTATTATAGCCATCAACCATGTCTTTGAGTAAGCAATTAGTGTGCTAAATATAATTAGGATGATGGATGGAATTAAAAAATAACACCAGGTTATGAATGCTAGTTAAAAAACCCCATGTATTCCTTTCCATACATTTACTAGTATATATAAATAATTATGACATAAATGGAATATGGTAGGCACAACGAGAAATGAAAAAGTCAAGAGCGTTATATTATAGCCTAGTAGCATGAGAGTTCCTCTATAAATGAGAGGTTGCAATTTGATCCCACTTGTAACCTTAGACCATTAGTGTCTGCCTCTTCAATATGCAAAAATAATGAAAAAAAAAGATATATTTATGTCACAAATAATTTATTGAATACTCACTGTGCTCTTTTCATAAAAACTTAAGCCCGGGCTTTTTAAGGGCCGGGCTTGAAAAATGGACGAGATATTTAAAATTAGTCCTAGAGGGCCTCGGGCCAGCCCTGCAGGCCCTTTTCACTGTAGTTTTTTTTTTAATTTTTTAATTTATATTTATTTTGTATTTGTTATAGAGTTATTTATCCATTTAACTACAGATACATAATAACTATACTATAATTTTATGATTTGATTTATTATTTGTTGCAAATAAAGATTATGGATGTGTTCATGATATGGGAGAAGAATTTCATGATATTCTTACTCATGAGCTAGAGGCTACTATTCAAAGTAAAGAACAATCAAATGTCGTTAAAATCGATGATAGTGACGAAGATGACGACAATAATAGTCATCATATTAATGTCACTTAGTGATATGCTTTTAATGTTTTATGTGAGTTATTTGTTAACATAGTTTGCTTTTGATTATAAATTAGTGATTATGCTTATTTATTGGATGATTCGTGTTGTAATTTACTAATTATATTTTTAAAAAAAAGTGGAGGAAAAATAATTAAAATTTGGAATAGTAATTTCCAGGCCCTGCGGGCCTGCCCTGGCCCTGGTGCTCTCTAGCCAAGCTTTGAAAAACAGGCGTTTTTCTTACTCCGGGCCCTGGAGGCCCGGCCCTTCACCTTGATTAACAGCTCTAATAAAAAGTTGAAGTTTGAATTATTTTGATCATCTTTATAAGATCATATTTGAAGTTTTATGTGTTGGTTATGATTAGTTTTGATGATATCTTATATAGATGCCATTAGTAAAGAGCAAAAAGTTTATATAATATACATTGTCTAATTGCTACATTTAATGTAGATTCGTTCATGTGGAGAAAGAATAAGAGAAGAGAAGAAAGGAAGAATTTATTCATGGAAAATAATCAAGAAGAGAGAAGAAAGAAAGAAGAACTTGATGAATAGCCTGAGAAAATCATTATACAAGTTTTTAGATTGATTTTTGAAGTCTCCACGATCAAATGGAAGTTGGAATGGCTCAATTCGGAGTTAGAACAAGCAAATACTAGTTTCTGGATAATTAAACTCGAGCCTGTCACTTATAAACTCGAGTCTGACTGATTTCCAGCAACTCTAACTCCTTTGGTACGAGCAAACTCGAGCCTATACTTATAAACTCGAGTTTAGATGATTTCTAGCAATTCTGGCTCCTCTGATACGAGCAAACTCGAGCCTACACTTATAAACTCGAGTCTGGATGATTTCTAGCAACTCAGTTCTCCTCCGGCACGAGCAAACTCAAGCCTGTCACTTACAAACTCGAGCCTGACTGATTTCCAGCAACTTTGTCCACCTCTGTTTTGTGTTTCAGCTGAATGACCTCTGGTAATTTGATGATATCTCTTAAACTAGGAATCGGATTGAGGTGAAACCAATTTTGTATGAAACTAGACTCCCAATACGTCATCTTGACAAAGTTTTATGCCCAAAGAAGATCAGATGAAAGAGCTATGCATTTTGGAAGTTGGATCAGAAGTTCACGCCACACAACAGACCAAGCTTCAATGTTTTGAGTGTAACTCACAATATACACATCGGAATGAGCTGAAATCGGCGGCATATGAAAGTAGACTCATAAGGCTTTCCATAAAGAGTTAAATGAACAAAAATGAAGTTCAGACCAGGGAGATATAGCCTTCGGAAATTGACAGAAAAATTCAGGATGTTACAAACTCGAGTCTATCACTTATAAACTCGAGTTTAACTCAGGCAGAGAGCTAGTCACGATTTGATATTCGATAAACTCGAGCCTAAAACTAATGAACTCAAGTTTAGCTCAGACAGAGAGCTATTGAAGATTTCCAACACGATTAGACTCGAGCCTACATAGCTTAAACTCAAGCCTAACGAATCTCTGTTTTACAAATGACGTCTTCCATCTATCTGATTCAAGTTTATGAACTAATTTAATCACTTTTTAGGTTTTGAATCATCATATATATTTACTTGATCGATATACTCATCAGTTTCAGATGAATTCAACAAGGATCAAGGTGAAATCAGATCTGGGTTAAATGCGTTAAATGAAGAACCAAGAACAAGCCTGAAACTTCTCCTTTTTCTCAAGGGTTCAGATCAAACCGTTACAGGTCAATAAAATCACTCTCCAACGGTCTAATAAGGTTATGGAAGTGACAAAAACGTTGGAAGACCATTTACGACAACTATATCCAAGATTCTAGCCAAGAATTGAAGAAATAGAGAAAAATATGCAACGGTCATATTCCAGATTTACAGCTGAACGTTAAAGAATCATAGAGGAGAAAATGCAACAGCTGGTTCTTCTAATTGACCTATAAATACCCATGAAGACTCAGAGCAAACACACACAGATTTTCAACTGATTGTATTTTTCATTTGATACTTCATTGTGCATACTTCAGTATGTGAACTTCAGTGTTTATTCATATATACTCTTTTTGAGAGTCTTGTTTTGAAAATCATTTGATTACTTGTTTGAGAGAACTCAAGGTTGTGGAACCTATGAGTTGGGTTATTTAATTACAAAGTGTAAGGAGGAGCAAGTCCTAGGTGATTAGGATTGCTTGAGAGTTACATTGTTGTAATTAAAGAATGTTGAGATAGTTGAAAAACCCAGAAGGTATCTGGGGACTGGACATAGGTCAAGGTTAGGACCAAACCAATATAAATCTTACTGTGTCTAGCTTTTCTTCCCTTGCTTTGTTATACTCTGTTTTTGATCATCAAATTTGAGTGTTTCGAAAAGTTTTTTTTTAAAAACTTATCTAGAGTTTTATCAAACACCCAATTCACCCCTCTCTTGGGTGATAGTCAGATCCAACATTATGAGCATCATTTCCCCCTAGTTAATCTATATTCTCTCTCCTCATCTTTTTTTCTATAATACATTATCTTTTATAGTTTTTCCCATTGCACTACTCTATTTCTCTTCATGACTTGCGCTCTTATAAATAATGACATACTTAAAAAGAAATATCATTTATTTTATTTATTTTTATTTTTTTAACAAATATTATATTTGTTTATTGTGAAAATCCCACCAAAAAATAATTTCAAAATACCCAAAAGGTCATTTGTATAAGGAAAATGACAAATTGGTAAAAAGGTCTAAATATGGGATATCAAAATTTGTCTAAAAAGACTTAAATGCCCTAATCTCTCCCCAATCTCTCATCTCTCCTTTCTCCTCTCTCCCCTTATCTCTCCATCATGATGCTTCTTCTCCATAGCTCTATATCCTTCAGCTTCTCCTTTGCGAACCCGTATTTGAAAAAAAAAAAAAAAAAAACCCCCAACTTCGCATTCATCCACTATCACTATCTCCTTGGGTTTCTCCACGGTTCTCCCATTGTCAACAAAACCCCTCCCAATACCTTTCTCTTCATTGTGGCTGTGGAAGGAGATGAGACCAGTGAGTGAGAAGGAGAGTGAAGACTTGTTAACCTTGCTCATGAACAGTCGCCTAAGTATCACATGTATGAAACCATTAAATAGTAGTAACTAGGAACCAACTTGAACCCACCTATTCATTGAAGATAGAAACAAAATTAAGGGTAATATGATCCCCTCAGAGCATAAATTGTAAGCATAAATCATCTTATATCAGCATTAACATGGTTCAAATTGAGGTCGTTTTGTGATACTTTGACATTTTTGCCGGAGATGATACCCGTCAAAGTGTTGGTCAATGCCGTTGCATGTGTTGTCAATGAATAAAAGTAATGTTAATAAAAGTGGTAGTTAACTACGTTATCCAACTTGTCAATCATTTCACAACTTGTTAATCTATTTAAAACTGTAGTTCATTTTATAAAACCTGACCCAATTGATAACATTTTCTTAAGTGTTTCACATGTCAAAAATGGGAGTCAATTGCGATACACAACTTTCAATAGTGGTAGTCAAGCTGGACTATTTAAAATCGTGACACGAATTGAATTGATGGCATTTACAAAAAACCAAAATGCCCATCACATCGTCCAACTTTGATTATAATAAAAGGAGAAATAAACCGTAGCAAATTGAATATGAGTGCCATAATTCTTCCACACAAAATTAATAGAGCCCCAATTAACAACTGAAATCCCACAAGCTTGTCCATACATCTTACCATGCATTAGAAAACAAGAGAGAACACTGGGAAAAAGGGACAAAGACCTTATAAATCCTTGGATCTTTCGAACAGGAAGCAATAAAGGATGTCTTAGATTGACCCCATTGACCATTGCCGTTCCTTTTCCTCAAACATCAGCATCTATGAAGGTGGCTAGTCGTTTTGCGATGAAGCTGATGGCAACTGCGAGTCCTGTTCAATATTCATTTTTCTTTTTCTTTTTTTTTTTCCGAACCAAAAATGAAAGCAAGCACTTTATGTTGAGATTTTAGGATCCCACCGGACAGAATAATGACAACAAATAAAGGAAACTGATAATAATAAATGACACACATATATTCTTTATGGAAATCTTACTATGAGAAATTCTAAATAATTACAACCTCTCTTTAATTATAAGGAGAGAATAATTTATCTCTCTCTTAAAATTAAGAAAACCTCTCACAAAAATACACTCAAGAAATTATAGAAGGAAGGAAGAGATCTTGGTGTGACTTGGAGAGAAGGGGGAGAGGCTTATTTATAGCCTCCCCACCGCCTCATATGCGTTTTCCACACAATTCTTGCAGCCGTAATTCTTCATGTTCTCAATTGTTCATGTTTCGTCTTTCTTCACTATGCAGCTGCATATGTTGACTTTCAAACCTTCTCAATTCTTCATTCCTGCGCCACTTTTGTTGACTGTCTCCAAGCTTCTCAATTGTTCACGCCTGTGCAGCCTTTGTTGACTTTAAGTCATTATCACGACACTTTATAGCACATTCCAGATTCGAACTCTTGGGCAGCAAATTCTTCACAAACTCTCAAATCTTCTTCCAGCTTTACACGACGGCCATGGTCTCGCCACTAGAGGCTAGATGGGAACTTTGGATCTAATAAAAATGATGAAGCTAATTAAGAGAGAGAGAAGAAGAAGAAAAGGTTGAAGAAGGAAGCCGAGAGAAGGAGAAGAGACTCCTTTTTTAAGAAAACATCTCATGGGCAATTTTGTCTTTTCAGTTAAATTTTATCATCCCAACTTCATACCCTCTTGAGTAATCAATTTGATTTCACTTTCCTCCTTTTTCCTTTATTCTCATTTTCTTTCATTTCACTATTGGATTAAGATTTCAACGGTTTAGATTTAAGATATCATAAAAATATTATTATAATTTTACCTTAAAGATATAATATGTTAAATTCAGACCGTTTTAATCTTAATCTAACAATGAAAAAATGAAAAGGGGGTAAGAGGGGGGAGAGAGAGGGAGAGAGAGAGAGAGGAAATCCAAATCATTTGAAATGATGTTAAATTTGGACTGTTGTTCTTTTCAGTCTCGCATTTATTTATATTTTAGGTTAAGATGCAAAAATGCATATGTGTTTTACTTTGAGGAGTGTCCAATATTACGTGCTTTTTTTAGATGTAAAAGAACTACGTAGTTATAAATTACGTGTAAAAATACCGTTTGACCGTTAAATTTGACTTTAACCACTGATTAGATGATTATGTGGCTTTCAAATGTGTAAAAATACACATGTAGTTTAGTCAAAAAAAAGTCCAACACCAAGTGTTTTTTTTAAAAAGAAATTAATAATTTTATTTCAATTAAAGGAAAATGATTATTTCTCTTGATATAATTTTTGAGAGGCCAAATTTTTTCTTCTAGATTTATCATTTTGTGAAGGAGGATTTATTCAATGGGTAAAAATGATAAAATTTTTATTTTCATAATTTATTTTTTATTTATTAAATCCTTATTAAATTATCTAATTAATAATTGATAAATGATTATTTATGTATTTGAAATTTGATATTATAAATAATATTTTACTTAAAAATAATTTTAATTTTTTGAAAAGTAAATAGTTAAACAAATAATTCATTTATTCTACCAAAACAAATAATTCATCTACTTTGAAAAAGGTGCAAACGTTTATATTACATATTTTTTAATATAATAAAATTTAAATAATATTGTTCAGTTTTGATTGTAAAATTATTTAAATAATTTCTTGATCAATTTGTTAGAACAAAAAATTAAATTTATCTTGAAGTAAATATATTATTTATAATATCAAATTTCAAACGCATGAACACTCATTTATTAACTATTAATTAGACATTTAATAAGGATTTAAAAAAAACAGAAAATAAATTATGAAAATAAAAAGTTTACTGTTTTTATTCATTAAATAAACCCTCTTTCCCAAAATTATAAATTAGAAGAAAAAATTTGGCTTCCCACAAATTATACCTAGAGAAATAATGATTTTCCTTTTATTGAAATAAAATTATTAAATTAAAAAAAGAATTTAGTATTGGATGCTCTTTTGGCCAAATCACATGCGTATTTTTACACTTTTGAAATCCATGTTATTGTCCCGTCAGCAAAAAAATTTAAATTTAACAGTTAAATGTTGTTTTTATATCTCATTTGTAACCATATATCACTTTTGCACATTAAAAAAAAAACATTTAGTGTTAGAAGCTCCTTAGATAAAACAACCTTATTTTTTTATTGATAAGCTTGAAATCATTCTAGGAAAGAATGATTTTCCTTTGCTGACTTTCATATTCTCTCACCCTCACTTCACATATATATATTTTTTCTTTTCCCCCTTCTACTCCTCCCTCTCCCTCTATCTTTTCCCCTCCCCTTAAAAACAAAAACACAAAAAAAAAAAAAAAAATCCGTTTGGTGTGAAGTCACGATAGGAAGACATGAAGATTTAAAAATATCAAACAACAACAAAGTTTTATTCTACTAGATATGGTTGACTGTATAAATTGCTTAACGTTATTGTGCTCGGTCTAGAAGATTTAAAAATATCAAAAATAAAAAAAAGATAAGTATAAAAATATATATTTTTTAAAAATATAATCAAAGAAGTTACACAATTGATAATTTAAAATTTATAGCTAATCTTCTAAAATATTTTTTTTTTTTTGGAAAAACACATTGAAATATTGAGTGCAACTGAAAAAAAATACTTTAAAATGTTATATGTAAAAAAAAAAATTACTAGAAAAATATTTTAGGATGTTAAATGCTATTAAAAAAAATATCTTATGATGCCGAAGGATGCACAAATTAGTTTAAGAGCATATAGTGTGTTATTGGAAAAATACTTTAACTTGTTGAACGTAACTTAACCCAATAAAATACTTTGTTAAACCATGATTTATTACCTAAGGTAGGCTAATATTTTCTTTACCAATCACTCCCTTTGGTACACAATATAGGGCGCTTTTAGAAGAATAATTTGGTCTAAAATATAAGTCACTTGTAAGAAAATTAATGCTCATTTCCCATATTATCCCTACAATTATTGCTCATGTTCAATTTTGCCTACTCATTAAATTTTCAAACACTTTTTTCAATAAGACTAAAAGTGATTTTTTTTTTCAATTATGACATATTTAATAAGTTAATTGTTACTTCTTATTTCTTGTAAATTAGCTAATGTGCCCTATATTATGGACCAAAAATAGTACTGAATGAAAAATCAAATAATTTTTAAAAGAAAATTTTCAATAACAAACTTCATCTAAATCTTATGGATCAAAATTTCAAAAAAATAAAAATAAAAATTATATTCTAGAAGTTTGGCTATAAATTTAAAATCATGAAGTACGTAACTTATATTTATTGTTCTTAATTTTTTTTCTGATTTTTTATATTTGAATTTGTTTAATTATCCTTAATTTTTTTTAAATCATGATATCTTCACTTAACACCTCATCAACTTTTTTTTTTTTTTTTAAGGGGAGGGAGAGCAAAAGGTAAAAGGAGAGAGAGGGGTAGAAGTGAGAAAAGAGAAAAATATATGAAGTGAGGAAGAGAGAAGATGAAAGTCAGCAAAAGGAAAATTGTTCTTTGCAAGAACGATTTCAACCTTTTCATTAAAAAAAATAAATAAATGTTAAATTTAAAGGGGGATGTAATGGGAAAAGATGTGAGGACTAAGGTAAAACCTTTCTTTGTAAGAACAATTTCTTCAAAATTTTAAAGTTAATCTTGGTGAGAATGATTTCAAGTATAACATTTTGGTAAATACTTTCCACCCTATAAGATTTGAGTAATTTATTTTACAGTTTGTAGCATTTTAGTAAATTTTCCAAATATATATATATATATATATATATATATATATATCAATGAATCTGGTTTCTAAATACTTGCAAATATTTTAAACAGCAGAACTAAACAGAAAACATAGCTACTAACTTTAGTCACATTATACTTGTTCAATTAGATTGCTTCAAGATTAACCTTTGACCATTTAAAGCTCAAATTTACCACTAATTTTAGATTATTTATCAAGTTAATCACTTGTTGTAGAATTAAATTGAGTTTCTCAGCAATGTGCAAATGAATTTACCTCTTTTCTTTGAAAAATGCCAGCAGCAAGCGCAGCAGATGCATTGGTTTTGGCAAACACTTCAGAAAAGTGATCAACAGCACCAGCACCACAACTTGCAATCACAGGGATCCTTACAGCATCCGAAGTCAACTTAACAAAATATATATCAAATCCTTTCCCTTGGCCTGAAATTTCAATAATGGAAACCATTAATGTTTAGAAAGCTGATATGCAACCCAAGGCATAGATGAGTGTTAATAACATGGTTCACGGTATGAGTAAAGAGCAGAGTTTTTGAAGGCATACCTTATCAGCTCCATATTTGTAGTACTGCCTTGCAAGCTCAACTGGCTTGCCAAGATTTCTTACCTAACAATTAAAATAGTATTATCAGATGACGAAAGTATTAGTGTTGACTAACAGGAAAGATGCTTCAGAACATTTGATTTTGTAGTGGTGATTGCTGATAGCTAAGGAGAGAATGAGTTTAAAACTTCAAACAGTAAAAGACATCACTAATGGTATGGTTCATTAATGAAATCATATAACAGAACAAAAAATATATAAATTTATTAAACATTTTGATGGATCCTTGTATTTAGGATCAAAGATAATGAGTAAGAGTAATTCTAGAACCAAAATCTGAACTTCTAGACCAAGAGGAAAGACAATACTTTTCTGAATGTTACTTGACAAACCATTCTGTCTTACATGATAGTTTAAATGGAGAAACCACATAACTCACAAACATAAGTTAAACAGACACAAAACTAAACTGACAATAACCTCCTAATAACTTACTAAACTTCCTAAAGGGTAAGACACATAAAATATAACTTCCCAACTACAAATATTCTGCCAAAACCAAACGTCTCTTCCATGTATAAAACAAGAAGATGACGTGGTGACCTATCACATTTAAATATCATCATGTTTTGTTTCTTTTCGTTTAATTCCTTATCATGATCACTAGTTTGTGGCTTTATGCTGCAAAAAGGTGATTTCTAATGCTTTTAACATGAGCAACCCAATAAAAATAAAATAAACATTATCTACAACACCTCTCTCTTTTGTTTGTTCTCTTACATCATACTGGTCTCCTTTGGTTACAACAAGGCTCCCCTTGTCATTTTCCCTCACATCAAGACAATCAATAATCTTAACAGATAACCTCTAGTTAGTAAACCAAATAAAAAGTGCTATTATCACACTGACCCCAATCTCCCTTCAAAAGAAGAAAAACCCCTAAAAATTGGGTATGTAAAAAGAAACTAAAACCAGAGTATAATTGTGAAAGCCAGGAAATCAAGTAGACAGGTTCAAAGAAAAATTTAGCCCAAGAATATATACATAAAAAACTATAGTACAGGCTTCCATCACCAAACCCTTTTTGTTAGTTTTGAAGCATTCCCTCCATCAGCCTTCTGTTATTAGAAGAACATTACAAATGGTTAGCCGACTTGAGATAAATTTGATAGTAATAGAATTGATTTTTGCAATGTGCATATTCAGAATAGCATGAAAGCCACCTCTGTCCTGTTTGGACTTGGATTTAAATATCTTCTTAAAACAGAACGGCCAGCATCTGCAAATTTAAATTTTAGAAATCGGCATAAGAACTAACAATAAACAACTCAAAACTTTAGAACTAAGAAAATCAAAGCCTAAAGTAAAATTTTAATTTCAAATCAGAGTAGATATCTTCCCCTCATTTTCCTTTTCATTTCTTTTTTCTGAGTCAATGAGGCCTCCATAGAAAATGCTACAGAATATACATACCTTTTATACTTAATTATTTTAAAAAATAAAATATTGAATCATTCAATTTCTTTCTTGCTTGACCAACAATTAGTTACAAAACATCAAATCTCTTGTTTTCTACATAGTTAACATATCAAATGCACAAACCCTACATAATCAAGCAGAAACCAAATTATGATATAGAAGATAAAAACTTACCTCCACTCTTTTCAGGATGGAATTGAACTGCATGCACATTTCCTTTTCTAATAGTTGCTATAAAATTGTCACCATAATGACAAATTCTCTACAAGCCAGTATCTAATTTGCCGCTGCAGCTCGCCAGCTGGAGTATGCACAAAGAGCACAGCAAGACCCTTTTTCCAAATTGCAAAGCTTTTGGCTTCTTCAGTGATTTCCCTAGGCATCCCAGCAGTTACCTCCTGTCTCCAGGCGTCCTGTACCGGGGGGGGGGGGGGGGGGGTGTGCGCGAAGAAAAAGAATGGTAAATCCATATTGCTAGTCCAACGTGTATATTTCTTATAACATGCTTTGCAAGATCTTCGTCTTGTGCCAACCAATAACAAATGCTACTAATGAACTTTTTAACCCTAAATAAGTGATTTTGTAATTGTAGTTTCACTTGGCGGCTCACAACACTAGACAATGGAGGTAAATATAAGACACACAAATATGATATTATTCATCAAGAAAAAGGTTGGAAAGCTAAGGACCTTTATAATAGTATCAAGGTGATCGTAAGCCTTCTCTTTTTGTGATCTTTGTCTAGTTCTTTCTTCAAACTCTCTCGCAACAATCAATTGTACGAAAAAGGATTAGTTTGTCGATCATAAAGGGAAGAAAATAACTAACCATTATAATAGTTAAAAGGCGAGTCTCAACCTTTTCTTTGTTGTGTTCCATTTCTTCAAGCTCTTTCTTCAACATCTCCTGCAACAATCATTTACACAAAAGAGATTAGTTCACCTAGAATAAAAGATGGAAAACCAAGAAACATTATATTAGTATAAAGGTAAACCTAAGCCTTTCCTTGTGTTTGTAATCTTTTTCTTCAAGCACTTTCTTCAACATCTCCTACAACAATCCGTTGCACAAAAGAGATTAGTTTTCCTAGAATAAAGGATGGAAAACCAAGAAACATTATATTATTATAAAGGTAAGCCTAAGCCTTTCCTTGTGCTTGTGTTCTTTTTCTTCAAATTCCTTCTTCAACCTATCCTGCGACAATCCATTGTACACAACAGATTAGTTTACACAAATTAAAGGTTGGAAAACTACGAAACATTATAGTATAGTGGTAAGCTCGGCCTTTACTTCTGTGTGTGCTCTTTTTCTTCACGTTCCTTCCTTAACCTCTCCTGCAACAATCCAATGTACAAAAGAGATTAGCTTACATAGATTAAAGGTTGGAAAGCTAAGAAACATTATTAAATAGTCCAGCCCAAAACTAAAGATCTAATATAAAATGCAAATGGCAAAGTGAAAAAATGACAAAAACCAAAGGGGACCAAAAGAACCAAAAGGAAATCAAATGGAAATATACGAGAATCACAAGCAAAGGACAACCAAGGTAATTCAACATCTTTCCTACCAAAATAATTTCTCGTGAATCAAGTTTCTAAGCACCATGGCAACAACTTTAACAAGATGAACCTAAGCTAGTAGTCCCTCACCAATGGAAAGTGTTTAGCTCTCTCACTCAAAGTGTATGGGCATGTGTTTACAATAAAAAAATCCACCTTATCTAATCCCCTTTCCATAAGCTTGGATATTATCTAGGTTCTCCACCACTGACAATCAAATGCTAAACATAGATCAAAAGGACTTTTATTGGGTGGTACAGTAGGCGCTTTAGGGAATCAATAGCAACCAAGTAAATCATAGGACAGAGAATACACATACAATAAATTTAAGGCCTTGAATTCACCACCAATTAGTACATGAAAGGAAAATATGCATAAATAAGAAATGTATACACTTCCCTTTCTTTTGTTTCTTTCTTTCTTTTCCTTTCCTTTTCTTTTTTTCCCTTTTCTTTCTCAACTTTTTTTTTTTTTTTTGCCCTTTTCTTTTCTCAACTTCTCTGGTTTTTTCCCCACTCATGAGCAAACCACAAAACTATCCTGAAGTATCTTCTATGAGCAGGAAATCATTCATATTCAAGCATAAAAGTGATAGTTCAGCAATCATATCATCCCAGTTAGCAAAAGTTACGGAATAATAATGCTAAGAGATCAACTTATGAACACAATTAGGAAAGAGGAATATAACTGAGAGAGTCTCTCAAGGATGTAAGTGTTTCGTTCATCTCTCCTTCAAGGGCTTTTTTCTCTCAAACCAACCAAGGCTAGGCCCTACCATAGGCTTGTAATAATTCTAATTACTACCACCACTTACATGTGCATTCAAGAATCGAGAGGTCTTTACTGCTTGTAATGTTGGAAAAAGGCCATTTGAAATGATAGGAGTGGTAAGTATTATGCATGTAAAAAAGAAATAAGTAGCATCCAAAATTTGTCATATAATATATAGAAGGAGTAATGATGTTGCTAATCAAGAGAGCTTGGTGGGATGCCTTTCTTCTTTTTTCCCCTTCATTTCTCATTTCTTTTTTTTTTTTTTTTGCTTGGCTTTCTTTCTTTCTTTTTTTTTTTGCCATTTTTCCCTTTTGACCAGCTATGTATTATTCTTTGCTTTTCTTTAGCTCCTTTTACCCCTTTTATGGGATGCCCCCCACCCTCTCATTTCTCATTTCTTTTGTTTTTTTGCTTGGCTTTCTTTTTTTGTTTTTTGTTTTTTTGCCATTTTTTCCCTTTTGAGGAGCTCTACATTTTTCTTTGCTTTTCTTTGGCTCCTTTTCCCCTTTTATGGGATGCCTCCCCCCCCCCCCCCTCTCTCTTGGAGCTACAGTTTTTTTTTTCCTTTTCTCTTTCTCATTTTTTGTCATCCCACACATAATTAAATAATAGCAACAATACCATAAGAAGTAATTTAGTAAATGACAAATTAGAATGCCTAGCAATATATTTACACGCATGATTAGTTGCCACAGTACAATGGAATTTAAGAAAAATGATAGGCTCAAAGGGGTAGCAAGGGATAATGATATTTGTGGCTTGTGTTTGGGATAAATAGGGTTTAGAATATGAATGCCTCTGTCATTTTAAGGAATTGCACATGCGTAAAGTAGCCATAAAAAGAATTAAAACAAGTTCTGAAGAGTTACCAGCGTAGGAGGTTAATCACACAATTTTTGGAAATATAGGCTCAAAGATCCTTCCAACAAGGCAATCTCTCTCGTGAGATATTCACAAAATCCAACTGAAGACTAACTGATCTCAAAGCATTTGTCTTACTTGTTCCTAAGGCTAACCTTCATAATATAATCAACTTAGCCATCACAATCCAAGGATGAATATGAGAGATTCATGCATGAATCAGAATATTCAATATTCAGGATTTGCACACTTCCCAGTCAATATAATCCGATCAATATGTGGTCTCAAACAGATGCAAGCCAAGTTCTAGAGTAAGGAAAATATAGGTGGTACACACATGAAATGAATATGATGAGAACCAAACACCTCACTGGGTCATGACTACCTACTTAACATTCACCTAAAGTCAAAACCATTGCCATGTAGCTTTTCTACTCAATACACGATCAATCACTCATCAATTCAAGATTGCATCCAAACTAAGGATTACCTCATACTTGCAATTCTCACATCCAAAACAAACTTCTTTCATTTTTTATTTTTTCCCCATAACATGAAAACAAAGGAGGCACACAAAACTTAAAATATGATATGCAACCAATCTAGCCCAATCAAATGATAAACAATACAATATAAGAGTGTGAAGAGAAAGTGTACAACCGGGCAAGGTAAGTTGCATCTTCAACGACCAGCTCCTCGTGTTATGTGTGGGGAGTTCCTCATAGAAAGACTTCAAAAAGCTAGCCCACTGGTCTCCTTCTTTACCTTCACAAGACATAAACAAAATAAATTTCTTTAAAATGAACATACAGTTTTCAAAGCAAGGTAGATAAAGCACATAATGCATTTTTCTAAGAGTTGAACCATCTGTACACTTTTTTTTTTTTAAAACAAAAAAAAAAGCTAGGACATTCGTTCTAAATAATACTAACAGTATATCTATGGGTGATCCATAAAATTTGATCACAGTGAACTTATACACCCTTTTTGCTCACTTTACATCAAATGCGTGAGAAGTGAGTATTTTAAATCAAAATGCAAGTGAACTCAAGCACCATAAGGTATAGATCGTGATACATAGTTGGTATCTTTTGGACTTGAGAGGTGCACTCACTATAAATTTATTAAACCCCTTACAGTGTCAAGCAGCAAAAATAGTAGGTTCCTAAATTTGCAATAGCTTTCCAGATTACTTCTCTCATCAATGCAGTTTCCAAGAAACAAAGTATAAATAGCAAATAGTAAGCTGTATCAGGTGATGGTATTTTTCTTCTCCTTTTTAGTGCAATCATTACCTGATAAACTAAAGCAATGGGAGATACTGCAGTTCAATTCATCAAGGAACTTTAACACATGCAACAGAAGTTAATTTATAAAATCAGCAGGCAAAAATAAGTGATAAAATTTTAAAGAAATAAATCACCTTTCTTCTCCTGTGTTTTCAGCAGATGCAAGAGCTGAACGCAGCTTGTTACCTGTGCAACATCTTCAGCCTCTTCAGTTTCCAACATACCAGCAATATCCTGATAACCAAGTGTCAGAAGACACACATCCAACACATTATCTAAAATGTCAACGTCAGAAGAAGTTCGAGGATGAAAAGAGAAATTAGTTGAACAAGACACATGCATTTTATTCTTTTGTTAATCATTCATTATTAATTAAATATTTCCACATCAGCTTATCCATGGTAATGTACAACAGCATTTATAGCGATAATTGAGCAACTTGAATTAATGACTGAATTAGCAAGTAGAGAGAGAGAGAGAATAATGTTGCATTATTCTCTGCGACAACATTTTGGCTCATGCAGGGTTCAGATCGAGAGTTTGACAAGTGGAGAAAGTAAAAGATGGAGGAAAAGGTTTAGTCAATATGTAGAATATGTAAGAGCATACTTAGACTCATGAGGCTATTAAAAACCAACTGTATTGTCCTGAGCATTGAATGTTATATTCATCATTGATAGACCAATTTACCAGATTTGATGATAAGTACTCAAACTCAATATATTGCCCAATTTGAAGCACAGGGCTTCTTTAAGCATAATAAAGAAGCATCATGATAGCATATGAATTCATGAGAGTCATTTTATATATTTAAGATTACACATACCTTCAAGTGCTGCAGTTGAGAAGTATAGTCACACTTTGAATATTCAAATAAAAGCTGGCCAAGAGCATCAGTGTTGGGAAGCATGGCAGCCCCTAGTTCTGCCATCCAAAACAACTTTTTTTAAAATTTTAACTTTTTCCCCATAACAAAAAGAAAGGAAGCACATAACTCAAAATATAATATGCAATCAATCTAGCCCAATCAAATGATAAACAACACAATATAAAAAGTGTGAAAATAAAGTGTACAACCAGACAAAGCAAGTGGCATCTTGAACGAACAGTTCCTCATGCTACACATGGGGAATCCCTCATAGAAAAACTTCAAAAAGCTAGCCCCACTTGTCTCCTTCTTCATCTTCACAAGACACAAACAAAATAAATTTCTTCAAAATGAACATAGAGCTTTAAATGCAAGTTGGATAAAGCACATGATGCATTTTCCTAACAGTTCAAAATTAAAACATCTATAGAATTTTTTTTTTATATTTATTTCAAGACTTTGGGACATTCATTCCAAATAATAATCATAATAATTAGTCACCTTAAAAAAGTAAATATATCAAATCAATGAATCTCCTCTAGCCACTGGTGGTTTCAGAATACTTGCAAATATTTTAAACAGCAGGACTAAACAGAAAACATAATTACTAACTTTAGTCACATTTTAGTTGTTCAGTTACATTGCTTCAAGATTAACCTTTGACCTAAAAGCTCAGATTTACCACTAATTTTAGATGATTGATCAATTTAATCACTCGTTGTAGGATTAAATTGAGTTTATTAGCAATGAGCATAATTGATTATAATTCCCATTTGCATTAGGAAAGAAGCTGGTAAAATGAACGCTACCTCTTTTCTATGAAAAATGTTAACTTCAAGAGCAGCAAAGTATTTGTTTTGGCAAACACTTAAGAAAAGTGATCAACAGCACCAGCACCAGTACTTGCAATCACGGGGATACTTACGACATCTGAAATCAACTTAACTAAATCTAAATCAAATCCTTTCCCTTGACCTGAAATATCAATAATGGAAAACATAAATTTAGAATAGATGTAGGAAACCAACGTGACATTCAAGTGATATTGATCTAAAATTCTGCCCCAGACTGGTCTAATAAACCAGATATTTTTATACATCATTTCTCAGAAAGACTGAAGCAAGTATGATCCTCATTAAAATAACAATTTGATGAACTGGACGAAAACTTGAGAAACAATTATCTCTTTCCATTTGTCATCTCAAAATGACACAAAAAAATGCCACAAAATCGAACTAAGATTACCGCAACACTATTATATTATTATTACTATTGATGAACTATTAACTCATGGTTAAAATATATATCCTTTTAGAAAAGTTCTGGCAAAAAATTGTATGTTACCATCACAGTCAATGCAGTTAAGCAGTATTTCTCCAGCACCAAATTCTTCAACCGCTTTAGCAAGCTCACAAGCACCAATTGGTCAGCCTCGTCGTCCCTCATTCACCTTTTTTTTTTGGGGGGGGGGGGGGGGGGGGGCGCGGCGGCGGGATCACCTTAGAAAGCAAGCAGTAAAGTGGTTTCATTTGAATATCATTTGGGCTCTTTAGCATACAGAACATTTTCAATTTATGTTATTATATTCCAAGCTCCTGCTCAATCTAATTGCAGCAGCCTTACTTATGCAACTCTGACACAACTTCCTTGTCCAAGCATTTAATTAATTGATGCAAAACATAACCAATTGATTCCCAATTTTTCAGGCACACAGAACTAAGATAAGGGTATGGATGCAGTGGGCAGTCTCCAAACCAAAACTTTTATGGAAGAACATAAAATATACGCACAAAGCATCAAAACATTGTCAAGCAAATCACTACTCCTCACCAATATATACAGAAAGTTACAAAAGAAAATGCACGAAGTATTCTACATAGGCCAATATATTTATGAACATGCACTGCTAGGAAAGAATCAAAGGGAAAGAGGAACTCACATCGATGAGGACCGGACAAGAAGAAATCAAAATCGGACCCAGAAATGCAGAGACATTAGCGTCCGCCTAGCCATCTTCGTCCTCAAGGATGCTCGAGCGAAACTTCAGGAGAATAAAACGAGAAACAAGACTTTTCAGAAATGCTTCGCTGCCAATGGGACTTGGGATTTGCTGGTCAGAGCACGATGCTCTCACCGGTAAGTTACGAACTCGAACCAGCAAACACTTGGAATCGAAGGTTTAGGAGGGAAATTAAAAGCCCCCACAACGGAACTATTTCTTACAATTTTAGAAAATAAAAAGCGCGCCCCCGCCACAACGGAACTATTTCTTCAACGGTAAAATTTCTAATAACGGCACCGGCTTCTCTCCACGGCCTCGAACAACGCTGACGATGGGATTCAATAATATGACCGTGAGTAGAAACGGTGGCCGGTAGGAGAAATGCAATAAAACAAATAAAAAAACAAAAAGGAAAAAAAAATTAGCATCTATTTTCGATCAGCAATAAAAGAAATAGTATCCCTAAATGAAATAAGATTTTAAAAAAATGACACCGGTAGAAGAAATATTGACTTCTTGTTGGCCTCAACTGAAAATGAATGCTTTAATTAAAGAAGGGAAAATTCTTAATTATTTTTTTAAAATATTTGATGTTTTTAATTTGGAAAGAATAAGTATACCCGGTTCTATATATAAGTAAATAAAATTAAAATATACTTTTAGTCTTTTAAATTTGTATGATATTTCATTTGAATTCTTTAATTTTAATTTTATGAAGTATATTTTTAGACCTATAATTTTAATATGGTTAATGACTTTAACTGAAAATGATGACTAAACAACTTAAGTGATGACTGGAATACTTAAATTTTGTTTCTTAAAATATAATTTTAATTTTTTCATTAATTTTACTTAAAATTTATGTTTAAGAATTTAATATTTTAAAATTTATTTAAATATAAGCATGCTGAATTATTTAAATTTTTTAAATTGAAGAAAAGAGCATATAATTATATCATGATAGAAATTGAGAATATATTATATTTTAATTAAATTTTTTTTTAAAAAAAAAAACATACATGTCTTAGTTCCATTAGGTAAAAAAACTATCATAAATGAGTCTTTCAGAAATTGATTTTAACATTATTATTAATGCTATTTTAAATATAAGCATTATTTTTTAATTCTATAATTATCATTTGATTTGGATGAATAAGCATTTTTTTGGTTGATGACATTAATCATATTAAAATTTTTAAAAAACTAAAAATATAATTTATCTTCTAGACAATACACACAAACTTCAGCTGGTCAACAAAAAAATTCTTTTTTTTTTCTTTCTATTTATATGTTTCTCTCTCTCTCTCTCTTTCTTTTGCCTTTCTTTATAGGGTTAAGGTGCAAAAATACACATGAGCTTTTTCCCAGAAGTAAAAATACACATTTTTTTTAGGAGCAAAAATATACATGTGGTTACCATTTTGATGCAAAAGTCACATTTCACCATTAAGTCATTGTTCACCATGATAAAAGAGAAAGATATGAGGTGAACAATAACTTAACGGCTGTGAACAGTGACTAAATGGTGAGACGTGACTTTTGCACCAAAATAGTAACCACGTGTGTATTTTTGCTCCTCAAAAAAAGTATATGTGTATTTTTACTCCTGAGAAAAAACTCAGGTGTATTTTTGCACTTTAACCCTTCTTTATAACCCTTCTTTATATTTATATGTTACATCAGGATATTAAATAAGTTAAATTAAAATATTTATATTTATATTTTTTTAAACTATTTGTCTGACTTTTAAATTCATTAATAAACTAATGATAGATAACATGTCATATAAGTAATTTATTTAGATTTTTTAATCTCTCCAAAAAAATTAAATGATTGTTATATTAAAGATGGGTGGTAGAAATTAATTTTCTTGTGAATGTATAATGTTTTTTTGCTAAGGAATTTATAATTTTATTCATCCTTTATTATTATGCAGATTTTATTTTTAAAGTATATAAATCAAATATAAGTAAAGTATTTTAAATGATTTTTTAAAATTCATGACGAGGCCGAATAACTTTTGCCAATGATATCCTCTTATCCATCGGAGATCTTCGCGCTTTTTCCATCACTGCACTCCCCTGATCACATCACTACTCACTACTCAGTAAGCCATGCTATCGGCAACCCCTG
The DNA here is from genome assembly GCA_037074495.1 of Acacia confusa. Classification (NCBI taxonomy): domain Eukaryota; kingdom Viridiplantae; phylum Streptophyta; class Magnoliopsida; order Fabales; family Fabaceae; genus Acacia; species Acacia confusa. Next base: position 38,780,433 of record CM073502.1, on the reverse strand, counting down.
GTTCTCTCACTTTCCTCCATTCCCATCACACAACCCTTTACCCTTTCGCCAGAAACCTGACTTTCAACTCACTGAGCACCATTCGCAGGACTCGACCATGTCAAGCGAGCCTCATCACCAACTCTGAGTCGTTCGAAGTGGGACGACTCATTGGGAGCTATGGCTTCATGAACGTTACCAGGTTTCATATCCCAACTCTGTGCAGTCTCTTTGATTTCGTTTTCCTCAATCGCAAATGCGTCTTGCAAAGATGTCGGTCTGAATAAACCGTTGGGTGGTTGAGGATTTTCATTGGGTAATTTCTGTAAGTGCTTCTCCTAAGGATATGGCAATTGAATTGGTTGTCCATTTTTATGTTTAACACAAAAATCGATTTCGTAGTTAGTCAGTGTATTTAACATATTTATCTTTGTACTCTTGATTAACGATGATAAATAGGACCGAGCATTATGCTAAATTTCCTAATCTTCGAGATTGTGTCCCTTTGATATATTAGAAAAGGGTAATGAAAGGAATTTAGAAATAGTGCTCGGGTTATTTTCCATCTTACTTGCTTCTATGACTTGGAAAAGGAAATGATAAAGCTCCAAAAATCTGCATCTCTTCTTTTATGGTGAAGCAAATTGATGCTCGCTGCCTTATTTTGTTTATTGATTTTTTTAACGCTCGCTGCTATTTTCCCTGCGTTTAATTTTGCGTTGTTTGTTAAATTATGGTCAAATTGACTATCGGTTCATTTACATCTTACAGATAATAATTTGAAAGTGGAGATTTATTCTTCTTTTTTACTTTGCCCAGCTATCCAGCCTTTCCCTCAGGTGCAATTACTGAATTTTCACCGGGAGATTTGGGAGAACTGAAAATGCAAGATATCCGTGAAGGCAGCGTGAAGATTAAGTAATCAGCATAGGATTCAATTAGATTATCTAGACCATAGATAACTAAATGCCGACATATGTTGTCCTGAATACTGATAATACTTGTGGCAGCTCTTTTGCAGACTTTATGAAGGGAGAGTTTCTGAGGGCCCTCTTAGAGGAACTACAGTTGTTTTTAAGGTAGTATTATGATTGTTTTAGCTGTTCAAATCAAATTTTCATATTAATATATTGCATTGAATATAGATACTTTTGACCATAAGGTTTATCCTGGACAACGAGCTGGAGGAGTCGAGGCTGACATGATGGCTGCTAATGAATTGAATGCCCACTTATTTCTTCAAGTAATGTCAAAGGATATGCATATTACGATTCAGATTATTAAATTATTTGATGATCATTCTAATATTCTTTTCCTTCCAGGACAGTTCTAAACGAATGGGTCAGCATCTTTCAATACTTGTAGGAGGTTTTGAAACAATAACCGGAGAGCAGGTTTGTCATGTGATATTAAAATAACTTCTGTGAATTTATTTTTCTTGGCTCTAATTTTGTTACTTATATATAAAAAATTTACTTGGCTTAGTGGCTTGCTTTTCGTGATGATGGGAAATATAGTGCGGCAGACTATGCGAAAGTTGCAAGTGAAAAAGTATCAAAATACCGTTCTTTGGGAGAGACATCTTCTTGGAATCGCTTTGAACAAGAAGAAAAAATGAAGAGAAGGAGAAATTTTGTTATAAAGTTGCTTCAGGGTGTTTTGAGAGGTCTAGCTTTCATGCATGACCATGACAGACTGCACCAAAGTCTGGGACCATCTTCTGTGGTTCTCAAGTAAGAAATTAATTTGAAAGTATTCCAGTTCAAAATCTTCCCACTATTACAGCTCATTCTGACTCCACATGTCCACTATTAATGTGTTTGTGATATGATGACAGCTCGATTTCTGAAAGAGAGGCCCGTTATTTGATTCCAAGGCTTCGAGATCTAACTTTTTCTGTTGATATCCGGTGAGTTAATGGTTTCTGAAGCCCTTTTTTGCAGTAATTAACATGTTTTCTACTTATTGACCAACCTTGGACGCATAATGAGATCAACAAATGTAATTATTTAGTTTTTCTTTCCTTGTTTGATTTGTATTCATATTCACATTAAATATCTCATACGTATCCAATCAATTTGCAACAGATTGTATGATACTAAGATTTGTGTCAAAATTGGTGTGTTATTTACATTACACTAACATTTGTATTCATCTCTAGTATCCAGATTCTGAACACCATGATTACCTGTGAACTACTAACTGACATCATAGGCGGCATGATTTGCAAATCTAAATAGGTGGCAATTATGGCATTGTAATTTGCCAATGCCATCCTAAAGCTGGCCTATATATGTTGAACAAACCATCTTTCATAGTCAAGTTTTCAAATAGGATTTTTAAAGCTTATTCTCTAAGTATTTCTGGGCCCTTTGATAATTAGGCTTCTAGCTTTATCAGGCTGTGATTCATTTTATTGTCAAAGGGTTTCAAATCATTTCCCAGGCCTAGCCTGGATTGACCCTTAAACTAATTTCATCACATATCCGTGCTCTCTCCATAGAAAACTTTTGCTTCACCTCAATTTATTCGTTACCAGGAAAACAATTGAACATCTGAATTTTCATCAATCACCTCATTATAATCACACTTTGACCAATCAACCTTGTCTTGATTCTAGCGGGAAATACACTCATCAATCTTTGATTCTAACGGTCAAGATAGTTTTACATTTAAATAAATTATTCTAGGTACTCAGAGCTAGACGATGGTCCTACATCACTAGCAAATGGTCTTTGGAGACGAGCATCAGCTGCTGGTGCAGTAACAAGTCTGGAGAAAAGAGCTTTTGGTATAGCTGATGACATGTAAATTATCTGAACTTGGCTAGATGCAGTTGTTCCTTCAGCATCATTAGGTTTTTATGTTTTGAATTCTGATGCAGATATGAAGCTGGATTTCTTTTTGCATACTTGTCTTTTGTTCCATTTTGTGAAGCTGGTATAATGGATAGCATTTCATTGCAAGTAAGATGTGATGGAAATTTGATTCATTATTTCTGTATCCGCTGTAAAAATCTTCTCACAAGTTAGCATCCATAGTACACTAAAATTTGTCTTGGCTGTGAAATTCAGAGGCTTCTGGAGAACACTTTTCAACTTGATGTCTGGGCAACACGAGAGTAAGATACCTTTTAGTTCATATTTTGATACCAATTATGCTGATACTAGATATTTGTTATTTTATGATTTAAATTTTCTTTTGCTGGTGGTATCTTACTATAGTATATGCTTTTGGAGGTTTATTCTCTATGGTGACCTCATTTTTTTATACATACATATCAGAATATCAGATAATGTTGGATCCATCCAAGATAATGTTTGAATACTTTAGAACTAAGGAATACAGTTTTGTTAATTGTCAGAATAATGCGATTAGGTTTCTTCTTTCTAATTGTTAAACCAATGCTGTCTTTTTTCTTTTTTGGTGTTTCCTTCTTGGGGTTAAACCGCCTTGTTGAAGTTAGAGCAGAGCACAAAAGCATAGAATCCCCTTAATTATGCTGATTTAATCCAAAATTACCTTCTGGATGAAAGCCTTAATCTTAGTGTTTTAGCTTTATTGTTCCCAAAGTAGTTCCAAGCTGTATTAGTTTGTTCTGAGACTGCCGAAACTTTTGGTATATGGTGCTTAAAGAAAGCAGGAACAGTCAGAGTGGTTTTGTTAAATCCATCAGGTACATGTAGATTTTTGTGATACGCCAATCAAAACATGCAAGTTTACTGGTACCAGATTAAGAATTTCATTTTATCATGTTTACCTTTTGCATTTCATTGCCTTGCATCCAGTGTTCTAATGCAGGAGGAAGGCACACACAACTATGTTGTGTGGTGGCATTTGGATGTAATTTCTCTTGATGCCCTTGTATGGCATGATCAGAAGACATTTTTAAAGGAAAAGGAAGGGAAAAAGGAATGTGATAGTTTTAATTTACCTTTCTTAAGTTTTGATTTTCAGTTATTTAAATCGGTGAAATTCTTCACTAATATTATGTCAAATCTTTTCTAGGATGGAATGGAAGTTTACTTTTCTAGGATACCTAACCAACAAAAGTTAGCTATAGCCTGATAATCTCTAAAATTTCAGATTGCAGTTTGGTTCCTTAGGTTCTTTTCTTTCTTTCTTTTTTCATAGAATATAATCAAATTATGTTGTTGGCTACCTTGTCTTGCCCCCTTTCTGCCTCCTTTGGCAGGTACTGTCTAGCAGATGGCCGATTAGAAGATGCTGTTGCGTTCCTGGATCTGGGTAATGGTGCTGGTTGGGAGTTACTTCAGGTATATTAAAATGATTAGTTCCGTTGATGACATAATTTTTTATGTTGTAACGAGCATTATTTTATGTGCAAGTCTAAGTACTTCTTATAACCTGAGAGAACTATATTAAAAGTTGCCATGTTTCTCACTGTGTTACAGGCAATGCTTAATCCTGATTTCCGGAAACGACCAATTGCAGAAGCTGTTCTCAATCATCGGTTCATGAATGGTTCAGTTCTTTGATTTTTAATATCAAAGCAAAGATGTGTATTTGAGGATCATATGTGAAAAATCTGGCCCATGTCTTGTCATTCATGTGCCTCCTGTAAATAGCATTTTCACTTGTAAGAGAATTGTTCTGGAATAAGAACACAAGATATTTTGGACTTGACCTAGGATTAAATCCCAGGGCCTACATACCCTTGAGAGGGATCAAAGTCCACGTAGTTCGATATACAGATAGGCGTTTAGCCAGAGGGAGTGGGGGTGTGTGCTCTGTGTAAATTGAAGAGTTAGGGTTAGAGCGTGTGTACCTTATTAGGGTTTTTCCCTATTTATAGGCATACCTGGGCCCTATCTTGATGGATTGACGTTATCTTATTATTAAAAGATATAAGATATCTTTTAATGATAGATCCTTGATTTGAGGGATCCTGATAGGGATATTGATGGATTAATTCTGATCTTCTTGATTTGGATAGATTATTGTGATTATCCATAGATATTGCTTGTTGGGCTATCCTCATAGTGGGCCCATAATTTAGATCCGCAACAAGAATATTGAGGTCAGTTTATAAATATATACCCACACATATTCGTGTTAATATTTAAGGGAAAATCCCGCTAAAATCGCTCACAATATTTAAAACAAGTCAGTGATTTAAATTTGGCTAATGCCAGATCAGAACAGAGGAACTGACATGGAATTTCAAAATGTTGTTAACTTACCAATATGTCCTCTCTTTTTTTCTTTATCCTCCCCTTTTTCTGCATCGTCATCTATAGAAAAACCTTAGGACAGAGTCTGATGCTTCTTTGGCTTAGCTTTGCAGAATCATTTAAAAGAAATTGGCCAATTCACCTTATAATAATTGTGCACTGACAAATGTCTCCATTGAAATGATAAACATTAAAGTCAAGAATTATACCTGAAACTGCATAAATAAATATCTCTGTAATTTGGCCGTCGTTAGAGAGCAGCCATTAAGGGAATTTTCAGTAAGACATGTTAATTTCAATATAGAGGCACACGTACACTTAAAGATTATTAAAGTCGTTAACATACATAACTAACTCTTCAATCTTTTCAACCAACCTTACAACTTTTGGTGAAGTGTTTTGTTCCTCACGTAAGTTGTTCTCTCTTACTAACTACTCTCTTGTGGTAAATATAATAATGAATGGTTCCAGTTTTACAAAAGGGGAACAAATTCACTAGCTAGGTTGATAAACTATGACCATTAATCTCTTTCGTATCAATCCAATATCTAGAAGCAACTAATTATTATTCCCTCCTATATCCTAAATCAAAGGTAAAAACTAAATAACTAATTTTTAAAAAATAAGAAAATTGGTAAGTTAATTATTTGTTAAAAAATGTGTGTTTGGTATCTATAAAATACTTTATTTAATTATTTATATTGAAACTATCTCTTGAAAACTCCTTTTATATACGCAATCGATAAGAATAATATTTCGTTTATTATTTGGAGTTATCATCGAATTTTTTTCTCATCTTTTGAGTTCTTGTGATATTTCTCTATTTAATCTATTATGAAAACAAATCTATAAAAATAGTTAGAGAAAAAATTATAAATTTAGAAAATAAATTGGATTGAAGTCTTACATTTAAAACCAAAATAAACATCATATAACTCATATATATACTCACACATTTAGAACCGGAGAGAATACAATAAAAGTTTGAAAGTGTCAAGCAAACGTGAACTTCATTTCATCATTTGCATATTGAATATCGAAAGTAATTAAATCCAATTCAAGGAAACCAAAAGCTCAACAGGTAAAACAAAAAATGGGACAGAATTTTGTTTGTTTTAGCCAAAAAACTCAGTTATGAAAAGTAATTGATGTTTAATTTCACCACATATTTCAGGAATGAGTTTGTCGTATTAATTGCATTTGGATATTTTAAATTTTAATTGTAAATATGAGTAATAAAAAAAATAGGTATTGGAATAAGATTTGGACCATAGAATTTCATTGTTAATTAGTACCCCAGATGATTAAATTCTAAAAGCAAAAGACTGTTGCTAAACCGCTTGATGGATTATTAAAATAAGCAGGAATTTAAACAACGTCGTAATTAAGTTAAGTAACTTGTAAATGAGGATAACGAGGTTAGGCTTGGAGAGAAGAAAGATGAAAAATGTCCACAGATCTCTTTAACCCCCACGTTGACTAATGAATCCATGGCGTCACTATGGATTGAGAAACAAATTTCGTAATGCTCCTCCTTAGTATATAACCAAATTGTGGAGTTTCATTTTAAATATAAAACTTATTTTTTAAATTTATCAATCTTTTTTAAATTTACAACTCTTGATGCTCCCACAACCATAATCAAATGAAAAAGAGATGAAGGGAATTAAAGAAGATAATTATAATGTTTTAGAAAAATATATTATATTAATTATATTAACTAACTTCCTTAATTTAATTACATTGGATAAATAGACCTTATATTAAAAACGCGAGGGAGTAATATAATTAGGGGGAAATTAAAGTTGCAATTCTTTCCTTATCTTACTATACTATATCATGTATTCACGTCCTTAATATAAAAGTTAATTGATTAATTTGGATATATTAAATAAATTATTCACGTTAGTTATCTGTATCAAATATAAATTAGCTTTCTTAAAACACCATTGATGACTATCATTTGATAGAAACTTTATAATACATGTAATCAATAGAGACACTTTAGAAAAAAAAATCATAAATTTGGAAAACAAAATAAATTGAGGGATTATATTTAAAACTAAATCGAATAACTAACTAACTTTTATATTAAGGATTAAAGATAGTATATGCCTTATAGAATATTTAAAGAGTGAATTTCCCTTAAAAATTGGTTTAGCTGATAACGAGTTGGGTTTTATTAGCTAGGATCTAAGTTAATCTCAGTCTATACGAGTGTTTTACTATTGAATAATTTTTAAGTATTTTGCTATATAAACTTTGTTTTGAGTTTGCTTGTTCGGGTTCTTCTTACTCACCTCGCAAATAATTTTTTTAATTGAAAATAAATAAAAATATTTAAGATTCAATATTATCAAATTAGAGTTGAGCATTATTGGTAACTTCAAATGCAAGTAATTATTTAACGTATTTTTTTCTCTCATCTCCGATGCGTGATACTTTTAAAAAAAAAATGCTAAAACTGCATGAAATCTCTTGTCATTTCCAAATCTTTTATAGATTTCTAAATAAAAATATATAAAAAAAATCAGGCTGCCAGGAAAAGAAAAGTTCAACCCTTTAAGATGACTGAAAGACTGTGTGAAGTGTGAACATGAATTGTTCTAGGCATCTGCTAATTCAAAGGTTGTTTAATTAAAAGTTTCTCAATTCAAAAAGTAGTCTGTTTTTACTTCTTTGGCGTTTACTGATTTGAGTAGATAGCAAAAAGTCGTAAAGTTTCAAACGGTTCTCACACGTGATTTAAAATAAGAGAATTTTTTGTTGGGAGAACTATTTTTAACATTATATTTCTTGGAATTGTTAAACACCAAAGTGTATATATAACTTTTTTTAATTTAATCAAGGGTCTCTTTTTAATGTTTGAATCGCAAATAGTTTTTGTCTTTCTCAATAAATTAAATGTATTTTTTAAGATTCAAACTTATTTTTCTCCTCTTTACAAGGTGATCAAAACTGCTTACTACCTTAACCAATAATTTATTTGTAAGTGTGTGTAATTAACAACATAATGGGTCAAGAGGATGAGTGAATTTATGCGCATAACCATAGGCCATCGGAGACAGACACAATTGAAATATGATGATTTCCTCTTTCTTTGATTGTGAGTTAAATGCGTACGTTTCAAGCACTCTCTCCTTCATGCTTTGAAATCTTTCTACTAAGTATTACTGCTTTATATTTTCGTTGTCCAATCACTCTCCATTACTATAGGTTTGTGTATATTGAATGGTTTTTAATTGATATTAAACAGTTTAAAACCGTTAATTAAATATCTGAATGTTAAATATTTATATGTAACAGTTTTTAACGTTAAATATTAGACACTATATTTTATGGTTTTTTAAATACAATTGTTATGTATAGGGTACTATATTTACTAGTTGTAAGACAATGATAATTAAATATAGCAATCTATATTTAACAATTTTTTTAGTATCAATCGTACGTGATATATTATGTATAATATTCAACAATTAAAATGATGAACGGTTATAATGTATAAGGCACTATATTTAACGATTGTAAGACAATTACTGTTAAATATAACAATCTATATTTAACGATTTTTTAATAACAATAATTTTTTTCTCTGCACAAAAATTACTCAGCACCCAAGTCTTTATCTTCCTCTATTGGTCTATTTGCTGGTGTAACGAAAAATAAACTTCAGATCAGATGATAACTCTATCGGATTGTTCAAGGCATTGATTATTTCCTTTAATGAATCATAATATCTTCGGTTTGTGATTAATTATGTTTCATGTGAGTAGATTAATCATTCCATCATTCAAAAGATACGCATATTTCCTTGGTATATAGAAAAGTTCATGCAACTATCGAGAAAATTAAGGAGCAATATAATTGATAGGTTTTTCTTAAAAAGTACTTTTGAAATGTAATATTCCAAACATTCTATTTGATGAACCCATCATTAACCTAGCTACCTTAACTCATTAAATTAAAGTCAAGCATGTGTTTTCTTTAATCATTTGACATACTACTACATTTTTAAGTTGAAGAGTCACCATGCATAAAAGTCCTGAACCCTTTATTATATTAAATTAGTTTTGTCGTGATGGAGTGACTTGATGGTTCACTTTAATTAAAGAGTAACTTCCATTTAGAATTTTCCATGTCGTACGAGTAGTTTTGCGACGAAGACTATCAATTCATTTTGTGATCGCGCATTATAAATATACGTTATGTTTTTCAAATATTTGCACTATAGGATTCAATTGTTTTCCACAAGATAGTGATTGACAATTATTCGATCATATTGACCAAGACTTTAATTTTGAAATGGTAATAGTACAAAGAAATGTATTTGATTGGCTCTAATAAGGATACTTTTAATTGAATTGAATAAAAAGAGGGCATTGAATAAATAATTTTTTACGTATGAATATTATTCATTATGTCACAAATTCCTATTTTTATTATATATTTTCATACTTTATTTGGGGATTTTTTTTCATAGTTATATATTGAGCTTAAAATGCCTTTATTATGATAAATTGATATTAAGAATGAATACATTAAATTAGAATTAAAAATGGAAAATCTGTCAAAATAATTGTAAATACTCTTAACCATTGATTTTTTAGAATATTTGGTGTTGGTTTAATTATTTTTTATTTTAGGTGATTGAAAAATTGGATTAAAACTTAAAATGACAGTTTGGGGCTTGAATTTCAGAAATAATTAACAGTTTAATTTCTCAAATTTCAAAATGACAGAATTGTCTCCACGAAACTAAGGCGTTTTACTCTTTAGAGTTAGGTTATGGCATTTAGTCTGGCTTAGGATTCTAAATAAAGGGTCCTCAAAGTGAAACGATTTGAGTTGTGCTATATTGCATTGGTTAATTAGATTTAATTGTTGATTTTAAATCGCAAGGCATTAAGACAAAAATTTTCATTAAATGGAATTGTTGCCGAGGATTGAACCTAGATCACCTGCATGGTAGGCGGGAATAATCACCACTGTATTACAACTACATAGCTTAATATAAAAATATAGTTAAAAAGTAAAATTTTTAATTAAAAAAAGATAACAATACCATAAGCACTCTTACACGCACATTATTAATTATTGAACATAGCTTAATATTTATATAAACAAATCATATCGTTTTATATATAAATATCAGAACGAGGTCAGGAGGTCTAAGCACTTCGTTTCGCAACATTTAATTTATGGTTGTTTGCAAAAGTTAAAAGCATTATGATAGGCTAAACCAATATTCTTATAACCCAGTAACATGAAAGTTTTTTTTTTTAGGTGACAAGTCGTAAAAAAAAAATTAAAATATATGAAGTTGTACGTGTTTATTTGTAGTGTTTCGTAGGCATCTACATTGAAGAATTATACCGTGAAAAAATAAATAAATATGGGCATCATGTTCCACATGTACATTCTTAAGAATTAATATGCCTAAATTAATATTCATGATTTATGAAAATTATAACTTGTTATTAGTTAAGATATTATACTGAAAGTCAAATCGATCATTGAACCAGTATAGTGGTCTAACTATAGATGAACTAGAGTCAACAAAATCAACATTAAATAATTTAATTTAATTAAAATATACAAAATTATTTATATATAACTCTAAAAAGAGTAATAATATTTGAATAAAAAATGCGTAAATCCACAAGTAAAAAAAACATATTCCTTTATATATAAACAATATATTATCCAATAGACAGATTGTTAATGCACAAATCTGACGTGCTACTTTTTTTTCGGCTCAAAACGAGGTTGTTTCAAATTTAAAAAATGCGTAAATCCACAAGTAAAGAAAACATATTCCTTTATATATAAACAATATATTATCCAATAGACAGATTGTTAATGCACGAATCTGACGTGTACTTTTTTTTTTTTTTTTTTGGCTCAAAACGAGGTTGTTTCAAATTTAACATGGGGAGAAAAAATATAAAATCTAACTTAATTAATATGTTGATGAGTTACATTCCACACCAAACTAAATCGTGGATCGGTTAAAGAATTGGGAGAATGGCGCTCTCGCAAACATCCACCGCTCAAGTCCCCCTATCTGTGGAAGAGAATGATCTAATCAATCGCAGCTCCAAGAAGATTAAAAATGGAGATAATAACTTTGAAGAAAATTGGCCTATGCTTGGCTTAGAGAAAAAGCAGCAATGGGGGCCTGGTTTGACGTTCGCTGAGAAACTCCAAGGTTTGAACAATGATGAAGCTATGACGGAGAATAAGATAGATGAAAACGATCAATCGGTAGGTAACATCTCACTTCCTGATGATGGTGAACCGATATGCAAAATTAGTGAGGATCCTATCAGAAACTTCCCAACATTCTCCTTCTCCGGGAAAATGAAAAAACAACTCTACAATGCATGGGACAAAGCAGTGATTGTCAAACTCCTTGGGAGAAACATTGGTTATAAATTGCTTCTTTCTATCCTCCAGAAGCTTTGGGCGAAGAAGGGGATTATTTCATTAATTAACATTGGCAGTGGGTTTTTCGTTGTAAAGTTCACAAATAAGGAGGACCATTTGAATGCTTTAACTGGGGGGCCTTGGATGATCTTTGATCACTACCTTACAGTGAGACCATGGGAACCCTAGTTCCATCCAAAAACAGCCTCCACTACCAAAGTGGCAGTCTGGGTCAGACTCCCAAATATCCCTCTTGAGTATTACAACAAAGATGCCTTGAAATGGATTGGTGATCGATTGGGAAGACAATCAAAATAGATATTAACACAGCCAGTCATCTCAGAGGACACTTCGCTAGACTCTGTGTTACCGTGGATCTGAAGAAACAACTAATGTCTGGGTTTTCCTTAGATGGTGAGGATTATTACCTGGAGTATGAAGGCCTTCACTGGCTCTGCCTCGGGTGTGGTATGTATGGACATAGAATTGATGAGTGTCAATTGAAAAAAAACGCCTCTGGGATTGGTGCTACTGTTAAAGAGGGTGAAAGTAAGCCACTAGGAGATGTTATGGAAATGAAGGTTGGAGAAGGGAAAGTGGCCGAAGGTGATACCTGGCACGTGGTCCAACGACCTCGACGACAAAAAAAAATCCGGGAAGGAAAAAACGTCCGGTGAAGTCCGGCGAGAGGAAGGTGGCTCTCGTTTCGGTGTGCTTGCCGAGGGAGTTAGTGGACATGATGTGATTCTGACTGAGGCAGGTCCGAACTCCGCACGTGATGTAGCTACCGAGAAGAATGCCCAACGACCAAAACCCGAGATAAAGAAGTCCAGAAAGGATGGCAGCCTGTCAGGAGAAGCACGAAAAGGGATGAGAAATGAGAAAAGGACAAGAGATTCGATGAAAACAGGGAGGAAAGGCTCTGAGATTTTGCTTTTGACTCATGGGAGTGGAGGAGAGAATAATGGCAAAAATAATGAGGAAGATGAGCCTAGGAAGCTAGAGAATGTCGGCCATCAACGCGTGGGAGGGAAAGAGCATGTCGGCAGTCAACGCATGGAAGGGGAAGGGGAAATTCATTTTGAGTCGGATCACCCAAGGGATTGGGCCGATGTTGGGCTCAGCGGTCTCCAAGGCGATGAGAAGCTCAATGGGCTAGGCAATGAGAAGCTCAATGGGCTGCATGGTAAATTTTGGTTTAACCCATCTACCAGTGACCCAGAATTATTTATGGAAGTGGAGGAGAACTTTGAATCGGGCCTTACTGCAGCGCCCGGAATGCAAGATGCATCAGTGGATTAACTGGGTCACATTCTCTAGGCTTTTGTTTTAATTATTTTGTCTACTATGACTAATATACAAAAAATAATTGCTTACTGGAATGTGCATGGTGCTTGCGGTGGTGATTTTTACCGTAATATCAATGTCTTATGCAATAAAAAACGCCCTTGTTTATTGCTCTTGTCGGAGACAAAATCTAATTCTACTGATAGATTTAAGTGTTTGAACAGGTTGGGTTTTGACGGCCTGGCCTGCGTCCATAATGTCGGGCGATCCAGGGGGATTACTGCAGCTTGGAAAAAGCACCTAATTGACGTTGAAGTAGTTCACTCTGAGAGGCAATTCCTCCATCTCAAGTGTAATACGGCCGGTCTTCGAAGCTTTCTTCTCACAGCAATTTATTCAATTCCGGATCCCACCCAAAAAAATATTTTATGGGGTGCCCTACAGAATTTGGCATCATCTATTAATGAACCATGGGTGCTCATGGGTGATTTTAATGATATTGCTTCTTCTTTAGAAAGGACTGGAGGCGCTGGAGCCTGTATCGGTAGAATGACCCTGTTTTGTGATCGAATTGAACAATGTAAACTTTCTGATCTTGGTGCGATTAGTCCACGTTTCACTTGGAAAGGTCCAAAAATTAGAGGTGGTCAAAGACTGTATGAACGTTTGGACAGGGCTCTAGCCAATGAGGCTTTCATTTCGGCTTTTACTGATTATTCAGTTTAGGTATTAGCTAGAACTAAATTCTCTGATCATAATTCTATTTGGCTGGATTTTGGAATTAATCACAATTCAAGAGCTAGGGAGCGTCCCTTCCGCTTTGAGGCAATGTGGCTCAATTATGAAAATTATAATGATTTTTTGAAACATAGCTAGTTGGCAGAGGAAGACCTTAACTTTTCTTTAGCCCATCTTCAACAGTCGTTAGGTCCTTGGAATAGAGACATATTTGGTATGGTTGAATGTCAGAAACATAACCTTATTAATAGACTTGATGGTATTCAACGTGCTAGGGCATATCCCTATTCTGAATTCTTATGTAATCTGGAATTGGATTTGCAAGATGAGTTACACAGAATTTTGAAATTAGAAGAAATTAAATGGTTTCAAAAGTCAAGAAGTGAGTGGATTACCAAAGGGGATCGAAACACTAGGTACAACCATTTAAGATCTAAAATGAGAAACAGGAGAAATAAAGTTCTTATGCTGAAGAATGACAACGGTGCTTGGGTGGATAATGATGACGATCTGAAGGAATTGATTCTCCGGCATTTCAAGAGCCTTTATTGCCCACCTTCTCAGGATCCGGTAACTTTCACTACTAGAACTTCCTTTCTAGTTATTGATTCTTTAAGGCTCTCCAGTTTGTCTATGGTGCGCGGAAATGAGGAAATAAGAAAAGCTCTTTTCTCAATGGGTAGTTATAAGGCCCCAGGAATTGATGGCTTTCCTCCTCTTTTCTATAAATCTCATTGGTGCACGGTTGGTTCTACTCTATGTGCCTTTGTGAAGAAGGTCTTTAATGGGGAGATTTCTCTTCAAGAGGCTAATAGAACGCTCATCTCTTTGATTCCAAAGAAGGATCATCCTGAGTTAGTCTCGCACTTTTGTCCCATATCTCTGTGCACTGTCCACTACAAATGCATTGCTAAAATCATAGCTTTGAGACTTCGAGAGGTAATGAATGATCTAATGTCGCCCTTCCAATCTAGCTTCATTAAAGGTAGATGAATTCAAGATAATATTATCGTAGGGCAAGAGGTCATCCATATTATGGGTAAGAATCGCAGCAGGAAAGGTCTTATGGCGATGAAGATCGATTTGGAGAAAGCTTTTGACAGAATCAGTTGGGTGTTTCTTAAGCAGGTTCTGTTAGAAGTGGGTATGGATAATCATTTTGTAGACTTCATCATAAATTGTGTTTCCTCAGTTTCATATAATGTGCTATGGAATGGTTCTTACACTGATTTTTTCAGCCCCAAGAGGGGACTTCAACAAGGTGACCCTTTATCTCCTTTCCTTTTTGTCTTATGCATGGACAAACTCTCTCATTTAATCTGTGATGCAGTTGATGACGGGAGATGGAAACCTATCCTTGTTTCCAAGATGGGACCCAGCGTCTCACATTTAATGTTTGCAGATGACTTACTTCTATTTGGTGTTGTAACTGAAGCCCAAACTAATTGTATGTTGAATTGTATTTCCAATTTCATGAAGGCGTCTGGAGGAAAAGTGAATACCGCCAAATCTTCTATCTTCTTTTCCCCTCGAGTACCGGTGCATGTTAAAATGCGAATTAAAGAAATGACGAATATGCAAATCTCAAGCAAAATAGGTAGATATTTGGGCTTTCCATTATCCTGGAATAGAAGCCCAAGGGAGAAATTCCAGTATATTATTGATAAAGTCAGATCAAAGCTGAGCGCTTGGAAAGCTAATAGTTTATCTATGGCGGGTCGGATTACCTTAGCCAAATCTGTTGTAAGCGCAACCTCTTTGTACCCTATGCTTGTGGCTAAGATCCCGTCTAGTGTGTGCTATGAAGTTGAAAGACTCCAACGAAATTTTATTTGGGGCCATAATGGTGATTCTAGGGGCTTCCATCCAGTTAGCTGGGATCAAATTACAAGACCCAAAGAGTATGGGGGTCTTGGCTTCAAGAGACTATGTTCTGTTAATCGGGCATGTGGAGCGAAACTTGCATGGAGGCTGATCAATGGTTCTAAAGGTCTATAGGTTGATATCTTAACTCAAAGGTATATGTTAAGGGAGGAAGACTCGCTGTTGACCTATAGGCAAGGAGATTCCAGATTATGGCAATTCATTTGCTCTCAAAGGGATATAGTAGATCAAGGTTCTAAATGGCTAATTCGAAATGGACGTACAGCTAGTTTCTTCAATGACAACTGGATTGGTGAGGGGCTGGAAATCAGTAATTTTTGTTTACAGCCCTTAGTGGAGGAGGAAGAAAACTCAATTGTAGCGGATTGGGTGGTTGATGGATGTTGGGACTTTGAGAGGCTCTCAGCTACTATCAACAATGATGGGTTGGGTTGCATTGCTACCATTCTTCCTTCGAGGTATGATGCAATGGAGGATTGTATTATATGGGGTGCAACTGCTGATAGGAAGTTTTCCCTTAAAAGTGCGTATCTCCATATCGAACCTAACCCTTCGCCCTTAAGGGATAAAGTCTTTGATCTTCTTTGGAAGTGGAAAAGTGCTAAGAGAATTCGTGTATTTATGTGGAAGATGCTGTTAAACAAACTTCCTACAAATCTATGGCGGAGTTTGTGGTCCCAGACTTCCCCTTTTTGTGGACTTTGTGCTGATCTTTTTGAGGATACTTTGCAAATTCTATAAGACTGTAAGTATGCAAAAAAACATGTGGCTTGCTTTAATTAAACGATCATATGTTTCTCGATTCTTCTCTTATGATTTACGAGATTGGCTGGTTTTAAATCTTAGACACCAAGTAGGGATAATGTCGGGTGATTGTTGGTTGTCAATGTTTGGGGTTGCTATCTGGAAGCTATGGGATTGGAGAAATCTATGTATTTTTTATAGTAGCTTTATTAAACCTGGTAATCCCGCAGCTATTTTATCTATGATTTGGCCTAGATTCGTTTTGCTTGAGGATTGTTTGTGTCTGGAGACCCAAGCATTTGGCGAATAGGTAATGGGTTGGGAAAAACCCCCCATGGTTGTTTCAAATTGAATGTCGATGGGGCCATGGTCGCTCGCACATCGGAGGCTGGTTGTGGGGGTGTAATTCGCGACTCCCTTGGCAAATGGGTAGTCGGTTTTACCAGGAAGATCGGTTTATGTCAATTCAATTCCGCAGAGGAATGGGCTATTGTTGAGGGTCTCCAATTGGCTTGGGATATGGGCCTAAAGAAGATCATTTTGGAATCTGACTCTGATGAGGCTATTAATTTAATTTTAGATAATTCTTGTAATACAGGCAACAGTTTGATTGTGAAAGCTAGAGATATGCTTTGTTGGGACTGGCAGGTTGATGTTAGGGTCATCCCTCGAGATTATAATAGAATTGTGGATGCCTTGGCCAAATGGGATATCTCCAATTCTGCAATCTTAGATTGTTGTCCCACACACTTGAGATCTTGGTTAGACCAAGAGTGCTTAGGATTAAATTCCTCTTTTTTTGTAATTGACCCCTTGTAATGTAGGCGTTCAGTCATCTTTCATATCAATAAATAAATAAATATATATATATATCTATATCTATATATATATATATATATATATATATATATATGTATGTATGTATGTATGTATGTATGTAGATGAGTTTAATTTGATGTTGTAAGCCTTTTGTTTGTTTTATGCATGGTTAGTTTGTTACAAAATATCTAGGTGTAGAGTTAGTTATATTTAGAACTTTAATTATCAAAGTTACGGTAGTTTTCATAAACTAAAAAAAGGTTTATGGAAGTACATATAGAAATTAACTATCATTAAGATTCTCATGTCAATAGCCAAAAAAAAAAAAAAATTAAAGGTAACATATATATGAAGCTGGTCTTCCCAAATTATCAGACAAACAGTTTACGATCTGACTCATATATAATTGTCATGTTCCAGGGGTTTAATATTTATTCTCTTACTTGTGCAACTTATTAAAGATTAATTTATGATTGATCTTTCAATTTTTAAGACGAAACCATGCAAATTAACTTGGACGCTCGGGGTATAACTTAAGTAATTAATTTTCTTTAAAATTTTGATCACCGATCTTTCGTTTTCTTTTTCTTTTTTTGATTTTGAAATATGTTGTTCCTTCAATATATAGCATTAATGTGCACTTTTCAAGCCTAAAGTTGTCATTTCCCAATAATATTAACAGCTAATATATTTAATATAAGCCCTAGTGACCTGAATACTTTTGATAATTAATAATGATATAGGCTTTGCACGATATATATATATATATATCTCAATTATATTCGAGACTATATATGAAACATGACTCATGATTAATTTCATTGAAATATATTTTTGTGGGTAGGAAAATGCTTACGCATGCATCTTCACTTGCACTACCTAATAAGTTTGAATTGCTGCATGCTTTTTGCGGCGTTTAAAAGGAATCTAAACATATTTTGTCACGTACATTAATCAAGACTCCTTTTAATTTTATATTGTAGATATTATTGATAATTTAGATTTATAATTCGGAAAGGAATAATTACTTGCATATATAATTAATTTTTTCAATGAAATATTTAATCTATAACAAAGCATGTTATATAAATAGATATGTGTCAAATAATGTAAATATATTAATAACATTTAAGTCAGCATAAAATACTGTATAAACTTTAATTTATTACACCATTCACAAACTGATGAATATTCGTACATACTTATTTTTTTTTTTTTCAAATTTTGTGCAACGCTATTGATTTATATCTAAATTATTAAACAAATTTGATTATATAAACTTAAACTCATCCCTCCATTATGTTTATTATAATAAACCCTATATCTAAAAGCTTAATCAGAAAATACCTAGAAAATCAATATCCCTAGCTAACAGCTATGTATTTTGCGTGTCAACCTAATAAATGAATGGATTAGTTAGAAAAGTGTGTTTAGTCCCTCAGAAAAGGTCATATTTTTATAATATTATTGACTCTTAATTGCGTGCAGTGACTTGCCTAAAACGAAGCGTTATGAATTTTTTTTTCCTAAAAAAGATGTGGCTATGTGTATGAATAAATTAAAAATAATACTATTTCTTTGTAGATAAAACTTTCTCCGATTGGTTGCCACGTGGAAACCTACTTTGTTGGTAGTTCAAGTTCGATGCTGACGTGTTCCTTCTAAGTCCAAAAAGAAAGGCCATAATAATAATAATTATGTGGATATATGCTTACAAACATTATATTCTCAATGTTGCGAGAGATTAATGATATATGAAAATCTCACAATGGTCCCTCAATGACTTTTTTTTCTTATCAAGGTTTTAGTAACTATATTATGGAATTAAGTCTTTTTGTGAAATGATCTATTTGTCTCATTGAAACTAGTTATCATTTGATAAGTTAAAAATTGCTACATATTAAACTACTAATGCCATTATAATATTCAACAACAAAAATTCATTGAAATTAGTTATCACAGTCTTACTTATAATTATTATTTATAAATTAAATTTTTTATTCATTAAATTTTATTGTTTCATTTTTTTTTCCAAATTAAGAACATATTTAGTTAATTTTGTAAAAATCACAAACTAATCTTTAGAAACTTCACAATAATTAGACCATTCTGCGTAGTCCTGACTTGATATTCACCTATTTTAGATCAAATTTTCTATAAGTTTCACACGCACACACCTATGTAAATCACTAACATGTTAGAGTAATAAGGAGCCTCACCACGGTGAGAAAAATCTAAGTTTAAATTATTGGAATTAATTTCAAGTCTTAAGTGATTTAGGGATACCCTTGTTCAAATTCTAAAAAAAAAAAAAGTTTAAAATGTGTTTTTGTTTAAGTTTATATCTATTTCATTAATTATAACAGATCAAGTAAAATAAGAAATTGAAATAATAATCTCGTGATAAATTTTTATAAGAAAAATAGTGATACACATTATTAAACAACTAAAATTTTGAAATCAAAATATGACTAAGCTGGATTAAATAAAACTACACAATTTAGAAGTGATTGATTTGATACGGACGTTTATATGCCACAATATTCATGTTCAATTCCTTGCTAGAAAAGGGAACGCCATACTCATTACTCTACCTATCTCATGTTGAAATTTGATATCTTAATCCTGCCACTTTCCATTTTCTTTGTTTGTATTAAAAAAAAAAAAAAAAGTGGCATTTAGATATAACAATGACCACCGGCTATCTTATTTTTGTTATGGAAACTAGATGTAAGTATTTTATATATTGTCCAAAATCAAACAAATTAAAACAAAGTCAACTATAATAGTCAATGTCTATTTTTACACATATTTTAAGAGTTCATATTTATTTTTATCCTTTTAAAAAAACATATCACGTTTATTTTTACACCATAACACAATAAACCAATATGAATTTCTCTATCCGTGTGTATAACTTAAAAATAAAACGTGAAATAAACTTAATATCAAACAATATTACTCAGGTCCTAAATATATGACATATTTTTTAGTATAATTTGCTTTACAAACTATATCATATATTTAGAACCAAATTGAACATTAAATATTACACATACATACAATAAATAATTTTCATGATCTTAATAAGCCTACAAATACAAATAGGGTGTTACGTACAAAATTCCCTTTTTGTAGGAATGAGAATGAGGAACCTGTTAATTAAGCCTGCAATATTTAATAACAACATAGAATATTCAATATTAACATTAATTAAAATTATAAAAATATGACAATTATTTAGTTGTTACATTTTTAAAAAAGTTGTAAACAATACAACAAATTCTTCAAACCCCATACAATATATTTGAAGGGCCAATCCACAAGTAGTTGTGCTCTAAACACAATATTGTTATGATGCCTTGTAAATTTAAAAGAATATAAAGATTGAACGTATGAATGAATGGCCAAAAAATTAGCCTTTCCTCTGTAAGAAGTTGAAGATTAGGTTAGATAAACTGTTTTTGAAGTATGCAAGAAGAAAAGCAGATTTGGTTATCTTGGAAGAAAAAACTATGCATTTTTTCCCATATAAATTAAAATCTATTCATTGAAATTGATTTTTTTAATTTATGTTTCTAACTAAATGCATACTTTGAATATTATTAAAGGTTCATATAGTTCAAATTAAGACATTAATTAATTTCATTTGAAGATTCAAGCCATTGAAGGTCGTTATCTATGACTAAGAAAATGGAGGACGAGATAAACAAAGAAGCAAAGTATTTGAAAACATTAAATTGATACTTGCAAACATTTATCATCACCTTCTCCTCTATATATAAGACGCACTAATCTCTGCAACATTTTCAAGTTAATTTCAAAGCCAAAAAGCTCCAGCGTTGTCCTTCACATAATCACAACACTCTACAGGTACGATCCAAACTAATTTTGCCATTCTTTTTCTTTGCTATCCATAAAACCTCTCTCTTCCCCTACCTTTCTTCCTTCTTAGCTTGTTCTCCACACGATGATAACTCTTGATATGATTTTTTTATTACGAAATTAAAAGATCTTATTTTAGAGGGTGTCGATGGTCATCGAGTCTTGTCTACTAAAGCCAATCAACGTCAGTTTTCAGTCTCCTTTTGTTCTTTAACAAAACTGATTATCTCATCACTAACTCAACTTGCCTTTTTTCATGATTGATCAACTGAAGTAAAGATCAAATTACCTACAATACAAATGAGTGAAATGAATTAAACTTGTGTATATGAATTTTGTGTAGATATTGAAGATGGAGACTGATAATGAAAGTGGGTTGAAGAAGGGGCCATGGACAGCTGAAGAGGACAGAATACTTGTGGATTATATAGAGAAGAATGGGCATGGAAGCTGGAGAGCGCTTCCAAAGCTTGCAGGATTGAACAGATGTGGAAAAAGTTGCAGACTCAGATGGACTAACTACCTAAGGCCTGACATCAAAAGAGGAAATTTCTCTGACCAAGAACAGCAACTCATCATCAATTTGCATGCTGTCCTTGGCAACAAGTAATTCATTTTCATTCTTTCTATCTATATAGTCTTCCACTAAGCTAGCAATTTCCCTTTATACAAGGTTTCAATTTGATCTCTTAATTTGATAGAGTGTCGTTTTAGTGCTTTAACCCATCTGATACAGTTACTCTCATGATTGTTTTTTTAATGTGTCATCATTATTTTTTTAAAATTTTGAGAACAGTCTTTTCGACTGTGGAATAAGGTTATATACATCTATCTTTCCCTAAACTCTATCTGGTGAGAACTTTGTATACTGAGTTGCCCTTTCTTTTTTTGTTATTTTTTTTAAAATTAACTTAAATATATCAGTATTTGATTATGTGTTATCGACATTTTTAAAAGCTCCAAGAGGACTAAAAAGACATTTTTATAAAATTAAGAGACAAAAACGAAACTTTATGTAAAGTTAAAGAATTCTAGATAAACTTTTGTCAAAAAAGTTAATTGTTTCAGCAGTCTCATCATTTGAATGTCAATCTTCTGAATATACAAGTCAATCGCTAGGACATATAATTAATTTTATCTACTTAGGATTATCTCTAAAGCTAATTAGCTTAATTGGGCTAGATGACCTGGTGCAATGATAACCAATGATAAATATGTAAAGATCTTTCCTACAATATTATATTGAAAATACAGGTTGTAAAGCCATATATTTATATATATGGTGTAGTAGTTGAAATTAATTAAAAAATGTTTGATTTTTTTCCCTCATGATAATGATTATATCCGAATTTTTAGGTGGTCGACGATAGCGGCTCATCTACCAGGGAGAACTGACAATGAAATAAAAAACTTTTGGAATACTCATTTGAAGAAGAAGCTCTTGCAAATGGGATTAGACCCTGTCACTCATCGTCCAAGATCTCATCAACTTAATATTCTCTCCAATCTCCAACACTTACTATCTTCTCTCTCACCAAATAATAACCCTAATTATAATCATCATCATTTGGACAACATTCTTAATGCCATTCAAACTTTGTCCCCTTCACAACTAGCTAAGCTCCAGGTGCTCCACAACTTAATTCAAGTCCTCGTAACTCCTACTGCTACTGCTGCTACTACTACTACAAACCTGTCTCCGTTTAATCTGGGGCCACTTGTAGATCCCGGCTCGATGATGGATCAACTTCTCTTACAAGAACATCAAAACATTGGAAATTTTCATTCTCTTTCAAATTTGTCAAATGTTGAGGGTCTTCTTCATCATCATCAGCAGCAGCATCTACCAGTGAGTGATGGTCATGAGCTTCTAAAGGTAATGCCATGTTTGGCTGACCCGGTGTCATCGGCTTCGAGTTCGCTTCCCAATCTGGTTTCACCCACACCTGATTGCTCCCCATCACCATCTTCTTTTAACAGAATGAAAGACAAGGCAATAAACCAAAATAATGGCACTCCTAATCCTTCTACTTCAACAAGTACCTTTGATAATTTGGGAGATTTTATGGATGAACAAGCAAGTGAAGCTTTCTGGAAACATCTTATTGAGTAAGTGTCCTCATCAACTTAGTTCTAAGTGGGCTATTGTACATTGCATAAAGTTTAAAGAACATATACATCACATATTTAATTAAAGTGTGTGTTGATTTTCTTTATTATCATGAAATGTCTAGATATCTAGCTAATAATCGTTATCTAAGTGGGCTACGATATGCCTCTTTTTATTAATTTAGCTCAAATCAGTTCTCTCATCTTTCTGTTTGGATTTATTTGGAGCCATGAATCTAACCAGCCATTGTCAATTTCATAAAGGAGGAAGAAGCATTTATGGTTTATATGAAAGCAATAAAAGGGATTCGCCATTGTTCTATATAGAATAATAAAAAAATAGTATTGTTTTATTTATTAGCATTTTGTTGGTTGTGAATATATAGTGATGTATCATGTATGTATTTGAAAATATTGGTTTTTTGTACTAAATAATTAAACTTCATTGTATAAAGATCATGCGAGCTTATCCTTACACTTTAGATTGTAATTTTATATTTGTATTATAAAAAATTATATTTTCAACACATATGCAAATATCTTCTTCATTTTGTGTTGTCTTTTAATCCTTTGATCGATACAGACCTTAAAATATATGGATGGTGAAATATAAAGACATAAACAAAGGTGCCCGTGGTCCACGTGATTTCGGCCGCCTTCTTTTTTCCGAATAAGAACTTGGACTTCCGTAATTTAATTAACTTAATTAATTATTATATGTGGTAATTAATTAGGTAGATGTTTGGTGTGTATTATATAAAATCTGAGAAATAAGATGTGTTATTCACAATTTTTATAAAATGTGTGACTTAAAAGTATAAATTGTATGTTTTATATATCCTTATATATATATGATCCGCATTGTTGATTTTATAACTCAAATCTATCAAAGAAAAAAAAAAAGGATATCTTCATATTTTGTTTTTGAGGACTTTTAGTTACTTT
The DNA here is from genome assembly GCA_037074495.1 of Acacia confusa. NCBI lineage: Eukaryota > Viridiplantae > Streptophyta > Magnoliopsida > Fabales > Fabaceae > Acacia > Acacia confusa. The sequence continues at coordinate 38,756,419 of CM073502.1, read as the reverse complement.
TATTTTTCCTTTTTCGTATTTTCCGTTTTTATTAATTTGCCTCCAACTCAGTTCTCTCTCTTTCTGTTTGAATTTATTTGCAGCCAAGAAACTAACCAGCCGTGGTCAATCTCATGAAGGAGGAAGGAGCATTCATGCATGGTTTATATCAAAGAAATAAGGGATTCGCCATTGTTCTATACAGAATAATAAAAAAACAGTAGTATCGTTTTGTTGATTGTGAATATATAGTGATGTATCATGTACGTATTGAAAGTGTTGAATTTTTTTTTTTTTTTGTACTAAATAATTAAACTTCATTGTATAAAGATCATGTGAGCTTATCCTTTCACCTTTGACTGTAATTATATATTTGTATAATAACAAACTATATCTTCGATGAGTTTTTTTTTTTTTTTTTGCTCGGATAGATAAAATATATATAACCATTATATTAACCAGCATAAAATTTCATTTTTCTTAATGATAACTAGAATGATTTCCACCCTGTATTACGTAAACGAAAAATCAACACTGGAGATCATAATATATAATGATGTTGTTGTTCACCTTTTTTATCAAAATATATATTGTCAATATTTTAAAAGGGATTGCACTTTCACTGGCTATGAAGCGAGAGTCAATCAAGGATATCTTCATATTTTATTTTTGCCATCAAAATAAATTCAGCAATAATCAATGAAAAAAATGACCACCAAATTAAAACCTATATATATAAAAGAAGTTACGTAATTTATAGAGTTAAGATATAAATTTTCTCCATAAGTTTTCGCTGAGAATCAATATTATGCTAGAAGTTTTTTTATGTTCAATATATTATCTTGAAAGTATTAAAATGGAGTAATATTGCCTCTTACTATTAAAAAATTAATGATCTTTTTCAATTTCTTAATAATTAATGTTAGTTTTTTAATAGTATAGGGCAATACTACTATATTTTGACACTTATAGGGCAATATTGTTCCTTAATGAAAATTTTCAGACCACATTTACACATTAACCCAATTATAAATGATAAATGGTACTACACGGCATATATGCGGGTGACATATCTGCAGAGGGAAGGTAGGTAAAGAAAATTAAACATAATAGAGACCTGAGTTGAAACTTGAAGAAGGGGTATGTGCGAAGAAGAAGACGAAGAAGAAAATGTTGAATATTAAAATGATTAGTTGTGTGGAAACTAAGACACGAAATTGATGCAAGAGAGTGACATTATTTGTGATCTTAAAATCGTTGGTCCTAATTATATATAAGATGTTATTAATTTTTATCACTAATTTCTTTTAACCCTAGTCAAATGTTGGTGTTTTGTTATTTGATTTTTAAAGTTTATACACTCAAACTTGTGTTATATATATATATATATATATATATATATATATATATATATATATATATATAATGGGGGTAATGTTGAAAATATATTAAATTCTTAAACAAAGTTATTGATTTTATTAGTTTTTCTTGATTCCGACTAAACATATTAAGAGTAATGCTTATAAATGTGTTTGTGCAAATTGTTGGTTCTCTAACATTATGCAATGTTAACTTCAGTTTGGTCCATTAATTTTAAAAAATATATTTTTAGTAATATAATTATAATGTCGTTAGTATCAAATGATAATTTTTTGTATCATTATTATCTTTAAAAAATAAACTTAATAATATGTCAGCATTTGTCAGTATTTTGTTAACATTTAAAATTTTAATATCAATATTATTTTTGTTAATTAATCTAACTATGTTAGAATTAGAGGACAAGAAACACACTTTATAAAATTAAAAGATCTAAATAAACTTTTGTGTGAAGTTAAAGTAACAAATAGACATTTTTACTATATATATAATATGCCATATCAAAACACTCAGGAAATTAATGGATTAATTTATTTATTATCCACAGGCTTTTTTTACATTCAGACTTAAGCCTTCATAAAATCTAGTCAAGTCTGAAGTCTTTTTAAATGCATATTTATAACGTATGCCTTTAAAAAAGCCTCATATTGTAGGCCTAAAATGTCATAATTAACTAATATAAAAATATGAGTAATACTATAATTAACTAATTATACTTAAAATTAGAATATAAAAATAAAAAATTAAATATTGTGTTATTTATATGATATATAATTATATTCATTTAATGTATAAACAGGTTAGACTTAAAGGCTTACAAGCCAAACCTTGACAAAAAAGACCTAGTTTATTTACACATTTAGGTCTTTAAATAGGCCTTAGTATAATCTTTTTAACAAACAAATTAGGCCATATCAGTCCTTAAACAAGTCAGGTTGTAGGCTACCTGATAAATCTCTGACTTATTTCTACCCTATTTAGCCGGAAGTTGAAAGTTAGTAAATCATATATGTGTTGTCCAATAAATGGTTGAGAGTTGTATCTACTTCCTTGTAACAAAGTCAATAGTTTCTGTTATCCGTTAGGTAAGACTGTCTCTGTCTTCTCTTCGTTTTCTGTTTTAATTCAATGTCGACATGTTATGGGGATACCATGAATTCTCAATCACTAATATCCGGAAAATAACATTTGAGGATTTTTTTTTTTAATAGCATTAATAACAGTCCAGAATTACAATTTCTTTTTTTTTTTTCAAATGTTAAAGGAATATGGTTTTTGGGAATTAAAATTCTTATAACTTCATTTTCTTAAATTTTCATCTTTGATGTTTCCATCACTCTTTTTTAATATTTTTAGTACTTATTGTTTTCAATTAGAAATGTTCAATTTAAGGAAAAATTGCTTAAAAATATGCCCTTGCAAAATTTATGACCCAAGAGTACCCAAAATTTATATAACGATTCATAAACAACTTATCTTCAACGGATGCAACTCTTCTTTAATTGTACGAAAGTGCAGCAGATAATTGAAAACATATCCCATACAACTGAAAAAAGTTATACCAGCGGAAGATAAGTCTTACATGTGCTTAAATGTCCTTGGGCAATCAATTTTGCGAAGAGAGATTTCTTTTAGCAATTTTTTTAAAACACTTTTAGTAAATTAAGGAATCATTTCAAGGAAATTATTGATTTTATTATAGGTTAATATACGGTCAAGGTTGTGTTTGGCTTTAACTTTAAGATATGCATGTAAATCTTGATTTATAACCATTTAAATTTTAAAAGGTCATGTCTTAAATTGAAATGTTACAGGAAAAATGGTTTAAAAATATGTCATTTGAATAAACCCAGTTCAAATTGGACTTAATCGGAGTCTACTTTGAATTCTGATACTGAATGTTTTATCTATCACTGGAGTAAAAATAAAAATACCAATAAAAATAAAACATAAAGGAAACAATACCGAGCTGCCAGTAGGGAGAAAGAAAACAATAAACTGTTTGCTATTAACTCATAACCGAAATTTTCCCCCAACACACATAATAACGTAATACCCCCTACAGTTTTAATTATAGAACATATTTACCTTAATTTTGAAGAGATTAAGGATAATAATTAAATTATTTAATTATATTTATTTTTTCAAAATGCCCTTGTTTAAAATTTAAAATGACATCCAATTACTCTATAAGTCTCTATCCTTTGTCAAACCTCTCTATTTCACACACAACTTCTCCAAACCCTCACATAATCCAGTGTCGTTGATCTCCCTCAGCAACTTCCGATATACTCTTGGAGGTTGGAAGTGTAATTTAATAGTAATGTTATTATTAAATATGACAAAAATTGCTTAAAATTATTTTATTATAAAAATAAATTAAAAAAATAATAGAATTGAGATATATATGGCATTAATGAATTGCAAAAATAACTCACTTTATAGAATATATTTGTACATACTTAAATTATTATTGTGTTTAATTATTATTAAGAAAGTAACAATAGGAGTATTTTGAAAATAAATTGACAAAAATTAGAACTTTATCCTATAATTAGGATCAAAATCAACTCACAAATGTTATCCTATAATTAGCACAAAGAGAATAATAAATTGTGCAATGTATCAATAAATTGTTGCACTATCTATAACATAATGCTTCATTTCCTTGAACAGTTTCTCTCACTATCACTATAATCCCATAACATGTTGCATCCTTAAAGCTGGATTATCTAAACACAGATAAGACAAACAGATAACATCACCCAAACCCGGGTAGAATGGATCCTTTGAAACTAGAGTTGGTAAAGTTGAATTCAAAACACTGAAACTATATATATATGGTATCCACATGCTGCATTCAACTTCACAGATTCTTAACTTCATCTTCAGGCAATGGGGATGTTAAGTTTAGGCCATTTCAAGCGCTAAGAGTAAGAGATATAATAGAAGCAAGCTTAAATTTGCGGACTTTCGAACTTTCAAGCTGAAATAAGACCTCAGTACTTGATCTTACGTTTACTTCATTCCACTCTGATGATGATCCTCCTTCAGTTCTATAGTCACGCTCGGCATACAAAACCTGGAGCCTTGAAGGCGCTGAAAATGGCGAAAGTAAAATAAAGAAAGCCAAAATTAATAGTACAAAGAAAGCAATATGCAATTGAACCGGAAAGTTCAAGGTGAAGGAAAGATTATAGAAGTTTTCCAGTTTGTAATGCCTCTGCCTCTTTCAGACTTGAGTAAGTAAAAATTGAAATTGCAGTGTTATGGAAGAGAACACGAATCAAAGGTAAAAGTTTGAACAGATTAACACGTCAGCTTAAAGATTAGCACTCAACAACAAGACTAGTTTAGATCAATATCTTCAAATAGATTACCCAGTCCAAACATGCTTGTTCGTTGAATTGTCATACGTGAAACTTTGGATCTTCTAATATCCCTCAAAGCTTGGACATCGTCTTTCTTGCCCTTAAATTCTAGGAACTCCCCAAGTATATATTTATTTCCTTTCAGCTCCAACCTGCAAACCAAGCTATGTTTTTAAGTAAAGAGAAATTGATACATCTTTTTTATAATATCTGGTGATGCAGACTGCGTTCTAAGATACCAACTAACACTTAAAAGTTGGTATATCTCTTTAAGTAAAGAGAAATTGATAGATCTTTTTTATAATATCTGGTGATGCAGACTGATTTCTAAGATACCAACTAACACTTAAAAGTTCCATACTCAAACTGCCAAATAATACAAGGCTACCAAAGCTATTCATCAATTAACATCTTTTCCATACTGAGGGAAGAGTTGAGAATCTAAATGTGATACGTCCATGTTATGGAAAGATTTACCGACGGAAATGTGGATTTTTTTTTTAATGTCCAGATTATCACCACGCATTTATGTTTATTTACTTTTTCTATCGATAGTAAAAAGTTTAGAAGGGTTGTATCCTAGGAGCTTGTGAAGGACAGAGTAAACTTCATACTCAAAAAGCACTTATAAAAATACTCATAGATCACACACCAATAAGATAGTAACTAACCTGTCCCAAATTGGAGCCGTGCTAAGGATAAAGTCAAGATTCTGATGCAAAGATTCCTGCATCTCTTTCTTCTCACCACGGAAGGCACTCTTCATCCAACCAGATAACACACTCTTTGATGCTGGCTTCAGTTGTATCCATTGTTCATGGGTAACAACTTCAGGCGGAAAACTGCTTTCTGAAAGCGTACTGCAATACAGAGATAACTATCAACTACAACATACACTGTCAGAAAAAAAATAAAAAACTAAGGGCTTGTTTGATTTTGTTTTTAAAAACATTTTTTGTTTTAAAACCAAAAAAAAAAAACTTGTTTGGAAAACTGTTTTAAAAAAGTTGTCTTTAAAAACAAAAAATAAAAAAGTTGCTTTAAAAAACTAAAAAACAAAAACAATTTTTAGTTGTTTTCTTGTTTTTGTTTTTCTATATTTTTATTTTTTGAAACGGCCACCTATCCACTATCAACACCACACTATCGGTGATGACCACTATCACTTCACCACCAACGCCGGCCACCACCACATCACTTCAAAAATATAGTTTTTTTAAAACAACTATACAAACAAATTATTTTGTTTTTTTATTTTCAAAATTTGTTTCCAAAAACAATTTTAAACAGATAATAGAATCAAACAAGGCCTAAGAGATTAACACTTAACAGTACCTTGCGAGTAAAATATGTTTTCACCCAAGTTATTGTTATTGCATAACACGGTATTGAAACAGATTATGATACTAGAAACTACACTTTTACAACCTTAAGAATATAATTAACAGCCATTTTTTGAATAGCTAATAGTATTTTCTGTGATTCTGTCCTTTAAAGATTAAATTCTTTTTTGCCAAATTTTTGAACTTTTAAGAATTGGATGAATTAAAAAGCAAATTAGTTGCAAGCAAATAAACAAAGAGGATATTATCAGATGGAAGAAGATGAAAAAATTGCTTTTTCTAGTAGCAACAGAAATTTAAAAATCATACCACAGTTTAGGATTTGGGAGTATAACTTTACAAGTAAGGTATCCTTCAGGGAGTGTAACTCCTCTTTGTTCAAGATATGACTCAAGGATAGACGCTTGTTTTCTTACTTCCACAACCTAGATGAAGATTAGGGAGAAAGGAAGAGAGAACATCCAGTAAGACAACCAGCCATGTCCTTCTAATAATTGTTTTATCAGTTTTAAAAGCATTGACAAAGTGGTTGATATGTAAGCAAGATTAACTTTAAAACAATTACATGATTCACATCTAAGACAACAGGAACAACTTGTGATGCATACAATAATTCTTCTTTTTTTTTTATTGCCAGAGTGCATGCATTGATTCTCAATGACACTATCTTGAGTAGCAGCCACTTTAAATACCAAAAATATAATTTTACGAATTACATATCAAATTGTGTATATTAGGCCTCCCAATTCAAAGGATCTAAAGGAGAAGGCCCCAGCCTGTTGTCATGTCAGCAAAGGACCCAGTATACAGCTGTTGTAATATCACTGATGGGCTAGGTGCAGCACCACAACCAGGACAGGAAGCAGCAGTACTCTTGTCTGAAGGGGCATACTGTTTAAAAGTGAAAATAGGCTAGAATTAGGAGCAGGTGAAGGTAGGAAATTTACAAGGAAAAACTGGGTCCTTCTGGAGAACAAAATAAAGACTGCCAGAATGACATTCTCCAGTACTTTTATCCAATCATTCGATACTGGAATTAGTAGTTTTGCTATGGTTAGACTGTTTTTGCTGGTTTTCTGCATTGATTTTAGTTTATTCCTTTGTCTGGCAGTGGCAGTATTTTCTGGTTCTATTAGAAGCTCATTAAGAAATAAGTTCCCAAAAATTGCCATTAGAGCTTTTTTTTCCCCCTTTATGTGGGCAAGATGATAGTGAAGAGTCCCCCACAAGTCAATCATCAGCAACAGGGAAAACACGGGGCAATCCCATTCAAAAAATGGTGGGGAGATGGCTGTCTCCAGACAATTCAACTTCAAACAAGAAGCTATAGCTCTCTGTTCTATCTGGAGATGACCAAATGGGTTGGATTTTTAGAGCTAAAAAATACTTTGAAGTGAATGAATTTGTTCGAGAGATGTACTAAAATTGTTTAGTCTATGGCCAATGAACTGATAATCTTCCACTTCATGCACATGTCAAGGGACATACGAAAGAGGATAACTAGAGTGAATTCCATGTTCCAGGTTGATGGTGAATTCTATAAAGTTGATGATGAGCATTTTATACCAACAGAAAAAGATCACCATCCAGCTTGCTTCTCTTTTGTCATAATCATTTACCTCTTCATTACTACAACATTCATGATATCAAATGTCAAATTAACCATTTAGAGTGTAAAGTAAGCTAACACAAATCAACAGCATTATTACGGTCCACCTTAATTCAAGTTCTGTCATTATCATCTGCTAGCTAGTTATTAGTCTTTATCTCACACTTATCACTAAGAAGCAACTTTTATCATTTTTCTCTTTTCTTTAAGTATCATCATGTTATTCAGACACACATATTAACACTGAAGTGATAAACAATGACTCGAGTCAACCCCCATAATAGTTACTCTCATTCCAATTTATACACATTTATCTATCCCACTATTCTGTTTACTTTTAACCCAAGAACTTGGTCACATTTCCTTTTGGGGATTAAGAAAGTTTGTCAGAGAATAGAAAGCTTAATAAGGAGGACAACATACAGTCCGAAGGAGAGAAAAGAAGAAAACAAATGACAATAAGATAAACAATTAAACAAAGTTATTCAAAATCCCGTCCATGCTCTAGAAATATAACCAACAGGGGACACCAAAAGTTATCCATAAACACTATCCTATCTCTGCGAAACTTTAAAAACAGTAAGACACCAACAAAAAAACAGTATTCCTTTCAATTCAAATGCACCACACCAACAAAGAGATGGAACCCTACCCCAAAGCTTTTGGTCTCTTTTCTTGCCAAAAACTTAATGACCCCTTTTTCTTATAGCTGGTCAACTCACAAAAATGGAGGACGGGAGTTTTAGAAACATAGCTCAGTATGAGGAAGTGGTAGACCAACCCTCTCCATGATCTACAAACATTACATTGCTTTGCTTGATTTTAGGATTTTTGTGTCAGTTCTTGACTACTTATTATCGAAAGTAACAATATTAGACAGTATAAGTATCCCCTAGGATTTAGTTTAGAAATTCCACTTGTATTAGAAGTTTAAGTCCTCCCCATATAAAATTCAGTATTGGAGAATTTGTTGAGAACATTGCTGGTAGATTCTGATTTATTTATGTGTGAATTCTGGAAATAAAAAGAAAAGTATGTTTACTCTGTTTTTAAAGAGAAGCAAGGATCTCACCAACTCTTTAAGAACAGCCTCCCTGAGATAGAGAGTAGGCAAGAATTTCACCTCTTCTCTAAATCAGCCCACATCCTTAATAGTAGATGAGTCAGAATCTGTAACTCATCGGACTATTAAAATCCAAGGAGAATCTCCCGTACTGATTTACTCTCTGAATATATTCGACATTCTATTGATGAGGCACTAGGCCTATTTATAATGATTTACAGAGGGTAGACTCTATTTAAAATACAAATACAAAATATATCTAAATGACTAAATCTAAGATTTAGATAACTAACAATCATAAATCCTAACAACTAAATCTTAACTAATAAGATATTAATCTTATTTCCTAATTCCTAAAGTAATAATAAAATATAATATCTAATAAGATATTCCTCTTATTTCCTAATTCCTAAAAATAATAATAAAAGATAATATCTAATAAGATATTCCTCTTATTTCTTAATTCCTAAAGATAATAATAAAATAATTATAAAAACAGACTCAATTAATTAAATATTAATTCCTAAAATCTCTAAACTTTCTGCAACTTCCATTATCTCCCGCTAATCCAGTACTCTATCAATTGCATTCAAAGTTCTGCCATAAGAGTCTCTCTTCTCTACTTTTTTTTACAGAATTAGAATTCCATTATATTTTCATTTGGCCATTATCTTTAGGCCTGCATTGGTTGCAGTGGAGGGAGGCTACAGCCTTTGAATTGGCCAATTTTCAAATTTATTCTAACAGAGGATTTCAACCATCAAATGGGATGCCCAATATTGATAAGAAAAACTGCAGTCTTGCAAACAATTGGGGGTGAGGCTTTTTATTAGCAAAGCACATTACTGTCAACAAAATGATAGATATGTCAGGTGAATCATTGATGGGACCGCTGACTAACAGCATGGTGGAGGATGTGAAAATAGATAGTAGGTTCATCAGATCCAGCAATCTCCCTCATGCCATGCACAATGTTAGATCAAAAAATTGAAGACAGAAGCAGGGCACCAGAGAAAATTAAGGGTGCAGTGTTACAAAATAGAACCCATGATTTGAACATATTAAAAGACAAGTTATAGAGTAAGAGCCTAGTGATGAAACACTCAGCCATTTTGACACCAGAAAAAGGGTCATTGTGATTCATATCACCTAGGATTCTTATGAATGAAGTGGAAACAAAGACGAGAAAAGGGAAGCTGAATCCAAGAAAGCAAGAAAAGAGGCAAAGGTGTCTTAAAAATGTTTTATGGAGGGGTATAATAGATTTTTATCATCCCCTCCATGGAAGTCTTCAGAGTTCAAACTTTCATAGCACCCCCTATGGAAGTCACTTCCTTCATTTTTTGATGAAAATGGGTTCCATGTTGAAGAGGCTTCTAACATACCAAATACACATATTTCACACTTTAACCCTCACTACCACTTCCACCATACAAGATGAGGCCTGAGGTAATGGTGGGAACAGGTGCCAAGAAAAAAATAGTTGAGCAATTGGCACCAAGCAATGGTGAAAGAAAACTCTTCAGTACGCTGACAGGATATTAGATGAACCCCAGTAGAAAGATAAAAAATTATAAGAAATAGCATTTGGAATCCAATACTCATAATAGGAGGTGCATGCATCATTTCAAATCAATTCTAATTGAAGCCATCTGATGACCAGTGCCAATCCAGCAATCAATATGCTGCTATTCTGTTTCTGAAGAACAAACAAATTTAATTGATTCCTTACCGGATCAGGGTGACGCTTTTCTCTATGTCTTCCTGGACTTTCACATGCCCAACTACCATCAGTGCTCACAGACACAACTCCTGAAAAGTTCTTGACAGAAACCACTACTAGCTCTCTGCATGGTTACAGTAAGGAAAGAAAGATAAAATGATCATAAAAAAATACTTACCATTAATTATCCAGCATCTTATCAACCAGTAAATGGAGAAGGATATGATAAAATAAGGGCTTTCTTGATAATAAGGAAAACAAGAAAGGTAGTTCAGGGATAATATTTATCCTTCAATTTTTGAATCCAAATGGTGCAGAAAAGCCAAATTATAATACATCTTATACTGTTTCATGAATTCTATTTTGCTTTTTCTTTTCATTGCGTGCATATAAGAGTACATATAGCATATGCAGGTGCCAGTTCTTTAAGAAGTTGTAATACATGCCAAAAGAACAAATAATCCATGCAAATTTAAAATCCAGAAACAATAAAAAGTCATAATACCCTTTTGTCACAAGAACTATATCTATGCTCTGTCGGGAACCAGTATCAGCATCTGGAATTCTAAACCCCACATACACATTTCCTCCATAAAGCTTTTTAAGTCTAAAAATAAAGGGAAAAAAAGAAAATATCGTTACTTCTTCCACTTGGACAAAACATAAGTAATGATAAGAAATAAACAACAAAGGCAGCCAAAAATAAATACTTTATTATTCTCATCTTACTTCTGCGAATTGGTTTGATAATCGCAGTGATTTACGGGTAAATTGAGTGCAACCAGGCTCAAACCTCAAAGGGTTCCAATGATCATGTGCCTTTCTATTCAATTTTTAAAACAATATTGGGTAACCAAGAAAATTACCTATCAGCAACAGAGAAAAGAGCATTGGTGTCAGAGTATTCAAGGTCCATGGTGTCATCGTCATAGAAGAAGCATTTGAACAATTGGTAGATGACTAAACCGCAAACAACCGCCACCCACATGGTCGACAAAATTTGGAATACAATCGAAGTTCCCTTTGCTTAATTCCTCCGGACAGCTGAGAAGAGCGAAGAACGATGGGAGAGGGAAGTCTAAAGTCTTGCTCTTGCCTTTCTCAAACGTAGATTCAGCACTTAAGCGCGTGTTTGAATAAACAGGAGTAAAAAGTGATTTTTTTTTTTTCAGCTTTTTTGTTTTTTTTTAGCTTATTCAAATATAAAAAATTTTAAGGGAAAAAAAGCCCCTTTGAAATAGAGAAATTCTGAATTAGGTGGGGAAATTCAATAAATCTCTAATGGGTCCCTCTCATTTGAGATCTATGAGTGTCAGCTTTCTTTTTGTTTTTGGGAAAATTAACCTGGAGACCCAATATATAAAGTTAAATGCAAAAAAGGCCTTACACACCTTTTCTGGTATTAAGTTGTAAGAGAAAATGACGAAAAATACCCCTCTCTTTTGTTTCCAGCGAAACATTGGAAATATGGGAATTGTGCTGTTGTTTCTTGTCGTGCATTTCACTGGTTGTAGCGCGAGATCAGTAGTTGTTTAGGTATGCATATACTAAGGAAGCTAATGTGAAGGAAAAAATTTGAGGATCGTTGATCAATGAATGCGAATAGAAGATTTTGTTTTTTTTTTTTTGATTCACGAAGTTTGGCTTCTATTATCTATGATTTATTTGCTTTTGGGTTTCAAGGGAAGCATCAGTTGGAACTTGAGATCCCCTTAATATACACGTTGTTGGCTAGTTTTAATACTTAAAATGTTGCTTTGTTTTTTGTCACACAAACAGAGGGAAATTTATATATTTGAGTGGGAATGGGTGAAAGTGATCAAGGAATGAAGTTTGAAAAACGCTGAAATTTGTTAGTTGTTAAAACCTACAGTTTTAGTTGTCAATACCATCTGTTTTTGTTGTTAATATGGTTGTTTAACTTGATAATACGATGCTCTGTTTTTTGGGCATTGAAATAGAGGGAGGTCTGTTAGTGGGAATGTGAAAATACTGATATGGGATAATTGTTAATACCTACAGTTAAAGTTGTTAATTCCTTCAGTTGTAGTTGTTAATTCTACTGTTAAAGTTGTTAATATTAACTCTGTTGCATAGTGTAATTACAAATGGCTAGTAGTTCAGGGAAGAATATATTATGTTCCTTTCATCCCATTAGCAACGTCATCAGCCCCATTAGCAACACTATCAGTCCACATTAACAACACCATCAACCCCCTTTAACAAGACCATCATACCCATTAGCAACACACTCAGCCCCCTTTAACAACACGATCAGCCCCCTTTAAAACCATCATCATCCCCATTAGCAACACTATCAGCCCCCTTTAACAACACGATCAGCCCTCTTTAACAATGTCATCATCTCAGCCCCTTTTAACAACACGATCAGCCCCCTTTAACAATACCATCAGCACTATTAGCAACATTATCATCCCTCTTTAACAACACGATCAGCCCCCTTTAACAACACAATCAGTCCCCTTTAATAACACCATCAGCCCCCTTTAACTCAACTCATATTTTTAACACATTCTTGTCTATATTAACTGGATCCAACTATCTAGATATCATATATAGTTAGATTGGATCATCAAAATATGTTTTGGGAGGAAGAACTTATACAAAATTAAAGGAACACGATATGCATGGAGCTCACTCCGTATTTTAAGTTACAAGGGAACAAGGAGCTGAGTTATAGAATAAGTTACTGCTATTCACATGGATAAATTGAAATTGAACCCAAGTTGGTCAAGCACCAACCCTTTTTTTTTTAATAATAATAGAGATGAAATGACTTTTACCAGATAAAATAAAGAGCTAGAATACTATTACATGTCATAAATCATCACAGTTCATTTCCTTCAACAAATTAGATCTATTCACATTCTCGAGCGTCTCTTCAAAAGCTGTGTTTTTATTATGAGTCCAACTTTTGAAGTTCCAATGGCAAGCCTTTGGTGAAATCCACGTAAGGACGAGCAAGTGGGTAGTCATCTGATATGATCTTCCACCTCGTAGAGTAATCATGTAGCAAGTAACATCAAAAGTGAATATTATTTTTATATCCATAGATGGTCATAAATTAACAACTTTAACAGTAGAATTAACAACTACAACTGAAGGAATCAACAACTTTAACTGTAGGTATTAACAACTATCCCGTATCAGTATTTTCACATTCCCACTAACAGACCTCCCTCTATTTCAATGCCCAAAAAACAGAGCATCGTATTAACAAGTTAAACAGTCATATTAACAACAAAAACAGATGGTATGAACAACTAAAACTGTAGTTTTTAACAACTAACAAATTTCAGCGTTTTTTAAACTTCATTCCTTGATCACTTTCACCCATTCCCACTCAAATACATAAATTTCCCTCTGTTTGTGTGACAAAAAACAAAGCAACATTTTAAGTATTAAAACTAGCCAACAACGTGTATATTAAGGGGATCCCAAGTTCCAACTGATGCTTCCCTTGAAACCCAAAAGCAAATAAATCATAGATAATAGAAACCAAACTTCGTGAATAAAAAAAAAACAAAAAGTTCAGTACAGAACAATGCAGATTGATATCTTCTATTCGCATTCATTGATCAATGATCCTCAAATTTTTTCCTTCACATTAGCTTCCTTAGTATATGCATACCTAAACAACTACAGATCTCGCGCTACAACCGGTGAAATGCACGACAAGAAACAACAGCACAATTCCCATATTTCCAATGTTTCGCTGGAAACAAAAGAGAGGGGTATTTTTCGTCATTTTCTCTTATAACTTAATACTAGAAAAGGCCCTAAGGCCTTTTCTGGTATGGAAAAGTGTATAGGGCCTTTTTTGCATTTAACTTTGTATATTGGGCCTCCATGTCAATTTTCCCTTCTTCTTTTTTTCAAAAGTCACCTCTCTCTCTCTCTCTCTCACCCTCACCCTCACTTTCCCCTCTCCCCTCTCTTCAAAACCATCTTTCCCATGAGTCCTTCCGGAGTCCACATTACATGCACATCTCTTATGTACTTGTTATGTGTTCATCTCTCTATTAGAAGGATGAGCATATTTTGTTTTTAATTTTTTTAATTTTTTATATATTGTATTTATTTATATTTAAATTATATACTGCTTTCTGAAATATTTTTCTCACCCAGTATCTCAATTTAATTAGTTTTCATGATACTGGTGTTATAGATAAATATTACTGAATGCAGAATTGGAAATTAATTAATTTGAGATATTAGGTGGAAAAAAACATTCCAAAAAGCAGCATATAATTTAAATATAGTATATAAAAAATTTTAAAAAATATATATTCTCATCCCTCTAATAGAGGGATAAGCACATAACAAACACATAAGAGATGTGCATGTAATGTGAACCCGTTCCATGACTAGAGCTTCGACAACAGTGGCTAGAGCTCCCCAAAGTTTTGTTGTAAATGACTAATAGGTGCTTTGGAATTGATATATTTGAATTGTTAATTCCTTTAGGCTTTATTTAGGAGTTTGGAGGAGAAGCAATGGAAAGAGATGCAAGAAGTTTGGAGGGGAGGAGAAGGAAGGGAAATGGAAGATAATTCCTCCTTTTGTTTAAGAGTTAAAAAAATAGTAAGGGAGGAAGATGAATGATTAATGAGTTATTTTTACCATTTTGTTTTTTTTAAATTAATATAATTATTATACTTTACAAATAAATTTAAAAAGTATTTTCTCTCTCTAAAAATATTTTCACCTACAAAAAGTATTTTTTCTCTCTAAAAATATTTCCCCCTAAAAAAGTATTTCTCTCTTTACAAAATATTTTCATGTGCATTCCAACAATAGAAAAGAAAAAAATAAAACAGAAATAACGAGAGTGTTTTATTTGAACGAGTGTAAAAAAAAATAATTAATCTATTATCCCTTTTAAAATCCCCCACATTGGGGGAACTTTATTTTTTTTTGAAAAATGAGGGTTTTGGAGGATTTGTAAAAATCCTTGATTCCCTCCCCTCTTATTTTTAAGATTCCCAAACAAGGGAAAGAACCACTAAAACCCTTCATTTTCTTTCATTTCCCTTCAAAATGGAACTTCCAAACAAAGCCTTAGATGCATTGTGGTTGAATAACAACGTATATTTATCAAATAGTGCAGCTTTATCACAGAAGTTTTGTTGTGAGTAGTTAGTGGAGACTTGTGAATTGATTTATTGAAATTGTTGATTTATAAGATTGTCTTGTAAATGAATAACAGGCTTGTAAATGAATAACACCAAAAGTTCTAGACTAATATTATTGTAAAAGTTTTGTTGTAATTAGTTAATGGGGACAAATGAATTCCTAAATTAAATTTGTTGGTAAAACTTTTAGGGAAAATCCTCCCCAGGACCTAATTAAGCAAAAAAATTTCAAAGAAGGCCCTAACAACTTTCACATGTCAAAAAAGGCCCTAGGGCCTTTTCTGGTATTATTTCAGAAAAACGTAGTTGTTAACGGGTACTAATTTTGTTGTTAACGGATACTGATTTTGTTGTTAATAGATAATAATTTTGTTGTTAACATGGTACTGATATTGTTGTTAATGTTTTCGAAATAATACTAGAAAAGGCCTTTTTCTGACATGTGAAAGTTATTGGGGGCATTTTTAATTTTTTTTTTTTTGCTTAATTAGGCTCTGGGGAGGATTTTCGCAAACTTTTACAATAAAGTTGTGGTGGTCACAGTTTTGATCATCATTGATAGAGTTTCAACCAATCTTGTTAAAGTTCTAGTTACTAGTAAAGATGGCATTAAAAAAGGCGTGACTTTGAAAAGAAGTTAAAAACAATGTGATAAAATACCTAACATTCATAAAATTTAAATTGAGTCAATGACCCAATTAGGAATTTGTTAAATTTCCCAACATAATTAAGGATTTCCTTTTTCATGTGGCTTTGAATGTGATATTCTCAAAACTCAATTAATATAATGTGATTTATATATGACAAAGCTTTTAGTTCATATTTTCTTTTTCTTCTTTTTCTTTTTTTTGGTACCAACTGACTTTTGAGAATTGCTAGCACTGTGATGAGGGCCGAGGATGATGTTCGTCATGTAGTATTTTTTTCCCCCCTATCTGAATTCAATTCTCCCTTCTTCATTACTAATAAAAAAAATTGAATTTAAGAGAAAATTCCCTTCTAAATTTTCCTAACTTTAACATAGGACAAAACTTAGCTCTACTAGCTAGTTTTTGAATCAACAAGTGGCAGCTAAATTCATTCTTCCTTATATCTAGTACATCTAGTTTTTTAATCAATAAGTGACACCTAAATTCATTAAACACGGCATTATTTAAGGGCATTCCTCCTCTCGCTCTTTGTTCACGTGTGGCAAATCATTTGATTTAACCTACAATCTTTTTTGCTGGGATCAAGACCTTATGAGAAACTATGTTTTCTTAAAAGAAGATCTTTCTCAAAGCAACAAGAGTCATGTTATTGAGGAGGGTTTTGTGAAGCTTGAGGTGGATAGTTTGGTGCTAGACAATGGAAGAAGTGGATGCGATGGAGTCATATGGGGTAGTATATATGGATAGATATGTTTGATGTTATTAAACCTGGACTGAACCGGCTAGTTCATCCTAAAAACCGGCAAACCAGTCGGTAAACTATTTTGATCCGGGCTTTAACCCGGTTTAGTTTGTTTTCCCTTTATAATTTCATATTAACAACCTTGTAATCTTCATTTTCTCACCAGCTTAGCCCTATATTAACTTCAGTTTGACTTCAATCTGACCTACTGGCTCTTGATTCAGTACCTTAATTGGTTCAGTGAACAATCTAGGTTTAATAACCTTGGATTTGTTGCTACAACTTTAAACGAACAAATGTACGCTCTGCTATATATACTGGAACTGATTGGAATTATTTATGGTCTCTACTTAACTATGTTGGTGGAATTGTTGAGGAAATATCGCCAACTCAGAGATTTTTACGGATTGTTTAATTATTTAATTATTTGTAAATATGCTCTGATTACTTTGTTATTGCCCTAATTGCATGTAATCATAAGATTATCAACGTACAGTCCTACAATCAGCCGTGACCTCTCCTCATGTATATAGTTAACCAATCGTGATGAATGCGATGGCGAGATGATTCATCAAATCTCCTTTCCGGATTTCGTCTTTCTACAAATGTCTTCAGAAAATAACTGATTTTATTGACCATATAAATGTTATTGATCTGCTAGTAAAAATGAATATGATAGTGGTCATTTTTTAAAAGACATCATCGAGGAAGCTAGATTATTGATTCATAGGGATTGCCTTGTCGTTGTACTTCATCATTTTTTCGTGAATGACGTCTGCTCAAAACTAAAAAGAAATCTTTTGTGCACTTGATCAACCATTAACTTTTAGTAAACATGTGATGTTAATGCAAAAAGTTAAATAGCTTTGTTTCATATCTTTTGTAAGCCCTATTATAAGGGGAGAACAATAATTAATAATTTCAGTTTATATATTGACAATTTAGGGAGCTTAAACTGTCAATCACTATATTAAAGTGGTTAATCACATTACTGAAGTTGTTACTGGAGTACTAGCCACTGGTAGGCCGGTAGGGTGGGATTGACACCAGAGCTCTGAATGCTAGTTGGCGGTGGTGCCCCAACGAGGTTCCCTTTTCTTTTTTCTATTTAAAATAATGAGGGGCATTATGGTAAAATCACCAACACTTTAAATTTTTAATTTGATCTCCAGTCACCTTTATATTATTTACAAGTGTTAATAGACTTTTCAAAGCTTTACTAATTGAAATAATATTTATATATATTTTTCTCCACATATTTTCATTAGAAAAAGAGAGAATGTGAACACAGAGGGGGAATCTGACATCAATATAATATGAGGTAGCTCATAAATTTAGTACTCTATGCAAGAATTCTCCATTTTCAAATATTTTTGTGTTTTGAAGAAAAAAATAAAGAAGAGAATACTCAAAATAAAACTTTCAAAAACCATAAAAGTATTTGTTATTTTAGGAAAATGACATTAAAATACCAAAGAAATTTTAAAACCTCAAAACCTTTGTTAAAATTTTAAAAGGATTTAAAAGTAACAATGATCAAATTGAAATTTTAAAATGTTGGTAAATTTACTATTTTGCCTTCAATTTTAAAATAAATTAAAAAATAAAAATGACCTTCGCTAGAGGACCACCGCAATTGGCTGCTAGAGATCCGACTGCCAAACGTCCCGTAATTGCTAACGGTCTAAGATCCGATGAGGGGTTCTTTTTTTTTTGGTGGGGGGGGATTCAATATTTTTAGATGAAGGTGTGTGAGGGTGAGGTTATCTTCATATTGAAGGGGCTAAGTGGCCCAAGCACTAGTCCACTTAGTTCCTTTGAGATAGATATATATATATTCTTTCTTGTTTTGCATAGTGGGTGAACTTAATCCTTTTCCTAAAATTTTGTTTTTAAAAAACAAAACACACACACAGTGTGTGTGTATTCTTAACATTTTTTTCCATAAAAAAACACTATTGTAAATCCCATTATAAGTGTTGTGACTACTATTGATGAACTCGTTAAACACATTAATGAACTTGTGAATCTCATTAATGAACTCGTCATTAAAGTCGAAAAATTGGGCTGTGCCCGTTTAAGCTCTAGCACTTCAAAGGCCGAGCTTAAAAATTAGAACTGCTAAATGAAGTTGGCCTTGCAAAGCCAACCCTGTAGAGCCAAGGGCTTAAAAGGGCCGTTAGGTCCTTTAGTTTTATTTTATTTTTAATTAACTTGATCAAGATTGAGAGTGGTGGGGATGAATGAACCCTAAAAATTCAATCTGGCTCTCCTATCACTCTTTGTCAGTGTCTCAACTCTCAATCTTTGTCTCTCACTCACTTACGAATCAGTATCATGACTCAAGCTTTGAAGGCGAGGCCGATTGACACTTGTTTGTTAACTGTGTTTTGTTGTAGTATGATACATATTGTTTGGATATTAATATTAACAACATTTTATTTCATAAATTATAACTTTAATTGTTATAATTTATTAATTATATTTTTAAAAAAAACGGAGAACAAATAATTAAAATTTGAAATAATAACTTTTAGCATAATATATATTGTTTGGATATTGCTCTCGGGCTGGGCGTTAAAAAATAATTTTTTTCTTATCCTAGTCCTAAAAGGGTCGGCCCTTTTAGGCCTTGGCCCTTTAAGGATTAGCCCTGATTCCCAACTCTATATGTCATTCCAATTAAAAAAGTTTATTCATAATGTTCAGATTTTATTCAATCTTGTAAATCTCATTATATACACACATAAGATTGAACAAAATCTGAACATTTTAAACAAAAGTTATAATTGAAAGAATAAGTTCATTAACGGGATTTATAAGTCCAGTAATGGTTTTTACAAATTCATTTGTTAGGACTTACATGTTTTCACCTTTGTGAATGACCTTATAAAACTCATTACTGTATTTATAAATCATATTAATGAACTTGTAAATCTCATTAATGAACTTGTTATTTCAATAACAAATTTTGTTCATAATGCTCAGATTTTGTTCCATCTTGTGAATCTTATTTTGTGTGTGTGTGTGTTATATAATATAAATATAAATATGATATACTATATGAGTATTTATATAATAAGATTCACAATACTGAATAAAATCTTAGTATTTTGAACAAAAATTATAATGAGATTTACAAGTTTATTAATGAGAATAAACAAAATTTGAACAAAATATGCATTATATATTAATTTGCCTATGCATGCACACACATATATAAAAAGATTCATAAGATTGAACAAAACCTGAGTATTATGAACAAAATTTGTAATAAGAATAATAAGTTCATTAATGAGATTTACAAATTCACTAATTGGTTTTACAAGTTCATTCCTCACTAACATGTTTTCACTCTGACGAATGAACACATAAAACTTATTATCGAACTTGTAAATCTCATTAACGAAATTGTAAATCCCATTAATGAACTTATTATTCTCATTATAAATCTTGTTTAAAGTGCTCAGATTTTGTTTAGTATTGTGAATCCCATTATATATATATATATATAGAGAGAGAGAGAGAGAGGATCATATTTATATTTATATATTATATAACACACACATACACAATATAAATATAATATATATAATGAGACTCGCAAGATTGATCAAAATTTGAACGCTATAAACAAAATTTGTAATAGGAATAACAAGTTCATTAATGAGATTAATAAGTTCAGTAATGCATTTAATAAATTCATTAATTATATTCATATTACTTGTAATGGGATTTACAATAGTGTTTTTTAATAGGGAAAATGTTAAGAAGAATATATACATATTTGTTGCCGCGCTTAAAGGAATAAGTGGCCAAATGATTGACTTAGCCATTGAGTATCACCTTCTTTGATATGAAGGTGGGGTGGGTTCAAATCACACCCCATACACCTTCATTCAATATTTTTTTTAAAAGGATTTAACCAAAACCCCCCCGGGTTGAGTCTCAAGCTAGCAGTTGTTGCAGATCGTCGCGGTTGCGGTAGTCCTCCGGCAAGGGTCATCTTTTTTAATTTATTTAAAAATATTGAGGGTAAAATAATAAATTCTCTAATATTTTAAAATTTCAATTTGATGTTTATCACCTTTAAGTCTTTCAAAATTCTAACAAACATGTTGGAGTTTTTGAATTTCATTTGCTACTTTAACTTCATTTTTTCTATTATTTTCTTAAAATTTTCCTTTAAATACTTTTTCCTCAAATTTTATTATCCATCCAAACACATGGGGAATTATTATTATGGGTTAAAGTTCAAATTTGCCACGAAAGTTTTGCAAATGGAGCGTCCAGTATCCGGAAGTTTTTTTGGTACCAAATTTATCCTGGAAGTATTAAAATTGTACCAAAATTACCACAGAAGTATTAAAAAGGGACCAAATATTACCAAGACTGACGAAACGTTAAATGTCCGTTGGCCACGTTGGAAATGTTTTTTTTTTTTTTTGGTTAAAGTCCAAATTTGCCACGAAAGTTTTGCGAATAGAGCGTCCAGCACCCGGAAGTTTTTTTGGGTACCAAATTTACCCCAGATTTTTGTCACATCATATAGACACGTCAAATTTTTGTTCTTTTTGTTTTTTGCAAGCTTCATTTTCTCTGGATCCCAACACCATTCTTCTCGGCCCATACATCCAACCCATATACTTACTGATCTTTTGTCATCCTCACTCCCTCTCGTTTTGACCCAGCAGCTTTACGTAAACAAAACAGATCCAGCTCCATTATGTGAAGCAGATCCAACACCATTATGTGAAGCTGAGCAAATCGCATATCAGTAACCAAATCAGCGGAGATCACGGTGAAACACAAACCAACCAAACACGCAAGAGTAGCTAATCTGCGATGAGCTATACCTCTCGAGCCCTGTGCTCTTTATTTGAAAGTTAATGCATCTGAACCCTTGTGTTTTATCAGGCCGATGAACTTCTATTTAAAGGGGTCACTTTCTCGTCTCTGTGTCATTTGTTAGGCATTGAAAATGAATCCGAAAGCAAAGCTGAAAATTGAAACTAAAACAGAGGGTTGTTTGTGAGCTATGTTTTTTGCATCAGTTTGCTGGGTCTGTTAATGGTACCAAAATTATCCCAGAAGTATTAAAATGGTATCAAAATTACCCCGGAAGTATTAAAAAGGGACCAAATATACCCAAAACTGACGGAACGTCAAACTTCCGTTTGCTACGTTGGTTTTGGGTATATTTAGTCTCATTTTAATACTTCCGGGGTAAAAATTTGGTACCAGAAAAACTTCCGGGAGCTAGACGCTCCATTCGCAAAATTTCCGTGGCAAATTTAGACTTTAACCCTTATTATTATCAGTACTTTTAAGAACCTAATATCTAACAATAAAAAAATACGACAAAACAAAAGATTTTGGGGTTCGAAGTTGAATAAGCTTCTGTGGTTTACAGTTTGGATGACACTAAAATCGGCCTCCATTTAACCTACCAATCTAGGGGATACATTCTTCAAGCTGAGCTACTGCCGCTTCCCTTCCTCTTCCTCCACCCTTTTTGGTGCTTGTATCGTAACTTTTTTTTTTTCAGAATCTCTCAGTATCTGATTATAACTGTTGGGGGAGAGAGATAGAGAGATGTTTAAAATAATTTGCTTCATCCAACGGTTGTCATCAGATATAGATACTTAGAGATGCTGAAAAAAAAAAAAAAAAAAACTTCTGAGATAAGTGCTTCCTGCTTCCGGCATTTAGTTGAAAGGAAGGAGACATTGCCTGCTTTGATTGAGTGCATGATAAAAGTTGAATTGACCTCTCAATTGTTACATTCTCTGCGAAAGCCTTGTAACTTCTCTGAATTATGGAAATTCTTGGCCATAGAGTTTTTCTTTTTTTTTTAGTCATAGATTGAGGTATTGGTTTATAACCGAATCGGGGTTGTTATTGGACTAACAACGGAGGAATCGCTTGTTTGGTAAGATGATTCTCTGATTAGTTTCTCCTTGAATTTCTGGTAATTTTTCCTCACTATAAACCCACGCCTATATCCATTCCATTTTGAAAGAATTGTCGATAGCATAAAAATTTATATAAGGTGTTACAGAACTGAGCGGCTACAAGTTGAAGAGAAGTGGCCCCTTCTTTCGTTGTCCGATTCAGGGTTCTTCCTAGTTCTGTAATTCAGTCGAATACTGGGCCCCAGCTTTATTCCATGCTCTGAGATATTTTCGTCTCGCTCTTTGATACTCTCATTTAAAAGGCTGGCGTTTACTGGTGGCACAGGAGAGGAACGAGCTGAAGAAGAAGATGAGGTTAACATCACTAGTTATCGACTCAGTATTCTCTCCAATAAATATCACAAGACCTCTGCGCTATCACTGCCGCTTCCTCTCAACCTTCACATCTCCTTTTCTTGGCCCAGTTTCAGTATGTTCTTCGTACCATTTAGTTTCTCTCTACACTAATTGTTAGATCTGTTTTTTGAGATTCTCACTTGAGTTTTTCTTTTACAGTCAAGTGGGAATCTCTAATACAGTGGTCAGAACTGAACACTCAACCACTTGAGATTAGTTGCTTAATGCCCTGCAACGAATTTATGAAAATCTAATAGTTTCCAGGGAGAATTGAAAATTTGTGGTGGGTTTATCACTCATTGGCGATAAGTTTCATACACATTTGTTTTTTAAGTTAAACTGTTTTGAATCTTGGATTTCCCATGCTTGTGCTTGTCTAAATTTTTGTGTTTTGAGCATTAGGCTGCCCAAGATGCAGATAGCAGTTTTATAAAATTGGATAATTAGGTTCTCAACACTAAAAGGAAAATAATATCAAAGACCTTCAAAATAGCAGTCACCTTGTAGATGGATATCGAAGTTTTACACAATTAAGTTAGATTTCAAAATGTGGCTACACTAGGTGGTCATAAAATCAGAGAAGTACTCCAGTTCCAACGATTTCTTCTTGAAGGGTCTACTAAGAAACTGACTGTAATTTGGGATGTCCAAAACCATCAGTTGGAAGCTGCATTGGATCAAGATAAGATTTGTTGTTAACTTTCCTAGGATTCTACTGTATTTTTCCTCCAAATTATGAATTTTTTCTTGCATATTTGATTACCTTTGAAGCGAGGGTTTCCTCCTGAAGAGAGAAAAATGTCTTAATTATTCCTAAGGTTAACAGATTCCTTTTGTACCAGTTGAATATGCATGTTTTTTTACTGTAATTCTTCAGCTTGTTTCCAGAAAAAGTGCAATCAGAGTCTTCAAAAATCTGTTCGAGACTTGGCTGACAGAAAAATAGCATGTAGCTTACTGAAGATTGAAAACGATCCAGATGATGAAGTATGTGAGTTAGTCAGCGGAGTGGAGGTTTCACTTGGGGAGTCGGAAGATAGTATCCATGCTTATCTCTTCAAGGCAGTCAAAAACAATAATGGAACTGGCATATTACTTCTTTCAGATATCTTTGGCTTTGAGGATTCCTTCGCGAGAGATTTTGCATATCGTATTGCTTGCAATGGCTACAAGTATGCTCCTCAACTCCTAGTTAATTAGCATCAACCTATAATTTAAAAAATGCTATCGTATTTTAGGGTTAATTATAGTTTATCCCCTGTGGTTAGTTGTAGAATCAATTTGCCTTTGTCATTTATTGATTATCAATTGCCATATTATCACTCTGGTATTTTCATCCGAGTTTTAATAAAATCAACTGTATGAATGTTAAATTTGCTTTTTTTTTTTTTTTTAGCATCTTTATAGTTTTTCTTCAAAGTACTGCTTAATATTAGCACCAGCTTTGAGGTGTTATCAAAACATTTTAGATACAAGGTCTCATTTCGTGTCCCTAGCATCTTTTTTCCCAACCCCCAATGCGATGGTCACTTTTCATGCACACGTCACTCTTTTCATTCTGTGTTATTCTCCATTCTGGTCCAAAAATAAGCTCAAGTAATATATAGGTGCAGAAATAAAAACGTTCCTACTTTAAACTTCAACATCATTATAGGCTTATATAGCATGACAATCAACACAAAGTTACCACACATTGGTGGTAAGTGTAATGGAATAAATCATGAGAATAGAATGAAACAGACAAATTGATTTTAGACCAAATCATTCTCTATTATGTCAATTCATCAGTCAATTCTCTCATCTTGTTATGCACAAAATTACAGCATCCTAGTTCCAGACTTATTTCGTGGAAACCCATGGTCAAAGGATCAGCCGAAGGCAATGTTTGAAGAGTGGATTGCTGCACAGAGCCATGAGAGAGTTGGTAAAGACATATGGAGGTGGACAAACTGGATGGTCGATGAATTCATGGCCGCAGGAATCTCAAGGAAACTTGGCATTGTGGGATTCTGCTTCGGAGGTGGCAGAGTGCTAGAGGTGCTAGCACAAGACACTGGTGCTTGTTTTGGAGCAGGAGTTTCCTTTTATGGCACAAGGATGGAATCACTTGATGTTTCTGATGTAAAAGTTCCTGTTCTGTTTATTCTAGGAGACAACGACCCACTTTGTACTGTGAGTGATGTCCAGAATATTAACAAGAAACTTGATGGAGGCTCTAAAGTAGTGATATTCCAAGGTAGAGGTCATGGATTTGTCCACAGGCCTGGATCTCCTGAAGAAGATGCTGATGCTGAGAAAGCCTTCATGATTATGAGAGAGTGGTTGAATGATAACTTGGTTATTTAAATGGAATGGTTTACTTAATATTAGTGTCTTCACTTGTACATGGATGCTTGAGATTGAAGTCTCACTTTTCACCTACTGTTGTAAATAACGTTGTTTGAAGAGCTAATTTCTGTATTATTATTTATATCATCACTAAACGGGTTTCTTTCTGAATTGGTTATATATCGTTTTAAATGGTGGAATTTCTGATTCATGGACGAGAGGGTTATGCCCAGTCAATCAGGTCATTCAGGTGATGTGCAACAACACAGGCATAGGTTGTTTAGGGGCAGAAGAAAATTCCAAAAAAAAAATATATATCCTGAAGATATCAAAATCACTATACTTCATCAGCTATTTACTGCATCTGATGGATAATCACAACATACTTTAATAGGAGTCTTCCTGTTTTTATATGTGTGTGTGGCCGTGTGGGGCCCTTCTTGTTTTTTATTTGCTCTTTGTTGATTCGATTTTGTGTGTGTGTGTGTGTGTTTTTTTTTGTGCCATGGGATTCTGATTTTGTCAATTGTCACATATGTTATTATGTTATAGGTTGTATGAATTGTTATGTATATTGTTTAAATTTTATATCAGTAATTATTTGAGCATAGGATTCATAACTTTATAAGATGAAATAAAAAATAAAAATAAATCTTATAAAACAAATAAAAACAAAAGCATGTGCATAAGTTGAATTTTCAGTCATTGTAAGTGGATGATTATTTTGTTTTAAGAAAACATCTCAATTTTTTTTCATCATTGAAGTAGTACGAGTAACTAGTTTTTGAAAAATTCAGTACATTATATTTATTGTGAACACCAGTTGCCTTTTGAAAAAAAAAAAAGTTTTTAATAAAAGGATTATTTTTCCTAATTTGGGATTAGCCGCATATCATAAGTTGACTTTAACCTAAAAATAGCCAAATGTCCAAGACATTCCAATTAAATCAAAAATTGGAAAAATGGGAGCCAGGGGAGGGAAGGAAAATTTTTGGGAAAATCCCATATAAATACCTTTAGAATTTATTAAACCCAAACCAATAAGTCCAATTCTCCTAATCCTAAAGCAATCTTAAAAGTATCAGATTGTGATTTTTAAATGCTATTAATTTACCACCGTGCCCTCCCTAATTCATTGCTTTTCTATTCTTTTTTTTTCCCCTGCGGGCGCCGGCACATTCCTTCTGTCTCCCACAGCCACCTCTCTGGTTCTATCCCAAGTTTCTAGTTTAACTTTGGCCTCCGATCCTCCAGTGATGTCGGAGTTCATGCATCCATCACCATAAAAATTAAAAAATAAAAATGAAACAAAATGCTTGCACAAAATCAGGAGTTTGAAGAGGAAATTCCCAACTGATGCAAAAAAGGGTGACCATGAAATTTTGAGCTTTCCCAGAAAGTTGGGGAATCTGCAGCTACTAATGGAGTGGATCAAAGAAAGCCAATGCAGAGCAAAGGCAAGAATTCTTCTACTTTAGGATCGCTAAAGCGGGAAATGAGCTCTAAATCATCCTTCTTGGTTGGGTTTCTGGTCTCGATGAAGCTTTATCTACCATGAACATGGTGATTTGTGAAGGTCAAGGGGTTGGAGCGAAAGGTCAAGGTATTGAAGAAGGACGAATTTCTAATTTCTATTGTACTTAAAAGGGTCGGACATATTTATGATTGCGCAAAACTAACATTGGATGTAAGGGATTCTACCAGGCAAAACTAGCACAAAACTTATATTAGAGATGGAGATGGAGATGGAGATGGAGATGAGGGTCGGGTCGTCAGGGGGTAGAAGGGGGAGGGAGAGAGAGAGTAATTAGGGGTAGTGAGGTCTTTTGGCAAGATTTTAAAATCCCAAATTAATACAGATAGACTTATTTGGTATTATGTATTTTAGAATCATTGACTTGTCCTTGTAATATTTTCAGAGTATTTTTTGGGATTTTCCTAAGATCTTTTATAAATTGGATTTAAAAAAAAAAATTGAAAAAGTGGGTTTATAAAACATTAACAAATATAAGATGTAAAATAAAAGAGCAAAATAAATAGTTAAAAAATCTTAACCCCACTTTCTAATTTTATAAAATCCAACTCAAAACTTTTTTCTATCCGCCAATTTTTCTTCTCCTCTCCTCATATAAAACCCGCCATAAAATTATCAATAAGCTATTGGTCAAAGTGATAAATGGCCTCACCATGTAAAGAGAAGGAAATAAATTTAGAATCTAAAAAGTGTACTTGAAGGTGAAAATTCTTTGTGTTTTAAGCCTCGAAAGGGAAAACTCATCCTATTGTAAAAAAAAAAAAAAAAAAAACACACACACACACATTATGTGAGGTGAAATACATAAAAAGTGACATGGATCATATTCTTATCCACATTTTGATGCCATAATTTTCTGAGAGTTTTGTCCTCATGACATAATTGCATTAAATAAAGATCAATTTTGAATAATTCAATATTGAAAACCAACAGTTTGTAAAAATTTCTTTAAGAAAAACTAAATCAAATAAAAGAATGCATTCTTATGGAAATCAACCTATTACTCATTTGTAAGAAGAAAAAAAGTAGCTACTTGCATGAAGTTTGTATATGTTACAGGTTTAATTTTTTTAAAAAAATAATATTTATCTAGAATATTACCATCCTCTCCGCGGATATTCAATTTAAATGTTTTTCCTCGACCAATTTAAATGTTTCTTTAAAGACAAACAAATGGGAAAAAAAAATGGAACAGTAATATGATAATTAAATAAATAAATTTGTGTTTTCATGACACATTGATTCAGAATTTTTTTTACTATTGATAATTAATAATTAATAATATTTAAATAAGTTAAGAATGAAAAAAAAAGGAAAATTGATGAAAAAGGTTAAAAATAATATATAGAGAGGATAATAACCAAGTTAGTGCATATTTAAGTTGCGTTGTAAAAATACAATTATGTAATTCATACAAAACTCGACTCACATTATTAAATCACGTTACAAAACCACTTCTAGCGCCTCACCATTTGGTCACGCCTTCGTGGACACCTTGGAGAGCGAATAAAAGAAATGTGAACTTCACATCAATCAAAAATAGTATACTTTACTACAAATAACAAAAAGGAGGCCAAATGCACTGAATTCCCGGGTTTGGTGTCTGCTAGGATTTTAGCTTTTTCTTGACTGATTGAGACTTCGAGAGATCTGTCCCCATCCTTTGCGGCTCCAAGTGGCGGATCCTTTTTCTCAGGCAAGGAATTCATTGAACTTGACCGCCATACCTACGTTCAATTCAAGCAGCTTGTTTCTGTTGATTCCTTTCTTATTCGCTGATCTTCGCAGCTATTTCCACTCTGGTCAGTCTTCTTTTTTCAATTTGTTTTCCTGCAAGTTTGAGCGTAGGGGGCTGAAATTGAAATTTGTTATATTGAGTTTATTTTGCCCTTCTGCGCAATTCCTCTCCCTAATACTTCAGAATTGGTTTTTGTAGGCTCAGCCTGTTGTCGGTTTGGATGTATTATCCTCGTTTTCCTACATAGTGCCTTGCCTGTAATTGTTTTTAAACGAATACCCATTAATCTTTGTGCGTGTTTTGGGCCATAAAAAACAAACTTTTTCTGCGTGTTGATTTTAAATTAAGACTGTTGATTGGAGAAGCTGAAGAAGTTCTGGGGAAGGGGACTTGTATACCTGTTAACTTGTTAAAGGCTGTAGAGATTTTCTGGCTGCAGTAATTAAAGATATACGGGAAGAAGAGTTTGACTAGGGCACGATGGTAGATTTATATTAGAGTAGAAAAAAATTCATTCATCCTTAGAATTGGCTCAACTATTAGGTGGGTTTTTGATCTATACTAAGCAGTAAGAATGATGAAGGCATAGTGTGACATCATCCGGAAGACTCGAGTCTGTATTGATATCAGTATTTTCAAATTTCAAAATATGACCGATAGTGCTCGCATTACAAGTTGCCGTCAAGAATACGTTGGTTGGCATTATGCATCTCTACGATAGTTTCTGATTTAACCTTTTCCACCATGGCCTTCTCTTTTCTCTATTATCATTGTTCTACAAGATAATGCTAGAAACTATCAAGGGAAACTTGAAAATTGAATGCTGAACTGACATTGTCATGTCAATATGAACTTACAGCCCCACCCAACCCGCAGGGCATATAAACATATTATTTTGGTTTTTTTCTCCTTTTCCATCTGTTCTGTGCTTAATCTTTATATATTCAAATGCAGTTATGTAAAAGAGGAAAACTTTCTGCCACTGATTCGCTGTGAGTATGGACTGCAACTGTATTGAGCCACCACCAGGGGATGAATTGTTGACGAAATACCAATATATTTCAGATTTCTTCATCGCCCTTGCTTATTTTTCAATCCCTCTAGAACTGATTTACTTTGTAAAGAAATCAGCCGTGTTTCCATATAGATGGGTGCTTGTTCAGTTTGGAGCTTTCATAGTTCTATGTGGAGCAACGCATCTAATAAGTTTATGGACCTTCACAGTGCATTCAAAAACTGTGGCAGTAGTAATGACCACTGCTAAGGTTTTAACTGCTGTGGTATCATGTGCGACTGCCCTTTTGCTTGTACATATCATTCCTGATTTATTGAGTGTTAAGACCAGAGAGCTATTTTTGAAGAATAAGGCCGCGGAGCTTGATAGGGAAATGGGCTTGATTCGCACACAGGAAGAAACTGGTCGACATGTTAGGATGCTGACTCATGAGATTAGAAGCACTCTGGATCGACACACCATACTTAAAACAACTCTTGTTGAACTGGGTAGAACCTTGGCACTGGAGGAGTGTGCATTATGGATGCCAACGCGCACTGGGTTGGAGCTCCAACTTTCCTATACATTGAGACAGCAAAACCCAGTTGGATATACTGTACCCATTCATCTTCCTGTGATCAATCAAGTATTTAGTACAAACCAAGCAGTCAGAATTTCTCCAAACAGCCCTGTAGCCAGATTGCGGCCTCAAGCAGGAAAATACATGCCTGGGGAAGTAGTTGCTGTTCGGGTGCCCCTCCTAAATCTTTCTAATTTCCAAATTTATGATTGGCCGGGAGTTTCATCAAGCTATGCTTTGATGGTCTTGATGCTCCCATCAGATAGTGCGAGACAGTGGCATCTCTATGAGTTAGAGCTGGTTGAAGTTGTTGCTGATCAGGTAAGCTTTATTTTATCAACTTTTTGTGACGCAATTTTTGCTGCATGGCTTTCATCGTGGTATTTCTATACACGAACATGTCTGGCAATGATTTTTTTTAAGTTGAAGTTCAAGGATATGTACAAATTCAACAATATAACTTTTGTACTTCATAATTATCTACTCTTTGATTTGATTTGCTAAAACACTTTGGCCAGTCACCTATGTAGTCTAACATTGTATGTGTCAGATTTCTGTAATTTGATTAATAATTTAACGCATTTTTTTAAAACAATGAAGTGAACTTGAACATATTTGTGACAAATTAGATGTAACTATTATTACAAATTAGCAGCTTGTGAATATACCTAAGTTCCCTAAAGTTGGGTATATAGTCACAAGTTAGACTATTGGGCAGCTTGCTATAGGTTACATAGATATATTTTTATCTTTTAATTCAAAAGTTTACTTGGAGTACTGAGAACATATTCTGTGTCAATAACATGTTTTGGAAATCATCTATCCATAATATTTTATATCCCACATGATTTTTTTATCTCAGCATTCCTGTAGATAAATGACTATAATTGTACCTCCTATGCCAGGTAGCTGTTGCTCTTTCACATGCTGCAATTTTAGAAGAGTCAATGAGGGCAAGGGATCAGCTCTTGGAGCAAAATGGTGCACTTGATCGGGCAAGAAGAGAAGCAGAGACTGCAATTCATGCCCGCAATGATTTTTTATCGGTAATGAATCATGAGATGAGGACTCCTATGCATGCAGTTATCGCACTCTCCTCATTGTTACAAGAAACAGAGCTGACACCTGAGCAGCGTTTGATGGTTGAGACCATACTGAAAAGTAGTAATCTTTTAGCTACTCTCATCAATGACGTTTTAGATCTTTCACGTCTTGAGGATGGCAGTCTTCAACTTGATGCAGCAACATTCAACCTCCATTCTGTGTTCAGAGAGGTAAAGTCTATATCCTAAATGCCAAGGGGCTGTTTGGTATGCATATCAATGACAAACCTTATCCTAGTAGGTGGAGCCAGTTATATGGATTGCACAACAACAATGTGCCATATTGACAACCAGATATTTGAATAAACTGTTAACCAAAAGATCCCACATAATAACTTCATTGAGTGTTTTCTTTGGTCTTCCTCTACCTATCTTCGTAAAACTCATAATAACTTCACGAGGTGGAGTCAACTACATGGATTGCATGATGTCAATGTGTTATAGTAACAATCAAATGTTTGGATAAATTGTTAGTCAAACAATCCCACGTGATAATTTCGCTAAATGTTCTTTTGGTCTTCCTTTAGCCCTCTTCACAGAAATTAAAATCATCTCCCCTCCCCCTCCTTACCAACACCTTTTACAGCCTTCTTTGTACATGTCCGAACCACCTTAAACGAATTCTTACCATTTTCTTCCTAATAGATTTCATGCCAACTCTTCCTTGTAAGTATTCATTATGAATCTTATTTTTTTCATGTATACCCATTATATGTCCATTTCAACATCTTCATCTCCATCACCCCAACTTATGTTCTTGGTGTCCTTTTAATGCTCAACATTCACTGCCATAAAACGTTGTAGGTCTTATAGCAGTTCAATAAAACTTCCCATTTAGCTTATTAGATAGTTTAAGATCGCAAATAATTCCTGTAACCTTTCTCCATTTACCATCTAACTTGTGTTCTGTGTGTAACATTCACATCAGTTCTGCCATAATCTTGTATAATTGATCCCAAATATTTAAACTTTGTAATTGAGGTATGAATGTGAAGGACATTGTGATTGAAACAAAAATTTTGTTGAAGGGAAACAAAAAAGGAGCAGTTACAGTGAAGTGATGATAATGGAAAATTAATGAACGTTACATAGAAGAAAGGAGGACACTTTTCCGTTAGAGTTACCTAACATGCCCTTTTAACATCGTATGAGATTGATTTGTAGCTTGAAGGTCTGAAATATCATTAATAACTTGATATGTTAAATTTTTCTTTTCTTTTTTGCAGGTCCTTAACTTGATCAAACCTGTTGCATCAGTCAAAAAGTTGTCACTCACTTTACATTTAGCTCCAGACTTGCCGGTGTATGCTACTGGTGACGAAAAACGCCTCATGCAAACTATTCTCAATGTTGTTGGTAATGCTGTTAAGTTCTCGAAAGAGGGTGGTGTCTCCATCATTGCTTTTGTTGCAAAAGTTGAATCCTTTAGGGATGCTAGAATTCCAGACTTTATACCAGTGCTTAATGATAATCAATTTTATCTGCGAGTACAGGTTTGTCCCTTGAAGATCAATTCTGAAATGAAAAATTTACTTTTTAATGCTGACTTATATAATGAAGTTTGTTGGTAATTCCTCATTGTAGGTAAAAGATTCAGGATCAGGAATTAATCCACAAGATATATCTACATTATTTACTAAGTTTGCACAAACCCAATCTTCAACAGCAAGAAATTCTGGTGGAAATGGACTTGGCCTCGCAATTTGTAAGAGGTACTGATCTTGTCTGTTTACTACAAAGAGATTCAAAGCATAATATATTATTTTATATTGATTGAAATCTGACTTGTAAAATTGGTTGAGAGTCTCTCCAGAATGCTATCAAGAGCTAAATGCTGCTTATGTGTTGTTTTGATTTGTGACTAGGTTTGTAAATCTTATGGAGGGGCATATTTGGATTGATAGTGAAGGTATTGGTAAGGGATGTACAGCTACCTTCATTGTAAAACTTGGACTCCCTGATCGATCAAATGAATCTAAAGCCCCCATTGTACATAAGATTCTGGGAAATCATGGCCCCACAAACTTTGCAGGGCTCAAGGTTCTTGTCTTGGATGATAATGGGTATGTCACAGAGCTATAATTTTTTACTTTTGTCTTGGAGTTTGTTTATCACATAAATAATTTATCATTTCAACAGAAATAGCACTTTTCATTATGCATGAATTATGTAAATATTACTAAGCATGTAAACCTTTTACTTAGGTCCAAAATTGAAAATCCAATTGCATGATAAATAGTAAAACTTCAAGTCATAATTGATGGAAAACCTTTTGGTGAGGTTCTCTGTATCAAAATTTAGGAGAACTTTTGGGTAGAGAATACTCCTTTGTTGAGGGCTACCTCCTTTGCATAGATCTTTTGTATTTTACATTTTGGTGCACTTCAAACTTTTACTTTGAAGGTTTCTTAGTGATAGGGGTATTTTATTAGAGTCCCTTTGTCTCCGCCTTGATCATATCCATTCTTTTCCCACATGGGATGTGAGAGATTGGGCTCTTGATTATTAGGGTATATATATTCATATAAGTTCTACTTAAAAGTTCAACAAGGAAAACTTCCGTTATTTCCATGTCATGTGGATTAAAGCTCCCTAGAGGTCAAGTCATGCATTCGGACATTCTTCAATAATGCACAGGACATGATGATTTGCAAATCAACCATGCTCTCTCTCTCAATTCTTGCAGTAATTGCATATTTAGGGCTAAAAGAATTGTTCAACGCCAAAACATGTGATGGAAATAAGGAGCAACACGTACATCATTCAGCAATGTTAAAAACATACGGTGTTCATTGTGCTGGGCATTTTAGCTAACTTGTCATGTTTCAAGATTAACCTCTGCCAAAGACCCATTAGTCTAGCGGCACTAGATGTGCCCATTGTGGCACCAAGTCTGGGGGTTTGATCCCCATCCTCTTCAGGAATTGCGCCTGCCATCTAAATTCAAAAAAATAGAAAAAAGATTAATCTCTTAAAATCAGGCTGTCATAATTGTTGTCTTAAAAAATAAAGACCTGTAGTCTGTTGTAAACAAAAGAAACTCAAGCTATTAATGTTCTTCTCTGCAGTAAATGTGACTGCGTGTATTTCACTGAAAGTATTGGTTATTGATTATAGTTGGTTATTGAAACTTGTGCAGGGTTAGCCGGACGGTAACAAAGGGAGTACTTGTACATGTAGGGTGTGATGTTACAACAGCGAGCTCAAGTGAAGAATGCTTGCGTGTTATTTCTCGTGAACACAAGGTGATCTTCATGGATGTATGTTCAGGTATAGACGGTTATGATCTCGTGGTACGTATCCACGAGAAGTTCACCAAACGTCAAGATAGGCCTCTTATTGTTGCTCTCACTGGGAACACTAACAAGGTCACAAAAGAGAACTGTGTGAGGGTTGGAATGGATGGCCTCATACTGAAACCTGTTTCTGTTGATAAGATGAGGGGTGTTTTGTCTGAGCTTCTTGAGCATCGGGTTTTGTTTGAAACCATTTAATAAGAAGCTAGAGTGAATGGCTTTTCGTGTCTTTGAAAGGCCTCTTGTTCGTGTGTACATATAACCAAACGAAGTTTGGAGAGTGACAAATATATGAGTGAGGAAAAATGACACGAAGTTGGAAAATGGTTTTTTATGCTAAGTGCTAGTGTTGTGAGTTCCACGTTAAAGGAATCTTATTGGCTGAGGCTGAATTAATAAAACCATTTTTGTGAACCGAGTTTTTATTCTTTTTTTTATTGTTGGTATCAACAAGTTTTTATTCATTTTTATGGCATTTGTGTCAATGCTTATATCTATTCTTTTTGTCTTGTGCATTAGGCCCCTTTTTTGTGTTGATGCTTATCAGGGGTTCTAGGGTTGGGGATTGTTCTTATACTAGGAAACATTCATTTTTTTTAATTAATATATCGACAATGGAATTTTTCTTTTTTATACAAAAAAAGTTTTGGAGGGGTTCGACATCAGTCCCCTACCACGGTCAAGGCACGGCTCCGGGCTCTTTGAACACTTAATGGGGATTTACGAGATTACCTACTGAAAAAATCTTAACGACGACAGTGGAGATCGAACACACATCCCTTTAGGAGTTGATCAAATCCTTTACCATCTAAGTCAACTTCCTTCGACTTGACAATGGATTTTGATGATAGCCAATGCTGATATTTCCACAATTAATGATTCCTTATCTGAATTGATTGGATGGAAAGAGACCAAGTCCGACGCAAATTGACAATTATAGTATTTTATCTATGTGAAATTTATCAACTTTGATCTCACGTAGTATAAATTAGTTTTGTTCCATTATTTCATAAAAAGTATCTGCACAAAAATTAAAATAACAACATATGTGCTATTTTTGTCAAATAACAACACACACACACATTAAAATCACACTACAATACCTACCTAGCTAATATGGCCAGTTTTTGTTAAAAAAAAAAAAAGTTGTACAAAAACTACGTAACATAACTGTTTAAATTATTTGTCAACATTAAGAATAAGATGCATGACATTATATACGTGTGAAGGAGGCTAACAAGTAACAACATAGCCATTTATTGAATATGGAATATGGGATAAGTCCGACAAGAAAAGTGGATACTTCTTTTTATTCATTCAAACTTTCCTTCACGCGGCCGACACAAACAAATTGAAAGAGTAATCCTATAGCGGAAAGTAGAATAAATACAAGGTTAGGGAATAATTCTGCCCAGAAAGTTTTTGAGCACGCAATTTTATATTGGAAGTGTAAAAAGGAAGAATTTTACAGATTATCACAGATGAATTTAATCGTTAGTTGATCAAATATTTAGAGTTGATAGTCCATATGTTATCTACTTTATTTTTGTTAAGATGCAAATTTACATCGAAGTTTTAAATATAATTTTGAAAAAAAAAAAGTAGATTTTATGGGTAAATTTAAACCTTATCAAAAATAATGAAATGAAACGTAGACTATCATCTTTGTATATTTTGTTAAGTAATAGTTAGAATTAAATGAGATAAAGGTCAGAACAAAATTACTTCAATTTTAATACTTCAGGGGCAAAACTACTTTTTAGTAAAATCTTCTAGTACAAAAATGTTTTTTAACGGAACAAAAGTGGCTACTACTGGATAATGGAAAATATGGACTATGTCGACAAATATATGCTCCTTTTTGTGCATGACCTATTTAATTATTTTATAAAATTAAGTAAGTTAGGTATATGACATGTTTTTTTCAAAAAAAAAAACACTATAATCATCTTTTAATTACTGTATTATTGAGGGGAATTAATAGGATAATTTAAGACAAAATTAATTAATATATAAAATAGATTTTATATTTAGCATAATGAAAAACACTAAAAGAAAGTTTTGCCCAATTTTACCCGGATTAAACTCCTTTCTGGCTAAATTTTTAAGGATAAACTTTCGTTATGACAGCATTTGTCCCTCGCAGTCTTTTTCAATAACAACTGTCACCGTTGCGGCTCCGTCACTCTGACGTCAACATTCCTCAATCGCCGCTAACTTATATCCATAAAAAAAAATATCAGACACATTCAACGGTCGAAATTCAATCCAAAATAAAAGTAATAATAACATATTGACATATTTAACATTATTTTATTTAATAAGAACCAGAACCTTTTTCTGGAATAGTGTACTAATGTACTGCCATATCCAGGAGACCATACATGAAATGAAACAACTTGGATTAAAAAACAAAACAACAAAAAAGCAAAATTCATCCTTTGTTTGAGCAGAGCCAACAACAGAGAGAGCTCCTGAAGTTATCGGCTATCGTAGATGGAACCTACGTCTGAAGGTGGCAGCGGAGGCGGTGGGCTTTCCCGGGTCCGTTCAACTCCGGCGACGTGGTTAGAAGCACTGCTCAAGGAGGAAGATGAAGAAGACCCATTGGGTACCACCCAGTGCTTCACTCAGCTGCTTGCTGCTGGTACCGATAGTTTGTCTAGAAATACGGCGTCGCTCGATTCGCCGGCGGCTGATGGAGGCGGTTTCGATGCTGGCTCATCGTCACGTGGATTTTCCCGGCAGAATAGTTCTCCGGCGAACTTATTCGGGCATTCAATGGTTTCCTCTGAAACAGGGTTCTTCCCCAAGTATGGGGTTCCATACAATCATGACGTTAGCCCACAAGACACCGATGTTTCTTCCATGGCTAATTTTAAACCAATCAGACAGGTAAAGTCAATATTTCATTTCTTTGCTGCAGCAATTTTTTTTTCCAAGAAAACTTTCATTGTGTGCATTATTTTAAATGTACTCCTTATTTGGGATAATTCTTATTAGATTAATATGGAGTATGCAATAATGTTCTTCTATGTTCACCTTTTGGTTTAATTAGTTACCTTTCATGAAGTGTTAATTGCGCTTACTTGCTTTAAATTTTACAATTTACTATATTATTGTGCTGATTGATATTGATACATGCTTCAAGTTTTTTAAATATAGAATGTTGAGCATACTGGCAAAACACCAGACATAGACATTGATAAGATTTTGGAGTATTCAGTACCTTGTAGAGTTCGGGCAAAGCGTGGACATGCTACACATCCAAGGAGTATTGCTGAAAGGGTAGCTTCTTTACTTATCAAAATAATGCAATTTATCATTTTAAATTAGGTTGTAACTTGTCTTTGCTTTTTAGTCCATATTGCCTAACTTGTTTCTACTCTTTTTTTTTTTTTTTTTTTGGTATAGGTTCGTAGAACTCGGATAAGTGATCGCATACGGAAGCTTCAAGAACTTGTGCCAAACATGGATAAGGTTATATTTCACTCTAACTTTTACATGTTATACTTCTTTAATGTTATAAAAGGTATTGCTGACTATAGTTCCATGATTATATATAATTTTTAATAACTAATTCCTTAGTTTGCTATCAAGGAGTTTCACCTAAGGAGTCGGGCTAGTAGGTCTGGAGGTTTTATTGCTTTGGATTTGTCTTTCATGATGGGCTCTTTCTTTAGACTTATGTCTTGTATTGTAACATTAGTACTTTTATTGAGGGGCTGAAACCTTGAAGAGTCCTATCCCACCCATGGAGGGTTTTGACTGATGAAGAAGTTGTAGAGTTTAAGTTGGCTTCTGGTCAATTTAATTGTTTCCTCTCTCTTATCAGTATTCCTTGATTCAGATTATTGAATGTTTTTGTGTTCTTGGTTTTGCACTGCTGGGTTATGATGATCTACAACTTTTGGAAATCCCATGTTCTTTTTCATTTTTTAATCATTAATTGTTTTTTAAGGATTATTTATCCTGGTCTGTAGGAAGGAGCTACACTTTCATTGAAATTATGAGTGGGGTTTCAAGGTGGTTGGCTACTTAAGTTTTGAACTTTGTTTATTAATATTGTAAAACTTGTTTAGAGACATGGTATAACATAAATTTTCTTTTATTATGCACGGAGCTAAAGTTTTCTTTCATCTTTCCTTTTCCCTCTCTTTTTGCTTGTTCTTGTATAAGCAATCATCAAATTGAAATCCATATTATTGTGAAAGCCTGCACCTTTTAGGTAAATTAGAAGCCGAATGTATAATAGTTATTTTTTAAAAGTCAGCTTTGACTTTCTACTATAAAGAACAGTGTTTTTTCTTTGTTAAATCATGTAGGTAAAGCTAAGGAAAACCTCATATTGCACTTTAACAATCAGACTTGTAAAGTAGTCTGACTTTGATGAAGAAGTGGAAGCAACATATAGAGAGGTTTTGGTGGAATTCATAATAGATAGGAATTTTAATAAACTTTTGGCTCTATTAATTGAATAATTAACTTTAAAGCATTTACTAATAATGTATTCATCTACATGTATATCACTGCCTCTTAGGGAAAAAAAATTGCAACTTGAGTGTTCTTATTGATTCCTCTGACTCGACACTAGCCAGTACAATATTTTAGTCAATTGTTTACATATTACAGCATGCTTACTAGGTGGTTAAAGGTGTTAAAATGCTTTAATGGAATCTGCAATTTTTTCTTCTTAAATCTTCTGCATATTCTGTGGCCATAAGATTTTTTAGTTTTTAGATCTGCTAATAACATTGCCAGATACCATGCATAAGAGACATTTGATTTGAATACTTGTTATTTTTCTCCTGATTGATATATTGGTTTATCAGTACACTGGTTGATGTAGCCATGTAGGAGCAGGACATATAATTGAAAGGACAAAACTTAGGTCCAATTGCATATATCCATCATTACCAATTGTCTAATCAATTCTTAACACCTGGATTTTATCATAAATGTAATTATAGCTCATTATATTTAAGTAAATGTTGAAGTGAGAAAAAAAGTTCAAGTGTAAAGATTTAATTGGAGAATTGGTTGTAATGAACACAAGCAAATGGACCCAAGTCTTCTACTAATTGAAACATTGTTCTCATAAAATGTTATTTTGTCGTGAAATCATTGTATTACATGTACATACAAATATCATGTTTATTGTTATTTTTTGTTGCTAAAATAAGATAACCTTCAAGTTATTTTTTATTTAATTCAAGTTTTGAAAAATGCTGACATGAGTTATTTACTCCAATACTGCGTTTCTTCTTTGCCCCTTCATTCTTTTATTTTTTAGTCATTTTCAGTGGAGAATTTTTCTTCCTCTGGATGATCTTGATACCCTCATGACATTTATATGTTATTTCCTGAGAAGCAAATTGTCGCAACAAAACCGTGTGAATGCTAGCTTGAAGTGACATGCAGAGTGACCTATAAAAATACTTTGTACATGCAGAATAGTTTTGGTTAAACTTTTTAATGTGTCAATTACTTTATCTTGCAGCAAACAAATACTGCAGAAATGTTAGACGAGGCTGTAGCATATGTGAAGTCTCTGCAGAAGCAAATCGAGGTAATTTAAACTTTTGTTATCTTAGTATCTCGTTCTTCTGCTTCCTTTTAGCGGACAACTTATCTATAATATTGGTATTGGGGTCACTTCATCACAATTGTTAACTTGTAAACTAGTATGAGTGTATGACTCTTATTTTGTGTGTTGTTTGGGTGAATAAACTAGTATACTTTAGAAGCTTAGATTTTAAAATGAGTCAACTCCCAGTCAAACTTGAATATGAAACGCTAATGATTTGAGTTCTTTGTTCTGTAGCAATCAACAATACCTCAATTCTTAATCAACCTCAAGCTGCAAAATGCAGCTAGTCCCTTTGAACTTCAGGCTGCAATATACTTCCTCTAGTTCTTAATATAAGACCCAATTAACTTTTTTTTTAAAAGAATAAGGAAGCTAAATACATTACATTAAAGTATTTATATTTGTTGTTTTTCTCCAAACTAACTTACGTGACTTATAAACTGATATATAATCTTGTGATACAAATATATGCTATGATTAAGTAATTTACTTAGCTTCCTTAATCTCTTCAAAAAAGTCAATTAAAACTTATATTAAGGATTGAAGGCAGTAACAAAGTTCCTTTGATCAAACCCTTCATGTATTGGTCTTTATTTAGTTGAATTTTATCGCTCACAAGTGATGCAACCAAGACTGGCGTTGGTTGTTTCTTGACAGTTGGATATCTGAACTCTCTTTTCCAATATATACTTCCTTCAGTCTTGAATATAAATAAAAAATAACTATCTCGCACCTATTAAGAATATTAGTTGAAATGGGTTA
Organism: Acacia confusa; assembly: GCA_037074495.1. Lineage (NCBI taxonomy): Eukaryota > Viridiplantae > Streptophyta > Magnoliopsida > Fabales > Fabaceae > Acacia > Acacia confusa. Next base: position 38,715,167 of record CM073502.1, on the reverse strand, counting down.
TTCTCTATAATGTTGTAAAAATTGAGTTTGCTTTTGCTTTCCTGAGATACTGTCATTTATTGCAGGGGAAAATTTCCAATACTATTTTCTCCTTAGATCTTCATCTCCTTAACTAAGGGCACAATGGGAAAGGGTATCTTAAATGAAGTGGGCAAATGGTACCTTTTGCTTATATATGAGACCAAGAAACCTCCCTCAAAATTTGCTTATAGGGAGTATACATATTCTCCATTAACTATTTGATTAAATAATGCAAATTCTGGTTAAATTATTATCTGATTTTTACTTCAACTCACAAGTTTGAGAATAATTATGGATTAACAAACCAGTGCCATTGCAGGCACTCACAGAGCATCAACGAAAATGCAACTGCACAGCGAAAGAGTAAAATCTTGGCCATTGCTCCCATTAGAAAGCTCATCACCCTGTGCATCATTCTGTGGATTATCAGACTCTTGTTTGGATAAAAGACCATTCAAGCAGTTTAGCTTCTGATGATGTTTGTGTATTCTCTCAAATATCCAACCTTATGACAGGATCTATTGGTTAATACTCAATCTAAATACATAATTTTTGATAGAGCACAATGGCATCGTACGATCCTTGTAGCCGACCCCATTTAGTGGGATAAGATGTCGTTGTTGTTGTATACCAATCTACAGTTTGTATCACGTTCTTCTGGAATGTATAGGTTTGAGAATACATTATCTGTAGAAGTTCTTGAAGAATGAACTTCTTATTCTGCACTTAGTGTTTTATAGTCGACACAATTGTACAATTTTTAGGTGCACAAATTTGCTTAATTCTATGACTAACATTTATCCACAAAGTTGGGCAGGTAGAATTGCTCTGTAAAACAGTTTACAGGTTGTTGTTCTAAGAGTTCTTCCTTCTGTAAGGTTATGTATTTATTTATGGGAAAGTTATTCATGGGTTCATTTCTAAGTAAGTTCAAGGGTTGGTTGAGAGAGCTATATTCTTTTTTGCTTGATAACAAGTTATATCTCCTCTGTGGGTTGCTTGAGGAGTGTTGGTGGAGGTGATAACGTTTACTCGTTTGATTTGTATAAGAACAAAATCAAGTAGAAATATCTATTCATTTTGAAAGTTATGAATGTATTCTTAAAAAAGGATTACACAAATATGGAGGTAAATTCCAAGAACTTAACACCCTAAGATGTACCCCAACAAAAAGATTCACAGAGCCCAACATTGACAAGTAATGGAAGGTGACTAGTAAACATGATATTCATGAGAAGTCCACCATGAATCGTACCAGCAACAATACGCTTACGCCTAATGTTACGTATAAATGAATGTATATCAGGATGCTCATAGTTGTGTAAAAGCATAATATCATTGTAGAAGCTTTTAAAAATAGTAAAACCTAGTAAATCATAGAAATTTAACAAATCAAATTATCAAATTAATGTGAATGAGTGTTAATGTGATTACACAGTGATTACCCAACCCATTTTGAAGTTAAACAGGTTAGTAAGTGGGTATTACAAGATTTCATATGTAAAATTGATGATTGATTGACTGATACTTAAATATAATTTGTTGGTATTAGATAATTGTAGGAAGGGAAAAATTTGACATCTTGTATTTGGAACTTTGTTTCACTAGTTTTTGGCAGAACTGGATGTTTTGTGAACAAATATACTCAATTATCCAAGTATTTTCCTTTCTTTTTCTTCTTTTATTTAATTTTTGTTTAAGTGGGAATATGATAATTTTTTTATATTTTTTTCTGAGATTTTAGATAATTTATTTTTGTGTTAAATCTAATCCAGGTCCCTATATTTTTAACAAGTTTTTATTTTTGTCCTTATACTTTCTTTTTGTTCTTTTATGTTCTCATGTTATACTTATGGTCCTTATAATTTTAATATGCTAAGTAGGTTGGTATGAACTGTGGATTAAAACTAATGTGACTTATGTATAAAATCTAAAATAAGAACTCGTTATGAGTATATAGGAAAGGCAAAAAAAAAAAAAAACTCGTTAAAACTAAAAGGATTTCTAGCAGGTTTAACCCTGTAAAAAGGGAAATTTAAACATATGACAAAGAATAAAAGAAATTGATAGAGTGGAGAAAAATATTTTCAACAATAAAATATGATTTCCTCATTAATTATATATTGCATTATTTAAATGGTTGATAATACTTATATTTATTATATTTCTATATCTTACTTATCCTTTATGAATAAGGGCATACTTGAAAAAAAAATATTTCAAGACATACTTATTATTTTTAATTAATTTTAACAATTTTTTTAAACCATGTAATTCAGTTATTAAACTCTTATGAATAAAACCAAAGGAGCAACACAATAAAGTTAGCACTTGATGAAAAAAAATAGTTTTATTCATTCAAATTCAAAATTCATAGTTATCGGTCAATTCAACACAATCATGTGATATATCGTCTCAATATAATTGGTTAACTAATAGTTTATCATCTAGATCAATTAGCATAGAGTGACATTACTACAAATTTACAACTATTGAAGTAATATTACCCCTTCAAAAACTGTTAAGTGTCTATGGTATTTTTGTGAAAGCTTCTTAGATAAAAATGTCAATTTAACCCTCTTATCTAATACTCTCTCCAATCTTAATTATAAGATAACATTTGGAGTTGGTTTTGGTCCTAATTATAGAACAAAGTTCTAATTTTTCTCAATTTCTTCCTAAAATACCCCTATTGATATTTTCCCAATAATAATTAAACACAATAATATTTTAATAATACACTTATATATTTTATAAAGTAAGTAATGCTTGTAACTCATTAATATCACATACACGTGAATTCTACATTTTTTTAATAAAATTAAAATATGACTAGAATGAGAAAAAAATTAATTTTAAAAATGATTTTTTATCTATTAAACCCATAAGAATTATGGTGGAATGATGATGATCAAAGCCAATCTCCTAGACTCAACCATTGTCCAAGGGTTGCAGATTTGGGAAGCTTTCTCCTTTATTTCCTCAACTTGTAAAACCATAAAGTTTATTTAAACAAGGACATTTTAAGAAAATAAATATAATTAACTAATTTAATTACTATTTTTAATCTCCCCAAAATTTGGTAAATGTGTCTAATAATTAGGGCTGAAGGGAATATAATATTATACAATATATTTACAAAATGGCAAGGAAGATGTTCTTGAAGGAAGCGGCTTTAGTCCACTTCCTGCTCCCATCCATTGTTGTCCACTTCCCTAATTTGCGTTGTTTTTTGCGCAAACAATGCAGTTGATCCTTTTTTTTTAAAAAAAAAAAAGAATACAAGTTTCAAAGTAGTGTGGGGTATTGAAAGATAGCGAACGGTACTGAAAAATACTTTACGAGCTTAAAAAAATAATTCAGGGTACTGGATGATATTAAAAATATACTTGAAAATATTGACTGGTACTAAAAAAATAATTCATAATTTTGAAAAATTATTTTAGGATGCTGAAAAATTATTTTAGGATATTGATTGATACTAAAAGAATATTTCAGAATACACTTAAAATACTTCATGATTGTAAAAATTAATCAGCTAGTACCTTGAAATATTTTTTAAAGATCTTAATATAATTTTTTAATATCATGAAATATTTTTTCAGTATCAGTCAGTATCTTAAAATATATTTTTTGTAATAGTCCCGTGAATTATTTTTTTAAGATCCTCAAGTATTTTTTTCAATACCGTTCAGTTTTTTGAAGTATTTTTTCAATACCCTCCACTACTTTGAAACTTCTTCTTTTTAAAAAAAATAAAAAGAAAAAGGATCAGCTGCGTAAAAAACGAGTGGATGGGAGTAGGAAGTGGACTAAAGCTGCATCCGAACACCCTATATTTACACGAATATAGAAAATACATTTATGATATACAACTGTCAGGAAACACCCCCCCCCCCCCCAAAAAAAAAAAAAAATTATCTCCAGTGGTGGGCTATTGCAATGTCGAGTTTTATGAGTGTCTGAATGATGCTTTCAACTGAGTTATCGGCTGTCAATAAACAAACACAGACAAAACACGCAAAGAAAAAGAAAACTGTCTGACTCGATAATACTTCCTATGGGAATTATTTCCTTTCCCCCTGATATTATCGTCATTAAAAAATTGATCAAAAGGCCTTAGATATTTTGGTAAATTAAATTAGAAGCACATCCTCCAATCAAATATGCACATTATTTTGCAATTGTCATTTTCAAAACATTAAAGAAGTTGCTTATTGTTCTATTGATAATTGGTCAGACAAGGGAAAAAGAGATACCTTAATCAATCCAAAATTCCACAATCGTTATCAACATAATAGTTTGTGTGGATGTCTATATGTCTCTGTTATTTGATAAAGTATTATCTTTAGTATCTACTTTGGTTTTTATTATAAGGTACCAACTAACAAGTATATTTTTTCTTTTTTTATAAGGCACTAGTTTGTTTCTAATGAGTATTAATTTTTTTTTCATATATGCCCATAATTAATTTGGGGTGATGTGTGAGAATAATAATAATATAATATTAGAGTTTAATACAATTAGTAAGGATAATATTAGAAATTACTTATATTTTAAGTCAACTTTATTGACTTTAACTGTTTTTATTGGTTGTTGAGAATTATTAGTTAGTACCTTATAATAAGAATCAGATGGAGTACCTTACAATTATCTTTATTCTCATTAAATATGTTCACGATAGATATAGATTCTATTGAGACTGTAAATTTAAGCAATATTGAGACTGTAAATTTAAGCAATAGCAGGCATGTATTATGTATTTGATATACCTTGAACAGTAAATAAGAATTACTCTCTCCTCGTTCTCTCATATTTTTACTTATCTTTCTCTTTATTTATAACACGTTATCAGCACAAGACTCTACGTGTCGAATTCTCTACGTGTCGAATTTATGGTACTTTGTTCGTGTTTATACCGATTCATTTTTTTCCCATGGCTTTAACTCCGTTGAGTTTTTTTTTCCTCTCTCTCTCCCCTCTTCGTGGGATGCATAATTTTATTTATCAATATTAGACTTTTTTAGATTGAGCCAGTCAAGAAAAGTAATTAATATCCCTAAAAACTGCATGGGAATATTTGGGTGCTCCTTTTATGTCTTTCTCTCAGAAATGGGCACCAAGGAATATATAAAAAGCTATTGAGGTCCCTTAGACTTCATTATACCTCTTTGAGAAGAAAGAGTGTTGCTTTTTGGAAGAAGTCTGATTCCATGAATATACTAAAACTAAACATTGGGGAAGCATCAACACAAAAAGGACATACAGAACTTGCCTTCAGATCTCTCCATAAAGTGGAACAAAAAGCACCAATGGGATTTTGGAGTCAGTATATGGGATCTGAAAGATTCCTGACCGTTAAAATCTAATCGTCTCTCTCATGTTTATAATTATTTGGCCGCAGTAATAAAATCATTTTACCATAAATTTCAATTCCAAAATTTACGTTCATAGTACTTCTTAGTCACAAATGTAATAACTAGATGACTAACTTCAAAATATTAAAAAAGAAAAATAGTTAAGAAAATCATAAATTTTGAAGACACAGTGAAGTTTTATACTATATGACCAAAACAAACTCCTTTACTAACTCTTACATTTAAAATGGGATGAAATATTTCAGTTGGTGTTTCCACATGTGACAAAGTATTGATGGTTGATACATTACAGATGAGATTAGCAGATACATACCTGTCTAATTACACTTATTATAGTCACACCAGGGCCTTTCATAAACAAGTGAACAACTATATTACAAGCATTAAGGAATATGCTTAGTTCCAGAGCTGAAATTGAAGGATTATTATTGGATGTACATACAAATAACAATAGGGTAAGTATAATGGCAGGCCTCTTTATTCTGTTATTTGTGCACAAGACTTGTTGAACAAGTATAATAATAGATATGGATAGAAAGAAAAAAAATATTATTCCTTCTTGAATCTACCTGTACCATTACCTCTCATAGCATCATCTCAGACTTAGAAGGCAATCTTTTGAAGAAATTAACAGGAACTGAAGGCGTCTTCCTTCTGAAACGAGGAAGTCTCAGCAGGTAAAGCCCAACAAGAACTGCAACTACTTGAAAGGGAGTCACATAAATGAACACAGCCAATATTAGTGACAATATTATAAATATAGCAGTAGCTCTTGAATCTCTCCAACTTAGTAAAGCTTGTGCTCTCTCTCCTTGAGTAGCCAAATCTCCCACCACAGTCTGTACTCTTCCTGCTACACTCCTCAACCTATCATACCTCATTCTCACTATATCCGCCGGTTTCCTAGTCGGGAACGTGTCAAATTCCTCATCCAGCTCATCCGGGTGAGCATTCTCGGCTTGTGATAGCCGGGCATCCATGTGGGGCGGCTTCCTTGGCCTGAACCGGTAGTTCCAAATCCCGATGACAAACAAGTAGAGGAAAATAGTGGGCAAGATCAATTCAGGGTAACAAACTAGGATCAAGAAAAGGACATGAACAAGGCAAGTGGTTATTGGATTCCTCCAAGTGCAAATGTCATGGAACCATCTAAACACAGCACCAACACCAGAAAGTAGGGACATAATCCTCTGAAAATTTGCTTTGCTTCTTCTCAAACTCCACATATGGTAATCCACATCAAGCATATACTCAACTGCCTCGTGCCTAAGTGGCGGCTCGGATCTCGCTAGCCTAACAGCAACAATTTGCATAGCCTGGTGGCGAAGCCAATCGATATGCCTCACTGGTATGGGTTGGACATAGTGCATTTTGGGAAGCAAAGGCCTACCATACTGAGCAACCATGTTAACCCAATCTGTGCGAGTAAACCTCAAAGCTAGTTGGAGTTCCCCATTCTTCCTCAGGCCACCAGGCGTGAGAACCAGCAAAGGATAATAATGTGTATAAACTCTATCGGTTTCAAGAGTTGAAAGCCTGATTCTTACTTTTCCTATTCTTTGATCTCTGCTATCACTACTGCCATTGATGTGGTTGTTGTCGAACACCCCGATTGTGATCACCGTGCAAGAATCAAAAACTTCCCAAGTGTACTGCTCGTTCCAGCGAGGGAAAAGCGTGTCGAGGACAGTTCTTGTTCGGACCCATTTGTTGCCATACTTTGCAACACAATAAGCATCAGTGGTTCTGCCATCTTTCCCCTTCATAGGTAGCAAATTCCTAGCACTTAGTATGCCAAGTTCAAGATATCCAATACTTTTCTTCCTCAAATGCTTGGACGACGGCTGGAGATCACTGCTGAAATGCGTGGACTCATCGAGCACGTGGTACCCAGCCTCGAGACATATCCGGAGGTGAATCTTGCTCGAGAATTTCTCCTTCTTCTTCTCCGTTTCTACCTCCCCAACATGGGAAGGCTCGTGCAAGTTGTACCATCTAGCATCAGGGGGCTTGCCGGTTTCATGCCTAGCAGGAACAGTTCTCACTGATATGATTTCCCTTCCTAAGATTTCCACATTGTTAGGACCTACCCGGTCCTCTACCGTGACAACTATGAAATCCTCAAAAGGTTCTGCGGCAACAAACATAAGTTCATCATTCCAAATTGGGTTTATCCCTTTCACTTGAGAAGGCCTAGTGAATCTCATTTGACTTCCAAGTTGAACTCTCACCACAGCCTCAGGACCTCTTCCTTTATCAGATGGCACTAAATCCTGAGCTTCAATCACTTGTACTCTCAGATAGTAAAGCTTTGGTGAGAAATACACCTTTGATCTCGTATTCGTCATGTTCGAGTGACTAACATTGTGTGCATCAGAATGCCATGCCTCAGGAAAAGACTCGTCGGCTTGTGTTCCCATCCAAACCGCGAGCATGACTTCGCCTTTATGCTTTTCCCCTTTCTTGTTCTCCAGTCTGTACCATTGAGGAGCCAATGGGCTATCTGGGGGTACCCTAACAGGAACTTCAGTGAGATCAAAAGAAACTCTTCCCACAAAATCATCCTTAACAAGATCCTTGTCCTTCACAATCACTTCAAGCAAATTTGATTGCAACCTCTCCTTGGAGAAGGCGAAAATCTGCTTCCAAACTGGGTTCTGATTCTTCTCCAAGTGCTTCGTTACGCCCCTGTAGTTCCCGAGTTTCACTTCCACATAAGGATCAAGACTTCCTGAAACATCCATAACTGGAAGATCTCTTGCTTTCACAACATTCACATACAGGTAATGCATCTTTTCAACCAAATCATATGTGGTTGATATTTTGTCCCCTCTTATATTATACCTCGAGCGTGCTGCTATAGGTGGACTTGTCTCAGTCAATTCAAACTCCGGGTTCTGTTTCGGTACCTGCATCAACATCACATTCGGCAGACCCGCACGAGCAAAATCAGCCCTCGGTGCCGCCGCGGCCGCGGAGGCGGCGTCCGGTGGCGGTGCCGGAGGAGGATGATTATGGGCTTTCTCAGTTCCAATGGAGTGAAAAACTCTGACTTCAGGCTCCTTCTTTTTCTTCTTCTCACCATCACCACCAACAAATCTTCTTTCCTCATGATGATCTAGCTTGTTTGTGTTAATCTCTTTCAGAGGAGTCTCTTTCACTGGTTCATCATCATCATCAACCACAGGACTCACTTTCGCTGCTTGTGCTTGGGATGTAGTGGGAGGAGGTGGAGAAAAACCAGAAGGGTCATAAAATACATAAGCTCTAAGAGCGATTTCTCCTTTAATACGTGACATTATGCTTCTTTTATCAAGTGGGTATCGCTGAACGAAGGCTTCAGATTCAGATAAGGAAACAGTCTCACCTTTAATTATGACTCTTCCGAGGAAACTCACAACACCAGCTGAATCAGCTCTTGATCGATTGTTGTTGTATACGAAAACCTTAATTGTCTTGTTGGGAAGATCTCTGAGGTCATCAACGTCGAACACGAGCTTCTCATTCCACTGAGGATTTAGGTCTTTGAGCTTGGTTTGAGTCCTCTGCTTGTGATGGTCAAATTCTACTTCAACAAAAGGGCTCGCTGATCCTTCTCCATCTTTTGGCATCAGGTCGCTCGCATCAAGAACTTCAACCACAAGCTTGTTCATATTGTCTCAACTGTTGGGTTCAGCTCCTGGATTTTCAGCGAGTGAGGAACAAAAAACCAAATGAATGATTTTGAGTAAAGAAGAAGAAGAAGACAGAGTCGGCGGTGATGCTCATTTTGAGTATGAAGACAGAAACATCTTGTTGTGGGGAGAGAGAGAGAGAGAGATGGATAGAGGAGGAGGAGGAAGAAGGTAAATTGAAGAGGTGTTTGGTGTGTGAAGAAATGAGGGCCCTCTAATGGCTACCTCTCTGTCCGTTTCCTTCTAGGGTGTCGGGGTGGGGCTTCTCAGTTGGGGGGAAAAGCAAGCGAAAGAAAGGAGAGGATAGGTGTTCATTTATTGCCTTCTATTTTTAATCCAATATTATTGTGAAAATTAAATTCCCACTAAGCTTTCTTAAGTTTAAGTTTAATGGTAACTCAGAATGTTATGATAAAAGAACATTCCCTCTTAATATTAAAAATTTAAGGATGATGTCAATTTTTTAATTGTTAACTTTAATGTTTTTTTATTATAAAGGGTAACATTTCCAATTTTTAAAACTTTTATGGCAACGTTATATCTATAAAAACTTTTGAAATAAAATTTATTGAATAAAATCTTAAGAATAAATTTTCACCTTAACCCTATATTAGATATTATAATATGAACTTTGATGAGAGGTGGTTTATTTAAATATTGAAGTGCTGGTGGTTTTGTTTTATAATTATGAAGCGGGGCTGAAGTTTAGGTGGGGGAGAAAAAAGCCACAAGTATGAGTGAGATGAATTACTTAAATAGGGGGCAACCTAACATGTCACCGTGGCATTGGACTCTAACCCAAGACATTTTAAGATTGTGGTTGGAATGATCTTATTTATAAGTCTATTTTGACTAAAAAATTTGCTTATATTTATAAGTTCAGTTTTATGTAATAAATGAGATTGTGACAATTTTACCTATATTAATTGTACCTATAAAGATAGAGATAGAATAAAGAGTTAAAAAATACTCAATCATAAATGAGGACAAAGTTGAAAATTTACACACACAATCATTGAGTTAGTCATCTCTAGTCAAAGTGGACTTATAAATAATATTAGAGCAGCATAAGTTTTGGGATTTATGAGGTAAGTATGTGAAAGAAATTTTGTCTCGACTTGCGCAAAACCTAAATTTTGGTATGTTTCCAAACACTACTTTAATCATCCTGGCTGGTAGTCTAATGGATCCCTAAGATACTACTCCCCTCTGATCCTTATTATAAGGCACCAACTACCAATATTTTTTTGTCCTTATTATAAGGCACCAACTTACTTTAACTAACTCATTTATTACTTTTTTCCTATTATGTCCTCATTTTTAACTAACTCATTTAAAGTTACTCCCTCGGGTCCTTATTATAAGGCACCAACTAACAAATTACACAAACCAATAAAAACAGCTAAAGTCAATAAAGTTATCCTATAATTTAAGTAATTTCCAATATTGCCCCTACTATTTACCATAAACTCTAATATTATATTATTGTTACTCTCACCTACTACCCCTATTAATTATGGGTATACATGGAAAAAATTAATCAATGCTCCTTGGAAATAAGCAAGTGCCTTATAAAAAGGACCAAATATATTTGGTAGTTGGTGCCTTATAATAAGGACCAGAGGGAGTACATCATAAAAGTAGGGTGAAGTTGGAAACATTTATTAATTTTGGACCTAATTAATGAGTTAACTTGCATTCTTTGGTTTGTGAGAAAAAATAATTGATACCTTATAATAAGGACCAGAGAGAGTAAAACTCAAGATTTCTAGAAGGAAGGTTTAATGATTTAAGGTCATACAATTTTATTTTAGGTTTCGAGTTCAAATCATAAAGTAGATATTTATAGTATGACGGAAAATTGTGAACCTCGAATTGAATTCAAGATAATAATATCAACAAGAAAATCTCATAACTCCTTACAAACCAAACACATATCAACCCTAGATTTATATGCAAAGAAAATTATAAGGGAAACAATCATCTGAGGAAAATTATCAAAAAAACAAAAAGTAATTTTTTTTTTTGGTAAATGAGTAAAAATACACATGTGTTTTATACCCGAGAGCGTCTAGCACCATATTTTTTTTTTTTTAGTAAAAATACACACTTGGTTACCATTTTGGAGCAAAAATCACATTTCACCATTATATTACAATTAAAAAAAGATTTTTAGATTAAGATTAACTTTTAAAAAAATTGAATTGGAGTTGTAACCGGATGTGTTTGTGAGAACCTTTGAATCACTACATTACTTGATTTAAAGGGTTGTGATTCAAAGGGTTCAAGATGAAGTGAATAGTAACGTAACCGTGAGATATGACTTTTGCTCTAAAATGGTAATCATGTGTGTATTTTTACTCTAAAAAAATACACATGTATATTTTTGCTTCTTTACCCATTTTTTTTCCTTACTATTTTAGAAAGTATTCTTTTCTAGTATTTATCCCATATTTTCCTTTCACTTTTTCCTTCATGGATAAGGAAAGGTGATTGATGAAAGGGTTTGCTTGGCAGCACGGGGGAGGGTTACAAAGTGATTTTCGAGGCTTAAAAAGTTAATTCATGCACTTTATTTATATTTTGGATATTAAGAGTATTTGGCTTTGTGCAAAGTCACTATAATTGAAGTTTTTGGCTCTTTTTTCATATGAATAGTTTGAAGCTGGCTTTTGAACACATCATTCAAATAAAGTTATATCAAATGGACTTTTTTCTTATAAAAGCTTAGCGAAACAAAAATTATATCATACTACTTGTTTTTCGCCCCAACTTTAGTTTCTAAAGATAAACAAAAGTAATTTCTACAAAAGTTAATCTAAAGCCCTAAATTAAAGCTGGCCCGGAGTGTAACCAAAAATAATATAGTCTAATTAAAATATACAAGATATTCATATTAACCCCTAAAAAGTACAATTTCAATAAAAAAAATGAACAATCTCTCATGTGTCAATGATAGATCAAAATATATATATATATATATATATATATATATGAAATCTTAGTGTAGATTCGTCTATAAAAAAAAGTCCCATTATAAAATCTTCATTTAAAAAAGTCCCAAGAGACCTTCTCAGTGAAATAAATTCTAAATATAAACTTACATTATTAACAAGTATATATGATTATATTGACAAGTTAAAGAGTCGCCGTTGACAACCTCATATATGTTAACTAAAGAAGCTCTCGTTAACAAGTGTATATGATTATATTGATAAATCATAGAGTATCCATTAACAAGTCTATCTTTGTTAAGTAAGTTAGCTCATGTTGATAAGTATATATCACTATATTGACAAATAATAGAATAACTATTAACAAACTCATCTATGTTAACTAAATAACTCTTTTTGACAAATGTATGTAACTATATTGACAAATAATAAAGTGATAATTGACAAGTTCATTTATGTCAATAATGTCCCAAGAGACTTTTTTCATAAATTAATCTACATCAAGACTTATTTTATATTTTTTTTTTTCTAAAAGATCTCATTGAGATTTCCCCTAAAAAATATCAATTCACAAGTAAATGGAACATTCAGTATAAATCACACATAATCTAATAAAATTGGGATATTGAAGTATAAATCGAATTGTTGGCTAATCTTTTCTAACTCAAAACAACATGTTTTTTTTTCAAACTCAAAGAAGGATAAAACAAAATAAAATTTAACATGGTTGTCCCATCTAAAACTTTTAACTGGACTAATGAAAAATCTAATTTGTCAATGCATTGGTGTTATGGTTTATAAATTTAAATTTTGTAAGCCCAAAAAAATCAGTGAATAAGTTATTTTAAAATAAAATTGGAAGAATTTAACAGTAAGTTGTCTCAATCTTTTATCCTAAAAGATTTGAAAATTCTCTTTTTGGGACGATAAGCAGCTCCTTAACGAAATTATATAGAGCTGATAGAGAATTTTGAGAAATTCTTATATCATGTTCAACAATAACAACTACATGCTAAGAATTGCAAAATAATTTGAGTTAATATAAAAAAAATAATAAATATCTAGAGAAAATCGCTCTCAAGTATCACACAAAAACATAAACTACTTAATAAATATCTACTATCTACACAATAGATATTGTGAAGTGATCAATGAGAATGCTATCCCCATCCCCCATTTAAAGGCAAAGCATTGAGCATTCTAAATTTAAAAGCATGATGGTTGAATAGAAAAATATATAATTTACGAGAGCGTGAGACGCGCGTTGGGAGGGATTTTTCCTAAATGCGAACTGGTTTTGAGTGTCTTGTTGTTGTTGTTTTTGTGTTTGACGAGGTTTTTGTTTTTCAAAATTTATTGTTGTTGTTTTTGTGTTTGACGAGTTAGAACTTAGAAGTCAATTTCTTTGAGTTACATGTGGGCTGGGGCCTTTACTTTCTACTTCTCACCTAAAGTTCAAATTACGCAGCGTCTAGGTTTGAACTTTGCAGTTACCCCGCAATTTCTTTTCTTTTTGAGTTAACTTGTAGATCCGACCTGAAAGTACATGTTCGAGAGTAATGTTATCTTGAAAGTTTTTTTGGGTTCGTTGCTGCGGAAGTCTAAAGAGGTAATAATATTGCCCTTTCCTTTTAAAAAGTTAATAGTCAATATCAATTTTTTAACGGTCAATATTAGTTTTTTAACGGAAAATGACAACATTGTTACATTTTTAGAATTTCGAGGCGAAATTGAGTTTAAAAAAACTTTCAAGGCAACATTACACCTCAATGTATACTTTCACGGTAGATTTTCTACTTAACATTTTCTCTTTCACAGAAAACACACCCACACATGCAATTTTACCCTAAAAATACAGGAGCGTTAGTTATTAGAAAATTGGGAGAATTAAAATGAAGAACCTACAAGAAAAAAATATTTATTGAGAAGGACCATAAAAATTGTAATTATTTAGAAGGACCAAATATAAGAATATAAAATGAATAATATTAAACTACCCTTAAGGAAATATTCTCTATTCCCTCCTACATTCTTTCCCACCATAGTCTAATTTGAAAACTAATTAACACAAAATTTTAAATTTCAATAAATTAAATAAAATTTTTCTCAATTTTTCTTTTTGCAGAAATAGTATAGATATATCTATGAAATTAAAAAAAAAATCAATTTTTTCAATTTTTTTTTCAAAATTATAATTTGATAAAATAAACAAATTTTTTAATTAAAAATATTATATCGTTTAAAAAAAACTCAAGGTGTTTTATAATTTATTGTATATGTTAAAAGCAAAAAATTTTATGTGATTTAATTATTTTTATTTTAGAAAAGTTTTATGTGGGTTAACAAATTAATTTAATGATAATTAAATTAAAAAATATAAATAATCTATTATATCCTTAAAAAATGAAATGAGTTTATTTTTTATTTTTATAAAAAGAGCTTGATGGATATCAATGTTAATGCTTAACAATATAAATCTGAAAACTTGATCATATATTTATTAATTAAATGATTTATTGATTATATGAATATTTTACTTGTTGGGAAAAAAAAATTTAAAAAAATGAGTTTGAACCGTAGTTAATTAAGAAATATATTGATTTTACATAAGTTTGAAACATAGAAAAAAAGAATATACAATGATATTACATGTAAATGATGGGCGTGTGGTTTTACTTTTAGTTTTAGTTATTTTTTAATTATGAATGCAAGAGATAAATTGTTAACTCTTGGAAATTGACAGCATTCCAGCACATTTTCTATATCTTTTTGAATATTTTAGGTTCAAAATGTGCATAAAAAGTAAAGTGTATAGAAGAAAATATACATATCAAAGTATTAATAAAAAATTCAAAGAAATCCTTGTTATATTTTGTAGAGTTTTAGAGGCAATTGTGAATTGATAATTCCTCCTTCTTTTGTAGGAGGATAGAAACAAAGATTTGAAGCTCTAAAGAATCAAGAAACAAGGAAAAGAATGAAGGCAATGAAAAGATATATAGCTTAAAGGACTTGTACAACTGGCTCCAGCAAGTTGACAAACGTGCTACAGCAAGCTGAGGAAAATAGCTCTCTGTATGAACTGGCCACAGCAAATCGACCAACTTGCTGTGGCAAGTTGGGGAAAATAGCTTTCTGTCTGAGCTGGTCGCAGCAAGTTGTGCAACTCGCCGTGGCAAGTCGTGAAAAAGTACAGTTACGCGTTTTAACATCAGAAACAGAAAAGCACTATTTAACCTAAAGGAAAGGGCCAAAAATCACACTTCTCACACTGTGGAACCTTGGAGCAGCCACTAGAAGAGCTTGGGAGAGAGTTTTGGAGCATTTTGGAGGCTTGGGTACCAATCTCAAGAGAGATTTTGGGATTTCTACCTTGGTTCTTTCTCATTTTCTCCTCATTTCCTCTTTGTTTCTTCATGAGTTCTGTAGCTATGAGTAGAATTACTTTGTATTTGCATATGAGTAGTTAAACCTTTTATTCTAGGGTTCTTTTAACCCTTTGTATGGATTAATACTTGGATTTTTCTCTCTTTTGGTAGATAAATATATGTGTGTGTTGATTTCAATCTAGATTTAATGCTTCAAAGTGATTGATCTCCATTTAGATGATTTATTCACTTAGATTTGACTTGAGAAAACTAATCTAGGTGTAGAACTTGATTGAAATCATGCTTGTCTTGAAATTTACTTGATAAATGGATGGTTTGTTAGTAAAATAGAGATATATTTACTAATTTTGTATAGTCACATTAAGGTTGTTGCTTAAATAGTGATTCTCATTAATTATAGTAAGAGATTGTGCATTCTAATGAGAAGATAAACTTAATATTGACTTGAGAGAGCTTGTTAAGTGTTTGTGAACCTTAGACTAACACATATATGTATTGAAATACTAATAGAGAGGAAATTGATCAAGTGTTATGAAATGCAAAAGGAGAAGAAGAACCCTAGATTTTTAATTAACCCTTGAAATCCAAAAATCATTTGCTTTTATTAATTTTTAGTTTTAGAAGTAGTCTTTAAATATTTTCATTTCTTATCAAAGTTTTATTTTAGCTCAACTAAATTGAACTTGCTAAACTTATTGTTTGATCAATTTGTTACATTAATCCTCGTGGGAACGATAATCTACTTATCACTTTATTACTTGCACGACTCGTACATTTGCGAGGCGAACATAAATATAGGAAGTTTGATTACGGACAATTTAGTAATTTTTAATTTATATTATGATATTTGGTCCTTCTAAATAATTACAATTTTTATGGTTCTTCTTATTAAATATTTTTTCCTCCAGATCCTTCATTCTAATTTTCACTACAAAATTTTATAAGGAGTAATTTCACCTTAAAAATATTTTTTTAAAAAGCATAATTTACCTTAATTATTAAAAAACTAGCTTTGACAATTAAAAAAAAATTGACGTTAACTACAACAAAGGATAAAATTGTTACGATTTGGTTACAATTAAAGAAAAATTGTTCATCGCACAACTTCCATATAGCTAGAGCTCCTCAAGAATACTTTGTGGGCAAAATTACACTTTAATCCTATACATGCATGTATATATTGTGAACATTAATTTTAAAGATGTGAAAAATTAAAAAGTTACATATGTTTTTATAAGTATAAGAATGACGACAATATAGCTGCTGCTTCTTCTTCTTCTAGTTTTTTTCCCCTCCAACGGGACAACATATCATTCCTTAAAGATAGTGAAGTGGCAATTAATTTTTGGATTAAAGGGAAAAAATACACATAACTTTTTTTTCCAATAGCGCCTAGCACCACGTTCTTTTTTTTGGAACAAAAATACATACGTAATTACCATTTAGAGTAAAAGTCATATTCCAATGTTACATTACTGTTCACTTGATGAGAGAGAAAGAGATGAAGTGAACAGTAACATAACGGCAGTGAACAGTAATATAATGATAGGATGTGACTTTTGCTCTAAAATGATAACAACGTGTGTATTTTTACTCTAAAAAAAACACGTGGTGCTAGGCGCTCATGGAGAAAAAGTTTATGTGTATTTTTACACCTTAACCCTTAATTTTACAATGTAATTGGGATAGGAGGGAATGTGTACGTGTCATATATATAGAGTTTGATCAGTAGATTCCTTTTGAGGGCAGCTTAAAATTAAATCATTTGGAAAATGAATGAGTAATTATTCATGATTTTTAGTTGGCTTGCAATAAAATAACACATGCATTAATCATTCACGACACAGTTACGACCTAGCTATGAATTAAAAAGAAAATTATTTATACAAGTAGCTTTCAAGAATTAAAATAATAGGAAGAGTCACTACTATTTGTCCCCATGAGAAAATGGCAAGACTTGACAACCAAGGAGCCAACGATGGTCGATTAAATATGCATGTTTCTACATCCACTTTTTGCATAAAATAATGGAATCCCAACCCCACCCACCTCCCCCAAAATATATATAATGAATGATTGCTTTTTCTTTTTCTTTTTTTAATTTCTAATTTTTTTCCTTTTTTTTTTTTTTTGGTATGGGTGTCTCTAACCGCAATCAAAGCTAGCAGTCGTGATCTAATCATATCCATTCCTTACTGGGTTTAAAGCAATTAAAAAAAAAAAGTAACACTGGAGCAATACTCGTGCTTCTATTTAATTTGGACCTAAATGTGATACCTTTGATCCTAATATAAAACTCGGTTGATTTTTTTTTAAGAAATTAAGAAAGTTAATTAAATGACTAAAAAGTATTTATATTGATCACTTTTTTTAATCCAAACTAATTTATCTGATTTATAAACTCATATATAATTTAATCATACACAATATGATTAAATAACTTATGTAGTTTTCTTAATATCTCCAAAAAAATTGAATAAGATCTTATATTTAGAAATGAAAATAGTAACTTAATCTACTTTATTTTTCATATTTATCATGTTTTCCCAATTAATTTATCTAACCTATAAATTAATGTATAATATGATATTGCACATGGCTGTTTAAAGGAGATCAGGCGCATTTGTTGAATTAAATAATTTATGTTTAATTGTTTATCCTACTGGATAAGCAAATACGTATGACTCCTGGCCTTCCTAAGCTACTGGAATACCAGTTTGTATTTATACAAAAACTGAGTGAAAGGAAACCAACATGCTATACTGAAAAAATAAGTTATCAAAATCACATTTTATGAAGTTAGAGCTTGTTTGGGATCACATTTGGGACCCCTAAAGTGTTTATTTATACAAATTGAAATAAAACTCATCTCACATATCTATATTGTATATCGTAAGTCACTATAGAAAAGTTATTTTTTAAAGTTTCAATTGTTATTTCAAACAAACACGGAATTTTGGCGTCATCACCATGATGATATCAGCTTTCTTTCTTTGTCTTTTTTAATAAGGGCTTTCTTAATAGTTAAGGTTAGTGGGGATATTCTTTTTTTTTTTTTGACCTTGGTTAGTGGGGATATTCAATCTCAAGGAGATCCAAACATGATCTTCTTTTTCATTTTCCTTAGTTATTTTATTTTATTAAGTTACAGACAGGAATACTAACAACATATATGTTCTCACTTCTCTGAATTTGGTGTATGCCTCTTTTAGTAAACTCACATTGAACATCTCAAGATATTATGGTGATCAATTAGACCCAATCTATTTCAATAAAGTGATAAACGTATGATATAAAAGATTTCCTTGATATTAGTAATATTATTTATGCTATTAATTTGAAATTGATTAATGTTAATCCACGATCATACCAACAATAGAGAGACTTACCTATACTTAATTAATATATACTTTACTTTATTCACTCATCATCTAAAAAGCAGATTGCATTATATTTTCATTGTTAACGGATATAGCATTTTTGTTTGTTGATTTTCTAAAGTAGTATTGAAATGTTAATATTTTTTTAACAATAACATTCTTTTTTCAAATTTAACATTGAAAAACTATATTTCTTTTTTGTTCTGTATCTTCTGAAAGACAAAAATGTATACGAAAAATTTGAAACGTACGAGGTAATTTATATGAAATTAATCCTCCCCCCCCCCCCCCCCCAAAAAAAAAACAAAGGATATGCATTTAGGTTAGTAAATAGTATTCCAATAAATAAATAAAAAAATCAGAGTAAATTGAAATACACCTCCGTCCCTAAATATAAAATTCAATTGACATTTTTAGAAATTAAAAATAACTAATTAAATTATTTTAAAATATTCGAACTATTTTATCTAACTTATAAACTAATACTATATAATTTAATAATGCACAACATTTGATTTGATTAACTAATTTATATAGTTTCCTTAATCTCTCCAAAAAAAATTCAATTGAGCTTTATATTTAGGATCAGAAGGGGTATATAATTTCAATGAATTTTTAAGAATATTCCACATGATTAGTTATTATTAATAATTTTTGGATTACATTATTAAAAAGAATATATGGTATATATGTCCAAGGACGGCTATCAGTCTATCACTTCCTCATTCGGGCATTGGAGGGTGTATGAATAAAGATAAATGTCAAGTGAAGGTGGACGCTGATGCAGCATTCTGTCAATGGTGGATAAAAATATCACTAATGGAAATAAGTTTTTTTATATAAACTATCTAGACTGGTTTTGATAAAACTTACTCTCTCTGGTCTTAATTATAAGATATAGTTGACTTTTTTTTAGAGAGATTAAGGGAGCTAATTAAATTGCTTTAGAATATTTTTATTTTTATTTTTTCCTTCAAACTAATTAGTTTCACTAATAAATTAATATATAATATAAGAATACACAACATATAAAATAATTAAGTAACTTATTTAGCTTCCTTCATCCCTACAAACAAAGTTAACTTTGTCTTATAATTAGAAGCAGGGGTAGTATAAATTAATAAATAATATGAGGATACTGATGAGTATTTTGAAGAGATTAGATAATATATGTTATTATTAAGTAATTTATTTATAATATCTTTAAATTAATTAACTGGATCCTATATTAATAGTCGGAAGTAGAAGTACATCTTTTAATTTCGGCCCAGGACATTCTTAAATTCTGAAACCTCCTCTAATTCATTCCACCATACCGATGATTTCAGCAATTAGATTTTGACAATTTTCCCATGGTTATAAGTTTTTTATATGACAATCTAAATGATTAGATTTGAGTATTTAATTGAGGCAGCTTTCTAAAAAGCTATTTCCTACATTAACATAAATTTAAACTTAATTACGATGTTAAAGTAGCCAAAATTTATTAGGATTAATGCCCATTGGTTTCTTTTAATAGTTATATTTTCACAATAGAGGTCGTCAAAATCACGAGCAGTGTTATCAAAACCGACCAGATTGATTCGAAAACTGATGAACCGGCCGAGTCTATGTCACCCAACCGGTCTGAGCCACTAATTGGATTGGTTATGGTCAAAACCGGTCTGACTGCCAAATTTGGATAAAACCAATGAACCGGCCGAGTCTGTGAAACCCGGGCGGTTAGTGCTTTTTTTTTTTGTAACAAATGGGACTATTAGCCCTTTCTCATTCCTGTATTGGTGCATTTTTTTAATGATGAAAGAGAGTTTTTCATTGATGCACCACCTTTGGATTCTTAGCCATGATTTTATTGTGGTTATTTTGTAAACTCATCTTCTTTAATTTTGCTCCTAGTTAATTGGATTATTCATGTTTTAAACTTGTAAACATGTTTTAGATTCTTTTATTTTGTAAACTCATATATATATATATAAGTATGGTTGTATAATTTATAATTATAGTATGGTTTTCAAGACTGGGTTATAATTATGCGGTTCAACTAGTGACCCATTGACTCAGTACTCCGACCGGGCCGATGACCGGTCCGAGTCTGATAACATTGCTCACGAGTTTAAACAGACTCATAATAATGACATATAATTATATTACATACTTGAATTGTAAAATCGTATAAGTTTACTTTTATCAATAAATATATATTAATAGTGTATAACTAAATAATTAAATTAAAAAAAATAACAACAATCAAATTTAAATATATTTTAAATCTAAATAATTAAAATTTAATCTATTAACATTTATAATTTATCATATTCAATAAAAAAATTTGTTATAAAATTCATAAATAAAGTTATTGAGTATGATCAAATTAAAAAAGTTAGCTCAAGTTTAAAAGTAAGTTAACATAAATTTTTAAACTAGGAACATAAACATAGTAAACTCAATGTATAAACTCGTGAGTTTAATTGAATTTACAACTATCATGAGTAATTCAACTCAATTTTATAAGGTATTTTTTGTTTTTTACTCAATTTTATAAGGTAAAAACGTAGAAACGGTACATTTAAATAGTCAACTTACAAGTTTACAGCAAAACTTACTCCCTCTGGTCCTTATTATAAAGCACCAACTATCTTTTCTCACAAACCAAGAAAGTGGAAGTTAAGTCATTAAATGAGCCTAAAATTGATAAAAGTTTCCAACTTTATCCCTACTTTAATGATGTAAAATTAAAGGAGTTTGTTAAAGTAAGGGTATAATAGGAAAATAGTAATAAATAAGTTAGTTAAATATAATTGATACCTTATAAAAAGGACCAAAAATTGTGGGTAATTGGTGCCTTATAATAAGGACCAGAGGGAGTATATCTATTTGTTGGATCATGTGTCATCAAGGGCTTGCTTCCTACTCACGCTTCTATCCTAATTCTGTTATTAATTATTAGCGGTCATATTAAATGAAGGATGCATTAAAATTTTCAAATAACAAAATAAAATAAAAAAGAATTAAAGAAGGAGGTAAATATTCTTTGTCAGTGTTTTAAGCTTGATGAGTTTGACTGGTAGATTCATGTCGGTTGAGCGGGTTGTTTGCGGCGGAAGAAGAGCTAGCGTAAGATGCACAAATTCATTAACCGTCAAATTCATGGGTCGCAAATTAAGTTGGATATCCTTCATCATGTGATTTTTTTAAAGTTATAAATAAATGAATTAAGTATATTATTATTATTATTGTCGTCGTCGTCAACAAGCTAGTTGATATTGTAAGGGACCTCAACTCATAAGAAGAATAACACAAGATCGAATTTCACGAAACCTCCACGCTTAGACATCCTGATGAAGAAAGCTTCATTATGGTGTAAGAAATAGCTATGATCATATTTCCATTGAAAGCATTATATTTTTGTTATAAATAATATTTAGGTAAGTTATTTTAAAAATTGAAAATATCAAATCAGTCGTGTTCATATTAAAATGAGTTGTGAATTATTAATTAAGTATAATATATACTTCTTTAGAAAATAAAGCTGATTTGATATTTTAATATTTTGAAAGAATTTTTTAAAAATTTCCCTAATATTTGTTGGTTGGCTTAACTTCACCAACAATTTATTTTTTTAAAAGAAAACATGAATTTTTTTTATTTGTAACAAGAATATTAATTCTGATTATTATATTGTGATTTAAAAATTGGGCTAAAGTGTAACTTTATCCTAAAATTTTTTTCTATTGAACAATATTATTTTAGAAGTATTAAAATGAAATAATATTACCTTTTACTATTAAAAAGTCAACAAACAAACGACATTAATTTTTTTAACATTTAATATTAATTTTTTAATATTACATAGTTATATTACTGCATTTTTAAAACTTTTAGACAACGTTATACTCAAAAATATTTTCAGAACAATATTAGTGTCCAACGAAACCTCTAGAATAACTTTTTTAGGCTTTTTTCCCATAGTGCCCCTTTTTAGGAAACTATTTACCAAAATGCCCCTACTTTGAAACTATTTCTTATTATGCCCTCCTCTGGAAACATATTCCCAATCTACCCCCCTTTAGTCGACTAAATTTCGAGGGGTTCAAATTTTTTGAATCCCCTCGAAATTTAGTCGACTAAACCACTTGGTTTAGTCGACTAAACCCATTTAGTCGACTAAACCAAGTGGTTTAGTCGACTAAATTTCGACGGTGAGGGTTTTTAAACACCCCAAACGCCGCTAATCGGCTAGATCTCCTCCCCAAACCCCTCCCCCATCTTTTTTTCGCCAAAATCTCTCTGAATCCGTTGGTGGGTTGCGAAGAGAACTTCAATCAACTTGCATTTGCATCAATTTCGGTATGTTTTCGTCCCATTTTCGGAAATCCACCGTCGACATTGTGTTATTGCAAACCCCATTTGTGTTTTACTGTTTTGTGCTTAGATTTGATGGTTTTGTTGTGTATATATGATTGATTTGAGTTTTTCATTGGTATTTATGGAGGAAAACGATGAATGTATATGTTTATGATAATTTTTTTGTGTTTATGCGAATTTTTTTATTTTTGGACGAATTTATCTTTGTTTTTCATCAAGAATTGGTGGTTTTGTTGTGTATGTATGATTGATTTGAGTTTTTCATTGATATTTATAGAGGAAAATGATGAATGTACATGTTTATGATAATTTTTTTGCGTTTATGCGAATTTTTTTGTGTTTATGAGTATTTCTTGTTTATGTTGAAAGTGTTTGTTAGTGAAAATGATGAATGTAAATGTGAAATTGAGAATGATGAATGTTTCTTGTTTCCTGATTGATTGTAACGTCCCTTTGTAGGTCTTTGTTCTCATCATGCGTCGTAGACAAGCTCCTGCTGACACCGGCAATGTGCGTGGGAGACGAATCAAGCATTGAGCATCGCGCGGGGCATCCTCTTCTAGGCAACAGCATGCACCGGAACCTGAGCCTGAGCCCGTTGTTGACCTCCCGTTTGGATATTTGTTTGAAAATAATGAAGTAGAGCATGAACGATTCATAAGGGATTTTGCTTCCAGACCCATCATTAAGCCGAAGTCATTAGACATGACATTTTTTGCACGTGAGGGCCTTGACATTGTGCCGTTGTTGGGAACTTCGCATTTGGGAGAGCTGGCGAAGATGAGTTGTCCCTATTCAGAGGTTATGGTGAGAGCTTTCTACCATAACATGATCTACATTCATGGTGATCTGCAATCTCGTGTCTGCGGGGTTGACATTCTGGTGACGGCTGACATGTGGACGGATCTTCTTGGATTTGATTTTGATGCTGGTGATAGATACCAGTTTGATGGGGACACCAATTTTGTCATGGAGAGATATGTTCGAGATGAGGCTGTTTATGCGTTCAGGAGGCCAAGAGGGCATAGACCTATAGTGACTGTGGGACAACTGACTGTTAGTTCTCGGATCCTCTTCTACGTCATCACCCACATATTGTTTCATCGGGCCTACAATCATTCACAAGTGTTGGAGGGTGACATCCCCATTATGTGGTCCATTCGGAATGACATTGAGATTAATTGGAGACATTATATCTGTTGGCATAAGTATAAGGCAAGACATAAAGGTGCACTCCCATGCGCCTACTTGGTTCAGAAGATTTTGGAGAAATTTGGTGTTCCTATGGACGATGAGGTGATGGTGAAACAGGAAGCATGGAATGCCATCTTTGGACAGCGCCTCCTAGAGCAGTGCAAGATCACTAAGGGTGCAGATGGTGGGTGGCACTACATTGGTGAAGAGGATGTTGATGCTGCTGCTGGCCAGGGTCCACCCTTTGTACCTCATGTTGGTCAGGGTCCACCTATTGTTCTTTCTGAGGTCGATGATGATGACGGCAACGATGTTCATCCTGAGCCGAAGGGTGGATTCTCCCTTAGTGATGTCATGCAGGCCATCCAACACCAGGGCAGGATGCAGAAAAAGAGGTGGAAGATAGAGAATGAAAGGTGTAGATGGATGCAGGCTCGGATGAAGTGGGTAGAGGAGACGCTTGGTCAGATGCAGCTTGGAGGAGCACCAAATGCTGCCGAGGGTGATGATGTGGCTGATGAGCACGCGGAGGATGATGGGAATCTAGAGAATGCAGATTAGATTTATGGTGTTCATGTTTTATGTACTTTCATTGACTTTATGTTTTATGTTCGGACATTGAAACTTTATGATTTTTTGTTTAGTAGCTTCAATTTGTGAATTTCATTACACATTTGATCCGCTAATATCCCAAAATGAGTCAATGATACCATACAACATATCAATCAACTGAATGGTCCAAATTTCGAAGCCATTAACAACACAATTCATAGTACCCTAAATACAAAACATTCTACATAGACTTCAAGTTTACCTATTCCTCGTTGGACATGTGCGCATATTATGACCGACTTGGTGGCAATTCCTACATCTTTGCTGACTGCTTGAGGGCTGAGACTCCACCCAATCCATCTCATTTTGTATTCTTGTAGACTTTGGTCTTCCCTTTGTGCGGGCCAAAGTTGCATTTGAGATAACTGTTGGGCCCTCTCCTTGTTGAATTAACAATTCATTGCCTATAGAATACCAGTGTGCTGCATATACCTGACTAATGTATGGGATAGTGAATACCAGATCAACGTAATCATAATGGTTCAAATTCTCCATCTTGCATACTGCTAATACGTGGCTGTAGGGATATCTTCTTGCTGTGAACTTCCCACATTGACATTTGCGATTTATCAAGTCAACCCTCATTATGTCACCAGCAACATGTATAGATTGATTATATGCGTCCTCAACCTCATATAACTGTAAATCTCTGTCATAAAGCCGCACACGGTATATAACTGTCATCTGGTCCATCCTTTGTAAGTGTTCTTCAACCTTTTTTGACACTATCCTACCTGCAGTGATATTTTTGTTAATCTCAACACGCCTGATGACAAAATATTCAACCAGTCTACTACAGGTCATCTTCACCAAAGCCATTATCGGCAGATTACGTGCACCCCTAAGGATCTTGTTCACACACTCGGTTAGGTTAGTCGTCATGTGACCAAACCTCCGTCCGTCTTCATCGTAGGACCTACACCATTTTTCTTTTGGAAGCCGGTCAAACCAGGACACAACCTGTGGGTTACAATCAATAAATTCCTGAAACTTCTGGTCAAACTGGATCTTTGAACTCATGTACCCTGCATAACATGTTAAAGCAAACTCATAACAATGGGTGCATTACAAACATGTTCAAGTATGTGAAGGCAGTAACCAAAGTGTATACTTTCATACCTAAGTTCATAACTGTTTTCTTTAGTTGCACATCCTTGAGTCTGGTATTAAAGTTGCTCGCGACATGACGTAGACAATACACATGATAGGCATACGGAGGCTGCCAATTGCGATGATCTTTAACCGCCTTTATGATACTGGCGTGACGATCAGATATCAAACAAATGCCCGTCCTCTACGTCACATGATCACGTAAGAGACAAAGAAACCACCACCAGTCATCATATTTCTCACCAAGAGGAACAACAGCAAAGGCAATTGGTAAGACCTTCCTATCCCCATCCTGTGAAGTCGCAATCAAGAGAGTACCTTTGTATTTTCCGTATAAGTGGGTGCCATCAATTTGTAGTATGGGCTTACAGTATTTGAAGGCTTTAACTGTCTGGTTAAATGTCTAAAAAACTCTACGAAAGACGCGTAAGTTGACATAAAACCGACGATGGTCGGAACATTCATCTGTATCAAGCCTGAAAACAGAGCCCACGTTAACCTGCATCATGTATGTCAACCAATTGGGTAAGAATGCATATGATTCCTCCCAATCACCAAATAACTTCACAATGACCTTCATTTTCGCCTTCCAAGCCTTCTTGTATGTTATATTATATCCATACATACGTTGCATCCTCTCTTCTATCAGCGCTGGCTTTAAAGCTGGATCTTCTCTTAACATACCTTGTTAAAGCATAACAAATTTCAGAATAAAATGTCAATAAACAAACAGAAGTAGAAAGCAACAAAAATACGAAACATACTGATAATGCATGCACACATGACATTTGAATCCAGTTGTCCATGATCCCGGGTAAGACTCTGGTTCAGGCAGGTGTGATCGCTAACCCACTTACGGACCACCCAACAATTTCCATTCTTGCCTGTCATTGCCCTCATATACCAGGGACAACCGTCAGCATGATTTCGACACTTCATCACAAACCTCCGTTCATCACTTTTTTCAACTTTGGCTGAACGATGAGTCTTCATGCAACTCAATTTCACGGCATGATGCATCTCAGACTTAGAATGAAACTGCTGATACACATATAATGAATCGCCTAACTGTCATCCACCTTGCATGTCATCATCACCATACAACATCTCTAATTCATCGTCACAGTCAACCACACTAATTTGAGAATAGTGCGGGCTTTCGGTCCAAAACGGCTCACTATCAAGTCTAACATCTGTCAATATGAATTTTCTGTCAGAACCAGTAAATAAACATTACAAAAACAACCACAAATTCAAGTCTACTAAATTACCACTACTAATTGGGTCAATACGAAGTGGTGGCATTGTTGCAGTCCCTGGGTTTACTAGGTTCGGGCAAGAATCAAAATCACCCTCCACATCGATATCTGAGCTGTCACCTAGTGGAATAAACCTCTCAAATTCTTCCTCCTCATCGCTGTGCATATTCTCATCTTCCTTATCTTCCATCAATGTTACCTGACTTAACACTTGTGAAGGTGCAGATACACCAACATGTCTATCTTCTTCACCAAAATATTGTGGGGATCTTGGATGCATAGGTATAGATGATGATTCGCCAGATTCAATTTCAACATATATCTCAATAAAATTTTGTACTCTCTGATTAGCAAATGCATCTATGACACAATCTACATCTTCATCATCACATACATCGGTACTAATGTAGTATACATTATCCTTACCCACTATAGTCTCCACTTTGGCAATTAACCGATGAATGCATTGGCTGCCATGTAGCCCCAATTTTTGGTAAATTCTTTCTTTCAGCTCGTTGTATGTAGTATCCCGTTTGATTTTCATCATTTTCATTTTCCCTTCAAATTGAACACCATCGGGACCATCAAAATACCTCCCACTGTGGTAGATTATAGTCATGTAAGTGTTTGAACTTGAACTCATCTTTGACACCAGAATTTTAGCTGCAAAATGGAGGGTTTTAGCTGACCAAATAAAAAAATTTATGAAAAACGAAGTGATATTCTTCAAAAAAATAAAAACCACTCAACCGATGTAAATCTTTTCACTTTCACATGTATATTCATCATTTTCCTCCATAAATAGGAATGAAATACTCAAATCAAGCAAAGACACACAACAAAACAACCCAATCAAAGCACAAAATGCAAAAACGCAAGTGGGGGTTCGCATAAACACATAAATGACGACGGAAATCTTAAATGGAGATGAAAACATACCGATATTGACACAAATTCCACTAGATTGAAGTTTCCTACGCAACCCACCAAAAGATTCAGCAAGGCTTTGACGAAAAAGAGAGGGGGAAGAGGTTTGGATAGGTTTTTACAAGATTAGGGTTCATGTTGTTGTGGTTTGGGGTGTTTAAAAATCCTCACCGTCGAAATTTAGTCGACTAAACCAAGTGGTTTAGTCGACTAAATGTCGGGTGTGGGCTTTTTAACGCCCACCCCTGTAATTTAGTCGACTAAACCACTTGGTTTAGTCGACTAAAGGGGGTAGATTAGGAATATGTTTCCAGAGGAGGACATAATGAGAAATAGTTTCAAAGTAGGGGCATTTTGGTAAATAGTTTCCTAAAAATGGACACTATAAGAAAAAAGCCAACTTTTTTACGTTAAACTTCAAAAGTTTACATGAATTTGAGAGAGTAATGAAATAGGAATGGTGGGAGTGATGTCCCATCATAGATTACAATAATGAAAAATAAGTCTGATAGAGATATGAATGTTGTCCCATCCTTCGTACTTTGTAGGTTAGCAATTGGCAACTTGCGTTGATTATAAGTCAGAAAATATCCTCTTCTCATCCTATTTTCTTATTTTCTTTTTTTAAATCATTTAGATTGTTGATTGAGAAGAAGAGAGAAAAATTAAAGTAATATTATAAATTTTTTAATTGAGTAGACGGATATGATTTAAAAATGATGAAAGAAGATTAAAAAAAAAAAAACTAACCTTTATATTGACCCCTCCACAGCCATCTAAATTCTAAACCACCACATGCATCCTAACTTTCTACCTAAATTTTATTTTCCTTTTCTGTTTTTATTTTCCTTCTATTTTTTAAGCATAAGGATTATATTCCATTAACATTAGAATGCAAGTTTTTTGGGTACTATGAAATAAATGGTAGATCCCTCCCTACTAGGTTGTTTTACATGTACAAGAGTTAAAATTCAAATTCTTTCAAACTTACTTGAGTGACAGGAACTTCATGCATGCCAACCTAAATTCGTTCTAGCAATTTTTTCCTTAATTTTCATATTTGGCTTTAATAAGATTTATAGTTCTCAAGAATATACTTAGCAATTTTTTTCCTTTTACTAGTGATATGACCTGGAGCAGCATGATGTATGTTTGACCAAAAAAACAAAGCAGCATGATGTATATGTACTAACTCTTAGTTGTGCATGTGAGAGTAAAACAAATGGAGAGTTTAACAATAACAAATTGATAAATTGAGTGAAAAAAATTAACAATTTGAGTAAAACAAGTTAAGAACTTTAGCTAGTTACAATTTGAATATATAAACATTTTGTTATCGTCTATCTAGTATGATAATTTGCTAGAAAAAAATATTTAGTGATTATTGATTATAGTGTCATTAAATGGTCAATTGATATTAGGATGTCAATATGTCAAATAGATTGTGAAGAATATTGGATAACTACATGATTATTTTGTTAGTGATTCAAGGTATTAAATTAGTTTTAGATAGTATGGTACAATGATGAGAATTTAAATTATTTTTTAATTTGTTATTCTCCATTAGTCTGGTATCAAGTTGACTCCAAACTGATCCATTGACCATTGACATATTGCCTTAACCAGTTTAGAGACCAGTCTGGGTTTGATAGCCTTAGTTTTAATACAGCCAATTCACAGTTGCCATTTTGAAATTGGAAAAAATTACACTATAAGAAAAATTATTAACCCAAAGAAAAAGCAATCTTACCCTTTAAGCTAGTTCAATGAATAATGAAAATTGAAACAACGAGGGTTAGATCTAATTGAAGAGCCTAGTTTATAATATGGTGAGATTGTAATGTAATTTAACTACAAATGAGATTGTAGTAAGATTTACATCACAAATGAGATTGTAATACTTATAGTTTATTCAAAGGGTAAGATGATAGTACAATTTACACCACAAACACAATATTATATTAAAGATTAGAGGTAATATTTCACTAATTAATTTTTACTCCAACTTTAATTTAAAGGTCAGTTATAACTAAAGTCAATTTTGCCAATGTTGATCCAAATGTACCTTTAAATTAGTTAAGTTAATTATTTATAAGAAATATATATGTTAATTTGTATATATTACTCCATTGATGGAAACAATTACATACCTGAAAAAACAAATTAATTAAGATATCATATTTAGTACTAAAACAAACCCTGAATAAGTTCTCAATCAGGTCATATCCGTCTGTGTATGGCGTTTTATTCCCCGGTTAATTCTCTTGATATTTCATGCTACCCCAAGTTATGGACCCTAGAAAATGGTCATTTTAGCATGTTTGGTCAGATTCATAATGTACAATTTTGGCGACAATGAATCCTCTGTCTGGGGTACATATGGCCTAGGAAATGTTTGACACTACCAGGATATCTTGGGCCGCAGTCAATAAAACCATTTATTACCCCTTGACATTTTGCTGCAGTATTTGGGTTCGGCCTTGAATTGATTCGCGACTATCAACATGGGTTGCCACATTTTAGGAATTAACCTTCCTATAGAATAACAACAAAAACATGACATAATTAATAGATGTCTGAGTCTCTTGAATATGATGTCTTAGATTTGAATTAGGCTATGTACATGGAAAATGTTTTATTCGAAGAAGTAAAACTTACTTCGGTAATCTCTAATCCATGGGAGGATTAATCTTTGACTATAGAGGATACCACCTAGATTCTACCGGAACAATACCTGCCTATAGAATCACAAATTCCAAGTATAAATGCCATCCAAACATGTTTTCATTGGGAATGGAATGAGGATTCCATCCCTAACCATGTTGGGAATTGAACGAAATTGACCCTCAATTCTGTCTCATGCTCACTACTTTTAATTACTCCTATGCACAAAGCCACACTATATTTTTTTTTTTTTATATCATGGTTGATATATGAGTATTATTGGACTCAATTTTATAATTTATGAATAATATAAATTATCAAAGTTTTAGTATTGTATATAGTAGCGTATTGTTAAGATTATTATTTACTAGTTGTATAAACAGAAGTTGGGTATCATGGTGTTAAAAACCAAACTTAGATTGACTGATTAGATCATTGAATCGATGAACTAACCTCTTATACATCCTGTTTAAGGGTTTTGAATAAGGCACATTACTATAAAAAATGGTTTTTAGATTGCCTCATTTAGACTTGTTTATAGAAGATTAAGTCTGAAAAGTATGACCAGTGACAGTTTCATAAATATAACATTTTTTTAAGACTAAACTATAGAGGATCAAGTCTAAAAAGTATGATCTGTGACAGTTTTATAAATATAAAGAACACTTTTTCGACCGAAATATAGAGTACCAGGTATAAAAAGTATGACCGATGATAGTTTTATAAACATAAAGAACACTTTTTTAACCAGATTATAGAGGATTAGGTCTAAAAAATATGATCGGTGATAATTTTATAAATATAAAGAACATTTTTTAGATCAAATTATAGAGGATCATGTTTAAAAAATAAAAATGTCTACTACTTTTAAGTTAAAAAGAAGCCAAAGGCATTCACTGTTACAAATAACATTTTGTTCCCTCTTTCTGTTATCCTGATTTGTTTCCCTTTTTCCTTCCCTTGCTGATGCTTATAATCATAAACAAAGCCTCTTAGTTTCCTCCCATTTCCAGCTTCTCTGGTCGTGCATGAACAACATATTGCTTGATTCCGCTGCTTATTTTGTATTTACCAACCGGCAAGGTCTCCATTTCATATTTGGCTAGTTCGTCTTTTCTTGAGCTTCTGGTTCGTCGTTAACATTTGGAAAGTTTTACAGGTTTTTACTTCTTTTTTCTGGAGCACAAGTCACACGAGGGGGCTCATTTCTTTCTTCCCCCCCCCCCCCTGCCTAAGTCTGTTTGTTCTTTTTGGTTAGATTCTCTCCGCCGCTCCTGCTCAGATTCTCTCTGCCGCGTCCATTTTTCCAAAGTATACTGTCCTGGTTGAGATCCTTGTCGTCCGTTTCTGTAGTCGCTGTCAAAGATCCTTCCATAACCGCTCAAAATGCCCAAAGATCGTGCCAGCACCGCCGTGGAGAAGATGGAGGACGAGCTCCCTTGCCCGCCAAGGAACCTTCCTTGCCTGCTTCTACTAGATCTGAACACTAAAAAACATTGGTTTTTTGTGACGGAAAAATTTCGTTGCAAAATTCCAATTTTCCGTCACAAAATATGATTGCGACGAAATTCATCCGTTGCAAAAAAGGCTTCACAATTACGACGGAATTTTGTTTCCGTCGCAAACTCTTTTGGGTTTTGTAAAACCCAAAAGGGTTTGCGACAGAACCCAATTCTGTCGCAAAATTAAAAAAAAAAATTAAAATTTAAAAAAATCGTAAAAAATATTTATAAAATAAAAAAATTAAAATTATTAAAAATATATAAAATTGCATGAAAAGATATATAAAAATGATCCTATATATCTATTTCTTTCCACTGCATACTCACAACCTACGTCCTCATCTTTCTCTTGTAGCAAACTATATACATATACATATTCATACCCACATCCAACACATGTACAGACAACACAAACATGATAGGGAACACATAGTAAAATATATATACATACAAAACATGCATAGAAGTTGTAGAATGAAAGAATGAAAAACGAAGAATGAAAATGGGGAAGGGGAAAAAGAAGAAGAAAACAATGAAAATAAGATACTAATTTGGGGAAGAAGAAGAAGCAAAACTGAGATCCCACGTGATTGAAGAAGAAGAACAAGAAAGCAATGAAAAACGAAAGAAAATGAAGAAAGGAATGAAAAATGAAGGGAAGAAATGATGAATGAGAGAAAGAATCGGGGGGAGGAGGAATTTATTTTTCTGACGAAATTTTGCGACGAAATTTATTTTCCATTGCAAATTTAAAAAATTTAGTGACGGAATTTATTTTCCGTTGCAAAAAGGCAAAATTTTGTGACGGAAAAATTTTCCGTCGCAAAATTTTTCAAAGGGTTTTGCGACGGGAAAAAATTCTGTCACAAAATTTTGCTATGGAAAATAATTCCGTCGCAAAACGACGGAAAAAAATTCCATCACAAAACCTTTGAGGTTTTGCGACAGAAAATAAATCCGTCGCAAAACCCTTTTGGGTTTTGTGACGGACTTTTTTTCCGTCGGAAAATTTTGCGACGTAGTTTATTTTCTGTCACAATTTTTTTTTATTATTTTTCATCAAAATTTTGCGACGGAATTTTTTTCCGTTGCAAAATTCTGCCTTTTTGCGACGGAATTTGAATTCCGTCACAAAAATCCCACCTTTTGCAACGGAATTCAAATTCCGTCGCAAAAACCGTCGCAAATTCACTATTTTCTAGTATTGGAACTTTGATTTTGGTTGCTTGAAGCTTGTGATTTTTTTTTGTTAATCTAGACTTCAATTTCACCTCTGATTTAATATACATTCAAATTCGATTTCCATGGTGAATAATTTTTGTTTTAGATTTTTGGGGTTTGCATTCATCTTTTTTATTTTTCTTGTTGGTGTTGCTTCTTCCTCTCTGCTTTTCATTCTCTGTCGCTGATAATGAAGGGACATTCAAAGATGTTGCTAGATCTAGTTCA
Organism: Acacia confusa; assembly: GCA_037074495.1. Taxonomy (NCBI): domain Eukaryota; kingdom Viridiplantae; phylum Streptophyta; class Magnoliopsida; order Fabales; family Fabaceae; genus Acacia; species Acacia confusa. Next base: position 38,681,289 of record CM073502.1, on the reverse strand, counting down.
CAAACCCTTTCATGTCGAAGTTCTAATTATGGGATGGTAGTTTCATTTATATATATTTTTTAAATTATTTTGAAACACTTTTAAAACCAGTTGTTTTGTATAACTAGTCTTAAAAGTCTTCAAATTCTCACTTTTAAGATCGGTTACTTTACACAACCGATCATAAAAGTTCAACTTTTAAGACCTTATATTTTAAAAGTTCGGTTTAAAAAGTGTTTTTTTTTTCAAGACCAATAGCGCATCTGATTTTATAAGTAACAAACTTTTTAGACTATCTATATCAAGGCCAGTTCCATAACCAATCTAAGAAGCATTTTTTATCTGGTCTAAAAAACCTTTTTTGTAATAGTAGCAATTGAGTTGAATTTATAAATATATATTTCGCTTTATTGAGCTTGAAAACGTAGTTTTGAATGGGTGAAAATAGTAGTTTGCTAGATTCATACTTTAATAACCATTATTTATTGAATTATGTATGATCTATAATATTTCATTTAATCTTGGATTAGTATCTTTTTGTTTAAATATTTTTTCAAGGTTATAGTATTAAGTTATTACCATTGTGATTGGATTGATCTGGATTCAATCATGGCTAAAGCACTAACCTTCAAATTAATGTTTCGACCGATTTAATAACCATTCTATTTTCAGGATCTTAACAACTATTTATCATATACACCTATATATAATATTAAATGGACAGAAAAAACTTTAGGAAAATGGTGCAATTGGCGTCAAACTTAAAGGGAATTACTTATTAAAAAGGAGTGGAGGGGTATATATAAATATCTATAGAAAAAGATATCCAAGAGAGACAACTGTAAAACACCGTAAAACATCCAAAAAAAGACAACTACTTTGAATAGAAAAAGACATTTATTGCTAATATGTCCATTGAAGGAAAGTACCAAATTTCAGATCCGTTGAATTAAATTTGGAATTAAAACAAAATCCAAGAGAAATCTAGCACTCACCATATATCATTACCTTGTCTCTCTTCCGTACAAATGCAGCTAGTACTTCTCCTCTTGCCTTCACTCAACTTGGCTCATCTAGAGAGAGAGAGAGAATAGAGAAAGAGAATATGGATAGTGATAGCTCGCAATCTTGCTCATTGTGCAGGCACAAAGGTAGTATATGCAAAGAGGAATGTGAATACAGGCAGATTTTCCCAGGAAATAGGTACCAAGAGTTTGAGAAAGCAAAATGGCTGTTTGGTTTGAAAAACATGCTCACTGTAATTCAAAGTGTGGAGGCAAATCAAAGACAAGTTGCTGCAGATTCTATGTTTATGGAGGCTAATGCCTGGAGGAACCACCCTGTTGAAGGGGCTCTTGGCTTTGCTTCTGAACTCATTTCTCAGATTCACTCTCTCTGCAATCAACTTCAAGCAGCTAAGCAACAACTTGAGATCTTCAAGCTTCAACATTATGATAATAATAATGGCCTTCAAACAGTGCCTATTTCTTCTTCACCATTTGCTGCTTCTTCCTCCTTCTCTTCTGGAATTCCTGTGCAGCCTAGCCAGCTTCATCGTTCTGCTGACATAGTAAGCATTTTATTTTATTTTTTTATTTCTTACCCCCCTCTCTCTCTCTGGGGTCCTCAGTATAAAATAAAATTGAATTTTTTTTTATATATATTAAGAAAACTAATTAAATTATTTTAAAATATTTATATTTATTATTTTTCTTTAAAAATTTTACCTAATTTTTAAACTGATATATAATTTAAACATACACAAATATGATATGATTAAATAAATTGTTTAACTTTCTTAATCTAAAAACAAAGTCAATTATATTTAGGGCCAAAGGGAATATTACTGGTATTATTGACACTATGAAATGAAGGAAAAAAAACACACGGTGCTATAACTTACTTGTGTGGATTAATACTTTTTTTTAAATATTATTCCGTCATTAATATAAGACATGTTTACTTAATTTGATTATACTAATAACGTTGATTAAGTTAATTAACGCAACCTATATTTTCTAAAATACTATAATCATATTTTTTAATTTTGTCATTCACTCTCTTCCTTTATTATTGTTGAAGGAGCATTAATAATATGAATAAATTAAGAAAAAAATTGACAAGTATAATAATTCTATCTTATATTTAAAATCAAAATTAACCCTCTAAATATATCTTGTATAGATTAACTATTTAAATATATCTTATATTAAGGACCAGAGGAAGTATTTTCTTGGGGTTATTTGTCAATATTTTTTTATAAATTTTAATTAAATCAAATTATTTTAGTTATAATTGAGCCGACACTAGTTCAATCACGGGGATAGGCCTCCAATTCTCAAAACTTGAGCTTGGTTGGTATGATAAGCCAATTGGGCTTATTTACTATTTAAATTAGGCTTATGACTTTTTTTTGTTTAGATGAAATATTCTGCCAATTAAATTTATAGGTGAAAGTATATGTATAAGTAACTTATGAATAAAGTAGCTTTTTTGACTTGTCATGTAGTTGAGTTTATGGGCCTACGTTCCTAGTTACTTATATAATATTTATTTGATTAACTTTTATATTTTAGTATTGCCAAATTTTGTAATTTAGCATTTTTCATAGTTTTGATAATTTTTATTTTAAGTTTTCTATTATAATTATTTTAAAAGTCACTTATCTATAAGTCATTTTAAACAAGTTTCACAATTTGACTTATATCCAAAAGCTACTTATGCAACCATCAATCCAAACATAAATCATATTTTACAATCAGACTTTTACCCAATTAAACTTTTCTATAAATCATTTTATCCATCGGTATCCCAAAAAAGCCCAATTTAATGTCTCAATTGCTTAATGATGGATTTGGGTTTCCTCCACTTTCACACACACCCACACACATTTTACCCAATCAAACTTTCCCATTTTCCATTCATAAGTCATTTTATCCATTAGTACCCAAAAAAAACCCAATTTAATGTCTCAATTGCTTTAACGATGGATTTGGGTTTCCTCCTCTTTCATTTCATATCATATATATATATATATATATATATATATACATATATATATATATATAGGAATAGATTGATAAACTTATTATTTGATAAGTATGTGGATATATTGGCTTACATGTATATAAAGTATATTATTATATTTGTTAGATATATTCTATCATTAAAATTCGTAAATTGTAATTTTTTTCCTTATTCACACACTTTGTATTTGTTTAGGGAAATGTTGGATACTGCCTCCTATCCTAGACCCTAGATATAAGGCTTTGTTAGCTAACTTAAGTAAATTAATAATGTTAATTAAAATAGTTAATATGATATGAATTTTTTTATAACATCATAATTATCTTCTTTAATATTATCACTCTCTCTCCTATTTGATAATTATTGAGGGAAAGCCAATAAAGTTTATTTAAAAAAAATGGATAAATATATTAAATAAGTTTTATATTTAGGACTAATATTAAATTTAACTTCCAAATGAGATTTTTTACACTAAGCAGATGAGGGAGTAGTAATAATCTTCAAAAAATTGCTTTTGGGTGAATTCGGATTTTTAAAAAGTCAAAGGCTGGGTAAAGTTTGGTGAAATAATAATTTTGGCATTAACTATGTGGCGCAGTATGTACCAATAAAAATTATTGCACCATAATGATAAAAATTATTGCTGTCGGGGCCATAGCCCTTGTCCCAATGTTTGCAGGAGCCTTAAATCGGCTCTTTTTACACTCAGTGTAACTTGTTTTTTCACAATTCTTATTCTTTTTCATGAATATCTCACATTGCTTTTTATAAAAAAAAAAAAAAAATCAAAGGAATTACAAATCTTAACAGGACAATAAATTTAAAGATTTTGTTAATTCCAATGAAACATATTAGAAATGATTTATAAATATAATCAGATGAGTATATCCTAATATACTGATTCTTATAAATAATTTATTGTCATTTTATATTATTTTTAAATTAATATGAGCGCAGTGTAGTACTATTATGGAAGGGATTGTTTCGTGTGAAGAAGTGAAGTCATTAGATGTCCAACAAATCACGAGCCTCCTTCAATATTACAGGCGTGGGAGGGGTCGACAAACCAGGTACCCTCTGTTCCTAATTTTTTGTGTGATGAAACCTCTTTCCTATTTATAACAGAAGATTTTTCTTATTTCTGTTTATTACTAGTTCTAGTCCTCAATATAAAATTTAGTTAATTAATTTAAAGATTAAGAAATTAATTATTTATAGCATATCACATTATCTTTTGTAATACTTATGTATATATATCGTTATATTATATATCAATTTATAAGTTCAGCAAATTAATTTAGAAAAAAAAATGATGAATACAAACGATAAGATGAAAAAAAGTCTTATATATAGAACAAATATTCATTTCTAAATTAGCTCTTACATTTATGACCGGAGATAATATTGCTTGTACTTTGTTCTCATGGAGAAATACATATTAACTGGGTAAAATTGAAAAATTGTTAAATTTTAAAACAGAATTAGCAAAGCTTAAGGTTTTTCTTGTTTCCATGTTCAAAGTGACTTATAAATTCGAAGGGAGTGGAGGAGTATTATTCTTGTCTTCTCTTTGTTTTGATCTTTTCGCCCGGAAAGGAAGTACTCTTTCTATCTTTTTTATAAAATACAAATAATTAACTATAAAAATAAAAATTTGGTTAAAATAAATTGGCTAGTTGATTAGTCGAATTCTAGTTCTATACATGAATGATGAAAGCAAAACACTCTAACCATCCCGTCAAAGGTTCACTTGGTAGTAACAAAAATTAGTTAGAGGTACTCATAAATATCTAGAAATGCCACTTATTTTTCAAAAACATTTATGTAAGAAAAGAGAGTGGGCAAGTAAGATTATTAACAGGAGCGAGACTAACCAATAAATAAAGTAGGTAAAAATGAAAATGGGATGATTTTTCTCAATTTGTCAATCTATAATTTTTTATCTGTTTTTTATAAATAAAATACTAATATATTTTCGATTTTCATAACATAATGATAGCAACGAGACTAAGGTGCAAAAGAGGGATCAAAGGAATACTGTTGGGAGAGATGGAGAAATTGCCAATGCAGAAGTTTCAGAAGATGAAAATTAGGATTGATGAAAACATTGTTTATTATTAACTCAAACATTATAATATTTATTCATGATTGTCTGTTCTATTATTTTTTATTTAATGACATAAAAAAAATTCCTTATTTAAATCTATATCCATATACACCTTGTGGGGTTTGTCATCACGAGGAAATAATTTATTTATTTTTTATTTTTTTATAACGACACAGTTCAGTTGAGTTGGGTCTTTAGTAATTGATATGAAAAAGCTTTTCTTAATAACCAACACAAAAAGTCTTCCCTACAGTGGTTATAGTGTAAGATTAATTAGCTAACACAGTAGAATTCATCCTCAGAACATTTTGTAAATTGGTAAAAGTCAAATCAGGAACTCGTACCTTTCATAACTTCCTTTGGTTTAAAACTCTCTTGCCAATTAGTAGTACTATATATTCTCAATATTCACTAACCCAAAATTCGGCGCAAATGAATGATTTTTTCTGTGTGAAGGTCAAATAAAACAGCGCCATTTTCGTGGATCTTCTTTTTCTGCTTTCACTCCCTTTGGCCATCCATATCTGATCTCTATCTATCGCATACTAGTATATATTAATCATCCACACACACACACAAACACAAACACAAACACAAATAGAGAGAGAGAGAGAGAGAGAGAGAGAGAGGAAGGAGATAATCCAATTCTGAGGTGGTAGCAATAATAACAGGCATGGAATTCAACAAGGTTGGAGTTATCCTTTTGCTCTTACTCTGTGGTAAGCGCGCTGGAGCCCCTAAAATCTTAAATTTAATTATTTGTTTTTGCTTCATTAGTTTGCTTTCATTTAAATTTTCATATCATTGCTCTTACTCTTTCTGACGTACCTTAAATATTTATTGTTCGTTCATATGTTGTCTTTGATACTGCAATAATAATATTAGTACTTGTGATGATGATGATGGATGGCAATGATAATTAACAATAATCACAAATAAATCATCAGGTATAGAGCTATTCATGGGGAGGAATGATAATAATAAAGTGGGAAGGGTTGAAGCTTGCCCTCTATATTGCTATGCAGATGCAGCTTACATGACCTGCACATCTTCAGGGAATGAGCACCTTCCTCCAAAGTGTAATTGTTGCCTTGCAGGCAAGGGATGTACCATTTACAAAGCTGATGGCTCTCCTTATTGCTCTTCTTCTTAATCCGTTCAACTACCTATATGTGTGTGTGTGTGTGTTGGGGGGAATCAACTCTTCATGAGCTAGCTAGCGATCGAGCTTGTCTAGTGTGATGATAAAAACAAGTTGTCTAAAATATATATAAAGATCAATAATTAAGCTTTCTTGCTATTATGTATGGATATGAATAAAAAGACATCTTTCTCTCTGTTGTTGTTGTTGTTGTGTTTTTTTGGCTTAGACAAATTATTTTTATCCATTTTCTTCGTCAATATATCCACCCCGCTGAATTTCATGGAATGGATAGACTTCTGCAGCAAAGAATTTCATGATCCCCCGGCGCCCCGGGGGGGGGGGGGGGGGGTTGAGAAGATCTTTCTTGTTCCTTCTTTGTTGTCTTATTGTTTCTTGCATCTTAAAAGTGTATTCAAGTTCCTATTGATAGTCAACAAGCTGTCGGCCTCATCCCCATAAAAAAGAGAATGTTAGTTGATATGGTAGTTCAGTGGCCCCATTACTTAAGAAAGAGAATGCAAATTCAAACCATAAGAAGGGAACTTCTTTGCCTCCTAAGCCTTGAAAAGGATTAAAACCTTAACCAAATCACACAAAAAAAACCTATCAATATAGTACTCCCTCTGGTCCTTATTATAAGACACCAACTATCTTTTCTTACAAACCAAGAAAATGGAAGTTAAGTCATTAATGAGTCTAAAATTAATAAAAGTTTCCAACTTTATCCCTACTTTAATGAGATAGATTTAAAAAAGTTTGTTAAAGTAAGGGCATAATAGTAAATAGTAATAAATAAGTTAGTTAAATGTAGTTGATGCCTTATAAAAAGGACAAAAAATTTTGGGTAGTTGGTGTCTTATAATAAGGACTAGAGAGAGTATATAATTTAGCTAAAAGTGTCTTATATTAATGATAAGAGTGGTATTTTTAAAAAACTCTTATATTTTCGACCAACAATAGCTCAGAAAAAACGTCCTCCATCCGAATAAAAAGTTCTTTTATCCATCAATTAGTTATTAGTTATTTTTATGATTTTAAAACCTAAATCAGACCGGGCGATTGGACTAATGACCCGGTTATTTCTCATCCGATTCAACAATTTAACTTAGAGTTGAGCCAATAACCGGAGTGATTTATGGAAGCGAACCATCTTGCTCATCCTTGCATATACAACTTCATTCGTTGTTGATCCATTTCTCTCTCCTTTGTTTTGATAAAATTTACAAGAGAAAAAGGGGAAGAGATCGAGTTGAGAAGCTAAGTTAGGTGTGTGTGAAAAGAGAACCACAAGAATCACCAAAGGAAGGATGGCATGCCACAACTTGATATATTCATTTAATTTCTTATGTATTTAATTTTGTTCTTTTGTTTATCTATAATTTTAAAATATTTATAATTTAATATGTTCATAACTTGATATGTTGTATTTTTTTAAAAAAAAATTGAAACTTTATTTTTTACACATATATTATTTTATAAATATGTATGCATTTATATATGCATATTAATTTATGTCAGTCGGCATTCGGTTTGATTTTTAAAACAATATTTATTATTTTTAACAATTAAATATAATAAAATACATAATAATAAATAAACATATTAATTGAAAAATATATGAAAAGAAAATGACATGGAATGCATGAAGAAAAAGTCAAAGAATTATGATGAAGAGAAAATGCAAAGTCTAATGGACATGACCGATTTTCAAACACAATCAATCAATTGTGCCATATATATATGTATGTGTGTGTGTCTATATATATATATATATATATATATATATATATATATATATAAAGAAAAAAGAAAGTGGTGCCATGCGCACATCGACGGTGTGTAATCATTTTAGGGAAAGTGACTATTGCAGACCTTATTAAGGTATGTTAGTGACGAATAAAAACCTACAATTATTGAAATATTAAGCAAAAACCATGTAATTTTTGTTTTCCAATGCAGAAATCATATGGAAGAAAGGTGAAAATGAAATTAAAGCATACATAAGATAGATAAAAGCACTGCTATGATATCACTAAAGGAAAATAAACAGATTTAAATCCAATGAATTAATTATATTCATTACTATAAAAAAGCTATACTTAATGGTTATTTTTCTTATACCTAATTATTCTAAACTGTTATATATGGAGGTACTGTACATTCTCTAAGAAAATACTTAATGATTCTTAACCATTAAATATTGTGTATCCTAAGAACTGTTAAGTAAAAGTTTACTTACCATACTTAATGGAGTCAGTTATATAACATATCAATATATACCATACTAGAAAAGAAAGAGTTTTGGAAGGAAGGAGGGAATAGAGCTGGAAACCAACGGCTTCTTTTATCATCTTAAATAAAAGGAGTATAATACATAATATAGCCCGTATGTATTTTACTTATTTACTTCTTTATATCCAAAATTTATTATTTATATAACTAATTTATATATATTAAGAAAATTGGTTATGTTAGTTATTTATAATATAAATGTGTGTTGATTTTCATAAAATATTCCATATGATCATCTTCCAAATTAATAGATCCCCTTAATATATTAAATCAATAGGTATAGAAAAATTAAGAATTTAGAAGACGAAGTCAATTATTACATTTAGAAACAAAATTAATCCTCAACTAATTAACTTATATTTAGAAAAGGATGAAATATATAGTTGGTAATACTTGTTTAAATGTGTTTGGGCTTTATCCTAATCTACCAAGGGTTGATTTGATCGAGGCTGACACTCGCATGTTTAAGTTGTTTCATCTAGAGTTAGGAAATTAAACCGAGTCCGTCGGGTCAACCCTTTTAAGCTATGGGTTTTTAAGGGCTGAGCTTATAAAATGGAGTCTCAAAATGAAATCAAACTTAAAATTAAAAGGCCAGCTCTATAGGGCGAAGGGTTTAAAAAGGTTAGCTCTGTAAGGTCAAGACCAGCCCATTATGTGCCTGCTATTTATTTATTAACTTGTCTAGTTAGTAGTTGCCCACTTAATTTAGTAGCTAGTAAATTAGCTTTAAGTGTTTGTTCATGGGTTCTAACAAAATATAGAAGTTTCATTTTTCTATGTAATGTTCAAGCTCTTTTCGTACTTGCAACTGGATGCACGAATTCACATATGATGGTAATTTACTAATTTATATGTATTTGTTTTTGTTATAGAGTTATTTATCTATTTAATGACAAATACATAATAATTATATTATGATTTTATGATTTGATTTATTATTTGTTGTAAATAAAGATTATGGATGTATTCATGATGCGAAAAAAGAAATTTTTGATATTTTTACTTATAAAGCAGAGTCTACTACTTGAATAGAAGCACAACTAAATATATTTGAAATTGATAATAGTGGCAAAGAAGATGAAAATGATAATCATCATACTCATGCTATTTAATGGTAAGCTTCTTATGCTTTGTGAATTATTGGTGGATAATAATTTACTTTTGATTATGAATTAAAAACTGTATTTGCTTGTTGATGTATGTTACTTTGTTTAGACCTTAATGTTTTCAACGTTTATTTGATAAATTAGAACTTTAATTATTGTAATTTACTAATTATATTTATTTCAAAAAAACGAAGAAAAATAGTTAAAATTTAGAAAAATAGCTTCTGGCCTTTATTTGCATGCTCTAGAGCTGAATCTTGAAAAACGGATGTTTTTTCTTACCTCAGACCTAAAAAAGCTGGCCTTTAAGAGCAGGTTCTCGAAAAACATATGTTTTTCTCACCATATGCTTAAAAGGATTGGCATTTAAAAGTGAGCCTTGATTCTCAACTTTATTTATCCATATGTTAGTTAATGCTTTTACCCATAAAATATAGTAAAAATAATAAATACTAGATATTTTTATTAAAATAATAGAAGAAAAAGAAAGGCAGGGATAGATTTATTTTAAAAAAATGAAGAATTTCATTTAAATCAATTTGAAATACCTAAATCTAGATTCCGTCGTGCACTTTTAAAAGACCATAATACCTTTTAATTAAAATGATGTACGGAGCTTCCCATCATATTATGATCAGAAAAAAAGAAGAGAAAAGGGTAAGATGAAGGAGTGCATTTGAGCGACAAAACCAGAGAATCAACGAAGAGAAAAAATAGAGTGATTTCAGCCAACAAAGAAAATCAAAGGGTAAGTTTTGACAATTTCTCATTAGGGTAAAGAAGTAATTTTACACATAACTTTTACCCTCAGGAGTGCCCAGCATCATGACCTTTTTTCTGGATAAAAAATACACAAGATGTTACATTTTGGAAGCAAAATACCACGAGCCGTTAGTTGACTAAACATTGACCATTAAGTTTGACGGGATGAACAATAACGCGGGTGAAATTATTATTTCACCTTTAGTTTTAAGCTGAATTGAAATTACTATTTTGCCTCTAGTTTTTTATTTTTTTAAAAAAAAAACATTAAAATAAACCTTCCTTCGCCGGTCGTCGCCCTCCCCACCACCGGCTAGCGGCGACGGCGGCTTTTTTTTCAAAATATTTTTTTTAAAAAAACAAAAAACTAAAATAACCTCTCTCTCACCGGTGGGCCCCAACACCGGCCACACAACCCCCAGAGGTGGCGGCTGCGCGATAGTGTGGCTGGTGGTGAGGCCCACTGGTGGAGGAGGGTTCATTTTAGTGTTTTTAAAAAAAATATCAAAACTAGAGGTAAAATAATAATTTCACTTGCATTACGGTTCATTCCGTCAGATTTAACGGTCAACTAACGGTCCATGGTATTTTTGCTCCTAAAACATAACGTCGTGTGTATTTTTTATACAGAAAAATGGTCGTAGTACTAGATACTCCCTGAGGTAAAAATTATGTGTAAAATTGCACTTTTACCTTTCTCATTAACCCTAATGTTCAGGGTATAGTTAGCGCCGCACGATGGAATGTTGAAAGCGTCAACACGTTTGGCAGATTTGGGTAACTCGTCCTTAAAGCATAAGAGCTAGAAATTGATTTGATTATAATAATAAATAATGAAAGAAAATAATGAGGAGCACCGTGATTTTTTTTTTTTTTTTTTTTTTTATGGTTACATCAATTTTTGAGCATCAAATGACCACAGGCCAGTTTTGATGAATATATGGTTTAAAAAAAAAAAACTAAATCCCTCTTTCATCGCGAGCTGGTGTGAAGGATCACACCAAGTAGGGAAGAGAATTGAGGAGGGAATAAGGGAGAGAGTTGAGGGTAAGAGATCACATGATTTTCTTATCTGGAGAGATATATACTCAAAGGACCCAGGTATAAATTTGGATTTAGGTATTTCAAAATGAAATTAAATAAGATTTTTAAAAAAATCAAGAAATTATTATCAAAGACGATGCGAAAGTTCAATGGAAACCATCATTAAAACAAGATCATTTTTTCAAGAAAAAATTAATGTCATGTTTTTTCCCCTTGTTATTGTTTCTGATTTCTGGTGGTTTATATTCATCTTTTTTTGTTTTTCTTGCTCGTGTTGCTTCCTCTCTGCTCTTCGTTCTCTGTGGATCATGACAGAGAGAAAACCATTTGTTGTCTGTTATAAATACAACAACTTCAAAGATGTTGCTAGATCTAGTTTAAAGGTTGAGGACGAAGAGCCTGGAGTAAGGACGTTGTGGATCAGTGCAGGTGGAAGACGTCGTTAGTAGGGGAGAGGAAGGGGAGGGGAGTAACTGCATGGGAAGGGGATGGGGTGAGGGGGCAATTCCGTCTGAAAAAATCAACCCCAGGACTGATTTTCCAATACCAAGGAAGGGTATTGAGAAATCCCACAAAAGGTGGGATTGGTGCAATCCAGGATTGATGAAGCCTTTCCTACTAATAAAATGATTGATGCTTTGTGAATATAGAAGACTCATCTATTATAGTTAGGTGCATGACTCGGGTTAAAGTTATTTTATTTTTTTGTTTTTTTGATACAAAGCGAGAGGAGGGGGATCGAACCTAGGACCTAAGGGGGGAAATGAATCCTAATACCGCTGCACTACAAGTAGTGCTGGTGACTCGGGTTAAATTTAAATTAATCTGGGTGAAGTTCTAGATATCAAATGGGCCAAAAAAAAAAAAAAAAAATCAATGCCAATGCCAACCTTCCAATGACTTGTACTAAACAGGGTAACCTTAGCAAAATCAATTAATTATTATTTCTAAATTTAAAATAGTTTATTTATTTTCTTTGTCATTTTTTATTTCTTTGACGATATTTATCATCACACGTCAACCTTTAACCCGTTTTTTCACAATTAATTATATTACATAAATTTTAATTTTCATACCCATTTCAAAATCAGTTAATTATTATTTCTAAATTTAAAATAATTCACTTATTTTATTTTTAATTATTTTTACCTTTTAATGTTTATTCTCTTACAAATTAATTATTTATATTTCATAATCAACGTCAAAGAGTAGAAAATCATTCTCAACAACATTCAAAAGTTTGAATTGTTTATTTTTTGGGAATGAAAGGCCAAGAAAGACCTCAAACTATAATGAAGAAAAGATTGGGTACCCTGAGTTAACCATATATCTAATTCAATCCCCATCCTATAATTGACCACATCAATGTTAATTATTATGGTATGCCTTCCACTAGTTGCTCATCCAAAGTTTATGCGTATACGTATATCAAACCTAACCTAGCTATAGCTTGTTCATGTCTTTGCCTAATTATATACATTAGTACTCCGTTAAAAGTCTTGTCATTTTTTTCAACTTGTTTGGCTCATCTTATCAAGTTATCTATGATATCATTCAATTAGATATAACTATTAATTATGTGGACTATCCACAAATTACATGAGGAACTAATTGTTGTTCATAACTTGTGAAGCAAGTTGCTATGTTTTGCATTGATATTTATATCTTGATGTATTGATTGAATATCACTCTTTGACTTTGACTTTCTGTTCCTTGTGATCTACAATTCTATACATATTCCTTTTATTTACTTCTTCTCTACTTCTTCTCGTTGCTTTCATGAGACGTCAGTCTATTTAGACCATCCTCTTGCAGATAATTATACACAGGTACACACGCACTATCTCTATATCTAATATAAGACTTGATTGATTAATTTAAGAAGATTAAAAACTAAATAAAATATTTTAAAGTATTTATATTTGTAATTTTTCTTTAAACCTATTTGCCTACCTTATAAACTAATAAATAATATAATGATATGTATGCATAAGTATTTTAGACATACCATGTAACATATGTTATTATCAAATAATTTATTTAGTTTTTTTATCTCCCAAATTAATCAGTTATACATCTTATATTAAGAAATAGATGTAGTATTCGTAAGTCAAAGTAAGTTGGAGAATGGTTCTTACAAGCGTCTGAGGGCCCATTTGATTGGAAGAATTTGATTGTATGAAATGGAAGAAAATAAAAACATTTTGACCTTTGACATGATTGGTATACACGAGAATGAAAAATGGTTTGATTGAAAAATTTTTGTTTTTAATAGCTTAAAAATAATAATAAGATGGGTAAGAAAAAATATTAAACAATAAATATAAAATAATATATACATGATTCAATATTATATAAATATTAATTAACATATGAATATGAAATTAATAAAAAATAAAAATGCTCACTCCTAAGAAAGAAATTAAACTTTTAATTTCATTCCTCAAATTTTCATCGTAGCAAATAGGCCCTAAAGTCTTACATTGCAACCTGTTTATTTAATTTATTAGCTGACCATTTCACACTATATCTGTAATATCATTTAATTCAATTCAATTAATCTCTTTGACATTTGACTTTTGGTTGCGTATCATTCTGATCTGTTGTTTAAATATCGTGTGCCGACTAATTATCCTAGCTAGCTAGGAAGCTTCATTCATATCTTTTTTTTTCCCTAAGGATATATATCATACAATTAGGAACCATAGAGAATATAAATGTTGTGTGCTAATTAATCAGCATATCTAGCTAGGACCCATTCATATATTTTTTCCCCAAAGTATTATTAGGAACCATAGAGAGTATAAATACGAGGTCTCGCGACTCGCTAACAATACACATCTCTATTGTTGCGTGAAAATCATGGATTTCAACAAGGCTATTTTTACCCTTTTCTTAATTTTCGGTAAGCATTAATTATAAGTCCTCATAAACACAATTTCTCTTGTTCTATTTTTTATTTTCTATATTCTTTCCATTGTTACTTCTTTTCTTGTTACCATCTTCAAATAGGGGTAAGAAAAGCCCTTTTAAACCAGTTAAAAATGTCTATCTATATCGGTTTTCCAACCAGTATAAATACAGTCGATTGGAGTAGTATATTGCATTTCCTAAACTGGTCTAAAAAGACCTGTTTACACCAGTTATCTTAACATGTAGTAGAAAATGTTGAAAAAAAGGTTATGATGTAAAAATACTTATGAACTTTTACTAAAAGTGCATCCAACACTATATTCTTTTTTGATGTGTAAAAATATACATGAACATTTAATAGGGGAGAAAAAATGGCTGCACCATTAACTTCAACATAACACCGTCACATATGTATGTGCAAAAAGAGCCTAGGCCCCACTACAAAAAAGTGAAAAAACCAATTTGAAATTTCAGAAAAAAAAGATTTGTTTCTTATATTAAGGGCTATCCATATGAGAGAGACCGTTCCTTACAAATAGAATTGGAGGGAGTATATTATAATTAAGTAATTTATTTAGTTCTTTTAGTTTCTTCAAATTAAATAAATATATGCCTCTTACACTATTGATCACAGTAGTGTGGTGTAGTGAGTTATATATATGTTTGAGTGGCTGGTGCTATGGTTGTGGATGAAAATGTGAAAATGGTGAGTGGCAAAGTCTGTCCACAAATATGCTACGAGGAAGCAGAATACATGACTTGCCCTTCTTCTGGAAATCAGCACCTTAATCCTCCTTGCAACTGTTGCATGGCACCAACGGGTTGTATCATTTGTAAGGCTAATGGAACTCCTATTTGCACTGCCACTTGATGAACATTAATTTTGATTATTAAAAAAAAAAAACTGTGTATTTTCATCTATATATATAAATATAATCTATAATAAATTACAACTATAGTTGTTGTGTTATATATCGACTTGCTTTTTTCATGTGTTAAATATATATAGGTAATGCATTTTGGCATCTGATTTAGCTCGTGGAATAAGACTTCTCGTTGTTTATAGATACATACATGTATGTGTATCGCTGTTATGAATTTACCATTTTATATTACTTGAACATAAATTATCAATGTATCAAGAATAATATTTGATGAGCCGTAAATTTACCATGTTTTAAGGCACAAGATTAGCATGAAATTGATATAATATGATTAAAACGGTTAAGAATAATAAATTAAAAACATGGATTTGATGTCAAACATACCCTCACGAGTATTTTCGGTTGTTTTGCAGGTTTTTATTCACAAGGAGAAGGTAATTGGAAGAACTCAGGAGAAAGTCAAGAAGAAAAACCAACTTTCTGGTTGACCAGGAAGAGTTGGCTTTCTGCCTTCCTTTAGAAAGTGGCGCCCAGGGCGCCAGAAGTGCGAGAATTCTTATTTTTAATTTTTGGAAAGTTTTTAAGTCCCAAAAAAAGAAGAAAAATTAAGGATTTTTGAGATTTAGAAACCTAATTAGACCTAATAGATAAAAAGAGGCAACCCTAGCAAGAAAAGAAAGAACTTTTGGCACAAGAAAGAGCTCTACGGTATTGGAGAAAGAGATCGAAGCAATTGTGAAGATCAACCTTCCCCAACCTCTGAAGAACCATGCTCTTCATCTTTTCTTCTTTGTTTTGTTAATCTAGTCATGCTTGGCTAATTTCCTTTTTGTAGTTAGGGCTAGGATGAACCCTATGCAAATTTGAGTATTTGGTTGAATTCTTGTATGAATCTTGATTTCTTTGATTGAATGAATTTCCTTTGCTTAATGCTTTCTTGAAGATTGATCACCTTTAAGATTGTCCATAGGTTGATGTATGACAATAGAGATGTTGGTGCATCTAACTAGAACTTGTTAATTCATCATAAAATTGCATGACCTAGACATAGGCTTACGATTTATGCGATCATAGGATTCTGGTTCAAGATCTGATCTTTCTAGACAATACTAAGACGTTAGGTTGTTTTTAAAGATACAATAGACTAAGATAGCATCAAGATATTGGGACTTAGTTTAACCTTAGAGAATCGATCGTCAATTTGGGAATCATAATCAATTAGATCTTTAATTCAAATACTTGAAAGAGCATAGGGGGATTCCAAGTCCTCGCTACGTTTTACTTGACTGATTATCTTTTCTAAACATTCTCCTGTGAATCTTGATCTTGAATTCTTTTCTTTCTTTAAATCTTGAAATTCTGGATTGGTTTCAACTCATCTTTATTACTCAAAATTGTCCAACTAAGGCAACAATAGCGAATTAGTGATTGAATAGCTATTCCTCGTGGGACGATACTTTCTCACTACTTTATTACTTGTAACGACCGGTGCACTTGTCGAAGTCGCCCCTATCAATATTATAATTTGATATGAGAATTTTGTCTTTGTTCATATCCTTAGTGCATTAATTGTGTATTTTTCTTAATTAATCTGCTTTGCTATTCTGGATGTCTCTTACCTTTTTTTTGTGTCTTTTTTGGGTCTTTTGGTTTTTGTTTCTTTCAAATTATCAACATGCCTATTGCAATTAATCCTGTTCACACACACACACGCACAATTTATCCTTGAGATCATTAATCGGAGATTCATGAAGAAGTAAGCCCATATTTTGTGTGTTAGAGAAACTAGTAGTGACTCAGAGAGGGAACTGGGTGTTGTACGATTACTAAAAGTGGAAAACTTGAAAGCAAGCTTAAAAAAATTAGATTATGAGCATGAAACTTAAAACCTGATGGATTTTCAAAATAGATCAATTTGGTAAAGCAGTAAATTGTAGGAAACAGCTGAGAGAAATTAGCTACCCTAGCTTGAGAAAATTCATTTTTTAATTATCCTTATACATAGTTTTAACTCCCTGTATTAAGCATCAATACAACTCAGTCTTTATATTTTTAACTTGTTTGAAACTCAAATTTTAATCTCTGCATCATTTATATAATTTTGTTGTCATCCATAACTCATGCTGAATCATCACACTGAATCATCTTATATGACAAAACATACCCTCTAGTTCTTAATATAAGATATATTTAAAGAGTTGATTTCGATCCTAAATATAAGACACATTTTTCATATTTATCAATATTTTTATAATTTTCCCTTATTAAAACCTCTTCAAAAATAATGAAGAAGAAGATGTAAGGAGGGAATTAAAGAAGGTGAAAAGATTTTTTAAGAAAATACATGTTTTATCATCTAATTTATATAACTTTGTTAATTAATCTAATTAAATTAAGTAAATATATCTTATATTAAGAACTGAATGAGTGTTAAAATCGTTCAACCTTTTTCCCATGCTGCTTCTAACTCGATCAGCTTCATATATGTAAATTTTTCAAAGCTAAGTGTTTGTTGTATATATGAGGTGGAGGATGTGAGGTGAGGAGCGGAGAGCAAAAAGATTAAAGAAATATAAAGACGTTGAAAACAGTGTGGTTTGGAGGGGATGAAAGAGGTAGCGTGTGTGCATTGTGTGTGTGTGTGTGAGAGAGAGAGAGAGAGAGAGAGAGAGCTCGACATGTAATTATCGCATTAACTTATATTCTTTACGTGAAAAAGTGATTTTTGATTTTAACGACTTTTTTAATAAAAATTATTCTACCCATCCAGAATCTATTCTTTTAACCATCAATTTTTTCCCTAATACATCCTGTTATGATTTGACCATTGAAAAAACCATAATCTGAGATGCATAATTTAATTTTTTATCTGAGTTTAATTATTTAAATAACTAGCTTCTAAATATTACAAAATTCATTTAAAATAATATTTTTTTCAATTTATCCTTCATTTTATAGTTCACCAGAACTACGCGAATGCATCCCAGACTAAACACAAGATTAAATGCAAAGTGCATAAAAATTTTATTACTCAACCTATCTCTTGTTATAAACTTTAAATTTGTGAATGAGAATGTTCAAAAGCTTCATTTTAGGCTTATATGTATTGCATTTTTTCTAACTTTAACAAGCTATTGTTGATTGTATTAGTACATTTGCTCTCTTTCACTTATCACTTTTACAAATATGTATGCTTAAAAAAAATACATTTTCTACATATTTATTGCTTTTTATTAATTTTAATTAACTATACGGAGTATTTTCAATTTTCATGAAATTTAAGACTGACATCAAATACAATATTTCGCATATACTCATACAATGTTATGGAAAGATCAGATGACCACTTGCATAATGATAAATGATTCATCTAACTCTATCACTACCGAGTCACATGTACGTGCGTGCATAGGGATTGGGCAATTTATTCGGCAACAATATATCAAAAATAACCTTAATAAATAAAAGGATAAATGTGTAAATTTAACAATAAAATTATAAGTAAGGGGCACCTAATTAACACCATAAAGCCATCCAAAAATCTCGCAAAGTGCCTACCACATGGACTTTTAAGTAAGGGGCACCTAATTTTAGATGTTTGTATAGGTTAAGATTACCTTCCAATCAAAACAATTTAAGTCAATTGATAGGACTTTTAACTCTACTTTATATACCTTCAATTGAATTCAATGTTCCACTTCGACCATGAGAATTTTTTAATATCATTTCTTTTTTAATGGTTTTCCTACTTTTTCCTTATTCATTTTGTTTTATATTATTTCTTTTCTCCTCTCTCTCTTTTTTCTCCTTTTCAATATTTATTTTTTCTTTCCTTGTACATCGGCTGTGTTGTTTTGTTGGTGGTACTGGTTCTCTAAGAATCAAGTACAAGGAGAAGAGATGAAGAAGATGGAAAAGAAAATACTGCATAATATCTTCAAGGCATAAGTAACAATTTCCTTTAGACTTTGGTAGTGTTTGAAAACTCTTAAAACCAGGTTTGTGTAAACTGAGATAAAACCCCTCTCCCATACTTACTCCGTAAATTCCAAAAGCTATTTTCAAAAGCTAATTCAAATATGCACCTAATTTGCCCCCATTTATATATATCTTATAGGGTATAATTTGAATTGACAAACAAATTTCTTGCACATACAATGAAGACCCTTGAGAATGAATTGCACTCCCAATACTCAAGTGATCAAGATAATTATGGTTTTTACAAAGTAATAATTTGACTTTATCATCTTTGTCTACACTCAAAGACAAAGATAATAATGAGTTTGATCTCTTGTTGTGTGGTGTAGTGTTTGATGTTGTGTTTGAACTAATGGTGAAGAATATTTATAGGCCATGAAGAAATGTGAAATGGTGCCTCTTGAAGCAACAAATCTTCAATTAAAATTCATAACTCATAACCATATGTTAGATTAATAAACTAATATAACTTAAATAAACAATAGTTATTTATTATAACATTTCCATAAGGCGTTGCACCTTACAATATGTAGGGTTTGCTTAATTAAAAACCAACACAACATTTTAATTAATAGTAGTTACCACACATTTTTAAAGGTATCTTTAAAAAGACATGACCTTAGCGACTTTTAGTGTTATAACTCTCTACACAACATTTTACATAAATTGGATATGAGTTTTCAACACAACTTTTCATTTTAAAATATTCCAACAGTTTTTCTTAGCAATGGGAGAACGTTTTAGTGGGTGTCATTGAATGATGATTTTAATAAGAAGTGTCAAATATTAAACACACTTACTTACTTACTTCATGATTTTTAATATAATATCAAGTAATTGCTTAATATTTATAACATTTTCAAATAACTGTTAATCATTTGTACATAATTTTTTGTCAAAAAATAGCAAGGGGCTTAAATAGCTAGCTACCACCTAAAAACCATTTTCCTCGTAACAGTTTGCTCTTTCAGCATACCTGCAATAAGGCAATTATTTTGCTTTTGGCGCGACCAAATTTTTGATAAGGTTTATCTTAACTTTTCTTTATCTTAAAAAGTTTTGCACAGTAATTGGTTCTGAGATCATCATTTTCTTTTTCAAGTTCCTTTTCTACGCTCAAAAGTAATTTCCTCAGAGTTTAACAAAGTTCCATATATATATATATAACATGAGGAATTAGCAGCTGAATTGTTCATAGCTCGTGAAGCAAGTTGCTATACGTATGTATTTTGTATTATATATATTTATATATTAATTTATTCATTGAATACTACTCTTTGATTTTGACGTTCTATTCCTTGTGATTATATATTCCTTTAATTTATTTATTTCTTCTTTACTTATTCTCGTTGCTTGCATGAGACTTCAGTCTCTAGACCATCCTCTTGCATATTTCACACACACACACACACACTTATTTACATATGTACATATTTTATAATATACAATGAGTCGGAAAATCGTTCTCACAAACTTCTGAAGTCATACGTTACAACCGGCCTGTTTAATTAGCTGACCATTTCAAACTATATCTTTAATATAATATAATTTAATCCAATTACTCTCTGACATTTGACTTTGGGCCACATTAGCCTTGATAGCTGGGAGGCTTCGTTCCCAATCCAATTACAAAGAATCAGAGAGATTATAAATAAGAGGTCGCGACTCGCGAACAATATACATCTCTTTTGTTGCAGGAAAATGATGAATTTCAACAAGATCATCTTTGCCCTTTTCTTAATTTTCGGTAAGCATAATATATCCTCATACCACAATTTTAATTCTTTTGTTCTATTTGCCATATAATTCTTTCTATCGTTACTTCTTTCAATTCCTTGTTACCATTTCCATCATATGATTGGTGCAAAAATACATTCTTAAACGGGTTAATAATGTCTTTCTATATCGATTCTCCAACGTAACCGGTATAAATACAATCGGGTAGAAAGTATTGAACTTTCTAAACAGGTTGTTCAACCAGGGTAAAAAGACCTTTTTACACCAATTATATTGTCTTATAGCTAGTATAGAAAATATTTGTTACACCAAACAAAAAGAGAATATTTAGCGGATAATTCATAAACTGATCCTCACCTTTTTTTTTTTTTGGTACATCAATCTTGACACACTCGATGAAGAGCTAATATTTCAAATCTTTAGTATTTAGAGGATAAATGTATGTAGCACACAATTTCAGATATTGGAATGATATGAAGGTCATAAATATTGTTTGTATTCCTTTTCCCTAGTAGCTAGCAAATTAGGAATTAGGTTCTAATACATGTTTTCTGACAAAAAAATTACATGAGTAGGTCTTTAAAAATATTTCGCTATCCCGTATATTTATTAACCATATATAGCTAGCCTTTTTTTTTTTTAATCTACATAATGCATTGGTTAAGCTTGAGCCCATCAAAAAATTTAAATCAACCATTTAAAAATATGACAAACAATATTTTATACTCATTTTTTACAGTTACAATATTTTATACTCATACACCATATTGTTATTGACTAACTAAATATGTGCATATTAATTTATAGTTTGTAAGGCAGCGCATACTTTCTTGACCGAGTAAATTAATCATGCACTCAACATCTTTAAAATTTTTTGAAGGTGCACCAAACACCATAAAATATTTATTGGTTCAATTTTGCCTTGAGATAATAAAAATAGAGCAATCTCACCCTTGATCATTGTTAAATCAAGGGTGAGATTGCTTCGTTTTTATTATCGTAGGGGCAAAATTGCATGAATAAATATTTTAGGGAGCTTGGTGCTTCTTCAATATAAAATTTTTTAGGGTGCTAGTTGCACCTTTATCTATTAATTAATCACCTCTTTAAAGTAGTATACGAATAAAATACTTCTTTGTCTCCTCAATATAAGATAAATCTAACTAATTTATGGAGATTAAAGAAAGTTAATTAATACGACATGTATTTTTAAAAACACTATAGTCATATTCTTTAATTACATCATTCCCTCTTCTCCTTAATTTGTTGAAGAACTATCAATTGGGTTCAAATAGAAAAAGATTGATAAATAAAAAAAATATATCTTATATTTAGGATTAAAATTAATTTCTCAAATATATCTTATATTAAAAACCAAAGCAAGTAAGTGTTGTGTGTGTGTACATATATATATAGGATTTAGCTTGTCTCCCATACCATTCCTATCCTTTTCCCCTCTTTTCCCCTTCTCCATTGGATCAAAATCTTAACAATCCATATTTAACATATTATAAAAATATTATTATAGTTTTACTTAAAAAACAAAAATAAATTTAAATTGCTAAAATTTGGAGAAGCTATATATTATTACATAGTATTTTTTTTTTTTGCCTATTTGTTTTCCACCGCAGTTGTCAATTGTTGAGATCAAAATTTTCCTAATATTTTTATAAGATGCCAAATATGGACCGGTGAAATTTTGATCCAGTGGAGGAGAAGGGAAAATGAGAGTAAAAGGATGGGAAGGGTATGGGAGAAAAGCTAAATCCATCTATATATTACGCAAACTTCTGGTGAACTTTAAAATAATAGTTAACAATAAACCTACTTGAGCTCTCAAGTATGTGAGGATAACCCTTAACCATATAAATTATATATTTAAACTTTCATATTTGTACGCAGACAAACGACCCTTAATTCAAACTTTGATTAATAAAATATGCAGATAACCCCGCCCCTAACTATTCAGTTCAACATGTATTATAAAATATGTACGTAATTTATTGTATGAGAGTTATATGTGCATAGATGTAATACTTTAGTAATAGTTTAGATGGTTTAAATAAGTTCGTGTGCGTGTGTGTGTGTAAAATGTCTTATATATGTGTGAGTGGCATGCAGGTGCTATGGTTGTGCATGAAAATGTGAAAATGGTGAGTGCCAAAATCTGCCCACAATTTTGCTACGGAGAAAGAGCATACATGACTTGTCCTTCTACCGGCCATAAGCACCTTTCTCCTCCATGCAACTGTTGCATGGCTTCAGCCGGTTGCGTCATTTATAAAGCTGATGGAACTGCTATTTGCACCGCCAAATGATCATTAATATTATAATCCAACTCTAAATGGATCACAACTCAATAAGTACATACGTACATTTGGATCATATATGCATGCCAAAATCACTGTATTTTCTAGATCTATCCTCATGTATAAAAAATATAATCTATAATAAATCACAACTACTTGTTGTGTGGCTTGCTCTTTCCTGTGTGTATGTAATATATAAAGTAATGCATGTCGTTTGATTTGCCTTGTGGAATAAGACTTGTTGTTATTTATATACACATTTGTGTGTGTATCACTGTTTTGGAATTCGACAAATACTCTTTTTTTTTTTGTAGATATAAATCTTCTTCGTGTAAGAATAAATAAAATAGGGATAATTGAGTGAGGTTTCTTTTATTTTGCATAGTCATCCAAAAATGCTTTTCACAAAAGGAAGTTAATTAAAGCGTTTCTTTTTTGGTTTTAGAAAGATTAGAAACCATTATTCAAGGAAGTTTTCCAAGTTTTAATTATTTGTTGCTGCTTAACGTGTTATCCCTTTGCTCTAATGCGCGTACCATTCTTTGAATTTATGTTTTTCTCCTCCTTAATGTGTCAGATCATTCATTTAACATGTTACATACCTATTGTCTGAGTTCAATTCTTCATTATGGAAATCCATTACGTGTTAATATTTTTCCTTACTATTTTATTCAACTGTGTTTCCCAGTTGTTCCGTTTCAAAGAATTTTCAGTTAACACGTCAAATCATCTACCTAAGGTGTTAACCTTCTTCATGCCTTTTGCTCTTTGAAATTTTTCTCTAACATATGTTGGTCCTTATGATTAATGTGTTAATAAGCTTAAATGTTCAAATCCAATTTTATGATAAATCTCCTTAATGTGCGTTAACGCCTTGATTCTAACATGTTAACCAGGCCTTGCAAACTTACTGTTTGTCTAAAATTTTCTTAATGTGTTAAGCTTGAGCTAATCTGATTGCCAATTTCATGTTTCAACCCAGTCTCTGGATTGGCTACTTTTAGAGAATGGCGGAAGAAAGAGTGATAAAAGTACTTTAAGATAATAGATTTTGAAGGATAGCTTCTGAAAAAAATGTTTGCCTAACATGTTATCCAGCCTATGCGTTGAACTGAGCCTGCAACTTCACTTCGAGCTTAGCATTTTAGTTAGTCTGTATAGCGTGTGAGGTATTCAAGTTTTACTCTTTGAATTTTGTTAAATGCATACATTAATTAACCTTCTAGCTTAACACAATAATGTGCTTGATTTCCTAGATGATCAAATGTTTTATGGATCTTCATTAATATATTAACTCTCACTTTCACGGCAAACATATGAGACATTAAATACTTCCCACTCTAACCCATGAGTGTTAGTTAATTTATTTAATGTGTCTTGAATGAATAAAATTTACATATTATACCCTTAATAAAAATGTAATATTCAAATATACATTCATTATTGTCTCCTCTCTCCTGTAAGAGATAAAACTGGAACACGATTAATGTATTAACCCTGTGACTAATGTGTTAACCTAGCTTTGGACAAGCATTATTATATGCGTTTGGTGAAAATCACTTTTCTAGAAAAAATCTCTTTGAAATTTATAGCAGCTATATTATTATTTATAAGGACTAATCAGAAAACTATATACTCTTTGGCCTCCCAATTTACCATATAAGTCATTTCAACTAATTTATAAGAACAAAAAATCATTACTTTTGGTTTAAACTCAAAGAAATTTTCAATTTTACTCGTATTAAATGAGGTTTTAAAAGAGAGTGAAAATACAATGAGTCATATTTAAACATTAATTACATGGACAAAATAGACAAACTAGTATTAATTACTCTTAAAGTGACTTATATCCTAGACTATTTTTTTTAAGTGACTTATATTGTGGATTTGGTAATTTCTAGTCACTAATTTTGATTTTCGAAATCTTAGAGGTATTTCGTTTACATTTTCCCAAATAATTTTTTGGATTTGTGTATTTTAGGGTCAGTTTGGTATGAGGGATTTGGTTAGGATTGGAGAGGAATTGAATGAAATTTTTTTGAGTAGATCGTTTGTAGGTAATGCCTAGAAACAACAAAATATGCGCATGTGGGAGGCCACGCTTCTGAATTTCAATGGTATATATTGCTGCAAATAAGTGATAACTAACAAACAATTAGATGCAACGTAATGCCGAAATATAACAATCGTTAGCAACAAATTAAAGAATCATTATAGGAAGTACGCGGTTTATTAAGTATCATGCCAATGCTACGCTACTGCATACTTACAAGCTTTGACTGGACCAAATAGACGACCCTTTTGTTAACTCTTGGAAATTGACAGCATTCCAGCACATTTTCTATACCTTTCTGAATATTTTAGGTTCAAAATGTGCATAAAAAGTAAAGTATATAGAAGAAAATGTGCATATCAAAGTATCAATAAAAAAAATATAAAAAAATCCTTGTTATATTTTGGAGAGTTTTAGAGGCAATTGTGAATTGATAATTCCTCCTTCTTTTATAGGAGGATAAAAACAAAGATTTGAAGCTCTAAACAATCAGGAAACAAGGAAAAGAATGAAAGCAATGAAGAGATATAAAGTTTAAAGGACTTGTACAACTGGCTCTAGCAAGTTGACAAACGTGCTATAGCAAGCTGAGGAAAATAGCTCTCTGTATGAATTGGCCACAGCAAATTGACCAACTTGCTGTGGCAAGTCAGGGAAAATAGCTTTCTGTCTGAGCTGGCCACAGCAAGTTGTGCAACTCACCGTGGCAAGTCGTGAAAAAGTACAGTTACGCGTTTTAACATCAGAAACAGAAAAGCAGTATTTAACCTAAAGGGAAGGGCCGAAAATCACACTTCTCACACTGTGGAATCTTGGAGCAGCCACTAGAAGAGCTTGGGAGAGAGTTTTGGAGCATTTAGGAGGCTTGGGTCCCAATCTCAAGAGGGATTGTGGGATTTCTACCTTGGTTCTTTCTCATTTTCTTCTCATTTCCTCTTTGTTTCTTCATGAGTTCTGTAGCTATGAGTAGAATCACTTTTTATTTGTATATGAGTAGTTAAATCTTTTATTCTATGGTTTTTTTAACCCTTTGTATGGATTAACACTTGGATTTTCCTCTCTTTTGGTAGATGAATATATGTGTGTGTTGATTTCAATCTAGATTTAATGCTTCTAAGTGATTGATCTCCATTTAGATGATTTATTCACTTGGATTTGACTTGAGAAAGCTAATCTAGGTGTAGAACTTGATTAAAATCATGCTTGTCTTGAAATTTACTTGATAAATGGATGGTTTGTTAGTGAAATAAAGATATATTTACTAATCTTGCATAGTCACATTAAGGTTGTTGCTTAAATAGTGATTCTCATTAATTATAGCAAGAGATTGTGCATTTTAATGAGAAAAGAAACTTAATATTGACTTGAGAGAGCTTGTTAAGTGTTTGTGAACCTTAGACTAACACATATATGTATTGAAACACTAATAGAAAGGAAATTGATCAAGTGTTATGAAATGCAAAAGGGGAAGAAGAATCCTAGATTTTAATTAACCCTTGAAATCCAAAAATCATTTGTTTTTATTGATTTTTAGTTTTAGAAGTAGTTTTTTAGATATTTTCATTTCTCATCAAAGCTTATTTTAGCTCAATTTAATTGAATTTGCTTAGCCTATTGTTTGATTAATTTGTTACATTAATCCTCGTGGGACGATACTCTACTTATCACTTTATTACTTGCACGACTCATACACTTGCGAGGGGAACACCTTTGTAAATCCTTCATTAAGCAATCCAGCTTCATCTTAGATACAACGTAATGTCGTAAGATGGCAATGTACTGCGCTTGCCTCCAGCCGTATCATCTGTCTCTCCCACAAATATCGCATCAGTGAGACCCTTGTACATCTCTGCCCAAAGTAGTTTTTTATTATACCTTCAATGTTGTAGTCTGTAATAAGCTTCCATCATTGTGTATGCATCAATAACAAACTGCTGGAACAATTTTCGTCCTCTTAGTATAGTGGAGAATTCATTATCCCGCTCATGGAATATGTAAGTAAAGTATTCTCTCATTGATACATATTTCACTGGACTTGTTGTAGTCTCACCAACACGAACGTGTGGTATATTCTCATTATACCCATCCTCTCCAAATAGGAACAACGTAATCGAGGATACTGCGATGCATGAAAGTCTTGACGTGTTTCCTTGATTCTATCTAATAAGCATGACTTGTACTTAACAATGGTATCTCGTCCCTCATCTGTACAACCAATATCTCCACCAATTAAATCAGAAGCTTCATTGTGTGCCGAAGGCATATTATACCACACTAAACACAAGTTAAATGCAAACTGCATAAAAATTTTATTACTCAACCTATCTCTTGTTATAAACTTTAAATTTCACAATGAGAATGTTCAAAATATAAGTTCCATCATAGGCTTGTATATATTGCATTTTTTCTAACTTTAACAAGCTATTGTTGATTGTATTTATTACATTTGTTCTCTCACACTTATCACTTTTACAAATATGCATAGTTTGAAAAAAAAATACATTTTATACGTATTTATTACTTTTTACTAATTTTAATTAATTATATGGAGTATTTCCAATTTTCATGAAATTAAAGACGACTGACATCAAATACAATATTTCGCATATGTTCATACAATGTTTTGGAAAGAACAGATGACCACTTGCATAATGATCTATGATTCATCTTACTCCATCACTACTGAGTCACATGTACGTGGCATATGGAGTGGGCAATTTATTCGGCAACAAAAAAAAAAAAAAAAAAAAAAAATATATATATATATATATATATATATATATATATATATATATATATATAATAATAATAATAACCTTTATAAATAAAAGGACAAATGTGTAAATTTAACAATAAAGTTATAAGTAGGGGCACCTAAGGTACACCATAAAGCCATCCAAAAATCTCGCCCAGTGCCTACAACTTGGTGTTGAATTTTTAGATGTTTGTGGGTCTGTTTGGGTTAACGCTAGGAGTTGTGGCTTAAAAATTATCTGACTTTAAAAAAAGTTCGGTAGGAAAAAATGTCAATTTATAGATAATGATTTGTGTTTAGATTGATGGTGATAGAAGTGGCGGGGCCCATGTCAAAAAACTGAAAGCTTTTTAGAAAAAGTTCTTTGGTGGAACTTTCTATATAACGGGCTTTTTGAGCTTTAAGTTCAGTAAATTTAAGCTTAACTCAAATGGACCCAAAATCAGTTGGCAATATTAACTAACTTTTTTAAAAAATTATAGCTCCTAACGCTACACTCCAAACAGACTGTATAGGTTAAGGTTACCTTCCTATTAAAATAACTTTAAGTCAATTGATAGTACACTCAACTCTATTTTACATATCTTCAATTCAATATTCAACAAATCCGAATTTTTTAACATAATTTATTTTCTAATGTTTTTCCTACTTTTTCCCGATTCATTTTGTTTTATATTATTTCCTTTCTTCTCTCTCTCTCTTTTCTTTTCTTTTTCAATATTCGTTTTTTCTTTCCTTGTGCGTCGGCAATGTTGCTTTTGTAGGTGGGAATGGTTCTCTAAGCATCAAGTACAAGAAGAGATGAAAAAAAATAGTATACAATGTCTTTATGGCAAACATTTTCCTTTAGACTTAATTTACCATTACCTATATATCTTATAACGTAACGTGTAATTTAACTTGACGGATGAATTTCCTACACAATACAAAGGAGATCATTGAGTATAAATTGCACTCTTAATATTTAAGTGATCAAGATAATAATTAATGACTTTTACAAAGTGACTTTATCTTTAATTTGTCTACACTCAAAGATAAAGATAATGATGAGTTTGATAATCTTATCGTGTGGTGTGGTGTCTAATATTGTGTTTGATGTATGAATGAACTATAATGAAGAATATTTATAGGCCATGAAGAAATGTCTTAAAGTGGTGTCTCTTGAAGCAATATATCTTCAATTAAAAGTTATAACCATATGTTAGATTTATAAACTAATATAACTTAAATAACCAGTTATGTATTATAACATTTCCATAAAGACTCACCTTTAAAATATTTAAGGTTTTCTTAATTAAAAGCCGAACACAATTCAAAGGCATTTATAGAAACTAAAAAGACATGAATATAGTGACTTTTAGTGTTATAACTACCTACACAACCCTTCACATAAATTGGATGTGAGTTTTCAACACATCTCTTTATTTAAAAAATATTCTACCATTTTTCTTAGCACTAGGAGCAAGTTTTGGTGGGAGTCATTGAATGATGATTTTAATAAGAAGTGTCAAATATTAAACTCACTTAATCACTTAATTATTTTAAAAATAATACAAGTAATTGCTTAATATTTATAACTTTTTCAAATAACTGTAAATCATTTGTACATAACTTTTTGTTAAAAAATAGCTACCCCCAAAAATCCATTTTCCTCCTAAATAGTTTGCTCTTTCAGCATACCTGCAATAAGGCAATTATTTTGCTTTTTGGCGCGACCAAATTTTTATAAGGGTTTTCTTGACTTTTCTTTTTCTTAAAAAGTTTTGCACAGTTTGGTCCTGGGATCATCATTTTTCTTTTTCAAGTTCCTTTTCTACGCTCAAAAGTAATTTCCTCAGAGTTTAACAGAGTTCCATATATAACATGAGGAATTAGCAGCTGAATTGTTCATAGCTCGTGAAGCAAGTTGCTATATATGCATGATGTATTATAGATACTTATATATTAATTTATTGACTGAATAATACTCTGACTCTGACTTTCTATTCCTTGTGATAACATATCCCTTTAATTTATCTATTTCTTTTTTACTTTTTCTCATTGCTTGCATGAGACGTGACTCTCCAGACCGGGAGGAGATCCTCTTATTATTGTCTCAATTTCTCATAGACCCTCATAACCCTATATAAACAGTTGATTGGAAAGATGAATCAATCTGAACTATGAACTATTGATTAAGAAGATAATAGAAAAGTTATCAAAGGAATGATAACTCAATGACTTGGCTTATTTTTTACATTTCAGATTTAATTAGATGGATATAATTTAAAAATTACGAGGGATGATAAGAAAATTGTAATACCCTAAGAATTCCTACTTAGCCTAACCACTATATTTTGATAGAAAAATATCTATTAAAAATAGGTGAATATATGGTCTCAAAATTTAGTAGTTTGTTTAAATTAATTTAGGGAATTTTCCCCTAGTATTAAGAATTAAAAAGACCAAAGACCCAAATTTTCTAATATTCAATTAGGAACCATAAAATACCCTACAATTAATATTTCAACATCTAGTTTTAATATAATCAAAGGTAAGCCATAAAAGAGTTTGAAAATAATTAAGGTGATTAGTAAATATTAAAAACAATTATGGGGCAAGTGAATTTTTATTAATTAAGTTAATTTCATAATTATTCATAATTAGTCTTGGGACCATTTAAGATCAACAAATTGGAATATTTTAGCTTGATTAAGTATTAAAAAGGAGTCAATATAAGTATAAAATGAATTTCTAAAGATTATAATTGGTTTGATAATCAATTATAATATTACAATTAAGCCTAATAACATCTAAAAAGCTTTAAGCATTTGATTAAGAAGTTAATTAAGCCTTGCTAATTAAACTTTGAAAAGTCAAAAGGGGTAGTTGAGATCAATGGCCAAGATTAAGTCTAATAAAGCTAAATCTAAGGCCTTAATTAACCCTCATAAAGTATAATCCATGTGAATGTGAATGAACCAATGAGAGGCTTTAACACTAGCTATTAAGAGAGAATAGAAACACACTTCCATTGGACCAAAAGATGATGGTAGGCACGGTTTTGCTTGAATATGAAAGAAGGAGGAATATTAATTAAACTTTGTTAGTTTGTGTTGAAAATTCAACATAGCAATCAACCAATGAGAGGGAGAGGGGGGACGTGTATTTTCTTGGCTTAAAGAAGAAGAAATGGTTTATATTATTTAAAGGTAGCACATGGGATATTGTGCAAGAAATGAAAGAGGATAAGGGTACTTGTCATTTAAGCCTCTTAATGAAATGGAAGAGAATTAAGGAGAGAGAGGGAGAGAGGACAAAATGGAGAGGTGGAAGAAGAGGATGGAACTACTTGTGATGCAAGTTTGAATCCAATGGCTAAAATACAAGATGAGTTAGGTTTGAAAAAACTACCAAAATGCCATAGCATTTTGCTATAAATAGGGGGCTTTGGACTTCATAAACTTCACACCAAAACAAGCTAGAGCATCTAATTCTAAGAGTGGAAAGTGAGAGTTAGTGGGAAGCAAGAAGGTGTAGCAAGTTTCTTCAAAGGTAAGTTCTCTAGTTCTTGAGTTATAGCTTTTAAGTTCATAGTTTAAATATTATTTTGATCTTTAATCTTCCAAAATATTTAGATTTCATGTTTTTATGGCTAAATATGTCTTTATTTCGAAAATATGATGAAAACTATTATGGAGCAAAATTCTTGGAAGTTATAGATCAAAGTAGCAAAATTCTGCCAAAATTTTCGGTTAGAAGTTTCTCAGAGTCAGCAACATAGAGACTATGATTTTATGTAGAATATGGGGTTAATAAATTCTGAAAATTTTCATAGTTAAAGTACACATATAGGGCTTTCCAGATATACCCAGAGTGTGTCATTTGAAGTTTTGTGCAAAGAGATAAAAATTCCTGAAGATAAGCTACGTTTTCTGGGGAAAATTCTGGGTAGAGGTTTGAAACGTTGAAACTGGGAATTATTTTTGAATTCTGGGTGAATTCCAGTATTTTACCTTGAAATTAGAGATCTCAAGGATTCCGGGAAATTTTACGGATCCTCATTTTGATTTTTCTGGAATTAGTTATGATTTTTCAAAGTTAGACAAAATTCTGCCCAGAAATGCTGAACCAGCGTTTTTTCCGAAATTATGAGGAAATAATTGAAAAATAAAACCACCAAGGGTAAAATTGTCATTTGTAGCCAAGGTATCTCTTGGAATAATGTTTGGGAATTAATTGAGACGATATTACCCTTGTAGGATATCAGAGATCGTTTTTCTGACCAACGGAATGTACCAAAACTCAGGTACGGACGCGTATTGTAACACTAACTCTTATGCTTATGGTTTGCTTATATATGATAGTTGTACTCACATACTGAAAACTCTGTTTTGAAATTGCTCTTTAATTATTAAATTGAATACGGGTTATAGTCTTGATAACACCGTTGAGTTTTCCTAGCGCTGAGGACACGATAAGCCATCGTGGCACTGGTGAATAGTGCAGACTGGGGTAACATACATATTGCAGTGGCTGTGTTTGTTATGGTCTTACATGTTGTTATGATTTGAAATTGTGAATATGACCTATATATGTGATACCTGTCATATACTGTTTACATAAGCATGAGGTTAACCGTTACCTGAGGTCCGATGGGTATTGGACCTCAGCTCTAACCTTAGCTTCGGGATCTCAGGGAACCGGAATCAACGACGAGGGTAAGGAGCCGGCATAGGAACCAAGCGGAGACGTTATTATGTACTTAAGTGTATTTAGCACTCGGATGAACGTACTGTTGAATGTTCAATTTGATACACTACAGACAATGTTATTTAGTTACTCTTTATTTTGAAAAAAATTTCAGCGCTCAACTTTGATCAGAAACACTATGGAAATGTTTATAAAAATGGGATGTTACAAAAATAGATAAGGAGAGAAACCAAACCCCTCTAGACCATCCTCTTGCATATGTGACACACACACGCGTATTTACATATATACATATTTTATAATTTACAATGAGTAGGAAAATCGTTCTCACAGTCATCTGAAGTCTTACGTTACAACCTGTTTAATTATATTAGCTGACCATTTCAAACCATATCTTTAACATAATTTAATTTAATCCAATTACTCTCTTTGACATTTGACTTTTGGCCACATATGATCCCCATCTATTGTTTAAATATTGTTTGCTGATTAATTAGCCTTGATAGCTAGGAGGCTTCGTTCACATCTTATTTTTTCCCCCCAAAGAATTATACAAAGAATCAGAGAGATTATAAATAAGAGGTTGCGACTCGCGAACAATATACATCTCTATTGTTTCAGGAAAAGCATGGATTTCAACAAGGTTATTTTTACCCTTTTCTTAATTTTCGGTAAGCATATTATATCCTCATACCAAATTTTAATTCTCCTGTTCTATTTGCCATACAATTCTTTCTATTGTTACTTCTTTCAATTCCTTTCTACCATTTCATCATATGATCGGTGCAAATATCATTTTGAAACGGGTTAATAATGTCTTTCCATATCGATTCCCCAATCGGTATAAATACTATACAATCGGCGTAGAAAGTTTTGAACTTTCTAAACTGATTGTTGAACCAGTGTAAAAAGACCGTTTTACACCAATTATATTTTCTTATAGCTAGCATAGAAAATATTTGTTACACCAACAAAAAGAAAATATTTGTTATTCATAAACTGATCCTTCCCCCCCCCCCCCCGGGGCCCCGGTTTCTTTTGTACGTCAATCTTGACACACTCGATGAAGAGCTAATTTGGTGTAACAATTTCAGATATTGGAATGATATGAAGGTCATAAGTATTGTTAGTCTTCCTTTTCCCTTGTAGCTAGCAAATTAGGAATTAGGTTATAATACATGATTTCTGAGACCAAAAAAAAATAAAATTACATGAGTAGGTCTTTAAAAATGTTTCGCTGTCCCGTATATTTATTGTACCATATATAGCTTGCCTTTTTTTTTTTCTTAATCTACAGAATGCATTGGATAAGCTTGAGCTGATCAAAAAATTTAAATGAACCATTTAAAAATATGAAAAATAATATTTTATAGGGAGAATCTCATATAAAGACGATTGAAATAGAAAAGTCCTATATAAGGCTGGTAAACTCAACAAATCTTAAATTGAGTCAATGACTTAAATTAGAATATTTAGATGTTGATTATTTTCCAATAATACCCCTGATTGGAAAGCAGGATGGTAGTGCTATAGATTTAGCTCCGATCATAAGCCCCACTGTAACCACCGTCATATCTAGCACTGCCGCAGCTTTCATGGCTCCCCAATTATTCATCTTCACTATTCCCTTCGTTAGATCTGATCTGTTTGGTAATGTCTTCCGCTCCGATAACTTCATCTCTGTCTTAAATTCTTGGGCCGCTGTTTCCATTTCTTCCTTTCTCTTTTGCTTTGCCATTGCCAGGGCCACCGTGAAGTTCAATAGAGAAAGGAGAGGTTTTCTGGGTTCTACATTGTCCATGGGTGTT
Source organism: Acacia confusa (assembly GCA_037074495.1). Taxonomy (NCBI): domain Eukaryota; kingdom Viridiplantae; phylum Streptophyta; class Magnoliopsida; order Fabales; family Fabaceae; genus Acacia; species Acacia confusa. The sequence goes on along the minus strand of CM073502.1, from coordinate 38,646,696 downwards.
TGAAAATGGTTTCTTCTTCTTTTTCTTTTTTAAATATGATTTTTGGTGATTCCATTATTGCTGTGAATCAGATTTCTGGGTTTGCGATGAAGTCTTTTCGTTTTTGTGGGATTTGACATATGATGGGTTATAGATATAGGAATGAGTTAAAATGATGAGGTGTTGATTATGTGGCATATTGAATGGCAGGTAGAACGTTTTTTTAAGGAATGGAGATTTAAGATTAGAACATTGTAATCTTTTTTGCCAATTTTCTGATAGTGTTAATATATTTTCTGTCATTAGGGTTCTTAGTGTAAGCAATATTATTTTGTTCCCAATTCTTGTTTTAAAATAACTAAGGGATATAGAAGTAATTTTGTCCAAATTCTAAATTCTTAATTATGTCACATAACCTAATTAATAATTTATTAATTTTAACAACCTAAATTAAAATTTTGGTAATTCAACCGTCTTTATATAGGATTTTCCCTATTTTATACTCATGCACCATATTGTCATTGACTAAGTCAACATGTGCCCGCATATTAATGTATAGTAATTTTAGCTGCCTAATAACGAAACACGCAGCGCCTGCTTTTTTGACCGAATAAATTAATCGTGCACTCAACAAATTGTTTGGAGAGGCACCTAATTAGCACCATAAAAAATTTATTGGTGCAATTTTTCCCTGAGATGATAAAAATGTAACAATATCACCCTTGATTTGACAATGCCCATCATCATGAGAGGTAATGGAGTTAAGGAGGCTGCTAAATCAAGGGTGAGATTGCTCTATTTTTATCATCTCAAGGGCCAAATTGCATTAATAAATATTTTGGAATGCTTGGTTCACCTTCAAAAAATTTTTAAATCAAGGGTGAGATTGCTCTGTTTTTATTATCTCAAGGGCCAAATTGCATTAATAAATATTTTGGAATGCTTGGTTCACCTTCAAAAAATTTTCAGAGTGCTAGCTGCACTTTTACCCATTAATCACCTTGGTAAAGTAGTATATGAATAAAATACCCCCTTTGACTTTTAAATATAAGACATATTTACGTAATTTAATTAGATTAAAGGAAGTTAATTAATATAACGTGTATTTTCTAAAATATCCTAATCATTTTCTTTAATTTCATCCCTCCTTTTCCTACTTAAATTTTGATGGATGATCAATAAATTTAATTAAAAAATATTAATAAATATAAAAAATATGTCTTATATTTAGGATTAATATTAATTCCCTAAAATATTTTATATCAAAGACTGGAGTGAGTAAGTGTTACACACATGTAACATCCCAAATTTCAGGATCGAAAATCGTGTCGGTCGACACTTAGTTTTAAGAAAATCACAGAGTTTTGAGATTGCTACAGCTCAGAGTACTGCGGAAATGGATAACGTGCGCTAAGATTTGGATAATGAGTATCTGATATAAAATGCCCAGACATATGATGATGCCCCGACATAAGCTGATATTTTAAATATTCCGAAGGAATATTCATGTGATACAATTTACAGAGATTTGAATACATTTCTCTAATAAAGAAAGTCTTAAATTAGACATATGGCTTGGAACCTAACATCAGTTAATCAGACAATTTGGTCAGGTCGGTGTTCAATCTAATGAGAGTCTCACCAATTCTATGGCGACTTGTGACAACCCACCGATGAATCCTTCCTTAGTTTAAGCACCAAATTGTCCGAAATAACTTTGTTAAATCCGTGCCAGAATACTCTGCCAGAAACTAAGTCCGAATAACTTCTACCGACCTTTGTCTTCGACCGCTGCCTCTTCACGGCTCTTTCCACTGGCACCTTCTCTATCCCGGTTTCTTCCTTGTACTATTCATTAAGACTGAGGTCCAATGACCATTGGACCTCAGGTAACGGTTAACCTTATGTTCAAGTATGACAGTATGTATGATAGATATTCATTTACATTTCAGCATATAACTATACATAGCACACAGCACATGTATCAATTCATATCTCAACAATAGCTACATAGCACACAGCCTATGTAAGGTCCACATAGTTTGCACATAAACCAGTGCCACGCCCCGGAGCGTGTCCTCAGCGCTAGGAAAACATCTATACGGCATTACCAAGACTGTAACCCGTTTTCACATTAAAAGCTGAATGTATTTAACAAGGTGACCTAAGACCCTATCTTAGCCACAGTCCATGACCCAAGACCCAGTCTTGTCCATGACTATATGAATCATCTCATCATATATAAAGCATACAAGCAGCATAAGAGTTAGAGTTATAGTACGCGTTCGTACCTTCATTGACGATATCGGGTACTTTCGTCGAAATATGGTACGTTTGACAGCGGTACGACAGCAAAAACAGCGGTTCTTGTTTTCAGATATCCTATAAGGATTATATCACAGATATGAATATTTAGGGCCTGTTTGGAAACCTTCCAAAACCTAAGTTTTGCGTAGTACGAGGTAAGTATGTGAGAGGAGTTTTGTCTCGGCTTGCGTGAAATCTAGATTTTGATGGATTGCCAAACAGACACTTAATATCATAACAGGCATTTTAGGTACAAATTACCATTTTGCCCCTATTTTGATTAGTCGGTGGAATTTTGCCAGAGCTTCGCTACTTTGATTCTAATCTTCCAAAATTTTGTTGTATCTCTTTCTCCATCATTATTTCGAAATACCATATTTAAAACTTAAGCATGATATCAACAACATATTGAAAGACTAAAAGATCAAACTAACATTTCTACCATAACTACCGAACGAAGCTAGAATCTTAAGACTAGGGACCGAAGAACTTACCCAGAACCTTGCTACTCCTTCCTCTGAGCTCCTCCCTCTCTCTAACATCTCTCTAGATTTCGAACTAGGCAAGTGAATTGGTGAGAATATGAAGGAGAATGGAAGGGCTATTTATAGAAAAAGGCAATGGCATTTTGGTAATTCCTTTGAACTTTGTCTGATCAGTTTCTGACCGTCGGATTGCATTTCTTTAAGGTGGCAAGATCTTGGCCATACACCTTACTATGCTGACCTCATCCTATGTCACCAAGGTGATGTCACTAACTTGCTCAAGAAGCTTTCTACCGATAAAGTCCCTGTTCGGTGTTCTAATCACGTAATCTTGAGAAATCTCAAAATTCCAGGAACATAGCCCCGAAGATCTTTTCTTTCTCTTTTAAGATACCTGAGTTATCTAAATTTTTGATCTCATTAAGGACATTCCGTTGCCTGCCGAATATTTTCGGACAACCGCTGTCGGTTACGGAAATAACTTCGGAGATAGCCTACTTTGAGATAAAAATTCACTTGTATATAATAAGTCCTTATGTTAAATACTTAGTTCATATATTTTGAGATATGATTTATTTTCTATCAGTTCTCCTCTATCCTATTTGCTTTTTCTCAAAATATCTCACTTTATATTATTATTATAATCATAAATATATAGATATTATTATTTTGCTACTACACACACACATGCACAACACTTAGACACACACACACTCACAACTCTCCACATCTCATAACACTCACACACCACACATCTCACACACACACAAATTTCAGTTTTTCTTCTTTATTCATGTCTAAACAATTAGCCATTAATTATTTAACCAATCACTTCTAATTGTTGACAATTTTCTTAATTAGTAATAATTATTATCTCACAACTATTTTACTTACATTGGTATTTTATGTCCCATGTAATATATCAAAAATCACGGAGTCAATTTTGGTTTCAGAATACTTTTTAATTTTTCTTCTTTTTATTTTTAAAGGAAATAATTTATTAAATTGTCTAAATTAAGGACAATATTCTTTCTAATTTTTAATAATTATTTTACTGCCCTTTAGAATTTATCACAATTCTTTTTAGAATGTTTTATGACCCTAAAATGCATTTTTAAGCCTTTTTGACACTTAATTTTCTTTATCCCTCCTAATTTTATGAGAAATCACCTTAGGAAATAAGGTAATTATTATACTAATTTTGAAACCACAAATTCACATATTTCCAATAGGTATTATTTGTCAATATAATTATCCGGGTATTACAACACACACACATGATTTAGCTTTTCTCGCGTACTCTTCCCATCATTTTCCCCCCTTTTCTCTTCTCCTTCATTGGATCAAAATCTCAATAGTTCAAATTTGACATCTTATAAAAATATTATTATAGTTTTACTTAAAAATACTAAAATAAATTGAAACAGCTAAACTTTGATCCAAGGAGCTGTATATTACTATAAATATATTTATATTTTCCTATTTTTTTCCATGGCAGTTGTCAACTATTCAGATAAAATTTTTCTTAATATTTTTATAAGATGTTAAATTTGGGTTGTTGAGATTTTGATCTAATTGTGGAGAAGGGAAAAAGAGGGTAAAAGGATGGGAAAAGTATGAGAGTGAAGCTAAATCTTTATATAAAAAAGGGTTATAAGCTAAATTACGCAAACTTCTGGTGGTGAACTTTGAATTCTTGCATAGACAATTCGCTCTCCAAATATTCAAAACTTAAGAATAAACCTACTTGAGCTTTCAAGTATGCGCGGATAACCCTTAGCTATATAAATTATATATTTAAACTCTTGTTTTTGTTCGCACGCAAACCCTTAATTCAAACTTTGATTGATATAATATGCAGATAACCCCCTCCCTAAATATTAAGTTCTGCATGTATTATAAATGATGTACGTAATTAATTGTATGAGAGTTATCTGTGCATAGATGCAATAGTTTATATAAGTTCGTGTGCGTGTGCGTGTGTAAAATGTCTTATATGTGTGAGCGGCATGCAGGTGCTATGGTTGTGCATGAAAATGTGAAAATGGTGATGAGTGCCGAATTCTGCCCACAATTTTGCTACGGCGAAAGAGCATACATGACTTGTCCTTCTACCGGCGATCAACACCTTTCTCCTCCATGCAACTGTTGCATGGCTTCAGCCGGTTGCGTCATTTATAAAGCTGATGGAACTGCTATTTGCACCGTCAAACGATCATTAATATTATAATCCAACCCTACATGGATCACAACTCAATAAGTACATATATACGTACGTACATTTGGATCATATATGCATGCCAAAATCACTGTGTTTTCTAGATCTATCCACATGTATAAAAAATATAATCTAGAATAAATCACAACTACTTGTTGTGTGGCTTGCTCTTTCCTGTGTGATGTAATATATAAAGTAATGCATGTAGTTTGATTTGCCTAATGAAATAAGACTTGTTGCTATTTATATATACATTTGTGTGTGTGTCACTGTTTTGGATTGAAGCTTCGACAAACACTCTTCTTCTTCTTCTCTTCTTCTTTTTGTATATATAAATCTTCTTGGTGTAAGAATAAATAAAATAGGGATATTCGAGTGAGGTTTCTTTTATTTTGCATAGTCATCCAAAAACGCTTTTCACAAAAGGAAGTTAAACAGTTTCTTTTTCCAGAAAGATTAGAAACCATTCAAGGTAGCCTAGTGCCTTAGTAGCGCAGTGGTATAAGAGCTTGGCTCCCCTTTCCCATGTCCAAGGTTTGAACCCTACCCCCTCCCCTACTATGTGCATAAAAAATATTAAAAAAAAAAAAAAACCATTCAAGGTAGTTTTCCAAGTTTTAATTATTTGTAGCTGCTTAACGTGTTATCCCTTTAATTTGCTCTAATGCGCTTACCATACTTTGAATTTGTGTTTTTCTCCACCTTAATGTGTCAGATCATTCATTTAACGTGTTACATTCCTATTGTTTGAATCAATTCTTCATTATGGAAATCCATTAACCTGTTAATATTTGTCCTTACTATTTTATTCAATTTTGTTTCTCAGTTGTTCCATTTCAAAGAATATTCAATTAACACGTCAAATCATCTACCTAACGTGTTAATCTTCTTCAAGCCTTTTTCTCTTTGAAATTTTTCTCTAACATGTTAGTCCTTATGATTAATGTGTTAATAAGCTTAAATGTTCAAATCCAATTTTATGATAAATCTCCTTAATGCGCGTTAACACCTTGATTCTAACATGTTAATTAACCAGGCCTTGCAGACTTAGTGTTTGTCTAAAATTTTCTTCATGTGTTAAGCTTGAGCTAATGTGACTACGAATTTCATGTTTCAACCCAGTCTCTGGATTGGCTACTTTTAGAAAATGGCGGAAGAAAGAGTGTGATAAAAGTAATTTAATATATTAGATTTTAAAGGATGGCTTCCGAAAAAACAGGCCAAAATAGCTGTTTTGTCAATATTGATTGTGTTTGCCTAACATGTTATCCAGCCTATGCGTTGAACTAAGCCTGCAACTTCACGTCGAGCTTGGCATTTTAGTTATTCTGCAAAACGTGTGAAGTATTCAAGTTTTACTCTGAATTTTGTTAAATGTATACATTATCCTTCTAGCTTAACACAATAATGTGCTTGATTTCCTAGATGATCAAATGTTTTATGGATCTTCACTAATATATTAACTCTCACTTTCACCGCAAACAAATGAGACATTAAATATTTCCCATTATCAACCGTGAATGTTAGTTAATTTATTTAAGGTGTCTTAAATTAAAAAAATTTACATATTTTACCCAAAATAAAAATGTGATATTCAAATATACATTCATTATTGTCTCCTCTCTCCTGTAAGAGATAAAACTGGAACACGATTAATGTATTAACCCTGTGACTAATGTGTTAACCAAGCTTCTAACAAGCATTATTATATGCGTTTGGTGAAAAACACTTTTCTAGAAAAAGTCTCTTTGAAATTTATAGCAGCTATATTATTATTTCTAAGGACTAACCAGAAAACTATATTATTATTAATTCATCGGAACCAAAAAAAATGATAGTTAGCTCATTAAATTTTGCTTAAATTCAAAGAAATTTTCAACTTTACCCATATTAAATAAAGTTTTGAAGGAGAATAAAAATAAAATGAGTCATGTTTAAACATTTAGTTATATAGGTAAAAAAATTGACAAATTAATATTAATTACTCTCAAAGTGACTTATATCGTCGACGGAATCATTTTTTTAAAGTAGAAGTAGTATACTATAGTTTTTAATGTGGTGGGCATTTGCGAATTACGTACTAGTCACTAATGTTGATTTTCGAAATCTTAGAGGTATTTATTTTACATTTTCCCTAGTATTTTTTTGGATTTGTGTATTTTAAGGCCAGTTTGGTATGAGGGATTTGGATGAGAAGGGAGGAGAGGAAAATTTTTATGAGTCAATGATTGGTTGGTATTGCCAAGAAACAACAGAATATGTGCATGTGGGAGGCCAGGCTTCTGAATTCAATAGTATATATTGCTGCAAATAAGTGATAACAGAATAAACAATTAGATGCAATCCAATGTCGTAATATAACAACCGTTTAGCAACAAAGAATCATTATAGGAAACACGCGGTTTATTGAGTATCATGTCAATGCTACGCTGCCTGCGTACTTACAAGCTTTGACTGGACCAAAATAGACGACCCTTTGTAAATCCTTCATTAAGCAATCCAGCTTCATCTTAGATGCAACGTGATGTCGTAAAGGAAGATGGCAATATTATGCGCTTACCCCCAGCCGCATCATCTGTCTCTCCCACAAATATCGCATCAGTGAGACCCTTGTACATCTCTGCCCAAAGTAGTTTTTTTATTATATCTTCAATGTTTGTAGTCTGTAAGCTTCCATATATATCATTGTGTATGAATCAACAACAAACTGCTGCTGGAACAATTTTCGTCCTCTTAGTATAGCGGAAAATTCATTATCCCGCTCATGGAATATGTAAGCAAAGTATTCTCTCATTGATACATATTTCACTCGACTTGTTGTAGTGTCACCAACACGCATGTGTGCTATATTCTCATTATACCCATCCTCTCCAAATAGGAACAACGTAACCGAGGATACTGCAATGCATGAAAGTCTGGACGCACGTGTCTCCTTGATTCTATCTAATAAACATGACTTGTATTTAACAATGGTCTCGTCTACCAAGCACTAATGTAGCGCAGTGATATGACGATAGATTATCCAGTTTTTGTATTAGGGTTCGAATCTTGCCTGGACCATTGTCCCTTTTTTTAAAAAAAAAAAAACAATGGTCTCGTCCCTCATCTGTACAACCAATATCTCCAACAATTAAAGCGGCAACTTTATTGTGTGCCGAAGGCATATCATACCTATTTGGGTCCGTTCCTCTCTTATGGATGAGCTTTATTCCTTTTGTTTGACCCTCTTGGGACGTAATGAAATCGCGTGCCATCTGAAATAACTTAACCAATATGTTATCTCTGTCCAACATAGTTGAAGTCCCCTTACAGTATTATGATTCAGTTTATGTTGATCACTATGATTTTTACAATGCGAAACAAACACAGATCAAAATGTATCCAGAATACCTACATAGAATAACTAATTAATCTTCTACATGGTTGAACCAACCATCCATAAGTAAAGAAATAAAATGCTTACTTTACAGCAAAAAAATCTACAGGAAGCGTACTTCCTATCATATGCATATTTTGCCCAGACATCCTGTAAACAAATCGTGCACGACGACATGTATTTATTTCACGATCAATTTGGCCTCCCATAGCTAGAGGTAAAAGCAAACATCGAATTGTATATTCTAATGTTTTGTCTGAATTCTGTACACCGTAGGCTTCCACCTGACAGAAGAAATTTCAGATATTCAGGAGGTTCTCTTAGCTTTGGTAGACTAATCTTTCCTTGAAAGCAGCACACTCCAAACTTAAGTAAACAATCAGAATTATCTTTATTCAGCCTTTCGTTGAACCAGAACCTCGCTTTGCAGTAAATACATACATAATTATGATCACCTAGGTCTTCATACTTAGGCATTTCTTTCAAACCCATTAAAGTTACTTGAGTTAGCAGTGTAGAAATGGAACAATTATAAACATAGCACAGAAAATATCTAAACCGTACGTGCGTAGACGACAATGTATGGCATAGCACTTCAAGTACTAAAGTCATGAGAAAAATAGAATAAAGGACCAGAAAGAAAAGATATTTACGGCAAAATGGCCATAAAAAGTGAAATTATTTGAAAGGAACAAATACAACCATATAAAAATAAACAATACTGTTCGCCTCGCAAATGTACGAGTCGTGCAAGTAATAAAGTGAAAATAAATTATCGTTCCCACGAGGATTAATGTAACAAATTGATCAAACAATAGGTTTAGCAAGTTCAATTTAGTTGAGCTAAAACAAAACTTTGATAATAAATGAAAATATTTAAAGACTACTTCTAAAACTAAAAATCAATAAAAGCAAATGATTTTTGGATTTCAAGGGTTAATTAAAAATCTAGGGTTCTTCTTCCCCTTTTGCATTTCATAACACTTGATCAATTTCCTCTCTGTTTCAATACATATATGTGTTAGTCTAAAGTTCACAAACACTTAACAAGCTCTCTCATGTTAATATTAAGTTTCTCTTCTTATTAAAATGCACAATCTCTTACTACAATTAATGAGAATCACTATTTAAGCAACAACCTTAATGTGACTATGCAAGATTAGTAAATATATCTCTATTTTACTAACAAACCATCCATTTATCAAGTAAATTTCAAGACAAACATGATTTCAATCAAGTTCTACACCTAGATTAGCTTTCTCAAGTCAAATCTAAGTGAATAAATCATCTAAATGGAGATCAATCACTTAGAAGCATTAAATCTAGATTGAAATCAACACACATATATATTTATCTACCAAAAGAGAGGAAAATCCAAGTATTAATCCACACAAAGGGTTAAAAGAACCCTAGAATAAAAGGTTTAACTACTCATATGCAAATACAAAGTAATTCTACTCATAGCTACAGAACTCATGAAGAAACAAAGAGGAAATGAGGAGAAAATGAGAAAGAACCAAGGTAGAAATCCCAAAATCTCTCTTGAGATTGGTACCCAAGCCTCCAAAATGCTCCAAAACTCTCTCCCAAGCTCTTCTAGTGGCTGCTCCAAGGTTCCACAATGTGAGAAGTGTGATTTTCGGCCCTTTCCTTTAGGTTAAATAGTGTTTTTCTGTTTCTGATGTTAAAACACGTAACTGTACTTTTTCACGACTTGCCACGGCGAGTTGCACAACTTGCTGCGCCCAGCTCAGACAGAAAGCTATTTTCCCCAACTTGCCACAGCAAGTTGGTCGACTTGTTGTGGCCAGTTCATACAGAGAGCTATTTTCCTCAGCTTGCTGTAGCATGTTTGTCAACTTGCTGGAGCCAGTTGTACAAGTCCTCTAAGCTATATATATCTTCATTGCCTTCATTCTTTTCCTTATTTCTTGATTCTTTAGAGCTTCAAATCTTTGTTTCTATCCTCCTACAAAAGAAGGAGGAATTATCAATTCACAATTGCCTCTAAAACTCTACAAAATATAACAAGGATTTCTTTGAATTTTTATTAATACTTTGATATACACATTTTCTTCTATACACTTTACTTTTTATGCACATTTTGAACCTAAAATATTCAAAAAGATATAAAAAAATGTGTTGGAATGCTGTCAATTTCCAAGAGTTAACAAATACTAAAATGACCCAAACAAAATCTTCAGCATTCCACCATACATTCTATCACACATCAAATTTTTAAAGCTAATACAAAAGTATAAGTTCAAGTAAATTAAACATTGTTTTTCTCAAGTGTCACTTTTCATAGATTGCACATACATCTATGGAAACAATCTAGCTAGACATATTATTGAATTCTGTAAACATCATAGGTTTTTTATAATAACACAAAACGTTAATTTAAAATATAATTATATAACTTTATTAAGAGTCACAGTCTTTTAAAATTTATTATATATGTTAAATGAAGGAATTTTAAATTATTAAAATCTGTTTTTGAAGAACTACATGCGCATTAGAAAAGCAATGTGATGTGTATCAAATTTAAAATATGACTGTAATCTATTATATCCTTAAAGATATGAAATGGATTAATTTTTTAATTATATAAACAGAGTTATATTGATATATACTGACGTTGATAGTATAAATTTGGCGACTTGATGATATAAAATTGGTGGGAAACGACATTTAAGAAAAGAAAGAGATAAACCGTCTTTGATTACACAATATTTTGAAATTGTTTAAGAAAAATAATATAATGTCTTCAAGGGTGGCTCTAGTTGTAATTTTAGTTATCTTTCCAATTACAATAAGCAATATACGCATCAATAATCTCAAAGTCGTCTGTCGGTCGGAGAACAACACATGAATTTGATCTGTCTTCAACATAATCCTGTGGTATCTTAACATTGCTGAGATACTTCTTCTCCACTATTTTATCCACAAATTTAAGAGGAAAACTGCCCTCAAAATCAACCTAAGACACACTACTACATAAAAACACTTTTAATGTCTGTTTTTTAGACTCTAAAACAACTATTTTTAGGAACAGTATAAATGAATGTTGTTGAAAATTTTAAAATAGATTTTGTTTTTAAACAATTATTGTAAGTCTACTTACAATGACTATGACTGTTATTAAAAAAAATCATTATAAGTCTGAATATTTTCGACCTATAACAAATGTTTTTTTTTTAAATAGTGGTTAAATTTTTTTTTAAAAAAAGTTATAACGATTAGTACACATGCACGCACACTGCAATACACCATCAACCTTCTTTCCATCAACCTTACAAGAAGTGTAGAACCAGCCTCACCCGAGCTTAATGAAACAATCACAGATCTGTCATAACAAAGGACTCTCCACACGATTCAAGATAACTTATCGGAGCAGAGGAAAGTAGCAGAGAGTCGGGGAAGAATGAAGATGAGGACAGAGAAAAGTAAAGTTGGAAATAGTATTGAAACTATAAAAAAATGAAATTGCATTACACCTTTCCTATACATGTGTCCTTTGTTTATGGAAACTGAACTGAACATGTGTCATCTAACAGCACGGAGTGGTTACAACAAATAATAGACAGTAACCAATTTAAATAACAACTATTGCTTTATCATCTACAAATTTTCTTTATTTATTTTTGTACATTTTGTCACCCCCACAAGGTGGCAATCCAACTCAATATGCTTAGTGCGAGCATAGAAAGTAGGATTGGAAGTAAGTTGAATAGCAGATTGGTTATCACAGTATAATAAAGCAGCCCAAGAATGAAACACATGGAGATCATCTAACAAATACAATAACTATTGAATATCACATGTAGTCATAGTAAGAGCATGACATTTATCTTCACAAGAAGAGACAGAAATAGTACTTTGCTTTTCAGATTTCCAAGAAATTAAAGCACATTATCAAGAAACACACAATAGCGAGTAATAGAATATCTAGAATCAATACAAGCAGCACAACATTATCACTGAAGCCTTTCAAGGAAAAATTAGATATAAAAGGAAAGAAAAGACCAAGAGATGGAGTGGCCTTCAAATACTGTAAGACCATATGGGTAGCTTGAAGATGAAGGTCAGTAAGAGCAGCCATAAATTGACTCAATTGTTGTGTAGCACAAGAGATATCAAGTCTAATAATAGTCAAATACAAGAGACACCCACAACAAGCTGGCGATAGGAAGTAAGATCAGTCAAAGGAGTACCTAAATTAAGACTCAATTTGACTTTCAGATCCATAGGAGTAGAAGCAGGTTTACAATCAAGATACCCTACGTCAGTAAGAAGATCCACAATGAATTTACGCTGACAAACAGAAATTCCAAAGGTGCTACAGGCAACCTCAAAACCAAGAAAATACCGAACTGAACCAAGATCCTTGATTTTAAAAAGAAGATCCAGATCATGCTTCATTTTAACAATCTCATTCAAATCATTACTAGTGAGAAGTATATCATCCACATACAACAATAAAGCTGTAAAACTAGAACCAGAAGCCTTAATAAACAAAGTATAATCAACCTATGATTCAATATAACCATAAGAGAAAGAGCATATGAGACTTTGTGGAACCATTGTCGGCTAGATTGCTTAAAGCCATAAAGAGACTTTTGAAGCCGCTAATAAGAGAAGAATCCATCTACTTCAAACACATACAACAACAAAATGAATAAATAATATAATTAACATTCCATCCAAATATATGGTAAAACTACTCCAATACGCACCTGCTAGAAAGCGATCGTCAAAATCATCAGCTCAGATTTTAGAGAAAGGAACAAAATTAAATCCAAGTCGGGGGACACGCCAATCTCAATGGTACTCCCTCTCGTCCTTATTATAAGACACCAACTACTTTTAACCAACTCATTTATTACTAACCCCTAGTCCTTGGGTTCAACTGGTGTGGGCGCGGTCTTCCTCACCTTTAGAAGGGGTTCAATCCCTGCGTTGGTCAAGGCACTGGGGGAGGCATCCTAGAGGTTTAGGAAGCAGTGGTAACGCTGATAAATGTGAGGGCATGTGTAATCTCTGGCCAGTATCCCCTGTGGACTGAGTTTCAAGCTCCCTGCTCTTGGACTGTGGGTGAGCCCAACCCTTTTCCTAAAATTTTATTATATAAAAAAACTCATTTATTACTATTTTCCAATTATACTCTCATTTTTAACTAACTCTTTAAATTCATATCATTAAAGTAAGGGTAAAATTGGAAATATTTATTATTTCTAAATCAATTTAATTATTTAACTTCCATTTCTTGATTTGTGAAGAATGGTAGTTGGTGCCTTATAATAAGTACCAGAAGGAGTATGATGAACAATAGTATGAAACTCGAAGTTAATTTGATATGCATGATCTGTAGTGCGATAAGATCCCATATTCCCATAACAGGAACAGTATTAAATCAAGAAATCACACTCATCCTGCCCTCATGTAAACTTTTCTCATGGTGTTGTAAAAAACCCACTGGGCACCGTTGCATGAATCCGATCTCCTTGAACCTCAAGAACATATAGTTAGATGAAATTTTGGAAAGAAAAAAAGAAAATGCAAACACATAGGCAGTACTACAAAGATGCATCATTCTGTTCAGAAATATAAAACTTCAGGAAAAATGTAGAAAAATTTAGGAATTCATGCCTCATCAATATCTTGCAACACAAGCTCAATAGAAGGCATATCGCCCTTGCTATATCAGCTAGGCACTTTCTAGAGATGAACAATACTAACACAAATTAAAGCTTCCAACCTTGGCGGCCGGTGTTAATATGTTTCACAGGATCGTAAATAGAAGCCATGAAGAATAGACCAAAGTTTGCTCACAAAAGAAAACTACAAAAACCTACCAGATAACATAAACGAAATCATTGAAAGCACCACATATATATAAAGGATCAAATAAAATAACCATTCAATGCACATATGCGAAAGTTGTGGAATACGCTTAGCGTGACACACAACCAAACCCACGAGCATAAAGGGGACCCACTTAGGATGTGTTTGGTTGGGGGATGAGAGGGGAGGATATATTTGATTTGTTAGAGTGAAGGGAAGATTAAAAGATTATTTGTTTGGTTTAAGATGGGAGGGGAGGCTCGTAATAACTAATTGATCATTTTACCCATTACTTTATGTTTTCATAATTATATATTGTTTAAATTGATTTACACTTGGATTTCAATTAAATTATTATTGTAATATGTGTATAAAAATGATATTTTTATCAATAGCTAATATAATAAATATTTTTAAAATACTAAATTAACAAATTTGTTATTTTATCCACAAACACCTTCACTTTGCCCATTGATTATTTACCCTCCAAAAACCCCCCAATTTCAGGCAATCCAAAATAAAGGAAGAGAATTTAACCCAAAATTTATTAATATTTATAATAAAGTGAAGGAGAGGCAACAAAAAAGAAAATAAAGAAGGCACCAAATACTGTCGCGGGTCATTGAAAAGGGGAGAAAGAGACTATGCAAGTAGTGAAGCAGGAAGCGACTTCTCTCCTTTTCCTCTCCATTCGTTGCCCTCTTTTGCCATAAAACGCCGCAATTTTGAAAAACTGAAGTTGTGCCCTTTTTTAAAAAGATATTTCAAGGTGCTGATTGGTACTAAAAAGATACTTCAGGATACTGAAAAATGCTACATGATATTAAAAAATTATTTGAGGATCTTGAAAAAATATTTCAAGGTACTAATTAGTATTAAAAAAATACTTCAGAATACTGACTGGTAATGAAAAAATATTTTATGATCTTAAAAATTATTTTGAAGATTTTGAAAAATTATTTTAAGATATTGACTCATACTAAAATGATATTTTAAAATACTAACTAGTATTGAAGAAAATTGTAACACCCCAAATTCCATGCTTGAAAATCGTGTCGGTTGACACTTAGTTTTAGGAAAATCAACAGAGTTTGAGGTGCTAAAGTTTCGAGTAATGCGGAACGAAAAGCATGCGCTGATATTTGGACAATGAGTATCTGATATAAAATGCCTAAACATATGTTGATGCCCTGATATAAGCTGGTATATTAAAAATATCTCGAAGGAATATTCATGTGATACAATATACAAAGATTTAAATACATCTCTCTGATAAACTAATTCTTCAACTAGACCTATGGCCTGGAACCCAACGCAGTTAATCAAACATATTGGCAAGATTGGTATTTAGTCTAATGGGAGTCTCCCCGTCTTTCACGGCAACTTATGACAACCCAATGACAAACCCTTTCTTAGTTTAAACACCAATTAGTTTGAAATAACTTTATCAGATTCATGCCAAAAACTAGGCTCTGGTATTCTTCTTCTTCTTCTTCTTCTTCAGGCTCTTGTCTTCGATCGGTTCCTCTTTACAGCTCCGTCCACCGATACCTTCTTTATCCCGGTTCCTTTCCTGAACCTTAGACAGATCTGAGGTCCAATGCCCATTAGACCTTAGGTAACAGTTAACCTCATATGCAAAGTATGATCAATATATATGACAAGTATTCATAATATTTCAGCATTAACAATACATAGCACATAGCAGATGTAAAGTTACCACAACACAACAATATATAGCACACAACACATGTAAAGTCTATCTCAATCTGTACTAACCAGTGCCACGACGGCCCATTGTGTCCTCAGCGCTAGGAAAACTCAACGGTGTTATTAAGACTATAACCCGTATATAGCTGAATGTATACATAGTGACTTAAGATAGAGTCTTAATCACGGTGCATGACCCAAGACCTCGTCTTGTCCCGCACTTAACATGAATCAACCAATCATATATAATCATACAAGGCACATCAGAGTTAAAGTTACTAGTACGCGAACGTACCTTTTACCGGGTAATCGTCAAACGTCCGACCTTTGAATCCGGTCCTGGACTTCCCGGATATCCTAACATATCACCATATCACTTAGAATAATATCCTAAGAGATATTTCCACCACTATTTATCCATCTACCCTTGGTAGATTTGTTATTTACAACTTTGCCCTTACATTTATTTAAAAACATAGTGCAGTATTTTCTGGGTAGATTTTTTGGTAACTTTGAAAAATCATAACTAATTCTACAAAAATTATTTTGAGGTTCTGTAAAATTCCCCATGACCCTTGGCATGTCTATTTTCGAGGAAAAATATTCCCAGAACCTAGAACCCCAAGAACCATTCCCAGTTTTAACTTTTCTCAGCGTTGCCCATATTTTATTCCAACAAAAATGGCTTAACTTTAAAAATTCATATTTCCTTGACCAGAGATCAAAATGTTACATATTTTATATATTTGGAAAGCCCTACATGTCTACTTTCTTCCTGGTAAAATTTCATGATTTCATAGCTTCATTTGATACATAAAAACATAGTATCTTTTTCGTTGGCTGTCAAAACTGAAAATTCTGCAACTTTCCCAAACTTAAACCAAGGACTTCCAAACATTATTTCCTACCATGTTTTTACCTCTTCAGGCATTTTTCAATGCAATGAGGCCTAAAAACAATAGTAGGAATTTTATTTCCTACTTCCTAGATTAAACTAACATTTATACTAAGAACTTATAAAAACTAAGGACTAGAACTTAAGAACTATAGCTTATCTCTTAAAGACTCTTAAACTGCTTCCTCCTTCTTGCTTCACTCTCCTCTTAAACTCTCCAATCTTTGGTATGAGTTTGGTATGAAGAATGAAGAGAGGAGAGCTCTCTATTTATAGCCAATCCTTGGTTAACTTCCTAGCAACTTTCATTCTATTTTAACCCTTAGATTAAACTTAGTTAAGAAGCTAAATTTTCAGCCTTACACATTGGCAAGTTGATGAGGTCATTTTGATGACACAATTGAGTGCTTAGGTGTCCCTAAGCTCCACATGACTATACCCAATTGGTTTGCCAATTAATCAAGAGCATTTGCATGTGTTTTCTTATGAAATCTTACCCAAATCTTACTCCCATATGTGCTGGACGTTTTTATGACCTTTGGGGCAGATTTAATAAGCTATAATCAACCCTCTAATCAAGTGTTTAAAGCTTCTTAAATATAACCATTATTGGTTACTTTAATTAATTGAAGACTTAAGCTTGATTATATCAAAATATTTCAAAAATACTTGGCTCTCAAAGCTCCACCATGTGCTAGTTGCTATTGTTGACTTTTGGGGCACACTTAATTAGTTCTAATCATGTGCTTAATCTCCTTCTTTTTACTAATATCTTAGGCTAATTGGTTTGCTAATTAACTCAAGTCATTAGAGCATCATTAGCTTTTAATTTCATCATTTAATCCCTTTCTATTCATGTTTAAACAATTAGCAATTAATTACTTATTTAATCACTTACTAATTGTTGACAATTTTATTAATTAGGATTAATTATTTTCTCACAACTATTTTACTTAAATTGATAATTTATGCATTATGCAAAATACTAAAAACCATGGGGCAATTTATGTTCCCCAAAATGATATTTAATTTTTGCCTCATTATTTTCCAAGGAAAATAATCTCATAAATTACCTAAATTAGAGACAACATACTTTCTAATTTTTCATAAATATTTAATTGTCTCTAAGGATTTTATCATAATTTTCTTAGGGTATTTTATAACCCATAAATATTTTAGGGACTTATTTGCAAATTATCTAATGTTTTAGGGACCTTTTCGCATATTATTTATTCTTAGGAGAAATTGTCCTAATAATAAGATAAATTCAATACAAAGTATTTGAGACCTCATATTCACCTATTTTCAATAGGTATTATTTATCTAAATATATATTTAAATGTATTATAAAAATTAGGGTATTATAAAAATACTTCATAATTTTGAAAAATTATTTTAGGATAATAATTTTTTAAGATTATGAAACATTTTTTCAATACCATTCAGTATTTTGAAGTATTTTTTTAGTACCGGTTAGTAACATAAATGTTTTTTTTTAAGAAAAGGGCGTAGTTTCAGTTTTTTATGGTAAAGGAGGGCAGCAAATGAGAAAGGCAAAGGAGAGAAGCCACTTCCATTGAAGCAAGTCACCAGAAGATGCACGAAGCAAGAACATGGCAAGAGTGATGAGCCAAAGCCTAGAGTAACACCTCAAAATCATCATCTTTTTAGTGGCCTTTCACATAATTTACACCTGCAAAGAAGGCATCTGAGCTTTGAGTTAAGATCTAGATTTGGATTTTGCCATTGTTGAGGGTGTCACTGTCGCCATCATTCTCAACAATGATCAACAAAGAATAAGACGCAGTGGCAATGACGACAAGCTATGGGGTAGTAGATGCAATGGGACGACAAGTTTGGTGTAGGAAATAACAATTAGGCACCATTCAACATCTATTTTAGAAACCTTTGATTTCTTCACCTCTCCTCCTCTTCCACTACTACCACTGTTCCCCCCGGGGGCATATCCTCCAACTCCGTCACCAACTCACTACTAGTGACTTTTTCAAGCTAATCAAAAGATTTGTTGTTGCCCCCTCACTTTTCTCACCATCAATCTATAAGAAAGGCAAGAAAGAAAGAGAAGAAAGGATTGGAAGTACAATGAAAATATATGGATAAATTAGTCAAAAAAATTGGCACCCCTCCAAAACACCCTAATTTGGAGGGGAGTAAGACAGTAGGTTATGAGGGGAGGGAAAGACAAATTTTGGCGAGCATGCAGACAGATAATTGGGAAGATAGGCCGGCCATTTAGGCTATAAATTTGTAGGGGTCAACTTAAGATTTTGCTTCAAAAGTGAAAGCACACCTAATAGGGCTTGCCCTTTTAGCTTGTATTTTTTTAAAATTATTTATATAATAATAATATTATTGATTTTTTATACTTTGTTAATGATGTTGCAAATATATAGTTGTTATTATCGTTTGTAGGAATATTAAGTTTCATAAGAACATATTATATTAAGAATCCTAAAAATTTAAAACTTATGAAATACATTTCTTATTTCATAAGTATTCTTATTAATTTTGTATTTTTGGATTTATTTTCTGGTGATTGTTTTATTCATTTCTTGTGTTATTTATTTTGTTGTACTTACACCTTTCAAGATATATTTATAAAAAAGTATTTTTAATTTTGTTAAGTCTTATTATTAATTATTTATAATTATAGTATATAAACAATAATTTAACTTTGATAATGACTTATCAATTGTACTTGTTTACCTTGACCCATAAAAGGTTGGCTCTGGAGGCCATATAAGCCTTTTTTACCAGCTCCATAATGATAATTATATGTTTGAAAATTTTCACCCTCAAGTCCCTTGTGAAGTTGTGACTTCTTATCTGGGACGACTTCTTATCCGGGACCTTCTAGTGATTATTTCTTTTGTTAGGAACCCGAGCGTGATTTCCGAAAAAAAAAAAAAAAAAAACTGTGCTTCTGTTATTCCTTTCGTCGCGACAAAGATCCGGGTATTCCCCCTGCGCTCCGTCTCAAGAACCAAACCGGAGTTTCAATTGGAATTTGAAACTATTGAAACTCGGGCGCACGATTTCCATTCTCTTTCAACTGACTCCAATCCAGAACTCGGATGAATGATTTTTGAGATTCTAGGGTTTTTGATTCTGTGCAGAAGACGATGACGGACACCAACGGCATCAGCAGCAGCAGTAACAACAACAACCACCACCTCCACCGACAAGATCTCAGCATGTACTTCTTGGAGTTGTCTCGCCATGGCTCATCTCATGGTCCGTGCGACATGGACGAGGACGAGGAGGCACCGACGGAGCTCAACACCATTAACAGCTCTGGAGGCTTTCTTGTTGTGTCCCCAGATAAGCTCTCTATTAAATATACCAGTGTCGACCTTCATGGCCACGACGTTGGTGTGATTCAAGCTAACAAGCCTGCTCCCAGGAAGCGCCTCGTCTACTATTTTGAAATCTTTGTGAAGGATGCTGGAACTAAGGGTCACGTGGCAATTGGTTTTACCAGTAAGGGCTTCAAGATGCGAAGACAACCGGGGTAAGGGCTTTGTTTTTCTTTTTATGTTTCCTTATGGTTATTTGGTGGCGTTAGAAAATGAGCTCGAGGAAAATGGTGAATGAATTGTCTTACAGAAAAGAAAAACAGGGTTGGAAGATGCAAATCTTGGTTTGCTTTTAGGTATTTCGGTAAATTATCCGCTTCTTTCTTAGGAAAACGTATTAAGACTCAATAGTTAATCATTTTGCTTTTGGTTCGTCAAGTTGTGTTGGAAGATGCAAATCTTGGTACTTCTTTGAATTATTTTTTGAGGAAACAGGGAGCAATTTTCGCGAGAGAACAAAACTGGAGAAATCGGTGTAGTAGAGGTAGTAGCTGTAAAGTCTACAATTTTAATTCTTACCATCATCCAGGAACATTTTTTTAGTACGGGCACCGATGCCTATTTGAATAGATCTGTATGCTGTGAAATCGAAGTGCTTTTGCATATGATTTATGAATCTTATTATATTTCTTTTGAGTAGGCATGTGTGCAAGAGAAATATTATGATCTATTTTCTGTGCAACTTGAAGGATGAAGCATGAATGTAATACTTTTCTTGTATAGAACTTCAAGGCTGAAACATGACGTTTGAAGTTTCCTTAATTATTTGGTGACCCTTTCATTATGTACTCTTCTGCATCCTATTCGACTTAAGATACCATATTCTGCACCTTCAGCGTACAACCTGAAGGTCGCATGAATGTAATACTTTTCTTGTATGTAACTTTAAGGCTGAAGCGTGACGTTTGAAGTTTCCTCATTTATTTTGAAACCCTTTCATTATGTTATACTGTTCTGCATTGTTTGTGACTTTAGATACCATATTCTGCATCTTTATTTATTTATTTATTTTTTTTGGGGGGGGGGGGGGGTTAACTAAATAGGGAGTTTAATCTTATCCTCCGCTCCCTAGCCAGGTTTATGATAACCGCATGGTTGTGATTTGGTAAAAGTTGTCTTCATTTGGCTTTTCTCCGATCTTTTTCTTCTTAATTGTTTGGAAGCCTGATGTAAATCAATTCCATGTTGCTCATATGCCTGTGAAAATGGAAACTTTGAGTTTGACAAATTACATGGAAAAATATATTAAAGTTGCTAAATTCATTATTTGTTGCATTTTATTTTATTCATATTTTTACATATAAATTTAATTTTTATTTTATATTTTTCACGTTTTTCATGGTAGGTGGGAGCCCAATAGTTATGGATATCATGGGGATGATGGATTACTTTATCGTGGACCGGGGAAGAGTGATACTTTTGGCCCAACATTTACGTCAGGTGATACAGTTGGTGGTGGAATTAACTATGCCACACAAGAATTCTTTTTCACGTAAGATGTGTTCTGTGCCTAAAAATCCAATGTTTTTATTTTATGGGGAATGAATTATTTGTTATGTGCTTTTTGATTTTTGTTGTCAATGCCTCAATGATATTGGTTGAGAGCTCTAATGGTTTATCTACCTGATATTAGCAAGGCATATCATGAGAATTATTATGGATAAAAAACCAGCAATTGTTTATTATATTTGTCTAATAAGCTGTAAAGTCACGGAATGGAGTGTATCTTAAATATTTGTTCTATTTAGCTTGTTTACAGTATCTTGTGCTTGCTGCAACATAAAGATGTTTATCATTGAATTTTTTCTTACTGTTTTGGTGACAGTAAAAATGGGCAAGTGATAGGGACAGTTTCCAAGGATTTGAAGGGACCTCTTTTTCCAACCCTTGCTGTTCATAGCCAAAACGAAGAGTATGTTGTACTCCTGGCTTTTAATATTATGCATTTCATCGCATATATTTATTTTTATGGATATGAATATGCTTTTTTATTTATTTTTTAAATTTTTTTAGCGGAGTAGATACCTGTGGTAGTGGATAATTGTGCTACCATCCTCCATCCATTGAGACTTGAAAAAGTTCGATTCATCACAATTTAAGTACTTGCTTGGAGAGGTTAACTCCTATATATGCTTTAAGTTTTAGTTGATATTTTTGTTTAATTATTCTTTTGTTTGTTCTGGTCCTGTCTTTGCTGAATTTGGGGACCTTTACTATAAGGAAATCTTTGGCAGGAGAAAGGCGATATAAGCTTATAACAGTTATGTTTGACATGTTCTGTAGCTGTTATATAAAGATTATTCTTTCTGACGAAAACTGTGCCCCTTGCCTACATCTGCTGGTGCCACTTTCACTTAGTTCTTTTTTTTCTTTTTCTTTTTCTTTTGAGACATTTATTTATCTCATATGCGCTTATCTCTGGACACTTGGATTACTGTAGCTCTCTTTGTTTTTCTAATGGAGAACATTCTTACAGCATAGTTTCGCATTTTGAAAGTCAGTTGGGATGTTTAATATATAGTGTGTAATGTCTACATCTGACAGGGTGCATGTGAACTTTGGGCAGAAACCATTTGCTTTTGATTTGAAGGTATGAACGCTTTCATTTTGAAAATTCAGTTCAGCCAATTACTACAGGGATGAACCCAATCTGGAATATGAACCATAAAAGAAAATACCAATTAAACCGATCACGATCACGGGAATACCAGTTACAGTACCTATTATCCAAAGAGGAATCCTGCTCTATCAATTCCATTTTGTATTGTTCATTTTTATTGTGTTTAACTGCATATATCTTACCGTGTAATAAAATTTGCCATGCCTATAACATCTGCAAACTTTACTCTCCTGCAATTTTCTTGCAGATTTTTTTCACTTTTGGAACATAAGAAAATGGGCATTTCAATAATTGGAGATGTCAATTGTGTGAATATGATAAAGCTGTGATATGTAAACTGTAAGTAAATAATTAGGTTGGTTAGTTAGTTAGTTGTTGGTTAGTTGTTAGAACCAATGATAGTTATTTGGGATTAGTGGGTATTAGAGGTATTGTCTATATAAGGCACATGACTCTTTATTGTATCTCTATGCTTGTTATGATGAATGAATAAGCATCACCAGATTTTCTCTTCCCAATCCCTCTGTTTCTCTCATCTCTTCTCCCTCTGTTCTGTTCTGCTCCTCTGAATTTCAGTTCTCTTCCTCTCTTCTCTTTCTCTTCCCAAGTCCTGTAAATTCTCTACAACATATGTAACAGTGGTATCAGAGGTGTCACTCCTCAGCATGCTTCTGTTTGCTCTCTAAAAAATCTTGATTTCAATCCTGGACCATTCTTCTTCCTCACGGTTCGGAACTGCAGTCAAGAAACTGAAAAATAGCCGCCTGTAAGAATAATCAAGAATCCAAGAAAAGGTTCTGGATTCTCCATCTCTGTCTGCAATTGCTCGATTCTGGATTCTTCATCGGTTCAAGAACAATCAAGGAAAACTAGGAACTTCAGTCTTTAATCACCAGAAACAGCGCCACTTGATTCTAAGTGCTGCGACGTCAGATTTTAGGACTCTGTAATTGTTCTGGCCATCAGATTCAGGGTTCTCGTCTGCTTCGTGATTATGGGTTCCGCACTTCTGATTTGCGTTGCATGATATTGAATTCGGGTTCATCGGAAATTTGGGTATCGCATGATTCTGGTTTGCATTGCTTTGTTTTTGTTGGTTTGTCAGGTTCTGCGCGCTCGTTCAGGATCGACAGGTTCTGGTTTCTTTGATTCCA
This sequence comes from Acacia confusa, assembly GCA_037074495.1. NCBI lineage: Eukaryota > Viridiplantae > Streptophyta > Magnoliopsida > Fabales > Fabaceae > Acacia > Acacia confusa. The sequence goes on along the minus strand of CM073502.1, from coordinate 38,622,731 downwards.
TTGAATGTTTTTGGGTTCTTCGTCTTCATTCCCAATTTCATCGCCTGATTCTAGGCCGACGACGCAATGGGTTCTGGTTTTCTTTTTGAATTACTCCGACAGTTTGGGTTCTTCATCTCTGATGGCATCATCAAGTTCTGGGTTCCTCACTCTTCGGGTTGGATATTGTCTTGCTGATGGAAATCTGGGTACGGTTTGGTTTTGTTGATTCTGTCACCATTCTGAGTCGTGAGTTCTGCTTCTTTGCGTCATGAGCTTTGCTTTTGTGTGTCGTCAGGTTCTGCTTCTGTTCATTGCCTGATTCTGGGTTCTCATTGCCTCACTATGGGTTCTCGTCGACTGATTTTGAGATTCGCAGTCTGATGTGTAAAAGAAAAAAAAAGGAGAAAGGGGGGGGGGGAAGAAAAAAATATTACTCCTTGTTGCTATGGGACAACATCTTGCTGAAGGGAAACCAAGAAACTCTCCATCAATGGTGTTTTCTTTGAGAAACGGCTATCCGGAGAGGGCTATCTATGTAGGGTTCTGACCAGAGGGGCTGACCAGCTACAGGCTGAGTAAAGCGCTGGGTTAATTATCGTAGAGTGGAGTCTCCGGGACGTGGGCTCTCGAGGGAGATGCATTGTAACGAGTACCAGTTTTCTTCAATAACGAGCAGAAGTTTCAAGTTTATGTTTTTGTTGATAGTTGGATTTTATTGTCCATAATCTTCGAGGGCAAGGATGTATTTGAGAAGGGGGTATTGATATGTAAACTATAAATAAATAATTAGGTTAGTTTGTTAGGAAAAGGGATTGGTTAGGATTAGTTAGTTGTTGGTTAGTTGTTAGTAACCAATAGTTGGGATTAGTAGGTACTAGAGGTATTGCCTATTTAAGGCATATGACTCTTCATTGTATCTTTATGCTTGATATGATGAATGAATAAGCATCACCAGATTTTCTCTTCCCAATCCCTCTGTTTCTATCTTCTCTTCTCCCTCTCTGTTCTGTTCTGCTCCTCTGAATTTCTGTTCTCTTCCTCTCTTCTCTTTCTCTCCCCAAATCCTCTAAATTCTTACAACATCTATAACAAATTGTCCTGATTTCATTCATACACATGCTTGTGTTACAAGTTAATTGTTTTGGAAATCAATCAGAACAGAAGTCTCTGCCAGCACTGTTCTAGGTAATCCGTAACAACATACTTTGATTTTTCTTGTTTAATATCCATATATCATAATTGCTAATAATTTGTTGTTAGTGTAAAAAGCAAAGAAAGATGAAGCTACCGTACAAATTGTGCATTCCATATTGTCCCTGCATAGATTGTTTGATGCGCTAGTTGACTAAAATGTACAAAGGGCCTCTAAGAGAGAATTTGCCATATCGCTAGTTATCTCCGCAAAGCCCGTTTTGTTGTGGGAATGGTTTTCTTTCGAGAATAATAAAGTTTAACGTGAAGTTATTTGATTTTTTTTGAACTTTTGATTTATTTATGTACTTGCTTATATGCCTAAATATTTCTATTATTGTATAAGGAATTTGAAGCTCAAGAACGGATGAAGCAACAACTGAAAATAGAGGAAATAACTCTGCCCGCAAATGTTAGTTATGGGTGAGATAGAATTACACTTTAGTATCTTTCTTGGAATATATTTTTATTACCATTACTTTTTATACATATAGGGACCATAGTTTAGGATAAATTGCTCTCTCCTTTATGAAGAGATGACTTAATTATGCAACTTATCATTCTACTATCAAAATCTATGTTTCCCTTCACTGAAAAAAAAGGAAAAGAAGAAAAGAAAAAACTTTAGCTATATATTCATTTTTCCTCGTCAAAGTTTTAGAAATGATTGTTTCATAAATTTGATTGTTACTTGGTCAAAATGGATTTAGTTGTAAGTTGTCCTTTGGTTATGAGGGGGCAGGCATTGTAGCCTTTCATAATAAAGGGGAAGAGGAAGGTCATGCAATTTAAGGGTCTCTCAGGTGAGCGAGAGTTATTTACCCTTGCTCACTTAGCTTACTTAAACTTTATTTCCTAAAAATTGAACTATCACTGTAAGATCTGTAGCGAGTTAAACTATCTACAATCAATGAATAGCGTGCCTTATATCTAAGAATTAATGAATTTCATGGGACCCAATATATAGTTTTAGTTTAAAACTCCAATATATTGGACTCTGATTACACACACACACACAATATATGTGTTGTTTTAGCAATTTCACTGGAAATTGTATATTTTTAAAAGGTTTGGCAGACAGTAATAACAGTGATAGTAGTGCTTTCCTGAATTGGCAACCTACTAAGTTTCTTCTTCACTATCTTTTTTGGTAAACTCGTTGAATTTTAAAATTAGCTGAAATTAAATGCACATCAAATTCGCTAATAATTGTGGCCTAACTAGAAATTCTGTTATTTTTTTATGGTTATGCATATTATTCACTGGAAGAAATTACTCATAACAAATCAGATGTGGTAGCATCCTTAGTTTTTAGTTTTCATTCTGTTACTCCTTACAAGACTTCAGAATTTCCCTATGGGTCAAAGAAGTTTAATGATGTAAATTATGTCTCCTGGCCTAAAAAAGTATATTATGTCTCAGGCTGCATTCAAGCCCGGTCTCACTCACAGCCCTATTTCCAATGAGAAATTAGTAGATATAGGAAAAAAGAAATGTATAAAAGAAACTGATGGCCAATATAGGTGGAGCCTTAGTCTTTGGTTAGAGAAAACTTAATTTTTATGGTGCAAACATTGCAATTTGTTCTTTTATAAGGGCTGAAGTCACCCATCACACATTGGCTATTTCATTACTGATATTTTGGGAATTAATACTATCTAGTGAATAGTGCCATGTTTCCTGACTTCTGAGGTACTCTTTGTAATCAGAATTGTTCGTTCCTACCTTCTACACTACGGCTATGAAGATACACTCAATTCATTTGACGTGGCTAGTAGAAGTACAGTCCCTCCTGTATATATAGCTCAAGAAAATGGAGTTGATGGACAAGATATAACATTTGCTTTAAGTCACCGGAAGACTTTACGGCAGGTATGCTGGTATTGTAACATTTCGTTGAATGCTTGGCTTGTTTTGAGGTTTTAGTCTGAACTTCTGTTGAAGTGCTTTTGCAATGAAGAGAAAGAACATGATCCCTGTTGAATGCAATCAAGTTTCAATAGCACCTCTCTAGTTCTAAATTGCACTACAAACTAGGTCCTACTTTTAGGATCGGACGAAGTATTTTGTATTAGAACTTGAGTCTAGCATATATGCATATTGATTGATCCATGTCCATTCACCCTCATTCTAAGTAGGATGTATAGCAGAGAGAATAATAAGGATACATGGGATAATGGGGAATAATAAGGTTTTACAAGAAATCGTGATTCATGCTTTACAAACTAGTCACATGGTGCATGGGTCTTGAGTTTAAAAGGACTTATTTTGAGGAGCATGAAGAGAGGAGTATACTGAAGGCCCAAGATTGTATTACCTGCTGATGAGGGAGCTGGAGAGACAGAAAAAGGGAAAATGTGATATTTATTATCTGTGCAATCATGCAGGAGGTACAGAAGAGCATAGGTCGTTTGAGGGTAATATTGTGGAAATGGGGTGAAAAATTCTATCTTCATCGCATTTGAAGAGAAATTTACATTTACGTTGCAATATATATACAGACAAATACCTAGGAGTTAAATGCTCATTAAACCTAATAAACGCAGTAAAGTTAAATGCTCACTAAACCCAATAAAGGCAGGGTAAGGAAGAATTCTGTGGTCTGGAAGAGACTCTAAGGAGTTTGTTCTGTTTTTTTTTTTTTTTTTTTAAATTTTCATGTCAGTGACTATCTAGATAACAATATCCATGGCAGTGATACATGAAAGTTACAGTGCAACTTTGCTGATGAATTAGTTTTACCGCCATGTGGATTTAATTAGTGTGAACTCCAATTTACTATCATATGATTTAATAATTGAGTGGCAATGCGCATGATCAGGGAATTGCATGCACAAGGAATACTTGAAAACAGATGGATATATTTAAAATTTTCCAGCAAACTAGAAGCAACCTCAATATTCTGTCTTCAATTTGTTGTAAATATGACAATTTACGGATGATATTCTTTATTTGAAGTGTTATCTCATTTTTTGTATTTCTGTCAAATATCTAAGGGAGTCAGGGCTTGACATTATCTCAAGTTAACGATGAAGAATGTGAAAAAGTATGATAGTGTTGATATTTGTAGTTATCTGTAAATTAGGGACTAAACCATACGTAATGACAGATGAGAATGGGAAAAGTCTATTATTAAATTGCCTTTATTTTATTTTGCTTTTAGATTATTCTAGGCTTTAAGCACCCTTTCGTTGATTTAGATTGATATTTACTTTTATTCTGTTTTCTTACTAGAAGCTTTTTCTTGTGCTGTATACTTATATTTTGTATCTACTAGAGTTAGTCAAGGTTTTCAATTCGTTATTAATAAAAGATTCTGATTCTCCCGCAAGCCTCTGCCTCCACACTTTATTTCTCTTCTATTATCTCTCCTTTTTCAAACTTTCTCTTTTACTCTCTATTTGCTATACATTTTTTAATTGTTAATAGAAACTGTGATATGGGAGAACAATGTTTCAATCTCTTATATTGACCACTGAAGAGTATTTAATCAGGGTGGGAAATTTGAGACAAATTGTTAATTTCTTTCAATCTCCTGCATCCTTATGAATACTTGTTCTTGTAGCATTTGCCTTAATTTTGTTATTACTGTTTCATCGTAACTTCACTGATTTACAATTATAATTCGTCTGTTGTCTTTTCTCATTTAATGTAGCTAATCAGAAATGGGGAGATTGATGCTGCCTTTAATAAGTTGCGTGAATGGTATCCACAGATTGTTGAGGTGGGTTTTCTTGGACCACACAGGTTGCTTTCAGAAGTATCTGTTTATATTCTGCTTCTAATCTAATCCTTCAAATTCATTAAATAAAATGCTATCAAATCAGTCTGTTCTGGGGTGCATGTGATTTATGGTTGATAGCATTTTGAGACTACTTGTGTTCATAGTGCAAGATATGACCAAAATGATGGAATTCAGAGAAGTTGATGCTCGGAAGTGGTATTATTGTGAATTGCTGAAACAAAATGTAGCCTGAGAAAATAGAATAGGCAGAACAAAAAGAAAGCTGAACATAATAAAGCTAACACGTTAATTCTCTGGATAAAATCTGTCTCTGTAATTCTAAGTGAAAACATAATCCAAAATTCTAAGACAGTGATAACTGTTACTCTTTGGCCTCTAGATCGTTTGGTGTTGGTCTGTCTTTTAATGAGAATGAAGCTTCTCATTCTTCTTTAACTTGCCAAGCAACTGCTGACCAACACTCCACAGGTTGGGAGGAGGTAAACAACCAAAAAACTCATTTTCAAACTTAATACTTCGAAATTGTTCTCTGTAGTTCTTTGGTTAATGAATCAACAATTCGAGCTTTATTCTTTGAAATTGTTCTCTTACTAATTTAGTCATTGAACGTCATTGTGACTGAATAAGTTTCAACAGCCCCCCCCCCCCCCCCCCAAAAAACAAACCCCCTTCAGTTTTTTCTTTTTTATTTGTTACATTAGGGGAGTTTAAACTCCAGACCTATATCTATACTTCACCCCACTCTTACCACCTCTTACTCCACTCTCTTGCCAGTCTCATTTGACAGCTTAGCCACCTTCCAGTAAATGTTATTAGTATAGTGAACGCTTTGACAGTGATCACAGGTTCCCGTTATTTTATTTGAGTTCTCGTTGTTTTATTTGATTAGAGTCAAATGTTGGAGTTGGTGTATGTCTAGTAACCAAGACGAAGGATTCTCATGTATTATTTTGCATAGATTGTGGGCTAAACAGTTATCTGCTTTCTACTCTCCCCAGCCCTCCCAATTTACTCCAGCAAACTATTATCTTGGAAATTGTAACGGTTATATGGCGGTGATATTTTCCCGTGCACCTAAAACATGAGATTAATTTTTAGGAGAAAATTATAAACTATTCTCAACAATTTTCTTATAATAGTCTATGCAATATATACTACAAAATCACTGGTGGGTTCTCTACATATTTAATTGATGCTGCATATTAAAAGAGAATTATAGTATTGGCCTGTTGGGTAAAATTCACCTTTAAATACTGTCAATGGTACATATAGGACACAGATTTTTATGTTTATTGACTGAACTATGCGATACATATAGGAAACGATTAAGCAACTGAATCAAATTAAATCATATCCTAATCTACCCCTTAAACAGATAGGATCTGATCCTAGTCCCTTAAAAATAATATGGTCAGAAACTAATAAAATAAGGCACACTTGAGTAGATTATCTATATGGGCTGGGCCTATTAGGCCCGTGCCCCTCTAACGTTCTTCATTTAAAAATGAGCCATTTTGTTTCTACTTTGGAGTAGGATTCTCATATGGCATCCTATTCCTGTTGTCAATGCAAAGTATTAGTTCTCGCCTATCTCTAGTGTCATGGAGATAATGAGCATAAGGTAATGACTATTGGACGGGTCTGGGAATGGTGTTGTTGGTGCATTCGTTTGATGAGAATGAAGCTTCACATACATCTTTTAACTTATTAAGCACATGCTAACAATTACAAAATAGTGATGATTTTTCTGTTTTTCTTCAAAATATGAAACCTGTTATTCTTAGCTCTAGAAACATTGGTGCTGGTGTGTTATTTTGGGAGTGTTGCTTTGATATATCTAATTGAAGTATCACTCCTTAATTCTTATTATCTCTAGAGTGATCACAGTTAATTTTGGTTTTTGCAGGATAATACATCAGCTACATGCTTTCTTCTTCATTGTCAAAAATTTATTGAATTAGTTCGGGTATATTTCTTTCTTTATTTAGTTTGCTATACATAAAATTCTGTTCCTAGAAATCTTTTACTCCCTTTGGTCCTTTTTATAAGGAACATTCTCTCTCATGAGGGTGGTCTTTAATACAAGGAACAAAATCCCTGTTGTTTGAAATTTCAAACTTGTCCTTCTATTTTTGCCCCCATTAAATTTATGTCACTCATTATCTCTCTAATAAATTTTGACCTATTATGTCTCATGTACTCTCTTTATAAATAAGGGTATGATTGGAAAGGAAAGTGCATATATGACACATTTATTGTTTTTAACTACCATTTTGAGCCGTATGAATTTGGTAGTTATTTGTTATAAAAAAGACCGGATGGAGTATTAATTTATTTAATCTTCAAATGGAAGTGTTTTTGGCCCTCTTCATTTAATGTGGATGTAGGCTGGTGTTTTCCATGTCTAATGCTCTGTTAATTAGTTAAATGTTGATATTTCTATGCTCCCTTCTTTCAACAAATAGATGTGGGCCTTGCATGCAGTACATAGTCTAACAAATGAGTCTCGTTATTTATTTTTACCATATGAAACCAAGTGCCAACACCTTTGTAAAGTTCGTTATTAAATTGAATGTCATTTTTGGCCCCAAAAAATTTGAATTTCATTTTGTTCTCTTGGCTCTTCTTTTGAAGACAGAAGTCTGAATAAGTGACATTTTAAATTTCTGTATTTGACCTTAGGTTGGAGCACTGGAGGAGGCTGTCAACTATGGAAGAATAGAATTGAGAATATTTTATGGGTTGCCTTCTTTTGAGGATTTAGTCCAGGTGAATTTTCTCATTGGAAATGGAAACTATTTACTGCTGCACTAGTAGCTTCTATGTTTCTTAATTTCTGAGGGCCTTGTTATTAATGAGCTAATTAAAAAATTGCTAGTTTTCAAGGGTTTGGTGTGGTCAAATTTTCATTAGAAATGAAAGTTATTTGCTACTGTGCATATATCTTCTATGCTTTTAAATTTCCAAGAGTCTTGATTGTGTGTTTGGATTTGCTTTTAAAGAATAACTTTTACGATTCACGAGGTAAACATGTGAGATAAGTTTTATCTTGCCTTGTAGAAAAGGGTTTCTAAAACCAAGGTTTCAGAGGTACCCAATTTAACCCCTTGTTAATGCTTATAGTATGATAAATTGATAATTTATTTAGCAAAATTTGAACTCATGCGGTTCCCCTTAATTTGTGCAAGAATGTTTCCTGTTTCCATGTTTGTAGAAGACAAACGTTTATTACATTTGCACTATTAATATGTTTAAACTTGACAGTTGCTGTTTGACTTTTAGTTACACTTTTTCCATTTGCAAACGTCATAGGTTTTTTGTGTTTGTGGCCAATTTATGAGTTTTCCATTGAATTCTCTATGTATTAGGATTGTGTTGCATTGCTGGCGTACGAACAACCGCAGGAATCCTCTGTCGGTTATCTTCTTCAGGACTCACAGCGGGAAGTTGTCGCTGACACAGTAAATGCAATGATCCTGTCCACAAATCCCGATGTGAAAGACTCCAAGAATTGCTTGCACTCATATCTCGAGAGGCTCCTCCGACAGCTCACTGCGTGTTGCTTAGAGAGACGGTCTTTGAGCGGTGATCAAGGAGAAGCCTTTCAACTGCAGAGTGCGCTTAGCAGCGGTAAAAATTGCTAGTGCTTGCTCATCTCATTGTGCATGCAAGCTTGTAATGATCCTCAAGATTTGATAGAAACCATAAATTGAACAAAGCAGTGATTTCATTGTATGTAGGAAGGCCAAAAATATATTTCGCAAAATGCGTTTCTTCTTTGTATGCAATTGCCTGAGTTGCTAATGGCTTGGGGGAAGTAAACGTCTCTAAGTTTGGTTTGTCGGTTCCATTTTGAGTCCATTGATCTTAAGTCAATAACCATGTAATGATTGCCAGCCTCATGTCTTAGATCCTTAGTGTTCAATTAGATTGTCAAGACGATTGGTCAATTCTTAAAATTCACCTGTTAAACATAATTACTTGGAAGAAATTGTGTTGAAAAATAGAGGTGAGTAAAATTTTATCTGGACTTAAAAAAGGGAGAAATGGGTTATGTTCTACATTAATATAGTACTTTCTTTGGTTCTAAATATTCTCGGTTGAAATTTTTAAGAGATTAAAATTCCTAAATAAATTATTTAATCATATCATATCATATGTTTTATATTATTAGGAAATATATATTTGTAATTATTATATAATAATTTGGGATCACTAGAAATTAGGTTTACTAGAAATGAAGGATTAGATTAAATGTTATTGTTAAGAGCTATTAATGTTAGGGTTCTTTTCTCATGTATATATAGACCCTTTCTATAAATGAATGATCAAGCAATTCAAAATATGTTTTCCTATCTCTTTAACCTTACATGGTACCAGAGTTATAGTGTTCGACTATTCAAAAACCTTCTTCCATGTGGCAAAATTATCCTCTGTGCATCTCTTCATTTCTATGGTAGCCACTTATAGTTGGGGGATCTTTATCAATTGGATGTTGAGAATGCTTTTTTATATAGTGATCTTCTTGAGGAAGTTTACAACAAGCAATCACCTAGTTTTGTTGCTCAGGTGGAGCATGGAAAGGTATGTCACCTTTAGAAGTTCTTATATGGTTTGAAGCAGAGCTCTCGTGCTAGGTTTGGTAAGTTTAGCTCTGTGATTAAGAAGTGTGATCTGAATCAAAGTAAATGTGACCTTCTTGTGTTTTATCAGTGGACAGTTGCAACATGATTCTCTTAGTGATATATGTTGATGATATTGTTATTACGGGGTAACAATACTTTGGGGATCTTATTGCTCTAAGCCTTTTTTCTAAATTTCAAACGAACGATTTGGGTCCGTTAAAGTATTTTCTTGGGATTGAGGTTAGGAGAATTAAGAAAAGCATCCTCTTGACACATGAAATATGTTCTTGAATTACTAAAAAAAAATCAGAAAACTTGGAGCAACACCAAGGAGCTTTCCCATGATTCCTAATCCTTTTTTTGGACATTGATGAGAGCATACCATTTGACAAGCTACTTGAGGATGTGAGAAAAAAGGTTGATAATGAGGAGATCAAACCATTTGTATATCGTAAGAGATACTATAGACTGATTGAAAATTTGAACTATCTCACGATGACTCGTCTAAATATGAGCTTTCTAGTTAAAGTGCTTAGCTAATTTATGACAGCAGCGACCGTTGCTTAGTGAGAAGCTTTGGAGCATATCTTATATTACTTGAATGGTTCATTTAGTCGTGGCATACTCTATAGGAATCATGGCCACACCAAAATTGAATACATTTGTGATGCAAATCATGCAGGTGAAGTGCTACTAGGAAATCCACCACAAGATATTGCTTGTTTTTTTTATGGAAATTTAGTGTCTTGAAGGAGCAAAAAGCTGGATGTGCTTTTTTGGTCTAGTGCAGTAGCTGAGTACAGAGTCATGACTCAGTCAATATAGAAAATTGTGTGGGTTTACTAGTTAGTGAAAGAGGTCGGTCTTTGCAAAACTGTGATATGATAATAAAGTTACTCGACACATAGCCTCCAACTTTGTTTTTTATGAATGTAAAAAACACATTGAGATTGACTATCATTTTGTACATGATAAAATCAAGGAGAACTTTATTTATACAATATATGTGTGGTTTGCTAACTAAGGCTTTAAATGAGACTCATGTTAACTATCTTTGTAACAAGTTATACTTGATTAACATCTACTCTTACTCTCCAGTTTGAGGGGGAGTGTTAGGAAAATATGTATTTATAATTTTTATATAATAATTTAGGGTCACTGGCAATCAAGTTTATTAGAAATCGGAGATTAGATTAAATGCTATTGTTAAGAGCAATAAATGCTTGGGCTCTTTCCTCATGTATATATAAATCCTTTATGTAAATGAATAATCAAGCAATTCAGAATATATTTTCCTATCTCTTTAGATGTATATATATCATTATATTATATATCAGTTTATAAGTCTAACTAAATAGTTTGAATAAATAAATATATATATATATATATATATATATATATATATTACAATTTAATTAGATTTTTTAATCTCCTAAAAAAATTAATTGAGCCTTATATTTAAGATCAGAGGTAGTATAAAAGATATGTTCTAGTATTTAGGAAGCGACAATGTGTATGCATGTATTGATATACCGATGCGCATTTTGTGAATAGAATACTTAATTCTTAATAACATTACTCCTCGAGTAATTATTTTTATATGGTTTACTTGTTCCTACTCTTTAATCATTTCTTATTTGAAATAAATTGTTCTATAAAATGTTGTCGATTTTATTTAATAAAAAATGACAATTGCTTGGTCAATCGATTATCAATATTCTACAATACATAATATCCTCAAGTTTGCACCATGAAGTTTAAAATAAACAAGTGTGTATATATAATATTATAAAAAAATGTAAAATATAGCATAATTTTATGTTTTTTATATTGGAAATTATAAGAATATTATAAAATATTATATAATATTATACGAATATTACATTTCCATGTATGTTTTATGTGGATCAGTTGTCACCTTTGGGGAAAGAGCAACCCACTGTACAATGAATGCAAGGCAATATACCGGAAATTAGATGAGTCATTGAATCGACTGAGAGTTGAGACAAAGTCACTAGTCTATCTATAGTTGAATGGAGGTGATCTACATCATAATTAAAAGAACATAGAGTAATTAAAATATACAAAATATTCATATATAACATTAAAAACGAATATTTAAATATTAAAAGGTATTAATCCACATATAAAAGAAACATCTATATATAAACTATATATAACTCAACATAACAGAATCATTATAGGGAAAATAATAATAATAACATAATCATTGAAATACAAGTAAACTATTAAGGACATCCAATAAAATTGGAAAGTACAAATATAACTGATAATTGTCAAGAATTTGTAGTCCAAGGAACACAAAGCACTTTCATTAATGCCTTTCTAGGCATGAGGTTATTATTCTTAATTTTGATTAATCTCACTTGCAACTTTTGATAATTAATTCATTTAATTTAGTGCATCTATTTTTTTAAAAAAGAAAAAGAAAATTCAAATTTGACTTCTTCACCGTTGGGAGCTGGCATAGAATTAAAAAACAGGGAGATTTATCTGTCATTACACAATTTTTTTCCAAAAAGACAAAATTAGCCCATAATCAAGTACTGCGAAGAACAAGGACAAAAATAAAAAAATCTTGAAACTCATGCACATCTCTTCTTAAATCAAGTCCTTCATGATGAGACTCACTCTCTGATACAACCGACCAATCAACATCGAGTCCTCTTGGTGGTCCACACCATATCCATGGCTATCTCCGGCCATTTTGACGATTCTCCGGCGGAAACTCCACTGCTGCTGGATACCGTCAACGGTGCCGTCGATTTCAAGGGCCGCCCAGCTCTCCGATCTTACTCCGGTGGTTGGCGAGCAGCGGCCTTCATTATTGGTAAAATCACCAGCTTGCTTACAACTTCTAGTGATGAATCCATTCTTCCAACTATTGACTCTCGTTTCATTTTGCGTTTTTTCTCATAGCTGTGGAAGTGGCCGAGAGGTTTGCCTACTATGGGATCGAGTCGAACCTCATAAATTATCTGACGGGGCCCCTGGGTCAATCCACGGCGGCAGCGGCGGCAAACGTGAATATTTGGTCTGGAACGACTTCGTTGCTTCCTCTGCTTGGTGCTTTTGTTGCCGATTCTTTTCTTGGTCGTTACCGAACCATCATGCTTGCCACCATCGTGTACATTCTGGTTAGTTTTTCGACTCTGTGTAAATTAACATCTTCAACCATGAAATGGTTGAAAAAGACGTTGTTTGAAGGATCCAGGCGATAAACTTTCCTCGATAGAATTTTATTACATAATTTCACAACTTCAGAACACTCATCTATTTTATGCCTCCAGCAGAGTAGGAAGAGCGTCCTGCTATTCTGTTACTTTCAGTTATATTTCGTAACTGATTTATTGACAGCCACCAATAAGTACTCACTACCTCTGACTATCTATCACATTTATTATGACTGATACCAACAAACAGTCCTTCTAACAAGTAACAACACTTATTAATGACATTTGATAATTTTTTTTTTTTAGTGGGATGCATCTAATTCACCGTTAATATATCTAGCTTTGTAAGCTTTTTAGTCAATATCGCGTACAAACAATGAGAGGGAACTCCCTTAGTCTCTCATAGAATGTTTCAGCAATGACTACGCTTTTAACCAGATTAAATCAGTCATTAAATAATTTTTTTTTTATTTGATTATATAACAATTTACATCCGGTATAGTGAAAATTCAGTAAAATGTCAAGGTATTGAGCATGGTTTAAACTTGTAGAAATAGCTGTCAATGACTACCCTTAGTCTGTGCTTTCATTCATTTGTTAATTCATGCTCCTGTTTTTTTGGAAATTCTTCCTACCATGTTCTGGGTTCAGGTTCAGTTAATTTTTCAGGTTTTTCATCTATAGAAATATATTTTATTCATTGGAACAGGTTTCTGACAAGTCTATATAAAATAATTCGTCTGAAGTTTGTGAGAAATGATCTTGAAAGTCTGTTTAGTTGTTTGAACATGTGTCATATTTAAATGCTCGTCCGTATTTTGATTGGATTGAACTGCAGGCACTGGGCTTGTTGACTTTATCAGCTGTGCTTCCTCTCAGCAATGTCAATTGTCAATTTTCTAGTAGTAGCACCTCTTGTTCTGAGCTCCAAGTAATTTTATTCTTCATCTCTCTATATCTTGTTGCGCTTGCGCAAAGTGGACACAAGCCATGTGTACAAGCTTTTGGAGCTGATCAATTTGATACGGAACACCCAGAAGAACTGAAGGCTAGAAGCTCATTTTTTAACTGGTGGTATTTTACTTTGACTGCTGGTCTCTTGGCAACTATTTCAATATTGAACTATATCCAGGATAATGTTAGTTGGGTTTTTGGATTTGGAATCCCTTGCATTGTGATGGTTATTGCCTTGGTTGTATTCTCTTGTGGAACTTGGACGTATCGGTTTAGCATCCAGGGAGGTGAAAAGAGCCCATTTTTGAGAATTGGTAAGGTGTTCATTGTTGCCCTACGCAATTGGCGAACTACACCCTTAGCAATTGCTGGTGAAGAGGAAGCTCGTGGTTTTATTCCCGACCAAGGTTCTGATCAGTTTAGGTAAGATTAATAAACATTAGCATATTTTCCTTACAAGATATTGAAAAATATGATAGCAATTGCAATCAGAACCTTTCAGAATTTCTTAAATCTTTGCTTTTTCTCACGAATTCTTGTTCATAGCGATGTGAGGGACCTTAGCAAATGAAAACTAGTATTAGGGGGCCCAGCTGTTTTGTGACCTTCATTTTTTTTTGGTCAAATTTTGTGACCTTCATTGATGACAGTTGAAAGTTAAAATTTTTATTATAATTTATAGTAAGTAGGAATAAGTTGTTTTGTTAATTTTGGATAATGTTTTTGTGGGGTTAAGAGCAACTATAGTATTTCGTTTTTAATTTTGATGAAGTTAGCTTATCTTTTATTAGGATACCTCATTTCAAATATTTGTTCAGATAGCATTTATCTTAAGATTATTTTGAATTTTATGTTTATGTAGGCTTTGTCACTTAGTTAAGAGCTTTGATCTTTCGCCACCTACAAATGTAATATATTCTAAGATTTTAGCCCAAATATTACAGCCACAACTTGAAAATGCAAAAACCTTTCAAGAAGTGGCCGCATCAGTCAATAAACCTCTTCTCTCTCCAACTTATCATTAAGCTGTTGCACAAACCAGCGAAAATGAAGCCACTACACAAACTAGAAATACTAAAGTTTCGCACAGACCTTTGAAAAAAAACGGCTGTATTGACATATAATTATACTTTTTATTGCTCATAATCATTTTCTTTATCGAGCGAGATTTCTACAACCCTTACAGTAAATGAGGGATGGCTGATCACTAATAAAGCTTTCTTTAAATGCTTATATCTGCACTGACATATATTTTCTCAAATATGGATGACAGGTTCCTTAACAAAGCACTAGTTGCCCCCGATGGTTCTAGAAAAGATGGGACAGTTTGTGACGTTTATGAGGTTGAAGAAGCAAAGGCACTCCTTAGGCTTTTTCCAATATGGGCTGCTAGTTTGATTTATGCTGTTGCGTTTGCTCAGCCTCCTACTTTCTTTACCAAGCAAGGGGTTACATTGGAAAGGAAAATCTGGCCTGGGATTCTTGTACCAGCTGCTTCTCTTCAATCCTTCATTAGTCTTTCCATTGTACTTTTCATGCCTACCTATGATCGCATCATTGTTCCTATAGCCCGAGCTATCACGGGAAAATCCTCTGGCATTTCCATGCTACAGAGAATTGGAACTGGAATGTTTTTTTCTACTATTGCTATGGTTGTTGCAGCCTTTGTTGAGATGAAAAGACTGAAAATGGCTCAAGACTATGGGCTAATTGATATGCCTGGCGTGACAATTCCAATGAGCATCTGGTGGTTAATTCCTCAGTATGTCTTGTTCGGAATTTCTATGGTTTTCACAATGGTTGGTTTGCAAGAGTTCTTCTATGATCAGATGCCCGGTGAATTAAGAAGTGTGGGCCTTGCCCTTTACCTGAGCATTTTTGGTGTTGGGAGCTTTCTAAGTAGCTTTCTTGTCTCCTGCATCGAAAAAGCAACCAGTGGAGATGGTCACTATAGTTGGTTTGCTAATAATCTGAATCGTGCTCATCTTGATTATTTTTATGCTCTGCTTGCTGTTCTTAATATGGTGGGACTGGCAGCCTTCTTGTTCTTTTCAAAGTCGTATGTTTACAAGCAAGCACGCACCTAGAAGAAACCTGTAATCTGCTCGATGACAAGCATCTAGGAAGCCACAAAAAGACTCTCATTTGCTCATGTGTCAACCAACATTGGGAAATTGATCATTTGGACCATTTTATATAGAATTTGCTTATGGATTTTTGTTGGATAACACGGCCATCCTTCTGTTATGTTATTGTCAACCTGTATGTAAAGTAGTAATATGTTCAATGGTACACTATGGTGAGGAATTGATTGTTTTAGTGTCCAAACTTTATGGAATCGGAGGTAAAATGTAATATAATGTAATGTAATGATGATTATATAAATTTGTTTGTTTTGTGGTTAAGGATAGATGATATATATGGATAAAAACGTTTGGTTAGACTACATTGGCTATAAAAATATATGAAAATAATATAGTAAGAGATAAAATTACCCATATGTATGTATGTATGCATATATATACATGTTGGTTTCATAGTAATTTTTTAATATTTAATGATGGGAATATTATTTAATGAGATATTTTAATATTTTTAATGGTAGAATATATATTGCTTATTTTTTTATGGGAATTTTTTTAATTTTTTAAAATTATTAATTAATTTTGTTAATATTTAATGGTGGTAATTATTTAATATTTAATCACATTTATGGATGGGCATATTGGTCAAGTTAAAAAATTATAATGGCAATAATGTCTTTTTCATTCTATTGTAGGATATCTGCATCAGGTCCTAACAATTTAATCATTATTACATTAAATGAACTAATCAGGATCATAAAATGTAGCCCTCTTTACAGTACATAAGCCCAATCAAATGTTTTAATTAGTTTGTTACATAAAGATTACATGTAATACTCTTCCATGAAATCCAGCCAATAAGGTTTTAAGGTTATAATAGAGTTTAAAGAGGTATTATAGACCCCTAAATGAAATTGGAGTCTACCAAGAGACTTGACTTTCGCAGTGGTACTCTACTCGATTCAGCTTTTGTCTCAGGTACAACTGTGAAAGCTTTTGACTTCATCCTCTTATTTTTCTATTTCCCATCTTCTGTAATTGTATGTAAATAATAATGATGCTTGGAGTCTACGAACAGATAGACTTTTGCAGTTATATTTTACTTGATTTTTTTGTTCTGGTCAAATATATTTTACTTGATTTAGGTTGACATGCTAAAGCAATTAGCAAATGACTTTTGAAATGCACATAATGTTCTTGTTTTCATTTTATTTGAAACTCTAAATATAGGCAAACTAATTAGATTGCAAATTTCTCATTAATATTCGTTTCAAACAATAAAAAAGGATAGAGGGAAAAAACATAATTGTATGATTCCCTCTATTTATGATACAACCTAAACAATTTAACTGGAATACCAAGCACAGTCCAGAAAGCGGAAGATTCCAGAACTTTCATTGGCCAAAAGTCTTTAGCCTTGGGTGCTGGATCCTTTGGACATCCAGATGCACGTCCCTCTTTCAAGGCAAAAGCAAGGATACTAGGGAGATGTTCCACTTATGTAACTATCTCATCATGGAGAGCACTGTTAACCATAATTTATCTCACCAAATTTTGCACTTTCACAGGTTTGAGGAGAAGTCCTGGACCCCACCCCCTGATAATGTGATTCGTATTGATGTGGATGGTTCAGTGCGTCATCAGCAACAAGCAGCGTGTGGCGGAGTTATCAAGAATTCCCAAGGACATTGGATGATGGGATTTTGTAAGTCTCTTGGTTGTCTTTCTGTTATTGAGGCGGAGATACTGCCATTATGTTGGGGCTAAAAATGGGCCAACATATGGGTATACAACATCTTCTCTACTCTGATTCTCTTGATGCTGTTAATATTATCATGAGAGATTGTTGCTATGCTGACCATCCGCTCAGGGATGTTATCATGGAGACTAGAGACTTCCTTTTTCGCGAGTGGGACGTGGAGCTTCATTATACTCCAAGGGACAATATCGCATGTGCCGACTACATGGCTAAGCAAGGTCACGATGCACCAAAAGAAGTTGACGTGGTTCTATGCCCTGCCATTCCTAGTGGATGCCTTCACATGGCCTTAAAAGGACCAATGGGATTGTCATATTTAATTTTCATTTAGCTTTTTGTATTAGGATTAGTCTTTCTAGCCTAGTCCGCGTTTATTTCTTCAAGTTTCGGCTTGTCTGTATCATTAAAAAAAAAAACAATTTAAGAGGAAGACATGACAAATCCCCATCACATATTAAATAATTAAATATGACATAATCATAAATGATTTCGATGTATATAATCATCATGCACCGTTGTTAGCGTTGAAGCGGTTGATAATACTAGCAAATATTTTCTCTTATTTTTATTATAAGGCACTAACTAGTTAGTGTTTTTTATCTTTTTTTATAAATCATTTATTTATTTCTAAGGAACATTTATTATTTTTGTTCATGTATGCCCATAATCAGTAGCGGATCTTGGGGTAAATATTTGGGGGGCCAAATGTATACTCATTGATTACTTAAAAGGAAAAAATATTTGAGGGGGTCAAATGTATAATAAAAATATTTTAACTATAAGATAACATACTTTTTACACTATATTAAATTTTCAAAAAAACAAAAATTCTCAACAAATTTTTTTAATGTTTTTTTTTTAGGGTAACCAAGAAGATCCATCATTGCCCATAATTAATAAAAGTAGTGGTTAAAAATAATAATTAATATAATATTAAAGTTTAATGCAGTTAGTATAGGTAATATTAGAAATTACTTAAATTGTAAGATAAATTTATTAATTTTAACTATTTTTATTTGATTATGAAAATTGTTAGTTGGTATGTTATAATAAAGATCAGATGAAGATGGAGTGATAAAGACCACAAGGTGTAACTGGTAGAAGGAATATGCTCTTCCAAATGTTGGCAGCTCATGAAATCATAAGGGGTGCGTTATCAGATTTATATTGTGTTCGCCTCTTAATGACCTGTTGTTATAAGCGTGAGTCTACTCTTCTTTTTAACACATTTATTAATTCAAACTCATAAAGTGTAATATATCCATTTGTATTTTCTTTTACAAGGAATATAAGACTTTGATCCATTTAACACACTAACTATCAAAGTTATATTTCCAAAAAACATTGCATCTAATTCAGACAATTAATTGAGTTACTAACATCGCTTTCTTCATTCAATACTTTTTTTTTTTTATTCTAGATATTCATTATGTAAAGATTTTACTAAAAAGCAAAAACTATGCTGCATTTGATTATAATAATAAAAAAAATCATTTACTGTTTAGTAAATTTTAGATTGTATGATATTCTATTCAAGAGAAATAATTTATAATAAATTTATATTTAAATTTTATGATATATTTGTATTTTTATGAAATTTTTTCTTATTGCTGCATCTTATTATTTTCCGAAGCTCCTTAAAGTAACACATTTGGCCAAAAAAAATATTTCTTTATATATTCAGATTATTTTTAAAATATTAAATAAACAGGATAAAGTTTCCTAAAAATAATTTCCCCCAGAAAAATACGAATAACCTTTTCATTGAAAAGCTTAAACAAATGAGCCAGACCATTTTATTCACAATATTAATCTTAAATGAATTGTTATGGACTATGATAACAGATACTCCTCTTGTTTTTATTATAAGATATTAACTAGCAAGTTTATTTGATCCTTTTTATAAAGCACTTGTTTATTCCCAAAGCATATTAATTAACTTTTTCCATGTTTGCCCATAAATAATAAGGGTAGTGGGTAAGATAATAATAAATATAATATTAGATTTTAGTGTAATTAATAGAGATAATATTAAAAATTTCTTAATTTTTAAGATAACTTTATTAACTTTAAATATTTTTATTAATTTATTTGAATGTGTTATAATAAAGGTTCGGTGGGTAATATTCAACGAGAGAAGGAATAATTCCTTAAGGTCTTATTTGGAATCCGAATCTGAACCACAAAAAATTAATGGCGAAACAGATCCACTTGGGACGAGTATTCTTACCTCTTTCTTTTCTCTATCCTCCGCCACGCTCCATAAAATGCGCGCCATCCTCGACTTGAGGCCACCTTCGCCATGTCTCTCCTCTTCTTCACTTCGCACCATCCACCACTTCTCTTCTTCTTTCCTCTTCAGCTTCCGACCCAGCAAACGCATTCACTTCCTCTCTCCATGTTCTTCGCTCAGACAAACCAAGAAGCGGCAAGTGAGGAAGAGCGATACTCCCGATAATGCTCCGTCTGGTGGTAGTGTAAACTGGCTTTTTAACCCTAAGAGCGCTGACGATGGTGGTGGTGGAGACAAGAATGAAGAAGATTCTGGATTAGAGGGTGACACTGCGTTGAAGGGTACTCTATTGGGCGGTGTCTTGTTGTTGGGCGTTGTTGGGGGTATCGGCTCTGTTGGTTACATTTACAAGGACCAGATTAACGTCTTCTTGAATCAGTTTTCCACATTCATAGAAGGTAAAGCTTTCCATTAATTTCAAGTACTTTGATTCTCATTTTCGTGACTTGAGATCCATTAGAGGTTTATGCGATAAGTTGCTGATAGAATTGTGGATAAGATTGGGGCATTTGAATAATTCGGGATCTCTAAATCTGGTGATGCTCATAAATTGTTTTGGCTATCATTTGTATCAATAATTTAAAAATAATCAGCTTCTGGATATTTTTGGACGTCACAACCTATAGGCAAGCATGTAATTTGATTATCCAAAGTTTAGCCTTCGTAAGGTGAGCAACTGTATGTAGCTGCTTGGCTCCTCTTGCATGCTGTCAACTTTCTGGTGACCCAAATGCCTGGTTGAACCAGGTTCCCAACATTTGACATTATAATTTGGGCATGTAACATTTCAAACAGAATTCAATTCCTTTTACCCTTTCCGTTCATTCTTCCACCCTTAGGGAAAACAAATTAATTCTACTTACCAATTTGGACGTGCTTTATGGGGATGGATAATGAAATATGGGAGAATTAAATCAGTGGAATTGATATATTTCAAAGACGTTTCTAAATTATTATTTTGTTGAGATTCCTTGGACTGTTAAGCTGTTACATGAACTGAATTTATTGTTCAGGACTTAGGAGTATATCTGTAATATTCCAGATCTTGGCTATTGTCTATATTTGTGCTTGGGGTTTAAGTTAGTAAGGTTTTCCTACTACCCAGTAGCTATGTAATTCCTTAAAGTCCATGATTCTGCCCTCAGCTTTTATAGTTTTTCATGTTCCAATACTATTTTCTTTCTCTCTAAAGGATTATTTGCTGCAAATTAGACCTAACCCTGTTTGGTTTTAACAAGCAGGCTATGGTCCAGTTGGATATGCATTGTTTGTGGCGGTTTATGCTGGCTTGGAGGTGAGGATGCATCTACTGTTTCCTTGAACACCTGCTGCTAAATTTCAGGCTTCATTGCAGCTAGTATGACAGATTTATGACTTAATTCAAAGTAGTATTTGATAATGTTTACATGCCTGCATCCCGCTTTTTTTTTTTTTTTTTGTAAACTATTGTCTGTAAACTGCATGTTACCAAGTGAATCAGAATAGTCTCCATGCACAGATTATTCTGGAGTTCTCTCCTTTTGGATGAAATCTAAAGTGATTCTTTTCATTTGTTGAAGTCTGACTTTGTCCCATCAATTATGGTCCCAGGTCCTTGCAATTCCTGCCATTCCTTTAACCATGTCAGCAGGGCTTCTTTTTGGATCTGTTATTGGGACTATCATAGTCTCTATTAGTGGAACGGTGAGTCATTATCTCTCTATCTCTCTACCACACACTCACTCACACTCAACTCATATAGATGTTAAGATTCAATTAACGCCATTGTGAAATCAATTCATATTATTGAGTATCTCTATGCAGCTCTTCTAAAATAGATTCTGCTTGATTAATGTAAGCATTGGAACACATATGATTTAACAATGGGTTGAGAAAATTATGTTCTATTCAAAGTTTAAGATGGTCTATTTGCATTGACTTTTATATTGGTGACTTAGTTTCAGTTTATGCCAGTGACTTAGTTTCAATTAATCCTAGTTGACCCAACCATTATAGGCAGTGTACAATGGTGAACAATATATGCCAGAAGGCCTGTTTAATTACTGCTTTCAAAAAAATTCTAATAAAACAAAAAAAAAAAATTGCTTAGATAAGTTTTTCTATTTGCCTGTTCTCAAAACTTTTTTATGTTTTTTTCCCTTTAAAAAAAGAAAAGAACAGCTTCTCTGTTCTCATTCATCATTGACTGCTGCAGACCATTTTGCTTACAACCTCGATCAACCATTGATCGCCATTGACCTCTACCAAGTACCAGCCATTGCTGACCATCACTGTCTGTCATCAATTGCCACAAGCTGCTGTCAACATTTGCCTACCACCATCATCCCCGTCCACTGTTGACAATCACTGACCACCAGCAATCACTGGCCACTAACCACCACTCTTTGCCATCATTCATTGAGTACTCAAAACTTGTTTAAAAATCATTTTTTCCCTTTAGATGTGATTTTCAAAACAAATTATTCAAATAGATTTTTTTGATTTCTTATTCCCAAATCTTGTGTTGCTGAATAATTTTACAAAATTGTTTTCATAACCTAAAAATAACAAACACAATCAAAAGAGTCCCTTAAATAAAATCAAACAATCCCTTTTAACTTTTACGACAAAGTAGAACTTGGAGTACAGGCCCAACTTGTTGGATTAGTGCATGTTTGTTTTACCTTTTTAGAAATGGTTTTACGATTTATGGGGTAAGTATGTGAGAGGAGTTTTGTCTCGACTTGCGGAAAAAGTCTTCTAAAAACATGGTTTGGGGGTTTCTCAAATAGGCACTTAGTCCGTATAACTCATTTTGTTAGGCTGGTTGTGTAATAAAAAAGTAAGCCCACATAAAAATGGGGTTTTGTCAGCTGCCTCAGACCATTTAAGCAATGGAATAAATGGGATAATCTATTTAACTCATGGGTTAGCCTGCACAACCCCTTTATGGTAACCTAAGGACACAACCTCACAAGCCTGATTGCAATTTCTTAAATGTGGTGTGGATGGAGAATTCAGTTTTAGTATGGTATGCTTTTTGAGTAAATTTGAGATTAGATTATGTGGATAATTAACATGCGGCTTACGATGGGTTATATGAGTTAGATTTGGGTTTTAGAAATTATGGAAATTTATGAGAATTAAAAAATGATGTGTTGGTTTGTGGGTTGGCTTGCATAACCCATCAATCCTCATTTGGACCCACATGAAAATGGGCTGGTACAACCCAGCTCGTTTTCCCCAGCAACCCATTTAGGCCAGTTCATATGGTTTGACATGGTTCATATTCCCAATGGCGTCACAAAGTCTATTATTGGGTTCAATCTAATTCTGTTGATCACTTTCTTAAATCCTTATATAAAAATTGATTTTATATGGTTTTAACACATGCTAAGGTAATTAAACACTACCACTGTTAAATTTTTAAAATATAATAAAGCATGAGCTACCTATTTTAATGCTTAATATTCTAAAATTTTGTGTGCTGTATCAAATTAACAAATGTCTACAATTGAATGATTGGACCATTGAAAATTATATTCTGCATGAAATCAATTGACTTAAAGAATGAAATATTTCACATAAATGGCAACTGATCCCAGCATTTTCTTTTGTCTAATATTTTGGGAATATTTCAGGTGGCAGCTAGTGTTGCTTTTCTGATTGCAAGATATTTTGCTCGTGAACGTATTCTAAAATTGGTGGAAGGAAATAAAAAGTTTCTTGCTATTGACAAAGCAATTGGAGAAAATGGCTTCAAAGTTGTGACCTTGCTTCGTTTGAGCCCCTTACTCCCATTTTCTCTGGGGAATTATTTATATGGATTGACATCTGTTAAGTTCGTTCCGTATGTATTGGGAAGGTATGATGCTTAAAACTAATAATACATTATTGAGTGAATTTTAATTCTTATCTTAAATCTTAGGACTTATCTTTATTTTCTTGAAACCTAACTCTGCTTATCGCTGAGTTTTCAATTTTGGACTTTATAAGTTGTCAGAAAATATGATGTGCTTGGTTTTGTCAACAAACAACTTGAATCCAAAAGCTTAAGCTATTAGGTGAAGACCCATGGACATGTAGTATGTTTCATTATCTCAGTCAGGTTAGTTGTACAATTTAAATACAGAGAAACTAGGGCTACAAAGTGAATGGGCTCAATGGACAAAAGCCCACTTCCAACACACTCCATTATCACATATCTTGGAAAACTTTTTTTTTTTTTAAAAATGAAAATCTAAAAGCTTGAGAGGCTACAGGAAAGTGCCCCTCCACCATATCCGTACAACTAGAATAACCCATTTATACAGAATGGTAAAGGGACGTCTCGCTCCATATCAGAAACCAAAACTTGCTTAAAATAGCCATGAGTTGAGCACCATAGTCGAGGGAAAAACACAATACTGTCCCATAACAAATGTAGGGAATGCCTTTGAAGATGCAGGTAGTTTAATTTTAGACCAGTCACTCTTTTTGACTTACACATCTTTAGTTTTTGTGCGTTTGTGATTTAGTACTAAAAAATGAACAATTTTGATGCAGTTGGCTGGGAATGCTTCCAGGGACGTGGGCTTATGTGAGTGCTGGTGCATTTGGACGAGCAATAATTGTAAGTTTGTGGCACACTACCCCCCCCCCCCCAATGCTTCAAAATAATTGAAGTGTTGGTAAATTATTTGTCTGTCATAAGCTTTTGCCTTTTTGCAATGGCGTTTTTGTCTATCCTTTCATTTCAAAATAATTTATGTGCTGTGTTTTTGTCTATGATGTGATATTGGTACAAAGTGGTCATAAAAGTAGGAGATGAATGGTACTGAAAACTTTGTAGGCATTGCTTCTACTGAAATATGACTGCAACGTTAACAATGCCATCAAAGCACACTGCAAAGCCATCTCTAATCGAATAATAGATAGTGAGGTCACGACCAAGAATGTTTGTGTGGATTAATGTTTCTGTATTGCTTCCATTGTGATAGGTGAGCTGAGTTATTGTAAACTGACCTTGGGATGTTTAAAATGCATTAGCATTGATTATTACAATAAGCATGTTATATCTTGGATAGCTATAATTTACCAGGTTTGAGGAAATAAAATTTCATGTAGAGTTATTAGGTAATGGTATGAATGATTGAATAGAAGAATTATGAGCAATGAAATCAATTTAGGGAACACGTCAAAGAATGGGTTTTCATAAAACGGACATAAGGGAATACGTCAGGTAGGAGGAAGAAATACGGCATGCATATTGGAATATATTCGGGTGATTGCTCACCATTTATTCACTCCCTTTATAGTGTAGATATTTATTTTATTGTTTGCTGTTTTAGGTATTGAAGAGTATTCACATTTTTTTGCTTATTTTAGTAAAATATACATCTTTGACATTTCAGCAAGAAGAATCTGATCTTTCTTTAACTGGGGGAAACGGTCAGCTGCTGACTCTTGGCTTGGGATTGTTGGCCACTGCATTAGCTGCTGCTTATGTCACGAAGCTTGCAAAGGTATCAAATCATTATGTTCCCTACTGCATTAACAAACTACCGTAAAAATGAAAAATATTTAACCAGGGTAGAAAGTTTGTTTATCTCAGGATTTTTAAATTGAGATCTGTCACTGAATCAGTAAAGATACTGACTCATTGATTATTGGTCTAACCGAGATACAACTGTGGATGAAAAGGTGATAACTATATTCATGTGTGGTTTATTTTTTATATTAAAAATCTTACCTAACATATACAAAAGTGCACTCAGGCACCTTAATAACCAGTGGTGGTTGGTCAAATAGAAGGGGTTCAATTTCCTGTAAACAAGGTTAAGGATTCAAACCTTATGAAAGAGAAACAAAATCATGCATGGAGATCTACCCCCATCCAACAGGGCTCAAATCCAATGCAAAAGTATCAGAGACCAGATAATTGTATTAAAATAAAACCAATGTTAAAAATATGTTGACTAAATGTTGATACAAGTGGACCTCTAAATTTGATTGTTCATTCCCAATCAGGCCTGAATTCTGTTGCTATAATATCTCATACCAGGTTAATGATTTACTGGACTCAGATGAATTTAATGACCACTATATTGATGGTTGTAGCACCAAATATTCTAGGAACTGGAGTCAGGTTGTTTTCTAGTTTCTGTTAGATAATGTGGTCCTATAATTTGTGTTGGTGTGGATAAAGCCCCGTAATGTACTTGATATCAAGGGGGAAGTTATATTTTATCCTTGAAGTAAGCCATAATAACGATGTTAGTACCTAAACTGTTAAACCTTTAAAACCTAGCAAAACACTTGTTGAATTTTGGAGCGCAATGCAAACGTTAAATCCCAATTTTGGGGCTGTTTATTATGTTTTAATATGATGACAACAATTGTTTAGGTAATTGTTTTTAGTAATATCATGAGGGTGTGAAGATTTTATCTCTTCTTACACTCCATCCTACTCTTGTCACCTAGGGCCAATGAGGTGAGTGGTTAGGTCTTACTTTTTGGAGGGTGTTTAAAATAATATGCCAATCTTGTTATTGTTGATGCGTGTTTATTTGTTAAGTGATCCTTTTATGTGCCATGTTGCAGGATGCTGTGAAAGATATTGAGTAGAAACAACTCAGCTTTTGCCAATGAAAACGAGCTCACATGCCATATCGACAAACTGATATCTTAGTAAATGATAGGTAAAGAAAAGAAAGTCCTCATGGTAAATGAAAGAACCAGAATAATCATGTAATTATTTTTTATGCAATTGAGTAGGATCTTCGCTTCTTTATCCCCATCTCCACCCCTCAAGGACGGGGGTTCTAACATTGTACATTGTTTCCACTTTATAAATAAAAAGAGTAACACTGGTTGCACATCAAAGTCGCAGATTCTCAAAAAGGGCAAGTACCAGCGAATTTGAAGTTTTTAGAATCACATCAATGATTGTCATAATAATGATATTGATTGGTTATAATGCTCTTTTAAGTGGGATAATCATAGAAGATAGAACTAGTGAATGTACTAGTTTGACAAAGTTGGACAAGGAGGAAGGAGGAACGCCATTTGATCAAAAGTTAAGTATAGAGGTCTCCATTCTATTTGATAACATGCAAACTAGACATCATGTTTAATGTCTACTTTTGTTCAAGATTCTGAGCAAATCTCAAAAGATCACACTAATGTAGCTGTTAAACTACTTAAGGTGCTGGATGAAAGTAGACACCAAACATAATGTCTAGTTTGCAAGGTATCAAAACGAGACTTTAGACACATTTAGAAAGATACTTTAGCATGTCATGAACTAAAAAATATTTTAGCGTTTGATGCACCTTAACTCATCTATAACTTCCCTTACCCTAAGCTCTATATCTCAAATGACAATGAAGATGATGGAGACTGCAGTAACTCAAGGTCTGTTGTTTGGTACCATGCCAATTTCATTGTCTTCGTCTCAAGATTCTTCCTCAAGAGCGCCCATTATGTATAGAATTCAACACAAAGTGGTGTTACTCCATGAAAATAGACAAGTTGTGTTTATGCTTCTCTGCAAGTGAGTTACTGGATTAGCTCTGAATGAGTTTATTTAAAGTCTAGCACAATTCGAATTGAAATAAAGCAAATGCACTCTTAACACATCAGCTCTTGGAAGAATCTTCACGCCATCTTCAATTTGGGCACCACTTCTTATGTTATAATGATTGGTGACAACTATTTCCCTTCATTCCCGGTTGCACGAAGATATCAAGAAACAACTACATGAATCGGAATTTCTATTTAATCATGCATTAATTCATATTCATGATTCATCACCCTTGTGGTTTAACATTTTATATGTATCTTAACATATACTCCTCTGGTTAAATGTAGGAGCTAACAGGGGATTAGTTTTGGTTTTAAATATATGATCTCAATTTACTTTATCCTATATCTATCAATCTACCCTAAAAAAAATTTAAAAAAAAAAAAAAACCTATTCCGAACTCCCTTAACAATAGTGGCAAATCAATTCATTTTTTTATGTTGTCACTGGTATCCGGTTCGTGTTCGTGGTTCGTACTACCTCTCTCAATACAAATATCTTCTTCAGGACTCAAACTCAAGACTCAAAAGAATTTAACAGAACCTTACACCACTAGATCAACTCTATGTTGGTGAACAAATCAATTCAAATAGTTACAAGACATTTGTTATACAGAGTCATTTTATGGAGATCATGTTATATTTGTTATAATTAACTATTTTTTAAAAATTCATTAATCTAAATAAATTAATTAAATATACTTCACGTTAAGGACATGTGGAGTATATGCTTGAATTATATATGACAAATGCATTGTTTGACTCGAATCTCTCCAATTCATTTACTTGTTGTACTTGTGAGATTGGGTTTTACAACCAGCCCCCTTAAAAAGGATCTGAAAACTTACTCTTCCATACTTGTTTATGCAGGGTTCCATTGCAGAAGCAGATCCGCTCCTCATCATTTTTTCTCATTATCTTTTATCAATCCATCTGAGCTATTAATTGAGAATATGACATAAATAGTCAAAGTAGTAATGTGATCTTTTAGATTGATTGGACGGGCGTGATTTAGATATTATAAAAGATTATGAGAAAATGATAATGAGAGAAACACAACCCCCTCCACCTACATATTAGGTTACTTTTATCAATTTATGTATTAGTATTTTTCATTTGATTGATAAATTTTAGATGTAAAGTTGAATAGTATTACACAAAATAAGAAAAAAAGGTATAATTTTATAAATCTATCAAAATATAACTTGTGGACAAATGAAATTGAAAATTTGAGAGTAGACTAAATTTGGCCAATAATGCCTTGCCTCAAACCACATCTATCCTTATAAGCATGATGACGTGCAATGCGATTTGCGACTTGATTGAAACCTCTAGGCACTCATACAATATTTTGCACTGCCTACGCTTGTTAATATAAGATTATGTAAATTATTTTTTAAAAAAGATTAAGGAAGCTATATAAATTATTCTATCCAATCATTAATATAAGACATATTTACCTCATTTAATTATATTAAGGAAGTTAGTTGTGTTAGTTAATATAATATTTATTTTCTAAAATGTTATAATTATATTTTTCAATCCCCTCACTCCCTCTTTTTTATTGATTAGTGTTGATTGAGCATCAATTTGGGAGAATTAGGAAAAGATTAATAAATATGAAAAATTTATCTTATATTTAGAATCAAAATTAATTCCTCAAATATATTTTATGTGAAGAAACAAAGGAATACTTATCATAACAGAAGCTACATATCATAAGATTATATATATATATATATATATATATATATATATATATTAGTTGATAAGTTATGTAAACTAGTTCGGAGAAAATAAATAAATAAATATGATTCCCTCAATGTAATTGATTTAGTTTCATTAATTTCTTCAAAAGTTGAAACTGATGACATAAGTGTAGAACATAACTTGTTATGTAGTGAGATGTAAAATCCCACATTATTAATACCTAATTGTAGATTAAAATAAATTAAATGAAAGCTTAATGAAGGGTATTTTTGGAATTTCATGTTTTAGAAGAGTGAAAGAACATAGAAAATAAACTACGGGAAGCTCTTTTTTTTCCGGGGGGTACATTCTCCGGGGTGAAATATTTATTGACCACAATGAATCCTATACACCTTCAAGGCTTCAGGATTCTTCAATGTTATTGGACAGGGGTGGACTTAGGAATTGTACTGATGGGGGTGAAAATAAAAAATGTTATATTATAAATAAAAAAAAACTTGAAATGCGATACCGACCTAATATACAAAAAATTGAAAGAAATCTATTACATTAAAAAAAAAAAAGAAATCTTTATTGGAGGGATCTTTATTGGAGGGGGCAGTGCAAAATCTCTTTCCAATGAAGCACAAACAACTTCTTTAACTACTTTATTTTCAATTCTAGGAGAAGTAGATGAGGGCAAAGACTCACTATTCTTTCTCTTAAAATAAGTATCAATTGTAGCACTCTTCCCCATAATAATCACCTATAAAGAGCATTAATTATTTCATGACCAATATGATTTAAAAAATATTATTAATAACAAAAGTAAACCGATGAAAATTAACTATTAGTCATCATCTATATTTCCATAGCCATCTCTTAACAAAACTAAAAAATTGTTCAAAATTCTAATTCTAAAATATTCTCTAATTAGTATAAAAGTAGTATCATTAGAAAGATAAAATCATATATAATAAATTCCATGAAGGAAATTTAATGAAAAAAGTAATTTTTAATACCTTATTCTTAAAATTTGCCTCTTAGACGGTTGAAAAAGAATGGCGTACTATCCGCTAGTGAGAGGAAGAAGAGGCTATTGCTCGGAATATTGATGACGATGTTAATATATATGGAAGCAAAATCATGTGTTAGATATTTTTTTTTGATAAAAATCATGTGTTAGACATTAAATATAGGTGTTATGGTTTGTTGTTATGATTTATTAGTTTCTCCACTTTGGGCTAAAATACTGTGTAGGATCTGTTGCGATTTAATATTTGGTAGGTGTTGGAGGGGACAGCTAGGATTGACTCTAGGAAGGAGAAGAGGTCTCAGGAGCTTTCTCTATCTTTAGAGGGAAAGAAGGGATTTTTAAGAGAAAATTATTTATGTGTGCCCGATTCAGGGAAAAATTCGGAGGATGTGATGTTGGGTGTAGTTGTTGAGAAGGAGCTTCCAATTGAGGTGGCATGGGCTGTTGATTCGATTACTGAATCGCCCTTGGATCCAGGTGTCGTGTTAATGGATCCTGGTCCAGCTGAAGGTGGGCTTGTTGGTCGTTTTTGGGCTGATTCTACCCAATTTGATGTGGACATTGCGATGATTAATGTCACTCCAGGTGATCAAGTGGGGGAGGGCAGTGGGTCTCAAGCCCAAGAGTTTTAGTAGTGTCCAGAGTTTGACCCAAACTGTTAAGTGTGTTTCCTGCTCGATGTCTAAGTTTCTTTACTGGAATTGCCGTGGAGCTTGTGGAAGAAACTTATATCAAAATATTCGCCTTCTAGATCAGCGTCATCATTTTGGTGTAATCATTCTTTCAGAAACCAAATGTGAGGAAGAAGATCGTTTGAAGAAGTTGGCTTCTCTGGGATTTGACGGCTTCTCTTTTGTTCCTAGTGTTGGCAGATCGGGAGGCTTGGTGGAGATCTGGAGAAGCAATTTAGTGGGTATGTCGGTTATGCATCAAGACCGTCAATTCATCCATTTTAGATGCTCAATCTCTGGTATGCAGACCTTCTTCTTAACGGCAATTTATGTGATTCCTAATGCTGGGCTAAAGCAAGTGTTATGGGAAAAGATAACGTCTATTGCAACTACCATAGGTGAGCCCTGGGTTGCCTTGGGGGATTTCAATGACATCACCTCTTCGGTGGAGAGATTGGGTGGCATGGGGGGTGATGAGGCGAGATTTAGATTGTTCTCTGATAGAATTCAGAGATGTAATCTATCTAATTTGGGGTCGGTTCGACCGAAGTTTACTTGGAAAGGCCAGAGATTTTCAGGGGGTGGAAGGTTGTTCCAGCGGCTTGACCGAGCCTTGGCAAATAATCTCTTCATTTCAGAATTTTCTTCTTCTTCAGTGCAAGTCCTTCCTCGAAGTAAGTTTTCTGATCACAACCCAATTTGTCTGAATATGTTGGGTAGTATTTTTGGTTTGGTTAGGGATCGTCCTTTTCGTTTCGAGGCTATGTGGGTGCAACATGATAATTACCCTGATTTCTTGGCCAATTCTTGGTCTGTTGGGGAGGGTTTGAATTGTGCCTTGAGTAGACTTCAGGAATCATTAGGAACTTGGAATAGGAGTGTGTTTGGGTTGATTGAACGTGAAAAACTGAGCATATTGTCTAGACTGGAAGGGATTCAACTCTCTCAAGCTTATCCTTTCTCTAATTATCTGTGTAATCTAGAAACTGATCTTCAAGATAGGCTTGAGAGATTGTTGAAGCTTGAAGAAATTAAATGGTTCCAAAAATCTCGTTCGGAATGGATTGCTAATGGAGATCGTAATACTAGGTATTATCATCTAAAATCTAAAATGCGTACTCGTAGGAATAGAATTATCATGTTGAAGAATGATAGGGGTGACTGGACTCAGGATGAAAACGAATTGAAAGGGATGGTAAATGAGTTCTTCAAGGCTCTTTATTGTGAGACTACTATGGGGTCCCCTGTTTTAAGCACTCTTTCGAATTTTCCTGTTCTTGATCCCTCATTGCTTGCTGATTTGGCTAGTATTCCCAGTGATGAGGAAATTAGGGTTGTGTTATTCTCCAAGGGTAGCTTTAAAGTGCCAGGTTGGGATGGTTTCCCTGCGTTTTTCTACAAGTCTAATTGGAATGTTGTGGGTCCAGCTTTGTGTGAGTTTGTTAGGAATGTCTTTGAAAGAAGTACTATGGCCCCTGAAGCTAATAAAACTCTCATTTCCCTGATTCCTAAGAAGGATAATGTTGAGTTAGTTTCCCACTTTAGACCTATAGCTCTTTGCTCGGTTCATTATAAGTGTGTTACTAAGTTAATAGCTCTTCGCTTGAGGGCAATTATGGATAGGCTGATCTCTCCTTTTCAAAATAGTTTTATAAAAGGTAGGAATATCTAGGAAAATATCATTGTTGGTCAGGAAATTTTACATACAATGAAAAAGAACAAAAGTAAGAAGGGTCTTATGGCTTGGAAGATTGATCTTGAGAAGGCTTATGATAGGATTAGTTGGAGCTTTCTTAGGCAAGTTTTATTGGATGTTGGTTTTGAAGTTGCTTTTGTGAACCTTATTATCAGTTGTGTTTCATCGGTATCATACAATGTGTTGTGGAACGGCTCCCAGACTGAGTTCTTTACTCCTAGTAGAGGGCTTCGTCAAGGTGATCCTATTTCGCCTCTCCTTTTTGTTTTGTGTATGGATAAGCTATCTCATATTATATGTGATTCTGTTGAGGTAGGATCTTGGAAGCCTATCTTTGTTTCGAAGGAAGGGCTCAAAATCTCTCACCTTATGTTTGTAGATGATTTGTTATTATTTGGAGTAGCCACTAAGAGCCAAGCTAGGTCTATGTTATGTTGTCTGGATAAATTCATGTCAGCTTCTGGGGGTAAGATTAATACGTCTAAGTCATCCTTATTCTTTTCTCCTAAAGTGCCTGCCAACATTAGAAGAGAAATTAAAGACTTGACTCAAATGCAAATATCCTGTGAGATTGGTAAGTATCTTGGGTTCCCCATCTCTAGGTGTAGAAGGAGGAGAGAAGATTTCCAATATATCATTGATCGGGTGAGATCCAAACTAGGAAATTGGAAGGCTAATTGTCTCTCTATGGTAGGTCGAATTACTCTAGCTAAAGCAGTGGTAAGTGTCATTCCTCTTTATCCAATGCAAGTGGCTAAGCTTCCTCTCGGAGTTTGCTTAGAAATTGAGAGACTTCAACGTAATTTTGTTTGGGGTCATGATGAGCACTCTAAGCATTTTCATCCTATTAAGTGGGAGCAAATGAAAAAATCTAAAGAGTTTGGGGGTTTGGGTTTTAGGAGTTTAGTGTCCATGAATAGGGCTTGTGGGGCGAAATTAGCTTGGAAACTTTCTATTGGGAGCAAAGGGCTATGGTATGATATTTTGCTCCAAAAATATATGCTGAGGGATGAGGACTCATTGCTGAATTATAGAGCTGGAGATTCTAGTCTCTGACGATTTATTTGTGGGCAAAGTGAGTTTGTTGATCGAGGGTCTAAATGGCAGATCCGGAATGGACTTACGGTGAGCTTTTTCCATGATTGTTGGGTGGGAGCTGACCTTCGGCTTAAGGATTTCTGTATAAGGGCGCTATCAAGGGAGGAGGATTCTTCTTGTGTAGGGGAGTGGGTGCAGGAAGGTCTGTGGGATTTTAATAAGCTTTCTAATACTATTAATGCCGAGGGCCTTGATAGGATTGGCCCTATCTTAGCGCCTAGAAGGAATGCTGTTAATGATTTTTTAGTTTGGGGTGGTACGCCGGATGGCCATTTCTCAGTCAAAAGTGTGTATGCTATGTTGGAGCAACAGGGGAACCTAAGGCGGGATAGGTTATTCAAAGTTATTTGGAAATGGGGGGTGTGGAAAGAATTAGATTATTTCTCTGGAAGGTGCTGTTAGACAAACTTCCAACCAATTTATGGAGGAGTTCTTGGGCTCAAGTATCTCCTATCTGTGGCAGCTGTCTTACAGGAGTGGAAGATGTATTACATATCCTTAGAGATTGTCCTTATGCTCGGAGTTTGTGGAATAAGATGATTGATCATAGATATGTTAATTCATTTTATTCTGCTGATTTAAGATCCTGGCTTCACATGAATCTGATGAAGAATGTAGGGAATCTGTTTGGGGGTCACTGGAATTTATTTTTTGGTGTTGCCTTGTGGAAACTCTGGGGGTGGAGGAACTGTTGCATCTTTGATAATAATTTTTCTAAACTCTCAGATCCTGTGGCTGCTATTTCTTCTGTCTGGGAGAAATTCTGTGATGTATCTGTCGCAAGGAATTTGGCTAATCTCTCGGATCTTACCTCTAGGGCTGATTATGTGGATCTTCCTAGTGGGTGGACAAGGGCTAATGTTGATGGTGCTGTTATGGTTAATAATTTGACGGCTGGATGTGGAGGTATTTTTAGAGATCATGCAAGTTCTTGGGTGGTTGGTTTTACTAAGAAATTGGGTATTTGTACTGCTACTATGGCTGAGGGATGGGCTATTCTTGAGGCCTTTCTGTTAGCCTGGGATATGGGGTGGAGAAAGTTAGTCATTGAATCTGATGCGGAAGAGATAGTCAAACTGAT
Organism: Acacia confusa; assembly: GCA_037074495.1. Taxonomy (NCBI): domain Eukaryota; kingdom Viridiplantae; phylum Streptophyta; class Magnoliopsida; order Fabales; family Fabaceae; genus Acacia; species Acacia confusa. The sequence goes on along the minus strand of CM073502.1, from coordinate 38,588,091 downwards.
TCTTGATAGCTCTTTCACTGCTGGGAGTTCTGTATTGCTGAAGATTAGGAGTTTATTGTCTCGTGATTGGCAAGTTAAACTGACTGTAATTAATAGGGCCCATAATAGAATTGCTGATGCATTAGCCAAATTAGGATTATCTAATTCTGCTATTTTAGATGTTTGTCCTCTTCGGTTAAGACCTTGGATTGCCCAAGAGAGCTTGGGATTTCTTCCCCATATGATGTAGTTTTGTTATAGTGTGGGCTATGTGCCCTCTTCCTATTGTTATCAAAAAAAAAATAAGTAACCTGGAATTGATGTTTATAATAAAATCTGTAGTAATTTTTTTTTTTAGGGGGGGCACCCCTAGTCCCCCATATGTCCGCCTATGTTATTGGATTTAGTAATCTTCCCTCTCATCTTTTGTTGGTTTTATTAGGTCCTGTTTGTTACGACAAAGAAATAGGAAAGGTAAAGAAGGGAAGGGAAGTGAAAGAGAATGAAAAAAGGATTGGGAGAAAACTTAAAAGGTGAGCTAGGGAGACAAGAGAATGAAACTTAAGTTAAGGGAAAATGAAATGTTTGGTATGAAGAATAAGCTGCTGGTTAAGTGAGAATGAGAGGTAAAATTCTCATAATGCCCATGGAATAAACAATGGATGAAATGACTTGATTGGATTTTTTTTTTTTTTTGGTATCAAACATAAACAGACCCTAAACCAGATCGCGTTGGTTGAAAAAGGAAAATTGAAGGAGATGTCGATAGGATAGCTGAGGACAACAACTAGAATGATGACTGGATGTGAGAAGGATGATAGACATGGAAGAAATTAGAGGAGGACTACACCCAATTTTGGTTACTGTTGAATTTGCGACAGGATGACCGCGGGAAAAGAAAACTAGGGAGGGTGTGAAGCTTGTTATTACAATTGAACAAAATGACATATTGAATGAGAGAAGGAGGAACAAAATGTGTCTCCTGCCACTTTTGATTGGATTCAAGGTTCCCATGTTAAATGGAACTTTGGCCCAGGTGGGAACTCATCTTTCAAGAGGATAGGTGCTTCAAATGTGCCGTTTTAGAGGGAACCCGTCAAGTTCCCTTTCCATCCATCGCCTCAATTCCATGTAACAAACAAAGCCTTAGTATGTCCTAATGTTACTGGACATAAGTCAATAGGGGAAGTCTAGTTGACTTTTTTTATTAAAAAATTAAATAAGTTAAATAAGTTATTTAATTATAAAATATATTATTTATTATCAGATTATATATAAGTTTATAAGTCAAGTAAATTAATTTAGAGGAAAACAATAAATATAAATAGTTTAATGTAACTTATTTAGTTGTCATAAACTTTAAAAAAAATTAACCAACTCTTATATTATGGACTGGAAGGAGAACTACAGTAGAAAGACCTACAAGCTTAAATCTTAATGTTTCAATTTAAGATGTATCTCCTGTGGTACTGATTGCTCATTTATGCTTTCGTTATTTTTGAGCTTTACTGTTAACTCCCTATTCCTTACAAGTGATATAATCAATGCCTGATTTTACAAGTGATATCAATAAACACTAGCACTACTTGTATTTGTAGTGCAGTGGTATTAGGATTCATTTCCCCCCTTAGGTTTTAGGTTCGGTCCCCCCTTTCCTCGTCTTGTATTAAAAAAAAAAAAGAAGTGATATCAATAAACCCAACCACATTATTAGGTATAGTTTTACTCCTGGAAAATCTAATCCAAAATCAAAAGTAACCATTTAAATATTGAAAGTTCATTTCAAAGCATTTTCATGATCCTCCCAAGACTGTGCCAATACCTGCTTGCTACACTCACACCATATGCAGGATCAAGTCTACTGCATATACCTTGTCATGTAAAAAAGGGTTAAAACACACCTAGTACAGGTATTTTTTTTAGGTATATCCAATGTTTTTAAAGTATTTTGTGATACACTCACTACTCTAAAGTATTTTTCCTAGTCCATTTAATATCTTAAAATATTTTTTCAAATGCATCTAATATCATAATTTACTTTTTTTTTTATGCATTCAACGACCTGAAGTATTTTTTCAGATGTATTTAGCACCATAAATTATCTAAATTATTTAGTGTAAAATTGGACAAAAAGTACATTAGAGTAATGGACACACCTAAAAATACTTTAAGGTCTGTTTTAAAACTGAAGAGGTCTAGTTTCTCAAAAAAAAAAAAAAAAGACCAAAACCCCAAAAAGAGTATCTGAGACCGGAATAGATGACATCATGGTTATTAAACTTGGATCAGACTAACCGGTTTGGGCCAAAACCAGTGAATTGGTCAATAAACCGCTCCAATCCGGGCATTAACCCAGTTTTGTTTTGTTTTTAAAAAAAAAATCAATTTTTTTATTTTTTTTTATAATTTCATATTAATAACTTGAAATCTTCATTTTCTCACTGTTTGACCCTGGATTATTTGTGATTTAACTCTAGTTTAACTCACTCACTTTAAACCCAATATAACAATCAGATGATGTCCAATTTTAATAACTTTAGATGATATTATCCCAGTTTTATAATTTCATATCAATAACTTGAAATCTTTATTTTCTCACCATTTGATCTTAGATTAGTTCCAATTTGACTCTGTTTAACCCACTCTCTTTAAACCCAATATCCCAACTGGATGACATCCGATTTTAATAACTTTAGATAATATTAGCCCAGTTTTATAATTTCATATCAATAACTTGAAATCTTCACTTTCTTACCATTTGATCTTGGATTAGTTCTGATTTAACCCCGGTTTAACCCACTCGCTTTAAACCAATATCACAACTGGATGACGTCTGATTTTAATAACTTTGGATGATATTATCCCAATTTTATAATTTCATATCAATAATTTAAAATCTTTACTTTCTTACCGTTTGATCCTAAATTAATTTCAATTTAACTCTGATTCAACCCACTTACTTTAAACCCAGTATCCCAACTTGATGACGAACGGTTTTAATAAATTTAGATGATATTATCCTAGTTTTATAATTTTATATTAATAACTTCAAATCTTCACTTTTTCACCGTTTGATCCTATATTAGTTCGGATTTAACTCTGTTTAACCCAATCGCTTTAAAGTTTAAACCCAAGAATGACGTCCGATTTTAATGACTTTGGATGATATTATCCCGAGTAAGCTCAGTTCTCACGCTCCCATTAGCAGTGCTCTATCGAATGGTCTGAAATGTCATCCATAATTTGTGCTTCGTCTCCATCTTCAATTTCCCACCCCTCCTGCCTTCTCCAACCTCCTACTCACTCCCTTCGCTGCCACAAACCCACTTCCCTTTCATGGGCTTCTTCATTTCCCCAGTTAAACATTAGTTCAAGCCCTACCTCGAACCGTCCCAACCGTTCTCCGAACACCGTAAGTTCCCAATCTTAATTTTTCCCTTGAATTAATAATTTTTTATGCCCCTATGTTTGATTGTATATATATGATTTTTGGATTGTACATTTAGATCCCCCCTGCTGTTGTATTGTATTCCACTTAACTTTTGAATTTGATGTTTGCGCCGATTCGATTGTTGTTTGTTCTTTTCTTTTCTGCTTTTGCACACATAAGGGTAGTTGTTTTAATCTGTTTAAGATGATTATCTTCCATTCTTTCTCCAGCTCCAGTTATTTGGAGCTAGTCCAACTTTGATTGCAGAATTAGTAATTTTCTATTGTCTTAGCTTGGTTATCAGGAATCAGTATTTGATGAAATCAATTGGCGAGAGTATTATAGTAAGAATCTCTACAAAAATAATATCTTCAAGAAATTTTAATAGAATTAACTTGAGAGAATGTGAGTGGAAGTCTATTTCTTTATAATACGTTAGAGATGGTAATAAACCTATGGACTTATAACTACTTAAGCTTTATGCATGCCTGAAATCTGGAGTGTTCAAATAACTCAATATAGAAACATCTTGTGAAGCTCAAAATTACGCTTTCCTTTTTCTTCTTATTGATCTCGAGACATGCACACTTTTTCCTGCAAAGCTCTAAAAATCTCCAAAATCATCGTGGAAAGCCCTGTGTGTGGTGCTTGCTTGTTATCTCCTAATTTTTCTCCCTTCGAAACAGGATTTCTTCTATATTAGTTATAGATATATTATATGAATTTATTTTGGTTAAAATGGATTTAGTTGCAGCAGCCATTAAGTTTCTTGTGAGTTGCTGCTCTTAATTTAGCATTTAGCACTTCTATTTTTCCCTTAACTTTTTGCGATCCTCTTTTCCAACTCATTGCAGCTGTTTTCCTGAAATGTAATTTTTTTCTTATGCCAGAAAGAAAAGTATCTGCAGAACTTTTACTGCCTATAGTAAATTAATAATTGTGTATGCAGAACTTAGCTATCCCAGTTTCTCCTAGATAATTAGTTTCTCCTAGGTAATTTGTCTTTGCTGCTGTCATTATGCAAGCTTTTTTTACTATGAAGTGTTTGCCTAAGAAAAAAGAGGGTTTTCACTTGATTTTGGAAACTCGGCTGCCTCCTCCCCTCCCCACCCCACAAAAGAAAAGAAAAACACACATGCATGCACAGCACACACACAAAATTTATATACGCTCAATTTCTTATCTCTTCCTTTCTCTCTCACACACTATGTAGCCATGTTTCTTATCTCTCTTTCACAGACACACGAACTAATGTAATGGGAGATATGGAGAATTCTATTATAGGAAGAAATGATATTTTAAATAATTTTATGTTTGTTAGGAATTGGAAGAGTATTTTCTTATGCTTTTTAGTCTTATTTTGACTGTTTTCTTCATAAGAAGGAAACCTTATGATGTTATTTTGGCTTTTCTTCATGTGAACGAAATCTTACTTCAAAAAATAGCAGCCAGGCAGCAATGGTATTCAGGCTTTTTGGATGAAGGGAATGTTTCCTGACTTAGTCAGATAGTTACTCCTTCAATCTGTCTCTTCCCCCTCCATTTCTTTTCTTCATATCCTTCTCCCCCCTCTGTTTCTATAACTTTTTTCCCTGTTTTATACTCTGTTAACATCTGTGGCAGAGTATTTGTGTGTGCACTTCAGTATATATACATATTTGTTCTTTTTCTTGTCAGCTTCTTGTGTTTCTCTTGTTCCAGAACCGAGGGTATGTGGTACCATGTACTATGACAGGTGTAATCTCTTGATTATGTGCCCTTTTCCCTTTCACAGATTTTTATATGCATTACTTGGTTTTTAATTTCTGATATTCCTAATCTTTCTTTGTAACTTGGTATTTGATTCTTTTTTTTCTTTTTTTTTTTTTGGATTTATTGAGCTCTGTTAGAATATTGAATGTTTATCAGGTTATAACGGTTACTCCTTACTTCTGAAGAATTTAAGTCCTTTTTTAAATTTTTTCCCTAGATGTATATTTTTCCTCTGTATATGTATGTGGTCACTTGGTTTGCTAAGAACTGTAGAAATTTAATCATTAAAAAAAAAAAAAAAAGCTCTACTTCAATGCAGCGTTAACTACAACTAACTACATTACGCAAGCTCCACCAATACCTATACCTACCTGCCAGTTACTCTGCATTCATATTCCCTTATGCGGGATTTTAAATTATTTTTTGTGCAGAATGCATGATTTATTTCAATGATGATATATGATTGGCACTTCTATTGCTGTAGCATTGTAGTTACCATAATAATTGATGAAATCCATGTATGTTCCAAATATATTAATGATGGATTAAGAAGGACATTAATTTATATGTGTCAACATCTGTAGGGTTCTTTCATTCAAGCTGCATGGACCCGAAGATCACGTGGTGAAGCTGCGAAGAGACCTAATAGGAAATCATGGAAGCAGAGGACAGATATGTACATGAGGCCATTCTTATTGGATGTTTTCTTCTCAAGAAGATATATTCAAGCAAAATTGATGCACCGAGGAACGAGCAAAGTCATTTCGGTTGCCACCACTAATGCTAAGGATCTTCGAAACTCTCTGCCGTCCTTGACTGATCATAATGCTTGCAGGGTGATAGGAAGACTTATTGCTGAGAGATCAAAGGAAGCTGATGTGTATGCAATGGCTTATGAACCTAGGAAAGGTGAAAGGATTGAAGGTAAACTAGGCATTGTTCTTGACACCATTAAAGAAAATGGAATCATATTTGTCTGACCCTATTCCCTCTCTCTTTAGGGTTTCTTGGATGCTTCTTTTAAGAGTTTATAATATATAAATTATTAGAAATCTTTCTGGTTGCCATGGTAACGCCAGCTTTCAAGTCGCATGCTTTATTCCTAGTGGGAAAAAAAAAATTGAAAATAGGTGCTTTCAAGAGCAACATTGACTCAGAATATTATAGTTTTCAAAAGTTGGCTGGAACATTTCACGTACATTATACTCCAGATGCTTGCCACAACCAATTAAGTCCCTTTTGTTTATCCCACAATTTCAATTGTTTTATGGAGAAGGTAGGTGGGTTAAGTTGTGGATCCATTCTTTCATGGATGGAAGAAAAAACCAACTTAATTTAAGTCATTGGTTAACCTAACTTTTCTTTTTCTTGAGTTATACTTTAATTGACTTTAAATTCCATGGTTGAATTTTCAGTTGATTTTATGGGGGACTTTTTGCTTTGCTATTCTTGATGTTTCACTCTTTTATATTTTTTATTTTGTAGCAAAAAAAGAAAAAAAAAAAGCTAAGAAGAAATTGCAATATAATAATATTCCAATGCAACTAAGGATTTTAAATTGCTGGCTAGATAAACTACTATGTACTACCCTTGTGAAAGGGTATTACAATTTCCCTTATTTATTACAGTATCTTCTTGATTTATATTGGTGACCACTTCTTTCATATATATAATCTTGAACCCTTTTCTTAAATTCTAATGTCGATTTGTTCCTCTTTAAAATTTTGACTTCTTTTGAAAGAAGGAAAGTACCTTTTTCCATTGGTCCCTTCGGAGAATTCAAATTGTCTTTAATCTATTATTTTTTTAATAGAATTTCACCATGTTTGTTTGAAATAATAATTAAATCTTTCAAAAATAGTTTTTCAATTGTAATTTATAACTTTTCAATTGTCATTGGGGTTGAATTTTCTCATGTTGCATGAGAAGAAGAAGATTCCTATACACACATGAAATGAAAATGGTGGGACCTATATGTGTGTGTGTGTTGGGGGGGTCTCACTATTTCATGTGTGTGATATGAGAAAATACTTCTCCTACAACATGAGAAGTGTTTTTCCCATTGTAATTTATAGTGCATGAGGTAAATTGTTGAATTACGTGATTAAACACTTTTAGATGCCTCAAAGTGATCCAAACAATGTTGTTTTATGTTTACAAAGAAGTCAAACACACACATCAAGCTACTGGGAATCATTACAATTGGCAACTGAATTGAAGGGATCCTCCATAGTTTCAAACATAGCTAATTTAATTTTTAAGGTACTAAAAATACGGATTCAGTCAATAAACTAATCAAGATAGAGATTTAATGGTGATTATAAGTAGTTTAAATCAAGAGCCAACTTGGAGTTAGATCAGTGTTATTAAAATAATACTTAGATGAAGAAAAATCAATCAACAAGTATATAGAACATCAATATATAAATTACATGTAATCCAACATAGCAAAAATATGATGGACTATTTTTTTTAAAAAAAAAAAAATCAAAACTATTGTTTCAAGCTCAATGATGAAAAGGGAAAATATATAAAATCCAACCTAATTAACCCATCTAAAAGTCTTGGCCATTTTCATCCAAGGATTCGTTAATCAATTTATTGATTTGATTAAATGACCCAAGTTTTAATACAATGGTACTTACTGTGGAGAAATTTGGTGTCTAGTAAAATAGGAGAGGATTTTTATTCATCCTTTGAATATTCCTAAAGCTGAGGAGGCGTAAATTGAAGGTAAGAAAATAGTGTCTCTAATAATTACTTATCCATAGTCATAGGATCTATTGAAACCCGCTAGAAGGCCATTCCTATGCCCTAACGAAATGGTAGTTAGGTGGTGATCAAGTGATCATTAGTAGGGTTGTAACTGTGGCCAGATACTCCTTCTCCCTCTGATCCTAATTATAAGATATAGTTTATTTTTTTTAGAGAAATTAAGAAAATTAATTAAATTACTTTAGAATATTTTCATTTTTATGTTTTTCTTCAGACTAATTAGTTTGACTAATAAATTAATATATAATCTAAGAATACACAACATATAAAATGATTAAGTAACTTATTTAGCTTCCTTAATCTCTCAAAAAAAAAGTCAACTTTATTTTATAATTAGGACCGGAGGTAGTATTTAATTTGAGTTTTGCCCAATTAATCCCATATCACATTAATTATGATGACGATGGTGTGCCTACCTCATTTTCTTACCATGACCAAATTTCTCGTACCTTTGGTGGCCGTATTCATAATCCAATAAATCTTTATTTTTCAGGGGAAAAGGTATTTACCAAAACCAAATTCACAAAGTGTATATTTCTATTGAATCAGTTCAATTAGGCAACCATTAGTTTTAGACCTGCAATGTAACATGTTTATCTTATTATCATTTTCTCATCATTTTTTATAATCTTTAAATCACGTTCGTATAATCAATTTGAAATGTTACAATACTATTTTAATTTTTTTCTCATTTTTTTAATTAACGACTCAGATGAGCTGATGAGAGATAATGAAAAAAAAAAAAAAAGATGAGAAGAGGATATATTTTCATATGTGGGAAGGTGTAAAGGCCAAACAAAGTAATCCTACCAAAGCATTAAAATTTCAGATTAAAAAAACGAAAAAAGAAAAAAAGCAAGAGAAGTTAGTGGGAAAAAGGGTAGGGATATATATATGTGTGTGTGAGTTGGAACTTGGAATACAAGTGGCGGGTGGAAAGAGGAAATGAGAAAAATGTGAGTTTCGTTAAAGTTGAGTAAGTTACCTACCTACCACTTGTCTTTCTCACCTACTTTCGTCATTTCCCACTCATACCTTTTCCAATTATTCCCCTTATCCTCCATATTTCTTAATAAATAAATATATAAATACAGACTGCTATATATGATTATTATGTAAGAATATTTTTTTTGAAAAAAAAAAAATCCTTGCAGTATGTTGATTGGAGGAAAACTATTTTCTTTCCTTTTTTTCAACTCTACTACGTGAATTGGGAAGCATTGCAGATAATTTATTTTAAATTTTAAATTAAAATTAAAATGGCCAATTCCCGAGACAAAATTTTGAAAAAGCTTTATATATATATATATATAAACTTATTCATTTAATTAAGATTCACTTTCGAAATTATTTTAATTTTTGTATTTATTGATTATTTAAAATTAAGGTGCCAAAATCTAAATAAAATAAGAAAATAAAAATTTTAAAAAATTATTTTTTGAAGTTTATTATTAAACTAGCCCATAAAGTTTAAAAAAATGGTACATGACTTAGCATTATAACTACTCATTGAATATGTCTATAAATTGTTTTGTGCGATTTAAAATATAAGAAATTACATTACCCATTTAAATTATAAATCATGAAACAATCCTGGCCCAAAAAAAAAAAGAAAAAGAAAAGAAACAAGCAAGTCTTGTAAAGTATCCATATATAATAGAAAAGTTTATGAACAGTACATATCATTCCTTAGAGTTTGTGAGAAACAAAAAACTTTCCACACTAGGCCCTGCCTATATTTTATTTAGGCAATATGAATCATATATATTCTTATATTTTTTTATTCTTGGGGTTCAGTATGCAATCTCGTAATCTCGTAAGTTGTCATTTAGTGCTTAAAGAGCCTGCGACACAGTAGACGATTTTGTAGGTCCCTATTAAGTGTTCAAGAGCCTAAGACAGTATCCTGGCCTTGATAGGAGACTGATATCGAACCCCTCCAAAACTTTTCTTTATAAAAAAAACGCCTAAATAATTTTAAAATATTATATATACAAGGAGACTATTCTGAAAATAATAATTTTTCTATTTTTTATTTTAATTATTTTTTTAATAAAAATTTGTTTTATCTTTTATGAAAACTTCCACATGTCTTGGTCAATAGCACCCACATGAGCGATAATTATTATGAGTTGGATGATTAATAACTATAATATAAGAATCTAATTAAATACTAGGCGAAATAACAAGACGTAACAAATTATTTTTTTTCTTATATTTATATTTAAAAAGGTAGATCATTGTTCTAAAATATTGATTTGACACAAAGCTCATCCTAATCAAACGGCCTTCCCCTTCACATCAGCCGTTGTATATTTATCCCTCGGAGTATTATAAAAAGCAAGCTCTTTTATCTCTCTCTCTATCTCTAGCCTCTGCATCTTCTTCTCACGATTCCGTTCCCAGTCTTTTTCAGTTATTCCTTCTCTCTTCTTTATCAACCCTACACACCCAAAACGAACTCATCCACTGTTCCTGATTTTTATTCTCTCTCTCTCGTTCCTATCAGTCAATCAATCCTCTTGTTCGTTCTGTGATTTTTCCTCTTCATAGAGATGGGACGTTCGCCCTGTTGCGAGAAAGCCCATACAAATAAAGGTGCTTGGACTAAAGAGGAAGACCAACGCCTTATTGATTATATTCGCATCCATGGCGAAGGCTCTTGGCGTTCTCTTCCTAAAGCTGCTGGTACTCATTCATTCATTGATTCATTTGCTCTTTGATTTTGAATTTGAATTTCTCTTTTGATTTTTTTTTTTCTCTTTCTTTTGATTCCGTTTGTGTATAGGATTGCTCAGATGCGGAAAGAGTTGCAGATTGAGATGGATTAACTACCTCCGTCCTGATCTCAAACGAGGAAATTTCACTCAAGAAGAAGACGACCTCATCATGAAGCTTCATAGTCTACTTGGAAACAAGTAATAATTACTACATACCTTCTTCGCCGATTTTGTTTTCACTCTGTTTTGCTCTCAATTCTGTCCCTATTTAGATGCCGAGGAATTAAACGCGGGAAACTCTGAGTTGATCTCTGTTTTTTTCTTCTTCCTTTTTTTGCCGATTAAACCTAGATGGTCTCTTATTGCGGCGCGATTACCTGGGAGAACCGACAATGAGATCAAGAATTACTGGAATACTCATATAAAGCGCAAGCTCATCGGCCGCGGGATCAATCCCCAAACGCACCGTCCTCTCAACGAAACCACCGTCTCTGTAAAATCCACCGCCGAGTGGGAATTCAAGAACTCTCCGGCAGCGAAAAACGACTTCCTCGTGAAGAAGCAGAAGCAGGAGAGAGATAATTTCAATTTCAATTGCATCGATTTCGGAAGCATCAAGGCGGTTGAGGAATTGAACAACACTATTAGTGGCACCACTTCAGAGGAAGAAGAACCGCCATTACTGGATCGAGATTCTTCGCTACATGGTGGTGATGCTGGTGGTGAGCCTGATCTAGAGCTCTCGATTGGTCTCGTGCCATTTCACTCCGAGTCAGCTCGTACAGCGCAGGGGAAGACGGTGGCTCAAACAGCGGCGTGCCGGAGTTGGCAATTCGATTTTCAGAGGTGGGGAAGTGTATAGAAAACAATTAACCGCCGCAAAGCAAATCTGTTCAGAGAATAGATTTCACACACTGTTGTCCATAGGAATATTTTTTCATGAAAGATACCAAAAGAAGGACATTCTAGTTTTGTTTCATTTTATTCTTTCCTATGTTTTTTTGAATGAAATTTTAGACTTTTAGAGCAGTGAATGATCCATATAGTTTTTAGTATAAACCCAAAACAACTCTGATCATTGTTTAATTAATAGCACAGGAATTTTTCTTATTTTGATAGATATATCAATCTAATTGTTGGGTATAGTCCGAGTGTGAAATTAGTTTGATTTTACCTATTTGCTAGTAATTAATGCTCATTTAAAAATTAAATAAGTGGGTTACGAACACAACTTTAGATTGCCCCATGCCTGCCCATTTAAAATTTTTAAATTTTATTATGATTTTTTTGTATATAATTGTATTTTTTTTATCAAAAGCTAAATATATATTAATACTTGAGACTGATACAATAGATGAAAACAAATACAAACAAAACAATCTCAAATACAATCAAATAAACCAGATACAAAAATAGCCAAGAGTACATAATAGATTTAAGAGTAGAAGGAAACTCATAGGCAATAGTGGTCTCCTCGATATTCAAGGTTAGAAGTAACGACAAAAGAAGTGTTGGTCATAAAACCCACCTTGAAGGGCACACATCCTTATAAGCATTAGTTGCAATTAGAGCAGCTGCATAGACACCCCATATTGGGGTAAAGAACCTAGAAAACTCAACCTCAGAAAGAAGAAGACCCATAATGTCCTGAATAAAACTTCTGCTCCTCTGATCAAGTAGATCTGATGACCTTGACCACTATCGAAAAACACCTCTTTAAATCTTCCCCCAAGAACGCAAATCCGAGCTACCAAGAGATAATCAAATCTAATAACGTTCAAACAGTCATCCAACTAAGAGGATTTGAACGCAGATCTTACAAACATGTTTATTTCCTTAGACAAAAACACCACCATAAAACCCAAAACCACAAAAAAAGGAACATAAAACAGATAAATCTCATATCTACAGATCAGATCTGGAGAAGGAGAGGAGAAGACTCGCCATAAGGACGAGAGAATGCCACAACTGACAAAACTCAAAGTAAGAGGACCGCAGATGTCAGATCTGGACTCCAAACTACACCTCTAACTTGTCCGTGACACAAAAGTAGGCTCGTGGGTGGCTTGTTCATCACAAGCCACCGACGAGAGGGCAGGATGCAGAGGGGAGCGCAGGAGAGAAGAGAGAAGGGAGGGGCTAGGGTTTGAAGTATACCACTAGGGATGTAAACAGGCCAAGCCTGCCCCTTAACAGGCCAGACCTGTTATGTAGGGAATCGGCCTGAGCCTGGCCTGTGACCTGTTACAGACTTATTTTTAGGCCTATGGCCTATTAAGAGACCTGGAGCTCAGCTTAAATTGGGTTCTGCCCAAGTATGACAGTCCCAAGTTCCTTGGTAGTGATACAACCTGCAGCACATTAATAAATTTGATTTAATAAATAGATAGAAACAAAATCAACAAACAATCCTCACTCCCAAGTAATACAAAAAAGAAAACACTATTAGAAACATGAACAAAATGGGAAAACAGAAACAGAAACTTCAAATTTCAAATGCATTTGTCTTTCTTCAAATCGTTGGAGAGTTATTCAGAGAAAGCTTCTATAAGAAGATCTACCTATAAGCTTAAAGCAACCACATAATACAAATTAATGACCATTGGTCAAAACATGTGGACATCATTTTCACGACCAACAGTTCTTAAGAACCATATAAACAATCATTTGTCTCATCCTCTTAAATCAAATACCGGTTAACCAAGTACTAGAACTAACAAATTATCCAATCTCTATATAACAGCTAATTCCTTGGAGAACATTACATTTCATGACTTCCATTTAATTAGACAGAATTCCTAGGCGCAGAATCAGTGAATACAATCAGACTTCCATTTAATTCCTGGCTAGAATTCAATTAGACAGATCCTCCTTCGGATTAGAAGTATGATAATTTTCATAAACATATGAAACTATAGATCAGAAATAGCCGCACATGCTATAGAAAAAGAAAACAGAATGCTGATCCAATGCATTAGATTTAGAAGGCTCTTTCCGTATTGAACTGTCGTAAATCAGGATCAACAACTTTATCATCCGCAAAATCTATCTGATCACTTCAGAAGTCTAAATCAAATCTCTTGCGGAGATTAGAAAAAGAAATGCGAGAGTGAAACGATTTCCTAGGCGCAGAATCAGTGAATATAGACATTCATCATATCTACAATCATATACCAAAAATCCACAAACTCAAATCAAAAGCGAAAAGTCAAACAAGAAGGAACCCTAGATCCCGCAGATTATGTCAATTTCAATTTCAAAAGGCAAGGGAGGAAATTCGACCCAAACAACAGTACAATTGCAACTAAATCTAAGGAACACAGAAAGAAAAATTGTACAATAAAATGAAGAGAACAACCGCAAAAATGAAAGTACAACAAACAAAAACACGAAAAAAGGAAAGGATCTGAGAAATGAGACCATCGCCGTCCTTGTCGAAGAGGCAGAACGCCTCCTTGAACTCAGAGATTTGGTCGTCGGTGAGCTGATCGGCCATTTAGGAAGGAGAGGGGATGAGGGATTCAAAGAAGAAAGCAGAAGAAGAAAACGGTGTCTGAGTGATCTGCGTGGGTCTGTAGCGTGAGGGTTAGGTTCAATCAAGAGTATCCAACAAGCCTTGCTTGGCCGACTTGACATTAAAAAAGAAAAAAAAAATTGTAATTACACTTTTACCCTCCTTAACAGGCCGACCTAACAGGCTTTTCAGGCTTACTCACAGGCCTGAGCCTGGCCTGTTAAGGCAAACAGGCCTGAAATTAGGCCTTAGCCTGACAGGCCAAGCCTAATCAGGCTTTTAGCAGGCCAGGTTACAGGCCCCTGACCTTTTTACACCCCTATATGCCACAAGGAGTTTTTGACTTATTACCCTCCACTTTGTATATAATTGTATTTCATATGCATACTTCATTACTTTGCCTCCTGTTAATTTCTTGTTTATATGGATACTATGAATTTATGTTTTTTGGTTTCTAAACTCGATCTTGTCTATTTCTGATTTTTATTACGATAACTGGATTTTAAAGTTGGATTGTGGTTAAAACAATGGCCTTTAATTTATCTTAAGTAATTTTTGTATAAGTATTTTTCTTATTATTATTTGTTGGTAGATTTTCATATGCAGTTTTTTAGAAGAAAATATTAGCAAAGGAAGAAATTCGTTAGTTGCATTATGATTTAACAAGGACCAAAGTTTCAAATTAATTGTCCATTGGCATTATGGATTAGGTTTTATTTCATAAGGAAAAGAACAATTATTTATGGTGCATTTTGACAATATCTTTGAAGGTGATTATTTTTTTCATGATTGTACTTTTGCCGAAGGGTATAAAATAAAAAAGACAGTACATGGGCTATGCAAGTAACATTTGTGTTTGTTTAGATTTATATATAGAGTTATTTTGTTTTGAAATTATATCAAATTGTATTTATTTAGCAGTTGGAGCTACACCCCCCATCAAGTGAACCTAAAAATGATGATGAAACGGGAAAATCTCATGGAAGCATGTCATCTTATAAATTTTTTAACGTATAATTCTCATAATTTAGTTTGAAATTTGAACATTAATATAATATTTTGATAATATATGTCGATATTTAAGTTTTTTTTTTTGTGATATATGATAATTGGACTTCGAAGAATCAAAATTAAAAATGGTGATTTGTGCCAATTTCTTTTTTTTAAAAAAAAAGAACAAAATTCGAATTGATTACCCATAACCCGTTTTAACCCATCCATTTGCATCATAACCCATTTAATATAGGTTTAAAAAGGTTGAGATATATGTCTAGATTAACCCGTACCCATGTAACAATAAATTGTTGGGCAACAAATTTACCTACAAGCTGCCCAACCCTCATGTTACTCTATCATAATAAAAATAGTAAAAAAAAAAATTGGCACGAGGGATTTAGATATTCTTCCGTTGTAAACAAAGTTGTCTTTTTCATTTAATATCTTATCCATTGATCGGTGGTGAAAATTTTGATCCAATGATTATTTCTAGGGACATGTATTTCCTCACATATTACACACACATATAACTTCCACAACTAAATAAAATGTTAACTTTAGTTTTAAATATAAAAATTTAATTAATACCATATGTTACTCAAATTTATAATCATTTACCCAAAAATTTATATTAATTTATATATTAAAGGATTATTAAGGATCAGGGGAGTATCAATTTTTATCAGTTGTCCAGTCAAACTGTTAAATATTATCATATCTTTAATATAAGTTCTATAGTGTAACTTATACTATAATGAGATGTTATATTATGAATAAGAGGTAGTAACTAATCATTAAATAAATTTTAAATAAAAAATTTTATAACTTAGGACATGGGGATATTTGTATTGAGTATCAAATTGGGAGAGGGGCCTCTCCATATTCCTTACTCTCCACTTCCCTCTACTGTTTTATTGTTACTGTTAGATTGACTCTGAATAATTGAGATTCAATTTCTTACAAAAATATTATTATAATATTAAATAACAAAAAATGTATATAAATAAATTTTTTTAAAAAAAAAATGATATGCCTAGCTAGATCATATATTTATACTTTTATAAAAGTATTATACACACACTTTTTATACGATATTGAATATTAATCATTTATAATTAATCTAACGGTGGATATAAAGAAGTGAAGAGGGGTGGACAGTAAAAAAAAATATAGAAGCCCCTTTCCCATATCATGGGTGCCTTCTTTTGATATAAGATTGCCTTCTATTGAATTATTTTGAACCAATGATCACAATCGGATGTGAAAAAAAAAATGATTTCTCCATAATAAAAAAAAATATGAAAATCATGTTAGCCACTTATTGATGGTTATATTATATACCAGAATATATTATTTTTATACAATTGAAAATATGACTCAATAACTAGTCCATACCTTTATTTTCCATATATATCAAAACTTTATTTGTCCAAACCTTTCATGTAATTAAAAAACAAAAGAAAGTGTTTTTGTTTTCTATTTAATTCGAACTAAGATTAATCAATGATATACTCGAAAAATTAGGTCAAAAGAAGGAGAGGGACAAAGTGACAAGGAGGTTTGGCAAGGAAACCAACACGCATATTTTAATTGAAGAAAAGTGGATTTGGGAATTAATTCAGACATCTTTAGCGTTAATTAATTAGCCCATGGTATGACATACATAGTAATTGTGCTCTAATCTTAAGTTAGGCGTTACCAAATGACCTTCATGTTATATGAAATATGAATAAATAAAACTCATAGATTTTGAATTTTCTTTTAAACAAGCTATTATAAGGAGTGTTGTTCGAGGTGAGACATATTTGCTTGATTTAGACATACAAGAACAAAATTTAGTAAGAATCTCTATTCATTTGGACAATACCATTTAACCCAAATCAATTAACATTAATATAATTTATCAAGATCCCTACAATCATAGGATATGAAGCTCCTTGGTATGTTTGGACCACATTAATATAATTATAATTCATGATTTAATGTATAATTTCAAATTCAATTTGCTTCATTTATTATAATCAAACCTTAATAATAACGGATATACAATCTTGATGGTGTGATTATCCGACCCATTTGTGAGTTAAATAGGTTACTAAACAGCTATTATAAGATTTCTAGTATGAAGTTAATTGATAATTTGACAAACCCATTTATTTCTTATAAAAAAACATTTTTGTAGCAAAATTCAGATTCCCAAAAATGACCTAATCTTTGGGAATTTTTATTTTAAAAACTAGTTTGAGATGAAATTTTATAGAAAAATTACCTAAACATTCTCAAATGTCATTGGCTTAGTTATTAGTGTCGTTTAATAAATTAAAATTATATCGTTATACTTATAAACATGTTATCATTGATATTCAACATCCAAATAACACCTGTTAATGCAAAATGAAAACTTTTGGTGAATCTAGTTGTCATTGCATTTATTATTATTGTCATTTGATAAATTAAAATTGTTACTTGTTAAACTGATATTATTATTCATATTTAACCGCCTACCAATATCTGTCAATGTATAAGGAGAAATTTATTTGAAATTATTGTAAATGTCTTAGTTGAGGTCATTTTGACCAAGATAATATTGTTATTTGTTTTATTATTATTGTCATGGGAAAATTCCATCTAAGTTTCAAAGAAGAGAAAATATGACGGAAAGGTAGCTTAAAATTATAAATTTGCAATGAATTCCTGTGAACATTTTTGCAATATGTTCCAAATGTAAAAAGTCCAAAATACCCTTATGGTGTGTTTGGTTTGAGGGGATGGGATGGGATGGGAAACTAAACTTAGAGGCTAATTCACATAATATAAGAACCTATCTTTCTCTTGCTAGTCAAGAATGCATTCTTGTTTTGAGCAAAAAAAAAAAAGAATGCATTCTTGTTTCCTTAGAGGTAGAGAGCGGTAACCTAGCCTACTATAATAGAGTCTCATCCCCAATCTCCAGTTAAAAGAGGAGTACCATAGCCAGTAGCTAGTCTTGAGGGCAACCCTAGCCATATCATATGATCTCCTTTCCTAACTTTTTCGTCGACTTAAGCCTTAATTCCCAATGACCAATTAGATACACTATCTTGCAAATATTGGCTCTATTATATAAGTGAGTAGATCAAAGCCTTTTTTCATGCACGGCATCACAGAGTGGCCCCTTAAACAAATAAGGAAGAAAGTCTTGTATGCATTTGATAATTTTCTTTTTCCTCTATTTAGTTAGTGGGAAGTAAGGCTTAAGTGGACGACAAAGTTAGGAAAGAAGATCATATGATATGACTAGGGTTGCCCTTGAGGCTAGCTACTGGTTTTGGTACTCCTCTCTTAATTGGAGACTTGAGATGAGACTCTCTATTATGGTAGGCTAGGTTACCGCTCTCTCTATCTCTAAGAGCGAGGAATCTCTAAGTAAACATAAATGCATTCTTGACTGGCAAGAGAATGACAAGTCGTGTTATGTGATTTAACCTCTAAGTTTAGTCCCCCTTCTCATCCTTTACCCTCAAACCAAATACATCTTTAAGGAATACACAACTCTACATATTTAATCAACAAGGTTATTTTAGACTTTTCACATTTGAAATATATTGTAAAATTGTTTCATGGGACTTCCCTATAAAATTGAGATTTTACGAGATTTTTCTATCGTATTTTATCTAGTTTGGGACTTAGATGCAATTTTCCCTATTGTCATTTCTTTTTTCTTTTTTTCATTCTTCAAGTTTTGAAATAAGGGCATTTAGGTAATTTTGTTATGAATTTTATTCATAAACTAGTCTCTAAAGACTAAGCGTTGATTAAGCATTTCAGGGTCTTAAATTGGGACTAACAGATTTGGAGGGTTTTTTTTTTTTTTTTTTTGTAATTCTCTCCCCCTTTTTTTATTATATATAGTGATGGATGATGGTGTCCATTGCTGTAAGAATCCAATTTCAAGGTTCAAAGTCTATGAATCAAGTAAGGTTTCCTAGACGATACTTCTGTATTTTAAAAATTAAAAATCATTGTGGCATCATGCTTGCATGTGATTGGATATATAATTTAATTAAGATCCTAGAGAAAAGTGATGCCTTATAGAAATAAATAAATAAATAAATATATATATATATATATATATATATATATATATATATATATATTAAAACTAACTAATAGTATTAAAATAAATCAAATCATAAGCCACGTGTAAACACCATAGGGATGTATGGAAGATTCACTATTTTAAAATGTTCCCTTACAAATAGAAAGAAGCCAACTCTGCATTGAATACATAAGTTGGTGTGATCCTGCCTGTTGTATCTTACCAAAGAGATAAACTCAAGTTATTTATTAATTTCAATGATCTATTATTCTATTATATATTATATGAATGTGTAAATACTCCTTTCAATCTTATCGTAACAATTTGATAACTAATTTTAAAAAAATTAAGAAATTAGCTAAATTAGTTATACGTCAAAAAATTTGTTTTTGTTTATCTAATTAAAATACCTCATTTAATCAATTTTACTAAAATTATTTTTTGATAATAAAAAAATTATAATATGTATAATTAATAGAGATAGTTTTTAAAAAATAATTTTGAGATAAAATGAATTAACAACTTATATCTGGATGCATTAATTAGCTCTTGTATTTAAGATTCAAGGAAATATCATTTTCTACCAAAAAAAAATTAATTCATATATTCGAGGAAATATTATTTTCTATAATAAGCCATACCGCTATATTTATTATTTTAAACCCATGAATAGATTGAATTAATATATAATATAAAAAAATTATTCTTAAATAGGCGTAACCTATTTTTTTAAAATCAACAACCACATGCTTATGCGACTTTCAAATTTTTTTCATTTTTTTAGGCGTAAACAGGCATAGCCTTTTCTAATATTAAATGAAATGAAAACTACCCATCCAAGCAAAGTATGCATGTATGCACTGGAATTTGTTTTATAATAATAAAACATTACCTAATTATTAACAGAAACATCATGTGACATGTTGGTGACACAAATAAGTAGGTAATCAAATCTCTCTAAATATTACTCTCTCTCTCTCTCTCTCTCTCTATATATATATATATATATATATATAAGAGTCCATGTGCGGCAACGTAGTAAAGCAGATTGTTTATAATTGAAGGGCTCTTGTATTAAAGTCTTTAAGCCAGCATATGAGCTACATGATTTACGAGTCTTTCAATTAATTAATCAATAATTAATTGATTAGCTTGATTCACTTGGTTTCATGCTTAATCACCTCATTAACGATAAAACAATAAGAGTTACTTGCACCTGGAGAATGCTGACTCATATTGTAAATAAAGTAAACATCTTAATTATGGTTGAACTAAGTGTTTAGACTTATTAAAGAAATAGGAATCTGATCGGGTTGGTGCGTGCAGTGCATGTAATAATATATATCATCAATGGCCCCCTCGAGTAATTTAGGCTATTTTAAATTTAAATATATAAGTTAACTACTTTTGCCTTTTATCGTACCTTTTATTTTAATTATTTTTTTAAAAAAAATTGTAATAATTAGATTTAAAATTTAAAGTACGTGAATCAATGGAAAACAGGTCAAATTTTTCAACATGAAGTCATGAATAATATCCATATACTCTCAATGCCTTATTTATTTGATCTCTACATGGAACAATAATTAGTTGAGCTTTTCTTTATGATAAAAAATTGGAAAAATTACAGAAAAATACCACTAAAACTTTAAAATCCGGTTGATAATAGTAATATGATTAACGAAGACAGTAAAATAATTGATAACTCGTTTTATTGAAAAATCATATATATACGATTTTAAAATTCAAGTGGTATTTTTTTAAACTTTTCCCTAAAAAATTTATATGAGTTAGGTTTTGAGACTCATTAAAGTTGGAGTTTGTTAACTTACTTGTTTTAATTAGTAAAACTAATGAAACAATAATTTTGCAGGGTTTATTGCAAAATCATATGACAAGATGATCAAGTTGAGGTTCACCAAACAAAAAATGATCAGTCCGAGGGGATACAAGAGAAGACTTAGATTTTTATTAGTGTTTTAATCTTTTGGCATCTTAGTACGTATGTCGATGTTAGAGTCCTAGAGATCTTGTTTTTATCATGAAAACTAGTTCTCGTTGGTCTCTAAAAAGCAAGAAAGCAATCCAAATTAAAATGTTTTCATTTTCTATTTACTTGACATATTAACTTTATAGATATATAATAGCTTATATATATAATATTTTGTTAATGTAAGTTTTGTTAATGACAAATGTTAAAGAAACTTCAGTATATCAAAGACTTTATATAGTGTACACACGGTTTTACTTTGAATCATAACTATCATCATACATGATGATATATGTGAATTTAGACTAATCACGTAAGAATTAGAAAGACTAAACTAAAGATATCAAAAAGCTATTGATTGAGGTGATAACTGATTTTACCTCATAAAGAAGAGAATATAAAGCGTGCTTATTAGAAGAAAAAAACATTTTTTACATTTTGAGCCTAAAAAAGGGAAACCCTTCATCAAATAAAATAAATAAACTAAAGATATTGATATAATGACGCACTCAAAAATCAAGATGAATAATATAAAGATGAATAAATTCACAAGCTTGGATGCATCATCATGAAACATCAGACTTCGTAAATATATTTGATAGGCTAGTATATTAAATTCACTAATACAGTAAGAGATCATATATATGAAGTTAATACCATACCTTTTTTTTTTTTTTTTTATCTCAGGTTAAAAACTTATTTGATCTCAAATTTTTTTTGCTAAGAAAAATTTTAGGAAAGGGATTGAGTTCACCCATAATCCAAGATACAGGGCGAAATCTCCCTTTCTCCTAAGTGATACTAATGTTGGGTGTAACGTCCCAAAATTTTGAATTTTTGGGAATTAAAGATAAAATAAATAAATAAAATAAAATTTTGATTTAGTTACTTTAAAAATTTATTATTGGGAAATTAAGGCATATTTTTTCAAAATTAAGGAATTATTTTTAACCAATTAAATAAACAAAATATCCATATTATTCAATCAACACATCACCGGAAGACAATTCTCCACTGATCATTAGTTTCAGCCATAGTTAATTGTACAACCCATATATATGTACTTCATCATCAGCAATTCTCACCCAAAGCAAATAATTTCCATCTCATTTGATTAACTTTTCCAGCCCATACGTTATTCTTTCGGCCCACTTTCATTCAGTTTATTTCAAGCCCAGCACACCTACACATTCACCCCAAACCAAAGTTAAACAAGCCCATAGTTGCTGCATCAACACTTCGGTCAACACGTAGACAGTGATATATTCGACAGTTCATGCTCTACGACAGATCATCGTGCGCCTGCAAAACCACGCTCCATTGTCGTGCATGAAATTCAGCATGACAGTTCCATTCTCTTGAAACTCAGCGAGGCAGCAGTGACATAAACCACTACTCTTTGTTTCGGCAAGCATGGCAAAAATCCCTGATTCCTCGTGTCATCAGCAGACACACGCAACTCCTCTATTTCCAATTAGTTTACTTTCGGCCAGAGAACTTGAATACAGAAGCGAGAGCGTGAAAACTGAGAGTGAGAGACCGAGAGACAGAACACACAAAACGCAGAGAGTGTTTGAGAGAGAGAGAGAGAGAGAGCAAGGGGAAAGCGAAACCATATTTCCCTGTTTTGTGTCGACGGGAACAGGGGGGTACTTTAGCGCGAGTCTGCATCTGTTCAAGTGAAGTAGTGAAGGTATTACCGATATCTTTCTCCCTCTGAACTCTCGTCATTTCCATCTGTAGAGTTAGAGCTTTTTGGACGTTGCATGGTTGAATATAAGAGCTGATATATGCATGTGAGATGGGAGCTGTTGTG
The DNA here is from genome assembly GCA_037074495.1 of Acacia confusa. Taxonomy (NCBI): domain Eukaryota; kingdom Viridiplantae; phylum Streptophyta; class Magnoliopsida; order Fabales; family Fabaceae; genus Acacia; species Acacia confusa. Next base: position 38,565,041 of record CM073502.1, on the reverse strand, counting down.
TTTCTTATGCATCTGTTTTACTTCTTGCTGACACAGAGGGAAAGAAAGCAATGCATGTTATAAAAATCTTGTCTGCGAATGTGTTTCCTTTGCCTAATACTGTGACTTTAAAAAGATAAATATACATATAAGACGCAAGAAGGATGCTGATATAATTGTTGAGAAAGTTGCATGCCATGCGTCATTTTCTTTGTTGTTCAGTTACAAGTGCATTATTTCATGCATGAACTGACTGAATATATATGTATAGGTAGGTAGGTAGATATATATATATATATATATATATATATATATATATATATATATATATATATATATATTGATGTGTGCGACTTCTTTCTGCTTACTGACATTAGCTTGGGAGTTAAGGGGAATGAATAGCTATTAAGCATTTATTACAAGCCAGCTTTGTGTGAATAAGCATATCGGTTTCATAGTGAATATAATATATGTATTTATATTACTACTAAAGGTAAGCGTTTATTTAAGAAAAGAAGTTAGCAAATACATGTAATAGAATGAAACTAAGAAGTTGAAATATTTATTTGATTATGGAGTCTTAAATTAGTTCCAGAAAAATAAATAAATAAATGTATTGGAAGATAATCCCAGAATAAAATTCAAAAAAAAATAGTAATATTAAGAATAGGAATTAATCAATAAAGGAAATTATTAAAGAAAATAAATAAGGTTATTAAAGATGGAAAATAATTTTCAGATTTTAAGAGAATGGTATGAGAAGAAATAAATAAGGAAAGGATTATTATAATTGGTATATTTTAATGTTATGAAATTATAAGTTATGATTTTAAATATGTGGAATTTTACAGAGTTATTAATTGTTAGTAAATTGATTGTGGTAGATTGAATTACGAAGTGTGTTGAGCTCTTAAATTATGAGTCATGTGAATTAGTTAGCTCTGGAGAGAGGTAACCACTTTCTCACTTATTATACATATTGATATGTTGTTTGTGAATATTTTGTGAAGTAATTATGTATATTTTAGTATCAATTTCCTTGTGGAACATTATTATTTTGAATTATGAGATATATGCATATATTTGTTATGATAATTTGAAAAGAAGGAGATTGGGAATAGATGAAGAATAGGTTAATCCACCACGTGGTGAGGCCTCCATTAGTGTACAATGGTTGGCTTTCTATTGTTTTACCAGTTCAATGAAGGACTTGCCCACCAGTTCAAGAGGGCTTACGACTCCCCACCAATTCAATGAGAGGAAAAGACCTACGGGTCTAGTCAAAAGTAATAAGGCAGTCGAAAGTAATAAGGCGGTTCAGCTAACGTGAGAGGAGGTTTCTTGGGAAATTGTTTGTAAAGAGGAATTGTAATACCTATGTTATGATATTTCAATTATGATATAATATCTTGATGTTGATAATATTGATTTATTTTATGATACCTCATTTATTTATGATATGACATGAATATTGTTGAAATGTAAGGTTAATATTTGATTATAAACTGTTCCACTTGGCACCCCACTAGCACGTATTAATATTTCTTAATAAGTTGGATTGATGGTTACCACATTTTTCAGGTGAGAGCTTCTATTCGGGTCCATCAGGGAATGTGTCAGAAGATTAGACTACTCTAATAAAAGTAATTCTTCCATCTCTTTGTTTTATGTTAGATAAATGTATATTGTCACATTAGGGTTTATTATGTTGGATAATATTTCCTCTAGTCCTAAATTTGAGAATATATTTAGAGATTTATATTGATTCTTAATATAAGATCTTAATCCATTTTATTTTTTAAATCTATAATTTTTTTCTTTAAGTTATTCCTTTTGATTATACATTAAATTAAGGAAAAAATACACAAAAAGAACTTTAAAATTTTAAAATCTTAAATTAGGTTTGTTACTAATAGTAGTTAATAAGGGAATGATGAAATTAGATAACCAATTTATAACCAATTTTTTGAAAAACACCTGATTTAAAATTTTGTTATTTCAAAATTCTTTTTCAATCTTTTTCCCTTACATTTATTTACATAAATGAAAGTAGCTTCTCAGCTTCTCCCCCCCCCCCCCCTCCCAAAAAAAAAAAGAAAGTATCTTACAGTGCAAAGATTAAAAGAACTATGTACAAAAATTAACACATTTCAAACCAATAATCAATTTAACTAATTTTTATAATTAGTCTATGTAAATTAGTTATCAACCTTATACATTTTAGGATCAGGGGAAATATTTGATTATTTTTGTGTGTAAATCTGTTGATCTCGATCAAAACAACCAAAAAAATATTTTGACTAAAGCAATGTTCTCATAGCTTAGTCTCGAAACTCATAAAAGCTTATTGTCTTAAGAGGAGCTTCATCTTAAATTTAAAACATTTAATTAATAATAAAACACCCATGAGAAAAATAGAATTTTTATCTCGGGAGAGACACTGAATAATGAGACATAGTTACATGCTATAAGAGTGACATGTCATTTAAACTATATTCGATAAAAATGTGATAACCCATATTAATTTAATCCTAATTAGTAGATATCTTATTTAAAAAATTTCACTTTTATTTGTTTTCAAGAAAAATATGACTTCATCATTTTGTTTTAGTTTCATTTCAAATTAAGATATGTATGTTTCTTCAAAACAAATTAAAATGCGAATTTTTTAAGATCAAACACCTGCCAACAAAGATTAAATTGATATTTATTATATTTTATTGGACATAGTTTATATGACATGGTATTCCCAGAATAAAAATTAATGCAATAATATAGCTACTCCTTCCATCTTTTTTATAAAAGCCCAAAATTTAAATTGATTTGATTCTTTTTATAACAACACGTCAAAAGTAATGAATTTTTTGTGTGCCTTTCATTATACATTGCATTGATTAAAAGTATTGATGATACTTATGTTTACTTTATTTATTTCTCTTATTTACTTCTCATAAATAAGGACATACTCAAAAAAAAATATTTTAAGACATATTTATTATTTTAAACTAATTTTAACAACAATTCAGTTATTTAACTTTTATAAATAGGATGGGGGAGTGTTATGCAATATATCCGTTGACAAAAAAACTATTATGCTATATATAATTACCGGAAAAACATATAAAAAAAATAGTTAAACATACCTCGTAGTGGTATCTTATAAATAACTATGTCTATGCACACGTTGCCACGTGGCTGAAACACATTTAGGTCATGATACTTTTTTTTTTTTTTTTTTTTGTCGGTTGGCAATAATCTGATTCTCGTGGCTTAGGGCGTTTTTTATCTTTTGTTTTGTCCCTTGGATTGTCTCTTCGGTTTACACGTATTGTCAACGCTACGCGCTCAAGGGCCCTCCCTCGTCCATGTTTTTCAAAATACCATTACTACTTTAAATTACTCCTTATTATGTCCATAACTAACGACATGAATGACTTCTTTGATGTTTTTTTAGGGTTAATATGATATTTAGTTCTCTAAGTTTATTTTCATTTTAATTTTTAGCTCATCAAGTTTCAATTAATGGGTTTTGATCTTTTAAAACATAAAATAACCAGATTTTTATTAAAATATAGTGATCAAGCTTTTAAATTGTTATGGCCCTATACATTGGGCCTAACAGATCTAATGACCCATCAGGAAAGCCCTGCGCAAAAGTCAGCCTGTTTAGAGGTAAAATGCTAATCACCCACTAAGCATGCCACTAATCCTGAGCCGTACAGGTAATGGAGCAAGCATGAGCAGGTAGTGGAGCAAGAACAACAGAACGTGGGCACCGTGAGCGTTATGTAGGAGCGTACATGGCACAGGGACGCGACGCATAGCCTAAGAGGCAAACTCTAGAGGTAACCCCTATAAATAGTAAGGTTATACATCATGTATTCTCTCTACACTCATTTGTTTACATTTAGTCTCACTGTACACACACTTCACCCCTATGTGACCATTGCCATCGTCGTGTTCGCACAGTGATCTGATCTGAGGTACATTATGTGATATCTACCTCCATAGGTATTGCAGAGCTGCATTCCTCTTCTGGGTGTTCTCACCTGAATACTCAACAGAATTCCATTGATCATACATAAACAATCACTAACTCCCTTGAGTTAGACATTTGTGTTCTTTGTACAGAACATAAACAAAATGAAATTTGAGGATTAGATATATGGTTTGAAATTTGGGAACTGAAACCATAATGAGACTAAATTTAAAGGGTAAAATATTATATTAACCATTTTTTTAATTATTAATACATATAACTTTTTTCAACTCCTCAAATTGAAATATAATATAATGACTTTTGACCTATTAACAGTAGGCATATACTAAATAGTTGTAAATTTCAAGAATTGCTTTATATATTTTTGCGGTTACCTTTAATATCTTAAAATATTTTGTGTTATTCAATACCTTGTTGAAGTATTATTATTATTTTTTTTTGGGTGCATTCACATCCTACAGTTTTTTTTTTTGTCTTAGTGTTGGATGCACCTTAAAATAATATTTTAAGATGCTGAATACATAAAAAATACTTTAAAATACTAAAACACACTTAAAAATATTTCAGAACGCTAGATATTTAATACTTTTGAATATTATATGTAGCTCAAAAAAATTTCATGATGTTGAATGAACTTCATAACCGTTTTTATTATATTAATTAAATTTAAGAAGAACTAAAATGTTAAGCCCTATAATTTAATTAAAATTCAAAATCGGTCTTATAATTAGTTTTTCTTTTGAATCCACTCCCTACAATTTATTATATTACCTCCACAATCCTCGGGGTCCTTAAAACTCTCCTTTAGTCCCTGGTCATGGCAAGAGGATGGTGATTAAGCCAAGAATGATAGACTCAAAGTTGTGTTTTCAAGGTACGCAAGAGGAAAAAAAAAGGGAAAATTGATTACAGAGCTCAAGGAAGCAAAATAATTATAAAAAAGGCCCAAGAAACATTCACATGCCAGAAAAAGGCATTTTCTGACATTTTTTCAAAAAACGTTAGCAACTACATCAGTAGCGGTTAACAACTATATCAGTCCTCGTTAACAACTAAATCAGTCTAATTAACAACTACATTTTAACAACTACATCTGTAGCAATTAACAACTATGTCCGTACACTTTTTTTTGAAAAAATGCCAGAAAAGGCCCTAGCATGTGAATGTTTCCTGGGTTTTTTTTTGTAATTATTTTGCTTCCTTTGGCCCTGTAATCAATTTTCCCAAAAAAAAATGTAGGCGACTCAACCAATAATGGGTCTGTTTTGGTTGACAGTAGGAACGGTTGTTTAATAGCTATCTGACTTAAAAAAAAAAACTCGGTAGGAAAAAAGTCAGATTAGAAATAATGATTTATGTTTGAATTGATGGTGGTAGAAGTGGCGGGACTCATGTCAAAAAATTGAGAGCTTTTTGGAAAAAGCTCTCTAGTGGAGCTTTTTCTTTAACGGGCTTTTTGAGTTTTAAGTTAAACAAATTTAAGCTCAACTCAAACGGATTCAAAATCAGCTGGCAATGTTAACTGACTTTTTTTTTTTAAGTTACCGCAGAAAAAGCTTCTAACGCTGCACTCTAAACAGACCGAATAAAACATTAGATACCAATAAGCTATTGGTTAAGATAACTAGTTGCTTCAACTTCACAAGGAACATGATACAAGTTTGAATTTGGAGGAAAACACATTGGTTGAAAAAAAATGAAAAACCCTTAATCAAATCAATAAAAAAAAACATTAGGCAAAACTAATTGGTTTGACTCTATTACTCCTGCCTCTAAAATCCTTCTCTGCCCTATCTTCAAAAATTCTTCCCACCCACTTGTTAATAACAAGCAAGCTCTGTGTTCTTCACTTGTTATCCCACAATTTTAAGGTGTGTTTGCTTTGAAGGGAGGAAGAGAATGTTAATGAGAAATTTTTTTATTTCATATTAACCAAATTGATCATGAAAATTCTTGAATATTCTAAAAATACATTCCCGATAAAAAGAAATCTTTTTATTAATGATAATTTTATAAAAGTCCCTCATCTTATATCATCTTACCCTCTCAAATAAAACACACCGTTACAGAGCTTGTAAGCTCGTAAACTGAATACCGTTTTTGCAGAGCGACTTAGAGAAAACAAAGCAGATTACTTCATAATTTCGGAATTGTGATTGCTCGGTGTTGCATATGGATTATGGTACAATTGCGATGAGAGGAAGCAGCTCCCAAACTTTATTTTTTTCTGCAGAGGACTTGGGTCAATATTTTTTTTTTTTGCTCGGAAGGTCAAGATTTAACTCAAGTGACCTCGTTATCAAAAAAAAAAAAAAAAAAAACTTAAGTGACTTTTAGGTAATAAATTTGCCACTATACAGATTTATAAGCAATGTTCCCCATTAAGTAATTAAAAATAAATAAAAATGAAATCCTGCTGCCTTCTTTCCATCACCAGCGCCCAAAACCCTCAAACCCTTCTCTCTCCGCCGGGAGTTATGCGGGAAAGAGACTGCAATCCCTTAGGCTTTTCTTCCTCTCTCTGACTCCTGAGTTTGCGATAAAGAAGGTAATTGCATTTCCTGACTTCTGTCCATGGCTCTGTAAAATCAACAAGCCTCTCTCTCCCCCCTCTCGCTCGGTGACTATGCCTCTGTGAGAAAGATAATAGACCCTGTTTCTCTTCCTGTGACTCTCAAGGCACGAACGAAGAGTGAAATGCTTGGAAGGTGCGATGCAGAAGTTGCTGCGTCCAAGTTCTTCTGCTCCTATAATCTGCACTGTGGGTAGCCCTTCTTTGTCTCTCCGTCTCCCCACAGGAATCCACAACCTTGCGTTTCTGAATCCCAAGTTTTTTCACTCCGTAGGCTCCTCAAGTGCCTTTCTTTCTCACTATTCATCACGGCTTCCTACAATGTCTGCTTTTGCTTCATCCCGTTCGTCCCTGACTACGTCGCCTATCAGTAAGAAACCCTTTACTGCGAGCTCTGCTCTATCGTCTCGCTACTTGGCCACTCTAGCTGCTTCTTCGAGCAGTTGCTGCAACTGTAGGCGCGCAATTAACCATCGGGCGCTCTCTCCAGCATGGGTTGTGGTTAAAGATGGAAGGAGTGGGCCACGAGCTGCGTGGTTGCATTCTGGTTCAGATGGCTCTTCTTTCTCTGCTTCGGCTCAGGCAACTTCAAATTCAGATAACTGTGCTGCAGGGGATTCTGGAGAAGAGGGGAAAAGCACGGCTTCATTGCCTTCATCGGAGGAGAAGCCGTCGAAATTGAGTAGGCGGCCCAAGGGTTCTTCTAGCAATAGCTGTGATATATCTTCAAATCCGGATTTATTGACGATTCCGGGTGTGGGTCCGAGAAATTTGCGAAAGCTGGTAGAGAAAGGTTTTGCTGGAGTTGCTGAGCTCAAGCAACTGTATAAAGATAAGGTATATTGTGGCTAAATTTTTCTATTGCTATAAACCAACGATATGTCAAGAGGGAAGTCATGTCGTGCAGTATACACACATGTATCAGAAACTACACATTTAAATCCTTTGTTCTATCGCGTCCAGCGTTCGTGATTCTTAGTTATAATACTGTGCTTTTCTCATCACTAATCCTTTGTACCTTGTTGCCTGAACGTAACTGGACCTAAACTCCCATTTGCGTCAAATTCACCACCTTAAAGAATTTTCTTTGTAGCTTAGCTTCTTTCAAAATAAGGACGATAATGGCGCTTCCAACTTCATGTTCAATTGCAATTTTTGTGTGACAAATGGGTTTTGTTGGTTGATTCACCCAACTACAGTTGAATTCATTCATTTGATTTTGAATTTTAACGGGAATAATGTACAATATGGAAGGTGCATTCCTTGTCTCTTTCTATGTCATTAAATGGATCAAGACTGGCTTTTAGTTTCCACATTTTCTTTTAAAAATTCTGGGCTTTAAGCCACCTATCCAACTTAATTTGCTGTGTAAAAGCATTTAAGGTCAAAGAGACTCATTCTGATATAAATGTTGGTGGGCTTCTGCTTTTAGCTTGGTGTTATTGGAGTATGCAAAACTCTTGAATTTTTTAATTTATTGGGTCATTTCTGCAGTTCTCGGGCAAGCCTAGTGACAAGATGGTTGAGTATCTACAGAGTTCTGTGGGAATCATCCACAAGAACCATGCTGAAAGTATTACTACTTTTATTAAAAAGAGTGTGGATGAAGAGTCGGAAGATAATTCCTCTGTGCTGTCACCTCTGAAAGATCGGATTACATTTTGTGTTGAGGGTAATATCAGTGTTGGCAAGACTACTTTTCTTCAGAGAATAGCTAATGAAACAATTGAGTTGCGTGATCTTGTTGAGGTGGTTCCTGAACCCATTGACAAGTGGCAGAATGTTGGACCTGATCACTTCAATATTTTGGATGCTTTCTATGCTGAGCCACAAAGGTATGCGTACACCTTTCAGAACTATGTATTTGTTACAAGAGTTATGCAGGAAAGAGAGTCATCTGGGGGAATCAAGCCTCTTCGGTTGATGGAGAGGAGCGTGTTCAGTGACAGGATGGTGAGTATCGTGTCTGTTCTTGTCTCTTTCTCTTTTTGTTTCTTTTCTTGAAAAAAGGGGCGTTGTCTGTTTGGCTCTTTTGATTTCTTGCTTTGCGCATATCTTTCCATAGATAGGCAACATGGCTTTAGCCAAAAAAATGTTTTAAGTGCAAAAATGATTGCAATTAATATATTTGAGGCTTTGCAGTTATTTCCTTTTCCTACGTGGCATGATTCACAAGGGAAGAAAATCCTGTTTTGAGTGTTTAAGGGCTGATGCATTGTCTCACTTTCAATAAAGGTCTTTGTGCGATCCGTTCATGAAGCCAATTGGATGAATGAGATGGAGATCAGTATTTATGACTCTTGGTTTGATCCCGTTGTGTCTTGCTTGCCTGGACTCATCCCTGATGGTTTTATCTATCTTAGAGCAAGTCCTGATACTTGCCATAAGAGAATGAAGCTACGGAAGAGAGCAGAGGAAGGTGGAGTCACCCTAGATTATCTTCATAGCCTCCATGAAAAGCATGAAAGTTGGTTATTTCCCTCCCAAAGTGGTAATCACGGAGTACTCTCAATCAGTAAGCTGCCCTTGCACATTGATAACTCCTTACATCCTGATATACGAGACCGTGTATTTTATCTTGAGGGTGATCATATGCATTCAAGCATTCAGAAGGTACTGTATTTGGTGATACATGTGTGGAATTTATGGTGTTATTTTTAGTGGTCAAGCTTAATCATTTTGATATAACCAGGTTCCTGCATTGGTCTTGGACTGTGAACCCAATATTGATTTCAGCAAAGATATTGAAGCAAAGAGAGAGTAAGATAATAATCTGTACTCAGATATGTGGCTATTTTTCTAGTAAATGGACTCAAATGTTTTTTCCATCTATGGTGGCTGTTTTTTTCCTCTCCTTTGTTGCTTGCCTATAATTAACTGAGGGCATGTAGGTCAAGCTCATTAACCGTGCTTAGTGGTCTGTTCGATGTATGATTTGAATGGTTGAACTTGGTTAAAGGAGAGACGTTTACCTGTTGTTTTTGCTTGTGGGGGATGATTGTGAGGGGAAACCACGTTTCAAGTCTTTAATTACATAAACTTTTCAGGTTTGTCCTGTTTTCTGTTTTCTTTCTTTTCCTATTTGTTTTGCTATGTTTCTCTAACTAATAAAACTCCTGGAATCAGTTTTACCCTCTTTTAATTCTACAATTGACAACACATGCCTCCAAGGATGTATGACGGTCATCAGTATATTCTGGAAAGCATAGGCAAGTGGAGTATGGGAAAGATACAGCTTTTGGTGGAAATTTTTGGTAGTTTAATTTGTTTGTTTTTCTTGCTTCTGGGGTGTTTTAGAAGAGTGTAAAGATGTGGAGGGATACTAGACTGGCTTTGAGAAACTTTTAGTGTCGAACAGCTTGAGTGTGTGGATGTGTCTGAGTTTCTATTTCTGTGAAAGCAATTCTCTGACTAGGGTTTTTCCCATATAATTTCTGGAGTATTTGTTTGGTTTATACAAAGATGCTACATTTACATGGCACGCCCTAATGCATTTTAATCTGTCATTTTGTTGAAGATATGCGCGCCAAGTTGCTGAGTTCTTTGAATTTGTGAAGAAAAGAAAAGAGAATACACCCAAGGAAGCTGATGAAGGCAACAGAAAGAACCAGCCACAAGTGCTTCTACCCCAGAGTGGCGGCTTGTGGGTTCCAGACGAAAAGCATTTTCCACCTTCAGCCCTCAAATCTCTGGAATTCAGACGAGCCATGTCATCGTTCATTTCTGGCTAAGACTGGCTTAGTGAAGTCCATTGACCGTTTTCTACCTTGGTTACAGATTGTAGATCTACTAATGACCCTTAGCTGACCAGTTTGTTTTTCTTGCATGTAAAGATGTTGGGACCTTGGTTTAGAGGTAGTTGTATTTGTTTGGCTGTAATGCTTTGCTGTATTACACCTTTGTGTAGGTTTGTGCTTCTTTGGCTGGAATTGTGTTAAATGTTAGTTGTATTTCTGATAGGAACCTCGATGTCTTCTTGACGACATCATCTTGAACTTGTGTCTATATGTGAAACAAAAGGCCTCGTCTCAAGCAGTTTATATACTCGGTAAATGCATTATATGTAATTGGAGCCATATATAAATACAAGGTCAAGGGCATGAGTAAAAGAGAAGTGACTTCTATAAGAGCCATCATATTCTAAGCAATAGCAGCTGTCCTTTTGGGTGTTTGAAGAAGAATGTCAACATCTTTTATTTTCTTGCCATTATGTTAAAAGCTATCTAGTTTTGGACTCTGAGATCTTCCTAGATTGTTTGTTTTTGGTATTAAGAGCTGGGTTGAGGAAATTCTAAACATGTATCTTGGCAGAGCAATATATTAATAGCTATGAATATTATTCTGCTCATAAATCTTATCTGATACAAACAAAATATTTCAGTGCTTCAAGGAAAAGTTAACCAACCTATGGTTGTGATTAAACAATTGAAAAGTCATATGCGACACCTTGAAGAAGCTTGTAAGCAAACGCTGTACTGGGAAGCTTAATTCTTATCTGCTCCAACGAGCTTCTCTTCCCTCCATCTTTCATTGGAGATACTTCTAAAATTCTGTAATCTGATGTTTGTTCAATTTTAAATTTGCATTTTCATTAAAAAAACGTTTGAACAAACCTGTCTTCAATCTGCTTCCAAATCATAATAGTCACCTGCCCAATTACTCATAATGAAATTCTCCATCTTACACACTCTTTTAATCTCCAAATCTTATAAACTGCAATTTACTAAGTAATTACAAGATCATATATCACCTGCAGGCTGCAGCTAACAAGAATGACAAGCCGCAGAAATTCTTCAGACCGACCCATCTATAATTAGTCAATAACTTATATATATAGTAGTTGGAACTTGGAACACAAAGCACAGAACGTGCAGAAGAAAAAATGATAACGAGTAACCAGTACCTAACAATCAACAATATAAATATACTGGTGACAAGCCATGAAATGTACTGTCCTATGACTACAATTTTCCTTGCCTGCAGAGAGAACTCATGTACAATGGACAAGCCAGATTAGCTCCATCTAAGGCAATTGTCCAATGCACGTGGCCACCTGCACACAAGAACACGATCAGCTCAGAATGAGATGAGATCATCTTTAGATGTTTGCTGTTTCTTGGGATCTTGGCCTCCATCTGATGCACTCGCACCACCTTTTTTGCCAAATATCATTTCATCAAGATCATCCATCATATCATCGTTGCTTCCATCAACCCTGGAACCAGCCGGCTTTCTTATCAAAGAATCTTCCTTTGTGTGATGAGGTGACTCCCCCAGCTCAACAGCAACAGGGATCATGGCAGGTTCAGGCTCATGTGGAGGTGCAGTTGGCTTCTTCAGCTCCTCATACTTGGACAGAACCTTCTGAATCTCATCGTTGACATTCAAGGCCTCAAACAACAGTGCTTCATTATCTGCAGAAGTCTCAACAATTCGCTGGACCGTGGATCCCGATCGACGGCACTGCTGTACAAGTGTGGTTGTCAAATCATCCTGCACATGATACAATGTTCAAATTATGAAAATGTAAATACAATAGTGTCTGAAAATTTTCCTCTTCCCTCATCAGGGAACTTAAAAATCTACATATAAACAACTAGGAAAGGTTCACAGAGATATATTGACTGCTAGAGAGAAATAACAGGTTACTTATAACTAGGGGACTTGGCAAGTTGGGGATAGGGGCAGGCTAAGCAACAATTATAAGAATTTTAAATTTTAAATTTTAAATTACGAATTCAATCATTTGAAGAATCAACAATATCAGAAACAGCTATTCTCTGCACTATACTCAATCAATGAGCTGTTCAGATGAATGCGTTGTGTATGCATCTCGGAGCCTTTACTAAAAGTCATTGATTTGTTTAATTAGTGTATGGTGTAACATTCACTAAAAGTCATTGTTTACTTTAATCTAATTGTCAATAGAACTAAGCACATTGTGTAGATTTCAGAATAAAGTCAGCTTCAGAGTTCAAGGCTGATTCTGCAAAGATCCTTAACTATTCTACTCTTGGGCCTATCTTAGCAGAAAACTGTCATTTATGTGACTCTATACATTAACTTTTAGGAGGTGCCAGCTAGTTCATATGCACTATTATTCAAATAAAATACTGTTGATCATAACTAACATATGGCTTGAGACAAAAAAGAGATAAGCCATTTTTTGGGCCATCAGCATGAGAACTTTAAATATCCAAAGAAAATTCAAATTCAGAGAAAGCATATATTACAAAAAAAATCATATAAATTAATATCAGGTGGCAAAACATACCATTTTGAAAGAAAATGATTCATTAATTAACACCAGGAGAAAGAAATGGAGCAAAACCATAGCTAGGTGAACGCGAATTTGGTATACTATAGGCATAGGCAAATTTAATCAGGAATAATGTTAGACTTAGGAATTCTTGCTGCTCAACTTTAACTGGTCATCAAATATTATAAGCTTATGAACATATTGTGCTAATGCCTTAGGTTTCTTTTATTCTTTCACAATAGCATTCCTGGGGTCTTATTATGAAATTCAGAAAGAATTTTCTTTTTGTTGTCTGGTACAGTGACTTTTTACTTGGTGGCAATCAGGGACAGGCATGAAGCTTTTTATATTTAAAATTTCAAACACATAATCCTCAGCCCCCCCAAAAGCTCTATCATACTTTGCTAATTTATCTATTTTAAAAAATGGTCATTTTCATTATCCTTCAATGATATCCTATGAAAATCTCACCATCCTTTGACCTTTTAAGTGACAGAAGAATAACATCCATATTAATGATATATAACAGTTAGTTAGTCAGTTTCCTTTTGGATGAATGCTTTCCAAGAGTAACATATAAGAACTAGGAACAAGCAAAAAACACCTTTGAAGGGATTTAACCAAAACCAAAAAAAATATAAGGAGCCTTAACTTCTCAAATTTATAATCCATCATCCATTAGTAAACAGCAACACATTTTAAGTTGTGTGTGTGTGTGTGTGTCTAATAATGTCAGCCTCATATCAATGCATCATGAATTGAACTAAAATTAAAAATAAAATTAAAAGTATAACAGAACAAAAAGAATACCTTTAGCACATCCTGTTGGGGTGATGAAGATAACACAGTAGAAAGAAGCTCAATGCTATTTCTAGCAACATCAAAAGCTTCCTTAGTTTGTTCAGGTGTAAAACTTTGCACCGGAATATCGCGCTGAACCTGTTGTGGAAGACCAGCATCAACATCTGAAGCAGCTACTGAGCGAGGAGGAGTAAAAATAGGAGCCAAGCTTTCATTGTCACGGCCAGGGAACCGAATACCCCTAGATTTCAAACTCTGAACCAGACAAGTGGGAGTTAATGGATGGACAAGATAAACACTAAGATATGCCAAAAAGATATTGCATTCTATTTAGACAGTTTCATTGACAAGTAATTTATCTAAGTCATATATCAAAAGTTTACGATAACGATTAAGACTCAGGTTTCATCATACAAAACTTTTACAAATCTAATACGCAGATACCATTAAATTTTTTCTTTCCACTTATCTTAATTAGCCTCTGAATGAAATCTTCCAAAACGCTAGAGCTAAATGAGACTGCTATTTAATAGATGTTAGCTTCAGGATCTTTTTTTCTGTATAAGTAACATTCCCATCAGTTGCATTCCATTTGCGCGCATCAACCTGAATAAAGTGCTCCAATTGCAGTTTTGAATTTATCTTGCTGTGGTCATCATGCTTTTGTTTCCCTTAGGTCTTATCTATTTCTCTAGAAACCCCTAAATTAATGTCAAAAACCACCAAAACAGCAAACTTACCTTGTAAGTCTCTTCATAAACGGGCAAATAGCGAAGTTCACCAGTTGACTCTCCCCATGCCTCAATAAGTATCAAAGCCTTGTTGCGGTTATTAACAACAGTCTGAGGATCATCAATCAGTTTCACCATCTCATCCAGTACTCTCTCAGCTGCTACCTCTGAGAAGGCCTTCTCACAATTCTTAACACACGCTTCAAGCAAAACCAAAGCCAGATACTGGATCCTAGGACTTTTCATAATGATCCGTTTTTTGATTGCACGAATCAATTCAACACTATTAACTCTTTCATGGTTAATCATGTCGCAGATATCAAGATTCATAGCCCAATCAGGCTCTTCGAGGGCCTCAGAGGTAGCATCCTCAACAAGTTTATCAGCCTGGTTTGGACTCTGGAAGAACTCCTTCACCTTGAAGCTCATAGAGCTCATACCAGCACTCACCTTTCGACCCACCTCAGACCCACCAATTTTCAGGCGTTCTCCCAACGCGTTTACTTTTTCCCTCAAATTGTCACTCATCTTTTTCCTGGTTTTCTTTCACCTTTCACTACTAAAACCTTCACAAAAAGAATACCTTCAAATCCTACAAGATTCAGCAAAACGAAAGAAAACTAGAGTTATCTACCCGTAGTCGGAATTGCTGATAAATAAGGGGGTAACAATCAATATCTTTTCCTTCCAAATACAAAAAGTAGTAAACAAAAAAACGAACAAACCCTGAATCGTTGAGGCTAGCTTCAATTCATTCAGAACATATTAGCGTTGAATTTAAATCACACCTTCGAAATAGCGAGGAGATGGGATTTTTAACTGGAAAACGTGCAACAAGTAAAGTCTTCGTCCTTCTTTGGAGACTCAGTCCGCTCCTGTTGCTCTTTTCATTCCCGGCTCTGACTTCACGCATAAGCTTTTTATAACAAAAACAACAACAACAATAATAAGAGCAAAATACACTAAAATCTTTGTATTTTATCTAAATTACATAATCCCCTCTTTATTTTAAAAATAAATATAAAACTCCATTAATTTTGCTAAGAATATTAAATCCCATTAAAATTAAAATACTAGTATATATAGTATATATATGTTAAATGGTAATAATAATTCTAGAAAAATATAATAATATTTTTAAGGAAATATATAGACATATAAATTGAAGTACTTCAAGATATAATAATGATAATAATCAATCCTTGCAATTAAGCTTCCAAAAATATCTCTTTGATTTTATAAATGGAATTAGTATTAAATATTTGAATATTATGAAACCATATTATTCTTCCGAAGATAATAATTATAATTTGATTTTGTAATCATCAAAATCAATTTCTCAATACGTGGGGAATGCATACAAGTAAATTTTAATGCAGATATATTTTTAGGTATGAAAAGATCCCCAATATGACAAAGATCTCTCGTATGTATATCAGTATATGTAATCTCAATAAGGCCAAAAAAAAAAAAAAAAAACAGGATCTCAAATCTCAATCATATCAAAATATATATCTAGTTGCCTTACAAAGTTCAGTTGTAATCAATCAATATATATGTTTTTTGAGGAAAAAAAAATCAATATATATGTTCCGATAAAATACTAACTGAAAATCTAAATTACCTATCCACTCATGATATTAAAAAATGTATCATTTTTCATAGCATTTAATTGAGAGTGAGAATGGAAAAGAAAAAAAGAAGAAGTAATGTTTACATATCAGTTATCACATAGGTTTTAATTATTTATGTATAATTGTTTTAAGTATGTGACATGATTGTATTTGTAACTATGAAGGATATGTTTAAAAAGAAATAATGGGAAATAATGGGAAAAATTAATACTTAGAGAGAATAATACTTATTATTAAGGATCATATATAAAAATTATAATTATTTAAAATGACAAATCTCATAATATAAATTTAAACTAGAAAATTGTCCCTTGTTAACTCTTAAAATCAAGATCGCCAAAATCACCAATCACAAAATCTTTTTCACTTTTATTTTTTTTACTAACAACCACATAATAATCCTATCATCAACATACTTCCTCTAGTCTTTATTATAAAGTACCAACTACCTACAATTTTTGGTCATTTTTATAAGGCGCCAACTATATTTAACTAACTTATTTATTATTATTTTCCTATTATACCCTTACTTTAACAAACTCCTTTAAATTTATATCATTAAAGTAGGGATAAAGTTGAAATTTTTATCAATTTTAGGCTCATTTAATAACTTAACTTCCATTTTCTTGATTTGTGAGAAAAGATAGTTGGTGCCTTATAATAAGAACCAGAGGGAGTACTATGTAATTATTAACAAGTTTATTCTCAAATAAAAATAAATTATACATACTTCTTTTCAATAGTTTAAAATGGCGTATTATATATATCAAATAAGTATATGACATTTTTTAACATATATAATAGATTATGAAATATATATAGTTGGGTTAATCAGCATTTTTGCCTTTGAAATTTTTGTTGCCTGTGACCACCCGAAAGTTTTTGAGAGTGTAAAATTATCTCCAAAATAATAAAATCATAGTAATTTCCCTCTCGGGATTGGAAGTCAAACTGTCAAACATTAAGTGACAAAGCATCACTCCAAAGTGTAATGTGGTAACTTGTTGGCTGAGAAATGTCCAGTTGGCAAGTACACGTGTAAAATAAAATTGAAAAACCACTGACAAATAATGATTCATTACAGCAGAGAACATAATAACTTCCCCACTCATTCATCAACAAAATCGAAACACAGTGGAATAATAAAACTGCAAACTGATTCTCTCAAATTATGCCCCTTCGAAAGCTATCTCTTCCCCATGACTTTGCTTCCAGTTCCAGCATCTGCTTCCACCATGGTTAAAAACTTCATGAAAATCAATAAAAGCATCAACAAAGATTTTGAAATACCAAACGGCAAATATGAACATAGACCCATAATTTTTTTCACAGATTCTTCCCCAACGATTTTTTCCCTTTTCATATTCCACCATCACTCCCTTCATCCTCTGAAAAATTTATAGCTCTCGCATTTTCTTTGTTCCGACCATACCCAGAATTTTTAGGCAAGGAACCAAAATTTTCCACTTTGGAATAAGAAGAAAAAGGGTGAAGCTTAAGTTGAAAAGGGGTGAGGCTTAAGTTGACCTCTGCTCCTCCGATTCCACTAAGCCTTGGCCAGTGTCAACCTCCACTCATCCGATATCGCCTCGCCTCGGGAAAGTCGAATGCGAAACCGCCAACAGATTTGAAATGTAAAAACCGAGCAAAGTATTGAAAACGATCGCAAAGCCGCTCGTCAACCCAATGCACGTGATCAACGCTGTCACCGGCGGCGATGGTGTCGGTGACCGGCATAGTCGCGGTGGATGGTGAATAGAAATCTGAGGTGGAGGCGGCCAATTCTCTCCTGAAGTATTTGAGGCTCTAAGGGCCCGTTTGATACGGAGAAGATTTAAACAATGTTATCAAACCCGGACCGGACGGGCCGGTTCAGACCGGAAACCGGCGAACCGGCCGTGAAACCGGTCCGGAAAACCACAGAAACTGGAGTCAGTTTTTTTTTTAATTTTAATTTTATTTATTTTTATTTAAAGCACTCCAACATAGAAAGAAAGAGATGAACAGAAAGAGAGATGGACAGAGCCGGTAGCCGACTCATATTGGCAAAAAAATACAGGAGCAACGTAGTTCGAAGGTCACCGGAACTAGAGCGACCGCTACATCTTTCCCCTCAGAAACCGCTGGAGATCAATGAGGAGGCCGTGGACAACCTGGAGACTAGAGATCAGACAAGCAGGGAGAAGGGGGAGCGAGCGAGACCACTAAGAAGCCATGGCTGGTGGCTTTGCGAAAGAGACGGAAAGAAAAGAGAGAGAGAAGAAAGAGTAACGTATGGAAAGAGTGAAGGAGCTACAAGATGGAGCACTAATCCCCCTCTCTCTCTCTCTCGAATATGGTGCAGCTTCATTCATTCTTGTCCTTTGTGATGGATTAGGTAGGTGATTGATATTGTCCTTCTTCTTGGGCCACGCATATTAGGAAGTGGGAATGAGTGAAAAATTAAAAGACAATGCATTGATGAAGCACCCATCTTTTTAACCAGTGGGTAATTACATTAAAAGAAATTATTTTCGTTATATTTTTATATTAATTTTAAAATCTTCTCTTTCTTACCGGTTTAACCCCGGTTTGACTCCGGTCTGACCCTTAACCCAGTATCCCAACTGGTTCAATGACCGGTCCGGTTTTAATAACCTTGGATTTAAAGAGGGAAAGGAATTTAAAGGAGGGAAAGGAATGGAAGGGAATATTACGAGGGAAATTAAAAAAATTGAGCTATTTGGTACATATGAGAATGTAACTTAAGTTGAGGGAAAATGAATGGTTCGGTATGAAGAATTGGGTGTTAGTTAGGTGAGAATATGAGGTGAAATACAAAAAATACTTCTAAATTAAAAAAAAAAAAATTCACCCTGTGCATCTTGTTCGGTACGTGACCCATTGCGTCGCCGCCACTCACCTGCCTTGGATGCCACTCTCGCCACCGTCGATGTTGCACCTGCCGTCTTGGACGCCGCCACCGTCGTTAGCTTTGAGTGTTGTATGCGACTCAATTTATTTATTTTTTTAAAAAAAAATCAAACCCGACAATTCTCATTGAATTCTCAAGAATTCATGGAGAATTCTTGAGAATTCAATGAGAATTCTCGAGAATTCATTTGAATTCTCAGAATTCTCGACTGTGCTGTACTAATATATATATATATATATATATATATATATATATATATATATATATATATTGTAGTTTTTTGCGTTCCACTAAGTTTATTTACATTAGAGATCCTTATGCCAAGAAAAGCTAGCAAACGACATGGTTAAAGCAATAACAATAATGCAATTTGGCCTTCTCAAATGCTGCATAAGAATGAAGAAAAGCTTGGATACAAGTACCATAACGCACCCCATAAATGGTGCATAAAATCCACAGACAAATAATAGTTGTTGTTGTCAACGTTCGAACTTCGCTTACTTAGTTCGAACGAAATATTTACATTCGAACGTAACATGCAACAAAGTGCCTTCGTTCGAATGTACTCATCACGTTCGAACGTTAACAACCATTGAACTTGGTCAAACTCAAGCCTATTATGTTAAACTAGAGCTCATGTTTGCCTGAGAGGAAGTCTCATCATCTGAACTGATGTAAACTCGAGCCTAGCATTACTTGTATACTTCAACTGTGTGAACTTATAGTATATGATAGGATGAAAAATGTGGTTTTCATGTTATATATAAATATTTGAAGTTTATATTCTACAAACAAGAATACACGAATGTAAAGAGGAAAATAAAGATTTGAAGTTTATATTCTATGGTGTAAGTCCAACAATAATTGACAGTTCATAATTGATAGTTTGGGTTGATGCAATATAGCTAGTATAACTGATTAATCGACACCCACGATTTTTTAAAACTTGACATCTAGATAAAACACTCCCCGCGCAATGTCCTTTAGAAATCACTTTTATTGGAGTGAGAAATGACCTGGCCTCTGCACTTATGAAGAGATCTTCTGTTTAACTCTGTTTTAAGTGAATTGAATAGGGGATCAAGATCTCATCGAGGAAAGCTTGAATGCAGGCATAATGGGTGAAAAAAATTACAATAATGCAATTTGGCCTTCTCAAATGCTACGACCTTCACTCGGCGCCCTCTCCTTCATCTACCATCACTATCCTTCATCCACCATTGTCAGCGCCCTCTTGCATCACACCACCATCACCGTCGACCTCTCTGGACCTTAGGACACAATTTGAACGAGGAAAAGAGAAAGAGGAGGGTCAACGACTTTAACACCACCAGTGTCTTCCTTCGTCTTCCTCTATACCACCACGACAACATCGTTACTTTCAGATAGGACCTAAGGGGCTTTTTTGTCCTATGAAATATCTCTCCCGGGAAGATGCTGAGATTCCGCTACTTTTGGAGGGATTTCACTTTCCCACATTTAAGGGAAGATCACACCTGACGGGAAGTGAGGTTGACGGGAAGCTTGCGCACCAAACATGTTTCTTGCGTGAGAATGCTGTTATGTTCCTAGGAACTCTCATCAATTCCCTGTACCAAACGGGACCTAAGTTAAGGCCATGCTTGGGATTCACGTTTTCTTAAAAACAACTTTTGAATGATGTGGCACAATGTGGAATAATAAGTGGCTTAATATCCAATGTGGAAAAGTCACCTCAGCAAAACTAGTCAATTAACATTTGACCAATAGACTTCTGTCCATGTAGGATGAATTTGCTACGTTTTTACTATTTTCAATCTAAGCCTCTTTGAAAATTTTTGTCGCGTACAACTTCTTAGTGGAAACTTCCAAAGCAAAAAAGCCCCTCAGCCCAATATAGTTTTCCTAAAATTATATAATCTATATTTTCAAGCTTGTGTCAATTTTAAAAATATAATCATAATTTTGACAAGATTGAACCATGTTAGTGTTATTTTATTCTTCAATATTTATCCATGTCGTAAAAATCGATAAAAACTCCATTTATCTAATGAAACTTAAAAATTCATATTAGCCTTAAAATTTAAATTGATTATGACATTAGTGATTTAAGTTGGATCTCTAGAGCTCATTAGGGTTTGTGTATTCGTTCAGACTCAAATAACACCAGGGTACTTTTCATCTCTAAATGAAGTTACTTTCCATATGTTTCACTCAAATTAAGAGAAAACTTTATATACCTCTTTTTTTTTTTGGAACATGACAAAACGATATTCATTAATACCAAGAGTACCTACCAGATGTTACACATAGTCAAAGTTTCAAAAGAAAATTTAATACATGAGTGAAATCTTGAATGAGAGAACGTTTGAATACCAAGAAATTAAAAGCATCAAGAAGTAAAAGAATTTTCTGTCAAATTATACTAGTTATCTGAGAGGAAATGGTAGGAATGCGAAGGAAGCGTTTACTAACACAGTAAACAGAAAGTGAAGGTTTTGATCATTCCTCAATCAACTGTGAATTCAAACAGCAGAAGAGAAGAGAGAAGCTCTAAGGCCCTGTTTGTTACAGGGAAGATTTGAGGAAGGAAAGGAAATGAAATGAAATGAAAATTTAGGAGGGAATTTTAAAAGTTGAACTATTTGGTATACCAAGGAAAGGAATGTAAGTTGAGAGAAGATAAAATGTTTGATAGAAAGAATTGAGTGTTAGTTGAGTAGGAAGATGGGATGAAATTTCCACAATGCCCATCCGTTACATTCAAACTTTAACATTGTGTTCGAACCAAATAGCCTAGTTCGAACTCATGTGACAATAGCAAAACTAGTACAGTAACACTATTTTCATCAGCAAAATCTTTCTCGTTCTCATTTTAGATTTAAACGCATTTTTTATTTTCATTCGACATACCCAGCCCAACATTTCAATTTTGACAGAACTGACCTGGGTTCAATCTCGTTCTCAACTTCTTTGACAACTCTAAGTTTCTTCATCAAAAGCATCTTCTAGCTCATGTCTTCCAGCTCGCACCTTTGCCCAGGTTCTTTTTAGTTTGAAAATTTCAATCCTCCCGAAACTTGTGAACATTCCGGCTTGTTTCGGAGGGAAATTAGTTTTGTATGGATGTGGGAAGATTGGTGATCGAATGAATGCTACTCAGAGGAAGATGGGTCTACCAAACATGTTTTTTTGGGTGGAAGATTGTCATCTTCCTTTCCTGAGGTGCAAGTTCCTTGTAACAAACAGGGCCTAAAACACTTTCAAAAAGCAAGAGAGAAGCTCTAAAACACTTTGACATAAAAACATCCCTTGTCGCTGTCTAATCTCTCTAAAAGAATTCTTTTAAAGTGGTTCCATAATGACAAATAATCTCATGATAATGATGGAAACTTCGCCTCTTATATTTATAGAAGATCATATCCCATCCATTCACCTTAGAGTTGAAGAAATTTATACATGAAACAGGAGTCAATTGCTTTTCATGACTAGTTACACAGAAAGATAAGTTGGTAGAATAAGTTGAATGCTTGATTTCCTGAATAGCCTTTGGAAAAGTTGTTATTCCTTGATGGATTACCAAATTTCTTTTCAAATCTAGAGAAGTTTTGTGTAGGAATTCTAATCAAAGAATAACTAAACCAAAGAGATCTTGCAAAGGGGCATTCGAGGAACATATGGGAAAGAGTTTCCTCTTCTTCACACCCAAATGCACAAAGATTTGATGAACTTAAATGATGCAAATTCAAAATATCAGAAGTTGGAATTGCATTGTTCAACGGTTTGCAAATAAAAAGCAATTGCTTAGCAGGTAGTTGAATTTTCTAGAGAAACTTCAAGAAAAGGTCATTGGGAGAGTTCATTTGAGATTCTAAGAGTGCAGACAACAATGAAGGAGGTTATGATGTAATGACTCTCCAAACTTTTTTACTAAGATGGATGAGTTGATGGTTTCAATAGCCTTAAACATAAACCCCCTTTCACAATTGATTTGAATAAATGATCTCTCCCAAGAAGATGAAGTTTCCTTTTGGAATTTGACGACCCCTAGAAAAAGTTTGGACAACATGCATCATCTTGTCGCAAACAAACTGGGGCTATTTGATGCAAGAAATAACATGAATATTAAAGCAAAGCAGGAATAAATCTAATCAAGGTAAGTCTAGAAGCTTGAGAGAGAAGTTTAGATTGCCAAGCAACAAATCGTCTCTCAATTGAATCTATAATCTAATTATGAATGTTAGGGTGTGTTTGGTTTGAGAGGAGTGTGGGGAAATAAGGGAATTGATCAAATTGTCATTAATGAAGGGAATATTCTTTTTTGCTAACAGTATATTTTAGGAATATTAAAAAGTTTCCATAGGTTTTTTTTTTAAAGAATGGGGTAAAAGCTTTCTCTCTCCACTCCCCCTCCCCTCAAACCAAACTAGCTCTTAGGCTTGCTTCTACTAGGATCTATCCATGAGACAAAGTATTTACCCAAACTAGAAGAGAAATGAAGCCCCAGGAATTTGGCAAAATGGACCTTTTTAGAATGTCAAATATTAGGACTGAAAACTACAAAGATTTGGTTTTGTTACAAATCTGTCCAAACCACAATCCATACATATCCAACACCAATTTAACTAAGCATAAATTCCTGATATTACAGTCAGAAAATAAGAGAGAATCGTCTGCATATAATAGATGGTAATTGGTTGAACTCCCTGACATATTTTAAGCCAAAGATTGCACCTAGGAAATCATGCAAAAAAGAACATTTGAAGCAATGATGTATAGATAAGGGGAGAGAGGGATCACCTTGGCGTAATCCACAGCTAGAAACAAGTACCGAAGAATTCTTACTGTTTATCTGAATATGGGAAACCCACTCTTCTCAATATTGCAGCCAAAAAATTCCATGACATTTTATCAAAGGCTTTCGTGAAATCAACCTTTAAGGCATCAATTTTTTTTCCTGCTAGCGTAAGGCTTGTGGAAGTTTCTAGACTCAAGTCTATACCTCCATATATATGCGGAGTGTCTATGCACAGAAAATATCTGACGTTGCTTGTGGTGCATGACAATGTGCTCCAACTTGCACTTCTTACCATTGTACGTTGCTGGAGGCAGATGCAAGTGTTGTTGGTCTCTCAATGTTGATGTATTTCACGATTTTATTTAGGAAGCAGAAGAATGTAAATCTGTAAATCGTAAAAATCTGTTGAGCAGTTACTTTTCACTGAGCCGAGTTTGGCAGAATGAACAGTAACTGATCTATAAGGCATGATAGATTTCACGTGCGGGTCTTGAGGACGGGAAGGATGAGTTTATTTGTGTTTCCCATGTCTTGCTCCCTTTTGTGCGCCAGCATTATGTACTGATGTTTCAAAAGGATGGGCTGTTCTAAGATTCAGTTCTTGATAATCGATGCCCAAAAAAAAGCAAGAAAGAAAAGAACTATTGAAATTTGTTACTGCAAAAGAATTTCATCCTAATAAATGCTTGCTATAAGTTCCTTTCTTGTCTTTCTAATCCTACCTGCTGGTCAGAACTGCCCAGATTTTATGATTTCCCTTACTGTTTTTACTCATGGTATCTAGGGGCTAGAATCAACTTCATTATCATCGGATAACAAATAAGTAGTAACTGAAGATAAAATTTAATCTGAAATTATGTAATTAGTTGGTTTATAATGCAATTTTTGTTGCAGGTAACAATTTAGGTAGGTGAAAAAGTTTTGATACATTTTCTATGACACATTTTTCAAGTTTTGGTTCACAAAACAAGAATATCTCGATTGCCCGTGCATTTCTATACATATATATTAGCTATGAATATAATTAACCATTGCTTGTACGTAACATGATTTTGATATTGCTCCTGAGTTGTATTAAGTCTTGCTATATGATTGAAACTTAAGGCAAACTGTAACCAAAATATTATATAACCTTGGGGATGCCGAATTTATTTTCGGTCCTACAATTTTCATAGACCACTGATTCTGTCATGTGTTAGAGACCAAGACAATGCGCTTCTATGCTCTTAATTCTCTGGTAGACAACATTACTTTTTTGAAGTTATAGATGGAAGAAGCATCAAAGGAGAAGGATGATGAGCCAAAACATTATAAGAGGAAAAGTTTAAAAAAAAAAAAAAATCAAGAAGATTTTGAAAGGAATTATCGATTGGCTAGATGCTTTGTATGGCTGCTTCTCATTAGCCTATTATCAATTGTTGTCACTGCGTGTCACTGCCTTCTCATAAGTTGTAAATTCCTGATGTGGATTTGGCATTGGATGCACTGATGTTTTTATTTACTGCTTGTATTTTAATTCTGCCGAGGGATTGCTTCCTCAAAATAATTGAAAAGGTTAAGCCAGAACTACTTGATGTTTGTGCATGCTACTTTGATTGTAGGGATTCTAGTGGGGTTCATATGCTTACTTGGTTGTGGAATAGTAGGGTGCATGACAAGGAAGATTATATGATGCCTTTTTACTCACAATATCAAAGGTTGAATGTCTTTGGTGGTTTGTGACATGCGAACAGCGTAGATTCTGACAAAGTACTTTCATTGGTAGCAGACAAGCAACCAACCAAGATGAAGAAATAGACCTTTAACTTTAAGAAATGCTTGCATTTGAACTAATATTTTAGAGCGTTTAATCAAAGGTCACAGGGTAATTGGTGACAAGTTTAGAATGATGAATGATAAGTTACATATCAACCAATGAAAAGTTTAAAACAATAAGTAACTAAATAAAAAATTAGTTCAAAATGCAAATACAACTTACACATGTTGTTCCTTGCTTGCATCAACCCTTGTTGGGTGTGTGTCATTATCATCTTCATACTCTCCTACGTACAAATGACCCACTTTCTCCATTGAATTTAATAAAATGTTCTACCTTTCATCATCTATAAGGTCCACAAATGTGGTTGCATCATCGAAGGTTAATGTGAATTTTGTGGTAATTCCTCTACTTCCTTTTCTAACAATTGATGCTACAATTGTTCTGACTCCTCATATGTAGTGCCTTCTTTTATGATTTTTGTTCTGACGCTACCCCCACATAATGCAAAGCACCTTCTCCTCCATTTAAAAATTGTCCTCACACTACAAAAAAACTGATGTTTGGTAGTGGTTAAATTTGTGTATTTGTAGCGGTTTCTACCGCTACAAATGATAGTAGTAGCGGTTTAAAGAACCGCTACAAAATACACTGTGGCAAAATGTTTAGTAGCGGTTTTCTAAAATCGCTACTCATGTAATAAAACTGCTACTATATTAGTAGCGGTTTTAAATTACCGCTACAAGATGCGATTAAGATAACAAACTTCAAAAAAATTGGTGTCAAAATTTTGTAGCGGTTGTAAAACCACTACAAATATTTGGATACAATTTCATAAAATTTGTAGCGGTTTTAAAACCGCTACAAAATATTGGAAAATTGAGAAAAAAAGAATCATAACTTAAATAAATTATTATAATATTATGTTGAATATTTTATTATTTAAATGATCAACAAATTAAATGATAATAGTTCATATTTTAAAAAGTAATTAACATTAAGTTAGATAAGGACTTATTATGTTGTATTTTTAATATTATGTAGGTATAATATTGAGAATGTGAATATAATAACAATTTATTATGTTGTCCACCTTTGAGCAAAAAAATATGTTGTGGAAAGAATGTTGATGATCATAGAAGGAATGATGAGGAAATATATATCTTTAAAGTTCTGTATAAGGAAAAAATGAGAGAAGATGAGAGAGAAGGAGATGGGAAGAAATGAGACAAAACGACAGAGAAGGGGATGGGAAGAAATGAAGGAGTGTGTGAAATGGGGAGTGGTGAGGATATTTATAAGGATATGTGTAACTTTTGTAGTGGTTGATGTAACACTTTTTATAGCGGTTTTCATTTGTAGCGGTTGATGTGACACTTTTAGTAGCGGTTTTATGTTTGTAGCGGTTTTTTGTTAGATTTGTAGCAGTTATAAAACCGCTACAAAAATTCATAGGTATTTTTTAAAAAAAAATCAAAATCAAATTTTCACATTTTGTAGCGGTTGATGTGACACTTTTTGTAGCGGTTTTATGTTTGTAGCGGTTCTAAAACCGCTACAAAAATTCATTCGTATTTAAAAAAAAAACAAAAATCAAAATTTCATATTTTGTAGCGGTTTATGTGACACTTTTTGTAGCGGTTTTATGTTTGTAGCGGTTTTTTGTTTGTTTTGTAGCGGTTCTAAAGCCGCTACAAATATTCATTCGTATTTAAAAAAAAATTCAAAATTTCACATTTTGTAGCGGTTTTTCATTAGTTTTGTAGTGGTTATAAAACCGCTACAAAAATTCATTCATATTTTTTATAAAAAAAAAAATCAAAATTTCACATTTTATAGCGGTTTATGTGACATTTTTTGTAGCGGCTTTACTAAAAACCTGTTACCTCAACCGCTACAAATGAAGAAACCCTCCCTCATGCGTTGTGAAACTTTGTAACGGTTTTCTATAACCGCTACAAAAATTTAGACTCCTGGCATTTTGTAGCGGTTATTTTCATGTAACCGCGTCAAAAAAACCACGACAAACATTCCCACCATTACGTGCAAACGTTGACGCCACATTTGTAGCGGTTTTTTTGACAAATCGTGACTAATTAACCGCCACAAAAATTCGCGCCATAACACGCCAAGCTGGCACCACCTTTGTAGCGGTTTATTTGGCGATAACCGCTACAAATAGCGTTGCAGAAAGGCCCGCGCTTTGACGCCAATCCTCCCGCTACGAATTTGTTGTGGTTTTATATGAAACTGCTATAAATTTATGATTTTGTAGCGGTTTTTTGTGACCGCTACTAGTTAACCGCTACAAATCATGGTTTTTTTTTGTAGTGTCCTATATACAACACACACAATATATGATTTTCAGACGTACTCGCTATTTTTTCTATCATCCTGCAAAACAAAATTATTATTGACAACTACATGAGCAAGAGTAACAATTTTAGAGCATTATATGGAGTACACATTTTGAGATCAAATAAAAGGGTTATAAACACATAAAGCTTCATCTTTTTCATTCACCCTTGTCTAAACAAGCAAAAATAATAATTGACAACTACATGAGCAAGAGTAACAATTTTAGAGCATTATATGGAGTACACATTTTGAGATCAAATAAAAGGGTTATAAACACATAAAAATTATTATTGACAACTACATGAGCAAGAGTAACAATTTTAGAGCATTATATGGAGTACACATTTTGAGATCAAATAAAAGGGTTATAAACACATAAAGCTTAATCTTTTTCATTCACCCTTGTCTAAACAAGCAAAAATAGAGAACAATCTCCTCTAAAGCAAAGCGGAAATCCAAACCCAAGCAACAATATAAATAATAAAGGCAACATACAATTAACAATCTTTACATAGAAATATGTTCTCTATACCCAAACACCAAAACTCAATTAGTTTCATGCTAAAATATAAAATTTCCATATTGAATAGCAGAAAGGGATGAACAAAGTAATTATTAACAATTATATGAGTCACATTAACAATTGTTGAGCCTTGTATTGACAACAAGTAGTGACCTTCTCGAAGCCAATGAAAACAGAGCATAATCTCCCCTGCAACATATTAGAAATCTAAACCCTCTCTCACCCTTGATGAAACAATGACATAAATCTTGAAGACTCAAACGCAATCATATTCATACCAAAATAAAAACTGTTCACATTGAACAGCAAAAAGGGATGAAAGCTATTAACCTAAAGATCAATTGATAAACGTACCTCCACTTGAGTAATGGAGATGGTGGATGATGAAGATAATGCTGGTCCCAAAGCTATTACCCTAAAAATGAGCAAATCATAAGAAATTATGAAACGCTTCTCTTCTGACTATAATAACATGTAAAATATTAACAAATCTCAAATGATCGTTTTTACACAAAGGAATTTAACCTCAAATGATCAGCACATGTAAATATGAACAAAGCTATTAACCTAAAAATGATCATAAGGAATTTAACCTAAAAGTCATCAAATGCTTCTCTTTTTCTTTGTTGCCAGATTATGCATGCGAAACAGGGGTAAGAATATCTTCAAAATCGTTGTTTCCATTTTAAACGAAGAGGGCTGTATTTTTACATCCAAGATTAATTGCACCCAAGTCCTTTGGGACATCACTGCAATTTGATGTTTTTAAAAGACCTGATTACTATTAAGTCGATTAATTGAGACTTATTACTATTAAGTCGATTAATCGAGATTTGATTGCAATTTTCTCTATTTTGTATACTTAAGTAGATATTTACTCCACTTTAGTTATTTACAACACCTCTTGAATTTTCTGCTATATATATACCTGATCTAAGTAGTTTGAAAATGGTAGATACTTGTATACTTAAAAACAAGTCAATTTTTCTATATTTTTCATCAAATTTCACTGCTTTCAAATTGCCCTGAAAAACTGAAGACTGATTTTTTTTTTTTTTGGCGGCTAATAAAAACTAATTTGTTAAAAAATAGCTCAACAATATGA
The DNA here is from genome assembly GCA_037074495.1 of Acacia confusa. Lineage (NCBI taxonomy): Eukaryota > Viridiplantae > Streptophyta > Magnoliopsida > Fabales > Fabaceae > Acacia > Acacia confusa. The sequence continues at coordinate 38,535,632 of CM073502.1, read as the reverse complement.
TGAGAGCAAGACCTATAAATTATTGAGTAATTGAATATTTCATTGATCGCCCTCAAAAAAATTAACTTAATGAAATTTCCTTCATTTTATTTAACATTTATTGACCATTTATTTTAATAAATAAAACTTCGTAAAGGCTATATATTAAAATTGTTAAATCAAACAATAAGAACTCAATTCAAACGAAATATGTTTGAATTAAAGTATATGAACCCAATTTAAATTGAGGTAAAATCTTTGTCCTGATTAATATTGGAGGAGCAAAAACACCCAGACAACGCATGAAATAGATTTTGTAGCTTAAATAAAAACACCATATAGAACAATATATGTGAAATTCATATATCAAGCATCAACCATCAGCCCAGCCAAATCGAAACTTGAAAAAATAGCATTTTATTATAAAACTGAAGGAATTCTAGAAAGAAGTCAGAGGAAATTCTAGAGAAATGAAATGGATTCTCATTCAAGTTTAATGAATAGTTACAGGAGACCTCTATTTATAGAAGGATGCAAATAGTAGATTACTATGCGTATATACCATGTCATCCTGTATTTGGAGATTATGGGTCAATGGACATCCACATAATAAGAATATTCATAACACTCCCCCTTGGATGTCCATTTATGAATGTGCCTCGTTAAAAACTTTAACTAGGAAAAACCCAGTGGGATAAAAACTTAGCCAAAGAAAAGAGTACATCATTCATTGATACACTGTTGAGTACTGCCTCATTAAAAACCTTTCTAGGAAAACCCAGTGGGACAAAACCTAGATAAGGGAAAAAAAGTACAGCGTGTATCGTCTCCCCCTCTTGATTACATCAGACTTGCTTCCCCTGATGACCACATTGCTTCAATATCATTCTGAGCATATCATCCTTTCTATCATCAAGTATTCTGTTATTCGTTGTGGAAAAATAGAAACGGCCGATCTGATTGTTCATTGTATACCTGCAAGATCTAAATCTTTCAAGTAAAATCATAATAATCTTTTCATAAATATACATGTGCATATAGAACTTTAATAAATTTTTATTCAGATAATGATGCTATATGCACTATATGAATTTATTTAATTGATTATTCTCGAGAATTTGATGCTTCCAGCATCTTGAGTCCTTCTGGGACATATGTGTTTCTGGCGCCTTACATCCTTCAAGGACATGTGCTTTTGGCACACATTAATATATTGTGGCTCATGATCCTCATTATCATTCATTACAGCATATGCTATCATAACAACATAAATGTCGTCAATGTTGACTTTATTTTTCCGGTCCCATCGAATTTCATTCATAATTTATTGAGATCTCATTATATTCACATATATTAAGTACCTGGGTCTCTTTTTGGACCACAATACTCTCTACTTATAATATCTCTACTGGAGATAATAACTCTATATGAGATTGCTCCTCTGGAGCTTTTCTTAATTATCCTCAACTTGATCATCTATATTTTTATAGCGCCTTTTCTCTTTCGAGGATTTTAAAATCGATGGACCTGCAACGATTCAGGCGTGCTTTATAACAATTCATATAGGAGCATTTGCAGTTAAGACTTGTGACATTATCACTTTCTTTAGGTCAGTGAATGCTTATGACATTCGATTAACTAAACTCTGCAACTGAATTATCATTTTAAACTCTTAGTACACATTTATTTGTATGAGGATCAATATGAGTCAATGATAATTCATTCCACTTTATCTCTTTTACACAATCTGCTTATTTTTCTCCCCTTAATCAAATCATGCAGTATATATCCATCTGTGTGCATTATAATGGATCATTGCACATTCAAAACTATTAAGATGGAATTTATCTGGCTCCTGACCAAAAGCCAATTTTACAGGGAGAATTTTGTTGGCTTATATAATTGCTGCAAATATATATAAACAATGTTCTCATAATCATTGATCTACTCATATATGATTTCTGGATCATTCAATCTGGAAAATTGCGCGCATAATATATTGCAAATTTCTAGTGGCAAACATCACTGCAAACTTTGCAAACTTATAATCTCACATCTAATCTTTCAATTTGATATATTTCCAGAGATCCATTTCCAATAATTATTTCTATTTGAGAACAAGCAGCACATAATATATGACTCGGATGATCAAACAAGTCATGCCAACTTTCCATATGATTTATCATCAAATCTAATATTCATTTTGGGGGAATCAACACAAAAACATTCACAAAGAATTATCACATAAATATTCACACTTGATATATATCACTCTCCCCCTCAAGTGTGAGACCTTAAAAATTAATTCATGGAATTTCCATACAATATTCCATAATAATAGCATATATGATATCTATTTCATTAAAATTCCACAGATTTCTTAATGCATTTTCAATGCATAATTTTGTTACTTCAAAATTTCAATTTTCCAGAATCAACAAACAAAAATATATATTAAATACAAAATCATCAGGTGTATAATTGCAGATTCACGAGCGCAATACTGTGGAATCACAGGAGCATCACTGTGGAATCACAGGCGTAACATGTATCACTGTGGGATCACAGGCGCAACAACTCAGACTGTCGTACGCATATAAAGTCAAAAAGACTCCATGCTCGTGCTTTATAGGGAGCAGATCTGCAGAGATTTAACAGGACTGCGCAAATCTGCAAAGATTCAATAGGATTTAATTCGGCTATAAATAGAAGAAGACAAACAAACATGCCTCACAAATACACAAGCATCTGATAATATCAATTACCAGATACTTAACTATTTCTCTAAATACTATTGTCATAGCAGGACCTAGCAATTTTATCCCAGTTTCTGATACATCTGAAACAACATTACTTGATGCTTTGTTGTATGATGATCAGCCCAACATGTCATTTACTTCTTTGTTATCTCCTAATCATTTTGAGATGTTTATTCCTCCTTCTACTATTCTTCTTTCTGCTTCAAATGTACCTACTTCTCCCCCAAGAACAAGTGTTCTTCCTCAATCTATAAGGATTGAAGGTACAACTGAAGCAGGTTCATCAAGAAGGCCTGTTAAAAGGTGTAGAACTATGGCCGAACTGATGGAGTCTACTAGTCAAGTTCAACCAATAGTCACAACAATCAATGAGCCGGCACTCACAAGTCAGCAAACAACCACCAGCCAACCATCAACAACCAGCCAGCCAGCAACAATCATCCAGCCAACAACTACAAGCCAATTAGCAATTACTAGCTTATTGGAATGTAGTTGCTGTCATGTTTTACGGGAAATTATACATACCAACGGACTTCAATATCATAAACTTGAAGTTCACGGAAGAAAGATAGGTATGATTTCCTATGCTGTTTTATTTGAAAATGTACAGGATAAATCTTACAATACTGACAGGCTTCCAATGTTTGATTTTAGTAATAAAAATTTTGGAATCAAACATTTTCTGACACAATATTGTATAGATTTACAAGCATCAGGATATAACTTGATGCGTGATCCTGTATTGGACTATCATGAGATCCTTTGTATTGGTTCGGAATAGGCTAAAAATCCAAATGAACTACCGCGGAGTTCATTTCAAACCAACATTGAAAATTCATTAGATAAAGAAAAACAGTCCGCGGTTAATATTCCATATGATATATCATCCCTTAATCAGGGTGAATCATATAGATTAACAATGGAGCAACGGGAAAGAATAAAGAAAACAACGCACCATGATTTAAGTGATTATTTTCACTTAACCCTAGATGATGCGAGTAAACAATTAAATATGTCTACTCACACCATACAAAAGATCTATCAAAAAGGAGGGTTAACTGAGTGGCCACACAAAAAGCTTAAGAAACTTATGATGCAAATCTCGATATTACGAAGAGCTTTGCCTCATCTGGATCCCATCTCAAGAGAAGGAAAAAAAGAAGACATTAAATATCTTCAAAATGAGATAATTAAGGTTTGTAATGGAGTTGAGCCACTCGCTATTAAACTTTGTTGAAATAATATTTCCTTTTGTTTAATTATTTTGTTTATGAATATTCTTTTCTCGTATTTATAAAAATTGTTATAATTATCTAAACACAAAATAATAATAAAATAATCATAATCACAATTTATTTATTGCTTCATTCACTTCTGGGAATGAAGTTGGATAAAATTCATGATCCATAACTCACTGAGATCTATTGGATCATGACAAGAAGTTAATCAACAATATTTCTTGACTTAATCACAATTTTGCTACCGCAAGAGCAAATTGGATATATTTATTTACAATCATCCATGATCATACAATCCCTTGTCTCATAATATGAGGAAATATTTAATGCCAAATATACAATTTTGAAGCCTTTCTACAATTGATGGCATACAAAATTATGGATCGAGCCTTGTTTCATAATTTGTCTTATTAGCTTCAGACCAACTTGCCTCTTAGCTTCAAGCTAATTTATCACTTGGCTTCTAGCCAATTTATGTCTTCTCATGGTCTCAGGCCAATTTATGCCTCATTTATCAGGCCAATTTATGCCTCATATTTCCATGGCATTTTGATCTCATGATACATATGGCCTTTAACAATTTTTTGTCAGGATAAATATAAAATATAAAAATAAATAGATGGAACCCACTAATATGTATATATTAGTGTCGTTGCCATAAATAATAAAAAGGGAGGGGATGTATAAAGCAGCAAATAAATAAATAAATAAAAATAAAAGACTGGAAATAAACGTGCTAAATAAATAAAAAGAAGATGAAATAGGAATGGTAGTAAACTCACAGCGAGACCTATCTCATCCAAAGGTAAGAAAGAAGATGCATATGCAAATGTAAAAAAAAAAAAAAAAAAAAATATATATATATATATATATATATATATATATATATATATATATATATAAACAGTAAATAAAATATAAATAAATGGAGTCCACTATATCAGTGTTACCACCATGAAAAATAAAGCAGTAAATAATAAAATAAATGGTGCTCACTATACTAGTGTTGCTACCATGAAAAATAAATAAAGCAGTAAAGAATTAAAATAAAATAAATGGGCCCACAAAATAAAATAAAATAAATGGGGCCCACAAAGTGTCACCACCATAAAAGATAAATAAAAGCTGAATAAAATAAATAAATTGAGCCCACTAATAGATATTAGTGTGCCTCCATGAAGAATAAATAAATGCATAATAAAATAAATAAATGGAGCTCACTGATAAAAAGTGTTGCCGCCATAAAAGATAAATAAAAGTAAATAACATAAAAGTAAATGTTAGTTACAATAAAAATAAATGCACAAAAGTAAATGTTAGTGACAATAATAAAATCTCAAATTAAAACAATTAAAAGAGAAAAATTAAATCTAGACTTCCAATCTGGAGTCAAATTAATAATAATAAAATCTGAAATTAAAATTAATAATAATAAAGATAAAGTTGAAAAATTTACTTACCTTGGATTCTCAATGGCTTCCCTTCTTCCCTCCTTTTGTAATTAAAAATAAAAATAACTTTTTTTTTTAATTCACTGTTTCTGCAAAAAAAAAAAGTTTTTTTTTTGGAATTCACTGTTTGTCGGCAAAACAGTGAATTGGGGGAACGCGACTGACTTTGATTTTTTTTAAATATTATAATAATAAATTATAATATAAACATATGGAGCCCACTGAATTTTTTTTTTTTGTCTTCAAACCACTCCACCTGATAATTAATTTAGTGTGACAACTAATTTGAAAAAAATGTGCCAACAAAGAAAGAAAACAAAATGAGTCTAGAAAAAGTGGCAGACAAAGAAAAGAAAGTTGAAAAGAAGACAAAGAAAAAGAAAAGGAAGACGTTTTGTGCAATAAAGAAAGAAAACAAAATGAGAAAAGAAAATAACAGTATTTTGGGAAAAACACTGTTCAGCCGACGGATTTTTTTTTTTAAACTGGCGTTGGGATCCTTGGAAGTAAGAATATTTTAATGCAAGAGTGAAGGTGGTGACGGTGTTGGGATCCTTCAAGGAACTGAGGAAGGGAAGAGTTCTTCATGGAGGTAGGCCTCTTTGAGTAAGATTCAGGATCTCATTCCAAAGAAGGCAGATATAAAACTCATGATTCAAAAGGAGCTCAAAAACTACCCGATGCGGGGAATGATGAAAAGAAAGAGGAGGATGAGAGAGAAAGGTTATATGATTTAAGAAGAAAAGAAAGAAGCAATAATAATTTCAGAGGCACTTTAGGTTAAGAAACTGTAAGAATCATCGTGAAGAGTAGTGAAGAGAGAGGTAGATGCTGATGTGTTGACACTGCAAGCTATGAAGGCAGAGGAAGAGAAGAGCATGATGCCTCTATCGGATTTGGCAGCTACTTTGGGAATGAAAAGTAAGAGAAAATAATCAGCGTGAAGGGGAGGAAAAACACGAGTAATCGTGCTGATAACGTATTATAAAACTGAAGGAATTCTAGAAAGAAGTCAGAGGAAATTCTAGAGAAATGAAATGGATTCTCATTCAAGTCTAATGAATAGTTACAGGAGACCTCTATTTATAGAAGGATGCAAATAGTAGATTACTATGCGTATATACCATGTCATCCTGTATTTGGAGATTATGGGTCAATAGACATCCACATAATAAGAATATTCATAACACATTTCATTATTAAAATGAATACTTCATAAATATGTGAACCCAATAAATCCAATGGATAACAAGATTTACAGCTTTAACATATAATTTTGGGGGCGAATTTTGAGCCAACAAAACAAAGATAGTCCAATTAGCAAGGACTTGGCTCACCCACAAAAACGTGGATTTGAATCTTATTGGTGAGTAATTTATAACCTTAAATGCCCAAAATTTGTATGATCCTAGTTCTGATGCATATTTGAAACCCAACTTACTATTTTTTTCTTCTTTTTTTTATATATGAAAAAAAGCCGGGAAGTATGGGACAAAACTGGAAATCATAATTATCTTCTGCTGCTTGCAAGATCACTCGCAATATCTTCATCCTGCTCACATGCGTCCAAGTATTTACGATAAGCAGGATTATAAGCAACAAGAAGACGCAGATACTTGGCAGCTTCACCCTTTTGACCGGCATCATATAATGTGCTGGATTCCCAAGTAATGATATAGGATGAGTAAACTAAGAATTGGAGTTATTTCATTAAAGTTTCAACACTGAGGCAATTCCCAAATGTCTTACCTCGCAAGCAATAGTAACCCATCAAAATAATGAGCTTTGCAAGCCGGATCTTCGGGTTCTTCCATATTTGCAACTCTTTCGAAGTGTACAAGTCCTTCAGCCCTCTTTCCCTGCCCAAGAGAAAAAATTTGTCAAGAAATCAGAATGCATTTGGTCCTTGCAATCTTTCAAAGGATACGAGCTCCTAAAATTGTCCATGCCAACCAATGGTTAGTTAATAACAGCCTTAACATGCTCTAGGTTAATTTAAATTCGGCAAACATAGTCAATCTACACAAAAGATTTTTCAATATTCTGTCCAATAATCTGTATATGCAAGCCTGTTCCGGTATTGGCTAAGAGCTTTCAACCTAAATTTGACATATGAACTTCACCTGACGTTCACAGGCAACACCAGCCCATTGAGATGCAAGAATTAGAAGATCAACATCCTCCACTTCAGTCGGCTGGCCAGCAAGTGTAAGCTAGGGAACAACCAAGAAACAACTAATGATTAAGGAAGCAGACAATTTAAAAATTGGAATGCAACTAGGAATTTCATAGAAGAGAAAGCACAAAGGAGCCAAATGATAAAATTAATTAATATTTCATCACACATGCACAAACAAGGACTTCAAATTACTTGATATTGGCCAAGAAAAAGTGCTTAAAAATTGAATATCAGAATAACATTTTTCCCCAAAAAATAGAGCAAAGCTAAATTAACACCTTGGAAATTGCACGGTTGAAGTACTCGGTAGCTTCAGCATTTGATTGCTTCTGCAATAGAAGCTGTCCCATTAAAACCAAAGCTCTTGCATATTCAGGATCCTTATCAAGTGCCAATCTGCATATGGAAGTCATGAATACAATGCATAAAGAGCTTTAAAAAATATCACTGAGAGTTGACTTATCAATTTTTCCCCACTCTTCTCATTCAACTAGGATTTTCTTAAGATTTTAGAAAGACTAACTCACTTCAGCAAGAGAATGGAACTCTCTCTATCCCCACCAGCTAGAACTTGAACTGAAAACTGTCAGCAAGTGAAACCATAAATGTATGAGAAATTCTTCATTCATAATAGTCTTAATAACACCTACAATTGTATTTTAAGCCACTCACAGCAGTTAGTTCTTTGGGAGATAAATTCTCGGCAGGGATTTTAAGCCACTTTTCAGGTGAATCAGGAGTTGTTTGAGGAACACTATTTTCCTCAGGAACTGTTAAAGAACTGTCCTTGCCTTGTAACCCCTGTGAATCCAAGACAACTGGAGCGCCAGAATTCTTAGAAACCATTTTTTGACTGCTTGTGTCTTGTAACCCCAATTTGGCAAGGATGAGCGGATGTCTCAGTATTAATTGCTGCAAGGTTTAAGTTTATATGATAAACATTCTTGAAGAGTAATAACAGAAAATTGGGTCAAATTACATGATAACCAAGAAAAAACAATCTTTGGCATCTGACCTGAAAGATGGTTAGGGAACTATTTGTAATCCAATAGACCAGGCTCCCCTGCATAAACGGAGAATACAAACTACATCCTTCAGCGCATGGCAATAGAGTGGATAGTAATTTGTAAAGGAAATGTTTACTATATCATAGAAGTTCTACATCTTCTGCAATAATAAATCTCAAATTTAGGTACATTGAAAAAATCTCAAGTTTCTATAATGTGTTGAACTGTTGATCATTAAATGTCCTGTAAAATTTACATATGGAAATTATTGAGCTCTGAAGTGCACTTTTACTCACAATCTAGATCTTTTACCTCATGTAATGCATGGGAAATATGAAAGATGTAGTAATTCAAGATTCAATCAAAAGTTTCTCAAAGTTTGTGCCTATAGTTTTCATATTCAAACCTTGTTAAAATGTGTGGAGATAGATTGAAGGAATATAAAATGAAAAGAGACATGGAACATAACAAAGTAATTTTGTGAGAGGAGCCACACAATTCATGACTTTTGAATAGTGTTGTTCCCTATTGCTTTTATATTTTACATTGATTGATGGGGATGATGCAAGCAAAGTCCTCTTCTGTATTTAAACCATATATAGAAAGTCAAAGAAATTTGCGTCAGTTTTATATTTTAGAATAGAACAGAATACGCTGTGTAATTATATTTATAATAATAAAAGGATAGTTAGTTAGGAATCTGTCAGGGGTTAGGGGTTGTTAATGCCTTAGGACTGTAAATGATACGTTGAGATAGCTTGTAAAGATAGCTTATGAGATTAATGAATTAAGCCTCTGTTTCTCTTCTCTCCCTTTCCTCTTTTCACTCTCGATTCTCTCTACTTCCTCTATTATCTCTCTTTCCTATATTATATATCAGAATACAACTAAAGATCATATACATCCATTAATGCAGGGACCAATGAGCTTAATAAGAAAAGCCACCAGCAAAAATTTAAAAGCACTTTCAAGAGCAGAATCCTTGCAGCTTCTAGTGACAGTCAGTCTTTCATATCTGTGTGAGGTGAGATTCACATTACAAAGTCAAAAGAATGGCAACCAAAGGGTGCATTTTGACTAACATCTAAACAATTTTTTTTCAAAAAAATGCCAAAATATAGTAGAGAACAAAAGCTGTTACACAACAAACACCACTCTACTGACACACAGTGAACATATCAAAGTTACCTGAGGAATAGCAAGCCCAATAAAAAATATGGGCACTGTAAGAAACCTCAAATACCCCTTGTAAAGCTGCAGCAATAGAAACAATCGTCATCAACTGCAGGAAATATTGTTTTTTATTCTACAGATTGATGAACTACCCTTGACAGACTCATCTAGCAGCTTGCAAACTAAAAAATCAGGAATCAGCTCTATTTTAGGAAAAGGAAATGCGAGGTAATAGTAACAAATGGAAATGCTACACTAGTTATATGTACTCACATCTGCTAGAAAGGCAAGAATGCCACCTGCTTTTCCAACTATTTTTTTCTGAAAGGATATCTGACAAATCAATTAAATAAAAAGTTAGCACATATCATATAAAAAATATACTCTTGCCCTTAGTGAAATAAAGGAACTGAATTAAAGGATAAAAACATGTCCAAAAGAATTTATTTTCTTTTTAAAAATAAAAAATAAAAATCCCTGCAATACACCCGTCACCTCACAATCAAAAGAGAGCAGATAAGACAATAGTTGCCAGCACAAGTTAAATCGATATCAATCAATTGCAAAGACTTTTCAAAAAGATAAATAAATAAACCTTAGCAGTTCTTTGAGTATTACAAAACAAAAGCAAGCAAAAATATATGATTTTTGTGCCAGGCAAGCCATGGATCACTAACGTGCTATCATCATTCCCTGAATGACATAATTGCAAAACACAATGGACCCAATGACAAAGTCAACACTGAACATAGTGTAAACAGATAAATCAATTTTATTTCCTCATCCATATGGATCCAGTATTCCATTACCTGAACGTTAGCATAATGCAAACCAGCTATCAATGAAGGGAAGATGAAACCTGACCAACCATGAGGGAGCGCTGTTAAGTCTTGGAACCATAAAGCTCCACCCTGCAACAGAAGTAGCATGTTTGGCTAACCACTCCAAAATCACTTTTTCAAGCAAAACCAAAGTTTTGTGAGATTTCATCCAAACACCCAAGAAAATCAAAAAGTGATTAATGAACTAGAAACCATGGTTTGATGAGAAGCTGGATTGATAAGCTTATATCCTCTAAAATCACCACCCCCCGGGGGCGGGGGGGACCAAACATGCTCTAACATGCTAAATTCTTCAACACCAAATGAAAGTCTCAGGACATGCCATGCATATCTATAGACAGTAAATACTCTCCAGCAATTTCACAAAATAAGTCTAATCACTTACTCTAGATGAGATGACATTCTTAAAGCAAGATCTTTCATCATTTCATAATCAGTCACACGAATCCTATCCAATTGAATTGGATCTTTGTTGTTTATGCATTATCATTATAGCAACTCACTCAAAAGTGACATCACAATAATATAGCTTTTTCTCATAGCAATAATTGAAAATTACAAGGAGCGTGCATTCTTGTCATTACGCCTTACACAGTCAAAACCCGGGTGACCATCCAGTGACATCCTCCGTATGCTAACCATCCACAAGAAAAAACATGGAATCTGTAGATGAATATAAAAAAGGAGAAAAAGTTAAAATTATGATGAATTTTAGTCATTAAGCACTATCAATGAGTTGCTTCATCCTTCCATATTTTCTTCTTCTTCTGAATGATACAATATATTATAATCTTCTAAAACTTCCTTTAAATGACATATCTGACAAGTTATTTATGGATGGAGGCAGAGACTTTGTTCTCCTAACAAAATTAAGACTTCCAATCTTCTTATACGTCACCTATTCATACATCCATCCATAATTCAATGTTCTTCATTAGTCCGTCATTCTCTTCTAAATTTTATCCTCATGCAGAATTGAGTAGTATCACTGTCCATAACAATTTTATAAGAGAAAGGCCCTATTCGCAAGAAAAAGACAGATTTTGATATTCATCTTCTGATTTTATTCAGAAATTAATATTTTAAATTTCTTTTATATTTAAATTATGTTTTCTTTTGTTTGTATTTTATAGCCGTTTGGCAGTTTATTTTAGACAAAAGCAACGAATATTCAATAGGGGTGTTTATGTCTCCCTAAACTGCATCTCCCACTGTTTTCTTCCCCCTTTACAGTCCCTCTGTTTCTAGACTCCCTCAAATTCCTGTTTCTATTTTTTTGCTCATTCTACCATTTCTCTGCCTCTTTTACCTTCTGCCCAGCATCAATGAATTCATGCCATCATCTGTTAATGTAAATGCAGTAGAAGTTTGCTCTAATGGGAGGTGCAGAGGACCAGAGTTATCATCAAACGTTGAATCTCCATAATATTATAGACAAAACGCTGTAAGATGACTTATTTGCTATTGATTGAGATTCTAGATCTGCTCTATTAGCCATTATCCAAATATTAAAAATTTCACACCAAATGCTTTTTTGGTTATTATTCTCCCTTAATGCATTGGTTGGTGTTTTAATTTGGATGTGTTGGTATAGTCATAATGAAAATTATTTTCTTTTCAATATTCAACAACATTTTTCCCTTTGAAAATAGATACATCACCTGGACAGTCAAGAATGACAGCTGCCAAAAAAGTGAGGGGCATCCAATTGCTTTTCTCTCCTTCTCGAATAGCAAAAACTGGGCTTTAAAACTCCTATTTGACATAGGAGGTGGGAACGGAGGAGGCACTTTTAAGAAATGAAGGAGTCAAGCAAAAATTAATAGTAAATAATAAATTTAGCAAGTTGTAAGTATATGAGGAAGGAAAAAGATTTTTCCAGTAACGCAGTATATATATAATACACATATAAAATCAAGCCCATCGCATTCAATGTCATAATAAAATTAAAGAAAACACTCTTTCAAAGTGGAGAACAATCAAGCCGAAAATCAAAAGAAGCCAAATCAAGAGGCTTGCATGCATGAAGTGCTAATACACAATTTATATGACCACTAAACAATTGTTACAACACTTGGTGAATATTACTCAGATGCAAAAAGATTAGAAAATGCTGATCGCTACTTGCAGTGAGGGCAAGACTAGAAAATGCGAGTCCACTAAATACAAGATGATGTCCCAAGCTAATCAGGACGACAAAGCTAATCAGGAGCAATCAGTTGTATAAAATTGCAAAAGTGGAATATGCGCCACTTACATCTAAGGAGAAACTCAGCAATCCTTTGCATCTTATGAAGTTGAACAATTAGGACAGGAAGTATTAAGATTCTGAGAGCCAAGGTAGAGGAAGCTATGACCATCCACCTGGGAACCAGTTATTCAATAAGATATTGAAATTAGAAAATTGAACAATAATGGAATCAGGAAGACAGAAACCAAAATTTTAAGGATTGAAGAACGAATGGTAACATTAATTAAACAAAATACAAAAAGAAAATTGTGAAATGAAAAGATTTGATAAAATCAATTCATGTCCATAGTAATAACCAGATGTCAACAGGGCTCACCATGGAAGTCCGGTTAGATCATGAAATCCATCAAGCATTGAGGTCACAGCTTGAATAGGGAAAATGGACTCGTTACCATCGGTGACGCCAGCAGCCCCTTGCTCAATTCCATTCGAAAGATCCGGGAAAACCAGTGGATCACTACCAAAGTTATCACCGAGTTTTTCATGTTCCGAGTCATCGTCAGGAAAAGAAGTCGAGAAGGCACGCGAGGAAAAGGCACCAAGAACAGCAATAGAGTTCAAGGGCATTCGATAGTGAGGTCTGTAAGTATCATATGGAGGTGGAGGCCGTGATAGTGGCGGCGGCGGCGGCGGCGATGGTTTTGGAGACGTCGTAAGATGCTTAGTATTGACGAGTTGCGATAAATGGAAGAAAGAGGAGGAGAGACGACGGCGCCGGAGGCAGACAGAGAGGGCGGAGGTGGCCATGGAGAGGGCAGGTGGCTATAACCCCCATGATCCCATTTAATCTAAGTAAGAAGATAAAGAAATCTCATTGGCAATAAGATGCACAGAATCGTTGGCTACCTTACATCGAAGGAAAAATCACTGCAACAAGATTTTGAAACACCAATAAGTCGAATGAGGGAGCGAGATAAACAACCTAGTTTAACAGGTTTGAGACGTGACAGTGACCGGTCACCGGAGGGTGGCCACCGGCGGCAAGTTTCTGCGGGATTGTAGCTGGCCGCGGCGGTCTTGCAAGACGAAGGAAGACTTCGGCGACGGAGGGGGTTGACACCTGATGAGGAAAATAAAATTGTTGCACAACAATTGAGGCCCTAATGCTTCCTATAATTGGGAAATAATATAATTTAATGTTAAATCTATTTATCTAATTTAGAAACATTAAGGAAAATGGTTAATTATATAACCTATGTAGCATTACATGTCTAAACTATTCCAGCGTAATATTAAATTATATATCAATTAATAAATTAAATAAATTAGTTATATTTTTTTGCCCGAAAATAAATTAGTTATATAAAAAATGCTAAATATAAGAGATTAAATTGAATAGTGTCTTATATTTAATATCAAAATTTACCCCCTAAACTAGTTCCTACATTTAGAAGTTAGATGAGTATCATTATGTGCTAATTATAAAACTAAGTTGATTTTTTTAAGAGATTAAGGAAACTAATTAAATGATTTTAGACCATTTTTATTTTTTCTCTAAATTAATTAATTTAAATAATAAACTAATATATAATATAAGGATGCAAATTACAACATATAATATGATAAAGTAACTTATTTAATTTCTATTAAAAGTCAACTGATCTTATAATTGAGTCTTATAATTTGGATAGGAGGGGGTAACCATCTACTTTGACATATTTGAAAAGACTAGAATAACATAGTAAATAACAATAATTAACTCACGAATGATCGAATTTGGCTTTCTTCCTAAACCATTTATTATTATTTTCTCTCTTTTTTCTTTTTCTATCGTTGGATTAGAATCTCAACGGTCTATTTTCTCTGTTTTTTCCTTTTCTACCGTTAGATTAGGATCTTAACGGTCCAAATTTATCATATGTTTTTGCCATTCTTTTGAATCATTTTCCCTTTTCTATCGGTGGATTAAAATTTTAACGGTCCAGATTTATCATCTGTTTTTACTATCATTTTTCCTCATTTTCCCTTATAATAACATTTTTATCATATGATAAATCTAAACTATTAAAATCTTAATCCAATGATCCAATAGCATTAAAGGAAAAGGAGAGAAAATGATAAAAATGGAAATGGGAGGAAAGCCAAACCCGGGAATGATCATACCATCTAAGCAAGTAACCACAATTTTCAACGAGAGCTTCACCATGTGACTCTCGCATAGTCGGGTTCTCTCCTCCCTCGATAGAGTCTCCTATTCTTCCCCTTCTGTGCATGCTTTTGCCTTGTAACGTTAGTTTTCTTGCGCCCTTCTCTTTGGCCAGTGTGGGGCTTTTTTCACTTTTTACGGTTAGGGTTTTTGTTTCCTCTTTTATTATGTTCATCTCATATTGATCAGCGCAGAGGCATTTAAGGGAAGGAGGACCATATTTTTGAGATGTATGGAGGTGATGCAGTATATGACCAGGTTCAAGGGTGTTGGTGCTTCTCAAGATTCTTCATCTATCTACATTGATCTCAGCCTAGAACGTTTCTCTGCTCCACTACTTTCTCTTATCCAGTTTGGCCGGCAGTGGATCCTTGTTTTTCTTTACTGATATCTTATGGCTTTTGATCGGGGAAAACTCAGTGGCAATAGTTGGAGACTTTTTGGGCAGTTGGGTTGTCTACGTTCACAGTGGTGCTTCTCCCTATGGGACAGCGATTGTGTAGGGCTTATGAATATGCTCTCACGGTTGCAGATGTTTTCTCAAAAAAATGAGATTGTTAGGGTGATTCTTTGAACTCATATCCCTTATTTCCAACAAGGTAGAGGTGTTTCTACTTTATTCAGTGGCGGTGGCAACTCATGCAACTCTATGTCTTTAGCATAGATTAGGGTTTGTGTTGGTAGTGTTAATTGGGCTTAGGATTATGTTTATATTGTTTGGACTCTAGCCTTTTATTTTGTTGGATCTACATTGGACTATTGTATTGTCATCTCCTTTATATTAATATTATGTATACCTCTGGTCTTGGGCTCAACTGGCAAAGGGGTTTGACACTCTTACCAAAGGGAGGGGGTTCGATCCTAGAGTTAGTCAAGGCGTTAGGGGAGGTATCCTAGCTTCTGAGTGCCTAGTTAAACGCTTGAGGGTAATAGTCAGCTCGCCCTGCCCAACATTGGTATCACTTAGGAGGAAAGGAGATTTTGCCCTGCCCTTGGATTGGGGTGAACCCAACCTCTTTCCTAAAATTTTGTTATAAAAAAATAATAATAATAATATCATATATCTTTGTTGGGGAAAAAAAAAGTAGCCACAATTCTCACAATTTTAATCATGAATAATTAGAATAGCATAGCCAATACCAATAATTAATTAGCAAATGGCCATACCATATAAGCCAGTAATATCCATTTTTACAAAGAATTGTTGGTTCAATTACAAGTTTATTCAAAATACTTTTCTCCATGATTTTTTTGAAGAGGAAATTAATGAGGCAACCTCCTAAACTTCAAGATCCTACGTATCCTCACTATGTATGCAAGCTTTTAAAGCGTGTGTGTGTTTATATATATATATATATATATATATATATATATATATATATATATATATATATATCCTAAGCATGCTTCAAGGGCATGATACTCACCTTAGTGTTTGACACAATTAGACTTCAATGGTATGTAGAAGCTAGTAGTGTTGGTTGCTCAGCTTACAAGGATTAGTAATCATCTAATTCGTCAAGAATTAAATTATAACAGAGTTCAGTTGGGAAAAAAATCAGTGTTAATAATTAATTCATGAAATGCGGATCAAAATTTTATTTATAATTTAGTTATGTCTTCACATTAAACACACTCTGGTGTTGAGGGATTTTTCTTTGTATATGGTTATGGAAGAACTAGGAAAACTTTTTATTTTGGAATGTGTTCACTTTATCTCTTCAGTCCAAAAGAGAAATTGTGCTCACTGTTGCATCACTTCATTCTTTTTTTTTTGGAATGCATTCACCCCATTGCTACAGTTTGGAAGGATTGCTCATTTGAGGTTTGGGTTACCCATTGCAGTTAATGAAAATTCAATATGTAATATTAGACAAAATTCTTTGTTGGTTGAGTTGTTTAAATCTACTAAATTTATTATATTTGATGAAGAACATATGGTTTAACGTTTTTGTATTGAAGCATTTTATAGGACTTTAAAGGATATTATGTATTGCAACAGTCCATTTGGTGGGAAGTCTATATTGTTGGGCGATGACTTTCACCAACTATTACCTGTTATTCCAAAGGGATATATAAAGCTACTGTAGTGAATGCTTGCATCACTTCATCATACTAGTGGGACTCATGTATAGTTTTTCATCTCGCAAAAAACATAAGACTTGGTTCTTCCTTGAATCAAGATAAACATAACTAGAAGTGTTCTCAAAATGGCTTTTAGATTTAGGCGATGGTAAATTAGGTTTGTCACATGACGACATTACAAAGGTTGAGATTCATGAAGAATTGCTTATCGTAATTTTGAAGATATATGCATGCTATTGTGTCAACCACATACCCAAGCCTACTAGAAAGTTTAAGTAATTCATATTGCTTCAATAGTTGAGCTATTCTATGCTCTATGATTGAAAGTATCAACCATGTAAATGAATACATGTGTTCTTTATTATCTGGTGAATTGAAGGAGAATTATAGTTCTTATACTATTTGCAAGTTGTCTCAAAAGATTGATGGATTTTAAGATCTACATACCATGAAATTCTTGAATACAATTAGTTGTTTAGGTTTGCTAGTGCATAATCCTATTCTAAAGATTGGAGTACCTATAATGTTGTTAAGAAATATAGATCAAGCCGCAACGGAACCAGGTTACGTATCACACTTCTTAGAGAAAATGTTATTGAAACAATAACATTAAATAGGTTAAACCCAAATCAAAAGGTTTTAAGTCATAATGGATATGAATTCATTAGATAGTAGTCTTTCCTTTTCCTATGAAGAGGAGGCAATTTCCAGTTGCTTTATTTTTTTGTGATGACAATTAACAAGAGTCAAAGGCAATCATTACAATATGTTGGGTTATGCTTATCAAAGCCTGTGTTTACACATGATCAATTATTTATTACTTTATCAAAAGTTAAGAATATTGTATGTTTGAAAATTCTTCTAAACAATGGGAGTAATCATCAAAAGAATACAACTACCAATGTAGTTTACAGAGAGATATTCAGAAATCTGGAGCAACATGTCCAAGATGTTGCTAAATACAGTTTTTTGAATTTTTATCTCCGTTTGGGAGTTTTTTTTTGGTAGGTTATGTTGTGCTTTTTGTTTGTGGCCACCTTTCTTATGCGGTGGGTCAATGTAATGTGACTCTGTTGGTTGAGTGTAGACTGTGGATGCGTGTAATGTCAGGCTGTGCTTATATGTTATGTAGCTGTTAATTGGGTCAAGTTCTTGGTGTAGCTATGAATAATCTCATTCAATTCTTAAGTAGCCATTTTCCTATCCTATCAAATATCTAAATTTCTTTCTTTAAGCTTAAACTCCTAGTGAACTAACACGTAGGTTACATTGAGTTGTCTTCTCTTTTATGATTTTTTTTTTTGTTATTTCTGTCATATCAATTCTGTACAGAAAACATGAGATTCTAATTTTATTTTATTTTTTATATATAGTTGACTTCTCTCCGTTGCGGCTTCAGTCTGCTGCCATCATTTTTTCAAAATGACACCATTTTGGGGTGTAAAATGATAAGGCTGGACTATTTTTTTTTTTAAAAAAAAAGAAGATGGTGTTTAGTATTTTTAAGTATTTTTTTTAGAAGTATCTAGTATTGATCTTAAAATATTTTTTAAGTAATATATAGTATTCTAAAATAATTTTTGATGCTTTTAACCATTTAAAATATTTTTTTCAATTGTACCTAGTGTCATAACAAATTTAGTACAATTTTACTCTTAATGTATTTAGTCTTTTTGGTCCTAAAAGCTTATTTTAGGTCCGGTTATGAAATAGCTTTTTAATACTCTTTTAGGGTTTATTTTAGGTGATAATTTAATCGGTGTAGATTTTCTCTATTCATTTGAAAGCTATTTAAAGTTATTTTAGGGATTTTCTTAATTGATATATTGACAAAGTGAAGTTAAAATAAGCCATGGATTAAATCATTGTAATTACTTTATTCTGGCTTAAAGTGAGTAATTTGTTGGTAGAGATATGCTTTTTAGTCACCAGTTTGAATTGACGTTGGAAAAACACGTTTATACAAGTCGAAATAAAACTCTTTTTATAATCTTATCTCCTATACTATAAATCACGTTAGAAAAGCAGTTTCTACCGCTAATCCAAAGCAGCTTATAATTAGAGCTCGAGTAATGTAACTTAACTTATTAATTAAATTGCACAAGGCATTATGGGTTATCGATCACTTTTATATCCATTTTCTCATTTGGATTTTTCCAGTCTAATACTTCTTGCCACTCCCCAATTCATAATTAGCCCCCAACACTATCCAATATCATACACAGTACTACATGATCTAACACTTAATTGCTTAAACAAAAAGTGTACTTTCTCTCTTGTCTCCAATATAAGAATTAGTATAGAAGGTACATACACATTACTACATTAATTGAGCTCAGGCTTATTAATTGCTTGAACAAAAAGTATACGTTCCCTTCTCTTCAATATAAGAATTAGTAGAGAAATTTGTAATTTTAACTCTAGATGTAAGACTTCAATTCACTTTATATTAGTCCAAAAAAAAAAAATCCACTTTATCACCTAAATCTATATTTTTTAAATAAAATCTCCCTATTTTACACATATTAAGGTTGTTTTTACCGAGGGAGCTAGTAATTCTCTAATACAAATTATTAAAAAGGGTATACTTTAGTAGAATGAACACATATTTTCATAAATAACTAAATAAACTGATTTGGTTAATCTGTATAAATTAATTACCCAGCTCACCCCGTAAAGAGTGTATAGACAAGAATGGCCTGGACCTACAAGCTCATAATTATAAAAGAGAAACTTATTTCCAATGGCATTACAGGGAGCACTCAAAATGTACAAAATAAAAAAAGGGGGAAAACCTTGTAAAGGTACAATGACAATTGGTCAGATGAATTATGTGATAGAGTCGACATCAACCATGAAGTTTTTTTAATCATGGATTACACATCACACCTAATTAATTATTTCCCCCCAAAAAAAAAACATAGCAATATATATATAATAATAATAAATAAACGAAGACAATAATGTCTTAAAAAAATTCAAGGCGTTTGGATATTGTTGTTGCTCTCTAGCTTTGCTCTCAGATCTTTTCTCAAAATCTTGCCAGATGGAGACTTTGGAATTGCATGAACGAAGTACACTCTGTGTAATCTCTTGTAAAACACTACCTGTAATATTCAGAGTAAATTAAATACACACATATTAATATTATTCTCTAGCTTTGCTCTAATGAAGCTCTTTTCTCATTGTCTGTATTATTTGTCCTAAATCGGTCCTTACATTTTTAAACATTTAAGATTTAGTCCTCGTCATTCATTGGGAGAGTTAGCCTGTTGGAGCTTGCAATTTGAGTTGATTTCTAATTTTAAATTTGCAATTAAATTCTTAACTTGCCCAAAAATTACAATTAAATTCATATAATTTATAGTACCTCTAGTCCTAATTAAATGTAGAACATATTTTGTGGTACAGAATACATCGTATATTTAGAATTGGAGGAGTATTAATTTAAAGAATTGCATGCAATCTTAATATATAACTTGAATAGATGTGATTAAGATAATAAAAATAGTAAAAATGTATTCCCTTCGGTGTTCAATATAAGATATATTTACCTATTTGATAAAATTAAGGAATGTGGTTATAGGTTAGATAATATAATATTATTTTCTAAAACACCTAATCATCTTCTTTAATTCTTTAATTCCTCTTTCTCCTTGATTATTGTGAAGGAAGCATTAATAGGAATAAATTAAAAAAAATGACAAATATGAAAACTATGTATTATATTTAAGAGTAATATCAACTTTTTAAATTTATCTTATATTAAGAATCGGAGAAGTAAAATTAATGAATTTAAATTAACTCTGTATGTTAAAATATGAAAAATGAAATAAAAAATACTAGGATTGAATTAAAATATTTTATATTAGAAACTTGATTAAAATAACTTTTAAAATTATATAGATTATATTTAGAGTTGAATGACTACAAAACCAAAAGTAAAAATGACAAGCATACTAAAACTTAATCACTAGGAAGTTATATAAACCGAATATTAAAAAGAGAGAGAGAGAATCAAGACTCGAGATGCCAACACATGAAAACTCGAATATTGTAGGAATCCAACCAATACGGGGAAAAAAAACTACAAATGATACAAGTAAATAAATTATAAACATCAAATATAATGTTGAAATGACAATAAAATGAAGGGAACGTACCTGTTTAGCTATGTATTCTTTTACAGCCTCTTCCGTAAGATCAAACCCATTTGACCTCACCACAAAAGCAACAGGAACTTCACCCGCAGCCTCATCCTTTTGCCTGTTCACATGTTTTTAATTAATTGATTTTTATAAATACCACTCTCCATCTCCTTATTATATATATATATATATTAGAACCTCCTAATACATTTTTCATAATATAACATGTTTGTTTAAATTTTTAATTTGTTTTACCTAGTATCCATAACTAACTATAAAACACTGTAACTAATTAACCAAATTCTTCTAACTAATGATTTTTATCAAGGTAACTCTAACTAACTTTCTTAACTTAAGTAAAGTAGTTAATAGTAGCTTATAAAAAGGAGTGGAAAAATATATGCTATTAGCATTATTATTTACAACAAACAATGAATTTATTGATTCTTTTAAATTGAAAATGTTATAGTATGTATGTATAATTAATCACATATATAAGCTATACATTGAATTAAGTAAGTAATAAGCAAATGATACTTACGGGACGACAGCTGCGTCTGCAATGGAAGGGTGACTTACGAGAAGGCCTTCAAGTTCTGCTGGTGGCACCTAATTAAAAGGACATATAATAACATTAATAAGATGGATTCTTCGTTCTGAGGGGATTTTCGCCCGTTATATTGCCATCCTTAACTTGTAAATATTGCATTGGCATGGAGATATGCGATACAAATTAAAATTGCTATTACTCAAAGGTCTTTCTGCACAGTGCCATTAACATATTAATAAGTGGGGATAAAGCTATATACGGAGGATGGTGTTGGATTATATATATTTTTAAGGGAAAAATTGCAGTCAGGTTCCAATTAATAGACTTAATGACAATTAAATCTCTTAAAATCATCAAATTGTAGTGAAGTCCCAAAGAACATGGGTACAATTAATTCTAAAAGTGAAAAATACAATCTTGTCCCTTGTTGATTTTAGGAAAAACATCTGAAAATTTTAGGGCTTGGTCGTGTTCGAAAAAGTTGAGCTCTTTAAGAATGATGGTACCTTGAAATTTTTGAAGAATAATGTTATTCTGAAAGTAACTAAAAGATAATAATTTTGTCACTTTCAATTGTAAATGTTCACAGTCGCCATCAAATATTTAATATTCAATGTTAGGTTTTTAATGGTTGGGATAAATTTACTCCTTATTTTTATTTAAAACTTTCAAGACGAAATTACTATTTAAAAAACATATAAATAGCCAATGCTGGTAAGTAGGTAATTTTAAGACAAAATTACACATTAACCTTACTACCTCCGGTCCTAATTATAAGACATAGTTGATTTTTTTTGGAGAGATTAAAAAAACTAAATAAGTTACTTAATCATTTCATATGGTATGTATTCTTAAATTATATATTAGTTTATTAGTTAAACTAATTAATTTGAAGAAAAAAATAAAAATAAAAACATTTTAAAGTAATTTAATTAGCTTCCTTAATTTCTCTAAAAAAGTCAATTATGTCTTATAATTAGGACCGGAGGGAGTATTATATAAGAAGAAGAAAGAAATAAATAAGAGGTAATTAAGATGAAGGACCTGGAAGCCTTTGAATTTGATAAGCTCCTTCACTCGGTCGACAATGAATAACTCGTCGTCGTCATCGACGTAGCCAATATCCCCAGTGTGCAGCCATCCCTCTGCATCTATTGTTGTTGCTGTCGCCTCCTCATTATTCAGATATCCTGAATATATAATAATTAATTAATAATGGACTTTGACTAATTAATATTGATGTATTAATTAATTAATATAGAGTAGTACGTACCTTTCATGATTTGGAGGCCTCGGATGCAAATCTCACCAGGCTGGTTATAGCCAAGAGAGAGACCAGTTTCAGGGTGAAGAACTTTGAGCTCTGCGTTTCTCACCACTGTGCCACATGAACCTGACTTTGTTGTGAATGCTTCTCGTGCAAATCCCAGGCACATTGACAACACTGGCCCAGCCTCCGTCATTCCGTACCCCTTTAAAACACTTCCCATTATTGATGAATACTATACCTTCTTCAATATATGTAACCAATACTACGACAACTTGCTTCCAATATTTATGATTATGACAAGTACTCGCAAAATACATAGAGAAAAAAACTAATTTCTACATTTAATAGCGCGGTTAATGTGTTCTGATCTTTACAAGTATTGATTACTATTGACTAGAACCTGCACTACGTTTCCAGAGCTTATCTAATGGGCCATACCCCTATCTTCTACATTTTAAGTTCCATTCTCTAGCTTGCTTCTAATGTCAAAAGGGGAAACTTTCATTTGTCGTCGTATCTGCCAACCAAAAAAAAAAAAAAGAGTTCCTTAAAGAGTAATTTTAAATCTGAAAATAAAGTCAACACCAACTCATCTAATCATTGATGTCTAAATTGTAATTCTTTTCGTCTTTATCTATCTTTTTTTTTTAACTTCAAACTTGAATAATTTTCTACACAATATATAAATAATAAAATTAGTTCCAGGAAATAAAAATTAAAAATATACAGTATTGTCACCTAATCAATCGGAACACAAAAATCCTCTCAATTATGCTAAGTTTGGTTGATATTTCTAATAATTTATATTGGATAGACTTTGCTTAGCTTCACAAGATACATTGACTTTTCTACTCTTGGCAACACGCTAAGTACCACGTTAACGGTTAACCTTCCCAACAAAAGAAAGACGAGAATGTTGAGAAAAGCAAGCCATCGCTATCATTCCCAACATATGCTATTTTTCTTTTAAAAAAAAAATCAAGAAACATTAAACTCCAAATTTGCAATATACTCCCTCGGCTTTTAATTATAAGTCCTAGTTAATTATAAGTCCTAGTTGATTTTTTTAAAAAAGGTTAGTGAAGCTAATTAAATTACTTTAGAATGTTTTTATTTTTTTCTTCAAACTATTTAGTTTGACTAATAAACTAACATATAATCTAAAGATAGACAGCATATAAAATGATTAAAAAACTTATTTAGCTTCTTTAATCTCTTTAAAAAACTTAACTAGGTCTTATAATTAGGGCGTGAGGTAATAATATAAATATGATTTGTTGATTAAGTCTTTAAAAAAAAAGTCTTTGACTGTAATCGCGGAAAGGGTGGAAGAGTTGACCCCATCTTAAATTCCAATTCCTTCCTGCCAAACCATGCATGACAAAAATCAACAAACAATTTTTTTCCTAATTTTAAATGGCGAAGAAACCCCTTTGTTATTCTAATATTTGCGGTTCTTTTTCCTTGAAAATAACAAATCTTCTAAAAAGTCAAAGATAATTGAAAATTAGATCGGTTTTTTGTTTTTGCAAAAACATGGCTATAATTTCAAAAAGTCATACTCCTAATGATCTAGAATAAATCTCTGTAACTCTAAATCTTACAACAGTTTAATTTTTAAAGTAGTTTAATGCAGTTTTTCCTCTGGGCAAAAACAAAATAAATAAATAAATGCAGTTTTTACAAACATTGTAATTATCGTAATGCACTAACATTACTCCACATGGGTAGTTAAATGTAGTTTTGTCATCATAAAGCATAAAATTTAAATTTCATCATTTTCAGTTTCTGGCGGCCCATCCGTCCGCCGCTGGCGAGTATTTAATGTCTAACTAAAATGAACCTAAACGACGGCGATGTTCATGTGAATGTCTTGTTCTTACCTGACCCAAAACGGCCTGAGGCACTCTGCTTCTAAGAGCGTCCTCCAGCTCCTTCCCCAGCGGCGCCGCCCCGGATAACACCAACCGAATCGAGCTCAGGTCGTAGTCCGCCACCATCGGATTCTTCGCCAACGCCAGCACCAGCGGCGGCACCACCATCGCCACGGTCACCTTATGCTTCTGCGTTAGTTCCAGCAACGCGCCAATTTCAAACTTATGCATCAGCAACACCGCACTTCCCGCCCTCAGCGCGCACAATAACACACTGTTCAGAGAGAATATGTGAAACAGAGGAAGCACACAGAGCAACACGTCCTCTGGTTTCAGGTACAGGTTCGGGTTCTCGCCGTCCACCTGTTGCGCCACGCTCGTTATTAAGCTCTTGTGAGTCAGAATCACGCCCTTGGGCAACCCTGTCGTTCCGGAGGAAAACGGCAGCGCCACGGGATCGTCCGGGTCGATCTCCACCTCCGGCACCTCGTTCTCATCGGCTTCCGACACCACCGAGAAATGCAGGCACTTCTCCGGCGGATCATCGATGGTGATCACCTTAAGCTGATCCTCTCCAATGTCATTGCCGGCCTCGTGATCCCGGAGCTTTCCAACGTACGCGGATTGCGTGATGATCAGTTTGGCCTTCGCGGCATGGAACTGCTTGAAGATTTCGTCAGCAGTATAGAACGGATTCGCCGTACTGACCACAGCGCCGATCATTGAAGCAGCAAAGAACGACAAAACGAATTCAGCACAATTCTGAAGCAAAATCATAATCACATCGCCTTTCTTGAGCCCAAGCTTGGAGAATCCGGCGGCTATCTTCCGTGACTGCAGGTGAACTTCCGCGTAGGAGTAAATTTTCCCGGTGGAGCCGACGATGAGGCAGGGACGATCAGCGAATTGGGCGAGATTCTCGAAGCAGTAAGTGTGAAGAGGAAGATGGTTGGAAATAGGTATGTCTGGTAATTTAGACCTGAAAATATGAGTAGTTTGGGCGGAATTCGCAGAATTTGCTTCATTTGAAGCAGGCTTTGGAGAAGGATCAGAGAGGTCCGGTTTTTGCTGCGATTCAACGGAAATCATGGTTGAATTGAGCAGAAAAATTACGAAGAGATTGACTAGGTATGATCGAAGATAAGAAGGTAGCTAGAAATGAAGCAGCGAAACGGGCAAGAAGGAGGAGTTGAAATAAATACAAAGGAGGATGAGAAGAAATAAATAAAATGTAAGGAGTGGGTAGGTGGAGGAAGGAAAGATGTTAGATGAGAGCACAAGTGGAGTGCCAAGTCTCACGTTCAAAACCAAGCATTCCTCTCTTACTTACCTACCTAACTCATCTTCTGTCATCTTCTTCTCATTTCTATCTCTATCGATCATCTCATCTAACATTTATTAAAAACATTAAGAAATATATATCACCCATTTATTAGGAAAATATTGCAGATATATAGCTTCCTTCATTTTCCATGTTACAGCTTAAGATAACAGTAAAATTAAGAGAACTTTTTTTTCCTTTTTGGAGTGACCACTTCTCTCATAGCCTATCTGAAATTTTTTAGTACTTTTCATGTCCCAAACACAGAACATAGGACTCATTTTGAGATGGATTTTAGTTCTAAATATAATTTTTTTTTCTATTTATCATTTTTAAATTAATTTGTGTAAGTTATAAATTAGTAGATAATCTCATGTTACATATCAATATTAGACAGATTATGTCATATATTTTAAAGAGAATCCTAATTAAGTTCATATAAGATTATCAAAACCAAAACTGAGTCTACACTTTAAAAAAAAAAAAATTAATCAGGTCAAGAGGCGTGCTTAAAGATTTATGAAAGTTGCTAAAAGATCTGTATGCCCATATGTTACTAAAAAGGATAATTGAATATAGTTAAAAAGAAAAAGAGATTTTTAAATTATGCATCGTCTAACTTTAAATTAATCAATAACTATCAATATAATTATTATAAATTTGTTATATATATATATTATTACCTACGTTTGGCACATATATATTTTTTTTTTAAAATATGATCATGGATTTATATATTTATATCTATATATATAATATATTAAATTTTTCATAAAACGTTAACTTATAAATAATACCACTCACTTTTTTTATTTTCGTACAACACAATCAAGATCAATCTACGTCGATCTAAGTAATAAAAATAAAATACTCCCTACGCTCCTAATTATAAAACATATTTAATCGATTTTGAGAAGATTAAGGAAGAGAGTTAAATTAGTTCATTTTACTTATTTTCTTAAAATGCCCTCACATAAATTTTCAATGACATTAACATACTTCCCCAACTTAGAATCTTCCTTCCATGCTTTCTAATTGAAATGATGGTCTTGCTATATATACATAGATGTATGTGTATGTACACACATATGTATGTATGTATGTGTATGCATACACATATATATCTACAACCCAAAAAAATAACAAAAAACACATACACCCCCCCCCCACAGATACACACACATATCTACACACAAATAGAAATCCCTACATCCCTCCTAACACACACGCGCACACACACATATACACACATCCACACACACATAAGTATATGAGTATATACACATAAATATATAGACACATACGCATATACATAAACACACACTCGTATATATTTATATAATTTGTGTGTATGTCTATGTGTGTATGTAAATATATGAGTATGTGTCTATGCATATATGTGTTTATATATATATAGGTAAATTAACGTTAAGTCATTGATAAACAAATTAAAATCCAACAATTTAAAAGTTTTATTGACTGAAGAATTCTATGCACCTAAATACATATACTTACTAAAAATTAAACACATTTGAGAAAATAAAATAGGGGTGTTTTAGGAAGAAATTAACAAAAAATTAATTTTTTTTCCTATAATTAAAACAAAAACCAACTCTCAAATATTGTTCTATAATTAGGACCGAGAGGGAGTCCTTAGTAAAATTTTAAAATCTTTTGCTTCCTAACTGCGAAGCTTTTTATAAAATGAGTGGATTATGGTTAATCTTTTTATTTTATATTTCATCATGTTGTGTGTGTGTGTATTTCATTCATTAATTTCTAAAATTTTAGATATAAATATACACTTGGTCCTCTCTCTGGCTTGTCTAATGTTGCCTACGTTTTAATAACTCTCTATATACTTGCTGAGCAGGGGCGGACCCGGGTGGTAGGCCCCGCCAGGAACATCCGTTTCTAAAATTATGTCTGCTTCAGTGGTACTCGTAATACAAATTAACATCACAGGCCTCTGGTTGGGATTTTATCACAGATAAACTATCACGTAAGACACACCACACCGTTAATTATTCACCCATAAGAGATTTGATATTATTATTTTTTAAAAAAATTCTTGTTTTAAGTTTATACAAAATAATTGTTTGATTAGAAAAATATAATTTTTAATCCTTAATTTTCTTCAAATACTCATTCAGGTAATTGATTTTCACCTAAAGGAGTAAATTTGTATTTATTTTTCCAGTTTTTACACCAACTATTGAAATATCTTTCTCTACTATTAAGATAGTCAAGAATATACTTTGAAATATAATAGAAGACCAATTTCTTGATTATTCTTTGATTACATGCATTGAGAAAGAAATTGTTTTGAGTTTTAGCACGAATTCTCAATTATAGATGAGTTTAACAATATGAAAACACTTAGATTAAGATTCAAATGAAGTAATCTTAATTTTTGTAATAGACTTCTTTTAATTTTTTGTATATTAGGTTTGTATTGTATTTCAATTACTCTTATTTATGATATAATATTTTTTTTATTTTCAACCCTTCATTAAAATTCCTGCATCCGCCGGACCATCTACATATCAAGAATTTAATCTTCATGTTTAATTATTGATTTGTATTATGAAGATTAATTCTGGGTCCCCATGCACACGGTTTCATTTTATTTATTCAAGTTTGTTGGCAATGAAACAAAAGAATCTAAATTGTTGTATTATTTTATGCAAAGGAAATAATAATTAAGTTTGGTTAAAGCGAAAAAGTTATGCTGGAAATTATATGTGAAATCCTCGTGTTTTTAATATGTTTAAGTGATTTTTTTCTTGCTTGAAATATGAACATCACGCTACACAAATTATTTAGGGACTGTTTCGTTCGATCCTATAACACCTTGCAGTATAGTGCAATTCAATACAATGGTAATGCAATGCAATATTAAATATAGGGCTAGTGTTTTGTTTGATTTTTATGTAAGGTGCAAAGGGTTATTTTCTCAATAATTATTTAAAATAACTATATCACACAAAGTCTATTTTACTCTTAATATAATCTTTGAAGAAAAAAAGTGACGACTCATTACGTTGCTTTATAATAACCATCACGTTATCTCACCGAGGATCGTTCGATGTTGATGATTATAGTTAGGGGTGGCAAAAAATCACCCTGCCCAGCTCAAAAAAAAAAAAAAAAAAAGAAGTTTGGAAAAAATTGGACACAATCGAGCTGGGCATTTTTGTGGGCAGGGCTGGGCTGGGCATCAGGCAAGGTATGCTACACTGCCCATTTGGCCATGCCCAGTAAGTAAATATATTATTATATTTGATAAAAATATTTTTTATATAATAGTTAATAGACTTATATTATATTATATGTTTACTAATACTCTAATATATCTATTGAGTATTTGACCATTAATCCATTATATTACTAATGTTGTCTTGTATTTAATGGACTATGAATGTTATTTAATTCTTTATGTATGTGTGTTTGATTATTTGTTAAAACATATAATAGTATTGTTAATTTCAAGACTCAAATTGTAAATTTATTTTGGAATATTCTAAAATGTATAATTATGGATTACATTTGAAGTTTACAAATATTGTTTATCATGTATGATTGAAATTATTTTTTTTTTTCCACATAAAGTGTGGTGGGTATCATCATTTGGGTAGGGAAGCCCGCTTTGCCCAGCCCATTATTGCCCAACCTGAAAATGTTAGGGCTTCTATCAGGCAGGGCCGGACACCGAGCTACATTTTACTGCCTAATAATCATTCGAGTAGGGTATTAGGATGGGGTCTCGCCCTGCCCATGCTCACCCCTAATTGTAGTGGTGGAGGCGACAATAACAGTGATGTAGCAATGGCAGGTGTTGACAGCTACAACTGTGGAAGAGGAAGTAGTGGTGGAGGTGGTAGCAACTAGGGGGGCAGTGATAACGGTGGAGGAGGAGGTAATGGTGATGACGACAACAATAATAGAGGTGGTAGTGGAGGGGGTGGTAGCGACGACGGTGGAGGAGGAGGTAATGGTGAAGACTGCGGTTGTGGAGGAGGAGGCAGTGGCGGCGGCGATAATGGTGAGGTAATGGCAATAAAGGAGGAGGTAGTGGCGTCAATGGTAGAGGTGGTGGAGGCAGTAGGTAGTGGCGACGGAGCGGGTGTCGACGATGGCGATGGAGGAGGAGAAGGTAGAGGTGGTGATGACGAAAACAATGGAGGTGGTGGTGGTGATGGCGACAAAGACGAAGAAGGTAGTGGCAATAACTATAATGGTGGAGGGGACGGTGGCCATTGGGGTAGGGTGGTGGCGGTGATGTGAAGGAGGAGGAGGAGGTAATGGGTGAGGGTCCCAATGGTGGAGGTGGTGCCAATGATGAGGGGTGTCAGCGACGACGATGGAGGAGGAGGAGGAGGGAGTGTCGGCAGTTGTTGTGGGATGGTGTGACAATTGAAATGAAATAAGGGAAATAAACATAAATGAAACTAAAAACGAATTGAACTTTTTCAAACATGCAATAAGGTGATGAGAAGTATTCATAGAAGGAGAGGTATTAATAAGGATTACCAATTTTTTAGTAATCATCATTGTTATAGTAAACTCTATTATCATACTAAAAAACAACCAAACACTCTTATCTTAGTAATGCAATCATGATTACCATTACATCTTTGCAATGTGATTGTACCAAATGGGCTCTTAAGTATATCGTCATTGATATAGCTATAAATATATATAAATACATGATCATATTTTTTATAAAATTTATTGTCAAACATTTGAAGTTAAAATTAAATAACAAAGCATGCTGATTATATTGAACAGTAATTAATTACTTTAAGTTAGATGATGTCTAATTTAGAAATCTTATTTTTCTTTTTTAACTACATTCAATTTTTCTTTTAAACAATTGAGGGGTATTCTCTTCTTTTAACAACATTTAGAAATATCTAATTAAGCCTCTTGACCTCATTAAGAATTTGATAAAAGTGTAAGCTCAATTTTAGTTTTGACTATTTCAATTGAATTTAATTGGGATTTTCCCTGTATTTTATAATTAAATAATTTATTAAACTTCATTAGCCTCTCCAAATTAAATAAATAGGCTTGAAATTAAAGATTAGATGAGTTTCATTTTTCATTTTTACTCCATCAATTATTAGTTGGTCTCATCTAGCTAAAAAAAAAAAAACTTATTAGTTGATCTCACTACTTTAATTATTTCACTTTTACTCTCCATAGATAATGGTATTTTTCTTAAAAAAAAATATGTTACATTTTTTATATGCTTATTTTTTTGGTACATAAATGCTTATTGTCTTTAACTATTTTTTTTTAAAATTTTTTTCTTATCTTCATTTTCTCCGTGTCTTCAGAAAAAAAAAAAAAAAGATAGAAAGGATAGCTTTTATAAATTTTATATTGGACAGAGTTTAAGAAATGAGCCATGCTACGTTGTTTGATTTACAAATAACTTTTTTCCTATATATATCTATATATTGATTACTCAAAGGATTAACATATAATAAATATTTTGAATAACCTTAAAAATAATTATTTAATCATAAATTTATTTAAAGCTAGATTAATGAAAAATGATAACTCAGCAAATTTAATCAGCGACTATGTAATTAAACACTAACAAAACATGCTTACATTTTAATATGATATTTTTATATTTTAAATTGTGTATATTTGAAATGTATTTAAATAAAAACAACCCTATCATCCCTCTACGGTTTCAAGTCATCCCTAACATCTTTGTGGTCGCAAACATATTTTTGCTCTCATCCTTGTGGGTAATCACAAACCGTCTGTATACAAGATGAAGATATATATAAATTAAAACTCAACAAAGTAGCAGATTATATAACCTTTGTGTTAGCAGCTACTAAGGGAGTGGGGGATGAATTGTATGGTACTACCTCTACCTCTAGTCTTAAATATAAAATTGAATTAATTTTTTTTGAAAAGTTAAAGAAGCTAATTAAATTATTTTAAAATAATTTTAGTTATCATTTTTTTTCTTAAATTAATTTGTCTAATTTATAAATTAATATATAATTTAATCATACACAACACATGATATGATTAAATAACTTAATTATATAGCTTTATTAATCTTGAAAAAAAAATCAACTAGATTTTATATTTACTATGAATAGTATTAATTGCACTATTTAGGGATTATAGGTTACGTTAGTTTGGTTTTACATTTCTGGTCTTCTTTTGTACATTTTTCAGTGGGGGAAAAATATTAAATAAGCAAATCGGATTGAAACACCAACAACAAGTCTATCCTTTCCTCCCTCCATGATAAATTAAGAGGGAGGACTTTGGAGAGCCAATCATTTGCGGGATGGGTTGTCGTTCCTCATATAGAGATGTTTGCATCCACAAAGATTTTTGGGAATGAAAATTACATTCTAGTCTCAAAGATCAGAATTAATTACAAAAAGTCCCGTGTCAAAATTCCATTACAAAAAAATCTCAAAAAAATATTTGGGGCTTTTTTGTAATTAATTGAAAAATTCTCAATCCGTATTTATAACTGGAAATGCTATATTAACAACTGAAAATGTTATATTAACAACAACAATTCTCAATTGTTAATATGGAATTTTTGTTGTTAATATAGCATTTTCACTTGTAAATACAGATTGAGAATTTTTGTTGTTAATATAGCATTTCCAGTTATAAATACGAATTGAGAATTTTTCAATTAATTACAAAAAAATCCCAACTAGGGATGTCCAAAAATCCGGAGGTCCGGTTTGACCCGTCTTGACCTGGTCTGGTCTGGTCCAGCCCGATAAATGAAAAAGCAACCCGAAGAGACAAATGGACAACCAGACCGGATAGGGTCATCAGGTCAGACCAGGTTTCGGGCTGAGTATTAAGACCTATTAGTTCAGTCCAGTCCAGCCCGATTTCTTTGTTTTTTTTTCCTCTTTTGCTTCATCCCTAACCTTTTAATATATCTCCTCCAAGTCGCAACATCCCTGACAAATTTCATAATCATAAAGCAGCTTCTCACTCGGCCTCCACCCTTCAAATCTCATCTCAATCTTTCATCAGAGACTCAAAGTCATCATCTTTTTCTTTCATCTATTAATGAATCATCGTTAGTCTCCTCTTCCATTGCCAAGCTTTGTTGCCACCATATTTTTTTCTCATCGCTGAAGTCCACCGAATCATATATGTATGATTGTGTTATCATTCTCGCTTTCTTGTTATCTCTTTCAGCATCTCACTATCTTCAACATCTAGATCTCGTGGGTGCCTTTGTTTTCCCTCCTCCTTCATTGCAAGTTACAGGTTCACCGACTCCATAATTATTTTGGCTGATGTATGCAGATTAGAGGCTAAACACGGTGGTGGTGATGGTGGAGGAGATGAATATTTCCTTGTGGATGCGCGAGTCGACACAGTCGCCAAAGGGTGGATTGGTTGAGGTGGTGAAGGTGGAATAGCAACAGGAAAAAAAAAAACAAAAAAAAGTCTTGGACCACTTGGGCTTTAGAAAAAAAAAAACAAAAAAAAAGGTCCTAGACTGCTTGGACCAGTCCAGGGCACTAGTCTGGTCCAGCCCGAGCTTGGGCTAGTGCTGGACCAGACCGGACCTTGGACTAATTTGTCCAGCTCGAGGCCCCTCCTAGACCAAACCTCGGGTTGACCCCCAACCCAGTCTGGTCTGGTCCATGGACATGCCTAGTCCCAAGAGACTTTTTGTAATGAGATTCTGGTGTGGAACTTTTTTGTAATTAATTCTGGTCTTTGAGACCCAAATGTAATTTTCCCAAGATTTTTTATCTTAAATATTTTTTAAATTTTAAAAACTTAAAATATAAAAATATTATATTAAAATATTTTTAAAATATTTTGTAAGCATTTAATTAAATAATTATTAATTAAATTTTTTGAGTCAATATTTTCCATCAAAGAGACTAACAATGTTAAGTTTAAGGAACTCAAATTGCACTTTATAAATTTAAGAGAATGTAAAATGAAACCTCATGTATACTTAAAAACTAAAAATATGTTTAGTTTTAAATTTATGATTTGTAGTTTTTAAAGCAAAAGTATTTAAGGTATTAGTTTGGTCCTATAACTTTAAGAAATGTATTTTTAGTCCCTTATCTCTAACTGTAGCTATTAAAAAAAATTGATGATATTAATATTGACAAAACATATAAAGCTTAATTTTCAAAATACTCATGATTGTTAAAAAAAAAAAAAAATCATCATTTGATACCAATAGTATTAGAGTTAAAAGATTAAAAAGATGATTTTTAAAGGTAAGGAACAAACTGAAATTATGTATAAAATTAGAGGACCGAGGATACACTTTTACCTTTCTTCAATGAAAAATTCTTACTCATACTTCTTAAATTTCAAAGGAAAAACTCGCAAAAATAACAAGATCAAATTGTAACTTTGAGAAAATTAAAGTAAACAGTAACTTCGAAAATCACCAGAGATTTTTGTGAATATTTCTTCATTTGCATATTTAAATAAGATTAATTAATTTTTTTATTAATTATAAAACTAATAATAATTAAAATGTAACTTAAAATGAACTATAATATTTTAAAAATAAAAATATAATAAAATGTCCCAAAGTGTACAATCAAAACAAATAAATTTATTTTTTGTAGTTTGAATTTATATATTGTTAGGGTTTGGAAGATCATATATGTTGCATACCCAAATTTATTTTTTTAAAAAAACAACAACACAATGATAAAATAAGCTTGAGCTTTTGTGCGTGCGTGTGTTAGTTGGAGAGTTTAAACAACATGACAAATTTCGGGATTTTTTAATTCATAAATTAATCTAGATATGTAATATTTGTTGGACTATCATTAAATAATAATAATGACCGCGTTCCTAGATTCTGTTTATCTTTTTTTTTTTTTTTTTTTCAATCTAGAAACATTAAAATATTTTAATGTCTTAAA
Organism: Acacia confusa; assembly: GCA_037074495.1. Taxonomy (NCBI): domain Eukaryota; kingdom Viridiplantae; phylum Streptophyta; class Magnoliopsida; order Fabales; family Fabaceae; genus Acacia; species Acacia confusa. Next base: position 38,500,432 of record CM073502.1, on the reverse strand, counting down.
AATCTCTATTTTCACTTAATTCTATTAAAGCATTTTGAATTTGGAACAGCAAGCTTTATAGTTTTTTTTTTTTTTAATCAGATCCTTCTATTTTTATCTGATTTTTGATTAGGTTCATTAGATTTTTCCTCTTCATAAAAAATATGAGAAACTATAAGAACATGATTAAAAGAAACAATAGAGACCAGACTAAAAACAAGTAAAACTCTGGAGTTTTGGTAAAAGGGAAAAACGTACATCAATCTGATTAAGAATTGAGTAAAACTATATGGACTTAGAAACTAATTTTCTCAAATTGTTATAAGCGGATAATGATCTTTTACTCTATATATATATGCACCTTATCTGTAGCCATATATAATTTGTGGCACGTGAAGCTAATTATATTTCTCATAATTTTAGTTTGTATATAATTTTCATTTCTTAATCACATTTTCTTCCGGTGAAATTCTACTAAGTTGACTTTGTTCTATAGTAATTGTCATCAGGGTCTTATTTTTGTGGTAGTGCTCCGGGCCCTGAATTTTTACCAGGATCGTTGGAACTTGAAAAGATGATTTATACAGTATGGTTACATCTTTTTGGCACTCAACATAGTTTTTGGGCTTTTAATTAAACCTCTATTTTTTCGATTCCCAAAACTGATAAACTCCAATGTTTTAGAGATTAGGTCAATTTCTCTGTAATGTTTCCTACAAAATAATATCTAGGGTTCTATGTAACAGACCTAAGAAGATACTTGACTACTGCATTGCCCCTAATCAGTGTGCGTTCTTTGTTGAAGGGACGTCTCATTACTGATAACATCTTTAATAGCAGTTGATATCATGCATCAAGCGCACTCTAGTCGTCTTGGTAGGAATAAACTTGCAATCTCAAAGTGGACTTTTCAAAGGCTTTTGGTAATTTTTTATTGGGATTCCATTGAAGTTGTGATGCTTATAATGCATTTTCCTAGTAAATAGATCAATCTTATTTAACATGCAATGCATTTCAACATTTCAATATCAGATGATCAATTTAACGGGGTCCTTCATCTATTAAGAGGTTTGCGATAAGGTGGTCCTTTATGAACATATCTTTATATTATATTCTCCCAGCCAATGTTCTCACTTGTGTTATAAATTATGTAGGAATTGCTAATTATGCAAAGGAATCAAGATTTGTTGCGAAGCTATGCCTATCTCCCATTTGTTATATGTTTTTGACTCTATTTTTTTTTTTCCTTTGAAAGCACTACTTCTGATTTTCATATTGATTCAATATGATTTAGAAATATATGGTTTTTGGTCAGGGCAAGAAGTTAACAAATCCAAATCTAGCCTTATCTTTAGCTCCAATGTTTCTAATCTTTAAAAAAAAAAAAAACTGAATCAATTTTCTCGGCTTCTGGAAATCAGCTTTTCCTCACATACATTTGGAAGCCATTTGATGTAAGAGCTTGTGCTTAGAAATCTAAATTATCGTCTCAAGCAGCTCGTTTTTCCTCGTTAGATTTGTGCTCTCTCCTGCAAATATTCATATCTTGTATCAAATTGCTGTAGAGATTTTGTGATGAAATTGATTGTCATAATCTCAAGTTCTTTTGGTCTCCCCATGGGATTATAGAAAGAAAATTCACTTGCTCATAAAAGATATTTTGGTTTTGTCTAAAGAATTTGTAAGAGTACGTCAAGTGAAGTGACCTTAATTTCTGTAATAGATTTTTTTTTTCTTTTTAAATATTAAGTTTGTATTATATTTCAAGTACTTTTATTTATAATATAGTATTTTTTTTTTTATTTTCATCCCATTATTAAATTCCTAGCTCTGCCACGGTTCTTCTTCACATAGCTTAGTTTGTTGTTATAGCGTATCAGCACATTTATTACTTATCAGTCCAATAATCTAACCATAAGAGGAATACACATCGCACATTCCTTCTAAACCCCTACTACATTTATATCTCTCGACACCTAACCATGAAAATCTCTAAGCGTAAGGAAAAGAATGTGAGTTGATATTGTAGGCCTATTAATAAAATGCAACCAGAGGAAGAAAGAATGTGGAGCCATTTACAAAGGAAACTGTGCCGCTATTAAGTACATTGAGAGTATTAAAAAAAATCAAGTATACTTTTATTCTTTAAACTTTTACATAAGGTTTTATTGTAGTCCTTTAATTTAATAAAGTGTTTTTTTAGTCATCTACCTAACTCGGTTAACAGAAACTGAAATTTTAAATATTGATAAAAAAATTATTAAATGCTTATATATATTAAGTTTATTTCCTGGATAACAATGATTATATTGTTACAAAAAATATCTGAGACTAACAATATTAGGGTTAGAGGACTAATTAAATAAAGAATCATATTGAAACCTTATATTCAGTTAGAGGAACAAATATACACTTCAGTTAAAAAGAAAAAAAAAAAAAAGAATGTTGGCTAATGTGGTGGTGGCTATTGGCTAATATGGATCTGATTTTCTTGAAAGGTGTAGGACTTATTGATAAAAGAAAGAATGACTTTGAAGTTCCAACTAAGAAAAATAATGTCAGAGAAATCTCGATTGACAAGTGAACAGGGGAATTAGCAAGTGTAACCATTACCTTTAACAACTTTTATATGAGACTTATTAATGAATTATTTCTCTTAGTTTGAACCTAATGTCATTCTCTCTTGATAAGGTAAATGAAAAAAAGAAAGAAAGAAAGAATGTTGGCTAATGTGTTGGCTAATATGGATCCTATTTTCTTGAAAGATGTAGGACTCATTGATAAAAAGCTAAATGAAAAAGTAAAATAATACTTAAGTCAAGTTTATTATATCAATTTCTTCAAGTTCTTTAATCATATGTAACTATGTGTTCTATATTTGAATTACTATCATTTAATTATAAACTTATATGAAAAAAATAGGACACAGTGGTCATGTGTGATTGGATAATTTGATGTAATAGATATAAAAAACTTGATATACGTATAGTTCAATAGAAAAGTGAATGTAGGTCAACATTTTTTTGGCTAGGCACGTGCAATATTTTTTCGAGACAATGTCGGGTATTAAATATAGGTATGTCTTCTAATAAAAATTTAAACTTTAGTTCTCTACATTATAAGAGACTAACCATTTTGACTAAATCCAAAATGTTGATAAAGTACGCCAACATTTTTATTGGAGACGTCATTGCAAAAAAGCACATCTAAATTTTAGTGTGATATATGTTGAAGATTATTGGGAAAATTCATCTCAGGACCTATTAAGCAACATAATTTCAAATAGCGCCTTGAGAAAAGTCTCAAGTCACATGTACATGTAATTATTACATGAAAAGACAAAAAAAAACCCTTAAATCACTTCACTTCGTCTCTCTCCCTTGCTTTTCTTTTGATTTCTTCTGCTTTTTCCTCCGCAACTCAAGCTTCTTTGTCTCCACCTTTGATTCTTTCGAAGGTCGGGGGAAATGGTTTGTTTGGGGCAAACGATTCTCGTAACTGGCGGTGCTGGTTTCATTGGATCCCATACAGTGGTTCAGCTTCTCAAATAGGGATTTAATGTTTCCATTATCGACAATTTCAACAATTCCTCGAATGGAAGCAGTGAATGGAGTTCGAGATTTGGTAGGTCCGCAGCTTTCTCAGAATCTCGAGATCAACCAGGTAATCATGTGGCTCATTTCTTGCGAATTTGATTTTCTTGCAGGGACTTCAAATTGCGTTTTAGTTCATTATATCTGAGCAATTATTACTTTCCCAGGGTGATCTCAGGGACAAGGAAGATTTGGAGAGAGTCTTCAGTAAAAAGAAGTAAGCTAATTATGCTTTTGATTTTATTGATTTTTTTTTTCCATCGGATCTCTCTATTAAATCTGAAACACCTTTGCTTTTCAAATTTTGATTGTGCATTTTTGCTTAATCACGAGAAGGTTTGATGCCGTGATCCACTTTGCGGGCCTGAAGGCAGTTGGTGAAAGTGTTGCCGAACCCCGCAAATATTTTGATAATAATATTGTCGGGATTATCAATCTATTCGACGTTATGGCAAAGTATAACTGTAAAAAGGTAAGCTCTCCTTTCGGTTTCTAAAACATTGAGTCCTGCTCTTGAAATCTCAAGTAATGAGGATGCGTTGTATGGATTTTCTGGATATATATCCTCGTAATCACTTGGTGATGCTAATTTCAAAATGTAGTTTTGCAATGTAGCTTCTGACAATTAAATCCATGATTGTTGTGTTTGGCCTATGGTACTGAATTAATAGAAGGAGCTACATTTGCGTTATCATTTTGTATTTCCTATTTCTGGATATGATTTGATTGATTTCAGATTCTATATTTGCTTAAGAAAGATGTTACAATTTCTTTCTTTTTTTTTTCTTCTTTCGCAATACATTGGAATATTTCCATCTGTTGACAATTCATCTTCTACGCTTAATTGAACCTTCTAATCTGTATCTTTGGATAAACCAGATGGTTTTTTCGTCCTCAAACAAATTTGATTCTTTTAATTCTTCTGCCAAAAAGTTTCTGGTTCCTGTTTTTCTAAATTATGGAAACCTTTGTTTCATTTTCTTTACATCTACTAATTCTAATGTACTTAAGCTAAAAATCTATTAGCCTTTCAATATACTTATAGATAAAAGTTCTAGTTATGCTTAAGTAGTTGTAGGTTCTATTCTATTAGTCATAAAACATCAAATTAGCTTGAAGGAAGAGCTCTATGATTATGTATTATGTGGTCACATAAAGTTCCTCGTTACTTAGTTGCTTGAACAACAAAGAAGAAGCTGAGAAACGTTTAGTTGTGGTCCAGTAGTAACAAGCAGGTTCCTGATTTTGTGTAATCTTGTTTTGTTTTGAAACTATGCATGTATATTTAGTTTCCTTACACTGCATCAAATTTAAAAATTGCAGCCACTACTTGGGTTTATATTTCTTAATCAAGTTATGATAATATATTTGGTCAACTATCATATTTGCGGTTAACATTGCTAATTTCTTACAGTTTGAAACAAGATGGTTTTCACACAACATAAAGAGTTGTTTTATACAACATGTTATGATGAGGTTTCTATCGGTATTTCCAAAAGCTGGTGCGTTTCTATTATGTGACTGTATATGTGTTCTTTCAGAGGATTTCTTGTATTCCTATGGTCTTACTCTCTTCTCATTTCAATAAAACTTCTTATTGTATCAAAATCAAATGGTGCTGAATGTCCAATTTTAAGTTTCTTTTCTTGCCTCCTATCACATTTTTCTTTCAAGAAGTTCCTTTTTCATAAAATTTGCAATTCATGTTCTTAGTTTCTTTAACAGGGCTTTCTCCTTTGGATATGCAAAGGGGTAAGGTATTTGTTGCATTCTTGATCCTTTTGGTTATCCTTTTTGCCCCGCCTTTTCTTTCTCCTTTTGTTTTTCTTGGGGGGTTCCTTATTATTCTCTCCTTTTATGTTTTATTTCAAATAACATACAGAATTTCCATTTTTTCTTCCCATTATCATCAATAAAAGGAGAAAAACCAATCTAGGCGTCTCTTAAATTTTTTTCTGTCTATTTTAATTAATTAATTAGTAATGTCATGGTTATTTAGTTGTAATACAAAAATTAATTTCATGTATAATTACTACTAAAATTAATTTCATGTATATTGTAATTATGAACTCAAGCAAATTCTTTCTAACTGATTGAGACTTCGCAAAATAATATTTACTATGTGCTGGTATTAATGAAAAATCTGCATCTGGAATATTAGGTATGCAAGAGAATGAAGAAGCAACTGATGTTGAAGATAATGAGATAGATGAAGCTGATACTAACAACAGTGATGAGGAATGGGATGCTTATGACAAAATTGATTTGGTACAATCTTTCTCGTCTAACTTCATTTTGTATTTAATCATATCTTCCAATTGATTTTTTCGTCATCTGCAACTGTTTATGGCCAACCTTCTAATCTGTAACTTCATTTTGTTTATTTTCTAATGGTTTGAATTGAGGATTGACTAGAACTTGTCTATTTTATTTGATGGCTGATTTGATTAGAACCTTTTTATTTTATTTCAGGGACTCTTGTGGGGTTCATGTGTTTTCATAGTTATAGACGTGGGATGGTTCAATGCATGGTGATGAGGGGTACACAATGTCATTCTTTACTAACGATGAAATTCGGGAATTGAAGGTGGGCATCTTGTGGTGGTTGGTCACTCATCCTCGCAACATTCATCAATAAAAAGTGTTGTCTTTGATTGATGACTACCACAAGTAGAAGAAGACACATTAGGGGGAGTACTTGTTAGGAAACATTGTAGCTGATGCAAATATATAGTTAATGACAAATATATATTTATAACAATTTTGTATTCATAAAAATGACCTTCAACATTTGTTCTTGTGTAAATTGTCAACTGATGCTAACTTCACAATTTTTGTTGAATGACCAGAGCAAATTTTTTCTTATGTTTTGCAATGTTGTTGCTTGTGTTTTTGATATTTCTTCACTGAATGCCAACTGCAAAGCAGGGGCCATTCACAACAATAACAGGGGCTATTTATTCAGGGTATTTGTTCAGTCATTGGTATCAGTCATATCAATCCTTTATAGCAGGAATATCAATCCCCACAAACAACAATAACAGGGGCCAATAACTGTAATATCAGTAGACACTAACAACAATATCAGTACCTACTGACAACAATATCAATAGACACTAACAACAATATTAGTAGCCATTAACAACAATAACAGTACCCAGTGACAACAATATCAGTAAACTAACAACAATATCAGTATCCACTGGTAACAATATCAGTAGGCAGTAACAACAATATCAGTAGTCACGAAAAACAATATCAGTAGCCAATAACAACAATATCAGTAGGCGCTAACAACAATATTAGTAGCCAATAACAACAATATCAGTAGGCGCTAACAACAATATCAGTAGGCACTAACAACAATATCAGTAGCTAATAACAACAATATCAGTAGGCACTTTCAACAATATCAGTAGGCACTAACAATAATATCAGTAGTTAATAACAACAATATTAATAGACATTAACAACAATATTAGTAGCCACTAACAACAATATGAGTAGGCTCTAACAACAATATCAGTAGGCTCTAACAACAATATCAATAGCCAATAACAATAATATCAGTAGACACTAACAACAATATCAGAGATACTAACAACAATATCAGTAGACACTAACAACAATATCAGTAGCTACGAATGACAATATCAGTAGGCACTAACAACAATATCAGCAGCCACGAAGAACAATATCAATAGGCACTAACAACAATATCAGTAGCCAATAATAACAATATCAGTAGACACTTTCAACAATATTAGTAGCCACTAACAACAATATGGTAGCCACTAACAACAATATCAGTAGACTCTAACAATAATATCAGTAGCCAATAACAACAATATCAGTAGACACTAATAATAATATCAGTAGCCACGAACAACAATATCAGTAGGCACTAACAAGAATATCAGTAGCCACGAACAACAATATCAGTAGGCACTAACAACAATATTAGTAGGCACTAACAACAATATCAGTAGTTAATAACAACAATATCAGTAGACACTTTCAACAATATCAGTAGGTACTAACAACAATATCAGTAGGCACTAACAACAATATCAATCCCTAATAACAACGATATTAGTCCTTAGTAAGAACAATATCAGCACCTACTAACAACAAAATCCAACTGCATATATTTTTCAACGTCATTTACATTTGTAATACAGTATGAATATGTGTACATAAATGAGACTTAGATACAATTGTGTCAACAATATCCAACCTTCATTTACAACACCAAATGCGTCTACAAATTCATAATGACAACATCATACACCATCTCCAAAAATAATATGGTGTGGATTTCTATCTAAAGTCATATACAACAAAAAGATTGTGAGACGCAATGCACAAAAAATATACACCAATATAATCATTTTCTTGTCCTCCCCTGTATCCAAAGTTACCCACATATGGAAGAAACATAATAGGTTCTTCCCTGAAGTAGTGACCATCTTTAATTATGATCTGTAGCATAGAGATAGTATTAACAACTTTAACAATGACATTAACTACTTAAATTGTAGGTATTAACAACAATCTAATTTCACCGTTTTCACATTCAGTCATTCCCCCTAACAAACAGACCTCCATTTGTTTCCATGCCCAAAACTAGAACAACCTATGATCTTTTAACATTCAGGTTGTATTAACAACAATATCAATCAAATTAACAACTAAAACAATAGGTTTTAACAACAAAAACAGTAGGAGTTAACAACCATTTCATTTTTAGTGTTTTTTTAACCAAATGTAGCTTCATCCCACTACAAAACACACATCTCCCTCTGTTTTCAAGGCAAAAAACAGAGCATCCACCCTACCCTCCAGTGATTAAAGATTAACTAGAATGGTGATAATGATATCTTGATCAAATTCTTAGTGTTTCTTACCTATTTCCTACACGATAATAACGTAACTTTGGCCAAACTCCAACCTTTCAGCCCCTCAACATTCTAACTGAAAAAACCTTCAGGAACAACAAATACATCAACACAGTAGTGGATGATTGGGAATATATATGTTCAGCCCCCTAGCAAATACATCAACGCAATAGCAAATGACATTAAGCTTCAGGAAAGAGATGAGTTCCGTTCTCTGCCTTTCGTTCTTCATTTGCTGCTGATTTCTCCTCTGTTCGTATAATACGTTTCAGGCAATTGTGATTTTGGGAATAATCAGATTTCCTTTTTATTTTTTTTAATAAAGAGAGTAAAATGGTCATTTATTGTTTGAACTTAATACCCATTAGGGCCCTAGGGCCTTTTCTAATCAAAGAGTTTAGTTTGGGCATTTTTTGGGATTTTCTTGCTTATTTGGGCCTCAATGGGCATTTTCCCAAGATTATTTTAGTGTGATAAAGTAGGCTCATGGATTTTAGGGTTTAATTAGGGGTTTCTAAGAAAGAGTCCTAATATGTTGAAAGTCCTAGTTTAGCCTTAATCTTTATATTTGCTATAAATACCTCTTTTATGCAGGTGATTTTGAACAAGTTAATTAAATAAAGAAAACTATTCTTTTTTTATAGTGACCAGTATGGCTTGTTTGTATAAGGTGGAACTAACAAAAGAGGTCCCCTATAGACGTTTGCAGAGTGGTTCCCTTAGTTGTGTAAATATATAGGCAAATAGCCAAATAAGCAGAGATAAAATCCAGTATATTCTACAATTATGATCAATTGGTCCAAGAGAAAACTTGATCACCTTCTTCTTAATATATTTAGATTGGAACTTGCAAGCTGCTGAGCGCATTTTAGCGGGAAGAGATTTAATTTTCCCATAGAACCCAAGAATGAGCATATGAGATAATCACGGTAAGTTTTTAAGAAAGGAATTTAATCAACAAAAAAAGTTCTAATGATCAAATTAAAAGGGATGAGGACAAAATATAGAACTTAAAACTTCTTAAGTACACAGGTATATCAAATAATAAAGAATGAGTATGATTTTATTCTCACGAGAACTTGACACCAATAATACAATTAAGTAATAACTTTACACTTTTGTTTTAATTAAGTCAACATTATTTGGATAAAAGCTAACTAAAAGGGAAAAAAAATAAAATCTAATTAAGGATACAGGTAATTCTAAATTTTAAATGGCGACTTTGATTATTATAGTTTTGATCACTTCTTAGTGTCTAATTTCTTCTCTTAAGAGCATTTAAAATCATATTAATTTTATAAGAGTGTCTATCAATCCACTAAAAACCATTTCAATTATGTTAATCCTTAATATTTTAGGTGATTAGTACTTAATTGGATTAATTTAAATGCAAGTCTAATAAGACTATATGAGGCCGATAGGTATATATTTATATTTTCTAGATGCAAATTAAATTCAAAACTTAATCATACATGATTTATTGAAGGTTTAGTATAAATTCTCTATGTCTAGGCTTCTTTAGAAGCTCAAACTAGTCTCAATCAGATTTCTCTTGTTTTAGAATAATCAAAACACAATTGAATCTGTATAAAAAAATACACCCAATTAAACCAACAAATATAATACTAAAGTAATAATTAACAATAAAAATTATCCTCCATTACTCCATAATCAAACTAAATAATCCAAAACTATGGTTTAGCTACTAAATTGAACATTCTTATGACTAACATAATAGTTAACCAAAGACAAAATAAAAGACAAAAGAAAGAAAAGAAAAAACAAAAACTTAATACCGAATTTTTTTTTTCATACTAATCTCCCTTGGTTTAGCTACATAAATTGAACATTCTCATGACTAACATAATAGTTAACCAAAGACAAAAGAAAGAAGAGAAAGAAAAGAAGAAACAAAAACTTAATACCGATTTTTTTTTTCATACTATAGATTTTTTGTATATCCAAACTTTAATCTCCATCTAAATTTTGAATGTTTATGTTGTTGTCACCAACTAAGAAAATAGAAGACGCCTTTTCTCCTCCGTCAACGCTTTATATAGATCTATATTAGTTGTTGTGTGTTGTGCGTCTCTATGATCCTTCATTTATCTTGTTTCTTTTAAAATTCTTTTTATCTCTTATATTTTGTGTGTATCCTCCAATTGGCGTAATCTCCGTCATCTCCTCTCTATTTATATATATAAAATTTTATTTCATTTATTGCTCCATGATTTGCCTTTCTTCAATATTATTTGATATCTTTTCTTTTAGATCATATAATATTTCCTACAAAATAAAATAAGATATTGAGTAGATTTTTATATCAAAATTCCTTTTTATCTAGTAATAAATTCAAGGATAGAAAAATATGTAAAAAATAATTAAATAGTTTTTCTTTTAGCATTCAAGATAAATTATGCATAGTAGAATCTTCTAATATGTTTTTCTTATCCAGTAAGAATTAAATAAAATTGTGATCTAATAGAAATATTATGCAATCATAAGATATCAATCAGAATATTAATAATTTAAGATACATACTCTCATAATCAATTCAGATTTCTATATCCTAAAATTGAACAACAATCCAAATATTATTTGATAATTCTAAATTAGTCTAAAATAGTCTTCAAAATAAATTAATAAGGTGAGTTATAATATTTAAATTTGGGATTTATCACCTATTTATATTTGTTTGTTTCCTACAAATCTTGCTTCTTCTTCTTCTTCCTCCTACAACCATGGCTACTAGTTCACAAGTGCTCAAAGAAACCAAAACCACTGATTGTGAAAACAGTTCTAACTGCATAGCATGCTACTTGCCGATCGAGATATTCACTGAGATTGCTGCAAGAGTTTCATCTCATTCACTCGCGAACCTTTATCACCTAAAGCTGACATCCAAAGAGATAATGAACATTATAGATGATGACTACGTATACAAGCATGCTTGTCTCGATAAAGTCCCTTTCTTTCCGAACTCGATAACCCCAAAAGAAGATTCATTCCTAAGTCGCTGCCTATCAAGCGGTAACTTAGAATCTTTATATAGGCAAGGCATGAAAGCTTTCTTCTGCAACTCATCAAAGCCTTTTGAAGAAGGCTTGGACATAATACTTATGGCTGCTCAAAAAGGCCATGATAGATCGATGTATGCCTTCGCGATAATTGTTCTCATTCTCAAGTGCTGCAACAACAACGCCAGAATAGGTTTCTTAGGGGTGGAAGAATTTGAGGAGGCTTTGAGATTCTTGAGGATTTTAAGGAATCAGAAGTGTGTGCTTAAGTGTAGGAATGATGTTGGAAGATTTGTTTCCGAATTGAGTTTGAAATTGTGGCCTTATAGACTTGTTGATCAAGCTCCAACAAAGGATCTTTGTCATAAAGTTCCCTGCAAGAATACATGGAGACTCAAGAGTGGAAGCTGGTGCTGGTTGACCGACGATGATGACGAGAATGACCCAAAAATGTGTGAAAATTGCAGGTGGAACCATGAATTGGAGTACTTTTGCTCAGAGAAATTAGGTATACATGTTCCTTATTTGCTTTACATTTGAGACGATATAGAATTTAATGGTTTTGATTTAATTTTCTTATATATATATATATATATATATATATATATATATATAATATCTCAACTAGTGTGTGTTAAGCACTATTCAAACTTTAATATCATTCTTGGAAATCATGAATACCCACGTCCACGTAATGTTATAATATCGCTAAAAATATCTTCAAATAACTATAATATGATAATGAATCTAATTAGAATAATAAGCAGTACTAAGAGTATCATTATTAACGATCATTATATTCGCTTTTGTTCTAGTTCTATAATCCTTCTAACTACGGTATATATACTGAGAAATTTAACCTGATTAAAGTTGTTAATGATATGAATTAATTCCTAAGTTTACCTTCAATCCCTTTCTTCATTTAATTAACCCCCAAAATTTAAGTACACCAATATTAAAAGTAGTAAGTGGTAGTTATTGAAGACTATCACACATACAGAGGCATTATTTTAGGGCGAAAAATAACCCATTCCATGAAGCTGTTATCTATAAGTTTATAGCATATTTACGAGCAAGTTGCCTAATTTGTGGAGATTAAGAAGCTAAATAGATATATCATATGTTACATTATATCTTTGATGTACTTATGTATATCATTAGATTATATTAGTTTAAAAGTTAAGTAAATTTATTTGAAGAAAAATGACAAAATATAAATACTTTCAAGTAATTTATTTAATTTCCTTAATTTTTCTCCAACTTAGTCAAATGAGTCTTATATTCAAGACAAAAAGTAGTATTAAAAAAAAATAACAGCTCTTAATACATTCTAATAAGAACTCAAAGTTATTTGTAAAATCAAAGGCCTTGTTGCCTTGTAGTATGAATGTTTTTCTATAAATAGAAAGTTATGAGTTCGATCCTACTTGTAACTCAGGCTCAGGCTGTTAGCATCTCTTCTTGTAATTAGAAAAGAAGAAGTAATATGCAAAACTGTTAGATCAACTTAATGTCATACAAATATATAACTACTCCTCAAGTAGCTTATTTTGTTATAGCATATCAGCACATTCTCCACTTATCAGTCCAATATTCCAGACATAAGAGCATTACAAATTGCCCTTTCCTTCTAAACGCCTACTACATTTATATCTCTTGCGACATAACCATGAGGCCCAATGCCCATTAACAAAAGTTTCAGCGTAATAATAATGAAATTGAAATTTTAAATATTGATAAAATATTATTAAATGCTGATGTATTAAGTTTAATTTCCAAAATAACCATGCGTGTGGCCAAAAATATTATTCGAGACTAACAATATTAGGATTGAAAGATTAAAATGATTTTTTTAAAAAACAAGAATTAGACTGAAACCTTGTATAAAGTTTCAGGAAAAACTGTTGGCCAATGTGCAATGACGGATTTTCTCAGAGACAAGGTAGGCTATGGCTCCCCAAAAAAAAAAAAAAAAAAATTGTGAACAATTTTTTTTTAAATTTAATATAATGTAAAATTTAATCCCCCAAATTTTTTTTTTGTTTATCTAAAAGTTAATATAAAAATTTTTAATTAGTTAATGAGTATACATTTGACCTCTCTAAATATTTATCCTAAGGCCTGCTGCTGTCAATGTGGTTCCAAATTTCTTGAAATACGTAGAACTCATTGATAAAAAACTATGAGGAAAAATGTATGTAGGTCAACATATATATTTCTATTAGAGATAATCATATTCAATGCACACACTAAATGTAGACATATCTCCCAGTAAAAATTCAAACCTTAGTTCTTTATATTATTAGAGACTAACTCTTTCTATTATATTCAACCTTGTTCATAAAATAGGCGAATATTTTTATTGAAGGCGACATTGCTAAAGCACATCTAAATTTTAGTGTGATATTGAAAATTATTTTTTAATAATCTAATATGCTGTAGCCATCATCCTACGTTGTCTTAATTCATAATATTGTTAGATCCTTTAATCATTTAAGAAAATATTTTTTTTCCTCATTATCCTTCTAGGATCCCTTATTTTTCATTATTCATTAAGAAATTTCACAACAATTAGATTATTTAAATGATCTAATTAAAATATCCTAAAAAGTATATTTATACTATACCTAATATAATCTTTCCAGTATGCCAATTTATTTAGAAATATTTTAGTTGATTAGGATGAAGATTACAAATATTTTGAAATTTAATATGAGACGGTATTTGGTAAATATCATAAACCTCATCGTATCAGAAATCATCTTATGGGATAATTTAGGGAAACCCTTTTAATTATAGTAACATTTATTTTTAAAAAGAGATAATAAAAACAAATACTACAATAATATATGATTTGAATTTTTACCAAATCTCCATAATTCCTAAATCTAATCTAGATTCTAGACCACTCCTCGTCAATCATTTTTATTCACGTCGCTGGCTAATTCTTCACTTGCACTCCTCTTTTCCTTCCTTCATTTTTTTTACCAAACAGATTCTCTGAAATCATACCAGAATTTCCAATTTTCGGCCTTAGAAAAAAAAAAAAACAGATTTTCAATTGCATTCTAATCTCTATCGCATACCGAACCTAAATTCCCACTTAGTGCTTGAATCTTTCCCAACACATTTTCTAAATGCTCGGTTTTTTTTATTTTTTATTTTGGTGAAAAGTTTCTCTTTCAATGAGATTAAAGGGCTTTTGCCACAATCAAGAAGTATGTTTTTGAAATTCGGACTTATATTTTTCTCTTTTTAAAGATTATGTTGCTTACCACTTTCACCAATTTTAAGACTGTAAGAGAATTAAATGAGACAATTTCTGCCTTGGTCAAGACGCTAAGGGAGGCATCTTAGGGTCTAAGAAACAGTGGTAATGTTGGTAAAAGTGGAGGTATGTGTTCTCTCTGGCCAGTATCTCCTGTGAACTGGGCTCCAAATGCCCTGCTCTTAAACTGTGGGTGAGCCCGACCCTTTTTCCTAAAATTTTTATATCAAAAAAACAAAAAAAATGAGACAATTACGAGACAACCCTTTTTCCAATTACGCCGTCCATGGACTCATCAACTGAACATAAGATAAATATGGAATATCAACAAGGGGCTGTTTGGCATGAGGAATTTGGAGTGGGAGGGGAGAGAAAAATTTTACAAGCTGAATTCAAAAACAAAAAAGGCAAGTATGGTTAAAAAAATTTTAATTAATTTTTCTTACCATTTTATCTTACATCTCTTTTTAAAATTGTTTAGCCCCACTTCTCTCTCTCTCTCTCTCTCTCTCTCTCTTTAAATCCAACTCAATTTTTTTCTCCATTCCCCCTCCAAATCCCTCATAACAAAAGCTTTCTATATGGATAAAAAGCAATACTAGTATGTTAGAACCCCAAGTCTTGGGCATTCTAGCAAATTATCCTACGATTCAAAAGGCCTTAAAAAAACAAGAGAAAATAAATACAATGTTTATAGTGCTACACTGAGAAACCTCAAGTTGTTTACAGAGTTGACGCATTGTATGTTTCATTTTTCAAAAATTATCAGTATGGAATATGGATAAGAAATCAATACAAAGTATTGCAACAATCACCGCTACAAAGGAAGAAACTTACATTGCTCCTTCAATATTAAAACTTTCTGCTGTTGTAATACCAACCAAAAAGATAAATATGCAAGGTGCATTGACTTATCTCTGGCTATCCAAAAAAGTTGACTTATCTCACGATGGGCAATTGAATTAACCCACATCTTGATTCATTGAGTTTGATGTTTTTCTTCCATCACAGATGCTCTCTCTTCTAGTGGCTGGCTGAACTTGAGCCACTATTGTTCACTAGGGATGCATGGTCTCCAAACTGTTTCATTGCCTACATCCATAAGGGCAATGCCCTTCACCGTTAACTCGGCTCTAATCTTATCACTCTTGGCGAAGTCCTTATTAGTCCTTGCTTCAGTTCTCTCTTCTATCATGTGCCGAACGTCATCTTCCACCAATCCTGCTCTCTTCAATGCCTTATCCTTCAACTGCTGCAGAACCTGTTGAACAGATAAAGTATTTCCAAATTCAATCCATACTGGCCATCAGTCAGCTCTTCGGTTAATGCATTATACATAATAGACAGGCATATAATATGTGCAGAATAAGGTGACCTCAGAATATGAAGCAGGGGACAATAATCCCAGTACGTCCAAGACTTGTTTGACTTCTTTCTCTACTAAAGTAAGAGATTCCAACAATTCTAAAAGCTGCTTCTTCTGTATCTTTTTCTGGACAGAATAAAGGTTTTATATTTCATCAGTTACAGAAAATTGTGACCGACTGTAATAGGACAAGAGATGTGAAATCTGAATAAACAAGAAACTGATTTTGAACTCATACCTTCAGCATCTTTAAAGAACTGTTAATAAATTTCAAGGCCTCTTGGAAGGCACCAGTAAGTACTACTGGTGTTTGCAAGTCATCTGACATTTTTTCCTCAAACTCCTCCTGCATCTTTTTAATGCAATTCATGGCAGCATCAGTAACTCGAGGTCCCTTTTTATTCTGTTCAGCACCTCCTTCTTGAAATGATGATAAAGCTGATTCACAATCTTGAAGGGTCTAACCAACCACAAAAAACAAGACCCTTCCCATAGTTAGGAAAAGAAAAAATAATTTTAAAACTTCTCCAATAATTAGCAAATCATGTGCATAGCTTCATTCTTTGTCATGTATTTTCCCCCTTTTTACACTATAAATGAAAATGACATCTAAAATCAAACTTGTATCAGCAATAAAAATTGTTGGAAATCAGAATCAGAATCAAGATCCCATAAATCTCTATGATTGATTGACTCTTTATTACTCCTAATTTATAGTATTCTGATTAGGGTAATTATCATTTAATGTAATCGCATGATTCTCTCCTCTAATGGCTCACTCTTGAGTGTATATATTGTAATGCTTTCTACTGAATCATACACACAACTCAGAGAGTGTTAATGTTAATGAGTGTTTAGATTAGCTTTAGGAGAATAACTTTTATGATTTACGACATAAGCATGTGAGAAAAGTTGTCTCGCCTTATGGAAAATGGCTTCTAAAACCCAGTTTCAAAAGTTACCAAACATTGATACCTTTGATTCAATATGGTGTCAGAGCTTTAGGCAGTGATTTGAAGCCATAGAGAGCAATAGATACAATGAGAGACATCAAGGAGAGAGAAACGAGAGAGAGAGAGCAACAAGGGATGGTGTGGTGTTCAATCTCCGACGACTTTTTTGCCTAGAACGATGAACCCCATATAATTTCCTCCTTTAACCGTTTCTTTTCCTCAAAACTCTAACAAATTCTAGAGTCAATAACTCTTCTTCATCTTCCACCTCTTCTTCCACTACAATTACAGTACCATCCAGACCTACGGAGACAACACCAGATTCCTCAGAAAATCAAATGATGGTTATTAACCATAAGTTTAATGGAAGAAACTATTTCCAATGGACGCAAAGCATACTAAGATACATTCGTGGCAAGAGAAAGAAGAAATATATCCAGGGAGCAGCCCCTTAACCAGACCCTAATGATCCAAGTTTCAACACATGGTTTGCTGAAAATAATCAAGTCATGACTTGGTTATGTAACTCTCTGACGTTAGATATTAGCGAAGGATATATTCTGGCTACAAAAGAAATCTGGGATGCTACCACAATAACCTACTCTTCTCTTGATAACACTGCTGCCTTGATCTATTTGAAGCAGCCACTCCGAGATTTGAGACAGGGTGATATGCGGTGACTGATTATTAAATGCTTCGTTGAAACTCTGGCAACAACATGACTTGTTTGAGATGCACCCATGGAAGACCATCGAAGATACTCAATTGTATAGGAAGATAGTGGAAAAAGGAAGAATTCATGATTTTCTCCTTGAACTCAATGTTTCCTTCGACGAGACAAGGGGCAAAATTATGGGGTTAAAACCCTTACCACGTTTGTTTGATGTGGTCAACCATGTGCAGTTCGAAGAAAGCAAAAAAACTACTGCTCGGTCAAATAAGATACCTTTTGGGTATGGAAGTGGCAAGAATCAAAAAGAGCATCAATGTGTCCTAGCAGAAGTATATTGTAAATCTGTTACATGAAACAAGAGTGCAACCTGAAGGAACACTGATGGAAGAAGGTTGTCATCTAGAGATCAAACCACATGGTATCCCAATTAACTCAGAACATTACAGAAGACATATAGAGAAGCTAATATACTTAACCCACAAATGTCCAAATATCAGCTATGTAGTTGGAATAGTAAGTCAATTCATGCATCAACCACAAGAAGAGCACATGGAAGCTGTATACAAAATTCTGAGCTATCTAAAACTTAATCCTAGAAGAGGAATCTTCTTCAAGAAAGGCACTACCAGAAACATCAAAATCTACACCAATGCAGACCATGCAAGAGAATAGGAGGTCAACCTCAGAATATTACATATATGTGTGGGGAAATCTAGTTACGTGGAGAAGCAAGAAACAAACTAAGGCTTCAAGAAGTAGTGCAGAAGCAGAGTTAAGAGCTGTTAACGAAGGAGTATATGAAGGATTATGGGTTATCAAACTATTGATAGAGTTGGGAATTCCATATGAGGGACCCATACAAATTTGGTATGACAACAAGGCTAGCATTGAAATGCTTATATATGGGGGAGTGTTAGAAATTAGAATCAAGATCCCATAAATCTCTCTAATTGATTGACTCTTTATTACTCCTAATTTGTAGTAATCTGATAGGGTAATTATCATTTAATGTAATTGCAAGATTCTCTCCTCTAATGGCTCACTCTTGAGCTTATATATTGTAATGCTTTCTACTGAATAATGCACACAACTAAGAGAGTGTTGATGCCTCTGATTCAATAAAAATAAATTCGGGCAGAACATCAATCATTGACAAGGCGACAAGGATTATCCTACATAAGACTGACACCAAAACCTCATAAGCACAACTCTGTTTTGTGACAACAGAATACCATTAGTACTGTTTTAATTCATTTTACACAAGCAATAATCACATGTTATCAAACAGTTAAGATACATCGTGCCTCAGGTAGGCCATCAGCATAATCTAACACAGAAGCAAGGAGAGAAAAAGTAAATAATGATATCATAGAACATAAGTAAATATCTTCTTCCTAGAAAAGATAAAGCATCCAGGGGAGAAACTATTAACACTTTAATTCAAAGAAACAACTTGCACAGCAGTCAATATACCCTACGGTATAAAATATTAAAATCATTCACAAAAACTAAATGTTTGAAAATACCTCCACAAAGACAACAAACTACTTCCAGATTAAGTGCAGGGAACTAATAAACTAGGCATTGACACAAACTTTCTAACAAAGATTATTCAAGTGTTGCTTACCTGATAAATATAATAAATAGCATCTGATGAACTTTCTAATTGTGAGACCGTGTAATTTAAAGGAGATTTGTAATGAGCACTAATCAAGAAATGTCTCAAAGCAATTGGATGATACCGTTCAGAGATCTGCAATACAGGGGAAAGCAAATGCAAGACATCTTTAAGAAGATTCTACCATGTAGATGCCCCAAAGAATATATTCAAAATAGTAATTAACTATAATTTACCTGACGAATAGTAAAGAAGTTGCCTAAGGACTTTGACATCTTCTCATTGTTATTAGTGACATGACCATTATGCATCCAATAACTGATTTTTCCCTCTTGGCATGCAGCCCAGCTCTGGGCAATCTCATTCTCATGATGTGGAAAAATTAAATCAATTCCACCGCCATGAATATCAAAGTTGAAAGTTAAATAATGAGCACTCATTGCACTGCATTCAATATGCCACCCAGGTCTTCCAGGACCCCAAGGACTGTCCCAACTTGGCTCACCAGGCTTAGCCGACTGCAGTTATCATGAATTAGGAAATAAAAATATATAAGAAAGTAACTAGACTTTGTTACATGTTAAATCACAAAGGTCCTCCCACCTTCCATAGTGCAAAGTCAGCAGGATGACACTTCCTTGAGTCTACAGCCACTCGTTCTCCAGCTCTATTATGCTCTAGCTTCTGTCCTGACAAGCAGCCGTAGTCTGGACATTTATCAACAGAATAGAAAACGTCCCCATCAACTTCATATGCATAGCCATTCTTGATAATCTGAGAATAAAATAACCTCAGTTATATATTAATTCCAAGAAAGTAGAAGACAACAAACCACAAGAAATCTAATATTTGTGATTGCACTTTGTCATGCTTATTCCCAAATCATTCTAAAACTCTAACATGCAAATCAATGTAGCAAAATTACGGGATTGAGTGCACACAGTACAAGTATAGAATACACTAAACTTTAAGGGGATGATAGCAGGTGTTGCAATATATTCTGTTTTATAATCTGAATATTTAATAATATTAAAAAAAAAATCTTACAACAATGAGAATTTGCAAAAAAAAACATTATATATACTTATATATCATGAACCAAGACAAAAAGAAATTAGCTTATATAAGCTCAAATTAATATGACTTCATTAAATTCAAACAATAGCAATATAGGATATTATAACTGTGCACACAACTCTTTGTATACTAGCCTTTTTTCCCCCAAGTAGAGATAGTAAGGTTGAGTTTCAAATCACCAAATCAGAGCTTGTTGGCCAAAAATATATCTCCAAATAAGAGATATAAGTTTTGTGGAGGTGGGGTGTACAGATAAATGCCAAGGGTAGAACTTGAATATTTCCGTACCCACCTTCATATGATGTTAAGTATATGATTAAATGTTAAACAATTGATGCCTAGGAGGGCATATTCCTGAGAAAGAGAATGTGCAACTATACAAACATAAATTTTCACATGCTAGATATTACAGTCTATTCCGTATATCTCTAATTCCCACTCCTTTGTTTCAAAATTTATGTTAGGGCGGGTAGATACAGTTAGACACCAAAACCTCCCATAGCCAAATATTTCAGTGTGAATACAAATACTTGCCATTTTCCATCTGTTTTATTCTTCATAGGCAAACTATAAGATTAATTAAACAGACAAGCACATTCACTGAATGAAGATTATAGAAGGAAAATCATAATATGGGATCAAATGAAAAAAGATTCAAAACTATAAGCATACAAACCTACAACAGCAACAATAAGCCCTATCCTAATAGGCAGGGTACACACAAATCTATGATAAACGATATAAAACAGAAAATTGAACTAGAATGCAGTTTCATCAGCACAAAAGGAGAGGCAACAAGAGGAAGAGTCAAGTGCGTTGCACACCCTTAAGGAACCAATGTAAGATGAGATTATAGCAATGGTAACATCAAACCTGGCTTATCATGTCCTTTATTTGTTCCATATGATCAGAAACTCGAGGTTGATGCGTTGGAAGGAGGCACTGAAGATCATTCATATCAATGATATATTCTTCACAAAAACGGTTGCTTAATTTCAAGGGATCTTCACCAATTTCATTTGCTCGCTTAATAATCTGCAGTAATTCTAATGTTAGAGGACCAAAATAAATATTGAAGAATGATAATATTGTATTAAAAAAAACCAAGTTAGAGATTATAGATTTGAGGCCTCTATTAACCATGTGGATGAAACTTCTGGTAGGAAGAGTTACTCACTAAACAGGAACATTCGCAATATAACAAAAAATGATGGAGAGAAAGAAAATAAACTGTTTGAAATATTCATTTGAACTATACCAAGAGGTTTGATGCGATTGACATATTTAGGATCACACAGCAGGTCAGTTACATACTGTGAAATAGCCCATAGATTATTACTCCGTTTGGTCATAAATATAGGACAAAATTTGTAGTGCACATTTTGTCATATATTTAGGACTAGAGGTAGCAATATATAGAGCTACATAGTGACAATTATAATCATAAAGAATTCAGGGCTAAATGCTTATTTGATTCCAGCATGAAGGAAGTTTTTCATTATAAAAATAGTAAACAAACGTTTCACAGCAATGGAAAGACAAAGAATGCAGCACATCCTTACAGTCATAACAAGATAAAAAGCTATAAAGATAATATGGGAAAAATAAACAACGTTTATCTTAAAAGGTTGGAAATAGTCGACTTTTGAATATTTTGGAAGCACTAGAAATCTTAACTTCTCAACAGCCTGAGACCAATGAATGTGGTAGAACACTTCCATTTGAATCATTTGCTACTACAAGCTTCTCAAACCAACAAAACCTGATACTCTGCCTCTAGATTCAATCATGATCATTCAATAAATCCTATCCAATGACAAGAGGATCATACTGGAAAATTATTGAACCATCAGTCATATATGTTGCCTCATACCTTAGCTTAGTATGTTATTGTCAATATAATTCATAATTATATAACCATATGGGCAATGCACCCATTTTATACAGTAATGCTCTTTTTTATATTGGGCAGAGATTCTCTATATGACTATACACAATTTGCACCCATGTTGGCTCATATTTTTCTTGATATCTATGTATCATCATACTTTAATTTCATAAATCATATACCAGTACCGGTCCAAGTCCAACTGAATATAGATTTCATAAGGGCATTTAACCAAAACAATACAGAAGGGAAATTGATTAAACTAAAAAGGTAAAGTAACAGAAGTAGAGGGATGGTATTAAACAAAAGCTTTGATATGCAGTAGTAACAAATCATCAGCAAGTTATACGATGGATTCTCACCTTGTCATCAACATCAGTGAAATTCCGCACGTATGTTACTTCATAGCCCAAATGTTGAAGGTATCTGCAAAGGGTGTCACCACATACCATGTATTAAATCTCAATTTTTGCATCTACCCTAAGTAATAATAAATGCAGAACAAGAAGTATGAGAAAACACAGGTCTAAATTTTTTCCATTTTCCCATTATTTCACTGTCTTCAAGAAAGTACTTTGTGGCGTGTCATAGAGGACCCAAATTCTTGACTGTAAAGAATAGTCAAGTTCTGAATTGCCAGAATGCCCCAAATCATGTTTCCGTTGCAACTTGAACACTTCAAGTAATTTAGACATATGATTCTGGCCCTTTTCTAATTCAATTGCCAATTGGCATTGTTTCAAGATCAACCGAGTTGGATCATGCATTCTGAATTATGAATCACGATGTTTTTATTTCTATGGAAAAAATTTTACATAGAAAACAGTGCAAGATCCCAGAAATAACATTAATAAGCCAGGATTCGCATCTTATATTATTCATGAACGCTAAATCTCTACTTTAAGCGGCAAAAATAAGCTTAGAGCAACAGGTTCCACATTTGATCATTATCATGCTATTTGTCTTTAGTCATCACAAATTCAAAATAGGTAATACCAATGGATTTGTGTGCTAAAGTGAATGCATATAATGCACATCCAAGTCAATTAAAAATTTGCCAAAGTGAAAACAGTGAAAATTACAAATGCATACTGAATTTATTAATCAATTGGATTCCAAAAACATAGGAAAAATATGATGGAAATAAATTGAATCTAGATCTGTCAACATCCAAACAGGGTTAATCCGTCATTTATGGCATTGAATGCCACCATTTAGCATAAAAGTATTTTAAGTGCTAATAAAATAACTAATCCGATAAGACGAAAAAGATATATCTCTCTCTTGGCATTGAACAACAACATATTAAACAGGCAAATCAGAAATCAGCCAAAACTGATCACATTCATACTATCCCAGTGAAATACTAATATAAAGGCATTTTCTTTTGAACAACACTTCACTAAATTACACAAATACAAACACTCGCAGACCCAGTTACTCATACCTATACAGGATATCAAAATTGACGGCAGCACGAGCATGACCCAGATGGCTGTAGTCATAGGAGGTGACTCCACAAACGTACATTGAAGCCTTGCCAGGAACATGAGGCTTGAATATCTCCTTCTGCTGAGTCATTGAATTATAAACCTTGAACTCCTTCACATTCTCCATGTCCAACAAAAATGACCCTTTTAGCCTCCCCTCAACACCCTGAGCTCTATCTAGTGAATCCCCACCTGCAAGAGAGAAAAGGCAAAACCTATAGTCCCCCTCTTGGTTGAGATAAATGCAGCATACTTTGTAGTTTAAAGATGAAAGTCCAACAAAAAAATTATTTTTCCTTTTTGGCATGTGTGCTTGATAGCTACAAATGAAACTACAATACTCATGGGCCATTTATTATACATGTAAACTTCAGAAAGACAGAACAAGCTGTAACGCAAATATCAAAAACAAAATCAGTTTGGTAGCATCAACCGCAAGCAAGACCAGTATTGGTAATTTGTTTTTAAAAAATCAAAGAACATGGCTCCCATGCTGGTGAATTTCCAGGAAGTCTAACTTCAGGAATCTCAAATTTGAAGGCCAATCAAATTTTCACCACCAAAAACACAATGCCCACAAAATCAAGAATTAAGGAATGTCAAGTGAAAGGGTCTTGCAGGATTAGCTTGGACAAAACAATATAAACCTGACAACTTGTAGCTCCCTAATTCAAAGTAAACTGAACTTTTAAACCATAAAGATTGCGAGAGGAGGAGTGACCCTTGGTCATACAACAGTAAGGATATCCATAGTATGAGTTTTCTTTGCCCATTGAACATTCATCTATATTGATTCGCAAACAAATCATACAAAGTCCGTGGTAATATCAAACCATAAACCATCAGCAAACATCAACAATAACCAAGCCCCATGACAAAGAAGAAAGTAAAATGCGAAAATGATCACAACAGCCACATAATATAGTCAACTCAGTCAATTCCATTAAATACATCCAAGTCCAAGATCCTTGGTCCAATGTCCGAAACAGGCTGAGTACAAATACCCGCACTTATCAATCCCACGGATAAACAACCGTATAATACAAATCAACCAATTACAATCAAGATGTTGAGTCACTAATAACACCTTTAACAAGAGCAATTATACTAGATCTCCAATTTCAATTATGCAACAAAAAGCCAAATACTCCATCTCGCCCTCTCTCACACTCTTTTCCCATTCCTTCCAGCGTCTTGACCCTCTTCCTTTGCCTTTTTCTAATTTATTTACTTTCATGATCCATGATTTTGAAAAAAGATTTGAATTTTGAAAACTCCAGCAAGAAAAGGAAAGAAAATAACTCCTATAAATCTCTGTTAATTTTAATTTTCAATTTGATATACCATTCATAACATAACGATTTTACATTACCAATTTTACTTTTCAAAAGAAAAAGAAGAAAGTGATATAAAATTAATTTTTATTAAAAAAAATAGAACTATAAATAAGCAATGAGACAATAGGAAGCACTGCTATATATAAAGGCCGAAAAATTGATGAAATTCAAATTAATAAATTAAATTAGTAAGCTCAATTTTTAGATATCGAACTTCTCCAGTTTTGTTTATAGAGCCAATTATTGTTACCATGTTACGAGATTATCTAAATTTATAAGAAGTGAAGCTAACTACTGACAATGCAGAAGTTCAATCTGTTCAATGACAGGAGAGGATGTCATCATCAAACACATGGATGCAAAGTTTGTGCAGAAGCATAAAAAATCATACCCTTAAGTCTTTACCTCGGTCCCCGACGAGAGAGCGCCGTCGACGAGGTATGATCTGAACCACTGGAGGCAACAACACGATGGGACCCTCCCTCTGAGCGATCAAAGACCTGGATTTCTGGCAGATTAGGGAGAGTGATCGTGTGAGACTGAGATATTAGGGACGGAAGATTGTGAAAGATTGCGAGAGTCTCCGCGCACGACTGAAGATCGGAAAGCGGCGGTCGACATTAGGTTTGGCTGGTTGACGTGCAGCATCAACAGAATTAAACGGAAAACGTATGAGTGAACAGTAGCTTTTTTTGGTTGCAAGTGGTATTTTTTTTTTTAAAAAAAATCTTAGTACATGGCTCACTTGATTTTTTTAAAAGAGGCTAAGGAAGTCTTAATCATAATAAATATTATTTATAATTAGATCATATATATTAATTTATAAATCAGAAAAATTAATTTTTAATTTAAAAAATGATAAATATAAATATTTTAAAATAATTTATTTAACTTATTTAATGTTTGTAAATTCATCAATTAATGTTATATTAAGAGTTTGATGTAGTGCCAATGTCTTCTAGCATATGACTTCGTCCAAGTGGGGCCGGCTACACTGCCATGGTGATAATTTACCGTTGGCCGAATAATTTATTTAATTTCATTGTATCCTTCTATTAAAAAAGCCAAAAAAAGAAAAAGAAATAACAATAATCAATCAAACCAAAGACTGAATTTGTTTTGTTTTGGTTTTCGATTTCAATTCATTAAAAAAAAAAAATCTTACATTAATGTATAAAAAAACAATATATGTAATCATAAGGATTTCATATATTTAAGGCGAATACAATGCATGTTATTATGATGATTTCATACCTTTAAGAGTTGTTTGGTATGAGGGAAAGGGAGGAAAAGTGGGTAAAGGAAAAAAAATTTAGTTGAATTTAAAAAACTAACAAAATTGGGTTATAAATCATTAATAAAGAAGAGATATACTAAAAAATAATAAGAAAAATTGATTAAAATTTTTTAACTCTACTTCTCCATTTTTTTAAATCCAACTCATAAAAATTTTATCTTCCCTCCATCCACTTCCGAATCCCTTATACCAAAAATTAAATATTAAAAAGGGTTTGATACATCCAGAAAGACCTAAAGTATTTTATCTAATATCAAACATTATAAAGTATTATTTAAGGTACCACCATCATCCTAAAATGCTTTTTTATACAATTTATATTTAACAATTTAGATAATTTATAGTATTAAATATGCATAAAAAATACTTTAGGTTGATTAACAATCCTAAACAAAATATTTTATGGTGCTATGATGCATCACAAAATACTTTTAGAATAGTGGATGTATTTTTTTAAAAAAAAACTTCAGGATACCGGACTCACCTTAATCCCTTAATCCTAAAAAGGACTAATAAGAGAAAAGGAATATAGGAGATCCACGCCTCCCGACGTAGCTCACACATTGCTCTATTAAAATATCTGGCAAGTTTTAAATCAAAAATAATATCTGGCAAGCAAGTCAATATAGTTGTTTAGAGATTTTCCAAAATCAGAATTAGAAAAGGTAATATATATTATGAATATAATGAGTCATAATTAAGGAACTTAAGATGATACAAATGCTTGGGAAAATTAAAATAAAGGACCTAAATAAAATAATATTAAATTAGAAGGACCATAAAAATTATAATTATTAAGAAGGACCGGATAAGCTTAAAACTACTAAATTACTCTTTAGCTTCCCTAATGTAAAAAACAAAGAGCAAAGCGCCTTCTTCTGTCTTCTCGTAAATATCAAGATGAGGCCATTTGAGAATTTTAGAAATTAAAAATGACGATATTTGGTAAAAGTGTATACATAGTAATGAAGTTCAAGAACAACTTTGTTCTAATTAACTTCTTATTTTCACGGGATTACCAAAAATTGTTCAAGTTAATCTTCAAAATTTACAAGAAATTACTTATGATGATATCTATGTCCAAGTTAATCTGTTTGAGATTTACTTGTAAATTATAAGATGTTTGGCTTGTAATTAATTAACTTCTAAATATGCATTGCAATTTGAATTGTAACTTTTAAATATTTCCTTGCAACTTTTTTATTATTAAGTGTACCTCATTGTATCTATCCAACTCAATGTGGTTATTGATTGTTGCTTACGTACTTAGTGTGATATTTACTCATTTTTCAGGAGAGATTGGACTTCTCAAGATAAGATTGGGTGAGTATCTTAAGGGGTGAGTATTGCTCCAAGTGTAAGAGATGTGAGGAACCGATCTTGGCTAAGAGGTAATGTGTAATATCTGGATAACTATTATCTGGAGTATTATGTCATAATAATAAGAATGTTCATCTATGATGATTATGGTCTTAAAATATTGTATAATTAGCCTATTTTTAAAGGAAAATACTAAGGAAAATTATGAAAAATTCTAAAAGGTATGGAACAATTATTAAAAATTTAGGAAGTATATTATCCTTAATTTAGACAATTTAATAAATTATTTCCTATGAAAATAAAAAGAAGGAAAATTAAAGAGTATTCTAAGACTAAAATTGAGTCTATGATAATTTGCTTGGAGCTTAAATTATTAATGTCAATAAAGTTGTTGTGAGAAAATGATTAGTTTTAATTAAGAAAATTATTAGAAATTATTAAGGGATTAATTAAGTAATTTTCAGAATTTTATAAAATTATAGAAATTTAGGAAACATGAAAAATAAGATAAGTATAAATAATTATTAAGGGCCGAAATTTTTGGCCAAAATAAATAAATAATAATGGTTAAGATGTAATTTTAAGAAGTAAAGATCAATGGCTTAGGATTATTCAAGAAATGATAGAAGCCTAAATTCATGTAATTGCTTATGAACCAATAGGAAAATTTTGGGAAAAAATAAATGCAAGAAAAATGGGATATTTGATTAAATAGGAAAGAAAAGATAATAAATATATATATGTGTGTGTGTGTGAGTCAACCGAAATTTAGGGGGGAGGGATAAGGATGGATTAGATTTTTGTAATATAATAATGATA
This sequence comes from Acacia confusa, assembly GCA_037074495.1. Taxonomy (NCBI): domain Eukaryota; kingdom Viridiplantae; phylum Streptophyta; class Magnoliopsida; order Fabales; family Fabaceae; genus Acacia; species Acacia confusa. Next base: position 38,471,839 of record CM073502.1, on the reverse strand, counting down.
TAAAATTAAGACATGTGGTGAAAAAAATATTATAATAAAAGTGAACAGGATAAATGACCACGGATAGAAATAAAATCCTACCTAGAAAACCGTGAACTAGGCTTCTAGAGTCAGAGTATATTATTGATCAGTGGATTTTTACCCCGAAGTTGGCGCCGACCGACGTTGTTTCTGTAACCGATCACGAATATCGAGGATTTTTGGCAGATAACGGAATATCCTTAATGAGAGTATAAGGATAGGAAAATACAGTATTCTTGAAGAGGAAGAAAAGACCTTCAGAGTGTTGCTCCCGGAATTTTTAAGATTTTACGGAATTTCGTGATCCGGACACCGAATAAGGGATTTTATCTGATAAAGCAAGATGACACAAGCTTGATGATGTCATCAATTTTGTCTTCTTGTGGGGGATGAGGTCGGCCAAGGAGGTGTAAGGCCAAGATCAAGCCACCTCAAGAAAATGCGATCCGACGGTCCAGAATTCATCTGACAAAGCATGAATAGTAACTAGGATTTTCCCTATAAATAGCCAACCTTCTCATTTGCAAACCTCACACCATTTTCTCTTGAGCATTTCGAAAATTTAGAGAGGAAGAAGAAGGAGGAGTTCAGAGAAATTTATAGCGAAGCTCCGAGTAAGTTCTTCAGTCCTTAGTTTTAGTTTAAGTAGTTCTTTCGGTAGTTTTAGTAGAAATGCTAGAGTAGTCTTTAATTTTTCAAGTTAGTTTAGGTATCATGTTTTAGGAATAAATATAATATTTATCTTAGAAATATGATAAAGGAAAGGTTATAGCAAAAATTTTGAGAGTTTAAAGTCAAAATAGCGAAGCTCTGACAAAATTCCGCTAAAAAGTCAAACTAGGGGCAAAATGGTAATTTGTACCTAAAATGCCTGTTATGGTCTTAGATATTCATACTAGTGATATTATCTTTATAGGATACCCAAAATCACGAACCGTTGTTTCCGCTGTCACCGCTGTCAAATCACCGTCGTACCACCGTCAACTGTACCACAACGCTACCGGAGTACTAGAAATCGTCAACGGAGGTACGGACGCGTATTGTAACATTAACTCTTATGCTTCTTATATACATATATGTGGTAGACATGTTTATATACTGAAGCTCTGTTGAGGGCTGTCAGTCATACATACAGCTTGTTACGAGTTATAGTCTTGATAACGCCGTTGGGTTTTCCTAGCGCTGAGGACACGATGGGAGATCGTGGCACTGGTTTATGTGCAAACATAGTGTGGGGCTTTACATATTGCTGTGTGCTTATGTTCTGTCTATTGTTGATCATGCATCTGCTGTGTGCTTATGTATTGATGTGCTGTTATGTTGTTACGACTATTTGTTGCCTATATATGACTTATTTGAGCATAAGGTTAACCGTTACCTAAGATCCAATTGGGAATTGGATCTCAGCTGTAGCTTCAGGTTCAGGAGGATCCAGGGTGGAGGAGAGCGGCAGGTAGCCGATGTAGGCGGATTGGAAGAGCCTATATGTTTTAGTTTTGAACTATTTAAATTTTGTCTTTTTGGGAATCAACAGATGACTGTATAAGGATGATTACACTATGGTTATGTACTTTTAAATGGTCAGTTACTCGTTTAATCAAAATGCTCGACTCTGGTCACGGTTTTTTTTTTTTTTTAAAAAAAAATTTCGGTATTTTTAATTGGGATGTTACATAATGGGTCTGTTTGGATTACTAGTTTATTTTGCCATAACTTTAAAAAAAAGTCAGTGAACATTGCCAGCTGATTTTGGGTCTGTTTGGGTTGAGCTTAAATTTACTTAACTTAAAACTAAAAAAACCCGTTAAAGAAAAAACTCAACTTCTTAGCTTTTTCTAAAAAGCTCTAAGTTTTTTGACATAGGCTCCGCCACTTCTACTTTCATCAATCCAAACACAAATCATTATCAATAATCTGACTTCTTTTCTATCGAGTTTTTTTTAAAGTCAGATAGCTTTTAAACCACCGTTCCTACCGCCAACTCAAACAGACCCAATGTTGATGTACTATGACTACACAAGAGTTGAGATGGGATTAGTGGAAAATCCCAAATAATTAAGGAGATTTGGGACAGGATGTACACTTAGTTGATGGGGGGAGCTAAACCAGAATAAATAATTGTGTTTCTTTTACATCTCGCGTTTTGGTATTATGTTTATTTTTTTATTGTGGTATGTTACTAATTTTTAATTGTTTGCTGTTTTTGCAAAAATTTCTAAATACTTTAGTGAAGAGCAGACTATATATATATATAGAACAGGGTCATAATACTGTTAAGCAAAAACAATCGAACATGAGAAACAAGATGAAGAGATTTTCCTAGAAGAGAAAATACAATTACTTGCTTTTGTAGAAAACAAAAGTTCTACAGCAATGAACCACATCCAATATCACGATTGAAGAAAGGAAATATATTATACATTAAAATAGATGAAGATAACTTTATTTAGCACTAAAGATTATTGCTACTTGCTGAGTAAATCTGATTATTAGTCTGAAGATAAAGAATTTTCAATCACAATCTCTCTTTTTCACAAAAGTTGTCCCTAAAATTTAAAATATAAGTTAGATTGCTTACCTATATTAAAAAGAAGCGGGTAGTTTCACCACATCCTCCCCTTCCTCCCCAAGTCACAATCACAAAAGACCACTCTTTTCCACATAATCAATCTTTACAAGTATGATAATCTTATTCCTGTGTTGCTTATGTTTAACATGAACAACCTACTTCGCTTTATCTTTTTTAAAATATGGGACCAATGGTCCGGGTAGGGTTCGAAACCTGATTACAAAGGCTGAATAACCAGCGTCATACTACTGCACTACACTAGCGCCTGGTTTACTTCGCTTCATCTTTACTTATAAAGCATATGCGAGTATTACTTATAAATAATCTTGAATACCGGTTGAATTATAAAATTTTGAAGAATTTGTAAATTTTAGAGGACGGATTATAATTTACTATATACACTATTTTAATTTATAAGATGATCGATCCTAAATTGGTGATTCAAAGGACTAATTAAATTCTTGTTCACAATTGGTGGTTGTGATTATAATTCTTCTATAAGTCTTATAGGCTAGGCACATATCTCTGTTACTCAGAGCTAAATAGGATGGATTTTGCACAATAAGGGTGTGTGTATTATGAAATACTCCCTCTAATCTTTAATATAAGATATATTTACTCAATGCCATTAAATTAAGAAAGTTGGCTAAATTACTTAATGCAATATATATTTACTAAGACAACCAAGCAATTTTCTTTAATTTCCTCATTATCTCCCCTCTTTGATTATCATAAGGACGCATTAATAGGGGTAAATTAGGAAAATATTTATAAAAATAAAAACTATTCATTATATTTAAAATCAATATTAACTTTTTAAATATATCTTTCATTGATTAAGGACCTAAGGGAGTCAATTTCATTAGGTTAAAAACATTACTGCATAATCATTGCCACACACCACATATACAATTAACAATTCACCATATATATAGTTCAGACAATACATACAGGTATTAGAAAGCACCTACAAGTACAACAACTAACCAAACAAAAGGACAATTTAAAACCTTGTCAGATTAAGAAACAAAAGGATACAACAAACAACTTCCAACATGAGTGTAGCCATGCAAGTACACAATAAGTATATATTAAACCAAAAAAATAATGAAATAATAAGGTAGAAAGTAGAAACTAAAGGGGTTAATTGTATTTTGTCTATGTCTTCATGCTTATGTTGATTCACTTAAAACATCGACTTCATAATGCAAACATGATTTTCATTTTTGGCCGCGAGAAACAAATTGACTTGCGTACTCATTTACTTTGTCTAATTGGAAATTATTCAATTTTTGGCATCTTCTGGAGACCTAATTAAAAAGAATAAAAACCATTTTCATAATTATACCACTAGATTATCGTTTTGACGTAGGACTGATGTTTGTTTAGATACTCTTATCGCTGAAGAAGTCAATTTATTCATACTTTCTTTGTAACTTGGTTCTAATGATAATTGATCAAATATCTTGTATCTACGCAACCTCGTTAAACTCCACACTTTTATGCTCAATATATATCTTGCAACCTATTTTCAAAATGAGCTCAACGTACGTACTTACAATATCATTCTGACTTCCATACAGCTAGCGCGCTCAAGCATATTTGAGCTGTCGTTTTTCCATGTCTATGATTAAAACAAAATATAATATGTATGTATGTGTTATATAATATCCATTCCCAAATAAATAATAATATTTGACCATCCAATCCTAGCAGCCAACTAAAAATAAATGCCTAGGAAAATCAACATCAAAACGGTGACGACAAAGTAACTGAGTGATCCATCAAAAGATCCTGACTTTTGTGTCGTCCCAGAATCTGCTTCAATGGGAATAGGAGTTGTGTATGTGGATGAAGAAGGAGAAGGAGAAGAAGCCATACATGAAGAAGAGGCCTCTGTAGTATTAGAGCATGGAAAAGACGAAGAAGGAGGAGGAACAGTAATGGATGGGTTTCTTCCTGATGAATCCTCGTCTGACAAAACCCCATCGATTCCATGGCATCGAATAGAAGATCCTGCGACACAAATATTAGGGCTAATGATCTTCACATTGTTCAAAACAAAATTCTTCCTTCCATTGTTGGTGATTCTAAGCATGTAGTTTGGAAAAGAACTAGGAATGGTGGTTCCTGTGGGGAATCTTTCTAGTGTTTCAAGAAGAAAAGGCGAAGGGATCGAATGCCGAAGCAAGAAATCCAAAATAGATCCTGCCGGCGGCATCACCATCGTCGTGAGCATCCGATCCTTGGGCATCAAGAAAGTAACATTGGCTTCAAGTCTTGTGTCTGGTGGAGACATATTGATGAGTGTCACAAATGTGAAGTAATTTGCTCGTTGCATTTCATCAGTGGCTACAACTAGGTCACCAGTTTTTAGTGGTGTAGCTGATGATGGAAGAAGAAGTAGCATCATACACAGAGATATTACCATTTCTGAGCTTTTTTTAATTTTTATGCTTTTTTATTGATATCACTGATAGGTCGATATATGGCTTCCTTTGGTTTTATTTTTGAAATGGGCCCTCCAAATTCTGAGAAATAAAGAAGAAATTTTTATTTTATGTGCATGCAAAGACGATGCTTCACCAACTGTTGTAGTTCACGCCTCTTGGATGACTGTTTTGCTTCTCCAATCACTATAATTTTTTATGACTGTTTTGCACAAATCTTGGGTTTTTAATTAAGCTAGAATTTATATTTGTATATATTCTAAATTGTATTATGATCAATATAATACAGTAGTATCTAGATTCTTGGGCTGGGTGGGTTGTTGGTTTAGTCACGAAGAGATAATAAAACTGGTGAAAATATAGGACTTGGCTATTTTTTTCCTTTTTTTTTTTTGTTTCCCAAAATTATTATGAATTGGATCTCTAGAACTTTAGGATGCAGGACTAGTTTTACAACTCAAGAAATGTTTATCTTTTGGTAAGGTTTAACGGAACCAGTTGCTCACTACATAACGAACCAATTCGAATAATCTTCATTGGGAAATATACCTATATTTAATATCCGATGGTGTCTTAGTTAGGATTGCCTCTTGAGAGTACCTAATCCTAAAAAAAAAACAAAAAACAAAAAACAAAAACTATAAACTGTTCTGAGCAATTACAACACCAATATCTTTAGATTATCCCCAAACACTTGTATTTTAAAATTGCAAGTCCTTCACTTGTGCAAAAAAAACTTTCATGAGACTAGACCACCAGGTCAATATTGGCCACCCAGCATTAATTTTAAACTCAAGAAATGTTCATAAAATGATTATATCATAAGCCAAAACTTTAATTGAATGTTTGCTCACCCACAACTATGTATGTATTTATTAGAGGTGGAAATAAGTTAGGCACTTGATAAGGGCCTACGTCCTAACCCACTTTAAGCCTAGTTTATTTAGTAAATAAGTCAGGTACAAGTTTAAACCTATTGTCAAGTCTATTTAAGTAAGTAGATTCGGCTTATTTTCATAAGGCTTAACCTACAGGCCTAACCTATTTTTTTAATATATTATTATGTATAATTATATATAAATTAATTTTTTAAATTATTTATAAAATAAATAACTTATTCTTAACCTTAAGTTTCACATTTTATCATTTATCAATGAGCCTAACATTTTCATCTATCAATTGATCAAATCAACTTCTCTTCTTTGTTATTGTTCGAGATGGCAATGCTAGCTCACTATCTCTCCCTTGATTTATCTCATGTGATGCTACATAATAATTGCAATAAGCTTATTTTAGTGATGCACAAATGAAAATGATTCCAATAGGAGGAGTTTTTCTCATTTTTTGCAAGACAAACAAAAGGTAAAATCTAGTTTTACATCTCACTTGTCGTATTTGGTTGATTTTAAAAAATATATCTCCCTAATCAATAGATGATTGATTTTTTTTATTATATTCCTACATGCACAAATAATTGTTGCCACTATATATTATTTTCTTTCTCTTACTAACTCTTTTATTTCATATAAGAATGAATTCCTAAATTCTTAAGACATAATGTAGGCATTTAAATAGGCTTGATGAATTATATAAGAATTTAGATACATAGGTTTTAAGCCTATTTAAAGGCCTACATTTTAAGTAGCCATTTAAATAGGTTTCAGGTCTTATCAAGGCTTTTTAAGGCTCAGTCTCATACCTAAAAAAAAAGCCTACATATAGGCTCAGGTTTTAGATCTTTATCGCAAATCCATGCCTACTTAGTTAAAACCTAACCTATTTCCTAGTATAATGGTATCTAAGTCCATAATTTGACTTAAGTCAATAATGCTACTTTCATGTTTATTTATATAAGTCTTGTAAATCACTTGCTTTTTAGAACTAAACTCGGATATACATGCATGCATTATGCATACAAACACAATCAACATTTTACTAAATAATATTTGAGTTAAATACCAAGAGATAATTCAGTACGTAGTACGTAGAACGTAAATAAATCATAGAGGTGCCCCCTCTGCTTTTATTAGGGTCCAACAAATGCTAACAATACAAGGATAGAGAATAGTTTTTATGATGCCAGCGCCTTAATAGCGCAGTAGTATGGGAGCTTAGCTCCCCTCCCCCATATCCAGGATTCAAACCCTGCCCCCTCCCCTACTATGTGTATTAAAAAAATATATTTTATGATTTACAAGGTAAATATATAAGAAAAATTTTGTCCTGACTTGTAAAAAAGGGCTTTCAAAATCATAGTTTTAGAGTTATCTAGACGAATACTATATGTATGACTTAGTTTGTAATGCACATTATGATTATATGAAATGATAGGGGAAAATGGAAATTGCTTCTCTCTATTACTTCGAAATTGTGAAGGTTAAATTAACTTTGATAAAGGAAAGAGAAAAGCATGTTCAAAAGAAAGATAATGGGTGGTTGTAACGCTTCCAGAGAGTACATACTTGAGAAAGTGATGATTCTATTAGTGGACGAGCAAGAGGATTAGAGGATAGAGATTGATATGGCCTCGTTAAATGGGCCTTATGAAGTAAGGCTCAATAAATAGGCTTTATGATAGAATCCCTTCTAATAAGATAAAACACTAATTCCCCTATAATCATACATAGTATAGGTAGTAGAGCAGGTATGACTGGAACGTGGAGGCGCATGATCAACAGAAACAACAGTGAGCTGAAACCCTAGAGGTAATCTCTATAATAGAGGATTACCCACAAGGTATATAAATTTGATTCATCTATTCTAAATGTTGTCTCACTGTGCACACATCCACTCCCTTTGGCTATTGTCATTCTTGTGTAGCACATTGATCTTCAGACACTCCGTGATATCTCCTTCATAGGTATCATTAAGTAATTTTCTTCTCTTGGGTGTGTAAACCAATATACACATTGGAGATTATATTCGATCCTATATAAACCAATCACTAGTCCTTTGAGGCTAAACATTTATGTTCTTACTACAAAACAGAGATGAAGACGGATTTGGTCATGAGATCGATAATGAGAGGGAGATAAATGTAATTCAAATGTTGATATATTATAAAAAATGAAAAGGATGGGAAAAGAAAATGAGAGAATATGCAAATAAATGGGACTACAATTTAGTCTGTCTTTAATGGTGTCATGTATATGACTAAAATTATCTAAGGTGGACCACCCAAAATTTTTTACCACTTACTTGTAAGACTAAATTTATCAACATCCATGCTCACATGATCGTGTACTATTAAAATGGCTTTTAAACCGCCATATTTATACCATATTATAGAGGATAAGGATATATGGTAACATAATTTATTATCCCATCGCTTCTCATACGTTTTATAAGAATAAGAAAAAAAGTTTTGTGAGTGTTTACATGGCACAAAAGTTTCTTCAAGGTATTCAAATTTTAAGACGTTTATGTTGATGAAAAACTTAAAATTAGTAAGCCAAAAGTCTCATGATTGTCATGTCTTAGTACAATAGGTACTCCCAATAGCTATTCAAGTCACTGTCGAATATGATCTTCAATACATTTTGACTAGGCTTTGTTTCTTTTTCAATGCTATATTTTGTAAAGGTTTGTAGATTAACAAATTGGATGAATTGAAAAATGAAATATATCTTATATTATGCCGACTTAAGAAAGTTTTTTCTTTCTACATTTTTTGACATCATGGTACATCTAATTGTTTATCTAATGAGGGAGATAAATTAAAGTTGTGTGGGCTTTTTCATTTATGATGAATGTACCCAATTAAAAGATCTATAAAATTATTAAAAGGGTATGTGAAGAACACAAATCGGCCTAAAGCATCTATTGTTCAAGAATATGTTTATGAAGAAATCATGAAATTTTATCAAACTTATTTAGCTAAAGTAACACATATTGGGCTTCCTAAACGTGATCATGAAAAAGGGGGTAGACGTGGGGTTTTAGTAAAGGGTATGGACCCTGATGAATTGCTACAAGTCCACTTATACATCTTGAATAATGTTGATGAAGTTCAAGACAACATAAATGCACATAAAGAAGCTATAATGAAAGAAAATAATCGAATGACTGAACAAAATTAATTAGGGAAGATAACAAAACTTTTACAAATTGGTTCATACAAAAGGTTGAGGCTGAAGAATGTGTTTTTGATACAATGACATGGTTAGAACATGGTCCTAATGTTGATATCATGACTTGAAATTTCTATATGATCAATGATATATTATACCTTTTACACAAAGTTCTTAGATGATAGGAGTACCATCTAGAATAGTGGTGTTATATTAAAGGTTGAATTTATGTATTTCTCTAGTGCGAAAGATAAGAAACCTAAATTGGTGGTCATGTCTTATTATGTGGTTCTTGAAGAGATTTGGTAGGTGGACTATATTAAAATTAAATTTCTCATTTTTTTAAATGCAAGTGGGTTAATGTCAATGATGATGTTCAAATTGATTGCGGGTTTACATTACTTGGTATCAATAGTTTTGGAGATAAATCTTTTATTATGGTAGACCGGGCAAAACAAGTGTTCTATATCACTGATCAAGCAAATAAAATGTGGTTTGTAGCCCTCCAAGAAAAAATGTTCATTAATATTGATGAGCAAATTTATTTAAATTATGATCTTTTCTAAGACTACTCCTTCTTTTTCAAAAGGTCTACTAGAATTGAATGAAGAAGATGAAGCAAATAATAAATTCGACATAAAAAATGGTCATCATGAAGGGATATGGGAGGATATACCTTTATAAAAGATACAATTCATCAGGTAATATTCATTTGCAGAATTATTTGAAAACTTTAAGGTTTTAACATTATATTCTTCATGCTCTTAAACAATGTCGATTGATTATGAAGCTTTTGTTTTTGTTTTTATTTTTTGGGTAGGATCCTCTTGAGAAATAAAAAGGGCATGATAAAAGATAATGTTGTTAGGTGAGAATCTTATCAAGACATGGTGATAGATATGGGAGGTAAATTGGGCATGTATATTCGTTTAGGTGCCATCTTTATAACTCATATTGTATATTTATTTAGGTGTTGTCTTAATATATTCATTAAGAGGACATAACTCATGGTAAATAATATTTGTATTCATTTATAATAATTTAATTTGTAATTATTCATAGCTTATAGTTTAAAATACTATCTTTTAAGTGTTGCATTTGATGGTGGGTACGAAGAAAAAATAAAGAAAAGATATGAGAAACTTTAACAGATGATATAAATAACAGGTAAAAGAATTTATTTTCAAACTTTTAAAGTTAGATATTTCACACAACAGGTCTTAAAAATCTAAATTTTAAGACCTCTTGAGTTGAATATCCAGTTTTAGAAGTTAGACTTTTAAGACCAATTGTTTGTATATATGTTAAATTAAATATCCAGTCTTAAAAGTCGGAATTTTATGTCATGTTGTATTATATGTCCAATCTTAAAAGTCATACTTTTTATACCTATCATATAATATTGCCCGTCTTAGAAATCAGACTTTTTAAACTTAATAAAACCGATGTCAAGTTTATATAATCCGAACTTTTTGACCTAATATTTTATTAGCCGGTTTAAAAACAATTTTTTAAGGCCGATTGCGTAACTGGTTCAGATCCAATCTAAGAAACATTTTTTTTATCTGGTCTAAAAAAACTTTTTTTTCTAGTAGTGTGAGGCTGCCTCACTGAGCAAATTTCCCTTAATAGAAAATAGAAGTAATCTTTTTAAAAAGTCCTGTATTTTAAGTCATGCGACCCTCAACCAAGTGGACATGAGGTATGTTAGCTAGCTAGATTTGGGATTGGCATGACTGGGGACTTTGGAAATTATCTTCGATTTAAAATTATCAAACACCTATGGTCTATGGTCATATATATGTGTTATGATATAGTTTGGAAATTGGCTGTTTTTATCTTGTGCCTTTACGTGGAGAATCTTGCCCATGTACGCGCGCGTCCTTGATTTAATTGATTGTTTATATGTGTGTGTGTGTAAACCTTGGTTACTGAATTTTGCAAATCTTACCCTTGTTGATTCTCATCTTCCAAGTGAAAGTATTATTAGTGAGCAAGCTCCCTCCTAATGTATTAATATAATTAGTATCAATGTCAATATCAAAATTGTTCCACGAGCCGATCTAAAAACAGCTTATCTTGGCTCTACACTCAAATTACTGTTCATCAGCCACATTCATTAAAACAATATTTTACCTCGAGCTTCTATCAAGCAGTTGGCAATTTATTTTAAGCATATGGCTTCATGCCTCATGCCTGGCTCATTGTTCAGACTCATATATATTTTAATTTAATGTCATTATTATTCATTTTTTCTCCCTAAATCTCTCCTCTTTTACGTCACCCAAGGTCATACTGTCATAATCCAAATTCAAATTTTAATTAAAATCTTCATTTATTTATTTTCCTTTTTTCTTTTTTCCTGCGTCACTCTCTCTCCTTCTCCAACCCCAGACATCTCATCTCATCTCATCTCTTATTAGGGTTTCACCAAAATCGAATGGCTATGAGTCATCGGAGAACCTGATATAATGATCATAAGGAACTTGGTATAAATATTGTCCAATTAAAAAAAGAAGGCGTTATGGGTTTGAGAGAGATTCAATAAACATAACAAAATTATTAAAATCCTTGATCTCACAAATTTGCATAGGATTCATCTTAGTCCTAACTACAAAAAGGAAATTAGCCAAGCATGGCTAGATTAACAAAATAGAGAAGAAAAGATGAAGATAGAATGGTTCTCCAAAGGTTGGGAAATGTGGATCTCCACAAGTGCTTTGATCTCCTCTCCAATGCCGTAGAGTAGTTTCTTGTGTCCAAAATCCTCCTTTTCTTTCTAGGGTTGCCTCTTTTTATGTATTAGGTTCAATTGGGTTTCCAAATCTCAAAAATCCTTGATTTTCCTTCCTTTTTCGGGCCCTAAAAACTTTCCAAAAATTAAAAAGCAGGATTCTCATACTTCTGGCACCCTAGGTGCCACTTTTCTGGTTGGCTGAGAAGTGGCGCCCTGGGCGCCACTTTTGGTTCTTTTTTATGGCTTTTCTTTTCGACCTTCCGCGGAGTCTCCAAATAGCTTCTTTCTATGGATAAAACCTGCAAAACACACAAAGATACTTGTGAGGGTATGCCTGACATCAAATCCATGTTTTTAGCTTATTATCCTTAAGCTTTTTAATTAAATTTGATCACTTTCAAGCTCAATTTGTGCCTTAATACATGGTAAATTTGTGGCTCATCAAACATTCCCAGATTTAAATATTGATGTCCTCATCAATAAACAAGAATAACCAGTATGATGCAAGCGAATGATCTTGAGATAAAGCACGTTAGATGTAAGCATCATATTGCATTAACAGAATGATTAAGAGCAGATAGTCAGAAGAATACTATACTAAGCATGAATTAACTATTGTCTTGGAATACATGAACAACATTTTTCAGTTCACATAGGGACATAGTATCTAACTTGAGTGCTCCTCACTAGAATAAATATTTCACTCTTCGCTCAAGTGTTTAGGGAAGTATTCACTCAATCCATCAGTGTAGTAGCACTACTATAGGCTTGATCCTATTCTCAAGTTCCAAAAGATGAGGAACACAGACAACATGCAAAATTGATCGAAAGGTCTTTTCAAGGTTGTAATGTGGTCTGGTTTGGGGGTAGGAATATTTAGGAAGTAGCTAAAATCTATGTACGAAATTAGAAGACGTAAGTTCAATTCAAATTCAGCTAACTCAATACAAATGCTCCTAGCTCTTCTTTTTATTTGACCAACCTCCTTCTTTTAAGAACTTTTGCATTTTCCATTCCTCACAATACTTATTTGCAATATTTTTTTTTCTTTTCTCTTCTCTTCTTTTCTTTTCTTTTTTTTTCAGGATGGATGGCTTTTTGAAACCCTCTCTTCTTTTCTTTTCAGCCCCTCTTTTTTTTTTTCATTCATCTCTCCTTCTCATTACTTGCCTAATTCTCTTTGAATTGTGAACTACAAACTGTCTTCCAATCTCATTCAGAGGTAGGATTGTTTAGGATCATGGGCTAAGTAACAATATAGGGTGAATAGAAAACAAACAAGTCTAGGTTCAAGGGGTTAGCAATGGAAGATATTCTTTTAAGGTGGTCTATTTGGCCAAGTAGGTGTAAAAAAATTGCCTTTGTCTTCCCAATCTATGCATGCATCAAAAGAGAAACAGAGCAAGTTCTAGAGTCCCATCACAATGAGGTCTCTCAAAAGAAAGTATTTATTGTCTAGGCTCAAATCCTCACATGGCTTTGACTCAAGCTAGAACACTATTCTCAGATTTATCATTCGAATACTATCCATACATTCACAATTCAACAGCCAATCCAGACAAGCAATCATATTCTTCAATGAACTTCAATGCAATCTCATAGTAGTAATATAAATATAAAATCTCAAACGATTAATGATGCTTCATACATGCTATTCAGGTTTAATACAAATTTAAGCTCAGGTTCTCTCATCATTAGTTACAAAATAGTCATGTTAGTCTCACACTAGAGCAGAACAAAATATAAGGACATAGATAAAATTAAGAAAATTCCCTAGCGTTTTACAGATTTCAGCTTGCCATTCCCAGATTTATATTGTTGCGGTCCTCAGCAACACACTCAAAGATGGAAGTAGACCCAGTCAAGAGTCATCAGAATAGTCATCCTCATCCTCGGTGGTACCCTCATCTCCGGACTTGGTGTCGCCCTCGGGGGGCTGGAAGCTGGCTGGGTCGATGTCCTGCTTGAGGCACAGGGCCTCCACCATCTGGGTCAGATAATGCACTTGGCACTGTAGTCGCCGAAGTGTCCAGGGCTCAGCTAAAGGATCCTCAGTGGTAGCAAAAGGGGCCTCAATGGTGGAAGGGCCAGGGGCGGGTGTGGGCTGTGTCTGCAGGGGGTCTTCATCAAGGCATGCCGCTGGGCCTCCTTGGTTCAACCGGTGAGGGAGGATCACTCAATCGGGGGTGCCAACTGAATATCCAGGACCTCATCTGCGGGAATGGGGACACGAGCTCTAAGACACAGATGTATGATCAATGAGCAATGCCCCAACTTGCTCTCTTTTCTGGGCGAAGTAATATGTTGGGTGATCCGATCAGAGAGGATGGAAGCGATATTAATATGGATGTCACCCATAATCTCACAAATAAGTATGGCCCGTTCTAGGTTCATGTCACCATGGTTTGTGGATGGGAAGATGTTGCTGTTGATGAAGTGAAACCAGGGGCGGGCAGCGACAGTAAGATCCGTCCGAGTCAATTTTTCTGGCACCCCAGGTAATTTGCACCGCTTAACCCAACTCGAAGATGGATGAGCAATCTGCTGTCTCAGATTATCAGTGGCAGTAAGATCAGGGTTGAATCGGCGGGGGCGTAGGGCAGTAAATAGCTCCATATGAGCTTGAAAAGCACACGAGGTGGCCGAATCATAACCAGTTTCCAAGAAATTCTCAATAGTGGCCACATCAAATGGGACAGATATTCCCCAAACCCAAGAAACCCGGGTGGTGTCCAACGTATCTCTATCAGCATTAGTAAAGAATTCATGACATAATGTACTAGAGCTGGCGGCAGGAAATGTTACCAATTTCTTCCAGTGTCTGCGCCTGATGATGGCTGACACGGGTGGGTCGTTAGGCAAAATTGATTCAATGACCCTCTTCGAAACAAAAGCCTTGGGGAGGAACCAAGTCCGGTACCGGTCCCTGCTTTCCGGTGAATTGAATTTGGAGATGCCGGTGGTGCGAGAAGAAGAGGAACCGTGAGCCCGTTTCGAACTGGCCACTGGAGGGACATAAGGTTGAAGTGCTTTCCCCTTGCCTCTATCTTTGCTCATAGTGTTGCACCTGAAATTGTTTTGTTTTTTTGTTTTTTGTTTTTTTTGAGAGAAGAAGAAAAAGATAATAAAAAGAATAATAATAATAAAGGGAGTGGGGACAGTGAGGAAGATAGGGGAAGAAGAAAATAAGAAAAGAAAGAAAAAATGAAAATATAAAAATAAAAATAAAAATAAAAAGAGAATAATCAGCCAAAAATGAAAAGGAAAATAAAAAAAATAAAAAAAAAAAGGGGAAGGGGGAGTGTCGAATGTGGGTGGGGGAGGGTGGTTGAAGGAGGGAATGTGGGTGGAGGAGGTGGGGGGAAATGGGGAAGGGAAGAGAGGACGGTGGGGAGGGGGGTTCGAATGTGGGTGGGGGAGGGGGTTGGATGGGATGTGGGTGGAGAGTGAGAGGAGGAGAGAGACGAAAGGGGGGAGGAAGGAGGAGCAGGGGTGGCCGGCAGTTTGTAGGGGAGGAAGAGGGAAAAGGAAAAAGGAAAGAAGAAGAAGAGGGTGGTCAACAATGGAGGAAGAAGGAGTGGGAGAGGGAGAGAGAGAGAGAGGAAAAAAAATTTGAAAAAGGGGGGGGGGGGTGGGGGCGGCTGGGACGAAAAGTAGGGGAGGAGGAAAACCTAAAAAAATGGTTTTTTTTCGAAAATAAAATAATAAAAAAAATGGGGGAGGGGGCAGTGAGGTGGCGCCCTAGGCGCCATCTTACTGTCTAATATTTTTTTATTTTTTTTAAAGTAAAAAAAAAGGGAGGGGTAGTGAGGTGGCGCCCTGGACGCCACTTTTGGCGTCCTGGGTGCCATCTTACTGTCCAAAATATTATTATTATTATTATTTTATTTTTTTTATTTTTGCTCTCTCCCCTATCCTACTATTACTAACTAAAACGAAATACAAATAAAAGAAAAGATCTATTGGGTTGCCTCCCAACCAGCGCTTGTTTAACGTTGTGAGCATGACGGATATCACCTTAATTTTCTGCTTCCATGACCATAGAGGTCCTGCCTCTGTCAATGTCTCCACTATGGTAGGGCTTTAAGCGCTGCCCATTCACCTTAAATGCATCATCCGAACCTATTGGTGCAATGGCAATTGCTCCAAAAGGTGTGACTTCTTTTACTACAAAGGGTTCTGACCATCTAGACTTCAATTTATCTGGAAAAAGTTTCAACCGTAAATTATAAAGTAATACCTGTTGTCCCGGATGGAACTCTTTAGGGAGAATTTTCATGTCATGCCACCTCTTGGTTCTTTCCTTGTAGAGGCTAACACTCTCATATGCAAAAACTCTGAATTCATCAAGTTCATTCAGTTGAAGGAGTCGTTTTTTATCAGCAGATTTGACATCAAAATTTAGCAACTTAGTTGCCCAAAGTGCCTTGTGCTCAAGCTCCACTGGAAGGTGGCACGACTTACCATATAGTGGCTGAAACGGTGACATGCCAATAGGAGTTTTGAATGCCATTCGGTATGCCCACAAGGCATCATCAAGCTTCTTGGACCAATCCTTTCTTGATTTCTCAACAGTTTTCTCCAGAATTTGCTTCAATTCCTTGTTAGACATCTCTACTTGTCCACTAGTTTGTGGATGATATGGAGTAGTGACACGATGAGTCACACCATACTTGCTAAGCAAAGATTGGAATTGTCGATTACAAAAATGTGTGCCTCCATCATTGATAATGGCCCTAGGTACCCCAAATCTGCTGAATATATTCTTCTTGAGAAAGTATACTACTACTTTGGCTTCATTAGTGGGAAGAGCAGTTGCCTCTACCCACTTTGAGACATAATCAACAACTACAAGGATGTATTTATTGTTAAAAGAACTTGGGAAAGGCCCCATAAAGTGTATCCCCCACATCAAATATCTCAACAACAAGAACATTGTTTAGTGGCATATCATGTCTCCTTGAGATATTCCCAGTCCTTTGGCAACGATCACAATGCTCCACAAATTTCCTTGCATCCTTATATAGAGTAGGCCAATAGAAGCCACTTTGTAGTACCTTAGCAGCAGTGCATTCTCCAACAAAATGGCCACCATAGTTGGACCCATGACAATGCCAGAGGACCCTATGAGTTTCCTCCTCTGGAATACAGTGTCATAGTACTCCATCTGCACACCTGAAAAACAAGAAAGGATCATCCCAAATATAACACCGAACATCATGCATAAATTTCTTCCTCTGCTGCCATGATAGCTCCTCTGGTATTATTCCAATTGCCTTATAATTAGCAATATCAGCGAACCAAGGTACACTGCTAAGTGCAAAGACATGCTCATCTGGGAATTCATCATGGATCTCCATCTCTGCATCATCCTGTAACTCCTTAACTTGTATCCTTGACAAGTGGTCAGCTACTACGTTCTCCACCCCTTTCTTGTCTCTGATTTCAATGTCAAATTCTTGTAGTAGAAGCATCCAGCGAAGAAGCCTTGGTTTGCATCTTGCTTAGTCAAGAGATATTTTAGAACAACATGATCTATATAAATAATAACTTTGGAACCAATCAAGTACTGTCTAAACTTATCTAGTGCATAAATGACTGCAAGCATTTCCTTCTCAGTTGTTGCATAGTTCAGCTGTGCCTCATTCAAGACCTTACTTGCATAATAAATGACATGCAACAATTTATTCTTCCTTTGTCCCAAAACAGCCCCTATAGCATAATCACTGGCATCACACATCAACTCAAATGGTAATTTCCAATCCAGAGCTGTCAAGATAGGTGCAGTGGTTAATCTTTCTTTCAATAAGTTAAATGCCTCAAGACAATTATTGTTGAAATTGAAATCTTCATCTTTGACCAACAATTGACTAAGTGGTCTGGCTATCTTAGAAAAATCTTTGATAAACCTCCGGTAAAAACCTGCATGGCCAAGAAAATTGCGAACACTACGCACATTGGTGGGGGAAGGCAAGTCTTTGATGATCACAATTTTGGCTCTATCCACTTCTATCCCTTTTTCAGAAATTTTATGACCCAAGACTATCCCATCTTTAACCATAAAATGACATTTTTCCCAATTAAGAACCAAGTTACTTTCTTGACATCTTTGGAGCACACAAGATAAATTAGCTAAGCAAGTATCATAAGAAGTGCAAAAAACAGAGAAGTCATCCATGAATACCTCAATAAACCTCTCAGTCATGTCAAAGAAGATAGAGAGCATACACCTTTGAAAAGTAACTGGGGCATTGCAAAGACCAAAGGGCATCCGTCTATAGGCTAAAACACCGAATAGGCAAGTGAAGGCTGTCTTTTCTTGATCTTCAGGAGCCATTGTTATGTGATTGTATCCAGAATAGCCATCAAGGAAGTAATAATAAGAATGTCCAGCAAGCCTCTCAAGCATCTGGTCCATGAATGGCAAGGGAAAGTAGTCCTTGCGAGTGGCATCATTTAACCTCCTGTAATCCACACACATCCTCCAGCCTGTGACAGTTCTAGTGGGTATTAATTCATTATTTTCATTTTGTACGACAGTAATCCCACCTTTCTTGGGTATTACTTGCACTGGACTCATCCATTTCGAATTGGAGAAAGGATAAATTATACCTGCATCTAACAGTTTCACTACCTTTTGTCTTACCACTTCCTTCATAGTTGGGTTAAGTCTCCTTTGGGGCTACCTCACCAGTTTCACATTGTCTTCCATAAGAATTTTGTGGGTGCAGAATGAAGGACTAATCCCCTTTAAATCAGATATAGACCACCCTATTGCAATCTTGTGGGTAGTCAAAACTTTCAGCAACTTCTCTTCGTCGGTAGGGGACAAATCAGCACTAATAATGATATGATAAGTGTTATCCTTCCCTAGAAAAGCATACTTCATATTAGAAGGGAGCTCCTTTAGTTCAACCTTTGGAGTAGTAGGTGGTACATCATGATCTTTCCTCTTCAGCTTCTCAACCTTTAAATCAGATTTCTCATCTGCAGAAACCTCTTCTTCCACTTGCAACAACTGAGTAATATCATCATTCAAGGACTCATCTGAATCTTCTTGAAAAAGATCCTCATGAATGGCTTCATCAACTACATCAATTCTGAAACAATCACAATTATCAGCTGGGTATTTCATGGATTGAAACACATTGTAAGTGACCTTTTCATCATTCATTTGGAACTCCATCTTTCCTGCAGCAACATCAATTACCTCTCTAGCTGTAGCCAAAAAGGGTCTTCCCAAAAGCAAGGGAAGTTTTGCATCTTCCTCCATGTTAAGAACTACGAAATCCACTGGGAAGATGAATTTGTCCACCTTTACCAGCACATCCTCAATGACTCCTTCTGGCTTCTTTATGGATCTATCCGCCAATTGTAATGACATCATTGTAGGCTTCATCTCTTTAATGCCAAGAGCTTTAGAAACAGATAAAGGCATCAAGTTGATACTGGCTCCTAAATCACAAAGTGCCCTGCCCACATTGACGTTCTCTATGGCACAAGGGAAGCTAAAACTGTCCGGATCTTTAAGCTTCGGTGGCAACTTTGTTTGGATAATGGCACTACACTGTTGAGTCAATGCCACTGTTTCAGCTTCTTGCAACCTATGCTTCTTAGACAGCAAATCTTTCATGAACTTTGCATAGTTAGGCATGTTTTCAAGAACTTCTGCAAAAGGAATGTTGATTTCCAGTTTTTTAAAAATATCTAGGAACCTGGCATACTGTTGCTTTTGAATCTGCTGCTTCAACCTTTAGGGATAAGGAAGTCTTGCATAAGGAGGAATGAGAGTTTTCTTTGTAGTAGTCTCTTTTGGAATTTGCTGCACATCATCATTCTCAGCTTTTTCCCCATCTTCTTTAGTTTTTTCCATCACCGGAACAGATTTCTCAATTGATTGAATCACTATACCACTCCTAGTAGTTATGGCCTTACACTGCTCCTTTGGATTGACCACAATATCACTAGGGAAAGACCCTTAGCTCCTTTCTGAGATTTGCTTCGATAACTGACCGATCTGATTTTCCAAGTTTCGGATTAAAGCTTCTTGATTTTTAAGAGAATATTTTGTTTCATTTCGGAAAGCTTCTAATCCTTGTATATACTCAGTGGTGGTACGAGTCAACTGTGTCAAGGCCTTTTCCAAATCAGTAGTAGTGGTTTGATGGAATGGTTGAGGTGGTGCTTGAGGTTTATAGGAGAAGTTTGGGTGAGATTTTCAACCAGGATTGTATGTATTGCCATATGGATTGAATTGATTCCTAGGAGGATTGCCCATGTAATTAACCTCAGTTGTTTCTCCAGTAGTAATAGCTGCACATTCTCCATTAGCATGGTCCCCTTGGCAAAAATCACATGGCAAAAGAGGCTAAGACGAGATAGATGAGACCTGAGTAGAGGCCAGCTGTTTAGTGAGAGCAGCTAATTGCTGTTGGATCAATTTGTTTTGTTGGGCGAGGTTCTCATTACGAGGCAAGAGTGTATTATAAATATCTAATTGAAGAACTCCCCTCTTTGGCTGTGGAGTAGCTGTTTCATTCTCAAAGGAACCCATATCCTCAAACAATTCCAGTGCTTTCTCTGGAGTTTTGTTTTTCAATGAACCACCTGCTGCAGCATTAATCATCATCCTAGAAGATGGAAGCATCCCATTGATGAATATTCTTACTTGATCATAATCTTGCAGATCATGTTGTGGACACTTCCTGAGCAATTCCTTGAATCTTTCCCAAGCTTCACAATATGACTCTCCATGGCCTTGATTAAAGCAACGGATGTCTGACAACAGCTTTGTGCACTTAGAGGAAGGGAAGAATTTTTCAAGGAACTTGATGGTGATAATGTCCCAAGTAGAGAGACTTCCAGTAGGACAAGAACGTAGCCAAGCACTTGCTTTTCCGTTCAACGAAAAAGGAAACAGCCTCAAACGGATAGCATTTGCAGAAACTTCATTGATCTTGATGGTATCACAAATCTGCAAAAACCGCTCAATATGCTGATTAGGATACTCCAAATCACTTCCACTAAAGGAACTTTGTTGAACCAAGCTTATGAGGGCTGGCTTGATTTCAAAGTTATTTGTATTAACAACAGGATTGACTACACTAGTTGCAGCTCTGGTAGGATTAAGTGTCATGTAGTCACCCATAGTTCTTCTTGGAGGAGGAAGACGAAGATGATTTGCACCATTCTCTGCCATTATGATAAATTCAGTCTCAGTACTAGAGCTAGCTTTTTCTTTTCTCTGTTTAGTGAGCTTCCGGTTTCTCCTTGCTGTCTTTTCGATCTCAGGATCAAATTGCAGCAAGTCTTTGTCCATGGTACCTCGCATAAACAGAGTAAAGAGAGTAAAATATCAAAAGAGAAAGAAAAATCCAATCTAGAGTTTCAATAACTACTCTTAGTGTTGAAATAAAACTATTCCCCGGCAACGGCGCCAAAAACTTGATGGGGGCGACTTCGGCAAGTGCACCGGTCGTTACAAGTAATAAAGTAGTGAGAAAGTATTGTCCCACGAGGAATAGTTATTCAATCACTAATTCGCTATTGTCGCCTTAATTGGATAATTTTGAGTAACAAAGATGAGTTGTACTTAAACAAGAATTTCAAGAATTGAGGAAAGAAAAGAATTCAAGAATAAGATTTGCAAGAGAATGTTTATAAGAGATAATCAGTCGAGAAAAACATAGCTAGGGATTAGAATCCCCCTATGCTCCTTCAAGTATTTGGATTAAAGATCTAATTGATTATGATTCCCAGATTGACAATCGATTCTCTAAGGTTAGACTAAGTCCCAATGTCTTGATGCTACCTTAGTCTATTGTATCTTTAAAAACAACCTAATTTCTTAGTATTGTCTAGAAAGATCAGATCTTGAACCAGAATCCTATGATCGCATAAATTCGTAAGCCTATGTCTAGGTCATGCAATTTTATGATGCATTAACAAGTTCTAGTTAGATGCACCAATATCTCTATTGTCATACATCAACCTATGGACAATCTTAAAGGTGATCAGTCTTCAAGAAAGCATTAAGCAAAGGAAATTCATTCAATCAAAAAAATCAAGATTCATACAAGAATTTAACCAAATACTCAAATTTACATAGGATTCATCCTAGCCCTAACTACAAAAAGGAAATTAGCCAAACATGGCTAGATTAACAAAATAGAGAAGAAACGATGAAGATAGAATGGTTTTCCAAAAGTTGGGAAAGGTGAATCTCCACAAGTGCTTTGATCTTGTCTCCAATGTCATAGAGTAGTTTCTTGTGTCCAAAATCCTCCTTTTCTTTCTAGGGTGGCCTCTTTTTATGTATTAGGTCCAATTGGGTTTCCAAATCTCAAAAATCATTGATTTTCCTTCCTTTTTCGGGCCCTAAAAACTTTCCAAAAATTAAAAATCAGGATTCTTGTACTTCTGGCGCCCTGGGCGCCACTTTTTATGAAGGAGGCAGTGAGGTGGCGCCCTGGGTGCCACTTTTGCACAGGAGGGCGCCACTTTTGATTCTTCTTTGTGGCTTCTCTTTTCGACCTTCCGCGGAGTCTTCAAATAGCTTCTTTCTATGGATAAAACCTGCAAAACACATAAAGATACTTGTGAGGGTATGCCTGACATCAAATCCATGTTTTTAGCTTATTATCCTTAAGCTTTTTAATTAAATTTGATCACTTTCAAGCTCAATTTATGCCTTAATACATGGTAAATTTGTGGCTCATCAATCTCACATGACAAGATTCTTGCGGTGTGTGTTGTTTGTTGTAATAGTGAATGTCTTTGATCTCAAGTGTTAACGAAGCTTTTTCTATTTCTCAAACTTCATCAAATGCGTTTTGATCATACATATATAACCCTATATGGTGTGTATACGGTCACTATATATTTATTTCCTCTAGTTTTCTCATATCCTGAGTGAAGCTTATCAAGTTATATTGAGCACTTAGAAAATAAGTCAAGGGGTGTAGCATTATTTGATACTTTGATTAAGGCTTTTGTGTAGCTGCCCAAAAACCTGCATGCATTCACGGAACCAATTGAGCGATCGAGTCATATTTTATTTCCCCTCTTTTATTCAATTAAATGTTTTCTCTCATAATTAATATTGAATGGAATATCTTCAACTAGAGTTAGTGTTGAGGTGAATTCACTTGATTGAAAATTCAGTTTTTTCCTTACTAAAGGGAGGAAATGCTGGTTTGTCAACGTTTAATTCTACTGTATTTTTATTTCTACGGTTGTTTCATATGATGAGGTACGTAATTTTTATTCATAATATAATCTCCACTTTAAAAAAACCATGATATTTGCTTTGCTATCTTATTATCTCTATATTAAGCTATATTTTATTTTACTCCTTTATTGAAAGAAATGGACAGTTTCTTTAATAATGTTGCTTTTCCCCAATATTTTCTTGCAAAAAGAAAAATATTTTTTTTTTGAAAATGTAAAGGCAAGTATGTGTGTGTGTATATATATATATATATATATATATATATTTTGCTCGAAAGTAAAGGCAAGTATATGGAAGAAAAGGATATGGTTGAAATGCAATGGTTTCTTTCTAACAGGATTTCTTTGATGCTGAGGTGAATTTGAATCCAAAATTAAAAAAAAAAAAAAAAAAAAAAAAAGGAGATTAAGAAAGAGCATGCAATCTTTTTTCTTTTTTTTTTTTACCATGTTGTAGGTCATCTTCCCCCAAGTTGGACGTAAGTGTCTTGCTTGAAAAAGGAGCCGTGGTATAAAGTATCTAATGATCTTATATGATTGAGGATGTGTCAGAATGCAAACTTATGCCAAACAAGGTCACATTTCCATCTTGTTTTAATGGTAACACATGGGTTCTTTCAGTTGTCTGTCTTTCAAGCAAGCTGACCAATGGCTTTTTCCTTTTTGTCTGCATTAGTTGTACGTAGCTGATAAAGAGCAATGTCTTCAAGCGCAAAAAAAGTTGAAAATTAGTATATGAATCATCTCAAAAATTGGTATATCTTGCTAAGGAGCATATGACGTGTGTAGACAGTGTTTGCTTCCCGTGGTGCGCTGAACTTTCGCAACGCAGGATTCTATTGCCTTCAAATTGACAGTGACATATCCCTCCTTTATCTTAACAATGTATGTCAATATTTAAAAAAGTCCAATAAACCAAATGTTAGACAAGTATGCATTTCATTTTAGTTATGTGTCTTTCTGATGAGTAATTGATTTTGCAGGTTTGATATTAAAAAGAGGAGATCTATGTTGAGTAGGATGAGCTCCACAAGACTATTTGATTCCACATAATAAATTGCATAAATATTTGGTTCAAATATGCCCCTTACCCAGTTATCCTCAAGCAAATTCATTTGTCCACATATAGTAATGGATCATAAAATTCACAAGCCAAAAATACAATTCCACGGTTTGGGTCTATGATTCTATGTATATTAAACTTTAACAACTAGGTCATCACTTCTCAAAATATTTATAAGTTATCCAATCCAGTTTTCATTCCATGCAATGTTTAAAACCCACACATCCTTTTTTAAGCAAAAAAAGATATTAGACCATGTATGTATGTTGAAAGGCTTTTTTTGCTGGAAAATACAAGCTGTAACTGATAAAGTGCATGATTTTATAGAAACACATACTATATATTCTCTTGCTGCCAAATGAGACTTGTTTTGACGTATGGCTAGATCCTTTCTGAGGTCAAACATATCTTTTGAATCAGAGTGACATATGAGATTTTGGCAGTCCTGCAGTAAATGCTTGGAGAATCAATATTCTATGATGTCAGAGATTTAGAATATAACTTTTCTATACCGCATTGTCCCTTTTCCTCTAAATAGATCTGGGATCAATTTTCTCTTTCTTTTTTATGTTGTTAGCATTTCATCATATTTTATGAACATGCGTGCATCAGGAAAACAAATAGGGAAAAGCTCTCCACCAATTTTGTTTTCATGGCATAGCTAATATTAATTAGGTTCTGATGCCCAGAGGCGACCTAGGAACTTAGATCCTCCATTTCTTTGATATGGTTCATCTCACATATTGACAACTCATGCTTTTTTGTTATCTTTGTAACCTGGGTAAGCATTGTTAAAGAAGTTATGTTTAATTATATTCAATCCAGTGAATAGTGCTGGATGCTCAGGTCTATAGATATAGCTTTATGCAAAAATTTGTTTAGCTTCCCAAGCATGCAATACATGAGCAGATAAGATCTTCAATGAGAGTAGTAATTAAAAAAAAAAAAAAAAAAAGCTTTTTAATGTACTTCCAAGAGAGAAAGTTATCTTAAACATATGTACTTTACAATTAACATATATAGTAGCATATTATCTATCTTGTGTGCGGGACTAATTCACTTCCTTTGTTTACAAGTGAAAAGCTCACCAGCAAACAAGTTACATGGAATAATGTGTGATTTATACTTGAATTTAAGTGTTTGATCATTTGATAATATATTTTAGGTAGATCTTTCATTTTTTGTCGGCATCAAACATAGTGGTATTTGGCTCATTTAATGATGTTTAGGTGTGTCCTTTGGCAGCTTTTAAAACTCAATTCTTACACAATACATTCCATGTGCATAAAATAAAGTGGCGTGATGGCTTTGGTGATGCTTTGAGTATTGGTCATCATCCACAAGGTTTTTAAATTCAGATTGGCCACTAAACCGACCAAAGTACCAAGTTAAAGGTTAGTAGGTGAGACTGGAGTCAAACCGAAACTAATACAAAACTGAACCAACAAAAAATTGAAGATTTCAAAGTTATTAATATAAAATTCTGAAAAAAAAATTAAAAAATCAATTTTTTTTTAAAGAATAGTGAAACGAGTGATGCTCGGACTGGATTGGTTTGGGTTTCAAAACTTGATCATTCTTTCCTCAAAAGGAGAGGAAAAGAAAGTTTTTCTGTTTGGTGATAAAGAGAAAAAGAAACTTTGCAATGTGAAATTTGGTCCAATGAGCTGTCAGCAAGATGTCGCCAGGGGGAATTTGCAAAGCAAATGGTTCATGTCTTCATCGTCATCAAATGGATCTGTACTCAGCTTGCAACCAAGTCTTTTACATGAACCAACCACATCTTTAGCAAACCTAACTTTGTGCAGCTGCCTTAGGCTAAGAGAGTATTTGAATTAGCTTTTGGAGAATACTTTATAGAGAAAAAGTGATCAAAGTGATTTCAGAGAACAGTTTTTTCTTTTTTTGAACAGTAGAGAATAGATTCTAAACATAATAGATTTTTCAAAAAAAATAATAGTGACATGCTGCCATCAAAGTGTTCTTTAATGATTGTTTTGCTATGTTTATTCCGCCTTGGTAGTTTTGAATTCAGCTTTTTAGACTAATTAGCAATACATTGTGATGTTTTATCGCTTAATTATTTGTACGTTTATTGTAGATTGACTTACTGCCTTTTTTTTAAACCTTGTTTTCGAATATTCCTTCTTATATGTAATCCCTCTATCTGAAATTGAAGATTATATTTCCTTAGGCTTGCACGGGAAGAGCACAAGCTCGTTGTATAAATGAGAATAACATGTTTTATTAGTGTTTTAGCTTACACACACACCTCCCAAAAGTGAATTTTCTTTTTCTTTTCAAAAACATAATTTTATTTAAAAAGTAAAATGATATGTAAATTAAACCTTGACACTTATTTGTTGAAGTTATAGCGATTAAGATGCCTTCTCCCATGGAAATATTTTTTAACTAATAATAGTAAATTTTTGGCTAAAATGTAAATTTAGTCCTTTATGTTTAGTTCAAGGTTTAATTTAGTCCCTTGAATTTATAAAATGTATCTTTGTCCCTTAACCTAACACCGTTAGTTTCACCTAACAAAAATTGCTGACAGTGTAATTAAATGAAGTATGCTTTAATTGCCTTGAACTCGTTCACTAAATCGGAGCGAACCAAGTCGAGAGAACAAACAAGTTCGATAGCAAATTCACTATAGTCATGAAAGCATATTTTCCAATTTCTACTGCTTCTCCGTTAAGGTTGCTCCAACGGATTAGAGGAGGAAGGAGTGCTGGCCGCCAAAAGAAGAGAAATAAAATGGAAGGATCATTGGAAGAGGTAAGCCATTAATGGATGTGACAGAAGGGCATATATATTGGTAAAAAAAGATTGGTGTTATATATATATATATATATATATATATATATATATATATATATATATATATATGTCCATTATTCATTCACATGCATCAACTTTTGATGTTCACATGTGTATATAGCCTCACATATGAAAGTTTAAAGGGAAATTACCTCTTATAACCCTGAGGTGGAAATTACACTAAAAGCCAATTTTCCATCTATAAATAAAGGTCTTCTGTAAACATTCAGAATGCACTGGAATGAGAACTTCTCTCTACTCTCTCTCTCTCTTTAAAATCTCTTGTTTTTGTTATTTACTTTTCATCAGTTTTATATCACGTTATCAGCACGACAACTCTACCAACGTAGGATTCTCTCATCATCTTCTTCATATATTCATTTTATCTATCTATGATAATCTTAACCATTATATGAAATTAAAGTTTTACTTTTACCAATTATTTTAACATCGGATTCTATGGTTAAGATTTGAGATTATTTACTATTTACTATTCACAGTAAATAGTAATTTTTACTATTCACATTAATTTTACCCTTTTACAATAATTTTAAATTTTATACATTTGACTCTTACATGGAAGTCTAGATTTAATGCTTCAGTAATTTTACCTTATTTACTATTTATAGCCAATAGTAATTTTGCTATTCACAGTAAATTTACATTTTACTATTTACAGTAATTTACTTATGTTTTATTTTCTTTACTGTTTTATATATATTTATTTCATGGTGGCGACACTAAGCTCCATTTGTTTAATTTAATTCTAATTCTTTACTTACTGCATTATTTATTTTTCATGGTGGCAACACTAAGCTCCATTTGTTTAATTTAATTATGATTCTTTACTTATTACTTTATTTATTTTTCATGGTAACAACACAAGTATTAGTGGACTCCATTTGTTTAATTTAATTTAATTCTTTACTACTTTATTTATTTTTCATGGTAGCGACACTAGTATTAGTGGGCTCCATTTCTTTAATTTAAATTAAATTCTTTACTTTCTGCTTTATTTATTTTTCATGGTAGTGACACTAGTATTCATATTAGTGGGCTCCATTATTTTAATTTAATTTTACTGTTTTTATATATTTGCATTTGCATATGCATTTTCTTCCTTATCTTTGGATGAGTTAGGTCTCGCTATGAGTTTACTACCATTCCTATCTCATCTTCTTTTTATTTTCTTAGCACGTTTATTTCCAATTCTTTAAATTATGTTTTAATTTATAATAAGATTTTATATTATGATTCTAATTATTATCATTATTTTTAGTTTGAATCATGTCTACCAGCCTTTCAAATCTTGAATTTAATGCTCTTGACATCACCGGGAAAAATTATCTATCATGGGTTTTAGATGTTGAAATCCATCTTCAAGCAAAGGGCCTTGAAACGACGATATTGCCGGGAAATGATACGTCCCATTAAAATAAGGCTAAAGCAATGATTTTTCTCCGACACCACATTCATGAAAGTTTGAAAACAGAATATTTAACGGTAAAAGATCCATTTGAATTGTGGACTAATTTGAAAGATAGGTATGATCATCAGAAAACGGTGATTTTGCCTAGAGCTCGTTATGAATGGATTCATCTCAGGCTACAAAATTTCAAAACTGTAAGTGAGTATAACTCAACAGTTTTCAAAATAAGTTCTCAGTTAAAATTATGTGGTGACAAAATAACTGATGAGGACTTATTAGAGAAAACTTTTTCTACCTTTCATGCTTCGAATATGCTCTTACAACAGCAATATCGAGAGAAATGTTTTAAAAAATATTCTGAGTTAATCTCATGTTTATTAGTAGCCGAGCAAAATAACGAGCTATTAATGAAGAACCATGAAAATCGTCCAACTGGATCTGCTCCATTCCCTAAAGTGAATGTGAGTGTATATAATAATCATGGTTGTGGTCGTGGTCGTGGTCGTGGATATAGCCGTAGACGTGGACACAACCATGGTAGAGGACGTGGTAATTACCGTTATTATGGTGACAGAAGAAATTATTATATACCTTATGCTCATAAGAAGAATGACAATAATGAAGAACAGAAGAATGATATGGATGGTCCTTCAAAAGTTATTGAGAATCAATGTCATCGATGTGGAATGAAGGGACATTGGGCACGTACTTGTCGTACACCTGAGCATCTAGTAAAATTGTATCAAGCCTCTATGGAAAAAAGTGTGAATAATGTAGAATATAATGAAAATAATAATGAGGCACATAAGAATGATAATGTTAGTGATGTCAATAAGCTAGGTGACAGTGATGCTATGGCACACTTAGAGGTGGATGATTTTTATGATTAAATAAGTCTGGTTGAAAGAATAATAAAAATGATGCATGATTTGCAATAAAATGTTTGATGTTTTACTTTTATATGCAATAAATTGTTTATGTTATGAAAACCATCATATATAGTGTATAACCAAATTGATTGTATATTTTGCATATACAAGTAAATTGAAATATATTGTTAATAAGTAATGAGATTATATAGTGATAATATTATATGTGGTAATTCAAAAAGAGCTATATGAAAATTGATAATTGATATCATTTTTTGAAAAACTTATATAGATTTTCTTTTAAATGGAAGATATTTGAGTTTTCTTTCAAGCAAGATTCTGTGAAATATATAGTACTTGATCATTAAAGTGAAAAAAAAGGTTATTAGTTTACTATATATTGTTCTGTCTTTAAAATAAAAATATTATGCAAATAAGTGATTATTCAATCACAATAATTTATATAGAATTGATAATTTTAATGATTTTGTATTCCGTATTTTGTTGATTAAATATATAAAATCCATGCATATATGTCAAATATTTTTAATGCACTCACACTTGAGGGGGAGATTGATATATAATACAAGTGTGAGTAAGTGTAAGTTAATTCTCCCAAAATAGATGTTAGACTGTGATTGAGTAAACCAGAAGTTTACTAATTGTTGGCATGACTTGTTTGATTATCCAAATCATATATATGATAAAAATTATATTGACATCCATTGAAGAACCAAAGATTCTTATTATTATATGCTGCTTGTTCTCAATAGAAATGAGTATGAGAATATCATTGGTCATGATTGGTAATGGATCTCTGGAAATATATCAAACAGATTTATATGGGCCAATTGAAATAACATGTGAACCATGCAATTGAATGATGCATCTTATAAAAAAAAAGGTTACATGTTAGATTATTAGCCTGCAACCTGAAGTTTGTAGTGATATTTGCAACTTAAAGTTTGCAATAATTGATGTTTGAATAAATTAAGCACGCAATTTCCAGATTGAACGACCCATAAACCATGTATTAAAGCCTCCATAAATTGCTATGAGAATAATATGGTATATTGGTATATTTGCAGCAATTAGAGAAGCCAACAAAATTCTCCCAGTAAAATTAGCTTTTGGTCAAGAGCCAGATTAATTTCATCTTAAAGGTTTAAATGTGCGATGTTTATTAATCCACGACAATGCACATAGATGGACATAGAAAGAAAATTGAGATATTGTTAATTTGATATTGTTTTATCAACATGAGGGGGAGAAATTGAGTAGCTAGAAAAGAGAATACATAAAATGCATTATAACCATGAAGTATATATCCTCAAGTAAAGAAATATGAACTAGAAATTCATCATGGTATGCATTCATTTGCCAAATAAAGTTACTGACCTATATTCCAGCTTAAAATGCTCTAAATACAAATGTGATATGCCTGAAGCATGAAAAATTATTCGGTTCCAAATAGTTATATTATGGAGTATATTATAAAGATGATGATATTAAGGAGGTGACATAACTAATTGAAAAAATCTCAAGAGAGGTTCAGGTATTTGAATAATATTGATAAGTTATGTTGAATTGAAAAAATGGAACCGAATAGATGAAGTTGTCGACAATAATTTTGAGAATAATATCTCAAATGAGGATATTATATGTCGCAAGAAGTTGACATAAAGATGATTGACCAAGAGGATAAAGTGAAATTAAAAATGACGCAAATATAATTATAGATATGGACAGAAGTCCAAAATTTGAGATATATGATTTTGTAGTGGAAACAATAATTTTGTATATTTGGCGATTCATGAAAGAAAAATTATGCGTCTATAAGATATTATTATAATCTATGTTATGATTTACTAAATTATGAAGATTAGAATCTTCAAATGGATCCAAAAGTGCTAGAAGCACAAGTCCCTGAAGGACTCAAGATGCTAGAAGCATCAAATTCTCGAGAATAATCAATTAAATAAGTTCATATATTGTATGAAGCATTTATAGTGTATGTGGTATTATTATCTGAATGGACATTTATTAAAAGTTCTATATGCACATGTATATTTATGAAAAGGTTTAGATGTATTTTATTATGACTTTACTTGAAAAATTTAGATCTTGCAGGTATACAATGAATAATCAGACCGGGCAATACACAATCAGACTGGGCGTTTCTATAATTGTTCCATAGCAAATAATAATTGATGACAAAATGATTGATATATTCAGAAGGACATTGAATGTGATGTTATCATCATGGGGAGTAATACTGATATTGTCAAAAGGGGGAGTCGATACACATTGTACTCTTTTTCCCTTATCTAGGTTTTGTCCCACTGGGTTTTCCTAGAAAGGTTTTTAATGAGGCAGCGCTGGACAGTGTATCAATGAATGATGTACTCTTTTCTTTGGCTAGGTTTTTATCCCACTGGATTTTTCCTAGTTAAAGTTTTTAACGAGGCACATTCATAATGGACATCCGAGGGGGAGTGTTATAAATATGTGTGTGTGTGTGTGTCCATTATTCATTCACATGCATCAACTTTTGAAATTCACATGTTTACTATAGCCTCACATATGAAAGTTTAAAGAGAAATTACCTCTTATGACCTTGAAGTGGAAATTACACTAAAGGCCTATTTTCCATTTATAAATAGAGGTCTTCTGTAAACATTCAGAATACACTGGAATGAGAAGTTCTCTTTACTCTCTCTCTTTTTAAAATCTCTTGTTTTTGTTATTTACTTTTCATCAGTTTTATATCAATTGGGTGATTGTTCTAGTTATTAAATTATTAGTATTTTTAATTGGTTAGTTGGAACATGCTATAATAATTTCTTTTTATATGTTTAAAATTTTAGCATACTTTATTTAATTGTACAGTTAGTATTTTCTATTAAGTGAAACTAACGGTGTTAGAATTGTGGGATTAAAATTACACTTGATAAATTAATATAAGAGACTAAATTGAACATTAGACTAAACATAAAAAACTAAATGTATACTTTTGTCTAAAATGCTTAAAATGTTTTGTAAATGTATACTTTCGTCTAAAATGATTTGTAATTCACACAGAGAAAAAGAAGGAAGAAGTAGTTATTTCTCGGTGGCCGCTTGAAGTGTTGAGTAAAACACTCATAATTAACAAACAAAAAATGTCTAAACTTAATTTTTTACATTGTGTACATAATTAAACACAATACAACACTACTAGAAATATTCATATTTTCAGCGGAATTTTTCCGTTGCTAATGAAAAAAATTCCGTTGCAAATGTATTTTTCGTTGGAATTTTCAACGGAATTATTCCATCTGAATATGTTCCATCTATAGGTGATGGAATTTTTTTTCCATTGCAATTTTCAACGGAAAATTTTTCCGTTGAAATTTTCAACGGAATTTTTTCCGTTCCAAGCCACATTTTTCCGTTGACAAATAAAGAGATAATAAAATATTTATTTAATGAATTCCGTGGGAAATTTCGACGGAAAAAAATTCCATTGAAAAGTTCTTCACAATTTGCAACGGAATTTAACTATAATTTCGTCAAAAATTGCAACAGAAAATAATTCCGTTGCAAAGTTCTTCACAATTTGCAACGGAATTTAACTAGAATTTTGTCGGAAATTGCAACGGAAAATAATTCCGTTGAAAACTTCTTCAAAATTTGCAACGGAATTTAACTAAAATTCTGTCGGAAATTGCAACGGAAAATAATTCCGTTGAAAACTTCTTCACAATTTGCAACAGAATATACATATAATTCCGTCGAAAATTTCACGGAAATATTTTCCGTTGGAAAATTGCTTATCAGCTTGCAACGGAATGCAAGTAGAATTCCGTTGCAAATAATTATATTAATTTTTAAAAAATAATTGTTTCATATGGGTAAACATGAGTGTACCTGATAAACATGATAAGTAGATATAAATAATACACATTCAAATATGAATCCTTATTTACATACATCAGAAAAGCTCGGGGATTAATTACAAAAATATTTATAACTAAGTAGATTATTCTCTAACAGAGACGACAATCTAAACTAGACAAAAATAGACTTTATTGGTCATACTCAAATTAACATTGTTAAGGCAAATTCCAATGGATTTCATCCAAAAGATAATACAATGAGATCAAGGGCTATTAATACAATTACTTAAAAAGAATTCCAAAAGCCAAACTACAAGCTGAGGGTAATTTACCCAAAATAATATGTCTAACATATAACAATTAGAATAGCGTAGAGAAAGAAAAATAACAATGGTTATAAATAATATCTCTAACATATAAATTGCTGTGATGACAGCCTTTCTTGATCTAGGGTGACGCACATTAAGAAGCCGTGAAAGCATGTTGGTCCCCTATAAGAAAAAACAAGTGCAAGAAAGACGTAATGTGTTGCAAATCAACTTTACTTAACGGTAAACATTAATGTCTGGTCAAAACAAACTGTAAACATCAATGGATTCAATAAAAAAAATAAATACAAATAACTCAAGGAAGTAAAACTCCTGAAAAAGATGCAAATGATCAATAACTTTTTAAGGCATAAGTATGAGTCAAAACAACAATTGCTTGCATTATTTAGAAAATCACAACAATGTTGTTCTGGATAAAATCACACGAAATTTAAACGAGAAAAAAGAGAAAAAAAATTGAGAACTTTTTGGCAGTATTACAGTGGGAAACAACAAAAGACAAACCCTTATTTAAACGCTGAGTAATATGAAGGGAAGATAAAATGACCTACAACAAGGGCATTTATTCTGGCTTCGATAACTGTTGATGGAGCATACTTTGCAGCATACCCGTACATTAAAGCCAAAGCAGCACGAATATTGTCAGACTCTTCTGTTCGAAAACAGCCAGAGAAGAATGACAAAATCCTGCAACAGATGATAAATACAAACAGTTCCAACAAATGCTTAAAAAATAAGCTAAAGAAAGGAGAAGTGATGAGAGCGTGTCAATTATATGTTATGTTATGACACAAATCAAGAACTGAGCTGTCGGCCTAAAAAATAAAAACAAATGCAATTCATATATTCCATCATTTACAAGACTTTCATCTTGAAGTGTGTACTCTCTGTTGAGAAAATGAATGCAAAAGTGAGGAAGAAAAGGAAGAACCAAACAAATTGTAATTTTACTAAAAAACTCAACTAAGATGTAAATAACACCAACCTGATAATCTCAGTTTAAACTATTATCAACCTCTGGAATATGCTTTGTCCAACATTGTCCAGAATATACTTAAGCTTCTCCCACACTGTATCCAAGTGGGATGCAGCAACCTAAAAGCAGAAGAAACTAAATAAGATAAAAAGCAACAAAAAATGGAAAAAAAGATAAACCTACTAATTAAGCACCAATCCCATTGCTTTTGCCAATCCAAGCCTATTTGTTGGAATTGCAATGTTTGCTTGCTTGTACATCCAATCTATTTTATTGTAGACATAAGCTCTGTCAGTAATCTTTTGAAGCAGCATCCCCAAACATCTGTATTGAAGAACAGTATCATTCTCCCATCACCCCCTTTCCAATATATGCAAGTAGCACTTAGCTTTGTAACAACAGTAAAAGAGGGAAGCAAAAGTGTTCATAATCAAGCCAATAATAAAACTGGAGGAAAATATGTAAGATAAGACCTTAGGTTCAAATTCAGGTTAAGAAAACCACATGAACTTTTATGAAAGGCAAACGGTTCTTTCCTTGGGTGTCTTTCATCTAATCCAATCTCCTTTACGATGTGCCATCCTTCAGTGTGACACGGTTTAAACTTAATTGATTGGTTTGATTTTTACTTTCACAATAAACTTATTTCTAAGACAATAACCTTCCCTTACATTACTTTTGCATAAGAAAGGACACACAAATATATTTTTTTTAATAAAGACTATTATTAACCAAGAATTAATAAGTCAAAGTTTTAAAACACGAAGACACACACAAAAGGAAGAGAACATGATGGGCAACAATTTACAAAATGATGGTTTCAAGTAAAAGTCCTATCAAATAGCAAATTTACTTCCCCCTCTCGCTTTAGTAGGAAGAAATTAATAAAGCAAGCAAGAAAAAACTTAGCACTCTTTTACATTTATGACAAACATGTAAGGATGCGTATTAAAGCAAAGTCTTAT
This sequence comes from Acacia confusa, assembly GCA_037074495.1. Taxonomy (NCBI): domain Eukaryota; kingdom Viridiplantae; phylum Streptophyta; class Magnoliopsida; order Fabales; family Fabaceae; genus Acacia; species Acacia confusa. Next base: position 38,436,431 of record CM073502.1, on the reverse strand, counting down.
CTGAGAGTGAGATGTACTTCATATTTATCAAAATCATGGCTCAAAATAGAACCCAAAGTAAATTGTCCTGCGTCATCATCATAAAGCTTTTGCATGAACTTGGAGGCTCTTAAAGAAGGAGGTAGAGAACATTAAATATGTGGAAAGAGAAACAGTAATGAACTGATGCAATAGCTTTGTGACATTTCAACCATCACTAAATTATTTTCTACAGAATACAGCTTCAGATTATTAAGAATTAAGAAAAGCAAATTACTAATTCCTGGATAAATCACAAGTGACCTCTATCATATAAAAGGTACAAATGTCGAAAATTGCAACGGAAAACAATTCCGTTCCAAAGTCCTTCATAATTTGCAACGGAATATATATATAATTCCGTCGAAAATTGCAACAGAAAATAATTTTGTTGCAAACATCTTCACAATTTGAAACGAAATAAAATTTCCTTAAAAAGTTCTTTACAATTTGCAACGGAAAATAATTCCATTGCAAACCTTTTTCACAATTTGAAACGGAAAACAAATTCCGTTGCAATTTTCAATGGAAAATAAATTCCGTTGCAATTTTCAACGGAATTTTATTTTCCATTGCAATTCTCGACGGAATTCTAGTTAAATTCCGTTCCAATTTTCAACGGAATATTTTTTTGTCTCTAATACCGATGGAATTGAATTTCTGTCAAAAAGCCCGTTGCTATTTTCAACGGAATATTTTATATTTTCCGTTGATAAATTCCGCCTTTTCTAGTAGTGCAATAATATAATCATCATTTGACAATGGATCATTAATTTCCCAAATTTCAATACACACTTATAAATTACCACAACTCTTACAAACGTTTTCCCCTTCTTTCGGTAACTCATACAAACAATTTAAACATTTAAGCACCACACAAAACTACAGAAGAAATTAGAGTACTACGTACATCAAAAGGGACACTGATGATCATCACATGCCTCGCAAACGTATTGTACATATTGTTGAGTTTTTTCTGTGTCGTGTGACGCAACTCTCAAAACCCAGATAGGTCCTACACTGACATAAACTACCTCGATCCACTCCTTAATATTATATATAAATTGGAGCGTTGATTGTACAACAAACTTTTATATGAAGGACGGAAATGCAGTTATAATGGAGATGTGATAAATAACCTTGAACTTTCTGGATAATTCTTGAGCATGCCATCTAGCTGCTTCACAAATCTCTCCATGGCTTCACCAGGTAAACAAACTGGTATCACTAAACCTTCTTGTCCTTTAGCATTCTTAAACGGTGCATAAAAGCTTGCCACCCCAGGAATGGCTGCCACTCCTCCCTTCGCCGGACCGCCATACACCGCCTTTCCCCACCCGAAATCCACATCGCCGAATCCAGCCCCTGTCACATCCGACACCAGGTATGACCTCACCACCGTGAAATGAGGTCGTCCCTTAATCACCAATAAATCTGCCAAAGAGTGCATATATTCCTCAGTCACGTCACCTTTAGCTTTCTTCACCAACTCTAAAGCATATCCGAGCGGGTTCCGACATAGTTTCCTGGCCGTGGTCACGGCCACCGGGAAGGCAAAAGCATTGCCATAAAAACCATCCGGCAAGGGAGGGTTGAATTTAGCACGAGCATTAACAATACATATTATGCGAACTTCTTCATCGTCGTCGGGTTGCAAGGCCATTGTACGGCACCGCCATAAGAACGCGGTGATTATTTCAAAATCGGAAGATTGACGAATATGCTGAGGTATTTGAGTACGAATCGAAGCAACTTCGTTTGGTCCAAAGAAGAAAGAACGATGAACCATGTCATCTAAAGGGATGATGGTTCCTTTTGTATCAGGGACTTCGTCATATTCACGGTGCGTGCATGTCACGCGCGGTGGATTTCTTGCATTCAGAAGCTCCCTACGCCAACATGGGGGATTTGATGGCTCACGCGCACCACGGGCAATTTCACCTAACGCGCTCATGAATTGGACAAGACCAGCGGCATCACTCATTGTGTGATTAAGGCGTAGGGCGAAAATGAAACCCCCGCATTTCAGGCGCGTTACCTGGACATTTTGGAGAAAATGGTTAAGACTGGCTTAAAATGAAAAATTGAGACAAAGTATACTAAATTTGTTACTTAGTCTTAATTATAGGATAAAACTTATAGTATAATGTGTCCAACAAATTTTATTATAAGATCGAATGTAGTACTTCTTTTGTTTTCAAATCTTTTCAGGTAAGTAGATATTTTCATAATTTCTTTTTCTTTTTTTCTTAGAATCTCATTTCCATTTTTAGATAAAAAATGGACGATGCACATCTACTATTTTCTAAAACTATGATGATAAAACTATGATGATAGTGTTTTATAAATTAATTTTTTTATTAACTTTATTTGTATTACATTTATAAATTATATAAATCATGATTTAACAATTTAAATTTATTTATTTATATTTAAAATAATACCTTTATAAAATATTAAATTTAAACTATTTATTTTTTTAGATATGATGGTGGAAATTAGATATTGTTAAAAAAAATGAGAAAAAAAGATTCTATGATAATCTAAACCCGCCTTTCTAAGTATGTACTAAGTACGTACATACGCGCATCGAAGCACACAATTTTTATCAATAATTCATAATGATGTGAAAGATTTAAAAAAAAAAAAAACAAAAAGCCTAACTGTTATTGATGGATACAGCACCAATTATAGGAAGGCAGGACGTTGGAACCGGTTCCTTAAAATTAATTAAATAATACTTTTTTCAGTTCTATATATAAGATAATATTTGTAGAGGAAATAATTAAAAATACACATGTGTTTTATCTTCGGAAACACCAAACATCATATATATTTTTTTGGAGTAAAAATACACACGTGGTTAATATTTTAGGGTAAAAGTCACATCCCATTGTTATGTTACTGCTTATCATGATGAGAGAAAAAAAGATGAAGTGAATGGTAACATAACGATAGAATGTGAATTTTACTTCAAAATGATAACCACGTATGTATTTTTACTCTAAAAAAACATATATTATTAAACGTTCCAAAAAATAAAGTACATGTGTAGCTTTTTTCCTTTACCTAAATTTGTATTATAAATTACCCTATGAATTTGGTTCTATATGTAGAACTCAAAGCAATAATATGATGTAATAATTATAGCAGAGGTAGTAAGTATGAGGTAATATTTATAACGTACATATATGGAAATTATTCTTGCAAATTATTCATAAGGATGAGCAACCATGAAGCCGGTGAGTCACTTAATTTCTTAAGAGAATGGGACTTGAAAAAGAAAAAGGAAAGAAATAATAAATAATAATAATTTTAAATATTTATAAATCATCATTACAAATATCATTACTTTTTTAACCCAGCTTTCCTCTTTATTCCCCTACTGTCTGCTGTCCTCTTTTTTCACAAAACTGTCCCATTTTAGCACGAAACAGTGAAATCGGTGCCTTTATTTTGTTTTAAAAAAATATATTTAAGAGTATTAATGAATATTAGAAAATATTTTATGATACTAACTAATATTAAAAAAATACTTCATTATCTTAAAAATTTATTTTAGAATTCTGAAAAAAAATCTTAAAGTATACTTTTAATATCAATCAATACTTTGAAATATTTTTATAACATCTTAAAATAATTTTTTAAGATCATAACGAATTTTTCACTATTTTAAAATATTTCTTTAATAGCAGTTAATACTTTAAAATATTTTTTTAGAATCATAAAATAATTTTTTAAAATCATGAAGTATTTTTCAATATTATTCAATATTCTAAAATTTCTTTTTAATACTAATTATTACTCAAAGATAATTTTTCATAATCATGAAATATTTTTTTAATATTGATTAGTATGTATCATTTGTATACTTATCAATACCCTAAAGAATTTTTCTTATAAAAAAAGCACCAACTTCACCGTTTTACACCAAAATATCGCACTATTGTAGAAAATGAGGGCAAGAACAGTTAAGGCAGAGGAGGAAGGTGTCCTACTTTTTTGTGAGACTAATGATTGTCCTTTAAAAATATATATTTAATTTTAATATGTACATAATCTAACAAATAATATTTTAATTGTTTGTCTTTAAAAAAATGTTGATCTAAAAATTATCTATAAAGTTTTTCTCACACCCAAGTCGAACAGGGGAAAAAAGGCATGTAATATTACTGTAATATAATTATTTTAGAAAAATAAGAAAATGAAAAAACGAAAATACCTGAATAAGGAGAAGTGGGGTGTTAAGAACAGGGGACGTGCCAGGAACATCATAGAGAAGCTCTTCCAAGCAAGGAAAAGGAGGCTGAAGAACATCACCAAATGACTCCAGAGTGACGTCAGCATCAGCCTCGATGAAAACGACTCCGTCTCCGTTACAATCCACCATAAGCTTCCGGTTCGGGCCTTTCCGGAGCCGGCCGGCGAAGGGATAGTAGAACACCAGAGTCTCAGCTAACGCCTTTCTGAATTCTGATCACGTCAACAGGATCTCTTCCTCTCATGGAAGCATCATGACGGTAGAACTGAATCACCGGAATTTGAAACCGAAGGCCCTCTTGGTCGTCGATGTCCGACAGAAGCTTCACTTCGCACGGCGTCGCCTTCGCTGGAGCAATTAGCTCCGGCTGGTGTCGACGTACTGTGAATGATAATGCTGATGGGGCCATTAGGGAATGTGGATATAAAACTGAGAGGTTCGTTGGTTGATTGCAAAAAGCATAGTGGAGCATGCCCTTATATATATAATGCAGATTCATTCGTGTGGGACTCCCATAGACCTTGGTCAGCATTTTCATATCATGGCTTCACATGACGGAATTATTAATTTAATTAAGGGGTATCAATCACATGTTTTCTAAGATTATTTTAAAGTATTTTCTGGAGTATTATATATTTAAAGTATTTTTTCAGGTACCTTCATCACATTGAAGTTTTTTTTTTTTACATGTGTCTAGCGTATACTAGATTATAATTTAGTGCATCTAATGGCAAATTTACTAAAATAAACCTAAAAAAAAATTGTGAAATTGAACCATTGTGCAAACATATTGTCAAAATAACTCAATTTGTGATGCCACTGTACAGGTAACACTGCCACGTGAAATGCCACCTAGGTGGCGTGCTGCCACCTATTTAAAAAAACTAATAAAAAACGTTTTTTTTAAATAGCTGCCGCAGGCAGCAAATTGCTACCTTGCAGCAGCTTTTCACGCTCCTGTCAGATTTTTTTATAATTTTTTAAAAATAATATAATATAAAATATATATTATAAATAATATAAAAATTATATATTAATATTTATTATTAATAATTATATATTAATATATATTTTTAATAATTATCATATTAATAATTATTAAAATCAATATAGTCAAACGTAATATTATCTTGAGAATTTAGAGGAGACTTAACACATGCGCTTGAATTTTTCCTTGAGATCAGTCATGTGTTCGCTGTTGGTAATGCGGAACTAGTAATCGGGATAATCGGCTTGGGTGATGCAGTTAGAAGGAGTGGCAGTGCTGATGGCCAGGTCCTATAAATATTTTTCCTTAATATATAATTATTAATAATAAATATTAATATATAATTATTATATTATTTATAATATATATTATATTATTTTTAAAAATTTAAAAAAAAAATCTGACAAAGGGCGTAAGCTGCCGCAAGGCAGCAATTTGCTGTCTGTGGCAGCTATTAAAAAAATGTTTTTTCTTTATAAATAGGTGGCACTACCAACTTGGACACCACCTAGATGGCGTCCCACGTGGTAGCGCCACCTGTACAGTGGCGCCACAAATTGGGTTACTTTGATAATATGTTTGTATAGTAGTCTAATATGAAACATCCCCTTTTTCCCAATAACAATTCACCACACTGATTTCATAAAAATTCCATAGTAAAGCATGACAGTACAAACATTTTAATTTTAAAACAAACATATTGGGGTTCAGGGCACAACCACCGCCCACAAACCCGAGGTCCAAGGCACAACCACCACCTACAAACCCTCAACTTTTTTTTTAAACATGCATATCAGAGTTCAGGGTACAACATTCGCCTACAAACTCCTTACATATCATCCATAGCTCAGATTCTCTTACAAATAGGAAATACATAACACACGAGTTCACAGCAACATAATCCCAAAAACAATTATTATAATATTTCATGAACATGAGGGTCCTAGTATGACAATATAGAAATCAATACAACACCAATACCAAGAGAGGCTTAAATTTCACAACTTTTATACCTCTGGCTGCTTCCCTTGCTCTCTAGTAAAATTAGAGTTATTGCCTGAAAAATGTTAATAACCACGGGGTGAGACATAAAGTCCCCGTAACCAAAATTAATTTATAAAATATGCAAGAAAGGATTGTAAGTCAGGGAAGCAGGTTTGTTGACAATATAATAATGTTTGCAATAATTAAACAACACATAAAATTAAACCACAGATAAATATTAAATACATCATAACAATTACCCATCTCTACTCATCCATCCTGCTCCTCCTTATTTCTTCTGGATGTGGATCAGCCTATTAGTGCTAATATACCCGGCCAAGGTTAGCTAGTCACTTCAAGTATACTGTCCCCTCCCATGTCACCACGCTATACCGTAACAGAGAGGTGTCCACCCAAAACTCTCAACTCAAAATCCGGGCCAAGAATGAGAGAGTCAATGGGTACAATTTCACCCTCACATCTCTTCCACACAACAGAACACAACCTCAAATAGAATTATAATATTAAAATCTTCAAAATCATCTTACAAGATTATTTTCTAAATACAACATACCAAAATTAATTTTATAACATACACACTTATATAACATATCAATCCATATACTGCATTCCATACATATACTACTATCATCACAACAATAATAAATTCAATATAAATATTCACAAATATATATACTGGTTGGAAACTACTCTGCTTCACTGAAATAATTTCGTATTTAACATACTTATAAATTTCAGAACACATACTAAAAGTATAAATATATAAAAGTAAAGTTTAGAAAACAACTTACAGCCCATAACAAGTATATAGAATAAATTAACCCCGGTTACCTCAACTCCAAGCTTAATCCTAACTTGATGATCTAAATACGAGCAATCACCAGTCACAAGAAAGCTCTATATTATAATTGTAGATACAAATCAACCTCAAATAATAAAATAAATTATACAATTTAACCCTCAAAATCTAATTTCCCCTACACCCATTATTCTCATTATCCTTGTCCCATTAAGTCTCTTTTCTAATTTACATAATCATTATTAATTAATCACCTAAGCCTCCACATAATAAAAAATCATATCTAATAATTCAATATATATAAAATTCTAATATTAATATATTTTGTCATAAAAATGAAATTTACAATTTAATCCTTAAATTTTTGAATTTGCAGTTCAGTCCCCGAACTTTCAAAATTTGCAGTTTAGTCCCTGAACTTTCAAAATTTACCCTTTAGTCCCTGAACTTTCAAAATTTACAGTTTAGTCCTTGAACTTTCAAAATGACAGATTAGTCCTAAAATTTCAGAAATGACATTTTAGTCCTCAAATTTCAAAAATGACAGATTTGTCCTCAATTTCAAAATTAAACCGATTAAAATTTCCATAATATCTTCATAAATCCAAATAAATTATTTATACCATATTTAATCGGTAGAAATATCCTATATAACATAAATCTTAAATTTTTCAAATAGAAAAATTAGTTTTAAATTCCTCCAACAATCAAACAATAAATCTAAACCGATCAAAATTTACTATTAATCATCTGCTTCATAAATAAAGTCTTATATTGTCAAAATTCAAAAAATCTCCCAAAATTATAACTCCAAAATATTTACTAACCAACATAATACTACCCTTATTAGAAAGAGAAAAATATATAGAATAACTTTCATAAAAGATGTTTGTTGAAAATAAACTAGTTTAGCTACCCAAATAATCTTATAAGATATATGATATACCTTAAAATAGACTGAAAACCTCCAGATTCCTCACCCTCATCTCCTTCTTTCTCGCTCTCGCACTCGGTACGCTCTCAGAACCTCTCTACTCTCCTTCTCCACTTACTGTCCAACACACACATATATTGATGCGAGAGAGGGGGTGGTGGAAATTATTGCCACCCCATTCGTAAAATTATTAAAATATTATATTATATCTATAAATATATAAATATATGTATATTAATTTATATTAATTAATTAAAGGGGAGGTGGCATACGCCACTTCCCTTTATAATTGGTGGCAGCTTGTCTGCCACCAAGAATAAATAATAATAATTATTTTATTTTATTTAATTATCTTTTTTTTTTCAGAATGTTTGACAATTTTTTTTTAAGGTTTATTTTAGAAAATTTGCCTACATCCAATACTCTAGAATAATATTTATTTAGGTATTTTTAGCACCCTAAATTACTTAATTTGTTAAGTGTAAAACTGCATAACAAATTATTTTATAGTGATGAATGCATATGAAAAAAATACTTTAAGGTATTAGATCTATCACAAATTACTGTAGGGTATTAGATTCACTTTAAAAAAACAATTTTAGGATGGTAGATGCACCTTAACCCTTTAATTTCAAATTACTTCTTCCCATTCTAAATATAAGACCCAATTGACATTTTTGAAGACGTTAAAGAAGTTTAATATATTACTTAATTACAGTATAGATTGTGTTTTATTAGATTATATATTAGTTTATAAGTCAAAATAACTAGTTTTGAAAAAAAAATAGTTATAAGTACTTTAAACTAATTTATTAAGCTTCCTCAATTTCTTCAAAAAAGTCAACTCGAGCTCATATTTAAAACAAAAGATGTCATAATGTTTATAAATAATAGGAAAATTCTGGGAAAACACACTAAAAAACACTACTACAAAATAGTCCATTAAAGTCCCAAAATAAGCTCAATTAATGTTCCTAATTCAAGGGATGTCTACTGAAGGGACGCAGTAAAATTATATTTTTAGCGTCCCAAACTAATTTTGGGACTCCAAAAATTTGATTTATGCAATCCCAAACTAATTTTGAGACTCCAAAAATTACATACTAAAAGTGCATGCTAACTGTCATTTTTGGAGTCCCAAAATAGCTTTTGGGACTCCTTAAATCATATTTTTGGAGTCCCAAAATGAAGTTTAGGACTCCCTAACTATATTTTTGGAGTCCCAAATTTGGGACTCCAAAAGTTCCCAAAATATAATTTGGAACTCCAAAATATACTTTTGGAGTCCTCAATAATATTTGGGACTCTAAAAAGATTTTCTTTTATTGAAAACCATATTTTTGGAGTCCCAAATGTTATTTTGGGACTCCAAAAATGTGATTAAGATGTCCCAAACGTTATTTTGGGACGCCTTCAGAATTTTTTTTTTTAAATAGCTTGGATATGCATTTTTCACAAACCATCAATTAAATCCTATAAAAACCATAAACCATATAGCCATGAATAGGGGTGAGGAAATCGAAAACCAAACCGAACCGAAGGCTATTCGGTTTTTCGGTTTCGGTTTATTTGGTTTTCAGTTTTTTTTTCGGTTTGTAAAATAGGCGTATTTTGGTTTTCGGTTCGGTGTTTTTAAAATTAATTCGGTTTTAACTGAATAACTGAAATATGGAGGTTTTTGTAAAATTGATTTGGTGTTGTGTGTATTTCAATTTTTCGGTTCGGTTTTTTTATTGGTAAGCAAGATATGGAGGCCCACAATGAAAAAAATATTTTGGTTAATTGCAAAAAAAATTAGTTACTAGACCTGTTTCAACAAAAAAAAAAACAACAAGGCCCAACTGAAGCCCAATAACCGAATTAATTGCAAAACCAAACTGAAATATGCTGATTAATTCGGTTCGGTTTTTTCTGTTTTTACTGAAAACTGAATGTTCACCCCTAGCCATGAACATACATTATATTACTAAAATGTTCAAATCATTAGTAAACCATGCATGAAACTCACAACCCTTAACGATTCAAATTAAACTAGAATCTTATCAATCACATAATAAGAAAATGACTATAGCAAGAACCCATAAGATTAAGCGGTGAGGTGAATTCAGATCATCATTACCAAAACATATTACATGAAAATATAACCATATCAAAACTGTAGCTTTGATTGCATGAATATGCAAGCTCTTTAAGCGTCAAGACCATTCTAAAGACAACTGTTTGAAATAAATAAACAGACAAATTTCAGCACCTTGACAACTTCTAAGAGGGTGCTAACAGGTTCATGTTCGTGAGCCCAAGGCTTCTTGAAATGTTGAAGTGAACTCTTCCTCGAACTAACAATCAAACCCTAAGAAAGAGATAAAACAACAAAAAACACTTTATTAGAACCAAACTAAACTCCAGAAAACAAGAAAGCAAATAAATGTAAAAGGAACAAATTCGAGAAATACTATTAAGCTCTCTATAGCCTTTGAATCTACAAGCCATATCTTTTTACGAGTCTCCTCTATAGGTTTCTTTGCCTGTAGCCAAACCATATAAATAAATGTAAGAAACTCACTGATTGTAAGGTAATCTCACTTGCAACCAATTTTGCTTTTTATAAACCATATATAGGTTTTCACCTGCTTTGACATCTCAAGCACTATTAGCTCTGCAATACCAGTTCCTGCCTGAAATCATGATAGAAATTATGTCATAAGAAATAAAAACATGTCAAATATATTAGAATGAGTGAAGTTTTGCACATGAACTTTTTCAAGTTAAGTAGATACATAAAAAGAAAATGGAAAGATGTGTAAGTGAAAATGTGTTGAAAATTATGCCTTAGGGCTAATCATTAAATAACTTCCATATTTAATTTATGAAGATAAATCAATGATTTGATTTATAAAGATAAATCAAATCAGCTGGCTTTTAATTCGCATTAAATAAATTGATTGGATTGAATCAATTAGACAGATTTAATTTCCAATTCAATTTCAAAAATTAATAAGATTGATTTTGAATATTTAATGCGGCCCATTAGGGTTATAAATACCCTTAGATTGTAAGTAATTTGATAACACACACAAGAGAATTGAAGAGCCACAAAAGAACCCTAGAAGAGAGACGTGAGACAAAAGCTTAAAGGCGCTAGCACACTGCCGTTCGTGTTAGAGTTGAAACGTCTTGCCTTATACTTAATAAATCAACCATATTTTAGATAGATAATTAATTTAATAAACCACAATATTAAAATAAACATCCGACAGGATATCAAAATATGCATAATATGTCCTAATGTGGCATTATACAGTCATCCAACAAAAACTAAAATAGATAGAAACACTACTTTTAGCATAGTAGTTTAAGCTTCAACTGTCTTCCCTGAAAGACCTGGATTTAAGCTTTCACCTGAAAAATGTGGTAACCATCAATCCAACTTATTACAGATATTGATACATGCTAGTGAGATGCCAAGTGGAACAATTTATAAACAAATTAACAATACATTTTATAACTATTTTAAATTTCTCGTTAATACAATTCCCAAAATACCTCTCTTCACGCCAGCCGAACCGCTTTATTTCACTCCGACTAGACCCATGGGTTAAGTTACATCCATATTATTGGTTACTCCAAAAGCTCACTGGTCATGTGATGAGGACCAGCCAAAATCCTCAGAGCACACAGCCCAGACCATGGGTCTTTTCCCCTCATTGAACTAGTGGGGTGTCATAATGCCCTCTTGAACTGGTGGGCAAGTCCCTCATTGAACTGGTGGGACAATTGAAAGCCAACCATTGTGCACCAATGGAGGCCTCACCACGTGATGGAATAACCTAATCTTCATTACTTCCCAATTTATCTCTTTTCTATAATTATCATAAATGCATATATCTTAATTCATAAAAATTCCACAAGGCAAATTTTATTTAACATAATCATAATCAATTTAACAAATACTCAATAGCAACATAATAATAATCATAACAAGTGGAAAGTGGTTACCTGTCGCCAAAGCTATCTAATTTACACGATTCCTAATCCGAGAGGTCAAACATACGCCAAAAATTAATCTATCATAATCAATTTAATATCCGTTAATAACTACTTCAAAATCTACATATTAAAAATATACAAATTTTTAATAATCGAATTGGAATACTTTATGTGAGCAAATTTCTGAAAAATGAGAGCGACAATGCAACTATAAATTTTCCTAATAAAATGTTTATTTATTATTTATTTCCTTTATTAAATAATAATATTACTCATTATTATTTATTTATCTCATTTATTCTCGTTTCCTCATAAATTTTTAATAATCGAATTGGAATACTTTACGTGAGCAAATTTCTGAAAAATGAGAGCGACAATGCAACTATAAATTTTCCTAATAAAATGTTTATTTATTATTTATTTCCTTTATTAAATAATAATATTACTCATTATTATTTATTTATCTCATTTATTCTCGTTTCCTCATAATAACAATATTTATTTATTTATTATTTATTCATCTTATTATTGTTGCTATTACTTTATGTATTATTATTATTGTTCTAAATCTAATTTAAATTCCATCATGAAATTAATAACTCTTTCCACAACTCGAATACATAAAGAAAAAAAGAATGCAACCCACACAGAGCATATTATACACACATAGGATTAAAACCATTGCAACTGATCAAACAACAAAATGACGTAGGGCATGCAAAACAATTATATATTGGGTTAGTTTCCCTCTTTTGTCCTATATGCACACATCTTTTTATTGTCACAGTAAGCAATTTATTGAGGGTACTTCCTTATCTTTTTACACAGACTCAAGGCAAAATATATAAATATATATATAAAACGAACAACATGCATCAGCAAAACTTTGAAATGTTTTTCATGGCATTAAAGTAATATATGCATACATAGATTCATGTCCAGTGGAAACAAAATGCAGATACATGTCTTCTTCTTCTTTCCTTCCCTCTCACTTAGCAAATATATATATATATATATATATATATATATATATATATATATCCAATTCAAATATTCTCTTCCACGTTAACACATGCAGAAGAACATTAACAATTTCAGCAAGCTTACAAAACACGATGACCACAAAACAGATCCGAGATTCATCAACGTTTTTCTTCCTTTCTAATACATACATACTCACAGATGCTTAATATTTATATTTCCATGTAGCTCAGCGTTTTCCTTCTTTTATACTTCTTTGGACTCTCTCTGTGCAACAAACTAAATGGGAGATGATGACAGTAGGGAAAGACGATGGCATATATACATATATTAAATCATGAAAACTCCTTTCTTTGCTTCATCGACACACACACACATATATATACACTCATGCAGCAAAACACACCAGCACCACGCAAAAAGAAAATAACCGAAGACTCCTTCTCATGCAGCAGTAAGGTGTGTGTGTGTGTGTGTGTGTCTAAGACCGTTAAACCGATGCCACTCAACAAGTTTCAGAGAAGACAACATGATACCAACAGCACCCTCGTTTTCAATTTTCAGCAACTCCTCGGTTTTCATTTGCCTATTGTTAAACCTCTATTTGCTTTGGAACAAGGAAAGAAACTAAAGGAAAGGAAACTTAGTATCTTACCTACAAAGGTCAGACTGAAGAGATATGGGTAGAGTGCTACTTCCTTCCCCTGTTTTCCTGATATTAGAACAGAGCCTCACTTCTTCTCTCTCGGTCTCTCTCTCTCTCTTTCTATCGTTCTCTATCTTTCTTTTATGTATTTCTGTTTTCTGTTTCAATGAAGACCGTAAGGCTTAAAGCTTGCTGGACAGAGGAGACAGTAGAGTATGGGATTATCTTTCTGTGTTTCCGGAAACAGTAACGTCGCTGAAAAACACGAGATGGTGGGGTATGGTGGGTTGTTGTGAGGCTGCAGACGCGGAAGGACAATAGAGTATGGGAGCTGCTGCCATACTTTACCGAAACACAAAGAAGTGGAGTATGGCTTGGCTGACATTTCACGTGATCATCGCTGGAAAAATAGTGAGGTATTTATTTTGTTAATATCTCAAAGCTTCTGCGTTTCTTACGGACTAGAATAAGAGAAACAGATATGGTGGAGTAATTATTGTTTCTAACGTATGGAGTAGGTAGAAATTGAATATACAGTAAACAAAACAGTATAACAACAATCTGTGTTTAATAAAATATAACATACAGAGAGCATACAACAAGTCTGTATCATATGAAAATGCTATAAATGAACTCACAAGACTGCCGAATATAGTTATGAACTATGCAGAAATCCGAACCCAACTTTCGTTGTTTCCTTAAGACAATTTTGCTCCCTCTACGGATGCCACAGGTTTCTGAGCAATTGCCACCCAGGATAGAGCGGATTGTTCGTCTTCAGAAAGATGGCTCTGTCTGTCTGAAGCCCAAGCGAATCCAACGAGTCTGCTTTCGGAACGCACAAAATGTTTATGCAGAAAGAGTGTATGCAGAGAAGAAGGAACGTAAAAATTTTGTGACTAGGGGCCCCTATTTATAGACTCCGAAAAAACACGATCAGATGGACTCGTCCGTTGCAGCGAACTGGTACGTGGCGAATAGACACACTAGAACGGAACGAACAGAGGCAACCCACGTCTGTTGCCGGCGAATTGGTGCGTCTCACGAATAGACGCACCAGACGGAGCTGACCGGGTCGACGGGTCGTACGAACAGACGCGACCAGACAGAGTTGAACGAGTCGTACGTAGCCGCTGGTGGAAAAAACGGAGAGGCACAACGAAAATAAAAATAAAAGGATTATTATTATTTTTTTTATTCAAAAAATAATTTAATAAAAAATTATTATTTTATTTCACACGCGCGGACCGGACCGGGCGAGCGGCGCGCGCGACCGACCGACCGAACGGACGGCGGCGGCGGCGCGGGCGCGCGTGTGTGGTGGACCAAGGGTTGCCTAAGTCCTCACCCCTCCACAAAAGTGGGTAGGCCCAAGGGCCCAACTAGTAGGAGCCAAGTTAGGGTTTATATACCCTCCAACTTCCCTTCACCTAACCAATGTGGGACTTAGTACCACACACACAATCCTTCTTATTTTTTCTCTTCTTTTCCATCCTTCTTATTTTTCCTCTTCTTTTCCATCCTTCTTCTTATTCATAAACTATGGGATTTCTTCCTAAATTCCAACAATCCCCCACATGGATAAGAAGTAAGTCCATCATGACCAAATGCAAATGATCATGTATGCAAAGTGCGGTTCCTCTACGAGAAACAACTGCATCGAGAAAGGTAGGGGTTACCTTTGAACCTTCTCTAGTAAAAACCTATCGGATATACTGGTCAATCAGTGGACGTGCTGCCTTGAACTGTCGACCTTTTAGTGTATACCAAGATAATAGGAGTCACACAGTTGCTCCTCTAGCATCGTTGGTTCTCATGTTGTGTCCATTTTGGCCCTAGACACCGCCTAGTTCTGTGAGTGTTCTAGAGAATCGGTCGTTTTAAATTCTCATAGAAGCGGCCCACACTTCACACTCACATAGGTGATTCCTTGTGATGTAAGTCAACATACATCATCTGAACACATCAGATTAAGAAACCATTAAAAGCTTAAAAGCTTACCCTTATATATATGCACTATCTTGTCTAGGAATGAGTATGAGTTTAAGAACTCCACAGTGTTAACAGTCGATTGTGACTTAGTTGTCTCTTTGAACCTAGTTTGTGGGATCTCCACTCTTCTAGGTAGAGTTACCGCGACAATCAACAATGGATCGACCTTAAACCCATTCCTTTGGACAAATTTCTAACTAAGTCTCTAGGAATCCCTTTAGTCAATGGATCCGCTATATTCTCTTTTGATTTCACATAATCAATTGAGATGATTCCATTCGAGAGTAGTTGTCTAATGGTATCATGTCTACGACGTATATGTCTAGACTTGCCGTTGTACATGACATTCTTGGCCCTACCAATAGCTGTTTGACTATTACAGTGTATACACACTGCTGGTACCGGCTTTGGCCAACTTGGAATGTCCTCAAGAAAATTACGAAGCCATTCAGCTTCTTCACCAGCTTTATCTAAAGCAATGAATTCTGCTTCCATAGTTGATCTTGCAATGCAAGTTTGTTTGGATGACTTCCAAGACACAGCACCACCACCAAGGGTGAATACATATCCACTTGTGGATCTTGTGTCATTAGAACTGGTGATCCAATTTGCATCACAATACCCTTCTAGCACTGCAGGGTACTTTTCATAATGCAAAGCAAAGTTTTGAGTTTTCTTTAAGTAGCCCAAAACCCTTATCATAACTCTCCAATGAAGGTCATTTGGATTACTTGTAAAGCGACTCAACATGCTTACTGCATAAGCAATATCCGGTCTAGTGCAGTTCATAACATACATAAGACTGCCTAGCACTTGAGCATACTCCTTTTGTTTTTCAGCTTCGCCAGTATTTCTCAACAGTCGAAGACTAGAATCTATAGGGTTTGACACAGGAGTTACGTTTAAACTCTTGAATTTCTCAAGAATTTTAGCAATATAGTGTGCTTGCGATAAAGCTAACCCATCAGGAGTTCTATGAATTTTAACTCATAAAATGACATCTGCTAGACCCATATCTTTCATGTCAAACTTACTGGTAAACAATCGCTTAGTAGCTTTAATCATTTGATTATTACTACTCGTTATCAACATGTCATCTACATAAAGACAGACTATGGCAAACCCATTTTCAGTATTTCTAACGTAGACACACTTGTCACATTTATTAATACTAAAGCCATTTGACAACATAACTTCATCGAATTTCGCATGTCATTGTTTTGGGGCTTGTTTAAGTCCATAAAGAGACTTTATTAAGCGACAAACTTTCCGTTCTTGTCCTGAGACAACAAATCCCTCAGGTTGTTTAAGATAAATCTCTTCCTCTAATTCACCATTTAAGAAAGCTGTCTTTGCATCCATTTGATGTAACTCTAACCCATTCAATGCTGCTAATGCGATCAACATTCGAATTGATGTAATTCTTGTAACAGGTGAATAGGTATCAAAGTAGTCTAGGCCTTCACGTTGTCTGTAGCCTTATACTACTAGCCTAGCTTTGTATTTATCAATAGTGTCATCTGCTTTCATCTTCTTTTTGAAGATCCACTTAGTTTCTAATGGCTTATTGCCAGGAGGAAGGTCAACCAATTCCCAAGTATGGTTGGACAGAATAGAATCAACTTCACTATTGATAGCCTCTTCCCAGAAAGGTGCTTCAGGAGAACTCATAGCCTCTCCATAAGTTTGAGGCTCATTTTCCAACAAATAAGTCAGAAAATCAGGCCTAAAGGATGTTGAAGTCCTTTGTCTGGTACTACGTCTCGGTTCTTCCTCTCTAAGATTATCATTAGTCACAGTATCCTGAGATATTACAGTGTTGTTATCATCATTATTCTTATTGTACGGAAATACATTCTCAAAGAACCTAGCTTTCCTTGACTCAATAACCGTATTCACATGGATATCTGATACATCGGACTTATAAACCAGAAAACGATATGCACTACTATTATGTGCATAGCCAATAAACACACAGTCTACAATCTTAGGTCCGATTCTTAACCTTTTAGGTTTAGGAATCTCAACCTTTGCCAAGCACCCCTACACTTTCAAATATTTCAAGGAAGGTTTCTTTCCTTTCCATATTTCATATGGTATGCTTTGTATCATTTTATGAGGCACTCTGTTCATTAGAAAGTTGGCCGTTAGAATGGCTTCCCCCCACAAATTTTGTGGTCAATCGGACTCATTTAATAATGCATTCATCATCTCTTTCAATGTCCGATTTTTCCTCTCTGCAATCCCATTTGACTGCGGAGCATAAGGAGCAGTTGTCTGGTGTATAATACCAGATTCTATACAGAATTCCTCGAAGGGGCCATCAAATTCTCCCCCACGATCGCTCCTTACAATTTTAATTTTCTTGTGAAGTTGATTTTCAACCTCAGTTTTATATTGTTTAAATGCAATAATAGCCTCATCTTTACTATTAAGCAAATACACATAACAATATCTACTGCAATAATCAATAAATGTAATAAAATATTTCTTATTACCCCTACACGGTATAGATTTCATATCACATATATCAGTATGTATTAAATCTAACAACTCAGTTGATCTTTCAACAAAAGAAAAAGGTAACTTAGAAAATTTTGATTCAATGCATACTTGACATTTATCTTTATTTGAATAATCAATTTTAGGCAATAATTCTAAATGAATTAATTTTTTAATTGACTTATAGTTAACATGTTCTAATCTTTGATGCCATAAATTAGAGGACTCAAGCATATAGATAGAATCAATATTATTATTAGTAGCACCGTTATTGGTGACAGTCATTACATTAACTTTGAAAAGGCCCTCACTAAGGTAACCCTTTCCAATATACATATCATTCCTAGAAAGTATAAACTTATCAGAAACAAATACAAGCTTAAAACCATTCTTGCTTAAGAGGGATCCAGAAATCAAATTCTTGCGAATGTTAGGCACATGAAGCACATCATTAAGTGTCACGACTTTTCCAGAAGTCATCTTCAACACCACTTTTCCAACACCTTCAACCTTTGAACTAGAAGAATTTCCCATATATAGTTGTTCATCTTGCTTCGCAGGTGTATAAGAAGAGAACATCCATTTGTTTGCACAAACATGCCTGGTGGCACCAGTGTCCACCCACCATTCCTTGATATTTCCAACCAAGTTACATTACATTACCACTACTGAAAGATTCATATTATCAATCATATCAGTAGTATTATCAACCATATTGGCTTCGGTGTTCTTCTTCTTGAGATTCTTTGGCTTCTTACAATCCTTAGCACGGTGGCCAGGCTTCCTACAATTGTAACACTTGCCTTTGAATTTCTGACCTTTGCTAGGGCCTTGTTTGGATGATCCCTCATTAGAGCGTTTCCGTTTCTTGGACATTGGACCATCTTCCACAATGTTGGCCTTTGAAACTATAGGGTTGCTGCTAAATTTCTTTTCAGAAATCTTGTTGTCTTCTTCTATTCTTAATCTTATAATCAAATCTTCAAGTGACATCTCCTTACGCTTATGCTTGAGGTAATTCTTGAAGTCTTTCCAAGAGGGTGGTAATTTTTCAATAAATGCAACAACTTGGAAAGATTCGCTAAGAGACATCCCTTCTGCATGAATCTCATGCACAATCAATTGTAGCTCTTCAACTTGACTTACTACTGATTTAGAGTCAAGCATTTTGAAATCTAAAAATCTGCCAACTATAAACTTCTTCAGGCCAACATCTTCAGTTTTGTATTTCTTGTCCAGACTCTCCCATAGTGCTTTGGTTGTTTCCAAAGTACTATATACAGTATACAATGTATTATCCAGACCATTGAGAATATAGTTCCTACACAGGAAATCAGAATGCTTCCAAGCATCTATCGCAGCAACCTTCTCCTTATTCAATGGTTGTCCTTCCTCCAATTTTAGGGCATCTTCAGTGAGAAAACGAGCCAAGTTCAACGTGGTTAGATAGAAAAACATTTTCTGTTGCCATCTTTTAAAATCGTTTCCATTGAACTTCTCTAGTTTTTTACCATGCAGTGGAGCAGGACCACTTGGGTTAATCAGATTGGTACTTGTACTTGCCATTTCTGTTGTTAAAACAGAAACTTTGATTAATCACACAGATTAATCCACAAACAGTATAATAATAATATTGACAAAAACTAAACACAGATTCAATTCAATACTACTACCAACATACAAAAACAGCAACGATATAAATTTTCTATATAATGATTTCAATCACAAAAATTGTCTTAAGATTATTGTTTCTAACGTATGGAGTAGGTAGAAATTGAATATGCAGTAAACAAAACAGTATAACAACAATCTGTGTTTAATAAAATATAACATACAGAGAGCATACAACAAGTCTGTATCATATGAAAATGCTATAAACGAACTCACAAGACTGCCGAATATGGTTATGAACTATGCAGAAATCCGGGCCCAACTTTCGTTGTTTCCTTAAGACAATTTTGCTCCCTCTACGGATGCCACAGGTTTCTGAGCAATTGCCTCCTAGGATAGAGCGGATTGTTCGTCTCCAGAAAGATGGCTCTGTCTGTCTGAAGCCCAAGCGAATCCAACGAGTCTGCTTTCGGAACGCACAAAATGTTTACGCAGAAAGAGTGTATGCAGAGAAGAAGGAACGTAAAAATTCTGTGACTAGGGGCCCCTATTTATAGACTCCGAAAAAACACGATCAGATGGACTCGTCCGTTGCAGCGAACTAGTACGTTGCGAATAGACACACTAGAACGGAACGAACAGAGGCAACCCACGTCTGTTGTCGGCGAACTGGTGCGTCTCACGAACAGACGCACCAGACGGAGCTGACCGGGTCGACGGGTCGTACGAACAGACGCGACCAGACAGAGTTGAACGAGTCGTACGTAGCCGCTGGTGGAAAAAACGGAGAGGCACAACGGAAATAAAAATAAAAGGATTATTATTATTTTTTTATTCAAAAAATAATTTAATAAAAAATTATTATTTTATTTCACACGCGCGGACCGAACCAGACCGGGCGGGTGGCGCACGCGACCGACCGAGCCAGCTGGACGGCGGCGGCGGCGCGCGCGTGTGGTGGACCAAGGGTTGCCTAAGTCCTCACCCCTCCACAAAAGTGGGTAGGCCCAAAGGCCCAACTAGTAGGAGCCAAGTTGGGGTTTATATACCCTCCAACTTCCCTTCACCTAACCAATATGGGACTTAGTACCACACACACAATCCTTCTTATTTTTCCTCTTCTTTTCCATCCTTCTTCTTATTCATAAACTATGGGATTTCTTCCTAAATTCCAACAGTAATTTGGGTTAAATGAGAGATGGGAGTTGTGAACTAAAAGAATGAAACGGTTTCTGCATCTTTCCACATCCGGTTGAACTTCAATTTGCTGATGCTTCATGTTTTCTCACGTGGGCCATGGTTAGATAATTGAGTATGTTGTGTTTTGGACAATATGTGGTATGATTTGCACTTGCTAAACTGATCCCACGTTTTGGGCCCAAGGTGTTTCCATTGTGATAGGTTTGTGTCTCTCAAATAAGCCCATGCACCTTGTTTCATTTATTATATTGATATACTATTTAATTTGTAATTAAATTTAATTGCAAAACAAGGAAATTCTCAATTTCCTAGGCCTTGGAAATTAAATTCCTTAATGTTTTAGACCCAAAATTATATTTTGTAAATATTCCTCATTTAGTCTCTTCCTGAAATAAATTTAAGGAAGAAAAAGGCCTTAATTTTTCACTAACCATTTACATAATTATTTTAGCCATTTTTTGATTTAAATTCTCATAAAATATTAAATTTCAACTCCCAAACTCTGGGATGTTACAGGAGTGCTGTTCGATGTGGATACCGGTAAAGGGAATGAATTCGTAGAGTCGACTCCTAGAGAGTGATAGATTAAGAAGGTGTTAAACCACGAGTTCGCAAAGCATACACACGAGATCGTATAGGTACGATTCTTAATTACTAACCCGATTTAAACGTTGTTGATAGATCATCTTCTTTGGATTCGTAATTTATAGGATAAATTTCATTCCGCTGCGTGTACGAATCTCAACAGTGGCATCAAAGCCAGATCAATTGTACGTTTAAATTGGGTTAATATCATGATTATAATTATGAATTACGATGCATCACGTTGATAATGACAAATATTGGATATATAATTCCTTTCATAATGTTTCACATTAATATATAATTATATTGATATATAATAGCAATTTAGTTTGTGTAGAATCTGAACCTTGCTAAGCGAAACAGAGTTCCAAAACTTGCGTGTTTTATTATAACTGGAAAGCAATGTTAATTGTTGAGATGCATCACAATTAATTGACATTAACGTGGTGTGCCAAAGCTACATTTAACGTGGTGTTCTCATGGTTTTGAGATTGTGGGCATTATATGGGAATTGCATTACAATAATAGAAATCATTAATTGATATCTATAATTATTATTCCGGTATAAATGTTATAATAATTATTAATTGATGGGATTAATTGTTGGCATCACATTATAATTATCATAATTATTAATTGATGGGAATTGGGAATTGACATCATATTATAATTATTATAATTATTAATTGATGGAAAAACTCATGACATTTTATTTCTTATTGTATGAATTATTACCTGTTGTGATTTACTTTCAAATTATTTGGGTATGGTGAACAACATAGCTTTAGTTTTTACAATAGTTGTAATATTTAAATATAGCCTGTGTGTAATGCATCTCTCTAAATATTCTTGATGTATATTATCTTCTTATCTCACTCCCCTTGTATGTTAAAACAAGATTTCTCCTATCTATTTTTCTTTACTTATTTAGAGAAGTCCCCGCATTCGCTTGAGAGGATTTTAGGTTAGGTGAGTCATGTTGTGTCACATTTTAATTATGCTTTTGATTAGATCATGGCATGTTTATTTTGCGTATTATGTGTTGTTTGTATGAGATACAACTATAATTGCATTCATATGAATATAATTAATTAGATTAAACCCTCCAAATGAAATCTTAAGTCGTAATGCCGTCAATTAATGGATACTTATCAAAGCCTAGATCGCTTATTTGTATGTTCCACCAAAGTTGATACACTTGAGTTATCTTGGTGAGACATGAGTGAGTAATGGTGATACTCAACATTCATGATTGTCTTGACTTAATTGAGATTATCAAAACGGTTTTGGATCCCAAGGTATTAGTTGGAATTAAATATGCCGGTCATATAATGATCGAATCCCATAAAGATTTAAGAGTTACATGTGATGTAATTTGCAAAGGGGTTACCTACCTAAATAACTTGTTTTTAAGCGTCCTACCAAAGCGGACTTAAATTTAAGCCAAATATGGTTCTTAGCCCACTAATTATAATGAGGGTTGTTAATTCAGTGGGAGATTATTAATTAACTTTGCATCTTTTAATTGTAGAATCATGTCGACTAGTAATATCACTACATTATCACTGCGATCTGTCCTTGAGAAGGACAAACTAAATGGTACCAACTTTTTTGACTGGTTTAGAAACTTGAGAATTGTTCTCAAGCACGAAAGAAAGGGTATGAAAAAGAAAGGCAAGGGCAAAGGAAAGGGTAATGGCTCAACTGGTAAGACCAAAGAGTCAAATAGGCCAGAAACTAAGCCTGCAGCCAAGAAGGCAAAGCCTTCGAAGGACGGGGTTTGCTTCTTCTGCAATGAACCTGGTCATTAGAAAAGGAACTGTAAACTCTACCTTGAAAATCTGAAAAAGAACAAGAAGGATGGCGGGGTTATCTCTTCAAGTATTTATGTTATAGATATTCATTTTTATATTTCCTCTATATGGATATTAGATACTGCATGTGATTCTCACATTTGCACAAATGTGCAAAGTCTTAAGGACAGTAGAAAATTAAAGAAGGGAGAAGTGGACTTACGAGTTGGAAACCGAGCAAGAGTTGCTGCTTTAGCCGTAGGCACTTATGAATTAGTTCTGCCTAATGGGCTTTTGTTAATTTTGAACAATTGCTTTTATATTCCTGCTTTGAGTAGCAACATTGTTTCTCTTTCTTATTTGGATAAGGAAGGTTTTACTTCTATTACTAGGAATGGTAAATGTTCTATTTATCATAATGACATTTTTTATGCTTATGGTGATTTGCATTTTGGTCATTATTTACTAAATTTAGAACATCCTAATAATGGACATATCTATTACGTGTCTACCAAAAGGATCAAGTCAAATGATTTGAATCTGACCTACCTATGGCATTGTCGTCTAGGCCATATAAATGAGAAACACATTTCAAAACTCCATCAAGAAGAATTTTTAACTCATTTGATTTTGAATCATTTGATACAAATGAGTCTTGTTTATTGGGAAAGATGACAAAAGCACCTTTTATTGAGCATAATGAGAGGGCCACTGATTTATTGGGCCTTATACAAACTGATGTGTGTGGACCAATAAATACATCTACCAGAGGAGGTTATATGTACTTCATTACATTCATAAATGATTTTAGTAGGTATGGGTATATCTATCTAATGAAACATAAATATGAATCTTTTGAAATGTTCAAAATATTCCAAAATGAAGTGTAAAACCAACTTGGCAAAACAATTAAAGCACTTCGATCTAATCAGGGTGGTGAATATTTAAGCTAAGAATTCATTGACCATCTTAGGAGTTGTGGGATCATCTCACAACTAACTTCTCCAGGATTCCCACAATGGAATGGTGTTTCTGAGCGAATGAATCAAACTCTATTAGATATGGTTCGATCCATGATGAATCAAACAGATCTTCCATCGTCTTTTTGGGGCCATGCCCTAGAAATAGCTATGTTCACACTAAATTGAGTTCCATCAAAGGCAGTTGAAAAGACACCATATGAGATATGGATTGGGAAGAAACTCAGTTTGTCATTTCTTAAAATTTGGGGATGTGAGGTTTACGTTAAACAACAAGCCTTTGATAAATTATCATCCAAATCCTCAAAATGCCTTTTTGTGGAGTATCCTAAGGAAACAAAAAGATACTATGTCTACAATCCTACCGATCACAAAATGTTTGTTATCTGGAATGGTGTCTTTTTAGAGAAAGAGTTTATCTCTAAAAGAACCAATGGGAGTAAGGTAACCCTTGAAGAAGTTCGAGAGTCACTAAACAACGTAGAACCATAAATGAAAAATAGAGAAGACTTACAACAAGTTGATGAGCCTGCTCTAGTAACACAAGGTCCACGAAGGTTCGATAGGACACGGAAAAAGCCTTAGAGATATGTACTTCTAACTACTGGAAGTCATGATATCTTGCTCATCGAGCATAATGAACCAACTACCTATCGAGAAGCCATAGTAGGACCAAACTCCGAAAGATGGCTAAATGCCATGAAGTTTAAAATGCAATCCATGTACGACAATAAGATATAGACCTTAGTCGATCCACCTGAAGGTGTAAAAACCATTGGGTGTAAGTGGGTTTTCAAAGAGAAAACTGACATGGATGGCAAAGTAAATGTCTTCAAGGCACGGCTGGTTGCAAAAGGATTCACTCAAACTCATGGTATGAACTATGATGAAACATTTTCCTTAGTTGTAATGACCAAATCAATCAGAATCCTTCTTGCCATTGCATCATATTATGACTATGAGATATGACATATGCACGTCAAAACAGCCTTCCTTAACGGAAAGTTGTTTGAGGATGTATACATGACACAACCTGAGGGTTTCATGTGTCCAGAGGACACTGGTAAAGTTTGTAAGCTTAAAAGATCCATTTATTGATTGAAAAGCATATCGGAGCTGGAATCGTCGTTTTGATAAAGTAGTCAAAGAGTTTGAATTCATTCAAAACATTAATGAACCTTGTGTTTACAAGAAGGTTAATAGGAACACAGTTGTATTTCTGGTGCTTTATATAGATGACATCCTACTCATTGGGAATGACATTCCTACCTTGCAAAGTGTCAAGTCTTGGTTAGGAAAGTCTTTCTCAATGAAAGATTTAGACGAAGCCACTTACATCGTAGAGATCAGGATCTATAGAGATAGATCCAAGAGGCTAATAGGCTTAAGTCAAAGCACATACATAGACAAGATACTGCATAGATTCAGTATGTAGGATTCTAAAAGAGGTTACATGCCCATGTCTCATGGCATCCATCTCAGCAAGGATCTGTGTCCTAATACACAAGATAAAAGAGACCGCATGATTAAGATTCCATATGCCTCCGCCATTGGATCTATCATGTACGCTATGTTATGTACTGGATCGGATGTGTCATTTGCCTTAAGTATGACCAGCAGATATCAACAAGATCTTGGTGAGAGTCACTGGACTGCTGTCAAGAATATTCTGGAGTACTTAAAAAGGACTAAGGATTTATTCTTGGTATATGGTGGCATGGAGGATGAGCTCTGTGTGACTGGTTACACAGATGCGAGTTTGCAAACTGACCAAGATGATCTAAGATCGCAGTCAGGATATGTATTCCTGTTAAATGGTGGTGCGATAAGCTGGAAGAGCTCAAAGCAGAGCACTGTAGCTGATTCTACAACAGAAACTTAGTATATAGCAGCATCAGATGCAGCTAAGGAAGCCGTTTGGATTAGAAAGTTCGTTACTGAACTAGGGGTGGTTCCTACCATGTCAAATCCAATAGACCTATTCTGTGACAACAGCGGAGCTATTGTGCAGGCCAAGGAGCCTAGGTCACATCAAAGGACCAAGCATATACTCAGGCGCTTTCATCTTATCCGAGAAATCAATGATAGAGGTGACATAAAGATATGCAAAGTACCAGGAGAAGACAATGTTGCTGATCCTCTTACTAAGCCGCTTGTACAGATAATACATGAACATTATATGAGGACAATGGGAATTAGGGAAATTAATGATTGTACCTAGTGCAAGTGGGAGTATTTTGTTGGAAAGGCTAATCATTGTACTTTAAACATTATTGTTATTTAAAGTATTCTCTTTTAGTTATCATTTCATTTGCATGTTTATATTAATAACTGTATCCTTGGATATATCTTATAGATTATCCTAAATGTCTCTGGTCGGTCATCTACGCAGGAGCGAAGATGAGATAAGACTAGTATTACTTTGATGAGGTATGGAGATACGAATCAAAGTCATGGGCACTTGTAAGAATACAAGGTGCTGGACCGACCCACTATGAGAAAGTTGCATAGATTTAGTCATAAGTTTATCTTATATATAACCCTGTCACAACGCCTTATGACCTGAGATCATCATGGATTCCTACATGATGAGTCACTGATTTTTGACCTAGTCAACAGTCACCTTTGACTGAGTGATGATAAAAGCTTAGATCGAGATCAGTGCTTTTCATGCAGAGGAATGTGAGTGGTCAAGATGAAATTTGTCCCTCATATTTGTAGAGAGATAATACCGGGCCCCTCGATGAGTGAGTCTAAGAAATGTATGACCATACTGTGAGGAAAAAGAGTTTCCATTTCAATTATTAGACCACTCAATAATTGAGAAAGTAATGGTCAAGAAGAGGAGGATGACACTATCCATGCTTCATCCATGACCAAATTATCGCGTGACAAAAGGGATGTGACATGATTATATGATAGGTTGTATCGAAAATCGATCCTCATGTAAATTGGGTAGTCGCAATGTCTTGCTAGAGGCCACTTGCAATTTGTGGGCTAGTACAGTATTGGTCTACTGCCAATCTCGTATGAGCCTGCAGGGTCACACACAAGAATAACATAATACGAGCTATAATGTCTAGATTCATTGAATCTAAAATATGTCTAAGATTCAATGAATACAACATTTTATCTAGAGAGGGTATATATCTAATGATTGCACCTAATGCAAGTGAGAGTCTATTGGAAATTATGCCCTAGGGGCTAATAATTAAATAACTTCCATATTTGATTTATGAAGATAAATCAATGATTTAATTTATAAAGAGAAATCAAATCAGCTGGCTTTTAATTCGCATTAAATAAATTGATTGGATTGAATCAATTAGACAAATTTAATTTTCAATTCAATTTCAAAAATTAATAAGATTGATTTTGAATATTTAATGCGGCCCATTAGGGTTATAAATATCCTTAAGTTGTAAGTAATTTGATTATACACACAAGAGAATTGAAGAGCCACAAAAGAACCCTAGAAGAGAGACGTGAGATAAAAGCTTGAAGACGTTAGCACGGTGTCATTCGTGTTGGAGTGTTGTTCGGTGTGGATACCGGTAGAGGGAGTGGATTCGTAGAGTCAGCTCCTAGAGATTGATAGATCAAGAAAGTGTTAGCCTACGAGTTTGCAAAGCACGCACACGAGATCGTATAAGTATGATTCTTAATTACTAACACGATTTAAACGCTGTTGATAGATTCTCTTCTTGGGATTCGTAATTTATAGGATAAATTTCATTCCGCTGTGTGTACGAATGCCAACAAAATGATCATTGATATTTAAGCTATAAATAAAATAAGATATCTTTACTTCTCCAGCACCAAGGAACAGGAATGTATGGTCGGCCAAAGAGCCACCAATGAGCTTCAATGCTGCAACAACGCCAACAAGAACAACAAATGCAGTGCCCTGATGCAACAAGACAGTATTTAATTAGAACATAATAATCTTTCAAGAATAAGATGTCACTTTTCAAGCAACTTGGTACCTGAATATCGTCGTTGAAAACAAGATGAGTTGTGCCATATTTTTCCAGCAACTCAAAAGCATTGTGATTCGCAAAATCTTCAAACTGCAAAATTTATTTTTTAAATAGTCAGTCCAAGAGATGGGTGGATGCATATAGAATCAAAGACCTCATAATCCATGCATGAAAGTTATAACCTGTACAAAAACTTTTTCTCCATAGTTTTGCTTCAAAGCAATCATGTACTCTTGCAGAAGATCATTATATTCCTAAGAAGAAACCACCAAAATTGCCTCAAATTAATGCAAATCAAAACATACAGCTAGTGAAATTATGTCAAAATAAGCTCGAGCTAGTCACATATGGTGTACAAACCTGTCCAGTTGCTCTCTTTTGTCGAAGCCCAATGTAGAACTCGTTGTTAAGCAATTCCTCATTGTTGGTCCCCACGTCAATTGTTATGGTCTTATGGATAAACACTAGCCACAATAAAGTGAGAAAAAAAAGAAAAGAAAAGTGAAACAAAAGACAGTCACAATATAATGTTTCTAAATTATGATTCTTGACAAAACTAAATATAATAATATAATGAGAAGAAGCGGGCGAAAAGCCGAAAATGCTTACTGCAGAAGGACGAACTCCTCCAAGTGCTGTGTACAGAGCCAATTTACCAACAGGAATTCCCATTCCCTGAAACGCGTTCAACATTATTGTGTGAAGGTTTGCTAATCTACCCTAACAATGAACGATCTGGATGGATTATAATATCATCGTACATAATGGAATATGATTCTCCTATAGAAGTACCTGGCATCCTAGATCTCCAAGTCACAAAATTTGCTAACCATCAGTTACAACTA
Organism: Acacia confusa; assembly: GCA_037074495.1. Lineage (NCBI taxonomy): Eukaryota > Viridiplantae > Streptophyta > Magnoliopsida > Fabales > Fabaceae > Acacia > Acacia confusa. The sequence goes on along the minus strand of CM073502.1, from coordinate 38,407,324 downwards.
TGACGTGAATACTCCTCTCAGGCCAGTTTTTCAACACCTCAAGGATTCTCATAAGTTTAAAGACAAAATCAACATTATCTACCTTGTTTTTCACGAACTAACTGGTTAAAAACATGAATAAGAAGTAAAGGAAAGGGGATTGAGGCCAATTTATACCTGAATCTGAAGATAAAAAAGAGGAACAAAGCAAGAGGAGGAGGCAGCAGCGACGCTAGACACTGCTGGAGAGGTAAGAAGAGAAATGTTCAAACACTACTAGAAAAGTGTCAATTTGCAATGGAAAAAATTCCGTCGCAAATTTAGGGTTTTTGCAACGGAAATTTAATTCTGTCGCAATTTAAGATTTTTTATGATGGAAATATCATTTCGTCGCAAAAAAAAAGGGGGCTTGCGACGGAATTGTTGTTCCGTTGCAAGTCCAGTTGGGGCTTGCAACGGAATTGTTTTTCCATCACAAGACCATTTGGGAATTGTTGTTCCGTCACAAGCCCATTTGGGGCTTGCAACGGATATATAGTTTTGTCGCAATGCCCCTAAGGGTTTGCGATGGAACTTTGATTTCCGTCCCAAAATTTATGACGGAAATTTGATTTTCGTCGCAAACTCCCTTTTATTCTGAACTCTCCCCTCCAATTTCTCATTCTCTCCTCCTTCTTGACTCTCCCTCCCCTTCAAACTCTCGCCTTGTGCTCCTCTTTGTGGTCACCGTCCGATCTCCTACTTGTTGTCTTCGTCAATTGTCTTCTCCTTCTTCTTCACTAGGTAAGTGAACATTTCTTCTTCTATTTTCTTCCATGGTTCTTGTACCCTTGATGTGGCATGCTTTTTTTTTATTATTATTTTTATCCGAAGATGCAGCATGTTAGATTATATAACTGGGAATCGAGGGTATATCAATATCCACCGCCAAGATTTTTTTATTTTTATTTTTGGTTAACTTTGGAATAAATACAATACAATAATATAATCATCATTTGACAATGGATCGTTAATTTCCCCAAAATTTCAATACACACTTATATATTACCACAACGTACTCTTACAAACGTTTCCCCGCCTTCTTACTCTTACAAACAATTTAAACATTTAAGCACCACACAAAACTACAGCAGAAATTAGAGTACTACATCAAAAGGGACACTGATCATCACATGCCTCGCAAACGTATTGTACATATTGTTGAGTTTTTTCTGTGTCGTGTGACGCAACTCTCAAAACCCAGATAGGTCCTACACTGACATAAACTACCTCGATCCACTCCTTAATATTATATATAAATTGGAGCGTTGATTGTACAACAAACTTTTATATTAAGGACGGAAATGCAGTTATAATGGAGATGTGATAAATAACCTCGGACTTTCTGGATAATTCTTGTGCATGCCATCTAGCTGCTTCACAAATCTCTCCATGGCTTCACCAGGTAAACAAACTGGTATCACTAAACCTTCTTGTCCTTTAGCATTCTTAAAAGGTATATAAAAGCTTGCCACCCCAGGAATGGCTCCCACTCCTCCCTTCGCCGGACCGCCATACACCGCCTTTCCCCACCCGAAATCCACATCGCCGAATCCAGCTCGTGTCACATCCGACACCAGGTATGACCTCACCACCGTGAAATGAGGTCGTCCCTTAATCACCAATAAATCTGCCAAAGAGTGCATATATTCCTCAGTCACGTCACCTTTAGCTTTCTTCACCAACTCTAAAGCATATCCGAGCGGGTTCCGACATAGTTTCCTGGCCGTGGTCACGGCCACCGGGAAGGCAAAAGCATTGCCATAAAAACCATCCGGCAAGGGAGGGTTGAATTTAGCACGAGCATTAACAATACATATTATGCGAACTTCTTCATCGTCGTCGGGTTGCAAGGCCATTGTACGGCACCGCCATAAGAACGCGGTGATTATTTCAAAATCGGAAGATTGACGAAGATGCTGAGGTATTTGAGTTCGAATCGAAGCAACTTCGTTTGGTCCAAAGAAGAAAGAACGATGAACCATGTCATCTAAAGGGATGATGGTTCCTTTTGTATCAGGGACTTCGTCATATTCACGGTGCGTGCATGTCACGCGTGGTGGATTTCTTGCATTCAGAAGCTCCCTACGCCAACATGGGGGACTTGATGGCTCACGCGCACCACGGGCTATTTCACCTAACGCGCTCATGAATTGGACAAGACCAGCGGCATCACTCATTGTGTGATTAAGGCGTAGGGCGAAAATGAAACCCCCGCATTTCAGGCGCGTTACCTGGACATTTTGGAGAAAATTGTAAACACTTGCTTAAAAAGAAAAATTGAGATAAAATATACTAATCGTAGGATAAAATTTGTATTACAATTTTGTACTGCAAATTTATCCTATATTTAATAACGAAGGTAGTCATTCTTTTTTTTTTTCATGCCTTTACTAAATTTATCATTCCCTCCCATCTTTAATATTATAGACACAGTCAACTTAATCATATTTTATATTATACATCATTTAATTATATATTAATTTATAAGTTCAATAAATTAGTTTCAAGAAATATGATAAATATAAATACTTTTATTAGAGTATATATGTGTGCGTATACTTTTTAATTGGATATTAAATCTGAACCAATTCTTAATTAATCTAACTATAAAAATATAGAAATTGATGGGGGTGGAAACTGGAAAGTAAGCGAAATAGAGGGTGCCTCTCCAAGTACGTACGTACATACACGCATAGAAGCACACATTTTTTTTATCAATAATTCATAATGATGTGAAAGATGAAAAATAACCTAACTGTTATTGATGGAGACGGCACCAATTATATATAGGAAGCCAGGACGATGGAGCACTGAGCAGGTTCCTTAAAAATAATTAAATAATACACTATTCAACTATAGATATGCGATAAATTTTATACTATAAATTTATCTTAAAAAAATATCATAAAATATAATTTTAGTATCAGTCAATATTTTAAAATATATTTTCAAGATTCTAAAATGATTTTTTAAAATCATGAAATATTTTTTTTTACCGTTCAGCATCTTTTTAATACTAGTTAGTACTTTAAAATATTTTTTTAAGATTCTAACATAATTTTTTAAAGCTATAAAGTATTTTTTCAATATCATTTACTATTCTAAAGTATTTTTTTAGTATCAATTAGTACTCAAAAAGAATTTTTCACAATTATAAAATATTTCTTAAACATTAGTGAATAGTCTAAAATATATTTTTAGTATTTGTCAATATTATAATTTTTTTTTTTAAAAAAAAAAAAAAAGACAACAGATCCCCTGTCTCTAAACTACCACAGTTTTGTTAAAAGTGAGGACAAGGACAATAAAGGTAGCGGAGAAAAGTCGGCTCCTACTTTTCTGTGAGGCTAATGATTGTCCTTTAAAAGAGAGCACAACAAAATAATAGATGTGACCCCATTAAAAAATTTTAAGGGTACTTATTAAGCAGACTAATGAGTACTAATTTAGATAGTTTAGATGAATTTTTTACATTTTTAAAAATTTATTTTTAATATATACATAATTAAAAAATAATATTTTAATTGTTTGTCTTTAAAAAAATGTTGATCTAAAAATTATCTATAAAGTTTTTCTCACACCCAAGTAATATTACTGTAATATAATTATTTTAGAAAAATAAGAAAATGAAAAAACGAAAATACCTGAATAAGGAGAAGTGGGGTGTTAAGAACAGGTGACGTGCCAGGAACATCATAGAGAAGCTCTTCCAAGCAAGGAAAAGGAGGCTGAAGAGCATCACCAAATGCCTCCAGAGTGACGTCAGCATCTGCCTCGATGAAAACGACGCCGTCTCCGTTACAATCCACCATAAGCTTCCGGTTCGGGCCTTCCCGGAGCCGGCCGGCGAAGGGATAGTAGAACACCAGAGTCTCAGCTAACGCCTTTCTGATCACGTCAACAGGATCTCTTCCTCTCAAGGAAGCATCATGACGGTAGAACTGAATCACCGGAATTTGAAACCGAAGGCCCTCTTGGTCGTCGATGTCCGACAGAAGCTTCACTTCGCGCGGCGTCGCCTTCGCCGGAGAAATTAGCTCCGTCTGTTGTCGACGTACTGTGAATGATAATGCTGATGGGGCCATTAGGGAATGTGGATATAAAACTGAGAGGTTGGTTGGTTGATTGCAAAAAGCATAGTGAAGCATGCACTAATATATAATGCAGATGATCATACGTGTGGGACTCCCATAGACCTTGGTCAGCATTTTCATATTATGGCTTCACATGACGGAATTATTAATTTAATTAAGGGGTATCAATCACATGTTTTCTAAGATTATTTTGAAGTATTTTGTAGTGTATTATTTATTTAAAGTATTTTTTAAGGAACGTTCATCACATTGAAGTTTTTTTTTACATGTGTCTACTAAATTTTTTTTTAGTGCATCTAATACTCTAAAATATTTATTTAGGTATATTCACCACCGTAAATTACTTAATTCGTTAAGTGTAAAATTGCATAACAAATTACTTTATAGTGATAAATGCACATGAAAAAAAATACTTTAGAATATTAGATCTATCACAAATTACTATAGGGTCTTGGATGTCTTTGGAAAAAAAAACAACTTTAAGATGCTAGATGCATCTTAACCTTTTAATTTTCAAAATACTTCTTCCAATTCTAAATATATAAGACCTAATTGACTCTTTTTAAAAAGTTAAAGAAGTTTAATATATTACTTAATCACAGTATATATTATATTTTTTTAGATTATATATTAGTTTATAAGTCAAAATAACTAGTTTTGAAAAAAAAAATATAGATATAAGTACTTTAAACTAATTTATTAAGCTTCATCAATCTCTTTAAAAAAGTCAACATGGTCTTATATTTAATACTAGAGGTGTCATAATGTTTATAAATAATAGGAAAATTTTGGGAAAGCACACTAAAAAATCAAAAAGTAAAATTAGTTTTGTTTACTATACTTTATTAGTTATTTATTGCAATTGATGGTAGTAATTACTGATTTTTCATTTTCAAATTCTTTAAGGGTTTAAGTGGAATTTTATTTTTATAATAAGTCTATTTATGATTCATATTTTTTTTTCGAATAATGATTTTTTATTGGTCAAATAATGATGTCGGGAACCACATGTTCTGACTTAGTTGGAACTAGAAACGATATGAATCACTTATCCTTGATATTGTGAACATGCTCTTATAACACAAACTCAAATAAATCCATTGTTTCATTCATTATCAACCCATATCTTTGTAAATTAAGTCTAAAAAAAATCTCAACACTATAAGATTTTCTTACATACTCAAAATAATTGAACATCATAGGGATCAGACTTTATTTTGACAGGGTTTAACCCTTTATAAAAATTGATTAGATAGGACTATTACTTTATATAAACCCGGGAACACCTTTTAGTACTACTTTTTTTATAAAAAAAAAATGAAAACAAACTTTTGAAAACATAACTATAAATATTACAAAAATTAATTAAATTAAATTATATATAGAAATAATGATTTATTTTCTTTTAAAGACTCACGCCCCACATACGTACACCTGCCACATACCAACTTTAAAGATTGATCCCACAGCCTCTCATTTAAGGGTGCGGCTATTAAAGTTGGGAAATTGGGTCCAGCCTGTCGGGTTGGCTCATTTAGGTCCTAACCCTTCAAAAGCCGGGCCTAAAAATTTAAAGAGCTAAACAAAATTGGCCCTGGAGGGCCAGCCCTGACGAGCCTCGGGCTTAAACGAGCCGGCTCTATAAGTCTTTTTCACTGTAGTTTTTTTTTCCTTTTTAAATTTATTAATTTATATATATATTGTAGTTGTTATAGAATTATTTATCCTTTTAACTATAAATACTTAATAACTATACTCTAATTTTATGATTTGATTTATTATTTGTTGCAAATAAAGATTATGGATGTGTTAATGATGCAGGAGAAAAATTTCATGATATTCTTACTCATGAGTTAGAGGCTACTACTCAAAGTGAAAAACAATCAAATGTCGTTAAAATCGATTATAGTGACGAAGATGACGACAATAATAATCATCGTACAAATGTCGTTTAGTGATATACTTTTTATGTTTTATATGAGTTATTTGTGAACATAATTTGCTTTTGATTATGAATCAGTGACTATGTTTATTTATTAGATGATTCGTGTTGTATTTTACAAATTATATTTTTTAAAAAAAAAGAGAGAAGGAAAAATAGTTAAAATTTGGAATAGTAAGTTTCGGGTCCTACGGGCTGGCCCTGGCCCTAGTGCTCTCGGGCCGGGCTTTGAAAAACAGGTGTTTTTCTTACTCCGGGCCCTGGAGGGCTGGCCCTATGAGGCCCTGGCCCTTCACGGGCCAGCCCTGGAGGGTCAGGCCGGCCCTGATTCCTAGCTCTCGGCCACCCTAGGGTCTGCTGCACCCCTTTTTAATGTAAAAGTTGACATAAAAAAAAAAAGTGACTTAACTAAAAAAAAGTCCTAAATGCTTCCAAAAAAAAAGTAACATAATCAAAAAAAAATCCTGAATACTCCCTGGGTACAGCACACCCTCCTTATCAAGGAGGCTAGCCGCACCCCTCATTTAAAGGGGGATGGGTTGCCACTTTGAGTCCAAGGAAATTTTATATTGATATCACTGACATAACAACTATGGATGTTGATTTAAATACTTTTTTATTTATATTTTAATTGACTCATAGATGGGTCGTTTGGGAGTTATATTTTCTTAACAATTTTTGTGATGATAATTGAAGAAGACAATGGACAAGTGGATATAAGCCAATAGTTTTAGTGTCGTTGGTGGGTGGGTAGCTAGGGAAGGTCTTTTCAAGTTATTATCTTTTTTTGTGTGGATAAAATAACAACTTATTAAAGAAAATAATTGATACACACGCTAATTAAAAGACAAATATCATATAATAAGTCCGAAGACTTAAAAAGTAAGATTATGACTACATTTCAGTCACTACAAATGCAAGGCAAGTTGCGGGAACCCACCAAGTAAAGTCAGTATCTTTTGAAACAACTGAGAAATGTTTCGGGAATTTCCTGGAGATTAGCACTCTCGTGGTGGTGGATTGACGTCCACTAATTAACCACTATTGACTTGACCTTTGGGACAATGGTAGGTGAGAGTTGATGTAATACCCTAAAATTCTTTAGAGACAATTAAATATTTATTAAAGATTGGAGAATATGTTGTCTCTAATTTAAATAATTGATTTATGTTCAAAGGGAAATATTAAGAAAATTAAGTGCCAAAAAGAGGCATTTTAGGGTCATAAAACATCCTAAAAATAGGGTAATAAATTCTAAAAGGCATGGAATAATTATAAAAACTTAGAAACCATATTATCCTTAATTTAGACAATTTAATAAAATATTTCTTATGAAAACAAAAGAAGGAAAATTTAAAAAGTGTTCTAGAAATCAAAATAGATACTAAAATTGATAATAAATTGCATAAAACTTAGATTATTGATGTCAATAAAATATTTATGAGAAAATGATAAGTTTTAATTAAGAAAATTATTAGAAAGTATTAAGGGATTTATTAAGTAATTTTTGGAAATTTTATAAGCCTAAATTCATTTTGGACCAATAAGGGAATTTTGTGAGAGATAAATATAAGATAAATATAATATATGTTGGAAAATAAAAAAAAAAAAGAAGAAAAAGAGGGCTGACCGAAAAAAAAAGGAGGGATAAGGATGAGAAGATTTTTTAGATATAATAATAATATAAGATTAAACATGTGTTAAAAAGAAAATAATATAATAATCAGAGGAAAAATGAACAGGATAAATGAGAACGGATAGGAAATATTCCCGTTGTGAGAATATGGTTATGGGTCAAGAAAAACCAGAGCATATTATTGGTCAGTGGATTTTTATCCAGAAGCTAGTACCGGCCAAAATTGTTTCTGAGATCGGACACGAAAACCGAGGATTTTCGGCAGATAACGGAATGCCCTTACTGGAAGTATAAGGGAAGGAGAGTCCAGTATTCTTAAAGAGGATGAAGGAACCTTCAGCATACTGTTTTCAGAATTTTAAGATTTTACGAAATTACGCGAACAGGACACCGAATCAGAGGCTTATCAGATAAAACAAGAGATGAAGCAAGCATGACATCATTTTGATGACTCAAGATGATGTCAGCAAAGAGAGGTGTAAGGCCAAGATGAAGCCACCTCAGAAAAGTGCGATCCAACGGTCAGAATTCAACCAGACAAAGTTCAACGAAATTACGAAAATGCCATCGGGTTTTTCTATAAATACCTCTCCATTCTTCACCATTTTCACACCAAGCTCTCTTGAGCATTTCGAAAATTTGAGAGAGGAAGAAGGAGGAGGAGTCCGGGGAATTTCGCAGCGAAGCTCTGAGTAAGTCTTCGGTCCCTAGTCTTTAGTTCGGTAGTTCTTTCAGTAGTTATAGTAAAAGTGTTAGGATAGTCTTAATTTTTCAAGATAATTTAGATATCATGTTTTTAGAGTAAATATGATAATTATGTTAGAAAAATGTTATAGAAAAGATTATAGCAAAAATTTTGGAAGTAAAAAGTCGGAACAGCGAAGCTCTGGCGAAATTCCGCCAAAAAGGCTAACTAGGGGCAAAATGGTAGTTTGTACCTAAAATGCCTGTTATGGTCTTAGATATTCATACTGGTGATGTTATCCTTATAGGATACCCAGAATCACGAATCGCTGTTTCCGCTGACATTCCGCTGTCAAACCGCTGTCAAAACACTACCGGAGTAACCAAAATCATCAACGGAGGTACGGACGCGTACAGTAACCTTAACACTTATACTGCTTATATTCATATATGTGAAAGATATGTCATTTATTGAGACTCTGCCGAGAGAGGGCAGTTGTACATACAGCTTTTCACGGGTTATAGTCTTGATAACCTGTTGGTGTTTTCCTAGCGCTGAGGACACGATGGGCCGTCGTGGCACTGGATATGTGCAAACTTGTTGTGATATTTGTTTTGTGTAATGTGGTATTGATATGCTGTTATGTTATTATGAATATCTGTTACCATATACTGTTTATTTGAGCATAAGGTTAACCGTTACCTGAGATCCAATTCGGGAATTGGATCTCAGCTGTAGCTACAAGTTCAGGAGGTGTCAGGGTGGAGGAGAGGGGCAGACAGTCTTCATAGAAGGAGCGAAGAAGTTTATATTTTTCTAAATATACTGACATTACTTTTTGTAAACAGTAGTTGTCTGTATATGGATAATTACACTATGGTTATGTACTTTTAAATATTCAGTTACTCGAAATGCTCGACTCTGATCACAATTTGACATGTTTTAAAAAAAAAAATTTCGATGTTTTAAACTGGGATGTTACAGTTGACATTCCTTATGGGAAATGACCCTTTGGCCCCTAATAAAAGGAGAAATGACCCCTAATAAATTCCCCATGAATATGAAGATAAACTACTTTTCTATTATTCTCTCCCTCTTATCTTTAATATAAGATATATTTTAAAATTTCATTTTTATCTTAAATATAAGATATTTTTTTATATTTTTCAATATTTTTCTAGTTTACTCTTATTAATATTCCTTAAACAATAATCATTGAGCAGATAAAATGAAATTTATATAAGATGAATAACAATATTACGTACTTTCACATTCATAACACTTAATACATAATAGTTACAGCTAATAAACATCATGTGTGTTGAGGCGGAGGTCGCATAATGATATATAACATTTAAAAGTAACAGTTAATTCGGTGCATCGTCATGTATTGCGAGCGGAATTCGCAAAAATACAAAAAATAACAGTTGTGGTTAATAACCAAATAACCGTAATTTATTTAATGACAAAAGTTTTGGCTATTTCAAAACAACAATCATGTAACACTAACGAACGATTCATCTTCCAACCTATTATCACCGAAAAACACAAATATAACAGTTATAGCTATTGACCGTAAAGTATGAATAATAAAAACGACATTTCATAATAAATAACCATCATGTAAAGAACAAATCTAAAAATCACATTTTCTAAACCTCGTTCAATCTGATACTAAGTATTTGTCCTCATAAGTTAAATACTTTTGAGTAAAGTATCTATTCCTCTTATTCTTAGTACTTTTCTAACAAATACTTTTTCATAATATCGTCATTCTCTCCCTCATCATTTTTTTTTTCCGAAAAAAGTTTTGGAAGGGTTCGACACCAGTCCCCTACTAAGGTCAGGGCACGGCCCCAGGCTCTATAAGTATTTACTGTGGACTTACGAGATCGTCTACCAAAGGAGTCCTAGCGACGGCAGAGGGGATCGAACCCACGACCCAAAGGTCTAGTCCTGGACCCCTTACCATCTGTGCCAACTCTCATTGGCTTCTCTCCCTCATCATGGTCAAACACTATGAAGCTCTTTCCTTGGGCCCTTCTCCTCCTCCCCTTTCCCTACCACCACCTCTTCAAATGGAGGCTCTATTGCAAATGTTGACTAGCTTTGACCCCTCCAAAGGCGCATTGCTAGACACACTCACAGTATGAATAGAAAGTTGAACCTCTCACCCTTCATCACAATCAGGTTATATATGATCACTTCCAATCAAACCCTTTATCTCCTTCCTCAAATATTGATTCACCAAGCTTCAATACATAATATGTTTTATATTATAACTATTATAGTAAGTCCAGAATAAATAATAATTTAAAACCATAATGCATTTGCACCTAGATTTTATAGAGCTCGCACTTATGACGATTTAGAACCGTGATGTATGGAAGTTAATAACCGTCATACATCATGATTTTTGTAGTAATGTAAAGTGTTTTAGAAAAATGCATGTTGTAATACATGTCGTACTAGTGTTTTAGAAAAATGCATGTTATAATACATGTCGTATTAATTAATTTAATTAGTTTTTATAATTTAATCAAATTAGATAAATATATATCTTATATTAAGAATTGAAGGGGGTAAAATAGTATTGCCAACCTTAAAAAGATTACTCAAATATTTACATGGAGATAATTATTTACTAAAACGCTACAGTTAAAATCGTTTAGATAAAAAAAAAAAAAAAAAAAAAAAAAAGTCTAAAATTATGAGAAACACGTTCCTCACACGATCAAAATTACTTGAATTTTTCTATCATATCACCTTATCAAGTGTTTAATATCTATATATATATTGCTCTAATGTGCGTCTTCTCCATCCTTTCTCACTTTATTATATTTAATTATTATGTAAATATGTTATATATTAAGGATAGTAAGAAGTAACATATGACTACCAACTATAAAAAGATTACTCAAATTTTATATGGTGATAACTATTTACCAAAATACTACATTTAAAATCCTTTAGATGAAAAATAAGTCTAGAATTATCAGATACTCGTTCCACACACCATTTTACTTGAATTTTTCTATCACATCACTTTATCGAGTCTAACACACACACACACTCCAGCATCTTCTCCATCTTTCCTCACTTTATTATATTTAATTGTTTGGTTTTGAAAGCTGCTGTGTAGATGCATCACGTTATTGAATACAAGCATTAAAATATTGTTTCCGTGAAAATTATGAGAGAGCATGGGAGAACGGGGGTGTTCTCCACTGGTGGTCCTTCTAGTTATCTGTCATATGGACGGGAAACAAGGGGAAAATTCCGTTAAGGTACAAGAGGCTAAGAATATCTCAAAAAAATTTTAAAGAGTTGTTAATCCAACTAATTAATGAAGTTATTAATCCCATAAATGAGCCTTGTTAACCACAAAAAATAAGTTATTAATGAGACTTTTTTTAACATCTGAAATTCTCTTAGGACTATTTTTGAGATTTTCTTAGTCCTATGAGATCTAAACGAAATTTTTCTGGAAATAAATACTGCCTTTCGTACCTTTTGTAAAGAATCACAGAATCAGTATTCAAATTACACTGAATAAATTGTAGATTACAATTAGTTAAATTAATAATTAGTATGTAAAATAATGTGCCCTTATTATTATGAAGAAGATGAGAGTGAGTGAAAACAAATATAAGAGAAACAACAATTAATTGATGGTAAAAATGAAGCAAGTGCATTCAAAAATGATTTTTCAGGAAATGAAGGAGGGAAGTAGAGGAGTGAGAGTGTAGAAATGGTGAAATCGTTCCCATGAGCTATTTTACTTTTCTTTATTAAAAAAATATACATGTTAGACAGAATAAGGTAATGTCAGAGCAGGAAAATCAGGTCGAGTTTGTAAATTATAGTCTTTAAATGAAGTTCATCCTAAAAAATGAGTCATATAGGGTTGATGACTTAAAAGGGCCTATCCTACATGGCAAAGTGTGTAGTCTTTTGTTAAACAATTCCCACCGGTGGGATTTGGATAATTTTTTGATTGTTTGTGTACTATGTTAGTAAAATAGCCGAGGATGAACATACTTCTACTTCCTCATGTTTAAAATACCAAGAGACATTTTAGGAGAAGTCCCTAGTTTATAAGGCACCTAAAAAGTTATTAACTGTTCTCTGCTAATTAATTGTCATGATAACCAGTAAAGGGAGGGAATATATATTTTTTTATTGGATAAATATGTTACAAACAATAAAAAGGTACCATTCATAAAAAAACAAAAAAATAGCATAACATTTACGCACATTTAGTTCAACCCTAATGTAAGTTTATATTGGTAATCAATGTTACTGTTATGGATATATTATAAATAAGCCTAGCCTAATGACCGAAGAGCCCAGTCAAATGGCTCCAGTCATAATTCTAACCACCCCCTTGAATTAAGGAACAGTTATTAAGATAATGGTTAAGATCATAACCACCCAGATGATAAGGGGATATTATCTAAAGAGATATCTTAATATCTTTTAAATAATAAAGATAACAAAGCCCATCAGAATAGGGCCTCAAGTAAGTTTATATATAGGGAATAAACCCTCACAAGGTACACACGTTAAAACCCTAGCTTTTGAATTCATACAGAGTACACACCCCCACTTCCTCTAGCTTTAATAAGCCTATCGTCTACCTTCGAACTACGTGAACTTTGATCTCATTCTGTGGTACGTAGGCCCCTGGGATTTCACCCTAGGCCAAGTTCAATCCCTCTTGTGTTCTACACCAGAACATTCATTACCCGAAAACAAAGAATGTTTAGTTGCTCTTTGCCATCTTTCAAGTCAGTGTGTTTGGAATTTGGATTAGTATCTGCAAACTTCATATTTTCACAAACTAAAATTTACCAAGTTGAAATTTGAACAAAAGTTTGTTCAAATTATTTTTGATCAAGTTAAGTAATTGTCACACATAATCCAAATAAAAGGAAAATTACTCCGACTAGCGTTTTAAATCTTTATTTTGATCAGGTTAATGTTAATCCAAACATGCCCTTAATGCAACAAGCTAAGGTGAGGACATCTTTGATAAATTGAAGTTAAAAATCTCAAAAATTGAGTTAGAATATATCTAAGTTGAAAATGCCAAAATATAAATTAAATATAAAAATATTATATAATAAAAAATTGTCATAAATAATTTTCAACTTAATTTTATCATTGGCACCTGAAACTCAAAAGTGATTAATTAGAATTTCATTGATTCCAAAAAAGTTGCATTCCCAAAATTAATGACCATATGAAATATTCACTTTTTAAAATATTTTTAACTTAATTCTAAAAATTTAATAAAATATAATGTAAGTAAAACCAAATAACGGTTGGTTGTAAGGCAGAAGTCTTCCCACATGTGACGTATTCGATTCCGACATTGAGAGAGAAAACCAAATAACGACGACATAAGTATTTTCTACAAAATATATTTATTAATTATTATCAGATGATGCTTGTGCTAGTCGTGTATTAAGAAAAAAGTAAAGAACGAACATCATGTGTGAACGTTTAATTCTGCTGAGTGTGGGGCTTATTGTGCCAGAGACAGAAAAACGTGATGCACGAAGCAGGGCAACAAATATTGCGGTGAAGTTGTGTAAGACTTTTGTACAATATTTTTTATATGTGAAAATATACAAATTTATGTGTCCTCTTAATTGTTTTATATTAAAATTTTAGGAAAGGGATTGAGTTCACTCACAATTCAAAGATAGGGTGAAATCTTCTTATCTTCTAGGTGATATCAATATTGGGTAGGGCGGACCGTCTATTACTCTTATACATTTACTTAAGCATTCAGAAATTAGGATGCCTTCCTAACTTTTTAACCAAGTTCAGAATCAAACCCCCACTTTTTAGTGAGAAAGTCTAATCCCTTTTGCCGGGAGAACCTAAAAGATCAGGGGTTTCTTTGCCCTCTCATATTCACAGGCACTTATGCTACACATGTTGAAAAAATTCAGGTTAGGTTTCTCTAATTATTCTTTTCTTATCATCCCTCATAATCTCTAAATCACATCCATCCAATTAATACAATACCATTTTAACTTTTCTCTCATTTTTTTAATCAACGACCCAAATAGGGATGATGAAAGAAAATGAAAAAAAAGATAAAGAGATGACCTCTTTCCGAAAAATTCCAAGTTTGCAGCAAAACCCAGATAATCTCTAAATCACATCTATCTAATTAATACAATACCATTTTAACTTTTCTCTCATTTTTTTAATCAATGACCCAAATAAGGCTGATGAAAGAAAATGAAAAAAAAAAGATAAAGAGATTACCTCTTTCCGAAAAATTCCAAGTTTGCAGCAAAACCCAGATAACCAGTTACCCTGTGTGTGTCTGTTATGACTTATGACACCACCACATGTTTCTTGACCTTCGAGAACGGGTGCGGATTTTCTTAGCGGCCCCCCGCCTTAGAATCCCTTAGAAGCCACCTGCAGACCGTTGATTCCCCATGAATAAAATCTTGACTGTCCATTTTAACACCTTCAAAGCACATTTAAAGCCCTGAAAAATTATTTTAAAATCTTAAAAAAATATTTTAGGTACTGAATGGTACTAAAAATATACTTTAAGATATTTTATGGTATTGAAAAAATATCTCATGATCTTGAAAAATTATTTTAGGATTTTTAAAAAATATTTTAGAGTCCTGATTGTACTAAAAATATACTTGAGGTTTTTTTTTAAATCTTAAAATAATTTTTCAGGGCTTTAAATGTGCTTTGAAGGTGTTAAAATGGACAATCAAGATTTTATTCATGGGGAATCAACGGTCTGCAGGTGGCTTATGAGGGATTATGAGGTAGGGAACCACTGAGAAAATCCGCACCCCTTCGGGAACCGGCCAATTATGTTGATGACAAAAGATTCCTCTTTTGTTGTTACCGTTTTCCGATAGATGTCAATCAAAAGCTTAAGGACGCGTTGTGTATCACTGGCCTGTTTGATATACCACTACAAAAAAAACCACAATTTGTAGCGATTAACCAGTAGCGGTTAGAAAAAACCGCTACAAAATCATAGATTTGTAGCGGTTTCATACAAAACCGCAACAAATTCGTAGCGAGAGGATTGGCGCCAAAGCGCGGGCCTTTTTGCAACGCTATTTGTAGGCGGTTATCGCCAAATAAACCTCTACAAAGGTGGTGCCAGCTTGGCGCGTTATGGCGCGAATTTTTGTGGCGGTTAATTAGTCGTGGTTTGTTAGAAAAACCGCTACAAATGTGGCGTCAATGTTCGCACGTAATGGCGGGAATGTTTGTTGCGGTTTTTTTGACGTGGTTACATGAAAATAACCGCTACAAAATGCCAAGAGTCTAAATTTTTGTAGTGGTTATAGAAAACCGTTACAAAGTTTCACAACGCATGAGGGAGGGTTTCTTCATTTGTAGCGGTTGAGGTAGCGAGTTTTTAGTAAAGCCGCTACAAAAAATGTCACAAAAACCTCTATAAAATGTGAAATTTTGATTTTTTTTTTTAAATACGAATGAATTTTTGTAGCGGTTTTATAACCGTTACAAAACTAACAAAAAACCGCTACAAACATAAAATCGCTACAAAATGTGAAATTTTGATTTTTTTTTCCTTAAAAATACGAATGAATATTTGTAGCGGTTTTAGAACCGCTACAAAACAAACAAAAAACCGCTACAAACATAAAATCGCTACAAAAAATGTCACATGTACCGCTACAAAATGTGAAATTTTGATTTTTGTTTTTTTTTAAATACGAATGAATTTTTGTAGCGGTTTTAGAACCGCTACAAAAAGTGTCACATCAATCGCTACAAATGTGAAAATTTGATTTTGATTTTTTTTTTAAAAAATACCAATAAATTTTTGTATCGGTTTTATAACCGCTACAAATCTAACATAAAACCGCTACAAAAAGTGTCACATCAACCGCTACAAATGAAAACCGCTACAAAAACTGTTACATGTTCCGCTACAAAAGTTACGCATATCCTTATAAATATCCCCACCACTCCCCATTTCACACACTCCCTCATTTCTTTCCATCCCCTTTTCTCTCGTTTTGTCTCATTTCTTCCCATCATCTTCTCTCATTTTTTTCCTTATACAAAACTTTAAAGATATATATTTCCTCATCATTCCTTCTATCATCATCAACATTCTTTCTACAACATATTTTTTTGCTCAAAGGTGGACAACATAATAAATCGTTATTATATTCACATTCTCAATATTATACCGACATAATATTAAGAATACAACATAATAAGTCCTTATCTAACTTAATGTTAATCACTTTTTAAAATATGAACTATTATCGTTTAATTTGTCAATCATTTAAATAATAAAATATTCAACATAATATTATAACAATTGATTTAAGTTATGATTTTTTTTCCCAATTTTCCAATATTTTGTAGCGGTTTTAAAACCGCTATAAATTTTATGAAATTGTATCCAAATATTTGTAGCGGTTTTACAACTGCTACAAAATTTTGACACCAGTTTTTTTGAAGTTTGTTATCTTAATCGCATTTTGTAGCGGTAACTTAAAACCGCTACTAATATAGTAGCGGTTTTAGAAAACCGCTACTAAACATTTTGCCACAGCGTATTTTGTATCGGTTCTTTAAACCGCTACTACTATCATTTGTAACGGTAGAAACCGCTACAAACACACAATTTTAACCACTATCAAACATTAGTTTTTTTTGTAGTGTACAGTAGAAGTGACTAATATTAATATATATATATATATATATATATATATATATATATAAAAGAAAAATGAAATGAAAGTTAGATTGTAAATGTGATTTGTGTTTAGGATAATAATAATATAAATGATTTTGTGAAGTTAGATTATTCCAATGGACTCTTATTTAGAATAGTGTTTGAAAAATAAATTAAGACGGAAAATGACATAAAACTTAATATTCATATATATATATATATATATATATATATATATATATATATATAGTGATAATTGAAGATAAAAATTTAAATTATAACTAAGTTAAATTATTATTAAAAACTGAAAAACTCTAAAGTACTTAATTAAATATATTCTAATGGATAAATTAGAATGTATAATTAATAGTGCATTGTCCCTAACATTTTTCTTTAAAAGCCGAAAAAAATTACATTAGAAATTGAGAAAAGTGACTTTTATTAGAAATGACTTTTTTATGGGAGTCTATCAACCTTTAAAGCTATCTTCTTTTTTTTTTTTTGTCAAACCCTTAAAGCTATCCAAACCAGTCTAGATTAACTGTTTTTTTCCCCGCTGGCCTTTGTGATGAGCACAAGTCCAAAGGGAGAGCCCAATCCCCAAAAGCTAGCCTATGAGGAGGGAGAACCCAAAGAACTTATAAATCTCACTTCAAGAGCATAGTTCCCCGATGTGGGACTCATTACATAGTCATCCCCTCAAGAGCCGACATCCTCGGCGGCTCCACTCCATGGCACTTCACTCGGCTGGCCGATCAGAACCCTCCGTGGGTAGCCCTCTCCGAAGGATCGGCTCTCAATGAAAGCACCAAAGTGATGAGCACAAGCCCAAAGGGAGAGCCCAATCCCCAAAAGCTAGCCTATGAGGAGGGAGAACCCAAGGGACTTATAAACCTCACTCCAAGAGCATAGTTCCCCGATATGAGACTCATTATAGCCTTCTCCTCCACAATATTGATATTTTGATGGTGTTTTAGTGCTATGCCGAAGGCACAATATTTCCTTCGAATTCAAAACGTCTCTTGCATCATATAGTGTCCAAAGCTCCGAGAAGACATAAGCAAATAAAAGGTACCGTGGAACTTTTGTTTTTTTGGAGTCTAAAAAAAATGATATATGACGTATCTGATAAAAAAGTAATGGAAAATATAAAATTAGGTAAATTTTCCACAACCTATTGAAAATATATTTCGTTTTCCAAATTTGCTATCCATTGCCACTAATTATTATTATTTTCAGCCACGAAGCTGCTGGTGAATCTTCTCATGCAACAAGACTTTGAATAAGTAATAAAGAAGAGACGAATATTCGTTGCCCACAAGTATACATAGAATATCTTAAAAAGACTTGGACTTCCACGGTCGACGAATCTTCTGGGTACAAATCAAAGTCACAAACACGACAAATGCCTGGTAGGTGAGATAATAGTCCAAGATTTGGAAAGTTTAAAAATTATAGTGGATTCAATTGAAAATCTAGGCTAAAACTTATAAAACTCCATTAGTTTAATGTTAGTTGCATAAGACTTTAATTTCTTCATATTTCAAAGTTTAGCGAAGGAGATGGCTAACAGGATAACGTGGCATACTACAGTTAAAAAGAATTTAAATTTTGAAATGCCAAATTGTTTTAAGGTCTTCTTTTGGTATATTGTAGCCTACATTCTTTTTGTTGATAGAAGGACCTGATCAGAACATACTGAGTTTAAGATCTTTAATGTTTCTGGTTCACAGTTAAATCTTAACTGTTTCTCATAATAGATGGTAAATGCAACTAATACTGTTATCTTACCGTGATATTTGATCATGATTCGCATAATTTTCTGTACAATTATTTCACGTGAGGGTTATATCTGACTTCTCACATTAGGGATGGGAGCTCCCTCCCCTCAAACCAAACTCACACCTAGTTTCCAACTACATAAGTTAGCTTTTAGTAGCTAAGTTAAAGTAGGTCAGTTCAATTGACAACAGTATATAAGCTAGCCTAGACCTACATGTTTGTAGAATATGTGCACCAGTGGCGGAACTAGAAAAAGTTTTTAGCCCAGGCCAAAAAATAAATATATTGAACTACTCCTTTTAGTTCTTATCATAAAGTAGCAACTAACAAATGTATTTGGTTTTTTTCATAAGGCATTTTCTTGTTTCCAAAATGTATTAAGTATTTTTTTCATGTATACCTATAATTAAAAAGGGTAGTGAGTGAAAGTAATAAATACTATGATGTTAGAGTTTAGTGTACCACTCTGTTCTTATTTACAAGTCCATTTTGACCAAAAAATTTGGTTCTATTTATAAGTCCTCTTTCAAGTAATTAATGAGATTGTGACAATTTTGCCTACATTAATTGTACTAATGAAACTAGAGAGAGAGAAAAAAGTTGAAAGATACTCATTCATAAATGAGGAAAAAATTGAAAATTTACCTCATAATCATGGAGTTAACTACCTTTCTTTGGTATGTGTGATTTAGTTAAAATGGACTTATAAATAGGACCAGAGTGGTAAATTAGTATGGATAATATTGAAAATTACTTAAATTGTAGGACAGATTTAATGAATTTAATTTTTTTATTAGTTTGTGAGAATTGTTAGTTGGTGCCTTATAATAAGGACTAGATGGAGTATTTACTAAGTAGTATCACATAACATTGAAAATAAAAATAAATAATAATCGATAATTATAAATCAAAACAAAATATAAGATGATACTAACATTTTCTGTAGTTATCTCAAACAAGAATTTATTTTTCTCTCATAGTCCAATAAATAATGAACCAAACATTATCCTTATATAGAAGATAAAAAATTAGTTGGGGCCAAATTATTGGCCAAATAAAATATCATATAATAAATACATATATTTTAACAAATTTTAGAAAGTCAACTCGGATTAGTTGGGGCCTTGGCCCCAACTGGCCATAAGCTACATCCGCCCCTGATGTGCACCATTGTACCGTCCATCTTGAGAGTGAGACAAGTAATTCAGATATACTCACTCTCCTTTTTAATGTAAGACATATTTTCTTTTACCAAAAAAAAAGGTAAGACATATTTTGATATTTAATCTTAGTTCTAAATATAAGATATAATTTTTATAGTCGTTAATATTTTTTTAATTTGTTTCTATTGATGCTCGTTCAACAATAATTAAGAAGAGATAATAAATGAATTAAGCACAATAACTAGGATGGTTTAGAAAATACATATCATATTAATTAACTTCACAAGTTTTTCTAATCTAATCAAACTAGATAAATATGTTATATATTAAGTACTAGAGGGAGAGGGAGAGGGACGGAGTATATCTTTTCATCTGCATCTTCTCTCACTTGGACTGTTGCAAGACCAATACATAGACAACTCTCGCTTTCAAGGTTCATTTCCTTGGACCCGATCCGATCTATATAAAAAACAAAAACATTTAAATTCGATACGGGCCATTTGCTTTTGAAGTTTGTATGCTGGCAAATTTGGTGGCTTAGGTAGTGTTTAGAAACCTTTCAAAACCTAGGTTTTGGTATTTATGAAGTAAATATATGATAGAAGTTTCATCTTGGCTTGCGTACTAGGTTTTGCATGTTTCCAAACACTACCTTAAACCATTTTCCTTGTCTCAAGCTTTATTTGGACAAATGATAAATTTGCATGAAGTCAACAAGTTTTGTGGCTTCAACCATTTTCCTTGTCTCAAGCTTTATTTCGACAAATGAGAAATTTGCATGAAGTCACCAAGTTTGGTGGCTTCAACCATTTTCCTTGTCTCGAGCTTTATTTGGACAAATGAGAAATTTGCATAAAGTCACCAAGTTTGGTGGCTTCAACCGTTTTTCTTGTCTCGAGCTTTATCTGGACAATTGAGAAATTTGCATGAAGTTAACAAGTTTTGTGGCTTGAACCGTTTCCCTAGTCTCGAGCTTTATTTGGACAAATGAGAAATTTGCATGAAGTCAACTAAATGGTTTTGGGAATGTAGTTGATCGCTAAACAGTTTGCTGTAAATAACTTGTTGGAATGATCAAAGCTTTGATAGTTACCTCATATTATTTTGCCCATTTGTTTTAGTAGTTCAATGGAAGCTTCAAATCACACCTCAAGCCACAAAAATACGAAAGTAACATAGAAAACTGACCCCTCAATCAATTGGCGTTGGTCTTAGTGGAGAGAACTTTGACCACTCGCTTAGGAACTAAGCATACAATACAAGTCATCAATCACATACAAAGAAACCCATATTATGATACAAGGTTTAACAAGAAGCATGAATGCTGAAAACACCGTGTGAATGCTTAGGATATTAGAAGTCGAGCTCATGTGAATGCTGAACATGTCTGTGGAGTTTGGAGAACTATCTCTAGTTAACCATACGGGAAAAGAAAACAGAAAACAAACTTGACCCCTTTGTTTCCCATTCTTCTCTTCCAATTTTCAATTTTCGGCATTTTTTGTTTCACCTCCAGATCCTCCCAAGATGAGATTATCCAAGGTGAATTTGTCCTTTGCCACGATGAATAACGCAGGTTTGGGTCTCCATATATAATTTTATTCCTAAACCTCATATAAACCCAATGATCATTCCTTAACCAATATTGTTCACAATAAATACAACTTAAACATTAATTACCCATAATCAACATAAGGTAAGGAAAAATTGGGATGCTACAATTCTCCTCTAATTAAAAAAAAATGTCTCCAAAGTTCAACTCACCTCAACCAATAATGGGTGAAATTCTTGCTTCACCGTTATTGTCATTCCATGACTTTTCTATTCCCTTAGGTCCCATTCCATAAGTTATAGTTTTTTGGAGGTTCTTCCTTTCTATATGTTATATTAAGAGATGGAGTTAAGTCAATATTTCATCCAATAACCATCGTTGGGGTTACAATCAATACACTATCTCGAACAATAATCTACTAAGTAAGGGCAGCTAAGACAATTTATACATGACAATTTTAGAGGAAAGAGAAGTAATAATTGGGTATAAAGGGTGGGTTTTTTTAGAACGTGAGGCGTGCATGATTTTGGGGAGAGGTCTTTCGAATAAACAGGGAAATTATAGCGGTGACTATTTTCTTCCATTTGTAGACCCCACCTCCATTAGACCTACTCACGCTATGGGGATTCACTTTTTCAAGTGATGAGCTCTGGATCTAGATGGAACACAATCTAAAATAAAGATAATTTATTCACTGTAATTTTTTTTAGAAAAAAAAATATATTTAAAATTCATCACTAGAAAATATTAAATCTGAACTATTAAATTAATTACACATAGATGGTATAGATCTCACCACAGTGAAGAGCACCCAACCCGGATCTCACTCTATCACTTTACCGGGGTTGTTTCCATCAATCATTGTGAACTTTAGTCACAGGCATGCCATCGCATTGTAAAGGACAAAACATTTCAACCAGTTAGCCTGCTAAAGGTCAATGATATCAGAAGTTAAGATCAGAGTAGTTACATTACAATGCTTTCAACATGGTACCAGCAAGACACAATCCATTTACGTTCAACAATGGAGTCAGATATTGGTCAGATCACATACAGATATATCTGGAATGATTTAGAATTGATGGAAGCAGCCATCCTAAACCCTCAGATGAATCAGAAGGAATGGAAACAAACACCTATACACACTGAATCATTAGTCAATCAGTTTTTCTGGAAATGGCGGGACAGCAGTTTTCCAACTTCAAGGAAGTCAACTTTGTCTTTTCCCTCAAATAAAGATTTCAGCTTCTCATCACACTCGATCTCCCTCTTATTCACAGGATTCTGCAACCATGAAACATCCCAGCCTACTTGTTACAACAATGCAAGGCGATTTCATGGCAAAGAAAAAAAAAGGTAGGTATTCTCTTGATGAAATGCACAGCAGTTGGGCCGTCAATAGCAGAAAACCTCAATTTTTTACAACAGTACTCCCATGTTTATTCCAAAGATTCCAAGTCACGATCAAGCAAAATATCAGAATCCACTATTTACAGCCATCTGGTGGGCCAGGATATCAAAAGCAGGCAGTGATATTGAACCATTTTAAGTAAATAATAGAAAGATGAAAAATATAACCGCATAGGCTAGTGTTTAATAAGCAATGGTAGCAGGAATTCTTTTCATTTATACAATGGCAATTTTTTCAAATATATAATTGATAGAGAAAATTAGAATAAAAGGAAGTGGAGCAGGCCATTCCATGTAGAAAAATCCAGTAGCGAACAAGGAGTCAAGAACACAGTACGGCAAAAAAAAGGGCCGATAGAACCCTATAATTCTTTGTAAAATTAAAATGAAGACAGGAAAATCCATATAGACAATTGTATTGCCCAGCTAAAACAAATTAAAGGCTCTAAAAATATTTAGATTCCAACCATGAGGATCATATAGCGGTAAAATAGCAGACCTCTGATCTATTGGCCTGTTGCCCTGGTGATTATTCCACTTACCTAGGGCATGTTAATAATCCCTTTGGAAAATTAACAAATGGTACATACAAAGCAGCACCGTTCTTAGCCATAGTTTTCAGTTAAGAGTTGCAGGGGATAACATGATGCTATAGGACCATACAAATACAACAATGTCAACCAAAAATGAATAAATAAGCTAGGTCCTTCAATAACGTTAGCTAAGACATGGGTTGGATAAACGTTAAAAAGGTAATGAATCATGTAATGATCTATAAAAAGATTTAAACAAATAACTGATCAACCCTTTTTTTCCCAACAAAAATTCACCTATACGCAACCTTTTTCACCCATAAGCAAATAATAATGAAGATCACTTGAATTCAACAGCTTAGTGTCTCAGGGCAAGAGAATAACTAGACTCTTTTTATTTTTACTTAACAAGAAAGAGACCGGATTTGTACAAATAACATTGGGGGACCTCAAAGCAGCATCTGTCAAGTTTGTTCTTATTTACATGTGCACAACTAGCATAAAGGGTAAATCACTCTCCCTTTTAATCATTAGCTTGATTATGGAGCTCCCTCATTTATTATAAAAAATTTCTTAAACCTTTTCCATAACCAAAATAAGCTCCTAAACCTATTTTGACCATATACCCTTAAAGGTCATTTTAAAAAAATTAAAAAATATCCTTAATAAAAACATATTTTTTAGAACTTTTACTTTGATTTAACATATTTGTATAGAAACAACATAAATTATTCTGGAATCTTATGATATATTCCCCCCATACCTGCCATTGATGAGCACTAGGATGAACCTACTGGAGCTATGACATTTTCAAAATTGGATTTGAAATCTAGCCACTATAATTGTGCATCAAACCGGGTGATGAAAATAAGACAAAATTGGAAACACATGGGGGACGCTGAGTTCATAATCATTGCCTTCGAGTTGAAAAATGCATTATAAACTTTCCAAAATTTCATGACATCTGTAGGTCTTACTGAGGAACTCCATTTTGGTGTTCAAGGTTATTTGAATTTACTGCTGTAGCTTTCCTTCTCATTTGACGAATTCGAGAGAAACTTAAAAATGTGATAAAAGAACTAGATAGTAAATAGAAATTAACAAGAAAAAGTGGATGTTTGGGCAATCCAAACTAGAGTACTTAGGACACATTTCTTCAAAGGGAGCCATGTTGACCAATCAAAGGTTTATGCAATGCAGGGGACCAATGGGATTTTTTAAGGGTACTGATCATAGTTCCCTTGAGGATTTTGTAAAGGATATAAGGCCTCAGTTGAACTGGTCAAAGACATGCTGTTGGGGCTTGAGACTATGACAGCACTAAAATTTACACTTAGTGCTGACTGCTGAGACTGGTAATTTGTGCGAGTATATGGAAATGGAAAAGGGAGCTGAGAGAATAAGTGCATTCATGTGGATTGCCCTCCATGGTAAACTTCAAACAGATTTCAAGAGATCTAAGCACGGTTTGGCTAGTCTATTATGTCATTGGTGTAGGAATGCGAATGATGATACACTACATGTATAATCTATTAAGGGGTTGAACACAGGCACGGATTGTGTCTATTATGTCATTTTATCCACCACGCGTTTCAACTTGGCACCATGTGTTCTTCAGTCGTTCATCTTCTCAAGTTGCTAAAATTATAGAAAAAGTTCCACGACTCTCCAGTTCTGATAAAGTATACAGACTTCGGATTCACAACTAAACTTTCTGGTCCTTTATCAATACACAATGAATATGGGGAAAGCAAAGAAGCATCTGTTATGGGCTTGGCTAATAACTAATGTATGTTGCCCATAAATTAGGGTCCCATTTTTATTGGTATTAGATTGAAATCTGATTCTATTATTAATTACATTATTGTACCCCAAAAAAATTGACATAATTCTATAGAGTATTAGGGGATGTAATCAGATTAGAAGATTTGATATGATTCTCAGTAACCCAAGCCATTTGCCTATATCTTTATATGTTCATGAAGGTAATAAAATGAAACAGAACTACTTCACTCTGAGATTACAGAGTCAAGTCAAAGTAGATCAATTTCGTTATTGAAATGGTCCCAGATAAAATCCACTTAGAAAAGAAAAAAGCAAAAAGTAATGCCTACCGAATCCCGTGGAATCGGAAATTTTCCCAGATTCCATCAAGCAACAGAAGTAACATACACACATCCTACATTCGCAAAACAAAATTTAAACTGAAAAGCTAGGGTTTAAGAAAACAACAAAGATATGAAGCTTGGGATTTCAAACCTGAAGATTATGTAGCTTGACGTATGCCCAGATCTGCTTGATAGCTTGACCACGAGACGCTTCTGAAACACCCAGAAACCGATGTAGTAGAGGGGAAACGGGAGTAGCTTTCAGAATGCCAGTGGGTCGAGTCAGTTCACGGCGGGGCTTCGGCGACGATTGAGAAGAAGTGGACAAGGAAGAGGATCGAGAATGTGGCTTCTGAGCAGTACTTTTCCCCTTCGGCTTCGATTTAGAGGAGGATTGAGTGGTCTTAGCATTAGAGGCAGAGGATGATGATTTGAGTGGAGCAAGGAGGGCCCTGCAACCTCTGATAACCCTAAAAGAAGAAATCGAAGAAGACATCAGGACCGTGACCTTCAATATTCAGGTGGAACAAGACGAGAACGAGGACAAGAAGCGTCAAAGCACTATTTTCCCTCAATGACTACGGAATTAAGTAAGGAAGCTCAAAAGCTTTTTTTCTCGAAATTTTTTCGTAGTATCTTATCTCAAGGATGTAACAAATTATTTTCAACATCTCTTTATCTCTCTCCCTACTCTCCCCAGGAAGGTGGGAGCAGGTAGAGGGAAGGGGAGGTGCCTCCCATCCAACTAAACATAGCTTATAAATAAAGTATGGCCTTGTTTGGTGCAATGAAACGAGAAACGAGGTGGGAGGAGGTTGGGGGCCTCCCTTATATTCTCTCCTGATTTTATTATAAAATATGAATTACTTTTTCTCACAAACTAAATCAAGAAAAATTAACTCATTAATTAGGTAAAAAAATAATAAATGTTTCTAACTTTACCCCTATTTTAATGATGTAGATTTAAATGAGTTAGTTAAAAATGAGGACATAATGGGAAAATAGTAATAAATGAGTTAGTTAAAGTAAGTTGGTGCCTTATAATAAGGACAAAAAAATGTTGGTAATTAATGCCTTATGAAAAGCAGTATATGATAAAAAACTTTATATATAAAATATATATAATTTTATTAATTTTAATATGTTAACTCATCAAATTTAATATTTTAATTTTTTAAACCGATTTGAATGTAGAGAGTACGAGTTTAATCATATTTAGTGCGATATAATTTGATTAGATAGATTTTATTACATATTTTTAAATAGATTTTCTGATTTATTTTGATGATCCTAATAATAATCAAATGGATTTTATAATCAGTTGATAAAATTTGGGACAATAAAAAATGAGTATGAGTATTTTAATCATGATAAGACATAATATTTCTCACTCCTCCAAAAAAAAACCTCAATTTTGAAGGGACACAAACACAATAGGAGTAGAGACTCTTGCAGATTTTCTCAGTATTCTTCCCTCTTCTTCTCTCAGTATCTCTCATCTCAGCTGTTCATTCTCCTCTCCTCCTCCATCTTAAATTAATTTTTAGTTGAGATCAATGGTATAGATTTAGGATATTGAGGGGGAGAGAGAAGGATACTGAGAGAGTCTACATTCGAGTAGAGGCACTACAATACAAAATCCTCCCCCTGGAACACGTGCGCAAACAATTTTTCCTAACCAAATATGCTCACTCCTACCCAAACCCTCCCACCCTACTCTTTACTAGAAAAACCTTGAACCAAGCAATGGCTCAGTGGCCATGGTT
Source organism: Acacia confusa (assembly GCA_037074495.1). Taxonomy (NCBI): domain Eukaryota; kingdom Viridiplantae; phylum Streptophyta; class Magnoliopsida; order Fabales; family Fabaceae; genus Acacia; species Acacia confusa. Next base: position 38,379,913 of record CM073502.1, on the reverse strand, counting down.
GTGTTCGTGGGAAACAAATCATCTTAATATCATTTTTCTTATTATCTTTCATCAGTCCATATAGGTCATTGATTGTTAAAATGAGAAAAAAAATTAAAGTAGTATTATGACCTTTTAGATTGATTAAATAAATAAATTTAGAGATTATGAAGGATGATGAGAGAAGAACTATGAAAAAAACTTAACCCATGTTAAGGGAAACACTGTCATTAATAATATACTCCTTTTTCACCTTTTTTTTTTTTAGTAAAAAATATCTTTTCTTCACATAAGCTATGAAATATTATCTTTAATAACTATTTGTGGAAAGGATGGATGAGAAATTAATCAAATTATTGTTACAGAAACAGGAGTTATAAAAATATTGTAACTTTTACTTATTGTATTGAGGCTATAAACTTACTAACAAGGGGTATTGAAAACAACCCCCCTTTAGGGATGTCATCGATAATGTCAGGTTTGGGATGTTTAGGAGTTGCAAGTCTTGATTAGCCATATTTCTATAGAACAGAACACCTTAATTGATCACTTAGCCAAGTTAGCTCATATTATTATAAGGAATTTTGCTCTTCTTCTTGATCGCCCACCACCTTCCTATCAAGAGGTGGTCAGCGATAGAGGATGACGAGATGGTTACGTCGTAACCAGGTTTTTGTAATATATTTTTTGAGGAATTAGTGGAGTTCACTCATTCATTCATAAAAAGAAAACATATTCAAAAAAAAGGAAGGAGGAGCTAAGCCAATGAATGGAAAAGTTTTTAAAAAAGGACAACATACAAAAGATATCCTTCAAGACAATATGCTTCGAGTGTAATTTGCGATTCAACTAGATATTTGGTAATAAAGAGATTGGTCCTATCCGTTCCGTAGTAGCTCTCCTAGCTTGTCTTGATTGTTTGGAAAATGCTAGATCTATAAGATATAGTGAACCCAACATTTCCTGAATGACAGAATGAGGCTGCTCGATTTTCCCTTCATGCAAACCTAAATTTCTCTTGTCCCAAATTATACTGACAAGACTATAATAGTGATAATCCCAAGTAGAAGTTGATCAAATCCATCCTTGTGAAGCAGCTAAAGAGAACTCATAAGCCACTATTGAAATTCATAGAAGTTACACATCTGGAAGCTTAATAGAGAAACATGTCCAAAGAGATATAGCTCACATATGATGATAATAAATGAAAAGATGTTCCATATATAGAAACCTTCTATGTACTAAATTAAGTTATCATATGTCAGCAGTAGGAAGTTCACAAGTGAAGTAACTTGCTTCCATGTTAGAATGAAGAAGCTGTTTGAAAGGGATCAAAGGAATTATAAGGTTTCCTTACAATATTATAATTATTCAAGTCAAAATATTTGATCTTCAAGGTATTAGTCAATAAACTAGGAGGGTGCAGGAGGAGAAAATGCTCCAAACTTGTTTGGCCTGACACATTTTTTTTGGTCGAAATCATAATTTAAAGTTAAGAATGTTAACAATGTAAGGGTTGGAGGATTAAAAAAATACTTTATATATAAGATTACGAGACCAAACTAAAATTTTATATCTAGTAAAATTTTAGAATCAATGTTATATTTTTGCCCTTTTACTTTTTTTTTTTTAACTACTTAACATTCTCCAAACCTTCTTCATTGCCTGTGGGTACCTTACCAAGCCCAATTTCGCTTCTTTTTTTTTTTTCCTTATTTCTTCTTTGCTGAATTAAAATTATTATTTATCAAAAAATGAAAGTTATTATATGCACTATATCTTCTCGTGTATTAACCGACACCTTTTATTCCCGAAGCATTAATCTGATGACAGCCATCTAACTGTCGTCTTCTTGTCTTTTTACCCGACTAGATTTATCCTCACAAATAAATCATTTGTTTTGGCTAGCCATAGATGCTGCTCAATTAATTTAAGACAATCATTCTCCAACAACTGACAATTTAAAGTTAAATATATTTATGTAAAGTGCCAAAATGTAGAGAAAAAATTTATTTTAGTGAACAGTAACATTACAGTGGGATGTAATTTTTGCTCTAAAATGATAATCACGTGTGTATTTTTGCTTCCAAAAAAACATATGGTGCTCGGCGCTCCCGAGGATAAAACACATATATATTTTTGCTCTTTTACCCTATTTGTTATGAACTAAATCTGATAGACACCAATAAGGGTTCACCCCTTATTTATTATTTATAGACAATGACAAAAAGACTTGTCACAAACCTAATGAACAATTACAACTATATACAAATTACTAAAATATCCTCTTAGTAGTGGTTGTTTTACACTACTATTAAAGTTGGAGGTTATATTTACAACAGCCAATTTATTTAATAGCTTTTGCTGAATATCTCTTTTCCCACAAGCTTAGTGAGTAAGTTAGCTTCTTGATCTTCAAACTTTATTACATGCTTTAAATCAATTATCCCTTTTTTTAATTTCTCTAGGATGAAGTGACGATCCCCTTCAATGTGTTTGATTCTTTCATGAAATAAATGATAACTTGCTATGTGAATAGCTACCATATTGTCAAGAAAACTCTTACAAGATTATTAACTTATATTTAAGTCTCTAACCATTCCCAGTGTCCACAAAATCTTTGATACAATCATGCTAAAGGCCCTATATCTTGCCTTTGCTGAAGATTTTGACACCATTGCTTATTTCTTAGTGTTCCACATTACTAGAAACCCTCCTAACTTTTATCAGATACCACTCATTGATCATCTTGTAGTGGCCCATGCAGCCTGATCAGAATCACAAACACTCACGCCCAATATCTCTTTTTTGAACTCAACAATACTCCAAGTCTAGGTGTTGCTTTCAAGTATCTTAGAACATTTAGGGTAGTTGCCGTGTGTTCTTTTGTTGGCATTAGCATGAATTGACTTAAGAGCTGCACACAAAAAACATATCAAGATGCGTCATAGTTAAGTAAATCAACTTCTTATACTACTCTGGATTCAACAGCAAGTCATCCACCTTGTTCCTCCATCCTCAAAAGCCATTAGCTTCTGGTTTTGCACCAAAGGAACTCTAATTGTTTACAACCACTCATGCATGTTTCAGCCAAAATTTCTAAAACATACTTCTTTTGATATAAAACAATCCCTTTATGTGATCTATAGCAACTTCTATGCCTAGAAATCTAAGTATTTCATGAAACCAAGATCTTTGATTTTAAATGTATTATGCATAAAAGACTTGGTTTGCTTTATCCCTTCTACACTACTTTCAATTAGAGCTGTCAAAACGGGTCAGACCCATCGGGTCGGCCCGTTTAAGCCCTGACCCTTTAAGGGTCAGGCTTGAAAATAAACGAGATATTTGAAATTAGTCTTGGAGGGCTGGCCCTGACGGGCTTCGGGCTTAAACGAGCCGGCCATAGAAGGCCTCAGGCCAGCCTTGCAGGCCCTTTTCACTATAGCTTTTTCTTTTTTTCCTTTTTAAATGTATTAATTTATATATATATTGTATTTGTTATAAAGTTATTTATCCATTTAACTACAAATACATAATAACTATACTCTAATTTTATGATTTAATTTATTATTTGTTGCAAATAAAGATTATGGATGTATTCATGATGCGGGAGAAAAATTTCATGATATTTTTACTCATGAGCTAGAGGCTACTACTCAAAGTAAAGAACAATCAAATGTCGTTAAAATTGATGATAATGACGAAGATGACGACAATAATAGTCATCATACTAATGTCGCTTAGTGATATGTTTTTTATATTTTATGTGAGTTATTTGTGAACATGGTTTGCTTTTGATTATGAATTAGTAACCTTGCTTATTTATTGGATGATTCGTGTTGTAATTTACTGATTATATTTTTTTAAAAAAAAAGTGGAGGAAAAAAATTAAAATTTAGAATAGTAATTTCCAGGCCCTGCGGGCCGGCCCTAGCCCTAATGTTTTCGAGTCAGGCTTTAAGAAACAGATGTTTTTCTTCCTCCGAGCCCTGGAGGGCCGACCCTATTAGCCCTGGCCCTCCATGGGCCAGCCTTGGAGAGCCGGGCTGGCCCTGATTGACAACTCTACTTCCAATTACCAATAAGTCATCAATATAAACAAGTACTAATACAACATCTTCATCACAATTTTTAATAAAAAGGGAATAATCATGCTCACTCTACTTAAATCCAACATGAATTAAGGCTTCAAATAGCTTATAATTCCATTGCTTCAAAGCTTGTTTTAGTCCATATAAGGACTTGTTCAACTTACATACCATTGTATAATTTTTCATCTAAACCTCCTGCAAAAAGGCATTATATACATCCATTTGATGTAAATCTCATTCATACATAGTTGTCAATTTGAGAATAAGTCTCACAATTAACATTTTAATGACAGGAGATAATGTTTCATGGTAGTTTATGCCCTCCCTTTGACTATATCCTTTCACAACTAATCTAGCTTTAAACTTGTCTAGTGTTTCATCCAAGTGATATTTAATCTTATATACCCATTTACAACCTATAGCTCTTTTATCTTTAGGTGGTGGCATAATATTCCAAGTCCCATTATCTTCTAAGGCCTTATTATTCATGGCATCTATCCAACGTTGATTCTTTATAGCATCCTCATAATATTCAGATTCATGCATGGAATCAATTGAAGTAAAAAAACACAAAAGAGAGGCTAATGTATGATCATAAGAAATGTATTTATGAATGCTATAAAAACATTTGTCTTGCTCAACCCGCACTGGAGAACAAACATAAGAAATGTATTTATGCATGAAATCAATTGAAGTAAAAAAACACATAAGAGAGGCAAATATATGATCATAAGAAACCTATTTATGGATGCTATAAAAACATTTGTCTTGCTCAGCCCGCACTAGAGAACAAACATAGTGTTTGGACCGAATTGGTGCCTGTCTTTCTCTAATGGGTCTGTGCATTACCTCGTTGGGTGGTTCATTAAGTGTGATGGAGGATCACGGCCTTAAATTTGTCATGGAATTAGTCTGGGCATTTGCATCATTTTGCTTGTGATGCTCATAGGTTGGAGGATCATGGTTAAACAAAAACATTTTCTTAAATTTCTTAGGGTTAAGGTGCAAAAATACACATGTGCTTTACTTTAAGGATCGTCCAACACCAAGTGCTTTTTTTAAGTGTAAAAGTACACACGTAATTACAAATTAAGTGTAAAAATATCCTTTGACCATTAAGTTTGACTTTTTTTACTGTGCAAAAATACACACGTGATTTGGAAAAAAAGAGCTCCTAACACCAATTTTTTTTTTAATTTAATAATTTTATTTCATTTAAAAAAATTATTATTTTTCTAAGTATAATTCTTGAGAGGCCAAATTTTTTATTTCCATAATTTATATTGCATAACTAGAAAATGCAATAAAAATTAAATAATATTGATTGAAAAATTATTTAAGTAATTTTTTGTTCAATTTGTTAGAACAAAAAATTAAAATTACTTGTAATTAAATATAGTATTTATAATATCAAATTGTAAATTCATAAATACTCATTTATTAATTATTAATTATAAAATTTAATAAGGATTTAAAAAATAAAATAAATTATGGAAATAAAAAATTTGGCTTCCCAAGAATTATATCTAGAGAAATAATAATTTTCCTTTAATTTAAATAAAATTATTAAATTAAAAAAACACTTGGTATTAGACATTCTTTTTGTTAAACCACATAAGTATTTTTGCACATTTGAAAGTTCAAAAAAAAAAGTCAAACTTAATGGTCAAAGTCAAACTTAACGATCAAAAGATATTTTTGCACTTAATTTATAATCACATATATACTTTTGCACCTAAAAAAAACATTTGGTGCTGAGTACTTCTCAGGATAAAGGACATGTGTATTTTTCCACCTTAACCCAATTTCTTACAATCTTCATTAGAATTATATAGGTTGGTATCTTTAAAAGGAAACCTATTCTCAAGGAAACTCACATGCCTACTAACGAAAATGTTTTTGTTTCTCAAGTCAAGTAATATGTATCCCTTTCGATTGTTAGGAAAACAAAGAAAAACACATGGAACAGATTTTTCTTGCAGTTTATCATTTCTCTTGAGGCCTGTTGCATAAGTTAGAGAACCAAATATTTTCAAGTTATCAAGATCTAGAGGGATCCCATATACAATCTCAAAAGGGGTCTTACAACCAAAGATTCTAGAGGATAGCCTGTTAGTCAAATAAGTGGCCATTCTAATAATATTTAATTGTTTACCATATTGTAATATGAGGCCTCTGCCAACTTGAATTATGGTTCTATGCTTTATCTCTACTACTTTGTTTTGTTATGGAGTATAAGCACATGAAATTTGGTGAATAATACCTTTACTCTTGAGATAGTGCTTTAATTCATTGTTTGTAAAGTTTGTGCCATTGTCGCTTCTAAAAGCCTTAAGTGAAACTGAAAATTGAGTTATGACATAAGCAATAAAATGTTGAATGCAAGTTGTAACTCAGTTTTATTTCTCATAAATAGAATCCAAGTTACTTTACAAAAGTTATCAACAATTGGTAAAAAATAAAATAAAATTATTCTTGATGTTTTGGAGTTCGATATGGACCCCACACATCAAGATACAATAATTTGAAATAACAAACACTTTCAATGCAACTTGAAATAAATAGAAATTTAGTTTATTTTGATTGAACACATATTTCAAATTTATTATTCATAATATCTATATCATTATTAGTTCCGAAACTAGGATATTTCATTATAGTAAAGAGCACATGCCCAAGTCTTTTATGCCACCACAATCACATTTCATCTATATAAGGACTCATATATTACTACTTTGAATAGAATTTATCACATTACATGTTTTGTCAGTATTTTTCAGAACATGTAAGCCTTTAACCAATTTACCAATCACCATCATCTTGTAATCCTGAAGGCCTTGCAACAAACAGAGTAATGAAAAATATACATTGTTGTTCCTTTGATAATTTAGCAATAGATAGCAAGTTAAATTCCAAAGACAGAGCATATAAAATGCCATTTACCGTGAAGTTATCAGATATACATGCACTACCTACATGTGTTACTGGTACTCTTATTCCATCATGTAATTTTATTGATTTTATGGAACCCTTCTATTTCTCATATTTATCTAAAAGACTCATATTCCCAACCATATGAATTGTTGCTCTAGAATCAATAACCCAACAAGAATAACATTTAGAATAAGTAGAGAGAACAACCAAACATGTACCCCACTAGAGCATTGATCGTAGGTTCTGAATCCTTCCTGAGAAGCTCTAACAATCGATGGGACTACTCATAGGCAAAGGTTGGTGCCGCAATACCAGTTATGTGAGTAAGTGCATCTTCATCATGAATTGGCTCACTAGATGCTTGATTGACAGAAGGATCTTTCCCTTGTTTCCTCGGAAATTGGATGGGTAACCCACGATCTGAAAACAATGATCTTTGATATGCCCCCCTTTTTCCACAATAAGAGCATTCCATGTTAGGATCACCGCAGCCATTTCCTTGACCACGTCCTCTTTCCTTGACAGCCATAGCTATCCCTTCAATGGGTGACGTCTTCTCAAGATCTGCAATGGAACATGCTTCATCATTTAAAATCATTCCATAGGCTTGACCGAAAAATGGTAGAGGGATCATAAGCAAAAGATGACTATGTGCTTGACTATAGGATTCGTTTAATCCAATCAGGAACAATAACATCTTCTGTTGCTAGATTAATTCGGAAAATTCCTTTGAAGCTTCACATTGACAAGAGGGAATATTAACAAAAACAGATTGCTCTACCCAGAGCTCTTTTAATTTTAAAAAATAGCTAGATACAAAGGAGGAGCCTTGCCTAAGAATATTGATCTCGCATTGTAGAGCAAATATGTGTGAGCCCATTTTCTTATTAAGGAGTTCCTTTAAATCGCTCCATACATGATGATCATCCTCGTGAAACATAAAGCTGTTGGCTAAATCCTTCAACATACAGTTCAAAAGCCAAGAAAGGACCACGATGTTACACCATTCCCATTGGTCCTTTAGGGTAGCTTTGTGGTCGTCCTTCTTGTAAGAGCCGTTGATAAAACCCACCTTATGCTTTCCCTTTAGCACAATGATCATTGAGTGACTCCAAATCACGTAATTATCGGGCTGATCAAGACTTGAGGAATTATCGTGGAGCCTTGGGTTTCTGATGGGTGCAAGAATGTAACAACAGGTGATAAAACAACAAGCTCATCGGATCTATAACTTTCCCTTATGCCATTAGGGATTTGTTCTCCTTGTACGGCTTGAAGAAGACGATGAAAGGAAAGTTAAAATCCTCTCTCTCTCTCTCTCTCTCTCTCTCTCTCTCTCTCTCTCTCTCTCTCTCTCTCTCTCTCTCTCTCTCTCTCTCTCTCTCTCTCTCTCTCTCTCTCTCTCTCTCTCTCTCTCTCTCTCTCTCTCTCTCTCTCGCTCGCTCCCCCTCCCTCCCTCCCTCCCTCCCTCCCTCTCCCTCTCCCTCTCCCTCCCTCCCTCCCTCTCCGTGTATGAGTTGCAAGGATAATGAGTGATCGGATTTCTATAGCATTTCTCTTTCTTGAGTCATGGAGTCCTATCTTGAGTGGCACATGGATCTTGATTACAAAATTGGCTCTGATGCCAGTAAAGTGCCAAAATGTGGACCATGCACTTTGACTTTGAGAGAAAAAATATATCTTATTTCTGATGAACTAAATCTAATGCACACTAATTAATAAGGATTCTATAATACCTGAAAAAAATTATTATAATAAAAAGAAAAATAATTATCAGAATACCTATTTTAAATAGGTGAATATGAGGTCTCAAATATTTTGTATTGTATTTATTTTTGTTTATAGGGAATTTTTCTTAGAATTTAGGAGTATGAAAATTAATTTAGCTTGTTGATACAAAAACCAATATTTTAGGGATTAAATTAGGACTTAACTCATTTATTCCCAATTTAACTTCATAAGACAAAATCTTTCTAAGTAAGAATAAATAGATTATACAATGATATTAACCCTAAATCTTAAAGTCTAAATGGACCAATAAGGGAATTGTCTTCTTGAGCATGAGAGAACAATTAAGATAAAACTTCATAATTAAAAATTAAGGGAGGGGGGACGAAATTTTTAAGGAAAATAGAAGAAAAAGAATAAATCAATTAAAGGAGTAGGAGAAGATAACTTGGTGAGCAAGTTAATTTTCTTAGGGAGCAAGTAATTGCTTACTTAGAGAAAAATTAGGAGAAAACCTATAGAAATTAAATCATAACTTGAGATTTTGAAGTTAAATATCCAAGATAATACATATTTAGAATCAAGGAATTATGAGCTTCAACTTGGCTATTCCCAAAGATATTTTCGGTTACGTTTAAGATTCATACTTAAACATTTTGGGAATTAAAAATCACCATAAATCTAATCATAAAATTAGGATTCCAAAAGTGGAATTAGATTTTGAATTTAAACACCAACTTACACCTAACTAAATTAGGATTTTGGATTTATTAAGTTAATTTAATAAGGGAGAGGTTTTTCTTGGGGACCAAGCAACAAAATTCTAGAAGGAAAAGGGGGAAAATTTCGGCCAAGAAGGGTTGGAGGGGCAAGATCCTTTCTTTCTCTCCAAGTAATGATCCAAGAGCCAAGATCAAGCAAAAGTTGCAAGATGTTTAACCTCCATTTGCCTATAAATAGAGAGCCTTAATTAGCACATCCTCCACACCAATTCTCCTAGCCTTGGCCGAAATATAGGAAGAAAGGGAGAGGGAGGAGCTGCTGGAAATAGAAGGCAAGTGGTCTTCAAGAGGTAAGAGAGTTCTTAGCTTTCAAGTTTAAGTTCTTAGTTTATGAAGTAGAAATGCTAGGAATGTTATTTTGATCATCAAACTTCCAATTTCAATTTTATTTTCATGTTTTTATGGTTTCCAATAGCTTTATTTCGAAAATTTGATGAAGAAGAAGTTATAACAAAATTTTTAGAAGATTATGATCAAAATAGCGAAGCTCTGGCGAAATTTCAGCAAATAAGAACTTCTGGAGTCAGTAGTAAAAATGCTAGTATCTTATGATGAAGATGATGTTCTAAAATTCTGGGAAAATTCATGATGAAATTAGAAATTTAGGGCTTTCCAAATATATAAAGAGTGTGTCAATTGAAGTTCTGTGCAAAAAGATAAAAATCCTAGAAGTTAAGCTACAATTTCTGAGCGAAATTCTGGGCAGCAGTTTGAATTCTGAAAATTGGGAATTTTCCATAAGTTCTGGGTAAGTTCCGATATTTTTCCTTGAAATTAGACATCTCAAGGATTCCGGGAAATTTTACGGATCCTCTTTTCAATTTTTCTGGAATTAGTTATGATTTTTTGAAGTTAGGCGAAATTCTGCCCAGAAATTCTGCATCAGCGTTTTTTCCGAAAATTATGTGGAAATAAATGAAAATAAATCCTTCAAGGGTAAAAATGTCAAGTATGACCAAGATGTCTCTTGAAATATTGCTTGAGAAGTAATTGAGACAATATCACCATTTTAGGATAGACTGTGCACGCGTACCGTCAACGAACGTACCCAACGACCCGTTAAACTCAGGTACAGACGCGTACTGTAACATTAACGCTTATGCTTATGGTTTGATTATATATGATTGTTGTTTTCACAAGATAATACTCTGTTTTGAAATTTGCTCATGAGAGTTGAATTGTATACGGGTTATAGTCTTGATAACACCGTTGAGTTTTCCTAGCGCTGAGGACACGATGGGCCGTCGTGGCACTGGTTATGTGCAGACTGGGATAACATACATATTGCAGTGGTTGTGTTATGTTATTGCCTTACATGTGGATATTTGTTTGAAACTGTGATTATGTTGTATATCTGTGATAACTGTCATATACTCTTCGTTTATATAAAATATTTTTAACTCTCAGCTCCAGAAATGTTTATGAAAAACAGGATGTTACAGATTCACCTGTAATTTATACACAGTAGTGATGAAAAAACTTGTCACAAACCTAACTAACAATTACATCTATATGCAAATTACTAGAATCCTCTTAGTAATAGTTGTCTCTCAATTTTATTTATTTATTTTTTTTGGGGGGGGGTGGGGGAAGCAATCAAAATGTGCATATAGGCCACCTAACCTTCTTGTTCTTGTACGATTCATCAGTGATTCGTAAATGTCCACAAGGAATCTTGCAGGCTTAATTAATTATCTTTTTCGCGTCGCCGTTCTGTGGAAGTGAAATCTCATGTTATCAGTTACATTTCCGTCCGCTCCATTCAATTTATTTTGGGAAATTTTCGTAATCTATGGAAGCTGACATTTTTTTATTTTTATAAAATTTTGTTTTATTTACTTCGAGGAAAATGAAAGGGAGGGAGAGAGCGAAAAAGTTTTACTAGCTTCAATTTAAAATAAAAAAACAGAAGCAAGATAGAAAACTTTTAATAGAGAGAATACATGGAAAAGAAGGGAGAAATTCATTAAAAAAACAAATTTCTCCCTTCCCTATTTTCTAACCCATCGAAATCATTAAAATTTTACTTTTTCCTTCTTCTTTTTTTTGGATGATAATTTCATTCTTTTTTTTTTGGATGATAATTTCATTATTTTATAAATGAACCACTTTCATTATGCATCACATGACCTACAACAATCATTTAACATAGTTGCGCATAGAGAAAGATGAGTAACACACAACAAAGTTGAAAGGGAAAGAGTAAAATGGGGTTCAACATCATACAAAAGAGTGAAAAACTGTGGAAACTACCCAAAACGATCCATATTACCCTTCTTTTCTGATAACAGTCCTTATAATGACTCCTCACGTAGCCCTTCGCAATACCAATATATATCCATATCCTTCGGAGAATTCGATGAAAAGTGTTCCAATGTGACCATTTTTCTTTGTGGAGTGAAAATAAATGCAAGGGGATATGGGATAGTGATCTATCGTTAAATTTAGACATAAAAGACACTCATTTATTTCTTATAAAGAGGCACAACCACACAAGATGAGGAGAGTATTATATTTGCTAAGTATTGTAACTATTGAATACATAACTTTATCTAATCATTTTTTTAATATTATTTAGTAAAAGTAGAAATTAGGTTTTAAAAGTGTAATTATAATGATAGTTTTAATTTATGAAAACAAAACATACTGCCACCACCAATCCTTAATATATAAGCTCATTTGGCTTTTTTAGAGAAATTAAACAAACTTAATAAATTATTTTAAAGTATTTATATTTATTATTTTTATATCAAACTAATTCGGATGACTTATAAAATAATATATAATATAATAATATACAACATATATTATGATTAAGTTACTTATTTATTTTTATTAATTTCTCAAAAAACTAATAATAATAACCGACTCTTATATTAAGAATAAGAGAAAATATATCTTTATATTCAATGATTTTCATGTCATAATCAAACATAGAAGACATGCGATAAAAGAGCATCTATATATGTTCTTTCAAAAATACAATATCAAGCTTAGGGGAAAAAAGAAACAAGAACAGTGGTCTGTTTTGGTTTGTTTCTCAGAAATTGGGTGGGTAACGATCTGAAAACAATGTTCTTTGATATGCCCTCTTTTTTCACAACTGGGTAACAAGAAAAGTGGTTTGACTTAACATTCTCCACAGACCTTTTACTCGCCGGTGGCTTCATTCACAGCCTCTGGGTCAAACTCACCAAACCTATTTTCTCTACGGTTTTTTTCTTATATATTATTTTATATATATGTAATTAGGGATAGGATATTCTTACTACCATTTTTTGTTATTATCAATCTTACTACCACTTTTTATTAATTTATAAGGATTATTATTTCGTATTTTATAATAAAGATAAAAGGCAATATATACCAGCTCTTCTCGCGAGGCTGTTAGTTATAGAATCCTCATAATAGCTGGTCCCAACGCACTTTCTATACATAATTCATTAACCCATTTCATGCTCTCTCTGTGCGTCGGTGCGTGTATATGTGTCCTACTCCTCAATAGCCATAACCTTCTCAACACTTTCAACTCCTCATTTCAACATGGGAAGCCTTTCGGTACCTCCTCCCTCCCACCCTCTCCCTCTCCCTCTCTCTCTCTCTCTCTGTGTCTCTCACACGCACACACGATCACGCACACACAATCTAAGTATTTATGAATCAATCAGGCTAATGTTGTTTAGCGGCTTTGCATGTTTAGGGCTTATTTTCTTTGAATCAGTCTATAAAACTTAGATTTACTGAAGCAGGTTGCAGAAAGAAATTAAGAGTTCAGTGAAAAAGAAAAGTGATTTTAAAGAATAGAAAATGAAGAAAAAGTTATCTTAAAAAATAGATTCGGAGCATAATATATTTTATGAAAAATGTGATTTTGATAGGAGTATTTTTGGATGGTTTTAAATAACTTTTCTCACAAAAAGTGGGAAAAAATAGTTTTTTTCTGAAACTATAGTTTTAAGGCCAAAATCATTATTTTCAATCCAAAAACACTTTCTTAATATTTTTACCTGTTTGCGTCCTTTACTTAAGCCATCATTTTTCATGTCTTTATTACTTGGACGGTAAGGTTTACATGTGCTCAACGCACTTTGTGCTTTAGTGTGTTTTGGAATTAATCGAGACATGAAAATGACACCAATGTACTTGCATGTAGTATCTAGAGCTCGATGGGCTTTTAAAAAAAGTTTTTTTAAATGTTTATTTTTTAAGCTCTAAATTAGAGCTTTTAGAAAAAGCAGCATTTTGATCTTTTTTTTGTGACACTTACTTTTTTAAAAAAATATTATCTAAACATATAAATTAATTAAAAAATTTTTTTTATTTGCATTAAAAAAATGCTTTTTTTTATTAAAAAAGCCCATCCATACATGCCCTTAGTACATCTTACTTTCTACCATTTAGACTCTCCTCTCTATATTTCTTACTTGGACTTCTCGTTTTCCTTTATATGAAGTTTCCAAGCTAAGGCAAACTCAACTTCCATTCTCAACATGGGAAGCCTTTCGGTACTAACCTTATCTTCCTTTCTTCTAAACATAAAAATTTCTCTCGTTCTTCTTCTGAATCGTCTTCAACATATATATTATTATGTTTCAACGGCTCCAAATTTATACTGTAAAACATGGCTTTTCTTAATGATCAACTTTGCAAAACTAAACCTTCTTTATTACTTGCTTTGCTTTGAGTGTTTGGTGTGCTCATCTAATTATTGGCTAATAGACGTACTTTGAATCTCATCTTTGTGTTGTTTTTTGTGAAAATGAATAATGTCATAAAATTATCAGATGGAGACGTCAAAGTTACAGAGCAGAAGTGGTGGAGAATATGTGAGCAGCCCAACACTTCTATGCGCTCCACTTGTGGGGGCCACAGTAGATCAAATGCTTGTTGATATGCGAAGGGCCAAGGAAATTGGCTTTGATATTGTTGAGATTCGCCTTGATTGCTTGAGAAGCTTCAACCCAACTTCAGATCTTCAAACACTTATCAAACAAAGTCCTTTGCCCACTCTTGTCACTTACAGGTACTTCAACACTGGTCATTTACTACTCTTGTTCTATTTATATGGTAAAGAGAGCGAAAGCCAAGAGTTTTTTTTTCCCTTTTTTTTCTATAAATTACATCATTAAATTGTTCTGTACAATTTTACTTTTAATTTATTACTCTCTCTGATTCTTTTTATAAGGTAACATTCTCTCTCATTCTCTCTCATAGGAATTGTCTTTATATGAAGAACAATAATCAAAAAGAAAATTACATATTTTATATATTTATTGTTTCTAACTAATAATTGAACCGTGTGATTTTAGTAGTTGTTCTTGATAAAAATGACCAAAAAGTGTTGTGTAGACTTTATTTTTATGGGATACAGTGTATATTTTATAGGGTAAAGTTGAAAAGTTATTAAACTTTAAAACATGTTTAATGAGATTTTAAGGTTTTTCTTGGTTTTGTGATTAAATATGTTGGGAGTAATTTATAAATAAGGCAAAAAGAATAGACCTTCAAATTGATGTTGAAGCGCAGAAAATGAAATGATGGTTATGCACTTTTTCAGACCTATTTGGGAAGGAGGTCAATATGAAGGAGATGAAATCAAGAGGCAGAATGCTCTCCGTCTAGCCATGGAATTTGGAGCTGACTATATTGATGTTGAACTTCAGGTACTAGCCCTGCCAATTTTATTTTACTTTTTAAAAAAGTTATTTTCAAGTGAGTTTCAGTGATGACCACCATTGTTGTCAACTTGTCATCCTTGCGGTGGAGAGGTGTCCAAATACAATTTCAACAGTCAAAATTATAAATTTTCAATGGATTATTGTTAAATAATTTTTTTTTTAGAAACCGACATTTAAGAGACTATATTTACTTTAATAATGTAAATTTATTTCAAAAAATAAAAAACATAAATCTGACAATCCAATTTGATATGGGCAGTCCAAATTTAGTGATCACCACT
The DNA here is from genome assembly GCA_037074495.1 of Acacia confusa. Classification (NCBI taxonomy): domain Eukaryota; kingdom Viridiplantae; phylum Streptophyta; class Magnoliopsida; order Fabales; family Fabaceae; genus Acacia; species Acacia confusa. The sequence goes on along the minus strand of CM073502.1, from coordinate 38,364,437 downwards.
TAAACTCAATCCTATTTTTCAATATATTTAAATAATTACTATCATAATTTGATTGTCATCACCTTGTGCGTATATATAGGTTGCTCATGACTTCATCAGTTCTATCCATGGAAAGAAACCAGAAAAATTCAAGGTGATAGTTTCTTCACACAACTTCCATAATACTCCATCATCTGAGACCGTTGGAAATCTGGTAGCAAGTATTCAAGCCACTGGAGCTGACATTGCCAAGATTGTCACCACTGCATTGGACATCACAGATTGCGCTCGAATTTTTCAGATCACCGTGCATTCTCACGTAAGTCAATCACACACACACAGACACAAATATGAGTAGGATAAAGCTTAAGTCAAGTTCTCCAATCACACTTTTTACTTTGCTATTGTTAATTGTTAAGATGTGCATGTACACCTGTAAATTTACCTATAAAAACTTGACCCACCGAATATAAGCAACTTGAGTTTTGTCTTGATTAACAAGTAGTATTTTGCTTAAGAATTTTCTGATGAGAGGAAGTTTGAAAAATTTGCAGATCCCCGTGATAGGAATAGTTATGGGGGAAAGGGGTTTGATTTCACGGCTGCTCAGCCCCAAGTTCGGTGGCTATCTCACCTATGCGGCGCTTGAGACGGGTGCGATCTCAGCTCCGGGGCAACCAACAGCCAAAGACTTGTTGGAGCTGTACAATTTTAGGCTCATAAAGCCTGACACTAAAGTGTATGGAATCATAGGAAAGCCAGTAGGTCACAGCAAGAGTCCTCTTTTGTTCAATGCAGCATTCAAATCTGTTGGCCTTAATGCAGTTTATATGCACTTTTTGGTGGATGATGTTGAGAAATTTTTCAATACCTACTCGTCCCCTGATTTTGCTTCTGGATGCAGGTACTCTCAATAGCTATAAATGCAATATCCTTTATGCCAAAGAATATACTACCTCCTTCTTAATATAAGGTCTCTATTTTAATGAAAAAATTAAATTACAAACTAGATCGTATATAATTAAGGACCGGAGGGAGTAAATAGTGACTTGTGCAAAAATATAGCTAAACTAAATGCTGGTGTTAGATTCAGATTACTACTTTTTCCGGTCTTAATTATAAGATAAAGTTGATTTTTTTTAGAATTAAGGAAGCTAATTAAATCATTTTAGAGTTTTTTTTAAATTTTTTTTCTTCAAACTAATTAGTTTGACTAATAAAATAATATATAATATAAAAATACACAACATATGAAATGATTAAGTAACTTATTTAGCTTCCTTAATTCCTCTAAAAAAAGTCAACTTTATTTTATAATTAAAACCAGAAAATAGTATTAGTTTTACATGGTATAGTACCTAAGGTAATATGGCAACTTATGTTGTGAAATGCAGTTGTACAATTCCTCATAAGGAGGCTGCACTTAAATGTATGGATGAGATTGATCCTATTGCCAAGGTGCGTAACTTTATTTATTTATTTACTTACTCACTAGATGAATACCTAAACCATATTTGTGTCACATATATATGTATATAATATATATCTTTTGCAGAAAATAGGAGCTATCAATAACATTGTAAGGAGACCAGATGGGACATTGATAGCTTTCAATACAGATTACATTGGTGCCATCACTGCTATTGAGGATGGATTAAGAGGTTTCCAAAGTTACTTAATGTTGAGGCCAATACAAGTACACATGGTTTATGAGATTGATTTAATATAATTTGTCATCCTTTTCTATAGAATTGTACGGTGCAACACCAGGCGGTGCATCGCCATTGGCGGGTAAGCTATTTGTTGTGATGGGAGCTGGTGGAGCCGGCAAGTCACTGGCCTATGGTGCTGCACAGAAGGGAGCAAGAGTTGTAGTTTCTAACCGCACATTTGGTATAAAATGTTTACACTAATCACAATATTGTAATTTTGCTATTTATTAGATGAAGCATGCATGATGAAAATACATATATATACACAATTGTGGAAACACTGCAGAACGTGCTATAGATTTAGCAGCAAAAGTTGGAGGGAAAGCAATACCTATGAGTGAAGTGGGAGAGTTTCATCCAGAAGAAGGCATGGTGTTAGCAAATGCAACTTCTGTGGGGATGAAGCCTAAAGTTGATGAGACCCCTATTCCAAAGGTTTGTTTTAGTGTGCTTCAATTAATTTGCATATATCAGTTAATTAAGAGGAAATGATAGTTAGGTCATAATTAAAATTAATCTTATGATAGTTAAGTCCTCAAACTTTTTGCTGGAAAAAAGAGTTGCAAAATATTGGGAGTGACTTTGTCAAAATAAAGGCTATCATTGAGAATGACTTTTGTCAAACTAAAGGCTAAAATATATATAATCCCCTTGAACGTTATGTCACGCACAAATGATTTTTTTCAACATTAGAAACTTTCTAATGTACTCTCCTAAACCTTTGTGTGTGTGTACATATAAACTCCCGTATGATTAATTTTTGTTCATTACTTGTTCTCACACAGTTTAAAATTTAGGGCAAATCTATCTTGGACCTTTATAAACTTTAGTTGTTAACTGGGCTGATATAATTGTTAACGTTTTAATGAATTTATACTAGAAAAAGCCCTAGGATCTTTTCTGGTATTTTTAAAATCTTGAGACATTTTCTGAAATTTTTTCTCTTACAAGAGCCCCAAAATGGATTTTCCCTAAAATTTAAAATTTATGGGGTTATATGCATACAAGTTTTAGTTTGAGGATGTTGCATGTAGACAAAAATAAAGTTTAAAAGGAGGGTATATAATTGATAATTGGAGGTTATCCATATAAACTTGAAAGCTCACATAGGTTTGTTATTATTAAATAAAAATGTTAAAGGGGTTCTTTGTATTGATCCAAAATTGAAGGGAAATTTATTTATTTTAGCCAAACTGATTGCATCATTTTCAATTAAAATTCTTCTAATCCTATATTTATTAGTCACTTCATTAAATTTTTTTAATGAATGTATAATCTTAGACACAATTTATTATTACGTTAACTTTGTTTTTATTGGATATATTATATATTAACTGACGAGCATATATGTTTCAATAAAATGTTTTGAAATCTAGCTATCACTAAATAGAATTTTTGAAACTTAAATTAAATGCCATATCCCCCATTAATTAATTAATTAATCATCGTTCTGTGTATACATTGAAATTAATTTGCAGCATGCTTTAAAGCATTATTGCCTGGTGTTTGATGCGATCTACACGCCAAAGGACACCAGACTGTTGCGGGAAGCAAAGGAAACTGGTGCTGCCATTGTCTATGGTACAGAGATGTTGATCCGCCAAGGCTTCGAACAGTACCAAAACTTCACTGGTTTGCCTGGTAATTATTAATTAATCATAATTAATATCAATCAATTAATTATTACTACTTCTGGTCCTTATTATAAGGCACCAACTAATAAGTATTTTTTATCATTTTTATGAAACACTTGTAAGTTTTCAAAGTACAATTAATTTATTTTTTCATGTCTGCTCATATATAAAAAGGGTAGTGGAAGAGAATACTGTTAGTAGGGGTGATATTGAAAATCACTTGATTTTTATAACAACTTTAATACTTTTAACTAACTATATTGGCATGTGAAAATTAATAGTTACTACCTTATAATAAAGACCGGAGTACTTTCTTTAGCTTGCTCATTAAATTAATTATAATGACAAGTAGTCATATATGTTAATTAATTACTTGCGTGCTTCATTATGATATTCTTCAATTTTTTCAGCACCCCAAGAATTGTTTAGACAGTTGATGGAGAAGCACGCATGAAGATCAGAGAGATATTTAACGTCAATCAATGTTTTGTAAGCTTGCGAAGCTTCATCTTTATAATTAATAATGTTGGTGCGGATATATATATCTATATATATGCACAACAAAAATAATTTATGTGGTAATCTTGTGATGACGTTTCATCTTCATATGTGACTTGGGTGGCCAACAAAACCTTCGATTTTTGTTTTCAGTTGAGATGTTTAGAAATGCGTTATTTTTCTATCTCTGGCTAGCTGCAATTTTTTTATAATCACCTTAATTAATAAATTTAAGTGGGGACAGATTTGCGGAAATGAAATATCATTAATATGTTTTGGCAACAAAATTTTAATGGTATCAAAATGAAAAGACTTGACGTCTCTTCCCTTTTTTTTCTCTCTTCTCTCTTTCTCGCCTCTATATCTTGCGCTCGCCTTCAACTCTTGCCGGCGGCTTGTGATGAACAAGTCGCCGGCTAGCCTATTTTTGGTGCTATAGATAAGTTAAAGGTGTAATTTGGAGTCCAGATCTGTTATTTGCGGTCCTCTCACTTTGAGTTTTGTCGATTGTGACTTTCTCTCGTCTTTGTGGCGAGTTCTTTCATCTTCTTCTTCAGATATGATCTGTCAAAGTGAGAGTTATCTGCTTTCTATTTCTTTTCTTGTGGTTCTGGGTTTTGTGATGGTGTTCTTGCCTCAGAAAATAATCAGATCTGTCAGATCTACTTTCAAATCCTCTTAGCTAGATGGTTGTTTGGATGTTATGAAGTCTGATTATCTCTTGATAGCTTGGATCTGCATTCTTAGGGGAAGATCTAAAGAGGTGTTTTTTGGTATGTCGTTGAGGTCACCAGACTTGCTTGATCAGAGGAGCAGATGTGTTCTTTAGGACATTAAGAGTCTTCTTTCTTCCGAGGTTGGGTTTACTGGTTTCTTTACCCTAAGATGGGGTACACATTTAGCTGATTTAATTGCAGCTATTGTTTATAAGATTGTGTGCCCTTTGGGGTGGATTTTCCTACCAACACTTTCTTGCTCATCACTTCTAACCTTGGGTTTCGAGGAGGCCGATTATGTCCATGATTCTACTTCAACTCTTATATTTTTAATGTACGGTCTTTAGCTATTATTGTATCTAGTTTATTTTATTGTTATTGTTGTTGTATTTGTTGTCTTTGTTTTAGCTTTATTTGTAGTTGTTTTTATGTATTGTATCTGTTTTCAATATTAATATATATATATATCAGGGTTTTCCAAAAAAAAAATGAAAAGACTTGTGGATCTAATTTACTATATATTTGCCTACATGTTAGATAATGATAATTGGGAAAATGAGGGAAAAAATACCACTTAGACTCTAAAATCTTGTTGACAACAAGCAGTACAATTAATAAAAATAATAAAGTAATTGGCAAGTTAGTTTGTTGAGAAATCACCTAATCGAGATTTTGAAGTTCAAATGGTATTTTTTCAGGATTTTCCTTAACTAGTTTAGGGGATTCCATGTGATTCACTCCAAAAAAATTTGAAATTTTAATAAACCTTTTTGGGACCAATTCGTTAGTTTGCTCATTTTTCTTTTTTAAAAAAGAGTATAACATATGTTTTTTTAAAAAAATAAAATAAATAAAGTTTAAACCCATTTTATTTATATATATGACCACTCACCAATAGGAGAGAATAATCAAATATACATAGGATATTGATCACAAAAGATATAGATATCTTCCATCTTAATTTCTTTTTACACCGAGTTTTTGAGGCGTTAACATATTTAGTATTACTTAGTATTAAATTTTTTATACATTTAATACTTTAAAATATTTTTTAGTAGCATACAATATTTTAAAGTAATGTTTGGTCTGCTTCCTTTCTTAATACCATCGTGTGTGTATTAAACTGTACAACGACCTAAATTTTGTTTAAAAAGACATATATTAACGACTTAATATATGATGGTATATATTAAGTCGATGATCGACCTGATGATCGATGAAGGGAGAGATGTTTGTTTTTCTCAGATTGATTTTTTTTCCTCCAGATTAGTTCATTGTTCATGGATCGTAGAGGCTGATGGTATTGAAAGGCTTTTGTTCTTTTTAGTAAGTAGGAGGAAATGGTATTTAAAATCTCAATTTATCATTGCGATTTTACGTTTTTACGATTTTTTTCATTAAAATGATTTTACTAATTTTCTAAACATTTTTATATTTTTACGATTTTTTTAGATTACAATTTTAAGTTTTATGATTTTTTATCTTTTCTCTGATTTTATGTAAAATCTCGACTATAACTACCTTGGAGGATGATGAAGATATGGTATATGACATACATCAAGTGACAACTAGGGGTGGAAACAGGTCAGGTTTCACCCTTACCAGGTCAAGCCTATTATGTAACATACTGACTTGTGACATGTTACAGGCCTATTTTTTGGCCTGGACCTGTGGCCTGTTAAGGCCTCTCTTTTTTTTTAATCTTTAATTTTTAATTTTAATTTTTAATTTTTTTTATTTAATTAAGCTAACAGGCCACATGCCGAAAACAATTCTACTTTAAACAGACCAAAATTACAGAAATTAATACTAATAATATAAATAACAGGCCACAGGTCGAAAACAGACCTACTTTAAAACAGGCTAAAAACAGACTAAAATTACATAAATTGATACTAATAATATAAACAAACCGACTTAACAGGCCTTAAAGGCCTCTTATCAGGCTTGGGCCTGGCCTATTAAGTGAAAACAGGCCTTATAAGAGGCCTTGACCTGACCTTTTAGCCTAACAGATCAGGCCTGACCAGGCTTTTAACAGGCCAAGCCACAAGCCACTGACCTTTTTCCACCTCTAATGACAACTCATCATAATTAGCCAACCCTTATAGTGTGTTTGATTTGAGGGGAGGGTGTGGTAGGGGAGGGTGAGGAAAGAAGGGAATTGACCAAAATTAATGAAGGGAATATTCTTTTTTGTTGAAAATATATTTTAGGAATATTAAAAATTTTCTCTGGGCTATTTTTTAAAGAAGAGGGTAAAAGTTTTCTCTCTCCCCTCCCCCTCCCTCAAACCAAACACACCCTTACAACTTGTTTGGTTTGAGGGAGGGGGAGGGAGGGAGGGGGAGAGGGAGAGGGAGAGATCTTTTACCCTCTTTTTCCAAAAAAACCCATGGAAACTTTTTAATATCCCTAAAATATACTCTCAACAAAAAAGAATATTCTCTTCTTTAATGACAATTTGGTCAATTCCCTTCTTTCCACACCACACCCTCCCCTCCTACACCCTCCCTTCAAACCAAACACACCCTTAGTTAAATGTTTGGGTCAGTTAGGTTTAGGGAAACATTGACTTATTTGTTAAACTTTTGAGGTAAAATTATGTCCTTAAAAACTTTTAAATTCTCAGTGTCCATTGATAGAAACTTCTGAGACATTTTTTTCTTTAATCCTAGAAACTAATACCAAGATACTTTCCAGCTTCTTGCTATTAATTCTGACTCTTATAGTGTGTTTGATTTGAGGGGAGGGTGTGGTAGGAAAGGGTGAGGAAAGAAGGGAATTGACCAAATTGCCATTAATGAAGGGAATATTCTTTTTTGTTGAGAGTATATTTTAGGAATATTAAAAAGTTTTCATGAGCTTTTTTATAAAGAAAAGGGTAAAAGTTTTCTCTCTCCCCTTCTTCAAACCAAACACACCCTTAATGTCCTTTGCAACACAGTTTAGCTCACACTTCCACTCTACAGAGTATTATTTATTATAAAATGTTTTAACTAATTTTCACACACCAATAAGTGATAATAAAGTTAAAAAATATATCTTGAAGTGATAATTTTTTTTTTAAGAAATTTATCCTTATTAAAAAACAATTCTCTCCCTCTACATTTTAAATTCATCCTCACATCTTTCTTCTTTCTTTCTCTATTTCAAACAAGAAGTAAATAAAAGAAAATTAAAAAAATATTCATTAATAATATCTAAGTTGACTTATGAGTTATGTCTAGGATCAAAAGTTTTATAATAAAGGTGAGAGTGGTATGCACCAATTAACACTTTCAACTTCTTAATTACCATTATCTCCCTCTCACACACGCCACACGAATCTAACATTTCTGAATTGATGTGGCTACTTGTTTATAAATGTGGAAGCTTGCAAGCTTATATCGTATTTGCGTTGCGTTTAGTAAGTAGAAGAAGATAAATTTAGTAAAAAGAATTAACTAATTAATAAAATAAAATATACAAGTGTATAGTTTGCAGTTTCCATGCCATCGAGGAAGAATAAATGGGCGACCGTACGAGATCATGAATAGCAATTCGGATTAGGACTCTTTTCATTTATCCTTCTCATCCTTTAACCTAAAATTACGTAATTTTTAGATAAAAACAAGCCAGCACATTTTTTTTAAGGAAAAAAAAAAAGACATCCATGACCGGGGAATTTTTTTTTTTTCGATATAAAAAATGGTGGGCAAGTGGGCACACAAATCCAAAAGAAGTACGCTCAAAGTGGACATCCATCACCTTCTGTAGAGCCAATTAAGGGGCGAGGACTCCCAAAGAAGTACGTTCCATTCCCATCTCCCCTAATCTCGTACACGGAAGTGGATGGTTAAGGGGCAAGGGTCCTATCCCCCATGCCAACCTCCATTGGTCCGTGAAAATGTTATTGGCCATGATAACATCATAACATCTGAAATTTTCAATAAAATAGAACCATATAACTTCAAATGGTCTAAAAATATGTTTGGCCTTTTGAGATGGTCATATTTTTTTATAAAAAATAATTATAATTTTTTTAGTGTTTTTTGTTAGGCCCAAAAAACTGTCTGCTTTTTTTAAAATCATTCTGATTCTCGATCTAATTTTGAGTTTATGTGAGGCCGGTGGTGGTGGTGGTGGTGAGAGAGAGACACCAATGAGAAAAGAGGAAGGAAGGGATCGAAGGGAAGGAAGAGCACGGAAGAAAGGGACTTGGGGTTTTTTTTTTTATTCAAAAAAATGACCGTTTAATGCTATTACTTTGGCTGCAACGTTACATTACTTTTAATATTAATGGGTAATAATGAGCTTGAAAAAACTTTAAGTGCAATATTCCTCCTAGGTAATACTCCCTTGGGTCTTTATTATAAGGCATCAACTATCAATATTTGTTGGTCCTTATTATAAGACACTAACTTACTTTAACTAACTCATTTATTACTTTTAATTTTTCTCATTATGTGCTCATTTTAAACTATCTCATTTAAAGCTACATCATTAAAGTAGGGGTGAAATTTGAAACATTTATTAATTTTGGACTTAATTAATGAGTTAACTTTCATTCCTTAGTTTGTGAGAAATAGTAGTTGGTGTCTTATAATAAGGACTAGAGGGAGTAACTTCTAAAGTAAAATGGGGTCTTAATTCATAATTTTAATTCAATAACTTTTTTTTAAAAAAAGTTGCATGTTCTATCTCATCTCAAACTCCTCTCACTATTTATAACCCTTATATCGCAATTCAACATGCATAGCTACATATGCACCTCTTCGATCCAACTTTGTTATAAGATGTTCTAACTAATTTATACATATAACTGCTATTACGGACCCATTTATAAGTGAGGATAACGCACAAAGGTTAATTAGTACGTTTCACTTGACTGCTTATTTAATTTAATTTTTTTTTTTGCTAATCATTTGATTTGTTTTCTATTAATTGGTAACTGTTACGTAATTATATATGTTATCAATGCAGATTGCTGGCCAAGGCAATATGCTCTTCTTGGGAGGTTGTTTGTTTATAATAGTGGTACTTATTATATCTAGACATACTTTTATTTCTAGCCATTATTATTGGTTTTTTAACCCAAGTCATTATTGGATAAAATCGTATCTAGCACCTTGATGTGCCTTTCTTGTAAGTAATAAGGCTCAATATCCTAATGTATTGTTCAAAAGAAAATATCCTAACGTAGTTTTTTATACATTCAACACTTGAAAGTATTTTTAAAGTAATGTTTGATGCAATCTTATCCTTAAAGTTTTTGTTTCCCTGAAAATCCCATTGTGTGTATATTAAACAGTAAAAAAACCTTTTTTTTAAAAAAAAAAACATATATTAATGACTTAAAAATCCCATTGTGTGTATATTTATGACCTTTGCATCGCAGTTCAGCTCACATACTAACGTGCTTCCACTCTAATACTTATTATAAGTACATTTTAAATAATTTTTCTACATATCAAATAATAATAGGAATTAAGTTATTAAATATGCTTTAAATTGATAATTTTTTTTTAAGTTTGCCCGCCATAATTTTTTTCTCCCTCTCTTTATATATATAAATCATTCTTACCTCTCTATTTTCAACGAGAATTATATAATATTCCCTCCAATCTTTTATATAAAACATATTTAGAGAGTTAATTGTAATCCTAATTATAAAATATCTTTTTAATATTTATCAATTTTTTTCTAATTTACATCAATTGTTGCTCTTTTAATAATAATGAAGGAGGAGAAGGGCCAATCTAAGGATTTTGACTAGTGTGTTTTAGAAAAATACATGTTATATTAACTAATTTAGCTGACTTCACTAATCTAATCAAATTGGGTAAATATGTATTATATTAAGGAGTGGAGGGAATAATAAAATCAGAAAATATCCATTAATAATATCTAGATGGTTTTATATTTTAAAAAAATATGTGCAACTAGATTTATAATAAAAAAATAGAGTGGTACGTAACAATTAAAGCTAAACGCCATCCCAAAAGTAACTTTTCCACATGAGAAGCACAGTTCAACAAGACTAGAACAATTATTTATGTTTGACATGTTAGGAAGAGTGCAGCAGATAATAAATCTTCCTCATGAAAAATGACCGTAAGAAACCAATTAAAGTAGAAAATAAAATGAGTAACAAAATAATAAATGGAGACAACAATTTAATGTGGAAAAATCCCTTCAATGTGAGTAAGAGTAAATGACCACGGTCCAAAACAAAAGATTGCACTATCTTCAAAAAAGAATATAATGTTCAATATTCTAATACAAAACTCAACTATGGGTAGACAACAAATTCACCTCATCCACAAAAATAAACAACTGATTATATCAATAAAATAGCAGAGCAAATAGAGAAATAAATATGTATCTCTTGAGTGAAGATATAATTTGTATGTGTCGAAAATCACCAAATATAAAAGCTACAGTCATAAAATGTATACAAACGTTCACGCAAAATCTAGAGAAGGTAGGAAGCTCCAATCCACAATCCCAATGTTAGATTCAAGATCGATATGTCTTGAACACGTCCACCAATTTTTTCAGGGAAATCAAACTAGAAATCACCGTCCGATTGTCAACTTAATCAAAGTCGCTCAAAAAAGTCTGTAGACATGAATGGGTGTTCACAAAAAATTATGGGGAATATAGAAGACTCAAATGGTCTAAAATTAAGTTTGGCTTTTTGGAATGGTCAATTTTTTTTTTCTAAATTTGTTTTTTTGTTAGGCCTATAAACCTCTCTAGTCTTCTGAAAATCATTCTAGTTATGGTTTAATTTCGGGTTTTATTAAGGCTAGTGGTGGTAGTGCAGAGAGGGAGACACTGATGACAAAAGAAGAAGGAAGGAAAGAGAGGGAACAATGTGGAAGAAAGGGAGTTTAGAGTTTTCAACAAATTAAAAATGATGATAATGAGGCTAAATAGCCACGTCAACTTAATTAGGTCAATTAACGTTTGACCGTCTAATATAATTAAATTTCCATTTTTGACATTTATAGGCGACATTGAACTCAAAGTGGAAACATTACTTTTAGGGAAAATTAAAATAAAGAACCAAAATAAAATAATATTTAATTAGAAGGACCATAAAAATTGTAATTATCAAGAAGGACCGAATAAGCTTAAAAGTACTAAATTGCCCTTTTGCTTCCCTAATGCAAAAAACAAAGAATAAAGTATCTTCTTTCGCCCTCCCTGAATATCAAGGTGAGGCTATTTGAAAATCCAGTATTAGAAATTAAAAACAACGATTTTTGGTAATCCTGTGAAAATAAGAAATTAATTAGAACAAAGTTGTTCTTGAACTTCATTACTATGCATACACTTTAAACAAATATCATCATTTTTAATTTCTAATACTGGATTCCCAAATAGCTTCACCTTGATATTCACGGGAGGACAGAAGAAGACACTTTACTCTTTGTTTTCTACGTTAGGGAAGCTAAAGGGTAATTTAATATTTTTAAGCTTATTCGGTCCTTCTTAATAATTAATCCCTCTGGTCCTTATTATAAGACACCAACTACCTAAAATTTTTGGTCTTTTTTATAAGGCACCAACTACATTTAACTAACTTATTTATTACTATTTCCTATTATGCCCTTACTTTAACAAACTTTTTTAAATCTATCTCATTAAAATAGGAATAAAGTTGGAAACTTTTATTAATTTTAGACTCATTAATGACTTAACTTCTATTTTCTTGGTTTGTGAGAAAAGATAGTTGGTGTCTTATAATAAGAACTAGAGGGAGTACAATTTTTACGGTCCTTCTAATTAAATATTATTTTATTTAGGTCATTTATTTTAATTTTCCCTTACTTTTATGCAACAGTTTTTAGCAAGGTTATTAAAACCGGACCGGTCAGTGAACCGGTCGAAAAACTGGGTTAAGGGTTAGTGGGTTAGACCGGAGTCAAACTGGGGTCAAAACGGTAAAGTGAAGATTTTAGGTTATTAATACAAAATTATAAAAAAAATAATTTTGTTTAATAATAAAAATATGTCATTAACTTATAAAAATAATTATGTATATATATATTGCAATAACTTTTCATCTGCGGTTATTAATGAGTGACAATTTGTTTATTTGCTTTTGACTTTTTCTCACCTCAAACACATTCCAACGTCATCCATTTGCATACCAGTAGAGCTCAAGAAAATGAAGAGGAAAACCCTAACAAAAACACCAACTACATAGTTGGGTTTGAACCCAATGGCATGGGTGTAATTATCGGATTACTTGGAGCCCAAATAATTTCCTTCCTCTTCCGCCGACATGACCTTCTAATTGCCATTTATTTATTTTTAAGGAAAATAGAAAAACCATTTTTTCATGTTACACAAAATGGTGGGGCCCACATATACATATATTAATTCTATACTGAGATTTTTTTTTATAGAGGAATCTACACTAAAACATTTTTTTATATTACGTCAATAACTCATACATAATTTTTAATAAATCACTGAGCTTTATATAGCTCAAATATATATTTAAATTCTTAATTTAAACACAAACACCGTACATGAAAATAATACTCAAAATACATATTGTCCATGAATGATTGAAAATACATATTATAATAGTTGAATCATATACTTTGAGCATTTTATAAAAACTAAATTTTAAAACACTATATTGAATAATTGAATTCAAACTGATGGGTGGTAGAAGGAAACTCACAACTAAACTCCGAGGCACCGGATGATCAAGACCACCGGACCAAAATTATTGTTGTCCATGAATGTCAGCATACGATGAGTTTTGTGTTTATTTAGATTAGCGGTAAAAACTATTTTTTTAACGTAATTTATAGTATATGAAGTAGAGTTAAGAGGAGTTTTTTTTAATGTAATTTATAGTATACGCATGGTAGAACCAGACGTCCCCACTGATTCGTGAACCGTTAGGCGTTGGCTTCATTAGTAATGCCTGTGGTCCTAAACCAGACTCATAATTTTCTCTATGTTTTTTCTCTATTAATTAAATAAATGAAAATTGGGAATATATATCTGTGCGTGACTTGGATTGGCTAAGGGCAAGTGATGTAGGACATTTTTATCGAGTAAAAACAACGTTGATTGGCTCCCTCGTGATTCATGAATTTTCTGTTTATCTTAAACACATGGGCATGTGATCCAGGGTCCGCTTGCCTGCTCATTGCATCTATGAGCATGCTCATCCCCAACTGAGATACTTTATTTATTTATTTAGATTAAATTGTATGTTATATCTTAAAATATTTTTAATATTTAATATTTTAAATTAATTAATTTCTAGTTCTATATTTAAAAATATTTTTTAAGTGTCCTTAAAAATATTTTCAGTAACACTTAATATATGAAATATTTTTTTAATATAGTATTTTTTTCTAAATAAAAATTTAAAAAATATTTTATTTGAGGATAAGCGAGGAATGTGAATTCCTCAGGGCCCTCGAAAAAATCCTGAGATTGGAAGACAACATGGGTAGGGTAGCGTGGAGACACGTGTGTTAAAATCATTCAATATTCCAAAACCCGTACTCTGGGTGAGTTTTAACGGTTTGCATGGCCTTGTGATTTGATAAATACTTTTCATTCTAAAGACTCTCTCTCTCTCTCTCACTCATTTAACGTGTTAGATATAGCATATAATTTGTACAGTATAATTATATTTTATATATAAGATTGATGGAATATAACATTAAATTGGGGAGTTGAACTTGATTCTAATTACAAAATATACACTATTACAGAAAATATGATATTTGACGGTTATTAACTGTCATACATCATGGTTTTGAACTATCATGTGTGCGAGTGCTATAAAAGCTTGATATAGATATATTACGGTTTCATACTATTATTTATTCGAGATGTATTATAACACTTGTTATATGTATTGAGTCTTGATAATCTCATTATATGCCTATTGATGTGATAATAATTAACAAGCACACATAAATAACTGTCATAATATATGATAATTCTTACATTATATGTAATAGTTCCACTTTAACAATGATTATATATGTTATATACATCAATAACAGTTATTTCAAAACAACCGTTATATATAGTTAGAGTCGGGAAATCGGGCCGAGCCCGTTTAGGCCCAAGCCCTTCAAGGACCGGGCCTAAAAATTTGAAGAGATAAACGAAGTTGGCCCTGGAGGGCCTTGGGCTAGCCCTACAAGCCCTTTTCACTGTAGCTTTTTCTTCTTTTTTTTTTCCTTTTTAAATTTATTGATTTATATATATTTTGTATTTGTTATAGAGTTATTTATCCTTTTAACTACAGATACATAATTACTATACTCTAATTTTATGATTTGATTTATTATTTATTACAAATAAAGATTATGGATGTGTTCATGATACGGGAGAAGAATTTCATGATATTCTTACTCATAAGCTAGAGGCTACTACTCAAAGTGAAAAACAATCAAATGTCGTTAAAATCGATGATAGTGACGAAGATGACAACAATAATAGTCATCGTACTAATGTCACTTAGTGATATGTTTTTTATATTTTATGTGAGTTATTTGTGAACATAATTTGCTTTTGAGTATGAATTAGTAACTGTGCTTATTTATTGGATGATTCGTGTTGTAATTTACTAATTATATTTTTGAAAAAAAGTGAAGGAAAAATAGTTAAAATTTGGAATAGTAATTACTGAGCCTTGCGGGCCGGCCCTGGCCCTGATGCTCTCGGGTCGGGCTTTGAAAAACATGTGTTTTCTTACTCCAGGCCCTGGAAGGTCGGCTCTGATTCCCAGCTCTATATATAGTTGATATAAATAAAGGTCGTTAGAAAACAACCATGAATTATCAATGCCAAATTTTTTATGATAAAAAATTTGGGGGGGGGGGGCCGCTCTGCTTTCGATACCCCCTGCATATATATTTATATAGAATAGATCATAATATATATTCACATTTATTCATATACAAAACAAAACAATAAATCAAAATATATTTACGTATCTAGAATTTACAATCATTCTATATTTATTTACTCTTCCAATGATGTTGCATAGATGTTGCCACCTCTTCAGTAACTTCTTTCATTTGTAAGTTGTTAAACATCGTGCAAGAGGCATCAAAATAATGTCCACAAAATGAAACAAGATGACTTATCAATATAGTGACATAGATTCATCAACAGAAGTTAGTTTAGTTAACATAAATAAGTTTGTTAATGATTACTCTATAACTTATCAATTTATTCACATGCACTTCTTTACTGAAGTTGCTTTAGTTACCATATATAAACTTATTAATGATCACTCTATAACTTGTCAAGATAAGTTACATTTGAATTATATTTCATTGAGGTTATTAGAGATTTTTTTTTTTATGAATGATTCTACACTAAGACATTTTTTAGGGAGGAATTACACAAAAACTTTTTTTTAATATATTTTTTCTGGTCTTTAGAACTTGGGTGAGATTTTCACAATATATAAACAAACAAACTTTAAAGAAGTGGTTTGAAGCTCACAAAAGATAATCAATGATTGTTATTATTTTTTTAAAAAAAAAAAGATAATGCATGATTTATTAGTTAAATATGTAATCAGTATATTGAATATGAAACATTGAGAGTACCGGTGAAAAAACATCATCGACGAGGTACAAATATACAAATATTTACATTTAGATGTTTCAACGTTTATATATAAACGTTGAAACATCTAAATGTAAATATTTGTACCGGTCCAAAAAATCATTGAGGAGGTACAAACATTTCGATTTAGATGTTTCAACAAACACACATAATTTTTAATAAATCATTGAGTTTTATATACCTCAAATATGTATTTAAATGTTTAATTTAAATACACACACTGTACATGAAAATAATACTCAAAATACATATTGTACATGAATGATTGAAAATACACGTTATAATACTTCAATCATATACTTTGAGCTTTTTATATAAACTAAATTTAAAAAACACTATATTGAATAATTGAATTCAAACTGGGTTGAAGGAAACTCACAACTAAACTCCCAGGCACCGGACTAGAATTATTGTTTGGACTAGCGGTAAGTTATTTTTTTAATATAATTTACAGTATATAAAATAAATAACTGAAAGAATTTTATTTTAATTTATGTAAATTTATCATTTAAACTTAAATGGCAACTCAAATAAGTTCAAAATGACCCCATAACTGTGCATTCAACGCGCCGCAGCGTACAGTGAAAAATTATTGGGAAAATCTACATAAGGGCCTAAGATACAAACATACCTTTAAAAAAGGCCCAACCAACTTTTTCATGTTAAAAAGACCCTAGGGCCTTTTTTAGTATTAAGTTTCAAGAGAAAATTATCAAAAACACCCCAGCTGCGTTGCTTTCATTTTTTTTTAACTCCAAGGGCATTTTTGGTAATTTTCTCTTGAAACTTAATACCAAAAAAGGCCTTAGGACCTTTTCTAATATGAGAAAGTTGATTGGACCTTTTTTTAAAGGGAAAATTGATTACAGGGCCAAGGAAGCAAAATAATTACAAAAAAGACCCAAGAAACATTCACATGCCAGGGCCTTTTCTGGCATTTTTTCAAAAAACGTTAGCAACTACATCAGTAGCGGTTAACAATTATATTAGTCCCCATTAACAACTAAATCAGTCTAATTAACAATTACATCTGTAGCAATTAACAACTATGTCCGTACACTTTTTTTTGAAAAAATGCTAGAAAAGGCCCTAGCATGTGAATGTTTCTTGGGCATTTTTTGTAATTATTTTACTTCCTTGGACCCTGTAATCAATTTTCCCTTTTTTAAATTATGTTTGTTTGTTAGGCCCGTGGATTTTCTTAAAATTATTCCAGACCAATTTTTATAGGGAGACGTGACGAATTGTCAGAGTCATGAATAGTATATAAATCATGTACGTTTCATGTAAAAACGTACATGATTTAATTATTAAAGAAAAGCTATCAGTTGAACGGTGGTAGTGCTTACATGTCATGAGGAGGTTGCTTGAACGACTGCTTTCATGTAACAAGAGATTTTAGTTTGGTTTCTTAATTTTAATATCATCATTTTTTTAGTAATAAAACTAACAATTAGAAGATTAGAGAATTAAAAAAGACACTTTATAAAATTAAAGGATGAAAATAAAAAGGTTGAATAAAATTAAAGAAACAAATATACACTTTTGCTAAGAAAAATTCGTGTGAAAAACCCGGTTTTAGTGCTTATCACACTGTCATGGCACTTATCACTGTGGTGAGATCCACACAATGTTTAAATACCGTTTCAAAGATATTTCACATTTGAAATTTTTAACTTGTGATTTTTTTAAAAAAGGACAAAAATAAATATGGGTAGTTCAAATTAAATGTGACGATGAGTGGTCCATATTTGGGTTCTCGTGACTCCTCAGTCCTCACTATCACCCAAACCGTGTCAGTGTTCTTGCCTGCAATATTTAGCAGTTTTTACTTTTCAGGTTTTCAAGGCATCATAACTCAACTTCCACTCTCAACATGGAAAACGTTTCGGTACTTTCTCGTTCCCTGCTCCTTCTCAAACACTACAAATTTCCTTACGTTTCGATTTCTCTCCACCATCTTCTGGAACATATATGAAAGAATCAACATTGATGAATTATGTTTCTCCAAAATACTGAACAAAATTACTTTTCTTAATCAAAATTATGATGAACCTTTCTTATTCGTAGAGCTTTTTTTTTTTGAAAAAAAAAAAGCTTTTGCTTTTAGAGTTTGGTGTGCTCAAGTTGGAGAATATTGGCTGTATATGACGCTTAGTCTCATGTTTGTGTTTGGGGAAATGATTGTACTAAAATTATCAGTCGGAGACGTCAAAGTTACAGAGCAGAAGTGGTGGAGAATTTGTGAGCAGCCCAACACTTCTATGCACTCCACTTGTGGCGGCCACAGTAGATCAAATGCTTGTTGATATGCGAAGGGCCAAGGAAATTGGCTCTGATATTGTTGAGATTCGCCTTGATTGCTTGAGAAGCTTCAACCCAGCTTCTGATCTTCAAACACTTATCAAGCAAAGTCCTTTGCCAACTCTTGTCACTTACAGGTGCTGTTCAACAGTACTCTACTCACTTAGACACTCCCTCCCTCCAATCCTTAAGATATATTTATCAAATTTAATTAGATTAAAAAAGTTTATTAAGTTACTTAATATGACATATTTTTTAAAACATTTTAACTATCACTCCTTTTAATTATTTCATTCTCTTTCATATTTGATTATTGTTAAAGGAATATCAGTAAGTAACGAGTAACGATAAATTAGAAAAACATGCAGTAACAAATATAAAAACTGTCTTATGATCAAAATGAACTCTTTAAATATTGCTTATATTAAAGTTTGAAAATATATCTCAAACTCATGTTGATAAGTTGTTATGGTCTTCTTTCTTTTAGACCTGTTTGGGAAGGTGGTCAATATGAAGGAGATGAAACCAGGAGACAGAATGCTCTCCGCCTAGCCATGGAACTTGGAGCTGATTACATTGATGTTGAACTTCAGGTAGTAGCCCTGCCAAAAAAAGAAAACAAATTTTATTTCAAGATATGTAAATATAATTACTGTCACCGTTTGATTGCCATCACCTTGTGCGTGTATAGGTTGCTCATGACTTCATCAATTCTATCCATGGAAAGAAGCCAGACAATTTCAGGGTGATAGTTTCTTCACACAATTTCCATAACACTCCATCCTATGAGACCATTGGAAATCTGGTAGCAAGTATTCAAGCCACTGGAGCTGACATAGCCAAGATTGTCACCACTGCTTTGGACATTACAGATTGTGCTCGAATTTTTCAGATCACTGTGCACTCTCACGTAAGTCAATTACTCACACATAGAGTCTTACCTTTGTAAGCATTCTTTGAAACTGATTCTTAGAGGGATTATCTGTTCTCGGTGGGAACCAGTTTCAGTGCTCATGGTAATGATGAACACTAAGAGCTCATTGCCACTATTCTGGTCCTTATGACCTTATTATAAGACACCAACTACTTTTTCTCACAAACCAAGGAATGAATGTTAACTCATTAATTAGATCCAAAATTAATAAATGTTTCCAACTTTACCCCTACTTTAATGATGTAACTTTAAATGAATTAGTTAAAAATGAGGGCATAATGGGAAAAAAGTAATAAATAAGTTAGTTAAAGTAAGTTGGTACCTTATAATAAGGACAAAAAAATATTGATAGTTGGTGCCTTATATAATAAGGACTAGAAGGAGTATAATTTACCTCTAATTTGGATTATTCAAACTGAATTTTCTTATCTTTATATATATATTTTTAAAAAAATTATTTTGATGTGTAGATATCATCATAGCAATGAACTCTTGTGCTCACCATTAGGATGAACACCAAAATTAACCCTGGTACTTGTGAATCTCCAAGACTCAACTCACCTAAACATCCCTTTATAGAAAAGGGGTAATGTAACATTTAGCATCCTGATATTATTTTCTAATTGCATCCAACACTCTAATCTTATTTATAGTGCATCCAAAACCCTAAATCATAATTAGGGTGCCTGAAGTAGTTGGAAAAAAACATCAGAAGATACTGGATGTACCAGGAAAATGAGGTGTTGTATGCTACTTTACCCTATAAAGAGTCATCAATTTGTGTGGTGTAGTTTCCTTGAGAAATTTTCTTATGAGAAAGTATGGAAAATTTTGCAGATCCCAACAATAGGAATAGTTATGGGGGAAAGGGGTTTGATTTCACATCTACTCAGCCCCAAGTTTGGTGGTTATCTCACATATGCTGCGCTTGAGACTGGTGCAATCTCAGTTCCAGGGCAACTAACAGTCAAAGACTTCATAGATCTTTACAATTTTAGGCTTATAAGGCCTGAGACTAAAGTATATGGGCTTGTAGGAAAGCCAGTTGGTCAAAGCAAGAGTCCTCTTTTGTACAACACAGCCTTCAAGTCTGTTGGCTTTAATGCAGTTTATGTGCCCTTCTTGGTGGATGATGTGCAGAACTTTCTCCATACGTACTCTTCTCCTGATTTTTTCTCTGGATGCAGGTACTCAATAGATAATAATTTTGATACCAACAAATATTAATTCCTTTAAATATTTTATTTTTTTAGTTTGTTGTATTTCAAAATTAGCACTTTTGGGGGATCATTTAACTTAATTGTGAAATGTAGTTGCACAATGCCTTTTAAGGAAACTGTACTCAAATACATGGATGAGGTTGATCCTATTGCCAAGGTACCTATATGTTATTTCTGGTCATTAATATAAGATCTGATTCATAGATTAAATTGTATTATGAACTGGATATTATTTGATAGCACTTGATTCACGATAAAATGTTTTGCAGAAAATAGGGGCTATTAATCACATCATGAGGAAACCAGCTGATGGGAAATTGGTAGCTTTCAATACGGATTACGTTGGTGCTATCACTGCCATTGAAGATGGCTTAAGAGGTTTTCTAATTTATTGCCTAAATATTATTATTTGTTGGTGCTTACAATTTAATTAAAATTTGGTTTCTGTTGCTGTAATTTTAAATTATAGCCTTTCATTAAAGTTTCTTCCATCTAAAATGCCAATTCTTATAGCTTCATACAAACTTAGTCTGAGTTTAACGACGTTAATTTAGTTAGCACCTTTAAGTGCACAATCAAAATCAAAACTCGTTAAAACCCATTGGAATTAAAATCAAAACTCATTAAAAATATAAGGATTAAAATCAAAACTTGTTAAAATTTAAAAAATTCCCATTTTAGGAAAACATGGGAAAAAGGTCCCATTGATTCGACTGACCCTTAGTTGCCTCGGGGTCGAATCACTATTTACTACGAATTAAATGCAATACAGTGCAATTAACTCGGGATCGTTCTCTTAATCAAGGAGCCAAATTTATTTTGAATTTCCTAAGATAAACTAAGTGATATAAACATGGTTAGAAATTTGGGGTTCCTAAATAAGTTTTCTCTAATTAAAATGCATAGGAAAAATAAAGAAACTATTCCTATATTTTTTTGGTCTTTTTGGAGATAAGGAAAAATACTTTGGATAGAAATAAGATTAAATGGTTAATGCTCTTGGTAATGAAGAAATGACTATTTTTGCTCTTAAAAGATTATGGGAGTTAAAATTCATTAAGTCTTAAGAAAAAAACCTCAAGATACCACTTGAGTCCAATACTCCCAATTAATAGTAGCTCCTATAACCATAGCTAACTACTATCCCTTGAGAAATTTTTTGAGCCCACTTAATGCGTAATTAAAATTGGAATTATGCAATATGAGATTTCTAAATTTGAGTACTAAACAGTCCCTCAAAAGGGTACAAATCAACCACATTAAATAGACAATACCACGCTAATCAACATAGCTTCATTGAAACCACAAAGAAATTCATTCACATATAAAAATCACACTACAAAATCCAATCTCAACTACAAATATCAAACTAACAGAGATAATTACCATTAATCTCAGTTCCAGAATCAAATATCAAAATTTAGCAATTCAAATATATAATCCTAGACCTATAGTAAGATAGATAAAACTCCCCTAATGTAGTCCAATGAGCTCAAGAACAAATCTTCATCACCAAGATCAGAGAAAATCAGCCACTCATGGTAAAAAAATCACTCGCCGGAATTCTGAAAATTGTTTGCCAGAAAATTCAAAGTCTCGCCGGAATCTGCATAAGCTTCGCCAAAAAATTCCAGAACTCGCCGGAATCTGGGATTTTCTTTCTTTCTTCAGTTCAGTCCGACGGTGGAGCCTGGTAGAGTGAATGAAGAAGAAGAAGATGGTTTCTCTCTTTCCTCTCCGTCCTCCCTTCGGTTTCTGCGTTTTTTTTCTTCATTTTTTTTCCAAAATTCACCAGCCGTCCCCCTTGCGTCTGTGTTCTCTGGCCTGTCCGAAGAAGAAGAAGATGATGAGGAGGCAGATCTCCGGTCCCTGATTTCGGCGCTCCCTGATTCTTCCTCCTCTTTCCCGTTCGTTTTCCCTCACGTCCCTCTGGTTCTTTTCGTTCTCTCCACTCCAGCCGCCCCTCTGTTCCTTCGTTTTTCAATATTCATTCCCATTCTCCAGCTCCCCTGGGTCCCATGTCCTCCATTAGGTCATTACTCCCTGGTCAAAACGCAAGTTTTGACTAGGGACCTATTTGTAAAAGTGTAAAAGTTTTCTTGAGGGACCAAACTGCAAAGTCAGAAACTTTCATAATTTAAATTCAAACTTCCATTTTCAAATTTGATCTAATCTTTTTAGGCATCTATAATGAAAATAATTAATCTAACCTCAAATTTTCTCATGAAAATCAATGATTAAGAATAATTACAATTTCTTTGACAATTTTACCCTTTTTTTAATCTTAATTTCATGTATTTACTCTTAACCTTAATTTATCACAAGAAAGGTATTTTAAGCTCAACAACTACAATAAAATACATTAAGAATCCCAATTTTACTATGAAAAATCACATAAAAATATGGTTCAATCACCCATTTGGCTTTTTGTTTTTTGTTTTGTTTTTTTGTTTTTGTTGTTTTTTTTTTTTTTTGGGTTGGTCAGAAGGACCTGGTGTGTGTATTGAAATCAAGTAATCAATCAAGCATAATGCCTGGCTTATTCCTGTAAATTACAGAATTGAATGGTACTACAACAGAAGAATGTGCAGCAATATCACCCTTGGCAGGTAAGTTGGTTGTTGTATTGGGAGCTGGCGGAGCTGGCAAAGCAGTGGCCTTTGCCGCGGCACAGAAGGGAGCAAGAGTTGTTGTTTCTAACCGCACATTTGGTAAAATTACACACATTAACTTAATTACTACCGCACTGTAATAATGTTAATTAATTAATTACTCGTATAAAGTATAAAACCTTGTGATATGATAATAGTGACTTTTGAGTTAATTATGAAAACCACACTTGTGGTAAATCACTGCAGAACGAGCTGCAGATTTGGCAGCAAAAGTTGGAGGGAAAGCAATTCCTTCGAGTGAAGTGGGAGAGTTTCATCCAGAAGAAGGGATGGTGCTAGCAAATACAACTTCTGTGGGAATGAAGCCTAAAGTTGACGACACTCCCATTTCAAAGGTTTATTTGTACAACTGGCTTAATTAATGAAGGAATAAACTACAGTTATTGGTCCTAAAAGAATAATTTAATGACAACGGAGTCCTAAAAACAAGTTGCAAATATATGAGTAATTTATAAGACTTAAATGCTTCATTTGGAACTTAAATCATCAAGTTATTTAAAGGGTAGACACTAACGACTTAAGCTTACAAAATGGAGTCAAACTTGCAACCAACCTCACGCTTATACACAAGGGAGCTTTCTCGCTTCACAACTACCTAGACTATATTTACATTATTTCATTTGTTACCAAAAATCATTGGATATGAACTTAATTAATTTTGGGGACATAACTAGAGTATTATTCTCTAATATATATATATTAATTATTCATTCTGTGTGTGTTGAAACTTGCAGCATGCGTTGGAGCATTACTGCTTGGTGTTTGATGCAATCTACACGCCAAAGGAAACCAGACTGTTGCAGGAAGCGAAGGAAATGGGCATTGCTGTCGTGTATGGCACAGAGATGGTGATCCGCCAAGCCTTTGAACAGTACAAAAATTTCACTGGTGGTTTCCCTGGTAATAATTACTTATTAACATCACTTAATTAATTGTGTCGATTGCTTAATTAATGAGAATCCAATTATCCATATTAATTACTTGTGTTTCCTCATATATTTCTTCAATTTCAGAACCCCAAGAATTGTTTAGACAGCTGATGGGGAAACATGCATAGTGATGTAACGACTTATGCCAGCTCAATAATGTGAGCCATCCTTCTTGGTGCGTAGATATTATATATTAACATTTGCTTTACTCCTTTATTTCTTAATGTAAGACCTAATTAACTAATTTGAGTAGATTAAGAATGTTAATTAAATTAGTTAATCTAATATATTTTTTCTCTAAAACATTCCATTAAAATCATAGGGAATTTTATTAATAAAGAATATGTTTAAAAATACAAGACATTTTTGGGTTTTTATTTTTTACTATGTAATGAATAATATTTTTTTTTTGTAAAAAAAAAAACTTAATGAGTGATATTGTATTAAGCATTAAGCTGAATCAGCCATTTTCATAATCACATATATATGAAACACCGTATTAAATGAAGTTAAACATGAAAAAAAGAAGAAGTGGATTTCTTAATTATGGACATTGGCTAATTAATTTATTGGATGTGTAAATTATTTAAAATTGCTTAAGTTCCCAGAGAGGGAGTAATATTTATTAAGGGTACCGTAAAGAAGAAGATCATCAAAACAATTTGTAGACAAAATTAATAAGGTTACCAACTTTTTTCTAATTGCAACGAGTTAATTAAGAGTTACTATACTAAAAGTATATGAGAGAATATGCAAAAAAATAATATAAGTAATTGATCTTGCAAACTTGATGTGGATGTGTATTTGTTTTTTATATTAAAGACAATTCATATGAGAAAGATTATTTCTTATAACAATGAGAGGAATGGTTATTAACATTGACTATATATGTTTGGATGGATAGAAAAGTGAAAAAGAATAGGGAGAAACTTTTATAAATGGTTAAAATTTTTATTATTTTTAAAAGTTTTCTCTTCTAATTTTCTTCCCCTAATTTTCTTTCCATCTATACATAAAAGTGTCGTGAGCCACAGAATAATCTATACAAAAGATCGAAAACTGATAACTGATCCAACCTGTTCTTCTCCCAACCAAAATCCACCTATAACGTCATCTCCATCAAATTCCCTTAATTTTTTTAAAAAAATTATTCCTCATTTTTCTCTTAGTATTTTTTTTTTTCCGAACAGTTTTTCTCTTATTATTAGGGACCTTTAACTAATTTTAAAAATATAACTAATTTTGTCTAAATATAACTGAATCAGCCAAAAATAGGCTTCTTTATTTCTCCCCATTACTTTTTTATGTGTTCTAATTAAACACAAAACCCCTTTTAAGCCTCAAAATTACCTTAGAAACCTCTCTTTGCTGTTTTCTTGCTTCATGCTTACAAGTGGTAAAGGGAGGTACTATATATGTTGCTGTACTTTCGGGTCATTTTAGCATGTTAAACTTATTTTTTTATGTATTTCAACCTATATGTGTGAAAGGATATGTGCAAGAATATCCAAGTCTTTTTTTTTTTTTTTAGAAAATCGCACTAAAGTTGTAGTTAAGAAAAATGATATCAAAGAAATCTCATAATTTACTATTGAGGTGTTTGATATGCAGTTATGCACTTTAAAAAATGGATTGATAAAAATTTTTATGTTTGATATGATGAAAATTAGTTGAATGTTTAGAAGGGAAAATAGAAACACCCAACGTATATAATCAACGGCCTTTTTCCAGTTGCATTATTGTTGGCGAGAAATCCAAAAAAGAACCTTAAAAGAGAGATCTTAAAGCAAGGAGCTATCAACAAGGGGAAAGTGGAAGCTATGTCAACCACCTCTATGTGAGGTTTGGGTAATCTAAAATTTTTAATCTTGCAATCTTTAAATGACAGGCTTTTAAATGACATGGTGTTCAACTCCATTCCCTTTCTTGACATTCCATTTATTTCTAGCAAATTTCATGGTTCAAACAGGCATTTAAGCTATTATCGCTTCAATTGGAAGAGTTTGTCAAGATGTAGCCTTTAAATTAATTTGAGTTAGGTTAATTAGACTCTTCAACAACCGGTAAGGTCTAATATAATTCTTTTAACTGGAACCCAATCAAAACTCAAACTCTAGCAAGTAAGAATTAAGAAATGCATTCAACTGATCACAATTAATCCAATAACCAACACCATGAAATGCCACTAAATATTTACAATAATCTTTATACACACACACAATGACTAGAGCTAATGAAACTCCAATGTCAAAAAGCGTATCAAAGGTTCAATAGCTACAAACAAATCTCTAATACAATTATATATATATATATATATATATATATATATATATATATATATATATATATAAACAAATCATCCAACACCATAAAAACTTTCCAAAGACCTATGAGTCAACATTACAAAGAAAGAGCAGAGCATTAGAAATAACTAAAGTCCCCTATAAAAGGTGATATATTATGGCCAGGCAAAGGGCGAATGTGCGCTTGCAAATGAATTTGTATTTCACTGTATTCTTATCTAATCATTGTAATTTTCATTATCCCGACCTGCAGTAGAAATTCATGTAATGTAGCATCAATTGCCTTAGAAATTAATTACTCCCTCTGGTCCTAATTATAAGACATATTTAACTGATTTTGGAGAGATTAAGAAGGGAAGTTAAATTAGTTAATTTTACTCATTTTCCTAAAATGCCCTTATATATAGTCAATCACCCCTTATGACAGTTTTGCTATTTTTTAAGCTTATTTCCAAGCAAGTACTCATAACACATATTCCTCACAATATATACAATGTTGCTTAAATAATCACGATAAAACACCCATAAAATGATACTAGCCTTTTGTTTTTGGAGTTTATTCACCCAGAAATTGGTTATATATAGCAAAGTTGAGCGAGGCTATGGAAAGTAGTGAATTTTTAGCGTACGTGGCACACCATCTCCCTGGAGTTGGAAAAAACAACGAGTCGCGGTCAAAATTTTAAAATAATGATGATTTTGGAAATTTTTTATAAAAAATAAAATGGTCTACAAAATAAAAAGAATTTTAAAGTCGATTGTACATGAGGAATGTATTACCTACGTACAGCACCTGTTCAACAGAATTGTTGTCCTAAAATTGGCAATTAAAAAAAATAACATCAACTTATAAAAATATTATAATTGCCTTAAAAAATAAATAAAAATATAAACAAAAGAGAAAAAAAAATGTTTATTTATAAAGAATAAAAATAAAAGGGAAAAATAAATTATCTATAGGGCTGAACTTGATTTAGGAAGAGAACACAGTTTACATAAACTTGGGAAGAAGTCAAAATCTACATAGAAAGGCGTGCCACTGGGCATATGCCTTCTAAAAGAATGTTCATTTAATTTATTTTAAAAATATGTGTTATTAACGGCAAAAAATTTAAAAAAATTATTGGTTTGTGGTTTTTTATAATTATGAAGAAAATTTATTTATTTTTATCTTAAAAGTAATTTTGAATTAAACTTGGTGAGAAAATTTTCATAATCTCATATGGAAGAATAATGGATTTTTGTTAGATGAAGTTTTAAAAACCTCACACAGTAAGAAAATTCACTTTAAAAACAATTTTATTTATTTCGATCAAAAGCAAGATTTTTATTATTTTTTTGAGCTTAATTTATAATAAAAATGGATTCAAGATCTTTTCCTCCCCCCCTAGAAAAATGGATTTACAAAAATTAGTGAGGAAACAAAGACAATTAATTGCATGATCAACTTATCATTCTTGGTAGAATATTCAAAAGCGAACTGAGAGCACTTACCTCCATGGTTGGAGTCTTGCTGAGTAAAGATGAGGTGAAGGAGCCATATAATAAAGGAAGCAGATTATCTCAGAAGCATTTCTTCTCAGTATCCCTCAGTATCTCATCTTGGTCATTCATTTATTTTAATTTCTTATAATTTTTTATTGCTTAAATTATTTGGACGGACCTGATTTGAATACTGAGGGATACTGAGAAAATTACTTCTGAGAGAATCTAGACCCATATAATAAAAGTGATATCATTTATACAATCTCCACAATATTAACACCTAACACTTTATTACTTTTGGGCTTAAAAAAAATGAAAAAGATGAGTAATAACTAAGCCAATAAGTAACTCCACATGCACATGTACCTCGTGAATATTTTGAAAACACTAGAAGGTTGATGTCAATTGGAGTTAGTGATAAAATATGTTTTTTTAATACGAAGAACAGTATATAAGGTAAGTATATAAATGTGTTTCAATACACGATTCATTTCATTACTACTTATCTTGAGTTATATGAATATACTTTTTAAACTACAACTCATATAATCTTAGATTTCTTGGTTGCATTTCTCTTGACTTTTTTGTATAAATTTCATTTTTTTTCCCTTTAATGACTTAATATCTCATTTTCAAATCTTGAAATCCTAGTCATCAATAACAAATTTTACTTTCTTCTTTATTTTTCTTGATAATGAGATATATTTTTAATTATTTTGAATTTTTATATTATTCTTCAAACCTTAATACAACCCAATCACCGCATTTATTTATTTTTACTCCAAACCAATAAAAATTAATACATTTATTTATTTTTTAATGGAGATTCTTCCAAATTAAAAGTGTAAGAATCAAGGAGGATTTCTTTTATTTATTTTCATTTTTATTACACATATTTGGGATACGACCAACTCCATTCCCACCTACCCGGAAGCAAAGTGGGCCCCCACCATACTTGGCGACCAACTCCCATCACCAACCCCCGAAGTACTTTGACAAAATAAAAAAAATACTATTTATTAAAACAAAAAATCAAATGTAAAAAACATGAAAAAACTTTAAATTTGTTAAATTTTAAATAGGATATTGCTCAAACAAATAAATTATGAATTGTTTATCAAGTTTCTTAAAAAAAATTTACTTATAAAGTTTCATTATTCCTCTACCAATTCTTAATAATAAATTTGATTTAGGATTGTGTAATTTTATTTTATTTTTTAAAAAAATGAAACCTTTAAAGTTCGGTATCACATAAAATGTTGAAATTGTTGGGAGAATGACTGAAATTTTTTTTAATTGAAAAATCGTAAACCATACTTAATACTAAAAATTAATAAAAAAATGCAGAAATTTAATAAATAATTCATACCTTATTCAATAAAAATATTAAAATTTTATAATTTTAAAGTTGTTTGTCCTTCTTTCTCCCAAAAATTGTGTCAGAGGAACATTTAGAAATGCCAAAACAGCTTCACACAAGGCATTTCCAATCTCAGATCTGTCTTTCTGGTCTATAAATATAAAGAATCCGACCATCACTCGCGTCACCACGCTCTCTGCTCTCTGCCTCATTCTCAAACCGAAGGTATGGGACGTCCTTGCTTTCCTCTCCTTCTTTCATTATTGTCGTCTCTTTGTAGTCTATTCAAGTCTTCCATTTCTCTCCTTTTCTTTCCCCTCTCTTTGATTTCTTAGCTCGTGTTCCACTTGTCCCTGAATCTGATCTAGAAGCTGCAAAACTTTCAGAATTCTTCGGTTTTCAACGTAATTATCTCACATTCTTTTGTATCTTAACCTTTTCCACCGTGATCTGCTCTGGAAAATCTGTATTTTCTCTGGTCGCTTACTTTCAAGTTTCAAATGTTAGTGATCTCTATGTTTGCGTCTCTATCTGTAGTGATCTTTATGCTTGCGTCTCTGTCCTGTGTCTATGTTCTCTACTGACTCTAATATTAATAAACGGACAAGAAATTTGTGTGAACAGAAGCCTTCTACTCTGTTGGATTAATAACGTTTTGAAGGAGAACTTTTAAAATTTTTTTAAAAAAAAATCAGACTCTTCTTGTATTAGTAAGTTTTGGCAAAGTCACTCTTCTTGTAGTGATCTTTATGCTTGCGTCTCTGTCCCGTGTCTATGTTCTCTACTGACTCAATATTAATAAATGGACAAGAAATTTATGTGAACAGAAGCCTTTTACTCTGTTGGATTAATAATGTTTTGAAGAACTTGGGGGGGGAAAAATCAGACTCTTCTTGTATTAGTAAGTTTTGGCAAAGTCACTTACCCAGAGTAAACTGGTGCTCATATCTTACCTTGGTTAGGATTCTCACCTTTATGAATATGGATAAGTCAGGATAGATTAATATCTTATTCTGTATAGTAACAAAATATTTAAAGTTTGTGTTGAGATGCACGAAATTTGTTGTTTCTTT
Source organism: Acacia confusa (assembly GCA_037074495.1). NCBI lineage: Eukaryota > Viridiplantae > Streptophyta > Magnoliopsida > Fabales > Fabaceae > Acacia > Acacia confusa. Next base: position 38,333,999 of record CM073502.1, on the reverse strand, counting down.
CTTTAATGCTTCACTCTATTGCCGTAGATATTCTCCTTATGCTGTATCTTATAATCTCATTACTGAAAAATTCATAATGCTGATTAATATGAACTTGCATTAGTATTCTAAATGCATTTTCCTTCGTTTGATGGGATTGATGGCTGGATTGACCATATATATCCAATATGCGGATTTATTACTTGTATGGTCTATAAGCAATTTCTTTTTATTGTGGTTGAAAATGTATAGCTGCACCTAATGGATCTACTTCTTTGTTTGGTAGTTGTGCTTAGGATACAACTGAAACAATGAAGGTTATAGAGAAAATAAAGGCAGCAGCGGCAGCTGATCCGGATAGGGTGGTGTTCTCATTTGAGTTTTTTCCACCTAAGACTGAAGATGGGGTGGACAACCTGTTTGAGAGGATGGACCGCATGGTGGCTCATAATCCTTCATTTTGTGATATTACTTGGGGTGCAGGTGGTTCAACAGCGGATCTAACATTGGAAATCGCCAACAAGATGCAGAACGTGATATGTGTCGAAAGCATGATGCACCTTACCTGCACCAACATGCCTGTGGAAAGAATTGACCATGCTCTTGAAACCATCAAGGCCAATGGCCTACAGAATGTGCTTGCTCTTCGTGGTGATCCCCCACATGGTCAGGACAAGTTTGTTCAAGTTGAAGGTGGCTTTGCTTGTGCACGAGACCTGGTACATCATCATCATAATCTTTCTTTTCATTGGTCCTTTCATTCTTATTTAGTTCATTAAAATAATAGGTCTTTTGATCCCAATATATTCACTGTCAACATGATCGGTCTTTTGATTTATTGTAGAAACAATTGGAATGAATGAAATCTCAACTCAAACTATTTATTTTTAGGAAATTGCATGATTGTATAAATTATTTGCAGTGGATAATGTTTCTTTAGAAAATATTGATTATTGAAATCACTCAGAACTCTGTATTTTTTAACTGCAAACACTTTGTCAGTACTAGTGTGGAAAATGGCTCATATATTTGCAGCGTCTTAAATGGTCTGATACATATCTTGAGAAAAAGTTAGGGAGCATGAAAACTAAATGGGTGCGAGACACAACTTTGACATGGACATGGGCTTGCATGAAATTCTGAAGTGGCCGCATGTAATTTGATTTGTTCTATAACATATAATCCTGCTAATACGAGTGCCCAACATGTGCTGATTATGGACACTACTTCCTTTTTGAAGTGTCAATGGTTATTAGAGAAAAAAAGATGTTGATTTCCTCTTGCTAAAGTTTTTCATTGTATCGTGACAGATTTTTATCACTGCACTATATAAAGAAAAATTAACAATTACTACAGAATGGTGAGATATAGGCTTTATGCACTTGAAAGTAGAAAAAAACATTCCAACAAATGATGTAGCCATTTTTTACTTTCTCACTTGTGATCCATTTTAATTCTTAGATTCATAAAATGTGTTAAAATTTTGTTCTACTAAAATGTTTTAGTACTTGATTTTCCAACACGCTGTTAATCTTTTTAGGCTGCTTTACTAGTCCTGACTTTATAGAGGTTATTGCTTTTGCAGGTGAAACATATCAGAGCCAAACATGGTGACTATTTTGGCATCACAGTGGCTGGTTATCCAGGTTTCTTGCTTTTGTTGTTGTTTTAACTTCATTGTTGTTACTTTCTTCCATCTGTTTCTCAGTCTTTGCCACCATCATTTGCTCATTCAATTTTTGTCTTTCTTCTCAGAGGCACATCCAGATATGATAGGAAATGATGGTGTGGCTACACCAGAAAGTTATCAAAATGATCTAGCTTACTTGAAGAGCAAGGTTATATCACTAATCCAGAATACTGTTCTCTCCATCTGGTCCATTTAAAATTTCATTTAATTCTAGATTAATGTGCAATTCTAGTGAGAACTCATTCAAAGTTAACCTGTCTGGTTGAGATGGTAAAAAAGGAATTGGTTCATGATAAATGTTGGGCTACTTGCAAAAATTAGGAATTCTTCATTTTTTTCATGAATGGAAAGAAAAGTGTGGGGAGAGTGAGGTCAACACTTCAGATTATCTGTCTTTCTTTACAGTGCTTTTCATGTCATCATCATTGTTTTACAAGTTCATGTTCTGTTTGTAGGTTGATGCTGGAGCTGATCTGATTATCACCCAGCTATTTTATGATACTGATATCTTCCTTAAATTTGTGAATGACTGTCGCCAAATTGGAATAACTTGTCCCATTGTACCTGGAATTATGCCCATAAATAACTACAGAGGTTTTATTCGCATGACTGGGTTTTGTAAAACAAAGGTGAGCACTATTTATTGTGCAGATCTTATGTTCATTTTTTACGTTGTTTACTTCCAAGGGTTGTGTCAAAGTAAGGCAAGCAAAATCCTTTAGATGCTCTCCTAAATATAAGACTATTGATCTCTATTTTTCTGCATATGCTATGGGAAAAGTTACCTCAGTTGTGCCTTCTCTTTTGGAACTTGAAGCATGTAATGGGTCAATCACACTTCAACAAGTGTTGTGCAGTAGTGTATAGAAATTAAACATATAGGTTCTTCCCAACAAGACATAATCCAGGATTTGTGGCTAATTTCAACCTGCAATTGGATGGCTGATATACATTTCAGTCATTTTTTTTACCAGAATGCTGGTCATTTTGCAAGATCTTCCCATTTATGATTTTCAATTGGGTGGCTTCCTCATATTCAGTTGCATCGTCAGAGATTCCAAAGTTTTTACATTTATACCTAGCTAGTTGGAGAAAAATTCTCTTTGCTGCTATGAATGTTTAAATGTTCATGTTTATTCCTACTAATGAGTCAGGTTTTAGTTCAGTATGTAATTTGCTTGAGGCCATGTTTGTTAGAACTTCATTCTACACGTTATTTATATGTTTTGCTTTTTAGCATCTGTTATAACTCTAATATAGTCTTCTCATATTTTGCAAATATTCTAGATACCTGCTGAAATTACTGCCGCCTTAGATCCTATCAAGGACAATGAAGAAGCAGTAAAGTCTTATGGAATTCATCTGGGAACAGAAATGTGCAGAAAGATTCTAGCACATGGAATTAAGACTTTGCATCTTTATACACTCAATATGGAGAAATCAGCTTTAGGCATACTAATGGTTGTCTCATTTTTCTTTAATTACATATTAGCTTGTGATGTGCACACTTTTGATTTTGTTATTATGAGTTTTTTCTTAATTGCAAATTCTAATTGCATTAATACTGGCAGAATCTTGGTTTAATTGAAGAGTCCAAAATCTCTCGATCCTTACCTTGGAGACGTCCTACAAATGTTTTTCGTGTCAAAGAAGGTGTTCGTCCAATATTTTGGTACATTTTCTTTGGAGTTGCTACTTCTGTTGTCAGAATATGAGTTGTGTGACTCTGTTATAAGAATTATCAGTTTCTTTAATCAACTGTAATAGGGCCAACCGTCCAAGAAGCTACATATCAAGGACCATAGGATGGGATCAATACCCACATGGGCGCTGGGGTGATTCTTGTAATCCATCATATGGAGCACTAACTGACTACCAGGTATGCAAGATGACATAGCAAATTAAATTTATATACCTTGAAATTATTTTCTTTCATAACTTTGAGCTTTGTTTTCACTGTGCATGATACCTCAGATACTACTTGGATTTCTCTTTTCTCCAATTCTATGCACTTTCTAGAAGTCTATGTCAAAACTTTTTTTGCATGAAAAGCACAATAATTATGATTCAGACATTATTGATTACCTGGCTATTAATTGTTACACAAAGAATTAATTATCTAATAGCCATTGTCAAACAAATTAGATCCACATAGGAAGTAGCCACTGTAGCTTTGTTTACGCATGAAGGATATGGAATGGATATGATGAGCATGGAAGAGGACTGACATCGTGAGGGAGTGATATGATTTCAAGAGTGGGTGGTTCAATTTTGTTCTGATGAACTAACTTAATCTGTATGCAATCCAAAAGGGTGATGAAGCACAAAAATGTTACTACACTATGCTTAAAAGTATTATTTGCATAAAAGTAACATGTCTAGGGTTGAACCCTATATAAGACCCAATTTGGGGAGAATAAGAAAGCTAAAAGAAGTACTTAATTATAGCATATGCTACATGATCTCTGTAAAATATATACGTGTGTCATTAGATTTTATTGTAGTATACAAGATAGTTTGGAGAAAAATATTAAATATAAATACTTTATAGTAACTTATTTAGCTTCTTAATTCTTCCCAAATTAGTCCACTAGGTCTTATATTAAGGATAAAAGGTAGTATGATGGAGCGGTATTTATTTGAAGGGTCACTTTTTTTTCGTGAAATCACTTATTTGCAGCATAACTTTTTGAAAGAAGAAAATAAAAGAAAAATATGTTTCAGCTTTGAACAACAGCTATATGGATGAGTAACATGACTGGTACTTCTGCTTCTGTAATAGCTACTCAATTTATTACTTTGTTACACAGTTCATGCGGCCACGTTCTCGTGATAAGAAGCTTGTTGAAGAATGGGCTGTTCCCTTGAGAACTGTTGAAGATATTCATGAGGTAAAAATAATGCACTGGATTGTGACTACATTGCCTTGTTGACACTTCAAAAATTGACTAATTTGCTCCTATTGTTCACATATCAGAGATTTAGGCTATTCTGCCTTGGAAGATTGAGAACCAGTCCTTGGACAGAACTAGATGGTCTTCAACCAGAGACCAGGATCATAAATGATCAGCTTGAGAGACTTAACATCAAGGGCTTCCTCACTATTAATAGTCAACCGGCTGTCAATGGGGAAAGGTCTGATTCTCCTACTGTAGGTAAGCGCACCATTGTTTCTCATCGACTTGTCAAATTCTTTTATTCTTGCATTATATTGTTAGGTAACTAGCTAATCCCTAACTCTTCATCCTACTACAAGAACCCCCATATATTTGTAGAGGAAAATATCAGTCAATAAGGAGATATTGGAAGCTTAACATTATATGATATACAGGACCTTTTTTATAGATATAATTGAAGTTAGACTCTACCATGGGCTTGTATTTTAGGATTGAGTTAGAAGCAAGAAGATGCCACATTGTCACAGTCACAGATCATTGCATGGAGACATTAGTTCCATATCTCCTACTTCTTAGAAGGTCAAATTCAACCCATGGTGTTAGATTGTTTTCTTAAAAAATGCAAATGAATAATCCATATGATTTGTGTATATAATCAACCTTGATAATCATGAATTGGTTGATAATTCTTTTTCTACTTTGCCAACATTCAGAAGGTGACAGTTGTGTGGCCGCAACTCCTTTTCATGATGTTCCTGTGGGGAGGTTCTTCCATCTCTCTTGCGGCTGAAGATATGATACTTTAAGTGCACATTGTTAAACCTGTTAGTCCTGCTTTGTCTTAATTACTTGAATGTGAGCATAAAACTGCATTAAATTAGATCCGCTATGGGTATGTTTGGTAGTTGGGAGGAAAATGGAAGGGAAGTAGTCCAAAGAAAAAGGTCTGTTAAAGAAGGAAGGGAAAAATGGTTAAATAATAATTTCCTTCCCATTGTTTGGGGAAACTTTGTCCTCTTCGATCTCTCAAATTGTGGGAACTCAAGAATACAAGAGAGGGTTTTGGATTATTTCGGAAAGTGAGTTTGGCATCCTTCCCTTATTTCCTAGACACAATGAAAAGGGTTCAATAAAAAATTTTCTTCCCCTCTATTACGCCCCCCCCCCCCCCAAACCCACAAAAAAAAATAAAAATCCAAATATATCCAAAGACAATGATTGCTGACCTGAATTCAACACATGGAACAGTACTATGAAAACCATTCTAGTGTTTTGTGGCTCAACTTGGTTTACAAGTGTGCAGTTTTGTTAATGTCTCTCTTTATATCAGATTTGAATTGGTTCACATCCAATTCTGTTTTCTACTTTTTGTTTGCAAGTGAACTATGCATCAAGTATCACACTTGCATACCTTTTGGTGAATTTTGTAAACAAAAGAGGGAACCAAATTAAATTGTCACTGCCTGATTGGAATGTCTTCCATATGATGCTATTTTGCGTTTATGCTCGAGGATGTTGTATCAGATTTTTTCACTGTGATATACTAAATTCATAGCTTCTCTGATGATATGCAGGTTGGGGTGGACCAGGTGGATATGTTTATCAGAAGGCATATGTGGAATTCTTCTGCTCGAAGGAAAAGCTGGAGTCTCTTGTTAATAAATGCAAGAGTCGACCATCTCTAACTTATATGTCTGTGAATAAAGATGGGAAATGGATATCTAATGTAGGCCCAACCAGTGTGAATGCTGTGACATGGGGCGTCTTCCCGGCCAAGGAGATTATCCAACCTACTGTTGTAGATCCTGTTAGCTTCAAAGTATGGAAAGATGAGGCATTTGAAATATGGTCAAGAGGATGGGCTTGCCTATATGATGAGGCTGATGCATCCAGGAAATTGCTTGAAGAGGTTAGATACCATACACTTAGCACCAAAATCTCACATGAATGAGAACAGATTTTTAAAAGATGAAAATTAGTGAAGTTGACTGCAAAGCACTGGTTCTATATTTATAGTATTGGTACTTTAACCTTGCTTACGTCCAAACTTCAGCAACTTAACATAAACAGCTTTAAGCTTAAATTCTATCCTTTGGTAGTATTAGTGCGTGATCATTCTTCTAAATCTCATTTTGCAGGTGCGAGACAAATATTTCTTGGTGAGTTTGGTGGAGAATGATTACATCAATAATGACCTCTTCTCTGTGTACGCAGATCTTTAAGCTGAGCTTCAAGTATTATCAGCTTTTCCTTATCTATGCCGGTTGCTTGTCTTGCTTTTGTTTGTTCTACTACTATTCTGATAGTGACGAATAATTATATGTAAACTTGTTTGTGATTTTGATTTTTTGTTTGTAGAACTGATATTTTCTAGAACACGTTCTGAGAATAAAGCATAAAAAGTCTGTTTAAATAATTGTTCCGAAAAATTATATATAAGAACTAAAAAATATAAAAATTTACTTGATAAATTGCTCTTACAGCACGTTTTGAGATCAAAAGTCCAACCAAAAAAAGAAACTTGTTTGATTATCTTGTTCGCATGATTTTTAATAATTATTTAATTTTATACTGTTGCAACGAGCTAATTTAATAATAAAAACTGCATAGAATCTCCAATGGGTAACATAAAAGTTTTTTTTTTTCCTGGTAAAAATGGGTAACATAAAAGTTATTTGCATAAAATGAAGAAGGTAAGGTTAACATCAGAAAATAAATGTTCAAATTGAATCCAGCCAAGCACTGTCTTGCAGGAACCATCCAACATCAGAAATTTGCATAAAATAAACAAAAAGTTGTAATTCATGCAGTAGCATTTCAAAACAAAGTATAAAGAGTAACATCTGAAGACTCGTGCAACGGACAGAAAAGACGGACGTGCAAAAAAGAGATTTTTCAATTGTGTTATAGGTTCCACCATTTGGACGAAAATGGCACAATTTCAACATAACTAACCAGAGATTTTTCGACAGGATCTTAATAATGCTCACCTACTCCAACGTTAGAGGCCCTGCCAGAGATACCCACCACCAAAATCAATTTTTTAAACGTTCTTAGTGGTTGTATCCAAAACCTTGTTTATCCCAAAAAAATATTTAGAAAACTATAATGAATTATATGATTTACAAGTCAATTCCTAGTTACAAAACTACATATATCGATGAAAATTACTCCTTTTGATGAGTTATGTTTATCTAATTTGATTAGATTAAATAAATTAAATAAATTAGTTAATATAACATATATTTTCTAAAACATTCTACTCCATTTTCTTAATTTCTAGTCATATTGTAACATCCCGTTTTCATAAACCTTTCCATAGTATTTCCATTCAGAGCTGAGGGTTGAAAATATTTTAAAAAACAAAGAGTAACTGAATAATATTGTCTGTGATGTTTCTAACTGAACATTTAATAGTACAGTCATCCATGTATCTAATACACCTAAACATATATATATCCAAAAATAACGCCTCCACCGGGTCCTCACGCCAGCTTCTTACCCTTGTCCTCGATCCTGACTCCCTGGGATCCTGAAGCTATAGCAGGGGCTGAGGTTCAATAATTGAACCTCAGGTAACGGTTAATCTCATACTTATGTAAACAGTATATGACAGATATCACAAATATAAAACATAATCATTATTTCAAAATAACATGTAAGGTGATAACAAAACACAATCACTGCAATATGTATGTTACCCCAGTTTGCACTATTCACCAGTGCCACGATGGCCTATCGTGTCCTCAGCGCTAGGAAAACTCAACGGTGTTATTAAGACCATAACCCGTATTCAATACCATGTAATAAGAGTAAAGTTCAAAACAGGGTTTCAACAAGTGAGTACAACTATCATATATAAGCATACCATAAGCATAAGAGTTAATGTTACAAAACGCATCCATACCTTCGTTTGACGGGTTTTCTTTTGGGTACGTTTGTCGTCGGAACACATGCACAGTTTATCCTAAAAGGATAATATCGTTTCTATTAATTCACAAACATTATTCCAAGAGGTATCTTGGCCATCAATGACAATTTTACCCTTAGTAGTTTTATTTTCAATTATTCCTTTAAAATTTCGGAAAAAACGCTGGTGCAGAATTTCTGAGCAGAATTTCGTCTAACTTTGGAAAATCATAACTAATTCCAGAAAAATCGAAACAAGGATCCGTAAAATTTCCCGGAATCCTTGAGATCTCTATTTTTGAGGAAAAATACTGGAACTTACCCAAAACTCATGGATAATTCCCAGTTTCCACGGTTCAAATCTCTGCCCAGAATTTCCCCTAGAAAACGTAGCTCAACTTCTGGCATTTTTATCTCTTTGCACAAAACTTCAAATGACACACTCTTTATATATTTAGAAAGCCCTATATGTCTATTTTCACCATGAATTTTCTCAGAATTTTAGAACATCATCTTCTTCATAAAATACCAGCGTTTTTGCTACTGGTTTCAGAAATCGCTAATCGATGAAATTTCACTAGAACTTTGTTATTTTGATCATAATCTTCTAAAATTTTTTGCCATACTTCTTCTTCATCAATTTTTCAAAATAAAGGCAATGGAAAGCATAAAAACATGAAAATAAAACTAGATTTGGAAGATTGAAAATCAAAACAACATTTCCTAACATTTCTACTTCATAAACTAAGAACTTGAACTAGAAACTAAAAGCTTCCTTACCTCTTGAAGAACCTTGCCCCTTGTTCTTGGAGCTCTTCCACTCACTCCCACACACTATACATTTCGGTTATGCCTTGAGGAATTGGTGAGGAGTTGTGAAGGGGAGAGCCTCTATTTATAGCCAAGGGAGGGTTAATCATCTAGCATCTTCCATTAGATCTTGGCCATTGGGTTTTTACTTGGTGAGGAGGTAAAGATCTCATCCCTTCCTTCCTCTTTAACCGTCCTTTCTCCCCCTTCCCTCACAAGTTTTTGCTTTATCTTTTAATTATTCCCAAATGCAAATTTAGTTAGATGTAAGCTAATGTTTTTCTTTAAGATCTCATTTCACTTTTGAAATCCTAATTTTATAACTAGATTTATGGTGATTTTTAACTTCCCGAAACACTTAGATATGAATCCTAAAAGTATACGAAAATGACTTCGGGAATAGCCAAGTTGAAGCTCATAATTCACTGATTCCAAATATGTATTTATCTTCAGTACTTTGTTTCAATATTTCAAGATATGATTTAATTTCTATAGATTCTCTTCTAATTTTACCTAATTAAATAAAAATTTGCTCCCTAAGTTTTTCCAATCTTCTCCCACACACTACTTAATTGACTTATGTGTTATTATTTCTTTCCTCCTTGTTCCTAAAGAAACCGTCCCCCCCTCCTAATTTTAATTATTCAATTATGTTTTAATGTTCTCACACTTTTAAGAAGGAAATTCTCTCATTGATCCACTTAGATTTTAGGAATTAAGATTAATATAATGTGTTTCTTCCATTATTTGTGTAATTTATTTTATTCCCCATTGAAGAAATTTTTGTCCCATAGAGATAAATTAGAAATAATTAGTTAAATCCAAATTTAATTCTCTAAATAGTATTTTATATGGTAACAAGCTAATTTAATTTTTAGGCTCTTAAATTCTATGAAAAAAAATTGCCTATAAATGTACATAAATACAATACCAAAATTTGAGACCTCATATTCACCTATTTAAAATAGGTATTATTTATGGAATTATAATATTTAAAATAAATATATATTTTTTTCCGGGTATTACACATATAATGAATTATATGATTTACAAGTCAATTCCTAGTTACACAACTACATATAGAGAAGAAAGTTACCCCTTTCCATAAGATATATTTATCCAATTTGATTAGATTAAGAAAGTTAAATAAGTTAGTTAATATAACATGTATTTTTTAAAACATTTTATTCCATTTTCTTAATTTCCTCCTCCCTTCTTTTTATTGATTATTGTTGAGTAGCATTAATAAGGGTAAATTACCAAAAAAAAATTTAACAAATATAAAAATCATGTCTTATATTTATAATTAAGATTAACTCTTTAAATATATTTTACCTCAAGACTTGGAGTACAACAAATTGTGGATAATATTGTTCATGATTTGGATTGCACAGAAAATATTTTGTCCCCCACCCAAGTTTTCCTACCTATAATTGTTTGGTTTCATTACACAAGCCAAAAACTGTCAGCTCTAGTATCGTTTGCTTCAATTCCTAAAGATTCTGAGAAATAGCTTCTCCCACAGTAATCATCATTAAAAGTATATTTTTATGATTTTTGTTATAAAACTAAAGAATTCTAGAGAGAAGTCGGAGAAAATTCTAGAGTGATGAAATGGATTCTCATTCAAGTATATCTAAAATGTTTACATAAGGTCTTTATTTATAGACCTTCAAGAGTTACTATATAAATAGTATATTACTATGCATGGACCTCATGTCATCTTGTAATATCTGGAGATCTTGAGTCAATGGACATCCACATAATAAGTATATTCATAACACTCCCCCTTAGATGTCCATTTATGAATGTGCCTCGTTAAAAACTTTAACTAGGAAAAACCCAGTGGGATAAAAACCTAACAAAAAAAAAGAGTACATCATTCTTTGATACACTTTCTAATGATGTCTCATTAAAAACCTTTCTAGAAAAACCCAGTGGGACAAAACCTAGATAAGGGAAAAAAAGTACAGCGTGTATCATCTCCCCCTCTTGATTACAGCAGATTTGCTCCCCCTGATGATTACATTATTTTCAATGTCTTCTGAGCATATCTTTCATTCTGTCATCAAAAATTTGTTCGCTATGGAACAATAGAAATGCCCAGTCTGACTATTCATTGTATACCTGCAAGATCTAAATCTTTCAAGTAAAATCATAATAAAATACATCTATATCTTTTCATAAATATACATGTGCATGTAAAATTTTTAATAAATGTTCTTTCAGATAATGACGCCACATGCACTATAAATGCTTCATGTCATATATGAACTTATTTAATTGATTATTCTCGAGAATTTGATGCTTCTAGCATCTTGAGTCTTTCAAGGACTTGTGCTTCTAGCACCTGCTAATAAATTATGACTCATGATCCTTATAATCATTGATTACAGCATATGTTATCATATAAACATAGATATTGTCAATGTTGACTTCATTTTCAGTCCCATCAAATTTCATTCATAATTTATTAAGATCTCATTATATTCACATATTTCAAGTACCTGGGTCTCTTCTTGGACCACAATATTCTCTTCTGTAGATATCTCTACTGGAGATAATAACTCTACAGGAGGTAGCTCTTCTGAAGCTTTTCTTAATTATCTTCAACTTCATCATCTATATTCTTATAGCTCCTTTTCTTTTTCGATGTTTTTAATCTTTAGAACCGATGGACCTGTTACGCTTCTAGCGTGCTTTATAATAGCTTGTCCTTCAGGAACATGTGCTTTTAGCACTTTTGGATCCATTTGAAAATTCTAATCCAATCTTCATAATTTAGTAAGCCATAACATAGGCTATAACACTATCTTATAAACGCATAAGTTTTCTTTCATGAACTGCCAGATATATAAAATTATTGTCTCCACCACAAAATCATATATCTCATCATAATCATATTAAACTTTGTGAAAATCTTTATTTTCACATAATCATTCATATATCACAAGTTTTGGACTTCTGGTCCATAACTATCATTATATTTGCGTCATTTTCAATTTCACTTTATACTCATGGCCAATCATCTTTATGTCATCTTCTTATGACATATATAATACCCTCATTTGATCACGTGATATCATTATCAAAATTATTGTCAGCAACTTCATCTATTCGGTTCTATTTTTCAAATTGGACATAACTTATCAATATTATTCAGGTACCTGAACCTCTCTTGAGGTTTTTTCAATTAGTTATGTCACCTCCTTAATATGATCATCTTTATAATATGCTCCATAATATAACTATTTGGAATCGAATAGTTTTTCATGCTTCAGGCATGTCTAATTTATATTGGAGCATTTTTTAGCTGAAATATGAGAATAAATCTCATTTGGTCAGAAATTCTATCTGGCAGATATTTAATGAATGCATAACCTGATGAAGTTCTGGTCCACACTTCTTTATTTGAGGATATATACTTCATGGTTATAATGCATTTTATGTATTCTCTTTTCCAGCTATTCAATTTCTCTCCCTCATGTCGATAAAACAATATCTCAACTTTCTTTCTATATCCATTTATGTGCATTGTGGTGAATTGATAAACATTGCACATTCAAACCTTTAAGATGAAATTAATCTGGCTCCTGACTAAAAGCCAATTTTATTGGCTAATATAATTGCTGCAAATATACTAACATATAAACATTGTTCTCATATCAATTTATGGAGGCTTTAATATATGATTTCTGGATCATTCAATCTGGAAATTGCGCGCTTAATTTATTGAAACATTAAACATGCAAACTTCAGGTTGCAAACATCACTGCAAACTTCAAGTTGCTGGATAATAATCTCACATGTAACCTTTATAGATGCATCTATCAATTGTAAGGTTCACATGTTATTTCAATCGGCCCATATAAATTTGTTTGATATATTTCCAGAAATACCAAGATCCATTACTAATCATGATCAATGATATTCTCATACTCATTTCTATTGAGAATAAGCAACATATTTATGAAGAATCTTTTGGTTCTTCAATGGATGTCAATATAATTTGCATTATATATATGACTCGGATTATCAAACAAGTCATGTCAACAACTAGTAAACTTCTGGTTTACTCAATCATAATCTGACATCCATTTTGGGAGAATTAACTTACACTTACTCACACTTGTATTATATATATCAATCTCCCTCTTAAGTATGAGTCTGTTAAAAATACTTGATATGTATGTATAGATTTCATATATTTAATCATCAAAATACAAAATCACCAAAATTATCAAAATAATCTATTCCGTATAAATTATTGTGATTTAATAATCTCCTTCTTACATAATATTTATATTTTAAAGACAAATCAATATATAGTAAGCCAATAACTTTCTTTCACTTTAATGATCAAGTACTATATATTTCACAGAATAAAATGCTTGAAAAAGTTCACACTTGTATTCTAACTCACACTTCTTTTCTAACAAATCTCCCCTTCAAGTGTGAGTTATAAACATACTTTCTTTATATCTGAATTTCAAAATTAATTTCAAACCCTTTAAAGCTTAAAAAGAAAATCTATATTAGTTTTTGATAAACTATATCAATCTTCTTTCATGTTCCTCAAGAATTATCATATGATATTGCATCACAAAATAATCTCATTATTTATTAATGATATACTTCAATTTATGCAAAATATATTTATATTTCACTACATAAAAGATATTCATGTTTAAAATAATTTGAAATCACACATGAAAAATTTTCAGCAGATAATTCTTATAGTAATAAATATATGATGTGTGATCACAATAAATTTAAATATAAATAACAACAAAAAATAAGCATCAAATTACCTTATGGGCTTGTTTATTTCTTATGAGCCTTGATTCAAAATAGATATTGTCATATTTCTTTGTAACTCATTGCCACTTTTAATATCTCATTGGTAGCATTTGGCAAACATTATATTTTTATGCCAATTTTCCTTTTATGGTTCTTATTAATAATATTTTTCCACCCTAAGTGGGAATTTGAACCACCACAAATATAACCATGATCATACCAAGATTGTAGACATAACACTTATATTCACATTCACAATTAGATCCATTCATTACTTCATTCACTTCTGAGAATGAAGTTGGATGATATTCATGATCCAAAACTCACTGATTTGTTTAATCATGACAAGAAAATAATTCACCATATTTCTTGACTTAATCATAATATTGCTCCTGTAATAGCAAATTTATTTATAACAAACTTTTTGAATAACAATCATGATCATACAATCCCTTGTCTCATAATTTGAGGGAGTATTTAATGCCAAATATACAACTTTGAGGCCTTTATTCAACTAATGTCATACAAAAATAATGAATCAAGCCTTATTTCATAATCTGTCTCTTAGATTTAGGCTAACTTGCCTCTTATGGTCTCAAACCAATTTATGCCTCCTCATAGTCTCAGGCCAATTTATGTCTTATATCTCTCAGGCCAATTTATGTCTCATATCTCTATGGCATTTTGATCTCATGATACATATATGGCCTTTATCATTTTATCTTCAAGATAAATAAAAATTATATATATAAAGTTATATAAAGATACAAATTCTAGCCAATAGATTGAAATATAAAGAAGGAAAATAGAAAAACATACCTTTGTCATATGTTAAGTTTCCTTCTTCGGTTTCCTCCGTTTGACGAGGAAAATAATAATTATAATATAATTAAAGAATTAAAGAAATAATATAAAAAAATATTCAAGATATATCCATTTATAGACCAGTAAAATAATTTAATAATTATAGCCAAATACCTTTCCTAATCCTTTTTTGCTCCATATTGAGTCACAAACTCATTAATACAAAATATAATTCATATTAATTTGTATAATGTTTCCATCATCCTTTTACTAAAGTGATTTAGGAGTGATTGGGACACTGCACATGGGCGGCAGTCTTTGGGTTCATTGGACGTCCCCTTTTACTCTCCTGGAGTAAAATTCATTTCTTTCGTCATTTCTTACCTCTTTATTTTTTATTTTTTTTTAAATTTAAAATAATATTAATTTACAATTGCACATCAACAATGCACAACATAGGAGCAGCATCCACCAAACATGCAACACGCATTTACATATATATGGGCCAAATGATAGTATGTAAAATAAAACTATAATAATGCACATTATCAAAAAGAAATCAACAAATATTGGCTCAATTTTTTTATTTTTTTGTTTTTTGGTGGATCGAAAAATATTGGCTCAATTACAGATACACAAAACACTACAAATGATTATATTGGGTCCATATTTTTGTGAGCACAAGATAATTATTATTCGTATTCACATGTCATATTTAAAGCATCTAGACAACATAAAAGTAATTGTAGGACCCATCTTCCAATTTTTATATGTAGATCCTAATCTCATTTAAATTTCCGGTGAATGAAAACTTGTTTGATTTGAGTATTAAAAATCATGAATTATGAATGAGCCACACACAATAACCCACTTTCACGTGATAATGCAAACTTACCAAAGAAAAATGTAATGATGACAAAAACAATAGCCCACTTACTAATATATATGATTATTTTATTAGTGCTTTATCATCCATGATAATCCAAAAATTGTCAACTTTTTCCTATCTGCTCGTCACATGCATATATACTATTTATTCATTTACTTTTTATCACATACAAATCCAAAACTCACACACTTTGACTATTCACTCACGGGAAACTAATCTTCTTCAATATTTTTTATTTTAAATATTATATTATATTCAAAACATTACAAAAACAATTTATAACTCTTCCCGACAATAACCTACTCCTGCACGCAGAGTTTTGAAATTGGACTATGTTCCTTCTATCTTGCATGCAATACTAGTGATTTCAACCAAATTGGCCATTTATTTAACCATTTCCGATAAATTTAATAGACAAGAAACAAGCATTGCATTACAAAAACTGAACCAAGGGGCCCATTTTTTTTATATATATTATTATAATATTATATAAACACTTACCTACTGCACCAGTGTATTCCATGAGCATCAATAATTCCTTCACGGGTCCTTCTTTTTCATTCTTTTTCTTTTCCCTTTTTCTTCTCTCTCCTTCACGTTTTCTCTGGTCCCTTCCTTTTTTTTTCTTTTCTTTCTCAAACCTGTCGTCGATCCATAGTCCTTCCATGTTATTTGGGTTTGAGAACTCTATGAACAAAATGAGAGAGATCAGATCATAGAGAAGCTAAAATAAGTGTAGAAGCATGGGAAGCAGTTATTTTGGGGAGCCAAACATGATGACAAAATGAAAAAGAAAGTGTCTTATCTTCTTCATCTTCATCAACAAGAATGGTTTAGATAAACCAAAGCAACTACAGTTGTGGAGTCCATGACTTGTGGGCTGCCCACGTTTGCTACATGCCATGATGGTTCCGCTGAGATTATTGAGCATGGTCTATCGGGCTTTAACATTGATCCAAGCTTCTGAACTATTGGTTGATTTCTTCCAACGATGTAAGGAGGACCCAAACCACTGGAATAAAGTATCTGTCGGTGGTCTTCAAAGAATTTATGAGATATGATTCTCAACCAGGAAGTTAATGATGAAAAGGAAGAAGAAGAACACTGGAGAAATATGGAACGCCAGGAATATATTGATGGAAGAGAATTACAAGTAGCAATCGTGCTGAGAATCAATTTATTCTCTAATGATGTACTACACGCAGCTCAATTGATTAGAGCTTCGTGCTGGTATCGTATTATAAAATTAAAGAATTTTAGAGAAAAGTCAGAGGAAATTCTAGAGAGATGAAATGGATTCTCATTCATTCAAGTATATCTCAAATGTTTACATAAGGTTTCTGTTTATAGACCTTCAAGAGTTACTATGCAAATCGTATATTACTATGCGTAGACCCCATGTCATCTTGTAATATTTGGAGATCTTGAGTCAATAGACATCCACATAATAAGTATATTTATAACAATTTTATATATTCTAATATTATCATGTTTTATTAACCATCATTCTTGCAAATTTGAATGTAATTGATGACCTTATAAATGTCAATTCTTATTCTCACATCTTAACATCAAAATTTTATTTGATTTATCAAACTCATAATTTAAGACAGAGGATGGGGGATCCAACTCCCAAAACACTACACATGGAAAATGAGCAACATATATATGTTCCTAATTTCCTTAATATTCTCTCTTATTCTACTCATAAGATCAAGTTGACTTTTTTTTTGGTAGAGACTAATTAATTAAATTATTTTAGAGTAATTGTATTTTTGTTTTTCTCTTCTCCAAACTAATTAGTTTGAATAAAAAATTAATATATAATCTATGGATACAATATAATTAAGAAACTTATTTAACTTCCTTAAACTTATAATTAAATTAGGATCGAAGGTGGTAATAGCAAAATAATTTCTAAATCTTGACTTTGTTGGATTCGGCTTCAACAGGGTCTAATTTTAGAGCTAAGACCATTTGCATACCTTTGCTCAAAGCTAGACATTCGGCCAATATCATTGAATCAACTATACAATCCACAATCAACGTTATGGTCTCTCAAGATTACTCCTAAACCAACATTTATCTTTTTTTTTTTTTCTTCTGGCTATTGAATCAACTGTTTGTATTACATTCTTTATTATTGTTAATGCTTTAAATAGAGACTATATTAAAAAATAAATTAATTTTTATCCCATTGATTGACTTGTAATAAGGACTGTATCAATCTTTTGTAGAAGGTGCCTTATAATATAGAGTATATTTTTAAAAGATAAAATTAATTATTTAGTCTTATAACTTGGCTTAATTTTCATTTTGGTTCTTATAGTTTATTTACTTTCAAAACACTGATGATGCGAAAATTCATGGAGGGAAGGAGATAGACAATGGTTCACGGGAATTGAATTTCGTCTTAATGTGCTAATTATTTTGCAATCATAATTAAGAAGGTTTTACGTCTTTCCAACCAAAGTTTTCACATTGAATTTGATCGAACTCGCCATTGTGTGAGGTAATAGCCAATTCTTTACCAATTAGATCAGTTTTTGTAGGCAATTTTTTCTTTTAAAAGATTTATGAAAAAACCTCATGAAACATACTACCTCTGATTTTAATTATAAGACAAAGTTGATTTTTTTTTAGAGATTAAGAAAACTAAATAAGTTATTAAATCATTTCATATGTTGTGCATTCTTAGATTATATATTAATTTATTAGTCAAACTAATTAATTTAAAGAAAAAAATAAAAATAAAAATACTCTAAAGTAATTTAATTAGTTTCCTTAAATTCTCTAAAAAAGTCAATTATGTCTTATAATTAACATCGGAGAGAGTATTAATATACCTGATAGGACTTTATTTTTTTTTTTGGTAAGTGGCACCCCTAATCCTACCACTATTGTGTTTTGAAGTCTCTCAAGACTCTTAATTAAGTTTGAAAAAAAACTTATTCTTACTGATGAAAGTATTCGATGGTTATTAACCTTAATGTCGTTAACAATTAATAGAGGCTGACATTGACCTATAACAATATCAAAATATTTTGTTTAATTTTGAAAAATAACAGTGGTGGTTAAAAAATTGTTAAGTACCACTTTATACAGTAAAGCAATTAAAGATGAACCTTAATCCCAACTAAAATATCGTATAAAGAGATAAAATGCATTAATCATTCCTGTGCGGAAATGAAGTGCGAAAAGACACATGCACCCTCAAGCATATCTGAAGTTTCCTCTCCAAACCGATTTCCCGTCATCGATCAAATATGCGCACTATACCCTAACCAAAGCTGTCGAGTAGCTTCTTCTGACGCGTTGGGGAGCGTCGTCGTGGGAACTGGAGGCGCCGGAGAGACAAATATTGTCGATAATGAGGTAAGATTTTATTTTTCACTTATCTGGACAACTCTCTTGTTACTTTAGACCTCGCTCTTGCCACGATTTTGCTGCTATAAACGTTTTTTCTGCTTCTTCGTCTCTTGCCTTTGTCTGGTGCAATTTTCTTCTGTAAGCGAGTTTTCTGTTAATCTGTAGTACTTTCTCTGCATTGTCTGTTATTTATTGTGTTGAATAATTTCGCTACTGCGATTTTCATTTACTGTATCTCGTAGTTTTTGTTTGGTGGCTTGGTGATGATACAATTTATGTATTGAACTTATTTGCTGTAGTGGGTTGCTTGATTCTTGATTTATCTTGACCTGATATTGTTGATCTGGACGGCGATGCATGAAGAAACAGAACTACTCATTACTCACCTAATGCTTGGATTGGATGGTTAACATTTGTTCATGCTGTTCGCAAAATGTCTCTATACCTGATGCTTACTGTAGCTATATTTAGCTCTAGTCGAGTATATGACTGGTTTTACACTCTTGACAACTCTCTTGGGGAGTTGGTGGGTTTATTGTTGTGCCATTACATGTTTCAGCCAAATTTAGATGTATAGAGTTACATCTGTGTGCCTATGTGGCTTGCTTATACTCAGTTATGATGTATGAAAGAGGGAAGAAGAGAGGAAGAGGAGAGATAGATAGGAGATTGAGAGAGAAAAAGAATTCAGAGATTGGGTTAATCTTTCCAAAGGTAGCACATAATATCATTCTGTGTCCTAGTTCCTTTATTTATATACTAACCTAGGCTAACAGTCACTAACACACAACTGCACATAACTAGCTTAGATCTAACCCAACTATCTCTCATGTTTGTTATTATTTACATAAACAAAGTACATGAGAAATGTAGAAACAGGTGTAGCTTTGAATTCTAGCCCATCAATTTAAGATGGAACGAAAAGAAGTTTCTAAGGTCCCAAACTAATAAGACAACTGCATTCCATTCCAATTAACATGCATAGCAGACTACCTTAAAACTTTACTTTTTATGCTCCTACCAGAACTTTCTCTATGCGTCAATTCCAATTAATTGCATAAAACTGCTTTCCATTCCAAACAGCATGCATATCAAACTACCATAAAACTTCACTTTTTATGCTCCTATGAGAACCTTTTCTATGCTCCAAACTGTGGCAAAAAGTTACCTTACCTTATTTTCTTAAGCGTTTTAGTTTTCATAGTGGTGATCTTGCTACATGTACTTTGTAAAACTTGTTTTTACTTAATATCATTTTGTATTGAATAATAAAAAAAAAAGCTGTGGCAAAAAGTTATTATTCATCAAACAAACTCAGAAAGTAGAGGTGTATCTCTCTATTTCTTATTTACGGAAGAAGCAGAAATACTACGCATATACTCGGCCAAGTAGGTTAAATCTACCTTTTCTACTGATAAAAATAAACACTGATTAAAATAGAAGAGAAATAATTAGATAAGGGAAACTCAGTCTATTGGGCTTGGGGCTTTAGACTTTCAACACAAACCATCTTCTAAATTTGTATTTCCTTCAGGATCTCTATGACTAAGAATAATTATATTCACTTTAGTAACTAGAAGGGTGCCCCTTTCTTCACTAGGGCGATGAAGATACCCTTACCTAAGCTTGTTTTTCTAGTACTGCTCTCCAATGCTTATTGATGAGAGGGGTAACTCAAAGACAATGTAAAGAGACTAAGAGAGTACTTGTGATATTTTCTCTGTTTAGGGGTTGGTCAAAAACAAACAAATAAATAAAATGAAGGAAGAATCATTTAGAATTTGGGAGATTCATTTGAAAATGAATTTTCTACTTAAACAAGGCATAAAAAGCTCTAAATCTTGGTAGGTATGTGGTGTGTTGCTGAAATTCGAAGAATACAGTGACTGCTTTCACTTTTCAGATAAAGGTAATATGAGTTGAATGTGATACTTTGTTTGGGATTGACCAGTTGGCTGACGTAGGGCCTCCATATGAATAAGGGAGCACATTCGGTTCTTTTATGGGTCTGGCTTATGCAGTCCCTGTATAATTACCAACATACAAATACTTGGCATCTGTTGACTTTGGCTAATGCGGAAGGTGCTTTGTCCTCTCGAAGTGATACGTTTCACCTTTGTTAACCTCTCTATCCCTGATCCTCCCAGTCAAGTTTTGTGAAACCCTAATGATTGTTCAATCTAATAGTTGGTCACTACTTCAAGCATTGTGAGCTATCAAGTGTGGACTTTTTTGTTTCTAATCCTGATTTTGCTTGTATTCCACGACATTCTATCTGCTATGTATGTATATTATTGTTTACAAGCTGGTTAAATATTGTTGTTGGCTTTTCACCCTTGAAACATGCATGAGCCGGGCCTCAAACTATTGTCAACCTTTAGGGGTTATATACAGAATGGCCTTGACTTCTAGTGTTTTTTATGGATTTTAGGTTTTGTAGTTCCATATTCCATGCTTGCTTCACTTCATTGCTTATTGTTGGGATGCCTTGTATAGAAAGTAATTTTCTTTTTTTGAAATGATAAATGTGACTCATCTTGTATTGTTTGAGGTGTATAGGTTGAAATTTGGTTCATGCTACTTGCTATGATCTTCTATGTCGGCCCTCAGTTTGTAGACAGCATTTTTGGTCTTTGTGCTCCTGCCCTCATGCAGTGTTTTTTTTGGTAAAATATAGCTAATGCTTCAATTTCATGCTTTCATTTCTCTAGCCCCTAATTGATTGGGCAGTCACCTTTTGCTTGTCATAGTTTGACAGTTTATTGCAATACCTCAAATAATCTCTCTCTCTCTATCTCTCTCTTCTTTGCTTTAGTTTTTAATTTTCAATTTCAAACAGATGAACATGTCATGTTTGCCTGCGGAGGATTAACAAATCTCCTTTTTTCTTTGTTGACTTTCTCCTGTGATGCTATGTTATGAAAATCAAATTGGTTTGCTTTGCATGCTCACTATTCACTTAATGCAAATTGCATATGCTTTTCAGGTGTGCTAGTTGTAATCTCTTTGCTATACAGAAGACCCTTGTTCATAGGAAACAATTTTTTTTAATGTGTGGGGTTAGATGGATCCAGTTCCTTTGCAGCTTCAGCTTTGTGTTTGAAGTTTTATGGTAGTTTGCATTGCTTGCTCACGGGGATGGAATGCAGTAATTGTCTTTTTTGATTTCGACCTTAGAAACTTCATTTTCTTCACCATCTTAAATTGTTGGCCTAGAATTCATAGACACGCTCGTTTCTGCATTTCTTATGTACTCAAGTATGAGCATGCTGAAAAATATATAATTCCTTGTAGCTGACGTCCATGGTTATGCTTATCAGAATTTTAAGACCTGCTTAGTCATATTTGAATTTTGAGTAATGTGGAATCTACTAATATCTCCAGTTTCATCTGACCTATATATGGGGTAAATTATGATAACAGAAGCTAGCACCTTCCAATGTACCCAAAACGGTCTAACCAAGGTGATGGACCTGGTTCCAGACCAGTCCGATCTAGCGATAGGATCAAGACGAGGCCGAACATTTATGGTCGACCATACTTATATTACAGCTCAAAGCACACCAGGAAAAGCAAGAACAAGACCAGGACAGCAGCTTCACAAATTGCCAAGATGTTGCGGCCAAGGGATCGGCTGGCACAAGATTCAAATGCTTCTAACGTATGTATATAAAATTTTAAATTTAAATTGTTTTAAAAGGTGTAAATGCTTTGGATGATTTGATTGCGTGGATGTATTTTAATCATTCAGACACAAAGTAGTCTATTTATGAATGACATTGATGGAGTGATTCTTAAATTTTCTTATTCATGAACATTTGGTTTTTTTGTTTCATGCATTTACTTTTTTGGATGCTCATTTGACTATTAAATGTTTTTCATTCACAGACGCCATAGAGAGTAAGCTATGCACGTGTTAAAGACTAAGAAGGTTCAATAATTGTTTTCTGTCTTTTTCCTGCCACTAGCTTTGCAGGGGCCCCCTATATCTTATTTTCATTTATGGTTGCCATCTTTCTTAACAAAAGCTTCTAAACACTAAACTTTATTTATCAGGAAGCCGTGTTTTCCTCATTTCCTGACTGCAGGTTGCAATGTTTGAATTTTTTTGGCTTTAACGGCAGTTATTTTCTGTCCTTTTGAGATCAAATTTTGTCTGTTACTTTTACATGTTTTAGTAGCAGGAAATTAAAGCTTTTTGGAAATTTATTCTCTTTGTGGGACTGTGCATAGATGCCTGTCTTGCATTAAGTGCGCCCCCCCCCCCCCCCCCCCCAAAAAAAAAAAACACATTTAGGGTTTTCTGATTTCCTTGTGGTTTTCATCATGGGTGTCCAGGTATTTACAAGGGGATTGGAGAGCTTTGATGAGTTAATGTATCTTTTTTTTCCACTTAACTGTTTAAGAAGGTTTTTCCTGCCCTCCTTTGCACTTCATATCTTTTATAACAAGAGAAGTATGATTGTTTCTTTTCCATTTTTTTTATTAGTACAAAGCGTACCTTGAAATTGCTATTTTCTTGAACAATTTTGATGTGTTCTCTTTTGACGAGAATTAGAAGAGTGAAAGCTAATAATTAGTTCATGTGAAAAATCTTGCCAAAGATTGCCTTGTTAGCATTGGGGAAAATTTGGATTTTGTATTTTATTGCTTATGTATGATGCAAAAGCAACCAAATTGCAGAAGTTATGGAAGTTGTTTGGCGTACAATAACACAAGAAACCTTCTGCTTCAGTGGATATGATTATAAAGTGCTTTGTTTTTTCTGTTATAACTTGAAACTTAGTGATTATTATAACAACGTGGGTAATTTTTAATTAAATGATTGAATTTATGAAAGGCTGCAGAAAGTTAACTATTAATTTGGTTACTCTGATTATTTTGTTCACCTAATCCTGCAATCCTTCATCTATTGTTTCTTTACATTGCATAGAGATATGCCATTGTCTGAAATTTGTCAAATAATGATAATTTATGGCTTATTATATTATTATAATTATAATTTTTAGGATGTGTAATTATCTCTTTTATTCTCAGTCTGCAGCCACTAATCTTCGACGCTCAACTAGGAAGAGAAGGATTTCTGTAAATCTTGAAGGTTTCACTGACAGTTCTGGAGCTGAGGATGAAGACTTGATGGTGAGTTTTATACATTTTAGCTATAAAAGTTTGAATGGTATGCTTAGGTTCTATCTGAATGGGGCTGAGTTTATGTGAGCTTGTTCCAGAGGCCCACATATCAACAACCGAGAAAGCAGATTGACCGAAGTGTTAGTCATGATGAGTTGAGGTCTCGCAAACACAAAAAAGCTGTGGAAACTAAATCAAACCCTCGACGTGAAGGTCTGCGGCCTCGTCGTTCAAAGGCTGTTGTAAGAGAACCCTTAAATTCTGAATCTGATGATGAGCAAGGTTTTTCAGAAGAGAAGGATGGACAGGATGAAACAGAAAATGGGAATGATTTGGAGGAAAATGATGCAGATGATGGTCAGAATGAGATTGAAGGAGATGCCGAGGGTGAAGATGAAGGTGATGATGAGGATGAGGATGAAGGAGATGAAGATGGTGATGGTGATGATGAAGATGGTGAAGAAGAGCAGGATGGAAGAAGACGCTATGATCTTCGAAATCGTGCAGATGTTCGCAGATTCTCGATGGAAGAAGGGAAGGCCCGACCAAGGTCACCCCGAAGAGTGTTACATCAAGGTATGGGCACTAAGGTTGGCAGGGATGTCAGGAAGGGTGGATCAAGAGTTCATAAGCGATATCGTTTAGCAAGACCTGAAGATTCTGATGACTCCATTCTTGTGGATGAACTGGATCAAGGCCCTGCTATTCCATGGGGTCGAGGTGGCAGCAGGTCTGGCCCACCTTGGCTTTTTGGGGGATTAGACACACATGGAAC
Source organism: Acacia confusa (assembly GCA_037074495.1). NCBI lineage: Eukaryota > Viridiplantae > Streptophyta > Magnoliopsida > Fabales > Fabaceae > Acacia > Acacia confusa. The sequence continues at coordinate 38,308,947 of CM073502.1, read as the reverse complement.
AACAGCATGGGGATTGAATCTTGCTGCATCAGGTTGGGGTCATCAAGGTGATGCTTTAGCTACATTGACTTCTGGGATTCAATCTGCTGGACCAAGCTCAAAAGGGGGTGCAGATATTCAACCATTACAGGTTGATGACAGTGTTAGTTTTGATGACATAGGTGGGCTCTCAGAATATATTGATGCTCTGAAGGAAATGGTTTTCTTTCCGTTACTGTATCCAGATTTCTTTGCAAGTTATCATATTACTCCTCCTAGAGGGGTGTTGTTATGTGGGCCCCCTGGCACAGGAAAAACACTAATTGCGAGAGCTTTAGCTTGTGCTGCATCAAAAGCTGGTCAGAAGGTTAGCTTTTACATGCGCAAGGGAGCAGATGTACTAAGCAAGTGGGTTGGTGAGGCTGAAAGACAATTGAAATTACTCTTTGAGGAAGCACAAAAGAATCAACCTTCAATTATTTTCTTTGATGAAATAGATGGACTTGCTCCTGTGAGGTCTAGCAAGCAAGAACAGATTCACAATTCTATTGTGTCGACTTTGCTTGCTTTGATGGATGGTCTTGATTCTCGCGGACAAGTTGTTTTAATAGGGGCCACCAATAGGATTGATGCTATTGATGGGGCCTTGCGCCGCCCTGGTAGATTTGACCGTGAATTTAACTTTCCCTTGCCTGGTTGTGAGGCACGTACTGAAATATTGGACATTCATACCCGTAAGTGGAAGCATCCTCCTTCAAAGGAACTGAAAATGGAGCTTGCTGCTAGTTGTGTAGGATACTGTGGTGCTGACCTGAAGGCTCTCTGTACTGAAGCTGCCATTCGTGCTTTTCGTGAAAAATATCCACAGGTTTATATGAGTGATGACAAATTCTTAATAGATGTCGATTCTGTCAAGGTAGAAAAGTATCACTTTGTTGAAGCAATGTCAACAATAACTCCTGCTGCTCATAGGGGTGCAATTGTACTCTCTAGGCCATTGTCTCTAGTTGTTCAACCATGCCTACAAAGACATCTAGAGGAAGCCATGAAAATTATATCTGATATTTTTCCTCCAGTTGCTGTTACATCAGAATTGTCCAAACTTTCTATGCTTTCCTATGGTTCTGCTATTCCACTTGTCTATAGACCTAGGCTTCTACTTTGTGGTGGTGAAGGTACCGGTCTGGTAATTATCTCGGAGCCTTGTTATATTATGAAATCCTTTGGAGTCAATAACTGAAAACTGAATATACTTACTACTCTAGTTTAACAGGATCATCTTGGGCCTGCAGTTTTACACGAACTGGAAAAATTTCCTGTTCATTCATTAGGACTTCCATCTCTCTTGTCGGATCCTAGTGCTAAGACGCCAGAGGAGGCTTTAGTACATATATTTGGTGAAGCTAGAAGAACAACCCCATCTATTCTCTATTTACCACAATTCAACGTTTGGTGGGAAACTGTAAGTGCACACCTTAGCTATCTTAAAGATGCATGTTAATTAAATTAACTGAATCTCATTGCCTAAAGTTTCTTTTATTCAGGAAACTTTTACAAATATAGTAAGTAAATTTTTTTAGGTGTTTGCTAGTAGGCCCTCCAGCTAAAACCATAACAGGGGGAAGAATATTTTTGAAAGACCAATTCATGTGGTTCTGAATTGTTAAAAGAACCTCAACTTGTCACCTTTGTATTGGAGAACCTTATAGCAAATACTAGAAGTTGTACCTAACGTTTTTCCTTTACCAATTGTTCTATGACTTCAATGCCGCTTGACCTTGGTTAATTTAATAACAATAATGCAGGCACATGAACAGCTCAGGGCCGTTCTCCTGACTTTGCTAGAAGAATTGCCTTCTGACATCCCTATTTTATTACTTGGAACATCATCAGTGTCGCTTGATGAAGTTGATGAAGTGCCTTCTTCATTGTTTCCTTCTCGATCTGTGTAAGTTTAATCTAATTTAGAATAAATACTTGATACTTGATTTCAATACCAATATTTTTTTGATTCTCTATAATAGCACTTTGGCCTTATGCAGTAAATTGTCTTAAATGGGTTGTGTTATTGTTGTATAGTGCACATTAACAATGGAGTTCATGAACTGAAATGCCCCTTTTCTTTTCTTTTTGGGTATTTGTTGTAATTGACCTTCTATTTACTAGATAAGACTTGGGGGTAGGAATTCTAACTTTTGGATGTAAAGCAAGCATTTGTTGAAATGTTCCCTGGCGACTATGCCATTTTTAGTTTTCCTTTATAAAATGCCTTTAAGAATGAAAGGCTAGAAGTATTCAGTGCATTCACATAACTGTTGAATTCTCTGGTACTAACACCAGTTGCATGTGTTTTATATGACTAAGCGGGGTGAAATATTTAGCATTGCAAATGCTTAAACTTCCAATACATTTTTATCAAGAATTTGTTTATTTAACCAGTCTGATTAATATTTTAATTTTTTAAATGAAAAAGCTAAAGCTGTCTTTTCTTAAGAATTTTAATTGCCCAATTTGATGTGTTAAAATTATTCTTCTTGCCTACACTTTAATTTTTGGTCATTTATTCACTTTGTTCTTTTTTCTTCTTTGCACAGCTATAACATGAACTTACCATCTACTGAAGATAGAACATCATTTTTCAATTGTTTGATCGATGCTGCTTTATCAGTCTCATTGGAGAGAACGAGCAAAAAATCCCAAGAAACAGATTCTCTTCCTGAACTTCCCAAGGCACCAAAATTAGCAGGTGGTATGAAGGTATCTGAGCTCAAAGCAACGGTTGAAGCTGAGCAGCATGCCCTTCGCAGATTGCGAATGTGCCTTAGAGATGTTTGCAACCGGTATGTCAACAAGTAGTTTGTTTATGTCTAATGAGGTTTATTATATTGAGCAGAAACTATAATAAATAATAATGCGGTAGGCATAAATCATTTTGGTTATTAGCTTTGTTTCCCATTGAATCTCTTAGCAGTGAGATAAATTTATGATTTTGAATGCTCTATGTCGATTGAAATGATAATTGCTTGTGAAGGTGTTGGGTTGGGACTAGAGCCAGAATAAGAAAAAAGGTGGATATAGAAAAAATAACGAGAGGAGGGAAGATAAGAGAGATGGCTAACAAGCCAAGAAAAATTCTATTATTAAATAATTCAAGAAATAAGTATTCTCCTAGTACTGATTCAGATAGGTAGTCGGGCATGTTGAACTCGTTACAACTAAATGGCTGGATCTATTTTATTCTTTCTCAATGTATTTGTATTTCTGTATTACAGGATATTATACGACAAACGATTTATTGCCTTCCATTATCCGGTATCAGATGAAGATGCACCTAACTATCGTTCAATAATTCAGAACCCGATGGACATTGCTACCATACTGCAGCATGTTGATAACGGTCAATATATTACATGTTCAGCATTCTTACAGGACATTGATCTTATTGTTTCCAATGCTAAGGTGTGTCCTATGCCTTTGAATCCAAACAAATACCCATCTGTCTAACCATAGTGAAAATGCATTGTGTTATTATGTAACGAAGTACTATTAGTGCTGCTTTCAAGTGGTTGAATGTCTATCTTGTTTTAACGTGTTAATTAAGTCTCTCTAATTGGGTCCATTTTGTTGTCCCCAACTCAGGCTTATAATGGAGAGGACTACAATGGTTCAAGGATTGTCAGTAGAGCTTGTGAACTCCGTGATGCAGTATGTGGACTTTTTTGTGTTCGGTTTTATATTAAAGTTTGTGTTTATTGGTGCCTGGAAAGTGATCCTTATCTCTCCTCTTGCCTCGTACCTGTTAGGTGGATGGAATGCTCTCACAGATGGACCCAGCCCTGGTTGCATACTGTGACAAGATTGCTGCCCAAGGTGGCCCAGTTAATTTGCCTGATGGATTCAGTGGTTCTACTTTCCCATCTAGTCCTGTTGTTCAGCTGGGAACCACCACTAGAACGAGTGCTCGGCTTCGTAATGTCCAACCTGAGGTTAATATGGATCAAAGCTATGAAGTATTGAAGCGGACGAAAAGGAGCACTGATTTCACACATGCAGGTGCTAATGCCTGATCAGTATTTGACCTTTGGGCTCTTGTTTTATTTTGGTTTGCATGCATGGCTATGCTTATTTCACGGACATGTTTCCGTCCACGCTTTTGTCAATTTTTCTGTTTTGCTATATATCCTCATAAATACTGATGATAACGTTATCTGAAATTGGGTTTCACTAGGAGATGACAAGTCACGGCAAGATCCTCTTCCCCCGAAGATTTTACCAGAACAGCAGGCCAGTGAAGTGGCTTGTGAAGGGCCTGAACCTGCTTCAGTTGATGAAAATCTACATGGAACCAGTACATGTGAACAAGTGGATGATAGTAGCGGCGTAGACGTCACAATGTCTGATGCTGAGTTTTCCAGCCAAGTGGAGTCTGTGAAGCAACTTTTTGTGAAGCTTAGTGAAAACTACAACATTCCGCAGCTTGAAAGGATTTACACAAGAATCATGAAGGGTATTTTTGAAGCCGAAGGCAAAGGAACGAAAAATCTCAAGACTTGGGTGTTGAAGTTTTTGTTTACATTTGTAGAAGATGACGCAAATTTCTAACTTGGTTTTCCCTCCCCTTCGATTTAGAGAAATAGTGAAAGGAGGGGGTAAAGAGAAAAGAAAGAGAACAAAGAACTTTACTGTAAATGCCGGATTTTTATGTTTTTCTTCTTCTTTTACCCAAGTGACTTTTATAATATCTTTTCTCTCACCCATGCCCTCAACCAGAATAAGCGTGATTCAGATAGAAAGAACCGAAGAGGTTGATTTCACCTTACTTGGCTCGATCAAACATAAGCGTTGGCTGATTCTCGTTTCTTGAGAACGTAAAACACGTTACCCTCACACAAACACTCAAAGTCAACCTTTTAAATCCAATGGATTTTAATTATACTAGATTGACATATATGAATGGATAACTAGGTATAGGTATTGTTGACGCGGATTAATTGGTAATGTATCATTAATCTTTGTTGATAATGGTGAACTAATAGTCTGCCAACCAATAGTGTCACTCGATAAGTTAGTAGGATTTTTTTTTTCCTTTTTTGAACTATTAATATTAAGTGATGTGAATTAATAGTCTTGCTAACCAATAGTGAACTAATACTCTTGCCAGGCTTTTAATAAAGATGAATTTTAAAATGCCAAAGATTTTAATTTCAGTCAAGAACCATGGTTCTTTTATGAAATTTTAATATCCTGAACCGTAATTAATGTTCCTATAAAATTCGTACGTGTCAGTTTGTTTTTCATGTTTTAAGAAAAAAATGACTTAGAGAATACACGAATCCACTTTCCATGCTCATCCGTAGTGCTCATCCCCAAATAAAAGGGGCTTTTTTTTAATTATTTTTTTGAAAAAATACTCCATGCCCTAAGAATTAATTAACTTAAGATATTGGGTGTTGGAAAAATATTTCATATATGAGTATTACTGGAAAAATATTTCAAGAGATATTTGTATTACAGGAAAAATATTTTTAAATGCTAGAGTAGAAATAATCAATTTGAAATACTGGATAAAAAAAAATTTCGGAGCGGCATACAATTTAATCAAAATAAAAAAAAGGGAAAATTACATTCTAGGGGACCAGAATTAATTACAAAAAGGTCTCGGGCCAGAATGTCATTACAAAAAAGTCCCAAAAAAGTCCTTGGGATTTTTTTGTAATTAATTGAATCCATATTTATAACTGAAAATACTATATTATATTAACAACAAAAATTCTCAATCCGCATTTACAACTGGAAATGTGAGTTGTTAATATAGCATTTCCAGTTGTAAATGCGGATTGAGAATTTTTGTTGTTAATATAGTATTTTCAGTTGTAAATATAACATTTCCAGTTATAAATACGAACTGAGAATTTTTCAATTAATTACAAAAAAGTCCCAAGAGGAGAGATTACACGTCAGCTGCTTAATGTTTTCGGGTAGGGTCCGAGTCTCGTTCCAGGAGTCCACAACGACTTGATTAAACTGGGCATGAGAGGCCCACGGAGCCAAAAAAAACACTTAAATGGTTTGGGCCCATAGGCCGTTCCACCAGATTTAAAAACATTAAGTAAAAGTGGACCTTTACCCGAAGCGTAAAGCTGATTCTATGACGCTTCCAAGCCCATAAAGGCGAACGAAATGACGTAGTCATGGGTTGTAGGGAAGAGGTGACACTTGTACATGAAAGCATGCGAGAGCGTAGGGATGGAGCAGGGAGGATGATAGTAGTCACTTGCGAAACAAGCACGGAGAAAGCAAAATGAGTTAGGGTTGGTTTGGCCAGAAGAAGCACGTGGAACATATGCACCAGCACGGCATGTAGGTGAGCAGAATACTTGAAGGAAAAAGATATGTTAAAAAATTCCATCTGAGTGCATCGAGAAGAAATTCTTACCTCCGGGGTGTTCAAAGGAGATATGAAATATCAAAGAAGAAAGGATATAAGAAGTAGGGATTCCCTGTTTTTTGCCACATACGTGGGTTCGGTCCTCCAAGGGGCTGTTAGAGCTCTCCCCGTGAGTAGCGGCGAGCGAGAGCGGATTGGGGGTTTGAAGAAAAACAAACACGAAGCTTCGTGTTCATCTCCCGCTAATCGGAATGAAGTACATGGAGCCTCATAATAGTCCTTATCCGTGTGTACCGATCCCACCTTCACAGCACAAAATCCGAAGGAGATTGGGAGGGCCGAGGTGCTCGCGCTCTCGATAACCCACGTGTATGGGATTCTGGAGTGAGACTTTTTTATAATTTTTTTTTGTCCTTGGGACCATAATGTAATTTTCTCAAAAAAATACATAAAAAAAATTAAAAAAAGGGTCTACTCCCCAAAATTAGAAGGATGAGCATGGAAGGGTGAAGCCGAAAATACATACCAGAAGTAAATTTTGACACAAAGATATGCTCAGAGGTGTTGAAAGATATCCAAGATAAAGATCTCTTCCATTTATATGAAATCTCAATTATATTTTACAGCAAGATAATGATGAATGGGGTGAAATACTTCTTTCGTAATTTAACAGAGTTCTCTTTTCATTTTTGTTTTGATGAGAAAATTTCACATTAAATAACAAAAGTAAAAAAAAAAAAAAAAAACTATTTTAGTATGGCCCTCACATCATCTAGTAAGTTGTAAAGGATGTTAACCTTCTGCTTCAATCTTTCTCCACTTACTCCTTTTACAAAACTGATGTTTTGTTAATTCCTAATTCTCCTGACTTTACTGACTTTAGTTGTATAATTTTTTTTTTCATTTTAAATATAATTGGTCCTTTTATCCAAACAAAATGTTTTTAACAATTTTACTATGTAATAATGACTCTATAATGAAGGTAAGCATCCGTGATAAATCTTAACGGTTACTATGTAGAGAAATAAATCAGAAAGTTATCTATTTCATGTATATGTGATATGTATTTATACAAGGGGGACAACCTTAGTAATAATGGCTCTTACTGGGGATTAATGTATAATCCCTGATTAATAGGGATTCTGATTAATACTATATTAATTAATGTATTTTCTAACACTAACAAACTATCAAACCAGCAAACTCTTAAAAAAGAGTAATATATATTTTTTTTTTTATGAAAAAGAGAAATAAATGTTGTAAAGGTTCATTATTGACACTCAAAAATTAGACCTCGTCATTTGTTAGTTGACGCTGTTTTAAAAGAGAGGCGGTAGGTAGTTGACAGAATTCTACATATAATCCGTTAATATGTTTCCAAAAGAAATACTTGTAACAAAAAATCTAAATTATTAAAGCTTGTTGGAAAATCATTGACTTTTTTTAATAATTAGAACTATTGGCATATTCTTCCATTTAAAATTTAAAACTCAATAATATTTTTTTGGTTAAAAACAAAAGACTTTATTTAATTTTTTTAAAAATAAATAACTATTTTTTCTGAGTTTCAAATTTTTTATTTATATAAATTAATAAATTAAGGACTAATAAATTCATAAAATTAATTTGAATTTATTTTTATCATCAAATTAAGATATAATAATATTTAATGACTTAAAATTAATAAATGAAAAATTAATTAAAATAGATTAAAAAATTCAAACCCTAACATAGTTTTGATTACAGTATTTTGTTTTCCACCATAAATATTATGTTTAATTTTTTTGGTCAGTAATCTTATGTTTAAAATAGTTCGGTTGAAGATTTAAATGGAAGATTAAATGCTATTAAAATTAAACCGTTGAAGAAATAATAGTTCCGTTGTGGCGGGCGCGGGCATTTTATTTCCTAAATCAGAGAAGCATTTGGAAGAAATAGTTCCGTTGTAGGAGCGGGGTTTTTCATTTCCTTCCTAAATCAGCGAAGAATTTCTTCAGTGTTTGCCCCTTCGAACTTGTAACTTACAGGTGAGAGCAACGTGCTATGGCGAGCAAATCCCAAGTCGATTGGCAGAGAAGCATTTCTTCACTTCAGTTGAGGTTCGATTGATCGAACATTCTTGTTTCCCGTTTCATTCGTTGGAAACCGTCATGTCTATTTTGTGCACTCTTATCGTGCAATGTCATGAGCATCTCTTCTTTCCCTTTTCTTATTTTGGTTGTTGCTTTGTTGAAGTAATTTATTTTTTTCTATTAATTCAGTCAGACAAAAATAAAGAGTGGGTATCCTTTATGGCGACGATTATTTAGCATATATTAGAAGAGGAAATGAGCATGCAGTTCAGTTCCATCCTGAAAAGAGTGGAGGCAAGCTTTTATATTGTATATCATAATTTGATTTCTGCTTCATTTTGTAGAATATGTGCATTTGATACCTAAACGATGTAGAAAACAAGAATTTTTACTGTTTTGCAACTAATTGTTGGTCAAGTAGGAGAGAAATTGAATGACTCGATATTTTGTTTTTTGAGCTCGTAACTTACAGGTGAAGAAGGGAGTCGCAATGGACGAAGATGGCGGGGCCAACGTTAATGCCTCTGCGTTTTTGCCGTAGTCCTCTGTTATACACATATCATACATTGGTAGGTTGGGTGGATACTTTGATTGATTGGCCAAGAAAATACTGCTTCTATCACCTAACGTCAGGTTTTTTTTTTCTTTTTTTTTTCCGCAAAAGTAATTTCTATTTCTTGTTCCTCGTTTTGCATTATCCTGAATTGAAGTTTGGACTTCAGCTATATGGATCATTTTTCTTTTCGTACAGGACACATGGAGACAGCGGGTAACTGGTGGGATGCTTAGGGAAATCACGGAAGAAGCCAAAAGCTTTCCCATAGGGAGCAAGGGTCTTGTTGTGCTCATAGTGCATACTCCAGCTGGTGAGCTGCAGCGGCACATTAGATCCTGGCTTGCTGAGAACTTCTATTTTTAATCGGTTACTGGGAATGATGCATACGGGGGTTCAACTGGTCAGTTGGAGCTTCTCTCAACTGCAGTTATTGATGGTTGGATGGCAGAACTTGGGGCTGCCATGCCTCCCAACACTGATTCTCTTGGCCAGCTTCTATTTGAATATTCAAAGTCTGACTATACTTCTCAGCTGCAGCATTTGAAGGTATGTGTAATGTTAAATATCTAAAATGACTCTCCTGAATTCATATGCCATCACTATTATTTCCTAATTTACTTGAAGAAACCCTGTACTATATATTGGGAAGTATGTTGTGAGTTTGAGTACTTATCATCACATCTGGTAAATTAGTCTCCGATGATGGAAATAGCATTTAATGCTCAGGACATTACAGATGGTTATTAATAGTCTCATGAGTCTAAAGTATGCTCCTACCATATTCTACATATTGACTGAACCTTTTCCTCCCTCTTTTCCATTTTCCACATTTCAAACTCTTGATCTGAAACCTGTGTGAGCCAAAATGTTGCCACAGAGAATAATGCACCATTACTCTCTCTCTCTCTCTCTCTCTCTCTCTCTCTACTTACTAATTCAATCATTAATTCAAGTTGCTCAATTTACGCTATAAATGCTGTCCCACATTACCATGTATAAGCTGATGTAGAAATATTTAATTAATAATGAATGATTAATAAATGAATAAAGCGCATGTGTTTTGTTCAACGGATTTCTCTTTTCATCCACGAACTTCTGATGATGTTTACATTTTAGATAATGTGCTGGATCTGTGTTTTCTACATTTTGTTGTCAGGATGTTGCTGGTACGTTGGCAACTGAGGAGGCTGAAGCTGTTGCACATCTAACCAAGCTGCGTTCAGCTCTTGAATCTGTTGATCACAAGAGGAGAAATGTACTTTATGTTGTTAAACTATTATAGCTTATTTTTGCCCGCAGATTTTATATATTAACTTCTGTTGCAAGATTGAAGTCCCTTGATGAATTGAATTGCAGCATCTACATTGGTTTGATTTATCAGATAATGTTTGCACCAAAAGGGAGAAGAAAAATACCATCACTGAATACGACTTACAATTTGCTATTTATACATTGTTTCTTGGAAACTGCATTGATGAGAGAAGGAATCTGGAATGCTACTGGAAATTTCGGAACCTACTATTTTTGCTGCATGACACCGAAGTGTATTATAAACACACATACATGTACTATGAGTATTATTTGGAATGAATGTCCCAAATTTTTAAAATAATAATAAAAAAAATCTATAGATGGTCTAACTTTTAAAAAAATGCATCATGTGCTTTATCCAACTTTGCATTGAAAGCTGTATGTTCATTTTGAAGAAATTTAGTTTTTTTGTGTCTTATGAAGGTCAAGAAGGAGACGAGTGGAGCCAGATTTTTGAAGTGTTTCTATGAGGATTCCGTACGCATAACTTGGAGGAGCCGGTTGTTCAAGATGCAACTCACTTGGCCCGGTTGTACTCTTTCTCTTTACACTTTTATATTGTGTTGTTTATCATTTGATTGGGCTGGATTGATTGCATATCATATTTGGAGTTCTTGGTGCTTCATTTGCTTTTATGTCATGGGAAAAGGGTCAAAATTTTTCGAGAAAACTGAAACTAAAATTGTTTTGGATGTGAGAATTGCAAGTGCGGGGCAATCCTTGCTTTGGATGCATTCTTGAATTGATGAGTGATTGATCGTGTGTTGAGTAGAAAAGCTACATGGCAACAGTTTTGGCTTTAGGTGAATCCTAAGTTGGTAGTCATGATCCATTGAGGTGTTTGGTCCTTGTCATATTCATTTCATTTGGGTACCACCTATCTCTTCCCTACTCTAGAACGTGGCTTGCATCTTGTTTGAGGCCACATATTTGCATTTTCTAGACATGGAAATGAGAAAGACATTCATTTTGTTTGTAGCTAGATAGGAATGTATTTATAAGTTATTTTTTGGCTTTGGGTTAAGACAGAAAAGATAATTTAAGGCTCAAAGTGGTTAAGCAATAGATGTGGTTATGCATGCATCAAGGCAGGCAATTTGGATCTAGCTATAAACAACATGGTATAAAGTATTTAGTAAGTTAATTTAAGGACCTACCATGTTGTTTATAGCTAGATCCAAATTGCCTGCCTTGATGCATTCCTACATCCATTGCTTAACCACTGTGAGCCTTAAACTATCCTTTCTTTCATAACCCAAAGCCAAGAAAAAACTTATAAACATATTCCTACCACGTTGAGGTAATTTGGATTATTGAGAATCTTACATGACATCTATGTATGGGATAGATAGAAATGCATGTTTATGTTTCATGGCCTATTCGCTTTGATTGGTTGTGGGGAGTGTGTATATCCTGAATATATTCTGATACATGCATGAATCTCTCATATTCATTGTTGATTGTGTGGCTGAGTTGATTATGTCATGAAGGTTAGCCTTAGAAACAGGTAAGGCAAATGCTCTGGGATCAGTTAGTCTTCAGTTGGATTTTGAGAATATCTCACGAGAGAGATAGCCTTGTTGGAAGGACCTTTGAGCCTATATTTCCAAAAATTGTGTGACTAACCTCCTACGTTGGTAACTCTTCAGAACTTGTTTTAATTCTTTTTACGGCTACTTTACGCATGTGCGATTCTTTAAAATGACGGAGGCATTCATATTTTAAACCCATTTTATCCCAAACACAAGCCACAAATATCATTATCCCTTGCTACCCCTTTGAGCCTGTCACTTTTCTTAAATTCCATTATATTGTGGTAACTTGTTGTGCATGTAAATATATTTCTAGGCATTCTTATCTTTCATTTATTAAATTACATCTTGTATTCTTCAATTATGTGAGGGATGACAAAAAAAAAGGAGAAAAATAGAAGCTGTCAAAAAAGAAAGAGAAAAGGAGAAGAAACAAAGTGTAGCTCAAAAAAGAAAAGGAAAGGGGGCAAAAAGAAAAAAAAGGCATCCCATAAAAAGGGAGAAAGTAGCCAAAGAAAAGCAAAGAAAAATATGTGGCTCCTCAAAAGGAAAAAAGTGGCAAAAAAAAAAAAAGAAAAGAAAAGAAAGGAAACTCAAGAAATCAAAGGGAAAAAAGAAATGGAAATGAAATACAAAAAGAAAGGCATCCCACCAAACTCTCTTGATTAGCTACAGTATTACTACTTTTATATATTATATGACAAGTTTCGGATGCCACATATTTCTTTTTACATGCATAATAGTTACCACCCCCATCATCCATTCCACATGGCCTGTCTCCAACATTACAAGCGAGAAAGACCTCTTGATTCTTGAATGCACATGTAGGTGGTGGTGGTAACTAGAATTATTACAAGCCTATGGTAGGGTCTAGCCTAGGTTGGTTTGAGAGAAAAATCCCAGAAAGGCGAGATGAGTGAAACACTTACATCCATGAGAGACTCTCTTGGTTATATTCCTCTTTCCTAACTATGTTCATAATTTGATCTCTCTGCATTATTATCTGTAACTCTTGCTAACGGGAAGGATATAATTGATGGATTGTCACTTTTATGCTCGAATATGAATGATCGCCTGCTTGTAGAAGATATTTCAGGATAGTTTTGTGCTTTGCTTAGAAGTGCAAAGGGGGGGGGGTTAGAGAAGTTGAGAAAAAGGTCAAAGAAAAAAAAACAGAGAGAGAAGTTAAGGGAAAAAAGGCAATTAAGGAAAAACAGGAAGAAAGCAAAGAAAGAGAGCGGATACATTTGTTATTTATGCATATTTCCCTTTCATTTACTAAGTGGTAGTGAATTCTAGGCCTTAAATTTGTTGTCTGCTTATTCTTTTTGTCCTATGATTTTCTAAAGTGTCTACTTTACCACCCAATAAAAGTCCTTTTGATCTATGTTTAGCATTTGATTTTTAGTGGTGGAGAACCTAAAGAATAGCCAGGCTCGTGGAAAGAGGATTAGATAAGGTGGTTTTTCAAATGTAAACACAATTCCAAACTCTCTGAGTGAGAGGGCTAAACACTTGCATTGGTGAGGGACTGTTAGCTTAGGGTCACCTTGTCAAACCTGTTGCCATGGTGCTTGGAAACTTGATTCATGTGAAGTTACTTTGATAGGAAAGATGTTGAATTACCTTGGTTTGCCTTTGCTTGTGACTCTTATATTCCATTTGTTTTCCTTTGTGTTTGTCTGGTCCCTTTTGGTTTTTGTCATTTCTTCACTGTCATTTTGTTGGTGTCCATGTTATACAATTGTGTGAGGGAGGGGGAGTCGTTATTTATCTCTCAGTACTCCTTTCTGTTTTCTCTTTCTCTCTTTTTGCCACTCTGTTCTATATCAGCCTATAATTGTGCTACTAGTTGTATTCATTTCTTTCTTTTTATGTTTATTGCTTGATTTCGTACAATGGATTCTTGCAGGAGAGGTTGAAGAAGGAAGATGAAGAAAAAGAACACAACTAGAAGGAAAGGCTGACGCTTAACATTATACTGTTGTAATTCTTAGTTTTTTAAACCTGTATTTTAGGGAAACTGATGTGTTTTGTTCGATGGATTGTTGTAGGAGAGGTTGAAGAACGGACTGGAAGAAAAAGAACTCAAACTCAAGGAAAGGCCGAGGCTTACCATTTTACTAATATAATGTTTCTTAGATTTCCATCATTTATTCAATGTAAATTAATCTCTTTTGTACAATGGATTGTTGCAAGAGAGGTTGAAGAAAGAACGTGAGGAAAAATAGGGCAAACAGAAGGAAAGGCTGAGCTTATACAATTTCTATAATAGTAATATGATGCCTCTTAGTTTTCCACGCCTTAGTTTAGATAAACTAATGTCTTTTGTACAATGGATTGTTGCAGGAGAGGTTGAAGAAAGAGCAAGAAGGAAATGAACACAAGAAAGAAAAGGCTGAGACTCACCTTTAAACTATTATAATTATAATGGTTCGTAGTCCCCCCCCCCCCTCCTTAAACTAATACTTTTTTGTACAATGGTTGTTGCGAGAGAGGTTGAAGAAGGAACAAGAAAAAGATCACAAAAAGAAGAGGTGGACGGCCACCTTAGTACTATTACAAAGGTTATTAGCTTTCCAACTTTTTTATTTGTGAATAATAACCTATTTGTGTGTCTTATATTTACCTCCAATGTCTAGTGTTCTACATTACTACGGATAAGCTGTTGTGGAAATACTTAATTGATAATGAATGATTAATAAATGAATAAAATGCATGTGTCTTGTTCAACTGATTTCTCTTTTCATCCATGAACTTCTTCTGATGTGTACATTTTAGATAATGTGTTGGATGTGTGTCTTTTGACATTTTCTTGTCAGGATATTGATGGTACATTGGCAACTGATGTTTACATTTTCTTGATCTATAATAGCTCTTGTGTGTCTTATAAATACCTCCACAGTCCAATGCTGTGAGTTGTCAAGTTAAATTACAAATGAAATATTACTGATTCTGTAAAAACAAAAACAAAAATTCAATGGTTGTTCTTGTTCCTAGGTCGCACAAGATGAAGATCTTGCAGAGCAGATTAGAAGTGATATATATTTTGACGTACTAGACCTGAAAAAGTGAGGAGTTTCCACTCCCGAAAGCATATGCTTTCAACATGTTCAAGGTACCATCTTTAACGATGCTATTCTGACAGGGCATTCTCTGCCGCAATGAAATTCAATTTATTGTTCTATGAACTATGAACCTTTAAAGGGTGGGAGGATCGATTTTGCTTGTCCATTATGTGTTTTTATAGTTTTTCAGGTGTAAGGGAGGATCAAATCTTTTGTCTATGATTTGTTTTTGCTCTATTGAACTTGCTTTTTTCTTGGAAAATTGATCCATTTTGTAGAATGGATTGTTGATCAAGGGGTTGAAGAAAGAACAAGAAAAAGCACAAAAAAGAAAGGGCTGAGACTCACCTTTGTCCCATGATGAAGTTTCTTAGTTTTCCAACTTTTTCTTGATCAGTAATAACTTTTTCATGTATCTTGTATTTTCTTCTAGAGCAGTGTTGTGAGTTGTCAAGTTTAACTACATTTTAAATATTATCTATTCTGAAAAATTTCAACTTGTTCTTAGGTAGCATGAGATGAAGATCTTGATTATTAGATTAGAAGGGCTATACATTTTCACTTTGAAGACCATGACAAAGTGAGGAGTTTCCGTTTCCAAAAGTAAATGCCTTTTAACATGTTATGTTCAGGATATTATCATTAACCATGCTCTTCCTACTTGGCATGCTCTGCTGCAATGAATTTCAATTTATTGTTCTATGAACTATGAACCACTACGGCAAGGGAGGATCCATTTTGTTAGTCCATGAATTGTTTTTGTGCTAGTTGAATTGCTTTATTCTTGGGAACTGATTTATTTTGCACAATGGGTTGTTGCAGGTGATGCTGAAGAGAGAACAAGAAGAAAAGGAACACAAAAAGAAAGGAAAGATTGAGGCTCACCTTTATACTATTATAATAGTTTTTAGTTTTTCAACCTTTATTCTGATAAAACTAATCCATTTTGTTGCAGGAAACATTTAAGAAAGAACATGCAGAAAAAGAATAAAAAGAAAGAAAAGGTTGAGGCTCACATTTATACTATTATAGTGGTTCTTAGTTTTCCAACAGTCATCTTGATCAATAATTACTTTTGTTTGTCTTGTATTACTGATTGTGGAGAAAACAATTCACTGGTAGCACTTGTTCTTTGGTGGTAAGAGATGAAGATCTCGCATATCAGATTAGAAGAGATATATACTCTGACCTTGTAGATCATGATAAAGTGAGGAGTTTTCGTTTCAAAAAGAAGATGCCTTTTAACATGTTCAAGGTATCATCATTAACCATACTCTACTGCAACAAGTATTCTGACTTGGCATGTTGTGCTACCTAATTTTGGTTTATTTTTGACCTTGCCTATTTAGCTCCTTTGACTAGTTTTGATTCTTGATAGTCATACTTCCTTTGGAACTGTTTCTGTTTAATTTCATAAAGATGAGAGCAGACCAAATTGTTATTCTAACCTAATATTCCTTAAGCCATTAATTTATGACAATTAGGGGAAAATAATATCAAGAAATATTCAAAAATAGGGAGCAATCTCATTATTAACATTCCAAGATGAAAATAAACTGATATGAATGTTGTTATAAATGTTATAGCTTTCTTGTTGGGGCAAATACTATATATACGTCATTGCAAGCTCAAATTTGGATCGAGCATTCTGTACCATTTGTGTTCCTTGTTTTTCCTTTCTCGAGTCTTGACTTCCAGATTTCATGCTAATAAATGGAGATCAGTATCAGTTTCAGGATATTTTCTACATTAGTTAAAATGCTCAGTGACTCCAGGGAAAAGTGGGTTTTTGCTTCTTACTAGGAATAAATGAGCATTGAAGTTGTTTCTACTATGAGAATTTTCATATAACAATAGAACTAAAAACTGGATGCGGAGCTTATGCTGCTTTGATTGGAAGAAGATATATATAAATTGCATGAGCCTCCGCTGTCCACTAATTTTTGGACAGTAGTATATGTTTAGCTAATATACAACACAGGCTATGATTGTTTCCTGTTCTTCATATTGCGTTTTTGCATTGTTATTTTTCGTAAGTTTGATCCTTATGTTTGTTTGTTTTAATATTTAAAACGCTTGAGGAAATTGGCCATTAGAATGACTGTTCATGCGATTTTTCCTCCTAATTTTGCTCCAAATATGATTGGATTGGATCTGAATTTTTATTGAGAACAATGTAATTTGATTCTATGTGTGTGGCGTGTAGCTAACCTGGTACAAGCCGCTGAAGCCAGAGAGAGAAAGAGAAGAGAGAGAAGATTTAGTGTATCATTCAACAGAGACATTCGTTACACGCGTCTCCTATTAATAGGTTGGTTGACTGCCCAACTGACTCTCATTTCCCAACAGTAATCTGTTATACAATGCCAACTCACCAACTAACTACCAAATCCCTCACGTGACACGTATCAATTACTCCCCCCATAAAGCCTATCCTTGTCCACAAGGAGTAGGTGATGTAGACAAATCAACCGTGCCTGTCGAGAAGTAAGGAAATTGACGTTTTATGGAAGAAAAGTCTGGCTTTTTTTCCATAGTGCCCTTTTTTAGGAAATTATTTACTAAAATGCCTCTACTTTGAAACTATTTTCCATTATGCCCTCCTCTGAAAACATATTCTCAATCTACCCCCTTTAATCGACTAAACCAGGGGTTTAGTTGACTAAATTTCAAGGGATTCAAATTTTTTGAATCCTAGTCGACTAAACCAAGTGGTTTAGTCGACTAAATTACGGGGGTGGGCGTTAAAAAGCCCACACCCGACATTTAGTCGACTAAACCACTTGGTTTAGTCGACTAAATTTCGACGGTGAGGGTTTTTAAACACCCCAAACCACAGCAACATGAACCCTAATCGTGTAAAAACCTATCCAAACCTCTTCCCCCTCTTTTTTTCGTCAAAGCCTTGTTGTGGTTTAATCAAACAGCAAGGCTTTGATGAAAAAAAGAGGGGGAAGAGGTTTGGATAGGTTTTTACACGATTAGGGTTCATGTTGCTGTGGTTTGGGGTGTTTAAAAACACTCACCGTCGAAATTTAGTCGACTAAACCAAGTGGTTTAGTCGACTAAATGTCGGGTGTGGGCTTTTTAACGCCCACCTCGTAATTTAGTCGACTAAACCACTTGGTTTAGTCGACTAAATGGGTTTAGTCGACTAAACCCCCATTTAGTCGACTAAACCAAGTGGTTTAGTCGACTAAATTTTGAGGGGTTCAAATTTGGTTTAGTCGACTAAATTTCGAGGGGATTCAAAAAAGACTAAATTTCGAGGGGATTCAAATTTTTTGAATCCCCTCGAAATTTAGTCGACTAAACCCATGGTTTAGTCGACTAAAGGGGGTAGATTGAGAATATGTTTCTAGAGAAGGGCATAATGGGAAATAGTTTCAAAGTAGGAGTATTTTGATAAATAGTTTCCTAAAAAAGGGTACTACGGGAAAAAAGCCAGAAAAGTCTTCCCAAGTTGCATCCTCTGGTTGGGAATGGCGCCAATGAACCCTTAGCTGAGTGACTGGTTAGTGGCCACGTCAAACCAATTTACGACCCAAGACAGCCAAAGGTTCCATCACCGCTTGCCCTGCTTCATCAATCAACGACAAAGAAGAACTCACCACTGCACCAGTACGAGGCGAATGCTTCAGCAAGGAAATGTGAAAAACTGGATGCATCTTAGTACCAAGGGGTAACTCCAGCTCATAGGCCACCTTGCCAATCCGACGCAACTCCGGGTAGTGACCAAAATAACGGGCCGCTAACTTATGTAAGGAAGTGTTGTTGAGCTAATTCCAGCGAAAGGGTTGCAACTTAAGAAGGAAAAGATCGCCAACGACAAATTCGTGTTCAGACCGATGTTTATTGGCCTGAGTAACCATCCGGTGTTTAGCCTTAAGCAGCTGCACTATGATTTCTCAAGACATAAACGATCCACAACTTCATTGGTAGAGTCGCCGGCCAAGTAAGGAAGGTGAGTAGCGGAGGCCGGAGCAACACCATAGACGGCCTGAAAAGGGGTCATGCCGATTGCAAAACCGAATGAAGTACTATATCATTATTCCGCTAAGGGAAGCCATTTAACCCACTATTTGGGAAAATCGCCCGTCATACATCGAAAGATAGCATTCCAAACAACGATAGAAGACCTAGGTTTGGCCGGCCGACGGTGGGTAGTACGCTGAGGAATAGTGCAGCGAAACCCCATATAAACTAAACAACTCGCACCAAAATTTGCCGCAAAAAATTGGGTCACGATCGGTGACAATTCACTTGGGAAATCCATGGTTCCTCACCACATTATCAAGGAAAATATGAACAACTTCGGTCGCAGTAAATGGATGTTTCAATGCCATGAAGTAATTGATTAACGACAACTAAAATAGTAGTTTTGGAATAGGATTTTGGAAACCCGCAAAGAAAATCTATAGAGAGCTCCGTCCATATATGGTCCGGAATAGCTAGAGGCTGAACCAACCCCGGAGATGCCATGTGCTCCGACTTATGACATGTGACACAATTCCTCACAAATTCTCTTATTGCACGTTCGAAGCCTTTCCAATAAAATACCGAAGATATCATTCGATAAGTTGGGGTCATGCCAGAGTGGCCTCCCATGGAGTCACTATGGAAGTAAGTGAGGAGATCAAAAACGCAACTAAGAGTCTACACCGACCACCAGTTTACCGGTGTGCTTGAGGAGATCGTTGGCCCAAGAAAAATGAGGATAAGGATTGTCGCGCAACCCAAAGATTAATTTCTGGACATGGTCATCAACAGTCCATGAACGTTTCACCGGATCCGTCAAGTCACTAGCAAGCATGGAAATGGCAAAAACAGAGCCAACAAAGCCATCGTTCTGACGTAATAAGGCATCTGCCACCACGTCATCGCGACCCTTGCAATATTCGATTTCATATGAAAGGCCACATAACTTGTTAGGCCAACACAATTGCTCTGGCGATACCGACGTTTGCTCCAACAAGTGCTTGAGGGGAAGATGGTCTGTCAGGATAGTAAATGTGCGACCTACCAAATAGGAATGCCAAGTTTTGACTGCAAATACCACCGCCATTAGCTCTCGATCATAAGCTGATAGCACTCGTTTTCGAGGACTCAAAGCTTTGCTAGTAAAAGCAATTGGGTGACCACACCGCAATAATACTGCACCTATGCCCAATCCCAAAGCATCGCACTCAATAACAAAATGCTTTGGCTGACCACATTGCAATAATACGGCACCCATGCCCTTGGTTCCATGCATACAAGAAAAGAGTGTTGGGCGCATGTAAGATCTCGAAGGCTCACATACTCCTCCAACGGCCTAGTCGGCGAATGATATAACCCATGCAACTCATAATAATGGCCAAGATGATGGAAGGCCATGAATTGGGCATCCAAGTCCAAATAATGCGCCCCAACAACTCTAACCATTGGACCCAAGAATAATATCAAACTAGCAATTAAATTAGCGTGAAATGGAGATCCATTCATTGATCAAGACAACCCCCAGCAACATTTGTCCACCACCATAGTACAAACCCCAATTTTCAGCGGGATAATCAAAATATACAACATACAAAAAGGCCATAAAGCTTGACAATATACGTTCGAATACCCTGTAACTAAATGAGACATACAAGATTGATAACTCAGATCAAATCTTAGATGCCTTCCCCTTGGTAACACGTCTGAATTCTCTCCTGAAAAAACAAAAAATGACAGGGTGAGTCACAGGACCCCATAACTAGAAATCCAATTTAACGAGTATGCAATGAATGATTACATGATAATTAAGTGGAGAAAATATACCTTTGTATAACATTAAGTTTAAATAATTTGTCAAAACATTTAATGGTTCAAAATCATTCAATATGCATAAAATTCCTTACCATCTTTATAACCGCTAACAGTGGGCTATAACATAATAGGATTAGTATCTTTGACAAAACTGCACCAAGCTCTCTTATGATTAGGTGTAGCCCGGCCAAAGGCTACATAAGTCATGTCAGACCATGGGTTCCCTCCTTCAAATAGAGAAATGTGTCACATCCCTTTAGCTGAACCTTTAACCCAGAAAATGGTGATACCAAGGGCCCTGAAAATGTCAAAGCCATTCGTTGTGGGCACAGTGGCACTATACCACATGGTATAAAAATCAACCTCCCACAATTAAATCCTCTCACAATCTTGTACACTTCAATATGTTGTGTATTGTCACAACTTTAACATCAATAATTTACACTAATATATAATATTCAATACCATGCATAATTCATTACAATCACAATACAAACAATTTAAGTCCCCTCTAAAAATTTTACTCTCGAACATACATTTCATATATATACATTTTCCATATGTAAAATACTATAACACACACACACCATCTGCAAATATGAACTTATACTTATAATCATCTCAACAAGTATACAAGATAAATTAGAAAATAGTTACCTCAAGTTCACAAGAATTAAGCTTGAGAGAAATAAAGTATATTGTAAAAATAAATATATAATTATAAATTAATCAAATTAACAAAAATGCCAACTAATACAATAACAAATAATTATTTAAACTATAATTGTCTCCATAAAAGTGGTCATTAGGGACTAAAGTGAAAATTATGAAATTTTTATAAGCTAAAAGATAATTTTCTAAAAAATTTGGGTCTTCTTTTGTAATTTTAAGAGGGGCAGGAACCACCTCTAGCCCCCTCTAGTTCGGCCACTGATTGTATCTGAATTGCTATTATTTTGGTTGAAATTACTCCCATCTGCTTACATTTAATAGAAAGAGTCAAAAATGGTGTAATGTTTACTTCTCTTTTGGCAACACTACAAATGACTTGTCCAACTTAATTTGTGCAACCCATAAATGAGCTACAAAAGTATTCTTTTATATCAGTGGACAAAAGCATAAAACTAAAATCCTGTGGGTGTTGTTCTTGCCGGAAAATGCATCGTTTGCAGCATCAAACCGCATTAAAACCTGCATGTCCATTTACAAAAAATGTGTTTTGTTTTGTGCCTTGTGAAAGCACGTGCTTTGGATGTCATGGAGTCTGGTGCCTTTTTATTTAAGGTTAAGGTGCAAAAATACACTTAGCTTTTTCCCCAGGAGCGTCCAGTACCACGTGCTTCTTTTTGGAATAAAAATACACATGTGGTTACCATTTTGGAGCAAAAGTCACATCCCACCATCGTTATGTTACCGTTCACTTCATCTATTTCTCTCTCATCACCGTGAACAGTAACATAACAATCGGATGTGACTTTTGCTCAAAAATGGTAACTACGTATATATTTTACTCTAAAAAAAGCACGTGGTGCTGGACGCTTCTGGAGAAAAGGCTCATGTGTATTTTTTATACCTTCACCCTTTTATTTATATGGCTTTCTTTGTCAGATTTGTCAACCAAATACATAGATCATGGGAAAGGTATTTCAAATGTGTTTTAATGTGAACAATGTCAAGGTAGGTGTTCTTCAACTCTAGGCTTGTGATGTATAATATCTGAAACATTGAGGTTGGCTGTGAATCTTACTTATGTAATGCTTTAGGTACCGATATGTTTTCTTACAAAGTTTTATGAGAACTCGAGTTGATTTGTTATGTGAAAAGTTTATTAGAAAGTGTTGCTTGAATGAGAACTCTATTGATATGTCATATGTTGGTTATGAATACCTCTTGAAAATAACATTTTGTAGCTCCTATTGATTTATTTATTTATTTATTTGAGATATTCTTGATTGTGGATTAGTTGTTAATCCTGGCAAATAAACAGCTTACTAGTGAGTTTCAGGTGTTTGGTTTGCACGTGCTTTGACTTGTGGAATTGGAATTTAGACTTTTTTGGAAATGCTTGAGCTATTGGTTGTTGTTAGGTTTGTGATCTAGTTGAAGGTTTTGTATAAATGGTCATATTAAACATTAGTCCTTGCTTCTCCATCCGGTCTTTAATATAAGATATATTTAGGAAATTAATAATGGTTCTAAATATAAGATATGTTTTAAATATTTATCAATATTTTTCTAATTTACTCTTATTGATGATCCATCAAGAATAATCAAGGACTAAAGGGAATGAGAGAGTTAAGGAAGAAAATTAGGGTTTTCTTCGAAAATACATGTTAGATTAACTATCTTAACTAATCCAATCAAATTAAATAATATATCTTAATTAAGGATCAAACAAAGTAAAACATCGAGTGAAACCAACAAAGATATTTTATTCTAGAGATATATCCATATTAATTCTTATTTTACCAAAATATAAAATCACATTGCCCATTTTTTTTACTAAAATATTCATTTGAAGAGTAAATATCACCTCTCTTTTATTTTACTTTAATTACAAAAACTTCTTTTTATTTTTAAAACTTACACTTTTTTATAAAAAAACAAATTGATGTCAAAACCAACGAGGTTCTATAAGTGGGTGAATAATAGAAAATTACCATTTGAATTTCAAAATCCTGTTAACAACAATAGTATTGGGATTAATAAGAATATTAAAGTAATTGACAACCCGTTATATTGTTAAATCACTTATTTAGCATTTTGAATTTTAAGTGGCATTTTCTTGGGATTTTCCCTTATAAGTTTTGGACTTGGCTTTGGTATGATACTTCCTCCATCCGCTGCCCTCCTTAGCACCAAAACGGCGCCGTTTTGGCCCAAAGGAAGGCACATGTGCCCTCTTTTTTTATAAATATTTTAAGGTACTGACTGGTACTAAAAAGATACTTCGCAATATTGAAAAAATACTTCATAACCTTGAAAATTTATTTTAGGATCCTGAAAAAATATTTCAGGGTATTGACTAGTGCTAAAAAGATACTTGAGGATATTAACTGGTATTAAAAAAAATATTTCATGATCTTAAAAATTTATTTTAGGATCTTTAAAAAAATATTTCAAGGTACTGATTGGTACTAAAAAGGTACTGACTGGTACTAGAGAAATACTTGATGATCTTAAAAAATTATTCCAGGGTATTTATCGGCACTAAAAATATTCTTTAGGATTTTTTTTTAGGATCATAAAATAATTTTTCAAGATCATAAAGTATGTTTTTAATATCATTCAATACCCTAAAATATCTTTTTAGTACTAGTCATTACCTTGAAAAATATATTAAAAAAAAGAAAATATTTTTTTTTTTTAAAAAAAGGCACAATTGTATTCCTTTACACCAAAACGGCACCATTTTAGCACAAAGGTGGGCAGCGGATGGAGGAAATATCGGACCAAAGGTTGATAAGTTTCACAGTCGCATAACTTAAATAAAGATCTATGAAATCATGAAATACAAGCAGAAACAATCCTAATGTCAAAAGTTGAGAAATCATCAAGCCAAGATCACCCACCAACTGATTTCTAGCGCTGATGTGGGGTGAAGAGGGATTTGGAGGACACGTTAAAGAGGAGAATTTTTGGAACTTGTACAATCATCTCTTGTAATCTTTTGTTATATAACAAACATTTCTTTTGGAGCAAGTGAATAACAACTCCTCTTTTACTATTTGCAATAACAAAACGAGTATTAATAACAATATAAAGCACATTAATAAGTTGTCGCCTCTATGATAAAATTTACCTTTCCTAAAAAATAAGTGCATAACAAACGCCAGGAAAAAATATTCTTTTTTGGCTCAACAATAACAAATAAGACATTAACAGAAAATTTTTCAATACACACGCACCCTATTCTTTGCATGAGATGAGGAGGATAGAAAGATTAAAGGCCCTAAAGGAACTAAGGCATTACTTCTTCAAGTAGTTACACACACACACACATATGAGAACGCTATAATGAGAGATGTAAACCCATTATTAACTCTTTTATTTGACGCGTACTGAAAACGAACACACGGCTAGATGGAGTGGACCAATTGTAGTTCAAGATTTAAATTAGTCTCGCACTTGAATTGGCTATTAGATTCAGAGAAGTAAGTTGATGATTGATTGGTTTCATTCTGTTACGAGTTATGTGGAGTATGAGGATGTGTTGCGTTAAATGAGGGCTCATTGGTTATAAGTTTTTTTTTTCCATCAAAATAATTTTTTCAATGCTAAATTATATAAAGCCCCTGAATGTGTTGGCAGTTTCATATTATCTTTGATATTTTAAAGTTTAAATTTAACTCCTAATTTTTTTTATTATTAACCCTCTACTGGTGACAGATCATTATCTTTTTAATATAAATTGCCATGTCAAATTAAGAAATACACGAGGCATCCTATGCAAATGGCCAATGTCATTAAACCCAAACTGGACACTGAATGAACCGATCAGGATATTAAGAGCTAGTTTGGTTTGAGGGAAGGGGAGAGAGAAATCTTTTACCCTTTCTTTACAAAAAAGCCCATAGAAACTTTTAAATATTCTTAAAATATACTCTTAACAAAAAAGAATATTCCCTTCATTAATGGCAATTTGGTCAATTCCCTTCTTTCCACACCCTCCCCTCAAACCAAACACAGCCTAAGTCAATGGTCAGTAATTCAAATTGGAATTAAATAAGAGCTAACCCGGGGCTAAATTGTAATATTCCAAAAAAAAATTCATTGTTAGGATCTGATTTATTAATTAATTTGCGGCATAAAATAGATAAACACATTATTTGAGACATATAAACATAAAATTACGAAAATAGTAAAATATGATTGAAAGTTGTAAGTAGTATATCTATTAATAATGAGTTGAATTTTGGAAACAAAAGAGTTGAATTTAAAGGGATTATTTAATGGTTAATGGAAATTTTTGTATGATTATTTTGGTTTATTTGAATGTTAATAATGCACGGAATTGAGTATTGATTACGATGCTGGATTTGTGATGTTGAACTATTGGACTATATATTGAGTTGTGTTAGATTGTACGAAGTAGTGGTTATGAGAGGATTGATGCTATTATACCATGTGATATAGCCATCATTTGGTACCCAGTAGCTGGCTTTAACATTCTCAAAGCCTTTGGTATCACACTTCCTTGACCAGGTTAAAGGTCAACTCAACAGATACATGTGACCCTTTCCCATATTTTAAAGAAATGAAACCATAATCTAATGTGAGTTTTTTAGGTTTTGGCCAAACTACGCCTCACTGTTGGAGAGTTTAGTGCAGGCTTGTCATAGGGATGAGTCATGTCATTGTTATAGCTCACGAGTTTTATTGGCGGCTATAAAGATGGTTGTGGCAGTCCTTTGCATACTTAATTACTCCTTAAGTTATTATTGATTATGAAAAACTATTTATACTTTATTATGTAAATTGACATTTAGCATGTTTAACTATCTTGTGATCATTCTCTGTATACTTCTTAAATTGGAATGTTGGTTATTGGGTTCGTGGGACTCACCCCATTGCTTTTACCATATTTCAAGCAAGATCCATATGTGATATCTTTAGGGAAGGCTTGGAGGTAAGTTTCCATTGCGCAATTGTAAGCTTCCTCTTTTTGGTAATTATGTGTTGACTTTTTATATTGCCACTTAAGGCTCATTCACAGCCTAATATAACTTATGAAACTATTTTGAGAATTGTATGACTGGTTTTTCTGTTGTACTATGTTGGAGTGTGGGCAAAAGAGGCCTGAGGCCTTAATTTTCAATTATAACTTTTGATCGTGGATCCACTTTTGTGCAATATAATCTTAAAAAAAAAAATTATGGTTCTATATGAAAATGGAATCATTCAGGAAAGTCATGAATTGTGATTGATGAGATTATAGTTGTGGGAAATAATATAAGGCCTATTGGTAAATTGTGTTCTCGGGCTTCAAATGCCCAAGGCCTAATTATCATACTATTGACTGATTTGTGATTTGAAAGGAGGTGCTCAACATTTTATAACCATTGAAGACCAACGTCTCTCTCTTTCTACCATTGTTATTCTATAAGTGTTTTGGTCAAATCTTTTTTACTATGTTACACCTATGTAATTGGTTTCATCCTTTTCTACCATAATGGTACTTAATGAATTAATCAATTGTTTTGTAATTGTTAAATGCATGGTAAATTAGGAGGTTGTTATGCAAGCAGGTGAAGAAATGGAGATTTCAAGGTTATTAATATAAAATATAAAAAAAATAAATAAAAGGTGAATTAAATTATTTTTTTTAAAATGGGTTAAATTGGATATGTGGTCGGACCAAATAAGTTATGTGACATATTTGTTGGTTTTCAGCTTGAACTAGCCAATCTGGTTCGATTTTGACAACACTGCAAATGACTAATTTTCATAAAACCCTTGAATTTTGACTGATTACAGATAACTCCTTAAACTTTGATTTACAAATAACCTTTTTGACATTTCAAAATTTAAATTGAACTCCCTTAAAATCTTGATTTATAATATTAAATCCCATATTGTTACATTTATCATTTTAATAAATTATTAAGATTTTTACTATCATTTGTCAGGTATAATAGCTTCTTTATGGAAAAAACTAGAAGAATGATTTTTTAAAAAAATAAAAATGTCACCATTTATATAACATTTGCATAATTTCTTAGGACAATTGAGCTTTGATAGTTTAAATATTATATTAGTGTTAGATGATAGCTTTTTCCCTCATTAATTCTTTATTAGTAATGCATATATATTTTTTTGAATAAGATGTTCAATGTTTATTCTTATATTTTGTTAATATTCTTTTTCTAGTTTTTTTTTGGTAAAAAAAGATATTTTAACTAACAAATGATAGTTAGATCTTAATAAATTTATTAAAATAGTAAAAGTAACAACATGAGCTTTAACGTTATAAATCAAAATTTAAGAAAGTTAAATTTAAATTTTGAAATGTCACGAGTTATTTAAAACTGATCAAAGTCCAACAAGTTATCCGTAACTAGTTAAAGTTTATGGGGTTTTATAAAATTAGTAATTTGTGTTAGGATATCACAAGTCATATCTTAATCTAACGTAATAAAGTTTATTAAAAAGATAAAGGTTAATTAATGGCATATGTAAATAATAATAATAAAAAATGATTATATGGTTAAATTTTAACTTTGAAATGTCAGGGATTATACACAACTGACCTGGGGGTTTTATATAATGGAGAAAACTTACATCCAATAATTGCTTTAATGAATATCCAATTCCTTATGAATTATTGTCATTTATATCTTTAAAATATATCATTGAATCTTATTTGGTTTAATGTTTTTATTTTTAATGCAGAAATTTTTCTTAGTCACACTCATATTAAAATGAGTGGGTCCCATTGTAAAGAGAAGAGAGAGAAAATATTAGTAAAATTCACTCACTTTTATATGAGTGTAGCAGAAAAAAATATTTCTACAATAAACGCAGAAGTATTAAACTCTTCTTTTAAATATATTATCATCATCTTTTAAATATATCTTAAGATATATCTCAAAATGAATTTACGTTTTATTAGTGAAAAGACAAAAATTTTCTTACTTAATTTTTTTTTCATAAGAGCATTTATAAAATAAATAAAATGATTACAATATAAAAAAAAAAGATATTTACAAGACAAAAAAAAAATATTCAAAAGAAACCAAAGACTTAACAAGAGTATTTAGCCATTCACAAGAGAAATAAGGAGTGCAATAAATTTCAAAATATTTCAAGCATTTACGGAAATAAAATTGCTTTCATAGGTTTAATAAGTGAAATTTTCCCTTTAAAAATATTGTTAAATTAATCATAAACATGTTTTTATTTAATTTTATGGAAAAAAAAATTTTGGTAGAATGGATTTTGATTTTTATGAAATACTCCCTCAAATCTTAAATATAAAGTTCAATTAACTTTTTGAGGAGATTAAATAATCTAATTAAATTATTTTAAAGTATTTATATTTATCTTTTTTTCTCTAAACTAATATATTTGAATTATAAATTGATATATAATTTAATCATACACAATATATGATGTAATTAAATAATCTATTTAATTTTCTTAATATCTTAAAAAAAATCAATTAAATATTATATTTAAGTTACATGTACTGTAGTTGCTACTTGCTAGTTGCTGTTTAAAGGTGTTGTCTCTTGCCAAAATCTCCTCAGTCCTTAGTTAATCTATTAATTAATTAATAATAAAAAAAAAGTCTTTCCTCGTATAAAGTTCCAATCCCTTGTTGCCTTCCCCTTTCTGGGAGTTTTCCGGAGTCTCAGAGTCGAGCCTCACCTGCAACTACCTCTCAAGCCACCTCGTTCTGCAGCCGCCAGCCCAGCCTTCGTCGTTCGCCGGCATCGCCAATCTTTCCTGTCGCGATATCGCAGCCAGGTATATACTGGAAACCACCTTTCCGAATTCGCCATCAAATATCGCTCTCTGGTTTCTTCTTGCTTTCTGCATAAACAAGTTCTTTGTAAAAGGAAAATGAATCTTTGAGGATGAACTTTTTCTGAAATACTGCCTTTGTAAGCCCTAAACTTGTTCTTAAATGGTGTCTTAGTAAGCCCTCAGTCTCTTCCACCTGGCAACACGCTCAAAATCCCTAGTTGAAGTCCCCTAGGGACAAACAGCATTGCCTTTGCTCTCTCATTTTCTTTTCTACGTATTCTCTCTTTGGGGTCCTTAATTTGAATATAGCTAATTAGAATAGTTAGATAGTTACATTTTCTGGTTTTGCAAAAGGCCATCTAATGTAAATGCCATTCTATGTTTCTTCCTGTTTTTTTGGCTTACCTTTCAATTCGTTCGTTTCGAAATCAAACTAATAATCTGGCTACTCACGAGTATGCCAAGAGCTATTACCATTATTGTCTTTATCTGCTGAGATCCAAATAAAATTTTATTTGTAAACAGGTTAGTAATTATAGAAAGAGATACATCATGTAATTATTTTAAGCTCACTTTTCTTACTATTAAGCACTGTATTTGTGTGCTACTTTCACTAAAAGAAAATATGTGGTTGATGTCCCGGTAAAACTGTATTGCTTTTTGATATAGATATTGTCCAATAACCAAATCCAACCCTGGTTTTGCTTCCACGCCTGGGAAAAGGATCGTACACATTCATCTTGGATGATGCTACTGATAAGAGAATAAGGAATGTATAACCCCTGGGTTCATAATTCCATGTTTGCAAGTTGGAACACCTCACTTGTTCTGATTTCATAACAGCTCATGCATTCGTATTAGAACGTGGCACCTTGTTTTAAACTGTAGCTATTTGTCAATATTTTGTAGTGCGCTCTGTGGTTAAGCATTTTATTTTACCATGTTGAGATTGGAAGATCACATTGAAGTACAAGATAAATACTAATATTATTAATCCTTAATAATGAAAGAGTATTATGTAGGCAAGAATAGACTAACTCTAACCTTAAAATCTATCATAATCAAATCAAATTATAATATTTAAAAGATATATTCCTAAATATAATATTCATATCTAATCCTAATAAATATTAAACAATATCCCTAATAATAATAATTAATTAATATTTCTAAACTCAATATTCTCAACACTCCCCTTCCCTCAAGGGGAATTGATATTCAAAAAAATAATGATCCATAGCCTATAACTCAAACAACAAAGGCCGAGGTAATAATCCACCAGCTTCACCAGAAGCTCGAACAACAAATATTACCAAACCTTACTAGAGACCAAACCAACAATGAACTGTCTCACTAGGGACCAAACCAACAACGAATGGTCTCACAAGGGACCAAACCAACAAACGAACTTCTCACCAAGGATGAATACCAAATGGTCCAATACTTTGAACGTCTCACCAACGAATGCAGCCAGAAGAATACGAAACTCAAATGTCCAAATCTGAAACCATGAGATACGAGAACTCAAATGTCCAAATTTGAAATCATGAGATACGAGAATGAAACCACTAAGGGTAAAAGATTCTAAGATACGAGAACTCAAATGTCCAAATTTGAAACCATGAGGTATGAGAATGAAACCACCCGGGGTAAAAGAAAGAATCTTAATTTTAAGACTTTGATACCATGTTTGAGATTGAAGGATCACATTGAAGCATAAATATTAATATTATTGATCCTTAAGAGTAGAAGAGAGTACAATGAGCCTTTTATATAGGCAAGAATAGACAAACTCTAATTCTAAAATCTATCATAATCAAGTCAAATCAAATCAAATCATATCATCTTAAAGATTCGTATCATCTTAAAGATATATTCCTAAAATATAATATTTATATCTAATCCTAATAAATACTAAACGATATCCCTAATAATAATAATTAATTAATATTTCTAAACTTGATATTCTGAACATATAACATTTGTAGAATGCTGTTAGATAGTTGCATTTTCATTTAATTTTTTCTATGACATTTGATATATGCTTTTTTAAAATTATCAATGAAATTGAGTTTTATACAATCTGGTAATAAAATTTTATTTTTGATTTTGTGATAAAAATATTTAAGTTGATGTCAATCAATTATAATATAGCCATATTGTTTCTAAAAAAAAGATAAAAGTATAAAAAAGAACTTAAATTTGATAGTGGTATAATAGTTGATTTGTTATTATTTCCACTCCCTCCTTTTGCATACCAACGTAACATTAAAATCATTTCCCTTCCTTCCTATACCCCTTTGTTGAACCAAACTGACCCTTATGGTTCCAAAGTGTCATCCTCATTTGTTTGTGCTTGCAGGTTGTCAGTGATGGACTCAAACAGTTTAGTTGAAGAGAATGGAGCTTCAGAGCCTACAAATAGTGTAGAAGAGCCAACTAACGGTGTGGAAGAGGCTTCTGAGCTTTCTTCACCACTCCTAAATGCTGTAGATGATGGGAAAGGTATAAATTTTTGTATGTTTGATGTAGGCCTTCTATAGCTGCTCTTGTTATCGGATTGGGATTTATACATTTGATTGAAGCCCTCAAGTTTATGAAATATTAATAATGAATTTTTTTGAAGTCTATATTATAATAGAGTGTTTTTTTGTTTGTTGATTCCATTCTCATTTCATACCCTTTTTCATCCATTCCCTTGTAATCTTGCTAGATCTTCTACTCAACATGGTCAATCACCATGTGATTTATTTTTACTGGGAATTGGAAAGGGAAAAAAACAAGCACTAGAATAATTCAGAATATAAAATTTTCCCTAAAACGACTCAAGCAAACCAGAAACTCGGACCTTTAGATGAAGAAATTATTAATCCTTTTGGAAGCTCAGTCAACTGGGGTAACTGCATCAATCATGTCCTAGACAAAGTCTTTGAACTAGAATAAATACTAATGATACTGAATCTCAATCAGCCATTGCCCATTCAGCCCCCAAAAGTTACTTGATATAATTATATGGCCCAAGTACTTCACAAAGCAATAATTTCTAAGGTCCAGTGAGGATAAAGTCCATGCCTTTGCATCTATCAAGAACTTCAAATCTTAGTGGAGAAGCCATGCTTCTGAATGTACAATAGAAGATTCTTGCTTCTGGCAAGCAATTTCTCTGCTTTGAGCCTGTTGGGGGTTTCATTGCTTACAGAGTAAACTGTTAGATGCTAGCATAGGAAGAAGGGAGCAAGACATTGTTTTAGTTATTTGCCTTTACCGTTGTTTGCTTACAGAGTTTTATGGAAATTTATTTTAGTTATTTGCCTTTACCTTTATTTGTTTTAGTTATTTGCTTATAGAGCCTGTTGGGCTTTCGTTGCTTACAGGATAAAAATGCCTTGGTCATTATATTATGCAGCAGCCTTGTCCATGTATGATATGCTTTTGGCTGTACTTGTTGAACCTTGGGCTCATGATGTCAGCTATTACTATTAGATTTAGGAACTTAGAATTTTCGGTGGTTTAGTTTCAATGGTTTGACTATATTAAGGAAGACAGGATTTGAGGAAATTTTTATGTAGCTATTGCATGATGCATATGGCTGGCGGAAAATGCTTATATCTTAAGGACAAAAGTTGATCCTGTAAGGGATGGGATTATTATGACATTTATTTTGGTTTTTTAGCTCATGGTTTCTTCAAGGAGTTTCCTTGAGACCTTGACCATTGTGCTGGGAGGTTTTGGAGCAATTCTGTTATACTATGATTCTCATCTTTTTTGCCATAATTTTTGTATGCTTCCTTTATGTAAGGAGGTCTTATTATTTTTTTGTCTGTAGTTTTCCCCATCCATTGATGCTACTTCTTACATTAGACAGTTAATGATGTTCCCAATTTATTATATGTTGCTAACATATGGAATTGTCTTTGTTCGAACACCTTTTCTTTCAACAGAAGTTGCAAAGAAGAAAAAGAAGAAAAATAAAAGCAAGTGAGGAAAATTCCTGGTGTTAATGATTTTTCTCCAAGTTAAGCCATTTTGCTGAAGTTCTAATTTTATCTTTGTATGATAAGGAAAAAGAAAGAACTACCTGAGCAGACTGATCCACCGACAATTCCTGTTCTTGACCTTTTCCCATCTGGAGATTTCCCTGAAGGAGAAATTCAGCAGTACAAAGATGAGTAAGTATATGATGGAAAAGTTTTTAGCAATATTTGTAATTTTACTTTCAAATTTCTATTGCAAATTTGGTTTGACTTTAAATTCCAGTAACATGAATGTCAGTTCGATCTACTATTGTTTTTCTTTGTTTTTCTCCCTCTCTATTTCACATGGACACAGGTGACCTTTTTCCTCTGCATTTTTTTGTACTGAAAATTTATTCTTGGACTGACACTTGACCTTTTCCCTCTGCTCCTTTTTTAATAATTGTTTTCTTTTGAATATCTAAAGATTTGGCTTTCAATACCTTATGATAAGGCTTTCTTGATGTTTTCTATTGAATATTTATACTTGATGCAAAACTGAAGTCTGTTGCTGATCATTATGCTTTAAGCATTGCTCTCTAAATCACCATATACCTTTACTGAGTTAATATCTATATGCCAGTAACCTCTGGAGAACTACATCTGAGGAGAAGAGAGAGTTGGAGCGCCTTCAAAAACCAATATACAATTCAGTTCGTCGGGCCGCTGAAGTTCATCGTCAGGTTTTGATTTGCCTCATTTGGTCTCAAGATTAACTTTGTTTTAATGGACGATCTGTGTAATGAAAATGAGGGAGAGAATAATTGAAGATTGTAACTTTGACTTGTCTAAATATGGAGGGAGAATGATATTGTAAGTGTAGAGATGATATAATTTGGTTCAAATATATATAAATCAGAGTGTAAATTAAGTAGACAAACATACAAGCTAGAAAATAGAAAACAGCAAAGGAAAATGGAACTGTTCTAACGATTTGCAAGGCTAGACTCTCCCAAACAACTCAGACATCCTACCTTGGTCCTGCTGATCCCTAAATTGCATTTATTCCCTACCTCTCTCTTCTTCAACAGTCAAAGGTAGCTAATTTAGTTTACCTCTTTCAATGATTCTGCATCCCCTGAGCCCCCCTGACCCATTTCTCATTCTCCCCCTTATTTGTCCCTCCCAGAATAGTTCATTAAAGGCCCATATTTAATTTTGTTCCCCTTTTTGAGTTGGTGTGCAAGGGCGAAGGCCCATTTTTGTATTGAGAAAAAACAAATATTGAACGTACTGCCTTTTATTTTAAGTTGAGGATACTATGAAGAGAAAGTTGCTTAAAAAATCATATTACATTTTTTAACGTTGAGATATTCTTTTTATCAGTGTTAATATATAACAAGGATATATTATTGTTGTTACAATGTGATATTTTCTTTCCTGTCTGATTTATACTCTGAGTGTGGTTGTTATGCTTTCCCCCTTTGGTCTCGGTTAAAAATTAAGAAACAATATCTTCTTGTCCATCTTTATATTTTATTTTTTTCTATTTTATTTTTTAATTGCATTTAAAGTGTGGTTAAGAAAATTCGATTTGTTCATCAATCACATTTTGGGTTGGGAGTGTAATTGGCTAGCAGTATATATCTACTTGAAGGGGCATTCTTTATGAAATCAGGTTCGCAAATATATGAGAAGCGTTATAAAGCCTGGAATGCTGATGACTGACTTATGTGAAACATTGGAGAACACTGTTCGTAAGCTAATCTCGGAGGATGGTCTGCAAGCAGGCATTGCATTCCCCACAGGATGCTCTTTAAATTGGTTATCCTTTGAAGCTTGATTTTGTTTTTCCTCTCCTCATTTGTGGTTTCTACCCAGAATTAGTTTGTAATTAGAAATTCTTTCACCTCCAGGGTTGCTGCTCACTGGACCCCAAACACAGGAGATAAGACTGTGCTTCAACATGATGATGTAATGAAGTTGGATTTTGGAACTCATGTAGATGGTAAATCCTAGAAGTCTTAATTTATTCTGATGCTTGTATTGTTAGAATTATTTTTCATAACTGGTTGCTGGTTTAGTGCTCTGCCCAACCTCTTGTTATGATTTTTGTGTGCAGGATGCATAGTCGACTGTGCATTTACAGTGGCATTTAACCCTATGTTTGATCCACTGCTTCAAGCCTCTCGTGAAGCAACCAATACGGGCATCAAGGTATAGAAGCTTCTGTATTGGAAAAACTATTGAAGTTTGATTGAGTTTTGTTGAAAGAGGAGTGTCTAGATGTGTTCTGACACTACTATCACTATTACCAATAAATGTCGATTGATAACTTGAGTGTCCTTGGTCTCCCTCTGTATCTCGTTATTTGGCTAAAGACTAGTGGCTCAATCCAAAGCTGCACTGAACACCAACACTACAAAATCAAACATGTACCCATTCTCTGGTTTTGTGATAGAATCAGTTATAGCTTTTTGGATGAGGTTTTTATTGCATAAGACTTTGGTGCAAGTTGGAGAGGTTTTCATCTGAGGTGTTTTTCTCTGATGACTTTCCTTGTGACAGTGAAAGCAGAGCTAAAGAAAATACTTATTTGTTTTGGTAGGTGTGGTTAAACAAGTGGATCCTGTTTCACGTTCACCTTAATCAACATGGTTATCATAATAATGTTAGGGCTGTTGAATTGTGATAGCAGACTACTCTTCCTTGTTTATTCTGGTGGAAGGAAATGCAGGAATGAGGGAAATTCAAGGTTTGACCTGGTCAGTTAAAGAACTGCCATAATAACCAGATTAAATGATGAAATAATAATGAACAGAACAGAAACAGAAAAAAAAAGGGGGGGGGGGGGAACGAGATCGGTTTGCATTAAATGAAAGAGAATTGAAACTTATCATGTGATTAACATCTTTCACATTGCAAGGAATTTTCTATTTGTTTGCTAAAAATCACAATGACTTGTTTGATTTGATAAATCTCGTCAGCTGAAGTTTTTTCATGCTACTTTTCTTAGTGTAGGTTCTGACTTAATTTGTGTGTTTTTTTAGTGTTATTGCATGTGCGCATGTGTAATTGTGCATAGGTGTAGATTTTCGGTTATATTTAGTTTCTACCTTGCATTCTTGCAAGGTGATTCTGATGTTTTGTTTGTTATTTTTAGAGTAGATAAAGTTTGAGAAACTAAATAATAACCGTGTTAAGAAATGGTAATATAACAGTGCATTCTGTTTTACTTCTACATTGATATATTGGTTAAGTAAACAATAAAATTGCCGCAACCATTTTTTTCCAAATTACGTTTTCTACATAATTATTTGGTATGTGTTGCTTAAGCTGTATTATAGTTAGTTCCACTAAAATGTTATGACTAACTGTACAGGAAGCAGGAGTTGATGTGCGTCTCTGTGATGTTGGTGCTGCAATCCAAGAGGTCATGGAGTCATATGAGGTTGAGATTAATGGGAAAGTGTATCAAGGTAAGATGCTGGGGTGAATTTTTTGCTCGATATCCTGGTTCTCTAGTATATTCTTTGACATGAATTGTATTTTTATTTGGTCCATATTTTTATCCTTGTCACATTCTGTTTTATTTGAATGAACTTGGCGTTTAGCTTTCTCATTTCATTATTGTCTCATATCATGTAAAACTTAAATGATAGGCACTCTTTGAGGGGTCATGCTTATTCTGACCCCAAATATAGTAGTCACAAGCATAAGAATCACATCGGATTTCAGTTGGTGTTACCAGTCCATAAGAAGAGGAATATTATTCTTCAAACTACAAACTTTACATTAATTGTTGGTTCTTTTAGTAAACAATACGTCATGGAAATGTGGGATTTGTGGATTATGTTGTTAATCTAATTGGAGAGGCATGTGATAAAAGTGATATTGTATTCTTCCCTAAAACCTAAAGCAGGTGACAGAAAGGACTAAAAGAAGCAGAGATAGGGTATTGGGAGCATGGTGAGGGTAGGGTAGATGAAGAGGGAGTGGGCAGTGGTGAGCAGTGTTTAGAGGACCTATCTATGGAACTCTGAGTCTCACTTTAGAGATATGAGTCTTTGGGAAAGGAAGTGTTTTGTGGAGTCTTTTACACTAGCCAGTTTTATAGAATTTTGGTCATTTTGTTTTGAGATTTTTTGTGTTTTCATATTTTGGATGTGTTAGCCTTTAACATTTTGTATTTTCTTCATTCTAATTCAAAATTTTCTTTTATATAAAAGAATGTTCCTTGGGAAAAAGCTTAACAATTGTGGTACTGATAAACCATCTTGTTTGCTTCTTGTTTCTTGTTGTACCTTGCGTTATTTTTTCTCCTGTTTGGATGAGGGCTTTTTGAAAGCCATACAAATTCTTTGTAAGAAAATATGCCTTGTTCATGGGGGAAAACATTATACTGTATACCTCAGAATTGAGATCAGAGTTTTCTGTGCATTTGATACTTGATGCTTTATCCAAGTCAAAGTTTAAGATTATCATTAAGAAGTGAGATTCTTATGATAAAGTTATGCACTTGTACTTTTGTCTCAGTTTCTCCTTTAGAATATCTGAGAGTAAACTGCTTCTTATAATTTGAATGATATTGTAGTGAAGAGCATACGGAATTTGAATGGACACAGCATAGGCCGTTACCAAATCCATGCTGGTAAATCAGTTCCAATTGTGAAAGGAGGAGAGCAGACAAAAATGGAGGAGGGTGAATTTTACGCCATTGAAACCTTTGGATCAACTGGTACTTGTCCTTGCTTTAGATGCTGGGAATTTATATTAGAATTTAAATTCATATTAATACATGATTTAATTTCTCTTTTATGTTTAGGGAAAGGATATGTAACAGAAAATTTGGAGTGCAGTCACTACATGAAAAATTTTGATGTTGGTCATGTCCCACTGAGATTGCCTAGAGCAAAGCAGCTGTTGGCTACTATTAACAAGAACTTCTCTACTTTGGCCTTTTGTAGACGGTATTTGGATCGCCTTGGGGAAACTAAGTACTTGATGGCATTGAAAAACCTGTGTGATTCTAACATCGTTCAGGTATCTCTCATCACTGCTTCCATATTAGGGAAATACATGATCAGAACATATCAATTTTTGCCCATGTTCTAGATCCTTATAGTTTTATTCACAAAGAAATTCCTTAGTTTATTGGCTCATAATTTGTGCTCATGTAGTCTTTTTGGCTTTTCTCTTCGGGGTTTTTTATTGTCAAAAAATATTTTTTTGGAAAAAAATTGGGAAAATCTCATTAATCATTAAGGTCTCTAGGACCAGAAAAAAAAAATAAAAAAAGCATTCCTCTATATATATAAAAAAAAGTCCATGGTTATCTTATTGACATAAATGGGCTTGTCAATGATCACTTTATAACTTGTGAATATAGTCATATACACTTGTCAACAGAAATTGTTTTAATTAGTATAAATGAGCTTGTCAATGACCATTTTATGACTTGTCAATAAGAGCTAGTTTTGGTAATATGGATGGGCTTGTCAATTACCACTCTATGTCTTGATAATATACTTGTGAACAAGAACTGTTTTAGTTAACATATAGAAGCTTGTCAATGGCTGCTCTTTGACTTGTCAATATAATCACTTACACTTGTCATTAAAGTAAGTTCACATTTGGAATCTTTTATCACTGAGGTTCCTAGGGACTTGTTTTATAGAGGAATCTATAATGAATTTTTTTTTATATATTTTTTCTGGTCCTTGGAACCTAAATGAGATTTTCCCCAAAAAAAGAAAATATCAAGATCAAATTTATGTTTAAGATTTTATTTTGGCCCACAAGTAGCTCATTTTGTTGCCCCATGGCTGTTGACAGTGGTGGTGATTATCTAGAAAATCCATGTAGCGAGATGGGGCACGCCCATTTTGTTTCTAATGATTTTACCTTTTCTTGTCTTTTATTTTTGAATTTTCTTGTTTAACCAAGTTCCTTACTATACTTTAAAACTCACGAGATGTTGAGTGTTTTAAGTGAATATAGCAGTTGTATGATCCTGAAGCCCACTTAGACGATGCTTCTGTTTACAGAAGAGTCTAATTTCTTTTTTCTCGGTTTTTTTAATGCAGCCCTATCCTCCTCTGTGCGATGTGAAGGGTAGCTATGTATCACAATTTGAGCATACCATCTTGCTCCGGCCAACATGCAAAGAAGTGATCTCAAGGGGGGATGATTACTGATATAGCTTCCTAATAACTTATGCTATGCTGATGAGTATACTAGTTCCCTTTTCAGGTTGTATGAGTAATCTTTTCCAATTTAGTATTTTGAGTTTCTTAAACGGTAATTTGGATTGTGCTAAACAATCACTATAGGAATTATTAAATATTTATAATATTTTTTATCCGAAGAAATATGGGTATTTTCAGTTGAAGTGGGTACATTTGGGGGGGGGTATTATTTTTCTAAATTTCGGTTTTTTGGTAGTTTGGATTATCTTCATTAACCAAAGTGAAAAGTGAATGGATATATTTGAATAGCGAAAAATCCAATTCGGGCTTTTGTTTGGTGCAAAAAATGAAATAAAGTAATTCAATAGTAAAAAATAAATGAGAAAGTGACAAAGCAATGCCATTTCACTTTGGAAAGTCTCAAAAAGTTTTATGAAATAGGCAGAAGTCTCAAAAAGTATTATGAAATAGGCAAATGATAGAATGGTGATCGGGTAGGAATATAAGATTTTGAAGTTTAAGTATTTTTACTAAATTGTCCCATTTTTTAAAAAAGGGGTAAGAACCATTGTCAAAGCTTTGTTGGCCGACACCAATCTACCAGTTGGCCGATTGCCAAATCTCTAGCTTTGATGGTTAGAACTTTTGTGATAACTTGAGTATGACAAATTTATAATTAGTAATTTGGGTATATATATTAACAACTTGAGAAAGTTGTTAATTGTTATTTTTAAGTTATCATTATATATATTCAAGATGTCAATCACGTCTAATAGGGGTAAAATATGACTTACTAGGTTGTTGACATTTGGGGAGCTTAAGTTGTCAAGATTTATATCCAAGTTGCAAATTGTTATTATTAACTTGTCATTATCTATATTCAAATTGTCAACAATACCCATGTGCTACAAGGTTGTTAACGTTGGGGGAGCTCAAGTTCTCACTATCTATATTCAAGTTGCTAATTGTTATTTTTAAGTTGTCATTACCTATACCTAAATGTCAACAACCTTGTAGGTCATATCTTACACCTGTCACGCGTTATTGACAACTTGAGTATAAATAATAATAATAATACTAATTAAAAAACAACAATTAGCAACTTGGATACATATTTACAACTTGAGTCATCCCAATGTCAACAACATTGTAGGTTATATGTTACTCCTACCAAGCGTCGTTGACAACTTAGACATAGACAATGACAATTTAATAATAGCAATTAACAACTTGGGTTATACATTGATAACTTAGAGAGTTTAAGTTGTTAATAAGTATACCTAAATTGCTAATTGCCACTCAAGTTGTCACTAGAGCTTTAGCCACCAGAGCTAGAGTTCAAGCAGGTGACTAGCAAGCATGGTGGTGTTGGCTCTCCTAAATAAAAAAGAAAAATGAGAAGAAGAGAGACGATGGTGGTCGATGCAGGAAAAATGGAGGTTCAGTGATAAAGAAACAGAAGATGGAGTGGAGGTGGTCGATGGTGGTTGAGGAAAGAAGAAGAGAGGGAGAAAGGATGGAGGGTCACGAGAGAAAATGGTTGTCCGAGCTCTCTCTTGCCTCTTTCTCCCTTTGGTAGAAATTGTGGTGTTGGTGGTTATGGTGGAGTGGTGGTTGAAGCTCGTTAGTGACGGTGAAGATGAAAATTGTCCCTAGCGAGGAAGAGGAAGAGAGGCGAAGGTGGAGGAAGCCAGGAGGCTGTGAAAGGAAAGTAAATAGTATAACAGCTTCACAACATTCATAATGGGATTTACAAGTTAAATAATGGTTTTGACAATAATTGTAAATGTTTTGATGAAAGAGTTTGTTGATGAAAATATGTAAATCAGGATTCACCAACATTTGTGACATTTCACCAAAATTCTTAATGGGATTGACAAGTTTATTAATGAGTTTTATAAAAGCATTTGCTAATGAAAAATGTAAGTTGAGATTCGCAAATATTTGTGGCATTTCATCAAAATTTGTAATGAGATTGACAAATTTATAATGGTTTTGATAAGAATTGTAATGGTCTTGAAAAAATCATTTGCTGATTAAAACATGTAAGTCATGATTCACCAACATTTGACAAGAATTGTAATGAGATTGACAATTTTAGTAATGTTGGTGAATCATGTCTAACGTTTTTTTCCATCAAGAAACACTATTATAAAAATGATTACAAATCTTATCAAACTTATTATTGCTCTTGTGAATCTCATTAAGAATTTTTTCAAAGGCACAAACTTAAGTACTCGATATGAAATCACCGCTTCCTCTTGTACATTTCCTTGTTGTCCATATCTTCAAAGAAGTGGTCGATTTGATTGGAAAAGTGAGTGATCACGAGTCATGATGGTTTCTTCCAAAGTTTCTTACCACCCACTTGCTTTGATTCAGATTTAGAAACTCATCTGCAAATTGATCTAACGACTTTAAGCGTCGATATGATTTTGATCACCACTTGTTGCTCTATTTTGTTCTCCACAATCTATGTGCCATGCGTGTGGGGCCAAAAGCATGAAAAAGAATAGATCAATTTTTGGATTGAACAAGGGAAGTCCAGAAGAGAGAAAGGGCAAGAAAAATAACAACAATAGTAAGATTGGGGAAAGTTTGAAGTAGAGATTAGTGGCTCTGGGAAGAAATGTTCTGATGTAGAGATCAACGGTGGAGAGGCTGAGGAAGAAGCTGGGAGTGGAGTTAAAAGAGGTGAAGCAAAGGGAAAGGGTAGTTTGGTCTTTTGTCCAAATATTCAAAAGTCAGATTCTTACATGTGTACCTGTCTGTCCTTTTCCCCTTTTAGTGGACATTGTTGGATTTTGGAAGTTCATATGGTATTTAAATGTTATCCTCCCTATATTATATTATAGTCTTACAAAATA
Source organism: Acacia confusa (assembly GCA_037074495.1). NCBI lineage: Eukaryota > Viridiplantae > Streptophyta > Magnoliopsida > Fabales > Fabaceae > Acacia > Acacia confusa. Next base: position 38,266,774 of record CM073502.1, on the reverse strand, counting down.
TATTCTTTTTTACCAAACTATGTATTGTATACGATACACACGCGAAGTGATGTTGCATATTTTGGTTTTTTGTATTAAGGTGTGTATTTATTTTAAAAGTTTTCACTAAAGAGCAATGTTATCATATAAGTTTTTTTAGGTTCAATGTTGATTCAGAACTATGAAAATTGAGCAATGTTGCTCTTTCTATTAAAAATTTAACGATCAACGTCAATTTTTTAATAATCAACATTAATTTTTTAACGGTATAGAATAACATTACTAAATTTTGAAACTCCTAAGGCGACATTGAATTTAAAAAACTTACAGGACAACATTGTTCCTTAGTAAAAATTTTCAAGGCAAATTTGCACATTTACCCTTTTTTTTAATATGAATATATGATCAATGCCATAACCCCTTTCAAGACTTATAGCGCAAAAGATTTTTGTCTCTCCTGATATGTGTGCTTCTGGAATTTGAACTTATATTCTCCTTTTTATGGGTGTGGGGCCGCTTATCCACTCAACCAATAGTTTATTAGTGCATATTCTACTTTATTATGTTTGTTGTGTGTTTTGTAACTAGTTTTTATTATTTTCTGTGGTTTATTTAATTATTTTGAACTAACTTTTTTTATAAATCATTTTGAACAAACTTGATCATAACTTTAGGGGTTTAAATTAAGTTTCCCTCTCAAACTTTGCTTGCTTTTGTAGTTTAAAACAGGGAAAATCCCAAAAAATACAATTCAAAATGAGAAAAGATAAATATGTGTTGCGAATTTATCAAATCCCATGTCAAAATTGAAACAAGAATATGGGATTTCCAATTCTGACCAAATTGCCTTGAATTAAAGGCACAAATTTTAGAGGTGAATAACAACTTCTATATCTATATTAACAACATCGGATTTTACATTAATGATTTCACTTTATGTTTGAAAACTTCATATCCAAAAACCAACACATGTCTAAGTATAATTTTGAGGGTACAAGTTTTAGGGATCAATAACAACATATGTATCTATATTAACAACATAAGACTTTACATTAACGACTTTATTTTCATATTTCACATTTTTATATCCCAAAAACCAATATAGGGCACAAGTTTCATGGGTTAAAAACAACATCCTCATCTATATTAATAACATCATATTTTTCATTAACAACTTCACTTTTATGTTTTATAGCTTTGTATCCCAAAAACCAACACAAGCCTAGGAATAAATTTTGAAAGTAACAACTTGCAAGTTCAATAACAATATTAAATTTTATATTAACGACTTTACTTTCATGTTTCACAACTTCACATTCTAAAAACCAACACATGCCTTAGGGTAATTTGGAAATCAACAAGTTTCAAGAGTTAATAACAACAATGTGTGTGTGTACTTTTGAAATCAACAAGTTTCAAGAGTTAATAACAACAATGTATGTGTGTGTGGGTGTGTGTTAACAACATTAGATTTTATATTTAAGATCTCACTTTCATGTTACATGACTTCATATCCCAAAAACCAACATATGCCTAGGGATAATTTTGAAATTAACAAGCTTTAGAGATCAATAACAATATTTGTATCTAGATCAACAACATCATATTTTACATTAATGACTCCACCATCATGTTTCATAACTAAACTCAGAGCAATGTGATTATTTGGTTAGAATTGGAAATCTCAAATTCCTAATTCAAGTCTGACATGGGATTTGATAAATTGACAATACCAACTTGTTTTTTATCATTTTTAATTGTATTTTTCTAAAAATTTCCCTTAAAAAAAAGATTTCTCCTAAATTCATCTTTTCTTCCCTTATAAGATAATCAAGCATCGAAGTGTGTGTGCTAGCCGCTCAACTTATAACTGAACATTGCCTAAACAGTCCCATATTTATATTTACTTCAAGCAAGGAGTAGAGTCGGGAAAACAGGTTGAGCTTGTTAGGCTCTAAATTTGTCAGGGTCAAGCTTAAGATTGTTGTCTCAAAAGTGAAAGCGAGTCTAAAAGGGCTATTTCTCTATGGCCGAGGGCCTACCCATTTTGGCTTGCATGTTTTTTTTTTTTTAAAAAAATATATTTATATGATAAAATATTAATAATTTTTATATACTTTATGAATGATGTTTCAAATATTTAGTTGTCATTATCTTTTTTTAGAATTAAGTTTCAGAAGAACATCTTGTATCAAGAATTCTAAAAATTTAAAACTTATAAAAGATATTTCTTATTTCATAAGTATTCTTATTAATTTTATATTTTTTCACTTATTTTCTAGTGATTGTGTAACACCCCCGAATTTCTAGCAGTTATAAAACATAAAATTTCCATGATTTCTATAAATAATTACTAAAATTCAAAATACCTAAATTCGGGAAGTGTCACCGCCGCACTTGTACTAGGACAAGTGCAAGACTTCTTATTACAGGAAATAAATCTAAACTTAAACAGAATGTTTATTTCAAAAAAATAAAATAAAAGAAAATAAATGAAAAGAAAGTAAATAACTAGAGTTTATTGTTCGTCATCCTCACTTCTCACTGCTAGCCCCAGTCTTTGAGACCTGTTCACTGAAATTCTGCTCCCCCGAAGGATCATCGCAGCCCAAGAATACACACATCAGCAAACGCTGGTAATCCTAATTAAATAAGGATAAAGTAAAATAAAACAGAAATAAGTAGGTAGATAATTAAATTTGATATGAATTGAAATAAAATAAATAAATTATAAAATAAATTAAATTAATTGTAAAATAAAATAAATTAATTCCAAAATAGAATACAATAAAGACATAATATGTGTATATGTATAAACTAAAAGGGTGTCATTGTTTTTAGAGTTTTCTAGTGGGAAGAGAACCGTGGTAGACCCGGATATCTTGCCAATCTACCCTGTGACCCAGAAACCTGCCAGTCACAAATCATCATCAAATTGACCATAGATCATTTTCTTCCTAGTGTGCACACCTCTTCCCAAAGTTGCTACCAGTGCCCCGGATATCCTGTCAGACACCACTTTGGAAAGAACGGACATATCGATTCACATCAAATAATTTTCTTTTCGAAGGCATAAAGCCTTAAAGTGTGTGTTCATCACTTTGGGAGGTACCATCCCAAAGCTATCCTCCCACTTGCTAATTTATTATAAGTAGTTTAGATTCATAAAATTCCTAAATTATTTTTATTAGATATATTCAGATATTTGTAACAACAATAATAATAAAATCCTTTAGTCCTACAAGAAAGGGTTAATTTTAATTTCACAGTTATAACTCTTTATGGGAGCTCGTGAGTTTTCTTAAATATAATCATTAAAATGATATCTCTATTTTATTATGATATTTCCCTAGAACTATAAAGTAAATACTCATGGGTTCCTATGAGATGTTCATGGGAAATTCTCAGGACTATCATTTAAACTCAACTTCTATCATCATCCCTTTTTTGAACTATAAAGTAAATTCTCATGGGTTCCTATAAGATGTTCATAGGAAATTCTCATGATTATCATTTAAACTCTCTCTCTCTCTCTCTCTCTCTCTCTCTCTCTCTCTATATATATATATATATATATATATATATATATATATATATGTCGTAGGAAAAGAGATGCAGCTGGAAGAGAATGAAATTGATTTAATTTGACATTCATCCATCCCAATTGAACTCACGAGCCCCACCTCCAATGCATTAATTCCCTCTTCCCAAATCAAATATTCACGCAGAAGTTACAGAGGCAACATGTTTTATCAAATCATCATTCCAATAGTCACGCACGGGAAACAAAGCAAGTAATCTAGTGTGTGTGTGTGTAGCTGGCTATATATCAGACTGGTCACTAGTCGGTAGCGAAAGCAAAGCAGAACACAGAACAAGAATGAAGGCTCATGTTATCATGATTGCTATAGCTAATTCAAAGTAAAAATAAAATATTAGGATAAGCCCTGAAATCATTGATTATATATATTCAAATGTGGTTTTAGGATTACGATTGATTAATGTATCTAGAATTAGGATTACAATCCATCAATTTCAATCAATGATCTAAGCTACAAACAATTAATCCTTATTGCTCTGGGGATTAGGATTACCTGGTCTTTGTGTTTGCTAAGCTCCTAAAAGAGAAGTTTTGCCGTAAAGAATTTTTCAGAGAGAGAGAGTTAATGAGCGATGGCTAAAGTTAGACGGCTAAACCTAACTTATAATTAGGCTCTTAGGGTTTAGTTATGACCTGGGCTTTGTGGGTTGGGCCTTTTTGTTTTTCTTTTCTTTTGTTTTTTTTACTATTACTAATCTAATGAAGAAAAATAATAAGTCACTTATTAAATTCTAATTTAAATTTATTAATTTTTATTTATTAATTTATTTATAATTATTACTATATTATTACTATGATAAACAAGGTGGGAACACTATATATAACAATTAGTGAATTATATAAAACCAACACCTAGGATTTTAAAGATATATGTATAATAAATATTATACTCTTAATTATCGCTTTAATAGTAATTTAGATATAAAACTATGAAATAATTTTCAAATTTCAAAGGAATATAATTAATATCAAACAATTAATAATGACATTTATTTTCCTGCATTTTATCACCAAATGAAACAAGCTCTCTATACCGGATGATTTACGTTGGTAATACCATAATCTAGTGAAAGCAAATCTTTTTATTTTTCCATTTTTTTTCAAAAGTGTTTTATAGTACATTCACGCAAATATAAATTTAAAACCTTATGCTTAAATGATCAAAGTGCAACATCCTATTGATTAGATGAGGTTTTACTACTATATTATTAATTTTAATTGTAATATCTATATTATTACTATTATTATTATTATTAACAATAATAATAATAATAATCTGGGGTATTACAGATTGTGTTGTTCATATCTTGTGCTGTTTATTTTATTGATTACTTACACTTTTCAAGACATATTTATAAGAAATATTTGTAATTTTGTTAAGTTTTCTCATTGATCATTTATAATTATGGTATGTGAACAATAATTTACTTTTAATTATGACCTAATGACTGTATTTGTTTGTAGTATGATACGTATCATTTGCACATTAATTTTGACAACATTTTGGTGTTAAATTAAAGCTTTCATTATTCTAATTCTATTATTTCTTTGAAAAAAGTTGAAAAATAATAAAAACTGTTAAAATAGTTTTGGCCCTTTAGCGCCATCCTGACCGTGATGCTTAAGGGTAGAGTCTCAAAAAATGATTGTTTTTCTTTAGTCAAGTCTAAATAAATGGCCCTTTATCGGCTTTGTGAAGGATTGGCTCTTTTTACCGGTTCTAGCATGGAGCAATGTACACCTCATTAGACTCACTCACAAAGGAGGCCCAAAACAGTGCCGTCAGCTACGTCCTTGGAGGATTTTTCTAACAGCTGTGTTTGCTCGTCTCTAGTTTAGTTTGATTTATTTTCTATGTATCAAAAAACTGTATACCTCAGCAATATTGTTAATTAGGAGGTTATTCTAAAACTTTACTCGGTCTTACCTCCTATGGATGAGGCTGGTGACGATATTTTAGTTTGGGGGAAATCTAACGATGGAATGTTCTTGGGTCGTAGTGCATATTTTTTAATAGAAAAAAACCCCCAACCCCTCCAGCCTTGTGTGTTCAAACAAATCTGGAAATGGAAAGGGGCAGAGAGGATCAAAGTCTTTATGTGGAAGGTAGCTCTTGATAGACTTCCAACAAATTTAAGGAGAATCTTGTGGTCCCTATCCTCGGCAGTATGTAGCTTCTGTAATGTTGGAGGAGAAGATATTTTACATGTTTTGAGGGACTGTTCGTATGCAAATAATTTATGGTTGAAGCTGCTTCTTCCCAGGCATGCAACATCCTTTTTCGAGAGGAATCTATGTGAGTGGATGGTATCTAATTTGAAAGGGAAGTTTGACAGAGGAACAAGGGCCCATTGGCCTTTGATCTTTGGGGTGACCATATGGAAACTATGGAGTTGGTAGAACTCCTTTTCTTTTGAAAACAATTTTGTGAAACCCAACAATCTTGTGAAAAAAATTTTACACAGTTGGAATCGGTTTACTGTATCTTTGGATGCTGGACCAAAATTGGTTGCCACGGAAACTGGTCAGGATACTAAGGGACATAGGGGCTGGCGTAGACCACCGAAAGGTTGGATGAAACTAAACGTGGATGGGGCATACTTTGTTCGTACATCGAAGTCTGGTTTCGGGGGTGTTTTGAGGAGTAGTAATGGGGATTGGATTGCTGGTTTTGTCAAAAGATATTGGAGTTTGTAATGCAAACTCTGCAGAAGAGTAGGCAGTGATGGAAGGCCTGAACTTAGCCTAGGATTTGGGATATAGGAAAATAGTTCTGCAATCTGGAGTCCAATGCACAAGATCTCATTTTTCGTATTCTAGATGACAATGTTCAAGCGGGTTCTCTGTTATTACTTCGGATTATGGAGATGAGGACAAGGAATTGGGTGGTCGACTTTCACAGTTTTCCGAGGGATCTAAATAAAGTGGCTGATGCACTTGTTGAGTTGGGCATTTCCAGATCTGTTATTTTAAATGACTGCCCTCTTTGTGTTTTAGGAATTGTGTAGATCATGAGAGAGAGATTGGGATTTAATTCCCTGTTTAATCTTTTGTTATTGTAATTTTGGCTTCTTAGCCTTCTTTATCAAAAAAAAAAAAAAAAAAAACTAAACACCTCATTTTGTCAACCAACAAAAAATGTCAACAACCATTTGATAGTTAACAATTTTCGGATCATAGGTGGGGTAAAAAGGCATTTAGGCATTAATAATGAATTTAGATATTATATATTTTGATAATTTAATACTGCTAGTTACTTATTTCAATTCTAATTATAAGACAAAATTTTGGCAAAAAAAAAAAATTGGAGATATTAATAAAGTTAATTAAATTTTTTTAAAATAATTGATACTTATTGTTTTTTCCTCTAAATTATTTTATTTAATTATAAATCGATATATAATCTAATAATACACAATTAAGTTACTTATTTAATTTTATTAATTTATCTAAAAAATAGGAATTTCATTTTATCTTATATTTATAGCGTAACGAGTGACAATATTTTTTTGGATCTGGAAGAAATTGTTGTTCCGTTCCTCATCCTGAACAGTTTCAAAAAGTGCAGAACTAGGTTTGATAGTTTGTTCATATCTTGAATTCAGTTCCAAGAATAAGATTATGATACTTATTAGTCTCTCTAATCCTTATTATAAGATAATAACTAACAAATATATTTAGTCATTTTCACAAGACACTTGTTTGTTTTAAAAAAAAAAATTAATTATTTTTTTTCTATATATGTTCATAATTAATAAGAGTAATAGGTAAGAGTAATTATTAATATAATATTAGAGTTTAATGCAATTAATAGAGATAAAATTAAAAATTATTTAAAGTATAAGATAACTTTATTGACTTTAATTATTTTTATTGATATATAAAAATTATCAATTAATACTTTATAATAAAAATCGGATAAAGGACGATAAATTATAATAAAGGAGCGCGTCCCTTGATATTATTATTTTAAAAGGTACAAAAATAATATGAGGGAAACTACAAAAGGACGATAAGAACAAATAGAAAGAAATCAAAAGCAGCAGTCCAACACACAGCAGCAACAGAGAGCAGCACAGCTGAAATAAAGAAAAGAAAAGGAGACAGGAGAAAGCAAATATTAGCCAAGTGCTGAGTCTGAAGAGAAAAAGAGAAAGCAATAAGAATCCATGCAAATTTAAAAAATAAAAATTAAAAAAGAGAGAGAATATTTTGAATATGATTAAATTATCCACTCACCATCCCTCCCAGAAGCCTTCACCCCTACTCGTGGTTTTTTGTGGAACACTCTGTTCACAAACAGCATCCTTAGAAGGATACCCCATCGGTGGAGGAGCAATCACCAGTGCCGGCGGCGGCGGATATGCCATCACTGGTGAAGGATATGAAACTGCTAATTCACCATTCAAATAATCTCATTCATTAATACTGTTAATCCCATTTACAAACACAAAATAATGATAAATTAGCTTATTGTGAGAGAGAGGAAATAACTTACCGGGTGGATCTTGTTGATTGTAATGATGATTCATGGTTTCTGAATAATAATGAGGTTGACGATGACCTTATGAACTATATGAAGAAAACCTAATTGAGATAATATATATGTGGTGGAGGATGTGAATGAGATTGAGATGCTATATAGAATATATATACAGGTAAAGGTGGGTGAAGGGAGGTGGGGGCGGTGACCAGTGTGAAAGCGCGTGGGAGGAGGTGGATTCGGGGAAGCATAGACGTTGGCATTTCTAAGGTTGCTTAATGCAATGTCTTTCCGGAACACGTTTCCCTGATCCCTGATCGTCCTTCGATGGGTAAGGAGAGTTCGTTTCTTTTGGATGAGATCTGGGTCGTCAGATCTTTTCTTTTTACAATAATTTTTTTAAATAGTATCACTTATTCTAAAGTATATTTTTATTATTAAGTAGTATCCTGAGATATTTCTAAAAATACTTTTAAGATTATGAAATATTTTTCACTATCCTGAAGTATCATTTTAGTCTCAATCAGTTCCCTTGATAAAATTTTTCAGGGGATTGACTAAGACTAAAAAATATTCCAGAATACTGATTGGTACTGGTAAAAAAAATTCAGGGTAGTGACTGAGACTAAAAAATACTTCAGGATACTGATTGGCACTGAAAAATGTTTTATGTTCTTGAAAATAATTTTTAGAATCTTAAAAAATTATTTTAAGATACTAACTGGTACTAAAAAAATATTTTAAGATACTAATTATAGTATTAAAAAAAATTATTTTAAAAAAAAGAGATATAAACTGTCAGATAAGATCTAACGACCCAAATCTTATCCCAAAAGGGACGAGCTCCACCACTCGTGCCAAAGATGAACGGGGAAATGTGTTCCATGTGTTTCCATCTCAAAGTCGACAATATAATATTAGCCGCTACTTTGCTTTACCAATTGATATGAAAGCTGAAGATATTGACAAGGGAGGGTTCAGACTCATTCAAACTTGAGACTTTTTTGTTTGGCCTTTCAACGTAACGTGTTCGTTCATACTTCATATATGCTATCTATATTTTCAATATAAGATATATTTTATACTATTATTTATACTACTAACTATGTCTTGAATCTATGTCCGAGAGAGGAGTAGCTTTTTGATCTTTTGGATTATTTTCGTATTCAATCTAAAATCAAGTGCAAACAGTGATGAAGACGCAGAAGTAGCTCCTGCTAAGCAAAATATTTAGCAAGGAGAGATAATCACACGGATGTAGATTTGTTTTCTTAAGAAGTTTACGTTTTTTTTTTTATAAAAAAAATTATTTTAATGGATATAGAATCTAAAATAAACATGATTTCTTAATTATCATATTTTCAAAAGATAATTTCTTTTATTTGAAAATCATCTTTTTAAAAAACTTAAATCTGTTCAAATTTAGTTAACCCTCCCTATTAAGCAACCAACTATGAGGGTTGTTCAAGAGGAAATTGAAGTGTCTCTGCTAGAATTTCAAGACTTTTCTTAGAGGAAATTGAAGTGTCTATTAAAATTTCAAGATTTTTTTAATTCTCCCTGATGAACCTAAAAATGTTGTGAGTTTGGGACTGACACGTGATCTAGCCATAAGATAGATATGTACTGCTTGGCAGGTAAATAATTAATTTCTTGATCTTTGACCCTCCAATGAGAAAAATGGCTTGACTCAAAATGCGAGCAAGTTTGAAAAATAATCTTAAAATGTCTACAATAAGGTAACACCTTCCCTTTTTTTTTTCCAACCTCGGAGTTATTTCATGAAGACTTTTGATGATATAGAAAGGGAAAGAAGCACACTTGGAGAACATGAGAACCTGATGCAAATGAATCACTCATGAAAATGAATCTATTGATTCTCTCACGATTGGTTGGAGGTGCAATAATCTACTTGTTGGATGTTAGCAGAGAGGTGGGGCCAAAAGAGATGCAATATGTAGGATTTATTAGTTTGATGTGAAATTTTGGTATATTAAAAAAAAAAACAGAGAGAGTTAGCATTTTAGTTCAAAACCCCTAATTTTGGAGGGGAAGAGAAGGAAAGAAAAGAAGCAAAAGAAGAACAACCAAACATTGTAATGAAGTTGAATAGGAGAGTCCAGGCCACAGAAGAAGAGAGAGGTGTGAGACTGGAGAAGAACTATGAGAAAGTTTAGATGAAGAATGCTTCTACCGATGGCTTTTGGGGTACACAATTGTATCTATGAACAAAAGGGAAAAATAATTAGAAAAGCCAATGAGAGAGAGCTGGCCTGCAAAGAGTAGAGGCCCATACACAAAGTAACTATTAGGGAAAATCCTTAACAAAGAATTTTAAAAATACTAAAAGATAAAAAGATATTTTGAATGTTTATAATCTCAGAAAGATTATAGGTACAATTTGTCTTTTTTTGAAATTAAAAGTAAAAGACCAATTTTCCTTTAAATATTTTTTTATTTAAAAAAAAAACACCACAAGCCTTTGCTTCTGTCTAGGCCGCCGGCGGATTAAGCTTAGGTGGGATGCAAAATATTCCCAAAGTGGTGGGGATGAAGTTCAAACCCCCATTACTTTGTTTGTACAAAATGTTGGTGACTATTGGGCCACAAATTGCATTCACTATAAATTATTAAAACAAGAACATATATATTAATATTTGGTCTTTAACATAAGTCATTAACAAGTTCAAATAAGGAATTGACAAGTTTACATAATGAATTTGTAATTTTTTTTAAAGTAAAAAATTCACTTATTCTCTCGTATCATTCACAAGTTCAAATAAGGAATTCATAACTTTCTTTTAAGTAAAAATCTTATTTACTCTCTCAAGCCATTCATCAATTTAGATCAGGAATTCATAAGTTTTGATAAGGAATTTGTAGCTTTAATTTTTTAAGTGAAAAATCCATTTACTTTCTCAAGTCATTCACAAGTTTAAATAAGGAATTCACAAATTTAGATAAAGAATTCACGAATTTTGATAAGAAATTCGCAACTTTTGTTCTTTAAGTAAAAAATTTACTTATTCTTTCAGACTAATGACAAATTCAAATAAGGAAGTCATAAGTTCAAATAAGGAATTTACAGCTTTTGTTTAAGTAAAAATCTTACTTTTTCAGGCCATTCAAAAGTTTAGATAAGGAACTCACAAATTTAGATAAGAAATTCACAACTTTCATATTTTAAGTGAGAAATTCATATACCCTCTCAAATCATTTACAAGTTTAGATAACAAATTCATAAATTTAGATAAGAAATTCACAAGTATTGTTTTTTAAGTGAAAAATTCACTTACTATCTCAAGTCATTCACAAATTTAGACAAGGAATTCACAAGTTCAAATAAGGATTGCAATTTCTTCACCGGCCTTCTAACTTGATTTATGGCATTAGCTATCATCCACAACTCTTCCCACCTTACTAAGAAATTGCAATCCCTATATGTAAACAACAAAATCATTATATTTTTTTATGGGAATATCATTTTTGCCATTAAGGCAGAAAAAGTTTCTGTCTTGAGCCAAAACGACGTCGTTTTGACTCTTTTTTAAATGAAGAGATGAAAGGAAAATAAGGGAAATAAAAAAAAAAGGAAAAAAAAGAGCCAAAATGCCGTCGTTTTGGCTCAAGGCAGAAATGATATTCCCATTTTTTATATAAAAAAAATATTCAAAAATATTCAAGTATTATATATATGTTTAAGGTAAAAGCCTACAATTAATAATGGGTGAGGTAAAAAGGCATTTAGGGGTACTAATGAATTTAGATATCATATATTTTTTATAATTTGATATGGGTAGTTACTCATCCGGTCCTAAAATAAGATAGAGTTTTGACTAAAAAAAATAAAGTTGACTTTTTTGAAAATATTAAAAAAATCTTATTAAACAACTTTAAAATAATTTATATTTATCATTTTTTAAAGTGTTTTACCTAACTTATAAACTAATATATGATATAATAATACACAAAATATAATATGATTAAGTAACTTATTTAACTTTCTTAATCTCTCTAAAAATAGTCAACTTTTTCTTTTATATTTAAGACGAGAATAACAATTTTTGTTTTGGATCCAGAAGAAATTGTTGTTTAATTCCTCATCCCTTAACTCCTCCAAAAAGCACAGAACAAGGTTTGGTAGTTTGTTCTTATCTTGAATTTCAATTCCAACAAAATGATGATTTAAATGTCAAATAAAATTGCAAAACCCGAAAAGTTTGTTAAAATTTGTAAAGAATGTAAAGGCCACAGGAATTTTAAAATGTTGATGAATTTATCATTATGCTCTCTTTTTTTAAAAAAAAATCTTTCTTTCTCCTCTCCCTCTCTTCCTTCTTATCTTCCTGCCACACCACTGACTGTAGAGAATGCCACTGCCGAGGCCCTTCCTTCCACCGGCGAATCCCAAATTCTACACAGAAGCGAGAGCGACTCTTTAATCATAAGACTCAAAGTTTTGAGTTGCTTCCGCCTTCTTCTTAGACTATGACTCATCATCGTCAAGATCAGTATTAAGCTCCGCGTAGAGCAACGCTGTTTCTATTGGTTTGATTCATTTTCGTCCTTTCCTTCCATCGAAGAAATTCTCTCACGTCTTCCCGTGAAGTAGCTTATGAGATTCAAGAATGTTCACTAGTGACAAAACTTGTTAATTTTTTATTCTTACTTTGTGTGGAAGCACATTCACTTGGCAATAATTTTTCTTTCACCTGGATTTTCTTTGTTCCTTATAATATTCATTTGTAGGATTAGACTAAGAGAACCTATTGAACCTACCCCTTCCTAAGTTGAATAGTATTTGGATTTTGAAAGAAAAAGGTGAACAATAAATGTAGGATTTAACAAAAATCGTAGTGAGAATAACAAGTTCATTAATGAGATTAACAAGTTCAGTAATATGAATAACAAGTTCATTCTTTAAGGGGGACACATGTCACGGATGAAACCAAAATCTGACCATCATTAACAAATTGTGTAATGAGAATAACAAATTCAATAATAAAATTAACAAATTCAATAATAGGAATAACAATTTCATTCTTCAAGGGATCACATTACTGAAATTGGAGGAGTTCTGCTAAGACAACGAGACAAAGAATAGGCTACGTCTGTTACTAGCAAACTCCGAGTAATAAAAATATCACAACATTTAATAGATTTACCTAATGACATGTTTTCTTGTATTCATATTCATAGTAGGTAATGATTACAAACTTCGAGAACAATGAAGTAGAGTGCACTTTGTTAAATGTTGTAATATTGGCATTACTTGGAGTCTGCTAGTAACAGACATGGCCTATTCTTCATCTCGTTTTCTTGGCAAAACTCTTCCAATGTGCAAACATCCTTCACAAATGCCATTACATCTTCCAATAAACACAATGAAGAAGAGTGATACAAAAGCATATCAAATGGGAATGTCTTATACGAGCAATAGTAACAGTGTTTTCTTGGCATGTCATAAAGAGATCAATAGAATATATAAAACATCTTTGAATATTTTGCACCAAGAAAAATACAAAAATCACAACTTGGTATCAATTAGTAACAACTAAAAAAAACATAAAATTGTTGAATGACATACCAAAGGCTTGCCTCTTTTGCAGTGATGACACACCAAAAGGGATCAATGAAGAAAAGTGCACTCTGTTTGATAACTTGCTTCAGATGCCTATATGGTTTACTTGTAGAATATTGAAAGTCCTGTTGTGGTTTTATTAAACTTAGCAAGAGTTGGATTTTCTGAAGATGGTAATACTAAGCAATTCATTACTTCATGGTTAAAAGCACATCATGTTACAACAATTAAACTAAGCTTCATTACAAGTATACCATAAGTGTGTAACTCCTTTAATGCTACAAAGGCATTATTTAAGCCTCCTATCACAAATATCACAAAGGTTAAAAATTTCATAGAAAGGTATTTATTATTTGTTTCATTATACATTTCTATTTATTTATCCATCGGCTCATAGAAAGGTATTTTACACAAGGATGAAAATATGTAGTGTAAAGGATGAAAAATTTCCCTGGCATTGTTGCACTCTTTCAACTCATTACTTCACAGCTAAGTCAGCATTCAAACGGGGTTTCTTTACACAATCAGACCAAAGTCACTCTCTCTCAAATAGTAGAACAAGTAGTTGTATGTAATATTTCATCAGTTTTTTTTTTTCTAGATTGAGACTTAAAATAATTGATCATTTGTGGTTTCACCATGTCTTATAGAGAGATTCATTTCTAATCAACTATCAAATTCATAAACTTGAAACAAAATACAACTACAATTATGATGGATATTCAAAGTGTGGGTTAAAAGCCAAATTAGATTATCCTTCATCAATTTGTCCCCTCTGCAAAAAAATACTAGAGCCAATTGAACCAAAGTAAAAAAGTCAATTTCTGCCTAGCAATTGTTTAGTTATTATATTACTCTCTTATGATTCTAACTTAGTTCATGTGTGATAGGATGAAGATTTATTATCTTGTCAAAGACAAAATTGGGTCAACTTCTATCATTTTCTAGGATAAACTTGCTATTCAGTTGGTTAAGAAGACAACATATGAACTGAAGCGTTTACTAAAGGAGGCTACCATTTGTGACAATTTTTTGTTTTTTTCAATCCTACAGCTTATTTTCAAGTGAACAAATAGTAACAATTAGGATTATTTAATGTGATGATCATTTTTAGGATACCATCTTTAGGATCATCAAATATCATATACTATATCATCAAATGTAATCATTAATTGGGTCCATTTGTTATTAACAGGAAGATGGTGAGTTTGACTTTCCTAATGAATTAAACCTTTCGATTTGAAATAATGTTCTGTTGAAATTGAAGATGAATGACTACAACAAGAAGCATCCCAATTCTAGTATTATCATTAGCCAATAAACCATATGCGAAGATCTTTTGAACCAATTCAATGAAGCAAATATGGAGGTTCTTCATTTCTCAACTACTCTTGTGTTATGTCCTTATCAAATATATATTTTTCCTAGTGGTAAAAAATTTAAATATTTTTTCTAACATTTGCATTTATGTTGTCTGAAAAAAAAAATTCATTCAGAAGGTAGTTCTAAAGTGAAGGGAATTGTAGAGAGTGTTGAAGCTCAAAACAATGCTCACAACATTTTTGTGAAACTTGTAGTTGAAGGTGTTACTCTACTCATAACACCTCTTGAAGATAGCACCATATCTGACCTTTCTCAAACATGTCACCCCTACTCCTATTATGGGGAAAAGAAGGATAACTAACAAGAGAAATATTGTTAAGGATAACTCTACAACAACTTCTCATGTGCCTTCTACTAGTCCTGCTGAGGAAAGAGTTTCAAAAGTGATAAAGCAAGAGAAGTAATTCAATTTGTATAAGAGGTTGTTGTGTGGCCTTTTTAGTCATACGCTTTTAGGACTTAGTTCTAGTGTGGTGTTTAATATTTTGCGTTCTTAATGTTTGTGATTTTAATTAATGTTCCACATTTTTAAGGTTGTTGTGGTTTGATTCCACTGTATATTGTAACATCTTTTAGCCTTAATTCAGAATTCTTGAGTATTTAAACCCATGTGCAGGGGCGGCAATGTACAATGCTGCCCCACATAAACCACTAGGCTTCCTCCTAGTCTGTTTTCAAACATTAGAATTTTAGAAAATGCAATATATCCATGATTAGAAGGATTAAAATCTCAGAAAGATGCCAGATAAAATCAAGGTAGTTGCATCCAATCACGTTTCATGCTTGCAACAATGCTCAGTGCACTATCAGTGACAACCTTTATTTTATGACAGGATCAGTGACAATCTCACTCATCTGGTTTAATAAATCTACATGAAAAGAACTTTGTCTAAGAAATAATTTTGTATAGTTTGAGTCATAAGGAACCAGTGTATAGCCGGGCAATCATTAAAGCTGATACCAATACCTTAATCCTAAAACTTATTTCTGAGTGAGCATTATCTCAAGCATGATTGTAAAGTCGTGCTTTGCCTATGTAAGGTGAGCATTAAAAAAATATCGATCAAAACCATAATTTGAAGAGTTAATGGCTTTTGCACCTCTCTTTCAATCCTGATGATGAACTTAAACTACATATTCTTTCTGTGGATGTCATGAATTTTGAATGTGGCTGTGAATTCTGAGTGCTAGAGCTAATTCTAGTCTGTAACTCAAGAATGAGTTGGCTTTGCATTGTGTGTGTGTAAGTTTCTCATTGCATGAAAGCTTCTACTTGGTTCAGCCTCAATGGAGCTTTACATCTTCAACCCACTTATGTGAACTGCATTGTAGGTATTCATTTAGTAGAAGGTAGATTAGGAAAGGATAATAAAGAACAGATAAACAAATTTAACCGGATGTCACAATTGGCTGTTAGTGAGAATGAACAACTATTAATTCGAATGTGGATCTGATATTACACTGAAGTTTTTCAATATCATCCAATGGTCTTTAGTTCAAATGGCACCCTCGGCAACTACGAAAAAGGAGTTGCCAATATGAAGTCAGGCAGCTTATACTTCCTGCTCAATTTGACAATAATATGACAGATTCAAACGACAAACAAACAGTGAGAGTGCTCAATATATTGAAATTATTCTTCAGTGCACATGAAACTTCCAAATTTGGTATTGCTTAGCTCAGGTCCTTCATGCTTCCACAATAATTAATGACTGAATAGATTTCAAAATGAACACAACTTGTAAATTTGTATTGATCCACATAAGAATGAGAAATGGATCAAAGGGTAACACGGCCAGTTAAAGGATGAGTTATTCTAGAAGCTTTCAGTATCCCTATTGACTATTTCAATGTGAAAGTCACTAATCTTTGATTTGTTCTGATTCCTTGCTTAAACCGATCTGAGTCTACTTAGCTATGGTTAGTGGGGGCCTATGGATAGAAATTTGGCTCGACTCATAACAGAAAAAGAAGAAAAATGAAAAAGGATTTAGTTTTTGATAGTTCAGCGCTAGCATGACTTGTGGAACCTCAATGCGTCTAAAATTCACCGTGCATCAGTCTGCGAATTTCATTATGTGGTTTTTCTTGTAAGTTTAATGTTTGCAATGCTTGTAGACTGTAGTCACGAGCTAAGGATGATGATTCTGATCATCATGTGGAGTTGGCTTCTGGAAACGTACAACTTATTACCAGCAAATAAGCATGGGACCAAAAGTTGGCAGAACTGTAAGTTTTCCGTCCTAAAGATTTTTACAACGCAGTATCGATACTTGTGTTTGGATGAACTTCACAATATCTTACCATGCATCTCTATATTTGATAGCCAAAGAATCAAGTGTGTTTGGATATTTGAAGGCCCATTGCCATTTTAAACTTGTTTTTCCCTTGGTAACATTTTTTCAACTCATAATTTTGCTAAATACAGAGATGCATTCAATGAAGTGATGAACCGAGAAACAGCTGCCCACATCCTCCTTTTCCACGATAAACTCATGCTTTCTCAATAGATGGAACTAAACCAGCAACTTTTGCTTATCTGTCACTAAAAGTTTAAAGCATTAAGGTCTAGCAACATGTTTTGAAATTAATTGCCTGACAGGATATGAAATTTCTAGGATAACTGATAATGGAATTCATGCTACATTAAATGGTTCACATCCAAATCAAAAGGTTGTCATAACATGGACATGAATTCTTCTGAAAACAGATGACCTTTTCGCATGAAATAGAGACAATTACCTATCACCCTTTCCTTTGCTATGACTATCAACAAAAGTCAAGGACATTCTCTATACCATGTTGGTTTAAATCTTTGCAAACTAGTCTTTACACATAACCAATTTTATGTTGCATTATCCAGGGTTAAGAACATGCACGGTCTAAAGGTTGTTGTGGATAATAATGCTTATGGCAACAATAACACAACAAGGAATTTTGTATACAAAGAGATATTTAGAAATGTTAATTGATTAGAAGACATTGTTGTTTGATATTGTTGAGATTTCATTTGTAATATGTATTCTGAATCGATTAGAGGATTTTATTAATTACCATTGTTGAAGTTTCATTTCTAATATTTCTAATGTGTATTATTCATTGGTAGTGATATTTTAATATCCTTTAAAGACAAAAAATCACTTAGGAGCCATGAAATACTATTATCTCGTATAATGCACCGAGAAACAAAAACCGTCGTTGGTGAGAATAAAGGAAATGAAGCCAGGGAAGAAGTATTACGGGCTGATCAAGTTAGATTATTGATGTCACAATTGCCAGTCATGCCACCACCTGACCCTCTGAATTTTCACCCTCTGAGTTTATACCCTATAGAGTTTGCCCACTTGCTTTTAAATTCGAATTTGTCAACTCACTCTTAAATTTGTGTTAGTTATTAACTGGGTTAAACTTACAAGTTGATATAGAGTTTATGGCTTCTACAATTCTCCAATGCCAAATTGTGCCAACTGTCTTATCTTTTTCAATTTAATAATATTTAATGACTTTATATATAAACTTTGATGCTTACTTGCTTGCTGTTAAATTCGAATTTGTCAACTCACTTTTAAATTTGTGTTAGTTATTAACTCAGTTAAATTTATAAGTTGATATAGAGTTTATGGCTTCTACAATTCTCCCATGCCAAATTGTGCCAACTGTCTTATCTTTTTCAATTTAATAATATTTAATGACTTTATATATAAATTTCGATGCTTAATATGATAAATTATGAATATTAATAAGTTTAATTTCAATTATTTATATTTAAAATAAATTATTTTCAGTTTTTATATTTTTATTATTTCATTATATACTTTTAACACCTTTTTTTTTTCCAATTAGCACCTATTTATAAATAAAAGGAACAATTATTAAGTCATATACTTGATGACAAATAACATTAGTAATTGGGAATTGCCTAAGGCACAATGATTTTTTTGTGGACCAACGCCTATGGAACAATGAATTACTCATATACTCCCTCCGGTCCTAATTATAAAACATAGTTTACTTTTTTGAAGAGATTAAGGAAGTTAATTAAATTACTTTAGAGTGTTTTTATTTTTATTTTTTCTTCAAACTAATTAGTTCGACTAATAAACTAATATATAATCTAAGAATACACAACAAATGATTAAGTAACTTATTTAACTTCCTTAATCCCTCCAAAAAAAAGTCAAATTTATCTTATAATTAGGACCAAAGATAGTAATATAATTAGTTTAGCCGAAGTGACATTTAAGAGTAAATATTTCTAACGATTATATTTATAAGTCTTTTTTTTTTTATCAAAACCACACTTATTAAATATGGGCAGTTAACTCAATGATTATAGAGTAAATTTTTAATTTTGTCTTTAATTATGAATAGATATTTTTCAACTTTTTCTTCTCTATCTATTTTAATTGGTATAATTAGTATGGATGAAATTGTCTTAATCCCATTTACTACCCTAAAATTGAACTTATAGATAAGACCAGAGTGGCATATGCTGTGTCAAGCATCAATAACGTTGATTCTCATCTCAGAGGCCAATATGTGTGTGTGTAGGGGGGAAATTTCAATTAAATACTTCTCCAATTTCGCAAACCCTCAAACGTCATGTGAATTTCTAAAAAGATTGAAAAGGCATGTGAACTTTTATGGGTTTTACAAATTGGGGTGATTTTACCATTTTGCCCTTAGTTTTCAAATAAATTAAAAAAAGAAATGCCCTCTTGCCGGAGGACCACCGTGCCGGCTGTTGGTCTCTGCCGCCAAAGTTCGGCCGTCGATCGCTAGAGTCTAGTTGCCGATCGCCGGAGGTTGGCGTGGTGGCCTTACGGTGAGGTGTAGTTTTTTTAAAAAATTATTTTAAAACTAAGGGCAAAATCGTAAAAACACTCCAATTTGCAAAACTCAGAAAAATTCACATATTCTTTTAATCTTTTTACAAATTTACATGAAGTTTAAGGGTTTTGGAAATTGGAGAGGTATTTAATTGGAATTTTCCCCATATATATATTAGAACGTTCATTCTCAATTGATTCATATATGCTATATGTGCGCCCCATTAAGAAAATAACTAAAACAAATAATGCTACAATATAATAATTGAAAAGAATCTTTACAACAAATAATAATATTAAAAAATTAAAAAATCCCATTAATGATGATTTGTTTCCCAAACAGGAAATATTGTCTTGTATAATTAAGGTAATAAAAAATTATAAACGAAATTTAGAAGACAGAGGAGAAGAAAAATGTCATTGTTAAGGATTTGATTATTGTTTAGGAATTTTTATTAAGATAATATAATAATATAATAAGAAAATGAAAATAAAAAAAATCCTCCGTAATTCTTTCTTGCAAGAAAAATGAAAAATCTCCTTTAGACTAAAAAATAAAAAATAAAAATTTTTTAAAAAATCATTATTTGACTTTGAAATTAGGGAATGTTATCAAGAAGAGGGAAAACAAATCATTAATGATTTGATTTCATTAAGGACAAAATTTTTATAAGTCTAATTTAAAATTTAGAGAAGCTAAAAATTTTTTAATTAATTTTTGTTAATATTTATTTACGTCACATCTTTATTAAAATTTTATAATTATATTTTATAATTTTTTAAATTGGAAATCATAAAAATATTACCTCCCCTCCATGTGGCTCAAGCCAAACAGGCCCTAAAATCGAAAAAAGAAAGAAACAATTTGACATTTGAAACCGATACAGGTAGAATGCATAGTACGACATGGAAATCGAGTGATCTTGGTTCACATCTCCAGTTCCGACTACGCAGTTCTTAACCGGTGGATTCCATTCAAGAATATCTCTATCTTCCTGAGTTTTTTTTTTTTTTTAATCTTTGCAAGGTATGTGGAATGTGTCGTGATGGTTTGATGAATAGTAGTGCTGTAATAGTTGGTGTCGATTTCCAAATTTATGGTACTAGAAAACTTTCGAATAGTTTTGTGAATAAGAACCTTGGTTAAACGCAGAAGCTGAAGGAAGGAGGATCGATGAAGAACAGAGGCTGAAGGTGTAGGGAGAAGGACTTTGAAGAGGGTATTAATGGCTGACTGCTTCATAAAACTTTTGCCCTAACCCTTGCTTGCCTGATTCTAGAACTCTTTCGAATCTCCAAAATGCTTCATCAGCCCCATACTTACCTCGCTCCTCGTGAAGTACTCTTATCTCTGCCTCAACCATCACTTGCCTCTTCGCTATTTTCCGACCCTTCTGCTGTCACTGGCAGCTCGACAGATTCTCCGGACATGCCCTCAAATTGTCAGAATTTTATCGTTTATCAGGTTTGCCCCCATAAAATATGAACCTTGAATTGATACTATCCCCCCCTTTTTCCCTTATTATCGAAGATGTAAATTATCCCAAAAGGAAGTTTTGAATGGTAAAACAGCGGCTAAGTTTAGTTTGCCGAGTTACGAACCTTTCTGCTGTTTAGTTGAAATGCGGATTTCTCGAATTATTCCAGATTTCCAGTGTTGTTGGAGTTGGATCTTAACGTTATCAACTTTTTCTAATATATTAACGGGACTGAGAATCACATGGGACCCGCTTAAAATTGGTTGGTCGAGTTGTATGGATTAGAGCTAGAATATAAAGGGGGCTGCCTGCGGGGCCAATTCCTATTGTCTCGTGAATGTATTCTTTTCCCTATTACTATTTTATTTTATTTGGTAGCAAAAACAAAGTGGTAATTACAAGTTTACTTCGGGAAAATACACATCGACCTTTCTTTCTTGATTGATTCAAAGTGTTAATTTTATACCATCATTCGTTTTGGTGTGCAGGCTGTCGAAACTTCTCAAGGGACTTCCGACGTGCCCACAACCTTTTGGAATCCGTGGGGGAACGGTTCTGTGCCTCAAATTTACCGAACGGAAATAAAAAACCCAGTACGATGTGAGGTTTGCAAAATTGATTTTAATGGCAAGAGTGTGTTTGAGGACCACATATCAGGGAAGAAGCACAAGAAGAAAATGCAATTGCACAATAATCCTAGCAACACGATATTATCTGGAACCTCTAACGTGAAGAATGTTCTAGTCCAAGACAATAGTGTCCAAGGACAAGAGCCATTTGTTGATGCAGGCAAGGACTTAAAGTCTAAGAAACGGAAGCTTTTGAGTGGGGGTGAAGCAGAGCATGATGATCACGTTAGTTGTGGATCTAAATCAGATTTTTTTCAAGGCTATTGGTTTTTGTGCCTGTTTGGGACCACCTTGAAAAGTCAATTATCTATCAAAACCTTACTTTTGGCATGCACCCACCCAAACACCTATATTTTGATTAAATCAATTATAAAACCATCAACCAAACACTATTTGATTAAAATCAATCATGTGAGCCTCAATCAGACAGTGTGTGTTTTCCCCCTCTTCATCTGATTGTTTGTTTTATGTTGTTTGACTTTGAATTTCTGCTCTTCAGTTTTCCAGGTGCTCTAGGCATAATTTCTTGCATTGAACTAACATATCTCCACAGAATCGCCTGAATGATAAGTGGGAGGATTGTTGGCTGTTTAATCACTGTACAAACCCTTCACCATTGTATCAATTGTGAGGATGTTGTGACATTGAATTTTACTGCTCCATTTTTATAGTTTGTCATGTTTTTTGAATCCCAAAATTAGAATCCAGTATATTCTCATTGGCTAATCTAGATTTGATCTTACTGTTTGGCCAAACTCAAAAAAAAAAAAAATTTCACTTGGATCTAATAACTTATAACGTTGAGCTTGACAACTTTTAAGATTCTTTCCTTAGCATCTTAGCATGGATATGCGAATGCGGTGAAAATCTGTGCATGTGCCAAGGGGTTGGCGCTACTTCTTTTTTCCTCCTTTTGGTGTGTGTGTTTAGGGGCCATGACAACCATAGTTTTCTTATTTATAACCACCTGTTGATTCATATTAGATTATTTGCAGCATTGCTTAGTTTCTCTGATCTGGATTGATCCATTAATAGTTTAGTTTAATAACCTACTTCGTTTTGGTTGTTGTCATCTTCTGTTGACTTTTGTGATGTAATGAATCACTAGAGGGATATTTCTAAATTGATTAAGCATTTTTTTGTTACTTCTGTAGGTTGACTTGACATCTAATAATGATGGGGTTGGTTCAAAGAAGGTCAAGGTTACTCAATGTACACGATGTGAAATTTGCATGATCAATTGTAATACTAAGGATAATTATATCACACACTTGTCTGGGAAGAAACACCTGAGAAACCTGAAAAAACTATCTAAATTAGAAAGTGATGGCGCTGGTGCTGGTGTTGGTGCTGAAGTCAGTGTAGCTGGTATCACTGCAGCCATTGTAACAGAAAATGATAAGCGACCGGCATTGAATCCAGCAGCTATTGGGACACTAGAAAATCCAGGCACCAATGAACAAGACTGTGTCAATTTATGTCAACCAGAAAATGCAGTCATATTTGAAGCTCAAGAAAAGGACACTGAAACAAAGAAACAGTCTAAATCAAAAGGTGATGGTGCTGGCGCCGGTGCTGGTGCCGATGTCAGCGTACCTGGCATGACTGCAGCCATTTTAGTGGAAAATGATGAGCGACCAGCTACAAATCCAGCTATTGAGTCACAAGAAAAGCCTGGCACTAATAAACAAGAATGTGTTAATTCATGTCAACCAGAAAATTCAGTCATATTAGAAGCTCCAGAAAAGGAAACTGAATCAAAGAAACGGAAGCATGAGCTTGATGGTGGGACTTCTATAACCTCTGCCAAGTTTTGCACTCTATCTAATTTCAACAATGAGACAGTCTTTAATTTGCCTGATTGCCCTGCTCGGTGTGAAATCTGCATGATCGATTGTGATAGCAAGCCTGTTTATATCAAACATATATCAGGGAAGAGACACAAGAGGAACCTGGAGAAAGTATCAAAATCAAAAACCAATGGAGCTGGTGCTAGCGTAGCTGATGATGTTGCAGCAATTATGACTGCAATTGATATGCAACAAGCAACAGATCAAGCAATTGAGCCACAAGAAAAGCTGGAGACTAGTCCACAAGAAGGGTTGCATGCACTTGAATCAGGTAGTGTAGTCATGTTGGAGGCTCCGGAAGAGGACACTGAAACAAAGAAACAGAAGCATGAACTTGAAGGTGGGACTTCTGTAGCCTCTACCAATTCTGGCACTCTATCTAATGCCAACAATGAGACGGTCTTTAATTTGCCTGATTGCCCTGCTCAGTGTGAAATCTGCATGATTAGTTGTAATAGTAAGCCTGTCTTTATCAATCATATATCAGGGAAGAGACACGAGGAACCTGGAGAAAGTAGCGAAATCAAAAAATGATGGGGCTGGTGCTAGTGTAACCGATGCTGTCTCAGCCATTATGCCTCCAATTGATGCGCAACAAGCAACGACTCAAGCAATTGAGCCACAAGAAAAGCTGGAGACTAGTCCACCAGAAGGGGTGGATGCACTTAAATCAGGAAGTGTAGTCATGGTGGAGGCTTCAGAAAAGGATATGGAAACAGAGAGACGTAAAATTGAACCTTTTGATGGGGCTGCAACTACTTTCAGAGTGTGCAAACTATGCAATGCGCCATGCAACAGTGAGGTAGCCTTTAATTCTCACCTCCGTGGGAAGAAACATGCTGCAATGGTGAAGAAGCTGGCAAATTCAAAAAGTAGTTAGTGGTTATTGGCACTTGAAATTGAAGACCTACTAAGTTATATTAGGTGTGTAGCGTGTAAGTATTTTACAATTTTAAAATTATGATGATTGGATGGCAAGAGCATCTAATAGCTCTAGATGGAATTTGTAATATATTACGTCTTCACTTAGGTGTGATAAATGAGTAGTGCAGGATCTATTGTATTATAGGTTGTGTTTGTGATGATCTAGCAGGAGACTTTTGGCATGTGGACGATGTTTCAATTTCAATCGATGCTGGGAAGGGGAAGATGAAATCATTGTTAAGTGCTTATATCCATAAGTCGAGATAATACTTTTTTTACATACTTAGTTTTTTTTGTAAATCACAATTGAAAAGTTGTTTTTGGATATTCTAATTGTTGTCTTAAACAAGCACTATGTTTATTATGTTTATAAAAGCTATATTCTTTTATAAGAAGTAATGAGTTGGGAAGATGGTCCAATCCGCAAGTTGGCTCATGGATGGTCAGGTTGAAGAGGCCTACTCCAAAGTGTGCCGGCATTTTTTCATTCCAAGTCAACAAAAGATCTCTCTCTCTCTCTCTCTCTCTCTCTCTCTCTCATTTTCAAATATTTTTAAATTAAACTATAATTTTTTGTAAACTTAATTCAAATTGATTTTATATTTTTACAAAATTATAAAATTAAATCAACCCCAAAACTTATATGTATAATCAATAAAAAGCCTTTATCTCACTAGGAGAAGTTAGCTAAGCTTACAAATATAAACATGTAGTTTATTTTAATAATTATTCTAATGATAAATTTTTAAAGAAAATGGAAATCAAGCACAAAATCAAGTTTTTAACATAAATTAAGGTTATGTACTTAAGTTTAGATTAAATGCAAAATAATAACATTTTTATTAAATTAAAATATTTATTAAAGAAAAAAAAAAAGCAGCCAATCTACAAATTGATAAGCTAGTTCACAACAAGGTGTAGGTTGACGAATTAGGTTGGAAGGTAACATGAAAGCATGTTAAAATTTTGCCAACCCTATCCTCTACTTTTGGCAGGTTAAGTCTACAAGTTCAATCAGACTTGATTTTCCTCTCATACCCCTTACCATCCTTTTCTCTCCTTTTCTTTTTTGAATCGTTGGATTAAAATCTCAACGGTCCAGATTTATCGTATGATTAAAATATTATTATAAGCGAAAAGGAGGGAAAATAATGGTAAAAAAAGATGATAAATATGAACCATTGAGATCTTAATCCATCAGTACAAAAAGGAAAAGGAGGGAAAATGATGATAAGAGGTATAGAATGAAAGTCAAACCCAATTCGATCTACATTACTACATCTGATATTTAATATAAGACATATTTAATATTTATATTTACCATTTTTTCTTTAAACTAATTTGTGTGACTTATAAACTAATATATAATTAAATGATACATAATATATATTATAATTAATTCATTTATTTAACTTCTTTAATCTCTCCAAAAAAAAGTCAAACTGTATCTTATATAAAAAAACAAGAAAGAACACTGCCTGTGAAAGGGTGAAACCTCAACTTAGTTCTTCAAAAGTAATCCTAGTGCTCGATCACCTGTCATTCCCTCCCCTTGACTCTCTTATATAATGAACATCTAAGGAAGAGAATTATGCATTTCCCTCTCCATCTTTTCTCAACTAACTTCAACTACTACTGCTTCATTCACAATTCCGACATCCATAGATATTCTTATCCATTATTTGTCATTTTAAACATGAGTCTAACTATGTGGGTAAGATTATGCCGATAAATATGGCATGCCATTTGTATTGTCGTGATACAAGGTAGTGCTCTCATTCTTTTGTCTTTGTCTTTTCTCTCTACTTTACTTTCTTGATTGGTTTACATTAAAGAATGTGACTTAATTGAATCTAATTAACTTTTTATAACTTTCAAAAACTAGTTGACATGCAAGCATTATATTTTTATTTTATTTGTAATATATTTAATCGCAATACATTGCACTTGAACACTTAAAAGATTTGGGCTTTTATCATTATATTGAAAAATAAAAATACAAGAATAACACATTTGTCTTCTTCATGTCTCTAATACTACATCTAGATTAAAAAGCTGCATTTAATACATACTATGTTTTTAAAATAAATATTTTAACCAACAAGGTAAGGAATACATTGCGCCGCACATGAATGAAATGTGTGCCACCGTTTCAATGATTTTAAAATAAATAATATTTGTTATTAAATAAAATAAATAACATTAATATGAGGGAAAATAATTATTTTCTACCACATCTAAATCCTTGACGTGCTCAAATATAGTTATCAATTTAAAATAATTGAGCCTTAAATAAAAAAATATATCCTACACTTGTTGTGGTTCTACTTAATTTGGTTTCACTTAATTTAGTTAATGGGTTTCGGTTCGGTGTTTAAAATTAGCTCTATTTGTTTTTTTTTTTATTATTTTGATTTTTATCGAAAACTGAAGGCTTGAAGTAGTATGAATATCATATCAGTCTAATCCGTATTTATAAAAATAAATAGGGGAAAATTACATTGGGGTCTCAAGGACTAGAAGTAATTATAAAAAAATCCCAAGCCAAAATTCCATTTGGGACTTTTTTGTAATTAATTGTAAGATGACGAAAGCCTTTAACAATTGGAAATGTTATATTAACAATTGAAAATGATATGTTAACAACAAAAATTATCATAACTTGAAAAACCGAAATATCATATTAACGATTGAAAATTTTTATTGTTAACATAGCATTTCCAATTGTTAACAGATTCTGTCATCTTGGGCAATTAATTACAAAAAATTCCCAGAGACTTTTTTGGGACTTTTTTGTAATGGAATTCTGGTTTTGGACTTTTTGGTAATTAATTCTGGTCCTTGAGACCCAGTGTAATTTTCCCAAATAAATATTAGTATAAGGAAAAACTTTACTTCCTCCTATCATAAGTATAAAATTCTTTTATCTAATTCATAAAATAAAAAAATAATAAAAATGGTTATTTATAATAACATAGAGAAAATTTGTGGCACTTTCTTAAAAATAAATATCCATCTTATTTAATAATAAAAAATTAATGCATAGAAATATAAATGCCCCAATAAATTGGGGTATTATGGGAAAGGGATAGTTAATATAAGAGATAAAATGGAATCGAATTTTTCAAATCTAAGGAAGATGTAAACATGTGGAAAGAATTGTCTCGCAGGAACCAAAACTAAATTCACCAACCAAGCTGAAAACCCAAGTGTTGGATTTTGTTATTGACACACTAGGAGACTTAAAAGAGGGATAAAGTGACATGTGTGAGTACTTTATGTATATAGTGGAAGCCATTCTGTTGTTGTGTGTTCTGTTATTAATTAGTGGTATGGTTATGCACCAACCCAACACTCTCCTCATTACCAAACACTGTAATCATAACGCATGAGTTGAGTCAGAGAGATATTGCTACAAAAAACAGACACTGTATTTGTCACTTTTCAAAAGAGTAGTGTGGAGTGAAAAATTGGGAAGCATGTTAATTCGTGTAATGAGTAGTACAGGGGATAGTTAGATTAGCTTCTAAGATAAGGCAAATCAATTGAAAAGTCAGTCTAAAATAAATAGTCTTTCGTCTTCGTTTTTGCTTTCTGCAGAAACCAAGGTAGAGGGGGTGATATTTCTGTTACGTTCCTAGCTCGCAAACAGGACATGATGCAGCTCCATTAATAATCAGAGACATTGATTTGGTTTGGTTCAAAGATGGCGATGATACTTCGTACGTTGCTTTTTCTGGGATTGTTGTCGGTTCAGATTCATTTGATCTTCTCTTTCACTGATTCTCAAGATGGTATATCTATATTGTTGATCCCTCTTTTGCTCCTTTATTATCTGAGTTTTATTACTCTAATGTTCATGGGCTATTACTAACTTACTGAAAGTTTGAAACTTGTGGCATGAATTTGTGTGCAGTTTCTGTTTTAAAATCTTTAAAGGATATTTGGGAAAACACACCGCCCAGTTGGGATAAATCGGATGACCCCTGTGGAGCACCTTGGGAAGGAGTCACCTGCAACAGATCCAGAGTCACTTCACTGTAATATTATATTCCCTCCAGAGGTTAATATAAGAATCAAATGCCTGATACTAAAGAAATTAGTTGGATTAGTTATTTATAACAAATGTTTGCTGGGTTATCTAAACTATCATTTTTAATTATGTATATGGTAACTAACTTAGAAAACCTCTTACTATGTGCAATTAATAGAGATGCTTTGAGAAAAAAAATTACTCCCTCCAATCATTAATACAAGAGATATTTGAAAAGTTGATTTTAATATTAAATATAAGACATAGTTTTCATATTTGTCAATTTTTTCCTAATTTACTCCTATTGATGCTCCCTCAACAATAATCAATGAGGAGAGGGAATGACAGAATTAAGGAGGATGACTAAAGTATTTTAAAAAATATATGTCATAATAACTAACTTAACTAACTACTTTAATTTGATCTTACATTTAAGAGGGGTAATGTGTGTGTATTTGTACTTTTAAGGTGCTTGTGAGCTACAGACACAGCTTTATTTTATTTTATTTTTTTTGATAACTCTTCAGACAGCTTTATATTTACTGGTATTTTTGGAACTACAGGGGATTGTCAACTATGGGCCTTCAAGGCAAACTGAGTGGAGACATTGGAGGTCTCACTGAATTAAGATCCTTGTAAGTATTTCATTATTAACACCATAATTGATTAAAATATGCTTAAATTGATTAATTAATGTTCAATAACATGCATGCATGATTATTGGTGAACAGGGACTTGTCGTTTAACAGAGGTCTCAAGGGTCCTATGTCTCCAAAATTAGGAGACTTGAGAAATCTAAATATATTGTAAGTCTAATTAATTAGATCTTCATGCCATCGTCTAATTAATTCTTTAATTCGAACAATTTCATGATGATGACATGTTTCTCCACTTTGTGCTTTAGGATTTTGGCTGGCTGCAGCTTCAGTGGCAAAATCCCAGATGAATTGGGAAATCTCTCCGAGCTCTCTTTCTTGTAAGAATAAACTGCAATGATGTTAGAAATGGAGTACTTAAGAGATATTTTATAAAATTAAGGGACTAAACTCAAAATTGATATAAAATTATATTTCAATATATATATTTTCTCTGATTGAATTAAAAGATGCATGCATTTTCTTGATCAGGGCATTAAATTCAAATAACTTGTCTGGAGGAATACCAGCTTCACTGGGTAATCTTTCCAAATTATATTGGTTGGACTTAGCAGACAATCAACTGACAGGGCCAATTCCTGTGTCCACTGCCACATCTCCTGGATTAGACATGCTTTTAAAGGCCAAGCACTTGTGAGTACTTTAATTTTTTTATGATTAATTTATATTTTTATTCATCTGGGAGGGAATTATATCCAAAAGTACCATTGATTTTATTTTCATGTGATAATTAATGCAGCCATTTCAATAAGAACCAGCTTTCAGGTCCCATTCCACCAAACCTTTTCAGCTCTCACATGGTACTCATTCATGTGTAAGTTCCCAAAAAAATGTGAAACTCCTTGTTTAAATGTTTTTCACCTGTTTTATGAATAGCTGATTAATTGAAAATGGAACCAAATTCTTTATAAAATCACAAATTATCAATGTTTGTATCTTTTTGGACAATTTCAGACAAGTTATATGATCTTTCTTCGTTGCATTATTTAATTATATTAAGCCTTGTTGAATGGAACAGGTTGTTTGATGGGAATCGTTTAACAGGCACAATTCCATCAACGTTAGGATTAGTTCAAACACTTGAAGTTCTGTAAGTAATGACTTCCTTGTTATTAATTATGGGTTTAATTATTATTATTTTTTTGGAAAATGACAATAAGGTCTA
This sequence comes from Acacia confusa, assembly GCA_037074495.1. Lineage (NCBI taxonomy): Eukaryota > Viridiplantae > Streptophyta > Magnoliopsida > Fabales > Fabaceae > Acacia > Acacia confusa. The sequence goes on along the minus strand of CM073502.1, from coordinate 38,236,183 downwards.
AATTAAAGAAAATAATATCAAAAAAATTTCATAACTCGCCAATAATAGCTTATTCAGTTATCAATAACTACTTTTTCACTTGTTATTGATAAGTTATGAGACTTTTATAATTTTATTTTTTTTTAAATGAGACTTTAATGCTATTTTTCGTTTTTTTTCCCTATTTACTATCTCATCTTATTTTTACATTTTTCATTTTGGCTTTATGACAGTCGGCTTGATCGAAATGTGTTGATTGGAGAAGTCCCCTCAAATCTCAACAACTTAACCAACCTCAATGAACTGTGGGTACTTATCTTTAACATCAATTTAAATTTATTATTGCTGTTTTATAGTAATTATTATCGTATTGGATGCCTGCATGATTTTTGGAAGTCAAATCGGGTTGAATGGTTGGACCGGATGTGACACGCTAGAGGTTTGGTTTAGACCAGAAAATTGTTTTCATAGTTGAGCTTAGTAGGATTCAAGTTGAACTGTTATTAAGGGTCTATTTGGTGGGAGAGATTTGGAGGGGAGGGGTGGGAACATTTTTATGAGTTGAATTTAATAAAATTAAAGAAGTGGGGTTACAAAATTTTAATATAGAGAGTATGTAAGAAGAAGAGTAAGAAAACTTAATTAAAAACTTTATGCCTCACTTCTCTATTTTGTTTTAATCCAACTCAAAAATAATTTCTCTCACGTGTTTAGTTATATGCTTGTTCGGATCACTTTTAGGGTCTCAAAAATATTTATTCATATATATTGAGATAAAAAATCATCTCACATACTTATTTCGTATATTATAAATCACAATTGAAAAAGAGTTTAATGTTTCTGCCTCAGAAGCAGAAACATTAAACCTATTGAAAAATTCTTTTAAATGCTGTAATTGCTACGTTAAAACACATGAAATGACTTTTAAAAAATCAGATGGGTTTTGGGCGTAATAGAAAAACAAAAGGTTGAAAGATTTTTCGAAAAAAATCTATAAGAAAAAACTAACCCTCTTGAAAAAGTCCAATATATTGTGAAACCATTTGTAACCATAAAATATTATTTTATTAAAAACTTTATGTTGACTAAAGACTTATTATGGGTTCATTTGGTGTGTGGGTATATATATTACAGCATATAATTATTTTTATTTAATTGTTACATTATTGGTTCATCTACCAATCTTATCAGTTTCACCACCAATTTATGGTCCGATCCTGCTTTCAAAATTAAAAAGTATGAGAACCAATTTTCCAATTTAACCAGAAAAAATCTAAGCTTGTCATCATTTTAATGGCGATGAACGTGCTTGTATATAATGTTCTTCTCTTTCAGGAATCTAGCACATAATAAATTGACAGGTCCTTTACCAGATTTGTCTCAGATGGATACCCTCAATTACGTGTGAGTAATCATAATTATAATAATCACTATTTGCTAATTCAATTTCTATGTACATTTCTTTGAACTTAATTTAAATTTATAATAATGTTGAACATGACAGGGATCTGAGTAGCAATTCTTTTGATCCTTCTCAACCCCCAAATTGGTTTCAAACTTCACCATCACTTACCACTCTGTAAGTCTTATCATAATCTACCTTGTTTAAATTATTCTCACATTATTTATTCCTTTACCCTTATCCTTATAACCTCACTATAATTATTATGTAAATGTTAACCTAAAGCTAAGTTTAGTATATTGAAAAAAAGGATTTGAGAAAAGGGAAAAGGTGAGAGAAAATATTTTTGTTGTGTTTGTTGGATATTGCTCCGGTCTTAAAACGTAGGAGCTAGTAGAGGGGTTTATTTTGGTTTTTCTTAATGATGTTTGTGAAAGATAATTTTCCCATTTACTTTCCCCTCCCATTTTCATTTCGTATCTAATATAAGATTTTTTTTTTTTTGGGTTATCTATTAGAATTATGGAGTTTGGATCCCTTGAAGGTCCTTTGCCATCAAAACTCTTCAGCAGCCCCCAAATACAACAAGTGTAAGTCCCAAATTTAAATTTGGATTGAATCCTAATTAAACAAACATACTTGATTAGTGGTGGTTTCTGGGTAATTAATGTGCTTAATGATTCTCAGGAAATTAAAGCACAATGCATTGAACAACACTTTGGACATGGGTGACATCATCAGCCCCCAATTACAGCTCGTAGATTTACAAGACAACCAGATTACTTCAGTAACTCTCAGTTCTGGATACAAAAATACACTGATGTGAGCAATTTTACTTTTGCTTCTTCATTAACATGACTTCAAAAATATCTTCAACAATTGTATGGTCTAATAAGACAGAATCTACCTTATTCCCTCTGTCTCTTTATTTCATCCCCTAGAATTATTTCAAAGGATCTTTCTTGGACACGGTTTATCTTTGAGTTTTTTGGTCTTGGCTTCCTAAAGTAAACATAAAGGTCAACTTTATGTTCACTTCGACTGTGTTTGAATGAAGGAAAAAGTGAATGAAAAATTAGCAGCAAGGAATATGAGGAAAGGAAACTTCCAAAAATAGTTTCTTTTTACTATTTCTGGGATTTTTTTTCCTCATAGTGTTCTTTCCTCTCTAATTTTCTTTTCATCCAAACAAAGAGTCAAAGAGGTTAGAACCAACATGTTAAACGAGTCTTATCACTTTATATATCTCTCTTCCCACTAGACTATGCTTTTTCCTACAAAGAGATTCACATTTCAATAATATATGTTGCCTTTTGAATTAACATTCTTGTTATGACTTTTCAGTTTGATTGGAAATCCAGTGTGCCTCACTGCTCTCTCAAACACCAATTACTGTCAACTTCAACAACAACCCAAAAAGCCTTACTCTACCAGCTTGGCTAATTGTGGAAGCAAATCATGTCCTGCTGATCAGAAATTAAGCCCACAAAGTTGTGAATGTGCCTACCCATATGAAGGAATTTTATACTTCAGAGGACCCTTGTTTAGAGAATTGTCTAATGCAAATACATTTCATTCTCTTGAGATGAGCTTGTGGGTGAAGTTAGGCCTCACTCCTGGTTCAGTTTCTTTACAGAACCCATTTTTCAACAGTGATGATTATCTCCAAGTGCAATTAGCACTCTTCCCACCAACAGGAACATACTTCAATAGGTCAGATGTTCAAAGAATTGGATTTCGATTAAGTAATCAAACTTACAAGCCACCCCCAGAGTTTGGACCATATTACTTCATTGCTTTTCCTTATGCCTTCCCAGGTAACATGGAGACACAACCCACTTGCATTTATTGTTGAAAATATGATCCTTTTACTGATATAATGGCTAGGAAAGTGGTTTGATATCCAACTACATCATCTTTATAAGAAGATCATAATCATTGGGACCCACCTTTAAGTAGGTCCCATTTTCTTTCAAAGGGGCTAATACCCCTCAGGCTCTTTTTCCGATTGTTGGATCAAATCAAAGAGACAAAATAAGGACAACATAGTTTATGAAAAACAGAATACCACTTTTCCTGTTTTTAATGATGTGTGATTAAAACTCAAACTGTTTCAGAATCCCGGGGATCAACTTCTCTAAGCAAGCCTGTGGTCATTGGGATAGCGGTTGGCTGCTCACTTCTGGTTTTGAGCCTGGTAGGGCTAGGGATATATGCCATTATACAAAAGAAACGCGCAGAGAAGGCCATTGTGCTAAGCAGACCTTTCGGTAACTTATCTTTATACTTATTTCTTGTCAATTATCTTGCATCCTTTTCTTTTGGGACTTGGAATGCTTATAGCTTCGCTTAAATATATCTGATATGTTAAATCAGAGTAAACTTCGGTGATGCTTTTATCTGTTAAGTATGAGTCTCATATATGTATATATATGTTTATTGCAGCATCATGGACACCCAGCGGGAAGGATAGTGGAGGAGCTCCACAACTAAAAGGAGCAAGATGGTTCTCTTATGATGAACTCAAAAAGTGCACCTCAAATTTCTCCCAAAACAATGAGTTAGGATTTGGAGGTTATGGCAAGGTATTGCATTTTAATGCCAATTTAAGTGTATATTTTGTTGTAGGTATAGAGTTAATGAATTAGATAGTTATCAGTATAAATCTGTAATAATAAGTGTTATATGTTATAGGTGTACAAAGGGGTGCTTCCTGATGGACAAATGGTTGCAATAAAACGAGCCCAACAAGGATCAATGCAAGGAGGACTTGAGTTCAAGACTGAAATTGAATTGCTTTCACGAGTTCATCACAAGAATCTCGTTGCTCTTGTAGGCTTCTGCTTTGAACAAGGAGAGCAAATGTTGGTCTATGAATATATACCCAATGGAACACTGAGAGATTGCCTAAGTGGTATTTAATTGTTTCATACAAAAACAATATAGTAGTATTTGTTAAAATATTGTATTTAGTGTAATGATGTTATAAATTGCAGGGAGATGTGGGATTTGTCGAGACTGGAAGAGGAGGCTAAGAATTGCTCTTGGGTCAGCAAGAGGACTTGCTTACTTACATGAACTTGCTAACCCTCCCATAATTCATAGAGATGTCAAGTCATCTAATATCTTGCTCGATGAGAATTTGACAGCAAAAGTTGCAGATTTTGGCTTATCAAAGTTAGCAACAGATAGTGGAAAAGGCCACGTTTCCACTCAGGTTAAAGGCACATTGGTAAGTAACTATGTGTAAATTGTGGTATATTCATAGACAAAACTTAGATTAAGTTGCTTATATCCTCAGGTGAAGTTCATTAATGAATTTGTAAGTGCATATACGCATTTTAACAACTAACAATAATAAAATAACAAGTATCCATATAATAATTTAAAAATCCTAATTTACATTATGAGTGCCTATATAAAAAATTTACAAGTGTTCAAAGGTGAATTTACAACTGCACATAAGCATTTTAACAACTAACAATAGCAAAATAATAAGTGCAGATTAGAGAACTTGACATAAAGGAAATAAGCAACTTGACCTAAGTTTTGTCCATTTATTTAGCATTTGAATATATGTCTTAGAGTAAAAGAAACACTGCTTTTTACATGCAGGGATATCTTGATCCTGAATATTACATGACACAACAATTGACCGAGAAGAGTGATGTTATAGTTTTGGGGTTGTGATGCTCGAACTCATAACCGCGAGGCAACCTATTGAGAAAGGAAAGTACATTGTGCGTGAAGTGAGATCCCTGATAAACAAGAATGATCAAGAGTACTGTGGTTTAAGGGGACTTGTGGATCCAGTGGTCATGGAAACTTGTAATCTTGGTGGGTTCCGTACATTCTTGGATCTCACAATGCAATGTGTTGAGGAATCAGCTAGAGATCGTCCCACAATGAGTGAAGTTGTGAAAGCTCTTGAGGTCATTCTGCAAAATGATGGTTTGAACACAAATTCCACTTCTGCTTCCTCTTCTGCAACAGACTTTGCACCTTCTAAGACTTCTCTCACACATCCTTATATGGATACTTTCAGCAGAAAGGACACAAATGAGACCAATGCTTTTGACTACAGTGGTGGCTACTCACTTCCTGCAAAAATTGAGCCTAAATAGCAAGAATCAAACTACTATTTTGATTTGTTAAAAGACTTTTTGGTCTTTTTTTTCATGTCATATATATATAAATATCAATTGAGTTGTTTTCTGACAAGTAAACTATATATTCTATTTGTAACTCAAAGGTGTTATTAGTTCATTATCAGCAATTTTGTAGTCACTGAAAACTAAATTACTATTTCATACCAGAGTTACCTAAATTACTATTTGTTACTAGAGTTACCCATCTAATTATATTTTTTTTCATCAAAATTATTATAAAAACTTATCAAATTATTTTCTCCTGCTTATTCTCCCAAGCTAAGCTTAGCCAACTCTCCAATTGTTTCTTTATGTCTCCCTTGTTACTAATTATTGTGTTGTCTGTATACATACATGTATAACTATGTCTAATAATATGTTCTAAGGTTGGGTTTCGTTTTGAGTAACAACAACTACAGATGTCATTTTTCTTACAAATAAATATAGGGTTAAAATGTAAATTTGTATTGACAGTTTTTCAGTGAGGAGTAATGTTACTCTGAAATTTTTTTAGATTCAATATTATCCTTGAAGTGTTAAAATAGAATAGTGTTGCCCTTTTTATAAAAAAGTTAACAGTTAATATTAGTTAACATTGTTACGTTTTGAAACTTTTGAGGTGAAATTAAAACCTAAAAAAACTTTCAAGATAACATTATTCCTCAATGAAAACTCTCAGGACAAATTTGCATTTTAACCCATTAATAAATCATGAGCATAGATGCTAATATATATAATTAGGAAACTACAATATAATATGACATGGTTAGTTGGTTATTTTGGAAGCCCATTTTTTTTAAATACTAATTGATATATATCTCGTTTTTAAGTTGATTTTTTATAATTATAATGAAGAATTTTAATGAGTTCATTTTAAAGTTTTATTTAAAATTTTAAATTAGTTTCTTAACTTTATAATATTACATGAAAATTTTATATAATTGTTAATTATTTACAATTTTTTTTAAAAAAAATATTACTATTGATCTTAATTTTTCAAGGGGAAAATACCTAATGAAAAAATGTCACATAAACATACAAAAAGACATATGTGAAAGCGGGGCAAGGTGGGGCTACTCACCCTAGTTCCGAAGAAGTTTGGTGGCGATTTGGCTACCAATCCTCTTGTTTTATATAAACCATAACATTATATACAACGAGTAAAAAATGTAATATTTTATCCAGGGATTATACTTATAACTAAGGTTTTCACATTTGGACTAACCATTGAATTGGTTTGGGTAATAGATCAAGGGTCATTGGTTTAAATTAGAATTAAATTAGAGCTAGTCTCAAAACCAAACTGGTGAGAAAATGAACTTGAACAATAATAGTTTTTGAGTAGTTTTGAAATTTAATAACATTTTAGGATTAAATGATAATATTTTTAAATTATTCTTTTTACATTAGAAAATAAACATGTTGCTATAGAGTCTTAATTTGTAATTTTTGTAAAATATATAATTAAGTATAAATTTTTAAAGTCAAGAAATTCTAAATAAACGTTGATGGACCGAACTGGTTAGGTGACTGGTTTTGTGATTGAACTGGCCGGTTCAATCCAATTTTAATAACCATACTTATAATATGAATGATGCTACTTCCGGTTCTAATTAGAGGACCATGTTTGTAGTATAATTTGCATTATTAAATTTGTCCTATAATTAGGAGTAGAGAGACTATCATTTTTAAAGATATGTATCATTTCAATAACGTAATTTAACAAATTCCACCTTTCGAGAAAACTCAACTAATTGGATAAGAAAATGGTAAATTGAGTGCAGATGTCAATTTTTAGAAGGAAGAATGTAATGTTTTAATTATTGATTATACTTGTGAAAAGAATTACAATTTTTATAAAAGTATTTATTATTTCAATAACATCATTTATTACTATTTTTAACAATTTATACCTCTGGGGAAACCCAACTAATTGGGTGAGGGAGTGGAAAGTGACTACACATGTCAACTTTTACTAGTAAAAAGTAATGTTTTAATTAATGTCTACTCTCTTTTTGGTCTTTATTATAAGACACAAATCATTATTTCTCGTGATCAAGGAATGAAACTTAAGTTATTAAATTAGTCCAAAATTGATAAATATTTTTAACTTTACCTCTATTTTAATTATGTGAATTTAAAAAGTTAGTTAAAAATAAAGGTATAATTGGAAAATAGTAATAAATGAGTTGATTAAAGGTAGTTGATGTTTTATAATAAAGACAAAAATCTTCCGGTGGTTGAGCTATAATAAGGATAAGAGGGAATATATCTATAATACGAATGACAATATTTATAAAGTTATTTATCAATGTGTCCTTGTGAATATGGGATTAATGTACAAATCTATCACTATTTGGCCAATTTGGCCGTAAGCATCTAGGACCATAATTTTTTTTTAGGTGCACAAAAATATTTAAAATTGTCCAAAAGTTTCACGTTTGGTAAATCAATTAATGTACCAGTACTATTAAACAAACATGTATGTTAGGAAAATGATGTTAGACTGCTATGGCTAGTAGAAATTTAATGTGTATTATTTTTTCCCTGTTTTTTTTTTTTATTATTGGCATGATTATTAAACGTTCAACGTTTGTTGAGCTATAACATTCTGAAAACTTTTATACTAGTATTTATAAGCTCGTGTAACTTTTACTCGGTGGGCCCTGCATTATTGTTTTTTAATAAATATATTTTTTTTTAAAGTCATACCCGGGTCATGCTTCATTCCTTTTTCTTCTCTCTTTCTTGAGGTCTGGGTATTGGGTTATGAATTTTAGTTGTCGTTATAATAATGTCTCGTGTTACTCATGCCCCTCAGGCGCCCCCTTCAATTCCTCGCATTCAACATACGATGGTCAGGGTCAGGGTCAGGGTAATGTAATTGGACAGAGAGAGTCGACAGAGTAAGAGAGAGAGTGAGGAAGACACAGAGGTGTGATTTTTTCATTAAAATAATCATTAAAAAATAACAACATGGCCCACCAAATAAAAGTATCGGCGTGGCATTATTCTCTCTTTTTGTAGTCACTTTTATAGTATTTAAATAAGTCTATGATGATTTTTAAAATAATTAGATAAAATTTTTCTCAGACATTATCTGGTATATTTTAAATTATAATTTAAAATTTATTTTTATAACAATTCCAAACAACCAAATTTGGACCAACACCCAAAAATGAGGAGACCAAAATCAGGCTGTCACCGCCCGACCTTCCAGATTGGCAATCCTCCAGGGTCTCTCTGTGTATCCCATAGCTCCTCCACCTTGTTGCTCTCTCTCCCTCGCACTTGTTTTTCTTACTTATCTCTCGTCTTATTTCAGGCCACCACTAACCGCCTCAGCTCCAACCTCAACTTCCACATAGTCTCTCTCCCTCTCTTCACATCCTTTGAGGTATTTTTACCCATTTTCTTTCTCTTTGGCTTTCAAATTTATTGTCTTCCGTTCTTCTATTTGGAGGCTCATACTCTGCAATTGCTACTTCTCCTGCAATTTGACAAATTTATATTCCTTCGCTTTCCCTTGATTGCTCTTGGTTTCTTTCTTCATTTTCATTTTTCCCTTTTCCATATTTGTCTCATCCTCATTCTCGCCTTATTGGATTTATTTGTATAAGAATAGCAGCATGGCTGCCCGGGGATTCTTTTTGGTCCAAAATCCATTGCCCCTAGACTATTGATTTTGAGAGGAATATTATTTTCTTATACCAGAATGGTTGGACTTGGAAATAAGCGTTCTTTCTTTCTTTTTCTTTTTCTTTTTCTTTTTTTCCTGTTTTTTGAAATGAAAGATGAACTTACGATTTTGGTTCATGTGTTCTAACTCCCTATCAATTGGGTTTCCTGTTGTCATCCTTTTCCTCACTAGATATTTCTTAAAGGGTTTGGTTATATTTGAATTTTCCTGTGGCTAGCGGTTTCATTTCTTTTCTATTTAACTTAGAAAGTCATATCGTTTGAGATATTTGTTGGCCTAAAATCTCATAATGCTCATGGCGCATTCTTTAAACTTGTTCTGTTGTGTTGTGTGTGTGTGTGTGTTTTTTTTTTTTTTTTTTTTGGCTTTCATTCATGGGTAGAGCATATGCTCTATCTTCAGTGGATTGGTTGTCATGTTGGAACTCTATCTTTTAAAGTTTTTTGAATGATAGGATATGATTGACTTGTTTGCTTGAGTTGTAAGATTGTTTGCTCTCTTCGTGTGTTCACAGTCTTCTGAGCTATTGCAGTAAAAGAAATGTTGATTTCAAGTTTGTTTTTGAATGTCAGCATAATACTCAAGAACTTTCTTGATGGAAACTTATTGTTTGTCCTTCAGAAGTTGATGTGATGCATATTCCAACACTTTCCACAGTTGAATGATGGCTGCTGAGGCTTCTGCTAAACTGAATGTGTCAGATGATTTTGATGATGAAGATGGACCGGTAGTTTTTAAAAGGACTAATACAACATGTAAGAAAAATCAACTGCTTTCAGAAGTAAAGAAGTCGACTTCTAGTCTTGATGGGCAAACCCATACGAAAACACCTGATATATCTTCCTCCAATGGTAAAAATTCTGGGGTCCAGAAGAGCAAGATATTTCCATCAACCAAGACATTGCCTACAAAGGCTTCTGTAGATATTTCCAAAGCATCAACTTCACGTGTCAGTTCCTCTAATGTGAAGTCACCTGTAGTGAAAACTAAAGCATCTTTGTCAGGAGATAAGTCAAAGCCTCTTTCAGGATCAAAAGTGCTCAATGATGTTAAGGAGGAAAAACCCTCTATCAAACAACTTCCAAGAGAAAACTTTGAAGATTCTGATGATGAGGAGGATGACAAACCATTGAGTGCTAGGCTGAAAATGAACTCCAATCATAATAGCAAAGCTGCTCCTATTGTGAAGAAACCTGTTGAAGACTCTGATGATGATGATGATGATCTTCCTTTGTCAGCAAGGTTATCACGGAATGCAGGAACGTCTGGAAGTGGATACGATCACTCTGATAAGAAAAAACCACTTTTGAAAGTTCAGAAAAGTAATCAAGAAGGTTCCAGCACAAGTATTAAACAGGAAAAGCTTGTAACAGGGTCAGTTAAGAGGCCACTAGATAAGACCAGTTCCCTAAATTCTTCTGTGAAGAAGTCAAAGCTCTCTGATCCAGCTTCATCAACTAAAATTCAGCAAGTGTTTGTGAAGCATGAGTCAAAGGTAGACGATGATGATGATGATCATATTCCTATTTTGCAAAGATTAGCAAAGTCTTCTGCATCAGGAAATAAGTCATTATCTGTGAAGAAGATTGAAAAGGGGGTTAAAGTAAACAAGTCCGGTGCAGCATTGTTTAAGAAACAAGTCAAGAAAATGAAAAAATCAGGCAGCAATTCAGAATATTCCAAATCTACAAAACTTCTTCCTAGTGCTGGAGATGGGCAGAAAAAGTGGACTACTTTGGTTCACAATGGTGTTATTTTTCCACCTCCTTATAAGCCTCATGGGATAAAGATGCGCTACAAAGGGAAGCCAGTCAATTTGACTCCTGAGCAAGAGGAGGTTTTGTTTTATTACTGTAAAGTTATTATACCAGATTGTTTGCTTTTTTCCCCATGTTTCTGAGGAAATGATGTTTTTTAATCACTTTGTTATCACAGTTTTTCATGTTATGAAATCTCTAGGAGAAATTCTGATGGTGTAAATGAACTTTAAATATATTTTGCAGGTTGCAACTATGTTTGCTGTAATGCAAGATACAGATTATATGCAGAAAGAAAAATTCAAAAGTAATTTCTGGAGTGACTGGCGCAAATTGCTGGGAAAAAACCATGTGATTCAGAACTTGGAAGATTGTGACTTTACCCCAATATATGACTGGTATCAAGTCGAAAAAGAGAAGAAGAAACAAATGAGTACAGAAGTAAGTTGGTATGTAGCATGATCTTTTTTTTTTTACAATAACAAAGATTAGCATTGCACAAAGCATAATTTCTTGAGCCCTTCAACTCTATGCATTTTCTTTTTGGAATTTTGGGTGGATAAGATGCATTAAGACTAAGTCGGTTGAAGAGGTTATAATTCATTTCTTTCTATTGGGTAACTGCTGACTTTCTTGTCTTGTGTTCACGCAGGAAAAGAAGGCCCTTAAGGAGGAGAAAGCTAAACAAGAGGAGAAATATATGTGGGCCATAGTTGATGGTGTTAAAGAGAAGGTACTTTAATGTTGGGGTCTCACATTTCCCATGTTCTTAAAAATTTCCTTAACTCCCCAGCTATAATTCAGTTCTCGTGGTTTCTGCAATCTGTTTTTTGGCTTGCGCATTGGCTAAAGAATTTTTAACCGTGTGATACATTGCAAAAGCCTAATGTAGCAAAATAGTATCATATTAATTCATTCACAATGATTTCATATGCTACTCCCTACAAAAGAGGTGTGTGCTGAATACCCTCCTCACTACCCTTTATCGTAATTTCCTTACTACCCTCCCCCCTCCCCGTTTCAGTCCTATATATCAGTGGCTTTGTGAGAGATTAGTTGGTTCTGTAACTCTCTTCTGTGTGCATTTTGATCCCTTTTATTTTCTCTGTTGATCTTATCTTTAGTTTCAAAGTATATCTTACTGTTAAATAGATTTCTTTCATAAAATTTATGGTTGTTTGTTTTCCTATTTTAAATGCCTTTTTACACTTCAATGTTGTCTGTGCCCGTTGTTATATGTACTTTAAGTTGAACTTATTATTCTTTTCTCCTATTTGAGTGCAAGCTATGAAATGTGAATTATCTTATTTTTCTAATTTCAAGTTCCCCTTTGGTAAGCTGTTGGATTTTTTACTAGATGTTATTGACAATTCATTGTAGGTTGGAAACTTTAGAGTTGAACCGGCAGGGTTGTTCCGAGGTCGTGGAGAGCATCCAAAGGTTACTGTCTTGGCTAATTAGTAGTAGTAGAGCTTTTTCAGATATAATGGTTTCATACAATGTGACATCACATGAGATCTTTTACCAGTTTTTATGGTTAATAACGCTTTTCTTTTTTTCTATTTATTATTAGATGGGCAAATTGAAAAGGCGCATTCATCCTAGTGATATCACAATCAATATTGGAAAGGATGCTCCAATTCCTGAATGCTCTATTCCTGGTGAAAAGTATGTTCCTTTAATTTATTGGGGAGGAGGAAAAATTTAATATCACATATAGTCAAAGCTGAAAGCCAATGTTATTTTTGATTCCTTGGGAGTTGTGACCTTGGCAGGTTGAAGGAGATTAGGCATGACAATACAGTTACGTGGTTAGCATTCTGGAGTGATCCGATCAACCCAAAATTGTTCAAATATGTTTTCCTGGCTGCTAGTAGCTCCTTGAAGGGGCAAAGTGACAAGGAAAAGTATGAGAAAGCTAGGATGCTGAAGGTACCTCTGTACTTTATATTTTTGTTAACTCTATTTTTATTCATGATACTTTAGGATAAGATTTCTAGTAACTTGTTTAGTTAATTCAGATATTGGTATCTTGGTGCAGAATTATATAGGGAACATCAGGGCTGCATACTCAAAGGATTTTACAAGTAAAGATATTACAAGGCAACAAATAGCTGTTGCTACTTACCTTATTGATAAGTTAGCTCTGAGGGCTGGCAATGAGAAGGTATTGATTGGAGAAGCTGTCACTCATTTGTGCTTACTGCGGATCATACATATAATAGATGGAAATAGCACAAGACTCATGTTCAAGGATAAAAGCATGAATTATTTTGAATGCTTATCAAATTCATCGGTGAAATGGAAATTCAAGTCTTTGCAAGTTTCAGTTAAAATGCTAAAGTTTTAAAATACACAAGAAATCATATTTCCAAATGTCTACCTTGTTCTAGTTCTAGTCCATTGAAGCAAATATGAAGTCAGTGGCGAGGACTATTCCGTGTGAACATTTGCATTAAAGTAATTATATAATGAAAAATGTGGAGTCCTATAAATGGTGTATTTTCTTCAGTTTTTAAGTTTGTATACCTGGATTTACCAAAGGGACTTGATGCAGATTTTGCTTGCAGCTTTGCTGGAATTTTCATTTACCTTTGTTGTCTGCTATTTTGATCTTTGCTCGTTAAAAAGAAGAAAAAAAATTTCTTGAGCATTTAGTTATTTTAATTTCCTTTCCTCAGGATGACGATGAAGCTGATACCGTTGGTTGCTGCACATTAAAAGTGGAAAATGTAACAGCAGAAGCCCCCAACAAGTTGCAGGTGTTATGGCTTTCAAATCATCGCATTTTTTTTCCTTTTTTAGCTTGGAATGACTGATTGGATTATAAGTCCCAAGGTTCAAGGATTTAAAATTTCTATTTCATCTTGATCTCTGAATCTTTAAATGATAGCATCTCTCTTAAAACTTGCTTCCATTGGTAATCATTTTTTCTTATTTGGATTAATGCAGTTTAACTTCCTTGGTAAAGATTCAATCAAGTATGAAAATACGGTAGAGGTTGAACTTCCTGTTTATAATGCAATTTTGAAGTTCCAAAAAGGTGGGAACCTGGTCCATATGATGGTATGTTTATGCTTTGAAACTGAGGTCCTTAAGTATTTGATATTCTGATTTCAGGAAAACGCCCTGGTGATGATCTCTTTGACATGCTAGATACAAGTAAACTAAATGCTCACCTGAAGGAACTGATGCCCGGTCTAACTGCTAAAGTCTTCCGTACATTCAATGCATCTTTCACATTGGATGATATGGTAATCATGGTTTCATTCTGCAAATCATTTAGCTAACATGCCTTGAAATGAACCCTTCAATTATCCTTCTGGTAATAATTGTATTTTTGACATTGAAAATTTCTTTTCCCTATATATTTTTCTACATCAGGTGATGAGAGCGTGCCTCCCTAGAGATAATACATCTTTCATTGGAGTTGAAATTTTACCTTAATTATAAACTTGTAATACTCTTCTAGAATGCTTTACCAAACCTTATTTTCTATATGCTATATACCCACCCCATGGCAAGCCTACATTATTTTTTTTTCATAGCAAAATGCTATTGTGCATATTGTTATCAAGTGTATTAATTGATTTGCCTTGGTTAATTTATTATGGCATGTCATCAGAAAGTTTTATGTTTAATTTTCTGGGTTTCTGTGGTAACAGTTGACTAAGGATACTGAAGATGGCGATGTTGCAGAGAAAATTGGGATCTATCAGGCTGCAAACAAGCAGGTGAATTGGCTCAATATATGTGCAACACATTAATGTTACTTCTATGTATTCATTTGTACACTTCTTCAGCTTTGTTGCTATTGTCTTTTGATGGCAGGTTGCAATAATATGTAATCATCAACGTAGCGTATCAAAATCTCACACTGCACAAATGTCAAAGTTAACTGAGAAGATTGCTGAACTTCAGGTATTGAGGATCCCTGAGCTTTGGTGAATTTCTCGGTTGGTATTGGAATTAGATTAAACCAGGTTATTTCTCATAAATTTATAACTCAAGATTATCTACTCTTTACTTATAGGGTGTTCTGAAGGAATTGAAGACAGACTTGGACAGGGTAAAGAAAGGAAAACCTCCTCTGAAGAGTGCTGAGAGAAAAAGGAACCTAACTCCGGATGCGTAAGAATGATTGCTTCATATCTTAGGCTTTACTTGTTTGGTTATGATATGTAATTATTGTTATTATAATATACAGATTAGAGAAAAAGATTAATCAAACCAATGCAAAGATTGAGAAGATGCGGCGTGATATGGAGATAAAAGAAGATCTCAAAACTGTGGCATTAGGCACATCCAAGATAAACTACCTGGACCCCAGGATTACAGTGGCTTGGTGCAAGCGGCATGAGGTTCCTATTGAAAAGGTGCTGGCTTCTTCACTTGTTCAGATAAAGTTATTTTAGTTGTGATAGTTTTTTATGCTGCCAGGGCTGGAAAAGAATTTAGTGGGCTTGAAAAATTAATTATGAACTAGTGTTTTTTCGCAATTAAACTAAGCCCCAAAGTGTGTGTGTGTGTGTTTGACCGCAAGTCTCAGTATATTTACTTGGAAGGAAAATGCAAATGGCTTCATCTTTGGATGATTTGCCTTTACTCTCTCTACCTAGTAAATTATAAACTAGCCACCCTGTCAGTTGTGGCATACTCCCATTTATTTGTAAAGAATAAATGATACCAGTTCCAGAGGGTGATTTCTTCGTTACATGAGAAACAAGAAAATGGATTGAAGGATCCCTATCTTGAAGTATCATAGTTAGGCGAGATAATTTTTGGTTCTCCAAGTTGGGGGTATTAACAAATAGGTCAACATTGAAGAAAGGTATTTCCTTTCTTTTCTTAAATAGAACACACTGAAATGACAGTTAAGCTTGACATGGTAAGTGGGTAACAGTTCCCTTGTGCTATTGGTTCTGTTGGCTGGAGGCAAAGTCGCTTCCAATCATCAGAATATTGCTTGTACAACTCTGCCTAATTGTTAATTCAAGCCTATGCACGAGTAACACTACTACAATCATTAATATATAATATAAAGTTTATAAAATGACATTTTTTGTAAGCCATCAACTGTGGGTTTATTTGTCGTACTTCATGCAATGCACTGGAAAATGTATTTGGTTCCATGCTAATTGGCTGTATTTTTATCCTTAACGTCACATTTTTGCTTATTTGCATTACTTGTTGTCTGGAATACTCAGATCTTCAACAAATCTCTGCTGGCAAAATTTGCTTGGGCAATGGATGTGGATCCTGACTTCAGATTCTGAGATCTTTTCGCGGTGGGAGAGACTTGCTCATTGTTTTACATAAAAAAATACGTTTTTTCTCAAGTTCATCAGTAATTCATGTCGTAATTTCATCTAATCTAATTGGATGAGTTTGCCTGGCCATTTACTCTTTGCATTTTCAATCATTCTTAGTTATGATTGTAATTCTGCACTTTGGCAAATGTGGAAATGAGGTGAAGTTTTTCTAATTTATTTTTAAAGTATGGCTAATTTTTTTGTTGCCATAGTCTGTTGTTAGTTGGCGTTTTTATTCTGTTCCAGGTTCTTGGATTTCTCGAAATCTAAGTTAGTCAGGTCTGTTTCTGCCACAATGATCATATGTATTCGCAGAAAATTTTGTTGTGGTTCTCGTTTGATACTTCAATTTAGTCACTCTTACCATTACACTTAGACCAATGAACATTCTGATGCCTAAATGCCTGCAATGCTATCGTTAATACCTTATTTAGGACTATCCATAGCTAAGAAGTTTGTTTGCTTGGAAAATTTATTGGTGAAATTTTGATATAGGGTGTTTGGGAGTATCCTCAATAATTACTTGCACTTTATGGGACAACATTTCTCTACTATGTAAAACTACTTGAATAAGTTAAACCAAGCACCCGTAACATGGTCAGTAATGAAAATCTGGTATTCAATATGTTTTCTGGAATGTAAATTGCATAACTAAGTGATTTTTAACAGCAAAACGTGCTAATCCAAGTGTCATGACCTGATCCCATGCTGCAAATCAATGTTTTAGAAGTGGGTTGAATGTCAAACTGAGTGTTCATTTTCATGATTCAATTAGTTAGATTGACCTTTTGTTTCAGAGAATACTTGAGCTCGCAGTATCCTGGTTTCGTCTCTTTGTTCATGTTTGGTATATTTCTTATTTGCTAGTTAGTTTTTAATTTCTAGCTTATCTCTTGCTTGTTTCTATTTGGTTTACATTAATATATATGATCGTTTTAATTAAAAAAAGGAAAAGGAAAAAGAAAAAGGAGAAAAGTGCGCATTTGTTAGTGCACACTTCTGTTAATTTTGATCGAAGTTCACAAGTTGATAGTTTTAAAGATGCTAAGAAACTAATTAAAGTACTTGAAAATATATATATTTCTTATTTTTTCTGTAAACTATTTTATCTAACCTATAAAATGAAATATAATATAAAGATATACGATATATGATATAATTAAATAATTTATTTAACTTTATTAATTTCTCAAAAAAAAGTTAACCATATCTTATATTTAAGACGGGGATAAACTAAAAAGGATTCTAACAAAAAGTGGATTAGTTGTTCTTTCTTACTATGCCTTTCAAAATGTCATGTTTTGAATTTGTCAAGTATATTTATATATTAATTGTTCGCTCTTTTTTCTTCTTTTAATGAAATGATCAAAATGTACACCAAATATAAACAAATAAGAGACAAGCTAGAAACCAAAACAAGCAAATAAGAAAAATAATAAACATCAACAAAGAAACAGAACTAGGAAGGATATTGTGAAACAAAAGTTCCTAATGGTGAAGAAATCAAATATGCATTATTCAGTTATTGGGGAAAAATCAATATACTTCTAATGTTAAATCAGGATAAAGATAAAACATTGAGTTGAACTCTTCTTTAGTGTCAAGGTAATAGCTATGAATAGGTGCTTAGCACATCTATGAGAGCTCATCCCGCAAAAACCACATCGTGGATGAGTTCCTAAGCTCAAGCTGAGCACCTGATGCAATGGAATTAGTATTATTACTAAGCCAACTTCCGCCGTAAAAAAGTGATGAATCAGTGAACCGCAAGGACAAGGGAATTATTAGATTTCCACAGTACTCGGATTGGTAGAGAAAGCTATTCAGCGCCAAAAAAGACACGTAATGGGGATCGAATTGAAATGGTATTCTTGTAGAATTTTTCCTATAAATTTTCAGGAAAGAACTAAATGGCACTTTTTCAAAAATTATATTGCCTGCTATTGATTTGGATTGAGTGTGGTCCACATTTCCTTCCTCGCCTTTCTCGGTTCCTCCCCGTAATATTTTGGGAAAATTTCTTTCAGGACCCAGGTAGAAAAATATTGTCAAAAAAAAACCTTAAGAAAAGTTAAATGTTAAAAAAGATTCTAGGTCCTTTTCTGGTATTATTTCAGAAAGCGTTAACAACAATATTAATACCCCATTAACAACAAAATCAGTATCCGTTAACAATTATATCAGTACTCGTTAACAACTATGTTTTTCTTAAATAATGTCAGAAAAGGCCTTAGGGCTTTTTTTGATATTTGACTTTTGTTAGCGCATTTTTTGACAATATTTTCCTACCTTGGACCCTCAAAGGAATTTTCCCTAATATTTTGGGTTCTTTTTATTTTATTTTTGTATTCTGATTTTATTTTCCCATCACTTTTAACTGCTTAGTGCTCACTCTTGCCAGCCAGTGAAGCGCCGTTTTCATCGTCGACCAGGGCAATGAATGATTCTACTCCTTCTCCTTTCTTCAGGTTCTATCTTTACCTCTCTTATTCAAAGCCATTTTCCACTCAAAACGTGGTTAATTAGCCATTTTGGTTGGTATTATCTTGAAAGTAGAAGACGTCTTCAAGGGAAAATAATAGCCGAGAACATTGGAAGATAGTGCATATTGAAACTATTTGCTTTTTCGTGGTTCGAATTGTAAGTGCCGATGAAGTTTTAAGCGAGTCGGACCAAATAACTGTTAGATTAGAACTAGTTTGAGGCTTATAGATTGAGGAGAGAAAGAATTGCAGGGAGTAACCGAAGGAATAAGGAAACTAGTAGAGTCCAGTTATCGTATGTCTCTCTTTGGGGAGATTTTGAGGGGTTATGCTTTTATTGAGTTTTTACTTTCATTATGGAGTCCTTTTCTTCCATAAATAAGTCTTTGATGTGAAGGACTAGACTTCTTTTGTCAATGCTAGCTGGTATGGGGCGGCAGTCTGCAGAACCATTTCAGGTCCGAAAGTGACTGATACATATAGTGCGTACGTGTTTTTTTTTTTTTCCCTTATAGATTGGTGATAGCTTAACGTTTTGGAACTTTGTTTTAGTTTTTTGCCATTCAAACATGTCATAGTCCAGATTTGCTTTTGAAATGCGAAAGTTGATGGTTTATAAGGTCACAAGCTTTCTTTAGTGGTATCATAGTAGTTAGCTTGTGAATGAACCCACATGGTCGTAGGTTAGGTCAGTTAACTAAATAATTCGAAACCATTATGAATTAAATTGGTAAGCAACTCATAAGCGTATTTCCTCATATGAATGCTGCAAAAATCAGGCACCTGTCATGCAATCATTAGAGAACATTATATTTTACACCTTTTGATTAGGGTGTTAAGGAACTGCAGCTAATCTTCGTCCTTAAGTAAAACCCATGAGAAAAAGAAAAATTATGTGCTAATGAAGTTATTTCTTTAATTCCTTGTTTTATTTTTTATCCCTATAAAAATAACAAAGCTTATCTATGCTTGAATTGCTTTGTGTTTGACAGCTGACATCACACTTACTAGTTATATTTTAACTGGATTACTAATGTCTTATCAATTACTTGGCACTTCATTTGATAGCTACATGACATTTCTTAACTTTTTTGGCTTGTTACAAGGTCAATGGCTGAAATGTTAACTAGCTACTGTTGTTCTGTTACTTCATTGTGAAATCACGTGGCTTTTGTTTGATTGAATTTGGCAGTGGTGATCAAGTATCTACTCTCACATGAATAAGTTGGGGAAGTTGGAATTGTCATATTATGTTAGTAGGTAAGCTATCTTATGGAAAATTTAGACATTATGCTTTAAATGATATCAATGACTAGAATTGACAAGTAATTTTATGTATGCATCGGTATTCTATATATTTAGTTTTCTGTTGTTGAATGTGGATTGGATCATTCCTGATTTTTAATTCAATAAACAATTTGTGGCTGTATTTTAGTTTTTTTTTTTAAACCTGATTTTTCTTATTTTTGCAGTGTTTGTTTTATTTGCTTGTGCTATATTGGGCTTATTCGCTTTTGTGATTCCTTTTGCATCCCCCATTTGAATATCTGTTACCGTATTGTCTGTACAAAATATTATTTTGTTGCTTTTGTTTGGTCTGCTTATTTATTGAGGTAGCAACGTAGCAAAGCTTTTTCTTGGTTAATCAACATTTTATTTCATTCTTTTAGCTTATAACATGAATTCACAAGGCAATGGGATGTCAAGAGTCCGGAAGACAAATTATTCTCAAAGGGAAGGGACTAATTGGCTTCTTATTGGTGTTGGTGCTTTGTTGAGTACTATATCAATTCGCCTTGGATTCAAGTGGAAGCAGTCCCTCAACTCAAAACGGGTTGAGAATGCTCCAAAATTTCAAAAAGGTTCTGTAATTTCAATGACGTAGATGTCTGCTTTATCTATAGAAGATTTTAACTTTATTATTTTTAACTTCAGGACATGCAAATTCTTTCAACCCAAGAAATCCAGCGGATTGCTGTTGTCAGTGTAATGGATATGTTCTAAAACAAGATAGTCATGGCTGCTTCAGTTGCATTTCAGGTTGAAATTTCTTCTTATGATCATATTTGGTTCCTCATAGTTGATGACCAGCTGATGTGGCACGTTTTACGGCTGACCTTTCTTGTGCTTCTCTTTCCCCTATTGAAAACTTATATAGATTTTGTTGAAATCACATAAAATGGGGCAAATTGCAATCAATGTATTTATTTTTATTTGTGTTGGATCACATAAATTGTTTTTTTATAGACTAGTACAATAGATTTTGTCTTTTAGCAAGACTTGTGTAGAACCAAACATTCCCATGCTAGAGCCATCGCTGGAAATGCGACTTCAAGGAATATGACATTTCCATGTTTGGTTCATGATAGTAAATATTTGTGGAATATTTGCTATATCATTGAGTATTCGATGGTCATAATCAATTCCCAACCAGGATGAGAGGATCTATGGGATGCAAACAATTGCTCATCTCTGAAGCAATACTGGGGACATAGAAGGAGTTCTCTTGTTAGTGTTTCAAATTAGTGATGAAGTTCAAATCTTGAATCTTATTGTTTGAATTATGGATACTTCTTTTTGTGTATGGGAATATTCCACTTTGTAAATGATCACTCACCAAATAATAGAAAAAGAAATCATTGGTGCTTGATGATTGCAGTTTGAAAATATGATTCAAAGGGCAGTCTACTATTCTTCATACATCTATTACCCTTGACTAACATCCTTCTAGACAAGGCAGCTTTCATCCGTAAATATGTGAACATGTCTAATCTGTTAGGACTTGGGAGTTGCATCTGACATGGTTTGATGTCTTAAATAGGAAATGGACGTCCAATGGAGGTCAAGGGCCCAATAAAGGGCCAGATGTTGAGTGAATCTGATAGGATGCTCCCCTTAGTGGCTGTTACTAATGCTGAATTTAACAAGAATAATGAGGCCATTTGGTCATCCTCTCATGATGGTCTTCTTGAATTGCCTTCGAGGCCATTCCACCATTCAAACTGCTCAGACTCACCATGTGTGTCAGAATCGGGTTCTGACATCTATAGTAAGCGAGAAGTCATTCAGAAACTGCGGCAACAATTGAAGAGGAGAGATGAAATGATCCTAGAGATGCAAGATCAGTTGGCTGAATTGCAAAACTCACTTGATGCTCAGCAGCAACTTTCTTCTCATTTGCAATCAAAGCTTGATGCTGTAAACAGTGAATTGTTTAACTCAGATAGAGAGATCCAAAGGCTGAGAAAAGTTATTGCAGATCACTGTGTCGGACATATTTACTTGAATGGAAATGGCAATATGAAAGAAGATTCGAATGGGGAGAGCCCTGAGAAGGTAAGGGATGTTGATGATGAGGGAAGAATTGAGATGCTAAAAAAGCAATTGGAAGAGTTGAAAGAGGTAATACAAGGAAAAGAGTACTTGATTCAGAGTTACAAGGAGCAGAAGAAAGAACTCTCGTTAAAGATCAGGGAAATGCAGCAGAGATTGGATTTCCAACTGCCTCATATATTGTAGGGAACTGCCAGTGAATTCTTTGCTTTTCATATTTTGTTCGATTTAAGGTTGCAAGTTGGAGATTATAGCTTAGGCTTCTCTTTCTCATCATTTAGTTTCTCAATGTGAATACTGATAGCTTAGGCTTTTGAATGTTTGATTGTACTACTTCAGTCCTTATTATAAGGCATTTTCTTAAAATGAATGAGTGATCCTTAGGCCTTACTGTAAGTGACCAAGTGGGGTATTGATTGCAATTTTTAAAGATTGTCTCTATTTAATGTTTGAAGCAATTTTCCTTTTTGGATTCTCAAGATGTAATTCATTTGAGTATATTTAAGATTTTTTTTAAAATAAAAATTTAATAATTTAACTATATCTCATTAGTTCTAGTAGGGTGGTTGGAGGTGATTTATAATAACAAGCAACAGGATTATATTCCTATTTACATATTCTCAGTTTATTGGATGTAACCCAAAGATAGGAATAGTAAGCAAAATGAATTTGTTGTGGGTGTATATTAAATCAAGTTCATTGCTATTAAACCACTTGAAATGAGCTGAAACAAAAACTTTTGACAAAAACTTTTGATGATTTAATATATACTTAAAAGGAACCCACCATTTGTGCGCGCGCGTGTGCGCGTTTGTTTATACTCTATCATCTGATTGCAGCGTGGCATTCAAAAATTAAATATTTCGAGAAAGGATACAAATTACTGAAGCTTTGGTTAAGTGACTTACAAGAGTATTCTTCAAAGAATTTGTATTATATTTGAGAAGCGCAAAGATCCCTTGTGGAAGAATTCTATAAGCAACCTCCCCCAACCCGTAAAAAAGAAAAAGAAAAAAAATGAAAGAAAGAAAGGATCAAAACTGTGAGGCATAACCTCATAAAAAACAAGACTTCGTGTATTTAGTGTGTCCAATCTACATGACATCGACAATACATCCAATTGGAATAGTGTTTAGGTCCATTGTACTTATGTTCAATACTTACACAAACTCGTGCTAAATTATTTTTGACTATAAATTATGACATCATGAGGGATTTGATTATGCACACCTCCTAACTGATTAACTCAGTTCTCTCTAACGTACAATATCCTATTTACCCAACAAAACGTGCTCAAGTGTTGACAAGATTCGGAGATTCCAGTGCAATAAGTGAAAACGCTCAATCTCAAGAGACGTCTGGCTCAGACTTAACCAAGAAGCTTCTAGCCTCATCATCAGTAACTTCGCTGTACAGTAGAGTACCAAATACCATATAAGACAACAATGATTAGCTGCTAAACAAAATGAAAACATTTTTTGAAACAAACCATGAAACCAGAGAAAGAGATGATTAAGAAACCTGTCTACAGCTTCTGCTTTGGAGATCAAGGAGAGTCCTTCAGTAGCAAGATAGTCACAGAAACTCTTTAGATCTTTCTCCTGACAGAAATTGCAAAGATGCCGAAGGAATTTGTTGAACTGTTCAGGTTCCTAAAAAATAAAATTTTGTGAACTATTAAGCTTCCATGAAACTACAATAAAACAACCAATAAAAGCTCCGACAATTGAATAAAAGAGATCTAAAGAAGTAACAATCAAGTCAAGCCTCCATTCACTAAACCATATTATGTTTAAATGGCGAAGCAGAGGGGGGATGGTTTACCTGCGCAAGGATGCAGCCCTTGCGAAGTGCTATTAGATATTCCAGTGCTTTAGGATAATTATCCCCTTTATGGGAATCCTCTACCAGATCAAATATTTTATTACCCATACCCTTTATTGCTTTATCAACCCAATCTGGACTATCTCTACGAGCTAACATGGCTTCAAAATCTTGGACTGGAGTTATATCTCCAATTTTCTCAACCTTCACATTCGATGCAGGTTCAATGAGATTAACATGCTGAGGCTGAGCAGTACTCTCTGTTTTACCCTCTCCTTCACGATAATGAGACCCATTATCCTGTAGCAAGTTTCTTGATTTTTTTCGCTGCAAAATAGCCCAAATGCTATAAACTGTTGAATGCATTATATCAAGGAAACTAGAAAACGGATTTTATATTCTTACCTTGGGGTTTTCCTTGAGCTCAAAAGACGTACAAAATGAATCAATCACAGATCTGTTTTGCATAAGCAGGTCCGCATCAGGTACTGTTATTTTCTTGAGTGTGTTATCAAGAGGGGGTACAGCAGCATCATGATGCTTTGATTTAAGATCAAGGTAATGATAAAAACGCTGCCAAAAAAAGAAATATATATCTGTTGTGACATACTACAAGTGTCAAAAACGTGCAGCTTGCACTTAATGAAAAAGACAAAATCCTACGTCAAAAAAGTAAAACTGAACCACTTCAGTGAGGGGGAAAATCACTTCTAGGATACATAGAAACTAGAATTCAGTGATCTGACCATGTTGGTAGAAGCAGAAGCTGCTGCAATTTAGCAAAGAGAAATCCCAGAAAATAGCTCCAACTTTTGTCTTATTTTACACAACAGGTGTGCAGTCATTAATAGGGGTTGAAAGTGTGGGTTAGTCACATGTCTTCCTCTCACACCGCAAAAATCCATGAATACCAGAGGAGATATATTAGGTTTCATTTACAGCAATGACTTGAGACACCCCATGACCCAGAGATAGCAGACAACATAAGCAGCCCTGGTTTGAAGCTAACTCTCATCTTAGGTGCATCCCCAATCAATAGGTACTACAATATTGGATTTTCTAAATGACTAAGACTCTAGCTAACCGATTGAGCTTTATAGTATTTGAAGACGCAATTACCCTTTTATGATAGTTGTGAAAGGACAACTAAATTTTTTCCTGTAATGGAAGTAAGCTTAGGTTGAGACAAGAGAATTGGTATAGGTGTTGTCTTGTCTCAAGAAGCCCACTAGTTAGCTATATGTGAGCAAGGCACTTGCTCTGTCCAAGCAATTTCTCTCAGCACATGAAAAAGAACTCAACAATCGTATTTGCTATAAACCATTAGCGACAGTTCCTTGCCAGATAACCATTATTAAAACACACCATATTTGTATAAAACATCTTGAGAAAAAAATAGTTTCAGCTTATCAATAGAAGTGGCTACATAAACTTAGGGGTTGACAGTATACTATTGCATACAAAATGGGAAAAGAAAATTTTGCAGTTAATGCACTCTACAGGAGACATTATAAGAGCATAGAAGAGGATGGTCATTCTGATGCAACCTGTTTTCCTATCATTTCCCTAGAGCCTAGTCTCCACGACCAAGTTAAGAAATGATGGCAGGGAGATTATGCTTTGTTAAAACTTTTTCCAAGCTAGAAAATGGGAGTGTTGTATTAGTAGTGGCGCATGTGTCTGTGATGTGTGCATAAGTGATAAGTGCATCAGAGCAATGAACTCCTTACACTGGGTAGTGGTGCTGGCATATGAATTGGCTTTGGTTCAATTTTAGGACCAGACTGGAAAAATAGAATATTAAAGGTCTTCACCACAGTTGATTTGTTGGTTTGTGTCCGCGCGCGCGCACGTGTTGAGAGAGAGAGAGTGTGTGTGTGTGCGCGTGAAATCCAATGGATAAAATTTCTATGCCCACTCAATAGCAGATTTGCGCCAAATGGAAAATGAATAATCTATAAACAGATACATAAAGAGAATATGTACCTCCAGGATCGGGTTTGGCGTGAATTCAGGAAGCAAAACTTTCTCTTCACCATCCGGTGCAAGGTCAAGCAATTTTACTAGGTTATCAGTTGCCTCTAGCTGCTTTTGATTTGGCTGTAAATGTGCAGGTAAATTACCAAAAGAAGGGAATTGAAACTCTCGCACATCTTCAGCAAAAGGAAGTACATTTAAGTAAAAGGAATCCATCTGCACAGCATGACCCGGAAACGTAAAATTAGTTCAAAGAATCAAGGGCGATTAAAGGAATACAATAATGAAAAAGAAAAACTCACAATATCTTCTCTGTCAGACACATTGGGTGTCAAGGCCCCAATGGTGACATTCCCCTGTCCTTGTCTCCAAACACACCTTAATATTGCTACCTTCTTCTTTTCTTTCATGGCCCTCGCTAGGGCAGAAACTGCGAGAGTAGCCTTTTTATTTCCCGGTTCAGCAATGAAAATGAAAACATCTTTCATGTAATGATGTCTTTATTGGACATTGTAGAGCAGGAAAGAAAAGAGAAAGAATTAGTCAACAGAGCATCCATATAAAACGCATTCAATATAAATAGGATAGGATAGCAGGACCTACCAAAATAAGAATAATTACCTAAATATGTTTGAAGAATCAGTAAATCCTAGAAGCTTAACACCCTTCTCTGGTTTAAATTTAACAGCTTCCCATTCAGCAGAGGATATAGGAACTATTTGAGGCCCATAAGAATAACCTTTAATTCTTTGATCTGGTGGAACAACATTTTGGGAATCTTCAAATTTTTTGAACTCAAAATCTACTTTAACTTCATGTGTAGCAGATATATCCCTAGTAGGTGCCTTGTCAGAATATTTCTTCAGTGTTGGAAACTTCTCTTCTGCTGTTTTCTTGTACACCCATACCTAATCACCATCCATGTTTTAATGAAAAAAGAATTTCTTTCATAAAAAAACAAAACAGCATAACCAAAATATTTTCAGAAAGAGCATCCCCTTGTTAGACTGATGAGAGCAAACATCCAGACAATGGAAACATGCTATGTTGGCTATATACAACTCATAAATCCCTACAATTCAATCTTAGTATCTAGATCAGAAGAGTAAACAATGACCCAGAAATAATGCTCAGCCAGGGAAGTAATAGAACTTAAGAAGATGAAACACATCATTTAATACCTAATTTGCAAAACAATAGCATGAGAAAAATACCAAGTTTTATTGTCTTAGAAAATTATCGTAAACCCAGTTGCAAAAGACAGTCAACATGGACCTAACAATGAGATTTGCATTATTCAAAAGATCTTACCTTAATCCTCAATTTAGGGCTAACTTCAAGATCCCCTCTGAAAACTGTAACTGGAGATATATTTCGAGCTCTAAGAGCACCAAACAGTGAGATTGAATCCTCCACATAAAGCAATCTGGCATCCGTTTCCTTTGAAAAAATACTTAACAGACTATCATTCTCATCCATTATTCTCTTATTTACAGCATGGCTATGCTTCCCTCTCACAATTATACTTTCCATTCTCATGCCATGAGCAGTCATTTGTTTAGCAATAGTGGAAATTTGATCTTCCTTTTTTCCTTCAAATGGATCTTTTATTGGACAATGTGCATTAGTAATAAGGCAAAGACGTTTTTTTCCCTTGTTAGATTCTCCAAATTTCTTTATCAGCATATCCATGCCAACAATTATAGCATCAAGAACTACCACCAAAGTTAAGGCATCAAGAGAAGTATAGTACACCAGGTTGAAAAGGTAATGACCACAACAAGGATGAAAGGTCCAACTTCCTCTTGAAAGTTCAACCTTATGCAGTTATGGCAAGAAGCAGACCAATACTACTTCAATGAGTCAGATAATAATGTTCAAGTTGACAAAATAACACATTTTCTAGAAAAATAAAGAAAGAGCAAAAAAAAAAAACTGTTAACTTTTTCAAGAAGGAAATTGATTGATAGAATCAGATATATCTATTTGATAAGTACAGATCAATGAGCACTCAGCACGAACTGTGGAAACAGATACTTAAGTACCTTTCTGGTCTCAAAGCAGAGAACATGTGGAAAGACATACTCAAAACTGGTAATGTTGAAATAATTAGCCAGTAGCTTAGGGCAGTTAAAAGATCTCAATGCTGGTCAACCAAATGCAGAGATTTTTAAATGAAAAACCAAATATAAAATGTAGAAAATTTACCAAAATAAAACCAAGAACTCAGAGGATACAATCACCATTAGCAGTTCCCCTAGGCAGTTGCTGTAATGCGTCCACAACATCTCCATCAACAACCTTAATACTTTTTAGCACCATCACGTGTTCATACCCACCAACTTCCGTAGTAAGTTCATTGTCAGTTTCTGAAAAAAGTCCATGTAAACAACTATGAGAGGATCCTTTGAACAAAATTTGAACAAAGTTCAATTCTAGTAAGGAAGCATCGCCATAAAAAATAGAAAAACAATTTTTTTTTTATAAAAAAAAAAAAGATGAACAGCGAAAACTTCTCAACAACCGTGTCGTCAGGCATGTACTGCGCCACTGTAAGTCTTGATGAAGCTAATAACTACCGCGTACACTAAATAATTATCCTGTTTTATAAAGATCTAGATACCTTTTGTTCCAAATAAGACAATTCCAGCTTCGTCATATTTGCTATGCATCAACTGAAAGTATTGAAGGGGTTATGTTATTGTAAATAAGAAAACAAAATAGGAGAAACAATTAAATCACTAGAAAACTATGAAGAATAGTATGCATTACCTTTTTCACTATCAGCGTGGAACAGGCTTTTTCAATATCAGGAAGAACACTGTGCATTGAAGGACCCACATCAAGCAGCAAAAGCAACGACTCCTGGTTTCAGAATATAGTAAAAATGATCAAAATAAATAGTTATGCACATGCCTGTTCGCAAAGCTGCGAATATGCAAAACTACAGGAGCCAAATTTGGCTGATTTCTCAAAAGAATTAGTAAAACCATAAAATAAGAAGGGAAAACCGAAACCCTTCAGATTAGAAAAGAAAAACACAGTTTGACCCTTGGAAGATGAAATGGAAAAAAGCAAGGTTGCATAAGATTTGCCTTGTTTCGAGCCATTGGAGGTAGAAGCGAACAGTGAAGCGAGCTTGCTGAAGAAGCTGGTGTCTATTTGAAATGTGCTGTTTGACCAGAAGCTGGTTATATACCTCTTCCCGCTTTGCCTTTACTTCCAAATAACTCAATAGCGGTCATTCGGCTGGGGAAAAAAAAAGTATTTGTGGACATTAATTATTAATTAATAATTAATAAATTTCATTAGTTTGTAGCTTATGAGTATGTAAATATGAGCTTATGTCTTTTTTTAATAATCTAAACATGAAAAATTGATTTTGATTAGAATACTTAAAACATTTTAAATTTTATTAATGACATTTTTCAGAAAATGTATTCGGCTCAAAATATATTTTTTTAATCAATTTTCTTAAAAAAGAGTATTAATTCCAACTTAAATAAAATATACATATATAAACCTCATATAACTCAATAAAGTAGAATCACTAAAACATAAATTTGGTGGAGTTATATATTTTTAAATTTAAAATGACATCATTTCAATTCAAAAAGAAAAAATATATATCACACCGATCCTTGTTAAAAGACCATTATGTACAAAATTCTTAAACCAAAATATAAGCCCACTTACAGGATTATCAATGACTACTTTTCAATTTTACCCCATTTAATTATTATTAAAAAAAAGAGAAAAATAAGAGATATGAGAATGATTTGTGATAACTGGTCAGCACCATTATGCTACACAAAAACCTCCTATCCTTTTTATAAATAATATTCTTTCACATATGGTGGTCCTATAGTATATAAGTAACAATTTGAGTTTGTCTAAGAATTTAAATGACGTCTACCCTCAATGTACATACAGACGTAGGAGTGGAAAGAGATGGTTCAACCATACAAAGTGATCTATAATTCTGAATTATGACACCACCCCCTAAAACCCGAGAGGGGATTCGTAGACAACAAGCCTTGATGATCCCTCGCGAATCCACCACGAGCCGTTTGAGCTAAATCAATAGGTGTTGAACATTTTGACATCTGTTTGGTTCATATTAAAATCCACAATAAGAGTTATGACCATTTCTGCATAATATTATTATTGAGCTCGTAGGAAGGGCTTAGTTGGCCGTATCAAGCACACCAAAGAAAACTAATTAAAATATTCTATCTGACCAAAAAAAAAAGCACTAGGAGACCTCATAAGCGACAAAAACAAGCTAGCTGATGACCATTTAATATAGTTTTGGGAGCAACTCACTTTTTGCTTTTGAGCTTTCTTCATATTTCATCCTTTTAAAACTTGACATTTCAACATATCATCTAAACAAATTTATGTATATCTAAACATAAATCACAATATAGAGATAAAAGTCAATGGTATAGATGTTTATCGAAACAACCCTCGACCGTAATCATAATAACCCTAACAGCTAAAAGGGTACGTGCAAGTCACCCACAAACGTAATGAAAATACTCTCATAGTCATAAACTTCAATTTCGACTTACACAACAAATTTTAGAAACAAAGAATCACAAATGACAGATATATCTCTCAATATAATGCAAGCCAACAATGTTGGGGATGCATAGTTATGCTAGACCGTCGTAGCATGAGCTAATTCAATCAACCTAACTAACAGTTTGTTTTTTATGTTCCTTCAGGTACTCTTCCATCTCATTAAGCCAGAGATCAGCGAAGTCACAGTTTTTCCAAGCTTCAAACCATGGCCCTCCACGAGTATAATGGATGGCCTTTGGGAATGTGGTTGGATCATCCTGAACCACTCTGTTGTGGCCCTCAAGAAAGTTCCACACAAATGGGATTGACCCAATTTCATGATCTTCAAGCCACTGAAACCTGTGAAGGAAAGCCCCACTCTCTTTATTCACGGTTTCAGGAGTGAGAACACTATTCTTGGGATGCCCACAATTGTACAACACCATTGAAGACCAATTCTTTCTAGGATACACTGTTTGAACAGCTCCATCCATTTTTGTTGTCTCCTTTGGGGCGTAGTCATGTTGAACACACATTATGGCATACTTGTCATCGATCAAGTCTCTCAGCTCCTTAATATCTGCCAAGTACAGGAAATCACAATCCACAAACATTGCCCAACCTTTGTAATTGGCCAAGCATGGAGTCAGGAATCTTGAGAAGGAAAACTCAGTGCTCTCAAATTGGCCTCTTTCACGCCAATACAAGCCATTCTTTCTCAGATCTGATTGCTTGATTGGTATGAACTCAACAGGAATCGAAGATCTCTTCAAGATTGAGTGGCGACACACCTCATACGCAATGTCCTCACGCGGATCATACCCCACGAAGATCCTGAAAGGCTTCTCCGAATCTCCTCCGTTACAACTATTCAGTAACTCTTTGCCATTACTCAAAGTCATCTCAGCAGGTAAAATAGGCATGCCTATTGTTCAGAACCCAGAAAAGAACGGACAATGATTGATCTGGGAAAAAAAATCAAAATGACAAATCCTCAATTGCTTCCAGACGAAATTATAAAAAATGCAAACATTAAATCTGATGTTTCCCTCGTTATCAGCTTGTAATTGTTACAAAAACGAATGGTGTTCCCTCCCATGAAAAAAAAAAAACGTCCCAATCAAACATAGCTGAGCAATTCATGTTTGAAACACAATGCAAGGGAAACAGATCAAATGCAAGACATAAATCGAGATGGAGATAGTACCGGAAGCGAGATTGAGGATGTAGATCTTGAAGCAAACAATTTTCGGCGGGTTTCCGTTTCTTCCCGAAATCTCAGAGAGAAATGAGTCCAACGAACTCAACAGAAGGGAAAGGGGGAGAGAAAGATTCGAACCTTAGCGAGGATTGAGATTGAGGAGGAGAGGGAAGGTAATAATGGGGATTATATAAAAAGAAAATCCACAAAAAAGAGGCGCATCTCTTGCCTGGGGATGAATGACCGACCACGTATGCATTTCGTGATAAAATCAGCGGTCGTACACTCGTACCCATAGATCATCGCTTCACGCGGAATTAGATTTTCTTTAAATCATTGTGGGCAAGCATCTTGTTTTTAATCGATTCGAATTGTCGGTGCAATTTTTTTTTGGCCAAAAACTTTCGGTGCAATTTAATTGGCCAAAAACTTTGGGGGCAATTTTTTTTTTCTTTTTAAAGGGAGAATCAGTAAAGTCCCAGGGTTATACATAATTTCCAATAAATTATGAAGGATTCTAAAATCTTAGTAAAACGATTAAGAATATATTTTGATGTAAAATCACCAATGCCCTTATTTTTTTTAAAAAAAAAATTAAGGCTGACGACTAACCATAAAGTTTGTAAACAGTGTAAATCTACTTATAAACTTTTCATAAATGTGCATGTGATCAATGGCTGAATTAGAGGGTTAGGGGGGCCCTGCCCCCAAAATTATAGAAGGGACTCAAATTTTTATGAAATAATTTTTTAACCTGTAAAAATTTTATGGTTTTCACTTTAGTTTTTTTATGTAAAGTTACGTATAAGGATTAGAATAAAAATCTTAAAATATTTATAGGGTTGAAATATAGTTTTATGAATATGTAGGTTCTATCCTGTAATTTTCTCCCCTTGATATAAAGTTTTATAAATATTTGAGTTATATTCTATAATTTTTGCCCTTACTAACTGCAATTCCTAACTCTACCCCTACATATGATACCATAATCTTCTTGTGGGGAATAAAAATATATATGAAAATTTTAAAATAATGTAAAAAAGTCATTACCTTCAAATCAACTCATATTGATCGTTTAACAAAGATGTTAGTTAAAATATTCATATAAAAATATCTATGAAATTTTCAAAATTATACAATAATATCATCATCGTTAAATTAACTAACATTAACAATTTAGCAAACATTATTGTACAACATTTTCACTCGTAGCGATCTTATTTGACATTACCAGTCTTTTGCACAATACAATGGCTACACTCCTAGTCCTAGCAGTCGAAACTGCCTCCCCCCACCCCCCCCCCCCCCAAAAAAAAAAAAAACCCACCATCATTTTCTTTGATTTCTTTGTCGTCAGCGGTTTTGCCCTAGAGCTAACAAACTAGGAATTAAGGGCATCATCATGAAGAATTATCTCATTAAAACCATTTAATAAGAGTTTTTTTTTCAGTGAATCCTAACACCTCAAGGAATCCTTTAATAAGATTCATCGATGAGAAAAGAAACCAAAGAAAATGAGATGATTGTGTAGTCATGTGGTGTCTTGCATTGCAAGCAAGGTCACTGGGGGCCATGCAACCATACGATAACTATTTGTTAAACGATTAACATTGGTTAAATCAACGGTCATGACCTTTTTGCACCATTTTACAAACTTCATGAATGTTTTAGCATCATTTTCTTGACTAAAATGTCTGTTAAATGATCAACGAACATGTGCAGATATACCAAAAAAAAAAACAGTTCATGGGCAGATTTCAACATTAACCCATATTTATATATGTAATAAGATTAGTTTCCTAATGTCCTATGATAACAAGTTCTTACAGAGAATTTACCGGTGCACTTAATTTATAGAAATTGTAAAACATTAATAAGAAATCGAAATAAAAATGAAATGAAATAACAATTTAGAAAAAAGAAAGAAAAGATTTTTAAAAAATGGGGAAAAAAAAGGAGGTTAAAGAACCCCCCCGGGGGGGGGGGGGGTGGAGACCAGTGCCTTCTGATATGTGTACCTCATTCTATTTACGGACTCAGAGGCCTATTTCATTTAGATCGAGCTGCTTCTTGGAAACAAATCTTCAACAGCTCCTATTCTGTGCTTACAAGGGGACTTGAGAATAAATTTCAACCAGTGAGCTTAGAATAAGAACCAAAATTCACCTTCTATTAAGAAAAGAGGAGTTTCACACAATTCACCGGCTTCCCAATACCCAAAAAGAACAAAAACAAAGGCCGGGAAGAAGAAATATGCTATTAAATACAAAGGATACATACAATGAACAGATCCCAAGTAATAACAAGACAACTCACTCCAACTCAAGTCAAAGGCCGAACGACACAATCATGTAAGTATGTATGAGATACTTAATCACAGGGCCACACTAAAATGCGCTCCAACTCTCAGAACTTCTCCTTGGCGTTTGACTCTCAGATGATGACCTAAAAGGTCCAGAGCCAAACGGATCTGAGTCATCAAAAGCTGGAAAGCCATGACCCTGATCAAATTCTCTACTGCTGCGGACAGAATCGAATCGTGCTAGTGTATCCCGCGACTGTAAAAAACCACTGTCATGCGTGCTGAAAGAATCAAATCCTGAAGTGTCAAAAGCAGGCTCCGACCATTCTCTAGAGCTCCGTGGTGAGGTGCCTGAACTGAAAAGAGGCGTGCTTGGAACAGAATCATCAAACGTGAATCTGCTGCTCTTCTGGTGGGGATCATCCACCCGTGATGAATCAGTTTTAATGAGGCTGAGGCCAAAATCCTGAGAATGGAAGAAGTTGTCTCTGGTTCTATCAAGATCAGTGTCCTGTATATGCATGTCCAAGAACGAGGATCAATAGAATGCTAAAATACCTAATGATCAAACAGGTACAATACATTCAACTTGAAGTGAGACATTTTGGGCAATCAGGGACACTAATAGACGGTGAGGGCTCAGCAGAATGGGTGTCACTTAGACAATATCACCTAATCAATACTGTGCTCTCTCATTTCTCCAGCATTTCCTAAGCACCTGGCATCAAGCATGCCTACAACAAACCTCGGTTACTACATATTATCCACCACCACCCTGATAAAGCGGGAATTTTCTGCAAGCTCCAAATTCCCCATGCTCAAATCACCATAGTCATAACTATTGTGTAGACAAATCAATCAATTTGAGATTAATGCTGACCATTTATTTAAGAAATTAAAAATGAATAACTGCCAGTATCCCCTACTGTCCACTTTTCAAAAGCTACTTACTGAGTTCACTATTTATACAAAAACCATAGTTTTTTCTCTTTGATTATTATATACCCACATACCAGCTCCACTGTCCACAAGTGCTGAACTTTTAAAGTTGTTTGCCACAGCATATATTCGCCATCCCACAACCCAGAGTGCAAACTTGACATTGGACAAGCCAAAATGCCCCATCAAGACGTTTTTCTGCCTATCTCTCTCAGGGAACAAGGAAACAGAGGCAGCTATAGCTACTAATCTTAACTAAATAAAAGTAGAACAGTAAGCATCTCTCTAGCTGATACATCAGCAAAATGACAGATTCAAAATATTAAAATAAAAATAAAATAAAAAACAAAACGGTTATAAAAGATAGATAATGGAGAAGGTAATTACACAATATTTTATAAATTAATAATAAAAAGCAAGGCGGTTAAGAAAGACGAAAAGTGGGGAAGATGGATTATAAGGAAGGTAGTTACATGATATTTTAAGATTGTGTTCTAAAAGTAGTTCTATTATTTTATCAATTAATAATGTGGATTATAGGTATAAAATATTTAGTAAATATTTAATTTAATATTTTGATTATTCCCTTAAAAATCTACACAAAAAATAAAAAGCAAAGTGGTTATTGAAGAGGGATAATGGGGAAAATAGTTCATAGTATTTTGTATACTAGTAATAGGGGTGTTAGGTGCAAAATATTTAGTAAATATTTAATTTATTGTTTTGATTATTCCCTTAAAGATCTAACTGATTTTTTATATAACAATATATTAATAAATATCTACCCGCGCATTGCGCAGGGCTTGGCTAGTAAAGATGAATAAAGGAGGAAGCATTCAAGCAAACATAAATGTAAAGTTTAGAGGAAAGAGAAAATGCATAGGATAGGTGCAAGAGTTTTTCCTACCACCTTGGCAGTGCCACTAGGATTGAATCCCCAGACTGAGTCAATATCATCATTACTGTCAAAGGCTCCCCAATTTTGTTCATCGAAAATTTTGTCACCAGAAAACACAGACTTGTCACCACCATGATCACTGCATAAGCAAAATAATATAAACAATTCTTCTGCAAGACCATAACACCTTCATCATGTCAAAAAATGATAAGGAAACTTGTCAAAGTTGATAGGGCTGAAATTCGGCTCCAATTATCATAAACATGTTTGATTTGCAATTTTCGTGAAGGCCTTAGATTCGGTCATTAACAGAGAAAGATATAGCATGCCTCATAAAAACTTTAATATTAGAATGAGCAACTAACCAGTATGGGCGGAAAAACCTGGTGTATCAGTTCTAAAAACCATACCTATGGATTCCATGCATCTTCTCTTGATCAAGAGATGAATCATGTTCGCCATTATTCTTTCCACCCTCTGATTCTCTTGTGGGGCTTCCAATGGAACTCCTTGCAAATGGACTACTGGGAGCACTTACAGCAGATTCATCTTCACCTTTACTATGAGCAGATCCATTTTCAACGGCCTGATCTTCAGTAATCTGAAGCTTATCTGACTTATCATCACTCTCAGCTGAAGCTACAGATGTTTGATTGTCAACAACAGCGGCTTTCCTGTTGACACCTGATGCCATTTTTTGTTTAGGAGGTGCCAATATGTTTTCCACACTGAGAGTGAGCTCTTTGACAAAAGTGAATCCTGATAGATGAAGGTAAAATAAACAATGAATTTTGTGCAGCTCTATTGTACCTTTCTAAAATGTGGATCACAGCTCTATAAACAATGACGAAAATGAATCCTAATAGACGAAGGTCAGATAAACAAGGAAGTTTGTACAGCTCTATTGAACTTTCTAAAATGTGGATTACAGATGCAGACAGTAGAACAAGGCAGTGATAGAATAACAGTTAGCTGTTATTTGAATCCATCAATAGCATATACATTCCCCCCAAAGAAAGAAATTATATTTCAAATGGGGAATTCTCTTGAACCGACCTCACAACCACACTAAGAACAAGATTTAATCTATCACTACCCCCTGGCACAATCCAGTATCAGCAGAAGGCACCAACTCCCGTCTTAGCTTTGTCTTTAACAAAGGCCCGTATTCTTGTGGGTTTTGAGAATTTCAACAGCCAATCAACAATTTTTCATGCCTCTAGCCTCGTCTTAGACTAGTCTAATCATGAATCTAATGAGGGTCTCTTACAAAAAGAGTGAGAGCCTTATTCCCTATGTCTAATGAATTAGCTAAAT
The DNA here is from genome assembly GCA_037074495.1 of Acacia confusa. Lineage (NCBI taxonomy): Eukaryota > Viridiplantae > Streptophyta > Magnoliopsida > Fabales > Fabaceae > Acacia > Acacia confusa. The sequence continues at coordinate 38,199,045 of CM073502.1, read as the reverse complement.
AATGAACTAGTGAACTACACACAAAAATCAATTATACATGAGAAAAATGGATTAAGAACAAACAGATGCCATGACAAAGTTAAGGTTCATGACATCGATGTGACTAGATTATTACAGACAGAGCCAAAAAACCAGAGAAGCTCTTGAGAATCCACATTAAGTCCACGGGAACATTGGCTCAAGATCTGGGAATTATTAGAGTGACTTTGTGTAATTATAGAAGTCTGACAAAATCTGGAAAAATATTCCAGATTTGAACTCATTTTCACAGACAAATCAACCATGAATTCCAGGAAAATTGCAATGGCCAATTTCCTATTTAACACTCTTAAATTTTGTTATTTCTTTACTTTTCCTTTTCTTCGTAGCCTCTTTATAGTCAGCATTTACATATTTTATTTTTATTCAACAGCCAGACCTGCGTATCTCTGACCCTTTAGCACAGACAACACCTTGCCATTTTTTCAGGCCTATGATTTTTGCTCAGCCTTGTCTCCTATTCCCTCTAATCTCTATCTCAACCATGTGTACCCATCTGGTTTCTGCGTATTTACAATCATCCTCTGAATTATATTTGCAACAACTGAATTTACTGAACTTGCTACTGTTCATCCCATTTTCAATATTATTTTCTAACCCCAATTGAACTAGGCCCAAGAATGAACAACTACTCCAATCTACTTCCAAGAATTTAAATATACATGAGCAAGTATACACATTCTGCCCAAATGAAAATAGTAATTAACGGGTCAACAAAATTAATTAGGATTGTTTTGGCATACCTTCATCTTCAAGCTTATCCCAATGTTCATCCCAGTCAGCAGCTTCCTCTTGAATTCCAGGTTGCCAGCCTTCAAAGGCCAACAAATGCAAGCAAAGGGAAGACCATCAGAGTGAGATACAAGCAAAATAAGAAGTTGGGAAAACTTTAGAGCCATGTCATGAAACTTCATTGAACAAGAAGGAAGAGCCGTTTTACAGTAGACATTGTTTCCAAGCTCTACATCCAGAATGTGTGTTGAGTGTGTGCAAGCACAAGTTACAGAGGCAGCCATAACAGAGAAGCACAAAAATAGCAATATACTGCAATTAGCAAAATCTATAACCATAAGACATGTAGTATAGATGACCAAGATTTGAAAAGATTATGAAGTGCAAGTACACACAAGTCACAAAAACTACAAAAATTTCTTACATGACAAGTTGAAAAGAATAAACATCCTAATGAAACCATCAATCAACCAGTTAGAAGTTCACTTGTTCAGAATTCAGGACTAGCTCATCAATCTCTCCTCAAGTGGAGAACACAAAAATGGAGAATAATAATGACAAAATAAATGAAACAGAGATCAAATATATCATGACATAATACAGTTGTGGGCATGCAAGAGACCAGAAAACAAAAGAAGGATTTGCAACAGCATCTATAAATTTGAATATACCAAAAGGTAGCTCCACTAGAGTTGTGGGTTTTCCACGTAACCCATATTTCTTGCACCGTTCATTTAAAGATTTCACTAGCTCATCAAGATCTGATTGGATACGATCAACATGAGCCTGAAAGTTAAGAGATAGCATAAGAAAAAACATCTCCAGATGTTAGCAAAGACCTGGTAAAACAAAATATTTCACATATACCTGAAGGTTACCATCAGTATTGCCAACTCGTTCCAATTTGACAATTGATTGATACAATTCCAACTTTTTCTCCTGTCCATTATACTTAAAATTATTTTACATCGACCAGGCAAAAACACACAAACAGAATAGTGATAAGCATTGTATTTACACTAACTCAATTGAAGAAAAATCCATAACTCAGCAAACCTGTATGTCACGAAATGTGGCTTCTTCAGCAGTTAACTTAGATGCTATATCTCCAACTTGCTTATATTTGGCTTCATATTTCTTCGCAATAATCTCAACCTGATGTTCGTGTATTAAGCAAATGATAGGCATCAGAGGCTAAGAAGATAATCAGATCAGAACACATGCAAAAGTCAAGAAAGGTACCTCATGCCTATCAGAAGATATCCTTTCTACAATCTCATTCAGGCGATTGTCACATCTGCTCTTGTAAAGAACCTTTTACACACCAAAAAAAAGGTTTGAATAGAAGTTGTTATTAAATTTTCAGTAGAACAAAACAAGGAAAAATAAAACTCTGATATTGCAGAGTGCAGACATTTCTCTATCATTATTGACAAAGGGGCTGAAACCTCAGTCCCAAGTACGTAGAGAAGCATCCAAAATCTAAGATGAATTACAAAATCTTCCCAAGAGAAAAGTAGTAATGAAAGAGGAATTGTTAGCGGCCACAGCAGAATGGAGGCTACCACACCCCCCCCCCCCAAAACAAAAAAAAAACCAACAAAAATAACGCTGTTGTTTCAAGACGGGAGAGCAAGTAAGAATTGATAAGGACGTCAAATTTTAAGGAAAAGGAAGCAATGGGTAGTTTCTATAGAAACTAGCCAAGCCCTGTGCGGAAATATTTATTAATATATTGTTATATAAAAAATAACTTAGATGTTTAAGGAATAATCAAAATCATAAATTAAATATTTACTAAATATTTTGCACCTACCACCCCTATTATTAGTATACAAAATACTATGTAATTGCTTTCCTCATTATCCCTCTTCAATGACCACTTTGCTTTTTATTTTTTATTTAGATTTCTAAGGCAAAAATCAAAATATTAAATTAAATATTTACTAAATATTTTGTACCTATAGTCCCCATTATTAATTGATAAAATTATAAATCTACATTCATAACACAATCTTAAAATATTGTGTAACAACCTTCCTCATGATCCATCTTCCCCACTTTCCGTTTTTCATAATCACCTTGCTTTTTATTGTTAATTTATAAAATATTTTATAACTACATTCTCCATTAGAGCTGGGAATCAGGGCCGGCCCTCCAGGGCCGGGAGTAAGAAAAACACTTGTTTTTTCAAAGCCCGGCCCGAGAGCACCAACGCCAGGGCCGGCCCACAGAGCCCAGAAATTACTATTCCAAATCTTAACTATTTTTCCTCCACTTTTTTTTTAAAATATAATTAATAAATTACAACATGAATCATTTAATAAATAAGTACAGTCACTAATTCATAATGAAAAGCAAACTATGTTCACAAATAACTCACATAAAACATAAAAAGCATATCACTAAGTGACATTAGTATGATAACTATTATTGTCGTCATCTTCGTCACTATCATCGATTTTAATGACATTTGATTGTTCTTCAATTCAATTTGAGTAGTAGCCTCTAGCTCATGAGTAAAAATATCATGAAATTCTTCTCCCGCATCATAAACACATCCATAATCTTTATTTGCAACAAATAATAAATCAAATCATAAAATTAAAATATAGTTATTATGTATTTGTAGTTAAATGGATAAATAACTCTATAAAAAAATACAAAAAATATATAAATTTAAAAATTTAAAAATGAAAAAAAGAAAAAGCTACAGTGAAAAGGGCCTGCAAGCCGGCCCGAGGCCCTACAGGATTGGCCCGTTTAAGCCTAAGGCCCGTCAGGGCCGGCCCTCCAGGGCTAATCTCAAATAACTCGTCCATTTTTCAAACCCGACCCTTGAAGGGCCAGGGCTTAAACGGGCCTGGCCCGTTTTCCCGACTCTATTCTCCATTATTCATCTTTCATAACTGCTTTGTTTTTCATTTTATTTTTATTTTAATATTTTGAATTTGTCATTTTGCTGATGTGTCAGCCAGAAAGACGCTTACTACTCTACTTTTATATAGTTAAGATATGGAGATGAAAAACGGAGGGCAGATGAACTCGATAAACATAAGCATGATGGCACTCAAGAGGGTTAACATGTTTTTAGACTCAATAGTTTGTACTTGTGTGATAGATATGGGCAAGTCTTACATGTCACTCTGTTGTCAGAAAGGTTAAAAAGTGTGAAGAAAAAGAGGAATGCCTGATTTTTTTTTAAAATTTTTGGGTTGCAAGGTTGTCTGAATTTTGGGAAAGTGTTGCAGAGAATTCTAATATTGCTGACTTTCTGATGTAAGAGTAATTGCTTGTTTCATGTTCCTATTTCTTCTGTTCTGAAATCCATCATTTCGTTATCAGACCCTAAGATTAAGAAGATGCTAAATACAAGAACAAAGATGAGTAGATACATTAAAGAAACACGGACAAAATTTTAAAGAGAGAAATGGTTGTCACCAAGGATATTTACCAGATACAAAAAGGCTCTGATCATGTTGAGAAAAGATAGATATGAACATGATTTGAGAACCCAGAAAACTAGATTTGCATAGCATTTGTTTCGCACCATGAAAAAATTCAAAGCAACAATTAATTTTCATCCAACAGTTAATTGTAAGTATAACAACTGAACTGACCCTAACAATCTAACATAATAGTCTCAAACTGACTCTAACGATATTAACCTCCTAACTACCCTTACAATGTCCCACCAAGCTTCATAGCCCCAAGCCTATGCAGAATGGTATTGTGCTAGATTTTGAGCCTAATGTGCAAGTCAAATTGCATACTTTGCAATTTAGTTCTAGCAAGCAAGATTTCATACAGTTGCATCTCTGTGCTCAAAAGAAAAGTAGTTTTAAACCAAAAACCATTCAAGGATAGAATCCTCAACCTTTTCACCTCCTTTGTTCTTTTTGTTTCACTAAGATACTTTGATTTCCTTTGGATTTAGCATTCAACACAAAATCTACCAGAGATTCTGAAAGCATGCTATCATTTAGTCTTTCATAGAGTGATGCTTTAAAAAAAATGTTTACTAAGGTAGTAGAAGCCAAGAAAAAGTCGGATATTTTTTTCCTATAAAACCTCAAGTTTCTTAGCTACAGGTTCTATGAAGCATAACTTTCAAAAAGAGCTTGCATTTATTTTTTTATAATAGGTTGAAGATTCAGAATAGAATAGAGGGTGAGGAAAACAAGCTATGTCAAATAATCAATGAGCATAACAAATTTACATTATATAAAATGATATGAGTATGAAGTTATAGATCAATTATAGGAAAAAAAAATGAATGTTTTTACATCCTTAAAAGTTTGAACGTTTTTTACGCGGTACAGGAAATGAGATAAACATTATTTTATTTTTACCAAGCTCCTACTAGCAATTGCTAGCTGCACCTGTATGGAACATGGCTCAGCCTTTAAACTATTCTACAGAATGCATGATAGCATGTTATATACCTCCTGAAATCTATGGTCCATAAACATTTACAAAAGAAAATACAAAACAGACCAAATAGAATGCAGAATACTCACAAGTTCTTGCATTTTGGCATTAAAGAAGCCTATTTTCTCTCTGGACTCCAATATTTCTTTCTCAAGTTCTTCCACCTTCAGTTAGAAAAACAAAAACATGATGAGGATTTCCTGTTCTGAACTAAAAACAGCACAGAATCCAATCAGGCATATTCGGGCATGACACAAGGATCTACATGTAGATAGGAAGCAAAATTCCTTGAAAAGGTTTAAATAGCTCAAATGAAAAACTGATATAAATAAGCAAGGCAATTAGCGAACAGATAACCAAAATACTGCCAAAAAGCATAACAGTAATATTACAGAGAATAATTTGATCGCAATAGAAAAAGAAGCTCAACAATGTTTGTGAAGAAACAATTACAAAGATCATCATTAAAATAAACAAGTCAATGATATTGTGCATCAATATAAGTGGTGCAAAAGCAAAAGATAGAAAAGGTACCTTCTTATCAGCTTCTGTCGCTTCTTCAAATTTTGAATTGATTGAATTCTGTTCATCAGAACTCAGCTGACTTATGAGGTGTTTCTCCAAGACGGGCACTTGCTGCTTTTGCTGCTTAATTTGTGGTCCTTCATCTGATTGAGGGACAGAAGCAGGTCTTGGTGGCCTACCAGCAACAGGGTTCACCATTCGGGGCCCCGGAACAACCATCCCTTGCTGCTGTTGAAAACCTTTAGAAATAATCATGGCAGAGACAGATTTATGAGAAGAAATAGATATGTTCATATATGTGGGAGCTTATAAAAAAGTACTGTTAATTTCTTTTATGTATATATACCTGATAAAGTTCCCCAAGATGCAGTATTATAGTGACTTGCAGGTTGTCCAGAAGTTGGTAAATCAGGCATAATGTTATTAGGAAGCACTGCAGGAAGAATTCTTCCTTCCCTGTATCGCTCCATTAAGTACAATGCAATACAAAACTCCCCAAGAGAAAGCATGCTGTCATTATCTTGATCAGATAAGTCCCAGACCTGCTTTAAAACCTCTGAGAGATATAGGCCAAAGAATAAAATAAGGATCAGGGAATCAGCTAGCCATCCAAAAGTTACAAGTATGGTGTGTATAACAGAACCACGCCTCCTAACCAAAAGCAGATGCTTTTGAAAGCAACCTATATTTCAATCAGTCTTATATTTCAACTAATTGTAACCATTGCAGCTATTGGTCAAGAAAAAGCAAATAAAATATAGGAAATTCCAGGCTACCTGTTAAAGCAAAAGGCAAAGACAAGTACACCATACCTCTTGGCAGTCTCCAACTAAGGAACAAGTTTCGTGCTTGTTCCCCTGTAATTTTCCCATCTCTATCTGTATCTACTTCCACAAATACTTTTGTATATTTCTGAACATCAGATGGAGTCATCCTTGGCCAGGAAGATGGAGGCTGACTGGAAGCAGAATTTTGCAATCCTACAGAATGTCCAGAAGGAATCAACATATTACGTGTCTGGATTGGAACATTTTGGTTTTGTTTCACGAGTGGCTGAGCCTGAGGAAGCTGTGCGCTAACAGGCTGAGTCACAAGTGAGCTCTGTAAAGAATCGGTGGCACTTGTCTGAATAGAATTCTGGTTCGCTCCAGATACAGGAACAGTAGCTGATGAAGCCTGCGAACTGTGCGTAGAAAATCCTTGAGGTGAAGAGTATTGCTTTAGCTGAGATGAGGTAGCAGAGAACATATCCCCACCAAAAAATGAACCAGAAGTAAAACCATTTCCTGAAGCATCAACAACAGATTTAGAGTCCTTAACCGCTTGTTCAGATGGATTTGAGTCAGAGACAGGGTACTGCCTAGGTGGCAGTGCTGCATTTGGTCTGGAGGTCGCAAGCCCAAACCCATCTTGGGTTATTGAAGGACTTATTCCACCAGCTCCTACTTGGGAAGTTACTGCTGGAGCTCCACTCATTTTTCCACTGATTGCATCACTTGTAATGCTAGGGGCAATAGCTTGAGCTCTAACAACAGCCCCCGCTCCAGAGAACCCTTGGGTGGAACCACTGGGTGCTAAATTTGAACTAGATGTAGAAGTTTGTTGCGGAGGCTTCACCAAATGACTTTCCGGAGAAGAAAAATTCGGCTGGCTTCCTATTAAATTTGGAACTGTCCCCCTTAATCCAATATTTTGGGAGGACATAGGATTGACAGGAGCCATCTGCATAGGAGGTGTGGCTGCAGAAGAATTAAACTGAGGAGCAACAGGGGACGAGAAATTAATTTGAGGTGCAGGTATCTTAGATGCTGCTGGGCCATGCAAAGCTGCTTTTACAATTTCTGGGGTGAGCTCTCGCTTACTCTGTGCCACTGTGACAAGTTTAAGGGCATTATAAAACTCAGCCCGGCCAAGGAAACCACTTTGACTCCCATTTGCAAAAACCCAAATCTGTGCATGAAGCCAACCAGTGACATTAATAAAATTTAAAATATGAATGTGTCCGCATTTTCAAGTGATTAGAATGTAGATGCCATCAGGTAGTGGTGTCAATGGTAAGAAGGAAGAACACCCATGTTCAAGGTCACAAGCAAGAGACAAATGTGACACCATGATACCAATATCTCACTATCAACCAAAGCAATAAATTGAGGCGCTGGCAAGCGGCAACAACCCTACCAAAAGACCATTTCAACTCAAAAGATGTTAAGGCCTAAAGGATAGTTATATTATAATCTCTAGAACAATCAGTCACATGCCCATTTGATTTAAATAGCAGATAAAACTACCTTGAGTTGAAAGTTAACTTTAAATAGGATAATGGTGGCTACCACTTGGTTCCAAAAGATTTGATATGATATCAAAGATCATTTCAACACAAAACAAAAGTTTCTGAGTGAAGTCCTAATCTTAATCTGTTAAAAGGGGTAAATATCATTAAATTGCATAACTTAGCTGCTTATGTCCATATCTGCTCCACTGAATGCAGAATAAGATTAGCTGTTACTTTCTGTAGAAAAAGATATGTACAGTACTCATGATTTATTCTCGCAATTTAATTTCTATAGAACTCAATTCATTGTGACTTCTATCCTTCACAAAAGTATAACGTAAGAAAAATACTTTAGGCAGATTGGCACTATTATATCAAGCAATGTATAATCCTTATACAAATTCCTAACATCCTAGGCGCCCCTGATGGTTAAGATCTGCCCAAAATCTCAGTCTCAGGACAGCAGGATAGAAAAATGCACTAAACATCGATACTGACAGCTCACATATCAAGAAAAGTCAACAGAAAATAAATTTTAATCATCTTAACTGTAACCAACCTCAGATCAGGAGTACAAACTGGCCTTTTTAAGATCACATTAAAAAATGGAAACAAATGGTCATGATAAGCTATTGTCAACCACTAAAACAATGAACTTGTATACAATCACGGGAAAGTAGATATAACTGTGTGCCTGACAAATAGTGATGACGGTACCTGCGCAAGAACCTGCTTGGACAAACCGGAGCCTTGGAAGAAGGCAACAGCTTCGGAACCGCTAATACGACCGTCTCGATCCAAATCCGCACGTCGAAAATAAGCATCGAAGAGATCAACATTAGGCGCTTGGCTTTGACCCGATGCCATTGCTAAATTCAACAACACTGCCTGAATTTACAGTTTACGGATAAAACCATAAAAACAGCAGATTCACTTTGCTAACGGTATATGTACGGAGAACGTGAACGACCTCAAACAGCGAACACAGCCAAGTTCGAAAACCTTGCACATTAAAGGATTAGCCTAGCTCTCTATTTCTGATCCCTTGTCGGAACCAAAGGAATGAAAATTTGCAGATTCAGGCATGATGATCGTAAATTTTCATTTTCTCCTCAAGAAACAAAAGGGACAATGTTGCTCTCGTTTCGGTGACGATATTTCGAAAATACCACTGGGATTGGGTTAATTGCGTGGTGCGTTCCTCGCTGGGTCTAACAAAAGGATTAGAAATGCGAACAAGATACGACCGCTGGGGAGGTGGCAGTCCTAGAACAGATCTTCAATAACAGGATCCTAGCAAAAAAACGATTAATAAGAAAATTCTATTTTATTTTTGAATTATGAAGTTATAAGGTGTTTCGACCAAAAAAAAAAAAAAGTTATAAGGTGAATGCAAATGCAAGCTCGCTCCTATAAAGAAACATCAGTGCTATTAAACTACTAAGCCATTAAAAAAAAAAATAAATAAAAAAAATCCTCCTTTTCTTCATTAGATTAATACTTCCATGATTTAGAATTATTTTTTAAAATATTATTATTAAAATGTTAAACCAGAAAATTCGAATAAATAACTTAGAGAAAATAATATTTATTAAAAATGGCCATGGTAATTATTTAAAACGAAAACTTTCAAACATGGTTTAAAGAAATTACTATCTAATATGTTTTCCTCCTTTTTTTTTTCCTTTCCAAACTGGGGTAATCTCAATCCTTATGAAGGGATGTTCTAGTTATTAACCAATCTTGAATCTATACGCCCCAGAAATTGAAGATTTGATGGAAGGAGCTCAAAGCCAAAGAGCCTTAAATATAAATATATGATTATATGGTCAGATCTTTCTCATCATCATTTTCTTATCTTCCTCATAGTCTCTAAAATCATGTTCATCTAATCAATATGAAATGTGACAATAATATTCTAATTTTTCTTTCCTTTTTTCAATCAACGGTTCAAATAGACTTATGAGGGATTATGAAAAAAAAAAAAAGGCTCTGCTTACTTCTCACTATATGAGCTACAGCAGAAGACGCGATGTAAAGTCTAAATTCCTTACTAACCAAGTGGATAAAAGCATACAACATTCTAGTGATGGGACTTGATAATCATCACCAACAAGGAGAGATTTAGTAACCAACTTATAAACGATCTGATTGCAACTTACAGGATTTGGATTCTCTCAGTATCCTTCTCTCATCTTCTCTCAGTATTCTTCCATCCAGCCGTTCATTCTTCTCTCCTCCTCCATCTCAAATTAACTTTTAGTAAAAATCAATGGTGTAGATGAGGGATATTGAGGGATGGGGAAGGAAGGATACTGAGAAAATCCACTCTCACAACTTAAAACATCGTTTTGTTCAAATTTGCAGCCATCTTTAACCCCATGGCACTATGTAATTAAGAAACTTTTATTTGACAACCTTAATATGTAATTAAAACACAAAATAAACACGCTAATATATTACAAAGGTCATGTCATGAGATCCCTTGAGTTGCGAATAAATAACGAAGATGTACTCCTACTTCCTGTAACTAGAGTAGTTGTTAAATTTTATGTTTTGATTATTACAAAACTAAAAATAATTATTGTTTCGTAGGGTTAATTATTATTATTATTATTATTAGTCAGAATTTAACTCAATAATCTTGATATCTTAGCACATAGTTCAAGTCTATAATTTGAATGTTATATTTATCATATACTTCATATGCTATGAGAGTCAAGTATTATGTTCTTATCAAGTTTATTAACCCGAGTCATTAAATTCGAGTTATCTTCAGGGTGATAATTTCTTGTCACTACAAATTAAGTTTTTTGTTATACAAGTTGTTATGTTGATTGTGCGTCTCATGGCAAGAAACTTGAGTCATGCACTGTCATTGAAAATTAACTTACAAGCCTTGACCTAAAGTTCAAATTGGAAATTAAATACTTAACTATGTTAGAGATTAAGTACCTTGACTTATTCTTTCGAGTTCATGAAGTTATAATGATTATTTTTTTTCAATTATATATTAAGCTTGAATTAGCTGAAAGTTGAGTCTCGAGCCTACACTTTAGTACTCTTTAAAAACTCTGGTTCATTTGAGTCATAACTTAAAGTGTCGTGCCATCTTCTTTACTCAATAATTCATACTTCAAGTAGCCGCAAATTCGCACTAGAGTTTGTCACTTCAATGTTCTTACTTCTTTCTTTAACCAATTTGAGTTTTCCCAGAAATTATTAGTATTCATTGAGTCCATCTTTATGAAGATAACTTCCATTAACCATGCATTAGAAAAAGGTTAGAATAGTCATTTTGAGTTATACACTCGAGCCGTGTTACCCCATATCGGGAATCACCATATTGGAAAGTCAAATTCAATTCTAAATGATTATATACTTACAAATCCTTTGGAAATGCGTTATAATTCTTCATTAACTTGTTTCTTTCAAGAAAAACAAAATTTTGCAAGTAGCTACGATTTGATGACCAGTGGCTATTTCACATACTTGGGAAATTTTTCTATCTGAAACATTAAATACACCCAGAATATTCATTTGAAGAATCTAACGAGAGGATTAATGAGTCTACCAGATAAATGTGCATTAACCAGCTATAAATAGAAGTATGTTCAAGACAGAAGCAAGATTCGGTGATTCAAGAAGTAAATATAGAACACACTATCTACAAAGTGCTCATACATTTCTTACATTTATTGTTGGATTTAATACTGAGTTAGTCTCTTGTACTTTAGAGTTTAGTGATAAGTCACATTCAACTCTATGATAAGAGAGTTTATTGATTGTAAGGGTATGTTAGGGTTCTCAAGTAGTCCTTCAAAACTTAAGGGGTTGTACTCAGACACCAAAGCATGAAGACTTTCAACTCGGGTTGTTGCAATTGAGCTTCAAGAGCTATACATTCATGAAGAATAGTAGCACGTTTATTATGCCCCATTAATCTGATATGTCATCATTTTCTCCTTCCATTTCCCATCCACATCGTCTAGATATTTCTCGTAGAAGCTGGCCTCTCCACTTGATTTCACAAAGAAAGCAGAAGAGCTCCTAGTGCCATAACGCCCCTGGGCCAAAAAACAAACTTTCAGCTTCATACAAGCTAAAGCAGCGTAAAAGCAGATAGACATATAACTAGAGTTTGTTAGGTACCAATGGGAAATCTGCTTCAACAAAAATAGAGCTCAACGGATATTCACGAAGCGGGGGATGAATCCCAGGCAGTAAGCTTTCCTCATCTCTAATTTTGTTCGTCATTAGCTTCTCAACCATTTCTTTGATTAGAAATTCACTTTCGCTGTATTGGTCAATGAGCTCTTTGAAATTGTGACGCAACCGTTCACCCTGAAATGAGAATGCAAAATCAGTTTGCTGCATGGTGAGATGCTATATGGGATCTAAAGGAAATCTATGTATGGATGAAGTTTTAGCTGACAACAACTGAAGGCTATGTGCCAAATTGATCGTGTCACTTGCATTACCAATTGGACTTTGGCAACCATCAAGTTTGTTCGTTTTTATGGGTTAAAGCAGAGACGCAAATGCAATGATGCCAATGAAAATTTATGTCAGACAGAAAGCAAATAAAAAGAAACAATAAACACCTTTACCTTTGGCCAAGCAGCGTCCAAATTTGCATTTGTCAAGACATGAATACCAGGCGTAACCATACTAAAGCTAGGATTATCTTTTTTGGGTCTATTGCTAACATAAACCATAGTTCTGCTGCAAATATCAACTAATATGAGATTAAAGCCATTATATTGGTCTGCCTCTTTCAGAAGCTCTGCGGCAAACTCCCATGGGCTCTTGTTGCTCTGCAACCACATAAAGGATCATGTCGTGATTAGAAATAACATGCATTTACTGGCCTTTCATGACATAAAGAAACCAGTCACAGAAGCAGAGTATTAGTCAAACTGCAAGTATAATTCGAAGCATCTGTAATTGTGGCATAATTCTCGGCACTCAACAGCTATGAATGTAGGTTGAACAGAGCATCATGATTAATGAAAATTTGCCTGATATAAGAGATCAAGAAATTGTCCAGCTCAATTCTTAGCATACATTGATAGATGATAAATATGGGGAACTAGCTGGGCAGAAGTATAAATCTCGTCGGAAAGATAAGGAAATGCAGGGAAATCACCTCCAGGAAACAAAGTGGTAGTGCTCCCCTGCTTTTAGGATTTGGGTGCTCCTCACGTTCCCTGAAATTGGTGATAAAAGCCACTCTTCCATCTCTTGAGGAAGCCAACCAAGTGCCACCAGCTTGCCCATCCCTACCACCCAAGATTCTATCTCCCGGCCACCATGCCAAGGGCTGCGTAGGCCTTTCAAAACAAGAAGAACAAACCAATCCCGAACCGGATTTTGCTTAAAAAACATCAACTATAAATTTAAGTTGATTCATTTATATACAAAAATTATCCAAGAAAGAAACAAAACTGACCGGCTATAAAATTCATCCCTGTTGAGTAGGAGAAGGAAGGGATACAATGGGTGAGATTGCCACAAGAACACTGCTATGCACATTATATCAAACTATCCTCTCATCAAAACTCCAAAATCTTAGCACACTATCGCTCAGGCCCCAGCATTTGCATACAGAAAGAGCAAATGGAAATACGCTGGGCCACTCATGATTTTCTTCAACAAGAGCACGACTGGAATTACGACAAGAATTGAAGAAATGTGTGCGTGGACATCAAGGAAATTTTGAAGATATAAATCCAGGTTATGAGATTTGAAGATAGAAATGGGATTTTCCCAAACCAAATCGCAATTTCTCAGTTTTCAACCCAATCTAAATCCATTACTCTCTTCTCACCTCAAACAGAAGATTTCCCACAAACCAATCAGAGCACAAGTAAACCACAGCCGCCGAAGCAGAGCAACAACACAGCCAATTTCCAATACCAAATTTGAAGCAAAAGAAAGATAAGAAAAAAGACACGAAAATTTATGAACCATTCATGCCGATATACACCAACACTCACTCACCTCACTTGGAGAAGAGTCTGGAGATGGCTGGACTAACGCCAGAAAGCGAACGGTAAGAGGACACTTGGGTTTGAAGACGGACTCGCACAGCAAGATGGCTATAGTTTCAGGTTTCCCTCTGAGCAAAAGCATCGGACCAAATCAAAAAAAAAAAAAAAAAAGTATTTAACACATGTCCCAAATAAGAGAAACGATTACAAAAAGTACTTTAAAATCATCAAAATGTATTAAAGTGGGTTTTTTACCTCTAAAATTAATCAAACCAAATTCCATGAAACTTTAATGTAATCTGATAATTTTAAATGACTCGTTTGTAATTGTTTCTCTTCTCTAAAAAAGTTCTGTGTGATTCCCAAAATTTATATATAACTTGTGTATAGAAATATGTGAGATATTTAGCATCTATAAGTGATTAGTATCTTTTGCGGCATAATGTTAAACAATAAACATTTTAAGGAACAGAAGTTATATTTCAGTTTTTAACTTCTTATATTTACTCTAGTTAGGGAGAGTGACATCCTAATCGTCCCAGTTTTTGAATCTCTTCCATACAAAGGATTTTGTGGTTTGTGATTTCTATAAAGGTAACCGTTAATCGTTAATGTTGTTATTTGCCTTTGCAAAAACAAAAACTTGTTCTTCATCTTCTTCTAATACAATTAATTAGTACATTTAAAATGTTAGGTGTGAATTCAAAAATATTAAAATTGTCAGTATAATTGTTTAATTGATAAAACTAAGAGATTTCTCTTCTTATTTTGATGTGAACATCTATTAAATTACTAAATTATAAAGAGATAGTCATGAATTTATTTTTGGGGGAATTTTTTGATAGGGTAGTTGTTGGTTGTTAGTTGAGTTCTTCAATTGAAAAATAAAAATAAAAGCTTTCATTTATACAAGTAGCCAATAAATTTTAAAAAGGTAAATGTGAATTCTAATATAATAGGTCTCAATACTATAAAATTGTTCCATTGACCCAAAAACAAAAAAAAAAAGAATCTATCTTTTCTTCTAATATAAATTACTTGTAAATTTCACATCTAAACAACTCATTCAGCTACCCTTTTAAATGGTTTGGACACTATTGGGCTTTTTAAATATACATTTTACATGCTTATATCATTTGGTACCTTGCCCTGCTTTATTTGCTTATGTTTGCCGGGAATTATGGACCAAGAGATGGAAACAATTGTTTGACAGTGAACACGTTATTGAGCTTGGTATAGTTTATGGGAGGTTCAATCGGGCTTATTTATTATTTAAATTGGGCTTATGATTTTTTTTGTTTGAATAAAAAAAATTGCAATCGAGCTTGTAAATACTTAAGTGTCTATAAGTTGAAGCAGATATAAGCTAGTTTTTCTGGCTTATTCTAGCTTATATAAAACACTATACAAACTTATATAAACATTTTGTAATTTATATAAAATACTGTGCAAATTTTGTAATTAAGCATTTTTCATATTTTTTGGTAATTTTATTTTAATTTTTTTTATAATTATCTCAAAAGTCACTTATCTATAAGTCATTCCAAACAAGTTTTATAATCTAAATTATATCCAAAAATTACTTATACAATCATCAATCCAAACATAAATCACATTTCACAATCTGACTTTTACCCAATCAAACTTTTCTATAAGTTATTTTACTCATCAGCATCCCAAACAAGCCAATTATAAAGAGTAATGCAAACAAACAGGTGTGTTTTCAATGCAATAGAGAAATTTTTATGAGATAAAACATTGTTGGTTCTGGGAAGGAATATCCTTCTACTATAGTTGAGATGCTTGGAATTGCTAATGATCTTGAACTGTGCTGGAATTTTGGGAAATAGGAAAGTGAAGGCATATAACGATTGTGTTGAAACGATCAACCTTGTTAGGAATCAAACAATGGTCACCCTTATCAAGATATCATGGATGATGCTATAAAATTCTTACAGAGATTGGATTGTTTTCACTAAATTTTTATATATAGAATTTAATAGTACTGCTAACTAAGAAGGGGCACCCAACTTCTTCTTATTATTTTTTCTTTTTAAAAAAAAAATCCTTGATCATCTTCTACCTCTCATCTGATTAGCAGTGAATAATGAAAGATGTTTTTAGGCTCTTTTTTCCTTTATTTTAACATGTATTGTTTAGCTTCCATTGTGAATGAAATCTTCGGTTTTATTTTTTTAAAAAAAAAAAAAGTGAGTCGGGCAGTGGAATTAGGAAGAAAACCATCAAGTAGCTCCTAACCTTTAAACAATACTAACAATCTCCATGTGTAATGAAATTCATCCTGCCTTTGTAAATCGCAACATTGCGCACACACCAACAATGGCAAAATAAAACCATTTTCCTCTTTCTCCTAATGGATGATTTAGATTCAACATTTTATAAAAATATTATTTTAAACATAAATGAATAAATATTATCTGTTAAAATATTATCAACACAATTTATAGATGTCGTACGTACAAAATGTTAACAAAAATAATTTTTAAAATATTACAAAAATAATTTTATAAAATATTAAATCTAAATCATACATTTTAAATCTAAGAGTGAAAATAAGATTCTAAGATAAAATACACTCACAGTACCTTCTTCCTTAGCTCAAGGTAGCAGAATTTATTTAAGATAGCTAACGTGAGTCTACAACATTTTGTCCTAATTGATCTCAAGGAAGCATACTTTCAAGGGTCAGAAGTGACACTATTGCAGCAATCATCTAAATTCTCATTTCACTGGTACATTTTTAACCACTATGCAAACGTAAAGCAGATCAATTCTCTTTTTGGTGTACCAAGAGGGATTTGGATTCTCTCAGTATCTTTCCCTCCTTTTCCCTCAGTATCCTTTCATACAGCCGTTCATTCTCCTTTCCTCTTCCATTTCAGATTAACTTTTAGTTGAGATAAATGGTGTAGATGAGGGATACTGAGAAATGAGGAGGGAAGGATACTGAGGAAATCTGGTCTCGTACCAAGAGCATCCTACAGACGAAGTTGACAGTTAAGGACTAATTCCTTTTATGGTGGAGAATTTACATAAGTGAGCCTTGATTCACCTAATGAAGTCTCGTTTATTTATACACATGACCAAAAATAAAGTAACTCAAGACTCCAAGAAACGGAAAAGTGAAAGGCATGTCAAGTGCGATAAATTAAGGAAGATGAAAGTTTTATACAGAAACAACACATTTCAACACACAAAACGGGGGGAAAAAACAAAACCACAAAAAAGAAAATAAATATTGGGAAAGAACGTACAAACAAAACCGTAAAAAATATCAATAATTAGGACTCAGGAGCCCCAAGTCAGTTGTTCTTGGCAGCGTCAGCCTGCTTGGCTCCCACAGAGAAGAACTCAATGATGACTTCCAGCGGCATGCCCTTAGTTTCTGGAACTTTCATAAAGACAAATGCCCAAGCTATGAGGCACACGATTGCATATATACCAAAAACACCAGCAAGGCCAACTGAATTGAGCATAACTGGTAGCGAGTACGTGACAATGATATCACCAATCCAAAATGTAAGTGCACAGATGGCAATGCAGAGACCACGGACCCGAGTGGGGAAGATCTCTGCACAAAGGATATTAGGAATTGGCCCAAATCCCATGACAAAGCAACAGAAGTAGACAACAACACTGATGGTTGAGATCGATGCATTCACAGTACTGCCCAAATTCACGAGACTCCCTAGGACTAATGTGAGAAGAGACAGTATCAAGACAGGAATTGTACTGAGCAATAAAGCCCTGCAGCAAAAGAAAACAGATCAAGACCATCACGAAATAACCAGCAACTTAATGAATGCAAACAACTGACAGAAAAATGATCACGATTGGCATTGGGGAACCAAAATATTACAATTCACATTGGGAAACCAAAACTCGCCATAAAGAGAAATAAGTATTCTCTCAAATAAAAAGTTCTCCAATAGCATTATTTTCATGAAAAAAACACCTTTTGATCCATTTTTAACACCAACATAGCATGGCAAGAAAGATTGATACCTTCTACCAGAGATATCCATGAGCCGCATGGCAACTGCTATACAAGGAAGCATCAACAAAGTTGTGACAGCGCTAATAAGAAAAGATGCAGAAGTAGAACTAAGGCCCAGGTTTGATAGAAGAAAGCCAACACCTGCCTGCTCAAGAATTTGAGGTGTATAGTAGAGGACCCCATTTATGCCAGAGAACTGCAATTTTCAGAGTAATCAAACGACAGTCACACATGACTTTCCACCAGTGATAAGGTCAGTCACTGCAATATAGGTCGATATACTTGTCGTCTTAAGCAAGCAAAATTTAAATACTTTAAAATAAACAAGAGAGATGCAGTTCCCAGTTCCCATTCACTAATCTAGAATTCTAAATGAAAACATGATTAAATACAATGTTCTTTAATCAATCGGTCCTTAACAACCAGCATAAAACCATATTGAATCTCGTATGACTATAGATCAACAAAGAAAATGTGCTAATGCTAGGTCGTTGCGTAGAGGTAACACGTTGTACTGCTTGAGTATGGTGATAAATGAGCGAGTAATGAACAGGAGAAATATTAACATCTTGTGTCTTCTAGAAACTAAATGGGTTGTTAATATCTTATCATATCTTGTATAAAAGGGTGGACCGGTACACAAAACTCCTACCAAGTAAAGCCTGAAGAGGGTTAGATGTATGCATGGGTTAGTTCATGTTTTCTGATTATATAAACTTATCATGTTCACTAAATAAAGTAAAGAGAGGCGTACTTCACATCTGGTTCTTCAGTTAGAATTAATAAAGAACACAAACCAGACAATGGAAAGTACAATATTACCTGCTGAAGAATTTGAATCCCCACTCCTACAATCAACGCATGCTTTACCCCAGGTTCAAAAAGATCTCTCCAACTTGGTCCTTTTGCAACTGTTTCAGATGGGTGAACCATAGCTGGTCCAATTGGGTGCTGATTCAAAAGCTCCTTGCTATAGAGGGCTGGCTGACTCACCAAAGCAGCAGCTTGAAAAACTTCACCATCTGCTGGAAGATCACCACCAGGAAGTGATATGACAGATCCACGCATAGATCCAGGACCAACCTCTTGGTGCAAGTATATTCTCTTGAAACCACCTTCCTTCTTTCCATCTGGGCCTTCTCTCTCAGACCATTGCCATGCTAGTTGCCAACCACCACCAATCCCTGTGCTTCCAGCAGGTTCTCCAGCATTTCCATGCATAAGACTACCTTGCCTCATGCTTGAAAGACTGCCATGAGCAGGTGGAGGCATATCCTTATCCAGACTAGTTGTTTGACGTGAGATCAATGGACTCTGCAAATTGTCATCAGAATCACCACCAACAGCATCAGACGCATAATCATCACCTTCTCTGGCAAGGCTTTCTTCTTCCCAATCTTCATTCCTTGGTGGATTCCCCCCAACACTAAACATACTGCCAAAGTGTGGAAAAAGGGTGCTGCGCATGCTTCCTGTTTCTGGAAGTTTCTCATGGACACTACCAAAAAGGGTCACTAGAGGATCTATAAGACCACTTTGATATGCTATGCTTCCTTGCCGAGATACAGCACTAGTAGCATTTCCTGTGACAGGTTTGGCGACCCAAGAGAGGCCCTGTTCAGGCCCGTACAGCTTAATCTGGTCTTTACCAGCAGACGGATCCTCTTCATCAGCGAGTTCATTAGCTGGACCAATTATGTACTCTTCTATAGCTGTATCACCTCCAACTCCAAGCCCCTCAACCAATAAAGCCATCTCACCTGCTCATGCCCAGGAAATACAAGTAATCATAAAAAGCCACACATAATTATGCATAAATCGATCATCCTATAGAATCAAAAGCATGTCAACAATGAGGCAACATAAAAGAACAAAATTAACAAATGATCAAATAAAAAATCGGATAAATGAACCAACTTTAAAAGAGTGAATAAAAAATGATAGCTAGTAGTTAGACTATTATAGTATGCCACGTCCCACATCTGGTAACTGGAAGACAAATCAAAGGTAGATAAGTTGGAGGAGAGTCCATCCAAGTAGCTTAAGCTATTTTGGTATCAGGTATAAGCCTCCAATTATAATTAATATATAAAGCTTAACATGGTATTAAGAGCCAAGTTATCCGGGAGTAAAAATGGAAAAAAAAAAACCAGAAGGAAAAAAGAGAGAACAAAAAGGAAATTGAGAGAAGATAAAAATGAAGTTGTGGCCCAAGGGCCTTCAAGACTAAAAAAGAAGTATAAACCCATGTGAAGAGGAAAAAAATTGAAATTAAAATGAGAGAGAGAAAATTATGGTTTAAAATGAGAGAGAAAAAGGAGTAGATAAGGGGGAAAAGAAAAAGAAAGAAAGGTCAAAAGAAGAGAAGAAAAGAGAGAGAAGAGTAGTAGGAGAAATTAGAGTATGCTTCACGCGCACATGTAGTATCTAGTACTTAGAAGATAAATCAAAGGTAATATAACTTGAGGTGAGTCCATCGCTTAAACAATTTTGCTATAAGCGACAGATACTCCCTCCAATCCTTTTTATAAGAGCCTAAAATTTGAATTACCTTGGTCTTTTTTTTAAAAGCCCGACAAAAATTGTTTGAGCATTTAATAAGTTTTTTCCACTTTTGCCCCTTATTCATTATATGTATTGCATTAATTAAAAGTCGACAAGCTTATATTTACTCTATTTCTCTCTCTTACTTAAGAGCATACTTGGAAAGGAAAGTTTATTTCAGACATACTATTTTTGACTAATTTTAACCACTTTCTTAAACTGCGTAATTGAGTTATTGAGCTCTTATAAATAGGACCGGAGAGATTAATATAATAAAAAGATAGTGACACAATACAGATATAGAAAGGTAACAGGGATGAGAATTAAGAGTTTAACATAAATTATTATTATGAAAATTTTCTGAGTTCATGAATTTTCAACAAGACAGTGGTTCGGCATTGTTCATATAATTGATCAAATCTCAGTTTTATTAAGTCCTGAGCACCACAAGATAGCCGAGGATAAATGTTGCTAAATAGGACAGGCTAATCACACAGAACAGAAATATTTAGTCACCCTAAATTATAAGGATTCCAAAATTTGAATGTGAATGAGCCGAATTACTTATCCCTCGGTCTATTAGTGAACTATCTCTGCAGGGATTGTGAAAGATATTGATAAACTAATAAACAACCAGCTGCATAATCAGCATCAGCTAGGCTGCATCCAACATTGAAGTGATCTTTATTTATAACAATCATACAAGAAACCAGTTTCTTTCTCAAAGTCTTTGTCAAGTCTAAATTCATCAAGTTAAGATCTTAAGTGAATATTTACATGTCAAGAAGCAGGGAAGAAAAGGTCTAAAATCCAAGAAGAAAAACATATTTAATTTAGTGAAGGGGGGAAAAACTAACCAGCAACATCTTCCCTGCCACGAAGTCGTTGTAAAACCTTCTTGGCCTCTACCATCCGTCCTTTACTCACAAGCCATCTTGGAGACTCGGGCAAGAAGAACACAGATAGTGCAAAATATATGAGGGAGGGAATTGACAGAACACCCAACATAAGCCTCCAGCTAGGATTATTCTTTAGTGACATCCCAAACACCATACAGTAGGAGAAAAACATTCCAGCAGAACCGGTGAACTGTGGAAGAGTATTCAATAATCCCCTAATCTCAGGTGGAGCTGTCTCAGATATGTACAGAGGTACCAAGGTAACTGCCAAACCAATTCCAAATCCATCTAAAAGCCTTGCTAAGAGGAGGATATAAACATTTGGAGACCACAACATCACAAGAGAACTAACAAAATAAAGGACAGAAGAAATAATCAACATGGGACGGCGGCCCAGTGAATCAGATAAGGCTCCTGAGAATGTTGTAACCAAGGTGGCTCCAATAAGCGACATGGCCACGATTAGACCTTCAACTGTGGGTTCATTTTCTAATTTCATCTCTCTCTTTATGTACAAGATAGATCCTACATAAAAGTTCAAATATGCCACCATAGATCAGATCGTAGGCGAGGAAGAAAATTAACTTGAAGAATAAAATGAAACATTAATTACTGGAGGAAAATGAAGGCAAAATCAAGAATCAATAATTAATCAATCTAAAGGATTAATTGTGAATTAGAATGACCTGCAATGGTCGCATTATCCCATCCTTGCAGTAAGTTGCCAATAGCAGCGGCAACAGCGACAAGCACGGCACCGCTCATCTCCTTACTTGAAATTTTAATCAGAGAAGACCAATAATGGATCCGCAAGAAGAAGGCCTCGCGGAAGGGATAGAGCTGATGAATCAAACGAGCGAAATAAGAAGAAAATCGAAATAATTCAAATCACGGGTCCACAAAATTGCTCTGTAACTGCCATACTTTACGTGGTAACCAAATAATTGCTGAACAACTACAACTAATGACAAAACTAATTGATAACTAAAATTTCAACAATCTTAACGCAGGCTTAATGATTAGGCGATCTCCCAGATTCAAAGCACATCAGAAGGAAAGTGAACCCTGTACTTTAAAACGATGATTGAATCAGAGGTGATAATGATATTACCTTCTCTCGAGAGAGTCCCAATTATTGTTTTGAATATGCTCGGCACATTGAGAAGATTGGGTTCACAAGGAGAACCACCTTAAATTCACGGAAACAAGTCGTGAAGGAAGTGGCGATCCTATTCGCCAGGTAGAAAGTAAATCACGAACCAATACTTTATAATTATTATAATAACTAAAATAATATAATTATCATATCATAATTTATGTTCACAAATCAAATAGTCGGGTAAAAGTAATCTAAAATTAAAAAGTTACACTATATAATTATCGAAATATAATTATTGTTAGGGAAGATTTCAATGAAGTCTCAAGCAAGCCAATATATAATATAAAGATTTCTTGAAATCTTCAAATTGCAACAAGTCTCATAAGACATTAGGTGGTAAAATTAATATCAATTACTTCCTTTAGTCCAAATTAGAATATCGAGTTGATTTTTTTTTGAGTAATTAAGAAAACTAAATAAATTATTTTTAGATTATATACTAGTTTATTAATCAAACTAATTAGTTTGGAGGAAAAAAATACTTTAAAATAATTTAATTAACTTCTTTAATCTTTCTAAAAAAAAATCAATTTGATTTTTTATAATTAGGAGGAAAGGAAGTATAATAAAAGAAATAATATCTAACTTTTTTTCCAAGAAAAAAAAAAGACAATTTTATGAACCACCAAACAAATAAAATTACACATCTAATAGCCGAAACCAACAGAAAAAACGCTATGAAAAACCTTCAATACAACTAACACACATCTCAGGGACAGACAAAAACAGATAAAGCTTCAAGAAAGACATATAGAACCACATACACGAGCAGCAAAAGACAATCAAGCTCAACCAGCGCCTTTCTTCTTAAAGCAACTGCCTTTCCGTTCCAAGGAATCCTCGTGAAAGTATGGCAAACATAGGAAATGCCAGTGCCACCATCCAATCACAATGGTATATTCCCTTGTAAGCCTATGTTGCAATAAAATCTGTAACTTCATTCTCCTACCAGTAAAATGGGTTGAGCTCATCCATAATTTAAGGGTAGGATAGAATCTTAATTCTTCCTAAGCGATATCAATGTTAGGTAGGACGAATCATATATTATTCTCAAACATTTACTTAGATACCCAAGAGTTTAGAATACTTCCCTCAATGCTTTGACCAACTACAAGATCAAATCTCCTTCTTTTGGTGAGATTCCAACCCCTTTATCACTTGAAGCCAAAGATAAGAGTTCATGACGAAATATCATATAAGGATTGTTTGTAAACCAGAAGTTCATCCGTTCAAGAATTAAATATCTGCATCTCCAATCACAACTACTGTCTGCATTTGACTTTTGATAGTTATTTTTTTATATGTATTAAATAAATACAAAAATTAATTTATGTTTTAAAGTAAACAATTTGAAGTGTAAACAAGGGACAATGGATAAAGAGTTAACGAATTAAGTGAGAAGGTCATTAGATCGCCCCCCGGATGACGTCTAGGAGAGTTGATTTTCACAACGGCTCATTTTTGCATTACCAAGTGACCGAGATTAAATAGATGCGGTTTATATTATATTTTTCATTTTCTGGTTTGCTTCCTTGAGTTCGAGTTTTCATCCCTGCTGCTTTTCTTTCCGATTTGGCTAGCTCTCTTCAAACAGCCCCAATTGCCAGATGCTTGCCCATTTCCAGCTTAAATCCCGACTCGATGCAGACTCGATGCAGCTCAATCCGGTTGGACCCTTGAAGTTCCGACAATGTGAAACGACCCGTTAACATTGCAGGCAACGGGACTGACAGCAAGACCGGTCAGATAGTCGAGTTCGTCCCTCTCAACAACACAACACTAAGAGAAAGAGATTCCTTAAGGAACTAAAAAATACATAGTAGAACTTATCCTATCTTGACAATAAATTGGGCACATTGAAATTGAATGGCACTTCATCAAACAAAACAAAAACAAGAAAATAATCATCGTAGATTACTTATAGACAATTGATGCTTGCAAATGCTACAGAAAGTAAAAACTCTTCTTCCAAATTCGTCTAAACTGGGGGAAAAAACAAGATTCTGCATTTGTGTCATGTAGTCTCCTACTTATGTGATTACATTCACTTTTAAGACTGCTGTTTCAGACCCTCCAGGCTCAACGCCTCTAAATTGCTCTCCAGTTCTTGTCTGTCCCTCCTGAAAAAGTAGGCCAGAGTTAGACATGCAAAAGGTCTGACATCCTAAATTCAAATCAAGCGCAAGGAGTATGCCCACTCGCCCAGAAAAGGAGAACACAAACAACATACAGCAATACTTGCACATTGTTGCAGATTACAATCCAACCCGTGGCTCTTAGAGGTTTATCTTTTCTATAATTATTATTCCTATTATACCGGCTATTTAGTTTGTATGATTTATCCTTGGCTAGATTCTGTTTTGATTCTCTCCTATTTTCTCCAGCTAGATGAGGCAGCGTTATTGCCTCACTTCTATATATATGTGTATATCTTCAAGACGAGCAAAAATTGGTGGGCTGAGTAATCAAACTAATGAGGTATACTACACTTTTTCTCAAAAGAGATGCCTAAATCATACTACACTCGCTTCTTTAAACTAAGATATACTATACTTAAATCTCCTCTGATAAAAAAGAGATAAAAATACAATAACTTTGCTCATGATGCATCTACTTTATTAGTTAGAGTATAAAAAGTATTGAACATTTTACTGAAATAAAATTGTCATTTTCCTAAATTTAGTAAATTGTAAAATCATTTCATAAAATATGCATAGCTATATCAAAGGAACAGTTGACAGCTAGATATGAATGTTAATGTCAGCTAACAAATGAGGCATTCCTCAAATATGGGTCAAGTCCTGAGTGATGTTTGTCTCGGACGACAGTTATGTTGGGCAGGATTTAACGTTCTATGCAACTAACTGCCCACCAAATCCAGATAGCTGTAAAAGAAAAGTGTTGTGACAAAGACAAAGCTTTCCCTAAACAAGCATAAGCAAAAAAGATCACAAATAACTGCGCCACACCCCCCCCCCCAAAAAAAAACCAAAAAAAAAAAAAAAGAAAACATAAGAAACAAAAACGTGAAGCAGCTTCTAAAGCAATTCAATCATGCTTCAACTCCACTTCAAATATTTCCACCTAAGTTACAGCATAAATAGGTACCTAATAAAATGCTATTCATGTTCGAACCGCTGGAATTATTAGTTCAAGAACTTCATATCATATGACTTGAGACGCGTTATTGTTCCTGGAATATAATTCATATAATAAAAATATAAATGAGGGTCACTAATATACCCTTGCTAGCATTGGGAGGGCAAAGAATTTTTAGAACCACATATTGGAATCTAACCTCTTGGATTCAAACAAATCTTGCAAGTAGCTTTCTATTCACAAGTTGACAGCCTTGAAACATGTCCCTAAGTTTCCATCCTCAGAATGTAAAAGTGGCTAAGGGACCTTATATTAGGGTACAAGATTCCGGAGTATTGCTAATTTTCATCATAATGGCTGGGCTATTCAGGATTTGGAATCAGCAAAGAAGATTGGCAATATTAACCCTTTTTTTCTTTTTTTAAAAACAACTTTCTAATTCTATCGTAAATAAACCAACTCGCAGGGGTAATTTAACTTGAGAGACATCAATGAATTTTTTCCTAAGAACTAAACCTATAAATAAGGGCCCCTTCTCCCTTGTACAACCATCAAATCAATTCGTTCAACAGAAAATATTTCTCTTTGCCTTTGTTTTCTTATATTCCTCATGCCTAAATATGTGGCAACAGAAGGCAGATTTGTTCATGGTTTTTAACAGCATACATCATGTTTCTCTTGTTTTAAAACTCTCAAAAGTAACTTGCTACACAAACAATTAATTACTTCAAAAATTAGAAAAGGAACAAACCATATCATTGGGGTGAGGTTCCACCATCTCTCTCTTTACTCTGCTTGAGAGTTGTTCACTGATTGGATGAATATGCAAGCTGATGAGATAATGATAATATTAATATTTCATTATATTTAAAGAGGTAAGAAAAATACCGATCATCGTCAATGTCCATTTCAGAGTCTGGATCCCATTGCACATCTCCATCTTCGCCATCTTCATCGGCCTAGAAAAATGTAAACATACAAAGTTTTAGGAAGAAAATTAAAACAAAAAAGATGAATTCCCTTATAATTATCAAAACAGTAGACTAAGTGAAGTTTCCAAGAAGATGTCTTCATTCATCAATCTCAGTGGTTCAGTGATGCATAAAAAGAGATTTGGCAGCTAGTCTGCCTGAATATCATGGCGAGAAATCAGATGAAAAGGTGCAACTGTGATATCTTAATTGTTGGGAGTAGGTCTTTCTCATCCTATTGGGCCTTCTCTAACTTTGGGGTTTTTCTAAGTATTTTTCTAATCATTCTGTTTTTATTATTATCCTTGTTACAAAACCTATTAAAAAAATTCCTTGCACAGCCGCTATATGTATTCCATCATCAGAGAAATATAGATCACTTTTTGAGATGGCCAGCGCACTCACCAATAAATCAAAAAAAATAAAACCAAAAAATATTACTCATTAAACCAGATTAAGAGATGATATGCCCAGTGTTGAGATTAAAGGATCACATTGAAGAATACAAAAATTAATAGATTATTGATCCTCATCTTGTAAAAGAGGATAAAAAGAGGCCTTCATATAGGCAAATTAATAGACTAGCCCTAACCCTAAAATCTATTATAATCTAATCAAATCATAATATCTAAAAGATATATTCCTAAAACATAATATTTATATCTAATCCTAAGAAATACTTAAACGATATCCCTAATAATAATAATTAATATTTCTAAACTTGATATTCTCAACGCCCCCCTCAAGCTGGAAACAGCTTGCATATGCAGCAACTAATCTTCAAGAAAATAATGATCCATAGCCTAGAACTCGAACAAAGGTAATAATCCACCAGCTTCACTAGATGCTGCAACAAATGGTCTCATAAGGGACCAAACCAACCACGTCTCACCAGGGACTAAACCAACAACAAACAGTCTCACAAAGGACCAAAGCAACAACGAAAGTATCACCAAACTGTCTAATACTCCAAAGTTCCAAACATTTCACCAAGGACGAACACCAAAGGTCTTACCAATGACCAAAATCAAAAGAATGAAACAAAGAAAATGGTGATACTCAAAAACTCAAATCTGAAACCATGAGATACAAGAATGAACACTAAGCAGACAGCAAATACCCAAGACTACAAACACTAAGCAGACAGCAAATACCCAAGGCACAAACACTAATTAAAAGGCAAATACCAAAGAACCAAACAGCAAAAACCCAAGGCGCGAACTCACATTGTGGCTACCTTCTCTAATGCTCTGATACCATGTTGAGATTAAAGGATCAAATTAAAGCATACGAAAATACTAATATTATTGATCCTTATATTGTAAAGGAGGATACAAGGAGGCCTTTATATAGGCAAATTAATAGACTAACCCTAACCCTAAGATCCATCATAATCTAATCTAATCTAATCATAATATCTTAAAGATATATTCGTAAAATATAATATTTATATCTAATACTAATGAATACTTAAACAATATCATTAATAAAAATAATTAATATTTCTAAACTTGATATTCTCAAGAACCAACAATGGGCCAGCAAGTCACTTACGCTCAGCATGATATTCTCTAGTCCCACATTGCTGATTCTACCTATTCCTATTGTACAGTTCTTAGAGATGACTGGTTTGAGGATTAGTGAGCCAAAAGATGGCAGGAAGGATTATGTTAATTGGTACGTAACATTTTGGAAGTTGATGTAGTCCATCGTTATATTCAGCATTGTTGTGAAAACGCCGTTTCAAAACATTGAAATGGATGTTTAGACATTTTTCACCGGAAAAACGTGTTGAAACGGCAGTTCAGACGGAAACCTTGCCGAAACGGTCGAAACGTCGTCTGAAACGGTTGAAACGCTCGAAACGGCGAGTTTGCTGTTCTGAAATTTTTTTACAAAAAGGTTAGAAAGCATGTGGTGGTTCATAGATTCGCATATTTGCTCTGCCTCAGCCCTCGACTTTCCTTTCCTCTGCTTCTCTGATCGCTAGGGCTGGACGGCGGCGCTCATCGAAATACTCCTGGAAGGTCGAAGCTTCACGGAGGCTAGTGTAAATCCCCAATACTCGCTTAGAAGATGAGGTGGATGCAGATGTTGAAGACGACGTTGCTTTAGAAGCTGCTGAATTTGCCATGGTCGCCGTGATGAGTCGCCGAGAAGAGAGGGAGGATCTGCTGCTTCTCCACCGTAGAGCCTCAAGTGTCCCACCTAAGATTTGTATAGTGTATACAAATGACTAATGACTCGGCCCAGAAATTGTGTTGTAATGGGCTTCCCATTACCCAGCTAAAACTATTTAGTTATTTTTTTGATAGGCAAATTTTATAAAAAGGTTTGATCTCACCCATAATCTAGAGGTAGGATAGATGTTGATCTCTTTTATAATTTTATTGCGTTGGTGTTGAGTTTAATATGTATTATGATGATTGAAGACGGAGTGTTTGGATTTAACTTTGTGATGACTTTAATGTATTTGTGTGTTTTAGTTTTATATATGTTAGATTTTATTTTTTTTGTAGTACGTAGTAAACCCTTACGTTTCGTTTACGTTTTACATTTTTACGTTTTTGCTCACCCTTACCGTTTCAATGTAGACACTACGTTTTAACAACACTGATATTCAGCAACACATAGGTTCCAACAAAGCACAATAGGAATCCTACTCACGTTTCTTTATGAGTCCACTTTCTATATGGCATCAAAACATGGTCGGAAATGGGAGATGATACCTATTTTTTAGTCATATGGTTGTAATTAATTAGCACCTATGAAGAAGAGATGAAAGTAACAAATTTTTGACTGAGTATAGAAGA
Source organism: Acacia confusa (assembly GCA_037074495.1). Classification (NCBI taxonomy): domain Eukaryota; kingdom Viridiplantae; phylum Streptophyta; class Magnoliopsida; order Fabales; family Fabaceae; genus Acacia; species Acacia confusa. The sequence continues at coordinate 38,169,550 of CM073502.1, read as the reverse complement.
TTGTGGATAAAAGATCTAAGCCCTATAAAGCCTAAAACTAGGAGAATGGGGCAAACCTATCTCCACACATGGTAATAAATGACTTCTAATTCTGAGGCCAAGAGCAGACAACCTCACTTTGGCACAGTGGCAAATTGTTGTCCCTTTGACCACCATTAGTACTATAATGCAAAAACCAAAAAGGTCCTTTAACAAGCTCAATTTTCCATAGCAACGGCAAATGTGATCAGATTAATGTTTAATTAAGTTATTTTACAATGTTATAAAAATTAACTTAAAATAATCCCCAATTATAATAAAAAGAAACAAACGCGGGTTCAATACTGAATTGCATTAGTTGGCCAAGAACCATAGCCTCGCATCAAATCATCTTGGAGTCAATAAATGGACTACTTGTCTCATCAATATTGTTCATTCAGGTGTTTGAGGTCCCACTTGGCTTTACTTAAAAAAGAATAAAGAATTGTTCTATTAAGGACTGCAGTTCAAACAAAAGCCTTCACCTTTGAAGGGGCTCTCTAACTTTCCAAAAGGCCTAGTAATTGACGCAAGGTTTGTCCAACCACCTACCCACAGTTATCTACAATTGCAAGACCATATTGTAGATCAATATTTGCTGACAAAATATCCCACATAAAGATCTTTAACTTTCCGAAAGGACCTAGTAATAAGATATGGGTTTGTCCAAACACTTTCTCATATTTATCTATAAATACAAAACAACTTGCATCAAAATTCATTAACTACATTTCCCACATAAGGGTTTTCTATTCGTCTCTCTCATTTCATAAGATTATGGGAAAGTAGCTGACTGTAGAATATCCGAACAACCAATTTCTAAAATCTAGTGATTAGTGGTGTGAAGTGATTAGTGGTGTGAAAGAGAGGACGGATAGGGAAGAGAGAGAAGATAGAGAGAAACTGAGGGGGAGGCAGAAAAATACTCAAGATTTATTCAGTTCATCAAAGGTCAAGAAAAATGAGAAAACCTTTGGCCAATTTATAGAACCCTGGGTATTTTTATTAAAATTAAAAATCTAACCTAAATTAATAATCTAATAAATACTAGAAAATAACATAATTTAAAATAGTTAATTCCTAAATAAGATAAGATAGATACAACAATCCTAAATATCTTACAATAAATTAAAGAAATATCTAATATTTACAAGATCATATAGATTCTAAATTCAAATTAAAACCCTAAGAACACATATTGACATCAATCAGCATATGTGACAAGGTGAGACTAAAGAAATAGAGTAAACAAAAGCATAAGAATGATACCTCTCCTAGATCAGTAGCAGGAAGTCTTTCCTGGAATTGGACACTAGGAGCATGTTGCAGCTTGGAAAGATAATCAAGAAGCTTGGAACGGATATCATCCAATAAATGACGGGAATTCTTGTTTTCCATGTTGCTTGGAGCAACATGAAGAGTATAATCAGGACCAAAATACTCATAATACTCATGCTGTGGCATTTTGTCATCAACTTCAATTCCAAGAGCAACTCCTGTCTGCAAAATATAACACATTGCAATTTTTAAGTGGTTAGAACCCACAATCCAAACAAAATAAAAAATCCACTATATGTTACAACTAATGAAGCATGATGACGAAGCTGAAAATCAACAGTCACATGATAATCTGCCCCAACCCCCCCCCCCCAAAAAAAAAAAGATGCCACGTAACAGAAACAGAGGTAAAGAAATAGGAAAAATCAACAGCCACGTGATGATGAAGCTGAAAAGCGCCCCCAACACCACAAAACAGATGCCACCATAACAGAAACAAAGGTAAAGAAATAGGAAAAATTCCTAAGAGTTCATATGGTACACTCATTTATAACTCACAATGAACTGTAAAAGAGAACAATTAAACTACTTGGAGTTGGAACTCATAATGTGCTGAAAGCCTGAAATAATAAATTAGGGGCTCATGATGTCTACCGCATTTTTCTTTAAAAAGGTGGATTTTGAGCTTTTAAGGCGATAACTTCCCTTATGACTACTGCATTTGCCACAGCAGATAAAATAGTCTGCTACTGCATTTGCCACAGCAGATAAAATAGTCTTTGGACCTTTCAAATGCTTAAAAATGTCATATTAGATAAATTATAAAAATTTAATGAATCAAAAGGACATTCTACCTCATAGCACCAGCATCGAGCAACATTCCTAATGGTGTAACCACCGCCACCCAACAGCAAGAGGGGCACATTAAATGATCGCATGTATTTGACACATTCTGCATGACCTCTAATTGAAAGATTAAAGCATCCCAATCTGTCTCCAGATAATGAATCAGCACCACACTGGAGAACTACTGCACCAGGCTTAAAAACTTCCATCACTTTGCCAATTATCGGTTTGAATAAGAAATGATAACTCTCATCATCAATCCCATCATCCAGTGGAACATTCAGAGAGTAGTATTTTCCTTTTCCATATCCAATATCACGTACGTCTCCTGTACCAGGAAAATAATCACCAAATTTATGGAAGGAAACAGTCATGACTCTGTCAGTAGTGTAGAAAGCTTCCTCCACCCCATCTCCATGGTGGATATCAATGTCCACATATAGAACACGCTGCAACAAATATTACATAATCACTTCAGAAAAAAGGAATTGGGCATATGGCACAACATAAAGATTTGCAAACAAATGGAGATGTTTGAGTAATCAAACAGCTCATACAATGAACAATGAACAGTAAGAAGCCAAGTTTTAATAAATCAACTGCGGAGGACTCGGTCTATATTTAGAATCTTGAGGCATCTAAAAACGACATCCAGAAAGGGCATCTTCATCTAAAAAAGAGTACACGAGAACAAGAGTATTGAAGTTAAAAGATATGCAGACTATGTAAGATCAGTGGTGAATAAAATGTCCGTAACTAACTCAGTATTGCACCATTGTATGGGCCTACAAGGTGGTAATCTCATCACGTTGAAAAGTAAAAAGTTGCCTATTGAGGCAAGAAGCAGTAGCTCAATTTTATGTACTAACCCTTAGGAATTTGTGAAAGAAACTAAATTAAGAGAATCATTAAAGAAATGAAGATTTCATTTGAACTGCCTATAAATATTGCAGGTAATAACAATATGGCCAGCATGAGCATAGTGAAAAATCCCTTTCATCATCAACAAAGTTATTTGTCATCACACAAAGACGAAGATTTATTCAAGTTTAATGCCCCCCCCCCCCCAAAAAAAAAAAAAGAAAGAAAAATCCGAAAAAAAAGGAAGGGAAATAGGAAATAATCATAAACACAAATATCAGGTAGAGAAACCTTTTTATAATGTGTATCATGCATATAGAATCAGTAGAACGTTACTTCTTTACCATTAAAGCAGGGATGCACTTCAACATTTGATTAGTTTTCTCTTTAGAGCTGAGCAAGTAATGCTTAAAAAAAGAGGGGACATTCAATAACATCTGTTGACATTCTACAAGTAAGTCTCCCACACATATTCTCCATACTTAAGGTATGATCCCTCCACCTCATTCAAATTAAAATTGTTATTGAAAAAGTGATGAAGAAAATGCAAGCATAAAGGATAAGCACGTCTATACAAGTCAATATAGGTTATAAACGCGAAGCTAAAAAGGGAAACATCAAGGAGGAAATGCTCATTATTAGACCAACCTCATGCTGTTTAAGAAGTTCCAAAATTGCCAGGACTATATCATTAACGTAGCAAAATCCAGAAGCTTCACACTTTTTGGCATGATGTAGCCCCCCAGCCCAATTGATAGCAATATCACATTGGTCATGATTCAACTTAATAGCACCACCGACTGAACCTCCAGCATAAGTTTGACAAAAGGAGTATAGACCATCAAAGACAGGGCAATCTTCACCAACATTAAAGCGCTTGAGTTGTCTAAGCTGATCCTGCTGTGTTTCAGGAGTTATGCTTCGAAGGAAAGAAACATAGTCATCAGCATGAAATCGGCAAAGATCTCTGTCTCTAGCAGGAAACGGCTTAAGGACCTGCATGTGCTGGAGCAATCCGTAGTGGGCAAGAAGAGCGTGTGTCATTCTAATACGATGTGGCTTCATAGGGTGACCTTGCCCGTAATAGTAATTTCCAACCTCCGGATCATAGAAATAGCAGACTTTTCTCTTCACCCCATCAGGAGCAGACGGCAGAGAATTTCCTCCAGTATCCATGCTCGGTAATCTACCTGCTCATCAATATTCGATACTAACATAATTTCCTTGGAAGAGAAGAGCGAGAACATGACTATAAACACCCCAAAAAACTATGAAGCCATAAAGAAACGAACCAGATATTTTTAATTACAGCATAACAAGGATTCTGATAAAACCTATTATTAAAATTAAATATAGAAGAAAATACTGCGCTATAAAGAAAAAGGCTAATGTCCTCCATAATGAAAGAATAAAACACCGGACAAGAGAACTCGGTCTATCGGGTGGTTTCACTTCACTTTTATCCCAGTTCGTACAGCCTTATGTTGGCGATAAAGGGAAAAAACAAAACAGATAGAGAGAGAGCAGAATCAACATCTGACGGGTGAAGAGGAAAGGGACGGTGAAGAATGAGAGAATTGGAACTAGTTAAGAACATAGATCAGTGTTTAAGGGAATGTATAGAAAAAGAAGAACCAAGAAATGTAACAACAAAACCACCACCAGTCATTAGAATTATGCATTGCTACGCTACTGGATGGATGAGAAAGTGAACACAGCATAGTAATTGATAGCGCGATTCGCTCACTAACATATATACGAGGGCTGCAAGATTTACCTTCAATTTCAGCCTTCTTTGCAGTTTTATTCGCCCCTGAAAACAAGACAACTAAAGAAAAGGAGAGCTACTCCCCCGAAGCCCCAAGGCTTCCGGCGATAACTCAAATCACCGTGCTCGACGATACTTTCGAACTCGAAGTTCTCAGGCCAACGCAGGATTAATATTTATACGGGGCCAAATTTTTTTTTTTTTTGGTTTGACCTGGGACCAACTTTGGGCCTCGATAACTGTCGTATTAATGATTTATTTGTAATTTGATTTTTGTAAAAGTACTACGGAATAAAAAAATATATTTTAAATGTGACTAATATTTAGAATGATGATAGGAGAAGTAACACTTTTTTAAATAAACTCTTGTTTAAATGATTATTTTAAAAAGTGAATTGAGATAAAAATTGATTGAAAATAACCGGAGTCTTATTATTTATATATATATATATATATATATATATATATATATATATATATTGTGATGATTTTTGACAAAAATTTAAATTTAAATTTATTAAGAAATTAATTACTATTAAAAAATTTAAAAACTCAAAAATACTTAATTAAATATATTCTAATGGATAAATTAGGATGTATACAAATATATATTTAATAATACATTGTTTATTAAATTACATATCCTTAACATTTTTTTTCTAGAAGTTGAAAAAGTGACTTATATTATTCGTCAATTTTTTTTTTTTTTTTGAATAAGCCCATCTGAGACTAGCACTATCCAAATGATCCATTATTCTCCATTTGGCTTAAATCACTATGCACTGGATTTTTTTCCTCCTCAACGCCATGCCAAATGGGTGCACATTAGGTGCCAAGCACCTTAGGTGCCCATCCCTCTATTAGAGGGATGGGCATATTTTTTTAAATTTTTTTATATATTGTATTTATTTATATTTAAATTATATGCTGCTTTCTGGAAAAAAAATTTCACCCAGTATCTCAAATTAATTAGTTTTCAATCTTGCATTCAATAATATTTATCTATAATACCAGTATAATGAAAACTAATTAATTTGAGATACTGGATGAAATTTTTTTTTCCAGAAAGCAGCATATAATTTAAATATAAATAAATACAATATATAAAAAAATTAAAAAAAATATGCCCATCCCTCTAATAGAGGGATGGGCACCTAAGGGGCACATAAGGTGCTTGGCACCTAATGTGCACCCCATGCGAAATAGGTCATTTATTTTTTGGGGTTTGGGTCGTCCATTTTTTCACTTTCTCCTTTATTTTTTTTATTTTACAAAATCTCATTTTCTATCTACTCTCCATCTTCTTTGTTGGTCTCCACCCTGAAACCCAAGTATATTGATCTAAATACTTTCGACATTATTAAGAAATCGTACAATTCCTCTTGACTTGATTTTGAAAAAGCATTGCTGATTGTGCTGATGTCGTTATAAAGAAATTAAAATGGAAAGTGGATAATGGTTACTTTCATTCCTATTAATCACCACATTTGGTGACCCATACAACACTATTCTGCAACAACAATGAATTTTCATTATATGGCTGACTTCTTATTGCATGTCTTTTACTCTTGGAATTCGATTAAATGGAATTATGTCTTTGATTCGCGCCTTGTACTCTGCAGTTCATGCTTACGCTATTCTTGAAACTCCACTTTCCATTTTAAATCTGCCAGATAGTTTTGTTTTGGTATGGTAATGCCTTAGATTTCTATAGAGTCAAGGATATGGAGTGGCTCTTCTTACTCAATGTTTGACTCGTCATGATATTGGAATTGATTACTTCTGTAGATTCCTTTAGAAAATCTCGTTTCCATTCAAGCATTTTCTTTTTATTTGAAAACTTTTAAATAACGCCTTGCCTTCTTGTGGTATTCTGAGAAAACATCACTTAAATTCCCCTGGTATTTGCCTGTTTGGATGTGATGTTGAGGAATCTTTAGAACACTTGTTCATCTCATGCCTTTTATCTTGGTCTCTTCGGTTTGGCTGCTTTTTTATCAGAATCCCTCAGACGAGCTTCTTAGAATTTATAGTGTGGTTAAAGAAACAATTGTCCATCTTCATCAAGATGGTCTTCATTCTCTTATGTGCGGGATCATGTCTCTGCTTAATATAATATGGAGGAGGCGCAATAATATTTTGCAGAATAGGGAAACATGATTCTCCCATTGCCATTATTCAAGAAATTCAAAATATCCAATCCTTAAGGCCTTTGCTTTTGGAGATTTATCAAATGTTTACAGTGGGCATTGTTCCAATCTTAGCTCTGATTCCTCCATTTCTCTTAATGTTAGGGGCTGGGATATTTTCTTTTATAGGTGCAAGATGTTGCATATTCATTTTTTTCAAAGGAATTATTTGTTGTCAAGGCACTTCTATAAAGGAATTCTTGTGGAAGTGTCAGTATGCACCATGACTTCCATTTCTCGCCAAATGTCTACGCCGCCTCACTTTTCTGGATTCATAACTTTGATCTACTCCTTTCGGTTATAATTATAAGATTTAGTTGATTTTTTTAAAAAAAGGGTTAAAGTGCAATTTTACCAACGAACTATTGGTTCAGGAACAATTTCGCCAATAAACTCTCTAGTGGACCAAAATTACCAATAAACTGTTAAAACAAGAGCAATTTCGCCAACGCCGTTAAATCTAGCCTGACGCCGTTAATGTGCCTTAATGCAAAAATTACAGAATAGGACCCAAATGTTTATGAAACTATATTTAAGCCTCAAAAAATTTAAATTTTTTTATTTTAATCCCTCCACGTACTTTATATGGAGGGACTAAAGTGAATTTTTTTTTAAATTCTAGGCTTCCTTAATAGACTATGGGCTAGGTCAGACTAAGGTTAAAAAAAAGGCCAGTAACCAGGGGCAGATTTTGAGGATAAGGATGGCCCCACAAAAATTACATAAAAGAACCCAAAATTTTAGAAATTATCTTCAGGCCTATAAAATTTATATAATTTTCACTTTAGTCCCTCCATATAAAGTACGTGGAGGGATTAAAATAAAAAAATTTAAAATTTTTTGGGCTTAAATATAGTTTCATAAACATCTGGGTCCTATTCTGTAATTTTTGCATGAAGGCACATTAACGGCGTTAGGCTCAATTAACGGCATTGGCGAAATTGCTTCTGAGCCAATAGTTCGTTGGTAAAATTGCACCTTGACCCTTAAAAAAATTAATGAAGCTAATTAAATTATTTTAGAGTTTTTATATTTTTATTTTTTTCCTTCAAACTAATTAGTTTGATTAATAAACTAATATATAATCTAAGGGTATACAAAATATGAAATGATTAAGTAATTTATTTAGTTTCATTAATTTATTCGAAAAAAATCAACTATGTCTTATAATTAGAACCGAAAATAGTAGTATATACTCCCTCTGGTCCTAATTATAAGACATATTTAACCGATTTTGAGAAGATTAAGGAAGGGAGTTAAATTAGTTAATTTCACTTATTTTCCTAAAATGCCTTTATATAAATTTTCAATGACATTAACATACCTCTCCAACTTAGAATCTATCTTTCTATGCTTTCTAATTAAAATGATGGTCTTACTATATATACATATGTGCGTGTGTGTACACACATATGCATGTTTGTATGTATGTATGTGCACATACATATATCTACAACCCCTCCCACAAAAAAAACACACACACACCCCCAGATACACACACATATCTACACACAAATACAAACCTCCACATCCCCCCACATATGTATACACACATCCACACACACATATACATAAGTACACAAATATAATCACACACTGATATAAGTGTATATGTATGTACACAGACATATATAGACACACATACACATATTTATATAATGCTTGTGTATATCTATATGTGTGTGTATACATATATAAATATATATGTGTGTGTCTATGTATATATATGTGTTTATATATATATATATATATTGGTAAATTAACGTTAACTCATTGATAAACAAATTAAAATCTAATAATTTAAGAGTTTTATTGCCTGAAAAATTCTATACACCTAAATGCATATACTTACCAAAAACTAAACACACTTGAGAGAATAAAATAGGAGTGTTTTAGGAAGAAATTGACAAAAATTTAAATTTTGTCCTATAATTAGGACTTAAACCAACTCCCAAATATTATCCTATAATTAGGACCGGAGAGAGTAGTATATACTAGATACAAGCCAATTCTCACAATCAAATAAGTCCAGAAGTCTTTCATTCATATTCCTACTGGTCTTTTATCTGTACATCATAACTTGGCAAGAAATTTTATCATTGCTTCAGGTTTTTTCGAATGTGTCTAACGTTGTATCCTTTTCTTTTTTTATTAAGTTCTTTAATAATTAGGTTTGCACGTTAACTTATTGTACCATGTAAACCTTTTGTTATCTTAATATCATTTTGTCTTGTTCCAAAAAAAACTTACAGAGCATGTATAAAAAAAAAGACTAATTTAGATTTAGCATTTTATACCATTATTATTGTAAAGGAGTGTTATATACACCATAAATAATATTAGAGGGCTGGATGCTACTAAAAAAACATTACATCAAAGTATGGGATGCTACTCTGCGTTAATTATAATTATACCTAATTTCTCACACTAAAAATATTTGTTAGTTTTGTCATAGTTGTTACACATTACTAAACTTTATTGCCAAAATCATTAATGTATTTTCATAATTTATATTAAGTCCTATGTTAAACTAGGTTAACTCATCTTTAATATTGTCGTTATTTATTATATTGCGAACATTGTCGAAATCAATTCAGTGACCACACATTCTAATGAAAAACTTGATCAATTTTTAAAATGATTTTTGCATTCGAATTGTTTTGAAATAGCCAAGAACTGGGTTGGGTTTTTGAAAACCGGATTTAATTTTGTTTCAAATTTCCTTATTACAAGAATTTAGAATTTATTTAATTTTAATGTTTTGGAGTTGTTGCTTTTATGTACGTTTTTGTTATTAGCTCAGGGTAAAATACAATTATTTAGTTTTTTTATGTTATTTAATAATCTGATATTTTATCTTTTATACATATACTATTATATGTAATACTGCCTTTTAATTTAACTATGGCATAATCGGTTCCATTATCAGATGAATCAGTTAACCATTAAACATGTAACCCGATAATACTGTGAATTCAAATGTCCGGTCTAAATTTTAAAACATTGACTGTGAATATTAACATTGGAAAATTAAAATGAAGGACATGGAGAAAAATATATTTAGGGGTATTTTAGTATTTTTAATTTTTAATTTTTAGATTTAACCCTTCTAAATAATTATAATTTTCATGACCATTCTCAATAAACATATTTTCTTCCTGTCTTTCATTCTAATTAGAATGAAGCTTATTCATCCTAAGTAAGGAATAAAACCAGGTGATCCATTAGCTTTTACACATCCACTCTCTCTCTCTCTCTCTCTCTTGGCAGTTATATTCCTTTTAAAAGTAATCATATTTAAAATATTTAAATATTATTAAATACTAAATGTAGGACATCCCTCCGGCCTTATGTAAGTTCCTCTATTCTAGCCATTTAAATGGGGCACACCTTGATTTTGGGCCATGGACAAGTAATTTACTTGTTCCAACCTTGCTCAATGTACTTGTTTTATTTTTAATGACAAGTGATTAAACATATTTTATATTAATCAAATAATTATTCATAAATTTAAAAAAGGTTGGTTAACTATTATCAATTCAAAATATATCATATAGCAATAATTTTTTTAAAAAAATATTCTCCACATCAATTAATATTATCCTAAACATTTATTAGTTAGCTGTTAATTCCATACCAAGTTCTATGGTTTTATCACCTTTATAATAGGATTAAGGAGCAAAAAATACTCATGAGTTTTTACCTAAAGTACACTTAACATCATATGTTTTTTTGAGGTACAAAATTACTCAAACTTGTAAAATAAGAGTAAAGATATCATCATCGTTAACCTCTTTTATGTTGACCATTAGTTTCACTAAAAACACATACTTGGATAGCTCGAAAAGATACTCTTCATGTGTTTCGTAATTGTAAACACTTGAAAGTTGAATGGAGGAAAGTGGTGTCCGTATCAAGATGGAGAATGTCCTACAGTATGAACCTTTCAGACCGGGTGTGGTGGAATATAAAGCGCAAGGCAAAGTCAATAGGAGGTGGGCATCCAAATTTATAATCTTGCGTTGGTGGCTGTAGCAAAAGAGGAACATACTTGTGTTTGAGAAGAAATGGATCTCCAATGATAGTCTTCTCGCTAGTACAAGTGCGATGGTGGAAATCATGACACTCATAAACAATCGTCTAGCAGGGACAAAAATACAAGAGGCTATCCTGGCTCCTGGTCAAGAGTCATGGCAACCACTAAGGGAGGATTGGGTGAAGGTAAATGTTGAAGGTATGTACTCAGTGACTTCTTCTAAGAGTGCTTGTGATGGACTTTTTAGAGATTCAACTGCACGATTTTTGAAAGGTTTCTTACATCACATTGATGATTGGGATGAGCTATTTGCGAAAATTTGGTCTTGTCTCCTTAGTCTAAAAATGGCATGGGCTATGGGTCTTAGGAAAGTTTGGGTTGAAATGGATTCCAGAGTTTCTTGACCTGATTATCCATGATCATAGTCCGACTCACACGGACATTATTCTGCTTACAGAAGCTAAAGAGCTGTTGAGAAGGGACTGGACAACGAAAAGCACCTATGTGCCTCAAGCGTGCAATTATGCAGCAGATTATTTAGCGAAGAAAGGTTTGGAAATAGGACAGGGGTCGCGTGAAATCTATCAACCTTCAGAGAATTTACACGTGCTGATTTGTCAGGATTGTGATGGGTTTAATGATTCATTTTTCATTTTTATCAACAACAAAAAACGCTCACTTGGATTATGACTTGTCTAATTTTGATACTGGCTGGCAGGGAGGGAAAGAAACACTTATCATCGGGTGGAGAAACCTCACACCGCAAACCTTCCTCACTTTCACATTACCGGAGAAATCAAAACCTATGAACTTCAAAGAACACATCATCCATAAGATCGAAAAACTTATAAATAAAACACCAAAATGACAAATCAAACCCAGAACCATTAATCGAAGAAGACATAAATCATTCCATATATTACACAAACTCATGTAATCAAAGTAGAAATAATACCGGATCTACAAATCGCTCCAAGTCATTCATTGAAAAACTGACAACCTATAAACTTCCAACACAAGCATTGTTGCTCCACCAAACCTGACGCTCCCCTGCATCGTCAATATGACCTTGTAATATTTCGGCGGAGGAGAGGGGTTGGAGAAGGAGAAGAAGATTTTGAGGGAGGAAATATGAGATATGATATTTGGGCGGAAAGTGGTGAGACAAAGAAAAGAAGGGAGATGGATTGAGAAAGAGGGAATCAGTTCATGCCGTCGAAACTTCGAAGAGGAGGAAGAGGGAGGGAGGAGACGAATCATGATAGGGGAGTGTGATGGCGGACGACAGATTGCAGCTAGGACCATGTTCATCGAAAAGGAGAGTTATGTATAGTTGGCATATGTGGATTGTATATCATTTTATTTTATCCCTCTATGATAAGCTGGACATTATTAAGGCTAAATCAGTTTCCACGTCAGCAATTTCAGTCAATCTAACAGTTAACATAAGAGAAGTTAGTGATGACAGTATTTTTGCTCATTTTTAAAATTTATAGGTATTTTTGTACCTACAAAAAGCATATGATTCTAAGCACGCTTTGGGTAAAAATTCATAGGTACTTTTACATGTTTATGATATATTATATTTAAATAATTGAACTACCACCACCCCTCATTGCAGAAGTCAAAACTATTGCTCTAGGACTAAATTTATGCTGGAACAAAGGGTTGGACAGTATTAGAGTCTCAACCGAATGTGCTCAATATAATGCAACAATCTCCTTGTCAGAGATGCTTTGGAAAGTCATCCTTGAAGCTAGAGAAATTCTAACTAGGAACAGGAATGTTCTTGTTTTCGACAAAAACGAATCAAATACTCATTTGATTGATTCAGTTCACACAAGAATGGTGGTTTTTGTACCTTTGAGGTAGTGGATGATGAGAGGAGATAATCTTTTTGTTTTCTCCGATTTGTTCATAGACCTTTTTTTAAGTAAATATATGGACACAGCTTTAGGAGGGTGTGTGTGTGAGAGGGGGGGGGGGGGGAGTAAATGCCTGTTTTCCCAAGAAATCCATGTGTCAGATCGATCTAATGGTTAGTAATTTACACAGGTGACGGCTGGTTGGGGAGAGCATCCATATTGAAGAGCTGATTCTGCATCTTTCTGTTGGTGATTATATCCTTCCACTGTTGACTATTTCGAGAGGGATTCTTTAGTGGCCAAAGCACTGCATTTAACAAGTAACTTAGTGGCATAAAAGACAAACACAGAACACGAAAGAGAATAACAATTCTCAGCGTCAAGATTCTCCACATATTTTACAATATTTACAATTCCATTTGAAGACTAAAAAAATTATGGTAGAAAAGGAGTACTAGGAGCAAAACATTCCAAGCGACATTAATCAGGCTAACATTCTCAGCCCAGAAAAAATCTGGCAAACATTTCAAAAATTAAAAACACAAACAATTACGAAAATATTCTTGAGTCAATAACAATGAAAGCGTTCAATTTTATGGCTCTATTGACATGGTATATCTCAGCCTAGCTGACATAATAGTCTTAAACGATCATATAATAAAAATTTAACAGAGCAGTATTAAATTTCAGTATAAGATGGTTTTTAAGTCTCTATTTTGTTTAAATTTCTAGCCCTCAGCGTAAAAAAGTCTATCAAGGTTAAAATCATTTTAAACTTTCTTACAGTACCTCAAGGTTTTAATTCATTTGGTTTCTTTCACATTGACTAGAGATTTATAACAACCAGAGTATGATGACCGAATAAGAACCTGCAAGTCAAACTGATACTGTGACTGTCTAATATGCCAACAGGATATGCCCTTCCATCGAGCTTTTCAACCACTGGAACGTGATTGACTCCATGTTTCTTCATAGCCATTTGAGCAGAAAGAAGATCCATATCAGGAGTAGCAGTCCATGGAACACTACATATTCCACCTCCTAAAAGACATAGTTCTGAAACTACAAGCTCCTGCAGAAGAACCAGATTGCTGAGTATGTGAGGTCATGACCAACTGGGATAGGCTGAGCATTTGTTTAAGTCATACCTATTGATTAGATCAAAGACTATTCCAAGCTCAACTGCAGAAGTATTCTTTGTAAGTTGTAACTAAGTTCAGCAGGATTTAAGATCGAAATATGTGTGTATATATTTCACCTTCTCATAACATTTGGTTGAAACAAAACTGCCAAATCTTTACCAGTGCAATATAATTACTTAAGTGGGCATGTTAATTATATTCCATTCATAGTACTACAAGGAAAATTGCATACTTGGATTTGTTTTTTCCAGGCTAGATGTAAAGAGTGTAAGGGAAGGACTAGACTGAAATATTAGTTATGGAGTAGTCAGCGGAAACTAAAGTTTGTTCGAATTATGTTATATTTATAACTCGAAGACTACACTTTGTACTCTATAACTACTGTGTGTCAATCATGCTGTAGTGAATTTTTACAATTTCACCTCATTCTAGTTCTACTTTGAATAATTCCTCTCTGGAATACTTTTGAAAAGCACATATCACTAATTATTTCTTCTTAAACATGAGTGATTTTCAATCATTGCTCAATTATATTTGCACAATATATCTTGAAGAACCTAGAAATATACCAGAACTTAGCTTTTCTTTTTATTGATTTTGTAAAATTAGAATACAGGAGAATAAAATTGATAAATCATAGATTTATATACATGCAATTAAGATTAGAGTAATTCTGCTACCTTGGGTTTTCTGCTTCTAGTTTTTGCAAATTTGCTGTTCTCTCCAATGTCTCTAAGCGTCAAAAAGCCAATTAAAGCATGATCGGCACCAACAATCACTGCACAGGACTGTTTCTCAGCAAGCATGAGATTTACTACTTCTGTAAGCCGTGTACCCATTGAGGCTGTCACATATCTCGTCTTCATGGCTTGTGAGACTAATGTCTTTCTTCTTAAATATGTGTTTGCAATAATATCATCCTCTACACAAAGAAAACTTTCACCTTGACACAAGTTACTTGTATCAGGCACACTTTCAGCAATGGAACAATCAATAGGTGATTCGATTGTACTACTGGGAGAATTTTCTGGACCAATAATAGAACCTGAGTTTATAAGTTTGCAATCCACTGTACCACGGTCATTTGCTTTCTTTGTCTCTACAGATGATTCAATTGAACAATCAGTAGATGAATCAATTGAACTACTGGGAGACTTTTCAGGACCAATAATAGAATCTGAGTTTATAAGTTTAAGCTCCACTGCACCACGGTCATTCCCTTTCGTTGTCTCTACAGATGAAATCCATGAAGACAAGCCTACAGCCCCAAGAAGTGGTAGAACAATCCGATAGTCATGGGTCAGTTCAAACAGCAGCAAGACAGAAGTAAGAGGCACCCGACAAACTCCTGAGAGAGTTGCTGCCATTCCAACCTGCAAAAGAAGCTTCAATATTTCAAAAAAAAAAAACTTAAATAGGAAATTCCCAGCCATCATTCTCTTGACCACAAGAATGAGATGTACAAGAGATTAAAACACAATTAAATCTTCAATTTTGAAATCTGTTTGGCGTTCTTCTTCATGCATTGAACAACCATATGCTCTTCTCAAGGCAATGCAAGGATCAATATATTTTCTATTATGTTACATTGGATTAGCATATAAGAGTCGTTGTTAAGAGATGGTTCTGAAAACTATTGTAACAACCAGTGTAACCTCAGAAGTAGCATAAATAAAGGTAGCTAGCTCAGGTTGTCCAGAAATCCAATTGTTCCCAAAATTTATTATTTAATCCCCCCTACCCCCACTTTGGATACTTCTATAATCAGAAAATTATTGGGTCTTTTGTTTTTTTTTTCCCCATTAAAAAGAAGGTAAAACCCATTAAAGTTCAGTGTTTCTCTCTCCACAGTAGGAATGAAAAAGCCAAAAAAAAAAATTCTTATCACCCATCATGGCTTCTCACCCAAATGTGCATCTCACCAATGGTGAATCTAAGGGCCATTTAGATTAAAGAAGAGGTGTGAATGGAAAGGAATGGAAAATATTTTGCTTCCGATTTGGTTCACAGTGGAAAAGAAAATGGGTTGATAGGAAGATTTTTGTTTGGTTGGGAGAAAATGAGGTAGAAAAATAAGCAAAAGACCATCTTGCCCTTGTATCATAGGAATAAAATGGGTCAGTTTTTTCTTCCTCCCTCACCTTCTCTGCATCGTCACCACCATCGGCTTCTTCCACCTCCATCACCCTTTCCGCATCATCACCACCGTCGCCTTCTTCTTCCTCCTCTATCACTCACGGATCTGCCACCGTTGGTGGCTTCTTCCTCTTCGGTCATCCTCTCTGCATCGTCACCACCGCCAGCTTCTTCTTTCTCCGCCATCAACCACCATGATATTTTGCAGTGTCTTCCTCTCCCCTAGCGCTGAAGACAGGTAAGTTGGTCTTCTTCCATTTTCTTGATCCGCCGGAAAATGGGTTCCCACCAACATAGGTGGGGACCGATTTTCCCATGTATAAGGGAAAATGCCCCACCACCAGAAAACATTTTCCTAAGAAAATGTGAACCAAGCAGCGCTGCTAGATGGAAAATGCCCATTTTCCATTTCCCTCCTCTGATTTGCACTGATCTAAACAGACTTTAAACATCCTTATTTGGGAGGGACACGCATTTTCCCCTCTGGATGTACACTTGGGATGGCGAAACGCAATCCCAAATGTAGCCAAAGTCATATTGGAAAGATCGAGTTTACCTCCACTCTTAGAAAGAGAAGAAAGGCTACAATCAATTATGCTAGAAATCAAACATTTGAACGAGGGAGAATGCCACAGAATGTTACCAGGCCATAAGCTTGAGGTGATGCCACTTCCAAAACAGACAGATGAATTATAGGATTGACCTCAGCAACAATATAACCAATAAATTTCCCATACGCCATCCCGGTAGCTGCACCAATTAAGAGAGATGGGGCATAATAACCTCCCACTAATCCAGAAGCCCGACATAGAGAAGTTGCAACAATCTTAATGGCTACTAGCTGAAGAAGTAGGTCAACGGAAAGACTCTTCACAAATGGCTGAGATTCTAACAAAATGTCAACATTCTCAAAGCCCCAGTAAAGGATTTCAGGATATGCCAATGCTATTAGCCCAACAGATAAACCACCCAATACAGGAAATAAAGCTCTTGGTATGCCAGTGGCATTGTGAAGATAGTCAACAGTTGCTATCATATATGAAGTGCACCAAGATAGGGCCAGTGACACCAAGCCACAAAAGATACCCAGCAATAGATACAATGGTAGCTCTGAAAAAGTGAAATAACTCACTCTCATGGTATATGCCAAAATATTAAAAAAAAAAAAATAGGACTCTATAAACAGCCAGCAATAGTTCCAAATGAACCAATTGTCACCCTTTTAAATATTAAAACTGTCATCTTAATAAATTAAAAGGAGAATTACAAGCAGGTCCCAAATAAAAAAATGAATTATTTCCTTGGCCCCATGTACAGGTGAAACTTCAATAATTACAATTCAAAGAAAGATAACTTGTAATTCAAAACTAAATTAAATATAAAAGATATACTGGATAATCTAGATATACTAATTTTATAAAACAAAGAATCTTAGTCATCTTTATTTTAGGATAATAATAAAAGAACCCAATTTATGTTTACCCTGTCACATTGACAAAACACCTTATGCAAGGAACAAAATATCAGCTTCAGATTAAAAGATTAAAAATGTAGCTTGCTTACCACCAATTGAACGAAAGTCATAATCTGGAACTTTGAAGGCAGGTTCAGAACCAAGACCAACCTGAGAAACAACTGAAGCTATGACAGCACTAAGTATTACCATAGATGTGGTATTTGTAAGTGACATAGACGCATCTACAGGTGAGGGCCATAAGACAGACTCTACAGCGAAAAAACAACCAGCAACAGCAGCATTGAAACCTGAAAACAAATGCACATAAAATTATAGAATGATTCCATGTACTAGTAGAGCAATAAATTGCACATGCTTCATAAATATTACCAGCATATTAAGCATTACAAATTTGCAAAAATGCAAATAATTATTGAAAATAAAACATTGGTCTAGGCCAGATCCGGATATTTCTATGTCTGACGTAATCCTAGAATCTAAAAAGGAAATTGCAAAAAAGGATCTTAAGAGAACTTCAAGTTAAATACCTAGGTCCTATAAGTGTACATTGGGACAACATGGCAGCTACATGTATTGCAAAAAATCTAGTCCGGCATGATAACGCTAAGACCACAGAAACTGACCAACACTTCATGAAGGAAAACATGGACTCAATAGTTATTGGGATTTCAGTTGTATTATCAATAAAATATATTTTTTAGTGCTCTTTCGACTCTTATTTTATTTCAATAATGATCATCCACGATCTAATTTGTAGGAAGCTACATGGATTGTATATGCTTGTCACCATACAGGGGGAAGTGTTGAAATCTCATGATTTCATCATGTAGGTTCCCTTTTGTAATCCATGTTTATCACATGGTGCTTTGCCCTAAAGTCAATGGTTTATATCCTATATTGTTTCCTTGTTTCAAGCAATTATAATTAGGCTTTTATTCATGTCTTGTCTGATCATGTACCAAGGCTTCTCAGACATGATCCATTCTAGTGCCAAAATATGGCCACCTAACATCTTGGAGGAACACAATTTTAAATCACTCCCTAAGACGCTCAGACAAGTCAAGGGATTGTCAATGACATACAAGTAAGTACTACCTGACCAGTCACAAACTTAACAGATATAACTACCTCTAGCGGAGTCAATACGTCATGATGTTCATCTAGCACAAAGGAAAGGAAGACTACCTAAGTAGAGAAACTACCAAACCTGAAGAAAATGGTTTGTCATATCTAGTTTTCAAAGCTCAGAACAATCAATTGATGTTCTAGCTTATCAACTCAATTACTACTCAATTTGGGAAGAAGATTGAAAATGCTAGATCCAATATTCTCTTTGCTTTAACAAGCTTTAAGTTTAAATAAATCATCGTTGATTCTTTATCACATGCCTTATTCTTCCTAATAAACATTTAAACTGGCCAACAAACAGGAAACAGAGCTAACAACTAAAGAGTTGACTTTTCTCCTTTTTTTGTTGTCACAAATCATTCAGTATCCAGAACGACCAATTATTCTAGATTCAAGTTGCATTGATCCCCAAGCGGGAGAGACACTTCCCAGCATGATCTATTTTTCTATCTACAAGGTTCAGAATCAAAACTTTGCTTGTGGACTGTTGCTATAGTCCAAAGTCTTTTGTTGGTCTACTCTAGGGAGAGATGTGGGGGTCCTTCTTTGGAAAATAACCAAGGATAGGAATTAAATAGCTTTTATGTTTACCCGCCATCTGCCCTATGTCCCGATGTTAATTATTTTCAGTTTCTGTACTAGAATCTCGGTGGTAACTTCTAGTTATTCTGCCAGACTATTTAAGCCATTTATGTACTTGTTTTATTTGAGGAATGAAGTATTACCCAGTATAATTGTAATTCACCCTCTCTAGAATTTCAGGTTCTGGTTCTAGAGTTTCTTCTTTCTTCTCTCCCTCTTTCCTTTCTTCTCTATGCTTAAGTCCTAAATTTTTCATACCCTGTCAACTTTTCAGCTCCTTACCTCTCAACCCAACCACAGTAATATAAAACTTTTCATGTTATCATTCATTGGACAAATTCTTCTATTATCTTACCAGAAG
Organism: Acacia confusa; assembly: GCA_037074495.1. Taxonomy (NCBI): domain Eukaryota; kingdom Viridiplantae; phylum Streptophyta; class Magnoliopsida; order Fabales; family Fabaceae; genus Acacia; species Acacia confusa. The sequence goes on along the minus strand of CM073502.1, from coordinate 38,149,863 downwards.
AAATTCCAGCAGCAGATCCAGCGGCCAAAAGAGATAACATTCTGCTAGAACTTTTGTCAAAGAAAAAACCAACACCTCTGGCAGTGGAAGTACCAATATCAACACTGGGACCCTCAGGACCCAAGGAATTCCCCGTGCCTAGAGTGATACAAGCTTGCATAACCGTTATAATAGGTTGGGAAGCAGACTTGAGAAAAGCAGATGTGCGACGCAATTGATCTTCCTCAGCGGAAGCAATACGTTGTCGAAGTAGGCTCAACACGGCAACATTCAAGCCACCAAAAGCGGGTACTAAGATTATCCTAGTCCAGTTTTCCTGAAGAGGCTCTTCTCTCAACCACGAGGCCCCTGGATAGGGAATCCCTTCCCAAAACAAATCACGAATTTCATGGACCTACCAAATTTAGCATAAATCATACATTATGACAACCGAAAAGATAATAGATATAGAAAAAAATAGGAGAATAGAAAGGGGATCTTGAGTTCAAAACTTCATCATCAACTCACACATGCTTCTCTCAAGTCAGATTACAAGCTGTCTAGGTGAGTTAGTTAACTAACCATCACAAGAAACAGAACAACTATAACTACTCGAGTACATTCATAATTTCCCTAACATTAGTTTAAAATTGCAGCTTACTAGATAATTGAAGAGCACAACAGCGACGCCGGTCAGGAGGCCAACCAAGCACGACGATATTATTCCTGAATTTCCGGCGAGCAGCCTCCATCCTGTTAATTCTGGCTGTGCTGTTGTTCCTTCATTAACGTCCTCCTCCTTAGTAAAGATTGAGTTGGAGTGCCCGGAATCGTCATTATCGGGCAATGCAGACAGAGGCCTGATACTTATTCGGAATTTCGTAAAGTAACCATTTCCATTTATTCTTTTGTCTGTATAACCAGGGAGTGTCGATGACGGCGAAAACGTTTTTACCGACCGCTCATAATTTAAAGATGCAAGGAACCGATGGTGCGGGCAACTTCCCACTACACAACCCAAACCTCCCATGCTTCATCTTATCTGCTTCTTCCAACCCATTTTTTATAGTTCACTGTGTCATTTTTGTTGTTGTTGGGGGTGGCGTTGCCGCGCTGGGGCGCCATTACTGCCCACAATGGTATTTTTGGAACCGTCTCCCTGGTCTCTCTCTCTATCTGGTCACCCTCTCTATCTATAAATAAATAAATATTCTTATCCGTATGATTGTTCTCTCTTTCTTATTAGTTATATCAGGACGAGGATGCTTCGCCCCTCAACCAAGGAGATACTGATTCCCTCGTTTATTTTACTCTCATTTTCCAATTTTTTATCCTTCACCTCGCTTGACATTCTTTTTTCTTTTTTTTCACTAAAAAAAAATATTTTGGAGAGGTTCGACATTAGTCCCCTATCAAGGTTAGGGTACGGCCTCAGGCTTTTTGAAAGCTTACTGAGAACTTACGAGATCACCTACCTAAAGAGTTTCTGAAAGAGCCAACGAGGATCGAACACATATCCCTTTGGAACTTGGTCAAATCCCTTACTATCTATGTCAAGTTTCTTCGGCACTTAACATCCTAACTATTGAAAGTTAATGCTTCATATGCAAAGAAGGTTTTCAGTATCCAAATTTTTTTATCTATCATGTTTAAGGGTTGCACTCTCTTGGATTCTTAATACAAGCTTAATATGGAATCAGAAGTGCTTACATATCATATTTGTGTTCAGAAGCTGTTCATAGCAAGAGGCATCCTTCAAAACATCAGAAGAGGGACTATTGAACAAGACATACTAGATTCATGACTAATTCCTTTGATGCGGTTGATTTGCATATTGGCTCCATGTCCTTTTATAATTATTGTTTTCATTCATTCTTTTTTAATTTCAGTACTGCAAGACTATAACTGCCTTTTAATATATAGTTTTTTTATTTTAAAAAATGGAAAATTAATATTTAATTAAAAACTTTAATATATATATACATATAAACGGAATGCTGGAGAGTTCTGATAGTTTATAAAGGTTTGACTTTGACTAGAAAAGCAGTGTAACTTTATTATTTTTAATTTAAAAACCTAATAGCATGTATTTTGATTTGTTATTAAATTGTTATCCAGATTTTTGTAATAGAAAATTCGATAATTAAAAGATAGATTTGAAATTTCAAGTTATTTAGATAATTTAATCTTTTTAGTTAGTGTTATTGATTACTGCCAATTGGGATAATTTAATCTTTTTAGTTAGTTAGTAATTTACTGGTTGGGATAAATTTCAAGGTCTATTTAGAAATTGGTACTTGTTTCATATATCAAATATTTTAGTCGATTAATTTTGTGAGGATAGATGGGATGATAAGATATCAGCACACTCTCTCCCTTGAGAGTTTTTTCCTCTCTTCTTGAGAGTGTGAGGTGCCACCCACTGTGGCGGCGAGTGAGTACGAACTCTACCCTCTGTGGTATTCTAGTGGTGTTTTCGGTCTTCAACCCTAAATCAGGGTTAGGGATCTGTGAGGAGTGTGAGTGAAGTGGCAGTTTGGAGGTAGGAGGTAAGGTGATATAGCGGCGGACAAGGGCCATTTTGGTTGTCGGAGTCCAAGACTGAAGCTGAAATGGAAAGAGCAGAGTAATATGGAGGAGAGTAATATGTTAATTGGCAAGATCAATGTTATTAAAACGTAGCTTCTATGTAGAAACGGTAAAGGTAAGTAAAAACGTAAAATCGTAAAACGTAAACGAAACGTAAAAGTTTACTACACTGTGTTTTAATTTTGTATTGTAGGTGTTTAAAAAGAAAATTGAGATTTTTGAGGGTCAGAATCAATGTTTTGAAGATTGGAGAAAATTATAAGAAAAGCCCTAACAATTTCTGAAAACTAAAAATTAATGAAGAAAAGGGCCAGAGAAAAATTACATAAAATGATCCATATGTTTTGGAAAGTATAGTTATGCCCCCAAAATATTTGAACCAATTTCAGTTTAGTCCCTACTTAAAACTTTAAATTATTGCATTTTAGTCCCTTGGTCAAAACGTGCGTTTTGACCAAGGGAATAATTAGGTTATCTCCTTCGTTCTGTCGACTGAACAGAACAGAGGAGACCATTCCGAACAAAAAAAAACAAAGGAGACCATCTCATCATCGCGAAGAGTCAGAGCACCGGCAATTTCCCACTCTTCATTCTCCGTCGCTGCAACCACGCATCCTCCCTACACCAGTAGCATCGCCGTCCAGCCGTAGCGATTAGAGAAGAAGAGGAAAGGAAAGTCGAGGGCTTGAGGTAGAGAAAAAAATTTCAGAACAGCAAAGTCGCCGTTTTGACCGTTTCTACCATTTCTCGACGTCGTCTTAATCATTTGAGCACAGTTTTTGTCTGAACCACCGATCTGAGACTTTTTCCGGCGAAAAACATCAAAACGTACGTTTCAACGTTTTGAAACGACGTTTTAACAACAACAGGCAAGATAATCTCAGAGAAAAGCTTGAATAAACGATCGATAGTGGCAACAACACGTAAAGGATGGAATCTCTGTGAAGGAACAGAAGTTATAGAGATGAGTAATGACATAGTCTTCACGTTCTTTGATGTAAAGGATAAATATCGATTACTTTCGAGGGTGCCGCTGGTCGATTCAAAGAATGCTTATGAGTAAGTATAAAGGAATGGTCATAGATAATTCATGGTCATGGGCGAAGTATGCTTTGATAAGACACCCTTCTGGGTTCAATTCCACAACCTACCTCTAGGAATCTTGGAGGTGGAAGATAATATTAGGAGTATGTGGGAGGCTGTTGGAGATGTCGTATGGTATGAAAGAGCAAAGGTAAATGACAAATTGCAGATAAGTTTTGGCAGAGCCAGGGTTCTAATTGATGTGAATAAACATATGGTCTTTAGTTTCTGGGTTCCGAGGCCAGACAAGTCGGAAGTATGGGTTGATGTGAAATAATAATGACTCTAATCTTTTTGTTATTATTGTAGTAGAATAGGACATGATATAGTAGAGTGTGCAAGAAGGAGATCTTGTTAGATGATAATGGAGGAAATGCTTTTGGACCATAGCTGGCAGTAGGTGCTGAACGAGACATTGACGATATTACAATGAAGGGTTCGGAGGAGGATTGTAGCATGATGACGGTGGCACGTAAGGCTATGAAGCTTGAGCGCGTGGGAAAGCTTCTGACACAAGCCGTTACGATGTAGGAAATAGTGTGTAAGGGGGCATGTCGCTGGTGAAAAAGCGATTGGAGTTACAGGATGAGGTGGCCTTCCCACTATCAGAGAAGGGACCACAGAGGGATGAGGTGGCATTGTAGATTTTGTCCTTTTTATATAAAAAAATTTTAGGTGAGGTAGCCCACAATTATCCACTAAGATCAGGTTGAAACCCCAAGAAAATGGGAAGAGAAATTTGGGGAAGATGGACATGTGGGGGTTGTGGAGAATACAAAAGCCCAACAATGAGATATATGAGTTAGTCCTTCTCTAAAGGATGGGTTATTGATCTGGGCCATGGTTATTAGATCCGGACCAGAAACCAGCGAACTAGCTATGCATCTAGTCTGGAAAAGCATAGAAATTGGTGTTGGAGTGTTTTTTTTTTAACATCTAGTGAAGATGTTTACAGATTGAGAAAGAGAGAGGTGGGAAGATGAGGAGACTAGCTTTTTCGTCGGCTCCGATGTTGAAGATAGCTTGCTGAGACATAAGAGAAAAAAGGAGGAGCCATAGCGGAACTAATGAGGTATGAGAGAGAGACACACTAAGAGAACACAAGAGAGAGATAACCCATCTTGTAGAAGAAGTGAAGAACTAAAGAAGTGAGAAAGTGAAAAATTATTCAATGGCCATCTTTTTATTCAATCAATAGAATGTGGTCAGATCATTTAATTGGCAAAGGACAAGAATAATGACGTGAAGCCTAGTGAAAGAAGTGAAAAGACATGACACTGAGTACTTCATTTTATCCAATGGACTTAGAGTAGTCAAACATCTTTTCAACCAAAGGATAATAGCTATTAAAAGATTTTTTTTAATATAAGTTCATATTAATAAACTTGCAATCCTCGCTTTCTCACTGATTTGGTCCCGATTTAACTCTAGTTTGATCCACTGACCATTGACCCAGTATCCTGACCGATTCAGTAATCGGTCTGGTTTTAATAACCTTGATTCGGGCTCACCTTAATAAAAGATGTATGAAAGAGGTTTCCATATCCCTAATAGACCTTATATCATCAAGCCCAATAGAAAAAGAAGATCTAAGAAAGGCACTAGGTCCAATGGCCCACCTTTCCCATGTCTGAAATAGTAAAGTGCCTATACAGTGTTAAATTAAAAAGACACGTGGCACCAACAACTCTAGGGAGCAAGTAGAAAAGGACCTTGTTCTTTCTTAACCATGGCCTCAGTTCGAATCGTGGAAATGGAAAAAATGGTATCAGAAGCTCTTCCCGCAAGACCGTGGTCCGATGTGAGGTGAAATTCAGATTAGTCAGAACTTTCAATTCTAATGAAGCAAGTGGGATACCAAAAAAAAACAAAGTGTTGTCTCTTTATGAGATTGTCGATGAGGTAAGCAAATTGAAGTCTCTAAAGAAAAGCCCTCGGGAGAAAAGTTTCAGAAAGATCAAAAGGGAATTAAAAGATGGTGTTAGCACTACAAGGAATTGTTATAATGTGTTGGTGGTAGAGGAGATTGATTTCCCATATATCTGGTTTGTGTTTAATGGGGTGCAAAACATGGAAAGTAAGGGGAATTTATCTGAAGGCTGTGGTAGTTGTCCTACATCAGCCACCCAAGAGCCATGAGTCTTACAACGTGGAACTATTAAAGGATGGGAGTCCCATTGATAGTGCAAAACCTCAGGGGGGGTGGTAAGAAATAAAAATGATCACCTTATTTTCGGGGTTGAAAATTGTTACCCCCTCATATCCTAAATATAAGATAAAGCTTACATTTTTTTTAAAAGATGGAAACTAAATAAGTAACCACATGTAGGAGTTGAAGCAAATAAAAAATCCAGGAGTTGGGAGAATGCTCATCAAACAATTCTGTCTTTTGTGAAAAAAGTTCATTCGTTGAAGACCCTCAAATTAACTATAAGGAATGATAATTTTGATCCTCTTGTCTCTAATAAAGCAGTAAGTTTTAGTGTTTGAAAAGATTAAGGAGGTTGATATCTTATAAATAGTGATAAAACTTGAAATGGATGTAGTACTAGCTAGTAGCATTAATTTTTGTTTTAATTAACTTCTAGTGTTTGGTGATTGAGACTTTGTCATATTTATGGATCACATATTTGTTGTGTTGTGCTACATAAGTACCAGGATGTAGGAATCCATGGTTCAATGCATACACAATTTTTTGCATCTCATCTTGACTTGCTCGTCTTTTACATCAAGGTGACATGTAATTTTTTTTTTTAAAAAAATTATATGTACCATATCAGCATTTTTGTTATGTTTGATCGTAAACACAAATGCTTCATCTTTACTTACTTAAACGGCAAAAGGTTTACTTTTTTTTTTTTTACTCATGTTATGGTCGTTAAACATTCTACTCATACGTGCTGGGGGTTGTATGATCCATATGTAGCTACTATCACATGATGAGATAAGGTTTGTTGTTGCTAATGACAATAGATTATATTTGGATTATAAAAGGATTCAATCAGGGATTTATATGGATATTTTCCAATCTGTTTTTTTTTTTTTTGGTGAAAACCAAATTAATTGAAAATCTGAATAGAGCTATATTCATAACTGGTTAATCAAATTAACCAAAATATTTTGGTTTGGTTAGAAGCTGAATTTATTAAAAAAAATTCATTATATTATATCTAAAAAATCACATATGTGTGTGTGTATTTGTAGAAAAAAGTACTACTTTTTATCCTCAATATTATATTTGATTTAATATAGTTTAAAAGCTACAACTATTTAATTTTAAAATATGCACTTGTCAAATAGTATCCAGTAAATAGATATAAAATATCTATAATTTTGATTTAATATTAGGAAAATACTTATGTCAAGTTTCTTATGTCTATTTGGTAAAGTTCTCCAATCATATGTGACTATGAGTTCTACTTTTGATTTTTTATTATTTAACTATAAACTCATATGAATAAAATAGGACACATGGTAATGTATGATTTGAGAACTTGATGTAAGTATGGTCCTTAATATAATTCATCCACACTTATTTAATTTTAAAATATGTACTTCTTAAATAGTATCTATTAAAAGAATATTATGTATATTTCGATTCTAACCGAGTTGTTTTTCTAATAACCGAGCGGCACACTAAATCAAAATTTTCAAAAATACAAACCGAACCCTTAACCAAAAAATCAAATTGAATGTGGTTAAGCTTTAGGTTTCGGTTCTAATTTGCCCATCCATAGAAACATAATATGAGAATTCAAACCTCCACCGAGCCAAATGACAAGGGGTTTGGAGAAGGGGATTTGAGGACATTTAGCGCCCATTTGGATTAAGCTTTTGGAAAATGACTTTTAGAATTTATGAGGTAAATTGTAAGAAGAGTTTTATCTCGGTTTGTGAAAAATAGTTTTTGAAACCTTTATTAATTATAGGCAAACATGGAAAAAATAATTAATATTTTTTTAAAACAAGCAAGTATCTTATAACAAGGATCAAATACACTTACTAGTTGTTACCTTATAATAAGGACTAGAGAGAGTATAACATTTGTAGATTAATTTTCTCTTGGGAAAATCCCTTATAAAGTCATTTGAACTAAAAAAATCTTAGATAAGGTTAGTAAATTTAACAAATCCCTAATAAAGTGATAGACCCAATTTAACATTTTAAAATGAGCGTAAAATAACTTTATTACCCTTTTCTCACTCTTTTCTTCCCCCACTGATTATTCCTTTCATGATCTCTATTGGAGACATTCTTGGATTGTTGAAGATTGAATGAAGAGGATGTGAAATTGAATTTACGATTTAAAATCTTCAAGATAGATTATTTAGGTTACAGAAATATGTTGGTGTTTCAATTTCACGGTATGAATGATTGAATTTTGTGCAAATTAATGCATTACATGCATCTCAAGTTTTCAAATTTTGTGCCCCATTTGTTGGGGGTTTTAAAATCCAATATTTTCCAATAGAGTTTGATGTTTCTTTAGGCCTCCTTTGCTACGGAGAAGATTTAAGGAGGAAAAGGAACTTAGAGGAGGGAAAGGAAAGGAAAGGAAAGGAAGAATGAGAGGGAACTTTAAAAAGTTAAACTGTTTGGTGGATATAGAAAGTGAGATGGAAGATGATAATTTTAAAAAATTAAAAGTAAAATATAAATCTTGAAATTCCCAAAATACCCTTTATATTAGAAAAAAGAGGAAAAATAAAGGGATATAATGGGAATTTGCTACAATCTTCCATCAAGATTGCATCTTCCATCCAAAAAGTGAGGGAAGATTTTTTGGGCAATCTTCCCACTTGGGAAGGAAGATGGAGCCTTACCGGAAGATGAATCCGTATACCAAACGCCAAACAGGGCCTTAGTTTTTCCAACATTAAGTCCTTTCGCTATCTCATTTTATGCACAAGGTATTAATATTATCAAGAAACTTGTCTCAGAACCCTGGGGATAAAGTTACATATTCTAAAAAATTAGCGACTAGTCTATATGGATAGAGGTTTTCTGACATCATTTTGTTTAATTAATTCAATTCATGAATCTTCTTGATTTTGTTAATCTTCCTAATTTTATTTCAAGATATAGGAGAATGTATTTCAATTACAAGAAAAGTGTTAGACAAAATCTTGCGCACACTAGTTCATTCTCTGATATTCACTAGCCTAGAATAGGTATTCACAAGAAATGGGTTTCAAAAATGTTGCCCACTTCAATTTTATTTTACTAATAACTTAAGGGTATAGAGGTCAATTTCTAAATCACACTTTGCTCCTTATGACTTTATTAATAATTTATTAAGTTTAATGACATAAATTAAAATTTATATGTTTCAAATGGGTTTAAAGGATTGTTAAAAAAAGGGGGTTTAAAGGGATTTTCTCTTTTCTCTTTTATGTATAACATTTTTCTTTATAAACTTTTTTTTGGCCTGAATTTTTTCTTATTAAACTAAAATTCATATAAGAAATACAAAGGAAAAATTGACCTAGAGGCCCAGATTACCAAGATAATTTCAGAAAAGGCCCTCCACACTTTCCCATACTAGAAAAGGCCCTAGGGCCTTATTTGGTATTAAGTTCAATGGGAAATTACCAAAAACCCAACACCCACCCTGAGTCCCTGACATTATTGAGACCCTCTCTGAACCATTCTCATTCCATCGAGACCTACTTCCTTTACCCTGAACCATTTTCGGATTCTCTAAAATCTGAACCACCCACTTCCTTCCTTCGATTTGTTCGATCTGCCTTTCCCATCACTGCCCATTTTTGGTTTGCTCAGTTTTCGGATTGTCTAAGACGGAATTCTTCTTCCTCCACCTCTGACAAAGAGCCCCAGTGCGCCAGCATTGCTCTTCCTTCCTTTCTCGCAACCTTCGATCTCGCATTGTAGATCTGCAGTTCCAAGCAACCATCATCGTCTGAGGTTGTCTCCCCCAGTTCCTGCCTTCGTTTTCTCGGTAAATGTTTTACTTTCTTATGCCTTCGTTGTCTTGCATTTTCCCCCCACTGCATTTCCCCCCTTGATTATTCATATGTTTATTAATTTGCGAAAGCCTTTGCGACAATGTATTGCCATTTTCTAATAGAACAACTGTCTTCTTAGGAATGTCTGGGTTGAGGGGATTTTGAGAAAAGGATAAGGAAGTGAAATGTTAGTTTTTGCATTTTCTCAGTTTAGTTTCATAGTAAGAAAATTAAGGTGGAGTGTATATCATGATAAATTAGAATTGGGTAAAAGACACACACAAACACAAATTTGCATTTAGTCAGTTTTATGTAACTTAATGGTTTGAATGTTTAGCATATGTATGTGTTCTTCTTTTTTTTTTTTTTGCTTCGTAGTTAGTGATTTCAATATATCTCTCACATACATATCTGTTGTATTTTCATCATAGCTTTTTCGTAAGTTTAGTTTCTCCTCCCTTTGTTTGTAACTGTGATTCATAATAATCGAATTCTTAACAGTTTTTTAGGTATGGTCTAGTTGTAGTATTCAATGTGGTGATGTGGGCTTGTTATGTCAATAGTCTCAAAGCTCTATCTTCTCTGCAAGCAACCGTGACAAACTTTGCTACCAATTTCATCTCTTCTGGTTTAGCTGGATTCTTTTTGTTTCAGGAAGCAGTATCATATAAGGTATATCTCATTGATCATGTTCCCTGAACTGGAAAATTTTAGATACATCTTTTCTACTTCTTATTTTGAAAACTTCCTTGGATAACAATATACATCTTTTTTGAATGAGAAGGAATTACATATATTGGGAAGGATTCCAATCTAATCCCACATAATTAGCTACCAATCAAGCAAAAGTTACGGACACTAAATGATTTCATATGACAAAAACAAAATAATAAACTAGACCAATGAGAAGACAACTTACTGATTATTATTTTCAAAGAAATTATTATCTATATTGCTCCTTCACAAGTGGGGAACATCTTGGAGCTATCAATTTCAATATTTTTCATTCACAGCATTTTATTTTCATTTTTATGCCATTGTCTTCGTCCCCTTACTTAATAGCAAAGGTCTTGATTTTTAGCTATTATCTCTGCAATTTGTTGTGATGTAGAGCTCTAGACCTTTGCAAGCTATTGATCACTTTTTTTTCTCACTAATCATGAACTTATGGATTTTACACTAACCTCTGGAGGATATAACTCAAATGCTTTGATACAATGATGAATTTCTAACTATTTGAACTTTTGAATTCAAATTTTATAGAATGAAAAGGAATTACAAAACTCTAATGGTTGAAACGTATTCTTAGTGTGTTCCATGAAAATAGGCCCTTTATGACTGCCCAGCTTTCTTCTTTTTGTGCATGTGACATGTGATTGCCCTAGATTCAATCAACAATGACAGTTTTTACCTTTATATGAAAACCATAAATCTGTGGACATCTTAAGCGAATGTGTTTTTAACATATCTTAAGGACCATGTTTATTTTGTACATACTAAATCAGTGAGTTCTTGAATATCCAACTGTTTATGGGAAACACCGGAAGTGTTTATTTCTCTATGGCTGATATATATATATATATATATATATATATATATATATATATATATAGATTTATTGTGGGATAAGTTGTTGGTAATGTAACAAATCTCACAAGATCCACATTTTTTGTGAAACAGGGAAATGATAAGTCTTACAAATTTTCATTACTTTTAGTTGTTTTTGTAATAATTTCATTTGTGCATTTCAGTTAATGAGTATGGTTGTAGGGACATTGGTTGCCGATCAGCTGCATGACGGAGGGGTTGTCACTTGCCATATATTCAGCGCGCATTTCATGCACAAGATCATCCACTCTTCAAACAACACACATCGAGCCAAGGTGTTGTCATTGATCCAGGAAGTCCAAGCATGGAAAATGAGCCGATAATTTATGTCTGAATTGGTTAAATTTTGTATCTGAATTTCTGAATTTTGTTGGCTGGCTGTTAGATTAGATTATACAACTTGTACAAAACAATTGAGTTCATTTTTAGGAGCTAGTTTTGTAAATATACTGATGTAATTGATGTAGTTGACTTGACATTTTAATATGAATGACAACCAGAGTTGGTTCCAGCCGTTATTTATCTGTTGGTTGTGTTTGTATGAGCAGTAAAAATGAATATGATCAGGTACTCGGTTGTCAAAACCATCAGCCCCCATTAACAACACCATCAGTCATATTAGCAACACCATCAGCCCCCTTTAACAACACTATCAGCCTGGTTAGCAACACCATCAGCCCCATTAGCAACTATCTGTGAGCCCATCTGGAGGGCGCCAACTCAGTGTAAAGTTGGCGCCCAGGGCGCCAACTTTCTGTATGCCCTTAAAAGTTGGCGCCCTTTTTGTTTGGAAGTTGGCGACCAGCAGCCTTTTAACAACACCATCAGGCCCTTTAGCAACCCCATCAGTCCCCTTTAACAACACCATCATGCCCTTTAGCAAAACCATCAGCCCCCTTTAGCAACATCATCAGGCCCTTTAGCAACATTATTAGCCCCCTTTAGCAACACCATCAGCCCCCTTTAGCAATACCATCATGCCTTTTAGCAACACGATCAGCCCCCTTTAACAACACCATCAGCCCCCTTTAACAACACCATCAGCCCCCTTTAGCAACACCATCAGCCTCCTTTAGTAACACCATCAGGCCTTTTAGCAACACGATTAGCCCCCTTTAACAACACCATCAACCCCCTTTAGCAACACCATCAGCCCTCCTTTAGTAGCACCATCAGCCTCCTTTAGCAACACCATCAGCCTCCTTTAGCAACACCATCAGGCCTTTTAGCAACACGATCATCCCCCTTTAACAACACCATCAACCCCCTTTAGCAACACCATCAGCCCCCCTTTAGTAACACCATCAGCCCCCTTTAGCAAAACCATCAGGCCTTTTAGCAATACGATCAGCCCCCTTTAGCAACACCATCAGGACTTTTAGCAATAACATCAGCCTCCTTTAGCAACACCATCAGGCCTTTTAGCAACACGATCAGCCCCCTTTACCAACACCATCAACCCCCTTTAGCAACACCATCAGCCCCCTTTAGCAACACCATCAGGTCCTTTAGCAACACCATCAGCCCCCTTTAGCAACACCATCAGGCCTTTTAGTAACACCATGAGCCCCCTTTAGCAACACCATCAGGCCTTTTAGCAACACTATCAGCCCCCTTTAGCAACACCATCAGGCCCTTTAGCAACGCCATCAGCCCCCTTTAACAACACGATCAGGCCCTTTAGCAATACCATCAGCCCCCTTTAGCAACACCATCAGGCCTTTTAGCAACACCATCAGCCCCCTTTAGCAACACTATCAGCTCCCTTGAGCAACACCATCAGGCCTTTTAGCAACACCATCAGCCTCCTTTAGCAACACCATCAGGCCTTTTAGCAATACGATCAGCCCCCTTTAACAACACCATCAGCCCCCCTTTAGCAACACCATCAGGTCCTTTAGCAACACCATCAGGCCTTTTAGCAACACCATGAGCCCCCTTTAACAACACCATCAGTCCCAATTAACAACACAATCAGCCCCTATTAACAAGTATATCAGCAGAATTAACAACACAATCAGCCCCCATTAACAAGTATATCAGCCTAATTAACAACACAATCAGCCCTCATTAACAAGTACATCAGCCCTTTTAACATCAGTATCACTGAAAAATAACACCTAAATCAGCTCATTTTGACAGCAACATCAACAAACAACAACAATCATTTTGCACCATCATTTACATTTGTAACAATATTAATATGTCTACATAAATGAAACCTGGATACAATTGTATCAATTGTGTGTTATATCCGATTTTCATTTACATCAAAATATATGCATATAAATTGGAGCTTACAACTTGACACACCGCCTCCAAAAAATAACACGGTGGGGATTCCTATCTATGGCCATTTACAACAAAAGAGCGTTACACACAATGCTCAAAAAAGAAACAACCAAGGCAACAACAATCATCAACTTGGGTTTATCTCAGACTTCTTTCTTCCAAGGCAAGGCAATCTTCATGTTTCCTCAGTCTTCACGGGAGTCCAATCATTTTTTTGTCTCAGGCTTCTTTCTTCCATGAGTAATGAAACTAATGGTGTAGCCTGTGATGGCCCCAATCAGCAACACACTCGTCCCCTCTACATACCAAGACAAACTAGATTTCACAACCTGATTACCATCTTTTGAATCATTGATAGTCATTGTTCCTCGATACAAAGCTATGCGTAATGCTCCAACCTCCACCATCACTTCCAACCTGATGTAGAAAAAAAATATGAGATCAAGAGTAATCATATAGTCTGCTAGCTACATTGTATCGTGAGTTCGTGATCCTATGATTTAAGTATGTTACTTAAACTACCTATCAGCGGAATATTATATAGAGTAATCGATTAGGTATAGAGTTAAGTAGTAAAAATGAAACAAGTCAAATAACACACATCAACCCAACGGATTTTTCCTAAACCTGTAATCAGCATAAGATTCAACAAAACAATTTTCAGGATCAGGACGAGCTTTAAAATGTGAAAATTAATTAGGGGAATAAAAAAGGATACAAGTAAAATTCCTTGATCAATAAAAACAGAGGGGGGAAAGCAAGCAACAAATCTTATCATGTTCAACACGTATAGGACACCAGAATCAGATTCAAAATAGTCTAAATTGCGTTTGAACATTAAATATAACAAATGCGCATATGAGCAGCAATGCTTCTAAGTTTAAGACTTGTATAAAACAATTATCTTGAGATTAAAGACCCAGTTCGATATACGCACAATACCTGATAATAATATCTCACTCCTTTTTTCAAATTCGTCATAATCCCATCGTGAATATACCCAGGGTCCCTCCAACCGACCTGGATCGCTATGTTGTGGATCTGGTGAGGAAGACGTAGTCGGTGAAGTGGTTGTTGCGTGAATCGGGAGGGGAATATATGCCGAGCCAGTCAAGATCAGAAGGAGAATCAATGTTGGACCATTGGATTTGAACGGAATCGCCGGATTTAGAAAGAACAGTTGGGGTGATAGAGATGGAAATGTTGGACTCGATGGAGGGGTTGATGAAGAGGAAGAAGACGAAGAAGATAGCAAGGGAAACATACTCTATCTTTTTTTTTTAACACTAGGGGCGTTTTTGTCATTTCTTTTGAAAGTTAATACCAGAAAAGGCCGCCTTTTCTGGTATGGGAAAGTGTGGAGGGTCTTTTCTGAAATTATCTTGGTAATTTGGGACTTCAAGTCAATTTTCCCAAATACAAATGTGTTTGATCGGGTTCCTAAAATACGTAGCAGTCATCCCTTCCACTGCAAAGTGCAAACATCCGAATGCGATGACATTGAGTATTTCGAAGACCACGTTGTGTTCACCTCAGTTGTCAATAGATGGCCCCTGATCACACCAACTAGAGAAAGAAACTGTAATATAGAGTCCGCAATCTGATCTATTTTATGTGGAAGCGTAACCTGTCTCTCATTCATTCTATGCTTGTCATGGACTTCAATTCTCTCCGACTATTCCTTGTATTATTGGTAATCTCTTTCATTTTCTGGGACTTGGATCCAATTTATGACTTATACATCCATATGATTTTTCTTTTTGATTTTTTTGGGGATCTATGCCTTCCTATAATTCTCGATCGTCAAGATCTATTCATCTACCTGTAATTCCATGTCTAGCGTTAGCGTTATAGAATTAACTCACCTGTTGAGCTGGTTGGTTCTTTAAACTAGAATTAGAAAAAGGAAGATGTCTCTATTTAGCCATTCATCGATTACAAGATTGTCTGTATGAATAGTTAGCCCTATATCTGGACTGTATTACTTATTAAATATCTTCTCCTTTCTTCATATGATCCAATGATTGGAATTTTACTCTTTCAATTAACTATGTAGATTCTGTTTGTCGCTGCTGTTGTAAGAACGGATTCGTCAGATTTCTTGACCAAGTAATGTCACTCCTCAACCCATTCCTTTCATTTATCACACTGATTTGCTGTTAATGATCTTACTGCAACTGTTAATACTTCCATACCCTCCTTGTAGCACAGGTTAGAAAGCTTCTGATATCTTTGACCATGCTTTCCTTTCCTTTCCTTTTTATTTTTTCCAGTCGAAAAGATATCAGAGGATCTTCGGCCCTACATGATTGTGAGCAAAGTTATCGCAGAAAGGTTTTAATCTCAGATCAGATTGCATTTTTCCTTTATTATATTTTTTTCCTTCCTAATAACTGTATATCTCTCTTTTATTTTTCCTCAGTAATAATGTAGGTCTATCATGCATATCCTATTCAAAGTTAACTGCAGACAGACACTCGTTATTTCATCTTCAAGTGCCTGCATTTTTTAAGCCAATTTCTGATATGCAGTGCTCCTACTGTTTTAAGTGACTTTATAGAATTCAAGAAATCAGATTTATACATTTTTTTGGTCCAAAGGGATTTATATATTTACCATACGTGTTTTGCTTAGTTTTCTTGTCTCAATGATGATATGTATATGAACATGGAAACCATCTGTATTTAAGAAATTACTGGTCTTAAGATATAGTTTTGTGTGGCAATTAGGCATTGCATCATTTCATTGAAAAAGCCTATCTGATTGTGCACTTGTGGCACTGCTTGACCATATTACTATTTTGTTTGAACAGAATCGAGATATTTCTTCCACTAGAGTTGGCAGTAATCCAGATGAACAGGTATTGTTGAATGTTATTATTTCACTGGAGCCAACATTGTGCTGATAGAATGATAATTTTTCACAGGACATTGACATAATTGCCACATACAGTGATACGTCTGGTAATATTAGACTTGCAAGGATGAAGATGAGGGACTTGTCTGAGTCCTGGATCTTGGAAAACCATATTGATGAAAACCTTGAACTGCAAAAAAGCTCTGAGGTACTTCAGATTGAATTTATAATAAATTTCATTTCAGATTGTTGCAATTAAGTACAATGATTATTGCCAAGAAGGAATTATCTGTGATCAGAATCAACTACTGCAAAGTATCTATGTTATCATTTCTCAGTTGAAATGTATGGCATCACAAATTGAGCTGTCATTTTCTGTCTTTTATCACTGGCAGTAAGATTCATAACCTGACATACTTTCAGACACTGTTGAAATCATTCCGCACTAGTTCAACTTTTGGAGAGAATCCTGGGCAGTCTGTAGATGAACATTATTCTGGAGAAATAAGAGGGAACAATCCTCGTACTTCACCAATGAGCCCAGTTTTGACAAGCCGCCGGGTAATTACTAAAGTTGTATTTATCTTGACCAAAAGAAAATGGAAATAAAACGAGTGCTTGTTTCTTTCTATGAATATACTGTTGCTTTAAGTTGTTCTCATAATTCGAATCCATTAGATAATGCGGCAAGAAAGAAGGAAAGCTCGTGCTGCGCAGCTAATTCTACAAGAGAAAGAAACTGACAGCAAAACTGTAGCAGAAGCAATTGAACGTGCTGAAGGCTTTGTCACCACTGTCAAGGGCAAGTTCAGTATATGGAGAAGAGAATATGAGAATCCAAATTCAGATTCGACTCTGAAACTCATGCGAGATCAAATAATAATGGCCAAAGCATACACCAATATTGCAAAGGCCAAGAACAAAACAATTCTTTACAATGCTCTTATAAAACACTCTAGAGAAAATCACCTTGCTATTGGAGAAGCAAGTTCTGATGCAGAGCTCCACCCTAGGTATCTGATTTAGTTTTTTGTTTTCTAGTTTTCTTGGGCATCTTAGATTGTTTTAATTTTAATTTAAAGTTTCCATTTATTGCTTTTCCAAGTGCCCTTGATCAAGCAAAAGCTATGGGCCGTGTTCTATCTATGGCAAAGGACCAACTTCATGGCTGTCTTTTAGTGGCAAGGAAGTTAAGGATAATGCTTCAGTCAACTGAAGAGAGTGTTAACTTGCAAAAGAAAAGGAGTGCATTCTTAATTCAGCAAGCTGCCAAAACTGTGCCTAGGCCATTGCATTGCCTTCCATTGCAGCTTGCAGCGGATTATTTCCTGCTGGGTTATCATAAAAAGGGAAATGTTAACAAAGAAAAGATTGAAGATCCATCTCTTTACCACTATGCTATCTTTTCCGATAATGTACTGGCTACATCAGTGGTTGTTAATTCTACCGTGCTTAATGCAAAGGATCCTGAGAAGCACGTGTTCCATATAGTAACCGATAAATTGAATTTTGCAGCAATGAAAATGTGGTTTCTTATCAACCCCCCTGCCAAAGCTACTGTTGAAGTGGAAAATATTGATGATTTCAAGTGGCTGAATTCCACGTATTGTTCTGTTCTTCGGCAGCTTGAATCGGCAAGAATCAAGGAATACTACTTCAAAGTTAATCATCCTTCCTCCCTCTCTGATGGATCTGACAATCTAAAATATAGAAATCCTAAATATTTATCCATGCTGAACCACCTGAGGTTCTACCTTCCTGAAGTTTATCCAAAACTAGACAAAATTTTGTTTCTGGATGATGACATTGTTGTGCAGAAGGATTTGACACCTCTTTGGTCCATTGATCTGGAAGGGATGGTTAATGGCGCAGTGGAGACGTGCAAAGAGAGCTTCCATAGGTTTGATAAATACCTCAACTTTAGTAATCCGCTGATCTCGAACAACTTCAGTCCAAATGCCTGTGGTTGGGCGTTTGGAATGAATGTTTTTGACTTGAAGGAGTGGAAGAAACGAAACATCACTGGAATATATCATCATTGGCAGGATCTGGTAAGTTTTACCAATTGTTACAAGTGCGGTTTAAATTTCCTTGAATATTTTTATAGCAAATTGGTCGCCCCTATAATTGGTTTTTTTAGGGGATTTTAATTTAATGTTCACCTGAGCGTGCCGTTGTCTTTTATTTCTGATTGTTTGACTCAGAAAATGTTTCCCCCCTCCAAAATCCACGAAGAATTATCTCAATTTAGGAGTTTTTGTAATTTACTTCGTCTAACTTTAAAGTTGATAACCAATCCCTCAAATTTTATTTTTGTGCAAGATAATCCCTCCTTCAACATTTTACTGCACAGTCTTAACACCACTTGTCTTTTCTAAAATATGATACTTCCTCCAGTCCTAATTATAAAACATAGTTGACTTTTTTGGAAAGATTAAGGAAGCTAATTAAATTACTTAATTATTTTTTTTTTAATTTTTTTTCTTCAAACTAATTAGTTTGACTAATAAACTAATATATAATCTAATAAGACATAACATATGAAATGATTAAGTAACTTATTTAGCTTTCTTAATCCTTTAAAAAAAAGTCAACTTTGTCTTATAATTAGGACCTGAGGTAGTATCAAATTGTTTTTTGGGGGTGGTGGGGGACTTCTAGACGTTTATTATCAACTTTTAAAGTTAGGTGAGAAAACTACGTCACCCCCCTAAGTTGAGAGGAGTGGCTTGCATTTTGTTCTTTTTTTACCAGGTTTAGAAATGATGATTCTTCTTTTGTGCAGAATGAAGACAGAACTCTTTGGAAACTGGGAACACTGCCCCCAGGACTTATCACCTTCTACAATCTTACCTATCCATTGGATCGAGGCTGGCATGTTTTGGGGCTTGGCTATGACCCTGCTTTGAATCTAACAGAGATTGAAAATGCTGCTGTAATCCATTACAACGGGAACTACAAGCCATGGTTGGATCTTGCTGTTTCCAAGTATAAATCGTTTTGGTCCAGATACCTTATGTTTGATAATCCGTACCTTCAACTCTGCGACGTTGGTGAACAGTGATTCTTGGATCCATTTCTTTTTTCCAACCCCTCACTAACAAATTGTAGCTTTATACTGGTAGAGTCGAAACATGTAATATATCTCTCTCATAGAAAATCAAATGCAACATTAGTGAACAGTTATTCTTGGATCCATTTCTATTTTTTAAACACTCCACTAACAAATTGTAGCTTTATACTGGTAAGAGTCAAAACATGTAATATGTATATCTCATAGAAAATCAAATCCATTTCTATTTTTTCAACACTTCACTAACAAATTGTAGCTTTATACTGGTAAGAGTCAAAACATGTAATATGTGTATCTCATAGAAAATCAAATGCATTTTTTATAGAAAAGTAGTTGCTTTCGTGACATAAATTTGATAACAATGTGGCACTTGGAAGCATTTGTACATATACTGGAAGTTTCCAGCTACAAAATATGACATTAATTACTCATAAAAATCTGCTCAAACCGCCAGTTTTAAGCTGAAAAAAATAGCATGTTAACTAATCCGACAAAGTCTTTTTGTAACCAGGCTCTCCATAAAATAAGTGAGCTTCACTGGGCTTTAACCAAATATATGAGACATGAACTCCCTTAACTCTTTAATCAAGTCGATCATCAACTCCTTGGTTTTGGGTTGAACTGGCAAATGAGTTGGATACTTTTACCAGTGATAGATTTTGGGATAAATATTTGGGGGGTCAAATATATACTCAGTAATTAATTTTTTAAAAAATATATTTTGGGGTGGGACAATATGTATAAATTTCTAGGACAAATGTTTAAAAAAAAAAATCCAATTTACATCAAATATTTGAGACATATTTTTTTTTTTTTTTTGGGGCCATTGTCTCCATGAAGATCCGCCATTGACTCTCACTAAAGAGAGGGGATTTGATCTTGAAGTTGATCAAGGCTTTGGGAGAGGCGTCCTAGCTCCTAGGTGCTTAAATAAGTAAACATCTGAGGGTAATAGATGGCTCGCCTTGTCCAACATTGGTATAGATAAGCAACAAATTGCTTAACTCTGGCCTACAATCCTTAGGGGAAAAAACAGAGAAAGTCATTGTGTAGCCCTACCTCTAAACAACCTAATTATTAAAAAAAATTCACAGTAAATGAGTAACATTTGATAATAAAATTCATTGCATAAAATAGCAATAAACTATATATGACATATTGACAAACCCATCTTGTCCTTATGAGTGTAAACATACTTTTAAGCACGTTATTCAGGTTTCAGAGTATTTAGTTCTGTGTTAGAAGTGTTTACAACTATCATTTTTATAAAATCAAACACGAATATATAATTTGTTATGTTATCTGGAATTTTTTGTTGATTTTGCAAAGGCAGAAGACCGCCCTGTTCTTGATATTTGGGGATGATTGCAGCTGGTTTGCTCTCTCTTTTGACTTGAAAGTGTTTCATAGCTCCTTATGGTAATGCAGTTTTGGTGCTTAACGTTTGTAACATTTGGTTACTATTTCAGTAATATATTTAAAAATACAAAGATTTTTTTGAATAGGTTTATTGCATTAGAAACTAGAATTGATGAGTTTTCTAAATTCTTTTTTTTTTTTTTTGATAATACAAGCAAGCTAAAGCTTGAAGAGATAAAAGCGGACCAGGCTAGGAAGACTAATCCTAATACAAAAGCTAAGCGCAAATTAGATATGACAAGCCAGATCCTTCAAAACCATGTGAAGGCATTCACTGGGAATGGTAGGACATAAAAACCACGTTAGCTCCTTCTGGTGCATCATGACCTTGCTTGGCCATGTAGTCGGCACATGCGATATTGTCCCTTGGAGTATAATGAAGCTCCACATCCCACTCGCGAAAAAGGAGGTCTCTAGTCTCCATGATAACATCCCTGAATGGGTGGTCAACATAACAGCAATCCCTCATGATGATATTAACAGCATCAAGCGAATCAGAGTAGAGAAGAACTTGTTGCATACTCGTCTGTTGACCCATTTTTAGTCCCAGCATAATGGCATGAATTTCTGCCTCAATAACAGAAAGACAACTAAGAGACTTACAAAATCCCATCATCCAATGGCCTTGGGAATTCCTGATAACTCCGTCACACGCTGCTTGTTGCTGGTGACACACTGAACCGTCCACATCAATACGAACCACATTATCGGGGGGGTGGGGTCCAAGACTTCTCCTCAAACTTGTGAAAGTGAAAAATTTGGTGAGATAAGTTTTGGTTAACAGTACTCTCCACGAGGAGATAGTTACATAAGTGAAGCATCTCC
Organism: Acacia confusa; assembly: GCA_037074495.1. Lineage (NCBI taxonomy): Eukaryota > Viridiplantae > Streptophyta > Magnoliopsida > Fabales > Fabaceae > Acacia > Acacia confusa. Next base: position 38,128,173 of record CM073502.1, on the reverse strand, counting down.
TTGGTATCCTTGCTTTCGCCTTGAAAGAGGGACGCGCATCTGGATGTCCAAAGGATCCAGCACCCAAGACTAAAAAAATTTTGGCCAATGAAAGTTCTGGAATCTTCCATTTCCTGGATTGTGCTTGGTATTCCAACTAAGCCAACCCTGCAAGGTACCTGCAAAAAATCTAGAAAAATAGTTAGATTTTAAAATTTCTTTCCAGAAGTTTCTAGCTTTCTCGCAGTCCCTTATGACATGGGTCACATCCTCCTCGCAATTACATTGGAAGGGGCAAAGACTATCATTTGTAAGGCCTCTATGCGCTCTGAGAGAGTTAGTGGCGAGTCTCTCATGCCCAATCTGCCACATGAAATATTTAACCTTCTCAGGAAGATCCCATTTCCACATGGAAGTCCAAAAATTATTAACAGGAACTCCAACTCGCTCTGAGAGATAAAGATAGGCAGATTTAACAGAGAAACACCCATTCTTTGAAGCTCTCCAAGTAAAATAGTTTGGGGAACTGTTATGAGGAGGATGGATATTGGACATAGTAGTAGTACTGATGATATCAGGGGGAAGAATGCCCATCCACTTGTTAGTATCCCACCTTCCATACGCTAAAAGATGATCCCTCACAGTCTCATTTTCAGTGATTAGTGAAGGATTCACAACAAAGGTAGCTAGGGGACGATCAAAAGGAAGCCAAAGATCGGTCCAAAACTTAGTCCCAGCTCCGTTGTTTATCTTTTTGCCCACTCCACTAAAAAACTTATCCCAAACGTCAACAATAGCTCTCCAAGTAGAGGAAGAATTCCTTTTTCTGGAGACATTAGGAACAGAGGAATTACCACAATTGTACTTCGACCATAGGCATTGGACCCATAAAGCTTGCCTCTTAGTTAAGAGATTCCAACAGAGTTTCATAATAAACGCTTTGTTTTGGCAACGGAGGTTTCTGACCGTTGGCCCTCCTTGCTTCTTGGCATGAGTGATTTTATCCCAAACAATGAGGTGCATTTTTTTCCTGTCCTCGTCTTGAGACCAAAGGAAATTCCTTGAATTATCGATTTCATTGATAGTACAAATTGGAAGTAGGGTTGACTGCATATAGTAGCTGGGCAAGGCGGACAACACGGATTTGATAAGAACAGATCGACCAGCAATGTTCAGAAACTTACTTTTCCACATAGAGAGTTTCTTCCGGGCCTTTTGTACAATGGGGTGGTATGTGGCCTTCGTGACCCTTTGATGGATAATTGGCACCCCCAAGTACTTCCCAAGATCAGAAGTGAGTCCAATCCCTAGCAGATGGCTTAGCTCAAGGACTCTATTAAAATCAACACTGGCTGAGCAAAACATTTGAGATTTGTTTAGGTTGATTCTGTGCCCTGAGACTTCACAAAAACTTTGCATCACTTTGCAGACCTCAACCATTTGACTAGAGGAAGCTTCGATGAAAAGAATGAGGTCATCAGCAAAGAACAAATGGGAGATGTGAAGGCCACCTCTTCTAAAGATAAACGGCTTCCATCTTCGACCAACACACTCAGCTTTATAAGATGCCCTAGTCGTTCCATGCAAAGAACAAAAATATACGGACTTAAGGGGTCCCCCCTGTCTAACACCTCTGGAAGGGGAGAAACTTGGACTTTTATTGCCATTCCATAGAACAGACATTGTGTTCGTGGAAATACAAGCCATGATGAGGTCAACAAGGTTCCTCTCCAGATTCAAGTACCTAAGAGTATCCTCAATGAAACCCCAGTCAAGCCTGTCAAATGCTTTTTCCATGTCAATCTTGATGGCAACGAAGCCTTTCTTCCTACCCTTCATTCTCATAGAGTGAAAATTTCTTGGGCAATAATAATGTTATCACAACTCGATCTGTTGGCAATAAAACTGCACTGCTCAGGGCTTATAGGATGATCCATTACATATTTAAGTCTATTTGCCAGAACCTTTGTAATGATTTTGAAACTCACATTACACAAAGAAATGGGGCGAAAGTCTCTTAACATTAGAGGGTTATCAATCTTAGGAATGAGAACAACCCTGGACTTATTTATACAGGACAGAATGGATGGGTTGTTGAAGCATTCTTCGATAAGGTCACAAATTTTGTCGCTCACAACATTCCATTGAGTCTGGAAGAAGTGAGCCTATAGGCTGTCAAGTCCTGGAGCCTTAAAAGCACCCATAGTGAAAGTGACATTTTTTATCTCAACTCTAGAGACTCTTGTCACAAGTAAACGCAGCCTGCCAGATCAAGGGGAGGGAAATTTGAGCACCACCCACTAGGGTCTTTCTGAAACAATCACCGTTAAATAAAATAAATAATCATATTTAGCTAAGTCATTAACCTAATCGTGCCTCAAAATTTACGAAAAAATAAAATAAAATTTTATCAGAGTATGCATGATGAGTCCTAACGTGGCAATATACAATTATCTAACATAAACCAAAGGAGACAGAAGCACTACTTTTACCAGAGTAGTCTAAGCTTCTGAGGCCTTCCCTGATGGACTCGGACGTGAGCTATCACCTGGAAAAATTTTGTAACCATCAATCCAACTTATCATAAATACCAATTATATGCTAGTGAGGTGCCAAGTGGAGCAATTTATATAACCAAATATTAAAATTATATTTCATAAATATTGAGATCACAAAATCTCATATCGTAAATGAAATATCATAAAATATCACATTTTTACGTTGTATCATAATTGGGTGTCACAAATCTTTTTGAATTTCATTCCCCGAATACCTCCCATCAATCCAACTGAACCGCCTTATTTCCTCCGACTAGACCCATGGGCTAAGTTACACCCATATTACCGGTTACTCAAAAAGCTCACTGGTCAAGTGATGAGGACCAACCAAAATCCTCAGAGCACCTGCCCCAGACCATAGGTCTTTCCCCCACTTTACCACTGTGAGGCGTCGTAAGCCTATCACTCTGGTGGGATAATCAAAAGCCAACCATGATGCATCCATGGAGGCATTACCACGTGGTGTAAATAACATTTCCATTTTCTCCGAAATCTTCCCATCCCAACATTATAATAAATCAATAGGGGAATGTCTAGAATATTCGCAATAGCCAAGTCATCGTAAATCAGTTCTCATATCATATAAATGCAGGTATTTCAACTTATAAAAATTCCACATGACAATTTTATTTAAAACAATCATAATCAGTTCAATAAACACTCATAAGTAGCATATCAATAACATAATAAGTGGAAAGTGGTTACCTTCTGCCAAAGCTAATTATTATACATGACCTCTAATCCGAGAGCTCAACAAACGCCATAACTCAATCTATCACAATCAATTTTCTATTCATTAATAACTCTTAAAAAAAACTCTACGAAACATAATCATACTAATTTTAATAATAATTCCTTTGTTAGCTACTCCCTTTTCCAAATAACTAAATTATTCATTATTATTTTATCAATCATTATTAACTCCTATTAATTACTGATCAATAATTTATTTATTTACCCCCATTTATTTATTATTAATCAATTAAGATTATTAAAGACCAACCATTAAATGTAATTATTTAATGATTCTCTTGATTTCTTACAATTTCCCATAATATAGTGCTAAATACTAATATGCATTTTGATGTTTCTCATGGTTTCTAAAATGTATTGTACTTGTATTTATATATTGAGGAATAATTATTTTAGATAATAACTACATAATTAATTTAATTCATAATTCCAAGACACCTTCACACTTGACAGCGAAAACACGTATATATATTATGAGTTCTCTTTCTTTCACATTCACCACATAGTGATATATATATATATATATATATATATATATATATATATATATAGAGAGAGAGAGAGAGGGGGGGGTATGTAACCAAAATAGTTCTTTTCTCTTCTCCCTGGACGGCTGGCTGGACACTCACGGTCTCAAAGCATTATTATGCAGAAAAAAAAAACTCTTTTTCCTTTCCTTTCCACTGACAGCCACAACATGCACCTATATGTTAAGAGTTCTCTTTTTGCATCAAATATATATATAGGTATACATAGACTCACGGCTTCCCTTTTCTTTTTCAACAAAACTGAGCTTTATTATTTTTCACATGTCCAGCACTTGTACAGGAAATACACACCGAAAAATATATACATACAGAACATACACGCCTAACATTCCCTTTTTCTCCTAACATCTATTTTAACTTGTTGACCAAAAACATATATATATATATATATATATATATATATATATATATATATATATATATATATATATTAACTTAGCTTGTTCTCTTTCTTTCTCTTTTTCTTCAGGAAACCCGACACACACACACACACACACACACACACATATAATATCATATAAACACACATTCACAAAACTCACGTCCTCTTCTTGCACCATATATTAAGCAACGTTTTAAGACAAATAATATGACAGCTGTTATGAATATACTTATTATGTGGATGTTCATTGATCCATAATCTCTAAATACAGGATGACATGGGGTATATGCATAGTAATTTACTATTTGCATCCTTCTATAAATAGAGGTCTCCTGTAACTATTCGGTAGAGTTGAATTAATCCATTTCATCTCTAGAATTTCCTCTGACTTCTGTCTAGAATTTCTTCACTTTTATGATACGTTATCAGCACGATGCTCTTCGGCTGATAGCTTCTATCTCCGGTCTCACTTTGCAGATCTCTACACATCCCATTTATTTTATCTCTGCCTTCGTCTTCACTTTTCTTCCTTGAAGCTTCAGTGCCTCTGCCTTTCTTTCGTCTTTCCCTTTTATGATCGGTGTACCATACTTCCTCAACTTCTTTGCCATTTCATGAACGCCCATATCTATTTCCTCTCACTTTCTCGCCTCTCATGATCAGTTTGGATTTTGGACATTCAGTAATCTCTCTCTTCTCGTTTTCACTTACAAGAATTGGAAAGAAAGTGTCTCCTTCCAAGGCAGTTTAGAGGAGAATTTGCTAGTGAAATTAATTCCACATCTCCTCTTCCTTCCATACGAGCCACCTTCTGAAAGTTTCAGCTCCAACTTTTATTAAATGACTCTTATTGTCACGAGCTCATGCTTCTGATCCTCAAACTTCCATGCGAGCCACCTTCTGAAAGTTTCAGCTCCAACTTTTATTAAATGACTCTTATTGTCACGAGCTTATGCTTCTGATCCTCAAACTCGCCGGTTTTTGGTTCGATTTACATCATCTCTGGTTAAAAAACTGAAAGAAAAAAAAATACTGCCGACACTACAGTTCAAAAAAAAAAAAAAAAAGATCACATGGAGCAGTTGCCGACACTTGGGGTTGCACGAAGACAAAGGTAAGTTGTCACTTTAGAATATAATATCATATATTTTTTTAAAAAAAATGAAGATTTGTTTACTAACCCATGAGTAAATAGGGAAAATGTGTAAGTTTTTTTTTTTTTGACTTTTGTATGTGGCGTGAATGGAAAGGCAAAAGTTGGCTATCATCAATTTCAATAATTTTTTTATTAGGGATGAAGATCCTCCTGTCCGTGACTCTTCTTGGCCCATGCACATTATTTTTCTTCTTATTTTATTATTTATTTTCATATTTTATTATTAAGATTTAATCATAATTGTTTTAATTTCAAACTTTATTATTATTGTTATTAATTTGACTCTAGATTGGAAGTCTAGATTTAATCTTTCTTTTATTTGTTTTAATTTGATATTTTATTATTGTTACTAACTTTACTAACATTTACTTTTATGTTATTTATTTTTATTTATCTTTTATGGCAGTAACACTATTTATTAGTGGGCTCCATTTATTTATTTTATTTTACATTTATTTATTCTTCATGGAGGCACATTAATATCTATTAGTGGGCTCTATTTATTTATTTTATCTAGTGTTTATTTATCTTTTATGGTGGTAACACTTTGTGGGCCCCATTTATTTTATTTTAATTCTTTACTACTTTATTTATTTTTCATAGTGATGCAACACTAATATAGTAGGCACCATTTATTTTATTATTTACTGTTTTATTTATTTTTCATGGTAGCAACACTAATATAGTGGGCACCATTTATTTTATTATTTATTGTTTTATTTATGTTTTATGGTAGCGACACTAGTATAGTGGGTACCATTTATTTTATTATTTACTGTTTTATTTATTTTTCATGGTAGCAACACTAGTTTAGTGGAAACCATTTATTTTATTTACTTTTAATTCTTTATTGCTTTATTTATTTTTCATGGTGGTGATACTAGTATAGTGAACTCCATTTATTTATAATTTACTGCTTTATATTCCCCTCCCTTTATTATTTATGGCAACGACACTAATATATACATATTAGTGGGTTCCATCTATTTATTTTATTATGCGTTTATTTTATTTATCCTGAAGATAAACTATTAAAAGGCCATATGTATCATGAGATCAAAATGCCATGGAGATATGAGGCACAAATTGGCCTAAGTGATATGAGGCATAAATTGGCTTAAGACCATGAGATAAATTAGCTAAAAGCTAAGAGACAAGTTAGCTTGATGCCAAGAGGCAAGTTAGCTTGATGCCAAGAGGCAAGTTGGCTTAAAGTCAAGAGACAAATTATGAAACAAGGCTTGATCCATAAATTTTGTATGCCATCAGTTGTATAAAGGCCTCAAAATTGTATATTTGGCATTAAATATTCCCTTAAATTATGAAACAAGGGATTGTATGATCATGATTGATATTATAAATAAATATATCCAATTTGCTATTACAGTAGCAATATTGTGATAAAGTCAAGAAATATTATGAATTAATTTCTTGCCATGATCAAACAAATCAGTAAGTTATGGATCATGAATTTTTATCCAATTTTATTCCCAGAAGTAAATGAAGTAATAAATAAAATAGTGATAATGATTGTTTTACTATTATGATTGGTTTTCTATAATTATAACAATTTTTGTGAATACGAGAGAGGAATATTCATAAACAAAATAATTAAACAAAAGACTATATTATTTCAACAAAGTTTAATAGCAAGTGGCTCAACTCCATTACAAAGCTTAATCATCTCATTCTGAAGATATTTAATGTTATCTTCTTTTGCTTTTCTTGAGATGGGATCAAGATGACGTAAAACTCTTCATAATATCAAGATCTGTCTCATAAGTTTTTGAAGCTTTTTGTAAGGCCACTCTGTTAACCCTCATTCTTTATAAATTTTTTGAATGGTGTGAGTACTCATATTTAATTGTTTACTCGCATCATCGAGGGTTAAATGAAAATAATTACTTAAATCATGGAGCGTTGTTCTCTTTATTCTTTCTCGTTGCTCCATCGTTAATCTATATAATTCACCCTGATTAAGGGATGAAGTATCATATGGAATATTAACCGCGGGCTGTTTTCCTTTATCTAATGGATTTTTAATGTTGGTTTGAAATGAACTCCCGCGGAGTTCATTTGGGTTTTTAGCCCATTCCGAACCAACACAAAGGACCTTATGATAGTCCAATACAGGATCACACATCAAGTTATATCCTGATGCTTGTAAATCTATACAATACTGTGTGAGAAAATGCTTGATTTCTCCAAAATTTTTATTTATAAAATCAAACATTGGAAGTCTGTCAGTAATGTTTGATTTATCCTAGTCATTGCTTGCTGGTTGATCGTTATTGGCTGGCTGATTGTCGTCACTATCGGCTGAACTGGATTGGTAGACTCCATCAGTTCTGCCATAGTTCTACACCTTTTAACAGGCCTCCTTGATGAACTTGCTTCAGTTGTACCTTCAATCCTTGTAGATTGAGGAAGAACATTTGTTCTTGGGGGAGAAGAAGGAACATTTGAAGCAGAAAGAGGGATAACCATCTCAGAAGGAGGAATAAACGTGTCTAAAGGATCAGAAAATAGCAAAGAAGAAAATGACAAAATTGTCTAATCATCATACAATAAAGCATCAAGTAATGTTGTGTCGGATGTATCAGAAACCGGGATAAAATTACTTGGTCCAACCATGGCAATAGAATTTAGAGAAATATGTGTGAGTATCTGGTAGTTGATATTATCAGATGCTTGAGCGTTTGTGAGGCATGTTCGTTTGCCTTCTTCTATTTATAGCCGAATTAAATCCTATTGAATCTCTGCAGATATGCGCAGTCCTGTTGAATCTCTACAAATTTGCTCCCTATAAAGCTCTTGCGTAGAATCTTTTCAAGAGCCTTTTTTACTTCAAATGCATACGACAAATCTGTAATGTCGTGCCTGTGATGCAATATCGCCCCTGTGATTCCACAGTGATGCATCTGTGATTCCATAGTGTTGCGCTCGTGAATATTTTTATAGAATCGATGATTTTAATGTTTTAGATGATTTTATATATTTGATTATCGTTCTTGGAAAATGGAAATTTTGTTACTAGAAGTAACAAAATAATGCATTGGTGGAATTTTAATGATATCTGTAGAAATAGATATCATATATGGAATATTGTATGGAAGTTGCATGTGTTGATTTTAATGGACTCACACTTGAGGGGGAGATTGATATATATATATATATATATATATATATATATATATATATATATATATATATAATATATCAAGTGTGAGTGTTTGTATTAATCATCTATGAAAGTTTGTTTGTTAATTTGTGAATGTTTGTGTGTTGATTCCCTCGGAATGGATATTAGATTTGATGATAAATTATATGGAAAGTTGGCATGACTCGTTTGATCATCTGAGTCGTATAGCTGCATGTTCTCAAATAAAAATGATTATGAAAATATTATTGGAAATGGATCTCTGGAAATATATCAAATTGAAAGTTTACATATGAGATTATAAATCTGCAAAGTTTGCAGTGATGTTTGCAACCAGAAGTTTGTAATATATTATGCGCGCAATTTCTAGATTGAATGATCCATAAAGCATATGAGGTTATGAGAACATTGTTTATATGTGTAGATTTGCAGCGATTATATAAACCAACAAAATTCTCCCCATAAAATTGGTTTTTGGTTAGAAGCCAGATAAATTCCATCTTAAAAGTTTTGAATGTGCAATGATTAGTAATCCACTACAATGCACATAGATGGATATACAAAGAAAGTTGAGATAAATGTTGTATTAGCACATCCTTCTTCTTGTTTGTATCTAAACGAAACAAAATGATGTTTCTAGAGGATACTAATGGATTTAGGAGACTTATACTGTATGATTTAATGAGGGGGAGAAAAATAAGCAGATTGGGTAAAGAGATTAACTGGAATGAATTATTATTGGCTCATATTGATCCTCGTACAAAGAAATGTGCACTAAAAGTTCAAAAGATAATTCATTTGTAGAGTTTAGCTAATCGAATGTCAGAAGCATTTACTGACCTAAAGAAAGTGACAAAGTCACATGTCGCAACTGCAAATGCTCCTATATGAATTATTATAAAGCACGCCTAAAGCGTTGCAAGTCCATCGGTTTTAAAGATAAAAATCCTTGAAAGAGAAAATGAGCTATAAAAAATATAGATGATCAAGTCGAGGATAATTAAGAAAAGTTATGAGCTCTAGAAGAGCCATCTCCAATAGAGATAAAGTTATCTCCTGTAGAGTTATTATCTCCAAGAGAATATAATGGTCCTAGAAGAGACCCAGGTACCTAATATATGTGAATATAATGAGATCTCAATAAATTATAAATGAAATCTGATGGGACCGAAAAATAAAGTCAAAGTTGACGATATTTATGTTTATATGATAGCATATGCCGTAATGAATGATAATGAGGATCATAAGCCACAATATATTAATGTGTGCCAGAAGCACATGTTCCCGAAGGACGTAAGGCGTCAGAAGCATATGTCCTCGAAGGACTAAACATGCCAGAAATATAAGTCCCTGAAGGACTCAAGATGCTAAGCATCAAATTCTGAAGAATAATCAATTAAATGAGTTCATATATAGCATGAAGCATTTATCGTGCATGTGGCATCATTATCTGAATAAACATTTATTAAAGTTTTATATGCACATGTATATTTATGAAAAGATTATTATGATTTTACTTGAAAGATTTAGATCTTGCAGGTATATAATGAACAATCAGACTGGATGTTTTTATATATGTTCCATAGCGAACAATAGTTGATGACAGAAAGTATGATATGCTCAGAAGAACATTGAAAATAATGTAATCATAAGGGGGAGCAAATATGATGTAATCAAGAGGGGGAGATGATAGATGATACACGCTGTACTCTTTTTCCCTTATCTAGGTTTTGTCCCACTGGGTTTTCCTAGAAAGGTTTTTAATAAGGCAGCATTGGATAATGTATCAATTGATAATGTACTCTTTTCTTTGGCTAGGCTTTTATCCCACTGGGTTTTTCGTAGTTAAAGTTTTTAAACGAGACACATTCATAAATGGACATCCAAGGGGGAGTGTTATGAATATACTTATTATGTGGATGTCCATTGATCCATAATCTCTAAATACAGGATGACATGGGGTATATGCATAGTAATTTACTATTTGCATCCTTCTATAAATAGAGGTTTCCTATAACTATTCGGTAGAGTTGAATTAATCCATTTCATCTCTAGAATTTCCTCTGACTTCTGTCTAGAATTTCTTCACTTTTATGATAACAGCAAAATATTTCTATGATCACAGAACCATGCATGACAGCAAAACGAAACCATATTAACAAAGTTTTTCTTCTACTCTTTCCAAAAGCAACATCTGGTTCATATAGCAAGGTTTCTTATTCCTTCCTTTTAGCAAGAAAATCACGTCTACCCCTCATCAAGCTATTTTCCAGGTGTGTGTGTATATGTATCAGTGAGACACAGCAAACTCCCTTCTCTTATACTCCCCATAGACAGAAAAATATCACTACCTACACACACACTCGTACAGTAACAGCAAAGAAGAAAAAGGAATCAACACCATGACAACAAGCATTTACTATTATAATCTATATTCAGTCAAACAACCCATGTTTTGGTTTTCACTTTCAGTTTTCGATTTGTTTTCTTATGGTTTCATTTCAGATCCCTATAACTTCTTCCTAAGCGAGACTGTGACAGGAAAAATGGGAGGAAGGAAGCATGACAGTTACCTTTGCTGCTTCACACTGGGACGACAAGAAAGACTGATTTCCTCCTCTGTTTTACCGCTACAAAACAGAGAACAAGATGAGTTTTCAACTTCCTCTCTCACCTCTCTTCAAACTCCCACTCTCGGTCTCTCCCTCTCTTCCAACTCTCAGTTTTCTCTCTGCCTAGGTATCGAATGAAATGAGAAATGAATGAAGACCAGACTGAGATGAAAATGGTTTTAAATGGCTCATGAAGGACCAGTCAAAGCTGCCACCCGTTGGACCTTCAACACAATGCTCGAGAGGTATGGATGTCTCTGGACCTTCTGAGTTTTCATGTTGAGAGGAAAGTCAGCGACTTTGTGTGAACAGTAGAAGAAAGCCAAAAGTGAGCTTTGGATATATGGCGTGCTGCAGCTTTAGTTTCTATTTCATACGTAATTGCCTCTCTCTCGGTTTTGGAATGGAATGGATACAAGATAATGGGTTTTGGACTTTGTGTGCATAGGCTTGGGCTTTTCAATGGGTTGAAGCTGGAAATGGTCTGTTGATACTTCTGATTTTTCAGTGGATGCTAGTAGTGTAGGATTCTTTGTGGTATTATTCATTTCTTCACGTGGGTCTGAATGTGCGTTGAAGAGAGAGTGAGATTTTTCAAATGTTTTGCTGCACAATGGGCTAAATTGAAGTTGGGTTTTCTCCAATATGGGCCTTACGTTTCGGCTTCATTCTTATTTTATTTTGTTTTAAAATAACCAATTTCAATTGCAATTAATATTACATTATTTTTAAGAATCACAATGGGCTAAATTGAAGTTGGGTTTTCTCTAATATGGGCCTTACGTTTTGGCTTCATTCTTATTTTATTTTATTTTAAAATAACCAATTTCAATTGCAATTAGATTTAATTGCAATTGTTGTATAATTGAATTCTTAATTTCCAACATCCTCTCTCGAAATTATTTTCCATGATGTTATTTCCAAGGGAAATAAATCTTAATTTCCAATAATTATTTTAGTCCATAAATTATGTCCAAAATATTCTGACCAATAACTATTCTCAACTAAATTGACTTTAATTTATGAAAAAAATATGCCTTAAATTCCAAATTCTTAATCTTTAAAATTCCTTAAGGCCAAATTTTCCATAATTGACTCTTGATTCCCAAAGTCCAAAATTTGATATGTTACACTTTCACCAAGTCATCACGAGTATAAAGGCTGTGAAAGAAATCATGGGCCATAATTTTTGCAGTTTCATGCTCTTCGATCCATTCACCCTCATCATTCTGGATAGCCTCAATTCTTTGCTTCTTTCTCCTAACAACAGTTGAAGCATGAAAGAATCTAATATTTTTGTCTCCTTCCTGAAGCCATTTACCTCTCGACTTTTGGAACCAGGTGATTTCTTCTTGAACAACTACTTTATGATACTCTTTCCATAATTTTTTCTCTAACTTGTATAACCCTGTTTGAAGATTCATCCTCCTGGTCCTATCAATCCTCTCTAAGCGACGAATCAACTCTCTTTTCTTTTTTGCGAAATTTCCCACATGGTTATCTTTCCAATCCATGGCCGACTTTTGAAAACTCTACAGACCTTGGAGCCAGTTTTTTCCATGCCAAGCTTCTTTGGTGATGTCAGTGAAATCATCCTCCAAGGTCCATGCAATCTGATAAGAGAAAACCTTTTTGCACCTTTTCCTCTGGGAAGAAGGATTCGAATTAACCACCACAATCTGATGATCAAATTTAAATTTGAGCTCATGACGGACGATGAAATTGGGAAAACAATTAATCCAACTGAGATTAGTAAAGACTCAGTCAAGTCTTTCCTTCAGACCTTGTTTCTCCCACGTGAATTTGTCCCCATGAATATTTGCCTCAATAAGCTCAGTGTCATCAATACAGTCTTTGAATTGTTGCATTGATGTCCAGGAGGGATCGGCCCCGCCAAGTTTGTCACTAGGGGATAAGAAGATATTAAAATCACCCAAAACTAGCCATGGACAGGTCGAATTGCCAATTACACTGTAATACCCTAGATTTTCATTCTAAATAATAATAATACTACTAATAATAATATTGATATTAAAATTTAAAATTAATAATATAGTAATAATTAAAAATAAATAAATAAATAAATAAATAAAAATAAATTTAAATTAGAATTTAATAAATGACTTATCTTTTTCTTCATTAGATTAGCAATAGTTAAAAGCCCAACCCACAGAGCCCAGTCCATAGCTAAACCTTAATTTCAACTATAAATTTAGGTTTAGCCATCTAACCCTAGTCATCACTTATTAGTTTTCTCTCTGACAATTCTTGCGGCAGAATTTCTCTTTTAGGGGCTTAGCAAACACGGAGACCAGGTAATCCTAATTCCCAAGAGAATAAGAATTAATTGTTAGTAGCGTTAGAACGTTGATTGAACTTGATTTATTGTAATCCTAACCCTAAAACAAATTTCTCTTTTTCTTTTTCCTTTTCGATTGAGCATAAAGGGTGGATCATGATTTCCTATATACACATATTTCTTTCTTCGTATTGCGTGAATCCAGACTGCTCCTTCTGTGCGTCATGCTGCTGCCTTTTTTTTTCTTTTGGTTTTCCTCTTTTTAGCGGGGTGCACGCGACTTGGCAGCATCTCTTTTTGTGTGTTTAAAACATTAACACCTTATGCCCCTTTGACTAATATATTCCAGATTGAACATTGAACAAATAGGGTTGATTGTCACTGATTCTTTTTGTTGCTTTTATTCCTCCGCACAAGAGTATATGTTAGATATATATTGACATATTATTACATAATAGTATGTATTGATTCCTCTTTTGCCTTTATTCCTCCATAAGAGTAGATGCCATATTTTGATATCTTATAATATATGTTGACATAAATGTAAAATTTTTCTTGATACTATTTCATTCAAAATTTAGTTTTTCTTTATATCTTTCTCCATATAACGTCACTGTATAATAAAATAGGTAACTAGGGTGCATGGAGATAACCTAGTAATTTTATCCTAAGTGCATTTAAAATAATTTAGCTATGGGAGGATAGCTTCGGGATGATACATTCTAAAGTGATGAACACACACTTTAAGGCTTATGCCTTTGAAAAATTATTTGATGTGAACCGATATATCCGTTCTTCCCAAAATGGTGCCTGACAGGATATCAGGGGCACTAGTAACAATTTTGGAAAGAGGTGTGCACACTAGGAAGAAAATGATTTATGGCCAAATTTGATAAATTGTGATTGGCAAGTTTTCGGGTCACAGGGTAGACTGGCATGATATCTGGGTCTACCATAGTTCTTTTCTCACTAGAAACTTTAACAAACAATGACAACTTTTAATTATACATATGATGATGCTTTTATTTTCTTTTATTTTGTAATTACTTTATTTTAAATTTTATAATTATTCTATTTTATTTTGATTTATTTTAAAATTAATTAATTATTTATTTACTTAATTATTTTAGTTTATGTTATATTATCTTTTCTTAATTAGGATTACTAGCTGTTGCTGAGATTTGTATTCTTGGGTTGTGATGATCCTTCGGGGGAGCAGAATTTCAGTGAAACAAGTGTCAAGGGTTGGAGCTAGCAGTAAGAAGTGAGGAAGACATCAAATTTTTAATTTTGATTTCATTTAGTCATTTTATTTTATTATCTTATTTTATTTTGTTTTGGTGTTACGTAAAACTTTTTAGATTTAGATTTATTTAATGTAGTTTGTAGCCTTGCACTTGTCCCATATAAGTGCGGCGATGATCCCTCCCGAAGTTGATTATTTTGGATTTTCATCATTATTTATGAAAACCATCAAAGATTTATGTTATTTTAACTTTAGAAATTCGGGGGTGTTACATAGGCGAAGAGAGTCCCATAGGTAAGATCTTCCAATTGCAACGGTTTCCCCATAAACAATAGTCACAAGATTAGTTGAGTTGCTAGCGTGCTCTTTGACTTGACAATGAAGTAATTGGGTAGTGGAGGTAATATAGGTAATATCAAAATCAACATTATTCTACAACATCCAAATACCACTAGAAAAACCAGTAGACTCCACCCGGATCCAGTGGGTGAAACCCAACTTACGACAAATTTTATCAGCTCCATCACCACTAACACGATGCTCCAAAAGACAGAGAATGTTAATGCAATACTTGCGAACAAATATCCTTAACAGTTATAGGGAAGGACCGGCTACCGGCCCCTCTACAATTCCAAGAAACAATAATCATTAAAAATAATTAACTGAATATAATAATGGAAGAGGCTACTTACTTGGAGTCCTCCGCCTCACCACCCTTCTGCTGCTCAAATTGAGTTTCTGGCACAGACGTACCAATGCCCTCTATGAAATCTGGTGCCATGTCCTCATTTGGGTCCCAATGATCAGGCTGTGGCAAACTGATTAAATGAGACGACACATGATCTTGCTCCAGAGAAGAATGATCAAGATTGGCCTTGACGTGGTTCTCTTTATTAGGGACTTTTTGGACAACATTATCTAAGTTCCCTTGGACAATAACATGATTTCTATGCCCCCTAGTTTTATTCTTTTTTTCTATGGATTTTTTTGGGCCCATATGTAATAGAAGGCCCTTCTTATTTTTGGAATTCCTCTGAGTAACCTGAAGTGGCACTGGACTTGGATTTGCATTTTCCACTAAATCTCGCTGCATAGCAGATCCAGTGGCCTCCTTTCCATTTAATCCAAAATCCATTAAATTGGATCTATTATCTAATCTCTCATTCGGCCCAGTATCCAAGTAGTTATTAGGGTTGGGACCTCCTTCATTTATATTGTCAAAGTGACGACTTGGTCCTTCATTTTCTGAATGATCCTACGAGATTTTGGGCCCAATTCCACGGTCAGATTTGCTTGGCCCAACTTCAATATTCATGATACTTGACCCCACCGAAGAAGCAGCCTTGGGTTCCTTAGGTCTGTATTGAAGTTTCGGTTTACTACCTAATTCGAACCTATGATCCATCTGCTTGCTAGCTGGCACATTTTTAATTGGCTGTACTGCTGATTTGACTAGGGCAGATTTCCCCAATCTCGTCTCTACTTGCCTAGGTGAGGCATTCGACTGAGAGACCTCTTTCCGTACTACCAATGTCAGGCGATCATCTTCTTCCAAATCTTCGATGGCGGCGAACCGAGTGTTCAGCGTGACAGGCGCAGCTCTCACCGGCCTAGGCCCAGAACCCGAGATGGGACTTTGGCCTTCCCTGAATTCTGTCCGTTGGAGAGTTCCATTCCGTGTTGTCCGACGGCCAACGATCATCCAAGGCCCAAAAGTATCCTTCGATTTTGACATTGGAGAACTTGCTGGAGGTCGATTTATGGTCTGATTCATGGCTTGCATTGGCGGATTTACCTCCTGTTGATGATTTGAAGAAGAACCTTTATATGGACAATCATCTCGCTTATGCCCAAACCGTCCACAGGAGAAGCAAATCATTGTAAGTCCCTCATACTCAACGTTGAAAATTAAACCAGCAACGATCACTTTTGGAACAAGTTTCTTCTGTAAATTAAGCTCCACACAAATCCTCACAAATTTCCCCCTCTGAATTTTTGGATTTGTAGCTTGAAAATCATTCAGGGTGTTCATATCAACTCTAAGTGTTCGGCCAATTCTGTCACCCAATCTTGAGATACAGTGTTTATTATAACAATGCATTGGGACGTCTGGGTTACGAACCCAAGTGGCCACTCTTCCCAGGGGATTCTGATATGGATTAAAGTAGGGAGTCCATCGTTGAACTAACACACAGTGCTGCCTGATTACCCATGGACCCTCAAAGAACTTTTCGGTAATGTGCCCTCCATAGATCCTGGTCCTGAAACCTCACAACAAAGTAGTTATTTGGAATGTCAATGAGTTCAAAATTGGAGAAACCCCATAGCTTTGTCAAGACATCCTTTAGTACAAAGAGATTGAACTTTTTGCCTAGAACAGTGAGGATCAATGCATAATTCCAAGGCTCACACCACTCGTTGAACTCATCTTCAGTGCATGGCGCCACTGGATACAATTCCATTAGCTTTTTCATCTCTTTAGACTCATCTAGCAATTTCCAACATATTTCTTTATCGTCACTGAAGAGATCATCATCTTCCATAATTTCACTACCGTGGGCCACACAGTTGAATCCCATCAAAGAAGCACGGTAAGAGGTGAATTTTGGCTGTTTCCCCACATTGTTCTCTGTAACATCCTTTCCCTCAGAGTTCTTACCCTGCTCATTTGTTTGCTCGGTTTCCTTTTCTGACATTGTATCATCCATGCTGGCCTGTGATTCTGATTCTGTTTTCTTCTTCTTTTTTCGATCATCATGTCCTTCAGCTGGTGGTCGATCTGGCGGGAGTTTGCGCTGCCCAGAGTCCAATAGAGGGCGGATTTCAGTTGATTCCGGCGAGTCCATCGTAGCTAGGAGTATTCCTGAGTTACCACCGTCTCCGCTAAATATAACTTTACACTAGTGGGGCTTATCGTGCTAGTGGCTTTGTGCTCGAGCTTTCTAAATTCTAATAACAGGTTATTTCCCAATTTTAATTTGAATAGAGAAAGTTATGTCTACTGAAAATTGGTATTCGAACTATCTTTTATGGAAATACCATATTTTACTCAACAAAATCAATTTCAAGCTTTCTTTATGAACCCAGGTATTCAACGTTGATTTCCATAATCTTTTTTATTCTATTTCCTACCCAATGCACTACACAATCACAAGTCCGAGTCCATTAACCAAAAAAAAAAAAAAATCAAAAGTTAAAAAAGAAAAATAGAAGAATTTTTCACCCCAAAGAACTTCCAATTAACGAGAAAAGCCCTACCCGCAGCCACATCAGCCAACAATGTTAACGTCATATAGACAAAATTATCACCATAAAGCCCGATAGCAAGTACTAATGAAATCATATGAAGCAATGTTTTGGAGTAGAAGTAAAATATGAGAAAAAAATATAAAAACTAAAACCAACACTGTTAAAAGACCACGCCGAGTGAGTGGGAAAATTTTAGTTAGCTTCTTATCTCAGTCAACTCAAAAAAATTCTTAATTTTACTGTACTTAGATTAAAATAAAATTAAGTTTTGTAGGTGAAACAATAACAATGTTTTTCCTTTCTTCTTAATAAAAGAGCATTTCAAAAATAAATAAGAGTATTTATAAAACAAATAAAATGATTCAAAAGAAATTAATGAGTTAACAAAATTTTTTTATTCATTTACAAAATAAATAAAAATATTCACAAGATAAATAAATCAATTAAAAAAAACCTACAGAGTTAAAAACATTTTAACAAATCATAAAATAAATAAAGTGGTCCACAAGGTAAATAAAGTGATCCACAAGATAAATAAAGTAAGTACATCATTATCTTTTCACCTATAAAACTTAATTTTGACCACAATAAAATTTTAGAATTTTGTAGGAAATGACCTAAATAATTAGGTGTTTGGAGTATTCCTGAGCCGTGAGATTATGGGCCTGTTTGGGATATCTTCTAAAACTTAAAAAAGTCCTGTGAAAACCCATCAAAAGTAGAAATATGATAATTAGGTGTTTGAGATAGCTTCATTACTTGATGGACTTTATGGTCTGAAGCTAATTTTTTGTGAAGCCTCCGTGCTTCTTATCCCATCACCAAAAAGCAAGTCTCCTTTTGGTTGACAAATGACTATTGGCCCTCCAAAAGCCATTATACTTCAATTTTGTCATATTAAATCCGCCATATTCTCTCCTATTCGAAATCTTTGCTCGCCATATTAACTATATATTTGGATGCTTTATTGGAAAAGTGAATATATGGTGCATGACTTAGACATTAACAATTTTGTAGGATCTGAATAATATGGTTATTTTGCAATATATGGATATTATATCGAATCCATTTTTTCTTGTCGATTTATGCTCTGGGAGAAAAAATGAATGTCTAATGCCAATTTTTAATAGTAATTTTATTATTTTATTTAGCAAGTTTATATTTATTTTTAATTTATTATCCCAAATTATTATATTTTATATAACACACACATGATTCATGCCTTTTTAAGATATTTTCCACCTTCACACACACAGAGCATTTTTCAAATATTTTCCATCTTCACACACACACACACACGTCTTTTTTAGGTGTTTTCTACCTTCACACACACATAATTTATGCGATTTTCAATTATTTTCCACCTTAACTAACTTTTTAAAAGTTATGACAAGTAAGTATCTATAAAAAAAAAAAAAACACTTGTGTCATCGTTATTCCAAACATAAATCACATCACAAAAAGTCTAACATAAAAAAAGTAAGATCATTAGAAACAAAATTCACTTCTACCTTCCTATCCCAAATGAGTCATATGATGGGCATTTTAAAGGGATGGAAGAAAGCTTTGGGATCATTTTAATATTAGGTTAAAGTGTAATTTTACACATATGTTTTTCTCCAGGAGCGCCCAGCACCGTATGTTTTTTTTTGGAGCAAAAGTACATACACCGTTACGTTTTAGGAGTAAAAATACCACTTCCATTAGTTGAGACAAAAGGGTAATTTCACATGGTTAACGGTTAACTAACGGTCGACTAACGGAAGTGATATTTTTGCTCATAAAACGTAACGGCGTGTGTACTTTTACTCAAAAAAACATATGGTGTTAGGCGCTCCTGAAAATAAAATATATGTATAAAATTGCACCTTAACCCTTTAATATTCCATGCGAAACACGAGGGAGAGGACACCTTGGTAACTTCACCGTCTTTATAACCACGGAGAGCAAAACTATGGGACCTGACTCTCGAGTCTTGGACGACTTCATTTCCTGCTTTGGAGCCCAACGAATGGTCAGGCATAGTGATAATCGCGTTATAATTATTAGCGTGGCCGTTTCAGATTAGCTTGCTTTCGTTTCTGAGAATTTTTTCTTTCTTGAATGCTGGTATATTTTCCGAGTTCCGTCCAAAAGTTACATTTTCGCAGAATCACATCCCATGGGCCACGGAGTGACTTAGAGACCAAAATCTCCTCCTACCTACAACCAACAAAGCAAGAAAGAAAGAAAGGCAAGAGATCCAACTACGAGTTCCGGTTCTGATTCTTATGCCGGGTGCACGATCAACCTAGCTAAGCTACCACCTTGATTTCACGTAACAGAGAAGAATATGGCTACTGCTTCCGGTATCGTCGTTGCCGCGTTTCTATTCCAGGCAAGAATTGAGCTCCTCTCTGATCTTTCTCCTTCTCATGCATAATTGAAGTAATTATTGATTCGGTTTATGACTTGCTTGATGACATTGACTGGACTGTGCTATTTCCGTCTGATCACCGCGTTTGTTGTTTAACATATGTATTAGAGGCAAACAATTTTAAAGTGATAGCCTGCCATCACGTATGACTGTGGAGTCAAAGTTCGCCACACTTTTAGAGTGCGACTCTCCCGTTGATTTCTTCCTACACCCCTTATTTTGAAGTTGTAGCCTTGTTCTTTTTACGCTTTTTGCTTGGTCTCTTCGCCCAAAACTAGAATTAATCGCACGTGAGAAAGATTATAGGTATCAATGCCACCTTAGCAATCGACTACCGAGTTGAACTTCAAATGTTTTGAATATGCAGGTACTATTACTGTGTTCATCTTTGGCGAGGGCTGCGACTTCTGACTCGCATGTTCTTTGGATTTCCGATGAAACATCCAGGTAAGGCTGCCTAAACCAAGCGTTTAGAATTAAGCAACGGCTTATTCATCTTAATGCAAAGAGTGCTTTTGTTGATTCTATTGTTGTTTAGGGGCAAGCATTCTGGTGAATACTGTGCAATGTATGGCATATGTGGTGAACGTAGTGATGGGAAAGTTCTGAACTGCCCGTATAGTTCCCCCTCAGTAAAGGTATTATTCCTGTTTTGCTTTACATGATACTATATAAGACATAATTGATTTTTTCTGAGGAGATTAAGGAAATTGAATAAGTTACTTAATCCTATTATATGTTGTCGTTAGATTATATATTGGTTTATATGTTGAGAAAAATAGTTTGGAAAAAAATGGATAAATATAAGTGCTTTAAAGTAGCTTAATTAACTTTATTAATATTTTCAAAAAAGTCAACTCTATCTCTTCAGACTGGAGGGACTACTTACATAGGAGCTCTTCTCATCTTTTTATTTGTTCTGAGAACCTGAGAAATGTGAATTCTTATGATGATCAATTCAACTGCTTCATGTTAAACTGCAGCCTGACGAGCTCCTGTCTGCCAAAATTCAAAGTTTGTGTCCAAGCATAACTGGAAATATTTGTTGTACGGAGGCCCAATTTGATACCTTAAGGGCACAGGTCCAACAGGCAAGTTATAATTCTATACTTATTTCACACTCATGTAATATTCCTTGTGATGATGTCTTGGAATTTTTTGAAACTTCGAGGCCATAACAAGTCTGCAAGTAATAGCGGATGAATCACATGTTTTTCTTTTTGTATCCTCTTAGGTATAGCTTTCCTATTACATGTATTTTTCATGTTAGATGTAGACTCTTCACTTCACTTTCTTCAGAATGACTTGGAGTTAACATGAACTTACTAATTTTATATATATTAATATCAATGAATGATACCTATTATTTTTGCCTTCCACTTATAAACACTGACCTAAGAAGCAATATTCTCTATATCACATTTGGCTGCGACATTCAAACAACATTTGTTTCTTGTGGTGTGTTAATTTTGGATGAGAACAAATGATACAAAGTTAATTAGTTTTATTTTCAATTGGTTTATTAATTTTCACTTTTCTTCTCATAGATCAATCTATGGCTTCCAAAATGAAAGTTATGGAAGATGTCACCTTGATGATTTTTAGCCCCTTGAGATGCAATTGCATATTGAATGTAACTAGTATCCCAAAATGACCTGGGGATAAGCATTTACGATGAACATCATCTAGTTTGAGTACACAAGGAAGTTGTGCCTTGTGAATAATTGTGAGAAGAGGTAAGAACTTTGTTTAAAACATCAATAGATAATATGAATGAGGATGATCATGTTATTGAGAGTTTTGATGATGAAGAAAATGAAGAGCACAAATCACAAAAAATGATCAAGAAATCTTTTGTAGAGAAGGGATGATGAGAGAGTGGTTCTTTTGTGAAGGAAAAAGGTCAATTTGTATTATGAGTTAGGTTCTTTGTGATCCTTGCACTCTTATATTGCTGAAAACTCACCAGATTTATGCTCGGAAGCTGCCAAACACATCTGTCTATGCCAGACTTGTGTTTCAAGCTGTTGCATACACAAACAAACTCCAACATTGTGCAGCCCCCCCTTAAATGCAGCCTGCCCACCAAAGCATGCCGTTGGAGACAGTAACAAGCCCCCACTCATTAGACACCACCAATAGGTGCTTTTAGCTCATCATTAGGACTTGGAATAGGAGGGATCTCCTTCACTACCTCTTCTAAGTGTCTGCCAAGAATGGGTTTTATACATCTGGTTTGTTGAAATAATCTAAGTTTGCAGCTAGAGGAAGTAATATCTATGTGGTATTGAACTTTGCAATTGGGTCTTAATTCTTTTGATAGTCAATACCATAGGTTTATGCTAACCTTTTTGCAATATGTTTGGTGTTATACCATAGGGGCTTATATTTAATGGCTTAAACCCATGTATAACTCATACGTGTCTTAAATGACAGAATTTCAGTCAATTCCCAAAACCCATTTTTCGTTGGATGCCTAATCATGCACAGTAGCATATGTAATTGTAGAAGCTCATATATTATTAGAATACATTATTAGGAATCCGATGATTATAGGGATTAATTAAATCTATAGATTATAGCGGATAATGGTTAGGATTTTTTTTTCAAATTTAAAATCTAGATCTCATCAATAGATCTGATTCTTTCTTATGTATAAATGTAATCACCCTCTCATTTGAATAATACAACACAATTATTCTCTCATCTGATTATCTTCATGGCATTAGAGCATCTTTGAAAATAATCAGAGATTGACCTAATTTTCTTTCCAGCTCTGTCAAAACTCCTACCACCATCAAGTTTTGCTGGATTTGTTGCTTCCCTCACTGTCGAGCATTGGCCCCTGCTCCCTATGATCGCTAATTGTTCACTTTGCTTTAGTTGGCCTTCCTTTTACAGTGCCGTTGTTTGTTAGCATCAACCTAGGCTTACCGATGGCTAGTCAACTCTGATCTTGTTGGTCAATGCTACTGCAATGCGGATCTCGTTGGTCAACATCGATCTCTTCGTCTCGATATCCCAATGTCGATCATTCGTCAACCTCTTCAATTAGGGTCATTGATCATCGACCTTCTTGTCACGCTGACAGTATATATCTAAGTCTGCAATTTGCTTCATCAAGGACTAATTCGTCATTTTGAAAATTCGGAGGACTAATCTGCCATTTGCTACATTGAGGACCAATATGTCATTTTGAAAATTCGTAGGACTAAATTGTTATTTTTGAAATTTGAAGCCCTAAACTGACATTTTTAATTTTGGTTAGTGTGCCTATTTGTGATTCCTAGCTTGCCTTTCGAATATTCTGGTACTCAATAAATCTCATGTTAGATTGTTCCTCTTAATATCATCAATATGTCTACAGATTTTGATGCTTCCTCTTCTTCTGTGTCACGAATTGGTGCTAATGACATCTCGATTGCTCTTCTTGTTTCTGATAAACTTACCAGTGACAATTATTGGGAATGGTCTCAATCCATGTTTCTTACACTCGATGGAATGGATAAATTCGAATATATAATTGGTGAAGCAAAAATGCCTCCAAAATCGGAAATGAATGGCGTTTCAAACATGGAAATTTGAGAATGCATTAGTGTCCTCTTTGCTGATCAAGGTGATGTTATCCTCAATTAAAAAGAGTTTTATGTATCTTCCTTCAGCAAGGGAAATTTGGGAAGCTCTTCAAGAAGCATATAGCTCCGTGGGGAATAGGTCCTGCATATTTAATGTTAAGAAAAAGGTATGGGATCTGAAACAAAATCAAAGGTCTCTTGATGAATACTACCTTTTAAAGTCCGCTCTCTGGCAAGAGTTTGATGCTCTGAAGGATAAAGTTCATAATTTCCTTGCTGATGCTTCTGAGGATCGCAAAGAAAAAGAAGAGGAGTAAGTATGTGAGTTGCTGGCTGGTCTTGATGTGATTTATGATGATGTTCGAGCGGATTCTCAGCCAGGAAACCTTGCCTTCAATTTGTGAAGTCTACGCCATTTTGTGTAATGAAGAGGATAGGCACAAATCAATGTGTCATAATACTTTTGCCGCAACTCTGACACCTCTTGAGGCCTCGGCTCTTCTTGTTTGATCCACAGAATCAAATGGCTCCAAAGGTTGACCATTTTGTGATCATTGCAAGAAACAGGGGCATCCAAAAGACACTTGTTGGGACATTCATGGTAAACCTACTGATTGGAAGCCCAAGAAGGGGAAAGGAAGAGGCAATGTGATTGAAGCTTCAAAAGGTGGTGAGACCTCCAGAGTAGTTGAGTAAGATCATGGAAATGCTTTCAGCACTTCAGACTACAACTTATTGCTATAGTAGTGAGAAGAGGTAATTCTTTGCAAGCCTTGGCTGCAATAAAGGGTTTTTTAATAGTCAATTGCTGGATTGTTGACTTAGGAGCTTCTGATCACATGACTGACGATATAACTCTTTGCTCATCTTATACTCCCATTTCTAAGGGAATGACTATGTAGATTGCTGATGACTCCAAATCTGTTGTGACTGGAGTTGGCTTTGCTAAAATCTTTGCTACACTTACTTTGCAGTCTGTACTGCATGTTCCAAGACTAAAATGCAACTTACTATCAGTGAACCAATTAGCGAATAATGAATGATGTCATGCTAATTTCTTTGCTACTTATTGTCTTTTTTAGGATTTGCTAATTGGGACAACAATTGAGAGTGCGAACTGCGAAGCAGCTTGATGGTCTCTATTACCTTGATGAGATTGATAATCGTAGGATTGAGTTTAGCAATAAAGTGTCTCTCCCTAGGATTAGTGACTTGGACTTATGGCACAATTGTTTAGGTCATCCAAATTTTAATTATGCATCTCAGATGTTTCTATCTTTTGTTTCTAATAAAAATGAATTTGATTTCCATTGTGCTTCTTGTGAAAAAGTCAAACATCATTGTACCTCATTCCCAAAAATTTCGTACTAGGCTCCTAAACCCTGTTCCACAATTCAGAGTGACTTATGGGGACCATCCCGCACACCAAATAGATAAAAGTCCAAATGTTTCATCACATTTTTTGATGACCATACATGTGTTAGTTGGGTTTACCTGTTGAAAGATAAAATAAAAGTATATCAAACCTTCCTCAACTTCCATGACATGATTCGAACCCACTTCCAAACCCAAATCCAGATCCTACACTAATAAAAAGACTGAATACTTCAATTAGGCTCTGTCCACCTTCCTGATTGAAAATGACATTGTTCACAAAAAACACTTGTCCAAATACACTAACAAAATGGCATTGCTGAATGAAAGAATCACCATATTCTCGAAACTGCCAGAGCTATTATGTTTAGTAGCAATGTTCCTAAATATCATTGGGATGATGTTGTTCTTACTACTACCTTTCTCATCAACCAAATGTCAAGCCAACAATTATCCTACAACACGCTACTTTAGCTCCTACACAAATACTATAACCCCCTATACCTTGAGAACACTGCTACTCAGGGTGTTTGGATGCACATCTTACGTCCATCTCCATCATACCAACAAACTTGATCCTAAAGCCTTTCGATGTATCTTGTTAGGCTATTGTAACTCACAAAAAGGATACAAGTGTTTTGACCCTATCTCCAACGGCCTCTTCATTGCCTGTGATGTCACCTTCCATGAAACCACCCCTACTACCCCTGTTTGTAATTTATGGGGAGGGAAACGGTGAATTCGAGACAAAAGATCAACCAAAAGGCCCGACCTTCACAATTTATCACCTAGTCATACCCTTGATACTCCTGATACCTCTGATACCCCTGATAATCTTGATACTTCTAAAAATTCTGCCTCAGGGGAAGACCTAAACAAGTGGGTGATACCTACAAAAGATGCCACAAAAGAGGTTATGAACCATAGGTTGTTAGCATTCACCATGAGTCAAAACCAGAGGCAGGTCGAGAAGAAACAGTGGTAATGGAGAGTTCTGAATCTTGATCTTCCCATTGTGGTAAGAAAGAAGCCTAAGTCATGCACATATCCCATTTAGAGGTTTGTTTCCTATAAAGCCCTTTTACCTGAATACAGGGCATTTATCTCTCATCTTAACAGTATATGGGTTCCAAACACGATTGATGAGGCCATAGCCATACCTGAATAGAGGCAAGCTGCTTTAAAAGAGATGGAAGCCTTCAAGTGTAATAAGACATGGGGGTAGTGGATCTACCACAAGGGAAGAAACCCGTAGGATGCAAAGGTATATTCACTCCTAAGTATAAAGCAGATGGAACTCTTGAGATATACAAAGTAAGACTGGTTGCAAAAGGCTTCACATAGGTATATGGGGAAGATTACACCGAAAAATTTGCACTAGTACCCAAGTTAAATACATTTAGGATTCTCTTGTCCATTGCAATCGACCTAGATTGGGGTTTGCACCAACTTGATGTGAAGAATGCACTCCTTAACAGAAAACTTAAGGAAGAGGTGTATATGAAGTTACCTCTAGGGTTCCTAGGGAAAAAACTAATCAAGTCTGCAAGTTGAAGAGATCATTATTTGGATTGAAGCAATCTCCACTTGCTTAATTTGATAGATTCACTCGGGTCCTCAAAAGACACGGATACATTCAAGAGCAGAGTGATCATACCTTGTTCTTTAAACATCATAAGGGTAAGATGGTGGTTCTAGCTGTATATATTGATGATATAGTCCTTACTGGAGACGATGTGGTAGAGATCAGTCAAATCAAGAAAGCCCTTACATGATAATTCCAAATCAAAGACCTTGGGGAAATGAAGTACTTTCTTGGGATGAAAGTTGCTTGATTGAATGGAGGAATCTATATCTCCCAAAAAAAGTATATACTGGACCTTCTTAAGGAAACATGAATGATGGGTTGCAGACCTAGTAACACACTAATATGGGTTGATAAAATAGATGAAGAAGTAGACCTTGGAAAAGTTGTGGACATAGGAAATTACCAGCGAATTGTAGGCATATTGATATACCTATCTCAAACGAGATTGAACATTGCATTTAGAAGTAGTGTGGTTAGCTAGCACTCCCATGGTCCTAAACAAAAACATTTGAATAAAGTCTACCGAACCCTACGTTATTTGAAGGGATCTCCTGGACTTGGGTTATTTTCATGAAAATTGATAAACGGAAGGCATAATTGTTTACAAATGTTGATTGGGTAGGTGATCAAGATGACTGGAAATTCACTTCCGGATACTATATGTACGTGTGAGGTAACTTGGTCACTTGGAGAAATAAAAGCAAAGTGTAGTTGCCAGAAGCAGTGTTGAGGCTATAGCACTGGGCATTTGTGAAGGCATATGGGTTAAGTGCGTTCTTGAGAAAATGCATAAATCTACTAATTAAGGTCTATTGTGATAACAATTGCAATCAATATTGCTCACAATCTGGTTCAGCATGACAGAACTAAGCGTGTCGAGATAGACAAACACTTCATAAGCGAGAAGGTTGATGAAGGTATTGTAGTCTTGGGATACATACCATCTAAAGGGCAGACTGTTGACATCCTTACTAAAGGACTACCCAGGGACAAGTTTGAATATCTCATTGCCAAGTTGGACATGAAGGATATCTATAGTCGGGGTAGTGTAGAATCTCATATATTATTGAGAATCCCTTGATTATAGGGATTAATTAAATCTATAGGTTATAGGAGATAATGGTTAGGAGATTATTTTCAAATTTTAAATCTAGATCTCATTAACATATTTGATTCTCTCTTGTGTATAAATGTAACCACCCTCTCATCTGAATAATACGACAAAATTATTCTCTCATCTGATTATCTTCAGTATCAAACTCGGATCATTGTAATAAACCTTGTTTTGCTTGCAGTGTTCTCATTATAGTATTCATGAATATAAACATCTTATGTTGACATAATGATGCATATCGTGGTTATATTGTTATGGTGAGTAAGTAACAGGAATACTCATTATCTTGCAGGCAATACCAATTCTTGTGGGCTGTCCGGCATGCTTGAGGAACTTTTTAGATATTTTCTGTGAACTGTCTTGCTCTCCAAATCAGAGTCTATTTATCAACGTGACTGCTATTTCTGAGGTAATATATTTTCTTCCTGGATGTTATTCAAAGTGATACTGCTGTCCTAATTGGTCTATTTAGGCGCCCCCTTTTTGGTTATGAGCTTGAATTTAATGAATCCAGGCTTAGGAAATTCCTTCATGTTCTTGTAATGTGATGATTCTAGCCTTGATCAATGTTTTTCTCTTAAATCCATACGCACTCCTGTTTGATAAACTTTCTAGTAGAAAAGGAGCTGGACTTGAGGTTTTCATGCTGTCTAAACAGTGTTAGTATTTCCAGTCGTTCACTTGATATGTGGTCTTATCTTGGTACATTGACTCTAGGCAAACTGTAGAGTTCTGTTGCAAACATGAGGGGTGGTGGATGAGATATGTTTCAAAATAGAAAAACTTGAGCTAGTCAATGAAGCTAGGAGTCTTACTGATGCAACAAAATTGGCCCCTTTGTCTTATCAATGTGAATGAATTCTTGAATTTATGTAGAATGCTCTCTTTTATCATGGGATTTAGTTTGCCCAGCTTCATTTGAAAATCCAATTTTTAGTTGATATTGAAGATCATCTTTTGTTCCTAGGTTAATGGCAACAAAACTGTGGATGGCATTGATTTCTTTGTCACTGAAACATTTGGTGAAGGTTTATATAGCTCATGCAAGGATGTAAAGTTCGGAACAATGAATACAAGGGCATTAGATTTTATTGGAGCTGGGGCTAGAAATTATAGAGGTAATTTGTTTTATTATGGTAGATGCATTATGTAATACTGTAATTCTTTTATCATGTGATTTCATCTTTATTTTTGGTGACCTAAAGGCCCAATATTGGCTCATTTACTAGGTCAAGATTATGGTCATGACTCTCTTATTTCCTTTCCTATTTTTTGTTGTTTCAAATATTATTTTGATGTATATTATCTAATTACTTGTTTTTTGGATAATGTACTCACTGATCCTTTTTTTCATATGCGAATACAGAATAAAATCAGAATTTTGGCTAGTGTATCTGAGCTGTTTGCTCAATATATCCTAAAAATCCGACCACATTCAGCACAAGTGGGGTTCTAACTATTGTTAAGGATGCCTCTTTGGCTTTAGGCAACGGAGCTCCACAAATGTTGGCTGATCCTCTTACTACAATGGCATCAATATTGAGGAGCCGTAATTGAGGGTTTGTTGCACCGTTAGTGATGAGTCCTGTGTCAAGAGGTCTAGCAACACGTAGGTAGTGTTTGGTTGGTTTCTTTGTTTTTTTTTGGGGAGGGGGGGTGGGTAAGTTTGGTTGGAAAAGCTTAGAGGGTATAAATTTGTCTTTTTGTGCTCCCCTTCCCCCTAGAAGTGGGGTTTTTTTTGGAGAGGAGAGAAATAATCTGCCTAAACCTCCTGACCAAATTGCCCATATCATTTTTTTAAAATATTCCAAGTTTACCCATCCCACCTTTTTCTCTTCAGCCGCTTCAGACAAGTTGCGAACTTCTGCAGTGTAATTGACTTCGCAGCTATTGATTGAACTGTGTTTTTACTTTTTATACATTTATAAATATATAATATCTATAACACAATATATATATATATATATATATATATATATAGAGAGAGAGAGAGAGAGAGAGAGAGCGAAGGCAATATATATATATATATATATATATATATATATATATATATATATATATATATTTTCTCATTATAATACGATGCTGGTAACATCATATTTTTTATTTCCTAATGCACGGGGAGTCTTGAAATATGGTTGGGGTTTCGTCTCTTCTTCTTCAACTTAATTTTCTATATTTTTTTAATACTTGATCTAGGATATCTCCAAGCCACTTTGGGCTTTGAGACTAATCCTTTTTGAAGCTTGGAACATGAAGGGTTTTCATTTCTCCCAACAAGTGCATGTTAAAATTAATAAAACATCCTGTAAAATAGATATAAAATCTTTTTATCTTTGTGAAGTAACAGGTTCTTAAGATTCAAAAATTAAGAAATAATGATTTTGATGTAAATATTATAAAACATATGATTTAAACATCATATATCCTCTCCTTTTTGACCCTTTGAACAAGAAGCAGTCCTTTAGGCGCTCCCTTTCCTTTTTATTGTAATGATTTGATTCTTGCCACAAGACCATCATTTCAAGATAATATTCAATAACATATCTCTCACCTTACTTTATCTGCTAGATTTTTACCCTTATTTTGAAGACTGGAAAAGCATCTTTCCCATCTCTGAGTATGCTAGTTAAACAGCCTCCCAGATCCCTCTTTTAGGTTTGAGGAATATGAGGGATGGAAATGACAGCGGGCACCATTGAACTCGCCAGCCAAGATGTGACAAGGGAACTTTCTATCCCAGGTCAAAGAAGAGTAGTAGTGTCCTATGTTCTTGTGGCTCCTTGACTTTGTTGGTGAGATAGCCCATCCTTCCTATACCTTTGATAATGAGTTTAACGGCTTGAGCCCACCCCCTGTAGTTCTTCCTATTTAGCTTCTCTGTTGTGAGCTGGAATGAACCATCAATGCCTATGTTTGAGGAAACGACATTGAAGCCAGAAGCAACTACTGAGGGGCCTGAGGTTATAATAATGTTTGACTACTTGCTAGCACTGTTTGTGGGTATCTTCTTGTCAAATGCATCTTCTGTCATTGATGAGAAAGACGGAACAAATGAGAATGATATATGAGTGATCATCTCTAGCTTTTATACCATGTTGCTTGTTCCACAGATGCAGAGTGCTAGGTCAGAGGAGAGTTTTGTTTATTTTATTGATATATTTTGTGTACATGGAAGTTGAATAGGTACATAGATTAGTGACAATAAATTGAGCA
Organism: Acacia confusa; assembly: GCA_037074495.1. NCBI lineage: Eukaryota > Viridiplantae > Streptophyta > Magnoliopsida > Fabales > Fabaceae > Acacia > Acacia confusa. The sequence continues at coordinate 38,096,948 of CM073502.1, read as the reverse complement.
AAGTATTAGGGCAACAAATAAGAAATATAACAATCAATTCATAATTTTCTAGTAATCCCTAGGGTGCTGGTGATGTGATTTTCCCTGCTAATATCTTTGATTAATTACTATTATTTCTGCAAAGTTTTGCAGTGAAAATAGATGTCATGATAAATTAGCTATAAACTAGCTTGAGGGGAAGCATTAGGTATTGTGATATTTTAGTTACAGTAATAATTGTAATGCTAGGAAATATACATAGTATCTAGGACTATTTATCCCTCAAGTTTTGTAATCCATCTCAAAGCATTTATTTCTCTTTACTAGGATAGCTTCTCTCATTTTTTATAAACACCTCATGTAAACTCACCATTTGAGTAATCAGAAAGACTATTCTTTCAACCCTTATTGTTAGGATTTAATGTATTGACATGGAATCAATTCCTTGAATGTTTCCCTTGCCATTACTGGTTATGGTCGTTGTTGTGTTATGATTTTACACTTAACACCATTTTGATAGCAGATATTTACTTTTTGTTTTGTTTTTACTTGCATCTTTTTTCTAATGCTTTTTTTTTTTTGGTTAAATGCCAGAATGGTTTGAATTTATTGGTCAAAAAGTGCCTGCTGGCAGCGGTCCTGGTTCACCTTATTCTATAACTTTCAAGACAGCTGTTCCTGACTCATCTCCAATGGAGCCTATGAACGCATCTGTCTATTCATGTGCTGACACTTCACTGGGCTGCTCTTGTGGTGATTGCCCTTCATCTCCTGTGTGCTCTGGTCCTGAACCTGCTCCACCCAAAAAAGAGCCCTGCACTGTCAGACTTGGATCTCTTAAGGTTTAAATAATGATCATTAATGGTCTAGTGATTTAGTGGAACATATGATTAGTCGACTTATTGATTGTGCCATTTTCTGCAAGATACCTGTTGTGAATTTAGTTTCTGTTTAATGGTATCTGCAGGTCCGGTGCTTGGAATTCTCATTGGTAATATCTTATATTGTATTGGTTACTGTATTGTTTGGATGGGTCTGGTTTCAAGGGACAAGAGAAAGGGGGAGACTTGGCTCCAATGCAGAACCATTGTTGTGTGATATGGGTGCTAATGAGCGCAACATCGGTAATTTTCAGAAGGATGAAACCAATCTCATAGAGGTATGTTCTGTTTAATAAATGCAAAATTGTTTTGATGTCAATGTGTTGAGATCAAGGATAAATATTTCAATTTGCTTTGACTTAGCTTTCAATTGCTGGTTCCAGCGCCTTGGAATTATGGCTTTCTTTTGTGTTCCTTTTTAGCTTTATTTTCAAAATTATGGGATGTCTACTTTTGGAACCTGTTATTTATTCAATTATTAACTATTTTTGTATGAATTTTTAATTGATTCTCCCCTTTTCACTTTCTTCAAAGAGAAAGGAAATCCATCTTTTGATCAGTGATTAAGTGGATGGACCCTTTAGTTGTCTTGGTTGGGATCAATCAGGATACCATTAAATATGTGTTTGTGCATGTTGGTTTATTACAGAACTTCTTTTATTTCTATATTATGTTGTGTGTGTGTATATATTTTCCTTGACTACTTATTGTTTAACAGGGGGGTCTTTATGCAAGTGACGAAAAACAACTCTCTTTTGTTCAAGGATATATGTCCAGGTTTTATAGGTAAGACATTTTAGCACCTGCCAGTGTTTGTTTTTTTTTCCCCTCCATTTGTTTTGGTTCTCTCCTTTTTTCTCTGCTGAGTAAAATTTTGCTTTCGGATCCAGGACGTATGGAAGATGGGCTGCTAGAAATCCCACTGTTGTTCTTTGTTCTTCATTAGCAATTGTTATTTTGCTTTCATTGGGTCTGCTTCGTTTTAACGTTGAAACCCAGCCTGAGAAGGTATCTCCTCAATTTGCAAGTCAGAGTTTTTTTTTTTGTTATTTGATTTGAAGATATTTGTGTGGTGCTTAGTTTTCTTTAACAGGCTATTTCGTCATTATATCATGTTCTAAAAGTCGTTTTAGACATGTTGGCTAGTATGTCAAAATAAATGCTCAATTTCTATTTACTTCTTATTGTATGATACCCAGTGATACCATGATTGTCAAAGCTATTGCTTGTCATTGAACAATTGTAATCCTACATGGGCTTTGGTACCGTGTAGAGAAGTAACAGCAACAGAGCAAATAAACCGTTTTTTCTCTTTTTAGAGTACCATACAAGAATGATATAATATATACATTATTGGGGCTGATGGCAGGGCAGAGAACTAGAAAATTGAATATCCTATAATGAGTTTCTAATCACAAAAATTATGGTGGTCAAATCAACTATGCCCCATAATAGTATCCTAATAATACTTTGACTATTTAGGATAAATGCGATATTTCATCATACCTCCTCTTAATAGTTAAAAGGTTTTGAGCTACTTGAATCATGACAAGTTCTTAGAGGTTTTACGACTAAGTGTCATTCCTCTGCTCTCCTTTCTACTCTACTTTTTTCTTTTATCACTCACTCACATGTTTTGCTACAATGATTCATCTTTTATTACCCCCAAAAGCTAGGAATGTTGTTATACAATTGTTGTTATTATCACTTAAAATGTTCTACTGACATGATCTCCTCTTTAAACTTCTTCATCTTGGTTTGATTGCAGTTATGGGTTGGTCCTGGGAGCAAGGCAGCAGAAGAGAAACAATTTTTTGACAGTCACCTTGCCCCATTCTATAGAATTGAACAGGTTTTCACTTAACATATACTTTTTTACTTTGTTAGGATACTACGGAATGTTTGCATGTTGTGTAGTTGTTGATGTTTGATCGTCTACTTGATAAAGGGTATAAAAATTTCTTGATAAAATTTTCTTTACAAGTTGAAAACATTACATGTGGCAAGCTTTTTTCTATATTTATGTTGCTATTGAATATTTATGATGGTGACCAAGGTAGTGTGGAATGTTTAAGCCCCATATTGAGTGGTATGGATTCCTTAAGAAATTTAAAGTAAGGGCATTATATTAGGACTAGAGAAAACATAGAGAAGGAACTCTGTGATTTGAAGAACAAAAAAAAGGTCAGATTTCAAATTGTTTCAAAAAGTGTGTTCAATGCTTTATTCTTTCTTTGACTTTTTATTTTTATTTTTTTTATTTCATTGCCTGATGTTGTTGTTTATTTATCTATGTCATTATTGTATGTTTTCTGCTTCTGTTGTCTGCTGCTTTTAGGGTAGGATATATTTAATTTTTTTAAGCTTATACCTTGGGATGTGATTGGATAATATACATTGAGAATATCAAGTTTAGAAATATTAATTAATTATTATTATGGATATCGTTTAATATTTATTAAGATTAGATATGAATATTATAGTTTAGGAATATATCTTTAAGATATTATGATTTGATTAGATTGGATTATAATAGATTTTAGGGTTACGGTTAGCCTATTAATTTGCCTATATAAAAGACTCTTTGTATCCTCTTTTACGACATAAGGATTAATAATATTAGTATTTTCTGTGTTTTAATGTGATCCTTTAATCTCAACTGGTATCAAAGCGTTTGGGTTGCTGATTATGTATATATATTTTTTTTGCTGAATGTTGGCGAAATAATGAGAGAGAGAGAGAGAGAGATAGAGTTAGGATTATGTGCTTTGGTGCTTTTTAGTACATGGACCCCATCATTGGTTTCCCCTCCCTTTGATCAGCCATCCCCTGAAGTCTGGTCGTGTTTTGACTTACGCGTGAACCACAAGCGCCGTCTTGGATTTTGTAGAATTTCACGTGCTTGACAGTGTGTGGAAGCTAGTTTCCGATGCCGGCTTCCTTCTCTAGCATCAAGTTGCTTAGTTCGGCCTGCCCCTAGTGTTTTCCAGCATCAAGTTGATTATTTTCTTAGGTTAGGGTTAGTCTATTAATTTGCCTATATAAAGGCTTTTTTGTATATTCTCTGGTATTCTTAAGGATCAAGGAAGTAATGACCACTAGATTCATAGAGCTCTCAGAGAACCTAATAGCAAGAGTAACAGTCACAAGTAGAACCAAGTAGCAAAGCCAAACACCCACCAAAGTCAAAGCGCTAACCAAATGCAATAATAAACCAGATCTGAACCGGGACAGAAATATACCAAACGAGGCTTCAAGACCCTTTAAATACAATAGCAAACATCACTAGAGTGACCAAATGGAAGCAATAGTCAACCTAGCGACCAAATAGCACACTTTCACAACCAAAAAGTAATAAACCAACAAGTCAGAAGCCAAATTGATAAAAAAAATGCTGAAACAGCACCTGGATGAAGATGAACAAGAAGACCTAGTCACGTAACATACTCGTTTCAGCCCACCAGAAATAGGAAACGACTGATTGGAAGGAGGGGAACCTAGTGGGCTAGTCGGTGAGACACTTTATACCTTGTGGAAACACCCTAAAGCATGAACACACCTTTTGTCACTGTTCATGACACATTGTTCACGGCACACTGTTCACACTACAGTATAGTGGCTACATGAAAATCTTTGGTCATGTCTGTTTTGTTCGCAATGTTCGTGCCACTATTACCAAACTTGATCTCAAGTCTCTTAAGTGTGTCTTCCTTGGGTATGCTAGGGTTCAGAAGGATTATCGGTGCTATTCTCCCACTCTTTAGCATTATCTTGTGCCTATAGATGTCACCTTCCATGAGTCGACCTCGTTTTTTTCCTGTCTTTACTCCATCTACATCCCATGACACCATCAAAAGTCTTGATAATATATTGGTCTATGAGGTTTATTTACCACAAGTGCAAGTGTTTGACCTAGCACCTGTTAAACCACCTATCTATCATATTTATCAGAAACGTTCCGGGGTAAGTAATAGAGTTGATTAGGTTCATGACCACATCTCACGAGCAAATGACATAAACATGAAATACTATTTGACAGTTGGTCCCATCAAGTTGACGAGCCAAGAACAGACCAGCGCATCTTCAGCTTCAAGTGGGTCTTCACCCTAAAATACAGAGTTGATGGAAGCCTTGATAAGTATAAGGGACGTCTTGTAGCAAAAGGTTTCTCTCAAATCTATGGAATGGATTTTTTTGAAACCTTTGCCCCTGTTGCAAAGTTGAATACAATCAGAATTTTGTTATCTTTGGCTTGCCAAATTTCCATCGCTTTCTCGTTGGAAGATTGAAGTGGTGGTGATCAGTCGGTGTTTTCCATGATCTTTAAGAGCAAAGTTGACAGACTGTACCCATTCTCAGTAGTTATCGCTAGTCAATTTTTTTGGAACTATCATGATAGCCGAACCTTCAAAGGCAGCCGTCACATGGTGTGATGTGCCAGTTGTGGAGGAATTCCCAGTCGCCATTGCCGCAGAGTGGTGCGATAAAGGTTGAGAACTCAACCCCTGGTCATCTGTGGAGGGATTGTCGGACATCATCGTCGCCTCTACCGATTTGAGACCATGAAGGATGACGGTGATAAGAGGCGATCCCAATTCAGTGTTTTATTCATCAATATTTACGGAATTATATACAAGAAGCTTATTGTCTTCTAGCTTAGGTAGATCCTAATATCTAGGGATTACAAACAGAATCATAACTACAAAATTCAAATTCCCATAATCTTCTAATCAAATCCTAAAATATCTCTAACCATCGAGATTATGATAAGAGCAAATTTGCCCCTAATTGTGTTGGGCTTCCAACAATTTTCCTTTTCATTTTCTGAACGACATAGTTATGTCATTTTTGTGGTGTTGGGTTTTGTTGATTTTCTGTTGGTTCCAGAAAGTTTATTCCATTTGTGCAATCATGTTTTATTTAAGTGTCACTTCAATAATTTATTTCCCTTTTTTCTGTTTAGTTAATTTAATTTCCTCTATTTTGATGTTATACATTACAATCACATTTGGAGTACTTTTTGCTTATATTTCAGTTAGTGATTGCAACAATCCCTGTGTCTGAGAATGGTAAGCCACCAAGTATCATAACTGAGGAAAACATGGAATTACTTTTCGAAATACAGAGAAAGGTATTTTCAACTTTCATTCCTTTTTATTTACTAATTGACCTAAATTGAATGTATCCTTTGCCACACCTTCCATATTGCAAAATATTTGTTAATTAGATTTTTATGTTAACATAGTTTTTGGTTAATTATTCTAACAGGTAGATGAAATTCGTGTTAATTATTCTGGTTCATTGATATCTCTTGGTGATATTTGCTTGAAGCCTTTAGGCCAGGACTGTGCGACCCAAAGCATTCTGCAGGTATGAGGTCCATATTTGGAAATGATAAGTCGAGTGGTTTTGAATTTGTTGTGTTGCATGTACGTGCATGGCTACTATTGTGTTTGTCAAGTACAATCAGTAGGATTTTCTTGTTTGACACCTTTTCATTACACTACTGTGCTTGTGCATAATCTGATGTCTTCTTTTGTTGTCCTTTCTTTCCTTTTTTATTTGATTCTGATAGTATTTTCAAATGGACCCTGACAATTATGATAACTATGGAGGTGTTGAGCATGCTGAGTATTGTTTTCAGGTAAACCGCCCTTCATTCACTTAGTTTGATTATGCATCTAGCTATTTTCTGAGCATTTTTGTTTTATAAATTGATCAAATTTCTGATTAAATAAAAAGAAATGGTGAATGAGAATGCTTGCTTTTTTAGTCCACACACACAACTCCTAAGGATAATAATATTACTCGGCTCCAATTTGAAGATATGAAAGAAGAATGGGTACACATTTATATGTGAAGGTGTGAGGGGAAAATCAGGGAACTAAATCGCCAGCTAATCCCTTTATGATTAAAATTGATCCAACATGCTCAAACTGATCCCATCTACAATTAATTATTGAATATTTTTACAGACGATTTTATGCATATTCTTTGACACTCCCCTCAAGTTGAGGCATAGATCTCTTCCACTTGTAGCTTGGATGCCAAATCATTGAAACTTGAACTGTTCATCCCTTTTCTTTGTACAACAACTTATTGCTGGTTCTAGGGTGGTAGTGTTGTTTCTCTTGAATATAGTAGCCTTCCTCATATATCCAAAAAAGAAAAAACCTTCCTCAGGTTACCTTTTAAGAAGTGAAGTACCTGTGAGCTGCACTGAATTTATCTATCACCTTGTATAGTTCAGCAATGAGAATTTTTTATTTTTTTTTTGTAATTTCCTGTTTTAATCTTGTCGGACTCTGTATTATATATTGTCTCTGATTGTCGAAATTTTTGTTTTTAGCATTACACTTCTTCAGAAACATGCTTTAGTGCTTTTAAAGCGCCCCTTGACCCAACCACTGCATTGGGAGGGTTTTCTGCCAACAATTTTTCTGAGGTAAGATCTTTATTTTTGTCTTTGCTATCTATCTATCTATCTATCTATTTATATATGTATATGTTAATCTTTTTCTGATTACTCTATGTTAGGCCTCTGCATTTGTTATCACCTACCCCGTCAACAATGCGATTGCTAAAATTGGAGATGAAAATGGGAAAGCAATCGCATGGGAAAAGGCTTTCATCCAATTAGCGAAGGTTTCACTACTGAACACATTTATTGTTCATAATTCTTTTTTTTTTCCTTAAAAAATATGATGCTAATATGCTTGTTGTATCAAGATCCTTGATAACTTGACCTTATATGTCTCCTGAGAATTAAGGGTTAGTTGATAGTCAGCTGAAGTTTGTTAGGTCATCTATTTACCCCTTTCTTGGTATAATTAGAGTATATTCTTGATGTTTAAAATTGAGATGTATCAGCTAGTATCTAAGAGAATTCTATTGCACAAGATGGAGGTTCTATAGAATTTCAACATGCTTATGTAAGTATTGAAATCAATGGCTATAGACATTAGGGAAGTGGGAAACATTGTGAAATAATGAAAGGTCTACACCTTTTTCATTGTATTTATTCATCTCATGTGTGCGTACATATATAGAAGAAATAACTTCATCTGTTTGCTAGGGTTTCTCCTAAAATCTAGGAATAGTAATTTGAACTCCTAAGATCTAGGAACAATAATTTGAACTTTAAAAAACAGTTAAGATCTTATAATCAGATCTGATCTGGATTAAGTCACTTAAAAATTAGGTTTAAATGATAAGAGCCCATAGTTGGCGGCTGGGCCCACTCCAACACTCCCCCTCAAGCTGGTGAATAGATGTTGATCATTCCCAGCTTGCTTCTAAGGCCTTCAAACTTTCCCTGAGTGAGCGATTTGGTCATAGTCATAATATCTGCAGCCTGTTTTCCCTGATGGAATATATGATAGGTCCATCACCTTTGCCTCTAATTTTTCTCTAATAAAATGCCGGTCTATTTCCACATGCTTCATTCGATCATGATGAATAGGATTGTTTGCAATCCTAATTGTTGACATGTTGTCACACCATACCTTTAAGGGTTCTTCTGGTTCAGCCTTAATTTCTTTAAGAAGTCTTATTACCCACATACCTTCACATACTCCAAGAGACAATGCCCTGTATTCAGATTCTGCTGAGCTTCGAGAGACTACTGGTTGCTTTTTACTCCTCCATGTTACTAGATTACCCCATACATAGGTACAGTAACCGGTGGTGGAACATCTATCAACTTTTGAACCTCCCCAATCAGCATCAGTGAACAGTTCGATGCTTCTAGAGTTCCCTTTTTCAAAAAATAAGCCTAAACCTAGAGTTTTCTGTAGGTATCTGAGTATCCTGTATACTGTTGTCATATGTTCTTTCTGTGGGTTACTAGAAAACTGACGTACAACACTCACAGGAAAACATATATCAGGTCGTGTGTGAGACAAGTAAATTAGCTTTTCAACTAATTTTTGATATCTCTCTTGATTTACAGCTGTGCCATCAGGTCGAATTGTTAATTTTTGATTCAATTCTATAGGAGTATGAGCTGGTCTTGCCCCTAACATTCCAGTTTCCTTGAGGAGATCCAACGTATACTTCCTTTGTGAGATATTGATCCCTTTTTGACTCCTAGCCACCTCCATTCCTAAGAAGTATCTTAATGGACCGAGATCTTTTATCTCAAATTTTGATGCTAAATTTTGCTTTAGCATTGTGACTTCTTCATCATCACCTGTTAAGACAATATCATCAACATACACGATGAGGATCGTTCTTCTTCCATCTCGGTCTTTTATAAAGAGTGTATCATCTGCTTGGCACTGTTTATAACCCCAAGCCTTGATAGCTCGAGTGAATCTTTCGAACCATGCTCTTGGTGATTGCTTCAGTCCATATAGTGATTTGTAGAGCTTGCATACTTTGCTGGAATTTTTTGAGCTTCTAAGTCCCAAAGGCACCTCCATGTATACTTCCTCTTCAAGATCACCATTTAAAAAGGCATTTTTTACATCCATTTGATGTAAAGGCCACTCTAGATTAGTTGCAAGAGACAACAAAACCTTTATAGTGTTAAGTTTTGCTACAGGGGCAAAAGTTTCTTGATAATCTATGCCATAAGTCTGTGTAAACCCTCGAGCTACTAGTCGAGCTTTGTATTTATTCACACTCCCATCAGGATTGTATTTTATAGTGAATACCCACTTGTTGCTGACTACAGACTTCCCTTTGGGTAAATTGGTGATTTTCCAAGTCCATTCTTATGTAGAGCTCTCAATTCTTCTTCAATTGCTTGTTTCCACTTTGGATCAGAAATGGCTTCTTCAAAGTTTCTGGGTATGCTGTCTTTCTCAATGTTAACCACAAAGGTTTTCATATGTGGTGAAAGTTTGTTGTATGAGACATACCTGGCTATAGGATGTTGAGTGCAACTCCTTTTCCCTTTTCTTAAGGCAATAGGCCAATGCATATTCTCAGAACTTGTCTCGGTTGTAGGATTATGAGTCTGCTGAGGTGTGGAATTTGTATCTATTTCATCATGTCGCTGTTCTGTGGCTGCCTCAGGGTCGTTCAACCTAGTCTCATGTGTTTCAGATTCAGAAATCAAGTTAAGAGGTTCAAATGGGTTGGCTGTTTGGGGTATGGCTGGTTTAGGACTTTGCTGGTGTTTGTTTCTGGGATTGTGTACTGAGTATTCTGAACTGTCTCCAAAAGAATCAGAATGATGTGTGGTAGAATAAGTAGGATCAAATGGTGTTTGTGGTTCATTAATAGGCCATGTAGATGAGGAAACACTATATTGCTGATCATACTCAGGTTCATAAACAAGCCACTCACTCCTACTCTCCCCCTGAATGGGTGTGTTTGAGAAATAAGGTTGTTTTTCAACAAATTTCACATTTGAAGTGACAAGAAGTTTGTTTGAAGCTGGATAAAAACACTTATACCCCTTTTGAGTTGGGGAGTAGCCCAAGAAAATGCATTTAAGAGCACGTGTAGCTAGTTTACCTCCTCCCTCATTATAAACAAAAACTGTACAGCCAAAGACCCGTGCAGGAAGAGGATTAATAAGAGGAGAATTGGGGTAAGTTTTTGTAAATATTTGTAGGGGTGTCTGAAAGTTCAGTATTTTTGAAGGAATGCGATTAATTAAGTAGGCTGAGGTAAGAACAACATCTCCCCAAAATCTGCTAGGAACATTGTTTTCAAACATAATGGACCTAGCGACTTCAAGAAGATGACGATTTTTCCTTTTAGCCACTCCATTTTGTTGAGGAGTATGAACACAAGAAGTTTGATGATGTATTCCTTTTTCAGTCAAAAAATGTTGAAAGCTTGAATTTAAATACTCCCGACCATTGTCACTTCTAAGAATTTTAATAGACGTTTGAAGCTGATTTTGAATGAAGATATAGAAGTTTTTGAAAATAGTAAACACCTCAGATTTATCTGTCATTAATGTGACCCATGTTAGCCGAGTATGATCATCAATAAATGTTACAAACCATCTAGCTTTTGAATTATTGGCAACCTTAGAAGGACCCCAAACGTCACTATGAATGAGATTAAATGGGTGTGAGGGTTTATAAGTGTGAGTGGGATATGAATTTCGAGTCTGTTTAGCAAATTGACAAGAATCACACTGGAAATCTGAAATAGACTTAGTACTAATGTTTGGAAATAGCAAACGCATACAAGTGAGACTAGGGTGGCCTAACCTAGAATGCCACAATTTAATGTCTTCTATAGCCATGATAGAGTGCACAGCACATGGTTTATTTGAGAGTGATCCTTGGATGTAATAGAGTCCATTCCACACTTCAGCATTCCCAATCACCTTCCCCAAAGCCAAGTCCTGAAAATGGCAGCCAATTTTGTCAAAAGTTACTATGCAGTTTAGCTGATCAACAACACGCTTCACAGATAATAGGCTACACTCAATTTCTGGAACATATAAGACATTTTTTAATATAATGTCTTTAGATATTACTACTGTGCCTGATCCATGAATTTTTGAAAATTGACAATTTGCTACTTCTACTGAATTATGCTTAGAATAGTGAGTAAAATCAGAAAACAGTTCCTTGAACCCTGTTATGTGATCTGTTGCACCAGAATCTACAATCCAGATATCTTTGGAAATAGTTACACCACTAAGAGCACATGTAAGGGTAGTACCTGATTTGGCCAAGGTAACAGAAGGAGAATTTTTCTCACAGGTTTTTGCTGAGGATGATTCGGTATGTTTGTCCAGAATCCTTCGCAGAACCATGAGTTCTTCAGTGCTTAGATTATCATTGTCCATCTCAAGTCCATTTATCATTAGCCCCTTCTTATCATATTTGCCTTTCTGCTTCATGTTTGGAGGCTTACCATGTATTTTCCAGCACTCTTCTTTGGTGTGACCATTCTTATTACAATGATCGCACCACTTTGTAGACTTTCTTGTCTTCATGTCTCCTTGATTTCCACAAACAGCAAGAGCAGACGCCTCTTGGGAGATTGCTGCCTGGTTAGGTGAGCCACAAGTCAAGAATTTTCTAGTCTCCTCACATTTAATCAGATTAAAGGCATCTTTCAATAGGGGTAGTGGCTTTATGCTCATTATGTGACCTCGAGCATCTTCATATGAGTCATTATGATAGAAGAGTTGTAGAAATCATAGAAGAATTGGGGAAAGAAGATCGAAAGAGGAGAGAAACAGAGGAGGGAGAGAACAGAAGCACAAATCACTCACTGTGTAATTTATCATTCACATTCTACATAACATTTCACATAACATGTAGTCTAAGTCTCCCATATATATATAGGATAGACCTTAGATAACTCAGCCACTAATTTCAACGGTTACTAACTAACAGCCCTAACTAAACTAACTAACTTCTAACTAACTAACTCTAATACTTTCTACACCTTACATATCAATACCCCCTTCCCAAAAACATCCTTCCCCTCAAGGATGACAACAACAAAATAAAAAACTAGACTTCAAAAATACAATCTGATAGAGTGAAACCACATTGCAAACATAAGCTTCATAATCTTTTATTCAGGAACTTTTGCTGATTTCTTAAAATTGTTGCTTGAAATCTGGTAGAAATCTGTCTTGAGTACTGCTGCACACAACCACAATTCACTTGTTGAATTCTGCCACATGGAACGAATGGGTGTAATGCTGATCCAAAAAGCATTTTAATAAGTTCTCCCCTGAACCAACTCAGAACCAAGCATCTTTGCGCAGGAACAACCATAAAAACCCAATTAGAAAATGATCTTGTAGGCCTGTTGGGTAAAAAACATGACAGCAACAACTTTGGGCCTAATTCTTGAAATACAAAGCCCACATAATGTGATCTGACAAGACCAAACCCAAATGTCTCTCAAAATACTGCTGACACTGAAGAAATGCTATCCAGCTGTAACCCATCAACACTCTTCTAGCCAGAAATAAATTGCAAGCCCGCTGTACCCCCTTCAAAAGATTTCTGACCCTGGAGAAAATAGAGGACAGCTGGAAGTTTGACTTTTCCAGGCTGAAAATCCCTTAACCACGTAAAATTCAAGGCAGTTTCCAAAAGTCTCTCAATTTGCCACTCACCCCTGCTCTCTTCTTCTCTTTTTTTCTCCTCAAAAAAGTAAAAACAGAATCTCCCACACAACATTGTGATTAACTCTCCCTTGAACCAAATCAGATTTACGCTCAAGGAAGGAATGATTTTATCACAGACCAAAGTCAGATTCTTGCCAATTTTTCCCTTAAGTGCCGCCATTTCATGCTCAAGGCCAGCAATAGATACACAACCCAGTTTTTCTTCAGGGAGTGTAAGATCGCTAGTGATAAGATTGAATTCCAGATTGAACTCAGCAATAGACCTTGGCTGTTTGAGCAAGAATGTTTCTTGACAGTCACAGCCTCCATGAATATGAGTTGCTCGCCTGTCTTCTTGCTTATTGAAGGACTCTTCTTGGGAAGACCCATAAGCTTCTTGATCTTCCAAAGCTTTTTCTTGAACTTCTTGAGTCAACAAAGATGACCCATCGGCTAAGTCTGATTTTTCTTGGGAATAGCCACCTTCTTCTTGATCTTGGATGGCTTCTTGAATAGTTATTGCTTCCTGCATTGGTGTATATGGCATTTTTGTAGCATTTTCTTGGGTGTTGGTTGAACAAGACCCATCTTTTCCTAGAGTAGACAGCCCTTCTTCTTGCTCTTCCAAGGCTTTAATTGCCCTCTTTGCTTGCCCTTCAATCGTGATTTCTAGCAGTAGGGCGTGACTCTTGGCTTGCTGCAGGGTTCTTGGGTGAAAGAAATGAATAGAATCTGCTATCTTCTTCTTAAGCCCAGCCACATATGTCATGACATGATACCTTTCTGGGAGCTCGAATTTACTTATGGAATCATCAAAGAAATCATTATATTCTTTGACATAGCCTTTTTGCCGTAGCCACCTTTGGTTTCCATCGAAATCTTTGAAAGAAGGGAAAGACATGGTTCTGTTTTTTTTTTCCTGGGTTGCCAAGAACACTTGGATTGCTGATGAATGTTCTTGGCTGTTTCTTGGTGTTTGTTTTTAAGTTTCTGGATGGGTTCTTGAATACAGATCTAAACTGTGGGGAAGAAGAATGGTTCAGATTTGAAGTCAAGAATTATTCAGAGATCAAACAGAAGCATACCGAGGAATGACAACTCTGATACCACTGATAGAAGAGTTGTAGAAATCATAGAAGAATTGGGGAAAGAAGAGGGAAAGAGGAGAGAAACAGAGGAGGGAGAGAACAGAAGCACAAATCACTCACTGTGTAATCCATCATTCACATACTCGACATAACATTTCACATAACATGTAGTCTAAGTCTCCCATATATATATAGGATAGACCTTAGATAGCTCAGCCACTAATTTCAACGGTTACTAACTAACAGCCCTAACTAAACTAACTAACTTCTAACTAACTAACTCTAATACTTTCTACACCTTACATATCACATTAAGACCAAGAAGGAAATCACAGCACCTCTCTCGATCAAGTAGGCGTTTATGATAAATTATATCAGCTTGACAGGACAATTCATAATTTTCATACAAGTCCAATTGCTGCCATAGTTTTACCAAGGCAGTATAATATTGTGTCACAGTCTTCTCACCTTAATAGAGTTCTTTGAGAGCTCTCTTTACTTGGATGACTGCAGCAATATTTTCTTGGACAGAGAAGGTCTTTCGGGCAGAGTCCCAAATTTCCTTGGTAGAAGTATCAAGAAGTTAATTCTCACTTATCTCAACTGTCATAGAGTTTATTAACCAAGCCATCACCATGTTGTTTTCTGTCTCCCAAGTCTCAAATTCTGCCGAGGTGATTGGAGGTGGATCTTCGGTAAGATACTTGGCCTTCTTCTTTCCTCAGACATACATCAAAATGTTCCGGGACCATTAGAGGTAGTTATTTTCATTCAATTTATGCGCTATGGTTAATTGAGAGAGAGAATCCGGCGCTGCCCCAATCGAACCAGCACCAGGAATTCCCATATTGTGCGATGGTATAGTCCCTATTGAGCCATCACGGGTTGACGCAGAGGGAGGATCTCTTTCGTCAACAGCGAAGGCTCGCGGCTGACTATTTAAGGCTGCTTTATATAACATCAGAAGTGAGCCGAATAACCTGCCTCTGATACCATGAAATAATGAAAGGTCTGTGCCTTTTTCATTGTATTTATTCATCTCATGTGTGCGTACATATATAGAAGCAATAACCTCATTTGTTTGCTAGGGTTTCTCCTAAAATCTAGGAACAGTAATTTGAACTCCTAAGATCTAGGAACAATAATTTGAAATTTAAAAAACAGTTAAGATCTTATAATCAGATCTGATTTAGACTAAGTCACTTAAAAATTAGGTTTAAATGATAAGAGCCCATAGTTGGCGGCTGGGCCCACTCCAACACATTGTGTGTGAGCAATTAGTGAAATTAGCAATTGAATTTGATGAATTGTAGATGAAAAGTGGGTGAGAACTCATCCATCATTCTTTGGCAAGCTCTTGCCATTAGGGATGGAGTGAGTTTATGCTTGATTGGTGTCATGGCCACTTGATTAACATATATAGACACAGAGAGAGAGAGAGAGAGAGAGAGAGAGAGATATGTGATCTGAATATCTTCGCTTATTCATTCTTAGAAGAGGATATATACACAGGAGAGAGGAGCCAAGATTTTAATGGCTCATATGACTATCCACATGATTATGGTACACATTAATGATTATGCCCAACTTGCTACAAAGATATTAAACCTGAGCCCCATTAAGAGCTTTTGTAAAAATATCATCCAGTTGCTCTCTAGTCCTCACGTGACTCATGGATTTAGAGTTATTTTGAATCTTATCATGAACAAAGTGACAATCAATCTTGATGTGCTTTATGCGTTCATGAAACATAGGATTAGAAGATATATGTAGAGTAGCTTTACTATCACACCTTAAATTCCTTGGTAACAAGGTCGAAGCCATCTTCCTTCAATAATTGATATATCAATGTTATTTTACACAAATTGTGCCATAATTTTGCTTCTGCAGTTGTCACAGTACCACATTGTGCTTCTTGCTCCTTCAAGATACTAAATTTCCTCCCACAAAGACATTATATCGAGTAATGGATCAGGGATCATAGGGAATCTGCACAGTAAGGCACCTAGCTTTCCTGTTTGTTTCAGAAAATCAAGAACATATTTTCTTCGAGTAAGAAGTATGCCCTTCTTACTCCTCTTCAATTCCTAGAAAAAATTTTAAGAGCCCAAATCTTTCATTTGAAAATGAGAATGAAATGCACTTTCCACCTCTTTAGAAATGTGGTAAGTAGGATGTAGAAGAATTGAGAAAGTGAGGGAAGTAGAGAGGAAAGAGAGAACTGAGAAGAGGATAGAAGAGATGTTCTGAATTATTCATTCACCAAAATGATAAAAAACAGTACACAAGAGCCTAGGACTTCCCTTATATAGGATCAGACTTTAACTCATTACTAACGGCTAATAACTAACTCCTAACCCCCTTTTAACTACCATGACTCATAGACCTAGTGATTGCCACACTGCCACTTCAAATCTTCTAAGTGTGGCCTCATGGAATTAACTGTGCACCAGCATTGATATCTTCTAAGTGGATGTGTTCTCACCCACTTTTCAAGGGGGGAGCATTGATATGTAAGTTGTAAATGTTAGTAATTGGGGATACTTAGATGTAATTAGGGTTGGCTATGGGTTAAGTGCACACAATTAATTCCATGAGGCCGCACTTAGAAGATTTGAAGTGGCACTTACTAGGTCTACGAGCCATGGTAGTTAAAAGGTGGTTAGGAGTTAGTTATTAGCCATTAGTATTGAGTTAAAGTCTGATCCTATACAAGGGAAGTCCTAGGGTATTGTGTATTGTTATTGATCATTTTGATGAATGAATAATTTAGAACATCTTTTTTATTTTGTTCTCTCTTTCCTCTCTACTTTCCTTTCTTTCTCAATTCTTCTACATCCGCTCCTTGGCCTTCTTTCTGTTTCATTCTTGAATGGTTGCGACACGTTCTCAAAACTTTGCCTCCACCATGTCTGATCCTCTAAGGCAATTGAAGATGCCTTACATAGTCTTTCGGGGTTACTGGCGGCTATCCAGGTCCTTTCCAATCTTTTGGCGTCCTTGGCCACCAACCGTTTGGCATCCATGGCAACTGATCAAGATTCCCACGTTCATGGGTCCAAAGCACACGAAACCACCGCGCTTCGCAACAACCACCTGGTGTATCATTGGCCAAGAACGGGTGTAGGGGGTTACAACCTTTTGATGCGGTTAAAAAAATGGAATTTCCATGGTTTCAATGTTTTGATATTGTTGGGTTGATCTACAACTAGGAACGGTGCTTTGAACTCAGGATTAGAAGGTACGGCTAGCGAGTGTAAATTTTGCTATGAAAGGATATATATGTCATCAAGCCTTTATGGTAGAGAAACATAGACAAGTAGTCTCTTGCATCGAGTATAAGCATGCACTATGAGTTCGTTTTAGGCCGCCATATGAGTGTTTGATGGCTGATTTCAAAAGATTATACCAGACTAGATCTCTTGATGATTACAACAATGACTTCAACATACTACGCTGCAAATTTGGCCTTTCTGTAGAGCTTGTCGTTCAGGGTACATTGAGGGGCTAAGAATTAATTGTGTGCCAGCACTTAACCCCTAATTAACCCTAATTGTAACATCCCAAATTCCAGGTTCGAAAATCGTGTCGGTCGACACTTAGTTTTAAGAAAAACAATAGAGTTTGAGATGCTACAGCTTAGAGTACTGCGGAAATTGATAGCATGCGCTAAGATCCGGACAACGAGTATCTGATATAAAAATGCCCAGACATATGATGATGCCCGACATAAGCTGATATATTAAATATCCCGAAGGATTATTCATGTGATACAATTTACAGAGATTTGAATACATTTCTCTGATAAAGAACTAGGCCGAACATCAGTTATTCAGTCAATTTGGCCAGGTCGGTGTTCAATCTAATGGGAGTCTCACCAACTCTATGGCGACTTGTGACAACCCACCGATGAATCCTTCCTTAGTTTAAGCACCAAATAGACCAATATAACTTTGTTAACTACCCTGCTCGTCATGCCTCTACCGACCTTCATCTTTGACTGCTGCCTCTATACAGCTCTATCCATCGGCACCTTCTCTATCTCGATTTCTTTCCTGTACTATTCATTAAGACTGAGGTCCAATGTCCATTGGACCTCAGGTAACGGTTAACCTCATGCTTATGTAAACAGTATATGACAGATATCGCAATGATAAATTCACATTTATAAATTTCAAAACCATATCAATAAGTAACATAACACAGCTACTGCAATATGTATGTTACCCAAGTCTGCACATAACCAGTGCCACGATGGCCTATCGTGTCCTCAGCGCTAGGAAAACTCAACGGTGTTATCAAGACTATAACCCGTATATAACTCAAATCCATGAGCAATTTCAAAATAGAGTATCAACATGTGAAAATATTTATCATATATAACCATACCATAGGCATAAGAGTTAAGGTTACAATACGCGTCCGTACCTTTTACCGCATAGTCGTCAAACATCCGACCTTTGGTTCCGACTTTGGACTTCCCGGATATCCTAACATATCACCATATCACTTAGAATAACATTCTAAGAGATATTTCCATCTCTATTTACCATTCTACCCTTGATGGCTTTATTATTACAATTTTGCCCTTACATTTCTTCAAAAACGTGGTGCAGCATTTTCTGGGCAGATTTTTCGGTAACTTTGAAAAATCATAACTAATTCTAGAAAAATCAAAATGAGGATCCGTAAAATTTCCCGGAATCCTTGAAAAGTCTATTTTCGAGGAAAAATACTGGAACTTACCTAGAATTCATGGATAATTCCCAGTTTCTAGATTTCAAACTGCTGTCCCGATTTTCGCCTAGAAAACATAGCTTAACTTCTGAGATTTTTATCTTTTTGCACAGAGCTTCAAATGACACACTCTTTATAGATTTGGAAAAGCCCTGGACGTCTACTTTCATCATGAATTTTCTTATAATTTTAGAACATCATCTTCATCATAAAATACTGACGTTTTTACCCCTGACTCCAGAAATCACTGTTTGAGGAGATTTCGCCAGAGCTTCGCTATTTTGATCCTAATCTTCTAAAAATTTTGCTATAACTTCTTCTTCATCAATTTTTCGAAATAAATGCAATGGAAACCATAAAAACATGAAAATAAAACTATATTTGGAAGATTGAAGATCAAAACAACATTTCTAGCATTTCTATCTCATAAACTATGAACTTAAACTAAAACTAAAAACTCTCTTACCTCTTGAAGAACCTTGCTTCTTGTTTCTTGAAGCTCTTCCACACTCTCCCTTACTCTCTATATTTTGGTTCCTAGCTTGAGGAAGTGGTGAGAAAATTGTGAAGAGAGGGTCTCTATTTATAGCCAAATCAAGGAGTAGCCACCAAGAAATTCAATTTGATCTTGGCCCTTGAGTTTCGCTTGGTGAAGAGGCATAAATCCTAGCCCTACACCTTCCCATTTTCGTCCTCCCCCCTTCCTCCTTCTAGATTTTCTTTTGCTTTGTCCCCAAGACATTCTATTTAACACTAATTACTCCCAAATGCTAATTTAGTTAGGTGTAAGTTGGAATTTAAATTCAAAATCCAATTTCACTTTTGGAATTCTAATTTTATGATTAGATTTATGGTGATTTTTAATTCCCAAACACTTAAGCATGAATCTTAAAAGTAACCAAAAATGACTTTGGGAATAGCCATGTTGAAGCTTATAATTCACTGATCTCAAATATGTATTTATCTTAAATACTTAGTTCCAATATTTCAAGTTATGATTTATTTCTTAGGGATTCTTATCCAATTGTATTTAATTACATCACTTCTTGCTCCCCAAGTTTTAAAAAACTTGGTCTCTAAGTTAACCCAATCTTCTTCCATACTCTATTGACCATTTATTATATAATTATCCCATGTGTGTGTAAAATAATTTTCTCTTCTTGGCCCAAGCTACTTTGACCGAAAAAAAATGTGAGAGAAGCAAAGGATTTTAATGAACACAAGTCAAGTCGGTGGAGAAAAAAGGAAATTATATGACTTCATTTTCCACAATTTTACCATCTTATAGGAATTTTCGTCTCATAGAAATAAATTAGGAATAATTATTTTAAATCCTAATTTTAATTTCTAACATCATGTTTTAGGGGTTACTAGGCTTAACTATCAAATTTGACAAGGTTTCTAATTTAATTTTGATGATTAATAACTTCTTGTATGCTAATCAATATCATTTGGTCTTAAATTATGACCTTAAAAACTTAATCATTAACTAATTTCAAAAATTAATAGAGTACCTCAATTATTGCAATTTCACTTGCCCAATAATTGTTACTAATTTCCTCTAATTGATTTTATCATCCTCTGATGATTTTAAGTTGTTAAAATGGTGTAATTCCTAAAAATAATAATAAATTAATTAAAACTTTAGAGACAACATACTCTCTATTTTAATAAATATTTAGTTGCCTCTTAGGATTTATCATAACATTCTTAGGGTATTTTATGACCCATAAATTTACTTAGGGATTTTAGCTCTTCATTTACTCTAATTTCATAAGAAATTACCTTCAGAAAATAAGATAATTATTTCACTTGTTCTGAGACCACATATTCACCTATTGTAATAGGTGTTATTTATCAAAATATAATATTTACATGTATTATGAAAATTGGGGTATTACACTAATTACATCTAATTGTCCCCAATGAGTCAATGACTAACATTTACAGCTTAAATATCATACTGGCACGTTTGTGCCTTCTAGAATACATCTTGGGAGGTTGCATAGTTGGCAGCGTCTTATCAATCTGTCCTTGAATTCTGAAGATTAACTACTAGTTTTTTTGCTTCTTAAGCTTCTTTTTTCTTTTTCTTTTTTTCTTTTTTTTTTGGGGTAAATGCTGCTTAAGCCTTTTATTTTTACTGATCTTATGTTTCTATTTGGTTTCCTTTATATTCAGCTAGAAGTTTAAATTTTGTTCCCTTCTTTTTCTATGAGTAGTGTCTTATTTTTTATTTAAATAACTATATTTGAGCCGCATTGCTGCAACTCTGATCTGCTTTAATTAAATTTTCTATTAGAGGCTTGTATCACATTCTCCTTCAGTTCTTTTTATAAGTAGCTATTAAAAACTTAGGTTAAGGAATTTAATTAAAATTTATTCATTCTTGTGAAATTTCGAAGTTACCATCAACAAAATTAATTAATTAGAGGAAGTTTTGTTAGTTTGAGAATATCAAATCAAAGGATATTTAGGGGTAAAATTTAATTTAGACGAAATTTCTTTATCTTAAAGACCGTAGGGGAGGTGCTTATAACAATTATTTATTTGAGCCAGTGTGCTTTGCATGTTTATGATAAAGCCGACTTGTTAGATCAAATTTTTATTTCACAGGAGGACTTGCTGCCAATGGTGAGGTCTAGAAATCTTACTTTGTCATTCTCAGCTGAGAGTTCAATTGAGGAAGAACTAAAGAGAGAAAGCACTGCAGATGTTTTGACAATACTAGTACGTGATTTTCAATTTTTTCTCATCTAATTGAATTATTCTTGTGTATTGTGTGCCTAAAAACTATTTCATTTGCTTGTTTTAACTGAATAAATACTCTCTGCTCATCCTATCCTCTAAGTTCTTGTCTCCCTTTTCTTAGGCAAGCTACCTTGTAATGTTTGCTTATATTTCTGTAACCTTGGGAGATACGCCTCATCTATCAACTTTCTACATATCATCCAAGGTATGATGTTTGCTTGAAGTTTCTCGTTGTATGGCACAAAAGCGCATAAGTTAATTTTAAGATGCTTTTTGTGTGTGTATTTGACCAGAAGACGCTTCTTAAATTATTGAAGTTATGATTATTTGACATTGCTCATAATCTAATTTTATGTTATTCAGGTTTTGCTTGGTCTTTCTGGTGTTGTGCTTGTCATGCTTTCTGTTCTTGGATCGATTGGATTCTTCAGTGTCATCGGAGTGAAATCAACCTTAATCATTATGGAAGTCATTCCTTTCCTAGTTTTGGCTGTAAGAATCTGAATCTCTTCTTACCATTGCCAGCTGATAGTATTAACCTGCCCCTCATTGTCTGGAACTTTCTTAATCGAACTGTTGATTTAATGAGCTGGCCCTTTGTTATGGTATTTATTGTTTGCTCTCTTGTGGGAACATAGGCCATACATATGATTCCATCTTCAACTTTCTCTTTAATGAAGTGCCTATTTACCTCGGCATGTTTAGTTCTATCATGTTGACAAGGATTGAGAAAGAAATAACTTGCTGACTTGTCACAGAAAAGGGGGATAGGATGTTCCATACTGATGTTCAATGCCTTAACTTTTGTAGCCATAGAGCTTCACATATTCCTCGACCTATGGCCCTAGGCTCAGCTTATGCACTACTCTTGACCACTCTGTAACGCACTCTTGTTCTAAGTGCAAACAGAGGAGTTTTGGGGAGAAAAGATAGAAACAGAGAGGAGGGGGACAGAGGATGAAGATCAGAAGCTTGAGGGGGGAATGAGAGGGAGACAAAACAGAGGTTTGGGGCTGATAAGACTAGAGGGAGGGGGAATATGAAGAACTTGAGGGGGGATAGAGAATAGCTAAACCATAGCAAAATCTATTTTCATTATCATCCAAGTCTGCATACATGAGTTAGTGGCTATTCTTAGAAGCAACTTGCAAGTTTCTTTCCCATGAAGGAAATCATAAACAAAATAAAATAAGATTTCTTCCTAATGAGGAAACCTATAAAGGGCGACTCAGTGTACAAGGCTCTCACCAGGTGGGGTTTGGAAACCCTATAAAATAGAAGAAAATGAGATTTCTTCCAAATGAGGAAACCTATAAAATAACATAAAATATCTACCACATGTTTCACACCAAAATACAACTTGCTAAATACACTTAATCACTAAGGAAAACCAACTTGCATAGAGATAATAAGCTTAATATTTTCTTCTAACATGGGTATTCTCATATTCTATCACCAATGTATTATGTTTTTTACTTCTCCACGTCGGTAAACGTGTCGCAATCCCTAGTAAAACCCAAGCAAGAATCCCGGATACCTCCTTGAAAACTGTGCAACACCCACACAACATGCCACTTGTCATCTAAGCAACACACACACACCACACAACTCTCCAAAACCGTGCCCTCCCTCTCTCCTACACACGCAACACTTTTCACACACACACACACACACATGGACGCACATGCATGAGTGACAAGTGTCCTACATAGACATGCAACATGGACTAGTGGATCACATGTCTTTTGTTGATTCTGCCCAGTCAGCATCAGTTAAAACCTCCTTTGTAGCTTGGTCTCCCTTATTGAGTTATTGGTCTGTCCTATTTGACCTACGTATACTAACAAGCTGAAACTAAAATAAGTAGTTCAATTATTCTAATGATCATTCAACCACATTTCACCAAAGATTACTATTATTTATAGCCAGCATGTAATAAATCCCTTCCTCAAAGCTTGAGGATACCCCTTGATGGAATAACAGAAAAGTATTTTATGCTCTATTTTCAGTTCAAAACCCATAGAAAAAGTATGAGCTAGACAAAACTGTAGATTAGCTGGGCAATGCATACTCCCATTAAATGTAAGAAATTGCCCTCAAAATCAGCCAAGCCATATCACAATATAAAAGTAGATAATTGTTTGACCTGAAATCAGCTGATATGGCTGCTTGGGTCTTCTAAATCCTTGCTTATGCAAAAATATTTTGTACATTTTTTATTTGCAAATTTTGTTTTTGTTTAGTTATCACATTATAGACTTATTGTGAGGTTTCTCTTTATTTTTTGAATTTCCATTCAATGATCAGGTTGGAGTAGATAACATGTGCATACTTGTACATGCTATGAAACGGCAGTCTACAAGTTTGCCAATAGAAGAACGGATGAGTAATGCTCTAGGGCAGGTAGGACCTTCCATTACACTGGCTAGCATCTCTGAGGTTTTGGCTTTTGCAGTAGGATCTTTCATTTCAATGCCAGCATGCCGTGTTTTCTCGATGTTTGCAGGTTTAATAATTTTCTCCTCTCATTCTCAAAATTTTCCATAGGTTTTATGTATGCTCTTTTTTGTGAGTTTTAATAATGCTTTTTTGTACTGGGAAAAAATTATGTATCCTCAAAAAAGGAGGAAAAAAGAATGAGTCCTATATAAAAGGTGATTTGAAGCTACAGATGTTTCTTTTAACATTTATTTACTTTATTGTAGCTTTGGCTGTTCTGCTGGACTTTCTTCTGCAAATTACTGCTTTTGTAGCTTTGGTGACTTTGGACTTTATAAGAGCTGAGAATGATAGAATTGACTGTTTCCCATGCATTAAGGTGACTTCAGCCTCGACACAACATAATGAAGGTAATTGTGCAATAGAACAATCATGGATATGTTAATTATTTCTCATTCAAGCATTGTTTGTTACCCATTGGTAATTAAAACTGTGTCTCCTGTTCTTATTTAGGATGTTTTGGTAACGTGTTTTCTTGGCAATTCATTTGCAAATTTGGTTAGGGATGAGAGTGTGTATTTTCATGGTTACCTTTTTGCCATTGCACACCCTGGGATAGGTTCTTGTTTCTTCCGTCCATGGTACTTTTATGGAGGGTCTTATTGTCTAATCCAAGAAAGCATTGTAATGATTGTAATAAGTCCGAAAATGTTAGGTCATATTTACTATGATTGGAATTTAATAGTTGGCCTTATCAGTTTGGCATAGATCACAACCTCCTAAGTTTTTTCCTGCATTCATTTTCTTTCCTTTTATAGCTCTGCTTTATATGTATTAAGTTATAAATAAAATACCATGATATGTGAATAATAATTGAGGCTACTGCAACAAAATAGAAAATTTGTGATGGAATTCAATTGCAAAAAATTCCCTTATTTGCAATGGAATAGTTTGTTGCAAAATCATGGTAAGACTAACAAAAACACTCAAGAAGTCATTCAATGAGACCTTTTGGTGAGTGGTATGTCTAAGGAGTTGGTTATTAATATAGCACAATGACATAGTGTGATTTACATAACTGACCCTATCTAGTGGGAGAAGACTTCTTTTTGTTGTTAGAATTTTGTAGCTAACCCTATTAATTGGGCATAGATCAAGGGGTTATCATTCCCTGGAGTTGTTTTGTGTGCTCATTGCCTTTCCTAGGATAACTCTTCTCTATAATGACAAATACCATGTATCATCATTTGAATAATCGGAGAGTGTTCAGACTTTTCTCATCTTGTATTAAAGATTAATAAGCAATGTTTTCTTTTGAACTTATCTAGTGTTAATAATTTTCATTGTTTGTTTGAATGATATGTTATCTTCTGCACTTGATATTTCTCTCTCTTAATCGATTAACATTTCATGGGAAAAAATCATACTTCTGATTATTTCAACATAAAACTGTAGGCATCAGGCAGCAGAGAGATGGATTGCTGACACGATATATGAAGGTAAAATTGTACTTTGATGTGGAGATTTTCTGAATGAAATGATTGTTGTTTGTTAAGTCTAATGATGACAGGATAATGGTTCCTAAGCAAACATGATATCATAATAGTAAAGACTAATAAATACTACTAATTACTAATTAGCTAATACCTACCAATAAATAGAGAATATTTACAATAAATATGCAATATACCCATACTCCCTCTCAAGTTGGATCATAGATGTTAATCATGTCCAACTTGCTTACGCAACTTTTAAATGCAGGTTTGAGTAATCCTTTTGTTAACATATATCAGTAGTTTGAAGATTTGTCGGCACATAAGTAAGACATATGATCCCTTCTCCTACTTTTTCCCTAATTAAGTGTCTATTTATCTCCACATGTTTCGATTGTTCATGTTGAATAGGATTTAAGGCCATGCTTATGATGGCCTTGTTATCGCAATAGAGTTTCAGTTGTAAATTCACATTGACTTGTATCTCATCTTGGACCCACCTCCATTATCCCTTGAGCTACTGCGCTCAACTCAGCTTCAGCATTGCTCTTAGATACAATCCTTTATTTCTGGCTTTTCCAAGTAACCAGGTTTCCCTCTATGAAGGAGCAATAACCAAAGGTTGATCTCCTGTAAGGACAACGACAAGTTCCTCCCTAATCTGCATTAGTGTATACTTCTACAATTCTTCGTTCCTGTTTCTGGAAGAACAACCCTTTGCCAAGAGTACCCTTTTGATATCTCAAAATTTTGTAGGCTATGTCTATGTGCTTTTTTCTTTGGCTCACTCATGTACTGACTAGTCACACTTACTACAAAGGCTATATCTTGTATGAGAGAGATAAATCAACTTCCCAACAAGTCTCTGATATCTTCCTTTATGGATAGCTTCATTTCTTGTTGGTCTTGATCATCTTCTTCAATCTCATCCTCTGAGTCACCTTCTGACTCTTTATTGTTTTGCTTAGGTTATGTAATACCCTAGATTATTATTATTATTGTTAATAATAATAATAATAAAATAATGGTAGTAGTAGTAGTAATAATAAAAATAAAATAATGATAATGATGATAATAACAATAATAATAATAATAGTATAGTACTATCTAATTTTATTAGTTTAGATTAATTTGATTAGTTTAGTTAGTTTAGATATATTTGATTCTATTAAATTTATATTGATTGATAGAATTTAATAATATTGTTTTATGATTTGTTTTTTTATAAAACAAACAAATACTTATCTTTATCTACAATATAATTTTCCTTTTAAAAAAAAAACTGTACTATCCATCAAAATAAAATTATTCAAATTTGTATCCTATATGATCGTAACTGTAAGGATATTTTATGAATATAAGAACATATCTTATGTGCAATATAATTTTTTTAAAATAACTGTACTATTTATCGATATAAAAATATTTAAATTTGTATATATCTTGTATAATAATAACAAATATTTTTGTTCAACCAAGCTATTATATAAATATAAGAATATAGTGGGCAGATTCATTTTTATATTCCGTGAAAAAAAAGGGTTAAGGTGCAAAAATACACATATGTTTTTCTCTCAGGAACGCTCAGCACCATATGTTTTTTTTTTGTGCAAAAATACACACGCCGTTAGGTTTTAGGAGCAAAAATACCATTTCCGTTAGTTGATCGTTAACTGACCGTTAGTTGACCGTTAATCATAGTGAAATTACTCTTTTGCCCTTAACCCTTTTCTTTTTTAATTATTTTAAACTAAGAGCAAAAAGGAAATTTCACCATGATTAACGGTCAACCAACGGAAGTGGTATTTTTGTTCCTAAAACCTAACGGCGTGTGTATTTTTGCACAAAAAAAAAACATATGGTGCTAGGCGCTCCTGGAGGAAAAACATGTGTATTTTTGCACCTTAACCAAAAAAAAAAAACCTTTCCACGTTATGGGTTTACCTATTTCATCTTTGAATAACATATTAAATCACAGAGTAAATGCTATTGGTTTTTATTTATTTATTAATTGTCAATAGTTAAAGAGCCCAAAGCCCAACCCATAGCTAAAACCCTAGAAGCCTAATTATAAGTTAGGTTTAGCCGTCTAACTTTAATCATCGCTCATTAGCTCTCTCCCTGAAAAATTCTTTACGGCAGAGTTTCTCTCTAGGAGCTTAGCAAACACGGAGACCAAGTAATGCTAATCCCAATAGAAATTTAAGGCATGTTTTGGGAAATAATGTATCACAATAGGAATCATTCACTTTCTCATATTGATATATCTATTTCTCCATGTTTTGAATTGGGTGATTGGGTATTGACTATGAACTACGCTCTATATATATATATATAATATATATATATATATAATATATATATAATTCCATATATATACATTACTTTTTGTCTTCGAATCTCCTTGCCGTACGCATTCCGCCAACCTCTGGATATAATTGAATGGATGAACCTTTCTATCTGATTTTCATATAGATATATATAGGGTATTGTGTTGCTTTTGGTTTTGCAAGGAAATAGATATGATGAATATGGTTTTGTCGTCTTGTGAATCTTTATATATAAAGAATTGTTAGTATTCCATGTTTTGTACGTGTTCTTGTGCATCAATGAATCAATAAATAATTGGTAAATCAATGAATCAAGAATTGTTGGCCCTGTACGTGTTCTCCGTCATCTACGTCTCTGCGGCTTATATATATGTATATATATAGATAGATAGTTAGTGTTTAAATTATAGTCATGGGAATTTCCCATGAAAACCCATGAGTATTTACTTTATAGTTCAAAAAAGGGATGATGAGTAAAAGTTGAGTTTAGATGATAGTCCTGAGAATTTCCCATGAACATCTTATAGGAACCCATGAGTATTTACTTTATAGTTCCAAATTGGGAAATCTTATAATAAAATAGAGACAACATTTTATTGATTATATTTGAGAAAACTCACGAGCTCCCATAAAAAGTTATAACTGTGAAATTAAGATCAACCCTTTCTTGTAGCAGTAAAGGATTTTATTATTGTTGTTGTTACAAATATTTGAATACACCTAATAAAAATAATTCAGGAATTTTATGAGTCTAAACTACTTATAATAAATTAGCAAGTGGGAGGATAGCTTTGGGATGGTACCTCCTAAAGTGATGAACACAACCTTTAGACTTTAAGCCTCCAATATGTTATTTGACGTGAACAGATATATCCGTTCTTCCCAAAGTGGTGTCTGGCAGGATATCCGAGACACTAGTAGTAACTTTGGGAAAAGGTGTGCACACTAGGAAGAAAATGATCTATGGCTAATTTGATGATGAATTGTGACTGGTAGGTTTCCGAGTCACAGGGTAGACTGGCAGGATATCCGGGTCTACCATGGTTCTCTTCCCACTAAATAGACTGGCAGGATTTTCGAGTCTAAACAAAATTTGATTAAAGTTTGATGCAATTATCAGATGATATATATATATATATATATTTGCTTTGATTAATAAATCTGTGCCAGACACCTTATGATTATACAAATATACGATATTTTATCTTGTTTTATTTTGTAATTATTTTATTTTAATTTTATAATTGTTTTATTTTATTTCAATTTATTTTAAAATTATTTATTTATTTACTTAATCATTTTAGTTTATGTTATATTATCTGTTCTTAATTAGGATTACCAGCGTTTGCTGATGGGTGTATTCTTGGGCTGCGATGATCCTTCGGGGGAGTAGAATTTCAGTGAACATGTTTCAAAGATTGGGGCTAGCAGTGAGAAGTGAGGATGACGGACAATAAACTCTAGTTATTTTATTTTATTTTATTTTTTTAATAATCTGATTAAGTTTAGATTTATTTCAAAAAATAAGAAGCCTTGCACTTGTCCCATACAAGTGCGGCGGTGACACTCTCCGAAGTGGTTTATTTCGGTTATTTATGAAAACTATCGACATTTTATGTTATTTTAATTCTAGAAAATCAGGAGTGTTACAGGTTTCTTCCTCTTTTTTTGAACCACTATAGGAGTTGGCTCAGGACTACAACCAAGCATACTTGTTTCTTTTAGAAGATCAAGTATATATTTCCTCTGAGGGACATAGCCTAGCAACCTCCATCCCAAGGAAGTGTTTTAAGTTTCCAAGATCCTTGACATCAAATTCTTTCCCAAGTGCTACTTTTATCCTAGATATTTCCTCAATATGATCTCCTGTGAGGATTATGGCATCAACATACACAATGAGGATGCACTTCTTTCCATCCTTTGTTTTGACAAACATTTTATGATCTGATAATCCTTGTTTGTAGCCCTCTGACTTCAAGACTTTTGAGAACTTGTCAAACCATGTCCTGGGAGACTGCTTTAGACCATATAATGATTTCTTTAGCCTGCACACTTGATCAATTTTTCCCTTTTCAAAACCTGGAGGTAGGTTCACGTTTACTTCTTCCTTTTGCTCTCCATTTAGAAAGGCATTCTTGATGTCTAGCTGGTAAATTGGTCACTCTAGATTGGCTTCCATATTCAATAGAACTCTAATGGTGTTTAGCTTCTGGACCAAATGTTTCTTCATAGTCTAGACCATATGTTTGAGTGAACCCTCTTGCTACAAGGTGGCCTTTTAACTTGTCTAGAGTACCATCAACCACATATTTAGGGGTAAACACCCATTTGCAGCTTACAAGTTTCTTGCCTTTAGGTTTTTCAACTATATCCCGCTTTCCATTCTTTTCTAGTGTTCCCATCTCCTCCGTATCCGCTTTTCTCCATTCTGGTATCTCTATTGCCTCTTGAATGTTGTTGAAACCGCATACTTTATCCAAATTAGTAAGAAATTCTCGGTAATGAGGAGAGAAAGCCTTATGAGATATATACTTCTGAATTGGATGTTGTGTGCAAGATCGAGGCTGTTTTCTAAGAGCAATTGGCAAATTAATGTCAGATTGTTCATTAACCTTTTCAGATGCTTTTGTTTTCGTGAGTACACCAATCCATCCTTATGCTTGTTTTTCTTCTTTTCTGTATCTTCCCTAGCTTGTCTATTTTATGCTAAGGTTTGCATAGGAAATGGTGAATGTAGTGGTAATGGCTCTCTATCTCTGGTGATGGCTCTAGCCCTATCAATAGTATAGGTGGTGAGGTTTGCATAGGAGATGGTGAAGTGGTGCTAATGGCTCGGATGGTGTTATCACTTCATACTCTTTGTTGGGTTCTGGTTCTGAGGTTCATCACCCATACTCTCCCATTGAATTGAAGACTTGGAATATAAAGGAACCTTTTCATGAAAGGTAACATCAAGGTTGAGAAAGGTGTGTTTGGAAACGGGATCAAAACAGATGTATCCCTTTTGAGTGGAAGAGATTCTAAGAAATATACATTTCATGACACGAGGGTCAAACTTGCTATTAGAATGCAAATTGATGTACATGGAGCAGTCTAACACGCGGAAGGGAAGGTTGGTTTCAAGGTGGGTTGTGGGAAGTTGGAGAGGGGTTTGAAAGGATATGACGTGATTTCAATTGTTTAATAAGATAGGTGGCGTGTAAGATGGCATCCCCTCAATAGAACTTTGGCACATTGCAAGTTAGCATTAGTGGTCGAGCAAAATCTAGGATATATTGATTTTTATGCTTAACAATCCCATTCTATTTGAGAGTATTAAGACATGAGCTTTGGTGGATAATACCATGTGTTTGGAGGAAGACACTCAAGATTTAGTTGAAGTACTCCGTGCCATTGTCACTATGCGATACTTTGATACTTGTATCGAATTGATTTTTAACCGTAGTAAAGACTTTAATGAATGTTGAGGGAGCTTCAGACCTGTCTTTTAAGAAATAGACCCAACAAAGGCAATTGTGGTCATCTATGAAAGAGATGAACCATTTTGTTGTGGTATGGTTTGTAGTGTTGTGAAAACGGCGTTTTGGAACGTAGAAACGTTCGTTTCTACGTTTTTCCGCCGGAAAATGAGTCAGAACGGAGGTCTGGACGGGTTTGGAGGCGAAATGGTTCGAATGGCGAGTTAACTCGGTAAACTCAGTAAAAACAGTGAGTTTACCGAGTTGACTTGGTTAGGTTTTTTTTTTAAAAAAAAAGAAGCTCAGTTGGGTCAGGCGAAAATAAAAAAACGAAATCGAAGCCCTATCTATTCGACATTTCGACTCAAGTTCTTCACTTCTTCTTCAGTCTTCTTCACTGATCGGCGATTGCTGGGGCGCTAGGCTGCTGAGTTTCTTCTTCATCCACCGTCGCTGGCTGCTCGCTCCTTGTTCATCGTCAACTGACCGGCAAAACTTCCCAGGTTCGGATCTGTAATATAAACTTCCCAGGTTCGGATCTGTAATATTCACTTCATCCTCTTCTTTTTGGTCAAAATACCAGTTTCACCTCTACTTACTTCGTCTTTTTATATACAATAACCCATTTATAAAACACAAAAAAAAAAGGGGGAATAATTGTTCGGAATCATGCTAAAAAAAAGGAATATCCTCAATTTGACCCACTGTTTAATATTTTTTTGTAATTTTATATCAAGCATTTGACTAACTCTCGAAATCTATTGGGAGCGAGAGGAATCTAATAAAAACTGCATTGGAGCCTTTTATTTATTTATTTTTTAATTTTCTTTGGCTCTGTTTAAAATGTTTCACTTGCTCTGTTTTAATTTCCTATAAGTTAAATTAGAGATGTTGATCTCTTTTATATTTTTATTGTCTTGCTGTTTTGAATTTAATATGTATTATATGTATTATGAATCATGATGATTGATAACTGAGTGTTTGGATTTAAATTTATGATGATTTTAATGTACTGGTGTGTTTTAGTTTTATATATGTTGGATTTTATTTTTTTTATAGTACGGAGTAAACTCTTACGTTTCGTTTACGTTTTCCGTTTTTACGTTTTTGTTCACCCTTACCGTTTCAACGTAGACACTACGTTTTAACAACATTGATGGTTTGGAATGTGAGAAGGTCCCCTCTTTACTATGGACGATAGTGAAAGGCTTGTATGGTGTATGTGAAGATCTAGGGTACAATAAGCGGCGGTGTTTGGCTAATTCGCATATCTCACATCTCATATTAATGCAAGTATTTGTATAGAGAGATGGGAACATACAAGATAGGTAATGAAAATTGGGATGGTCCATTCTCTTATGCCATAACTTGACATCATCTGTTTTAGAGGTCGATATAGAATTGCATGCCCTAATCAGATGTTGGTGACTCACTTCAACATCATCAAGAAAGTAGAGCCCTTTGTACTCTTCAGCACAACTCATTGTCATCCTTGATGATAGATCCTAAAAAACACAACTAGATGGCAGAAATATAGCACAACAGTTATCTTGTTTTGTCAATTGTCTAACAAATAACAGATTGCATGCTAATTTTGGTACATGGAGAATAGATTCAAGAGTGATAAACTCAGAAATCCGAATACTTCATTTCTCAGCGATAGGAGCAAGAGAACCATCAATAATCTTAACCTCTTGGCTACAGGCACATGGGACATAAGTTGTGAACAATTGATGACAATTAATCATGTGATCTGATGCTCTAGAATCAACTATTCATATTTGTTTATCTCGTGAGGTTTTGATGGGTTGAAGTAAGTTACCCTTCTTAGCTAGTAATACCGAAGCTATAGTCTTTGACATGTATTCCACAACTGCTTGGGGTTTCAAAAACACCATTCCTAAGAGTCACAAATGGGCACACTGACCAAAAAACTGAAAAAGGAAGTTTGGAGTTCAAATTCCAAAATGATAGTCTAGTCCTACGATATTCAGAAATGACAGTTTGGTCCTAAGAATTGTCAAAATGACAGTTTGGTCCACAAATTGCAGACTCCCACGATTACAAACTCGAACAAAACACAATAGCGCTGTGAGGACTTCCACCACCAAAGATCACAAAGGGCATGTCTAGTTCCACCACTGGAGATAACTCCAAGAAGGATGAGTCCGAGAATGACGGGACCAGTCAAGGATTTGCAGAGACAACGATGAAGACCCAATATGAGATCAACGGAGACGAAGGCTGTTTATGCTGGGCCTAACAATGACGGAGAACCCAATGAGCGCCGAGATGAAGACCATGGACAACGGACGAGTCGTTGCACAGGTTGAACAAGACAAGACTGTCGACCACAAATGGATGAGTTTGAGACTAAAGACTTTGCTAAGACGCTTTGAGAACAGATTCACTCGAGTTCTGAAGCTTTTGAAAATAGAGAAATTAGGTTAAGCTCTAATACCATGTGGACAATTTGTGAGAGAAATATATTTTTATTGCATAAATGTTGTGATATGATCACTTATTTATATACAAAAGAGAGAGATATAATAGTAAAGACTAATAAAAGCTAATAAATACTAATAATTACTATGAATTACTAATCAGCTAATACCTACTAATAAATAGAGAATATTTACAATAAATACACAATATTCCCACAATTAATAGTTTCAACTTTTTTAAAAGCCAAAGGCTGCAATTTTTTTTATTATAATAGTGTCACGCGATCTATGTAGCCGGGCCCACTTAGTGAGATTAGACTTCTTGTTGTAGTATTTAAAAATTGCTTTAGTTGTTAGCAAACAGGACAGTATTAGAAAGCTTATCAAGACAGGCATACAAGCTTATCTTTTTTTTTTTTTTTTCCTCCATTTCTTTTGCTGCAAATATATACTGATGTTTTTTCTCAAAGATAATTCTCCTTTTCATCTGATATTTAGGAGATTCACGCACCAATTCTTGGACTTTGGGGAGTTAAGATTGTGGTCGTTGCCGTTTTTGTTGCATTTACGATAGCTAGCATTGTAAGTTGATGTGAGATAAGGTGCTCCATTGCCATTACTCCACAACTTTTAGAGATAAATTTTTCTTTTTATGGTCTGTTAACTTCTATAGGCATTATGTACAAGAATTGAACCCGGCCTGGAGCAACAGATTGTTCTTCCTCGGGATTCCTACCTTCAGGTTTAAAGTTTCTTTTTTTATTATTTATAATATCAAAACACAAAACTCTCCCTGCATGCTCGGCAATTTCTTTCTAATCATTTTCTTATCTAACTAACGTTCATTTTTCTCGGCTGCTACCAGGGGTATTTCAGTAACATCTCAGAGTACCTAAGAGTTGGACCACCGTTATATTTTGTTGTTAAAGATTATAATTACAGGTTGATTATTTTTTCACTCTGTTGTTTTTGTGTTCTCCTTATAAATTATTGTCATCATCTTAGAAGCAAACTTTTGATTTGTGGTCAAGAATTGTCAGATGGTCAATGATGGTCGTCTTTCTGGTTGCTCCATAAATAAATTCATATTGTTTTGCTCAAATCCTGATAATTAGTCCAATTGTGTTTATAGGCAGTGATCTTTGTCATTACCAGAACAGAATCCATTACCACTTGTACGTTGTTGTCAGCTATCACTATCTCTAGACACAGTTTAAAAAAAAGAAAAGAAAGGGTATTAAGCAAAAAGTTCACAAATAAAGAAACCCTGACTAGATAAAATTAAAGAAAGTAAAAGATGACCATTAAAGGCAAGCAAAACATAACGAAGCAAACAAGAACAACTTTGAAATAACCATTGAATGCTCTCCCTCACTGAAGTGGTGGCGTATGAGTCTCATGCACTGCTCAGATGGCAATTGGATTGCAGGGGATGGCCAATCTTGGAGTTCCAAACTGTGGGGGTGGTGTCGCACACAACATTTTGTATAGGATTCAGGGTTCCGTTCCCCCTACCAATGTGCTCTCACTCGGAAATCAGGATAGAGGAAAAAAAATGTTCTTGTGCTTTACAAAAGAATGATGGGTATATACATACAGTAACACATATACATAAGTCCCTAATTAATAGTAATCAATTCCTAATAAATATTAATCCCTGCAATCATTTCAATCATATTACAAAGATATACTTGGATATAGCAAATCAAGACTTGTAACCTAACATGCTTGGTAATAAATATGCAGGTTTGAGATTCCTCTCATGCCATTTTCTGAATATTCTCTAGTATCATGTTATGAGAGATAGTAATCACAAACTTTTTACATCCATAAAGTTTGAAATTGCATGCTTCAGATTAGTGCAAGATTTGACCTTTCCTTCTTGGGATAACTTCACTCTGGTTATCCTAGACTTGGATTGGACGTAATATCTTGCTTGGAGATGTACATGCCTAGAAGCCTACTTTTGTTCGCTACAATGTTTTAAATTTAAAAACATATCCTACCCTGAATAACAAACTAGATAAGATAATAACTAAGGGTTAATACTCAACTATTATAACATTAAGTCACTAATCACCGTGTATTATCTTCTTGCTTTGATGGGTTTCCTGTGTATCCCTTCTGCAGCTTGGAATCCGCACATACAAACCAGCTATGCTCTATTAGCCATTGTGATTCAAACTCTCTTTTGAATGAGGTAATTCAATGCTCTAGTGTGCTTTATCATTTGTCTTAGTGTCAATCTGTCCATCTCGTTAATGTGAATTGTTGTACCTGCGAGGATAATAAGAGGGTTGTGAATCCTTTACTACACAACACACACTTAATCCCATACCATGCACTTCAAGAACAAAATACAATAGATTTGCCAATTCAAGAGGTTGTCTCTCTCCATCCAAAACCACACTTGAACTTCTCTCTCCCTCTTCATACTCTCAACTAGTCTCTTTATCCACCCACTTCCAACTTCTTAATTGCTCCTTCTACCCTTTATTATTACTCCCTTATTTTGCTCCTTCACTTTTCAATCTTTTGGCATATTGACATTTGTGTTTTTGTCTGGATCAATAGTTTTTTGAGGGCCCATGTCGAGAAGCTTCACAAGTATAGTGTGGTTTATAAGTCAATGTGCTATCGCTCCTAATATGCTAGTCTTTTTTGATTGAGCTCTCCCTTTGAGCTTGTGATCGTCACATTGATGCTTTCATTGAAAGCATGATATTCGGGTAAAGGGCTACCCACAGAGGGTTCTGATTGGCAAGAGCCTGAGTGAAGTGATGTGGTGTAGAGTCGCCGGGGACGTTGGCTCTTAAAGGAGGTGGCAATGTTATGAGTCCTATATTGGGAAACCTCACAAGTGCGGTGTGGTTTATAAGTCAATGGGCTCACCCTCCTAATAAGCTAGTCTTTTGAGATTGGGTCTCTCCCTTTGCGCTTGTGATTATCACAATAGTCCCCCATTTTCTGTCATTTTTCACTCACTTATGCCTCCTTATGTGTGTTTTGGTGGTAGTAGGCTGAAACCCTTCATTATCTAATCTGAGATTAAGTATACTCCTATTGATTTCTCAAATAAGGTATCTATGATCTAATATGTTGAAGCCCCTGAATTATAACTTTGATGTTCGGCATTACTTCCATGTGTTTTCATCAGTGATTCTATATTCTAAAAGTTCATTCTATCATGCTGGAAAGAAATAAGAATATGAGATTTTGTTTTTGTATGAATGGAATTTGCATTTTTTAAAAACTGCAGATATCAAGGGCATCTTTGGTACCAGAATCAAGTTACATTGCCAAACCTGCTGCCTCGTGGCTTGATGATTTCCTTGTATGGATATCGCCAGAAGCTTTTGGTTGCTGTAGAAAATTTAGAAATGGCTCTTATTGTCCTCCTGATGATCAGGTCTATGCTATTATGTTTGCTTGTCTAATATTCCAGGCAGCGCCCTTTTATTCTTCTCATAATTTTTGAACTTTAATAAACAAACAAAAATGTACATATAAATGGTTGTGTAATATTGTGATTCGTTGCCTCCTTGTGCTTAATTTCATCTATATGTACTATAATTGGTTGGTAAATCAAGATATTAGTTTGATATTTGATTTCTTTAGCATCAGATACCCTTCATCATAACTGTTAGGAATTAGTCATAGTGGGCCTATTATCTATCTCTAAGGCCCATCTCTTTTTTACATATATTCCTCTTGTACAGATGATTAACTAAGAAATAGAGATTATTTCTTCATATTGCTTCATGGTATCAGAGCTTAGGCTCGGTTCTGATTCCTGAAAAAATATTTTCCAGTCATTCTATTTTCTGCACGTCCTTCTGTTCTCTGCACAGTGAGAGTGTGAGCAAGGGTTCTGTGATTGCTTATATACTGCAACACGCTCCGTGCAGTTGGAGTCGCCACCATCAGATCGGCCCAAACCCAGAGATTCGCTGCATTCCGACACTCGTGTTGACCTCACGCACCACCGTCAAGTTCGCCGGAGATCCACGCACCGGCGGGTGACGTCACTTCCCGGTGATATCTTGTTGTTTTCTCCCCTCTTCCGGCATCAACTTGCTTCTATCCACCTTCCCTGTCTGTTTCGTGGTGTGGGTCTCTCTGGTTGGCACTTTCAGAGGTATTTTTGGGGGTTGTTTTGTGCGTTTGTTTCGTCCTGCCTTGGTCTTTCTGCTATCTTGTGGTTGTGGTGTGGCTGCTAGGATCTTTGGCCTTGTGTTTGCTGTTAGGCTGTTATATGACCGCGGTCATCCTTACTTATGGTTGCCGTTTGCCTCTGATGAGGTGTTTGGTTTTTAGTGGATGATTTGGATTCACTGTTTGGGCGTTGTACTATCTGGCTAATTGGAATCCTTAGTGATTGGAGCACTCCATATTTTGCTGCTTGGTGCTTCTGATTGGCTATTTAGTGGCTGGTTCCGGCGACAGTTGAAGTTTTCCGGTGAGAATTCGTTTTCCGGCGAGCATTTCCAGTTCCGGTGTCTGCATTTTCAATTTGGACATTTCTTGGCTGTTTGGTGGTCTTCATTTGACCCGTTCGATCTATTTGTTATTAACCTCCAGTTTATTGGATGTTTTTTGTGGCTGGTGATCTTACTTGGCGAGTTTGTTGTGGGACTTCACTTATTGGTGCGGAACAATGACTTCTATTGCTCTCGCTACAGGTAATCTCACTTCTAGTCTTGCTACTTCTTCCTCGAAGTGGATCATTAATTCCGGTGCTACTGATCATATGATAGGTAACCATCATTTGTTCTCCTCATATGCGCCGTATGTCAATCCTTCTAGTATACAAATTGCCAACGGTTCTTATTCTCGTGTTCTTGGCTCTGGCACTGCCAAACCTACTTCATCCATTTCCTTATCCAATGTTCATGTTCCTGACCTTGCCTTTAATCTTTTATCTCCTAGCAAACTCACTCGACAATCAAACTGTTTCATCGCTCTCTTTCCTGACCATTGTTTGATTCAGGATCTCACGACGAAGCAAGTTATTGGTACGGGTTATGAATCTGGTGGTCATTACTTTCTTGAGGATTAGGTACCGCATTCAGTTGCATGCTCTGGTGATTCATCCCCTTTTGATATTCATTGCCGTTTAGGTCATGTGTTTTTATCTTCTTTGAAGAGGATGTATCCTCAATTCCGTCATTTGTCACCTCGCGTTAATAAACGAGTTGCGTCTCCTTTTGACTTAGTCCATTCTGATGTTTGGGGTCCATGTCATATTGAGTCCAAGCCTGGTTTTAGGTACTTTGTTACTTTTGTTGATGATTTCTCTCGTACCACCTGGCTCTATTTGATGAAAAGTCGTTCTGAGTTGTTTTCTCACTTTTGTAATTTCTGTGCTGAAATCAAAACTCAGTTTGGTGTATCTATAAAAACCTTACGGAGTGACAATGCTAGAGAATATTTTTCTGCCCAATTTCAAACTTATATGCTCCAGCATGGTATACTTTATCAGTCCTCCTGTCCAGATACACCTACTCAAAATGGTGTTGCAGAACGTAAGAACCGACACTTATTAGAAGTTGCTCGGGCTCTAATATTTCAAATGAATGTTCCTAAATCTTTTTGGACTGACGCCGTATCTACTGCATGCTTTCTTATTAATCGTATGCCATCTCCTATTCTTAATGGTGCTCCTCCATACACAATATTGTTTCCGTCCAAACCCTTGTTTCCAATTGATCCTAAAATATTTGGTTGTGTTTGTTTTGTTCGTGATGTTCATCCCACTGTTACCAAATTAGATCCTAAGTCTCTTAAGTGTGTCTTCCTTGGGTATTCTAGGGTTCAGAAGGGTTATCGGTGCTATTCTCCCTCTCTTTGACGTTATCTTGTGTCTACAGATGTTACCTTCCATGAGTCGACCCGTTCTTTCCTGTATCTACTGTCTCTACATCCCCTGTCTCTGCAGATGACACAACTGATAGTCTTAATGATCTCTTGGTCTACACGGTTCAGTCATCATCAGTGCCGGCATCTGACCTGGCACCTACTATACCACCTATCTATCATGTTTATCAAAAACGCCCCAGGTCAAGTAATGGAGTTGATCAGGTTCATGACCCACTAGTGCCAGCTTCAGTGTTTGATCTTGAATTAGTTCCTTTGGCTCCTACTTCTGAACAAGCAATAGTGCCTAACATTCCTGATACTCTTGATACTTCTACTTCTATCTCTGAACCCGACACAGTGTCTGATACACCTGCTGACTTGCCTATTACCTTACGCAAAGGTAAACGTACTTGCACCTATCCTATTTCTTCCTTTGTTTCCTATAACCATTTGTCTCCTTCATCCTGTTCCTTTATAGCATCCTTAGACTCTCTCACCATTCCTACTACTCTCCAACAAGCCTTGACCCATCCCGGTTGGCGTGCAGCGATGAAAGAAGAAATGATGGCCCTTGATACGGCCGGTACCTGGAATCTTGTTGATTTGTCTCTTGGTAAGAAGACTATTGGGTGTAAGTGGGTGTCCACAATCAAAACAAAAGCTGATGGCACCTTAGAATGTTTGAAAACTCGCCTGGTTGCCAAGGGTTATGCTCAAACTTATGGTGTTGACTATTCAAAAATGTTCTCTCTTGTGGCAAAACTATCCTCTGTTCGCCTCTTTATTTCTATGGCAGCCAATTATGGTTGGGATCTTCATCAATTGGATGTCAAGAATGCGTTTTTGAATGGTGATCTTCTTGAAGAAGTATACATGGAGCAACCTCCTGGTTTTGTTGCTCAGGGGGAGTGTAGGAAGGTATGCCATCTTCAGAAGTCTTTATATGGCTTGAAGCAGAGCCCTAGGGCTTGGTTTGACAGGTTTAGTTATGTAGTTAAGAAGTTCGGTGTGAGTCAGAGTAAGTATGATCATTCTGTGTTTTATCAACAGACAGATGTTGGCATAATTCTGTTAGTGGTATATGTTGATGACATTGTTATTACAGGTAGCAATGCTTCGGGAATCTCATCGCTTAAAGTCTTTCTTAACTCTCATTTTCAAACAAAGGATTTGGGTCCGCTAAAGTATTTTCTTGAGATAGAGGTTATGAGAAGTAAAAAAAGCATTCTTCTGACACAAAGGAAATACGTTCTTGATTTGTTAAAAGAAACCGGGAAACTCGGAGCAGCACCAAGTAGCTTTCCCATGATTCCTAATCCTTTTTTGGATATTGATGACAGTATACCATTTGATGAGCTACCTGAGGATGTGAGAAAGAAAATTGACCTGGAGAAGATCAAGCCGTTTGTTTATCCTGAAAGATATCGTAGATTAATTGGGAAATTGAACTACCTTACGGTGACTCGCCCCGATGTGACCTTTCCAGTTAGTGTACTTAGCCAATTCATGACTGCACCAACTGTTGCTCAGTGGGAAGCTTTGGAGCATGTCTTACATTACTTGAAGGGCTCACTTGGTCGTGGTATACTCTATACGAATCATGGTCACAACAAGATTGAATGTTTTTGTGATCCACCACAGGATATTGCGTGTTTGTGGGTGGAAATTTAGTATCATGGAGAAGTAAGAAGCAAGATGTGATTTCTAAATCAAGTGCAGAAGCAGAGTATAGGGCCATGTCTCAATCAACACAGGAAATTGTGTGGATTCACCAGTTAATGAAGGAGGTTGGTCTTGCCACGTCATTACCTGCGAAGCTATGGTGTGATAATAAAGCTACTCTACACATAGCCTCCAACTCTGTGTTTTATGAACGTAGGAAACACATTGAGATTGACTGCCACTTTGTACGCGATAAGATCAAGGAGAATTTTATTTCTACAGGGCATGTGCGGTGTGGTGACCAACTGGGTGATCTTTTAACTAAAGCTTTAAATGGGACTCGGGTTGACTATCTTTGTAACAAGTTGGGCTTGATTAACATCTATGCTTCAACTTGAGGGGGAGTATTAGGAATTAGTCATAGTGGGCCTATTATCTATCTCTAAGGCCCATCTCTTTTGTATATATATTCCTCTTGTACAGATGATTAACTAAGAAATAGAGATTATTTCTTCATATTGCTTCAATAACTAAAATAGAGATTTTTTCCTTCAGCCACCTTGCTGTTTACCAGATGAAGGCCCATGTGGGTTTGGTGGAGTGTGCAAAGACTGTACAACAGTAATGCCCAATTTACTCTTTGCATCTATGAAACGATTCAAATAATTTTAATTGTAAATTGAAGTAGTGCACTAGGAAAAGGGCTAACACTTTTCATTCGTTACTAGTGTTTCCGCCACTCAGATTTGGTTAGTGACCGTCCGACTACTGCACAATTCAGAGAAAAGCTTCCATGGTTTCTTGATGCACTGCCATCAGCTGATTGTGCAAAGGGTGGTCATGGGGCCTACACCAATAGTGTAGATCTACACGGTTTGAAAAACACTTTGCTCTCTCTTTGTGTGGGATCTCCTTTTTGTAATTTTTTATTTGTAAAGGATTATTTTCCTACAATTTTTAACACTGATGAAAAAGATTTGTTTATGACCTTTTCTCAGGTTATCAAGTTGGTGTCATACAGGCATCTGAGTTTCGTACATATCACACACCAGTGAACAGACAGGTGTCTTTTGATAATCTTATTGCA
The DNA here is from genome assembly GCA_037074495.1 of Acacia confusa. NCBI lineage: Eukaryota > Viridiplantae > Streptophyta > Magnoliopsida > Fabales > Fabaceae > Acacia > Acacia confusa. The sequence continues at coordinate 38,054,694 of CM073502.1, read as the reverse complement.
GATTTTTGGCATGAAATTTGCAGGAAATTTTTCTGTCTAATCTTACCACACACCTTGTTAGGGAGATTATGTTAATGCAATGCGAGCTGCAAGGGATTTTTCCCAAAAAATGTCTGATTCTTTAAAGGTTAGAATCTTGTTGCCGGATGCATTTTTTTTCTTGTGTTACTTAGCTTTCAAGGAACTACTCTTTCTCTCTTCTGCATTATTTATTGTTAGGAAATATATATTAATCAGGGATTATATTAGATACTATAGTTGAGAACCATAAATGCTAGGGCTTATTCCTCATGTATATATAGATTATATACCCTTTCTGTAAATGAATAAATACAACTTTTAGATTAATCAGCTCTACATTTATCTCATAACATTGCCTTATGATACAAATGATGGGTGATTACATCATATGCTTCTTGTTATTTGTTACTTTGTTAGAACAAAACCATGTGCATGCCATATATTAAGATTGATTTGTTACTACGTGGTGCATTCATTATACCATATTAGAACAGAATATGTTATTTGTTCACGTTTTGTAATTTATATTTCTACTAGGAAGTTGTTTCTCTAGATTTCTTGAGTTTTGAACTTGAGGGAGACCAAGGGGCTATGGGATGCCTCGTCCTATATTAAGCAGCATGAGTTGCTCTATTGGAAACTAGTGTGTTAGTAAAGTATCACTAAGTATAGACATTGAGATGTTGGCTCTCCCAAAGTGGTCAATTGGTGGAGACCAAGGGAGCATGGGATGTCTAGCCCCACATTTAGTATTAGTGTTCCCATTTCAATAGTATTTTTGAAGAGGGTTCGTTACTACTTGCAGCTTTTCAAAGGCTCACATTCCACTGGCCATAAAAGAAAACTGCAAATTGTTTCTTCAAGCCAAAGGTTTGTCATGATTTGAAGACAAAACATTTTTATAGTTAATATCTAACCATATTCCTCTCTCTCTCTCTCTCTCTCTCTCTCTCTTTTGGTAGTCTTTCACAATTAAATGGGGTCATGCTCATTTCTGTTTTCAAAATAACTGGCTCATGCATTTATTTTACTTCATCTCTGATGTTGGTTCACAAAGGTTCTAGAGTGGTGGAAATATAAAGCCACTTGGCCAACACCCTATGCTATTTCTGCCACCACTAAATATCAGAAGGATCTTGAATGCCCCTAAAGGAAGAAGCGACAAATTTACCTAATTTTTTTTTCCCTTTACGGCCCAAATGATTGAGGGCTAATTGTCTAAAAACTTTCCATTGAAAGTTGAATATCATTATGGCATTTTCTGTGAGAGGCGACTATGCTATGGCATGAAATAATTTGTAGCAGATGCAACATAAACATGTTGGTCGGATGTTTGCATAACTGTAAATGTTGTTTCACAACGATTTTTGTCATTTACACCATGGTCTCTCGGAAATTAAGCAATGACTCAAAATAAGGCCTTGGGAGAATACTAAGCTAGGAATTGCCTCTATTTTCAAATGGAATGAAGTGTACCATTGTCTCTATTGAATTCCTGATTCACAGCTTAATGAATTGCAAATTCATTATGGTGTTATGTTTATTTCCTTTTATGTTCATAGTCAACTAGTTAGTGCTAAGTAACTTTGATTTTAACATTGTAGAGAATCAATCTTTCAAATTTTTTTCTGCAATACAGAGAATAGGGAGCACTAGCTTCTCCTTTTTGACTCTGTTCTTGTACTTTAATGGTACCTTTTGGATGTAATGTGGTCATATCAATACGCCCAGCGTTTTGCACCAATCTTTAGTCTCTAGTGGCTGTTTTTTTCCGGTGCACTTTCCATTGGCTTTTGTTTGCATGATCCTCAAACCATCAATTTCTTTACAATTTGACAATTCCCACCATTCTTGATTTTTTTTTTCATTTTTCTTTTGGCATAAACTTGAATGATTCTATTCTTTTATCATGTAGTCATAATGTGAGAGTTTGGAATCTGTTCAACTGGAGAGATTTCTTGTTATTTCTGCGTTGAGGAATATCTACTATCTCTTTTCTCTTCTATATTTACTCTTTCATCATGTCTGTCAATGTTTCTTATCGTGTAGATTATACTTCTATTAAATTTCTGTTTAATCGTTATACTTCTTTAATGCAGATGGATATATTTCCTTACTCGGTGTTCTATATCTTCTTTGAACAATATCTGGATATTTGGAAGGTAGCCTTGATCAACATTGCCATAGCACTAGGTTGTTATTTCGTTCTCTCTCTTTGTTTTATATTTTTCCTTTCTCATTGACATGAACTATTAACATTTAGCCAAAGATTTGGTTTCCGATAACATACCATGGCGTGGTTCAATTAACCAGCCTTACTTAGTGGGATAAGGCTTTGCTGTTGTTGTATTGACATGAACTTTTAAATTATTAGCCTGGGAGATCTCTAACTCTGGATGCTATAACAGGTGCTGTTTTTGTTGTTTGTCTCGTTATTACTTCCAGGTAGAATTCCATTGAAATATAGCATTGTGCGATTATGTTAGTTTGGAGAATTGTTATTTTATTATCAACACTAAATTGTAATCTGCTTTTCCTTTTCTCTCTGCTCCCCCCCCCCCCCAAAAAAAAAAAAAATGCAGCTTGTGGAGTTCAGCAATCATATTGGTTGTTCTGATCATGACAATTGTGGACCTCATGGTACATTTCATATTTGTAGTTAATTTTGCTACATCTTTCAAATGACTTCACTTTTTCATTTTCCTTTTCCTCTATTTTTCTTTCTTTTTTTCTTCACCGGGGTACATGTCTGTTGTGTACTCCATTTCACGATCTCTGTTGACTTCCTCCTCTATTTTTATGTCTACTGATTACTAGTGTAATTTAAAGAAAAAAAAAAAGAAAAGATAAAACAAAACAAAACTTATTAGCTTTGCTGAATCCTGCAGGGTGTGATGGCAATTCTGGATATTCAACTGAATGCAGTTTCTGTTGTAAACATTATCATGTCGATAGGGATTGCTGTTGAGTTTTGCGTTCATATAGCACATGCATTTATGGTTCGTATAATTTGTATTTTATTATTTGAGGTGTATTCTCCATTAATATGATTGATAGATTTGTAGCATTTGTCATCGTATAGCTTTGTAATTCCCTACCTCGCTGTTTTTTTAATAAAAGTGAGGCTTTTAAGTTCATTATTATTCTTGCAATTCTAATTCTTTTTTGCCTGAAAAGGTTCTGGTCTTGTGTGCCTTGAAGAAAATTCAAGGCAATCTTGCTACTGGCAACTTGCAGATATACTTGTTTGCTAAGTTTTTTACGTGGCTTCTCTTTATACAGGTATCCTCTGGGGATAAGAATCAACGAGCAAAGACAGCATTGTGTACCATGGGCGCTTCTGTATTCAGGTTTATTTTTGGTGCTTTAATAACCCTTGTAACCCAGATTGTGTTTTAGTAGCAAACATGTATGAAGATTGAGTGAAATAATCCATGGAGCAGACTCTTGTGCCTCCACTGGCTCAATTCATTATTGATGGCAGAATACGAGTACAATATAGGATTTTTCTTTTTTCTTTTTTTTAATTTATCTGTAACATTAGGGATAATCCTAAGCATAAAAAGAATGAATGAATAACTTTATAAAGATAGAAGATGTTTAAGGATAATAGAAAATGACAAAAATTATTGCCCATGTGATTTTTGGAGAAAGAAAAATTATCATAATGGGATGGTTGATTTTTTTTCTTAGAAAAGTTGACATTTTGGACTTGGTTTATAAAGTTTACTTACATGATTCCTTTGGCTGAAAAGGACACTTGGACATATTCATGCCATAAATTAACAGCCGTTTGGACTCCTGCTTAAGCCGCACTTAGCGATCTATCAAGTGGCCATGAATTTTTACTCTCAAGTTAGGTCGTAGACACTAACCATGTCCAACTTGCTCACAATCTTCAAAATTCTGTCTTGAAAGTCCTTTCATAAGAATGTCAGCAATTTGTTATTTGGATGGGTCCCACATTATGTCTTTTTGTTATTGGTTGAACTTCACTTCTAATTGCAAATCAAAGTTACCTTCCACTAAGCTCTTCATTTTTAATTTTCTTTGCCCAAAATATCAATTGTGTTTAGTTTCATTTTACTGTATCCTCCGAATTGGTGCGGATCCTGATGCTACAAATTCTGAATTTTATTTTGTATGCTGATATCTGAACATTTTTTATTTTTCTGTTTTTATATTGGCAGTGGAATCACTCTTACGAAGTTAGTTGGAGTTCTTGTCCTTTGCTTCTCAAGATCAGAAATATTCGTGGTATGTGATATCTCCTTTGGCTGTTGACACTTATTTTTCTGCTCGGGAATGATAACCTAGTTTTAGTTGTCATAGGCTTATTATTACTTTTTTTTGTGAACAAATTGGATTATTACTGAAATCACGCATTTTCTGGGTTTTTTTTTAGGTATATTACTTCCAGATGTATCTGGCCTTGGTTGTCATTGGCTTCTTGCATGGGCTAGTGTTTCTACCAGTAAGTCCGCATAATTTCCTCTTGCTCTGCTCTTTATGGTAGATCCTAATTGGCTTTGCACAATAGCTTTTGGTCCTTTTCCATTTTTTGGGTTTTGCTGGTCACACGTTATTGATGAAATGAGATTTAGCCTTCGATTTTTGAATAACTAGGTGGCAAGTTAATGATGAAATGTTTTTACATTTGATCTTTATACTTCTAAGTATGCATAATGGAAAGGTTAGTTACCTTGCCAGTCTTGGGAGGATAGTTCTTTATCATGGATCTATATATGAATAAAATATAATTGAGGCAAGCATTTCCAGGTTGCATTGAGTTTATTTGGCCCTCCATCCAAGAGGATAATCATTAAGGAGCAACAGGAAGACATTCCCCCCACCCTTTCTGGACCGTCTTCTTCAGGTTGAATTTAGATTTTAAGGTCTTCAATTTGTGTTCTGCTAATTACATGTTTACTGATCAAGAAAATTTGTTCTTAAGATTATGATTATCCTCTCTCTGTCAATATAGTTTCATGTATATGGTGTTAGAGCAACTTCACTACATGGTTACTGATCTAAGTTATTTTGGTAGTTTTTTACCATCACGAGTACTATACCATATACTTAATTCCCTATTCTATTTAGTGTTACCGGGGGGGGGGGGGGGGGGGGGGGCATCTAAAGCGCGCCTATTGACTAGTAAAACAATCTGACCCTTTTGCATTTAGGTATAGGTTAAGCCTCTACCACTATTTTTATATTTGTTATTTCCTTTAACTTGTAAAACATGTCTGTTTATCTTTCTTTGAACTTACTTCCTGTCAAACATTGTGAAATCAGATCAAGGATTGCATGAATTCTCTTGGAAGGCAAAACTGAATTCTAATTGGCCTTCACTTGGTCCGATCAACTTTTGTTTTCTGACCAAAAAAGTAGTACTACCTCCAGTCCTAATTATATGACCACTTTTGTAGTGCCACTACAAAAATGGTCGTATAATTAGGACCAGAGTAACAAATTTCAGTCATCTTTACAATCCCAATGACAATAAATAAAAAGTCAACAGCAACATTGCATAATGTAGGATTATGTAATCTAAAGTTAATTTTTAATTTTGGACAATTATCCATTGTTCTATCAAGAGTTGAAAGTATCAATCAATATAATGTTCTTATCCATGATAAAAATAAGACCCCCAAGATCAAGTATGCGTTATGTAAAGAGAAATATTTCAAATTTACCACTAATTATTCTATTATGTGAACATTAATTCGATTTTCCCCATTTAAATAGTGCTTAATAAATATTTTCCCACGTTTTACTGAACCTGAACATTCTCTTAGAACTTCGCAAGATTTAGGTCACTCAAATATTTCGATTGCATCGATGCAGATTATATACTCCCTCCAGTCCTTATTATAATATGCTAACTGACAATTCTTACAAACCAATAAAAATAGTTAAAGTCATTAAATTTATCCTAAAATTTAAATAATTTTCAACATTACTCCTGTTAATTACATTAAACTCTAATATCATATTAATTATTACTCTCGTTCAGTACCCTTATTAATTATAGGCATATATGAAAAGAGTATTTAATGTTCTTTGGAAACAAATAAATACCTTATAAATAGGATCAAATACAATTATTAGTAGATGTCTTATAATAAGAAAGCGAGGAATACTTGTATAGAGATTAAGCTTTGTGTGCACACCAACAATTACCCAAGCGGCCTCCGATTGAGAATTTCAATTAGCCCACTTGAAGGCAATAAACAGTATATTAAGAGCATGAGAGAAAAGCTAAGACGCCAGATCTATGATAACCCGCAAAGAAATTTGCCCAATATAATAATTTGTCAATTAAACAGAATTTCAACAATGCTCGCTCAAGCAAAACTGAGGAAATAATACGGGATTACGGATAATTAAATTATTTTAATTTTATGCTATAACAATTATATTTGGGATTCATTGTTTTATTAAAATAATTAAATTAGCGGTTTATATCATCTTTAAATATCATATTTTCATTATTTCAGAATAATGTTAAGATATCTAAGATTTTCTTTTGTGTCCAATGTTGGATTGAACTAGTTATTTTGTCATTGTTAAAAAAAAAATAGTTATTTTGTCTTACCTTTTACTATTTGCTTAAAATAGCCTTACAATAAAATCTCAAGATGGAACACTTTTCATACAACTCAATGTACTCAAGAAACAATCATTTTCCTTTCTTGAAATCATAGCTTCAATCTTGCATAAGTCGTGCATATTATATCATGAACAAGTACTCAAGACAACTATTGTATTTAAGTCAATATACTCCTATAAAATGAGTCTTATATTTCGCATCGGAGTGAGTACCCGCGCAAAATTGCCTAGAAAGGCTTATGTTGATGAGTTATGGAGGTAAGGTTGTGACGGCGACATGATATTGACAATGTTGAAGCCTGGGTTGGGTCGCTTAAATTCTTAAAAAGCCCAAAGTTCTAAGATTTTGCCATTTGGACAAATTCTTAAGTGGAAACTAAGTTCATAACACATAAAATTAACGCAAACCAATACGAAGATTCTAAGATACTTGTACTATAATAAATGGGAAATTACTATAAAGTTTTAAAAAAGGATTTAACCACCCAAAATTTTGATAAGAGTGTGCAATAACAAATTCCAATACAGGAAATAATGACAAATTTATGCTACTTATTTGTCATTGAAACTTTTTTATTACCGTGAAACAATTATTGTTAAAGGATATTTTAATAATTTGCATAGTTGTAATTGGTAGTTATTATGAGTCATTTCATCACAATATATAAGTGTGGGGTAAACCTATAATTGCCCATTCCTTAAAAGTCCAAAAGCACCCGTGAATAAACCCTAAAAACTCTCTCTCTCATGGCGCTCTTTGCAGGCCTCCTCTGTAAGTCTTCTGCCTTGCTGACAGCGTCTTTGCCGCCGACGAGCCTTCTCTCGAGCTTCAACCACGGTAGAAGTGCAGATCGGACCTTGTAGAGCCAAGAGCAAGCGAGTTTTAGATCGGAACAAAGACTTACAGTGGCGGCCACCCTTTTTCTCCAACGTCGGCTCTCCTCTGGTCTCCGTCCTCATCGTCTCTTCAGTTGTGGTGGCCCTCTGCTGTCTGAGTTCAATTGTTGCCCTCTCTCATCTCTGGTAGTGGGAGCTTTTGTCACGATGTCTCCCCATCCGTTAGTCTCCAGCGAAGGGGACGTCGCCGGCGGTGGGAGCTATGTTCCTCTTTGTTTTTTTTCTTTTGCTTTTCTTTTGTGGGTGCATCTGTCTATGGTCTTTTTATAGGTTGCGCCTGTCTGTTTCCATTTTGTTTTTGTTTTCCTTCTCTATGTCTCGTCGACGGCTGTGATGTTTGCTTGTATCGTTTTCTTTCTTATTTGTCTTCAGGTGTTTTGCTCCTCTGTGGTTTTGGATTTGTGATTTTGGGGGAAGGGTTCTTGGTATGGGCAATTGTAATTTGTGCTTTATCTTTGAAAGGATCATTGCTAGATTTGGTCGGTGGTGGTGAATTCAAATCTATGGAGTTGGCTTTAGTTTGCTCAATAGGTGTTTGCCGGATTTTCTTGATTGGAGGAAAAGAAGTATTTTCAAGGTCTTCCCTTATTTTCTTTCTGAGGTTGGGTTGTTTTTGTTTCTTGTCTCATGTCAGGGTGTTTGTGTAGCTGATCTACCAGCTTATCCTTATGAGAATGTGTGCTCGATAGGATAGGTTTTGCGACCAACACCTTCTTTCTTGTCCCTTCTAACCTTGGATATTCAGGAATTCGATACAGTCTCTCTACTTTTATTCCTTCCTTTTCAGTGATTTTGGTTATTCATCTCTCTTTCATTTGGTTTGTACTGTTTAATGTGTTTGGGTTCCTGTTGTTCTTGTTCTTGTTTTGGTTTATTTATTTTAGTTGTAATTATTCTGGTTTATTTTATTTCATTTGTAATAGCTATGTTTTGATGTATCCTTTGATTTGAGTATTAATATAAGTTTGTTTTGACAAAAAAAAAAAACCTATTGTTTTCTATTAGATTATATTCCTCAGAAACATAGATAAAGTTTTCTCTTGAAGTCAAGGTGCAAGGTCCTTATCCTATTACTTTACATGGCATTGAAACTACTCATCAAGATCCTATTGGTTCCTGGACTCCATAACTAAGGAGAGAAACACGTTAAAGATATCTGACTGTTGTTCAAACGCAAAGAAAGAGGCAATATGGAGCTACACGCTAACGCAATCTGATCGTTCATCCTTTGTCTAGATTTGTACACTTCTGTGCTCTGACTGAAGGCTTGACGCACAAAAGGAGCCCCTACGATTTGAACTGAGAACCAAGAATGAGAGGCGATCTTCGTTCTTTTCCTATCAAGATCCACATAGAAACTTTGAGCCCATACTTTCTCACCACCAAGATCTGAAAGACGCTTTGCACCAAGGACTAACAAACCAGCGGCGATCTGCATACACCACCAAGATCCACAAAGAAAAATGTTCTCTCACCACCCAGATCCGTTAAAACATCTGGGCTCATGACTTCAAAAACTTGTAAACACAAGATCGAGAGGCGACAATTTGAGCCCAAACGCACGTAAAAGAAAGAGGTGATTTGCTATTTTTCACGACTTCAAGAACTTGTATAAAAGACAAAACACTCGCATCTTTGACACCACCAGTCCAACTCTAAACTCAAAATGGCAGAAAGGAAAACATCGATTTGGCAAACTTACCATTTTCTCACCCACTATTCCTGCATCCTGTGGAGACCTAAGGCTTTACAATCATTCCTCAAGTCTTGATTGGCTTGTAGTCACTCAAAGAGGATCTTACTAAAAGGTAAGCATAAGGTTGGTTTTATTGATGGCTCTTGCAAGTAGTCCAACCAAGCAGATACCTTGCATGACCAATGGGAATGATGCAATGTTGTGGGCTCACCATTTATGGAGCAACCTAAAGGAACTTTTTGATAAGAAAACGGGCTCATGGATATTTGCTCTCCACTGGGAAATTAATTTTCTTAGGAAAGGCCCCTCTTTTGTCTCTAGCTATTTTTCAAAATTAAAAGAACTCTGGGAAGAGCAGTCTATTCTTATTAATATCCCTTCCTGTCAGTGTGCAACTTCCACGGCCTATGCCGACTTGCTTTAACAATAGAAGTTATTGGAATTCCTGATGGGTTAAACAAATCCTATAGTTAAGCGCATAGTCATATTTTGCTTATGATACCCCTACCATCTGTTGGACAAGCCATTGGAATGATTTTTAGAGGATGAAGCTCAACGTTTTACCACAACTCTTTAGCAGACATCCTTCACTAAAGGGATAGCTATGGTTGCTAAAGGAAGAGGACGTGGCCAAGTTTGTGGTTGTAGCAATCCTAATATGGAATGCTCTCATTATGGAAAAATGGGGCATATTAAATAACATTGTTTTCAAATTGTGAATTTTTGAGGCAATAAACCAAAGCAAGGGAACGATTCTTCTGTCAATTGGGCATCTAGTAAATTAACTCATGTTGAAAATGCACTCATTCACACAGCTAGTATTACAACACCAACTTTTACTTAAGAGCAATACCAGTGTTTGTTGGAGCTCCTCATAAAGGATTCTGAGCCTACTATCAATGCTCTAGCGGGTACAGGTTTAGCTATTCCCTCTACTTATTCTAAATCAGATTCATGTTTGGTTATTAATTATGGGTCAACTACTGATATGGTTGGCAACCTGAGTCTTTTAAATAAATATGAAGAATATGAGGGTCCCATAAAATCAATTAGATTACCTAATGGCACAAAAGTACAAGTAACACATGTAGGTAGTGCTTCTATAACTGATAATTTCACGGTAAATGGGATCTTAAATGCTCAATCTTTGGAATTCAACCTACCATCTGTAGCCAAATTAGCAAAGGAATAATAATGTACCATTAGATTTTTCCCTCACTTCTGTTTACTGTATGGCCTTTAGGATGGCAAAATGATGGTGATTGGTAATTAAGCTGGTTGAAGGCTTATACATTTTGAAAATTACTAATAGAACATGTAATGTGGTTAATTCTGTTCAAAGAACATGTAATGTGCTTAATTATGCTCAAAGTAGTATTCAAAATCTTGATATAAATCAAATGTGCATGTGGCACCGTAGACTTGGGCATGCCCTTTTTATTGTAATGAAATACCTTGGTTTCAAATGTAGTGACAAGGACATTATGAATAATAAATGTGAGATATGTGTTCAATCAAAATAAACTCATTTCCCACTTGCTTCAAGTTGTATTAAGAGTGTTCATTGTTTTGAGCTATTACATCTTGATGTATAGGGTTCATATAGGGCTTTAACACAGTGAAGGATATTCCTATTTTTTTAGCAATTGTTGATGATTTTTCTACAACAACATGGACTCTATTGATAAAAAATAAAATTGAGATGACAACCTGCATTTAACACTTTATGGCTTATGTCTTCACTCAATTTTCAGTTTCAGTTAAGATACTTAGAAGTGATAATGACACAGAATTTATGGACAATTAATTAAATCAATATCTCAAGGGTAAAGTTATTGTTCACCAAACCTTATGTCTTTATACTCCGGAACAAAACAGAGTAGTAGAGAGAAAGCATGGAACCATATTTCAAGTTGCTAGAGGTCTCATATTACAATTTGGGCTGCTATCTAAAATCTTAGGTTATAAGACCCCTTCGAGATTGTAGATGGGATTCCTCCGGCGCTTGATAACTTGAAAAACTTTGGGTCTTTGGCTTTTGCAACAAACTTATGAAGTAATGACAAACTGAAAGCAAAATCTGTTCCTTGTCTTTTTTGGTTTCCCTGGCAGTCAAAAGGGATACATATTATTACTTCTGGTTTTAATTATAAGACAAAGTTGACTTTTTTTAGAAGGATTAAGGAAGTTAAATAAGTTACTTAATCATTTCATATTGTGTATTTTTAAATTATATATTAGTTTATTAGTCAAACTAATTAGTTTGAAGAAAAAATAAAAATAAAAATACTCTAAAATGATTTAATTAGCTTCCTTAATCTCTCCAAAAAAGTCAACTATATCTTATAATTAGGACTGGAGGGAGTACTTAACTTGAAAAACAAATATTTTTGTAAGTAGCCATGTGAGTTTCCTTGAAAATAAATTTACTTTCAAATAAACTGACTCATATGATTTAAGTGAAGATTGCAGGGAATTTTAGCATATGTTCTAGATTCAAGGCCAGAATCATCTACCATCCTTAATGAAGCGCCCAATGAGGTGTTATGTAGACCCACTAAAGAAAGACCAACACCAATTTGGTCCGAAGACTATATATATTCTCTATTGCAGGCTAAGTAAGATAAATGTCTTTATAGCATCCATAAATATGTTTTTTATGATCACATATATGCATCTCATATGTGTCTTTTGAGTTCAATTGATTCTATATGCATGAACCTAAATATTATGAGGATACTATTAGAAGATAACGGCACTTAGAATATTGTACCACTACCTAAAGGTCAAAGGGCTATTGGATGTAAGTGAATATACAAGATTAAATTTCCTTTGAATGGAATGATAGATAAATTTAAAACTATATTAGTTGCTAAAGGATATAATCAATTGAGAATGCATATATTATCATGAAACATTTTCTCCTGTTGTAAAATGTTAACCGTTAGACCTATTCGATCTCAAATTGGTTGCCATGTATGAATGGGAATTACATGAAATATATGTGTGTGATACCTTTTTGCAAGGGGATTTAGATGAGGAATTATACATGAACATTCCTCAAGGTTTTGAAAGTAAGGGGGAGCACATGGAATGTAAGTTAAACAAATCTTTATATGGCCTAAAACAAGTTTCGAGGCAATGTAATGATAAGTTGTTAGAAGCTTTGATTCATGCTAGATTTAAGCAGAGTGAGTATGATTATTTCCTTTTAATTAAAAATTGTGATGATGGTGTTTTCCTAATTCTTGTTTATGTTGATGACTTATTAGTAACTGGAAGAAGTGTAAAAGGGATAGATGAATGGAAGTCTCTTGTGCATAATAATTTTAAAATCAAGGATCTCATTTTTATGAAATATTTTTTAGGAATAGAAGTTGATAGATCACAAAAGGGGATTGTCTTGTGTTAAAGAAAATATGTTTTAGATATTATGGCTGAAACAGACATGAGTGACTATAAATGTAATACCCTAGATTTTATAATAATAATAATAATAATAAATGGATAGATAAAAATAAATTTAAATTAGAATCTAATAAATGATTTGTCATTATTTTATTCATTAAACTAGCAATAGTTAAAAGCCCAACCCATAGCAAACCCTAATTTCAACTATAAACCTAGGTCTAGTCATCTAACCCTAGCCATCACTCATTAGTTCCCTCTCTGAAAATTCTTTGCGACAGAACTTCTCTTCTAGGAGCTTAGCAAACACGGAGACCAGGTAATCTTAATCCCTAGAACACGGTTGATTTGTCATGATATTAATCAATTCACATCGATTATTGATTATAGTATGATCTCCTGTATGCACATTTTTTTCCGTCTCGTTTTGCGTGAACCCATGCTCCTTCTATGCGTCCCTTTTGCATTTGTGTGACTTGTAGTTCAGTTCGCATCATGTTATTAATTTAGGGTTTCCTTTAGTTCCAACGGGGTTCACACTGTAGTGCTTTCTTTTTCTTTGAAACATTACTCCTTTCATGCGTCCCTCCTGTACTATTTCGTTTTGTTTTGATTCATATAACTACTACTTTTAATGATAATGATAATAGTTGTACTGTTTCTTTCGCTTTTGATTCATATAACTATTACTATTATTACTACCTTTTTCTTTTATTTTCTATTCTGTTTGAATGCATATGTATATATAGATTTGAAAAGAATTTTATTTTTATTTTTAAATTTTCATTCTCTTTTATTTTTGTTGTGTGATTGAAATAATTTAATTGTGGGAGGATAACTTTGGGATGGTTCCTCCTAAAGTGATAAACACACTTTTAAGGCTTTATGCCTTCGAAAATTTATTTGATGTGAGCCGATATATCCGTTCTTCCCAAAGTAGTGTCTGGCAGGGTTTCCCGAGACACTAGTAGCAACTTTGGGAAGAGGTGTGCACACTAGGAAGAAATTATGATATGGCCAATTTTGATGATTTGTGACTGGTAGGGTTTCCCGGATCTACCATGGTTCTCTTCCCACTAAATAGACTGGCAAGGTTTCCCAGGTCTAAATAAATTTAAAAAGATAATGATTAATTTGGTTGCAATCACCGCATGATTGCATATATTTTATAATTATTTTATTTTATTTCAATTTATTTATTTACTTACTTATTTATTTTATTTTATTTTATATTACCTTTACCTAATTAGGATTACCAGCGTTTGCTGATGTTTGTATTCTTGGGCTGCGATGATCCTTCGGGGGAGCAGAATTTCAGTGAAACAGGTTTCCAAGGTTGGGGCTAGCAGTTAGAAGTAAGGAAGACATTCCATGAGTTCTAGTTATTTATTTTATTTTATTTTATTTTTCGAAATAAACTTTTTGTTTAAGTTTAGATTTATTTCATGTAATAAGAAGCCTTGCACTTGTCCCGTACAAGTGTGGCGGTGACACCTCCCAAAGTTAATTATTTTGGATTTTTAGCTATTATTTATGAAAACCATAGAAGTTTTACGTTATTTTAACTCTAGAAATTCGAGGGTGTTACAATAAACCACTTGGAGTTCTTTTAGTACAAAATCAGAAACCGATGCCTTTTTGTCGGAAAATGTGGATGATTTGTTGTGGCATCCAGAGCATTATAGAAAATTGATTGATAATTTGATCTATTTAACTATGACACGTCCCCCGACATATCTTTTTGTGTGTAGCTTCTAAGTCAATTCACGCAAATGTTAACAAAAGAACACATGGTTGCTGCCTTGAATGTTCTAATTAAGATATTTGAAAGCAACACCTAGACTTGGAGCACTACTTAGCTCAGAAGGAGATCTTGATCTTGAGTGCTTCTATGATTTTGATTCGACGGTGTGAGCCACTACAAGAAGATCAATTAGTGATCGTGTGATAAAATTTGGAGGATCTTTGGTATTATGGAAAACTAAGAAGCAAGCTACAGTGTCAAGATCTTCAGCAAAATTATAATATAGGGTTTTGAGCATGGTTGTATAAGAGATTGTATGGACATTAGGAATGGTTAGATACTTAAGGATTGTAAGAGTTTATTGTGATAATATGGCAACAATCCACATAGCAAACTATCACGTGTTTCATGAAAGAATTAAACATATTGAAGTGAATTGTCACTTCATCAGGAAAAATTGAAGAAGATATTGATTGATTTAAAGCATGTCAAATATGAAGATTGTTATCTACTGACTAAGACGGTGGAAAAGAGATTCAACAAAGATTGTTAGTCAAGTTGTCTATTGTAAATATTTTTAAGCATCCAACTTAAGGGAAAGTGTGAAACATTTGTTATTAAAAGATATTTTAGTAATTTGCATAGTTGTAATTGGTAGTTATGATGAGTCTTTTCATCACAATATATAAGTGTGGGGTGAACCTAATATTGTGTATCAAATTATATTCTCCAGAAAAATACATTAAGTTTTCTCTCGAAGTCAAAGTGCAAGATCCTTATCATATTAGTTTACAGTTACTAAATCTCTTCTTTAAGATCTCATAATTATTTCAAAGAAATTATGCAACCTAATTTAATTAAAATACTGAAAGTAAGCCCCTTCCTTGAATTTATTTTACACAGCTTAAAGCAGTATTCTTTTTAACATATTCATTATGTGTTTATACATATATTAAAAATCATTCATAAACAATTAATATCTAAAATTATTGAACGAAAAGGATAAATTAACAACATCCTCTCAATACGTCTCAGCCAATGAATCGAGTGACATAGGGACGGTCCATGGTCGTTGACGGAAAACGTTGTTTTATGATGTGGCATTTGTTTCGTATGTTACAAATCATATCGGTTCTCCCTTCCCTTTGCTACAAGTGTAACGACAGTGATTAAATCTCAGACACTTCTATTTAAACTAAAAGCATAACTTCGAGCAAAAAAAAATAACTAAAAACTAAAAGCATAACAGAAATTTCATATGGCTAGAGGCTAGTTCGAACCTCAACCTTCACGTGATCATGACGAGCTGTTGCTGCCAAAAGTGTTGGTGGCTAGATTTAGAGGCGAAGCTTGAAACAAAGCGAACCTCATTGTACGGATCTTTGATGATCGATATGTGTCTTTAGATTCCTCAAGATCAGCATCACATGTTAAAAGAACCCACTCACCTTCCTCATCTAAATACTTCACACCAATGTTACTCAAATCATCTACATTGAATCTTCTTGCTATCTCCATTTTTAGTTCTCTAAACCCCCAATTAGGTTGCAAGCTAAAACGAATCTTCTCATCCCCAAATGTAGCTTTCACCCTAAAAGCACCACCGTCTCGTGCATTGTTCCACCCACCACTGTTTTCCGGCAACGGCAGCGGAGGTAAGACCTCAACAGTACTAGGATGCTCACCAAGTGATGATAGCTTCTGCTCAAGAGCTCTCAGCTGGAGCGACGCTTCTGGGTTTTCTGCCATTAAAACATCCCCACCACCACCACTAGACGTGGCGTTGGCGGCGTTGATGATGGTGGAAGTTTGGCTGCAACAAGAGGGCGGAGATTTTAATGTTGTCGCGCCGCCGCTGTGGTGGTGGCTATATAAGCCGTGCTCCGGACGATGAGGATTATTATTATGAAGGTTCTTAGAATGGTCGCTGGTGTTTGATGATTGAGAAGGATCAGTGGCAGAAGACAAATTTGTGGAGCTCAATTCTGGGAAACTGGAGTAGAAAGAACCGATCTGAATGGCTCCGTCAGCACCTTGTACTGAATCGATCACAAGCTGAAGTTTCCTTAACGAGTGTCCTACCTTCTTTATTTTCCTCGAAGGCCACCTTGTAATCCCATGTTGTCTGCATATCCTTTTCAGAGTCGTCGGACACACTGCAGTTAATTCAACACAATTGAATTCAGGTTAATTGGGAATTAAAAATAATGAACAAGATTGATCAAGTATTACTCTATTGGCTAATTAATATGAAACATACTCCTCCACTCCTATATTAAGAGGCCAACTATAAAAGAAGAATGGATTGGTATAAAAATGAATGCTTATTTTTTCAGTTTTGTTTATATAATTAATGTTTATTTACAATTTCCTTCACTCATTAAATTCCTAATCACATTTTTCAATAGAGTAAAAGTAGGGAAAAAAATTTTAATTTATGACATATTTAATGATTTAACCCACAATTATTATTTCTTATGAATTAGTTAAAATATATAGACAGGAAGGAAGGGTGAAATGATGTTAATCCTAAATATAAAGTAATTTTCTTATTTATCAATATTTTCTTAATCAACCTATATTCTGTATTGACACTCCATGAATAATAATAATTACGGCCGAGGCCGAGATGAGGGGATTAAGGGGCTTATGTATACCGCCGATGCTCTTGGCAGCATCTTTAAGGCTTCCTGCAAAGTATTGCCGGAGAACCGGCAAGCTGATTGTCTTCTCGGCCTTGGTTCGTCTCTTCTCGCCTGATTTTCTGCCTCCGGAAGATGATCGCCGTCCGCCACCACCGCCAAAAGCATAAGATTCTCCTCCGCCCTCTACACTCATCGCTCTGGACGCTGCTGCTGCTGAATTCGCATGATGAACTTGTCCATAATCTGAAAATGTCTGGCCATTATCATTATTATTACTGCAGAATCGCCAGTTGGTTGTCACTTTAAACTCTTGTTTTGGTTCTTCTAAGTATTCCAACGACACGACCGACACGCCTTTACCCTTGTGTTGTGTTTGAGCCTCCATCATATGAGCAATCCACGACGATTCTTTTGAACATGACGCTGCTTCATCTAAATTATCACAATTAGACCCACCAAACTCTAGAGTTTCTTCTTTGTGATGGGCCCCACCACCCCCACCTTTTGAAGATGAAACCGCCGCCGCAGCAGCCAACATATCTCCAACTGTAAACGTGAAATCTTCTTCTTCCTCCCCCATCTGTTTGTTGTCCATGGCAACATGGAAACTCCGGCAAGCTTGTTGCACAACAATGCACAACAAATTCAGCAACTGCTTTTGTTCTTCGCCGTCATGGCAATTCTTGGGTAAGAAAAACTCCAGCACGAAATCAGCGGCGGCTCCGGTGTAGACACTGCGGAGGGGGATAGCGACAGCGGCGCGCAAACCAAACATAGCGGCGTGGTGAGAGAGAGGGTACTCGGTTTTGCTGAAGGCGGTTATGTCGGTGGCGAAGCATGGCTTGGTGGTGGTGAAGGCGGTGCCAACAATGCCTTGGCCTCTAAGGAGGTGGTACTCAGAGCAGACTTCTTGGAACCCCAGCAACTCTAAATCAGCCACGTAGCAGGCGGAATCTACGGTGGACAAACAACCTACGAAGTTGTCGTTGGGACATAATCCAGCCTTGCCTTGTTGGGCACAGGGCGACCAAGTGAGAGCTAAAGGCAAATTATGTGTCTTGCACACAGATGTTAATACCTCCACTATTTCATTTAGTGCAGCTAGGTACAACTCGTCAAATACCTATAAAAGCAACCAAAACGCATTCATATAGGTGTAATCTTGGGCATATATATGTATATATTGTCTGAATCTAGTTTGACTCATCAGATTCACTAGTTCTCTTACCTTCACAGCCGGAGAAATAAGGTTCTGGCAAGTGTTCTTGTTAAAATCAACAGTCTGCACGCAGATCATATATATGCTTATGTGAGAGATCTTATATATATGTGCGTGCGTGGTGTCACTTTATTTGTAATTTAATGTAAAAACATTATGACGATGATCAATCAATCATGTGTGTGTGTGTTTCTTTTCTCCTTTTTGTTATTTTACAACAAACAATCCCGCTTCCAGATCAAGTGTATTGCAATATATTTGTTAAGTAGCCCTAGAAGGTAGAAGAATGATATATTAAAGAGAAAAAATAAAGGAAAATTACTATGAGTTCTCTTAAAAGAAATATAATCATCAAAAAGTCTAAAAAATGATAAGATCTAGTACAGGTATTAACAACATATTCACTCACTTGTTACAAGATTTTATAGTGATGTCATTTTTTCATTAGACCTCACATGGTTTTCGCATTCAAAACAAAAGATGATAAATTTGAAGATGTTGGTGTCGTTGGTTACTGGTTAGTCTATGGGGTTATTAGTTAGTTAAGTAAGAAATGTTTCATCACTTGCTAGATGCATATGGGAAAATAGAAAAAGATTGTCCAAGAGAAGAAGAAAACCTGTAGAGAATGGCAGACATTGTCAATCTGTGGGTGATAATCGATGTTGTGACTGGTCATTAAAATCTCAACAACGCCAAGGCAAGTCCCACTGCCTCGCTCAAACACGGGAAGGGCCAAAGATCCACGCAAATCATAGTGCAGTGGTGCATAATTTACATAAGAAACATACTCATGACTTTTGAAAAACCGAACACTAGTGGGGGTATTCCACTGATAATGATGATGATCCGGCAACTTTCCTAGGACTACTCGAAACTCTTCTGCAGAAGATTCCTCCTCGGCAGCAGCGAACTGATGATGATGATGATAAAAACCCTTGGAAACATTTCGGTAACATTCAAGATTCTTATTACCGTTTGGATCATCAACTAGGGATGATCTCCTAGTGGGTACCCATATCTGTAGAAATATGTTGGTATTTTTGGTGTATTCTCTTAGGTAACCCACGGCAAGGACTAATCTTTCTTTGACTGAGGAAGATGGTCCAGGATTTGCCTTTGGTCCGATCCACCATCTTTTGCCGACTTCGGTGCTTGCAACCACAAAGCTTTCGGATTGGAATAAGAAGGGGAAATTATTACTACTCACCTCTGATGATTGATCTTGTTGGTGATAGATTTGGTGGTGATGGTGTTGATTTGGGTCTGACGAGGAGGGTGACCAATAATTGTGGAAATTAGGGTCACTGTTGATGAGAGAAGGGGGATTTGTGATGTTGTATGGTCCTCCAGTAGTGGTTTCCAGCCAACAACCATGTGCGAAGAGCTCGTCAATGAAATCCCCTTCTACTTCTGAAACTGGGGCAGTAGTAGTACCGTCTGATATGGTCTCAAATGCTGAATTGCTGTGTACTAAGGCCGCACCATATTCCATGTTGCTTATATGCCTCAACTTAAGATTCTCTCGATAGATCCTACACACACACACTCGTTACATTAGAATTATACGAAAACATAAATAAGCAAATCTTTCCCAAACAAGGGTTTGAATTAAGAGGGTTTTTGACAATATGTATGAAAAAGAGACGAGTCCTTCCTTGGAAGGCTGTAACATTTATACGTACAGATGGAGTGAAATAAACACAGAATAACCTCAAGGTAAGATAAACAAATTAAGAAATAAAAATCCCATCATTATGCACTTTTTTGCCAAGAAACCTAGATGTTGGGGGTAAAATCTTGTGAGGAGTTGCAAAGAAGACAAAAAAGGGCAAAGCTTTTATTGTTGGAAGAGTATTAGTTTCTTAGCATGCAATTAAATAGAGAAAATTAAAAACAAGTATTAAAGACTTACCTTGTGATTAGATCGACAAGTGCTCAATGATCGGCCTTGGGATCGGAAGTGTTGGTAGTAGCAGCAGCAATAACTGGGAAGGGATTAGGATTTGAGGACAGTGACCAGAGTAAAAGCAAGAAAGCTTAGTTGCAGAATAAAGAAACTAATGAAGGAAGAGCTCATCAGAGGTATGAGCATATTGATGTGAGTAAGCAAGACAGAGAAGGGTATGATATATTATGGAATTGGAAATATAAAAAAGGGTAATGACGACGTTGTTCAATTATCTATGTCAATGTGCGTGTGACTATATTTATATATATATAAATACAATAGCAGAGTTTAAGAATGTTCAAGTTGAATATAAAAGGAGAAGGGGAGGGGAAGGTGCTGCTGGGAGAGACTTAATTAGGCTCGCTCTCCATCTGCCACGTGGCGATCCTACAATTTTAGTGTTTTATGTTTTTGTGAAAAATCGACGATGCCAGGGATTGCGTACCCGTGCACGATATCGGCGAAAATGGTGTCTCTCTGTATATCAATTCAATCAAGTTGATGGCATCCATGTCCATGATATTGATGAGCATGGGGAAGAGGTTTAAATTTTCTACTCACTTCACTTAATTTCCCGGGGAAAGGAAGAAATCACTGTTAACTCGTTAAATTTATCATAAATTAATTTTTTTTTTTGTAATTTTACCTATATTAAATACAATTTTAAATATGAGAGGAAAAAAAAGAGAGACAAAAGTACTCTTTCTGACTGTTTTATTTATAAGAGCTCAATAATCGAATTATGTAGTTTAAGAAAATGATTAAAATTAATTAAAAATAATAAATGTGTTTTAAATAATTTTTTTTTCTAGTAAATATGGCCTTATTTATAACTCACGAGTGGTAACTAAGAGAGAAATAGAGTAAATATAATTATCATCAACCTTTAAAATAAGGGCTAAAGGGAAATTTTACATTGAAAATATAAAAAATGAAGTAATTTTTCTCTAAATGTTATCCCAATTAATTTTAACTGTTAATTCATCAAATATGTTGAACCAACAGTCCACATGTCATCTATGTCAATTTTGTTAATTTTCAAATTTGCCCAGGAAATCCACGTGTAATCTAGCTACTTTATTTTTTTTCGAGGGTTAGATTTAAAATTTTCATGGTAAACTTGTACCTTAACAAAAATGATGTGGAGGATATGTGAGACTACTAGCTCATCATATTTCATCAACTAACGAGCAAAATTAATTGGAATAACAATCATAGTAAAATTGCTCTATTTTTACGCTTTCAAAGCAAAAACAACCCCTTGAAAACTTTTGTGGCAAAATTTCCCCTTTAAACTTTTTAATTAATGCAATTTATAAAATAAATACGGGGAAATGGAAAAAAATTATTAAATGTTTATACAACTATTGTCGGACTCTTATAAAAATAATTAATACAATTTAAATTTTAGACTCTTGTAAAAATGACTAGAGGAACTATTAATTACTTTTCAAGTGACTTATACTCCTTTAATCCTATTTGTGATCTACTTCATTTTTTTCGAGGTTATATTTAAAAATTTTTAAGGTAAATTTGCACCTTAACAATAATGATGTAGATAGTATGTAGACTATTAGCTCATCATATTTCATCAACTAATTGTCAAAATAACTGGAATAACAATCATGGTAAAATTGCTTCATTTTTACACTTTCAAATAAAAAAAGACCCCCTGGAAACTTTTTGTGACAAAATTTCGCCTTTAAACCTTTTTATTAATGCAATTTATAAAATTAATATGGGGAAATGGAAAAAAAATATATTAAATGTTCATACAACTATTGCCAAACTGTTATAAAGATAATTAATACAATTTAAATTTTAGACTTTTATAAAAAAGACTAAAGGGACTATTAATTACTTTTCAAGTGACTTATACCCCCTTGGTCCTATTTGTAATACTTTGATAATTGAATTATACAACTTAAGAAAGTGATTAAAATAATTAAAATAATAAGTATATCTTGAAATAATTTTTTTTTTCCTCATGAATATGCTTAGTGTAAGTAAGAGAGAGAAATATAATAAACATAAATATCACTAACCATTTAATTAATGTATATAATTATTGAGGGGCATAATGAAACAAAATTGAGATAATTATTATTGTTATGAATATTCTTATTATGTGGATGTCCATTGACCCATAATTTCCAAATACAGGATGACATGGTATATACGCATAGTAATCTACTATTTGCATCCTTCTATAAATAGAGGTCTCCTGTAACTATTCATTAGACTTGAATGAGAATTCAATTCATCTCTCTAGAATTTCCTCTGACTTCTCTCTAGAATTCTTTCAGTTTTATAACACGTTATCAGCACGATGGTTTTTCTAACCATCTGAGCCTCCGTCCATCACTCATCTTCTCTCTTTCTTTTGATGCTACTGCGATGCCTTCACCGTCATCTTCTTCTTCTCAATCTGCAGACTCCTGATGATGCTTCTAGATCTGTCTCCAACCACTATCTTAAGATTATCATCATCTTCTTCCTCCTCTGCCATCTTCCGCCAAGAATTTCAGCATACCAATGCTTTAACTCAATTTTCCAGAAACCTTCTTATTATTCCCTTGTCTGGTCTCAAGCTTTTGCTTCCTCAAATCTCAGCTTTCTCAAATCTTGGAAAACCGGAGAACAAGGGAAAAGCAAGAGACAACCGAATAAATTGGCCAACTCTTCATGTGGTCTCAGCAATTAAACTACCATATGAAATTAATGCATCCTTTGCTAGTTTGATGGTGACGTATATTTCATCCCTCTTCAGATTTGTACTTTTCCAAATGTTCTTCTCCTTCTTCAAAGAGCCACCCCTCCGACTTGTTTTCTGTGTTGTGTTCCAAGTCTCAATCCTTAGCCGTGAACCCTGTCATAGCGCAAGAGCTCAGGTCCTGTTTAACAAAAAAAAAAAAAAAAAAAGGAGGGAGTCTTAAGTTGGTCTTATGTATTTCAGCCGCCTTCCTCCTTTCATTTCGTTTCTTTCATTTCATTTTCTCTCTTTCTTTCGTTCCTTCATTTCCTTCATATTTTTGTCTTTTTCCTTCCATTAATAATTGCCCCACATTTTCAATTGATCCTCCTATTTTCGTCTTTTTCTTCTTTCTTTTCTATTCCCGTAGCTCTAGGTTGTTTGATCAATTCAAATAGTGGGCCCAATTTAAATTATTATCACAATCTCCAGTTCATCATCTATTCTTCTTCGTCTTTTTCATAATTTCTTTTTGCTCTGGTCTGCCGACAGTGAGAGAGTGAGAGAGAGTTAAAAAAAAATTATTATTATTAAAACTGTTGGCAGAAACAGTTCCAAAAAAAAAAAAACTTTTTCTTTATTATTATTTTTATTAATTTGACTCCAGATTGGAAGTCTAGATTTAATTCTTTCTTTTAAGTGTTTTAATTTAACATTTTATTATTGTGACTAACATTTACTTATGTGTATTTAATTTTATTGTTATTAACTTTCCTAACATTTACTTTTATGTCACTAACATTTAATTTTATTGTCACTAACATTTATTTATTTTTCATAAAAGCACACTATATATTAGTGGGCTCCATTTATTTATAATTTATTTACTGCTTTATTTTTCATGGTGGTAACACTAGTATAGTGGGCACCATTTATTTTATTCTTTTACATTTATTTATTTTTCATGACGGCACACTAGTATCTATTAGTGGGCTCTATTTATTTATTTTATTATGCTTTATTTACTTTTCATGGTTGCGACACTATATATTAGTGGGCTCCATTTATTTATAATTTATTTACTGCTTTATTTTTCATGGTGGTAACACTAGTTTAGTGGGCACCATTTATTTTATTATTTACTGCTTTCTATATATTATATATATATTTGCATTTGCATATGCATCCTCTTTCTTACCTTTGGATGAGATAGGTCTCGCTGTGAGTTTACTACCATTCCTATTTCATCTTCTTTTTATTTATTTAGCACGTTTATTTCCAGTCATTTATTTTATTTATTTACTGCATTATATACCCCTTCTCTTTTATTTTTATTTATTTATTTACAATTTATATATTCCCCTACCCTTTTTATTATTTATGGCAACGACACTAATATATACATATTAGTGGGTTCCATCTATTTATTTTTATATTTTATATTTATCCTGATGAAAAATTGTTAAAGGCCATATGTATCATGAGATTAAAATGCCATGGAGATATGAGGCATAAATTGGCCTGATAAATGAGGCATAAATTGGCCTGAGACCATGAGAAGGCATAAATTGGCTAGAAGCCAAGTGATAAATTAGCTTGAAGTTAAGAGGCAAGTTGGCCTGAAGCTAAGAAGACAAATTATGAAACACGGCTCGATCCATAATTTTGTATGCCATCAATTGTAGAAAGGCCTCAAAATTGTATATTTGGCATTAAATATTCCCTCATATTATGAGACAAGGGATTGTATGATCATGGATGATTGTAAATAAATATATCCAATTTGCTCTTGCAGTAGCAAAATTGTGATTAAGTCAAGAAATATTGTGGATTAATTTCTTGCCATGATCAAACAAATCAGTGAGTTATGGATCATGAATTTTTATCCAACTTCATTCCCAAAAGTGAATGAAGCAAATATATTATTATGGTTGTTTTGTGATTTCTATGATTATAACAATTTTTGTGAATACGGGAGAGGAATGATCATAAACAAAATAATTAAACAAAAGGAAATATTATTTCAACAAAGTTTAATTGCGAGTGGCTCAACATCATTACAAACTTTAATCATCTCATTCTGAAGATATTTAATGTCTTCTTCTTTTGCTTCTCTTGAGATGGGATCCAGATGAGGCAAAGCTCTTCGTAATATCGAGATTTGCGTCATAAGTTTCTTGAGCTTCTTGTGTGGCCACTCAGTTAACCCTCCTTTTTGATAGATTTTTTGTATGGTGTGAGTAGACATATTTAATTGTTTACTCGCTTCATCAAGGGTTAAGTGAAAATAATTTCTTAAATCATGGAGCGTTGTTTTCTTTATTCTTTCTCGTTGCTCCATAGATAACCTATATAATTCACCCTGGTTAAGGGATGAAGTATCATAGGGTATACTTACTGCAGGTTGTTTTCCTTTGCCTAATGAGTGTTCAATATTGGTTTGAAATGAACTTCCATGGAGGTCATTTGGATTTATAGCCCATTCCGAACCAACACAGAGAACCTCATGATAGGCTAATACAGGATCACGCATCAAGATATATCCTGATGCTTGTAAATCTATACAATACTGTGTCAGAAATTGTTTGATTTCTTCAAAATTTTTCTTTGTGAAATCAAACATTGGAAGCCTGTCAGTATTATAAGATTTATCCTGTACTTTTTCAAATAAAACAGCATGGGTAATCATACCTGTTCTTCTTCCGTGAACTTCAAGTTTATGGTACTGGAGTTCGTTGGTATGTATGATCTCTCGTAAAACATGACAACAACTACATTCCAATAAGCTAGTTGTTGCTAATTGACTTGTAGTTGATGGCTGGCTAGTGGTTGTTGGTTGGCTAATTGTTATTGGCTGGCTAATGGTTGTCGGTTGGCTGATTGTTGCTAGTTGGATCGTGGTTGATGGCTGGCATGCTGGCTCATTGATTGTTGTGACTATTGGTTGAATTTGACTGGTAGACTCCATTAGTTCAGCCATAGTTCTACACCTTTTAACTGGCCTCCTTGATGAACCTGTTTCAGTTGTACCTTCAATCCTTGTAGATTGTGGAAGAACACTTGTTCTTGGGGGAGAAGTAGGTACATTTGAAGCAGAAGGAGGAATAGTAGAAGGAGGAATAAACATTTCAAAGGGATTAGGAGATAACAAAGAAGTAAATGACATGTTGGGCTGATCATCATACAACAAAGCATCAAGTAATGCTGTTTCGGATGTATCAGAAACTGGGATAAAACTGCTTGGTCCTGCCATGGTAATAGAATTTAGAGAAATATGTGTGAGTATCTGGTAGTTGGTATTATCAGATGCTTGAGTGTTTGTGAGGCATGTTCGTTTGCCTTCCTTTATTTATAGTCGAATTAAATCCTATTGAATCTCTGCAGATTTGCGTAGTCCTGTTAAATCTCTGCAGATCTGCTCCCTATAAAGCACGAGCCTGGAATCTTTTTGACTTTATATGCATACGACAATCTGAGTTGTTGTGTCTGTGATTCCACAGTGATGCGCCTGTGATTACACAGTATTGCGCTCGTGAATCTGCAATTATACACCTGATGATTTTGTATTTATTATATATTTGTTTGTTGATTCTGGAAAATGGAAATTTTGTTACCAGAAGTAACAAAATTATGCATTGATAATGCATTAATTATCATATATGCTATTATCATGGAATATTGTATGGAAATTCCATGAATTAATTTTTAAGGTCTCACACTTGAGGGGGAGAATGATATATATATCAAGTGTGAATATTTATGTGATAATTCTTTGTGAATGTTTCTATGTTGATTCCCCCAAAATGAATATTAGATTTGATGATAAATTATATGGAATGTTGGCATGACTTGTTTGATCATCCGAGTCATATTATGTGCTGCTTGTTCTCAAATAGATATGATTATGAAAATATTATTGGAAATGGATCTCTGGAAATATATTAAATTGAAAGTTTACATATGAGATTATAAATCTGCAAAGTTTGCAGTGATATTTGCAACCAGAAGTTTGCAATATATCATGCGCGCAATTTCCAGATTGAATGATCCAGAAATAATGTATTAAAGTATCCATGAATGGATAGATAAATGATTATGAGAACAAAATTTATATGTTGTGTATATTTGCAGCAATTATATAAGCCAACAGAATTCTCCCCGTAAAATTGGCTTTTGGTCAGGAGCCAGAATAATTCCATCTTAAAATGTTTTAAATGTGCAATGATTATTAATCTACTTCAATGCACATAGATGGATATACAAAGAAAATTGATGATTTGATGAGGGGGAGAAAAATAAGCAGATTGGGTAAAGATTTACTAGAATGAATTATCATTGGCTCATATTGATCATCGTACAAGGAATTGTGCACTAAAAGTTCAAAATGATAATTCAATTTCAGAGTTTAGTTAATCGAATGCCAGAAACATTTACTGACCTAAAGAAAGTGACAAAGTCACATATCCCAAATGCAAATGCTCCTATATGAATTGTTATAAAGCACGCCTGAAGCGTTGCTGGTCCATCGGTTATAAAGATAAAAATCCTCGAAAGAGAAAAGGAGCTATAAAATATAGATGATCAAGTCGAGGATAATTAAGTAAAGCTCCAGAAGAGTTATCTTTTGATGAGATGTTATCTCCAGAAGAGATATTACAAGAAAAGTGTATTGTGATCTAAGAGAGACCTAGGTACCTAATATATGTGAATATAATGAGATCTCAATAAATTATGAATGAAATCCGATGGGACCGAAAAATAAAGTCGACATTGATGATATTTATGTTTATAAGATAACATATGCTGTAATGATGATAATGAGGATCATGAGTCATACTATATTAGTGTGTGCCAGAAGCACATGTTCCTGAAGAACATAAGGCGCTAGAATAAGTCCCTGAAGGACTCAAGATGCTAGGAGCATCAAATTCTCGAGAATAATTAATTAAGTGAATTCATATGTAGCATGAAACATTTATCGTGCATGTGATATTATTATCTGAATAAATATTTATGCACATGTATATTTATGATTTTACTTGAAAGATTTAGATCTTGCAGGTATACAATGAATACTCGATGATAGAAAGACAATGAAGCAATGTGGTCATCAGGAGGAGCAAGTATGATGTAATCAAGAGGGGGAGACGATACACGTTGTACTCTTTTTCCCTTATCTAGGTTTTGTCCCACTGGGTTTTCCTAGAAAGGTTTTTAATGAGGCAAAACTCAACAGTGTATCAATGAATGTTGTACTCTTTTCTTTGGTTAGGTTTTTATCCCACTGGGTTTTTCCTAGTTAAAGTTTTTAACGAGGCACATTCATAAATGGACATCCAAGGGGGAGTGTTATGAATATTCTTATTATGTGGATGTCCATTGACCCATAATCTCCAAATACAGGATGACATGGTATATACGCATAGTAATCTACTATTTGCATCCTTCTATAAATAGAGATCTCCTGTAACTATTCATTAGACTTGAATGAGAATTCAATTCATCTCTCTAGAATTTCCTCTGACTTCTCTCTAGAATTCTTTCAGTTTTATAACAATTATAAGATTCTTAAATAAAGAATCAAGAGAATTTTAAATTTTAGACAAAAGGGACTATTACGGACAAGACGTGTTTAACATGCAAGTTGAGGCCGTGAAAAAGATTCCCGTGCATTTCATCGGTTGAGCTCATTGACGCCACGAATCTCCAAAGACCTAAATTATATTACTACCATATTAGATATAGATGCTTTCTTTGGGCCCCTCATGGAAAACGATGGCCAAACTTTCTTAATTGCTGAGGATTAATCTTGTGTTGATCTTGCCATCCATTTTTACACCCTATATGTGTATATATCACTTTCACCTCTCGCTCTTATTCCTTCTTTTTATATTCATTGAAATAACGTCATATGTTCTGTTTCAGAATTTCTGTCTGGGTTTTGTTTAATTGGACCACTTCTGGATTCTATTAAACTAATCACCTTATTACTACTATATCACCATGTTAATTAGCTTTTTTGCACTTGCTTACCCAACTTAGAAGATTTATTATAGTACTTTAATTTTGTGCATGAATGACATTTGTACTATATCGTATGATATAATTAAAGGTTTATTTCAGTTAGTGTTTAAAAAATATGATGTTACAAACTTAGATAAAACCATTTTAATATATTCACCTTATACACCATACATCTTATTAAAAAACCAACTTCTATGGCTAATTATTGATCGGCTTGCTTAAAATGCAATATCTTCTACCATTTGTACTTTTGAATAGGTACCTTAATAGTACTGTACTTGAAGGGAATATATACTGTAACTAAGTGCCATCTGTCGCAAAATGTATCATCGTAATAACCGCGCCCGCAGATTGAACGAGTGTATTTTTATTTTTATTTTTATTTTTTAATAAGCATATTACATAAAAAAAAGATGTAAGCATAATTGCATTAGAAAGGGTAACTAAAGCAACATATGAGAAGAAAACAAGGAAAATAAAATAAAGCAGTCCTGAAGCACCATATGATAACAATGCATCACAACTTCCTTGGCAAGCACCTTCCTAAAACCAACTCCTCGGTGGAAATAACTGTAGCGGATTCACAATAACTTGCTGATTATATTAAATAGTCTCGTTTATTAATTCAACTATATGCTAATTATAATATAACAAGGAGATGAGGTAAAACCATTAATTAATTGATTTCACCAATTCCTTGCTGCGTCTACCTACAATTGTTGTTACTGTTATTATGAAAATCACGAGTTAATTAACTTACTAATTTTTATCGTTCTGATATTTTAATTTAATTTCTAAAACTATGTTAACTCTCTCTTGATAATTAAACTTATGTTAGCTACAAACTTAGTTAAGCTCACAAGTGCACTTGCCAAGTTTACCAGTTTTGCACTTCTTGATTACAAAATCGTGCCAACTTTCTTTTATATAAATCCTTACTAGTTTTTCGATTTGATATTGTTTGGTAGCTTCATATATAAATATCATGGAAATTTTTCATTAGATATGCTAAATTATGAACATTGATGAAATTAATCTTAATTATTTAGATTTAAAATATATTTTAACCAAATTGTTGTTATTTTTATATTTTAATCATTTAGTTACATACTTTTAATAAATATTTACTGAAAAAAGTAAATTCTTATGAATTTATACATGATTCGAATTTACTATGCGAGTTTACATTTCTATAAAAAAATTTAAAAAAAAAATTACTCTGAACTTGAGTTTGACAACCTTTCTTACTATAAAATTTAATGTCTCTTAAATTAATAAAATTTACATATTTTATCTTTAGTAAGCAATGTGATTGAAGTTAATA
The DNA here is from genome assembly GCA_037074495.1 of Acacia confusa. Taxonomy (NCBI): domain Eukaryota; kingdom Viridiplantae; phylum Streptophyta; class Magnoliopsida; order Fabales; family Fabaceae; genus Acacia; species Acacia confusa. Next base: position 38,024,461 of record CM073502.1, on the reverse strand, counting down.
AAATTACTTTTAAACTATGTTTTTATTATCTGTCAGACTGTTACCTCTCCCCTCCTCACATTTGCATTTAACACTCAATTAATTTACGACGGAGTACTATTTTGTAACCAGTGGGAAAAATGAAAAACAATAATTAATTACATTGTCAACCTCTTATACTCTATCCAAATTATAATATAAGGCGCTTCTATAAAATAGTTGGGTTAAAATATTACTCACTTGTAAGATAATTAATATTCATTTTGTCATTGTAATTAATTTTTTTTTTCAATTTTGCCCCCTCATTAAATGTTCAAACACATTGTTCATATAATAAGGGTAAAAGTGAAAACAAATTTCAATTTAAGACATATTTATTGAGTTAATTGTCACTTATTATAGGATAAAGAGAGAATTTTATATCCAAATTTCATTCATATAATTTGGATGGACTGATGGAGGGAGTACGGAAATCTTTTAAAGCATTTAGGAATGGAAATTCAGAATTATCACCATAGTCCTCATTATAAGTCCACTGTAAATAAATTTTTAGTTCTGACGACTATAAATGCACTTAGAGGGTTATTAATTAGTGTTTTCAAATTTTACACTTATTTATTAATTGTCATTGTTAAAACAGAAAGATGAGAGAGAGACGGGAATAATTCGTAAATGTAGAGAGAGAGGGGAAATTTTAATAAGGGTAATAAGTTTGAAATTTTTTATCAATTTAAGACATATGAAAATTAATTAAAATGGTATTATAATTAAGACTAGTAAGAAACAAATTGAATATCTACCAAAATATTGAATTTCTTGCGTTTGGGAGTTATTAATTGATCAGAAACCAGAATTATCTAGCCTCCAGCTAGCTATATCAAGGAATCTCTGAGTTTAATTATTTTTGCCAGAAGGGAATCTCGTTTAATATTCTTAATTACAATCATATAGCCATCCCGAATGAGATTGGGATACGCAGTATGTAGTAGTAGTATTTGTCTGAAAAAAATGACACTAAGATCCCAACTAAGAAAGATAATATTAAGAAATTAAATCTCATAACTTATTAAAAGTTATTCTATTACTAATTAATAGTTACTCGTTAACTTGTCATTAATAAGTATATGACTTTTCTGATGTTATTTTGTTAGGGTGGGAGGTTCATGTCATTTTCCCTATTGATTTTTTATTGTAGTGTTTAATATTTACAGCTCAGCATTGAAGTTATATGTCTGGAAAACTGAAACAAATAGCAAGATAACGAGAAACATCCACAGTATTTAAAGCAATAGCTTATTACTCACTCTGGTACTTATAAGGCACCAACTACTAAAATATTATGGTCTTTATTATAAGGCACCAACTACTTTTAACAAACTCATTTATTACTATTTTTCAATTATACCCTCATTTGTAATTAACTCTTTAAATTCAGATCATTAAAGTAGGGGTAAAGTTGGAAATATTTATTATTTCCACACTAATTTAATGACTTAACTTCCATTTCTTGGTTTGTGAGAAATGGTGGTTGGTGCCTTATAATAAGGATCAAATGGAGTATTTAGTTTTTTGTCTTTTTCAAGTTTCAGCTATATATATATATATATATATATATATATATATATATCTCACACACGACCGAATAATGGCTTGATTTAGCTATAAGTAGTCTCTTGAAAGGGTGCACATAACTGCAAAAACTGTGATAATAAAATTATGTAATAGCTAGATTAAGAATATATATATATACCAATTATATATATGATTGATAGAAAAGAATATATATGATTATTATCATTTTCAAAGGATTCCATTTGTCAAATTTTGAAAGAGAATATATATGTAATAAATATAAAATATTGATGAATAGAAAAAGTATGCATGGCTATATTTTATTATTTTCTCTTGAAATATTTCCTTAGTTTCTTTATTGTGAGGCATATTTTTAGAGGTTTTTTTTTCCTACCACGAATATTTTTAAAGGCTTTTACACTTTAATTTATAAAATGTTTTAAGAAATGTTAAGAGAAGAATTAAAATTAGTTTATCACTGTTAATTTGGTTCATTCCCATAAGAGAACCAATTGTATTTTATGAGTTGTATATTTAAAAATATTAGATGATAACTAATTGCAATCGTCTGTGTGAGTTAGTTAGCTAAATTTTTTTATATGTAATTAATAAACATGGGAGAATCATAAATAAATAACAACAACAACAATAATAAAACATGGGGGCATTTGTGAGTTTGTACTAAATTCTAGTTTTGTTTCAAAATAATTATCATCTTGAAAATTCAAACAAATATTAATTATTTGAGTAAAATATATGCGGGGAAAAATAATTCCGAGATCCCTTAAAATAATTAGATTATTGTTTAGTCTTATAATTAACCTTAATTGTAGATAAGTTTTGGCACATAGTTACCAAAATATCTTTGTTTACCATAATTTACCAAAATATTTTTAACCAAGGTAATTTAATAATTTTCTTAACCAAAGTGCAGATTTATAAATGACCATTATTACGAAAATGGGCGGGATATGTAGGATATAATATTAATTGGACGGTGATTTAATGATTTTAAATAAGTTAATTGTGTGCTCGGATGATAAGTGCGAAGCCTTTCCGCTCGCTAGACATTAATTAATTATTTAAAAATAAGTGGTAACAAAAAAGAGTACTTTAATTTGATGGGTCACTTTCATAAGTGTAGGTTAAAAAAAAAAAATTAAGGGAATAAGTGGGATTTCAGTGCGCCGGTAAGCCAAATTAGTGCAAACGACTGTGGTAAAAAAGAGAATACTATATTGCTTAATCTGGCCTTATAGTGTTTGTTATTTTCAAACTTTTGGGCTAAAGTAAGCTGCTTAAATATACTTTGATTAATTAATTGATGCTAAAAAAAATACACTTTGATTAATTAAATAATGAGCAATAATGTACTTTGCGGTCCACATACGATATGAGAATCGTTATGAATATGTGAGGATGAGCTGGCCATTTTAAGATTCCCTCCTTCACTACTTACTTACTGTACGTGATGGCCACCATCCTCTCTTTTCTTACCAACTTTTGTTACTCTTCCCCCGGCATAATTTCCTTGATCCTTCCCTATATTTATTATTTTATTGGGCTTAATTAGAGGCAACTATCCTAAACATGTTTTTCGAATTCACATAGATTCAGTCGAGTCCTTGTGCTTAAGCGGCCAAAACATTTTTCCATTAAAACCAACCAATAATTTTTTTAACTTAATCAATCAAGGGTTTCTTCTATTGAGTCTTATAGCATAAAAGGATTTGTCTCTTGTAATTAACAAGTGAGTTTTCTGAGATGGAAGTTACATATGTTGTATTCTATTCCTTATGGGGTAAGGTTGTTTATCAGTTACTACCTCAATCAACAATTTATGGTCTCCCATTAAGACCGACTATTATTATTTCCTCCTTCCCTATACGCATTCCCATTGGATAAAAATATACAAAAAAGAGCAGCCCAATATATAAGGCTCTTACTTGGTAGGATCTAGGGAATAATATACGTAGCCTCACTTCCTCGATTGGACGGAGTTATTTCCAGAATTTGAACTTGCAACCTCCAGATCACATGGCAGCAACCTTATTGCTACATTAACGGAAGAATGAATTTTTTTCCCAATTTTACCTTCCATTTAATATCATACTAGTTTAAATCTTGATTATCTTCATTCAATCACTCAACCTTATAAGGATTATTGAAAATAAGTGATAATTATACTTTAGAATTGGGAACAAGACATATACTTAAGAACAACATATGAAAATCCAAATCAAGAAAAGTAAACAAGGGGCCGGAGGAAGGAACTATTATCTAGTTATCTACAATCCTCGCTATTCTTACTGCGTATATGCTCACATTTAATTTAAAGTAGAGCATCCAAATAAAAGAGGAGAAATAGGTACCCAAAAAAAAAAAGCCCTACCTAATTGACATTTTTAGCTTGGATTAATAGCTGAAAAACTCATTTGTTTCAAGAATAATTAATTTGTTGGCACATTTTAAAACGTTACAAAACCAATTGCATTTGATGAATTGAAATGGATGGAATGTCAGAAACAGGCGAAGAAATTAAACTTTGGCCGGCATCATGTTCACATCATGAAATTAGACATATATTTGCGTCAACGATCCATAAATAAGAATCGAATAATGAAAATATAATAAAAATTATATATATAATCAAATGGTTTTCCATCATACACATCTTAATTAGCACACAATAACCCAGACTGGTGATGTAATTTACGAGATCATGAGTTGAGTCGCAGTCCGTCATTTTCCATCAATTTAATTAATTACTATTCAAGAAAGCATGCATGTTAATGTTAGCAGAAAATGACATGATATAATAGTGTTTGAGATTAGTCAGTGAAAACGAAATAAAATGATTTTATAAGGACTATATATACATATACTACATATATTAGTATTTGATAAGATGTGGAATCATTGAGCCTAAAGAGAGAATGAATTAATGTCCTAACTCTGGTTTTTATTATAAGACACCAACTAATCATTCTCACAAATCAATAAAAACAGTTAAAGTTAGTAAAGTTCTCATAAAAGTTAAGTAATTTTCAATATTACCCCTACTAATTACACTAAACTCTAATACTTCCTTTAGTCTTTATTATAAGGCACCAACTACCAACAATTTTTTGTCATTATTATAAGGCGCCAATTACTTTTAACTAACTCATCATTTATTACTATTTTCTCATTATGCTCTTATTTTAACTAATTCCTTTAAATCCAAAGGGTAAAGTTGAAAAAATTTATTAATTTTGAAGCAATTTAATGACTTAACTTTCATTCGATAGTTTACGAGAAATAATAGTTGGTGACTTATAGTAAGGATCAGAGAGAATATCATATTATTATTACTCTCATCTAGTACCCCTATTAATTATGGGCACATACATGAAACAAAAAAATAATTAATGCTTATTGGAAATAAGTAAGTACTCCCTCTGGTCCTTATTATAAGGCACCAACTAATAAATCACACAAACTAATAAAAACAGTTAAAGTCAATAAAGTTGTCCTATAATTTAAGTAATTTTCAATATTACCCCTGCTATTTACATTAAACTCTAATATTATATTATTATTATTCTCACCTACTACCCCTATTAATTATAGACATATATGGAAAAAAGTAATCAATGCTCATTGGAAACAAGCAAGTGCCTTATAAAAAGGATCAAATACATTTGGTAGTTGGTGTCTTATAATAAGGACTACCTTATAAAAAAAACTAAATATACTTGCTAATTGATACTTTATAATAATGATTAGAGGAAGTATAATCAAGTTACTTTCATAGGTGCTACTTTGTTCAAGAATATTATGTCATTTGATAAAGAAATTAAGCGGCGAATTGTAACAAATAAAATAAAATAGGGGTGTGAAAGTGGATTGGAGATCGGTGAAGATGGTGATGTTAGATTAAGAATCGTGGCAACTTGTTTAATTAATTTGGCACAAATCATTATTGGGGAGAGAGATGGATCCTTTTTAGAGTTTTGAGGTTGACCCACTCCACTTGCTCAGCTCTTCTCGTTGATTTGATTCTCTACCAATTATTCCTCTTCTCTGACAATACAACGTTGTCGAATGCGATGCATTCACAGCTTAAAATTGTTGAAACTCTTGCATGCTCAACCATGAGAAGGAAATTAATTAATTACCATTAATATATCATCCTAAACCTGAAAATACTATCATGTTACCAACATGCACATACATCCGTTATTCAAAATTCACAAGTACCATTTCTATATCGTTTTTATACTATAAAACTGTGTTAACTAACTCTTAAATTCTTACCATAACTATGCTACCTGTAAGCTTACTGACTAAGTTTATCACTCTACTGTATTTTTGTTTCTAGCTTATATAATTGTGCTATCTTATTCTTAAAGATTCATGCTAGCATTTTCGATTTAATTGTATCTGATGACTTCATATATGAATTTCATAGGAAATTTTTTTCATTGAATATGATAAACTATGACCATATTTTGATGAATTTAATCTCAATATAATTGTTTTCTTGGATTTAAAATATATTTAAACCAAGTTAATGTCATTTCATATTTTATAATATAATTTTAATAGCTAATTGACAAAAATAAACTCTTTACATATTTATAATTCGATTTCTTGATATGAATTTGCTTGTGAATTGGACAACGTAACCTTAGATATATACATGGATTGCCATTGCTATAGGATGTAAAATTTAATTGCCATCTAAAGAAATTTTGTAAGAGTAATGATACGAGCTGCAGGTTTAAATTTTTCACACTACTTAAGCTTTGCGGATATCTTTCCAATTAAGCTCTCGTGTAATTAAAAGTTTAATATGATCCTTGGACTCATCACATTGTGAACAATATTATTATATATAGCACTTTGGGAATTTACTCGTCAATTTTTTTTAACGATATTAGCAAATAGAAAATGGGTTCCATAGCTTTTTAATATCTTCACAACTTACTTTCTCGTTCGTTTACTTTATATTCCACTTATTTGCAAAATTGGGATCGCAATCTCTTTCCTTTGAGCCTTTCTGAATTAAGTTCATTTTTATTTAAAAAGTTTAACATATAGGAAGTGATGCTTTTTATGTAGAAGTGAATGTACATATAATTAAATCTTATTTTATGTATAATTAAAGCACATTTATGGTATAATGGAGATTTGAATTACAATATTTTTCATACTAACTTTCCATTTTGTTATCATTAAATTATAGTATTTAGTAACTTTATTATTGTTGACTAACTTGACCATGAAATTGTGTGAATGTTTAGATATATTTATTCTTTTTTTACACTTATTTCCATACTTTAAAAACACTCACCAAATAAAAGTTATGCAAGCAATTCATTTAATTTTCCGCCCAGAATAGCTAGAGTCTATACTCTACATTATAAAGTTCAACTGATTCTTGACATGCAAACACATGATTTTAGGTTTAAGTAATATTAATAAATTAACATTACTATACTTCCTTTTTTATGGATATACACTATGTTGGAATAACAGGAGAAGCCATATTTAAATAAATTTTCTTTCAGTGTTTGCCGGCAATCAGTGTGTTATCAGAGGATTTGCTTAAGATACCAATGTTTAGATTCTCATATCAAATCTTAGATACAGTTGCGCCATATTTTGGATTTCCATATCTAATAGTTAATTAATAAATTGAATTAAATTTTCTTGACTAATTAAAGCAATAATAATTCCTAAATTATTACTGGCCAGTGAGATGACAAAAAGCATATATGTCTGTATTTCCTACAATCCGTAACGACCGCTGTTGACTTTGATGTACTATATCGGTCTCGGCTTTCCTTTTCATGATCATGTTTTTCTATGTTAGCCTTCCTAATTTTTACTGTTTATTATTAATTTATTTGGAATGTCTTGGATTAAACTATAAACCAATCTAACTAGCTCATACCAATTATTCTTGCAAGACCGTCCTAAAATGTATATAATATACCAACGAGGGTCGGCCCTAGGAGTAGTAGAAGATATTGTTGTCAATCCTCTTTGAATTTACCGTTTTTATAATTTTAGTTTACAAAAATGAGTCGAGCCATTAGTAAATTTATGTCAGTTATAAACTTGATTAAATTCACAAGTTTAATTTATACAATGAGTTTATCAGTTTTACATTTTCAGCTTACAAACCTTGTTAACTTACTTTTAAAACTCATGTTAATTTTTTTTATTTGATCATACTCAACGGCTTTATATATAAATTTCATGAATTTTTTTTATTAAATATGATAAATGATGAACGCTGATGGATTTAATTTCAATTATTTCAATTTAAAATATATTTAAATCAAATTGTTGTCATTTTATATTTTAATTATTTAAATATATGCGAATAATACATATTTAATAATAAAAGTAAACTCTTATAAATTTATGATTCGTATTTACAACACAAGTTCATATCAGTGTCAGGAGTTTGCTTAAACTCATAAACTTTGACAATCTTAGTAGTAGGTACAATAGCCCTTTAACCAGCTAGTATCGAAGGTCGGCTCTAGTGAGATTGGTGCGTTAATCTTTTATAAATTTTTTTTTGTTAAATATGATAAATGATGAATACTAGTAGATTTAATTTCAATTTAAATCAAATTATTGTCATTTTTATATTTTAATTATTTAAATATACGTTTGTAATACCTATTTAATAATAAAAGTAAACTTATATGAGTTTACATTAGTGTTTGCTTAAATTTGTAAGTTTGATAACCTTAATAGTTAATAGTCGGCTCTAGTGAGATTGGTACGTTGATTCTTTAACTAGCTAGCTAGTATCAAGTTCGATCGTATTCTTCAAGTGGACCTCCATCGTTAGGAAAGGCTGGGTTAGTCAATTATTCGAATACATGATATATATAATAGGATCAAGTAATAGCGTTGGACACCCGTGGGTCTATATATCAGAATCTTTAAAATAAAAGGAATGTATGTAATGTTAAGATCTCTTTCTCCAGAATAATGGTTCTAGCTCACAAGCCTGCACATGATAGAATAGAAGCGTCCTTGTTTTCACGTCAATCCATAATATCTGTTGTAAGCATATATTTGCTTCCCCACAAAATCAATGAAATGTGGAAATGAGAATCCATTGTGCATCTAAATTAAATGTATCAAAGTCGTCCCGCTTCTATATATATATATATATATATATATATATTCAAAGATTCTATCTTTCATGTTTAGATTCTCCTTTTCTTAAATAATAGTAATACTGACAGAGAGATGAGAGATATAGCTTTGTGACTCTTAATAATAGTGGTGAAGTCAAGGGAGACTCTTAAACTTTCAATTTGTTTTCCATATATATATATAATACTTTTTTCAGAAACTTTTTTATGACTAGAAATGTATAATGCTCAATCTCTCAGTATTACTATAATATCAAATCCGGTCCTAAATAATAAAGATGTGATATCAAATCCACTTATTTGGTTCAGTAACGACACGATATACATTGATTCGAATCTATGTATATATATATATAACTGGAATGCTCAATCTCTCAGGATCAAAACGCAAGAACAAGTATAATTTCTGGACCACAATAAAATAATTTAATTATGACATTTTAAAAGCGTATTATGAAGTGATTCGTTGATTGCTTCGATCATGTAAATCAGAAGCTCGTAAGTTGAGAACAATATTTGAGGTGCATTATTGGAGATCTATAATATCCTACAACTAATGACATAACAACTAAAGGTAACCTGTGAGGAGAAAGACCATATTGGCTGATTTTCCATTTTGGCACTGTATATGAAAATAAAATTAATGAAGATTATTCTTCACTAGGGAAGTTAGGTAAGATGAATATTGTCATCACACAGTAGGCCTTTGAATTGAATAACAAAAAGTGGACCAGTCGAATCTTCCATGCGTACTTCCATTTTTTTAAAATTCTATCTATTTGTTAAACTTCAGTTTTCAAACTATAAAACTCACATAATTTTAAAGTAGAGACTGACTATGCATCTAAGTGGATTTGATATCACATCGTAATTTAAAATATTAAGACAATAAGTTTGAGTCTTTCCACTTATATATATATTAGTTATTAAACTCATAATTAATAAAGTCAAATCCCCTCACACTTGACATTCTAACAAATAAATCTGTTTTAGATTTTAATGAGTTACCCATAGTTCATAATTAAGAATTAATTCAGAGTTTGATCATGATTCTAAATTGGTAACATATATAAGCATATTGTTTTACTTTAAAAAACAAGGATCACAAAGTATATATAGAGATGATATTATTTTATGAAGCGATAATGTATATATCATTCACACTCTCTTCAATATATAGACTATAATAAAGAGTGAAAGGAGAAGTACTTTAATAAAGAGAGAAAGTGCAAATGCGAAACAACTTTATATTTTTGCATGCACACTCAATCACACAAATAACTATTGTGTGGATTATAGATATCTTTAGCGGTTGAATCCTAAGGAATTATGGGGGATCTTGCTTTTATGAATAATATGTGACACAGTGGCTTGTACGTACAGTTAATTATATCCAGCTTATATGATTATGTGTATGTGAATAAAGCTTTAGATAAACTCAACTGATACTTGGTATGAACTCGTGTCAAAATTAAAGAAGCATATAGTCGGCCTATCACGTTGAATCCAAAAAGAGATTCACACATGCTGACCGACCAGTTGAATGGGTATATCGATATGGTATTTTAAGAACACATGCATATATAACATGCATGGAATTGATGGGAAAATAAAACCAAAAAGGTGTTTTAAATAAAAATAATATTTTTATCATAAACCAAAAGTATTTAGTATATAGAAAATGTAATTATTAAAATATAATTAATGATAATTAATAATTAAAAAACTCATTTCAATAGCAGCTAATAATTAATAACCAAAGCCTGCTGATTCTTGTCACATTGGCTGTCCAACTCTATTCCACGCAAGATAGGCCCAAGGGAGGAGCATAACAAGATTGATTTAGTGGGTCTTTGGAAACCTTCCAAAACCTAAATAGATTTTGTGTAGTACAAGGTAAGTAAGTATGTGAGAAGAGTTTTGTCTCGGCTTGCGCAAAACCTAAATTTTAGGTATTTTCCAAACACCCACTTAGGTCCAATAGTTTTCCCATGAGAAGTTGTGAGTTTAAATCTTATCAAACATTAGGGACTGGAGTATGTTCTTGGCACCAAAAAAACTCGGCCCCTTACCATTCAGCTTAATTTCTTTGTTTGGTTTGCAGCAGCAGATATGCTTATTTCAACGCTATTACGATTCTTGCGATCATCTTCAACTTGCCGTCAATATGGCATCAGCATATTAGCCTATTTTCCAACTCGTGTTAACTTCTGCGGAAATCTTCTCCATTCTGAGTGGTCAAGTATGGAGTCGAGTTAATTCGTGCAGAATTAGGGACTTGCCTTGGGCTGTCTTCTACTTGCTGGTTAAAGTTGGGGCCTACTATCCCATCATGCATGTTTTCTGTGTTTTTATGTTTTCGTTTTCCTACACTTATATATTTGTATTCTCTCCCTTTGCACACTTTCATTAGGATCCAAAAATCTCAAGGGAAGCCCAATCATTAGAAGCGTATCGCACCCCCAAACACTTCCTACACTCTTTTTTCGAGCTGAGCACAGTATTCTTGTACTGAAGATAATTCTATTTGAGTCACTGTCAATAATAAATATCAGTTTATTAGAGTTAAAGCTCTAGCTAAGTTGATGGATCACCAAGTATTTTAACTTTAGATCTAACCGTTTTTATGTTTGTTACTTGAATTTGTAAATATATATGAAAATTGAAGAACATGAACATTTTTAAGGATTCGATCTTATTCTATATATTGAGCTTGAAAATCTTATTTAAAGAAGTATCCACATGTAATTGTTGCACTCTAGCTACAACCTGAAGTTTTTCAACTGCATAATGATAGATACCCCCATCCACCGGATGCCCCTAATTAAACATGTGTGATGCTTAGCTTACTGCTTAGAAAGTAAATCTCAGGCAAAAAGAAGAGAAGGAGATATCAAAGTATTGATGATCTATTTGAAAAACTAACTAAAGGATATGTATAAAACCCATTTTTTGATCCAAAATAATTCTTGAAACTAAAAGCAATACCCTTGATAATTACAAGTGAAAATTTTGTTAAATTACAGGAAGACATCCTAATACTTACCCAAATAATCCTAATTCTATAATACAAATTTAGAAGGAGAAAAACAATTCCCATTTCAGATAGAACTTGAATATGTCCTTATCACAACAGCTCAAAAGCTGACATTAAACCAGCAGCAACTGAACACTATATATAATTAATAGCACCCTCTATTTACATGAACAATGTGTATCAATTATGAGAGCAGAAATAAGTTATGCGTGGATGGAGAGGGCGAAGGAAATAAAAGCCTATTCAAGCCAAGAATAGCAACAAGCAAAAGCATTTTATATAGCTGCATATATGTGTGTATGAGTCAATAAGATTCATTGAAGTTATTGATCAATGTGTTGAGATGGTAAATCAATTTGGATGATGAGCACTTACATTCAAGTATAATAGCAGTTAGAAAAGGAGTGAGGTAAACGATTTATGAGTTTCCAAATACAGAGAGAGTACATTATATGATCCAAACAAAGAGTATAGTTATGAAGAATTTGACCTAAACAAATTACTGCTGTTTATCTATAAGTTGATAAGTGAGTGAGCAGTGAGAAATATATCAGAGATTAAACATACATAACTACTAAAGTCCCAATCTCAAATCCAGAGTGAAAGGAGAGGAGGAAGATGAATCATGTGGAAGCGGAGGTGGAGGCAAATTCAAGTCAAGCCCAAATCCTTGATGATGATGATGAAAGGGGTTGGGTTCAGGGTCACCTTTGTCCCAGTGACACCTCATGTGACCACCCAGCGCTTGGCCACTCGAAAACACCCTCAGGCATATCCCACACTTGTGCCCTTCTAGAACCATCATAGCCGCTGACGTCATCTCCTCGTCTTCTTCGTTCGCGAAGCACCCCTTCACGTTTTTGTGGCTTGCCCTGTGCCCTCCCAGAGCCTGCCGTGAACTGAACACCTTCTTGCAACTCGAGCACTCGAACCGCGCCGTCGTTGACGGTCCTCCGCCAGCCGCCGGCCCCTCCGAGTTCGCCAGCAGCAAAAGACCCGCCGCGATCTCGTGGTCTTCCGCGGTCATCAATAATTCCGCCGGCGTTTGGTTATCCGGTGGTGGTGCTGGTTGTCGTTGGAGATTTGGGGGCGGGTTGATTCCGCGCCACTGGCGTTCGGGATGACAGCGCATGTGGCCGAACAGAGCCTTCCATGACCAGAACCTCTTCCCGCACTCGGTGCATGGCCGAGGGATCATCGGCGACGCCGCCGCGTCAGGATGGTGGTGCGGTTGTTTTGAGTGCTTGGGCTTGAAAGACACCTTGTGGTCGATGACGACGCCGAGTCTTTTCTTCCGTTTGCTACGACAATGCTGCTTCTGGCCGGGGCTGCTGCTTGGAGTTGTGGACAACGACGGAGCAGGAACTGCACCAGCGTCGGAGAGAGACATTGCGGTGATTTTCAGACAGAGTAAACTGTTGGAAAGTTAAGACACCAAAAAAGTTTTCACGGAAGAAGAAAGGGATTATAAGCATGAACATGGATGGAGGCAAGCGGTTATGGCAGCGTCTCAGTTCAAGTGGGCGGTTTCTTCTTTTCTCTTATCTGATTTTGTTTAATTTTGTTTAAATTAATTTAATTATGTCTTGCCTCCGGATTGGATCGTTGCCCGTTATAATAGACCTTTCCAAATTTTTGGGCCTCAACTCTCGGCTTGCTACCCTGTTGTTTCCGTACCGTACGTCATAAAACAAATCGATCACATTATTTTCTTAGCACTAATATCAGTTAATGGCTTTTTTAGGTTGTGAGTAGGGTTGGGAATAGGCCAGGGCCTGTGGCTTAACCTGTTCTCAGTCTGGTCAAGCCTAGCCTGTTAGGCTAATAAATCAGGTCTAAGCCTCTTGTAAGGCTTGTTTTAGGCTTTTTTTCCATAGTGCCCATTTTTAGGAAACTATTTACCAAAATGCCCCTACTTTGAAACTATTTCCCATTATGCCCTCCTCTGGAAATATATTCCCAATCTACCCCCCTTTAGTCGACTAAACCAGGGGTTTAGTCGACTAACTTTGGGGGGTTCATATTTTTTGAATCCCCCCAAAATTTAGTCGACTAAACCACTTAATTTAATCGACTAAACCCATTTAGTCGACTAAACCAAGTGGTTTAGTCGACTAAATTACGGGGGTAGGCGTTAAAAAGCCCACACCCGACATTTAGTCGACTAAACCACTTGGTTTAGTCGACTAAATTTCGACGGTGAGGGTTTTTAAACACCCCAAACCACAACAACATGAACCCTAATCGTGTAAAAACTTATCCAAACCTCTTCCCCCTCTCTTTTTCGTCAAAGTCTTGCTGAATCTGTTGGTGGGTTGCGTAGGAAACTTCATTCAGTAATTTAATACAATGTCAAGGCCCTCACGTGCAAAGAATGTCATGTCTAATGACTTTGACAAAAATTCCACTAGAATGAAGTTTCCTACGCAACCCACCAACAGATTCAGCAAGGCTTTGACGAAAAAGAGAGAGAAAAGAGGTTTGGATAGGTTTTTACATGATTAGGATTCATGTTGTTGTGGTTTGGGGTGTTTAAAAACCCTCACCGTCGAAATTTAGTCGACTAAACCAAGTGGTTTAGTCGACTAAATTTCGAGGGGATTCAAAAAATTTGAACCCCTCGAAATTTAGTCGACTAAACCCCTGGTTTAGTCGACTAAAAGGGGTAGATTGAGAATATGTTTCCAGATGAGGGCATAATGGGAAATAGTTTTAAAGTAGGGGCATTTTGGTAAATAGTTTCCTAAAAAGGGGGCACTATGGGAAAAAAGCCCTTGTTTTACTTAATAGGCCAGGCTCAGATCTAATAAAAAGTCTTTTAGGTTTGTCAAATCAGCCTAGTAGAAGAATAAAATTGTAATTACTCTCTTTATTCTCTAATGAGAGAATGACACATATATTTGCTTGTTTGAAAAAAAACCTACCTAAAAATGGGAAAATTCCATCTGGAAACTTAAAGCCCAATTCATGGACCTGCTGGACTTTGGTAGGCGACTTTGTATTATGAAAGCATGACCTACCAATAGCAATTCTGAAATTATACTAGAAATTGAAATTCTAATCTGTTCTTGCAAAGCATTATGAGGAAAAGCTTTGAACTTTACTATATAGTTTTCCATTGGAGTTTTGTAGCTCCACAACTGAACTGAACTGAACTTGTCTAAAGCAATTGTGCTTAATTTACTAAAGAACTGCCCAAGGTAGTGATTGATTGTCATTGTTGCTTATATCACCTCCCAATCTACCTTCAGCACTTTTCATCTAAACAACAGCTAACTGAGTAGCTTAATTGTCTTTAGTTATACTAGAGAACATCATGATTTATACAGTCACATCTTTCATAAGATGTCTTCTAAGAACTAACAAAGAACAGAGTTCAAACGATGTCTACAATTTTCCTATGAGAATTTTTAGGATAGTTTGATTTGTAGGCTTTGAGAGATTTATTTATCACATAAGTACATTTACTATCAGAAATTGAGGATATAGAAATGCCAATTGTTAAGGAACATTTTGATAGTAGTGTTGAAAGTTATGAATGACAATTTTTAAAAAGTCCAATACTTCCTTATAATGCGTCAAATACAAGTAGTTATTAGAGTAGCCAGCTAATGCTATCATTGAATGTTTTATTTTAAGGAATAAAGAGTTTTGAATAGACTCGGACTCACTAAATGGAGAAAAAGAGTTGATTTGTGAATGTGAATTGGAAAGAAATACCTTTGAGAGTTTTATTTTGGAGGATTGTTGTTAATAATAACAGAGTGGTATATACAAACACAAAGAGGCAAGAACGGCATGTTAATTGAGGACAAAATAGAATTGTTGTTAGAAGCTATAGTGTGTAAGTTTTGATCACGTTATGAGTACATAGTGAATTTTAGTAAAAAAATTTGAAACCGACCTGGATTAGAAAACAATGAGACTTGATGGATTTAGTATGATAAAGTAGGAGTTTGTGTTGTTTAGTAATAATTCTTATATAAAAAGGGAATTGGAGGACAAGTGGGAATTTACTGTTGCTGGATAGAGAAGAGAACATTGATTGGTCTTCAAGTTTCTTAAGAGCAATTCAAGATCCAATAACCTAGCTGCTAGATTTTGAGAATTTTGTTTTGATTAATGGTAAAGGGATTTTGGTAGTTATATATGGCAAAGCTTTGATCATCCTACTCATACTATGTAACCAGGCATGAGAGTTAGTTAGGATGAAAATTCAAGCCTAAACAATTACTTAACTTCTGGAAGAGTGAAAGTGACCATCTAAAGGAAAGTTTACCTACAACTTTGATCATATTGAATTTCTTGAATTAGTGCTTTGTAAGGGATCTATTATCAGGTTCCAAAGTGGAATTTGGAATGGTGTTGGATTATACGCACACATTTAAACATCTTTTAGAGCTTACAAGCCAGCACTATCAGTAACTGACAACAAGGTAGTATATTGGAATCAACCCGGAGATAGACTTTTAAGACTTGTGATGACATATGTTGGGCTAGCTAAAAGACATAAATAGGATACCAAAAAGAAAATCCAAAGTGTACTAGCATATATGTGGTGAGAAAACAATTTTATGATAACTATCGAGCTTGTAGGGAAAATGGTATATGCACTATCAATAGTACCTGTTATTTGTAACTGCTTGATTGACTTCAAAACAAAGTCTCAAGAAGAATGGAATGTATTTAATTAGTGTGGAGGATGCATTAGGAGAAACCATTAAACCGCACATAGGGTAACAAGTTTGAAAAGTTAAGCGGGATGAAATTACCAATGGTGATACACTAATAGGCACAAGATTATATGAGATAATGTTTATGAGGACTAAATGAAGATAAAGTAATAGAAGCTATTTAGCTATTAGATCAAATGTTGAATTTTGAGGACAAAATTCTTTTTAGAAGGGAAGAATTATAACATCCCGAATTTTTTTAATAATAATCAAGTGTTTTTTAAAATATAATTTATTAAGTATATGGGGTTTAGAGAAGATCTAAAAGTATAAAATTAATATATTTTTTTTAGTTATTATAAAAGATAAATTATATTAATAAGAATAATTAGAAAAATAAAATATGTAGGGGAGATATCCTCATAAAATAATCTAATTTATATCTAAATAAAAAGAAAGTTATGAGAGAGAAAGAATAAATAAGTATAATTTTAAAATAATAATAATAATAATATTTTTATAAGCAAAACAAACCTAATTCTTTCCCTTATAACTATCTTGTTTCTCATCCCTTACTATCTCAATCGCAGCATACACTCTCCAATCTTAGCCGCCTCACTCCCATTGTTACAGATAATTCTCTAGTTTCTCTCTTGTTCGACGTCCCTTCCCTTTTGCATCTAGTATTGTCACCTCTCTCTTTTTCCTTTTTTTTTTTTGGTTATACATCGAATACGCCTTGTCTTGTCAAATCCAATTTTTTCCTTCCATCATTTTATAGTGCATACCATTTGTTATCATACATCTATTTTTGTTTCCCCTACTCTTCCTTCTTCACCATAGTGCGTGCACATTAGATAAAGCCCAAAGCCACTTCACCATATTAATGCGTGCACATCTATTTTTGTTTCCCCTCATGCACATATAAGCATGTATATAACCCTTCGTCCTTAGGCTCAACTGGCAAAGGGGTTAGACACTCTCATCAAAAGGAGAGGGTTCGATTCTGGAGTTGGTCAAGGCGCTGGGGGAGACATCCTAGATCATGGGTGCCTAGGTAAACGCCTGAGGGTAATAGATAGCTCGCCCTGCCTAACATTGGTATCATCTAAGAGGAAAGGAGATTTCGTCATGCCCTTGGATTGTGAGTAAACCCAACCCCTTTCTTAAAAATTTTATATCAATATATATATATATATATATATATATATATATATATATATATATATATAGGGTACTCCTTATACATCAATGGCAATACTTCCAAACCTTCTCTTTGATTTGTACGGACTAACCCCACATTATGACAAAGATGTTTTGTTCTATATATTAAAATTTATAAATGTTAACTAATATAAAATCCCTTCATATATATAAAAGTTGATACTTGATAACTAGTAAATATGTATCTATAAAATATTAATTTTTAGAAAGTAGCTTAAAGTTTTATAATAGTTTGAGTATTATATTAATAGATATTTATGTTGTGACTTAAAAGACTCTCATTAAGAGCTTTTAAGTAACTCTTGTGTGATTAACTGTAAGTTTGGAGTAGAGGTAATGTTAATTATTCTTTTATATACTTGTCAACTGTATATATTTATATATATTAAATTGTTTTGGGGGTTTATTGTGCTCATGAAGGTCTTGATGATTTGGAATTATACATTTGACTAAAATTTATATTGATGAGATAAGAAACTTTTCAAGCATGCTTGTTCTATATTTTAACTCATGATTATGTACTTTAAAACTTTTCAAACATGCTTGTGTGTTATAATCAAAATATTATTTATTTTATTGTGATGGTTTTCCATTGATGTATATAAATGGTGGTACATTTATGATAGGTTGGAGTAAGGAGGAATTTTTATGATGAGATTTGGTTATGTCATCACTCGGTGCATAGTATATGGTACTTATCAGAGCCCATTCTTCCATATCTTCCTTTGGCAAGGATTGCATTGGAGCTATGGGACAAGTGACACTTTCTTGTTGAGTTCAAGGAGGGAAGTCATAGTCCAAACTTAAGCTCTATACCTTTTACTGAGTGTATCTTAAGATTTAGTGAGCTTGAGACAATGTAGTTAAATGGATGTATTTCTGTTGGATTATGTGTTAGTCTATAGCTCCAGTCAGCAATATAAGGTTGGACGGTGATACAAGGAAGGCATGTTGCATATTGCATATTGAAGAATTGTATAGAATATATATTGTATGATATCTTTTGTGAAAAATGTTTGAAAAATGAATTATGATGTTTTGAAACTCTTTTTGAGTGGGAGTTTTGGTAACCAAGTCGAGAACGAGTTTGTAAAAAGTTTTTGCATAAAGTATAATATAAATATTTTTTTTTTCTTTGAAATGAACTATATTCTTGAAATCGTATGTTCTCGATCTTAGTTTGCATGTATATTTTTGAATAACTAATGGTTATTGAAATCCTTGGATCTTATGGTTATTATTTATTTTTTTTAAGGATATTATTTTAGTAAAGAGTAAGAAAGACATATATGGAGTGAGTCTTAAAGGCTCTTTTATACTCCCAAGGTAGGTTATGTTATTTGTACTTGTCATGACCATAAGACTTCTACATTTTATCAACTCTAAAATATCTTAGAAATTTATTTTGACACTAAATATTTTTGGAAATTAATTTGACCCTATAAAAAATAGTTATTGGTTAAGTATTTTGTCGTTAAAAAGTGGGTGTTACATTTTGGTATTAAAGTCATGCTTAGATCGATGTGGAATAACGTGCTAGCGAGGTGCTGAGATGTTACAATTGGTATCAAGGTCAAGCTCGGATCAATGTGGAATAAGTGTTATGTCTCACATTAGCTGGGGTAGGAAAATGAAAGATGCTTTATAAGAGTCTGAATATCTCCTCTTTTAACATGTTGTAAAGTCATACCCCTAAAGCAGACCATATAAAGAGCGTGGTATTATTATAACACCAATCAGTATCACACTATCACCATGCTACAGTAACACGGATTACACTATCACCATGCTACATTGACTGGAGTTAATTGTCAGGGTTTTCCATTTTTTTTTTTTTTTTCTAAAAAACTTCGTTGAACATTTAAACAAAAGTGAAGCTTAGGAAAGGTCGGGCCAAATGTAACAGGGATTCCATGTCGCTATGAATTTGTCACAGAACATTTTTAAGGTTTTTATCATAAAGGATTTCCCACACACACTCAGCTCAGGCGTTAATGACCAGTGAAATGAAAATGTTGAAATTATGGCTGAGAGAGTTGTGAAATGAGAAACATTTTAGAACATAAAATGCCCCTTAATTATTAATCATACTCCCATATTGATATCAGATTGTTTTTGAACATTCTGGTCTGTTTTTTTACTAGTAAAAGCATATTTGGTTTTGTTCTTTACTCCTCTTATTCTATTTATACGATACTTCCAATGTTTTTCACATTGATTAAGGAAAAACTTCCCTAACTCTATTGTAAAATTTAATAACTTTTCAACTCTATTCCACTTAATACACATAAATACCATATGATAATAAACCCAGCACAATAAAAAATGAAGAATTAAATTATACATTCACTTAAAAAACTTAATGAAGTGTCTTTTAAATAGAATAAAAATATAATATTTCCTCTCAGCCTCATAAATAGAATCAAAGGAGTGGAACATAAGAATCCACATCAATACTATCTCACATTCTCGCGTATTGTAGTTAAGGCTCATTTTTTTTCCTAGTAAAAAGTTCCTTTTAGTTATTTTGACATTCTATTAAATGTTAGAAATACTTGTTAAAACATGGTATAAATATTTGCACATGTACATTAATTACAAATTACAGATTTAACTATTTTTAAATCTTGATGAATTATTTAAAAAAATGGGTTTAATGTTTAATGTTTTTGCCTCTAAAGTATAAATATTTTTTCTGCCGCACTCACATATAAGTGAGTGGGGCCCATTTATTTTTTTTTCTCTCTCTTATTTTAATAATGGGCTCCACTCACTTATATGTGAGTGCGGCAGAAAAAATGTTTCTGCCTCAGAGACAAAAACATTAAACCTTCAAAAAAAATATTAAGAAGAGGGACTATATAAGAAATTTGGAATTCATTAAAAATTGTGTTAACTAATAATTAAGGGTGTGTCTAAAAAATATTTTGCCACAGTACAGTTTAATTTAATTAATTAGCTTGACTAACTTTAACAAGTTTTATTGGTATGTGAAGTTTCAAATATATATTAGTGACTTATATCTAGGATCAAAAGGAATTAGTATAGTTCCTCTCATCCTGTTTTTTATAAATTAGCTGAAGGAGAATTTGATTTTCTTTCTATAAAACATCATATGAGATATTTATCATATATCTTTATTCAAGTGGTTTATTTTTTTAAAATATGAATTTAAATGAGTACGAAATTAAAACCTATTTTTAATTTTAATTAGAGTCACTGGCTCCCTGTGTATCAAATCTATCCTTAATTTCAATAACAATGCCAAAGAATAAAAATGTCACAGGGTGAAATATATATTTTGGTATAGCTTATAATGTATTTTAAGAGAGATTTAAAATGCATCGTTGGCCCAAAAAAAGTGCATCATTATATTAACGTTAATCAATGGTTTGGAATTCCGAGCAAAAAAAAAAAAAAAAAACCAATGGTTTGGAACAATCATTATTTGCCGGCGCTTTTTTTTTACGGATATATAAAAGACAAAATGATATTGCTGAAAAATTTTGAAGGTCTTAGAAAGAATCAAAGTAAACACTAAATATATTCTGACTAATAAAATGACTATAAATTTTGACCCAAAAAAATGACCATAAATAAATAAAGGAAGGAATAACTCAAATTGCTGGCGATTTTTTTGGGTGAAATAAAACTTTAGCTAGGAATCTCTTTTCAAATATTATACGATAAAATGAGATGGATTATTTAAAATGTTTTAATTTTAATATTATGAATTGGTATAAATTTATAGAGAAAACTTAATCCACTAAACCCAATTCTTTTTTTTTCTCTTAACAATAAAATTTTATATCAATACAACTTTAAAATCCGATTGGATGCAATAGTTGTGTCTATCAGAAGGAGTTAGTTCCTCATAATATGATAAACCAATATTTGAAGCTTTGCTAGAAAAGGTACCAAAGTTTAATGTCCGACAGTGCCTCAAATAGGATTATCTTTAATAGAATGATACTTGTACCTAGAAAAAAAAAATTCTATTGGATGATTATTAATTAATCATTAATAATAAGAATTACACATGGTAACATTTGATTGAAAATGGGTAACTGGACCTAATGGATAAAAGCAAATGGTCCTAAGCTTTGTCTTAAATTTATTTACTATACCTTTTATGTTGTGGATAATGATGGTTTCTTTAGGTAAAATCATTTTTGATACAATATGAAAATATAAAATTATTTTTATCTTGATATGTGATTAAGTAAATATAACCCAAAAAATTAAGTGAATATTATACAGATAATTTCACCAAAACATTATGCAGAAATAAAAGTAAAAGGCGAATGAGATTACAAAAATATCCCTAAAATATACGAATATAATCAATATGAAGTAGCATAAGATGAATAGCTTTTGTTTATAAAATTAATGAAAATAATAGAAGTAGCTAGGGGAGATGAGCGTCCAAACGGTTGCGAACTTTAAATAAAGCCCAACACCACCAAGGCAATGAAAAACAAATAATATTATTTGAAACCCAATCACGCTGCCACAAAAGCTACGTTACCGTTGGCGAAAAACCATCGCGACTCTTCCTTTCCTCCGCAGATCCAACGGTCACCATTTAGGAGCCGTTGTTTTTAAAAATGAATTGTCTCTACCCGACATATCCGTCTCTATTTCTCCTTTTTTTCCTTAATCTTTTCTTGTTCCTTTAATTGTCAACCAGAGAGAGAGAGAGAGCGAGCGAGCGAGAGTGGGAAAGAAAGAGAGAGGGGAGGGAGGCGGACACAGAGAGAGTCCGCGTGTGTCTGTTTGGAAACCTCACAGAGGCTGGGCATTTCCTGGTGAAGCTAAGCTGATCGTTGACGCATTAGAGGCAATTCTTCTTGAATGCTGGTGAATTATCTTGTCCCATTTATACTCGATTATCTTGATCTTGTTACTATTCTTTTTACCCTCTTGTCATGGATCTTGGTTTTTTTTCCTTTTCTTTCATGTTTTATGATCTATGGCGTTTGATTTCTTTGGTGGCTGGAATGTCTAGTTGTTGCCTCTGCTTGGACCGAAGATAAATGGGGGGCTCAAAGGAAAACCAAAACCATCTGGGTTCGTTGATGCCTTCATCAAATCTTCAAGGTGAACAACATTGAGATCTGGCGAGGGAAAAAAAAAAATCTTTATTGGTTATACCAAGCAACGTTTATCTCTTAAATTCGAGACTGATTCTCTGCTACCTTATATTTTGATGTCTTTAATAAAAAAGGCGGTTCAAGAATGGAGGGTGTCAAACTTATGAAGGAGGTGATACAGAATAATCGTCGGGCTCTGAGCAATATCAATCAGAATATAATGGAGGCTACTCATAAGCCTTGTGTGGTCAACAGAACAGATCCATTCGGGCAAGTTCTTCTATTTCTGTTGAGGAAAAACTCTGAAAATCTAGTCTTTTGCTGATATTTCATCTCTCTCAGTTTTTTTCTTTTTCTTTTTTTTTTTTCCTGCCTCCTGCATTATCTAATACCATTGAGAAGAATTGAAATTTATTTATGAAGGTTCAGTTGAAATGTCTCTTGATCCTTGATTGATAGGTTTCCTTTTGGTATTTTTTTTCCTTTCAGAAGATATACAGAACAGACAGTTCAGCATTGCCCTGAAGTACTCTCTCTATAGACCAAATGTGGATGATGCATTTGATCTTATTTGATTCTGTCTTTTCTTTGAACATATTTGAATAGTTACAAATGTGCTGTTGTGATTGCCTTTCAGGAAACTAAAAAACTGAGCCTTTTAGCCTCGAACCCCAGTTACCATATGGACGGTACAATAACGGATATTGAAGAATACGAGGATGTTGGTGACAATGGAGTTCCAGAGTTTGTAAAGCACACAGAAGCAATGCTAGACGAAATTGACAGATTAGTGAGTCTTTTAATATTCAACTTATGTCAGAATCAGATTACACTTGAAACCAGAAATAATAACACAGTATGTTTGCTGCACGCAGGAGGAAGTGGAAATGGAAGACGTGGAGGAGCCTGTTATGGACATCGACGTCTGTGATGCGAAAGATCCACTGGCCGTTGTTGAATACATAGATGAGATCTACGAATTTTATAGGAAAGTTGAGGTAAGGTTTGAATTTGTCTCTTTTTTAAGTAGTCGAATTGAATGCAAAATGGGATTTTGGGAAAGGAAATATCAATAGAAGTCATCCGAACAACCGGATCTGCACATTCCCCTAGGCAGTCAACAGAAAATGATATAGTTTGACTCTGAACATTCTTAGAACACCGCACATTTCTTGTAGCGTAGCTCAGATTAGTTCCATGGAAAAATATGAAGAAAAAGAAAAGACTTGCTATAGGATATTGTTGACCCATTAGCTCTTTTTGTAGAATACCAGCTGTGCCTCTCCAGATTACATGGCTGGCCAGTTCGACGTCAATGAGAAGATGAGGGCTATCCTCATCGACTGGCTTATTGAGGTATACAACATCTTTGTCTCAAAATTGAAATTCGTGATCTCCCAAGTGTGGAATATACGAGTGCTCTCTAAACTAACCATTTGATCTTGATTCAAATCAAACAGGTTCACTATAAATTTGAGCTTATGGAGGAGACATTGTACCTTACCATCAATCTTATAGACAGGTTCTTGGAGCGTCAGGAAGTGATCAGAAAGAAGCTTCAGTTGGTGGGTGTAACAGCCATGTTAATAGCTTGCAAATATGAGGAGGTTTCTGTCCCAACTGTTGAAGATTTTATCTTGATAACAGACAAGGCATACAGAAGGGAAGAAGTTCTAAATATGGTAAGATTTTCTTTTATTTTATTGGTTGTACTCTTGCTTCCCTGAAATGCATCTGATATAATATAGACTTGTTATCTCACAGGAGAAGTTAATGATGAACACGTTACAATTCAACCTCTGTGTGCCTACTCCATATGTGTTCATGAGGAGGTTTCTTAAAGCAGCTCAATCTGACAAAAAGGTGAGTGATATATTACTGTTCTATATGAAGATTATTACAATTTGGAATGAATTTGATGTGGGCTTATTATTGGTGTGGAACTGAAACCAGCTGGAACTCTTGTCGTTCTTCGTAATCGAGCTTTGCTTGGTGGAATACAAAATGCTCAAGTTTTCACCATCTTTGCTAGCTGCTGCTGCCATTTACACAGCTCAGTGTAGTATGTACCAGTTTAAGCAGTGGACAAAGACCAGTGAATGGTATACTAACTACTCGGAAGACCAGCTCCTGTGAGTTAGTTGCTTTTGCCAGTTATGCTCAATTTTTAACTTCTTGAGCCATTCCTTATGGGTTATTTTTTAATCTTGTGTGGTGACAGAGACTGCTCAAGAATGATGGTTGCTTTCCATCAGAAAGCAGGCACTGGAAAACTCACAGGAGTGTTTAGGAAGTACAGTACGTGGAGGTATGGTTATGCCGCAAATATGAAACCAGCCCTCTTTTTGCTGGACTCTGATTGAAGAATGAATGTAGATAAATAATAGTTCTGCATAACGCAGCAGATATTGTACTGTTATAGCGCAGGAAGCTTCTTCCTGCTTGTTTTTTTAATTCCCTATCTTTTTTGGTTATTACAGTTATAGGGGTATCCTACCATCCTTAAATATCTAATGTTTCTGAGTGGTGAGTGGTATTACGGTTAAAGATACCTTCAAACTTCTGTCAATCAAACAATCTATAACCCTCTCAATCCTAGGCACTGTTCCTACCATCCTTAAATATCTAATGTTTCTGAGTGGTGAGTGGTATTACGGTTAAAGATACCTTCAAACTTCTGTCAATCAAACAATCTATAACCCTCTCAATCCTAGGCACTGTTCCTACCATCCTTAAATATCTAATGTTTCTGAGTGGTGAGTGGTATTACGGTTAAAGATACCTTCAAACTTCTGTCAATCAATCAATCTATAACCCTCTCAATCCTAGACACTGTTCCTACCATCCTTAAATACCTAATGTTTCTGAGTGGTGAGTGATATTATAGTTAAAGATACCTTCAAAACTTCTGTCAATCAATAAAATCTATAACCCTCTCAATCCTAGGCACTGTTCCTACCATCCTTAAATATCTAATGTTTCTGAGTGGTGAGTGGTATTACAGTTAAAGATACCTTCAAAACTTCTGTCAATCAAATCAAATCTATAACCCTCTCAATCCTAGACACTATTCTTTTTAAAAATAGTTACTATCGTTAAAATTTGGCAAAATGTTAAATTGGTTTTAAAAAAGTACATTTACATAAGTTAACACTGGTAAACTATAAATTACAATAAAAAAATAGTTTTTACTGCTAAACATCACAATCTTTGGTACGACTTTAATAGGCACAAATGATTCCTGATACCTTCCTATTCCTAAAGCCATAAAAATAACAAACTTTTGGGGCTAAACCAAACGGCACTTCCCATCACAATTTTTGGTATGACTTTGATAGATGCAAATGATTCCTGACACCTTCCTCCATTCCTAAAGCTATAAAAATAACAAACTTCTGGCTTTTATCGGAAAGAAGAAAATTATGTAGTGCATTTAATGTTAATAAGTACTCCCTTTGGTCCTAATTATAAGGCATATTTAACCGATTTTAAAAAAATTAAGAAAATGAGTTAAGTTAGTTAATTTTACTCATTTTCCTAAAATGTCCTTACATACATTTAAAATGACATAAGTAAAAGTTAATCAACAACTCTACCACATATCTCTTCGACCAGTTTTCCTTTCCACATGTTTTTTAATTGAAATAATGGTTTTGTTAGGTATACATATATGTGTATATATATGTATACATATAGATCTATCATGTATACACACACATATAGATACACACACACAACCATGTATCTTCACACAGAGATATATATATTGGCACACACAAACACATACATATATACATACATACGTACATATATATATGTGTGTGTGTGCCCCTGTGCGCGCACGCACGCGCACATACATATATACACAGACAAATATATATAGACACACACACGCATATATATACATATATATATTTATAGACATACACATGTGTGTGTTGCAATCCATATACATATATACTTATCAAAAATTAGATACACTTGAAATAATAAAATAAGGGTATTTTAAGAAGAAATTGGAAAAAACTAAAAAGTTGTCCTATAATTAAGACCAAAACTAACCCCCAAAAGTTATCTTATAATTAGGATCAAAGGGAGTAGTTTTTAAAAGATAATATAAACTTGATGGCAACTTAAAAGTAAAACAAGCAAGGAAATCACTGAAATTTACTTTCCAGAACGCAAACCATTACACAGTCTCCTTCAAGAGACATGGAATATGTTTTTGTTATGTTACGTTTTAGCTGGTTCACCATGTCCCGTCAATCAATATCTCATTATTTTATTGTTGAAATTTTAGGCTGGCACATTATTTTATTTATATTTTATATCCTACTTTAAGTAAAAAGTGAAAATAAAATTTTATTTTACAAAAGAAAATTGGGAAAAGATATTTAAATGCTAGTAAGCAATTCCTCTACTCATCATTTGTTTTCATTATCGCTCATCAACCTATCAAGGCCATTAATTGAAAAGAGGAGAGAAAAGCCAAAGTAGTTATGAAAAAATGACATGATTTAGAGATTATAAGAGATTATGGAAAAATAATTATGAGAAAAATCCAATCCTTAAATACCCCTTCAACTTACAAAATCTAAAAAAGACTATTAAAACTTACAAATGATTGTAAATATGGGTTTTTCATCTTTTAACTTGAAGACCAAAATATCCTTTCCACACATTTTTTCAATACCTTACAATATCAATACGATGCTTGTCAAAACCATTATAATTTTTGTAAATTGCGACCAATTGAGTAATGAGTTTGACTAAAATAGTAATAGTTTTAACAAAATCATTAAGTACTAAAAAATGAGTGAAAGATCATTTTGATCATGAAGTCAAAACATGAAAATACTCATATTCCCACCACATCCTTTCTCTTTTCTTTGCAAGATTTATTAGTCTTTTTTGAATTTTGGAAGTTGAAATGGTATTTAAATACATTTTTTCCAAAAAAAAAAAAAAAATTTGACCTCCAGGAAGATGGACCATGTTATGTTAACTCATCCAAATGAAGAATAGGGGAACTCTTCCCATCTAAACCGTCTACGTTAGATGTGAATGGTCCAGATTTTATTTTTTTTACTTTTTATTTTTGAAAAGAAAATTACTTTAATAGATAGAAAATTTAAAATAAAGATAATATCCCAACTAACATCTTTTTTTAAAAAAATAATAATAATTTAAAAATCGACAGTTATATAAGAAAAATCACCCAGACAGTCCAAATATGGGAGGACCTCTCCATGGGGAAACTGGTTTCGTTATGTTACACGTCTTTTCTAACCCCATCCCAAGTAATTTCATCATCCACAACCCCTCATCCCAGTAACAAAACAATACGCTGTACACGAGAATCTTATAGCAAATTTAAATGGAAATTACAATTTCATAAAATTTCCTACGCAGACATCATAATTAATGAATTAAGCTTGATCCAAGAATCTCTGGGAGGTATTGTACAAAATGCAGCATCCACGTCATCTTCGCAGCCGATGAGATGTAAGAATCATATCATATTCTACAATTGCCAGCTGGTGATAGCGTGAATAAAAATCAGGAGGAACTGAATCAATATTTCGAGCTCAGAAAGCAATACACCACAAAGAAAATATAACAAAATGGATTTTTTCTATAATCTTATTCTGATTTGTCAGAAAGTACTCAGAACAGACGGAAAACAAAGTATAATCACAATGGCTTCAGGGGCAATATTTTATTATATTTCTACTTTAAACCTTTAAAATTCTAATGCAAGATTTTTAAATAAATGAAAAGCAAAATTATACAAGGTCGATCAGTATGTACTCACTGCAATAGACAAATTGGTTAAAATCAAGTGTGACTCTGCCATGTTTCGCTGTATCAAACGAGTTAAACAGATTCCTGAAACACATAATACAAGATTCTTGTTTCAGCAAGCAGTAAAACCAACCTTCAGTATTTTGTTTTTCGCAAAAAAAGCTGATACGCCTATGAAGAGTTGTTCAACCCCTCTCCCTCGAAACTAATAAATAAAACAAAATGATATGATACACTTGAAGAATGAAGACCATGTTAGAAACATATGGATTTACCGAGCAGACTGTACGAATATACAGAGAGATATGAAGTCATCAAGCCGAAACCTTCCGTTCTTACTTTGATCAAAGCTCTAAAGAATTCAGGAGAAATAGTTAGCTTGGTATTGATCTGGATTACAATATTGCACAAATACTTCACCAATTAAAGATTTCTTTCAGAGGAAATATTCAGCAAACAGTATTGACAAATTAACTCAAATGTCAAGCACACTACATAAGTGATTTCTGTCTCACGACTACAACGTCAAAGAAATCTGGGAAAAACAGAAAAATCAAAGCACGCGGACAGTGATGAACAACTTATCCAACAATATTAAAATGATTATCTTTTTGTTGGCCAACTACAAAATCTTAGTTGATATTTTACCAGAATGACAATGCTTTACCTCGCAGACAGTATAAAAAGCAGGAGAATCCAGCCTGAAACCAATTTTAACCAATGCCTGAAAAATTTATATGGGGATTCAGCAAAATTAACAAGGAAGAATCACATCCCTGTGCAGTGTAAACAGGAATGTGTACACTCCACAGTTTACTTTATTCCTGGATCCTTGACTAGCATCTAAATCAAGGGCCTTCTCATGCATTTAATTATTTTTAGAAGGCATGGAGTTCAGAAGCAGGGATTATGTGAAAAAAAAAAAAAGCATATCCAGCATACAGGAGCTTAATTTTTTGCTATTACATCTTAGGAAGTAAAAAAATAACATTTTTTTCCTTTTTTGTTTCTGCACTTTGTAAACTGTGTCAATGCAAATCTTTTTCTTTTTGTTTTTGCATCTAATTTGAGCATAGGGGTTTTTTTTTTTTTTTAGTGCATGACAAGAATGCTTTTACACTATGAATTACATTACTCATTGCAGTATTACTACTTAAGTAAACTTTGTTTATGGACATGATCCTAAGCAACCAATATCTTCTAAACATCTTGGGAAGTAAAAACTATAAAATATAAATGTTAAATTGGACGGACTATATGAGTATAATTCTAGTAAAGCGTGGTATATAATCAATATTAAAAAGCATAATGATGAATGACTATATACCTCATGTACATCATCAGGTACAAGAAAACCACGGCCTCTGCATCAATGAACCCAAATAGTGTTATCTATAAATTCCTTAAATAAGAATAAACCAACAAAGCTGATATTGCCTGACAACCAAAGAGTGTTCCAGTATATCTGAGGCTAAAAAGGGTGTCAGACTTTTTAACCAAATTCATTACTTAATATCACCGCATAAATATTCCATCAAATTAAAGTAATATTAAGATTCAAACTAGTCAAGCTCCCTTGGTTTAAGATTTTCATAGTATTTGATCACTTTCCTGAATGGTGTTCATCATTGAGTTATCTCACAAGAGCTTCCCCAGCGCCCCAGGGGGGTTGGTTTAAAACTTCACATAAAACTGAACTTTCTGAACACACAGTATGGGAAAAAGCAATAGATCACCTTTCCAGATCAGAAAATGCATGTTGAACCTGCAAAGACATTGAAAATCATATGAAAGTGAATAAGCAGTTAATATTAATTAATAACTAATGATTCTTCATTGCGAATGGTGAAGCAGTGGCCTTATAGAAGTAGGGTGAAACAAAAAAAAATTAACATAACGTTGAGGTAGTCTACTAGCAGGAATCAGCCAAAGGGCTACAGATATGTCATCTAGACTATCTTAAGTAAAAAACTACTAACCTTGAGAAGGAAATTGTTCAATGCAACAAATTCTGGGGGAAAAATTAATCATGGGTTAGAGAGAGACTGATAAAACCTTTTCTTATCTTTCCAAAATACCAATTAAGTCACCAAGTAAGTTAAAATCGAAACATACAGACGTGACAATAAGCGTAATAACTCACCTTCGAAATTCATCGTGCCGTTCCGGTCGAAATCGTACATCCTACAGGGGAAAATTCATCTAAATATCGCGTCATCCAGGATAACCAAACAAACAAATTATACATTTCCGAGGAAACTCCGACGTATAACACGGACCATGTATTCAAATAGAGAAGTTGGGGGAAATCGTACCTGATCATCTGCTGAACAACGGAGAGGGGAAATTCGAGGTTGCCAACAGACAGAGCTCTCTGATTATCAAAACAACATTTCACTCGATGAAAGAAGTTTAAGACGAAGACAACTAAAAAGGAATAAATGGAAAAGCGATGAGGAAAGGGGAAACGAAAAGTACGGAAAAAGAACCTTGAGTTGGAGAGCTGTTATGTTTCCACTTCTGTCTGAATCAACTCGATCAAACCATTCCCTCAGTATTGCAGTGTTCTCCATCTCAACTAGTTAGGTTATCAATTGTCTCTCGTTTCGCAGAATTGGAAACCGGACTTCTCCCATCCTAGTAGTTGCTATTCTGTATTGTATTCTCGAAACATTTTGTCATGTTACCACGCAATAAAATAAAATAAATGGTGGGAACTATATATAATATATTAATTTATATATTTATATGTGCGTCTTACTATTTTTTAAATCTATTTTTTTCACCTAACATGAAAAAATCAAAGCCCTTCTTAAAGACAAGCAGAAAAGAAAAGTAGAAAACCAAGCGCAACAACATTGTTGAGGGTTCAGTGGGAAAAATACTACAGCTGTGTTTGAAAGAATACCAAAATCTAAGTTTTACACAAGTCAAAATAAAACTCATCTCACATATTTATCTTGTAAATCTTAAAACCTAAATTTTGAAAGGTTTCCAAATACTACCTGAAAAAATCATGTATTGTCTATATATCTCCATTATCTAATATTGTTTTTAGTATTTTTACAGTTATGTTTATTTTCATTAAATCCGTTGATATAGATTCTAGATATTGTAAACTTATGCTTATAAACAGCAAACATGTATTATGTACTTCACGAGCTTGAATAGTGAATAAGAATTTCTCTCTCATATTATAGCTAATCTTTTTCTTTATTTATAACGTGTTATCAAAATATCTTAGAACAATTATTTAATTAAGGGTTAAAGTGTAAAAATATACATGTGTTTTGGTCAGAGGAGCGCCTAATAACAAGTGTTTTTTTTAGGTGTAAATAATAACAAATTAGGTGTAAAAATACCGTTTGACTGTTAAATTCAACTTTGACCATTAAATTTGATTTTTTTTTTGTTGATTGGACCATGACGTGGGTTTCAAATATGTAAAAATACACACGTGATTTGGCTAAGCACCCATCACCCAACGCTGTTTCAATTTTTTTTTAATTTCATTATTTTTATTTCTTATTAACTTATTAATATTAATTAAATAAAAAATTTATTATTATTTTTTATTAATATTAATAATAATATAAAATTAAATATAAATTGAATCTTAATACTTAATAGTTAATGATATTAACATAATTTGAATTTATTTTTAATTGGATTCACAAAAATAAAAAATATAATTATTATTTTTAATAATAATAAAATTAAAATATATTAATTTAATTTAATTTTTTTAATTGAATTAAAAAAATACTATTAACTTAATACTTATCATCCATTTTTTATCTTTCAATTATAAATTTTATAAATTAGAAATTTTTTATAAATATATTTCTAAATTTATTAAATTCAATATAAAAATATATTAAATATATAAATTATAAATATAAATTATAAATAAATATTTATATTTTCTTTTCAATATGTCAAAAATGAAAAGAAATAAAAAAATAATTATACAATTAGATTATATTTATATTAATTATATTATATTAATAATAAATATTGTTAATAACAAATCACTTGGTGTTGGGCGCTCTTTTGACCAAATCACATGTATATTTTTGTACCTTTAAATGCCACATCATCGTTCAGCATGCAAAAAAAAAATTTAAACTTAGCGATTAAAGTCAAACTTAATGGTCAAACGGTATTTTTACACCTGATTTGTAATTATGTAATCATTTTTACACCTAAAAAAATCACTTGTCATTGAGCATTCCTCTAACCAAAATATATGTGTATTTTTACACTTTAACCCTTTAGTTAATTATGTAAACTTTGATATAGTCCTAGCAGAAAGTTAAATTGTTGACGAGGAAATCAGAATGGTCGATTATTAATTAACTAAATGTCTTAGAAGTTAATATATTCATATCTAAAGGAATATAAAAAAAAAATTGTATTACTTACCAGAAAATGGTTATATTATCCATAATAGGGCATATTCATTTTAAATTGATATATATGATGGGTAGATATGTTTTCGTATAGTCATGAACTATCCTACTGCGTGCATAGTGTTCCTCTTCCTTTAATCTCCTACTATATTAATTGATTTTTTATTTTAAACACAATTAAAACTTTTATGATTTATCTCGAAGATTTATCAAGAACTTGATGCTAATGTAATCTAATTTAATTTACCTTTCGAAGGTTTAAGAAATTTTACCCCTTCTTGATGATTATGAAATATTTGTTTTGCATTATGAAAATGGATATTTATTATATTCCCATGTAATTCTATATAGCTTTGATTCTTTAACAGTGCCCTCCATGTTTTCTTATTTGATCTATGAAGGATAATTTGAGATATATTATATAATTAAGACATTATATAGAATTAAAACGATACTTTATCACATCAAGTCACATGACTAAGATTGAAAATCATTATTGACTTTCTATCTTAGGGATATTATTATCTAGTATGACTAGAACCTATATAATTTGTATTTTTTATCTTATGGCTAGAAGCCCTTTACTTTGATTTTATATTTTGAAATTATATGACCATAAGTTAGATAACTTGATTTAATTTCTCATCTTAAGATTAATTAATTAAAAGCCATGAAAAATTAATTAGTCGGAAGCCTAAAAAACTAATTGGCCCGAAGTCAAAAAGTTTTAATTTTAAGGTCATATCTTTCTCTTTAGGGATCCTGACATTAAATGAAGGTACATTTATGATATGGTTTGAATATTTATTAATATTATAATTTTAAGTTTAGCACCCATTATATTCTCGAATCCTTACCATGGGAAGGAAAATTGTGGCTCTCTAATTATAGTCTTTAAGGTTTATGATTAAAATATTGATTGACATAAATTAAGAGCTATGCAACTTTTTTTTTAAAAAAAAAAAAAGCCCTGTCCTAAAGAGTAATTACTCATAGAGAATATCCTATATTACGAGAAGCTGCTCTTAAGTATTGTTTATTGATGAAAATTCTTGTAAATCACATAAAGTAGCTGTAATACCCCAGATTAATAATGGAGATAAAGGAGTAAATATTGCTTGTGCCACAAATCAGCCTAATTAAATAATGATATTTTTTTTATGCAAAATACTCTATGCTATATATTTAATAAAACAATGAATAATTCTCTCCAAAAAGTGATAAAAAAATATATATTATATTTACCCCCATTATTTTATAACTATTTTTTTTGTTTTTTATCTGTTACTTTTTGAATGCATAGGATAGTTAATAATGATAATGATATTGATATTGATATTAAAATTAAAATTAATAACCTACAAAGCCCAGCCCATAACTAAACCCTAAAAGTCTAATTATAAGTTTAGGTCTAGTCACCTAACCCTAGTCATCGCTCATTAGTTCCCTCCCTGAAAATTCTTTGCGGCAGAATTTCTCTTCAAGGAGCTTAGCAAACACAAAGACCAGGTAATCCTAATTCTAAAACAATAGGAATTCATTGTTACATGAACTTTTGTGTTTAAACGTGTCGCTCCATTTGAATATCGATTTGGGTGATTAACCTTCTTGATCAATTGAGGCGTATCATTTGAAACATGATTAACCTTCTTATTTCAAATTGTGTGATTATACTCCTGCATAAATTGCGTGATTACCTACTTGTACGGAGTTGCCTTCGTTAATTAATATACATCAAACCATTTATATATATATATAGGATACCTTACCTGTACGAGAGTCAGAGACCATTTATAATTGCTTCCTTTGTTGAATATGCCGGGGTATTTCAAATCTTGAAAACGCAGCATTATAATAAGTGGCTGAGATATTTATTATATGTATATTTCATGGTATATGTTTAAATTAGCTATTGAATAATAAATAGATAGGAATATTGTTGGGTTCACCAACTGAATATTGTCAAGTTCCTTGTATGCCTATTTATAGTCGTCTCGTCTTGCCTCGCGTCTCTCTTCCGCGTGATGCCTCTGTTCTTTTTTATTTTTTTTTATTCTAAAAAATTTTTGAAGGGGTTCGACACTAGTCCCCCACCAAGGTCAAGGCACGGCTCCGGGCTCTATGAGCACTTACTGGGGATTTATGAAATCGTCTATCAAAGGAGTCCCAGCAACGGCGGAGGGAATTAAACTCACGTCCCAATGGACTAATTTTGAATCTCTTAACATCCGTACCAACTCTTTTTAGTTCCTCTATTCTTTTTATTGATTTGTCGTCACGTGTTACTCTTCTTTCTTTTTTTTTTCTTTCTTCTGTTTCTGCGTCAGACCTTTTAATCCATAAATGTTTAGGGTTTTCCTTCCTTCATCCATCGAATGAATTCATGTAGGCCCAGCACAATTTATTCAATTCATTCATCAGCCCAGTTCTTCAATCTGCAAAACAAAAAAAAGAAAAAAACAATCATGCTTCCTTTATTCTATCCATTCCATCCGTAGGGCCCAG
The DNA here is from genome assembly GCA_037074495.1 of Acacia confusa. Lineage (NCBI taxonomy): Eukaryota > Viridiplantae > Streptophyta > Magnoliopsida > Fabales > Fabaceae > Acacia > Acacia confusa. Next base: position 37,988,992 of record CM073502.1, on the reverse strand, counting down.
CTTCAATTCAAAGTCCATTCATCAATTCTGATTCTTCGCCCAATTCCGAAATGACGTGATCTATTGAAAAGCAATAGTAATATTAATAAATAATAGAAATAGAAATAATCACCTAAACTCAAAAACATTTATTTTAAATTGAAACCCCAATGTGTCAATTTGATTTAATTTTATAATAGTATAATCTCATAGAAATCTCTTAAAATTGTTTAGATAACTCTCCAGACTTTACTGATGTTGTCTGTGTAGATTAGGTATTAAGTCATAAAATAGATGGACTTAGTCCACTTATTGTTTATACTCGCCCTTAACCTAACCACTTAATTATTTCTTCTGGATTCATGCATATTTGTTCTTCGTCTTAACATAACATACCATCAAAATATGTTTTGGATGAAACTTTAATGAGCATATGATTCCCAAGTGTATTCTAAATATTGATCTTGTTTATATTTTGTTTCAATCATTTTAAAAATGCAGAGACATTAAGCAACAGTGATATATGAAAGTATGATGATTTTCCCTTAATGAAAACTTACAAAAGCCTTAAATTATAATCAAAGCATGGTATGAAACTTAGACTTTTTTTTCCCAAAGTGCCCTTTTTTAGGAAACTATTTACCAAAATGCCTCCACTTTCAAACTATTTCCCGTTATGTCTTTCCCTGGAAACATATTCTTTGTCTACCCCATTTAGTCGACTAAATAAGGGCTTTAGTCGACTAAATGGGGGTTTAATTTTTTTTTTTTTTTGAAAACTCTCAACATTTAGTCGACTAAATTCTAGGATTCAGTCGACTAAATGTCGACAGTTCAATTTTTTTTTTTAATGAGCCCAACATCTAGTCGACTAAATTCTAGAATTTAGTCGACTAAATGTCAACTAATGGATAAAAATAGTGGATAGTAGATTAATTATAAAAAAATAATAATAATAATAACAATATTAGGAAAGCAATAATGAGATGAATAAAATATATTAGAGAATAGAGATTATAGGATTTAATCTAAGGTATCCCTAAATAATAGGATCTAACCAACTAACAAGTAGGGAATATATGTATATGTTATATTATTATCATATAATAATAATAATAATAATAATAACAATGGATAATAAAAAAAGTAAAAATAATGATAATCATGAAATCAAGAAGATAATGATATGATCCAACTTATTCCTAAATAATAGGATTTGAATTAATTTGTTCCTAAATAGTAGGATATGACTAATTAATTCTAAGATTATTTAATTTATAATATTGGTGGAAAAATAAAATAGATAAATAAAATATAGTGATTATAAATAAGGAAAGATATTAAATAAATGTTGAGGCCTCAATTTTTTTTGAATGCCCACGACTTTTATTATTATCCATTATTATTATTATTATATGATAATAATATAACATATACATATATTCCCTACCTGTTAGTTGGTTAGATCCTATTATTTAGGGATACCTTAGATCAAATCCTATAATCTCTAATATATTTTATTCATCTCATTATTGCTTTCCTAATATTGTTATTGTTATTATTATTATTCTTTGGGTTAAATATCAAATTTGCCACGGAAGTTGTGCAAATGGAGTGTTCAGCACCCGAAAGTATTCGTGGTACCAAATTTACCCCGGAAGTATTAAAATGGTACCAAATATACCCAAAACTGACGTGGCACCAACGTGGCAAACGGATGTTTGACGTTCCGTTGGTTTTGGGTATATTTGGTCCCTTTTTAATACTTCCGGGGTAATTTTGGTACCATTTTAATACTTCCGGGGTAAATTTGGTACCATTAACAGACCCAGCAAACAGATGCCAAAAACATAGCTCACAAACAACCCTCTGTATTAGTTTTAGTTTTCAGCTTTGCTTTCGGATTCATTTTCAACGCCTAACAAATGGCACAGAGACGAGAGAGAGACCCCTTTAAATAGAAGTTCATCGGCCAGATAAAACATAAGGGTCTAGACGCATGAACTTTCAAATAAAGAGCATAGGGCTCGAGAGGTATGACTTATCGCAGATCAGCTGCTCTTCTTCATTTGGTTGGTTTGTGTTTCACCGTGATCTTCGTTGATTTGGTTACTAATACGCGATCTGCTTTGCTTCACATAATGGCGCTGGATCTTCTTCACGTAATGTCGTTGGATCTGTTTACGTAAAGCTGCTGGGTCAAAACGAGAGGGAGTGAGGATGACAGAAGATCAGTAAGTATATGGATTAGATGTATGGGCCGAGAAGAATGGTGTTGGGATCCAGAGAAAATGAAGCTTGCTAAAAACAAAAAAACAAAAATCTGACATGTCTATATGATGTGGCAAAAATCCGGGATAAATTTGGTACCCAAAAAAAGCTTCCGGGTGCTAGACGCTCCTTTCGAAAAACTTCCGTGGCAAATTTGGACTCTAACCCAAAAAAAACATTTCCGACGTGGCCAACAGACGTTTGACGTTCCGTCAGTGTTGGCTATATTTGGTCCCTTTTGAAAACTTCCGGGGTAATTTTGGTAGCATTTTAATACTTCCGGGGTAAATTTGGTACCACGAATACTTCCGGGTGCTAAACGCTCCATTCGCACAACTTCCGTGGCAAATTTGGACTTTAACCCATTATTCTTTTATAATTAATCTACTATCCACTATTTTTATCCATTAGTCGACATTTAGTCGACTAAATGTCAGGCTCATTGAAAAAAAATTTGAACTGTCGACATTTAGTCGACTAAATCCTGGGATTTAGTCGACTAAATGTCGACAGTTTTCAAAAAAAAAAAATTAAACCCTCATTTAGTCGACTAAAGCCCTTATTTAGTCGACTAAATGGGAGTAGACAGGGAATATATTTCCAGGGAGGGGCATAATGGGAAATAGTTTGAAAGTGGGAGCATTTTGGTAAATAGTTTCCTAAAAATGGGCACTTTGGGAAAAAAACCATGAAACTTATGCAAATGTTTGTTGCTGGCAATGCAACTTTGAACAAATTTATTTCAATCCTCTACATGCCAAGGGCTGATTATGACCTGGAAACTGATTGCTAAACCCTATGTTGTGCACTCTATCATGTCTATAGAAGACATTAAATTGCAGAATTCTAGGCTTATAGTTTAATTTGGAAAATCTTATGATAAAATAGAGACAACGTTTTAATGATTATATTTGGGAAAACTCACGAGCTCTCATAAAGAGTTATAGTTATTGGGTTTGTGAAATTAAGATTCACACTTTCTCGTAGGATTAAGGATTTTATTATTATTATTATTATTATTATAAATATCTGATAACACATAATAAAAATAATTTAGGAATTTTATTATGGGTCTAAATTATTTAAAATAAACAGTGGGAGGATACTTTGGGATGGTACCTTCTAAAGTGATGAACACACACTTTTAAGGTTTTATGGCTTCGAAAAATTATTTAATGTGAACTGATATATTCGTTCTTCCTAAAGTGGTGCTTAGCAGGATATTTGGGGCACTAGTAGCAACTTTGGGAAGAGGTGTGCACACTAGGAAGAAATGATGATATGGCCAATTTTGATGATTTGTGACTGGCAGGGTTTCCCAGGTCATAGGGAAGACTGACAGGGCTTCCCGGGTCTACCATGGTTCTCTTCCCACTAAATAGACTGGCAGGGTTTCCTGGGTCTAAACAAATTCAAAAAGATAATGATTAATGTTTGATGCAATTTTATAAACAATGACACCTTTAAATTATATATATATGATACCTTTATTTTGTTTTATTTTGGAAATTATTTATTTATTTATCTACTTAATTATTTTATTTTATACTTAATTAGGATTACCAGCTTTTACTGATGTTTGTGTTCTTGGGCTGCGATGATCCTTCGGGGGAGCAGAATTTCAGGGAAACAGATGCCAAGGTTTGGGGCTAGCAATGAGAAGTAAGGAAGACATTCGATAAATTCTTGTTATTTATTTTTCTTTTAGTTCAGATCCTGAATAAAACTTTCTATTTAGGTTTAGATTTATTTAATGTAATTAATAGCCTTGCACTTATCTCAATACAAGTGCGGTGGTGACACTCCCCGAATTTGGCTATTTTGGATTTTGGTTATTATTTATAAAAAAAAATCATTGAAATTTTATGTTATTATAGTTGCTAAAAATTCGGGGGTGTTACAGTAGCTATGTTAATTCATGATTTTGTGAGTAAATAGCCCAAAGTCATGTATCACTTTGAAATTATTTTATTTTATAAATGATCACCTTGTGACCTCAATGAATAATATGTATTTGTAAAAATTGTGTGGCACTATGATATTTTAATAATCATAAGTGACATAGTCTTGAAGGCCAAATAATATTTTTATTGTAGTCTTGCACACTAATGCTTGTTGAAATTTGCGGTGACAAAAGAAGAGTGAAAATCTCTAAATTCAATATGTTTATGAGAAATGAAACAACCACATATATATTACAAATAATGCAGCCCTGAAGGCTAATGGTTCATATTAAATTGCTAGTGGTTCAAGTATAACACAATATATTTAAAGAGATTCTTGCAATGGTCTTGAAGACTAATGTTTATGGAGATTTAGATCATGGGAAAAGTAATAGAGATTGTCCTAACTTGCAATGTTTTCTTGTGCTATAATCATATATGGTCAATTCCTGAAGAACTATACATGATATAACAATATCTAGTAGCTCCTGAAGAAATATGTGACAATTATTGGAGAACTTTACGTAACCCAAAAAAAAGGGAAATATTGTTAATATAATTCTCGAAGAACTAATTTCAAAATTGATATAGTTCTTAAAGAACTAATATAGGAATATGAAAAATATGCTTTTATAACTCATACTGGGGAGATTGTTAGAATACAACTATGAGTCATTTTGGATGAAGATTTCAATTTTGTTATATGTATTTAATTTTTAACTATGTTTTCATTTATTTTTCATGTCTCTTTCAATAATAATGAGTCTTGTTAATATAAATTATGAAGATTTATGTCTCAACATCTCATACCATACTCAAAAATGAAAAATAACTTTCTTCCTTGGTAATGAGAGAAGTTAATATTTAGATTATGTTTAGAAGTATAAATCTGATTGAAGACTCTAGAAGAACTAATATATTGTTTCTTGAGGAAACATATGTTGTTATAAACCAAAAGTTTATCAATATAAATAAGAAGTTTGTCAAGTTTCCTAATGAATTTAATGTTTAACATAATCGGTTAAACCATCTCAGGTCAATCATGAGGCAAAAAATAATTGAGAATTCATGCGGGCATACCTTAGAACATTAAACAAATGTCACAGTCCCATAATTTCTCATATGTGTGGTATATTCCAAGGGAAATTTAATTATTTGATCCTCACCCCCAAAAAAGAAAAAGTAAGTCCCTCCCTTTTTTAGAACACATATAAGGAAATAATTGTGGGCCAATGCACCCACCATAGATACCATTTAGTTACCATATAATTTTAATAGATGTATCAACCAAATGGTCACATGTTTGCTTATTATCTTCTTGTAATCTAGAGTTTGTGAGATTGCTTACTTATTTAATTAGATTAAAAACATGTTACCTTAATTATCCTATTAAGAAAATACGTTTGACAATGCTGGTGAATTTAATTTATAAGCTTTTAATAAATATTTTATGTCATTTGATGTTGAACATCTTGTAGCTCATGTTTATAAGAAAAATGGATTTGCATAATCATTGGTCAAATAGTTGTAATTAATTATAAGATATTTACTTATATATGAGATCTAATTTTCCAATTTCTGCTTAGGGCCATGCCATTTTGCATGTCACAATGTTAATTCGCATTTAAGCCAACAAGTTCTCTAAAGGTTTCCCTTTACACATGGTTTTCGGTGAGGAACCCAATATTTCCCATCTATGGATTTTTGGGTGTATATTATATATACCGGTAGCACCACCGCAATGCATCAAAATAGGTCCTTAAAGGAGGATGAAAATCTATGTTGGGTATGAACCTCCTTCAAACAAAAAATATCTATAACAATCTATAGGAGATTTATTTATGGCTAGATTTATTGAATGTCATTTTGACTAGTCGATTTTCCCAATATTAGGGAGAGAAAGTAAGCAGTTGGTTAAAGAGATTAGTTGAAATGAATTATCTTGGCTCATTTTGATTGTCGCACAAAATAGTTTGAACTAGAAGTTTAAAGAATAATTTACTTGCATAATTTGGCTAATCAAATGCCATAAGTATTTACTCACTCAAGAATAGTGGCAAAGTCATATGTCCAAGCTGTTAATGCTCTTATCAAAATTGATGTCCATGAATGACAACCTAGTGTGAATGAATCTAAAGCACGTTTAAAGCATGGAAGGCCCATGATTCTAAAGATAAAAATCCCTAAAAGATAAAAAGAGCTACGAAAATAAATGATCAAGTAGAGGATAATAAAAAAAGTTAGTAGAAGAGGCATTTTCTAAAAAGTTATTAGCTCCAAAAAAGCAATCTCCTGAAAAATTATTAACTCCAAAAGAGTCATCTCCTAAAGAGTTACTATCTCTAGAAGAAATATCTCCAAAAGAGAATATCGTAGTATTAGAAGAGACTAAGATACCTAAAATATGTGAAAATAATGAAATCTCAATAAATAATGTTAAGAATAGAATCTGATAGGACTAAAATAAGGTCAACGTTGATGATACTTTTAGTTATAATATAACATATGATGTAATGAATGATAATGAGGATCCTGAGCTTGAATCCATTAAAGAATGCCAACAAAGAAAAGATTGGCCCTATAGAAAGGTGTCAAAAGCATAAGTCCTTGAAGGACTCAAATTGCTAGAAGCACAAGTCCCCGAAGGACTCAAGGAGGTAAAAGCACAACTCCGAAAGGACTCAAGGAGGCAAAAGCACAACTCCTGAAGGACTCAAGGTGCTAGAAGCATCCAATTCTAGTTCTCTAGAACAATAACTCAATCAAGTTAAATAACTCTTGCATGCCCTAAAGAAATTAGGGCGCATGTGGTATAATCGTCTCAGTGAATATATATTAAAAGAATGATACAAAAATTATCCAACATGCCTATGCATCCTTATGAAAAGATCTGTAAATGAGTTTGTTATGATTGTTGTTTATTTTGATGATATTAATATCATTGGAACTCCTAAAAAGTTTCAAAAGACAATTAATTGTTTGAAAAAAAAATTAAAATGAAGGACTTGAGGAGAATAAAATTTTGTTTTGGGTTATATAGATTGAGTAACTGAAAATTGGGATCTTTATATATCAAGAAGCCTACACAAGAAAGATTCTATAACGTTTTTACATGAATAAATCACATTTATTATGTACCTCAATGGTTGTAAGGTCTTTGCTAGTAGATAAAGATCCATTTAGACCTTGAGTGATTAGTGAAAAAGGTGATGAAAAACCACTTGATCTATAAATACCATATCTTATTGCTATTGGAACACTAATTTAACTGGTTAATCACATAAGGCATGATATATCATTTGATATTAACTTATTTGCAAGATATAGTTATTTATTAACACGAAGACATTGGAATAAAGTAAAGCACATTCTTCATTACCTCAAAGGCATTATGGACATGTGGTTGCTCTACTCAAATGCATCCTAACATGAACTGGATGGTTATGCATATGATGGATTTTTGTCTAATCCACATGACAAACCAATTGTGATTTATCTTCTAGTAAAATGATCCCGACAATCCTATATGATGATAATTCTGCATGCATTGAATTAAAAGAAGGGTGCATCAAGGAAGATAGAACAAAATATATTTCACCAAAATTCTTCTTCACTTGTAACCTTTAAAAGGATGGTGAAATAAATATCTAGTGAAAATATAGAGGATTTATTCATTCACCAAGTCTCTTCATGGTACAATTTTTGAAAAGCTTATCCGTGACATTGATCTTTGCAGACTCAAAGATCTTTGTTGACATCGTCAATAAAGGAGTCGGTACATATTGTACTATTTTTCCCTTATCTATTTAGTTTTATTTCAGTGAGTTTTCCTATAAAGGTTTTTAATGAGACAACAATGTATATTGTATCAATGAATGATGTATTTTTTTTCTTTGATTAGGTTTTTGTTCCACTAGGTTTTTCTTGATTAAAGTTTTTAATGAGGCACATTTATATATAATGGATATCCAAAGGGGAGTGTTATAAATATAATATCTGTGTGGATATCCATATATATCCATTGTCTAATATTATCTCTAGTATCTTATAGTTATATTTATTCTTATTAAATATGCTTATTGTAGATATATATTCTATCAAGATTGTAAACCTATCCTTGTGAATAGTAGGTATGTAATATGTACTAGAGAGCTCTTGAATAGTGCGTAAAAATGACTCATTTCTCCTCCTCCTCTCATATTCTCTCTTATCTTTTTCTTTATTTATAACACAAAATAGTTTTTACCTCTTTTTTCTTTTAGAAAAAAGATAAGAAAATACTACTTAAACTTTAAAATTACAAATAAGTGATTTGCTATTAAAATGAGTTGTCAATTGTTATACTCTTGTAATAAATACCTATACTTTTGTAGTCAATAAAACTTATTTGAGATTTTAAAGTTCAAAATTTTTTTTTTTCCGTTTCTTATTTTGCTAGATTTATTTCTTTATTTTTTTTTCCAACTAAAGACTTATTTCACCTCTTGTTGCTTTTTTGTATTGATCGAAGGGAAGAAGATATATAAACACAATTTCAACCTCAAAAATCTAAAAAAGTCTATTGAGACATGCAAGTGACAAAATGGGACAAAGTGACAATCGAGATTTTTATGTTTAGGAGAAAAGACTAAAAAATCTCATTTTTCAATTCTTTTTCACATATTATGAGTACTTATTGATTTTATGAAAATCATTACGATACATTGTGTCAAAATCATTACTCTTTTTAGTGAATCTCACTGCTCAATTTTATCAACTGATGACTATTGTTCTTGAGGAGCACGCATCTCCGCCAATGAATCTCTAGAATCAAGAACTTTTTTTTTCTTGCTTTGGGAAATATTTTCAAATGCTGATATTGACTATTTTTGCAAGCCATTCTCTGGTGGATTGAATTAATTCATTACGTACAACAACCCAAAAAATTAGCAAACAAAGTCTACGAAACACTGAAATAATCCATAGACGGAGGAGCTTAACCAAAAGTGGCAGAGGAAGTTGGTCAAATTCGATATCTTGTGGGGTCGAAGATCTAGTCCTTTTAACAAATACAAAGGTGGTGCTTCCATCCAAAATTGCTCCATATGCCACCTTGTCCCATGACTTAGTAATCTGGTTAACTAGCGAACCCCAATCTGAGCACCCACCTCGCGACAATGGCGCAAGTCTATGGTGGTGGCTGAATAGTTCATCCAGGGAATTGGGCACCTTACAATGGATCTGCACTCATTGTAGTCATTTGCCATTGTCACATCCAAGGCTAATGGAATGCCAACCGTTGTTTACAATCTTGGACTTCAGAGTCCATGTACATGTATGAATCGATATCAACGAAAGACCAACGGAATACCAGCAGCGTGTCTCTAAGTTAGATCTAGTGGGTATTTGGGTTTAGGTCTAGTAGGCGAACCCATAGGTGGAGGAGCTTTCTTGACTACCGACTACTTCCTCTTTCCATTGGGCTTCTTCTCCTGTAGCAGCTTCCACAACCCCAATCACCACGTTTAGCTCCTACGGCGAGGGAACCAATTTCTCTGCTTTTCCTTTGGAAAGATGCCTTTCCTTTGGAAAGATAGGGAAGCTCGTCCGCTCCAGGCCGTCCAGATCTAATCTGGACGGTCGAGATCAATTTTTTTTTTTAAAAAAGTTTAATGGGTAGGGAACCTAAAATAAAATTGATATTTGAACTAACATTTTTCTTAAAAATGATTTTTTCATGTAGAAAAAAAATAATAAAAAAAAATTTGATCTCGGCCATCCAGATCTAGGTCTGGACAGCTTGGAGCTTGTCCGTACGGATGAGCTCCTCCTGCCTTTCTTTTGGAAAGGTAGGTAAACTGGTTCCCTACGATGAGAGAGAGATCTGATGATTCAAGATGAGAGAGAGAGAGATATGAGGAGAAGGCAAGATTAGGATATGGGGTTTGACAATAAGAGAGAAAGAGGGGTATTTTGGTAAAAAAATTCCAAACTTCAAAAACCCATATATTTTTTAAGGGCAAAGGTGCAAAAATACACATTTACTTTACCTTAAGAAGCACCCAACACCAAATATTTTTTTTAAGTGCAAAACTATATATCAACTTTCAAAAGTGGGCAAAAATACTATCACCGTTATAAACAAACATCATCACTTTTGCAATGAGCCCCACATTATTAAAAGAAATAAAAATGCCTAGCTTTTTAAATTTACTGTCTTGCCCTCCTTTCCCTATCAACTTTTTTTCACCAAGATGATTGTCAATTTTTTGAGAGGTGTAGAATCAGTTCATCCTTTCTTTCTATTGTCTAGGACATATGTTAAACCTTCCACCATCAGTTGATTTTCATTTTTTCTATCGTCTAGAATCAGCTCATCCTTCCACCATCATGAATTAGTTCAATCAGTTCATCCTCTTTTTAACTCTTGTTAAACTAACTTTGTTCCATCTACATAACCATTAATCCATCCTTTGCATTTTCGTTTTCATGATCCTATCAAAGTTGAATCATTCGAACCTATCAACGCTGATTCATTCTCTAACATAATCATATTCAAATTGAACAATAGTTAGAATACACACAAATGGGTAATTGTAGAGAAATTCAACAGATTTCGACAAATCAAAAGCGACAGATATAACCATCAAATTCTAAACTCAGATTCTTAACCTAAATCCCCAAAATCGACCAATACAGCCAAAAGAAACTTTGGAGTTGAAGGCGAATTTGAGCCCGACGAAGGAGGCGACGAGCTGCGACTTGGTGGACTCAATGGAGTGTTAGGAGTAGACGGTGGAGGAGGCAATGCCGAAGATTCCAATGGCGGTGAGGTTGATGGAGGGGAAAGAGAAGGAGGGCTCTGCCAAGGTAGAGTTGGGGCCGTTAAAGTAGGAGACAAAGGTGTCAACGGCGGTGGAGCAAAGGGTGTAGCTAGCGGTAGTGAGGCTGGGGTGGATGGTGGAGGAGCTAAAGGCCTGGGTAGAGAAGCAATATTGTTGACAGCGTCGCTGTCATTACTAAAAAAAATCCCAGGTGTATTCATTGATGATGAGCTACTAATAGGGAAAGAAGGCTAAAAGAGAAAATTAAAAATGCTAAGCATTTTTATTTCTTTTAATAATGTGGGGCCCATTACAAAAGTAACCTCTGTTAAGCCTATATAACGGTGATGATATTTTTGCTCCACTTATAAAAATTTATATGTAATTTTACACTTAAAAAAATATTTGATGATCTTTACCCTTTTTTCAATCTGGCATTTCCATTTCCATGGGTTTTTTGACATTATTTTTGGGTTTTGTAAGTTCGATATTTAAGTGTCTTGTTCCCCAAATCAAATTGATAATCACGATTAATTCGGGGAACACAGATTCTATCTGAATTTGTCGTGTTGGATAAGATGGGCTAATTATTGTAAAATAGGAGGACTTTTTTTCACTCCCTTCCTTCTTCCTTGTTTCCGTCAATTTCTCGCGCCTTCTATGGTCAAATTTCTGATGCTGCTCTTGCTCAATTGCCGCAACCCGACGCTCTAAACTCTGTAAGAGTGAGTGATCTTCCCTCTGTTTCCTCTTGCAAAATCCATTGCCTTCATGGCTAGAAGAATAATCCCGATCCTAAAGCACCTTACCAGCCGTCCGGCAATCAGGAGGCCTGGACCCGAACCCGGTTCCAGGTCCATCACCTACATGCCCCGACCCGGTGACGGAGCCCCGCGCGCTGTCACGTTGATTCCCGGTGACGGTATTGGTCCTCTTGTCACCAACGCCGTCGAGCAAGTCATGGAGGCTATGCACGCTCCGGTTTACTTTGAGCGCTATGAGGTCTACGGTGACATGAAGCGGGTTCCGCAGGAGGTACTGGATTCCATCCGGAAGAACAAGGTATGCTTGAAGGGCGGCTTAAGGACTCCGGTAGGAGGTGGAGTCAGTTCGCTCAATGTGCAGCTGAGAAAGGAGCTTGATTTGTACGCATCACTTGTGAATTGCTTCAACTTGCAGGGTTTACCCACAAGGCACGAGGGCGTGGACATCGTTGTGGTTAGAGAAAATACGGAGGGAGAATACTCAGGTCTCGAGCATGAGGTGGTTCCTGGCGTTGTTGAGAGCCTTAAGGTATACTTCTTGTTTCAATTCTTCTGAATTCAATCGCTGCTCTGTAATCACTGTGTAGAAAGGATTTATCACGCCTGAATTTCATCGTTTTGAAGTCCATTTGGTCTACTTATCTATTTAATTTCCGGATGATTTACTTTATCTGTTTGTTGTACGAGTAACACTTTTTTGTAATTATTTATCACATTCTGGAGCTTTGCTTGGTATGATACTTAGATGAGCTATATTTGAAATCAAATGACTATGCTTTTGTTAAATGAAATCAAGGTCGGAGCAAAAAAGAAATCAAGTTTGTTCTTTCTAGTTTTAACTTCTCCCTTCCTGCATGAGACACATATAATTCGGAACTAATGTAGTTATGATGTTGTGGAAAAGAGCTTTTAAACACTTTGTTCGGCTAGGAATGATTCTTTCAATTATCTTATTCCACATTTCACATTACTACTTCAAGTAGTTGTTTCCTTTCAAGGGGGCTATTTTTTCTGCTAGTTTCCTTTCCGCTGCAGAAAAAACTGCTAAGATGTTCTTTTTCCGCAGAAACTTTGCCATACACATTCGAATCTCACTATAAGTACAATTTTGTAAAATAAATAGCTTTTGGGCTCCGAGGAGCATGGTGAGACAGGCTAAATCAGTGCAATATCGAACTGCATGGAGTATTACCGAAAAATATTAAAATTATACCATCCTGAATTATTGTTAATCCTATATCAAAATAATGGTGCCTGATAGTTTTTCTCTAAATCTACATTTGCTTATGGGTTGGGCAGTCTGATCTTTGTCCCCATGCAACATTAATATTGCAGTATTTCTCATGTGGAGCATGATTACCATGTGCAACAAGGTGTTTGCAATTCCGCATTAATGTTTTGTGCACAGTTGGGCGTTGTTCCTTTTCTCTTCAATATTCACAAGGAGGGAGCTTGGCGCTGTAGTAAAATCACCCTACAACCTGGTGGTCATAGGTTTGAGTCATGAAAACAACCTCTTGTAGAAAGATGCAGGGTAAGGTTGCATATGGTAAACTCAAAATGTGTCCAACCTTCCCTGGACACCATGCATAGTGGTAGCTTTGCGCATCAGGCTATCCCTATATTCACAAAGCTCAATTTATGGTAACCTTAATGAGGTGGCTCTGAGCATTTCAGAGAATATTGTCTTCCTTTTCTCCTTCATTTGTGGGGGAAGGCCAACCAACCTCCCCAGCCTCTACTTGATGTAGTTGGCATCATATGGCTGGTGAAGAGGGTGGAGAACCCCTACCCTTTTGTTATATGGCCAGCATCTCTTTGATTTTGTGCTTCCTTCTGAAATTATGGATGGCCTATAAACACTGAATTTAATAATTTAGTTAATTACTTATCACATTTAATGCATTTCGGATTTTAGATATTTTAAAAGTTCATATAAAAGAAGTTTTTCCCCTTTCAAAAAGTCCATTTTACCTGTGAACTAATGATCTAATTACAAAATGGGTACCAAAGTTTGAAACATAACAAAATACTCCCATAAACTTTAGAATTCACGTACCAGTTTTGTAACTAAACCATAATTCGTTTGGATGAAGCTTTTGTTCCCCATGTTTGAAAAATGAAGCGTTGTGGTCTTTCTTTGTATTGCTATTTTAAAATTAGTTACGTATACAAAACTTCTATACTTTAAGCATGTCCAGTGCTATGCTGTTTGAAACACACTGAAGGCTTGGGGTAAATGTATGCCATATAATATAAATAACAAAGCTTTACTATTTGTTTTTTTAACTCTCCCCATAATGAAAGCTCTTTTTATCCTCATTGGCTATAAATTGTTAATATTCTCATGGGGAGAATTTCCTTTTACCTTTTTGCTTCTGTATCAAAGTGGAAATTCGTTACGCATTTGGGCTGCATTCTTTCTGCTTTTGGTTAGTATTTTGTAGTTACAACCTGTTTTTAAGTAGTAGGATTTGGAGTGTATGTCTTGTTAAAGTACTACCTTCAATCCTAAATACAAAACTCAGTTGACTTATTTTTAGAGAGATTAAGGAGTTAAATAAGTTACTTAGTCATATAATATATTGTATATCAATAGATCATATATCAGTTTATAAGTCAAGCAAATTAGTTTGCAGAAAAATGATGAGTATAAATACTTTAAAGTAACTTATTTAGTTTCATTAATCTCTTTAAAAAAGTGAACTAAGTCCTTATACCGAAGGAAGTATGTTACTTTCTTCATAGTCTTTTCTTTTTTCAATATTCCGTTTGACAAGTGGCTGGGCACATCTTTTGTTTGATGGAAAGCTTTCTGTTAGCTTTTTTTTTTTGGTATTGGTTAGATAATGTTACTTCCTTTTGTTTGAAACATCATGTACTTTTGATTTTAGCTGCACTTCTGTTTCTCATACAGCCATTTTACTAGGTGATGACAAAGTTCTGCTCAGAACGTATAGCAAAATATGCGTTTGAGTATGCTTACCTAAACAACAGGAAGAAAGTCACAGCTGTTCATAAAGCCAACATCATGAAACTTGCAGATGGTCTGTTTTTAGAATCTTGCCGCGAAGTTGCAACAAAATATCCTGGTATCAAGTACAATGAAATTATTGTGGACAATTGCTGTATGCAACTTGTCTCAAAACCTGAGCAATTTGATGTAATGGTACGTGACTGTTAGATTTGTTTCTGTTCAGAGGCTTCTTCTTTCCTGCTGTACAGATCTTTAATGATTCATCTATTGCAGATGATGTTTTTTTTTTGGTCAATATTGCAGATGAAGTTGTCATGAGTTTACATGATTGCTATTTTAACGGGGGTCAGTGAATTTTTGGAGTCAAAAGAATCATTATATAAAAAAATTGATTTAAGAATTTGACCGTCATGTTGTGGTCCCTATGCAGATTCTGGGATTAACATTAGTCATGGCAGATAACATCAAGTGACCAACTGAATATTTACAATTATTTTCTGCTACAATGCTTAGATCAAGCTCCAGCTCTATCCACAAAGATCATACCAAACTTGGTCAAATTCACTGTACATTATAGTTATTATCTTTGCTTGTTTTCTTGGCCTTATAAATCTTGGCATGTTTGTCCATCAGGGTTGAACACATTTCAACCCTATGTCTTCTTCATGCTATTATCTTGGTTTCCTGGTTCCAAATATATTTGTCTCTGCGATGGGAGGGGTTTCTCTCCCTATTGATTGCTTTAGTCGTCCTTTTTGTTTAGGCTTGAATTATTTTTTCTTGGATTGCTGCTGTGTTAGAATATAGAGATTATTATGATGTTAATGATTGTATTGTGATTAGTATGTAATTAGTTTGTAGATATTGTGGTCCCTGTATTCTGTTATGATAGTACAATAGGTACATTCAAGCGCACCATTATTCTGCTGTGATCTCATACGTGTCATTATTTCATAGGAGCTGTTATTGATCTGTTATTGTACGAATATGCTGTAATCTGATTATAAATATAGAGCATCATCCCTGAGTGCCATTTACGGCCTCAGTATTTTCTTCATTCTGCCTGTTATTTTAAGTTGGTATCAGAGGAATTCAAAATGGCCGACACTGGTTCTTTTTCCTCCATTGTAGACTCTGTTTCACGTTTGAATAACAAAGCATATTCTCTATTCAATTCATCCAGCCAGACAACAACGATCAAGCTGGATCATTCAAACTTTCTGGTCTGGGAGTCTATTGTTTTACCATTGATTGAAGGAAATCAACTTGAGGGGCATATCGATGGCTCCCTTACAGCTCCGGCAAAGCTCTTATTTGGCACACCAGAAGGCACTCGACCAAATCCAGCCTATGCTGAGTGGTTTTCGGTTGACAGGATGTTGGTAGGTTGGCTAAGAAACACGATGACTCAAGATGTGGGTGTCCAGCTGCTTCACTGCAAGACAGCCTTTGAACTGTGGACTGGAGCCAGAGATCTTACCTGTGCTTCAACTAAAGCCAGAGTAATGGTGATTAAGAACGAATTGCATAACACCCGTAAGAATGCAATGTCGATGGAAGAATATCTCAACAAGATGAAATCATTGTCAAATGAACTAGCTCTTGCAGGATCACCAGTTGCAACAGATGATCTTATACTTCACACCTTGAACGGATTAGACACTGACTACAATCCCATTGTTGTTAAGTTGATTGACATACCTGATTTAACTTGGGTAGATGCTCAGGCTGCTCTTTTTTCGTTTGAATCTAGGTTGAGTCAGTTGCAACATTTTTCTAATCTTAGTATTCAACCTTCTATTAATGCTGCATCTGCACCTAGAGCTGACTCAACTCAACATCCTTTCCACAACAACCAAGGTGGTTGGCGAGGAAACTCACGAGGCTCTAAAGGTGGAGGAAGATCTCGAGGCAATCGATGTGGAGGAGGTGGACGTCCATTCTGCATTTACTGTTAGCGTCCTGGGCATACTATTGCTACTTGCTACTATCGAGATGACAATGGCTCAAACAATTTCTCTGCTCAGTCAAATTATGCAAACAGTTACTCAGATTTTCAATCTCCTTACACTGATGAAGCATGGTACGTTGACAGTGGAGCAAATTTCCATGTTACTCCACACTCAGAAAATCTTGAAGAGCTGAACCCACCTGGTAAGTTGCATTTTCTTACTACTTGTACTGGTGATAAAAGGAAAATCCTAGGTGTTGGGTCAACATCTATAGCATGTAAAAACTCACCCAAACTGCTGCTCAAAGATGTGCTTTATGTACCGACAGCTAATAAAAATTTAATCAGTGTAAATCGATTGATAACTGATAATCAAGTGGATGTGAGTTTTACTAATCATGGTTGTCGTGTGAAGGACCCAGTGACAAAAAGCATTCTAGTACAGGGAGCTCCAAGGGACGGAATGTATCCACTGAAAACAAGAAAGCTTGAAGTTCAACCAAGAGTGTTCATGGCAACATCTGGCAGTGAAAAGCAATCAGAATACTGGAAATGGCATCATCAGTTTGGGCATCCTAATGCTAACGTTTTGAGTCGAATTTTAATTAAATGTAACAAAAGGCTACCTAGTAGTGTTGTACATGACATTACTATCTGTGAGGCCTGTCAATTAGGAAAATCCAAGTTTCTGCCTTTTAAATCTTCTGTTTCGCAAGCTTCTTGTCCATTAGAACTTATTCATACTGATCTTTGGGGACCTGCTCCCACATAATCTAGTGGTGGTCATCATTTTTACATTCATTTCGTTGATGATTATACTCGTTATACTTGGCTGTATCCACTGAAGCACAAAAGCGAGGCAATTCACGTGTTTAAAATTTTCAAAACACTTCTTGAGAAACAATTTGACTCGAAGATTAAAGCGTTGCAATGTGATAATGGAAGTGAATACAAGCCCTTTGCGTCTTTTGCATAAGAGGCAGGAATAAACATGCGTCTCACTTGTCCATATACATCAGCACAAAATGGAAGAACTGAACGTAAACATAGACATATTGTAGAAACTGCTTTGGCTTTGTTGGCTCATGCCCAAATACCATTGAAGTATTGGGTTGATGCTTTTCAGTATGCGGTTTATCTAATCAATCAAATGCCAACACCGGTGCTTGATGGGGAAACTCCCCTGTTTCGGCTTATGAAAACAGAGCCAAATTATATGCAATTAAAAGCTTTTGGTTGTGCCTGTTATCCTTGCCTGAAGCCGTATAATGCACATAAATTTCAATATCATAGTGAGAAGTGTGTGTATATTGGAATGGCTTCACAGCAGAAAGGCTACAAATGCCTAAATCGTGCAGGTAAAATCATCGTATCTTGACATGTTATTTTTGATGACAATGTGTTTCCCTTTCACACAAGTTTTCTGAATCAAGCGAATCCCAGAAGAAATGAATCAATGCCAGTTCCTTTAATTATTCAGACCTAGTCTCGATTTGCAAACGAGTTCAGTGGTGTTGACTCAAGCTTATATGAGGAACGACGGAATGAGTCACAAGAGTTATCATCCTCTTCGTTATTTGCAGATAATTCTCAGCCCAATTCAAATGAGCTTGAGCAACCAAGTAAACCAAGTGAAGATCCATGTTCAAACCAAACTGGGCCGATTAATCAACATACAATGCAGACCCGATCCAAAAGTGGTATTACCCGACCCAAAATGCCATATGTCGGATCCCTAAAAGCAAATTCATCGGATCAAGTTTCAAATGAACCATCTTCTGCTCGCGATGCTCTGTCATCTCCAATCTGGTTCAATGCGATGAAAGTAGAATATGATGCGCTAATGAAGAATGAAACTTGGAAGCTTGTGCCATATACAAATCAGAAGCTGATCAACAATCGCTGGATTTTCAAAACGAAACTGAAAGCTGATGGTTCGATTCTGAAGCATAAAGCTCGATTGGTGGCCAAAGGTTTTCAGCAGACGCCTGGAGTGGATTTCAGAGAAACGTTTAGCCCAGTGATTAAATCAACAACGATCGGAGTCATACTCTCAATTGCCGTGATTTTCGGATGGGTAATCCGCCAACTGGATGTTAATAACGCGTTTCTTAACGGAGTTCTAAAGGAAGAGGTCTTCATGTATCAGCCGGAGGGATTCATAGATCAAAGGTATCCATCGCATGTATGTAAGTTGAACAAAGCAATTTATGGTCTTAGACAAGCTCCACGAGCTTGGTTCGATCAGTTGAGGTTAACTCTTCTTAGTTGGGGTTTTCAAAACTTGAAAAGTGATATCTCGCTCTTTATGTTGCAAACTCGTGGTCTCACTATATTTATTCTGATATATGTTGATGACATAATTGTGACTGGAAATGATCCTATCTGTGTTGAGAAGTTCATTAAGCAGCTGAATTTGGTTTTCTCACTTAAAGATCTAGGGCCCTTATATTATTTTCTTGGCTTAGAGGTTCATAGAAATGCTAAAGGTATCTTTCTGAGTCAGACCAAGTATACTGCAGATCTGCTTAAGAAATTTGGCATGAGTAATTGTGCTTCTGTACCTACTCCTATGGTCACAGGACGTATGATATCAGCTTCTAATGGTAGTCTTTTAGACAATCCAACTGAGTATAGGAAAGCAATAGGTTGCTTACAGTATTTAACAACCACCCGTCCTGATATTGCTTTTGTTGTAAATAAATTAAGCCAATTTCTTAGCAAGCCAAGAACGATGCACTTTCAAGCAGTTAAAAGAATTTTTAGATACTTGAAGGGCTCAAGCAATCTTGGATTACATATAAAACCCTTTTCTAAACCTCAATTAATTGCTTACACAGATGCAGACTGGGCATGTGACTTAGATGATAGAAAATCCATTGGAGGAATGTGTGTATTTCTGGGCAATAATCTTGTATCTTGGGCTTCAAGAAAACAGAGAGTTGTATCTCGGTCTAGCTCTGAATCTGAATATCGTTCTCTGGCTGATGGTTCAGCAGAAGTCAAGTGGTTGAATTCCTTATTGTTTGAGATAGGTTTGTTTCTTCGGAAACCTT
Organism: Acacia confusa; assembly: GCA_037074495.1. Lineage (NCBI taxonomy): Eukaryota > Viridiplantae > Streptophyta > Magnoliopsida > Fabales > Fabaceae > Acacia > Acacia confusa. Next base: position 37,969,248 of record CM073502.1, on the reverse strand, counting down.
CAATTATGTGGTGTGATAACTTGAGTGCTAAGGCTCTAGCAGCAAATCCAGTTCAGCATGCAAGAAGTAAACATATTGAAGTAGATGTTCATTTTATTCGTGATCTAGTTCTATCTGGATTGATTGATATTAGATATATTCCTTCGTCATGTCAAATTGCAGATTGCCTCACAAAACCATTGTCACAAGCTCAGTTTAGATTCTTTAGAGACAAACTTGGATTAGTGGTCACTCCTCCTAGTTTGAGGGGGAATGTTAGAATATAGAGATTATTATGATGTTAATGATTGTATTGTGATTAGTATGTAATTAGTTTGTAGATATTGTGGTCCCTGTATTCTGTTATGATAGTACAATAGGTACATTCAAGCGCACCATTATTCTGCTGTGATCTCATACGTGTCATTATTTCATAGGAGCTGTTATTGATCTGTTATTGTACGAATATGCTGTAATCTGATTATAAATATAGAGCATCATCCCTGAGTGCCATTTACGGCCTCAGTATTTTCTTCATTCTGCCTGTTATTTTAAGTTGCTGTTATAGTAACTTGCACGGTATCCATGAAGATCATGATATCTAGCCCCACTTTTATTACTCTAACATTTGACTTTTCTAGCGAGTCCTGACAGGGTTGGAATATTTTGCAGGTGACTCCTAATCTTTACGGCAATCTAGTGGCAAACACAGCAGCTGGTATTGCTGGAGGCACTGGTGTCATGCCCGGAGGTAATAATTATTTTTATGCTTATGTGTGTGAATGTATTTATACGACCACCTGAGTTGCTGCTTCTAGATGTCATCAAATATTGTTTCTTTAGCCTTTTAAATGATTCGGAGAAGTGATATGGATTACGCATGCATTGAGTGAGGTGCAAAATGACCCCTACGAGAGAGAAGACAGCAATGATGGATGAGTTAAGAGACTAGGAAACACGGATCCAAGACTTGACACAGTCCAATAAGCAAAATATAACTCAGTAATTTTTAAATTTTGAGATATGAATATACTCCATCCGGTGCTTAATATAAGACATAATTACTTAATTTGATTAGATTAAGGGAGTTAGGTAAGTTAGTTAATGTGACATGTATTTTCTAAAATACTCTAGTTATCTTTCTTAATTCCCTCACACCTTAATTATTGTTGAGGGAGTATCAATAAGGATGAATTAGAAAAATATTGACAAATATGAAAAATATGTCTTATATTTAAGATTAATAACAACTCTCCAAATATCTCTTATATTGAGGACCATATTGAACTTAAGTGAAATTACAGGACTAACTAGATAATTCAACATTGTTTTGTTTTTGCTCATGTTGAAATCATATTGCCCATGGTATACTAATGGTGCTAAGAAAATTGTCCCTCAAGAAAAGTGATAAATCCGGAAAATAAAAAATGGTTCAAACATGAAACTTATGATACCTTCTTGTCAGCCTTGGTGATCTGTGGTTCAAATTGAAAACTGATGAGGCACATTGGGAACCTCAGGAAACGTGGGGGCGGAACATGCAGTGTTTGAGCAAGGTGCTTCAGCAGGGAATGTGGGGAATGAGAACCAAGTGGTGCAAGGGAGGGCAAATCCAGTGGCCTTGCTGCTGTCATCGGCAATGATGCTGAGGCACCTTCAGTTCCCTTCTTTTGCCGATCGTCTTGAGACTGCTGTGAAGCGTGTCATATCTGACGGCAAAGTCCGCACCAAAGATCTCGGCGGTGACAGCACTACTCAGGAGGTTGTTGATGCTGTCATCACCAACCTCGGCTAATTTTGTTAGTAGGCCTTCCATTTCCTATGAGTCTTGACGTTTGTTGTCCCATAACTACTCTCAATTCTTTTGGGAATTAACTTGGGGGTTCAATGTTACAATTTTGTAATTCGGCAACTTCAATGCTACAAGATTTCTTGTGATATCACATTAAACCACCCATTTATGATTTTAAGGATAATCGTTTTCTAATAAATATCTGTATTTGGATTGTTTTTAAGCATGTTCATTGAAAAGTCGAGGTTGAGATCTATGTAGTGCTAGTGCACTAGCGTCAGTTATATATACTTGGGATAATCGATGGGAAGAGATTCTCTCTTCATTTTTTCCTCTCATTTTCCTTCATCATCCAATCTCGATTGTTGACCGGAAAGATGAGAGAGAAGTTAAAATAGTATTATGATTGATTAAACGGATACGATTTAGAGATAATGATAAAATGATTATGAGTGAAATCTAACTTGATAATCGATAGTGTTGTTGTTTTGTTTGGCAGTGCTCTTGGCACTTAAAACAAAAAAAAAAGAAAAGGTGAGAATGATATTTGATCAAATCTTGAATGATTTGGACACATGCATCAATATCTCTAGCAGTCTCATTCCCCAAGAAGCAATATTATCATCCGTCCATCTCATCAATATCCAAACTACACCCCTACCACCCTGTCTCGCCTTTTAAATAAATATCTTCATCAAAATAACATCGCCCCACCTTAGATGTCTCCCTCTCACTCTCATCTTTTCAACATAATCATACAAATTCAATGTCGTATCAAACTCATGATCTATCCACGCACACATTTTGTCTGGTCTTAACCTCTTATCTTTTGCCACGTGTACGGCTAAACACACCCATGCAAGTGATCGGTGGGAGGCATCCTCCCACGTGCACGCCCCACTATCAGATAGACTACAAAGCAACAATACGTAATAGGAGATAATATTTGGCACCACCACTTGATATAAAAAAAATATCCACAATTAGTATAATGCAATTTTTTCCCCACTCAAGACAATTTTCGTCAAAAGGAAAGTTGAAAATCAAGGGACAAAGATTAATCTTGAAAAATTTAACTTTGATGTTTCATCTCACCCGTGATTATTGTCCCTGGCTAAATACCGAGCATTTGGGGGTGACAGTCAAAACACGCCGCCGCATTATTCACAATCCAATGTATCTTCCCTATGAATACTTCTCTTGATTTTTATTAGGAGCATAACTAATAATTATCACAAATCAATGAAAATAGTTAAAGTCAATAAAACTATCCTAAAATTTAAGTAGTTTTTAATATTATCTTTACTAATTGTACTAAAATTTAATATTATATTATTATTACACTCACCCACTATCTTATTAATTATGGACATATAAAGAAAAAGTAATTAATATTCTTTGAAAATAAACAAACACTTTATAAAAGAGACCAAATATAGTTTTTAGTTGGTACATTAAAATAAAAACCAGGGAAAGTATATATAAACCCAACAAAGATATGTGGAAGTTATAGAAGGCGGCAATATTGGCAAAAATACGTGGCTGCTTGTTGGTATATAGACAGGGTAAGTAACTTAACTCTTAAAATATGTCGTAAATCAAAAAAATTTTCCGCTCTAATTTTATTGAAAAATTGGTTTGAAAATTTAATGAGTTGACAAAATTAGAAATAAAGATTAATTATTTTATAAGTGATTCATATTTTAGATTAAGCTATTATTCTAAAAGTCTCACATTGGACCGAAGGGTCTGTGTGTGTGTATAAGTCACTTTAATCCTATGTATAAGTCTTTTTTAACTAAATCATAGTACATACTAACAAAAGATAGTAAACTTAATTATTACGAGGTAAATTTTTAATTGCATCCTCACTTATGAATGTATATTTTTAACTTTTTATTCTCTTTTTATTCTCATTGATATAATTAATATGATAAAATTATCACAATCTCATTTAACACTTTAAAATTGGACTTATAAATAAAACCAAATTTTTTAGTAAAAAAAGAGTTATAAATAAGATTAGAGTGGTGTATGTAGCTATTAAGTTCATTACAAATTTACTAAATAAAAGGCCAACATTTGTTACCATAAGAATAAATTAATTAATGTTGGAGCTCTCTATTGGTGAAAATGATATTTGGGATTTGGGCCCTAAATTTATTATACCATCTTTATTTTCAAGTCAACCTATACAATAATTATAAAGATGTGAAAAAAGGTTGACTTTTATTATTTATGATTAAGACATTGAACAAAAAAATTAAATACCATTTAAACTAATAGTCTGATCTTAAATTAATGCTTCAGATTTTGATTCTAGAAAAATTAATTATATTTTTATAAATAAAGGATACATTGAGATCAAATAAGATCCGATGAATTTGAAAGAAAAGGTCAACTAAAGAAAAATTCAGGACTGTAAGTGTAAATACAATTACATTCAGCATAGTACAATGTATTTTCTCTCTATTAAATGCAGCCCAAAATAATAAATCCGAGCTCAATTCATGATTTGTAGATGAAACCTTTGTTTTAACTCAATATCAATAAAAAAATTAGCCAACTCCGGTAATACCATACAGATATTAGTCAAGAAGCGAGGCAGAGAGCAAGACTAAGAATATCGAGGATGGAGAGGAGGCAAGTGTGCATCGTGGGTGCAGGAATCAGCGGACTGCTTGCCTGCAAATACATGCTGCAAAAGGGCTTCGATCCCATAGTGTTTGAAGCCAAGAGCTCCATCGGAGGCGTCTGGTCCAAAACCATCGCCACCACCAAGCTCCAAACTCCCAAACCTCTCTACCAGTTCTCTGATTTCCCATGGCCTTCTTCCGTCGTTGAAGATTTCCCCGACCACCGTCAAGTCCTCCATTACATCACTGCTTATGCCAACCAATTTGACCTCCTTAAACACATCAAGTTCAACACTCTTGTCCAAAGCCTTCACTACGAAGGCCCTCCTGAGGATGAGATGCGAGCATGGCACCTCTGGGGTGGCACTGGCCAACCTTTCAGCCCCAAAGGCAAATGGAAAGTTTCTTTCAAGAACACCCTCAATGATGAGATTGTGGTACTGACATATATACCACTCCCTTTTTCTATGCTTTTCTCTTTAATTATTCTGATTGCCAAGGAACAGAGTGAGCTCGTTTGTGTGTGTGTGTGTGTTGGTCTTTCTGCAGGAATACGTCGTGGATTTTGTGATTCTGTGCATAGGAAGATTCAGTGATGTCCCTAACATTCCAGAGTTCCCTTCAAACAAAGGCCCAGACGTGTTCCGCGGGACAGTGATGCACTCCAAGGACTATGCTGCCATGGACAACCAGATTGCATCTGACTATGTAAGAGGCAAGCAGGTCACTGTTGTTGGATTACAGAAATTTGCTTTAGATATCGCAATGGAGTGTCAAGTAGTAAACGGTTCGTTACTTACTTATTTTACAGTTCAACCAAGGCCTTTTAAAGCTGATTAATGTATATGTGGTATAGTCTGAGTAATGAATGGTATATGCAGGGAAGACACTTCCATGTACAGTTTTATACAGGACTGAGCATTGGGTCATTCCAGATTTTCTTCCATGGGGAATTCCTCTGGCCTGTCTCTACCTTAATCGTTTCTCAGAACTTCTAGTTCACAAGCCCGGTGAAAGCCTCCTACTTAGCCTCATTGCCACCATTCTTTCGCCCCTGGTAATGCTCATCAATTATTCATATATATAATATCCCGTAGTTAAGAATGACAATATTAATATTTTTTATCAGTAACAGAGATGGGTATTTTCAAAAATCGTTGAAACCCATATTATAAGAAAGCTTGGATTGCATAAGTTTGGAATGGTACCCCACCATAGCTTTCATCAAGAGATGAACGCTTGCATGATCTCAACCGTGTCTCAGAAATTCTTTGAGAAGGTGGAAGAGGGGAGTATCGTCTTGAAGAAAGCTCCGAGCTTTAGCTTCTGCGAAGAGGGAATTTTAATTGATGGAGAAGTCACACCTCTAAAGACAGATTTGGTGATATTAGCAACCGGGTTCAATGGTGAAAAGAAACTCAAGGATATCTTCGCTTCCCCCTCTTTCCAGGACCTTATAAAAGGCTCTCCAGATTCAACAATTCCTCTCTACAGGTGAGGAGGACATTATACGATATTTGAGTCTCTCTTGTTTGTTATATCAGACTCAGAACTGAATTCTCTAACATCTCAACGCGATATTTTTGACTTTGAACATATGTTTTTGGAACAATTTATGCTGTCTTCCTGAATGAAGTTAAGCAGTAGGTAGCTGTAAAATGAGAATTGAAAGAGTGTAATGGTGTTATTGAATGGTGTGGCCAGAGAATGCATACATCCGGAAATACCACAACTGGCCGTGATTGGGTTCTCAGAAAGCCTATCAAACTTGTACACATCGGAGATGAGATGCCGTTGGGTGGCGGAGCTTCTGGACGGGGCGTTCCAAGTGCCAAGCATAGAAGAAATGAAGAAAGACATAAAGAAATGGGAAGATTACATGAAGGAGTACTCAGGACAACACTATAGGAGGTCATGCGTAGCTGCCTTGCACGTATGGTATAACGACCAACTGTGCAAGGACATGGGTTGGAATCCCAAAAGAAAGAAGGGATTATTGGCTGAATTGTTTGAGCCTTATGGCCCTTTGGATTATACTTCCTGATTTCATTCTCTTCCATATATCTTTTCTTTTTTACCTGCTTGAAATAAAAGGGAAGAGTTATCATCGCTCTACTGCTCTTTTTGAAGGCTTGCATCTCTATCCTCACAGCTCCCCTCCTCCACCATTTGTAATTAAAACTAATTGATAGCTGCAAAGCTGCACTGAATCGTTCCTCTTCAATCTTCATTTATTTTTGTCCTTTTGTGAGCAAGTAGCCGGGGTCCATAGCTATTGCACGTTATAATTAGCTATCCAAAACTGATGTTTTTGTCTTTTTAATTTGTAAGCAAGTACTCAGGTCCATAGCCATTGCATGTTAGCTGTGATATGGCAAAACACTGCCACCAGAGTTCAGAACTGATATTTGCCGATTCGGTAGAAGGAAGGATCCACTTTCCCTACCCATCCCAAGGATGGGTAAGGGAAGCTTCTCCCATCTGGACCGTTCAGATGGAATCTGGACGGTCCAGATTTAATTTTTTTGTCTTTTATTTTTTTTAAAAAAATTATTTTAATGAGTAGAGAATCTAAAATAAAGATAATTTCTCAACTAACATATTTTTAAAAAATCATTTTTTTCATTTAAAAAATAACAGTTAAAAAAAATTAAATCTGAACAGTATAGATGAGAGGAGCTTCTCTTACCCATCCTTGGGATGGGTAGAGAAAGTGGATCCCTGCAGAAGGAAAAATTAACCAATAAATGTGACTCCTCCCTAGGACCTAGTTTAACTGCCAAAGACATGAGGAAGGAGAGGGAACATTGGAATGAGATAACATGCACAGTACAGGCGATCTCTCTGAGTGGACAAAGAAACCGCGCCTTGAAAAAAAGCAAGCCTTATATTGGAAGGTTGATAATGTAGTGATGGAGTAGCTATATAGGGCGGTCAATTATAGCCAAGCTACTGGGGAAAGCAAAAAGAACTACAAGAGTAACCCATTCCCCTGGACTCATTCCTTCATGGGGAGCTTAATATATAATTTGATTTTTTAGGATATTTTTGTTATTGAAGAAAATTCTTATATAACTTTAAATCTGATGAATCTTTTACAATTTGATAAATTCATAATGAGAAATAAAAATAGATATGGATTTTAAAAAAGTTAAGGTGTATCTAAGACCAAGTTTATTATTATTATTATTATTATTTGTTATCCGATTCGGGGTTTAAAACTATCATTTTCAATACAAGTGACTCCATCTGGGTTTCGAACTTGAGATCTATAGGGATCTGACAAAACCTTACATTACTAGACCGACTATATATTGGTATACCATAAAGTATTTTTCCACCTCAATATAGCGCTCTAAAGTAATTTTATAGTGCATCCAGCACCCTGAAGTATTTTTTTAAGTACACCTTTACTCATTTTAAAATATTGAAACTTCATCCATCTTATATATTATAATAAATAATCTATCTTAAACTAAACCATGAGCAAGCATGTGCAACTGTGCTGTGGACTGAATGGGCAGCTTATTTCTTAATGGATATGAGCTAGCTCATGCATGTCAAATGGGTTGGATTAAATCTGTGCGTGGGTTAAATATATAGGCATGAGCAGATAATGCATTTTTGTTAAAAAGAAAAAAAAAAATCAATATGCACTGGTACAGAGGGTGTGGTCAATTAGAGACTTGAATAACGGCTTACGTAGAGGGTGGTCGTTTAGAGACTTAGAATAATGGATTCGATTGGGATGAATTGGGATTGACTTTGTGATAAGGAGCGGATGGATAGGGACGTGGTGCGTCCTCGCGTACCGCCCATCATCCTCAAAATTCCATATATGCTTTTGGGATAACTAAGCACCAAAATGGAAAACTAGCCCATCATCTAATCAACCCATTTGGTTGAGCTTAATATATATGTCATGCATTTCTTATTTAATACTCCCTATACTTCATATAAAATAATATAAAATATATTTAAGGTGTTAAATTATGATCTTAAATATAAGATATGATTTTTATATTTAACAATTTTTTTTTAATTTATTCATTTTAATACTCCTTCAACAATAATTAAAGATGAAATAGAATAAGAAATTAAAGAAGATAATTAGGGTGTTTTAGGAAATACATGTTATATTAACCAACTCAACTAACTTTCTTTAATCAAATTTAATAAATATATCTCATATTAAAGATTGGACGGAGTATAATTTTCTCTTATTTATTATTATTTTTTTAAAAAAAACTTCATTCTGCACATCACAATAAATACTCTATCTAAAACTAAAATTGGCCCCCACGATTTAAACAAATTAGTGTAAGTTCCACCACGATCCAACTATGTAATATGTATTTTGTCTGATGCCCAACGTGCACCGTCCTCTTAATCTTTTGCCACATGCACGGCTACAAACGCGCAGCAAGAAAGGGATCAATCGGTGGGAAGCATCCCGATCTCCCCACTCAGATTTGATATACTGCAAGGTAACAGTGATAACTGATAATAGCTGGCAACGCCACTTGATGTTAAAAGATATCCACAAATAGCATGATGCTGTTATAAAACTGAAGGAGAGAGAAGTCAGAGGAAATTCTAGAGAGATAAAATGAATTCACTCAAGTCACTTGAATAGTTACAGGAGATCTCTATTTATAGAAGGATGTAAATAGTAAATTACTATGCATGGTACTATACGTGGGTCCTATATCATCTTGTAATATTTGGAGACCGGGAGTCAATGGACATCCACATAATCAGTATATTCATAATACTTCCCCTTGGATGTCCATTTATGAATGTGCCTCGTTAAAAACTTTAACTAGAAAAAAAACCCAGTGGGATAAAAACCTAGCCAAAGAAAAGAGTACATCATCCATTGATACACTTTCTAATGCTGCCTCATTAAAAACCTTTCTAAGAAAAACCCAGTAGGACAAAACCTAGATAAGGGAAAAAAAGTACAGCGTGTATCGTCCCCCCTCTTGATTACATCAGTTTTGCTCCCTCTGATGATTACATTACTTCAATGTTCTTCTGATCGTATCAACCTTTTTGTCATCAAGTATTCTGTTGTTTGCTTATAGAACAATTACAAAAATGCCCAATTTGATTACTCATTGTATACCTGCAAAATCTAAACCTTTCAAATAAAATCATAATAAAATACATTTAAATCTTTTCATACATGTGCATATAAAAATTTTTAATAAATGTTCATTCAGATAATGATACTATATGCACTTTGAATCCTTCATGTAATTGATTACTTTCGAGAATTTGATGCTCCTAACATCTTGAGTCCTTCAGGGACTTTCATATAATTATCACTATCAAGTGAGCCATATAAATATGTAGTCACAACATCCATCAGATGTAAATTAAGCCCTTCATTTACTGTTAGGCTAATCGAATCATGAAGAGTAGTCATATCAACTACTGGTGAATATATTTCTTCGAAAATCATTGCCAGGTTTTTGTGTAGATCCTTGGGTTATAAGATGTGCCTTATATCTTGTAATTTCCCCATTTTCATTTCTTTTCGTATAAAAACTTATTTGTAACCAACTGGCTTTACACCTTCAGGTGTATGGACTACAAGTCCAAATATATTTTTCGTTTTGCCAGTGATATATAATTTTGTATTAATGGTATCTTTCCATATAGGCCAATCCTTTTGTTGTTGGCACTCACTAATAGATTTTGGCTCATGATTCTCATTATCATTCATTATATCATATACTATATGATAAACGAAAATATTGTCAATGTTGATTTCATTTCGGCCCCATCGGTTCTCATAACTTTGCTCTCATAGCAATTTATGGAGCCTTTAATACATGATTTCTGGATTATTCAATCTGGAAATTGCGCGCATAATATATTCAAACATTGTTGCAAACTTCAGGTTGCAAACATCACTGCAAACTTCAGGTTGCAGGCTAATAATCTCACATGTAACCTTTTAATAGATGCATCTTTCAATTGTAAGGTTCACATATCATTTCAATGGGCCCATATAAATCTATTTGATATATTTCCAGAGATCCATTACTAATCATGATCAATGATATTATCATAATCATTTGAGAACAAGTAGCACATCATGAAGAATCTTCTAGTTCTTCAATGGATGTCAATACATAATATTATTATATATGACTCGGATGATAAAACAAGTCATGTCAACAATTAGTAAACTTCTGGTTTACTATCTCATAATCTGACATCCATTTTAGGAGATCTTTTCGGCTTTGTGTGAGAAGTATATAACTTTTTAAAAATTAACTCACACTTGTATTCTAACAAATCTCCCCCACAAGTGTGAGTTACATATAAGCATACTTTCTTTGCAGCTCATTGCCTCTTTCATATCTCATTGGCAATCATTTGATTTATATTAGCAAACTACTAGTTTGCATTTCTAACCCTTGCATTATTATTTGTAAACTTCAGGTTTACAATAACATATCTTGATATCCATTTTTGTAGATATCTATAAAACTCAACAATTTTCATTTTGTACTTATACTTGATAGAATAAAATGCATAATCAATGCATAGTTTTGTTTCTTCAAATAACAAAACTTCCAGAGCCTTAAATCAAATCTCATTGCTCTACCAGAATCTCAAATTTATACTACTAAATATAGTCTCAACATTGGCCTTTTGTTGAGCATACTATGCTAATTAGTCTTCATGACTATTAGCCTTTAAAATTATCAATCTTGAGTGGTATAATTCTCTACAGTTATCTGTCTTCAAGACAATAACTGAAAATTCTTTGTATCATTTGATATTTGATACATAAGTCTTCAGGACTTCAATAATAATTTAACGCCACTCTTTTGCTTGCCTATCATTTCTGGCGTAAACATGTTATCATTAATTATAGGACTCTCATGTCCATTCCTTATATAAACAAAAATAATATCTAAGTATTTTAAAATATTAAAAACTGTGCAGTAGCCCTGCTCATAGTAAATAGTATGTACTATTCACATGAATAGTGTCAATAAAAACATTTACTATTCCAATAAATAATATTTACTGTTCTGCAAGAATAATCCTTTTCTGATATGACAGATCAGTCTAAGCTGCATTCACATAGCATACTCAGAAAAAACTTGGTTTTAGTACGGTAAATAGTATTTACTATACTAAATAATAAATAACTATGTAAAATATTTGATAGATTTAAAAATCATATATAAGATCTTAAAAATCATAAAATCATGGGAAGCAAGATTTGATAATAGTATCATTAATTTTTGCATATTTATCATGCCAATTTTCCTTTTGTGGTTCTTATCATTAATCTTTCTCCACTTTAAGTGAGAATTTAAACCATCACAATTATAACCATGATCATACTCAAGATTGTAGACATAACACTTATATTCACGTCTACAATTAGATCCATTCATCACTTCATTCATTTCTTGGAATGAAGTTGGATTAAATTCATGATTCAAAATTCACTAATCTATTTGATTATGACAAGAAATTAATCCACAATATTTCTTGGTTTTATCACAATATTGCTACTGCAATAGCAAATTGGATATATTTATTTATAACAAACTTTTAGAATAACAATCATAATCATACAATCCCTTGTCTCATAATTTGAGGGAGTATATAATGCCAAATATACAATTTTGAGGCCTTTATATAACTGATGGCATACATTATTTATGGATCAAGTCTTGTTTCATAACTTGTCTCTTAGCTTCAGGCTAACTTGCCTCTTGCTTCAAGCTAATTTATCTCATGGTCTCAAGCCAATTTATCTTTTGGCTTCAGGCTAACTTGCCTCTTGCTTCTTTATAGACTTTAGCCAAGTTATGCCTCATATTTCTCAGGCCAATTTATGCCTCATATTTCCATGGCATTTTGATCTCATGATACATATGACCTTTAACAATTTATCGTCAAGATAAATATATAAAATATATAAATAACAAAATAAATAGATGGAACCCACTAATATACATGTATGTATTAGTGTCGTTGCCATAAATAATAAAAGGGAAAGGGGATATATAAAGCAGTAAATAAATAAAAATAAAAGGGAAGGGGGATATATAAGCAGTAAATAAAATATAAATAAATGGAGTCCACTATACTAGTGTTGCTACCATGAAAAATAAAGAAAGCAGAAAAGAATATAAATAAAATAAATGGAGCCTACTATACTAGTGTTGCTACCATAAAAAATAAATAAAACAGTAAAGAATATAAATAAAATATATGGAGCCCACTATACTAGTTTTGCTACCATGAAAAATAAATAAAGCAGTAAAGAATTAAATAAAATAAATGGAGCCCACTATATTAGTATTACTACCATGAAAAATAAATAAAACAGTAAAGAATATAAATAAAATAAATGGAGCTCACTATACTAGTGTTGCTACCATAAAAAATAAAGAAAGCAGTAAAGAATATAAATAAAATAAATGGAGCCCACTATACTAGTGTTGTTACCATGAAAAATAAAGAAAACAGTAAAGAATATAAATCAAATAAATGGAGCCCACTATACTTGTGTTGCTACCATGAAAAATAAATAAAGCAGTAAAGAATTAAAAGTAAATTAAATAAATGGAGCCCACTAATATATACATACTAGTGTTCCGTCATGAAAAATAAATAAATAAATGGAGCCCACTAATGTTTGTGTTGCTACCATAAAAGATAAATAAAAATAAATAACATAAAAGTAAATGTTACATAAAAATAAATGTTATTAAAGTTAGTAACAATAAAAATAAATGCACAAAAATAAATGTTAGTACTTAGTGACAATAATAAAATCTCAAATTAAAACAATTAAAAGGGGAAATTAAATCTAGACTTCCAATGTGGAGTCAAATTAATAACAATAATAATAAAGATAAAGTTGAAAGATCTACTTACATTGTCTATAGTTTTACTTCTTGCCCTTTTTTTTAATAAATAAATAAATAAATATATATATATATATTTAGAATTGAGACACATAAGAAAACTCATTGAAGAAAGAGGGAGCACGTTTGGGCTGAATTGAAGAGTGGAAAATGGGCTAATTAGAGATTGAATGGATATTGAATCTAGGCCCCACGGATTGACTTAGAATGGATTAAATGAAGACCTAAATGACAAAATAAGGAAAAAGGGCTATGTCACGGGATGGAATTCTGGAATAAAAGAGGGATGAAACAATTATTGTTTGAATAAATAATTGTTGTCCTAAGGAAAAGAAAACAAAGGAAAAGAAAACCATGTGGACCCAAACCATGTCGCCTTTGTGATGAATAATTGTCATTGTGTCATGTGAAGGAAAGAGAAAAATGTATGGATCCTCTATTATTGCAACATGCTACCTTCATAATATTCATGGACCATCTTATCGTTTCCCTTGCCGACAATTATAGTAAAAAGAGGAGGTAGCCACGGTGGCTCTGCTAAAACCTTGCCGTCATCAGGGAGGGTGAGGACGGTGGTAAGAAAGGAGTAACCAGTGTACACTCCGATCTCCATGACTGCTTTCCATGAGGACGTTGTAGTAGGCCAACAGCTGCATCTGGTCAAGCATGACAACAGCTTCGAGGTTCTTGGTTGAAAGCTGGGAGGCGATATCTGAGGGGGAAAACTAGGCATTAGAACCGGCCTTGGCAATTAGGATGAGGGTTTGGTAAGTGTATGAAATTTAAAGATGTCTAGACGGAGACGACGTCGGTGGTGGCGAGGGATCTAGACCAGAAACCAGAATGAGAGAGAGAGTATAAGGATTAAAGAACCATAACGTGTGAGGTGCGAGATACAAGAAGGCAGATATGTTTCTGTTCAGATCAAACGAGGGAGAAGAAGGAAGACTAACTCTCATAGCTATTGAGTCTGAAAAAGAAGGAAGAAACTGGAAGAGAAAACCAAAGAAGTGAGGACACGGTAGGAGAAGGATTGAAACGAGGATATGAATGGAGAGTGTAGAGATTATAGGGCTTGGCCGTAAGGATAGAGAGAAAGATAGAAAGAAAATCGTGCTGATAACATATTATAAAACTAAAGGAGAGAGAAGTCAGAGGAAATTCTAGAGAGAATTCTAGAAAGATGAAATGGATTCATTCAAGTCACTTGAATAGTTACAGGAGATGAATGCAAATAGTAAATTACTATGCATAGTACTATACGTGGGTCCCATATCATCTTGTAATATTTGGAGACCGGGAGTCAATGGACATCCACATAATCAGTATATTCATAACTGATGCTAATTTTTCTACACAAGGCGATTTTCCTCAACAGGAATCAGCGAAGAAGGAAGGCAGAGAGCAAGACTGAGAATATTGAGGATGGAGAGGACGCAAGTGTGCATTGTCGGTGCAGGAATCAGTGGCCTGCTTGCCTGCAAATACATGCTGCAAAAGGGCTTCAATCCCATAGTGTTGGAAGCCAAGAGCTCCATTGGAGGCGTCTGGTCCAAAGCCATCGCCACCACCAAGCTCCAAACTCCCAAACCTCTCTACCAGTTCTCTGATTTCCCATGGCCTTCTTCCATCGTCGAAGATTTCCCCGACCACCATCGGGTCCTTCATTACATCACTGATTATGCCAACCAATTTGACCTCCTTAAACACGTCAAGTTCAACACTCTTGTCCAAAGCCTTCACTACCAAGGCCCTCCTGAGGATGAGATGCGAGCATGGCACCTCTGGGGTGGCACTGGCCAACCTTTCAGCCCCAGAGGAAAATGGAAAGTTTCTGTCAAGAACACCCTCAATGATGAGATTGTGGTCCTGACATATATAACACTTCCTTTTTCCATGCTTTACTTTTTAATTATTCTGATTCTCAAGGAACAGAGTGAGCTCATGTATATGTGTGTGTCTTGGTCTTTCTGCGGGAATACGTCGTGGATTTTGTGATTCTGTGCATTGGAAGATTCAGTGATGTTCCGAACATGCCAGAGTTCCCTCCGAACAAAGGCCCAGAAGTGTTCCGCGGGACAGTGATACACTCCAAGGACTATGCTGCCATGGATGATCAGATTGCATCTGACTATGTAAGAGGGAAGCAGGTCACTGTTGTTGGATTCCAGAAATCCGCTTTAGATATCGCAATGGAATGCCAAGCAGTAAATGGTTCGTTTCTTGCTTATTTTACGGTTCAACCTGGGCCTTTTGTAGCTGATTAATAAATCTGTGGTATTGTTTGAATAATGAATGGTATATGCAGGGAAGAGACTTCCATGTACAGTTTTATACAGAACTGAGCGTTGGAACGTTCCAGATTATGTTCCATGGGGAGTCCCTCTCGCCTATCTCTACCTTACTCGTTTCTCAGAACTTCTAGTTCACAAGCCCGGTGAAAGCCTCCTACTTAGTCTCATTGCTACTATTCTTTCGCCCCTGGTAATGCTCATTAATTATTCATATGCGTTTTAGTTTTCTCATCTGAAAAAACTAAACTTCCTATATACGTGAGACCCACATATATATATATATTAATTAATATATGTATATGTGAATCCCACCATTTTATGTGTGTGTCACATGAGATAATTTTTTTTGTTACGAGCAACATTAATCCCTTCATGTATATATATAAGATCCCGTAGTTAAGAATGACAGTATTAATATTTTTTATCATCAACAGAAATGGGTATTTTCAAAATTCGTTGAAACCTATATTACGAGGAAGCTTGGATTGCGAAAGTTTGGAATGGTACCCCGCCACAGCTTCCATCAAGAGATAAACGCTTGCATGATCTCAACCGTGCCTGAGAAAATCTATGAGAAGGTGGAAGAGGGAAGTATCGTCTTGAAGAAAGCTCCGAGCTTTAGTTTCTGTGAAGAGGAAATTATGATTGATGGAGAAGCCATACCTCAAAAGACAGATTTGGTGATATTAGCCACCGGGTACAGGGGTGACAAGAAACTCAAAGATATCTTCGCTTCTCCCACTTTCCAGGACCTCATAGTAGGCTCTCCAGGTGCAACAGTTCCTCTCTATAGGTGAGGCCATTTTACGAAATTCGAGTCCCTAATTTTATTTTAGACGCCGTTCAGAATCCAATTAGGAAGAAAAGATTTCAAAAAAAAAAAAAAAATCTTGAAATTGCAAAATCTCAACTCATATTTGTTATGAATAATTGATAAGGAAATGACAAAACTTGATAAATAATTCACAATTTATTTTTTGGGAAATTCTTGATTTAGAATTTTAGTTCTTTTTCTGTCTTTTTTCCCTCCAATTAAGTTGACACATCTTTTATAATATTCACATATGAAGACATGTAATATATTTGAGGGAAGATACAAAGAAAACTAAGGAATAAAAAAATTTGAAAATCAGATATAAGTTTTGAACTTATTTTTGCAACAATTCATGCTGGCTTACCAAATGAAGTTAAGCAGTAGATAGCAGTAGAATGAAAATTGAAGAGAGTAATGGATTACTGAATGGTGTGGCCAGAGAATGCATACATCCGGAAATACCACAATTGGCAGTGATTGGGTTCTCAGAAAGCGCCGCAAATTTGTATACATCAGAGATGAGATGCCGGTGGGTGGCCGAGCTTCTGGACGGGACGTTCCAAGTGCCAAGCATAGAGGAAATGAAGAAGGACATAAAGAAATGGGACAAGTTCATGAAGGAGAACTCAGGGGAGTACTATAGGAGGTCATGCGTAGCTGCCTTGCACGTATGGCATAACGACCAACTCTGCAAGGACATGGGTTGGAACCCAAGAAGAAAGAAGGGATTTCTGGCTGAACTGTTTGAGCCTTATGGCCCTTGGGATTATTCTTCTTGATTTCATTCTCTTCCATTCATTGCATGGTGTCATTTATTTTAACGTGCTTGGAATAAAAGGGAAGAGTTATCACACTACAACTCTTCAAAAGAGCTTCCATCTCTATCTTTTCTCCCCTCTTCCGCCATTTGTAAGTCTTCCTAATTCCTAATTTAATATATCAAGAATAATTTACTACAAAGCTTGCATTGAATCGTTCCTATTCAATCTTCATTTGAGCTTTTTTTTAATGATCTTTCAAGTTTTACAAGTGTTCAACCTGTACATCCATCGTTCTTTATTATTATTATTTTTTGTTCACTTTCAGAACTTCAGAAGAGTCAATTCAATTACAATTGGACAAACTAAATCTAGTGTTTTTAAAAACCTAATACCTCTTCACTAATGAATGAAGTATCTCTTGATCAACACACTGACGCAAGCATGCTGGCAAGTATCAACCCCAACAGTACGAAGCTGTGATATGGCTAAACCAAGTAAATATTCAGCTCTGATTTCTACCATAACGGACTAAATTCAACACATGAACCAAAAAATGCCCTTCTAATGTTTATCCATAAAGAATAATAAAAAAATTGAAAATTGAAACTGTTTCTAAAGGTCCTAGTTTATTTGGGCAATATGACAGCGGGAAGTCAAACGGTCAACTTGAATGATTTAACATAAGAATCAAGCATCTGACGAGAACAACCGTCTTCAAGTGTCAATCCCGCGCTCCTTCAGCATTCTCCTTTAGAACATGAAAAGACAACCAGAAAAGTAAAGGACAGAGTTTAACAGTCATGAAAAGAGGTCAAGCTTAACCAATACCATTAACAAGTGTTTTTAAACCCATTAGCAAGAGTAATGGTAGGAAGAGAAAATTAAACATTTTGAGAAAAGCTGCGAGCTATATATGATTAGAGTCATCATTTTGAAGCTCTAAAATCTAAGGAATGAAAACTGAGCAAATACTACCAAATTGAGTAACAAAATTATTGGCTGACATGCTTTTGTGCTTTGGTTTTTGGGACAAGGAAGCATGGACAAGAGAAGCCAAGAAAATTTGGATTGAATAGAGGTTCACTAAATTTTAGTATAAAGCAGGGGGTGAAAAGAGCAGCAGCCAAACAGGAGAGAGCAAGGCTTGAGTTGGACTGTACAATGACTGGGCACCAGTTCCAAGCTGATGGCAACAGAAAAGGGGGTGCTACATGCTCCAATACAGTAGCATATTGGCGACAATTTATAATTTCCAGTATGGTGCATGGGGGCACAGGAATCAATTTAAACCAAGGGAGTGGTTGTGCACTTGTTTGTTCAAATAATGCACAGGAAAAATGTAGAAACCAAGGGTTCTTGCCTCTTTTGAGGCTCTAATACCATGTGAAGTGAGAAAGAGATGAAGGGAAAATCCTTTGTGAGAACTGAAACTAGAGAGTTCTAATCTGACATGCAACAGTGTACTTATAAGTCAAACATTAGTAATTACAATCCCTTGATTACGGTCGTCAACCAAAACACATTAAGCTGGAATTATAATCATGTCCTAGGTACCATTTATACATAATTCCTCCGACATCAATATGATACATTTTAATGATCAATAACACACAAAAGCAATTATAGAATTGTCTACTGACCTAGGCAACCTGTAAATCGTGTAGAAACCACCAAGGACCAGATTTTGATCGTAATCTGAAATGTAAAATATAATAATTTTAGAAAAAGTCGATGAGGTCATAACATTGAGTAGCCATAGCTACCTAGTATTAGCACGTCTCAATTCCACCCAATGGACAGGGCGGTTTTGTTTAGCAGTAATGCATCACTCTACCTGACAAAACCAGCCAAGGTACGAAGAGCCATGAGGAGAGTCAAGCCCAGCCATACCCCATGAAGGCCAATAATTGAAGGTGCAAATAACAAAACTGCAGAGGACACTGCTCCCACTAACATCTACAGACATTGTTATGAAGATTAAATTCAATCAAATTTATCAAGCAAAATCGCCAAAATAAAACATTGTGATATAAACAACCTACCATGGAATATGCAGCATATGGGAAATCAGAGACCCCATAATGAAGGCCATCAAAGATATATGCTAGAGCATTAAAAGGTTGAGAAGCACTGACAAACTAATAACAATAACAAATGTCAATTAAAGTACTGTTTGACGGACACAAAGTGACAGGCAAACAAAAGCTGAACAAATTAATAATGACATATCAAACATACCAGAACCCCCATACCAACAACATGCAAGACTTCAGGGTCCTTGGTAAAAAGGGTAGCTAAGGGTCCAAAAGATGCACCCAAAATTGCACCCAAACAGATACCTGTGAGCAGTCCAATCTGAAAAGGTAGGTACAAAAGCTAATTTAAATAAAGACCCATTAAATGAAAGGAGTTAAAGACCAAAGGTTATCCCATTGGCTTAAACAACTGAAAAAGACTTACCCGTAATACAAAATGACTAATTTCCTTCACAATCTTGTAGTCATGTCTGGATATAGAACTTGCAATAAGAGCCTATATGTCAAATAAGTAAATTAAGGCATATGCAGATTTCTGGGTGTGTGTGCCAACAATAAATAACTACAAAACTTGTGAACTGCAGTGTCATATGCAAACTGAACCATTTTTCAAAACGGGTTTTATGAAATATGTCTTATAAATGGAAGTAACAACTCTGACGGCAGCAGTTCAACTGTATTCAATTATAACTGCCTTTTGATGATTAAGTTATTAAGTTGGAAAAAAAAAATTGAATTTGCAAAATACCTATAGTGTTATAACAACATTAAACAAATTCTAGAGATCATACTAAAAGAGAAAGAAAACTTCCAACATTACATGATCTGGAACTCAATACCTGAGCAGATGTAGCCAGAGCATCAGTAAGAAGGGAAACAGCCAACCAAACTTGCATACATATCTGATGAGCAGCCATAGCTACTGGACCTTGACGAGCAGCCATTGATGTTCCCAATGTCATGGTCATAAGAACAGCAAGTGTTCTTCCAATAAGGAAGCCACCTGTGGTAGATTATAGATGATAAGTAAATAACCACATCAGAAACAAAAACAACAATGCAACAGCCAAGTAAAGGGACAATAACTTACCAGACTTGATATAACTATCAAATTTTAGTAATCCCATCTTTGGAGGTAATAATACAACTCGCTTATTCAGACACCAGAGCATTAATAGGGTCACAATATATCTGAGATATCAAATTTCAAACATAATTATGGTTAAAATAAGCCAAAAAATATAGTGCAAGAAAACAATGTCCTTGAAAAAGACCTACTGGGAGAGAACAGTAGAAATGGCGGCGCCAGTCACACCCAACTTAAAGTAATAAATAAGTAAGGGAAATAAGATGACAGCTGAAAGATTCCCAATGCCTGTATTCGGAAGTATATTAGCATGTACATATATACAAAGAAATAATGCAAAAGCTAAATCATTCTTCAAGACAAAGACAATAAAAAGAAGACATCCAAATTTGGAATAGTTTCCCATTATTCAAAACAAGGTCACAGGTGCCAAAAGCAATATATACTAGTGCTAAAAGCAACATATACTTGTCACTCTCCACCAACCATAGTCCAAGTATCTTGTTTTTCTTAGAGTCATGCACCCATGAAGAGACTACCAAATGATAAGCAATTTAGATTACACAACAGAAACGGGCAATTCCAATTCAAAAACAGTGCTCATAGGTTTTCAATTTTCATTACAAGGATTTTAAATGATAATTTTCAATGACGCCAAATTCATGGCTTTAGATCTAGATTGAAATATCTTAAAATCACAAATGACCATTGCAATTCCAACATTCCAAAAGATCCAAATATTCTTGTACAAGATCCTTAAAACCAGTTAAAATCTCTACTGGTACTATTTATTTAGAACATCAAGAACCTCTGAATTTAAGGAATGATCAAAAGATGCAACGAAGGATATTCAAGCAGGAAGGAAATTCCTCTCAAGTATGTTACCTCTCCTTGTTGTATCTACCTTCTCTCTTTCATGATCTTAACCATGTGAAGCTAAGTCTGCTTGATGCTGCTGTAAAATGCCTTCTTTATTATCAAGATTTAAATCTTCCATACTTAACTATTTGGTTTGAGCATGTTAGATGAGGTTTTAAGGCATTATAATTATTTTTCGAGCTATATGAGTGCATGAATATGTTATGGTATTCAGATGAAAGTGAGAGGAAGAGAGGATTAGAAAGAAAGAACAGAAATTCAGGCAGAGAAGAAGAGAGATGAGGAATTCTGAATAATTCCTATGCATTCACACTTTGATTCAAATATGGACAGCAGTGATACAATAGGGGGGCTGCCATATATCAATAGGCAGTAGGGGTCTTAATATTAACAGGGCGCATTAGTTAATAGACATGGCTAAGGCCATGTTTGGCTAGGGCCACTACTAAAAATGGCTAGTGCCACTAATAGCTAACACCACTCTTTTAATTAACTAACACAAACTAACTTTCAAATCCCTATTTACATTTAATCACATTCCATAACAGAATATCTTTTATTGTTATTGATCCTAAGGGATAGGACCTCGTGATTCACAGTCAGGCACAACACTCTAATCTTGAGTCCCTTAATTGATCCAGTTATAATAAAGACATAGATCTTGACAAGCTTGCTAAACAATTTCCAATACATTGAAATAGAATGGTCAGTATCTTCTTGCCAAACCAAGCTACCTCTAGTTTTGAAAGAATTCACATGCGACAACTAGTAATCTTAAGAACGTTTATAAAACCTTTTATAGACTAAGGCTTTCCTATTAGTACAACTTTAAACCCTGTGACCAAAACAAGAAGTTGATAAGTAAGCCACAATGATGGAACAACTTGTGTTTAGGAGAATAATATGCTTTTCAAAATATATGAGTGCTCATCAGAGAAAATGAGCAATTCAAATTTCTATCTTATTCCTAAATCCCAAGAAAAAGAAAACACTATATAGGGCTATAAAAATTTGAGCTACTTGAAGAATTAATAGCACAACACAGTATTCAAGCACATACAAGACATAAATTTGATAATTATGAAAGCAATTCACAAGTCGATTCAGAAAAGAGATGACAGTAAACCAAACACTTGCCTAGGCATAGAACAGGAGTCCTTGTATCCTTAAAACCACGGAAAATGCCTTGAAGAGACAAGGAAAGTACAACTGCTGGAGCACCAAGTGCTCTTAACGAGAGAAACAGCTGTGC
The DNA here is from genome assembly GCA_037074495.1 of Acacia confusa. NCBI lineage: Eukaryota > Viridiplantae > Streptophyta > Magnoliopsida > Fabales > Fabaceae > Acacia > Acacia confusa. The sequence goes on along the minus strand of CM073502.1, from coordinate 37,946,806 downwards.
CGGAATGTGTGTAGGATTTTTCTGTTGAAAAGAATAAACTAAAAATTTATTTTATCCAGAAAATATATATTTACAAAAAGTCTTCCCTGTTGAATTCAGATTTGTACACTTTGCAGATATAATCTACCCATTACAAGAATTCTAACTAGAGAATATTCACAAATAAAAGCATGTTACATATAATTCCAGCCCCGTTATAGAAAATATAGCCCAGTATGACCATAAAAAATAAACAAGGTAATCCATCAATGATACAACAGTCTTGAGTAAAAATAAATCATACTTTTGATACACCTATTAGATGTAGAAATGCTCCAGATCCCATAAACAATGCTAAAGCCTCAAAAATGCCAATTCCTAAAGCTAATAACAAAGCAGTGGACACGGAGGAGAGTTGCTTTCTTTGGGGAATTACTGCTAATGGTTTTCCATTCCCATTACTTTCAACACCAGCACGCCCTACACAGCAAATTAATGTCACCAGATGACCCTTTTTTGTTATAAATGAAAGACAACTAGAATAAAGTAACATAATCTATGACACTTCTCAGCATAAATTCACCTGAAACAGAATCTTGATCAGCATTTTTAGCTATGTCCTCAGCCACAAAGGATGTCGCAACACTAAGAAGAGGAATATTAAATAACTTCGATACTATGTTGAATATGGATATGGAGACACCAGCAGAAGCCAACTCCACAGTACCTGATAAATATTGAAAATTATGCAAGCATAGCTCCACCAATAAAACAAAAATATCCTTTTTACAATTGTCCAGAGATAGGAAGCAAAATTCTACCCAGTCGACCAATATATGCTGTCTCCATCAACTGTGCCAGAGGATCAATTGCCTGACCAGCAAGGGCGGGCACAGACAGCATCAGAAGCTCACTTTTAGCATTGCTGTAAGGTGGTCGGTTGACAGGAGTTGCTGGTGACTGACTGTCAACAAGTTGAGGCCAAAGTAGAATTAGCACTAAAGAAATAACACTGAAAAGAAAATAAATGCTTGCTCCAAAAAATTGTGTGTGTTCAGAATGAAAGCAATGGATGAAAGTAGCACCCAATCTATCATTTTGTATTTCACAATTGACACAATATCACGAATAACTTTGGGACAATCGTAAAAAATGGCATTTCAAATGCAGGGGAGAATCTTTGTGGAGGACTTCCTTTGTTCCCCTCAAAATATCACAAGCAAAGAACAATAAATTGACATGAAATAACAGTATTCCCTAAACAGAGAGTGTGTGCCCAATAAAACAGAGAAGACTGAGAAGTTGGCTCTTACACAGCCCCTTCATTAGAAGTCAGAGTATGCTCCTGTTCTGAAGCCAAGGAGTCATCAACATCAGCAGAAACTGGACCAAAATCAGAATTCAACTGGCTGCCAACCACTGGAAAACGAGGTTTCCTGCGATGGGTTATCAATGGCGTGCACAACGATGTAATCTTGGCAGAGGGTCGGCAACCTCCCGCCACGCCCTCAATTTTCCGTAAAGGCCTACCATCGCTTATGGCGACAAAGTCACAACCTTCACCCCTCCTCCCAAAGGAAGAACATGTTCCTGTCAACTTATTTTTATCTTTCCAACAGTGGGTCCTCTTAGATAACCCATTAGAGACAAAACCAGTGCAGAAATGGGTAGACTTCATGACCCGCAATTGCAATTATTCTTCAAAACCTTAGCAAAAGAAGAAAATCAATATGCCAAATTGAGTTCCTAATTCAAGACATATTATGATAAGCACGGACTGATATCGGGAATACAAAAAACACTAATTATGCTAATGCAGAATGGAACAGAGAAGAAGGACAATTCTCTCAAAAAGATTCGTCCTAAAAATTCAAAAAAACTGATGAAACATAGATATAGCGGATAAGGAAGATAATAAAAAAACCGAAATGAAACATGTTTAGCTTCGAAGTTCATGTTAAAAACTAAAGCCAGACGAAAAGAAGGAAAGGCGTTCACGAAGATAGAAAATACATTGAAGCGCTTTCAACTGGACAGAAAATGTCGCGGAGGAAAGGAAGGAGGGAAGCTTCGGGTACGACGTCGAGGTGGAAGATGCGGTAACCGCCGAAACCTGTACCCACCGAGTAACGCTTGTTGGAGTGGTGATAAAAAAACTACTCTCATATTCTTACTTGATACATGTAACATAAGACGGGCCACAATGCCTCACGAGTTTCAATCATTAATAATCAAAATAATTATTATCAATTTCTAATAAATTCCGCCCTTATTCTTATCATTATTTTTGGGAAATTTTCGTATAAGTACCCTCCAATATAAAAAGGATAAATCCGCAATACCGATTGTACTAATGCCACATCAGTTTCCATGCACAAGCAATTTGCAAATCTGGGCCCTAACGCTTGTTCCAACTTGGAATTCGTGTTTTTCTTTTATGGTGTGTTTGGTTTGAGTGGAGGGTGTGGTAGGGGAGGGTGAGGGTGAGGATGAGGAAAAAAAGGAATTGACCAAATTGTCATTAATGAAAAGAATATTCTTTTTTGTTTAGAGTATATTTTAAAAATATTAAAAAGTTTCCATAGGTTTTTTTGTAAAGAATGAGGTAAAAGTTTTCTCTCTCTCCTCCCCCTCCCTTCCCCTCCCTCAAACCAAACTAACTCTTACATGTTTGTCCCTCTAATTAGAGGGATGAGACAACTTTTTTTTTAATTTTAATATATATTTTATTTATGTAGATTAAATTATATGATGCATTCTGAAATATTTTTTTGCACCCAGTATCTCAAATTAATTAATTTTCATAATAGTAGTGTTACAGGAAAAATATTTCTAAATGCAGTGTTGAAAATTAATTAATTTGAGATACTGGGTACAAAAAAATATTTCAAAATGCATCATATAATTTAATCTACAAAAATAAAATATATATAAAAAATAAAAAATTGTCTCATCCCTCTAATTAGAGGGACAAGCATGTAAGAGAAAAGCACCAAATGTGAACCTGTCCAACTTCCAAGTCATCGATGGCTCTCCCTGGGATTCTCTAAGAGCTAGTTTGGTTTGAAGGGGAAGAGGGAGGAGAAGGGAGAAGGGAGAGAGAAAACTTTTACTCCCTTCTTTACAAAAAAGCCCATGGAAACTTTTTAATATTCTTAAAATATATTCTCAACAAAAAAAACTATTCTCTTCATTAATGACAATTTGGTCAATTCCCTTCTTTCTATACCCTCCCTACCACACCCTCCTCTCAAACCAAATACATCCTAAATGTTTCTTACATGCTTTTCCTTTTAATTAGAGGTAAGTGACATTTTTTAAATATATTTTATTTATTTAGATTAAATTATATATATTATATTTTAAAATATTTTTACACTCGGCTCAAATTAATTAATTTCAGACACTGGTGTTATAAAAAAAATTTAAAATATATGATTAAAAATTAATTAGTTTGAGACACTATATGTAAAAATTATTTCAGTATGTAGTATATAATTTAATCTAAATAAATAAAATATATAAAAAAATTTAAAAAAAATGTCACATCTCTCTAAGTAAAGAGAGGAACATATAAGAAGCAAATCACTTAATGAGAATCCCTCTCGCTGTCCTCCCTTAACTTTTTCTAGTTCAAGGGATCCTATGGTTTCTCCTGCTCCTCCACTAAATTAGGGGTGACCAAACCACTTCTGTGGTTTATGGCCTGATCTATTTAAGGCTTGACTTATTTATTAAAAATGTTATATTAAGACCTATTTTATAGTCTAAATATGTAAATAAACTAAGTTTTTTTTGTTAAAACTTACCTATATACCTTCAGACCTGATTTATTTACACATTAAATAAATATAATTATATTTATATCAAATAAATAATAAAATATTTAATTTTTTTCATTCTTATATTCTAATTTCAAGTATAATTAGTTAATTATAGTATTACCCATATTCTTATATTAGTTAATTATAGCTCTTAATGTCTATAATATGAAGGCTCAAGTTTAAAACTAAAAAAAAAAAAAAACTTGTATTCTGGCTTAGACGCTCAAACCTTTTAGCCTCTGTTTAGCCCATGCCTAGCCTATTTCCTTACCTAGCATTAACACTAAGGGCGCCGATGACATCATCCGCAAGCCATGCGCCTTCGTGCTCTCCACCGCCTACACCACCATGCACTTCATCGCCGACAAGAGATATCCAGGCAGGCATAAATTCAACCAATTGTTCGTTTATATTTTTGTTGTTGATTTGGGAGATGTCTTCGCAGTTAATGGGGTCAGAGTGTTTTCTGTCGGTATGTCACCGTTTATGCAGATCTATGCCATGGATTGTACCTGAAAGATATTTGATAGAATGGAGGAGTTCACATTCAAGACCCTTGCCCTTGCCCTTAAGAAGTTTAGGAATCTTAACCATTTCATTAGGCTTCAAATAGTCGACTCAAATACCGGGTTTTTTTGGGTTAGATTTCTGGTTGTGATTTCAATATGTGTCTGCTTGTGTGGATGATTGGTCAAAGGATTTGGTTGGCTGGTTAGAAAGTTTGCAGGAGTTTGATGGGGCTCCATATCGGGGGCTCTCTAAGCCTTGCACTAAGATGCAAATCAGCGTATTCGGTGATTGAAAAAAAAAATGCAATGTGAATAGGCAATGTATTTTCTAATTATGTGTTAGTGTACAAGTGTGTTCATTTGCTCTTTGCTGCTAATTCAACATGTTCAGTAGTCATCATTATTAATGCATGTAAGAGGGAATTATACTTCACATTCGTATACTCCTTTTTTCCGTGTCTATAATTCCTTTGTCGTCTTGGCTGTAGTGTTTATTAGATCATCACTTGCAATGTCAACACACTAGTTGGGTTCTAGTTGATAAATTCCTGAAGACTAAACCAGGCGTATACATTACCTTAGTTCGAAAGGAACCACACTTTGTTAATGCTGGTTCATGTGCTAGTGGCATATCTTGCTAATGTGTTTCCATATTGCCGGTTAAAGATATGGATATTACATCTATCAGTATCTTTGTTGTGTGCTTATCCAGTATGCGGCCATTCTTACAATTTTTTTTTTTTAATATTATAAAGTCTAAGTAGTCCCTTATTCAAATGATATAATTCCATTCTTATTTGAAATATTGTTACTGCGCTGTTCATATAGAGAGAGCAAGTAGGAAGCAACCCAATTATTCCTTTTTCTATGTTTGAGGATTTGAGGATTTATCTCTCAGTTGTGAAAGATATCTAATCCCATTGATCCAATGTGCTTCCATTTTTTGGGATGGCCGAGGCCTGAAATCTTATTATAACCTTTCTGAATTTTTTTGCAATCATCTGGAATAGGTGAAGAGAAAACTCAAGCTCTTTCTTGATGGACGTGGTCTCTCATGTTCATGAAGAGAAGGGAAAAAATTGAAGGAACAACAATGGAGGTTTGTTCTGATAATCATGAATCTAAAATGTTCTAGGGTCCAATAGTTGTGTCAAGAAAACGTTAAAGTGTTTGTGAGAGCTTAATGTTCCCTAATTATTTATTAAAGGGAAAGTTGTTATTGTCATGACAATGCCAATTTGTTGTAAATGGCTAAAGTGAACTTGTTAATAAGCTATTGCGATGTTGTTAATGTTTTTGGTATTTTCAATTGAAGAATAGACTTCAATAGTTGGTGGAGCTCATTGTAAAATAAATATGGTAAATAGCTAATAAACTAAACTAAATAGCTAATAAAGTGTTTTGAATATTTTAAAACGGGGGCTTTTCACATTAATTTATTCAAGTGCCCAATTTACTAAAATATGTTGTAAATTCCTAAATAAGCATGGTAAATAACTAATGAAGTGTTATAAATATCCTAAAACATAGGCATTTTCACATGAACATTGACCTTTTAGATTAAATTATTCATTTGTGAAATTTGCTAAACCTTGTTGTCATTTGGTAAGTGGGTATAAGAGGTAAAATCTCTTCCCTCTTTTCAAAATACTTCCAACCAAAGCTACCAGATTACCAGAATAACTTCCTCCCAACATCCAATTTGTGTTTTGCTATTAGGTGACTATCGGAGGAACCAAACAAGGATACGTGATTATTCGATCACTCCGTCAAGGCCATTCTGATCAAAAGTTGCATAGAGTAAATGTGAAACACAATGGTTCTTTTATTACTTCTGCTACAAGCAAACACAGATATATATATATTTTTTTTTTTTGATAAAACAAACACAGATAATTAAATGCTCCATCAAGATTCAGAATTCATACACAGGTACAGGACTGGATGAGTAATGGATCAACCCATCAAAACAATGGATACGGGGCAATCAATTCACTACATAAGATAGACACAAAAGAAGATAAAGTGAAGTGCCATGAAAAGTTTATTCCAACCCCAGCCTTGCAAGCTGTTGGCCCTGGATGCTGCTGATCCTGCTGGTGATCCCGTTGGTGATCCTGTTGGTGCTGTTTGACAACCATTGGAAACACACAATATAATTTCATTAACTACTCGTAAGCGGCAAAAGTTTAAGAAGAATAGGTGATAGAAGTGGCACTGACCAGGACAAGTGGACTCGTTGACAAGATCGGTGAAAATAGTTTGGTTGTTGCTATAACCAGTGTAAGCACAGATGGTACGAGCGCAGGAAGCTATAGAAGTGATGTTGCTAATGGTTGAATTTCCACATAGCATAGACGGACATGTATGCCATTTATATGGTTTAACTTGCGATGGCTCGCATTGTAATTGACCCACACTAACCACCAATCATCATTAGTCAAAAACATCAAAAACATTAAAAGAGCGTAGCAGTTGAGAGAAGCTACTTACGTTTTGTTAAAGTCACAGTTGCACTTGACGCAACCATTGGCAGTGTAGGTGGCGGTACCTTTTGCAACGAGCAGAGGATAGTCCAAGGAGCTATTTCTCACCGCCGATGAGGAACAAGCTGCATCAACAACAAGAACACACTTGATCATTCACTATAATACTCTAATTTTAAGTATAACACCCAATGATTAATGGACTGTGCGAATTCAATATGATTTTTATAAAATTAAAAAAGAGAAATCTAAGGGAAACCTTTGAGGGGAACATCGATGATTTGACCGGCTTGAAGGGACTTAGGATCAGAAATGTTGTTGAGGGCAAGAAGGGTATCTTGGGTGGTGCCGTATTGTTGTGCAATCTGCTGAAAGGAGCTCCCAACAGCCACCAGATGACCATAGTGGACCGCGTCGGCGCCGTCGACCTGATCGCAGCTGCAAGGGAGGGGGATCCACACCTTCTGACCGGGTTGGATTTTTGTCGGGTCGGATATGTTGTTGAAAGTTTGGATTTGTTGGTAAGTGACCAAACGCGAGAACACGTCCATGGCTATGTGGGAAAGCGTGTCGTCTTTCAGGATGGTGTAGAGAGGCGTCTTGTTGGATAAGCCGGTGCCGTTGGAACACTGGCACTGAAAGGGGATTTTAATTATTTCGCCACTTTTAACGGTGTGGTTGCCTCTGGTGGTGGAGGGGAGGGCGTTAGCTCCGACTATGTCCAGAACGTGCTTCAGGTCGAAAAGCTTTTGAATGTGACCTAAGGTGGTTTCATTTGGGGACGAATAATCCACCAGGGAGTGACACGTTTTACCTTCCGAGCTGCATTTGAACGTCGCCCCTGGCTGAGCCTCCACCACCACCACCGCCATCCATGATGCGGCGGCAACACCGAATATGATTACCAGGAATAACCGAGAAAGGTCCATTTCTGATTTCTCCCTCACCCTTTTCCGGCTGGATGAGAAGATGTGAAAAGATTTATACAATTAATAGCGAATGGGTTTCCCAGGGAAGACGCAGCCCCAAACGGGATCTGAGTGGTAAACTGAGAGAGAGACTTTGACTATGGCGAAAACCACTTGGAAAGCTGCTTTTTGAGCCAAGGACTTGTATGTAAAGGAGCGGAAACTTCAGAAATGTCAAAATGACAAATGAAATTTGGATGCATAATGGAGCTCAAGTGGCGAGTTTGGAACATGGGAGCTGCATTATTGAACATTATTGGCACGTCCACCACGAACCAATTCCAGTTAATATAACTTTGATTGAGACGAAAGTTCAAGCTTATTTTGTTGACCAACACATGAAAGCTCACAGTCAAACTTCAAATCTGGTGAAAAGGAATCTATGACTCCGCATAGAAAGGTCACTGCAGTTTCGTGGCCATCAAATGGACATTTTCAATTAATTATTGGGGTAAATATATTAAATGGATTTGAACTTGAAAAACTTCAAAACTCTGCGAATATATGGAAATAATAAATAGGTCTTAAAATACTATTTTTAAATTTTAGAATATTATATTTACCAAAATGGTGCTCAAGTTTTTTTATTTCTTTTAAGATAGAACTATCGCCTTCGCCGTTGCAAAGCTCCAACATTGCTGCCACCTTGCCGGTGAGACTCTGGTGATTGCCTGCGAGAGCTCTAATGATAACTTGAATAATAAGATTGACTATTTGAACTCTATAAACCCTATCTGGCATTGTTGACAAATCAAACAAAAGCAATAACAACTTGAGTATAACAATTGACAAGTAACACTCCCAAGATTAGTAATAGCAACACTCAAGTCAAGTTGTCACTGTCAATATTAAAGTTGTAATTGTCTTTATTCAACTTATCAACGATATTTGATGAGGTTAAAGGAATTTAAATAGTCAATCATTATACTGAAATAGTCAATCACATTATTCTAATTGTCACCAGAGTTCCGATGTCAAAAAGATTTTTCTTTTAAAAAAAACATTGAAGGGCATTTTTGTAAAAAAAAAAATTTTAAATCTCATATTAATTCATTGAGACTTATTTATGAGTTCATGCATTAACGGATTTTTTTTTTTTTGATGTTTTTCAAGTTTAAATAATATTTATTTAGAATTTTCCGAAAAAAAATCGTCTAAGAATTTTGGGGGCATTGCTCCTTTGCTGGACGGTACTTTTCTTTTTATTTTCGGCAAAAATTTGTTATTTTACAAATGTTCATTTTTTTCCTAAAAATACAGCACCGCCCAAAAAGGGGACTATATTAGGATGGCAAGTCTGGGCCTGAATTCAATGGCCCCTGGATATTTAAATTGGGCCGGTATATGTGATCCTGCCCGTTGAATTATTTGATTAGTCACATCTACAACGTCTCAAAATTACAACAATTTACCAATAATCATCGAGAGCAAGAGGAAAAAGATTTGTTCTCCCTTAACTATGTCCTTATTCAAGGCATGGGGAATAGAGAAAATAGTGTTGAAAGCTCTTTCTCTCACAATTGTGGGTCCAATGTAGAACAAAATCCTGATTGGTTAGAACCAAAGGTTTCGGTGAACCGGATGAGATACCCAAAAAAAAAAAGTAAATTAACTAATGGACAAGATCTAATAAAGGTATTAATCTCTTACAACTTAGTGAACAAAGGTTTAAATTCCCATTGGCAAACGTCCTAACATTTAGTGATTAATTGTGTCTCAAACCGAATTACTTTTAATAGAAGGATATCTATGTCTAAAAAAAAATTATAACAAGTTTTTTTTTTAAAAAAAAAAAATGATCGCATTACTGATTATTCAAAACTTTTAAAAAAATTAGTTAATCTAATTTGGCGTCATAATCCAGGACATGAAAACTCTAAAAAGCATAATCAATTAGAAACTCTATAGCATAACCATTAACCAGGTCATAGCAATTAGTTAATACTCCTTTTCTCTTTAATATAAAATATATTTATCTAATTTAATTAAATTAAAAAGGTTAATTAAGTTAGTTAATATGATATATATTTTCTAAAACATCGTCCTCATCTCCCTTAATTTTCTTCTTCCCTCTTGTTTTTAATTATTGTTAGGGAAACACCAATAAGAGTAAATTAGAAAAAAAAATATGAAAATTATGTCTTATATTAAGGACATGAGGGTGTATTAGTATTTTTTTTTTTTAGGAAATTCCCTTTAAGGTCCTAATGAACCAAAAAAATGTCAAAAAATTCGTAGAGAAAATTCTGATGTCAAAAAAACCTCATTAATAATTGATTCAGTAGAATATTAACAACTCCATCTATAGATTTTAAAAACTCTTTAAAACCTTTTTTACATCAGAATTTTATCTGAGACTTTTTTAATATTTTATTGGTCCCTTTAGAACTTAAAAGGATTTTCCCTATTTTGTTTCATCCAAAAGGTTTAACCAACTGATTTTATCTTAGAACAATTACTTGGTGATGGAGCAACAAGCTATATGGCATGGACTTAAAGGTGATCGAGGAGCATAAAAAATATTGTCAATTTCTGCATTTGTAACACATAAAATTCATACAACTAGCCAGCTAGCTTTTAGCATTTTTCTCTTTTTTCGTTGTTTAAAAAAAGTGATGTGAAGCATTTGCCCTCACAAGACACCAAAACATTCAAAATATATTGAAATAATATTTTAAAAAAAAATAAAAAAGCTTAGGACATATAGCCGCATGCATGTATATATATGTTCAAATAATGATAATTTAAATTAACAGAAAAAGCTCCTGAACTAGATGGATAATATATACATACATTTTCTCTTGTTTTTATCTTTAGTTATATATGGGAAGCTATAATTAAGCAGGGGCTGAGGCAGAGGAATAGAATGATTGTTTGGTGTTTGTGTATATATACAAGAGTTGACAATTTTATTGAGCCAAGTATAAATATATGGTTGACGAATATTAATTGAAACAAGGAAAGAGCCCTTGAATGTACTATACATACACATCGTAAATCTCCATCCTGAAAGCAACATATATAAATGAGATTGAAAGGCATAGGCACACACACACATATATATATATAAGGTTAGTTATTAGGCAGATGAAACGTTGGCCGTTTATTGTCGTTGACAGTTGGGTCACCCATTCATTCTTATCATCATCACCTTCTTTTTGTTGCAGCTGGTTGCTCCCATTTCATTCTCAATTATTTTTATATATATAATATATCCCTTCTCTTTTTTTTTTTTCATTTATTGCTATTTCATATCAACAATCAATAGATAGTCAAGATTTAAAAAAATGAAAGCATGAATTAATAATTACAAAAAAAGAGAAACGCTAAACGCAAGAGTGAAGAGTAAAGAGGAGAAGGTATAATAACAGTTATACCTATTCTTTGCGCATGCACGCCACGTAGCTACTAAGTTAATCAATTTCTTAACACATACAATCTTCCCTTTTATTACCACTTCACCCTCCATTTTATTATTCAGCAACGAACGTAACCCTCCTTCACTCTTTTTTCTTATTATTCCACCAACCTCCTCTTTCCTAAATTATTATTATTTTTTTTTTTTTTACAATTTACATAATTGTAACATCCTCAATTTAACAACCTAGCCTATACATCATACACTTACCTTTTTTATTACTAAACCCTCCTAAGGCCTAAGGAATCCCTTCCAAATACTAACCGAACAAATATTAACCAAAGGTTTATTCTAAATATTAAAACTAAAATTGATTTTTGTTAATTTGATAAAGGATTTTCCATTTTGATCGACTTAAAATATAATAGGTTTTCACTTCTTTTAATAAATATGTAATGTGTTCAACATTTCAACAAATAGCTTGTTGATAGAGAACGAGAGAGATTATTTGATTTAATATCTGTTTACAATTTATTTTTTTTGTATAAATACACTAATGGATAAAATAAATGTTGAAATGTATAATGTTTCTTGTAAACTATATTATAGTTGTAATGACCTAAGTCATATCACAACAATCTTAAATATAAGACATATTTTGTAGTACAATTTGCATTACAAGTTATGTCATATATTTAAGATCGGAGGAGGTAGTATCTAAAGCCTAAAAATATTGGATATTACGATATAATAATAATGCCATAATTAATTATTAATGGAATAATAAACAAGTTAATTTTTACAAACGTGTAATGTGAGTTCGGGTGGGGTGGGGCCATAAGAGGAGTTTGTTGTGTAATGACTAATGACACCATAACAGAATGAACAAGGCAAGAATCCTTGTCAGACTTTCTGCTTCATCTTCTTCTTAACAACTTAATAACGTACGCTCTTTCAAATATTACATTTCAGAAATCAGAATCATCGCTTCTCTCTCCCCTAACCGCCATGACATTCCAACCCCTGAAGAGAAAGAAGCCACACTCTGACAAACTAACCTTCATCCCCCTCCTTATAACCAATCTCCTCCGCCGCCGCTACCTCCACCGTCTTCTCGTCTCCTCCGTCTCCGGTTGCTTCCTCCTCCTCTTTGCCATCTTCTCCCTCCTCGCTCCCTCTCCCATACGCCACCTTTCTCCGGTAACCCCCTCTTACCTCTGTTTATTTATTGTTTCACTTACTTGTCTCTGTTTTTCTTTCATTTCATCGTTTTGTATGTTTAATCAGTTTAATGACAAAGTCGGGTCTCCTTTGAAGTTCCATCGGGGGTTGGTGTTTCATGTTCCGGTAAGAAGACTTCCGCCATAGTGTAAATAAGCAGAATTCTTCTTATCCGATTTTGTGTCTGTTTTTTCATTTGTCTCTTGCGATTTCAAAGGCAAATGGAAGTAGTTTAGGTCGTTATTTATGGAGTTCGACTCATGCGCAACTTTACTATGGCTGCAGCAATGCTGGCGACAACTTTTTAAGTAAGTCCATCTAATCATCTTGTTTAAATCAAGCCGTGTGTTGAGTAACTTTTACTTCTTTCTTTGGGGCCGGTAGTTGATCGGCTTCTTTTTTCCTTTGATTAACTTGTAATCAAAGAATCTTGTACGTCGAGTTTTCATGTTAGTTGCATGTGTAAATTTTTCTGTCAGATTCTAATTTCAAAACGCATCCAAATCGATACCTGTTGATTGCCACCAGTGGAGGATTGAATCAACAAAGAACAGGGGTGAGCTTCTTGATTCATGTCTTTTTTTTTTTTTTTGGTGTCTCTTTAAGTGATAATCTAATAAGCTTCTTATTTATGTATATGCAACGATGAATTCTCCGTCAGTTAAATCTGCGCGCATAGCTTATCTTGTTAAAATTTATTGTTATATTAGACTTTGAATTATGCTCTGTTCTTGCCCCTTATTTAGCATAAAAAAATTATCTTTAAAACTAATGGTATTAAGAATAAATGATTGAAAAAAAAATTAATAAAATTAATCACTAAACTCATTAGAAGATAAAGGTATATTTTTGTGGAAAGACATTAAAAACTTCCTCGTCGATGAAAATTTGATACTTGAACTGTTCAAGTCGTCTCCAATTTTTTTTGTTTCCATCTGCAGGCTGGCATCATGACCTTAAGTCAACGGCGTATTCATTCATTTGTAGACTTGTTCTGTGATTGGAAGATTTTTTTTTTTTCTCAAGTCAATGAGAGTTGTATAATAAAGGATATTTTTTAATTGTCCCGGGTAAGAAATGACACTCATAGAAAGCATCAGAAACGTAGAGATTAATTCTGTGTAAATAGTGTTCCCAGAAATATGTGTACACGTATCCCTGACTCCATAGGGCCTTGGTTTATTATGGAGAACATAATTTAAACCAAAATGAACGAACATCTTCAGCAGGCATTTTGGTATAAACAATGAATATTTTTGTCTGGGCATTGGGATATATTATATAGTTCTCTTTATTAGCCAGAGACTCATTGATCGTAACAGATGCGATGAGTAATTTTGGATGCAATATACAAAGTGCTTTTTCATGTTGAAAGCTATTACTTTGGCTGTAGATTATAGATGGAGTTGTAGCAGCATATATTTTGAATGCTACGCTTGTTGTTCCAACACTGGATCAGAAATCTTACTGGAAAGACACAAGGTCTGTCGGTACATTTCAGTTCTAGTAGGCATGTGCTAATAATATCTTCTGTTTCAATTGAAAGATAAGTTCATTGCCTTGCTTTGTCTCAATTTATACGTGATATGTTATATCTTGCAGCAACTTCACAGAAATATTTGATGTGGACCGGTTTATATCATTCCTTCAGGATGATGTTAGAATTATTAAAGAGCTTCCGAGTAAGGGAGGGGAACCTGTGATTCCATATTCAATCCGTGTCCCAAGGAAATGCACTCCTAGGTGCTATGAGGAACGTGTTTTACGTCACCTTGTTAAGAGGAATGTAAGTGTTAATATGCTTGATTTCATAGAACATAATTTGCTTGTTTTTTACTTTTTAGAATAATCTGGCCCTTAATTGCTATTGTCATTCCATAATAGGACGCAGTTCATGAAAGAGTTCATTGTTAGATTCTTCCAAACTGCTAGTTTTGCAGTTCTCTAGCATAAATTGAAATTGTTGAATTTATGGACTCATTTCTGAACACAATAAGACATGATGTGTCGGCTCTAACCTTGTGCTTTGGATCAATTATCCTACTCCTCCTCTGTGATAGGAGGGGTCTTTGGAGCTACCACAAGATGCAGCTTCGGGCGGGCTCATTGAAGCTAGTCCTTGTACTACCACCTACTATATATACCCACTTTCCCTGATCAGGGAAGATAGAAATTGGTCGTTGCTCTTTTCAATCTACAGGGCATAGGCTCTGTCTCGTTCTGTTTTTTCTCTGTTTTAGGTTGTCCCTTGTTTTAGTTGCTTTGGGTCTTGTTGGTTGTTCTAGTGTTTGTATCTCTTCTATTATTGTGATGTATTTCCCCATCGGTCAACAGACAACCATACCTTGAATGACACTTTTCATTGATGCAGGTTGTTCAGCTGACTAAGTTTGACTATAGACTTTCTAATAGGTTGGATGCAGATCTTCAGAGGCTGAGGTGCCGAGTTAACTACCATGCTCTTGAATTTGCCAAACCTATCCATTCAATGGGTAGATTATTAGTCGAGCGCATGAGAATGAAAAGCATGCATTTCGTTGCTCTTCATTTGAGGTAAGGTTTAATTGCTTGTCACTAAAATTTACCTCTGCTTCTATTACTAGAGGTCCCTCAACAGACAACGCAATAATTATTTTTGAGCCAAGCAAACATCAGGCTGTGCTTGGCTTAATGCATAGATCAATGTTGTATTAATTTCAATTTCAACGTGATAGTTTGTTGATTTAGACTGATCTCCTAGGTATGAAGCCGACATGCTTGCATTCTCTGGATGCTATTATGGCGGGGGAGATAGGGAAAGAAGAGAACTTGGCGTAATTCGGAAGCGATGGAAAAGCTTAAATGTGAGGTTATTCATGCATTCTTCTTAGGAATCACAGCTTCACATCTTGTTGGCTTGTATGAATGTTCATGTATTTTATTTGAGTCACAGGCAAGTGACCCAGACAAGGGACGAAGGCGAGGAAGATGCCCGCTTACACCTGAGGAAGTAGGTCTTATGCTAAGGGCATTAGGGTTTGGAAGTGATGTGCCCTTGTACGTGGCATCTGGAGAATTATATGGAGGTGAAGAAACATTAGCACCCCTCAAGGCTCTTTTCCCAAACTTCCATTCCAAGGAGACCTTACTTACCAAGCAAGAGTTGGCACCATTTGCACCATTTTCTTCTCGCATGGCTGCAATTGATTCCATAGTATGTGATGAAAGTGACGTCTTTGTCACCAATAACAACGGTAACATGGCTAAAATTCTGGCTGGAAGGAGGTAAGCTGTGTCTCGAAATTCTGGAAATCATTTTTTCATGATGACCAGCTATATCAGTGATCTACCAAAAGCAAAAACATATACTCTTCTAAAGTGTCTTCTTAGGTTCTGCTGATAGATTTCTTTTTCCCTGTTCGTCTTATGTAGGCCTAAAAGTACCAATTATCTTTTACCCAAAAAGAAAAAAGAGAGAGAGAGAACCGCTCATGTAATTTGAATAACAAAATTGACAGTTTCTGAAATCAGCATCATCATACTCCTTCAATCTTAAATGGTAGACCCAGTTTGCACTACAAACTAACTCCTACGTTTAGAAGCAGAAGTAGTATTTTAATGAATCAGAGGCCGTTATCCCCTGTAGTCGGTTTCTATTTCGAGCTTTCTTTATATATGCTAATAATTACATGCACTGAATCTGGTTACTGACTATGCCTATACATACGGTTATGCTCTCTCTGTTACAGGAGATACTTTGGCCACAAACCTACCATTCGACCAAATGCTAAGAAGTTGTTTCGGTTGTTCATGGACAAAAATGTTAGGACTTGGGAAGAATTTGCATCCCGGGTTCGAACTTATCAGGTGGGATTCATGGGAGAGCCAGTTGAGTTAAAGCCCGGCATGGGCGAGTTTCATGAAAATCCTTCATCTTGCATATGCCAAGACACTGAGGCAAAAGCTGGGGAAGTGACGTATCCTCAAAAGCAAACTCGTGACAGTCTTGAAGAAGGTGGTGAAATGGATGATAAAAATGGAGATATTGGTGATATGAAAGCAGAGCTGCTTCCTGAGGAGGAGGAGGAGGAGCAGGAGCAGGAGTGGTCTAATCCCCTCTCCAACAACATGGAACAAACCCAGTTCCTATTTTAGAAGAATTCTTTTCATCTGATTGGCAGGGAAGAGATAGTCTCGTTCATGATCTCAAACAATCTTCTAACCCACTCATTCAGCAAATATATTTTTTTTGTGACGTTTGTCTCCAATGATGGGATTTTTTTTACCCTACTGTGGATGGTTGTTGTGTACAGAGAGAAGATATTGATTCGATGGGGGCATGCTTCGAATATACAGTGAACATAGCTTGACAAATACGGACAAGAATAATAGACAGGAAATTTAAGCATGTTGTCATGTATAAATTTGAACATTATTTGGATTGAGCTGAACTTTCTTGATGATGAACAGCTGCCAATGATAAAGGCCATGGACGCACTATCCCGCGAAAGGTCACGTCTAGTCTTTGCAACAAGTTGGGTCTTGGGACCACCCACCTTTTCTTACAGGCCCTCAATCCCATTCCTTAACCATTCATATTTTCTACAAAATAATTCTCATTGTTCAATGTTTAGACTTAATTTAGACTTTTGGACTCTTCATTTTTATTTATTAATGTGGTGAATTTTGGGTTTTGCATTTTAGTTGCCGGACATTTGTTGCGATGTGTTGGAATGACAAAGAGTGCGTATTTTGTTTGGGATGGTTCTTACCGCTTATTTACTTTGAATAAACTATAACATAAACCAAGAATGCGGCAGAGCGTGTTGGGTTTATTAGAGCCCGTTTGAGTCAAAGAAAATATTGGAAAAGAAATGAATGAAAATGAATAAAAAATGTTTTGTCATAGAGACATTTGGTTGGCATTAAAAAAAAAGGGTTAATAAGATTTTATTTTATTTTTTTGAAGAAAATGAAGTAAGTAAAATGAGCTATAAAAGACATTTTAATTTGGTCCCTGTTTATAAAATATTATTTAAGGATCCTTGTTAAAAAATGTTATTTAAAGGCCCATGTTTTCGCTTTAACTCCTCTAATCATATACACTCTATGGGTAACTCATGATCAGGAATCACTTCAAATAATTCCCCCATAAATATAGTTTAACCACCATAGGTTGCATATAGTAAAAACTTAGAAGAAAGAATGTGTTTGCCCTAGTATTTTCATAACATAACATATCAATTAACCATTAGATATACATCACTTGCAAGTGTCACAACCGCTTTATGTGGTCTTATTTTACTTATGGATACGTCATGTTTACAAGATAGTTATCTAACTTTATTCTCACCCGTTATGCAACCATCAACCGCAAATGGTTAGCATGACTTTCTTACGTGGAATATCACAAATTTAATCACGTTCACCACATATGTATTTCATGGTCAGCCAATATTTCATCAAATTTTCTCTCGGTCATGGAGTTCCCACTACCTCCCTCTGCTCAAATTTCCAGCGGGGACTAGGTTTCTATAGTTCTGAAAGTTCAATAAAATGAATTTTAATCTCTTATAATTTGTCATGTCTTTATCTTGTTCTCTTATTCACGTACGTAAGCTTCTCTCTCTCTCTCATATGTGTTTCTCTCTCTACAATTTTTTTCCGAATTTCTCTTCCGTCCAACCTCTTCTGCTCTTGAAATTGGCATATACTTTATGAGCGACAACGGGTACATTCAAGACAAACACGAACACAACAACCATAATGATAGAGAAGAAGGAATTCACCTACTCTTTGGGATTGATCGGATGCCATGTTGTTGCCCTTAGGCTTCTTTGGATTTGAGTGGAAGAGGGGGACAATGATAAATGAGGGAGATCAATGGAATAAATAAAATGAATGATGAGATGCATGTGGCATGCACGTGCTTGGTCAGTAGTATTCTACGTTGTGGGGAATGGCGACAAGGAAATCCCCGAATGAAATGAAGTGTGTCGGAAACAAATTTGGTGGAAAACGCATGACAGCGACGCCTCAATGCGACACAATATGCAAACGAATAATAATATAAGCTACGTACGAGTCCCAAGTTGGCACATGAGCGATTTCATGTCGTGAACTTGGCGTAAGCAATTAGTAGTCGGGTGGGGGATTAATTGAATGTAATGGTGTAGGCATGAATGAAAGCAAATCATGGTTTAAAAAAAATATAATAATAATGCACATAAATCTAAATTAGGTAGTACCATTTATAAACCTTTTAAAGCCTAGATTTTGAAATAAATATATGAGATGAGTTTTGTCTCCCTTA
This sequence comes from Acacia confusa, assembly GCA_037074495.1. Classification (NCBI taxonomy): domain Eukaryota; kingdom Viridiplantae; phylum Streptophyta; class Magnoliopsida; order Fabales; family Fabaceae; genus Acacia; species Acacia confusa. The sequence goes on along the minus strand of CM073502.1, from coordinate 37,928,169 downwards.
CGTAAAACCTACATTTTGACATATTTCCAAACACTACCGTAAAGTTGATGAGCATGCAAGGTGCTTGATGTTTGACTTTGCTTGGAGCTGCTCACTTTTTTTTCCAATGATCCAAACGATATCGTCTAGTTGATAGTTAAAGACTAATCCTCTCAAAGTGTAGAGATTATCAAAGTGGGTTTTATCACTCCTAGCAGAGCATTTTCCTTGCATACAGCAGCCTAATTCAAATCTAGGATATTATACTTAAGGGATTTAGCTATCTATCAAGACTTTATTTAGGTGAAGACAATTTTTATCACATATTTACCAAATATACACTATAGATCATGAAAGTGTTTTTTTTTTTTTTGGGAGTTACAAAGGGTGTCCCTAAACCATTTTAGGTTTGAGACTTATATATCTCTTTCAAGGTTTAAAGACGTTTTCACACGATAAATACACTTTCTAGTATTTAAACTTATATTCTTCCTATGGATTCAAACTTTTTTGGTGTACTCCTCATGCTAATGAATTATGACGGCTCAAATAACCGTTTGAAACAAGCTCATAAAAGAGGTGAGAGAGAGGGATTTGGAGGGAGATAGTGCAGTGTCATAATAAAATAATAAGGGAATCACATGGAGGTTTGTACGATAGAGGGGGGAAGACAGGAATATTTAAAAAGGAGGGAAGATTATGTGAGAAATTAAAGAGGGTGGCTCTTTGGTGTTTGGGTGTGGACCCATATGAAGGCAGTAACACATGAATGTTTGGATCCATTTTCAAATAATCAGAAACGCTCCTCTATCATATTCATATCGTCTCTGATCTCTGCCTAACTTTCCCACATTCCTATAAAACACACAAAGCAACATCTTCCCAAATCCCTCCCCTGTTACTTTACTTTATTTGCTTCAATGATCACAATAACATATCCATTTGGTATCTGCATAGCATATTCAGTAATCGTCTCATCACTGTAATATTCACATCCAATCCATATCGCATCTTCCTTTTCCACTTTTCATTGCCTTCAGTGGCACCCCACTATCTCCCTTCTGCACTGCTTTCTTTGGGTAACCAGACAAAATTTGCAGGGAGATCAAGAAAAATCAAGGATATATAAACAGGGAAAATATTGTGGGAAAAAAAGACCAATTTCAAAATCAAACTAATAGGAAATAAATTCGGTTCTAAATATAAAACTCAATTGATTTTATTTTTGGAGAAGGTAAAAAAGTCAAATATTTTACTTAATCACAATAAACACAATATTAATACATGTTATATATCATTATATTCTATATCAAATTACAAATCAGATTAACTAATTTGGAGAAAAAATAATGGATATAAGTACTTTAAAATAGTATATTTAACTTCTTTAATCTCTTTTAAAAAGTCAACCAAATCTTATAATTAGGACCGAAGGTAGTATTACATATGTTTCATTTTTCTTTTTATCTCTTTTATTGGGACAATTTGTGTGTGTGTGTGTGTGTTTTTTATTTGATAAGGGTATAGAGTGGGAAAATTCGTTCAGAAAGTTTATTTTCTCTCTAAAATCTCTTTATATCTGAAGAGAAAACTTTGTTCGAATCTCGTTTATCTTTCTCTCCTTTTTGTTTCCTCATGCTATAGAAAATTCGTTTGTATGTTCTCCTATTTTTTTTCCGTCCAATTTTTTGTTTCTCTACTTTATGGCTTTTTTGGGGCGGATTTTTGTATGGTTATATTAATATATGCTTGAGACATTAGGCCAAAAGATAAAGATAGAACAGGCGAAAAAAATGCTCAGACAAATATAAATGCACAAACAACGTCAACATTAAAAAATGGAGACAATTAATTTACTTGGATGTGAAAGGAGATGGGATAGGTAAATAGAAAGCAAATTAAGTGTATATTTGGATTAACTTAAAGTTATAAGATAAGTTTATAATCAAAATTTTATCTCCATTCGTGGAAAAAAAAAATAAAAAATCTAAATCACGGTTTTGTGACTTCTGGTACACTCACTACTAATAAGAGTGACTGTTGGAGGCTCCGCGGAATGCCATCTTTTTTTATTTTTGATGGGTACATTTTGTGTAATAACATCTTATATATGCCAACTTTTTTTTTTTTTTTAACTTGAATCTATGCCAACTAATTGAAAATCACACGTCACCAATACCATTTACTTTACTTTTTTTTCGTGTTTGGTGGGGCACTGACAAATTAGATAATAACGCAAAATTATTGCCAATAAAGTACTAACACTTTATCTGAAATGATTATTCTATATTATCTCTTTAATGATGACTAATTATCATAAATAAATAAATAATTACACAAATTGAAAATGAATTATCAACGACGACACACGTACACACATAATCTTTTGCCTTTTGTTTTTATTTATTTTTTTCATTTTTAATTTAACAACATAAAGTGCAGTAACATATGAAATCTATTACTAACGTATGACTTGTATACTTCGCATACAACAAAGACTAACCTTCCTTGGATTTTTGAAAATGAAGAGTAAACATTATATGAAACACTCGTATTAGTATAAAAGGTGTAAATTTAGCACTTCTTCAACAGCAATTGAGTGATGGTTGAATAAATAAGCTATATTATATTCATTTGGTTCAGTTATGTACTAGTCTTTCGGTGCATGAGAAAGAATTTAATTGGGGAATTGATATTTGTTATAAATATAGGACACATTTTTTAGGGTTCAGGTCAAATTTATCTGTGAAGGATTTCACCAAGGGCACCAGATATTATAAAATTTTTTTGGGTGTAAAAGTACACATAAAGTTTTCAGTTGCCGTGGTATTTTTACACCATTTTCTTGACTTACATATTTACTAAATGGTTAACATTGATTGACTTAACAACCTTGATATTTTTGTATTATTTTGAAAATTTTATGTTTGCTTTTACACTTAGAGAAAGTTTATAGTGTCTGGTGTCCTATTTCATAGGTAAATTTGCACATTAATCATGTTTCCTATATTTTTCACTATTTTCTCAATATACTCTTACTTATGCTCTATTAACAATAATCAATTAAGTGAAAGAATAAGAAAGATGATCAGGATGTTTTAGAAAAAACATACTTTGTTAAATGCCTTAACTAACTTCTTTAATATAATCAAATTAGACAAACAGATCTTACACAAAGGATTGGATTGTGTTCTTGTATAATTATATAATCCTTATTCTTTCACACGTCTACAATAGAAGTCACTTTCAAAAAAAAAAATGCTTGATCCATATAATATAAATCATCTGAAGAGTAATTAATTAATGTTCTTTTGTCTATTTGGTTCATATAGTTAATACTTAAATGCAACTTTTAATATGTTTTCTCTCATTTTAAACTTAGTTTAATAAGTTAACTACATTATGATGAATTAGTTAAAAGCGTGTTATATATTATGGATTAGAGGGAGTAGGTTTCATGAAATAGGAGTGAGAATATGGCTTCCCATTGACCATTGTCATTCTCTGGAAGTTGATGTGTCAAATTATGGCTCTTCTGAGATCACTTGAGACCTCCAAATTTCTGTTGGTCAATGTCGGTGAATCTCCTTCGTAGAAACTCACCCACACACACTCTCCTAAAACTATATATAAAATAAATAAATCAAGTCAAATAAATTTAATCAAGAAAGCAAAAGGAATCGCAACTAGGGGGCAAATGGGGATAAAACAATTGTGAGAATATATATTAGAGAATCCTGCTGGTCAGATCTGCCGTCGGATCGGGAAAATGGATCCTCTTGCTCAAATCTGGGTGCCTCTAATTGTCCCAGGAAACTGATGACAAATTTGAGAATATCAATTACGTATTGCTACATATTTTGGAGTAGATTTACACTTTAATCCCTTATATTATATATATGTATAAGATAGAATTTGAGCGGGGCGTGTGTGCTAGACATTCATTATCATCTAAAATGGGAAAATTCCAAGAGTATCCATATCAAATTCTCATTTAAAAACAGATTTATTCCATCACTTTCTCATTCATTGGCTTTCCTGATACAAGATCACACACACTAATTTTGTTTCTTCCAAAACTTTACTTCTTCTTGATACTATCTTCGTATTTTTGAAGTTTTTTATATATTACTTCCTCTATCTCTAAATATAAGCTTCAAATAACTGAATTGCGATAATAAAAAACAGTTAAAATTAGTTAAGAGTAATAAATATATATATATTTTTCAACTAGAAATAAATGTAACAAATACAGTCAAGGAGTAAAGTTGAAAAAAAACACAATAAATACTTTAACAAAACTAAAGTGAAGCTGATATTTGGGATAGATTCATTTACAAATTTAAAACTTATATTTAAGGAGGGATGGGTAGTTCATAAGATATTTTTTGAAATGTTAATAATAATTTGTGTATTCTAGAAATACCGTACCCTTGATGTATGAATTTTTTTATTTGGTTCATTTTTCAATAAAAGAGTCAACAATATTTAGCGGGAGGTACATTTGAAAACTTTAAAATATTCTAGGAATATTAATTAATTAATTTTATTAATTTGTGTGTGAGATAAAAATACCTTATAAAAATTGAGGGAGGGAGTATTTTATCGAAGGAATGCCTTGGAAATCAACGGGGAAGGCCACTGAAAAAGTTACAACTCATATAATATCAAAGCTGCAATAAACTTTAAAAAAAAAAAAAAACAAAGGTTGCCAGATCTGGTAAACACCTTTTTGCATGCCACTTTTCTTTCTTTTCTCAAAGATTGCACCTCTGCTCATTGTGGTTGGTATGAAAAGGCTGCAAATTTGGGTTGTAAGCTGTGACCAAGACAAGAGCTTCGACTCATTTTCCAGAAACTTATGTGATATATAAACTAACATTAATTTTTCAAGTTCAAAATCCTAAATGTGATAACATATTATATGTATAGGTGTGTGCTTCACTAATCACTTTAATTTGTTATATGATGGAAACAGCCAAATGTGCATCATCGTCACCATAATATATAATACAAGTCGCGCCTACCATGATGGAGACATGATAATTAACTTTAATTGTGATTAATTAATAATTAATTGCTTAACGCGTCAATATCAAGCCATGTTCAACTTCCCATTTATTTGAGTCATCCTTTTTGTCTTTCCTAATCACCTCGCCTTTTTTATTATCTTTTCTTCCTACCAAACTCTTCTCTCTCTATTTAACTACAAGTATAATATAAACTAACATTCTCTTGTTGATTATTAAGAGTCAATTTTTCTTTTAATATCGATCTCACATATACACGAGTTGATTGCTTCACCTCTGGTCTTTAAGTTATTCCAAATAATCATTGTTTTCACATTACAAATTTATATCTTTCGAAACGACTTGCCACTATATTCAACTACCTATATCCTTATTTATCTTGTGTTGTTTCACTCTATTACTACCCTGGTTCCTAATATAATAGCTAAACAAGAGTTGAATTTACTTCTTCTTCTTTTTTTATATATATATATGAAAATTTTAGGAAAGATGTTGGGTTCACCCACAATCCAAGGGTAGGGTGAAATCTCCCTTCCTCCTAGGTGATACCAATGTTAGGCAGAGCAAGCCGTCTATTACCCTCAGGCGTTTACTTAGACACCCAAGAGTTAGAATGTTTCTCCCAATGCCATGACTAACTCCAGGATTGAACCCTCTCCCTTTAGTGAGAGTGTCCAACCCCTTTGCCAGTTGAGCCTAATGACAAAGGGGTGAATTTACTTCTAAATATAAGACATCAAACCATTTTATATCTTATCTTCATTTTTTTTGGCCCAAACATGATATATTAATTGCACATATCAAGGGTAGTTTCTATACAAATAAATTGATAGGGCATTTTAGGGAGACAGACACACATTTTTAACAATAAACTAATTTAAATAATTTTATTGATATACTCAAATTAGTTAAGTAAATCTTATAATAAGGATAAGAAAATAATATAGCTAGAATCCCTTGTCTTTATTTAAATGACGACTTCATCTTAATAAATTACTCCCTACCTGGAGTCTTATAGACAATACATAAATTAAAGTTTGGTGCGAGCTGCAATATTTATTCCGCTCATTATTTTGTTTTTCAACATTTTTTTTTATTTTCAAAATCAAACTATCCAAAAGAGAAAATACACAGCATGATGCATGTTTAGAAATTAAAAAGTTAAAAACCGGAGATATGAGGGAATGCATGCATGTACGATGAAGGAATATGGACCTGATGGGTTTAATTAATGAAAGACAAATATTAAACAAATTAAAGAGAGAGCGCACATACTCATATACACCCTCTCTCCCCAAATATGCAACACATAGTTTTTCAGCCTCAGTCTTCTTTAATAATACATGGTCTATAATATAATAATGTCTTAAAAGATCCTTTCAGAATATTATATATTTTTAATTTAATGTGCGTAATTTTAGTATAAATATGTATGTGTGTGTATATATATATATGCTCTTCGTTATCGCTGAAAATAATTATTCTCCCACCCTTCCCTTCTATACCCGACATATATATATATATATATATATATATATATATATATATATATATATATATATATTGAAATAATAGTGGTGGTGGTGGTAGGAGGCATGTGGTGATGAAATTTGAAGAAGCTAAGGCAAGACAATAATTAAATATCACATCACAACAAGGGACAGGGCTCTCATTCATGTTATATGTATGAAGCATTGAATTTCAATTACCCCAATCATTATTATCAAAGGAATAATAATGAATGGGCGGACTTTACATTGCAATATATGCACCAACATTATATTTATTTTATGTATGCATTTGCAAGGCAAAGGATATTAATATAGGGGCAAACACAAAAAACGGAGGAAATTAAAGATTAGGCAACTGTTCGGATTAACGTTTGTAAAAGTAACTTCTATTCCAACTAACTTTTGTAAACATAAATTAAATTAAAATCTAATTAATGTAATATGCAATGATTTATTTTTAAATAAATTTTTATAAAGAAGTCAGTTGGATAAAAACTTATTTAAATGATATATTGAATTCAAATATAAAGAATATAACTAAAGGTTTAAAGTTGGAAAAAGTTGATTCAACTCAAAGCTAATTGAGACTTTCACCTTATGTAATTATCATTTTCTTAATGTTGGTTTGTTTTAACTTATATGGCGTTGGAAATAAATATATGAAAGAAGCTTTGTCTTGATATACAAAAAAAAAAAAAATATATATATATATATATATATATTTTTTTTATTTTTTTTTTTTTAAACCATGGTTTGATAATTTCCCGATCTCAAGCATCACATACCAGCACCAAAACATCTTTTCACGAAAGAGAAATCAGTTTGGCTTTACATGATGTGATGCCAAACAAGCCTGAAACTTTTAAGTAAGAAGGAGAAAGTGAAGGGGAAGGGGTGAAGTTCAGTTGGAGAGAGAGTTAGGTGGGAAAGATGCGTGGAGGCACCCACATATTCAAACAAAGTCAAATTAAAAGGACGCCATGTGAATTCTTGTTTGGTTAGCACTCTTTTGCAATCATGTTTTCTGTATCCCCTCTCTCATAGTAATATTCTTCCTCATTTCAAGAATACTGTGGCTTTTGTGATATGAGTGTGTGTTGATAGATGGAAAGTAGAAGATTCGTACGATATCCTCCGTGTTAAAGTTAAAGGAGATAATCGATCAGCTAAAAAAGCTACAAGAAATTAACTGTAGCAGCAAAAATCATCATACATTCACAATTATTGGTTCAACCAAAACTGATCTTACGCGCCACTTCCCCCTCGCGAATGCTAAAAAGGTTAAAATGTGTCACTTTAGAACAACTAGCAAACACAATAATTACGTAGCCATGATATATTTACGGGGACGAAGAAATATTTGGATGCCGTGTACTGTGATCACTTGGTGTTAAGTAAAAGCTACCGACTTTGACTAAGCTAGGCAAGCTTTTTCACCGTAACGAGGGAAAGAAGAAATAAAAGAGGCAAGTTTCTATGAGCAGATAAACCACTGGCCTCCTATAAATGAATATGGTAGAGAATTTAATCTGAATTTGGCTGTTCAACCACTCTTGAATAATAGATGGGATGCATGCAAATGGGCGAGTCCTATATTCCCAATTTTGAGGCTCTGATTTTTCTCTTCTCTTAACGCTTAAGGAATAATGTATATGCGCTCAACAAGGTAAAAGTGAACAAGGTAGCGGTTTGATTAGAATAAAATGAACTTAATTCATACCCTTTAATAAAGTTTAAAGAAACATGGGTTTATTTATCAGTTGATTGGCAGATGGGGCAGTAATAGGTGTGATATATAGACAGATATAATACATTCATGTGTTCTTATATTCAAGCCTAGTATAATATATATATATATATATATATATATATATATATATTCAAGCCTCTTCTCTAGATAGGACCCTGTATTATCATGCTAGCTAGGCGGCCAAGTACTATTCAAGCTTAGTAGGGTTTATCTTCAACGTTTTTATCAACATTCAATTCATCAATTTAAAAAAAACTACTCCCGTACTTAATATACACGGTATATTTGGAGAGTTTGATATTAGTTATAAATATAATATATATTTTTCATATTTATCAGTTTTTCCTTAATTTACCTCTATTGATACTTCCTAAATAATAATCACGAAGAAGCTAGGATGATTTAGAAAACAAATGTCATATTAATTAATTTAGCTAACTTCTTTAATCTAATTTAATTGAGTAAATATGTCTTATATTAAGGATTAGATGGAATAAAAATAATCTTTAACATCCACATACCACTCCAGTCCTATTTATAAGTCTACTTTTAGCCAAATCTCACATACCAAGGAGAGATGGTTAACTCAATGATTATGAAGGTAAATTTTCAACTTTATCCTCATTTATAAGTGGCTAATTTTCAACTCTTTCTTCTTTCTCTATCTCGATAGGTATAATTAATATGGGTAAAATTGTTACAATCTCATTTATTACATGAAAGTTGACTTATAAATAGGACCAAATTTTTTTGGTCAAAGTGGACTTATAAATAGGATTAGAGTGGTATATAATTAGTAAGGGAGTATACTTGTGCTCCAATTGATTTATATATTTCTAGGGGTTAAGGAACAATTTTATTTTGAAAGTGTCAAAAGAAGAGCAATTTTACTCTAACCGTCATTCTAATTAATTTTGATCTTTAGTTGACTAAATATATTGAGATGTCAGTTCATATGTCATTTACATCATTTTTATTGAGAGATAAGTTTGTCCCGAAAATCCATAGGTAATCTATTTCATCTTTTTTTAAAGTTAGATTTAAATTTTTTTTGGACAAATTTACATCCTAACAAAAATGATGTAGACGATATATGGATTACCAGCTCAGCATATTTTATCAATTAACGGTCAAAGTTAACTAGAATATCAGTGACAGCAAAATTAAAATTGCATGAGTGATTACTTTTGGGATAAAAAAGGCCTTTAACCCTATTTCTAGCTAGGACAATTAAGCAGAGATGCATGATGGCAAACCTATGGCTATAAATATATTGGGTGTGAAACCTAATTTTGAAGATGAAATCAATTTGGTTGAAGAATTTAGGAATGATCCTGAAATAATACTGTTGAAACCCTCATGGGTACGTTGATTTAGAAAAAAAGTGAGGCAGGAGGGTGGCCTAAGGCTGAGAGGGAGGAAAAGAAAAGCATAATGGAAAAGAAAAGACACAGAGAGAGAGAGTTGGTGATGATGATGGTGCAATCTATCGTCAAACTGAGCGTTGATTAAATATTGATGAACAGCATGATTAACTTCAATATTTTAATAAATAAATAATAAAATAGGAATGTGGGGTCACTGGGGTGAGAAGTTATATTAATATTGGAGTGGTGGGAATGAAAACTTTCCCAAATGAGATTCCAAACCCAAACTCAAACGGGTTAGGTCGCTCGAATACGGTGAAAGACTTTTGGTCCCACGTGCTTCCGACTTGAATATTCCAAATACAAGTGCCCAAAAAAGCCCCGAACGGGTATATGCCCTCTCTTTTCGTCACCCGAGAGAAAAGGGCACTTCATTATTTTACACATAAATACACATGCCACGTGCCTCCAAGTCATCAACTAATTGAACTATAAGGGTTGTCAGTAATTCGAAGTAAAATAACATGACGTTGCGTTTGCGTTTGGATTTGGATTTGGATTTGAGTCAGCTAAGATCGTAAAAACACTTCCTTCTTAGTTTCATTTTATTAAAAATTACACAGCCGATGTGACATGATCTGTTTATTTAATTTGAGATTAAAGGCGCAATATTGCTGGTGGCTATCCAAACGCCAAACAAGGGATATGCGCATTGGAAGCAAAAACCTCCAAAATTAAATCTCAGGGTTCCCACAAGGAACAGTTTCAATGCTCATTACAATGATGAATTTGTGGAGGTGAATTTTGCAACGTGTGAATATAAAAAAATAAAAATTTAATTTGGATTGTACAAGTCAAATTTTGACTGTCCAAGTTTGAGGGCTCATTGCTCTTACAAGCACTGAAACTCATTCCCCATATGTATCATGTGCCTCCTCTCTCTGAACAATTATTGATTGGTATCTATCAATGTAAAATATTGATAGAGAGAATGGCTATATATGAAGTTTTAAAGAAATGGCTCAATTACTGAAATTTACTAATAACAAGTGAGTAGGAACATAAACATGTTGTCATCCTATACTAGAATTTGTCATTGTGCATGTTTGCTATGACTTGTGGAGAACCCAATCGGACTTATTGGACAATGCACATTTGGTTGAGCAGTTGTTCTAATTAGACTTATGGACAAAAAGTAATTTATTTAAGAAGTTACTTTGGAGAGCTTTTGTTCCAATTGGATTTCTAGTCATGGATCAAGATCATGTGGTATTTTTTTTATACCGTTCAATATCCTGAAAATATATTTTTAGTATCATTCAATACCCTAAAAAATATTTTAGGATACTTACTGATAATAAAATTAATTTTCTAAGATCTTGAAGCATTTTTTTTAGTACCGTTCAATATTATGAAGTATATTTTTAGTACCATTCAATACTCTAAAACATATTTTAGGGTACTAACTGGTGTTAAAATTAATTTTTTCAAGATCCTAAAATAATTTTGCAAGATCATGAAGTATTTTTTTAGTATTCTAAAATATATTTTTTGTGCTAGTCAGTATCTTTAAAAATATTTTAGATTGACTATAAGTTTAAATATAAAAAGTTACTTATATTACCATCAAATCAAACATATATATATAAATCACATTCCATAATTTGACTTTTACACCATCTGACTTATTCAACTATATATAAGTTATCTTTCCAAACGGTATCTCAAACAACTGCATAATATATTCGCCAATGGTGATCAGATTTTTGGGAGAGTAGTAAATCTTTTACTTTGAAACTTTATAGCAATTGCCCATATTAATATTAATACTAGCTATGGAGGTGTTTACAAATAATTAATACTCGCTTGACCCTTAATATAAGGTCTATTTACTTAATTTAATGAGATTAAAATAGTTAGTTAAGTTAATCAATATGACTTTTTTTTTTAACTAAAATACTCTAATAATTTTCTTTAATTCCCTCTCATACTTAATTAATGTTGATAGAGTATAGGTGCTTGTTTAGGAAGCATAGGAAAATGATTTTTTTAAGCACTTTATCATAGGTTAAAACAAAACTCCTCTTATAAAAATAAAAATACTGTAAAAACACTTCTAAAAGATTAAAATAAATAATCATTAGGAGTAACTAATAAAATAATTAATAAATATGAGGGAGGGGAGAGATATTATATTTACGACGAATGTTAACTCTTAAGATAGGGGATACTACGAAGAACTGTATACAAAGTTGCATTACGTATGCATTAATAGGGGGCGCAGTTCATAGGCCATAGGGTCAAAGGGTCAAAGGGCGCGTGCCTTGGAAAGTTGACCCCACACACCATAATCTCATGTCACTTTTCTCGTACCTCATTCTTTATTATTTTTTTTAGTCTTAAATATAAAATATAATTGATTTTTTCAAAAAATTAAATAAACTAATTAAATTATTTTAGTGTATTTTATTTTTCTTAAACTAAGTTATTTGACTAATAAACTAATATATAATCAAAGAATACGTAATATATAAAATGATTAAGCAACTTATTTAGCTTCCTTAATCTCTTCAAAAAAAAAGTCAACTTTGTATTATAATTTAGATCGGAGGTAGTATTAAGATTAAGAGGGAATTGAATTTTTTCTCTCCAGGTTTTAAAAAGAGCAATTTTATTAATAATTGTTATCTCTATTAATTTTAAGAATTAATGAAATATGTTGAGTTGAAAATCTACATGTCATCACGTCATTTTTTTCTTAAGATATAAATTTGTCGTAAAAGTTTTTATGTCATCTACGTCATTTTTTTTTCCTTTCTAAAATTAGATTTAAAACTTATTTGATAAATTTACATCTTAACAAAAAAAATATGAATGACATGTGATTGCAAATTTAACATATTTAATCAACTAACAACTAAAATTAATGAAAATAACGATGAGGACAAAGTTATTCATTATTGAAAATTTTCAAGACAAAATTGTTTCTTAACCCTTATTATTAATCACAAATAGCAAACCCTTGGTTTAATCAGACGGTGGATACAGTTTTTTTAATCCTGAGAGGCCCCATTATAATTTTAAAAACACCCCATTAGTTACGTAACGACGTTGCAATATCATTTTCATTTAATTGCTTCTCACACTCTGATTTTGACACAGTCCATATCCCTTGTCCCAAGCGTGCGTTCCCTGTTTCAACCTAAGTCTCTCTGCTAACCAGTTAGATCACGGCTTTGTATTTCCTCTTTTCATCATTTTTTTTTTAATCATCTCAAGATATTTCCTTTTTTAGAAAAAAAAAATACAGGGGGGATGCATTAAATTAATTGAGACAGAGGAATATGATAGGGATGTCTTTTCTATCAGAGATAATAATTAATTAATTAATTAATTAAAGCCAATTTTACAGAAAATTCTATTAGCATTAATTAGATACCCTCGATGTAATTGGTGAATAGAGGGGGGTCTTGTACTATGACACGTCTGGAAAATGGGTTGCCTGCAACTGTTGATACATGACCCTTTTGACAGAAATACTGTATGAACCACTGAGTCAATAATCAATCAATTAGGAATGATGCAAAAGTCAGAATGGCCTGATTGAAAAGACAGAGAATTCCAAGACGCCATATATATGACCAAAATTGAAAATTAAATTCAAATTACAACAACGACGTGGTGGAATGGAATAAGTCAGGGTGATTTGCACAATACTTTTTTTTCGTTTTAAGTATAAAATATAGTTAGTTAAATTAATCATATTATATGTTGTGTATTTTAAAATTATATATCAATTTATTAGTTAAATTAATTAATTTAAAATTAAAAATATTCTAAAATAATTAAATTAATTTTTTAATTTTTTTAAAAAAATTATATTTTATATTTAATATCAAAGGAAATAGGTTGCAATAAAGTCGTGATTTTCTTCTATTCAAACTCATTCATTCTCCCTCCACATCCTTCCTGCCATTATCTTGCCTTCCTTCTCAAGTGCACCTCATTGTCGGTTTTTCTTGTTTTCATGGTTATCCAATACGTTATATCTTAGGAAAATAACGGAAAAAGAATTTGAAAATTATAAAATTTAGATATCTTTTTTATAAAATTAGTTATAAATTGCTTATCAAATATGTGTAGTTATTACCTTATCAATATTATATACAACAAACTTGATTTAAAATTTTCATTTATAATTTTTTTTCTGTCATTCTTTCTTTATATTTTTTTAATCTTCTCATTCATTTTTTTTTCATAATCAATATCCTTATCCACAACAATTGTAAAACTAATCTATTATTCATAAGTAATTGGTGTAATTCTTGTATTTTTATATAGAATTATTTGACACTAGCTGCATTATTTATGATTTTTTGTAGTTGTTATAAATTGATATGACTCTGAAATATCAGATACATGGGGTTTTATATAGGGAGAATCTTATGTAGATATAATTGAAATACTAAAATTTAAATTTAGGTTATCACTTTTAATAAATTATTGATCTTGCCAAGAGGCTTAATTATGAATTTATGAATGTTGTTAAATGACTACATTGCCCACTCAAAGTCATATCTTCTTTTCCAAATCACCACTATCTACTAAGTCAATTCTCTATGTTTTCTCTGGTTTTTAATTATGATAAATTATTAGTGTATTAGTTAAAAACTAACAAAATTTACTTCATGATTTAATATGTGATTCAAAAATGGAGTAGGCACATTAATGTTTATTAATTTCCTTTAGAAGAACAAACAAATGATTTCTCTATCTTACATATTAAAGAAATGAAACAAATGAAATTCCCCAAACACCATGTACAAAGGTTTTTGATGAAATACAAGAATAAATCCACTCATTATATTATTATATTTACATAATATCTTGATTGGACAAAAATATTTGTCATGATTATATAGGATGTATTTGAATAGTTTTATATCGACAGATAGTAAAGATTTTTAAGAAATTATACTGTTTATATAGATAAATATTTGTTTGCTTTATAAATAAAAAAAATCATAAAAAAAACTAACTAATTTTTTTTATCAAAAAAATTAAAAATAAAGAGAAATTATTAAGTTTTTTGAAAATGGGTTGCAAATAACTGACTTCAATTTTCCTTTTTAATTATAGGGGCCTTCTAGTCTTTTAAAATAACATTCAAAAATTCATCATTATGCCTCTTGACCTTACTAATAATTGATTAAAAGTGTAGACTTTAATTTTGGATACACATGATTCTCCCTTTTACATAATAAGAATTGTTGCTTATAACTCCAAAAATAATAAATTTTATTAAAATATTTGTAGGGAAAATTATTATGAGATCTTAAAGAAGGGATTTAACTATAAATAAATCCACATAACAATTGAGGAACATGTAAAAATAAGTTTTATGGTAGAAAATGCCAACAACTCATCCGTCATTAAGAATTATTAGTAATTAAGCTTCTTCCTTAAAACTCCATAGTAATTTTCCATATTTTTATGTGTTATTTCTAAGGTTATCAAACTAAACTGGCCTCTCAACCAATCATCACAATAGGTTAAGGGTTAGTGAGTCAACTCAGAATCAAATAGGGACCAAACCAATGAGGAATAAAAAATAAGTAAAATTCTCATCATCATAGTATCATATCATCCAAAATCAATTCAATATTTTAGATCACTAACTAAATAATAATATATTTATCCAATGTTCTTTACAATTTCTTTAAGACATTGACCTATAGTATCAATCAATTATCAAATGACACTATAATCAATAATCATAAATATTATTCCTATCAAATTATTAACATAGATAAATGATAAACAAAATATTCATTTCTACCTACAATCTCTTAATCAATAAAATGATAATCGTGAACACAAAAATTATCATTAACTTTAAATAATATTATCATGTAGGCCATAAAAAACATTAATTTTTTTTTTAAAAAGCAATTAGGTCAACTAGCAACTCGCTTGCAGTTGACCAAGTTGTGCCTGTGTTACATAAAAACCGGGTTAGGAGCTTATCCGTATTAAGTTTATAGGCGGGTCGTCAGTTTCTAGATGACCCGGCAGGTCCGATTTTTATAACCATGTTATTTCCTTACGTCCTAAGAAAGGTAGCGAATTAAATATGGAATAATTGATTTGACTGACCTGCCATCCAATATGGACCCGAGCAGTGAGTCCTCTTTTTGGTCACCTTTGAAAATGAAATACAGCTTCTGTTCCTGACAAGTGACAAAGGTAAAACCGGGGCTCCATGTTGCTCCCTGTCTAATGAATCCCATTACTCTTTATCAAATATAAAGTAGAGAGTAATAAAAATTATACTATATATATTCTTTTTTTTTTTTTTAATTTTCAACTGATAACATTTTCTATATCATATTACTAGCTATAATTATAAATTTTAGAATTCCTGACGTCCCCTTTTAATAAATGTATTTTCTTTGAGACTCTAAACTTGAAACCCAGGAATTCTACCGGAATCTTTACATTACTGGTATAACATTTTACTAATCTTATTTAGCATCAACATTTTTACCCGTGAATTTGCTGCACTCATTTCCGTTGTAATTGAAAAATAATGACAATCTAAAACATAGAACTTACAATAAAATGAATTATTTAAAATTTATTGCACCTCTTTTTTAAACAAATTCATGTGAAGAGATAGTAGACAATATACAATTTTATTTATTTTAAATTTATATTATAATAATATTTTTTTTTTATTTTACAGAATATAATATAGGGAAAAATACAATCAAAATTGATAAAAGAAAAATAAATATGTTGAATTTCAATAATTATAAAGGGGCTAATTTGAAATTTTGAAATGTTACAAAATTTTAAAATGTATGTCATTAAATAAAGAATTGGAAGGAATGGAAAATACTGTGTTTAGTTGGTACTAGAAAAGAAAATAAGTTGATAGAAAAAATTTTGTTTGATTAAAAGAAAATGAGATAGGAAAATGAGTTAAAAGACATTTTTACCCGTTAAAAAATATTATTTAAAGGCCCTTGTTTAAAATTATTATTTAAAGGCTCATGTTTTCATTTTAGCCCAAACCATGTGCACTCCATAGGTAACTCATGGTCATTATTCACTTCAAATAATTCTTGTATAACCACGGCTTAACCACCATAGGCTGCATGTAATAAAAACGTGGAAGAAAAAACTTTGTTTGCCACTGTTTTCCCATAACTTGTCATAGCAATAATTATGAGATACCCACGAGTCATTTGTGGTCATACATGAATAAATGAAAACAACCTTAATCATATGCGTCTTATGGGTCATACACATGACCAGTTTTTTTTACTCTAATTGTTATTTACCTATCACTCACATGTGTTCACAACCACTTTCTATGGAATGATTTTACTCATAAGTACGTCATGATTATATGATAGTTATCTAACTTTACTCTCAATTGTTATGCACCCATCATCTACACATCTGACCAACACCACTTCCCTTGTGTAAAATATCAAAAATTTAACCATGCTCACCACATGGATACTTCTTCATTAGTTTGTAGTTGACCACCTCCAGATGCTTTGAATTAGCTCTAGCGAGAAATGGCTTATTCGCTTAACTCAACATAAAAAGTAAGGGATGGTGGGTGCATCACATTCAATGCAAACAAGAATGTAGCAACCTAAAAGAGGAAGAAAAAGCAACACACCTATTCTTTGGGATGCAGAGTCATCACCTAAAAAATGCTACTCACCCTCTCTGTTATTCCCCACCCTTGGTATTTCTAGCTCCAATAGTGTTAATTGGGATAAATCTTTCACTTTTTTATATCATATCGCCAGTCACATCAAGGGCGTATGAGCCTTTTGCCCATTTTTAAAGGGACTTGAAAAGGGGTTCCATTATTTTTTGTAGAAACCCATTTTCATTTAGATGTGAGAAAATGGGTGCTAGTAGAAATTTTTGTTCCTAAGAAAATTTCAATCCAAATTGTCACTGCTAGAATTTTCCCTTTCCTGCCACTAACTTTCTTCAATACAAACGGGCCCTAAAGAGGAGCAATGCAGATGCAGGTACAATACAATTCTCTCAAACTCTCTTAATTTGTAAACTATATACATGTGTTTTGATAATATGTGTACTAAACATTAAGAAAATTATTAAATTAAATAATATAAATCTAAGAACATTTAATTAAATGGCTAATGTATACGTTTGGTTTTTCATGTTTGCCTCTGATATTATTTTAGTCTCTTAAGTTTGTAAAATGCACATTTGGCCCCTTATATTATGTTTGATTTGAGGGGAAGGAAAGATGAGAGAAATTTTTTTATCTCATTTTTACAAAATAGCTCATGAAAAATTTTCAATATTTTTAAAATATACTTTCAATAAAAAGAAATATTCTTCTCATTAATGACAATTTGATCAATATCCTCCCTAAGGATTGTTCTCCTCCCACCCCATCCCCTTAACCCAAACACACTCTTAATATTAACACCAACAGTTTGACTCAACGGAAAATACTGACTCAACAATTTTAAATGATGACTTTGCAATCAAATGCCGATAAAGTATGCTTATATATTTATATTTTAAATCCTATTAGTTGAAAAATATTTAATCTTCTTCGGGAAAAAAAATATTTAATCTTTACAAATTGTGAAAAATTATAAAACAATTTGTGAAGATTAAATATTTTTCAATTAATAAGATTTAAAATGTTAATTTATTAAAATACTGACATAGAAGCATTCTTGGTCAGCATTTGATTGCATCAATATTTTCCGTCAAGTTAAACTAACCGTGTTAACATTAATGAACCAAGTATGCTCTTTAAAAACTTAAGGAAGTAAAATGATATCAAAGATAAATATAAATGACCAAACTATACTTTAGTTTAATTAAATTAGCCTTGTTCATTTTGTTTCCATTACAGAAAAATTAATAATATTCAACAAATTTTTATTATCATAATTTACTGCTCAAGTAATCTGTAAACACTTATTTATTGGGTTAATTAGCACACAAGCAGAGTCTCAAACCCCACACAACTATAATGGAGGTGAATGCCACTGGACCAACTGTGAACACTTGTTCAATGGATCCTTATCTATAAACGAAAGAGAAAACATTTTTTTATATCAGTGTAATACGACAAAGTAACATAAAAATGATTAATATTTTATTTAAATTATAGAATAATAATAAATATTGAAAACAAAAAAAAACAAAAAAAAAAATGGAGGAGGAGGAGGAGAGGATAAGAACCCAGAAGAGAAAGAGAGCATTCTGGAGGAAACGGTAGGGGGAAAATCAGTTATGGATGCGAAAGAAATATACAGAGAATCTGAGAAGAGAATGGAGGGGAAATGAATTGTAAATAATGAGAGACTAGAAATTTACCGCACCCAGTCACAGACATTGATAGCCATTAACACCAGTGGCCTAAATAAAGCATTTACACCGACGCGCTCTCTCTCTCTCTCTCTCACTCAGTCACAGTGCGTTCTCTCTCTCTCTATCTCTTCTGCTACAATACCGATACAAGCCGACGACGAACTCCGCGCTGGCAAAAGATTCCCTTGCCTTTACATCCCCTACCTCCGCTCTTATCTTTTTTTCTCCTAACAAACCCTAAAACGCTAATCTAATTTCTGGTTCCAATCACCCTTCCCAGTCATGCTTCCTGTTTTTCTTGTACTTCTTCTCATGCCCTTCTTTCTTTAATTCTTTTTCCTTTCTCTTTCTATTTTTTTTTGAAGTTTCTTACTGATGGGCTGCGCCAGCTCCAAGCTCGACGATCTCCCCGCCGTCGCTCTCTGCCGCCAGCGCTGTTCCTTCCTCGACGAAGCTATTCACCAGCGATATGCTCTTTCTGCTGCCCACATAGCCTATATTAACTCCCTTCAATCTATTGGTCGTTCCTTGCATAGTTTTATTCAAGCGGGTTTCAATACTAATATTTCTCCCTCATCTCCCGAGCTCAATCTTCCTCCTTCCAAAAAGGTCGGTTCTGTGGTCACTGCCACTGCTAAGCAAGTGGATAGTTCTTCTCCTTCGCCCCCTCACCACTCCCATTCCACTTCTGGATCTCACCTCCAATTCCACTCTGATTCTGATGAAGATGAAGATGAACATGAATTGGGTTCGCTTCATCATTCAGGTCATTCCTCGCCCTTACACGGCCATCCTGACCATTCCCCGATAAATTACATCGGCCATTCAGATCCCTTTCCAGGTGGAAGTTATATGCGTATGAATTTGATGAAGAATAAAGCCACGCCTTCCGTGGTGTTTGAGCAGAAACCTGTTAGCCCCGAGACTGTTTATGTGGGTGAATCTTCTTCTTCCTTTTATCCGCCGTATTCTTACTCCAGTGTGCCTCCTAATTCTTATCCCTACGATGGACATCTGACTAATGGCGGCGGGGGTAATGGGTATTTTGCTTCCCCTCCTCGTTATGGGTCTTCCTCAACGCCGCCCCAGGCTGCTTCTACATCCAAGCCACCGCCTCCGCCATCACCGCCAAGGGCTTCAACTTGGGATTTCCTCAACTTCTTTGATAACGATGATAGATACTATAGTCAGTACACACCAAGTCTGGACTCAAAGGAAGTGAGAGAGGAAGAGGGGATTCCTGATTTGGAAGACGAGGATTACCAACACGAAGTCGTTAAAGAAGTGCACGGGGATCAAAAGCTTGTGGACGGTGGTGCTGCAAATCATTCGAAGCCCGCAGAAAACGATGAAGTTGACAGGACAGAGGCTTCACTCTACCAGAACAGGCCGAGTGTTTTGATGGAGAATGATGGGGTGGAATATGAGGTGCATGTGGTAGATAAGAAAGTCGTTGATAAAGACGAGAGGTCCAAGGAGCGAGGTGGAGGTGCTGCATTCCAAGGCCGAAGTGGCACGCGGAATGCATTTGAAGTAGTCAGAGAGATTGAGGCTCAGTTCAAGAGGGCATCTGAGTCGGGCGCCGAGATTGCAAAGATGCTTGAGGCAGGAAAGCTTCCTTATAATAAAAAGTATGGCGCTTATCAAGGTTAGAGGTTTGATTCTCTTCCGCAAGTCCTCTTGGTCTCGCTTGTTTTCAATTTCTCTGTTTCGCTTATCCTATTTTATTATTATTATAGCGTTTTGATCTGTGTGTACTCGGTTAAACTCTGCGAGCTGTTATGCCTAGATTTGTGCTTGACACCAGAGGTCTATGAATCATATGTTCAAGTTTATGACTTGAAATGAATTTAATTCTATTGCTGACTTGAAACTCTTGTTCCTGCCTCCTGATAAAGCAGCTTCTTCCAAGATGTTGCATGCGGTTGCTCCCTCATTGTCCATGGTGGCTTCACAACCTTCTACTTCTAGAAGTGCCGAATCTACATCTGCCATTGATAAGGCTGGTCCTAGTAACTCGGGTTTTGATGATGATATAATGTTGCGATCACACAATCTTTCTTCTACGTTGCAGAAGCTTTATCTTTGGGAGAAGAAACTCTATAATGAAGTTAAGGTACATGATAACCGGTTTATAGTTCATTCTTATCGTTTCTTCCTTTAATTTACAAATATTTCATGTTGGTTCTGTTTGTTTTAGTTTAATTTTCTTTTAGGTTCGTACCTGAGCTGGAAATATGTAATCTTTATATTTGTAATGTCAGGGCCAAGGAAGGAATAATAATGTCGCGCTCCATTTTATAT
Organism: Acacia confusa; assembly: GCA_037074495.1. Taxonomy (NCBI): domain Eukaryota; kingdom Viridiplantae; phylum Streptophyta; class Magnoliopsida; order Fabales; family Fabaceae; genus Acacia; species Acacia confusa. Next base: position 37,906,841 of record CM073502.1, on the reverse strand, counting down.
GCAATACTTATGAATAAGTTTGTTGCTCTGAACACCAAACTTTGGCGTGATGAAATTCATGACCTGTCGTGCTGTATTGTGTCTCCCCCTTGTGTTACGTGCAAATGAAGACAATTAGAAGAATGTCTCTTTTACGTCTTAAAGTCTATGATTTTCTCTTGATGGCCTTTGTGTCATTATTTTTGTTTTGTTTCTGATAGATGCGAACCTCAAATGTAACTATCAGATTTAATTTACATTCAGTCCCCTTCATCAGATTATTTATCTTAGTGGTGCAGTTTAATGTGTATTGTACCTGTGCTTTCATCTGATTTCTTATGGCTACTTTTTGGAGCAATATACTGACATGTGCTCTTGTTAATCACTGCTTGTTTATTCTAAAGGGATCTCTTAATTCTTATGTGTTTGCAGGCTGAGGAAAAGATGCGGGTTATGCATGATAAGAAATGTCGTAAGCTGAAGCATATGGATGAAAGGGGTGCTGATTTTCACAAAGTTGACTCAACTCAAACATTGGTAAGGAATTTGTCCAACAAAATAAGAATGGCAATTCAGGTCGTTGATAAGATTTCGATGACAATAAACAAGATCAGGGATGAAGAGCTGTGGCCTCAGCTGAATGAATTAATCCACGGGTATGTGAATTTATGGGCTTCTTGTCCAGTTGTTTATACGGTTCATTATTGTCTCTGTTAGTGATTGGCTATCTGGTATATTTTTAAAGACTCAACAAATTTTTATAGGGTTGAGTTACAAGCAACTTTTTAGAAGTTTAACCTGGTTTATATATGTTCGGAGTATTTCTTATCATTTTAACTGGTGTCAATTGTCAGAACTTTTTTATCCCTTTCCTTTTTATAACGTCAATAGAGGATTGACATTGTGACCAGATAATATGACTTTTAATTTGAGGTAACAAGATTAGAACAAATGAGGATTGCTGAATTTTATGCAGTGAACTTTTGCCATATGTGCTAATGGAGTTATTAAACGAAACTGCATAATTCCTGTGTTGGTTTGTTACATCCAAGATGCATATTTGGCCTATTATTGCGGTTGACTTGTTATTTCCACCTTTGGCAGTTTGGATGTGAATGCTTAAGCACAACCATATGCCTGACTCCTTGAAAATTTATGGTGTACTGTGAACTATGAATTAGTGAGGTTCCACCCCGTTCCATTAGGATTATCCTCCCTCAGTTTTAGTTATAAATCAAAGTTTGGATGCCCCGATTTGCCAAGAAATTTTTATAGTAGTGAGAAAAGAAGCTCCCTGAAAAGCCAAACCTCCTGCAGCCATTAAATGATCTCTGATGTAAGCAAGTCTTTGTGTTTTATTCACTAGCATTTCTTATAAATTTTCACTAGACTTTTTACTAGCTCTAATGAAGGTCCACAACATCGTTATTTTCTCTTCTACATGTGTTTGCCTACGTGAATTTCTTTGTATGTTTGTGCTGGAGCTGTTGGACAAAGTTTTCCTTTGCATGGAAATGCTTGAAACCTGAAGAAATTTGTTTAGAAATGGGTTTTCTCGATGACCAACATGAAACTTCAATTCCTCCTGTAAACCTCTCAATTGTGAATCTTGAGGCATGCATTTTGCAGGAAAATAAGACAGAATCTTGAGCTTGGTGAGAATAACTAGAGACTACTTGTTTGATATTCTACATTGGATGTTTTCACAATTGGCAACTATTTTTTTGGGTGGGTGGTTCGGTAATTATCCTGTTTTATTGTGTGACAATACTACCGGGCGCAAGGGAGCAACAGAGTCAGTGATTTTGCTGCTTCATTGGGAATTAGTGTCTATCAGAATGATTATAAACAAGTTGTTGCGTGCTTATTTTGTAATGTGGTCATCAAGTTTCTGATTTTTTACATATACATATCACTGTTTGTTAATGAAATATATTTATATTCTTAATCAGGTTGACAAGGATGTGGAGATCCATGCTTGAATGCCACCGTAATCAATGTGAAGCAATTAGAGAAGCCAGAATTCTGGGTTCCATTGGATCCAGAAAGAAGAGTGATGACAGTCATCTTTCAGCCACAAGGGAGCTTGAACAAGAGCTCATCAATTGGACTTTCCAATTTTCTAGCTGGGTTAGTGCCCAGAAAGGTTATGTTAGAGCATTGAATAATTGGCTTCTTAAGTGTCTCCTTTATGAGCCTGAAGAAACACCTGATGGCCCAGTTCCCTTCTCCCCCAGTAGAATCGGTGCTCCTCCTATATTTGTAATCTGTAATCAATGGTCCCAAGCATTAGATAGAATATCTGAAAAAGAAGTTGTCGATTCAATGCACGTTTTTACCATGAGTGTGCTTCAGATATGGGAACAAGATAGGCTAGAAATGCACCAGCAGCTGATGGTTAACAAGGATCTTGAGAGAAAAGTCAGAAATCTAGACAAAGATGACCAGAGGATACAGAAGCAAATTCAGGCATTAGAGCGGCAAATGGTTCTGGCATCCGGCGAAGGGAAGGGTCTCTCAGTATCCGAAAATATTATATATCAAAGTGATAAAAGCAGCAGCCTACAGGCAAGCTTGCAGCGCATTTTTGAGGCCATGGAGAGATTTACAGAGAACTCTGTGAGAGCATATGAGGGGTTGCTTCAAAGAAGCGTAGAGGAAAGAGCCGCCAGAGAGCATGGAACAGCTTCATAGTGTGGCATGGTTTGATGGAATTTGGAACTACATCTGTTACCAGGAATAGAATTGTGTTGACTTCCTGCTAATAGCTCTACTCTACAAAAACATATTTGGGGTGGAGACAGGTTCGGTATGAAGCTCACAGCTCACTTATCTCCGTAATACAGTTATTGCCTGGTATATTGTTCACTTAATTAAGGTGGGACAATGAGCTTTGAAATGGCAATGGACGATAGCATTGAAGGAAAACAGGCAAACGACGAGATGGGGAGGGAATCCTCCGAGCCCCGAGGGAAAAGACAGTGGCAGCCTGCCCTGTTTCTGAATTTTGGAGGTTGCTTGTTTAAGGGTAAAAGAGCCTGAAAGGTACAAGTGTTTGCATGGAGGACTGACTACTGAGAGAGTTTTGATGTCCTTTACGAAATTGGCGGGTGTGAGTGAGTGGGACTGCGACATGTCGTCCATATGAGAAACCCAATGAACATGCAATGGCCCAAATTAAATTATATGAAAAGTCTGACACCGGCCTCACCAACACTGCTGACTCGGGCCTCCTTGGAATGACACAACTCACCAGTGTTTCTAGTCTAGGTCATACGTATTTATTCAACTATTTATTATTTTTACTTTGTATGGAAATATATTCCTTCATAAAATATTCTCCGACTCAAATCGTACAGGTTGCCCCTTGTACCCTTGTTCTGGATAAATAAAAGATGCCTTCAAGACGCGGGGCAGTTTTGGACTTTTAATTTATGGAAGACAGATATCTAGAATTTCAAACAGCTTTTTTTTTTTTTTTTTTTTTTTTTCTTTAAAAGAATTATTGTAGATAGTTTGAGGTAATTCACGGTTAGAGATTTTTATATTTTATGCTGATGTTGATTACATTGAATGGCATTGGACAATGACATTAAGATGGTTAATTGGTTGTAACGCTAGTCTTCAACCCACCATTTACCTTTAACGCGTATTTGTTGGACCAAAATGCCATCAAACTTGTTCAGATGTTTAATCTCCATCCATCATTTACTAAAACGACGTCACTCACTAGCAATCATACCCCAAAAGGACCTTAAATTGCAAGCCACACAACAAACGTAACCAGCCCTATCACAACGCCGCCTATTAAAGTTTCATGATTATCTCCAATGAAAAAATATGTATGCAATAAAAAAGTGGAAAGCAAAGGTGGGAAGGACCCAGGAGACTAAATTTGAAGGAACATTTTTATTGGATGCAACAAGTTTTAGCTTTGTTCCTCTCTTATGGTCATAGATATGTATAAGAAGGTGCCGTGGGGCTCAGTAGCAGTTGGCCTTCAAAGCTCAAAGTAATATCCAGTTCCATTGCCAACACAGACGAGTCCCTCTGCAAATAACAAGGCTCAGAAGTTTGGCTCACCTGTTCTGTACAGAGCTAATCCTATATGGTCTTTGTGGATAGTAATCACGTTGCAGAATTCATGCACAAAACTTAACAATATTCCAACTTAAGCAGAGGGTCATAGATATGTATAAGAAGGTGCCGTGGGGCTCAGTAGCAGTTGGCCTTCAAAGTTCAAAGTAATATCAAGTTCCATTGCCAACACAGACGAGTCCCTCTGCAAATAACAAGGCTCAGAAGTTTGGCTCAGCTAATGATGAAACAAATGTAAACGGAGCCTTGCTAGCTAAATGGTGGCATGAATCAGCTCACACGAGGCCCAATGTTTTAGTGATCTCAAATATTAAGGAGTCCATGCCAAGCCTTTAGAGAGAACGGCTACGGCAGAAAAAAAGAAAATTATTAGTTATATATTGACCTTGGTGATTATGAACCTTGAATATTTTTTTGAGAAGATTTTTTTTATAAAAAAAATCCGTCAATACACAAGATAAAAATAAAAAATTCAATTATTTTCTCCCCTTTTTCATTTTTGTTAAAATCTGATTAATTTCATGGATTTAACTTAGTTGCATGAGTCTTCATCCCTTCGTATCTAAATTTGTGTGGCGCGAGGCTTTTGTAGTTTTTTTTTTTTTTTAAATGCTTTGTCCATTGCTATATATTTGTCCTAATTAGTAGATTCATTTTATACCTAAATATAAGCCATGCATGTTTTAAATTTTAATGCATAATTATTCCTAGTTTCCAATAATACTCATGATAAAAAGTAGTTAAAATTTAAAATAGAGTAACATTAAATAGAGAACAAAACTGAAAAATAATTGTTAAATAAAGTTCTTAACTAAAAAAAGGAAAAATATATAAAATGAAAACCATTCAAATGATATGTTGATTTCATACTGCCTGTTAGCTTTATTTCTTAGAAGTGACTTTATGACGATTGAAATAAATATGTGAAAGTAGTGTCGTTTCACTTGCAAAAATGTGCTTAAAAAATTATTTTTTATGCGCTCATGTAATAAAATTTAATGTGCTGAAATCAATAATTAGTTGAACATTAATACAAAATCTTTTTATAGAGAAATCGCTGAACAGTATTCATTTAGCTCGGAGATGTAACACTCGAACTACCGCAAGCAGACTTACAAATAACTTTGCAAATTTCAAATAGGGGGGAGAGAGAGAGAGAGAGAGAGAGAGAGAGAGAGAGGAAATGTTGGGAGATTTTTTGAGCATAGGAATTTCATTGCAGGTATATTATTGTCTTGTGGATACATTACAAAACTTTGAAGTGCTCGGCAAATATATATACTCTAAGTTGGATCAAATCGAGATCGATCCATGCATTGAGTATGAAATGTTAAAACAAATTACGCGGCTCGATTAAAGCGGGGCTGGGGATTAAGATAGACGAGATGGACAAAATATAAAGAGGGGAGAGAGAATCGGAGGAAGACACACAGGTACATATACAATGAAATCATCAAAAGCTGTGTGGTTAACTTTGTGCGAGTTAGCTTTTATAGACCATGTTCATATCAGTCGAGATAAAACTTTATCATACCTACCTCGTACACTATAAATCACGTTGGAAAAGTAGTTTTTACTGCTAATCCAAAGAGGCACTTAACAGGTTGGAAATGGTGAGGGGAGTGAAATACTGGAGCCAAGGGCTGTTTAACTGAGGCCAAGCGGGGTCTTGGTTCCACCCCATGTTCATGGGTAATTGCAGCTCCGGTAGGTTGACCTTAGCCACCGCTGCCACTTCCTCCGTCTCTTCTACGTGCTCCATCTTGGGTTCGAAGGTAGTGGGCATGGACGAGGAGGAAGACTCGCACAGTGACGCCCTCTGCTCCAGCACTTTCAACGGCGTGGCCTTCCGGTATATCTTGCACAATACTATGGCATCCTGATGTATAAATATTCCAATCAAAGGTTAGGTATGAGTTATGATATATGCATGTCCTGATGCATCATCAGATTTATTATATATCAATTATAAGTATGGAGAAAAATAATAAATATCAATACCTTGTTGGGTAAGTGGAAAGTGTCGGGGAGGCGGTACTCATTCATGACCCAATCGGTCTTGGAGCCGCGGGGAGCTCTGCCCTGGTAGAAGACGAGGGTCTTGCGGAGGCCGATGAGGCGCTTAGGGTGGGAGAGGCTGTGGATCTTGCGGTCGGAGCCAGTGGCCTTCCAGAAGCCTCTCTGGGTGGTGCGGTTGGGCCTGCCGCCGCTGCCATGTTTCTTGTCGCGGGGGACGAAGAAGTACCACTCTCGCTCGCCGACGTTGGCCATGGCGGGCAAATCCCAGGGATCGTAGAGGTAGATATTGAGGAAGTGGATGACGTCAAGGCAGAGCTTGTTGCCGGTGATCATGTTCTTAAGGTAGAAATCAAGGAGTTCTTCTTCTGTGGGGTGAAATCTGAAGCCTGGCAGGTGTACTTGTACGTCTTCCATATTGATATTGTTTGTGTGTTTCAATTAAATATTAAAATGGAAGCTAAACTCCTGGGATGGGTGGGAATGGTGACATGCAAAGGAGTATTTATAAGGGACCTAGCTAATGGTGCTTTGGTGGGTCCCATCCATTCTAATGATATATAAAGGCCTTGACCCAGTCTTCCACTCCCACTACGTACTGCCACCCCCTACTGAATTCAAAATTCTTCGTATCATTTCATAATTAAAGGGGCATGAAATTAATCTTTTCTAGTAAGTGGGAGGTTATGGATTCAATTATGTTTATAATTTTTAGTAATTATCAGGAGCTGCCTCTTTAATTATAAAAATAAATGCAAATCATAAGCAACACTATAATTATTTTACCATTTGGCTGATTAATTAATCTGATCTCAGTCAATGAATTTCATCTATGAATTTTTTTAAATTTCCTAGAAACATATTTTGCCTAGCTATGTTTCTATTAATTAATACGGGGAGAAAATTAACCTAAAAACTCATATCAAACCACACAAAGTAATAAGGACTATGCTTCTATATTTGATTTTTGGGTTGAATTTTGATTTTAACCCATGCAGTTTCAAATTGTCGTGGTTTTTGGTTTATGGAATTTTAGGGGCATTGAGTTTTAGTTAATACCATTACAATATGAGGCTGAATCAGAATTCATTGGAAGTTTATAGATGAGACAAGTTTTGGTTTTGATACTTTAAAAGAGTTTTGATTTTGATCATTATACAAACAATGTTAGCTGATATAATTTCCTTATACTATCTATAATTCTAAATATAAGATATAATTTGTGTGTAATTTGTCCTACAAACCTATATTCTATATTTAGGATAAGAGTAAAATATATAGACAAATTAAAATAATGATTCAAAATCATAAGTATCCAAATTAAAATGTAAGGACCAAAATAACATTAAGCGTTGATTTCTTTCTTAAAAAGAAAAACTAGTGAGTGAAGGGAGGTGAGGGAAGCAGCCCGGGAAGGAGAAGTGAGGGTTGAAGTTGAACAAGAAAGGGGGAGTGGGGTCCACGCGGCTTTTGAATTGCTTGCTTTACGACTTTTACTCGCCAAATTCCTCTTCCCTTCATTTGGTTTTTGCTAAAATGTAAAAACTTCAAAATCCATTCATATAAAAAAGGTCATAACAATATTCCTTGAAAGAAAGAAAGAAAAAAAAAAAAAAAAAACAAAGAGATATCTCAATTAGAGGCATCTAAACAGAATAAAATTACTCTTCGACCCCTTCCTTGAATCTCGCTTCCCTTTGCAATTTTTCTATCTCACCGCAAATTCTAGAACTCCGAATCAAATTATTTTGTGAAAATATCCACCAATTAATTAACTTCAATTATTTTGTGTTTATTTTCCACGAAAACACTTATGCTGGATCACCGTGACATCAGCCAGCCAATCAACCCTGATTATCGTCTCTCTTCAAAATTCTTCACCATAACTTCATGTCAATTTTCACAAAATAATCAAATATAACACCAAGCTCTATCTTTTTCCATATCATGTATCTCTCTCTCTTTCTTCTTTTCCCTTCTTCCAATATTATACATTTTTTACTCATTAAATTTATGTAAATTTAACAGGGACTCATGCAAAATCCACTAAGGAAAAGTCGGTCCTATTGCATTTAAAAAAAAAAAATTAGTCAGAAGGATCTAAATTCAAGTATGGATACTTGTTGTATATGAAAACTTGCATACTCATACCCTTTGTGTGTAAAAAGCATATAAGATCCTTCTATCTAACAAAAGTTTTAAAAACTACCTCCGGTATTAATTATAAGACATAATTGACTTTTTTTGGAGGGATTAAAGAAGCTAAATAAGTTAATTAATCATTTCATATGTTGTATATTAATTCTTAGATTATATATTAGTTTAATAGTCAAATTAATTAATTTGAAGAAAAAAATAAAAATAAAAACACTCTAAAGCAATTTAATTAGCTTCTTTAGTTTCTACAAAAAAAAAATCAATTATATTTTATAATTAGAACCGAGGAAGCAGAAACTTTTGACAAATTTTTCCAATCACTAATAGTTTGGAAGCATATATAATAATATCCAAATTAAGCCTCTAGAATTTCCTTGTTATGATTTCTCTCGAGCTCTTGACCGAGTCGCGTTCTTTTTTCAAAGTTTTTTCCGAGGAACAAACAAAGCTGAAAACAAAAAACTTGGTATGCACAAAGAGTCAATGAAGACCAGGAAGGTTCAATTATTATATACGGACAATGCGTCCTAGTTTCACACAATCTTGTGAAGTTTTGGTTCATATAGCTAGATTGCATTCCATGTTACGTTGTCCAATATTTTTCTTTTTTTCAATTTTATCTTGTTAAGAATTGTCCAACATTTTTAAAAATTAATATGTTCTTCTTATATATATCACTCTATTCCTATTACAAGTCATTTATAACTCATTTTCGCACACTAAAAAAAATGACAGTTAAATTATTACATATGTACAACTTTTTAAAATATGCCGTTGTTAAATTTTTTTTCTCTCCCTACATTTAAAAACCGTCTTCACCTCTCTATTCTCTCCCCTCTCACGTTTTAACATAAATCAAATATGAGTAAAACTTAGAAAATGGTCACTAGTAACTCTCAAAGTGACATATATTTGGAACAAAACTTTTCTCTTGTGAGTGATTTGTGATAGGGGCTTGATTGATATAACCTAAACAATTTACTAGTCCTGTGGACCTATTTATAAGATAAGGAGTGTGTATTTTTTTATCCTATTTAAAAGGCATTACATTAAATTTTTTATATAAATGTATAATTTTACCTTTATTTGTTTTATATATATATATTTAAAAAAAGTGTATAGTTAAATAAAGGTAAAGTTGAAATGCTGTTGATTTTTTAAGGCAGAGTTACTAAAGTTTAAGATTTGTTTTATCTATGAAACATGATAGAAGTACCTTATAAATAAAAATGAAAGAGTACATTGAATTAAAACGCCAATTAAGTAGGAAAATCTGTCCATATCGATGCAATAAATTTAGAGGAAGCCAACTAGTTGTGGATGATGTTTATATACATGTCTCTTTCTTTCGCATATTTTTCTTTATGTTCACACATCTTATTCATTTTTATCATACTTCTTCTCCTAAAATTTTCAATTCTTTAATTTTTGCTCTTTCTTGGGCGTTAATTTTCGGCTCACATACAGCAAACAGATCTCATATATAAATTATATTCCATTTGGTCTTTGATATAAGATATAATTATATAATTTCGTTAGATTAAGAAAATTAGTTAAGGTGGTTAATAAAACATATATTTTAAGTTAGTCAATATAATATATATTTTCTAAAATACTCAAATCATCTTTCTTAATTTCTTCCTTCCCTCTACTCCTTGATTGTTATTGAGAGAGTAAAAGATTGACAAGTATAAAAAATATGTCTTATATTTAATATTAAGATTACCTTCATAAATATATCTAATATTAAGAAACGGAGAGAGCAGTAATACATACGATCGGTCATGATATTGCAAAAAGAATAAAGGGACGTAATTATTTAAAATAAATTAAATAGATGACATATATCAATTAAATATAGGAGGAGAGTAATATAATGAATAATAATAATTTGAATAAAATACTCTCATCACCCTCCTATTTTACCTTAACTATACAGACATCCCCTCTATTTTGGAAACTCATTTAAATCTCCTGTAAAAATATGTATGTTATACAAACCTCCCTTATATTTTAAGATTTTATTTCGATGCACCCAAACTGTTAGTTGGCCATTAAATTTAACTTTTAATTTTTTTTTTAACCAAAATGTCCCTCTTTAGTATTATATGTATGAGTAAAATACTCTAACATCCCTCATGTTTTGCCATAATTATACAGACTTCTCCTCTATTTTGAAAACATACATTTAAGTCTAAACAATTAACTCCGTTAAGAATATTCCTAAAAGATTCCAAAAATTTATTTTTTAATTAAGGTTTATATAAAAATAAAATTTATTTACTATTTTACCCTTAATACTAAATCTCTAATTTTACTTTTTTCTTGTATTGAAATTATTTTAAAGAATTTAATATTTTTTATCTATTCCTTAATTTTTATTTTTATCTTTACAAATACTTATTTGTTTGATTATTTTAACACTAGTTAATGTAAATATCACAAACTTTGAATATTCAAGTAATTTTTTAAATAAACATGTGCTTGATCAAATGTGTTTATAAATATTTGTGAAAAATATTAAATTATAAATTTAAGAGTAAAATAGTCAAACCACCATCATGTTTTACCTTAATTATATAGATCTCCCCTCTATTTTAGAAACCCATATAAACCTCCTTTAAAAAATGTATGTTACACAAACCTCCCTTATATTTATAAAACCAAATTTATACCACCAAAAATTTATTCTAATCGATTTTCTAACTTTCTAATTTTTTTTAAAATTTATTAGTTTTGATATTATAAATTAATTTTGACTTCAAATATATATTAAACACATATCTTTTCATCAAATATAATAAACTATATAAGTTTGACTTTGTATGTGTCATTTAAATTTATAATTTAATATTTTTTCACAAATATTTATAAACAAGCACATGTTTATTTTAAAACTTACTTGAATATTCAGAGTTCGTGATATTTACATTAACCAATGCTAAAATCATTAAACAAATAACTATTTGTAAAGATAAAAATATAAATTAAGAAATAGATAAAAAAAATATTAAATTCTTTAACATAGTTTTAGTACTGTATAAAACTAAAACTAGGGATTTAGTATTAAGGGTAAAATAGTAAAAAAAATTATTTTTATATAAAATTTAATTAAAAAATAAATTTTTGAAATCTTTTAGGAATATTTTTAATAGAGTTAATTGTTTAGACTTAAATATATGTTTTTAAAATAGATGAGAGGTCCGTGTAATTAAGGCAAAACAAGAGGGAGGTCAACGCATTTTCTTCATATATATAATACAAAAGAGGGACATTTTGGTAAAAAAAAAAGTTCAAAAGTCAAATTTAACGGCCAACTAACGGTTTGGGTGGATGAAATTAGACTTTTAAAATATAAGGGAGGTTTGTGTAACATACGTTTTTATTAAGGGAGGTTTATATGGATTTCCAAAATAGATGGGGGATCTATGTAATTAAGGTGAAACAAGAGGGTGATCAGAGTATTTTACTCTAAATTTAAATGACAATACAAACTCAAACTTATATAGTTTATTAACAAACTCAAACTTAATTAATTTATAATATCAAAACTAAAAAAAATTAAGAAATTAGAAAGTTAGAAAATCTATTAGAATAAATTTTTGATGGTATAAATTTGGTTTTATAATTTTTTTATTACCCCACACACACACTAAAGAGGGACATTTTGGTAAAAAAAAAAGTTCAAAAATCAAATTTAACGGCTAACTAACGGGTTGGGTGAATGGAAATAGAATCTTAAAATATAATGGAGGTTTATATAACATATATTGTTTTTAAGGGAGGTTTATATGAGTTTCCAAAATAAAAGGGAGGTTTGTGTGATTAAGATAAAATAGGAGGGTGGTCAGAGTATTTTACCCTCAATATGTAATGAAGAGGAGAGCCCGGCAATATCGTCGTCAAACTGTCTATAAGCCTATAACAGTCAACACAGTGACCACAAAGAACGAAGAATATGTATTTTTTCTTTGTCCATTATATGATCCTTGATTCCTGAATTCAAAAGCAACAACGCGTTTTGGCCACATTATTTTAATTTCATTTTATGTCAATGTTGTTGAACCGGCCCCATATTCTATTTTAATTGTTTTTATTGCCGTCGTTTTGATTCAGTATCAAATATATTATTAACTAATATAGATTTAGCGTTTTTCTTAGCCGAAATAGAAATAGAAGACATCTTTCAATGTGATTTTGTTGTTTATTATATATGTTTGAACCCTTACTCTTATCTAATTTGAGAAATATTGAATCTATTTTAAGGAATCCATATTCAGCGTAGTTATATTGTTATTGCTACTAATATAAGAAGAAGATGTACATATTTGGGAAACAATTAACGGAAGATTTGACTTGGAAGTCAAGGGCAAAGACTCAAAAACATTAGAATTCTGATTTCTTGCAGTTTGTCTCTTCAACCTTATCAAAGTCTTCCACTATTCTTTTCCTTGTGTTTGTATATGCTGCTTCCTCGAATGTCCTCCTCTCTTCTCTTTCCGTTTTATTTATTTCGGTCGAAATCCCCACTTGACTCATCAGCCTTTATTGCTTATTTTTCTGTCCAATTTAAATACTACTGATTAATCTATATATACACAATAATTGCATACAGCCGGCGGGCCGAGACCATTTAAACCCGATCGTTTAAGGGTCGGACTTAAAAATTTAAAAAGATAAACGAAATTGGCCTTAAAGGGTCGGCCTTGGGCCCAGGAGGGCCTCGGGCTAGCCCATTAGGCCTTGCTTATATTTTTTTAATTGAAGTTGAAGTTGGGTTTGGGCACTTCAAATACATGATATTTTTACTTATGAAGTAGAGTCTACTGCGATTAGTGAAACACAATCAAATATCCTTGACATTGATGATAGTGATGAAAAAGATGTGTAGTCATTTGCTGTTAGTGGTACACTTCTTATATTTTATGTGTATTATTTGTGGATAGTAGTGGACTGTGGACAGTGGTTTGTTTTTTTATTACGAACTGATGAATGTGTTTATTTGTTGGATAATTTGTGTTGCTTGAATATTAATGTTGATAATATCTATTTGATAAATTAGAACTTTAATTAGTTGTTATATTTTACTAATCACATTTCTTAAAAAAAAAACAGACAAAAAATAGTTAAAATTTAGAATAGAAATTTTCGGGCCTTGGTGGTATCGGGCTGGACTTCGAAAAACATGTGTTTTTCTTCTTCCGGGTCTTAGAGGTCTAGCCTTGTTAGGCTCTGGCCCATTAAGGGCCGACCCTGATTCCCAACTCTACATATACTAAATTATAAGTTATAACAAGTACAATCATGAACTCTATAGTAAATAATACTTCACGTTATTGAATATAAAATATATTTGAACAGTTGATCTTGATTCTAAATATAATATATAGTTTTTATTTTTATCAATATTTTTTCAATTTACCTCTATTAATAATGCCTTTTCAACACTAATCAAGGAGGGGAGGAAATTGAGGAATTAAAGAAAATGACTATAGTATGTTAGAACATACATGTTATGTTAACCAATTCAACTAATTTTTTTAATCTAGTCAAATTAAATAAATATATCTTATACTAAAAGTGATAAAAAATAGTATTTTTCAAGTATTAATTTTTGTGATGCATGAGATCCTCATATTTACTTGTAATCAGGTAATTAAAATAATAACCAAAAAGAAAACCAAGTCGGCCATAATATCAATCAATCAAGTCAAGGCATCGATCAAGAGATTCGTGTGAGGTAGATGTGGGAACAAATGTTATTTTCACCACAGAGACGACATTAATCAATCAAGGAGGTCACCTCCCATGTTAAGAAACACATATCACGCGTATATGAGACCAACCAAGAAAATAATGTGATACTTAAGATGATGATGGTTTGGAAACAAGGACAAAATACAGCTTAAATTGTCACTTATACTAGGGTTAAAGTGTAAAAATACACATGAGCTTTTTCTCCAAGAGTAAAAATACACATATTTTTTTGAGGAGTAAAAATACACATGTGGTTACTATTTTGGTGTAAAAGTCATATCCCACCGTTAAGTCACTGTTCACCGTGATAAGAGAGAAAGAGATGAAGTGAACATTGACTTAACGGTGATAAGAGAGAAAGAGATGAAGTGAACATTGACTTAACGGTAAGATGTGACTTTTGCACTAAAATAGTAACCACATATGTATTTTTGCTCCTAAAAAAAGTATATGCGTATTTTTGCTCATGGGGAAAAAGTTTATGTGTATTTTTGCACCTTAACCCCTTATACTATAAATATCTTATTAAATTTTAAAATCATAAGATTTTATTTTTTGTTAAGCATAGGGATACTTCTAATGACAATCTTATTTAAGGAATTTAAGGAACAATTGAACTCTAAACATAGGCACCTCAATTATAAGAATTAAATTAATTTTAAAAACACAAAAGCAAAGCCTCTCCTGTGCTTTGTTTTTTCCCCTATTTTTTGGGCCATGATATTATGACAAATTGACAATGTTTATTTAGCTACAGGTGATATTCCAAAACCAAACCAAGTGGATGTTTTGTATTATTCAAGGGCCGTACGCACATTGAAAAAGTAAGATCAAAACAAAATTTGAATTTGGAAAAAGGGGCTAAACTAACCCTGCAGCCACAAAAAAAGTAGGGAAAAAAAGTCTTGTTGACTTACCCGGCATAGTAAATGTGCTTGACAGCAAACCCTGTTATGCTTTTCTTTCAGGAAAAACCAAAACCTTAAATAATTCCAATATATATATATATAATTAAAATAATATAATTTTGAGGTCCTTAAATTAATGTATTATAATTCAATTTTGAAATTGTAAAATCTTAAATCAAGTTTATTATCAATAATTGATAATAAAATGACGAAATTTGATAAGTAATTTGGAACTTATTTTTTTGCGAAATACCTTATTTGAAATTTTGTAATTTCAAATTCCTTTTTCTTTCTTTTTCTAAAAAAATTACTTATATTTTCCACGAAGTTGTTAATATTTTCACATGAGAAACAACTAATTTTTCTTCTTCTAAATTTAGTCAAAATATTTAATAGATCATTAATAAATACTAATGTTAAAGGATAAATTAGGGGTTTGGCATAATGAGGGATTAATTAGTGGCGGAATTAGGGGAGGCTAGGGTGGCCCCATCCCCCTAAAATTACAGAAATGCACCCAAATGTTAGAAAATCATCTTTCGGCCTCATAAGAATTTCATAATTTTCAGTTTAGTCCTTCATATAAAGTACATTGAGGGACTAAATGGAAATATTGAAATGTTTATAGGGTTGAAATATAATTTTATGAACATCTGGGTTTTATTCTATAATTTTTGCCCCCGGTAATTGCAATTTTCTAGCTCCGCCCCTAATATCGTTTAAATTTTTTTTTAATGGCGTTAATGTTTTGAACTAAAGTGTTTATTTTTAAAATACTGAGGATGTTTATAAAATAAAGGGTTGTTGGAGTATTTTTACTCATCTTATAAATAACTACAAACAAATCTCTGTGCGTTGTGATTTTTTTTTTTTGAATAAAACAGGCAAGCTGAAGCTTGAAATGAAAATTAGGAACCGGACTATGTAAATCTAGCCCTAAGTACAACACAAAAAGTGATCTATGACCTACAAGCCAATTGGTCCTTCAATATCATATCCTTACATCCCGTAAGAATTGTCAGGATAAGTATCATATCCGCATCAGCAGGAGCATTATGCCCTTCCTTAGCCAAATAATCAGCACATGCAATGTTGTCTCTTGGGGTGTGGCACAACTTCACATCCAAAACCCCGAATAGAAGGTCTCTGATGTCTCCGATAATTTCTCTCAAAGGGTGATCCTCATAGCAACAATCTCTCATGAGGATATTAGTCGCATCCATAGAATCCGAGTAGAGTAAGATTTGCTGAAGGCCCAACTGTTTTGCAATTCTCAGTCCTAGTAGGATGGCATGCAATTCCGCCTCGATGACCGTCTTAAGACCTAGACACTTATAGAACCCCATCAGCCACTGTCCTTGGGAGTCTCTTATCACTCCTCCGCATGCTGCTTGGAATTGCTGCCGAACTGATCCATCAACGTCAATGCGAACCACATTACCAGTAGGTGGGGTCCACACCTTCTCCTCACTCTTGTCAAGTTGAAAAATCTGGTGAGATAAATTATATTTACCACTACTTTCCATTAGCAAATAAATACAGAAATGAAGAATCTCCCTAGCATCCATGTGTTTGGCCTTGGAATAAGGCTTTGCACCTAGAAGTCCAGAGAATCCAACAACCCAAGCTGAAGACTCTCGACCAAGGGAAGTTCTTAAACTTTCCTTTTCCCGGCTTATGCTTGGTATTCCAATTAAGCCAATCCTGTAAATTACTTGCAAAAAACTGGGAAACATAATTAGGCATTAAAATTTCTTTCCACAAATTTCTGGCTCTCTCGCAATCCCTAAGAACATGCAGCACATTCTCCTCCCTGTTGCAATGGAAAGGGCAAAGATTGTCGTTTGTAAGACCAATCCTGGCTCTGATGGAGTTAGTGGCCAGTCTTTCATGCCTAACTTGCCACATGAAATATTTGACTTTTTCCGAAATTTGTCATTTCCATATGAGGGGCCAAAAGTGATTAGTAGTACCTCCTCCACAACCGGAGAGGTATTGGTAAACTGATTTAACAAAGAAGCCTCCATCCTTTGCAGCTCTCCAAGTGAAACCGTCAGGGGAATTGTTACTAGGTGGGTGAGATTTAGATATGATATTAATGATTTCCAATGGGAGAATTCCTTGCCACCTGTCCGTGTCCCATCGCCCACTCACCAATATGTTATCCTGCACAGACTCTTCTTTATTTATTAAGGTTGGGCTATGGATAAAGTCTAAGAGAGGTCGCTCCAGGGGAAGCCAAAGGTCACACCAAAACTTGTATTAACCCCATTATTAATCTTCCTCCCAACTCTTTCTATGAACTTGTCCCAAACCTCAACGATCGCCTTCCAGACCAGAGATGAGCATCTTTTTTTTGCAACTTTAGGCACGGATGAATTACCATAGTTATATTTAGCCCATATACTCCTGACCCATAATACATGTCTTTTAGTCAAGAGGCTCCAACATAACTTCATAATAAACGCCCTGTTCTGACGTCTAAGATTTTTAAAACCAAGACCCTTCTGCTTCTTAGCTTGGGTAATTTTATCCCAAGCAATAAGATGCATTTTCCTGGCTTCCTCGTCCTGCGACCAAAGGAATTTCCTTGATAGCTTATCAATCTCATTTATAGTGCAAATGGGAAGGAGAGTCGATTACATATAATAGCTAGGCAAAGAGGATAGCATAGATTTAATCAATATCGATCGACCTGCAATAGTCAAAAATTTGTTTTTCCACATGTATAGCTTGGTTGTAGCCTTTTGCACAATTGGATGGTACGTGGCTTTGGTGATTCTTATGTGGATAATCGGCACTCCCAAATATTTTCCCAGATCTGAAGTAAGTCCAATTCCCAACGTTTGACTAAGCTCGATAGCTCTATTAAAATTGACATTTGCAGAACAAAACATCCTCGATTTCTCCAAATTAATTCTATGACTTGAGACTTCACAAAAGGTTCGCATTACTTTACGCATCCTTATTTACTTGATTTACTGAAGCTTCAGCGAAGAGAATGAGGTCGTTAGCGAAAAAAAGATGGGATATCTGGGGTCCTCCTCTTTTGAAGACAAAAGGCTTCCATCGACGAGCTTGACATTCAACTTTAATGAGATGGCCCAACCTTTCCATGCATAGGACAAATATATATGGGCTTAAAGGATATCCTTGTCTAATACCTCTGGTGGGAGTGAAGGTTGGGCTTTCATCCCCATTTCACAAGATAGACATCGAAGTCGTGGATATACATGCCATAATTAGATCAATCAATTTTCTTTCCAAGTTCAAACCAGTAAGCATATTTTCAATAAATCCCCAACAAGTCTATCATACGCTTTCTCCATGATGGCAACAAATCCGTTCTTCCTCCCCTTCACTCTCATAGAATGAATGATTTCTTGGGCAATTAGGATGTTATCACATGTGGATCTACCGACAATAAATCCACATTGCTCAAAATCTATAAGACGTCCCATAACGCCTCTCAATCTGTTTGCCAAAACCTTAGTAATGATTTTAAAGCTCACATTACACAAGGATATGGGATGAAATTCCCGCAACGAAGAAGGGTTATCAACTTTAGGTATGAGCACAATCTTGGAATTATTTATGGTGGTCATATTATCAGGGTTATCAAAACATTCTTCAACGTAGTGACAAATTTTATCCCCCACAATATCCCACCGCGTTTGAAAAAAATGAGCATTCAGACCATCTGTCCCTGGTGCTTTGAAAGCTCCCGTAGCAAAAGTAGCATTTTTTTATTTCCACTCGAGAGACTTTCCTTGATAACATTGCCAGATTACCCGCATCAATGGGGGGAAAGTTGGAACTGAAATCTCCAGGATTTCTCACAGAAGCATCTTGCGTGTACAGATTTAAGAAGAAATTATGGGCCATCTTCTTTGCAGACTCATGATCTTCAACCCAATGCCCTTCCTCATTAAGAATGTCTCTAATTCTCTATTTCCTTCTTTTCATCATGGTGGAAGCGTGAAAAAATCTTGTATTTCTATCACCCCCTTGTAACCATTTACTTCTCGACTTCTGAAACCAGGTGATTTCCTCTTGAGTCGCAACTCTATGATATTCATCCCATAATTTTTTCTTAAGCCTAAATAAACCAGTCTGTAAATTCATCCTCCTGCTTTTATCAATTCCCTCCAGACGATGAATTAACTCTTTTTTCCCCTTTGTAAAATTGCCAACTCTATTATCATTCCAATCTGTAGAAGTCTTTTGAAATTTTTCCAGACCTTGAGGCGAATTTTTTTTTCCATGCCAAGCTTCCTTGGTGATATCCTTGAAGTCGTTTTCTAGGGTCCACGCGGCCTAATATGAAAATGTTTTCTGAAGTCTTCTTCTTGTGACCGAAGGATTAACATTCACCACCACCACCACTCTATGATCAGACTTAAATTTAAGCTCATACTGAACAACAAAATTTATAAAATAATTGATCCATTGAAAATTAGTAAAAACTCAATCTAGCCTTTCTTTCAACCCCTACTTTTCCCAAGTGAACTTGTCGCCTTGAACCTTTGCCTCAATAAGATTTGCATCGTCAATACAATCTATGAATTGTTGCATGGAGGCCCAAGAAGGATCAGTTCCTCCAAGTTTATCATTTATAGACAAATAAGCATTAAAATCCCCCAAAATTAACCAAGGAAGACTTGAATTGTTAATAGCCCAGAGTGAGTTCCACAAAGTAGCCCTGCCATTTATAGTAGTTTCATCATACACAACCGTCACAAGGCTAACATCATTATTGCGCAGATCTATGATTTTACAATGAAGTAATTGGGTTGTGGAATTAAGATAAGAAATATCAAAAGTACTATTGTCCCACAAAACCCAAATACCTCCCGAGAAACCAGTAGACTCAACCATGATCCAATGACTGAATCCAAGTTTACGACAAACTTTATCAGCTCTATCTCTACTAATACGAGGCTCCACCAGGCAAAAAATATCCACACAATATTTATTAACAATATCCTTAATAATTAAAGGGAAGGACCGACTACTGGCCCCTTACAATTCCAGGATGCAACAATCATTAAAATATTTAAATACAATAAAAGGGATAGCAATACTTACCTGTACTATCCGGCTTTACCTTCAGACTACTGCTGATGTTGAGTCTTTGACATACATGTTCTACTATCCTCCAAAAAATCAGGAGCAATGTCCTCATTTGGATCCCACTGGTCATGCATAGGACAATTTTACTCCATACTCAAATCATCTTGATTATTCTCCCCTTTCATAGCCTTATTATGGTCTTGATGAGTCAAGCTAGAAAGATTTCCCTGGACAATAGCATGAATGCATGGCCCTTTATTTTTGCTCCTCTTTTCATTAGATTTTTTCTGATTGATATGCACAATCGCACCATTATGATCATTAGGGCTCCCATCTAGAACCTGACCATTAGGCCTGCTTTGTTCATCTGGACCTGGATCTCTTTGGGCATTATCAGGCCCATCGACCTCCTTTGCTTTATTTGGTCCATTGGCCCCTTCCTTGATTAAACTATTGCCTTTAATTACTATTTGTAGGGCCCCATTTTGATGTTGCTGATCCACCTTATTAGACGAACTGGGCCCATAATTTGTTGCATTTTGTTTGGCCTAACGGATTTCTGGACCCCTTTCGATCTATAGTACCCACCAGCACTTTGCCCACTCCTTTTGCTAGCTGTCCCACTCAAAATCTCTTGCCCATTAGACCTCTTCTTCCTCGATAATTCCATTCTTTGGTCAGCCTTCAACCCTGCCTCCAACCGTACACCATGTCGGTCTTGCATTAGTATCTCATCTTCCTCCATACCTTCCAAAGCCGCAAATCGTACACTCTTCTTGACCTGGCCGGATTGCGCAGCCCTGAAACCAGCTCTCGAAGGATTTCGTTGAGTCTCCCGATAATGGGCCCGTTGCCAAGCATGATTCCAATTTCCTCTCCTACTAACCAACATCCATGGCCCAAAGCCCTCCTCCTCGGAATTTGCCAGCGTCCTCACCAATAATCGACTGAAAACTTTATTTACTGGTTGTTGATCCGGAGGAATTTGCTGCAGTCCTGAGTCACCGTTGGAATTGGAAGCCGAGGCCTTGTATGGGCATTCATCTCTTCGATGGCATACTCTTCCACAGGCAAAGGAAATGAGGGTAAGTCCCTCATATTCCACGTTAAACACTGATCCAGTTGCAATGATCTTTGGAACTAATTTCTTTTGTAAATTCAGCTCCACACAAATCCTCACGAATTTGCCCTTCTGTATTTTCGGGTTCAGAGCTTGAAAATCTTGTAAAGTATTCATGTCAACCTTTAAAGTGCGTCCAATATGATCTCCCGGTTTCGAAATACAATGCTTATTGTATAAATGCATTGGCACATCTGGGATCCTAATCCAAGTCGCCACTTTGCCCAAAGGATTTTGATATGGATTGAAATAGGGGGTCCATCGCTAAATAATGACACAGTGTTGTCTGATCACCCATGGTCCATCATACAACACTTTCTTGTAGTGAGACCTCCATAGTTCCGGATCCTGAAATCTGATGACGAAATAGTTGTTTGGAATATCAATTAGCTCAAAACTTGAAAATCCCCAAAGTTTGGTTAGGATCTCCTTTAGCACATACAGGTTAAACCTCATGCCAAGTACAGTAAGAATTAGGGAGTAGTTCCATGGTTCACACCACTCATTAAATTCCTCTTCTGTCACGGCGCAATTGGATATATTTCCATAAGCTTCTTCATTTCATTAGACTCCTCTGGTAATTTCCAATAAATTTTCTTATCAGCTGTGAACAAATCTTCCTCTTCCATCACCTGATTACTATGAGCAACCCCGTTGAACCCCATTAGAGATGCTCGATATGAGGGGAATTTCGGAACATTATTTTCTGTTTTGTCTTGCACTCCACCTTGTTCTGATTTCTCATTTTGCTCACTAACTTGATCAGTTTCATTGTCCACCATTCTATCGTCCATGATGGTATGATCAATATCTTCCATCTTTTTTTTCTTCTTTCGTTCCTCCTGACCTTTAGCTGGAGGTCGATCTGGAGGTAGTTTACGCTGTCCAGCTTCAGTCACAGAGAGAGCTTAGAAAGAATCCATCGCAGAGCTTTTCCACTGTGCGTTGTGATTTTAAGCTCTTTTGAATCAAAGTAAACTTGTGAAATGGTATCCTATTTTTGAATTTTATCAAAATGGTGATACTTTAGTACATTGTAAATGCTTAGTGTATAAATATTTTTTGTTATTTGACGGATGTAGCTTCAACTCCTTCAACAACAAAATACTACAAAATTCACTTAATACATGAATATTTCAGGTAGGAAGTAAAAAAAGGTTAATATAATGTTTGATCATCAATTTTTGGTGCGTGCAGTTGCTTTTAAGTGGTGGTTAGTTTGTTTGGATCATCTTTTTTTTTTTTAAAAAAAAGTTAAAAGTTACTTTAAAGCTAAAGGTTTTTTTCTTAAAAAAAGCTAAAAACTGTTTGATGATTATAAAAAATCACCTGTTCTACAAAAGAAATCTCTTTTAGTCCTTAAAGATCATTGTCACTCAAGATATTCATTGCTAATTCTCAAATTACTCAAAACTTGAGATGCTTCCTATTATTAATATCCTAGAAGATCATGAATTGCTCTCTGACTAAGGATCGCGCAAAATTGTATGACTCATAACTTATTTATGGCATTGAAATTTTAATTTAGTTGAACCAAAAAAAGAAAAAACAGAGAGAGAAGGAATAAAGGAACTCCCTAAATTACAATGAATGCACAAAAAAATAGGAAAGTAAATCATTAGCATAAGTCCAAAAAGAAGTTGGGGAAAAATATTCAATAGCAAAAAAACACACTCAGAGAGAGAGAGAGAGAGAGAGAGAGAGAGAGAGAGAGAGAGAGAGAGAGAGAGAGAGAGAGAGAGAGAGAGAGAGAGAGAGAGAGAGAGAGAGTAACACCCTCGAATTTATAGCAGTTATAAAACATAAAATTTTACTGGTTTTCATGAATAATAACAAAAAGAAAATCCAAAATAAACAACTTCGGGAGGTGTTACCGCTGCACTTGTATGGAACAAGTGCAAGGCTTCTTATTACATGAAATAAATCTAAATTTAAACAGAAAGTTTATTTCAAAAAAAATAAAATAAAGAAAATAAATAACTAGATGAAATCATAATTAGAATTTGACGTCTTCCTCACTTCTCACTGCTAGCCCCAGCCCTTAGCACTTGTTTCACTGAAATTCTGCTTCCCCGAAGGATTATCGCAACCCAAGAACACAAACATCAGCAACAGCTGGCAATCATAATTAGGAAAAGATAATATAACCTAAACTAAAATAATTAAGTAAATAAATAAATAATTAAATTTAAAATAAATTTAAATAAAATAGAGTAATTATAAAATTTAAAATAAAGTAATTACAAAATTAAAGGAAATAAAAGTATCATCATATGTATAATTAAAAGGTGTCATTGTTTCTTAAAGTTTCTAGTGGGAAGAGAACTATGGTAGACCCGGATATCCTGCCAGTCTACCTTGTAACCCGGAAACCTGCTAGTCACAAATCATCATCAAATTGGCCATAGATCATTTTCTTCCTAGTGTGCACACCTCTTCCCAAAGTTGCTACTAGTGCCCTGGATATCCTGCCAGGCATCACTTTAGGAAGAACGGATATATCAGTTTACATCAAATAAATTTTCGAAGGCATAAGCCTTAAATGTGTGTTCATCACTTTAGGAGGTACCATCCCAAAGCTATCCTCCCACTTGCTAATTTATTATAAGCAGTTTAGACTCACAAAATTCCTAAATTATTTTTATTAAGTGTATTCAGATATTTGTAACAATAATAATAAAATCTTTTACTCTTACAAGAAATGGTCGATTTTAATTTCACAAACCTAAGAGTTATAAACCCAAGAGTTATAACTCTTTATGAGAGCTCGTGAGTTTTCCCAAACATAATCATTAAAATGTTGTCTCTATTTTATTACAAAATTTCCCAATTTGAACTATAAAGTAAATACTCATGGGTTTCTATAAGATGTTCATGGGAAATTCTCAGGACTATCATTTAAACTCAATTTCTATTTATCATCATTTTTTGAACTATAAAGTAAATACTCATGGGTTCCTATAAGATGTTCATAGGAAATTCTCAGCTCTATCATTTAAACCCTATATATATATATATATATATATATATATATATATATATATATATATATATATATATTACTTTATTGCACTATTGCACAGAGATACATAGGAGCTTGTAATGCAAAACGAGAAGTTGTATTGGGATAATACACACACACACACACACACAAACCAATTATATGTACCTTAATGAAACAAAGAAACCTTCATTCACATCAATTCAATATTCATGACATTGTGCACGTTGTACAGAGAAAAGGCAAAAGGAAAGAGTATTGTATATATGTGATATTACATATATAAACCTACACATAGGTGTACAGAGAAAAAAAAAAACAAAGCGAAAAAGTACTATATATATATAAGTGTTATTATAATATATAAACCTTCAATTCTTGGACTACTCTCGGTGTGTTAATTGGAGAAAATTCATAATGATTAGGAAAGATAATATTTTAAGCATCCCTGAGCATCAAAAAACCCTTTAATAATTAGAGAACAAACAAGACTCAACAGTCTATACGGAGATCAATTATGTGCTGAGTTGATGACTTTAAACTGAACTCATTCCTAGCACTACCATCAATTAATTCTTATTGTCTTAGGGATTAAAATTAAAATCAGTCAATATCAATCAATTTTAAATCAACGTTCTAACACTACCAACAATTAATTCTTAGGGATTAGAATTACCTGGTCTCCGTATTTGCTAAGCTCCTTAAGGAGAAATTCTGCCGCAAAGAATTTTCAAAGAGGGAACTAATGAGTGATGGCTAGGGTTAGATGACTAGACCTAAGTTTATAGTTGAAATTAGGATTTAGCTATGGGTTGGGCTCTGGGCTCTTTAGCTATTGACAATTAATAAATAATTATAGATTTTGTCTTGTATATAGATAAACCATTACATTCTAAGGTTTTTCACGAAAGAGAAGAATGAATCTGGCCATTATATTCTTATATTTATATAATAGCTTGGTTGAACAAAAATATTTGTTATTATTATACAAGATATATACAAATCTAAATATTTTTATATCGATAAATAATGCAGTTATTTTAAAAAAATTATATCACACATAAGATATGTTCTTATATTTATAAAATATCCTTGCGGTTACGATCATATAGGATACAAATTTGAATAATTTTATTTTGATGAATAGTACAATTTTTTTTTAAAATAAAAATTATATTGTAGATAAAAATAAGTATTTGTTTGTTTTATAAAAAAATAAAAACAAATCATAAAAAAATATTATTAAATTCTATTAAATCAATCAATATAAATTTAATAGAATCTAAACTAACTAAACTAATCAAATTAATCTAAACTAATAAAATTAAACTAATACTATATTATTATTATTATTACTATTTTTATTTTATTTTTATTTTTATCTTTATCATTATAATTATCATTATTATCCGGGATATTAGATAGAGAGAGAGAGAGAGAGAGAGAGAGAGAGAGAGAGAGAGAGAGAGAGAGAGAGAGAGAGAGAGAGAGAGAGAGAGAGAGAGAGAGAGAGAGAGAGAGAGAGAGTGTGTGTGTGTGTCTTTGAGAATGGTGCTATTTTCCGAGAGAAATATGATAGAGAAAGATGGAGTGAAAAGGATTGCTTCAAAACTAGAAATCAAAAGGATGGCAACAAACTTGACCTTTTATTTCAACACAAGCTAATTAGAGCTTAAAAAAAAACTCTCTTTAGGAGCTTTTGGTTTTTAGCTTTTTCCTTCATTGTAAAAAAAAACTCTATTTATTATAAGAGCGTTTGTAAAAATTAGCTTCTACCTGTAAACAGAAAAGAAGCCAAAAAAAAAAAAAAAAAAAATCCAAACAAGCGCTACAGCATCTCTTCCCTTACTTTGGTTAGAGAAGGTCGTCTGACATGGGGTTTGTCCTTTTTAGGTTTAGGGATTTTTGTTTTCCCTCTTTTGGTGATAGTCCACTGGATTTTTACGGAGAGATGTGGAGGAAGGGAAATCAAAAGCATAATGCTGAAGTAATGATCTATTCGCCTTTCCTTGACATCATCAAGCGGGTTTAGTCAATGAGGTTGGGTTTGATGGCAAAGATTTGGGGGATAAGTGAATTTGAGCATGTTGACGATCTTCAAGGTTCATCATCTCCTTCCTTCCTTTCCTACATGGTATGCTTCTTTGTTGTATTTTCTAACATGTTTTCGCTTGGGTGGTGCAAATCCTGGGTGTTGCTCAGATCTATCGGCTTTGGGTTGCAGAATGATCAATGGCGATGGTTGGAGCCTCTTTTAGCATATGGGTTTTCTTTGTCAATGATGGCGCTTATCTCTACGCGACGGGTGTTGCATAGTTATGTAAATATGCTCTTTTTATATATAGCAGACGACTCTTCATATGGGATGATTCTATTAGGATGTTACCAAATTTTTTTTTTTCAAGTGGCAGCTATAACAATGGCTCATGTGTTTCTCTAACTTGGACGTTAGGGTTTGTGATGATGGTGTTGTTTGGATTTTGGGTTATTTGGTTAAGGTACAAAAATATACATAAGTTTTTTCTCAAAGTGCACCAACTACAACAAATACTTTTTTTGTGTGAAAAAAAGTACTAATGAGCTTTAAAAAAAAAGAGAAAAAAAAAATACCTTGACTGTTATATTACCTTAACTACTGTTACTTGCAATGTGAAAATACCAACATGCATGAACTCCAAAAAAAAAAAATCCCATCGTTTGCTTTTACACTTGTAGATGAAGATTCCTCAACTTTTCATGGCTCTCGTCACTGATTGCCGCAATCGTTGAATTTCAACTGCCCTCTCTGTTGGACACTGTTGGGGTCTAACAAGTGCATGGCGCTTGTGGAGCGGCGCATCGGCCCAAAGCTTGTTTCCTGGTTCTCTTTGCTGTGAAGCGAGATTGTGGATCTTAGGGATATGTTTCATTGGGTTTGTGCATAGTGTATCAGTCATCCCCAACAACACTTTCATCCTACAGTTTATTTAATACCAAAATCAACAGTTCCCTTGGAATGTGAAGACCCACAGAATTAATGCTTCTTGCAACTCGCTTGCATTTGACTCCCTGACATTCATGAAAAACACAAATGAATTACAAATGAAAAACACAACTCATTTGTTTTACAAACACAGAGGCCAGTCACGACGTCTGTATCGAAGAAACAAAGGCTAATGACGCCATTAGCATGAAAGACGTAGAGGCTATTCACAACATTTGTTAGAGAGTGTTGGGATTCATACACGCAGCGGAATTAAGAACTTTTACGAATCCCGAAGATCGAAGAGGATCGCGCAACCGCGTTTAAATCAAGGTTCATTAGAAACCAAACCTATGCGAATTGGTGAGCTTCTATTCGATTTGATCTCGTGGGCTACCTATTCAATTAACATGAGCCGACTTTACAGATCCTCTCCTTCTACCAGTACACCGAATGGTCTCCAACACCGATGACAGCATGCTAGCGCCTTCTTACTTTGCGTCTTATGTCTTTTCTCTAGGGTTTTCCTTTTGCGACTGTTCTTTTATTTTAATACAACTAAATCAATATCTCTTATAGAGTTTCTAAAATCATAATTGGGCCGTATTAAAATATTTAAGATTAATCTCAATTAATCTTGAATTCGAATTTTAGATTTAAATAACATTAATTAAATTTATCCAACAGATCTAATCTAATAGGTTTATTTAATCCAAATTAAAAGCCTATAGATTTAATTTATCTTTATAAATTAAATATGAGATATGATATCTTTCTATTTAATTAAATTTGAGATACTATATCTCAATTTAATTAAATCTGAGATATGATATTTGAATTAATTTTGGTTATATAATGATTAGCCCCTAGGGTATAATTTCCAACGTAGAGAAATTGAGGACCTGATATTTTCTTCTTAATAATTGCGATTTAAGAAACTTGAGATTTTCTTTGCGATAATTGCAATTTCTTCTTTCGCGGACCATTTTCGTGCAATAAAAAAAAAAAAAGATCATCAATGGAATTACAAGAAATAATGCCCACCTAAAACCCTAATAAAAAACTAACCCTAGCTGCGAAAGGAAAATTCAAACCCCATTAAATCGAATTAGTAAAAATGACGACTACATTAGAAATAGAATGAGATTCAAAACACTTACGAGACTAAACCAGCTGTCTCTTGAAGAATATGACACATCGTACGATCTCTCCCCTCTTGAATATGCTTGTGAAATTCCTCCAACTTCTTTTGCTTGGCATCATGCCACCGGAATTTGAGAAGAAAATGAGAGATGAAGCGGAAACGGGCCAATGCGATACTACAGAGAAGCAAAGGGAATTAAATTAAAATAAATTAGAAAATTTAGGCATTCTTAGTATTTTAAATGGCATGGGCCCCACATCAAAAATTAATGTCAGTTAATGCAATCTAACAATAATGGTTGTTTTGCACTGTTTTTGAAAGCTCATTAGTACTTTGTTCATGTAAAAAAAACCATATGGTGTTGGGTACACTTTAAAGAAAAGTTCATACGTATTTTTGTACCTTATCCTTATTTTGTATATATAATATGTTTTATTTTGGACCTTCTTTCACCTTATCCTTAGTTTTTTTTTAATAAAATACTGTTTCTAACAAAAAGAAAAGATTTGTAAAAAGTCGGGCGCTAAATAATACAACTTCTTCTTATGCCTTGCAAACAAACACTTTTTTAGAATAGATGGCCGCTGTTATTACAAGTCACTTGATCAGATATTTAATTTTCTCCCCCTAATATTACCCTTATGTAAAGTTTTTAACTATTAGAAAGAATATATGATGCAATCGTTTTTTTTAAAAAAAAATCATTTCACCACCTTAGTGGGGTAGTGGTTTGACTACTCTCCTAAGAGGATGTGGATTTGATCACGTCTGTTGTAATTCAAGTCATTAGTGTCTACTGTTGTAATGCCCAAGAGAGAAAAAAGTTATTTAGAAATTGGTAAAATAAATTTATTCATTTTTTTTTTTATCAAATCCATTAGAATAAATGGAAAAAAGATAAATACATAAAGACAATCATACAATAGGCGACGCCAAACACTTGACAATAGCATACAGGCACGAACTTGGAAGAGAGTTCATAGGACATAACATATAAATTCTAGACACAACACTTACTATATCCATGATGTTAAAAAAAAAAAAAAAATCAGACCACAACCAGAGAGTTGAAGATCCATCAACAGAACATGCATGAGGAAGTTATACACCCTGTGAAAAATCCCTGTGACACATTGCAGAGTGAAAAATCCATCAATAATAAGTTGATGAAGAAACTTATACCACTACTTTCACTCTAAAAAACGGAGATACTAGCATCTACCCAAATTAGGTTTGAAAGAAATGGGCATAAATCTAACGCTGAGTTGGGAGGCCCATGTTGAAAGAGTGAACACTTGCAATACTTGGAAGTTCTACCAAAACTTTACTTGTTCATGATACTAGCTAGCCTAAAATTTAGGCTCTGTGACCTGCAAAAAACAAAGACCAGTGATATGATTTCTCAATCCTTTTGGCCACCACAATATCACCCTAACTATAATCGCCATTCTTCAAAATCATGAAAGCGTCTTGCAGGGTTTTCAGATAATATTGACAGCTTGAATATTTCTTCTCAGTAGTTAGAGTTACCTTATAAAAGAGATCTAAATGAATCTTTGATATATGTGAGGGAAAAAGTATAAGTAGAGTATGATTATTAATTGCGGATGAAACGACGTGGGGAGGTTGTGAGTAAAACATAGGTAGTTCAAATAGGCAGTTCTCACTTTATTGAAACATTTAGTTGCTGCCATCTCATTCTATCCTGTACAATGAGAACACAGTCATATACTTTTGTTGTAGGGGAATTGGCATTTAAGGTATCTTTACAACATTAATTACACTAAAAAAGATACTGAGGAAAAAACTATGGCACTTGACTAGAATTAAAATATTTTTTTATGTTCATTTTTTAAGCGTTCATTTTTCATAATTTCAATATTCAAATTAAGCAACTTTTAGTGCTTAATTTTTTTTATTTTTTTAAGGTTATCATTTTAGATGTTTCGAATACTTACTTTTTCATGTTTTTACTTTTCAGTACTGGAAAACAAATCAAAGATAAGTGTTGAAATATGGAAGATGAGTATTTAAAATATAACTTAACTACCAAATTTCTTTTTTTTTTTTAAAAAAAAACGAGTACTGAATATATGGAAGATGTGCAGTGAAAAAAATTTCACCCATGAAAATTTTAATTCCACCATTTGTTTGAAATAACTTATCCAGGGAACAGGCAAACTACCAGAATTTTGCAGCAGAAAGCTTTTATATCCCTCTCGTTCCCAATCAATTGACAATATTCATCAATATAATAATCATATTCAACCAGGGGCAGAGGCACACTAGAGCCTATGGGGGCAAGTGAACCCATAAAAATTTTTAAAAATATATATTTTGTGAGGGAATATTATTTCACTTGGTCTGGTTGGATTAATTGGTTATAACGTTGGCTATCTGTGTGAAAGGTCTGGGGTTCGAACGCTTGCTTGTGCCTTTTTTTTTTTGCCACTTTCATTTTCTCAACCCTCCAACTCGATCGATCTGCCTCCGCCTTTGTGACTTTCATTTTCTCAACCGCGCTTTCAACTCGATCGATCCGCCTCTGCCCTCAACTCTCACGCCTTCTCAACGCCGGCTCCAACTCGATCCGCCAAATCTTTGTAAAGCTTTCTCCAATTTCATTTTCCCCCAAGTAATTGATCCGCCAATTTCATTTTCCCCCAAATCGATCTGCCGCTCCGCCCACAATCGATCTGCCCCCAAATCTTGTGAGTATCTCTCGTCCCTGAGCTGTTTTAAAAGGTGTTCATCATATAAATGCCGCTGTGATCATTTTGTTGTTGCTCATCCATGGTTGGTTTGTCTCGTCTGTGCTTTGTTTCTTCAAGAAAGTCGCTAAATCTATTTCGATTTCAACATATTTTTCATATATTCCTTCGCATTCCCCAATTCCTCGGAAAGTTCAGTGTTCCCCCAAGGATATGGACTCTATAGAACAGTCAAGAAGGAGATGATCGTATACTGCTTCCTCATGTCAGTTGATCTGGATACCCACAATTTTATTTGTTGTAATGTAGTTTGTTGTATTTTTTTCTTAAATCACAATGTAACTTAGTGATGTTCGATTTCTTGTATTACGAGCCATTGTAGATTTTATAGCGAAGTTGACCCTCCTTCTCCCCTATTGTGCATATATCTTTACCATTTTGCTGTTGCATTACATTATTTTGTGAAGAGATTAGTCTTCTTGTTAGTTCTCTCATTTTCTGACATTTACTTCTTAATACTAGTTTTAACATTCAGATAATTTTTTAATTCCCTTTTCATTCAATAATACCGGAATGTGGGTGTTTTCCATTCGGTGCACTTCGAGACATGAAATGCTGGGGTGTTGGGTCCAGTCACACTGAGTGATCTAAGTGAGGGGACAAGGGATTTGTCAAAACAGACTTGGTATTATCAGGTATGCTGCCTATGCTCTATTTGTTTTGTGGCAACAATGAAAAATTGTATTGTTATTGGCTCTTTTTTTTTGGGGGGGGGGGGTTTGTTCAGCTGTAGGATTTGTAACAAGAACTGTGTTGAAACTTTTTATTTTAAAGTCTTCTTGTATTGCATGTTTGGAAGTTGATACCTAAACCTTCATATTTATCTGAAACTAATTCCACGTAGCTACCTCAAGCTTAGGGAATTGATTGCCTTTGTTAACAGGACTGGAACTCTTCCATCAACGGAACTTCGCAAGGACAAGCACTGCAGAATCTAGTATTTGCTCGCTGCATATTCTTTGAATCATTGAATAGCGAGGTAATTTCTTTTTAGTACAATTAGCATAGAGTAATAAGTAAAAGCATCCTCTGTTTTATTGACATTGCTGAAAGTGCACAATTGTTGTTTACAAATGCATATTGGCAAACTTTAATGATATTCAATGGTATTAAATTCTCCCATTCATTGCTCATGGGAGTTCATGCTAGTTATTGAAATAGAGTTGCGGCTGTTGGAATAATATAATTCTAAGTTTTGCTAATATAGCTATACTTTCTGTTAGAAAATCCCTTGATTTTAGGATTTAGATTAAGTTCCCTAATCTTGTCAAACTTTGTTAGAAAATATAATGAAATATTTTCAAGGAATGAAAAATCGAAGAATGGTTTTGTAATCCTTCTGATGTAAAGGTTAGTTAATTCTTGATTATTATTTTTCTATGTTAATGCATTTGTGTTCTCATTGGCATGACACAGCTTCCTTTTCTGCTTTCTTTTGCAGATTGATTTACTTCAAGAAATAGCTTTATCCCCTCGAATCTTTTTGGAGATTGATGCAGCACTCAAGGCTAAGCAGATGAAGGCTGATATAAATGAATATCTGAAGGTAATACCCCACCTTGTGATTTTCGTTTACGATGAATTGAAGCTGAAGCTAGCATTTTGGCATTTTGGTTTGCTTCATTTTCTGCTTTCTTATAGGTTGCAACATGTTATTTAATCTTGTCAAACTTTTTTCCTTTTAGAAAATGCATTAATTTAAAACTTTCCTTAAAAAAAAAATTTTCAGGGGCGCTGCCCCCGAACCCCCAAACCCTTACACTAATTATGCACCCATAAACTCCAAATCCTGACTCCGCCACTGTATTTAACAGAGAAATCCAATAAGACGAAGAAAATATCATGGCCTGTCCTACGTACTCTTGCATAAATCACCGCTTCACTAACGAGGGTACAGAAATTCAGATGAAAGGAAAAATTAATAACTTGTGTAGCAAATTACTATGGCCTAAGCAGATCCAGAAGGGGAAGGGGTCGTGGGGTGTCTTATAAGTCATAACCAAAGGCGGACGCAAAGCCTTGTGATTTGCCTCATTTTGCTTGCGAGCTTTATACATCTCTTCTGTTTCTACCACGATCAACCTTTTCACCTATAACAAACCAGAAAGCTCCCGGAAAGATGGAACATCAGCCACCAAAACAATATATAGTTCACAAAGTCAGTAGAAACCTGTTGGAGCATTCCCCTCATACTAGGAATTCCCCTTACAAGGGTTATATATAGTTTTGGGCTCCATGCTACGGGAACACATGCTTTAAAAGCATCCATTTTAGCAATGAGAGAGACGAGAGAAGGATAATGATTAAGAATGAAGGGGAGCTACAAGAAAAATAGTAGAGCTACAAAGGCCATACTGAGGCATGTGTTCATTGAACTGGAAATTAAATTAAAACTGCATTTCTTCTTAAAACTCTGGCGTCAATGTAGCTAACTAAAACTGAACAGGGCAGATTATCATAAAAGCATATGTTAAAACTTGGAAATGCTAAAAAACTGAAACTATAAAATCCTAGAAAAATTTGGATTTTAATGGAAATATTTTTCTTTTGGATATGTAATCATAGAAACATGGCTATAACTAGTAGTTGGTATTTGCCTAAGAATAATATGAGAATTTCATTTAACGCCTAACTTAACATGCTCACACACATAATGGTTTTTGTCATCATGACCTGGGCCCCTGAATTGTGACTCATAAAATTCAGATACACCTAGTACACACCAACCAAGGAACATGGATTGTATTCCAAAAACCTGTTATAAGATAAAACATTTTTATATGTATTTTAAAGGATGATTTTAAACTATCAGAGCCACCAGTACTAGTCTGTGATTCATAACATGCAGTTACTTCTATTCTTCTTGTGCCTCTTGCCTCTTCTTTTCATTTCTACAACTTTCTCTGTCTCTCTCATCCTTCGTCCTCTCCGACACTGCTTTCTTCTCATCTCAATGTATGATTTGTTTAGAAACCGTTTTATTAATTGTTTTTGCCACTTAAGATGACCAAAAACTGAGTAGTACATGACACGGATGATAATATACAAAATTTAAAAGATAAAAGACTAAGTCGTAATTAAAAGTTCATGGATTGAAATACAAAGATTAATTTTTCTTCAATACATACGCGGGCACGCACATACAGGGAAGGGCAAGGCGGCATACTATACTTAGTGCCCAGCCTTGCTTGTGAATTAGCCCGACCATACTGTGTCCAATTTTCTCCAAACCTCATATTTTGGGCTGTGGTGGGCGCACCAAACCACCGAACCTCATAAACACTCTTGAAATTTATGTTTCTCTAATTTCATGAATTGGTGCATTGATGGCTTTCTCGACAGTCTTTGACTTAGACATTTAGTTACTTGCAATTAAAATTAAGTGCATGCCTACGCTTTATGAATCACATTCACGGACTAGTGGTAGGTCTGATAGTTTAAAATGCATATAAGAATAGTTTATAGGTTTTTGCATTACTGTCCATGTTCCTTGGTTGGTGTGTGCTATGTTATGAAAATGATGATTATTTGTCTCAGTTGATTGTGGAAAGAAGAAATTTAACACATGATGATCTCTTGCTTGATGGCGTTATATGTAAAGAATTTTTGCCACTTGTTCTTCCACAGTAATCCATCTTCTGAGTTTTGAATCCCCATCGCCTGAAATAAACCCCAACCAAACAACGCGTTAAACAAAAGCTAAATTGTTTTTTTTTTTTTTTTTGGCTAGAAAGCTAAATTGTTTTTTGAGTTGAGGCCATAAATGCTTTCCATTCGGCCAACCTTAGCTGTTTCCATTGGGTAAGGTAGGCCTTCCAATCGGCCCAACTCTGGTCCCTATCCACGTTCCCGAGTCCGGACGACAACTATATATGACAACTATATATATGGTGGATGTCAAATATAAAATATATTTAAAAAGTTATTTTTATTTTAAATATAAGATATAATTTTTATATTTATTAATTTTTTTTTCTGATTTACCACTATTTATACTCATTCAACAATAATTTAAAAGGTAGAGGGAATGAGAAAATTAAAATAAATGAATACCATTTTATAAAAAAATATGTATCATATATTGGTAATTCAACTAATTTCTTTAATCTAACTGAATTAATTATCTATGTCTTATCAAGTACAGTAGTATATACTACGTGATTGGCTTCGGCCTTGCTTGCTCATTCATGATCAAAGCCCAATGTTTACATTACATTATGAACACTCCCATATTTTATTTTGATAAAGTAAAATTGGAAAAGAATAGGTGGAAAAAACAGAGTGTGGGTTGTCAATGCTGGTGAAGAAGCGAATGGGATCATCATGACCAAGAGCCATTTTCGCAGGGAGAACAGGCCTGTTTGGAAACATCAGTGATCTGAACACCGGCGTCGTAAATGACACCGGTCTTCCAGTCCTCCGGCAACACCTTGGGTGCCCATATCCATTTCCCGTCAAACCCAGCCGTCACCACCATCCGAAACTGCAATGCACCCGCCGGTACCCGATCCGTGTCCCATATTGCCCCATTCCTCCTGCTCATAAAGCTCCAGTTCGAAGACCCCACCTGTTTCCACATTCATTCAACCCTTTTTAGTTGCCTCATTATTTATTTCAACCTTTCTCAGTTCGGCTTTTCACAAAATTAATTATATTTACCTTAGCCACATCCACGCCCACTATCTCCGTTTGACCGCCTTGATACACAAATTTAATCGCCAAGTAGTTCGGTTTCTTGCTTGATTCTTCCACCCGTAATCCCAAGTTCCGGTTTTTGTACACGCACGGTACTCTGTTACATATACACCATAAATTAGTACTTGTTTTTTGCCATCTACAAGTACCGATTCAAACTTTGAAATCTCATTAGATCATAATAGAAAACTAATTTTTGATGGCTTCGTATCCACCGCCTGAGATATGTCTGATATATTATACACATTTAGACCGTTACTACTATTATTAATGCAGATTATTACTATTATTGTTCAGTCCTGGTGGGCCCCGGGGAACCACCTAAACCACTAGCCGGGGAAAAGGGGGATGAAGAAAGAATGATGAACACTCCATCTAGACCCGCATACCAAGTGAAGTTGAATTGATTATGATAATAAAGCTCACCTCTTGTATTCGACGTCGACGATTCCAAGCTTCAAAATTTGTTGACTCATACCCTTATTAGCCATGGAGGCGAATGCCCTGCTGCTGAGCACGAAATCAGTCTGATTGCTTTTGTTGAGATCGGTGACCACAACGTTGGTCCCTTCTTTGGTACACAAACTCGGGTTCTTGCATCTTACCTGCAGAATGTTGTTATATCAATTCATAAGAACGGCAAGCAGATGATCGGAAAAGAGAATCGACAAAGAAACAGGACGAACCTGGAAGCAGGCACCACAAGCGGCGCCGTCTTTGTAGAGAGAAGGCACCGCCGCTGCTAGTTGTCCCCCGCTCATTTCGACGGCCAAGGAGCCATAGCCGCACGCCCCAGCTGCACACAAAGATTACTTCTCAGATATGTGGTAAATTAATCATCAGGAAATGAAAGAGGAAAAAGGGAGCTATTAATTACAGGAAAGAGCAGAGGATTTGGAAAAGTAGGAGGCCTTGGATTGGATGACACAGCGATCGCAAGCAGAAGCAGAGGAAACAAGAAGGGAAAATAAGAAAAGAAACAAAGCCATGTTGTGTTTGTGTGGTGATGAAGGTAATGAGGAAGAGGTGAGAGTATAAATAGGGGATAGAAATTAGAGGAGGAGTGTGAAGAAGGAGAACAGATAAGCATTTATAAATAGTTGAGTGGGTTATTAGACTGTCAAACTATTAATATAAAGTAGAGAAGAAAATGACTAAGATTTCAACGCTTTGGCTACGTGGGAGTGCACAGACAAGAAAAGAATGAAAGGGACACGCATTCTTGGAAACGCGGCTTCTTTCTCTGGCTCACCGACTTGATTACAGTGGGAAGAGTATTTATTAGTTTCGTGTAGCTTTTTATGATTATGTACTGGCCTTCGTGGCAACAGGTGGCATATCTCTTTTTCCACTTTCTGTAATTTCCACCCCATTTCCTCTTTACCCACGGTAAAAGTATACAGTGTACAGACTTCAGATTCAGAGGCTGGGCTCTAGGAGGCTGCATGGGTGGATACAGAAAGTGGTAATTGTTGCTTTTATTTTTTTAAAAACCAAAAGGTGAAATGGATAAGTTTGATGTTCATTCAGTGGTCATGTTATTTTGTTTTATAATTCTAAGGATGGAGCAGAGACAAAGTAGTGATTTGTAATTGGATAGGGGCTGACATAAAATAAGGTTAAAGTAGGAGTGGAGTAATATGGATGGGATGGAAAAAAGGGAGGGTGAGTTGGCTTGGTGTGGCAAGTTGGATACTTTTCTCATTAAAGGGTATGCGCGTAAAACAGCAATGGTTACCAAAACACAAAAAGGAAAGGAGCTTTTAAGATGGGTGGACAATAAACGATGATTGCTTATGAACTAGCAGTGATAATGTTTGAGCAAACTGTGTCCCACTCAAGCTTCCTCACTAATAATATCAACAAACCCCACAACTAATTCCATCTATCTCATCTTCAAATGCCATATTTTTCAACACTTTTGATTAGGCTTTTGGGACGTAGCTTACGTTGTGAAAGCTTCAAAAAGAGAAATCCAAAATCCAAATACCCAAGCCTGCTGCCTCCAGCTGTCTACAACATAAACAGGAAGCTGGCACTGAAAACTTCCCTTGAAATTAAAGATACCTGCTTGGCTGTTTTCTTCGATGCGGTATAGAGTATACGTGGATGACATTTACAATTCTATCATGCTGGTTAAAAGCTTTGTATGTGACGTCTGTTTTTAAGCCCATTATTGATTGATCAGTTTGGATGGTATTGTAATGTCATCAAATTTCGTATAATTGAGGAGGTTCATGCAATGCACAGAAAAGTTTCGCGCATAAAAACATATGTTGCTTTCATTAAAATATCTTTCTAACTCATATGCAATTTATAAGAATATTTTGAGAGAAAAAAAGTTAAGGGCAAAAATAAATCCTTTGCCTAGATTACATATCCGAATGCTGGTAGTATTAATTATGATGAGATGATGAATATATATGCCAGCAGAATCTCCTCCATACCTTAGATAACTTGATTAATTAAATACATAAAAGTATATATGAATCTATTTTGACGTTGCAACTTGCAAGTCTATAGTATTGACTTTGATACAGCTCATTGACTTGACTAACCAAGAAGGAACATGAAGATTTAATGAACAGAGCGTAATTGAAGGGTATTGGCTTCCCACTTGGAAGAGGATTGTTGTCCTTTCTCATTATTCTTCGCCAAAGCGTTTGCTTCCCCTTCCAGATACTAACTTTCTATACTTCCTTAGCTTCCAGCTTCCAAGGTAGTATTATTTTTTTATTTTTCAACGAACGATAAATAATTAATAAATAGTACTAAACGATTTTTTTTTTTTCCAAATCACCGCCACCACCATCATCATTAATATAATAAAACGAGATCATAGCGATTAAGAACGTGATCGAAAAGAAAATGAGGTATTGGATGAGTGGAAACAAACAAGGTTTTTAAGAATGGAGAAAAGGAGTTTGCTGTGTGCCAGCTGTTATATTAGAAGAGAAAAGGAAGATGGACTCTCTGGATTCAAATTAAAACTTTCCCCTCTTAAATTAAAGGGGTAGGCACTAACACCTTGATATTGAAACCGGAATTGAACCTTCGACTCATGTCACACTAAGCTACAAGGTCATTGGCAGATTCACAGCTTTTAACCAAGCATAGATGCACAGTAACGTTGCATCTCCCACATCTGCCAC
The DNA here is from genome assembly GCA_037074495.1 of Acacia confusa. Taxonomy (NCBI): domain Eukaryota; kingdom Viridiplantae; phylum Streptophyta; class Magnoliopsida; order Fabales; family Fabaceae; genus Acacia; species Acacia confusa. The sequence goes on along the minus strand of CM073502.1, from coordinate 37,868,008 downwards.
CACATTGCTTGCATCTTAATTATCTTTGTTTGTTGAACTAACCATATATTCTTTGCTTTCATTAATCTTCACAAACACATCTCCTCTCAATTCATGCAAGATTCTGCATCCACACAACTAGGCATTGAAATCCATTTGCAAAACAAGTATCAATATTTGGCCGCCGGATTTTTTAATTAGTCTAATATTATCAACAATAACTTCTTTCCTATTCATCACTCAATGTGGGAATGCAATACTATATTAGCCTGGTATATATGGCCAGTTTGCTTCACGTATTGAATCTAATAATGATTACTGATTAATACACTGAATCATTTTTTTGGGATATGAAAAACTACGTATTAGTTAAGACATTATTTCTCTTGATTATATGGAACATGGGGAAAACTAGGATCTTTTTCTCGATCTGCTCGCAATTTTGATCCATGTGTAGTTCGTAAATTTTGATATGCGTGACTTCCTTTGAACTCCATTTACAAAATGAATTACTTTGTTGTTTGTTATGGAAATCTTGGTCACCGGTAAAAAAATTTACTAGTATTTCCTTCTCAAAGCAACTACTTACTGAAGTTTTTTAACTTCTCGCGTGCATTTATTTTAATAATTCTATGGGGTAGGCTTTTAATGATTCTACCTGAGTAATTATTACAAGCACATTTCTGCTAGCTTGTTTCAGTTTTAAGATAAAGTATAACAGACCATCCTTTTATTTTTCTTTTTTTGTAAAAGGTTGTGTAGAAATGCACAATGAGTAGCTGGCTAAAAGGAAGCATATGCCAGCAATCTTCTAAGAGAGTTGCTCTAAACTCCGTAAAAAGAATATTCATGATGATTGTTTCAATGTTCAATTGATGGTCACAAGAAGCCAAAGAATCGGCACATCGATTAGCCTCTCCATTGATAGAGATCAAAAGTAATTGTCGAGTCACACATGATAAGGAGGTAGGGAATTTGCCAGATGTGTCCGTTGAAATGATGATCTTGTGTTAGCATGCTACTGGTTTGGTGCAATGTTTATGCAAAGTCGTTAAAGACTGCGATTTTGCAATAACCGTAGCCCCAACTTAGGCCAAGTCCTTCATAGATCCCCATTAACTCTGCAGCACTAAGAAGGATGAAACCAATGGCGGAACTAGGGGGGCTAGGGTTCCCCCCCTCTCCCCAAAACTTTAAAGGGATAGGTGTTCGGCCAACTATGTCCCTCTCCCTCCGATCAGCTTCTTGGAGCGATCGCCATAGTCTACGGAGACAATCTTTCTGTTGTGTATGGTGATGATGTTAGATACACTTGGAAACAAACCCTCCAACGATGTACCAAAATTGCTTCAGCGATTTCCCTCCTCGGAGTTTCTCCCGGCGACGTGTTCAGTGTCCATAATCCGATCCTGTTTTCAAAATTATCTTATAGATATTTTATATGTAAAACCACGTCCGACTTTGACTCACCTTGCCAGTGGCGAAGTTCTTTGATTATGATCTTATCTGTAGGCTATAGCCAATATTGGAATTTAAGAGTGTACTTAGAGGTTATGGCTGTTCCTCTTAGTTTAACCATCATTGTTTCGAATTGGTTTGAAAATCCTGTTTTGCTTCGATCTCATTTTCTTTTCTGGATTTTTTTAGTTAGAAGGTTTTGGATTTCTGAATCTGGACAATTTCTCATCAAACTCTTCTGGAATGAGATTATGAAAATTGAACCATTGGTTACTGCTGTTCTTTGATTCTGCTTATCACTTTATTGTGCTAATATTGGGCATTGATTTATCCATTTTCTCTCTTCAATGATATTACTGATATTTTAGGTTTATTAGATCCTCAAAAAATTTTCTCATGCAGCTTCATATATTGGAGTTTCTTTTCTGGTACTCCTGTGATACAGCTTTCTACCTTATTGGATCTCAAATTTAGCTGAGAATATCTTATCCATCAAAATATTAATGAAGATAGTAGTAGGCAATTGGTATAATTGATGTTTCCTTTGCATTGGTCTACAACTTTTTTTTGGTTCCTTTCTTCTAGATGTGGTTTGGTTATACTCGAATCGAACTTCATCAGTGTGCTTATCACATTTATTAAGAATGACCATTTTATTTGATCAGGTTGCACTACTAATAATATTTTATTAACTACATTTGAATTATGTCAAGGGCCGGTAAGAACTAAAAGTTTATCATTTATCCTCTTATTAATAGAGTGATTAAACTTGTATTTACTCTTTCGGTTTTTACATCAACTACTGAAAGATATTCCTTTACTATGAAGATAATAAAAAACATGCTTTGAAATATAATGAACTACCAATTTCTTGATGATTTTTTAATTACATATATTGAAAAAGAAATTGTTCTGAGTTTTAGCAATGATTCAATTATAGATAAATTTAACAATATGAAAATATGTAGGGTAAAAGTCAAATGAAATGATCTTAATTTATATAATAGATTTTTTTTAATTTTTTAAATATTATATCTGTATAGTATTTTGAGTACTTTTATTTATGGAAATATCATTTCTGCCTTTAAGACAGAAAAAGTTTTCTGCCTTAAATCAAAACTACGTTGTTTTAACTTTTTTTAAAATGAAAAGATGAAAAGAAAAGAAGGGAAAGAAAAAAAAAACAAAAACGAAAAAAGAGCAAAGAAAAAAAAACAAAAACAAAAAAAAAAGTCAAGACGACGTAATTTTGACTTAAGGCATAAAACTTTTTCTGCGGCAGAAATGATATTCCCTTTATTTATACTATAATATTTTTTATTCTTACCTCTATTAAAATTTTTTTGGTCCACCACCAAATGAAACCTATTTTAAGGAAACCTAGAATCCAAGTTCCCTTGTTATCTTGACCCAAGTCACCACACACGTAGCGTCGCGATTTTAATTTGAAACGATAAGCCATCAATGTCCCGTATAAAGGACTATTTATAGATAGTCTTGTATCGTTATCCTAAACTAATAATACTCACACGTGTGTGTTTTTTTATAAGTTTATATAATTTAAATTGTTTTAGTCATTTTTATAAGATTCTATTTGAGAATGTGTGAGCATTTAATATCTCTTTTACCATTTTTTTCTCTAATTAATTCTATTCTCTCTCTTCAATTTTTTTTTTTTTTTCATATGTACTACTTTTTTCATGGGAAAATTTCGGTCAGTTTCCTTGATAGTAAAATAATTTTAATGAACCTTAAAATTTTTTGAAACTTCCTGCCACACGTTCAAAATGAAATTTAATTTTGTGGTTAAAAAGATAATGATACCCTTCCTCTTTTAGAAGAGTGTTTATAAGACAAATAGAATATTTACAAGACAAATAAAGAGATTTAAAGGAACTTAAGGAATTAAAAACATTTTGGTCAGTTACAAGACAAATATAAGTATTTATAAGAGAAATAAAGATATTTACAAGATATAATAAATGGATTCAAAAGAATTTAGGGAGTTAAAAACATTTTGCTATTTACAAAACAAATATAGATATTTAAAAAAAAAAAAGACAATTTACAAGACAAATAAAATAAAGGTATGATTGTCTTTTCACCTAAAAAAATTAATTTCATTTTTCACCCTGAGATGAATTGAAGTTTCAAAACATTTTAAGGGATAATTGAAATTAATTTGTTATCAAGGGAGGTGAAGTGACTGTAATTTTCCCTTTTTCATGCTCTCTCATTACTGCTCGATATTCTCCAATCCCTAGACAAGTCACAAGAGGTTCGTCTTTCATCTTTCCGTACGGGAATGGAAATCTTTTCGGCCCCAGGCTGTTAAAACCCGAAGGGATATTGGTGACAAGTCCACTTGCATGTCCTTGGTCCAATACCACCCACCTGGCGAACTCCATGGTTCTACCATTGCGCGAAACAATAGATTTTGGCATTGATATACAGACATCCAGCTGCTTTAATATAGCGCTGTATTCAAGGGTAACCTATCCTCATCAGCGATAACAATATCATCATTGAGGAGGGCATACTTGTGTCAAAAATCTGATTTGGGTATATCAGCTCAGCGCACCACCAAGGTCATGGTTAGTAAGTGCAAACAAAGGCCAATAGGATAGGAGTAATTAATGTCCTAGCGGCTGTTCGACCCTAAAATAGACTTGAAAGTCCTTCTTCTTTACAAATGGGATCTCACAAAAATTAAAGGCTACTATTGAATTCACAACACTCGAAACGAACGGCTAACCAAAATAAACCTTAAACACTTCGAAGATAAATAATACTGACCAGGCCACCTATCGGTGGCAGATTTTAAATGAAAAGAGTTACAGGTTTGATTCCACCTTAGATTAGTAAAAGCGAAGGTTCCATTTATGGGAATCCTCTTAAGCAGTCTCATTGGCCAGTCATGGGTCGGCTTCAGCAGCCTCTGATAGAGATTGACACAGTTATACCCATGGCGAATATTCTCCTTCTGCTTCCTCCCTCAATGGTCTGACCGAGACGGCCGGTATAACTGGTGGAATCCCGTAGTCGAATGGTGATGATGGCAAGTAGGGATGGACTTGGCTGTCCAAATCTCACGCACTTTACAAGTCGTTAAACTTGTCATACAATATCGTACTGTAGGGAAGGCCACAAGATACCCTGCGATCATGACTATCCATAAGTATGAGGTCCGAGTAGAAAGAAAAAAAAAAATCGCTTATTCATAAGCAAGAACAAATATTTCAGACCTGCTTCACGCTCTTGCCTAATCTTAAGACCCAACACTGTTGCCTTCCACGTCGGATCCCAAGTCATACCTTGATACAGAGGTAGTATGGTTGGGAGGAAGAGGAGTCCGGTTTCTCTGCCCGGCACCCCTCTCCTTATCCCTTATAGTCCCATCTCGGTTGTTCAAATCCGGATCCAACGGCTCATAATAGTTTTTTTTAAAAAAAAATTAATTTTTTATTTTTTAAAAAAACCATTCTCGACCGTTGGATCCGGATTTGGACGGTCGAGATGGGACTGTGAGAGATGGGGAGAGGGGTCGCCGGGCAGAGGATCTTCTCACGGAGGAAGAGTGGGTAACGTTTGAGCAAGACTTTTAGAATCCACTTTCCCTGCCCATCCAAGAGCTTGGCAGATTTGGATGGTCTAGATCTAATATTTTTTATTTTTTAAAAAAAATTATTTTAATAGGTAGAAAATCTAAAATAAAGATAATTTCTTAACTAATATTTCTTCAAAAAATAATTTTTTTCATTTAAAAATAACTAAATAAAAAAATATTAGATCTGGATGGTCCAGATCCGTCAAGCTCTCCCTACCCATCTTTGATCCAGACTTTTAAGGTTCTTCATAATCAAACCCACTTGCTTACTCATTACCTCCAGATCATACACGGGGGCTAGTGACCGAGGTGAAAGTAGATTTATCCACTTTCTTAGCCAAGGCTATTACCTTAGACAATTTTTTTTTTTTTTGATACAAGAAAGTTTTGGAGGGGTTCGACACCAGTCGGTACGGCCCTAGGCTCTATGAGCACTTACTGAGGACTTACAAGATCACCTACCAAAAGAGTTATAGCGACGACAGAAGGGATCGAACCCACGACTCAAGGACCTAGTCCTGAAACTCTTACCATTTGTGCCAACTCTTATTGGCTACCTTAGACAATTTTTTTTTTGATAATAAAAAAGTTTTGGAGGGGTTCGACACCAGTCCCCCACCAAGGTCAGGGCACAGCCCCGAGCTCTATGAGTACTTACTGAGGACTTACAAGATCGCCTACCAAAGGAGTCCCAGCAACAGCAGAGGGGATCGAACCCACGACCCAAGGGCCTAATCCTGGATCCCTTACCATTTGTGCTAACTCTCTTTGGCACCTTAGACAATTAAAAGAAAGTGAAATAAATAACACTTCACTAAAGGTAGCCTAAAACGTAATCACCAGCTGAAAAGAAAAAGAAGTTGGTACGGCCTTTAAAATAGAATCTCATAAGAAGTCCCGTGCCAAGCTCGAAGGAAAAGAAAGGCCCATGGAACGAGTCCCGTCCTACCTTCTCTAGATAAGTGTTTAATAACCTTTGAAACTATGGTTTTTTTTTTCCTTAAATTGAAATAATTTTTTTGTTTACTTACCTCATAAAATTGTAAAAACTATTTACTAAAAGTTGATCCAAGCACACAGGAGATTGGTTGACTAGACACTTTTCCCTTCCTAATGAGATAATAGCTTAACTTAATAAATATAAAAATTCACAAGATAAATATGAGTATTTACAAAATAAATAAGATAATTTACAAAACAAATAAAATAAGGGCATCATTATAAATTCATCTAAAAAATTAATTTTATTTTGAGTACGGGGTATAGTGAAGTTTCAAAAAGTTTTAAGGTTAACTTAAGTTAATTTGCTACCAAGGGCATTGACTAAAATTTTCCTTTTTTATACTCCCTCCTTACTAGGATCATCTACTTGCCCCTTTAATTATAAATAAGGGTGTCCTTAAAAAAATTTTCATTTCATAACGTATTTGTTAGTTTTAATTGATTTGAAGTGTTTTCTTGAACAGTATAATTCGAGTCTCTTTATTAAGAGGGTCAATAGTAATTGATTGAGATTTTTTGTATATGCGGATTAGATAAAAATATCCTATATAGTTTGTTTTAATCCCAACAATTGGGTAAGGAATGTGACTTTAGAAACTAAGGTTTATATTAGCCCACGTTGGCACGCCCCTTCATTTTGAGCTCTCTTCTCTTTCAGTCTCAGCCTCCACACTTGGATTTGGAAACAGCTCAAAGTCCCCTAATAAAGCCTGCCCATTTATGCTTGAGATCTCACCAGACACGCCAGCCCAGTCCAATCCATTTCGAAATGACCTCAAATCAAACGTCATTGGAAATTATCAAAGGTCCCGATTTTTTTTCTTTTGGAAAATTAAAATAAAGGAACTAGATAAAATAATATTTAATTAGAATGATCATAAAAATTGTAATTATTAATGAAGACTAAATAAACTTAAAAATACTAAATTACTCTTTTGTTTCCCTAACACAAAAAATAAAGCGCCTGAAATGGAGAGGAGTAAAATTACTTCCTAATTTGTTTTGTATATCCAGTCACTTCCTGTTCTGGAGGTGATGACTAATGAGTCGAGGTCACGCTAAGTTGTCACCATTTGATTCCCTCTTCTTGCAGCCACATCAACAAGTCTCTTCCAATACAACTCCCTCTGCTTTCCCACAGATCTAGCCTTTGCCTCTTTCTCTGCATATTGCTTTTGGCACTCTTCAAATAATTAGGCATCCATTTCTGTGAACAATTTCCGCTCGTTCAAAGTCAACCTATGAACCGCCTGGCTTCAATGACTTTGAATATTTTTCTTCGAAGCTTCATATATAATCGGGATAATCAAAACAAGAATAGAAACTCACAAAATTTTTCAGTATGATTTTCTTTTGGCAATAGTAATGAAATACAATAGTGAATAGTCAACTAGAATGGCTTCCTACAATTGTTAAGTTTTATATTCATGGGTTGAATAACATGTAAATACGATATGGACCGGACGTATGCATGAATTAAGAAGGATAGATTAATATGTCCAACAAATCCTTACATAATATCTCCTCTTTCCTTTGATCATTTGAATCTTGCTTCTATGCATACACTTTTATCAAATATCATTGTTTTTTTATTTCCAATACTGAATTTCCAAATGACTTTACCTTGATATTCACGGGAGAACAGAAGAAAACGCTTTATTCCTTGTTTTCTACATTGGGGAAGTAAAAGGGTAATTTAGTATTTTTAAGCTTATTTGGTCCTCTTTAATAATTATAATTTTTATATTCCTTCTAATTAAATATTATTTTATCTAGGTCCTTTATTGTAATTTTCCTCCCCCCCTATATTTTCTATCTATTGAATTAACAAGCAACAAGTATATGATTTTCTCTCACCTCGTGTGAGTTTTCTCTCTTCGGTGTGAGAGTCTTGTAAGGTTCCTGTGACCTAGTCTGGCCGAAGTTCTTAGAACGACGACCTCTCCTTCTCTTCTATTCTGTTTTTATGTCTGTGTCCTGTCTCTGTTGTGATGTCTTCCTTTTCTCTTTGATTTTCCATTGTGTCTCTTGTTTCTGGAGTGTAGTTTTTCGTTTCTTCCTCTGTTTTTTTCTTCCTCTATTCTTGTATTCTCTGTGTGTGTGGGTTTCTCTTGTGTAATTTCAGTATGGAATCTGGCCTAGGTCAAACGTCTAAGGGCCCTAAGAGAGTATTGCTGAAGTTAGAAAGTGAGGGGTCGGTGGTTGGTGGTACTTTGGTGGGTAAGATATTAACCGAGAAAAATCTGAATGTTCCAATTGTTATCTCGATGATTTGGAAGGGGTGGCAGTTGAATGATGAGATGGAGGTGCATGAGCTAGACCGTAACCAACTTATTTTCCTTTTCCGCTTTCATAAGGCAAAAGATACTATGCGTATCCTTAGAGGTCGTCCATAGTCGATACAAGGGTGTCTCTTGAACCTGCAAATTTGGGAGGATTATATGGTTTTAAAGGATATTGATTTTGGCAAAGCTCCGTTTTGGGTCCAGTTCCATGGATTACCCTTAGAAGCCTTTGATGACTCTAATGCTATAACTCTGGGTGATGCGGTAGGAGAAGTTGTCATGTTTGAAAAGCTGAAAGTTGATGGTAGAATGAGTAGAGGTTTTATTCGAGCTCGGTCTTTAATCGAAATAAGCGAGCCCCTAATTCCTGGTTTCTGGGTGCTGCAGGGGGAAAAGGACCCTGCTTGGGTTTTTGTGAAATATGAACGTCTTCAAAACTTTTGTTATCGTTGTTGGTGTCTTGGCCATGAAGGTCGTGCTTGTAAGGATTCCTCACTCTGTGATAATGATGAAGAGGATAAGCAGAAGTTTGGTAATTGGTTGGGTACTCCTGGCTTGTGGATGTTAGAGGAGGCGCTGGTAGTATGTTGGGAGAACTGGTGTGAAGTGGAACCGTAAGTTAAAGCGATTGAAGGAGATTCAGTAAAGCAGCAGCACCAGGAAACTCACCGGAGTTGGCCACCGGAGCAAGTAGGGGAGACTGGAGACAAGTCAGGTCATAGGAAGTTGAAGTGTCAGGAAATAGGACGATTTGGGGAGATTGCGGATCACTCTTTGCCAGGCGAGGATCAGGGGAATTCGGCGTCTACATCAGCTTTTGAAAGTCAAATTGGTACAAATGACTAGACTCCTTCCCCTGGTGGAGTCCAAATTGTATCACGTGAGGTCCTCTCCCTCAATGAAGTCCATAGCGTTTTAAGGGATGGGCCTCGGGTGGCTGAAGCCCAGAGTGTTAGCCCTGATAGGGTGTTCAATGTTACTCCAAGTGGCCCAGAAGTGGAGAAAGAATATAGGGTTGAATTTCCTAATGATTAGGAGCCCGAACCCAACCTCTCGAAACAGATCATATTATCCCCCATTTCCTCTGTAGCTTTATCTTTGAGAGGTATCCATCTTAAGAGACCTTGTGAAGAGGAGCTGGACTTAGGAGTGAGAAAGAGACAAAGAAGATTGATTTTTGAAGAACCTCCAGACTACTTGATATCTCTAGAGTATTTGGCACCACCGTCTGCGAGCCACCATAATCAGAGAGGGCGGAGACGGAGCTACAGAACTTTGAAGTCCCTGATCCTTAACAAAAATGCTGAGGCCCAGTCGGTTTTTCATGAGGAATTTGCGATTCAGGGGGAAATTGATTTTCCCGAAAGCTGGGTTTCAGGTAATCAAACTGAATCTTTTTCTACTGATTCTGATCATAACGCCGGTGGCTAGATGGGACCAGCCACCAGTTCATCATGAATATCCTGGCTTGGAACTGTTAAGGTTTGGGGGTTGCCTTGACAGTTAGGAATCTGAAGGCTGAATGTTTGAGAAAAAACACTCAAGTGGTGTTTTTATTAGAGACAAAACAGAAGAATAGATATGTGAGGAAAATTCGCAGAAGGTGTGGCTTCCAGGAGGAATGGAATGTTGAACCAGTAGGTAAAAGTGGGGGTATTGCCCTCTAGTGGCTTGATTCAATTAAGGTTAACATCCTTTTCTCATCTTCAAATATCATACATACATGTATTGAGTCTGGCGGTGTAGATTCTCCCAAGTTAATAACATTCACTTATGGACCTCCGGATGAAGAGGAAATAAGACTATGTTGGCAGGAGATTAGTAGGATCAGTAGGAACATCAATGGGCCTTGGTTATGTCTGGGCGATTTTAATGATATATTGGATCAAGCTGAGAAGAGTGAAGGTAGACCTAGAGCATGGAGGAAAATATTGAACTTTAAATGCTTTATTGCGGATTGTGAACTAGATGACCTAGGTTTCAATGGAGCTAGATTCACTTGGAGTAATAAGAGGGAGGTTCCTAACTTGATTCGAGAACGCATAGATCGTGCATTGGATAATTGGCAACTGAAGGAATTGTTCCCTAATCTTCAAGTCCATAATGTTGAACTTGTCAGTTTGGATCATCACTTGCTATTTGTTCAGTGCCAACCTGCAACCAAGAAGAGAAAACACACTTTCAGAGTAGAAGCTTCATGGATCTCCCACCCTAGATTTCGCCAAGTGGTAGGCAACAATTGGCAAGTCCTTTTGGATAATGATCTCTCAGCAATAGATGGGTTTGTTTATCAGCTTGGGAAATGCAAGGATGATCTCGTACAGTGGAGTAGACAAGAATTCCAAACAATGCATTGCTAATTGAGAAATTGAAATTGCAGTTAGCAAGTATCTCTAATGAGGAACCGAATCTGGTGTCTACAAGGGCCTCTGCTAATATTCAAATGGAGATTGAGCGACTGTTGGACTTAGAGGAGAAATTCTGGTTGCAAAGATCCCGTGTGAATTAGCTTGTTGTTGGGGACAAAAACTCTCGCTTTTTCCATCAATCCACATTTAAGAGGAGGCAACGGAATTGTATTTTGCGGATCAAAAATGATTCAGGGGAATGGTTAACGGGTAAGGATGCAATTGCCGGAAATATTTCTACATATTTCCAAAATCTCTTTTCTTCAGCTGGTTCGGCTGGGACTAGCTCTGTTCTAGATTTTGTTGAATGTAAAATCTCTACTGAGATGAATCAACGGCTGATGTCGCCTTTGTCAAGGGAGGAAATTAGGCAAGTTGCTTTCAGCCTTGGGAGCTCAAAGGCTCCAGGTCCGGATGGATTTTCTGGTATGTTCTACCATTCTACTTGGCCTGAGGTTGGTAGTTCTATTTGCACTTTTGTAGAGGAGTTCTTTGCTGGAAATTCTATGCTTAATGTGATTAATAAGACTAACATTACTTTGATTCCTAAGGTAAAGAAGCCTGACCATGTGTCTCAATTGCGCCCGATAGGCTTATGTAACTTTTCTTATAAAGTCATTTCTAAGCTTTTGGCAAACAGGATGAGGTTTGTTCTTGATTGTTGTATATCTCAAACTCAAAGTGCTTTTGTCCCGGGTAGATGTATTCAAGATAATATTATTATTGCCCATGAAGTCTATCACTACCTTAGAAGAAAGAAGTCTGGGGGGAAACATGAATTTGCTCTAAAAATTGATATGAGTAAAGCATATGATAGAATTGAGTGGGACTTTTTGGAACAAGTATTGTGGCATTTTGGTTTTTGTGCGGACTGGGTCTCTCTTACTATGAAGTGTATTCGATCTGTGAAGCTGAATATTTGTTTATCAGGTGAAATTACTAGCTCATTCATCCTAAGCAAAGGCTTGCGCCAAGGTGATCCGCTTTCACCATACCTTTTTATCCTGGTAGCTGAGGTACTGTCATCTATGATAAGAAAGAATCAGGAAGCTAATCTGATTACTGGGATCAAATTGTGCCAAAGTTGTCCTATGCTTACTCACAGCTTTTTTGCAGATGATACATTGCTATATATGAATGCTAATAGAAGAAATTGCAGGTAGCTTGCTAGTATCTTGAAACAGTACTGTGATGCTTCGAGTCAATCAATTAATTTGGACAAATCTAGTGTTTTTTTCTCAGCAAATACACCAGAAGAAATTTGGTCTGAAGTGGGGATCATTCTTGGGATTTCAGCTACAGATGATCCTAGGAAGTACCTTGGAATCCCGAGTATATGGGGTAAGACTAAACACCAAGCTATGGGCTACATTAGGGAACGTGTGATAAGTAAATTACAAAGTTGGGGACACTCACTCCTTTCTTTTGCTGGGAGAGAGGTTATGATTAAAACAGTGGTACAAGCCATCCTTATATACCCCATTGAATTGTTTTAAATTCCCTCTTAAAACTTGCAAGGAGATCCATAGTCTCATTGCCAATTTTTGGTGGAATGGAAATGCTCTTGGCAACCGAACTCACTGGAAAGATTGGGGATCATTGACTAATGGGAAGAAACAAGGGGGTATGGGTTTTCGTGACTTAATTACTATGAATGAGACCCTTTTAGCTAAGACGGCTTGGAGATTATTGGTAAGACCTAATGACTTATGGGCTCAAGTTTTGAAGAGTGTGTATTTTCCCAATAGTGAGTTTCTTGATGTGGGAAAAGGGTATAAAGCCTCTTGGTGTTGGTCTAGCATTATAGAGGGGAGGGATTTCTTAAAGGATGGTCTTCGTTGGAATGTAGGGTCCGGGCAAGATATAAGGATTTGGGGTGATAATTGGGTCCCGGGAGTATCTTTCCCCAACAAGCCGAGCAACTCTGCTGATCCCTATGTTACCCACAGAAAGGTTTGTGATCTTATAATCAATATTGGTGGTTGGGATTTGTCCCCTATTTCTCACTATCTTCCAATTGAGGTCATGGATGCTATCTATGTGATTCCAATCTCTACCAATGGCCTAAAGGATAAATTTATTTGGTCCAAGGCAAAAAATGGGGAATATATGGTCAAACTGGGTTATGCAAATAGAAAAGACCAATCATGTGTTGGGGTGAATAGGGCTAGATCATCTACTGTTATCTCTTCTGCAACATGGAAATCGGTTTGGGTGATCAAGACGATCCCTAGAGTCCAACAATTTATTTGGCGTTTGCTCAATAACGCTTTGGCTACAAATGCTGCTCTCTTTAGAAGGAGGAGGTCTCGGGTTAGTAGTTGTCCTATCTACGAGATGGATGATGAAAGTACTGAACACTTATTTTTTCATTGCCCGTGGACTAGGCGTGTATGGTTCGGTAGCAGTTTGGGTGCCCGCTTTGATCCTTTCACTATGACTAATTTTAATGCCTGGTGGTTGCATATACTAGGTATGAAATCTATTACTCACCATGATATTTCTTTAATTTGCTGGACTCTTTGGTTTATGTGGAAACAGAGGAATGAATTTGTTTTTAACCATCTTAATCCAAATCCCTATGCTGTGGTGGAATTAGCTAGAAAGAGCAATGTTGATTTCTAGGGTCAGTATAACTGTGTAAAACCAACTCTGATGGTTTCGGACAGTACCAGCCCCCCTCAGGCTTGCTAGCGGCCCCCCTTGATGATTTTTTGAAAATCAATTTAGACGGTGCCTTCACTATTGGCAGGAATATTGTGACAATTGGAGTAGTATGCAGAGGTTCTTATGGTGATTTTAAGTGGGGCTATGTAGACAAAGTAAAATCTATATCAACCTTTATGACGGAGGCTCTTGCTCTCAAAAGAGTCTTGTTGTTAGCTATGGATTTGTGTCTTGATAAGGTAATTTTTGAATCTGATTGCCTTCAGCTGTGTACTTGTGTTAAGGCTAGGTGTCCTGACTTATTTGAATGGCAAAGTAGGAGTATTGTCCATGATATTATTTGTATGCTCTCTGACAAGGTTGGGTTTTTTGTTACTTTTATCCCAAGGCGGGGTAATAGGATTGCTGATCTTTTGGCAGCAAATGCTCATAAGGGGGTGTGCCCGATTGGGTGGGTTTCTCAACCATCACCCTCTTTGTCGTCTCTTCTAACCTTGGATGCTCGAGAGGCTAATATTATTATGGATGAGGCTTCCCCTTCATATTCTGATTCTGGAAGGATGTTTAGCTGATTTTTGTGAGACCTCTTCCTCGATGCGGTCTCTGTTTTTCCTCTGCATTCAGCTTTAGCCTGTTAGTAGTTGTTTGTATTTCACTTCTGTATGGACCCTATGATGTACGTGTTTGTCTTTATGGTAATACAAAGTATCTTTCAGACCAAAAAAAAAAATTAACAAGCAACAACTCACTCCGCGCTTTGTGAGGTTGCGACATCTATCTACAACATTTAAAAATAAATGATGCTCTTCAATTCATCAACCTACACTCTTCAAAGTTATCTTGCAATCATGTGTATATATATCCTGCAACATTTTGTGCAATTATGAACTTCTTAGCTCACGAACCAATCTTTGCAGCTCTAAGATAATTTATAAAAGAAAGGTTTTATAAAATAAATGATACCATTTACAAAATACACATCACATACCGACATTAAAGTGGTTGGATCACCTTTCACGTAATTCAATAAATTTTTTTTGCTCAAGACATAATTCAATAAAATTGTTGAAGTAAAACTGTCAATTATCATTTACCATACCTATATACTTCATCATGCAACTATGCACTTCATAATTGCTTCTATAGTTACCCCATTGTCAAGTATGTAATGAATTCAGACAAATTACACAAAGTAAGATTTGAAAATCTCAAAATGTCAACTCAATTCACTTCCAATAAAAGTTGTCCATCACTCAACAAATTAAGCTCTGAAGGGCTTTTCTTTTCAAGTACCCTTGTGGAAATGGGACGACGCTGAACGAATTAAGCTCTTTATGTGGATAACCTTTCATGAGCGTCTCCACACTAACTTATGGCGGAGCCAATGGTCACAATTTCTCCTTTATGTTCTCATTGCAATAAGGAAGTAGAAGACGTGATCCACATTTTACATGATTCTGAATGTGCACAATCCTTATGGCGTGCACTTTTAAAGCCAGAATATATAGTGAGTTTCTTCACTGCTCCCTTGAGGGAATGGGGAATTTTAAATTTTGAAAAGAATCTAGGAGTTCAATTGAAGGGCAGTTGGCAACAAATATGAGGGGTAACGATTTGGAGATTATGGAGATGGAGGAATGAAGCAAATGAGAATTTCGAGAAACCGATTAATCCATTTGAAGTTATTTTGAAAACCTGGAGGAATTGTGTCCAAATACAACAGGTTCCTACCACTTCTTTTATAAGATCTACGCAATATCTGTGCACTGGCGGCCTCCGATTGCAGAATGGATCAAATTAAATGTGGATGGTGCCGTGACTCAAAGTACGGGGCAGGCGGGATGAGGTGGAGTTTTAAGAGCTCAGGGAGGAGAATGGCTTGCTGGTTTCATCCACAAGATAGGATTCTGTTCGGCGTTCCAGGCAGGAGTGGGCAATTTTAAAGGGTCTTGAAATGGTATGGGATCTGGGCTTTCGCAACCACTGGAGATTAAATTCTGTTTTGTTCCAAGAGAAGGCAACAAGGTGGCTGACTCCCTTGCTAAAGAAGGCATATAGTATTTCTTGATAAGTGCCCTGTGCATTTACAAGCTCTGGTTTTACAAGAGATATTGGAATTAAATTCCCCTATTTTATTTTGCTTTACCTGTTTTGTTTTCATCTGTATCAAAAAAAAAAAAAAAAGGTACCCGAGATGGGTTTTAATTTTAATACTCTTCATGTGTATTTTTCGCTCTTTTCTTTAGATTGTCATATCGCTTGTTTGTAACTGTAAGTCGTTTATTTTTGTCCTTTTGGAGATTGTTTGGCTGTATACAAATAATTTTAAATATGTTCCTTTCAAGAGCATGGATGATGCGAGCGAAGCTGTTAGAATTACGTGAGGGTAAATGGACCCTAAAAAGTTTAATGAATGGTTACTGAAAACAAAACATCTTAGCTTTGTGACAGACATATACTAGCTAGTCCCAAGAAACAATCCACCTTCCTTGAAAACTTATCCTTAATCATACATAAACATTGTCCACAAGAAATCCCAACCTAGTGAAGTCAATAATTTACCGATCACGTGGTCATGCCCCATATCATCATTGCACAAAGCAAACAAAACCATATGACTCTGTCTGTTTTTATCTACATATACACACAAACTCTTATCCTTATACGTATATATATAAACCAGCGAATATGGCAAATTATTCCCACACGAAGCCATCTCGATCCAGTTTAGCGCCAAAAACGATGATGAGCTTGAAGCAAAGGATCATTGAGATGGCAAGGAAGTGGCAGAAAATAACTGCTAGTGGTAGAATTATTTCGTATCCAACTATTAGAAGAGACTCATCATCATGGGCAACAAATTAAATAAAGGGCACTTCGTAGTTTATAGTATAGATCAGAAGCGATTTGTGATTCCAATAGAATATCTAAGCAAGAAGGTGGTGAAGGAACTTCTGAGATGGTCAGAGGAAGAGTTTGGACTCGCAAGAGATGGACCAATTACGTTGCCGATCGATAGTACCATGTTGGAGTACGTAATCCCGTTAGTTGCAGAACATGTGCCTGAAGATGTAGAGAAGGCTTTGATCTCTATCTCTTCCATCTCATCATGCTCTTCTCATCATCTTCAGCTAACACAACAACCTATTATTATCTATGGTTTTTGATTCCCAAACCCTAGCTACGTACTTTGATCCTTCATGTATTTTGGTCGACTTGTGCGTAATCGTTTAAAACAAAGTATTCTCTAAACAAGTGAAGATGATTAACTATTTTCTCATCTACTACTTTCACGGTCCTGTAAATTCCATATCAAACAAACGATAGTGTCTTATCCACACTTGGATAATAATGCTACTTTTAATTTCAAGTGGTCCAATAATTAATGGTACTGTCTTGTGCTCCCTACTTTATTAAAGAAACATATAATTCAATTACCTCAGTGTTGTCTTCGTAAGCCATTTTTTATTTTGAGAAGAATTATTGATTCATGAGGAGGAATAATTTTGAATTGAAAATTTAAGAATTGATGTCTGATATAGCGACACCGATCGAGTGGTTAATGATCGTGAAGTGTGCATGGTTGACAACCACTGGAGCTTACACCACACAAATTGTACCTGGGTGAGAAATGATAATTTTTGGTGAGATAAGATATAAAGGAAATTGAAAATGCTTCAGAAGTTGTACGTACAACTACTATACAAACAAAAAAAAAAAGGAAAGAAAGAAAGGAATAACTATAGAATCATACTATTTCGTTGTCAATAGACTGTCACTAAATAATTACTGACAGAATTCTATATCTGAGTTAATCTAGCTGCTAATTAACTGTTTTTTTTAATTACAACTTTGTAATCTCAGTTGTGCCAGGACAGACACAATGGTGAATGCACACAAGGATCTAGAAAAAATATGAAACTAAAGTTGTGTAGTGGGAGGCATGGCATTCTCATCAGTCGCGTTCAAATTATCTTACATCCATGTGACCTAACAATACCATAAATATGGATAGTGTTATCGGTTGGTGATTCCTCAATCAGAGTTTGACGCTCTTTCACATATTCAATGAAGGATCCAACCCAAGCCCGCCCGTACAAAATTGAGTTTAAATCTTCAATCATATTATTTGAGTGTTACCTTGACCAAAAATATATATTATTACAGTATTATGCGTTTGGCAGTGGCACTTCATTAATTGGACGTCATCAATGATGAAAACAAATTAGATAAATATCCATCTGTTTTACTAGATTGATATCAATATGTTGATCCCGTAAATATATAATTAATATATATAACTGGTTTATATGTTCATCGAGTACGTTGATGATCATCACATCCCCAAAATCAGATGGAACATCAAGTTAGATTCGAATCCAAAATCAAGTTAGTTTAAGTTCCCTTTGAAAAGGATATTATTTTTAATGTTTGAAAGTAGATGCTATTATATTCTAGAATGCGTTTGATCTTTTTCAAAAGAGATCTCTACTTTTTTGACTGAAGAAATAATATTTTTTTATTCATCGCTTGTGTGTCATTCATGGAGAGGGGAAAGCATGCAACATAAAAGAGAGCTAGTATGGAGCTTGGTGGAGATGAGGTGGCGAGTGACTCGATCAGTATGTTGGAATTTGGGATATTTCAATAGCAACATTATTAATTACTTGTTCTTTTATTTGGTAGGCAACCCAATTTGCAAAACACATCCCACTTGTCTGCATTTTCTTTATATATCCCCATCCACTTTATCTCAACCACCTTAATAATAATAACAATAATATAATGCACTTGGAAAATTTGACAGTGTTGGGTCCTTGTTAGAATTTGCAAATATATATATATTTTCACACTTGAGTTAGTGATCGAATTGTCCTGCTTCATCCATGACGCTTGTAGCAATATATTCTCCTCAACTCATAGGCTCATATTTCTATATATGTTAATTAATTCAACATTAATAATCATTTGAGTCCATAGTGGATTATATATATTATATATATATATATATATATATATATATATATATATATATATATATCTAACTTATGGATCACATTCATGTACCACTTTAGTTCTTATTATCAATCATTTGGAGAAAAATTTGATAAAAAATATAAGTCACTTGTAAAGTTATTAATAATTGTTTTTCAATTTCACTCTTCTTGAGTGTAATGGAAAAACATTAATAATTAATTCAGGCTGAATTGGGGCTCCTATAAGCATGTTTTCGAATTTTTATCATTATCTAATAAGGTCAAATTTATGAAATCGTATCAATTTAAGACATAGCTAAAATATTTTTAAGTGCTTGAATCCTCTTATTTTTAGTTTATTTTCTTCTTATAAGTAGAAGTTAGCCAAACATATTTTTTTTACAGAAGTTTTTATAATAAAAAGAGCTTTTTGTTTTATACAAAGAAGACAAAAAAAAACGAAAAGCTTTCCTAGAAGAGTTTTTTTTGTTAAACTTTTATTAGCCAAAAACTCTTATCCACCTCGGGTCTCTCACTCACTCACTATCTTAGTCTAGCTTTCTCCCCACCATCCCCAAACACCATCACTCGCCATCTCACTCTTGATCTTTTCTCAATAGTCTCAAATCAAATAGAGTTAATCGATCTTCTCAATTTTCGTGTTGTCTATGATCAGGTTCTTCACAAGCTTCAACTGAAATTGAATCCTCAATTCCCCAACCCTGGCTCTTAAGCTATGGTGGAACTGTTCAATGTTGTTTATTAACCAAAAATGCTAGGTACCGCATCGAGTTTCTAGACATGGTTGAATCAACCTACCTCACATCTTTCATGGCATGGGTCCTTTTATTTCGCAAGAATAGTAATTCACTCTTCTTCTTTTGCCCATCTTCCAGGGTAAAAATAAAAATCCCACAATGTCCATTAATTTAGAAACAATCAGAATCAGACCTTGACCTGCTGTATTTTCATCTTTTCCAACAGACTTAGATTGTATTGTCATCGTTGTCAAACATGAGAAGGATGTAAAAATAAAGCTTTGGATGCTTCGTTGTGGTAAATCTGAATGGACTTTTCATAAGCTTAATAATTTGCAATACGATAAGGAGTTCCTTTATTCCTTCTCTTTTTTTGGTAAAGCTAATTTTTTTTAATGTTATTTTATAATATATCTTTTATAATAATTTTTATTAGAAAAAGTGATTATAACAAAAATTTTGTCAAACAGCTTATTTTTAATTTGAGTTTTTAAGCTAAAAAATTTATATAACCATCCAAACTCTTTTTTTAATTTTAGCTTAAAAATAATTTTGAACTTTAAAAAAAGAGAATGTTTACTCTTAGTATGTGAGAATAAGTTATAAATGACTTATAATAAGCCGTCCGGCAAGATATAAATAGTTGAATTTGAACAGGGAGAGGTAGAAGCTAAAGAAGCTAAGACCTATTTCTAGAAAAAGAGAGACCATAAAGAGACTCTGATATTTATTTTCGATTAGGACGCTGTGGCCACTCTGTGCCTTCCACTAACTCTGGCGGATGACTCTGAATTCCATTTTTCCTTTCTATTTAGAAAGTTGCATTAGGAAAATGATTATCGTCTCCCATTTCTTTTCCCCACAGAAAAGTACGCAATTATTCATAAGAAATAAATAATACAGTTCCCTTTTGAATATGAATTTCACTTAAAAAAAAAACTTAGTCTCTATATATTTGTTCGAAATTGATGTAATATACATTTAAAGTTGTACGACTCGTATTATGTTTCTAGTGTATATTAGAGAGAAGGAATAAATACCGTGGAAGATCCACTGGGGTGGGTTGTCAAACTAGTAGGGCTTTAACAGATTCAAAAAGTTCGGTTAAATTAGTAGACACCGCCACAATAATGATAATAAAAGATTTTATTGTTGAATACATTTAAAGATGATCAAACAAAATCAAATGTGTGTCAAATGGCAGAATAAAATAAAACGAAAAGACAACAGATGTCTTCAATTTCTGTATCAACAAAACATAAATGCAACAAAAGAAAGTTAAGTGATTCATTGATTGTTGACATTGTTGTTTGGTTGTTGATTCATTGATTGTCGACATTATTGTTGTTTAATTTGGTTGTTGATGGCACAGGGGCAAATGTCACCACATCATTCTTAACAAATAATGTTATGCTATATATCTCATATTCTTAATAAAGGTATAGTTTCCTAATATATATATAGAAATTAATAAAGCTAAATAAATTATTTTAAAGTATTTTAAAACTAATTTACCTTACTTATATACTAATAAATAATTTAATTATGTTTATAATTATTTCAAAGATATCATGTAACATTAAGGGCGAAATTAGGGAGGGCTAGGGGTGGCCCCCTAAAATTATATAAGAGAACCCAAATGTTTAGGAAATTATCTTTCAACCTCATAAAATTTCATGATTTTCATTTTAGTCTCTCCATGTAAAGATACGTGGAGGGACTAAAATAAAAATATTGAAATATTTATGGAGCTGAAATATAGTTTCATTAACATTTAAGTTATATTTTTTAATTTTCACCCCCAATTACAATTCCTAGCTCCACCCCTGTGTAACATATGTTATAATTAATCTCTTCTCGGATTCTAGATATAGAACTTAGTTTGGAGCTGAATTTTAATCTTAAATATAATGTCTTTTTCAATTTTATCCCTTTATGTTACATTTTTCTTCAAGTTAATATGACCAATTTGTAAAAACGTATATATTCCAATGTTATACAAAATTTTTTTAAAAAGATCATGTCACACATGTGATAATTAAATAATTTATTTAATTTCTATATTCTCCTCAAATTAGATAATTAAATAAGTCTTACATTAAGAATTAAAGCAGTGATTTATTTAGTTTTCTTAATAGTTACTACAAATTAGTCAACTCAATCTTAAATTAAAGACTAAATATAGTATTTTATTTTATTTTTTTAAACTTTACATTCTAAAACTGCCACATTACTATATTTTTGTAAATGAAGAAATGACCAATGGCATGACATATGATGAAGATCAAGGCGACGGGAAGCTAGCTTATGGCAATTGTGAAAGACCAATGGCCTTGTGTTTGGGGAAATTGTAAGGAAAGTTCTCAATTATATGCTCACTGCAAATTACTATTAATTTATAAGATCATTGACCTGCCGCGTCTTCCCCTTTTGAGTTTTGACTCCTTTCTTCGTTTCCACTCACATGTGACACATGCTTTCTGCCTCTATATGATCTCTTTCCCTTTAAAAAAGATTTAAAACAACAAATCATTGCAACATACTTTTTCACATTAGAGATTGCAAGATATGTTTTTCAAAATTAAGGTGTATTGCACAGCAAGGCCTTTAAAATTTATATACCCTTACAGTTGCTAATATAAGATATATTTGGAGAGTTAATCTTGGTCTTAAATATAAGACATAATTTTTATATTTGATAGGAGTGGAGCTAAAAATTGCAATAAGGAGGGTGGAAGTTATATAATGGAACCCAGATTTTTATGAAACTACATTTCAGCCTCATAAATATTTCAATTTTTCATTGTAGTCCCTCCACATAACTTTACATTGAGGGACTAAAGTGAAAATGATGAAATTTCTATGCAGCAGAATGTAATTTCCTAAAAATTTGGATTCTCTTATGTAATTTTAGGAGGGCGGGGCCACCGCTAGACCCCCTAATTCCACCCCTGATATTTGTTAATCTTTTATTAATTTACCCTTATTAAGGTTCCCTCAATAATAATCAAGGATGAAATGAAAGAAAAGAATTAAGCAAGATGACTAGAATATTTTAAGAAATATTTGTGATATTCACCAACTTAACTAACTTTCCTAATCTAATTAAATAAAATAAATATGTATTGTATAAAAGAGGGAGGAGTAATTTATAAACTCTATATTTAGTATAACTTTTATTAGGTATTGACAGAGATTATGCAAATGAAATGTAATACTCCTACTCCCTTGTATCCGCCGTTTTATAACATGACGCATTTTAGAATGTGTTCTTAATCTAATTTTAAATAATAGTAAATAGTTTTGTGTGTGTTCGTAGTTAATGAGAGTGGTAGGGGGAATTAAGATAAGGTTGAAGTTTAGTGTAATTAATGAAGAAAATATTGAAAATCACTTAAATTTTATTATTTATTTATACCTTGAAATTAGTTGGGAGTGATAAAGAAAAGATTTAGGAGTAATACTCCTCTAGCCTTTAATGTAGAACTTAATTAGGAGTTGTTTTGATTCTAAATGTAAGATCTTTTCTCATATTTATCAATCTTTTTTTTTTAAATTATCTCTATTGATATTTTCTCAACAATAATTAAATAAAAGAAAGATGAAGAGAATTAAAGAAGATTTGGATGTTTTAAAACAATATATCGTATTATCTAACTTAACAAACTTTCTTAATTTATTTAAATTAGTTAAATAGATACAAAGAATTTGGTCTCTCCTTTTCAACCCCCTTCTCTCTCCCACTTCACTTATGCCCTGTTTGGTACAAAGGAATTAGAGTGAGAGAATTGAAATTGGAAGTGAAATAATTCACTTTTATGCTCTTTGGTGTGTGAGAGCCCACTTCCACATGTGGAATTCACTTCCATAAAAAATGATGAAAGTGAGTTCCTTGGTAGACCCATCCCATGGAAGTATGGAACCAATCTCACTTCTAGGGAAGCGAAATTTATGGACCATTATACCCTTATATATTTTATTAGTTAACAACTTCGTCCATCTTGCATTATTATCCTACTTGCCTTCTCTACACCCACAGTGTGCATCTCCCTCTCTCATGGTGACGACAAGTAGGATGACGGAATTCTGATGGTGGAGGGCGTAAGGGCAACGACGACAGCAATGGAAGAGGGAGGATGGTGCTGCACTTACGATATCTGAGCTTCCTCCTTCCACATTTTTCGTGCACAACATCTTCCTGGCGTCCCCAGTTTTGGCGGCGACAAGTCTCTATAGCAAGAACTACGGAAGCTCTCCTTCTAAATAGCGTCCTTGTTGTGTTTGCTGTCTAGATCACAATGATGCTCCCCCATTTGAAAAGATATATGAGGTTGCGATTTGTGTTTTATGTTTCTATTTTTTGTTTTTAAATCGATCTATATCTCAAATATAAGTTTGATTAACTAGTTTATCATGCTTTGGTGGCTATCGCTAGTTATAGGGTGCTTCCAGCCAATGCGGTGCTGGATTTGGGCAAATGACGGGAGGGTTCAATAATAGCTTTGATTTGTTTTGGAAAAAAAAAAAATTATGGGTATTCAAGTCTTTTCCTAAGATAAATATATAAATAAAATATAATTAATACATCACCATTCTAAAAACACTGTAAAACCCACTTCTACCTCCAGTTCCAATTCTATTTCTATTTCTAGTTTAACTTTCACTTCCATCACTTTCATCAAAAACTCTACGAGGATACGAAATGGCATTCATCTTTACCTGTCTTCACTCCCGCTGCCCCAATTGTGAACAATTGCACCTTTTTATATTAAAAAATAAATTAAAAAGTCAGAGTTAGTGAGAAGATGTGATGGGGAGAGGGAAAAAAAAAAGACAAACTCGTTCTTAGTACCAACAAATTCTTCGTTAATTTAATGTTCTCGCCGTGAAAAATGTTAAGTGTAGTACATCTTGGTAAGTTCCTTCCACCAAACAAGATCTCAATAATTTATTTTAAATTTTATAATATATTGATAAAATTTGCCAAGTGATGAGAGTTAGGAGTAATAATAGTACATAAGTATATATATATATATTTTTTTTTACAAAAAAGAAATGACAAAATAGTTCGGGGGAGGGAGCTGTTGGATGGAACGTGAATACCACCACGTACGTCAGGTAGTGACATCTAAGCAATGACGTAGAGGGGCTTTTTGGGGTTGTAGTCGTATATATATAGGAATAAGCTCGCATTTGCTTCTCTCACAATTCAATTCAGATTCCGAACCAAAAGTGATTTGGGATTGCCTTCGTTTCCTTGACTCTATAACTCTGTCCATCATCATTTCCAGTTTCCTTCACTTCATTCCATACAGTTCTTTCCTCCAACTCGCCTCTACTCTTCAATCCATAATTTCCATCTCTTTCCCGTTTACTCTGTCGTATAACTTGAATGAATATGGAAAAAGAAGCTCAACAACAGGAACAAGTTCTGTTGCATCAGTCCGATGCCGGCTTCAAGCCCCCTCTTTCTTCTTTCTCCATCCATATTGACGTCGTCCGCGTCTCCCCAGACGACGGCGGCGATGACCACCATCACCACAACCAAACTCTCATCAAAGATTCATGGCTTCCCATTACCCAGTCAACTCATGGTAATTCCTTCTTTGCAGCTTTTCACATCATTAGTTCCAACCTCGCTTTCCCAGCTCTCATCATGCTTCCCTTTGCCTTTGCCACTATTGGCTGGTGCGTTCCTTTCTTCCTTCACACTTGGCTTTTCCTCAGTCAAATAAACATATATAATTATATGTATCAACAGCTTCCTTTTTTTGGTTAAAAGCTTAGACTCGTTCTTCTTTATATGCATAAATATACTTTCGGCAACTAGCTTTATTAATAATTAAATCAGCTGTATCGCCATCGCCACCGTTTACGGCAGTTTATATATTAGTATTATTCAAACCCAGGGTTGACCCATGGTAGACGGAACGGGTTTCCCATCCGTTTTTAACTAGATGGGAGAGCTAGTTTTTTAATAGTTTATATTTTCTTAAAAATATTATTTTTAATAGGCATTGAATCTAAAATATAAATGATATTTTAGTTATTTTTTTTAAAAAATGGTTTTCTTATTTTAAAAATCATCATTATATTAAAACTTATGAGCTCTCCCCCTAATAAACAAAGTGAAACATGGACATTGCCGATGAACAAAGTTTAACAATGGAGCTTGCAGGGCATGGGGCAGCGTGTGCTTGTCGGTGGCATTTGCTTGGCAGCTCTACACCATATTCCTCCTCCTTCTACTCCACGAATCCGTCCCCGGATTTCGCTACAGCAGATTCCTTGTCCTC
Organism: Acacia confusa; assembly: GCA_037074495.1. Lineage (NCBI taxonomy): Eukaryota > Viridiplantae > Streptophyta > Magnoliopsida > Fabales > Fabaceae > Acacia > Acacia confusa. Next base: position 37,842,572 of record CM073502.1, on the reverse strand, counting down.
GCCATGGCTGCCTTCGGTAATTCACTGTTTCCCTACAAAATTATTTATCTCCCTTTCTGGCACTCATGGTTGTTGAAAAATCAAAAGGTGATATTCTCATATTCATTGTCATGCAGGTCAAAGGATAGGTAAGGTGGCAGCACTATTCCCGGTGATGTATCTATCAGGAGGAAGCTGCGTGATGCTTATTATCACTGGAGGTAGGACCATGCAGCTATTTTTCAATACCTTGTGTCCTGAAGAGTCGTGCCTCGCGCCCCGATTGAGTGGAATCCTGTGGTTCTTGGTGTTCACATCCATAGCCATCCTCATCGCGCAGTTAACTCCGACCCTGAACTCCGTCGCCAGCGTCTCTCTCGTCGGAGCCATCACCGCCGTCACTTACTGCACCTTGTTCTGGGTTCTCTCCATCTCCAGTGGCAGGCCCGGCTCCGTTTCACTCACTTCCTCTCTCTCCCAGCTTGGGCACGATCACTCCACTGTTTACAACTTGTTTACCATTATCAACTCCATTGGCTTCATCGTACTGTCATTCAGAGGCCATAATGTTATGCTTGAGATCCAGGCGACGCTACCTTCAAGCCCGGAGAAACCATCCAAGGACTTGATGCGCAAAGGAGTGATCATGTCGTATGCAGTCATAGCCATGTGCGTGTTTCCTCTCGCAATTGCAGGATTCTGGGCATATGGAAACCAGGTAGGCAATAATAGCACAACCGCAAACCCATTGCTGCAGTGGAATCTACACTTTTAAAATTGAATTTCAAATATCTAAATTTAATACTTTTAAATGAAAAATAAACCTTTTTATAAAAAAAAAAAATTGATAGGTAAAAAATTATTTTTATTTTAAATTTTGTACACATTAAAATAATGGCATTTTTTATTAAAAAAAGTAGAAGAAAAAATAATAATAATCTGAAATATCCAGATTAGATCTAACTGTTTGAAATGGAGATGAGTTCTTGATGCTCATCATCGCTACTATAAGCACTAAAACTGGTTCTAACCAACCTTGTGTAAAGTTCCATTGACTCAGTGGTTTCCTCGATTAATAAAGGAGAGGTTTTTAATTTAATTTCCAGATTCCGGCCGACGGAGGAATGATGGGGGCATTTCAACAATTCCACAGGAAGAAGTTCACGGCGGGGTTCTTGTACCTGCTGATAACAATACATTGTTTGAGCAGCTTCCAAGTCTATGCCATGCCTGTATTCGACAACCTGGAGCTGAAATACATAAAGGCCAAGAAGAAGAGATGCTCCAGACTAGTAAGGATGATCTTGAGATTAATGTTCGGAGCGTTAACGTTGTTTATAGCAGTGACATTTCCGTTCTTGCCAAAGCTGGCTGCTTTGCTAGGAGGGATGACTTTAGTGCCCGTTACGTATGCGTACCCTTGTTTCATGTGGGTGGCCATCAAGAAGCCTCCAAAAGGAGGCACTGTGTGGTGCTTTAATGTCGTTCTGGGTTGCTTCGGATTGCTTCTCTCTGTTCTTCTGGTGGCCTCCTCCATTTGGACTCTTGCACACCATGGCCTACACGCTACTTTCTTCAAGCCGTGACCCATTCATTAACCCACGTTTGTTGTACTTGTATTCAATGTAACTACCATTAGAATCCCCTTTTTGATTAGCCCCGTTCATTAACCTGTGTGAACCTTTCTTTGTTGAGCAATTTGACTTCGTCCTGAATTTCATGCCAACAAACTAAGGGCGTCTTAATCAAGGTGGGCCATACCTAACTGTTTGCTTTGTTTTTTGGTCGATATGTGTAATAGATTAGCCAGTAAGTAGCGTCTTACGTTAGCAATTTGGAAGTTATGGCGTAGGTAAAAGTTGTTTAGGTATTGATAAATGTATAGTTGCATTACTTTAATGATTACTTTTCAATCTGGATATTGATGATCTGACTTGCTTGGTTCATACATGTCTATAAATAAAATGTGTATCTTATATGAATATTCTTTTCTTGCATCTCCTTTGGTCTTTATTATAAGGTACCAACCACTATTTCTCACAAGCAAGGAAATGGAAGTTAAGTTATTAAATTTGTTTTAAAATAATAAATATTCCCAACTTTACCCCTACTTTAATGATGTGAATTTAAAGAGTTAGTTAAAAATGAGGGTATAATTGGAAAATAGTAATAAATGAATTGGTTAAAAGTAGTTAATGCCTTATAATAATGACCAAAATATTTTGGTAGTTAGTGCCTTATAATAAGGACTAGAGGGAGTATATATTTTTGTTTCTGAAATACTAGAATTTACACCATCACATAAAGTAAATGGGTTTGAGTCCTCTCATAATTTTGTCTTTTTTCTTTTTGGGAATCTCATCTCCGTCTTGAAATTAAGAAACATAGATAGTCCAGATTTCATAAAATTATTATTTTAAGCACAAATAAATAAATTTAAACTGCTAAAATCTTATCTACACAATCCATAAGTCATAATTTTACAACACAAAAAAAAATTATAAAAGTTAAATTATAAAATAATATAATAGAAATATTAAGAAAATATTAAATCTAGACCATTCATTTTTTATTTGAAGATGGAAATGAGATTTTGAAAAGAAAATGAGCAAAATGATTATGAGAATACCCTCTTATGATATAAACACCATTTGAATCCAAGGGGATGAAGGGAAGAAGATACTCTTAAAATCATGTTTCTTCTTTTCTTCTTAGATTCCTAACTCCACTCTCAAATAAAAAATAAATGATTTAGATTTAATATTTCCTAAAGTCATGATTATAGTATTTTATAATCTAATTTTTTAAAATTTTGTTTGAGTTGAAGTTATATACTGTATAGATCAGATTTTAATTTATTTATTTATGTTTAAAGTAATAGTTTTATAAAGTATGAAATTTGAACCATCTATATTTTTTTTAATTTAAGAGTCGAAATAAGATTCTAATAAGAAAATGAGACAACAAAATTCTGAGAGAACCAAACCCATAGTGAAGGAAGGGGGGAGGGAATATTTTATTGAGTTTATTTTTTTAAAAAAAAAATGGGCATGTGAAATTATAAAATTTTATTACTGTGAAAATGTAAAATTATAATAAATTTGATATTTTAATTTTTAAGTAAACCGGGGATGTTTATAAATTTTTTTAAAAAAAAAAAAAAAGAAGAAGAAGAGAGAGAGAGTTATGCTTTAAAATTTCAATTCAAGGGAACGTAGAATAATAAAGTTTAAAACAAGTTATATAATTTATAATTAACTTATTATAGTATTTTTGTTTGAGCTATATGTAAGTGGTATGCTTTTGAAAGATAAATTGTATTAGACACCTTTTATAAATAATATACTTTTTGAAAGGTGAATTTCCTTCCAGAGGATAAGAAGCAGATTTTATCACGTGAATTACATCAAATGACAATTTTTATAGCATGAATTTCTGAGTCATTAAGCAAAAGTTATTCCTGGTCCAAAAAGTCAAACATCGGTTACCAGTTTTCAAAAGAATCTTTATACATGACCAATCGTGACAAGGCCAGACTTTCTTAACGGTCATCCTTTATCAACATATAATGGACTCGGTCAGGCCCAAAAAGTTCCCATCTCTCTCTTTTTTTTAAAAAAAAAAATATATTTGATTATTCGACAATAGTCCTATCCTACCAACCCTATTAGATCAGAATGAAAATTTTGTCCTCAAAATACTCATTTAAAACAAATTTTCCATTAAGAAATAATACTTCCAGTCATTGATTAAAGATCCGCTTCATAGTTTAGTTTTTTCATCAGAGTATATCTTATATCAAGAAGATGAAGTAACATAAATCCATCCACAAGCATATCAAAAGAATGATATTCAAGGAGAAACTGCGGAGTGAAGAAAAGGTGTATTTACTTAGTAATGAAACAAACTGATAAGCTAAAATAGATTCTACAGAAGCATGTAGTGAATCCCAGCATGGGTAAGGAAAACAAAACAGGAATTGAAAATGCACATAGGATTGTGTGAGAATGGGATGATGAGAAGGAGAGAAGAGGCTGGGAAACTGTACCAGTTCAGTGAGCACAAAGCAAAAGGAGTAAAATATTGACATCAATTGTAGAGACAAGAATGGGTCAAGTTATTAAGTTTTCCGAGCTTGTTGCCGTGGACGGTGACAGAACATCGGACTCTTCGATAGAATTTAGAGCGAACCAATGATCCGAGGATGTGAGCCCTTGACCTCACAACAAATGTGAGATTGAGCGGCAAGGCCACGTTCTTCTTCTGCTGCCTGGCGGCGGCGAGTGCTGACACTACTCCATACACCGGCACTTGGTGGCCTGACACCACCACCATCACCTTCCTCTCCCTCTTCCTCTTCACATAGAATTTCTTCATCTGTTTTCACATTCAAATTCCTCTCTTACATTACACACCCAACATGCCATATAACCATGACACACACTCAAGCAAAAGATTGTTCACAATTCAAACTTCAATAATTTTTGACATGAGGACCACTTTAGTTGAGACTCTTGTCTCTGTCACTATAATGACTAGCCATCATTATATCCTTGTTGTTGATATACACACAAATTATGAAGCCATAAGGATTCTGTGTCTAAAGATCCACAGCACTCAATCCCAACACATCTAATGTTTGATTATCTCATATGAACTTTGGATAAGTACACTACAAACAAGAAATCAAGTATGCATAATAAATTAATAGTATTGGGAATACTATCTGCCGTGAAAGATGAAGATCCTGTTATGTGAAGTGTCTGTTTGAGTTGGTATTAGAAAAACATGTTCATATAAGTCGAGATTAAACTCCTCTTACATACTTATCTCATAAATTGTAAATCACGTTCAAAAAATAGTTTCTATCACTAACCCAAACAAATAGAAAAATAGACCAAGGTTGATGGGAATTGAGTAGTGCAAAGTGTTTCTCATAAATAACTATTACTTCTACAACGAATTCTTTCACGCGCTTTCTCTCTCCCAGTTCTCCTTCTCTGCCTTGCAACTCCTCTTCTTCATTTTCTCATCGGCGGCATGTTCCACCATCACATGCCGCCAGCGGGCATCATTTTTAAACCACGGCTGCATCAGAAAGGTAGATCGGAGCTCGGATCTTCTAGCTGTGACCTCCTTCATCTGATTTGTGCTAGCTGTGGTCTTCCCTCGTCTTTAGGGCGAGATTTTCATCTTCCTCTCCAGATCTATCTCGAGACGGTGAGATCTATCCTCCTCGCCTTTATGCGAGCTTATGTGTGTTCTTTTTTCGTTTGGTTATGGTGTTGGGGTTTTGTGGTGGTGCTTCTAGTTCGTCAAGAAATATGCAGATCTGTGAGATCTGCTTGTGAAGAGGTGGAGTTTTATGTGTGCTCATCATCACCAGATTTGTTTGATCGGTGGAGCAGAAGTATTCTTCAGGATTTCATGGATCTCCTTGCTGAGGTTGGGTCTTTTATCATCTTTACCCCCATGTTGGGGTATATGTGTAGCTGATTTAATTGCAACTATGGCTTATAAGAAGGCGTGCCCTATCGAGTGGGTTCTATAACCAACACCTCCTTCTTTATCACTTCTAACCTTGGGTATCCTGGAGATTGATGTAGTCTTTGAATCTACTTCTACTCTCGTTTCTTCACTGGCTGATGTTCGGTTCACTTTGTATTTGGGTTATAGTATTGTAATTTTTTTGGCTTTGTTTGTATCTGTTGTGTCTTTGTTTGGGTTGTATCTTCAATTTATTTTCATGTATTGTATTTGCTTGCAGCATTAATATAATTATCTTTTGACCAAAAAAAAAAAGGTGTTTCTCATAAATAGTACTAGAGCTTAATGCTTGAAAGAATAGATATTTAAAAGGTTTGAAATAACGATTGCAACTCTTAAAAATAATTTTTTAATAATTTGTATATGAAGTAAATATATATGAGAAAAGAAGTTTTATTTCAATTTATGTAAATAAAATTGGTCATAGAGTTCGTGTGTTTGGTTTGAGGAGGGATGGAAGGGAAAGGAGGCTTTTTATCAAATTGTTATTAATGAAAATAATATTTATTTTAGAGTGTATTTTTAAAGGGAAAATATTTTCTCATGTAGCATGTCACACACACATGAAATGGTGGGACCCACATATACATATAAAATATATGTATATGTGGGCCCCATCATTTCATGTGTGTGTAGGAAACTTTTTTTTTTTCCTCATGTAACATGAAAAAACCAAAACCCATTTTTAAAATATTGAAAACAGTTTTATGAACAATCTAGACAATATGACAAAAAAAAATTATTTCCCCTCTCCCTCCCTCAACCCATCCCTTCAAATCAAACAGACATTAACAGTGTCTTTGATTGGAAGGAAGGAGATGGAAATGAAGGATTTTTATCAAATAACCATTAATAAAAAGAATATGATTTTTAGAATTTTAAAAAAATTTCATAGATAATTTCATCAATATGTGATATAAAAATATATCTTCCCTCCCTCGGTCCGTCCAGACAAACCAATCCCACGGAATCCTAAACAAATATAGGGATGAATAAATATATGGATGGGTATTGATGGAATACATAAAGTGGGGCACACTTGCCAAGGAGAACTGAGAAAAAATTGATGAAGAAGAGCAGAGATGGAAGCAGGACAAGCAGCTTTTATAACAAAAACCACCAATCAAATTCAACTGCTTCTGTATCTTTGTAGTCCCCGAAGCGGCATTTGACCCCGCCAGCCCCAATCAACCAATATGTCTTAATGTCTTAAGTCTTAACTTTACCATTCTAATTTTCACTTTCCACCCAAGTCTAATCTCTAATCATCAAACGGAGTGAACAATGAAATGTGGGATTACTAGTTTAACTCCTGCTTTGTGTCTCTAAAACATCAAAAGCTACTTTAATTTTACCTGGCCGGACGCGAGGCTGAGTTGGTAGTAGTGAAGTTCAAGAGGGGTGGCAGTGACGTGCACGCCGAAGAACGTGGCTGGATTTCTGTAAAGGATCCTCACCGTTGAGTTCAACGACAGCATATCTGTTGGTACTCCTGTGTCATCACTCCCAGCTTGGATATTCAAGTTCTCGAACACTATGCTCTGCCCTCCCCAGCATTCCATTTCACAAATAAAATAAATATAACAACTAACGTCATGAGCCAGTACAAAACAATCAAACGAAGACTTGTTCAAAACCTAACCCCAAATCCAACAGCAAAATCAACAAAGTGGAAATTAAGAATTTGATCTGACCTTTACTAAAACTTTAGGGCCGTAACTCTTGCTGGCTCCCCAGAGTATGAGAGAGAAGGCCGCGAAGAAAAGCACGAAAAGCAGGAAGAAGCATAAGTACAAGCGGAAGTTGTTGCCGGAGCCTTGATCGGCGTCTTCATCGTCGTCGTCACCGTCGGAGTGTTGGGACTGGTGAAGTTTCTTCCAGGAGGAGAGGTTTCTGGGGTTTTTGAGGGAGACGGAGAAGCGAGAGGTGGAGGATTCGCGAGAGTGATGAATAGGGGAAGAATGGTAGTAATGGTGAGGGGAGGCAAGAGGACTGGAGCCGTAAGACATTTTCTCAACATCCAGGTTGGAAGGGCTCTGGACGTAGTAGAGCGGTCTCCGAGGGGATCGGGTCGGCCACGACTGGTCCACGCTCACCTCCGAGTCTGACTTGGCGTGCATTGTGCCTTCTCCTGCCATGGAAGGAAGACGGAATCAGTGTTCCCGAAACAAATTACGAATCTAGTTTCACATTTTATTATTATTATTATTTTTTAAAGAAACAGAGAGTAAGACGATTTCGATCACGTTAAGGTTTACTGTGGAAGAAGATATGGAAAGGGAAGAAAGATTTTGAAAAGGAAGGGAGACAGGAGTAATACCCAGAAGAGGTGAAGTGGCTCTGCTCTCAACTGTAACGCGCACGCTAACTACGGACAAGAGAATATTTGTTTTGAAACTCCAACACGCTTGACCTTTTGCTTATTTACGTTTCCAATATTTTATTAGTAAATTCCCGAGTTCAAACTCGTGAATCGTGATTACCATTTTTTTTTTTGGTAAAACAACGGCGCAAAAGCCTTATATTACTCCGATTACAATTTATTTTTATTAGTAAATACTCTTATCTTAAATACTTCTTCCACTCTTTATTATAAGACACCAACTAACAATTCTCACATACCAATAAAAACAGTTAAAGTCAATAAAGTTGTCATAGAATTTAAATAATTTTCAATATTACCCATACTAATTACACTATATTCTAATATTCTATTAATTATTACTCTCACCTACTACCTTTATTAACTAGGGGCATACATGGAAAAAGATAATTAATACTCATTGGGAACAAGCAAGTGCCTTATAAAAAAGACCAAATAAAGTTGCTAGTTAGTGCCTTATAATAAGGATCAGAGGAAGTATAAGATACAATTAATTTTTTAAAAAATATTAAATAAATTACTTAATAATATGTATTCTTAGATAGTCCAACCAATTATTTTGAAGAAAAATAAAATAAAAATGTTCTAAAGTAATTTAATTAGTTTCCTTAATTTTTGTAAAAATAATTAATTATATATTATATTTAATACACAATACACATTATAATCATCATTTTATTTTTTTTATGGAGAAGGTTAATTTTATAAGTAACTATTTATATGGAAACCGATGTTTAGTTTGCGGGGGAGAATAGTGTAATTAATTACAAAAAACGTGTGTGACAGTGGTACAACACTCTGGCTAAGATGGATTTGGCTTTCCTCCTATACCCCTTATCATCATTTTTTCTGTATTGATAGATTAAGATCTCAACAGTCCAAATTTATCATATGATTAAATTATTATTATAAGGAAAAATGAAGGAAAATGATGGTAAAAGTAGATAATAAATTTAGACTGTTGAGATCTTAATCCAACAATACTAAAAAAAAAAAAAAGATGGTAAGAGTATAAAAAGAAAGCCAAATGCAGCTGAGATGACAATCAGGAATGATTGAACGGTGAGCTTCACTGTTGGTTCGCGCATACAATGGGAGTGGTGCCGTTGTTATATAATGAAGGCAGGCCGTCCAGAAGTATGTAGTTCTTTTAATGCAACAAAGATACACTTGAATCCCAAATTCAAGGAGGTGACCGAATTTATATCAAGGTATGTTGTCATGGTGTCTTGAATTCAACTTCGTTCGTACTAATGTCCTGCCTCCATGTGTTAAGAACTCATTAACTATATGTCTTTAGTGCTGACCATATACCTACACCAACAATGACTTCACTGACTCCATCTATTGGGACTCAAAACTAAACAACTGCTGCTGAATCAATCTTGCGAAATACCCCTAGCATTAAAGTTTCAGACATATCTCTTTAGGAAGTTGTACGTCCCAAAATTGTATTTTAAGCATTGTTTCCTTTCAATACATAAAAACTAATTGAGCTTCTATTCCTTTGCAGGGCAAATATTTTGCTGTCATATGTCATTTAAAGAAATTGCAAACACAGGATGGGTGGTTTTACAATGGCTGCGCAAGGTGTGGAACAAAACCACAAATCACCAATGGCGTAGCTTCATGTGCCAACAACTATTGCAAGGGCAAAAAATGTTCCATCCAACCAAAGTATGATAATTTCAACAACTAATTGATTACACCTCTTTACATATACCATTAAAAAAAATGCGACTAATGAGGGTTTTTCCACTGGCTTCGACTGACCTTCCTCATTGCTGATGATTCTGGAACTGCTTCAATAGTGTTTTTTGATAAGCATGCATCAGAGTTGCTAGGAAAGACAACTGCCCAACTAAAGGCAGAAATACCTGAGGTTATATTCCAACTTTCTAAAATAAATCACAACATTTTTTCTGTCTTCTAACACTGTTTAAAATGATGCCTTTTAGAACCAAATCTCTTTCGCATTTCCAAAGGAGATAGATAATTTGGTTGGAAAGAAGATGATCCTGAAGCTGAAACTTAATAGTTACAACAAAAACCACCCAAATTCCAGTGTATCGGTGGCAACGTATGCTGAAGCAATGGATCTCAATGATGCATTTGATGTCGCTGCTGCTGAGGTTCAATACTTACTTTTCTCCAAATCTTAGTTGTTTTAGTTGAACTTTTAGTATCTTTCTCATAATTATAAGTTTTTTCTGTCTAGGGTCCTCAAACAAGTGTCAACTGCGATGGTGATGAAGAAGAAATCATATTAATGCCAAATTGCATTGAGAAGAATAAAGCAACTGCAAGTGTTGAAACAAATGTCGCCCACACTGAAAGCATATCTACCATTGACCTTCCCGACATTTCTCTTTTTGAAGACCATAATCTTGTACCCTCAAAGGGCAAAAGAAAGGTCACTTCGATAAAAGGTTCTGCAACAGGTTTGAGCACAGCCACATATGGGCCATCCTCACCAGCCAAAACACCCTCGAAACCCTTAAAATCAATCAAACAGGAAAAAAAAATAATCTACCTTCATCACTTGCATCTATTTCTTACTCCGTTTTTCACATCATCTTTTGTATTCATCCACTCTCTTTTGCTATCCCTTTTGGTTTTTTGATTGTAACGTACTGAACAATGTCTTTACATTCAAATGTGTGCTTGGTGTACGACGGGTTGGCCCTATTCTGATGTAATGGGCTGCAACCACTTAATCACATGGAAGTACTTTTTTTTGGATACTTCATTAATGTATTATATCAAGTGTCCTGCAGCAGATGCAAATACTATAATTTGCACCTGCATGTGTATATTAAAAGATATTCAATGTGTTCCTTTTACTTTCAATTGCTCTTTCCATATTTGATTCTCACGTTACTTGATCAACTTGCATCACATACCCATTACTACACATGAAAAATAGTTACAACTTCTCTTGCTTCAGCTCATTTACATTTACATATAACACGTTGAGGACATATCGAAACTATTGTTAATATATCTACAATTATTGTTACTTTTAGCAGCATAATTAATATAATCAACTTGACTGAATAGCAAGTTGTCTTCTTTTTATTTCAGTCAACTACATGCCCCAAATTCCTCCATCTCCTCTTTACTTTTATTTGAATTTTTTCTGGCCTAACCTATTGTTATTTATAGTCCTTATATCATTCACTGTTATTTGTTTTCCTTCCTTCTCTGAATATTACTAAACAATAGAAGTTTTAGATATACAACGCTTAATAGTTTTGTCTTCTTGAGTGTCAATTTGACTTCTTTTTTGGGACTTGCCATCTCCTTTATGAACAGAGATCTGTTGTCAGAAAATCATGCATTGTTGACCATTTCGTTCACAGGTATGGGCATCTCAATTCACTTTTATCATCATGCTCTTAAATTACTTCCTATTCCTAAGAAACGTGTGTGACATATGCTTCTGTCTACAACCTATCTAAATCTATATTTTAGTCATATTAAACAAGTTATTCGTTGTAGGTGTACTTTCCAATAGTCATGGAACCCTTCTCATCACAAGTACCTAGGCCAGTTGTCCTTCCTGACATAGATCATATCTACTTAATACACACAATACTGTTTGACATAAATGCCTTCATCCTCTAGAATATTAATTACTATATTCCAAACACTTGCATCTCTAACTTAACTCCATTCATATTAACAGCAACCATTCTGCTCTTTGCATCGTGCATTTCGTTTATGCAGCAAATATATTGAAGCAAACCTTAAACCACAGGTAATACTGATATCTGTTTGCATTCCTTTAATTCTTCATTTTGTCCACCTAAAACTTTTCTTCAAATTCTTTAACAGGTTTCTAAGATACAGTTTTCACAGGTCAACACAGTGCACAGCGCAGCTAAACACCTTCTACAGTTATTGAATCTCAGGTATTCCTTGCTTTTTACTGAGCTCTAACCTTTCTGCTCTCTATTTGTTTGAACAACCGAACAAACTACTTCATCGATAATTAAGTGACCTGTTCCCTTCTTTCCTTCCTTTAATGTAACAACAAGAACCTCAAAGGCAATCTTCATCACACCCACTGGATCCAATAATGACTGTTGCATTATGCTCTTCAAAAAAATAAAAAAGACAACCTCCTCAAGCAAATCTACTGTACATCAATTCCTTTTTCCTTTAGTTTGGGCAGCTGATTTGTCTATCTGTTTGTTCATGCATATATATATAAATTAAACATTTATATCATACATTATAGACCTCAAAAGATGAGATAGAATACAGTGAAAGAATACATCATTATCCATTAATTAAGCTTTTTCATACATTGTACCCATACTTTTCCTTTCTCAGAAAGTACTCTGTAACATATTACCTTGGCCCCCTGTTTGTCTACATTATGGTGGTAATAGCAGATCTCTTCTTAAGGTTAACACAAACTAAATATGGACCTTAACTTCATCAATACAGAAATATGTTTGGCTTCTTAAGAACAACCATATGGATGAAGATCCTTCATATTTGGTTGGAAGCAAAAAAACAATGAATAATTCATACAGCATACTTGGTCTACAAAGTTTAAAAACATACTTTCAATTCCGATGACATATCATAGTTTTATTGTTATAGTAAATTACATCACACCTCTTCCAATAGTCAACCATATAAACAATCATGAACCAGTAAAATCTCCTCCCTTCACATCATTTTTATCTAAGCGTTAGAATATGCCCTCAACAATTGAATTTACCTTTCTTATCAAGTCTTGTCTGTTCATGTAAGACTAAATATTCAAGCACATGAATTCAACTGTGGGTAATTCCAGACATCTACCTCCAAATCATTCAAATGCACTTGCTTAGGAGATATAAAAAGCCCTTCATTTTTGTTGCCACCATTTAACTTTCGTTTTCCATCACCTTAATTAAGCATAACAAAATAAATGACCATAGGTGCATCAATACATCATATAGTTACTTTGCAATTGCATTCATAAACAAAATAGCTTATTATATACATCATACATCTTACATATCTGGTACATGGCTTCGATCACTCATTGATGAACAAATATGATATTCAATATAACTTTTTTTCATTGCACCAACATTAAATACATGTGGCCTTCACCAAATGCAGAATTCTGAGAGTCACAAATTTTTGCGACATCCTTATTTGCACATAGAGATGAAGAAATATGTTTCATAGTTGCGTTGAATTTTCATTTTATGTGTTGATATGTTAATTCTTCTCTTTCTCTGCATATTGATGTGTGATATCAATAATCATACAAGTGTGTGTGTATCTGATTTTTAGAATGGTTTTGCTGTACAATAAACCTTTGTTGGTTGTGTTGAATTAGATAAAACCGTTGTCCTATTTCTTTGCTTCTATCCTCATCTACTTCTCGTGACAACACTCATGATACACCCTTATTACAACTAAATCCTTCACAACACACTGCTATACGCTCATCAAAACACAAAAAAAAACACATTTACTATCATTATTGAAATACTATGGACATTTAAAACACACCATTCCATTATATATCATTAGACTATTTATCACATTAACTTTCCTCCTTCCTTGCAAAGCAATCAGGGTTATATTCATATTGACATGATGGTCTTCTTCATTTGTTCTCATACCTTCCTTACTGTTTCTCCATTTTGACTTATTTATAATTCGTCATCTTCATTAATATCCTGCGTTATTTACAACTAATGATTGTATTTTTAGGTTAATTTGTGTTGATTGTATTAAAACAAATATTGAAGCATTATTGTCGGAGTGACTGTATCTACGTAGCATAGACTGTAAAGATTGATTGACTTTACTTTAAAATAATATCAACTTCATATGAGCGTCCATCTCTAACCTAATACTATATTGCTGCATCTTCAGATCTCTTTTGTAAATAGTTGTTTGCCCTTGTGTTGTTCTCAATATTTTCAACTACTTCCAACAATTATTTCCACTTGCATACGTGTCTACATAATTTTTTTGACGAACAGGTAAAACAAATTTCATTACCACAATAATTCGTCATTCAATTCTTTCATTTGTTTGCATTCGCTTCCATACATCAACTTCTACCTTTCTAATCAATCACACAAGTTTACCAACACCATTGACATGTCATTACAATATTAACATGTTGCACTTCATTTAAACTATGCATTCATTATTGACGCAAGCTATAAATAAGCTCCACTCATTATTTGCCATTTAATTATTAATTTCATTGACATATTGGCATATTTGGAATTAAAAAACCATAACCTAAGCTGATATATGTTTCCTTTAGTACATTATTTCAGTCTGTATTCATTTAATCTCAACCCCACGATAATCGCAACAAAACCTTTGTAAATGTACATAGAAGAATTAAAACAGTAAAGAAGGAAGTATACAATTACTGCAATGTAATAGACACTAAATGAATTGACTGCTTAATTCATGCATTTGGAGAAAAGTTGTTCAGTTAAAAAATAATTTCACCGCAATTCACTGTGCAATTATGTACAAAAATGATCCATACAAATTCAAAATTTTTAAAATTTCCTTTCAAATTTACAATATACTATTACACTTTCAACATGGTCAAGTAGATAACCATCTCTATTGTAATTTAAAAAATACCAATATCTACCTTCATTAAAAAGGGCTTCAATGGAACATAAGCACCACAACAGAACAATCTAACAATTATTGTAAACAATGATAAGTTCACAAAAATGAGTGTGCACATTAATACATACTTGCGTACATGAATCACGAATTTTTTATTACTCTTTTTAACAATTACAATTTATTATTGTACGTTCTACACTCATTTTAACAATTACAAATTATTATTGTACGTTCTGCATCTTATAGCAGACCATCATTTCTATTCTAATTCCAAAAATACAAAAAATAACAATATTTGAAAGACACTTAAATGAAACTTATGTACCATATCTGTGCATTCTAACAATGCCTAAGTGTTTAAAAAAAATATTCATTCTCATTTTTAGTCAAGCACTTTTACTTAACATTTTAAGAACAAAATAGTGTACAACATAAAATTTCACTTCTTAATTTAATAACATTATGGAAGAAGTTGTTCACTTTTCCACCCAAAGTTGGATAGTCAAAACTAAAAGCACTCAAACCCATCAAAACCCACATTATGTTTGATTTTTTCTCCGCTTTTAACCAATAAATTCCACATCCCTAAAAAACAGACACCATACCAAGAAGAGATCCTTCCAACTCATTCAAAGCTGGATTGAAGATTTATTACATGCACATAAATAGTTTTAAATATTACCATACGATGCATTATTGTACAGTAACATAAAATGCAGAAATAGAAATATATATACAAACAAAAATTACTCCTACCTATTATAAAATTAAGATAATAGGTAAAATTTGCCTTCAATGTTGTGAAACCTACTGTACTACTCTGGAACATCTTCCTTTTCTCACCTGATCTCATATAATTATCTCCACCTCATTTGTTTAAAAAATCCGCACGAAATATGCTCATTCGTCTTCACAATTTCCTCAACATGCCCTTTTTTTTTCTTAATATACTATTCATTCTTTCATTTCAATGGTTAGATCAACATGTCTGCAAAGATAAAACAACATCTCAATACTGGACAGAACCTCAACTATAAGGACGAAGCAAGGAGGGCTATTTTCCAAGACATAACAAATGTTATTCCAAATGACAAGTCACCATTTGTACCCTACAAAACCCCTGGTATAAGATAATTTAACTTGACAGTTATTATTTTTACCTCGATGCAGTCGAACTTACTAAAATGTGTCCTTGTAGAGGAAATGGATTTTAGGAACAATACCATTAGACTTCGCAGCAAAAGGTTTCGACCAATGGAGATTGACTCAGAACAACATGATACAGCCCTTACTAGCTCATCAACAACGACCACCAATGATTTTGCTTACTCCTTGATCACGCGACGCTTAGAGTACCAATTTGACACAGTGATTACAGGTGATCACAGGATCAATATGATGTATATTTTCTAAAAATAAGTCCTCACACAATGACCTCTTACTTATAAAATGCAAACGCAAGTGACCATAACTTTTTCACCTACATTATCATACAGATTCAAGCACACATGTCAATACGGAAGTGACGTCAACAAGTAGCAACTCAAGAGTATCAAATCAACAAAAAGAAAGCCATGAACACGTACAGACGGGAGCAGGTAATGTTTTTCTGAATCTTACATTAACAAGATAAACTCAGAAAAATTATTCATATTTTGCAACAACAACATTCTCTTTACCAAAACATTGTTCCTCAATAAGCTAACTTACGTTCTTTAATGGATCCAGGACACTCTTATGAGCAGATGGACTTCACATACGATGAGTACTTGGGATATGACATGGAGGACACACAAAATGAAGCAGATCCAATTGAGGATCAGCTAGGTACCTATGTTGTTACACTCATACTAGATTTTACTAAAACACATCCATATATTCTAACATTGCCCTTCATATAATTAATGTTGTTTAACTAAAGTAGGAACCACGGCACAACATACATATCAATCAATGAAAAGGAAACGTCCATTCGTCATTGGTACACAACTATTAACTTCTATTTCATATCATCAAATCTATTTCACATAATTCTGATATCTCAGATATTTTTGCAATTTCATAGAATACTTGGATGAAGGAGACACCACATATGAATGTCACATATGTGGTGCAAAACTATGGTCGAATGAAAGGATTCAAAGGCAACGACGTTCAGCAGTGCCTCTATTTACAATATGTTGCCAAGGTGGAAAAGTTCGGCTTGCAAAAAATCTTATGCCTCCAGCTGTCTTACGTGACCTCTACTTTGATAAAAAAGCAAACATGTCTAAGAATTTCCACGCTAATATTAGGACCTACAACAACATGTTCTCATTTACTTTAATGGGAGGCAAAATTGACTATGCAAAAAACAATGGATGTGGCCCTTATACCTTCATTCTTTCTGGACTTAATTACCACCACATTGGCAGCCTTTTGCCTGAACATAGTTCAAAGCCTGTCTACTCACAACTTTACATTTATGACACCGACAATGAAGTTCAGAATAGAATTTCCGCTATAAGGTACCTATTGTACATGCTTCTCCCACTATATTTATAATGCATTCTCCGTTATGCACTACACTTTATATCTAACCCATAATTAGTTCTTTCTTTACAATAAGCATCTGAAAGACACCAACATCAATCCCACAATTGTTGCACAAATAAAGGACACATTGGACGAATATAATCCGTTTGTGAAACAATACTGTGTTGCACAAATAAATGATCAATAGGCCCCATCCTCATAGTTTTAAGCTACGTTTGATTAGTAATAGACAACATGACGGACGTACACATAACTTGCCTTCTGCTTCAGAAGTGGCAGCATTGATCATGGGAGATATTGATATAAATTTTCATATGAGGGATGTCATTGTTGAGGAGTTGTCTGGTGCACCACAAAGGATACATGAATTACATCCTTCATATCTTCCATTGCAATACCCTCTTTTATTTCCCATGGGAGAGGATGGATGCAGAGAAGATATCTACCACGTTGCAAATGATATTGGTTCAAACCAATCAAAGAAACGAGTCAACATGAGAGAATACTTTGTATATAAGTTGATGACTAGAGATGCTGAGGTGTCAACTATTTTACATGCTGGGAGACTGTTCCAACAATTTTTGGTTGATGCATACACAATGATTGAGGCTCAAAGGTTGTTATGGGTAAGAACACATCAAAAAGAACTACATGCAGACATGTACAAAGGAATATCTTATGCTTTGTTAAGCGGAGAAACAAATGCATCCGCCATCGACAAACGAATTATCTTACCTTCTTCATTTATAGGTGGTGCACGATTCATGATACAGGCCTACCAAGATGCAATGAGTATTTGTAGATTTGCTGGGTACCAAGATCTATTCATAACGTTTACATGCAACCCATCGTGGACTGAAATATCAAAGTTTTGTGCTCGAGAAAATGTAACTACTTCAAATAGGCCTGATATCTTATCGAGAGTTTTCAAACTCAAACTCAAATCTCTAATGGAGGTCATCAAGAAAAGAAGGTTGTTTGGCAACGTCCGTGCAGGTACGATAGCATGAACTCCTGTGCATTTTATGTCCTTAATATTTTCCATCATCCCAACCATTTATTATGCCACAATCTAACTAATACCTTTTGCTCATCTATCTATCTTACAAAACAAAAGTTTACACGATTGAATTCCAAAAAAGAGGACTCCCCCATGCACACATCCTTATATGGTTGGCAGAACGTGACAAGATAAAAGAACCTAATGACATTGACAGAATTGTATCCGCTGAGATCCCAAATCCAGATTCTGATCCACAATTGTATGAGTTGGTTCAGAAATTCATGATGCATTCTCCTTGTGGGGCCCTTAATCCAAAAGCACAATGTATGGTGGATAAAAAATGCAACAAGTTCTTCCTAAAAAAGTTTAATCCTCTCACAACAGTTGACCACGAAGGCTTCCTTACATACAGACGAAGAAATGATGGAAGGTCTATTCATATTAAAGGCATTCCATTGGATAATAGGTTTGTTGTTCCATACAATCCTACGTTGTTATCTATGTTTCACGCACACATAAATGTCGAGAAATGTAATTAGTCCACAACAATCAAGTACTTATTTAAGTATATTAGCAAAGGGAATGATCGTGTGGTTGCCTTAATCTATGAGACTAACCAAGCTGGCAATATTCAGCGACCTCTTGATGAGATTGAACAATATTACAACTTCCGATACATATCTGCATGTGAGGTATCTTGGCGTATATTTGGATTTGCAATCCAACATAGGTTCCCACCAGTCGAGAGGTTAAGATTTCATCTACCAGACCAACAATGTGTCATCTACTCTAACACAGATGACGTGGCTGAGATTCTAGCAAAGCCAAGTGTTAGTGAGTCCATGTTTCTTGCGTGGATGAAATAAAATAGAGATGATGATCTGGCAAAGACTCTCTATTATTATGAATTCCCACAATATTATGTATATAACCGAACAAAATGTATGTGGTAGATAAGGAAAAGAGGATTTGCAATCGGTCGACTTACTCATGCTGCACCGTCATCAGGAGAATTCTATTATCTCAAAATCATGTTGACTAAAGTTAAAGGACCTTCTTCATATGATGCTATTAGAATAGTAGATGGTGTAGTATATCTTACGTACTGTGCTGCCTGTATTACTTTGGGGTTGTTAGACAACGACTGTGAATTTGTGTCAGCTTTAAAGGAAGCGTCTATGTGGGCCAGCGGCCGGTCATTACGAACTATGTTTGTGAGTATGTTATTGTGCTGCTGCCTTTCCCGGCCAGAGTTTGTTTGGAAGGAGACTTCTCAAATTCTATCAGAAGACTTATTATATATACCACACTGTGATCCTATGTCCTCAGGTATGTTCATGGTCATCTTTCTTTACCATTTCTTCCACTCCTAACAAACAAAATTTGACTATGCCTTATGTTCATTTATTTAGCAATACTTATATCTGCATCAGACAAAGAGCAATAAGCCCTTGCTGAGACTGATGGTCTCCTACAAAAAAATGGGAAAAGTCTCTCTGACTTTCCTTCACTACCATTACCTTTGTCAGTTATTCATGCCGATGTAGGTAATCATTTAATTCTCCAGGAATTGAATTATGACCGGGCTCAACTTCAAAAGCAGTCAGACGAAATAGTTCAATCATTGAACGTAGATCAACTTCTTATATTCCACACAGTCATGACAAAAATTGATGCTGGTCTTGGTGGCTTCTTCTTTGTTTATGGCTATGGAGGAACCGGGAAAACTTTCTTGTGGAAAGCATTTACAACATCCATTCGTTCCAGAGGTGACATTGTGCTAACTGTTGCCTCTAGCAGTATCGCAGCCACATTATTACAATCTGGGAGGACCGCGCATTCGAGGTTTGCGATACCAATTGCAATCAATGAGGACTCGATGTGCAACATCAAACATATTTCTTTGCTGGCTGATATGATTAGAGTTACCAAACTAATTATATGGGATGAAGCACCCATGGTCCAACGTTTTTGCATTGAAGCATTTGACCGTTCATTAAAGGATATCATGCATCCCAACAGGCCTTTTGGTGGCAAAGCTGTATTGATGGGAGGTGACTTTTGTCAGTTGTTACCCGTGATTTCAAAGCATCTAGAGCTACTATAGTCAATGCTTGCATCACTTCTTCACCTTTGTGGGATTCATGTATAGTTTTCCAGCTCAAGAAAAATATGAGGCTGTCCTGTTCATCAACACAAGATTATGAACAATTGCAGGCCTTCTCAAAATGGCTTCTAGATATTAGCGATGGTAATTTGGGCATGCCGCACGACGGCATTGCACAGGTCAAAATTCCAGAAAAATACCTAATTGATCACCTTGACAATCCCATGCAGTCTATTGTCTCGGCAACTTACCCAGATTTAATTCAAAATTTAACTAGCTCCGATTACTTCAACAGTAGAGCTATTCTTTGCCCAACAATTGAAAGTGTGAACCAGATAAATGAATACATGTGCTCCTTATTACCTGGTCAAGTGATGGAGTTTTTAAGCTGTGATACTATATGCAAGTCATCGCAAGACGTTGATGGATTTGATGACCTGTACACTACTGAGTTCTTGAATACAATTATATGTTCAGGGCTTCCTTTGCATGCTCTGATCCTTAAGGTTGGCGTGCCCATCATGTTGTTGCGGAATATAAATCAAGCTGTTGGGTTATGTAATGGAACCAGATTGCGTGTCACACATCTCGAAAAGAATGTCATCGAAGGCTTAACATTGAATGGGTCAAATCCAAATGAGAAAGTTTTAATCCATAGGATGGACATGAATCCTTCTGACAGCAGTCTGCCTTTCAGGATGAAGAGACAACAGTTTCCTATTACTTTATCCCTTGCAATGACCATTAACAAGAGTCAAGGGCAATCATTACAAAATGTTGGCTTATATTTGTCCAAACTAGTTTTCACACATGGACAATTATACGTTGCTTTGTCAAGGGTCACAAATATTGTAGGTCTTAAGATTCTTATCCAAGATGGTCACACTGGTGACAGACACACAACTACCAATGTTGTATACAAGGAAATTTTTAGAAATGTATTACAAACATAACTGAATTAAACTTGCCCTTCCTTCTTTACATCCACTATATGCTGTAATTTTATGCATGCACTGTTGAAATCCATTTTCAATTTATTTTTGGCATGGAACGTATATTAATAATAAGGTGTTTGTACAATTGACGCATGCAATTAATTGCAGCTACGATTCTTTATTCAAACAATTCTTTTATTAAACACCTCTAAATAATTGGACCCTCACTTCTGTTTCAACACTTCCCGTTAAGTAAATTTTCTCTACACGCTTTGATTTCACCTATTATGAATGTATTGTAAATAATCTGCATTGAAGCTTCCCAGTAAGATTCACAAATTGTTGCATCGCGCAGGGGGTTGACCTGCTTGTTATAAGGAAAAATGAAGGAAAATGATGGTAAAAGTAGATGATAAATTTAGACTGTTGAAATCTTAATCCAACAATACTAAAAAAAAAGAAAAAGATGGTAAGAGTATAAAAAGAAAGCCAAATGCAGCTGAGATGACAGTCAGGAATGATTGAACGGTGAGCTTCACTGTTGGTCCGCGCATACAATGGGGGTGGTGCCGTTGTTATATAATGAAACATCGCCCCCAAAGCCTAAATGCACTTTAACCCCTATTTTGCTCCCCAAAACAGCACCTCTTTTTTTTTTAAAAAAAAAGTGCATGTAGCCATGTAGGAATCACGCGCATTTGTGATTCGGACGCCGTAGTTGCGGCCTTTCTACATTAATCAAATCAATTGAATAAAAATTAATGAATGCACAATACTCCCACGACCCAATTCAACGTTGTTGTGATATGAAACACGTTGCTTGACTCACAACCCCACAGGTACAAGCGACGTTACATCCCGAAACAAAAGCAATGTGGGCCCACGGCTTTCCCATTCTCAGCTTTCCTTCTACTTTTACAAGGACCCTTCCTATTTTTCCCCAACTTTACAAGGATTCATATCCAATGTTTATAATTAAATACATGAATTCAATCACACAGGTTTTTCCATTGGGTTCTTGTTCTCATCACCCCAAAAAAGGAAAACCCACTGGCTACATCTCATCTCCAGCTATAACCCAACCACTTTTCCGCAACTAGAAGCAAGTAATTGAAGTGTCATTAAATTAGATTACCGAGTGTTACGGTGGGCTAGTGTTTTGGGCCTCTTCATATTCCTGTATGAGCTGAGGATCCACATTATCTTTGGGCTCCCAAGTGGGCTGCTCCATGTCGGCCCATTTCACCAGAAACTCTGGTTTCCCATCGTCCCCATCTCTTCTTCCCATCACTCTCTCCGCCACCGCATACTCCAGTCCGGCTTCGTAATCTCTCACCACATCCTCTCCAATGAACTTGGCCTTCACCCATTCGTTCTCTCCTCCGTCTTTCCACTTCACCAAGTACTCCAAGTTCTCTCCCTTCCCTCTCTTCTCCAATATCCCCTCCACCTCCGCGTACTCGTATATTGCCCCCTCCAGAGATCTTATCACACTCTCCAATCCAATCCTCCTCCCGAACTGCATCGGATTCCCTTTCGGTGTTGCATTCAGGATTTCCTTCGCTAAGTCTAACGGCGTCCGTCCTCTGTCGTCTTCTGCCTCCACGTCCGCTCCCAGATCTACCAGAAGTTTCACCACGCCGGGCCTCACGTACCCTGCCGCCATGTGAAGCGCCGTTAGACCCCCCGAGTTATCTCGATGATCCAGATTTGCGCCCGCTTCGGCTAGCGCCTTTACGCACGGCTCCGACCCTAGACCCGATACGAAAAGGAGTGCGGTTCGCCCGTCGCTGTCGACGGCGTCGATGTCCCTGTCGTCGTCGGTGTCGATGAGCTGCTTGAGAGCTGATTCGTCTGCTTTCTTTGCCGCGGTCCACCACGGGGTCTCGTACTCGGCCAAAACGTCTTTGGCGATAAAATCGGAGGGCACCCAGGAGGGTTCATGGCTATCTTTCCATTCGATCAAATACTCCATGCCTTTACCGCCTTCAAGGGCTCTGCTTCCGATAATACCTTTAACTTCGCCGTAGGATTCATCTTCGTTGTCGATGGGAGCAGGCGTGTCCTGGAAAATTTGCTGTCCTTGATTTTGAATGGCGCGGAAGGTGAATGAAGTGGTGTTGGCTGGTAGGAGGCGAAGAGATTGTGTGGGAAAAGTGAAAAGAGGTAAAGAATGTTTATGCTTGGAAGAAAATTTGAAGTAGGGAGCAGGTTTACTAAGGAGCAGAGCCTCCATTTGCGAGTTCTCGGTGGTAATGGCTGACGATGACTGATTAAATGACGGTGGGGGAGAAGAATGAAATTTTGTGCTTGTTTAGAGATAAGGAATCACATCCACTTCGCGGCTGCGATGGACTGGATTTGGATAATAGGAAAAAACAAAGTACATTTTATTACTGCTACGGTTGGCCAACACTAGCCACAACTTCGGCCTACGGATCTCCGGACCTCATTTGCTCGTATAAGCCACAGTCACAGCATATGGCAAACTCTCTCATTTTTGTTTTTTTTGTTTTTTATTATAGTCAAACTCTCTAAATAAAATGTGGAAATAAATCCTTCCTATCTAGTTATTTCCTCGGGTTTTACTGTTAGACTTAATTAATTAGCTTGAGTAGATTGAGAATGTCTGTTAAGTTAGTTGGTATACCTTAAACATTTTCGTTAATTATTCCCTTCTCTATTCTATTTTATTATCATTGAAGGAATATTAATAAGATTAATTCGGAGAAAAATGGATTAAAAAATGAAAGAGATATGAGATAGGATTAATACCAACTGACTGATTAGACCACACATTAAACTGGAGGGAGTATTTAAAAGGGATAATTTATTTCTGTTTGGTTTCACGTAGATTCCACTTCCTCCACATAATCTGACATTTTCTTTGGACTGAGCACACAACCAGACTATACCTTTGCATGGGTGTCTTCTTCGCTTTTATTCATGTCCTCCACTTCCTGGTACTTCAAATTCCGAATTCTTCGGTTATCGGCAGCTTTTACCGCCATTCTAATACTCTATTCTTGGGAAACAATCCTTGAAAAAGTTGTTTCAATACAAAATTTAGTTAAGGATCTTTCTACTCATGGCATGGTGATGAGATTGATGCCAGAGGAAAACTAATTGATCGAATGCTCAACGAGGGGGTGCCTGCAATTCCCACTTCTCACTGCCTTCCTCGTGCTGGCCGTACAATGAAATCTGGTCCTAATGGAACACAATGTCGTCTAATACTTACTAAGACCCTAGAGTGCACTTTGAGTTACGTTGGTGCATCTTACATATAGCATATTTGAATTTTCCTTGAACTATCAATTTTTTTTTTTTGTACTGAAGTGTTTCTTCATGTGAATTGATATAGACTGACTCGTGGTTTTGCAGTTAGGTAATTTGAATAAAAATGTTATTTTTTAGTTTAGGCTATAACTAAGATCAAAGACTTTCTCCTTTGAACGTGCTCTCTCCGCATAAACTTTCATGTTAAGAGGGACTTTGTGTCTAATCCAGAAAAGGCTTATGGTTGTTGGGCTTGTAATGCTTTTTACTTTCTCCATTTCTTGTCATATTCTTTCATGCTGGTATATCTCTTTCTGAGGCATGCTGAACAATTTTATAATCATCCAAGTAGAGTTTCATCTCGAAGATGGTCAGATTTGTCTATTATTGACTAACAATCGGATAATGAAAAAGCTTAACTCTTTGCAAATATTATATTATCAGTCACCAAAATTCTAGCCATTGAATATTATTTACCTAGGTCTTCAATAATCATCTGTTTAAAGAAATGAGAATTGTTAGTTTCTTGAACAAAATCATAGCACTTGTTTAATGTAAACTATTCGAACGTATAGAAGTTATGTTTTGACTATGGTGCACCCGACATTTAGGAGTAACTTCGAAATTTGTTCATTGTGATTATTCATATTTATCTGTTCTCCTGTAATGTGACAGTGCCTAGTTATGATTGATGTTGAGATTCATGATGAGCAGGAGCATGTATACATTGTAGCTTTCATCTGTTATGTTTAGGAGAAAAGGGGATACAATTACCATTACCAGCTTTATCCAAAAATAGAAAAACCCTCCAAGCGCTATGAAACATTATTAGAATATCACTGACATTAAATAGTTAGACATTTAACTAAAGGCATATAAAATGTGAGGCAAGCTTATTAATTGGGTTAAATCATTTGACAGAAAACTAACATACATACATATCTCTAAAACTCAATAAACACATGTGTCTTGAGTAAAGAAGAAACTATGAACCTCTTAAGAAATATAAAGTGAACTGAGCAGTAAGCATCAGACAAATAAATGTGAATGTGAATGTGAAGGTCCCAAAGACCAGAGTCTGTGATTGAACGGCTCAGTGCAACAAAATTACCCCCACACAAATAATTGCAAGCTCAGTGCATTGAAACATTGGGCTGGTGTTGTGTTTGGTCGTAAGTGGAAAACGCGTATGATGGATGTGCACTCATGGCCCTTTTGGGGAAAATTAAGGAAGAATTTTACCAAAAAAAAAAAAAAAATTAAGGAAGAAAAGTAACAACACAATTAGGATGGTAGACTCACTGCTTGTCTAGGAATGCAATATATATATATATATATATATATATATATATATATATATATATATTTTATTTTATTTTATTTTATTTTATTTTTTTTTTTTTTTGTTATTGCACCTAGTTCACTAGAGCTTTACCCTGACTAGTCCGGATCGAGGTTCTGTCGAGCACATACGCGGGGACCTCTTCCACGGAAGTTTTCTACATCCACAAGGACTTGAACTTGAGACCCTTGCTTAAGGGACCTAAGTCCCTTCCACTTGAGCCAACTTCAGCTGGTTGTCTAGGAATGCAATATGAGGATAGTAGTTTGCTTTAAAAGAGGCCCAAGTTGTACCAAAAAAAAAATAAAACAGGCCCAAGACAGTTTGACAGGAGAGGGAGAGATGGTAGTTTAAGAAGGGATAATGAGACCAACCGGTGTTGGCACAAGTGGTAAGCGGCTTGTATCGTTTAAGCAAGATCTCAAGTTTGAGCTTTATAAATACAGAAAAGGCCCGTTGGGAGACTCTTCTACAATAGCCAGGCACGCAATACGGGCCGAATTCGGATTAGTTAGGGTGAAACTCTGGATAGCGGATAGAAAAAAGAAAAGAAAAGAAAGGATAATGAGAGTGCAAACATCAAGATTGCAGGCTACGATTTGTGCTTTGAATGTGAAATGTTGTTGTGATAGTGACGATGCAGAGACCAATGGGGTTGGGTTTAATGAAATAGGCTACTCACTCACGCATCAGAGTTTAGTTTGAATCCGGTTAGGAGAGATGCCTGAAACAAACAAGATTAGGTGAAAAGAAAGTGACGAGGCAGGGGGATCATGTGCAGCTCATCATTGGGTTCCGCCTTCTGCGTTGTGTCTCCACTCTCCACCGCAAAGGAATTCGGTGCTGTTTATATATATTTCCAAATTAAGAATTAGTTGACACAGCCGCTGTGTGTTTTGACCTTTCCTGTCATTTAATATTCAGATCCATCCACCTTCCATTCTTCCTAACAAATTGGCCACCTTGATTATTTGCCAGTTATATTTCAACATTTTTTATTAGAATTTAATTGGGGTTAAGGTGCTTAAACCACCTCTAACTTTTCTAAAAAAAAATATAGCAGTAATCTTAAACTATCTTTTAGAGGAAAAGCAACTATAAATATTACATACAAAAAATGAAAAATGATAATGACATTGTTAATTTCAAACGTCCATCACTGTGAGCTTTTTAATAAAAGGTTAGAGTACTAAAATAATCATTAACTTGTCAATGCCATAGTTACTTTTACTCTTTTTTTATAATATTTATAATTACTTTTACTCTAGAAAATAATTTATATATACTTAATGTTGCACTTTTCCAAAAAGTTAAAGGTTATTTAAGCACACCTCAACCTATTTTATGAAGAAACATACATATCCGCACCATACCACAAACCATAAGGACTGTTTGATGCAAGGAAGATTCAAGAAGGAAAAAAAAGATTCAACTTCTTTCTTAATAGAGAACCGTTTGAATGCACCATCTTTCACAAAGGCAAGTTCCAACGGCGGGACATCTTCATTCATTCATTGAAAGCTTGCTTCACTCCATTTTCGGTGGAAACCAATCTTTCCAAGTAACAAAAAATCCCAAATAAGCATATTCTTCTTCTTTAGTCAATCTGTGTCTTCCTTGTTTCTAGCATGCTCGATGTTCTTCTTCGTCGTTCCCCATTTTCCATTATTGTCAATGACTAACCCTTTTGTCGTTACTGCCGCCGCCGCCTCTTACTACCGTTAATCAAAACCCCCAACCCACAATCTTCTAAACACACACAGTTGCTGTAAATCCCATCGTCCCTTACTCCCTTCTTCAACACAAAACTCTCGACCAACAACATCAGTGATTGAGAGAATGAGAGATAGAACTAGTTAAAACTATGCATTGTCACACGACATTGACAATAGCGAGCGAGGGAAAATCGTTGGAACCACGCATTGTCACCACCAGACCGCCACTATTGTTCTTCCTCTATTTCCTCTATCTTAAACTTTTTTTTAAAAAAAAAAAAATGTTGTGTGTTGGCGATGTGAGGGATGTGTTTTTTTTTTCATGCTAGAGTATTTTGAACATTTCAAATCTAATATTTAATTTTATTTTTTTTACAATTATCACCTTCCATTTTTATTTTCATTTCTACCAAACACAACAACAATTTAAATTCTTTTCTAATCTTCTCATCCTTTCAATTCAGATCCATTCCTTTTCTTTTCTTCTTCGAACTTTCTTTATATCAAACCGGCTTTTTGGCTTCCCCCATTTGAAAGCACACGTAAGGGTCCTACTTCTCAGTCGTCGCCGCTATTCAACCCCCAGCTCATCAATTACTGTAATAATCAACTCCGCTCATTTTGCTCCTTTTAAAAATAATAATAATAATAATTCCGAGGTGTGTGCAGTTAACTCAGGGCAGCTTCCTCATTGAAAGAAAAAAAAATTAATGTAAATCTGTCTTTTAAGCTTTCATTGAAAATAATGTCACCTTAAAAGTTTTTTTAGATCCACAATTATCCCGCAAATATTAAATTAGAGTAATATTATCCATTTCTATTAAAAAATTAATAGTTAGCATGAATTTCTTAACTGTCATCGTTAGTTTTTAAATGGAATAAAACAACATTATTATTATTATCATATTTTGAAATTTAGGGTGATATTAAACCTTTTTTAAAAAAAATCCTAAAGCAACATTCATCTTTAACAAAAACTTTCAAGATAGATTTATATCTAAATCCATAAAAATCAACACTGGTCTATGACAATAAAAACACAAGCGGTGCTTCACAAAATGACCGCAGTGAATTGAATTCAGTGTTTGACCAAAAAAAAAAAAATTGAATTCAGTGGAGTAGTCAGTATCTTTTATAGCGTGATCATGAAATCAAGTTAAAAACTACAAAATCTGGGAATATATATCAAGGATTGAAACTCTTGGTTTCTTTTTGACAAATTCTATAAAAAGCAAAATGTTGTTTAAAACATAAAATAAACTCAATTACAGAATGTGGCCACAGGCGAACAACCAAAGAAGAACGAATGTCGCAAAGCTGATAATAACAAAAAAAAAGAGACCAATGTGGTTTAAGTTTACGCGTATAGAAGGCCAAGCTGTTGATGGAAGAGGAATAAATATAAAATAATGACACCCGCCAAACAAAAAGGTTGGTACAGCACATGAACATATCGTGTGCTGTGGCTGCGTCTTTCACACGAAAATATTGGTACCTTAAATTTCTAGATTTTGCCTTCTATGTTCCAGCTCATACTTACACGCTTCTACTACATTATCACTGTGTATGTTCTCCTCCCTCAATCATCAAACTTCATCATTACCATAATGAAAACAGAAACACGATTGTATTTTTTTAAATATAATAATAATAATAATAATATTCATCAACCAACGCGTAATCCTCGCCTCTTCCTTAAATATATCTTCACCTTCGCCATTCACTTATCCCCAACGAAAGTCTATTACTATTTAGTTCTCTCTTTGCCTTCTTCTTCACTCTAACAACATTACGCCATGATGATTCGCTTTTGCTTTCTGTTGCTGCTTCCTCTGGTTGCTGCCGAGGACCCTTACAGATTCTTCACCTGGAACATCTCCTATGGCGATATCTACCCCCTTGGTTTTAAACAACAGGTTCTTCTTCTTCTTCTCCTTCTTGTTTCTTATGAATATAGTATCATATTGAGTTAGTCCTCAGCTGATGTTCATTTTGTTCATTGCTCATGATGATGCAGGGCATTCTCATCAATGGTCAATTCCCTGGACCTGAAATATACTCTGTTACCAATGACAACCTCATCATTAATGTCTTCAATAACCTGCCTGAACCCTTCCTCCTTTCCTGGTCTTTACTCTCTCTCTTCATCTTTTTACCCTGCCGAAAATACACTCATGATTATAATATAGATACATATATGCTGCTGATATACTGCTTCATATTTTGCTTGACTTGCCTTCCATTGCCTCTGTCAATATAATTGAGCCATATTCATGCACTATTTTTAATCGTGCATAGCAAAATACTTGCCACAAACACTCATGAAGCACCATTTTTGCACCTCCTTAATTTCTTCGATAATAATTCTTCTCTCTTGTAGTTATATTCATAATCCATTCCAACAAGAATGTGATCTAAGAAATATAATGCATCGTCACACAAAATATAGAAATCACGAGTGTGAAACTGATCTGAGGTTGAGTGATAAATTGAGACATTTCTTTTCTTTTGATGATCTAGAAGCCGCACTTTAGAGGCACGCCTTTATAATGCCAGCCTGCATTTTTGTTTCTTTGTTGTTTTGAAAAAAACTGTTGGTCGAATCTGAATTAGAGTGCGGATTGCCAGCTTTCTCTTCTTCTTTCCCTGGTCATTGGCATGACAGTCTGACGTTATTGAATTTCATCACAATAGAAAGGGTGGTTTTGACTTATATGCGCCGAAAGATAAAAAAGGGACAAAACATGAATGTATTTAATTATAAAAAAAGTTTCTTCCACTGTCGCCAACGAAATAAACCTACCCAACACCACCAAACCACCTCACACGCCAATCTCATCAATTACTATCAGATCATTTTCTCACCACTTTAATATATTGATTGAACAGGAATGGTGTTCAGCAAAGGAGAAACTCTTATCAAGATGGAGTTTATGGAACCACGTGTCCCATCCCTCCTGGGAAGAATTTCACCTACACACTTCAAGTCAAAGATCAGATCGGAAGTTACTTCTATTTCCCTTCTCTTGGCTTTCAAAAAGCTGCTGGTGCCTTTGGTGCTATCAAAGTCCTTAGCAGACCAAAAATTCCTGTCCCTTTCCCTGACCCGGCTGGTGATTTCTCTCTTCTCGTCGGAGATTGGTACTCCCTCCCTCATCAGGTATATATATATCTTTCCTTTCCTTCTTCCATTTCTTCCACCCTCTGATCTCGTACTTGTTCATTCTTTAGACTATGTACTAATTAATATCATGTGACATATGATTTCAGAGATTGAAGGCTGTTTTAGATGGTGGTCACAGGCTTCCTTTCCCTCAAGCTTTACTAATTAATGGCCGTGCAAATAGAACTAGCTTCACTGTGGAGCAAGGTAGGCTTTTATTTTTCCTTATTCCCCCGGCCTTAGATTCTCAAGTTACATATATAGAAACAGATATTTGACATGTGAGTGGCATTATAAACAGGGAAAACATATAGGCTTAGAATATCAAATGTGGGACTTCAGAACACCCTCAACTTCAGGATTCAAGGCCACGACTTGAAATTGGTGGAAGTTGAAGGAACTCACACTGTACAGACGACATATTCCTCATTGGATGTTCATGTGGGACAATCTTATTCTGTGCTCATCACAGCTGACCAGACACCAAAAGATTACTACATTGTAGTCTCCACTCGCTTCACCAGCAAGGTGCTTACTAGCACTGCGACTCTTCATTACAGCAACTCTCAGCAACCAGTCTCCGGTACTATTCCGGGCGGACTAACCACCCAGATCGATTGGTCGATTCAACAAGCTCGTTCCATCAGGTGAGTTCACTCTCCTTTACATCTCACTCATCAATTTTCCTAATCAAATGTGCATTGATTAAACCTATTTCTTATTATTATTATTATATTGCAGGACTAACCTTACTGCGAGTGGGCCGAGGCCGAATCCTCAGGGTTCTTACCATTATGGTTTGGTAAATGTGAGCAGAACAATCATAGTAGAGAGCTCAGCAGCTCAAGTTCAGGGGAAGCAGAGATATGCAGTTAATAGTGTATCCTTCATTCCAGCTGACACCCCCTTGAAACTAGCAGATTACTTCAAGATTGATGGTGTTTTTAAGGTTGGAAGCATCCCAGATAGGCCTTCGGGGAAACCAATGTATCTTGATACTTCGGTCATAGGGGCCGATTTCCGAGCCTTTGTTGAGATCGTGTTCCAGAATCACGAGAACATTGTCCAAAGTTGGCACCTTGATGGATACTCATTCTGGGTCGTAGGGTAAGAGAAGTTCTCTCACATCAAATATCAAAATTATAACTTATCTAAAAAATCTGACCTTTAGAATGAATGTTGTTCTAACATGGTATTATCTAATGCAGTATGGATGGTGGTGTGTGGACGCCGGCTAGCCGTAACGAGTACAACCTCAGAGATGCAGTTTCCAGGTGCACAACACAGGTAGGTTTTTGTTGTTTTTTTTTGTGTGACACAGAGTTTGCAGTTTCCCTCTGATCATTATTAGCAGAAATTCAAGCTATTCTCTTTTTTTTGTTGGAATTTTGCGTGGCAGGTATATCCTAAGTCATGGACAGCAATTTACATAGCACTGGATAACGTGGGAATGTGGAATGTTAGAAGTGAATTCTGGGCAAGACAGTACCTGGGCCAACAATTCTACCTGAGAGTGTATTCACCAGTAGAATCCTCCAGGGATGAATATCCAATTCCAAAGAATGCTCTTCTCTGTGGCAGAGCTGTTGGCAGAACTCCACGATTATGATGATGAAATTGCTGAAGAATGTACACATTACCATCCGTTGATCCATTCTTTGAAAATCACTCAATACCATCACGCCTTGATAATAAATGATTCACAATTATTTATTTGTTTCATTGTGTCATATATTACTTCCCTTCATTCATAGAAATTATTCATACTATTTTAATCTCTCTCAGTGTAATCGTGAGCTATTTTGCTCATTCTAGACAGAACTTGTGTTTGAGGCTTGGAATTGTAAGCTTTGTTAGATTCAGTCATGACGTTTCCTTGAAAAAACAGTTCAAGAACCAGAGCCAAAGTTTTAAGACTTGAAATTATGTTTGAATACCAATTGATTGGACCAAATCCAATGCCAATCGTAAACCTTTATGTCGCCAACTGTTTGTCAATATATTATTGCCTCTTCAATGACTTCTAATGTTCCCCTAAAATATAATTCAAGACCACATAAATAAATCATAGATATCCTAAAACAACTTGAATCAATTAATCAGATAAAATATATTACCAAAAAAATATACAGGACTTATTT
The DNA here is from genome assembly GCA_037074495.1 of Acacia confusa. Taxonomy (NCBI): domain Eukaryota; kingdom Viridiplantae; phylum Streptophyta; class Magnoliopsida; order Fabales; family Fabaceae; genus Acacia; species Acacia confusa. The sequence goes on along the minus strand of CM073502.1, from coordinate 37,809,822 downwards.
TAGTCACCAGTTCACTCCTTAGTGATTCTGTTAGCGAACGTTCCTTTTTCTAGAGTTTTATTACAATCCATTTTATATTTTTAAATAATTTAATATTTGGGAAGCCTTTATTGCGGCCAAATAAGCTTTACATTGTACCTAGACCTCAGTTCATTCTGATTCTCCCCAGAAAAGGGAAAAAGAAGGAGAAACAGAGGACGAGGAGAAGAATCCTGCGCTCCAAGATTTCCATTGAGAGGAAGGCATGGCAGACTGGTCTAACCTCCCCGAGGAACTCCTCCAATTGATTGCTGAACGCCTCCGGTTTACGTTCTACCTTCTCCGTTTTTGCTCCGTTTGCTCCTCATGGCGATCCTCCGTTTCCCTCCACCCTAACCCGTTACCCGCCAGATTCCCGGCTTTCTCCAATGTTGGCACTTCCCGTAATGGCACTTTCTGCCTTTCTAAGCGTACTCTCTTCCTCGTTTATCCACCTCCCTCCCTCTCCACCTTCAATTCCAATCATCATCCCTGGTTGATCAAAATCGAAGATCTTCGTGGTCAATGGGGTCTTCGCGACCCCCTCTCTAGGTATCCTATCAAACTTCCTAGGGATTTCCCCACGGTGTTGGATTTGTATAACCTTCCAGTCGTCGAATTAGGTCAAGAATATGTTCTGAACGATGTCGATTTTAGCCCTCTTAATGCATTAGAAGATGCGAGTAGCTTGTATTTAGAAAAGGTCGTATTCATGTGGTTGAATTCCAAGAGCCAAGAATTTGCTTTACTCACGATTCATGTTTCTGGTAAGTTGGCTTTGTTTAAATCTGGCGATAAGGAGTGGACTATAATCCCCGAAATGCCCACACCCTACGATGATGTGTATGTTTTTCAAGGCCAGCTTTATGCTGTTGATAGCACTGGAAGGACGGTAGTGGTTGGATTGGATTCAGGTGTTCGCTTGGTTGCTGAACCTGTGTTTGGTGGTGACAAGAAATTCTTGGTCGAATCTGATGGTCAACTATTGTTGGTTGATAAATACTTATCCTTCGACTATCAATGTCTGGGAGCCTATGAGGGATTTGACGATGATGTTTGTTTTGGCTGCGAGCAAGCAGTTAAATTCGAGGTTTTCAAGTTGAAAGAAGAAGGCAAAGAATGGGTTGAGTTGAAAAGTTTGGGGGATCGTGTTGTGTTCCTTGGTGATGATTGCGCCTTTTCTTCATCAGCATCAGGTTTATTCATTAGTGAAGGGAATCGCATAATTTTTAGAGATGATTATTTCAACGACACTGCCAAAGAAAATGGTCTGGGCGTTTTTGAATTAAATGACGATCGAACTTCTCCTATATCCGATTATCCAGGATATTGCAAGTTGTTCTGGCCGCCTCCAGATTGGCTCAGATTGCCGAGACTTAGAGTGAGTGTTTCATTTTTATTTTCCGATGTTTTCCTGCAAAATTATGCATTAGATTCTCTCACCTAGATACTTTATTTGGTATCTGTCTTTCTGCTGATCTCAAAATCGTTAACTACTTTATAAAATATGCACATATGTGTAATAATATGCATACTTGACGTGACACAGTGAGGTACCTTGAAGTAGTTCATTGATTAGAACTTAGAAGAGCCGCAGGAGCTAACTTTGAAATATGATGGCCATGGTTGGCTTGGTATAATCACATTGGAAATGGATAATGTCATAATGAAGGGGTATGTTATTGGCAGCAGCACAATGCCTCATTTCAAATAAAAGGCATTGTATTATTAAGGTTCAGGAAATTACTTTTTTTTTTTGGGCTCATATATGTTAGCAGATATTTCAGTTTTGATTTTATAGTCAAAACTGAACTTGTTGGTTGGTTATTGTAGAGTATTTAGGATCAGATGATTGAGTCCGATGATATTTCTCATTACTTCATGTGAAATATATAGAATACAATGAGAATAATCTGTTGTAACAGATTGAGGACTTCAAGGGAATTCAAAAACTTAAAAGCTAAAATCTGATCTTAACTAACTCCTAGATTCTAGGATCTAATCTTGACTAATCTAATATTAGTTACAAAATAATATAATTACCACACTCCCCCTCAAGTTGGATCATAGATACTCATCATGTCCAACTTGCATACAAAACCTTCAAATGTGTCCTCAGTAAACCTTTTGTGAGTATATCTGCAAGCTGTAATTTTGTAGGTATGTAGGAAAGACAAATAATTCCATCTTCTACCTTTTCCCTGATGAAGTGACGATCAACATCAACATGCTTAGTTCTACTGTGTTGTACTGGATTCAATGCCATGCTTAAGGCTGCCTTATTTTCACAGTAAAGTTTTAATGGAGATTCTATCTTGGTGTAGGTCTCGTCAGCAACCCTTTTTATCCATATTCCTTCCCTGACTCCTTCAGATAGTGATCTTAGTTCTGATTCTGCACTACTTGTGGATACCACTCGTTGCTTGTGACTCTGCCACGTTACTAGATTTCCCCACACAAACGTGCAATATCCTGAAGTAGACCTGTTGTTCTCTTGGTCTCCTGCCCAATCTGCATCTGTGTATATCTCGATAGTTCTCAAATTAGTTTTTCTGAAGAAGAGACCTCGGCCAGGAGTTCCTTTGAGATATTTCAGGATTTTGTATGCTGCATTCAAGTGTTTCAACTTCGGTGAGTGCATATGTTGACTTGCAGTGCTTACTGCAAAGTTGATGTCAGGCCGTGTGTGAGAGAGATAGATAAGCTTTCCAACCAATCTCTGGTAGCGCCCTATATCTGTTGGTTTGTCTTCCTCTTCTTGTTTTTTCTTTTCTGCCACCTCTTGTTCGGTTGTTGGCTGTTCTACTTTTTGCTTCTTCTTTTTGACACTAATGGGAGTCTTGCTAGGCTTACACCCAAGCATGCCGATTTCTTTTAGTAGGTCAAGGATATATTTCCTTTGTGAGATGTGAATTCCTTATTTTGACCTCGCCACTTCCATCCCTAGGAAGTATTTCAAGTTACCAAGGTCTTTAACCTCAAATTCTTGGTTTAGCGCCAGTTTGATTCTGTTCATTTCTTGAGGGTTGTTTCCTGTAAGTATTATGTCATCCACATATACTATTAGAATAGTAATCATACCTTCATGGTTTATAGTGAACATAGTGTGATCAGAGAGGCATTGGTTATATCATTCGGCCTTTAGAACCTGTGAGAATCTGTCAAACCAGGCTCTAGGGGACTGTTTCAATCCGTAAATGGTATTGTTTGGCATATTTGTCTCCTCCTGTTTGTAATGGCATTGTGAGTGAATCAGGTGTGGAGGGTATGATCACAGGATAGGAAGGTGGTATAGGTTCAAGTATAGGAGGCAGAGAGTCACTCCAATTCTCCCCCTGACTCGAAAGGTGTGGATAGAAAGGTATGGCTTCAGCAAATGTGACATCTTGGCTGACAAAGATTCGTTGGGATTTAGGGTCATAACAACGATATCCTTTTTGGGAATTGGAATAGCCAAGAAAGATGCAAGGAATGGACCTAGGGTCAAATTTGGAAGGAGGATTGTGAATATGGACATAGGCGGTGCATCCAAACACACGGAGAGGAAGAGATTGATCAAGGCGTGAAGTCAAATGAGTCTCACGGAGTTTATCAAGAGGGGACATATGAGAAAGGACACGGGTAGGCAATCTATTGATAAGGTGAGTAGCAGTAAGGATTGCATCGCCCCAAAAATATTTGGGAACATTGCAGGTGTACATAAGAGCACGGGCAATGTCAAGAAGATGGCGATTTTTACGTTCGGCTATACCATTTTGCTGAGGTGTGTTAGGAAAGCTACTTTTATGAATGATGCCATGAGACTTTAATAAATGGCTGAAGTTATGATTGAAATATTCGGTGCCGTTGTCAGAGTGTAAGACTTGAATGGTAGAATTGAATTGTGTTTTGACATAGTGGAAGAATTCAACAAAGATATTGAACACATCAGATTTGTCTTTTAGAAGGTACACCCAACACATGCAAGAGTGATCGTCTATGAAAGTGACAAAGTATTTCGAACATGTCCGGTTAGGTACTCTAGAGGGACCCACCCCACACATCACTATGGACGATGGAGAAGGGATGTGTAGAGTGATAGGCTGTGGGAGGGTAGGAAGTACGATGATGTTTCGCTAGTTCACATGTTTCACAATGGAAATTAACATCTTTATTGAATGAAAATTGAGGAAACAATCGTTGTAAATACTGAAAACTAGGATGACCCATCCTTCTATGCCATAACATCAATTTATTTTCTAAAGTAGGAGAGACACAGGTCTTTATTTGTGATGACAAGGCACTTGCAGAGGAATCATCAAGGTAGTAAAGGCCGTCGTGCTCCTTAGCTATGCCAATCGTCTTCCCCGAGGAGAGATCCTGAAATATACAATGAGTGGCAAAAAAGTGAGCAGAACAGTTTGTATGTTTTGTCAACTTGCTGATTGAAAGGAGATTGTATGCCAAATGAGGAACATGAAGAACAGAATCAAGTTTCAAGTCTTTTGTAAGAGGTACGGTACTGGTACCAGCAATGGGAGCACTAGAGTATTGGCAGTGCGAATTCGATTATTACCAGCCAAAGGTGAATAGGAGGTAAAGACCTTTGATTCTGAGGTCATATGATCAAAAGCGCCGGTGTCTACTCTCCATTGTGGCTGAGATGATGAGATAAGAGTAAGATGATTATTACCTTGCTTGGCGATAGTGGCAATTGGTCCTTGAGGGGACTGTAAGTTTTTCAGCAAGTTGAGAAGTTGATTCATCTGTTCTGTATTGAGAGAAGGAGGCATGGATTCTGAAGGAGTATTGCCTCAACGATCGTTTGATGAGCAGAAGGTGATCATAGTTTGCGAGGTGTCCAATCAGATGGCTTACCATGGAGTTTCCAGCATTTGTCTTTGGTATGACCAATCTTCTTGCAATGATCACACATCGGACGAGGTTTACTAGAACCAGAACCTGAAGAGGGAACATGCTTACTGATTAAACCGGATGCTTCTGGTCCCAAAGAGATAGCTTTGAGAAGCATAGTGTGTCTTCGGGACTCTTCACGACGAATCTCAGAATATACTTCCAGGAGAGGAGGAAGAGACGAATTACTCAATATCCTTGCTCGAGGCTCGTCAAATTATGCGTTGAGGCCAGCAAGAAAAATAAGGACTCGATCAATGTTAACATTTTTTTGGTGACGAGTGGCATCAGCGGAAGAAGTCCATTCATTATCTGCCATTTGATCCTCTTCTTGCCAGAGAGCAACCAATTCAAACCAGAATTCAGCAACGCACCGAGAGCCTTGAGATGACTTCCAAATGCGACGTCGAAGATTAAACAGTTGGGATAAGTCCTTGGCATCTACATAAGAGTCACGAACAGCATCCCAAATATCCTTTGCCGTAGGAAGATACATGAAGCTTCGTTTAATCTGTGGAGACATAGCATTGATAAGCCAAGAGCAGACAAGAGAATTATCAGTTTCCCATTGAACCCAGGCTGGTGAGTTTTGATCTGATGGTGGTTTGATCTCTCCGATTAAGAATTTCCGTTTTCCACGTCCACCTATAGCTAGCAAAATAGCTCGTGCCCAGTCATGATAATTGTGAAGATTCAGTTTTTCCGACACCAATTGATTATCGGAAGAGTGGAGGAGAGGTGAATTGTCGCTAGTTTTGGGGAGTGGAGTTGTATCATTTGATGATTCCATTGATGTGGATTATGCAGATTAATCCAATAAAGTCTCGGTAACAGTAACCGCCCAAAAAAAAAACAATGAACATTAACAGATCAAACAAAAAGGAAGTAACAGCCCACAAAAAAATGAACAATAACAGGTCTGAATTTTGAAGGCCAAGACGAACTGATAGAGATGAATAAATCAAAGATGATCTCTCGTGATAATGAGAAGGGGTATCTGGTTCTGAGGAAGGACGTCCCTAAGTGACCAGATCTGATATAGTAGCTTCTCGGTAGGAAACCGGAGTCGGACGAATTTTAAAAAGAAGGTTCAGTCGAACGATTGGACCAGAACCTGATATCAGTTGCTCACCACACCTGATGGAGAAAGAGCAGTCGTAGACAGAGGAGGACAACGACTAGCAGTCAAACTGACGATGCTGTGAGTGAAGATTAACACAGCACAGTGACTGACCCGAGGCAACTGTGAAGATTCGAGGAGGCTGAGAGGAATCTGGGAAGTTGAGACTGTTACAGTAGGTAACGTCTCAGATCGAACTCGAGTTGGAGGGGTTGAGGATGCTACGCCGCTAGCTTTGATACCATGTAGAGTATTTAGGATCAGATGATTGAGTCCGATGATATTTCTCATTACTTCATGTAAAATATATAGAATACAACGAGAGTAATCTGTTATAACAGATTGAGGACTTTAAGGGAATTCAAAAACTTAAAAGCTAAAATCTGATCTTAACTAACTCCTAGATTCTAGGATCTAATCTTAACTAATCTAATATTATTTACAAAATAATATAATTACCACAGTTATTCTCGGTTAACTTAAATGCCGTGAAGGTCCTTGAGAACCATTTGAATGTGGAATTGGGTTTTGCCTTTTTCACATTCAGATCATAGAGAGACTGGAATCGTAAGTGCCCCTCAAACTGAAAATTAAGCACGCCTTCTATTAGCAACTGTGGATCCTATTAGCAGTTTGCTTCTTGTAGAGTTGTAGTCCATCCACAGATCACGATTTCTTCCATTATGCGATAATAGTGATGCTGGAAATACTGGGCTAATATTGCAAATGGTGTCTCCTATATTCCTTGGTGAATAGTGTCAAACTGTCAATCTTTCTATAGCTTACTTGTATTACAATAATTTCCTTGCTAGTAGCCTGGTATGTGCTTTGTGTTGTGAAAAAAGGTGTATGCTATTAATTGCTGAATGGTTGGCTGGGTGGATAATTATCTTTTGTACAAATAATCCCTGTTGCCAGTCTCAGAGTATAGTGCTGATATTGCATGTGCAACAAATGCAGGATCAGTTGGAAGAACCGGCCATGTAAAGATTATGCTCTTGGAAATCTAAGCCGTAGGCATGGATGCTCAGTGGAAGCTGTGAATAAAAGAGTTAGCATGCTAGGTAGGGGTCAAAACTCAAAAGAGAGCCAGCATCCTTCAACCTCTCTTTTCATCAAATTTCACTGAACAACTCTTCGATTGTGCCACTACCTATGAGAGTTTTAGAAAAGGAGAATGCCGATGATCAGAGTTACTGTTTGTATCATCTTTGGCTTACTGATCAAACTGGTATTGGTCAAAAGACTATTTTCTTCCCCCTACTTTGCTGTGTAGAGATTCATCACTGTACCTACTGAATTCAATTTCAAGAAATTCTAGCTCTAATGTCCATAGAGAAGCTTGTCTAGCCAAGATTGTTATCTTAGCGTATGGCTCTTTTTTTTTTTTTTTTTTTTTTGTGATATATTAGCGTATGGCTCTTGATTGTTTGTCATTTACTTATTTTCAATCGCTTTCTTGACAAATTCGGTAATTTGCCATATGTTTTCCTGGTTGGGCCTAATTCGAAAAATATTTTAAATTTTATTTTGATCAGAAAATATGTTAAAAAAAATAAGTGTTACGTAATAACAGTTAATATTTTAAATGGTTAAGGTGTAGATTAGCCAATAAAGTGTTACGTGAGGAGTATATAACACAAAAAAGTTTAAGTGAACCATAACTACTAAAAAAACAATTAAAAAGTGTAAAATATTATAATAACGATAGAATTAAAGTAATGGTTGTTTAAGAAAAAGGGTTATCTTTTGAATATATCAAAAGTCCCAAAAAACAATTAAAAATAGGTAACTAGCACAATCAACAATTAAAAATTGGTAGCTAAGACAATGACATTAACATTAAACTAACAATCATTTGGTATTAGGTTGATCTTCAATGGAGTTTGGTGGCTAAATTTTCAACACAAACAAATCAAATAAAGCCACGACATGGGACAGTAGAAAAAACTAAAGAAGAAAACTGAATCAGCTTGAAATTCACTGATGAAAAGCTGTGAAGAACAGGAAACAAGCAGTGTTGATAGATATTGATCAAGTATAGGACATCACGTTCACTTTCGACCAAGGGGAGAATTAGGGGGTAGGGGTGGCCCCCTCCCCCTAAAAGTACATAATAGAACCTAGATGTTCGGGGAATTACATTTCAGCCTCATAAAACTTTTAATATTTTCACTTTAGTCCCCAATACAAGTTTCGTGGAGAGATTAAAATGAAATCTTGATATGTTTATGGGGTTGAAATATAATCTCATGAACACCTGGGGTTTTATTATGTAATTTTTATCCCTAATTATTCTTGGCTCCACCTCTGCTTTCAACCAACTTATAGTGCCCTTAGGTTCTTGCTCCCTTGTTGGATGTGGAAGGAGAAGAGGGTGAAGAAGAGACAGAGATTCTTGAGTCGCATGTGAAAGGCAGAGGTCTAAGCCTAAGGAATAAGTGTGTGCGAAGAACCAAATCTATGTCACCTTAACACTCTCACTAGCCAACTGCATAATGTTCAATTTGCACCAAACAACCATTAGCTTGATTTTAATTAACGTCATTGTGCTAGTTACAGATTTTTTATTGTTGATTGGTACTTTTGGTTTCTTCAAAATTTATTTGTGTTAGGTGCTCCTAATGTAACACTTTGTTGGCCAATATGCACCTGAAAAAGTAACGACAGTTACTTTAATTTTAACAACATTGTGATATTTTGCACTTTATTTATTTTTTGGTAGTTATAGTCCACTTAAAACTTTTTTGTGCTAAGTGTTTTTGGTGTAACACTTTATTGATTGTAAATATTGGCCATTTATAAGGCAACTTAACCCTATTTTAAATTATAAGGTTAAAATAGGGCATTTGAATTGATAATAATGATAAGAATTAAATTTTAAGACATTGAACACTGTTGTTAGCTAGTTCATACTTTCATATATCTTATGCTTGTTTAAATTGGCGTTATGTAAACTTAGTTCAGCAACAACAATATTTTACTAGTATTTATTAGGAAAAGATCTGATGAACAAAATTCAATTAAGCAAAAATAGCCAAACAATATTGAGATAAGATTTTGCAAAGTTATAGTCGGTCCCTCTCCATGGGGTTTTCTTTCCCTCTCTTAAAGGGCTTTTTTCTTGCGCCGTCAAGATGGGCTCCCTTGATTCTTAGGTGGCCGCTGATTCTTCCCTTCTGGTAGAGATCTTCAATGGCTTCCTTGTGCCATGACCTTCTACTGATCTAGGCTCGAGGTCGTGCTTTGTCGAAGGCGAGAAGGGATACCACAAGGACTGACTCACGGATGTTTCAAATTCTTGAAACGATGTCCAAGGGGTGCCTCTAAGGTCCTTAGTGGTGATAAATGGGTTGCAATTGGGATGTTTTGGTCTTGAAAACTAATTAAGTTTACACCCAAACAAAATGAGCAAATTACCCAGTCAAGTAGGATTGATTGATCTTATTTTTATTTATAACAAATAATATGTACAAACACCAACATGGGCCAAGGTCAAACCTATAAGCCCTAACTACACCCAAGTAATATATATATTCTAACATCCGCTTCAAGTGGGGGACTAAACAAATTTGTAGTGCCCAACTTGTGAACACAATTATCATCACTTTCTTTACCAAGTGGCTTTGTGGCTTTGTTAGGACATCGACCAACTAATTCTTAGAAGCTACATGCAGTAAATCAATAATACCCTATTGTAGTTTTTCACACACAAAGTGACAATTGATCTCGATATGCTTCATACGTTCGTGGAATACAAGGTTCGTAGAAATATATATGATTGCCTTATTATCAAAATGAACCTTAAGAAGTTCTAATCCTCTTACACAAAGATCTTTTAAAAATCTAGTAAGCCAAACTATTTTCGACACTATTGTTCCAAATGCTCTATACTCAGCTTCGACTGAAGACTTAGAGATGGTATGTCATTTAGCCATGCTAGAACTCATTTATCTCTTGCTAGTCAAGGCTTCCTATTAAGAGTTGTTCTACATCAATAGATGACTCATTCCCAGGTGGATCATGATTAGGAAGGTAGGGTGTGGCCCCATGTCCCTCATGAACAGAATTAGACCTTGGAGGAGTTTGCAAATCATGAGTATCATAGAGAAAAGGATCTAAAGCATATGGAAAAAAACTTTGTTGTACCATAGGTGCATTATCTTTAAAAGGCAAGTGAGTTTCATCAAATGAAACATGCCGACTAACCATGACAATTCGTTTAAGCAAATTATACTGCGAGTAGCCCTTTTGATTATGTGGATATCCCATAAAATTGCAAGCATCAGAACGAGGTTGAAATTTATTAGTATTGTTTTGGAGTGTCATTAAAGCTAAACAACCAAAAAATTTAAGATGGAAAAGATTAGGTTGTTTATTGTACAACATTTCATAAGGAGTCTTATAATTATGATTTGGAAGGAGTGCGATTAATTCAAAAAGCAGTTGTCTTAATGCTTTCTCCCTAAAATCAGATTGGCACATGAGAGGCTATAATAAGACTACAAGCAACATTCAAGAGGTGTCTATGTTTTCGCTCTACCACACCATTTTGTTAGGGGGGGAGGGTGTGGACATGTTGTTTCATGCATAATACCCTTACTATGAAAAAAATCAGCAAGCTCATTATTTACAAATTCAAGGCCATTATCACTTTGAACCCTTTTAACATTAGCAAAGAATTGATTATGAGCATATGCAATAAAAGTTTTGAGACAAGAGGAACTTTCATGTTCATTCCGCATTAGAAATATCGAGGTACATTTAGAGAAGTCATCAACAATAGCAAGAAAATATCTTTGACCTGTTGGGATCCGTACACACAGCGGAAGGATTTCATCTATTAAAATTTTATGAATCCCAATAAGAGGATCCATCAATAGCGTTTAAATCAGATTCTATTAGGAACTGTACCTTTGTGAATGTGAGCAAATTTTCTTCTATTCGAACTCGTGGGCTAACGTCTTCTTGCTCGATCAATCTGTAAGAGTTGATTCTACGAATCTACTCCCTCTACCAGTATCCACACCGAACAACGCTCCAACACGGCATCGTGCTAGCACCTTCAAGCTTTGTGTCTTATGCTTTCTAGGGTTTCTTTTGTAGCTGTTCATTTATTTTTAATATGGTTAGATCATAATCTTATAGGATTTCTAAACCCTGAAGGCCCATATTAAAAATATTCAAAATTGAACTTAATTAATCTTGAAATTCGAATTTGGATTTAAAATAATATTAATTAAATTTATTCAACAGATCTAATATAATTTATTTATTTAATCCAAATTAAAAGCTAGCAGATTTAATTTATCTTTATAAATTAGATCTTGAGATATTATATCTATCTATTTAATTAAATCTGAGATGCAATATCTCAATTTAAATTAAATCTAACATATGATATCCCTATTTGAAATTTAACTATGAGATACAATATTTCTATTTGTCTTAATTATTTAATTTATCAAATAAATTAAATACAAAACAAATATTATATAATAATATTATAATCTATATTAAATAATATTATTATATTATTTCAAATTTACACACACACACACACATCCTAAATTACACGTTACATTCATTAAATCTTAGACATTTATAAGATTCAATGAATTTGGACATTGTTGCTCGTGTTGGGCTATTCTTATGAGCGACCTTGCAGACCCACATGAGATTGGCAGTGGGCCAATACTGTATCAGCCCACAAGTCACAAGCGGCCTTTGGCAAGACATTGTGACTATCCAATTCATATGTGAATCGATGATACGATACAACCTATTATACAACCATGTCACGTCCCTTCTGTCACACAATAATTTGGTCAAGGATGAAGCATGGATAATGTCAGCCTCCTATCTTTGACCATTACTTTCTCGATTCTTGAATGGTTTAACAATTGAAATGAAAACTCTTTTCCATTATAGTATGGCCATACATTTCTTAGACTCACTCATCGAGAGGCCTAGTATTTTCTCTCTACAAATGTGAGGGACAAATTCCATTTTAACCATTCACATTCCCCTACATGAAAATCACTAATCTCGATCGAAGCCTTTATCATCACCCCGTCAAATGTGACTTTTGATTAGGTCAAAGATCAGTAACTCTCATGTAGGAATCCATGACGATCTCAGGACAAAGGGTGTTGTGACGGGGTTATACATGAGATAAGCTTATGACTTTAATCCATGTAGCTTTCTCATAGTGGGTTGGTCCAACACCTTGTACTCTTACAAATGCCTATGACTTTGATTCGTATCTCCATACCTCATTAAAGTCATACTCGTCTTATTTCATCTTCACTCCCGTGTAGATGATCGGACAGAGACATTTAGGATAATCTTTATGATATATCTAAAGATACAATTATCATAATAAGCAAGCAAACGATATGATAACTAAATGGAGAAATACTTTAAATAACGTTAATGTTCAAAGTACAATGACTTGCCCTTAGGGCATAATTTCCAATATGACCAAAATATGTGGATACCCTGTAAGGTCCCCAAGTGTCAACATGTATCAACTCGAAAATACAATGAGTAACAGAAGTGCTACAAGGAAAAAGGTAAACGAGTTTGTTTGGCCTGAGAACATATGTCACAATTTGGCATAGATGAGTGTGCAACATCCTTATTTAGAGAACCTAAATGTTTAAAAACATCTAATGGGGCGTGACCTATCCTATGATACCACAAAATAGAATGGTCTTTGGTGTGATGATTAGAATTCAAATGCAACATTCCTTGAGATTGTATAGTCCTCTCAACTAAGTACAATCCATCATAAGCCTTACCAATTAGGTGGGATTTCCCAGTTAACTTCTCCTGCAAAGTGTAAAATTCAGGATTGAATGATATAGTGCATTGCATTTGCATAGTGAGCCTATAAACGGAAACCAAATTGAAACAACATTAGGTAGAAAAATATACATCATGCATCAAAATACTAGCAAAATAATCATATAATGCCTATATGTGTAATAGTTATTTTATCTCTATTAGGCATTTTAATCTTTCAAAGTGGACCAATATAAGGTGTAACAATGTAAAAAAAAAAAAGCAATATTACTAACAACATGACATGTGGCACTTGAATCTAGTATCCAATGAGACTTAGTTAATTTATGAGAAAGGGAAAAACACTTCTCATGTTATAGGAGAAGTGTTTTCTCATGTCACACACACATGAAATGGTGAGACCCACATATATGTATGAATTAATTCATACATATATATGGGTCCCACCATTTCATGTGTGTGTAGAAATCTTCTTTTTTCTTATGCAACATGAGAAAATCAAATCCCTATGAGAAAATGCATTAATCAAACTTGGGATGCTTTCCTCAACATTCCAGCAACCCCAACAACTACCTCATCCAAATCTTTTTTGAGAAGTTGAAGAATCTGGTTATATTGCTCATGGGTTAAAGTAGGAGGAGAAGAGGTGGATTGGGATGCATTTGCTTCTTCCACAGCTGGATTGACGTGATTATCTTGGTTTCTACGATTAGGGTGAGGCAAATACCCAATAAGTTGATAGCAAGTATCTTGCTTGTGACCTTTCTTGTTGTAATGGCTACATATATCCTGAAAACATCCTCTGCCCCTACCATGGCCCTGTCTACCACCTCTAGTGGTCAAAGCACTTCCATCAAGAGGACTGATTGAAGCAGGAATAGTAAGATTACATCGGTCCTCTTCTTGAACGATAATGGAATAAGTTTGATTTATTGTCAGGAGTGGAGACATAAGCATAATTTGTGACCTAGCATGCTAGTATGTCTCATTAAGCCCCATAATAAATTGAAACAAATGTTGTTGTTGACTGATTTTAACAAACTCTTGAGAAGTATTGCATTTATAGGACAACAACGGGACCAGCACAAAATACTCATCCCATAACTCCTTTAATTTGGTAAATATGCAGCAACCGACAGATCATGTTGAGTGGTAGATGCAATAGAATGATGTAAGGAATAAATTTGTGAACCATCTACCTTGTTAAATTGCTCCTAGAGTTCTTACCATACACAGTGAGAGGAGTCTACAAAGACAATCCCGGTCGCAATATCTTTGGCAATTGATTGAATGAGCCATGATAATACAACTACATCACAATGGTCCCATAAATCTGTGTACTCAGAAGCGTGTGAATGTTTCATCTATGAAACTAATTTTGTTCTTGTCTTGAAGTGCTAGGCGCATGGCTCTTCTCCATACTACATAATTGTTGGAACTAGTGAGAACTTGTGGCACCAAAAAGGTGATGTAAGGTATCTGGATGATGCAAATAAAGAGGATGGTGAACATCAAATGGATTCTTAGTGGTTTCCATATTAGGCAAAAATTGGCTCTAATATCTGTGAAGCAAGACTTAGTCAAAGAAAATACGTAGGATACTGAACCAAGAGACTGAACCATAATCACAATCAGTGCGAGTGGACGACGACTCACAAATGAGGAACATAACGCATGAAATGGGAAAAAAATGGAGTATGGACTTGACAACCTTAGCAACAATCCAATGAGTCTAAGATTTGACGACAATGGTGGGTACGAAACTTATCCATGGGGAAGAAACAGAGTTTGTAGAATAGAAATCACAACATCTCATTGACAGAACCAAGAACGGATGACGACAAGAAAGACTTGATCACGACAACTCATAAACTGGAACTAGATTATGGCAACTTGCAAACTGGAACAAAAGAGGATGATATCTCACTGAGAACAATAGTCATGTAACTTTCAAACTAGAACCAGATCGTGGCAAACCTCATCGACAGAACCAAGAACAAAGTTGGAGGCAAACACAAGAGGAATAAAGGCAGTAAAGGTTTAGTCTGTCTCAACAAAATCTGAGACCTCAAGAAAACATAGTAAAGACTTGGAAAAAAATCTGGCGAAGTTCATATCTACAACTGGTACAACGATGGGGCTTTGAATGAATGGATATACAACAACGTTCAGTAACGATCCTTCGATCCTCAAATCAACAACAAAGAAATTGTGGCCAAGAGCTCACAAGCCTCACTGACGAGAACAAGAACGGCTGGCAATAGGCCTTCCAACATCAATCCATGAGAATATCATCGATAGGACATGAGAACCGGAAAGCGACAAGAGAGACGAAGCTTGGGCAAAACCTATTCTATGGTACCATGAAAACTAATCAAGTTTAATGGGGGTTTGGATTTAGCTTTTGGAAAATAGTCTTTGAGATTTACCAGGTAAATTGTGAGAAGAGTTTTGTCTCGACTTGTAAAAAATACTTTTGAAATATAGGTTTGGGATTCCCAAACAGGCTATTACTTCCAAACAAAATGAACAAATTACCTAGTCAACCAAAATTCACTAGTCTTACTCTTATTTATAACAAATAATATATACATGCATCTAAATGAGTCATAACCAAACCTATAAACTTAAAATATACACAAGTAATTCATAATACAAATACACATATTCTAACAGGCTCACAGCCAATAGGAGGATTTTGGTAGAGGAACTAATGCGTAAGATTTGGGGGTTTGCCGTTGAGTTGGGTATATCAAAGGTAAAGGCGCCGAGGAGTTCATAAATGCTAATACGGAGAGCCATGGACTATGTGGTTAGTGACTTATTTAAAATTCAACACGTCTATGCTGATATTGTTTCAGAAATTCAGTTATCCCCTATGGAGGAGAACTTATTTCTGTCAATTCCAACAAATTCTAAAATTTCATTACACCTTGGGTTAAAATGAAATTAAGTTTTATCGGTGAAAAAACAATAATACCCTTCCTTAATTTATTTTTTTCAAGTGAGACTATTTCCAAGACAAATGAGAACATTTACAAGATAATTAAAGGAATTCAAAAAGAAATTAGGGAGTTAACAAGAACATTTTGGCCATTTACAAAAAAAATATAAAAATTTACAAGATAAATGAGGGCATTTATAAGACAAACAAAAGAATTTGAAAGAAATTAGGGAATTCAAAATATTTTGACCATTTACAAAATAAATAAGGTAATTCACAAGACAAATGAGAACATTTATCAGACAAATAAGACGATTCACAAGATAAATAAAGTAAGGGTATGATTATCTTTTCACCCACAAAACTTAATTTGATTTTGACTTATAAAGGTACAGTGAAATTTCAGGGTTTTTTTGGGGGGGGTGACTGATATGAATTCTCGTCCATGAAGGTTGCCTAAAATTTTCTCATATTGTTTTATGATTGAGTTCTGAGATAGGCAAGATAGTTCCTCTTGAAGTTGATGCCATTATATTGAGTGATGTTGTTTGTTTAGAAGACAAGGTATTGTTGGGTTAATCTGGCATTATTAGGTGGCTTTTTGTGCTTATGTTTGGATCAATGCATACTATTTATTTTGTATGGGAATGATTGTTTGGGATATTCTTTGTGGGAGAGAGATTTATTTGTATGTCGCTCAAAGTTTTGAGGCGTGGTTAATTACTATTCAATTTAGAATCATCAACCTGTACATGTTCATGAGGGTTTGTTCATTATTAGCTTGACATATGCCTCTTTTGTTAATACTGTTCATCTTCGGGGTTAGACATGGGTCAGTTCAGTTCAGTGTGTAATGCCTGCCCTATTGTTCATTTTTGGGCTGGGGTTGTGATTCTCTTATTTATGATTATGATTATGCCCACTGTGCTTTCTCTATTATCAATGAGTGTTATTATATATATCTCCTCGAGGATAGCTACTCTAGGCTGAAGGAATTTGATTAAGAACCATCCTTGTATATATGTTTTCATGCAAGTAGATTTAGTGATCGAGTGAATTGCCAAAGTTTTAGTGGAAGTGTCTCGCCTTTTGGATTGGATGTTGCTCACCTTATTAGCGTTTTACTCCCTTTATCTAGACTTAAGTTCTTGTTAGATCATATATATATATGCCAAAGTTTTGTTTGTTTAGCTGTTTCTATTTTCACGACATTGTATTTTTTATTTGACTGCAATATAATTAACATATTTGTTGCGGAAAAATAGCCAAAAAATTATTTAAAATAGCTTTGGTTGTTTTATTACGCATAGCATGAAGTTTTTCATTATTGATTATTTTTACCAGTTTGTTAAAAACTACAGAGAATAAATATATTATGCCCTTTTAAAATATAAAATGGAATGGAGAAAAAAAAGGTGAATTTTAATATGTTAAATATTCCGTGTCTCCATAAAAAAATAACGGTAAAATTATTATTGAATAATGATTTTTTTTGTTTGCCCAATATTGAATAATGATGATGATAATAATTAGGATATGATGATGATTTTATTGGTTAGTACTAAGAAAAATAATACTTAAACTTTAAAATCCAATTGACAATAATAATAATGGGATTAACGAGAAGGGTTTAATGTTTCTTCTTTTAAAATAAGAATAATAAAACAATTAATAATTCATTTTGTTGGAAAATCAGTTTTAAGATTTTTAAATTTAAATAATATTTTATTAGAAAATCTCAACAGATAGTATGGTGACAACTAGTAAATCTATATTTATATGTAAGTACTTTAGTTTTCTCATGTTACATGAGAAAACAAAAGTTTCCTACACACACATGAAATGGTGGGATCCACATATACATATATAAATTAATATATGTATATGTGAGTCACACCATTTCATGTGTGTGTAACATGAGAAAACCATTTTCTTACCACATGAGAAAATGTTTTCCCTTATATGTAAGAGGTAGGATATTTTTACTACCTCTTTATCTTACTACCATTTGACTACCATTTTCTTACTGTTAGATCTATTATTTGATCCAACGATTTTAATTTACCCTACTAAAAGCCTTCTTTTTCTCCACATTTCTTTCTTTCCCTTCCGTCCAGCGCCGGTGATTTGAGAGAACTGGTGATTTCTCTTCGCATCTCTTTTACAAAATAAAAACACGGATCCAATTTGCTATGATAATCATCTCTATTTTCTTTATGTAATTTTTTAATCTCCGTCCAAGGATGCCACGCAATTGTGGAAAGCTTTTGTTAACCGACAATATATGTAGGAATATATGTAGTTGTGAATAGTCAATCAAGCAAGTGGTTCATTGGCAAATCGTTTATGCGAACTGTCTATCATGTGAACAATAATCAATTCATATATTCTTATATATTCAGGAAATCGTTTAGGCAAATGAAACATTAGGGTTAAAGAATACCCCACTTTGATTTGGTTCATTTCCTGGTGTTCGAAAGCATACCCCACTGTGATACAATAATTGAGCAAACCGTAGGTATACTTTTTTATTTAACATTTCCCTGCATTTGTTATTCACTGGACTGAAATTATTAACTTTTTTATTTAACATTTCTTTGATTTATGTTATCGGATCTTTGATTGATGATTGATCTGTTGAGTACCTACAAAAGCTTTCCGCAATTGCGCGGCATCCTCGGACGGAGATTAAAAAATTACATAAAGAAAATAGAGATGATTATCATAGCAAATTGGATGTGTGTTTCTATTTTAATTTATAAAAGAGATGCGAAGAGAAGTCACCAGTTCTCTCAAATCACCGACGCCGGATGAAAGAGAAAGAGAGAAATGTGGAGAAGAAAAAAGATTTTAAGTAGGGTAAATTAAGACTATTAGATCAAATAATAGATCTAATGGTAAGAAAATAGTAGTCATATGGTATGGTAGTAAGATAAAAAGTTACCTCTACCTCTATATATGTAATACGTGATGGACAACTTTTATAATTATAATTTATAATATGGAGATTCCAGGCGTCTGGCATATACTACGGAATGAAAAACATAGACCTGCGGTTTTGTTCCGTTCCATCGGATCTGCACCGTGGGGAGACGGTTTCGTTATCCAATCAAATCCTGGAAAGGGATGGAAATGGCGAAAGCGGAGGCCAGTGAAATGACTCTGGATCAGCTTCCTTCTGCTCTTCTCGCCACTATCCTCACCAAACTCGACATCTCTTCCGTCTGTTCTGTCGCCTCTACCTGCTCCGCCTTCAAGTCCTGCGCTTCTCACAGCCTCTCCTTCCTTCCCAATTTCCACCTCCTTGTATGTAATCTCTTCTTTAACTCATCCACAGTCTATATCCTTCCAAACTCTATTTATTTGGATCCACGATCTTTTCCGTTATTTGTAAAAACCCTTTGTCTCTGCATGGATCCCTTTAAATTTTGTCATCTTGTTTTCCTTTCGTGGACTTGTTGCCTTTTGTAAACTCAAATAACGAGATACGGAAATGGGATTTGGGTTTATTCTTTCTTGTGAAATGTTGCTGTCAACCGTAGCGGATTTGGTTCTTTTCTGAAATCTCAAATTTGTGTGCCCTTCTCTAATTGATAATTCCGAAAAAGCTAATTTTTCTTGTACTGGAATATTTATATTTACAGGACATTGCCCCAACTGTGGATTTGGTGAGGCCGTTGCTGCCTCCGAATCCCTATCTTAGGAGCCTCAAGGTTGATTGTGGTCGGCTTGATGATTCAGCTATACCCCTTCTGGTTAAACCATGGTTGCAGGAGCTTTCTCTGCATAACTGTTCTGAATTTAGTGGGAAACTGCTTTCTGACATTGGGAACCGATGCAGGGACCTAAGGTTTGCTGTCAATTTCATGTGAAGCTAAATAACCTGGCAGAGTGCATGTTTGATCATGATAACGTTTGGTCTTTGATTATCACACTGCAAAGTTTGTAAATTTTATACAATCTATGGTGCTGCTGTTGTGAGTTCTGCTTGTTTGCTTTCATCAGGTCTCTCTACTTGGGTTCAGTGGCAGAAAAACGAGGGAGATCAATTCATATTTCTGATCTGGAAGAGTTGCTTAGCGGCTGCTCTCAGTTGGAAGTAAGCAATAATTTCAGAAGAAGTTTAGGAGGTTAAAAGCCAGATATTATTAAGATTCTTAAAGAAATTTGAAGTTGCTTGTATGCATTCCTGTGCGTCATCTACTGCCTATCTCCTGATTCTGAATTTTAACTGGAATGGTTATGAATCTATAACTACGTTTTCTAACTCTGGAGATTCTATTATCATATACCACCCCCTTCTTGCATGTTATGTGAAAAGGCCGCTAATTTCTCGAGTTTTACTGACCATATGTTGATAAGGCATTATAGAGAATCCCAATTTTCATTAGTTTCCTCTAAGTAATTTTTATCTATGACAACATTATCTGCCAATAGTTAGCTTTTTATTTTTGGTAGACATGAACCCATTGTTTTCCCTCATTCTTGTAACTTGATAAGTAATTCAAAAATGTTTTGATCAGACAATACTTTCTGAAGTCGGAAATCTGAATCCAATGTGTCCTCTCTTTTTTTAATTTCTAGTGAAACATTCTGACATATGCATCTATCACTTGTATTTTTTTCTTTATGATCGTGCAAGTGGAAAAATAAGATTACAAAATCTTGACTTTATGAACATTATATGTTTGGATTCATTGAACTGAACCTTTCTTTTGATGATCATGACTTATCATAATAGTGTTCTTCAGTATTATCAGCGATCAGAAGAATTTATTGTCAATGCAAATATGATCTTGTGAATTCATGCAGTCATTTTTGTAAATAAGCCTCGGACACGACAAATTCTTTAGGATATATTCTGTTAGGCATTTGTGGCGTGTAATTGTAATGTTTGGATTTGATGTTCAGTTAAGTAGTACTTTTGTATGTGATAACTAGTGCTCGTCATTGTGTTTCCTAGGATTATTATTTCTATATGGATTTATTCAAAATTTTTAATTGAATCTTCATATTTACCTGGCATAAGGGGACACTCCTTGAGTTAGGGAAAATTATAAAATTAGTTTGTGCTATAATCATTAAGACATGAAATGGAGGATTTCGTTATAATAGTTCACTCATAAAATTACTTATTGCTAATACCTTTCCAAAAATAGGCGTATGCCGCTTTAAATGGCAAGCACACGGTACTCTTTAGTGAAATGCTTTAAATGACGAGCACACAATATTCTTTAGTGAAAGACAAAAGAATAGTTCGCTCTATGCTCACCGCATGGCTCCATTATTGCTAATACTTTTAGAAGCTTTTACCCCTATTGTTGAATATGGAAATCATTTTGTTGATCGTTTATTGAATCATATCTGATATGCGATGTGATTTTTTTGGTAGGCATTGACTCTGATGTTTGATGTCTCTCTCTTCCTGCGTCATAATTTTGCCCGGGTTTGGGCCATGGCTTCAGAGAAAATCACATCTCTTGAGATCGGCTACATATCTTCAGTAACAGTGACGGAACTGCTTAGCCCAAATTTAGGATCCCATCAATCCTTAAATCCTGTCCAATCATGCGTATTGCCGAGCATTCGGAAGCTTTGTCTTTCAGTTGACTATATAACTGATGCGATGATTGGTACAATATCCAAAGGTCTTGTCTTTTTGACCCATTTGGACCTTCGAGATGCACCCCTCATTGAACCCAGCATCAACTTTGATCTAACCAATGCTGGCCTCCAACAAATTAATCAACATGGAAGATTGAAACATCTGTCTCTTGTCCGGAGTCAGGAGTATCTAATTACTTACTTTCGCAGAGTGAATGATTTGGGTTTACTTTTAATGGCGGACAAGTGTGCAAATATGGAAAGCATATGCCTGGGTGGCTTTTGCCGGGTCACAGACACAGGTTTCAAAACTATTCTGCATTCTTGCTCTCACTTATACAAGCTTAAGGTCTCTCATGGGACTCAGTTAACTGATCTTGTTTTTCATGATATTTCTGCAACGTCCCTTTCCTTAACTCATGTGAGCCTAAGATGGTGTAATCTATTAACCAATCATGCTGTTTGGAGGTTGGCATCAAACAAGGATCTTAAAATTCTGGACTTGAGAGACTGTAGGAGCCTCGGGGATGAAGGCATCCGGGCCATCGGCATTCTTGCCAGACTGAAAATCCTACTATTGGATGGTTCTGATGTAACAGACATGGGACTTTCATTCTTAAGGCCACGAGTTATACGTTCACTTAATGCATTGTCTCTTAGAGGGTGCAAAAGACTTACAGATAAATGCATCTCAACTCTCTTTGATTGCTCTGGCCCACTGGAATTGCGAGAACTGGACCTGTCCAATCTTCCTAACCTGTCTGATAATGGAATTCTGATGCTGGCAAGAAGTCAAATTCAAATAACTGAACTCCGCATGCGGCAATGCCCTCAAATTGGGGACACATCAGTGATGGCATTGGCGTCAATGCTGGTCGATGAGTCCCAGTGGCATGGAAGCAGTTTGCGATTGCTGGATCTGTACAACTGCGGGGGAATTACACAGCTGTCATTCAGATGGTTAAAGAAACCATACTTCCCCAGGTTAAGATGGTTGGGAGTGACAGGATGTGTTAATAGGGATATAGTGGATGCCTTGGCCAAAAGCAGACCTCTGCTGCATGTGGTATGCGATGGAGAGGAACTTGGGCCCGAGCCCTACAATACTTCTGATAGTTCATACATGCATGACTATGGGGAGGTTGATGAACTTGAGCACTGGCTCCTCGAAGGTGAGGCTGAGACTGACGATGAAGAGATGGGTGGTGAAGTGATGGGGGATGAAGAGATGGTTGACCTCTAAAACAACGAACCGGTTCCCTAGTTTGATAATTGATGTATTTATGTTTGGAGTTTGTACTCTCGTCCAACTTATCTTTGTTATTAGCATCTAGACTCTAGAGACGCCTCTGGCTCTGTTATATTATGAAGGAAATGCTGTGTATAATAATTTCATCATGTTTGGAAGTTTGAACTAATCCAAATGTAATAAGCTTATCAGATACTCCCCTGCCATTCTTTTCGAACCCTATATTTCTTAGAAAGATATCTTTATAATATCGTTAAATTGAATTTGAGTTATACATGTGTCATATAATGGTGTTTCGTGTTGGACTCTTCTGCTTGAGGCTTGTTCTTATACCCAAAATACTATCGGAAAGATTATTATTCCTGGGAGGGATCTGACCTGTCTCCCTGATTGATAAGGAAGGGATGGGAAGATAAAACTAGAGTAGTTCAAGAAAAAGGAAATGCGGGATTTAGAAACATGAACTCAGTATCTAAAGATTCAGTGTTTTTAATCGAAAGCTTCAAGTCAAAATCTACCTATGAATATGACTCTAAAGTACTTATCCGATCCTAAATCTCATGCTGTGCAATATATGACTCCAATATCTCAATCTGAGTAAACCATACTCCAAACCTCATTGATTTCTAACCTCAAGGATGATTGATTCTCCCATCTGTCATTATCAGGAGTTTGAAAAAAAGGTTCCGTGTAAGCCAAGATCTTGAGGAAACTCAGCGTGATGTTACTCGCTGTGCGTTTTTCACGCACACACAATAGTCATGCCCTGGCCAGAAATTTGATGGGAATAGGCAAAATCAATGGTACTTGGAAGGAGGAATTAAAGAAACAGTGAAGGTGTGAGTCAAGCATCCTCACGAGGTAAGTAAAGCAGTGTCCATTTCATCTTACTCTACTTTTAACTCTCTGCTTCAAAAGCATTGAACCAGTAAGGCTATAACGTACTACTTCCGTGTAGCCAATGACTTTGCTTATTCACACTTTCCTCCCTATCTTGTCACCATTCAGGTCACCATTCAACCATCGGTTGAGTTTCTCTCATAATTCTTTTCTTATTATCCCTCATAATCTCTAAATCATATTTATTCAATCAATCTAAAAAGTACTTTATCCCCTCTCTCCTCTTCCCAATCAACGGCCCAAATGGGCTGATGAGGGAAAATAAGAAAAAATATTAGGAGAAGATCCTCTTCCTCAAGCCACACACCAAAAAAAGGGAAAATCCATCTTGGGGCCCTTATAAGAGAAAAAAATTTAAAAAGGCCCCAAGATTATGAAAATACTGGTCTTCTCTGGTATAAATTCATTAAAACTTTAGTTGTTAACGGGGCTGATATAGTTGTTAATGTGGCTGATATAGTTTTTAACGTCTTAATAAATTTATACCAAAAAAAGCCTTGGAGCCTTTTCTGATATTTTCATAATCTTCGGGCTTTTTTTGAATTTTTTTTCTCTTACAAGAGTCTCAAGATGGATTTTCCCAAAAATAAATCTAACTACCATATTTTATAGCACATTATGGATGAGAATACGATTAAATAATTAAATTAATATATCTTCAATACGGATTCAATCACGATAGAAATTATGAACACAATAATGTGATTATTTAATTTAAACACTATACTCAATAATTCTGATTTCTTAAGTTTCTTAAAACATTGTTGCCTTAACTCTTCCTTATATTATGCAATTATAAGTAAAACAAGTATTGGTGCCCATGCAATGTACGAGAAAGTTTATATCGATACAATGACTCAATTCGAGGTAGATAAAGTCGGCTATAGATATGGGCACTTGTATGTGCCTTTTTTTTATTTTATTTTGCTTGCTCATATTTTCTAAGAGCATGCAACTTTAAGAGAGAAAGAGAATTTCATAAAAAATTTAAAATTATTTAAATTAATATTTTTGCACTCAAACTCAATTGCCTACCATGAATCACAATGCAAAAACATAATCCAAATAAATTAGAACCAAATTAGAAATATAAAAAATAAATTAGAAAATAATCATCAATAAATTATATTTATTGATTAATGGTCCAAACTGAATCCCCTAATATTTAGTGTCAAATTAAATCCTCTAGTATTTGTTATGTTTTTTTTTTGCAAAAATAGAAAATAATCATCAATAAATCAATTTTATTGATTAATATGGAGATAAAAAAATTCAATTATAAGGGAATATAAGAAAAAAATTATAAATTAATCATCAATAAACTATATTTATCCATTAATTCATTCAAACAAAATCCCCTAATATTTATTATTATTATTATTATTATTATTATTATTATTATTATTATTATTATTATTATTATTTTGGCAAAAGAATATAATTTTAAATCATGATAGCTCCTTGATCTATGGAGATAAAACAAAATTCAATTAGGAAAGAATATAAAAGCAAAATGTGTTGCTTAACAGAATTAATGGTGTTAGTTAAAAACAAAACAGAAATTAACAGTGTTACTACAAGGATAAATTAACAATGTTTGTTAAAAACAAAATAGAATTTAACGTTGTTACAACGAGTATTATAAAATAAATAATTTAATTAGTCCGAGGGGCAATTACTTAGAAGCACACAGCCCATGTGCTTAATTTTATGACAAACAATATATTTATGATAATTCCATTGAAAATGATATATTTGAATTCCAACCCTTTTTTACTAATTTGACATGGAATTAATTCATCATTATATAATTTTTTCAGCTAACTAGCAACCTTTATAGATAATGATAAAATTTATATATATGTGGCCTACTTGAGAATTGAGATTATGTATTTTATTTATTTGTGGTCATTTTTCAATTGTTGGTGAAAATATCCATGCATGGCCTGCTGCGTATATAGTTTCAAATCAAGGGGTTGCAAAGATGATATCAGTAAGGGACTATTGGGGGAATATTAATAAATATATTTCTTATTTTCGCTTGACATATGATATGTGAATACTATTATTTATTTATTATTTATTATTTTCCTTATTTGATCTCAAAAGAAACACTGACAAAAAGCTCTCAAACCACTGTCTTGAAGTTTTACGAGCATTGAGCCTGAATTTCAAGTATCAGATACGAATTGGAAAATAATTATTTTTCATTTTTCTAATTAATTAAATAATGTATGTGGGAAATGGGATATGCCCGGTATATATATACAATACTCCAAAGTTGAACCACATGTGGATGCTTCATGAAATTGCTTCCTAATTAATTCGTAATAATTGTACAAATGGCATGATTAATTATGTTGAGAATCTTATCAACAAGATATTTGCATAATTTATTTAATTAATACCCACAATGTCTC
This sequence comes from Acacia confusa, assembly GCA_037074495.1. Taxonomy (NCBI): domain Eukaryota; kingdom Viridiplantae; phylum Streptophyta; class Magnoliopsida; order Fabales; family Fabaceae; genus Acacia; species Acacia confusa. The sequence continues at coordinate 37,783,867 of CM073502.1, read as the reverse complement.
ATTCAATATATTTATGAAAACGATTTCATATCGATCCGGTCAACTTTCTATTTGTCACGTTCATATTACCCTTCATATTTTAATAATCAAAAAACCAAAAGAGCATTGTTAATGTTATAAAACTGATAAAAATAATAAGAAGAAAAGCAGAGGTTCTAGAGAGATAAAGTAGAGAGAGAGATTCTCATTTCATTCAATACATGAACAGTTACAGAAAACCTCTATTTATAGAAGAAAAATGGGACTTTAGTGTAATTTCCACCTCTGGGTCATTTGGTGTAGTTTTCCCCAAAAACCTAAACTGTTCACTCACGGATTTCCTTCCCGTGAGTGATTGTATAATTGTGTGCGGGTCCCACCAAATAGTAAACTACTATGCGTGGTACTATGCAAATAGTAAATCACTATGCGTGGGTCCCATATCATCTTTTAATATTTGGAAACCGGGAGTCAATGGACATCCACATAATAAGTATATTCATAACACTCCCCCTTGGATGTCCATTTATGAATGTGCCTCGTTAAAAACTTTAACTAGGAAAAACCCAGTGGGATAAAAAACTAGCCAAAGAAAAGAGTACATCATCCATTGATACACTTTCTAGTGCTGCCTCATTAAAAACCTTTCTAGGAAAAACCCAGATAAGGGAAAAAGAGTACAGCGTGTATCGTCTCCCCCTCTTGATTACATCAGTGTTGCTCCCCCTGATGACTATATTGCTTCAATGTCTTTCTGAGCATATTATACTTTCTGTCATCAAATATTCTGTTAGAAACGCCCAATTTGATTGTTCATTATATACCTGCAAGATCTAAATCTGTCAAGTAAAGTCATAATAATCTTTTCATAAATATATATGTGCATATAGAAATTCAATAAATGTTTATTCAGATAATGATGTTATATGCACTATCATCTTGAGTCCTTTTGGGACATATGTGTTTCTGGCGCCTTATGTGCTTCTAGCACATACAAATATATTGTGGCTCATGATCCTCATTATCATTCATTGCAACATATGCTATCATAGATATTATTAACGTCGACTTCATTTTCAGTCCCATCGGATTTCATTCATAATTTATTGAGATCTCATTATATTCACATATATTAGGTACCTAGGTCTCTCTTGGACCACAATACACTTTTCTTGTAATATCTCTTCTGGAGATAACATCTCATCAAAAGATAACTCTTCTGGAGCTTTACTTAATTATCCTCGACTTAATCATCTATATTTTATAGCTCCTTTTCTCTTTCGAGGATTTTTATCTTTATAACCGATGGACCAGCAACGCTTCATGCGTGCTTTATAACAATTCATATAGGAGCATTTGCAGTTGGGACATGTGACATTGTCACTTTAGGTCAATAAATGCTTTTAGCATTTGATTAGCTAAAATCTGCAAATGAATTATCTTTTAAACTTTTAGTGCACATTTCTTTGTATGAGGACCAATATGAGCCAATGATAATTCATTTCACTTTATCTTTACCCAATCGGCTTATTTTTCTCCCCCTCATCAAATCATCAATTTTCTTTGTATATCCATCTATATGCATTGTAATAGATTAATAATCATTACACATTTAAAACATTTCAAGATGGAATTAATCTGGCTCCTGACCAAAAACCAATTATACGGGGAGAATTCTGTTGGCTTATATAATTGCTGCAAATATACACAACATATAAATTTTGTTCTCATAATCATTGATCTATCCATTCATGGATACTTTAATACATTATTTCTGGATCATTCAATCTGGAAATTGCGCGCATAATATATTGCAAACTTCTAGTTGCAAACATCACTGCAAACTTTGCAGATTTATAATCTCATATGTAAACTTTCAATTTGATATATTTCCAGAGATCCATTTCCAATAATTATGTCTATCTGAGAACAAGCAGCACATAATATATGACTCGGATGATCAAACAAGTCATGCCAACTTTCCATATGATTTATCATCAAATCTAATATTCATTTTGGGGGAATCAATATAGAAACATTCACAAAGAATTATCACATAAATATTCACACTTGATATATATTATTCTCCCCCTCAAGTGTGAGACCTTAAAAATTAATTCATGAAATTTCCATACAATATTCCATGATAATAGCATATATGATATCTATTTCATTAAAATTCCACAGATTTCTAAATGCATTATCAATGCATAATTTTGTTACTTCTGGTAACAAAATTTCCATTTTCCAGAATCAACAAACAAATATATATTAAATACAAAATCATCAGGTGTATAATTGCAGATTCACGAGCGCAATACTGTGTAATCACAGGCGCATCACTGTGGAATCACAGGCGCGACAACTCAGATTGTCGTATACATATAAAGTCAAAAAGATTCCAGGCTCGTGCTTTATAGGGAGCAAATCTGTAGAGATTTAACAGGACTACGCAAATCTGCAGAGATTCAATAGGATTTAATTCAACTATAAATAGAGGAAGGCAAACGAACATGCCTCACAAACACTCAAGCATCTGATAATATCAACTACCAGATACTCACACATATTTCTCTAAATTCTATTGCCATGGCAGGACCAAGCAGTTTTATCCCAGTTTCTGATACATCCAAAACAGCATTACTTGATGCTTTGTTGTATGATGATCAGCATAACATGTCATTTACTTCTTTGTTATCTCCTAATCCCTTTGAAATGTTTATTCCTCCTACTATTCCTCCTTCTGCTTCAAATGTACCTACTTCTCCCCCTAGAACAAGTGTTCTTCCTCAATCTACAAGGATTGAAGGTACAACTGAAGCAGGTTCATCAAGGAGGCCTGTTAAGAGGTGTAGAACTATGGCAGAACTAATGGAGTCTACCAATCCAGTTCAGCCAATAGTGTCGGCAGTTAATCAACCAGCATTCACAAGCCAGCAAACTATCATCAGTTTGCCAGCAACAACCAGCCCGACAACAACAATCAGCCAACCAACAACCACTAGCCAGCCAGCAACAATTAGCCAGCCAACAGCTACAAGCCAATTAGCAACTACTAGCTTATTGGAATGTAGTTGCTGTCATGTTTTACGGGAAATTATTCATACCAACGGACTTCAGTACCATAAACTTGAAGTTCACGGAAGAAGAACAGGTATGATTACCCATGCTGTTTTATTTGAGAAAGTACAGGATAAATCTTATAATACTGACAGGCTTCCAATGTTTGATTTCACAAAGAAAAATTTTGAAGAAATCAAACAATTTCTGACACAGTATTGTATAGATTTACAAGCATCAGGATATATCTTGATGCGTGATCCTGTATTAGCCTATCATGAGGTTCTCTGTGTTGGTTCGGAATGGGCTATAAATCCAAATGACCTCCATGGAAGTTCATTTCAAACCAATATTGAACACTCATTAGGCAAAGGAAAACAACCTGCAGTAAGTATACCCTATGATACTTCATCCCTTAACCAGGGTGAATTATATAGGTTATCTATGGAGCAAAGAGAAAGAATAAAGAAAACAACGCTCCATGATTTAAGAAATTATTTTCACTTAACCCTTGATGAAGCGAGTAAACAATTAAATATGTCTACTCACACCATACAAAAAATCTATCAAAAAGGAGGGTTAACGGAGTGGCCACACAAGAAGCTCAAGAAACTTATGACGCAAATCTCGATATTACGAAGAGCTTTGCCTCATCTGGATCCCATCTCAAGAGAAGCAAAAGAAGAAGACATTAAATATCTTCAGAATGAGATGATTAAAGTTTGTAATGATGTTGAGCCACTCGCAATTAAACTTTGTTGAAATAATATTTCCTTTTGCTTAATTATTTTGTTTATGAATATTCTTTTCTCGTATTTATAAAAATTGTTATAATCATAGAAATCACATAACAACTATAATAATATATTTGCTTCATTCACTTCTGGGAATGAAGTTGGATAAAAATTCATGATCCATAACTCACTGATTTGTTTGATCATGGCAAGAAATTAATCCACAATATTGCTACTACAATAGCAAATTGAATATATTTATTTATAATATCAATCATGATCATACAATCCCTTGTCTCATAATTTAAGGGAATATTTAATGCCAAATATACAATTTTGAGGCCTTTATACAACTGATAACATACAAAATTTATGGATCAAATATTGTTTCATAATTTGTCTCTTGTTATCAGGCTAACTTGCCTCTTGGCTTCAGGCAATCTTGCCTCTGAAATTAAGGCTATCTTGCCTCTTAGGCTCAAGCCAATTTATGCCTCATCTCTCAAGCCAATCTATGCCTCATATCTCTATGACATTTTGATCTCATAATAATATATATGATCTTTTAACAGTTTATCTTCAAGATAAATAAAATATAAGCATAATAAAATAAATAGATGGAACCCACTAATAGTGTGGTTGCCATAAATAATAAGAAGGGAGAGGGATATATATATATATAGCAATAAATAAATAAAATAAAATAAATGACTGGAAATAAACATGCTAGATTAATAAAAAGAAGATGAGATAGGAATGGTAGTAAACTCACAGCGAGACCTATCTCATCCAAAGATAAGAAAGAAGATGCATATGCAAATGTAAATATATATATATATATATATATATATATATATATATATATATAATATAGAAAACGGTAAAATAAAAAGGGAAGGGGATTTAAAGCAGTAAATAAATAATAAATAAATGGAGTCCACTATACAAGTGTTACCACCATGAAAAATAAAGCAGTAAAGAATTAAAATAAAATAAATGGGGCCCACAAAATGTCACCACCATAAAAGATAAATAAACTCTAAATAAAATAAATAAATAGAGCCCACTAATAGAGACTAGTGTGCCTCCATGAAGAATAAATAAATGTAAAATAAAATAAATAAATGGAGCCCACTAATAAATAATGTTGCCGCCATAAAAAATAAATAAATGTTAAAATAAATAAATAGAACCCACTAGTAAATATACTAATGTGCTATCATAAAAGATAAATAAATGTTAGTAACAATAAAATAAATGTTAGTGACATAAAACTAAATATTAGTAAAGTCAGTATGGAGCTTAGTATAGCCACCATGAGATAAATAAATAAAGCAGTAAGTAAAGAATTACAAATGGAGCTTAATGACGCCACCATGAAATAAATGAATAGGAAGTGGGAAGAATATATAAACATAAATAAATTACTGTAAATAATAAAATATAAATTTACCGTGAATAGTAAAATTACTATTCACTATAAATAGTGAATAAAGTAAAATTACAGAAAGATTAATCTAGACTTCCATGTAGGAGTCAAATGAATAAAATGTAAAAATTACTGAAAAAGGGGTAAATTTACTGTGAATAGTAAATTACTATTTACCGTAGTAAAATAGTAAATAATCTCAAATCTTAACCATGGAACCCGATGTTAAAATAATCGGTAAGAATAGATATTTAATTCCATATAATGGTTAAGATCATCCCAGATAAATAAAATGGAAATATGAAATAGATGGTGAGAAAATCTTACCTTGGTAGAGTCTTCGTGCTGATAACGTGTTATAAAACTGATAAAAATAATAAGAAGAAAAGCAGAGGTTCTAGAGAGATAAAGTAGAGAGAGAGATTCTCATTTCATTCAATACATGAACAGTTACAGAAAACCTCTATTTATAGAAGAAAAATGGGACTTTAGTGTAATTTCCACCTCTGGGTCATTTGGTGTAGTTTTCCCCAAAAACCTAAACTGTTCACTCACGGATTTCCTTCCCGTGAGTGATTGTATAATTGTGTGCGGGTCCCACCAAATAGTAAACTACTATGCGTGGTACTATGCAAATAGTAAATCACTATGCGTGGGTCTCATATCATCTTTTAATATTTGGAAACCGGGAGTCAATGGACATCCACATAATAAGTATATTCATAACAGTTAATTCCTTTATTTGCTTTTTTTTTTTTGGGGGGTCCTTAAAAGAGTATTGTTAATTCAAACAACAAATCCTCGCTATGCATTATTGATAAAATTTAAATTGATATGGCTTTATACAGAGTTTATTCAACAAAATAGACTATTTTAAAATGATGACTTTTAACCATAATGATACCAAAATTATTGAATAATTGTTGCATCATGAATATTTGAACATGAACATGATGCGAATATATAATAATTTAATGGGCTTAATATTTTTACCTTTGAGGCATAAACAATTTATCTACCTCACCCACACAAAAGTTAGTGGGTTCCATTATTATTTTCTCTTTCTTCAGGATCCACTCACTTTTATGTGAGTGAGACAGATAAAATGTTTCTACCTCAAAGGCAGAAACATTAAATCCTAATTTAATTCATAACTATATATCAATCATCAAAAAGACCAAAACAATAACATTCATCAAACTCTGAAAGCGGTATATCCATCGCCTTCCAACAATTGCCCATCTAATTAAATAACACATCTTTCACGCATATTTCTTTAATAAACTAATTACTTTTCATAGAATACGATACTATTTCTCTGACTCGTTTTTCTTGCAATATATATATATATATATATATATATATATATATTGCTGACTTGGTGGGGATTATTTTGCCTCTGATAACGGACATAATACTATATATTAATTGAGTCTTATTCTCTATTGTCTTAATTATAAGACATATTTAACCGATTTTGGAAAAATTAAGGAGAAGAGTTAAATTAGTTAATTTTACTCATTTTTCTAAAATGTCCTTATATACATTTAAAAGACATAAGTAAAAGTTAATTAACAATTCTGCCACATATCTCTGCAACCAATTTTCCTTTCCACATGCTTTATAATTGAAATAATGGTCTTGTTAAATATACATATATGTGTGTGTATATACATATAGATCTATCATGCGCGCACACACACACACACAACCATGTATCTACATAGATATATATATATATATATATATATATATATTGACACACACACAGATATATGTGTGTGTGTGCACATACATATATATATACACAAACACATACATAGAGAGAGAGAGACACACACACATACATATATGTGTGTGTGTCTATAAACATATGTATGTATGTATGTATACATATATATATTTATAGACACACACACATAGTGTATGTGTGTGTGAGAGAGAGAGAGAGAAGTTTGACATATATAACTATGCATACATATATATATATACACAAACACACACACACACACATATATATATGTATACATACATATACACACAAAACACACATATATGTACACACACACAAACACATATATATAGACACACACATATACATACATATATATATTTATAGACATACGCGTGTGTGTTGCAACCCATATACATATATACTTACCAAAAACCAAACACACTTTGAGATAATAAAATAAGGGTATTTTAGGAAGAAATTGGTAAAAACTAAAAAGTTGTCCTATAATTAGGACAAAAATCAACCCACAAATATTATCTTATAATTAAGACCGGAGGGAGTATATAATATATTTTTCGTGGAACTTAAAAAAATAAAAGTGATAACACCTGTTCTTCCCCCTTCAAATCATAGAACTAGTCGAGTATGACGACACTTTCTATAATTTATATGTTCATTGACTATTAAAAAAAAAAATAATGCAGAGACTTAATTATGCGATTTGCTGATTTTGATTTTGGACGCATCTTAAGTTATACACTTGGCATATTCCAATCCTTCGTTACTTCGTGTTTTAATTAAAAAGAAGTCAGAAACCAAGAAACATACACACACTAGACACTACCCTTCCATTTTAAATATAAACTCCGGCCTTTTGACTAATTTGTGAAATATAAAAAATGCTGGTTATTAGTTTGTTGTTTGAAATTAATGTGTAAGCTTTTTGATATTTTCTTTTTTTTTTTAAAAAAAAACCTATCATTCAATGATTAAAATTTAATGCACAAAAAATAAAAATTCTCCAATAAATAAGGGCATTAAGGAAAAGAAAAATTCAATATATATAAGAGACAATATATATAGAATATAATAAGAAATTATATTTTGACCAAACCAAAACCCTTAAATATATGAGGGGTATAAAAAGTGTTTTGTTTTTTTGAAAAAAAAAATTTGATATGTAATTGAAAATATTAGGTATGAGTTGGGTTGTTTATAATTAAAATAAAGGGAAAATCTATATGGAGCCCTTTTAACAAAAAAAAAAATCTAAAAAAAGCCTAAAGATTATGAAAATCTTAGAAAAGGTCATGGGGTCTTTTCTAGTATAATTTCATTAAAACTTTAGTTGTTAACGGAGGTGATATAGTTGTTAACGGGTAGATCATTAATAACTAAATCAGTACCATTAACAACTATATAAACCTCATTAACAACTAACGTTTTAATGAAATTATATCAGAAAAGGTCCTATAGCTTTTTCTAGGATTTACAGAATCTTTAGGTTTTTTTTCTGTTAAAAGGGCTCTCATATGAATTTTCCCTAAAATAAAAAGTGGTTTATATTTTATAATTTTTTTGTATCTAATTAAATTAAAAATAAATATAATATTTATTTGATTTTTTTTTTGAAATTAAGGAAGTTAAAAAAAATTACCTAATCATATCATATGTTGTGTATTTTTAGATTATATATCACTTTATTATTCAAAATAATTAGTTTGGAGAAAAAATAGATATTTTAAAGTAATTAAATTAATTTTCTTAATCTCTTTAAAAAAAACTAACTTATTTTATATTTAGGATGGGAAAGAACAATATTTTTCTGTCCAACGTACACTTCGTCATTGTAATGTGAGAGAGTTGTGCTGATTCCATGGATGTCTCTAGACCATCCTTGGTCATAAATTTGCATCTGTGATTTGCTATCCACTCACAATCATATTCATGAGTAGGTGTTTTAAAAAAACTGCATGGAGTTTGTTTTGTTGTAGAAGACAAGTGTCTAGTTTATGGGTTAGTGGTTTAATATGGAATCAAAAAAGCTCTCTCAGATATCTATTGATTATATACCAAATAGTGCAAAGTGCCAAAGATCACAGTGCGAACAAATGACTTTTGCCTAAGGTGTGGGGTGGTGACGGCGGTAGTTGTAAAAGTAGAGAGAATGTGACTACCTTTTAGGGTTTTGGCCCTCTTTATATATATCTACCTGGGGTTTTGGATTAATGGACTTTATCCAAGATATATGCCATGATTATAGATAAGAGCTAATCAATTAAGATCTTCTTGATTTGGGGGAGGTTGAGGTTTGATATAGATCCAAACATGATCTGTTGTTGTTGGGTCATACCTCTTAATGGGTTTCTTATTTGACTCCGTAACAGAGTTAATTATGGAGTTTGTTTATTTTAATTTCTGACGCACCCTAAGTTATATATACTTGGCATATCCCCCTCCTTCATTATACTACACTTGCTGTTTTTAAAAGGTGTCAGAAACCACCTAAACCCAACTTGCTAATTATGAATAATCTGCCATCTAGTTTACCCTTCCTATGCGATATATCCTGGACAGGTCATCTTGATTAATTTGGTGAATATCGGTGAATTGTGTGGATAATTTTTTATTCTTTTTCAAAAATATCCTACCTTACCTTTTTAAAAATATTGGTTGAAATGAATCAATGATAGGGGGGCCCACCTTGAAAGAAAAAAAGAGAACACAGATTTAAATAGGAAAAATGCATTTATTAGAAGAGATAAAAAAAACATTTGCGCTTTAAGTCTGGAAAGAGAAAACTCTTAATCAAATAAAAAGAAATATCCCACCATAGTTAAAATTTAAAGAGTAAATAAAAAAATGATCCAATAATACCTGTTTGAGAAACCTCCAAACCATAGTTTTAGAAGCTCTTTTTAGTAGGTCGAAACAAAATTTCTTTTACATATTTATCTCATAAAAATACTCCTTAAAAAGCTGAAACGAAATCAAAGGTGTTGGCAAAAAATTATAAGGATATTAAGGAAAAGTAAAAATTTCATATAAGACACAAGAAGGAATGAGTATATTGAAATAGTATGTGTTCATTTGCAGAACTAGGTATCTCTAGAGGGCAGCTGATATACATACATAAATATATAATAATTTAAGACTTAAAATCATACACACACAAAGTGTCCATATTCAATGAATGTCTCTAGGCCATCCCTGGTCATAAATGTGTGCATTAGTGGTTTTCTAGGTATGCAAATTTATTTTTTACGTGTATAAATATGTTTTGTCGAATAATTCTTTGTCTTAAGCAATGTTATGAAAATCAAACTCCTACGTAAAAAGAAAAAAGATTGGTAGAAATGTAAATTGTAGAAATAACATGAAATGGAAAGTTTTTACTACTTAAAGTCAAGATACATAATTATACACACACATACATGTAAAAGAAAATATAAATCACTACTCAAAATTCAATGAACAACTTTATATTTATAAGAAAAATTTGCAAATTAACCCTTCCTAAAAAATGAAAACCCGTTCTTAAGTACTCCATCCCATCCTTTTTTGTAAGTTTCAATTTTACCAATAAATGTTAATTTTGGCAAAGGAGTTAGCTCATAAACATAAGGTTGTAGGGTCAAATCTTATCAATGTAAGGATCTTGTTTGTGAGTAATCTATAAATGTCTATGTAATGCTCTTTGAGCTAGAGGCATGTCAAGACTTTACTGAGTCTTTGAAATCAAACTCACTTAATAATCTAACTTTTGAGGAATGCACTTAATTATTAAGAGGTAAAGTAATTTATCAAATGACTTATGGCCGTTTGGTACATGGATTCGGTGGGAAGGGAAAGGAAGTTTAGCTTGTTACGCATTTTGGACAAATCCTCCCAGAAACAATCTTCCCTCATATGTGGGAAGATTGTTCTTGTGATACTATTCATATTAAATTCCTATGATACTATTCATATATTTTTTTTGACAAATTTATCTCTCAAATTTAAACTTGACGGATTTTTTTTTCCCACAAGTTCAAACTTCATAAAAACATAATTTTTTAAAAAATATTTTAGGAAAAAAATGTTTTTCTTTTTTTATTTTGAATTAATTACTTTTGAGGGTAAAATAGATATTTTTTAATTTTTTACCAACTAGTACCCCTCTATTTTCTTTCTATCAAACAATTCATTTTCCTTTAAGTTATCTTCTTTCATCTTTCAAAATTTTTTTTTGTCGTCCTCAAATTTTTTCTATACCAAACGGGCGCTTGCTCTCACTTCTAGAGCCGGAATTAGTCTTTTGTTAGGGCACTTGGACCAATGGAAATGACTAGAATTTAGAAAAGATGGAAGATACCATGTGGTGGGGCCAATTTAATTAATTCTTTTTGAATGAGATAACCACGTTGGAGCTTTACAAAAAGCGCGGAAAAGGTATATTACTCTGCCTTTTGTTGTGTAGAAGTTATTTTTAACTAAATCATATATATTAAAAAAAAATAGTTAACTCAATAATTATGGGGTAAATTTTTAATTTTATTTTTATTTATAAATTTGTATATTTTAACTATTTTTTTTTCTTATTTTTATTTATACAATTATCATAATCTCGTTTATTACTTAAAAACAGAGTTAGAAATAAGAATAAATTTTTTTTTTTAAAAAGGACTTGTATATAAGACCAGAATAATAATATCCTTAAAATGGTGCGCGGTGTTTGAATGAGTTGTGTTAATTGGTGAAGTGAAAGAAGGATTAATTCTGGGGCGTCCCTTGGTGAGGTCGAAGGGTCGGTTTAATTAACACGCCATCCACTGACATGTTTCCACGTCAGCTTCCAGTGACGCCCGCAGATCGTGGATCATTCCGCCCAGGTTCCCGCCCCCGATTCTCCACTTCTCACACACCCCTCCCATTAATATATATACTAGTATTTATTAAATAACTGTCTCAAGATAATATAATTATATATATCGCGCCGACTAGCCTACATTGGTCGAACTTGCCTTCCTCCTTTTTTTACTTAATATATTATTCAACTTTATTATTATTATTATTATTATTAGTTAACTAATTCTGACTCACTCGATTTTGGCAGATAATTACCAACAAAATGATCCTCATCTTCTTCTTCCTAACTTCCTCAGTGTGACCATGACCGCCCATTTCGGATCACCATTTATTGACCTTTTTCCCTCTTTGATCTTGATTGAAATTATTAATTATTAATTACTCCCTCCGTTCCACATAATTGAGCTTTTTTAAAAAAGATTAAGGAAGCTAATTAAATTACTCTGGAGTGTTTTTATTTTTTTCTTCAAACTAATTAGTTTGACTAATAAACTAATACATAATTTAAGAATACACAATATATGAAATGATTAAATAACTTATTTGGCTTCCTTAATCCCTCCAAAAAAAGTCAACTCTGTCTTATAATTAAGACCGATACTACTTAATATCCAGATGTTAATAGGATTAGACAGTGCATCAGCAATAGTGCAATACCCAGAATATGCCTCTTTTTCTTCATACGTATCAATCCGTAGTTATCGTCAACTATATTTTTAATTCCCCTTCAGCCGTAACGGGTTATATTTAGACTTCACACCATCTCATTCATGGGATAAGATTAAGATTTTATTAATCGGTGCCTGTTTCAGAAATAAAATAGTATTTTTTTTAAAAAAAAAATTATACATTTACACTTAGAATTAATTAAATAAAACACCCTAAAGTGTCGAGGTAGATTAATGATTTGATTCTTATTTCCATTTCAGGGTACTTGATAGGCGTTTCCGAGTCAGCGCCACGTGGTTCATTCACCCCCCCCACTCTATTCCCAAATAGGCAAATTTCAGTGTTTCACATGTTTTCGCTCCTAAACGTTTGTTTTGATTTCGGTTAGGTTCATCCACGTTCGTAAAATGCTTCTTACTCCTCCCATCCTTTACTATAAAATCCAAAACCAAACTAGGTTTGTTCAAATTAGTTTCAAATAATAAGTAGGCAGAAATTATTATTATTATTTTTTCCCCAAAAATCCCTGTCTTTGTTTATTAGTGGGTAGACGATCGAGTGAAAAAAAAAACATGAAAATGAATGTATGAGGACAAAATGGGATAAAGTATATTAATTATATGTAAAATTGATAAAAATTAAAATTAACCTTAGGAACACAGAAATTAAAAAATTTGAATCTTTTGTCAATGGGCAGAGGGTACTATTTTAACTAACAAAATTTAATTTAATATCATATATGATATTTTGATTTAATAAAGTTATTGCCTATGATGATATAAGCTAAGCCCAGGGTGAAACAGTGCGTAGAAACCAAAATGGTAACTGGTCTCATATATAAGATATAATTGAATTTTTAAAGATATTAAGAAAATTAATTAAATTATTTTAAAATATTTATATTTATTTTTTTCTCCAAACTATTTTACCTAACTTATAAATTGATCATAATCTAATGATACACAATATATAATAAGATTAATTAACTTATTGAGTTTTCTTAATCTTTTTTAAAAAGACTCGAATTTGTCTTATATTTAAGACACAAGAGAATATTATATCTAATGTAAGGCCTATTTATTTAATTTTTGCAGATTAATAAATTTAAATAAATTACTTATTACTTAATCATAACATAATATATGTGACACAACCTCACTAAAATATTTTTATCTAATATTAGATTATATATCAGTTTATAAATTAATTTTAAAAAATTATAAATATGCTATATAAAATGATTAAAAAAACTTGAACAATTTTCTGGAACCAAAATTCAGCCTCGCCTGAAGCACGGGAAGAAGAGTTCTATTATACTCCATATGTTTTTAAATATAAGATAAAATTAAATTTTTTTATTTATTTTAGTCAAATATTGTGTATTTTTAAATAATATATTAATTTATTATTCAAATTAATTAGTTTGAAGAAAAAAAATATTAGTATTTTAAAATAATTTAATTATTTTTTCATTTTTAAAAAAAAAAGAAAAAGAAAAGCTTTAGGCCGGGAGGGAGTAACTTTTAACCGGAAAAGGAAGGTGAAAGCAAAAGGCGTTCTGTTCAGTGTTGAGTTCATGCGTCCCCGCATAATCAGAGCAACCCCGTGAAGAGCAAGTTTTTTCTTATTTATGTGCTCCGTCTTATCACGATCGAGCCATTTTCACTATTGCATGTAGAGGCGCCCATAGATCTCCTCACCAATCTCCGTTCCTGCTATTTTCTTCTGTGCCTTCCTTTTTGTTTGAATTCATCGTATTCTTTCCGTGTTCAATGGTGATGGGTCAGGCTGACCAGGACAGTGCCGCTAAAGTGCTTGCTACGTCTTCAATGCCTCAGAGTCAGAAGCTCCGAGTTTACCACGAGGTTCTTCGTCGCCTCAAGGATTCCAACCACGACGAGGCTATGCAGCCTGACTTCGACGATCAACTTTGGGGTCACTTCAACCGCCTCCCAACACGGTACCTACATTTACCCTACCCACCTCGCTCTTGCTGATTTTTTTCCTTGTGCTCTCGTCTTTTTTGCCGCTAGCTTATGCTTTCGCATTTATGCAAATTATTTGAACCTGTTTCTTAATTTCATATGTTTCTTCTCTAACCTTCCTCTCATTTTCGAGAATATACTCTGCTTTCTTTTCTTTTCATATTGTTCTCCATCTGAAGATATTGGAACTAGATTGGTTTCACCTCAAGTACAGACAACGTCCAGTTGCCTTTCCCCCTCTTATTGTTCTCACTTCACTTGCTTCAATGAGATTCGATGGCTGAATTTGTGTTTTGTTGTTTTTGGTTTTCTCAATTCGCAGCCTGATTGTTGTGATTCATTTTCATTGCTGTGACAACATTGATTAGGTTTATGTTTTTTTTTCCTTCTGGTCGTGCATTGCAGATATGCGTTGGATGTTAATGTTGAAAGGGCGGCAGATGTTCTCACGCATAAGAGATTATTGCATTTGGCCCGTGACCCTGCTAATAGGCCTGCAATTGAAGTTCGCCTAGTCCAGGTGGGTTGGTTCGGTTGATTATGGTCGACCCGGCTATGTATGCATATCCTTGCACTTCTTAGTTGACTAATTCTTAATATGAATTATAAACCATCATACTTGTTTTCTTTTTATCTATGTGGAGTGAGCCATTTTTTGCCACAAGCTATTTTCTATACTAATGTGTAAGCAATTTACTTTACAGAATTCACTATCTTGTTGAGCTACCATCATTTCTCACTTGCTGAGATATAGTGGGACATCTAGTTGTCAAAGGCTTGCTTGTACCTGAAGCAGCGACTAATTGGAATTTAAACTTCTTATTTATTACTAGTAATAGTAAACAAAATCTCAGTTTACAATTACTTAGGCATGACGGTGGCATTAGTGAGGCCATGATATTCACTACATCACTGACTGAAGAAATTAAATGGCTTGTTTGAATTTTATACTGTCTTCATACAGAATTAAGTACTGTGCATTCGAACTATATATTTTGATTTGATCTGACATAAGTGCAAACATCTCTCATTTGCACAAGTCATGTTTATGTTTTGTCCAAAGGGAGCAAAAGTTAATCTGCATCTGCATTTCTTCAGTTAAATTGCTGCAGAATGGGCTCTTCTGTTATGTCATCAAAATTCTGAATTAATAAAGAATTTGGCTTTTCCTGTAAAAGAAGTTATTCTTAGGTTTCTATCAGAAAAAGAGTTATTCTTAGATTCAATTTCGATACTGTGAACTTATATATTTTTCCACATTTCATGCGGGCAATACCATTTTTGGATTGGACCCATCATACAGATTTACCCCATATCTGATGGGAACTCATCTGACTCCGTCCATTCAGATGTACCTAGGGAAGAAGTTTGTCAAACCTCTCCAAAGTACTCCAGGAGACTGAGGTATTAGTTTCTTCTTCTCTTGCTCCCTCAGCTTCTTGAATCTCTAGTGAAATTTTTTTAGTAGTGTTTCCCTAAAACTCCAGTTATTATCATACAGCACTAATTGTTTTCCCTTTAGTGTGTGATGATTTTAATTAGTATTTATATATTTATTGATTATTGATTCCAGTATCCATCCTCCTCCTGCTTTTGGTTCTTCCCCTAATCTTGAGGCCCTAGCACTTGAAGCTAATTCTGAAGACGAGGAACACACTGTGCATGGAAGTGCTAAATATTATCAGTAATGCTCAGCTCTTTACATTGTCATGTCACTGGAGATGTAACCCTTTAGCAATGTCGTAACCTTCAAATATATTAAATTGTCACACACTCGCACATGCACACACACTGTTTTGAGTTCTATGATAAGCTTTGATGTACTTGAGGTGCTGAGATTATCAATTATCTTCTGGTCCAGTAAGGAAAATTTCAATTTTTTTGAAGGCCAAAATATGGAATAGTACAAAATTTTAGAACTTCTTCTAAATATGCCTGATTAACCTCGTATTGATGTTTGAACTTCTTTAGTAACATTTTTGTTATAGATTTGTGATAGCGTTTAACTATACTTTGTACTTGATTAAAATATAAACATCTATCGATGACAATGATGTAGGCCCATGCATGAAATCACCTTTTCTACAGATGACAAGCCAAAGCTTCTCAGTCAGGTATATGATAAGTTTTCTAATAAAAATAATATCTATATGAGAGCATATGCAACTTGTGGTTGATGGTTGCCTAAGGTGTGAGTTCAATGGAACAGGCACTTAAAGAAGCTTATATTGTTAGACTTGCAGCCTACTTATTTAAACTTTCATGAGAGTATTTTTCAATGAGAGTACATATTTTGCATTAAATTTCATGGTTTTCGTTCCGTCCTGCAGTTAACTTCTTTGGTTGCTGAAATTGGTTTAAACATTAGAGAGGCACATGTCTTTTCGACTATTGATGGCTACTCATTAGACGTGTTTGTTGTTGATGGATGGCCCAACGAGGTATGTTGGTAATCATTTATGATTAACTTGTTGAATCAGGTGATATTGATGCATAACATCAATCAAAATGATCAGTTTTGTCCAAAGTTTATGTGCCATACTTACATGTTGAATGGATAATTGCTGAAAAGGATTATTGTAAATCCCAGAGTTAGCTAATTCTATACTACGTCATAAAAAATCTTTGCTTTTAGAACAACCAGCCTAGCAAACTTGGTCCTGAATGGCCTGTTCTTCTTATGTTACTTTTTCCTTCACTTTCACTAGTACTTAAAGGGACAACAGTTCAATCTATGGGGCTCTAATTGGCAGACTTGATGTTGAAACAGGAAACACAGCAGCTTAAAGCAGCTTTGGAGAAAGAAGTATTGTCGATTGAGGTAAGTCAGGCACTTTAATGTGTTCATAGATGACTACTTGACTAACATCTAGTATGTGAAATCTGTAGTTTCTTTCAAATGACATGAAGATATTTTATCCCTCTTGGATTTCGGTATTCCTATTTTTTCTATAGTACAAGTTTGAGTTATATCCGACTTGGGTTTGTTTTCAGAGGCATGCACTTAGTATTCAGCAATCAGAATTTTATGCTGGTAAGACTGATCAAGTGGAGATGAAAAGCGAAGAAGGTCATTTGGTGATACCCAATGATGGGTCAGATGTTTGGGAAATAGAGCCTAAACATTTGAAGTATGGAAATAAAGTTGCATCTGGATCATTTGGTGAACTGTGAGTAATCTAGAAATATCTGTCTTCCTTTATGACAGTTTAATAGATTTTTTTTTTTCAATTCATTGTCAGATATTGTTTTATTCTTCAAGTAACCAACTCTTCCATTTAAAACAGGTTTAGAGGCACTTATTGTAGTCAGGACGTGGCCATTAAAGTTCTCAAGCCTGAGAATGTAAGTTCAGATTGGAAGAAAGAGTTTTCCCAGGAAGTCTATATCATGAGGTCAGTTGTATTAGGTTTTTTACTTGATTATTTAGATCTTTTTACCAGTTTACGGAGCTCAAGCAAATTTTGCAATTGATTGAGAAAGCCATTGCTTTATTGATTTGTCATCATCTTCTTATAATATTTATCGAAAAAATCAGTGTGATTCAGGCTACATAATTTCAGAACCATGAGGGTGGGTATTCTAGATAAACAAAGAATAGATTGTATATTCGTTGGTTGTTGATTTGTATTATCCTGTTCTTTTCGTCATCATATAGAAAGCTTCGAAATAGTAATATCCATAATAACATAATATTATTTGGACTTTTTTGCTACTTTCCCCTAGGTTTCTTTCTCAATTTGAAATAATATATTAAGAAACTAATTCTACTAACCCCACTTAGAATCTCTACATGCTAAGAGCCTGCCTGGAATCAAGTAGATCAATATTCTATCATCGGGATATTGAGGAATGTACAGTACAGAAACTGATTTTGTTTCCTTTTTTCTTGTTTTACACTTATACCTTATAAAGACTTTGTGCATAAACTTGCAGAAAGGTTAGGCACAAGAATGTTGTGCAATTTATTGGAGCATGTACCAAGTCACCACACTTTTGCATAATAACAGGTGAAATTTAGTCACATACAAGATTTAGAATGAAATAACTCAATTAAACTTTGTATTTTTAGTGATTTCTTTTCTTATTTTGGATGTCAGAATTTATGAGTGGTGGAAGTGTGTATGACTTTTTGCATAAACAGAAGGGTGTTTTTAAATTTCCCTCCCTACTCAGAGTAGCAATTGATGTTTCCAAGGGAATGAATTACTTGCACCAAAATAATATTATCCATAGAGATTTGAAGGCTGCTAATCTTTTGATGGATGAAAATCACGTACGTATGAGGCTTATTAACTTGTTCTTTTCTTTTCTCTCTCTCATATCCTGGCCAACTACAATCAATAACATATTATCATGGAGAAGTCTAAAGTTCCGTATGTTTCACCTTGCAGGTTGTCAAGGTTGCTGATTTTGGTGTTGCTAGAGTGAAAGATCAATCCGGAGTCATGACAGCAGAAACTGGTACATACCGATGGATGGCACCAGAGGTATAATATATTCTCATTTTTCTTTCAAACCACACTAAGTTTATTTTTCATCTACATAATGCAAGCACCAAACACTATCTCAGATTGGTGAACATTCTCTTTTCCATTAGAAAATATATAAATATCATGTTTTTCTTTATGGAAACTTACTACTAAGGCCATACAATGTTGAGGAAAGTAATGAAGTAATGCCTGGAACAAAGCACTATATAACCAACTTGATAATTACATTTTTATTAAGAAAAAAAATTTGGGCAACGTTGTGGGTCTTTTTCTATTATTGTCTTTCTCAAATTTACCAACTCAATGCTTCCCCAGTGCTGCATGATCAATATTTTCAAATTTTGGTAAAAGAAAATTCAAAGCTCAAGAATTGATCATTTAGTTGAGTCTTTGGTTGCAAATACAAATAACAGAAGGATTCCTGCAGTACTGTATATTTAAGAATAACCATGGTGGTTTGAAGTGGGAGGAGAAATTGGTAGACTAATGTGCACCTTCCAACGGGTAGTTTTAGGGGTTCCTGCTTTATTTTTCTGGTGGCAAAATAACTCTTTCAGATGGAAGGTTGCTAATCGTGAGGTCTTTTCTAACCCCGGTTTATTTGCTTTGAAGGTTATAGAACACAAACGATATGATCAAAAGGCTGATGTGTTTAGTTTTGGAGTTGTTTTATGGGAATTACTCACTGGAAAGGTATTTCTTACTACAAGGTTTTCAAAAGATTGTTTCCTCTATCTCTTTTATTTATTGATTGATTAATTTTGTTTTTTCTTTTTTCTTGGCAGCTTCCATATGAATATCTGACCCCACTACAGGCAGCAATAGGAGTGGTTCAGAAGGTGATTCTCGTTGTTGATAGAATTAACTGCAAGATGATGTTTTCTTTTGCTACTACATACTACTTTTCAGGAAACGTTAAATAAATTTGTGCGCGCAATTGACGGGAATATATAATTATGGACGGTGACTATTTGTTACCTCCTCTTTACATGTATTTCAGGGCCTGCGACCCACGATCCCTAAGAACACACATCCAAAGTTTGTTGAGCTTCTTGAGAGGTGTTGGCAGCAAGATCCAACATTGAGACCTGATTTCAGTGAAATTATTGAGATCCTGCAGCAATTAGCTAACGAGGTATAAGATGGCTACTTTCTTATATTATCCTTATTTAGTTTTTGGTTCCACTTGTTCCTTTGTCACCAAGGATTAAGACTGCATATTTTTCACGTGATATTATAGTATAACACGTGAAAATCTGTAACTATTGGAGCAGGTTGGGAATGAAGGAGAGGAGAAGCGGAGGGAGAAATCTGGAGGATTTTTTTCTGCCCTCAGACGAGGCCATCACTGAAAAGTAGAATTGATGATGTCCGGAAATTTATTCACTCTTTACATTTAGCTGGACAGTCTCTTCAGGTCCACCTTAATTATTGCTTTTTCACTGGATTTCCTCACTTTTTGGCGTTTTCAGATAGGAGGCAGTAACTGTTTGACCAAAAAAAAGAGACACACCAATTTCTGCTAGCACTGATATTCAATAATGTAGTCAAAAGCAACAGTGAATATATTTCTGTAAATTTAAATTCCATAATTGAAGCAGACAAAGCTGATACACGTTTTGTACATATATATTGAACCATGCATGACTCACTTGTGGTACGCACACTTGTGGCTTCCGGGATAAACTGCAACGGCCTTATCTATCTGTGTATAAAGAGGGATGATAAAAAAAATAAATAAGCATGGTACGTTTAACAACTGGCTTGTGGTATTGCAGATAGAGGAGTGTGTGTGTCGAACCTGAGATGATGGCATTGTTTGGGTTGACGATAAGAGCGATGACTTAAAAGCTATCTGACTTTAAAAAAAGTTTGGTATGAAGAAAGTCAGGTTATTGACAATAATGTGTGTTTGAATTGATGGTAGTAGAAATAGCGGGGCTTATATAAAAAAGTTGAGAGCTTTTTAAAAAAAGCTAAGAAGTTGAGCTTTTTCATTAACGGGCTTTTTGAGAGTTAAATAAATTTAAACTTAACCAAAATGAATGCAAAATTAGTTGGTAACGTTAATTAACTTTTTTAAAAAACATTATCACAAAAAAAGCTTAAAAAGCTTGTAATCCAAACGATATATATGTTAGTGACCCCCACAGTCATTTCATTTATGCTAGTTGCACTGCCCCTTAATTAAGCTGCATTCATATCAAATTACAATGTCTAGGGCGTGCATAGGCCTACCAAGTTGTATTTTATCCTCTCAAGGAGGATAATTGTCCTTGGTTGCTGCTTCTCAACGCTTTGGGTCATTTCGAACAAGTAAAGATTATTCTGTAAACTTATATGGATAAAAATGAATGATATTAAACATTTATATAAAAAAAGACAATTTATTTAACAATTGATCCTAATCTGGACCAAATACGGGCCACAAAGTCTAAAAACAAAAACACATCAAAATAAACTAATACAAATATAAACAATTACTCAGCAACATCCAATACGTCAAAAAGATGATATGCCCCTCCAAAGATTAGCTAAAGTCCGAGTCTCATCTCGATCCAGCTACAACACTACCAAATCAGACACTATCGTACTCCAAACCCCAAATACTACTCGGTGACATTAATAAAATAAGGGATATGAGACCATGTACTATTAGAGAATCATTTAAATTATGAATAGCAGTGTTCGACTTTTTAAAAAAAATATAAGATAAAAAGTAAAATGTGGTCAGAGCCCAAAGTGGAACCTAACTCAACTACTACTATTATCAATAGGGAAAAAGGGCATTAGTTCTCATCAGAAGTGTTGTATTCAAACATTTTCTTCATCACCCATGCTCTATTATTATTCTGTAGAACCTGGCCTTTTCTAAATTGACTGAACAGAATACACGGAGGATTCACTTGTATGCAATGTACTCTGACTTATTAGTTAGAAAGCAACCCTAACGTTCACGTCCAATGTCTCATCTCTACAACTTTTTGAAAGAAAACACAGCGCAAGTGACTGAGTGATGAGACGGACTTCCCGTGATAGAGCATTTATCATTCACAGTTGGTAAGCAGATAAGGTTAGGTTATAGTTTTATATATATAATTCATACACATAGATACATACATACACGTGTGTATGAACTTCATAAGCACCATACAGGTTTCCAAGATTCTTATTACATCTGTGTGTAATATATTTCAAGCTTTTGTTTCCATCAAATACTACGTGGCCAATAACATGCATGACTACGGACTGCGAATCATTCATAAAGGATAAATTCTTGTGTGCACTGAGTGCACCAGGTCATTTATGCACTGGCGAATAACATCATGACAGGTCATGAACTTTTCTCTTATGTGTCAGCCTACTTGTCACTGCTCCCCTCCTATATTATTTTAATCTTTTTTTTAAATAATGTGATTCTTTCTCTTGCGCTCCCTCTGCAAAATATTTCCAAACTTTCTCTCTCTTTCAGTTACCGCTACAGTCAACAGCTCTCATCTCTCTTCTCCCACCTCGCCTCACTCTATCTTTCTCTCTCTCTTCCCCTCTCTCTCATATGTGCTCTTGACACAGCGAGAGGCCCTGTGGATAAGAGTCTCACTCCCAGAAACTCAGAATGAGTGCCTCAGCAAGGTCAGAAGAATAATAAGGTTTCATGGATTTTTTTGTATGGTTTCTTAATACTGGAAATATTTTTTTTTTTACGGTTACATAGTAAAAGCTACAAACTTGTTCAAAATGGTTTTATTGATTGAAGTAAGAAGGGGAATCGAACGATTATAAACGAGAATCAGAAGAGGAAAGCGGCGAAAGGTAGAGCCTTTGAACTCAGATGTCGGCTCCCCACTCCCAAACTGAACTTCAATATTTTTTTCCATTAAAAAGACACAGGAATAATTAAAATAAAATAATATAGGAGGGGCAGTGACAAGTAGGATGACGGATAACAGAAAAATACTTGACCTGTCGTAATGTAACTGGCCAGTGCATAGATGACCTGGACTCAGAGCACAGAAGAATTTCTCTTCATAAAGTGCAGATCCAGATGAATATTCCACTGCCTTTTCGGCTTTTCTTGGACAATGAACTGGTAGGTGGGAAATCTATCCTTTTATTGCGTTTCCCGTGCCATCATAAATACGCACACGTACACATAATGGACCCATCATATTACTAAAAAAATGCAAAGACAACGTACTTATATTAGGACTAATGGGCTGTGGCGTGCGTATTTCGATTAATAATTGCGAAATTTGCCAAAATAATGCAAATATATATATCAAAAACAGTTAGCGGGCGGGGGCAGGGTCAAGGGGTAGCGCCCTGTTCAGAAATTTTTTTTAAAAATAGAACATTATTTTTTAAAAAAATATTTCATAAAATTTTTGAAATCGTGAACACTTGGTTGACCTGACTTAGAATATGATATATATCACATCATTTTAAAATGTGATTATATATAATATAATATATATTATATAAAATAATATATTAATATATATTAAATAATATATAATATTATATAATAATATAAAAATTAAAAAAAATCAAGGAGTTTTTTTTTTAATAAGTGGCGCAGGCTGTGCTAGCGCCACTTACATGGCATGCCACGTGGCAATGTCACATACTCAGTAGCGTCATCTGACACGACGTCACAAATTACCTTAATTTGACAATATGTTTGAACCGTACCTGTTTTAACTTTTTTTTTTTGGCATTATTTTGACAAATTTCCCTTAATAATTCAGTCTTTTTTAAGTCTTTGATTGCGTAAACTGAAATGCAGTTACTGAAATTAAAAAAAAAAAAACAGCTTTTACAAATTTATTTTGTATATTATAAATTATAATTAAAAATTTGATTTTAAATACTCTAAAAAACATTCCAAACACACACATAAAGAAGAAATAATAGTGAGCTTAGTTTTTCCCCATTTAAATGGTTGAGCTAAAAGAAGGAATAATAAGCATACAATGACGAGTAGAACAGTAATGAGCTTAGTTTTTCCTCATTTAAATTGTCCAAAAGCTTTTCCGGTCAGCACAAAAGTGAGCTTGCAATTGCATGCACGGTTGCATTATATATATGTGATTTGCACGTGACCCTGACATTACATATATTAATTACATCGTATATATACATAATTAAGTGGCGTGATAGATATGATGTTTATTAATGACAAAATGGATCCGGTTGCCTATGAGTTGTGAGGATCCAAAACGAAACAGAATCCCAACAGTAACACCAATCGCCCACAATATTTTTCTTCTTACTTTAGTTTTGATTCTCCACAACAAATTAAAAATGCCAAAAAGATTGTTATGAAAACAAGAGTAGAAGGAAAACAATACTTTTATATCCACAAACAAGGTTTGATAGTAAGCGTTTATTTATTATGAGACGTGAAAATCTTTATACTCTAAGATTACATGCACCCTTGACCAAATGAAACAACAAAACTTCTATAAATAAAAGAGAAAACGGGCTAATCAAAGACCGTACTCCTACAAGTGTTAAAAAAAGGAACACTAGTCGGTTTTGCCGCGTAATCTTCAAACACAAGGCACATATTCCATACAATAAGGCCCCACTTTTCTCTGCCCAAATCTAATCTCATCAATCCACGTACACCGTTCATATGGAATTAACTACATGCACGGCTTCTGATTCGCTCACCACCCTTAATTCATTTGTTGATTAGCGGTTAGTTAGAGTTATGACCTACATATGCCTTTATGATATTTTTATAATATTTAGTAATTAATAGGAAAAATTAGAAAGAAGGACACATAGGAAAAGATATTTATTGAGAATTGAATGAGTATAAAAATTATAATTATTTAGAAAGACTAAATACAAAAATATATAATTAAAAACATTAAAATGTTACTAATAAATTTTTTTGCAGTCCCTCCTATATTTTCTCCCACGACTATTTTTAAGACTAATACAAAATTATAAATGTCACTAAATTAAATAAGGGTTAAAGTGTAAAAATACACATGTGGTTCTCTCAAAAGTGCATCCAACATCAAATGTTTTTTTTTTTGTTTGCAAAAGTGACTATATGGTTACAAAAGTGGAGCCAAAATATGTATTGACCGTTAGTTTGACTTTTTTTTTATTTTTAAGATTGACATGAACAATAACTCAGTTAAATTTTATCCTAGCTGACAGTGGAGAATTGGAAAAAATTACAGAAAAGGTGGCATTAATAGCGGCAGGGATGAGAAGATGGTCAGCCCGATGGGCCGGGTAAGATTGGGATTGGGAGAGAGAAGGGGAATTGGAGAGAGAATGGTTGAACTGTAATTTCTAAAACATATATGTAATTTTCTATAGTTCTTTACTGTTAGTTATGATGTAATTTAGCTGGGTTATCATCTATGTCAGCCTTAAAAATACAAAAAAGTTAAACTAATGGTCAACAGATATTTTTACTCTATTTTAGTAACCATATAGACACTTTTATGCAAAAAAAAAAAATGCACTTGATGTTGGATGCACTTTTACGAAAATCACATGTGTGTATTTTTACATCTTAATCCATTAAACAAAAGTTTTCTCAAATTTCATTTTCACAACTTGTATATATATCTAAAGGAAAAAATCACACATTCTTCAATTTTTTCAAAATCAACAAATTTTTTAATTTAAAATAAAATTATAAAATTATAATAAAACTGAAGGTGTTTTAGAATTTTTATATACATTAAACCAAGAAATTTTATGTGATTTATTTTTATTTTAAAATAAATTTATGTGGGTTAAAAAAATCATTTAATTTATTGTTAATAAAATTAAAAAATAATCAATTATATCAGAAAAAAATGAAATGAGTTTAGTTTTTATTTTTGTAAAAAGAGCTTAATTGATATCAAGGTAGATGGGAAATTTTAGTTTTAATGTTAGTTTTCCTTTTAAATTATAAATAAGAGAGATAATATGAGAGGTTTAATTAGAGACAATTTAATAATTTTAATTTTATATTATTATGATGATCTAAGTAATCACAATATTTATGGTCTTTTATAATAAATATTATTTTCTCTAGTATCTTTATTTTAATTTTCCCTAATTAATATCCCAACTATAATTGCCATGATATATCGAGTACAAGCTTTTGTTTTTTTTGGTAGTTGGCACTCATGTAATTGAGTTTTTTTTCCGTAGTGCCCCTTTTTAGGAAACTATTTACCAAAATGTCCCTACTTTGAAACTATTTCCCATTATGCCCTCTTCTGGAAACATATTCTCAATCTACCCCTCTTTAGTCGACTAAACCAGGGGTTTAGTCGACTAAATTTCGAGGGGTTCAAATTTTTTGAATCCCCTCGAAATTTAGTCGACTAAACTACTTGGTTTAGTCGACTAAATTTTGACGGTGAGGGTTTTTAAACACCCCAAACCACAACAATATGAACCCTAATCGTGTAAAAACCTATCCAAACCTCTTCCCCCTCTCTTTTTCGTCAAAGCCTTGCTGAATCTGTTGGTGGGTTGCGTAGGAAACTTCAATCTAGTGGAATTTGTGTCGATATCGGTATGTTTTCATCTCCATTTAAGATTTCCGTCGTCATTTATGTGTTTATGCGAACCCCCATTTGCGTTTTTGCATTTTGTGCTTTGATTGGGTTGTTTTGTTGTGTGTCTTTGCTTGATTTGAGTATTTCATTCCTATTTATGGAGGAAAATGATGAATATACATGTGAAAGTGAAAAGATTTACATCGGTTGAGTGGTTTTTATTTTTTTGAAGAATATCACTTCGTTTTTCATAAATTTTTTTTATTTGGTCAGCTAAAACCCTCCATTTTGCAACTAAAATTCTGGTGTCAAAGATGAGTTCAAGTTCAAACACTTACATGACTATAATCTACCACAGTGGGAGGTATTTTGATGGTCCCGATGGTGTTCAATTTGAAGGGAAAATGAAAATGATGAAAATCAAACAGGATACTACATACAACGAGCTGAAAGAAAGAATTTACAAAAAATTGGGGCTACATGGCAGCCAATGCATTCATCGGTTAATTGCCAAAGTGGAGACTATAGTAGGTAAGGATAATGTATACTACATTAGTACCGATGTATGTGATGATGAAGATGTAGATTGTGTCATAGATGCATTTGCTAATCGGAGAGTACAAAATTTTATTGAGATATATGTTGAAATTGAATCTGGCGAATCATCATCTATACCTATGCATCCAAGATCCCCACAGTATTTTGGTGAAGAAGATAGACATGTTGGTGTATCTGCACCTTCACAAGTGTTAAGTCAGGTAACATTGATGGAAGAGGAGGAAGATGAGAATATGCACAGCGATGAGGAGGACAAATTTGAGAGGTTTATTCCACTAGGTGACAGCTCAGATACCGATGTGGAGGGTGATTTTGATTCTTGCCCGAACCTAGTAAACCCAGGGACTGCAACAATGCCACCACTTCGTATTGACCCAATTAGTAGTGGTAATTTGTTAGTAAACTTGAATTTGTGGTTGTTTTTGTAATGTTTATTTACTGGTTTTGACAGAAAATTTATATTAACAGATGATGGATTTGATAGTGAGCCGTTTTGGACCGAAAGCTCACACTATTCTCAAATTAGTGCGGTTGATTGTGACGATGAATTAGAGATGTTGTATGGTGATAATGACAGGCAAGGTGGATGGCAGTTAGGCGATCCATTATATGTGTATCAGCAGTTTCCTTCTAAGTCTGAGATGCATCATGCCGTGAAATTGTATTGCATGAAGACTCATCGTTCAGCCAAAGTTGAAAAAAGTGATGAACGGAGGTTTGTGATGAAGTGTCGAAATCATGCTAACGGTTGTCCCTGGTATATGAGATCCGTCCACATGTCAGCCGTCACCAGAATGTCAACCCCGCAGACATGAGATTGCAAATCACCATGAATGTAGATCATGTTATGGTAGAAAACTCTCACCATAACCTCTGAATAGGGACAACTCATCTCCGCCAGCCCTCCCAAATGCGAAGTTCCCAACAACGGCACAATGTCAAGGCCCTCACGTGCAAAAAATGTCATGTCTAATGACTTCGGCTTAATGATGGGTCTGGAAGCAAAATCCCTCATGAATCGTTCATGCTCTGCTTCATTATTTTCAAACAAATATCCAAACGAGAGGTCAACAACGGGCTCAGGCTCAGGTTCCAGTGCATGTTGTTGCCTAGAGGAGGATGCCCAGCGCGATGCTCGGTGCTTGATCCGTCTCCCACGCACATTGCCGGTGTCAGTAGGAGCTTGTCTACGACGCATGATGAGAACAAAGACCTACAAAGGGACGTTATAATCAATCAGGAAACAAGAAATATTCATCATTCTCAATTTCACATTTACATTCATCATTTTCACTAACAAACACTTTCAACATAAACAAGAAATACTCATAAACGCAAAAAAATTCGCATAAACGCAAAAAAATTATCATAAACATGTATATTCATCGTTTTCCTCTATAAATATCAATGAAAAACTCAAATCAATCATACATACACAACAAAACCACCAATTCTTGATGAAAAACAAAGATAAATTCGTCCAAAAATAAAAAAATTCGCATAAACGCAAAAAAATTATCATAAACATATACATTCATCGTTTTCCTCCATAAATATCAATGAAAAACTCAAATCAATCATACATACACAACAAAACTACCAATTCTTGATGAAAAACGAAGATAAATTCGTCCAAAAATAAAAAAAATTCGCATAAACGCAAAAAAATTATCATAAACATATACATTCATCATTTTCCTCTATAAATATCAATGAAAAACTCAAATCAATCATATATACACAACAAAACCATCAAATCTAAGCACAAAATAGTAAAACACAAATGGGGTTTGCAATAACACAATGTCGACGGTGGAATTCCGAAAATGGGACGAAAACATACCGAAATTAATGCAAATGCAAGTTGATTGAAGTTCTCTTCGCAACCCACCAACGGATTCAGAGAGATTTTGGCGAAAAAGAGATGGGGGAGGGGTTTGGGGAGGAGATCTAGTCGATTAGCGGTGTTTGGGGTGTTTAAAAACCCTCACCGTCGAAATTTAGTCGACTAAACCAAGTGGTTTAGTCAACTAAATGTCGGGTGTGGGCTTTTTAACGCCCACCCCCATAATTTAGTCGACTAAATGGGTTTAGTCGACTAAACCAAGTGGTTTAGTCGAGTAAATTTCGAGGGGATTCAAAAAATTTGAACCCCTCGAAAGTTAGTCGACTAAACCCCTGGTTTAGTCGACTAAAATTTGAATCCCCTTGAAATTTACTCGACTAAACCACTTGGTTTAGTCGACTAAAAGGGGTAGATTGAGAATATGTTTCCAGAGGAGGGCATAATGAGAAATAGTTTCAAAGTAGGGGCATTTTAGTAAATAGTTTCCTAAAAAGGGACACTATGGGAAAAAAGCCCATGTAATTGTCCTACTACACGAGCCCTACTTTTGTATTTCCATTATCAAGAATTACTATATATAATTTCTTTCCTTTCTTGGCCAGCAATCCATATCAGAAAATATTGCCATAATTAGTCTCCGGTTTCCTGCGCTGGTCGCCTTGGGGGTGTTCATGTTTCCGTCCGCCACTCTGCGTAATTCATGTCGGATTCCGACCACACCTCCCAACGTATTATTCCCACCTCTCTCTCTCTCTCTCTCCCCACAACCGTAATTGTTAATTTGTTTATCGATCTAATCTGTACGTGCAACAACAAAACGACAAAACTAACTTCCTCCTTCTTTCCCACAAAATCATGCAGACATCCTCAATAACGTAATAATTATATTCTTGTCCATCTCCGATGACATCAAATCCTTAATTTAAGATTCTTTTTCTTTTTTTATGGATTTCTCCCTCAGGAAATCCTTCAAGTCCTATGGTTCCTACAAGCGTTCCTCAGGAGACAGCGCTGACGCCAGGCACGAAGAAGTCCCCATTCTCTACGAACAAGATCAATCTTCCCAACTTCACCTTCTTCACCCCCACGCCGCCGCCGCCGCCGCTCCTTCCTCCTCCATGAACTCCGCCGGCAGCCCCACCTACAGCGGAGAGGTGATCGT
Source organism: Acacia confusa (assembly GCA_037074495.1). NCBI lineage: Eukaryota > Viridiplantae > Streptophyta > Magnoliopsida > Fabales > Fabaceae > Acacia > Acacia confusa. Next base: position 37,753,843 of record CM073502.1, on the reverse strand, counting down.
CAAGATCGACGATGGCGACTCCAGATCCTACAAAGCGGAGGCCTCCTCCTCCTCCCAGCAGGGCGAGGCCAAGCTTAGGCGGGACCCCGACTTCTGGAAAGAAGGTGATAGTACCGCCACCAAGAATGAAAAGAGTTTCGATTTCCAGCGACCTGATCCCAAACCCGACGACCCTCCCTCCAAGCTCATTGGTAATTTCTTGCACAGACAGCAGCTCTCCGGCGACATGTCCCTCGACATGGATTTGGAAATGGATGAGCTTCAACATGACCCTTACAAGACGTGTTTGCCTTCGCTCGATGAGAATGCGACGATGAGTTTCTCCAGGGAGCTTAAAGTCTCCTTCGAAGAACCGAGTCCTAATTCCGCCGGGGAACCTGCAGGCGATTCCGTTCGACGAAGGTACAAGGATACACCAAACATGGAGGAGTTCCCGAAACCACCTCAACCACCGCATTCAGACCGTCGCGGAGGCTCAAATCAGAATATTCATCCGGTAAACAGCGGAGACAGCGAGGTTGTGAGATGCACCTCAAATGCGTCTTTCGAGAGGAACCTTTCGTTGCAGAGGAAGTCTGGTTTGCTCAGAGCGAAAACCAAATCAAGACTTATTGACCCGCCCGATGAACCCGAACGGAAATCGGACCGGATTCAGAAATCGGGGCAGATTCAGAAATCAGGGCAGATTATGTCGGGTTTGCAGTCAGGGAATAATAAGAAAGGGGAGGAGGATGAGGAAGACCCATTTTTGGAAGAGGATCTTCCAGACGATTTCAAAAACACCAAATTCAGCATCTGGGTTCTACTAGAATGGTTGAGTTTGATCTTAATTGTAGCGGCATTGATAACCACTCTCTGCATCCCATTCTTAAGGGGGGAAAATTTATGGAAGCTCAAGTTATGGAAATGGGAGGTGATGGTCTTGGTTCTGATCTGTGGCAGGTTAGTTTCAGATTGGGTGATTCGAATTGCGGTGTACTTCATCGAAAGAAATTTCCTTCTACGTAAGAGGGTGCTCTACTTTGTATATGGTGTGAAGAAGGCAGTTCAAAATTGCCTCTGGCTGGGGCTTGTTTTAGTTGCATGGCACTCTCTGTTCGACAAAAAAGTGGAGAGGGAAACAAAAAACGACTTCCTAGAATATGTGACCAAAGTTTTGATATGCTTCTTGGTGGGAACTATAGTGTGGCTGGTGAAAACTCTAATGGTGAAGGTTCTGGCATCTTCGTTCCACGTCAGCACATACTTCGACAGGATTCAGGAATCTCTGTTCAACCAGTTTGTGATCGAAACCCTGTCGGGGCCGCCGTTGGTGGAGATGCAGCGGCAGGAGGAGGAGGAGGAGAAGCTAGCGGAGGAGGTGATGAAGCTTCAGAATGCAGGAATTACTATACCGCCTGATCTGAGGGCATCAGCTTTCTCTTCTTTTAAGAGCCCGACGAAGGTGAATAGGAGTGGGGTTCTAAAGAGTCCTCATTTGAAAAGTGGATTTTCTCGACCACTTTCGAAGAAGTCGGATGATGGTGGGATACCTATTGATTACTTGCATAAGTTGAATCCTAGGAATGTATCTGCATGGAATATGAAGAGGCTCATGAACATTGTGCGACATGGTGCTCTTTCTACTCTTGACGAGCAGATACAAGGTTCAACCTATGAAGATGAAAATACCACGCAAATCCGTAGTGAGAACGAGGCCAAAGCTGCTGCCAAAAAGATATTTCAGAATGTTACCAGGCGTGGATACAGGTTCTTCTCTAATCCTTTCATTCCAAATTCTTTCTTCTACATTTCATTCGCCATGTTTGTCCTCTGATTAATTAGTTGCATTGTCACTTAAAATCCAAGTGCTCATATATATATATATATATATATATATATATATATATATATATTGATACTGAACTTCAATTTTAAAGTATCTTTTCATCTAATTTTTATATTAAAGAAATATGATCAATCTTTGATAATATATAAACACAGAAATATATATTCTATGATAAATCTAACTTTCCTTATTCATGTGCCTTTAAATACGTAAAAATGGTAGTGCAATGGGAAGAAGAAGAAATATATATATATATATATATCCCGACTAATCACTTCGGCTTGGCATGTTGGTTAATTAATTATTATCTGGGCTTTTTTAAGGTTCATATACCTAGAGGACTTGGTGCGCTTTATGAGAGATGAAGAAGCTGTTAAAACCTTTAGTCTATTCGAAGGAGCACCTGATACAGGCAAAATCAGTAAATCGGCCTTGAAGAACTGGGTGGTAAGAATTCACACACTACACACACACACGTGTGCTTGACTTATTGATATTGCTAACTTGTAAGAAGTGAGATTCTGACAAGCAAACTTTATATATCTGTCTTCATGGAACTATTTTAAAAATGCAGGTGAACGCATTCAGAGAAAGGAGAGCACTTGCTTTAACGTTGAACGACACCAAAACGGCAGTAAACAAACTTCACCGGATGCTCAATTTTCTAGTGGCCATTATCATTCTCATCATTTGGCTCTTACTACTAGAAATTGCCACCAGCAAGTTTCTTGTCGTGGTGAGTTCCCAGCTCGTTCTTGCCGCATTCATATTCGGAAATACCTGCAAGACCATATTTGAAGCCATCGTTTTCTTATTTGTCATGCACCCTTTCGATGTGGGAGATAGATGTGAAATTGATGGCGTTCAGGTAACGTAACGTAACCTTATATACCTCTTTTAAAAGTTGATATATTTTACTGACATATCAACTAATAATCATGTGTATGTGTATGCTGGATCAAATTTCAGATGGTTGTGGAAGAAATGAACATATTGACAACCGTATTTCTGAGATACGACAATTTGAAAGTAACGATCCCTAACAATATTCTTGCTACCAAGCCTATATATAATTTCTACCGAAGTCCCGATATGGGAGAAGCTGCGGAGTTCGTGGTACATTTTTCCACCCCACCCGAAAAGATCACACTCATCATAAACAGAATACAAAGGTATGTATACATACGTACGTATTGCATGCTTGTTCTAGACGACCTTGATGACGTCTGTATCTAATTCAATAATATTGCATGCAGTTACATCGAAAGCAAGAAGGAGTTCTGGTATCCCTCACCTATGATAGTGTACAAGGACGTGGAAACACTAAACGCGATACAAATAGCAGTGTGGCCAAGTCACAGAATGAACCACCAAGACATGGGCGAAAGGTTTGTTAGAAGATCCCTTCTGATTGAAGAGATGGTCAAAATCTTCCGGGAGGTTGACATCCAGTTCCGGCTCCTTCCTCTCGATGTCAACATTCGAAGCACGCCCACCACCTCCGACCGCCTACCTCCGAGTTGGGTCACCGCTACAACTCAGGCTTGAACCAATTCATTACCACATTCATCATCGTCCACCACCTTATTTAATTTATTAACCATTCTATTTCATTACCCACTAACCCTGCGGCTCTAGCTGCTGCAAAGTGTCTTAATTAGTTTCCACTTTCAGCTGGGTAGGATTCTCTATAGAGTGTACGTTTGGATCATAACATCTATATATTTATATTGTAGATTAGTTTTAATTCATCACGACTTCTGAGCTATTGAATTTTTTTTAACATTGCAATCACATGATTGAAAGATGACAATGTGTTTCACCAAAGTAGTTGGAATCCATTAAATAAATATATGGGTTGAGTCTCTATTTCCTAACCCGCGCGTCTAAATAAATATGGAAGAAAAACCACGTCAAATCAATTAAATAAGCACATATATTTATACATTTATTAATTACACCATCAAAATTATTTATTACTTACAGCAGCACGCAAAAATTATAGATGTTGTTGGATTTGATCATTCCAATCTATCAAAATCTTCATAATGAGATCAGATAATCTGTCATTCATCAAATATCCCTCATTCATATAGTGAATCCTATATCAATACGAAGCTTTCATATATTTTTTAACTGCCTTTGTCAATTTACGAAACAACACTGTTATCAACATCTGGACAAAGTCCCATAATGATCACTGTGTTTATGCAATCAACACTATATTTTCTGTTTTTTGGGGTGGGTTTGTTCTAGTTCAATTCGTGAGGCCATAAAGAGGTGGTTTATAAAACCCAATTATTGTTGTCTCAAGGCCCATTTCCGGGGTTCTTTAGATTCGCAGAATGCAACATTTTACATTGTACAGCTATTGGAACCACATGGCAGACTGGTACAGGGGCAAATTCGGTATGCCACAAGGCCAAGACAACGCGCCTGTGCGGGATTGTCTGCATAAAGAAAGCTTGGGATCTTCAATCCCACATTCCCACCTTCTCTTGTTTTGCCTGTTTTATGTTGGGTCTCTTTTTGTACCTGAAAAAAACAGCAACCTTTTTGCTTGAGTTTATTTCACAGTATTAAAATCTACTTGAGTTCGCCAAACCAATGAATGAATCAGTCCCACTAGTTAATGCCAACTAGAGTTTTGGACAAGCTAACTAAGGACATATTTGAGTTAATGTTTGAGAAACATCTTCATGCAACTCGAAACAAAACATCTCCCACTACGTTGCAAACCATATTGTAGAAGCAATTTCTATCAGTGACCTAAACGGATAAGTTAAATTTTATGAAATTATGCAATTAACATCTAGCACTCAATTCTATTGTTGTCAATCAAGCTCCTATTTTTGTGTTTACCTAGATGTGATTTCCGCAACATTACTAAGATCATTCCTCTTGTATTGCGATAATCCATTGTGGTCATGATAAAATCCACTCTTTTAAATAAGTGAAATTGCAATCAATCGATCCTTGTCTTTTTTTGCATGCCATGCCTATGAATCGTGCTCCATTGGATCACTCATGTTGCCTCATCATTTGCTCCATCTTTGAGCCACATCACAGTTGTCACCTATAAGAAGAATTTCCTCTATGGTTTTCTTTTTCTTGTCCACTCCGAATCCAAAGGCGCCCTGAAAAGGAGATATATATATATATAATTGCTATTTCAATCTTTTTCCTGCCACTCTCTTTATATAACTGATGTATTTATGATTCCCCATGCCCTAGTCCCTATTCCAACTTTATCGGTATAATTTCTCATTTTATCAAAAAATAAAGACTAAGGTTATCTAACCATATGAAATTCAAGTATTATCAAGCTTAAAGAAAGGTATATCTCCTTGAGACCTTTTTTCTTGTATATACATGGATTTGCCTTTGAGGCCTCTGTGATACACTAGGACCAACACATCTTAATATTAGGGATGAAAGTGAGTAAACTTGACTAGATTAGGCTTTAGTCAAATTGGTGTAAACTAAAACTTAAACTTGATTATACGTTTTTCTAGGCTTATATCTAAACTTTCAGAAGGCCTGACAAAGCCTAAACCTTTTTTAAAAGCATTTTAAATTGCCTTATATTTTATGCTTTAAAAGTCATAAATATGCTTTAAATTTGCTAAAGTATAACGTTATGCAATGGACTAAATGAGTTGCCCAATTGTCAACTAGCAGCCATCCATTTATTTCTTCCATCAAAAGCCCATGGTAAATGAGTTGGGCTAAACCTAGGATTTAAATGGGCTTGGACAACCTGAGAATGTTTTTTTAAGGAAATAAAAAAGTCAATCTAATTTCTGAATCATGCTCATGAGATATAATCATTGATCTATATAGTATCAAAAAAAAAAAAAAATCATTGATCTATATATGTATGTATTAAGATTCATTTGAAAAAAAATTCCTTTAGATTTAAAATTATATATATAATCTTTATATTTAAATATATGTTGTCTGAGATACGTGAGATATAATATGGACTCCTTTACTTTTATTTACACTTACACACATATATTGTATACACAAAAACATGTATGGGCGGGCACAAACAACTTGAGGGGTTGTCTACAGTCTACAGACCGTCCGTGAACAAGTTTGGACGAGCAAAAATGAACAATTTTATAGTGTATGGGCGGATTCACTGTGGGTGATTTGCTCTGCCTTATTAAAACCTACATTTTTGTTGTCAATGAGAATTGATACAGATAGTAAGGGATCTAAGATTAGGCCTTTGGGTCATGGGTTTGATCCCTTCTGCCGTCGCTGGGACTCTTTTGGTAAGCGATCTCGTAAATCCCCAGTAAGTGCTCATAGAACCCGGGGTCGTGCCTTGGCCTTGGTGGGGGACTGGTGTTAAACCCCTTCAAAACTTTTTTTCTAGCAAAAAAAAAACCTACATTTTTTGTTGGTTTTTGGTAGGCTTAAAACCTTTTTTAAGGCAATATTAAATTAAATTAAAACTTATTTAGTTACATACTATATATATAAAACATGCTAGGCCTTTAAAAAAAAATTGGTCTATTTAAACAAACAGGCCTTTTAAAGTTTAAATAGGCTTGATGCCTGATCTTTATTAAACAGGTCTGGCCTTACCTAATTTTAATCCTGATTGCATGTCTCAGGCTTTGTCATAATTCTACCACTACTCCTCCTGTTGTCAATGTTTTCTCATTAACGGTTAGTTATGATCATGTTTAATATTAACTTTGTGTATATCTAAATTAGCAGTAAAAACTAATTTTTTAATGTGATTTATGATATATGAGATGAATATGTGAGATGAATTTTATATGCTTGTTAACATTAACTCTTCAATGGATGTGTTGATTTTGGTAGCTAGAGCCGGAAAATTGGGTTGAGTCCATCGGCCCAACTCATTTAAGCTTTGACATTTCAAGGGCCGATCTTAAAAATTAGATAAGTTAAATGAAATTGGCTCTACAAAGCTTGCTTTGTAGGGCCTTAGGTTTAAAAAGACTGGCCCGTTAGACTCTTTTAATTACTTGGTTGCAAGAACTTGAGAATTGATAACCTTAAAAAATTCAATCTCAATCTCTCTTTCCTTTTTTCTTTTTTATGGATGTGCTCATCATATAGGAGAAAAAATTTATGATATGCTTACTCATGAAACAGAGCCTACTACTCAAAGTAAAGCACAATCAAACGCCTTTGAAATTAATGATAGTGGCAAAGAAGATGACAATGACAATTATTATATTATTGCTTAGTGATATGCTTCTTATATTTTATTTAAGTTATTTGTGAACAATAGTTTGTTTTTTATTATGAATTAGTGAATGTGTTTATTTGTTGGGTGATTCATGTTGTTTAGATTTTAATGTTAATATTTATTTGATAAATTATAACTTAATTGTTTTAATTTACTAATTATATTATTTTGAAAAAAAAATGAAAGAAAGATAATTAAGATTCAGAATAGTAACTTCCTGGTTTTGTTACGCTGGCCTGTAGGACGGCTCTGATACTCGTAAGTTGGGATTTGAAAAATAAATGTTGTTCTTATTTCGGGTTTTATAAGGCCCACCCTAATTCTCAGCTATTACTGTTAGCTGCCCTATATGTTTATTTTAGGGCGACACGTTTCCACGTATGATTTCCTGCGGCATTTACACTGAACCTGGGCATTCTTCTGTGGCGACAGAAGGAAATAGAAAGCAATGATGGTCCCTGAGATAACGCACGAAGCATAGTTCTTTCTTACTTCACAGATAGAGAGATAACCCGTCCCACAAGCATAAAGTTGCAGCTGCTTTGTTGGCGCTGCTGTCCGCAATTCAATTCTGCTTCGAAACTGATCCGTCTTGGGAAGATCTGGAGGTAATTCGATTTTAGCGCCTTAATATCTCTCTACAATACCTTCAGCCTGATTGATCGGCTCCGGTATTCAGGGTTTTATCTTATCTTTCCCGTCTCAATCTACCCTTGGATTTTTCTTTCTTTTTTGTTATAATTTGATCATTACATAATCGCTTACTTCATTATTAACAATCTCTCCTTCCCCAACTTGTCTTCTGCCGCAGACGATGAACAAGAGGCAAAGAACAAGCATCAACAACGCAGTAGTCGATGTCTGGCAGCGAGAGGTTGGCCAGCTATCTGGCAGGAATTTCGCTCATCGCCTTGGCTTTTCTGAGGTCTGATCGTCCAGAACTCTCTACTATTATTGCCCTTTGATAATTTAGCTCGCATTGTTTTTCCTCGTCAGTTACTGTACTTGTTGGAGCATGTGTCAATTAGAGGAGATATGTACTCCATTGGTGGAGATGCAATCTTTTAGACTTGGATGTCTTTTCTGTTGTGTTAGGTTGAAGCTGTTCAACGCTTCTTCCTTTCCTCCTGGTGCTTTTATTGACTGTTGATTTTCCTTTTTCTGATTGGTGACTTCTGTTTGATGACCGGGCAAAATTTAAGGTTAACTTTCAAATGGAGAGCTTAGACGATGCTTAGAAATTGAAATCGTAACCATCTTCTTGTGAAGATTGTTGGATGCTGATTAATCTAGTGGTTTATGAAGATAATTAGGTTTATTTCTGTATCACCGTATGAACTTTAGTTTCTGGCAGACAGATCCAAATACGGGACATCACTTGAAGTGAAGTAAATGAAACTCAAGGCTGTAGATAGATATATTAATCCATGTAATTTGCACTATGCTCTTGCAAGTATATTGTTCGCTTTTATGCTATTCACAAAAGTATGCTGCTGGCTGTTTCCAGGCCCTGGTTTTACAAATTTTGATGAAAAGTGTACCAGATTTAGAACTGGCTTTACATGTTTCATTGAGTAATATCCCTGCAGCATTAATGTGTATAAGATTGTATTTTGTCTGGTGTACTGCCATCTAGTAGTATCTGTTAGGTATCAGTATTATGGGTTAATTTCTTTTCTTCATCACTGGTAAAATATCTCAGCAAAAGAAAAAATATTTAGCTTTTGGAGATATTATAGTTCGCTGCCCTCATCTCATAAGTTGGGTGACCTTGGATTAGAAATTGAGATTTCTTGAATAACTTGTTTGGAAATTGCATCACAATAGACAATAGACATGTCAATTTCAATGACAGGATTTTCTTCCTTTTTTCACGCATTTCAATCTGACAGTAAACTCTTTCAATGTTGTTACCATCTGAAATTTACATTTTTTATTCTAATCACTGATCTTCTTTCCTTTTTTAATTCATTTGAAACTCCTTTGCTGTTACGACCATTTGAAATTCAAGGAAATAAAATTTATGCTGTCATAAAGTTATTTATGCTCTTATATTGATGCCGAAATTTACCTTCCTACCCTGGCTTCCAAAAAAGAGTTTTTGTTTCTTTTCCTGTGTGTGCCCCCACTCCAAACAATTACAAAGAAGAACAACATGCTTCTGATATTAGAAACTCAAAGCTTTAATCTAATCAATGTCATATGTTTTAGGGTCTTGTCCTTCGACTTGAATTACACAGGAAGCTGGAAAAGCACAGAGGTTGTGTAAACACTGTAGGCTTCAATGGAGATGGTGACATTTTGGTGTCAGGATCTGATGACAGGAGGGTCATCCTCTGGGACTGGGAGCTTGGACACGCAAAGTTGTACTTTCATTCTGGTCATGCTAACAATGTTTTCCAAGCAAAATTTATGCCTCACTCAGATGATCGAAGCATTGTGACTTGTGCTGCTGATGGACAGGTATTCCCTTTGATGCCTGTCACATTTGTGAAAAGATTATCATCCATTTCTATTGGGTCAACGTTTCCTTTCTATCCTCTGTCATATCTATAACAATGCGATTGGGGCACTCTGTTACCATTTAAATTGTCTATCTCAAGAGCTCGTAGTATTGAATGATTAGCAATTATCCCTAACTTATGTAGGAATTTCTATGAAGAAAAATGTAATATGGTTACAACCTTATGGGGATGATATTTTTTACCTGATTTTTTATACACTTTAACTTTAACATCATAATCATAATAAATATTATGGTCTAAGTCATCATATATATATATATATATATATATATATGAACCTCTATATGCTATTTATTTGTAAAGGTTGATTCCTTATGAGTGTGTACTCTCAATTTTAGGTGAGACATGCACAAATTCTGGAACGTGCAGGAGTCAAAACTAAGATGCTAGCCAGGCATCAAGGACGTGCTCACAAGTTGGCCATTGAGCCTGGCAGCCCTCATATATTCTATACTTGTGGTGAAGATGGATTGGTACAGCATGTGAGCAATCGATCTCCTTTGTCTTTTCCTTTTCTTCTCTCTCTCTCTTGATTTGTTATGTCTTAATCTACTTTCACTGTGGGCTACAATTGGTTGAGCCCTAGCGCTGATAACTTTTCTCTCTTGGGGGCAAGGGGCTTTTGAGATAGTACCAATCTGATGGGCTGTAAATAGGGTGATGATTTCGGTATATTAAGTTATGCTTTATTTGTGTCAAAACCTTTTCCATGACTTTAGCTGTTTTAGCTTAAAATTCTAAATCAAATGACTAGTTGACTCTTATCTGTGAGATGCATAGAATGTTTAAAATGGAAAGTTCACCGTTGGTGCCCTATATCTTTCTTTGGGTAGGCCTTATTGAAATTTTAATTTCAGAACTGAATTTATATTGTCAAGTGACATTGAGCATCGTTACAGTTTGATCTGAGAACTGCGGCCGCAACAAAACTTTTTACTTGCCAGCCAATCAATGATGGGAATTACCTGCCAGTTATCCATCTAAATGCAATTGCAATTGATCCAAGGAACCCAAATCTCTTTGCCGTTGCTGGATCAGACGAGTACACTCGACTTTATGATATTCGCAAGTATAAATGGGATGGATCCACTGATTTTGGTCAACCTTCTAACTTCTTTTGCCCTCCACACTTGATTGGTGATGATCAAGTTGGAATAACAGGCTTGGCCTTTTCTGAACAGAGTGAGCTGCTAGTGTCCTACAACGATGAGTTCATTTATCTTTTTACACACAATATGGGCTTGGGACCCAACCCAGTTCCTGTGTCTCCAGTCTCTATGATCAGTGATGCAAGTGAAACGGGAGGTGATCATGGCTCTGCAGCGTCTCTATCAAAAATGGACATGGACGAGAAAATGACTCCTCAAGTTTACAAGGGGCACAGAAATTGTGAGACAGTGAAAGGTGTTAATTTTTTTGGGCCTAAAGCTGATTATGTGGTGAGTGGATCAGACTGTGGCCGGATTTTCATCTGGAGAAAGAAGGATGGAAAGCTTATTCGTGTCATGGAAGCTGATAAGCATGTGGTGAATTGCACTGAATCTCATCCTCATACAATGGTTATTGCAAGCAGTGGAATTGATAATGACATTAAGATATGGACTCCAAAGGCCTTAGAGAAAGCTATTTTACCCAAAAACATTGAGCAGGTATGAAATATGTCCTTGAGCTAATTCTTTCCTTCCTTCTTTCTCTGTTGGTTTGTTGCCTAGAGCTAATTATTTCAAGTTAAGCACACCAAGATATTATTTGATGTGGCAAGATGCTGTTATGTGTATGAAACGCTGTTGTTTTTGGGGGAAAAAAGAATCTATGTAAATACTTAATTTACTGTTAAGACCATTTTGAGAGAGACATTTTTCTGGACATAAGATCCAAATTTTTTATGATGGAAACCAGAGTTCTCTCTTAGAAATTGCAGTAAATATAGTCACAGCACAGGAGGAAATAGAAAAGAAAACAAGAAAAACTCTAGCTCTTTGTGGAGCTAGACCTCCCGTAAAACTAACGACACTCCCATGATTACTTCTGGTTTTCAAACAAATTCTGCCTGCTGTAAGCTCTTTGGAGTTTTTTTTCCCATTTCCTATCAACTTCCCCTAGAAGCTTCTGTAAAACGCTTCTGCACGTCCTCACCCATATCATGATTTTCCCCCTAGTAATATTTTAGTTTATGCCAGATTGTTCTTTTAATGGTTCTACAATTCTTTTTGGATGTCTGGTGTCTTTTAATTTGAGGAAATGCATCAACTTGTTCTGGGCATGATATGAAGCTACAAGAATTAATTATGTGTGACTTTGTTTCATGATTTTGGATATAGAAATAATGTCAAAATGTTTTTTCTGAGTTCTTCATGTTGAGAAATTGATTTGAGATTCATCTTGGAGATCGAATGGGAACATTTCGTTCTTATTTTGATAATATGAAAATGAAAAAACTCCTGAACTTATGTTTGGGGAAAAACTTTAATTTAACAAACCAATGTTATGACATTAATTGTGGGTACAAGAAGGATAGGTTATTATGTTCTATGAATTGCTTGGGCAGCAGAGGACTGATTTCTCTGCTGTTACTCCTCTGAAGAAGGTTCCCATATTTGATCATTGGTTTACAATTGGTGTTGGTGTTGATGACGATGACGACGACGACGACGACGAATATGATGATTTCTATGATGACGACGATGATGATTTTGACGACGACGACGATGGTGATGGGGGTAACTCTGATGATGAGGACAATGAGGATATTGTGGATGATATTGATTATGATGATGGCAATGGTGATTGTGATGATGACATCAACAATGGTGATGGGGATGGTGATAATTGCAATGATGATGCTGGTGGTGTTATTTGTGACGATGGCAACGATGATAATTTTGCTGGTGATTGTAATGATGCTATTGATGATAATTTTGTGTGTCCAACAGAAACCGAAGGCAAGGGGCTGGATGTACCGGATAGGGCCTCCTCAAGATCTGATGATGCAACTACTTTCACTTCCGAGGCAGAGGTCAAGCCCAGAGCAGGACAGAGAAAACTCAGCCGCGGGTCGACAGCTTCTAGAGTTGATACTGACATTTAATGCCAACAGTGATGGTTCTGATGATGAAGATGGTGGTGACACTGCCAGCCATGAAGACTTGTTCAGTTGAGTAACAGCTCACGGGATCAAAACTTCGCCCTCTCAAAATAATGGATGCATTTGTATATAACACAGGATTGACATGAAAAATTTGGGGCGGAATCTTGCACATTTGTGTCAAAGCATAACATTGCATGCAAGTGTTAACATTTATTCTAGATCTTTTTAATTTTGTTCGTGATTTCCGATATTTGTCCATACATGTTCGTTTATTTATTCTCTGGCCCGAGTAAGGAACTATCCATAAATTCGAAGTTGAGGTGATTTACTGAAAATATATGCGACGCCTACTTGAATTGAGGATTGATAATAACCTTTGCGCGTGTCTGCCTTTCCATATGTTTATTTTTCCCGCATTCCTTAAGGTCTTGGCCAGAGCTTGGAAAATTGGTCCAGTTTATTAGTGGGTCTATTTAGGCCCTGAATTTGCAAGGGTTGAGTTTAATATTTTTGTTTTAAAAGTGAAAATGTCAAAAAAGGGTAAGCTTCGTAGGACCGCTTTTTATTTTTTAAAATTATTTATATGATAATATTATTGATTTTTTATATTTTACTTATGATATTGTAAATATTTAATTGTTATCTTTTTTTTTTAGAATTAAGTTTCATAAGAACATCTCATATTAAGAGTCCTAAAAATAAAAAACTTATACGATATTTTTTAGTTTATAAGTATTCTTACTTATTTTGTAATTTTTAATTTACTTTCTAGTGATTGTTTCGTTTATATCAAATGTTTGTTTATTTTGTTAACTATTTATATTTTTCAAGACATATTTACAAGAAGTGTTTTTAATTTTGTTAAATCTTCTCATTAATTATTTATAATTGTGGTATGTGAACAATAATTTACTTTCATTAATATTCAGTGACTGTTTCTTTGTTGCAGATGTGTATTGTTTACACATTAATTTTGCTAACATTTATATATTAAATTAAGACTTTTATTGTTCTCAGTTTATTTTCTTAAAAAAAAGCTTAAAAAAATTGTAAAAATAGTTTTAGCCATATAGGGCCGGCCTTGGCCCTTATGTTGAAAGGTTGGATATTAGAAAAATGATTGTTTTTCATTAACCAAGTCTAAAAAGGTCAACCCTTTTAAAGTCTGGCCTAGCCTTTTTCACCATCTCTAGTCTTATAGGAGTGAAAATTTTAAATAACCAACTTGTATCATATTATTTTAATTATTTGTGCGGGGAGGTGATTTGAATTTGACTCCCTTGAAGTTGAATTTCAACTACTGAATGAAGTGGGATCTTCTGACTAATAAGACATTCAAATATTTAGTTATTTATAGAGTATAATAATATTGTATGCTTCATGAAACATCCAACAGATCCAATCTACTAGTAGAATAAAGCGTCTTCTTTTTATTGAAGTTAAATTTTGATTGGATGGTAAAGTTAATTTTATAACTACATTAGCTTTTACATCATAATATACGCTGATTGCTAAGCAAGGAACGGATCTATTAATTATTATAAGTATTTTCCCAGCCCCCAGGGAAAATGATCCCCTCCCCTCATTTGATTTAAAATTTTGGAGGAGAGAGAAGCTAAACCATTTTGCCCCTCTCCAATAAGATAACATATCCTTCTGTCAAACCAAAAACTGCTCTTGTAACGGTAAGAGCCTTACCCTTGACATGCTATTTTAAAACATTTATTGGGACCTAAAAAATTTAACTTTATCGAAATGGAATTGGACTCTCATGCTGGAACCCATTATTTTATGTTGGAAATAAATGGGTCAGTGTAGGTATTGGAGGATAACTGGGAAACCACCAAATTTAGGTTTTAAAAACTATTTTCCGCAATTCGACATAAAATTTCTCTTAAAAACTAAATCCTAACGAACACCTAAACTACTCAATATACGTTCAAACAGGAACGCTATTTTTTCCCCCCAATTGCACTATCATGAACCATATGACCCTAAATATAAAGAGCAACATGTCAATATGTTACGAAGAAGCGAGTCTTTCCACATGTCACAAGTTGGAATGGACAAATACAAAGAGCAACAGGCCAGGTATTTGTTTTACTGGGCCAAGAATTGACGTTTTCGCTCGTCTTTCTCGGACATCAGTAAGTTCTCTGTCACTAACTTCTGAATTGGGCCAGGAATTATACAACATTTTCCACGTTGGTCCAATCCATAAAACAATTTGGGCCAAAACACCCATAAAACGATGCGAGTCTCCTGTTGTCTGATATAGGAATGTGGTGGTTGACGATTTTTTTTCAGCGAAGCAAGCAAATCACGGTGTTAGTATTATTACCACAGAAACATCGACCCACCGTTCATGGAAACCATGGCGAGCTCTTCCTCTGCAACTATTGCGTCTTCCTCTTCTCCTTTCTCCATTTTGCCTCCAAGAAGTTGCCTTACCCCCAGGACCCTCCAGTGTCGTGCTTCCTCCAAGCGTATTCATCCTCCCCACTTTTGTATATTTTGATCAATTAGTAAGGAACGTACTTCATATTCCCCCTTACCATGTCCTGATCATGTTTTCAGGTGATGATAATGATTCGAGCTCTCAATTTGAGTCGAAGAAGATCGAAAATCTTCCAGTTCTCAGCGATCGTCGGCTCTCCCTTTCCCCTCTTTCAAAGGTATTTTATTCTTTTCTTAAAATTTCAACTTAATCGCAGTTCCTTCTGAAATTTATAATCCTTCGTTCTTTGGGAAATTGAACGCAAAGGAGAATATTTGTGTTGTTTGTCATACAAATATTGACTTTGTGATCAAATTTTGTGGGTTAGGACGCTGCGATGGGATTGGTGCTGAGTGCTGCGGCGGGAAGAGGTTGGACAACAGATTCAGGTATGGAAGGACCTTCTGTTCCGGCCGGTGGGAACGATAATAAATCCGGCGATGGAAACATATCCACTTTCCCTTGGTCTCTTTTCACGAAATCGCCTCGTCGAAGGATGCTTGTCTCTTTTACTTGTACCATCTGTGGACAGAGAACCACGCGGGCTATTAATCCTCATGCTTACACTGATGGTACTGTTTTTGTTCAGGTAAGCTTTTGGTTAGTCCAGTATTTCTCCTATGGAATTTAGCAAGTATTGTGAATTATGAAATAATGGATCAATATTGTTCTAGTGAATGTTGTGCAGTCTAGGGTTAATTTCTGGTTGGAAAAGGTTGATTGGACAATGAAAGAATAATAGGGGTGTTATTTGTTAATATTGATCTCAGGTGTGGCAAACTTTGCTACCAGTTGATAAGCACTTAGATTATTCTTTGAACTACCTAGATTTTTTCGACCTTTTATCTGTGATTAATAATGCAGAACGTGAAAATAAAGTTGACATGGTTGCATCTATAATGAAAGTTCAGATGTAAATGGGAAGAAAATTAACCACTCTGTTTTATTCATTTTTGGCAGTGTTGTGAATGCAATGCGTATCATAAGCTTGTGGACAACTTGAACTTGTTTCAGGAGACTAATTGCTATCTGAATTCAAGTTTTAAATTTAAAGAACATGGAGGGGGTGATACGAAATTTAGGTATCTGGACATGGATGACGACGGTGATGACTTATTTCCAATTCAGTGAGGTGAATTGTCTGGCCATGAAGCATATATTTTCATCCTGATAATATAGAATTCAGTTTACATGCCTTGTATATGGTCTAGGTTTTATAGCTATGATGTCTCTACTTTCTTCTGCCGGGGGGCCGAGACTTATTTGTAATAATATGTTTAGTGGCTGGTAGATAATTAAACCTTGTGATCATCAATTGTATGATGTACAATAAAAATGGTTAAATATATCATCTACTTCACCACGTAATGTCAGTACAATAGACTTTGTCCGACTCCAAATATGTTTGCTTCCTCCTTCCCTACTCGTCGTATAGTTATTTTTCCTTTCCAATCCCTTTGTTCTTGGTTGTGGAATAAATTAAGTTAATGATCATTCATGCCACGAAAGTTTACCAGCTACTTATTTAGTGTTTGACGTAACTTCACTTCCATGTTCCCTAAATCCCTGATTTCTTTGTGCTTGCAGCAGTCTGTACCTGCTTGAAAAATTATGTTCAAGATTTAAAATAAGAGCTAATTAAGATATTGATGCCCAAGTGTAGTGTGGACCTAGTTGATTTCTAGTCTACATTTGCAATTGGAACAAAATGTAGTTGTAGAAAACATGGCAATGAAATTCTCAGATGTTTGATGTGTTATAATCTCCTGTATCATCAGTTTTGTTAGTTGTGGTTCCAGCTCAAATTATAGTCTTGTCCATTGATATCTTTAGAGTGGCCGAAATAAATTGTTGGAATAGAAAATAGAAAATACTATGACAAGTGTATAATATATGAGCAACCTGGGAAAAGACTTGCAACACTATCAGATATTACAATAACTTAATAAGAATGACAAAATTATTGAACAACATTTTCTATTTTATAGAATCTGCAATATAAGTTGTCTTGATCTCAACTTGATAAATATATACTCTCTTTGACCCCTAATATAAAAGTTAGACAAAGGGTTTATTTTTATCTTGAATATAAGACATCAATCCATTTTGTCTTCCAAATTTGTAATTTTTGTCCCATAATATCCCCTTTTGATTAAACATATTAAGGGGCTTTTTATCCCGGGTGGTTCCAATTTTACAAGATTAAACAAGGTATGATAGGAAAAAAACACTCATTTATTACAAATTATTAATTTTCTTAATTTAGTCTCAATATTTTGTTAGTATGCTTTCTGCTTTCTTTTTTTTTTTTGAAAAAAAAAAAAAAAAAGAAGGCAGGAAGCCTACAACAAAGCTTGCCCATTACATTGCTACAAAATATCAAAACACACAGTGAAATACAAATTAAATACTTCAAATTATAATATTATTTACAAGCCATATTGTCAAATAGGCTTCCTATAAAAATTTTCCTATAGTAGGTAGATTATCCTTGAACAAGAATCTTGTGATCTTGTGGTAGCAACATGAACTTTGTATCCAAAACTAATCCCCCTCAGACCAAGGGATCCCTGCAACCTTTGCCGCCAACATCTGATGGGACAACTCGGATCATTATACTTTGTATGAAAGCAATCATCTGCAATCCCATGTGTAGTTTTATTATGTTAGTTACAAGACCAAGAAAATCCGATGAACTATTGATTTGATGATGAAAAACTTAAACATTCAAGCAGATGAGCCCTGAGAAAGATCTATGATCATTAGACTCAATTCTTGTTATACCACACAAAATCTAATGCTACTATGGTAGACCCACAGTTTCAGAAAAATCCTTATCAGTAGATATATCTGCTGAGATAGTTCTCGTCAGAATAATTGGGGAACCTTCAGGTGGTTTGATGATCTTACCATTGCCAGAGAAGAGCACATAATACTAAAGCCGGGGAAATAAAACGGTGCTTTGTCCGACAGGAATAGGGCTGCAAACATTACACAAAGTTATTAGTTTCTAGTACCTTTTTCAAGAACTATGTATGTCCTGAGATTGAGCAACTCGTACCTGTCAGTGGACTGAAAATGACTGGAGAAATAATGTTGGCGAAGGAAGTAATTCCTGAAAGAGATCCTTGAACCATTCCCTGTATCAGTGTGGATTGTGATTGATCATTTTTAGATTCAAAAGCAATTTATATATGAACAGAACATAAATAAGACGATTGAGAAGCCGTACCTGTTCCCTGGGTCCAACTTGTTTGGATGCAATGCTACAAATCTGTTCAGTGCGAGTGATCACAGATCAGAATGCTAACTTCCCGGACTAAACCATGTATGTGTGTGTGTGTGTGTGTGTGTGTGTGTGTGTATTAACACAAACCATTTTCCAATGGGTGCGGCGAAATCCAAGTTCAGAAACTTACACTTGGGCGAACAAATACTCCAAAAACAGAGCTCGCTGCTAAGGCATAAGGAACCTGCAAAGTTCACAACTTTTTTGAAGGATTCTTTCTAGGGTATATACGCAAATATTGAAGGGTCTGAAGAAAACTTACCCATGGCGCCCACGATACGCTGTAAACCAAGATCTGCATAGTACCATATATTGTGAACACTCAGTAACATTTTGTTTTTGTTCGTGGTATTGATCATAAGGTATACTAACTAGCATTGCCTTAGATGAA
Source organism: Acacia confusa (assembly GCA_037074495.1). Classification (NCBI taxonomy): domain Eukaryota; kingdom Viridiplantae; phylum Streptophyta; class Magnoliopsida; order Fabales; family Fabaceae; genus Acacia; species Acacia confusa. The sequence continues at coordinate 37,734,989 of CM073502.1, read as the reverse complement.
ACTTGTAAGAGGAGAGAGATTAGAGCATACACTTAAGCAGCCGACAAACAGCCCTGTCGAAAGCAGCTTCTCCTCTCCTAGAGCAGGCACTAGTACGGGCATGAGAAGCAGCTGAAGCATTCAAAGTTCAAACCATTACCAAACAGAGCAATTGAAAATGGTCACTAGATTATATTATCCCGTTATAATTATTATGAAGTATAAACCGTGGAACAAGAGAATATGATGGGAGGAGTTGGGAATACTTGTACAAGAGTTGCTCCAATGCCATCAATTAAAAACAAATCAGCAAATTGGGTCTTGTCGAATTGGAAACGAGCCTTTAAGAAGTACTGCAATTGCAGTGGAAAATGTTAATTAAAGTAACAACATGCAGTAATTGATCTGGGTTTAGTTTACTTTCCCCTACATATATATGATTTCATATAACATTCATAAAACCATACTCTTATGGATATACTTGTATTGTGGACAAAGTAAGAAAAGCATTTAACAATTTACCAGAATCGAAGTCTGTAACCCTCCATCGGCAAGGCTGTTGAAGAAAGTAACAAAAGCTGCTTGGGAAAATGTGGGGCTGCAAAACAAGGCTTTTATATTAATATCAGGAATAAAAAAAGTCCTCACTTCCCCTATATATGAATCTGCATTATAAAGTAGAAGAGTAGAGAGAGAGGAATATAAACTTTTCTCTCAACCTGAGAGGCACTTGGGATTTCTCCCGCTAAAACCCTAGATTATCTTCTTTGCCAATGTTGGTGCTCAGCCATAGTACTTTATCATACTTGCTTTCTAATCCATCTTGACAACAGCATTGTTGGCTAGGATCGATTGGGCAAAGCTGAGGGAGAATGGATGGAATGGAGCTGAAGATGCAGTGGAAAGGAGGAACGACGGACCAGGAAAACGACCGAGGATTGATTGGTCGAGTGATTTCGAAAGCTAAAGGCTGTGAAAGAACATATGCACGTAGCTTGGAAACTTGAAAAGGGTCTGGAGGTAAATGTGCTGGGTCTCAAGCAGTTTACTTTCACGTTCGAGGAAGTAGAAGAAGCACGAAGAGTATTGAACGGCAGCCCTTGGGTGGTTAGGCAGTATATGTTAAGCCTGGAAAAGAGAAACCCATTCCTCTGTGATAGTGAAATCCAGGTCAATACATGTGCTTTCTGGGTATAGTTCCATGAGATCCCATGAGAAGGGAAGATGATTGTGAATGTGAGGGCAATGGCAAGCAAGCTGGGAAGGGTGATTGAAATTGAGTCTCCAGAAGACTCGAGATTCAAAGCACGGAGTTTTTGCAGGGCGCGAGAGGAAATTGATATAAACAAACCATTAGTCCCAACCTTCAAAGTACCGAGGCCGGAAGGATTAGAGGATGCAAAAGACATGAGACATATAATTGAGAAATTGAATGGAGTGCTGAAAACTAATTAATTTAAGATATTGGGTGTAAAAAATATTTTAAAAAATAACATATAATTTAAATATAAATAAATATAATATATTAAAAAAAAATGTTAGAAGGATGGACACATAATAAATACCTAAGGGGAGAGGGATGGGCAGTTGGGCACCTAATATGTGGACTCCCATCTATGGAGAGGAAGAAGGACTTTGGTCAAAATCTATTTTGAGCAGGGACCATTCTGAATTTTCAAAAGTTTTTAAGAAAGAACTAAATTAAAAATTATTGCAATATCTTAAAAACAAAGTCACTTTTTCCACCTTCAATCTAAATACAATCAAATTTTTATCCCACCTTAAGAGAGGCGCCGATGCAGAGTGGACCTCCCCTTCAGCAAAACAGCGGAAAGTCCATGAACAAGACTCACCTGGGTTCTCAAGGATTAGGCGTAAGGCAGAAGAGGAATTGGATAGGTGGGCGAAGGTGGAATGTCAACATAACAGCATGGGCTTGCAGGTATGTAAATCTACTGAAAGCATTGAACTATCAACTGAGGAAGTCCAAATCGATGTGGAAGAAAATATTTCGATTAGAGAGGGATAAGGAATTGAAATGTTCAGTAGATATAAGTATAGAAGCAACAGAGCCAGAAGAGCTTTATTCTCTGAAAGCGTGGCGGGGTGGCTTATGAAAGTCGCGGTGGCTGGCCAGCTGCAGCCACCAGGGAGCCATGAGTTGTCTAGGGTGAATTGTCAGGGGACGGGAACCACCTTGACAATTCGTAATATGAGGTTCCATTATAGGAGACTCAAGCCAGACTTTATGATGATCAAAACTTATGAAGAGAAATTTGGAAAATCGAGATGCCCCATCAAGTGAGAATGTTCATGTGGAGGCCCTTTTCCAATGCACTCCCTACTTTTGGGAGTTTGCATAAGAGGAAAGTGTGCATTACTGAAGTGTGCCTTTTGTGTAGGAATAAAATTGAATCTAGTAAGCATTATTTTGCTTCTGTCCCTGGGTGAAGAAAGCCAGGTTTGGGAGTATGTTTTCTTTTAATTTAGATGAGGAAGATGAATTTGATTTAAAAAGATAGTTGGGCAGTTGCTTGCTGGAATTATATTGACAGATTGGCAAAAAGCTGTGGTTGCAATGATAATTTGGCAAATATGGAAAGGAAGGAACAGGTTTGTATATAAACAACAGGACCCTAACCCGATATTTGCTTTTTCGCGGGCAGGAATATTGCTACAGGAATTTCGAGAGGTACGAGGGTGGAGTATGGGCACAGACCAAGTTAGATCCTGCCTCCCATTAAATCCCAGAGAGAAGCGCAGGTGGAGGAAACCAGTTGGCAGTGAGCTGAAATTCAATACTGACTCTGCGTTTTCTGTGGATAATGGTAGAGCGGGCGGTTGCTTTTGTGGTTTTGCTTGATGGCAATGTCAAGCTGGTCAATGCAGAGTCAGTCCTGATGGGTGAATGTTTAGCTATGCATGAAGCAGTTGTATATGCTGTTGAAAATCAATTAGAAGGTGTATCTTTTGAATTAGATAGCCAAACCTTAATTAGTTTTTTAAAAAAGGTGGCTCCTCTCCTAACTGCAGATGTCATATTATTTTGGAGAATATCCTTGCAATAGGGAACTTTGGAAGGAACTGCTCATTTGAGTACTTTCCCAAGGAAGCAAACTAGGTAGCAGAATGGGTTGTCAAGGCTTCACTTTGAGGGTCATGCCCAGTGGATTGGGCGTCTAGACCCCCCACAGCATCTGCAGAAGCTTCTTTTGGATGATTTAGGTAGCCTAGAAGATGAACCAGGATAAAGAATGTGCTGCTGATTTTAGTTATTAGCATTATGTAATTATAATTTATACTGTGTAAATGTCTTTAGTTATGGAATGAAATATATCCTTTGGCTAAACCAAAAGAGTCTGCATTAACTCCAAACTGCCTCACGTAACGTACCTACGCTTGAATAAGTGAATCGCTTCCCTCAGAGGGGGAAGGCTCTTGAATAGTCCACTTGTTTTTTGTGCTGAATCACTGATCTCACACTCTTCCTTCACATGTGGCTCCTCGCTCTCTTCCAACATTGGCTGTCTCAGGCCTCTAGCACCAACAGGCACACTTTCCTTTAGAAAAATCCTCATGTACACCACCGCAATCATCGATAAGACCGCAGACACCTGAACAAGGAAACCGATGATCAGATATAGGAACTGCAGCCAGAACAATGTTGCACTAAAAAATGAACTGAGACTGGAAAACCTGAGATGATACTTAACCTGAAATGTTAAAGCAGTGGAAAGGAAACGTGAGGCTAAGGTTCCACAGACGAATGCTGCTGAGCCTACACCACCAAGAATTCCAAATGCAGATGCCCTTTTTCCCTCTTCAATCTTGTCTGCCTAATTAGTTATTAATAATATCATAGTTCAAATTAAACACAATCTGCATATCTCGGAAAGCCAAGAGTACATGTTAGTCGCCAAACACAAGGGTTTATGAAGTACGTACGTACCACATAAGACATGGTGAGGCAGTGCACGCTGCCTTGGCCAACCATGGAAGCTACAGTTTTGACAGCATAGTATGCGTAGAAGTAGTTGGTCTCCCTGCTGCATGCCAATATCACTGCCAGATGTATATGACATTACTTTTACTATATATCCCATTCACCAATCTCCAATTAAATTTTGGAGAGAATTGCAATGCAATCACCAAAAAAAATGTCATTATTAGTAGGTCAATAAATAATATGGACTTGTTGTCGTTTTTTGAATTAGAACTTCTTATTACATGTTAGTCACTTGTGATATTTTTTTAGTGCTTATATATATATATATATATATATATATATATATATATATATATATGAATCTCAAAGTGATTCTTTCTAACATTTTTCGCATACGTCTTTCATTCACACCATGTCTCTTTGTGTGTGGAAACTTTCTAGTTCTGATAAGAGGAAAGCGAGCTTTGGCACATCTGTAAGGTTGATGTCATGTGATTTAAAAATCATGGGTTCACATATGTGTATATTTATCCTTTTCAAAACCTCACCTGGTGGGAATGTGTTTCCCGGCTCGTCCAAAGGATGAGCAGGGGCGCTCGTCCCTTTTGGAGTAGAAATCTGGTCATCAGATCTCATCTGACGGTCCAGATTTCTTTTTTTTTTAAAAAAAAAAATCTTTCAATACCAGTAATATCTTGAAATATTTTTTTTAATACTAGTTAATACCTTAAAATATTCTTAAAAAAATTTCAAGATTATGAATAATTTTTCAATACTAGTCAGTACCTTGAAAAAAAAAATTTAAGATAATTTTTTTTTCAGGGTACTGAAAAACATTTTATGATCTTGAAAATAATTTTTAAGATCTTAAAAAATTATTTTACAATACTAATTGGTACTAAAAAAAATACTTTAAAATATTGATTGGTATTACTGAAAAAAAATTATTTTAAAAAATGAGATCTAAACCGTCAAATAAAATCTGACAGCTAGATGTTTCTCCTAAAAAGGACAAGTAGTGAAACACATTCCCACATGATGAGACCTTATGCATTAAGCCTCCATTTTCTTTTTCTAGTTCTAATAAATGATGGAATCAAAGAGAATTGTACAATGCAAAATTGAATTTGGATGTGGAGCTGGAGCACTACGCGCATCATGAAGCTTCTTTTGTCTCTTCATTTAAATAAAAAGAGAGGGTCGTGTCAAACCGTTGAACGTCAAATATTGAATAAACCGAAAGGTGCTCGTAGAGTCTATTTCAGAAGGCAAAGTAAAATTTGACCCAAAAAAAAGAAGCTAAGAGTATCTTCTTTTTTATAAAACTTTATTTTTGGTAAAAATTGGAGTGGATAATCAATATAATAACCGCCAATCCAATCGGCTTGTTTCCTTCTCTTTTCTGGTTTGAAGAGCTGTGACAAAAGTAAAGGGTCAAATCTTGGCTTGTAAGGATCAAAGAGGCATCCAAATGACGCCACAACTTCACTATTTGAATGACTAAAGTCATAAAGCAAAGCAGCAGCAACAAACGTTGAAATTGAATTGGCGTTGGCCTTACGGTTTGCTATTAATTTCATGTAAACGACATATTTGGATGAGTCTTCAAGGGCTTTCGTAAATGGGGCCCACTCTTCCTATCTTTGAGGTAACGACGCACGGTGTCCCGTAATACTGTCACATTACCGTTGTCAAAATGTTGCATTGGACCACCTGTCCCCAAACAATAGGGTTTACGTGTTTTTTTTTTTTTTTTATATATAAATTAGTATATTTTAAAGATTTGAACTTTTTAATACTGATGAAAAAGTTATCACTAATATTATTGAGAAAATCTGTATAAAGACTCAAGTAATAGAAAAAATTTTAAAAAAGACTTCAAGATTCTGAAAATACTATAAAAAGTCTCAAAACCTTTTTTGGTATAAATTCGTTAAAATGTTAACAACTATATCCGTTCTTTAACAATTATATCAGTCTCGTTAACAACTATATCGGCCTCGTTAACAACTAAAATTTTTAATGAATTTATAACAGAAAAGGCCCTGAAATCTTTTCTGGTATTTTCAGAATCTTGGGCATTTTTTAAAAAAAAATTGTTACTTGAGCCCCTATATAAATTTTCCCAATATTATTTTCTGACATATACACTCTATATTTTAAATATTTTCACTTTAAAGAGGGATTTCAATTAAATAATAAATTCAGGAAAATACTTATGTAAATCACGAGTTTTTGAATGCCAGCATCAATATTGAACGTATTTGATAATAATATGAATCATAAAACCTATTTAAATGAGAATATAAATATGTGTGTGTGTGTGTGTAAGTTAAATTAAACGCGATATAATATATTATAATAGCCGACAAAATGGGGGAAAATATCTTTGGAAGAAAGGATTACCTAGAGGAATGATTGACACCGTTAGAGGAACCGTGAGCAAGGCTCTTCTTCCATACTGGTCCGATAAATTCCCTATTAACGGAGTCATCACCACGGCTCCAACTGCCGTCACCTGCGCCCCCACACACACATCCTCTTCATTGATATATGCCATTTTTGTTGGGCCAAAATATATTTACATTTATCAAAGACTGTTGTAGAGCTCTACAAAATGCATGGCAGCAACATTTATACAGAATATTGTTTTTTTACTTATATTATTCTTTTCGAAAGTTCAAATAATATGAAGTTTGTATAAAAAAAAAAAAAGACGACAATATTAGTAGTTATTAAAATTAATATAAGGACATACCATCAGAAAATTTAAAAAAGAGAAAGCTGATGGGTCAGTTATATCTTTTAGTCGATTCGTGATACCTTAAAATTGGAGACAGAGAAAAAAAGAGAGTAGTATGTATATTTCTAAATTCTAATGAAGATTCTACTTCAATCAACATCAAAATATCACGTAATTCATAAATGAGATCGCTAGCTAGTTGACTGTTCCGTTTGAAAATGGTGTCAGTTGGCGAAAAATATCCATCCCACGCGGCCAAACCTAAACTTCAAAACCCAACAAACAGATAATATTCTGTACTAAAAACCCTACCATAGTTGACTCTCTGATTTCCTGTAGTTAGTTAATAGGAGTGTTACACTTTCCCTCGAAAAGTAGTCTGAGTTTCGGAGCCTTCAATGATTCTTCACATGTACTTATTCATAAGTCTCCACCATTAGCATTCGTACGTAAGCGTGTTATGTTAAATAAGAAGCATTAATGGCAGAGAGAGATTAACAGTAGATGAAGAAAGAGGACCAAAAAACGACTTTCTCAGATTTTAGATTGTTGGATGAAAAAACAATGGTCCAGATTTTATTTTATTTGCAAAACGGTGAGTTTAATCTCAATTGAGAGGTTCTTTGCCGACTGGAAATTACAGTCATCATGCATGAGAGGTGGTTAATTAATTAATCTACAGACAGAAGAGAGAGTTAGTATAGAGAGGAGGAGACTTACGGCTTGCTGGAAGCCGGAGAGGAAAATGGCGAGAGAGCAGTTGGGTTGAGAAGGGCAGAGGGCGGCGATGGTGACATCTGTGATTGCCGGAACGACTATGAAAGTGGCAAGTCCGGTGAGGAACACCGTTACTAACAGATGCTTCAGCTCCTTTATGTTCTCCATCCCCATTACTATTATTCACATACAGCTTCCACTATAATCACCACTAGTAGTACTGGATAGCATGTATATAAATGGGGTAGGCCTGGCTTTGGCCTTATATATATAACTAAAATTCATAATGGATGCATTATATTTATATATTATTGCATGCCTCCCCCTTCGTTTTGTTTTTTTAACATTTTAGCCCCATTTGATTGTGCCTTAGAGTGAGTGACAGAAGGAATAAGATCCCACTCCATGTGTCTTTTTCCAGGATATTATGTAGGAACTCTTCAAACTCCAAAAGCAAAAGTAAATGATGCACCCACAATACTTTGCTTCTAAGTTCCTCTTCTTTTCCATGACACTTTAATTTCAACTTTGCCTACCAATATAACTATCCTTTTCAAACTCTTAAACTCACTAAACTAATTTTGTCACACGAAGCTTTTCCGAATAAATAATTATTTACAAAAATAAAAATCAGTACTCTTTTTTTTTTAAAAAAAGATTGTTATATAATTTTGGAAAACTTAATCACCATCTAATTTCATAAAAATTATAGTTCAAAGTGAGGACAAGCCTTGGTGTAGAGGTAAGGCTATTGCCGACATGAATATCATGAGTTTAAATTATGAAAACAGTCTTTTCAATTATAGAGATAAGGCTACGTATATCCATCCTTCCCCAAACCTCACCTGATATGGGCCTTGTGCACTGGATTGCTTATTTTGAGAGGTTCAAATCTTGGAAAATAACCTCTTCGCACTTATAGGGTAAGGCTAGTTACATGCATTCATCTCTCTCAGACTTCACTTGATGAGAACCTTGTGTACTAGGCCACTCTATCTTTTTATAGTTTAAAGTAATTTTTACAACTTGAATATTATAAAATAATTACAATTCTTTTTTTTAAAAAAAAATAATTGATCATCGTGTTTAGATATGTATATATAAAGGAAGACAGTAAGAAAAAACACCATTTGAGCTTTAAAATATCATATCAGTGGTTTAATTTCTTGGGATTGGTTACTGTCCTCTTCCTTTGATGTTCTCTTCCCCTCCTCTTCCCTTCCCCTATTTATCTGAATCTTTAGATTGAAATCTAAACACTTTAGAATTAATGTCTTATCAAAATATTCTTTTTAAATATTTTTTATTACATTTTTAAATCATCACAACTAAAATTTAGCTAGTTTTTAATTAATTAATTAGTAATTTGATATTTTTTAAATATTTTTATCAAACATTAAATCTAAACCCCTCAAATTTCAATTTAAAGGTAAAGATAAGTAGTAAAGAGGAAAAGGAAGGAAAGATATATAATGGTAAAAGCAGAAGACCATATATAGTCAAACCCTAATTTCCTACTAAAATAAGTTGTCAATTGTCACACTCTTATAGTTAATACTTATACTTTTATGGATAACAACATTAATTTTAGGATTTTGAAGTTTAAATTGTATTTTCTTATTTCTTAAAATATAATTCCTCTCAAGATATCTATGTGTGTGTGTGTGTGGACTATGGAGTGAAGGAGAAGCATATTCCGGACAGCCGTGGGCTTTGTCAAATCAAAGGAGGCGTGCATCCTTCAACCCGTAATTGTCTCATTCTGGTGCACTCACTCCTTTTCAATCTAGATTTTTTAATTAGATTCTACTATTTTGATAAATATTAATCTTGCAACTATCTTTTTTGTTGTTGTTGTTGTTGCAACTATCCATTATATTAATTATGTTATAAATAATACTTAACTTAGAAAACCAAAAAAATCTTAAAAATTTTATTGGATTGGCTATATATATCATTTGGAATTTGGATAGTGGAGATGAGAAATATATACATATCAGCTGGCAAACAAGAAACATATGTACATATATTATATTGGTCATAATTTCATTACTTTCACACATGTCCCACAAAATTTACGAAATATTTATGCGTTTTGAATTGGAAACTTGTTTTAATCTTAATAACTTTATTGATTTTTAATATAAAACATAGTTTTTATATTTATCAATTTTTTTAAAGTTAATCGCCACCGATGTTCCCTCAACAATAATTAAAGTGGAAAGGAAATTAAGAGAGATAACTAATAAAATGTTTTAGAAAATAAATATTGTATTAACTAAATTCTTTAATTTAATTTAATTAGATAAATATATATATCTTATATTTATAAAACGAATAGAATAATATATAAAAATAATGCTCGGATAGTTGCAGGATCTTCCTCTTCCCCTTCAGTTGGAAAAGGGAGGGAAGTGATGAATTATTCAGAGTGTGAAGTGACAGTGGCAGTTTCCGGATGTACAAGCAAAAGGGAAAGTAATGGAAATGGTAAAGAAAGATAAAGGATGCTTCCTGAGGACATTTTTTGTCTTTTGCAGAATTATATGAACTTCCAACTGTGCAAAATGACGCATGCAATCGATTGGTATTATATAAAACAAAAATATGCTATATTATTTATTCTTACACGATCATACCGATGAATTACAACTAGTACTACTATATATATGTTTAGGACGAAAATCCTATTTTGTTTCAAAATGGGAGTTTATAATTGATTAATCAGAGTGGAAAGATTTTTAAGTAGTAGTAGTAATAATAATAATAATATATTAAAGTAAAAAAATATCTAAAAATGACTGTTGCGTTTTTTTAGGTATAAGGATCCTCTTGTCTAAGGAAATTTTATTCTAAGATACTAACAAGCACTAGCTGTGGGCAACTCCAATATTTTTTTTTATTACATATTCCAATAAATTGAATGAAAAATATAATAAGATCTTCAAATTGTTATGATTTTGGACAATTGCCAATTCCTCTGGCCCAAAAAAAGTAAGGGGCAATTGACAGATCCAACTATATGGGAAGATTCGAAATTGTTTTGGCCCTCAGGGCCTGCTTGGCGGAAGAGACACATCTCCAGTTTCGGCCCGTGCAAGAGGTCACCATCAGCATCACAAGAGTCCGCTTCTAGAATTAATTAAGTAGGGTTAAGATGTCAAAATAAACATGTGGTTTGGTAAATAGTGCGTTTAACACCAAGTACTTTTTTTAAGTATAAAAGTGATTATATAGTTACAAAAGTAAAGAAAAAGTCACATATTCCGTTATTTGAACCTACTTTTTTTTTTTGTCATAACATACTTATATTAATATTTAAATATACATGAGAATATAACTATTACACCGAAGGAAATAAACTAGAACAATACAAGAATACAAACAAATAAATCCGAACAAATCAAATAAGAAGGACACTAACGACCAAAACCACTGAAGAGATACTGAAGAGGTAGAAATAAAAGAAGCGTCAGCGATTGCACTGGTTCCCTGATCATCCAAGGTTAGAAGTAACAAGAAAGAAGATATTGGTTGTAAAACTCACCTTAAAGGGCACACCTCCTTATAAGGATTAATTGCAAAGAGATCAGCTATACAATTACCCAAATGGATAATAATCATAAAAAACCCAACCTCAGATGAAAGAAACCAAATGGAATCCTGAATCAAACTTCTTCTCCTCCAATTAAGTAAATGACAAACACTACTGAACACACTAACAACAGAAAACACCACCAGACACAAGAAACATAAAAAAACATAGAAAAAGACCTTCCACCCTGACAACAGAGACTGCCGGAGAAGAAGAGGTCGATACAAAATCTCTCACCGTGAGGGAAGAGACTCCCACCGCCTCAAGAAAGATCTGGAGAGGGAGAGGAAAGGCTCACACCAGAGGCAAGAAAACAACCACCGTCGACTGAGATCTGGTGGAGAGCATAGGAGCCCCGGCGTTGAAGAAGATGGAGGCTCGTCCCAAAACGTCTCGAGGCCGATCTGAGAAAAGCAACTCCAAAATACTCCGGTGCTACCTGCTTTTGAATCTCCAAGCCTCGTTCTATAGATCTATGACGGTGGTGGCTCAGATTTGAGCTCGCCGGCGGCAAGACTGCCACAGGCGAGAGAGGGAGTTGACTGACGAGGGCGAGCGAGAGAGAGCGCGACTGTAACCGAGAAATCTTTCGTTATTTGAACCTGCTGACATTCGATTATCTGAAGTTGACATTGCCGTAGGGTTTAATTTTTTCATTAAATACACTGCCAAGTGTTAATATAAGTTAAGTTTGAATCTTTGTTTGATCGAAACACTCACGTGGAACTTTGAAGTACACCCAACGTTGGAACTTGTCACCATGTCATGACACTCAAAAATCAAATTCTCTCTCATCATTCAATCTTTTGATGTTCACCCCCACTCATAGCTATGGAGGTGAACCCCCACTGCCATTGCCGATGAAAGGAGATTCTGACCTCAACAGAACTCATGCAAAAAATTAGATCCCATGAACCAAGGAAATAAGCAAGTCGGTCCATCCTCTCTCCCTTTGCTCTCTAGAACCAATGCCAAAAATCAAATATGGGAAAATTTTGCGTCATAATTTGATTTTTCCATGGGTTTGATTTGAAACATATTTTTGGTCATCCTTTTATTGGATATATGGCTTACTTTCCCTATCTTGATTGTTTTAAATTGAAGATTGTAATTGACTATATATGTACTCATTTTGATATCCGGTTGTCTAGCATAACTTGCACAATGATATTGTAATACCCCAAATTCCATTTATTTATATTTATAATAATAATAATAATAATGATATATTATTAGTTTAATTTTAGATTGATTTGATTAGTTTAGATGAATCTGATTTTATTAATTTATATTGATTGATTTGGTTGAATTTAATAATTTTGGTAATATTTTATAATTCATTAATTGACAATAGCTAAAAAGCTAAACCCTAACTTAGACTACAAGTTTAGCTTTAGCTTAAACTCCAAGTTTAGTTCTAACTATAAATATTAGCCCTAGCTGCCTAACCTTAGCCTTTACCCATATTTCTCTCCTCCTTACTTCTTTCTCTGTAAACTCTGCGGCAAATTGCTCTTTAGGAATTTAGCAAACACGGAGACCAAGTAATCCTAATCCCATAATTGTATGTTAAAGGGACACTGTGGGAATTTCTGATTCGCCAACCTATATCATCGATTAAGTTTGGGGGTGGACTCATTGCCTTAGCATTTAATCCTTTGAATGATTATTGAAGCATCAACATATAATTCTCTTCTCTGCGCGACTCTGCATAATTGAGATTTTTATTCTACTCTATTTCTTTTATTTTTCCACATGAATGAGTTGTATGCATGAATCCATTCCCAATGATTCAATGAATTATGTGACGCCATGCTATGAATTACATGGGTCAAAGTCTAATGATTCTTATAATATTTGCTAATATTTCAATTCGGTCCTTTTCTTGGTCAGAAGCCGTGAGTCAAAGCCATTGGATCCTTATAGTATTTGCTAATATTTCAATTCATTCATTCTTTTCATTTGACGTGGAATGGCACAGGTTTCATATAAATGAGAATGGTACCTATAATATTGATTAAAGCAAGTCGGGATGTTTGATTTTGCGTGTTTGATTTTTGATATTAATGATGTTTGAATATTAATAAGTTCAATTGCATAGAAATGATTTAGAATTTTTATTCTAAGTGCATTCAAATAATTTAATTGTGGGAGGATAACTTTGGGATGGTACCTCCTAAAATGATGAACACAACCCTTAGGCTTTATGCCCTCGAAATAATATTTGATGTGAACTGATTGTATCCGTTCTTCCTAAAGTGGTGTCTGGCAAGTTTCCGGGATACTAGTAGCAACTTTGGGAAAATGTGTGCACACTAGGAAGAAACATTTTTATAGCCAAATTTGATAAATTGTGACTGGCAGGTTTCCGGGTCACAGGGTAGACTGGCAGGTTTCTGGGTCTACCATGGTTCTCTTCCCACTAAAAAACTCTAAAAACAATGACACCTTTTAATTTGTACATATACACATATGATACCCTTATCTTATTTTATTTTGTAATTGATTTATTTTATTTTATATAATTTTGGAATTAATTTATTTATTTCACAATTATTTTATTTTATTTTGAAATTTAATTTATTTTTATTTATTCTTAATTATTTGATTTTATGATTGGAATTAATTTATTTATTTTACAATTATTTAATTTAATTTTGTAATTAATTCATCTTATTTTATAATTACTTTATTTTAGAATTACTTTATTTTATTTCAATTCAAATCAAATTATTCATCTATTTACTATTTCTGTTTTATTTCTTTTTTCATTTTATCTTTATTTAATTAGGATTACCAGCTTTTGCTGATGTTTGTGTTCTTGGGCTGCGATGATCCTTCGGGGGAGCAGAATTTCAGTGAAACAGGTGCCAAGAGTTTGGGGCTAGCAGTGAGATGTGAGAAAGGATGTCCAATTAAATTTTAATTATCTCCTTTTTTTCTATATTTCGCACAGGACATTTTGTTTTGGTTTAGATTTATTGTGATGTAATAAGTAGCTTTACACTTGTCCTATACAAGTACGGCGGTAACACTTCCCAAATTAGGCTATTTTAAATTTTGGTATTATTTATAAAAATTATCGCTATTTTATGTCATTATAACTCCTAAAAATTTGGGGTGTTACCGATATTTTGAAGTCAAGTCACTTGGCTCCCACAATTGTTATTCATTGTAGAATTCTGTAAACGGCTTTGACCCTATTTAACGACTTCTGGGTATGGGTATGTTTTTTTTTTTTTTTTTTTTCTTTCCAAAAGAGGAAGAATGAGATTTGATAGAACAAGGAGAGAACCAAGAGAGAGATGGTAAGGGACAAAGATGCTGAGGGGTGATGGGAGAACAAGGTATAGCGATGGGCTTTGAATAAGTTCATGATTTTCGTGTGGAGGTGGGATTAGCGACAGACAGACGACGGTGTCGGCATTCCTGGTAGTGAGATTCCGGCGAGAATGAAGGGAAAAAGGAGGAGGTGAGATTATGGGGGTGTTTTTAAATGGAAGAATGAAGATGCGATGTGGGCTAGCAGGTGGACGAATAAGTGGCATCACAGCATTCTAAGGAGAAATCTATGCAAAAACTCTTGTAGCTTCAGAACATGTAAGAAGGAGGGACACGTAGCAGTTTGTTTAATGAGAAATTAGACGCCACTGCCATGTCAGTTTTAGATGACGGACGGCAATTTCATATAACCAAATATGTGATTTTTGTTTTATTTTTTTTTTTTATAATTACATACCAACCTATCTAAAAAAAACGTTTGGTGTTGGATATTATTTTCATCAAATCATAGGTGTATTTTTACACTTTAACCTAGTCAAATATTATTCCTCTTGTCCTAAATCTATGATATAGTTTATAGTAAAAATTATACTATAACCTATGTCTTATATTTAAACTTAAAGTAATATATGAATTAGTGTTTCTATTCTCATTTAAGGTAAGTTTTTTTCTTCATCTTTCACCTAGCAAAAGCAATTTATACATCCATGACACGGTAAACTTCTTTTTGACATTTTACGTTCATTATTCATCATACTTTACATTAACACTTTTAAAAGTTATTTTCTTAAAAAAAAAGTTAAGATAAAATTTCTCAAGTATACTTACATCATAAATCAACAAATTTTTAAAAGCTAATTCAAATGTATAGTTGCTCTTGTTTTTGTATAAATCATTATCCTCCCAAATTCGGTTAAGAAAAATCTGAAATTCATACAGGAGTCTGTTGAATTAAATGCAACGTTCCAAGAACAGAACAAAGCCGCCTGGCTGTAGTGTCACACTCAAAGTTTCTGAAAAATGGATTCTCAACCTTCCTCTGGTCTCTGGAGCTGCTAGAGTATGACACGTGTTGCCCTACTCAGACCTTCAGTTGTTCCCATTTTGACACCTCATTACTTAGCACTGTTTCTCCTTCTCCATTATTTCTTCCTTAACCACCTTCTATTTGCACCGCTCTTCTGCTGTACTTGGCCACTCATAAATAAACCCTCAGACGAGTTGCAATATGTGTTTCTCATGCTTCGTTTTTCCTCAGACGACCCGCTTTGAGAAGCTTTGAGCTTATGTTCTTTCTATCTATCCATCAATTTACAATACAAAGTCGAGCTCTTTCTGCTTCAGGGAGTAGCTTGTACTTCTCATTGCTGTTTCTATGAAGACTCTCCATTATTAAAATTCAAAAAGTGCCATACCAATTTGAAGTTTTATTGCAGAAACTGAAATAAGAGCCACTCAAAAGCCAGATGAAATGGAGTCCAATGTTCCAGAATACGTAGTTTTGAGTGGAGAAGGTTCCACTCCGGAGCTAGACAAGTTCCAGAAGCTTCCAATCATACCTCTGATATTCCTGATCTTCTACGAGGTTTCAGGAGGCCCATTTGGAATAGAAGACAGCGTTAGGGCAAGTGGTCCACTTCTAGCTCTTGTTGGATTCGTAATATTCCCATTCATATGGAGCATTCCAGAAGCACTCATCACTGCAGAAATGAGCACCATGTTCCCTGAAAATGGAGGCTACGTGGTTTGGGTTTCCTCCGCATTAGGTCCTTATTGGGGTTTCCAAGATGGTTGGGTCAAATGGCTAAGTGGGGTCATCGATAACGCCTTATACCCAATCTTATTCTTAGATTACCTCAAGTCATCTATCCCTGCTTTATCAAACGGATTTCCAAGATCAATAGCGATTCTGGTTTTAACCCTAGCTCTCACTTACACTAACTACAGGGGTTTAACCATAGTTGGTTGGGTTGCTGTACTACTAGGAATCTTCTCTTTACTTCCTTTCCTCGTCATGGGATTCATTGCAATTCCCAGACTCAAACCATGTAGATGGATCATGGTGGACTTGAAACATGTGAATTGGGGTCTGTACTTGAACACTCTGTTCTGGAATCTGAACTACTGGGACTCAATAAGTACTCTTTCTGGAGAAGTATATGATCCTGGTAAAACCCTTCCAAGAGCACTTTTTTATGCACTAATTTTGGTTGTGTTTGGGTATTTCTTTCCTCTCTTAACAAGTACAGGGGCGATTCCAGTTGATCGTAAGCTTTGGTCTGATGGATACTTCTCACAAGTGTGTAGAATCTTGGGAGGTGTGTGGTTAAGATCATGGGTTCAAATAGCCTCTGCTGTGTCAAATATGGGAATGTTTGTGGTTGAGATGAGTAGTGACTCGTTTCAGCTTCTGGGAATGGCAGAGAGAGGCATGCTTCCAGATTTGTTTGCAAAGAGGTCTCGTTATGGGACACCTGTTATGGGAATTTTATTCTCTGCTTCTGGCGTGCTTTTGCTTTCATGGTTGAGCTTCCAAGAGATAGTTACTGCTGAAAACTTCTTGTACTGTTTTGGGATGATCATGGAGTTCATAGCTTTTGTGAGATTAAGGATGAAGTACCCACATCTTCCTCGGCCTTTTAAGGTTCCTGTCGGGAAAATTGGGGCGATCTTGATGTGTATTCCTCCAACACTACTCGTTTTTATTACTTTGTTTTTCGCGTCTTTCAAAGTGTCAGTTATTAGCCTCTCGGCTGTTGTGGTAGGCCTTATCTTTCAGCCTTGTCTGAAGTTCACGGAGAAGAAGAGGTGGCTCAGATTCACTGTCAATTCCGACCTTCCAGATATACATGATAACCTATAGATATATATACAACACAAAGCTCATTTTGTCTTCATGAGTTGTCTTGTCCCTTGAACGTTGTGATATTTTCTAGTGAATGAATTCGTTCAAACTAGATTTTTACGAAAACTTGAAAGCGTTCAGTGTCGTCGAATGGGGATAAGCCATATGTATCTTAGAGATTCCACGAAGAAGCCTTCTAAATTCTTAGTTTCTTACACAGAAATAGTGACTAATCATTTGGATATACACAGGCCATGTTGTGTCATGCGCGGGCACCTTTAGTTTCTGCCGTCGCGGAAAATGTCAAAACAGAGAATTATTCCAATTTAATCCTAAGAGTGATCTGGAACGCTCAAATTCTCATTTTTGAAACAGCATTTACGTGGAACTTGGAACAAGAGAACAATAAAGGGTACGTTTGGAATTATTTGAAACTTTGAAAGCCTTAGATAAAGTTGACATCTTTCCGTGGTTTCATCAATGACAAGGTGAATCTTTTGTCGTAATCACCATCATCTTCCAAAACACTTCTTTTGAAGGTCCACAATTATTTCATCCGGCCTTAAATCCTTAATATGTATATCACATGTGATCCAAGAGTTTACTCAATTTAAACTTCTTTTTGTTGTTGCCAATTGAATTCAATAATTCGGTTGTGGATTGGAATTTGGAATAAGATGGGATTAAAAAAAAATCGTGGATAAAATATTACGTGGCAAATATACAGCAGAAGAATACCAGAATCTTGTATTTATGGTTCAATCAATCCGTCGGACCCTTCGAGGCCTTCTTTTGCATGTAACGTCGTTGTGTTGCTACCGAACAAGGCAGTGCAGTTGGAAGAAGCTATATAAATATAACAACAAAGACGCAAATCAAAGCCTTGCATACACTTTACCTAAATCTGCAGGAGGAGGCAGAGAAGATCAGAAGAAAGAGGAGAAAACATGGGCAGCCTCAAAACATCAGCCTCTCTTCAGAACCTATTCCACCAAGACAACGTTGTCATCTTCCCCGACAATAATAATGGCTTCTTCACGTCTTCTCCCATTTCAGGAAACGAAGAAATCCTCTCTCTCATCTCCTCCTGCAACTTGGTCCTCACCATCACTGACCCCTCAGAGACCCCTTCACGGCAAGACTCGAAGCGCCTTCATCTCACGCACCTCCTCACCCTCCTCAAGTCCTCCAAGAAGCCCCTCCCTAATACATTACTTTCAGCTCTTATTTCCATGGTGTCTCTGAATCTCTTCCGTCCACTTCCCGATTGTTTAGCCTCAGACTTCCCTGAAGAAGATGACCCCATCTCTGCTTTTTCAGCCTCATGGTCACACCTCCAAATTGTGTACGAAATCTTTCTAAGACTCGTCATTACCACAGAACCAGAAATTCTAAAAAATCATATCGATCGCTCTTTTCTTCTTAAGTTATTGACACTCTTCCAATCTGAAGACAGGAGAGAACGTGAAAGCTTGAAGAATGTGTACCACAGGATATATACAAAATTCACAGGGGAACGTTCGTTTATGAGGAAATCGATGAATGATGTGTTGTTGCACTATGTTTTTGAGACGCATCAGAAGAATTGTGGGATTGGAGAGTTGCTAGAGATATGCGGAACTATAATTAATGGGTTTACAGTGCCATTGAAGGAAGAGCATAAGTTGTTTCTGATGAGAGTGTTGATTCCTCTGCACAAGCCAAAGGGTGTTCAGGTGTATCACAGGCAATTGGCTTACTGTATGGTGCAGTTTGTGCAGAAGGAGCCTATGCTTGGAGGGTTTGTGGCTAGAGGGCTCTTGAAATATTGGCCTGTTACTAATTGCCAGAAAGAGCTTTTGCTCATAGGAGAATTGGAAGATCTGGTGGAGAATTTGGACCCTGATCAGTATAGAAAGTTGGCTTTGCCCTTGTGTACACAGGTCATTAAATGCATTAACAATTCGAATTCTCAGGTAATATTCTCCACTTTGATTATTTCCCTTTGCCAGAAGTAACTAGTCTCAAAATATATCTAGTTCTGGTTAATCAAAACTTTAATTTAGTAGACATGAGAGAAGTACTTGTTTACCTGTTATGCTTTTGGTAAGCTAAGCTTCCATTTCCATACGTAATAAGGACAAAACATTTCCTTACATGACCGACATTAGTCTTAGTAGAAGAGATTTTGCTTGCCTAAGTTAGAATTAATTTAAATGCAAAAAATGTTTTTGCGAGAGCTACCTAACTTGATAATGATTGAATTTGACCTAGTTAGATAATTTTTTATTAAAAAAAATCTTTTTACATGATTTTTTCTTGAAAGTTCACCGTTTGTTTTTCTTTCGAGTTATTTATCTTTATATTTTAATGGATTTCTTTCTATTTGTTATCATGAAACAATTGCATTGAACTAAGAATTAGTATATGTAAGATAATGGGCCTGCCAACTTAACAAGTAACCTGGAAAGCCTATTAAATAATAAAGGTCCGACAGTAGCATACAAAGAAGTAAAAGCATAGATTTACATACCGCAGAAACTAAAATTGTGTGAATCTGGTTTTAGGCCAGAACTCTAGCCAATAGTTGGGAGACACCCCAAAGCATACATACCTCCCTATACCAGGCATTCCACTTCCATGCATAACTTCTTTCCAAGCTCCAACACATTTGGAAAACCATCCTACAAATATACTATTGCAGACAAGTTTCCATAGAGTAATGTCATTACGAGGCAACATGGAACCCGAATTTTAAGCACGGAGTCTAAAGTTCAAACCCGTGTAAATGCAGAAAATCAATTTATAGTATTTACTTCCAATTATAATACTTGGATATGACTTAATCAAATAATTATATAGAATAAAAGGTCTCCTTGTATGAACTTTTCCTCAAAGCCCATAGTTTGCTTTTCCTTCCAAGTTACTCATTTCTCTTATATTTCACTGGATTTCTTAGTATAGGACCAGCTTATCATATATGATAAACGGAGTTACTGGGAAATTTATTAAACAAATATGGGTGTGTATTTTTAGGTGGCAGAACGAGCGCTGTATGTATGGAACAATGAGCAGTTCGTGAGAATGGTGTCAACGGCGATGGTCGAAGTGTTTCCAGTGATAGTAGAAGGGATGGAAAAGAACCTAAAGTGGCATTGGAACAAAAACGTTCGACAATTAACAGAAAGTGTAAAGGTAATGCTTGAAGAAATGGATCCTGTTCTTTATTCCAGGAGTCTGCAAGACTTGAAAGCTAAAGAACTAGCTGCCCATCAAGAAGATATCAAGAGAAAGCAGAGATGGGAAAAAATTGAATTTCTAGCAAAACAGAATCAATTTGTTAGCTCCCGACCTTTTATAAGTGTCTCCAGTTGAACCCCTTTTTCTTAAATCAATTAATCATGATATATTAGCTAATAAAAAAATTGTCTTCATTTATAAACATGTTTTAATGGTAAGTGTGTCATGTAAATTATAATTGGGCAAGAAGGTTGAGCGCCTTCTTGTGGTGATCTTTTCTGGAAGACTGTTGAGAAGATGTATTTGGTAAAAAAATGCAAATGAAGCAGTTAAAACTAATTTGATTAACAAAAGTATTCCGCAGATAAAGCTTATTTCCCTCCCTTTCTACAAGAGACCATTTTTTAATATGACATGTTCCTATTTATTATTTACAAGAGAAATTTAGAAATTGTCTCAAACTTTTATGGTTAAGTTTTCATTTTGCCTCTCTTAAGTTCTCATATTAACATTATTGCATTTGTTGCATGCATTCAAACTTTCCCCACCGCACGTCTCTTTTTCTACTTTTATTATTCTCTCTTACATTGTCTCTCTTTTTTTAAAAAAAAAAATATATATATTTTAAAATTTTTATTACTCTTATCTAAGACCCATTTGGATTCTCTCAATTTTAAGTTAAAAGCTACTTTTAAACTAAAGTTTTTTTTTTTAAAAAAAAAAGTTAAAAGCTGTTTGATAATTATATAAATTTTTAGCTTAAAAATTACTTAAAAGTTCAAATTAAAAATAAAATATCCATCAAAATTTGTGTCATAAGCACTTTTGCTAATAATGAGTGTGAAGTTTATGGTAATCGCCGTCGAGGTTTTGCTCTTTGTTGAGTCTTCCATAGTCTGTGACGCCTGAGGCGAACAACAGTGAAATTTGTGGGTCTCAACCGATTGACAGTTACAGGACTCCTAGGTCTTGAGTAATGGCGACGAGCAACGGCTGAAGATGGTTGACAGTGATGAAACTCCTAGATCGTTATACCACCTTGTGGCCAAATCTTTGATTCGCTTCTCTTGGTGGGCGAATTTGTGATCTTGACCTACAAAGTGTCAATCTTAACGGGTTCATCAAAGTAATCGTTGATCTCATTGGTGGACGATTCCAAGATCATGGTCTATAGCTGGTTCATTAGAGAAATCATTGATCTCATCAATGGATGAACCCAAGATTGTGGGCTACTGGATCTCAAAACAAGCTGAGTGTGATGCTCGAAAACGCAGGAAGAAAATCAAGTAGGAACCAAGAATGACAATTTCAAGAACGAGCTTGGTTGATTCAAGCATGGTTTTGGAATGCACAAGCAGTAACCAAGAATGATTTTTTGTAAATTATTTTGTACATATTTCAACAAAAGCTAAAAAGTTAATAAGAGCTTAAAAAAAACTTCTATTAGTTGCTTTTGGCTTATAGTTTTTTTTTTTCATTGTAAAAAAAAAGCTCTTATTATTATAAGAGCTTTTGTAAAAACTCATTTGACCTAACTTCTATTTATAAGAAGAAGATAAGCTAAAAAAAAAATCCAAACAAGCACTAATTTTGATAAGCTTTTGATCTACATAATATAGTAGTTAACTGTCTCTTTTTTTAAAAAAAAAAGGTGATAGTATACTATTATTAGGCCTCTTTATTGCTACTAGATAAAACAGTAGTTACACAAGCTCTAGAGATTAAGGCCGAAGACCTACCCCACACACACAAACAAACATTCCTAAAACTAAAAGGACTGCTCAAGAAAGTAGACAAAACAGCCAATGGGTTTATAGTTGTGTGATGTAAGCTCTTTAGTAAGTAGGAAGTTGCATCGATTCTGTTTGTAAACTCAAGTCGTTAAAAAAAGAAAATCTCCATCCAGAATAATAATGAATGAATGAATATTAAGAGACCACAAAAGAAGTATCAATGGCTAAAATATTGGAAAATGTATTGATGTACAAGGGGCTCGAATAAAAATCTAAGCCTCGAGATGTAAGGACAACCAAGAATGAAGGACCGGAAACTCTTAAATGCCTCCCCCCTGTGCAATAGTTCATATTACAAAGTACAAGCCAACCCTGAACTGAAGACTTTGTCATGGAAAAGACCATCGTCTGAGATCTTCAAGGCTAGAGGAACTCTGCATGTAACCATCAAGACCAAATGAATGGTAGGATGAGTATTGACGACGAATTCCAACGAAAACCTGGACCAACCCTTGCCCCTGCCTAGAATAAGCCACGACTCCAAATTTGCTGGAAAATGCACAAAATGACCAAAGGCCGATCCTTATAAGGTTCACAAGCGGCGCAAACTGGGGTTATTCTGGGGCACTACATACAATAGAGTTGTCTTATACTTGATATTTTGAAAGCGCTTCTTTTACTGTGGGTTCCAAAGCAGACATGCACTGGTCCCAAGCCCCATCGCCTAGCATCTACCATACATGAAGGATATAGAGCTTCCTAGTTAGTTCCCATCATAAAGATTATCGGGAATAAGAAAGAAGATGCATTGTTAACAGCAATGTTATACTATAATTAAAAACCACTTGACAGTGATAATCTTTTTTTCCCCCTTCCAATTCATGATAAAAATTGGCAGCTATAAGCTAAATGGCATAATATCTCAAGTTAGATGTGTCAGAGAAGCAATATTTACCTGCTTATATCCTTGCAAGATCTGGCCGACTTCAATGTGTAAATCTTCACTTTGTATTTCCTATAGATAGAAAGTAAATGAACTCTTTATTAAAGAAACCTCAAAGCACTGAAATTTTAAGATGAGGGTCAAGGCGCACATACATGCCAACTTGCAATAGCTTTGCACATATAATCAAACGAACTTAGAGCTCCAGAAGGATTGGTTCTGACCTGAAAACAAATGAAATGAAACAATTACATACCTTAGGCAGCCTAAATATAACATTTGAAAAGGTAAAAAGGTGCACACCATAGCACATAGGCCTCTAAAAGCATCCTCTTTCTCTATATCATCACGTATCCTGCCTCAAAATAATTTAAGAGAAATCAATACTTGGCAAGGCAATCAAAAACATCTAAGGTTATCCTCAATTCATAAAGTGAAGACATGTCAAGAGAAAGATTTCCTCATCAAATATTCCTGCAAGTGAGTTTCAAATGTACATACAACTACCCTGTTGTCTGTGGTTGATTGTGTGCATAACCACAGCTGTACCCTTCCAAGTTTCAGTTAGTGTGCTTTAGCGTTGAGCTCTGTATATGTCAAATACTATAAAACACTAAATACCACAGCCCCGAGCACACTATATAAAAGGAGGCCTATTTTAAACTCATAAAGACTGGTCCCTTTCTATCGGTCTCTTGAATGAAAAATACAAGTCCGAAAAGATGATGATAAGAGATAACTATAAGATCCATGACAATACAGACTTCAACAATAACTAGCATGAACTATTTACAAAATATTCTCCATGCATCACAGACTTCAACAATCATTAGCGTGAATTATTCAGTTGAATGTGTAATAGTCATTAACTTACATTGACAAAGCTTTGCACCAAGATTGCATGAAATGCTCCATATGGGGTGATAGCAGCTCTGGGCAGACCCATGAAAGCCTTCCCAGCGTTATTGCACTGTTTTCTACAAGTGACTTGTGTAATCCCTGATGAAACAGCTTGACGATCAGAAACAAGACATGACAAAATTATAATTATGTAAGTGATAAGACAGTAACCTCTGCATGCTGAAGAATCGGGAGCAAGCATGAACTAATAGTCATAACAAAGGGAGATATTTCTTGGCGAACCTGAAATTCGTAGTAACATTAACATATTATTCATATAGTATAGCTAAATCCTGCAGCCAATTGCATTTGATATTGATACATCAGAAACAAGAATAACAAACACATCAAATTAAAAAGGGAGAATGAAACTTTAAAACCTATATAAATATTAAAGCATTGAACCATCCCCCCATGCTTAAGCCATCAGCAGGAGACTAAGCTTAACTGGTGATTTCAAATTCTAAGCTGCAAGTCCGTTTTAAATGAATGAACTCTGACGTTAGGATGCGGAGCAAAATTCAATATGCAAGGACACCAAAGACTTGAATCAGGGAGATGATATCAAATGACATGCCCTTTAGATATGATGCTCAAGAATCACAGAGAAACATTCTCAAATGAAACCCATGAGATAATTAGCAATAGATTTCCACATGATACAATGTAAAGCATATTTGAACTGAGAGTCCAGCAATGCCAACCAGATTCCAGTTGCCATAGAGTTCTATCTAGTTGGATCAAAATGCAGCATTTAGCATTAACTCACCTTGACTGCTAATTCTCCAATAGCCCAGCATGCGTTATTTGCTACTGAAATAGCTTCCTTTGTCTTAGAAGTTTCCTAAATACAGCACGCACCTTGTGTCAGCAAAATGGTTACATAAACAAAACGCTGAGCCTAAAACTTCTACCTGAGACACATACCAGTTGCTTCGTTGCAGCCTCAATGAATTGAGACAAATGAGGGCGCAAATAAACTGAACACACCTAGTCAAATTAAAAAGGAGGAAGTAAGAATACAGTGGGGCGTCATGATTCCACTGTTGATACTTTTGTAGACAATGTAAATGCTTAATATTAAGAATGCAGCCCCTTTGCCATCATGGCATAGAGAGAAGGGGGAGGGGTTTAGAATACTTTCAAACAGATTTTAGAATACCAACCACCAACCCCAAAAAAAAGTAATTTCATTGCATTTCATTGATATGGCCACCTATCGCAAAGTACAACCAAAAGTCCATGGATTGAGATCCTGTTTGTTGCTGTATGAGTGAGAATTCCCCAAGTATTAAATAAGTGCATATACATTCAACTTACTCTCGCAAGATCTCCAAGTAAAGCAAAGGCACTTTGTCGAATATCAGGGTCATCATCCACACAACAATGCAGGAGGAGGTCCTTCAAAGAACTTTGTGAGACCTGTAGAATAAATATACAGGCAATGTCACGCATATATGCAAGTGCTGGTTTAATCGTTCACATGAGGTTTCATTTTTATGATACAAATGCATGTGAGAGGAAAAATGTGTTCAACAATATGAGTGCATAATCTCATATCTTGAAAATAAAATTTTGGAGTACCAAATTCTCTATTCCAATGCCAAGACCCTCTGCTAGTCCAGAAAGCAGATCAAGAGAGCATACAATAAATTCCTTGTCATACAGAACTGCAGCTTTAACTGGATCAACCTGAAATGAATAGCCATGTGCATGCATGCACCAGTTCGCTTATTGAAATGCAAAATAAAATCTGAAGTTCAATTCCAACTGCTAACAAAATATTAGGTCAGAAATTTCATAAAGCAAGCTGCAACTGAGAAGGGGATAAATGATTTCTTTTTTGAGTAAAAAAGGAATTGAAAATTGGCTTCACATATGAATACTTCAAAATAGGAATACATAAAAAAAACAAAAACAAAAACAAAGGCGAGCACAGAGATAAACAATGAGCTTTTTAATAATGCAAAAATTATTCAGGCTTCATAAATTTCAGATTCAGATTTAGTCCTGACAGATTACTTAAAACATAAACAAATATTTGTATAATTGAACATCTGGCATTGCAAAGCAGTTTAATTCACCACAACTAGCCCTTTTGATAAACAGTAAACATGCTACAAAATAACAGTAGACTGTAATTTGAAGCTAGGGGTGCCTAGTATATCACTTTAGGCATTTCCAGCATCAGTTTTCAGCTTAAGCTATGTCACCCTTTCCCAATCACATGTCTTATCTGGAACACCATAAGAAAGTATTAAAGTAGTGATCTGGGAGGGTACCAAAAACAAGTAAATTACTCTGGTTACCAACATATGTGACATTAGAACTTGGCAGAGAAACTATAGAAAACATATGGCAGCGGCAGCGGCAGTGAATAAAATAGAATTACAGGCAACAGGAAGTAGAAACAAGTAACCACAGAAATATAAAAGTGAAGTTTCATAAGAAGGTATAAAATGAAAAAATCATTGTACACATCAAATGAGTCAATGTTGTCAGAACCTTTGCAAATTGTTGGGTCTGGATTATGTTTATGCACCTCCTAAATACAGGTTCAGCAAATGGAGAGAATCCCATATCCAATGCCTGAAACAGATAACATATAAGAATTGTATACCAGGTCAAAGATAATGTTGGCGACTATTCAAAGCAATTAAAGACTTGGATGTGCTGCTACAGAAAATCCACATGAACTCTTGGGCGATGGGCATATTCTGCACAGCCCCAATACTTGAAAGGGGGGAAGTGGGGGCATAATGCGTTTGTATTCCAGTTCAACAATCTAATTTCATACAAGCTATGATCATATTATTGATGCTTATAAGAAATGGGAATCTACTGATTGCAGACAACCTCAGGAAATTACATGGTTAACAGATAATTGAAACAAGTACAGGTACGGTAGCTGCTTTAAGAGTTTTGAGAAAATGGTGAGATGCATACATGTGCTATAGATGTGAAGCATTCGAACAATGGAAAGAGATCTTTGTCTGCATCAGAAAGCTGCTGCCACTTCTCAATTAATGGTGGCATCAGAATATCAAGATAAACAGGCTGCAGAATAAGAGATCCATTTGTTAAAGAGTCATCTTCATAACGAATAGAAAGATTGATAATAAATTCCAACAAATAACTTGGGAGGAAAAGGATCAGTTTCAGCAGGGGAAGGGGGTTGATCTACATCTGATCATTATCAGCAACAGAAATACCTTATTCATCTGTCGTCCAACAGCTTCAGCTAGAGTTCCAATAGCATCATACAAAATTCTGAGATTTCGTCTCTAATGTTTGAATCAAGAAATTACAATCAGAGATGTCTGAACATAGGTGTGACTAATTTGGTAAACAAGACACAGTATGATAACAAATTAACAATTAGCAATTTAGCACTCATCCAGTAATGGCACATTCTATAAGAAACATCTACACAAATTCTGTATTGTAATTAAGTGATAGACGTAATGAATGACCTGATATTTCCCAAAGGCGGTCATCAGATGCTTTAATATAATTTCCAAGTGTGGAGCCAACTCTTCTGCAGCCTCCTGTTGTCCATAAACTTTTATTTGAAATATGTATATACAAATATTTAATTAAAAAGAGAGATTAAAGCAAGAACCTCTTCCAGTGTTGCAAAAGCTGAGCAAGCCGCCTCTTGCACCCGCTTGTTATCATCCAAAATTCTTCGCAAAAGGCCCGTAAGAATGTTATCAAATTGCTTATAGCCCTTTTGATCCCCAATACTCTAACATAGAGACAAAATAAATAAAAAAGATTCAACTGACAAAACAAGATCATTAACATCTAGATTTGATGAGGAAAAAAGCCACTTTTGCTCCTGTCTATTTTCTATAGCCAGGACAAAGACACTACTATAATGTTTGCTTGCATCAACTGACATTTGTATGTATAAAAGCATCTAATACATCAGTATATAGAACTCAGCCAAGCTGTTAGCTTTACTGAACTTTACCACGGTGTATAAGTTAGAAAAGCATCAATGAACCAGTTTCACTATCAAGAAATAACTAGAAATGAATAAGCCCCCATCCAGAGTATGGACATCTAAATTTTTGAAATGAAAAAAAAAATGTTAAAAATAGACAGAAAGATACAAGAAAGTTTCAAAACTCATTGACACATGATAAAGAAACAAGAAAACGATTCAAGTTTTATAAATATATAATGATTGAGCAATTAAAGGTGATGGAACAAAATTACAAACCTGAACAATAAATTTGCTGAAACGAGATAGCGTCCAGCATGAAATGCTTCTTATTAGAGGAAACTTATCATCAAGAAGAGGGATAAGAAAAGCAACAATCTACAAATGTAGAAGAAGAACCATTTAATATTCACAGAAGTAGAGAAAGAGAAATAAAGGAAGCCAAGAGACTAATTCCCCCAGGGAAAGAAAACGCTGACAAGCGATAAAACTAGCCTCCTTATACTGTAAGAATAAAAATAAGGACGCCATTGAGAGGACAAAAATAAGGATATAACAGCATTTCCTTTAGGACATCTGTGAAATTGCAACTTACACAGAAAAATAGAAAACTAACATCGGGATAAAGCAGCAATTGAATGAATTTCATTTGATACTTAGTCTACGCATCTATTTTAGTATTTGGAAAAGTAAGTTTAGTATACGCATGCTTTTACTATGAATAATAGAATGCATGTATGGATAACTTCAAGAAAGAAATGAATAACAATTGCATAAAGCATTTTTACAATGGAATAGGGATAGAGATAGCAGTTTTTGAAACAAGGACAACAACACTTGAAGGGATAGTTCTAACAACAATAATAAGATCGGCAAGAAACTGTTACATAAAGAAACATATAAGAAACATGATTAGTAGTATAATTGAGCATTGAATCACAAAAATGTAAATAAACTATAGCATAACTTGATTAAAGCCCAAAAAAAAAACAGCCTTTTTGACAGACTAGATTTTTTTCCAAGCAATGCAAGAGATAGATAGTAACATAAGAATGTGACCTATTTAAAAGAAAATTGAAAATTTACGAAAGATAAACATGATTAAAAAATTATTATCATGGAGTTTTATGAAAAGTAAGGAAGGGAATCGTTTAACAAAAGTAAATGAGAAAAGACATAGGCTTGGAGTCCAAGGGAAACCAAATAAGCCCTACTCATAAGTATTGTCACTTTTATAGATTTACAATGTGTTTGGACCCACAATTGCATGTGCTTAATCTGTTGAAACGTGCTTTTAAGAAAATTTGAGATGTTTGGATCAATTTTTAGCCCATTTGATTATGAGCCAAAAGCCGCTTAAAATCTTATGCTCAGATGGAGGTGCTTATGCGGTCAGCTTCTTTGCTTATCACCGTTAGGGCATTTAATACTGATTTAAAGTCTTTTATTAATCCCAATTTGCCCTTAATCTTTCTTCTCTCATAAGCGTCTTTAATGCTGATTTGAAATTTTAAATCTATATGATTTCTAGTTTATACGAATTTTTATCCATCAAATATATTTAATTAATTATTTTTATATTTTCAAATTTTTCACCACCAATTCAAATATAAATCACATTACACTATCAAACTTTTACCCTATCTTAAGTTTGCAAACATCTTGTTGAAAAAAAAAAAAACACTTTCACCACCGCCAATCCAAACACACTTCATTAGATACAAAAATACGCCATCCATGTTAGGTTACAAGAACAAGAAAATAAGTAATACCTCGGGTAAATAAGGATATAGTCCATTAATGCAACCCTCGCCTATGGCACCAAGAGCCAAGACGGCAGCTTCCCTTTCTTTCCAAGCATTATCACCACTGGTTGACAGACCGGCCTGTAGAAAATGTAAATAAAATTATCTAATTAAAAAGGTGATGATAGCTTGGGGGTGTACTTGTTATCACATGGCTGTGTATATCTAGATTATAGGGGCAACTTTATTGGAAAGCATAGAGTTACATAGTCAATGCACTCTCAGGTCAGCCTACAAGACAAGTTATGATTATTGACATCACTACCCAAACAGTCTGCTTTGTTAATTTGTAGAGCACTTCACCAGTAACTGATTCTTTAGGTGTTATGACAGCTCAGACACTAGACAAGTATCAATAGTATTTTCAAGAATCATTTCACCCCTAAACATAGACAGTAACATAAGGCACAAAGTTGGTATTGTTAAGATAACATACCCTCTCACACAAAAGCCCTCTGGGCTTGAAATCCAGACAAACTGATAAAGCACAAATCCTCGGTCCAATGTCCACTTTTGCCACATGTCAAGATTTAATTTAAAGTAAAATGCACCGACCTCCCTTGTTTCATATAAAAATATACTTTAGTCCATTTCCTCAACACTGTTAAGAATATTCTTAAAAGATTCTAAACTCAACTAAGGATAATATTAAAATTATTCCTTCTTACCATTTTATCCCTCATGATGTCCAATCCCTAATTCTCATCCCAATTTTAACATTTTCCTTTTGCTCACACAAACACCCATTGGCATCCCATGACTCGCTCAAACACTAGTCCCTTGGCAATGACATTGGCAACGCAAGAATGCTCTTACAAAAGCAATTGATGAGAGTAGATGTGAATATTCTACTTCTATCATGACCCATCAAATTTGGGTTTATTAAGTATCTTAATCGCAGGTGCTATATGTGATGGGTGTCTATCCTCTTTGCAAATGTGCAATCTCTAAAACCTTACCAACCCATGAGTAAGAGCTGGTTAAGGACATGAAAGGGAGGAGTGTGAATTCGTACAGGGTTTGATGTGTTGAGCAGAATGATGACCCCGATATTCTTAGACATATGTGATAATTATATACATATATATTTGTTTTGGCAACAATGTTACTGATTATAAAGGCTTCAAAACATACTTCATGGCTCTCAATCTTACTATAAGTTTGGCATATTAACAGCTTATTAATAGTTGTGGATGGATATGAAATCTAGAAAATGTAACTTAACCATTAGTCTTAGGGGAGGCTTGTGTAATGTAATTACTGGTTTTCAAAATAGAAAGGAGGTATCCATAATTAAAGTAAAATAGGAGGGAGGTCAATGTGTTTTACTCATTAATTTAATTGTGAATGAAAGGACCATGGCTAGATCAAATTCATAAATACTTGGTTGAAAAGGCATCCATACCATGGCAAGAACCAAAAGTAGAAGCTATTAGGAGAAAGCCCAATATTGGTTTTAATATTCGTAACACACCTGAACAATAGGCATCAAAGTTGGAAGAATCTCATCTCCAAACACATTTGAGAGAGTATCTAAAGCAGCAGCACTACATTTCCGTAAGTTCCATGTGTTGACAACGTCATCATCCTGTAATTGTTGGGGGGGAAAGAGAGAGATGATGACAATGACAATGATGAAAATGATAATTTAGACTAGAAAAGCTTTTTCTCCCATATAACCTAATCTTTCAGAAGCAACGAAAATTTTAATCACAAGCAATTACATTAATCAAATAATTTGAAAATGAAAACACGTGTGCAACTGCAAAATGACATACATCATCTTCAATGTCCTCTGAACCATGAAATCTTGATACATGGAATCGAGGCTTAAGATCCTGTAAAGCAGAATATAAGAATTAAACAAAAAGAAGAGAAGGAAAGATGTTCTCAGGCCCAGCATTTCCAACAACTCAACCAGTAATTCAAACCTTATCTCGATCAGGCAAGGAACCCTCTTCCTGAAAGATACAATGCAAAACAAATGAAGCTGCATAAACTAACATAACCAGAGTTTAATTGAAATAAAATACAATACAGAATAATCAAGAAGAAAACCTCAGCCTCAACAAGTGATTCATCATCATCTGCATAAACCATATTTGATAACAACACCTACAGAGATCCAACAGATAAGCTTAAAATTATAAATATCCTAAAGCATGACAATTATAAACAAAAATGAGTATATTAGATTAACTGGAATTAGACGAGGCAAGAATTCTCTCAAGTTTTCAGGAGGCAGCTGAGCATCACAATAAGCAGTCCTGCAATCATATCATAATTATTTTATACAAAAAAATTAATAAAAAAGGTATAAAATCTAAGAGCTCGTAGAGTTCAAAAAGGAGAAAAAAGAAAAGGAAACAGTCTCAGAGATGTCCAAATCTTATAAATACACCCAAAAATAAATTTATCACCCAGAGATTACATACAATGGGAACATCAAACCCCTAGTCATATAATCCTTGTGTTTCAGAAACAAGAAATTCATCATTGATACATGAATCCAATTTCTGAAGGGAGATCAACCTCACATAGAATTGAGAAAAGTATACCAAGTTGGACTATCATATCTCTTAAATTGTTAATGGAGTATCTTGCATTGGACAGGCTTAAAAAATTCATCATAATAGCTACCACAGCATATTAGTGATGGAAATTATTGAAATTAGAACTTGATCACATTTTATAAATTGACAATGAAATTAACACAAGTAGTGATTAAAGGTTAAAAACATGGGCTACCACCTTCCAGGCGATTTACACTACTCTCTGCTAGAGACAACTACAACTTGTACAGCATATTTCCAGTACTACATAAAGCCAATCACACCCCAAAGAAAATGTTACCAAAATTCACAGGCTTCAAGAGCCACTTCATCATCTGTGTCCTTGTTGACTTGTAACATGTATTCTATCACATTTCTTAGATGAGGCTGCAGCACAAATTAGAATTAAAAATTGCTTTAAACAAGAGGGGGTCAAGAGAGGAAAGGTTACCATTAAAGAAGATCATGTTGACACAAAACAGATAAAGATTAATGCGATGGAAGGATTGAAGAGACTTCACTGATTACAGAAAGTAAAACCAAAAAGAAAATAGGGTAGAATCATTTAATGCATAAAAATTGTAAAGCTATATGAACTTGAACAAGATGTATACCTCTAAAAAAGATGGACGGACTTCAATTAGTTGAACAAATGCTGCACAAACCTGATCATGAGTGGAAACAACATATGATAATTCTTCACAAAATTTATCATAATATCATCCCATAGTCTAACATAATAAATCGACTGGTGCTAAAAATTAGAGATTGCAGCCTTCAAATAATAATGCAGCATCTCAAGCAAGGAAACAATAATTCAATGGAACAGATAAAACCAAACCAAATTTATAATTATGATAAGCTCTTCATGAGCATACTCGACAATCAACATGCAATGTCGACAGAGGCCAATACTTTCCTTGTTCTTGAAATAACACACACACACACTCATAAGAATGAAGTATCCCAGAAACAATAATGAGACCAAACTTCAATGACCAGCAATTGACATCAGTTAAGACTGGTTCAGGGAGAATACAATTAAAAAACAGAAAGAAAAAGTCATCCTAGAATTGCATCAGATGTTTATTTACGAACAATAGGCAATAGGAACTCACCAATTTCCGCACCTCCGCAGAAGGGTCATTTGCAAGAATAAATAAACCTTGAAGAAATTGTTCCATGGCTGCATACAAGGCCTAACAAATAAAAACGGAGACAATTAATACTCTACTATCATGCCAAACATCAGTATTATATCATTAGAATGGAGCTGATAAGTTCTCTTAACATTCTTACAGAGGGCATCAACATAATGTACTGATTCACAGAACCCACTGAAAGTTTTCGTAATGACGCATGAGGAGACTGGAAAAACTGCACGATAAATTAAGAGAAAAAAGGTACCAAGACTAAATAAAAAAAACACATCAAGAAAGAATTGAATGATACACTTACACAAGGAGATGCAGCACAATAGATATGAAATTAAAAAGCTTAGTTACCCTTAATAATCTGGAAAGAAATATGTTGATTGGGCGTTCAGCTAACCCAGGTATGTCTGAATCAAGTACTTGAGGAATATCCTCACATATCTGCATTGCCCAGAAATACTACAACTGTTAAAAAGTGTCCATGTGTGTGTGTAAAATAAAACTAAAAAAAATGTTTGTTGGCGGGAGTTAGATTTGGAACATCTTCAACCAGTTACTAAAAAAGTTGGACAAGCAAATGATTTCCTAGCTGCCAAGTTTCCAACAATTTTTTTAAATCAACACTACTCATAGAGGGGAGGGAGTAGAAGATGGCGGTGATTGAAAGAAGGAGCAGAAAATGCATGTCACTTTTTGTTTCTCAGAAGTCAATACCCAATATGATGGCACCCAACCGACCCAAAATAGAATTGGAAGAAGACAAAAATACCAGAAACATAAAAGTACCAAACAAAAGATTGTCTGACTCACTTTTAGATGAAAAACAAAGTGCTCCATTATTAACTGATACAAATTTTGGCATGGAGTTTTCATTGATAACATAAGTAAATTAGGTGCTTAATTACATCAAATTGTACTTCTCATCAAATCGAAAAAGCAATTGCTGGTCCATGGTTTACATGCTGCCGGAAGTCTGCAACACTTTACTTATTTATTAGCAATTATTCAACATGCCTAAGGACATAATGCTAGAATCTTCAATTTCTTGAAGATGAGGTTTGAGTTCAGAATCTTTATTTGAACTCCACAATGTACCATTTACCTTGGATAAAGCATCCATAGCACCTTCCATGTGATTTAAATCATTACTGTCCAAGCAATTTAGTAGGGCTTGCAATAGTTCAGGCCAACCCAAAACTGCCTCAAGTTGAACGACAACACTAATAATGGTTCCTACTGTGGACCTGATGTTCCTGTCTGCTGCTCCAAGACAAGGCAGCAACTCTGATTTCACATACTGCTGATAAACAGGAGGCATGGATTTATATGTGGTCCTAAGGTTATTCTTTAGATATAGACCTGCAGCCTGTCGAACCTCCACTGGCTTTCCCTGTTCAAAAAGCCAAATTTTCATAGAAGAATAATTATTGACACAATCTAGATTTCCATGAACCAGTGAATACTATACACCATGCACCATGCAATTGTGCAACAGCTATCTCTCTTAGGAATCAAATGATGCTATAAATTTACAAAGATAAAAGCTCTCAAGCATTGACAAACAGATTAAAGTATATCGTTCCTTTTTTTTAGCTCCATTTTAACGGTTTTACAACACTTGATCTTCACATTTCTATTTTCATAAGATCCCAAAAAGTCAAAAAAGGTTTTCCGCCCAACAGTTATGATGTAATAGCCCTACCTGATAGCTTAGCTCCAGTAGTGAACTGATGTAGATACGAATTAAACTCTTCTTTCATTCCAGAATGAATCATATATCCTCAAAGCACATCATATTTACACCATTTATTGGTTTGAATTTTATTTAGGACATGCCAAACTCATACCCTATGTCATCAACTCTACTGCACAATCAGAAACGGAATGCAGAAAAATTTCTGAATTCCACCGAGCTAAGCCTTCCAAAATCAATCTCAAGAAAAAAAAAAACATAAGGTGATCTTCTTGAGAACGCCAAAAAAGGTCATCAAAGGCACATTAAGACCACTGTACTTTAAACAAAACAATAAACCCCTTTTTTTACGAAAGAAGCAAGTATCCTAAAAGAGCCGGAACAGCCCAGGCACATCCTTGCTGTTAAAATATCCTCTAACTCTATTCAGAAGCACTCCAGGAAACGAGAACTCTTGCTCTAAGGCGGTTAAAAGGAAATATTCTGGTACCTCAGCACGTGCAAGAATGAAAACAAGATAATTGTTAAAGTCAGGGAGCTGTGAGTAGTGCTGGAGTTGCTGCCAAATCTGAGACTTGTCAGCAGAAGAAGAATGAGAAATCTGCTTCTCCAGCAAGCCACAAATCTCCTTGAAGCCTTCTTCTTGGGGACTCCATGGAGCATTGGCTGCCATATTTAGCGGATTTTGACAACAGGCGTATTGTTTGGCTTCCACTAAATTCGAAGAGTACCGGAAGTTCTGAAGATTCCTGACAGGGAAATAAGCTTGGAACAGGTCGCACTTTTACAGACTTCAGAGGCTTTGTAGGCGGAGTAGAGGTGACGACTGACGAGGACGAGCCCTTTTAAATAATACAAGTAAACAACCAATTTTTGCGTGAAAAAGGAGACGGGCCACTGACATAATTGGGTTGTCATTTAGCTGGGTACTTTAAACTAGTGTCACGCCTATGAAACATGGCTTGGACTTCAAATTCATTGGAAATTCTTGAAAATTGAAGGAGGAACAAGGAAGAAAGCCCATGCCCATTAACTTTGACAATTGGATTTCTTGACTGGAAAAGGATGAGTTAAATTAAAATTGATCTCCAATTGGGTTCAATTGGTGTGCGGGGTTGCTCTTGAGGGGGTTGCGATCCCTACCTTAATTAAGGCGCTAGGGAGATATCCTAGGGGTCTGGGAAGCAGTGATAACGTTGATAGAGGTGGAGGCATGTGTACTATCTGACTAGTATTCCCTACGGATTGGGCTCCAATCGCCCTGCCATTGGATTGTGAGTGACCCAACCCCTTTCCTAAAATTTTATTATCAAAAAAAGAAATTGATCTTCACGAGAAACACGTTTTTATTTAATTAATGTCTATGTTCAATTTTACTTGAAATAAATTTAAAAGATTAAAAAAAAAAAGGAAATATTTTCTACACATAAATAAAGAGAGTGAAAAACTAGTATTATATTTTTTAGAAAAGAAAAGAGACTTATAATTAGATGATGAAAAAAACTTTTTACCAAAAAATGACAAAGCTAGAAAGTAAAGCAGAAAAAGCTTATCTGTTATGTTAGTAGGCTGAGAATCAAATTCAATCATTACTATATTTGGGAGTTTGGGGTGTGTGCCCTTTCTTGTGAAAAGAAAAAAAAAAAATGGTTATTCATTGGAGGATTAGCTAACGGAAAAAGGTATGGAGACGGAAAGTAAAAGAAAATTGGAATGGTGACTTAATTAGTAAAGTTACTAGTTTAAGATTTAAAGATTATAACATAATTAAAAATATAGATGAATTTTCATAAATAAATTAATATATTTTGAATAATTTATACTAAAAATAAAAATAAAATAACCATCCCCAATAATAAAAATAAATATTAACACATCTATTCATAAGAAAATTATAAAAATAATATAATGAAAAAATCATTTTATGAATACTTTAATGTTTTCATTCAAAATATATGAACACTCATAAATTGTACTACCTCCGATCCACTATAAGAGCCAGTTAAATTTTTTTGGTAAATTAAAGAAACTAATTAAATTATTTTAAATTATTTATATTTTTTTCTCCAAATAATTTTTATGACTTATAAATTAATTTATAACTTAGTAATACACAACATATTATATTATTATATGATTAATCATACACAACATACTATATGATTATATGATATATAATTTAATCAAACATAACATATTAATGATCAAGTAATTGATTTATCTTTTTTAATTTCTCTAAACAAAAAATCAACTATGTTTTATATTTTAAATTAGAGGTAATAATTTAAAACTTTGGATTAAGACAAGAGTTGGTTATAGAGGAAGAAATAACCTAAGGTGATCCCTCACAACACAGTGACCCCATGTTTAAATTTCTACTAAAAGAAAGAACTTGTATTTACTGGATTTAGCTTCTCTCGTCTACTCCTTCCCTCTTTTTCATTTTTCTGCCCTTGAATTAAGTTCTCATCGGTCCAAATTTATTATATGATAAAAAATACTATCATAAGGGAAAATGATGGAAAGGGGTAAAGGAAAGAATCCAGGTTCATATTTATTGGCCAACTATGTCTCAAGCATGATTGACTCCAATAAAATAAAAAAATATATGTGCTATAAAAATATAACCTATTCAATTAGCCCAAATAATTACACTATTAGTTTAAACTGCTTTAGGCCCTTCAAGCTGTAGTTTTTCTTTCTTCCCGGTATCTGATTTGGAATTTGTGAATATCCCTTTCTACAAAGTGTCTCCTTTATGACTCAAATTCAAAACCTAAAAGGATTTAACAAGGTTTTATATCATTTGACCAACTCTGTAATGGTCTTTCAAGCAGTTCTCTGATCCACTGCTTTTGCCTCGTCGTCCGCTTGAACACCGTTCCAATTTTCCGTCAAGGCAATTAAACCGTTCCAATTTTCCTAAAGGAACAAGCTAAAAGCACAACCAGCATAGGAAAGGAGGAGAAAAAATATCAATAACTTCCGTACGTTAATATTTAAATCTCTCTCTCTTGAGAAATCTAGGCAAAAGCTATCATAATTTGCTTTTTTCCAGTGAAAGCAAAAGTATTTTCAGCCAACGGCAAAATCTCATTAATAACGATAATTCCAATATCATCATAACATCAATCATGCAAGTCATCTCCAATACGGAAACCAAAAAGGTCATTCAAAATAACTTCCATCAATTTATTTAACCTTGGCTACAAAGTATTATGAGAATAGAACAATAAATAATTGCTTTGTATCAACCCACCTCTAAAAGACAAATCATCGAGAGACTGTCAAGTGAAATGAATTTCCTAAGCTCTGATGAACATTGATTTCTTAGGATCCCAGTTTCAAGCGAATCAAATGGAAAATGAGGCTTCCTTGTTCTATTTCCATGTATTGGGACAATTTTCCAGATAACCGAGTAGAGACTAAAAATGTCCCTACCGTTTGCCGGGGAAAAAAGGAAAAAGATTTGTGATAACATAGCCCAAATGTATCATATAATTCAGAAGGATGCATAACCAAAGTATGCATATGCAACTTGCTTGATACAAAGAACATTACAAGAAACTTTTCTCTTTTCATTCTCTCTTTATTTTCGCACAGGATTTGACATCAATAGTGAACCTCAAATCTAACTCCCATCTAAGCTTTTTACCCCCAAAAAGGGCTATTTTCCCCAAACATAGGGGTAGCTTATCACACCTCTTTCAACAAGGGAATGGTAAAGAAGTATTTTCATTGAGGGTTTACATCTTGTTGTATAAACAACTGCAGAGTGAGCTCATGGCTGAGAAGCCAACAACAAGCGACTCTGCCTTTTCTGTAACCATTGGCAAGCGCTTGTTCATGTTGACCACAACGAACAAATACACCATCAGTCATTAACTCGACATGATAACAATATGACTGCCTCAAACCTTCAGCCTCCATAGTTCACCGTAGGTTGCAGACTCCTGGGATTCAATCAATTAGAGATTATCAGTTTGCCACAACGAAAATCTCTGGTTAAAACTTTGATTCTTCTCTATTTCTTTTCACACAAGATTGACGTGCTCAACAAGGCACACATAAGAATGAAACACGACCAATTTAAGGAACATAGGAGGTGATCGATGGAAGTTACAAGCATAAATCACGTGGTCTGACCCACCTCCATAATTAAAAAGGTAACAAGATTTTTGCAAGTTTCGTGGTACTTTCCATCCAAACATGCACTTGTTCTTTGCTTCTTAGGCAATCCCCAAAAATGACTAATTCAGCCATGAAGTTGTAACGGGTTGAATCAATAATAAGTCCAATTATCTAGCAAATAGTATACTCTTACATAAAACATAATAATGACATAAACTGCTCACAACCAGTGAATAAATATCATAAAATAGACAAATAACCCTTCTTACTTGCAGCCTATGTTAAGTGCACCATTCTGTTTAAGTGAGCATCATCTACAAATTCTAGCAGGGCCATACAAATAATGGTTTTGTCAGCTGAAAGATATCTCCAAACTCCTTTTAAGCTCATATCAAGTATGCTAGGGTCATGTTGTAAATAAATGAATATATAACCAGGGCACAGAAATAAATTACAGCTAAATTAGAGTAAGATTAGTAAAAAGTGCTTCAAAGTTTTGTGTTACTGCTCCTCAATTAGCACAGCAGAAGACAGACACAGGTTGTCAGGGTAGAAAAGTAAGACACTGACGATGATACTTGAATTCTGTGGTACCTAAAGAATTGGGGTGGATCATCCAAATAGAGCAATCTTATGCTTCATTTATAAATGGTCACTTTCGCTTCTGTGAAGCCTGCAAATAAATACAAGTCAACAAATCAGGTAAGAAATAGTAACAGATGTCATTAAAACAAATGAGGCTAAGGAGGACAAATATCACATGAGAATTCACATGAACTTAAGGAACTTGTTAAAATCAAACCAAACATATCAACACTTGAATTTTTTTTGTAAAAGATATCCATTTACTGAATGAACAACTACCATTTTTGTCATAAAGGATCAATATATATATAATCTGAATCAACAACACTTGCTTTAACTGTTGGGATTGATGTATAAAGAACAACCCAATACCCTGTAGAGCAGATAAACATGCACGTTCAGAAAACCTGAGCTAAAAACTGAAAACTGCATGCTAACAGCTCATCTATTGGACGGAGATTTCAATCTTCCAAAACCACCAACTAACATTTCTAGCTCAATAATCAGAAAGGAATATTATGCCTGATAATTATCTCCTCAAACAGACCCCAAAGAACATTCCTATTGAAAAATGTAACTGAAACCAATAGTAGAATTACACTAACAGCTCAGATGAAGGGCTAGGATGGGAATTTAAAGGAGAGCAACTGAAGAAACATTTTAATCCCATCATCCCGTGGTAGGAATAGGATGCATTATATTTTTAAGAAAGCCAAGGGACACAGATGCTCCCACAAAACAAAGTTTTCCTTCATTTCAGCTACCTCCCAAAATGTACAGAAAACACAGGATTTAAATGGTATCTCATCAGATTCTAGATTCAAAAGTTATTCACCAGGCACTGGACACAAAAAGAAAGCAAATGAAATAAAACAAAATGGATCTACTATTTATAAATACTTTGCTCCCTCAATCCATCTGCATTCCCAAGCATACGCGTCAATTCTTTTCCTTTCTTCAAGGTAAGTTATGCTACCCAAACTAGAGAATGGACTTTCCATCTACTGCATTCCTTAATGAGTTCATTCTATTTCTTCTGCTCTGAAGTCCAAATATCCAAAAGAAATAAAATTTTACTTTAAAATCCAAGAAACTGGAGGCCACAGTATACCACAAAGAAGCATGATACATACACTTTACATGGAAATAAAATGTTTTAATCACTAATATCAAAATGCTACTAGGCACAGATGATAGGAAAGGGATATCAATTATGAAGATCCACAGAAGAATTTTAGAGCAAAGAACATACGTTTAACAAGAGGATGTGTTAACCAGATGAAATAAAATAACAAAACGGCTAAAATTGAATTGCGACAAATTATAGAGTCTCAAAAGAAAATGGCAGACCTTTTGCAGCTTCTCCAAAACAGAATTCTCAAAAGCTTGATACCCAGCACCAACCAGGTTACTTATCTTATCAGGTACCACGGGTTTCTCGGCACTTGAAAACTGTGTTGCCACAGCAGGCTGAAGAGGTATAACCAGCAGTGGGTTAGAAAGATGGCCACAAAGAGTCCCACAGGCAGCAACCTAGACAAAACAACACCCAATATAAGTAATTACTAAATACAAATAAGAAAATTCAAGTTAAAAGAATAAATCTTGAGCAGGATTAGAAGAATCTTACAGCTCCTTCCTTTGTGGCCATTACAACAAGTGCAGAACCCTTCTTTTTACTGCCCTTGATGACTACATCTTCCACTTCACCAAACTGGGAAAACTGTTCTCTCAACTTCTCTGCCGTATAATCTTCACCTACCTTCTCCCACGAAACTTTGAGGGCCTTTTCTTTATCCAACCCAGAGCCACCGGTAGCCATGCTTTCTTTCCCAACTCCCGTAGACTTGTTCTTCAAATCAGGTTCGGTAGGAACTCCTTTATTGGCGTGCATAGCCCGAATCCTAGCAATCTCTTCCTTCAGCTGCCTAGCAATCCTCTCCTCTTCTTCTCGCGCTTTAACAGATGGGTCAGTAGAAAAAGCAGCCCGCTCCCTTTCTTCGAGATCAGAAACCATCTTTCGTCGCTTGCCATCGCGCTGTAACAGTCGGCGTTGCTGCTCACGCTTAACTCGCAGCAGGTCATCGAACAATTTTCGAGCCTTCTCATCCTTGAGAATCTCATATGAAGTCTTGAGCTTTTGAAAGTTGGAATGGGCATTTGGATCATCTGGTCTCTTGTCCGGATGCAACTCCAAAGCCTTCAATTTATAAGCCTTCGATATCTCCTTCTCGGTAAGTTTAGCCCCTTCCTCGCCGGATGGTAAACCTAAAACCAGATAGTGATCGGCCGCCGCATCCATTTTCTTACACGAGAGTAGTTCTCCTCGGTGTGGCAGGGAGAGACGGAGGCCGCGACGTCGGGTTGATTTGAGGATGCGGAAGGGAAAAGGGCTCGGGGGAAGTTATACTAAAGTACCCCTAAAACTTCTAATTATTCACACCTTATATAAGTACCGAAAGAAGGTAAATGTTGCCCCGAAGAAACTAAAACTGTAAAGACCATAATACCC
This sequence comes from Acacia confusa, assembly GCA_037074495.1. Lineage (NCBI taxonomy): Eukaryota > Viridiplantae > Streptophyta > Magnoliopsida > Fabales > Fabaceae > Acacia > Acacia confusa. The sequence continues at coordinate 37,692,706 of CM073502.1, read as the reverse complement.
TTGAACTCGAAGGGTATTATGGTCTTTAAAGAGTTTGATTACTTTGTAACTTATTTTTTTAATATATATATATCAGCATTAATGTTTAATAAAACAAAATATGTGTTATCTATAACCTTCAGGCAAAAAAACTGTGCATTAACTATCATCATAAGAACAAAAACTTACAATATTAAAATGGGTTCATTTTATTAACATGAACAAATCTTTTCAAAAAAGTATAATATATACGACTATATAAAAATATTTTTAATAAATATATTGAGTATAAATTTTAACATAACTGTTTCTTGTATATATTTTTTTTAAGATTTCTATATTTCGGTATGGACAACATTTTGCGATATTTAAAGTGCATCGATATCTTTTTAGCTAAAATATCTTTAGAAGTATATCTAATTTACATCCTCTTATAAGAAAAAAAAAATTAATATAAATAATTTATATCAAATTGAAAAGTTAAAAAATTGAAATATTAACTAAATATTTTTCTTAAAAAAATCATATTTATGTGTTTAGGAAATTATTCAGAGCTTTTTTAGAAAAACATCGGTAAAAGTGATTTTTTTATAAATAAAAGTGACTTTCATTTTAATTGATTTTTGGAAACTGAAACTGAAATGTTTGTGCTTTCTTTTTTTTCTTTTTCCCTCACTTGATAAAAATAACTACATCATTTTTTTAAAATAAAAACTCAGTTTAAAAAATATTTAATTGAGTTAGAAAATCATATTTTATTTTATTATATATTAATTTTGATATGTAGAATAATGAAAAAATCCTATATAAAAACAATTGAAATAGAAAAATCCTATATATATAAGACCGGTAAATTCAATAAATATTAAATTGGGTCAATAACCCAATATAGAATATTGAAATATTAGTTAACGCCCCTAACCCACAATTAAAATAAAGGGTTAAGATGAAAAAATACGCATATGCTTTACTTCTAGGAGCGTCCAGCACCATATATTTTTTTTAACAAAAATACACATGAATTTTTAAAAGTGGAGCAAAAATGTCATCATCGTCAATTTAGATTAACAAACGTTATTTTTTGTGGTGAGCCCCACACCATTTTCGTGAAAATCCCAAAATGCCCCTGATTACAAAAAAAAAAAAAAATCTTGATCCCTGTTTCTCTCTTGACTCCTCTGGTCTTCATCTCTCTCCAATGGCGAATCTCTCAGGTTCGACAAATCCAAGCGTCGGAGGCCGGTGGTGAACCAGGTCCAAGCGTTGGAGACCGATAACGAACCTGTCCGAACCAAGCTCATGTCCGATGTTGCGAAACGGTTTGATAAATAAAGTCTGCCGCTTTGGTCAGAGAATAGTTACGAAGAAGAGGGTGGGGTTATTGATATGTCCAAAATCTGTATGTTTGTAGTATAGCCTCTGAATTGGGTTAATGACTCAATTAATAATTTGTTGAATTTAGAAACAGAATAATTTGTTGAATTTATAAACCTAATTTCGAATTTTTCTATTTTAGGTAGTTTTATATAGGATTTTTCCTTTAAGAAATTGATTGTGTGTTGGAAAAAATTACATGTCAAAATTAGAAGATTCAATTATAAATATTAACTGGAAAAAAATTATCCTTACCAAACAAAATTGTCAAAGAATTATAAAAATTAAAAAATTAATTAGCTAAGTTATCATGCGCTCTAGTATTTTTAGGAGCAACGTTGAATAAAAATATGATCCTTAATTGCTCACCCGCACCCACATTAATGGGATCCTTGTGAAAGAAGAGAGAAAAGGAGGGATGACGCTACCTCAACATAATAGGCTCCTATGCGTGCGTAGATGATGAGATGGCGTTTATATGGGCTGTTTGACTAATTAAACAATTAAACTTGACATTGGAAAATATATGGCAACAGGAGGTTTCTGTTATTAACTTTTTTCGCATCATCTCTCATCAATTTTAAAAATTAATTTATCAGGAGCTCTCATCAACTTTAAATCTTAACTGTACAAAGTGAGATGGGAAAATCCTCCCCATGGCTCAATTAAGCCAAAAAATTTGAAAAAAAGACCCCAACAACTTTTATATATCAGAAAAGGCCCTAGGGCCCTTTCTGGTATTATTTCAGAAAAATGTAGTTGGTAACGAGTACTGATTTTGTTGTTAATGGTACTAATTTTGTTGTTAACGGATACTGATTTTATTGTTAATGGGGTACTGATATTGTTGTTAACGCTTTCAAAATAATACCAGAAAAGGCCCTAACATGTGAAAATTGTTAGGACATTTTTTAAAATTTTTTTGTTTAATTGGGCCCTGAGGAGAATTTTCCCAAGTGAGATCAACATGATAAATTAGCTTTTGAGAGATTAGGAGAAAGCTAGACAATAAGATAATATACTTCCAGCAACCAACGTTGTTACATTTTGTAAACTCTCCAAACAACATTGTTTTTAAACAAATTTTCTCTTCATTAAAAATTAGGGCAAAATTATAACTTTGTTATAAAACTGAAAGAATTCTAGAGAGAAGTCAGAGGAAATTCTAGAGAGATGAATTGAATTCTCATTCAAGTATAACTGAAATGTTTACATAAGGTCTCTATTTATAGACCTTCAAGGGTTACTATGCAATAAACATCCATACAATAAATATATTCATAACACTCCCCCTTGTATGTTTATTGTGAATGTGCCTCGTTAAAAACTTTAACTAGGAAAAACCCAGTGGAATAAAAACCTAGCCAAAGATAAGAGTACATCATTCATTGATACGCTTTCTAGTGCTGCCTCAATAAAAACCTTTCTAGGAAAACTCAGTGGGACAAAATCTAGATAAGGGAAAAAGAGTACAGCGTGTATCTTCTCCCCCTCTTGATTACATTAGACTTGCTCCCCCTGATGACTATATTGCTTCAATGTCATTCTGAGCATATCATCCTTTCTATCATCAAATATTCTGTTAAAAACGCTAAGTCTGTTTGTTCATTGAATACCTGTAAGATCTAAATCTTTCAAGTAAAATCATAATAAAATACATGTGCATAAATATTTATTCAGATAATAATACTACATGCATGATAAATGCTTCATACTACATATGAATTCACTTAATTAATTATTCTCGAGAATTTGATGCTCTTAGCATCTTGAGTCATTCAGGGACTTATTCTAGCGCCTTATGTCCTTCAGGAACATGTGCTTCTGGCACACACTAATATAGTATGACTCATGATCCTCATTATTATTCATTACAACATATGCTATCAAATATACATAGATATCAATATTGTCGACATCATTTTTTTTTTTCTGTCCCATCGGATTTCATTTATAATTTATTGAGATCTCATATTGTAAATACCTGGGTCTCTTCTTGGACCACAATACACTTTACTTGTAATATCTCTTCTGAAGATAACATTTCTTCAGGAGATGGCTCTTCTAGAGCTTTTTTTAATTATCCTCAACATGATCATCTATATTCTTATAGCTCCTTTTCTCTCTTGAGGTTTTTTATCTTTAAAACCGATGGACCTGCATCGCTTCCGGTGAGCTTTATAATAATTCATATAGGAGCATTTGCAGTTGGGACATGTGACTTTGTCACTTTCTTTAGGTCAGTAAATGCCTTTGGCATTCAATTAACAAAACACTGCAACTGAATTATCATTTTGAACTTTTAGTGCACAATTACTTGTACGAGGATCAATATGAGCCAATGATAATTCATTCTAGTAAATCTTTACCCAATTTGCTTATTTTTCTCCTCCTCATCAAATCATCAATTTTCTTTGTATATCCATTTATGTGCATTGTAGTAGATTAATAATCATTGCACATTTTAAACATTTTAAGATGGAATTATTCTGGCTCCTGACCAAAAGCCAAATTTTACAGGGAGAATTTTGTTGGCTTATAAAATTGCTGCAAATATACACGTATGAACAATGTTCTCATAATCATTGATCTATCCATTCATGGATACTTTAATACATTATTTCTGGATCATTCAATCTGGAAATTGCGCACATAATATATTGCAAACATCTGATTGCAAACATCACTGCAAACTTTGCAGATTTATAATCTCATATGTAAACTTTCAATTTGATATATTTTCAGAGATCCATTTCCAATAAATATTTCTATCTGAGAATAAGCAGCACATAATATATGACTCGGATGATCAAACAAGTCATGTCAACTTTCCATATGATTTATCATCAAATCTAATATTCATTTTGGGGGAATCAACATAGAAACATTCACAAAGAATTATCACATAAATATTCACACTTGATATATATCATTCTCCCCCTCAGGTGTGAGACCTTAAAAATTAATTCATGAAATTTCCATACAATATTCCATGATAATAGCATATATGATATCTATTTCATTAAAATTCCACAGATTTCTAAATGCATTATCAATGCATAATTTTGTTACTTCTGGTAACAAAATTTCCATTTTCCAGAATCAACAAACAAATATATATTAAATACAAAATCATCAGGTGTATAATTGAAGATTCACGAGCGCAATACTGTGTAATCACAGGCGCATCACTGTGGAATCACAGGCGCAACAACTCAGATTGTCGTATGCATATAAAGTCAAAAAGATTCCAGGCTCGTGCTTTATAGGGAGCAGATCTGCAGAGATTTAACAGGACTACACAAATCTGCAGAGATTCAATAGGATTTAATTCGACTATAAATAAAGGAAGACAAACGAACATGCCTCACAAACACTCAAGCATTTGATAATACCAACTACCAGATACTCACACATATTTCTCTAAATTCTATTGCCATGGCAGGACCAAGCAGTTTTATCTCAGTTTCTGATACATCCGAAACAGCATTACTTGATGCTTTGTTGTATGATGATCAGCCCAACATGTCATTTACTTCTTTGTTATCTCCTAATCCCTTTGAAATGTTTATTCCTCCTTCTACTATTCCTCCTTCTGCTTCAAATGTACCTACTTCTCCCCCAAGAACAAGTGTTCTTCCTCAATCTACAAGGATTGAAGGTACAACTGAAGCAGGTTCATCAAGGAGGCCTGTTAAGAGGTGTAGAACTATGGCAGAACTAATGGAGTCTACCAATCCAGTTCAGCCAATAGTGTCGACAGTTAATCAACCAGCATTCACTAGCCAGCAAACTATCATCAGTCTTCCAGCAACAACCAGCCCGACAACAACAATCAGCCAACAAACAACCACTAGCCAGCCAGCAACAATCAGCCAGCCAACAGCTACAAGCCAATTAGCAACTACTAGCTTATTGGAATGTAGTTGTTGTCATGTTTTACGGGAAATTATTCATACCAACGGACTTCAATATCATAAACTTGAAGTTCACGGGAGGAAGATAGGTATGATTTCCCATGCTGTTTTATTTGAAAATATACAGGAAAAATCTTACAATACTGACAGGCTTCCAATGTTTGATTTTAGTAATAAAAATTTTGGAGAAATCAAACATTTTCTGACACAGTATTGTATAGATTTACAAGCATCAGGATATAACTTGATGTGTGATCCTGTATTGGACTATCATGAGGTCCTTTGTGTTGGTTCGGAATGGGCTAAAAATCCAAATGAACTACCGCAGAGTTCATTTCAAACCAACATTAAAAATCCATTAGATAAAGGAAAACAGCCCGCGGTTAATATTCCATATGATATATCATCCCTTAATCAGGGTGAATTATATAGATTAACAATGGAGCAACGGGAAAGAATAAAGAAAACAACGCACCATGATTTAAGTGATTATTTTCACTTAACCCTAGATGATGCGAGTAAACAATTAAATATGTCTACTCACACCATACAAAAGATCTATCAAAAAGGAGGGTTAACTGAGTGGCCACACAAAAAGCTCAAGAAACTTATGACGCAAATCTCGATATTACGAAGAGCTTTGCCTCATCTGGATCCCATCTCAAGAGAAGCAAAAGAAGAAGATATTAAATATCTTCAGAATGAGATGATTAAAGTTTGTAATGATGTTGAGCCACTCGCTATTAAACTTTGTTGAAATAATATTTCCTTTTGCTTAATTATTTTGTTTATGAATATTCTTTTCTCGTATTTATAAAAATTGTTATAATCATAGAAATCACAAAACAACCATAATAATATATTTGCTTCATTCACTTCTGGGAATGAAGTTGGATAAAAATTCATGATCCATAACTCACTGATTTGTTTGATCATGGCAAGAAATTAATCCACAATATTTCTTGACTTTACCACAATATAGCTATTGCAATAGCAAATTGAATATATTTATTTATAATATCAATCATGATCATACAATCCCTTGTCTCATAATTTAAGGGAATATTTAATGTCAAATATACAATTTTGAGGCCTTTATACAATTGATGGCATACAAAATTTATGGATCAAATATTGTTTCATAATTTGTCTCATGTCATCAGGCTAACTTGCCTCTTAGCTTTAGGCTATCTTGCCTCTTAAATTAAGGCTAGCTTGCCTCTTGACTTCAGGCTATCTTGTCTCTTAAATTAAGGCTAACTTGCCTCTTGGTCTCAAGCCAATTTATGCCTCATCTCTCAGGCCAATTTATGTCTCATATTTCCATGGCATTTTGATCTCATGGCCTTTTAACAGTTTATCTTCAGGATAAATAAAATATAAGCATAATAAAATAAATAGATGGAACCCACTAATATGTATATATTAGTGTCGTTGCCATAAATAATAAAAGGGAGGGGGATATATATAAAACAGTAAATAAATAAATAAAAATAAAATAAATGACTGGAAATAAACGTGCTAAATAAATAAAAAGAAAATGAAATAGGAATGGGAGTAAACTCACAGCGAGACCTATCTCATCCAAAGGTAAGAAAGAAGATGCATATGCAAATGTAAATATATATATAATATATAGAAAGCAGTAAATAAAATTTAAATAAATGGAGTCCACTATACTAGTGTTACCACCATGAAAATAAAGCAGTAAATAATAAAATAAATGGTGCCCACTATACTAGTGTTGCTACCACAAAAGATAAATAAAGCAATAAAGAATTTAAATAAACAAAGCTGTAAATAATAAAATAAATGGTGTCCATTATACTAGTGTTGCTACCATAAAAGATAAATAAAGCAATAAAGAATTTAAATAAACAAAGCTGTAAATAATAAAATAAATGGTGCCCACTATACTAGTGTTGCTACCATAAAAGATAAATAAAGCAGTAAAGAATTTAAATAAAATAAATGGGGCTCACAAAGTGCACCACCATAAAAAAATAAATAAAGCAGTAAAGAATTAAATTAAATAAATATTAGTAGACAATAATTATAATTAAAGCATTACGGCTTCAGGCCATTTATATCTCATAATGAGAAAATTAAAATTTATATGGCTTCTGGCCATAAAAACATAACATTAAATGTTAATAACAATAATAATAAAATCTGAAATTAAAATTAAAATAATAAACAATAATATAATAAAATAAATAATATAAACATAAGGGCCCATGGTAAAATTTTTTTTTTTTAATATAATATGATTTAAATATATTATAAGATAAACTTACCTGCTCCACGATTATTGAAGACTCAAATGTTTGATAATCACACAAGAAGACGAAGAAACAGAACCCCATGTGCAATTATAGAAATCAGCCAACTTTTTTTTAATATATTATATGGGTGGACGCAGAAGCAAGAGGGGAAGAGAGTACTGAACCATTTTGTATTATGGTGGAGCCCTCACTAATTAAATGAAGAAGTAAGTAGAGGCGTGACTGGACCAGAGGGCAATAATTAAAGAAAGAGACAAATGAATCAGGTGAAGAATAATTGAATAATAAAAGAAGAAAGAGGGAACAAACAGAGATATATTTAGAGATTCACAAGCGAGACGAAGCAGCAAAGAAAAATAACGATGGAGGGCTGAAAAAGAAGAAAACTCAAAGGAGAGGAAGATGGAGTTATCAGACAGGGAAGGATAAAATTTTTCATGACAAATCTGGAGTTATCGATGTGGAGTCCTGTTGAGGCGCGATGGTAGATCTGGATGAGGGAAGGAGAAAAAGAACCAGATCTGAGATTAATTGTGATGATGGGTAATGGTGATGGAGGTCCGATCTGGACGTGAGCAAGAGAAAACGAGAGCAACGGTAAGAGACGAGGGAAAAAAATAGATCTGAAACTGAGAAGGGAGGACGGATAAACCACACGAAGCTCAGTTGGTTGCCTCGTGCTGATAACGTGTTATAAAACTGAAAGAATTCTAGAGAGAAGTCAGAGGAAATTCTAGAGAGATGAATTGAATTCTCATTCAAGTATAACTGAAATGTTTACATAAGGTCTCTATTTATAGATCTTCAAGGGTTACTATGCAATAAACATCCATACAATAAATATATTCATAACAAACTTAACCCTTTATAATTGTATTTTGGGAAAATTCATTTTTTTATGTCCTCTTTTCCCTTCCCTGGTCCGCCGCGTCATTCTCGTCTGTATTCAGACCCCTGGGTTACCATTGTTAGGGCGTATAAGCTCTCTAATTCAATCCACAGTCCTCGAGTCTTCACCCACCAGACACGTCCTCAGGGTCAGTGGTAGGTGCAGATCTCTGGGTTATTAAGGTTGATTTGATTTCATAAAAAAAGTAGATAAAATGCTTAAAATAGCTAATGGGAGCAAATTGGGCTGGTGAAATATGCACCATCTCATCTGGATGGATCAGGTGAATCTCGGGTGGTGCCGAACTTTTTTCTTAAATTGACAGGAAACGTTTAAAAAAAAAAAAGGTTTCACTTATTAATAATAGCCAAATGCAGATAAACCCATCAAGTAATCGTCCAGCTGATAATAAAGTTCCTAACTTCAACTACAAAATAAATAATATTATGAAACAAGCAACATACATGGAAAGGCTTCGCAATCCAACCAATCCTAACCGTAGCGAAAATCCCAGAATCCACAAACTTGGTAATACAACACAGCTAAAACTTCCTCCCCAAAAGAAATATGGCACTTGAATCGCAAGATCCACGTGGTTTTACATCTGACTGAGGATGTTGAAATATGATGCACTAAACCAGGCACGAACCTATATTATTTTTATTCTGGTCACTTTTGGCGAGAAAGCTAGTTCCCAAGGTCATGGGGGAACTTGCTTGGGCAGGGCATAAATGCTTGAGCTAAGTACAATCCACTAATTACTGGCGTCTCGGCTATAATATTGGTCAAGAGTCTTTGCTGGTATACGATGAAGCAGCTCACGGGGGAAAATCCGAAGCAAAGTCCATGCAAGGTCTAGTGACTGGAAGATGTTGCGGGTGTCATAAGCTCCCTGGGCAACAAACTTCCTCTCGAACTTGTCCAAAAATTCCAGATACAGCTGTTAGGAAACGAAACTCATCAATACCACTTTATAAACAAACTAACTTCATCAAATGAAAAGAATGAGACAAATATCAGAGACCATATCCTCAGATGAAAGTGCTTCTTCTCCAACCACGGCTTTCATTGCTTGGACGTCCTTTCCAATGGCATAGTTTGCATAGAGCTGAAAACAAACAAAATATAACACTGGTTAGGTGGTTAAAAACTTGCAATAAAAATAAATAAATAGACACTGAAGCACGATTGGACCAACCTGATTCGAAACATCAGAATGATCCCTTCGAGTCATTCCCTCACCAATGGCACTCTGCGAAGGTCATCAGTAATGCATCATGAGTGCATAACACAATAAACAGCACAATTAATTATTTTGATCATGAAACAACACAAACTAGTCGCCTGACAGCATCTTGACATCAAAGAAACAAAGAAGATTATCCTTACCTTCATCAACCGAGATAGTGATGGAAGGACATTGATTGGCGGGTATATCTACACGATAAAATTTGAATGTCTATGTCAATAGATATAATAAAGCATAAATAAGTAAAAAATATAAAGTGAAAACAATTCGCTGGGTTGCTGGTGCAAATTAGACAAGTACTTCAATAATCATGATAGAGAAAAACTGGTTCCATTTATGTAAAAGGATAATTCATAGAAAATTTCCCAAGATCAGAAGAGAATCATGTCACAGCATTCCACCTTGACATGTTATGTGAAACAAGACCAAATCAATGTTCACAAAGCAAATATGGAGAATACTATAATTCTGTACAAGCCAATAATCTTGCAGTAAATTTCCATGTTAAATTTCAGAATACTTTCTAAACCAAATTCTCTTCAGCAGTGAAGTCCACAATCTAGTCTAGCAACGTGTGTTCATTAGTACCAAAGCTTCGATCTATCATCCTACCTGTCTGTTATACAGCTGCCTATCTATGTATATCTGCCCCTCAGTAATGTATCCCGTAAGATCAGGAGTTGGATGGGTGATGTCTGTACAAAATTTTAAGAAACATGATATCAACATCAAAAGCTTATTACACAATGTAGCTGATGCAGATAGATTTATTTAGGTTCCTAACCATCGTTTGGCATGGTCAGAATTGGAATTTGTGTAATAGAGCCTGTTCGCCCCTCAATTCTTCCGGCACGTTCATATATTGTTGCAAGATCTGTATACATGTAACCTGGATAACCACGCCTTCCAGGCACTTCTTCACGAGCAGCAGATACCTATAGGATACAGTGCAAGCAGCAACTTGTGTCATGCAAATTGCACACAATATTTATGACTTCTCAGCCTTCCAGAGTAAGAAAAAATGGTAACCAATATTGCTTAAAATTATTCATTTGGAAACCTTTATAAAACATTCATAAATTGCTTCTCAGCCTTCGAGTCTAAGAGAGAAAGCAGTATTCAATGTTGCTTCAAATTGAAGATATCCAAAGAAATCACAATTGCCTGACGGCCAAGGCAATAATGGGTAAGGGCAAAGAGCTGTAAGAAAATTCTCAATCTTATTTTCTTTCCTTTAGCTGCCTCATTTTCAAATAAATTAAAAATTCAAGGCACATTACCTCACGAAGAGCATCGGCATAAGAACTCATATCTGTAAGTATCACAAGAACATGCTTCCCACATTCATAAGCCAAATATTCAGCAGTTGTTAGAGCAATACGAGGAGTGATAATGCGCTCAATTGTTGGATCATTTGCCTGTAGTTAACAGCCACGGCCAATGGATAGAAGATATAAGGATTAGCTCCTTTGTCCAAGTTATGAAATTGGAATTTTAAAATTAGAAGCACTGCCTCAATTAGATGTCCTACTCAACAAAGAACCTTATATTCCTCAAAATACAATAGGGCATATTTTACAAATCTTTATTAGATCATAAATTTAAAAAGAAAAATCTGCACCAATTAGTTCTAAAAAACTAAAAGAAAAAATGTACACGGACTTCTTTCAGCTTAACAAGGAAAAATATTAGCTCCAAATGCAATGCTAGTGTGAGATTATTCATGTAAAGTCTGTTCTCTAATATTTGAATCGGAAAATCTCAATAGCATCCTTAAAACCCAAAGGGAAAAAATATTATTTTCTAGTCACAAGCATTTAACAGGATACGTTTGACACAGGACAATATTTCTAAGCTTGTAAACTAAGACAGAATTTTTGAAAAAGAATTTGAAAATTTAAAAGTAAAAAATAGAACAAGTACATTCTGATTAAAAAGTTTACCAGATTAAGAAAAAGAGTCACTCTTTCCATCGAGCCATTCTCCTCAAAGTCACGTTTAAAAAATTGTGCAGTCTCCATGTTAACTCCCATAGCTGCAAACACAATGGCAAAATTGTCTTCCTCCCCACCCTATATTATAATGATAAAATGTGTTACAGTGAAACCAACTTCTCAATCTTACAAAATGTAGATGAGTCATGAGTTTTACAAAATGAGCAAGCTATAAAGAGGTTCATTAATTTCAAGGAAATTAAACAAATGTGTGCGTGAGCAAGAGGGAGGGAGGGAGGGAGAGTAAGGGCAATGTGCTCCCACCCCTGCATTAAAACATGGCCAGGGTTGGGTGCACACAAGTGTCAAACTATCATTTAGAACAGTTCAATTTCAGCTGACCAAATTTGTTCAGAAAAGAATCAAGAATAAGAATCAACTTAACAAATAAGAGTGACATACAAAAGTATCATAATAGAAGCCCTAAAAGTTTTGATGGTATGAGTGGTATAGAGTACAGGTAGAGGTCCAAGGTTCAAGCCCCCCTTATGTAATAAAAAGAAAGCCCCAAGACTTTCATCTATATGCTAATTCACCAGCAATAAATGCCATGTCAGTGCAATTTGAGCATAAACAAAATAGCCAAAAGTTTTCCTTCAAGTACTTGAGTTAAAACAGCAAGTGTGCAAATTGACTTAGCCAGGAAAGTGTTAGTACAGTAAACCAGGAAGACCTAAATGAAATACAAGGCATACAAAGCAAGAGAAAGACCTTCAAAATATTAGAGTAAATGCACTTTAATACATCTTCTGTACCTCAAGAAGGTTATCAGACTTCTCCAGTCGCTTGACTAAGCCAGCCTGGCGACATATCTGAGCAGCAATTTCATTATGGGGAAGACCAGCAGCTGAGAAAAGAGGAATCTTCTGACCTCTAGCAATGGAATTCATGACATCGATTGTAGATATTCCAGTCTGTATCATTTCCTCTGGATAGGTTCTCTCACTAGGGTTGATAGAACTTCCTACATTAGAGGGAGATATTAAGGGAAAAAAACAACTTGGTAAAGCGACCATGAAGAAATTAACCTAATTAATCCCACAAGCAACTCAGTTACCTGATATATCCAAATAAGCCTCAGGCAATATGGGTGGACCATTATCAATAGGTTTTCCAGAACCATTAAATATGCGTCCAAGCATGTCCAGTGAGACAGGAGTTTTCAACACCTACAAACATGAATGAGGTGGGGAAACCAGGGGTTAAAAGTGGAACTATTTCAATTTTATACAGGTGAAATGAAAAACAAAGTGAGTCAATAGTTAAAAAGACAAGTCTCGTGAAAAGTATTGGAAGACCTACTTTAACCACAGGAAATGGTATTAGGAAGTTACATATATTTTATTTGAATACACTTAGTTGTCAGGTTAATTACTTTTTTTTTTTTAATATCTTTTGTTAGTTTCTTTTTATCTCTTGGGTTCTAAATAAAGTCCTTAATCACTAGGGTTAGACCAGCTTTTTTATTGAATAAATCTCATACATTCTCCTGCCTTTTTATCTTCTCTCCCCCCTTCCTTCTCTAGATCTCCTTCATTCTCTCTCACCCTTCCATTTCTTGTTCTTGCTACTGCTTCTATACCAGTCTCATTTCCCATAATAAATTGATACAAGGAGACAAACTAATCATTTAAAGTAAATTAATTGGAAAGGATCAAACTTCAGAAATCAACCCCCTACAACAAATTGAACACAAGAGTATGTTCACCAGGAAAAAAAAATGAATGCAAGAGCAGTAAAGTATAGCAACCAGAAGCACGATATAATGCATGTGAACCACATTTTTCCCTCTACTCTTCAAAAGTTAGTCTTGTTTTGCCTGAATATTTTTTCTAATAGATAGGTAGATTTAAGTATCCTATAAATATATCAAGCACCATGCCAACATTGCCAATATGAATTCTCAATTACTTATATTAAAGTATAAATTATGAGTCATGCAATTTATGATGATACAACAAGAACGAATCGGCACTCTTTTCCCCTGCAGTTATGATGTACTTATGGAATGATTATAGTAAACTCTCTCTGGTATGTAAACTATAAATAACTAATTAGGTTAGTTAGTTAGGAAGAGATTAGTTAGTTGGTCTGTTGTTAGTAACTAATGGTAGTTAGTTGGGATTAGTAGGTCTAGATGTATTGCCTATATAAGGCATATGACTCTTCATTGTATGATATGCTTGTTAAGATGAATGATTAATGAGCATCATTGGATTTCTCTCTTCTCCCTCTCTGATTTCTGTTCTATTCCTCTCTTTCCCTCTTCTTTCTCATTACAGAATTATAATTCTGTAACAGTGGTATCAGAGCAGTCCTTCCTTGGCTGCTTCTTTACTGCAAATTCTGGTTTCTTTCTGTATCCCTCTGTCATTTTGGTTCTGCTATATTCGATTCTGGGTTCTATTTTCTGTCAACTTTTGGTGCTGGTGCATGTTTTCTAGTTCTGCCAGCCATTAAGAACTTCTCAAGAACCCATCAAGAACTTCTCAAGAACACATTAAGAAGCAAGATATTATCAAGAACCTCTCAAGAACGCATCAAAAAGGCAACAAACAACCACATTTTAGTTCTGTTCTCATCCCCTTCTGTTCTGATTTGGAAAACGAAAAAAAAAGAATCAAAACAACAGAATTTTGGTTCTGCCCTGTTTGCTCTGTTTTGCCTGGTTCTGTATTTCTGTTTCTGGGTTAATCAGCCTCAAACAGTGAAACCATCAAGAACTCATCAAGAAAGCTTCAAGAAACCACCAAGAAACAATGGCTGGGTTTATTGCTGATTCTGTTCTCATCCTCTTCTGCTCTTTTCTGATTCAATTATGGTTTTGGGTGATTCTTGGCATTCTAATGCCAGATTCTGCCATCATCTGTTTCTTTCGACATTCTGTCATCTGATCAAGGTTCTTGGTTGCTGATTTTGGATTCAATCTTAGTTCGTGGAGATCCGAAAGAAAATGGGTACCAGATCTTGGTATGGCAGCAAGATTATGGGGCTGGCTGCTGAAGTTGTGTTAAAAAATAAAAAATAAAAAAAGATTTCTCTTCTTGTTGGTATGGGACAACAGCTGAAGGAAAACCAAGAAAAAATTCCCTTCTTGTTGGTATGGGACAACAGCTGAAGGGAAACTAAGACACTCTCCATCAAGATTTATGTTTTTGATTGATTCAAATTTGTATTTTTTGTTTTTTTAGGTTTGTGTTTTTGTTGTTTCACATCCTTGAGGGCAAGGATGTCTTGGGGAAGGAGGTATTGATATGTAAACTATAAATAACTAATTAGGTTAGTTAGTTAGGAAGAGATTAGTTAGTTGGTCAGTTGTTAGTAACTAATGGTAGTTAGTTGGGATTAGTAGGTCTAGATGTATTGCCTATATAAGGCATATGACTCTTCATTGTATGATATGCTTGTTAAGATGAATGATTAATGAGCATCATTGGATTTCTCTCTTCTATTTCTGTTCTATTCCTCTCTTTCCCTCTTCTTTCTCATTACAGAATTATAATTCTGTGACACTCTCCCCCTTTTTCTTTAAGAAAATAATTCAAAACACACATATATGTAGACCAGCCATCGATTGGCCTAATTCTATAAACAGAAAATCTTTACATTTAAATATAACTCCCAAGATGTCAGCAAACACATTATTTAGGTCCTGCAGATCTAAGTGAAGCAACTTAATGGAGCAGATAATTCCATGGAGAATCTCGTAATATAAGATGCATTGAAGCTCACCACTATCTTATGCACTTTTTGATAAGATATAGTATAATTTGTACCTCTCCAGTAAACTGCACAGTTGTAAATTTATTGTCAATCCCAGATGTACCTTCAAAAACCTGACCAATAGTTACAAAAAAATCGATTATTAATAATTCCAGCAGCAGATTAAATAGTTATAAGGCCATTTCTGATTATTAATGGAATTACAAGAGTAATAAGTTATCTGAGTACCTTCCAGTTATAGAAAAATATAATACTTCATTAATACATCAATCAACCCAAATACATAGGGACACATATCTCCTCATTTTATCTGAAGTTATCCTTCAAATTGAAGAAAAATGGACAACAAAAATGCCATAGGAAATCACCTGAACAACAGCCTTTTCACCATCGACCTCTAGAACTTGCCCACGTCGGGTAGTTCCATCTCCTAAACGAATATTAACGATCTCTTGATATTTGGGTCCCTGTTGTAGTTGGTCGATGCAAAACTCAGTCAGTCATGGAAAACAAAAACAGAGGAGTTCTCACTGATAAAGCCCAACAATTACATGTACAATCAGGATAGAAGAGAGTACAGGCATTACCTTAACTTTGTCCAGAATGACCAATGGTCCAGCAACACCAGATACAGTTCTGTATTCTGAAACATAAAATATAACAGTTCAGGGGAAAAAGGATATAAAGCCACAGCTTATCAATGTTGATTCATCAAACCAAACTTTTTACATCTTTTTCAATAAAGAAAAATAGTTCAGTATAAAGAGGTGCTTAATACAAAGGTCTTAACATTAAATTTTTTAGGAAGACTGATTTCAATAAAGATAAATAGTCAAATATTATGAAGTGATTAATGGACCAAGAGGCCTTAACAATAAAATTAAAACAAGAAGATAACTGACATGATACATACCCATTCCTATCTCCAAAGTTCCCTCCTCCAAATCAAGATTGTTTGGAGTGACACCCATGTTTGAACTTGAAACAATGAGACAACAGAGAAATCATGTGAAAATCAATACATGCCAATTTTTTAAGGGTGATAAAAATACAAGCCAAATCATAAATACACGCAAAAGCCAATATTAATAGGATACTGGTTCAGTAATTATTTATGTCTAAAGAAAGATGAAAATCACGGTATGAAAATAAGAAAAAGAACTAATTCCGAGCAAAGAACAGAATTCGTATGCAATGTTAAGTCCAATAGTACAAAACTTTTCAATTTATTACATTTTTATTAGTTATGAAAGTGAAGTACGTAGAAAGGATTTCAAAAGGCTTTTTCCTCAAGTCAATCATTAATCATCTAAGCGGCTGAACCAAACAGAGCCTCCCCACATTACCAAGCAAAAGTACATCAAATCTTCAATCTCCATTCACATTCTCTTTACTTCATCACACTATTTAAGTGACCCAACCTGATATGGACCAAGAAAAAGAAAACTAGATGGAAGGGTGTTCGAACCTCGAAAAACAGCTAAATGATACTAGAACCTCTGCGAATCCCCCAACTAATGAGATCAGCAAAAATTAAAATCGACAAGAATTCCACAAACAAAAGCACATACATCCGATCGAACTGAAAATGCGAAATTCTGCGCGATCAACCGTTTAAGGCTTTCTGGATACCATCGTCGAAGATACGTAAGACTACCTGGAAAATAATTGGATCCGGAGTGAGAGAAGCGTACCTGTTTTCTTTTTCCCCTGATCTGAACCGCGAGAGAGGTATTGACAGAGAGAAGGGATGGACTGAGATCTAATGATGAACCTCAATACAAACGAGCCTATTTTGTCATGTCCAAATAATTACCTGTTTCCTACTAAAATTTATATTGAATTGCATGTATACGAAATCTGGGGCATAGGCCAGAAGAATCTTCGGTGAAAATAAATTAAAATAAGGCTAAAGTATATTTTTAATCCTTTAAGTTTACATGTATATTTTTTGTCCTTTAATTTTATAAAGTATACTTTTAGTCCTATAATTCTAACATCGTTAATTTTGTTGACGGAAAATGCAAACTCAAGAAATAACGATGTAAATTTAAGTAATGACTATGTAATTAAATGTTATTAAAATTATGGATAAATTGAAGAATACATAAAATATGTGTAATTAAATGTTATCAGTCATTACTTGAGTTCGTTGCATCAGCATTTTCCGTTAATAATACTAACGGTGTTAGAATTTAAGGACCAAAATTATACTTTATAAAATTAAGGGATTAAAAATATACTTTATGTAAAACTTAAAGGACTAAAAGTATACTTTAGCCTTTAAATAATCTACTTCTTCAAGGGGGAAATTACTTGAAGTTTATAAAATTTATTTATTGTTGAGGATCTTCCAACGTTCAAAAAGTTTTACCAAGATACCATTAATTTGTTCTCTGAGTAGCAAGTGGATTAAAGATATATAAGGAACTTAATTTTTTTAAAAGGAATATTCAATTAAAGTATTCCCTCTCGTCTTTATTATAAAACATTAATTAGTAAATGTATGTGGTCATTTTTATAAGACAGTTTCTAATAAACTTAAATTGGTTTTTTCTATGTATACTCATAATTAATAAAGGTAATAGGTGAGAATAATAATTAATATGATATTAAAGTTTAGTGTAATTAATAGGGCTAATATTGAAAATTATTTATATTTTTAGAACAACTTTAATGACTTTAACTTTTTTTTATTGATTCATGAAAAGTATTAGTTGGTGCTTTATAATAAGGATTAAGAGAAGTATTATGGATTAAAATTCTCATGTTATAATTTGAATTCAAATTAAATGATGCTACCATTTTTTTTTTTTTTTTGAGTAATACAGGCAAGTCAAAGCTTGAAATGAAAAAAAAGAACTAGACTATGGAAATCTAGCCCTAAATACAACATAAAAGTATAAATCTACGACCGGCAAGTCAATTGGTCCTTCAACACTATATCCCTACACCCCACGGGAACTGTTGGGATAAGGATCAAGTCCGCATCAGCAAGAACATTATGTCCTTCCTTAGTCAAATAATCAGCACATGCAATGTTGTCTCTTGGGTTGTGGGAATTGATGCTACCATTTGATAGGTTTGTCTTCCATAAAAGAGCGAGCCATTACTTTATCTGATAGTTTACCATACTATCTTTAATATAAGAGCTAATTGATTTATTTATAGAGATTAAAAAAGATAAATAAATTACTTAATCAATAATCATAACATATATTGTGTATTGCTGGTGTTCTATTATATATCAATAAATATATTCCTCGGTTCACAATGTAAGTCAGCCTGACTAATTCATAAGATTCAAGAAATGATGGTTAACTCATTAAATTTAGAATAAATTTAAAGAAGTTTACAATTTTACCTAACAAAGTATCAAATGTGAGAGAAAAATACAATGAGTCATATTTGAAATTGATTATGGGGGAAAATTAATAAATATGCATTATTTATTCTTCAAATGACTTATATTCATTCCCATCCTTTTTATAAAAGCCTCATAACCAAATTATATTGTTTAAGAAATCGATTAAAATTAGTTAAAAACAATAAGTGTGTTTGAAATTATCCTTTTTTTTCCCTTTCAAACATGCCCTTTTTTATAAGAAGCAAGGGAGATATATATATTGTAACATCCCCGAATTTGTAGAGTTAAAGTAACATAAAATTCTGATGGTTTTCATAAATAGTAACTAAAAATCCAAAATAGCCAACTTCGGGGAGTGTCACCGCCGCACTTGTATGGGACAAGTGCAAAGCTTCTTATTACATTAAATAAATCTAAACCTAAGTAGAAATGTTTTACGCAAAGCATAACAAAATAAAATAAAATACAATAATTAAATAAAATCAAAATTGAAATTGCACGTCTTCCTCACTTCTCACTGCTAGCCCCAACCCTCGGCACCTGTTTCACTGAAATTCTGCTCCCCTAAAGGATCATCGCAGCCCAAGAATACAAACATCAGTAAACGCTGGTAATCCTAATTAGGTAAAGGTAATATAAAATAAAATAAATAAGTTAATAAATTTAAATAAATTGAAATAAAATAAAATAATTATAAAATATATGTAAACATGCGGTGATTTCAACCAAATTAATCATTATCTTTTTAAATTTATTTAGACCTGGGAAGTCCTGCCAGTCTGTTTAGTGGGAAAAGAACCATGGTAAACTCTGTCAGTCTACCCTGTGATCCGGGAAACCCTGCCAGTACAATTCATCAAATTTGGCCATAAAAATATTTCTTCCTAATGTGCACACCTCTTCCCAAAGTTGCTACTAGTGTCCCGGGAAACCCTACCAGACACCACTTTGGGAAGAACGGATATATCGATTCATATCAAATAAATTCTCGAAGGCATAAAGCCTTAAAAGTGTGTTCATCACTTTAAGAGGTACATTCCCAAAGCTATCCTCCCACTATTAAATTATTTCAGTTACAAACAAAATGAATTTCTCATATTTACGGAAATTAAACAGAATATATATATATATATATATATATATATATATATATATATATATATATATATATATTTGTCAATTATGAAACCAGGGCAAAACCATTTAAAAGCACATATATTTATAAATACTGGACACAAGGCAGATTGGTCAACTTGCACAAAAATCGAGGTAACCAAAGCAAAATTATATATATATATATATATATATATATATATATATATATATATTACTGTTTGTCAATTATGAAATCAGGGCAAAACCATTTAAAAGCACATATATTTATAAATACTGGACACAAGGCAGATTGGTCAACTTGCACAACCAAAGCAAAATATGTACAGTATATTTATGAACCATGAAAATGGCAAAAAGAGTTTTGCAAAGGTTGATTATATTTATGAACCATGAAAATGGCAAAAAGAGTTTTGCAAAGGTTGATCACGCAAAAGGAGAAGGAGAAGTTTATATATATCATGTTTTATGAATATATAACCATGCGCATATATGGGTTGTCCAGAGGAGGAAGGCAAAACGAAAGAAAAAACAATAGTTATATATATAAAGAATCAATATGCAATGCATCCAATTGTTGACCAAGCTAATGCGCAAAAGCATAAAGGGAAGGGGTGCCGCAAAAGACGCACCATGACTTCATTATTTTAATTATTGATTAAGGAGTAGATGGAGACAATGACCCCCCGGCACAAAAATAAGAAGAACCCTAACGTATATAAAAAAAGACAGCACGTACAGAAGAAACAGGGAGTCATGCAGAATAATCAATGCACATTGATCTATACCCACTATTTAGGGAAGAAGAAAGTAATTTTTTTCTATGGTTTAGGCCTCATCTCCGTGTTTGTTAAGCTCCTAGAAGGAAAACTCCGCCGCAAAGAATTTTTCAAAGAAAGAGCTAATGAACGACGATTAAAGTTAGGTGGCTAAACCTAACTTATAATTAAACTCTTAGGGTTTAGTTAGTAGCTGGACTTTGTGGGTTGGGCTTTTAACCGTTGCTAGTTTAATAAAATAATGACAAATCATTTATTAAATTCTAATTTAATTAAATATTTTTTTTTTCATTACTATATTATTAATTTGTAATATTAATATCTATATTATTGTTATTATTATTATTATTAAAAATATGGGGTATTACATATATATATATATATATATATATATATATATATATATATATATAACCAACATTTTAATTAATGCAATTCATATAATTAATAGAGGGCCAAAAAGAAAAAACTTATTTATTAGACTTATGAATTGATATATAATCAAATGATAAACGATATATTTTATAATTAACTAACTTATTTAAATTTTTTAATTTCTCTAAAAAAATCAATTATCTTTTATAATGCGTCTATTTGAAGTGCAACTTTTTGAGCTTTTTTTGTGATAACTTTGAAAAAAAATCAGTTAACATTGCTAACTGATTTTAAATTCATTTGGGTTGAGCTTAAATTCACTTAACTTAAAGCTCAAAAAACTAAAAAAACTCGTTAAGGAAAAAGCTCCACTTCTAAGTTTTTTCCGAAAAGCTTTAAGCTTTTTGACATGGGTCCTACCATTTCTACCACATTAATCCAAACGTAAATCATATTATCTATATTCTAACTTTTTTCCTACCGAACTTTTTTTATATACTCATATAATTTTTAAGTCACCGCTCCTACCGTTAACCCAATCAAACCCAATAACGCCAAAAAGAGTGAGAAATCATAATGTTTAGAGAAAAAATGGTAATTTCGTTGGAGAGAGAAACGTATACGTTACAAGTAGTAGTGGTAGAGGCGGGTAACTAATGGCGCGGTAGCAAATAACGGTGGATGCAGGGTGCCTCACCCTGCGGGAAGCTGATGTTGCCGCGATGCCGCTGTTATTTATTTATTTACTATTGGCGAGAATGTTTGGTTATGAAAGGACTCGTGGCCTCGTGGCCGTGGGGCATGTGTCATATATATTTTTTATTTTATTTTTCACCGCACAAATAAAACAAGGGTGTGCGAGTTCAAATATTAGTGAGTGTAAGACTGTGAAGAGAAGTGACTGAGAGATCGCCTCCAATGGAGAAAGAGGGAAACGAATATTCTTTTAAGATGCTTACCATATTCTAATTATAGGATTATTGCTTAGTAATCTTTATTTTATTTTTGAGTAAAAATTCAAAAATTTATTTAGTCCCTAATATATTCTTGAGACAGTATGTTGAGTAATGATACTCACGAAGGTGTGCTCTAGATAGTTCAATTTATTTAGTTTATTATTATTTTCATTATTAGACTAGATTTTATTATTTAATATTTCTTATATAGTAGGATTAAA
The DNA here is from genome assembly GCA_037074495.1 of Acacia confusa. Lineage (NCBI taxonomy): Eukaryota > Viridiplantae > Streptophyta > Magnoliopsida > Fabales > Fabaceae > Acacia > Acacia confusa. Next base: position 37,670,485 of record CM073502.1, on the reverse strand, counting down.
TATGAATATTATATCTTAGCTTTCTTCAAATTCTAGATAGTATCGTATAATTCATGACAAATATATTCTTCAGTATCATAATATTATGAACCGTAATATCATTTCAACTTCATATTGTAGTATATCCCAATTCTGACAAATAAGGATAACCATGACCCGGATCATGCATGTTAAAAAATTTATTCCTTTCCAATTCAAAAGCATTCTGAACCGAAATACTTGTACTTGTATTCCTTTAACAATAAAACAAATAGATACGCCCAGCAGAAAGAAAGGATAAATTCTGCAACTAAAAATTGCACATAATAATAAATTGTTATGGGACGCACTCGCGTGAGATTCACCATAACATGTCTCACTTTTATCTTACTTTCTTTCTTGATCTCTCAAAATTTCAAAGGATCAGTTCACTGAAGGCAATAATTGGGTAATGGACAAGGAAAGCTGGGTCCTGAGGTCGTTAAGGCTTTTATTGGCGTCACGAAGAGTCTGAATATGTGGTTCAGCTTCTTTTACAGGGAGTATCCTAGCAAAGCTTCCCACTTCGAGATGGTCCACCACTCGATTGGCAGCTTCTAGACCCGTCACATAAGATTTTTCCTGTCAAGACACAATCATATATTACTTACAGGCACGAAGCTTCCTGCCTTGTAATTAATGCAACCTACAAAAAACGGAAGATATCAAAGTTCAACCTGTGCCCATGAGCCATGTCGGTTAACTACCCAATCACCTGCCATGAACAAGTTTGGGAAAGACGTGGATGCACGCATCGCGTTCTTGTATGAACCTATGAAAGAAATACAAACCAGCAGTAGGTGTTATTTAGATCCCATCCACATGTGAATGGAAAATTAGGGGTCTGTTTGACTTAGCCGTGTGGGAGGGATAACGTGCTGTAGAGATGAAAACCGTAGGGTGAGAGAAAGATCCATGACTTGTAATCTATCTACTATAATCATTGAAAATAAGGGTTTAATGCATTTTAAAGAATAAGATAGGAGTATTAATTATTACCTTCATATGAGTATATATGGAAAAAAATAATTAATAATCTTAAAAAACAAGCAAGTACTTTATAAAAATGACTAAATACGCTTGTTAGTTGGTGCATTATAATAAAAATCAGAGGGAGTACATTGATACATGAATCACGTTGTACCTGGGAAGAAGTGGGTCATAGATTTGGGATATCTACCAATCTCTTTATCAACCACGGCAGCATTCTCAAACTCTTTAATATACTTGGAGAGGTAAGACTTCAATTTCACAACCATCTGCTCATCCTTAAGCGGCAGCAACTCATTTGCACAATACTATCACGATCAATCATGGCATGCAATTAGATTCGCAATAGAACATCCACACACAGGAGTTAGTCTTTGTGCCTGAAGTAGAACCAGTAAGTGAGACAATATCAGATGTGAAAAACAGAAACTGAACACTTACAAAGTCAGCTTGCAAAACTGTCATAGAATCGCTTTGATGCTCGTCGTGAATGACATTCAAGTCAAAGAATGTCCACGCAAATGAGTTGTCGAAGCCAGAGCAAGCATTGCTAGCAGCTGGAATCTTCACCTGGTAAACAAGGATTTGACACAATTCAGAAAACCTGCCAGAAGCCAAAGCAACAACACAAATGCAGGGTAAATCATCATTTATTTTGAGCTGTGCACCAGTTTTGACTATGTTTAGAAAAAAAATGAGGGAAATACATGCCTGGTTCCTCTAGGAAAGATCGACATTTGACAATGTTTTGAGGCATATTCTACTCAGTGCATATAAAAGTCGTAAAAATAAAAAGATTTTGTTTTCCCAAACCTTCTGGTCAAGCCACAGTTTAACAGTGAGAACATCAATGCCTCCCAAGTTCAGAACCTTCAGAAAGTCCTCCCTTGAACACAATGTTGGGCTAAAGAAAACGTAGTAGCCAATTAAGAAGGGCAGGAAGAAAATCAGTAAGTGGGTTTGCTTCTATGAAATGCTAAAAAACATGGGAAAAAATTGAATCCACTTTTTTAAGTTCATCTAACTGGGTGTATAAAGGTAGCAGTAAAAAACAAGCATGGATTCAAAGCCTTCATAACATTACGTTAATACACTAAAAATTGCTAAATAAAATAAAAAGCTTGAAACTCATTTGCCAGATTAGTTTTCAAGTATCGACAAAATTATTAGAAGCTACCAAATTGAGAAACAGCATACCTGCTCTTTATAATCTCTTGTAGAGTAGAAATTGCCACCGCCATAATCACTGCATCAGCTTTGTAGGTCACCCTGCCACAAACTACCTCTGAAACACAACCTGTTTCCTCATTGAAGATTAAATCTGTCAGTCTCCTATCTTCCTCAAATTTACAGCCCTTCGCTCTTAGGGAATCCATCCACGGCTCAAAAACTTTTTCTTTTATAGAGCCACGAGGCCATGCCATATCAAACTCTTTCTGTACCGACAAAACAAAGGAACTTATTCAGGCATTCTTAGAAAGTAAATGTGAGGGTAGATAATAAGTAAAACAAGTACACTGGTAATGTACATCCCCATAATAAATGATTTTGAAACAATAGAAATTGAATATATTATGTTTAAAATGTACTCATTGCCTTGTCCAATTACAAGAGTGCTTTCTTGGTGCAATTTTACGTTATTAGTTACTCGAAGGCTCCTCAAACAAAAGGTTCATTATAAATATTATTTTATATGAACCATGTTTCAAAACTAGCCTCAAAAGTCAGGAAAGATACAACGGAAAACATATCATATCTCTTGACATTTTTTAGTTGCTCTCTATTCTGTTTCCGTACTACCTACTTTTTTTTTAAAAAAAAAAATCGAACTTCTTCTGGATGTCTTTGTCGCTAAATCTCTTGCTAACTAAGAGTAGGATTTATCAAATTTCATGTTATTTTGATAGGGAAAAACCTAAGCATCAAGCCGCAACAACGAACCTGGTGAGCGAGGATGATATAATTTAGCAGTCCCAGTGTCGCAGCAGCACTACACTGCTCTGCTGGGGCAAAAAGACCCACATGAACCAACGGGCCTATTACATCCTGGTAAAGCCTTTCTGAGCAGCCAAACTGCTTGAAAAGCTCCCTTGCAGTAACTACCAAATGAACATCCAAATGAGTCCCTTGACAAATTAGATCGTTATTTTAAATTCGAAAAAGTCTTACTTGAATCATATTTCCTCCATGCTGTGTCCGTGTTGTCAAAGTCAATCACTGGAATAAGGATGCTTTGTCAGTGAATTTTCAAGAATAATGAAGTGGAAATATGTATTGGATGAAGCAATTCCGTTCTGTTGACTAACAAAAACAATTATGAGTCGGGAGGTAGATTGAACATAAACATATGCTTATTAAGGAAAGGGTGTACATTTATGCATACAAAGTGAATCCTCCGATGAAGAAAAAACTCGGGGGTTATTATTAACTAACAAAAAGAAATAGGCCTTATATACTATAGGAAGTTTCATTGATCTTACAAAGGAGTAAGGTATTTGTAGTTATTAATTTTTCATCAAATGTATATGAACAAAAAATCAAGGCATCCCCTTTGAGCATTGAACATACCAGCAGGCCATACTCATCCAGTCCTTAATATTAGATATATTTACCAAATTTGATTAGATTAAAGAAATTAATTAAATTAGTTAATATGACACAGATTTTCTAAAATACCCTAGTCATCTTCCTTAATTCTCTCATTTTCTCTTCTCTTTAATTATTGTTAAGAGAACAATATGGGTAAATTACGAAAAAATGAACAAATATGAAGACTATGCCTTATATTTAGGACTAAGATCATCTCCTTAAATATATCTTATATGAATGCTAGGAGGATATAAAATATACAAGAAGCTAAGTTATACTACCCATTCCTCAAACTCAATGCAATGCGCAAGTAGCCATATCTCATTTGAAGGAAAGATGGAGATAACCAAATAGTCTAACATGCTAGGCTACTTGATCCAAACTCTACAAAATGAGGACTTGTTGCAAATGTGATAGTAACATGGAAAATGAATGGCTGAGGTGATTATAGGCTTTTAGCAGTGTAAAACCATACTTTCATAGGTACATAATTACCCAAATATGCAGATTCCTAGCCATTTCACTTTTCTTTTCCAAATTCCAATAGTGCAGGTCAAAGGAAAAGACACTTCAAGGATAATATACCTGCAGCCATTAAGGGTAGCAATGTCAACCTATCCAACAAAGGAAGCCGAAAAAACTGCAAACATAATGATACACATGAGGATTGCAACTCTTAGAAAATGAGACGTGAGGCTGAAAAAAAGCTTCATACTTGGCTGTGGTATAAGGTTCCCAACGGAGCAGGCAATTGAGGCAAATCCTGAAATATTGGAAACTCTATCTGCAAGTAGATACAGTTTCTCAAGTTATACGAGAGGGCATTTACCCAACAGGAATAGAAAGGAGGCCCTAAATTGGACAGTTTCGTTTTTGAGCGTATTAGAGTTACCTCCAGTCCCCCTTCAGAATACTGTGCAGATTTTGTCCAATTTGTGAAGGGCTTAGTGCCCAACTCATCGACAAGGCTAAATATGTTTTGAAAGGCGCGATAGTAACCTATGAGAAAATAATAAATAAATAAATTGCACTAACTATCTAAGTCATGACAACCATAATCAAAAAATAAACCTTGATAAATGGTCTTTTGGGAAGGAACATGAGGGTTCAGGCGTTAAATACAGAGGAAGAAATTTACTGTCCCCTGTCTTATAATGAACACTCATTTTCAACTTCATCGGCATCCTTTCCAAAATGTAGACGACAAGTAATTCGAGGAGTATAGGTAAAACACTAAAACCGCTATAAACTGCACAATTCAGCCACCAATTTTGTACAATAAGGTACCGAAAGAACTTCAAATTTGGTCTTCTGGTTTCTCTTCTAATGAAAGAAAAAGAATTACCCCGGATTGCTGTAGTGTCAGGATATCCAAAACCCTTGTCGCCTTCAAGGATAGTAACGTCGAAACCCTGAAACAAAATCCAATACAACGATTAAAGAAACAGAAAAGCAACTTAAAGTACGTCGTGAAAGCAGGGAAAATGAAAAAGAATAAAAGACCTGATTACAGAGGTGATAAGCTGCTCCAAGGCCAGCCCAGCCAGAGCCGACGATTACTACTTTTTTGGGGCCACTGTCTCTTGCATTGGAAGAGCCTTGTTGAGGTTCAGCTGCGCAACGAAGCACTCTTGGGTTCCTCCTAGCGTTTGGTAAGCACGGTGGAAATGCAATCCTTCCGCAAGCAAGCATGATTCGACTACTAGGGGCAACGACTTTCAACAACCGGTAATGATAAGCCGGGAATACACAAAATTAAAAAGGTAATCAGCAGATGATAGCAATCTATGGTTATTATTAATGGCTGCTATTACCAGCGCACTAGTATACCATAGAATTCGTCCATAAATAGATTTTTTTTTCCTTGGCAGTAGATTTTCTGGCTGGCTTGTCCACCGCCATTCATCACATTGGTTCGTTTCGTCTTCTTGTGGCAAAATGTTTATACTGTCGTTTCTCTAGCTCCTAGAAGGAGAATGTCAGTAGTATAGTTGTGGTTGTCGCAATATTTCAAGTAGAGTCGTTTCTGGTTCGATTACTGTAATCAAATTTACAATTTGAGTTGCCAATAAGCGTGTATCTAATCGATTAATCGAACATGAGGAGTATTTCAAATAATAATAATAATAGGAGGAAAAGTTGAGCATGCCCTTTGTCCTAGATATTTTCTGCGTCGTCGGACCCGCTCAGGTGAAAAGTTACTGGTCTACTTTCACGCCCAATGGTTAGATACGGTTTCCAAGTCACATCAAAATATGGCGCTAGATGTTTTTACTCACCGTTAAAATTACTGGTTTCCCTCTTTCGCTCCGGTTCGTTGTTTTTCTCTCAGGGATGGCAGCCACCCTTTCCGTTCACCCCGACTGTCTCCCCCCCGGTTCAGCCTTTACTAGACCGCCGGTTCGAGCCCTCGACGCAACTCCGATTGGAAAGTCTATCGTAAAGGAACCCTGGCGCGGCGCGCTTTTACACTCTAGGCGTACGTTCTCGAGGACTGTCTCCCGGGTTCAAGCCGGCTCGGGAGCCGACGACGACGACCCGGCGCCGTTGGAGATGTCCGTAGAAAACGCACTGAAGCTTCTCGGAGTTTCAGAGGGAGCTTCCTTCGACGACATACTCCGCGCCAAGAAATCTATCCTGGCCACTTGTAAGGACGACAAGGAAGTGGTTGCACAGGTTTACTTATCCTACTCTTTCCACTCCTCTCTTTCTTTAATTTCAGAGGATTTGAACGTAATCTGGATTCCATTAATTGATGGCCCCTCATCTGCATTCAGACGTTTGCCTGCGGATTAATTTAAGTACTTTCAAGATTAAATCTAAAAAGAGAGCTTGCATTGAGGTGTACCCGTAGAGAACAATAAGATTTTTGTTTTTGGGTCTTGATTTAAGCTGAACTTGCTTCTCAGTAAATCCAGATTAAGAGCTTCAAATTTAATTTTGGTTCTGAGATTGGTTAGAGGCCAGTCATTCTAGTTAATTTTGAGTTCTCTGATTCTAAATAGGAGGGAATGGGTGGTGGTGGTGCTCCATGCTGACTTATCTTTATAAGTGATCGTGTTCAATCAATGTATACTTCAAAGTTCAAATTGTACTGGACAGTGGACATTGCCTATTCTGTTATCTAACTTATGTTTCCGTATTCGTGTCAGTGTGTCATTTCGAGTTATGCCTTGTATGGTATCGCATCTGTACTTCTTATCAGGCTTGATACTCCTTTTTTCTGTGTGATGTTTACATTGGATTGGAAACTGGAGAATAACCATTCTACGCGTTCATGATGTATGCATTGTTATTATGATCATCCGCTCCGCATATAATGTCGTTAAATGTCGCTAGTAACATTTTCAGAATGATTAATTTATAATTAAGGAAATACATAGGGTATTTGACTAGGGTGGCGAATCAAGCTGGTCAACAGTGTCATGCATTAATATTTGCTTTACTACTTTTGAATTATAGAAAAACTCAGTTCCCTTGTTAATAGGTGCGATTGCTTAAATTTCTTCTAGGTCGAGGCTGCATATGACATGTTACTTATGCAGAGCCTAACTCAGCGGCGAGCTGGAAAAGTAGCGGATAGTGAAATTCGTTATGCTGATATCAAACCTGTGAAGCCCTCTGGTTTAGGGTCAATGCCTCAATGGTTCCAAAATACAATAAAGAATTCAGCAGTTTCAATAGAGACTCCATCAACCAGTGCTTTAGGGATACAAGCTGGAGTGTATGGTGCTCTGATGGGTTTAACCTATATTAATGATGCCGCAGCCGATGTTTCTGGACTCATTTTGGCTGGCAGCTTTGGAGCTTCCTTGTACTTTATGACCAAAAGGAATGTCAAGTTGGGTAAGAAGCCTTCTCATGCATATTGAACACTTGTTCTGGGTTCACGTGAATCAATATGTTTAATATTAAATAGGTCATGTTACTAACTCAGATCTTACTTGATATGCTTATACTTAAGCACATAGAAGTCTCTTAATCACCTAAATTGAATAGATTGTTTAATGTTCTATGCTCCCTCTTCTATGTACTCATGAAGTTTAAAAGCAAAATCTTATAAGACTTTTGTGCTTATAACTCTTGCAGGGAAGGCCACTGTTATAAGCATAGGAGGGCTCATAGCAGGTGCAGCAGTAGGGTCAGCTGTAGAGAGCTGGTTGCATGTAGATGTTGTCCCATTTCTAGGCATACACTCCCCTGCTACCGTTGCAAGTGAAATCATAATCATATCTCAATTCTTGGTTTCCCTGTACCTAAGGTAGTCAAGGAGAACACGATGTTCATTTATTGAAATGTGATCCTGCCATTCAAAGGCATTATTCATCATTTCATGTTCACTTTCGCTGACAAAACATCATGTAATTACTGCTCTCCAATGTCTTCAACCAAGCCAAGAATTTGATGATGCCATGATATAGATACACACTCACACACTTCGATATCTGACTTCCCTTTATATTAATAAACTCTTGCCACCCTTTTCCTTGGCCTTCTGTTTGGGTTGTGGCAGTGCCATGATATTTTTTTTTTTTGGGAGAACCTAGTTTTCAGGGAGTACCTTGTGCATGGATCCTGGGCTTCTATAGTTAGTGTGGTTATAAATTTGTGGGTTAATTTATCTACCACTTAAATGGCCAAATTGGTGTGAAGAATGCTAGTTCGAGTGTGTTTTGTTTCAATAGAAACAAACATTTTGTTTTCACCTGACTTTTGACATTAGAGAAGTGGGGTTAAACATTTTGAAGTAATTTTTTTCTCCTTTAATCATGTATGTTCCCTTTATTAAAATTTTATAATCTCACTTCTTCAATTTTTAAATCCAACTCAGAAATTTTACTCCCCCAACCCCCACCACCAAAATCCCTCGAACAAACAAGCCCTCAGAGTAGTTTCTTGTGCTTTGCATTCCCATTGTGCCCCGTTGGCATGGAACCAGATTAAGATCTAGATTTTTTGTTTACACCCATCAGATAAAGACTATTTAAGAATTACATCCATTTTATTAGCATACAACATGTTTTTGAAACATATACTCCCATTCCTCTTACTCGAACGAGGGCATTAAAATCAAGTCCTTTGCCACAAAGCACCGTATAAGCTTCTTCAACAATGGTTAACTGTATGTATGTATGCCTGACAATAGCTGAAATGAAGGGAAATCATGAAGAGAGTAAGCTTGGCGCAATCGCAACTTACATCATGGTCATGGGAAGATCCCATTGTTCTTTCAGTTTGTCGTCACACAATTATTACTATTCTAACAAGTTACAATTTCACATTTATCCTTGATTTGAATGGAAAGAAAATTGAAAAGAAAAGAATACTAGGAGGAAATCTCCCAAAAATAGTAAATATTTTTAATATTTTTGGAAGTTTTTCCCTATAATATTCTCTCCTCCCTATATTCCTCCCATTTTTCTCCCTATCCAAGCCAAGCCTTAAATCTCTCATTGCTATTTGAAGACACCTGATATTCACACAGGAGAATGATACAACAAAGAAACATAAAATTACAGCTTAAATCCGGTACCACCAGCCTCTGCTGATGTTGTCCAAGGTGCTAGTGTGTTATGAGGCAGGTTGATGCCACCACCTCTAACAGATATACCATTGCACTTCACAGAGCTAGCCCTACTCACGAGATTTGAGTCCAAGAACACAACAATCACAGTTATATCATCATGGAAATGTCGACGAACCCCACGATCAATCTTCTTTAGGTCTGAATATCTCATTTCTCTCTTCTTTGCTGCTTCTTGAAGGGCAGCTTTCACCAGCCTCCTTGCACTTCCCTGAAAGAGAGAGAGCAGATTAAGCATTAACCCATGTTTTCTGCCTCAAATGCATCAGCAGCTCATATCAATCACACAAATAATATTATATTCAAAATCATACATAAAAGGATTGTCAATCAGATTAGAAATCAATTAATATCAACATATCAGTAACCTCTGATGTCAAATGCCAATAACTAATTATTTGTTCAGCCAGAACAAGCCAGGTAAGACTTTATATTACAGAGTAGACTCAATAGGATTTCTTCATGAAGGTGATTGGAAACTTCATGGTAAATATGCATGAGCCCTCATCTTATTGGAAATTTCACATTATAGAAAAAAGAAAATAAAAAGTATATCCTTTATCTTCTATATGGGCTCTAAGTTGCAACATTACTGGTTTATATTGAAATAATATCCCCCACAAATTCTTCCCACGGGCAAAATACAAGCTGTGAAACGTGCAACAGATCACAATAAATTTGTCTATTTGATCTTACTCAGATTGAAATGTGATTCTTACACTATGAGGATTATTTTGAACTATATCAACTGCATCTTGATTGCTAAGGTGTTCCCAGAGCCCATCCGAAGCAAATATAATAAATTGATCCTGTGGCTGCAATTGGCACACTGATATTGATGGTTCTGAACTTAGTATCGGCCTACTGAATGGCTCCCGAAGTCGAAACTTAGCATATAGTGGTTCCCTATTGAACTCAGCCTTTTTCAAATAAACGTCACCAATAGATCTTGAAATCTGCAAGGTTTAGACTCTAATTATCTTTAAGGACCATGGCAAGGATTGGACGTGATCTAAGTCCAGGTTCAATTTTCAGGAAAAAAGCAGATAATTAATTAACCCTAGACATAAGAAAACTATTATAATGAGCTACAAATGAATTACCTGTATAAGGCCCTTTACACGCCATACATTATGTTTTAAAACAACGATTTGTGAGTCATCAGGGTGCAAAGAATGCATCTCTTGTCTTACAGACTCTATTCCCACATTGTGCTCTGTTGACAATTGCACGGCTAGTACGTCCCCTGTTGCCTTGACCACTCTTCCCAAAACAGCCCTCGAATCACCGAGATTAGCTATATAAAGGGTTCCATTACAAATAACACCAACAAGACAGCATGACCCAACAGCAGCGATTTGTGGTTGTATTGGCCACTGTCTGGCAACAAGAGACATAAATCCCTCTTCTGTTGCTTGAAGTGCCTTGCGAATTACATCAACTGACATTGATTGCTGCTCTGCAGCAAACCCTGCAATGAAAAGGTAAGCAGGATAATTTTACATCAGCAAGCAAATGGAAGAACAGTCAAAATTAGCCCAATCCCCAAATGACTTCCGTGTAAACTAAAATGTACTAGATGATTGCTTTTCTTCCCCTGGACATATCATATGTATTAGACGGTATCCATTCCTCCCCATGTACTTTGTCAAGTCAAAAGCAATAACAGATTTTAGTAACAAATATTTGAAAAGGAAGGCAGCAGGAAAACAATAAAGCGACAATTGTAAACCATAACAAAAATTAAAGCTTTCAGAATTCAGTCCACTAAATGTCACTTACTCTTAAGATGGTGAAAGAGGTTATAATTAATAAACCGCGATGTCTCAGGGCCTCCATGCCCATCATAAACACCAACAAAGGTGCCATAAGGACCAGATTCACTGGTGCTCAGACAGCCCGATTCAATCTGGCTCTGATCCTCCAGCAAGTTATTGGCTTGGATCACAGCCATTGAAAAGTCACCACTCAAGTGTTGCCCCGAGTCTTTGTACCACAACAATCCATCTTGTCGACCTCCAGCATCTGTACCTGTACGTGGATTTTGATGGGAACTTGGCCACAAGCAGGCCCGCAGAAAGTTCATTAACTGAGATAACATCCCTCATCTCACTAAACAGCCGTCCAGAATTTCCTCATCTATCAACGGCCCCAAAGCTTCCTCGCCCCCAGAATTCTCTCAGTCACGATTATAAAAGTCCTGAACAACTCACCACAGGATCGATTCACTGTCAACAACGAATTAAGAGGAAAAGATCAATTATGATTCACACAGAGAGACGTGAAGCAGAAAAGCCCTTAATAAGGGCTTCTTAGGATTTTATGCAATAAATCACACTCGGAAGCAGATAATCGCATCCCTGAACCCATAAATACTCAACCCCTTTCGTGTTAGAGCAAAAATTATAAGCATGAGGCAAACCCTAAGGACGAAGCAATCAACACAGGAAGGAATTAATTAAGGGAGAAAAATCATCGCTAAAGAAGAGGTCAAACCCGCTTTTTCTCAGACTCGGCCTTTTTTTTTTTTTTGGGTTTCGGGGGACACAGCGTTAGCTTTTTAAACATGAGTATTCACATTCACATTGGAAACAGAACCCCCAAGTTCCACTAATCACAACAAGAGCCAATAATTGACGACAAGTACTACTTTGGTCGAGCATAAGATAAAAATTATGGAGAGAGATCTTACCAAGACCAAACAAATTAACTATTGATGGTGCCGAGTTGAAGAAGAATAAAAATGAAATGGAAATCAGGATTCAGAAGTGAATGAAAGCATTAGATCTGGGGATCCATCAACATAAAAGAGGAAAGAAAAGAAGTGGGTTTGCAGTTAACTTCGTCCTCTCTTTATCTGAGCTAGTAATGTAGAAATAGCGGGTGCACGGATGCAATTAAAGGGGGAAACAGGAAACTGTTGGGAAGGATTTAGCCGAGTGAAAAATTTCGTTTTCTCTCTCTATCTCTTCTCAACGGACAAAGGCCCATAAAAGGACGAGGAGGGTGAGGTTGAATACAGCAAAGCAGAGGTTCAGCACTTTCAGCAGTGGGCTCCACACCACCATGCTACAGAGAGTGACGAGAAGATGAGAGTCAATCAACTTCGACGTTGAGGGGTTCCGTAATATTATGGGCTCTGTTTTCCGTGAAATGGGGTTCACATGAGAACACGTGGAATTTATACAAAAATATAAAGTGGCGAACTTTTTTTTAAAAAAAAATTATTACAATAATTTACGCCCATTGATCATAAATCAATCCCAATTAGGAAAAATTATTGAAAAATATCTCTAAACAATACGGTAAATTTGTTTAAGGATCTACATTTAATATATTTTTAACTGGAGTCATTTTTTTCCAATTGTATACAATATATCTTTAACTATATGTAAAATTGAATATATTGCACTTTGTTGGAGATATGCACTTAGCTGACGAAATTTACATCAACTAAAAATGAGCTGCACTTGCTCATGAACTTAGACCCTTAAATGCTTTTGAATAATCAATTTTGTAACAGGAATTTTTTCATCAATTTTATTGAATAATATTCCAACTCATGCCGAGGACCTATTGTTGACCGGGAAAAAAGCATAGGAGCAAGTTTTATTGGGTTATTTGTTTGTTTTGACAAAATGTAGATTATCTGTATTAAATATTAATAGGTAAATCAAAATATTTAAAATTGAAAATCCAAATTTGCAAACTGTGTGTCTGAAAAGTATTTAGGGTTAACCATTATTTTTGTCTCACAAGTTTTGCCTTAGAATACTAAATATCTGAAAGTTTAGCTTAGATCATTTTTACCTTAAAAGTTTAGAAAACGAAGCAATTTCGTCATAACTTAATAGATTCAAACAGTCAACCGTTGATCTAATTATGCTAATGTGGCTCTTCTATATAATATTAAGTGCTACATAATAATCCACCAATTATGCCTCATCAACACCTCATCTCTCTCTTCCCCTCCCTTCCTCTCGCTTTCTCTCCTTCCCTTCAGTATTGACCTTGTCAACGTCGTTCAATCTAAAGACATCACCATCAACCCACAAACTAGTCTATGCTTCTAGTTGGCAACTCTCATTGCTAATTTACATCCATGGCATGATGTTTAGCACATTAGCATCGACCAAGTCATCAGGTTTCAATCTAAAGACATTACCGTCAACCCACAAACAGCCCTATTCCTTCAACCGGAAAACTCTCCTTGCTAATTTATTAATTACATCCATTGTAGCACGTTCTACACATTCTCATGGTTTCATCCATTTTACCACGAAACTTCTCAACCCCATCGTCGGTGAAGCAAACGCCTTTGTGGTGTCCATCGAACGATTACTGTCAATAATAGGCGGAGAGGAGAGAAAGCGAGAGGGAAGAGAGAGAGAGATGAGGTGTTGACATAGCATAATGGGTGGACTACTGTGTGGTATTTGATCCTATATGATAGAGTCACGTTAGTATAATTAGATCAACTAGTTGTTGACTGTTTGAAACTATTAAGTCAGGGTGAAATTACTTTGTTTTCTAAGCTTTCGGGATAAAAATTATCTAAGAAAAACTTTTGGTTGCCTAGTGCTTCCAAAGCAAAACTTCCAGACAAAAATGATACTTAAATCATATGGTGCTCTGAGTTGGACGATGAGGTAGCGTGGCATATAGATTCCACATGAATTTATATGGATTCCACATGAATTTACCGGTAAGACCTAATTGTCATCAATGACTAGGACAAAATTGTTATGTTTTCTAAACTTTCAAAATAAAAATGATCTATAAAAAACTTTCAAGAATCTAATACTTCTAAGGTAAAACTTTCAAAACAAAAATAATACTTAACGAAGATAGCAAATGATAATTCTCTGGCAAGGGGTTGTTTCACTTTCATCCATTTTCACATTGGTCGTATCGTTTTGGGCCTCACACCATCTCCAATATTCAGCGGTCAATAAAATGCTAACTTAATTTTTTCTTCAAAAAAGAAAGATATAATAAAGTAAAGGCAGATAATTCTATCTAAATGTAACAATTTAGAGTTATTTTATTCACAATATTGGCGCAAACAAAGTTATTAAAATCGAGATTTTATATAAAATCAGAAGAGGTGTAAAAAATCATAAAACGTAAAATCACAATGTAAAAAAATCGTAAAAATATAAAAACGTTTGGGAAATTAGTAAAATCATTTTAATAAAAAAAAATCATAAAAACATAAAATCGAAGTAATAAAACGAATTTTAACTACCAGAGACTCTAGAACACATATGGTAGATAATGCTGCTTGTTGCCAAATAAAACTCATAGACAACATGATAGTGTAAATGCCTAAATATACAGGTGGTTGGTTCATCGATAAGGAATCAAGCTTATATATTGAGTACTACCTCGGACAATAATATCTCATTTGTAACCAATGATCTTGTATGATCTTTTTATATATTAAGGATCAGAGATAGTATGGTGGAACACAACTTCCTGGATATTAATGTTCTGCAAAATTAAAACTAATTAGAAGCTTCATTTTATAAAACTGATTGTTCAAGCAGTCAAGCTGATCTCTTTATAACTTCATTTTTCTTAAGTTACAGTTGATTTTTTCCAAAGCTATATACACAATCATTTCCACGCTCTGATAAAAAAAATAATAAAAGTGAAAGTCTCCCAATTTATATGGTTATTGCAGATTCATGCTGATTATGGATCTTTTATTTCAGATCACCACCACAACAATTTCTCTCCTTATTTGAACCTAGCTTATGAAGTAAAAGTTACTTATGTAACCACCAATTTAAATATAAATCATATTTCACAATACAGTTAAAGTGCAAAAATACACATGAGTTTTTTTTTCCAAGAGCGCCTAGTACCACGTGCTTTTTTTTTTTTGCGAGGGAAAAATTTTCCCTCACAAATTTGAATTTTGTGGCGGAAAAAAGTTTCCCTCGCAAAATTTGAGATTTTGCGAGGGAAAATTTTTCCGCCATAAAATTTGAATTTTGTGAGAAAAAATGTATTTTTTCCGTCACAAAACTGATTTACGAGGGCTTTTTTTGCGACGGACACTTTTCCGCCGCAAAATTATTTTGCGATAGAAAATGCTTGTTTTACGACGGAAAAATTTCACCGCAAAAAATGAATTTTCTAGTAGTGACGTCCGTTAGGATTCTAAAGAGATTTTCTCATAAAATTACCTCTTTAAATGGACCGAAGACCATGATTGGAATTTGGAAATTTGGAATTGTTTGATGAGAATGAAGAATCTATCGTTTGGATATTACAATAATAAGAGAAATTAATTCGTCACTACTTACCACATATTCACATGATTTATAAGGTTTTTGTAGTTTTTTTTTTTTTATCCGGGCCGTAGTCCCTATCATTCAGTTACAGGCATTAATCTATGATTGATACAGATGTCCACTAAGGTTTATTTAGAATGATAATTACTAATTAAAGCCTTCAAAAATAATTTTTCCAACTTGATATACAAAATATTAGGTAAGTATTTTTTTCTTGATTTGTGTAAATGTACTTATGATAAGCAATTACAAATAGGCATTATAAGATAAACAAGTTGTCACAAAATACAAATTATTATTATTATTTATTGAAAGAAACCGTCTCCTTACATCTATATATTTTTCGATCTAGTTGATTTTAATTTTGCAAAATCAATCTGTGTAACCTCGTTTTCTTACAAATTACTAATAATTTATGAGTATGATGAGTAATACACACACATATAATTGAGAAAACAAAAAATTGTGCATGTTTGGTATAGCTTTTAGGAGGAGAAATCATGCTTATTTACTATTTCAATTTGGCTTATGGGTTTTTTCCATTTGGATGAAAAAAATTTCAAATTTGGCTTGCTCTGCCTCGGCCATAATATAATTTATTTCACTTTATGGGTAACTTAATTTACAATCGAAAATTAGAAAAAATTAATACAACTCACTAAATTTCACCTCCTCTATAATTAGGTCCAGCTAGCTAGCTTTTCTCATTTTTACTGTTGCTAATGGGCTTGTTAGGGATACTGATGAGAAAAATGATTTATGGAAAAGTCAAATTGGCGATAAAAGTCATATTGTGAAAGGGTTAAGGTGCAACAATACACATAAGCTTTTTCCCTAGGAGCGCCCAGCACCATGTGCTTTTTTTGTTTAACAAAAATACACACGTGGTTACCATTTTGGAACAAAAGTCATATCTCACCATTATGTTACTGTTCACTTTGTCTCTTTCTTTCTCATCACGGTGAATTTTTGTGAGGGAAAACAACTTTCCCTGGCAAAATGAAAATTTTTGCGAGGGAAAAATTTTCCCTCACAAATTTGAATTTTGCGACGGAAAAAGTTTCCCTCACAAAATTTGAATTTGCGAGGGAATTATTTTCCCCCTCGCAAAATTCGAAATTTGCGACGGAAAAAGTTTCCATCGCAAAAATTCACATTTTGCGAGGGAAAACCTTTCCCTCGCAAAATTCTAAATTATTTAAAAAAATAAAAAAAAAATCCGAAAAAACAAAAAAAAAATTCATAAAAAATGTAAAAAAATTAGAAAATAAAATAAATTGTATATCATAAAAATATAATATAATGTTCCAAAATATTACGAGTCTACATTGCAAAAACAAAATATTACAAATATAATGTTCCAAAATAAACTAAAAAAACTCTAAACAATAGCAGTCTGGTCATCGTCACCATCAGGAGGCAGCTCCGTACCCTTGCCCTTCGATAAGGATTAGAGAAATGTTCGCATCTCTCTAAGCATCTGTCCTTGCTCCCTCATTGTCTGTTCTAATTCCTTTACCCTATTATCTTCTGCAAAACCAACATTACAAAGTCAATTTATTTATCCTACTTCAATTTATTTGTCCTTCAAGACCACCTCTACTACTGCCGTGTAATATATAAATAGATTTCATTCATTTGTGTTTTCATTTCTTCAACATTTTTACACATAAACCTTTAAAAAATTTCAATTTATTATCCAACTCATATACATCATACAGCAGAATCCAAAAGAAATCTAATTTCATTCTTTAGGTAGGCAAAATAAGAATACTTTGTATAATTAATTCATATAAAATAATATTTGTATTTTTTATCCCTTTCATTTTGATAATGTTTTCAAGGAATAATATAGCAATTTTTTTTTTTAATTTCTTAACTATTGTATTGTTTTTAATTGAATAAACATGCAATTAAGATAACATTATTTTTTGGAACAAAATAAATGACGTAATACCATATTTTTATTTCAATTTAGAGAATTTAAAGACAATTAGTTTATATACACTATAATTATTAATTTTTATATCCTATAACATATTTGTATATTGTTGGGATTGCCCAGAAAATATTTCATTGCAAAAATAACACTAACTACCTCAAACATGGTTAAGGACTAAAGTATTTTAGAGTAGATCGTCGGCAATTTCTTTAACAATATGCAAAACCTAAGGCATTTATACATAGCTAGAGCAAGAATTTAAAAATTGAAATCATATATTGCACAAATGTGTGACGGAGAAAGAATAAGTTACCCACATTAAGGATTCTACAAAAGATCATTAAAAATAAAACATACCCGTTGAAGTTCATAGCTTGAGGCGGAGAAAGAAGAGCAAGAAAGGCAGATAAGGGCTCAAGATGGAGGTGGCTGAGCTCCGTGGGACGGTGGCCGGACTTGGTGAGGAGAGAAAGCTTCAACGAGGACGGATGAAGAATAAGCTTCAGATGTGCGAGAAGAAGAAGAAATAGGGGGGTTTTAAAAATTGGTTTGCAACGGAACGACTTGTTCTATCGCAAACCGGCCTGTTTGCGACGGAACATGGGGCTCCATCGCAAAACTGCACCGACAGTTTGCGACGGAACGCCTTGTTCCGTTGCAAACCGCCGCAATTTGCGACGGAACAAGTGGTTCCGTCGCAAAATGTCGGTGGGAACTGACAGTTTGCGGCGGAACAAATTTTTCCGTCGCAAATTGCGGCGGAAAAAGTTTTTCCGTCGCAAAATGCGGTGGCAAAATTTGTTCCGTCGCAATTTTTTGTGTGGGAAATACCAGTGCCGGTGGAAAAACTTTTTCCGTCGCAATTTGCGGCGGAAAAAATTTTCCTCGCAATTTGCGGCGGAAAAACTTTTTCTCTCGCAAATTGCAGCGGAATAATTTTCCCTCGCAAATTCCGTCGCAAATTTATTGTTTTCTAGTAGTACTAAATTTTTTTAAAAAAAGTCTTAAAAGAATTATGATGTCATAAAGTCCTATTGACAACTCTTTCAATAAGAGATTAACAACTTCATTTATAGGTTTTAACAACTTTTGATATTTTTTCCATATCAAAATTTTTATTTATATTTTTTTAGTCCTTTGGGACTTAAAAGGATTTTCCCCAATTTCATCGAGTTCATGTCACTTCAAGACCGAACAAGCACACTACTTCATATACTTTGTATATATATAGACAGACCCACAGACGTATGTATAAAAAATAATAATAAGATAGGATCCAAGGAGTGTTATTAGATCAACCCAGGATCGGACCGTCCCCGGATGAGGCATTCATTGGCTGATAACGTAGTTAATTAATTAATGTTAATATCGTACAGTGAATTGAATTACGTTTGGTGCAGTCAATTCAAAACAGAATTGTCTATATGTCTGCCGTGGTCAAACAAATATTAGAAAAAACGACAAATGAATGTTCTTTCCCTTTTAATTAATTGGGAAAAATAGCTCCTGGATGTTCAGCGCAATCTACACTACAAGTCTCTTATCTCATTTTCAAAGAGAGACGAGAAAGCCTTCCCCAGAAGAAGCATGTTCCTCGATGAACAATATATATTATATTATATTTATATTTAACAATTCGGTCTGTCTTTACGTGTGGTATTATTATTATTATTAATGATCAATATTGGAGTGGGGATGCATGAGAAGATAGAGAGCAATGATAGGGAAAGGTACGTGGATGATGGCAGAATGCAGTAGCAGACTAGCAGCTGATAATGGACATGCTCCTTCCCTTTACCTAATTATAATAAATACGTTATTAATTAGTTGTACTAATCATCGGATAATGAAATCCTTCCTCAAACCCGTCACAGCAATAAACGAAGTCCACGAATACAAAATCATGCAGTTTCATTCTTCTGGAAAATACATGCTCATATATAAGGAATCATGATCGATTAATTAAATATAAGGGGGGGAAAAAGATATGAAAGGTATACTCTCCCATATTATTATATTTTGGGTTAACATTATTATTTGTTATAGTTTCATCGAAGTTTAGTTTTGCTTATTGTAGTTTCATATCGTTAATTTCGGTTTAATATTTTTATAAGTTTTGATCTTAATTCAATGAATGATCATTATATTTTTAACAAAGTTTAATTTAGGTATAGTCTCTATACTTGACCTCGGGCCAAATATTCCTTATGAAACTTTAGAGATCAAAACCGACAAATTGAAAGTAAAGAATTAAGATCAAGATTTGATTAAATTGTAAGAATCATACCAACAGTTATATCAACTCATTATATTTTTTTATGTTCTATTATATGAATGTAAAGAAGATGATGTTAAATACAAGCTCAAGCATTATGAAAAGAGAGAAAATGTGTGAGATTATTCACGCCTATTATCGATAACTTTCAATATATAATATAATCCTTCTGGAAGATATGATGCCATATAGAGAAATACTTATATACTTTAAGAATACCACGCCATATGAACTTTTTCTAATGAAAACATGGTAACTCAGATCATTTTGATCCTAATTGGGTGATAACTCATGACAAATTCACATTTTAATTTGTTTCTAAGAAAATTAAACATCTTAATTTAGGGGGAAAAACAAAATGATCAACCAATATTTTGTCATAAAAACAAAACAAAACTTTATTTTTTTCATATGAG
The DNA here is from genome assembly GCA_037074495.1 of Acacia confusa. Taxonomy (NCBI): domain Eukaryota; kingdom Viridiplantae; phylum Streptophyta; class Magnoliopsida; order Fabales; family Fabaceae; genus Acacia; species Acacia confusa. The sequence continues at coordinate 37,650,369 of CM073502.1, read as the reverse complement.
TTACCGGCTAATTAAGATCAAAATGATATTAGTTATGTTTTCATTGAATATAGTTTAGATTACATGATACTCCTAAAGTATGTACATGTTGAAAAACATGAACACAAGCAACCACGACCCCACTAGGCTTGTTAGGCTTTGGAATCAAGTAGCGAGATGTAGGTGAAATTGAAAAGTCAAAGTAGAAGCTCGTACTTGATTCGCTCTCTTCCCATTGTTGAAAAATATAGTTGAACCAATTGATCACCTTCAATAGCGGATTTTGAGATAAATATTTGAGGGGGCCAAATGCTTACTCACTAACTAATTAAAAAAAAATATTTGGAGGGGGCCAAATGTCTAAATTTTTGGACCAATTGTATTAAAAAAATATATAATATTCAGGAGAACTGTTTTTTTTTTGAGGGGGTCCTATCCTAAGGAAGATCTGCCACTGATCACCTCCAACACCACCCTCTCTCTATCTTGACTTTCAGCTTTAGCCTCTTGCCTTGCAAGGTGGTCCTTGCTAATTCACACCGGATTCTTACAACATAAATTTAGACGATCCAAGTCTTGGATAAAGACACTATTTTTAAGAGTTATTTTGCAGCCTCTAACAAGGAGAAAGCGGCACTAGCGAAAGATAAACGTGAAACAGCAATAAGCAATAATAGAGTAGGAGAGAACAATTTTTCGATACTATGACTTCATCTACAGCATGCTCTGCGTAGGCAAGGGACACAAAAAGGGGATGGGCTTGTACGTTGATAACATAATGCTCAGGGAAGCGGTCGATCGTTGGCTAATTTTGGTCACAACGAGTGATGAGTTTTTAAGTCCTAAAATTTTAAGTATTTTTGCTAATCAAATTAAAGTGCCTGTACCATATTGGAGAGGGTGGAATCACCAGATTTCCACTATGTTTACTTTTTGGTGGCTCGTCGTTGTGTGTGAAAGACCATCACTTCTCTATGCTTTTTTACAAACCCATGATAATATGGTGATATATATAGATTTGTAATTTTTTATTCCCAAACAATGTAAGACTTTCTTCTTTAAAACACCCACACTTATATTTACAACAGTAATTTATACCCGCCCACCACTGTTCTTTGAGTGAAGAGGGGATCATTTGCCCAATTTTTCCGTGGGTTATGAAATTCCTACGTTTATGAAAAATAAATTTTTGAATTAAAGTGTGCTTCTATCCTAATTCCCAACAACTATAATTATGGAGTACTTCTTCGATGCTAAATATATAATATAGTTTGTAGTATAAAGTATGTTATGTATTTAGAACCGAGGTAATAGTATATGTAGCATATAATATTTTCAAAATTGGTGCAAATATAATATTACTTGTTTTTAAGAGTTTATATATATTATAATTAAGTTAGCCATTCATGTGATATAGTACGTAGACTCTTTTTTTTGACCTCACATCGAGTTAAACAGTGCACAAATTTAAAAAAAAGTGTGTGTTATATTACTTTGACAATTCTTAAGGGTGTTAGTGGCTTAGTGTGTGTTATATTACTCTGACAATTCTTGAGGGGGTTAGTGGCTTAGTGCCTATAGTTTTTTTATTAAACAAAAAATCTGTAGAAGAAAAAATGCTTTCCAATTCCCAACCCTCAATTTTATGCATTAAAAATCTTGTTGAAAGTTAGGACATAAGATTATAATGAAATTGTACCCTAGTAGACCTGCCTCTATATATGATTAAGCATTGATTTCCTTGACATCATGGAAGATTAAAAAGAATAATCAAGTTTGACGGATTTCCAACATGGAAATGATCTAAGCTAAAATAAAAACAATGATTCTTAAAATTCTGCATTGATCGTTTCAAGGTCCTAAACTGTTGGTGCAGGATATATAAAATAATATATGGGAGTTATTATTTGGCTGGGCTTCATCAGAGCAGCTGCAATGTGTGCTTGACCACTAAATTGCAATTTTTCTATTTTCTTTCAAATGCCCCGTCAAAGGCCAAGTTTTGGACCCCAATCCATGTAATTGTCAAAGACTCCACTATATTATTACAATAATGCACAATATATATATGTGTGTGTGATGGGACTTCAAATTAAATTTGTGATATTGCAGGTTGCAGCTAGGAAGTCTTAAACTCAATATATCCACAATTTTAATCTATTTTTGTTGTTGTGCATGGGGAGGTTTATTGAGAATAAAAAAATTAGCAAGTAGGTTTCCATATTTACGTGGTACGTACGTAACCTAATGATACTAGGTTTTTCTTCTCTATTAAGAATGGAATTTTGAATCTGACCGCTTTATTAGTATAATGAGCATATGATTTATATGACCAAAAAAAAAAAAAAACGCGCAAATTTAATTGGAGAGAAGTCTTCGCTTACTTAGTAGTGTAGGTGTACATATTATGGAGATTAATCTAATTCATGGGCGAAAAACACCCACTTCTGCTGAAAAATAGATAAATTATTTTACAAATTCCTATAGGTTTGCCCGATTTGTTTCGGAAAATTAATCTTTTGATCCTTATAATCTTGATTAGACTGTAATTTAGTCCCTAAAGTTTTAACCATTTTATAATTTAGTTCTTATGTTGTAAAGTAAAGATGATGAACTATATTATAAAATAATTAAAATTATAGGAATTAAATTATAGTGAGTCAAAATTATAGAACTGAGTTATAATCGAGTCAAAACTATAAAGACTAGGTAGGATGTATCGAATCAAAGTGTTGGGTGACCCATTCAACACAGGACCAAAAGATTCGTCCTCATTTTTTTAAAGAAAGACAAGGGTATCAGCCCATCATCTTCACATCACTGATCATCATCAACACAATAACAACGATAGTGTCCCTGTATGGGAACTCTACCACTCCTTCAAGAGTAATATCAAACCTAAACACAGTTCATAATCATGACTCAAATTAATTAAAATTAGCCAACGAGTCCACAACAAAGTTATCTTCCCTATAAGTATGAACAAAACAAATTTGCATACTCCTATTACAGTAGTCTCGCAACCACAAACATAATATCCTATTATGAGACTTACCATCCACTCAATGCATTTTGCAGTTTTTGAATCATATTAATTATGTAGTGAAATCACCTTCTACAATAAGCTTGAAGATTCTCAAATCTTGGGCATACTTTAACCCATGAACTGGTCCTCGTAATTCAGCACTCAATGAGTCACAGCGTTCTAACTTCCTCACAAAAATCCAGTTGTACCCAGCCATCTATGTAACAAGGTTTATCTTGAGAGAGTATCAATATGGGTAAATTATGAAAAGATTAATAAATGTAAAAAATTTGTCTCATATTTAGGACCAAAATTAACTCCATAAATATATCTTATATTAAAGATCAGAGGAGTAATTTTTAACCCGGCCATTGTAATTATTTTTTCAATAGATTCTTACAATTTCACACGATTTTAATTAATTAATTCCCTGCAGTTTCAGGGGACTGATTAAAAAAATTATGGAGACCTAATTAAAAATTAAGCAAAACTATAAACATCATATATTAAGAAAAACCATAAGGACTTGATTAAACATTAGAAAACTATAAGGATTTGATAACAATAAAAAAGTGTAGATGGCTAATTAAAAATCGAATGAATTTATAGGATTTTGCAAATAAATTTTCATTAAAATATCAATAAATTTAAATTCATTTACTAAAATTTACGCGCATGCACTGCACAAAATGCCACATTGTAGTCACAGCTCACAGTCATTGAATTAACTTTACTATTTAATTTGTATTTACGATGAATACTCTGAAGACAAATTATCAAAATAGTTAAAACAACAAAATAAAACAGCCAGTTTTGAATTGTGAATAAAATATGTTATTAATATTAATCCATTCAAAAAAAATGCAGAATCTTCATAATTTACATAGTCTATGAATTACGTCCAAATGATATTTATAGATTCGATGCTCTAAAAACACTTATATGACAATAATCTCCCTTTCAACATTGGTTTTTCAAGAACTATATCAACTCTATTATTAGTTCTTCCGGAACTATATTTATAATATTTCTTTATTATTACATAAAGTTTTCCAAAAACTGCCACAGAACACTTCAAGAACGACTATCTCCTCAGGATGTTTAATATCTCTTTAGGGAAAACATTACTCCACAGTCACACACACATATTCGATACCATAAATTTTAAGAGATTCATAAAGGTAAAATCAAACTACATAGAGATCATACTACAACGACATATGATAAATTGAAATAAAGAAAATTTGAAGGGAATGGGAGTACAAATATAACATACGTTGTCAACATTATGCTCTAACGTTTTCCAACACAGTCAATTGATATAAAATGACCACAAACATATGAGTAAATATATAATAGAAGGCATGTGATGTAAAGAATCTCATCAACAAACATACTAAAGCATCTTTTATTTTACTCAAGAGCTTTTCGTCGTAATATAAGTATTTTAACCATTGACGTTTTGGGCTATATATTATTTATAGTTTTTAAATAATCATTGCCTTATATAGATTCGGTAGAGGCCTGTGAGTCACATAACTCTTTTAATGTGATCATAATAAAAATTAGTCTTCAAAGACTATTACTTTTAAATGACATAATAACTCTTTATGAGTAATTAGTCTTCAATACACTTTATAGTGCAAATAATTTTATTTTTCAAGTTATGGTCATTCGATATTTTAATCATAAGCCCTTCATGGCTTTACTCAGAGAGCCACAATTTTCCTTCCCATGCTAAAGAATCGAGAATATAATGAGTGTCAGACTTGAAATTATAATATTAATAAATACACAAACCGAATACTATAAACATAATTCCCAAAGAAGAGAGTAACATATTACTTTAAAATTAAAAATTTATGGCTTGATGCCTTTAGTTCTCATAGTTTCATACCAATTAATTCTCATAGCTTCGAGCTAATTAATCTTAAGATGAGAAGTTAAATCTATATAACTTTTAGTAATTTATCTTCAGTATATATAAAAGTTGTATGTCTTCTAATCATATGATAAGATAAAAGATGAAAAGTTATATGGTTTATTACCTTTTAGCTTCATGATAAAATTGTAAGGCTCCTCTCACGTAATAAGGATAACTATTTTTTTTTTTAATCGCTGATTCTACCTCTGCTAACAAATTAATTAATAATCCTTGTTTCCGTGATTTACAACCACCGCCTTATTACAAAGACGTTGAGGCAGAGAGGCAGAAGTGCTTGCTCTTCCACTTGCAAACCATCTTCTCCATCTTTTTTTGCTTCTCAAATAGAGGGTTGAGGAAAATAAGCTCCCTTTTACACAATATGCACGATTCAAAATTGTCCAAGCTGTGTTTAGCAAGGTGAGGTGAGAAGAAAAAAATCAATTCGTATAAATAAAAAAAATTAATAAGTATAAATAAGACGCCATAAACTCATTCGATAGAATCTAGTACTGATAACATGTTATAAATAAGTAGAAAGATAAGAGAGAAATGAGAGGAGAAGGATAGAGTAATTCTTATTCAGTATTTAAAGTGTGTAAGGTAGGGATAAGCATTCAATTTTTCAGTGCTATGTTTGGTCAAAACCAAAAAAACAGGCATTTTTCCAGACCGAAACCAAAGTAGATAAAAAACTGAACCAAATTAATTGAAATAATTTAGTTCGATTTTTCGGTTAATTCGGTTTTTAGGCCTTCTTGTTTAAGATGAATTTTGTGAAATGACCAATCTACAATATTATACATTACAATACTATAAACTCAAAACCAACTGAAATACATGAATTACGTGAAATGACAACAAAGCTTCCTGCAACTTGCTTTACCTACTGAAATGGCAACATGAATTTGTCCCAGTAAGAATTGAAAGGAAACAAAAAAAAAATGCACATACAACACCATTTACGTCATTCAGTTTTAACTGAAATAATTTTAAAAAAACTACACCAACAACTGAAATAAGCCTATTCTACAAGTTTTTTTAAAAAAAAACAAAAAACCAAAACCAAAAATCCAAAATAGACTTTGATTCGGTTTAATTTTCAATTTCGGTCATGATTTGCTCGCCTCTGTTCTAAAATACATAAGACATACCTTCTATTTATAAATGTAACTTTACAATCTTAATAGATTTAATGATAATGAAACTAAAAATAATTGTAAGATACTAAAACTAATACTACATAACGTAGATATATCGACTTCCACACAAATTTTATATTTATAATAGCTACTACTATTAATTAAACGACATGGACATGGCCACACAAATCATTTTAAATCCGATAGAACATAGGCAAAAAAAAAAAAAATGACGACAGAATCCGAATCTCGGGCTCAACTCCTGGACTATTTTTTTATTGACAAAAAAATAAGCCTAATATTGGGCTTAACTTCTGGACTATTAATAAAGGGCCCAATTATAGAGTCAGGCCCAACTGACAGCGAATGTAAATCACCAGCTTCCATGACTCATACCTCGCCTGGAACCCCTGCTCGGTGTTCCCTGTCCCTTCCCCGTGCGCGAGAGCAATCTCAGTTCTGGCGCAAGGTTAGCTGCTACAGCTGTGTGTAACTGTTAAAACCGTTCTGAATCTCTGTTGGAAAAACTAACTTTACTCTGGTCCAAAGGATTAACCTTTCTGCCAAACGAATAGTATCATAGTAACGGTTTATTAGTGTCCAGGCCTCTATCACTGCACCTAAGTGATGGCGTATTGGTGCCGAATCGGGCAATCTAAGTTGAAAATCTTGTCCGCCCAATTTCGAAGATGTTACATTCAGCTCCCCAGCGCATCTTTATTGAATTCCATCATACAGCGGACAACCCGAGTTTCTGAGAGGCCAAGCTGGATTTTTGGAAATAGATCCACTGATGTTTATTATAATGCAAGGTTTTTCGCTGCCCCTGTTCAGGTAAGTTTGTAACTTACGTTGTTGAAATTGTGAAACATTTTGGTTTTATGGTGACAAAAAGCGGGGTGATAAGTTTCTTGCGAATATGATGAGTGATGGTTTCTTAGCGTAAATTTTACAATGTTGAGGCGTGCATTTGTTTGTTCTGTCGGAATTGGTTATGGTTTTCTTTATCCAGTAAGGCAGTGCAATGGTTTTCAGGTTGTGTATAACAGGGTATGATGTTGTGATAGGCATGTATGATTTAGACGGTTCTTCGTGTTGTTATGAGTTGATGATGCATTCTTGAATTCAGGCGAAGAAGAAGATGGACAACAACGGTGAGTCGAGAATAAATGAAGAAATCACTGCTCAGTTTGTCAGGCTTGTCGTTGATGATGGTAAATATATTACTCATCCTGATGTTTGCTAATGTAAATTGTTTGATTTTGTAATATGGTCATCGTGTTTGTGAACGTGTCATGGCTCTTTTCAGTCTTATATCTAATACTTTCACTAAGAATGATTATAATTCAATTGGTAATCAAGTATCAACATTTTAGATGAAGGTTATATTGGTTGTTAATTACTGATTTGGAGAAGGGGAATGCGAGTGCAACCATGTACTTAGATCAGTCATCTTATATTCAAAGTGGTAACATGCTAAAAACTGTGGATTGTTCTAAAAATTTGCCAGAACACAAAGCTACCCGCCATATTTTCATTCAAGGACAATAGCGACCAGGATTAGCAAGAATATAGTCAGGAGCATGCTTAGGAAGTTTGATGAGACTATCAAAGGACTTATGAAGATTTATAGTCGTTTGCATATAATAAATGATAGATGTCTGGAACACAGAGTATGGACATATGCTGCTTTGTACTATTTTAATGGAAGGATCCGTACTTTTATGTTTGGGAGCTTATAAATGTGTTAGTAGGTTTTGTTTGAACTCTGATTTTGCCATTAAATTTATGTATTCTTGCAGGACATTCAATAGTTTCAAGGTTTGAAGCTCTAGAACGCGCTAGGAGGCTCAAGCTTGATTTAGTGGAGGTAAAGTGTTTTTAGGTCTTTTGCCATGTTATCTGAGAATTGTTAAATAGAAGTTCCGAGTTGAAATTGGCAATGAATAAAATATTTAGTTTTCCAAAGGATTTATTGATCTTTGCTATATTTGTGGGGCTTTTGAAGTTTTGTATGATGCACAGTGAGTCTTAAATCTTAAGGTGAGGCAGAGAGACTTTGTCTAATTTCATACGGTGATGAATTGAATTGTCACTAACAACAAAAAGAAGAAGCTTTATTTTCTAACAGTAAAAAGAAGTCTCTTATTTGTGAGTTGTTTGAATCAGAGACAAACTACACTCTGAATATGATGTCTTATTCAACTAGGAAGGGTACAATGTATAGGCTGAAGAGAGTAATCAGAGGAGTAAATAAAGAGATTACAATTAGAGATTATTTTCTAAACAGTGAAGCACTAAATCAGGGATTATGATCAATGGGAGATAATTGTGGTATTCTCAAATCTGAATTGATTTGATTTCCAACATGGGTTATATGGTGATTGCCTCACCTCTATGCCCGCATATAATTTTCTTTCCTCTTAGATTCAGTACATAAGAATGCTTATACTGGACAATTATTAGATTAGATTTGTTCTCAACTCCGTCCCAGGCGCCTCCATAATTTTGATAATGTCGTACAGGTTCAGAAAAATGCAAAACCACCTGTCTGCAAAATCATGGATTACAACAAGGAAAAGTACAAACAACAAGAAAGGGAGAAGGAGCGTTCTAAAAGCAAGGTGCAGTTTTGCTGCTGCTTACCAGTAAAAATTATAGATATTAGCTGATATTTGAATGTGCTTGATATTGCTATCATTTGTTAGTTTTTTTTTTTTTTTTTGTTGGGGGGGGGGGGTTAATAAAAGAATTAAGTGAGTGGGTTTTTGAGAGTTCACCAACGTTAAGGTAGGCCTAATTGCTCATAGAGCAGTTATAGAGGACAGAGGTGCTTATAGATTTTTTGCAACGAGATAGTGGGACTTAAATATATGCCTTTAAAAGAAATAATGTGGCCTTGGAATTCAACTTGAGCTTGCCCAAACGCTCAATTGTTTTCATCGACATGAAAGGAATTCCGGTGCAAGGTTTTGAAAATGATTGAGGTGGGTAATGTGGTTAACATAGGATGAACTATATATTAGGATGTCATTGTAAAATATAGTGCAAAGTGGCGTAGAGAAGGTCAGGTCTAAAAAGGGCGTTCATGGCTGCCTTACATGTGGCTTGTTGAAGTTGTTATATTATAATAGATATAAGGACTAGATAGTAACCATTGGCAGAGTGCTGCCATTTTCCTGCTGGCTTCAAAAGAAATGTTATTTAGAGCACTGCATTCATGGCTTGCAGCATCCTGATCAGATCTCTTTACATCCCCAATCTACTTTAAACCATTTTGAGGTGACTGGAAAATAGACATGAGAAATCTTTGGCGTGGGACAAAAAATAAATGGACCATGAAAACCTAGAACTTTTTCATATTAGTTGATAGACTAATTTGTGTATCAGGTATTTGTAAAGCCGGGATGGTTGACAAATAAAATGTTTTACTGCAGGGCAATGTGGCTAGAAAATTAGCTTTTGCATGTTTTCTTTACTCTAATTTAAAAAGATGATCTTCATGTATATGTGTTTTGTGTGTGTGTGCCCGCGCAACGTTGTATTGATATGATATCTATCACATGCAGTCAGAGTCGAGTTTGAGAAAAGGGGCTGGCAAGGAAATGCGCTTTTCTGCCAAAGCAGTAAGTTCGTTTTCCATATTCCTTTCTTCCCTAACTACATCTTTCTTTGTCCCTTAGTCAATTGTTGGTCTTAAAATGTCATTATATGTTTAGTTTTTTTTTTACCTACTGATCATTAAAAAAAAAAAAAGAAAGAAAAAGAAAGAAAAGAAAAAAAGAAAAAGTAAATTTCTTGTTTTGACATGTTTATCTTGTGTCCGCAGGAATTAAAAGACCTGAAGATGAAAGCAGATATGGTTAGGAAATTAATGGAGAAAGGTTACCGAGTGAAGGTACTTTTGTCCCCTCAGCATGTGATATTGGATTGGATTTAGTTTAAGGGCATTAAGGGTAGGGTGTTCTTGGATAGTGTTTCTATGATGCCTGTGGAGTAATTAAATGTTGATAGTTCATTTGTTGTAAATTATGATGCGCATTATGCCTCTATGCATCATTGTGTAGCCATCTGTATATAATTTATGATGGTAATTGAATAAATGACTGATGTATCCATGCTTACATCATGTGCTAGGTTTTAGACATGCATACATGATAAGAAGAAAAGGAGATTATCTCAAGAAAATTTTGTCCATAATACATTCATAAAATATATGATATGTTTGGTGGTCTTACGCGAATTCACGGTTATGCAAGCAGTGCAGGGCATTAGGTGGAGCTGGAGATCAGGACATGGAAGGAGTATTATCTCGTTTTTGTGATTTGGTATGTCTGTCGCTTGCTTTATTCCTGGACTTCCTGTCTGAATTGTCTATAAGTAGTGATATATGCATTCCTTATCAGGGACTTAATAGTAATTAATAGTAGGGAATAGTGCACTCATTAGTCAGTTAGAAGAGAGAGAATGGGCCATGACGTGGCCTCAATGAGAGGATATACACACTGTACTGGGTCATTTCCATTTTCGTGAATGAATTAGTCCCTTTTTCCCTTTTTAGTTATATCAAAGGTATCAGAGGCTCTTGTTTGGCCATGGCGCTGCCGCCGCCGGACACGCGATCCCAAGACCGATTGAATGAGCTGGAAAACCGCCTCAAGCTGCTCCACACTACTGTGCAAACTCGGTTCGAATAGAGCTCCCAGGATATCACTGAGCTGAAACACACGGCTGGTCGACTGGAGGAACTAATAAAGATGCTCGAGACTTGTTTCGCACCGCCACCGCTGTTGAATCAGGGCAAACAACCTCTGGGCCTTACTGGAAATTCCGACGGTGGATCTAGCTCCACCGTTCTCCATCGGCATTCCATTCCGCCTTTTGGATCCTTCCATGAACTTCATCAACAGCAGCAACCTTCGCCTTACTTCATTCCCACGAAACAGAGTCGTGTGGAATTTCCTCGATTTGACGGGACTGACTTCCGAGGATGGGCCTATCGATGCAAGCAATTTTTCGAAGTGAATGGTACACCACCAGAGCATCGCATTCGTCTCCTAAGTATCCATCTGGAAGGCCATGCTCTTCGGTGGCATCAAACATTTATGCGTCACCGTCCTTTTGCTGAGGTTCGTTGGGACGATTACTTCAAGCACATGGAGGCTAAGTTTACGAACGTTCGCGAGGAACACCCATTGATCGCCCTGAAGAAACTCCACCAGGGTGACAGTTCTGTTGCAGATTATGAGCGCCAGTTTGATGAGTTGCTTTCGGAAATCGACATTCCAGAGCCTATTGCAGTGAATCTGTTCATCGGCGGCCTTTGACCAGACATCCGCCAATTTGTTTTGAACTTTAATCCATCATCGTTGGCAAAGGCGTCTTGCTCGGCCAGATTGCAGGAGACCACCATCCGAACTCTTCACGAGAACGCACCAGTCCGTGATCGTCGAGTCTCATTTGGGAGGTCTGTGGACATGGGTCTGTCTTCGTCTACAGTAACGGGCTCTAAATCTAGCCCATCACTAATAACCTATTCGGAGTCCTTGAAGCCTCACACGACTCTAACCAAACCACTAGGCCCAATGACCTCATCTTCAAGCTCGGTTTCACTCACTCCAAGTTCATCCGTGACACCTACTCGGCATCTGTCGAAACGTGAAATGGATGATCGTCGTCGGCAAGGATTGTGCTATTGGTGCCCGGAAAAGTATTCCTCCTCCCACAGATGCAAGGATTCTCATATTTATATGCTATTGATTGATGATGAAGAGGAGGTTTTTGAAGACGCAATGGGCGATGCTCAAGCACTCATGGACGGCAGCATCAGCGCTATTGAGGGCCGAGTTAACACATCCACTCTAAAATTACTTGGCAGGGTCAAGAACCAACCGATCATCGTTCTTGTGGATACCGGCAGCACACACAACATTATTAGCGCATCTGTGGTTAAACGTCTTAGACTCAAAATGCAAGAGCGTGCTCCTATCAGTATGACTGTTGCTGATAACCGCCAGGTTTGTCTCTCTAAATGTTGCCTTGCATTGCAATGGGAAATGGGGGGATCACTCTTTTGTGCTGATTTTTTGGTTATGCGAATTGGGGGCTATGATGCTATCCTTGGTGTTAACTGGCTTAAAACTCTGGGACGCTTCTCTATGGACATGGATCTGCGACTTTTTGAATTTCACCAACTTGGTCGCCCTGTCACTTTAAAGGGGTTAAATTCTGGAACTCAATTTTTCTCCGAGGAAGTCCTTAGTCTGTGTGAATTTGTCACTGCCAATGAGTTGTATCTCATACAAGATCAGTCCCAGTTACAATTGAAGCTTGAGGCTGATTCCACCCTGTCTCCTGAACAACAATCTGAATTGCAAACTCTTCTGCAATCCTTCACTGATGTTTTTCAAGAGCCTATTGAGCTACCTCCCTTCAGGGCTTTTGATCACTCAATTCCTCTCAAAGACCAGACCCCCATTAGTTGCAGACCTTATAGATACGGTCTTGTTCAGAAGACTGAAATTGAGCACCAAATTCAACAAATGCTGCTCAATGGTATTATCCGTGAGAGCTCTAGTGCGTTTGCTGCTCCAGTGGTCCTTGTTCAAAAGAAAGAGGGGACTCGGAGGTTCTGTGTTGACTACCGCAAGTTAAATGAGGCCATTATCAAGAATAAATTTCCTATTCCGGTCATTGAGGAACTATTGGATGAACTCACCGGTGCTGCCTTCTTTTCTAAACTGGATTTACGTGCTGGTTACCACCAAATTCGGATGAGGCCAGATGATATCGCTAAGACTGCTTTTCGTACTAATGAATTCTTAGTCATGCCCTTTGGCCTTACTAACGCTCTGGCCACCTTCCAGGGACTTATGAATTCGGTGTTCAAGCAGTTTTTACGCAAATTCATTTTAGTATTCTTTGATGATATTTTAATCTACAGTAAGGATTGGCGTTCTCACCTGCATCATTTGACCACCGCCCTTACAATTTTGCGACAACATCACCTCTTTGCTAAGGCTTCGAAGTGTGTCTTCGCTGCCCAGAAAATTGATTATTTGGGCCATTTAATATCAGCCCAGGGTGTCCAGGCTGATCCTCGGAAATTAGAAGCCATTTCTACATGGCCTGTTCCTTCTTCTCTCCGGGAGCTACGAGGTTTCCTTGGCCTCACAGGGTACTATCGTCGATTCATTCGCCATTTTGGATCTATCAGCAAACCACTCACTGATCTGTTACGGAAGAACGAGAGATTTAGTTGGAATGCCGACGCTGCTACTGCCTTTCAGACTCTTAAGGATGTTATGATGTCCCCTCCGGTTTTGGCTTTACCAAATTTCAATGACCCTTTTGTTATTGAAACAGATGCCTCTGGTTCTGGATTAGGGGCTGTTCTCTCTCAAAATGGTCACCCCTTGGCGTATGCTAGTAAGGTTTTAGCTCCTACTAAACGCTTTCTCTCTACTTATGAAAGGGAAATCCTTGCTATTCTCTTTGCTGTTAAGCAATGGCGCTCTTACTTGGGAGGGCGTAAATTTTTCATTCGCACAGATCATTTACCCTTGAAACACTTGTTGGAGCAACGGGACTTGAATCAGGAACAATTCAAATGGCTACATAAATTGTGGGGTTTACACTATGAGATCTTATACCGTAAGGGAAGTGACAATGTGGTCGCTGATGCTTTATCCCGTAGGCCTGAAGGCTCTTGCTTAGCACTTTATGCTCCTGTTTCCCCGCTGTATGATAGGGTCCGTGATGGATGGCTGGTTGACAGCTCACTGCAACTTATTATTCAGGACCTAGAACGCGATCCAGCTTCCCATCCTAAGTTTCTGTGGCAACACCAACTTCTGAAACGCAAGGGTAAACTGGTGGTGGCTGCCGATAGAGGGCTTCGTCGAGATCTCCTCACTTACTTTCATCCAGATGCCATTGGGGGACACTCAGGCATACACGCTACTTTCAAGCGCCTAGCTTCAGTTTTTTATTGGAAAGGAATGGAGAAGGACGTGAGGAATTTTGTGCGTGAATGCACCACTTGCCAACGCTTTAAACCTGAGTTAGTTGCCTCCCCGGGGCTTATTCAACCCCTTCCCATTCCGGAACACGTCTGGTCTGAACTGTCTATGGATTTCATTAGCGGTCTCCCCAAATCTTATTCAAAAACAGTCATTTTGGTGGTAGTGGATCGGCTGTCTAAAGCTGCCCATTCCATGGCACTTAAGCATCCTTTTACTGCTGTGGATATTGCCCATGTATTCATGGATAATGTGGTAAAGTTGCATGGTTTTCCTAAATCGATTGTTAGTGATCGGGATCCTATTTTCTGTGGTAGATTCTGGAAAGAGTTGTTTCACCTATATGGGGTCCAATTGCATTATTCTTCTGCCTATCATCCCCAATCCGATGGGCAAACGGAAGTTCTTAATCGTTGTTTGGAGTGTTATCTCCGTTGTATGACTGGTGATTTCCTTAAGCAATGGACTAAATGGTTAGCCTTAGCTGAGTTGTGGTATAATACTTCTTATCATTCCGCCATCGGCATGACACCTTTTGAAGCTGTTTATGGTGTTTCTCCACCCATCCACCTTCCTTATATTGCTGGGGATTCCACTAATGATGAGGTGGACCGTACTTGCTTGTCTAGGGAGATGGTTCTGCAAACTCTCAAGCAGCACTTGCTCAAGGTGCAACACAGAATGGTGCAGCAAGCTAATAAGCACAGGTCCGAGCGCTCCTTCAGCAATGGTGACATGGTTTATCTAAAACTTCATCCCTTCAGGAGGAAATTACTGAATAATTCTTCTCTGCATAAGCTGGCTGCCCACTATTTTGGACCATTTAAAGTTGTCAAAAAAATTGGGACTGTTGCTTATGAACTAGAACTCCCTACTACTACTCGTGTGCACCCTGTCTTTCATGTTTCTCTGCTCAAACAGCATATTGGGCCCTCTGCTCCTGTTCTCCAGACATTGCCGCCTGTGGATGGTCAAGGTCAGTTTGCTCTTGAACCAGCAGCCATTTTAGGCCGCAAGCTTACCCGTCGCAACAATCTTCCTGTTACCCAAGTTCTTGTTCAATGGAAATTCACTCAGCCTGAAGATGCTACATGGGAAGATCTTTCTGTCATTCGCACTCAGTTTCCTCACTTCCCTACTGTTGCTGATGCTACTCATGAAATCCTTGTGGACAAGGATTCTTTTTAGGGGGGGAGTATTGATATATGCATTCCTTATTAGGGACTTAATAGTAAATAATAGTAGGGAATAGTGCACTCATTAGTCAGTTAGAAGAGAGAGAATGGGCCACGACGTGGCCTCAATGAGAGGATATACACACTGTACTGGGTCATTTCCATTTTCGTGAATGAATTAGTTCCTTTTTCCCTTTTTAGTTATATCAAGTAGTTTGTTTTTTCATATTTTCCTATTTTTGTCCTCCATTCCATTCTATACTTAAGCAGTTCTTTGCAGATAGAAGATGCGTCTGTTGTGGAAAGTGGGCCGCATGTGGGGAAAAAAGAAGCTTATGTGATTGTCAGGCATATCAAATTTGGGCTACCAAAGAAAGGTGGTGGCCGTGGGAAAAAGTTGCAAAATGCAACAGATAAGTCTGATGAGGCTCAAGAGGATAGCGACTTTGTCGAAGATCATAATGAAAGTCCAGCTGAATCAGGGTCTGAGACAGAGGAGGAAGTGCTTTCTCATGGTGACAAGCATATGTCATTCATGATGGACAGGTTAGATAAAAACATGAAAGTATCATGCTTGTTCCATATTCGATTGTTATGATAGTTTCAATAAAGCATTTAATTTTAATCACGATCTGAACAGGGCTAACTCAGCTGATAATGGGAAAAACTCTGTACATAATTCAGAGCCTCCTGCTATGGCTGAGAATAGGTACAGACGGAATAATCAACCATCTATAACACAAGAGCAGCCAACTATGACAGAGAATAGATATAAACAAAATAATAACCCATCTACCACACAAGGCCATCCTGCTGCGACTGATAATAGATACAAACGGCCAGATTCTCGTATGAATAATTGTCCATCTATGGCACAACAGCCTCCCGTAGCGGCCAAGAATAGGTACAAAAGAACTGATCCAGGAATCAGTTTCCAACAAACGACATCACGGCATAATTCTGTTCCAAATAGCAGAGGGCCTGAAGTAAGAGGTTCATTCAGGTCAGCACCCTCAGATTTGAATCAGAATAGGCAGGCCACGCCTGGATCAAGAAACCCAATGCCTCCCTTTGAAGATATCGGCAAGGGTGGTGGAATAGCTCATCCTAGCTCTTCCAATACCCGAAGATCTGGTTATGGTATTTTTAGTTCCAATAAAGGCCTTGATACGCCTGATGCATGAACAAGAATGCATAGGAATAGAGAAGGTTCTCTTATGATTCTGCTCAACATTGTAGCTTGAGTTTCTCAGAAACTTAGACGAGTGTTGAGTGGAGATGTGTGGATGCATTCACACGGGGCATTTTGCAGTAGTTAGCTCAATCATAAGACCCAACACTTCATTGAAGTCAAGCTAGATAGGATAGGAACTATACTATAGTGATGTAAGCAAATGATATTTAGGTCAAATGAGTGTTCAACGAGGCCGGTAATTTCATTTGTTTTGTTTAAACAATAAGGTTATTTATTTACATTAGTTAGCTGGCGAGGATTTTCTTCCACATTTTTGGCCTGGTTGAAGTTCTGCAGAAATGAAGGCCAAGCAAAGCATTGGCTTGGAGTTGAAAAATTTTGGAGGTCTTTCATTTTCCGTCCTTATTTGGTACCGGAAAAGGGGATTTTTACCAGCCTGCCCGATAAAATCTGTTTTCTGGTTTGTGAAATTTTGTCATTTACAGAGGCTTGATTCAATGATTCACTATATGATCTTATAAGCTACTTTCTATATGCATAATTTAGTCATGGCAATGGTTGTTTGGTTGACCTTCATGGAAGCGCCGTAGAAAATGTGCATATTTGTACTTTCGATATGATTTTATGTACATTCTTGTCACGGCTCGAGCAAATTGTAGTGAGGAATCTTTATTTTGAAAACATTACGTCTGAGATCCTTGAGTTTACAATATTTGTAGCGAAGAATCTCTGAAAATTTATTATTTGAGGTGTACAGGATTTGACACGGTTCCATTTCCATCCACCTTTTTCTCGGGCCTATTTGGTACTTAGATTCGGTAGTAAGGGAAAGGACTATTAGCAAGTTCTTTTGTTTGGTATGATGTCTCTGACAAATCTTTTTAGGAATTGAAGTCCCTGAGAGCATCAATCTCTTTCCTTATATGAGGGAAGATAAGATTCTACCAAAATTAGTGGGATCTTAAATTCCTATGTGAACAGTGACACTATTAGACATAATTACCCCTCATAAAATATTTTTTCTATAATGCAAAAAAAAAAAGATTAAATTCAAATTTATTCAATAAATTTGAACTAATGCAATGAGTTCAAACTTGAGGGGAGAATATTTTAGACAAATTCAAATTTGACGGGGAAATTTTAACTTAGTTAAAAAAGTTTAGACAAATCTAAACTTGATAAGAGGATATGCTTTTTTAAATATATTTTAGAAAAACATTGTTTTTCCTTTTCACTTTGAATTAATTATTTTTTAAGATAAAATAAGCATTTCCTGATTTTTTTTTTATCAATTTCTATCCCTCCATTTTCTTCCTACCAAACAATTTATTTTCCCTCCAACCATTTTCCATTTCTTTCCCCCTCTCTAAGTTCCTTTCTCTTCTCAAATATTCCCTGTATCAATCGGGCCAAGGGAGATTGAATTGTTAGCCATTCTCTTGTGCATTCAAATTGATCACTATTGCCAAAGAGAGTTGGCACATATGGTAAGGGATCCAGGACTAGGCCTTTGAGTCGTGGATTCGATCCCCTCTGCCGTCGCTGAGACTTTTTTGGTAGGCGATCTCATAAATCTCCAGTAAGTGCTCATAGAGCCCGGCGCCGTACCCTGATCTTGATAGGGGACTGGTGTCGAACCATTCCAAAACCTTTCTTGTATCAAAAAAAAAAAAATTGATCACTATTTTCACAGCTTGTGATTCTCTTCACTTCAACTTAGTTTGAATATCCTTGTGAGCCTTAAAAACCACCAATATTTGAATTCGGACAGTGCCAGAGATATATTTGGGAGCACCACATATGGCGGCCAAATCTAAGATAAATGTGATTATTCATTTTACCCATTAGGAAACTTGCAACTGGGGAAGTTTTTGAATTTATATATTAACGATGATGCAAGGGGTGTGTTTTAAAATGTTCAGAGACATCCACATTTGATAAGCTTTTAGCCACAAATTAGCTCCCAAGGAACAGAAATCATAAGGCAAAAATACACTTTTCTTGGGAGAAAAAGAGCGTTATATGAGAAATATCAACATTTATCTAGGCTCAGCCCGTGGAACTTAATCCAAACGACTTGACGATTGTGCTCACCCTTTCTGCAAAGCTTCTAGAGGTGATCTTTTTATCTGGTACATGGAATGGGTTTGAAACGGCATCTACATAAGCAGCATGGAATTTCCTGAAAAACTGTGGAGACAAACAATTACAATTAGTAGAAATTCAAAGTATAAAAGTTTTCAACAAATCTTATCCAGTTCATCAGCATTTGGCAGCAACGCATATTGGCTGGATTCAAATTATTAAGAAAACCTACAGTTGAATCATCGAAAGTATACCCACTGGATATCACTAATGAGTAAAGCAATAGTAGCAATTCATTATTGATTAAAGGGACCTCAGGGAAACATGAAAGGTTCACATGCCTAGATGAAACATCTGCGTAACTAATATCAATATTTAAAAATTCGAGCAACAAGGACCATTAGAATTACAAAATTGCATGCACGTCGATTTGATGCAGGCCAATATTGCACTCATGGCTGAATCTTATATTTAAACTAAAGCAAATTTAAACATGACTACCTATTAATAAACTGTACACGTTATTAAACCAAAGTAAATCAGAGTAAAACAAGTTCAATGGCAATAGCTTTTGACCAGTTGAAACAAAATGCCATCGTTTATTGCTCATGCCAGGCATCACAGCAAGTAAAGAAAAACTTTACTTTTCAGCTAGAATAAGTGCCCTATTCTATAAAATTTAATTGGTGTTGAGGTCGAGCCCATGGAATATGATTCTATCCCATCAGTTTCATTCCATCTTGATGACCTGAACGTTTCTTCTTTCTTTCCTTAAGAGAGGAAGGCTAAGGAAAGAAAATTTAGCAATAAAAAATGTGGGGGCCAAAGTATAACAGATAGTCCAGTAAGACCAATCAAGAGTTATTCCAAGAAACACCAAAGCTTTTTTCAGTAACAAAAACCTCAGGTGTCTCCTTCCTCAGTACAGCATAGTTAAGAGAATACCTCATCAGTACATTCCTTTCCAATGTCAAGAAAACGAGAAAATGAAGAATACTACGCAGTTACGGTGAAGTTGTAGCTTAGGAAAGAAAGAAAGCCAGCAATGTTTATTTGTACTCACGTTTCTTACATCTGCATCTCTGACATCCAGATCTGTTGTCACCAAGATAAACTTCACCTTTGTATTAGTCAGATAACCATAGCTGCAGGTTGTATAATGAAAGAATAATTAAGAAAGACTATTAGTTTTTGTTGTTTTGTTGATTCAAGGAAATTGGGAAGGAAAAAAAAAAAAAAAGGACTTCTCTTCAGGATAGAATAGACAACAAATGTACTCACACCCTATAGTTATCAGTAGGATAGAGTAGACCCAAAAACGCCTCATTCAACGACTTTTTAGGATTGTTCACTGCCAAGAAAAGATATTCAGTGACATAATGCATAGTGACAAAAAATGTGATATGCAAATTAAGAGCAACTACCAATTGTAATGCCCATAGATAGGGGTGAGCATGACGACAACAATAAAGCATAACAATTTGGCAAGATCTCCGGATCAGAGGATTCATAAATCGCAACCATTCCTATATTGGATCAAGAACAAAACTTCATAGCTATACTCTTCCCGAGAAGGGTCACATCTAAAGTAATTTTCAGAAACCCATATTCTCAAATATAAGCCAGATCAGTAAAATCAAGCATAATAGGCAAAATATAAATTATTGCTCACTAACGGACCTCGCTCATCGACTACATCAAGGGAGCAATGGACGATATGATGGAGCTTGAGAGCATCGTCGGCTTCAGTGAAGCTCTGAATATACAGCGGATTGTTCTATCCATCGAGAAAAAACGAAAACAAGAAAAATTTGTGATCTTGTGCAGGGGTAAAAAAAAAAGAAAGCTTATAATAAACGCGAAGAATGCTGGTTGAAATTTGAAGATGAGGAAGTATAGAGGCATACCTGATTACCAACGACGGCAACGCAGACGATCATTTTCTCCGGCTTCACCTCACCGCGGAAGCCGATCCCTGACTCGATCTTCCGTTCTCAATTTTATTTTATAGGTGGGCCGAGTACTAGTGCAATCTGATGTTATCTTGGGCTTAAAACATCGGACAGACCGAATAACGAATAGGAAAGCAAATATGAGTAGACGCCGAAATATTGGTCTGTGTTATAAAACTGATAAAAATAAACAAAAATAAAAGAAGAGATTCTAGAGAGATAAAGTAGAGAGAGAGATTCTCATTGTAATGAATAGTTACAGATTACTTTTATTTATAGAAGGAAAATAAGACTTTAGTGTAATTTCCACTTTAGGGTCATTTGATGTAATTTTCTCTTAATTATATATTTTATCATCCATGGATTGCAATTGTCGTGGGAGGAAAGTGTGTGCGAGAGAATCTTGTGGGAGAAATGGTTTTACACGTGGGTCCCATCAAATAGTAAACTATTATGTGTGGTACTATGCGCGGGTCCCATGTCATCTTGTAATATTTGGAGACCGTGAGTCAATGGACATCCACATAATTAGTATATTCATAACACTCCTCCTTGAATGTCCATTATGAATGTGCCTCGTTAAAAACTTTAACTAGGAAAAACCCAGTGGGATAAAAACCTAGTCAAAGAAAAGAGTACATCATTCATTGATACACTATCCATTGCTGCCTCATTAAAAACCTTTCTTGGAAAACCCAGTGGGACAAAACTTAGATAAGGGAAAAAGAGTACAGCGTGTATCGTCTCCCCCTTTTGACAATATCAATATTTCTCCCCCTGATGATAATATCATATTCAATATCCTTCTGAATATATCTGTCATTTTGTCATCAATTATTGTTTGCTATGAAACATTTATAGAAACATCCAGTTTGATTGTGTACTGCCATTATTCAATATATACCTGCAAGATCTAAATCTTTCAAGTAAAATCATAATAAAATATATCTGAATCTTATCATACATGTACATATGCATATAAAACTTTTAATAAATGTTCATTCAGATAATGATACTATATGCACTATTATTGCTTCATGCAATATATGAATTTATTTAATTTATTATTCTCGAGAATTTGATGCTTCTAGCATCTTGAGTCCTTCTGGGACATATGTGTTTCTGGCGCCTTACGTCCTTCAAGGACATGTGCTTCTGGCACACACTAATATATTGTGGCTCATGATCCTCATTATCATACATTACAGCATATGCTATCACATAAACATAAATATCGTCAACGTTGACTTTATTTTTCGGTCCCATCGGATTTCATTTATAATTTATTGAGATCTCATTATATTCACATATATAAGGTTTTAGACCATAATATTATCTTCTATTAATATCTCTACTGGAGATAACATCTCTTTAGGAGATGACTCTTCTGGAGCTTTTCTTAATTGTCCTCGATTTGATCATCTATATTTTTATAGCCCCTTTTCTCATTCGAAAATTTTATCTTTAAAACCAATGGTGCTGCAACGCTTCAGGTGTGCTTTATAACAATTCATATAGGAGTATTTGTAGTTGGGACATGTGACTTTATCACTTTCTTTAGGTCAGTAAATGCTTCTGGCATTCGATTAACTAAACTATGCAAATGAATTATCTTTTGAACTATTAGTACACATTTCTTACTATGAGGATTAAAATGAGCCAATGATAATTCATTCCACTTTATCACTTTACTCAATCTGCTTATTTTTCTTTTTCTCCCCCTCATTAAATTATGCAGTATAAGTCTCCTAAATCCATAAGTATCCTCTAGAAACATTATTTTGTTTCGTTTAGATACAAACAAGAAGGAGGAGGTGCTTACACAACTTTTATATCAACTTTCTTCGCATATTCATCTATGTGCATTATAATGTAATCATTGCACATTCAAAACTTTTAAGATGGAATTTATTTGGCTCCTGACCAAAAGCCAATTCTATGGGGAGAATTTTGTTGGCTTATATAATTGCTGCAAATATATTCATATAAACGATGTTCTCATAATTATTGATCTATTCATATATGATTTCTGGATCATTCAATCTGGAAATTGCGCGCATAATATATTGCAAACTTCAGGTTGCAAACATCACTGCAAACTTTGCAGGCTTATAATCCCTCATGTAACCTTTTAATATATTTCCAGAGATCCGTTTCCAATAATATTTTCATAATCATTTTTATTTGAGAACATGCAGCACATAATATATGACTCGGATGATCAAACAAGTCATGCCAACTTTCCATATGATTTATCATCAAATCCAATATCTATTTCGGGGGAATCAACACATAAACATTCACAGAAAATTAACACGAATCAACACATAAACATTCACAGAAAATTAACACAAATACTCACACTTGTATTATATATCATTCTCCCCGTCAAGTGTGAGTCCGTAAAAATTAATTCATAGAACTTCTATACAATATTTCATGACAATAGCATATATGATATCTATTTCTACAGATATCATTAAAATTCCACAGATGTATTATCAATACATTATTTTGTTACTCCTGGTAACAAAATTTTCATCTAGAATTGATAAACAAATACATATCAATACAAAATCAGCATCAACCTCATAAACATATTCACGAGCGCAACACTGTGGAATCACAGATGCATTACTATGGAATCACAAGTGCGATATTGCATTATAGGCGCGACATTACAGATTGCCGTATGCATTTAAAGTCAAAAAGAAAAAGGCTCTTGAAAATGTTTTACGCAAGAGCTTTATAGGGAGCAGATCTGCAGAGATTCAACAGGATTTAATTCAGCTATAAATAGAGAAAGGCAAACGGATATGCCTCACAAACATTCAAGCATATGATAACATTAACTACCAGATACTCACTTATTATTTTGCCTTCTAATCGCATATTATTGCAATGGCAGGTCCAAGCAATTACATCCCAGTTTCTGATACATCAGACACAACATATCTTGATGCTTTATTGTATGATGATCAGACAAATCTTTCATTTTCTTCTTTACTATTTTTTGATCCTTTAGACATGTTTATTCCTCCTTCTGCTTCAAATGTACCTACTTCTTCTCCAAGAACAAATGTTCTTTCTCAATCTACAAGGATTGAAGGTACAACTGAAGCAGGATCATCAAGGAGGCCTGTTAAAAGGTGTAGAACTATGGCAGAACTGATGGAATCTACCAATCCAATTCAGCTAATAGTCACGACAATCAATTAGCCAACATTTACTAGTCAACAAACAACCATCAGCCTGCCAGCAACAACCAACCAACAAGCAATAACAGCAAGTCAGCTAGCTTCAACCAGTCAGCAAACAATGACTAGCCAGCCAACAACAACCAGCCAACCAATAACGACCAGCCAACTAGCAACAACAAGCCAGTTAACAACTACTAGCTTATTGGAATGTAGTTGTTGTAATGTTTTACGTGAGATCATACATACCAACAGACTTCAATGTCATAAACTTAAAGTTCATGGAAGAAGAACGTGTATGATTTCCCACGTTGTTTTATTTGAAAATGTACAGGATAAATCTTATAATACTGACAGACTTCAAATGCTTGATTTGACTAATAAAAATTCTAGAGAAATCAAACATTTTCTGACACAGTATTGTATAGATTTACAAGCATCAGGATATAACTTGATGCGTGATCCTGTATTGGCTTATTATGAGATCCTTTTGTGTTAGTTTGGAATGGGCTAAAAACCCAAATGAACTTCGCAGAAGTTCATTTCAAACCAATATTGAAAAACAATCAAATAAAGGTAAACATCCCGCAGTTAGTATACCTTATAATAGTTCATTTTTCAAACAAAATGAACTATATAGAATAACTATGGAGCAACGAGAAAGAATAAAGAAAACCACGCTCCATGATTTAGGTAATTATTTTCATTTAACCCTCGAGGAAGCGAGTAAACATTTAAATATGAGTACTCACACAATACAAAGGATTTATCAAAAAAGAGGGTTAACAGAGTGGCCATACAAAAAATTTCAAAAACGTATGAGGTGAATTGCTCAATTGAAAAATATGTTGCCTCATCTAGATCTCAACTTAAGAGCAGAAAAAGAAAATGAAATAGAATCTCTTAAAGGAGAGATGGTGGAGCTTTGTAAAGGAGTTGAACCACTTGCTATTAAACTTTGTTGAAATAATATTGCCTTTTGTTTAATTGTTTTATTTATAAATATTATTTGTTATAATTATAGAAAACCAATCAAAATAGTAAAACAATCATAATCACTATTTTATTTATTACTTCATTCACTTTTAAGAATAAAGTTGGATAAAAATTCATGATCCATAATTTACTGATCTATTTGATCATGACAAGAAATTAATCCATAATATTTCTTGACTTTTTCACAATATTGCTACTGCAATAGCAAATTGAATATATTTATTTATAATATCAATCATGATCATACAATCCCTTGTCTCATAATTTAAGGGAGTATTTAATGCCAAGTATACAATTTTGAGGTCTTTATACAACTGATGGCATACAAAAATTATGGATCAAGCCTTATTTCATAATTTGTCTTTTGGCTTCAGGCTAACTTGTCTCTTAACTTTAGGCTAACTTGCCTCTTGGCTTCAAACTAATTTATCTCATGGTCTCAAGCCAATTTATGTCTTCTCATAGTCTCAGGCCAATTCATGCCTTATATTTCTTAGGTCAATTTACGTCTTATATCTTCATGGCATTTTGATCTCCTAATACATATGACCTTTAACAATTTATCATGAGGATAAATATAAATATAAGAATAATAAAATAAATAGACGGAACCCACTAATATACATGCATATATTAGTATCGTTGCCATAAATAATAAAGGGGAGAGGGATATAAAGAAATAAATAAATAAAAATAAAAGTAAATTACTAGAGATAAGCATGCTTAATAAATAAAAAGAAGATGAAATAGGAATGGTAGTAAACTCACAGCGAGACCTATCTCATCCAAAGGTAAGAAAGAAGATGCATATGCAAATGCAAATATATATATATATATATATATATATATATATATATATAAAATATAGAAAACAGTAAAGAATAAATAAATGGAGCTTAAAGTTGCCACCATGAAATGAACAATAAATGTTATGTTAGAAACATAAAATTAAACGTTATGTTAATAACATAAAAGTAAATGTTAGAAACAGTAAAATAAATGTTATGTTAATAGCATAAAAGTAAATGCTAGAAACAGTAAAATAAATGTTATTTTAGTAACATAAAGTAAATGTTATGTTAATAGAGCTAATAACAATAAAAATTAGTAACAAATATTATGCAAAAGTAAATATCATGTCTAGATATATATGTAGGAGGTAAAACCATCTATATAGAAGCCAAAAGAACAAAAATGTAAATTAACTGTAAATAGAAAAAAAATGTAAAAATTTACCGTGAATAGTGAAAATTACTATTCACTATAAATAGTGAATAAGGTAAGATTACTGAAAGATTAAATTTAAACTTCCATGTAGGAGTCAAATGAACAAAAAGTAAAAATTACTATGAATAGTAAAAATAAAATTACTATGAACAGTAAAAATGTAAAATAGTAAATAATCTCAAATCTTAACCATGGAACCCGATATTAAAAATAATCGGTAAAAGTAGAATTTTAATTCCATATAATGGTTAAAATTATTCCAGATAGATAAAATGGACATATAATGAAAATATGAAGGATAATAAAGAAATACTACCTTTGGTAGAGCCTTCGTGCTGATAACGTGTTATAAAACTGATGAAAATGAACAAGAATAAAAGAAGAGATTCTAGAGAGATAAAGTAGAGAGAGAGATTCTCATTTCATTGTAATGAATAGTTACAGATGACTTCTATTTATAGAAAGAAAATGAGACTTTAATGTAATTTCCACTTCAGGGTCATTTGGTGTAGTTTTCTCTTAATTATATATTTTATCATCCATGGATTGCAATTGCTGTGGGAGGAAAGTGTGTGCGAGAGAATCCTGTGGGAGAAATGGTTTTACACGTGGGTCCCATCAAATAGTAAACTACTATGCACGGGTCCCATGTCATCTTGTAATATTTGGAGACCGTGAGTCAATGGACATCCACATAATTAGTATATTCATAACAGTCTGAACTTATTTTGGTGAAAAAAATTCATGACTAGAAAATTAATTACTGTTGAGTTCACATTAGGTGCCAAGCACTTATGTGCCTATCTCTCTATTAGAGGGATGGGCATATTTTTTTAATTTTTTTTAATTTTTATATATTGTATTTATTTATATTTAAATTATATGCTGCTTTTTGGAAAAGAAAAAATTCCACCTAGTATCTCAAATTAATTAGTTTTCAGTTTTGCATTCAGTAATATTTATCTGTAATACCAGTATCATGAAAACTAATTAATTTGAGAAACTGGTTGAATTTTTTTCTTAGAAAACAGCATATAATTTAAATATAAATAAATACAATATATAAAAAAATTTTAAAAAAATATGGCCATCCCTCTAATAGAGAGATGGACACCTAATAGGCACATAAGTGCTTGGCACCTAATGTGAACTCGTTACTGTTACTGGCGCGGTGAATACCTGAGCCTAGAAAAAAAAAATGTAAAGGCAAGTTTTTGGTCATTATTTATCTTTGCAAGATCATTTTCTTTTATTTTTGTTTTCAAAATTGATGATACATTTCTTTGATAATTTAATACCACACTTCTCAAAAGCTAACCAATTTTGTTAATTTGAGCCTTTTTGTGATTATTTACTTACGTTATTTCAAAGCACACACTAATGAAGAAGGTTGTCACGTCTCTTAAGTTGAGTTTATTTAGTTTTGAGTCGTGTTATTTATGATGTATAAATAACATAAAATATCAATACCATTCATTTACATTGGATTATCCATTAATTCATGCTAATTATGTGAGAGCAGTTATTGGATTTGGTTTATAATTAATTGCTCAGAATCTCAATTAGTTTAGCCATGTTGGTTCAGAGGAGACATTAACAGGGCCATAAACACTACATTTAAAGATATGGCTCTATGAATTAAGGAATTTGTTATGAAGGGACAAACAAAAACGTATTTAGAACGCAATAAAATAGAATTTCTTTTTTGGTTGTCTTCAGGGTTGCAAGCAGAAGACAATACGTTCCTTAGCTTCCAAATGCTTTCCTCCAAGGAAATCTTTTAGTTCAAGCGATTATGTTTCCATTCTAGCAACCAACAGAAGAGACATAAAAACTCAACCTACCCCTCTTAAATGGGAAAACAACATTTTTTTTCTTAAAAAGAAGTACAAGAAACCTAGGATATGAGGTAACTTTGAAGAGGTTAATTAAAAAGTGACTCTAATTAGTATGAGTGTGGTGTAAATGGTGGGGGTTATAAGCAGCAGGCATGTGGTGGTTGTGAAGATTATGAAGCTGTTGTTGTTGCTCTTGCTGATGATGATAGTCCCTTATTGCCACTCTATTCTCTGATGCCACACTTGTGCTCATCTCATGATGATTCCACCCTGTACATGGATTCCTCATAAGTTCCATCAGGGATTCCCTCGCCTCTTCAGCTTTTACCATTTCATCCTCCTTCTTCTGTAAGGTTACATTTTTTATCAGATGGACTCGATAGATATAGGATAATTTGACATATAAGCAATCTAATCACTGGAAAGCACTACAGAGCATCATATAATGACAGGATCCGATGTACAGAATAACAATATTTTTGGTGTATCGGCAATTGAAGGGATTTTCTTAGTAATCACCAGTAAGTTGTTTATTTGAGACCGAAGAGTAATTCTCATTGGTTTGCTCAAGCTTTGGGAGGGTTACCTCTACTTTGAAAACATTGGAGACGAGGCCCTTGTGGCTGGTGACGGTTGCATGGATGACTTCGAAGCCCAGATCATAGAATGCTTCCATCAGTTTCACGAACCCACCAGGTCTGTGCTCACAGAACACCTTAACATACATCTCATTCGCTTCTATCACTGCCACTTCTACTTGTGGCTGCATTTCATTTATTCATTCAAATCATACACATCATAACCACGTCAATATCAAATCAACCAGATCGATTTTTTGAATATATAATGTTACCTCCATATGTTGTGTTTGTTTGTCGTTTGGAGCGTCAAACTCTTGTTTTTGCTTCCACATATAGTCGTTCCCTGATTTCCCCACATGAAACCCATTTTGGGTTTTCATTTGATCGGCTTCTGGTCCCATTTCAACCCCAACAACATTATCTGGTAGTGCTTGTTGTTCATCCATTTCAGAATGTTCCTCGAGCTCATCTTGTAGCTCTTTAACTTGCTTCTGCAAATCCTTCACGTACTCAATTGCGTCCCCAAGAATCGATGCTCTGTCCAGCTTGGAAATTCTGGGAACCAAAGACCGAAGATTATACAAGCTATCGTTCAGCTTCTTCCTCCTCCTTCTCTCTGCCAGAAGATTCTTTGATTGATTCCCTTTCCCATTCCTTCGCCTATACTTACCATCATCATCGTCTTCGTTTTGATCGCTGCAATCCGACATCGAATCTGACCTGCCCACCAAGTGTTTGATCAAATCCTTATCGCCCCCTTGCTGATCCTTCTTCTCCATTGGCTCCCCAAATTGCTGGCTTTTGTTCAATAGGAATGAACCTTGGGAATCTTCAAAAATACCGTCACTTTTCATTCCGTTATTTGGGTTGCTGTTGTAGCTATATTGCTGCATCAAGTTCAGTGGTGAATTGCATTGATCATGTGGGGGAAGACTTGAAGTCTCTGATGCTATTGTATTCCCTTCATTCTCATCGCCTAATAGTGGATTCATATTTGTTTGCATATGACTGATTGAATTAACGTCAATGTCGAAGCTCATATCCATATTGCTGTGGGCTGTGACGAAATCGACCACCTGTTGATCTTCCTGCACCTGTTATAAAAGTAGACAGTCTAAATGATGCTACCCAAGAGGATGTTTGTCAAGGTAGAGATATTCAGGTAAAGTAAACTTTATTACGTACTTGCTTTGTCACAAACAGCTCGATTAGTCCCCCAAGCACAGGAATCAAAACCTGGGTCCCAGTTGTTTCCTGCAAAATTGATAGTTCACATATGATGTTAGATGAAAATGTGGAGTCCGTTTTGCTTATACCAGAAGATGAAAATATATGAAAGGAACGTACTTCCAAAGTGTTTGGGTCTAAGCTATTGGAATAGTTCAACCAACTGGGCTGATTGGATAATAGTGTCTCTGCATGAATCCTGTTTCAGGTACAGATTCAACTGGTGAGATACTATTCCATAGGTATGAGAAATTACAACTGGGAGCAGAGTAAAGCTGGGAAAATGAATTTATACCCAGAATCTAAGGTTATCGAAGTGGGGAGTTGGGATAGTAAATCACAGGACTTTGTCCTGGGATGAGGAAACATTGTATCTCTGCATGGAGCAGCTGAAGAAACAGGGAAAAGAAGTTCTTCTCCACCATTTTGGCTACCTTCAGTCCCAGCACAAGAGCATCCCAGCCATTCAAGAAACCTGAATCACACACCACATTAATATTGGACAAGGTCGAGATCAGTGGAGATAGGAAAAAAGGAGTGAGAAGAAGAAAAAATGTGGTTTGAATTTGAATTGATGAGTTTTTGATAACCTTTGGTCCTGGCTTAGTTCCCAGTGAACACAGTAGTCCCAGCCATTCAACCCCACAAGGGGCCTCAGTCTCTCGGACAGGCTTTGCGTGATGATGTTCATGTCAGCTGCCACTGCAGTAATCAGAGCCTAATAATAAAGGCTCTGAGAAGAAAACAAAAACTGGTCAAGAGACTGTTAGATCAGATAACAAAATGAGCAAAAAAAAGTTTCATCATGAAGCCTGTAACTTTTCTCAAGATAGTACCAATGCCTGTACTTTAAAGCACCCACACAGATACATACTAGCCGATAATGCAGGATTTTCTCTTGCACCCCAAAATGGGAAAAGCTACTTTGGTTTGACTGAAGTACGAAGCAAAGAAAGACAAGAGAATGACAAAAGAGAAACGAGAAGAAACAAAAAGTGAGATCCATACAAACTTAGTTGAAAGCAACAGTTAACTGCATATATCCTTGGACGATAGCAAAGTTGTGCTCAAATACATACTGTTGGGAGCTCTGCATATAATGCAATGGAGAAGGAGGAGGAGAAGCCAACAATTAAAAGGCACACACTATAAATCCTTCTTTTTTTGTGTATTTTTAATTTGTTTATAAAAAAATGGAGAAGTGGCCGTTAGTCAGGTAGGTGAAGTGCAGAGGGCGTATGAGAGAGAGTTTTGCTGTGAAATAGTTTAATTGTGGCAAGGGTTAAGGGAAGGGGAAACAAGAAATAAGGAGGAAAGAAAGGAGAAAAGAAAGATATTAGATGAGTTGGGTAATGATGCAGGAACAGATTGCATGACCCAAGATGGCGTACAAAACCTTAACTACCTCACTCAAAAGTATTTCATTCGTTTTAATTCTGGATAGTATATTCTCTCAAAGCTTCAACTACTCTTAATAGTATAAGCAAGTTTAGAGACAGATAGGTTAGGTTGTCCCCTATCACGTTGAAACACAATAACTTGCACCAACTTACAAGCACACAGATACGCATACATAGGCTATCGATCATTCTATAACTAGAAGAAAGTAACATGTGTATACTTTGATTGATGGCTGGTGATGTCAAGTTTAAACACGGACGGTTAGGCTTATAAAGCCAATCAGAATCTCCTTGTTGCCCTACCAAGTTCTTCGCTTTCATCAACATATATAGGCTGCTGTATTGTTCTACCTTTTTACGTATAACTTGTTTATGAATTTGGGTCAGTGACTTGGCTCCTTCTTTTGTTCATTTTGACCCTCAAGTCTTGTGTACTTATATTTTTCAGGGCAAAATCTTCTTGGGTATCAATTAAGATTAAAAGCCTCATTGACCCCTGTAAGGAAATTCATGGTAAAAAAAAAAAAAAAACAAACAAACACACACACACTCGACAGTTTTGATTTAAAAACTCTTAACCGAAAAGTTTAGGGTGATTTCTTATATTTTAGGAATATTTTAATAAATTGTTCAAATCATATCATTCACAAAAGTTATTCTTTATTGCACTGACTTTTGAAATAAAAGTATGGAAGAGTTAAATTTTTAAGACTTATAATAAAAATATGGTAACACTTCTTTTTATTATATTAACAACAATTTTTTTTAATAGATTATTGATCAAAATATCCTACTTAAATAGTTTTATTAAATGTTCTCTTTGGTCTTATTCCATCTCTTAAGAACTACATACTGTTTGGTTTACCTTTCTCATTAACACAACCAATGACCTTTTTTATAAGTACTCAAACCATTTTCAAATGATTTTTTTAAAAAATCTTTTTCTCTACAATAGATGCTAGTTTAAATTTTCCTCACATATGTTTATTAGAAATCTTTTTTTTTTCTTTTATAATCATATATCAATCTCAACATCCTCGTCTCATTTACTTATATTTTATGTTCTTATTATCCATTTAAAGCACAAAGTTCACTTATAGTATTGGTGATCTTATAATTACAGTACAATAGAACTTTCTTTTTAACTTATCATGTACTTTCCGATCTTTAATAACTCTTGTAGTATTTCTTTCTTTAAACCACCCTCTTGAATTATATCATTGACATCTCTAGTAATCTCACGATCTTTTTTGTATAATTAATCCTAAATGTATTAATTTGATCTCTTATTAAAATCAGCAATTTATATAGAATTGGATCTCTTGACAGAATCATTTGTTATGGTACATGAACAACAACATCAATAAAATATTATCCTATTAGGTAAGGTCAGCTATATATAGATTACACAACACTATTATGCTCTATTAAAAATTAGATCTATAGATAAATTATTAATTATAAAAAATTCTACTCTGTAATTTTATTGATTGTTCACTTAGGTCTTCTCTACCCCTTTTTATGGCCATTAACAACTTTGGCCTAGAGTGGAATGCCTCCATCAGTTTCACGAATCCAACAGGTATGAGTTCACTAACACGTTCACATACAACTCATCCCCTTCTATCATTGCCCCTTCCACTTGCTCCTGCAAATCATGAATTTTCAATGCACATATATATACATCATAACGACGTCTCTCTATCAAAACTCTCCAGATGCAGCATCTTGTATATGTGATGCCTCCTTCTGTTGTGTCTGCTTATTCTGTGTAGCATCAAATTCCTGTGTTCGAGTCTTTATTTGATCGGCTTTCGTTCCCATTTCAACCCCAACAACATTATCTGGTGCTTCTTGTTCGTCCACTTCTGAAATTTTCTCCAGCTGCTTCACTTGCTTCTGCAAATCCTTCACGTACTCAATTGTGTCTCCAATAATTGATGCTTTGTCTGGCCCAGAAATTCTAGGAACTAAAGACCGTAGACTTAACAAGTTCGTATTGAGCCTCTCCCTCCTCTTGATCTCTGCTTCAAGGTTCATCGATTTAGTCCTCTCCGCTGCTAGATTGCAGTAGGATGTGACGAAATCCGTCACCCGATGATCTTCCAGCACTGTTACCAAGATATACAGTTTAAATGAGGCTACCTTGAAAGATGTCTCTCGAGGTGAGGATAAACAAGACTATGTTAGAAATATAAGGGGATTAGTTGAATAGTTGGTTAAGACCCATGATTTATATAAAGGTTTTAGTCATTGTGATTAAATGATGTATCAGAGTGCGGAGCTTTCACCTTGTTAGATCCCTATAATTATGGCTTATTGATTAGACATAATCTTTATAGATTACTCATTATATGAGCTTGCTCTTTATTGAATAATACAATTGATTCTTCTTCATCTACCTTCTTTCTCTCATCTTCTCTGATTATACATTTCTTTATATGGTATCACAGGCATAAAACCTGCCCAGTAACCCAAGATCCAGGCCCATGCCACCACATCTTAGCGTCATTTTTCAAGAAACCTGACCATTTGACCGCTGCCCTTGGGTGGATTTCCAAGATGCACGTCTTCCCTTCACGTGGTCCCCAATTCCAGAGGTCGTCCCCAGTTGCTCTTTGTTGATCTGCCGGGCGAGGTTGACATCGTCGAGCAGCCATGATTCGCTAGTCTAGGTCAAGCCCGACAGTCAAGATCGACGGCCGCCGGACGGAGACAGAGCCAAGATCGACGGCCTCTTCCTTTTCACTGAGATCGGCAGTGCTCGACGGAGCAACCACACCGTTCCTCTCATCCACATCAGCGTCGTGACGGCTGATCGCCTGGAGGCAGTCAAGATCCACGTTCTTCTGTCACCGATTTAAATCAGTCTTGAAGCTATCGAAGTCTTGAATTTTGCTTCTTGTTTGCTATGAGTTTTATTTTTTTTTTAATCTGCCATTGCAATTCCACTGCAAAGAACCCCATACCCTCCAGGTCTTCACCGACGTTTGTGCAACCATCGAGGCGTGATGTTAAGCAAGTTATATTTTTAGTCTGTCTGCCATAATGTTGTCTAGAGTCACTGTTCAATCTGATGAAATCAAGAAAGTAAGAAAGGAGCCCACAACGAAGTGGAGCATCCGAGAGTAGAGTTGAGAGCAGAGTTGTTGCCTCGTTTGCGATTCCGGCAAGCAAAGTTGAGAGCAGAGTTGTCGCCTCCTTTGTGATTCCGGCAAGCAGACTTGAGAGCAGAGTTATCGCCTCCTCAAAATTGCTTCTTGAAATTAAGCCTTTCTTGAGAACAGTTCTATCATAGATGCTCAGTTAGAAGAGCTACTGATTGGTGGCTGCAGCAGGGCTTGACTTCACAATCTTCCATTCATTTCTGGCAATCACAAGATTTTTATACAATGCAGGGTTTGTGAAGCAAAGGATAGGATCAAAGTGTTTGGTTGATTAAGCAACTGGTGCAGGAAAGTCTGGACAGGCCACCACAACTGGTCTTCCACCCATCAGCACAGTTCGGTTGGAACAGATGAGTAAAGCATTTTGTTGTATGGTCTTGTGATTTCACAGAAGTAGTATGCCACGGCTGGTTGTTCCCTATATGCACAGATCAAGGCAAGTTCTGGGCATTTTCCTGTTATCTTTAGATTGGGATTTGATAAATTTGCTGAAGTTATTAAGGTAAAAGATGAATCTTGGTTTGATAGAGTGCAGCTGGTCACCCAATATTTGCAAAGGCTATAACTCTAGAATTGGTCTAGCTGACATGATGTCTTTTCTTGAGTTCCTGTGATTCCATTAAATCCATACTAATGTTCAGGCTATTAAAGTTTCATAGCAGTGAATTATATTATGGACATCAATATGGGACCAGTGTACAAGGAATCTTGATCGTCTTGATGAACCTCGTTTTTTTCTTAGTAACCCCATCATCAGTTTTTCCCTTTTCTGTTGGTTGCTCCACTTTCTAGGATTTTTCAGAGACCTGATCATCAATCTTTCGTTTTGCTTGATCCTCTAATTGAGCACCATTATTTTTGTGAGCATGGGCGTCTTGATGGACTAATGAGTTTGGCATCAAAGGCTAGCAACAGTGAAGCACTATTGAGGCTCATTCAAAAAAAAAAGGAACTCAGGTTAATGAATGTATTTTTGTTATGGCAAGGGAGTACATGACTTGATACTTGGAATCAAAGGAGAAGATCAGTCATAGCTCAGGGTTTACATAGTTCATATTTGGAAGCTACGGTCAAAGTGTTTAGTATGAGCACAATGGTGAATTGCATGAGAGAGAAGCATAAATGGAAGAAATCATTTATTGTTTTGTCATTGTAAACTGGTCAATTTAATTCACCTTATCCCCTTATTTTGTGTTGTTCAAGTTGAGCACTTTGTTAAGTTGTGTTTAACTTGAGGGGGCGTGTTAGAAATATAAGGGGATTAGTTGAATAGTTGGTTAAGGCCAATGATCTATATATAAAGGATCTAGTCATTGTGATTAAGTGGTGTGTTAGAGTGTGGAGCTCTCACCTTATTAGATTCCTATAATTAGGGTTTATTGATTAGAGATAATCTTTATGGGTTACTCATTGTATAAGCTTATTGCTTTTTGTTGAATAATACAATTGATTCTTGTTCATCTACCTTCTTTCTCCTATCTTCTCTAATTATACATTTCTTTACAGAGCACAGTAATTTTGCTACGAACTTGCTTTGTTGCAAATAGTTCAACTAGCCCACCTGCCACTGGAATCAATACTTGAGTCCCAACTAGTTCAAGTAGTACTTCATATCGTAGGCTGAAAATGTGAAGTTCCTCTCAGTTATACCAGAAGATGAAGGTTTGTAAAACGAACTTACTTCTGAAGTATTTGAATCTAAGCTATTGGTATGATTAACCCATTTGGATTGGTTGGACGATAGTGTCTCTGCATGAATCCTGTTCAAACACAAGTTCAACTATATTGGAGAATTACTGGGTCTGAAAACTCCAATTGGGGGTATAGTAACAACGCCAGAAAAAAATGAATGTATACCCAGAATCTAAGGTAACGGGAAGTTAAGAGAGCAAAGCAAAACACAGGACTCTGTTCTGGGGTGATGAAACATGGTATCCCTGCATGGAGCAACTGAAGAAACAGAGAAAAGAAGTTTGTCTCCACCATTTTGGCGACTCTCGGTGCCAGCAAAAGAGCATGCATCCAGCCCAGAAAAGTGACCTGAATCACATATCACAGTATTGGACAAGGCCAAGAAAGTGTTATATAGGAATAAAGCTCAAGAGAATGAGATGAATTATGGGGCCTACCTTCGGTCTTTGCTTAATTTCCAGTGAACACTGTAGTCCCAGGCATTTAAACCCACAAAAGGCCTCGATTTCTCAGATAGGTTTTGCATGACGGTGTTCATGTCACCCGGCACCCGCAATGTGATTAATCAATCAAAGCAAAAAATGAGGCTGTGAAGAAACTGAATACCAGTCAAGAGGTTGTTAGATCAGATAACAAATGAGACAGTTAGACAGAGATGAAGTTGCAACGATGGGAAGAGCATATTGCATGACCCAATATAGTTTCACTACTTTAACCAACCAACTACCTCGTAAAAATGTAAGAAAAAAGTTTTTATAAAAAATTAGGATTAACCATGGTTGTTTCTGACAGACAAAATCAAAAGTTTTTATAAAAAAGTTTTTCACATTTAACAAAATCAGAAGTTTTGAACCGTGATGATTCATGATAGTTAAAATATAGGAATTTTAATTTCATTCTAAAATTTAGGTTGAGATCATGATATTTTCAAACAATACTGCACTAATTAACTTGTTTAATAACCACCTTGATATAGTTAGCTCATTCCAAAAATTTCAGGTTATGGATTATCATAGTCTTATATGGCATATAATTCTTCCCCAATTTTTATAAGGCATTTCCAGCATTTTCATGGAAAATAAGGAGAGATTTGGAAGTTATCAACCCTATCATTTCAACTCTACTCTCATCGTTAAATGATCAAGCCAAAGAGCTAATTAAGCTTTGAAAAACACAAACCAACATTTAAAAGGACATGCTAAAAATATACAACCTCTCATTTTTAAAATAAGAATTAGTTGGGGTTAGATTTCGTCATAAATATAAAACCTCAATATACTTTATCCCTCATATTTATCATTTTTTCTGAGCTATCCCTATTGGTTGCATTTATTTTTAATAAATAACTAATTGACTAGTTTTCTTAGTATACTCAAATTAGTTAAACATATCTTATATTAAAGATCAAAGATGGCAATAAATTTTCAATATAATCTTATCGAAAGAACCAAAAAAAATCCCTCGTCCATAGGAACAAAAAGAGTGTTCACTTATCATTTTTCTTTCCTTTTCTTTTCTGTTCACTCTTTTACTCTATCAAAAAATTTGTTGTTGTTTTTTGTTGTTATTATAACTCAATTCCTTTAAAAATCTAACCAATTGGTTAGGAGGCTTTATGGAGAAATTAGATTTTTTTTTTAAATATATAATACAAATGAGGAGTTGCAAGGGAATTAGGCAGGCCTTCAACAAAGTGACAATATGTAGTGATTTTATGTGAAAGCTATCAACCTAATTAAATGGAATTATGTTGACGGGAACCGCCATGCGCACTTCATTAGCGAGACTAGACATTAGTTCATGCCACACTAGAAAGTGAGTATCGACCACAATTTCAAAGAGACGGCCTCTTATATGAATTATAGTTAATTAGCTCGCTTTGGCAAAAAGGAGAAGGAAAAAAAAAAGTTAAGCTCATAATGCTTACACAACAGAGTTGAACTTCATTGGTTTTTGGGAAGCTCTTATTAAGTGATTTGGTTAGTATGTAATTGTATAAGTTCTGCTCTTAAATCTCAGTAATATGAATAATTACGTGTCTAGGATAAGATTAATAGGAAGAGATAAGGATGATATGAAATAAATTCTAATTTTTTTTTCCTTATTTAGAAGGATAGGTACTTCCTCCGATTCTTATTATAAGACACCAATTAACAAGAGTATTGGTCTTTTTTATAAGGCACTTAATTGTTTCCAAGGGGCATTAATCTTTTTTTTTCATGTATGTCATAATTAATAAAGCTAGTAGGTGAGAGTAATAATAATATAATATTAGAGTTTAATACAATTAGTAGGGATAATATTAAAAATTACTTATATTTTATGACAACTTTATTTGACTTTAATTGTTTTTATTCGTTTGTGATAATTGTTAGTTAGTATCTTATAATAAAAACGAGAGGGAGCACTAACAATATAAAATTATAAATGGGATTGATCTCTTAACCTTTTATTTGTAAAAATGTTTGTATGTCACTATGTTATAATACTATTGACTACTGACTAGAGATGGTAATGTTGGCCAGCATACTGGTTGCAAGCATGGCAAGACAGGTTGAAAAGGCCCACGGTCCAAATGGATTGGCATTTAAAAGAGGATAATTAATAAATACTCACAAGTCACAAGTTTTGTTTCCATGGATTATCATCTGTGCTCACTCATGTTTATATAATGTTTTCTTTTTTTGTTAAAAAATGGATTCTATAAACGCAACACTTTCATAAACTATCATTAATTTGGTTGGTAAGGATTTTGTAGAAAAGTGGATTTGAATGGGATTTTTTTTTTTGATATTAAAATTTTAGGAAAGGAGTCGAGCTCACCCACAGTCCAAAGGCAGGACGCTTGGAACCTAGTCCACAAGGGATATTGGCTAGAGAGTACACATGCCTCCACCTCTACCAACGTTACCACTGCTTCCTAGACCCCTAGGATGTCTCCCTCAGCGCCTTGACCAACGCAGGGATCAAACCCCCTCCCTAAAGGTGAGGAAGACCGACCCCCACGCCAGTTGAACCCAAGGACGAGGGGTAAGTGGATTTGAATGTGATAATAGTAAAATGGAATATAGAATTAGGAAAATCTTCCACATGACCCAATTAAACAAAAAAATGTCAAGAAAAGCCCCAACAACTTTTACATGTCAGAAAAGGCCCTAGAGCCTTTTCATCACACATTCACATGTCAGAAAAGATCTTAAGGCCGTTTCTGATATGTGAAATTTGTTGGGGTCTTTGTAACATTTTTTTGTTTAATTGGGCTTGGGGGAAGATTTTCCCTATAGAATTCCCATATTTCTGTATTTTTCTGTGAAAAGAGGTAAAGTCATGAAGCCAATGAGAGTTAGCATAGATGGTAAGGGATCTAAGACTAGACCCTTGGGTCGTGGGTTTGATCCTCTCTGCTGTCGCTGAGACTCCTTTGGCAAACGATCTTGTAAGTCTCCGATAAATGTTTATAGAGCCTGGAGCCGTACCTGACCTTGGTAAAGTACTGATGTCGAACCCTTCCAAAACTTTTTAGTATAAAAAAAAACGGTAAAGTCGTGAAATGGTGTATGGAAGTCAAAGGAGACCAAAAAGGTTATTAGAATTTGAGGCATTTGCATTCACACTAGAGTTAATATGGTCCACATGTGTTTGTTGTAATTTATTTTAAACCCACCAACCCCCTCCTTCCTTCCTACTACTTTCTTTGCGCTCCGTACCTCAATTTCCCCATGCAACGCATTCTGCATCTACTTTTAACACCAATTGGATCTTAAATAAACTTTTTTTAAAAAATAATAAATAATAATAATAATTGGAATACACTCCCTCACTCACTTTTTATAACAATATGATAATCAGTGATGTAAGGAAGTAACTAAAATTAGTTAAAAGTAATAAAAATATTAAAAAAAAAAAGAACTTTTTTTTGGCCCAAGTATAAACTTATTTATAAGGAAATAAATAAGAAAGGCAGAATAATAATAATAACAAGAGAAAGTATTAAAAAAATGTTTTATGGGAAAAAGATGGGGAAAGAAAATAAAATTAATTAGAGAAAAAAACAGTAAAACGTATTAAATGCTCGTACAACTCCAAATAAAATTGTATAAGAAAAACAAAGAGTTAAAAACAATTCAATTTTTTTTTTTATATGAAAACAATTCAAATTTTAAGCTTTTCTAAATGGAAGATGGGGAGTATTAGTCACTTTTAAGAAAACCACTCCGCATCAATCAAACTTATTTTTCTAAAAAATAATACGCAATTGTTTTTTTTTTTTTACTCGATTATACCTCCATATATAACGAATGAGAGAATTCAATTCATATTCACGTTAAGCATCCAGCAGAAAAACAAGACATGTCTTATAATTCATAATCATGATAAATCTATAATTTATATGATCTCCTTCTCTGTCAAATACATTGGATGATTCAATTAGTAAAATTTAATATATGAAACAATATTTTAAATAATATTATAACATTTTCCTTCTGCGTTACGTGTCCATATGCGTATACCTTCGTTGTGATCTAGAAAGGGCGCTATAAATTAATATTTCATAATATGAATTCCTATCTATTTTAAATATTGGTTAGTGCTCAATTGGAAGATAAATGCAGCCTCCGCATAAGGGACATTTCAAAATTTAAGGTAACAATATAACTATTATTTTATTTTGCCAGATGGTTGGTACGGAGTATTATTTATTTATTTTACACGTTATGCTTGAAACGGCGCCCCCAAAGAAATCAATCCAGCTTCACTCTCTCTCTCTCTCTAATCCAGCCTCACTTTTTTTTTTGATATAAAAAATTTTAGAAAAGGGTTAGGCTCACCCACAGTCCAAAGGCAGGGTGTTCGGAGCCCAGTTCGTAGGAAATATTAGTTAGAGAGTACACATGTCTCCACTTCTGCCAGCGTTACCACTATTTTTCAGACCCCTAGGATGCCTCCCTCAAACCAACGCAGGGATCGAACCCCCTCCCTTTAAGTAAAGAAGACCAACCCCACGCCAGTTGAAAAAAAAACAAAGGGTTAATCCAGCCTCACTTGAAAGAAGGGATTTTATTCTTTAATTTTCTTTCCCCTTATTGCAAGGGCCCACGATTGTAAGGAGATAATGCAAACGTCCTCGCATTATTACAATGATAGGCGTTTACATTATAACCACGAGTTCAGGTTAAAAAATATGAAAAATAATAACCACGAGTAGGGGTGCTATAGGGCAATAGGTTAATCCTGATGCAACGTGATAAACGAATATCCCAATTTCTAAATGATGTTACTCATTTTAGAGAATAAATTTTAAAGAATAACTCTAAAAAATCAGGACGGTGTACAGCCTCAAACAGTGATAGTTGTCCCAATACTAGTTAGTAATCAATGTTAGCCTGCTTAATTAATGGGATTAATGCCTAGTCCACGATTTTAATACTTGATACCATTAAATTATAAGTAATGGAAAAAAAAAAAAGTAGGAACTAAAACTCATGAAAAAAATAGGATCCATGGTCATCATGTGTGATTGAAGAACTTAATGTAGTAGATATAAGGTTAAAATACACTTTTAGTCTTTTAAATTTATATAAGGTATATTTTTTGTCTCTTAACTTTATAAAATATATTTTTTGTTTTTAACATCGTTAATGTTATTAACAGAAAACGAAGACGTAGCAAACTCAAATGATGATTATGTAAGCTTAACACTATGTTTGGTTTGAGGGAGAGAGTGGGAGGGAAAGTTGAGAGAGAAACTTTTTCTCTTATCTTTACAAAATAGCCCATATAAAATTTTCAATATTCCTAAAATATACTCTTAACAAAAAAGAATATTATTTTTATTAATAACAATTTGGCCAATATCCTTCCAAAAGATTATTTCCCTCTCACTCCTTCTCATCCCCTCCCCCCAAACCAAACACACTATAAGTGTTAACTGTGTAATTAAAATTTATTGATTTAAAATTTAAAATATCATAAATTGAAAAATATCTAAATCCCTGATAAAGGAGTCATTATCAGAACCCCAATTATATTAGTAATCAAAATATAACAAAATTAGTGTAATAATCTTAATATATTAATTTAATAATCTAAATATCAAAATCTGGATTTCATTTGCAATGATTTTTCAATTTATTTTAGGTTAATAATATAAATATATTATATTAAAAAAAATTAAAACTTAAATATGCTCTGTCAGCTGCACATTCATCAGTTTGAGTTTGTTGTATTAACATTTTCTATTAGCAACATATGTTAGAAATATAGGACAAAAAGTATACTAAATAAAGTTAAAAGATTAGAAGTATACCCCATTTGAGACTTAAAGGATTAACAGTATACTTTAGTCTAGATATGAAGAACTTGATGTAAAAATGGTCCTTAATACAATTTCGATGACAATTTGAGCCTATTACAAGCAATGTTTCCAGAGCTGGGATCAGGATTAGGATGACCTTTTAGGTTTGAGATAATAAAAACATATATTTTTTAAAGGTTTGGCTCATGAGTGTACGAGCTAGAGCCCGCCCACCCTGCAGGGCTTCCAAACTCATGTGCAATAGCAACACCAAACCAAATACAATGAGTAGTGTGGGTCCTGAGCTAATCCTTGGCCAAACCTTAGAATCATCATGCATTAAATTTTAACTATTTTTTCTACGTTTTATTTCAACTAAACAGAATTAGTAAATTACAACAATTAAAGTTTTAATTTAAAAAGAATAAATATTGTTAACATTAAAGTCTAAACAATATACATCATGCATAAAAAAAAAAAGGGAAAATTCCATTCAGGGCTCAAGGTAGGAAAATATTGTCAAAAAAGACTCTAAGAAAAGTCAAATGTCAAAAAAGGCTCTAGGGTCTTTTATGGTATTATTTCAAAAAAATGTAGTTGTTAACGGATACTGATTTTGTTGTTAACGAGGTACTGATATTATTATTAACACTTTCTAAAATAATACCAGAAAAGGCCCTAAGGCTTTTTTTGACATTTGACTTTTTTTAGAGTCTTTTTTAACAATATTTTCCTACCTTGGGCCCTGAATGGAATTTTCCCTGAAAAACATAGTCACTAAGTTATAGGGATACTCTAATTTATCTTCCCATATATTCCTTTTTGAAATCAAAGATAAATTATTGTCCACATACCACAATTACAAATAATTAATGAGAAGACTTAAAAAAAATAAAAATAATTCATATAAATATATCTTGAAAAGTGTTAGTAGTCAACAAAATAAATAGCACAAGATATAAACAAAACAATAGAAAATGAGTCAAAAAATATAAAATTAGTAAGAATATTTATGAAATAAGAAATATCTTTTATAAATTTTAAATTTATAGGATTCTTAATACAAGATATTTTTGAAACTTAATTCTAAGAAAAAGATAATAACAACTAAATATTTACAACATAATAATTAACAAAATATAAATAATCAATAATATTATTATCATATAAATATTGCTTAAAAAAACCTACAGATCTAAAAGAGCCGGCCATTTTAGATCTGCTTTCACTTTTGAGGCAAAAATCTTAAGCCTGACCTTTGTAAATTCAAGGCCTAAACGGACAAACCCGATAGACATGAACCATTTTCCCAACTCTAAATGTGCCCAATCAATATAATACCGAGGGTTAGGGACTTTCTATCAACAAAAAGAATTAATATAAGCATAACTTATTGGTAGAAATGGTAAACGATCTTATTCTTATAAAAAAGGGAAAATAAATTTATATATCAGAAAACATATTTATTAGGGGAGACCAAAAC
The DNA here is from genome assembly GCA_037074495.1 of Acacia confusa. Taxonomy (NCBI): domain Eukaryota; kingdom Viridiplantae; phylum Streptophyta; class Magnoliopsida; order Fabales; family Fabaceae; genus Acacia; species Acacia confusa. Next base: position 37,606,768 of record CM073502.1, on the reverse strand, counting down.
TATATCCTCGGGAAATCCTTTATTAAATAGAAAAACTTAGATAACTAATATACCATGGCAGGGGTTTATACCTTTTTTTTTTTTTACCAAAGGAAACCAAAGATTAGAATTTGAGGCATTTGCATTCACACTACAGTTAATCTGCTCCACACATGTTTGTTGTAATTGATTTTAAACCCCCCCGGGGGCATCCTACTTTCTTTGCTCCGTACGGCGCACCTCAATTTCCCCATGCAAATCATTCTGCATCTACTTTGAGGCCAATTGAATCTTAGATAAGCTTTTTGTTCAAAAAAGTTTGTTTGGATCACTTTCGGGTCCCAAAAAAATTTTGGTACGGTAAATTGAGACAAAATTCCTCTTAATACATACTCCCTTGATCCTTTTTATAAGGCATCAATTATCAATTCTCACAAACCAATAAAGTTAGTTAAAAACATTAAAGTTATCATAAAATTTAAGTGATTTATAATATTACCTCTACTAACTTACCTAAACTCAAATATAGTACTCTCTCACATTATCCTTATTAAATATGGACAGACATGAAAAAATAAATTAATTGCACATTGAAAACTTGCAAGTGCTTTATAAAAATGACAAAAAACACTTGATAAATGTTGTCTTATAATAAGGACCAGAGGAAATACTTACTTTGTATATTGTAAATCATGATTTAAAAGTTACTCTCAAAAATTCTAACCGCTATTTTAAACGAGCATCGCACTCACTTTTTATAACAATATGATAATCAAATTAAGTGATATAAAGAAACAACTAAAATTAGTTAAAAGTAATAAAAATATAAGAAATATTTTTTACCAAAAAAGTAATATAAGAAATATCTTTCTTTCTTTTTAAACTATGACCTTATTTATAAGGGAACAAATGAAAAGGATAAAATAATAATGAAAGAAAATATTTTATGGGAAAAAGATTAGGAAAGAGAATAAAATTAATTATAGACAAAAATAGTAAAACATATTAAATGCTCATATAACTCCAAATAAGATCATATAAGAAAAACAAAGAGTCAAAGACAATAAAAATTTTAAATTTTTGTAAATGGAAGATGAGGGAGTATTAGTCACTTTTAAGTAAAACCGGGAATTCGGGTCGAGCCCGTCGAGCCGGCCCTTTTAGGCCCTGGTTTTTTAAGGGCCGAACTTGAAAATTAGAGAAGCTAAATGAAATAAGCTCTGCAAGGTCGCCCTGTAGGGCCTTGGGCTTAAAAAGGCTAGCTATGTAGAGTTTCAGGCCGACCTTGTAGGGTCTTTTAATGGACGTGTTCATGAAGTGAAAAAAAAAATTTATGATATTCGTACTCATGAAACAAAACCTACTACTTAAATTAAAGTATAATTAAATGTTTTTAAAATTGATGATAGTGGTGAAAAAGATGATAATGATAGTCATCGTACTAGTATTGCTTAGTGGTATGCTTCTTATGGTTTATGTGAGTTATTTATTGACAATAGTTTGTTTTTTATTACGAATTAGTTAATATAATTATTTGTTAGATGTTTTTTGTTGTTTGGATATTAATATTGACAAGTTTTATTTAATAAATTAGAACTTTAATTGTTATAATTTACTAATTATTTTTTTGAAAAAAATATAAAAAAAATAATTAAAATTTGGAATAATAACTTTCAGGCCCCGTAGAACTTGTCTTGACCTTGGTGCTCTCAGGCCAGACTTAGAAAAATATATATTTTTCTTACTCCAAGCCATGTTAGGCCCTGACCTTTCAATAACCAACCTTGTAGGGTCAGGTCTCCCTAATTCTCAGCTCTACTTTTAAGATATCACGCTGTATCAATCAAAATTATTTTTCTAAAAAATAATACGCAATGGTTTTTTTTTTTTTTTAAGGTTTATTCGATTATACCTCCATAACGAATGAAAGAATCCAATTCATATTCATGTTAAGTATCCAGCACAAAAACAAGACATGTCTTATAATTCATAATCATGATAAATCTAGAATTTATATGATCTACTTCTCTGTCAAATACATTGGATGATTCAATTAGTAAAATTTAATATATGAAAACAATATTTTGAAGAATATCATAACATTTTCCTTATGCTTGAAACGTTGCCTCCAAAGAAATCAATCCAGCTTCTCTTTCTCTTTCTTTCTCCCTTTTTTTTTTTTGGTTGACCTGAATGGAGCCTCACTTGAAAGAAGGGATTTTATTATTTTATTTTCTTTCCCCTTATTCCAAGGGCCCACGATTGTAAGTAGATAATGCAGACGTACTCGCATTATGACTATGACAAAGTGTTTACATTATATTCAAGCAATTCAGGTAAAAAATAAAATAAAAAATTATAACCACGAGTAGGTGTACAGCCTCAAACAGTGATAGTTGTCCCAATACTAGTTAGTAACCAATGTTAGCCTGCTTAATTAATGGGATTAATGCCTAGTCCACGATTTTAATACTTAATACCATTAAATTATAAGTAATGAAGAAAAAAACGTAGGAACTAAAACTCATATGAAAAAAAATAGGATACATGATCATCATGTATGATTGAAGAACTTAATGTAGTAGATATAAGGTAGAAGTACACTTTTAGTCATTTAAATTCATATGAGATATACTTTTGGTTTGTTAACTTTATAAAGTATATTTTTCGTTCTATAATTTTAGCATTGTTAATGTTATTAACAGAAAATATTGACGCAACAAATTCAAATGATAATTATGTAAGTTTAAGTGTTAACTGCATAATTAAAATTTATTAATCTAAAATATGCATAAATTAAAAAATATCTATCTTTGATGAAACAGTCATTATCAGAACCCTGATTATATTAAAAAAAATTAGTTCAATAATCTAAATATAAAAAATTTAGTTTAATAATCTCAATATATTAATTTGATAATCTAAATATCAAAATTTCAATTTCATTTGCAACGATTTGTCAGTTTATTTTAGTTTAATAATCTAAATATATTATATTAAAAAAATTAAAACTTAAATATGTTCTATCATCTGCACAGTCATCAGTTTGAGTTTACTACATTAATATTTTCCATTAGCAACATTAACAATGTTAAAAATATAAAACCAAAAGTATACTTAATGAAGTTAAGGAAGTAAAAGTATATCCTTTATGAAACTTAAAAGACTAAAAATATATGTTAGCCTAGATATGAAGAACTTGATGTAAAGATAATCCTTAATATAATTTTGATGACAATTTGAGGCTATTACAAACAATGTTTCTAGAGCTGGGATCAAGGCTGGGATGGCATTTTTAGATCCGAGATAAAAAAAAAGCATATGTTTTTCAAGGCTTGGCTCATGAGCATACAGGCTAGAGCACACCCTATAGGGCTTCCAAATTGATGTGCGGTAGCAATATCAAACCAAATACATTGAGTAGTAGGGTCTTGAACTAAACCTTGGAAATCTTCATGCATTAAATTTTAACTATTTTTCTACGTTTTATTTTAAAACAATATAATTAGTAAATTATAATAAAGTTATAATTTAAAAGAATAAATGTTTTTAATATTAAGGTTTAAATAATACATATTATGCAACAAACAAACACTGTTGTTAAGTCATAGGGATAATCTAATTTATCTTCCCCTATATTCCTCTTCAATATCAAAGATAAATTATTATCCACATACCATAGTTACAAATAATTACTGAAAAGACTTAAAAAATAAAAAATAATTCATATAAATATATTTTGAAAAGTGTTAGTAATCAACAAAATAAACAACATATGATATGAGCAAAACCATCACTAGAAATTGAGTAAAAAAAAATTAGTAAGAATATTTATGAAATAAGAAATATGTTTTATAAGTTTTAAATTTTTAGAATTCTTAATACAAGATGTTCTTGAAACTTAATTCTAAAAAAAAAGATAATAACAACTAAATATTTACAACATAATAATTAACAAAATATAAATAATTGATAATATTATTATCATATAAATATTTTTTAAAAAAACAACCTACGGACCCGCTTTCATTTTCAAGAAAAAAAAATCTTCAGTCTAACCTTTGTAAATTCAAATCCTAAACGGACAAGCATGAACCGTTTTCCCAACTCTAAATGTTCTCAATCAATATAATACTAAGGCTATGTTTGGTTTGAGGAAAGGGTGTGGGAGGAGGTGGGAGGGAATTTCTTTTTTGGAAGTACATGGACCGAAATGCCATTAATGAAAATAATATTCTTTTTTGTTAAGATCATATTTTAGAAATATTGAAAATTTATTATGAGCAATTTTGTAAAGATGAGAAAAAAAAAATTTTCTCCCACATCCTTCCCTCAAATCAAACACAATGTAAAAGTTAGGGACTTTTTGTCAACAAAAAGAGCTAATATAAGTGTAAGTTGCTGGTAGAAATGATAAATGTGTTATGAATATGTGGATGTCCAGATGGAATACATTATGAATGATGAGATATATTATTATTTGTTGTGGTTGTCTATTAGCCGACTATATGTATGGAGGTATGTAATATAAATACCCCTACTGGAATCTGAAATGGACACACGGAAATGATAATGAATTCTCCTCTCTTCTCTCTTCCAATTCTTCCTCTTATTTCTTTCAGTTTTTCCTTTACATTCATAACACGTTATCAGCACAATTGTTCGTGCTTTTCTCTTAACCGAGATGATTAATTCTTTCTTTTGTGCTGCCCAGATTCCAACTCTTCCTCTCACCTCTTCCACTCCCATTTTCCCTAGATCTGAATCCAATCTCTATCCCACCACCTTCGTTCAGGCCAACTTTCTCTGCTTCTCCTTCTTTTTGATTTTCCAGTTGTTCCGAGTCTGTAGAAGAGAGACGACGCGGCTTGTGATGCCAACTTCCTCATGCTTAACAAAAACACTGCTTGTTCATCATCGCTTTCGGTGATAAAGCTTTACAAAACTTCCTCATCTGTGGTGATTGGCTTAATATATTCCTCAAACTTCTCAGATCTCAAATACTACTATCATTGTTGCATATCACCTCCGACCTTCCTAGATCTCAAGCTCACTGCCACCCTTTCCTCTTTATCCTCCTTTCCGTCAAGCTTCCTTCCACGGCCAAAATCCTCCTGTCACCGTCTTCTCCATTCGATCACAGCAAAGCTCACCAGATCTACCTTGCGCAGAACTCCAGCCTACTCTACAGTCACTCACTCCTTCCTCTCACAATCCTCCATCACCGTTGCACATCCCGGCCTTCATCTTTGTTTCCACCATCACACAGCACCACCCCTTCTCCAGTTCCTAAAGTCGCAGCCTACACCTTTACCATCCAACAAGACTCTTTCAGGCCGGCGATGGAGTAGAGCTTGGAGACAAAGGCTCGGGTTTCAATAATTAAAAAAAATGACATGCAACAATAATTGCAACTAAGTGGGAAATGGAAAGGAAACACCACGTAGCAAAAGCAATATGTTAAAAAAAAAGTGGTGTCAAATCATGAAATTGTTATCTATGCTTTTTATATTGAAAGTTTATAGGCAATTCCCCCGGCAAGCAAGGAGACAAAATTCACGTGAAGAAAGTTCAGGTAATGTATCTTAATAAAATATATAAAATTAAATTTTATTAAAAAAAATTATAGGACGGAGACTGTGTTCACGTGAATGGTAATTTGTTTTGAATATAATAGCAATATATTATAGTACCATTTATTATTTTCATTATTATTTAGATATGTCCTAATGTTTTATAATGTGTTTTATTGTTTTCTTTTTATTATCCTTCTTACTTCAGTATTTTAATTATTTTAATTCAATTTAAGTTTTTATTATTGTTGTTAATTTGACTCCATATTAGAAGTCTAGATTTAATCTTTCATTTTTAATTGTTTTAATTTGATATTTTATTATTGTTACTAACTTTACTGACATTTATTTTTATGTCACTAACATTTAATTTTATTGTTACTAACATTTATTTATCTTTTATGGCGGCAACACTATATATTAGTGGGCTCTATTTGTTTAATTTAATTCTTTACTGCTTTATTTATCTTTCATGGAGACACACTAGTATTTATTAGTGGACTCCATTTATTTAATTTACTTTTAATTCTTTACTGCTTTATTTATTTTTCATGGTAGCAACACTAGTATAGTGGGCTCCATTTATTTATTTATTTTGTTTTACATTTATTTATCTTTTATGGTAGCGACACTTAGTGGGCTCCATTTATTTTATTTCTTTACCGCTTTATTTATTTTTCATGGTGGTGACACTAATATAGTGGATTCCATTTATTGATAATTTATTTACCAATTTATATCTCCTTCCCTTTTATCTTTATATTCTATTTTATTTATCGCTTTATATATACCCCCTCCCTTTTATTATTTATGGAAACGACACTAATTATATTAGTGAGTTTCATCTATTTATTTTATTATTCTTATATTTTATATTTATCCTGACAATAAATTGTTAGAGGCCATATGTATCATGAGATCAAAATGCCATGGAAATATATAAGGCATAAATTGGTCTGAGACCATGAGAAGGCATAAATTGGCTAGAAGCCAAGTGATAAATTAGCTTGAAGCTAAAAGGCAAGTTAGCCTGAAGCCAAGAGACAAATTATGAAACATGGCTTGATTCATGAATTTTGTATGCCATCAGTTGTATAAAGGCCTCAAAATTGTAAATTTGACATTAAATACCCCCTTGTTCATTAGAATAAATGAAAAGGATTGTATGACCACCAGAAGATGGTTGTTCTTCTAAAAGTTTATTATAAAGTGGATGTATTCAATTTGCTCCTGAAGTAGCAAGATTGTAAATTCTAAATTAATTTTTCGCATCCATGTGGTCAAACAAAACAGAGTTTTTGTTGTAAGAATTATAAATCCCAAAGCTTGATTACATTCTCAGAAGTGAATGAAATATTGAATGGATGTAATTGTGGTGGTACAGATTCTCACTTGAAGTGGAGAAAGATTATAGATAAGAACCACAAAAGGGTAAACAAGAGAGTGATATTGAATTATTATTGAGGCCCTGAAGGTCTATGTATCAAATATTGATGATACAAAGAATTTTCAGTTATTGTCTTGAAGATAAATAACTGCAGAGAATTATGCCACTCAAGAATAATAATTTTAAAGGCTAATAGTCTTGAAGACTAATTAGCATAGTATGCTCAACAAGAAGCCAATTTTGTGACTATATTTGGTAGTATAAATTTGAGACTCCGGAAGAGCTATGAGAATATAAATTTGATTTAAGGCTCCGGAAGTTTTGTTTTCTGAAGGAACAAAATTATGCATTGATTATACATTTTATTCTACCAAGTATAAGTACAAAATGAAACTTATTGAGTTTTAAAGATATCTACAGAAATAGATATTGATATATGCCAATGAGATATTAAAAAAGGCAATGAGCTGCAAAGAAAGTATGCTTATATGTAACTCACACTTGAGGGGGAGATTTGTTAGAAAGCAAGTTTGAGTTAGAATAGTGTGAGTTAATTTTTGAAAAGTTATATACTTCTCACACAAAGCCGAAAAGATCTCCTAAAATGGATGTCAGATTACGAGATAGTAAACCAGAAGTTTACTAATTGTTGGCATGACTTGTTTGATCATCCGAGTCATATATATAATGCAAATTATATTGACATCCATTGAAGAGCCAGAAGATTCTTCTTGATGTGCTGCTTGTTCTCAAATAAAAATGATTATGAGAATATCATTGGTCATGATTGGTAATGGATCTCTGGAAATATATTAAATAGATTTATATGGGCCTATTGAAATAACATGTGAACCTTACAATTGAAAGATACATCTATTAAAAGTTTACATGTGAGATTATTAGCCTGCAACCTGAAGTTTGCAACAATGTTTAAATATACTATGCGCGCAATTTCCAGATTGAATGATTTAGAAATCATGCATTAAAGCCTCCATAAATTGATATGAGAACAATGTTTATATATTGGTATATTTGCAGCAGTTATATAAGCCAACAAAATTCTCCCTGTAAAATTAGCTTTTGGTCAGAAGCCAGATTAATTCCATCTTAAAGGTTTGAATGTGCAATGATTATTAATCCACTACGATGTACATGGGTGGACATAGAAAGAAAGTTGAGATATTGTTTTCTCAACATGAGGGGGAGAAATTGAATAGCTGGAAAAGAGAATGCATGAAATGCATTATAATCATGAAGTATATATCCTCAAATAAAGAAGTATGAACCAGAAGTTCATCAGGTTATGCATTCGTGAAATATTTGCCAGATAGAATTACTGATCTAAATGAGATTTATTCTCATATTACAGCTAAAAATGCTCCAAATAAAAATGTGACATGCCTGAAGCATGAAAAACTATTTGGTTCCAAATAGTTATATTATGAAGCATATTATAAAGATGATCATATTAAGGAGGTGACATAACTAATTGAAAAAACCTCAAGAGAGGTTCAGGTACCTGAATAATATTCATAAGTTATGTCGAATTGGAAAAATAGAACCGAATAGATGAAGATGTCGACAATAATTTTGAGAATGATATCATGTGATCAAATGAGGATATTATATGTCATAAGAAGATGACATAAGGATGATTGGCCAAGAGGATAAAGTGAAGTTGAAAATGACGCAAATATAATTATATTATGATAGTTATGGACTAGAAGTTCAAAATTTATGATATATGAATGATTATGTGAAAATAAAGATTTTCACAAAGTTTAATATGATAATGATGAGATATATAATTTTGTGGTGGAAACAATAATTTTGTATATCTGGCAGTTCATGAAAGAAAAATTATGCGTATGTAAGATATTGTTATAGCCTATGTTATGGCTTACTAAATTATGAAGATTAGATTAGAATCTTCAAATGGATCCAAAAGTGATAAAAACACATGTTCCTGAAGGACAAGCTATTATAAAGCACGCTAGAAGCGTGACAGGTCCATCGGTCCTAAAGATAAAATCCTCGAAAGAAAAAAGGAGCTAAGAATATAAATGATCAAGTCGAGGATAATCTCCTGAAGAGATGTTATCTCCAGTAGAGATATCTCCAGAAAAGAATATTGTGGTCCTAGAAGAGATCTAGGTACCTGAAATATGTGAATATAATGAGATTTCAATAAATTATGAATGAAATCTGATGGGACCGACAATGAAGTCAACGTTGACGATATTTATGTTTATGTGATAGCATATGCTGTAATGAATGATAATGAGGATCATGAGTCACAATATATTAGTGAGTGCTAGAAGCATATATCCCAAAAGGACTAAATATGCCAGAAGCATAAATCCCTGAAGGACTCAAGATGCTAAAAGCATCAAATTCTCGAGAATAATTAATTAAATAAATTCATATATTTAATTAGTGAGTGCCAGAAGCATAAATCCCAGAAGGACTAAATATGCCAGAAGCATAAATCCCTGAAGGACTCAAGATGCTAAAAGCATCAAATTCTCGAGAATAATTAATTAAATAAATTCATATATGGCATGAAGCATTTATAGTGCATGTGGCATCACTATCTGAAAGAACATTTATTAAAAGTTTTACATGCACATGTATGAAAAGATATAGATGTATTTTATTATGATTTTACTTGAAAGATTTAGATCTTGCAGGTATACAATGAACAGTCAGACTGAGCATTTCTATTAGCGAACAAATTTTTGATGACAGAATGAAAGATATGCTCAGAAGACATTGAAAATAATATAATCGTCAGGGGGAGCAAATCTGATGTAATCAAGAGGGGGAGATGATACACGCTGTACTCTTTTTCCTTTATCTAAGTTTTGTCCCACTGGGTTTTCCTATAAAGGTTTTTAATAAGGCAGCATCAAAAAGTGTATCAATGAATAATGTACTCTTTTCTTTGACTAGGTTTTTATCCCACTGGGTTTTTCCTAGTTAAAGTTTTTAACGAGGCACATTCATAAATGGACATCCAAGGGGGAGTGTTATGAATATGTGGATGTCCAGATGGAATACATTATGAATGATGAGATATATTATTATTTGTTGTGGTTGTCTATTAGCCGACTATATGTATGGAGGTATGTAATATAAATACCCCTACTGGAATCTGAAATGGACACACGGAAATGATAATGAATTCTCCTCTCTTCTCTCTTCCAATTCTTCCTCTTATTTCCTTCAGTTTTTCCTTTACATTCATAACAAAATGTTCTTATTCTTATAAAAAAGAGAAAATAAATTTAAATATCAGGAAACATAATTATTATGAGAGACCGAAATTATATATTCTAGGAAATCCTTTATTAAATAGAAAAACATAGAGAACTAATATACCATGGCAGGGGTTTACACCAGTTTTTTTTCCCCCTTTGACCATGGGGTTATTCCAGTTTCTAAGATAAACAAAACTTAATAAAAAATTAAAATCTTTGAAAACAAATCTCACAGGAAAGTTTCGTGGGTATTCTCCAAGCGTAATTATGGACCTGTTAATATTAAATTATACTCCTAAGGCTTTGCTTGGGAGTTCCATTTTGGAGGGAAAGGAAAGGAAAGGAAGGGTTTTGGTAGTCCTTTCTCTTGTTTAGGAGTTTTAAAAATAAGAGGGGAGGGAATCAAGGATTTTTACAAATCTTCCAAAACCCTCCTTCTTCACAAAAATGAAGTTCCTCCAATATAGGGGTTTTAAGAGGGAACATGGATTAATTATTTTTTTACCCTCGTTCAAATAAAGCACTCTCATTATTTATGATCTCTTTTCTATTCTTGGAATGCACACGAAAAATATTTTCTAGAGAGAGAAAATACCTTTTTAGGGCAAAAATATTTTCTAGAGAGAGAAAATGCTTTTTAGATGAGAACACATTTCTAGAGAGAGAAAATACTTTTTAGAAAGAGAAATACTTTTTTAGGAAAACAATATTTTGTAGAGAGAAAAAATACTTTTTAGAGAGAGAACGTGCTTCTTAGATGGGAACATATTTTTAGAGGGGAACAAATTTTTAGAGAGAGAAAATGCTTTTTAGATGGGAATACATTTCTAGAGAGAGAAAATACTTTTTAGAGAGAGAAATACTTTTTTAGGAGAAAATATTTTCTAAAGAGAGAAAATGCTTTTTAGAGAGAGAACATGCTTTTTAGATGAGAACATATTTTTAGAGAGAGAAAATACTTTTTAGAGGGGAACAAATTTTTAGAGAGAGAAAATACTTTTTAGAGAGAGAACATGCTGTTTTAGGAGAAAATATTTTCTAGAGAGAGAAAATGCTTTTTAGATGGGAACATATTTTTAGAGAGAGAAAATACTTTTATAGGGGAAAATATTTTTAGGGAGAGTTAATATTGTTTAGAGGGTAAAATACTTTTTAGAGAGAGAAAATACTTTTGTAAGGGAAAATATTTGTAGAGGGAGAAAATACTTTTTAGAGAGAGAACATGCTTTTTTAGGAGAAAATATTTTCTACGGAGAAAAAATGCTTTTTAGATGGAAACATATTTTTAGAGAGAGAAAATACTTTTATAGGAGAAAATATTTTTAGGGAGAGTTAATATTGTTTAGAGGGTAAAATACTTTTTAGAGAGAGAAAATACTTTTGTAAGGGAAAATATTTGTAGAGAGAGAAAATACTTTTTAGAGGGAGAAAATACTTTTATAGGAGAAAATATTTTTAGAGAGAGAAAATACTTTTGTAGGGGAAAATATTTTAGAAAGAGAAAATACTTTTGTAGGGAAAATATTTTTAAAGAGAGAGAAAATATTTTTTTACGGGAAAATATTTTTAGAGAGAGAAAATATTTTTTGAATATAAAAATTACGTAAATAAATTTCTTTAGAAAATTTAAATTTAAATTTATTTTTAAAGTATAATAATTATATTAATTTTTTAATAAAAGGATAAAATAGTAAAAATAACTCATTAATCCTCCATTTTCTTCCCTTACTATTTTTTTAACTCCCAAACAAGAAGAGAAAATATCTTCTATTTCCCTTCCTTCTCCTCCCCTCCAAAATCCCTATATCTCTTTCCTTTCCTTCTCCTCTAAACTCCCAAACAAAGCCTAAGGATGATACTATAATTAAATGGATTTCAATGAATGAAAACGCAACAATTGCGTCATACACGTAGCAGAGGACGCAATGAGAAAAGTGAAGCCAACCAGCTTGAGCGAGACTCTTTCAGGATTCTAGAAACCCACCTTAAAATATTGACTATTCCGGCATGAAATTCAACGTCCTTCAAAAGTTTCCCACATTGTCTGGTCCAATTCATTTTTTAGCGTTTTTAGTCAAAGAGGAGATTCCTCAAAACTCTCGGCCCTTTACCGGTATGGTCAGAAAACGGAGGCACGCACAACAACGTTTACTTCTCATACATTGCTGAATTCTCGGGCAGTTCTAAGCAGATCGTTTTGCTTTGGAGTATCTTGTGGTAGATAGCTTACGGACTCTTCTTCTTTTCCTCTGGGGATTTCAGTTTTATGAGTTTGTACTTCCTCTTCCTTGGCGTTATTTGTTTGTTGAATTTATCTCTTGTTTTCTTTTTTTGCGCTTTTCGTTTTTTAGCGGTGAACTAGTGCTCAAGGTGAATCTAACGTGCTCCGAAATTAGTAAGTGGAGCTATTTGGCCCTGTTGTATCTATACCAGTGTATTAATCGAATCGAGTCTTTCTTCTGTGATATTTTTCCAAAGAAGTTTTTGTCAGGAATGGTGTTATAACCTTATATAATTTGACTGGTACATGTTGCCAGTTGATCAAAGACTACGGGGTTTTTAAGGTCAATTGCTTTAATCATTGTCTTTGGTTTTAATTCCAATATGAAATGAAGAGAAGAAATTCTGTTTTTTTTTTCACTCCCCTGAGGTTTAATATATCTTCTGAATAACAATATTGATTCTGTTCTGGAGTACTTTGAATAAATTCATCTTGTTTAGGATAAGAAAAAAATGAGATGAAAGGAGAAGGATGGGAAGGGAACAGTTTTCCTTGTTTGAAGGTTTCAGAACTTGAGGGGATAAGATAAGAGGGGAACAATTTCCCTCCCTCCCCCCTCAAATCAGGGATAAGTTTTTCCCCCCTTTCCCTCTTCCTCTTCATTTCCCTCATTAATTATCCAAACAAGGGGAAGATATGTAGGTTTTTTTCAATTCCATCCACTTCATTTGTAATTCCTTGACTGTTATTTGTGTTCCCTTTTCTTTTCCAAATGGCTTATTATCACATGATTGCTGTATAATTTGAACTCTTTTTAATTTGTCCGGGACTTTAGAAAGAGATGGCTCAGAACGGAAAAGTTGTCCCACATTGTTCATATGCATCAAACCCTTACCATCAATGTTCGGAGGATTGCTTGAAAAAGATCAAGGAAGGCAAGCCACAGAAAAATCAAAGGAGATCAGGTTAATTATGCTCCATGTTTGCTCTGTCATGTGCTGCCTAATTTTATGTGAAGTGAAACCCCACTTTTGCATTTCTGGCGGCCTACCTTGAAACTTTGCCATAGATTTTGGGTATATGCAATAATTAGATGAGTTAAACAAGATTTGATTTCTGCTCTCTTTTTTGTACTGTAAAATACTGAGAGTTTATGAAGTGTACTTCGTATATGGTTTCCTTCTCTGAGTCTTTCTTCTTTTTTGATTGCGTTTCCCTATTTGAACAGCAATTTTGTCATGCTCAGAGACTCATTTGTATTTATTAAATCCTTGTGACTTCACTTGCTACTTGCGATTGTAGATTTATTGAGTATTTGATAGCATCATTGAAATTAAAGAGAATATATTGGTGCTTCAAACTTTACCCATTTGGTCATGTTTGTTAAAATGTTAGAATATTATGAAATCAATCAGGATCCCTTGATTGTTGCTCCTTGATTATAGAAACTTTATTATTTGATTTCCTAGTCTTATTTCTAATCCCTGATTTTCCTCCCCTTATTTCTCTTTATTAGCCTATATATTGTAACCTCATTTCATCTCAATAATATCACAAAGTGAGTGTTTTGCCTCTGTCCAAGAGCCATCAATGTCTCAACACATTTAAATCCTTTATGTTTCTGTTTTGAAGGTTATCCTAAAAGTGTAACCAACATTGAGCTTGGCAAGAAGAGTAATGAAGACAGACAGAGGCACTCATCTTGCCCTAAAGCATCTAATCCTTATCATGAATGTAATGACAATTGCTTCAAGGGAATTTCAACAGCTAAGTCAGGTCCTACTATTCTTTCTTCTTTTTAAAATTATCAGTAGTTTACTTTTCTGTTGAAATTTATCGTGTCTATAAATGATCTTTTAACTATAAAATTTGATGGTTCAAAGAAAGGAAGTTATCACAAAAGATTATCTGAAAATTTCCCCCCTGATTCCATTATAGTGTTAAATATCATTATTGCCTCCACTTAAAATTTGTCAGTAATCTCCTGGATTTTATTGAAAACAGCATGGGAATTATCTAGGAACAGAGAGGAATGAAAATAAAACGGACTGTGGTGCCATTAGTTTTATGAAAAAACTTGCATTCAAATATACTAACATCTTTGACATCCAGATTTCAACTGACCATTTCACATTCAGACTTATCTTCCTCGACAAAAATATTTTACTCCTCACCTCATATTTACCATCAGTGAATTGGTTTGAAAAGCTCTGAAAATAATGCCTACATGTATATCACTGTTAGAATTTTAAACTTCACAAATACATGTGGCCATGGACATACGATGATTACTGGTTGCTGATTCCAGTCCATTCCCATTACAGGTGCCAATAACATGGTCAGGAGAAAGAAGCCAGAACCACCTGTTATTGACAGTGTTCCCGCCTCAAAAATTGGAGCAATTTATTTCTCTGATGTTACATCACCAATAGCACAATATTCTGACAAGAACGGGGCTGAGAAAACGAGCAATAAGAATACATCTCCTAAGCCAGTTTCAGGAGAAATTCATGACCTAGAAATTATCGTAATGGCTATCTTCTCTCTCATGCTTCAAAAAACATGATTTTTTCTCCTTTCTGTTCTGTATATTTCCTAATAAGCCCTCGCGAGACATACAGTTAAATTTTGTCTCTTTGCACTTTTGTTTCTTTGGCAGCCTGCCTACCACAAAGACCTACCAAAGGATTGTGCTGAGCAAGTTGGCAGCCCAAAACATACAAATCAGGAAGAGGAAAAAAATGGTGCTCCCAAGGTTTTTCCGATCACCTATGCTGATGACACTGGAGGTCGCACTGCTGCAAATGGATCCATGGATTTTAGCGATGAAGACAGTGACGAGGATGAGATTAGATCCGTGGTTTCTGAATCCCGTGTTTCAATTGGAAGGTATCATGTGAAAGAAAGTTTTGCTCCAATCCTGAAATCAATCTTTGACAAGTATGGGGATATAGGACAAAGCTGTCATTTGGAATCAGTTGCCATGCGCTCTTATTATATGGAGTGTGTATGCTATGTTGTTCAAGAGCTACAGTCCTCCTCAACAATGGAGTTAACGAAGTCCAAAGTTAAGGAATTAATGGCAATTCTTAAGGATGTTGAGGCTGCTCGACTTCGAGTAGCCTGGTTGCATAGTATACTTGAAGAAATTGCTGAAAATATGGAAACCGTCTATCAGCACCAGGAGGTGGGGATAGCAAAGGCTGACTGTGATCGTGAAGTTGAATCCCTGAGGAAAGAGCTGGAATCAGATTTGGAAACTTTGGCTCTGAAAGAACAAGAGGTTACTACTGTGAAAACACGAATTGCTGATGCCAGAGAACGCTTGAAGGAGCTTGAGTTACAGTGTTCTGAACTTGACAAGAGCATGCAGTCGGTCAAGTCTGAGGTCGGTAAATTCGATATCAAATCCTTGTTAGAGGGGTTATTGTAGTACTGATTCGGAGTAATATCGTGTTTGAAATGTCCAAGAGATCAGCTAGTCGAGTATTCAATGAATAAATTCGTTCAAGTTTCATGTATAAACAGGGTAAGAACATATAGAATAGGCATGCATCCTCATACTGTTTTTGTGGCTTCTAATATAGTCTTGTAAATCATATTCATTTTGGGTTCATCTGGAAATTTGGGTTAAACTTAAAACTTTATTTGCTGTGCTTCAAGCATGGCCGAACAATTATGAAGTGTACCATGTAAGTATTAATCTTACATCCCCTGTTTCAGGTAAGTTTGTGGTGAACTGTACTTTTTTTGGGCCATGTGATTAATAATAAGTTACTTTATGACTCATGGTCTGATAGGATTGGATAGAATTTTGGATAAGAAAAGAGAAAAGAGAGACAATCTAGAGCAGAATCTGAACTCTAGCCAAACACAACAATTCTGAATATCATATCTTCCGTAATCCTTTTGGAATAGAATACAATATATTTATAAAGAAAACTACAACTTCCTATCACAACTTCCCTAAAACAGATAAGATATAATAACTACCACAATAGATAAAATACAATAACTTCCCTAAATATTTAATAACTTCTTTTAACTTCTCTACACTTGCTGGACCCCTAACAATACCCTCCCCTTGAAAATCAGCCTTGTCCTCAAGGCGGGAATAAGGATATTTCGGCTAGTCCATCATTAGCCACTATAGTATTTTTGTTTTGCTCATTTTCATTAAAATCCATCGAGGCTCCAGTTCCATCGGTAATTTCCATAAGCTTTAAGGTCGAAGTTTTGCAGCGATGTCCGGGCATAAAGCGATCTCCACATCTGAAACATAATCCTTTTTCCCTCCGATATTGGCGTTCAGGATCAGTAGTTGCCGAGAATTGCGTGATTGGATGATGATTTTCATTTACAGCGGGTAATGGTTTATTAAAATAGGTACCCGAGTGATTATTGTTGGCGGAGGATTCCCAGGGCTGACGTGGCGCCATATTTTTAATAACTTGCCCATTATTTGAATTATCTGTACCCCGAAAAAATTGCTTTGTAGTACTTGAATATTGAAATCGAGAAGCAGATCCTGCGTTTGGTTGGGATAACATTTTTGCTTCAAATTCTAAAGCAAGACTCACGACTTTGTATACTGTTCGAGGCTTCTGAATCTTAACATCTGCCTGTAACTCTTCTTTTAAGCCATTAATAAAAACTCCTAGAAGACAATGCTCAGGCCATCCTTGAACTCGAGATTGTTGGCTTACAAATTCCTGTTTATACTCTCCAACTGTGCCTATCTGTTTAATTCCACAAAGATGCACATCAGGATTTTGGAATTCAGCAGGCCCAAATTGTTCTTGAAAGACTTGCACCAATTCTTCCCAATATCTTATCGTTCTTCCTGAAGAAACCTAGGTAAAAGTGTCTAACATGTCTCCCTCTAAATTTATTGCTGCTACATCCACTTTTAAATCCTTGGGTGTCTGATAATATCTAAAATATTTTTCTGCCTTTAAAATCCATCCTCTCGGATCTCCTCCTTCATACTTAGGAAAATCAACTTTCGAATATGGACGTTTGGAAAAATTCTTATTCCAGGAAGGATTTCCCATATCAATTTCATCTTGCTCACCAAAAGGATCTCTATAAGAATGACTCGTCTCATCCCTATTAATTGCTGGTCCTTTTGCTTTCTTCAAAGAGTTAATCTCTGAATTCATTAACTGCAACTGAGCAATAATGGTTGCCAATTGTGGTTGTCTCACCAACACACCCAAATCAAAACACAGTAAACACCGCCAATTCCAATCCCCAAGATGATCCTGCTATAATCTTCATACAACAACCAATACCCAACCATCCAGAACCCACCCAACCACAATTGGCAACCATTATTGCTCAGTTGCAATTAATGAATTCAGAGATTAACTCTTTGAAGAAAGCAAAAGGGCCAGCAATTAATAGGGATGAGACGAGTTATTCTTATAAAGATCCTTTTGGTGAGCAAGATGAAATTGATATGGGAAATCCTTCCTGGAATAAGAATTTTTCCAAACGTCCATATTCAAAAGTTGATTTTCCTAAATATGAAGGAAGAGATCCGAGAGGATGGATTTTAAAGGCAGAAAAATATTTTAGATATTATCAGACACCCAAGGATTTAAAAGTGGATGTAGCAGCAATAAATTTAGAGGGAGACATGTTAGACACTTTTACCTGGGTTTCTTCAGGAAGAACGATAAGATATTGGGAAGAATTGGTGCAAGTCTTTCAAGAACAATTTGGGCCTGCTGAATTCCAAAATCCTGATGTGCATCTTTGTGGAATTAAACAGATAGGCACAGTTGGAGAGTATAAACAGGAATTTGTAAGCCGACAATCTCGAGTTCAAGGATGGCCTGAGCATTGTCTTCTAGGAGTTTTTATTAATGGCTTAAAAGAAGAGTTACAGGCAGATGTTAAGATTCAGAAGCCTCGAACAGTATACAAAGTCGTGAGTCTTGCTTTAGAATTTAAAGCAAAAATGTTATCCCAACCGAACGCAGGATCTGCTTCTCGATTTCAATATTCAAGTACTATAAAGCAATTTTTTCGGGGTACAGATAATTCAAATAATGGGCAAGTTATTAAAAGTATGGCGCCACGTCAGCCCTGGGAATCCTCCGCCAACAATAATCACTCGGGTACCTATTTTAATAAACCATTACCCGCTGTAAATGAAAATCATCATCCGATCACGCAATTCTCGGCAACTACTGATCCTGAACGCCAATATCGAAGGGAAAAAGGATTATGTTTCAGATGTGGAGATCGCTTTATGCCCGGACATCGCTGCAAAACTTCGACCTTAAAGCTTATGGAAATTACCGATGGAACTGGAGCCTCGATGGATTTTAATGAAGATGAGCAAAACAAAAATACTATAGTGGCTAATGATGGACTGGCCGAAATTTCCTTATTCCCGCCTTGAGGACAAGGCTGATTTTCAAGGGGAGGGTATTATTAGGGGTCCAGCAAGTGTAGAGAAGTTAAAAGAAGTTATTAAATATTTAGGGAAGTTATTAAATATTTAGGGAAGTTATCGTATTTTATCTATTGTGGTAGTTATTATATCTTATCTGTTTTAGGGAAGTTGTGATAGGAAGTTGTAGTTTTCTTTATAAATATATTGTATTCTATTCCAAAAGGATTACGGAAGATATGATATTCAGAATTGTTGTGTTTGGCTAGAGTTCAGATTCTGCTCTAGATTGTCTCTCTTTTCTCTTTTCTTATCCAAAATTCTATCCAATCCTATCAATTGGTAATGATAGAATTTAAGAGAATTAAGAGAGAAAAAGGGAAACTAGAGCCAGAATCTGAAACTCTGGTATTTTCAAGAATCAGAATTTAAATTCTTGACCAATTAGACAAATCTAAATCTTTGTATATTCATTCATGGTGTTTCTGTAAACAGATTACAAGTATATATAGAGTATTGTTTTCCTAACTGCCTATAAATTACCCTTACACAGATAATACATAATAACTGAACACACAATAACTTAATAACTTCCAATAACTTAATAACCTCTTTAAACTGTTCATAACTACTCTGTCTTATCCTCTACTTTTATTTTCTTTCTCCTAGAATAAACAAGAAGAGGTAATGGACAATTATTATTAATGATATTCCTATCAATACCCTCCCCTAGAAAAATAGTCTTGTCCTCAAGGCTGAAAAGAGGAAACTGAGTTGCAAATTGATCATAAAATCCTAGCTTGCTTCCTCAAGTTGTTGATTTCTGCATTGATTTGACTCAGTTGTGCCATAATGGGTGCCACTTGCTAGTTATTGGTTTCGGAAGGTGTTTGAGAGTGGGATTGCAGCAAGATTATTGCAGGATCATTATGTGAAGTGGAAGTGGGAGGTATCTTTGGGTTTTGGGATGGTTGTAGTGGGGAATTATCCTCATATGAGGAGTTTTGAGTATTCACCATGGTATTCTACAGGCCCTAAGACCTTCTGCTCTGATACCAAATTGATAGGATTGGATAGAATTTTGGATAAGAAAAGAGAAAAGAGAGACAATCTAGAGCAGAATCTGAACTCTAGCCAAACACAACAATTCTGAATATCATATCTTCCATAATCCTTTTGGAATAGAATACAATATATTTATAAAGAAAACTATAACTTCCTATTACAACTTCCCTAAAACAGATAAGATATAATAACTACCACAATAGATAAAATACAATAACTTCCCTAAATATTTAATAACTTCTTTTAACTTCTCTACACTTGGTGGACCCTAACATGGTCTTCAAGCCAACTCTCATGAAGAAAGCTTCGAGGTATTCGTCTCCCCTTGTAATTGAGTCACTCAACTAGCATCCATCATCTTTTAATCAGATATCTTGGTATCCTTATTGTAATGTATCATATTCTGAGGAAAAAAAAAAGTATCATATTTATTTATTTTTGGCTGACAGCTTAAAAGAATTTTCATTTATCCAATTAGTGAGGGTTTGTATATTGCATAATTCTCCTAGTAATCAAGAAATTCATAGTACTTTTTTCCCCCTTACTTTTGGTATTGTATACAGATTTGTTAGGAGAACTTTGTAATATCGTCAGATGTGGTTACGTTCTAAATTTATTATAAATAATCGCATATATTACTTGGAAATTCCATTTATGATAATATTCTGTATGGGAAACTAAGTGCACAATTAATATTTAGAATTAACTCATTTAATACTGATGTGGAGGATGTGCATAGCACACATGAAAAGAAGGAAACCATTCCCAACTTGAATTAGATAGATAATCTATGGATGGAAGGGATCATTAAAGGTATTAAATCTGTAAATATTGTTATATGATATATTTTTTTTTTTTAGGGTTGTGAAATTTAAAACATAATTTGGAAACTTATGTTTCGATAGAGAAGACAAAATTTGAAAATTTTCTAATTCTATATTTTATGATAGTATTTGTTAATTAGGAAAACGTGAGTGCTACAGTCTGAGAAGGATGTTTATTATAAATATATAGATATACATTTCAAAATTTTACTAAAAATTATTTTGTGACCGTGCGAGAAGGATGTTTTTAGCCTACTATCAGTTCTTAAACCAGACCGTATTTGTAGTCTAAATTGCACTGATTAATAGTCAATATTTAATAATTGTTGTTGGCAAAACAATATTTAATATACTATTTAAAGGATGACATTAGATACGTAAAAACTCAAACCATCTTTAAAACTTAATGGGTAACTAAATCATTTAAATTTATTGGATAATGTCAATGATTAGATGATAGATAAAAATTTATGAGAGTATGATGTGATTTAAATATTAAGATTCAATTAAAGGAGAATTTAAATTAAATCTCGCTGACATATTAAAATTTAAATTCAAATCTACACTTTTCACTGATTTCAAATGAGGCCGAGAATCCTCATTAAGAATTTTTAGATGTATTGTTAAAAAACCAAAATGCACTCCTATAGTTAAAAAGAGAAATTGAAGACAATTTTGGCCTTCATAATAATATACAGTATTACAGTGACATGAATTTTTTTTTTGGTCATTTACATTATTCACTTCATTTTAGAAGTACTTATTTGATCAGGACCTTTCCTTTTTTATGACTGAATTGCGTAAATATTATCCAGCATTCCCTCACATGTTCAACCCTTGGTAAAGTTTTTCGATATAGCATAGCAAAGCAAGTTGTAGATTTATTGTGGAGTGTTGGTGAGAATAGTTGGATTTTAAGTTATGATAAAAAGTTAAAATTTTTGTATGGATTAGTTGATAATAGGTCACTTGGTTCTCTTTCAATTTCCTAAGCAATTGGTTTATCACCCTCAAATGATAATAGATTAATGTTAATTTGGTTTATTTGAATAAGGCATATTAATTAGAAAACATAACAACAATATGGCGAACACCAATAAAAGCATTGATCCATTACTAAAAAAAAAAACAAGTACACATGAAGCATACAAACAAATATTATTGGTTTTGCTTATTTTCAAATCTTGGAGATAATCGGATAATGATTTAGTGATACTTTTGTTGAGTTGGAGAATATGATCTTTTTATATGTTATTGGTTTCAAAGGAACTAAAGAAGCCCCCCAACCATCAAGGCAGAGTGAGGATCCATGGTCGCTTTTTGTGACAACCAAAGGCTGTTTTAGCAAATTGCGATCACTTATTTATAGAGCCAAATCCAAAACAAAAAAGAATTGATTAAAAAAGGAAATGGTCCAAATAAACAAAAAAGATATTACTTATTTGTAATTAAAGTAAAGCATTGATAAATTAATTAATGATATCTAAAGAGGATTATTTGTTTTGTAATTATAATCAATTTCTAATTAGATCCATACCATCAAAATGTTATATTGGTCTTATCCGGAAGTTTCTCTACTTTCTTTTTTAAAACATATCCAATTAAAGATTAAACCGCCTTGCAGTAAGAGAATCTCATTACGTGCTTGCTTAGATTAATGTTTTTTCTGACATGATTTACAGTATATGCGGTAAATATATGAAAAGAGTTTTATCTTCACTTAAGTCAAGTGTTTTTTAAACGTCAACTCAAACATGCTCTATTTAATTGATTTTGTAATTATTTCACACATATGTTCCCTCCGTAAATTAGAATCTATTAGAAATTTATAAAAAGAATAATTTTATGAAAAAAGTTTGTTGAAAAGAAGTTAGTTTAGCTACCTAAATGATTTTATAAGATAAATAACATACCTTAAAAGAGTCTCCACCTCTTATCTTTTCCTCTCCTTCCTCCTACTCTTCTCCCTCCTCCATCTCTCACTGACTAAGGGCCCATTTGGTATGGGGAAAATTTAAGAAGGGAAAGAAATTTAAAGGAGGGAAAGGAATGAAAAGGAAGATTGAGAGTGAACTTAAAAAGTTGAGTTGTTTGGTAGACATAGGAAGGGAACTTAAGTTGGAGGAAAATAAATTGTTTGATATGAAGAGGTGTTGGTTAAATGGGAAGGTGGGGTGAAATTCCTAAAATGTCCCTCTGTTTGTTCGGACGTTCGAATTTAATAGGCACCTAATCGCCCTGTGTTTGAACGTAAAATTTAATGGTGGTTTGCGGTTTACATCAGCAATTTCACAACCATATAGATAGAAAACTAGACCACCAAAATCTGACAGTGTCCAATGTGAAGGTTCTGCCAAGATTAGAGCCGTTAAAACGGGTCAAGCCCATCAGGCCGGCCCGTTTAAGCCCTGACCCTTTAAGGGCCAAACTTGAAAAATGAACGAGATATTTAAAATTAGTCTTAGAGGGTCAGCCCTGACGGGCTTCGGGCTTAAACGGGCCGGCCCTGGAGGGTCTCGAGCCAGCCCTACAGGCCCTTTTCACTCTAGCTTTTTCTTTTTTTTTTCCTTTTTAAATTTATATATATATATATATATATATATATATATTGTATTTGTTATAGAGTTATTAATCCATTTAACTACAAATATATAATAACTATACTCTAATTTTATGATTTGATTTATTATTTATTGCAAATAAAGATTATGGATGTGTTCATGATGCGGGAGAAGAATTTCATGATATTCTTACCCATGAGCTAGAGGTTACTACTCAAAGTAAAGAACAACCAAATGTCGTTAAAATCGATGATAGTGACGAAGATGACGATAATAATAGTCATCATACTAATGTCGCTTAGTGATATACTTTTTATGTTTTATGTGAGTTATTTGTGAACATAGTTTGCTTTTGATTATCAATTAGTGACTGTGCTTATTTATTGGATAACTCATGTTGTAATTTACTAATTATATTTTTAAAAAAACAAGTGGAGGAAAAATAGTTAAAATTTGGAATAGTAATTTCCGGGCCCTACGGGCCGACCCTGGCCTTGGTGCTCTTAGGTTGGGTTTTAAAAAACAAATGATTTTCTTACTCTGGGCCCTTGAGGGCCGGCCCGGCTCTAATTAACAGCTCTAGCCAAGATGAATGTATGAAGGAATAGTTTAAATGGAAAGAATAGAGACGGTGGTGGTCTAATCTTTCCTTTCCGACAATGGTGCTTGGTAGAGAGGAAGAAGAAGGCAAAGATGATGGAAGAGAGTCGAAGCTCTCTGTTCTCCTTGATTCAGTGAGGATCTTGCAGTAAACTAAACTAGACCTTCTTACATCTCCGACATGTGCTTTTTGGTATGCTAAATTATCTCTCCCGGGAAGACCATCCCACCACTTTTAGAGGGATTTCACTTTCCCATGTTTAAGGTAACATGGCGCCAAGTGGGAACCCAAGTTGGAAGGAGAGTTGCATGCCAAATGGGTTTTTCTCGTGGAAACCCTATTAAGTTCCCATTACCTCCTTTCAGTTCCCTGTACCAAACGAGACCTATGTGTGTGAGTGTTTGTGTGTGGATGAGTGTTTATATAAAGAGGTGGAGAGTGGTAGAAGGAATTGTTGGAAGGAGTGGTTTTAACTACTCCTTTTCAAAATCAACAATGGGGGCAAGTCACTGTCCCATCTCACGTTGCAATGCTGTAGCATTTTTTTTTGGGCTACTGTGTTGTTGTTTGTTTTTCTTCTTTTTTTCCAAATTTGTTTCTTTTCACTTTTTTATTCCCAACAATTGCATAATGAATATATTCATCATATATACATGATTCTTTCATAATTATAACTAAAATTTAAAAATAAAAATTAGGATGTTATACCTTCAAATGTTCAACCTTTTTCATTCCACTACAAGGTTAAGCAGTGGTTATGAGTTTTTCGATATATATAACACGGCTGGTTATGTTGTAGGTTTATTTTGGAGTGTTGAGAGAGAAGAGCAAGATAGGAACTTATGACAATAAGCTAAAATCTTGTATTGATTAGTTGATAATGGGTCACTTGTTTCTCTCTAAGTTCCCAAGTGGATTGATTTATCATCCTCAAATGAGAGTAGATTAGTGTTGTTAGTATATAGATGTCTTAAAGACAATATATTTTAAAAGAAGAACATTTTTTCTATTTAGTATTTTATGATTTAAGTATTTGAGCACATTTTATCTTTATCATATTTATATCTCACCTTTATTTAAAGGACAATATGTATTAAAAGATAAAAGGCCCTTAGAATAGAATAAGTCGTCACTCTAGGATCTATGATAGGGATTATGATCATGAAGACTCAAGGACATTGCATATCTATTGTTTGAAACTTTTTCCTAATCTTGAATCACCAAGAAAGAGCATTGGTGATATCAATAAGACTAGCACGATATCACCTACTTATATAGAGATACAAGGTAAGAACCTCTTGGAATACAAGCATGATGATGCCTTAGCCGATGTTGTGGGTGGATTTGTTGGAAAACAAATAGCACTGAACTAACTCGTCGAGAGACTCCAAAAAGATTCATTGTAGAGAGTATAATTATATGTAAAGTCTCCCATCGTTTGGTCATGCGGGTCGTCTTAAACTTGAAGATGTTATCGAACACTATATCCTAGAGTTATACTTTGTCTATACAACTCTATTCGCCTTCAAATGGGGAGAACAATGTACTTTTAAGTGTAAATCGAATATATGAATATAGATGAACATACCGAAAGGACTTACAATCCCCTACAAGATATTAGTCATTCACAAGACCGGTAGAACTTGGATAGCTTCTAGTTGACTCAGGAGTATGTGCGCACAACAAAGTGATCATGAAGAGTCATTCTCTGTCTTAAAGTCAATGGAAGAAGATTCTTAGTTTTGTGAATTAGCTACATTTAGTCAATTAAGAGAGATGATACTTTATCTTTGTTCTCAACTAAATGTGAATGACGATGCAAGGGATGATGCTAGCGCGGTATCCAAATTAGAGAGGTAGATTACTTGATTAACTCAATTAGTTCTGGGACCGTAAAGCATTGCTAATGTCTTATATGGTTATTAAATAAATTAGGCCTATTACAAGAGTTTGATTGGTTCAAGTTTATTTATTTCAGTGACTGATTGAGTCTAATAGGTCACACATAAATATTATTTTTTATTGCTTAAAATTAGCAAGCTTGGGCTAATAATTGTTATTGGGTTTTTTCAAGACAATAGGTGTATTTGGGTTGGAGGGAGACTTTAAACCCAATAAGGAAAATGACACCATATATGGTTCTCAAGTGAGAGATTAGTTTCTCCATTAATATGCCCAAATATATTAGAAGACGAAACGAGGTTTTAGGCCAATTTGAATTTTAAATTTAGGTTTCAAATTTGAATTTGAATTTTAAATTCAAGATGTTAGGATATAAAAGATAATTATTAATTATCTAATATATAAATATACACACACACATACATGTGTGTGTATAGATATATATGTAGTATACACACACACATGCATGTATGTATACATGCATATATACATATATACATATACATATATGTATGTGTATATAAATATCTAATAAGGATTGGATAAGCATCCAATAAGGATGGGATAAAAAGTAATATTGAATTTCGAATTCAAGATATAATTTAAAGATATGGATATGATCCATTATGTTGAATTTGAATTTAAGAAATATTTTAAGAAAATGATATGATCCATTATCTTGAATTTTAAATTAAAGAAATATTTCAAGATAAGGATAAGATCCATTATTTTAAATTTGAGTTCAAGGTATAAGTCAAGATAAAGATAAGATCCATTATCTTGAATTTTGAATTGAAGATATATTTCAAGACATGTATATGATCCATTATCTTGATTTTTTGGATTAAACCATGGAATGAGCTTTCTTCTAATTACTCTAATTAGGGTTTAACTTAAATTAAATGGATGAAATTAGGGCACCTAATTTTGGACTTTTTTTTTTGTGGTTGGCTGTGTAGTTTTGGCATAATTTTATGCTTATGGCTCATCCAAGAAAGTTGGTGGCATCCAAGGTTCAATCCAAGAAAGGTAAGATCTAATTTTGTTCATCTAATCCATCACCTAACCTCAAAACATTTTTTGGTGGTTGGCCATGTAGTCTTTGCATAATTTTATGCGTATGACTCATCCAAGAAAGTTGGCGGCATCCAAGGTTTAATCCGAGAAAGGTAAGATCCAATTTTGTTCATCTAATCCATCACCTAATCTCAAGACACTGATCATCATGTTGAGAAAAGAAAAATTAAGAACTTGAATCCTCAACCTTACTATTGTCTACCAAGCATCTAAGAAGAAAGAGGAGTCAACAAGAAGACGTTCTCATTACAATTAAGAGATAGTCATATGGATCAACGTTAGAGGACATCATAAACTTTAAAATCTTCAAGTGATTTAAAATAATCATAATCCTTATATGTGTTTTAACGAGTAGATTCTAAATTTATGTCATATAATGGTTATAATTCATGAGTACCATAAAAAGATACGGGTTCTCATGAGTACTATAAAGAGTTATAGGTTTTAACTCATGAGTTCTCTAAAGAGTTATAGATTATAATTTAAGAGTATCATAAGTACATGGGATTTCTCTAAGAGAATTATGGGTTCTTATGAGTATAGTAAAGAGTTACAAATTATAACTCATGAGTATCATAATTACATGGGCTTTCTATGGGTTTTCATGAGTACCGTAAAGAGTTACAAATTCTTATGAGTACGGAAAAGAGTTACGGATTATACTCATAAAAATTAACTTTATCATTCATAGCTTTTAATAATATAATCTAGTTCTGTTGTGATTAAGAAAAACAAAATTTTTGTTTTTCTACCTCATAAGTAGTTGCTTGAATGTCAGGCAATGAATCAAAATTAACTAACAAACCCCAAAATTAACCAACAAGTGTAAGCCTATAAACTTGGTTCACTTGAATAAAGTATATTAATATTAGAAAACTTAACAACATATATTCAACACCAAGAACAACATTGATCCATTGATGAAAAAATAAACAAAGTACACATGAAGCATACTAACAAAAATTAAAAAGATATCTAAAGTTTGTAATCTAATTTGTCAGCTTGACAGAGTGGATTTTGATTACGAAGAAGTTCACGACCAATCGGTTTGAAATCCATAACACAGGAATGTTCTTCTGGATACCGATGCTTTCCACAAAACATATCTCCGCATTTGCATGTGAACCCAGTTAAGCCGATTTTTTTGTTGCAACTGTTGCACCTATTCTTCTTCTTTTGAGATTCTAAAGCGTCTATGGAAGAAATAGAAGTTTGTTCAGTAATATTATTCATCCCTGTTGTCGTAGCAAACTCAGTAATATTCTTGGCTTCGCTTATTTTCAAATGAGATAATGATTCAATGATACTTTTATTGAGCTGGAGAATATGATCTTTGTAACACTTTGAACACATGTTCTTAGTTTCAGAAGAACCAAATAAGCCACAACCACTAACGCAAAGTGAAGGATCCATGTTTGTAAATATTCTTTCTTTGTGACAACCAAAGACTGTTACGTTTCAGCGAATTGTATGGTATAGGGAGACTCAGCACTTATTTATAGAGGCAAATCCAAAGCGAAAAAACAAATTATCCATATCAAATCCAAAACAAAAAATTAAGGATATTACTTATTTTCAATTAAATTAAAGTATTGATGTATTAATTAATGATATCCCTAGAGGATTATTTTTTTTTGTAATTATTATTTAATTGGAAGTTTCTCACAAATAGAAGCTTTCTTTTAAAAAAAATCAATTAAAAATTAAAACCGCGTTGCAGTAATACAAGATGTTAATAGATATATGAGTTTTGGGCCAAAAAAAAAATAGATATATGAGTAAAATACTTTAACCTCCATTCTGTTTTGTCATCATAATATAGATCTCCTTTCTATTTTGAAAACATACAATTAAGTCCAAACCGTTAACTCTATTAAGAATATTCTAAAAATATATTTTTTTAATTGAAATTTATATAAAAATAAAATTTATTTACTAATTGACCCTAATGTTAAATCATAAATTTTAATTGACTACTTGTAAATATCACAAGCTTTTAAAATTTGAGTAAGTTTTTTAAATGTTTGTAGAAAAAATATCAAAATTTAAATTTAAATGACTTAATACAATCTCTCTATATTCGATATAAAAAAATACGTTTGATATATGTTTTTAGTCATTTAAGAAACTAAAAATAAATATATTTTAATAAATATGATAAAAATTTTAAATTATAAATTTTATAATCTCAAAATTCATAAATTTTTAACATATTAGAAAGTTAAAAAACAAATCTATCAGGATAAAACTTTGGCGGTATGAAATTTTTTTGCCTTCATACATATATATTTGTTTAAATAAATCTAAATTTTAAAAAAGGGCATTTTTGTAAAACAAAAGTTTAAAAATCAAATTTAATGGTCGACTAACGATTTTAATGGATGGAAATAAAATCTCAAAATATAAAAGAGGTTTGTGTAACATACATTTTAATTTTAACGAAGGTCTATATGGGCTTTCAAAATAAAGAGGGTCTATATAACTAAAGTAAAACAGAGCGGTGTTATATCAAAAAAACAAAAAAAAAAAAACAGAGCGGTGGTTTGATAATATTGTTACATTGATTTTGTAATTTGTTCATACACATATCCCTCGATAAATTAGAATTAGAATCAATCAGAAAATTATAAAAATAATTATTACTGTGATAAAAAATTAAACTGGTATTTATTCTGAAAACAAATCAAGATTCTAAAGTGCCAACTAATTTGGGATGAATGTTATAAAAATTTGAGACAAACTAAACTATCATTTATAATTTTAAATTTCATTTATAAATTATTATAAAAATATATAAGGACAATCTGATGGAGATTAGGGTTTTCTTGAGATATTTCCATTTAAAAATAGCTTATATTTTTTTTCTTAAAAAAATATTGACTTTATCGTGTTAGTTTATCGTGCTGGTTTATGTACACGAGAAGAAGAAAAAAATAAATATAATAAGAAAAGATCATGGCAAGAAAGAGATTGGCTACTTTCCATGGTCATTCCCATCTCTTTCCCTTTCACCCTTCTTTTCCCTTCTCATCCGATGGATTAAAATTTCAAAAATCCAAATTTAACATCCGACGAAAATGTTGTTATAATTTTACAAAAAAAATACATAAATAAATGTAAAATGCTAAAATTTAATCTGTATAGTTGAAAAATACAATGAAATAAAGGGGTAGAAATTCTACTCATAATAATAATATTAATATAGAGCTTTTTAAATCAAATTTTAGCAGTTTAAATTTATTTATGTATCTTTTAAATAAAATTATAATAATATTTTTATAAACTATTAAATCTAGACTATTGAAATTTTAATCAAATGGTTGAGAAGGGAAGAGGAGGGTACATGAGGGGGAAAGGATGGGGATTGCAATGGAGAAAGGTCAATTCCGTTGGATGTTACAAATTTTTATGATAATGTTCTATATTAGAAACTAAGTACCCCGTTAATCTTTAGAATTAAATACCGATGTTGCCAAAAGGGGATATGCTTAGCACACATGAAAAGAAGGAATGGATATACCGATCACAAAAGCTATTGAACCTATAAAATATTGTTATATGATTTTTTAGGTTTTCTTCTGTTAGTTTGGAATTTAAAACATAGGGCTTGTTTGGAATCAACTTTAAGTAAAAAAAAAAAAAAAAGGCTAGAAAAAATGGCCAATGGTATAAAAGCTTGATGAAATATGTTTGGGTTACCCGTTGCGTCCACTCAAATTACTAAAAAAACTCAACGTTGTTGGGTTTAATTGGAAGCTTCAAGAAGCTTAATCTCTAATGCCCTAGGCCTGCTTGAGTATCATGCCTCACTACTAAGCAAACCACCTCATTGTTACCACAAAATTACATAGTGGGACCTACCCTTATTTTTTCACATGATTTTTGCTATTACGCTTCTTTTTATTTTTAGCTGTGGGAACATGTCTGGATTTATACACAATGAGGCAGAAATCTGCAAATGGGCAATTAAAACACAAATCATATTTACAACCTAATTTTTTTTCTATCGGGTTTTTACAAAAGTCAGATAGCTTTCAAGTCACCACTCTCATCGCTAACCTACCGGTCCATAGATGGCAAGTTATATTAACGATAGATGGAGAAGAAAAATTGGAAAATTTTCTAATTTAATATTTTATGCCTGTATTTGTTAATTAGGAAAACTGAATAAAAAATATGACATTATGAAGCAGCAAAAGATTTATAGTAAGTTGCAGAAGTGATTTTTACACTTTTCTTAAAAGCCGTGGGGACGTCCGTGTGACAGTTTGAGAAGGATACTATTATAAATAGATAGATATACAGTTTGAAATTTTACTAAAATTTATTTTGTGACCGTTTGAGAAGGATTTTTAGCCTGTTGAGCAAAAAAATAAGGATTTTTAGCCTAATATTATATGGTACCTCTTGTCCTTCAACAAGAGCTCCTCCTAAGGGTAAATTATATCCCTTGATCCTTAATGTAAAACATATTTAGATATCGTGAATCATAATTATAAATATAGGATAAAATTTTTTATATTTACCAACTTTTTTATAATTTATTAATGCTCCATCAACAACAATCAAAGTGGAGAGGAAATGAAAGAATTGAGCAAGATAATTAAGACGTTTTAGAAAATGTATGTTTTGTTAACTAATTCAACTAACTTTTTATTTATCTAATCAAATTAAGTAAATATATTTTATATTAAGTACATGAGAAAGTACTAATTAATGAGAAAAAAATATTTAATATGTTGTTCAAAAGGTGACCTTATGTCCGTAAAAACTCAAACCGCCTTTTGAATTTAATGCGCAAATAAATTATTTAAATTTATTTTTTAATGTTAAGGATTGGACTATAGATGAAAATTTACGATGGTATTACACGAAATAACTGATAAGATCTAATTAAGGAGAATTCTAATTAAAGCCAATTAAAATATTAAAATTTAAGTCTACACTTTTAAATAATTCTTAATAAGGCCAAAATACCCTATTAAAAATTATTTCAACGCGTTGTTAGAACTTAGAAAGACTATAATGTACTTCCGTAGTCTAAAAGAAAAGTTGAAGAAAATTTTGCCCTTAATAAATTTGTTTGATTAAGATTCGATGGCTATTAGTCCTTAAAAGGTTTTTTAGAAATCCTTTTGGTTTTTTGGACACGGTGAGTTGAATATTTTTATCATTTATCATCCCTCATAATCTCTCGGCTAATCTATAAAGATTAGCTATGACAACATATTTCCTCTTTCAAAAAAAAACATAATACTATTAGGTTGTAGATTTATTGTGAAGCGTTGTGAGAATAGCTAGATTCTTATGAATATGGCATGTTATTAGTAAATAAATGTCCTAGAGACCATCTGTTTTCATAGAGGAACATTTTTTTCTATTTAGTATTTTATGATTTATGTATTTAAGCATATTTTATTTTTATCATATTTATGCCTCACATTTATGTTAAGGTTAATATACGTTTAAAGATAAAAACCCTCGGAATAGAACATGTATTCACTCGAGGATCTATGATAGGAATCATGATCATAAGGGTTCAAAAACATTACATGTCTATTGCCTGAAACTCATTTCTAATCTTGAATCACCAAGAAAAGGTATTTGTGATTTCAATAAGACTAGTACGACATCGTCTACTTGTATAGAGATGTAAGGTAGGGACCTCAAGGAATACAGGTATGATGATGCCTTAGCTAATGTCGTGAGTGGATTTGTTGAAGAGTAAATAGCATTGAATTGGCCCGCAAAGAAACTCTACAAAGATTTGTTGTAGAGAGTATCATTGGATAGGTAAAGTCTTTCAACGTTTGGTGGTGCTAATCGTGTTAGACTTGAGGATGTCATCGAACACTATGTCCTGGAGTTATACTTTGACTATACAACTGTATCCACCTGAGAATGTGGAGAACAGTGTACTATTGGGTATGACTTGAATACATAAGTGTAGATGGATATGCCGAAAGGACTCTCAATAAGTAATCATGAAGAGTTATGATCCATCTTATAGTCAATAGAAGAAAATTCATGGTTTTGTGAAAAAGCTATATTTAGTCAATCAAAAGAGATGATACTCTATTTTTACTCTTAACTAAATGTAAATGACAACGAGAGGGATAATGCCGGCACGATCCAAATTAGAAAAGGTAGATCACTTGATCAACTCAGTTAATTTTGAGACCATAGAGCATTGTTAGTGTCTTATGTAGTCATTAGATTAACTTGAACCCATTAAAGGAGTTTGATTGGTTTAAGGTTATTTATGTCAGTGATTAATTGGGCCTAATAGGTCATACACAAAGATTATTCTTGATTGCTTGAAAATTAACAAACTTGGGCCAATAATTACTATTGGACTTTCTCAAGAGAATATGTGTATTTAGGTTGGAGTGGGACTCCAAGCCCAATATACAAAAATAACGGCATAGATGGTTCCTTAGTGGGGAATTAATTTTTCCACTAAGGAGGCCAAATATGTTACAAGACCAAAAAGGTCTTAGGCTAATTTGAATTTAAAATTCAAATTTTATTTTATTTTTAATTTGAATTTGAATTGCAAATTTAAGAGATTAGGTTATAAAGATAATTTTGAATTATCTAATATATTTGTGTGTGCGCACGCGCGCAATAAAGATTGGATAAATAAATGATAAAGAAATTATTAAAGATATGAATGTGATTAATTACCTTAAATTATTAATTAAAAAATAATTAAATATATGAATGAGATCCATTATCTTGAATAATTAATTCAAGATATAGATTTAATCCATTTTATTAATTATTTAGATAACACCAATTAACGAGTCATTAATCTTGAACCCTAATTAGGGTGTTGACTGAAAAATTCATATGATACATTAGTATTGAAAATTTCGGCAACATACACAAAAACCCTAAGGTGTTGGTTGAAATGTTGAGCTCTCTTGAACAAAAGAAAATTTCGGCCAAAGCACCAAGAAAGGGAACAAGAAGTGACATCCATAAGTAATTCAATCTTAATCTTCTTTCCCAAAAACCTAATCTTCTTGAAATAAAGAAAACTTAAGAATCTTGACTCGTCAACTTTGTTGTTGTCTAACAAGCATCTAAGGAAAGAGATGAATCAAAGAGAAAGAGTTCTCAAGGCAATCGAGAAATGGCCGTATGGATCAACGTTAGAAGACCCCTTATACACTTTTAAGTCTTCAGTGATCTAAGATAATCCTAAAATCCACATGTATTTTAATGACTAGATCCTAAAAGAACTCATGAGTGTTTCTCATTTAATTTGGGATAACTCATGAATGACCATAAAAAGTTACAGGATCTATAATAAATAATAAAGTTGAAAAACATACTTAATTACAATCATTACTCATAAGTGATTATAGGGTTTAACTAATGAGTACCATAAAAATAAAGGGTACTCATGAGCGCCTATAAAAAGTCACATGTTTGATAATTATTATATTTATCATGATATTTAGTTTAATGTTATCCCATAAAAAGTTATAGAGAAATTTGCCTTTGTAAAATCGTTGGGGTAAGTTTTAGGGAAATTTCAAATAAATGACATTTGAATTTGTAAAACCTCTAGAAACCCATTGAATTTATAAAAAGACTCAGAAGTGACAAAGACTTATGGGAGATATGCAATTTTGGGTGAAATTACATTTTTACCCTTAGTTTTAATTTTTTTTTAAAAACAAAATTCTCCCCACACCCGCCGCCACCGTGGCGGCCATGGCCAACCTTTGGCGAACTGCGGCCGACCGCTGACGGATGACAGTTCGCCGTGACCGACCTTCGGCCGTGGTCCGTCGCCACCTGGCCACGGCCGACCATCGACAGCGGCCCCCTTGTGTGGGGGTATTTCTTTTTTTAAAAAAAAAATTAAAACTAAGAATAAAAAGGTAATTTCTCTCAAATTTGCATATCCCCATAAGCCTTTATCACTTTTAAATTTTTTTACAAATTCAATGGGTTTATGGGGATTTCACAAATTCAAATGTCATTTATTTATAATTTTCCCAAAGTTTTAAAGATTTTTGGGGAAAAAAAAAGTTTTAAAGATTAAGAAAATATAGGAAATCGACCTCAACAAACATATATGTTTTTGAATTATTAATATTCTTGAATATCTGCCGAGTTTATATAAACAACCGTGCCCTTGACAACATGGTTCCTCCATTGTCTCTTTTTAGGGTTCGTGATAGTATTTCACAATTCACCCTTGAGACTCGATCTTTCTGATTTTGTTAGAGTTTACTCTTCGGCTGCTATCAATTATTGAAGCAATTAGGTTTCTGCCCCAACAAATAAAGAGGTAATTGTAGCTCCTTTCGATTCGAGATTCTGGGCGCTTTTTTTATTTCTGAAAAGAATTTTGGGCATGAAAGATTTTGATTTATTTTTAGAATCTATAATTTCTTTAACCTTGTTGGGCTATCTGCAGCAGATATACGGAAGATAGTACTTTTTTGGTTAAAAAATGTCTGAAGAACGAGCGGTACACCCTGATTGCCGAAATGCCAGTAATCCTTTTCATGAGTGTAGTGATTATTGCTTTAAAGTGATAGCTGAAGCCAAAATTAAGGTGCAACAAAAGGAACCAGGTTAGTATTTCTTCCACTATTGAGTAATTGTTTCCATTCATAAAATGAAGGATTTATTTTTTTCCTGTCGCCAGGTTATCCTTTGGTCTCTAATTTAGTTTCCTAAATTACATGATCGTGTAAATATTTAATAAGGCTTTCATAGTCCTTGTTGTAGAAGATTGGCTTCTGATTAAAACAGTCTTTCGGCTGGAGGGCCTGTAATTAACTAAGGTCGAAAGCATCCCAAAAATGTTGATTTGGATTTGTTAAATTTGCAAGATTGCAGGACTGTATTGTTTATTACTTTATTATTTGTATTAATAATATCAAACATATCTTTGTTAATATTTTCTTCATTTGTTATATCTATCAGAAGTTATATTAGCCGGCAGCGGCAGTAAGCAAGGCCCCCCAGATTCTGAGTGCATAGATGATGAAAAACCCTATCTTGATGAAGAGCAGTCTGATAGTGATCATGAACATCCTGAAGCAGAAAAGGTCCAACAAGATTACACAAACCTTTCGAAGAGACAGAAAAAATGGATGGAATTGAGGAACAAGATGGTAAACTGTTGAAATGTTGAGCTCAAAACTCATTTTTTTATACCTACATAAGATTAATATTCATGTTTTGTTTCACTGGCAGCAAGAAGCAAAAAAACGTAATCAAATTGAAATTGCTGCTGAAAGAAAGAGGATGGAAGCTCCAACAGAATCTAGGGGTATTTCTAAACAGAAGTGGCTTGAGGAGAGGAAGAAAAAAATTGGGAAACTTTTAGATTCAAATGGTCTGGATATGACTAAAGCATATATGCTTGACACACAAGAGTCGGCAGAAGAAAAATACAAGAAATGGGAGAAGGATCCTGCACCATTTGGCTGGGATGGTATGTTTGGTTCTTTTCCAAAAAATAAGTTGGCATAATTAGTATGTTGTTCTTTGCTCTTAGGTGTTAGTATTTCTAGTTACTTTTTACTTACATATTTTCACAATAGTCTAAAGGGGTAAGACGGTAAGATGCTCCTAAGGCACTAGACTTCCATAGTCTCGAGGTTGAGGTGATAGGTGCTTAAAGCCCTACACCTGATTGTAGGTGCCTGGCCTGAATTATCGAGAGGCAAGGACCACTTCTGACTTGGAGTGTTAAAATTTGATTTAAACTTGTCGGATCGAGCTCCAAGATAGGAGCACTTGTTTGTTGATCTTATTTGCTACTTTCCTTTGAAGCTTTTAAAATTTTGCGCCTACAATTGTTAGAAAAAACTTTTTTGAATGGGCTTAGAATAATTAGAACTTCATTTCATTGGGGCATAAGTCGAGGTAGAAAACTAGAACTAACTTGGCCCTATTAAACCAATGGGAATAAACCTTTCAATAGGCATGGTTTGGTATAATTGAACAGCTTCAGGTGAAATCTTTGATTCATAGTGAATCAATTGATTTCAGATTGTTTAACATAGACTTATTTATGAATCCTCAACTAAGCGAGTTTTTGGCCCTTTATCTGAAGTAATTGTTTTAAAATTATGCCTTTGTTTAAACCCTTTTTTTTTTTTTTGAATGAAAACTGTTGTATTTAAATCAAGTTGCTATTTGAAGATTAGGAAAGTCCTGCTGCTAATTCTATCTTGTTCTGCATCATGAACTTGTTATTAACTTAAGCACAAGTCTGTAGAACTCTATCTATGGTTTTAGAGTGATTCTAATGGGTATAAAATTAATGTGTCTTATTAATCAGTTTTTAACCAGAAGACACTGTACAATGCCTACAAGAAGCGAACCAAGAATATTGAGGTGGATTTAGAAGAATACAAGAAAATGAAAGAAGCTGATCCAGAGTTCTACCGTGATGCTTCAAGTCTCCAATATGGAAAGGTTCACTACTAAAACCAAACTAACTCCCACCAGACTTGCTTTTTATTGTGTATTTTGTGATGACTTTTTCTTTCCATTAATGGCAGGCACCAAAAAGTTCAGAGGACAAGATTGACCGGATGGTACAAGAACTGAAGAACAGGGAAGAGAAGCTCAAGTCATTTAGTAGGAGAAGAAAGTTCCATGAAGAGAAAGATATTGACTCGATTAATGATCGGAATGAACATTTCAACAAGAAGATTGAGCGAGCATTTGGGAGATACACCTTGGAGATCAAAAATAATCTGGAACGAGGAACTGCCTTGCCCGACTAAGTCTTCTGCTTACATAGCGTTCTGTTGCACTTTGTACAAGTCAAAGCCCACACTTTGGAGCAAAGTTTGTAAAAAGTTTAACATACTACTTGTCAAGGTCACTTCACTCTTTAAGAAGAGGGCGACTTTCATATCTAAACATTTTTATTGCTTCTTAATTCTGGTGTAATGTTTGTGGTAGTTTGTGGATTGATTTTGAGCTATACAATCTCTTAAAGCTCTCTCGAATCCCTTTTTATGTGTGTTGAGCCGGGGGGGGGGGGGTGGGGGGGGGCAGAAGTGTACACTGGTGAAAATGTAATATTACCATTTGGAGGCTATTTTTTATTCAGCTGTATATATTTTTACCGCTAATTTGAAAAGGTGACACTGGGCCCCCGATGCAAATTCTCTATGCTCCTTTTGGTCTTAAAGATTTTTTTTTAAAAAAAAAATTTAGAGATTTAGGAAACTGGATAAGTTATATAAATATTTTTAAATTATATATTAATTTATGAGTTAAGTAAAATAGTTTGGAAAAAAAAATAAATATAAATATTTTAAAATAATTTAATTAACTTTTTTATTATCTTTAGAAAAAATTAACTATATTTTATATTTTTGATAGGAGGAAATACATCTCTATAGAACGATAGAACGTTTAAATTGATTGCTTTTGGAATTCATGTGCTTGCACAATCCATCCCATCTTTGTATCATTTTTTATGTTGGTTTCTCTGAAATGACTTTGACTAATACTTGTCAAATGTGAAAAATGCTTGAAACCTTTATTTTAGTTGTTAATGTTTTAGTTATGTTTACCCTTTTCTACTGTGTTATTAATTCCTTTCCGTCACTCCTTTGTTCATGTTCAATTGTTCACTACACATAGAAGGGATCTCATAAAGAAAACAGTATGATGTGTATTTGTACATATCTTTCTCCAGTAACAGGTCTGGAGCGTAGGTAATTGGGTACACACACAAACACTGGTATCCTCTTTATACGGTGTCCTTGTTCGGTACTTGAGAGAGATCAATCCCTCCCCTTCGCCAGTTGTGAGATATCAACCCATTGCACTAGATGAATCCCGTTGGTATATATTTTCAAATGAAAAATCAGTGATATTTTCATGAATCCAACTATTTCAAATTTTTACCATGCAAAACTCTGTTGACACAGGTCTAGTTTAAAATACCATGTGGATTATATAATAACAGTAAATGTATGATTCAGGTGAAAATTCAAAAAAAAAATTCTTTTGACAAAAAACGAAATGTGCGCGCCTTCTATTTTGTGTCATATTTTTCAAGAAAATGTTGTCTCTTGTCACCTATCTTCAAGTGCATTTTTTTTCAATAACTGAAAAATAATACCGCAGTGCTTATACTTTTATCTTATTTGTAATCAGGTATTTGAAGTTATTTTTCTTTTAATTGGATCCTTGTTACAACATAAGGTAGAAATTATTTTTTTAATGTGGCTTACGATAATCAATTTAAGAGAGAGGTTTTTCTCACCTCAATTAAACATACTTGTTCATGGTTTAACGAGGACTCACATAGCTTAAATCAGGATTTATGACGAGTGAGGTGACTGAAAGCTGAGCACGTTCTTAGAAAGATGAGTCAAATTTGACTGAACTGCGAGAATGAGACGCTGTGAATGTGATATAAAGCTTTCACCATAATTTTTTTTTTTTAAAAAAAAGTGATTAAAGCATTGGGAATCTGAAAGGATTGAAACACAAGAAATGTGAAAAACAGGAAATAATTAAGAAACAGGAATTTCATTAAGCTTGATAACAAGACAAAGATAGATAGAAACCAAAATCAACTTCGGAAGTGCAAAGACAAGAGTGGCTAACAAGAACCAGAAGGAGAAAACAGAATCACAAATGTTGATCAAAGAAAAAAACAGTCACATAAATCCATTAGAAATGCTTCCATAGGAAGAGAAAAACTGAAATCCTTAAAAACCATCCACTAAGAAAACCAAAATTCCCCTTGATTTGAACCTATACAATTATACATCCATGCTCTGTTCCACTCAGCTCACTCACGGCCCGTGACGTAATAAGCTAAAGATAATGGATTACTCGAAACCGTGACATTCTCTTCGATTTCGCCGGCGATGTCTTCCAGAATGGGACTGCCGTGAGCACCGTCACCACGGATATGTATATGTTCTACAGTGGTGAAAAAGAATGGGTTGCCACATCACATCCACTTGTCACTCACATCAGGCTCTTCAACTGTGTTTTTAACAAAAAGAAACAATAAAAAGACAACTTTTGAGGGATTAAAACCTCCGTTAAAATTAAAATTGGATAAAATTTTTAAGGATAAAAAATTATATGAACCTAAAAAAGAAAATAACTTTATTAGAGAGTTGATTAAAAGAAGAAAAGATCTCATATAAAGACCATTACAAATAAGTGATTCCGATATTCATGTTGTCATAAAGGTGTAAGTATCTTAGCCATCCTTTTTCAAATTAAAAGGAAACTACAAAAAATGATCAAAAACAAAAAGACTGAATCAGATAGATAGAAAGTGGAGCGAATTGGGGAGCAAGAGAGGAGGGAATCCACAATGGAGACGTGGAAAGGAAGTGGGGTAAGCAAATTTTAATAGCACAAGCTTCTCTTCATCACGCAATCTTGACAATGACATTCTTGATCTTAATTTATCAGGTGTGTTTGGTGGGAACTGTGTTCCTAGCTTGAAGGATGGTGAACGTTGATGGGCCAAGGAGGAAGGAAATTGTCAATGGAATGCCAGTTGTGAAGTTTAATGCTGTGACCTCAATGTGTTAACTTTATTGATATCGATATGTTGTTGTGTGATTGGGAGGGTGATTGAAGTTGATGAAAGGGTGAGTGTTGTAAGGGAAATCGAAGAAGGCGTTCATTGGTGACATGAGGGCATATAGAAATCCTAACCTTTGTTCTTTCATCGCATTGTTGGTGTTTGGGTATTTCTTAAAATGAACTTAGTAACTCATGTTTAGTGTGGGAATTATTTTACGCATATATTCTCATTTTCTCGTGTACTCATTTCTATAAGTAAACTTATTATTTTCATATTAGAATTTGTCATTTTTAAATTCGAACATAGTAAACCTGTGTCTGGTCTAAGAATTCTTCCAAGCCAACATTCTCATTTTCTGAAGTGGTTATTTTCTTAAGTGAACTTGTCATTTTCATATCAAAACTTATCATTTTAAATATAAACTTAGTAAACCCATGTCTAATATGAAAATTTTTCTAAATCCGAATTCTCAATTTTTTCAAGTGGTTATTTTCGTAAGTGAACTTTTCATTTTCATACTATAACTCTTCATTTTTAAATTGGAACTTGGTAAACTCATGTCTAATGTGAGAAATCTTTCAAAGCCTGCGTACTCATTTTCTCAAGTGGTTTTTTTCTTAAAGAACTTGTCATTTATTAAAATGGTCATTTTCTTTAGTGAACTTATCATTTCCCTTAACGATAGCTACGCTAGGGCCATTACGAACCTAACCCTTCGCCGACGTCTTCCCTCCTTTTCAATTACAGAATAATAAGTTTTGACCCATTCTCTTCTCTCACCGCAAACTTCCTCGCCCTTCATGACGAAACATTTCCAGCCACAACAACCAGCGAAAGTCACTGAGAAAATGGTAGATAGTATGTGTGAAGTTAACCAAAAATCGCCCCTTTTTCTTTCATATTTTAAAACTCACGTGGGAAAATTTCTGTAATTTCTTTTAAATTTGAAAAAGGACAGCCGACGTACTAACACCTCTCTGAAAATATGAATATTGGAATCACCTCTAGATCATTTAGTATTTGTAATGGTCTTTATGTGAGATTTTCCTTAAAATAATGAGGCATAAGTATAAGGATTTTTAAATTGGGTGAGGGTTGTAACTTGTAAGAAGTAACATAGGCAAGTACAACACCCTGATATATTTTTTCTTGTACATCATTCAACAATTTAAAAATATTTTTTAAATGGATCCAACACTCTATATTATATTTTTGGTACATTTAGCATCTTGAAAATTTTCTTGGGTGTATCCCACACGCTCCTGCACAACACCCTAAATTATTTAAATAGCTAAATAGAAAATTACATAAAAATATTTTTGTGTGATAGATCACATTTTAAAAATACCTCTTAAGTTATTGGATACACTGCACCAAGAATGCCTTAAGAAACTGTATCCACATGCACTTTAAGCCAGGAGTATAATCACTCAAAATTCCTAAGTCCAATAACAAGTGGTCAAACAAGTAGTAAAATACTAATCCGGCAGAGGCTGGAGGGTAATCCATGTCACCATGTGATTCTACGTATATTAAAGTTGGCTTCTTGTCCATCCCCACTCAAATTCTGAGCATTAAAAGACACGACAGACATGCTTTGATTCCCCTTCTAGGCCTACTTAATTTTTTATTCCTTTTTTTTTATATAATTCAAAATTTAAATTAGAGTTAAGGTTTAAAAGTACACATGAGCTTTTTCCCCATGAGCACTCAGCACCACGAACTTTTTTTTGGAGTAAAAATACACATGTGGTTACCATTTTGGAACAAAATTTGCAAGTCACTGTTCACCGTAGTTATGTTACTTGTTAGTTCTCTATGTGTTTTGATGATAACTGACAATTGTAAACTTAAGTTTGTCTTTGAAAGTTGTAAAACTTTCTGTTTAAGGCAAACTCGAGTTTTGGTATAGAAACTCGAGTCTGGACTTGACAGACAAAAACTCAGATTTTACAATGTTGGTCAAACTCCAGTTTGCATAGGCAAACTCGAATTTACAAAGTTACAGAGAGCTATCAAAGTTTACAAGAGTTGTAAACTCGAGTCTGTGTTTATAAACTCGAGTCTAGATCAAAGGCAGTGACACTCGAATTTCAACTTGTTTCCAAACTCTACCTTTGATTCTGAGAAACTCCAGTTTACAAGAAAGTTTATGTGCTAAAAGTTTTAAGACTTGTAAACTCAAGTCTATGATTTGGAAACTCAAGTTTGAGATCAAATAGAAGTTTCAACGTTTTATCAAGTTTTCCAAACTCCAGTTTCAGCTTTACAAACTCCAGTTTGCAAAATGCAATAGCCTTCATGTTTTCAGTTTTCACTGGAAACTCGAGTCTGGATTATATAGACTCGAGTTTGGCATAAACAGAGATACTCGAGTTGATACTTGTTTTCTAAACTCCAGTTTAAATTTCAGTAACTCCAGTTTTTACTTAAATGAAAAGTTTTCAAAGTTTCAATGTACACTGAAACTCGAGTCAAATTTCTGGAGACTCGAGTTTAGGACTATTTGAAAATACTCAAGCTATCACATGATTTCTAAACTCC
The DNA here is from genome assembly GCA_037074495.1 of Acacia confusa. Taxonomy (NCBI): domain Eukaryota; kingdom Viridiplantae; phylum Streptophyta; class Magnoliopsida; order Fabales; family Fabaceae; genus Acacia; species Acacia confusa. The sequence goes on along the minus strand of CM073502.1, from coordinate 37,563,810 downwards.
AGTTTTGAAGCTGTGAACTTAAACTTAAGTTTTTCATAAAAGCTTCAAACTCGAGTCAATTACTAAATGACTCGAGTTTAGCCAAGTGTTCAAAATCTCATTCAAGACCAACTCATGACTTTCCTCTCTGTAAGAACCAAACTCGAGTCAGTTACTTGTCAACTCGAGTTTAGGAAACTTTCAAACATACCTTGCTCTCTGGATGAACCTCAAATTCGAGTCTAGAACACCAAACTCGAGTTTGCATCGGTAACTTTTGAAAACCAGATCAAATCAATCTGCGAAATTATTATGGGTTAATATGAAATTATCATATCTTGTTGCATTATTATTCCTAACATTATTAATCAAGTTTTTGATAAGTTTCAAACAGGTTCATCAGAAGATCAGAGAGAATCAAAGATCCAAAATAAGTGCATTTAATGAAGAACCAAGATCAGGGCTGATTCTTCTCCCTTATCCCAGATGTTTAGTTCAGACCGTTGCAACACATTAAGATCACTTCAAACAGTCAAATTAAGATCATGGAATGACAAAGAATCTGGAAGACGTTCTGCAACAACATATTCCAGGATTTCAGCAAAGAATTGAAAGAACAGAGCAAAATTTGCAACTGTCATTTTCCAGATCTGCAACTGAACGTTGAAGAAGATATTGCAACGGCTAATTCATCTAGTTAGGCTATAAAAGGCTATGAAGACTCAGAGCAAGATACACAACGAAGCTACACTTGAACACATTTGCATTTTGAGTCTGTATTGTGATTCTTTTATCTGTTCTTCAGTGATTATCAATATTCACTCTTTTGAGAGATTGAAATTCTTTTAAAGTATTTAGTTGTGTAAACTTAAGGTTGTGAAACCTGTGAGTTGGGCTGTTTAATTACAAGGTGTAAGGGGGAGCAAGTCCTAGATGATTAGGATTGTGTCTTGTCTTCATTGTTGTAGTTAAAAACCTATTGAACTAGTGGAAACACCCAGAAGGTATCTGGGGACTAGACGTAAGTCAAGGTTAAGACCGAATCAGTATAAGTCCTGTGTGTCTGAGCTTTGCTTTCTCTACTCTTTCATTATTCATTTCTTAAGCTTTATTTTTTTTAAGAGTTGAAAAGAAATTTTAAAATCCCCAATTCACCCCCTCTTGGTGATTTTTTCCACTTTCACTGTTCACATAATCTATTTCTCTCTCATCATGGTAAATAATAATTTAATGGTGAAATGTGACTTTTGTTCCAAAATGGTAACTATGTATGTAGTTTTGCTCCAAAAAAAAAATTTGTGGTGTTGGGCGCTCCTGAGGAAAAAGCTTAGGTGTATTTTTGCACCTTAACCCTTTAAATTATCTCCATACTTTTTTAAAAAAAATCCCATAAAAATTGTCTCAATATTTAATAATTTTTTTATTTACTCTTTTCATTAATTATATATATTGAATAAATTAAAAATTCCATATTTATACTTATTCTATTTCTCTATCTTACCTTTTCATAAATAATGACATACATAAAAAAGAGTTTATTTCAACACATATTTTTTATATTAACTAATTCTTATTGTTTTCTTAAGAAGTATAATTTGGGTTGTCGAGCTTTTATAAAAAAAAATTAGAGGGAGTAACTATTAGTAGTCTAAAAAAAATTTATTATTAACGAAAAAATATATATACTTAAGGTCATATATTTAATATATTTTTGTCAAATCAGATCATAATAAGGGAATTTCAAAATGTAATAATATTAATAGTAAAAAATTATAATAGAATAATACGTTTTGTTTAATGAAAATTTGGTCAACATGATGATCAAATGGCTCAAATCGTTTAAACCAATTTTCTTGTTCTTTTAGGGCCGGCTTGGATGGAAGAAAATCAAAGGTAAGAAACAAAAATTTCAATTTTCCATCCAGCAGTGTCAGTTTGGATCATCACAAATTCCCCCAGAAATTTTTTTCCTGCCACCACCTATTTTTTTTGGTTTAAATGAAAATGAGTTCCTACTAAAAATTGTGGGAAGCCATTTTCTAACCCATCGGAAAATCATCAAAAGACATGAAAGCTCCTAAGCTGCCAAGGAGGAATGACACAGTTGACTAAGGCATTGACCTTCACCTCAAAAAGGAGGAGGTTCGATTCCCGTTGATCGATATGATGACCTCTTTGGTGGACAATTTGTAAGTACCTTAGTAAAAGCTTTTTGAGCTTGGAGGCATGCCCAGGCCTAGTGAGATACCGGTATCTACCCCCACCTAAATTAATAGTAAAAAAAAAAGTAGTGTTGGCCACTTGCTCCGGCAATATCTCCCTCTCTTTTTCTCTATCTGTCCCCTGCTACCCGCTTTTGTAATCTTGCTGTTGAGATCAACGATGATCCAATAGCCTTCGTATCCTCTCAGTACAATATTTGACGATTCTGGCCGGTAGCACATCGAGCCGTATAGCAGAAATTAAAAATCCTATAAAAATGGTGTTGATATTTAATAAGTTTTTTTTTATTTACACTTTTCAATATTGCATAAATTAAAAATTTGATACTTTTACTTATTCTATTTCTCTATCTTGTCTTTTCATAAATAATGACATATGTGAAAGAAGGTTTTTTCAACACATATTTATTGTATTAACTGATTTTTATCGTTTTCTTAAACAGTATAATTTACTTGTCAAGCTTTTATGAATAAAACCAGAGGGAGTAATTATTAGTGGTCTATATTTTTTTTAGTAATGAAAAAATATATATATTTAAGGTCATATATTTAATGTATTTTTGTCTAATTAGATCATAATAAGGGAATTTCAAAATGTAATAATACTAATAGTAAAAATTTATAATAGACTAATACGTTTTGTTTAATGAAAATTTGGTCAATATGATGATCAAATGGCTTAAATCATTTAAACCAAACTTCTTGTTCTTTTAGGACCGGTTTGGACGAAAGAAAATCAGAGGTAAGAAACAAAAAATTCAATTTTCCATCCAGCAGTGTCAGTTTGGATCACACATTCCCCTAGAAATTTTTTTCCTGCCACCACCTATTTTCTTTTGTTTAAATGTTGTGGGAACCCAATTTCTAGCTTATTGGAAAATCATCAAAAACATCAAAGCTCCTAGAGGTAATATAAAAAAGTGTTAGGTTTTTTTTCCCCAAAATGCCCCTTTTAAAAAAATTATTTACCAAAATGCCCCTCATTTGAAACTATTTTCCATTGTACCCCTATTCTGAAACTATTTCCCATTGTACCCCATTTAGTCGACTAAACCAAGGTTAGTCGACTAAAACTCGAGGCTTCAATTTTTTTTTTCTGGCCACGACATTTAGTCGACTAAGTCCTGTGACTTAGTCGACCAAATCTCAGGGGCAGTAAAAAAAAATGAAGCCGCCGATTTTTCTGTGGATTCTGATACTTCATAAACTTTCTGTGGATTCTAATACTTCAATTCCTGAGTTTTCTAAATAGCGCATTTTGGTAAATAATTTTTTAAAAAGGGAGAGTTTGGGAAAAAAGTCAAAAAGTGTTAGCCACTTGCTCTGGCAATATCTCCCTCTCTTACATCTCGTCCTTGGACTCAACTGGTAAAGGGGTCGGATTTTCTCACTAAAAGGGAGAGGATTCGATTCTAGAATTGGTTAAAGTGTTGGGGGAGGCATACTAAGTAATGTGAACTTGTGGAAACGCAGGCTGAGGTGGAGGCATGTGTACTCCCAGTCCTGTATACAGTATAACTTGAGGAGAAAAGTCATAACACGTAGGTGAACACGACCTATCTTCTAAAATTTTATTATCAAAAAAAAATCTCCCTTTCTTTTTTTCTCTCTCTCCCCTGCTACCCGCTTTTGTAATCTTGCCGTTGAGATCAACGATGATCCGAAGTATTGTAGGAATCTCATCAAAAAACACGGAAACGTATTTAACTGATTTGATGTAGGAGAATAAGAACCTTCATCGTTTTGATTACCTGGAAAGATGAAACCGGTCTGAAAGCCTCCGCACGAACAATTCACGAACAGTCCTCGTTCGCTCTATGACCGATCTTCCAGACTATCTCTCGAGTAGGATGGGGTGGGTGTGTGGGCAATCGTTCAAATGATGAACGTCTGCCTCTTAGGTCTATTTCTGATGAGCTATCCCTTCTAAGGCACAGCAGGAGTAAGTTAGAATATATAGAGTTAAGTACAAGACTTAACCTAACCCTAAGTCTCATGGGCTTTTGTCTCATTAAAGCCCAATAGGGCTTAAGTGACTAAGAGCATATATCCAACAATCTCCCACTTGCTCTTTTAAGATACAAACTTGAGTTCGTAAACCCAAGATCATGTAGCCTATGAGCCATCATCATCTGATCATATACCACATCCCTTGTATCGAGCTAGCCTGGGGATCTATCATTTGTCATTCATCAAGGCTCATGATGATCTACAAAAGATTATCTAGTTCGGTGCTACTCCACTAAAAGCCTGAACGTGATCTCCAAGAATAATGACACTTATAACATGAATATGCATTACTCCTTTATAGAATGTCTATAATTTGATTGACTAGTTTTCTGTAACTCAATCAATTATTTATTCCCTTGACTATTATAGTTTCTCTAATGGATTACATGTACTGGCCAGTGTCTTCAATATCCAAGTACCGAAACATATCAGGGGGACATTTCCTATAAATTCCATGTTGTTTATCTCATAAACACCGATAGCCAAATAGTCTCAATCCCAAAATACCAAGTTATTGGCCGTCATACAGATTAAACCTCATTGTTGGTAAATCAAAGAATGAAAACTATTCGACTACCTATTTAAAATAAACTCAGGATTAAGAGTAACTACATGACTATAGTTATCTGGAGATTTGATTCCTTATGACAGAAAGAACAACCTTAATCAAATCTCTCCTTGATCCATTCAATGTAAGCATTAACTCACACCAATATTTTATAATGATTCGGACAAAACCATTTCATAAAATATTGCAGCCTAAACAAAGTGCCCAACTTAATTTAATAGCTATAAACTCATTCATCAATTGTGAGAACCTATGACCATATCCTCTATGAACGTATCCATATGATCATATACTCCACAATTGATCCGGACCTTAGTGTTTGTAAATAGTGTGCGATATAAATGATAAAACAGCTCATTTATTAATATTCAGAAAAATTGCAATGTCATAATGTCTTGCTGAAAAAAAACACAAAATAACAAAGTGAAATAACAATTTCCTAAAGCTATAGCAAATCTGGAATCCTCCTAAGACCCATAGATGTAACATGCCTCTCGAACACATGTTCTGCAAACTCTTAGTAAAAGGGTCAACAAAGTTCTCGTCTGATACTATCTTTGCTACCACAGTATCTCTTCTTTTAACTATATCTCATATCAAGTGGTACTTCCTCTCTATGTGTTTTTGTCTTTTGTGACACCTTGGTTCCTTGGACTGTGCTACTGCCCCACTGTTGTCACAGTCAAGTGTGATAGGACAGTCAACACCTGGTATCACCTGAAGGTCCATTAGGAACTTCTTTAACCATGCAGCCTCAGAAGCAGCTACATATTCAGCCTCTGTGACAGAGTCAGCTACACATGATTGTTTTACACTTCTCCAACAAATGGCACCGCCATTAAGGGTATACACATATCCCGAGGTGGATTTTCTTGAGTCAATATCTCCTTGGAAATCTGAGTCCGTATAACCAATAGTTTCAAGACTCCCACTAGAATAGACCAACATATAATCTCTCGTTCTCTGTAGAATAGTTTCAAGACTACCTACTGCTGAAGCATAAGGTACGCTACTCATGCGTTATCTCTGCTCAGGAGTTTTAGGAGATTGCTTCTTAGAGAGATGAATCTCATGCCTGAAGGGTATAATTCCCCTCTTGGAATTCTCCATGCTAAACCTGGCAAGTATTTTGTCAATGTATTTAGCCTGGGATAATGCCAAAACCCTATTCTTCCGGTCTCATAAGAGTTTAATACCAAGAACATGATTGGCTTCCCCCAGGTCCTTCATATCAAAATGCTTGCTCAACCAAGTTTTTATGCCTAACAATACCTCTGTATCATTTCCGATAAGGAGTATATCATCTACATAAAATACCAGAAAAGATACTGTATTACCTTGGATCCTTTTATACACACACGGCTCATCAGGACTTTTCTCAAAACCATAAGACTGAATGGCTTGATCAAATATGATGTTCCATGATCTAGATGCTTGCTTAAGTCCATAAATGGACCTTTGCAACTTACATACCATTTTTTCTTGCCCTTTGGCTATAAACCCTTTTGGTTGCTGCATATAGATTTCCTCTTCCAAATTTCCATTTAGAAAAGCAGTTTTGACATCCATTTGCCAAATCTCATAATCAAGATTTGCTGCAACAGCTAAGAGAATCCGGATGGACTTGAGCATGGCAACTGGCGAAAAGGTTTCTTCATAATCTACACCTTCCCTTTGGGAATATCCTCTCGCCACCAATCTAGCTTTGAAGGTTTCAACCTTCCCGTCCGATCCTCTCTTTCACTTGTAAATCCACTTACATCCAATAGGTCTTACCCCTTCAGGTGCATCTACAAGAGACCAAACTGAGTTGGAATACATAGAATCCATTTCACGATTCATAGCCTTAAGTCATTCCTGAGCATCAACATCTCCTAGTGCTTCGTCATAACTTGTGGGATCATCATCTTCATCAAAGATGACATCCTGATTTGACTCACCCAACAAGAGATATCTTGCAGGTGTATGAATCACACTCCCACTACGAATTTCTCGCACTTGATGTTGTGCATCTACAGGGGGTCCATATTTTGTGGGTTAACAATTTCTGGATGAAGACCCTCATTAAGTGGATTAACCAATTCATGATTTTGTTCTTCCATAAGTTCATCATCATGCTGAACATCATCATTATGCTGAACTTCATTATCATGTTGAACTTTTGGTTCTGTATGTGATTCTTGTGTATGTTCATCAGGTATATTTTCCCCTCTTTGAACAACCACAGGAATAAAAGCTGGATACACCTGAGGTTGCAGTAAAACTTGATCTGAGACTAACTCATCAAGAATAACCTTACTCATTGGCTTATAATTTGCCATATAGTCCTCCTCTAAGAAAGTCGCGTGAGTGCTTACTATGACCTTCTTTTCTTTTGAACTATAAAACAACCAACCTCCGGTTCCTTTAGGATAGCCTATAAACATGCATACTTCAGTACGCGAGTCCATTTTATCTGGTTTCTGTTGCAAGACATGTGTCGGAGCACTCCAAATCCGAATATAATTCATGGAAGGCTTACACCCTTTCCACAATTCTATTGGTGTCTTTAAAACCGATTTGGACGGTGCTAAGTTCAATAGATACATAACAGTTTCTAAGGCATATCCTCAGAACGAATTAGAAAGAGATGAATAACTGAGTATAGATCTTGTCATTTCTAAAAGGGTTTTATTTCTCCTTTCAGCAACTCCATTCTGCTGTGGTGTCCCTGGAGAAGATAATTGTGAAACTATCCCCTCTGTAGTCAGGTAAGACCTGAACTCTCCAGATAGGTATTCACCCCCTCGATCAGATCGAAGAGTCTTAATTTGAACACCAAGATGCTTTTCTGCCTCAGCCTTGAACTCTTGGAATTTTCCAAAAGCTTCAGACTTGTGACGCATCAAGTACACATGTCCAAATCTAGAGTAATCATCAGTAAATGTGATGAAATACTGATACCCGCCTCTGGCTTGGACATTTATTGGTCCACATACATCAGTATGTACCAATTCCAGTGAAGTGTGGCACGTTTTCCTTTGGCCTTGAAGGATCTCTTGGTCATTTTGCCCTCTAAACAAAATTCACATACTGGTATTGGTTCAAAGTCCAGGGATTTTAAAATCCCACTTTTGACCAAACCTTGTATCCTGTTAGAGTTAATATGACCCAATCTCAAATGCCAAAGATATGTTTCATTTGAAACTTTTCTTTTCTTTGATGAATTATTATACTCAACATCTTTTAATTCAACATGATTAACTTCACAGGGAATAGGACTAAGGAAATAAAGACCATTAAACTTTATACCAGAACAAATAAAAGAAGAGGAACTTCTTATAGAAATTGAGGAATTAAACTGAACTGTCAAACCATGTTTATCCAAACAACTAACGGAAATTAAATTCCTCTGAAATTCTGGAATAAATAAACAGTCTTCTAAAACCAAAGTTCTACAATTATCAAAAGATAAAACAACTTGTCCCACTGCTTGTGCAGACACAAGCTCCCCATTTCCAAGCCTCAAATCTCTTTGTCCTTCACTTACAGACAAGCTATGTTTGAACCACTGCAAAGAGTAACAAACATGGTTAGTGGCTCCTGAATCAACGATCCATTTATCATCATGATTCTCCACTAAACAAGCCTCAATCACATGTAAATTACCCATACCTGGTTGTTTTATACGTGGGCAATCTTTCTTTCAATGCCCATTTTGTCCGCACTTGAAACACTTACCTTTTGGTTGCTTCATTGCAACTATTTTGGCAACTGGAGTACCTGATTTCTTCTTTTTCTTGTTCTTGTTCTTTCCTTTGGGTTTCCCCTTAGGTTTCACAGAACCCTCACCGACAAAAAGTGCACTTCCTTGCTTGACTAGAGACTATTCAACACTCTCAAGCTCGTGCATCAGTTGAGTGAGATCAAGATTCATCTTATTCATATTATAATTCATCTTGAATTGATTGAAGTATTCAGGCAGTGATTGTAAGAGAAGGTCAACTTTCACTTCTTGTTCAAACTTGATACCATGGTCATCAGCCTTCTTGAAGTTTGCTATCATTGTCAGACAATGATCTTGCACACTTCCTCCAGACATCACTGTCTTGGTGACTGCATTCAGCGTATTTTGCCTTGCAGAGCTGCTAGGCGTAGCAAATATGCCATCAAGAGTCTGGAGTATTATTGCTCCACTCTCAATCATGCTCACTTACTCCTGAAGGTGACTAGCGAGACTGTCCAAAATATAGCAGCGAACCGCCACATTCGCCTTCTCCCATTTTTCCTTCTCCTGCTGAAATCGACTCCGAATTGCTTCAGACGCATCTGCAGCAGGCTGCACTGGCTTTGGAGTAGTTAGAACAAAGTTGAGCTTTTCATATTGAAGAACAATATCCAAATTAGTTTTCCATTGTTTGTAGTTTATACCATCCATAGGTTTTTGACTCAAAATAGTAGCTAAAGGATTGAATGAAGACATTTTTCTGAAAAATAAAGAAAAGCACACAATTACAAACTATAATTAACAACAAACAGATAAAGCTAGTAGATTCTAATAACTACTATTTGTTTATCGTTTAACAATCCATTAGTTATCTTTACAAGACTTACGCTAGGCAAGACACTTGTAAAACTAATATTGTTAATTTGGGCCTTAAGTTTCATTGTCAGAGCCTCGATGAGAGGGTTAATAATTTTACCAAAGTTGAATGTATTTAACCATTGTTTATTTTCAAAGTTATCTTTAGTGTCTAAGTATTGCCGATGATGGGCCGTGCAAAACTTTACTAAAATTTTGAAAATATTAGGGTTTAATCTAGCGAAATCCAATTATCCTTATCCGATGGGGCTTCAGCGATAACAATTTCACTAATAAACCCACAATTGGAGCCCGTAGGTTTTAAAATTAAATGATTAATTTAAAACCTTCACCCATTCAATATTTTAAATTTAGAATTTTCAATTTCCAAGAATTTGTTCAATTTAGAGAAATTAGTAGGTATCTAAAATTTAGTCATGATTGGCAGAATTTGCTTCACATGACCATTTTAAATAACCCACAAATTACTCAAAATTACAATTCTCTTGGGAAATTTCCTAAATTATTTATCTAGATTTTAATTCCACAATTAATTAATCCAATTATTATTCTATATTTTAATTTAAAATCATAATAATTGATAATTAATTTAATGGTAATCTAGATTTCAATTCCATAATTAATTAATCCAATTATTATTCTAGATTTTAATAAAAAAAATCATAATAATTGATAATTAATTAGTGGAAATCCTAAATAATCACACATAATAACTATCATACTAGTCGATTAAGGACATATAGCTACTATGCAATTATGGCATGTGACTATGCAACAATATGGCATCTTTCTATTATATATGGTATGTTATTTCTAATCATGTTAATCGCACGTATAATTCATACTATTTAATAAAAGCATTAAATAAATAATTAAACAAATAACTTTAATCCATGGCTTTCCTATAAAAATAAAAAAGATAAAAATTTACAACTTTGAAATTTCTCTATTGTCTAGTCCATAGTATTTCTCCAAGCCCCTTTAGGGTATCCATGGGCCCAAAAGCCCAAAAACTCAATTTTTGGCTAAAAACCCTAGGACACAAAAGAGAAACCCTAGCTATCATTGAAGCCACGCAGTCAACCAAAGTCATATCAGCATGAAACTTCAGGGGAAAGACCGCCACAGGAAGACGAGATCACGGCCGCCAGAAACACTAGAAAATTCCTCCTCACACACCTATTATTCACCGGCGCGTGAAGCCCACGCGTAGAAGCTTGTGGAGGCGCGTGACGATGATTCTAGGGATGGGGTTTTTATATTTTTTCTTGTCTTTCCGTTCTCTTTCCAACGATATACGGTTCGTCCAATTCCGAGATCCAGAAGTCCACGAAAAGTTTCCCAGGAGCTTTGAAAGCTCATCTTTTTACAATTTCTTGATTCCAACTTTTCCAAAAATTCATAATTTACATAGAAATTCCGAAAATAAAGTAAAAACAGCAAGGAGGAAACTTAATCATATGGGATTAGCCTCCTTGGTACAAATCAAGAAATACAGGGAAAATCTAACCATGGATTAAAGTGATTAAAATTAAAACTAATATTAAATAAGAATTGTAAACAAATAATCTTCATGAAATAAATAACAATTATAGAAAATGATGCCATATTTTCAAAAAGAATCACATGACAGATAAAAGAACATCAAAACTGGGTTCTTTTCCTCATCACCCTGACTCTGATGCCAATTGTAGGAATCTCATCAGAAAACACGGAAGCGTATTTAACTGATTTGATGTAGGAGAATAAGAACCTTCATCGTTTTGATTACCTGGAAAGATGAAACCAGTCTGAAAGCCTCTGCACGAACGATTCACGAACAGTCCTCGTTCGCTCTATGACCGATCTTCCAGACTATCTCTCGAGTAGGATGGGGTAAGTGTGTGGGCAACCATTCAGATGATGAACGTCTGCCTCTCAGATCTATTTCTGATGAGCTATCCCTTCTAAGCCACATCAGGAGTAAGTTAGAATATATAGAGTTAAGTACAAGACTTAATCTAGCCCTAAGCCTCATGGGCTTTGGTCTCACTAAAACCCAATAGGGCTTAAGTGACTAAGAGCATATATCCAACAAGTATAGCCTTCGTATCCCATTAGTTGAAGCTTCTGGCCGGTAGGACATCGAGCCGTATAGCATAAGCCAGCTCACGTTTCTCATTGCGTATAGCACTCCCCTAAACTTGTTGAATCCATCAGCTTCAATTCGATTGCCACCCTCTCGTTGAAATGCTGAGAGAACTTCTCTACGACACCCTGAGATTGCTCTAATTACCTAAAGATAGAAGGTGGGAAACCTCATTGATTCAAAATGAAAGCTCTATTCTTACACCGTTTCATTTGATCGCATGTTTTTATCTATGCAGGAAAAAACAAATAGTTGACCTGGCGAGAGAGTTGTGGGGTTAGATGACGATGAGAATCAATGGAGGAAGTGAAGTGATGTTGAGGCCAGCAGAGTAGTAATTTTCGATTCCATAGATGACCATAAAGTACGGATGTGGGTGAACGTGATGGTACGGATGGTGAGTATGAAGAGAAAGAAAGTGAAGAGGAAGAGAAGGCAGAGGCGATGTTGGGAGAGGAACATGGGGTTTTTAGTGTTGGTTGTGGGAATGAGATATTTTAATTATGTTTTCTAGACAGTAGTAAAATTATCATTAAGCTTAATCTTCTTTTATCCAAACAGCCCTTAGTGTCACGAGTAAGATTAGAGAGATACACAGGGCTCGTGGGGGCAAGTTAGAACACCACCTACTACCATAGTACCATCCAATGTAACGAACTGACTGTCGGAAGCTTCTCGAACTCCCAATTTCCCGTTCACACCGTTATTGTCGTTCCTCTTTTTATCTCCAAATTCATATCAAATTTGCCATTTTTAATTGTTATTACGAGAAGATGAAGGAGTAAACATATAGAAATGCAAATTAGAAGACGACAGAGTCACACTATTCATGGATTATACACGGCCAAAAGCTAGCTAGCAGCAGCAAACTCGACAAACAAAGTCATAATAATAATAATCACATCTGATCCACACATAAAACAAACGAATTAATGATTAAATTAATGCATCCACAGCTCTCTCTTCATTATATTTCTCTCTGCCATTAATTTTAGTTGGTGGGGTTGCTCCGGAACGATCCCAATGCCTTGATCGCTGCTGCTCTCAGAATATACTGGTGATACGCTGCTGCTGCCAATGCTCCCACAAATGGACCAACCCAGAAGATCCACTGCATCCAACCGCACCCAATTATTACCAAAATTACTTAATCACAAAGTCATTCATTCAAGTTTCAAAAGGGAAAAAAACCATACCTGGTCGTCCCAAGCTTTGCGATTGTTGTAGATAACAGCAGCTCCGAAGCTCCTTGCTGGGTTTATCCCTGTTCCAGTGATGGGGATTGTAGCCAAGTGAACCATGAAAACGGCAAATCCAATGGGCAATGGAGCCAAAACCTGCAACCACATGCAATAATAATTCACAAACAGCAACAAAAACGTACGAAACTAGTTACACCAGTTCTATTTACAGTGACTAGCATGAAAGCGTCAAACATACAGGAACGTGAGAGTCACGGGCGCTTCTCTTGGGGTCAGTGGCGGAGAAAACAGTGTACACCAGAACAAAGGTGCCGATAATCTCAGCGCCGAGAGCAGTGCCTTTGCTGTAACCGGAGTTTACTTCGTTGGCCCCACCACCGAGTGAGTTGTACGAGTGCTTCATGAACGCCTTCACTAACCCAGTACCGCAAATCGCACCCAAGCACTGAGCCACCATGTACGCCAAAGCTCGGATGAGCGACACCTTCCTTGCCAAGAACAGCCCAAATGTAACCGCAGGATTGATGTGGCCACCTACGAACACGACAAGACAAAAAAAAAAAAAACCCTCAGACGCCATAGTACAGTAGATGGTTCGGAAATTACGAGGTGGGGGTTGAGCTTAACTTACCAGAGATACCGGCGGTGCAGTAGACGAGGATGAAGATCATGCCACCGAAGGCCCAGGCGATGCCCAGGAGGCCGACACCGTCGCAGGGGCCGCTTTGCTTTTTGTGGCCGATAACGGTGGCGACGGTGATGTAGAGGAAGAGAAGGGTGGCGATGAATTCGGCGATGAGGGCTCTGTAGAAAGACCAGAGCTTAAGCTCGGCGGTGTCAATGAGAGGAGCAGGCGGGGGGTCTACGTAGTCCTTGCCATGGTGGGCTTGGCCTTCTTCGCTCACTTCCTTCGACATCTCTCTCAGTGAGTGATGGTATGAAGCAAAACAAAATAACTAAAAGAAGAAACCAGGGTTTGAGGGTGGCAGTAGTGAGAAGCGAAGGAGGGTGGAAGGAGGGTGTTATAAAGGAAATAGAGAAGCGGAGGATGATGGGAATAAGACAAGGGCAAGTTTGGAAAAGGAGAAAATAGGGGGTGACAGCGAAGGAAGGAGGGAGATGGGACCCGCATGAACAGCAAGACCATGTGAAGATGTGAAGAGAGAGAGAGAGAGAGGGAGAGAGGGGTAATCATGGAAAGAGGGGTAGGGCAAACGGTTGTCAGGCTGGAAACCACAATAGGAGACGCTAGAGGTCACGCCTTGCAACGGTCATATCTTGTCATCGTCTCCATCCATCTCTTCTAGGCAGCTCTACACCTTTTGCTTTCATCCTCAGGCTGATGGAAGAGTCTGTTACCAACGTTAACGCCAGTAACACTGTTTTTTTTACTGTTTGGTCTGAAGTGAAGGTAAAAAGCTGTGTGTGATTTGGAGGTAGAATGGCCGTTGTGTACTGATGAGTCCGTTGAGTAAAAGAAGGGCTGTCCTCGGTGGACCCCACCACGTCATCCATTGGAAAGTTTGATGGGGCTTTACTTTACCCGCTAATGGTGTTTAGTTTTGCGTTAAAGCACATCCTTTTTGCAGTTTACAACACCAGACTCTTTGCATGTTTACATCGGAAAACGTAATATTACAACTTCAATATACAGTACTATTCCAAGTATGGTTACTTTTCTTAAAACAGTTTTAAAGTGGACAAAACTTTTTCAGTGTTTGTCCTGGAAATAATGAGGCGTGAAATGGCATCGATACCCTCTAACACGAATCATTAATCAGTTGGAGGGGAATCCCATTCTGGGTTGAAAGAAGTTGCCAACGTTGGTCTTTTAATTTTTTGGGTTAAACCAAGTTGTGATCTTCTTTCTCTATGGATGTCTTTTTCTCTGTCTTCCACACATAATTGCCTTGTCCTTATCCTCCAACGGCAATTTTTAAAGACGTCACAAGGATTACTCGCGCTGGCTTCCTTGCCTTTAATTTTCTTTTCCTCCCTTTTCAAATTGGTAGTTTGAGTTGAACTTGTGATATTCATTCAAATTCATGTGTTTATGCATTGTTTAAACGCTTAGTTGTTAGATTTTGGCTTGTTTTGTTCCTCATAATACGTTTAACAAGTCATAGTTGGCTAAACAATGATTGCATGATTCCATAATTATCTCTTATTCTTCCTTCAGAGCAACGCTATGTGTGACAATAATGGTGAACTCTTTTATGACTTTCTCACAGGGTATCTTTTTCGCCCCCAATTTTATGAAACTTTTGTCGATTCCTTCTAGCTTTAATCAACCAAAGTCCAAGTAATAAAGTTACCATATAATACATTATCTTACGGATTGAAGAGATGCAGTGTAAATGACTATTCTTTTTAATACAGATACAAAAATGGGCAAAAGGATGAATTTTGTTGACATGAAACTTTTTATACTCGCACACATTAATGTGTGTTGACTGTTGGAGAGAGATTTTTAGCTTCAAGTTTTATTTCGTGTCCTATCAAATACTTAAATGCACTTAAGATAAAAGACTTGTCTATGATGACTATTAGAGTCTTTAAAACATAGTTTTTGAATTATGCTTTATAATGTATGGTAAAAGTATGTGAAACTAGTTCTGTCATTACTTATGTGAATGTATTTATGATAAGCAACTCCAAAAAAAACACAAAACAATATAGAGATATACATATGATATTCAGCATCAAGTTTTATTTATTTTTTTCCTAAATGCTGAAAAATACAGGGCATGTGTGGAAGTAGAAGGCCAAATATGGGAAAGGAACGAACAAATAATGGCATGGGAAGTGATAGCGATGCGTCTGCCTGTTTTTTTTTTTTTTTTTTTCGGGGGGGGGGGGGTCCTACTCTTACTCATGTCTGAATACTCAATACCACTTTATTTGCTTCATGGGACTCCTTTTTTTTTTTAAGGAAAAATCCTTCTTAAGGCTTAAGAAACTAAAATATTATTTAAAAAACTAAAAAAAAAAGGTCATATGTCAAAAAAAGTCCTAAAACCTTTTTTAGTATTATTTTAAGAAACATGAACAATTATATTGGTACGATATTAATAAGTAAATCAATACACATTAATAAATAATAACTATATCTTAATAACTAAGTCAGTTTATGTTAATAACTATATTTCAGTAATGTTTTCTGACATATCACTTTTTTTTTGGATCTTTTTTATAATATTTTGGTAAATGAAGTCTTAAGGGGGATTTCCCCTTTTTCTAATATGAAAAACACAAGGCCAAGCAAGTGAAATGGAGTGTCAAATGAATCCAGCCTGTAAAAACTGTATGATTTCGAGGGAGTGACCTCAAAAATGGGACCGTTGCTCCATATGAAGAAAGGGAAGGGTAGTTGGGACGGTGAAGGTTTTGATGAGGTGGAAAGGAAAGAGACAAGTGGAGCAGAAAAGGGAAAGGTTTGGTGGTTGTAGTTAGAGTTGTTGTTTGAGAAGATGCTCTTGCATTTTCAAGAGGGTTAAGGTGTAAAAATATATATATGTTTTTCGTTTAGGAGCACCCAGCACCATATGTTTTTTTTTTTTCTGTAAAAATACACACGCCGTTAGGTTTTAGGAGCAAAAATACCACTTCTATTAACTGACCGTTAGTTGACCGTTAATCATGGTGAAATTACCTTTTTGCCCTTAAGCCCTTAACCCTTTTCTTTTTTAATTATTTTAAACTAAGGGCAAAAAGGTAATTTCACCATGGTTAACGGTCAACTAACGGAAGTGATATTTTTGCTCCTAAAACCTAACGGCGTATGTATTTTTACAAAAAAAAAACATATGGTGTTGGGCACTCTTGAAGGAAAACATATGTGTATTTTTGCACCTTAACCCTTTTCAAAATTGTTGATAAGGGCAACGGTAAGGACAACGGTCCTCTTATCCCATATCATACCACCACTGATTTTTTATTGGAAAATTACAGAAGTCGTTATTTGAAGTTGTAGAGCCCATAATGACCTAAATTGCCTGTAGAGCACTGATGATTCTTTCTGGGTATAAAAACATCAAGAAAATTTGTTGTTTATAAAAAAAAATTGAACGGCAGGCGCAGTGGCTGAAGAGTGTGAGAGCGGAACCCCATACTTGGTGTCATGATGAATACGTCTAGTGCCACTAGACCAAAGGATCTTTAGCCAAGCAAAATTTTCAAAATGACTTTTATCAACTTTTCCTTTTTGTTTTTAAATTTGGAAAGGTAGACACTAATGACCCAAGTTACAGTCGAGACAGAATTCGATTGACTCCCACTTACAAGAAACTCAGTGACACATCTCACACCAGCTCTAACTTGCCTTGTTTCCTGGTTTCCTTGCCATCATGAATCCTATTCTCTCTTTTTTCCCCTTCATTCCAAATACTAATAGCCTTGTCTTTTTGGATACATGATTGCAACTGCTGCTCTCTGACTTCAGCCAAAATACAGTTAGTGGATGAATATATGATAATTCACTGTTGTTTTGAGTATTGCCCCAAGAAAAGGGCATTAATTCTTGTTTGGTACAGACCGCCATGATTGCTCCCCAGTTATGGCAGGGCATCAAATTCTGGCCGAGAGTTTCGGGTCGACTCCATTCCATGCATTCATTTACCACACACATATATACGTCCCACATAGCACGTGGAGTTAGAATTAGACAACATGGTACAAGACATGGCAGTTCACCTTCGTTGCTGTAGATTTTAGAGTGCACAGCGGAAACAGAACATGTGAAGAGTTAAAAACCATGGACCCATAACCAAATAATGAAGTTTAGTTTGGTCCACAAATTCATTCATTCATCACTGCCTGCAGTTCGCTCCCCACCACAAGTTCCCCTGTGGCTGCAGGCGTCCATGAATGACAAATGACAAAATAATTTTGTGATCACCGTCAACAAATGTGGCTTCTTCTTCCTTGGAAAAATAGTTCCGTGTCTTCATTCCAAGTTTGGTTAAGAATCTCCTTTATTTTTGTAATTATTTCATGACCATGCAAATTTTGTTTTTAATTTTTTCCACATCAAGATGCAAGAATTCTTTTGTCATTCGCAAAATTATACACATCAAACGCCTAAACTATAGCAGATTCTCCTTAGTGTCTTTAATTTGCCAATCTCTCCTTCTACACAGGCATGAAAGCAGATATTCTTTTTTTTGTTTTGGTAAAAATGAAAGCAGATATTCTATATGTATAATGAAATAATATGTCTAATGTCTGAAGGAAAAGATGACTGTTTTTCTTTCTCTTATGTTTTCTTACTATAATCCTCAAGTCATGAATTCATTCATGCTTAATCTTTCAAAATAATACAACAAGCAAATGAAGCTGTATTATAAGACAGAAGTTATACATACACTGTCATCAGTCATGCATAAAGAAGAGACACATGCCAGAGCTCTCCTTAAGGTAATTTATTTCATGTTACCTGAGAGCCCAACTCAACATACAAAAATTTTCATCACTTTTTGCTCTTGAAGGGCCTCGCAAGACCAGAGGCATGCGTGCTTCTTACAGCTTTGAAACTGGCAAACCTGCATTGAGAAAGAAAATAACCATAACTTTTATCTTCAAAAAGCTGTTCAGAAAAATTTAATTCGAGTATCTTGTATATTTTATGTTATCATACTCAGGGCTTTGGCATTAACAAGGCTAGGACTTGCAGCTGGAGGAGGAGCATTCTCATTGAGGAAAGGTTCCACCCTGTTTGGATCAGACCACACTGGATAGCCTTTAATTTTCCCCTGAATTTTTAACAAATATCAGTTTCTTTCTATGTAAGTCAGACAAATTATAATCACAAACATATCTAAGGCCACTAGCTCAGCTATCTACCAAGTATCTTGTGCTAACTTTTCATTCTTTACCAACTTTCTTCTACATTCTCTTCTCGGACCTGGATCCCTTAAAATTGAGGATCTTTGAAATGGTAAATTTAAACATGACTACTCATTTAGCATTGATACATTGCATTCAACTTCACCAGCTTCAACTTTAGAAGATTTGTTCTCTTCTCTACTTCTTCTATCACGTGAGTCACCTCAAGCAAAAGCGTTTGGATCATTTACAAAGAAGCAAGTCTAAATTTTTGTAGAGCCATTTGTACCAAAAAGAGAAAAAATCCTAGATGACAAGGGAAGAGGATCCAATGCTGCTAGAAATCAACAACAATAGCAACACAGTGATGGTGTTGTTTTCCGCTCAAATTTCATATTTTGTTTTTTAATATTTAAAATCGTTATTTGTTCCCCAATAGCGTCATAGTGTTGGCATTTCATTCAAAAACAACCCTTAACTGTGCTGTTTTTTCCCAACAGCCAGAGATTCATCCTCAGAAGACAAGACGTACCAGAACATTCAGAGCAGCCAGTGTTGCCATTCCCTCACGGGTCCACTGCAAACAAAGAAGTAATTTTTTATGACTCTTACAACCTATCACCCTTGAAATAGAAGATACTTCGTTTTGTCTATAATATAAGATTCACTTTAATGAAGAAAAGGATCTTTAAATTGGATCTTATATTAAGGACTAGAGGTAATATAACATATGGTAAGTCTTTGGCACAATGTAAGGGAAAAGCATTACCTTGGAAGCAGATGCGATATGGGGTACTACAATGGCATTCTTCATTTCTGCAAGTCCAGGTTTCAGGTAGGGCTCATCCTGATAAGATTTCATTCTTTATAATTTTCAAGGGATAGATTAGAAATTATGCTTATTGTAAGACACATAAAAGTTAACATTACCTCAAATACATCAAGGCCTACTCGAAACATAGGATTCTCTCTCAAGTGCTCCACAAGAGCAACTTCATCAACAACTGGCCCTCTGCTGCAGTTGATTAGAATTGCTTCCTGTGTTTGGAATCACGTTATTGCCAAGTTTATATCTCTTTAGTGCTTGTTTGGATTGGCTTATTTTGAGTGATTATGTATTGTATAAGGTAAATATGTGATAGTAGTTTGTTTAAAGCGCAAAAGAACTTATTTTAAGTGCCTCCAAACAAGCAGTAATAGGCCACCAATAACTAAGCACTTTTCAAATTTTACCTTCTTCATCTTTGAAAGTCTTTCCTTGTTGACCAAATGATAGGTGGTTTTATCCAAGACAGGGTGGAGACTAATCTACAACATGCACCCACAAAAGCCCATTTTTATTTGAAACAATCAGAAGAAGACATGTAAATTTTGAATTAATTCTTGGCACAAATTTCTTACAACGTCTGCCTCCACAAGCACCTCTTCCATGGATGCTGCCCTCTTCCAAGTTACTGGTTTTTCACCATTTGCTTTCAGGAATTCACCATAAGCTGCATTGATGGTGAAAATGTAAGCCATGAACTTAAAGAGTTTTGTATTGCTTAACAAGTTCAAGTCAAGAACATGCCTGTGACAAACTTCTCTAGGCGCGTGGATTGGTAAAGATCATAGTAAATTAGGTTCATCTTAAACCCTTCAACCTAAAACAATAGAACAATTTTTTTTTTTTCTGTCATCAACAAAGCAAAATGCTATTTAAATTGGATTAATACAGAATCGGAGTCAAAATGAAATCAAGTCTGTAACAAATACAGTGAACTTTAGAGCCGAATATTACCCTTGTAGGGTTCTCGGTGAACTAGAAGTTTGACAAATATAGTATTCAGCTAGTCACCA
Organism: Acacia confusa; assembly: GCA_037074495.1. Lineage (NCBI taxonomy): Eukaryota > Viridiplantae > Streptophyta > Magnoliopsida > Fabales > Fabaceae > Acacia > Acacia confusa. The sequence continues at coordinate 37,543,457 of CM073502.1, read as the reverse complement.
AAAAATAATTACAGCATTCAACACATGCAACTCAATCAAACAAGCCCAGAGGTGCTAAAAGACTTCAATATTTGATTTAATGAAGGATTACCATCATTCTCGCATAAGCCGATCCAATACGACCAGCTCCAATAACACCAACAGTCTGACCTTTGAGCAAGTTTCCAACAAATCTATGGGAGAAGCAAAGAACTTATTCCAGCCTTTACAAATGAGCAAAGAAGTAAAATGCATATTTTATATATATATATATATATATATTCTTACAAATTAGGAAGCCATCCATCGTATAATCCTGCCCTCATGAACTCATCTGCCTCAACGATCCTTCTAGCAGCTGCTAAAGAAAGTGAAGCTGCCAACTCTGCTGTTGTCTCTGTCAGCACTCCCTATGAAATGAGCAACAAAATTGAAGTTAGAACTTAAAATCAATATTTCTATCAATATTTTGCAGGAATCACGTTAGAGAATGTAATAAAAACCATTTATGCCTTTATGGACTATCATAGTTAAGCTTTTCATGTTGAAGTTTTGTTTTTCTCGGCCATTTGTTGAAGAGTGAATGATTAACGATCAATTGATTGAATCTTTTTTTTCAGTAATCGAATAATAACTTATCTACTGGTTTATATGAAGAAGAAATACCTCGGGTCTGCTATTTAAGCATGAATGCTAACAAGACAACCTGCGTGCATTTTTTAAGGTTTGATGTAAAGCAGTGAGGGGAAAGATGACTTACAGGAGTATTTCCAACAGCAACACCGTACTTGTTTGCAGCATTAACATCAACATTGTTATAACCAACTGCCATGTTACTGAAAGCTTTGCCTCCCGCTCTGCTCAATGCAGAAAACAACTCTTCTCCCCAGTCTTCTGTCAGCTGTAACACCAACTCATAAGGGAAACAAACGAAACAAAATCAATGAACCTGGAACAACAGATATATTGAAAGACTCAAACTTTTCTCAATTCTGATATGACCCATTGTATTGCTATTACCTGGCCGATAACTCCATCACACTTATCACCAATTAAGGCAATGATATCTTCAACAGACAGAATAGTTTTCTTCTGGGTACATATCTGAGTATGAACAGAGAAACTTGTAGTCACTTTGCACAGAAGAAAAACTCTAAAAGAAAAATAACAGAAAATGATCAAAAGGAAGCCGATTACTTCAACGCGACAATCTTGCTGGATTAGGAGGTTGATCCAACGAGTTCCGGGCATGGGTTTGGTGCTAACGACTCTGTATTTGCCATTTGGGTTCCAAACTTCGATGGACACAGGCTTGGCCATGAAGAGAAGCAAGCAACAAAAGAGTTCAGAGGTGGAGAGTGCTCGAGACAATACCGAAATAAAATTTCAGTTAATAAGCTTGGTGATCTGGTGTAAAGCTAAGGAACAAAACATTTTATGCCAGACCAATAAGATGGGTCCATGTGGAGGATTATTGAATTATTGAGATAGCGTTGTTGGGTATGTAGGGTGGTGTAGTGAGCGTGGTTGCCTATGGGATTTGAGCCTTTACAGATAAAGGAAGTTGACGAGAGGCGGATGTGAATGGAAGGAATGTAGGCCGTGTTTCGGCCTCTCGTTTAGTACAACGATAATGGATAACGTATTAACGTATTTATATTTATGGTTCAGACACTTCAGGGGGTCAGAATGTCAGATCATTCGCTGTTATTCGGTATATTTAAGTTGGGCCACAAAGGGGAACAGTCTAGTTCAATTGTTGGGCCGACAATTTGGCCCAATTATCAGGTTACCAAAAATATATGTAAGTATATTAATTTTTTTCACAATCCAAGGATTATGGATCAACCATATATTGAAAATCCGCTAGTTCAGAACTTCAGATATCCATGAGCGTCTATGCTTATACAGCAAACCCTTCTTAACAGGAGAACATTTTGTTTGGAACATAGCCATGGCAAGAAGACTAAACACCACCCACCCATTGCTATCTCGATTCTTATGACTCATTTCCTTTACAATGAAGGATGAATGCTTTTGTCGGATTAGTAATTCTTCTAGCTAAATTTGGTTTTAAAACAAGTCTTTAATCTTATCTTCTAAATATAAGATCCTTTTATTTTCGAAAATTTCTTTGGTCAATTTCACTTTCATTCAAACAATAACTTCTCATATGGAAGTTCTTGTACAAGAGTCTTCCTTCAAGTGACGTTCTTAAACATCACCGTCTACCTGCAAATAATTTGTATCCTTTTAGTCATGATATTGAAGAAGCCTTGGATCATATTTTCATCTCTTGTCTTTATGTTCAAGTTAATATGATTTGGATGCTCGCTACTTACGAAATTAATTATTTTCATTATTGGCTTAAATCAACCTTGATACAACTGCAAAATGATGAGGATTATCTTTTATTAAAAGGTATTATCATTCTCATCAATAGTTCAACAACAGTCATAAACGAAAGAGAATGGAGGAAACTAAGACATAAAATGAACATTTCATTTCATGATGAGAGTGTGATGCCCCAAAGTTATAATTCAAGAAATTATCAGCTCTTTGACTTTTGCAACCATAGACCTTTTACGTGCTAATTAACAATCCCAGCATCATGATTAACAAGGGTTGAACTGTTTTATGACCCATGAAAAAGCATAACAAAACTCTCTTTCTCCACATATTTCTTCTACGCAGTGGTGGAACGATTTGCTAGCCAGCTGTGGTCTTAGCCCTAGTTAATCTTCTAAAATATGTTACTATATATATGTATTTATCATATAATATTTTATTTTAACCAATAATTTTGGCTTAATCAATCTCTTATCTTCTCTATAAAGACAATATTTGGTTCATTATTCATTGGGTTATAATAGGAAAGTACAATTTTTATTTGAGATACTTATTAAAAATATTGATATCATCTTATATCTTATTTTGATTTATAATTGCTGGTTATTATTTATTTACATTTTCAATAGTATACAATATTATTTAGTAAATAATTCGATATATTTATTGTTTAGACAATATATTTATATTTTTAGACAGGGTTAAAAATATTTTATGGCTGTACCAATTAGAATCGATCATCGATCGTGGCACCAATTATTTGGCACGACATCGCGTCTACCATTTGCTTTCATCTGTTTTAGGAGTTGGTGTTCACATAGTAAAGCCTTCTTTTCTTTTTAAGTTTTTGAATTTTAGTGTCCTTTTCTTCCCTGTAAATTTTAATCTTTATTAATAAAATATATATATATGTATCAACAATGAAAGAAAATCACAATGAAAATAACGAGCCTGTATTTTTCAAGAATTAAATGAACTAAAACGACTTTTTGTTATTTATGTTACAAATATTTGTAATTGTTGACGTTTTTAGTCATTAACTTTATGACTTGGGAGTAGTCCAACAAGGCAAATTTTATTTTCTTTCTTTCTTTTTTTTTAATAATAAAAAAAATAAGTGGTGAAGTGAGATGTCATGATTGTTTTAGAAAATATGAGAGGTAGGTATGAAGCGTGTGGCAGACACACGAAAGATCAAGCCAAATGCATGGGGGACAGTGGGGTGGGTACGTCTTGTTTGGCTGCACTCACGATTTGATCCAAACACAAAATATGAGGTGGCCCTATTACCGCCCAACACGTCTCCAAATCATCCTTTTCTTCGGTAAATTTGCGAAAATAGACCCAAAAAAAAAAATTTGCGAAAATAGATCAGTAAGAAAAACATATTTCAAAAGCAACCTAGTTAGTGGCGCTACGCCAGCGGCCGCCATACATAGCAGTGCCACTTGTGGCGTGCTAACGTGGCACGCCACATATCACAAAAGTTTTTTTAAAAAAAATTTATAATTATATATTATTATATTTAATATATATTAAATATAATATATATTATTTTATATAATATATATTTTTTTATTTTTTATTTTTAATTATTATAACTATATATTTCAAAAATTTTATGAAATATTCCTTTTAAAATGATATTCTATTTTCGAAAAAATTTTCTGGACGGGGCGCTGCCCCTTGACCTCGCCCGCTAACCGGCTGGTAGGACCGCCGTGCTAGCTGTTCATAGCTCGATTAAATCGTAGTGACATAGTATCGCGCGATTAAATCGTAAATGTTCATAGCGCGATTTAATTATTACTTTTTTAATCTTCATGTTATATGAATTAAATCTTCATATATATTTAATATTACCCATGTTTCCCCTTTACCAGGATATACCATGCAACGTCTTCCTCTGTCAATTCCTTTTATGGTATGCATCTGATGAGAGAAAATAGAATGGTCCTCAATTTTTTGAGTGTCACCTAGTCAGAACTTATCACAACCAACAGGCAATTTTACATTTTGCCAATCAATCTCACTTTTATCATTTTGCTTATCCCCATCATTGCTGCCTACAATATCAACTTCCTTGACAATTCTGTTGTTTTTAAAACCATGGTGGTGCCATTAACAATTATTCTTGGCCGTTCGAACATCGCAATACTCATTAAAAGCTGCGTCTCATGCATCGCACGATACTATATCACTACGATTTAATCGCGCTACGAACAGCTAGCACGACGGTCCCGCTAGCCGGTTAGTGGGCGGAGTCAAGGGGCAGCGCCCTGTCCAGAAAATTTTTTCGAAAATAGAATATCATTTTAAAAGGAATATTTCATAAAATTTTTGAAATATATAATTATAAAAATTAAAAATTAAAAAATTAAAAAAATATATATTATGTAAAATATAATACTCCCTCTGGTCCTTATTATAATGCACCAACTAACAATTCTCACATACCAATAAAAACAGTTAAAGTCAATAAAGTTGTCCTAGAGTTTAAGTAAGTTCCAATATTACCCCTACTAATTATACTAAATTCTAATATTCTATTAATTATTACTCTTACCCACTACCCTTATTAACTAGGGGCATATATGGAAAAGGTTAATTAATGCTCATTGGGAACAAGCAAGTGACTTATAAAAATGACCAAATAAACTTGCTAATCGGTGCCTTATAATAAGGATCAGAGGGAGTATATATTATATAAAATAATATATATTATATTTAATATATATTAAATATAATAATATATAATTATAAAAATTAAAAAAAAAACTTTTGTGAAAGTGGCGCCACTTATGTGGCGTGCCAACAAGTGGCGCTACCACGTAAGTAGCGCCACACGGGGCAGCGCCACTTTGCAAGTGGCGCCACGTTTGGTGCCCGCTGACGTGGCGCCACCAACTAGGTTACTTTTGAAATATGTCTGCCTACTGGTCTATTTTCACAATTTTTTTTGTTTGGGGTCTATTTTCGCAAAGTTGCCCCTTTTCTTCCCTCCTTTACTTTTCTTCAAAAACTAAATCAGATCATCCCTCATTATTATTGAATACAGGGGCGAAACTATAAAATACTTTTAGCCCTTATCAAAAAATAAATATATAGAACTATTTATTAAATAGTGTCATATAATATTTAAAAATATAAATAAATAATAACCAACAATTATAAATTAAAACTAGATACATATTATACTAACATTTTCTTTAGGTATTTTAAATAAGAATTTTATTTTTTTTCTCATAGCTCAATAAATAATGAATCAAATATTATCTTTATAGAAAATATAAGAGATTAGTTGAGACTAAATTAATCATCAAAATAAAACATCGTATAATAAATATATGCACACTACAAATTTTAGAAAGTCAAATATGGTCAAGCCCTAATAAGCCAACAAGTGGTTCTACCACCGCTTGTTATTTAAATATAAATATTAAGGCTTTTCACTTGACTCCTAATTCATTTATAGAGGGTGATGTATAAACAAAAAAAAAAAAAAAATCACCCTGTCAAAGTCACATAGTGTTTGGATATCATTTTTTATTTTTGACACTTAAAAAACTTTCAACCTTACTTTCACTAAAAACAAATTTGTAGATGAAAGATCAACGAAAACTTAGTTTAAAATTTATATTATTCATGCTATGTGTCTTGTGAAAATAAAAAACATTTATCATAACATAAAATGTATATTTCTCATTTTATGGGAATACAAAACATTCCCTATTTTTTATTTGATTAAGGATATCCCTAAATTACTTTGAATTTAATATGAATTCCTTTTAAAACTTAGAACGTAAAGACCTCTCTCCCAATGAAAAACATTCCTTATTATAAAAGTTAAAGATAATATTCAAAATATATTTGTCTCTTTTTCATAAAATTAGTTTCTTACACCCATATATATCATGAGACTGAAACTTTATCATTTGAAAAACGAGTCATTTTGTTTTTTGTTGGATTTTAATTTTTCTTCATACTTATCTGATATTTTTTATTACCATTTATAATTACATCTATAGTGCACTTTATTCTCATCAGTTATTAGTAAACATTATCATTATTTTTCCTTTTATTATATTGAAATAGTCATATTTGCTATGATGGAGCCTCACCCGTACTTGTAACGTGCAGCTACCTAATTAATTTGGTTTTAAAGCCCTTTTCTTTTTCTAAAAATAAAAATAACTTATTATTCATCTCCAATAAAACAGACATATCTGAATTTTCATTATTCTGAGGTCAAATTAAAATAAATAAAAAAAGAAATTCTTAGGCAACAAATCAAACACATAGCTTACCACCTCAACCACCCATATGTTGGTTGAAAATGTGTCTATTGCAATTTGCACGTCTCTTTAAACCAATAAATATAGTTTTTATTTCAACTGGAAAACTAAAAGCTCCAAATTTTGAATTGTTCTTTGTCTCATTAATAAATGGGAAAATCCATCTAAGGTCCAAGTAACTAAAATATTGTCAAAAAATTTTTTAAAGAAAAGTCACATGTAAAAAGGGTCGTCTTAGAACGTTAACAACTATATCAGTGCACCATTAACAACTAAGTCAGTACCCTTTAATAACTATATCAGTATTCGTTAACAACTATATCAGTATCTGTTAACAACTACGCTTTTTGAAATAATACTAGAAAAAGTAATTTTTTGACATATAACTTTTTTTGGGAATTTTTTAAAATATTTTGATAACTTAGACCTAAGGAGGATTTTCCCATAATAAATTAACAATCAACTTGTATTCACTCTGCCAATGAAAGTTGGCATGGATGGTAAGAAACAAGCTCAAGTCTCAAAAGGATGAGAATTCGATTCCCTCTACCGTTGTAAGAGATCCTTTAGTAAGTAATTTTGTAAGTCCTTTATAATTGCTCAAAAAACCATTGGGCCGTACCCTGACTTTGGTGAAAACTAGTGCGAAACCACCTAAAAATTTATATATAAGAAAAAAAAACCTTGTATTCACTCTTCTATGAAAAAACAAAAAACAAAAATCCTGAGAATGGGCCACTCCAGCCCACCACTTTGGTCATGGTCGCCGTCAAATCTCACATACTTTTCTGGCATAAATTCAATTTTAAGAATATTGTCCATATATACCTCGTTCTTAGGTTTAATTAACGTGGGATCGGTCTTCCTCATCTTAAGAGATGAGGGAGGGGGTTCAATCCCTACATTGGTCAAGGCCCTGGGGGAGGCAACTTAGAGGTCTGGGAAGCAGTGGTAAAGCTAATAGAGGTTGAGGCATGTGTACTCTCTGGCCAGTATTCCTTGTAGACTGAGCTTCGAGCGTCCTACTCTTAAACTGTGGGTGAGTCCAACTCCTTTCCTAAAATTTTCTTATAAAATAATAATAATAAAAAAAAGAATATTGTCCACATGCTCACCACGGAAAAAACTTGTTTCGAAAAAATATGTAGCGCCACTGATTATTGTTATAAGTCCAGCTTACCCAAAATTTGTTCCCCTAAATATGCCCCAACTTATTCTTAATTTTACCCAATTCAAAATGTAGGGGAGAGAAAATTTATTGCATCTATTTTCTTTCAATACTCATTAATCATTCATTTCCTTTTTGTAAGAAATCAAAAAGTTAATTAAAAGCAATAAATATGAAAAAAAAAATTATATCCTTTTTCTCAAAAAATACCCTTATTTATGGGGGAGATAGGAAACAAGACAGATAAAATTATTATAATAAAGAAAGATCGACACATTAGGAGATATTATAATAAATGCATTGATATTAAAATAAGTAATTAAATAGAGTAAAATGAGAAAAATGGAAAATTTAAAGACTAAAATATACTTGTAGTCCTTTAAGTTTTATCTGAGATATACTATTGGTCTTTTAACTATATAAAGTATATTTTTGGTCCTCTATTTTTAATACCATTAACATTACAAACGGAAAATGTTGATATAACAAACTCAAGTGATGATTGCGCATCTGATAAAGGATATTTTTAAGTTTTATTTTTAAAAAAAATATCATATAATTAGATTATTAAACTAAAATAAACCAAAAAAATCATTACAAATAAAATCGAGGTTTTAATATTTGATATTTAGATTATTAAACTATGTTTTTTTTTAAATATCATAGAGGTTTTGGTATTGTTTGCTCCATTAGATTTTTAGATATTTTTCAACTTACACATATTAAATTAAATATTAATAACATTTAATTTGGCCGTCATCATTTAAACTTACAAAGTCATCTCTTTCAAGTTTGTTGCATTTGCATTTTCTATTAGCAACATTAATAATGTCAAAATTATGAGACCAAAAATATATTTTATATTTAAGTGATCAAAAGTATATAAATTTGGTAAATTTAAAGAACAAAAAGTATATTTTAGTCAAATTTTGAACATTCTATAAAATTTCTTATTATTAGTACAATATCCGATTTGTCTATGGTTCACTTCTCTTACCATCTACTTTCTATCCTCTTCTTCATCTCAGTCATTGGATTAAAATATTAATGATTCAGATCTAATTATTTATATAAATATTATTTTTAAATATTTTTATAATTCATTAGATCTAAACCGTTGAGATTTCAATCCAACGGTTGAGATAAAGAAGAGGATAGGAAGTGAATGATAAGGAAAGTGGACCATAACCAAACCCATATATAACTGCAGTAGTTGTTTCTTATGAACAAGAACGGAGGAATACTAAATAAGGGTAAATTTGAAAAAGAATCAATCAATTTAAGATATATTAAATATCATTAAATTTCTTTTTTTTTTTTTTTTGGTATGTAACATTTGGTAAAATGGACTTATAATAATGACGGTAATGGTACTCTCTCGGTCCTATTATGTAAGGGTTTTTTTAATTGAATTGTGTTGTTCAATAAAATAGTTAAAATTAGCTAAAAGTGATATATATATATATATATATATATATATATATATATATATATAGAAAATATATATTTTATTTAAATATGCCCTTATTTATAAATGAGGCAATGTGTAAGAAAGAGTAATGAGAAAAATGATAGAAGAAAATGCATATGAGAAAGATAATGGGAAAAATAAAGAGAAAATGATTGAAAAATATCAGTTAAATTTTTAAATCTTGTTGACAACATACAGTAATGCAATTGACTACTCATTTTGTTAGAAAATCACATATTTAACATTTTGAAACTCAAATAGTATTTTCTTAAGATTTTTTTTTAAAAAAGAGGGAATTAAAGAGAAAAAAGAAATGATTTAGCGTTTTAATTAATATAATATATAAAATTAATTGAGAATAAAACGAGTAAAAATACAATTATGACCAACTCCAACAAAAATGGATCCATTACCAACTATATAATAACACAATCACACCAAAGCATTATGTAAAAAAAGAGAAACTGGGCAACAACAAAAATCAGGGCAAAAAAATGTAGCAAAAAGAGATTACTTTTCGCAATGATAAGATAATAATGAAGAAGAAATGTTTAAATATGTATATTTTATGTTTTTTTTTCTTGGCTTTTTCATCCAGTATTCGTTGAGTTGGATCAACTAACTAACTGCTACGATTAAGAGATTCTGATTGGTAATTAGACGAACACCCTCATAATAATGTCGTTTCCAAAATTTGAATTCCCAATAATTGCAATTAAGTTTGTCTTTAAGCTCAGTCTCACCCCAACCTTTCGGAGTTACTGGCTGCGTGTTTTGCACAGTGCACACTGTGCTTTTTTTGAAAAAAAAAAAAAAAAGAAAAGCTAAAACCTTTGGAAGGCTTTATTGGGTGTTTGGCCACGAACCATGTTTAAACTACTTTTTAACTTTCGATGACTCTCTGGATCGGAGCTTTATCCAAGAGCTCCTCTTCCTCTTCTCCTCCTTCTCTTCATTTCAATCTTCCTGCTCTCACCAAATTTTGAAGCTATGGAGAGGCTTATATCCTCCTCTTCTTCCACTTCTCTCAAAATTAATCTCATCCCTTATACTCCTCTCAATCGAAAGATTCGATTCCATTCTGCTAGATTCATTTTTCCCACATCAGCTCGTGCCATTGTTACGCGGGCCAGCTCAATTTCTTTCAAACATGATAATTCATCATCATTGTCGTCTACTACCCCCTCTTTTACTTCATCACCACCTTCGATTAATTCGGAATCCATTTCTCCTTGTGGAGGCGGCTCTTCAGAAAAGTCGGCGCGCGAATTCGGCTTTCTCAATCAGATCACGGGTGGGGCTTTAGGACAACGGAAGGTTTGTAATTCTCGTTGTGGGTGGATCTTTAAAGATTTCTGAGATCTTGCTTGCATTTGCTTCTAGTCCCTTGCTTCAGATTGTGTCACAGTGTAGCAGATTGTTTTGTCATAGAACGGCTTTGAGATTTTTCTGTTTCCTGGCTGCTTTCCTTTTGAAATGATGTTTAGTGTTGGAAACATTCAGAAGGAAACTTTACTTGGTTCGTTCAACCAAGTTTTGTAATGGAACACTTTTTTCTAGGTAATTAGCCTCCTCTCGGCAATCTGCAGCATTCAGCTTCGTTATTCTTCTTGTTGGAAGACGCAGAACATCTTGTTATCGTTGATCTATGCGGAATCCTTCGATTACTTTGAAGGCTAGGATATTATATGGACGCATTATAAACCCTTATAATTTAGTTAATAGCCAAGTGTTTTTTCAGATGTATTGCGTACTAGAGATAAACTTTGATGGACAAGCGTAGAATTTATCATTGCCTGACTGATATCTTATTTACGACCTCTATTTAGGTCAAGGTCATGTGATCGACAAAGTTTTACATGAAAGAAAGCTGTTCCACTTATTTACCTTTGCATATTTAAATGCCCATTGAATTATTCATAACTGGAATGGACTACAATATATGGAACTTTCAGTGAAAGCTTACTCTGTTGATATCATGTTTTAACTCTGGTGTATCCCTTGTGGTGATATTCTTGAATCATGTAACCTTTGGGCAGGGGATTGTATATTAGAGTTAAGAATACATCTGTATATGTTCTGTATTAAAAATCCTTTGATACTTTTTTTTTAATCTCAGGTGATAACAGCTCGAACAGTTGCAATACTTGCTGCTCTTGTTACGATCTTAATCCAACCAGCCTTTGCACCAGCAGCTTATGCAACTTTTCAAACTGCCACCAAGGCAGGTGGTCCTGCTGCAGCTGCGGTTGGTGGAAAACTAATTCGCACTGAGCTATTGAGTAGTGCTTGGACTGGTTTCTTTGCTGGTTGTTTGCACACACTATCAGGGCCTGACCACCTTGCAGCTTTGGCTCCTTTGTCAATTGGTCGTACCCGTATGGAGAGTGCTGCTGTTGGAGCCCTTTGGGGTTGTGGCCATGATGCTGGTCAGGTTATATTTGGCATAATCTTTCTGCTCCTGAAAGATCAGCTTCACATTGAGGTTATTCGAACTTGGGGCACTAGAGTGGTTGGCCTTACCCTACTTGCGATAGGTGCTATGGGAATTAGGGAAGCTTCAGAAGTGCCTACACCTTGTGTTGCCTTAGACAATGGCGAATGCGATGTCAGTGTTTATGAATCTCTTGATGATCGAACTGTAGGAAAGAAGAAAATTGGCTTTGCTACTTTTGCCACAGGGATAGTTCATGGCCTGCAACCAGATGCATTGATGATGGTATTGCCTGCCCTAGCCTTGCCTTCTCGCTTGGCTGGTGCTGCATTTCTCATTATGTTCTTGCTCGGGACAGTTGTTGCAATGGGAAGCTATACAGTATTCATAGGTTCATGTAGCCAGGCACTAAAGGATAGAATACCTAGAATAACTGAGAAACTCACTTGGGCTTCTTCCCTTATTGCTATAGCTATTGGATTGGCCATCATTATAAGCCAGTTTTTTGGGCTCAGCCTATTTTAGTTCATTTTCAACTGCCAAGGAACTTCATTTTCAGAATCATCATTTTGTTGACAGAATAGAGACAGAGACCTCAGAAGAACGACTTGATTGTCCAGGCAACTTTCATCGATCTTTTTATTGCTTTTACCTTTTTTGGGTAGATTTCAAATTGGTCCATATGTATCATGCCATGAAATTCGCATATGATAGCATGTATCCATTTTAATCATACAATATGTGGGTTGTGTTTTACGCTTATTTCTGTGTTATATAGAGGAGTCAATTGAACCTTGTTGAAATGGTATTAATACGACAGAATCTAAAATCATCTCAAGTTTTACTTGGGAGCTAGAGCTGATGACAGCGAGGTCTACTATAAGTGGGGCTGGTGCAACAAAGATTCTGCATGATGCCCATAGAACCAGTAGTAGTTTCCATAGACTGGTCCCAAAGTTTGATACTTAAAACATTTGGGAAGCACTTCTTCCTTGCGGGTATTGATTCTATTCAATGACATGGTGTACCTGATGATTCCGACAAAGATGGTGCGACTTTGCACTTTCCGTTCTCATAGATTCTCAGCAACCTCCAAATATTCCGTAGTCATTTTTACATTCGCCAAGTGCAAGATTGTATGGAATTTGTCCCATGAATGTGTGTCGAATGCTCGGATTGCTGATGCCTAATGAAATGCCTCCACAAAAATTTATGTATGTATGTGTATGATCATACTTATAAATTGCATTTAACTAATTTATGTTTTTAAAATTAATATATTTTTCTTAAAAAATGCCACATATTCAATGCAATAAATTCTACCCATGCTAACTTATCCCTCTCAATTCCATTCTTCACCATAATTATTCAACAATATGCATGCTAATGACACTTTTAGAAACAATATTATTTAATAAATATCGCAAAATAAAATACAAATGGGGACCTCAACTTCTAAAATGCGACTAATAAATAGGAAGAAGGAAAAAGTTTTTTTTTTTTTAAAAAAAAATTAACTATGGTTAGATCATAAGCAAATACACTACACAAAGTTGAGCCCCACACACATCATTCATAGCGTATACTGATTTTCATACACACAAATATACAGGAGTTTAGGGTCATTAACAATTAATTAGATAGTGAACTAGTGCATAAAATAACTTCTTACAGTATATCAAAAAAATAACTTCTTACACTTTGAAAGGCAGGGGAGAGAAAAAAATTAGTGAAGGGTGAAGGAAATTTTTTAATAAATCTTCCTTTTCTTTTCATCTTATGATCCCTCCCTTTCAAAATGAAAGACTTGGAAGAATAACTAAAATTCTCACTTCACCCCTTCAACCAAATCGTACTAGTAAACATTAAAATCCATCCCTTTTCCTACTTTTCTCTCCATAAAATCTCACCCCCTCTCATTTGTATTAAAAACTCTCCCCTCCAATCCCCCGTTGTACCAAACACCATCTTGTAGATTTAATAGCCTCAACATCAATTCTCAGGATTTTTTTTTTTTTGAGTGACAACTCTTTTATGTATGTGTAGGGTAAAAAAATAGCGTGAAAATCACAATTATTTACACATTAATGTGACAAGTATATCTGTTAACAATATCGAAGTTTGAGCAGTTAAAATAATAAACAGTAGGGCAGATTTCTATTGGATTAACTCTAATCTTGCACTCCAATGGTTCAGAAATTACAGCTAAATAGACATGCAAATTCGAAAACTAATTTGTTAGTTGTGGAAGAAGCATTAGCGCTTTTGCTTTTTCTCAATGTCATGAAGCACACACACATCTGCTGCTGTCTTCATCTGGAACCACCACAAAGGTCTTAGTGCATATTAAATAATACTCCCTCCGGTCCTAATTACTAATTATAAGACCAAGTTTGCACTACAAACTTGGTCCTATAATTAGGACCAAAGGTAGTATATGAACAAGTAAATATAAGATAAAATGAAACAGTGCTAGCACGATCATGGCTCATGTCAAAATGCAATAAATAAAATGACCAAATCTGACAAATTTACTTAGCCAAGAAGGTGGAGAAGAAAGTTCTTTGAATCAATTATTAGCCATATTAGTACGTTGTTGCACCATGTAAAGACCGAGCAGGAATAAACTGAAGTACCAAGTAACATGCTAGTTGTTAGGTTATATGTCCAGTGCAAGGTAAGTCAATTCACGAAAGTAAATTGGCATTTCAAAACTTTTGTGCAAATGGACCGTGGTCACCAGAAGCGTCCTCTTAGTGAATTCCCAATGTCATGTTTCAATTTAAATGTACGAATCATGCTGATGGTTGAACCAAAGACAACTTAAGATGATACTATTGATTGTTGTTGAGTTTACCACGAACTAGATCTTTTGTTATGTTGTGAAAAAAGGATGAAATTTTTAGTTACCTGAATGATATTTACAACTTGCTTGATTGCCCATCCAAATAAACTTATTCCAACGAGGAAAGAAATTATTGACATCTTTTGCAAACTACTTGCTAACACCTGAAAAGGATTGACAATTGAGAAGCTAATAAAATAATCTTGGGAACCTTCAAGACATCATGGACATCTAAAACAATTGAAACTCAGAATATAGAACTTACATAGACCAATTGGTCAGTTTGATTCTCTGACAGAAGAAACAGAATTAAGTAAAGGACCTGTAAAATAAATAAATAATAATAATAATTTAAACAAAAGATTTTTATCAAAAGTGATCAAGCAGCTAGGAAGACAATTACCTCGCATGAGATACAACAGTAAGCCATAAACATCCTATTCCCATAATATGCCTTGAAAAGCCAGCTAGTACTGTCTTTTACGTCCTTATGACTATCCTTGCCCAGCAAGAAAGTGCTGCATTTGAAGCATGAAGATCCATAAAAAAGAACTAAATAAACACCACAACAAATAGTGACAGATTTATAAAGTATATGAAGGGCAGGAAAAACTTGGCATTGATTCATTTACAGACATTACCTATACATTTGCAGCCAATGGCTTGCAATATCTAAGGCAAGCAGTGATAAAAAGATCAAACCAGGCCTTCAAAAAGATTCATCCAAAATGTCAGACATACATGCTTAAAATTCCAGTATTTGGTGAAAAGCATGAGGGTTTGAAAAATCTTACTTGTATACTTGGGAAAGAATTACAAGAAGACAAGCGGTACTAATTCTGGAATGGAGGAACAGATAAACCAAATGAGTAAAAGGGAATACAAAATATTAAAATTATAGCATCAGCATTATTTATTAATTACTTCTACTGGACGTTTATGCACAAAAGTGTATGTGCAAGATGCCTGTGAAGCATGTACACTTCAAACTGAGAACCAAATCCATGTCCAACACTCATTAGACACTACATGACACTCCAAATTACATATGGATACTCCATATTTGTTATGTCACTGTGTCCTATTGCATTAATGTTGGTGCCAGTACACATAGAATGATGTGGTGCACCAAATGTGGAGAGTGGGTGAGTTACCTGTCTGTTATCATGTCCAGAACAGCTCCAAAGGTTGATACTGGAAAACAAAAGTAAAAACACAATATAAAGGGCCGTAGTAAGATATCTGTTCAATATAATTACCAATTTCTCCCTGAAGTTTCCATTAATTATTCAAGGCTGCATTTTGTACATGGAAAATCGATTTGAGGAAAGGGAAAGACAAGGGAAGGTATTTTTATTGTATTTGGTTGATGGCAAAGTGACTTTCTTGGAAAGAGTTTACTGTGTATTTAGGATAGAAATTTCTCATATTCATTCGCTTTCCAATCTCCATTCGGTACCCTTAAAAAGAAAAATATGCACTAGAGTCCATAACACAGAAGAAACTTATTAAGCAATAAATCATAGCGCAAATAAAATTTCATAAATGCCATGAATTCACTCCTAATTAAGGGTCTGACCAATCTAACAATCAAACAATGTTAGAAATATATAAATATGACACAATAGTTGTAGAATGACTAGAATGATGCAGAAACATGAAACAACGTTAGCGCCTAGCAGCAATGAGTATATATACATGTGCCTTTATGTGAGAAAGCATGGATGTTACAAGTTAACAACAATCTAAAGTTAGCAGGTGCCCTAAAGCAAGGCATGAAAAGGTGCTCAGCATTTTGAGGTCTAAGGTGCAAAAGTGTGCTAACCCAAGAACTAAAACTAGAAAAAGACAAGGCATGCTAGAACTATAGGTATTAATATGCAACTGCTATGAACTGATCAAGAATTCAAGATGCACTTTAATAAAAAGTCATAAAGATTCAAGTTCATAACGGGAAAAGATGCTGCAGTTCAGCATTTAATAACTGTTAGAGACAAATTGCCCTCTAGCTCTAGAGTCCACCATCAAAATCATTAGATCAGATCAGATCCATATTTGTCATGTCACATCCTCCTCTTTTAGGATTTATATCGTCAACATATTCTTTTATCTCATTTAAATTGGTCGCTTCCCGATGGTCCTTGACCACCTCCCCTAAACTCTTAATTTGAGTTTCTACAAGCCCAGAGTTAAACAAGTCTGTTGGATAAGCTCTGGGGTTTATATAAGAAGTCCATGGCCTCTCTTGGTTTACTCCAGGAGGAAACACGCGGCTTAAGATAAGTTTATATCAGTTATTTGTCTAGAGGATAGTTTTAATTAGTTTATTGCAGTTTATGTCAGTTTCTTGGTTTATACTTATCTTATAAACATTCGGTTATTAAGTCTCTAGTCTATATAAGTATGAGAATAAAACTCATTGGCTATCTTTGAATGATTATGCAGAAACACTAGTCTTGTTCCAGAGTTTCAGAGTTTCAGATTCTAACTCTAGTGTTCCCTATTTTTCTTATTTTATTTCCCTGTTCCTATCTGTTTATTTATTGTTTTTCCGCATTCCCAATAATAATAATAAAATCTAGAGTTGACTTGGCCAGCAGAGAAAAGGGAATTGCCACACAAAAAAGACAACAGAGGTGAGGTCCTGACTGATATGATCATGCCTGAAACATCATTGAGACAACATTGCCTAAGTGCCTTAGATGTACCTTTTTGCACCTTCGATCTCATTTAAAAAAAGTAATAATTAATCAGTTGACAATAACGTTCAAAATAAATCAGCAAAAACAAAAACAACCATGATTACATGCACACTGCATTTGGCCTTATAACAAGAATGCCCTGGCAGAGCGCAATTATAGAGGAGAATACTGATTATATATTCATTGTAGATAGAAGACTTCAAAACATAAATTGATACTGGTATAACATGAATAAAGAAAATCATACCCTGGTTAAATTTGCGAGCACACCAACCATCCACAGCATCAAATACAAAGCTAAAAACACAAGTTCAGCCACATGCCCTTAGTTCCATATAAGACAAAGAATATAAAGAAGGATGTTGAAAACACTCATGGAACTGCTTCCCACCTAAAAAAATAAAGAATACAGAAAAGCATTCTGTTTCTGAAGCATAGGCAGAAGGCAGCACAGTTCACAAGAACCCGGATGTATCCTACAATACCACAAAATCAGTTTTAAACTGTGAACTCATGGAGAATTACCAAACAGGGAATTAACTTAATTGACTTTGGAAGGATATACATGACTTCCTTGAAATAGAAATACCAGATGCAAACAGACAGTATCTAATAAAAGTAGGTTAGTGTTCAGACTATTTTTTAACAGAAAGTGCAGAGTCTTCAATTAAAACATTCACAGTACCGAAATCCAATTTCCCAAAGATGAAAAATGGCAATAAATCCTCTAGTTGTAAGAAACCAGTTCTACCATATGCTCCTGATATATGTAACAGATGAATTACATAGTTCCTAAATATGTAAGTAGGCAGCAGAGAAACGCTATGCAACAGTAAAGATAAATACTCACCAATGATATTAGGAATGTAAAGGTATACTGATAATTTGCTGGGTCTTGGTCCAGGCTTTTTGGCCATCGAATGCTTCTTTATATACTAAAACTCTCCTTGAATGTATTAAAATCGCCAATCAAAATCCCCTGCAAACATTTGCTTTAGGTAATAAACAATTCTACAAAGACACACACAGGCAAAGCTGAATATAGATATGTCTTTGTATTGACAATTATCTACCTGTAACACAAACCTTAATGCCAAATACATGTGTTTAAAATGGAATTCAAATTATTGGATATCACCGCACATCAACACCTCACAATGAATTCCCTTAGTTCATTATCTACTTTGAATACAAGCAACTTATTAGCTTCCATAAATTATATGATCCATCAGACATCAGTTCTACATAGCATGCGGCACTACATCATAACACTCCAATTGCACTTTCTAATAGCCATAAGGTTAAGAAGTAACAGTTACTCGGCTAGAGCAATAAATAGATGATTTTACTCCTGGTAATAAACACAGGCTCAAAATTTTTAAAACGAAAGGCTCCAGGTAATCACTCCAATATTTCTTTTCTGTTTCCATTTTGTGGGGTTTCCGGTTTTCTTTATCCCCTGAGACCACCCTCTTACTTCCTGCGTCCTCATAGGCCTCTGCTCTACTCAACCAGATAAACTTAACAAGACCACAAGCAAAAGAACTATTCATAGTTCAAGGGAAGGGAAATGGACAAAGAAAAATTGGCTATGAAATGAGGGTGTCGAGGCATCATTGTGCTGCCAGCGTATAGATTTTACAAATAAGGGGTGGTGAGCGTTGACAGGGATGATAACCACCTGTCCGAAAAATGGCATCACGTATGATTACTAAAAAAGATGTGAGGAGAGGAAAACCGTACGATGTTATTGCTGGTAAAGGTCGCCTCAGAAATTACATTCAACTCGCCCTCACACTGATTTAATTTATGTAAACGGCTAATAGAAACCATGAGAGTGATAGAATGAATACCTGGAGGCAGCGGTGAGATTGCGTCGAAGAAAGGAGTAAAACAGATTCCAGAGGAGGAGAGTGTGGGGGGAGATTTCGGTGATTGGGGCAGCCACGTTGATATATAGAGGAGCGAATAATGGGGAATAGCGGGAGGGGCAGCCACGCTGTCAGCTTTAAATCACGGCCTTGTTATATTCCACTTGGGGGAGTCACGCTGAAAACATGGTAAAGAAATAAGAATAAAAAATAGGTAAAATTTCATTCAGGACCCAAATTACCAAAATATTATCACAAAGGCCCAAAAAAGGTTCAGCTCTGGTCAACTTCTCTTCCCATTTACTTTTCTATCTTAGCCATTAGATTAAAATCTCAACGGTTCAAATTTAATTATATATAAAAATATTATTAAATTATTAAAAATATTTAAAAATAATATTTTTTATAAATCATTAAATTTAAACCGTTGAGATTTCAATCCAATGGTTGAGATAAAGAAGTGAATGGAAAGAGAAGTGAACCATAGTCAAACCCGAAAAAAGGCATATGTCAAAAAAAGCCTAGGGCCTTTTCTGATATTATTTTAGAAAACAAAATTGTTAACGGATACTAATTTAGTTGTTATTATATAATTATTAACATATAATGCTATAGTTGTTAATGGGTAATGATTTAATCAGAAAAGGTCCTAAGGCCTTTTTTAACATGTGATTTTTCTTTAGGTATTTTTTTATAATATTTTGGTTACTTGGGCCCTTAAGAGAAATTTTTCCTAAAAAATATGTATAAAAAATAAGAATAAATAATAATAATATTTAGGGAGCATAAAGAAGGAGATAAAGAGGAACACAAAGATTTAGAAATGAGTGCAGTCCATGGTTTTATTTGAAGCGTGGTGGAACATGGCATCAACTTGTAAAGTGGGAGGGAAAATCAAGAATAGTTCCCTGACATGTATCCAAAGCAAAGTAATGAATAAAAAAAATAAAGTGAAGGCGGAGGCCGGCCGGAGGTGGCCATGGCCGGCACAGAAAAGAGAAAAGGGATTGGGCTAAGGAGCCCAGTGGAGATGGGGAGAGATGCTACGACTCTGTGAATAAGACAGGATCCACCTGGTAATGGAAGGTCGCGCATTGATTTTTCCTTTTAGGCTTGGGCCTTTGTTTCTCCAAAAAAAAAATGTCAGGGTGTTTTGGTATATTGTGAAGGGCCCAAGTATAATCACCCCAGAAAAACCTATCAAGATAGTTTTGAGAATATACATGGATTATTTTTACCAAAAAATATACATGGATTATAAATAAAAGTGTATTGTAACATAATAAAACACACACACACACTCCCTCTTGTCGTATTTATAGGTACAGAGAAGCTTCTTCCCCCCCCCCCCCCAATTTATAAGGCAGCTCATTAAAGTTTTGAGATGAATTTATAATTTAATCCTTTATTTATTATTGTGTTAACTTTCTTTTCATGCGGTATTATTTATATTAAGTAAATATAGAGTAAAGTTGTTGAATTTTAAGCAAAATTTATAAACTTTAAAGTTTTTTCTAAGAATAGGAATAGGATAGGCCCTGTCAAAGTCCTACAACAAGGCCTATTTGAGGCCTGGTAAAACTTGATCTATTTAAAAAAGAGGTTGTAGGCATATATATATATATATATATATGTTAGAGGCCTATTTACCTAAATAGGCTATGTTTTTTCTTATAGGCCTGGCCTGTTTGATATATATATGAAACTTTAATTCACACATAACATTTTTTATTCTATATGAACAATTAGGTTTTATTTTACTCCCTCTGATCTACAAAATAAGGCATTTCAATTGTATTACGAAAAATAAGAAATAACAGTAAAGTCATTTAATATGCCTCAAAATATTTTTTTTCCCTACTTTTAGTCTTTTCAAGAAATGTGTTTTATTGTATTGGGAATGTTATTTTAGATAGGGGTATATAATAAGTGGACAAAATTGAAAAATGAATATTCATCATAGAGTCAAAGCAGGAAAAAAAAAAGCATTAATTAAACTAAAAATGACTTATATCATGGACTATGCCTTCCTTCTTAGAGTGTCATATATTGTGAGCTGGAGGGAGTAATTATATGTAGGCTTTAAATAGGTTTTGAAGTCATGTAAAAACTATTATTTATAAATATTTAAGCTTTAAAATCTACTAAAAGCTTACATTTATGAAGTTTTAGTAGTGTAGACCCTGTTTTGTGTCCTTCAATGCCTACAACACATGGCCTTTTTAAAAGATCTACAATGTTAGCAATCTTTTAAAAAGTCTTCAAACTTAAGTAAACCTTCTTGAGGTTTAAGCCTGAGCCTCAAGAAGAGCCTGAATCCAACCTCAAGCATAGACTCAAGCAAAACTCCTGTTGCAAACTTATGTGTATTTAGTTAAGACATACCCTATTTTCATCCCTAATTTTCCTTGTTTTATGTGAAAAATGTTAGAAGTATCTTCTAAATAAAATAGAGTTAGAGTAGAACCACTCTAGTCTTATTTATAAATTCATTTTGACAAAAAAAAATTGGTCCTATTTATAAGTCCAATTTCATGTAATAAATGATATTGTGACAATTTTATTCATATTAATTGTGCCCATAAAGATAGAGAGGGAAGAAAGAGTTGAAAGTACCCACTCATAAATGAGAGCAAAGTTGAAAATTTACACCCGTAATCATTGATTAACTACCTTTCCTTCGTGTGTGAGATTTAGTCAAAGTGAACTTATAAATAAAACCAGAGTGGTATATATATAATTGAAAATTAAGATGGGTATTAAAAGGGAGTCAGTTAAGTTTAAGGATTGTACTAAAAAATTTAAGTTAAGGATGCATTAGATGATAGGTGAGGTTAAACACACATGGAGACATGGAGTTGTCTCCGGGCTGTTTTGCCCAAAGCTTAGCAACCCTACCCTCGCCACCTATATTTATACTCTATTTTTTTTTAAATCAAATACTTTTTTTTTGTTTTAATAATAAAGTATCAGCTAATAAATGTATTTGGTCATTTTTATTATAACACTTAATTGTTTTCAAGGAACATTAATGATTGTTTTTATATATGCTCACAATTAATAAGGATACTAGGTGAGAGTAATAATTAATATGATATTATACTTTATTGTAATTAGTAGGAGTAATATTTGAAATTACTTATAATTTAGGAAATTTTTAATAAATTTAACTAATTTTATTAGTCTGTGAAAATTGTTAGATGGTGTCTTATAATAATGATTAGAGTGAGTATTTATACTCCCCTTCAATAATTACTCATAACTAATTCTTCATAATAATTTTCTTTTGAAAAAGTAGGTGCCCAGATGGATAGTTTCACCCAAAGTGGTTAAAATTTGATAGCATAACGAATTAAGATTCAAAATCCTAATAAAATATTATTATACAAGAAATAGGAGAATATATTATATTTATCTTTTCTGCCAACCGAATACCTTATATTTAGAATCATAAAATAATGTTGAAAGCCAACTTATTTCATGGACAAGAGGGAGTAAATTCACTTCATCTTTTCTTTCCTCCATTCCACAACCAAAATTTATGAATCCTGACTCCTGATTATCCATGTTATTAGTAAACTTAATGTCAAATTCTCATAAATTGATATTTTCAGACCTTCAAATATTCTTACTTTACTTTTTTCCCCCCTAAAGTTTTTGTTACATTGAAAAATGTTTTCCTTATATTTTAAATAATTACTCATTTCAATTTTTAAGAATAAATCCTCCTGTAGTAATAAACTTCTTAAGAAAAATCAGTCATTAAAATTGCAAGTTTTAAAACTTAATGTTCACATACCAAACACACTCCAATTTCAATAGTTAATATCATTTTGCCTGTCTAGACTAGTAGTGGAAATTGTTTTACAACATAATTTCTAGCGTACTAGATAAATAGAGATGTTTTTTGAACGTCAATTCAAACATGTCAGCTGTTCGGCACTTACGGTATAATTGAATTTTAGTTTTGGTCGAAACTTATTATTTTATAAGAACTTGATTTAAATTTTGATATAAGGATAAGATCAAAACTTATTTAAAAGTAATTATACTCAGATTAAAAAATTGAAACCAATAATTTAAAACTACATAAAACAAATTCAAACTATAATAACTAAAATTGATAACGCATCATTCAAACTTTTTTTAGCTCTATGACAGACTTAGCTCGTTGATGTTATGGAAAGAATATAACAGCTCATAATTTGCATTTATCTAATAAAGCTTTGAAACACAAATATACATAGAATAAGAAATTTTTCAGAGGCGAAGGAATTACGGTCATGCTTTGAAAATAGAACGCAGCCATTCTAACTTTCGATAAATTAAATACATGTCATATAGCAGAAAATAGCTTCCCATACCCTTTGATAGCACGACCCCGCTATCTTAATTGTTAACCAAACTTGTGCAATTCCAAATTTCAAACTCAATTATATCTCTAGCACACACACACACACACAAAATAACCTCATGTCAAGGGTAACTATTTTCTTAAACAAATTTTGACACAACCATTCTTTTTTAAAAAAAAAAAAAAAAAAATACGCCAACAGCCATTATCGTTAACACTCATATAAACTGTTTAAAAAGTTCATCATCTATACATGAAATAATGTGGTTGAAAATTGCTATCAGCAACTCTCAAGTATTTAAACCTATTGGTTGTGGATTGTTTCAATTTAACATCATGATAATTATCTGGATGCAACAAAGTTTTCTTATTATGGGCTTACATTCTTGTGATCCGAATTAATCTGTTGCTAATAGTGTCATATACCGATCAATTGATCCAAAAATCGCTATTTTAATTTTTTCTTTTGAAATTTTCCCTTAAATTTTTGCTCATGGCTTATAAATAATTTTTCCTTTATTTAATTTACATGATGTTGAATTAAAATAATAAGCCAACATAGGGTTGGTCAATAGTGTAAGACTTTACTAAATCCTTTTAAATTAATATGTGTGGCCTCGCTAGATATCTATAGATTACAAGTTTGAATCTTAAAAAGATGCATTTGTTGAAATATGTAGCCACAAACCCTGACGCGAAGCGCATAACACTATATATAAAAAATATTTATAATAATAAGAATATTTCAACTAATATGGTTAGAATGAATCAAAAGAATTCAATTCCTTTTAACTTAGCTTGAAAAAAAGGTTAAGCTACAAATTGGTAAACAAAGTTTTACTCCAAGAGTGCTCTGTACAAAAATATTTTAAGTGGACCAAAAATATCCAAAACAAATTAAAAATGTAAAATTAGTACAACACCGTTAGAAAAAAAAAAATCTCGGTTAAAATATAAACTTTTAATGGTTAAGGTAAATTGGCCAACAAAATTTTACTCCAAGAGCGCCAAACACAAAAAAGCCCATGTGCAATCAACCCAAAATCTGACTATTGTAAACGCTTGCTTAGACTCCCAACCATGTGCATTAGGGTTATGGGTGGGAACAAATCAAGGGCTTGTGGCTTGGCCTGTTCCAAGTATGGTCAAGCCTGGCCTGTTACGCTAAAAAGCCAGACCAAAATCTATTTCAAGGCCTGTTTTGCTTAACAAGATAGTCTAGGCCTAATAATAAGCCTGTTAGGCCTGTCAAACTGACTTGTTATGACTTATGAGGGTAAAATTGCTTTTTCCGGCCTGTTTGAAGCAGGCATATCTTGAAGTGAGGCTTTTGACCTATTAAGCTACTTACAATTTGTTTTAAAATTACAGGCCTCGTTAATAGATAACAGGCCAAGCCAAGCTAGGCCTGAATACAGGCCAGGTTAAGGCAAAAAATAAAGCCTATAACAGGCTAGGCTCAAGCTACTTTAAAATAGTGAATGCAACAAAAAAATGACAAATGTAACAAATAGATTTCATTGTGAATAAGGGTGGTAAATTTTCGAACTTGCCCATGCAGGTGCAAATTGTGATTATAAGTTGGCCTAAAATATCTACTTGTTACATTTGTGATTTTTTGTTGTTGTATTCACTCTTTTTAACCCTGCGAACATTGTTGGAGAGTTCATGTAAGGATTTACAACAATCGGATTTTGAGTGGATTGTACATGGATTTTTGTGCCGAGTGCTTTTGAGGTAAAACTTTATTAGCTAATCTACACCTTAACCCTTAAAAGTTTTTATTTTAACGAACATTGATTTTTTTTCTAACAGCGTTGTATTGACTTTACATTTTTAAAAGTCTTTTGACATTTTTAGTCCATTTAAAATATTTTTTTGTAATAGGCGCTCCTAAGATAAAACTTAGTTGACCAATTTGCAGCTGCACTCAAGAAAATAAAAAAAGAATATAGAACATAACACATTAAAAGAGGTTTTTTTTTTTTTTTAATTACAACACATCAAAAGAGTTATCTCGGATCAAATCCGCACAAAACTCATGTACGTGGCATGACGATTTAAATCCCGAATAATTATTTAAAAAATCATAATATTATTAAATGAAATTTGAGTCAAAGTTATTTTTCCTATTCTTGATTCTGATGAATTGTTGAGTGACTTGTGAGGTGGATTTCACATTTTAGTAACAAAGAAAACTAAAATCAAGATCTCATATGCGATTATGTATTATTTATAAAGTATACAAGCACCCGAAGAGGTAGCCATAGTCATGCAACTATAGTAGAGGAAATAAAAAATAAACTTTCTTTTAAGAAAAAAAAAATCTCATAATCCCTTTTATTTCATTCATTCAACCCAGTTATAAAACAGAAACAAAAATCTCGATACCTCCGGATTAAATATCGAACCACAATATTTTTTACTTTTGAAACGGATCAAATGAGATTTTAAGGTCCCAAACGGTCTCCCCAAGATCCCATCAAAGCGGTCAAAAAATAACTTTCTTTTGAACTCATTGAGATTTTTCTTGGGGAGAAAGAAAAAGGTAAAGTCATGAATGAATAAAAATGGAAAATAAAGTAACTCTGCATTGTTTCAAGAGTCCATTCATCGAAATGGATTATGTTCATCCATCAATCATCTGACACATATCCTACTTCTCCTTTCTTTCTTCTTCACTTCCAATTCTGTATTTACTTTTCCCGGAAAAAAACTAGCCTAGAAAATCAAAGTCTCTATCCTAGCTTTCTTAGGCGTACTGCACACAGGGCAAGCCTGAAGCAAAGCCTCGCATCCCCTGCATGAACATAGATGCCTGCAAGGAAGAAACAGAAAGCACGCCTTCCCAGATTTACAGCTTTTACAAACCATCATCTCCTTTCTCTTGCTTTGTTCAACTTTAACTTCTTCTTTTTCGTTACAGCACGACCCTGCATCTTCTGCTGCCACGCCATTGTTGAAACCGTATGAAGCTCTCTCTTTCACCTGCTCCAATGTGGTGTGCAGTGATAACACCATGACTTCTTTGTCCTGAGCCTCTTTACGCCACGCCTGGTTCTCTTCCTCCAGCCGTCTTAAAAACTCTTCTAACTCCATTCTCTTCTTCGTTGCTTGTGCAATTTCTTCGTCTTTCTGCCTCAACATGTAAATCGCGTCCGATTCGACTTTTTTTAGCAACAACGCTACTTGCTGCTTCCTCTGTTCTTGCAGCATCATTCTCAGTTTTTCATTCTGTACCATTCACAGGAGTAACATTCAAATTAATCCCCACACAACCCGAAAACCGCTTGACATGATACAAAGAAACAATCGCTCTAATAATGAACTCTAACCTGGACTCTGATGCAGCGATCAATATCCTGGCTCTGTTTCTGGAATTGAAGATTCAAACTCTGCGAAACAGACTGTGAAGACGGGTTGAGGTTGCTGTTGTTAGCTTTCGTATCATTATTACCAGAGAAGAGAAGATTTGTGTTGACGAATATGTTCTGATTCCTCTGCCTCTCATTGATTAAGGGTCGCAAATCCTGTTCCTGTTGAAAATTGAAACAGGACTGGGCCAACCCATTCTCAGTCATCAAATCCTGAGGCGACCCACATAAAGGGAACCCAAGATTGTTCGTGCACAGCTGCTGCGCCTGAATCGCCATGATCAAACTAAAGGCAAATCTGAAACCGATATTGAAATAAACAGAGGCGAACAGAGAGTATAAATAGATGAAGAGATGAAAGAAAAAGAAGGGAAATAAATGAGTGGGGAGGATTTTGATTTGGAATGAAGGGAAAGAAGGGAGTAACTGAAAATCTTGAAAGGAAAAGAGGGAGCCTAGGATACTGCAGAATAGGACTGAGATTGCTTTATATGTTTAATTGGGAGCATTAAAAGAGAGAGATGTGTGGAACGCGGTAAGCAGAGCGACGTAACACATGCAGATTTTGTGACCAAACTAAGGGGTCAGAGATTTCAGAGGCGTTTGTTTTGAATATTTTTATATTTTAAATAAAGCAAATTTAAAAATAAAACAAAAAAGTTGGTTTTCTAATTTCTTTCACTCGTACACAAAACCTGTGAGGCTGTGAATGAGTCAGTGCTTCTCATTTAAGAGAGAGAAAGATTTGTCAGTTCGATTATTATCACAACACTCAGAGTCTGGGATTCTTATTTTTGTCGTTTTCCCAATATTTTTTTTTTCCTTTCTAAAATTATAGATACTATCTTTGTCACTGTTCCATTAATGCCGTTTTTATTTTTAACTTTCGGCGGTGACCGGTATATATGCCTTTTTTTAGTTTTCAAAAATTAAGGATATATATTAAAAATCATGCACTTTATGATATCTTTTCCCACGTTATTGATTTCACGGAAAAGGGGTGATAATAATATATCTCGTACTTAAATTCTTCGCATTATTAAAACAAATATGTAGTTTTCTATATTTAAGGAATGGAATAGCTTTCTAGTTCTGTACCCTATGTCAAAGAAGGTATAAATAACAAGAGTTAAGATTTAAGATGTAAAAATACACATGAGTTTATTTTAGAAACAAAAATATACATATGTTTTTTTAGAAACAAAAATATACATGTGGTTACCATTTTGGTGTAAAAGTCACATCTCACCATTAAGTCACTGTTCACCATAATGAGAGAGAAAGAGATGAGGTGAACAGTAACTTAATGATAAGATGTGACTTTTACAGCAAAATGGTAACCATATGTTTATTTTTTCTTATAGAAAAAAAGTTTATGTGTATTTTTGCACCTTAACCCAAATAATAATATGAAAAAGCTTATTTGTTGAACATGCGTACCTTATACGTCCAGAATATAATTTCTGTCTAAAACAGTGTAAACATGATTATCTCGATAGTACTATATTCGAGAGGACAACTAGGACAGCAAGCAAACTATTAATATATAGTTTTCTTTTCAGTTTTTCTCGTACTTCTCATCATGTCTCCCTTTTTTATCACTTATTATTATTTAAAAAATTGTCTGTTTCCATATAGAAATGTTCAGAGTTGATAATTAATAAAAGGGAAATAGGTGTCACGTGTTAAGTGTCAAGATTTTGTGGTGTCTGTTGCAATAAATCTCTGGATTTTTATCCAAGCAAAAGCTTGATGGTGATATACCAAGAATTTGAGATCGCATTTGCTATTAACGATATGAACATTTATAGTACTGTTACGCGGTCAAAAAGGATCCAATTTGTTGTGCTGTTGTAGTTGATGCATGTACAGATTCAGAGAATGAATTCACAATAAATGAGAAACAAAATCTTGATGAAGAAGAAGGCGATATAAATATATTTATGGAGGGGGCATGAAGCGTCTAGATTTTCAACAAATCTGGTTTTTACTTGTGATATATATAAATCCGTGACTGAGGAAGGAAAGGATTTTCATGAAGATAATAGAGTTTTATTGATTGATTATATAATTGTTTTGTCTTTCCTTTTGAATTGTTATTATCATCATCATATATCTTTGAAATTAGATATTGAAATCAAAGAGAGTGTCAACCAATTACGTGGCTTGAGATTTAGGAAATAGTGGATTCGTAGAATAATGTTAGTTTTATTTTAGGAGTGTAATTTCAGTTATTTCTAAAAAATTATGGGGTGTGTCATCGTGTGAGGCAATCGCAATAACTCATCAGAATCAAATTGAAAGAGGAAGTATATATAATAAAGTTGAATTATTAACTATTAAAGATGTAAACCACGGTCTTATATATATATATATATATATATATATATATATATATAATATCTCAAGCAAAAATAGGTAATAATGATACTTGAGTTGTTAATAACAATATTAAAGTTTTAAATGAGTTATTTATTGAATATTTCCTAATAAATTTTATAGGAGTTCCAACGGCTAATATTTTTTTTTTCTTTTTGAAATTCTTAGGTTAAAATTCTTAATAGCGATATTAAAATTATAAATTATGGCTTTGTGTATTCTTTTAATTTCGGAGGCAAAAAGTTGTTATTAATATTCATACTTCAATTGTTAATAACAATATTAAAGTTGTAAATAAAATATTTGTTGAATATTTCCTCATAAATTTCATCGGATCTCCAGCTGTTGTTTTTTAAAAAAATTCTTCAGCTTTGGCCCTAAGAGGTTCTGGATTTTTTATTTTAAAAAAATAAAAAAGATAGGTAATTTCTCAAATTATGCAACATTTTGAAATTTTAAATCAGTCATTTTGAAATTATTGAAACTCAACATACTGATTTATTTTTTTACTAATTGTAATAGTATTTTTTTGTCTTTTTTATTTAAAAATACAGACATTCCTCTAATTAACATTACTTCAATTTCAATATTTTATTATCATAAGCCTGTTTATACTAGTGGTGAAAGTTATTTTTTTAATGTGATTTATAATATATAAAATTATATAAATATGTTTTTTAAAGTATAATGCAAACGGGCCTCATGTTTAGTATTAGAAAATCAAAACTTATTTAGTGAGGTTAAAAGAGAATATTAATACCCCCATCCTTAGGCTCAACTGGTAAAGGAGTTGGACACTTTCACCAAAGGAAGAGGATTCGATCCTGGAGTTGGTCAAGGCGTTGGGGAAGGCATCCTAGCTGTTGGGTGCCTAGGTAAACGCCTGAGGAATGTCATTGCCCTTGAATTGTGAGTGAACCCAACCCTTTTCCTAAAATTTTTATATAAAAAAAAAGAGAATATTAATATTAATAATACAATATGAAAAATGGGAGATGATCCTTATTGGCTTTTTGACCAATGTGTCCCTTTTTAAATAACTAAATTTGCCCCCTTTTACATAACTATATATCGAAATATCCTTGTTTCCAAACAATTTTCTAATGTGTTTCTAAACAATTCCCCTTTTTAAATAACTATATATCAAAATATCCCTATTTCCAAACAATTTCCTAATGTGCCTCTATTTCTAAACAATTTACCAATGTGACCTGTTTCCAAACAATTAGTCGACTAAATACAAGATTTAGTCGACTAAAATGCAGGGTGTTAAATTTTTTGATTGTCCTGAGTCAATTAAGCATTGTGGCTTAGTCGACTAAATCACGACAAGGTTTTTTTTTAAAACCTTATTTGCGTTATAATAGAACTCTTATCATAATGCAACTCTTTTCCCCAATACTCTCTCTTTTCTCCATTCCACCTAGTTCATACAATTCACATTATTGAAAGGTATAACATTTAAGATATAAGAGGCAAGAAAAGTATGCAGTGATAGTGATAAATTTGTGTTAATAACAAGAATTGCATGAATGTCTTCTTCTTGTGAATAAAACTTATAAAAACGAAGTCATTTTGTATGATTTTGGAAATTATATTGGAACGAGGGAACAACAAAAAAGGAAGAACTCCACCTCAAAAGTGACCAAACCTTGGGACTGGAAGCTTATCATGTAAATTAAATCTCGGAAACATTAATTTCATCCAAATATATGGTCGCACCAGATTCAATAATCACTCTAAAAAAATATGCTAAAATTGTAAGTTATCATTCAGAATACCCGATACTCTCATGAATGATCAAAAACACCTTCAGCACTGGTTTTGTTAAATTTTATCCGGACAGAGATTGATTTGCAAGTTCAATTGGTAGAAGGGAAATTTGCAAGTTGAATTTCTATAATTTTAAAGAGATTGATTTGAAAAATTGTAAAATTTGAGAAATTACCTAAATATCATTTTTTTTAAACAAAATAAACCCACCTTAGCCCTTTTGCTGACAGTCCGAGTTCTGGCGCCGTTGATTGGCAATGACGATCGTCATCTGAGCTTTAGTAACTGGCGACTAGAGCTCTAGTAGCCTATTTTTTTAAAAAAAGATTCTCAAATTTGAATTGTTGACTGTGATATTAAAGTTATAAACGACGGCCTTATATATATATATCAAGCAAAAATAGGTAATAATGATACTTGAGTTGTTAATAACGATATTAAAGTTTGAAACGAGGTATTTGTTGAATATTTCTTAATAACTTTTATCGGAGTTCCAGTGGCTAATATTTTTGTCTTTTTGAATTTCTTAGGCTAAAATTGTTAATAGCGATATTAAAATTATAAACTATAGCTTTTTGTATTCTTTTAATTTATGAGTCATAAGTTGTCAATAATATTCATACTTCAATTGTTAATAGCAATACTAAGTTGTAAATAAAATATTTATTGAATATTTCCTCATAAATTTCATCGGATCTCCAGTGTTTTTTTTTTAAAAAAAAAAATCTTTGGCTTTGGCCGTAAGAGGTTGTGGATTTTTTATTTTTTTAAAAAAATAGATAGGTAATTTCTGAAATTATGCAACATTTTAAAAATTTAAGTCAGTCATTGAAACTCAACATACTGATTTATTTATTACCAATTCTAACAGTATTTTTCTATCTTTTTTATTTAAAAATACAGATATTCTTCTAATTACCATTACTTCAATTTCAATATTTTATTATCTCATTTGTGTATAAGCGTGTTTATATTAGTGGTGAAGGTTATTTTTTTAATGTTATTTATAATATACAAAATTATATAAATATGGTTTTTAAAGTATAACGCAAACGGGCCTCATGTTTAGTATATTAGAAAATGAAAACTCATTTAGTGAGGCTAAAAGAGAATATTAATATTAATAATACAGTATGAAAAATGGGAGGCTGGTCCTTATTTGGGGTGGAGGATGTGAGCTAAGCTGGAGCAGACAAAAAAGGACAAGAAAAGCTGAGTTGCAATTCCCAAGGTCTTACTGTATTAAAAATGACTCACTCATAAGAAAAAGCGAGGTCGGTTTGAGTTTTGGGAGCGCTTTGTTTTATAATCATTTTTTTAATATCTCTCACAAACTTTAAATCAAATCTATTCATTTAATTACAATACTACTTTAATATTTCTCTTACTTTTTCAATCAACGGGACAAATTGGATGATAAGAGAAGATGAGAAGAGAATCTTCTTCCAAGAAATTGAGAAGTGAGGCCCACCTCATTGAGTCCTAATTCTCTATCCATCCTACAAATTAATTTTCTTCAAATGGTATAAGCGCCTGCTACAGAGGATCTAATATTTGTTTGCACCCTTTTTTCTATTTAAAATTTATTAAATTTTAAAATAAAATTAATCAGGTTTAAAGTTTTTTTAATCCCTAAATTAGGTTATATGTATGTACATATAAATAAATTATGTTGCTTAAGGAAGACGTGCCCATAATCTCCATATGCACCGGCAGAGCTTCATAGAAACAAGGGCGCTTATAGCTCCCTAAAAAAAAAATCTGTCTTAAATATTTACTGTAAATATAATTGTTTTTCATACATTTGACCTAAAAATGTATATATTTATCTCAAAGATTTATATATTTGGCCCCCAAATAATTTTTTTTAATCAATTAATAAGTATATATTTAACCCTTAAATATTTATCCCAAAATTTATTACCATCGATATAGAAATAGTGCCGTATACAAAATACAGGTATCTTGCCGCTCACCTTGTGACTAGGCTAGAGGCTAAAAAGCTTCATGATAAGTATGAGGCTTGCGGAATATTGCGTGTGATCTTAATTCAATAGTGTCCGTCTATCCTTTTTATTTTTTTTTTTGTCGGTTCTAATTATAAGATAAAGTTATTATTTTTTGAGATATTAAGGATACTGAATAAATGATTTAATCATATTATATGCTATATATCATTAGATTATATATTATTTTATTAATCAAATTTATTTGAGATATTAAGGATACTGAATAAGTGATTTAATCATATTAATTAGTTTTCTTAATCTCTAAAAAAAATCAACTTCATCTTATAATTAGGACCGGAGGTAGTATTAAAAAAGTGCATGAATCTTAAGATTCATTAAGAACTACCTCAAAATCCAATTATCTAACAACTTCATTATTCATTTTTCTGTATTTCTTAAAAAATGAGAACTAATTAGGATTTATATATGTATGTATGTATGAGATGCGTAATAATTGAGAAAAAATCATTTCAAATCGAGGAACATAATTAAATAAAAGAGTACGAGCATAATATTGTGGCGGGTTATTTACACCAACTCTTCTCTTTATCTAATGTCTCAATATTTAGATCATATTTTAATGGTTGAGATTTAATGTTATGTATTAAATAATATTATAATACTAAATATAATAAAGGTATATAATTATGATATTGTTATAAAGCCATAAATTTCACCCATTAAAATATAATCAAATGATTAACACATTAGGTGAAGAATAAGAGGAGAGAGACTCCTTTGCTCGTAATATTAGTGTTTAGTATATTGATTTGATTAATAGACACTGCCCAATCATACTTTTGGACGGAGTGAGTGGAGGGTGGGTGATCGAGGGGTTAAGTAAGAAATGTGGAACGCGAATCCCACCCACCAGACCAGCAATAACACAAAGCTAGCCATATTTAGTGTTTATTTGAAATTATAATGGTAGAAGTGACTTTTTTTAAAAAAATAAACTCTTATTTGAAATAGTATTGACAAATTCATTTGAAATGAAAAATAATTAAAAATTACATAAATCTTTTTAAATATCATACACACACATATATTAGTTGTATGTATTGTGAAAATTGAAGATAAAATTTAAATTCAAATTTGATAAAAAGAAAATTGAAAACTCTAGAGTATTTAATTAAAAATATTTTAATGGATGAATTATAAAGCAAACAAATTTTATATTGCTTATTGAATCACATATCCCTAACATTTTTATTTAAAAGCTGAAAGTAACTTCAGAAGATATAAATGTAATTTTTGTCAAGACCCACCTTTTTACAATAAATTCGTCAACCCTTGATGTTATTTTAAACGGTTCAGATTAATATTTTGTTTCTTTTGTTGGGTTTATTTTACCGTTTGATAGACTTTTTGCCTCAAGTACAGCCGTGCCAACATGCCCTCATATTTTTTTTTATTTACAAATTTTAGGAAAGGGGTCAAATTCATTCACTGTCCAAGGGCAGGGCATTTAGAGCCTAGTTCACAGGGAATACTGGTCAGAGAGTACACATACACTCATATATTTTATAATTAGTTGGATTTGATCAATATTAACTACAGATTGCGCATACATTGTAATTGTAACATAAATGTCTGATCGTACTACATCTTAATATAAGAGAATCGAATCAAGTTTTGAGAAAGTTAACCGCTACACCATGCATTTTGTCAAGGAGAGAAAATATCAGAATGACTAAATATATATTTATTAAAAAAATAAATGAAACATGTGATTTAGCATCCATTCTTCACATATTTGCTTAATTACAATAATTAATTCAATATTGTTACAGGGAGGGAAGAATCGTGTGGAAATACATATTATAGGTGGGAACCAGCTATATCCCCCGCCTTGTACGAGGAGTGTTTTTATTTTTTATTTTTTTTATTGAAAGCTAGATATATATTAATACTTGAGACTGATAACCCGCCTTGTGTGAGGAGTTTTTTTTTTTATCGAAAGCTAAATATATATTAATACTTGAGACTGATACAGTAGATGAAAACAAATACAAACAAAACAATCTTAAATATAACCAAATAAATCAGATACAAAAACAGCCAAGAGTACATAACAGATTTAAAAGTAGAAGAAAACTCATAAGCAATAGCGGTCCTCAATATCCAAAGTTAGAAGTGACGACAAAAGAAATGTTGGTTGTAAAACCCACTTTGAAGGGTACACATCCTTATAAGCATTAGCTGCAATTAGAGCAGCTGTACAGACACTCCATATTGAAGTAAAGAATCTAGAAAACCCAACCTCAAAAAGAAGAAAACTCATAATGTCCTGAATAAAACTTCTGCTCCTCTGATCAAGTAGATCCGATGACCTTGACCACACACCGAAAAACACTTCTTTAAATCTTCCCCTAAGAACGCAGATCCTAACTGCCAAGAGATAATCAAATCTAATAACATTCAAACAGTCATCCAACCAAGAGGATTTGAACGCAGATCTTACAGACCTGTTTATTTCCTTAGACAAAAACACCACCACAAAACCTAAAACTACAAAAAATAGATAAATCTCACATCCGCAAATCAGATTTGGAGAAGGAGAGGAGAGGACTCGCCACAAGGACGAGAGAAAGCCACAACTGACAAAACTCAAAGTGAGAGGACCGCAGATGTCAGATCTGGACTCCAAGCTACACCTTTGACTTGTCTATGACACAAAAGTAGACTCGCCGGTGGCTTGTTTATCACAAGCCACCTGCGAGAGGGTGAGATGCAGAGGGGAGCGTAGGAGATAAGAGTGAAAAGGGGAGGGGGCGGCTAGGGTTGCTGTGAGGAGTGGCCTATACAGGAGGAGTGTTGCTCACGATATTATTTTTGTTTGATTTAGATGTATAAAAATAAAATTTAGTATGAATCTCTATTCCAATAAAATTATGAATTTATTCTTTAAAAATCTGATTGGTTGCTTATGAAGTTAATTGCTATAATTCTTGAAAACAAAAGAAATTTTAATCTAAAAGTATCAATATGTCAATTAATATAATTAATAATTATCAAAAGTTGAAATAAGGGTTATTGTTATAGTTGTATCTCGATCAATATACTGATTGATAATATTCCATAAAATTCCTTTTATATATTTTCAAAAATCTATAATGTATCTAAAAAATAATGAATTTCTTTCTATGAGGTTTAATTGGTTGCACATGCAGACATTATTATTGTTTAGATAAGTTAAAAGCCAATTTATTTTTAAATTCAATGATATTATTTTGAAATAGTTTTAATTTTATTATTAACACTGTGATTGTAATTATTGCGGTATTAATATCCCCATTATTAATAAATATTAAAAAATTCATGTTTCACCTTTGTGATATTAATACAATGGTGGAGACATAATTTTTGTTCACCATTAATAAAACCTGTGAATCATTATTTCAAAATCAAATAATTACTTAGGACATAAATTTTAAAAATTATTACATTAATAACCTAATTATTAATATAATTTATGGAGATCCTTATAATTATGGAAGGTGGAGTTAATTGACATACTTGAATAACAATTATATAATTAATATAACTGCACTTCCCACCCGTTGCGCCATATGAATATAATTCAATGATGGTAAGATTAGAAGAATATTATGAAACTCTCCCCGTACCTAAAGAAAAATCACATAAAGAAAGTAAGTAGCTAAATATAAAAATAAATCACATCTCGTATGGAAGTTGGAAGGAACTATGATTACTTAAACAATGAATTAGAAAATAATTAATACTGATTAATAGATCAAAACTAAAATGTTTTGTTATGAAGACGGTATTACAGTATAAGTTTTTAAAGGTAAAATTGATAATTGATTAATCGATTGATGATGAGATACCATTAGTAAGAGTGTTCATGGATAGGGCTGGGTAGGGTGAAACTCTTGCCCGATACCTTGCTTGAAAGATCATTAGGCAGAAAAATGGAGCCCAGTGCCCAGCCCTGCCCGATAGAAGCTCTAACAATTTTGGGCAGGGGCGATAATGGGCTGAGCAGGGCGTGTACTCCCTGCCCAAGTGGCAATACCCTACTATACTCTATGTGAAAAAAAAAATTTTAATAATACTTAATAAATAATATTGCAAACTTCAAATGAAGTCTATAATTCTATAATTTGAAATATTTCAAAATAAGTTGACAACGTAATTTGAGTCTTGAGATTAAAAAGACAATCATATGCCTTAACAAATAGTTAAATACTCAAAAGTGAAAATAATATATATATATATATATATATATATATATATAAAATACTATTGTATAAAAAAAATAAAAATGTATAATACTATATATACTACTGGGTAGGGCTAAATAGGCAAGGCGGCATATCATGCTCGATGCCCAGCCCAACATGCAAAAATGCCCAGCTTAGTTATGCCCAATTTTTCCTGGGTTGCTATTTCTTCGGCTGGACATGGCGATTTTTCTGCAGGGTCGAGTGGGCGTTTAGGATCATGGATATCATGAACACCCCTAACCATTAAGACGAAGATATTTCACTCTCGTCCCCCCTTTCTTGTCCCAGTGAACTAACCTGCATTCTTTGGTTTGGTTTGGTTTTCTTTTTAAAGGTTGCTTTCTTAAACAAGAGGCGACAAATGAAGAGGATGAGGATTGAGTCCTCTCATATGTATATTCTTTTTCCTTCTACGTACATTCGTATTAGACTCCGACACACGCAAGACACGTGATCACTCTGACCTTGTCTCAATATGGGAGTGACCCATCGAATCCACTAATGTATGAATCTATCCCTATCTGATCTCATCCTTGCTTTTTGGTTAATTGCATTTGCTCCTTCTCGTTAATATCAACCTAAAAGCTTAAAAAGAGACACCCTCCCAAAAAAAACACATCATGCATTATTTAATTACTGCTCCTCACTGGCTTTTCTAACCCTTCTCGTGTAACTTTGACTCTGTCCTGTTTTTAGCTCTGTCGAGTCAGTAAAGTTGGTACCCATTTCAGTCACCACCACCCAATCCATATCTTCTTCCCCCCTTCCCCCCTCATGCAACATCTATTACTTTTCGATAAAGCGAATCAACTCAGGGCTTGTAGTAGTAGCTGTGATCTTCTTTACTCTCTCTCCCTGATGTGTATAGTTTCACGCCAACTTTGTCTTTTCCTGATCTCATTCCTTTACCTTTTGATTCAAAATCTCATCATTATAAAAACAACAACACTGTTCAGACGTCTTAATTGGCGCGCACTGTACTAAGCAGAAGGTTTAGCCCATCCTACCTAATTGCCCCGTAAAGAAGAGGCAGAAAAATCACTCACCGTACCTGCTACAGTAGTTGTGGCAAAAAGACACGAATATTATGAACGCATCATCGTTCATCGTGTTCGACCCATTGCCCAAGTCTCACATGAACTCTTTATTATTAATGGTTTTTTTTCTTCTCTTCCTTTATCCTCCTATTCCTACCCCACCACCTACTACTACTGGTGCTGCCGCCTTATTTTAGCACTCTTTAAGCGTGATACCGACTTTCTTCACAGTCGAGCAGACAATGCTTTTATAGGTTGTATTATTATCTGATTATAAATATTTGACGACGGGACAAACAAGGAGTATATTTATATGTAGGACTTTAATATATTCAGCGGCGAACTTTTTCTAGCCAACGGGCTGCCAAGCATCCCTCAAGAATCCGTAGCTGCTCAAATAGGGAAGACAGGTCAAGTTCCTCGTATAAATAAAAACTGCTACTTTCACGATATTTGTATTCTTATGGGGACCAGCATGATAAAAGTAACACATGGTCTCAAGAAAATATAACTTCGTTTGTAAAGCTACGGCAAGTTAAGATTGTTATTGTCGTTGAGATCCGTATACTAATAGCATAAAACAGTAGTACCCTACATGTTAACGATTTATGAATATGCAAATATCGAGAAGGCTTGAGTTCACAGTGGGTCAGTATGTCTGATATTTGGGGAATCCTGCAGAGAGAGTTGAAACAAGTACAGGAGAGAGCAGGAGGAGGCAGGGGGATGGATGAGCTATATAGCATATACGTGCAAGGCAATGCTTGGGGTACGGTAGATAAAGGTCTGCAAAGAGGACTTTTGTAGCTTAAATTTAAGGTCGTAGGCGGGTGTCATCAAGAGCCACCTTGGCTTTAATTGCTTCTCGTCTCTCCTTTTCGAAGGAAGCCCTTCAAATGGAAGCTAGATCTCCTCTCCACATCAGTTTTGGAATTACTTGAGTACTTGTGTTAGAAATATTAGGTTTTCCTGGCCAAAATTAATATACCTGGTTTTTGTAAAGTTGCTGACTTGCTATATGAGGATCTTCAGTATTGTCACGGTTTTGTTAAATCCATAATAAACACAACTCTCACGGATATACTGAAATAATTCTCACGGTCAGCCCGTGGCCGTGAGAAGGGGGAGGTAGTTAATTAATTTTCTTAGAGGATATTTAGTTTTCACATGGTTTTGTTGAATCCTAGGATATACTTGTGAGCAAGAGAAAGTGGACATGAGTGAGTTAGTGTTGGTTTAGGATCACAGTTATAATCCTTAAAATGCTTACTTATGCAAATTGAGAAAAAAATTATCATAAATACTCCCGTCCTAATTATAAAACAATATTTAGAAGTTGGTTTTGATTTTAATTATAGGACAAAATTTAAATTTTTATCAATTTTTTCCTTAAGCACCCTTATTTTATTCTCTCAAGTGTGTCTGGTTTTTAGTAAGTATATACATTTGAGTGCATAGAATTTTCTAATAAATAAAACTATTAAATTATTGGATTTTAATTTGTTTATAAATGAGTTGACATTAATTTATCAATATATATATGTTTGTACACATATTTATATATGTACACACATATAGGCATACACACGCATTATGTGTGTGTGTACATACTCACACATGTGTGTGTGTTTTTATGTATATACATGTGTGTACATACTCTCTCTCACACACACGTGTGTGTGTTGTGTATTTATGTGTGTGGATGTGTATACATGTGTGTTAGGAGGGATGTGGGGGTTTGTATTTGTGTGTGTGTCTGTGGGGTGCGTGTGTGTGTGTTTTTTTTTTTGGCGGGGGGTGTAGATATGTGTGTGTGTGTATGCATATATATGTGTGTGTCTCTATACACACACATATATGTATCTATAGCAAGATGATCATTTCAATTAGAAAGCATAGAAAGGAAGATTTTAGGTTGGGGAGACATGTTAATGTCATTGAAAATTTATATAAGGACATTTTAGGAAAATGAGTAAAATGAACTAATTTAACTCCCCTCCTTAATTTCCCAAAAATCGGTTAAATATGTCTTATAATTACGATTGGAGAGAGTACTTATCTCATATATTCTAAATCCTGTTTGGGTTGGCGGTAGGAACGGTAGCTTAAAAGCTATCTGACTTTAAAAAAAAGCTTGATAGGAAAAAAGTCAGGTTATTGATAATAATTTGTGTTTAAATTAATGGTAGTAGAAGTGGTGGAGCCCATGTCAGAAAGCTGAGAACTTTTTGAAAAAAAGTTAAGAAGTAGAGTTTTTTTTTTAACGGGTTTTTTGAACTTTAAGTTAAATAAATTTAAATTCAACCTTAACTGACTTTTTTTTCAAAATTATAGTAGAAAAAGCTCATAATCTAAACCGGCCCTATATTGATATTCTGAGGGGTAAGATCATGTCAAGGGTCGGAGAACGACGGGGAGGATATTCATTTTCTGCTTGGGTTTTGTTCAATGCTCATATCCCCACGAACTTCTAACCGGTCCCCACTCTGTCCGTGACGCCATCTAGTAGTCAAACGTTTTTTCCCCAGCCGTAAGTATCTTTTGAAGATACTAAACAAATACAACTAGAGATGCTAAATGAGGAAATTATGGATTATTATCATTGAGCAACAGGTCGATACATATAACCAAAGATCTAAAACCCTTAGATTTTAGAAAATGATCAAGTTAACTCTCTTTTTGAAAAAAACCAAATTAACTCATTCCCTAAATAGAATAAGGACCCCACATCCAACATACTAATCATGATAGTTAAGACCCCATATAAATAAATTAAGTCTAACAAACTAATCAACTAATCACCTTGTACTTTTAACAGAAGATAATTCTATTTAAGGTACAATGAGACACTAAATATGAACACCTTTTTAACGAGAGTTCATTGCTGTAATACAAGGGACTAGACATTCAGCTAAACCCAACCCCTTTGGTTCGGAGTCAAACGTTAAATAAAGGTGGTTCATGTCAATTCGAACCCCAACATCACCAAATGGTTCAATTGGGAGTTGCGATTATTGTTGACATCCCATTCTCTCCTAATTATGGATTGGGCCATTTGGGCTCCAACTTTCCCATTGTAAAGGCCCAATGCAATATAACGATCCCACAACAAAGGATAAAAAAAAGAAGAAGATGGTTGGGTATGTTATGTATAATAGTTATTTTTATTCATGGCTTGAACCCTTATCATGTGTCAATAATACCAGCAGAAGGTAGGTGGAACTTGAATTTTTTAACATATTTTAGGTACATTCGGACAATAGATTTTAGAAAATGCATATTTTAAGCAAATTTCCCTTAAATATCAGGTGCATATTTCTGTAAATTTAGCAACTGACTACTATATGCAAGAAACAATACAGTATTAATTATATTTCTTAATCTATATGCAGAATGCTACAGCCATGCATAAATAAAACACGGGAGGAATCTTGAAAGTACAGAAATAAGACAAACTGACTTAGTGCAGCTTGTTTATTTTTTTTTTAGGATTTTGGCACTTTGTAGCATATAGAAACGCACGCGGCAGTGGGGGAGAATTGTATTCCCTTGGATTCTAAGTGCCTATTTGGAAGTAACTGAAAATCTAGGTTTTACGTAAGTTGAGACAATACTCTCCTCACATATTTATCTTGTACTGCACAAAATTTAGATTTTAGAAAATTTTTAAATACTACCAAAATATTAGATAAAATTGACTGTTTTTTTAAGAAATCGAAAAAGCTAAATAAGTTATTTCATATGTTTAATATCATTAAATTAAAAATAAATTTATAAGTTTGACAATAATTTAAAATATATATATATATATTTTAAAATAACTTAAGTTTAATATTTTTTTAAAAAATCAATTATATTTTATAATTGAGATGGGAGGAAGTACAAAAAAGTTAATGTACGGCGACAAGGAAGTTGGGGAGGATTCATAGCAGGAAGTGGGAACGTTGACTGTGCAATAACTCGATGTTGACGTCTGGACTTTTGGGACCAACAATTATCGAGATGCTGAATTATCGCCTCAAACTTGTGATTTTTTAAAAAGAAACTCCTAAAATAAATATCAATTAAATTTTAAAAAATTGATTTTTTTAATAAAATGAATTATAAATTGTTTTACTATTTATTGTCAACAGAATTTTGAAATCTAAGTATTATTTATTTATTTTTTCTGTTTTTTAAATTTTTTTAAAAAATGTGCTTTATGGATTATGATGCAAGGTGGGTGAATCTTGATGAATTCCAATATTTATTGAGATAAAAAGTTTGTATGCGCCATAAACAATAGGTACGCCAAGGAATAAAACAGTGAGGTCTCATTTA
Organism: Acacia confusa; assembly: GCA_037074495.1. Classification (NCBI taxonomy): domain Eukaryota; kingdom Viridiplantae; phylum Streptophyta; class Magnoliopsida; order Fabales; family Fabaceae; genus Acacia; species Acacia confusa. Next base: position 37,500,847 of record CM073502.1, on the reverse strand, counting down.
CTTGTTATAAATGTTTCTCTATCTCTGGTTATTAATACGATATCCAGTTAATTTTTTTTAAGAGATTAGAAAAGTTAAATAAAACACTTCATTATAATATATATTGTGTATTATTAAATTATTTATTAATTTATAAATTGAGAAAATTATTTTAGAAAAAATGATAAATATAAATATTTTAATATAATTTGTTTAACTTCTGTAATTTTTTTTTTTAAAAAAATCAATTGAATCCTATGTTAAAAATCAACTAAAGTCTAAAACTTGTTGGAGCTGCTTGGATAGATTGATATGATTTGAATAAGAAATTATTGCGAGTTTGACCCTCCATGGGTAGGGAAAACGTGTTTTTACTAAACACTTTTTAAAATTACTTCTCCATTTAACTTTTCCATAATTAGATTGTCTTTTTATGGTTGAGATTTGTTTTATAAAAATATTAGTATCATTTAATATTACAATAATATTTTTTAATATAGTATAAAATCTCTACCATTAAAAGTCAATACAATAATAAAAAAATTTAAGGTAAATGAGTAAAAATACACATGTACTTTACCCTGGGAGCGCCCAGCACCATATGCTATTTTTTGGAGCAAAAATACATATGTGATTACCATTTTGGAGCAAAAGTCACATCCCACCGTTATGTTATTGTTTACTATGATAAGAGAGAAAGAGATGAAGTGAATAGTAACATAACGGTGGGATGTAACTTTTGCTCTAAAATGGTTACTACATGTGTATTTTTGCTCAAAAAAAATATATATATAGTACTGGACGTTTTTGGGGATAAAATACATGTATATTTTTACTCCTATACCCAAAAATTTAGTGGGAAAAAAGTAGGGAGAATGATTAGTTGAGACACTCCTCTCTATAATATAGGTATAATGATGAATGCATGAGTTCTAGTGAAGTATGAAAACAAAAAACTTTAATAAAGCATGATAATTATATCACCTGTTATTTATCGATTAGAAATAATATGACTCGATTATTAATTTGTTGTAATGCATAAACTTATATTATACTAACATCAGTACTAGTATTCCTTAATATTTTATGGTGAGTATTAATTATGTTAATATAAAAATAACATTTTCCCCATTTATTATCTTTGAATTTGTTTTACTTATTGTTAAAGGAGTTTTATCCGACTTAAGTGAACATATTTTTTAAACGTTAGCTTAAAGAAAAACTCATATTTCATTGTATTGGTCTGTTTGGGTTGACGATGGAAAAGTACGTTCATATAAGTCGAGATAAAATCTCTCTCATAAACTTATATTGTATACCATAAATCCCGTTGGAAAAACAACTTCTACTACTAATCTAAATATACACCTTACTTGACTCCTAAACTGGTACCTAAGTTTTTAAGTGCATGTGGGTTTAACTCTTGTATATAATGTATATCATTTTGGTCTTATTTATAAGTTTTTTTTAAGGAAAATTTTTGGTCCTTATTATAAGTTTTTTTACAATTTTACTTCCATTAATTTCGTGAATCAAAAAGAATTTATTTATATTAACTCTTGAAACTATTCATAAATAAGGTCAAAATTAGAAATTTATTCAATAATTAATGATTTGCTTAATTCTCTTTAACACATGGAAGTTAGTTAATTAAAAGTTATAAATAGTTATGAGTGGCACATAATTATAAGTTATCAAAAGTGAAAAATCTACCTCTATCGTGACTTAATGATATAAAATATAAAGTCTACAACAAAGCACTCCATTTATAAACCTTGCTGGTTGCGGGGGAAGTTGGGATTTGGGATAACATAGTAATAATTTGTATAATGCAGTACTATTCCTACCTACATATATATCTTTTGGATAATCTTTTAAGCTCTTAAAGGGCACAAAAAAAAAAAAAACCAAGAAAAAATTTTGATGTTATAAAAGTCTTATTAACAACTCTTTCGATAAGGTGTTAACAACCCTATCAATGGATTTAAAAACTCCGTGAGAAGTTCCTCCTGTCATCAAAATTTTCTTTGGAATTTTTTTGATTTTTTTTTTGTCCCTTGAGACCTTAATGAGTTCTTTCATATTTTCTTAAGTTCTTTTTTTTTTTAAAAAAAAAAGATGACTCTTAATCTAAATACCTTTTCTTTTCCTGTGTCTCAAATTTTATTTTTTTTTAATTTTTCTACTTTTTTTGAATACATATTTGTATATTAATTATCTTCGACAATTCATTAATTCTTTTTTATTTAATCGTTTGTACTCATTTTCTCGTTTATACTTTTTTTCATAAATAAAGTTATATTTAAAAAATATGAAAGCTTTTACATTTTTATTCCTTTTAATTAATCTTAAACGTTAATTTATTATCCGCAATTAAAAAAAAGCTACTTAAGGGCGTAGTGGATTTATGAATGACATAAAGAAAAAACATGATTTAATAGGGTCCACATTAGGTGACCAAACTTTAGATGGTTTTTATGTGCCTATCTCTTTATTAGAGGGGTGCAAATTACATATTTTTTCTTATATAATTGTTAGGTGCTTCTCTTTCTAATTAGAGGAATGTGGGCATTTTTTAATTTTTATTTTATTCTCTATACACTCTATTTGTTTAGATTAAATTGTATGATGCATTTGGATCTTTTTTTTTTTCATTTAGTATATTAAATTAATTAATTTTTAGTCCTGCATTTTGAATATATTTCTTGTAACACTAATATCTTGAAAATTAATTAATTTAAGATATTGGGTGGCAAAAAAAAAAATTCGGGATGCATCATAATATCATATGACTTAATCTAAATATTCTACCAAAAAAAATTAATCTAAATAAATAGAATATATAAAAATTAAAATTAAAATAAAAAAATGCCCTCATCCCTCTAATTAAAAGAAGAAACATCTAACAAACATGTAAGGAAAAACATGTAATATGAATTCTTATTAGAGGGATCAACATACTATTATTATTTTTTATATATTGTACTTATTTAAATTTAAATTATATGTTGATTTCTGAAATATTTTTCACACACAGTATCTCAAATTGATTAATTTTTAATTAAGCATTCAGAAATATTTTTCTATAACATTATCATCCAAACAGGCAAAAGTACAGAAAAAACCGTAATTAATTTATTAATTAATTACCAAAATGCCACTGAGGCAAAAGTATTAACCCATTTGCCCCCTGTAATCGATTACATGCCTTATGTAATCGATTACAGGGGGTCAGATCTCTCTCTCTCTCTTTTTCCCCCATTTTTTGCACTATGTAATCGATTACGGTACTGTTTATTAATCGATTGCATAAAATTGGCACTTTGTAATTGATTACGAAGAGTGTCGTAATCGATTACGTAGTGTAATTTTTACGTAATTGATTACGATACAGTACCGTAATCGATTACATTTCGACAAATGTGTTTTTTAAAAGCCAGGTTGAGCTCATTCGTGGTCATTTCTCCGTTTCTGCCCTAGAGCTTCTGGTTGCTCGTGTTTTGGATGGTTTTTGTGCGATCCATTAAAGTGTAAGGTCATTTTCCTCTTTGAATGTGGTATTGTTGTGTAATCTTTGTAGTTTAACTTTATCCACCTTTGTTTTTGTGTAGAATCTGAAACCTACTCCCTTCTAGCTCCCAATTTCTGTTGTGAAGGATGATTTCAAGTTCTAACGACTACGTTGCCGTAATCTACCATAATGGGAGGCGTTTTGAAGGACCCGATGGTGTTCAATTTGAAAGAAAAACCAAAATAATGAAAATCAATCGGGCCACCACGTACAACCAGCTCAAAGAAAGGATTTGCCAAAAATTGGGGCTACATGGCAGCCACTTAATTCATCGGTTGATTGCCAAAGTGGAAACTGTTGTTGGTTTTGATAGTGTATACTACATTAGTAATGATGTGTGTGATGATGAAGACGTAGAGTGCATTATAGATGCCTTTGACAATCGGAAATCACAAAATTTCATTGAGATTTATGTAAAGGTTGAATCCGGTAAAGAATCGTCTGTTCCTATGCGGACAAGATCTCCACAATATTATGGTCAAGAAGACAGAGTCATCAGTTTATCTGCATCATTACAAGCATTAAGTCAACTGAGATTGACAGAGGAGGGGGAGGATCATGAAGATGAGTGTGAGGAAGACGAGGATATTCACAGCGAGGAGGGAGAACCTGACAGTGTGGTTCCATTAGGTGACTCGTCAGACACTGATGTCGAGGGTGATTCACCGTCACCGCTTAGTGTGGACCCAGTTAGCAGTGGTAAGTTAGTAAATTTGTATTTGTATCTGTAATTCGTATTCAATGGTTTTGACAAAGAATTGTTTGTACAACTGTCTGGACTGATATTGAGCCAGTTTGGAACGAAAGCTCACACTATTCTAGCATTAATTGGGCGCATCCTGATGATGAAACGGAGATGTTGTATGGTGATGATAACATGCAAAGTGGTTGGCATTTAGGTGATCCATGCTATTTATATCAACAGTTTCCTTCGAAGTCAGAAATGCAACATGCCGTGAAATTATATTGCGTGAAGTCTCGTCGCATAGGCAAAGTTGAGAAAAGCGATGGCCATAGGTTTGTCATGAGGTGTCAAAACCACACCGACGGTTGTCCTTGGTACATGAGGGCAATGGTCCCCAAGAATGGAAACTGTTGGGTGATTCGTAAGTGGGGTCAAGATCACACCTGCCATAACCAGGCTCTCGTTCGGGACCACTCACAGTTGGATTCAGACGTTATATGTACAACCATCATCGGTATGTTTTCTCTGTTGTTGCAGTGCCATTCGTCATGTTTATTGATAGCACATTAATGGACTATACGGTGTTTTCATTAGGTATGTTAAGAGAAGATCCAGCTGTTAAACCAGCGCTGATACAAGAGAGGATACATCGTGTGTATGGATATAACGTAACATACAGGAAGGCCTGGGGGGAAAAATGAAGGCAATTGTGAAATTGTTTGGTGATTGGGAGAAATCGTACGCATTCTTGTCCAATTGGTTAACATAAATGACGCAGTGTAATGTAGGTTCGAAGTTTAGGCTTGATACCTTTCAATCTTTCGATAGATAGCGTGTCCACACCGACATGCGCATATTCTGTAGGGTATTTTGGACATTTCACCTGATCGTTGAGGCCTTCAAATACTATAAGCCCGTACTGCAAATTGATGGCACCCACCTGTATGGAAAATATAGAGGGACTTTGTTGATTGTGACTTCACAGGACGGGGATGGGAAGCTACTGGCCATTGCCTTTGCGGTCGTTCCTCCTGGTGAGAAGTATGATGATTGGTTGTGGTTCCTTGATCTCCTGCGTGTTCATGTGACCCGGAGGCAGGGTATTTGTCTTATATCTGACCGTCACGCTAGTATTAAAAAGGCGGTTAAAGATCACCATGGATGACAGTCTCCAAATGCCTATCGGAGCAACTTTCACACTAGATTTAAGGATAATGAATTGAAGAAAACAATTATAACACTAGATATGAAATTTCACCTTCCATTTACTTGTTGTAATAATTGGTTATGTTTCTATTGTGATGAGTTTGCATTCGCCGACATGCAGGTTACATGAGTTCAAAGATTCAATTTGACATAAAGTTTCGGGAATTCATTGAGGCAAACCCACATGTTTCATCGGGCTCCAAAGGAGAAATGGTGCATGTTGTACAATGAAGACGGAAGGAGGTTTGGTCACATGATGACTAACCTATTAGAGTGTGTCAACAAGGTCCTCAGGGGGGCACGTATTCTACCGATCACCGCATTGGTCAAGATACATGTAGTAGACTTGTCGAATATTTCGTCACGAGGCGTGTTGAGATTACCAAACACATGATTGAAGGTAGGATAGTGTCTAAGAAGGTTGAAGACCGCATACAAAAGATGGACGAACAGACAGTCGCGTGTCGGGTGATGCTATATGACAGAAAATTATGGTTATTTGAGGTCGAGGACGCACATGCCGGGGACACAATGCGGGTTGACTTGATCAACCGCAAATGTCAATGTGGGAGGTTTACAGCAAGACGGTATCCGTGCGTCCACGTGTTAGCAGTGTGCAAGGCCGAAAATTTGAACCATTACGATTATGTTGACCCGGCGTTCACCTTGCAATACATTAGTCAGGTATATGTTGCACATTGGTACTCGATAGGCAATGAATGATTGATTCAACAAGTAGATGGCCCAATCGTTATCCCGGATGCAAGTTTGTCCCGCAGAAAGGGAAGACCAAAGTCTACGAGGATACATAATGAGATTGATTGGGTGGAGTCTCAACCGTCAAGCAGTCAGTCCCGCTGTCGGCATTGCAAGCAAATTGGTCATAATATACGTATGTGTCCGTTTAGGAATAGACAAGGTTAAAGTGGACAAGTTATGTAATTGTATTGCATTTATGATGACACTAGTGAACTTATGTGTATTAGTATTTGTTGATGTATTGTGACGTTCAATTTATAATTAGTTGTTTTAGAAAACCATGGATGCAAACGTCCAAATAGTTATGTAAACGGATATAGGTACATCGATGGATTAGGTATAGAGTAGAAGGTTAATTGTTGGCAAAAAGACCTTCCCTAAATCGCATTTGTAGGTAAAAAGAAGTAGGAAATGAGTTTCGTCATGCACCAATTCGAAATCTCTTCTTTATTATGCTTCTGCAGTTGGTGTAATCGATTACACCATACATGCAAATTTCATGTAATCGATTATTAAACAGTACCGTAATCGATTACATAGTGTAAAAATTAAAAAAAAAAGATCTAACCCCCTGTAATCGCTTACATAAGGCACGTAATCGATTACACGGGGCAGATTGGTGAATACTTTTGCCTCAATGGTATTTTGGTAATTAATTAATTAGTTAAGGTTTTTTCCGTACTTTTGTCTCAATGGTATTTTGGTAATTAATTAATTTAAATTATATGTTGATTTCTGAAATATTTTTCACACACAGTATCTCAAATTGATTAATTTTTAATTATGCATTCAGAAATATTTTTCTATAACAGTATCATGAAAACAAATTAATTTGAGATATTGAGTGTAAAAAATATTTTAAAAAGCAGTATAATTTAAATATAAATAAAATTAATATATTTAAAAGAAAAAAAAAAAAACCTCATTCCTGTGATAAAAAGATGGACATATAAGAAGCATTTAAGAATTAGACACCTACCGTCGACTCGATTTAATACGGTGATAAGAGTTGAAGTTGATCGGGAGTGGGACAGTGCAGAGAGACTTTTGGTCCTCTTCGTTCGCATTAAACGCAGAGGAGGACGTCTCCACCTCGAGATGCACGCATCATGACTCCCCCATTTTTTCAAACTAAAAATGATCCCATCCCATACCCTTCACTGCCATCCCGGGCCTACTTCCCATTTTACGGTCGGTGGAGGACCCCACCGTCTTTAACCCTAGTACACGTGGCACATTTCGGTCTACCTTCTCACTTCCCGATATTTCCTCCCTCCCTCCACTGACCAACCAGATTTCCCCTGTCACTGTGTTACGCTCTCATTCATTATAAATTCGGCGTATCCTTTTCCCATCATCCTTCAATGTTGTTCCATCAATATCACCCACCCAACAAAACAACAATACCCTTACAACTCAATCAATCCTCTGATATTTTCTCGCCGCTACTTTTTCTCCTCCATTATTCGTATCTCCTTTGATCCCATCAGTACTATTCTTCTTACTCCCAGATTCAACATGGGTGCTCTCGATCACATTTCTGAACTCTTCGACTGCTCCGGTGGCGGCTCCAGTCACAAGAAGCGCAAGCAATTGCAGGTTACCTTACTTCCTTTTCCTTGTTAATTCCTTTTAACGATCTATATTCTTAAAGTCTTATACTTGATTTGATTGACCAGACGGTGGAGCTTAAAGTGAAGTTGGACTGTGAAGGATGCGAGAGGAGAGTGAAGAAGGCCGTGGAAGGCATGAAGGGCGTGAACGAGGTCGATGTGGATCGCAAGCATAGCAAGGTCACCGTCACCGGATACGTAGAGCCCTCCAAGGTGGTGTCTCGGATAGCTCACCGGACTGGCAAGAAGGTCGAGATTTGGCCGTACGTCCCTTACGACGAAGTTGCTCACCCCTATGCTACAGGCGTCTACGATAAGAAGGCGCCAGCCGGGTATGTGCGACGTTCTGAAGATCCATACACATCCCAGCTCGCGCGTGCGAGCTCCACGGAGGTGCGTTACACAACGGCTTTCAGTGATGAAAACCCCACCGCTTGTGCCGTCATGTGAATATGTTATCCATGTGTTCCAGTTACGGCCTTTGCGTTTGCTGTTGTTGATTTTGTCTTGAGATTTCTGAATGTTAGATTCCGGTAGAGTAGTTTGCTTAAAGAGATTGGTGAAATCCATATATATCTTGTTTTCGATTGTATATGATTAAGAATACTGATGAATCTGTTGCGTAAATGATTTTGGTTTTAGCTGTGTAGTACGGAACTATTTATGGCTGGGAGAATGGTGAAGTAGATGAGATCACGCTGTAAGAGGATCTCTCCTTACTTTTTTCTCTATGTTTCTCGTCAGTTCCAGATGCCCCGTCATTCACATCTGGGCTCTTAATTGAAAAGATGAGATCCGGACTCTTAATTGGGATGAGAGAATTGTTAAAATCATAATATGAATTCTGGATTGATTGGAAGAATGATTTAAAGAATATGATTTACAGATTTGCGATGATAAGAAAATATCAACTGCTGTTGTGGTTGAGCTTTAATTAGACATGTTATTGTTTTTTTCCCTCAAAAGGTCAATTTTATTAATATCAAAAATAAGTTACACAGGCCAAGCTGAAGCTTAATAACAGCAATACCACCTAACCCACTTCTCACAGAAATGTAAAATCCTATAAGAACCAAAAAAAGAAAAACCAATTGTAAAGCAAAAAAAAATCAACTATAATAGAGCCACTAACCAATCTGTTAGTCCACTCCTTCCTTATCATGAACTTTATTCCTATTATGCTTGCATTCTGTAGATACATCAGAGTCATGGATAAAAATTTTACTTAAAGAAAAAAGAGCACAAACCAGCCAAAAATGTGCTAATCACCCAACCTGGAAATAAGGGAAACAGATACTTCCACCGTTAACTCAACAATTCAAGAATCTCCTGCAATAAATCTCAGTTCCTCCATTCACGATCTTATTCGCAATCTGATAATGTTTTCTTTTTAACCGATCCATACAAAGAAGATTCACAGTCTGTTTCAACAATTCACTTTAGAATTATCAAATTTGTTTCTTTTGTAGCGCATTCTGATATAAAAGTAGATGTAGATTTCATAGCGTTGGCCAAACCACCAACAAATTCACCTTTATTATTTCTACAAACCACATCGATCCTAGCCTCTATTGTTGCTTCCTTAAAAGAACCGCCTACGTAATTTTCATTTGGCAAAACACGAGTTTTTTTTTTTTTTTTTTTTGCGTGGTCTTCGTCTCTCACTTTCGCTGTTTTTCTTTTTCTTTTGTGTTCTCACTCTTTCTTGCTCTCCATTGTATCTCTCTTTCTCTGATATGGCCGAATGGGATAGGGAAATGGAGGAGTGTGAGTGTATAGCGAGAGTTTTGATAAGAAGAGTGTGTGTGTGTCTCCCAAGCTTTTGCGCCATCCGAATATCGGAGGTGTAGTGTGCATGTCGTGAGTGTATTGCTGTGATGAATTGAGAGAGAGATGGAGGGTGTATTGGGGCCTACTCACAAAATAAAGTAAGAAGAGATGAGAGAGGTATTTATGATTCCAGGTGAATAAAGAGTTGGTTTAAGTTGAGTGGGTTGGAGACTTAATTGTTCTGATATAGCTTTGATTTGACTTCAATTTGATTCACTGACCCAGTGCCCCGGCCTACTTATTGGTTGTTCAAGTTTCAGAACCTTGGTTGCAACCTCCTACCACCTTCACATATAATCAACATTCACCTCCCCCATCCTACTTATTGGTTGTTCAAGTTTCAGAACCTTGGTTGCAACCTCCTACCACCTTCACACATAATCAACATTCACCTCCCCCATCCAAAACACTCTGCTACGAAAAAATGTCTCTCATCCAAACAATGATGAAAAGACTCATGGTTTGGGTCGACTTATCAAAGGAAGCACAATGTGGAGTAAAAAAAATGACATACCTCCCTTTAGATAGCTTTGGCTTTGATTTTCCCTTTGTTGACGCCCTTTTTCACCGCTATTGTCTTTCTCAATCTACAACAGGGGTTAATTGTATCATTTCATTTAAATTTTTAAAAGGACCCATCTGACACTAACACCTTACGAGATTATGCATATTCATAACACTTATTTATCTTTTCATATTTTTGTAGTTCTTTTTAAAGGATTTTCCCTTAAAAAAACATACAAATAATTCATTTTAGGCCAAAAAAAATATTTATACACTAAATTTCGCAGGCATGAGCTTAATTTTACCTGCACGGATGCATTCCAATATACTTTCAGCATACATTTTTTTTACTGTGCTGTTCTTCCTTATAATTATGGCCCCGTCTTGATGCGATTACCTCCACAATTGGATAGGTTTAATCTGTGTCGATTCTTATTTTAAGCATATACAATAGTCAAACAGAACCAGCGGAAGTTGGCTCAACTGGAAGGGACTTGAGTCCCTTCAATAAGGGTCTTGAGTCCCTTGAATCCTTGTGAATATAGAAAACTTCCCTGAGAAAGGTCCCCGCATATGCGCCCGACAGAACCTCGATCCGAATTAGTCAGGGCAAAACTCTGGTGAACCGGGTGCAATAACAAAAAAGAAAAGGTCAAACAGAAAATTAATACAGTAATTAGAATGGTCAGTAGCTACTGTTATTTTCTAGTTTTTGTATTAATTTGCATGTTATTGCTCTTCGTCACCTAGTACTTCTTTTCTGCACTTTAGATTCGATTCCCATGATTGGCGCAAGCCATATGAGGGAAAAAATGGACGACTGTATCTATTTAGACTTTACTGCTGTGGTCTTTAGTACTATAAAATAGTAACTCTTACCACTCTCTGTTAATAAAATTATTATTTTTTGTTTTATTGCTTGTTATTTTAATGTATTTGCGAGAGTGTGTGTGTTTTCAAAAAAAATTCAAACTTTATGATTTTGTCTTTCCCCGAAGCCATAGTTAAAAAATTATTTTTATTTTATTCAATATGTTGCATGTATTAAAAATAAAATAATAAATTAAATTAAAATTCAACAGTTTAATTTAATTTAAACAGTCTAAATTAATTAAGCATAAACACAACATGTTCAATTGTTCATGTCACTTCTTAAAAAGACAAAGGAGAAGAAGAAGAAAATGATAACTTAAAAATATAACATCCAATAAATTGATATAAACTCGGGTTAGGTGTAATTTTAGGGTTAACAATGAGTATGTGGTTTTAAAATAGATGTAAAAATATCAATTAATTAGACTCTGAGGGGGATTTTCCCAAAGAATAATTATTGCAATTGAAGCCTCTCATATGACACATCCCCCATCCAAGTATCACGTGCAATCCAATGTTATGTATCACTTATTTTAAATGATAGTGGGATAAAGACCGAGAAGGCTACAACATAGGTAGAGAAGAAATAGAAGAAAAAAAGATAAACGTGTTTCCACTCTTGCACGAATATCTTGTAATCTCTTTATTGCTGTCGTGTGAAACATCAAATCATAATTTAAGAACTATAAAAAAAAAAAATCATAATTTAAGAAACTTAGATTTGAAGGAACCTCAATCGTGTTCGTAATGGCAATTAGTTCTGTTGTTACCCTCTTTGAACTTGAAGTGCGACTTCCAAATCCTTCAATTTGCTTCCCCACACTATAGATACCCATATTTTATTTCATAGGTTTAACACTACATTATGACTTACGAGGCAAAAGCTAAGACATTTTTGTTAGGCTTATAATTTGATCAGTCTAATTTAGAGACTGAATTTGTGGATATTAGACTATCGCTCTCGGTGATCAAGAAATAACCTCCACTTGTAGATTTTCTTACTCAGCAAATACATGCCTAATTGGTTTCTCTTTGTTCGCCGCCCAAGGAAACACAAGGGCCATTTAACATGCTGAATAATTTCTGAAGGTACAATTCAATTACAACGCACTGCCAAGTTTACCAAACGCACATTTTCTTTCCTTGTCAAGTCACAGCTGAAAGAAAGATGTACGAAGACACAAACAAATGAAAAGGGTCTTGCCCAATTAAGAACATCTTCCATCTTCATGCCATACGGGCGTGTTTGGTTCACAAATGATGTTTGATAGACCGAAGAGGAGAGATGTTTGATTCGTTTAGAAAGAAAGGAAAGGAGGATAAGAATATGAAAAGCTATCCAAAATAAAATATCCCTGCCTATAGGAAGCAGCACGAAGCTTGGGTATGTTTAACCATGATAAGATATTACCCTTTAACCAAGCTTTTTTAGACAGAAATTATAGCAGCCTTCGATTGAGGATTAGATTGGTTTGTTTTCTCTTCAAAATTTGAAGATTCAAACCTTGGCAATGAACATGAGATGCTAAGCGAGGCTATTAGTACGACCTTTGTGTTTCTGCTGTTATACGAATTTCTTGTTATGTCTGATGTCAGTGACAATGCTGGCTTTCCCAGGAAAGATCTCTCAGATTGCTGGAGAAGGAAGGATGACTGAAGATTGACTGTTGCTCCCCTCACTGTCACTGCCAGCCAAACATCCCAAGACCTAGAAACAAGTCTCCTTTCCCTTCTGTCTCCCAAACGGGGAGGCAAAGTTCCATGGGCATTACATGTCCAGCAAAATGCAAAGGCCAGAAGTACACTAGTCATTCACAATTAAAACCATGCGAGACGAAATTATTGTTTCACAAACCAGAATATAGATTACACAGTAGTATGATGCTTGTGTCTCACCTGTCCACGGCAGAAAATATTGGATGCTAACACACCAGCTTCCCTTACATCTGTAATTCAGCAGCGACAGGTTCTGAGTCACATTCACTTAGATGGCCTCTTGCAACAACTCAAATAAGAAGTCCATGCATGATCACTCAGCAAAGTCTACCAGGCATTGGCTCTGCTGGGTACCCATGCACTATTGTTTTAACTTAATAAAAACATCAACGTAGGACAAAATGATATCTACACAAATCATAACCAGCAAAGTTTGATCTTAACACTATAAAACGGCCATCCCAACCTAAGTAACACACAGAGGCTCAACAAGAAAGAAATGAATTTTCCTAAGCAAAGATCAGAACTACAAAATGACCTGATGGATGGCTGATGCTGCCATTGACAACAACTTATGGGAAGAGCGAATGTTTCATGAAGATGACGAAAACCACCATTGCCATATAATTGCCACCTCAACTAGCCATTGTTCCTCGAGCTCGCCCTAATACATAAGATAGCATTTCATTATTGAACAGGAAAACCAGCATGATCCAGTTGTGAAGACTATTGAAAAGGAAAAACAGCAAGAAATCCATGATGCTTCAGGTCTAGGATCACAAAGACAATCAGAATTTCAAAAACTATCTAGCGCAAGATTTCCTGACGCTTGTAGAAATATGTTCATCATGATTATTGGAGTCTGAAAAAATATTCAAAAATCATAAATAAAGCAAAATTGTCACAAGCAAATGTTCAAGTGTAACATCTCCTTTGTCCTCTCTACGGGTCAAGTGGTCTCCTTGGTCGTATAGGAGCCATACATCCTTTAACATGTTTTACCACTCAGATAAATCTTCAAGGAGAAAGTGTATGTCATTATATGGCAACATTTACTAGCAATCAAGCACCATGCTTGCTTAGATGAAGTTATGGGTTTTAAATTATGGTCAACAACCCAACCAGGCATCCTTGCAGAAGTTAAAGGTCAGGAAATGTAGCAATTACACTTCAGCACTGAGATGGCCAAGATCTTATCCCAATAATGAAAAATAAAGATAACAAGAAAAACAAAAAGCACAGGATCACAAAGAAAGATGAAACATGCTAGGCAGATTATACCTTCAACCAACCATTTGAATGGCATCAAGCTTATACATAAATTGTCATGAAATCAATAATCCATGCTAGAATCAGAGATATAGAAAAAGAGACACCAGACTTCACCTTTTCTTTTATTCACGGTAGAAAAATTTCTATCAGACACTTCCTGTCCAACTTCACAGCCAGAAAGATCCTTGAGGCCCAAATTTGGGTTTGCTGGGCAGTGGATGCTTTCAAACTCACAACCATTCAATCCTTGCCCGTTGGTTGATAAATGTTCTGCATTCCTGCCATCTGCTCCTGGATGAAGACAATAGACCTGATCACCACACTGCACATTACAGGGATTCATCAAATAGGAACTAGGCGGGTGTGCGGTTGGCAGGTTCAAATTAGTTGATTTTTGATATGGAAATGATCCAATCTCCCCATCAATCCTTCCTCGAATGTCAACAAGCAAGCACTTTAGCCTTGCAATTTCAGCCTCTAAAGCAGACCGACCTTGCAACCTCTTCAACAAATGTTGATTCAAAGCTCTCAATTTTACAACCTCATCCTCCAAAGAAGCAGCTCGGGCTTTCTTCTTCTCACGATATTTGCGGACTGCTTCACGATTACCTGAAGAACGTTTTTTTGGCTTTTCTGCAGATTCAGTACCAGTACTATCATCAGTGCCAACCTTTTCTTCAGAAGATGCTGGAACAATTTTGGTGTGCACATGATAACAAGTGTGGGTATGCGAATTATCAGGGCCAGGAGGGTTGCAAGTGTGAGTGTGCGTGCAAGCATGTGAGTCCTTTAGTAGCTCTTCGAAGAAACTATCCATTGAGCCACTACTCTGAAGTTCTTCCATGTTTGCACCTGAGAATGTTTGCGGGTTTGGGAAATCAAGCTCACCGTCATCCATTAGGAATTCCCAAATTGGTGTAACGATGGCGAACCTAGTTAAAAAAAGATGAGATTTATTATTTTGTTTCCCCAAAAGATCAGAAACAGGAGTTCAATTCTTTCTTATATAAAATCAGCGGTATACGAATGAAGACATGGAAACAAAATGAGAATAAAATTGTTAAAGTATTTTTAAAAACTTGAGTACCAAGCAAACTATAAAATCCATGAAAATCAAGAGACGAGCATCAACGTGACGACGAACTTGAAGAATTTCATCAAACGAGACGGGGTTTGTCTCAGGAAATGTACGCACACGACTAAATCTGACAATAGAGAGAAATGCAGCGTATTGAATACATGCCTATAAGCTTTCCTCGAATTCTAAGAACAAAACAAGTACGCATAAAATTTAAATAAGTCGACAATAGAGCTATAAAGCTATTTATTTTATAGTGTTCTTTCAAGTTAAAACTAGTGAGTGCAAAGCAAGCAGGCTCAGCTGGAATTTCAGGTTAAATGTCCAGATAGTAACAATTCGATTCAAATAAAAGAGGAGGAAAAAAAAAACTAAATTTGTGAGATTAAGGTTCAAAACAAGAGCGAAGCGAATGAAAATGCAAATCAAGAAACAACAAGATCTCAGCGAACCTTAAGATGAGGAATTAGTGGTCGCGTGAGGCAGAGCGGCAAGCGAAACCCTAAGAAAAAAATGGCCTCATTGTGCTGTAAACACAGCAAATATGAACGCACAGAGCCAATCGATTGGTTCAGACTTCAGAGATTCCACAACATTTTGTTTCTTTCGGGTCAAACTTCGGACTATAAATGTCGATGGCTCACAATTTTTAGATTTATAAGTTTTCGACAAATAATTTTGGGCCGTATTCACCCTAAGAATTCACAAAACTTAATTTTTTAACATTAAAAATTCACAAAACTTGATCTATCAAAATTTAAATGCTTGGTTCCGGGCCTAATGAAAACAAAATTTTGCCTCTGCTGTGAAAAAGCAGGAGCTCTCTGGTTATCATCGCGGTCTCCGAAAATCTGCAAGCGGCAGGTTGTGGGTCCACATGCCAAATGACAGATTCTTAGATCTGAATCATTGTTGCGAATTTTTCATGTAGTTGCTATATAATAATGATGTATTGCTCGTCTTTATAACTACTTTTTAACTAAATCACACATATCAAAATCAAATGAAGATAGTTAGCTTAATGATTGTAAATTTTCAATTTTAAATGAAGATAGTTAGCTTAATGATTGTAAATTTTCAATTTTAACCTCATCATTATGAATGAGTATTTTTTAACTTTTTCTTCTCTCTCTATTTTTTTGGTACAATTATCATAGGTAAAATTGTCACAATCTTATTTATTATTTAAAAGAGGACTTATAAATAAGACCAAATTTTTTGGTGAAAAAGGACTTATATATAGAATTTACTAGTGTAAATCTAACATACGAGCTACGACTTCCTTCCCCTTCTTGCCCCATGTGTCGGAATTATTTTTTGTTTTTCCACTTTATATAATGTAATGTAACTGTGGTTCTATCACATTCCACAATACATTTCCGTCTCTGTTATTTGTTTTTAAACCTGAATAGTCCATTTCTGTTCATTGTTATCCAGTTACGGCAATATAAAGAAGCTACGTATAAACATCCATTAGAAGTATTAGCCGATAATCTACTCATAAAAACATAACAGTCTATTCAATACGAAATATAAAATTATAGTGAGTAGTATTCAATAAATAAATACTCAGGGAGATATGGTTTATTTTGAGCTTCTTCTATTAATATAAAATAGTAGTATAAAGTTTATCAGAATTATCAAGAATAATATCATTTCTCCATGATTTCACAAATTTTCTATTCTTTATCATCAAATTTGATGATTTTTTTATTCCTTAAACCTCTTTAAATATTATTAAGATTAGTTCAACAATATTTTTTAAAAAAAAATTATAAATCAGTTTCTAATGAAAGTCACAATATCCCCCCGTAGAGGTACTGTTTGTTCTGATGTATAATAAATTTAATTTCATAAGTTTTGAATAATCACTAGTATTCATGGTCAAAAAGAATAATCATTAGTACTCTTGCTTTTGTGTTGCCATCGGTTCATTATGAATCTCTTAGCTTGGAACTGTCAAGGCCTTGGGGCTGCCTTGACAGTCAGAAATTTAAAGGAAGAATGCTCCCGGATAAAGCCCCAGATAGTGTTTCTGATGGAAACTAAGCAGAAGGCAAGGGTGGTAAGGAAGTTTCGACGGCGCTATGGGTTTAGTGAGGAATGGTTGGTTGATCCTGTGGGCCTGAGTGAGGGTCTTGCGTCATGGTGGAAGGACTCAATCAAGGTAAACATACTATTTTCTTCTTCTAATGTTATACGTACTTTGATTGAATTTGATGAGTTGGAAGCCCCTCGATATACTTCTTTTATTTATGGCCCCCCTGATGAAGTGGATAGGAATCAGTGTTGGTAGGAGATCAGATGCTTTAGTGACTCGATTGTTGACCCCTGGTTATGTTTGGGGGATTTTAATGAGATTCTAGCTCAGGATGAGAAACTAGGAGGACGGCCTAGATCATGGAGGAGGTTATTAAATTTTAGACGATTTGTGGAGGACTGTGGACTGGATGACTTGGGTTATAATGGGCCGTTGTATACCTGGTGTAACAATAGGGAGGAACCAGATACGGTCAGAGAACGCATTGATAGAGCTTTTGGTAATTTGAAACTTAAGGAATCTTTCCCGAACCTTCAAGTTTTTAATGTGGTCCCAGCAGGTTTTGATCACCACCTGCTACGGATTAATTGCCATTTAGAAGGGCCTAGGAGGAGGAAGGTCTTCATATTTGAAGCTCCTTAGGTGAGCCATCCTAATTTTCTCCAAGTTGTGAAGTCGAGTTGGTAGGAGCAGATTGCTACATCTTGGTCTTCGCTTTCAAATTTTGCAAATAAGTTGAATAGATGCAGTCAGGACCTGATTTGCTGGAGTAGGAAAGAATTCCCAAACTCAGCCAAGATTATTGAGAAGATCAAATCCCAACTAGCGGTTCTCATGCAAGGGGATCTCACAAGTGAATCAGTTCGCGTTATTTTTGATCTCAAAATCCAATTGGATAGATTATTTGCTCAAGATGAACAATATTGGTGGCAAAGATCACGAATTAGTTGGCTGCAAGCGGGGGATAAGAATTCACGCTTTTTCCATTTGTCTACTATGAAGCGAAGAAGGAGTAATAATATTCTGTCTATCAAGGATGATTTGGGTAACTGGATCAATGAGAAAGAGGCTATTTCACAGAACATATCTTTATATTTTCAGAATATTTTTAATTCCTCTCTTAATCCACAGGATATGGAAGGTGTGTTAGCATACATTGAAGGGAAGATTTTGGATGACATGAATCAAAGTCTTCTTCTGCCTGTGACGCGGGAGGAGGCCAAGGCAGCTGCTAGTTCAAAAGCACCCGATCCAGATGGTTTTTCAGGACTCTTCTATCAGAATGCTTGGACGGAAGTGGGAGAATCTGTGTGTGCTATGGTTATGGATCTTTTTGCTGGGAAGGTTCAGCTCCATGAAATTAATGAAACTAATATCACCCTCATCCCCAAGGTGTCAAAACCGGAGCATGTTACTCACTTTCGACCTATAGGATTATGCAATTTCTCATACAAGATTATTTCGAAGATTCTGTCCTCCAGGATGAGACCGCTTCTGGATGTTTGCATTTCCCAAAACCAGAGTGCCTTTGTTCCCGGTCGGTGCATTCAGGATAACATCATAATAGCTCACGAAGTTTACCATTATCTACGAAGGAAGAGGTCAGGGGATAAATTTGAATTTGCTTTTAAAATAGACATGAGCAAGGCTTATGATCGAGTAGAATGGATATTTTTGGAGCAGGTATTATTGCGATTTGGGTTCAGTTCTGATTGGGTGACGCTTGTTATGCATTGTGTGCGATCTACTAGTTTGAATATATGTCTCTCGGGGGAGAAAGTGAGCTCATTTACACCTAGTAGAGAGTTGAGGCAGGGGGATCCTCTTTCGCCATATCTTTTCATTCTTGTAGCAGAGGTGCTGTCACTTATGATTACCAAAAGCAAAATTGCCAATAATCTGATAGGTATTAAATTGAGCCTTGGCTGCCCAGTACTTACTCATTGTTTTTTTACGGACGATGCGTTGCTCTTCTTGAATGCTGAAGAAAGGAATTGCAATGCGCTGGCTATTCTTTTGAGGCAGTATTGCTTGGCGTCGGGTCAAATTATAAACTTGGATAAATCAAGCTTGTTTTTTTCTCATAACACCCCTGATTTGGTACGGGCAAATGTTTGTCAAATATTGGAAAATCTTGTTGCTGAGGATCCCGGGAAGTATCTCGGTATACCGAGTATTTGGGGTAAAACAAAGCAACAAGTGTTGGCATATGTTAGGGAGCGAGTCTTGAACAAAATTCAAGGATGGGGGAACTCATATCTCTCCTTTGCTGGGCGGGAGGTGATGATCAAGGCGGTAGTTCAGGCTATCCCACTTTACCCGATGACTTGTTTTAAATTTCCTATTCGTACACGTAGGGAATTGCATAGTATGACTGCGAATTTTTGGTGGGATGGTAGCGCTCTTAGTAGCCGAACTCATTGGAAGGCCTGGGAATCCATGACAGTTGGTAAGAGTCAAGGGGGTATGGGTTTCCAGGATCTGCTGGTTATGAATAAGGCTTTATTGGCAAAATCTGCTTGGAGGTTGTTCATGAGACCAGATGACTTATGGGTGAGAGTAATGAAGAGTGTTTATTTCCCTAAAACAGTTTTTATGGCTGCTAAGAAAGGAAATCGAGCCTCATGGTGTTGGTCAAGCCTTCTTGAAGGTAGAGACTTTCTAAAAAAGGATTTGAAATGGGAGGTGGGGGATGGAACTAATATTAAGATATGGGGAGACGATTGGGTACTTGATGTAGAGTTCCCTAAGCAGCCAGTGATAAGTGGTAACCATCTGATTTCTAGTGGTAGGGTCTGTGATTTAATAGTGGATGGTGTGTGGGATTTATCTCCAATTGCTCAATTCCTGTCGGGTGAGGTGAAACAAGCAATTTTTAATATCCCAATCCCGAATAATGGCTTGATTGATAAGCTCATTTGGACCAAAGCAGCCAATGGTGTATATTCTGTTAAGTTGGGTTACTATGAGGGCAAGGTGGATCAACCAGCAAGTAATTCCAATGCTGGTTCTTTAGTAGTTATTGTTGATTCAGTTTGGAAGTTAGTATGGAAGATTAATATCATCCCTAGGGTACAACATTTTATCTGGCGGCTGCTTCATAATGCCATTGCTACAAATGTTGCGTTGCACCACCGGAAACGCTCCCCTTCTCGGTTGTGCCCGGTATGTGAGGAGGCGGATGAGACCATGGAGCATCTATTTTTCCACTGTGATTGGACGAGATGTATTTGGTCTGGAAGTGCTCTTGGTGCCCGGGTCGATGCCTGTAGAGTTACTAATTTTAATTCTTGGTGGCTGGAAGTTTCAGGTATGAATTCCCTTCAATCTCATGATCTCTCGCTAATCTGCTGGACCCTCTGGTTTTTGTGGAAACAACGGAATAATCTAGTGTTTAATCATATTAGACCAAACCCTTATTCGGTTATTGAGATGGCTAGGCTAAATAATAAGGAGTTTTGGGGTTCCTTGATGTCCCATTTGAAAGGGCCAGCTGTGATGAATGTTGGGCTACGGGATAAGGTAACTTGGTATCCTCCTCCACCAGGTTTTTTAAAGTTTAATTGTGATGGTGCTTTCATGGCAGGGGAGAGGAATGCAGCTATTGGGGTGGTCTGTAGGGATAGTTTTGGTTGTTTTGCATGGGGCTTTGTGGATAAATTGAAATCGATATCTGCCTTTATGACTAAAGCTCTGGCTTTGAAGCGTGCTTTGATGTTAGCAATTGATTTAGGCCACGATAAGGTGATTTTTGAGACGGATTGTCTGCTTCTTCAGTCCTGTGTTGATTCAAGGGTTCCGGATTTATATGACTGGAAGTGTAGGGGCATTATTCATGATATTCTTTGTATTCTTTCTACCAAGGTTGGGTTTTCTGTTACTTTTACTCCCAGACGGGGGAATTGTGTGGCTGATTGTCTTGCAGCCGAGGCTTATAAAGAAGTGTGCCCTATGGGGTGGGTTTATCAACCATCACTTGCTTTGATGTCGTTTCTAACCTTGGATATGAGGAAGTCAGAGATTATCCTGAATGGCACTTCTGCTTCTGGTCCTAATGAGTCTGAGGCCTGATTTTATTATTGTATTTCTGTTTTAAATTCTGTTCTTGTGTCAGTTTTGGTTCTACTGACTATGTTTAGCTTGTGTTTTTCGTTCTGTTTACCTGTTGAATTTGGTTGGGTGTATCTGTTGCTACTGCATATGAATATATTACCTTTCTGAACAAAAAAAAAAGTCTTGCTTTTGTGTTTGAACCTTCTGTGTAAAGGACAAGACTTATGCTGCGACCCAAAAAAGAGAGTTAAGTATAGGCCTCAATAAGTCAAAATCTATACACTTATTTCCAAGTCCTTGTTTATTTATTTTTTATACACAAAGGAAAATGCAACTCCACAACCCTTTTCACCAACCAACCACCTCATATCGTTGGGTGCTCACTGTACTGACGTATATCTTCATGTATAAACGAAGATAACACATATTTATTTTTTCCTCAAAAAAAAAAAACTGCTAATCAAAACTGGATGATCTGCTCCATCTTTCTTTCAAGTGTTCTTCCAAAGAAAGACTGTTGCTCCGCTCTGTACTACTGCTATGCGGTGTGGAGTAGTCATCAACAACATCAAGTAATGCCAGACTTAGGTGTAACTCTGCACTTGAATTTGGATACACTTCGTCGTCTATGTTCTCCTGGTTTTCTGTATTCTCATTATTATCATCAAACCCAAGAGATGAGCTCATAAAACTCTCATCTCTTTCTTCTCCTTGCAGGATCTTCAGTATCTGCACATACTTAATGTTATGAGCTAAAGCTTTACTTAGATCATTACGGTATCAGATTCTCAAGGACAGAACACAAAATCTTGGCATGTTAGCTGTTACCTGGTTAATGTTGGGACGAAGCCTAGCAGCCCTTGTAATGCATAGCTTTGCTGCCTTAACCATTCTTTGCATTTGGACCTCATCAAAATTCCCTTCTAAATTGGAGTCCATTAAGCCTTTAACATTCCCACTCTCTATTATTGGTTTTGCCTGAAATCATTGTGTATATAATTTAGTTCATAAACTCGTGTACTGTAACAAAACTACAAAAGTCAAAGTTCTAGGTAGGATTAGTTCTAACCCACGCGACCAAACTTTGTTTTCCTTTGCAAATCTCGGAACTGATTGGTTCCCTTCCTGAGATTAGTTCAAGAAGAACTACACCAAAGGCGTACACATCTATCTTGTCACTTATTTTTCCATACATGAAGTATTCAGGAGCAAGATATCCGAATGTTCCTACTATATCTTGTGTCAGAAAATATGAACTTGCTGGTCCCCAAATTGCGAGTCCAAAATCAGTCAACTGCGACAATATCAAAAGAGGGGGGAAAAGTTGACAAAAATTGCGAACATAATATTCCTTCAAGGAGTTAAATTAAAGTAAATACTATTTATATACGTACTTGTGGTTCAAAGCCATGGGAGAGAAGAATATTTGAAGACTTGACATCTCTGTGTATGACAGGCTTTGAAGTTTCGTTATGAAGGTAATTGAGGGCTTCTGCTATACCAACAGCCATATTAAATCTCACTTGCCATGACAATATGGACCCATCCTTGTTCTCACCTAAATCATTATGATTTCAGTTTAGTACCAACTAATGGGAAAAG
Source organism: Acacia confusa (assembly GCA_037074495.1). Lineage (NCBI taxonomy): Eukaryota > Viridiplantae > Streptophyta > Magnoliopsida > Fabales > Fabaceae > Acacia > Acacia confusa. The sequence goes on along the minus strand of CM073502.1, from coordinate 37,478,065 downwards.
TGCAAAAGAAAAACTGCTGATAAAATCTTTACCGTGTAAGTTTTCCTCCAAGCTTCCCTTGGGGAAAAACTCATAGACAGAGATTAAAGCATTTTCTGAGATGCAAATTCCAAGCAAAGGGGTTATGTATTTATGCTTCAAAGAGGATATTATTTCCACTTCCCGTGCAAAATCTTTACAAGCCACTTTTGATGATTGTAAAACTTTGACTGCAATTGGTTTTCCATCAGGGAGAATCCCTTTGTACACACAGTTACTCCCTCCTTTCCCTATCAGATTTCCTGCAACAGAAATTAATGTTCAGGTCTAATACAAAGAAGAACATGGAAAACTGCAGCTCAGAATTCCTTAGGCAGATTCAAGTTTAAAAATTTCTAAGATGATTAGACCTGAAGAGAATTGAGAAGTCCAGGACTTGAGATCCTCATAGTTAAACCACTTGCAATCAAATAAATTCAAGTGCAAAATCCCCTCCAATTCCTTTGGTAGCTCAAAAGATGAAGAACATGAACTGTTTTTCTGTCTATCATCCTCAAAATCACTTATGCCTCTTTCTGAGGGACTTTCTTCTGTGGATGAAAAGCAAGAACTTTTCTCTGGAGAACGATCTGGTAAGTTCATTACCCATTGTACTACAGACAAGTTCCTTGCAAGAGGTGTCTCTGGCTCTGATATCTCTGAATTAACTCTCCGGAGCAAGGGCCATCCTAGTTTCTGCTCACCAGGGTCAACTACAAACAGAGATATTGCTCTTGAACAAACTTTTTTGCTCCCTTCAATTTCGTCAGATACTTGTTTCAATTCTGGGACATCTTCTCTTGTCTCCTCACAACATATTGATTTCACGGTTCCAACCTCGGAGTCTGCATATATAGACAGGATTTCTTTGTCGTTCATGCTTGTGAGACTAGGCCTTGGATCTTGTATAAGACCTATATCATCATGGGAAACAAGTTAGCCGAGGTCTTTTTTTCGTCAGGTTATAAGAGTTGGTCTCTTTCAATGACACAAACATGAAAAATAGTAAAATACCGAACCTGGTACTGGTAGTTTAAGATTGGTACACCTTCTGAAGACAATTTTTCCATCCTGGATGGCCACAACATCTGTGGTGGGTGAGAGTCGTTTGGCGCAATGTTTAGCTGTGGCAGTACCGCCACTGAAAGTGAAATATGATTTAGACTTATCCCGATATTTTTTTTAAAGTAAAATCAAATGAAAAAACAAAACCTTGTTCAAAATTTTAGAAAATCAAACTCCTTACCCAACCACTAAAGCCAGAGCAGAATTGTTCTTTGACTCTCTCACAAGAATTTTTCGAACGCATCTCCCTATGAAGATTTGACCTACGAGACTTATCTGAACCCCAGTTAGGCCATGTCGCAATATGCAAATATCAGTCAACTTCCCATGAGTACGGTTTTAAAAAACTAGCAAACCCACATAATTAGCTCTTCAGATATCCTTTTTAAATCTCTTTAAAAAAAAAAGCACAAGTAAATGAGCTAGACAATTCACGACCAAGTTGAAAAATTGCTTAAACAATAGTTGGGCACTGCATTGTACTTACTTTTTTCACGTCACATAGGCCATCATAAACCTCTAAATAATCATCCAGAAGGGGCTTGTTCTTCGAAACATGACCTGTATAAATGAAAATGACAACAACAAGAAGGAGAACAACACTCTGTTTCAACAAAGAAACACCATATACAAAGTCACTCAATACTTTGAAGTGTTGACAAGTATCAAACATAATATGGCTTTGTTTCATGTTTATTACTTTGGTTAAAGAATACCTGGACATTTGACCACATGAACTGCAACAACACAATCTCCAGGTTGAGCAACTTTAACAAGAGCCCAATTTAGAAGATGCCTGCTTGGACTATCGATTTTAATCCCAACCAACACGTTTTTCCTCTTAACAATCATTGTTGTGATTTTCTGTTCTCGATCAAATCACCTTTCAAATCCCAAAATAGCTATGACTTCTTTACTCTTTGAATTCGCCGAACTCCGGCAAAGATAATATTCCCTGTTTCTGAACCAGTCATCCCATTTTCTGCAAAACAGGGCAACCTTGGTTTAAACCAATGCAAACTTTTAGAGTACTATTTTCATATTACCATTAAAAAGAAAACCCACAGCATGTGAAATACAATTTTTTTTTTAATTGCTTGTTAAAAGAAGAAGCAGGTATTAAAAAAATGGAAAGATACAAAATGACAAACAAGAGGAGACAAAGAAGACGCACCTAAATCTTGAAGGCAGCCATGGTTTGAGGGAAACATTGTTTTTAAACGAAATGACCGCCTAATAGCATCAGCTCACCTACTGCAACTAAATTTAGGAAACTCACAGAGCAAATATATTTTAAGAAATAAGAAGATAATGGTGTTCTTGCTTCTTTGGACGATGTTGATACTGAGTAAAAGAACAGACGTTTTGTTTCTAAAATTGGAAAAAGAAAAAAAAAACCAAAAAAAATGAAGATGGTGATTATGAGGGAATAAGGAAGTGTAGGCAACGAAGACAAGTTTCAGGTGAAAGTGAAGGCTCAAAATCTTCCGATGCTCGGAGCAAGAAGGAGATTACTGAAGTATTTTTTTTATTCCGCCCATAAAACCGGATGTTTTCGCGCGAAACTCATGATACCCGGTCGTATTATTCGTACCTATAAAGGTGGAGGAGAGCTTATGACCGGTTATTGCGGGTCGACTTACGGTCTTCGTCACACCTTGCTCATACTGCTACCTTCAACGAAAGTTTCACTTCATTTTTTAATTCTCCCTTTTTCTCTTATGCTTGATTATTTTGTTGAGTCAGCATTAATATGATAAATTTTTTTAAAAAAATTGATGAATATAAAATTTATATCAAATAATAAGGATCAAAATTAACTTTCTAAATATGTCATATATTGATAAATGAATGAAGTATTTTTTGCATTTTTAAAAAGAGCAAATTGAATTTGGAATAGAACCGCAGACAATTCATATTCTCTATCTATATAATAATAATTTGTGTATACATCGATGGGACGATAGTATAGTCAAACAAACCACCACACGTTTAAAAGAAAATAAACATAATAACATTTGCAGTCTTATTCTTCAAAAATATAATGAAATGATTCATTTGAATCATTTTATGCATACATGACTGGCTTGGAACAAAAGATAGGGAATAGTGAACCGCCTCAGGTTAAGTTGGCAGTTCCCTGCCATAATACTATATGTTAAATGCATAATTATAAACATTTCATAACAAATCAAAATAATGCAAAAGTACATTAAGCACTAATCTCATACAAACACACAACAATGAACACTCTCAATCATCGTGTTCCACGCTTCATGAAATTTGTTCCAAAAGAAAAAAAAATACATTTTCCACGAAACTCTCTCCTTTTGCTTTTATTTTTTTCAAAAGTAAAAGTATATAGAAATATGTGAGAGATCATGTGTAAATAAATGAAGAATGTGACATTTTCTGATCAAAGTAAGTAGGATGACGACATATGAATGTTTGGGAGTGATTATCCAATGGAGGAGGTGATAATAGTTAGTGTTAAAGATTTTTTTTTTTATATTAAAATTTTAGAAAATGGGTTGGGTTCACCAACGATCTAAATCCAAAGGTAGAGTGAAATCTCCCTTCTTCTTAGGTGATATCAATATTGGGCAGGATGAGCTGTCTGTTACCCTCCGACGTTTATCTATGAACTAGGATGCCTCTTATAACGCCTTGACCAATTCTAAAATTAAGCCATCTCTTTAACGAAAAAGTCCCACCCAAATGATGACTTGTAAGTATGGTAGGCACACCCAAATGATCGTTTAGAATCCACGGATCCCAAAAATGGTTGCTTTGCTTCTCTGAAGATCAATATAATGGAATTTTATCTTTTTGGCTTTGAATGTTTTTGAACGTGTCACTAATACTAATAATATATTGTTGTAAGCGATCTTTTTATTTATTTGTTTCGTGACCAAAGGGGAGTCCATTCAGAGCTGGATTAAAAACGTTAAAAATCTGATTCTCATGTGGGTCCCACAAATTCAAAGTCCGCCTTTCACCTTCAAATCATGCGACCTTGTCCCACAATTCAGAGTGATCAACTTCAATTCTTTCATTTCTACCTTATCTCTTGTTTGGTCCAACGGATTTGCTTTGTTTGTTGTGATTGGCGTTTCACTTTCACACTCCTCTATTAAACTATGCTAATTCCCTCCCCATATTCATTTTGGGTCAAATCATTTTAAAAAAATAAACTAATCCAAAGTTCTCCATTTAAATGATTTATTATATTATATAAAGGAGTAACAGAAACTGAAAAAACACAAATGGTTAACTCATTAGTGATGACGTGATTAAATACATGTTTAGATTAGCTTTTATACAATAACTTTTATAAAGTAAGAATATGAGAGAAATTTTATTTTGACTTGCATTAAACAACTTATAAAACAACGGTTTGGTGGTTTCCCGAACACTCTCTAAGATGACCAATAGGGGATGGACTTTGGTGGTAACTAGTAAGTCCTTTGACCCTTTAACAACCTAATACTCTTTTGGTCATAATTATAAGAGCTTAATAACTGAATTACGTAATTTAAGAAAATGGTTAAAATTAATTAAAAGTAATAAATATGTCTAAACCAAGCTTTATTTTTTAAGTATGTCCATATTTATGAGGAGTAAGTAAGAGAAAGAAATAAAGTAAATATAAACATTATTAACCTCTTAATTAATGCAATACATATAATAAATAATGAGTAAAAATAGAAAAAGAAAAAAAACTCATTAGATGCAAAGATAACTCTTGTTGAGCTCTTATAAAAAAAAATAAGATTAAAAGACATGAGAGAAAGTATCCAATTTGATCATGAAATATGGAGAAAACTTTTGCTGGGACATGGTAACACCTTACGTGGATCTCTTTCGGATATCTAGTGGTAGGATTATAAAAAAGTGGCAGATGCCAAAAACCAATGGTTGGATCAGAATAAGAAAAAGTGATGATGTTTAAGAAAGAGAGGATTTAAATTAAAATGGTACAGTAATTATAGATCTAATGTGGCAGCGAATGCTTTGCAAAGATGTTAGTTAGGAAGGCTGCGTCAGAACCAACAACTATACGTGCGTGTGACGTTGACAATGACATTTAATTTGGAAAAACTTGTCCAAAGTCATCCCATGACGTTCTTGGACAAAAATTTGGAAAACCCGAATTTTAAAATACAATAAAGCACATCACAAAATCTGCCACTATTTTAATATAACATATAAAAAAAAGAGTGGTCCAAATTTTGATTAGATGCATCATCAACCATATGTGCTTTGTATGGAACGATCTATAACAAACTGTCCTTCCTGAGTTGTCTTATAATCATCAAATTTGATTCTTTCAGTTTAATTTTCACTTCTCTCACAGCCCCTCAGGTATTTTAGGAAAGAAACTTAAAATATTACGTACTGTACTTACTATAAAATACACAATAGACGAGATTTTTATATTAAGAAGCGAAGGTTGTATAAGATAATGTTCAAACATTTTGAAGTGGGGAAGTAAATTCATAATTAGACGTATTTGAAATGAGGAAGGTGATATGGTCCATTCAACTGCATCTTTGGAATCAAGTACTATAATTATTTTGCTTTGAGAATATTAGATGGGTCATGCCCTATTGTTTTTGCAATATTTCCAACCACAAACAATTCTCCAACTTGCACTCACTATAACACTTTGTGAGGCTTGGCTTGATTTGCCTCAGATGGGGAATCACTTCTTTTTTTGTTGTGAGGCCATATCGCTGCAATTATTAAAACAATATGTTCTGTTTAATATCTTCAATTATTGCTGCCATTAGTTCTTATGGGAACTTTATATAATCAAGAAATCTAACCACTTTGATCTGTTAGGTGTCTAATTAAACAAAACTAAATTTGGTTTTGAAAAAGCACAATGATGACTAGCTGCTAATAGTAATAATAACAGCAAGAAAGTGACGTCTTAGCTTTAAACCCTTCAGGAAAGTTATGATGTTCATTAGCAACCAGTGATTATTTAAATACTATATTCAACCAAAGCTAATATCAGTACTCTTCTAAACACATCAACTTGAGTTCACTACTATTCATGTTGGGGTGTATTTCAGAACTGGAAGCTACGGAATGAGCTCAAGAGGCATAAGGATTGTTTCAAGCATGCTGGAATTTAACGAGTTATTATGAGGTTTCAGTGTCTTCTTCTTGTCCAAGAAGGATCAACAAGATCAGATCAGATTACTTAACGCAGAACCCAAGGCAAGATATCAATGATATGAAGGAGGGATTATGGGGGTGTATTTCTGAGCATATTTATTTTATTTATTCTTAGATAGAAAACACAATCCAATTACAAAGCTGAAGCCTCTTTTAGAACAATTCTCATAGTCATAGGAGGGTATGCATATATGTATAGTAATGGCTCAAGTTAAGGCCATTTTCATAGAAAAAGGATTGAATTTTGCAATGGTGGGCAAGATCAAGTCTGATGATTAGCCCATGGCATACTTCTGGGTCCACCCTCTAGCAGTCAACTCATACTTCTGTTTGTCAGACTTGCACATATGAGCAATCTCCGGCACGAGCGGGTCATCTGGGTTCGGATCCGTTAGCAGTGAACAAATTGACAGCAAAACCTGTCATGAACAATACATAAGAACAAACACAATAGAGCAGATTTCTCAAGAAAAAATAAAATTGAAGTCGCTTATGTCTGATATAGGGGACAGAAACATCTCCAAAACTTAACCTTGGATATGGTGAGGGCAGGGCTCCATTGTTCTTTGAGAATGTCCAGACAGATATTTCCATTACTGTTTATATTGGGATGGAATACCTTGGTCCTGAATGCAACCTGCCAACGTCTCTTTTAACATCAGATGTCTGCTATAAACAATCAAAATAGCTTTTGAAGATCATTTAATGGAGTCATGAACAGATCCTCCATCTATTACAAGTGTATTTCATTCAGAGATAATAGCAGATAAAAAACATCATTGTAACATAAAAATAAATAGAAATATGAGCGGCACCTTTAGCCTTTAGGAAGCATATAGGACAATTAGAACTCTGATTTTTAAAGTTCTTGCCTATCATATTAATATAAGTTGAGTCTTGGACTACAGTATTATTTTGCCCAAGAGAATAGGGTGCTAGAATGGAAAATTACTGAAAGTTGTGGTGCATACCTTGGGAGGCTTGAAAGGATAATCAGGAGGAAAATGGATGGTAACAAGGAAAACACCACCAGCATAGGGACTTTCATTAGGACCAATGATGGTTGCTTGCCAATGGAACATATCTTCTCCAACAGGACCTGTTTGGCACCACAACAGCCATATTACAACACATTAAACAACGACAAGGACGAAGAAGAATCAGTTTTCAGCTATGCTCAACCTGCACTGCATGACGTTGGAGGGTCTCTCTGCAAGTCTTTGAGCTCCTTCAGAATTCTCTTGGACGCCATTAATGTACTTGGGTGAGGAAGAGGAATGCAAACCAAATGAGAATTATAGTGAGCCGAAGAACAGGCCCTGCATATTTAATGGAGGAAATAGGTGGGTTGTTTCCAGGGAGATATTGAACGGACTCAAGAGTTCCATTTGTCCATTTTTGACTCGTGAAAGTGGGCACAGTACATATTCCTCAACAAATGGAGGAAGATAAGATATCAAGAATCTATCACCTTTCACAAATTACGTGGGAATCTCAATGATGTTTGCCTATTCACTCTGTTTTTCAAGTTTTCCAAAGCTTCTGTTCTGTTCCCACTTTTAATTCCCATAATTCAATAAAGATCACAAGTAGTTACAGAATCCAGTATCATAATGGTGCTGAAAACACCATAAATATACTACTCAGATTTTTTTTAATTAAATCAATATAAATTTGAAAAGTAATTTTTTTTTTTTCAAAGGGATTGATTTAGTACTCATAATTTATGTAAAGTAGTAAAATCCAATTGCTGCATGGGACCTTGTGGCCACTTGCCAGTTGCCACAAATACAACTGTAAAGGCAAGAGCTGCTTTCCAGAATCCTAGTGCTCCTTTGCTCAATCAAATCTATATGTGTATATGTAAAAGTAGCTCAAGTTATGCAAGTTTGAACACAACGTTTTAAAGATCTTTGCAGTATCAGAAGTTCGAGATCACCCAGAATCAAATATCAGATAAATACTTCCTAAACAATCAAATTAATTCTACAAGTGTATTTCTCTCCTCCACTCTGTTTCCTTCTTGTAAACAGAAGTTTTACTTTAAGGCTATGTTTGGATAGGGGAGAAAAGTAGGAGGAGAATTGAGGTTAGATAATACATGGAAGGAAACTTTTAAAAGCGGTTAAAATTTTTTACTGTTTTTCAGAGTTTTCCCTCCTGGTATCCAAAAAAATCTCTCCAACCAACTAGAGGGCAACAGTGCGAGCAAAGGAAACGTGTTGGGGGCAAAAAAAAAAAAAAAAAAAACCCAAGTAGCCCATCAGCACAAGCAAGACCGCCCTCCACAAGATAATAAGGCCGAACTAATCGTAACAATGTGGCAGGGAGAATACTTCATTGAACGAGACATTTCAAATATCAAGTTTATTCAAGAATCTTTCAAATACGAAACAGACAACGTAGAGAATCTGATAAAGTCGGAGAAACATCGCGTCCCATTCCTTCTGAAAATGTCACGGGCGATGTATGCTCCCCTCTCCAAGTATATGAAGTCGCTGACAGCTCTTCAGTATACATTCTAGATAGTTCAGATTTCTCATTTCAAATACTGGTTTTTATTCAACTCACGTTGCACTTGTCATTTAACTTGCTTCAAGTTGAAAAAATTTCTCAGCTTTTAGTCATCTGAGAGTTCCTAACATTATTTTATTCAAGCTAAGCTTTTGGTTAGATTACCGCAAATATATTTCACAGAATCAAAACTAAAAAATGAACATCAATCAGCCTGCTAAACAGCTCATAGCCATAATTACATATTACATAGTGAGGACATCCGAAGAAACGTTTTAGTATATTAGATTACAACATGAATAGAGTCACGCCCACAAACGAAATAGCCTTGATCATAAAAACGTTAGAGAAGCAGCATGCTTATACATGAGGGGTTCCAAACGTCCAGAGACCATACCTATACAGATTCACACACAAACAACTAACTTGATGCTCATGAGCCACAAATACAGTCAGTGTTGGTGCCATGGAGCAATTGCTTCCTATACGGTGGAAACAGTATACAAGATATGGTATCGTGAAGACTGAAGACTACCGGTGAATGGCTAGGGTCATGTCATCCTCCAAGAACTAGCATATAGAAAACGAAAGATCTCACAAAATAGAACAGCCCTTTTGCCCCTTTCTTTTCTTTTTCTTCTGCTTTGGGGGCTGGAGAACAACTTTGATGGCTGCATCAAAAACTGCCTTCACATTCTGTATTCACAAAAAGGGTTGATTGGCATCAGTCAGGTTATGATATGCTTTTACTCCAAGAACTTCTACTGATGCAAATAACATCTATTTACCATCTGAGTTTTTGAACTACACTCAACATAAACTGGAGCGCCAATGAGTTTTCTGAGTTCCTCCCCCTTCAAAAAAGATAGAGAATCAGAACATTTATCAGTAAGTTTCAGTTTTGGCCATTCATTTATCATTAAATTGATATGAAGATTATGAAGAACAATTAAAGGCTAACAGACAATTATACAGACGAAACATATAAAAGCAGTAGCAGATACCTGGGCTGTGGTGATGGGCACTGCCGCAGGGTGGTCTTGAAGGAACTGCTTATCATCCCGAAGATCTGAAAGACAGATTCAGCCGCAATGATTCATCAAAGCAAACTACCCAATAATTGTCTAACAATGAATCCATCAACTACATGCTTGTCGCCTTATATTTAGGAGGAAACACATTTCTAAAGAAGCTATTTGAAAACTATTAACAAAAAATTTGGCACTGTAGACAACACTTTTGTTGTGGGATACTTGAAATGGAAATTCAGATAATTCGTGAATACAAGAACTTTTGCCAAACACTATCCTACCACAATGCACTAAGTTGTGTAATAGGCAGCTGCACTTCATTCCATCTTTAATCGTCAAAAAGACACTTCAAAGTTGAAACGTCAAGACATTGGAAGACTCAGTTTACAGAAAAGCAGAAAGGGAGTTAAGATGAAGATTAACCAGGACACCTTGTCATGACTCAAACAAAAACTCATGAAGACGTCCAATTAATATGCTGCTAGCTGTTCACTATTTATCTTGTGGTCCTAAGATAAGCTTCACAGATTGGATAACATTCCTCTTTCCATCTCTACAAAATCACGGACTTCCTCATGATTATGCAGTTAGTGAGAATACGTATCTCCACTAACCATCACAAAGAAAAGTTCCTATATAGATCAGTCTACAATAAAAACACCAAAGATGAGCTGAGAACTTTGCTTCAGTGATGCCAACTTCATTGTTCTCTCAAATATATTCTAATACTCAGATGCTAAAATGGTAGGTTAGACATATGCTAAGACACGAAATTAGTAGTTAAAAAATAATCACATCCTAATGAAAATCAACTATCCCTAAAATTGTTTAATGGCGTGTGTGCACGTGTGTCATGTTTCTCTTGAAATTGAAACTCTATTGAAGAATTCCTCTCGGTCATAACTTGGTGCCTATGTTTAGCCAGTCAACACTTGTAATAAAACAGGCAATGCAAGTAAATGTAATGAAAGAAGAAGATTCTAACCAAGCTTTGTCCCAACAAGAATAATTGGGACACCGGGTGCATAGTGCCTCAGCTCAGGAACCCACTGGAAAAAGATAGAAGAACCATTAGTACTGAAAAGAAAGGGACAAAACTAATATAAAAGAATAGAACAGGATCTTACTTTCTTAGCAACATTTTCATAGCTTGCCTTGCTTATGAGAGAGAATGCTAGCAGAAATACATCTGCTCCACGATAGCTTAAAGGTCTTAATCTATTGTAATCTTCTTGGCCTGTTTCATGTCATTAAAACATCAGAACAATGGCAGGACTCTTCACAAGTACGTACAAGAAAAATGAGAAATAACAGTTAATAGAAAAGTACCAGCAGTGTCCCACAAGCCCAGATTCACCGTGCTTCCGTCCACAACAACATTTGCACTGAAATTGTCAAAGACAGTTGGTACATAATCCTGTTGCCAACGATTACAAAAAGAAAAAAAAGGATATTTCAGTCACTGTATGCCAAATTATCCTATGTTAACCAAAGACAAGTGAAAGAGGGCAAATTGAATGAATTTTGATATTATTGCGTCAATTAAAATAAAGGAATTTTTAACGTCATAACTCAAATTAAAATAAATGAATTTTGAGAACTACAGGCCTTCCAGTTCTTAACATTGAGTGCAATGAAGTGGAAAAACTAAAGAAACTCGCCTCACCTCAAACAACGATTACATATCAAAACAGAGAAACATCTAAGAGTGGAATTACTACCAATCATCAATATCTCAATATCATGGTATAATCGGTATATCAATGGATATAAAATATACAGTTCATAGCACTCCGGCTGATTTCCCAAACTCCAGACTCGATGCAAAGAAAATCGTGTCTAGATAGAGATCAAATTTCAAGCACAATTTTTTCGCTTTCCGCTTTCCACCCTTCAAATCAATCACCAACCCAATTCAACAATCGCCTTCAAGAAAGGTCCAAGAAGATCCCTTGATTAAAAGCAACTCCACGTTGCTTCTTTTGAACCAAGATTTACATTAACAACTCTAACTAGAAGGTCCAAGACACCAGAACGAGACACTATGAACAAGGGCAAATAACGGAATAAAGAAAAACACAAGCAAGACCATTTCTTTTTCCTCAAAAACAAGGAACTTCATCCTCAAAATTTCTTCAGTTCCGCAAAACCCAGCAACAAAGAGAGTTCAAATGTAAAGAATGCCAATCTTTCTTCATCTTTTATACATTTTCTTAGAGAACAAACAAATGCACTCACCGTAGGGAAAGTATTGCTGGTGTAGGAAATAAGCATGCAAGTCTTGCCGACAGCTCCGTCACCAACAGTGACACACTTTATAAACCTCGACGCACTCATTGCAGTTCGCTTCTTTGTTTCCACCGGAACTTCTTTGCTCCAATTTTAGTTTTTCCAGCTCGAAAACCTAATTCATACGGCAGTCGCGTTGATCAAGGTCTGAACTTTTTTTAGCACATGGAGGAGTCGTCCCTGAAAGCAAAAGGAAGGAGACAAAGAAGACGGGAAGGAGTAAAATATCATGAAAATGGAGTAAAAGAGAGGAAAATTGAATTTTGGGGAGTGGGGAGATGGGCCTGGAGAGCCAGCTCTTGCCAGCTATAGTTTATGATACGTACCTACTTCAACACCACAATCTCGGGCCCTGATTCCACCATTTAACTTGTACCCACCAACCGCTCTCGTTTTCAAGTTACACTCTTTCCCACTTTTTATGATTTCTTTTATTGAAGATAGAAACTTTATTTTCTCTCTTCTACGTGATTGAAAACCTACAATGTGACTCGTTTCATTAAAATATAGAATTTTCTGGCAAGTAAAAAAAAAAATTAAAAAAAAAACTCAGAAGCTTAAGGAATGTTTAATATTTAATTAATGTTTTTGCCCGTTATTACTCCTTTGAAGTAGGGCAATAATCCTTTAAATGGGGAAAAAAAAAAGCTTTTGATATTTGTTTTGAGAAATTTTCAGAAAAGTTATTCTAGAAATGTCAAGTTTTAGTAGAAACAATTTGAAATTTTCAAATTTCAAAGGTATTAAATTAAAAAAATTTCCTTTTGATTGTCTTTCATAGTCTCCTTCTTATGAAAAATATGGTACAAGAAGGTCGCGAAATTCTCGTGAGTAAAATTAATGTGAGAGTGTGAGTGTGCAGGAACATCGATGTAGGTGTTATAATATGAGAGTAAAATGAATGTGTAAATTTATAACTTTTGAACTATATTTCAATTTAAACGATTATATTTTGCAAGGATGTGGCATCCAAGCATTTCGCCTATTTAATGGGCAAAAAAAAAAAAAGAGTTACCCATTGATATTAAAAAAAATTCGTTTATTGATTCATTAATCATTACCGTCCAAAATTTTTAAAGACCATACAAGTAAGATTTATTGTTTTTTTTAGATGGATCTCCAACCGACAATTTTTCTAACCAATATTAACGGGGTTGAATATACGAACTTGAATTTTCTCCACAATAAGAATTATTTTATTGCACTTATATTGGTCAAAAGTTTTAATATCTTGATTCCTTTTTGTCGGGAATGGTATTATATTACCCCCTCTTGTCTTAGTTATTTATTTACAAGGGTTTGATAACTGGATTGTATAGTTTAAAAAAAAGGATAAAATTAGTTAAAATTAATAAGCATATATTAAATAAACGTTTTTTTTTAAAGTATGCCCTTTATTTATAAGAGACAAGTAAGAGAGAAAAAAAAATAGAATGACAATGATAACAAGTAGAAAAGAGAGTGTAATATGGAAAAAGGATTATGAGCTAAAATGAAAAAAAGAAAAAAGAAAAAAAAAAGAAGTAACTAAATGTTAAAACAACTATTCCTGGGCTCTTATGAAAAATACCAAAGTAATTTAAATTTTGAGTTATTATAATATTAATAAGAGGCAAACTGCTACTACATGATCTCTTATCCTACATTCATGGACTCTTTTTATAAAATTTAATAATTTTTGAATTTCACTCTTATTTAATATACATTATACCATATGAGAATAAAGTCAATAAATAGAGGATAAAATTGTACATCTATATGAAAAATTCCTCTCTCTTTCATATAAATAGGATAAAAAAAAATTCTTCTCCCTCACCTGTAAATTGGACAAGAGAAGTAAGAGTTAGGGCCAAATTTGCAGCACAAACGTCCCTCCTTCTTTAACTATTAAACTTTTCCATGTTACTATTTTTTAGAAATTATTAAGTAAATTTTAAAAAACATTCCTCCTTTAGAAATTAAATTGTCCGATTATACACAATCTGTAAGGCTTTAAAATTTAGACACATTTTGCATAAAAAAAAAAAAGACACATTTTCAATTTAATATTTATTACCATGAAATTTGAACACAGAGACTTAAAAAAATGAGTGGTTTTTTAAAAATAAAATAAATCCTATTATACATTTAATCAACTAAATTTAGAATTAATCAACTGTCATTCCATGACTTGTTGCAATAGATTAAGGTGAGAGGTAGAGCAGTTCCATGTAGAAATGGATATATTTTGGAAACGTTTAGGCAAGTTGTGTTTTAGATATTTGCTTAGTCAATTTTGAAGAACATGGGTAGGACCCAATCTCCCAATGTCTCAATATTGTCAATGATAAATAGCTTCTTCATCAACCTGGCCACTTCATTAATAATTGGAATTGTGCAATTATAGAGACTAAATCAACAATTGGTTAAAATTACAGAGATGACAAAAGAATACAATCTTGGAGAAGTTGTGGTTAAGAGATCTAAAATTAATGAAATGTGTGTGAAAAGAGAAGAGAAGCATGGTTGATAGAAGAAAGTCATCACATGGAGGGGATGGTGACTTTTGTAATTTGTATGAAAATGATATTTGGAAGAGAAATGAATGCTTCTCATTACAGTTATGTGACAACTTCAACGACACTGGACCACCATTTGCCTTAATGAGCAAGCCAAACTCACAAAATCCATTTCTTGTTATTTAACTAAGAAAAGCATCGATTTTTTTATTATCAAATGTAAAGCTATCATTATATTAGAGATAATAATGTTGTGAGCATTTTTGGTATTCAATGCAGACATCTCTTTTAGCTATAATTCAAAACTTAGTTCGCTATATTATTAGAGACTAACTTCCTTCGTTAAACCCAATCTATTGGTTAGCAACAATGTTTATGATTATAATTTATAAAGTACTAAAATAATTTCAAGCAAACACTATGTAAAGAAAAATTGGACAAATTTAATTACAAAGAAGGGTAAAACATACCTAATGAAAAAATAAAATTTTTATATGGGTTTAAACTGGTCAAGTTGGTCTTTGACGATCTCAAGCTTAAAAAGGTGATATCTAAGAATCGAATTAATCTAAAATCATGTTTTTTGGAAGCTCAACGACTCAATTTAAATAGGAACAAACACAAAGATTAGGAATTCAATTTCCAACCATAGAAAGTACATTTTACTCATTTCACACGACTTAGTACACTCACTTCATATTCTTGATTCCTCATATTGTCAGATAACCATATTTACATTATCAAACTTTCAATCTTACAAATCTACTAGTTAAATTTTAGGACTTTTTTTTTAGCGGTGGAACTAGCTACCTACCTTAGATTATTATTGGTTAAGGAAATATTACTCCCTCCTGTCTTAAATATAAGACATAATTGATTTTTTTGAGATATTAAAAAAGCTAATTAAATTAGTTTAAAATATTTATATTTATCTTTTTTTTTCCAAACTATTTTGCTTAACATATAAACTAAAATATAATCTAATAATATATAACATATAATGTGATTAAGTAATACATTTAGCTTTTTTAATCTCTTAAAAGAAATTAACTATATTTTATATTTAATACTGGAGAAGGAGTATTATATATCACTGCAGTTCTAATGAACGAAAATTGAAGACACAAGCTGTACATATCATATATATTACTGATAAATTAAAGCCATTGGCATTGTAAAGTAGAATCATATAATTAAATATGTTTGCTCAGTGGTATGTACAAGTCGTAGGTTAGGGCTAATAGGACAAATTTAGCAGATTAATAGACATATATCAACCACAAAGTGACACAAGACAGAAAATTTAATATGGCAATAGATCTATCCATGTGCTAGCATATGAGACAGCATAAGGTTTTTAAACCCTCTTAGTCTCTAGATTCCACCTACTGAAACTTTCTTTAATGTCTTTGAAAAACTCCAAAACCAAAACAAACAAATCTATACATTAATTAGATGGATATGTGATCCGATTTCAACATGATTCAGTGTAACAACATAGCAGAATTCTCTCCAAACTCGTCTTTATAAAAGGCTCAGACTGATATATGATCTTTATCAAAATTTCCACACCTGCCTTCACCTAACAACAATCAAAGATTGTATTTTAATGACTAAATAAATTACAATCATAAACTAAACGTTTTTATTGTAAAAAATATGAAAGTGGCGTGGACTTGTAAATTCTTTAATTCATATAAGTATATAACTTTTTATTGATTCAAAAGTGAAACGTTGTGGTTTCAATCCTACCCTTATAACTAACATCGTTAGTGTCTGTTTTTGTAACTATTAAAAAAATAAATTATCTTTTTAACTTCAGTGCTAACTCCTCGCATATAATTTCATTTCATGTCTAATCTCTTTCTGTATGTGTAATAGTGTAAGAGAGTAATAATGGAGCTAAAAATAATAGCTTGAGGGCCAAAGTGCAAGGTGGATCAAAGATCAACCGTGAGGGAGGGCCAGCAGCCCATCGTGGAGAGCTCCAAACTAAACGGTGTGTAAATTCATAAAGATGGATGACAAAGTCAGAAAAAAGAGTGTGTGTGTTTGGTATGGCTTATATCAAGCTTATTTACTATTTGAATCCGGCTTATAAATTTTTTTGTAAATTTTATGTTTGGTGGATAAAAAGTAGCAATCGAGCTTATGAACTTTTAACTCTAGCCATAAGTGCTTATTCAAAAGCTAGGATTTGTGGCTTAATTGGTCAGTTGCACTATGCACATATTTTGTAATATTTATTTGATCAAATTATGTATTTTAGTATTGTCAAATTTTGTAATTTAACATTTTTCATATTTTTGGTAATTTTTATTTTTATTTTTCTCTTATAATTATCTCAAAAGTCATTTATCCATAAGTCATTTCAAACAAGTTTCACAATTTGACTTATACCCAAAAGCTACTTATCCAAACATAAATCACTTTTCACAATCTAACTTTTACCCAATCGAACTTTTCCATAAGTCATTTTGCCTACCGGTATCCCAAACAAGCCCAGCACTCATAAGTCGTACTGTTGTACCAAAGCAAGCGAAATGAGGTGCAAGTGTTATGCACCTAATAATGTTTCTTTTTTTTGGAAAATCAGAGATAATAGCCTAGAGGAAATAATATACATTTTAAAGAATCTTAAAAATTGTAATTATTTAAAAGGAATAAAGAACAAAATACTGAATTATTCCTAACAAAATCGTTAAATTTTCTTTAACTATATCTCAATTGAATATTTTTTTAAAAAAAATTTTATGAATGTTTTTTATCAATTTGATTTTTGGATTATGGTGTAAAAATACACATAACCTTTTTTCTCAGGAACGCCCATTAAATTTGGACAGAATGAACAGTAACATTGGTGAAATTACTATTTTACCTTTAGTTTGTGGTGTTGGGCGCTCATGTGGAAAAAAGTTATGTGTATTTTTGCACCTTAACCCTTTTTAAAAAAAACTAAAATAACTCCTCCCTGTCGGTGGGTCCCACCGTACCACCAGCCACACCACTGCTGGCAGCCACTCTCCCCGTTGCCGGCGACCGGATGCCACCTTTGGCAACCTCCTCCGCCAGCCTACCCTTAGTTTTAAATAATTAAAAATAAAATAAAATAACCCCTCCCCCACCGGTGGGCCTCACCACCGGCGGTGGTGACCAGCGTCGCTGGCCACCGACGGGTGCCGTCGGCGATGTATTTTAGTTTATTATTATTTTTTAATTATTTAAAACTAAGGAGAGGCAACAGGAGGAGGTCGCCGAAAGTGGGGAGGGCGGCAGCCGGCATCTGGCGGTGGTGTACCCTGTGGTGGGGCCCACCGGTAGGGGAGGGGCTATTTGAGTTGTTTTTTTAATTATTTAAAATTAGGGGAGGCCGCGTGAGGTGGCCACCGGTCACCGGTGGCGGTCGACGGTGGGGAGGGCAACCACCAATGATGGTGTGGCAGGTGGTGGGGCTCACCGGTGGGGAGGGGTTATTTAAGTTTTTTTTTAAAAGGGTTTAGGTGCAAAAATATACATAACATTTTTCTTCAGGAGCGCTTAGTACCACAAACTAAAGGCAAAATGGTAATTTCATCGGCGTTACTGTTCATTCTGTCCAAATTTAACGGTCAACTAACGGCCTATGGTATTTTTTGCTTCCAAAACGTAATGTCGTGTGGAGTTTTAATCCAGAAAAAAGGTTATAGTGATGGGCGCTCCTGAAGAAATTTTTGTACCTTAATCCTTGATTTTTTATGTTATATAGATCATTGGTTAAGTGGGAACACCCCTTTACCAATTTGATCTAAGTGTTTGGTGGCTTATTAATTTTAAATATCTAAACATGCTATTAAATGAAACTATTCGTATAAACTGTTCTAGCAATTGTTATTTTTAATTTTTCCTGCATTCTCTTCATTTTCAATTGAAATTCCCTCTTTGTTATTTTTTGTTGTTGATAATATCAAAAGTTTCCCCTATCAAAGTTTGGAGGTAAAAAGTTTTCACTTCTCCAACAAGTGTGTTTTACTGATTTGAATTTATATTCTTTTTTTTATAAGATTGAAGCATTTTACTATTTTAACTTTAAGTTTTAAATAAAGTGTTTAGGTTAAACTTTAAGTTTACTGTTTTTTTTTAAATGTCATAAAAGTTATTTAAGAAAAAAGCTTAATGAGATAACTTTTTTAAAAAAGCTCTCAGTTTTTTAACGCGGGCCCGCCGCTTCTACCATCATCAATTTAAACATAAATTATATTTATAATCTAACTTTTTTCTTACCAAGCTTTTAAAAAAATCAGATAGAAAATAAGCTATTGTTCATGCTGCCAACCGTCACCAAAGAGGCCAATAAAAGAAATTTGGTGAGGGATAATTTGATATTTTTAAATTTATATTTTGGTATTTGTTCTTTTTAAAGGATATTTGGCAAAATACAAGCCGAAAATAAGGGATCAGAATTGTGCAGATTGTAAATTCAAGTAGCCTATTTTAAAACCCAGCAAAAGAAAGCAACATTGTCACTTTTCTTCTTCTTCTTGGGACACAGCATTAGAGCTGTCTCATTTTCCTGTATTGGCATGCCAGCGAGGGTAGATATATCAGCAACGAGAAATTAGCATATAACGATTCTCTTTATATTATATTACGTGTTGGCATATGATTGGATCAAGATATCCAATAGTTTGACTCACGGAGAAAACATTTAGTATCCCTGGCACATTTACAAAACGAGGATACGTAGCAGCAAAATGAGGAAATCATCATATTTCCATTTAGGGAAACTGATTAAAATGTGAAATAGGAGGGTCAGGCTCCAATACTCCCACGTTCGTTTGCATAATTCTTGTTCTTGTTCCACGTCGTATTAAGTCGTGAATGGCCAAGAACACAAAGGAACAAATAGAGAGACACATGTGTCAAAGTAAACCCAACAAAATGGGAGGGCCGAGTTTTGCTCCCAGACTCTCGATTTGCTTCCTTTTCTCTCTCTCTATTTAACTTTCTTTCTTTGCATCTGGAAAATTAGCTTCTGGGCACCTCCCAAATATTACAGCAGGAGGACACTCTCGGGCTCAAAAACTTAAAACCCAGCTTGGGTTTCATCCTTTGGAAAGGAGAAGCATGGCGATTCCTAGAAATCGCCTACTCTTAACTGCACTCCTTTCCATTCTCGTTTCGTTCGCCCTTGCTCACGGTCAAGATCAGCAGAAGAAGGAAGTCACTTATGACGGAAGGTCTCTGATCATCAATGGAAGACACGAGCTTCTTTTCTCTGGTTCTGTCCATTACACTCGAAGTCCTCCCGAGGTACGTAGGTGTATGTTAACGATGCAACAATATTATGAAATGAGACTTTCCTCAATGGACGAAGCAACAATATCATGAACTAAGACTTTTCTCAATGGACGATGCGACAATATAATGGCTGTGCATGAATCGGTTTCAGATGTGGCCAGACATTCTCGACAAGGCAAGACACGGAGGTTTGAACGTGATTCAGACTTACGTGTTTTGGAACGTTCATGAGCCAGAGCAAGGCAAGGTAAAACCATGCATTCTGTTTGCTGTAACTAGATGCAGCAAACCATACTCATATATGGTTGTCTTGTTCCTGTCTCCTCTGTGATTTGCTTTCCTCCATTAATTACGCAGTGGAACTTTGAAGGAAACTATGATTTGGTGAAGTTTCTTAAGCTTGTTCAGCAGAAAGGAATGTATGCAACTCTTAGGCTTGGACCCTTCATCCAGGCAGAATGGAATCACGGGTATGGCTAGATTCTTCACACACACACGCACAGAAATTAATCTCTGTCATATTTACTTTCCCTCTCTGCTATAATGCAATACTAATTTTCCCACAATGTTTAAAAATATACCAGAGGACTTCCATATTGGCTAGGAGAGGTGCCGGACATCATATTCCGCACTGAGAATGAACCCTTCAAGGTAACATCATCCGCATTCTTCAAGACTTTCAACTTTCAAGCAGTGGCAGAACTAGAAAAAAATTTTAGCCCGAGCCAAAAAAACAAACATATTGAACTATTCCCCTTGGTTCTTATTATAAAGTAACAACTAACAAATGTATTTAGTAAGGCATTTGCTTGTTTCCAAAATGTATTAAATATTTTTTCATGTATATCCATAATTAAAAATGGTAGTGAGTGAGAGTAATAAATAATATAATATTAGAGTTTAGTGTAATTAGTATGGATAATATTAAAAATCACTTAAATTTTAGGATGGATTTAATGATTTTAACTGTTTTATTAGCCTGTAAGAATTGTTAGTTGGTGCCTTACAATAAGAATTAAAGAGAGTATTTATTAAATAGTATCACATAACAATGAACATAAAAATAAATAATAATAGAAAATTATAAATCAAAACAAGATATAAGATGATATTAGCCTTTTCTGTAGTTATCTCAAACAAGAATTTTATTTTTCTCACATAGTCTAATAAGTAATGAACCAAACATCATCCTCCTTATAGAGAATATATAAAAAATTAGCTGGGGCCAAATTATTGGCCAAATAAAATATTATATAATAAATACATACATATATATATATATATATATATATATATATATATATATATGTTAACAAATTTTAGAAGATCAACTCTGAGCAGCTGGGGCTATAAGCTACATCCGTCATTGCTTTCAAGCCCATTATATTTCCAGGAAGACAATGCTATAGCGTGTTCAGGCTACAATGTGTTATATTGCAGTTACACATGGAAAGATACGTGTCAACGGTGATAGCTAAAATGAACGCCGAGAAGATGTTTTTCTCCCAAGGAGGTCCTATCATCTTGGCACAGGTTCCTATTCCTCTCAACTGGTTTCCCATATGATTATAATTTCCCATATGAAGTTATAAACTTGTCACGCTATTCATTTTGCCGCAGATTGAAAACGAGTACAATCATGTCCAAGCAACTTATAAAGCCCAGGGAGCTAGTTACATTCAGTGGGCTGCAAATCTGGCAGTGTCAAAGAATGTCGGAGTTCCATGGATCATGTGTAAGCAAACCGACGCCCCTGATCCGGTGGTGAGTTTTTGGAACCTTCAATGTATATGTACTTTTCTTCCCATGAGATATTCTCTTTAGTTTATGAGATTTTGCATGCATGTTCTGTTTCACAGATCAATGCGTGCAACGGAAGGCAATGTGGGGATACTTTTTCTGGCCCCAACAAACCATACAAGCCTTCCATATGGACCGAAAACTGGACTGCCCAGTAAGTGAACGAATCCAGCTTGGTCGTTGTTAATTAGCAATGATAGTTGATACTAAGCTAAGCACGTTTATGCTGGTAAATTGCTATTACAGATACAGAGTTTTCGGAGACCCACCATCCCAGAGAAGCGCAGAAGATCTTTCCTTTTCAGTTGCTCGCTTTTTCTCTAAGAACGGATCATTGGTCAACTACTACATGGTAATGATTTTATCCGCATTAATCAATCCTCCTTTAGATCTAAACCAACGGAAAATCATAGCTTCTAACTTTATTCCAAACTATCAGTACCATGGGGGAACAAACTTCGGTAGAACCAGCTCTGCTTTCACTGCAACCCGTTATTACGATGAAGCTCCTCTTGATGAATATGGTCTGCAAAGGGAACCAAAGTGGGGTCACCTCAGGGACCTTCACAGGGCTCTGAGCCTTTGCAAGAAGGCTCTGCTCGGGGGAACACCTAGTGTCACCAAGCTGAGCGAACAAATTGAAGTAATTAAGCATCTCTTGTATTGGATGGTTATTATTGTAGTTGTTGACATTCGGCAAAGCTTAAAGAAGGAGATGTTTGTCCATGTTTTGCAGACTAGGGTCTTTGAGAAGCCAGAAAGTGGTATATGTGCTGCTTTCTTAGCTAACAACCACACACAGAAAGGAGCAACTGTAAACTTCAGAGGGCAGAGCTATTTTTTGCCGCCACACTCCATTAGCATCCTCCCTGATTGCAAGACTGTGGTCTATAACACTCAGATGGTAACGTAATTGTCCCTCACATAACAAGATTTACCAGTTAGAGAAAAAATTCACATTCTGGAGCTGAGGCTGAAGCTCTAACTTATTCGCATTCACAGGTCGCCTCACAACATAATTCAAGGAACTTCAAGAGATCACAGATTGCAAACAGCAATAAGTGGGAGGTATTTACTGAAGCCATTCCAACTACCAAGGACGTGCCGGTCAATCAGGAATTTCCGCAAGAACTTTACAGTTTACTTAAGGACACCACCGACTATGCATGGTACACCACCAGGTGAGTTTCTTTCTCCCACCTCAAAAGCCCCCAATCATCTGGTGCATATGCTTATAAAATTGGCACCTGAAACTCGGCAAAAATATTATTGCAGCATTGTGTTGAGCCCAGAAGACATGCCAAGGAAGAAGGGAGTATCCCCTGTTCTCCGAATCATTAGTCTTGGCCATTCATTGGTTGCATTTGTAAATGGCGAATACCTTGGTAAGCACACAATTATGACAGGTTAAACTGACAACTACTGTTTTAAGACAAGTTCTGAAACCTAGACCGGAGATTGGCAACTCGGCCTGGTTCGGGCATCCCTTAAAAAAAATCTTTTTTCTTTTTTAATTTTCTTTAGAATTTCATATTAATAATCAAGAAATTTTCAATTTCTCATCGGTTGAGTCTCGAGTTAATTCAAGTTTGACTCCAATATGATTTACCAACCCTTGACCCAGTACCAACACAAGTTTCAGAAGCTTGGTTTTAAGTGAAACAATGCATTTTAATATCAAGGTATTTTGTTTATTTCAAGGAACCGCTCATGGAAGTCATGAGGAAAAATCTTTCGTATTCGAGCAAAGTGCAAAATTGAAAGTTGGGGTCAACCACATATCTATCTTGGCTAATATTGTTGGACTCCCGGTAAGAAGCATAACTTTATCTTTCCTCCCAATTTGAAACACATTTTAAGGAGTACATCATACGACTTCTATATTCCTTTTCTTTATTCAGGACAGTGGCGCATACATGGAGCACAGGTATGCTGGACCCAGGTCTATAAACATCCTTGGTCTGAACTCAGGAACCATTGATCTGAGTATCAACGGATGGGGCCATCAGGTAAAATCTAAAGAAATTTGGTAGATAATAGATTAACCAAGTCAATGCCACAAAACACACGCTGATATATTCAGGTATTCAACACATGAAATAGCTGACGTGGGATCATATTGCAGGTTGGTCTCAAAAGTGAGAAACTTGGCCTCTTCACCGAGGACGGATCAGAAAAGGTACAATGGAAACCAATCAATGGACGTCAACCAGCTCTCTCTTGGTACAAGGTATTATATGCTTCGAGAACTATCCGGGGAATCATAAAAGTCAAGCCATTAGACTTACCAATTCTAATTATTGCACTAAACACACACAATACGATCTGTTTCTTTCAGAAAAATATTCAATAAGCTACGAATGTTTTGGAACCAACCATCTGTACATTATGTATTCATTTTGCAGAGACGTTTTGATGCCCCAGAAGGAAGAGATCCTGTAGCCATTCGAATGAATGGCATGGGAAAGGGCATGGTTTGGATAAACGGTAACAACATTGGCCGTTATTGGATGAGCTACCTCTCTCCTCTAGGACAGCCTAGTCAATCAGAGTAAGTAAAATTGCATGACTTTGTTTCGAATGTGTATCCAAATTTGATAGATCAAAATCGAAAAGAAAATTACGTTCAAGTCGATTACTAACCTTTCATAATCAGGTACCACATCCCACGAGCTTGGCTGAAAGACAGAGACAATTTGGTGGTCGTATTTGAGGAGGCGCCTGCAACACCAGAAGAGATCGAGGTGCTAACTGTGAACAGAGACACAATCTGCAGTTACATCACAGATTATCACCCTCCCAGTGTCAAATCCTGGGGGAGCAAGAACAAAAAGTTCCAATCCATAGTGGAGAAGGTGACCCCGGGAGCTTCACTGAAATGCCCGAACCAGAAGAGGATTGTGAATATAGATTTCGCGAGCTTCGGAAACCCTACGGGTTTCTGCGGTGGCTTCACCATGGGGAATTGCAGTGTGCCAGCAACGAAGCAGATTGTGGAGCAGCAATGCCTTGGGAAAATGAGCTGTTCAATTCCAATGGATCCCAATGTTTTATTGAAGAATGGCAATGCTTGCCCTAGCATCAGGAAGACTCTTGCGATCCAAGTGACGTGTTCCCTTTAGAAACTTCAAGATTGACGAGGAAGAAGAATTAGGGTGGGATACAGTGTTTGGGATTGGAATGGCGAAAAACAAAAGTCCAGAAGCTGGAACATAAAACAGTATTTGCGCCAAATGATTCCTCATATTTTAAGAAATTTGTATTGGTTCATTTGTTCCATACATACATGACATAATTCATTCATGCAATTCTACAGAGTTGAAACGAAGGGCAAAGATCAATAAGTTCAGATACAGAGAGAGAAATAATCAATTTATAATATCAAGGATGCTGAAGATGTTGAGTTTAAAGTATTAAAAAAAGCATCCATCATTTCTTCCAGAAGAGCGTTGACAATTCGCTCTTTCACATGAAAAGAAAAAAGAAGCGTAGTTGTAGGTGTTTGTCAGGTCAATGCCACTAAAAATAAGGAGAGAAGGCTCAAGAGTCAAAACTGTGGTGGAAGTAGTAAGACTGTAAGAGGTATTGGTATATACTTCCTCTAGTCCTAATTACTAATTATAGGGTTAAGTTTATCGTGAAAAATATATTACAAATTTTATCCTATAATTTGAACGGAAGATGATGAAGATAGTATAAGCAATTTTTTTTTTTTTATCATAACTATTAACAAAAGTTCAAAGACAATCACTTTGATATATAAGATTAGACCTATCAAAACCAATTTTAATGCTTGATTAGTTATATGTCACACTATCCAAGTTTAGAGCATGACGGCTTGAAAATATAAATACCCCTCTTTAAAATAACATTCCGAATATAATTAAACATATTTCTCAAGAGGGGTGGAAATGAAAATTTTTTACATTTTAAGACATCTTAAATGATTTAACTATCATTTTTTATTTCTTATAATATAGTTAAAGTTTCTTATATTGTGGACTAGATGGAGTATATGGTTGGTTGTTTGAACATTTTTTATCTAGCAAGTGAATGAAATTGGTTCAATACAAAAAATCACGTTCGAGCTAATGCTGAAAAATTTACAAAGGAGTTGTAAATTCCTAAAAATCTCGTCGTACACTCTCTTAGTGGTTGTGTTCTTGACATTTTCACTGCTGAGGTATATATATTTTCAAGCCTTCATGCTCTAAACCTTGGATAGTGTAACATATAACTAATCATGCAAGAAAATTGGTTTTGACAAGTCTAATCCTTATATCAAAATGACTGTCTTTGACTTTTGTTAATACTCATGGTAAAATAAAGTAATTGGGAACTACATTCTTCTCATACAAAATAGCCATATTATTGCTGAAAACTTTATCTTAATCCTATGAATTAATGCCTTATAATTAGGATTTGAACCATTTAATGTGATACAATCAATAACGGATTTCAGTAGCTTCATGATTCAAGGACGTATCCCATTGCATAAACTCGCAACTTGATCCATGTTTTGTAGTAAGATAATTTCACATCCATTACAACTTAAATACTATCTCTCATCCTTAGCATAAAATTTAGTTTGTAGACATAAAGAAATAACATTAATTCTGGGCACAAGTAAACCATTTTAATAATGTTTAATGTATTCTTTAAAGACAGTTATATCTTTAACAAGGTTCACGAAATCGATTTCATGGTAATTTCGGCATCAGAAAGCTTAGGATCTAGATCTCTGTCCTTATCATACTTGGCGCGCACACTAGATGATCGAAGGATTAGTAGCTAAATAATGGTTCTAATTACCACCTAAAAAAAATTTAAAATTAAATATTATATTAATGATCATGGACTAAAATAGATAAGTGGTAATTACCATTGTCTTCCGGGGAAAAAAAACAAAAAACAAATAGAGCCTGGCCTGTTCAATGTTCAAAATCCATAGCGATAATTAAAAAAACCAAAAAACAAATAGAGCCTGGCCTGTTCAATGTTCAAAATCCATAGCGATAATTGCATTATCGGCGCTGAAGCTAAAAATGCGCCATAAAATTTTCACATCAACTCCCTCTCCCACGATGGCCTCTTTGCGCGTGAGTATTGGTCATAATTGAAGCCCAAGTTTGGGAATAGTTCACAAATATACAGTGAAATTCTGAGGGAAAAGAGAGAATTATAGTCTCAACAACACCAAATCATAATTGACATTCGTCATCTAATGTTGCCGTCAAAAATTAATTCTACAACTCTCTCTCTCTCTCTCTATATATATATATATCACGACCCAACTATGAACTATGCAGGGATAACATCCAAATCATGTTAAGCCACCAAAATTTCATATTTCATCGAGGTTGGTATTGCCAAAATATTTAATTAAAAAAAAACATTTGCATGATATTCACTGGTCTGGTCCACATAACAGATGTAGGGTATGAGGAAATTAAAAAGCAATATATATATATATATATATATATATCACGACCCAACTATGAACTATGCAGGGATAACATCCAAATCATGTTAAGCCACCAAAATTTCATATTTCATCGAGGTTGGTATTGCCAAAATATTTAATTAAAAAAAAACATTTGCATGATATTCACTGGTCTGGTCCACATAACAGATGTAGGGTATGAGGAAATTAAAAAGCAAAGTATCTCGAGTTATTTCTCTTCCCTATTGCATCTCATTCCATACATGTATATTCTAACTAAGAATGATTTGATTAGGAACAGGGTGACAGTAAAAACCCGGGGGGGGGGGGGGGGGGGGGGGGAACACGGGGGTCAAAATCTCAACATTCCTACTTTATTCACAGATTCTAACAGCTGAAGAGTGCTCGACAAACTTCTTTACATCTTGAAAGAGTGGCAATCAAACCTCAGCAAAATTCAACTGCAATTGATGAAACAATCTCAGTACAGTTATTCTAAAAAGGAGGGAGGGGGCATAAAGGAAGCAATTGATAGTTGGGGGAACTCATCCCTCATCCAAAGTCGGCAAGAGAATAAAAGGAAATAAGTCCAATAGAAAAAGTAAAGAGTGAAGATAGAGAAAAGAAGTGTTGAATGACAGATCACTTTCCCTGGTTTGGGTCCAAAAGGAAAATCCATCATTATCCTTCTCCCAATATTGAAGAATCCCAAACGAAAGGTATCATAAAAAATCAAAAACTTCTCCCCTCCCTTCCCTCTATTCCACCATGAATTTAGCAATAAACACCCAGAATGCAAAGAGCATAGGCACATTCTTAACTCACCTGAAATATGCCACAACATTGGAAGCAATAAGGCGCTTATTTGAGAAGTAGGGATGATGGTGCATAAAAACAAAAAAGAATTAGCCTTCAGAATAACCCTGATTCACCATATATTAACATACAGGATCCTTTGATAAGTTCCAGGATATCAGGACAAATCAAAAGATCCTTGGCCTTCACTGATTGCATAGAGTAGCTTCTTGTACATAATTTCCTGTTTTAAATTAGACATCAAAGTTCAGTCCAAATACTGCAATATCAGCGTGAATGAATATACACGCTTGGACAAAAATGATCCAAAAATTTCATCTGATGTTACCTTGGTAGAATAAGGAGGAAGTTTCAGGTAATTAGCACATGTCATCACACTGGGCAGGTCATCATCTGCTGACTCCAAAGGTCCATTCCCATTAGACGAAGCATTAGGCACAGTTGCTGATAGCTGCAATTGTGAGAAAAATGGTTTTGAATAATTAATTATATAAAGATGCTAGTACATTTTTCAACCTTCATGGATAACAAAAACTAAGGTGCTTATAATACATAATACTACCTCCAGTCCTTAGTATAAGATATAGCTTGTAGAGCAATTGGCACTTCCAAGCCAGAGGAGGTAGTATTTCTTATTCTTTGTTTTACTCAACTAAACTCTTCTATTCGCCAGGTGTATAACCCAGAAAGTAATTTCATCACTTATATTCTCACAACCAACAAAATAAGAACCAAGATATGAGCATAATGTTATTAATATCATAACATCCGAGAAATGAACTAGAGTATGACTGCCAATGGGGAGAATTCAAGTGCATTGTTTAATTTAAAAAACCACTACACACTGTACCATGCATGAAAAGAACATGAACTCATGTGATATGTAAACTGTGAATAAATTGATTAGTTAGGCTTAGTTAGTTAGTTGTTAATGAGTCTTGAAATTGGGTCTTGAGTTGTTGTCTATATAAGCCATACAACTCTACATTGTATTAGGTATGTATGTTTTAGTGAATGTGATGAGTGAATGAAATGCACAGTGATGTGATTATGTGTTCCTCTCCTC
This sequence comes from Acacia confusa, assembly GCA_037074495.1. NCBI lineage: Eukaryota > Viridiplantae > Streptophyta > Magnoliopsida > Fabales > Fabaceae > Acacia > Acacia confusa. The sequence continues at coordinate 37,449,061 of CM073502.1, read as the reverse complement.
TTTTTTTTTTTTGGGGGGGGGGGGGGGTTGTCCGCAGGAAAAAGGGAGACTTTTGTCCTCATCCAATAATATCTCATTAGAATACCTTTCTCACAATTGTCAACTTTGGATTCAGCACAGCAAGCCCACCAGGTGGAAGCCTAGGTGCTCCAGTAACAAATTGACAGAAGGCACGCTGCTGCTCAGGTGTAAACTCTCCCATAATTTCAAGTAACTGAAAAATAGAATCAAACATCTTAGGATCCAGTAAAGCTAGCCTGAAATTTTATTTGCAGATTATGATATATAATTGTAGTAAAGGGAATCGTACATTAACTATGGCAGGGCTCTTTGCAGTGTATCCATGATCAAATTTTATATGATCAGCAAGTGTCTCCACCTGCAGAATTAATGAAGGATTAGTGACCATCATACTATAGGCTAAGACAATAGCTGTTATTAGTAATTGCAAAAATGGCTAAAATTACCTCCCACAACTCTCTACGACCACAAAGCAAATAGTCCAGTTCTTCGGGTGTAAAAATATGCAAGGATGAGATATCAAAAACCTGAGTACAAAGACAACAAAAATTAAGGTTTGAATCTCAATAAACTGATAAAGATTGATGGTTTAAAGCTACTATATTGACAGACTAAGCAGAATAACAGAAATAATACTTTATATAAGCTTTGCTATTCAAAATGTCACAAAATACTCACAAAAAATTAGAACAGTAAGCCCCGGAAGATCTCATTGATGTCTTATCCAAGTGACAACATAAATTAGGTGGACAATCAAAAGCTTTAATTCAACAATTCAGCTTCCGAAAGCAGTAGGATGAATGCTTATTACTTATTAGTCATTAAACAAGAACAAGACCAAGTTAACCTTTCAATAAAATTGTTTGGCAGGGGACTGGAATCAAGGAGCAGGCAATGACCAAGAGATGAATAAAACAATGGCAACATTAATACAAGAAATTTCTGATCACAAAGATAACATCCTTTCATAGTTAAAGAAGCAACTTGCTCAACATTACCCAGCCAAATACACATTTATAGTGAAACAAATTAAGATTATCTAGTAGCATATAACCTGATTAAACCCTGCTCTAAATGCTTCTATCTGACGCGTGATCCCAGTCTTGAGAGTTGCATCAGCCACCAGGGATATATACTCCTCCAGATTATTGATATTAACCTAAAATTTTAACAGGAGATCAAAACATTTTCATAAGAAATAAAATTACTATCACAAATATAGACTGACTCAAGAGTTTAGGTGGCATACAATTTCATCTCCTGGCTTCAAAATGTACTCTGGGTAACCAGGAAGTGTAAAATCCAAGCAGAGATCTTCAATTGGGGCCCCACGAAAACCAAGGTTAGCAATTGTATCACTATGGTTACCAACAATGGATTCTAGATAATGTTTTCGGCAAACAAGGGCATTCAACTCGAGCAAAGTCTTTCCAGGCTCGGCATCAATGGAAAGAATGTCATGTAAATCAAGCTCCTGCAACAAATTATGAGGTGATTATCTCCGCTAAAAAAAAGATGCAAGAAAATTAACAATACATATGAAAATTATTATAAGAATATTAAACAACTACTTACCTGACCAAGAACAAGTTTATAAAAGGCTGCTGAGAAAGGTAGATCCAATAAACGTCCATCTTGAAGAGCCTTAGCCATTACACGGCCAACCAGCCGGAAATGCTCAATTACTTTAGAAAACTGGCTACCTTCTGATGCATCAGTGTCAGGAGCCCAAGGCCTAGGAAACAACCCAAGAGGAGCTTGGACTAGTTCAGCACCAGCAGAATTAAGCCCAGAGCCATCATTGTTCTTTATTTTCTGTTCATCTACATCAATGTCCATTGACTGTCTCTCCGAGGAATATGATCTCCACAGTTGTAGCTCAACTTTTTGTAGGTCGTGACTTAATAGCGTATAGAACTCAAGGGTGGGTCCCAATCCAGTACCAACTTCACCAAAATACTCTACTTCAAGTACAGCCTTTTGGCTAGAGTACATCTCCATTACCTTAGCAGCAGAATCCAATATGCGGTTCCTGGAAACTCGAACCTTCTGCCGCTGCAATCTACCTACCCTCACCTCTCTTTCATTTGTTGATCCATGACCATCAGCACCCTGCTGCTGCTGAAGACGATAAAGTGCACGAGATAACCCAAAGGCAGTTGAATAGAAGTATTGCCGTCGAGTCTCAAAAGGAAACAAGAATGGGCATGCTTTAGTAAGCTGGTAACACCATGATGGAAGACTCCCACTACATAAAGCAAGAGCATCTTGAATTTGCCTAGCCAACTTTGGAGTAAGCTTGCTGCTTATGAATTCCTCTGGTGGCACCTTAGAACTGCTGGTGACAACTAGCTCGTTCAAATCCAAGATTTTCCCCTCAGCAAAGCTATCAGTAAGCATCTGGACCCGCAAACGAGGTGCAAGTTGGTTCAAACCCTCCAACATCCGCAATAGTGCCAATATATTATAAGTAGGATTTGATTTTTCCAGATCACATGGCAGTTCTGCCTGCAATATACTATCTAGAATACTTGTCTGAGGCAACTTGGCTTCAGAATTAGAATTTGATGCAGATCCAGATTTCGTAGATTTTGAAGCAGTTGAGCTTGATCCTCCAGTTGGGGATCTATCTGTTTGGTTATCTGCCCTCTGATAAGTGATAGTGTAAACATCACCCCACAGCCTGCCCCCATCAGTCGACACATATTCACTGCCAGCAAACCTCTCATCATCATCTTCATCTAGCACAAGTTGTCTTTGAATTGCTTGATATATAGTCAAATGCCTATTAAGTTGCTTCCCACCAGCAGTAAATATCAACTTTTGAGGCTCATTATGACTTCCAAACAACGGTCGTCCATGCCGATCTCTGCCACCACGAATACCTCGGCTATTAGCGGATCCAAGTCCAGCCATGGCAGCAGCAGCAAATGACATGGCACCCCTCGTGCCAGAAGGGTAGACATTTCTAATATCAGTAGAGTCTAAACCCTTGAATGCACCAGCCTTGCTGCTAGAACCTGATGCTGCATTAGTCTGGTTATCACTTGATGCGGTAGCAACAGCACAATCCTCACCTGAGTCACCCAATCTAACATCTTGTACCTTATCAGGCAGGCACACAGGAAGAGAATCATCTCTCAGCACCTGCACATTGCTGGGAAAGTAAGAACATACATATAGACGTGAAAGTGTGCATTTCTCAGAGCTACCATCTATTTTTGGCCAAATCTCAACCACCTTCTAAAGCATAAAAAATAAACTGTTTGAGAAATTCGTACTTATAAAAATAGTGGTAGCACTTCTGTACAATCAATCAAATCCATAACTAAAATGGTAGACGAATAGCAGAACCTGTATAAAGCTAATAATGCCAGCTCTAGTAATCAAATGTATAAATGTCACTAAAAAGAAAGCATATTTCTGAATCGTGAATCTAAAACAAAACATATTGAACCACAGGATTAAGTAACAACAGATACATATGAAATATTAAATAAATATATTTATTCCTTCATAATATGAAGAAAATACCCAGGGAGTAAATCTAACCCAGGAATTAAGAAGAGGTTCAGAATAGAATACAAGAAAAATATATAAATTTCCACTTCAGGAGACTATTAGTGGTAACTGATATGTTATTGAAAACAACAACGATGGTGTAAGTATTTGACTTGAGTGAGACACAACTCAAAGAAAGGCACAGATGGGTTAGACAAGAAAGAAACATGTTTTTGAACATTCTGGTTCATGTTTAGAGGCCACTTAATTATAATTCCAGCTCTCAACTTGAACATATCAAATCCTCTGAATCACAAATCATGAGCAATAAACCAAAACCAAAAAGATCATGTTAAAATTAAAAAACTTGGATGAGTTGGCAGCATGTTGACTCAACAATTATGGGCCCTATGGATGAGTTGGCAGCATGTTGACACAACAATTATGGGCCCTTAATATACTGACTTCCCTTTTGTTTTAATTTATATTTACTGATTATGATTACCAAGCAAACCACAGCTCATCAACCAAGTTGGATGGTTCTAACAACCATTATTTTCTGAACTATAGCAAGAGTCGATTACATGGTGGACTAGATGCATCCAAATTAAAAGGTCAGATGTCATAAATTGTTTGGCCCCTAAACATTGAGCATAATTGTTAAAAGGAGACATAGAACAAACAAACAAACAAAACTATAAACTGCTTTGATGAAATACTAATAATGAATAAGACATTGATATAACCACTTGGAAAGAGATCAGATAACATACATCTTCATGGTCATCATCTGAGATATCATCATCCTCAATCACCAATGCCTCATCAATTTCAACAGGAGATACATCCAATTCTTCATCCTGGAATGGGGAAGAAAAGAGAAACTATTTTAGTGAATAGAATGCACAAAACAGGAAATTCCTGGTATTGCAGAAACATCTCTGAAGAGCTGCATGCAAAACGAAGATATAGCACAAGTATAAACACCATCCAGAAAATACTAATGGAAAACAACAGTATGCTATCATAAACTCAGGCCCAAACCTTCACAGCATACCTCAGAGGTAGAGTCACCATTTACAGACTTCATTTGAGCTTCCTTATTCAAAGCAGCTCTTCGAGCAGCATTTCTTGTTTGGGCTCCTCTAGCCTCCTCCTGCGCAGGCTTTAATACAGCTTTTCCTTTGTCCTTAGATGAACTCGCACTTTTTTCTTGAGATGTCTCCTTTCTGGGTGTATCACCTATATTAACAGCTGTTCTGGACCTGGTTGAATGACGGCGTGTAGTGGAAGGAGTAGAAGTAGGGGGAGATAAACCACTAGCTCCAGCAGTTGTACCAGATTCAGAATTTCCAGCAGCTGTAGTAGACTTCTGACCAGATTCACCCCGCTGGATACGAGGCCAAAGAAATTCTTCAATAGCTGCTAAGCTTGCTAATGGGTCAATTAAGACAACATTGGATGAATAATCCCTAAGTGTCTTTTCACCCTGAGCACGACAAAGACGCAACTTGAAGGGGTGAGACAGAGCACTTAATCCAGAGGAGAGACGAGCACTTCCACTAGATGACCTAGATGAATGGCTCAGCACAACTGGAAAACGCTCCAAAGAGGACAGAGCATTTTGAAGCTTTTGAACCAAGACAGTCATAGCAATCATAGGCCCCTCATCAATGCTAGAGGGTAAAGCAACAGCAACAAATGACTTGAATCTTTTAAGTGCCTGTTGGCGAAGCTTGGGCAGGCTTGTTTCTGAGATTTGATCTTTAGAGAAGTGGCCACAGGAAAAGTAATTCAACAGAGCCGCAACAACACCACTGCCAATAAATTCAAACGTAGATACACCATCTCCTTTGCCAAGTTCCTTCAGCATGTCAGATATGACCTCCATCAAATACTCCTCGTTAATTGTAGAGTTATCTTCCAAACCAGATCCAGAAGCTTTAGATTTTCCCTTCGCTTTAAGCTTTTGGTCACCAACACTACCATTCAATTTGGTGCAAAGACTTTTCAGATGCAACAGATCATCAGTAACACCTGCTTCAACCGCCCCAGGATCTGAAGGAAAGTACTTGTCTTTGAAAGCTCTAGCAGCTGAGCTTACAGACATTCGAAGAGTAGAATTAACTGTAGGAATCTCCACTGAACTTGGAGAAAAACCTACATTTACTGAAACAGAACTCTTCACATCATCTGAAGGGTTTACATCTGGATTTGAACTACCACCACGTCGACGATTCCGTCTAGAGCGAGATGCCACACCAGATATTGTATCATTGTTGTTATCAGCAGATGGTTGGGTAGAAGCATTAGTAGAGTTGCCAGCTAAAATAAGTTGGTCAACAGCATGGACAACGCCTTCTCTAATAAACATCTTAGAGAATGTCCCAGGAAGCTTTTCCATAAGAACTTCCGCAATTTGCAATGCAGGAACCAGAACAAGTGGATCTTTCCATGCCAAGACACCAGCTAGAAAGCTAGAAGATCATATAAATAAATAACATATAAGTTTTACCCCCAAAAATGTATTAGTTCTATAATTCTACAAAACAATTATCACATCAAGCAAACAATTAAAATTCTAGTTATTGATACCTTGATATGTTTGTCACACTCAACAACGATTGGATCATCTCAGCAGTGCTGAAATACATCAATTTTCCAATCACGGAAAGACATTTATGCCGAACGGGGCCATTGACACTAGAACCATATATCTGCACCCAAAGCAAGTCAATGCTACTTATAAATCACCAGTATGGAAGAAAAACAATGAAGACGACCACACAAAATGCAGCAGTTTCTTCTTTAACAAAAATAATTTACGTATCAAAATATGTCTTTTCATAGGAGCAAGTAATTCAAACCTGTATCAAAACTGGGAGAAGATCCACCCCAAATTGTTTAAGTAGCTCCGGTTGATCATTTAATAATTTCTCCCGAGCTGATATCTCAGGAGTATTTCCATTTGAGTCTTCATGTTTACCAGAACTGCTAACAGGAGACTTTTTCACAACAGAACCTTTCACAAACAAGTTGGAGCTAATTGGAAGGGAGATTGTTCCTTGAGGCAACGGGGGCAGAAGCTCATTGGCTAGGTTTACAATCTCAAAAATCTATGTAAAGAAGAATTATAACAAGTTTATCATTCCGCAAAGGTAAGAGAAATAAAACAGTCCAAGTATGTAGATCATGTATTCAATATCTGAATCTATCACAAAGAACCATAGGAAGACAATACTACATATAAATGATGAAAGCTGAAAAGAAAGACTTGCAGGCAGACTCTACCTGCTCTGGTGGCCTACTCAGTGCAGGTGAAACAGAGGCATTAGCAGAGGCTCCAGAACCAGATAGTATATCTTTAAGTATACCACTTATACCAAGGAGAAGCAATGTTTTTGCTCCAAGAGGAGAACCACTTGCACAAGTGGAAAGAAGACGAATTAAACCCTGCATATGCTAATCAAGTCAATAACCAAACTCTAAATGCAGAAGCGTCAGATTTAAAAGCCAAAATCTTACAGTATAAGTAGATGTGGTGAGAGAAGCCTGTCCACCACCAGAACTACTGGTGGAAATGAGGGACGCAGCTTGGGTTACCAATCCATGATTGCATAATTCATCCAATTTGTCTGGAGATGATGCAAATGCTTCGGCAATTCTAGTCAAACAAACAGAGGCATGGTCCAGAACCTACAAAAATAATTGCCAGTGATAAAGAAATCTGATAATTGCCTATGAATGCGCAACCTAGTTCCCTGGCTTTCCCAATACCACCTTCACTTTGTTTTCTGAAGTGCAGCTGGCATGTTTGCAAAGCCAGATGGAGCTTATTGTCATCGTAAGGTTGACATCAAAATATACCTTGGAATCAGGATACTGAAGGAGATTTGTCAAAAGTGGCACAGCTTCCATCACAAAGTCAGCTGCATCTGAAGGGAGCTTCTTACACATATTTGCAGCAGTAGACAATGCCACCCGCTGAAACACATTTTAAATTAGTATTAGCTTCTCACCAAAATTGATGTACAAGAGCTGTGCGCATAGCATTCGTTGATGACTTACCTGAACACCGGTTGAGAAGAAATCCAAGTAAGAAAGCACAGCCATAAGAGCACCGGCTCTGAGGCAGGCAGTTGGGTGCTCTTGAGATATCTTCTTCAGAGCTTGAAGAGACTGTATATGTCAACAATAATACTTGTCAAGCATTCAGGACTGCCAAGGTTTTTTTTCCAAAAAAATGACGTCCCAAGAGTATCATACCCAGATTAACGGGTTATGATATATCATATACATATCTACGTTAGTGTAATAGAAATAATGCACTGCCCTGTGAACATAGTTATACTTAGTTCTAGCATGAATTACACATCAGAATAATTCAAGAACAAAGTAACAAGCTAATGATAACTAAAATCGAAATATCTGCTCTGAATTCCCATATATGGTTCCCAGCAATCAAATATTGATGGACTAGAAAACAACCTGCTCAGCTAAGTCCATATATTCTATGGTAAGCAATCTTGCGCAGAAGTTAGTCACTGCACCATAATGCACAACGGCAGCACAAGATGAAGGGAGCACATCACAGAGATGGGTTAGCGCCCTGGCTGCTAGGAGCATGATATCAGGATTGCTCTCATGGTTAAGCAACCCCACGAGTACAGGAACAAAAGAATCGACAGAAAATGTACTAAGTGATTCTTCGGTCCCAATGGAAAGCATTTCGCATAACTGAGTCAGTGCCTCAACCTGCCGACCTTCTTCCCCATCGGCCCGCAAGCCAGATAGAATTTTCTTTAACCTGCCACTCTGGTGGGACGTTGATGCCGAACCTGATGCCGGAATCAGATCATCTAAACCGGCACCAAGTTTACGAAGAAGCCCTTGAAGTGCACTACTCGCGGATGTCAAATTCTGATTGAAAATTCCAACACCGCCTTCACTGTCGTTATCATCGTCATCCCCCGCCCCTCCACTTTCAATGTTCAATCCTAAGCTCCTCTCAGAGTCCCTTTCTCTATCCCTAATCCTAACATCATGTTCTTTTTCCTCCCCTTTATCCAAATTGTCCCTGTCTATATTCTTCCCACGGCGATCACGGCGTGACCCGGATGGTTCATTGGTCGAGTCCATCGGAGCAGAGTTGTTAGACGGTAACACTTCGCGAGTCCTAGATGCACGAGAACGAGTCAAAACGGAATGAACTGTAGCGGTGGGGTTCGAAGAAGAAGTAGTAGCAGAAAGACGAGCGCGCTTGCTGGAACGGGTAGTAGGACCCGATGACGACGATGAAGGGGCAGCTGAGGAAGCCTCCGCCCGCTTCCGGCTCCGAGTTTCCATACAAAGACCCACCCACCCCTCGATTTGTCAACTCGCTCGCTGCCGAGCGGCAATCACAATGTCATGGATCGAATAATCCGAGGCATATATCTTAACCTTGATTGAACCCCGTGAAGGCGAGATCGCACGTTTTATTCAATCAGCTCACGAACTGCAAAAACCCCAATTCAGAACCCCAGATTCTTCACGCTTCCACCAGCTTCTAAAGAATCGCAAACAATTCCCAAATAGAAAGAGCCCCCTACAAATTTTTACTTGGAGCAATTACCCGTCTCTGTGACAGAATCTAAACTATATCCTCTGGAAATTCGGGCAGGTGCAATCAATTAGAAACTCTCAATTATACTAGTTTATTACCAGCGAAAACCCTAGCTTGACGAGGAACGGAAGGAGGAGAGACAATCCTTTTATACGCAACCTTAATTTGTCTCCTTTCTAAGAGAAAAGTAATACTGTAATATAGAAAAGAATATTTTATCGACAAATTTAACTCCTTTATTGAAATATTGATGAGAGAAAAATATCTTTAATAAACAATGTCAACATCTTTTTTAATAGGTGAAATGACATATAAATAACTTTAAAAAATATTTTCAATAATTATAATATTAAAAAATGCTATGTTTTATTTGTTCTTTTTGAAATCACATTAATGCCCTCCCCACGTCTTTCCAGATACTTCACTCTTAACCCCTAAAAGGTCATAACCAAAATCACCGAAGACCACAATGGCACACATAAATCACCTGCATTATCTCATGTTCACAATAATAATAAGTATGTGCAAATCTTCTTTTTATGAAATTGTCATCTTCAACCCACCCACGAGAAAGCTTTTGCCGGTGATGACCAATCTCCTTTGTTGTCTCCACTCCTCTAATTTGTCATCACTGAGATTGCAATTTTAGAGGGAGGGGAGAAAAATGCAAGTGCTTCCCCCCAAGATTATCTAATGCCGATGATCACTAGAGCTTCTGTGTCAACTGGGGCATGTCATAAGTGAAACATTGGGGGGAGGGATTCCGTTTGGGGGCCAAAAAAAAAATAATAATAATGTGGCCATTTATGTTATTTCCTTGTAATTTTATAAAGGATAAATCAGACCTATCATTTTATCTAGTATAATGAATATTGTAAATACCTTTATGTTTTTTTCCTATTTTTAAAGTTCCATATCTGCCATTTTCCTATTTTAAATATTAATAAAATTATGGTTAAAGTATATTTTTAATCCTTTGAGTTTCACATGAGCTATACTTTTAATTCCTTAATTTCATAAACTATACTTTTGGTCCTTTACTTCTAACACCGTTAATGTTACAAATGAAAAATGTTAACGCAATAAACTCAACTGATGATTGTGCAACTGATAGAGCATATTTAAGTTTTAATTTTTTAATGTAATTTATTTATATTATTAAACTAAAATAAACTAACAAATCGTTGCAAATAAAATTCAGATTTTAATATTTAAATTATTAAACTAGAATTTTTAGATTTAGACCATTAAACTAAATTTTTTTAAATATAATTGGGGTTTTGATAATGATTACTTTGTCAAGGATTTAAATATTTTCAATTTCTATATATTTTAAATTTTAAATTAATAAATTTTAATTACACAATTAAAATTTAAAATTACATAGCCATCAATTAAATTTGCTACGTCAGCGTTTTCTGTTAGTAACATGAACGGTGTTAAAATTATAGGACCAAAAGGATACCTCATAAATTTAAAGAACTAAAAAAGTACTTTATCCTAAAATTATAGTAATGTTTTTCTATTTACACCCGCCATATAATTCATTTCTCGTCAACCCATGGCATTCATTTGGTTAATATACTACTCCCTCTGGTCTTAATTACTATAAAACATAATTGACTTTTTTTTGTAGAAATTAAGAAAGTTAATTAAATTACTTTAAAATATTTTTATTTATATTTTTTTCTTCAAACTAATTAGTTTGACTAATAAACTATGGGAATATCATTTTTGTCTTACGTCAAAACTACGTCGTTTTGGCTCTTTTTTAAATGAAGAGATGAAAGAAAAAGAAGAGAAAACAAAAAAAACAAAACAAAAAAAGAGTAAAGAAAAAAAACCAAAATAAAAAAAAAACCAAAACGACTTAGTTTTGATCTAAAGCAGAAAATTTTTTCTACCTTAAAGGCAGAAATGATATTCCCATAAACTATTATATAATTTAAAAATACATAACATATGAAATGATTAAGTAACTTATTTAGCTTCCTTAATCCCTTAAAAAAAGTCAACTATGTTTTATAATTAGGAGCAAAGTAGTAATATATTTTCAATTATAATGGATGGGATACATTTGCATATAATTCAAATAAACTACAATCTATATATAGCATATAATGCATCACAGCCTATTTATTTATATTTTATATTGACATTGATGAGGGGATTCAACATATCTCTAGCTCTTAATATAAATTTTAATTCGTGGTATAAATTAAAAAACCAGAAGTAGCATGTTGTATAATCCTTCATGCTATATCTCGTGTATATGGTCCCCTCAGACTTCTCTTAAATTTGTTTTGTGGGAATGGTTGATCAATGTTGCTAAGATAAATTGACCTTCCTTGGATCATTCTAGAAGACTTCAAGCAGGTCTTCTCTTTATCAGATAAGAAAGGAAATATTTGTTCTTCTTCTGGGATGGCCAAGTTGATTAAGTACGTTAATTCTGCTAATCTGATCAACATTAATCATCAGAGACCTGCGTTTCCTAGGACAAATAATAGTGGAGGTGAAGATAGTGTTATGGAAAGGCTTGATCTGGCTTTTTGCAATAATCTCTGGTTAAGAGCCTTCCCCCTAACATCTATAAACAGTCTAGTTCTAGCTACTTCAGATCACAGTCCCATATGGTATCTACTGAAATTCCATTTAAGAAGGATAAATTTAAAAGGTTTGAATGTTTTTGGTATCAATTTGATAAATGCTCTAAAATCATTCAACACTCCTGGTCTCAAAATGTTCCTGGTTCGTCCAGAGCTTTTACTGCAAGCTGAATCGCATACTTGCTTCTTTGTACTCATGGAGTAGACCTCATATTTGGGTACCTGGATTGTCAGAGAAATCAAAGGATCAAGGTTTGCTTCAGAAGTGTTTTGTGCTCGGGAGAAACCTCCCAGGGTTGTTGTGGATCCACCTGTTTTTATAGGAGACTTAAGGGATTGGACCATTGCGATTAGGAAAGTCAAAAGGAGGAATCTCCCAAGTGTCATGGAATTGTCTTATAGGATAAATTGGCTATGCATCACTTTGTATGGATAAGGAAATTTGCAGATAAAAGTTTGTTCTATCTATTATGTTGCAGGGCTGGTCTTTCTTGGATTGTAAATTATGATCCTTCTCCTCAACTGAGAACAAAACCGCTCCAAGTTGTTTGTGCAGAAAAGATGTTTATCAGACTACATGATTCCTTCAATTTGTCCAACAGAACAATTGAGAAGGACAATGTAGCTTTTCTTAGCTCTTTCACTAATTACAGAGTTTTTGTAATCTCGTCTTTTTTTCTTTCTAATTTAGTATACGGTAATTGTTGTAATTTTTCTTTTCATATATTGTAAAAACACTGTCATTGTACTCTTAATATCATTTTGATCCTTGATTAAAAAAACAAAAGCATGTTAGACAAAAATATTTTTTATCATCTTATCATTCTCAGTAAGTGATGGGTAGCATGCCATTTTTTTCACAAAAACCTGTAATTGCACATTGTATATTTACTGTTGTACTTTTTTATGTATTGCATTCCTTTATTTGGTAATTTCCAAACCTAGCTTTCAAACACTATTAATTCTATCTATTTTGCATCGATTAATACTCATTCACCCCTCCTTCTCATCCCTATTCTTAAAACCCACATTTTATGAACTCATTTCTATTCCCTCTGCCCACCTTTATAAACTCATTTTTATCCTCTCCTTGCTCCCATATTTCAACACTTGTTTCACATATATTCAATCATAGTAATCTTATTTGGTGGGATATACCTGGTCCTTTTTTTGACAGATTTAGAGTCTAAGCCAACTGCATTGAGGTTGAGTTGATAACCGTGGCATTTCCTAAGTATTTTATTTTATATTGTTGAATTGATACAATACATCTTCTAATGTGGAAGAAGTGCATCAATTGTAGAAAATGTGTGATAAAACTGTGTGTGATTGCAAAAGATGTAATATGTTACATGATATGATACTCATGAAGTCATAAATTATATGTCTATTTTATTTATTTCAAACTTATTGTCTTCTTCTTCTTTTGTTTATGGTGAATTTATTACATAACGTAATTGGAGTCTGTCTTGATTCTTCGATGTCGCACGAGTGCTTTAGAGAATTTATCGAATTCTATTTACGTTAGAATTCTTTTATTATCTATAAGAATTATTTGGAATGGAATGTGACCTTCCATTTTAAATTCAACTTTCTAATTAGGCCTCCAACTATTCTTTGTTAGATTGGTTCCTGCAATAATTCATTGAGGATGTTAGCTAACTGGGTTAGAATTCATGGAGCTCAATGCCTATTACAATTCGAGACAATGTCAAGTTTAATACAAGGCAAAATTTTTAATGGAAAGCAGGTAAAGAGGAGGAATAATGTCAAGACTCTTAAAATCTTTTCACTTAAAAGATTAGTCCTTAAGTATGCATGTATTCATGCTAATTACCCTCCTTCTTAATTAGGCCGTGACAATTTTTTTTTTTTTTTTTTGCTAACATCCATTCATTTAATGGGTATCGGTGATACTTACTTTCAAATATTTTTATGTTTTATGAGACACAATCAACATCATAAATATATCTCGTATATCGTGAAATCACTTAAAATAATTTTTTTTCCCTACAATAAATTATTGAAGGCATAGTTTTTTGTCTTATAACAAAATTTTGAGAGAGAAGTTAAACTCACCTACAGTCTAAGAGCAAAGGCCCTAAGTCTATTTCATGGAGGGATTTAGAATTGAGAGTTCACATCTATTCACCTTAGCTTGGATTACCCCTACTTTGCAAGTTCTAGAAGGTCTCCTCCAACGTCATCACTATGTTAGGATTCAAACCCCCTCCATTTTGTTATAGTTTCTAAATCTCTAACCGTTGAACTTATAAACGAGAGGTTATTGAAGGTATAATTAATTACCACGCCCCCAAACATTTTTACCAAATAAGGCTATATCCTCGTTAATTGGGCCTCCATCTAAGGATTTTGGGCCAGATAAGTTTATGCCCATTAATTTTTTCCCCCAGAAAGGTATATGCTAATTAGTAATTAGCCAGTTCTTATCATTTTTTTATACAAAAATCATTTGTGTCAGAGAAATGTTTGTATATTGTGAGATTCTTATCCGAAAGGGTGACTCATATCATATTTTATATTGGGCTTGTTTAAGTTAACGGTAAAAGTTATGATTTAAAAACTATCTGACTTAAAAAAAAACTCGGTAGGAAAAAAGTTAGATTATAAATAATTTTTTATACAGGGTTATAGATAATGATTTTACGTTTGAATTGATGGTAGTTGAAGTGACAAGATTCATGTCAAAAAGCTGAGAGCTTTTTGAAAAAAAAAACTCTCTAGTGGAGCTTTTTCCATAACGGGTTTTTTGAGCTTTAAATTAAGTGAATTTAAGTTCAACCCAAACGAAATCAAAATCAACTAGCAACATTAACTGACTTTTTTTTTTTTTAAGTTACAGCATAAAAAGCTCCTTACGATGCACAGGCCCATTTATTGGAAAATGAGGCAGTTATGCTGAAAGGGCCCACTGAGAATATTATGTTTGACAATTTAACAATGGTTCACGCATGTGTCGGAAGCACATTGTAGTTTTATAATGGCACTTGGTGACAAAAACTTTAATTCCCATATGTTAACTCGTTATCAAATCAAATACGATTGGTTTTGGATTAAAATATTTGTATACTTAAAAAGGCAAGACATATGACGACACTTATTCCATCATACTTACATGATTTGATTTACTAGAAAAAATATTTTATGATCTTAAAAGTTTTTTTATGATTCTAAAAAAATATTTTAAGTTATTGATTAGTATTGAAAAAAAATACTTTATGATCTTAAAAAATTATTTTAAAATCTTACAAAAATATTTTAAGCATTGACTAAAAATACTTTAAGATACTAAAACATTATTTATGATCTTAAAAAAAATATTGAAGTACCTGAAATTTTTTAAAAAATTTTAAAATGATTTTTTAAAATCATAAAATATTTTTTTAATACTCGTCAATATTTTGAAGTATATTTTAAATATCAGTCAACAATACAATAAAATATATATTATTTTAAAAAGGGCACCAACTCAATGTTTTACTCTAAAATGGCACCATTATTTTAAGCTTTAATCTAAAGAGGTTAGCTGACGCTAAGCCCAGCAAAAGAGGGAATGAAATCCTCTCATTGACCTACTTTCTTATTATCTCTCCTTATCTGATCTAGGCTGTTGATTAGAAAAGTGAGAAAAAAGTTAAAGTAACAGTGTATTGATTGGACGGATATGATTTAAAAATAATAATAAAAGGATAATGAGAGAAACTCAACCTACCCAAAAAAGAAGAGAGCAGCCTCCTTGTAAGGGTTCGTACACCTTTTCTTAATTCATCGTGCCCATTCCTCTCATTGGCTCTTTCTCTAACTTCAGTAACACCAAATTTCATCCCCCGTCCCTTATAACTCCTCCTTCTACCTCGTTTTATTCCTCGGCCTCCTCACTAGATGTTTCTTCACTCAAGTTCCATCTTGCACCTTCCATAATCCGTAATATCCTCATCAATTTGCTTGTCTCTTTGCTTGTCTGCTAAAACAGAGGACTACTCATTGGCTTAAACAAATCTATCACCATGATTAAGACTATACATCCTTATTCCAAATTTCTGTCTTAAATGCTTAGATCTCTGTACGTTTATTGAATAGAGTTTGTGAGTTTGATTTGATATTGAGTTTAGTGTGAAGAAGGTGACATGTGGGGTTGTGAATTTCAAACCAGAACTTGGCGAAAACCAAGTTTTGGCTATCTTAGCCGCCGTGTAGTAGCAAATCCCGTGAGCTTGGAACAACTAAGCAAGCCCTTCGACTTCCCTGCTGGAACCAGTAACTACGGTGGCGGAGGGCGGCACCTGTGATGCCATGGTGTACTCGAGAAGTGTAGGGCGGCTAAGTGCGGAAGTTGAGAGGATAGTGCGGGCTCCCACTTGAAAATGCTGGTGGGAACATCGCATTGAAAACATAGTTTTTACCTAAAAAAGAAATGGAAAGAGAATGAAAAATCATAAAAAGTAAAATCGTAATACAAGTAATAAAACGTAGTTTTTACTTACATATATATATATATATAAATTCAAGAAAAATAAGGTGATAAGTAGATGTTTTATAATTAAATTAATATAGATTCTGAGATATATTATATTAAATTTATTAATATTTTACTTATTTAATTATCTTTTATATGTTCATTCATCTTTTAATTAAATATAGGATAAAAGAATATTATAACATAAAATTTATTGATATTCTATTTTATTGTGCAGGGGATATTATGTGATATAAGAGAGGCAACAAATTAAATTGAAAATGATACAATACAATATAATATATTATATTAGAAGTGATGTGGTTCAAGAGGTTGATCACACATAGTGAGCAAAGAGTCAAAAAGATATGATATATCATATCTTTAGTGAATTGAAGGAGAGATGCGTGGAGCCCAAGGAGAAATGCGTGAGGTAGATCACAATTGGTTTTTCCCCCACATTTTTTGCAAAAATGCAGCGTTTTTACGCTTTTACGTTTAAACGCTGCGTTTTTACTCTGAATCCGTTTTTTCCACAACGAAATATGTTTAACCCAAAATAAAATGTAAAAACAGCGTTTTTACCGTTTAAAACACATTTTTTACTACCATGGTAGGGAATGTTTCGGGATCTATGGGGAAGACAAAATAATAATCAGAAAAAATGGAAAGCAAAGTAGCAATTGAGAGAAATGACAATGGCTTTTTTATAACATTAATCCAAACACAAATTATATTTATAATATAACTTTTTTTACCGGGTTTCTAAAAAAGCTAAATTGTAAATAAGCCACCACTCCTACCGCTTCCAAACAGACCCAATAGTTTATAGGGTTTAGTCGAAGGGAAATGTTGTTTAGGGAGAGAGAAGTAGCAGGAAGAAGACAAGGGCATTTATGTCATTTTATTTTTATTTATAAAAAGACAAATTAGCCTTCGAACTCATAAGTTATTATGAATGTTGAGAGTATCTTTCTAGAACATTTTTAAAATTCTTTATAAGGGATTTTCTCTTAAAAAATTTCAGTTATTTTTTTTAAAAAATACCATTTGAATTAAAAAAAAACTTTAAAATTTCTACTAAATTAGTAAAATGGGTTAAAGTCCAAATTTGCCACGGAAGTTTTGCAAATGGAGCGTTCAGTACCCGAAAGTATTCGTGGTATCAAATTTACCTCGGAAGTATTAAAATGGTACTAAATATACCTAAAACTGACGTGGCAAACAGATGTTTGACATTCCGTCAATTTTGGGTATATTTGGCCCCTTTTTAATGCTTCCGGGGTAATTTTGGTACCATTTTAATACTTCCGGGGTAAATTTGGTACCATTAACAGACCTAGCAAACGGATGCCAAAAACGTAGCTCACAAACAACCTTCTGTTTTAGCTTCAGTTTTCAGCTTTGCTTTCGGATTCATTTTCAACGCCTAATAAATGGCACAAAGACGAGAGAGAGACCCCTTTAAATAGAAATTCATCGGCTAGATAAAACACAATGGTCCAGACGCATGAACTGTCAAATAAAGAGCACAGGGCTCGAGAGGTAAGGCTCATCGCAGATCAACTGCTCTTGCGCATTTGGTTGGTTTGTGTTTCACCGTGATCTCTGCTGATTTGGTTACTAATACGTGATCTGTTCTGCTTCACATAATGGCGCTGGATCTGTTTACATAAAGTTGCTGGGTCAAAACGAGAGGGAGTGAGGATGACAGAAGATTAGTAAGTATATGGATTAATGTATGGGCCGAGAAGAATGGTGCTGGAATCCAAAGAAAGTGAAGCTTGCTAAAAACAAAAAACAAAAATCTGATGTGTCTATATGATGTGACAAAAGTCCAAGGTAATTTTGGTACTAAAAAAAACTTCCGGGTGCTGGACACTCCTTTCGAAAAACTTCTGTGGCAAATGGTGCTGGGATCCAGACAAAATGAAGCTTGCTAAATATATATATATATATATATATATATATATATATATGTATGTATGTATGTATGTATGTACGACGTGTTCATATGATGTGGCAAAAATCCAGGGTAAATTTGGTACCCAAAAAAACTTCCGGGTGCTGGACGCTCTTTTCGAAAAACTTCCATGGCAAATTTGGACTTTAACAAAAAAAAAACATTTCCTACGTGGCTAATAGACGTTTGACGTTCCGTCAGTCTTGGGTATATTTGGTCCCTTTTGAAAAACTCCGGGGTAATTTTGGTACCATTTTAATACTTCTAGGGTAAATTTGGTACCACGAATACTTCCGGGGTGCTGAACGCTCCATTTGCATAACTTCCGTGGCAAATTTGATATTTAACCCTTAGTAAAAGTATAAATAAGTGATCTAGTAGGGATTTAAAATTTTAAAATTTGAGTGTTGACAATTTGAAAATAAGAATTAACAATTTAGATATAAAGATCTACAATTTAAAATTCTCAAGTTGTTAATCATTTAATTGGTATTTTTAAGTTGTTATTGTCTATATTTAAGTTGTTAATATCCAAATTTTAAAGTCTTAGATTTTTACCAAATCACATATTTATCATTTCGCTAATTTAGTAGATATTTTGGGGCTTTTTGTAATTCAAACAGTATTTTGTTCTCATTTTTCCTTAATTTATCTTACACTTTTATCTTATATATTCTTTTTATTAAAATTTTATAATTCCACCTTTTCACTTTTTTTTAATCCAAGCCGTTAATAAAAGGAAGAATTTTAGTTAGCCCAATGGGTGTGACATAATTTTTGTCAACCACTAAGACTTTTTGAAATTTCATTATACCCCTTATAGGTTAAAATGAAATTAAGTTATGGGATGAAAATACAATAATACTTTTACTTTATTTGTCTTATAAGTTATCTTATTTGTCTTGTCAATTATCAAAATGTTTTGAATTCCTTATATTCTTTTAAATCCTTTTATTTATCTCTTAAATGTTTATATTTGTCTTATAAATGATCAAAATATTTTTAATTTCATACTATGTCTGGTCCTAAATATATGACATAGTTTATAATACAATTTGTATTATAAACTATGTCTTATATTTAAAACCGAAGGAGTATGTTCTTTCAAATCGTTTTATTTATTTTATACATGTCATGTTCTTTCGAATCTTTTTATTTGTTTTATACATGTCTTCATTTGTCTAGTAAATACGCTTATTTATCTTGCAAATTGTCTTCTGTAAAGGAAAAAGAGGGACACCATTATATTTTCAGTCACAAAATTTAATTTCATTTGAACTGGTGTACAAAGTTTCAGAAAGTTGGGACGGAGTGAAATTATGTTACATCTTTTGGGGGTTCAATTGAATTTCCCCTCAGTAAAATTTTCCTTCCTCCCGTCCAAGTCCTTGATATATTCGAGCTACGAGCCAAGTTCAAGAACCACGCTGGGATCACGTGACGTGTGCATGTAACGCAAATGCGATTTCATTTGTTATCGCTCATTGTTCTTTTCTTTATGACCCTCTGCCGCAAGAATTTACGACTACAGGACGATATCCTTCATTTCTTTATCATCTGGATTATTTGACGATGGAATGGTGATACGAGGAGAACACGAATACTTTGCAAAATGACGATTCTGTGATATGTGCTTTAACTAGTGGACATTATTGAAGGAGCCAAAGCCTGATCTAAATGGTTTGTTCGTGAGAAAGTATTTGAGATGGGTTTCTTCAGCACTTTATTCGGAGTTTTTGGATTCGGAATTGGGATTTCAGTTGGTCTTGTTATTGGATATTTTCTCTTTATTTACGTTCAATCCAGTCATGTCAAGGTTTGTCCATGATTAAATCTTCATGCATTATCGTGTTTTATTATTACGTTGTTGTACATTGACCCTTTTTTCTCCTCCTACTCTTTTTTATAATCGACAAAATGCGGTTTTCTGATTCAAATCATGCCTTTCTCTTTTCTTTCTAATTTTGTTGTTGTTCCATTCTCACAATGCCAGAGGTAATTAATAATAAAGAGTCTTACTGCTCTAATATGATATTCGATTATTTTCCCCTTCTTTTACCTGTCTTTATATTTGATTGTTAGCATTCATGCAGCTATTGGCTCATGCATACTCTTGAAATGGGATTCTGTCTCTTCTCAATTATATTGACTGCATTGCAGGATTAGTAAAGGAATTAAGAAAATAGGGAGTACTGACATACTAATATATAATGAGATCATCTATCCAAGAATATAATGTTCTACTTCTTACGTAAGTTTAAAACCAAAGAATCAACCTAACCCATTTGCAAGAAAACCCAAAACAGAAAAGGTTAGAGAAGACTAATTAACTGTCATCATATTAAGATACAAATAAAAGGTAACCTGGGAAGAACATCAAACACAGCGCGATCTTGTGTTGTGAATTTCTATGACTTTCAACAGTCTTTTGTATTGAATGTACTACGTGGGTATAATGGATACCTTGCTGGCTTGGACAGGATCCTGAGATTAGTCCATTGGCCAAGCAAGATGAAGACAATTTGCAACGAATTATTCATGAGATTCCAATTTGGCTGAAAAATCCAGACTTTGATCGGGTAATTAACCAATGTATTTGACATGTTTCTCCATGTTATATTTAATGTGAGTCCTTTTGACTTGGAGTACAAATACACTCCTTTTTGTTTCTGCCTTTTTATAGGTTGATTGGTTAAACAAGTTTCTTGAATACATGTGGCCCTACCTTGACAAGGTGTTTTTCTAATTTGTTCTCAATAATAATTCACATCTATCTTTGTGTTTCTCCTGATCCTTTCTTCTCGTGTATCCGTGTTTTTTTTTTGGCTTGATTAGGCAATTTGCAAGACTGTAAAGGGTATTGCAACACCCATAATAGATGAGAAGATAAAAAATTATAAAATAGATTCAGTTGAGTTTGAAAGCCTAACACTTGGGACCTTACCTCCAACTTTTCAAGGTTAGTTCCGGGACATGGTATTGTTACTCTCTTAAAGCTGTTGATTAATGTTCGTGAGGCCATATACACCATTTTTTTATAGTAAACATAATTAATCCTCTTCAAGTCTATATCCCATTCTTAAATTTAACTTCAAGCAGGAATAGGAAATTTCTTGTGGACACTAAATCTAATATGAGGAGTTGAGGTAACTGATTTTACCTCAACCATGAAAACAAAGAGCTACAACAAAATCTGAAAAGAAATTACATGGAGACAGAGGGCAAAAGAAAAGGAAGGGAATAGAGGAACTACAACTGCATTTCATCATAGTTTTCTTTCTGGTCCGAAGCTTTTTTCTGTAGCTGATATCGAATAGTTTATGTCATGCTTTTTACTATCCTTGTTCATACTTGCAAATTATCCAAGATTGAAGCACCTGATAATGTTAGTATTTTCTTTTAGAAATGAGATTCTTTCTTCTCTGCATACAAAGGATAGTGGCACTTGTATTATTTGTTTTTTGTTTTTTGTATTTGACTGGGTTTGTCATAATGATTTGATGCATGAATCTTGTCAATCCCTTGGTTGATTGCATTTCTTGTTGTTGGTAGGGATGAAAGTCTTTGTGACTGATGAGAAGGACCTGATGATGGAGACTTGTTTAAAATGGGCTGCAAATCCTAATATCATTGTTGCTGTTAAGGCATTTGGGTTGAAAGCAACCGTTCAGGTTCCACTTTTATTTTCTTGTGTGAGAGAAAGAGAACGGAACAAAAGGTGATGCTAACTTTAATTTGCTAAGCATTTTGTATCCTTTCAGGTGGTCGACTTGCAAGTTTTTCTTTCACCACGGATCACATTGAAACCTTTGGTTCCAACATTTCCTTGCTTTTGCAACATTTTTGTGTCTCTCATGGAGAAGGTTTGTAATTATTGTGTGATTTGCTTTTCACACTTAGGAGATTGAAGGATGACATTGAAGCAAAGAAGAAATACTAATATAATTGATCCTTAAGAAGTACAAGGAGACTTTTATATTGGCAAACTAATACGCTAACCCTAATCCCAAAATCAATCATAATCCAATTAAAACAAATCATAACATCTTGATAAAAATATACTCTTAAAATATAATATTCATATCTAATCTTGATAAATACTAAACGATAACCCTAATAATAATAATAATTAATTAATACTTGATATTTTCAACACTTCCTCTCAAATTGGAAGCAACTTGCATATGTAGTAACTAATCTTTAAGAAAATAATGATCCATAGCAATAATCCACTAGCTTCACCAAGAGCTCGAACAACAAAGAGTACCAAACTAGAGTAGAAGCTGCAACAAACAGTTTCATAACAAACCCAAGCAACAACAATTGTGACGAACTCCAAATGGTCTCACCAGAAATCAAACAATACTCCAAATGTCTCACCAGAGATCAACACCAAATAAAACACCTCATTGGAGGCAAAAAAAGAACATGTCATACAAGGACCCCAAATAGAAAATAATTGACAAATACATCATCCGAGGCAAAGAACAAATATGTCACAGAAGGACCACCATGAATAGGTCACACAAGGACCACTAAACAAAAACCCTAATTCTCTTGCTCTCTCTCACTTGTCCGGAAAATTGAACTCAAGATAGGAGAGAGGATTGGAACCTTAGAGCTCTGATACCATGTAGAGCCAGATGAAAGAGATAAAGAAGAAAATATACTCTTGAATCAATGTGTTTATTCATATGCATAATAGGGTATTTATACACAAGAGAGGAGACAAGAGAATAATGACTCATTATGATGATTGATTCCTTAATCAATCATAATCCCTAATTATATAAGATACTAATTAATTATAATATATTTACACTATTGTAAATCCTAACACTGTGCATGACTACTTGACTTTTCTGGATTCTGAGGTGTGAAGCACGTAAGCAGTAGAGTAAAAGTAGTTTTCTTAATGACCACTTTTGATTCTTGATGGTCTGATTAGAATCTGGAAAGCCGTCTTCCAGTTTCTTAAAACACCCTAAATTTGTCCATTGCTCAAGAACTGGTGAAGTGATGACCAAATTTTGAGCTCTTGTCAAACAATAGTACTTGATCAAATTAACCTTTTATTTTCTCTCTTTAGCAATTCAAGTGCTTAAAGTAGTTATGATGATTATGTTTCTTTTATGTAATGCTTTCAATATAATGGTATAAATAAGCTATTGTTTTAAGGCGTGACGATTTTATTTAGCTCATCTTTCAAAATTTTTAGTAAAAAATGACAATCCTTGTCATTTTGGCCTATCATTTCCATTTTAGGATGAATTTCAATTTTACTCAACTTGTAACTACTTTTTAGAGACAACAGTAAAATAAATGTTGGGACATATGATATTGCAGTTCCAAAACTCTTATTAACTTGTATTTGTTCTTGAGAGACTCATTTGGGTTTGGTAATTATAAGAGGATATTGTGAATGAATTATATATACTCATTATCTCCATTTTAACATTTTGTCTTTTTTGTCGCAGCCACATGTCGACTTTGGGCTAAAACTTGTAGGGGCTGATCTGATGTCCATTCCTGGCGTCTACAGGTTTGTTCAGGTACTAATGAGCGATATCATATCATTTGTCAATAATATATATAGCACCTCTTGGGGGATCAGTTCTTTTTCTCTTTCCTATGGTACACATCAATCAATGCTCACTCTAGTGAATCATATTCTGAGATCTGCAATTCTCTCAATGCAGAACATTGTTTTGTGCATATATTGTGTAACGCATAAAACCTTTATAGGATATTGAGAATGTTACCTCAACAAAACTCCATAGAGCTGTAGGTTCTTTGTGGATATACGGACAAAAGAGAAAAGAATTACTCTGTTAGTAATTGAAAGGTGTAATAATAGGGTCAGATAGAGCAAAAGAAGTGTAGTGTGATCTTTTACGTTAAAAAGGTCTAGTGGTACTTCACAAATTAATTTAAAGGAACATTGTAATGTATATCCAATGCATATATGCGCCAAAAAATGTGATGCAATACTTATTCTTTGGTCAACAGTTCATGTTGAAAATCCTATTATGATTATTTTCAGGAGTTCATCAAAGATCAGGTTGCGAATCTGTACCTGTGGCCAAAAGCCTTGGAGGTCCAAGTTTTAGATCCAATAAAGTATGTTTGTGATTGTTTCTTATACTACTTTGTCATGTCTTGTTCTTTTATTATCTTCTCAATGTCTTGACATATAAACTTAATTATGAATCTCAGAGCAATGAAGAGGCCTGTGGGAATGCTCAGTGTAAAGGTTCTGAGAGCCATGAAGCTTAAAAAGAAAGATTTACTTGGTGCCTCTGACCCTTATGTAAAACTAAAGCTTTCTGATGAAAGGATGCAATCAAAGACTTCAGTGAAACATAAATGCTTGAATCCAGAATGGAATGAAGAGTTTAATCTTCTTGTTAAAGATCCTGAGAACCAGGTTCTAACTCTTAAAGTTTATGACTGGGATCAGGTATACATATATCTTTTGTTGAGAGTCCATGTCTTCAAGTCCAGGACCTTAGTCCTTATTTGAACTGAATGTTTTGTTTTCAAAGGTTGGGAAGCATGAAAGGATGGGTGTAAATGTGGTCCCATTAAAAGAAGTTCCCCCTCAAGAGGCTAAAGTTTATACTCTTGATCTCTTGAAAAACATGGATCCCTACGAGGGCGATAATGATAAGTCCCGCGGTCAGATTGTTGTAGAAGTAACTTATAAGCCATTCAAAGAGGAGGACTTACTCAAGGACAATATGGCTCACATAATACAAAATGTTCCTGAAGGCACTCCTCCTGGGGGAGGCCTGCTTGTGGTTATAGTCCACGAAGCTGAAGATGTTGAAGGAAAGTATCACACAAATCCTCAAGCTCGAGTTCTTTTCAAAGGGGAGCAGAGAAGGACTAAGGTGCATGCTCTCAAGAAATACTTGGATTCTACCTTTTCATGATAGAACTTTGTTCAATTGACTTCTAATGTAATACTGTGTATTGTGTAATGCTGCAGCATTTAAAAAAGAACAGAGATCCAAGATGGGCTGATGAGTTCCAATTTGTAGCAGAGGAACCTCCCACTAAAGAGAAAATACACGTGGAGGTTGTTAGCACCTCGTCCCGCAACCTGTTGCATCCCAAGGTACAGAATTCATAACTTGTTGATATGGGATTGTGTGACGTTAAAGAATATTGTTAATATCACGATGGTTGATAAACAAGAAGTCTAGACACATTTCTGTTGTCTCGTATGCTTAAGTGGAAGTTAGAAGAAGATGCCTTTGATTGTCAACAACTGATAGAGTACTCCTCTTGGATTTTGGGTTCACTATTTTTGCATTGCTTCTAACCTATGGAATTAATTAACACAAATTTGATTTTGAGGCACAGATATGATGAGTTATAGGATTAATGTGTGCTGTAATGGAGAACTATTATCTGTCTCTGAGGATAACATGCTCTTCTTTGAACACTTTTTGAGGACACTTTCTGAAAATGTCTTCTGGATTTGTCTTCCTTTGCTGATCGCCTGATCTATGACAATTAGTGGCCCTGCATGTATTTTGATTTATTTGAATTTAAGTGCTATATTTGGGATGTTGTGTGATTGAGTTTATTGATCTAACCTTTTATCTATCTATTTATTTTGATTGCTCTGTTGGGCTTTGGACATTAGGAATATCTGGGATATGTTGAGGTCAGTCTGGCGGATGTTGTGACTAACAAGAGGATTAATGAAAAGTATCACCTTATAGACTCAAAGAACGGTCGCATCCAAATAGAGTTGCAGTGGATACCTTCGCAAGCTTGATGAGATAGATGATCCTCCCTTTTCATTTTTGTTTCTTCATTAATCATTCTTTCTTAAACCAAGTCTTTTGTTCTTCAATTTTGGGGAGATTGAGCAGAGGGGTTGATAAGGACGTTTCTTGAATTCATCTCATGAGATAGATTGATTTGTTCATTTTGATTGTGTAAAAATAAGCATGTAGTTTACAATCATACATACATGTATTGGTTGAATATATACTTTAATAAGTTTTAATGGAAGGTGAGATTGTGATGGAGTCCCGTGCCTATCCCACTCTCATTTGGTTCTGTGTTTATATTTGGGTTGCCTATGATAATAAATTAAAACACTGCACGATATGTATGCTTCAAGTATCACTTTACTTCAACATTATTAGTAGAGAATAAATTGAAGTATAATAAAAGCATGATTATGAAAAGACTCTAAATTTCCTCTCCATAAATAATTATCAAATTTGGAGGGGAATAATTTGTTTAGTTATTAAAAATGTTTAAGTTTTAGAAATAAGGAATCAAACAAGTGACAAATGATGATTAGGACGAACTACACATTACATTTTAAAAATATTACTGTTTATTTTCTTTTCATTCTTCTTTATTTTATAAGAAATCAGTTCTCCCCGTTAAATTTTTTTAGCTCTTACTAAACTCTTGAAATAGTTTTTAAAAGCAAAATTTACTATTTTATTTTATATAATTGTTTATACTTAATATTATTGAGTTATATCACATTCAATAAAACTATTTTTTAACATAATTCGTATGCCTTTTTATTGAGTGAAGGATGACAAAAAAAAAATCAAACTCTTAATTTTTTTTTTGAAGAAAGTCAAATCTTTTTTAATTCAATTTATTAACTATCGCGGCTAAAACTTTTATTATCATTTAGTAAATAAATTATGAATATATAATTTGAAAATAATTTTGAAAGCTTTTTGCGCCCCATATGTATAGGGAGAGAATTATAGTTACATGAAAAAAAGCGAATTAATTATAATTTCAAAATAATTTTGAATTTTTTTTCTCCATAGAGCAGGGACATACAAATAGACTCCAAATCATTTTAGCTTCAGTAATTCCACGCACTGATCTTCATGGAGCGGAAGATGAGTACAAACGCAGTCGAGTGGCACTCCAGCATCGTCTTTCTTGGTCGAAGCCTTCTGTTTCCTTTCTTCCAATCAAAATTCAGAGCCTTTTCTTCAACCCAACATTATTTACTCTCATTTTAGTTTCTGAAGCTGTAAAGCTCTGAAAGCTAACTTGAAGGAACTTGTTACTTGTAATGATGTTACCGGTGGTCGACACTGAGTATCCATAGGAAATCGACACGGCTCGTCGTGATCTCCGCGCTCTCATCACCAGCAGTAATTATGCTCCTCTCATGCTTCTCCTTGTGTACGTGTCCTCTCTATTACTTCGCTAGTTTGATGCTTCCGTAAATGTTATTTAGATATGCAGTAAATTGGAGTAGTAGGATTTTAGAAATCAGAATCAGCTGTGTTCTGTAACTTTGCAGTCGTAAACGGTCATCGCAGGTGCTGTAGAGTAACTCCAATACAAAATTATTCTTTTATGTCTTCATTTTACTAGTTATTGACTCAGGTTATATTCTCCTTCTCATCGCATGCTTTTCTAATGTTTCAATTTGTTTAATCTCTGTGCTTTTGCAGTTGGCACGAATCAGGAACTTATAATGCCGAGATGAAGACTGGTGAACCTGATGGCTCTATTAGGAACGGGGAAGAGTATTCCCATGCTTCTAACAATGGCTCGAAGAAGGCTATTGACTTCTGCGTAAGCTCTGGTCTAGTTGATCAATTCTTTCTTTCATGCAAAAGATGTGATTTCATGAAATTCCAGTGCATAAGTAGCTGATGTTACCTTAATCGAATATGTTTGAAACACTGGCAGAGATAATGTGCATCTTTATACAAACAATGCAATTTCTCTTGCTTATTGCTACTGATTGTGTACACTGTGTGCTTATAATAGTTTGCATGTGCCAGTATGTAATGGATACCAGGTACTCTTAGGCTTTGGACTTATCCTCAGGTCTAAGGTTCGAGCCTTTGGGGGAGGCGTCCTTGGGTATTTACTCGAGGGACAAATCTCTCCTAGAGAAGGAGGACAATTCCTGCCCTGTGAGGGCCGGCCAACCACGGGTGTAAGCGGTGCGCTGTGAGGGGGACGAACCAAGTCCTAACCTGTGAGGGGTCGTTACACAGTATTAGTATTAGTAAGATGAATTAAGCTTCATACCCATCATATGTGATTATATGCCCATTTATGATAGTAAGCATGAAGAATCATGTTCAAGCAGTGGGGAATTTGGATTTACATAGAACTTCAATGATAGTAAGTATGAAGAATCATATTCTATATTTTATCGTGCCTTGTGTTTTGACAGAATTATTTAGATCCTTTACCTCTTGTCATTTTGCCAAATTTTTTGCAGCAACTTGGAAATAGCCTTGTGTCCTCCCCGTTTTGTTGGGAGTTACACCGGTGTCCTCATCTTTCTGATATCTAATGAAATCCACTGCAAAATGAACCCTGATTCTCTTCACAAAGAGGGAGGGGAGAGAGGTTATGGTGTATACATTCTTCATGTGCAACAAGATATGAATTCTTTAGGACTTAGCTAATTTCCTTTTAAAATTTGCTAACCTGAATAGGGATGTCAGTTAAAAATTTTATTCTATTTACTTTGTCCTGTTTTCTTGTGGGTGTTGTTGCAGCTGAGGTTACTGGAGGACCTACAGCTGACTTTATTTCAGGAAGAAGAGTAAGCTGTGGTTCACCTTCAAAATCATACCTATCATGGAGTCATTGCTTCTTGTTAATTCGTCATTATAATACCAAAGAAAAACGTCTTCCTGTCCCTAAACAAGGTGGGTTTTCCATCATTTTGCTTCTGTATTCACCTTTGCCACCTTAATCAAGGAGGAAAAATATCTCTTTTGAGCTTGATAAGTGTTTTCTCTTTGCTGATTTAAGCTTACTTGTACACAGCCCAATGAAATTAAGAAAACATGAAAGCATACAAATTTTTTGAATGCTGTAGGTAGGTGTGCTCCATCTATGCGATGTATTTCATTGAATATGTATGCCCCATATACATGACCAATGATATTGTAGCACTGGCTGGCGGAGATGCTCTGGTTGTTATCTTTTGTATATTTTTAATTTCCATCCATGGTATGATCCATCATTTTTAGTTCATTTGCTGTGATGTATTATAGGGGAAGAACACATCCAGGGAGACATGGGTTTGATGGTCCTTGGACGAAGGAACCACTGAAGTCTGATTTGAGCTGCTTGAAATACTACATTTGACATGACACGGAGGACATTGGTGGAGCTTGATTTTTATCCTCAGCTAAATAAGATTGTTCATGTCAGAGAATTGTTAAAAAGGAGAGTCTGAGGGCCAGCTCAAACTTCTAACGCGGACAAGGCCTTACTGGATTCTGTCAATATGTTCAGTTGTATACAAAGGTGACTGTGATTATGTAGTAATGTAAACGATGGATGCACAATCCCTGATGTGTAATCTTTTTGAGGAAAATGGCAGAAAACTCCTTAAGCTTTGGGTCACATTCAAATAGCCTCAACTTTCAAATTTGGCAATTAGACGTCTGAAATCTGTCATCCAAGCAAATAGGTCATTTTTCCATTTTCCTCTCATCTATATTAACAAGGTTAAAAAAGAAGGATGGATTAATTTGCTAGAATGTATGAGTTTAGAGTCTCAATTGTTGGTTTTGAAAACTCAGGAGCCATTCATAGATGACTCGGGGTTAAGGAAGCTATCGTACTACCCTATTTTAATACTATGTCCAGGTAATTTACAATGCATGCAGAGGTCTCCCTAGTAAATACATAGTGACATTTTGCTTGTTAGCTCTCTGCCACTTGTCAGTTGATTAGATCCTTGCGCCTGAGATCATTGCTTTATGTGACAATTCATTAGTGGGAATTTTCCTTTTCCTCTGTTGTTTTCTGTTTTTTAGTATCGTGCTCTGCTAGTAACTATGGTATTTCCCGGTTGACAGGACGAAGATGCTTTTCTAAGGGATTATGCTAAGTCAAATAAGAAACTTTCAGAGCTAGGGTTTGTGCCAACCACACTTGCTCCAGATGCTGTTGGAGTAGTAGCAGCTGAGGCTGCCCCAACGTATTGAAGTTATTCAAGTAATTGTAAACTTATTGTCAGCTTCAATTAAAATATTGCAAGAGGTTTTGAGTATATCAAGAGGCAATAAATACAACCAGCTAATCCCATTGCTGTGTGCGAATAAATTAGGACACTGTGCGCCTGAGGTTAATGACCCCATTGTGCTTTTTAACTGCACATATCCCTGTGGCCTGTGGGACCTAAGCTATCCATTTCTACCTCAGCTCTGCAACCTGCCTGCACAAACCATGTAGAATGAATGTAGTAGTTTAAAAAAACCGGGTGAAGTCGAAGTCTGTGCAGTGAGCACTTTGTGAGACAAGATTTAACCACTAGAAAACCGACATAAATGGAGCATGATAACTGCGCGCCACTTTTAACGTTCGCATGTCCAATCCAGTTTCCAGCAGTAGTGGAAGCCAAAAAAAAAAAATCGTGTAGTATAATTGAAGGCAATGGACCTTCATTTACTAAAAACTACGAAGCTATACAGAGTAGGTGGACGCCATAAATTGAATCAATTGCAGTAGCCACACTCTGCAGTTGTTATTGTCATGCATATATCATATATAGTAACTTCAGTAATAACCAAGTTCTTGAGTTATTAGATTCATTTAACCTACTACCTCGAAAGTAGTTTTATGCGCCGTAATTTGCTCTGGGTATTTCTGAACCACTAGATATAATAAAAAATCTGTGCAAAGAATCCGTTGTTTTCAGGTTGACTAACAGACTTGATCATCTCAATATCAAATTGTTGATTTCATTCTTTTCTTTGTTTTTTGTTTTCTATAACAATCAGGGTGCTGACACTGGACTGACACCATAGAACGTGGGTTGGTTTGGAAATTACTAAATAATAAATGAAACTAATCCTATTGCCCCTGAAGCTCAAAAGTGTTTTGTTATTTTTAAGATTCCACAACATTAGCTAGTGGGGTTGCGCTGACAGTCGTTTAATGATTTCTCTTGACTAAAAAAAAATACTATAATCTATCATCTCACCTCACTAGGAGCTGATATTTTCTATAAAGATCCCTATAAATATAATCCGCAGGCGAGTGGACAATCTGTCCTGAGTGTAATTAATTAAAAGGGTGAAAAAACAGAACACTTAATATAATCATACTAGTAATTAATCATGAATAGGAAAACAGAGAGACAGAGTTTGGAAAAGATGAGGTGTTGATGTCTGTCAATAATGTTACCAAATACCCCAAAAAGAAATCAAAGAGTAGACTATGTGAATGTAGAAGAAGGCTTTAAAATCCGGCCATAAATGTGAATCTGAAACACAGACGAAATAGAGGAAAGGAAGAGGCAGAGAGGCACATGTGGAGGACAGGGAAGGAGGTAGGTAGGTGAGGAGTGAGAAGGGTTCTTAGTGTGTGGGACAGCACAAGGCTTTAGGTTTTTGGTCTCTCCCACGAGTGTACCTAAGCACATGACTTCCTTGTGTTCATGTGTTGGCTGCTCTCACCACACAATCATGCACTTCTTAAATATTATGCCTATATCATTCATTCTATTTATTTTTCTTTTAAATAAATGAATAAATCTTGTGATTATCTGTTTTCTTTTATATGGGGTTATGAGCATCAAGTCTGGATAGGAGAGAAGTCTTAGGTAGCTTCCTCGTTTTTGGTTGGCCAATAAGCCATTTATGGCTTCTCGCCGCCTCCCACATTATAGCAACCCAACCGTTAATGTTCATCATGCAATATTTGGTTAAAAATATGAATATTTCTAATTTTAAGTTTATATTAGAGTGATTGTTTTTTTTTTTTTTGGGTTCTGTTTTGAAATATGACATGTAAAGAGAATGCTTGTGTAATTGGAGTTGCAGAAATTTGGAGTGTTTAGAATTAGAAGCTTGTTAGGGATCAGCATTGAATGGTTTAACTTTAACACTGAATTTTTTAGTCATAGACAAATACTAGTATCATGTTTGGAAAAGGGTGAAAACAAAATGACATTTTATTCAAAAGTCCGGGAAATTAACTACAGATGTGTTAACTTTTGAATATTATTTATATATAAATCTTCTAAGACTGTATTTTCAATATATCATCCAAACAAAACCAACTTGTTTGTAAAACCCAATCAAAACATAAATAACATTATATTAATTAAGCGTTACCTCAATTTTAGCTTATAAAAACTTGTTCAAGCAGTAGTAAGAGAGTTAAGAGGGGGAGATAAGAAGGCAAGTGGATTGAGTCCTTTTCCAACTTAACAATTGAAAGAAACTGATATGTTCAACTCTTTACCATTATCCACGTACACAGCTGTAGGTTATTCTCCCTCTAATTTTTATTATAAGATATCAACTAATAATTTTTACAAATCAATAAAAAAAAGTAAAATCATTAAATTTGTTCTAAAATTTAAGTAATTTATAATATTACCCCTACTAATTACACTAAATTCTAATATTATATTAATTATACTCTCACCAACTATCCTTACTAATTATGGACATACATGAAAAAAAAAATTAATTAATACTTTTTAGAAACAAGTAAATAACTTATAAAAAGGACCAGATATACTTATTAGTTGATACTTTATAATATGATCAGATTGAGTATATAGATTAATTACAGTTGGGGTAATCAGTAGTTTAAAACATGTTCATTTATTGTATGAGGAAGAGATACACATGAAGTATGTGGAGGTGCAGGTAAATATAATAAGGGAAAACATTTTCTCATGTTGTAGGAAAACCATTTTCTCATGTTACACACACATGAAATGGTGGGACCCACATATACATATATGTATATGTATATGGGTCCCACCATTTCATGTGTGTGTAGAAAACTTTTTTTTTCTTATGTAACATGAGAAAATCAAAACCCATATAATAATAATGTTGAAAGGAAATATAAAGATAGAGGGATGTGGGAGAAGAGAAGAGGAGGTGATAGTGAAAGATAACTAATAAAGAGAGGGAGAGAGATTTATTTAACCCAATCCCTTCGAGAAACTTGTCCCTTTCTCTCACTCTCTCTCCCACACCATTGGCTATTGGATAGCCAAACAACCATCATCTATCATCTCTCTCTACCTTCTCACATGAATCACCAAACTACTCCTCCACATCCCTTTTGACTCCTTCCCGCTTATTAGTATATGATGATTTGATATTTTAATTGTCTGATTTAAAGAGATTAAAAAAGTTAAATAAATTAGTGAATTATAACATCTCATATGATCTCTTTAGAATATTTATATATGTATTATTAGATTATATATAAGTTTATAACTCAGAAAAATTAGTTTGAACAAAAATAGTAAATATAAGAGATAAAATAGAAAAAAGGGTCAAGGTGCAAAAATACAGATGAGGTTTTTCCTCATGAGCGTCCAGCACCACATGCTTTCTTTTGGAGTAAATATACACACGTGTTATCATTTTGAAGCAAAAGTCACATCCCACCGTTATGTTATTGTTCACTGTTATGAGAGAGAACAGTAACATAACGGTAAGATGAGACTTTTGCTCTAAAATAGTAACTATGTGTATATTTTTGCTTTAAAAAAAAGCATGTGATGTTGGACACTTCTAGGGAAAAAACTCATGTGTATTTTTGCACTTTAACCCTAGAAAAAAAAAAGTTTATGTCATAATTTGGTTTTATATTTAGGATAAGAAACCGTATATCATTTTTAGCATAACTTAGTGAAAGTATTAAAATTTTATAACTTTTCAAATGTATTTCTATTTCAAACACACATATATAAAATAATATTCTGCACAGAAATAAATTAAGGCAAAAAAACTGTACACATAAGTTAAAAAAAGATTTAATGATGTGACTTTAAATAGGGAAAAAAAAAACTTTTCTCTTTGACTTGTTAATAATACCGAAGGAGTATATTTTATTTATTTTAAAAAAAATTATAATCCCTCTCATTCTAAATATAAGAGCCAAATAAATAATTTATAAATGTTATAAAGTATTTTAATTAGTTATTTGTAAACAAAATGTATATTGATTTCTTTGAAATGTCATCTTTAATAATATACATTGTAAACTACCCTTAATGATAGAATTTCCTTTAATATATGTAATCAAGCAGAATAGTATAAGACAAAATTATAAATTTGATAAACAAAATAGATTTAGACTTACCATTATATTTAAAATAAACTCTTCTACTAACACCTATATTAGAAAATGGTCGTAAAGTATTGTAATTGCCCAACTGCTTAAGGTTTATTTATGAATTACACAATCCAAAAAAAAAACCCCTCTCTCTATATATTTTTCTTTAGTTTTTGGCCAATTATGTTGTTTGATCGCACACATTGACAAACAACGGTAAGAAAAAAATAATTTAAAATGATATAATAAATAAAAACTATCATTATTATTATTATAAGAGGATAATCATGATTAACGCATTTTATAGATTCACTATTATGAAAATTATTTTCAAATATTTAAAGTTATTATTTTTTCAATATGAAAATATAAATATCATTGTCATATATATTATTGATTACCTGTTTTTCTGGTATCACTACTAAACATAGGCATCGCGTGTTATGTTCACTTTCTATAATTTGTGATCGTATATCTTCTATTCCAATTTGGAAAAGTCAAATTGGGGGTCCCACTGGCAAGTGGTGTGGGTCCATGAACGCTCAATACCTACCAGTTTTATGGTCGATGTGTACAATTCCATTTGAGGCCAGCTCAAATAGGTCTGTTTGGGATTTTTCATTTTTTAAATTACAAAATAAATTTTATATTTAGAATAAGAGGTAATATTATATATAGACCGGATATTTTGCCATGTGATGAACAAAAGTTTGCCAAAAGTTATACATATTTTCTAATATATAACTTGAATTTTATTGACATAAAAAAAAAGGAATAACATAAAATTTCATGAAACTCAATAAAAGGCATTAAAAAGGATTTAAATATATATATATAAAAACATAATGCATGGAGTTTTGGTAGAAGTTGCATTAATGACTTATGATTTATGAGTAGTGCACTTGTTTCTACAGTTATGTCGTACAAATGTAACATGTGCGTTTTTACAGGTAGCTCAAATAGGTCTGTTTGGGATTTTTCATTTTTTACCCAAATGATTATTTATAAGTTCTAAATCATCAACATTTCGCATTTAATTATATCCACCCGGATTAATATAAGGAAGCTAAGAGCACGCATAACGTAGACATAGCTTCTCAGTCTTTTTTTTTTTTTTTTTTTTGTGGGACAAAGCTTTTCAGCCTTTTCAAAACAACGTTTGACGAATGCTTTTTAGAATGAGATTCAGGCGTCTTTGGTATCTTTAAACGTAGCTCGAGAACTATTTTTTTTTTAATTATTTATAGATTGCTTATCTCTTTTTTATTGTTTATTAAATTCGTTGTCTATGCATGCAGCTCATTGAAAGTTATTCCAGAAAGAAAAGAAAAAAATTTCCAAACTATATCAAAGATCACTACCTAAAGTTACTTACTTGGGCGAATGAACTTTGAACTCAGTGACAAATGATTCCTCGTAAGTGAGAAGCGTCACAGTTGCATTGGTACTCTTGGTTCTACTCAAAACTTGCGTCCATGACATCACCAACCAAACTTCACATTTTAATACTACCCCTGCGAAGCATAAAATCTTGTTTATAGTGAGAGTTATATTATAAACAAGATCTTATATTAAATATACTAGTAGTATTTAATTAAACTCATTCTTTGGCTCTATTTATTTGTTGCTACTTCGTTCTATCCATAGATTTTAACAACACTATGGATTGGATATGTTTATTTTGTCAAGTATAAGATAATATTTAGAAGACTAACCATACTTTGTTATATGCATGGTTCATTGATTTATAAAAACACTTCAAGAGTGGATATGTTTATTTTGTCAAGTATAAGATAATACTTAGAAGACTAACCATACTTTGTTATATGGTTCATTGATTTATAAAAACACGTCAAAAGGGGAAGATATCCAGTTATAAAGGTATATTTCGTTCCTATCCCCAACAGATGTGAGACAACACTCAACCCACCTTTGTACTCAGCCTCTTCGTTGGCACATTAACCCATATTGATTCAAACCTAGCTTTGATACCAATTGTAATTGTAACATCCCAGCACCTCGCTCTTGATATTGCCCATTTTGGATTCATTGCCCCTCACGGCTTTAGGGCCCGCGTCCTTGTTAGCACAATGACTCAAGCCTGGCTCTATACGGTACAACGGTTTGAGCCCTGATTCTAATACCAGCGGTAACAACCAAAACGCTTGTTATTGTTCGCTTTGACACACAAGGCCTCACAGTTTTATTTTCAGTTGTGCTTCGTTAGGCCTATTAAAATAGGTCCTATAAGAAAAGGCAAGTGTTATCTTAGGTTAGACATGATTTTGTATTAGATAATTTTTCTATGCCAATATTTATGTTTCCTTCATTATCCTGATCCCAAGTTAAGTTTGTAGGGGGTAATAGGGCGCGTGTTGGAGAAGTTGTAGGTTGCAAGAATTGCAAATGCAAGAAAGCAAACTGTTTGAAACATTATTGCAAGTGTTTCACTTCGAGTATGTACAGTATGGGATCTTGCTCATGTCAAAACTGCGACAACAACCCAACTCATAACGATAAAGTGCTTGAAGCTCGCAAGGCATCTAATTAAACTTAAATTAGCTAGGCTTATAACCCTCTTGCATTTTCTCCCAAAGTCAACAGAAGCGCTGATTCTTTAAGTGAAAATAGGGTTAAACTTAAATTTAGCTATGCTTATAAATGAGATGAAGGGCTTTTTGTTTGTGTTTTTCTTTTTTAAAACGGTTTTATAAAATGTTTTTAAGAACTAGTTTAAAAAAAAATATTTAAATGGTTGTTCTAACAATTTCTTTTGAAGTGATGAAAATGCTACCGTTGGAAGTAGTGATGTGGTAGTGGTCATCACTAATAGTAGTGTGGTGAATAGGTGGAGCATCAAAATATAAAAAATAGAAAAACAAAAATAAAAAAAATCCAAAAATTGCTTTTTTATTTTTTTTTAAACAACTTGCTTTTGACATTTCACTTGTGTGTCTTTGTATTTTTTTGTGTGAAAGTTGACCCAAACAAAACTCCAACTTCAACCACACACATAAGAGGATACAATAACAGTTTTTGTGTGTCTTTGTATTTTAAATGCGAAAAGAAATATTGTAAATATTATGAGAATGGAGTTAGTTGCTCCATTAAATGAAGATGTACTGGATACGATAACGTATTTGGGAGAAATTATTATTCTTCTAAATTAGGATCGGAAATTGGAACCCAAATAAATGAATCCAGTGAGAAGCTTTATGGCTGAAAATGTTTCTCATCCAAATTCTACTGCTACTTCCCTAACACCTTCATGGAATGCTTCATCGGGTGGTTCATCAAAGAGAAAACAACCTAGCAATTTCATCATTCTTGATGCTTTTGGATTTAATGCAAGCCAAATATTCAACGAGACAATTGATATTCTTCATAATCAATTGAATTTTGAAGATAATTTAGAAAGCAATCCAAAATTACAAATGCCAAATATTTAATAAGTTGGTGATGGCTCTTCTACCACATACATTAAATCTTATTTCACATACATCAACAATTCTTCAAATAATGTTAGAGAGATTATTCATTATCATTCTAGCCCTCAATTTCCTTCTCCTATGGCTCTCAAACACCCTCCACCTCATACCAACCCTACCATACAAGGCTTGCAACATTTGGAATAATGTTTTTAGCTTTAGACTTTTTCATTTCTAGCTTCTTTCTTTATTTTCATTTATGTCATGCGACTTGATATTATAAGTGAACTCCTACTTACGATAGGCCCAGCGTCCTCGTTGACACGTTAATTCACATCAACTCGAACGTGGCTCTGATACCAATTATAACATCTTAACACCTCGCTCTTGATATTGGGCCCAACGTTCTCGCTAACACGTTAACCCACATTGACTCAAATCTGAATCTGATACCAATTGTAACATTCCAGCACCCCACTCGCTCAACGTTCTCACAAACATGTTAACCCACATCGACTCAAAACTGGCTCCAATACCAATTGTAACATCTCAGCACGTCGCATTTGATGTGGGTTAACATGCTAGTAAGGACGCTGGACCCAAAGGTAGGTTGAATATTATGTCCCACATCAGCTAGGGAAGGAAACAAAAGATGTCTTATAAGGGTTTAGATACATCCTACTCTTGATGCGTTTTAAAACCATGAGGCGTGACAAGGACCCTATAGCATACAATATCTCGTTGGTATGTTACACGTATTACATCCACCCAGACGAAAACCATGCTTTGGTCTTGGTTGCTTCGCCACTTGATGGCCTGAATTACCATAGCACTTGATGGCTCGAATTACCACAGCAGGATGGCATTACTTTCCAACAACAAACTCTAATACATCGATGACTCTCTACCTTCGCCGCTGACCTCCAATCTTTTGTTTCCGACCTAGGAGCATTGCAAAAACCTTATTCAAGGATGGCTAATCAAATCCCTCTCTCTAACCATCGCGAAGAGCATCTTGTAGTTCGACTAGGTGTTCAAGATCTAGTCTGACCTTCGCTCATACTTTTCTCAATCAGACATCTTTTGAATTACTGATTTAGAGGAGGAAATGTATAGTATTCGACAAGGGAACCTGAGTGTTAGTGATTATTACACTAAACTCAAAATTCTTTGGGATGAGGTCTCTAATATCTGTCCTCTTACATAGTGTGATTGTGGCTCTCTCGGTTTTGCAGCTAAACATATGGAAGAAGATTATGTGATTTGTTTTCTCAAACCTTGAATGAACAATCCACCTCTGTTAAATCTTAAATCATGCTTCTAGAGCCATTGTTGCCGATTCATTGTGTGTTTTCTTTAGTTCTTCAACAAGAACGAGAGTTTCCTACTTCCTCTGAACCAAAGATTTTGTTGGGTAAGGGTTCAAAACCTCTCTTCTATGGTATGTAATACCAAGCAAATCCAGCAATGTTCCTATTGCGGCTAGCCATGACATATCAAAGAAACATGCTACCGGAAGCATGACTTCCCCTTGGTTTCAAGTTTCACAATTGTTCTTCCTCTGTGGTGAACAATGTATCGATTATGGTATATATCTATGTTCCAAAGCCTCCCTCTTTTTTGCACCTTCCTCCAACTTCAACATCTACAACTTCCCTCCTGCCTCCTATTTCTCCTCGTCTCCTGAGTTCTTCTTCATCTTCTTTTTTTTACTTTGGTTAATCATTTCACCACCTCTGCATGTCATCTGTTGAAGGTAATTGTCCTTCCCTTTCTTTCACAAATTCTGTTTCTTGGATCATTGATTCTAGATCCACCGATCATTTTTGTTGTTGTCTCAAATTATTTTCTTCTTATTATACAGTTCCTCCCATATCTAAGAGTTTACCTACTAGTTCTACTGCCATTGCTTCTTTTTCTAGCACAGTGCATCTATCCTCTGCATTGGTTCTTCATAATGTCTCTATATTCCATTGTTCTCTTTCAATGTGATTTTTGTTTCCTGTTAACTCCTCCCCTTAATTGTCATTTAACCTTCTATTCTACTTCTTATTAGATACACTTACTCCAACCTTCCATGATGATTGGTTTAGCTAAGGTCTTAATTGTCATTGATTTATAAATATCAATTATTGCAATAATAGAAGTATCCCACTTTTTCTCCCAATCACATTCAGTAGCATACTTTGTTAGTAATTTGTATTTTCAAAATCACATTGTCTTAATAATTTATCTCCTCAACCTCAATTGATGAATCTGGATCTTATTAACCTTTTTTTTTTTTCATTTGAACAATTTAAAACCCCTTCATCCCATCCACAAGGAAGGGGACCTACACCCATCCCCTGAATTTTTAGCTAGTGTGAAATGTTTTGTTTTAGATTTTTAGAAGTTCTTTTACGATTTAAGAAATAAGCATATAAGAAAAGTTTTGTCTTAATTTGTGAAATTACGAATTGTGAATTATAAATAAAGAACTCAATCTCTTCTATAAGAAGTGTGATATGCCATATGAGTTGGAAATTCTTTGCGCCTCATTACTTTTTATATTGTGGGTAGAAAGCAAAAAAAAAAAATCAAAATTATTAAAACTGTTATGAATATACTTATTATGTGGATGTCCATTGACTCACGGTCTTCAAATATTACAAGATGACATGGGACCCACGCATAGTACCATGCATAGTATTTACTATTACGTGGGACCCACGCCAAAATTTTCTTCCATCACCTTTCGGTGATACGCATGGATTACGTGTTTATTATTAAGGTTTAGGGGAAATTACACCAAATGACCCAGAGTGGAAATTACACTTAAGTCCCATTTTCCTTCTATAAATAGAGGACTTCTGTAACTATTCAGATTACAGTGAAATGAGAACTTCTCTCTACTCTCTCTCTCTCTAAAATTCTCTCTTGTTATTTTCTTTACTTTTATTAGTTTTATAACACGTTATCAGCACGAAGACTCTACCAAGGTAAGATTTTATCACCATCTTCTTTACTATTTATTTATTTTATCTATCTGGGATAATCTTAACTACAATATGGAATTAAAGATATATTTTTACCGATTATTTTAAATATCGGGTTCCATGGTTAAGATTTGAGATTATTTACTATTTTACTACGGTAAATAGTAATTTACTATTCATAGTAAATTTTACCCTTTTTCAGTAATCTTACATTTTATTCACTTGACTCCTATTTGGAAGTCTAG
The DNA here is from genome assembly GCA_037074495.1 of Acacia confusa. Taxonomy (NCBI): domain Eukaryota; kingdom Viridiplantae; phylum Streptophyta; class Magnoliopsida; order Fabales; family Fabaceae; genus Acacia; species Acacia confusa. The sequence goes on along the minus strand of CM073502.1, from coordinate 37,408,157 downwards.
ATTTAAACTTTCAGTATTTTTACCTTATTTACTATTTACAGTGAATAGTAATTTTTACTATTCACGGTAATTTTACATTTTGTCTATTTTACTTTTACATGGAAGGTTTGACCTCCTACATTGATATCTAGATTTGATATTCACAGTTTGTAGATATTACTGTTACTAACATAACATTTACTTTTATTGTTACTAACATTTAATGTTATGTTATTATGGCCAGAAGCCATATACTTATATTTTCTTATTTTGAAATTATATGACCAGAAGTCATATTGCCTTTATGACCAGAAGTCATGTTGTTTTTATGGCCAGAAGCCATATAAATTTAATTTTCTCATTAAGAGATATAAATGGCCTGAAGCTGTAATGATTTAATTATTGTCTTTAATATTTTATTGTTATTATTATTCATATTTTTAATTCATGTTTATTTTCTTTAATTAGCTTGAATCATGTCAAACCTTTCCAAAATTGAGTTTGCGGTTCTTGACATCACTGGAAAGAACTATTTATCCTGGATGCTGGATGCGGAAATCCATCTGAATGCCCATGAGCTAGAAAACACAATTAAAGAAGGGAATGAGGAATCCAATCAAAAAAAAGGCCAAAGCCATGATTTGGTTACGCCACCATTTGCATGATGATCTAAAAGTTGAATATTTGACTGTAAAAGACCCACTTGTTCTTTGGAACAATCTCAAGGAAAGATATGACCACCAGAAGATGGTCATTCTACCAAAAGCTCGATATAACTGGATTCATTTGCGTTTACAAGATTTTAAATCTGTAAGCGAGTACAACTCAGCTATGTTCAGGATTACTTCTCAACTGAAATTATGTGGAGAGAACATTACTGATGATGACATGCTAGAAAAAACTTTCTCCACATTCCATACATCTAACTTGCTCCTGCAGCAGCAATATCGTGAGAAGGGTTTTAAAAGATATGCAGATTTAATATCTTGTCTTTTAGTAGCTGAACAGAATAATGAGCTTTTATTAAAAAATCATGAATCACGTCCAACAGGTTCAACTCCATTCCCGGAAGTGAATGTAGTAACTAATGAATTTTCAAGTGGCCGAAGACGTGGACGTAAAGGTGGCTACAATCGTGGGCTTGGGCGTGGGCGTGGCCGTGGTCGTGGTCCAAATTATGGTGGATCAAATTCCCGCCCTAAATCGGGAAAGTTTGATAAGAACCCCAGAAGAGAAACAATTGGAAATAACAAACATGCTGAAAATGCATGTTATCGTTGTGGTGTCAAAGGTCATTGGTCACGTACCTGCCGTACGCCAAGACATTTGGTTGATCTTTACCAAGAATCATTGAAAAATAATGGTAAAGGGCCAAAGATTGAAGCAAATCATGTGGATAAGGTTGAAAATTCTGGACATGAAGATGTTGAGATGGCTCATTTTGATATTGCTGATTACTTAGTATAAATCATTTTTCATGATTAATGATTATGTTTTAATATGTTGAAATTTTCTTCTGTTATATGTATTTTCTTTAATTATGTTTTATGTTTATTTTCATGTATCTATAATGAAGAATGAATCTTGTTGGCAACAATCCTGAAGATTTGTGTCTCGTTGATAGCGCAACAACACACACCATACTAAAAAATGACAAATATTTTTCTTCATTAGTAATACGAGAAGCCAATGTTCAGACTATATCTGGTAGTATAAATTTGATTGAAGGCTCCAGAAGAGCTAATATTTTGTTACCTGAAGGAACAAAATTATGCATTGAAAATGCATTTTATTCTACCAAGTCAAAAAGGAACTTGTTGAGTTTCAAAGATATCCGCAGAAATGGATATCATATAGAAACAACAATTAAAAATAATCAGGAATGTCTTGCTATCACGAGCATAATTTCTGGTAGGAAATGTATATTAGAAAATTTTCCTACTTTTTCTTCTGGTTTATATTATACATTTATAAGCACAATTGAAACACATGTTATTGTAAACCAGAAGTTTAATAATACAAACCATAAATTAGTCAATGCAAACCAGAAGTTTGCCAATGAAAACCAGAAGTTTACTCATGAATTTAATGTTTGGCATGACCGGTTAGGCCATCCTGGGTCAACTATGATGCGACAAATAATTGAAAATTCATGTGGACATACCCTGAAGTGTAAGCAAATACCACAGTCCCATGATTTCATATGTGATGCATGTTTCAAGGGAAAGTTGATTATTCGGCCCTCACCAAGCAAAGTGGGAGGAGAATCTCTTACATTTCTAGAACGGATACAGGGAGACATTTGTGGACCAATACATTCACCATGTGGACCATTTAGATATTTTATGGTCTTAATTGATGCATCAACCAAATGGTCACATGTCTGCTTATTATCTTCTCGTAACCTGGCGTTTGCGAGATTACTTGCTCAATTGATTCGATTAAGAGCACATTACCCTGATCATCCTATCAAGAAAATACGTCTTGATAATGCTGGTGAATTTACTTCACAAGCTTTTAATGAATATTGTATGTCCCTTGGAATTAATGTTGAACATCCTGTAGCTCATGTTCATACGCAAAATGGACTCGCAGAATCTTTGATTAAACGATTGCAACTTATTGCAAGACCTTTACTTATGAAATCTAATCTACCGATTTCTGCTTGGGGCCATGCCATTTTGCATGCTGCAATGTTAATTCACATCAGGCCTACTAGTTACCTAAAGATTTCCCCCTTACAAATGGTTTTTGGTCAAGAACCTAATATTTCCCATATAAGAATTTTTGGATGTGCAGTATATGTGCCAGTAGCACCACCACAACGCACTAAAATGGGTCCTCAAAGGAGGATGGGAATATATGTTGGGTATGAATCTCCTTCAATCATAAAATATTTAGAACCATCTACAGGAGATTTATTTACTGCACGATTTGATGATTGTCACTTTGATGAATCAGTCTTCCCAACATTAGGGGGAGAGAATAAGCAGCTGGGTAAAGAGATTAGTTGGAATGAATTATCATTGGCTCATTTTGATCCTCGTACAAAACAATGTGAACTAGAAGTTCAAAAGATAATTCATTTGCAGGATTTAGCTAATCGAATGCCAGAAGCATTCACTGACCCAAATAGAGTGACAAAGTCACATGTTCCAGCTGCAAATGCTCCTATTCGAATTGATATCCCTCAAGAAAAACCTATTGTGAATGAATCTAAAGCACGCCTGAAGCGTGGTAGACCAATCGGTTCTAAAGATAAAAATCCTCGAAAGAGAAAAGGAGCTAAAAATATAGATGGTCAATTTGAAGATAATCATGAAAAGTTAGTAGCTCCAGCAGAGCCATCTCTTGAAGAGTTATCTCCAGAAGAGAATGTTGCAGTTCCAGAAGAGACTCAGGTACCTGGAATGAATGAAAATAATGAGATCTCAATTAATTATGTTATGAATGGTATCCGATGGGATCGAAATGAAGTCACCGTTGACAACATCTTTGCTAATCATATAACATATGATGTAATGAATAATGAAGAGGATCATGAGCCTAAATCTATCAGAGAGTGTCAACAGCGAAATGATTGGCCCTTATGGAAAGATGTTGTTAATACAGAATTGAAATCACTGGAAAAACGAAAAGTATTCGGACCTGTAGTCCAAACACCTGAAGGTGTAAAACCAGTTGGATACAAATGGGTTTTTGTAAGAAAAAGAAATGAAAAAGGGTGAAATTGCAAGATATAAGGCACGTCTTGTAGCCCAAGGATTTACTCAAAGACCAGGCATTGATTATGAAGAAACGTATTCACCAGTAGTGGATGCGACTACTTTTCGTTATTTGATTAGCTTAGCAGTAAATGAAGGGCTTAATTTACATCTGATGGATGTAGTGACTGCATATTTATATGGATCACTTGATAATGATATTTATATGAAAGTTCTTGAAGGACTTAAGATGCCAGAAGCATCTAATTCAAATTCTCGAGAACAATACTCGATCAAATTAAATAAGTCCCTATATGGTTTAAAACAATCAGGGCGCATGTGGTATAATTGTCTTAAGGAATATTTGTTGAAAGAAGGGTATAAAAATGACCTAATATGCCCATGCATTTTTATGAAAGGATCGAGAAATGAATTTGTTATAATTGCTATATATGTTGATGATATCAACATTATTGGAACTCCTGAAGAGTTTTCAAAAGCAATTAATTGTTTGAACAAAGAATTTGAAATAAAGGATTTGGGTAGGACAAAATTTTGTCTTGGACTACAAATCGAGTACCTAAAGGATGAGATTTTTGTATATCAAGAAACTTATATAAAGAAGATCCTAGAACGATTTTATATGGATAAATCACATCCAATATGTATTCCAATGGTAGTAAGGTCTTTGGATAAGGATCAAGATCCATTTCGACCTCAAATAATTGATGACAAAGGTATAGAAGAACTACTTGGTCCAGAAGTACCATACCTAAGTGCTATTGGGGCACTAATGTATCTTGCTAATCATACACGACCTGATATATCGTTTGCTGTAAATTTATTAGCAAGATATAGTTTTGCATCAACACAGAAGCATTGGAATGGTGTTAAGCAAATTCTTCGTTATCTCAGAGGTACTATGGATATGGGATTATACTACTCAAATGTATCGAAGCATGAACTGATTGGTTATGCAGATGCTGGATTTATGTCTGATCCACATGATGGTAGATCACAAACAGGCTATCTGTTTACATGTGGAGGTGCAGCTATTTCATGGAGATCTATGAAACAGACCATAACAGCCACTTCAGCTAATCATGCAGAAATTCTAGCAATGCATGAAGCAAGTCGGGAATGTGTGTGGTTGAGGTCAGTAATCCATCATATACGAACTACTTGTCATTTATCTTCTGCTAAAATGGTTCCAACAGTTCTATATGAGGATAATGCTGCATGTATTGCCCAACTCAAGGAGGGTTATATCAAGGGTGATAGAACGAAACACATTTCACCAAAATTCTTCTATACTCGTGATCTTCAACAGAATGGTAAAATAGATATCCAGAAAATCAGTTCAAGTGAAAATCTAGCAGATTTATTTACAAAATCTCTTTCATGTACAACCTTTGAAAAATTTGTTCATGGTATTAGTCTGCGAAGATTCAGAGATCTCAACTGATATTGTTAACAGGGGGAGTCAATACACGCTGTACTCTTTTTCCCTTATCTAGGTTTTGTCTCACTGGGTTTTCCTAGAAAGGTTTTTAATGAGGCAGCACTCAACAGTGTATCAATGAATGATGTACTCTTTTCTTTGGCTAGGTTTTTATCCCACTGGGTTTTTCATAGTTAAAGTTTTTAATGAGGCACATTCATAAATGGACATCCAAGGGGGAGTGTTATGAATATACTTATTATGTGGATGTCCATTGACTCACGGTTTTCAAATATTACAAGATGACATGGGACCCACGCATAGTACCATGCATAGTATTTACTATTACGTGGGACCCACACCAAAATTTTCTTCCATCACCTTTCGGTGATACGCATGGATTACGCGTTTATTATTAAGGTTTAGGGGAAATTACACCAAATGACCCAGAGTAGAAATTACACTTAAGTCCCATTTTCCTTCTATAAATAGAGGACTTTTGTAACTATTCAGATCACAATGAAATGAGAACTTCTCTCTACTCTCTCTCTCTCTAAAATTCTCTCTTGTTATTTTCTTTACTTTTATTCGTTTTATAACAAAAACATAGGGCTGGTGTGTGAGTCTTATTTATGTTTTTTCCTAAGAAAAACGGAAGGTTAAAGGAGGCCATGATAAATTAAATTGTTATACTTCCTTCGTTTTTATATATAAGTTTTAAATTTAAGAATGTTCTCCTCAAAATATAAACTTTATTTTAGATTTATCAAAGTATTTATTGCTCTTTTTACAACTTTACCCCATAATTATATTTGTTGCATTTAGTTTCTCCCTCACTTATCCGTTTTTACAAATAAGGATATACCACTCTAATCTTATTTATAAGTTCAAATTAACTAACTCTCACATACTAGGGAAGGTTAGTTAACTCATTAATTATGAACTAAATTTCTAATTTTACCCTTATTTATGATTGGTTCTAAAAATCAACATGAATAAATTCTTTTTCTTTATTATAATTAATAGAGATAAAAATGTGACAAATACATTTATTACTCTGAAGCCGAACTTATAATAAAGACTAAAATTTTTTGTCAACCTAGACTTATAAATAAAATCAAAATAGTAGTGGGAAAAAACATATTTAATACTCTTAACTAATTTTAACTGTTTTTCTTATAGCTACATATCAATTATTTAATGTGAAGTTTATAATTAGAAAGAGAGTGAGTAATAATAAAGATTATTTTGATGAGTATAATTTGGGTATAAAGAAAAAGGGGGCACATGCTGTGTTGGCTTAGGTAGCCTTTGGGGAGTGAGAGAGTTTTAGCAGTATATCCTACTTTACAATTACACCAACCTGAAGGTTACATCCCTCTCTTTCTCTCTTCTTCATAGATATCATATTCATACCATCCATTTACTAATTTCCTCACTAATACAAATAATTACAGAGAGAGAGAGAGAGAGAGAGGCGCCATCCACTCACTCAAACCTTTCCCACCAACTCAGACCATCTAGAAGCAGAGTGAGTGGGAGAAAGGAGTCAAAAGCCTATAAAAATCAGACTCTTGGCTCCTTCCACGCCGGTCTTATTGCCCCCCATCAACAGCAACTAACTCCATTTCATACCTTCCTTCCTTCTTCCTTTCATTATGGGAAGGTCCCCTTGTTGTGAGAAAGCCCACACCAACAAAGGTGCTTGGACCAAGGAGGAAGACGATCGCCTCATCGCCTACATCCGCGCCCACGGCGAGGGCTGCTGGCGTTCCCTTCCAAAAGCCGCCGGCCTCCTCCGCTGCGGCAAGAGCTGCCGCCTCCGCTGGATCAACTACCTCCGCCCCGACCTCAAACGCGGCAACTTCACCGAAGAAGAAGACGAGCTCATCATCAAACTCCACAGCCTTCTCGGCAACAAGTAAGATCCGTCTCCCTTTTCCGGTTTTCCTCCTGTTAAGATATTATATCTTATGTCTACTCTCTTTCATTCATCTTATTTTCTTTCTGCTGCAATATAACCCTTCAAATTCTATCACCTTCATTCTGGTTTTTACTTACCGTGGGTTATCCTTCAGGTGGTCTCTAATTGCCGGAAGATTGCCGGGAAGAACGGACAATGAGATAAAGAACTACTGGAACACCCACATCAGAAGGAAGCTTTTAAACAGAGGAATCGACCCTTCCACTCACCGTCCTCTGAATGACTCCGCCAATTCTGCCCAGAACAATCAAGAAGCCACCGCCACTATCTCTTTCGCCTCCCATGTGAAACAAGAGCCCGATAATAATAATGACAACAAGGCAAACGTATTCGTTGAGCTTCACAGAGATTCAAAACGGGGCATCGCAGGAGAACGATGCCCTGACCTGAACCTCGAGCTCACCATTAGTCCTCCTCATCAAAACCAGCAAACAGAGGATCAAGTTCAGCCCATACTCAAGAGTGGTGGAGGAGGAGGAAGCCTCTGTTTTGCTTGCAGTCTGGGGTTGCAGAATAGCAAGGATTGTAGCTGTGGAATTGTTGGCACCATTAATGGCGGAACTAGCGGGAGTGGAAGTGGCACTGGTGGGTATGATTTCTTGGGGTTGAAAAGCTCTGTTTTGGATTACAGAAGCTTGGAGATGAAATGAACATGTAGCCAATTATAGTATAATCATTATTGTAGAACAAGGGAAAACAGAGTGGGAGAGAAATGAGGGAGAGTGATGTTTAATTGTTAATTTTTGATAGTCTCTTAATTTTCTTTTCTTCTCTTAAAAATTGTATAAGCAATTACTGATGATGCATAGGATATAGCATAAGTCGTACAGTTGAAGCCATTATCTTCCTCCATACATCTCCCCTTCTTCTTCTTCTTCTTCTTCTTCTTCCTACTACTCCTCCCTCCCTTCCTTTGTGGCTTTGTCTTTCTTGAAGAACAAAATTTAATTAATTACTTGGCATACCTACCCTAATTGGTAATAATTCCTAGAACTAACATTTCTACCACACACGAGGAACCATATAATATTATTATACTGCATCTACATAAGTAAACCAAATATTGTAGATCTTTCTAACGACAATAAAATAACATTCAAATTCATGTATTTGCATCATTGCAGGGTGTCAAAAGAATTTCCAAGTCACATATATTAATCTTCCTCATCTCATTGTGTAATAATGCTGTTAAGTATATAGATTCCATTGAAGCAGGGAGAGTTGGATGGTCCTGCTATGGAGAAAAGAAGGAAAGAGTGATAGAGAAGGAGGGAATGGATAAGCAGTGAGAGGAGGAGAAAGAAAAGAGAGAGATGGTGTTTTTCCACAAATGGCAATGCAAAATACCCTAAAACCAAAAAAACACACTTCACTCACTACTCTCAAATGCGTGAATGAACTAACCTCTTTGTCCCTAGTGTACGTACCTCTCACCATCCCATTTCTACCAACCTCCTAACCTTTATTATCATTTAGGTCATGATCTAACCAACTTCATTACTTTTCTTGTATTTATCTATATATATAGTCCCCCAATTATAAAAAATATATTAATTCAGACTTGGTTTCGTATGTACTTTGAATAGAAATACATATATGGCTTTGTACATAACAACAAGGAATGAGAATACGTCATCACTTATCCGTTTGGTATTGATTAGTGAATAAAAATGAGGTAAGTACCACCCAAAACAAAAAATTTAAAAGTTAAAGTACCCCTTGATTAGTACATCAATTAGAAAAAGATGGTGGTGTGTGAGAGTGAATACTACTCTCCAATGGATGAATTGGTACCAAATAAATTAGGTGCAATCAAGTTGGTTTGGTAAAGTTAATGAAACCCAATAAAATGTTGAAAGTGGTGGTAGTGTTCATTCAATAAATGTGTGGGTTTGGGATGAATTGAGAAGATGTTTTGTGGTAGGTAATTGAGAAGAAATGGTGGTTTCTTTGCAGAATTGGGTTATGTGGTTAAATGGAGATAATTAAAGGGTGTTATAAGAAATGTGTTGGGGATTGAAAACAAAATATTTTTTTAAAAAAAAAATGCAAGTTGCGTATGAGAAGATACAAAAGGAAAGTGGGAAGGAAAGGAGTAAATGAAATGAAATGAAAGGGGGGAAAATATTAAAAGGGAGATAGCAACTATATAAAAAAGCAAAATGGACAGTGAATGGATCCTACCAACCATCCCAATTTTTATCTGCCACCATTAATTCAGGGTCAGGTCAAGCCCTCACTCATACTCGCTACTACTGCTACTCCTGCCTTGGATTATTAATTTGTGGATGTTACCTCAACCTAATGCCATTATATATTTATGTATGTATTAGTCACATCAACTTGTGTACACATATACACAAAATAAACAAAATATTTATGTATTTATTTATAAACTAAAAAGGGAGAGACAGAGATAATGGAGAGAGCAATACTGCAATATGAAAAAGTAAAAAAGAGGACCCCGGTGGGTTTAAATTTTCTTAGAATCCTTTATCTTATTTTTCTTTCAAAATCTTATCTCTGCCATCAAATTAAAAAAATAGATAGTTTAGATTTTATATGTTATAAAATTTTTATTTTAAACATAAATAAATAAATTTAAACTATTAAAATTTTATGCACATAATTCATAACTGAAATACAAACAAAATTTAAAAAAATTAAATTATAAAACATTATAATCATAGTTTTTAAAAAATATTAATTCTGAACTATTCATTTTTTTAATTTAAGAGTGGAGATAAGATTATGAGAATAAAATGAGAAAAATGATTCTAAGGGTATTCTCTCACGGACCCAGCGGGTTGGTCCTATGCAGTTATTGTTTGTTGCAATCCACTGTAGTTATTGTCCCTTTTTGTTTTAAAAGAAGTATTTTATGATACTGAAAAAATATTTTAGGATTCTGAAAAAATATTTCAGAGTGCTGAATGAGACTAAAAAGATACTTAAGAATATTAATTGATACTAAAAAAAATAGTTCATGATCATAATATATTATTTTATGATCTTGAAAAAGTATTTTAAGGTATTGACTGATATTAGAAAGATATTTCAGAAAATTGATTGGTACTGAAAAATACTTTATAATTTTAAAAAATTATTTTATGATCTTAAAAAATACGACGTCATTTTGACGCAAAAGATTCCAACAGATAGCAGCACAAAGGATTAGAGCCGGGTCCGTAAAAGAAGAACCGATAAGTTATTAGATGTTCGTCCTAATCCTAGTGAGAGATACTTTAACCGTTTAAACATGAGTTTTGGAGTTTGAATCTTATGAATACACAGAAACATATTTAAACTAATTATCCCTAATTGAATCCCACAGTACTCAATTATAATCCAGTCAAATACCTACATAAAAAATAAATAAAAAAAGAAAAAAAAAAGAAAAAAGAAAAAAAAGACACAAATGGAAATGAGGTTAGCTTATTTGTGGGAAGGTGGATCCAAAAATAAATAATGGCCCTTCCCACTTATAAAGAGGAGCCTCACTTTTCAACCCATCAATCCCTGCCACCCTTTTTCAACTGTGTTAGGTAGCAACATTAGAAGCTTCCACCAGATATTTTATTCTCTCTCACTTCCTCTCCACTCTCTCGCCCCCTTTTTTTTCAAAAAAAAAAAAAAAAAAAACTGTTTTTGCCCTTTTCCAAATCCGATCACATCAAAGTTCTAAAGCATCCATTTTTCTTTTTTCTTTTATTTTTAAAAAGGTTGTTTAGGATATTTTTGTGTGTATAATTTTTAGTATAAGAGAAGATTAGGGATTGTGTGAAATGAGTTGATTGCTAGAGGTGGTTGTCAAATGGGTAATTATTGTAAGTAGCTTGTGAATTTTAAAATATATATAGGTTCAACTTCCACCAACATCACATGCATGCCTTATGGTGGGGTCATTATTGGTTCACTTGTAGATCCTCGCCCCATTACATGACCTTAGCTTCTTCTTAATAATGGACAAAGATGCCTTCCTTTCAATCAATTGTTTGGTATGCTGCAAGTACTTCTTTGGGCAGAAAGTAATTCCACTTTTAATAATACCCACTTAATTACCCTCAATGATCTTACAAAATCAAGTTTTATTTGATATTTTAAAACTTACTGACAAGCTTCTCATAAAAAAATTAATATTTATTTATTTTCATGATCTCTTTTATATGAAAGAGCATCTGTCTTTTCCTTTGTATATGTATTGATAGGGCACTAACCAACTTGATAAACAGCACCTACTGCATATAATTTTACTTAAAGGGGTCCACAAGTTGTTCTTTTGTATCACGTTTCACCATCGTTGTTCCTAATCTACTTGTTGGTATCTGCTTCTTAAACCAAGTGTCATTTTATTTTTTCTTAGGTCACTCTGGCCTAATCCAAATAATAAAGATATTTAAAAGTACCAAATTGGAAAACACTTTTTGTAACATTGAGAAAGTCTGAAAGAAAGATTTAAAAATTATGAAAGAGTGTGTGTGTGTGTGTTTTTTTTTTAATAAAATTAAAGAAATCTCAAGAATTGAAATTGACATATTCACAGTGAAAACAAAGGGTTGGGGTGGTTGAAACAGATGGTGCAGGTGCCGGGAATAACATATAGGGCCAATGTATGTAGCTGCCTAAGGTGATGAAGGAAAAAGGACCAAGGTCAGGTACATTGAATTCATGAGCAGGGTCAGGAAATATGATTTTCTGTACTCTGTAAGAACAATATGTTTCAAAATCATGGTAATTTATTTTCCTTTTTTAGGGGATAGGAGTGGACCAGATATTTAAAATCCGGAATGAAAACCGGTGAACTAATCAGTAAACTGATCTAAATTAGACATCAACTTAGGCAATATTTTTTAAAAAAAAAAAAATCTTTAAAATTTTATATTAATTGTTATGAATTTTTTAATTTCTCACCGGTTTGATCTCAGGTTAGCTCGGGTCTAACTACGAACCTTTAACCAATACCCCCGTCTGATTTAGTATTCGATTTGAGCTTCAGAATCTAGATAGAACTGACAATCTCCTCATGGAGGAGTTGTGGGGTGCCATTAATTAAACCAAAAGGTTCCTGGTAAGTGGAAAACATGGATGGGTATAAAATGAAAGTAGAGATTTGCAAGGTAGTGTTTGGGTGTTGAGTACAAGAAAGGATGAATGATTGAAGCCAACTAATATAATCTCTCATGCAAGAGATGAGGAGAGCGATGGCATACCACGATCCTTAATTCTAACAAAACCTTTGGTATGCCCAATCATGCATATGCCCTTTTTGTTCACCAACTTAATGTTGGAAGGCTTCATGATTAAGGCTTCAAGTTTTGTTTACTTTTTATTTTAGCATCTACGTGATACCCGACTGATAGTTAAAGACTAATCCTTACAAAATGTGAAATGAGTTTTGTTTTAATAAAACATTTTCTATGTACTTGGCATGCATGTTTACATTCTAAATCGAAGTTACCTTAGTTACATGCAAGAATGTTTATTTGGATAAATCGAGATAAATTTTTTTCTATATATCTATGGGATATAATATTCTTACTACCATTTTTTGTTACTGTCACTTTTTCACTAATAGATCAGAATCTTATCTATCTTTATCATTTCTTTCTCCTATTGAGATTTTGATCTAATAGAAAAAAAATGGTAGTAACGAAAAATAATAATAAGAATATTCTATCTATCCTTATATCTATTTATATGCTGTAAATCATGATTGAAAAGCTGCTTTAAGAATTTTAATCAGTTTTCAAAAAAGTAGAGGGAAGGGAGACGCGTGTTGGCTGTAGTTGGTAGGCTTCCGCCCCGCTGCCCCTTTTCATGTGCATTCGTTGCGGCGGCGGGCCCCATTGATTGAGTCATCTCCATAATCTTATCTCCTCCTAACGCCCTAATCTCCTTTTTATTAAATTATCATGCAAATAAATATATAACATCACGTCGCTAATTAAAATGTAGCCCATTATGTGCTGTGTTTTTCCCCCCTCACCACTCAAATACAACATTATTGATTACATTTTTCATTCATGTTAATGCTCGGGACTATATTGCAACGTCTACTTTTAAGATGAAAGATTCAATTGTGAGATTTATTTTGTTCCTAAATGTAGCATTTGAGTCTTTGTTCTCTCTCATTTAATATTACCCAACCTCTTTTTCTTAGAGTGGATATTCTCATTTTCTTTTTATAATCACGTCTTCATCCTCACATCATGAAATATATGGTATTAATTTCATATTTTATAAAATTGTGACTATAATACTTTATAAATTTAATTTTATTTATTTTTCCTAAATTTTAGATCCAATTTTAAGAGTTTAAATTTATTTATTTAGGTTTATGGTTATAATCTTATAAAATATTAAATTTAAACCATTTATTTTTTTAATCTAATAAAGGATATGACAAGAAAGTGAGAAAGAGAAAAATGAGAGAACCCCCCCCCCCCCCAATTATCATCCTAATTAATTTCACAATTTTTCTCACACTCTCTATCTCTCATATTTAAGAATAATTTTATTATCCTTAATGTAAGACTTGATTAACTAATAATTTCGGTATATTATGGATGTTAGTTAAATTAACTAATATGATTTTTTTTTAAACACCCTAATTTTTTCCATGAGTTATCTCCCTCCCTCTCACACTACATTATTGTGGAGGGAATGTTAATAGGGTTAATTTGGGGGGGAAAAATAATAAACATTTGTTATAAAACTGATAAAAATAATAAGAAGAAGAGCAGAGGTTCTAGAGAGATAAAGTAGAGAGAGAGATTCTCATTTTATTCAATTAATGAACAGTTACAGAGAACCTCTATTTATAGAAGAAAAATGGGACTTTAGTGTAATTTCTACCTCTGGGTCATTTGGTGTAGTTTTCCCCAAAAACCTAAACTATTCACTCACGGATTTCCTTCCCGTGAGTGATTGTATAATTGTGTGCGGGTCCCACCAAATAGTAAACTACTATGCGTGGTACTATGCAAATAGTAAATCACTATGCATGGGTCCCATATCATCTTTTAATATTTGGAAACCGGGAGTCAATGGACATCCACATAATAAGTATATTCATAACACTCCCCCTTGGATGTCCATTTATGAATGTGCCTCGTTAAAAACTTTAACTAGGAAAAACCCAGTGGGATAAAAACCTAGCCAAAGAAAAGAGTACATCATCCATTGATACACTTTCTAGTGCTGCCTCATTAAAAACCTTTCTAGGAAAAACCCAGTGGGATAAAACCCAGATAAGGGAAAAAGAGTACAGCGTGTATCGTCTCCCCCTCTTGATTACATCAGTGTTGCTCCCCCTGATGACTATATTGCTTCAATGTCTTTCTGAGCATATTATACTTTCTGTCATCAAATATTCTGTTAGAAACGCCCAATTTGATTGTTCATTATATACCTGCAAGATCTAAATCTGTCAAGTAAAGTCATAATAATCTTTTCATAAATATATATGTGCATATAGAAATTCAATAAATGTTTATTCAGATAATGATGCTATATGCACTATCATCTTGAGTCCTTTTGGGACATATGTGTTTTTGGCGCCTTATGTACTTCTAGCACATACAAATATATTGTGGCTCATGATCCTCATTATCATTCATTGCAGCATATGCTATCATAGATATTATTAACGTCGACTTCATTTTCAGTCCCATCGGATTTCATTCATAATTTATTGAGATCTCATTATATTCACATATATTAGGTACCTAGATCTCTCTTGGACCACAATACACTTTTCTTGTAAAATCTCTTCTGGAGATAACATCTCATCAAAAGATAACTCTTCTGGAGCTTTACTTAATTATCCTCGACTTAATCATCTATATTTTATAGCTCCTTTTCTCTTTTGAGGATTTTTATCTTTAAAATCAATGGACTTGCAGCACTTCTGGTGTGCTTTATAACAATTCATATAGGAGCATTTGCAGTTGGCACATGTGACTTTGTCACTTTCTTTAGGTCAGTAAATGCTTCTGGCATTCGATTAACTAAACTCAGCAACTGAATTATCATTTGGAATTTTTAGTGCACATTTCTTTGTACGAGGATCAATAAGAGCCAATGATAATTCATTTCACTTTATCTTTACCCAATCTGCTTATTTTTCTCCCCCTCATCAAAACATCAATTTTCTTTGTATATCCATCTATGTGCATTGTAATAGATTAATAATCATTACACATTTAAAACATTTCAAGATGGAATTAATCTGGCTCCTGACCAAAAGCCAATTATACGGGGAGAATTCTGTTGGCTTATATAATTGCTGCAAATATACACAACATATAAATTTTGTTCTCATAATCATTGATCTATCCATTCATGGATACTTTAATACATTATTTCTGGATCATTCAATCTGGAAATTGCGCGCATAATATATTGCAAACTTCTGGTTGTAAACATCACTGCTAACTTTGCAAATTTATAATCTCATATGTAAACTTTCAATTTGATATATTTCCAGAGATCCATTTCCAATAATTAATTCTATCTGAGAACATGCAGCACATAATATATGACTCGGATGATCAAACAAGTCATGCCAACATTTCATATGATTTATCATCAAATCTAATATTCATTTTGGGGGAATCAACATAGAAACATTCACAAAGAATTATCACATAAATATTCACACTTGATATATATCATTATCATTCTCCCCCTCAAGTGTGAGACCTTAAAAATTAATTTATGGAATTTCCATACAATATTCCATGATAATAGCATATATGATATCTATTTCATTAAAATTCCACAGATTTCTAAATGCATTATCAATGCATAATTTTGTTACTTCTGGTAACAAAATTTCCATTTTCCAGAATCAACAAACAAATATATATTAAATACAAAATCATCAGGTGTATAATTGCAGATTCACGAGCGCAATACTGTGTAATCACAGGCGCATCACTGTGGAATCACAGGCGCGACAACTCAGATTGTCGTATACATATAAAGTCAAAAAGATTCCAGGCTCGTGCTTTATAGGGAGCAAATCTGTAGAGATTTAACAGGACTACGCAAATCTGCAAAGATTCAATAGGATTTAATTCAACTATAAATAGAGGAAGGCAAACGAACATGCCTCACAAACACTCAAGCATCTGATAATATCAACTACCAGATACTCACACATATTTCTCTAAATTCTATTGCCATGGCAGGACCAAGCAGTTTTATCCCAGTTTCTGATACATCCGAAACAGCATTACTTGATGCTTTGTTGTATGATGATCAGCATAACATGTCATTTACTTCTTTGTTATCTCCTAATCCCTTTGAAATGTTTATTCCTCCTTCTACTATTCCTCCTTATGCTTCAAATGTACCTACTTCTCCCCCTAGAACAAGTGTTCTTCCTCAATCTACAAGGATTGAAGGTACAACTGAAGCAGGTTCATCAAGGAGGCCTGTTAAGAGGTGTAGAACTATGGCAGAACTAATGGAGTCTACCAATCCAGTTCAGCCAATAGTGTCGGCAGTTAATCAACCAGCATTCACTAGCCAGCAAACTATCATCTGTCTGCCAGCAACAACCAGCCCGACAACAACAATCAGCCAACCAACAACCACTAGCCAGCCAGCAACAATTAGCCAGCCAACAGCTACAAGCCAATTAGCAACTACTAGCTTATTGGAATGTAGTTGTTGTCATGTTTTACGGGAAATTATTCATACCAACGGACTTCAGTACCATAAACTTGAAGTTCACGGAAGAAGAACATGTATGATTACCCATGCTGTTTTATTTGAAAAAGTACAGGATAAATCTTATAATACTGACAGGCTTCCAATGTTTGATTTCACAAAGAAAAATTTTGAAGAAATCAAACAATTTCTGACACAGTATTGTATAGATTTACAAGCATCAGGATATATCTTGATGCGTGATCCTGTATTAGCCTATCATGAGGTTCTCTGTGTTGGTTCGGAATGGGCTATAAATCCAAATGACCTCCATGGAAGTTCATTTCAAACCAATATTGAACACTCATTAGGCAAAGGAAAACAACCTGCAGTAAGTATACCCTATGATACTTCATCCCTTAACCAGGGTGAATTATATAGGTTATCTATGGAGCAAAGAGAAAGAATAAAGAAAACAACGCTCCATGATTTAAGAAATTATTTTCACTTAACCCTTGATGAAGCGAGTAAACAATTAAATATGTCTACTCACACCATACAAAAAATCTATCAAAAAGGAGGGTTAACTGAGTGGCCACACAAGAAGCTCAAGAAACTTATGACGCAAATCTCAATATTACGAAGAGCTTTGCCTCATCTGGATCCCATCTCAAGAGAAGCAAAAGAAGAAGACATTAAATATCTTCAGAATGAGATGATTAAAGTTTGTAATGATGTTGAGCCACTCGCAATTAAACTTTGTTGAAATAATATTTCCTTTTGCTTAATTATTTTGTTTATGAATATTCTTTTCTCGTATTTATAAAAATTGTTATAATCATAGAAATCACATAACAACTATAATAATATATTTGCTTCATTCACTTCTGGGAATGAAGTTGGATAAAAATTCATGATCCATAACTCACTGATTTGTTTGATCATGGCAAGAAATTAATCCACAATATTGCTACTACAATAGCAAATTGAATATATTTATTTATAATATCAATCATGATCATACAATCCCTTGTCTCATAATTTAAGGGAATATTTAATGCCAAATATACAATTTTGAGGCCTTTATACAACTGATAACATACAAAATTTATGGATCAAATATTGTTTCATAATTTGTCTCTTGTTATCAGGCTAACTTGCCTCTTGGCTTCAGGCAATCTTGCCTCTGAAATTAAGGCTATCTTGCCTCTCAGGCTCAAGCCAATTTATGCCTCATCTCTCAAGCCAATCTATGCCTCATATCTCTATGGCATTTTGATCTCATAATAATATATATGATCTTTTAACAGTTTATCTTCAAGATAAATAAAATATAAGCATAATAAAATAAATAGATGGAACCCACTAATAGTGTGGTTGCCATAAATAATAAGAAGGGAGAGGGATATATATATATATAGCAATAAATAAATAAAATAAAATAAATGACTGGAAATAAACATGCTAGATTAATAAAAAGAAGATGAGATAGGAATGGTAGTAAACTCACAGCGAGACCTATCTCATCCAAAGATAAGAAAGAAGATGCATATGCAAATGTAAATATATATATATATATATATATAGAAAACGGTAAAATAAAAAGGGAAGGGGATTTAAAGCAGTAAATAAATAATAAATAAATGGAGTCCACTATACAAGTGTTACCACCATGAAAAATAAAGCAGTAAATAATAAATGGTGCCCACTATACTAGTGTTGCTACCATGAAAGATAAATAAAGCAGTAAAGAATTAAAATAAAATAAATGGGGCCCACAAAATGTCACCACCATAAAAGATAAATAAACTCTAAATAAAATAAATAAATAGAGCCCACTAATAGAGACTAGTGTGCCTCCATGAAGAATAAATAAATGTAAAATAAAATAAATAAATGGAGCCCACTAATAAATAATGTTGCCGCCATAAAAAAATAAATAAATGTTAAAATAAATAAATAGAACCCACTAGTAAAAATACTAATGTGCTATCATAAAAGATAAATAAATGTTAGTAACAATAAAATAAATATTAGTGACATAAAACTAAATATTAGTAAAGTCAGTATGGAGCTTAGTATAGCCACCATGAGATAAATAAATAAAGCAGTAAGTAAAGAATTATAAATGGAGCTTAATGACGCCACCATGAAATAAATGAATAGGAAGTGGGAAGAATATATAAACATAAATAAATTACTGTAAATAATAAAATATAAATTTACCGTGAATAGTAAAATTACTATTCACTATAAATAGTGAATAAAGTAAAATTACAGAAAGATTAATCTAGACTTCCATGTAGGAGTCAAATGAATAAAATGTAAAAATTACTGAAAAAGGGGTAAATTTACTGTGAATAGTAAATTACTATTTACCGTAGTAAAATAGTAAATAATCTCAAATCTTAACCATGGAACCCGATGTTAAAATAATCGGTAAGAATAGATATTTAATTCCATATAATGGTTAAGATCATCCCAGATAAATAAAATGGAAATATGAAATAGATGGTGAGAAAATCTTACCTTGGTAGAGTCTTCGTGCTGATAACGTGTTATAAAACTGATAAAAATAATAAGAAGAAGAGCAGAGGTTCTAGAGAGATAAAGTAGAGAGAGAGATTCTCATTTTATTCAATTAATGAACAGTTACAGAGAACCTCTATTTATAGAAGAAAAATGGGACTTTAGTGTAATTTCTACCTCTGGGTCATTTGGTGTAGTTTTCCCCAAAAACCTAAACTATTCACTCACGGATTTCCTTCCCGTGAGTGATTGTATAATTGTGTGCGGGTCCCACCAAATAGTAAACTACTATGCGTGGTACTATGCAAATAGTAAATCACTATGCATGGGTCCCATATCATCTTTTAATATTTGGAAACCGGGAGTCAATGGACATCCACATAATAAGTATATTCATAACACATGTGATATATATCTTACATTTATGACTAATATCAACTCTACAATGATATCCTACATTAAGAACCAAATGAGTAGTTTCATTTAAAGAGATACTACCTCCAGTCATAAATAAAATATAGTTGACTTTTTAAGCAAGATTAAGATAGCTAATTAAATTATTTTTAAGAATTTATATTTATCATTTTTTCAAATTAATTTGTTTAATAATAAACTAGTATATAATTTAATGATATACAACATATGATATAATTAAGTAAGTAACTTATTTAGCTTCCTTAATCTCTTAAAAAAAATCTACTAAGTCTTATATTTAAGGTCAGAAGTAATATAATTTAATAAGAGTGACATATATTTTTGTTATATAATAATGGTGGTAGTAGTAAATAGCAAATTTAAATAACTTTTTAACAAATTAAAATTAGTTAACTGTTTCTGGAAGTAATTCCTTCTCATGTGGTAAGTAATAACTCGTTATTTGGTCATCACGAACATTGCTCCGCCAACATCATCGTAAGTAACATCCAACCAGGCTCCTTAATTTTCTTCTCTTTTCATTTGTTGACACAGAATACCCATTCACACTTAAATTAAAATGCGCCTTAATTCAAACCCTAATACTCTCCCCTTAGCCCATCTTTTATTATCATCATTCTCTCAACAATCTTCAAACCCATTATACTTTCCTTCGATACTAGATATAAAACATAGTTGACTTTTTTTAGAAATATAAAGAAAACTAATTAAATTATTTTAAAATATTTATATTTGTCATTTTTTCTCCAAACTATTTTACCTAACTTTTAAACTGATATATAAATAAGGATACACAACATATATGATATAATTAGATAACTTATTTAACTTCCTTAACTTCTTAAAAAGAAAAATTATGTCTTATATTTATAACTGGAGGGAGTAATTTGTTGAGTGAACAAAAAAGTAGGTTTATTGATTATTACTAATTATCCTACCGAGTTCGGTTAATAAACAGGTGTAAAATATTCTTAATATGTATAAGACTATTCAGATTAATGTTTTTTTTTTTTTGGTTGTGGTTTGGCGAATGCTATGAAGATTCATTAAAAGATTGAATAAATTGAAAATGGTAATGAGATAGGGGATGATGGAGAATAATACAAGGGTGGGCCACTTGATGCAACGAACAAGTTGCTCCATTTTCATAGCCAAACCCACTTGCCTCACTGATAGCTACCTCCTAACTCTTTCCTTTCCTTCCCCATTAATTGCAATCTTCTCTTGTCAATCCAATGAATCCATTTTAAGTCCATCCTCCTCTTCACATTCAAAGCATGTTTGAGACCTTTTTAAAATCATCTTTTTGACCTTTTACGATATTATAGTACTTACAAAAGTTATTTTCTTAAGATAATCAAAACTAGCACAATCCTTACTTCTTATAAATTAGCGCTTCCCCTGCCCCAAATTTCCAATTTTGCCTGGATCATTTTTCTTAAAACCACATCATTTACCCTCACCCACACTTTACAGATGTAATATTATAAAATTCATGGATAGGTTAAGATGGAATTCTATGAAAAATGAGATTGAAGATTAAAGTGTCTTCAGGATGCATTAACTGGGAACGTCAAAAAGGATTTATCACTCTTGAGGTGGATGCTTCAGTTCTACAGTCAGAGAGAAGCGAGTGTGAATGCACTATTAGTGAAGATGAAATACGATGGATATGCATATTCCTATATAAACTCACAACGGTTCTCCTAGCAATAGCAGAAACCATTGCAAAGTCTTCATATATATTGGAATAAAGGGTACAAAATTGTTGTTATACTATCGGCTTGTGTTGAAGTTCTTAATGTTTTGACTAGGGGTTGCAATCATTCTCATCCCATTAGTGACATTATAGTTGATGAGAAGTTGTGGTTAGCAAAAAACTGACAAGTTTTAGTTAATCATATGAGAAAACATTTTCTCATGTCACACACACATGAAATAATGGGACCCACATATAGATATATGAATTCATATATGTATATGTGGGTCTCACCATTTTCATGTGTGTGTAGGAATCTTTTTCCCCCTCATGTAACATGAGAAAACCAAAGTCCTAATCATATTTCTACAAAATAGTTTAACGAATTGTTTGACCTAGCTAGCACATAATAACATAGAAAAACTTTTGTCTTCTTGATCACTTATCACTTTTGTACCATGAGGCAGTGGTTGGAGAAGGATAATAGATTGTTGTTTTCCATATTATAAATATTCTTTTGAATTACTAATAGATTCCAATTTTCATTGAAAAGAAATTAAAGTGTCCTGTGTTTTTAATAACAGAGTTGGGCCACTGGGCCTCACCGCACCAAACCATGACACTGACTTTTATCACTCACACACGAGTACCACCACATCTACCAACTCAATCAATAATAACAATAACTCTGCTTCGGTTAGGCCACAAGGACTCGTGTACTATTCTGATCTAATTGGAAGACAAAGGGCACACGGCGCAGGATAGCAAAAAAGGAGCTGGTAGGAAAATCTTGACAAGGTTTGGTGAGATGTCTGAATTAAAACTGGAGACCAAGATCCACCGTTGGGATAAGCAGAGAAAGAGGGATACAAATCTACAATGTGTGGCTCATATGCATTAGGTTTTATTCAATATTGATGGCTAGGAAATCCCATTGAAAAGAATAATGTAATTATCAACAAATTTCATGACATTTGAAAATCAAGTAAATACAAGTTTCCGCGTAGAAAACAAAAAAAAAAAAATCTTGTAATTTTTTTTTTTTAATGATTAGATGATTTTCTCAAAACCAATATTCACTGCCTTAGATGTTGGCGAGACACCTCAAAATCTCTTACATGGGCATTTCATTCTCAATCAACTATTAATCCATAATTAATGTGGAGTTATATCTAAGAATCTGCAATTTTTTATTACGTGTATGTATTGTATTTTGCATGCACTGGTCTCTTAAATCTTAATTAGTAGTTTTGTATATTTGAAGGTCCACCTTATCTCTCTTTTTGTTCACTACTTAGTCACCTTACCTGCACTGCTTATCTTGCCAACGTTATCTTTTACCCAGGCAAAACCCATAAAAACAGTTTTATTAATTTAATACTATAATATATATTAAGTATTTGAATTAATTAATTAATTTGTGAGATAGGGTTTGTTGAAGTGGTCCGTTCAATGTTTCACAAAACAGCAATGGAAAAAGCCCTTTACTTGGATTTGTTCACTAGCTTGCAAGATGTTTTCCTTCTTTTTCCCTAACCCCAAAATCTTGGCCGTCAACTAATTGTGGTCACCACCACTTGACCCACATCCACTTCAACTTTTCAAACCAACTTCTTTATTTATTTATATATATTTTCTCATGGGTCCCTCACCATTCACCAACTTGGCCTTCTTCTAGAAGGTTAGGTTTTGTGTTTCACACCCCTCAAAAACCATTTGACTAAAACTTACACTAAAAGGTTGTGAATTTAATTAATACCCACAAGAAATTCCACCTCAACATCAACACCCACCATTTTTCTGTCCACTACCAGCTTTTCCAAATCAAGTGGAAGACCATGTTTATGTTACTTGTATCAGTTGCTTAATTGGCCAGTTGGGTTATTATTGTTCAACATTTTCGGCTCTGCATGCACACTGCATAATCATAAGATTTAATTTAAGTCTTGAAAGCTCAATTTCAAGATAGCCCTGAGGCAGCCTAGCATATTAGTGATTTTAGGACAGATAATATCATAACAGACGAACACTAAGAACAAGGAGAACATGCAATAAAAACAAAAATCAGATGACGATACTAACTAACCTAACTTCACATGATATTACCAGTTCTTGTGTCTTGTATAGGTGTTAGATAAATATATTAAACATGATCATGTGATTTGTTTTCAAGATATGGATGATTAAGATGTAGTCTAAAAGTAAAGTACTTGGGGATTGAAGTTTTCTGTGAATAATCTTAAAGGAACGTAGTTCAAATAGAAAATTCCAAGAATTCCAAATCTGGAGCAATATTGGAAATGGGGTTTGGCAATAATTAATCAAGCAGTTTGGTGAATGATTGAAAGACACACGACATTGGCTCCACATGGGGTTGGGCCCTTCGTCATGTCACAAAGTTTTCAATTTAAAAGTTTGTGCGACATACCAACTCTCTCTCTCAGACCTAAAATTTTGACACTGACATATTAAACGATGATCTAAGAAGAATAATTGAGGTTTGCTTAGCTTTCTGATAAGTTTCTTCAGTTTCACGCAGGCCTTGTTCTTACTATTCCTTCCAAAAGGAAATAGAAAATGGTACACAAACTTAGATGATGATGAGACTTGATTGGTGTGGAGGTCTTAAGAAGCAAGAAAGGTCCTAACAACTTGCAGGATTGAGTTGACAAAATAGTATAATAGTTTTAGTTTGTAGCACCAACAACAACTAGCTAGCTATAGCCTATATAGCACTCTCAATCAAATTGCTATCATTACGTTAGATTACAGTCACCCTGCTTTGGATTCTAATGTTGTTTGTTCTGTAACATATTGGCATAACAACGATTGATCTGGAGACCAACCAACAACAACAGCTTCCCCTCTTTTTTTTTCCGATTATATTCTATGTACTTTAACTGTTTCTGTATTTCCTTAATTTATATAAAGCGGTTTGAAATCTTCTGATCTTATCATTTGAATATCCTCTTTGGTGCTAACTGATCGCCACATGTATTTATATCACATTCAAAAGAACAAATAATTGTATCATTTGAATTATTATAGGATGTTGATATTATGTTTCAATAGGTATGCAACACCAAAATCTAACAAATATCTAAACCGTAGTCCCTTTGTGATGTGAAGTGTTTTTATTCATTCTATTCGCTATCACTATTATTTTGTAACTTCTGTGATCTTGTGACCAAATTAAATATACATAGGTTACATTTGTATCTTGAATATCTTTTCGGACTTCTAAAAATTATATTATTGATATAAATTTGATAGTTTTATGTCAAGCAAAAAGGAAAGTTTATGATGAAAATGATTAAAATCATATAGAGATAACAAGTGAATACATGGAATTTGCTGCTTTTTTATTTTTTTCTAGCTACTAATATCTTTCTATTGGACGCTATTTTATTCGGAAACATTGTGAGTGAGGTACTAAATGTGAACACACCTTCTATAAGAATTTGAACAATGGTTTATCACTACTACGAAGAACTAGCCCCTTCCGCTTACCTTAGGTTTGCTGAATTTTCGCATTAGGCAATTGAGTTCGATCTATTATCTGGATTTGCAATAGCGCAAGATGTATACAACAGAACAAGGCCAACAGTTGGGCCTATTCACATAAACATAGGCCTGTTACTTAATGGGTTTCACTTGTAACTAGAATCCACTACCACAGCCAATGAAAGTTGGTATAGATGGTAAGGGATCCAGGATTAGGTTATTGGGTTGTAGGTTCGATCCCCTCTGCCGTCGCTGGGGCTCCTTTGGTAGGCAATCTTGTAAGTTCTGAGTAAGTGCTCATAGAGCCCGGGGCCGTGCCCTAGCCTTAGTGGGGAACTGGTGTCGAACCCCTCTAAAATTTTTTCCTTTATTCAAAAAAAAAAAAAGAATCCACTACCACACTATTCCACTTTTTAAAACAGAAAACAAATAATGAAGCATTCTTTGTACGAATGAGTGTTAATGGACATGCTGATTGGTATGTTAATCAGGAAATGAGCACTGACGGATGAACAAAAATATCCAGTTCATTTACAAATAGATGAATGAACTGGCTGTGTTTTAATTTAAATCAGCAAGTAAGTTGGGCTTGGGTGGGGAAGGTTCTGGAGCTTATATTTTGGGGTGGCAATTTGGAAGTTTTGGGAGTAGAGAAATAAATGTATTTTTTATTATGCTTTTTCAAAACCGATGAATCCTGGTATTACCATTACTATGCTTGGTCCAATTTTACTGCTGTTGCTGGTTTGTCAGGTGATCTAGTGCAGCCGGGTATGGACACTATGCGATTTTGGGAAAAGCCCCCATATGGATGGCTGAAAATTAATGTGGATGGAGCTAGTGTTCTGGGTTCATCTAAGGCAGGCTGTGATGGAGTGGTTAGGGATTGCTTGGGCAATTGGATAGTGGGCTATTCAAAGACACTCAGTGACTGCCAGTCTAATTTGGCGGAGGAATGGGCAATTGTGGAAGGGTTGCATATCGCTTGGGACCTGGGTTTTAGGAAGATCATCTTGGAATCTGATGCAGCCTCCGTGATTGATTTGCTATTAGATTATAATTGTAATACTTGTAGTAATTTAATTTTGAAAGCTAGAGATCTATTGTCCCTTAATTGACAGGTAAATGTTAGATCTTTACCTAGTGATTGTAATAGGGTAGCAGATACCTTAGTTAAAAGGGGTGTCTATATATCCTCTATTTTGAATGAGTGCCCCCTCAATCTGAGGAGTTTGATTGTTCACAAGTGTTTGAAATTAATTTCCCTTTAAATGTAATTTTTATATTATAATGTAGGCTTTTATGCCATCTTTAATAGCAACCGGGGAAAAAAAAACTTTGAAAGAAAATAAGGTAAAGCGAGTTGTTTAGGGATAGTGCGCGTGCAGGTGCATAAGAGAGAATGTGAAGCTAGTTGTCTTTAGGTGTATTGTTGGTGGGGAGTAGAGATTAGAGAGCACTCCCTCTAATCTTAAATATAAGAGAAAATTAATTTTTTTAGAGAGATTAAAGAAGCTAATTAAATTATTTTAGAGTATTTTTATTTTTTTCCTCCACACTAATTAGTTTAACCAATAAACTAATATATAATTTAAAAATACATAACATATAAAATGATTAAGTAACTTATTTAGTTTATGTGATCTATCCAAAAAAATATATATATATACTCTATCTTATAATTAAAGCCGGAAGGAGTAGATATTTAGGTTTAGATTTAGACGTACTCTTTTGTGATAATGCGTGTGGATTGTGTGGAGTAGAGGTTTAATTTGGATTTCTTAGGTATAGGTTTTGGTTTTCTTTTCCAGAAAATTATTGTGGTTTCATATAAACAATTTGATCATTAAAAGGTTTCACAATAAATTAGCATAATGCCAAAACAATATTCGATAAAATAAATTGCGACAAATTGTATGTTGCTCACTTATTATAAGACTTTAATTTCTTAATGGTTAAATATAATTGTTATGTGCGACTTTTGACTAATTCTTCCTCTCTTTTTTAGCGGAACATTTTGTTCTCTAAGTGAACCATGAACAATTTAGAGATGCATAGAATATATATACTTTATGAATACATTAGTTAAGACTGAGAAAGTTTAAAGATAAACTTAACACCCCCCCCCCCAAAAAAAAAAAAAAAACACCCACACACACAGGTTGTAGTGATTACTGATGACCAAGCAATATGAAAATGTAATTTAAGCCTTGTTTTGGTTAAATTGGTTTTTTTATTTCATTCCGTTCATGCTAGCCACTTGTTGTTGGTAAGGCATTATTCATTTATTGTACATCATCTTAATTAAATTGAGAGACTAAAAAATATACTCCCTCCGGTCCTAATTATAAGACATATTTAATCGATTTTTGGAAGATTAAGAAGGGGAGTTAAATTGGTTGATTTCACTCATTTTCCTAAAATGCCCTTATATAAATTTTCAATGACATTAACATACCTCCCCAACCTAGAATCTTCTTTTTCATACTTTCTAATTAAAATGACGGTCTTACTATATATACATATATGTGTATGTACACACATATGTATGTATGCATGTGTATGCACACACATATATATCTACAACCAAAAAAAAAAAAAAACACTACACCCCCACAGATACACACATATATCTACACACAAATACAAATCCCCACACCCCCCATACACACATGTATGTATACACACATCCACACACACACATATTTATATAATGCGTGTGTATGTCTATATGTGTGTGTTTATATATATATATATATATATATATATATTGGTAAATTAACATTAACTCATTGATAAACAAATTAAAATTTAACAATTTAAAAGTTTTATTGACTGAAAAATTCTATGCACCTAAATGCATATACTTACCAAAAACTAAACATATTTGAGAGAATAAAATAAGGGTATTTTAGGAAGAAATTGACAAAAATTTAAATTTTGTCCTATAATTAAGATCAAAACTAACTCCCAAACCAAAAACTAAACATATTTGAGAGAATAAAATAAGGGTATTTTAGGAAGAAATTGACAAAAATTTAAATTTTGTCCTATAATTAAGATCAAAACTAACTCCCAAATGTTGTCCTATAATTAGTAATTAGGACCGGAGGGAGTATCATTTTTCCAGAATAAAAGGGAGGGGGAAAACAAAATAAATTATTAGTACAAAGCAATTGTAAGATGTAAAAAGGTATTAACATGCCTAATTAATCCTAAACATTAAATAACTTACATAACTATATTGCAATGTGTATGTGCATGGATTTTAATTAGCTAGTTGAATAACACAAATAAAGAAGTGGCAAATGAGGAAGGCAGGATAAGACGGGGCATTTAGGTGAAGATGGGGCTGTATTCAAAAGTGCACTTAATGGGATTTTGAAATATCTCAAGTAATCTTAAGTTGTGCATCTCTTCTTATCTTGTAATTCTAATAGTACGTATATATCCACTCTCATCCCAATAAAACCAAAAGTGACCAATTAGATTTGGTTTCTCTGGTACGGACCTGGGTATATATTTGTATAAAATGAGATGGTAGACTTTCTAATCATATGAATCTGAGAATGCTTTAAATGAAGTGTTGGTTGTGGGGAGACTTGAGAGTCATGAAGCAATTGATTACCCCAAGTAAAACCACTGAGTCAAACTCATTTCTACATACAAGAAAATCTACACTCGACATTCACAACCTCCACTTATATTTGCCCCATGCATCCCTTGCCAATTCCTTTCAAAACGTGGAGCCTGTGTGTGTGTGTGTGTGTATGGTTAATATATCACTTGTTAATTTTAATCATATATTATTTTTTAAGTTAAAATTTAATAGTTTAATTTTGTTTTATGCCATGTGTATTTGAAGCAAGGTTATTGAACTAGATCAGCCATTGAATTGGTTAAGGTAATGGTTAAGGGTTAGTGTGTCAGATCGAAGTTAAACTGAAAGTAACTTGTAGCTAGATCGGTGAGGAAGTGAAGATTTCAGATTATTAATATGAAATGTTAAATAAAATAAAAAAAATAAATTATTTTTAAAATAAAAAATTGAAACAGCCGGATCGGACCTGTAAGGTGACTGTTTCGCTGTAAAACGTGAGTCCTTGTCGATGTTCGTCTAATCTCCCACCTAATTCCTTATTTGTTAGCTCAATTTTCTCGATCTAAAGAAAGCCTTAAATTTTGACTTAGGCAGTCTCCGAACGAGTATAAGCCACGAGTTTGTTGCAGCCATACTATGTTTGTGTTCTGGTGTAGAACAAGATTTTGGACTTAACCTAGGATTAAATCCCAGGGGCCTATGTATCATTGTGAGGGATCAAAGTCCACGTAGTTCGCTTGTATTCGATAGGCTTATAGCCAAAGAGGAGTGGGGGTGTATGCTCTGTATGTACTGAATCATAAAAGCTAGAGTGTGTATCTTATTAGGGTTTCTACCATATTTATAGGTTTATTTGGGCCCTAGATTCATGAGCTTGTGTTATCTTATTATTAAAAGATATAACATATCTTTAATGATAAAGTCCTTGATTTGTGGGCATTTGTGATCTTAATAGGGACATTGATAGATTACGTAATATTTCCTTGATTTAGGGAGACTGTTAAGGTTGCAAATAGGCTCTTATCTTGGGCTGTTAGTTGTTGGGCTAGACTCATATTTTACATCCGTAACAGTTTGCTATTTGATTGTTCAAGTGTTCGTGAGCGTCTATGAATTTGTGAGAGAATTTAGCCATTTGTTAGCCTCAAGTAAAGAAGAACCAGAACGAGAACCTCGTGTACCATGTTTCTTCGTTTACTGATCGCATTACACCATTTAAATAACTTCAGCTGATCTTTGCTCTTTAACTTATTTACAAGTTTCTAACAATAATTCACTACGGTTTTTTATTTTTTATCCTTTGATTGTAATGTGGTAATGATATGTCTGTTCACTGATGTCTAAACACTTGTATCACTGGTCTCCCAAAATATGGTGATTTAGTATTTATAAATTTGCAATGAGAGATGATGATGTTTATCCATCAATTCTACAATAGAATGATGATTTTTTAACATGCACTACCATTTGATTTCTATTGTATATTTTGATAGCTTTAAGTGTAGTAATTTTTTTATCACCAAATTATTTCATGGTTTTATAGACTCTCCTATGAATTTATACCCTTGCTTCTACAACTGATGATGCAAATCTTTAATTAATATGACTAATATGTGATTAATACACAAAATTTCATCATCTTCTGGCTGAAGTTGCGTATTAAAGTTTATGCTTGCCTTATGCCTCTCATAAATGATAGTTGAAGTTCTAGTTATTGGAAATTCCATGATAAAATTATATCTGTTTGCTTTGTTAATGCATCCCTAATTGACTTTTCTAAGCTTTTCTACAATCAGTTATGAAAATGAATACTAATCAAAATGAATTCTTAAAGTGCTTGATTCTCACCCTGACTTTGTGAGAGTGAGATAGTTTATCCACTTGTGTTGTATGACTTGTGTATGTTATTGTTTATTTAGAAGAGTTTCTTGCATCAGTGAATTATCTTTGCATTATAGTGATTCATTGTTCTTCTTATATGAATAAATTATTGATTTAGAATTTCAGCAGTGCAACTTGTGAAAAATTACATCCTAGGGAAATTTATATTTCACAATATTTGCATTTTTGCATCTTATGTAGTTCGGTTTCTATATTACATGAATTAAGTCTCCTTTATCTTGTGAACCAGTTTCATTTGCACTAATATTGCTTTAGAGGATTAATTAATTAAGGATCCTTTATCTTGTGTGTGACAAATATTTTGGAACTTAGTAAGAAGTGACGTGAATTTTTTGTAATTGTTTAATGAGCCTTGTAATTATTTTATAGGGTAAGAAGAGGGAGGAGGAAAAGATAGGTAAAAAAGAAGGGGGAAAAGCAAAACTAGACCAAAGGCGTCAAGCTTCTCTGGTTATACTTTGTTTTTCGAAGAATTTTACAAGGATGAAGCAAACAAAAAAAAAAAGGAGAATGAGAAGTGAAGGGAAAGGAGGATGATGGTGATAAGCTAAAGACAATTAAAGAGGTTGATCTAAAAGTAAGAGATGCTTGGAATAAGTTGAGTGATGAGAAGAAAGGGGAATATAGTAAACGGGTTGAGCAATTAAAAGCTTCGGGAAAAAGGGAAGAAATATGTTGTTCTCTAGATGTGCACAAAATATTTAAGTATAGAATAATTGTTTTGATGACATTTCTTTTTTTTTTTTTTTTGTAATTGTCAACTACAAACTGATTGTATTGACTTCATATTAGTGCTTTAGTAAGATTATGCAGAATATGTGTGCCTGATTGCACTTTGACCTGTTATGTAAACATAGCTAAATATATGCTGACAAGAATAGGGGATTGCACACACAACTTCATGGGCATCGATTAATAAGTTTATGTGCATGTGTTGACAAGTTTATTGGTGTCTATTGATAAGTCTATGTGCATACACTAACAAGTCCATGAGCGTCTATGTGCATGCACTAACAAGTCCATGGTTGTTTATTGACAAGTCTAGGCACATCAGTTGATAAGTCCATGGGCACCTATTGACTAGTTCAAATAATACACATAATTAATATTAAATTATAATATTAGAGGAAGTTTATAAATATGTTCACAAAAATTATGAATTTTGAAGTTGTTCATAACTTAATTGCACTTTCACCACATGTAAATATAGCTAAATACATGTTAACAAGTATATGGGGTTACATTGACAAGTCCATGGGCTTGTATTGATAAGTTTAGGTGTGTCCACAGATAAGTTCATGTTTATAAATTGACAACTGAATTTACATCATAATACAAATTTTCATAAAATGAAACTTGGATGCAATATCTTATTATATCCAACCTTCATTTACATATACAAAATGTATCTACAAGGTGCTAACTACAAATTCACATATCATTCACAAAAATCATATGATCTTGATTTCTATCTAATGACATTTACAAAAAAAAAAAAGTATGAGATGCATTTTCAAGATACAAAAGGCCCAAACCACCATCAATAATTACCTTGAATTAGGATTCTTACACGTCTTGGCAGTGTGACCAACCTCATTGCACTTGCCACAATAATAAAATCGTTTTTTGTGAAACTGAGATTTAATCCTTCTTTTCTTTGGCCTTCCGGGAAGCCTTCCTATTGGCATCATTTGCGCATGCCAATAAAGGTGAATCTTCATTACACATAATGGTTGATAATCCATCCCAACCTTTTGACAAGTAATCAAACCTGCATGAAAATGAGAAGTACAATATGTTAGTAACGATAGTTAATAACACCTCGTTCATTAGTTAAATTCCATAAGGAAATACAATTTACACATATTGCTCATCCCTTGGATTACCCCTTACTGTCGTTGTATTATTATCTTCAATTTCTTCTTCATCTACATATACATGCTCACTTTCCCCATTGAAATTAATTAAATGTTCAATTGCTTCATTATCTAGTAGATCAACAAATGTAATTGTATCGAATGTCAGTGTGAACTTCAAGTCCGCTACTCTTTTCCTCATAATGGAGAATATCAATGTTTTGAACTCTTCATAATTGTGCCTTTCTTATTGGTTCTTGATCCCATCATTCCCCAACATATGTTATATCATCGGTTCCACTAACTACAAATCTTCCCCTTATATATAAAAGAAAGATTGTAGATTCTTCCTAGATGCACTAGCCATCACCATTGTCCACTTGTACAATAAAATTGTCATTAACAAGTTCACCACCAACTATGATTGCCCTTATTAACAACATATTCTGATTTCGTACATTAGTACTTCCAACCACACAACTCTCACCCCATCTTGATTACTTTTAATGAGTAAAAATAGTACCGAATATCCAAAAACA
The DNA here is from genome assembly GCA_037074495.1 of Acacia confusa. NCBI lineage: Eukaryota > Viridiplantae > Streptophyta > Magnoliopsida > Fabales > Fabaceae > Acacia > Acacia confusa. The sequence goes on along the minus strand of CM073502.1, from coordinate 37,375,327 downwards.
TAGCAAACATTTGAAACTCTTCCCAAACACCATTAAACCACAACTAAAACATTTGAATATGACCTATAATTGTGATTAACAAGTTCATCACACGTATTAACAACTATCAATGTACTAATTAACAGTAAATTTTTCCCTTCACACATCAGATGTTGTAACCATAAATCTTTCACTCTCATCTTCATTCTTTAGCTCTTGCAATGCAGAAACAGAGCATACTAAACTCTACCAAAATACATTAAAACCACAACCATATTATATACATTGCATTTAACTATGGTTACCTTGATGGTTTATAAAGGAGGATAATAGAAGTGATCACTTTAATACCCATACACCCAAACCCAATAAAAAAAAAAAGATGACAATTTTTTCATATTTTAGGATAAAACTCAAAATTTGTTCAAATAGTCAATAGAAAAATCAATAAAATGGAATAATGAAGATAATAGAGGTGTTGACATCAATTCGGTACCTTCCTCTTTAAGTTTTTATCATCAATAAAACTTTCATTCTGAGCTTTTTGCGCGCCAATTCTATATTCCGTGTTTAACATGCAATCATTTGTTCCATCTCCCTATTTATTCAATGAGGCTATTTATGACTTTTGACAATTGAAATATATTGCAAAAATGTCTTACAAAACTTCACTGCAAACTTAAGATTTGAAAGGACCATTTAGTTGCATTATATCTTTATTCGAACCTAGGTGCAATTTTCTTTTTTTTTTAAAAAAAGTATCGATGAGTACACACTTATCCAATAATATGCTTGATGCATTTCACTATACTTGCAAAGAGAATGCTTAACTTAAAAAAGTATTATTATTTAATAAAATAGTAAGTTGATGATCTTTTTAAGTATTCAATGCTTTATGACTAAATTTTTTTGAAAGCATTTGATTATCAACCTACGCACAGATAGTTGAGGGTGGGCAAACGTCCCCTCAATTTTTTTCACATTATTTTTCCTTTTCTTTTATTTTCTTCATTTTACTCCTCATATTTGCTTTTTGTTTTTTGAATTGCTCTCGACCTTAGTAAAGTTTTTCCTTATATATTTGTTTCCTTTCCACCCTTATTCTTTGTTTCTTTTTTAAAGTATTTTTTCGTACTTCCTTATTGCCATTCTTCCATTCTTATAGTTTATTACTTTTAGCCATATAATGCTTTCTAAATTTAATTCTGTGGACCATACACAATAAAAGCTTTTGATATGTCATTTGGATAAAATAGTTTCTTGTGATATTATCAAACATGTGTCCTTCAACAAATCGATAATCATAATTGTTTGTATTTTTAACGGAAAATAAAAGTCTCTCTCTTAGAATATTTAAGTTACTGTTCAATTTACCACGATATTGTTATTAAGGTTAAGGTAAAAAAATACACATGAATTTTTTCCCAAGAAGTAAAAATACAAATATGCTTTTTTGAGGAGCAAAAATACACATGTGGTTATCATTTTGGTGTAAAAGTCACATCCAACCGTTAAGTCATTATTCACCGTGATGAGAGAGAAAGAGATGAAGTGAACAGTAACTTAACGGCGGTGAACAATGACTTAACGGTGGAATATGACTTGCATCAAAATTGTAATCACATGTGTATTTTTGCTCCTAAAAAAACATATGTATATTTTTGCTCTTAGGAAAAAAAATTATGTATTTTTACATCTTAACCCTTGTTATTAAGTGATTGGCATACTTGTCCTGCACATCCTCATACAAAACTGGGGTTTTCAATCATTAATTAAAAGTTTTGATATAATATACTTAGGACACTTTTCATTCAAAAAATTTGAAGTCGGAAACTATTTGAGTAACTCTTTTTTTTCCGCCAAACTATTTGAGTAACTCAATGGTGTTGATTCCCCCGTTGTGACAATTGAAAATTATAATTAACACTCCTCTTATTTTTAATATAAGATATAATTTTTATATTTGTTAATCATTTCCTGATTTTCTCATATTAGTGCTTCCTCAATAATAATTAAAGAAGAAAAAAAATAAGAAAATTAAGTAAAATGATTACCATGTGTTAGAAAGTATATGTCGTATTAACTAATATAACTAGTTTTCTTAATCTAATCCAATTTAGTAAATATATTTTATACTAAAGACTAAAGATAAAAGGGAGTAATAAACAGACTATACAAGTCATGACAAAAACGAAAAGGGTGAAAAAAACAAGCATAGTAAAAAAACGGGTTAAGTACCAATTTTGTCCCAGAAGTATGCATCCAGGAGCAATTTTTCCCTGGAAGCTTCCGATGTAGCAATGTTGCCCTGAAAGTATGCGCCTAAGAGCAATATTGCCCCTTCGTTAAAAACCCTAACGTTGACCGTTAGGGTTTTTAACGGAGGGGCAATATTACTCCTGGGTGCGTACTTTAGGGGCAACATTGCTACGCCATAACGTAGCAATGTTACCCCTAAAGTATCAAAACATAGCAATGTTGCCCTTCCGTTAAAAACCCTAACGTTGACCGTTAGTTGATTGTTAGGGTTTTTAACGGAGGGGCAACATTGTTACGTTTTGATACTTCCGGGGTAACATTGTTACGTCGAAAACTTTCAGGGTAAAATTGCTCCTGAGCGCATACTTCCAGAATAAAATTGGTACTTAACCCTAAAAAAACAAAAAGGGATGATAGAGACGAAAAAGGGCAAAGCTAATATAACGAAGTTTAACAACACTCGCACGCTTCCAATATGCTGCTCATGGTGGAGACACGACCTGAATCACGTACACCAACCCCTTATTCAATTCAAAATGCTCTTCATTCTTCCATTGAAACTTGCTCCAAGCAGTGATGATATATAGTGAACTTCTTAATAATCTTAAAATATCATTACTCTTCAATTTTAATACACTGAGTTCAGCTCTCTGTTTATATAGGTATGTAATATATTGGATGCGTCATGTCAGTAATTTCAGAAATTACTTTGCTGGTCAATATGAAGTCGTGTCGGGCACACGCCTTCATTATTTCTCAGATATTTGTTCCCAAAAAGTCATGAAAGTTCATATAATTAATGATAATTTAATAGTGGGATTGGGGATATATCAAATCACTTGTACATGTGTTTTACATGGATTGCCCCACCTTGTTTTCACAACTTGGATTCAATAGTTCTAGATTTTGCCCCTATATAATGCCCTCTCTTCTTCCTCACGGATCAAACCATCCCTCTCACTTCTATCCCTCTCAACTTAGTTTCTCCTTCAATTCACACTGCATTTTCCAGCCATGTTGCCCAGAAGCAGTACCCTTCCAACCAGAATCCATCATCACGGAGTTGTAAGACTATATAATACTCTATTAATCACTCATTCTCTCCTCTCTCTGTTTTCTTTTTGTGTGCTTATTCAGGTTTGATTGTTTTGTAACAACAGACAGAAGAGAGGGATGATTTTAGACACAACTTGCATGAGGAAGTGAAAGCTAAAACCCAAACTGAGGCACACGCAGTGGATATCCACTCTAACTTTTCCAACTGCTTTGATGATGATGGCCGCTTCAAGAGAACAGGTCACCACATTCATTATTTACTCCATTTAATGACACAATCTCACCATCACAGGTGAAAAGTACAAACACTTCATCGTCTCTCTGCAGTACTATTCTCACCTTAGTTAAGCTTAGTTAGGCTCTGCCCCTAAGATCAGTACAAGTTGATACTTGATACACTCTCCTTTCCACTATATAAATCAATTCTGTTAAGGTGTTTTTTGCCAAAAATATAAGTCACTTGAAAAGTAATTAATATTTATTTTATTAATTTCACCCGCGTAATTAATACTTAAATATAAATTTTTGTATATTCTCTCTCATTTGAAACCTAATTTAATATGAATAGAGTTGGAAAATAATTTTAATTTAAGGCATATTTAATAAGTTACCTACTATCTTTTAGTTTGAATTGATTTATATTATATATAGAGGAGCACTTAAATTCTGTCTATGGAAGTGCAGGGACTTTTTGGACAGCGACGGCCCACATCATCACGGCAGTGATTGGGTCGGGAGTGCTATCACTGGCATGGGCCGTGGCCCAACTGGGCTTGATTGCTGGGCCGACTATGATGCTTCTATTTGCCCTGGTCACCCTCTATACCGCCAACCTCCTAGCACAGTGTTACAGAACTGGTGATCCTGTCACTGGACAGAGAAATTACACCTACATGGACGCTGTCAAGTCCATTCTAGGTACTACGAATTTTCCTCTAAAACACCCCCCCCGGGCCAAAAAAAAAAAACTCACTTTCTGGATTGCATGTGAAGAAAAGATTATTTTTGGTTGCAGGTGGTACAAAGGTCGAATTATGTGGACTGATCCAATACGTGAACCTGTTTGGGATTGCGATCGGCTACACAATTGCAGCCTCAGTCAGTATGATGTAAGTTCATTGAAACACAAATTAAACGTGTGAAAGAACGAACTGAATTAAAATTTTCTTTACTTGATTAACCGTGTCAGGGCGATTAAAAGATCAAACTGTTATCACTATAGTCATGGAAAGGATCCATGTCACATGTCAAGCAATGGGTTTATGATAACATTTGGAGTAGCGGAGATAGTACTTTCTCAAATCCCAGATTTTGATCAAGTGTGGTGGCTCTCCATAGTAGCAGCCATCATGTCATTTACTTATTCTACAGTTGGTCTGGGTCTTGGAATTGGCAAAGTTGCAGGTACAACCAAACTCATCCTATGGTGAAAAAAAAAAGACTTATCTGAGATAGCTTGCCATGGTTTTAAAATCCTTGTTGTTGCAGAAAATAAAAGCTTTAAAGGAAGCATGATGGGAATTAGCGTTGGGACAGTGACACAAGCTGGGACTGTGACAGAAACACAGAAAATGTGGAGGAGTTTACAAGCCCTTGGGGCTATGGCTTTTGCTTACTCTTTCTCCATCATCCTCATTGAAATTCAGGTATAACTCTTCCTTCATATGAATTTAAGAGTTAAGACACAGGGCATTCATTTTTACACCGATAAGAAATATTTGCCTGTGATGCAGGACACTCTGAAGTCTCCTCCGGCAGAATACAAAACCATGAGAAAGGCCACCTTGTTCAGTGTCACAGTTACCACAGTGTTCTATTTGCTGTGTGGTTGTATGGGATATGCAGCCTTTGGAGATAACGCCCCCGGCAACCTCTTGACTGGTTTTGGCTTCTACAATCCTTACTGGTTACTAGACATTGCCAACCTCGCTATCGTCGTGCACCTGATTGGAGCGTATCAGGTTATTAATTTACAACTTTTACTACCTCTATTTTTTCATTGATCCATATCATAAGATTCGACGAAGTTTTATATTAGCTAAAACCCTCCTCCTTTATTTGGATTTGGGACTGGCTATTAAACATAGACAGAATTACTAAAATCTATCTAGAGATTCCGTTGTTGATAGAGCACAATGGCACCATACGATTCATAAAATTTACCCTATCAACCCCAGCAAGTGGGATAAGTCTGTCATTATTGTTATACCACTTCTATTGGTAAGACCTTTGGGTTTCGATTAACAGAACATTAATGAATGTGGGAGCAGGTGTTTTGCCAGCCTTTGTTTGCATTTGTGGAGAAATGGAGCGCACAAAAGTGGGGAAAGAGTAACTTTGTGACAGAAGAGTATGAAATTCCGATTCCCCTGTATGGGGTGTACAAACTGAACTTATTCCGTCTTGTGTGGAGAACCATATTCGTGTTATTGACAACCTTAATAGCAATGTTGATGCCATTCTTCAACGATGTGGTGGGAATTTTAGGAGCATTGGGGTTTTGGCCATTGACAGTGTATTTTCCAATAGACATGTACATCTCCCACAAGAAAATACAGAGATGGAGTAGTCGATGGCTTGGTCTTCAGCTCCTCAACGTCACTTGCCTCTTTATTTCTATAGCAGCCGCCGTTGGATCCATCGTCGGTGTTGTTTTAGACCTCAAGACTTACAAGCCGTTCAAAACTAGCTACTAAGACCAACAGGATACGTGAGAGTTCAAAATAACTACATAAGCTCTGCTAAAGCATTATGCCAAAAGTATGCCGCAAATAATATGTATGCCAGTGCAAAATTTCATTTTGGTGTTGTGTAACATAATATCGGTGCCAACCCGCTGCAATCATGTTGGCTGAGGTAATATACAAAATAGGAAAGAAATTATCTTTGTTTTCTCCGACCGTTGACGGATTACAAGCAACAACGTGCGAAAACCAGTCAGATGTTATATGCAACTTATAGAAAAGTGGTGTTTACAATGAACGAGCAGCTGTAACACCATTGCAGGGAAATAGCATAAATGGCAATTTCTCATAGATTTTCTAGATAGATTCTCTGTGTGTGTGTGTGTGTGTGTGTTATCCTATCTTGTCTCAAGCGAAGGGTAAATGCAGCGTAACATGCGTCTTAAGTCTTTTTCAACTTACCCTAAAAGGATCCAAAGGATGCCGACTTCTAAGCCGCTGAACACATCAGAAAAAACTAACAAAAACAAATCTTCATGTCGTGTTTCCAATAACCAGAAAGACACGAAGTAACGATCCAGGATGGCCTTGCAAAGCAGAAGTTAAATGATCAAGAACTTTCTAAGCTAATAGACCCTTAAGGTGGAAAAAAAATTGAATATATTTTAAAGTCTGATTTGAGAGGACAATTTAGCAGTAACAAGGTAAATCAAATAATAGACCACAAAATTCCCCCCAAGTCTCGCCTGTGATAACGCTGCCACTATTGTCAAATGTCAACCTGATCGCACCAACCCTCACTATAGTCCAAATGCACGTCATTACTCACTTTCCACCCCTACCTACCCATTTGCCCCAGACATGTCCCAAATAATTGTCCATCTGACTAAAATTACTATATGAATTAACTGACATCCTGGGTAGAGTATACAAGCATACATCTTTAGGTCGGTAAATGATACATAGTGGAATAAATTCAAAGGAAACACATACTAAGGTCAAAACAAAAAAGTCAACAAACCAACAGAGAGAGGGAACCATCATCTCTGAACTAGCTGAGAATGAAGGAAGAAAACGCCAACATAACGTTACCGTTCTCCACTTGGCCTGGCTCGATCAAGAGGGTATGATCCAAGCTCACAACGGTACTACTTGAGTAATGACTATGGGGCTACGAACCACGTGCTTTCCATCGGTCCATGAAACCGACCCGAAAGCCGCTCCGGACGGACCCATCACCACATGAAGGGTATCTGCCGTCACCGTCAGGACGAACCTAAGCTTCTTGACACTCTCTGAGAACACAAGCTCTGAAGGCTTTACACTCACACTCACCCCTTTAGGCTGCGTCTCAACTTTAACTCTGTACACAGAATTCACCGCTCCCACGTTCGTCACCGTCCGAATAAACGTCTTTCTTGACACCCCTTTGGCGGGGCTCTGAAACAGAGCAACAAACGACGGGTAATTCAAATTCTCCGGCAATGCCTTCCTGGCCGGACACTTCACCGGTATCCTTGTGATCACCTGGATTTCGTTCTCCACATACCCAATTGAGCACATATAGTTAACGTAATCATTTGCAGACATATCATATACCAACCCAGGATCCATTGCAAGACCCAAATTAAGATTCCCTGAACCAAAATCGTACGGCGTAGAAGCATTCCCCGAGGCCTCATCAATCATGGGCTGATTCCGATTATCAAAAATGGTTGCAGATGTCATCAGTGCCGACCTTATCGCAGCAGGACTCCAATCTGGATGCGCAGATTTAAGCAAAGCCGCTGCTCCACCTACATGTGGGCAAGCCATTGAAGTGCCCGACAATATGTTAAACTCAGTTCTTCTTGTATCAGCGTCTAAACCAGAAGGACCCACTGCGTTGGTCCAAGCCGCAAGAATGTTCACTCCAGGCGCGATCAAATCCGGTTTAAGTATCTCTGGGTTTAACCCACTTGGTCCCCTGGCTGAAAACGAAGCTACAACTGGTGCAGGCTTGATTCCGAGCATAGTTCCTTTAAAATTAATGGTGGCTGTGGGATTAGCAGAGGATTTAATATATGATTTTAAGGCTTCTCCTTCATCAGCACCAAGTGCACATGCAGGAAGAACATGAGGATCTCCAACTACACCTTCCCCATTAGAAACACCATTCGTTAGAATCATTCCAATCCCACCAGCTTTCTTCACCACAAGTCCTTTAACAACCCTAGGGCTACTTCCTCTGTCACAAACTACAATTTTTCCCTTTACGATATTTGGGTCGAGTGAGTTTTCCATACAGAGAGAATCAACAAAAAGCCCTGACTTCCCTGGGTAAACAAGTTCGAACATTTTAGCATTTAATGGCTTCCCGGAGTATAACGACACACCGGAGAGTTTCCGACCGTCGCCGAGAATCACCTCCGCTGGAAAATCCCGATCGATAGTTCCCGCTCCGACGGTGGTCAACCACGGAGCTGAGTTCGTCACTGACATTCCACTAGGCCCGTCGTTCCCAGCTGAAGTGGACACAAAAACACCTCTTGAAACGGCGCCGTATGACCCAATTGCGATAGGGTCGAGATAGAAAGGTGAAACGACGCCATCTCCGCCGCCGATTGAGAGGGAAATCACATCGACGCCGTCTGCTACGGCGATGTCGAATGCAGCGAGGATATCAGAATCGAAGCAGCCTAAATTCTTCCAGCACACCTTGTACACCGCTAATCGCGCTTTTGGAGCCACACCCTTTGCAATTCCAGAAGCATAACCAGACATGCTTGCCTTAAAAGCGTACCGACCCGCCGCCGTAGAAGCCGTGTGTGTTCCATGACCGTCGGCGTCTCTCGGCGATCGGAACTCAACGGTGTCGTTGATAGGGTTCATTGGACCCAAAGAACTCGAACCTGCTTGCTGACCTTTGGAGAAATATCTGGCGCCGACTAATTTCTTGTTACAGTTTCTCGCAGTGAACTTGACCCCGGTCTCGCAAACCCCTTTCCAGCGTTGTGGAACTAGGCCCAAATTCAAATCAGAGAAGCTCCGGTGCTCCGGCCATATACCCGTGTCGAAGATGCCGATGATGACATCGGAACCGTAGTCGGATTCTGACCAGAGACCACGCTGGGTTCGAAGGCCGAGAAATTGCGGGGAGCGGGTGGTGTGAAGAGAACGCCGACGATCCTCGAAGACGGAGAGCACGGAGGGGTGGCTCCTGATGGAAGAAACTTGGTCCTGTGTAAGATACGCAGAAAAACCATGGAAGACATTCTGGTAAACATGAAGAATGCTAGTTGGTTCAACGAACTCGGAGGAATACCAGTGGTAGTGAGTGGGGAAAACGGAGGGTTTGGTTTCAGAGTTGATTCGAAAGATGAAGGTTTTCAGACTAGAAGGCTGAGGAGTGGAAAGAACTAAACCCTGGGTGAAAAAGAAGAAAAGCAACAGGTGAAAAGGAGCCATTTTTGAAGCAAGTACCTGGGACTGAGAGCAGGGAAGTGTAAGTGCAGTGATATCTATCGTTGGGGGCGTGTGTGGACGAGGCTTTGGGTCCTGCTTACAATTTTAAAAAAAAAAAAAAATTAAATAAAAGTATTTATCTCAACGGTTAAATCCTATGTTTCCGATAAATCCGTGGACCGGAGCGGACCTAAGGAAGGAAATGTATTTTGTTGCAACATAACTTTGTGTCTGCTTATGTTATTTGGAAGGAGATCTTCTTTTTATCTCATTTTTTATTTTTTTTTCATTGGTCAAATCTGAGCTGTTGATTGAGAAAGTGAGAGAAAAGTAAAAGTAGTATTGTATTGATTGGATGGATGTGATTTAAAAATTATGAAGGATAATGAGAAAATGATGGGGAGAAAAACCCAACCCATATTATGTTTGTTTGGGAGAGAAATAAGGAGAAAATGGGAGAAAAGAATATTAGATTTGAAAACTTTCATGAAAAAATAACAAAAATTATTATTTTTTAGAGTTTTATATCCTAATTTTATTTGTTCCTAATTTTCTCTCCATATAAAAAAAAAAAAAAAACATAGGAGTGTAAAGTATAATACTCCTGGTAGAGCCTGCACTGGTTGGGTCAACCCGAACTTAAAGAGAACGCAATAGTCCCTTACAAACGGTCTACCATTTCTTACGTTACGTAGCATTGCTTTTAATGAGACCATGCATGTACTTATAAAAATAAAATTAGAGTATGCAACAAGTAAATGTCTTAATTTTGGTGACCAGCAGTATACATCAATTTTAATTTTAGTAGTATATGAAATAAAAATGAATTACAACAAGAAACTATCGTAGCAATAAATAAAACATTTATCTCCTTAAAAAAACACTTATCCTGATTTTAAATTTAATTGATTGAATTGCCATAATGCAATGCGATTGTCTGATTGATTATATATAACAAAATCTAACAAGTCATGTTAATTATAATTTTCAATAGTGCAACTTCTTTATGAAACGTGTAACATCCTTAAATTTTTGAGAAAAAAATTATTATTATTATTATTGTCGTTGTAATATATATATTCAAAAAAGAGAGTAACCCCAAAAGTACTCTTATACAAGGCTCCTTCTTCTCACTCCATCAAATCTGAATGCGCCCGTGGTTCATTACAGATTTTTCCCTTTCTTCTCCTTTCCACTTGTCCGTTTTCTTCTACCTTCAATGCACCGAGAGATTATCTTGTCAATCATTTTGTTGTCTGTTTATTTACTAGGAGTAATATTTTAATATTGCTTGTTTTTTCAACCCATCCTGCTTTCTCCCTTGTTTTGTTTTAATGTGTGTGTAGGTCATTCCATACCCACTCCCTTCAATTTCTACAGTTGGCCGGTGCAAAATATCCCATCTTATTTATTAATTTATTATTTTTCCTGGGTCTACGTTAATATAGGAGTGAGAGTGCCTACATCCTCCATGACCCTACCTTGTTGTATGTGTATCGCATTCAGTAAGTTTTCTCAAGCTCTCCTTCCTCCTTTCAGACTTTATCGCGGAAACTCACGTTTCATTTCACTTGTTGTAAATATGCATTCATACGCACACACATATACTCATCCTGTGTGAGTGTGAGTGTGTGTGTGTTTTTTTTTTGGCGTGTTACCTCATGTAAACAATTTTTTTATATTCTCAGTTAATATTGTACTAGTTGGATCAGTAGGAGAGAATGAGTATACGTATTTGTCTAGTATTAGTTTTAGGAGAGAATAACTAGTATTAGTTTTAAAGGGTGGTTTTAAAGTTTTAGAGTAGCTTTATAGTAATCATAGAGCAATTCTAAAGTAGTTTTTGTCGAATATGCTAATAGGTATATATGTATGTTGATTTTATCTCTTGTTGAAACTTTAAGAGTAACTCTAGGGTGTTGACCTATGTGCTAGGGAATAATATATAACTCTGAATATTTTTTTATGTACTTACATATGATTGTAACTATCTTTTATAAAAAAAAAATGGATTGAATTTATATTTATAAGTAAATTTATGTATAACCCACTTTATTCACATAGTCAATAATTTAAGTATAACTAATGTTGTTAGATCATTGTTTCCTTTTACACATGTTGAATATACAGTGATATTTAATATGTATGGAAGTATGATTTATTGTACCTTATCTTTTAATGATATTATATTTATTGGTGATTGAATATAGTTATCATGGTGGTTGTATTTGTAATGGTTTGTAGTAAAGAGGAATTTGCATGGTAAGATCTTTTATCACGAGGTATGTAATTACTTGGTATACACTAGATCTCACTTGTTAAAGTCCATTCTTCCATTTTTTTTTTTTTTGCGGGATTGCATTAGAGTTATAGACATGTGACACCTCTTTAGTTTTGTTCTTTTAAAGAGAACAGTCATAGTCCATAATTAAGCTTTACACCTTTGACCAATATATCTTAAGAATTGGTGAGTTTGAGACAATTCAGTTAAATAGGATGAGTTTCTATTAGACTATGTGTTAACCAATAACTCTAAGAAGCAGTATAAGGATGGATGATAATATAAAGGTGGTTTCATATTGTATATTGTATAATTATATATTACATGTTGTGATGAAAATATAGATTGGTATAATGATGATTAAATTTGCAATTATTTTGTATGAATATTATAGTTCATGCAAATATATATGTAATCAATCCTTGATTTTAAATCATACGTGGTTTGTTTTGCTTATGTACAGTAAAAACTTTCAATAATTACTGAGATATTGAATCTCATCTCTATATATCAACATTTTTTAGGTGCTTATTGTAGTATAAAGCAAATGATGTACCTATGAAGTAAGCCTTGAAAATTCTCTTGTACTCCTAAAACACATGTTATGTTGTTTTTATTTATTATGACCATAAGACTTCTGCAGTGTATTTTGTTTTGCGGAAATATTTTGAGGATTTGTTTTAACACTATGATGCGGGTCTTATTTGAACTAATTTTGTATTTTAATGATTTGAATGTTTAACATCCTTATTAGAGATATTTACAATCTTTTGGATAAGTATTTGTTTGGTTTTAAAGTGTTACATTTCTTAATGTATTTATTTGTTTGGATTGAAGTGTTACATTTTTTAAAGTATTTGTTTTGAAATGTTACAGACGCAATATTTGGGACCTACACTAGTTTATTTTAAAAAGTTTAGTTAACATTTTATATTCAAAAGTGTAAATGATGTCATTTGCAAAACGTAAATGGAAAGAAAAATCAAATATTATGTAATTAAAAATGCACTAGAGGTGGTATCATCATTTAACTAAAAATTAACAAAATAACATTCTATTAAGACAATTAATTAAAATAGGGAAAATCCCTCTAAAAGACAATTGAATTATCCCATTTCTCAGTTGGGTCATTAAACTTAACTCTTAATTATGTCAGAAATACTAAAATATAATTTTAGAATTTAATAATTTTATCTTACCGCCCGTGATGATTTGATTTTCTGTGTTGATCATCACCATCTCTTTCCCCATTTCCACCACTATTTTCTCAAATTCTTGGCCATACATGTGCGATTCTCTAGTGTTAATTTCTATGCAAACTACAACCAGGCATCCCAAAAAGATTGGAACAAAGCCCACCACCGCCACCTCCATCATATTCTTCTTCTGAAGCATTAGATTCTCAGGTTCTTTAATCAAACCGATTATCTCTATTCCCTTTGCTTCGAAAGAAAAGCCTGGAAAACCCATTCCACATTTTTCATACAGTCACTTTATTGACATAGCATCTTATTTATTTCTTCCACCTAAAAAGGCGGCGTTCTTAATTCTTATTCATTCTCAATTTAATGAGGCACGAGTCGTTGCTGCCTCTTGTCTTGGCGTTTGCTCCCATATCGTCATTGGGACTGCCTTTGATCGTAATTCGAGTCCGTGGAGTGTCAGTGTCCATTTTGAAATTAATAGTAGTCATAGAGATGGAGAATAGCAGGAGAGTAGATTTTCTCAGTATTTTTTTTTTTTATCTCTTAGTATTTTTTCATCCTAACCGTTCATTTTCCTAAAAATGAATAAGAGTCATTCATTTTTATACTAGAGATAAAGTGGATGGCCAAGATTAACAATAAAGAAAATGAGTGGCCGGGATGGAGGGGTGAGGTAAAGCCGAGAAAACGGGTCAGGCCCATCGGGCCGGCCCGCTTAAGCCCTGACCTTTTAAGGGCCGGGTTTGAAAAATAGACGAGTTATTTGAAATTAGCCCTTGAGGGCCGGCCCTAATGGGCCTCGAGCTTAAATGAGCCGGCTCTGGAGGGCCTCGGGCCAGTCTTACAGGCCCTTTTCATTGTAGCTTTTTCTTTTTTTCCTTTTCAAATTTATTAATTTATATATATATTATATTTGTTATAGACTTATTTATCCATTTAACTACAAATACATAATAACTATACTCTAATTTTATGATTTGATTTATTATTTGTTGCAAATAAAGATTATGGATGTATTCAAGATGCGGGAGAATAATTTCATGATCTTCTTACTCATGAGCTAGAAGCTACTACTCAAAGTGAAGAACAATCAAATGTCATTAAAATCGATGATAGTGATGAAGATGACGACAATAATAGTCATCATACTATTGTCACTTAGTAATATGTTTTTTATGTTTTATGTGAGTTATTTGTGAACATAGTTCACTTTTGATTATAAATTAGGGACTGTGCTTATTTATTGAATGATTCATATTGTAATTTACTAATTATATTTTTTTAAAAAAAAAGTGGAGGAAAAATAGTTAAAATTGGGAATAGTAATTTCTGGGCCCTGCGGGCCAGCCCTGACTCTGGTGCTCTCGGGCCGAGCTTTGAAAAACAAGTGTTTTTCTTACTCTGGGCCCTGGAGGACCAGCCCCGGAGGGGCAACCCTGATTCCCAGCTTTAGGATGAGGTATGAGGGGGAAAAAAGAGAAAGGGATGGTATAAGATCTCTCTATTTTGGAATTTTAAACTGAGTTATTTGACTTGAATTAGAATTTGTTAACTTCAATAATCCAATTTAGGATTGGGTGTTTCAAAAGGTTTTTAATGAGATTTTTTCATTAAAATATGCTTTCATGGTACTTTTCAATAAAAACATTATTTATTATTATTTTAGTTTATGAAACTAATATAAATTCATATGAAGATTAGGTTTTTGAATAAAAATATAAAGTGCAAATTTAATGACGCATAATAGCTCAATTGGATCCAACTCATCTAAATCTTTGCCTATATATATAAAAAAAAAGTTAGAGCTCAATTGGCATTTCAAAGAGGAGATCATGGGTTCTAATAGGGTTGGGTATGTTTTATGGGTGCGCGGGAGAGGGGGGGGGGGGGGTTTTTTTTTTTTTTTTTTGCATATAATGACGAATCTTAAAAGAGGACAAGAGGTAAGGGAATATCATAGCCCCTAAAAAAAAAAATCGTTCAGAATTTTTATAAAAAAATTAATATTATGTAAAATTTAATTTTGGCCCTCCCAATTTTTTTGTTAATCTCAAAAGTAATATATTTGGCCCCCAAATATTTATCACAAGATTCGTCATTGTTTGCATAGGTATCTTTTGTTGGAGATAATCCAATTTAAGGCACTGTTAGATATTAAATGTGAACACATCAACCAAAACAAAAATTGAATATTGATTTGGCACATTGTGAAAGAGCAATCTTTTCGCTAGACCCAACCTCAAAAAAGGTTTCTAAATTGTCTATACATATATTGTAGTGTGTGTGTCTATATATATATATATATATATATAATATATATAGGTGTATCGAAGAAACAAGGCTCACATTATTAGAGAATGAGAGAGTACAAGCCTAGATATATCACCATATTATCATGGCCTTGTGTCCTAGAGGAGTGATAATCTCATGTGCACAATAAAGATCACCAGGTAGATGCGCATGTACACATAAATACTTTACTCAATTCAGTTTTCTTTATAAGAGTTTGATAATTAAATTGTGCATTTTAAGAAAGTAGTTAAAATTAATTCAAACAATAAGTGTGCCTTGAAATAAAATTCCCCCCCCCCCCAAGTATATCCTTGTTGATAAAGGATAAGTGAGATAGACAAATAGAGTAAATTTAACTATCATCAATCCTTTAATTAATATAATATATATAATTAATGAGAAACATAAATATAAAGAAAACTTATTAAATATTGAAACAAGTCTTGTCATGCACTCTTGCTCCTATAGGAAAGTAAACAAATTTAAATTTGGATTAAGATGCAATTTTACACATGTACTTTACCTTCGGGAGCGCCCAGCACCATGTGTTTTTTTTTTGGATAAAAAATACACGTGATTACGTTTTAGGAGCAAAAATATCACGGCCGTTTGTTAACTGTTAACCATAGTGAAATTACCATTTTGCCCTTAATTTAAAATAATTAAAAAAAACCTAAAATACCCTAACCTCTGGCGGCCACCCCAGCTGCCGCCGCCCCATCGCCGGCGACCACTTCCAGTGACTTTTTTTTTAGAAAAAAATATTTTTTTTAAAAAAAAAAACACTAATGGGAGGCCGACCACTCCACCGGTGGTCGCCACCTGTGACTGGCAGCCTTTAAATTTATGCTCTTATAAAAAAAGGTATAGGAGGAGTATATGCTTTTATTATAGTTAGATATAAATATTCTGATAATTATTTTTAAAAAACAGAAAAGTGGAGATTGCATACAATAAAAGCATAATTGAATAGGAGAAAAAAGGAGCATTAGCATGGAAATTGTCGGTATTGGGAAGTGATAGAGATAAGAAGAGCGGTGGGACGTGTTGAGAAGCGGGTCACTTTCACAGATCCTAAAGCAACCCTCTTTCACATCAAACTAAAGTGTTGTGTGACGACCAAGCTTTGCTTTCAAATTTTTTAATTTAATTTAGAATCGAAACTTTATAATCCCAGTGCCCAACACTTCCAAAACATTCATCCCCCACATCACGTTCACTACAATAAAAAGATGCCCTCATTGTCTCATGTATTCGCTTTCGAGTTAAACCCCACATCGATTCCGCCCCCTTCCCCATTTTCATTTCTCATTTCCCACCCTCGCTTTTTCTTTTTGAATAATATTAATAAAAAAACGTAATATTACAAATATAGTAACGAGAAAGAGTACAAACTAGGAAATTCAGAAAATATAGAATGAGAAACATTAATTGCTACTATATCTAAATAAGAAAACAAATTGCAAAATGAGGGGATGTTCATCGGGATAACTGCATTAATTCCGTGACTGGAGCTGGAAGATTTTACAATCTGATTGATTGAAGTCAACACTTAAAGCGATTGAGTACTAGAAGAAGGGAGAATTAATGGTTCAATAAATGGAGGAACATAAACACTTGTAGTTAAAAGCGTCATCTCCTCGAATTCTCTTGAAAATGCGGTAAAAGTTGACCTTGAAAACAGGTCCATATATGACAAATTGCAGGTTTATTTCTTGGGAAAATCCTCCCCAGCACTAATTAAGTAAAAAAAATTTAAAAAAAATACTCTCACAACTTTCACATGTCATGACTTTTTTTGGTATTATTTCGAAATCATTAACAACAATATCAGTGCCTCATTAACAACAAAATTAGTATTCATTAACAACAATTCTGTTAACAACAAAATCAGCATTCGTTAACAATAAAATCAATATATGTTAACAACTACGTTTTTTTGAAATAATACCAGAAAATACCCTACGGCCTTTTTTGTAAAAGTTGTTGGGATCTTTTTTTAAACTTTTTTGCTTAATTGGGCCCTAGGAAAGATTTTCCCTTATTTCTTGACTTTACTCTTGGAAGGAGGGTCACCCAACCAAATTGTTGAAATTGAAATAGAGTATGATTCAAGAATAGGATCATTGGATTCTAGAGCAGAGCAATCTATTTGGTGAGAGAATGCAGGATTAGAAAATGAGATAGGATTTCTAGTCTCTAGTATGTGCCAATGCAAGAGGATTCGATACAGATTATTCATGTAAAGTCATGTTTCACCTTCTCCAAAATTGCATTCATTAGAATTATGATTCAGTTCATCTGAGAGAAGATTATCATGATGATGTAGATTAATTAGAGTCTTCGTCCTTCAATTCAACTATAAAAGGAAGCTAGCTAGAAGGATTTATATATACTGTGACCAGTTTAATTTGAAAGCATTCAAACCACACTACCTTACGAAAAGGACTGTTTTTAGAACAAATAGATGATCCAATTGTTTCCTCTTGATGACAATCAAAGAGACACAATCCAGCAACACTGAGGTGATGTGATGCCTTCTAAGGATGTGATCACGTGATGTTATGGAAAAATTTAGTAGTTTCCAAATAAACAAGAGAGATTTAATAGGAAGAGAGATGGACCACAAAAACTTCCAAAAGGGTTCATGAACGCCAGAGACATGTTGCCTGAGACACAGGGAAGGAACATCCATCTATAATTCTATATACACTAGACTTGATGTCCAAACATGGATTTTGGCTTTTCGAAAATAATTGTAATGACTTTTTTGAAAAAAAATACCAGCACAAGCCATAAAGCAAAATTTCTTATTTTTAAATTTTCCAGTGTTGAGAGAGAAAAGTAGCTTATGAAAAAAAAAAAAACATGTTGAGTCCTACTTTTTTGAATTGAAATACTATTATGGTCCTTATTATAAACTCTTGTGATGAAATTTTTCATCCTAAATATATATTCACTTAAAAGTTAATATCATGATAGTACTCTCATTTTATATATATGAGAAATTTAATTAGTGAGAATTATTTGATAACTTTTTATATAAAAGTCATGACAATACTTTGATTTATATTATTTTCATCAATTAAATTTTCATTGGACTTTTCCCCAATTTTCCTAAGAAATGTAAGTAGTTTAGTATTGTAATTTTTTTTTTCAAAAAGTACATTACCTATTTTTATTTTTATAAATTTTTTTTCTTTTTTCAGTCTTTCATATTTAAACTTGATTTTCCATTAATCATCCAAACTATTCTCTGTATTTTTCACAATAATACACACATTCACATATAATATATGTGTATTATTTAATAAGATTCGTGTAATTTCCGAACTAAACTTGTTTTTCAAAATAATCATCGAAACAAGTTTCAATTTTAGAAATGCCAACAAATATAAATCATATTATGCAATTCGATTTTTAGTTAATTTTAAGTTTGCATGAGTTTTATTATAAATAAGCTATTTTTCCACCGTTATCCCAAACAAACGTAGCTTTAAGGTCGCGTGAGTTTTCACGCGACTACAATCACAAAAGGAAGCATCATCGTCGCCATCAAAAGGAGGCTTCCTTCTTCCAATTCATTAGTTGTTGTAAGTTAGAGTAGTTACAGGTGAATGAGCCTGAATCTCATTTACAGATTCATCTGATATGTATTCATGGGACTTTCCAAAGCCCATAAATTAAAAAAAAAAAAAAAAGGCGCTTGATTAAAGCAAGGCCACAAGGCGCATGCTTCCCATAATAACACCTCCCTTGTGCCCGACCACATTATTATATCATCTTCCCCTCTTTTATTACTTCCTCCGGTCGGTGGGGAATAATAATTCCCACTTAATTCATTCAATATATTTATTTTAAAGTGTAATTTCTTTATTATTATTATTTTTTTTTTGGTTAAAAGGTAAAAATATACATGAGTTTTTTTTCCCAAAAACGCCCAGCACCACGAACTTTTTTTTTGGAGCAAAAATACACACGTGGTTACCATTTTAGAACAAAAGTCACATTCCACAGTTAAATCACTGTTCACCGTCGTTATGTTACTGGTCACTTAATCTCTTTCTCTCTCATCACGGTAAACAGTGACTTAACTGTGGAATGTGACTTTTGCTCCAAAATGGTAACCATGTATATATTTTTGTTCCAAAAAAAAGCACGTGGTGCTGCGCACTCTTGGAGAAAAGGCTTATGTGTATTTTTACACTTTAATTTTTTTTTTACTTTTATTATTTTTTAAGAAATGTGTTTAATTACATTAATAATGCTGTTTTAAAATGACGAGGAAATAATGGGAGGGCAAAGTTGAAAGGGGTGAAAAATAGTATTAATTAAACTGGAGAAAACTTATATTCTAGATTATGCGTTTTTTCTACAAGAGCCCCATATTGTGGACGGGAGGAGGGAGTACCTCATTTTCTGTTGTTGCCCAATCAAGCATCTTACTTTTTTTGTAGGATTAGGCATCCCAAAAGCATTTATTTACGTAAATTAAGATAAAATTCTTCTAATATGTTTATTTTGTATACTGTAAATCATAAATGCAAAGCTAGTTATCTTCTAAGTACCTGTTTGGATTAGTGGTAGATCAAATCTATTTTTCTAACATAATTTATGGTATATAAAAAAAAAATATGAGAGAAGTTTTATCTCAACATACATAAACGTAGTTCTTAAACACATTTTTTTTTTGGGGTCAAAACTTAAACACTCATACAAACTAGCTACAGCAAAACAATGTCTATAGTTTTCTCATTGAATTATTTTCACAAAAAGACGCTGTTATGTCCCACATATGAAAGGAATGCTCTTGGTGTATCTTTTATTGAGGTGTCGTATAACTTAAAATTGAAAAGAGTGTTATGTATAGTTTAAACATCATTTGATTTTTGGAAAGTTGGGAGCTCAGGGAAGGACACGTCGTCATCGCACGTCACTGCTCTGGAAAGCTGCCCGAGGTTGGAGATGAGGACGATATAAAGCAGCCACAACGGTTGGCTGTCGGCCCAAATAGGGGTTTAGCTTTACATGTGACCCAACTTTCCAACTCTGGCCTGGCCCACTTGGGCTCCCCACTCCAAATCCACATGGCCCATTCATAATGCAGTATGGTAGCTGGCTCCAACAGCAACACAACTCTGGTTCTCATCTAAAAACACTGCCACTCTTCTATTCCACACTCCTCAGGACCCCCTAAATCTATTCATATACTTGCAAACTTTTGTTTTTAAGACTAATCCAACTGAAACACAATAATTACTTGCTTCCTTGCCTGATTCCCCACAATCAAATACATTTTGTAGCATCACACAAAGTCAATGTAAGTGAGCTCTGAAATAAATAAATGTCAAGCTGCATGAAATAGGGAAGTCAACCTTGAATATTTATTCGTCAGCCTCGCCTCACAGACTGAAAATATCAGTATATTCTTCTGACGTGCATAGTTTGGAGATGATGAAAATTGAAATGAAGATTGAAGTGATCATTATTGGAGGAGGACAATTGTAAAACGCCAACCAACCAAAATAGAATGCTCCATTCAGGATAGACACGTACGGCGGATAACATCCACGTCAATCCTACTCTGCTCTCTCTCTCTCTCTTTGTTTTTTCCTCCTTTCATTTTCAATCCGTTCATACACATACATATTTCTCTTGATCAATTATTTTTAGTATTTACTGTTTAGTCATTAGTGAGCTTCTCCAGCTTGCCCTGGAAGTTTCCATTAGTCGGATCACAATTCTTTTATGCTAATGTATAATCAGTATCAGTACTCAGTAACTAAAACCTAATCATGAACAGTACAAGATGTGTTTAGAGTTAATGGGTTAGTATATTATGGATGATTAAGAGTATTGATAGCAATAGCATAATTGACATCTCCAGCAAACCCACTATGAGTGGTAAAGATGAACAGAGGAGCACAAAGCATGAGCTACTAGTCTACTACTAAATTACAGCCAGAAAAAATGTCATGGGTGGGAGAGATCAGTGACCTAGAGGACCCTACCTTCCTGCATGGCCCTCCATTCATTAATTCCCTACCGTCCTCTAAGCCTACACCTCCTCATCCTTCGATTTTCACTCACATACATATTCATAACTTCATCGTTCTCCTTCAAGTCATCAAGAGGCTGTTCCAACATATGAAACCCACCTCCAACTCCACCCGTCTTTTTCTAATTAACACTCAGATTACTTCATCCAATCCAAATCATAACTAAACCATCTCAATGTATTTCCTTCCCTCAATTCATTTCTTTCCCATTAGTATATTACATTATTTTTCTTTCACATCCTCGGCTTTATTATTATTATTATTACATCTTTGGCTTTACTTTACACCAAAACTTTACTATAATATTACATTTTTTTCTTACGAAAAAATCATACATCATCATTCTTCATATTTTTGATGGAATGTCATGAGCTATATGTCAAGGAACATAAGTACACAAAATGTAGGCTCAACCATGATTAATAATAGTGTCATTTGGACTGAACGAACTTTCTCATTATTCACTGGAAGTCACCTTACAACATCACAATACCTTGCCTTATATACCCCAGCAAGTCCAACTAACAACCTAGCCCAATGGGTAACATACAACCTCTACACCCAATTACAAATGCTTATTAATTACAAATTAAAAACACCCAACTTGAGAAACTTGGTCAACAGATATTCATGTGACTCTGCTTCGAAGGCTTTTGTTAACACATCAGCCAATTGTTCTGAGGATTGTATGTGCTTTAAATCTATCAAACTGGAATTTTTTTATGTACAAAGTGACAATCAATCTCAATATATTTGGTTCTTTCGTGAAAGATCGGATTACTCGCTATATGGATAGCAGTTTTACTATCAAAAAACACTTCTGCTGGTTTGATATGTTAGTTCTTCGTTTATAAGTTATAATGTTAATAAACTTGAAAAAGACAAAAGGATTTGATGATTTAAGTTACTCGAGTGTATGTTTTAAGACACTCGAATATATGTTTCAAGTCATAGCAACCAAGGTTTCTGATATGAAAACTACTCACAATCTTGTGAAAATCGGTTTTTGAAACTACAATTCTGATGTTATCCAAACACACTAGTCAAGAAAGGGTATTAGGGTTTGGGGTGTTAAATCAAGAAACGAGTGTGGAGCAACTCGGTTGAGGAGAAAAAAAAATGCCCCTAAAATCAGACAATGGGCTCTGGTAACATGTCATTTGGACTGAACAAACTTTCTCATTATTCACTGAAAGTCACCTTACAACATCAGAGTACCTTACCTTATGTACACTAGCAAATCCAACAAACAACCTAGCCCAATGGATAACATACAACCACTACACCTAATTACAAATACTAACTAATTACAAGTGTCACTAATAAATAGAATTTTTTTTGCATAAATTAAAATTACTGAATAGCACGTAGAAATGAATGACGACAATATTCATTTTTATTCTTTACTATTAGGATCAAATCATATGCAAGCATCTGCTAAGAGGTAAGTATAAATGATCGTCAAATGGTTGCAGAGGACGTTTACAAAGAAATTGAATGCGCCCCAACTCAGGCATGGCATTGTGGTAAGCCGGCTTTGTCAAAGGGATAAGCACGAACCAAAAACAAAAGCAGGAAAGGGAAAACTCAACGCAAGTCATAATTAGAAGAGATCCACAAGTTTTCTTGCTCTTAACTTTATCACATATAATAATTATTATGATCCCAATTAGTCATCCCCCACTCCCACTTACAGCATCAGATTAGTCCCAATTAATTAACCTACCATTTTTAAAAAAAGCAAACCAGAGCACCCACCATCCACATCTGCACAGGGATTTGTCATTTTGAGAAAAGCAAAGTCATTCTTATTTTATTTGGTTAATTTAGCAGTGCAGGCTTGTCTAATACGCCTTCTCTTTGATTATATCGAATCCCATCTCCGTCGGATCCGTCGCCTGTACTTCATAGTGGATTCCTTCCAAAGCCCTTCTCAGCCCGTCCTTCGATGTTGCGTACAGCATCTTCGCCCTTATCCTCGATGCCGCAGGGGACCTGCAATTCTAAAATTCATCAGCCCTAAAATTGTAATTTCCCAGATTCATCTCAAGACAGTCATTGATGGAGACACGCACCATGCGATGAAGAAGATCTTGCTCTTACGGCAGTTATCCACGGTCACGAAATCGAAGTCGAAGACGGCATATCGGCAATCATCGTTCGGCAAGGACTTAGCTAGATCGTCGTAGCCCTCGGTGGCGCCGCCAACCTTATCGACGGTGACGAGCCTAGATCTTTCGTCGATCTTGAAAACGATGTATCTGTGGACCTTCTTCCACTTCATCTCCATGAAAGAGTTCTTGCACTCATCGGTCACCCACATTCCAGTGGTCGCCTGTGCAGCAGCATAATTAGTAACATAGAAAAGTCATAAGACGATGAAATTGCAAGAGAAAGAAAGCAAAGAAGAAACTATGAGCTACCATCTTGAAAGCCATAGCCATGGTTGCCGGCTTGCCGCGACTTGGAGCTGAGATTGAAGAGAGGGTAAGGAAGGTATTATGAGAATTGTTTTACTTCAACTTTGGGTAAAAGAAGGAGGGTTTGATTGAGAAGAAGAGGGTGTTGGGTCTTTATATAAAGGCAATTGGGCCACGTCATTATTCTCATGAATCCGGGTGCTGCGACCCTGCGACGCAGAAAAAGGTCGTCGGTATTTCTTCGTATTTACACTTTTGACCTCTTACCCTAAAATTTAGATTATCGATCATTTAATTATTTTAAAAATTTACTAATTACTGGTAAACCGGGTTAAAAGATATTGAAAGATACTTAGGGTCAGCTTCATTATGACCTACCATATTAGTTCAATAAATCATTTCAATCTTAATTAAAGCTTACCATAATTTCTTCCCCCAATTTAGTAATGGCTAATAACTATTCCTTCTTCTTCTTTTTTTTTTTTTTGTTTTGGCATGATGCCTAATAAGTGATAACTTCCCTAATTAAAGGCAATAAATGGAATTTGGTACATTGCACTTTTCATTTACTCTATTATCATCATGCCTCATGAGTTAAACTTTTTTTTTTTTTCATTTTATGAAATAAATAGTATCAAGTAATATACATAATACTACCTTCAATATTGAGTATGCGTAATCAATACAAATACTGTGGATAAATAATTATGTCTTTTGGAGACAACGTGAATTAATGTTTTATACTTATGACCAAATCCATTTCCTAATTAACTCTAGTATTAAGGATGAAAAGGGAGTAACATTTGATAATAGGTCATGAATGATATTGTGTTTGTGAGTGTACACATTTTTAAATCTATATAATATTGGAAATATTCTTGTAGAAAGATTATGATAAATAGTTATAATATAGATCTAGGCTCGTTTGAATTATATATATATATATATAATGAGTTTTATTCCGATTTACTAAATAAATATATCTAAAATAAAATAATGAAAGTATAAAATGAGTTTTGTCCCGATTTACTAAATAAACATATCTAAAATAATGAAAGAAATATAATTGAAGATACTTTATTTTCATTGATTATTGATGTGATTGTAAAGAATTTCACGCAACCATGAAAAGAAATATCATATTTTTTGTGCATATAAAATACACAAATTAAATTAAACTTTGTCGGTCATATATGGCTTGATTTATTTAGGAGTCTTACTCTCCCCTGCCCAATATACCTTTTTTATATATACTTTCTGTTTTCTAATTTGTCCTTTACACTTTGTTCATAATACTCATCCCAAAAGTTTCATTGATAAATCCATCTGATCTGCCCTAACCTTTTCTATAATAGCCACTTATCATCTTTGAAATAATTCGATTGTGTGTTCATCTTTTGCATCCAGTTTGGTCGCAAGCATGGCATGATTAGTTGCTTGTTTATAAACTATGGGTGGATAATGTTTATCTTTGATTTGAATTTTTTATAAAAAGTTAAAACATCTGGACTTTTTTTTTATTTGTTTATAATTTGTATATTTTTTTTAATATAACTGTTTCGGTTTCTAGTGTAGTTGGATCATATTAAAATATTACCGAATCTAAATCTGAGTAACAATATCAATGATGTGTGTGTGTGTGTGTGATATTATAGAATGGTTAAAGGGATTAATTTAATTATGGGCTTCATGATTTTGCAGGTCTTCTCTTACAAAAACTTGTTAAATTTTCTTTGACATGATTTGATCCATTCATCCCAAAACAAGCGGCATCATATTCCTTTTTTCTTCTTTTTAACATGAATGATGCATTTCCCAAATTAATTTTAAGGTGATTGGACTCTTGATGACCAGAATGATGGTCCTCTTGTTGGGAAAAAAATATCATGTAGGCCCAAGTGTAAGCTTTTAGATTATAATTCCATAAAGTTTTTTAAAAATAAAGTTTAGAGGAGAAGAATGAATGAATTTGTTGATGGAGGAATTTAACCCAAAAAAAAAAAAAAACAGAGTGGCGAGTGAAAAGTGCAAAACTGAAGGGAACGTAAAGCAGAAGCAGAGTACATATCCCCTGTTTTATACAGAGAGACACAGTAGCAGTTAAGCAGTTTGATGGGGGGAAAAAAAACTGGCTCTGTTTTCTGAAAGAATGAAGAGTCTTTGCGTGAGAGTGAAGCAGCAATTTAAGAAAGATGTGGCCTCGGAGGGTACAATTCAATCCAAGTACGCCCCACCACCAATGAGGCTTCAATTTTGTGAATTCAGATCCCAAAAAGTTTTCTGGGTTTCTCTGCATCATCCATACACACGCGTCCCTAAGCTTGAATTGTGGAAATGGATCATCGCCCCAAGAAGTGTCATGATTTATCACGTAACTAATGTTATTCAGATGGGAAGCTGAGTGATAATGAGAGTGAGAGAGATGATTGCAAACACTAAGATCCAGAATTCATAAAAATGGCTAATCATTCGTTTAGTGTTCAACAATTTTTCATAGTTGATGTGAATTATTGAGGGGAGACCACTAGAATCTGCAAGAGATTTTGAGGGGGAAGGGTTTTTTTGTGCATGGAAGTATTTGATTTGAATTTGGATGTTAATTTGTGATTGAGATGAATTGGTTGTCACACGAGTAGCAGTTAGTTGAGAGGAAGGCTAGTGTCTTAACTTTATCTTGTTGGCTCTTGTTTCATCACTTTTATTGGTGTCAACATCACTCAGAACCAAGCAAAGGTTGTCACTATTGGTATTCTATCTGTATATTTGTATTTGCAGAATTATTATTATTATCATGAGGTGTAAAGAATACAAAACATAACATGTATTTGCTTCTGTCCCATTATATTCAACATAACCTCCATATCCACCACAATTTGAGGTGGATCCACCAATCTCTTCTCCCCTGCCTCCCTTTTACGCTTTATACAATTTTTGTACTATAAAACATGATAGCAATATATTGCGATATCTATCGACACATATAGTTCGTTGTTAAAAAAGAATAGTTATTTAAGTTCTTGAAGATTGATAAGATCAGCTGCTAGTTCTCGAATGCTAGCTATTCACCCTAATCATTATGGACGGATTTGCTCAATTGATATATTAGATCAATGCATATTGGCAATCAAAATGTAGTCTGGTAAATTTAATTTTATCAACAGTATCTGTGAAATGAGCATTGCTGGCAACCGATTAACGTATGTGGTGGTTTATTTAAAAGCAAAATTGAAAGAACAACGTGCATTGATTTTTTAGTGGGAGGAGTTTTGACCTCTTAAATGGAACAGAGCGCATATCCATTGATGCAAATAGTTGATTGTAAAAAGTTGAGTTGTGCGTGTTTTGGAGGATTGACGGGGCAAAATGCTTGTTTTAACAAAATGACAATCAAAATGTTAAGTATGGTAAATTTTATGATCAGAAATGAGCTAGCAAGACAATCAATTAATATATTTGCTGGTTTGTGTAAGTAAAATTGAGAGCTCAGCAAGCGTTCATCTAAGTCAAAGGGACTTAGTCACTTAAACACGAAATCTTGAGTTTAAATATAGGGAAAATCCTCTCCATGACACAATTAAACAAAATAATTTTAAAAAAGACTCCAACAACTTTCACATGTTAGAAAAGGTCTTAGAGTCTTTTTTAACATATGAAAGTGTAGTAAAATGACAAAAATGCCCACATGTAATCTGATAAATGAAAGAAGGGGTAATGTGAGGGTTTTTTTTTTTTTTTTTTTCATCACAGATTCACATGGACCTTTTTCTGACATGTGAAAATTGTTGGGGCCTTTTTTAAAATTATTTTGTTTAATTGGGCCCTGCGGAGGATTTTCCCTTAAATATATGTGAAAGAAGAAAATGTTTTTAGAAAAAGGTACCTTAAATTAAGCCCAATATTATTCAAAACTGACTCATTCATATAGCCTTATTAAAAAATTGCAAAATTGAAAGTAATAGTTTAGTCTTCCATGATCACGTTTTTAAAGCCATTGATGACTTAGAGGGTGTGATTTGTGGAACGGACTGGTTGAATAAAGTTGAAAGGCTAAAAGAAAATCAATGCGGACATTAATTTTCCTATATCTCTCGTTCCAATAAAGTTCGAGGTCTTATAAAATACTACTACTCCTTGTGGCTCTTCATAGCTACTCCTTGCGATACTCCTTGATGTGAGTTTGTGACTGTTAATAGCTACTCCTCGCAAAAATTAAGATATCAAACAAAGTTGATTTTATCCTCAATATAATCTTTGTAAAAAAAAGTACTTCAGAATAATTGCACTGCCTCATTATAAACGTCACACTATCTCATCAAGAATCATTTGAGGGGGATGGTTGTGGTGGTGGAGGCAATAGTAACAATGGTATAGTGGTGATGATGGCAAGTAGTGACAATGAAAATAGTGGAGAAGGTAAAGGTGATAGAGGCAACGGTGGAGGTAGAGGTGGTGGCAACTATGGTGGTGGTGGTGGAAGAGGAGGTACTAGTGGTGGTGGGGGGTGGTAGCAATGTCAGAGGAGGAGGAGGTCATGTCAACAACGGCAACAATGGTAAAGATGGCAGCAACAAGGGGTGGCGCGGTTAGGGTAGTGTAGGAGGAGGTTGTGGCAACAATGGAGGTGGAGACGACGGTGGAGGAGGAGGAGTTACTGATAATGGCGGCAATGATAGAGGTGACAACATGGCGGGGGGTTGTAGCGATGGTGGAAGAGGAGGTAGTGGTGGCAACGATGACAAAGAAGGACAAGGACGGAACTTAGTTGATACAACCCCCAAAAAAAAATAAGTTTTTTTTAAAAATTAATATAATATAAAATTTATTTTTAACCCCCTAATTTTTATTTTTAACATTTTCCCCTCTTTCTTTTCATTCCCTCCCACTCACTTTAGGCGTATGCAGCACGTTTCCTAGAAGATTAGCAATGAAACATTTTTTACTTCACCGAGTTTGCCTAGAGAACACCTATTTTTCAATTCCTTCCACGTATGATGAATCATCGCTAATCCCTTCACCGTCTTTGCCTAGAACACGCCTATTTTTCTCCTACTCTCCATTGATATTTGATAACTCATTTGTGACTTTTCGGCTCTTGCTCGCTACAACTTACAGGTAAATTCTCCCATCTTATTTCTTTACTCTTATTCAACTCCATATTTACTTTGTCTAGTCTTGATTTTTTTCCAATATAAGAAATTGCCTAATTAGTAAATCTCATTGAAATGGTAATTCATATTGAAAGAGAAATAGCTGACACTTTCACTATTGATTCAATTATTGATGATTTCAAGTCATTAAAAGAGCGAAAAACATTACTTTAAGTGAAGGTAATTTTTAATTATTTCACTTAGTATAGTATTTTATTAATTTTGTATTATAAATTACATTGTTAACTTTTAATATTTTAATATATTATATAACAAGCAATCTTCTGAGATTTCTTGATATCTTCTCATTTTGTAATTGATATGACATCCATACTAGAGACATGTATGTTATCTTATACATTAGAATTGTTAAATATTTTTATTATAAATCTGAATATTTTTTTCTTTTCTCATTATTTGATATTCTTTTTTTCTCATTTATATTCTTTTATTTTTTAATACATTTAAAACTTTCCTAAAAAAGAAATTTCGGAACCCCTGAATCTCAGTTCCTGGGAGGAGGTAGTGGATTCATACAAATTTTCGTGGTTCAATTGTGGCGGCGACGATGACAGAGGAGGAGGTAGAAGGGGTTGTATCTGCAAGAATGATACCATTACATTTTCGTGGTTCATACAGATTTGAATCTATGACATGTGGCATGTGGATTCACAAATGCTTAACTTTTACCGTCAATACCGTGTATTTGGGCATTTGTGAATCCACATGCCACATGTCATAGATTCAAATCTGTATGAACCACGAAAATGTAATGGTATCATTCTTGCAGATACAACCCCTTCTACCTCCTCCTCTATCATCGTCGCCGCCACAATTGAACCACGAAAATCTGTATGAATCCACTACCTCCTCCTAGGAACTGAGATTCAGGGGTTCCGAAAATTCTTTTTAGGAAAGTTTTAAATGTATTAAAAAATAAAAGAATATAAATGAGAAAAAAAGAATATCAAATAATGAGAAAAGAAAAAAAATATTCAGATTTTTGGGCATTTGTGAATCCACATGACATTCCTCTGAGCCAAAAAAAAAAAAAAAATCCACACGCCATTACATTTTCGTGGTTCAAACATATTTGAACGCACACTCTACAAGTTGGGCCTTTTTCCCACAGTGCCATTTTTTAGGAAACTATTTATCAAAATGTCCCGGCTTTGAAACTATTTCCCATTATGCCCTTCTCTGGAAACATATTCCCTTTCTACCCCCATTTAGTCGACTAAAACAGAGCTTTAGTCGACTAAATGTCGAGCCTCTTTTTTTTGAATTTTGTCGACATTTAGTCGACTAAATATTGTGGGGTTCAAATTTTTTTAAATTCCCCCGACATTTAGTCGACTAAATCTCAAGATTTAGTCGACTAAATGTCGACGGTAGGCTTTTTTAATCTATCACAATCAATTTTCCTTTATTCTTTAATCCTTTTTCTCAATATTATCTTTTTATTTATCTTCTTTATTTTGTATTATGAGTTAGATAATATAAGAATTAGTTAGTTAGTTTAGATCCTATTATTTAGGAACAATTTAATTCAAATCCTATCTTTCTGATTTTCCCGATATCATATTAAAAGAATAACTTCTTATATATTTATTTAGTTATACCGATATATAGGTAATTTATCCCTACAATCTCTCAATATCTTTTTTATTCGTATATTTGAATTTGAATGCATTAATTTGTTAAACTTTGGGAAAAAAACCAGGATTGTTATCTTCAACACAAAATACAAAATAATAATAATAATAATAATAATAATAATAATAAACAATTACCAATTTTTTGTATTTTGTGTTAGAAGATAACAATCCCAGCTTTTTTTCCAAAGTTTAACAAATTAATGCATTCAAATTCAAATATACGAACAAAAAAGATGTTGAGAGATTGTAGGGATAAATTACTTATATATCGGTATAACTAAATAAATATATAAGAAGTTATTCTTTTAATATAATATTGAGAAAATCAGAAAGATAGGATTTGAATTAAATTGTTCCTAAATAATAGGATCTAAACTAACTAACTAATTCCTATATTATCTAACTCATAATACAAAATAAAGAAGATAAATAAAAAGATAATATTGAGAAAAGAGATTAAAGAATAAAGGAAAATTTGTTATGATAGATTAAAAAAGCTTACTGTGGACATTTAGTCGACTAAATCTTAGGATTTAGTCGACTAAATGTCGGGGAAATTTAAAAAAATTTGAACCCCACGACATTTAGTCGACTAAATCCCAGGATTTAGTCGACTAAATGTCGACAAAATTCAAAAAAAAAAGAGGCTCGACATTTAGTTGACTAAAGCTCTGTTTTAGTCGACTAAATGGGGGCAGAGAGGGAATATGTTTCCAGAGAAGGGCATAATAGAAAATAGTTTCAAAGTTGGGACATTTTGGTAAATAGTTTCCTAAAAAAAAGTACTTTGAGAAAAAAGCCCTACAAGTTGACAACCAAAGCTAAGCGAAAAGTCACCTCATTTTTTCCTTTTTCTTTTCTTTGAATGAATAGAAAAGCGGTAAAAGAATATGCTTTATTCAAAGCAGCCATAAATATTGCAGACGAATCATTTCCTTCATGCCTATTCTTTCTCGTCAATAAATTCAACTCCCTACTTCTCTATTCTTCTCTTCCCTCAATCTGTCCACTCCCTTTTTTACTTTACTTTCCTTTTCTTTTCCTTCTTTCTTTTTGTGATAAAGTGCCTTTTCCAGAAGAGTAAATACTAGTGAAACAAAAGCTACTGCTCATATATACAACCCACCAAAAAAAAAAAAGTAACCGCTCATATAGATCGCCATTGTGGGGGTGATCACTTGCTTTTGCTTTTTTTTTTTTTTTTTTGATATGAAGGATGGCTTACAAGCCTATATTAAAGAGCAAAATTACACCAAGGGAATTAAATCCCAAACACTCTTGGACTAGCCAAGTGCGCAAATTACAAGGACACTCACTCAAAATACTGGACTTGCTTTTTCTTTTTTGATAGCAAACTGTGATGTTGGAAAGTCAGTTCATTCTTTGATTAAAAAAAAAAAAAGTCAGTTCATTAGAATGGCCTAAACCATGTTATCAAACAGATCTCCAAATTCTGTACAATAATCAAGGGACAAGCCCAAACACATTACAACTCACAAAATACACTTTTTCTCTTTTAGGCTCTGTTGGTTCGTCCAATCTAATACAGAATATGTCGCATCCTTCTGGGCTGATCTTACCTGCACCATATCACACTTACAATGTCCCAATACTGTCTAAAACTCAAAAATTTTTAGGCCCAATAAGTCATATGGGGACATGCCTTTTAAATTTTCACCTGTGACCATAAATTCTGAACCTGAAGTATTCATTCACATCATGCTGCAAGCTTATATGAACGTCATTTATCGCTTGTAGGGTTAATGGCAGTAATCACAAGTTTAAGTCATATAAGAAGAAACTTTCAAGAGACAATATTCATACAGCTTTTCCCCAGTTCAGTCACTAGAACACCACCTAAAAGAGGGAATCATGGGGAACTTTGGGAATAAAAGCGCTACAAAGCAAGGCTAAGACAATGGACAAAATTTTTTCTGAGGATCAACTTCTACCTCTACCCCATGAAATAAATCATCCAGGCTACACTAATAGTCCGATCCAACTGCCAAGTAAAAAAATTAAATTCGGCCTTATTGTGCATAACAAGTTATCAAATGGGATAAGACTTAAAGACCTGTGCACAAAAGGCATACAAGCAATTGTGCTTGGGAACACCGACGATTTATTTACACGCCAATAGTTCTTGAAGGAAGAGATTGTCTTTGACTTCTGCTAATAGGTAGGTGAACATACACCTCATGAACCTCTTGTTTACAAACCTCTCCTTTGTCCCTGTCAACGGCATAGCACACATAAATAGCTTCAATCACGTTGTCTAGTACATGCACGAAGAAACCCAGAACTAATATCAATAGCAACCAAGCCAGTGCAGCCACAAGATACGAATAAGCCCCTAGATTGCTCACAGCTTTTAAGATTGCACAGACCTGCTCATTCAGAAACCCATTAGCACATCCTAGGAAAGCAGAGAAAATAAAGTAAGGATAATGTGAATGAACTAGAAGCTAAACACCAAAATACTAATTAGATAGATGACAAAATCCAGTTAAAAGGTCTGACTTGCCAATTTATCCAAATCCCTAGAAAATGAGACCTGAGACATTAAAAATCAAACGACCAAAGACAAATCCAACAGAAATGAGCTCTCAGGAACCTCAAATGTTCCAATTGTTGAAGTATAATGGGCTTTGTGTATTATTAGTATGTGACATGTGATTGCTTTGTATTGCTACAAGCTATTAGAAGTCTGTTAGCCAAATGTTTTATTCAAACACTTTGAGTGGTTTTTTATTGTGATTCAGTATTAAAGAGAGTTGAAATAATACAATCCAGAGTATCTTTGAGACTTGAGGACAGTTTCTGGCATCAACAAACTCCCTCTCCCCTCAAAGTTCAAAGAAAAACAATGAAAAATCCAGAAGCTATTCATCACTTTGGTCTGCCATGTGAATACTGTTTATGAATAAATTAATGAAATGATAAATTCCGGTCAATAACATTTTGGACTGCTATTATGAAGCATGGAAAACTGATTATTTCAGGCACTAACAAAAACTGTTGAAATATCACTTCAGTATAAACTAAATCATAGTAACAAAAATCTAATGCAAAGCATAAAACCAAAAGAAAGTAGTGATATTGAAACACACCACAATTGTGTATATTGCTGAGATGACGAAGACAATTCCAATCAAGAGACGGGAAGAGATGGTCTCCACAAAAACAGTAGAGAGAAGATTACGCCTTAGAAGTTCATATGTCATCCTTGCAGAGGAGCAGTATGCTTCACCAGTTATTGCGGCAAAATTGATGGTAAACTTATTAAGAAAATCTACTGCAGTCAGCAAGGCATTTACACAACATCGTAATACAAGGTTCACTATTCCAGATGCTTCCTCATTTCTTGCACTATCAACAGCAGCACGCACCATCCGGACAACAAAGATAAGCAAACCTGACAAACATATGGTGCCAGATGAAGGACCAAATGCATTTCTGCAAGGCAAAGTCATAGTTAACATCTAATCAAATGCAAAGCTATCATCCATCTTAGTCAAATGATTACTTTCTTTTTCCCCATCTCCCACCTGAAGAGTAAGCTAAGGGGAATAACCACGTCTTGAAGCAAGAGATGAATCACAGAAAGTCCCCTCCTCCCACTATTGACATCACATTACAGAGTTGGAGAGAAGTATATGTTGACAGGTAAACAATTACTATTTGGAAACTGGAATGAAAGTGTTGGCCCCAAGTTTTTACTAGTTTTGATAATAACTAATATAAATTTTTTATTAAATATTTTCTCATATAGACCTATGTGGATATGATTTAATGATTTTTTTCATCATGTAAACAATTGAATTTTATTTTTGAAGATAAATCATGATCAGATTATACGCACTTATGAGCTAATTATGTGATTTAGTGATCGGAGGAGAAGAATACAAGATTGGAACTACAATTATCTAATTAGAGCCATGAAAAGAAAAGGAACATTGCTTGGTAAAGCAGATAAAGATAGAGCATTGATGTTAGGCAGCTCAGTCTCAATAGTCAAATGGAATCAAGTATAAAACAAAGATGAAGACAACTGATCAAACCCAAATAGTCTCTAAACTTATATTGAGTTGCTTGAAAGTCTTGTGTTGTGTGAACTTCATTGTAAAACTGTAGAGCTAGTGAGATCTTAGTCTGGGTGTTGTCAGGTTACCTTACATCTTATTAGATTTTGGCTGAACTTGTAAGAAAACTCTAAGTTTATCATAAGCCTGTGTCCTGTTTTAAGTTAGCTGAAATCTAGCTGAGTTTTCGGAGAGTTTGAGAAAACTATCTATTATGATGGATTTTGATGTAAAGCACAAATCTCAAAAGTATTCTCAAGGGAATTGAACCAAGGTAATGGGGGCCAAATCAAATAAGTTTCTTAGTTATTGCCCTCCTACTTACTTCCGTTGCAATGGAGAAATATCCCTCACTTTTTTGTAGGTTAATTTAGCTGCCATGGTTTTAGCCAGCTAATCAGTAAAGTTTTATTGCTAGTTAAATTCCAAATAATCACCTATTCACCTCTCTCTACGTGATGTTTTCAGAAAGTGCACAATTTAATGAGCCAACAAATTCTATCCCCTTCACTTATCAATCTGGAACATAATTCCCCAACCAAAAACATGAGTTAGTTCAATTAGCAAATTAGTTTAACCTATTTGACTCTAGATTGTGAAGATGTAACATATTGCACAGGGCGAGGGAGCTTGATATGATAATTCTACAATGAAAAAAGTCAATGGGAAAACAAGATTAGGGACTTAGGATAGGAACACAAAATAAATAACCAAGACTATTACTAGTTTCTACTTTGTGCCCTACTTCCATGGGAGGGCACGCTGAAATTGTGCCATATAGTTAACTATTTTATCTAACAAGTATGTCCATGTCCATAGACTAAAGATGGACAACTTTCCCACCACCAAACATAATATAGTTAACTATCTGGTGACCTATGTCTAAAATGCTCATTATGGAAAATTATAAGCAGCAAAAATCTTAAAGATGAGCAAAATGATATTATGTTCACCTCAGAGAACTTCTTATACTCTTTCTAGGAGCTTCATCCTCCTTGGAGAAATACCACTGTGCAACTGTGCCACTGATCACATAAACTTGTGTTTCTTCCATAGCTGTTGCGGACCACAACATGGTGAGAATTGCCAATGCAAAATAAGCGGGCACCCAGCTATCTTGTTTCCAAACGCAAGTATATTTACCACTCGACTCTTTTGCCACAATATCACCATTGAATGTCGCAAATACCAAAAACACGACGATTGGAGCATAATATATAACCAATCCAAAAGTCAAACAGGGTAGTGCCACAAACAAACCCAAATTCTTTGAAAGAGCGTCGGAAGCAACCCCAATTATTCTAACAGTAAGCTCAATCCGATGCCAATTGATAATGAAGATCCACACAATCACCCCAATAATTAAGAAGACGAATACGAGCACTAGAATTCTATATGCCAGCGGAAACGCGTCGCTGCAGGCAGAGCTGACAGTGCAAGCAACGAACCAATACACGTTTAAGAAAATGGGGACACCGATGAAGAATGGAAGGGCAGCGTACACAATCTGTTTGGTGTAATGCTTCAGTAACAGAAGAATACCGAAGCATATGGGCACGCTCAGGATAAAGGTAGCAACGAGGGTCCATATTAAATCCTTCGGAAAATGCGAAGACGATGAATTTGAGAAATCCCAATTGGCGGATGACAGGGAATCCTTAACGCAGGAGGAAGAATTATAATTGTAAGTGAAAGACGAGAGATTGGAATAGTTGGAATTCCTATGAAAGATGGCAAAAATGCCAAAACCGAAGGTGCAGAGAACGAGGAGGAGGAATAGGATTAAGAAGGGTATGTCCTTGAAAGAGCGAGGGCCATGATTGTAACAGATTTGAAGATACTGAGTCGGGTCGGACTCGCTGCGGGGCGGCTCATCGATCGAAGAAGGGAAAGGAGGTTTGGAGAGCAGAGGCTGTGAATGGGAAGGCGAGGAGGAGGGTTCATGGGTGGAAATGGGTTTGTTGGGGTCCTCGCTATTGCTCATGACGGCGAAGCAGAAGGGTTTGGATGAATCGTCGAATGAAGAAGAAGAAGAAGAAGATGAGAGATTGTTATGAGCTATGACGATGCAGTTGCTGGGCGAGGTGACATTTTCTGGGTTGACTAAGGCCTCAGCTGAGAAGAATGGCAGTTGTGAGAGAATTTGGTGACCACTGTTCTCTGATCTTATCACTTCCCATCATTGTTTAAAACTTGGACGGCATTAATTATTTATTCTCTGCAGACACAAAACCACGAGCCTCTTCCATTGAACGCAAGCGAACATCTATAATCTTCTTTTCTTGTTTTCTTTTTTTCATTTGACTTTTTAAAATTTATGGCCACTTTGATTTTGATTTTGATTTTGATTTTGATTTTTTTTTTTTAATGAAAGGTAGATTTCCTTTCTTGGCTTATGCCGTGGTTTATCACCGTTTTTAATTGTCATCAAATACTTTTTATTTTTAATATATTGAGGTTATAATTATAATTTATTTTTATTATATATAATTGTTTTAATTTTGACTTTGAGTATGGAAAATATCACTTAGCCCATATAAACAATTTTATTATGAAATTAAGTTTTGTAGGGAAAAGAAAATGATATCCTTACTTTTTTTTTAAAAAAAAAATTCCTTTGTTTGTCTTATAAACTTTCATACATCTTATAAATTCCTTTATTTTCTTATGAAGGGCCAAAATTTTTAACTCCATGTATTCTCTTAAATCTTTTTATTCATCTTTGTAAATCAATTTATTTATCCTGTGAACATCTTTATTTATCTTATAAATGCTCTTATTTTATTTGTGAATAGTCAAAATATTCTTGTTAATTCCTTAGATTTTTTTAAATCCCTTTATTTATCTTATAAATTAATAGATTTATTTATTTATCTTCTAAATTCTCTTATAAAAAAAATAAAGTAAGGGCATTATTATTAATTTACCGATAAAACTTAATTTTATTTTAACCTATAGGTACAATAAAATTTTAAAATATTTTAGGTTAGCTAAAATAAAATTGCTTTTATGGGAGTAGCGAAAATTTCCCATATTGCTTTGGTTCAGGTCAAAAATGCTGTTTTGTTATCAAATTTCAACATTAAAAACCAAGCAAATTTCTTATTTTGAAACTTTATTCATAACTCTTGATTTTTTTTTTTGGGAAGACATTGATGAGTTCAATAATTGGTAAAAAAATCATTTATTAGCTTAATAGTCTCATCAGGACCAACAAAATAATTTCATTTGCAATGTTCCATTATTTTATATGTAGCAAACTAGTGATTACATTTTATATGGGCAAAATACCCCGTATTTTATCCAAAAAAACTAGTGATTAAATTTTATAGTACACTTAGATTCCAAGTCAATAAAAAAAATTTATTTTCTGACAATTAAAAAATGTAATTAGTTTTTTTAGGGAAGCATATAATCTCCTCATTCTTTTTTCTTATTATCTCTCATAATCCTATATGTTATTGATTAAGAAAATAAAACAAAAGTCAAAGTAATATTTGTGACTTTTTAGATTAACTGAACAAATATAATTCAAAAATTATGAGAGACGATCAAAAAATGATAATAAAAAAAATCCAACCGAATGGAGCAGTGTTGGGATGAAAGAGAATTTGTCATGAGAGGCCGCATGGTTTCAGGCTTCTTTTTCTTATTTTATGGAGCCTCAAAACATTCCTACCTTAATTCATTAATCTTGTTTTATTTGTGACTTTTGGGTTACACAATGCATAAAGATTTAATAAGATATTGAGATAAAGCTTACAATATTCTTTTCTAGGAAATTTAAATTAAAAATAATTAACACTATTATCTCTGGTTCTTAATATAAGTTTCATTTAATTGTTTTGAATAGATTAAAAACTTTAAATAAATTACTTTAAAATATTTATTTTTATTATTTTTTCTTCTAAACTAATTTATCTAATTTATAAACTAATATATAATCTAATCATGCATAATATATACTATATACTATAATTAAATAATTTATTGAAATTTTTTATTCCCTAACAAATCGAAATTAAGCTAGATTTTATATTTAGTGCTATTAGGCTTAATACCAGATCTCCTCCGCAGTATTATTCACTTATTATTAGCGGGTGAAATAGAAGACGACCGTGAGTTGCAAAGCACGTGGTTTTGATGATTGAAGATCTGGCGGTGCCCTTTGGATGCCTTAATATGGTTGGACGACTAAATGCCAAGCCAACCTCAAAATTAAAACTGGTAACTCCTTCTGATATTAACATCATTGCTTGCTTATATAACTACTCCCTCTGGTCTTTATTATAAGGCACCAACTATTTTTTCTCATAAACCAAAAAAATGGAAGTTAAGTCATTAATGAGCCTAAAATTAATAAAAGTTTCCAACTTTATCCCTACTTTAATGAGATAGATTTAAAAAATTTTGTTAAAGTAAGGGCATAATAGAAAATAGTAATAAATAAGTTAGTTAAATGTAGTTGGTCCCTTATAAAAAGGATAAAAAATTTTGAATAGTTGATGCCTTATAATAAGGACCAGAGGAAGTATTTTTCTTCCCTGACATAATTTTGAATCATTTTTTTTAGTAATGCATGTTTTCTTTCTATTTAAAAATAATAAATAGAAAATACAAATATTAACTCTTATAGGTCGTATATAGTAATTTCTCTATAATAATATTTCTGCATTCGCTTTGATATATTATTCATGATCATAATTTTTATGTCAGATTGATTGGTCCTCTATGGAGGATTTTCTCCGCACATAAATGGTCCGCAATATAATTAGAGCTTAGAAATCAAGCCGAGTTCGTCGGGTCGGTTTTTTTAGGCCCTGGTTCTTCAAGGGTTGGACATGAAAATTAAAGGAGCTAAATGAAATAAACTCATAGAACCGTCCTGTAAGGTTTTGGGCTTAAAAAGGCCAGCCCTGCAAGGCCTCAGGCCGGCTTTGCAGACTCTTTTAATAGATGTGTTCATGATGTGAGAGAAGAAATTCATGATATTCTTACTCATGAAACAACCTACTAGTCAAACTGAAACACAATTAAATGTCTTTAAAATTGATGATGGTACACTACAAAAAAAAGGATAATTTGTAGCGGTCCAACAGTAGCAGTAAAAAAAAAAAGCTACCAAATCAAGTATTAGTAGCAGTTTCACATGACACCGCTACTAATTCGTTGTGGAAAACTGGCGCCAAATTTGAGGTAGCATTTTGTAGCAATTTATTCACAAAAACCCGCTACCAAATTGTCGCCAAATTGGCATCCAATGGTGGGAATATTTGTAGCAGTTATTTTGTCGCGGTTACTAGATTGAACCGCCACTAATTTGGCACCTGAGTTTCCTGCCCAATGTTTGTCGTGGTTTTTTTGTCGCAGTTACGTTAAAAAACCTGCTACCAGAAAGCAAAACGACATAATATTGTTGTGGTTTAGCCTTAGCGACACACTAACCGCGACAATTATTTCAACTTAGTAGCGGTTATTCCATGAAACCGCTACTAACTTTTAACATATATGAACAGACCGTACAAGTCACAGAAACATATATAAAATCCAGAGAAATTACGGAATCGGCTGGTAAGTAAATGAACAACGTCGGTTTACTAACGAAGGACGGGCAAATATCTGGACCACTAATCTCTTCTCTTGTTCTAATGAGTGACACAGATATTTTCCTATCTCTTTCATGAAACCGGAGGTTGTTCTTCAGTTACCACTTACCACCCGATTTGGTTTTTTCTCTGATGTTAACGCTACTTCTATTTTTCTGAGGATTGTTTAACAAGCGACCGAAGGTTGGGTTTTGATTGTAGCCACCTTTCTTTCTGTAAAATACCTCGGATCAAAATGACTCGTAAGGCTTTTTAGAGAGATTGATGTCTACATTAAATCCCAATATTCATGGGCTTGTTAGACTATTTTCAGTACACTTATTGAAGATTTTTTTTTTTTACCAAACTAATTGGTTTATTAGTTTCATTAGATCAAAACTAATAAATCAATTAGTTTGGATTTTTTTTCAAAAAAGTAAATGTAGTAGCGGTTATTCGATCCAATCGCTACAGAATTAGTAGCGGTTTGGGCTTTAACCGCGATAGAATGTCAAACGCCAGACTATTAATAACGGTTTGTTCATTTTAATTGCTACCATTTGTTCATAATGGTAGCAGTTTCTTTGCGTAACCGCTACTATTTTGTAGCGGTGACGACTTTAACCGCGACAGAATGTCAAACGCTAGACCATTAGTAGCGGTTGGCTTTGACCGCTACCACTTGTTCATTATGGTAGCGGTTTCTAAGAGTAACCGCTACCATTTTGTAGCGGTTTGTCAGTGTAACCACTACAAAATGATGCGCTATTAACAACGATTTCCCTTACGCTACTGTTCATTTCTTTTCACTTTTCACTTTTATTATCTTCTTTGTACAGTGAAATATAGATAAAGGGAAGGGTAAGGTTGTCCTAAGAGCAAGCGGTAGTAGACAGGGCCGTGGGCCTCGAAATCTGCCTCCACCCCCTCAGACGAGGAGTGGTATGCCTCCGCCCCCTTAGACGGGGAGTAGTATGCCTTTGCACCCTCAGACGGGGAGTGGTCTTCCTCAGCACCCTCGGACGGGTAGTGATTATGAAGACATATTTGCTGATGAAGCGATCCCTGAGATGGAGTTCCTAGAGAGGACAGTAGGCGGAGAACATGGCGCAACTCTGTCGATCAACAACCTCGACAAAGATGAGGAGGTTGAGATAAACTTCTCCGTGAGCGAGGCCCAACAGTTTCTCGACTGGGAGAACGAGCGGGACTAAGGGGACTCTTGACTGTCGTCTTCTCGCGCCACCGGATTTGCGGTGGACGTGGAAGGTAAATGTAATTAGTTTTTTGTAAAAATTTAAATTTTATTTTCTTATATTTAATTAAATTATGTTCAAATGCAAAAATAACATTTTTTTTACTATGCAGATAAAAATGGGAACATCAGCAGGAGGTCGTTGGATGTCAGAGCAGTCACTTGATGCGGGGCCCTAAAGTAGTGGTCCCATGGAACACAAAGACGGGCCAGCCAATCGAGAATGGGGGTCACCTGTTCAACCGATTCTTGTCTGATTTAGGCAGGAATTGGGCATGGTTTCCGATATTCTTCTAGGATTGGAAACGGGTTCCGGCCAACAACAAGGACAAAGCATTTACTGACATTGTCCAGGTAAGTTAAGTTGCTTTTTTTAATTTTACATGTTACTATTTATTTTATTATTATCTTATTAATTAGTAATTTAATATGATACAGGATAAGTTTACCGTGGGAGGCCAGGTGAAGAGGTATTCGTTGCTGAAGATTGGGGATGCGTGAAATAACCGAAGGAATCGTTTGTACCTCAAGAGGAATGGAGATGGGACGATTCCTATACAACAGGTGATCGAGAATGTCCCAGACGGCGTGGATCCCAATGACTGGGCAGCTTTTATGCAGTATAGGAGGAGTGATGTAACATCCCAAATTTTCAAAAGCGGAATATTATTTTTTCATCAAAAATCATTTAAAATCATCAGAGTAGATCATTTGAGCGGAAGAGTAACTGATACTTGTATTTCAAAATGCCGTAAGTCTGGCTAGATACAATAGCGGTACATCATACCAAGTATTTCAAAAGTAATGTTCAACAATAAAAGGAAGACTTCCGTTGGAACATCAAAAGGAAGTCTTCAGCTGGGTCTTCTATGCATCCTGTTTGCGCTTCCCTTTGTCCTCCGTTCTTGGTTCTTCTGACCCTGACGCTATGTTAAGAGCTGAGGTCTCATGCATACGGACCCCAGGTAACAGTTAACCTCATATTTACATATACAGTATATAAACACAACAATTGGTTCACTTCCAAACATGTCACTCCCAGTGAATGCAAATGTACCGCTTCCAGCGAAATGTACTACTCCCAGTGAATACAGATATATCACTCCCAGTGTATGCAGATGTACAATAAACAACAACATGTATTTAACAACACACCACAACATGCATACAACACACATAGCACATATACACATACTGTAAATATCAGAGTTAGTGTTACAGTATGCAAACGTACCTTCATTGACGCTATACGGTATTTCTGGCAGGATACGGTGCGACAGTTGGTTAGAACGTATTCAGGGATATCCTATAAGGATAATATCTCATATAATCAATTATTAACATCATAACAGTCATTTTAGTCACAAATGACCATTTTACCCCTGACTTCTCTAATCGGCGAAATTTCGCCAGAACTTCGTTACTTTGACTCTAATCTTCCAGAATTTTAGCATATCTCTTACTCCAACATATTTCCCAAAATAAATATCATATCTATCCTAAAACATGATATCTAAAATATACTGGAAGATTAAGGATCAAAACAACATCTATCCTAAAACTCTAAGAACTACCGAACTAAAGACTAAGGATTGAAGAACTTACTCAGAGCTTCGCTATGAATTTCTCCGGACTCCTCCTTCTTCCTT
This sequence comes from Acacia confusa, assembly GCA_037074495.1. Taxonomy (NCBI): domain Eukaryota; kingdom Viridiplantae; phylum Streptophyta; class Magnoliopsida; order Fabales; family Fabaceae; genus Acacia; species Acacia confusa. The sequence goes on along the minus strand of CM073502.1, from coordinate 37,332,272 downwards.
CCTCTCCCAAGTTTCGAAATTCTCAAGAGAATTTGGTGTGAGAATTCCAAATGAAATGGTGGCTATTTATAGAAAAAACTAATGGCATTTTCGTAATTTCATTGAACTTTGTCTGGTTGAATTCTGACCGTCGGATCGCACTTCTTGGAGGTGGCAAGATCTTGGCCATACACCTCTCAAGGATGATGTCATCCTTAGTCACCAAGGTGATGTCACCAACTTTCTCAAGAAGTTTTCTACCGATAAAGTCCCTATTTGGTGTTTCGATCGCGAAATTTTGTAAAATCTTAAAATTCCGAAAATAACACTCTGAAGGTCTTTTCTTCATCTTCGAGAATATTGGGTTTTCCTAACCTTATACTCTCATTAAGGACATTCTGTTACCTGCCGAAAATCCTCAGTAATTGCTACTGGTTACGGAAATATTGTTTGTCGGCGCCAACCTCTGGATAAAAATCCACTGATCAATAATATACTTTGGTTTTTCTCAACTTATCCCCGGATTTCAATCTATGAATTATTTTCCATCGATTCTCATTTCTACTATCTGCTTTAATCCCACAAAATATCTTCCTGGCCGGATCTCCAAATCACTCTGTTGGTTACAGAAATGACTTCGGAGACAATCCACTCCGAGATAGAAATTCACTTGTTCCTAATATACTTTGACTCAAGAAACCTAGTTCACGGTTTTCTAGGTAGGATTTTATTTCTATCCGTGGTCATTTATCCTGTTCACATTTTTACTATTATAATATTACTTAATTACCACATGTCTTAACTTATAATGTTATTTTAATGCAAATATCTAGATATTAATTTCTTAATTTTCATTTCATTTTTCTTTATTTTTCTTCTAATTTTCGTTTTTATTTATATATGTATATTTATTTTAAGTAATTTCCACCTTTTTTTCTTTATCTTATGTCTAAACAATTAGCCATTAATTATCTAATTAATCACTTACTAATTTTTGACAATTTTATTAATTAGTAATAATTATTATCTCACAACTATTTTATTGACATTAATAATTTATGCTCCATGCATAATATTAAAAATCATAGGGTCCGATATGGTCCCCATAATACTTTTTAATTTTCCATTCTTCTATTTTCAAAAGAGATAATTTAATAAATTGTCTAAATTAGGGACAATATTCCTTCTAATTTTTAATAATTATTTCACAGCCCTTTAAGATTTATCATCACATTTTAGGATGTTTTATGGCCCTAAAATGCATTTTTCACATTTTTGGCAATAAATTCCATTTAATTTTCTTAGTATTTCCCTTTGAAAATATACTAATTATATAACATTTTGAGACCATATCTATCATAAATGGACATAATATTCTAGATAATAATTATCCGGGTATTACAAGTGAAGAGGCACAACTTTTGTCCCAGAGGAACACCAAGAGCCGGGCAGCCCAAACGGTCCATCACATGGAAGGATCTAAGACGTTTGTTGTGACCTACAGTGAGATGGTATGTTGAGATTTAAAATAAGTTTAAGAAAACATTCATTGCTCCATTTTTAAAAATACCTAACTTTTTTTTTCTTTTAATTCTTGCAGCAAGCGAAGGCGCGGGAGGAGAACCGTGAGACAAACTATAGCGAGCTCTTCACAGGCACCCATAAACATCGTGATGGGAGGCCGACATCTGAGGCGGTTGAGGAGATCATAGTAAGTTGAAAAAAATTATTGATAATGTTAATTTAATATGTTCAAATTCAATTAAGTTGTTTTATTAATAATTGATGAAATCTTCTTGTCAGGCCTGGATTGAGCAGACCATGGCAGAGCTGCGAGCTTCCCAAACCCCCGAGTCACAGGGGTCTGTGAACCCTATGGCCCCATTAAAAGCTGGTGTGGGCCAAGCCGAGCATCCCGGGCGCGTTAGGGGTGTAGGCCTAGGCGCAAGGCCTAACACTGTTTATGGCAAGTCCTCCACCTCTGAGGCCAGAACCTCCAACGCGAGACGTATGCCACCACCGGAGGGGTTGGAGGCCATGATTGAGGAGAGGGTGGCCGCCCTGGTTGTTGAGAAGGTGGTCGCCCTAGCGGTTGCATAGGCGGCAGAGAGGGAGAGGATTTTGGCTGCACAGGCTACCAGGGAGAGGCGCATCCAGGCCCGGATCGACAATTGGTATGCTTCGAATAAGCATAGTTGGAATGCTTGTGCCGGTGCCCTTACAGAGTTGCTTCCTAATAAGCACTTTTCACCTCCCTAGCCTCCCCCTTCATTCATCGACGAGGAGCCCTTCATTCCTCCCGATTTGTTCATCTATGAGGATCCCCCGTTCATCTCGAGCCGCTCGATGGTGCTACTGGTGCTACTGCTGCTGCTGCTGATGATGATGATAAGGGTGTTGTTACCTCTGCTCCTGCCCACGCCACTACTGAGACAGAACCTGATCATCAGGCTCCTGATTGCTAGTTTTTATTTTTAGAGACATATATTTATTTAAATACTTAACCTTCATGTTTATTGGATGTTTATGATATTTGGTTTGTTTGATTACAATTTAAATACTCAACCTTCATGTATTGTAGTTTATAAATATTTTATATTTCGTTTAATTAGTTACATAAATATACATTTATAGTTACATAAATAGGGTATTGTAAGAAAAATAATAAAATAATATGTAACAAATAAAAATTGTTTTATTTAAAGAATAAATAATTTATTGTTGTTATCACTAAAGCTATCAATTTTGAAAATAATTTTTCGGAAAAAAATATTTAAATATTGATTTTTTAAAAAAACAATAAATACATTTTGTAGCAGTTTCTATATGAAACTGCTACAATTTTGCAGCGGTTACTCAAAAGCTAATCGCTACAAGTTGCAATTATTTTGTAGCGGTTATATAACCACTACATAAATAAAACTTTGTAGCTGTTTTCATAGCGGTTAGACAACTGCTACTAATTTATGGCGGGAATAGTACATTTCAAATTGTAATGGAGTTGTAGCGGTTTATGTAGCGGTTATAAGCTGCTACTAAATTTATTTTCTAGTGGTAGCGGTTGTTGTAGCGGTTTATAACCACTACAAATTGTTTGAGACTACATTTAGTGGATCTCACGTCAATTTAAGAGAATTAAACATTATATCCTAGTTTTGTAGTCTATCCTAGCTTATTGACTAGATATGGATAAGTCATGGATCAAGTTGCCACGCAATTCTCCCGTATATGTAGCGGGATTGAAAAATTTCTTAGATTTCGCCTTCTCTCACGCTAGCATTAATGGGAAGATCATGTGTTTGTGTTGTCGATGCAAGTTTAAGAACTGGCAAATATGGGAGGGTGCTTTGGAACATCTTCTTGTCAAGCCTTTCCCGGTGGAATATACATTTTGGGGAGTCCATGGTGAGAAACATGGTATGCGATATGAGGATTAACTTCCTCAAAGCTCACAAGTAGGAAATCAAGTAGCTCAAGACAATCTGGTTAATGAAGCGGTTCGCGATGCTTTTGGTGTTCAGGATGACAACTTCACGGCAGAAGTTCAGGGTACAGAACTTGTTTTCTTCAGGAATGAAGCAGCACGTGAATTTTTCAGCCTGATGGATGAGAGTGATCATCCGTTGTATCAAGGTTGTCGGAAATACTCCAAGTTATCTTTCCTAATCAAGTTGTACCATATCAAGTGCATGTGTGGGATCACTAATAAGGCAATGTCGATGTTGCTGGAATTGATACGAGATGCTTTCCCCGATGCGGATATTCCCACAGACTTCTACGAGGCCAAGAAGATAATCAACAGATTAGGCCTGAACTACGAAAAGATCAATGCTTGCCTTAACGACTGTATACTTTATTGAGGAGAGGACGCTTGCAGGAAGACTTGTAAGAAGTGTCACACTTCGAGGTTCCGGACTGAACGAAAAGGGAAAAAGCAAAAGAAGAAAGCCACAAAGATACTCAAATACTTTCCTTTAAAACCTCGTTTACAAAGATTGTTTATGTCTTCCAGGACAGCCGAGCATATGAGGTGGCACGAAGCTGACAAAAACGAAGATGGTAAACTGAGACATCCACGGGATGCTCAAGCATGGAAATCGTTTGACTCACAATTTCCAGATTTTGTAGCGAATCCTAGAAATGTTCGTCTCGCTCTGGCGACCGATGGTTTTAATCCATTTGGGAATCTCAGCATAAGCTACAGTATTTGGCCGGTTGTCTTGATCCCGTACAACTTGCCCCTAGATGTGTATGAAACCAAGCTCCTACATTATGTCTATGATCGTTCCAGGCAAAAAGGCACCGGGAAATGACATCGATGTGTATCTCTAACCACTTATCTCTGAGTTGGTCGAGTTGCAGAATGTAGGGGTCGAGATGTATGACTCACATGACAAGACACTTTTCAAGTTGGGTGTGGTCTTGATGTGGACGATTAGTGACTTTCCTGGCCTGGGAACATTATCCGAGTGGAATGTGCACACCGGCCTTGCGTGTCCAGTTTGCAATTTTCACTCTGACTCGGTGCGCCTTCCCTACAGTCGTAAGTGTTGCTTCATCGGTCATCGGAGGTTTCTCGATAGTACGCACAGGTTCAGGTTGCAACGCAATGGCTTCAATGGGCAACAGAAAAAAAGGAGCCACTCAGGTTTTATTCGGTGAAGATATCATAGAGCAGCTTCAGGTGTTGTGTTTGAGCTTGGAAAAAAGACGATCAAGCAAAGGCCGGTACAAAGACCACCAGGGCATTTGGTTTTGCGCCCCAACAATGGTAGAAGATAAGCATCTTCTTCACTCTGCCTTATTGGAAAGATAATTTGCTCCGACACAGTCTGGATGTCATGCACTTTGAGAAAAACGTGTGCGACAATGTGTTGTACACCATTCTAAACAAACCAGGCAAGTCAAAAGATCATCTTCAGGCGAGGAAAGATTTACGGGAGATGGGAGTTCATGGAGACACGTGGCCGGATGAGCATGACAGATTTCAGCCGGCAAAATTCACCCTAACAAAACCGAATAAGGAGATCTTCCTCACGACTTTGAAAAAATAAAAGTTCCAGATGGGTACTCAAGCAACATTCCGAGATGTGTTGACGTGCAGGCTTGAAAGGTTACTGGGCTAAAGAGTCATGACTCACATGTGCTTATGTAGCAGTTGCTTTCGCTTGCCATCAAAGATACGCTGCCTCTCAATATGTCGATCGTTTTGGTTGAGCTATGTTCTTTCTTCTAGAAGTTGTGTTCCAAGGTTTTGACCGTGGAGGAGCTCGACTAGCTGCAATAGAAAATTGTTCTTACACTGTGTCATTTAGAGATGATCTTTCCTTCGTCCTTTTTCACGATCACGTTTCACCTGACAGTAGACCTTGTGCACGAAACAAGGCTTGCTGGCCCAATTCACTACCGATGGATGTATCCTATTGAGAGGTACTCATTTAAAATTAATCACTTTACGATTACTATCTAGTCACACATTTCAGCATTAATGTCTCAACATTTTATAGGTTTCTTGGGAAACTGAAATCCTACGTGAGGAATAAGGCGTGGCCTAAAGGTTCAATTGCAGAAGGTAATATTGGGGATGAGGTCTTGTATTTTTGTTCCAGGTACTTTGATGACATTGAGACGTCATTCAACCGACCGTCTCGTGTGGACGATTGGCCAGAGCCAGAGTCATCGTCATCAACGATAGAGTTGTTAATACCTCGTGTTGGGAGACCAGTCGGCGGAACTGAGAACTTCAAGCTGACGACACATGATAAGCTTCAAGCACACAGACATGTATTGATAAATTGAACTAAAGTTGAACCGTACCTTCAGTAAGGATTAGGCACATATATATGTTATCGTTTATATTTCCTTACATTTTGTACTCACGTTTCATTGTTTTCTTCCCATGTTTAATTGTAGGGAATTCAGGAGTTATGTCAAGTGTCAGCTGAGGATCCGTACACAGACATCATCCGAGATTGATAGAAAGGTCCACAGAGAATTCCCGGGTTGGTTTAAGAGGAGAATTATGAATGTCCACAACCCGCACTCCCCAGAATTCAGAGCTCTCGCACTCAACCCGCTTGACCACGCCCAAAGATTTCCGGCATACAATGTCAATGGTTTCAAGTTTTGCACCGTTTCAAGAGATCAAGGATTACTTACCTAAAACTCGGGTGTATATGGCACGTTTGGGACGAGGAGTTATGCGAGCAGTAGTGACGGGAACATACAGTTCGGTGACCTCCCGTATTATGGAAAGTTGCTTGATGTGGTCAAGATAAATTACCAAGGCCTTTTCACGGTGACGCTATTCAAGTGTTTATAGGTGAATACCGCAACGTCCCGGGGACTCACCACTGATGACTTAAACATCACATCAGTGAATTTCTCCCGGCCTATTCACATATGATAGTCTGAAGATAATGAACCGTATATTCTTACCTCAAAGGCCCATCAGGTTTATTATGTCGCTGATGACAGACATAGAGAGTGGCATATGGTGGTTCACTTGAAGCCCCGCGACCTTTATGACATGAGTGATGCTGATAACATCGCCTACGAGAGTGAGCCATTGCAGCACGCCAGTTTCGAGAACTTCTTCCCTACGGCGATGACAATTTACCTATAATTCGATACGTTTTTTAATATACGCTTTATGATATAAAAATATTTAAACAAAATTGCATTTGTGTTCAAACATATTCATCAACTCACAACTGACATTTTATCGAAAATTTTTTTTGTAGGGATGGCGACGAAGATTGAGAGGAAAAATTAAAGTTATGCTTACGATTTAATGTGTAAGACTTTATATATTTTTTTTCAAAAAAAATTATTTGTAGCTTTTTTTCTTGCGGAAAAAAAATTTAACCTATTTAACCACTGCAAAATAGGCAAAAACCGCTACAAAAAGCGCCACATCAACCGTTATAGATAAAAACCGCTACATATTTTAAACTGCTACAAGAATCGAAACTTCAATCGCTACAAAAGAATGACGTAGATACCAATATAAACACCCAACCAACCTCATTTAATATATTCCACTATCGTTTTATAGCACATTTTCTCCTCGTTTTCTCTCAAATTTCTACATTTTCCCAGCGAGATTCATTAACCCTGATTAAATATGTTGATTATCGCAATATTTATTTTTTCTTCTTCATTTCTGATTATGTTTCTTTCTTGTTAAAAATTGTATGATTTTTTTTATCCTAATTTCTGTTTATCTTCCCTGACATTTCTCCTTCAACTTTTACATAATATATTCTTAGACATATTAATTTTATTTTTTATTTTTGCCCAAAATATTAGTTTTAATATTGCATATTATTTAAATGAACATATAATAAACCATTTATATACAATAAATATATATAACCAATCTCACTTTTTAATATCATTTTTTCGGATAAAATATTTATGATAAAATATTTAATAACTTTTAAACCGTTGATAATGAAGAATTATATAAATAATATTTTGATAAATTTTTTAGATAATAATAAATTAATTGAAACAAAAAATATTATTTGAATATTTATTTTTATTTATTTCTTTTTTATGATGTTGTAGTGGTTTTCTAAACCGCTACAATATTAAAAATAAATTTAATAAAAAATTAGGGAATATTTTGTAGCATGTACAAACCGCTACAAATAACAGAAATGAAAAAATCGTGGAAAAAATTTATTTCAGAAAAAATGGCGGGAATATATTGTAGCGTTTATACAACCGCTACAAATATGAAATGAATTCAAACCTCAAAAATGGCGGGAACCATTGGTCACGGTGTCTCACCTGCTACTACATAATGAACTTTTACATGAGTAGTAGTGGTTTACAAAACCGCTACTATATTTCACCCCGTAGCGGTTGTTGTAACCGCTACTATATGTTGACGTTGACATCATGTCTGACAGATATTGTGGCGGTTATGTGTAATCGCTACAGTTTTAGTAGCGGTTATTTAGTATGTAGTATCGGTTATTTAAAACCACTACAAATTGGTTTGCGACAATGTATTTTGTAGCGGTTTCATGAACCGCGACTAATGTCATTTGTAGCAGTTGAAACCGCTACGTTTACCTCATTTTAACCGCTATAAATTGACCTTTTTTTTGTAGTGGTAGTGAAGAAGATGACAATGATAGTTATCATACTAATAATGTTGCTTAATGATATGTTTCTTATGTGAGTTATTTATGGACAATAATTTGCTTTTGATTACGAATTAATGAATGTAATTATTTGTTAGATGATTCACGTTGTTTGTATATTATTATTGATATCATTTATTTAATAAATTAGAACTTTAATTGTTATAATCTACTAATTATTTCTTTAAAAAATAGATGTAAAATAGTTAAAATTTAGAATAGTAACTTTTTGGCCCTGGTGTTCTAAGGCTGGGTTTTGAAAAACAAATGTTTTTCTTATTCCACACCTTGCAGAGCGGCCCTGTTAAACCCTGGCCCTTCAAGGGTCAGCCTTACAAAGTCGGGCCGGCCCTGATTTCCAACTCTAAATATAATTAACCTATTGTTAACTAACAAACCTACCGGAGTCATCCAAAAATGCTACTATTAAATATTTTAACAATAAATAGATTTCAGTCATTTAAATTTACCATGCAGCTTGATCACATCAATCTGCAATATGCAAAGAAAAATAAAAAGTCCTCTACTGTAATTCCATTGAAGTTCCCTTCTTTTTTGTTTGAATAAAACTGAAGATGCTGATTCAATAATTATGTGAGGCTGAAACAGATTGCATGTGTTATGATTTAGGAATATTTGGTAACCGCCATCTCAAGTGTGTCAGTATTTGGTTATTGGCTTCAGTCTGTTTCCGAGTCCACGTGCTTGGTCGTCCATGCATGTATCCATATAAAATACGATTGGTACTGTGCTATCATAATAATGTGCTTCAAGTATTGCCCAATTAATTTTGGAACACTTCAAAATGATTGCTTTAATGTTTTATGAAATAGAATTATGATCGATCCCATATTTATTTATACGGCACAAGTTTACTTAATTAAAATAAGCTAATTTCGGACAAGCACTGAATTATTCCATCATAGTTTCATCAATTATTCAAATCATATTTATATATAAATATGAGATGATGAGAAGAGAACCCAAGACTGGGATATGCGAAATTTTTTTAGTGAGATTTCCCGTACATACCTTAGAGAGGAAGTTGAATATTCCCTAATATCTTCAGTCTTTAATATAAAATAAATTTAGAAAATTTATTTTAGTTCTAAATATAAGAACATTATTTATAATATTATCAATATTTTTATCATTTACCTCATTTATTGATACCTCTTCAATAATAATCAATAAAGAAGATGATTATGATATTTTTAGAAAATTCATGTAATGTTTTTTTCCGAAAAAATCCATTATATTAATTAACTTAAATAACTCTTTTAATCTAATTAAACTACATAAATGTATTTTATATTAAAAATAAGAGGGAGTATAAAAATCGAAGGGGTAAATATAATGTTGTCATTATAAAAGATCAAGAGCATCTTACAAGAGTCTGCAATCACCTCATCTTCATGGGTTTTCCATACCTTCAATTACACCTTGGCAAGTATAACAAAGATTTGAACGAGATGAGTAATTTTCAAGAGAGATTAACCTATATTTGGATGGAGATAAAAATGAGGGGGCAAAATGGATGAAATATTAGGAAGAAAACTTTTTAGAAGAAAAATTATTTTAAAGAGTTTTCCCTCATAGTTTTCTTTCAAACATAGGAAGAAGGAGAAAAAGAATCTATAATCACATGTTGTTGACAGAAGATTCTCAAATCTAGTTTTATGATCCAGTTGCCCACACAAAATTGGAGTGGATCCGATCAAGCAACACAAACACTATTATAAATAAAACTTTTAACATCCGATTTCAAGTCTTTAATTTCTATGTCTGGTTTTAGAAGGACATGTATATGAGAGATGTAGAAAGTTTAGAAACGATGTCCGTTACAAAACAAATGCCATGAGGGATAGAAATGATTTTTAAATTTAGAAAATAATTTTTTGTTAATGATTACAAAAGTTTGAAAAAATGAAAGTAAATTATACGTGGAATACTGTTTTTTTTTTTAAAAAAAAAATCCAATTACATTATTAAAGAGCACCTGTAATTGGGAGGGGTTAGATAGAGTATACAAAAGGTTGGACAGGTGTCTTTGCAATGTACAATGGCAAGAGTTGTTTGAAGATGTTGAGATCAAAATAGTCCCAAGAATATGTTTAGATCATCATCCCATTGTGGTGAGACTGAATGTTGAAAACAGAGGGTTTAAGACCAGAAACTTCAAATATCAAGTAGCCTGGCAGATGCATAATCAGTTTGATGCATTAATTCAGAAACATTGGAAAGGAAATGAGGGACTAAAAACGAATCTGTCAAGTCTACAGAAACAACTAATTGATTGGAATAGGGATGTATTTGGTAAAATTGAAAATAGAAAAAGAAGGATATTGAGTAGGCTGGGAGGAATAAAGAGAAGCATGGATAGATGGAGTAATCAGCACCTTGTTAATTTGGAAAGAGAGTTAGAGGAGGAATTGCTACTAACGCTAAGACAAGAGGAGGTGTTATGGTTCCAAAAATCAAGAAGTCAATGGTTAGAGGATGGTGATAGAAATACTCAGTTCTATCATACCAAGACTCTAATAAGGAGAAGGAAAAATAAAATAAAAAGGCTGAAAAACAGTGAGGGGGAATGGATTGAGGAGGAAGAGGAAATAATTCAAATGTTTCAAAGGTTCTATAGTAAATTGTTTGAAGAGGATAAAATTGAGAGAGGATGGATTCAAACAGTATAGAGTTGGGGGCAAGTATCTAATGCGAGTCTGAGGAGAGTGGGAAGAGAACTTGATGGAGAGGAAATAAAGAGGGCATTCTTCCAAATGGGGAGTTTCAAGGCCCCGGGAAATGATGGGTACCCGGCCATCTTTTATCAACACAACTGGAAAGTGATAGGGCAGTTGGTGATTGAATGTATAAAAGAGCTTTGGAGTGAACCAGAAAAAATAGGGACTGTGAACGAGACATTGCTAGTCCTAATTCCAAAAATGGATCAGCCGGAGTTGGTAAGCCAATTTAGACCCGTTACTTTGTGTAATGTAGTGTACAAAGGTCTTTCAAAATTGATAGTAAATAGGCTAAAGCCTCTAATGGATAACTTAGTATCGCCTTATCAATCAAGCTTTGTACCAAGAAGGAGTTTGCATGATAATATAATAATAGCAAAGGAGGTGGTGCATTCTATGGGAAGGTTACAAGGGGAAAATGGGTATATGGTGATCAAAATTGATCTAGAAAAAGCTTATGATAAGATGTCTCGGGGTTTTGTCAAAAATGTGCTTGAGGAGATCGGGTTTGATAAACATTTGAGGGATGTTGTAGTTAATTGCATCAGCTCGGCTAGTTTTGCTTTGATGTGGAATGGGAATGTAAAGACTTTTACCCTTTTAGGGGTTTGAGACAAGGGCATTCTTTATCCCCATATTTGTTTGTTTTAGGCATGGAAAAACTAACGCACTTAATTATAGATAGTGTGAATGCAAAGAGGTGGAAACCAATGATAATGGGTAGGAATGGTATAGAAGTGTCGTATTTAATGTTCGCAGATGATTTGTTGCTTATTTGTGAAGCAAAATTAGAATATATGTGTACGGTGATGAAAGTGCTAGAGGACTTTGGCGAAATGTTTGGACAAACAATGAACAAATAGAAGACTAGTATATTTTTTTTTCCAGAAATGTGAGTAGAGGGGAACAGAATGAGATCTATACATATTCAGGCTTCAGGAAAATGAATGATTTAGGGAGATACTTAGGAGCCTATTTGTATGAAGGAAGGGGAGAAAAGAGAAAATTCCAGCATTTGATTGATAAAATGCAGGGGAAGTTAAGCAGCTAGAAGAAACATACTCTGTCATTAGCTGGAAGATTAACCCTTGTGCAAGCGGTCACTAATCAATTGGCAGTGTTCACCATGCAACACTCAATTATCCCAACTGAAGTAAGAAGACAATTGGAGAAAATTCAAAGGGATTTTATCTGGAAAAGTGAGGAAGGAAAGAGGAAGATACATGCTTTGAGTTGGGAAACATTATGCAAGGAAAAGAAGAATGTGGGCTATGGACTGAGAAACATGGAAGTAATGAATGATGCACTTTTAGGGAGAGTGGCCTGGAATATAATAACAAAACCTGAAAATTTATGCTCTAAGGTGCTAATTGGAAAATACAGAAGGAATGTTAATCTAGAGGAAGAATGCAGAAGCTTGAAATTGGATTCTCATATTTGGAGACATCTGTGCAAAATCTGGCCAAATATCACAAATAATTTGTGCTGGGAAGTGGGTACAGGGGAGAGGGTGAGGTTCTGGAAAGACAAATGAGTGGGGGATGGAAGGCCATTAGCTGGGAAATGCTTAAGGCAGCTAACGGAGGAAGAAGAGGGGATAATGGTGAGAGAGGTAGTAAATGAGTGTGGAGAATGGAACTTTAGTAGGATGGAGGGATGTTTGAGTGAAGAGGGTAAGAAGCTGATTATGGCAGTGCCTATCCCAAGTGCAACAAATGAAGCAGATGTAATCAGATGGGGAACCAAGATGAAGAGTAAGTATGTTGTTTCAGAAATGTATCATCTTTTGAAGAAGGAGGAGGACAAGGAGGAGGAAGTATGGAAGTTGGTATGGAAATGGAGAGGGCCAAGACGAATACAAGTGTTTATGTGGGTAGCTATACATGACAGGCTGTTAACATGTGAAAGGAAGAATAAGATAATGGGAGGAAATTCAAAATGCTATAGGTGTATTGACACTAATGAAAAGCAAATGCATGTTTTATGAGACTGTCTAGTGGCATCTAACATGTGGAAGGAATTAAGAGGAGATGGTTTAGACCTCGAGTTTTGGCAGTTGCAGGGGATGGACTGGTTCAAGTGGAATCTGAAGAAACCAGATCAGGATTTGAAACTAGTTTTTGGAGTTGCTTGCTGGAGGCTATGGAACTGGAGGAACAAAAGCATGTTTGAAGAGGGTTTTCAGATGCCCCAAAGTTGCAGCAAGTGTGTGGTAAACTATGTAAAAGAAATTTACACAGCGAGATCTGAGTATGGTTTGAATGTAGTAGCATAGGAAGTGAACATCAGTTGGGTGCCCCCTCGGATAGGCTGGCACAAGTCGAATGTGGATGGAGCTTCAAAAGGAGGAGATAACACTGCTGGTTGTGGAGGAGTAATTAGAGATGAAGATGGAAGGTGGATTGCTAGTTTTACAAAGAAGCTAGGAATTTGTTCGGCAAACAAAGCTGAACTTTGGGCTATATGGATTGGTTTAAAACTAGCTATGGAGCTGAAAGTGGAAAATCTAATTGTTGAATCTGATTCCATTGTTGTTATACAAATGTTGAAGAGAATGCAGGAGCAGGAGGAGACTATTGCAGATAAGAGGCTGTTGACTGATATCGGGAAGGTGATGCCAAAGTTCTCCAGATTAGAGTATGTCCATGTGTACAGAGAAGGTAATGCAACTGCTGATGCTCTAGCAAATTTTTCATTTGTACAAAAAGATAGTTATGCTATTTTTGATAAACCACCAGGTTGTATACAAAGGTATCTGTTCAATGATGTAATGGGTGTGATGTACCCAAGGACTCTTCTGAGTTAGCAATAAAGATGGGCATTAGCCTCGAGTTTTACCAAAAAAAAAGAGCACTTGTAATTCATATTGGAGATAGAAATAAATGAGCTTGAGTTTAGCTAGAAGTGTTCAGTATTGTTGTAATTCATATTGGAGATGGAAATAAATGAGCTTGAGCTTAGAAGTGCTCAGTATTGTACATTATTTTTGTTCTTAAAGTCATATGGCTATTTAAAGAAAGATGTTTGGATATGAAAAATATTTTCCTCTTTGTTATGAATGTAAGGGAAAAACTGAAGGAAAGAAAACTAGGAACAAGAAGATGGAAAAAAGAGAGGAATCGTTCTCTTCCATACTATTTCCAGTTAAGTGAATAGTTACAGGAGACCTCTATTTATAGAAGGATGCAAATAGTAAATTACTATGCGTATATATCATATCATCCTGTATTGGGGGATTATGGGTCAATGGACATCCACATAATAAGTATATTCATAACACTCCCCCTTGGATGTTCATTTATGAATGTGCCTCGTTAAAAACTTTAACTAGGAAAAACCCAGTGGGATAAAAACCTAGCCAAAGAAAAGAGTACATCATCCATTGATACACTATCCAGTGCTGCCTCATTAAAAACCTTTCTAGGAAAACCCAATAGGACAAAACCTAGATAAGGGAAAAAGAGTGCAGCGTGTATCGTCTCCCCCTCTTGATTACATCAGTTTTGCTCCCCCTGATGATTACATAATTTTTAATGTCTTCTAAGCATAACTATCTTTCTGTCATCAAGTATTCTGTTGTTCACTTATAGAACAATTATAGAAACGCCCAATTTGATAAATCATTGAATACCTGCAAAATCTAACTCTTTCAAGTAAAATCACAATAATCATTTCATAAATATACATGTGCATATAAAATTTTAATAAATGTTCATGAAAATGCACACTCTAATTGCTTCTAGCAATATATGAACTTATCATTATTCTCGAAAATTTGATGCTTCTAGCATCTTGAGTCCTTCAAAGACTTATGCTTCTGACATATTTAGTCCTTCAGAGACTTATGCTTTTGGCGCCTTACGTCCTTCAAGGACATGTGCTTCTGGCACACACTAATATATTATGGCTCATGATCCTCATTATCATTTATTACAACATATGCTATCATTTAAACATAAATATCATCAACGTCGATATCATTTTCGGTCCCATCGGATTTCATTTATTGAGATATCTTTATATTCACATATATTAGGTTCCTGGGTCTCTTTTAGGACCATAATATTCAATTCTAGAAATAACATCTCTTCTGGAGATAACATCTCTTCAGGAGATGGCTCTTCTGGAGCTTTTCTTAATTATCATCGACTTGATCATCTATATTCTTATAGCTCCTTTTCTCATTCGAGGATTTTTATCTTTAAAACCGATGGACCTGTAACGCTTCAGGCATGCTTTATAACAATTTATATAGGAGCATTTGCAGTTGGGACATGTGACTTTGTCACTTTCTTAAGGTCAGTAAATGCTTCTGGCATTCTATTAACTAAACTCTGCAACTGAATTATTATTTTGAACTCTTAGTGCACATTTCTTTGTACGAGGATCAATATGAGTCAATAATAATTCATTCCACTTTATATATTTTACCCAATCTGCTTATTTTTCTCCCCCTCATCTAATCATGCAGTGTATATCCATCTGTGTGCATTATAAATAATCATTGCACATTTAAAACTTTTAAGATGGAATTTATCTAGCTTCTAACCAAAAGCTAATTATACAGGGAGAATTTTGCTGGCTTAAATAATCGCTGCAAATCTATACATATAAACAATGTTCTCATAAATATTGATTTACTCATATATGATTTATGGATCATTAAATCTGGAAATTGCGCGCATAATATCTTGCAAACTTCTGGTTGCAAACATCACTGCAAACTTTGCAGATTTATAATATCACATGTATTCTCATATCATTCAAATTGATATATTTCCAGAGATCCATTTCCAATCATAATAAATAATATTCTCATAATCATTTTTATTTGAGAATAAACAGCTCATAACATATGACTCGGATGATCAAGCAAGTCATGCCAACTTTCCATCAAATCTAATATCAAATTTCGGGGGAATTAACACAAATATTCACGGAGAATTAATACACAAACACTCACACTTGATATATATCATTCTCCCCCTCAAGTGTGAGACCTTAAAAATTAATTCATGGAATTTCCATACAATATTCCATAATAATAGCATATATGATATCTATTTCTACAGATATCATTAAAATTTCACAGATTTCTTAATGCATTATCAATGCATAATTTTGTTACTTCTGGTAACAAAATTTCCATTTTCCAGGATCAACAAACAAATATATATTAAATACAAAATCATCAAGTGTATAACTGCAGATTCACGAGCGCAATACTGTGTAATCACAGATGCATCACTGTGGAATCACAGGCGTAACATGTATTGTTGTGGGATCACAGGCGCAACAACTCAGATTATCATATACATATAAAGTCAAAAAGACTCCAGGCTTGTGCTTTATAGGGAGCATATCTGCAGAGATTCAACAGGATTGCGCATATCTGCAGAGATTCAATAGGATTTAATTCGGCTATAAATAGAAGAAAGCAAACGAACATGCCTCACAAACACTCAAGCATCTGATAATATCAATTACCAGATACTCACACATATTTCTCTAAATTCTATTGCCATGGCTGGACCAAGCAATTTTATCCTAGTTTTTTATACATCCGACACAACATTACTTGATGCTTTGTTGTATGATGATCAGACAAACATGTCATTTTCTTCTCTACTATTTTCTGATCCTTTAGACATGTTTATTCCTCCTTCTACTATTCCTCCTTTTGCTTCAAATGTACCTACTTCTCCTTTAAGAACAAGTGTTCTTCCTCAATCTACAAGGATTGAAGGTACAACTGAAGCAGGTTCATCAAGAAGACCTGTTAAGAGGTGTAGAACTATAGCAGAACTAATGGAGTCTACCAATCTAGTTCAGCCAATAGTGACAGCAATCAATCAGCCAGCAATCACAAGCCAGCAAACAACCATCAGCCAACCATCAACAATCAGTCAACAAACAACCATTAGTCTGGCAGCAACCTACAGCCAGCAAGCAATGACTAGCCAGCCAGCAACAATCATCGAACCAACAATAACCAGCCAGCCAGCTATAACCAATCAGCTGGTGACTACCAACCAGTTAGCAACTACTTCCTTATTGGAATGTAGTTGTTGTGATGTTTTACGGGAGATCATACATACCAACGGACTTCAGTGTCATAAACTTGAAGTTCACAGAAGGAGAACAAGTATGATTTCCCACGCTGTTTTATTTGAAAATGTACAGGATAAATCTTACAATATTGACAGGCTTCCAATGTTTGATTTTACAAATAAAAATTTTGGAGAAATCAAACATTTTCTGACACAATATTGTATAGATTTACATGCATCAGGATATAACTTGATGCGAGATCCTGTATTGACCTATTATGAGGTTCTTTGTGTTGGTTCGGAATGGACAAATAATCCAAATGAACCCCGCGAGAATTCATTTCAAACCAACATTGAAAATCCATTAGATAAAGGAAAATAGCCCGCGGTAAATATTCCATATGATATTTCATCCCTTAATCAGGGTGAATTATATAGATTAACAATGGAGCAACGGGAAAGAATAAAGAGAACAACACTCCATGATTTAAGTGATTATTTTCACTTAACCCTCAATTATGCGAGTAAACAATTAAATATGTCTACTCACACCATACAAAAGATCTATAAAAAAGGAGGCTTAACTGAGTGGCCACACAAAAAGCTTAAAAAACTTATGACGCAAATCTCGATATTACGAAGAGCTTTGCCTCATCTTGATCCCATCTCAAGAAAAGAAAAAGAAGAAGACATTATGTATCTTCAGAATGAGATGATTAAGGTTTGTAATGGAGTTGAGCCACTCGCTATTAAACTTTGTTGAAATAATATTTCCTTTTGTTTAATTATTTTGTTTATGAATATTCCTCTCTCGTATTTACAAAAATTGTTATAATTATAAGAAACACAAAACAATAGTAAAACAACAATAATGACAAATTTATTTCTTACTTCATTCACTTCTGGAAATAAAGTTGGATAAAATTCATGATCTATACTTAATCACAATATTGCTACTACAAGAGCAAATTGGATATATTTATTTACAATAAATCATGATCATACAATCCCTTGTCTCATAATTTGAGGGAGTATTAAATGTCAAATATAGAATTTTAAGGCCTTTATGCAATTGATGATATACAAAATTTATGGATCAAGCCTTGTATCATAACTTGTCTCTTGACTTCAGGCCAATTTGTCTCATTAGCTTCAGGCTAATTTATCACTTGACTTCTAGCCAATTTATGTCTCCTCATGGTCTCAGGCCAATTTATGCCTCATATCTCCATGGCCTTTTAACAATTTATCTTTAGGATAAATAAAATATAAACATAATAAAATAAATAAATGGAACCCACTAATAGTGTGGTTGCCATAAATAATAAAATGGGAAGGGGATATATAAATCAGTAAATAAATAAATGAAAATAAAAGGTAAAGCAGCATATAAATTATAAATAAATGGAGTCCACTATACTAGTGTCACCACCATGAAAAATAAATAAAGAATTAAAGAAATAAAAGTAAATTAAATAAATGGAGCCCACTTTGTGTCGCTACCATAAAAAATAAATAAATGTGAATTAATAAATGGAGCCCACTATACTAGTGTTGCTACCATGAAAAATAAATAAAGCAATTAAAAGTAAATTAAATAAATGGAGTTCACTAATATATACTAGTGTGCCGCTATGAAAAATAAATAAATGTAAAATAAATTAAATAAATGGAGCTCACTAATATTAGTATTGCCGCCATAAAAGATAAATAAATATTAGTAGCAGTAAAATTAAATGTTAGTAACAAAAAAGTAAATGCGTAAAAGTAAATGTTAGTAAAGTTAGTAACAATAATATAAATCTCAAATTAAAACAATTAAAAGGAAAAATTAAATATAGACTTCCATTGTGGAGTCAAAGTAATAACAATAATAATAAAGATAAAGTTGAAAAATCTACTCACTTTGGATTGTCAATAGCTTTACTTCTTGCCCTTTTTTTTTTAGTAATGTTTCTACCAACAGTTTTTGAAAAATAAATAAATAATATAGTTTAAACTGTTGGCAGAATTAACAGGGTGGGTAATGATTTTAATCGAAGGAAGAAGCAGACAATCAAAACAATACAAAGAGAGAAAGAATTGGGCCCCACGAAATGAGAAGAATTGAGAGGGTGGAGAATGATTTGAAGGAAGAAGCAGACATCAAAACAAGAAAGGAAGAGTTGGGCCCCACGAAGCATCTTTCTTCTTCTTTTTTTTTTTGTTTTGTCCCAAAAATCAAACTTCCTCTCTCTCATAAGGCGAAAAATGAAAACGCAGATTCAACAGTTCCAAGATCAGCAGAGGACGTGACGGCAGAAAAGAAAAGAACAACAACACCTGGAGAAAATAAGCAAGGAATCAGAGTCAGTTTTTGAATGAAGAAACTAAGAAAGCCAACGGGAGAAACAAATAGAAAAACATAAGTGATGCACTGGAAGACGTAGGAGTAGAATAGAAGGTGGGTTGAGATAGAAATGTCGAGAAGTTAAAATCAAAAGATGAGTTCGGTCAAAGGAGTTTCCATTGATGATTGCTTTGCTTGATGAGTTTGTTGAACACGTAAACAAGAAGAAAAGGAGAGAGAAGGAAAAGAACCATAAAGAGAGTGAGGTAAATTTCAAAGAAATGATGAAAAGGACATGGATAGAAATCCCAGTAGCATAGATCAAGAAAGTGAAGAGATGTGTAGATCTGGAAGTGTTAGCCAGTCAGATCTGATTTCCGAATCACTTTCTGATGCTGGCGATTTCTCGGCTGTTGGAATTGGCAGCATATTGGAGAAAAACGAAGATGAAAGAAGAAAAAGCTAAGGAGGAAGAAGACGTAGCAACTGAGGCAGTAAAAGAAAGAGAACCATAAATGACATCAAAAGAAAGATAGAAGAAGAGTGATGGACGCAGGCTCAGTTGGTTAGAAGAACCATCGTGCTGATAACGTATTATGAATGTAAGGAAAACTGAAGGAAAGAAAACTAGGAACAAGAAGATGGAAAAAAGAGAGGAATCGTTCTCTTCCATACTATTTCCAGTTAAGTGAATAGTTACAGGAGACCTCTCTTTATAGAATGATGCAAATAATAAATTACTATGCGTATATACCATATCATCCTGTATTTGGGGATTATGGGTCAATGGACATCCACATAATAAATATATTCATAACACTCTTGTCGGTTACTTGAAAAATATTTTTTTCCTTATTTAACTAATAAAGAAGATATCCTTCTCTAATCCCATTTATGAAACGGGCTTGGGCCCAGATCTGTGCAGATTAGAATGGGGTTGTTAACTATGAACAATAAGGGCCAAATCGGGTTCTGATCTTCTTTCCTAACACTAGTTGAATATTTTAGTGGGAATTTTCCTTGCCGATGCATGATCCTCCAACAATATACAGAAGCAAGCTGCAAGACTTGCGTTTCGATGGTAAGGGAAAAAAAAAAAAAAAAAGACTTGTCTTTCAATCCAATCTAATGAATGCATTTAGTCAAATATAGCTATAGTGTCTCCAACTCCCAAATGAAGTGGTTTCCCTACTGTAGCTATATTTCACTACGTTGGAGAGAGCGACAAATTGATTTGATGGAAAGAGTGATTATTGCTAATTTCATGAGTAATAAATTTTTGCCTGAACATGATTTTTGCTCCCTTTTTTTCTTCTTCTTCTTCTTCTTTTTTTTTTTTTTTGTTGGGTTTAAGGGACAAGCTTCTCCAGGAATAACCGAATAAGACGCCAATTTTGGAAAAAGGTTTTCAAGGATAACGATGCTTTCCACTACTTTTATGATAAAACCAGATATTTCACCATCTCGCTGTAGTGTAATCACACCATTAACCCCAAATTATATAAAACCTCCTGAATTTTCGATCGGTTACATATTATGCCTTGAATTAAACCCCTAACATTTCATTTTTTTTTAACTATTTACCCTTCTATGTTATTTTTAACTATTTCTTCATGAGGTATTTAATTTATTCTCTCCCCACGGTGAAAAAACAAGAAACATGAAATTTTAGCTTGTAGTTTAAAACAACTTTTTCTTCAAAAATCCAATTAAGAAAAAATTAATCTCATATCACAAAAAGTCAAAAAATGGCTTTTGACCGTTGGGGTGCATGTTGGGGCTCACAACCCAAACATGATACCAAATATGCTGTGAGGGTAGTTTTTGCCTTGATTAATTTTTTTTATTAATAATACATATTTTTTCTTGAATTGAAGATTCAATGTTTTTATTTTTTTATATATTATTCTTCTTGATTTTTTTCACACAAAAGAACTATTTTAATTGACAAATGGTAGTAAAAATCTTAATAAATTTATTAAAATGATAAAAGTAGCTGCATGTAGTTTAATATTATAAATCAAAATTTTAAGGGAGTTAAATTTAAATTTTGAAATGTCGGGAGGGTTATTTGTAGAGCCGAGAAATCGGGTCGAACCCATTTAAGTCTTGGCCCTTTAAGGGTTGGGCCTTAAAAATTTGAAGAGATAAACGAAATTGACCCTAAAGGGTAGGCCCTGTAAGGCTTTGTGCCCTGGAGGGTAGGTCCTACAAGGCCTTGGGCTCTGAAGGGCCACGGGTCAGCCCGTTAGGCCCTGCATAATGTTTTTTTTTTTTTAATTGAAGTTGAAGTTTGGCTTGGGCGTTTCAAATACTTGATATTTTAAGTCATGAAGCAGAGTCTACTGCGGTTAGTGAAGCACAATCAAATATCTTTGACATTGATGTGATGAAGAAGATGTGTACTCATCTGCTGTTAGTGGTACGCTTCTTATATTTTATATGTTTTATTTGTGGACAGTAGTTTGCTTTTGATTTCGAACTGATGAATGTGTTCATTTGTTGGATAATTTGTGTTGCTTGAATATTAATGTTGATAATATTTATTTGATAAATTAGAACTTTAATTGTTGTATTTTACTAATCATATTTCTTTTAAAAAAGCGGACGAAAAATAATTAAAATTTGAAATAGTAATTTCCGAGCTCTTGAGGGCCAGCCCTGGCCCAAGCCCTGGTGCTCTCGGGCCGGTTTCAAAAAATAGGTGTTTTTTTTCTTTCGGGCCCTGAAGGGCTAGCCCTATTAGGCCTTGACCTTTCAAGGGCCGGCTCTGGAGGGCAAGGCCGGCCTTGATTCCCAGCTCTTGTTATTTGTGACTTATCAAAATTCATGCCCGAGGGCAGGGAGTTCTTTACAATTGTTCAAAGTTTAGGGGGTTTTATGAAATTGATAATTTACACAGGGTGTCACATGTCATCTCATAATCTGATATAATATTTTCTATTAAAAAGATATCGTTCACTTAATGGTAAGGAGTTAATAGTTAACAAATCAAAAGTCAGGGGAAATGTTAGGTGTGTTATATGCAACTAACTTAAAGTTTATAAGGGTTTTATATAATTTAGCCTACAATCAACTAGAGTAAAATTCACATGTTTCTCCTTGTATTTTCATTATTTTTTAATTAAAATATGACATATATATACATATGATTCAATAATAATAGAAATCATGCTCAACCTTTTAAAAACTACGAGTACGTGTGTGTGTAATTAATTAATCAGACTATATTTTTTGTATTTTGATGAAATTAAAACTGGATAGAATGACCCCCCTTTGCTTTTTAAATGAAAGCAAAACACTGCGGGGTATTGTGGGACTGGACAGTGACCAAGATGGGATGCCCAAAAGACACTCATTTAGGAATACATTTTAAAATTACTTTTATAAATATCATGAAGCTACACCAACGTAAATTCAGTCTAGCAGTTTAAGGTCACGCTTTGATTCTTAAGTTTAAGTCTTAGAAGAATCACTTGTATTAGGAGAGACAACTATAAACCCCGAATTAAATACCAGTTATGGGTCACCGGGTTCCTGTCTTCCTTATAAATTTCAATTAAAAAAAAAAAACAAAAAGATTTCATTTAAGCCTGCTTTAATTTTCAATCAGCCTAACAATTAGAACATATGGTTTCTCTGTTTGATCATGTACGGTGGAAAAAAGAAAAGTCGAATATTGTGGAAGTGATATATATATATATTTTTTGTGGGTGTAAGTAGAAGTGATAATTTATATATATGTCAGATTCCTCAGTGGTAGGGCCTCCCAGTTGAAGCATCGAGACGACATAATCCTTTCTTTTTCAAAATTGCCTTTAATAAAAACAACAGCCCAGAATATTTCCAACTTTCCACCATGCACTTATGATTTTACATTTTAAATCTTTTGCTTTTGGTCCATTCCTCAAAATCTTCTTGATTACTGCAATCATCTAACACTCATATATCTCACAATCCCTTTCACACCAAAGATTTTCCTTCCCCACACACATACGGATTTGGTTCCCATTTACTTCCTTTCCTATCATCTTCTTCATCTCAACCGTTGGATTGAAATATGAACGGTTCAGATTTTATTTTTTAAAAATGTTAATAAAATATTAAAAAATTAAAAAAATAATATTTTTATAAAAAACGAAATCTGAACCGTTGATATTTCGATCCAACGGTTAAGATAAAAAAAATTATGGAAGAGGATATGAAGGAAAGTGGATGGGAGCCACTTCCCACGTATGCTACCCATCCACTTCCCACATATACTACTAAATATCAATTAACATCTTAGCGTTTCTATTCTTCTCACACTTTGATTTATATTTATGTTCTGCTGTTACGCAAATTCATCTAATTTTTTCTTTTTGATACGAGGGAAAAAAGAAAGTAAAAGTCAAGCAAATTACTTGTGAAACCTGCAAAGTGTAAACTGCCACAGACAACACAACAGAAAATCTGAGCTGAGTCTACAGTGCCTGTTTCAAGTAACTTTCTTCCACCTGTTATTCATGTGACAGACCAGCAAATCGGGGCAGCTTATGATTGCAGATATGCTCTTCATGGCCCCACAAAAAAAAATTAAATAAAATCATAGTACATTACAATCTACAACCAAAAAAAAAAAACAGAGAGAAAGAAGAAAGATTTGATCAAGGTAGACTCAGTTTATTGATGATAGATATAAGATATTAATCATATATAAGCACACTTATGCTGAAAAATGAGAGTTGGTGAGCTAAAAGAGGAAGAAACTAAGCAAAATACTACAAATGAAGACTGAGGCACATTGTAGAGACGACAAAGAGAGTGTGGTGGGGGAAGCTCCCATGGCCAGACCAGCTATATATGAGCTATCTGCCAGCATGGACTCTCCATTTGACCCTGAACCCGTAACCGAGTACCCAATAGTTGAGTCTGAGTTCGTGCCCGAGTCCGAGGCCAACTTGGGGTCGGAGCCAAATTGGGAGGCGGAACCCATGGTTGCTCCGGTGGCCGTGGAGGTGGCTCCGAATCCGGGATATGGCGAATAATATGGTATTGGTATTGGAGGTGGTGGTGTTGAGGCCATGATGGGAGGGGCATAATAATCTTGAGAAGATTTCTGACTGCAAAAATCACAGAGAGATAATGATTATTTAAAGTAATTAAAAACTAATGGCGCGCTATTTGCGTTGTTGTTGAGTGAGATCAATCATTAAAGACAAATCCACCAACTATAGTCAACAAACATTTATTCCAAACCAACCGATATTTTATAGCCCCAGCATGTAAAAGTTATTCCTTGGCCGTATACAATAGAAATACCACTCCCCCTATGGGATTTTAACATTATGATATTAAATGCATAAAGCAATGCTTTTGCCACTGAAGTCAGGCTCAGGTTTGGAGCAGCAACTCATTTATAAATTGTGTTGTCTGATAATACTTTGCTCATGACCTGCAGTATTGGCGTTGGGAGGTTTTTCTATCTTTTTTTTCCCCTTAAATCATAGCTTATCGGCTGAGCCCCAACTCTCAAGGTTTTAATATTTTTACCGGGGTAAGTATTTCAGATATTCCACATTTTGTGTATAATTCACTTCATGCAAAGTATCACAGATTTATGAAAATAAATCACTCATGGTTCCCTAAAGTTATGAAATAAACAATTATGCTAATCAATAGGAAAAAATATCAACCATATACGTTTTATAATTTAATATTAGGAAATTACATTTTCCCATTCCATGTATCTCGTAGTTTTTTTTTTGGGATAAAAAGTGGGGAGCATATATTCTAATTTAGATGCTTTGGTAGGAGACATGAGTGCCGGATAAAGAAATGGTCAGTCAATGTTTGTGCAACCCATAATAATACCATTGGCATAAAAAGAAAAAGCTTGACATCTCTTTTACCTTGGAGAGGATGGGCAAAACGTCACCGTATAGTCGGCTCCCGTACACGTAAACGTGCTCGTAGCGTCGTCGTAGGCGTAGCTATACGATTTCGGGCAAGCAGACTTGAACATTGCCGAGTACACTGATGGCTTACACGTCGCCGGCGAGCTATAAGCGCCGCTGCAACAGTACTCAGGGCTGTTGAATGCCTCACACGCACTCTTACACGCGTCTCCCTCCCCCACTCTCAGCTCCTGCGGGCACTGCCGATTCAGATCCGAAACGCAGCCGGTAGAACCGCACAGACCCGACCCGCCCGTCCCTTCCACGATCATCGGCACATTGTACCCATCCACAAGACTCACATCGTAAAAATCCTGCCCTCCAGTACTACTACTGAGCGTAAACTCGGCGAGAGTGACAGGCGGCGATGCTCCGGCGCCGTTGCACTCGAGCTGACCGGAGCCACAGTCGCCGGTGACACAGGTGCTGGATCCATCGAAATTACAGCCGGTTCGGGCCCAGAAGCGACCGGACCAGCCGGTGGGAGCAAGGAAAGAGCGAGAAGCATCTTTGGAGAGCTCGAATCCGGTAGTGTCGAGGCTTCCGCTGCCGGCATTAGCGAGGATTCCTGGCCAGACGGTGTAGCGACATCGGTTGACCAATGTGAAAGTGGTGGCGTGAACTGCTGAAGAAGAAAAGAGTGCAGAAAATGTTAAACAAATAGCAGAGAAGAAGCGAGAGAGAATTAGATAGTTAAATGAATTTACCAGAGGGAATGAGGATCAAGAGGAGAGAGGAGAGCAGGAAGAAGGGAAGTTCCATGGTGGAAGTGAGAGCACGAGAGAGGAGAGTGAAGTCAGTTGCAAGCTGGGGAGCAGGTAGCTCTGGGTAGCGAGGCTTCCTAAAAGGAGCAGGGTTTTTGGGTTGCAATTACCTGATTAATATTCAATAATATCCATATTAGGAACGCATGTTTGGTTATTCATTATCTTAATCTTTTGGAGTTATTTATGTGTCAAAGTGTGGTTTCTAATGAGCATTTTTTAATGTAAGATTCATTTTATAGTTTAATTTTTTCATTAAAGTGTGGCTTATATTAATGCTAAGAGATATTATATTTTATTTATGTTAATTAGGAAACTAAATATTTAATTCATCAGATAATGACAATAATTGAGAAATGAAATTGTCCAGTGAGAGAAGCAGAAGGGGATGATTGGGGGACCCGCGCACTAAGTCTTGTTATCCACGTCAGATTTTGACCACCAATGTGTTTATGCCACATGTCCCCCGTACAGTTTTTTAAAGTGGGAGTCTTTTCTGGCATTGGATGCCGTTGCCCTGGGGGCCTTGTTTTTCAAGGATCCGCTCCCTCCAAAATTTGACACCGCCACAGTTTAGTGTTCCATCTTTTGATTTGAAACAGCTACACTTCTACTTAACATAATGGCCGCAAAGCAAACAGTATGATAGCAGGCACAATATGTATTATGATTTATGATTACCACGTTTTTAACATGAACTTCAAAATTAATTAAACAGCAATGTCTTCAATCTTGGAGGGAGTGAACAGAAGAAATTAAAGATGCGTGTATAAGAATACAGATGGATTAGCTTAGTCATGCAAGCCCCTCCTCTCATGTACAATTCCTTCTTTTGAGTGAAGCTGCTTACAAATCATGCCCTTCTGAAACGCAAAGTAGATGCAGATTTGGTTTTTTTTTTTTTTTTTTTGTGATTGTAATCTGAATAACTACAATAAAGGCCCATGTGTCGTGGCCATTGTGGCTTATTAGGCTACAAAGAAACGAACATGCTTTTAAGGGCGAAAACCCAAACCCACTATAACCTGAATCTGTCATAAACCTGAAAGTGGGATGGGATGAATTGACAATAAACTGTGATGGCTATTTTGTTTTAACATTAGCTCCAGCAAAGCCAGTATTGACATACATAATTTGCAGAAATAGTTGAGGCTACTTCTTATATAGTTTTTTTTAACATACTATATCATTTGGTATCTAGTTTGGGTTTTGTAGTTATCCCTATCTACATAAGTGTCTCTTTTGAGATTTAAACTTGAAATCTAGAGGATCGAGC
This sequence comes from Acacia confusa, assembly GCA_037074495.1. Taxonomy (NCBI): domain Eukaryota; kingdom Viridiplantae; phylum Streptophyta; class Magnoliopsida; order Fabales; family Fabaceae; genus Acacia; species Acacia confusa. The sequence continues at coordinate 37,305,041 of CM073502.1, read as the reverse complement.
CGGATTTAAGACCACTAGACCAACGCTTTGATACTTCTTCTTACATAGGGTTTTGGGCTGAAGGTTTGGCAATTCACACTGCTATATCCCTTACAAAGGTCAAGATAGAATTAGATAATCTGGAATAGGCCAAAGTGCTTGAATCGGGTGATTCTTCTGCTTGCTGTGGCTGGAGATTGCAGACTTTATCTTTTGATGCTGTATCATTCATAATCTTGCTGAATTTCTCTGACTGTTTTTTTCTTTCACCTGGATGGATTCCATCCGCAGGTATTTAATAAGGCAGATAGTGCTGGAATTGGCCAACATTTTTCATTCTCTTGTTCCTGCTAATTATTCCAAGTAGTCTTAATTTTAAAATCTTTGCACCCAATTTCATGACCTTATTGACTTCCATATTTAACAAGTCCAACATCTAATTTCTTGAAAGATAACTGCAATATGCGTATCAATTACGTCACTGAATTCAGGTGTTAAACTATTGCATGATATTCTACAAATAATATAGTTCTCACTTAACTACCAATTTGTATCTTAATTTGTAAATTAAGTATCTCCTTTTTTTTGGATGAAAAGTCTCTTCTCATTTCTATAGTTATACTCTATGTATGAATGATGCGGAAACTGATCAATCATGTTATCTCATCAAATGATATCTCAAGGAAGCGCCATCTCCCAGTCTCAAGGCTATGTTCTTTTGGATGTGATCAAGAGGAATCCTTAGAACACATTTTTATCAACTGCTCCTTTACTAAATTATTATTCTTCTGCGGTTTTCCAATTAAAGCACTGGTTTAATTTCCAGCTCTGACGATTTTGGCTATTGGATAGTAACCGCTTTACTTCGGCTTCATAGAGATGGGGAAGACAATTTAGTGAATGGCATATAATCATATAGATTTCTCAATGTTCTTTAGCATAAAAGAAATATTGCACTAATAGAAGGAAAGTGCTTTTAGCCTCACATGAGAGAGATTTCTGGAAAATGTTGTCTTGTGAATATGACCTTCTCAACCATTGAGTCTAATCATCAACGGAGATTTCAAAATTTCATCATTGGATCTATTTGTCATAATGTTGGTCCCCTTCAGCATTTCAAGTTCCTCAAGAAATTGGCAGTTCCCTCTATGCTTCATTTGCTTTTTCTGAGAACAGCTCTTTCATGGATTCATCGATATGGACTCATGACTTCTTCTGAGGATATTTACATCATATGCGTCTAGAAACAGTTATACAAACTTCATGAATCATCTCTTTCTACCTCTAGATCAATTGGGCAGGATCTTCATTTGCTCTTATCTTCTGTTTTGATTGTGTTGATTTCCTTTAGCCACCCCCAATTTCTTATGATTTGTTTTCTTCACCCATATATACACTTTGTATTGTAATATCGTTTTATCTTGTACATATAATTGGCATTTTCTAAAAAAAATGTATGAATGATATTTTTTTAAAAAAAAGTTGATTGTGGCTCAATAAAGTCTCAACTCTCACAGGTCAAAAAGGGATTAAATGAAAAATTCTTTATAATTATCGATTTATCGCTTAAGAAAACTAGACGTTCTTCTGATTTTTTTAAGACGATATCAATCTCGTTTAGCCATAATTTAAATGTATAATTCTATTAAACTATATTTTCGCTAGTCGTTTTTGTTTCATTTTAATTTAATTCGTTAAATTTTTTTATGTTTTAACTTCTGTTCCTTAGTTTATTTTATTCTCTTATGATCGATCAGCATCTTTTTTATCATACTATCAAATTAAAAAATTAACAGGAAATTACGTGCTTCTCAGCAGAAGCAAAGATATAAAGAACATCTTAACATTACTGAGAATATTAAAGGTTTCTGGCGAGGGATAAAGGTGGATCTGGTAGAGCTCAATAACTAGTCCATTACAGGAGGTCTCTTAAACTTGTGGCTCAAGTTTTCGGATCTGACTTGAGGATTCGGATTCCCAAAAGCCCGATTCGATAAATAGGAAATTTTTCCCTTGATTAAGAAAACACAAATCCCCTATGCTGTTTGCTCTTTATCATCGTCTCACTTCTCAAAAAGTAATAATTTTTCTTCTGGTTAAAAGAAGCAATAACAAAAATGACAATACTGTTACTCCGTCTTCCCAAAATCAGATTCCAGGCACAGTAATTTCCAACTAATATTTACAACTTGCCAATGCCTCTTTGTAGTAAACTCAAAATTCAATAACCAACCGAAATAAGTTACTAAAATTTGATGTACACTTATACCATAAAGGAAAAAAAATGTATTTACAGTATACCCCCATATAGTATTCTTGCAGTCCTGCATGATATGACGAATCAGCAGACTAATATAATTTGTAACACTAATTCAAAATTAGGAAGCAGGGAAAGGCACTAAACAAAATATGAAGAGCTCACAGATTCAGTCAAAGAAGCAACTCAGCTACTTTGGTTCAGCTATTCTATCTGCTTCAAGTGTCCATGCAACTATGGGTCATAACGGGTGAAAAAGAGAGCAAAACAGGAAAGATGCTGCTGCAAGAGAGGCTCTGTAAGCCATAATCTGCATTTGATTCAGACCTTTTGATGAAGAAACTCCTGAATGCTTCAAGTACATCATGGTTTTGTTTACAAGGGGAAGAGGCGCCCCGTCTTTTCGAGCTCCCAGCAACTTCTGGCTGCTCAACATCAACCCAATACAAGACACATATGCATGTTATTAAATATAATAAGAATTTAAAAAGTAGCCAAGTACATATGCTATCGCTAGACGCATTAAAATCATACACCATTTGTGCATTATGCAATACAGATATATACGTTCATAATGGGCCAGTTTGGGGAGAGCTTTAAGTAGCTTTAAGTCAGAAAAGAATAGCAATAGAAAAAAACAGCCTTAAGTGGAGTTTTTGGGTAGAGCTTTAAGTACATTGGGTTTTTTTAAAAAAAAAAAGGCTCCCAAAAGTCAGTTAAGGTAAAAGCTCCATAGAATAGCTTTTAGGAAAAAGCTCTTAGCTTTTTGAGGTGGGCCCGCCACATCTACCACTATCAATTTAAATACAAATCATATTAATAACCTAGCTTTTTTTTCTATTGGGCTTCTGCAAAAGTCAGATAAAAAATAAGTCACCACTCCCATCGCTAACCCAAACAAGCCCAATATACAAGAGCAAAAGGAAAATTCAAACTCTACAAGGTCAGGAGTTTTTAAAACTGAGTTAAAAGAGGCACAAATATACATGAGAAGGCAAGGAGGCATGCTCTTGTTTTAGTTGATCAACAGTTCACTAGAGGTCTATAACAGGGAAAGAGAATTTTGTGTATGGGTAAATATTATCTAGCTATTCACCAATCTAGATTTAAATTGCGGGCCCAAACAGGGAGTGGCTTTCATAATGTAAAATTTTTTATCCACAAAGTTTGATCTTACAACCTTGTTAAAAACTAAAGAGGGTATAAGTCTTTTCCACTTGATCTAACTAGTATTAATGTCATAGAAGTCCTTGTTTAAGAGGTATAAGCTAGTTCCACTGATCTGGTGAACCTTATCTGCTGTAATTTGAAAGATTTTGATTAAATTGTGAGGTGTTGCTTGATTTTATTATGCTTCGGGTAAACAACTTTTTATTCTTTGTAAAGTGAAAACTTGAGATTTCATTTGGAATATACTCATTCACAAGCAACAGTTAATTTTATCCCTCACACCAACCACTCAACTGCACAAAACTTTGGGTCCACAATTTACAACTTTTAGAAGTGAAACTTCTTAATTTATCCCTTGTTTAGAAATTAGAACCCTCAGCTTCCTCACCTAAAACTAGAAAGTTCACATAGCTGCTTATGGTATTACAATGACAATAAGTCATATATGAAACAAAACAGTGACATATGAAGCACAAAATAGACCCAGGGAATATCATGGCACAAGCTTATGAACATACTGACAGTTTCATAATTCAGTTTATCTAGTATAGTACCATAAAGGGCACTGATCAGGTATCCATCCCCCACGTCCCTTATAAACCAAGAGTGAAGAAAAGTAGAAAACATCTGACACTAGGGGCAACATGAGCAAAAGGCCAAAATGTAATTTAAGGGCCGCATAACCCCCACCTCCAATTTATGACATCCCTTGGGGACATTTATTTATGTTACAAACTAATTTGACAGAAGGTGGAAGCATATGCTGCTCAGGGACATGGATACACCATGATGTGCTTATCAATGAATTACAGATATATTGAGAATTACGATAGTTGCTTTCAAGATGGTATCTCAAGGTTTAGATAACTATGCCACACAAAATAATTACAGTCTAGATTGAAATTTTAATTGTGCAATGAATAGTCAGCTTCTGAAATAAGAATAGCACAAGATACGTTTTCTTAAGCTAAATATGCGAGATACTTTAAGGCAAACACAGGCCTAAAAAGCCAGAAGGCATAACGATTTGGAAGGGACTGACAAAGTCACATTTTAGAATTTTTTTAGCTTTTGGCTCGTTCTTACCCAGATTTATAGAATATCCAATTCTATCCTTGATCAAATTATTTGTCAAAAAACAATTATTGGCTTTCAATTATATGCAAAACATGCTCCACGTTCCAAGGCTTTGAAACCCCCAATTATTTTGATTGGGCTTCAAAACCAATTGCAATCATATATATGAAAGCTGGAAGTGAAAAAGAAGGCTTCAAGCATTAATGTTGTCGTCACCAATCATACACAAGTTTAACGTAAATATGACGTGCCATATGGTTATGGGGTGATTATACCTGGTGTAGGGCAAGGGGCAGAAAATAATCAAGTAGTCAGCCGAAGCACACGTGTACGTGCTTGTCTTGTCATCATAAGCGTAGCTATACGCGCGGGGGCAAGCGTGCTTGAAGAATTCCGAATATACTGATGGATGACACGTGTCAGGCGTAGCGTACGCCTCACTGCAACAATACTGTGGATCCCCAAAGGCCTCACACGCGCTTCTGCAAGCCACGCGATCACCACCAGTACTGGTCCCGTTCCCACGCGCCACCCTTAGATCAGCCGGACATGCTTCGTTCAGGTCCACCAAGCATCCGGTGGCGCTACATCCACCCCGCTTTCCTCCTTTTGCAACGATCAGCATCGGCAGGTTGTAGCCGTCGACCAAGCTCACGTCGTAGAAATCTAACCCGTCGGCGCCGTTGAGAGTGAACTCAGCCAACGTGGCGGGTGGCTTAGCTCCACCGGCACACTGTACTTGACCGGAGCCGCAGTCTGCAGTGAGGCAGGAGAACTTTCCGTCAGTATCCTGACCACAAAGAGTCCGAGCCCATATCCGCCCCGACCAAGATTTCGGGATCGTTATAGTCTTGGACATGCCACTTTGAAGAGCGAATCCAGTAGTGGAAAGCTGTGGAGAAGTGGCGCCAGAGAGCAAACCCGGCCAAATCGTGTGGCGACACTTATTCACAATCTTGAAAGATGCCGATTGCACCTCTGCGATTAAAAGAAACTACAAGTTGTGAGCTAAAAGAGATTAAATAAGAAGACGGAACAAAATGATGATTTTGAAAGTCGGTGAAAATTGTATTAATTACCCGAAAGGAAAGAAAATGCAAGGAAGATGAGAATAAGGAGGTAGCGAAGATGGCGTCCCATAGAGATAAGCAGCAGAATTATTAATAAAAATGTGAGCGAGAGAGATTGATTGACGATCGCAGAGACCTTTACTTTCCTTGTGAAGTTTGTGCTGTATTAGTTCTTCTGCTTTTTTTTTTTTTTTGTTAATATTTCTTTCGGGCAAAGAACGATTGGGACAGAAATCTTTAATGTAAACATTTTATCTTTATAGATCATTATCAATATTATACACTCTACTTATGTATGGATATTAAAAACGAAATTATAAATAAGTACCGTCTGAATTTGTAAATCTCCTAGAAGTCTTTTGAATTTGTAAAAATACTGAGAAGTCCTTTGAGCAAGTGTAAAATGAAGAGAGAGAGAAAAAAAAAACAAATGACCGGCTATTTTTTAATGATTTATTTTGACACCAATTCTCTTTGATTTTTAACAAAATGACAACTCATAGCCCTAAACATCTTTATATGGCCATTGCAGTAATTTTACTGATAAAAATTGGTCATCTAATTTAACATCTAAACATTTTTTTATTTATTTAAAAGTGTTTTTTAAATTGTGTATCTAAACATAAAATAACTTTAACTTCTAATTAAAGTACTTTTTTAAAAAGTAATGTAAAAAAAGTCATTTTTTTTAAAAGCACATCCAAACGGGCTCTAAGTGGCCAACCAGTTGGACCATTTGGTTTCTTTAACATATATAGGGTTAAATACCAATTTTGCCCTGAAAGTACGCGCCTAGGAGCAATTTTGTCCTAGAAGTTTTCGGCATAACAATATTGCCCCAGAAGTACGCGCCCAAGAGCAATGTTGCCCCTCCGTTAAAAACCCTAACGTTGACCGTTAGTTGACCGTTAGGGTTTTTAATGGAGGGGTAAAATTGCTCCTAGGCGCGTACTTCAGGGGCAACATTGCTACGCCAAAACGTAGCAATGTTGCCCCTGAAGTATCAAAACATAGCAATGTTGTCCCTCCGTTAAAAACCCTAACTTGACCATTAGGGTTTTTAACAAAGGGGCAACATTGCTACGTTTTGATACTTTCGGGGCAACATTGCTACGCCGAAAACTTCTAGAGAAAAATTGCTCCTGAGTGCGTACTTCCGGGGCAAAATTGGTACTTAACCCCCACACACACACACATATTCTTCTTAACATTTTTTCAATGATATTTACAAATCTTGAAATGAGAATTACCATTCCATAAATGGAATTTACAATTTTTTTTCAAGTTTATATTTTTTTCTCTTTAATGCAATATTACAAATTCTGAAACAAGAATTACCATACCATAAACGAAATTTACAATTTTTTTTCAAGTTTACATTTTTTTCTCTTTAATGCACTATTACAAATCCTGAAACAAGAATTATCAATTCTGAAACGAAAATTACCATTCACTCACATGCATCAAAGAGTAAAAGAGGGATCTTTGGAAAAAGGTTATAAATTCCGTTTGTGGAATGGTAATTCTTGTTTTAGGATTTGTAAATATCATTGAAAAAATATTAAGAAGAATATATATATTTGTTAATGTATATATATGCTAAAGGAACCAAGTACTTGGCCCTATGGATGTGTGGGGGGTTGGGGGTTCGAAGTTCGAACCACACCCCCACACTTTCAATGAATTATTATTATTATTTTTTAAATAAAAACCCCTAAACCCGCCCCCCCCAAAAAAAAACCCCACCCCCTTGCCAGCAACCCCCCGGCGAGAGTGTTTTTTTTTTCTTTTATTTATTTAAAACTAAGGGTATAAGGGTAGTTTCTTCCGAATTTGCATATCCCTCATAGGTCTTTGGTACCTCTTAGTCTTTTTACAAATTTATAAAACTTTTGGGGGTTTTGCAAATTCAAACAGTATTTATTTGAAATTTTCTCTATTAAAAATTGAAACACACATAAATACCATTTAAAGTATTAAAACTTAAAAAAGTTTATTAACATTTGCCAATGACAAAAAGAGAGCGGCTAACATCCAATTCTATTAATATCCATTACCATCCACTTCTTCAAAACACAGTCGTTTTGGAAACTGAGAAGGCTAATACTTCGTTTTTTTTTTTCCAAATATTTCAGGGCACTAACGTTTATTAAAAAGATAATTCAAGATACTCGTCAGTACTAAAAAAATATTTCATGATTTTGAAAAATTATTTCATCGTACTGGATGATACAAAAAAAATACTTTGAAGATATTGACTAGTACAAAAAAAATATTTCATGATCTTAAAAAATTATTTCATGATATCGAAAATTTATTTTAGAATTTTGAAAAAATATTTTAGGGTATTGACCAGTATTAAAAAAATACTAACTAGTACTGAAGTAGATCTTGAAAATTTATATTAAAATCTTGAAAAAATATTTCAGGGTATTGATTGATACTAAAAAATACTTTAAGGATAGTGAATGGCACAGAAAAAAAATTTCATGGATATGAAAAATTATTTTAAGATCTTAAAAAAATATTTCAGGCCATTGACTGATAGTAAAAAGATATGACTGGTACTAAAAAAATACTTCATGATCTTTAAAAATTATATTAAGATCTTAAAATATTATTGTAGGGTATTGATTGGTACTAAAAATATACTTATGATATTTTTTCAAGATCCTAAAATAATTTTTCAAGATAATGGAGTTTTTCTTGTACTAGTCAGTATCCTTAAAGTATCTTTTTAGTACCGATCACTACCCTGAAATATTTTTTCATGATCCTAAAATTATTTTTCAAGATCATAAAGTATTTTTTCAGTATTGGTTAGTATTTTGAAGTATCTTTATAATACCCGTTAGTACCCTAAACTATTTGGGGAAAAAAAGCATCAGCCTTCCTAGTTTTGTGCCAAAACGATCGTGTTTTGAAGAAGTGGATGGCAATGGATATTAATAGAAGTGGATGTTAGTCGCTCCTTGACAAAAATTCCCTTATATCAACACACCACTCTCTCTCCCTCTCTCATCTTCCTAGGCTTTCTCTTCCTCTTTCCGATCTCGTCACCTCTTCCCTTAGCTCTTCCCATCATCTCCTTTCCCTTGCTTCAGATCTCACTACTTCCCTGCTCCAGCCTCCATAAAACCTCTCCTTCTTATCTTGTCAACGACTCTCCTAGTATCGCCTCCTGGAAACTTATCTCCCTCAAACCGGATCCAATTCTGAACTGCCTTCTCAATCATTAGTTCCTTGCGAGGCACGTTCACAAATCATGCCAAATCTCGGCTCTTTGTCAATGGGAAAGGTTCCGTAGTGGCAAAATTAGAAAATATTTTTAACTAGAGCTAAAAAATAAACATATTGAACTATTTACTAAATAATGTCACATAATATTGAAAATATAAATAAATAAGTGTTAGTGTTAATTAGTATCTTTTGTCATTAAACATGAATTCTTATAGTACTACTCAATTTACAAAACTAACATTTAAATGTGCATTCTACCTACCTCAAAACAAAATGATTGGAGAAAATAAATGGTATATAATATGAACCAAAAAAATATTTTAAAAAAACATATCGATCTAATTCAATTTCAGCTAAGCAAATAACCTGTTATAATCTTTTTTTAAGAGAAATTCTTTATAAAATCATAAGACAACTAAATAATAAATATAAATTGATTAAAATTAGCCATCAATCATCTTCTACATATATATAGTATTTTATTGTTTAAATTTAAGATTCTCCCAAAATCATCATTAGTGTAAAAAAGGTTTTTAAGACCAGACAAAAAATGCCTTATAAAATCGGATTTGGGACCGGTCTCGATATAGGCGGTTTTAAAAGTCAGTTACTTTTAAGACTGAATACGCGACCAATCATAAAAATACATTTTAAATCGAACCTTAAAAACATGAGATCTTAAAAGTCAAACTTTTAAGAGTGGACTTTTAAAATATTAGGTTTTAAAAATTCTTTTCTATCATAAAAAAAAAAAAAGGACTTTTAAGATCGGTTGTGAAAAAATATCTGGCCTTAAAAGTCACTTTCTAAAAAAAAAAAAGAGAGAGAGAGAGAAGAAGGCAAATCTTGAATAAACCCCAATGAGGAGTGGTGGTGAATGATTGGGTGGTTGTCGTTTGAGATCTGATAGGGTTAGAGCAACATCATCTGGTAATTCAAGAAGCAAACGAATTTCGTTGGGTTTGAAATCTTCAAGGTTGGCTTTCCCAATGGCATATTCTAATGCGATAGATCCAGCGCCAGAGGTAAGGAACGCCACCGTGGGCACTTGAAATTTTTGGAAAGAATAAAACAACCAGTTGATCATTACATCAAGGAAATGTGACTGCAACAACTTGGCAGTGCCGTAAATGAGTTTAGGTTAGAGCAATGCGAATGATTTGAAAGATGAGAGTTAGAATAAATTCTTCTCTCAACTATCGAAGAATCCACATTATGAACTTAGAGAAGCTAGAAATCTGAAGCAATGTTGAAGATGGAGCAAACAAAAAGACAAAAGAAACAAAAATGAAACAGATCAAAGAAGACAAGTAAAATTGCAAACCTGGAGAAGTTAGAACTAAAACAAGGGAAAATGAGGCAAGAACAATTTTCGTGGTGTCATAAAATTTGTGAGCAAGATCCTTGAGATGAGGTTGAAGAGAGTGTGAGATATAATTTATAAGGTCAAAAAGAGATTCAAAGAGCGAAATTTTATTTTCGGCACAGGAAAAGAGAAGATTCATTTTTTAAACTTTTTAGTCCAGACTTTTTAAATATACGGTTTTAAAAGTAGATTTTTTATACCACACTTTTAGACATCCAGTCTTAAAGTTTTTTATTTTTATGTTTACAAAACTATCACCAATCATACTTTTTAAATCAAACTTTTAAACTTAAAAGTCTTACTTTGAAGATCTCATATTTTAAAAGTCCAGTCTAAAAATTTCTCTATGTATTTATGGAACTACCATCAGTAATACTTTTTAAATTTAATCCTCTATAATTGGTCTAAAAGGTTCTTTTACTACCAGTCATACTTTTTAGACCATATCCCCTATAATCTAGTCTAAAAAGTTCTTTATAAATTCATGGAACTACCACCAGTCATACTTTTTAGGCTTGGTCCTCTATAATTCAGTCTAAATATAATGATCCTAAAAGCCTTTTTTGTATTTGTGCATAATCCCAAAATTTTCACTAATCAGTACAATATTACCCTCATTATAAAGAGAAAGACACATAAAATAACTTTCATAAAAGGAGTGGAGTGAAAAAAAGTGATTTTGAATACCTATTTAATCCTTAAGATGAAGATGAACAACGCCAGAGCCTGGAAGTGAGAATTTTGACACCTGTGGACCATCTCATGCGCACGAAGAAAGGACAAAAGAAGGTGGTGTATTTGATTTAATACCCCCAATCCACGTGCAATCTAAAAGATGATGGCCCTTTCAATTATTATTATCATTTTTTTTTATAATAGGTCACAATTCTTTTGGAAAAAAATCAAAAGAACATATAAAATGATACTAATATTTTCATATTTTCAGTATATATCTCAAATAAGAATTTTACTTTCTTCTTACAACCCAATGAATAATGAACCAAACATTATTCTAATAAAAAATGATGTAATTATAAAGAAGATAAGAGATTAGTTAGAGTTAAATTATTAGTCAAAATAAAATATTATAGAATATTATATATAAATATATAAGACAAGAGAAGGCGTGAGCCTTCAACACACAGTTCCGCCATTGGGGTTTCAATACTTCGCCGACGCGCAAATTTGGCACTTCAGTAACTCCCCCTTATCTCATACGGGGTAGTGCCTCCCCCTGTAAATCATCCTTGTCTTCTTGTCCCTAAGCGACCTAGCATGATCCTCGCACAATGTGTACTCACTGTACTCCACGCAACACCGGGGGTAATTTTTCACCGCAATTGACTCCGCCGTCAAATCAATGGCATTATGGTGGGAGGAAAAATGAAGCCGGTGGAGGTTTTAGCGTAGGGAACGATAAGGATGTTGCTGGTGGAGGTCGTCATGGTGGTGGAGAGGAGTGCACCTCCCTTCTGATTATATTCGCACAGAGGCTGAAAGTGTTCAGCATAGGAATTTCTAGCTTTGAATTGTCGGTTTACTGGAGGCCTTGATTCTTTTGGAAAAGGATTGTATAACTGTTTTGGGCTGTGGCTAAATGAATGATGAGGTTGATTATAAGAGTAATGGTTTTAATTAAATCAAGTAATGTGTAATAGTATTGAATAATGATATAAGAATTTCTTGTCCATTCTCCCAAACATAAAAGATTCAGATTCTTATCTCTGTTGTTTACGCATGTTAATGGACTTTTTCGTCATGAACCATGTGCTTTTTTCTTATTAAGTTGAACCAAATGTTCTGATATTCCACTGAACTATGGGCACCTTGAAATTTGTATTTTCATTTCGTTTTCAATATTTTTATCAAAACCTCATTGTATTTAATGCAAAGAATCGCGCTATTGTTTAAGATCTTTAAACAAAGAAAATAGTAGTTCTTTTAGATCATTTACCAGTTGAAGTTATAGCAGCGACAATATTAGTAATTTTTAACCCATAGGAAGTGAACTTTGTAAAAGCTGGCATATCCATAATTGCCAAATTTTTCATCTTGCCATCATTTTTCTCAGTCAAACATTGAAGTAATGTCAAAATTAAATATAGAAGAAACTGAGACATACATGAAAGTGATGTTAATGTTTGGATACTCAGAATAAATTCATCATATGCCAAAGGAGGTAAGAGGAACAATAAGGTGAAGTCAAAGAGCATATCAATATATCATTGACACAAAAGTATTTATGTAATCACAAAAAGAAGCTAAAATGTTGAAACTTAAATTAACGCAACTATTTTTAAGCAATTAAGAAAAAGGGTTATGTAACAAATCTGTCCTGAAAGTATACGTCCAAGAACTATGGAAATTTTTTGAAGCTCAATGTTGCCCCAAAAATATCAAAACATAACAATGTTGCATTCTTTATTAACAGAGCTAATTTTCACCGTAGAAAGACATGTCACACTCTCACATAGCACACAAATCGTCACCTACTTCTTCTACTGTCTCCCCTCCTATCCACTTCATTATCTGCTAGCCCATTCTTTTCTCCCTGTCCTTCCTGGAGCAGGATTCCCTCCGATGCATCGGAGGGTCCTTTGCAGGGGATGAAGTGCAAAATTGCATTTCACAAAAAAAGAAAAGAAAAGTGACATTTCCAAAAAAAAAAAAAATTCACTCTCATTCCCGGCAAAGGACCTCCGATGCATCGGAGGGATCCTAGTCCGTCCTTCCTTCCGTGTTCATCGTCACCTTGCCTTTACTCTTTCATCCACTCCCTTCCCTCTCACAATCGACTACACCTCCTCCCTCACCATGAACGTCGACAATGGCTCCGTCAACCCTTGCTACCTTTGATAGACGTTGCCGGCCTTCAAGCTCATCATCGCTGTTGATTTTGTCCCTTGCTTTTGACTGAAAAGAGGGCGAGGCACCAATGACGGTGACCCACCAACAACAGCGTAAGACGGCAAGGCACCAATGATCTCCAGGTCCTTCAAACTTCGTTGATCCTCTTCCTACGACCACAACTCATGCGTGCAGGTCATCAACATCAAGTCCTTCACCACTACGGTGCATATTTGCAAAGCCAAGTTGTTGGAACCTCGATCTCCCAGATTTTCAACGACCACCAGACGACAATGAGTTCAACCTCCCTCCTTTCAATTATTTTTCCTTTTATTTTGATTTCTCTCTGGTTCTTGTTCATCTAAGAGCAGGAGATGCTGACTTTAAATCAAATTTCTCTCTTATTTCTGTCATTTTCCCTTGCCGATGGTAAGATGACAGAATTGAGAACAACCTCCTACAATATTAAATTAGTACTTCGCCAAACTTTTCCTCTGTCTTATCTGTTGCGAATGGTTATAGAGTTTGTATTTGATATATTTATTTTTTATATTGATGATTGAGTATGGATAAATGTTTTTCGAGTTGATGATTTATCTAAAATAATGGTTAATTTTGATTGAAATTGCATGTGTTTCTTTGCTCCTCCTTTTGCTTCCTTGGTTTCTTCCTCCTCTGTTCCATTCCCATTGTATAGAGGAAGGATTTTGGGGGTTTGGGGGGGGGGGGGGGGGTGGGCGCTGATGGAGGAAGGAAGGGACGGAGGAGGGAGGGGGGAGAGATGGATGGAGTGGTGGCGCTATCAAAGCTTCTGGGTGACAATGAACACTGGAGGAAGGAGAGGGAGGAAAGAAAGGGCTAGGAGATGATAAGGTGGATAAGAGGGTAAAAGGCAGAACAAGTAGGTGGTGATGAGGTGACAATTTGTAAGAAGGGCAGCGTTACTATGTTTAATACTTCGAGGCAATATTAAGACATAAAAACCTTCCAAACAACATTGTTTCTAAGTATGTACTTGCAGTACGACAGATTTACTACTCAATCTTAAGAAAAATGAATAACTAAGTAGCTTTCAATTTGAGTATAAAAGATTCCTTAATAAGCACATGTGTTATAAAATCATGCCAGGATTTTCATATTAGCTCTGAGCAATCATTAGTGTATTCCTGGGTCATGTAATCTTCACTTGCTCAACAATATCATGCAACTCTCAAAGTAACAGTAACTGAATTGCCCTACCATATTCTCTCTGGTTTGGTGCTGCTCCACAGGCAGATCAGAAGCAGAAGAGGCCTACTTATTTGCTTGACATAGATCCCCGTCGGCCCCCAGTTACCCAATTTGACTTGGACAAAACATATCGATTGTTTTCGTAATATGTGTGCCTGCTGTGACGCCTTAGGTCGGCCATTATAAGAAATATACCTCACGGATTACGTAGAATTGTTGGCCCAAAAAACACTTGCATTTCTAGTACCAAATAAACCCTATCTATAGGCCCTATTTGGTATGTGGGCTTGAGTGTTGATGGACAAGGATTGAGACTAGGATTGAGATTTTAAAATTATAAAGTTCGGGTAGAGCTTTAGATATTGGATAGGCAATAGGATAAAAAAAAGTTTAGTAGGAAATAATGTTTGATGAGAATACTTTCATAAGTTTGCTAATAAAATGACCCAGATGTGTAAAGGTGCAGTCACGGAACTTATGATAAATATTTGAGAGCCAAATATAAGAGATAAAATACCTTTTCACATTATATTAAATTTTTTTAAAAAAATTTCAGAACAAATTTTTGGAGCACTGAAATTTTTGGGGGGCCATGTTGTCCCCAAGAAGCTTCGTCTCTGCAAAGGTGGGTGGTCGAAATGAGATTGGCTGTTGTCCTTTGCTCTTACCGTTCTTTTCCCTTTCACCATTCATCTCAATTTTTAGATTGAAATTTAAGCGATTCGGATTTAATGTTTTATGAAAAAAAATTTGTGGTAATTTTAAATTATCATTTCAAAAATTTAGTAAATTTTGAATTTATTTAATTATTTTTTATTAATATTATCGAACCGTTCATATTTCAATTTAAAATAATAAGAAAAGTAATTGAGGAGAAGGGGCTAGGGAGAGAACATAAGAGTAGAAAATTGAGTTCATATTAAGTGTTTTTCTTTATGTGCTTGTTATATGCTTTTCTTTGCTTTTCCTTATACAGCTTCTCTTTCAAGCAAAAAAAAAAAAAAAGTACCAATATCTCATTGATTTTTTAAAGAAAAGCATGTAACAAGCACATAAGGAAAAACCACCTAATGTGGACTCCAGAAAATTGTAGTCAATCCATGTCGTTGGAATACTTTGTGGGTACGAACGAAGTTAGAGAAATTATTATGCTTAAAATAATTAGGAAGAAAATCTCTGGCTAAATGTAGGATTCCAAACGATGAAACTGGATCCCTCTTCGTTGCATCTTGGAATCTGCAGTATATATATGATTAATTAAATCACTGGTTGATGCTTGATTTTTGGCAGCAGGAACGAATAATCAAAAGTCAACTGCTCTCTCACTGTATAACAGCCAAATTATTAGCTCTTAACCACTTTCTCCAATTAAATTAGCAACCTTCTATAGAGGGCTACGTTCGGATTCTGTTCCATTTGCAAACTATGATGGTTCTAGAAGGTTCTCTCAACAATTTAAGGATCAAGAAAAGAGAAGAAATCATGGGAGGTCGCTGCCAGAAAAGACCTGGCCGACAAGGGAGGAAGAAGATGAGACGCAGATGGAGCGATGGGAAGAGATGGCGTAGAGAGAAACTAAGAGTGAGGAATATGAGGAGGGTATTTCAGTCCAAAAAATATTATAGATAGAGAATTAGAGATAATTTTGTCCCAACTTTTTTCAATCCCAACACTAATATCGAGGGAGGGAGGTGGGTTTACAATCATTTGTTATCCTCAATCACTCATATCAAATAATACAATCCGGCTCAATCCATAACCCAGTGATAATTATATATTTCATAATTAAATAAATATATATTTTGAGATATATTTAATTAAATTTATTAATATTTTATTATTTTTTAATTATCTTTTATATATTTTTCTATCATTTAATTAATTATAAGATAAAAAAAATATTTTGATATAAAATCTATGGAAAATCACAACAAATACCATATGAATTTGAATTATATTGCCCACAAAAGTAATACGATTAACAATAACAATAATATAATTCACAACTCATTTCATTAGGAAATTACCTATTTGTAATTTTAAAGTTCGAATAGTATTTTTTTGGGATTTTTCCTAAATTATACTATTCATATCCTAATTTATTAAGATTGATTCAAGCGAGAACAAAATATCAATATAATATATTTGTATGATATGATAATGTTGGATTTTTAGGTATAAATCTCATGGGTTATGAATAAGAAGTAAGTTGGAGAAGAAAAGGAAAAGGGAAGGTGAAATGAGTGTGTGGGTAAAGTCCCATATCTAAACATAGATCATTTATATTTGACATTCAATAAAATCATGTAGGATTAAGTTTCAAACTTAATTTGTTTTAGGATAGACGTATACCTACCGAGCTCATGGAGTCTCAATAGGCTTGCACTAAAATTAATTCAATTAAGTACTAATCGTCTAAGACATTAGAGATTAATGTAGTTGGAATGCCTTTTAGTAGATCTAAATACCCTCTTGGGTAATTAAGAGTCTTAGACTAGAAAATGTCATTAAGGGGAGAAATTAGACACTAAGAACTAACCAAAACTATAATAATCCAAGTCACCGCTTAAGATTTATAATCACCCTTACCCTTATCCTTAGCTTTAGTTATATTTGATTTGATTTTCTGTTAGTTTAATTAGCTTTTATCCAAATTGTGTTGACTCAATTTAAGCAAAAATGTAAAGTACGAATTGTTCAACTATATTGTTGATATGAAGTCCTCGTCTAAATGATATCTTACACACTCTTTATTACTTGATATTGTCCGATATGACCTACGCCCTTGCGGAGTCTTAGCTAAGCTCTATATTTTGTGTCTATCACTCAATCACAAGTCTACCGCCAATGCTTCATACTAAACAGGGGTCATAGTGCTTAAATTTAATGTTTAACAATGCCTCAAATAAAAATTATTTAGGAGGATCCCTGTAAATGAAGTTATGAAGTATGAACTACGTTTACAATCTGGCATTATGTGCTTCATGATTGGTAACTCCACATATTATACATAAAGTAAAAAATTTAATGATAAATGTCCAATTCTTTTTGTGATAGAAATTGACAAATTCAATAAAGAGGATCGCCCAAAATGTAGACGCGCGCTGGTAACGATGCATAATTAAGAACAAGTTGAAACGAGTTTCAAAAATCATAGTAAATATTTATCTTAAACACAAGTATCATGCTATCATGTGTGTAAATAAGAGGAGTACTCGTTTATTCGCTCCCAAATTTTCAAAATCATGTGTCGCATTTCGCGTCAACAAGCTTTCGTTAGAAAGCAAGAAGAGGCATTGAAGGGATTCATAAATCATAATGCATGTAATGTTGCAAGAGAGAAAGTGTAGTTTCTAGAGAGAATATATATTGGACCAGCATGGAGTAGGAAGAATGATGCTGTTTCATTTCATAAAAATGTGTTCGAATCAATTTTTGACTACCATTGATATATCGCACTATGGTTGACCAAACCCTTTAATCAAACACCATTTGTAGTGCAATTAATCATTCACCTCACGAATTTTGAATCGCAAGTCAATGCGTGTGTCTTTAATTCTCTCTCTCTCTCTCTCTCTCTCTCTCTCTCTACTTGCCTACCAAAACCTCCCAAAGTGCTATACCTTTCATCTTTGTGATCATCGAACATTATGACCCACAACATTTAGCACACCAGGCAAAGTAGAGATATGTGCATGACAAAAAGAACCACACTTTAAACCAAATGTGGAGTTCAATCATTGCTTTTCATAATTCTCATGTAACACGGGGCAATTAATGCATACATTCAGCTTCAATGAAACTCCTCTAATTAAGAACTTTGACCGAGCTTAATTAATTTAGCTGGACTGTGTCCTCAATGGCACGTTCATAACATTGATAGTTCATTAGTTAAAACATGATTATGATATGATCATATTCTGCTCAGAGGGATTGATATACATAGCTCGAGGCTCGAGCCCAGAATATTCCAGCTTTTATAGGTTTCACTTTGCAAGATTTTTAAGCTGTCAGCCCCAACCACATTTATCGTGTAGTGAACTTTAGCAAACATGTATATATAATACTATTAGTCACTTTGTTTGTTAAGTTGCGACATTACGTACAATAAAATATAGTGCCGTTTAAATTGAAACATCTTGGTCTCTCTTCATCAATTATAGATGGAAATTCAACGATTTCGACTTGGGATAACGAAATTTTTTGTCACTCAATCCTTGAACCCATTATTGATTTGGTTATTTTTACCAACTTAGTTTTACCTTTCAGCAAATTATCAGGTTACTCTTTTTAAGGATCGAAATCTGTTGACAAATTCTCTGAAACATCAACAACCACTTACATTGTAATCGCTACACAAATAACAGTATCTTAAGTTGCTCTAGATTCATAAATGACTATTGATAAAAATGAAATTTGACGACCAAATTAGTAACTGAGCCAACCAAAAATTCATTATCTCTTACAACTTTTTTTTATCGACGGTCCCCTATGTTAAAAGATTCTACAACATGGATTGAAGAAACAACAATTTTTTATTATACCTAGCATGCCATGTCTTTAGTCCCCCACCCCAAAACTTCCATCGGAATAACTGTTTATGATTCAGTCTTTATCATCTTATATCTATAGTTAGTGATTCCAGCACTAGTGAATATTTTTTCTCTCTTAATTCTCAATCAATCTCTTCAAAGCAACTTCGGAGAAGACGTTAATTAATTAAATACTCTTGACATTCAGGTTCAGAAACGAAGTATAAATTATATATAAAAACATTGTGCTCTACTCTGGGCAATTAGCTGTGAAAAACTAACGTCATATAAATGAATTAGAACATGTTTGAAGCTTCCTTAAACATCATTTTGCTTCGAAATTACTTTGAAGCGTGCCCAAACATATTGAATGCGCTAATGATTACGCAGACACCCACGTTATGGGCACTAGCTACTTCAACTGACAACAAGAGGGCCACCAGAAAGTTTAGTTGTAGATCCAACGATCGACTGATCGAAACACATCAATAAGCATATCCTAATTGACTCGGACTTGATTACATTAACAACTAAAAGTACATTTGAACAAACTAGAACGTTTGAACAGAATGAACATGGTCAAGGAGACAAAGGCCACAGAGAATGTCTCCGGTCCCAGCTAGTTCACAAAGTATGACCAAACAAGCAGTGAATTATATATATGTGGCTCGTGATTCTCATATTCTTTATTAACACTTGTTTGGGCGTAATTAATAAAGAAAAGACAAACTCATAATGGTGTATATCATCATGAGAAGAAGGTGAATAATGAGTAAAACTCTCCAAAACTTTATTTACCCAAGGGTTGTTTTTTGGATTTATACGGACCAGTAGTGTCAGAGAACTTGAAGACAAAGTGAAATAAACGAACATCTTGGCCAATGATGAACTATAATGCATTATTCCTCCCATGAAAGCTACCACTTATTGAAAAGGCTTAAAGCTTGTTCAATAAATATATGACAAGCAATAGAGCAAAGCCCTAGCTAGCGAGAATCTGACCAGAGAGAGATTTACATTTTCCCATTATTATTAAAAAAAGAGAACAGAAAAGAAGGAAAAACAAAAACTGGTTGAAGAGAGGAGACAACTAGAGTTGTCAATTAGGGCCGGGCCGGCCGTGAAGGGCCATGGCCTAACAAAGCTGGACCTCTAAGGCCCGGAGTAAGAAAAACATCTGTTTTTTAAAGCCCATCCCGAGAGCACCAGGACCAGGGTCGGCCCGCAGGGTTTAGAAATTACTATTTCAAATTTTAACTATTTTTCCTTCACTTTTTTTACAAAAATATAATTAATTAATTACAACATGAATCATCCAATAAATAAGCATGGTCACTAATTCATAATTAAAAGCAAACTATGTTCACAAATAACTCACATAAAACATAAAAAGCATATCACTAAGCGACATTAGTATGATGACTATTATTATCGTCATCTTCGTCACTATCATCGATTTTAACAACATTTGATTGTTCTTTACTTTGAGTAGTAGCCTCTAGCTCATAAGTAAAAATATCATGAAATTCTTCTCCCGCATCATGAACACATCCATAATCTTTATGTGCAACAAATAATAAATCAAATCATAAAATTAGAGTATAGTTATTATGTATTTGTAGTTAAATGGATAAATAACTCTATAACAAATACAATATATATATAAATTAATAAATTTAAAAAGGAAAAGAAGAAAAAGCTACAGTGAAAAGAGCCTGTAGGGCTGGCCCGAGGCCCTCTAGGGCTAATTTTAAATATCTCGTTCTTTTTTCAAGCCCGGCCTTAAATAGGCCTAGCCTGTTTTGACGGTTCTAGAGACAAGGAGAGAATATAATAAGAAGGGATCAAGGGAATTAACAAGTAAAACGAGGGTAAAAATATATTAAAAAGGGAAGATGCAGATGAAGAAGGGCACAAGATCTAACAAGATTGAAAAATGTCGAATGCGATTGTCTTTGTAGTTAGAATGAAGGAGTAATGTAAACAAATGGGAAAGCATGTGTGAGAATAGAGAAGAGGGATGAAGATGATAGAGTTGGGTTGGCCATGTGATAAAAGGAGCTTTTTACGACTAGCAAAGCGACCACGCTTCTTTGGCTGCAATCATGCGGTCTGCTTATTCTTTTATACTATATGCCTTCTCGATCTCGATCATCTTTTTCATTTGTCTTCTCTCATGTTGACCCTTATTCTTCTTCATTCTCTCTTTACTCAAACCCAATATAAATTTGAATTCTATATTGGTGGTTTCTAGCTAGCTGTACTACTCCAATGTGAATTCTTGCATTTGCTTTTTAGCTACCTAGATTCAACTTTGGCCAATGCACACCAATTACACCATCCCAAACAGTCAATTCCTTGAGTTTTGAAAACCTCCTATTATTTAATATATATGTCTGGGGAATAATGGGCTTATTGGTAAATGTTGTTTTTAATTGACCTTTTGATGATTAAAGCATAAACAGAGTAAATTTCCGATAAAAAATAATATTGTTGATACTACATATTTGTAAAATTGTGTGGGTATGAAATATTACGTTGTCATTTTTTTTTAAAAAATAAGAATTACAAGGGGAGAAGTGACAAAAAAACATAAGAAAATAGATATTTTTGCCAACTAGAGAATGAAAAATTTAATTAATTAGGTAAATGAATAAAAAATTAAGCAATGATTTGATTTGGTTGATCGGCTCGGGAAGCGGGGAGACCCACTCGTGCGGTGAAGCTATCACGGCCCCCTAAGCAACTCTTATTAATTAAGGGCTCCATTTTAGTTATCTCCTTTTAAAAACAAAAAAAGATATTTTTAAGGAAATTAAGAAAATTAAATATTCTTAAATTATATATTAATTTATAAGTTAGATAAAATAGTTTTAAATAAAATGATAAATATAAATACTTTAAAATAATTTAATTAACTTCCTTATTTTTTAAAAATTAATTCTATTTTATATTTAACATATAAGGGAAAAGTATTTGTTTTCTTTAATTTTATTTGGATGAGCGAATGTAACAAAAATTTTGAATTGCAAAATGGGGCCCGAAAACCAGGGGATTTCGTCAAAGAACCATAGTGTGTGGTCAGTCTCATATTTATTTAGTCATTAATATATTGTTTTTTTTTTTTTTTAAAGTCGTTGTCCAAAAAGATGAAGATATTAATTACTCAGTTCCCAAATCCCTCTCTACAATCCCTCTCAACACACAGACTTTGCCAGCCTTGAAGAACCCCCACAGTGTCATTTCTCATCTCTCTCACTCGCTCTATATATATACACCCCACACCCCAAGAACTTCTCAGTCACCATCTCCCTCCTATCCTCTCCAACCCCACCTGAGAAATCAAGTTCCCATAACCAGAAATGGCGTCGGAGAAGGAAGCAGAGCCGGTAATAATCGGGAACTATGTGGAAATGGAAACAGAAGGCAAGCCCAATAACATGAAATCCAAGTTGTCCAAGTTCTTGTGGCACGGTGGCTCTGTTTATGATGCTTGGTTCAGCTGTGCTTCCAACCAGGTTCATATATATCATCCTCCTTCTTTTTTCACTTTCTTCTTCCCTGGAACTCGTTGTTTATGACAGGTTTGGTTTTGATGATTTCATCATTGATCAGGTGGCTCAAGTTTTGCTGACGTTACCATACTCATTTTCTCAACTGGGAATGCTGTCTGGGATACTGTTTCAACTGTTCTACGGTGTCATGGGGAGCTGGACGGCTTATCTGATAAGCGTTCTGTATATGGAGCATAGAACCAGGAAGGAAAGGGAGAAGGTAGATTTCAGAAACCACGTGATCCAGTGGTTTGAAGTTCTTGACGGCCTTCTGGGCAAACACTGGAGAAACGTGGGTTTGGCTTTTAACTGCACATTCCTTCTGTTTGGATCTGTTATCCAACTCATTGCTTGTGCCAGGTACGCGCACACCTAATCTCTGACCCCTCATTCTTTACCGCTTTAAACAAATATATGTCTTAATGAAGGTAGAGTTTATGAGAGAGAGAGAGAGATAGAGAGAGCTCATCATCACATGGTTGTGTCTGATCTGTGTCATGTTGTGCAGCAACATATACTACATAAATGATAATCTGGATAAAAGGACATGGACTTACATATTCGGAGCATGTTGTGCCACCACTGTGTTCATCCCTTCCTTCCACAACTACAGGATCTGGTCCTTTCTGGGCCTTCTCATGACCACCTACACTGCTTGGTACCTCACTATTGCCTCTCTTGTGCATGGCCAGGTATTTTTTACAGATCAAACATTATATGCTTATTATTATTGGTTCATACATTATAGTACTAATTAATAATTAATAATATATCATTGTGTGTGAGCAGGTAGAGGGAGTGAAGCATTCGGGGCCTACCAAGTTGGTTCTATATTTTACGGGGTCCACAAACATTCTCTATACATTCGGGGGGCATGCCGTGACTGTGTAAGACAGCCTTCTCAAATATCTAATTCCCTTGTCCTTTTCTTATTTCTCATGACCAACTGGCCTTGTTTATATTATTATTCCATATATATCGAGAGTGACCTAACCTGGAATTTGATATTGATCTGACCGCGGCATGCAAGGACCCGTCTCCAGTCATTTTCATCTCTCCCTTCCAATGCTTTGACTGACACAAACCTCTGCTTTCGCTGCCTCATCAGCGTGCTTTCAGACACAGCATATCTGATATGATGCTTCAATATTTAACTTGCCCTTCATTTTTCTTTCATCAACTCTGAATTATTGTCACTTCAATAAATCAAAATAGTATTTTATTTTTGATGAAAAGTGCCTTGGTAGGCGTGGGAGGGCAGAAAAGTGCCTCTTTTAGTGTGAACCCTGAGATGCTTCTGTGTTAAAAATGCCAAACGATCTTTCATACGCGTCACATTCCTTTATGTACCTAACCGTTCTTTCCTTTTTCCCTATCTTTCTCACCCAACATCTTTAATATCTTTTCCCAGTTTTTGAACTAGTCAAGTCATAATCTTAACTCATATTCAAAGTTCATACATACTCAACGAATCTATCATGTGGTTATGGCATGCATGCAGAGTCTAAAACGCTACATTAAAAATCTAGATACTGAAGTAAGTGAAATATTTCTAAATTTGTTCTGATGATGAACTGAGCAGAGAGATAATGCACGCGATGTGGAGGCCAGAGAAGTTCAAGGCGATTTACCTGTTAGCAACTGTGTACGTGTGGACTCTGACGCTGCCGTCGTCAGCCGCGGTGTATTGGGCGTTCGGAGATATGCTGCTGGACCACTCAAACGCCTTCTCGCTGCTGCCGAAGTCGGCGTTCAGGGACATCGCGGTTGTGCTCATGCTGATCCACCAGTTCATAACCTTCGGCTTCGCCTGCACGCCATTGTACTTGGTGTGGGAGAAGCTCATAGGGCTTCACTCGTGCAAGAGCCTGTGCAAGCGCGCGGCGTCGCGGTTGCCGGTGGTGATCCCGATCTGGTTCTTGGCAATCGTATTCCCGTTCTTTGGTCCGATCAATTCCACGGTGGGATCGCTCCTCGTCAGCTTCACGGTGTACATAATCCCGGCTCTTGCACACATCTTCACCTTCCGATCTCCCGCCTCCCGTCAGGTAACGTAACGTTCCTCACACTTTTCCGTTTTCTTCCAAAATTCGCAAACTTCTGGAGAATTCTAAATGAATATCGGATTTGTTGGATTTGCGATTTGCAGAATGCGGTAGAGCAGCCCCCCAAGTATTTGGGGAGATGGGTGGGAACGTATGTGATCAACGTGTTCGTGGTGATATGGGTCTTGGTTGTCGGGTTCGGGTTCGGAGGTTGGGCCAGTTTGATCAACTTCATCCACCAGATTGATTCCTTCGGCCTCTTTACTAAGTGCTACCAGTGCCCTCATCCTCTTCCTCCTCCGCCCTCTCTTCTCAATGCCACCGCCGCCGCTCCTTCACCTCACCACCACTACCACAATTAATCCCGCTTGAAGACAATGCCGGAGTTTCTGATGTTATATTTTCGCCGATATTGATGACATGATCCCCTGTTGCGTTCATAAACTTTGTAATCTTCAACTTCTATCACTGTAATTCTAGATTTCATGTTAGTTAACGAGCAGCACCTTGTGATGACATGACTTAATCCATAAATGACTCATAAAGAAAACCAAAATTACAAGTTCCAAGTTTCCACGTTACTACCAGCTTCAGTATGTTCATCAACATTTTGCAGACAAACTTTTCAGTCTGTGTTCTATACCCTCTGATCATAAACATGAAAATTGGCATTACTGGGAAGACAAAAATATGTGCTTGGATCCTTTGAAATTCTTGATTGTAACGTGTTTAATTAATTCCAGAGTTATTTATTAACTTTTGCGTGTCAATCTCCCCTCAAACTCTTCAAGAACTTCACTCGTACTCCTGGCGCTGACTCCATATTATTATGTGGACAGCCATGATCATAATAAGAAACAAATATTTATTTTTGCAGACTGATATCAACGTAGGATTCTGTTCACAATTGGCTCAGGCCTCAGCTCAGAGGAATGCCCCCAAATATAAACACTGAGAAGGCAATACTCTAGCTGGCAGGCACGCAAGTCTAAGAAAAGAAATACTAAAAGCAGAGTGTATCTTGGCGTTTATTGCTGAAGATTAAGATAAGATTGATGGTCAGGGAGCTGACAAAAAAGGAGGCATCTTTTATGTTAAAATGACTGTTCTGAATTCGAAGTGCTTGAGTCTTAATTAATGAGGGGCTTGTACTTTTGGATACGCCCAGAATTGTGTATTTGGTAGTTTTTTTATAACCAAACCAAGAAGGCACGTCACTTCTCCAACCCAGTCAACCAGCCCCAACACACACACAGCAACAAAAGCCTAACCCTATGGAGCTTACGGTTCATAAGCAAAACTGGGACAAATTTTTGGATTGTTGGTGGAAGAGAGGTGAAGATGCATTTAAGAGTGAGGGTGTTGGCGTGCGAGGAGAGTAGAGTGGGAATCTAATGATAATGTAGCTTCCTAGAAAGGGTAACAGTGAATGAGAAAGCGAGTGAGTATCAAAAAAAGACCTTTCGTGTGAAGTGTTCTGTTATGTGAATGCTTTTCACAGAAGCAACAGATAAAAAGAGGTAGAGGATAGAGCAACGCCAGGATATACTTTGAAGTTAAAGCCCCTTGTTCTCTACGATCAATCCGTTTCCCTGTTTTATTCCCAAGACCAACGCCACTTTTTTTTTCTGGCAGGCATGCTCTGCTCTGCTCTGCTCTTCCCTTTATAAAATATAAATGCCTCAGCTCAACAAACAAACTTAGTTCTGAATCGTCAACTTAATTAGTCCCCGGAATTTAACAACATTTTAGATTAACTTGGCTCCTCTATTTTCCCCTCTACCTGTCCCTTCTATTTGTCCTTCACTGTGTAATGGTTCATGTGATGACAATATAGTCCAGTTGGGAAGGATGATGGGTACTTGTCATAAAATTGACTATGTATCATATCTTGCTTGCTTCAATACGAATCACTATCAATTCAAGTATTGTTCCAGCTTCTCTTATCCCCGTTCCTTTTATGTCTCTCATTTTAGTGGTCCACATCTTCAGCATATTATCCCCATGCCCGCATCCACTGATTCTTTCTCCCACTCTCTCTCCTTTTTTCTTTTTGCCGACTCAAAGCTCTACCGATCTTTAGTTCTGTTCAGGATATCAAAAAGCACACTGTTTTTTTTACTTGTTCAAATGTGAAGAGCAGGGCAGGAACCCAAGTCAATGTAAAGCCCAGCTTATAGTGGCCCAGCCCACCTTCATTTTTCTGACCAAGAAAAGAAATAGTAAGTATGGCCGTCCGTGGATTGAAAGATATCCGCTTTGTCTTTTGCTGGCCCCTGACCCAGTTCTTTTTTTTTTTTTTTTACATGAGTACCGGTATCTTGGCTAACTAGGTAAGTACAAAACAAGCAAATCCGGATCAGGGCTTGTCTAGGCAACGGTTTTACCATCTAGGTTGTTGCATTACCAAAGGACCGAACAAGTAACCTTGGGCTAAGTTGGGGCAATCCTTTCCCGTTAATCTAAGCCCTTAATGGTACCGGGCCAGATCTTTTATTGTCCCGAAATTGACCGTTCATGGTTATTGGCACCTAAAGCTCAAACTAAATAATGACTAAATATGAGTGAGTATACAGAATAAGAAGGCATGGTATATATCCTACGAAAAGACCCATTGCATGAAGAGGCCTGAGGCCAATGTTGGGGTTAAAATTGATGCTTTACCATAGAGAATCACGAGGCATGTTGCAGAAGGATAGAGGCGGAGAACGACTAGGGCAGGAAGACAAGAAACGTAACAAGCTGAAATCGTCTAAATTAATTCACAAAAGGGTGATCACCCCAAACCATACGCTAAGTTATATATATACACCCACACACTTTTTGATGTTTGATCATTGTTAGAGAATATAAGTCGAAAAGGAAACCCCCAAAAACGTGTGTTAAATGAAGCTCAATAACTGTGGGATCCTCTCGCAGCGTCATTTGTTCGATACAGTGTCAATATACCCATGGCTTCTTCTAAAAGCTCTCCAACAATTGGCTTAAGCTGGAGGTTTTCAGTCTCTTTGCACCATTTCAGAACATTGAGAACTGTATCATCTTGGGTAAGCGTCTCACTTTTGGGAACATGTATTACCACATAACACAGAAGCTGGGCCGCAGCAACCCTTCCAGTATGCCCCAGAAAGTTAAGAATGGTAATTATGTGAGGTACTCCTCCTGCTTCTATTATGGCTGAGCAGTGAGTCTGGTGCAGAAAGTTATCAGGACAAGCAAACTTGACAAGTGCAATTGCGGATTCCACTCTAACATCTTCGTCTACTCCTTCTTCAAGCAAAGCCACCAATGGTGGTATAATTCTTGTTTCTGTTGCTCTAAAAGTCCTTGACAAGTTACCAATTGATTTGATGCAAGGTATGAGAAGATCAAATTCCATTTTTGAAATGATCCTAACAAACTGGTCCACCACGGCTTTTGCAGCAGGGGAATTGGGTTTGAAAGCAGAGCGTCTCAACTCTGCGTGTTTCTCTGCCACCGCTGTGATCTCCATTAAAGCAAAAGCTGAAAAGGATTTGACATCATCAGGTCCCTTCTCCAACAGAACAGCAAAACATAACAGAGCCTTTGATTCTGTGATGCGGTGACACACAGTAACGTTTCCCCTCGAGAGTTGCCACAGCGCTTTCGCTGCCATGGCCTTCATTTGGGCCTTTGTAACTGGATCCACAGCCTCCCTCCCCTTCAGACTCGTCACCGCAATCGAAACATGCTTGGAGGAGTTATTGCCTCCGTGGCTGTCTTTCACAGCCATTGTGTTGGTGACTACATTACTCATTTGGCTGGTTGATTGGTTCCCCATAGGACGAGGAACGTAATGATAGTTACCTTCATGCATCATCATATTCTTCTTGTCATGATGATCCTGGTTCTGAGCGTTACTGGCCATCACGACGGAGTGGATGGACGACATGTTTTGCTTACTGGTAATGGCGTACTTACTGTGCTCTTGGATTGTCTCAAAGGCAAGATGCCTTACCAGCAGGCGTATGCAATTTGTCTGAGCAAAGTGATCCTGACACTTTGGGTGGTGATATGCTAATTCAGAGATAGCCCAAGCCACCATAGCCTGAACCTTCATGTCACCTTCTTTGAGAACTTTGGCAAACACTGTGCAAACCCCAGCATTCACAATGTGTTCCACGCTTTCTGGGTCATTCCCAAGTAACCCAATCGCTCTCGCTGCACTTTCCTGACCCTCTACATGCCCTTCCTTCAGCAATTTCAATAGTGGCGGAACTCCACCCTCCTCAATAATCAATTTGTTGTACCTATATATTATTACAAACCATCCATTCCAGTTACGATATATCTGTACGTACATAACGCTTTCAAATTAAAGATTTTAAATGGAGAAGGTAAGTGTTGATGTTAATGAAAAAATGAAATAAAAAGCTAGCTAGCGGGTACCTGTCATTGTCTCGAGCCAGAGAGACCAAGGAAGCAGCGGCGTCAGAGCGATCTTCCATGGAAGAGCCTGTGAGCAATATGGCTATCTGCTCCCAAATTAGGCACAAGATGGGCTCGTTGGAGGCGATTGGGGGCAAACCACCCAGATAATCGTCGTCGCGTTGGTCGGCGGGGACAGATACACGGAGGAGCCATTGTACGTCGCCGAGGGAATTATCGAGCTGTGTGGACGTCTTGCGAAACGCCGCCGGGGTTATGATGGTGAAGAGTCGTTTCATAAGGCCGTTTCCGCAGCATTTTTCGACGAGTTGGAGGGCCTTCTCGAGGACTTGTTCGACGTCGTCGATGATTCGCCGTGTTGGCCTCTCGTAGAGGTTGGCCCGGGCGGCTTGCCGGAGCAAGGCCACGAGTTTCTCTGTTTTGGCCTTGAGCTCCAAACATTCTAACTTGGAGGCTTGGGCTTCGTCCGCCAGCTTGACCACCTGGTCCGCCATCTGTATCGGGCTCGCCAGCAGGATGTCATTGGCGATGCTCGACATTTTCTCAGCGGACCCAATTCACCTCCTTTTCAACTTCCTAAATGAATCAGACGATGAACAAAATGACATGCATTCCTGGGGACAAAAGTTTTGAATGTTATAGAATAAATGAAAATGAGATCAATCAAGGAGAGTTTCTGTTTGCTTTTAGTTGTAGATTATTCTGCATCAAATGATGATGTAGCTTGGGGATGATGGCTAGAAACGAGCAAATATTAACATTCATGGAACGTTGGGATTTTTGAAATGAGTTGGATGCATTATTATGTGTGCATGCTAGCAAGGAAGGTGAGTTGTGGTGGCGCCGCCGCCGGTGAGTATGAGAGAAGTTGGGGAATGAGGCGACGGTGTAACGGCTTTTTCTGCAAGTTTTATGTAAATATTGTGCTACCATTAATTCACGGGGGGTTAATATATAGCAGGTGGAATCGATTGGTCGCTAATTAAACTAAGAGGGTTATAGAGAGAGGGGGGGAGGTTTCTCCTTTCGAGTACTTTAGAGGACAACCTCCATGATTCCCACTCTCACTGCTTGGTTGTCCAAGCGCACGCTCCTAATCTTACGGCTTGTGAATACCCTCGCTTTCGTAGAGCTTGCGTCATCCTACGAATCGATAAGGTAATTGGAACACGCGCGTTGGAGGCGAGTGATACAATGTCACCCCCCGTTTAGATCACTCATCACTCATCGTACTCAAAAGTGAATGCAATTGATCCATGAATCTCTCGTGCTGATATACATATTCCCATTCCAGTCAAAACATAAAGGGAAAATTTTGTTTAGGTCCACTGCATCAAGAAAACCTCAAAAATAAATTTAAGGAAAATTTAGATGTCAGCAAAATTGTAATAACAACTCCTTTTGGGGATTAGCAACTTCCATCCAGGGGATTAACAATTCCACCAATTAAATTAACAATTCTTTAAAAAAATTTCTTAGAATTTTTTTTAAAATTTTCTTAATCCTTTAATACCTAAACGGAATTTTCCCAAAAATATATTTAAGTTTGTCCATATTTTATTATATTACAAAATGTTGTTGTATGATTAAAATAATAAAGGAATCTCTACGGTCTAATACTCCATCCTATTATTTTTATAACAAACTTTTATCTTTACTATGCAAAACGAACTTACCGGTTAAGACAAGTTAAAAGTAATATATGTGTCAAAAATGTAATGTTTGTTCTAAATATATCTCTATTTTTTAAAAGAAAATATAAGAGAAAATGAGTAACATATATATAAGAGAGAATGTGTAATAAATGAGTAAATAAAGAAAATAAGTAGTGAGTGAGAAATAATTAGTATAAAAATGTGTATCTAATAGGGGTAGAAATTAGTTTAAATTTTGATACACAAAAAGAAAATTAATTATAAAGATGATGATCAACCTCAAAAGAAAAAAAGTTTTGTATAAAAAGGACCGGAGCGAGTATTAGCAAAAATGTCCCTCAATCAAGAGTCTTCAGTCATGTATTTTGAGAAGGCAATATGTATGAGCAAATCCATTTA
Organism: Acacia confusa; assembly: GCA_037074495.1. Lineage (NCBI taxonomy): Eukaryota > Viridiplantae > Streptophyta > Magnoliopsida > Fabales > Fabaceae > Acacia > Acacia confusa. The sequence goes on along the minus strand of CM073502.1, from coordinate 37,274,210 downwards.
TTAATTAATGTCACCAAGCTAGTGCCTACATTCATTCATATGACGTTCTGGCAACAAAAAAAAAAAAAAAAGAAAGAGGATTAAGGTGAAAAAATATATGAGTTTTTTGTCCGAGCAAAAATATATATATTTTTTTTTAGGAGCAAAAATACACATGTGATCATAATTTTGGAGTAAAAGTCACACCTCACCATTAAGTCACTGTTTACCGTAATGAAAAAGAAAGAAATTAAGTGAACAGTGACATAACGGCGGTGAACAGTGACTTAACGGTAGGATGCGACTTTTACTCCAAAATAGTAACCACATGTGTATTTTTACTCCTCAAAAAAGCATGTGTATTTTTACTACTGGGGAAAAAGCTCATGTGTATTTTTGCACCTTAACCCAAAGAAAAATCATTCATATAGCTTAGTGGGTGTCTTGGAACGCTTCTAAAAAAAAAAAAAAAAAAAATCAGTTTTAAGGTTTTATGAGAGATAAAACTACGTACTCTCATGCATTCATATATCATATAGCGTAAAGTCACTCAAACTAATTAGTTAAACCAAACACCCACTTAATCACGCTCAAGGGTAAAACACTTCGTCTATTTCTTTGACTCCGTAAGTATGCATTGTGACTTCTAATCTGTGTTCCTCTAATTAAATTGGCTCGTTTAATTAGAGCTCTTTTCATAGAGGGCGATACAGTGGCAGGTCTAGCTTTTGGTCAGCCGAGTTGACAAATTTGTTAATATATATATGTATTTATTATATGATATTTTATTTGGCCAATAATTTGGCCCCAACTAATTTTTTATCTTCTTTATAAGGATAATATTTGGTTCATTACTTATTGGCCTATAAGAGAAAAGTAAAATTTTTGTTTGAGATAACTCTTGAAAAGGTTAATATCATCTGATATCTTATTTTGATTTACAATTGTTGGTTATTATTTATTTTTATTTTTGATGTTATGTTATACTACTTAGTAAATACTCCCTCTTATCCTTATTATAAAATACCAACTATCAATTCTCACAAGCTAATAAAACAATTAAAGTCATTAAATCTATCCTAAAATTTAAATAATTTTCAATGTTATCCATACTGACTACAATAAACTATAATATCATATTATTTATTACTCTCACTCACTACCTTTTTTAATTATGGGTATACGTGAAAAAAATATTTAATATTTTTTAGAAATAAGCAAATTCCTTGTGAAAATGACCAAATACACTTGTCAGTTACTACCTTATAATAAGAATTAAAGGGAGTAGTTAAATGTGTTTGTTTTTTCACCCGGCTTAAAAAATTTTTTGGTTCCGCCACTGGGCAATAAGAAACCTAATGAATCTCATGCATAGAAGATGAGAATATTACTCAAATCTTGATGTAGTTATTAATCTTGAGATAAATATCTTCCCATATATAACTGGGGATATTATTGGCACATTCCAATTTTTATTTTCGTGCTATATTTCATAAAAATTGTCGAATGATGAATGTGGCGGAGGATAAATTATTGCTTCCATAGGATTCGTGGATTCCGAGTTTTGGGAATATGCATGTTTTGAATAGAGGATAGTGCATGAATGTCGCAAATGTAGTAGTGAACTTTACATATACCTACACACATACATACATATATATATAGACACACACACACATATGAGTATCATTTTTTTCGGAAGTTTTGCCTTAGAAGTACTAGGTACCCGAAAATTTATTCTGGATTTTTACCATGGAAATTTGAAAATGTAGCAATTTGCCTTAGAAGTTAAAACAATGTTATTTTTTGCCATTAAGTTTCTGCTAAGTTTTGTAAACTTTAGGGTAAAATTGCTCCCATAAAAACTTTTGGATATCTACTGCTCATCGGTCAAAACTTTTAAGGCAAATTGCTACATCTTTAACTTTTGGAGCAATTTTGCTTCAATAAAAACTTTCGAGTGTTTAGTACTCCCCAACCAAATTTTCAAGAGTAAAAATTATATACATATTAAATCTTATTACGTGGCAACAGAGATAAAAAAGCATACGAAGCTTGAACAAGATATGCAACAACCAAAATAAATTGCTTTCCAAGGACAACTGAATGGGATCACTACAAAAAAAAAAAAAAAACTTCGTATTACCCACAAAATTATCGATAGAATTAATTCCATCGGAAGGTAACCATTACCTACAAAATTTTGTCGGTAATTTCTAACAGAATTTTTTCCATCGGTAATTCTGTGGATAATACAAATTTTTTTTTAGTGGATGGAGATTGACTAATTTAGTAATATCTTACAATTACAAGGTACTTTTTCCAGTATTTAATATGATACTCACTTTAATTTGTAGTTCAATTTCTTTATTAGACTACATCTTATATTAAAGACTAAAATTATTGTTTACCAAAAAAAAAAAGACTAGAATTATTCACATATCCATGCATTTGTAGGGATTGGAGACCTGATGAAATATAATTACATTTTACATACACTACAAAAAAAAAAAAATCAACTCATAGCAATTAGTTTGTAGCGGTTGAACGAAATCACTACAAATATCAGTAGCGGTTTATCCCAAACCTGTTACAAATTTACAACGAAATGACTCGCACCAAGTAGTGTGCTAATAAGTAAACGATATTTGTAGTGGTTTTTACAAACAACCCGCTACAAAATGTGGCGTTAGCTTGGCGCCAAATTTACGCCACATTTTGTAGTGGTTTTGTTATATGAACCACGACAACGTTGGTGCCACATTTGTCGCCGTTGATTTGTAGTAGTATATATGACAAGAACTACTACAAAATGCAAAGAGCTAGATATTTGTAGTGCTTCTAGTGTATAACCGCTACAAAATGCAAAGAGTCTGACATTTGTAGTAGTTTTCGTAAAACTGCTACAAACTTTCACATTACACAAGGTAAGGTTTCTTGATTTATAGTAGTAGAGGTAGCAATTTTTTGTAAAACCGCTATAAATATAATTTAGGACCCGATGATTAGATTCCGAATTGTTAGTTATCTTTATTTATGATTTAGGACAATTATATTTTGATGTGGAACAGTTACACAAAAAATTTGGACATTTATATTTTCATTTTATGTAATTTATTGTTTCAATTTGAACTCATTCAATATTTTAAATAAATAAATGGAGTTTGTACCGTTTTTCTTCTAGAAATGGCTACAAATTGTAAGTTTTTTTTTTAAAAAAGGTTTACATTTGTAGTAGTTACAAAACTATTACAAAGTGTTAATTATTTTTGAAATAATAAATCCTATCAATAGTTATGAAGTTTGTAGCAATTTTGGCCACATAACTAGTACAAAGTGTGTCATTTTAAAATTTGAATATTTAATATCGCGCTAACGATTTTGTGGTAGTTTTGGCCATATAACCACTACAAAGTGTGTCATTTTAAAATTTGAATATTTCATATACCACCAATGATCATGAAGGTTGTAGCGATTTTTTTCCCAGTAATTGCTATAAAGTGTGTCACTTTGAAATTTGAATATTTCATTTCCTGGTTCTAGGGGTTTTTGCCCTGTAGTTTACACTTTGCAGCCGTTATGTGAACATTGGAGAATTTGAATTTAATCATCTAGGCACGCGTCATTCAGAAAACTCAAAATTCTCTCTTCATTCATATTCTTTGCTAACTTTTTTCACTTGCTATAGATAAGTCTTAAATCTAGTTGCCACACAATTCTCCATCACATTTGGCATGATTAAATAATTTCTTGGATTTCACATACTTTCATGCTAGCTATAATGATAAGATCATGTGTTTGTGTCCTAAATGCAAGTTTAAGAAGTGGTATACACAAGAAATTGTTAGGGAACATTTGCTTGTGAAGCCTTTCTTGGAAGACTATATGTTCTAGAGAGTTCATAATGAGAAACCCAGTATGAGATATGAAGATGCTCTTCCTCAAAGTTCACAAGTAGAAGTTCAAGTAGATCAAGATTATCATGTTAATGATGCTATTCGTGATGCATTTGGTTTTCAAGACGACAACTTTAATGAAGAAGTGCAAGGTTCAAACCCTGTATTCTTAAGGAAAGAAGCAGTTTGGGATTTTTTCCAACCTAATGGATGAAGCAAATCATCCTTTGTATCAAGGTTGTCAAAAATACTCAAAATTATCTTTCTTGATCAAATTGTATCATATCAAGTGCTTGTGTGAAATTACTGATAAGTGAATGTTGATGTTTCTGGAATTATTACAAATTGTGCTTCCCAAAATGTTCTAAAAGACCAAGAAGATTATTAACAGATTCCCGAAATGTTCTAAAAGGCCAAGAAAATTATTAACAGATTGGGCTTTAACTACCAAACAATTGATGCATGTCTCAATGATTGTATGCTATATTAGGGTGATGATGCTAGTAGAGAGAATTGTAAGTGATGTCACACATTGAGGTACAAGACAATTCAGAAGGGGAAAACGCAGAAGAAGAAACCTACAAAGATTCTCAGATACTTTTCTTTGAAGCGCGTGACAAAGATTGTTTATGTCGTCTAAAACAGCTGAGCATATGAGGTGGCATAAAATTGACAAGAATGAAGATGATAAATTAATACATCCAAGGGATGCAGAAGCATGGAAAGCTTTTGACTTAGAATTTTCAACTTTTGCGGTGGACCCTATAAATGTTTGATTTGCTTTGGTGACCATGGTTTTAATCCATTTGGAAATTTTAGTACAAGTTACAATATTTGGCCAGTAGTCTTAGTTTCCTACAACTTACCCCCTGAATGTGTATGAAATAAAGCTTCTTCATTTTATCTATGATCATTCCAAGATAAAAAGGCATCGGGTACTTACATCGATGTGTATCTCTAATCGCTTATTGTGGAATTGTTGGACTTATAAAATGTTGATATGGAGACATATGACGCATATGATAAGACACTATTCAACTTATATGCAGCCTTGATGTGGATGATAAGTGACTTTCTTGGTCTGGGCACATTATCCAGTGGAATGTGCATACTGGAACAATGTATTCAACTTGCAATTTTGACTCTCATTCAGTACACCTTCTCCATAGTCAAAACTGGTGCTTCATGGGTTATTAGAGGTTTCTTGATGGTAAGCACTAATTTAGATTGCAACATAATTGTTTCAATGGAAAACAGAAAAAAAAAAAGAGGACCTTCTCAAACTTTATTCAATGCAGATATGTTACAACAATTTCAGGATGTTGAATTCGAGTTTAGAAAAAAATGATGATGCAACAAAAGCAAGGAGAAAGACTAACAAAACTTGTGTACTTCTACGCCTCGACAATGGTGGCAGATAAGCATTTTCTTCACTTTTCTATATTATAAATCTAATTTGCTTCGACACAGTCTTGATGTCATATACATTAAAAAAAATGTATGTTACAATGTGCTATACATACTGCTTAACGAACTCGGCAAGTCAAAAAATCATCTTCAAGCGAGGAAAGATTTATGAGCCTTAGGGGTTCATGAAAAAGCATGGCCAGATGAGCATGACAAATTTCAACGGGTGAAATTCACCCTCACAAAACTGAACAAGAAAATCTTCCTTAATACGGTGATGGGTTAAAGAGTCATGACTCACATGTTCTTATACAACAATTACTTCCGTTGACAATAAAAAAACACACTTCCTCCCGATGTGTCCATCGTTTCGGGGGAGCTGTGTTCTTTCTTTCGAAAGTTGTGTTCTAAGGTTTTGATCGTTGAGGAGTTCAATTAGCTACATCACAAAATCATTCCTACGCTTTTTCATTTGGAGATGATCTTTCCTCTGTCTTTTTACACTGTGATGGTTCACTTGATAGTCCATCTTGTTCATGAAATAAAGCTCACTAGCCTAGTTCAATGTTGATAGATGTATCAACTGAGAGGTGATCATTTTATATATGTGTATTAGCATTAATTTCTAAATTTGCTAGTCGCACATTTCATCATTTATTAACGTTTTTCCTTCTTTACTTTAAAGGTGTTTTGGGAAATTAAAATCTGATGTAAGAATAAGACGTAGCCAAAAAGTTCTATAGCTAAAAGTTATACGAGGGACGAAGTCCTATATTTCTGTTCAAGGTACTTTGATGATATTGAGATATCTTTCAACTGACTGTCTCGTGTAAATGATTGCCGTGAACTTGAACTATTATCATTAAGAAAGTTGTCAATCCCTTATGTTGATAAACCAATTGGAGAAAGTGAGAACCTCAAACTGACAACAACTAAGAAGTTGCAAAAACATAGACATGTCTTGATTAATTGCACTCAAGCTGAACCCTTCCTTCAGTAAGAAAACCCTTCCTTCAGTAAGAATTGTACACCCATAAGTTAATCTATATATTTCCTTACATTTTTTACGTCTATTTCATGATCACTATGTCATGATTAATTGCAGAGAATTCAAAAGTCATGTGAAGCGTCAAGTCCCCCGAAATTAACAAAAATGTCCATAGAGAATTCTTAAGTTAGTTTGTGTGTAGAATGACCACTACCCACACTCACCATATTTCAGAGCTCTCACAATCGGCTGTCTTGACTATGCAAAAAGGTTTACAAGATACAATTTTAATGGTTTCAAGTTTTGCATAGTTTCACCAGATCAAGGTTTGCTAACTCAAAATGACACTTTTGGGACAAGGAGTTATGTGAATAGCAGTGACGACAACATGCAGTTTGGAAGTCTCCTTTATTATGGAAAGCTTCTTGATGTCGTTGAAGTAAATTAAGAAGGTCGTTTCATCGTGACATTATTCAAGTGTTTGTGGAAAAATACAATAACTTTTCAGAGACTCACAACTGACGACTTATACATCACATCAGTTAATTTCTTCCGGCCAATTCGCACTAGTCAGTCTAAAAATGACGAGTAATTTATTCTTGTCTCAAAGACACATCAAATTTATTACGTTGAGGACGAGAAGCACATGGATTGTAATATGTTGGTTCGTTTAAAAAGCCCAAAGATCTTTACTACATGGATTGGAATATGTTGGTTCATTCCAACTTGCCAATTTTGAAAACTTTTTTCTTGAAAGCGATCACAATTTACCTAAGTTCAGTGTGTTTGTATAAGTTATGCTTTTTTATCACTTAATCTAAATTTAATTTTTGTACAAAATATTAAAATCGCCACTAACATTTTCTCTATACATTTTTTATAGGGATGCGACGAATAATGATTAAACAAATTATACTTTTGTTTTTTTAAACCTCAATTTATATTTTTTTGAAAAAATACCAACCAATTTTTAAACCCCTACAAAATAAACAAAAACTGCTATAAACATTGTCACTTAAACCGCTACAAATATAAACCGTTACTAAATCCATCACATTAACAGCTACAAGTGTTACACATTTCCTTATAAATACCCCCATTATACTTCATTTCAAACCCTCATTGATTTCTTCCCACCCATCTTCTCTCATCTGTGAAGTTTTCCTGGAGAGCTGAGCAAGATGATCAAATATATAGTTAAAAAAAATTAAAAATCTTTGATTTCAACATTTTATTTTTTTTCCTTCTTATAATACTTATACTACAATGTTGGCGCCAAATTTTCAATTCTCATTTCCTACTATTCCAAATTCTACCAAAATTTTGCACCAACATTTGTAACGGTCTTAGAACAACTACAAGATTCTCAGATAATATGTCATATACATATGTATCTTGTAGTGGTGATACAAAACCGCTACCAATACAACAAAATCGCTACAAAACTTTGTGTAACAATTTTAATTAAACTATCATTTATAGTGGTTAAAACTGCTACAAAATAATAACTTTTTTGTAGTGATAAATGAGTTATATATTTGGTAGTTACGTACTCTAGATCATCTTCCAATTCCTTTTTGATCTATTTGAAGGCACCTTTATTACATTTGAAATTAAAGAATATCATTGTTACCACTCATTTTATAAGGTTACGCTAAAGAAACTCTTAATACATAACTTTACATAGTTTACTCACGCATAGATCAGCAACTTATCAGAATATCAATTAATATAAAATGCAAAATTTGTAGTGTACTTTACATTGATTAAATCACAGGTAGTACGTACGTACCTGTTCTTTAAACAATAATTGCAATACAAAGGGAAACATATATATTTTTATTCCTCTAGCAAAAAAGGAAAGGCCAGGCAGGCAAAACAAGATAATTATATTTGAGCACCAGCAACAATAAAAAAATAATATCTACCAGCGAAAAAGAAAATCATTAGTATATCGACGATTTTACCCACACACCCCATATTATAAATAAACGCATGCAAGTACCCAACAGCCTTCCAGCTCAAGTTCCACAAAAGTTTGTTATTATTTCACCAAACTAAAGTATTTTATCTATCAAAGCTTTCTGTCGCAATAATACTTGCATGATGGATCATCAAGCACCTTATGTTTTAAAACTAAAGGCTTGTAATTATTCTCTATGCATTAATGCATTGTGTTTTAATTCACCCTTAAACGTATAGCGTATCTATTACGTAAATATATATAATATTTTAATATCTCTTTCAAATTGAGCACGCTCTTGTTGAAGCCTATAACATCAAACTTTAGTCATTTTCATGATCTCCGCATTTTGTAGGACTATTCAAGAATCATAATAGAAAGAATCTTAAGCTTCACTCAAGTGTTACGTACTGTTTTTGTCGTGGTTATTCTACTTTCTATGCCCCCCCAGACTCCCAAAAATAAAACTTGTTTTTCTTTTTAACAGTATGAAAATGATGTTCTAAAATTTTCAACCCAGGAAACATCTTAGTTTCATTGACACATACATGAGTTCCCTTTAATGAACATTGGGAAATAATTTATTGGATAGCACGTACTCGTATTGTTCTTTTGATTATACATAATCATGAGCGTTATAATTAAGCTTAATTAGCTTCTTCCTATAATTATGTTCCTTTGTTGCACAGTTTTACAGAGGACATTTAATTTCCCCACACATATGTGCATTGATTTAGCGAGCTTCAAATTTTCAAAAATTGTGTTTTGACATGTACTTAGTAGTTACAACTAATAACTAGCCCCATTTCCTAATTTAATTTGCTCCATGTGACAATTCTAGAAAAATGAAAACAATAGGAGTAGTACTTATAAGGATGAATAATAAAAAGAAACGAATGATAGTTGAGTAAAATTGAAATTTGAATCATACTTTATTATATTATTATTATTATCATCAACTTCATCGTTAATGCTAATCAAACAATATTTACAGGGCTGCTGATAAGATTCATCTTGTCTGCTTTGTCTTTTATTTTATTTATCCATCAGTCCTGAGGCAGTTTGGAAAAGTTTATAAGAAAAGGTGTTTTTGTATTTTAATTATGAGACAAAATTCTTCTAAATGGCACAAAAACACTAAAAAAAAAAAGTTAATCTAAACTGTTACTCACTCACATTAAATAATATAGTTGCTTTCAGGTGATGATTTTTCCCCAGGCTCCTACAGTTGCATTTTAATTACTTTTAGGTCTCATTTTATTGCATAATAATTTAGCGCACGACGACGCTCCATAATAGTCGACATACAGTAATTCCCATTTCCTTTTCGCTGTATTTTTTTTACCTGAATCGAGCTTTTAGTTTGCTCGATAACTTAAGAATGAAGGCAGTATATATATAGCACCATTATTGCATGTGGTTTGTCTGAATTAGGAGCATCTAGTCACATCCATCATACTCATAGGTAGCACGTTCCATCATACACAATAACCTATCGCTACTATAGCCAATAATCCCACTAATACCTTTTGGATAACATATTTTCCATATACGTGGAACCGATATATTTGCCTTATTACTCAAATTCTAACTTGTTGAATTTCTTTCTCGTGAATCACCTAGTGATTATGTCATCCCCAATTTCTATAGGCACATCAATCTCCAGTCTATTTTGTGTGATAAATATACTTCCCATTTATATCAAACATTCCTAATGTCAAAAAACCAATTATAATTATCACATATTTTGTCGGGTAAAATTGAAAGTTGGGAGAAGGGAATATATATATATAAATTAAAAAAATTAAAAAGAACAAAGGAAAGTGTTTGATATGATAGATTCCACACTTATAAATAATTTATGAAACAAAATTCCTCTAACATATTTATTTTATATGTTTTAATAAGATCATTTGAAATAACCTCAGATCAAACACCCCATTAAATATAAGGTTAAGGTGTAAAAATACACATATGTTTTTCTTCCAGTAGCGCCCAGCACCATATGTTTTTTTGTGTGCAAAAATACACACACCGTTAGGTTTTAGGAGCAAAAATATCACTTCCGTTAGTTGACCGTTAAGTAACCGTTAGTTGACCGTTAACCATGGTGAAATTACCTTTTTGTCCTTAGTTTAAAATAATTAAAAAATAAAAGGGTTAAGGGCTTAAGGGGGAAAATGTAATTTCACCATGGTTAACGATCAACTAACGGTCAGTTAACGGTCAACTAACGGAAGTAGTATTTTTGCTCCTAAAACCTAACGGCGTGTGTATTTTTGCACCAAAAAAAATATATGGTGCTAGGCGCTCCTGGAGGAAAAACATATGTATATTTTTGCACCTTAACCCTTAAATATAATATGCTATTATGCCTTTTTCTGAGATGTCAAACTGAAGGGTATAATTATACCACTTTGTATGAGATTACTTAGGTGGAGGAATGCCCAAATAAAAGATGCAGATTAAAGAGAGGCTAAAAAATGTTTTTGGAACCCAAAGAAGGACCCAAAACATAAAAACATACACTAGGAGGAATTTTCTCTATTTTTTAAAGAATATTTAAATTGAATGAGCTTGAAAGGATTTTGGAAGATTTGATGGGAAAATTTTTAATTATCCCCTTAATCATAAATAATCATTAATACGAAAAGATTTAGTGAACTTGTTGTTTGCAGATTCATGCGTAGTTTATTTATAAATTACTTTATCCGACACTAAATATTAAAGCTACTACTAATAGAGAAATTTATTTGATACTAAATATAATATATCAATTTATTTTGTATATTAAAATTTTAATTTCTCCTCTAAACTCTCACAATTGATTGCATATATTGTGCTTCTATTCAGGGAGTGACATTATATGCAAATAATTAAAAAGCATACTAGGAGAAAGAAGTGATGAGAGGGATTATTATTATTATTATATTGTATTATATAGTGAGCATGTGATGACGTGAAATGCTTTTATTGTTACTTTATTTCTTTTAATTATGAGAGTTATGACTACACTGTAGAAGAGAATCTCACTAATTGATTGATTGATCTCTTATTGATAACTTGTGGATACGTTGCTTTGTCGTCTCATCTCTTCTGTTATCTTCATCCTAAAGATATCTTCATTATTTCTGCTGAAACAAATAGTGGTGGGGCTTTAAACAATTAGCCTTTTATGGAAATGAAACATGAAGGAGTAATGAAAAAAAGGAAAGAAAATATAATATTTGTTTTGTTAGTCTCTTCTCAGGGTCTTGATTTGATATAACTATATATGTATATCGACGACTTTATTATGCATTGTAATAACTACAATTTGTATAAAAACTAGTGAATCATGTACAGGCTGCGAAACTGGTGAAATGAAAGAAATTATCAAGTATTTGAACGGATTGAGTTTCTCTCATAATCCTTTTCTCATTATCCCTCATAACCTATTGTATCATTTGGTCTACGTACCGGAACTGATAACATTCGAGATTATGCAGGATTATACACGAAAGATCCTTTTTTGGCTCCCTCTTTAGCCCTATGTCTCTTATATGTTTAATTATGAAAAGTACTTTATCCTCTCTCTCCTTTTCTTAATGAATGACCTAGATGAAATAATGAGAGAAAATGAAATATGAGGAGAAGATCATCTTCCATAGAACTAATATGGGACGTGCATATATATATATATATATATATATATATATATATATATATATATATATAGAGAGAGAGAGAGAGAGAGAGAGAGAGAGAGAGAGAGAGAGAGAGAGAGAGAGAGAGAGAGAGAGAGAGAGAGAGAGAGAGAGTACGGTTTCGTGCTTATATATATGTGTGTCTGTGTGGCTCCTGATAATTAATTCTGTAAACCATGGAAATTGAACAGAAGATTCCAAGAGCTTCAAAAGACAAAATAGCAGCAACTACTAGTCACAACCAACCAGCATTATACGATTATACCACTACATTATCTGTGTTCTTTAATTTATATATTTGCTCTTCCAAGTCTTCCTCTTCTTTCATTTCAATTCTGATAGCTAGCTAGTTCTAATACTCACTTCAATCTAGTCAGTCTGCGATATTCAGCTCTTTTTTTTTTTTTGGCTAATTGAAGTGATTAAATTAAACATGGTTCTAGAATTGAATCGTGTATATTAGTTGGGTGCAACTTAATTCATAATGTGTTTAAACATTCCTACAAACTATGTTTGTCCTTTAAATGTCGAACTTTCCTGCAGGTGATAAAGAGATCACTACGGAACAAAGTCGTCATCATATTCATCAGTTCGTTGTGGAAGACCTAGAAAAGTGCTGCTACACAAGTTATACATTGTCTAAATTAATTTTAAGTCCATTTTTTAACGTAAAATAGATTGGGCACAATAATAGCTGAAAAGCCCTGCTTGTACTATTCCTTGTGCAATTAAATTAAAATAAGCGAAATTTAAAGTGTAAATAATATTGATAAATTGAGTTTGTTGCGTGATAAATAATATATAAGAAATTCATATCTCTTGATTTAATTGGAAGCAAAGGATCAAGAAAAATGCACCAACATAGAGTTAGTATAGTGATATAAAGTTTTGTTAAATTTATTTAAGTTTCTGAGTTTGAATTCCTAGGAAACATTTGTATTAAGATGAGCGGGAAAAAAACAGGAAAAAAAAAACATAATTTCTTTTTTTTTTTTAATTTATTAATGTAAAGGTTTATTCGTTCCATAAAAAATAAATTATTGTTGAATAAATCTCATTTTCACAAAATAATTGTTTGTAATTTTGAGCATATAAAAAATTATAAATAATAACAAATACTTAATTTCAACCATATTAACGCATTGTGTTATACACACACACACAAACATACATCAATATATACACATATAAACTCACATATACATACATAATATATACATATCACTATGCTTCTATTTATAAGTTCATTTTGACCAACAAATTTTGGTCATATTCATAAGTTCAATTTCATATAATAAATAAGATTGTGACAATTTTACCCATATTAATTATACTCATAAAAATAGAAAGAGAAAAAAGAGTTGAAAAATACACAATCATAAATAAGAGTAAAGTAAAAAATTTACACCTATAATCATTTAGTTAACTACCTCTCATTGGTATGTGAGATTTAGTCAAAGTGAACTTATAAATAGAATCAAAGTAATACATACATACACATATATAAATTAATATGAACAGCATTTAGTGTGTCGAATAAGATTCTAGAATGAACAAAAATTATTTTGTTTGAAGGAAAATAAATAATACTCCCTTTGATCCTTTGAATAATACATGTTTATCTAACTTGATTAGATTAAAGAAGTTAGTTAGTATAATATGTATTTTCTAAAATATCATAGTCATTTTTCTCAATTCTCTCCTTTAAATCTTCACTCTTAAATATTTGATTATTGTTGATGGAGCATCAATAAAAATAAATTAAGAAAAAATTAAAAATTATAAAAATTATGTTTTATATTTAAAAACAAGTCTACTCCTAAATATGTTTTATATCATGGAAGGACATGAGGGAGTATATTAAAATAGTCCTTTTTGTCTCTTTTATTTGTTTTTTGGCCTGAGAATACAAGTTTCTCGAACATACATGCAACCATTGGACATGGTTTCAAATGGGTTGTGAGCTTCTCTATATGTTATTGGTGTTTATTTTTTCGGTGGCTGAAAATAGTTTGAAAAACTATAGTGAACAGGTACTGATTTCATAGTCGATTGGTTCCATTATTGTTGTTGTTGTTAGTTCTTAGTAGTGTGGATTGGTTGAATTAAGCTCCCTTTTTTTCTTTTTTTAAATGAAGTGGGAATATAAGTGTATTAGCTTTGGCCAGTTCATGGCTACATGAGGACTTCACGGATCCAAAAAGACCAGGGAATGAGGGAAAAAGACAAGCTTATATAATCTTGCTTTTAAACCAATCAACCTGCAACAAATGGTTGCCTGTCCTCTTCCCAAATAGTCCCTCATGGTGGTTGACTCTGTGTGTCACTCCAAATGTGGCTCTTCAATTTACACGCATTCAATTATATTCCACTATTTCTTACCACTGCTTTTTGTCTATGATGATAATTTCTTTTAGAATTAGAAGATTTGAGAGTGTTTGTTACCCTTTAAATATAAGTCAAAATAAAACTCTTCTAACATACTTACCCTATAAACCTTAAAAGCTATTTTCTAAAAGTTAATACAAACGACTAAAAATAAGTAATAACAGGGATCAGATTATAAGTGGAATCAAACTCATGACTTCCCAATTACAATATAGACTGTGATAACAATTTCTTCAACCACTCATCCTATTCCTCTCTCACGGGTTAGGGTGATTATCTTAATGGTTAGGCATCAAAACCAATAAACAAACTATCAGTTAAAATTATAAGTGATCTTATACCACTAATGAAAACAGCACAAGTTTAAATTTCGAAAAACGCATTTATTAGGAAGATTTTAACCTTAAGACTTTAGGCTTGACAGAGATTAGGCTAAAATCTAATATGACTTGGAGATGGTAGGTTTATACGCACAAGAAGAAAAAGTTGAGCAAAAGACGAAGCTTGCTTCCATTTAGGCCACCATGACCTGAAACCACTTAATTTTTGTAGCCTCCTCCTTCGCTCACTTGTGTCTAAAAGGCTGATAAACTGGATTGTGACATGGGCTTAAGTACTTGTGGATCTGAGTTTTTGTGTGAGTCTTCACAAAGAACGGGCCTAATAACTTACAATAAAGAGCAAACAAACTTGGGCCTAGAATAAAAACTCATGTCTTATCCAAACATTATTCAGCCCAGAAATGAAATTATAAATCCTTTTGTGTTTTTTGAAGGGAAAATCCTCCCGAGGACCCAATTAAGCAAAAAAATTTCAAAAAAGCCCCAACAACTTTCACATGTCAGAAAAGGCCATAGTATTATTTCAGAAAAGGCCCTAAGCCCTTTTTAGGTATTATTTCAGAAAGCGTTAACAACAATATCCGTACCCTATTAACAACAAAATCAGTATTCGTTAACAACTATATTAGTACCTATTAACAACTACGTTTTTCTGATATAATATTAGAAAATGCCCTAGGGCCTTTTTTGACATGTAAAAGTTCTTGAGGCTTTTTTTGAAATTTTTTTTCTTGATTGGGCCCTGAGGAGGATTTTCCCTTTTTGTTTTTCACTTGTAGGGCTTACGTAGGGACCAGATGAAAGGTAAAGCACAAAGGACTGGGAGCAAATCATAATGAAAACTCTATCCCCAGCCAACCAACTTGCCACCTTCCTTGCTTCATTTCGCTTCATTAATGGGTTAGGTCTAGTAGAAGGAGCTAGTACTTTATAATGTGACAAACCAAGGTTTAAATTTTTGTTGAGAAAGATACTCACATTTAGTATCTAACAATGCTTTGAATAAAATTACCTCCAATAACAAGATACATATGCTTATCGGGGGGACTCCATTAGTAAGAACCCTTATGAATGCCCCAGTTGAGCAAGTGGTTGCAAGTTCACTCCATATTTCAGTGCTGGTTTCTATTAGTGTATCTCATTCTCCCTTGTTTATTTATTTTAAAAATAAGAAGAAGCAGGCATGATGTGTAGTGTGTGTGAATGCATGAAAGCACAATGGTCTTATATGGCTAAGCTTTATCCATAAGGACCTAATCACTGCAATTCAACCTTCAATTCAGGCCAATAGCCTTACATACAAAACTCAGGGTACCCTCCACCTCAGCATTACGTGTCACACATGTTATGTTGTTATCCTCTCCCTCATATCACATGTATCATTATATAATATACGCACATGAAGGAATCACTTGCCCGTAAGTGATACATAAAGACCCGATTGTAAGTGAAAGATGTAATTATCATGCTTATCCTTCGCCTTTGATGCTAATTAACTTTATAAATACACATTTGTATAAATCATACTCTCAATGAATGGAAAATGGCCAATATAAAGATAAAGAAGCATGTGCATAATTATGAATACAGGTATAAAATTTGTAGAAACAATCACCTCATATTGGATAAAGTTTATAGTCTTTATTATATATGTTGTACCGAATCGAGTATATAATAAATATAGGAATGGGTCAAGTTATACTACTCTCTCCGGTCCTAATTATAGGATATATTTAACTGATTTTGGAGAGATTAAGAAAATAAGTTAAATTAGTTAATTTTACTCATTTTCCTAAAATGCCCTTATATAAATTTTAAATGACATCAATAAAAAGTACATCAACAGCAATTGCAACATATCTCTCTAACCTAAAATTTTCTTTTCTATACATTCTAATTGAAATAATAGTCTTATTATATATACATATATATGTGTGTGTTTGTATGTACACACACATGTATGTATGTATTTATATATACATATTTACACACATACACCCCCACAAATACACACACACAAATAGATATATATGTGTATATATTTATTTATTTATGTATGTATAAGTGTGTGTACATATATAAACATACACACACACATGCATATATATATATATATATGTATATGTATGTATGTATGTTGTCCGTGTAAACACATATATAGACACCACCACATAAACACACATACAAAATATATATATAGACACATGCACACACATATTTATATAAGTATATACATACGCATAGATATATATGTGTATGTTGTGTGTGCACACACATATAGAAACCAACATATAAACACACAGATTATACACACACACATATTTATATAAGTATACACACAAGCATAGATATATATATGTATGTTGTGTGTGTACACACATATGGACACCAACACATAAACACACACAGTGAGTGTGTGTAGACAAATTAATATTAGTTGATTGATCAATAAATTAAAATCTAATAATTTAAAATTTTTATTGACTGAAAGAGTTTTTGCACCCATATGTATATACTCACAAAAAATTAAACACACTTGAAAGAATAAAATAGGGGTATTTTAGGAAGAAATTGACAAAAACTAAAATTTTGTCCTATAATTAGGACCAAAATCAATTCTCAAATGTTGTCCTATAATTAGGACTAGAGGGAGTATTATCCAAAAAAACGAGAAGGAGTCCAACGATGACAGGTAGTTGCTACTGGTAGTTATTTCCAACTTCCAACGAAAAAAGTTGTCTTATCCTAACACGTCAACCCAATCCTTAATATAATACTCCATCTGGTCCTTATTATAAGGCACCAACTAGCAAGTTTATTTAGTTCTTTTTATAAGACACTTGCTTGTTCCCAATGAGCATTAATTATCTTTTTCATGTATGCCCCTAGTTAATAAAGGTAGTAAGTGAGAGTAATAGTTAATAGAATATTGGAATATAGTGCAATTAGTAGAGGTAATATTGGAAATCACTTAAATTCTATGACAACTTTATTGACTTTAACTGTTTTTATTGGTATGTGAGAATTATTAGTTGGTGCCTTATAATAAGGACGAAAGAGAGTACAATACAACTTGTCTAGCAATTTAGGATCGACATGAGCTCTCAAAGTTTAAGGCAAACAGAATATGATTATAATTATTAATAATGTCGTCATTTGTTCCCATTTAACCCCTATCTAATTTTGGCCAATCCACACGCAATCAAATGACCACTCTCTCCCTCCCCATTTATTTTTCCATGTTTCACTCCAACCCTCATCACTTTAATAACCTTACTTTTATAAGTATTTGCTACTTTTCATGTATATATTTTGCCTTCAATTTGTGATCTCCAATGCTTTTTTAATTTCATTTCCTAATAGCATATTTCGTTTTCAATGCCATCTTTGCACTTGTCGGTAACCAAATATTCCTTACATATACATACATATATAAATATATATTGATAATCAGATTCCTGACATGGTTTGTTATACCATTATTATTCATTTAATGAATGCCTTCTCTGCTCTAAAATGTGATATGTTGAATAGTTTGGGAACCGACCAAATCAGTACTTTTTGTCACTAGACATCTTCATGTTCTGGCACATCATCATGACTCATCATTTCCTAAATTATTTAACAGATCCCATTTATTACAATATTTACTAACTTGTCCCTTGGTCAGCTAGTTGGAAACGGAAACATAATTGTAAGTAAAAAAGAATAATAGTGCGAGCTTGCTAAATTCTAAATCGAGGACTCAATGTTAAATTAAAAAAAGTAGGGGTAAATAAATCCGGATACAAAAATAAGATCTGATTAATATGAATGAGCAGAGCTCTGGAAAAACAAGTACCCAAAACCATGTACATGCTCCTCCGATGTTCTGTTTCGAAAGAACATGGGTTAATAATCTTCTTACATGTGTACATATAAACTAGTACTAGATCAAAAAACTAAACTACCAACACTGGTCTGTCTCCCAGTTCATTCCAGAGTGAGAATATCTAGGACGATAGCCAGACATAGAAGCTATGTTTGAAGAAGTAAGGGGGCTTCTACGACTATGGCCATAGAGTTGTCTGTCATATTGAGCTCTCTTGTTGGGATCCGACAACGTGGAATAAGCCGAATGGATCTTCATGAACTCGTTGGCCGAGGTTTCCTTCTGATTCATGGACACCACGTCAGGATGACAAGTCCTCGCAAGCTTCCTATAAGCCGCTTTAATCTCGTTACCGCTAGCACCCATTGAGATCCCAAGCACGTCGTACAGAGAAGCAGGGGAAGACGAAGCCACGTTGGTGGTTGTGAATGCTCTGTTTCCTCTGTTTTCAGTTGCAGTGTAAGAGGCAGAGATTTTCCCTGGAAAATAAGCTTTCTGGGGTCTAGAAGCTTTGGGCTGAGAGGCTGGAAAGAAAGATTGGACGGAGAAGATGGAATTAGAAGAAGAAAACATTGGATAAGGCTTGTGGCTTTGATGAGGCAGAGGTTCTGGTTTGAGAGTTTATATAGAGAAAAGGGTACATGGGTACTTGCAGAGATGGCATACTCTACCAACGTTATAGTTCGCGGTTACTCGTGACGTGGTGGGGAACAAGGCAAATGTGAGCAAGGTTGTACTCTTTTGTCCTGTTTTAAATCTAAGAGAAACCCACTTTCACCCTACTTGTTTTAAAGTCTGAACTCTAATAAATAGCTGTACACAATTTTGGATACGGGTTAAGCTTTAAAATAGAATAGTTTAGTGTGGATTTATGATATTTAAATTGCTTTATTAGAGATAATTAAATAGATGCTTGTGTGGTGAACACGTGGGAGGGAGGGTTTTGAAAACAGGGGAAGTGGATTGGGTGATAAGAGTGGAGGAAATGGATGAGGTTGAGTTTGTGGAGGTGAATGTTTGGCAGAGGTTTATCCGTTGGATGCGACTCTATGCTGACTCAGCCTATTGTTCAAATGGATAAGCTTACTCTTTTCTCCTATGTCTAAGGTGGCCCCACCTTGTTTACTTTATTTTATCTGCATCAAGTTGGAGGACATTTTAATGGAATTGATTTGATTTTTTTTAAAAATGAATAAATAGTTATACTTTTTTAGTAAATAGATGTAAGATAAAAAGATAAAGAAAAATTAATTTAAAGTTCTTAAGACACCTTATCCACAGTCAAGAATCCAACTCATTTAAAATCTCTTCTTGCACTCTTGGTGTGAGTCATAGCTTACTGTGCTTTCCTTCCTATGTCACTTTCTTTATTTTTATTTGTTTGAACGAGCTTTTGAATAATTTTTATAATTTATGAAATAAGTATGTGAAATGAATTATTTAAAAAAGATTTCTGAAAACGATGTTAAAATTATCAAAACAAACACTAAAACTTATACAAGCTCATATCTAACATGATTTCTTCTTTTCTTTTGCTTCCATTAATGAAGGCGACATCTTTAGAAAGAGTGGAATTGTTGAAGCGATAGCTGATAAGGAGTGAAGTGCTGGAGGAACTATTTTTCCATGTCTTTCAAACGTTTGATGTTGGGGTCGGCGTCTAGAGTTTCTTGGAGGGGTTTGGAATTGATTTACGTCAATTGAATTACTTTTAACCTATATTTAAATGGAGAGAAAATTATGAGAGAAAGCTCCTAAAAATAATACAATCTTTTTTATTATTTATGTATATAAGTTTTTAAATCTAGTATTCCTTTCTTAAAATTTTTACCTCATTTTTTGAGGTGGTAATTCCTATCGTGTGGTTGAAGCTAGAAAAAGGGGGCAATATGTAATCAAAAAAAGAAAAAGAGGCAACACATTTACATATGTTAAGGTTCTATTAGTAGTCTTAGTACCCTCGTTAATGATTTGTGAGGCAGACCTTTGGCAAAAAGCAACATTTTGCTCCTGATTTAATGGGTCATCGCAGGTTGAGCAATTAACTCCAGAATCTATGCATAATCTGTTCAAGTCAAACAGAAATTTAAGAAAGTATTTATTTGATCTGCCTATCTTCTTTTCTTAATTGCATAATTATTTCAGTGATAGAAAATAGAGATTAATAATCAAGTCGTCAGTTAAATAGATAAAGACACAGATAATATTGGACATGAGTGGGCCATAATTTTGTAGGTTAAATGATTGATGTTCAAAAAACTTGCATTATTAATTGTTAAAAGGAAATGGAAGGAGACACTTACGATCAATTTGAAGAAGGGGAGGTTGATAAATGAATGTCAATATCAATCCAAATCCAAATTAATGTCCGTGATGAATGCATCTAATCGAAGAATAGATCTTGTGGCCTGCCTAACATATGGCCTGAATTGTCATATGAATATTTGGAAGGCAATTTTTTTTTTTTTCATATACTCATATAAATATGATTTTATGTATGAACAGAGAATAACTGGAAAGTGAAAATTAAATTTAAAGGGCCCGCAGGTTTAATGCCACGTACGCACCCGTCCCCCGTCGGCCCGTCCCCTTCCATCCTTCAAAGTCAAATAAAACACACCTTGTTTCTTTGAATGATCATCACTTTGTTGTTTTACACTTTTACCCCCTTAAAAAGAGAGTAAATGAGTAAAAATACACATGTGCTTTACCTCAGGAGTGTCCAGCATCATATGCTTTTTTTGGAAGCAAAAATACATATATGATTACCATTTTGAATCAAAGTCACATCTCATCGTTATGTTACTGTTCACTTCATCTCTTTCTCCCTCATCACGGTGAACAGTAACATAATGGTGAGATGTGACTTTTGTTATAAAATGGTAACTATGTATGTATTTTTACTCAAAAAAAAAACATGTGGTGCTGAACGCTGCCGAGGATAAAGCACATGTGTATTTTTCCTCTTTTACCTTGAAAAAAATGATAATGAAGACTGATTTATGCGTCTAGAGGTTACATCTTTGAAATTAAATTAATTATGAGCATGTGTTCTGGCCAAAATGGATCATATTGATTTTTCCCCCTTAAAATTAAATGTATTGATATGAATTTTAATTTTAAATTAGATTAAATGATCATATTTTGTTCTTCTAAGAAAAAAGGTTGAAAAATCTCTCATTATAAAGTCTATTGTTTAAAAGGTACTTAAAATTTGCTTAAAAACCATTCTCGATATGTTATGTATACTTAGATAACATTGCAGTCATTTTTTAATTGTGTGTAATTTATTTAAAATAATGGACAAACCGAAAGGCGTTAATAAGTAAAGAAAAGCTGCAAACAAGTAAAAAAGAAGTTACTCGTGGTCAAAGAATTGGGGCCCTTACTTATATTTAGACGATAAGTCTTATAAGAATTGATTTTTCAACAATTTCTTCTTATTCTAAGTGGAGAATAATTGATATGTAATGGGGAATTAAGTCTTTTTTTTTTTCAAATTTATTTTGAATGCCGAATTTCTCAAGTCTTGAAAACATGAAAATGAAAAGACAAGGCAAAGGAGGGGCTGAACAAAAATTTCTCATCAGCAAAAATAAAATTTGGATGGCAGGAAATTTAAATTTAAAACGTAACTGCAAAGAAGCAGAGTGATGGTACATGGTGATTTTGACCCGTGATTTTCTGTCCTTAGCTCATCTCCATTCTCTGGACACCACTTCCTAACCTTTTCATTGGAAGTGGATTCAGTCCTCTGCTCTTCCAATCCTCTGCTGTTCACTTCTCTAGAATCGCGTTGTTTTTGATGCAAACAGTGTTTTTGATGAGTAATAGGATGAAAAGAAAAGTGGACCGTAACCAAATCCCTCTTCATGATACCAAGTTTCGGGTTTGATCCCACACGCTTTAGGCCATGTGATTGCTGTCCAAATTCAAAAAAAAAAAAAAAACATAAAGCACTTCACATTTTTTTATATTCACAGAATTAATTGTACAAAAATAAAGTAGAAAATATAAATAAAAAGACATCAAATTTGTGTTATATAGGAACAAGGAAGCCAGTGAAAAGGGAAGCGGATTCAGTCCTCTGCTCTTCCAATCCTCTGCTGTCCACTTCTCTAGAACGGCGTCGTTTTTGATGTAGACAGTGCAACTTAGCCCCCTTTTTTTTTTGAAGTTTCAAATTAATGGAGGGTGCTAAAAAAATACTTCAAGATACTGAGCGGTACTAAAAAAAATACTTCATGAGCTTAAAAAAATAATTTATAGTACTGACTGCTAAAAAAATATATATTTCAGTACTTGTCAGTATCCTAAAATATCCTTTTAATATCAGTCAGTACCCTAAAATAATTTTTTAGTATCATAAAATATTTTTTTAAGATAATAAAATATTTTTTCAGTATCAGTTAGTATCCGCATGTATATTTTTAGTACCAGTCAGTATCCTAAAATAATTTTTCAAGATGATGAAGTATTTTTTCAGTACCAGTCAGTATCTTGAAATATATATTTTTTTAAGCTTATAAAGTATTTTTTTAGTACCACTCAGTATCTTGAAGTATTTTTTTAGCACCCTCCATTAATTTGAAACTTTTCTTTTTTTAAAAAAAAGGGGGCTGAGCTGCACTATTTGCGTCAAAAACGACGCCGTTCTGGAGAAGTGGACGGCAGAGGACCGGAAGAGCAGAGGACTGAATCCGCTTCCCTTTTCACTGGCTTCCTTGTTCCTATATAACACAAATTTGATGTCTTTTTATTTATATTTTCTACTTTATTTTTGTACAATTAATTCTGTGAATATAAAAAAATGTGAAGTGCTTTATGTTTTTTTTTTTTTTTTTTGAATTTGGACAGCAATCACATGGCCTAAAGTGTGTGGGATCAAACCCAAAACTTGGTATCATGAAGAGGGATTTGGTTACGGTCCACTTTTCTTCTCATCCTATTACTCATCTTAGCTGTTATATTGAAATTTGAACAATTTAGATTTAATGTTTTATAAAAATATTATTTTTAAATATTTTTTAATCATTTAATATTTTATTAATATTTTTATAAAACATTAAATATGAACCGTTCAGATTTTAATCCAACGGCTAAGATAAGAAAGAGGATAAAACCGTAGTGAAACTCCATGAAGGGTGCATCTAATGCCACAAGACTGAAATTTTTTTGGGGCATTTTGTTTTTTCAATTTGTGTCATGAAGCTGTGGATAAAAGGACAGCACTGTCATTTAATTCAACGTGAAGTGATGCTTGTTGTTCTTTGGAGAGGGAAAGAATGTTACTGCTATATTATCTTCCTCCTCAACATTTTATAATAATCAAACCTCACACAAACAGAAAGTTTTCATATATAGAAAAATCATGAATAAATTCAATTTGATTTTCAAACTCCATATGTCAGCAAATGCATATTATTGGTTAAAAATTCTTCTAGATACAAAAGCTTACTATAATTGAGACGAATTCTTGAAGATGAAGTTGCTCACCACGTCTTCTTTGGATAATGATGAAGGAGGCACCCCACGTTGGGGTTGCAGGTCTCCCCATGTCCTTTATTTATTGGCATATTCATTATTTATAGGACATTTTTAACATATTTTATCTGAATAATAGCTACTTCGTATTTCACTTCATTCTATTATTGTACATTTATGTAAAAAATTTAATAATATAGCTTATGAATTTGATAAAAAAGAAATAAATTTCTTTATGCTTTATAAATAGGATTAAGAGATTTTTTTTTTGCCTGCTTTTATTTATTCATAATGATATATATGTATGTACGTACTTGCCCATTTACTTACTTTTTTTTTTTGTCCATTTACTTATTTAGTCAGCCCTCACCCAAATTCTTTTTTTCTTTTGATAAAAAAATTTAAAAAATAGGTTGGGTTCACCAACAATTTAAAAACATGACGAAATCTCTTCAACATCAAACCTTCCTTTTCTTTTGATTTTTTTGGGATAAGAGAATTGCTTCTTGTTAACGATGACCCACTTTCCATTATTATATGTATTTTTTTTTTCTTGTGTTATTATAAGTATTGAGATTTAATTTTATCCACAAATGGGGTTTGAGTTTAGTGGAAAGGGGTTTGCCTATCATAATGTGTTGAACCAATATTTGAATCTTTATTGGGAGAGGTAACACATTTAGTGCTCGAAAATATTTTAAATATATTTATCTCTAATAGAAGGATACATATGCTTAATAAAAATATAAAAATAAAAATTCTTTCCATAAAATATTACAACTAGAATTCGAGGGAAAAAAACTATAACCAGAAGACAACAAGGGGGACTCTAAAGCAATGTTTTAAAAAGTCCGATTAGCCATCGTGGAAAGATCAACGGGTCCATTGGGCCGTCCAGTCGAGCTGATTAACACATTTTTAAGCAAACAGGGCAGCCTTAATCTAATTTAATAATAATAAAAAAAGTTAACAAAGTCACAAAATATATCCAACAAGATAAAATAAAAAATACAATTTAACTTATATAAATAAAATTTAAATAAAAAATAAATTTTAAATTATATTAGTTGACACTATTGAAATTAAAATTGTTAAAATTATAATTATATTATGACATATGTTTTGGGCACCGTTTTTGTGAAGAAAAATATTATATATATATATATATATATATATATTTTGCTATAAAAATTTTAGGAAAGAGGTCGGATTCACCTATAGTCCAAGGGTATGGTGTTTAGAACCCAGTCTATAGGAGATACTGGCTAGAGAGTACACATGTTTTTATCTTTATCAGCATTACTATTGCTTTATAGACTCCTAGGACGCCTCCCTCAATACCTTGACCAACGCAAGGATCGAATCCCCTTCCTAAAAGTGAGGAAAAATTATATAAGTAGACAGGGCATCGTTTTTGCTCCAAAGTCCAAACATACATATGGGCAAGGTTTTTGTTTTGGGCTTAAAGCCGGAGCGTATAACCAGATGCCCAATTCAATGTTAAGCCCGTTTAGTTTTTTAAATTATTACTATAAAAACAAGAAATGATAGAGCAAATTTGGAGGACGCAGACCCCGGATACCGAAGTCCGTTCTACGAGGTCAAAGTCGTAGAACGCTGGGAGGAAAGAAGAGGAAGAGAAAGCAAGCTGGGAAGAAAGGGGAGGCCAAAGCGTGAAGAGGCCGAGGTATCGGGCTTTTCAAATTTACTTAGAGGACTCTGAAAATGGGGAGCAAGAAGAGGAAGAGGAAGGAGGAGCGACCCACTATTCATCCCAGGAACAAGTACTCTGAGAACCCCCCGGACTTTTCTCAGCTAGCTTCTCTCTACCCATCCTTCCAACCTTATGTCTTTTACTCTCATGACGGTCGTCCCAACATTGATTGGACCGACTTTAACGCCACCCGAGAACTCACCCGCGTTTTACTTCTCCATGATCATTCTCTTAACTGGTAATTTCCTTTCTTACTTGTGTACTGCTATACAATGCATTTGTTTTCTCGTCTGGATTTCTGTTTGTCATAATATCGTCTTCCGTTTGCAGTGCCAGTTGAACTAATCGGAGTGAGTTTAGTGTGCTTAATGCTTATTTATAGTGCCTAATTTCGGATTACATTCATTTTGTGTTTACCGAGCTCATGTTATCTGCTGACTCTGATTATTATTGAAAAATTTCCTCTTGTTTTATCCTGTTGGTTGTAATGTGTCAAATGGAGATTCTTAGTAATATTCTTTCTCTTGTTCATAAAGTGGAAGCAGTTAGTTATCTCATTTTTTATCCCAACCATTCTGCACATCTCTTTGTTTTTTTATTGCTGAATAACGTTAAAGAAGGCTGCGAATGAAGTCTAATTCTCTCTTCAGCAGCAGACTAATGCAATGTTTGACACAGGAAAATTGTCTTCTAGAAAGAAAATGGGGAATGCATTAATTCCATTCCATTTTCTTTATAAGATACACTAATTCTTGCTAGTGAAAGGATTGTGATATTCCAACAGTGTTCTCTCCGACAAATTATTCATTCTGTCTGGTTCTATGGAAGGGAAGCCTGTGTTGACAGTCTGTTTTGTTTAAATTTTTAGGTGGATTCCTGATGGGCAGCTCTGCCCTACCGTACCCAACAGGTCTAATTACATCCATTGGGTTGAAGATCTTCTTTCTTCTGACATCATTCCACATACCATTTCAACTAGAGATAAGGTGAGAGGATTTGACATAGGAACTGGAGCAAATTGCATTTACCCACTTCTTGGTGCATCACTTTTAGGCTGGAGTTTTGTTGGGTCAGGTATATAATCTTGAGCGGTATTGCTGTATTTTGGGTCTTTAGCTGGAGCTTCTATGGCTATTCTTTTTTTGGTAACTCCTGTGAACTTTGGATTTAGTACTAAACTTCACTCAAACGGCTGCAGATGTAACTGATGTTGCAATAGAGTGGGCAAGCAGAAACGTTCATAGTAATCCACATATTTCTGATTTAATTGAAATTAGAAAGGTTGAAAGCAATGAAAATGCTGTCTCTTTTGAAGGGTTTCATCATGGAGAGTCAGTCTGTGATGAAAGTAAGATAGATTCTGGTAAGAATTTTGGTGCAGAGGTACCTCCTGAGCCTTCATTAGCACCTGATTTGCGTTCCAACTTTAATAAGAATTACTATGGACCACCTATACTTCTTGGTGTAGTCAGGGATGATGAAAAGTTTGATTTCTGCATGTGTAATCCTCCATTTTTTGAAAGTTTAGAGGAAGCAGGACTTAATCCAAAAACTTCTTGTGGTGGTTCTCGGGGAGAAATGGTTTGCCCTGGTGGAGAGAGGGCCTTCATTACTCGTATTATTGAAGATAGTGCTGCACTTGGGCACTCTTTCCGGTACTATGATCTGTTTATGAAAAACTCAATTGCAATTTCCTACATTTCTGTGATAAATTGACTAGAAATTAGTATTCCTTCTTGTTTATAGTTGGTACACTTCAATGGTTGGGAGAAAGGCAAACCTCAAGTTCCTCATATCAAAACTTTGGGCAAATGGAGTCACTATAGTGAAGACAACTGAGTTTGTTCAAGGCAAGACATTCCGATGGGCGCTTGCTTGGTCTTTCTTGCCTCCAAGACAGAAGAATATATCAACATCTATTCCTGAGAAGACTAACATGTCTTTTATGCTTGAGGTATGGTATTTTTATCGCATTATTTAAGAATTACATTTCTTTCAGACTATATATAATCTTGCTTGTTGTTGTCCCATGCCAATTGTATGATAATGTAAATCAGGAGGGATAATATGCATAGAAAAAATGTCAAGAGACTGTATCTAATTATGCCATATAATATGTTGGGGCTGTTGGAAAACAAGTAATAATGCACTTCAAAGATGGTTACACGTTATATTGCATAATAAGAAACTATCTCTTGGAAGTTTTTCTATATGCTATTTCCATAGTAGATTTATGCAATATATCAT
Source organism: Acacia confusa (assembly GCA_037074495.1). Classification (NCBI taxonomy): domain Eukaryota; kingdom Viridiplantae; phylum Streptophyta; class Magnoliopsida; order Fabales; family Fabaceae; genus Acacia; species Acacia confusa. The sequence goes on along the minus strand of CM073502.1, from coordinate 37,246,246 downwards.
AATAAGTAAGCCACTAATTTAAAAACGTATTGAATAACAATCTAACTAGTAGTTTTTGGGATTCAAGTCACTAGTAGGATCGTGGGAGTGTGGATTTATTCAATGCTAGTTAGCTAGCTAAAAAAGTGTTCCTGATAGTTTGATGGAAATGCAGCAAGTTCTGAAACATTTTCAACTAATCTGTAAAAGGAGGCCACTCCTTTTTTTTTTCTTTGTTTAAGGTGAGCATTCGGTTTTTGCTCTCTTTGTTTAAGGACAACATTGTTGATCGAGCTTATGAGTCCAGGGAAAATTACAGCTGCATTTGTGTGTCAATTGCCAGCTGGAAAAAAGTTAATTTTCAATTTGACAATTTTAAATGTTTTCATTATTACGATATACATAAATTGTTGCCTGTAATTGGGCTTCTGTTGTTCTTTCTTATAATTTATATTCATGCTCGTATGATTTACCACTTATTTTACTCCTGTGGTTGGCTTGTTGCCTATAACATTTTATGTTGCAAATGTGTCTTTCAGCGACTTCAGCGACATCATGGTGCCATACATGTGTTGCAAGCTGTTGAGTCCTACTTCACTTTACATGGTTTACCCTGCACCCTGAATTCCTCCTCTTTCACAGTGGATGTAAGACGTACTGCTCTAACCCTCCCAATTTATGATTTACATTATGTGATGGCTGTTATGCTTAATCTCATTCATAGGTTGAGGCATCAATAGATGAGTGTGATTCAGTCTTGAAGAATGAGTTGCCACTTACTCATAGGGGTGACCAATCTAAATCGGGGAGAGAGACATCCAACGGATCAAGTGTTAGTAATGATAGATTACGCTTCCGTGTTTTGGTATGCTTCCATTTATTTACTGACTTGAGTTATGATAATTATTGGAAAAATTTACATTGATACCTTGCTATCTATTCCATACTAAAGGTTTTCCAACAAATTCCTGGGACGCTATTGGTGAAAGGTTCATTGCAAGAAAAGAGTAGCCCACTATCAGGTGTTTGTGCAACCTGTATTTCCAATTTTAATATATCTGCCCATTGTGACAGTTTTATTAGTATTTTGACCCACAGCTGACTATAGAGAGTTTTTGCGGTACACTGCACTTTGCACATCATTAGCGTTGTGTCTGATTATTTAGCTCAAGATACAGCGGGATACTTCTATTTCTCTGCACCTTGTTTTGCTGGTTTCCTGCATCTGAACTGCATTCATATATATGGAGCATTGAGCTTGTGTGAATGAATCATGCACTTAGTTATTGCTTTTTCTCTTTTGCAGGAGCATTCTCGTTGATATTTCAAAAAATGGAGGAAGATTTGCGGAGTAAATTTTGTATAGATAAGAAATAGCTTAGGATTTGATTTTCTTTTTTTTCTTTTTAAATACAAAGGCTATGAGCTCTTTACAGATATCATCAAAAAGCAAGGCCCCACACTCCAGGAGTATTCATGACAAGCTTAGGATTTGATTTTGAGTCATACATAGTTGGAGCTTACAGTTATCTACCGGACCTGGGTACCTACAGGTTACAACTGGAAGTTGCAAAATGATACTTTCTCCGGTCCTTATGGTTGGGTGAATATTAATAGGAATAAATTAAGAAAATATTAATAAATATGTGTTATATTTAAGATCAATATTAATTTCTCAATTATATCCTATACTAAGGAGGGAGTATATTAGAGTAGAGTAAATACTTGGTCATATTTTCTGTTTTTGGATACAAGTGTTAGTTTCAATTATTGGAGCGTTGATTTGTCTATGGGACGTTGATAGCTGGCAATTTCTGTATGGAAATATCAAATATATTTGCTTTGCTGTATTGCATTGATTGGTTACGTGACAAGTATGGACCTACCAATCTCTCTGTTTTTCTTAAACTATAGGACTTACTCTCCCAATCAATCACTGAAATCTGGCTCTTCAAAAGTATCAACTCTTCCAATCATATTGGCCTATGAACCACCCGCAAGATATTTTCTATGCGCTGTATGGAATTTGGAATTTTATACAATGTATGGGCACAAAGCTTGCATAGGTGGAATCACGTTTGGATTGTAGTTTATTACTAGCATATAAAGAAATAATTCCTCTCCAATTTGGGGCTTGATGGGGAAAATTAATGTTCTACCTTATCCTCTCAAATCAACAGAATAATTTGTATGATTCCCTTGTAATATCAGTTCGTTTACTAAAAAAAACAGGATACTAAGCCTGGATTTTATTTCATGTTTTTTTTTTCAAAGGTGATATCATTTTTTGCCCCTCAAGTTTATCTTTATTTTGATTTTAATCTATCAAGTTTCAAACTATACGTTTTAGACTTTAGGTCCCTTCAAAGATAAAATGGTTTAAATTTTTATTAAGTTATATGGAATGATTGAAGATTTTATTAAGTTATAGTGACGAATGTTTCTTTGTCAAACCATGTTCATAAAAGATTTAATATGTTTTTGCGTTGGCTGTAAATGAAGAAAAGCTATTGGGGTTATTTGTGGTCAAAAAATTCATAATAAGTTAAAAAGAAAGTTTTATCGCACTGCTATACAACCTGTAGTATTGTATGATAGTGAATGTTACGCTTTAAATGGATAACATGAACATAAACTGGGAGTAGATGAAATGAGGATGCTGAGATGGATGTGCGGTCATACAAGAAAAAATAAGATTCATAATGATCATATATGTAAATGAGTTGGAGGGGCACCTATAAAGGAGAAAATAGTATAAAACCGTCTGAGCTGGTTTGGACACGTCCAAATATTGCCATTGTGTGTGTCAATGAGGAGGGTCAATCAAACAGTAAAGAGCCTTGTAAAAGGAGGTAGAGGAAGACCAAAGCGAACCCTAAATGAGGTTATAGAGCGAAATCTATTGGTTAATAATTTGTCTAAAGATTTGATTTTCGATAGAGCACAATAATGTCATGCAATCCATATAGCTAACCTCACCTAGTGAGATATAGCTTTGTTGTTGTTGTATGGTGGGAAAAGTTTCGAATAAAATAAAGCTTTAAAGGTTTAAAACCTATGATTTAAGACTCGAGGGACTATAATCAAAATGAGAGGAAATTTGAGGGAGTAAATATTATATTAACGCTTTTCCATATCAATATAAAGTTAATCGCCAGGACCATTAAACCAAGCTAGGTTAAATCAAAGCTTAAGGTTTCTTAATTTTTCTTTGTAAATTCAGAAAATGTTTAAAGATGATGGATTCTTTCGTTAAGCTCTGTCGCCAAGAAAACAACAAAACAAAATCATTGATGAGCCTATTCTTTTTTCTTTTTCTTTTTTTAACAATATGAGCCTATTCTATTTCACTCACCCCACAGCTGGCATATTCGACTAAATATCCAATTTGGTCATGCTTACCACTTTGATGAAAATTTGCTAATCACCCATATTTATTATTAGATTGATTATAAACAGACCAGATTTAATTTAATTTTTATATTTTAAATAAATTTTTATTTTTTATATTTAGAATTATAAATAAAAAGAATCTTATAACTTATAATATCACTTTTTATAAAAATGAATTTATTATTTTAAAGATAATAAATTAAACAATTATAAATTTAGATTGTTTAAATTAAAATTTAAACGATTGAGATCTTCACTGAAAAATATAATATTTACAGATCAAAAGTCTACACAAAATCAGCCCACACCAGATCTATCTTGTCCCATCAGACTCTTGAATACTACTCAGAAAGAGGGATTGGGAGATAGATGGACCATCCTCTCTTTTTAAACCATACCTCTCTTGTCCTACAAATAAAACATATGTATTAAATTTGATTAGTTTAAAAATATAAATTTAATCAATTAATATAATATGTATTTTCTAAAATACTTGAGTCATCTTCCCTTATTCTGCTTGCCACTTTAATTATTATTTAGAGAGTACCAATAAAGATAAATTTGGAAAAAAAAAATTGACAAATACTCCCTTTTGTCTCTATTATAAGGTACTAACTAGTAAATTCATTTGGTCCTTTTTATAAGGCATTTATTTGTTCCCAATGAGCATTAATTATCCTTTTCCATGTATGCCCCTAGTTAATGAGGGTAGTGGGTGAGAGTAATAATTAATAGGATATTAGAATTTAGTGTAATTAGTAGGAGTAATATTGGAAATTATTTAAATTCTAGGATAACTTTATTGACTTTAACTATTTTTATTGGTATGTGAGAATTATTAGTTGGTGCTTTATAATAAGGACAAGAGGAAGTAAATACTTTTAATATTTAGAAGGTAGAACTAAGACTAACTTTCTAAATATATTTTTTTTATTAAGGATAGGGAAGTATTAAATGAGGCTTTATCAATTTATAAGTCACTTGTATCTAAAAAATTTTATTCGAAATATAAATTATTTGTAGGGTACTAAATGAGTTTTTATCAATTTTACTTCTATTCACTATATTAATATATTAATAAAAGAGAGAGGGCTATAAATGTAGAGATATAAAAACCCTTTCATAATTAAGGGCAGATCTAGAAAAATCAATCTATTTAATTTTTTTTTTTTTTAAATTTGCGAGAGTGTGATAAATATTAAATATATGGGTGGTATGGTAGCTCCCAACAGAAATAAATAATTTTACACGACACAAGTAATCGTGAGACACGTAACAATTTACAAAGAAACCTGTTGCGGATCTAAATTATGGGCCCACTATGAGGATAGCCCAACAAGCAATATCTATGGATAATCACAATAATCTATCCAAATCAAGAAGATCAGAATTAATCCATCAATATCCCTATCAGGATCCCTCAAATCAAGGATCTATCATTAAAAGATATCTTATATCTTTTAATAATAAGATAACGCTAACCCATCAAGATAGGGCCCAGGTATGCCTATAAATAGGGAAAAACCCTAATAAGGTACACACGCTCTAACCCTAGCTCTTCAATTTACACAGAGCACACACCCCCACTCCCTCTGGCTAAACGCCTATCTGTATATCGAACTACGTGGACTTTGATCCCTCTCAAGGGTACGTAGGCCCTGGGATTTAATCCTAGGTCAAGTCCAAAATATCTTGTGTTCTTATTCCAAAACATTGGCGCCGTCCGTGGGGATTCGGTAAATTTCGTTTCCTACTACCAACAAAATTTAAGAAAAGCCCTAAATCACTGATAGCAATTGAAGAAGGGCTGAAGAAGAAATAGATAATTTTGGGAGATCAAGGTTTTCACGGTAAGGACAATGGGCATTCAAGACGAGATCCGAGGCTCAAGTTCAATGGCTCTCTGGAACGCTTTCCTGGGTTTCTCTCTCTCATGCCCTTATCCCCGTAATATCGTTGCTAACCGAAGGATGATTCCTGGATTTTCTCTGATCGTCAAATTCCTTTGTCCTTTTCGGGGATAGTTTCGAAGGGACATAAGGATCAAGTACATAACTCAAGCTTGGGTATGATCAACCACAAAAATTTCAGCTAAGGTACAAAAACCAATTACAGGTTGGTCTCAAGCCCGATGTTATATTCTTCGAGCCCAATATGAGTCTTTGAATAATGAGTTTTATAAAGAGAAAGAAACCAAAACGTCTTCAATAAATGTTTATTTCCTTCCTACTTGCCATTTGTTGGTGATCCTTGTGCTACAATTCGATATTTTTCTGATTGGAGTCTCGGCTTTTCGATCAATTCTCAATTGCTGGGGATTGATCGACTTCGTTGAGAAAATTGGAAAAAAGTTAACGTACAAATTCTGCCATATATGATTGCAATTGGCAATTTCCTTGTGGGTTCACAATGTTGTTTGCCTTATGCCTCCAATTTAAGGCTATCAATATTTTTGATTCCTCGAATGCGCATATTCTGCATATTTATTTCTTTCTGGAATTGGTTCATTGCGAATTGGGTCACAGAGATCACAACTCCTGTATTTTTTCTTTGCTTGAAGATTAAAAAATTCTTCCCTTATAAACACCATCAATCTTCGAAAGAGCCTTACAAGAAATTTCTTAATACTATTTTATGAAAGTTTTCATCAGTATCACTCTCAGAAGATGAAATTACATATAAATCTAGTACAACTTCAGTATAGAAGCATATGTTGCGATGGTGGCATGTTCCGATCCAATGGCAGTTCCAATTATATTTATTCCTTTCATTGATAAATCTTGGACCAGCTAAGTTCATGACAGGTTTTCAAGTCTTTCCAATCTTCCAGAGTTGTTATGGAAGTAAGCAGGTTGGTTTTGTCAGTGCTGAGAAGCTACACGCCTTCGGCTACAAACCTAGTCACTTTAAGGATCAATGATGGCTTTAAAGATGATAAGTCTTCCAAACCTGAACATATGGAGTTCTCAGCACTTACAAGACTGGACAATGATGCTTTTGGATCAAGAATCCTCGCCATGTTTATAGGTCTGCAGTGGGTCTTTTAATTTCTGAGGAGTCAAGAAAGTTTTGAAGCCAGTGCATTGCCAATTCTCTTGAAAAGAATGATTCAGGAAAACGTGATCATCATTTCTCAATATGTGGATCTGTATCTGAGCTTCGTAAGAAGAGACTAGAAACGCATTTGATTTTACACTCAACTACATTGAAGATCATGGGAGAAGGTGGAGTACTCCGCCATTAATTACAGGAAGCATAGTGCAGTTTTGACAAATGCAATAAATGTCTCTCAAACCAAGCAGATTGCTGCAAACATATCTGTTCTTGAAAGGGCTTGTGAATTGTTTCGTCAACATGCTCTTCAAGTTACGTGGCATATGGTTCTACAATCCACGAAAATGTGAAGTGGTTGCAAATCCTTTTTAAGCTGATAATTGAGCGAACCAATGGAGGTGGATCTATAGTCAACTTCCAAAAAAAAAAAATATGTTTGAAGGCAGATCCCTTTTAAACTGAATCTAGTTAAAAGTCGGACTCCTATAAATATTTGAAGGCGGATCCCGGTTAAACTGAATCTAGTTAAAATCCGGGCTCCGTGTAAATTTTTGAAGGCGGACCCCGGTTAAACCGAATCTGGTTAAAATCTGGGCTCCACATAAATTTTTGAAAGTGGACCCCGATTAAAACTGAATACAGTTAAAATTCGGGCTTCGAGTTGCGACAACAATACCGCCAAGTCTATTTAAATGATTGAATTTGGGTAAACAAACCCGTTTTCATAAATCATATTGTAACGGTAATACCTTCAAATCTATTTACATGCATGAATCCGAGGTGCACAAACCCGTTTTCATGAATCATGTCAAAAGTTTACTTATATGATTGAATTCGGGGTAGAAAAACCCGTTTTCAAAAATTATAATTCCGAAATCTCAGTGTTATTTATTTAAATTTGTGCTTCCATGATCAATTTGGAACTGGTAAAACTGAGTTTGAAGAATAGTTAAATCCGTGCTCCTTAATTGGACCCCGGATAAACTGAAAATTATACAGTTAAATCCGTGCTCCTTAATTGGACCCCGGATAAACTGAAAATTAACAGTTAAATCCGCGCTCCTTAAATGGATTCCGGAAAAACTGAAGATTATACTACAGTTAAATCCGTGCTCCTTAATTGGACCCCGGATAAACTGAAAATTATACAGTTAAATCCGCACTCCATAAATGGACCCCGGATAAACTGAAAATTATACAGTTAAATCCGCGCCCTATAAATGGACCTCGGATAAGCTAGTAAAACTTAAAAAGCTGGGGCGACGCGAACCCGGCTCCCATAAGATTTGTTAACAAGTCTTATGAACGTTACGATGCGTCGGAACGACAATCTGGGATGATTTGACATTGTCATCACTGATCCTGATCAGGTCGAAATGTTTAGGTTCTTACTGGAGTCAGTTAAAACCCGAACAGGTGACGATTAGCTATCACCACAGATTATCACTTTGATTATAAATCCAAAGTGTTAAGATGATTAAATCAAATCGTCTATTGAAAATCCTGATTATTAATAAGCATGCCAGTTTATTAAGATCGGTCGAACATTTAGCGGATTCTGCGTAATATATTAGTGACTTTGGCCAAGTCCTGTAATAAGAACCGAGTTTCATATTCGGCTTGGTTTCCTGAGCCGAGTTGTTTACTGGATTAGTCCCTTTATTCACGAAAAAACAAAATAATTTCGGTTTAAAGGATGGAGAAAACAAAATGATATTGGGCAAGATTAAAGTGTCTTTATCATAAGATCCCGGAATGAACCAGGGAATAAGGTCATTACAACTCGGACATGAAGATCCAGGTTAAAAAACAATCAATGCACCCCGGCAGCCTAGAAAATGGGCCTACCAGGCTGGGGGGCAGAAAGTGGACAGCTGTAAAGTTGCCATGAAAATATGAGAAGAGGGAATGAAAGCCCTTATGATGTACATGAATTTTCAAATACTATCTTGATTTTTTGAATAGTGTTAGTCAAAAAACACATTATCAATAACCAAGATCGAATAATGCTATCTTGGTTTTTTGAATGTGGTCATTGAAAAAACATGTTGTCAATAACCGAGATCAAAGCAAATAAGAACGAGGACAGTATGAAGGATAAACAAATCCGTCCTCAGAAATCATTAACCCGGAATCTCGGGTTCGAAGAACATAAACCTGGAATCTCGGGTTTGAAGAATATTAACCCGGAATCTCGAGATTAAAGAATATCAACCCGGAATCTCGGGCTTGAAAAATATAAACTCGGAATCTCGAGATTAAAGTATATAAACCCGAAATCTTGGGGTTAAATTATATGAACCCGGAATCTCGGGTCAGCACACAAGAAATCCCAACAATTACAAACACCTGGTTCAACTTGGAAAATCACCACATACTGGCAACTCAGAGATCTGAACTACCAGGCTGGGGGGCAACAGAGTGGACAACGAGGAATTAATGAAAGAACATGATTATCAATAACTGAAATTGATGCAAACCAAAAAAGAAATCAAGCTCGGACAAGCATTCGAGTTCGACAAAAAAGAAGCAAACCGAATGATTTGCGCAAAATAGTAAGCATTTTATATTGATTGTGATTTACTTACATATTATTAAATGCAGGAACATAGATCGGGTAATTATCTCGGGAAAATTGCTACAAAAACAAGCAAGACAATTAGTACATCCCGGCAGCCCAGAGACCTGAACTACCGGGCTGGGGGGCAACTGTTGCGGATCTAAATTATGGGCCCACTATGAGGATAGCCCAACAAGCAATATCTATGGATAATCACAATAATCTATCCAAATCAAGAAGATCAGAATTAATCCATCAATATCCCTATCAGGATCCCTCAAATCAAGGATCTATCATTAAAAGATATCTTATATCTTTTAATAATAAGATAACGCTAACCCATCAAGATAGGGCCCAGGTATGCCTATAAATAGGGAAAAACCCTAATAAGGTACACACGCTCTAACCCTAGCTCTTCAATTTACACAGAGCACACACCCCCACTCCCTCTGGCTAAACGCCTATCTGTATATCGAACTACGTGGACTTTGATCCCTCTCAAGGGTACGTAGGCCCTGGGATTTAATCCTAGGTCAAGTCCAAAATATCTTGTGTTCTTATTCCAAAACAAAACCAAAAAGACAAGAGGACATGTACTGATGTACATGGCAAAAACAAATACAATGAACTGAATCACAGAGGTGCACAACAACGGCAACGTGAAATTGGAACCCAAAACCCAAACAAGAATGAAGCCTTGTTGCAGATTCAGAACGTAGCAGCTCAGGCTTTGCCTTCAACCCTTGCATGAGTGAACCCAACGCAAGCATCCACAAAATCTTCATCTATAAAATCCGTAGAAAATACCTGTAATCTGTCCCCAATCCCCTTCGAATAACACTGCGATATGAACAATCTGTTATAGGCATGGATCCTTTCCGTCACCGGTTTCACGCACACCACTGGGTTATCCGCCACCGGCGTCACCGTATTCTCCACCCTGTAAAAGTACTTCCTCGACGTCGCCGGCGGCTGCTCCCCTAAGTACTTCAAATTGCTCTCGAATTTTGTCGATGGCAAATCAGTCTCAATCCAGTTATCCTTCAAATACCCAGCACTCCAAAGCGGACTACCTGCTCCCGGACGAGGCGATTTTCTCGGCTTCCACACACATATGATCCTCTTCGGTAACAATTCCGCTATAGACTTCTCAAACACGTGATCGTCCTGGTGTATCAGGAACTCGCCTAGCTGATCGACCAAGTACTTGTCGAAATCGGGGGGGTCTTCGTGCCCGAACTCTGTTCGGATCTCCAGGATTATGATCTCCGATTGGGTTCCCGATAGGAACTTCTTGACGTCGTTGATGACGACGTCGACGCTGTAAGTTTTGAGTATGCCGTGGCAGACCCGTCGGTTCTGCTCGATCCGGATGTCGAGGACTCGAGTCCCCAGGACGAGCTGTTCGTAGATTGATAGGGATTGGCATTGAGCGAAGGGACGAGTGATGAGAGGGAATCCGATTTTGTTCGTGGCAGAATCGTGCGTTCCTGGCCACACAATCGTGTTGATATGAACTTTCTCTGGATTAAGCTCAGACATCCAGTTTTTTCTATCTTGTGGTCGAAAATCAGCCCCAGGGAAGTCTTCGCCGAAGATTTCGAGATCAGCCAGAGCTTTCTTCTGCGTCCGGATATCCTTCCTCCGCTCGATTTGTTTGGAACATCCAGAACCCATGTTCAGGGTACAATATGAAGAACAAGATGGTGATGGTGATGTTGATGATGAGAAAGAAGAGGAGGAAGAAGAAGCAGAAGGAGAATTGCTAGTTCTTCCCCATCAACGACTAGGAAGCTGATGAAGGAGATGAATTGCTTTGCTGATGTTGCTAGGTGAGAGTATGAACAGGCAAACACAAATAATTTATAGAAAACAACGAAACAAATGAAGAATTATTGGTGAGTGGTCCTCGGATAATAAGTTATGATTTTCTGTTTTATTCACGTTACTTGTCTGCATTGTCTTAATGGATTGTGTAGTTGACACGGGAAAACGTATTTAGCGTATAAGAAATAGTTTAGTTACACTTAATCTTTTAATTATAGACACATCAAACTAATTACAAACCAAGGTGTAACCACTATATATAATATAATACTCGTTATTTCCTAATGATATTTTCTTTTGTCGAATTTAAAATTTGATCATTGCATGCACAAATGTGAAAATGTAAGTAATGCCTATCATGTAGCGAGTGTTGGAACAAATAGTATGATTTGTATTAAACAATTTGAAAACAAGTTTACAAAAATACATTTAACTTAATTAAGTTGTAATTATGTTAGATTGGGTTGCGCGTGGTGCGGGTGAGTCAACGTCATGATTGGTGGGGAGGCATAGTCGAGGGTTTATCTGTGTGGTTAATTGGTCCACTTGGCTTAATGGATGTTCAAACTTTCATTGTCTTCTCGTGTATGATCGATGTCTCTCTATATAGTTATAAATAAAATCATCAAAATTAAAAAAAGGAGCTGTAATATATCAAATAAACCATTGTGAAAACGAAGCAAACACGGGGGCAATACAAATGGAGAAAAGAATTCACCAACTCCTTGTGGCTGGTATCGCATTTTCATTCTGTCGGATTCCGCAGCGCTTGTATGACCCAACTTTTTCAATGCTTGTTTAAAAATATACTTTCTGTCAGATTCCGCAGCAGTTGGATGGAAAGAAAATGGGGAGAGAGAAAATGAAGAGAAGAGAAAATGTGAAAGAAAATGTTTTTCATATCATATTTGAAAACTAAACAATTTAGTGTAAAACGTTATTTTTAAAGGAGATAGGATATTCTTATTACCACTTTATCTTACTATCATTTGATTACTATTTTTTTACTGTAAGATCTATATTTGATCTAACGATCCTGATTTACCCTACTTAAAACCTTTTTCCTTCTCCACATTTAGATCTCTTTCTTTTTTGTTCTCTTGATTGCCGATATGCGTTTGTGCTTCTTTCCCAATCGGGTACACGATTAACGACAGCTCATTCCAAGTCCTGGAACATTTATGCCAAACTTAAGAAAATTCATATTGAATAAATCTAATGGAATAGAAATCAACACAATTGAAGTACCACAATCTTATTAAAATAAATGAAAGACAAATTTTCCCAGCAAGCAACTGTATTATTTGGGAGAAAAATTCATATCTATAAACGCCCATCAAAGAAATTCCGCACACAAGAACATACCGAACTGCGAATAGAATACTCCTCGAAGATTCTTATTTCAGCCTCAAAACCCATCCCCCCTCCTCCTCCAAGCAACGATAATTCTGGAGTGGAGTTTGAAGGAAGAAGGAAAACGTAAGAGAACGAATCATTGGTTCAGATAGGACTAGTTCGGCGACAAGTGCCACCGTACTCCATCTACCCCATCAAAGAACAGTGGAAGCATTTGTATCATAATCGTATACCTGATTAAGGGAAAGAAGCATGAACTCAACAAACAGTAAAAACAGATCGCATCCGGCGACAATCAAGAGGACGGAATGGAAGGGAAAGAGATGCAAATGTGGAGAAGGAAGAAGGTTTTAAGTAAGATAAATCAGGATTGTTGGATCAAATATAGGTGACAATCAAGAGTACGGAAGGGAAAGAGATGCAAATGTGGAGAAGAAAGAAGGTTTTAAGTAGGGTAAATTAGGATCGTTGGATCAAATATAGGCGACAATCAAGAGGACGGAAGAGAAAGAGATGCAAATGTGGAGAAGAAAGAAGGTTTTAAGTAAAGTAAATCAGGACCGTTGGATCAAATATAGGCGACAATCAAGGACAAAAGGGAAAGAGATGCAAATGTGGAGAAGGAAGAAGGTTTTAAATAGGGTAAATTAGGACCATTGGATCAAATATAGACAGCAATCAAGAGGACGAAAGAGAAAGAAATGCAAATGTGGAGAAGGAAGAAGGTTTTAAGTAGGGTAAATCAGGACCGTTGGATCAAATATAGATCTTACCGTAAAAAAATATGGTAGTCAAATGAAAATGATGGTAAGAAATGAATAATTTTTTTAAAATTAAATATAATAAAAAGGAAATTGAATCCTCTCGCCATGGAGAAATTTCCAGATATTTACATCTCATTTGGCGAATCGAAATGCTTCCTCTTGAATCAATGAATTCAAACAACCTAATCCATTCGACATCCCTAAACGCCAATCGACAAAATAACCCCTCATGGCCACCAAAATTCAATAGACAGAAACAGAATACACAAATCTCAACGACAATGGGTTGGGACGAAAACGCTGGAAGAGGGAATCAATGGAGTTAACATATCAGGAATGAGATTTTGTGGACATTCTCTCGTGGAAGGACTCCACAACAACCCAGTTCTGAAAAATATGTCCCCTCTCCTTCTCTAGCTCCATCGTTACCTTATCCAGTTCACGATTTCTGCCACTCTTTGCCGGAGATGGTGTCCTCAGCCGATTGGGTGAATCAGAATTTGGACCTCTTCACACCCACATTCGCGCGACAATGAAGAAGAGGGCGAGGGCATTTGCGGAATGCCTGTTTTCTTCTCTAAATCTCTCCATATTTGCAGAGACAATTTGGGGAGAAAATGGCCAACCCCATTTTCCCCTCCCACTTTTTTTCCCTCTCACTTGCCCATCCGTTTTCTCTCCCACTTTTCTTTACTCTCAGTTGCACATCCCATTTTCTCTCCCACTTTTCTTTCCTCATCCAATCAGGAGAAAACTCCTTTCTCTCCCAACTTTCCTCTCTACTTTTCCTTCCTTTCCCATTTCCTCTCCAACCAAACGGGGTTAGACCTTTCAGCTCACCCAAAAGTGGGAAATTATTCAAGGGAAAATGATTTATCTACAAATTTCTCATGTTCACACGTACTAATTTGATTTCTACAAGCAACTCATCAGTTTAATGTTTTATTCCGAATAATAATTTCCATTGCTTTACATAATGTACACGTACTACATAATTAAATAAAAAGATAATACTTAATCGTGTTAGTTTAGCCACATCTATTTTTTTTTTGCCAACATCATTTGGATTAGTGAGAAATTATTAATATTTGGAAGAAAAACCACTGTACAAAAGAGCAAAACTTTGTCATCATTGTGTAACTGCACTCTGGAGTATAGCATAGCAAATTAAAGCATGTAACAATCAGTCTATCACCAATAATCTTTGCAAGAACACTTACCATCCTTAAAACAATGAAAACGATTATTATCTCTCACTATAATTTCCCTACCCACAATTCTTGAGATGAACTTGATGGCACTATGACAATCTCCACATATCCTAAGATTCTTTGTGATTCGTATAGGGACTCCTGGTGGGAGGGCTATGAGGCCAAAAGCAAGAGCAATCTTCTCACTGTGGTACCACACTTCTAAATCCTTCTCTTCTTCTTCTAAATCAAAGAGTGATAAATTCGTATCAGGTGCATATCCTGCTTCCTTCATCTCCCTTCTCAGATTACTTAACATCGCCTGAATCTCATCGTTCCTTTCGTGAACATTATTCTTTTTGGCTCGAAATATATGAACTCGGTTCTTCACAGTGATCCAACTATAACCAGCGCCCTTCTTTATACCAACATCTTTCATATCCTTCCTGATCAGAGTGGCCTCTTCCCACCTGCATTAATCAATTACCGGTTTCAGTTTCAAATGAATGACCCCAAATTAGTCATCAAATGTTTTAAGAATAAAAAATACTACCTTCACTCCATAATATAAGAATTAGTTGGTGATTGGATTTTGTCCTTAATATAAAACAAAATCCATTTTGTTTCCTAAATTTATAATTTTTCTCTGAAGTATTTGATAGAGTAGCTTTTACTGATCAGTCCTATAGGAGAGAATTAGCAAAGATATACGAAAGAGGAAAATCACTTTCAGCTGAACAGGGCTTTGACCACAAGTTTTGATCTTTTGGGATAAAGATACTGAGGGTTAGAGTGTTGCTAAAAGAGGGTTAAATTGGGGACTCTGAGTAACTTTTTGGCTCTGATTTAGCTGTTGCTGTGAGTCGGGAGAGACAAGACTTATTTTTGTAATCCGAGTATGGTTAGGAGAGTGGCTAGCCTCTCAAATGCTAGCAGGGGGTGGAGGAAGGAGGTCGGTCTTCATCATATTTTTGTATCCGATTTGGTGTATCAGTGAGTTATCAGCTGTAATTTTTCCTTCTGTTCATGAGGAGAAATATTTTATGGAATAAATACCAGTTTCAACAATATTTTCCAAATATTTTCCTACTATTCTATCTTGGGCTCTATTAGTGTCTCTATTAATTGTCCACGTTAAAAAACTTTTAAGGATAGTATAGTATTTTAGGAAAATCAATCTATATTTGTTACAAAAAACTAACACAACTAACTTTTTTAATTCGCCCAAATTAGTTAACTAGCTCTTATACTAAGGATCCTGGTAGTAAGAACTATCTACAGCCACCGAAAGATGATTCATCAATATGAAAATATTACCTTCCAGCAGCAGCAAGCATATTAGAAAGCACCACATGGTTGCCTGAGTCCTGGGGGTCAAGCTTAAATAAGTTATCTGCAGCAATTTTTCCTATCTCTGGCTTCCTGTACATCTTGCAAGCCCCCAATAAAGCCCCCCAGACTGAAATAGTGGGAGGAATTGGCATTTTCTCTATAAACTCGTATGCACGCTCGACCAAGCCAGATCGTCCTAACAGGTCTACAATACATGCATAATGCTCTGCACCTGCTTCAATTCCATAGCTTTGTCTCATTGACTCAAAAATCCTCATCCCCGTCTCCACTGCTCCAGCCCTACTACATGCTGATAATACAGAAACTAGTGTAACATAACTTGGTGCCATCTCAGGCTTACTTGATGTCATCTCCCCAAATAGAGCCAATGCCATGTCAGCATCACCTTGATGAGCATATCCACTTATCATTGCATTCCAAGTGACTAGATTCCTCTCAGGCATTTCATTGAAGACTTGCTCTGCATCCACTATACTTCCACATTTTCCATACAAGTCTACGAGTGCGCTACCAACAAAGATATTCTCCTCAACACATGCTTTCACAGCAAGTGCATGAAGTGACCTGCCCAATTCCAGTCCTCCAAGCTCAGCACAAGCACTAAGTACACACGACACCATGAAGTCTGTTGGCTCAACTCCTTCTTTTCTTGCCTTCCGGAATACTAAACATGCCTTCTCTTCATTATTGTTTTGCACAAAAGTAGCAAGCATAGAGCACCAAGATACATCATTCCGCCAGATAATTCTATCAAATACCATTTCAGCAGATAAAAGATCTTGACATTTTCCATAAAAATCAATAAGCCCATTTGAGACAGATACATTCTCCCCATATCCACTACGGATTATAAAGGCATGTAACTGACGTCCAAACTCCAAGTTTTTTGTGTGAGAACATGCATTCAGAAATGCACAAAATGTTATAGAATTTGGCTCCCCACCCACACATAGTAACTTCTTAAATGTATGAAATGCATCTTGAGACCGGTTGTCAAGTACTGCATTAGAAATATATGCATTCCATGTGGCTACGTTTTTTTCAGGCATTTCATCAAACATCTTATGAGCTTCAACTCTAAGACCTGATTTGCTGTACATATCAAAGGCACTGCATCCAACGAATACATCACATATTTGACCAGCTTTCACTGCAAGGGCATGAACTTGTTTTCCAGTAAACGGCATATGCAAAGAAGCAGAGGCTTTGAATACACAGGGGAAGGTGAAGTCATTTGGCTGAATAGACTCACGGCGCATATTAGAGAAGCAGAGGAGAGCAGCAGCAGAACGGCCATTTTGGACACAACCAGAAATGAGGGAGGTCCAAGTAACAACAGTACGAGCATCTGTGAGTGAGAGAACACATAGTGCTGAGTTAAAATGGTCAAGTTTGGAGTACATGTTGACCAGATAGTTGCAGAGAAATGAAGGGAGAGGATTATATAAGGTCTTGATGATCTGCGCATGGACGGCACGGCCAAGTAAAGAAGACTGAGTTGAAACAGCAAAATTGAGTAAAGAACCCAACAGGTTTGAAGGTTGCAGCATCATAGGTGATAATGATGAGACTAAGTGGAAGCATGTTCTGGTCTATTTGTTTGCAAAGAATCATCTGAATCGCTCACATTGCAGAACATGGATAACTTGAAATTCTAGACATTCAGCTTCCTTCCTGTAAAAATAGACTTCCAATTGGCTACAAGGTGGCCCATTGTGCGGACGCTGCACGTAACTCTAATTTTTATAATCACCAGATCTATACAGCTTTGCTTTTCATTAAAACCAAAAAGCTATTGACAGAATAAAAAATTCAGGCATATACCCTTTGTAATTTCAATATCACTGATACAGGAAGTTCAGGCTCGGAATCTAGCTTTATATTCCGGCTAAACACAGAAGGAACAGAACCTATAATTAAAATGAACAGGAGTCAATCACTACTAATCATCTGTGAAAGTCCCTAGTTATATCTTGAAAGTATGCAAACATAATTTTAAGGATCTGGATGAGCCTTGCATTGACCCTCACGGCGTTTCGTTGATTACTTTTTCTTCAATGACAGTTTTTGATGGCACTGTGAGCTGTGACAGCTTTATTTCTTTCGCAGTTTCTCTTACCGAAATATGAACTAGTTTCCATATTGTGTGTGTGTATCTCCAACGAACTGAACATCAGACAGATTAATTCCCAAAACAAGGAACTTATGTATTTGCTTAATTTGCAGAATTAGTGCTTCTTCTTCTTCTTTTTTCCCGGGACTTCAGCTTATACATTCGCAGACACCATTGTATTCCATGATATATAATCCATCTCAGGCATTTTCTCGATCAATTTCCTTGCTTTGGTTATCATCACTATTTTGACACACCCAGAAAGCATATTATTCCAAGAATACAGATTCTCATTACCATTTTATCGAACACCTTGCGAGCTTCAATGTGATGTCCTCACCTGAAGCACACGCATATTAAATGGTTAACTAAAAGGAGTTGTGGAGCGCTTCAGACCAGTTAGGTTCAGATGAAGAGGAACAATATTGCCCTCTCTGAAAGACTTGGTAAGCGAACGCCTTTGACAACAGCTTACGTTTCAACGATGGATTTGGCGATGCCTTTGCGCTGTCTCTGCCTCTCTGGTTTCAACTTGTGGATGGGAAACGAGGGAAATACCAGTGCCGACAAAAACATGAGAAGAGTTTGATATATCATTCATCATCTTGCTGAATTGAAGGGCAATAGTGGATTCATTAAGGCAGCTCCGGCCACCATGATTGTTGATAATGGTAAACGAAACGGGGATCAGCGCTGTAACAGGGCAGTAGTGTTTGATATATGGACTAGTAGTAGTTTCACTCCTCGCTATGTTCGGTTAGTTAAAGGCAAGAATTGTCTTGATTGTTTTTTTAAATGAGTTAAAAATATTTGTGTGCTGTTAAACTTTAGAAGCATTCACATTTCGATATATCCCTATTTTAACTTACATATTTTCATATCTTTTTTTATAGGATTGTTGTGTTGTTATTGTGATTAAATGTAATTATCATGATTATTTTAGATTAAAAGGTATATATTGTATAAAAATATGTCATAAAAAACTAATAAATTATTAGTTGGGGGTGATAAGAGGCTTCTTCTCAGAGAATACAAGTTCAAATTTGAGAAACGCATTTATTGGAAGATATGAGAACCTTTTGCCCTCTAAATTTAAGTCTAGTTTTAGGCAAATTTACACCATGATTGGAACCGGTACATGTCATCCTATTAGCTATACGTTTTAAATGGTCCATATTACCATCATTTAAGCCCAAATGACATGCCTTCTTTTACCCAAGAGAGCAAAGGATGCCACCAACAATTAATTAAGGGCAGATGAGTGATTTCATAAAACCTTTCTCCTAACCATTTAAGAAAGGTGCTACGTCAACTAATGAAGGGTATGATAATTATCGTGGATGATTTTCTCATTAACAAACACCTACATGGTATCACCCAACAAGCCAAAAGAAGAATTTAGCATCAATGAACAAGCTTTTAGAAAATTCATGAATCTAGGATACTATCACTAATCCTAGTGACAGGAATCCTTCACAACCTTGTATTCTAAATAACCAAGAGATAAGTAACACCACTTAATTCATCAAATCAATTTAGCTACCTTCGTCCTAGAGTGTGTTTGATTTGAGGAGAGGAAAAAGAGTTTAAACTTAGAGACTAATAATTAAGTTTTTCTAGGTCTCCCCTCCCTTCCCTCAAACCAAACACACCCTAAGTTAATTAAGATTCCTAAATCATTTCCTAAAGCATAAAAAACGTAGCTCTTACCTTTTCTAGTCAAATTATGAAACCTTCTTATCTTGTACTTAAATCTAAGGCATTTAGTTTCCTATTTTGGAGCAAACTTGACCACCACTCAATTCCTTTTCCATGTAGTGACTAGGAAACCTTGGGAAACCCTTATAAACGTTATTAAAACTGAAGCCCTAGTAATCACAATCAAATTAGGAAACTATACTAACTTACTCTTAAAGCAAATGCCAAAACTTTTATATTTTGTTCCTTGTCTTGTTCAGCCATCTTCATCACCATTATGACCAATTAATTTCATTCAAAGCACATTAGGAAACCTTATGAAAGTGTCTAAAAGTGGGCTGCCAAGTTCACCTTTCATTCTCATGTAAAATTAGGCCATCACTTATACTAAACCCCAGAACACTCAATCCTAAAGGCTACCACTTATGTCCTAACTTATTCCTATATAAATGGTATGTGTTGGAGGCTCAAAAGGGAGGATTGGGATGCCAAACCCATGAGTAGTATTTCTCTTGTGCTTCTTGGAATAGATGCTATGGCTTGAGCTTGGGAGCTTCAATTAAGAGGGTGTTTGCTTTCCAATTAATTTTCTCTTGAACTTGGTGATTTTCCTTTGTTAGGAATTATTTTGATTTGAATTGAGATCGAGATTATATGTTATGATATTTGTTAGTTGGATTATTACGGTTTGAATTGACTTGTTTGACTTGAGATTTGAGTTTATTTATATATTGAAATACCCAGCTGAACACAAGAGGGGGTGAATTGGGTGAAAATAAAGAAAAACTTGAGATCTTTGAAAATCTTTTTGCAATTCAGTAAAATCAATTTGTATGACAGTAAAGAGTTATAAAAATTGTAGACAATCATTCAAACATATATGCTGGAAATAAAGGAGATTAAGGAAGATAATTGCAAACTGAGATTTATACTGGTTCGATCCACTCCTTGACCTATGTCCAGTCCTCAAGCTCCACTTAAGATTTTCAATCCACTATCCTCTTATTTATCCAGGCACAAGAGAAGCCTTTTACAAACCCACAAGTTTACCCAGGCACTTGTGAAGCCAAATCTGTCACTGAGATTCTCTCCCTTACAACCCGTAAGGATACATTCAATTTCTCATTCAATATCACCCAACCTTGAGTATCTCTCAAAAAATATGATTTACAATGAATCTTCCCTCAAAGTAGTAAATGAATAATCATTGAAGCACAATAGAAATCATTTCACTCTTTCTATGATAAACTATGAAAGCATGAAAAACAGAGTGAGATTTAGAATTCGAGCATTATGACAGTGCAATCTCTTGCATCCTCTTTGTGCGTTTTGAATGTGGCTTTATTTATAGATGAAGATGATTTGAACGTTGGAGAATATGACTGTTGTAAATAGAGCCGTTTGAGAATATAGCTGTTGGAAACTAGCCGTTAGAAAAATGTACTTTTTGACTTTACAGCTCAACATATAAATCTTCATGTAATCCTTCATTTGATTATCTGAAACATTTACACAAATGATATAAATGATGTTAAGAAGTGTTATAGATCATTTGGGTAAGCATCTAGATGATCTTAATCAAAAACGAGATTTTCGACTTGTTGGTTTTTTTGAAGCGAAGGTGTAAATTCGAGTTTTCATTTGGATACTCGAGTTTTGAGCTTGTTGCATTACTCCAAATTCCTCTCTATCTAATCAAAACTCGAGTTTTGATTACAAACTTGAGTATTGAAAATCCTCAGATGTTTGTTGCTCTCTGTCTGAGCTATACTCGAGTTTTTATTTGTAAACTTGAGTTTTCAAATTGTTCTTGACTTTGGTTGCTCTTTGACTTGATATAGGTCCATATTTGTCAAACCACTTATCCCCATATAGCTCTTTGAGTCTTCTTCCAAATGCAAAAAGAATGAGCTCCAAACTCATTGTGTTTTGTTTGTTATGATCCAAAGAATGAAGATTTTTTTTACCAGCGTTTTTGCAACGTCCTGAACTGACAGTCAACTTTCGAAGACCATATCTCTCTGGTTTGAAATTCATTTTAGTTGGATAAAGTCTTGATGGAAATTCTTATGAGTCTTCTTTCATATGCCATCGATTTCAGTTCATTCCGATGTATACATTGTGAGTTACACTCAAAACATAGAAACTTGGTCTGATATGTGGCGTGAATTCTTGATACAACTTTAGAAATTCATATCTCTCTCATTTAAACTTCTTTGGGCTTAAAACTTTGTCAAAATGACACATTGGAAGTCTACTTTCATCCAAAATTGGTTTCACCTCAATCCAATCTTTAGTTTAGGAGATATCATCGAATTACCAGAGTTCGTCCAAGTTGATTGTGAAACAAAGGTGAACAGAGTTGCTGATGAACGCTGGAAACTCGAGTTTTCATTTGGAAACTCGAGTTTTCATTTGGAAACTCGAGTTTATTGGGTCCAGAGACGCCAGAGATGTTGAAGACACTCCAAACTCGAGTCATTAAGTTCCAAACTCGAGTTTTGACTCGGGTCTAGAGATGCTAGAGACCCTGAAAACACTTCAAACTCGAGTATTAAGTTCCAAACTCGAGTTTTGAGTTCCAAACTCGAGTTTTGACTTAGAAACTCAAGTTTTGACTCACAAACTCTAGTTTTCTCGTATTCCAGAGATAAATTACTGCAGTAAAGTAGTAAACTTGAGTTTTGACCTGGAAACTCGAGTTTTCTTATTTAGAACTTGATATTTGCTTGTTCTAATTTTGAATTGAACTACTCCAACTTCTATTTAATTGTGAAGACTTCTAGTATCAATCTAAGGCCTTGAATATTGATTTTCTCATTCTTTTTTACAAGATCTTCTCTTTCTTTCTTCTCTTTAATTGGTCATTCTCCACAACTCTATTCTTTCTTTTTTCTCTTCTTTTGAAGATTCTCCTCATTTACATTTAAGCTGATCTTGAACATTGATATTCTCATTCTATCCATCAACTTCTTCTATCTTCCATCATTTCCCATCTTGATCATTCTTCGTCATGAACTCATTATTTTCAGCAAGTTTTTCAATATTTCCTCTTCTTCTTGAACTTAACATTTTCTTCAATTTTTTCTTTCTGAAATCTCTTAACTCCTTCTTGTTCTATAATTCAACTTCTTTTTTCTTTTCTTCTCTTGATCATTTGACTCTTCTTTGATTCAATTTATTTCTCTCATTCAATACTTCTTTTATTGATCTTCTTCTTGGTCATTCTTCATAGATGAACTTCACATCTTTATTTCTACATTAAATCTAAGAATTAGTCAATGAAGAAAATAAACATAATATACAAGTTTTTTGTTCTTACTAATGGTATTTATATAAGATATCATCAAAACTAATTATATCTAACATATATTTCCATTTGCACTTATTGAAATTGTTTTACTTGGCATGTTGTTGGGTATAATAATTGACTTGTGTTGCTATTGAGTGTCTCAGTGAGCATTCATCATGAAGGAAGCAAATCTTATTAACTCAATTTAAATTGCACACTAAGTTGTTATCTAGTGTTTATTAGGACAATTAATTGTTAAGAATAACTTGATTCAAACGTTTTTTTTTTATTACAATTGGTGAATTAAGTAACTCCCACATCTTTAGACAAGCTAAGATAGCTAGAGGTTCATTTCCAACAAGCATTCCATCATATCATTCCCTAAATCCAATTTAATTTCCTCATTCATCATTTTTATCAAAAATCCAAAAGAATAGTGTTTAGGCTGTTTTCCATCATTAAAAAAAGAAAATCAATTTTAAAATCCTTTCAATGTTTTAAGCACTTGGTTTAGCTTAGGAATTAAATAAAATGCTCCTTAAAAAAACATGACCCCAGTTATGTCTTTCACTACATAACTTGTCGATTTTAATTTAACCTAAGGTGATTAAGTTTTAAATCACATTTATTTTATTTTGGAATCGAATAATGCCAGGTGGCGGAGTATTAATTACTCTAAGTTGTGCGGAGTCTTAGAGGTGGCTTTTAGAGTCTATGAAAAGCTAGCTATTCCCAAATTAATTGAAGTAATGAAGGCCTGAACCATTGTGCTAGAAGATTATCATCTCATTGTTAGCACTTGTTGATTCTCACTATTCCATTAATTCATATCTGTCCATTCTATTTTTATAAATTAAAATACCAAAAAAAAGTAGTTTAGGACCCATTTTAATTCCATTTGCGAAAGTAGTTTATAGCTAAAAATAACAAACCCACTCTTTCATTTCTTGTTAATTTTCTATACTTAATTTATTTGGAAATCATTTTTATTTTCGGCTCCATAAAGTGATCACGACGAAGATTGTACTGCTATATTGCTGTATTATTCGGTATTTGAATTCCCAAGGAGACCAAAGGGAGTCAACAGAGTTGGATCACATGAGTTTCAAGGTTTGAAAGTAGGAGGCTTCCTAATCTTAGTTGCTTGCTCAAACCCATAAGCAATCTCAATAAGCTTTGCTTCAGAACCTTTCAACCCTCCAAAGTTAATGCCAAATGGAACTCCTTCACCGTCATATCCTGCTGGTACATTCACTCCTGGAAATCCTCCAATCGCCAGAACAGGAGCCACACTTGATCCAGGAGTCACCAATGCATCAAGTTTATAATCTCTCATCAGCTTTTCAAACCCCCGCTGAGATAAACTAGCCAAATTGGTCAATGCCACTTTCTCAATATTTCCAATCCCATTTGTTGCCTCAGATGCCAAGAATATATCCTGACCAAACTCCTTGATCTTCTCCTACATAATACACATTCAATTTTGAAAAGATTTTATATCACATGTATCCTTTGAAGGACAAAACTTAGGTCAAATTGTTTACCTCTATTATTAAGTTCTCGAATCACACTTGTTATTTTACTATTGTTAGTTGTTAAATACATATATACATTTAAATTCACCTATGGACTTTATCTTATGGATAATACACAACTTGACCTAAGTTTTGTCAAACATTGAAAATAATTTTTATTTCTTTAGTAATACAAACCAGATCTGCATTATTGATGTTGAAGGCAATGATATCTGCCAATGATCTTACTGGTGAGACAACCAAGTTCTTGAGATATGCATTAAGGGATAGTTTGAACTCGGCCAACAGTGCTACTGATTCCCCACTTGCGTTTGGATTTAATATGGTATTTATGTTTGCTATTTCAAGATTATCTACTATGGTTGCTCCTTCTTCCCTGAAATTCTTAGAAAGTTATATATGATGTTAATAGTTTGCATAAGAATGAAATAAATGTGTGTGTGTTACTGTCAAAGCTTAAAGGGATGGTTGGTCACCTTAGGGTTTGAAAATGCTTCTGAAAAATGAGAGTGATATTGGTGTCATTCAAAAGACCAAAGAATGGGTTTCTTACTATTCCCACTCTCTTCCCTTTTAGCCCATAACGGTTAAGATATTGTTTAAAGCCACCTTGTGGAATATATTTAGACCCAGCTGCAGTTTCAGGATCATTATAGTCTAGCCCTACAATTACAGCATCTGATACTGTCCTGCCAAGGGACCTGCCAAATAAAAACTATATGTTAGTATGTCAAATGGTGCTTAGGTTTTCAGCAGAAGTTTAAAGCCTAACTTCATCTTAACCTACATATCATTCTCTTGAAACATCAAACTCAAGTTCCTAACATTTGGTACTACCTCTTACAAAAATTATAAAGTCAGAGTATTACTCTTACCCAACAGTGTCCTGTCTGGGAGAAACAGGAATAACCTGATCACGACTAGTTAGGCCAACGGTTGGCTTGATGGCTACTATAGAATTAAAACTAGCTGGACACAAGAGTGATCCATCCGTTTCTGTTCCAAGTGACACTGCAACCATATTAGCAGCAGTCGAGATAGCTGGTCCACTGCTTGACCCACACGGATCTGCAGATAATACATAAGGATTCTGCATATCCACCGAAATTATGATTCAAACTATGTCAATGATACTACCATCCACAAGTTCAAAACACTTCAAAACAACTAATCCTTGCTAGAATATCAAGAAAAGTTCGACTAAAAAAAATTGAAGGTATATAATGCTAGGTGAGTCCTATCAAATTAGTTTATGCAAATTTTTTATCGAAAGACAAACCTTATATATATGGTCTAAAAATCGAATAATTCTAAGTCGGGTAAGTAAAAACCCGATGATCTAGTCTAACTTGAGGTGGTCTGCTCCAGTCCAATATAACTCAAATAAGCTTTATAATGAAATGGGATAAAACTAGTGGGTCTAGTTAGACTAAGTTCTAAACCAAGTATGGTCTAGCCTAAACTTGGCTTAGAACTAGACCAGATTGGACAATGGGCTGTCTAGTTCAACTCGAGGTCTTGTCTAGATTAGACCTTGGGTTGGTGACTAACCTTTTGGTCCATGCACATTCCTAAAGTAGAGTAAAAGATTAACACAAACCTTTCCTTGGCCACCTCTGGCACTCCAACCATTAGGAAGAGTGAGAGACCGGAATGCAGCCCACTCAGTCATGCTAGCTTTTCCAAGTATGATGGCTCCATCTTTCCTCAGCTTTGAAACCACACCAGCATCGCAAGGCAGCACCGAGCCGAGCAAAGCGAAGGAGCCAGCCCTGGTGTTAAGCTTATCCTTGGTTCCAATGTTATCTTTGAGAAGAATTGGAATTCCATGCAATCCAAGCAATGACCTTGCTGCTTTGATCTTGCGCTCATAATCAGCCTTATCAGCTTGAGCCAAGCAATCTGGGTTCACCTCTATCACACCCTTCAGAACCGGGTTCACTCTCTTGATCTCTCCCAAATAGTACTCAACTAGCTGTCTCGATGTGAGCTTGTTTTGCTTAAAAGCCAATTGGATCTCACCAATGGTTGCTTCTTTAATGGAAAACTCTTGTGCAGTAATGGTGTATGATCCAAACGATGATAATATGGCCACAAGAATTATCAACATTGTTAAGAAGCCTTGTGACGTTAATGTGGAAGCCATTAAAGCTCTTGCTGTTCTATACTAATTTTGCAACACTACCCTGCAATTTATATCCCTTGGAATTATATTGTTAGGTAATATTTAATATTTGGTCATAATTTGTAGAGTTTAAATTGGTCTTTTTCATGGACCAAGGAAGACAGTCATTAGTAATTAATCCTAATTATTCTATACTCCTCTGTGCTATATATAAGAAAAAGAGAGAATAAATTTTTTTGTCTTATTTATAGGGGCAAAGAGATTTTTTTTTTTAATGAATGTACATTTTCACTTTTTTTTTTAATGTACTGTATCCGGTTCACAATATAGGGCATCTAAACTATATCACAGGAAATAAGAAATGACAGTTAAGTTATTTAATATATCCTAAAATGTAAATTTTTTCTACTTTTACCCTTCTTTTGAAATGTGCTCAATTTTATTAGGAATGTTATTTTAGAGAGGGATATAATGAGTGAGTGAAGTTGGCAAGTGAGTATAATCACGGGGACAAAACAGGAAAAAAAGAGCAATAATTAAACTGAAAGCTACTTATATTCTGGACTATGTCTTCTTTCTAGAAGTGTCTTATATTATGGATTGGAGAGAGCATATTAAATAGGGAAAAAGTTGGAAGGTTGTTGAATTTTTTGGAATGGTTAATGAAGTTTAAGGCTTTTTCTGATCTATGTAAAACATGTTGAAAATGTCTTGTACATAGGATCAGAAGAGTATATATTGCATCAGAGATTCTTAAGGTTATATAGGAGCATTTGGGGCAAAGTGCTTGGTAGAAATATTCTACGAGTAATGAGACCATAGTATGCATAGTTGTAACCAGAAAATTTATTTGGTCAATAAATAGAGGGAACCACTTTTCCTGCCTTTCCAAAGGAAAGACAAGGGGAGCTTGTTCGTACGCACGAGCTCCAAGCCTTTCAGATCTAGATCTGGACAGCCGAGATCGATTTTTTTTTTTTTAGTTTTTATCTTTTTTCTACATGAAAAAATTATTTTTAAGAAAAATGTTAGTTCAAAGATCAACTTTATTTTTGGTTCCCTACCCATTAAATTTTTTTTTTTTAAAAAAAAACTTTTATTTCGACCGTCCAAATTAAATCTAGACGACATGAAGCTCATCTGTATGGACGAGCCCCCAACCTTGGAAAGGCAGGGAAAGTGGTTTCATAAATAGAGTCTGAGTTGGTCTCTTTCATGAACCAGGGAAGGCATTCATTATTAATTAATCATAATGATCGTAAATATATTACAGCAGATTCTTCTGGTTACATAGGAACATTGAGAACGAAGTGGTTGGTAGAAATATTTTACGAGTAATGAGACGTTGTCACCAGAATAACATGAGGAAACAAAAAGGAAAATGTCAATGGCCGGTTAAGTAATGCATTAGCCGGCATTTTAATAATTAGTAAATATTTATGGTTTTTTTTTTAAAAAAAAAATTATTGGAGATGGTATCTTCCTTTGTAGATGATAATGGATGCTCCAAATGGAGGGTTTATGAAACTTTGTTGCTATATCGCCATGTGTACTCGCAGTTTGTTGTCAGTACTGTGCTTGAATGGATCAATAATTGTATGAACAAAACCCAAACTGATGTAATTCATCATATGAATGAACAGTTTAATTTGAGAAAATAATATCTCTATCTATTTTCCCCTCATTTGATGTATCAACCATTAGATTAATGTTAGAGATTTATTTTATTTATCATGGTAGATTTTTATTATATTTTATCTTATAATAATATTTTTATATAGTATTAAATCTTAACCATTGAAAATTGATCTGATTGTGAATACATTAAATAGAGAGAAAATGGAGAGAGTGATCAATGGAGACATTCCTTTCCCACTTTATTAATTCTCCATCTAGTCATTTTTTTATAAGGAACAACTATCAAAATCACTTTTGCAATGTGAGTTAAAAGTAGTAAATATGTATTTTATGTGCCATTCTTTTCAATTATACCCTTACTAATGTAGATGAAAGATAATGAGTAAAAGTTTATTATAAAATGATAAGGATCAATATATATTTAACGAGGGTAAAAGAAAAAATATTAGTTGGATGTTCAAATAAAACTGAGTATGGATAGTTTTATTAATGATGGTTGATTGTTGCTCCACACACATACAGAGATATATATATTCTCCTTTTTGACTAATTAAGCTATGAATTTATAATAACTCTTTACTAACTTTAAATTTATAACTATATCCTTCATGTCTTTAATACAAGATATTTTATCCAAGGATTAAGGTGTAAAAATACACATGTAGTTTTCCCAAGAGTACATCGAACATCAAGTAATTTTTTTGTGTGCAAAAGTGACTATATGGTTATTAAAATAGTGTAAGAATACTCATTGAACATTAGTCTGACTTTTTTTTATATATATATTTTTAAGGCTGACATGGATGATAACTCAGCTAAATTTCATCTTATCTGACAGTAAAAAAACTGGAGAAAATTACAGAAAATGACAAAAATATTTTAGAAATTACAATTCAACCATTTTCTCTTTAATTCTTATTCTCTCACCCAATCTTAATCTTACCCATTGGGCTGCCCATCTCTACCTCCTCACCACTATTGCTGCCTTTGTTTAATTTTCAAAACTATCTAAGTCCTTTTTTGTAATTTTCTCTAGTTCTCCACTAGTCAACTAGGATGAAATTTAGCTGAGTCATCGTCCATGTCAATCTTAAAAATACAAAAAAGTTAAACTAATGGTCAACTAACGGTCAGTAGGTATTTTTGCTTCACTTTTGTATTTTTTTTTTTTAAAAAAAACACTTGGTGTTGGGTGTATTTTTGAGAAAACCACATGTGTATTTTTGCACTTTAACTCTTTATCTAATTTGATTAGATTAAAAAAAACTAAGTTAATTAATATGACATATATTTTTTAATCCACCTCAGTCATCTTCCTTAATTCACTCACTCATTCCATCTCTATTAAGGGAGCATTAATATGAATAATTTAGGAAAAGATTGAAACATATATCTTATATCAAGGATCAAAATCAATTTTCTAAATATGTCTATTTTAAATTTTTAATGACAGGAGTGAGGAACTTGTATAGTTGTATGTTTAGAAATGTTGCTATATTATTACAAAAATGATACTCCTTCTGATTTTAAATATAAGACAAATTTCATTTTTTTTAGAGAAATTAACGATAAACAAGTTACTTAATCTTATCATATGTTACGTATCTTTAGATTATATATCAGTTTATAAGTTAGACAAAATAGTTTAGAGAAAAAATAACAAATATAAATATTTTAAAATAGTAATTTAAATAGCTTCCTTAATGCTTTATTAAAAAAAGGCCAATTCCTTATATTTAAGAGTGATGGAAGTACTAATAGACGTTAAAGGGGAAATTGGAAAAAATCCCCCAAACAATGACTAAAAGCTCTCATGCGTTTATCAACTAATTCTTTATATTTTAAATTTAACTAGAGTGAGTCTAGCACGTTTATACAACACTCAAGGAAAAATGAATAATCTATACTGTTTATATGTTATATATTGATTATTGATTGACAGATACTCCTTTTACTCTTAGGACTTAGGGAATTTTGTCAAAATAATGTTAATTTAAAAAAAAATTTGCAAAATCACGTATTGTGTAAACATATTGTCAAAATAAGGTAGTTTGTGACGCCATTGAGCATGTGGCATGACCACGTGTCATGCCACAAGTGGCGACGTCACTTGTGGCGTGATTACGTGGCACGCCACATATAAAAAAAATAAATAATAAATAAATAAGCGCCCTGCAAAAAGCTATCTCAGGGCAGCTTTATTAAAGCTGCCCCGAGGCAACTGTGAACAGGTAGGGGCGTGAAATTTTCACACCCCTACTGTAATTATTTTTTAAAAAAAACATAAAATTTCTTCTATATTCCATCCGAACCCACACTTCGAACACACACAAATTCACATACATATACATCAGTAGAAGCAGAAGGAGAAACGAAAGAAAATCAATCTCCATCCACCTGTATGACTGGTTTGCACCAGTCGAACATCGCACGGCATTGACCGAAGGTCCAAAAGGTTCGTTGTTTTAATTTCTTTTGGACATTGACCGAAGGTCCAAAAGGTTCATTGAAAAACTACAACTTGCAAGAAGTGGATGGAGATGAAAATTATGGAGACTAATCTATATGTATGTGAATTTGTGTGTGTGTTCAAAGTGTGGGTTCGGATGGATATATATAAAAGAAATTTTATGTTCTTTTTTTAAAAAAATTATTGTAGGGGCGTGAAACATTCACGCCCCTACATGTTTATAGTTGCCTCAGGGCAGCTTTAATAAAGCTGCCCTGAGGCAGCATTTTGCAAGGCGCGTATTTATTATTTATTTATTTTTATGTGACGTGACACATAGCCACGCCACATGTTTAGTGACGCCATCTGACGTGGTGGCACAAACTATCCTATTTTGGCAATATATTTGCACAGTACGTGATTTTGACAATTTTTTTTTTAAATTAGCATTATTTTAGCAAATTTTCCTAGGACTTAAGTAGAAAGTTGTACTTGTTCCTAAGTCTGTAAGACCTGTAGTACCCTATATTTATTATATTTTCTTAGATTATTTAAATTTCTAGATTTATAATTTAGGGGAAAAGTAATCAATATAATTATATGTATGACGTTTATTTGAAATTGGTCCTGAATTGTAAGCTTTTAACTATAATTATTTTGTAAAATTCAATTTTTTTTTTCACTAGAAACAAGGCGTTGTAAATAAACGAGTATTTATTTTTATATCTCTGTATAAGTATATATGTCATACATTTACAGATTTCCTTACCACACACAGGATTAAATTACCCCCATGTTTAGTTGACTTTGATTAGGTATAATACCCCCTCATTTTAACCAAAAAAAAAAAAAAAGAGTACTTTACCCCCATTTTCTCATGTAGAAGAAAAAGGCCTCATTGGTTATTTGGCTCATTCCAATTTGGAACTCATTTCTTCAACTTGTTCATCCCCAATTTTCCCCAGAGTTATTACAACCTTAAGCACAAATCAGCAGTTCTCCAACAGCTTACATATTGTTTTAAAATAACACATAGTACACTTCAAAATAATCAACATATCATTGAAAATGACATTGGTGTCTATAGCCAAGTTTTCTGGGATACAAGGAAACCTAACCCATATATCTTGACAAAGAACGAACAAAACAACTAGTAATAAATATCTTGCCAAATATGTAAATTTGTCGACAGCACATACTAGTCTGCAAAACCCAGCATTGAGATTTTACACACAAAAGAAGTTTATACATTAAATGGAGAAAGAAAATTTTAAAAAATATTGCCGCACTTGGCAACAAGAAAGCCACAAAAGCTACAAAACTACCCAAGTTATCAGAATAACTAACAAAATTTTATCACTTCAGTAGTGTCTCACAGAGAAAGATCAGAGTCGTGTTGACAACTTAAACTTGGCAAAAACCCGAGGTCTAACATCCTCACATCCCTTTCCATCTCATAACAAAAATGTGCAGGGGCAAAGGTAATTCACGGCTCTTCAGCTTTTTCTTCAACAAGTCCATTCTCAACTTTCTCAGCACTGCAGTGTAAGGTAGAGGATTGTGAGTGTAAAACTAGTCTAAAAAACAATAACAACAAAAGAAGGAACTTTGTCAACCAAATTGTGCCCGATACATGGAAACCGGCAAAAAGATGCCAAGTCAAATGTCGCCAAAACTCAGCTAAGGTTACAATAAGGATCATGAAGAGAGAGCAATAAAGGAGGAATTCATAATTTCAATATGCTAAACTGCTACAACATGTAAAAGACCATAGAAAAATGACACCCATCAAAACAACTATTGGAATAATTCCATCCCAATTATGGCTTCTAAAACAGGCCAGTCACAATAAGCACATTCATTAGCAGGTAGGACAACAGCAATGTGCAATATACAGAGCAGCGTATGACCGGCTTATAAAGGTGGAATATTCATGGCATGTCACAAGAGTAGCAGCATATTAAAGCCAGCAACGCAACATGGCAAAAGAAGAGTTTGCATAATCCAACTTGAAAAGGTCCTAAGCTTCTCAATAGCGCAAAGGAAGCACAATAATGCACCGAAGAAGCCAACACATCCATTCGTGAGCATATAATACTAATATTCTAAACACGTAATAATTAAATTACTAAGTTGACAAACCTATTTGGACGATTATCGACAGATTTAGTCTTCCTCCAACTTCTCTCAGTCTGATCATCAGGAAAACTAGCACGGCCACTGCCAGCCCCAAAACCCCTCTTTCCAAACCCATCCTTTTGCTCTACCGTGCCCTTAATCTTCATTTTCTCCAGTTGCTCATCAATCTTCTTCCAATCTTGCCCTTTCTCTGCCAAAACCTCCTCCCTTGGCCTTGCCTCTCCGAATGGACTTGAGCCCTTTGGCTTGGTCACAGTCCCAGAACCCTCTTGGTTTTCATTATCCACAGTCATTGATCGAGGTTGCAAAACAAGTCTCGGTCTAACACTTCCAGTCCCACTTCTCTCATTCCCACCATTAGATTCCACCTTCTTCCTGTTCCAATTATCAGAATCAGCACCACCACTGGAACCGAATCCAACTTTCCTCTCCCTTTCAAATCCACCGCCATTAGAACCAAATCTCCGTCCCTCTGATGGCACAAAATTCTTCTTCGATGCCCAGCTGTCCGACTCGTCCGCTTTGGAAGGAGAATCAAAAAACCGTCCTCTATCCCTTTCCCTCCTCTCGAAGCCGTTTCCAACTGTAGATTTTTTCGCAGCAGCCCAATTATCTATTTCATCGGCTCGCGAGGGAGCCGTATCCCGATTTGCTTCCCTACCAAACGAACCAATCCGCCTTGGCTCATCAGAAACCCTAGATGAACCCCATCGAGAATTGGAGGACTCGTCACCGCCATAATTCCTATTAGGCCGGTCCGACGAACCATATGACCTAAAACCACCGCCAAGTCGATTCCTATCACGGTCAAGCTCCTCGGCAGTTCGCTGGCGAGGACCTGTTGGCAGCATCATGATGTCTTCTTGTGTGAAGACATCGGATTGAGGGGTCTGAGCCGGTTTAGCGCCTCCAAAAGAGGAGAACTCAGCCAAGGAGAGGGTCTGGCCTTTCTTCTTCTTGGGTTTGGTCGCAGCGGCAAGAGAAGGAAAAGCAGCAGTGTCATCTTCTTCCTTACGATGAAGAAGCTCCGCTTCGTGTTCCTCGGAATCCAGGGCCCAAGCCCCAGGCTTAGACCAGGCAGATACAGTAGCAGCCATGGTTATCGCAGTGTTCGTCTCACTCTCTCGTGCACCTCCTTTGAAACTCTGATTCGCCCTCGCTTCGTTGCTTGTGAGCAAAGCTAGGCGATTGTATACATATATATATATATACACGGAGATCAAACGGTGGATGGTTTTTGCGTATGATTGTCGGGCTTATCAGTTATCACATATCCTGTATCAAAAAAAGTTATCACATATCCGAATAAGAACCGGAAAGTTTAAAGCGATAAACTGATAATTACTGTCCCAAAAAAAGATAAACTGATAATTACTGACTAATCCAACCAATAAAAAAGAAGGAAAGCTTAAGAGATATTTAATTCGTGTTCGTTTTAAATATGTATTTTTGGCAAAATTTTTAAATATGTATTACAAGAGTGCATGTAAGTTATTTAGATTAGATTTACATAATTAAGATTTTTGATAAAAGTAAACGTGCACTATTTTATTTTCATTAAATTGTATTTTGTTTTCTATATCATATAAAATATCTTTTGACTCTTCTAACATTAATTATTGTTATACTCTCTCTACTCCTTATTATAAAACAAAAACTATTATTTCTAATAAATCAATGAATGGAAGTTAAGTCATTAAATTGATAAAAATTTCTAATTTTACTTTTATTTTAATGATATAGATTTAAAAGAATTTATTAAAATATGGACATAATAGGAAAATAGTGATAAATGAGTTAGTTAAAAGTAATTGATATCTTATAATAAGAACAAAAAAATTTGGTAAATTGTATCTTATAATAAAGACCAGAGAAAATATAAATTAAAGAGTTAAGGGATAAAAATGCCCCCAAGTTTTTAAAAGGGGTAATGTTGCCCACCATTAAAAATGTTAATTTTAATTGTCAAAATTGACTAATATGTACACCTGGCAATCAATAAACGCGGACTTAGCTCCCATTCACTTCCCTTCCCATCCTCTTCTATCATCTTCTTCATCTCAACTGTTGGATTGAAATATGAACGGTTCAGATTTTATCTTTTAAAAAATATTAATAAAATATTAAAAAAATAATATTTTTATAAAATACGAAATCTGACCCATTCATATTTTGATCCAACGGTTGAGATGAAGAAGAAAATGAGAAGGGAAATGAATGGGAGCCACTTCCAATAAACCCACCTCATCATCCTACATCCACAATGCCTCGCCAACTCTCTGTATTCCATTTCCGATGTGCATGTGAGTGACTAGCGGTGATGATTTCTAGCAAGAAAACACAAACGCCTCTGTGAAGTGTTAACCAATCGGGAAGCAGGGATTTTTTTAGACACAATTTTATTGGGCAAACCAGGCACAACCAATGGTTCTGATTTGGACCCGTTGTCGTGCATTTTAGAATTATACAAATTGTGATCACATAATAGAGTGGAACAGTTAGTGCCATCGAATGATATTCTCAAAAATTGTTGAAGGTTTATAGTGGCTATACCTGAAGATCGGAGCACTATACCTGAAGATCCTTCCGGCAAACTATCATGTGTTGCCATATGACAGAAATTGCCATATCCATTTAAACCAAAATAATAGCTAGATTGTAAAACTTAAAAGTTAACTTTATATATTTAAATTAAAATGAAGATTGTAATTTGTAAAACTTATGTCATCTATGATAAATTCATAGGTGCAGATACTTATAAAGGTTGTTTTTCCCCCCGCAAAAAAAGATAAGTATGATGATATATAGCTACTAGTAACAGTTTTTATGGATGACACTGATAGCATGTATGTGTAAAGTGTTGAAATTTTTATCATCATAACTTGTTATTCTAACTTTATTTCTTTATAATTTTTTTTTTTTTTTTGCCCTTAGTGAAGAAGTTATTGCTTTAACTTTATTTCTTTAAAAAGATACAAAAAATATTCCTTCGATCATAAATATATAACATAATTTATGATGCAATTTTACACGAAAAAATATCATATATTTAGAATTTAGGACATGAGATAGTAGTATTTTTTAGTTAAACGGGTCCAAAGGCTTGCCCTAACCCGATAGCATAACAGTTGGGCTTCAAAATTAAGGGGATTTAGGGAAGCCGGGTCTAAACGGGCCGGTCTTTATTCACAACTCTAATAAGTACCAAGTGTAGTAATAAGAACAACTAAAGCCATACAATAATGAAATGAAAAAAGTAAGGTGATAAGTGAAACTCCCTAATCCTAAAATATTTAGAGAGAGGACCTCTCAAAAGATTATAGGGGCTTCACTACAAAAGTTGCAATCACTATAAATTATGTAGGCGTGGCCCCTAGATTGTCTTACAATTTAGTGGATGTTCCAAGTTCTTCCTAGTGACATGCAGA
This sequence comes from Acacia confusa, assembly GCA_037074495.1. NCBI lineage: Eukaryota > Viridiplantae > Streptophyta > Magnoliopsida > Fabales > Fabaceae > Acacia > Acacia confusa. The sequence continues at coordinate 37,210,353 of CM073502.1, read as the reverse complement.
TGTTATTAGCAACATCGCCTATAAATAAGATAGATTTGAGTCATGCCTGAAGACACTATCCTTAAGAGCTATTTTGTAACTATCGATAGATAAGAAACAACACTTCCCTAAACCAAGTGAACCTTTCCTATAAAAACAGGATGAACAGAACTACAGAAAGTAATAAAACTTAGTAAGACATAACATAAGAGGAGGAGGATAGAGAAGTTGCTCGAAGGCTAGAGCATGTACCCAAACCTTCGGTCTTATGCCCCTTTTATAAGTCACGTATCATCATAACAGTGGGCACACTTAAACACATTTAAAGATAATTAATTTGTTAGTTGATGTACATAAGTAAAATCAAATGGGCGGTTACATAGTTACAAACACAGTCAATGATGATTAAAGAATTTGGTTACAAACACTAAAGACTCATAATGATTATTAGAGTGATGGATTAATTAGACGGATATTTCCTATAAAGAGTGTTTAGTACCGCATTTAACTTTCACATAAGAAGGGGAGAAATTTCCGAATTTCAACTATGTTTCCTTTGATCCATTGTTGTGTGAGTAAACCTGTCTCTCCTCTTGTCTCATTTACTAACCCAAGATCATTTGTTGTTACTTAGACCCCACAATCCTATAGAATGTGGGACTCTTCCTTTAACACACCCACACACATTATTAAAAACAAAACTATAGCCCCCAACAGTGCATTGAGAGTTATCTTACGCAGTGCAATCTTTAACAACCGAAATATGAGCTAGCTATATGCATTTAGAACAAAAAAATTGAACAATATCTCAACGAAGGAAAACATTTCCTCCATTCCCTCAAAAGCTTCAATCCAATCCAATCTTTGGTATGTTGCGCGGAGACTTCCTAAATTGTTCTCGCATGAGCCACAGTTTTTTGTCCACATAACATTATACTGCTTCAAATTTCACACAGAAGTAAATATGGCTTCCAATTTTCAGTTACAAGAAAACAGTTCATGGCGTTGAATGCAAGAATTTGGGAGCAAAATAATATATTTGAACCTTTTGAACATAACAAATTACTCTATCCGATCCTAAATATAAGATATATTTAATTTAAATATTGTGTATCTTTAGATTATATATCGGTTTATAAATGTGGAAAAAAATGATAAATATAAATATTTTAAAATAATTTAATTAGTTTTTTTAATATCTTAAAAAAAGTTAAATCTTTCTTATATCTAGAACAAGAGGGAGTAATAACAATGATGAAGACATTGACGTGCTTCTGTGTTTTGGCTTGCCGCCAAACAAATAAACCCCTTCCTATTGGAGTTGGTTTTATTAAAAAATTATTAATTAAATATGAGTATATGAATATCTTTGAAGTCCGAACATAAATTTAAAAATTGATTCATGACGCTTCCAAGACTAATCTTTGAGTTTCAGAGCAAAAAAAAAGACTAATCTTTGAGTTGACCCAATCTCATTGTCCTTTTGTTTTGGTACATGACCCAATCTCATTTTTATATATAATGCAAGTTTATGAGAACTCAATAGAGGCCGCAAATTGGACATTGGGCTTCGAATGTTGGGCCTGACCATTTAGCTGGTAGGTTAAGCCCAGTCCAGCTCATCGTCTACTTTCCATGGAGTCGCCGTCATCATATAACTTCATTAGCTCTAGTCTCCGCGCTCCAGATACGCAATTTGATCCTTTTTTTTATTAAAAAAAACACGGATAAATGGCTGACAATGATACATGTTGCAAAAATAGCGTTCTAGTTAGTTGGAACTTTCGACGTTAAGATCCAATAAGAATATTTCTTGGCATATTCTCTTTTGTTTTTAAAACTCTTATCTTAATTTGACCAAACAAAACACTATCTCAACGAGTTTTTGCCGCAACATCGTAATTAAGATAAGAGTGGTGTGTGTGTAATTTTTTTTCTCAATAATTTGCAAAATTGAAAATTCCAACTTATCGACGGTATTGGGACGCCACATACCCAGACTGAGATAATAGAATCGGTACGTGCGGGGACCAGATATTTTCTATGCTTCGGCCATCATAACTGTGGATCATATTTTAAGTTATGCTATGGAAGATATACCCTGTCTCATGGTCCACACCTAATTTGCTCATGCAACTTTATCCGCCCCCAAAATAAAAATTACAGGCCATGATGGGGATTTGTTTCCTTATTCGTCCAGATCTGGTTTTCAACGATTCAGATCTTATTTTTTTCCTTTCTTTTTAAAGAAATGTTAATTGAAAATTTTAGATTATCCATTCATTAAAATTATTTTTTATAAGAAATAAAAGAGTAAAAAAATCAGATCTGAGATCTTTTCCATGATGCTCAATCCGCTAAACCATAGGAAGGTATGATGCTCAACTAGAAATGGTTAACAAAGTGAAAGGAAGCTGATCCATTACTGAAAGAAACTTTCGTTTTCACTACAAACTTCTTGGACAACAAAAAACTTCTTAGACAACAAAGAGGATGGACGAACCTTCTAGCAACTCAAATTTCTTTCACTATTTTTTTCAAAAAAAAAAAAAAAAAAACCCTAAAAAAAACCTAGAACAGAAAGAACTTCAGATGCTACAAATTAGTGTTTGCAGCGGCCCTTACCATCATCTAATTCCCTTAATCCTTACCTATCATCTCCTTATTTCAGTCAACTTCCTTACTATCTTTCCCAACAAATGGACTAGAAATGAGCCCTTTCATTAATCCATTTTGTACCATCCAACAAGATAAAACACTATCAAGCACAATGGCATGCCCATAAACTAGTAGACCGAAGATATATAGTCAACAATTCTACTTTTATTCAGGATAGGTAGCTCATTTATATCATCATCACATATAAACTTTCACGTAAAAGAGTAACAAGTTTCATATGATCTAGAGCACCTTCATCATAACCACAACCCCAATCACTAAGACACTAGTAAAGCAGAGTTCAAGATAAAATAAAGCTCGAGACAGCGAAAAGAAGACACAGCATAATGGCTCAGATGTTCAGATCAGAGCCACCATAGAGCAAGGCCACAGCCGTCTAAAGTTGCCCGCAGTTAGCAATCACCACTGGCTTGGAGGTCTTGCCAGATCTAGACCCAACCTTCTCGATCTCCCTAACCACATCCAAGCCCTCCACGACTTGGCCGAACACCACGTGCTTGCCGTCAAGCCACTCAGTCTTGGCCGTGCAAATGAAGAACTGAGATCCGTTGGTTCCAGGGCCAGCATTCGCCATGGAAAGGATACCAGGACCGGTGTGCTTCTTGACGAAGTTCTCGTCGGCGAACTTGGCGCCATAAATCGACTCGCCACCGGTGCCATTTCCAGCGGTGAAATCACCTCCCTGGCACATGAAATCGGGGATCACACGGTGGAAGGTGGAGCCCTTGTAGTGAAGTGGCTTGCCGCTGCGACCGACTCCCTTCTCGCCGGTGCAAAGGGCACGGAAATTCTCCGCGGTCCTGGGGGTGGTATTGGCGAAAAGCTCCATGACGATTCGGCCAGCAGGTTGACCGCCGACGGCCATATCGAAAAAGACCTTAGGGTTTGCCATTGTTGCTAGAGAAGAAAATAGATTCACACTGATCAAATGAGGAGAAGAGGACAAGGTGGGGTGTAAGGCTTGGGAAGTATAGTTATATAGAGGGGCGCGTGCATCTCATATCTTTGAACTAGCAGTTCGATTGGGCCACGTGGCAGGATTATGAGTGGGGTAAATTTACCGTGGTTAAGTTCTGAAGTGACCATGGTTGGTGGAGGATCCAAGGAAGGTTAATGTGCATTATGGATTTATATATTTATTTTTGGCATAATCAGGATTCAGGCTAATTTAATATGCTTTTGTCCTTTTTTTAAGGGGGAATGAATACTGCCGCTGCTTTAAATCGCGGCTATAAAAGCCTCAACAACGACGCCACTTCTTTAATCCAATTTTTATTTAACAACAAAAAACTAAGGAAAAATTAGGAGAACGACAATAAAATTTTATTGTAAATGATCTTGGAAAAATGTAATTATTTAGAAAAATTTAAAAATATTAAATTATCCTGATGAAACCTTGAATATTCTCTCATGCAATCTCTCTCATATTGTAGTTTAAAACTAATTTGAATTTTATTTTTATCAAAATTAATAAAATTGATTTTATATCAGATCAGGAAAGAAACTTAATAATATAAATGAATTAATATGGTGGATGATTTTAGTGGGGAAAAAAAATTCAAATTAGTTTTAAAATAGAATTTGACAAATTGAAGGAGAGATTATAGGAAATTTGATTAAAGGTAATTTAGTATTTTTAAATTATATTTAGAAATTTGGTCCTTCTAAAAAATTACATGATTATATTTTAAGATCCTTTACTATAAATATTATTTTTCCTTATTCCTTCTCCCTAATTTTCCCAAGACTTATACTACTACATATCTTAAATATAAGATATTTTTTATATTATTGAAAAAATTACAAAAAACTAAATAAAATAGTTTAAAGTCTTTATATCATATCTATAGTTTTTTCTCCAAACTAATTATTCTGACTTATAAACTAATATATAATCTAATAAGACATATACTAAGATTAAGTAACATATTTATATTTTTTAACCTCTCCAAAAAAAAAATATCAACTGAATCTTATATTTAAAATCAAAGAGTAGCAAGATACCTTCGTCTTTAGAAATGTCAGCTAAGAACTTGTTTGGGATAGCTTCAAACAATGAAAAAAACCCATCAAACAGTTAAATAGGCCCAAAAGAAGGGGAAAAAACTAATACAACCCGCTGGGAATAACTTCAAGGGTTGAAGGACTTATTGTAGAAAAGTGGCTTCTAATAGAAGTCACATTTTATAGCTTTTGAAGTGACTTTCTTTAGTTGATGGAGTGACTTTTTTAAAGGGAAAATCCCCCTCAAGGTTCAAATTACAATAATATTGTCAAAAAAGGTCCCAAAAAAAGTCACACGTAAAAAAATGCTCTAGGGAATTTTTTGATATCATTTCAGAAAATGTATGTATTGGTTGGTACTGATATAGTTGTTAACGGATACTAATATAATTGTTAACGAGTATTGATTTAGTTGTTAAGATATAATTGTTAACTGTATTGATTTAGTTGTTAATGGTATATTAATGTAATTGTTAATGATTCTTGAAATAATATCAGAAAAGACCCTTGGGCTTTTTTTTTATACATGTGACTTTTCTTCAGATATTTTTTGACAATATTTTCATAACTTGTGCCATGAGGAAGATTTTCCCTTTTTCCAACTCCTAGAGAAAAATGTTAGGGATAAGTGATCCAATAAACAATACATTATTAAATATGCATTTGCATACATTTTAATTTATCATTAGAATATATTTTATTAAGTAATTTAGAGTTTTAAATGTTTTATAATAATTTACTTTTTATCAAATTTAAATTTTTATTTTCAATTACCATAATACTCTCTCTAGTCTTTATTATAAGACACTAATTTCTAAGTATCTTTAATCCTTTTTATAAGGTGTTCTAATGAGCATTAATTATTTTTCTCATGTATGCCCATAATTATTAAGGGTTGTGGGTGAGAATAATAATTAATATAATATTAGATATTAGTTCAATTAATGGTAATAATATTGAAAATTACTTAAATTTTAGTACAATTTTAATGATTTTAAATGTTTTTATTGGTTTGTGAGAATTGTTAGTTGGTACTTTATAATAAGGATAAGATGGAGTATATACAACTAACACACACATGTAGTATTTAATAAGATTTATGCAATTTCAGTCATTTTCTATCTCAAATGATTTTTCAGATGCTATTCTAAAAGAATAAGAATACACACATATACCGTTATTTCAAACATAAATCAAATCTACCATCTAATTTCTTGTTTGGAAAAGCCTATCTAAAAGAAAATCAATTACGCGGTCATGCATGCCCTTATATGACGCCGAACAAGTGGGCCCATCTGCACAAGATCTAAAGTGGGTAGCACCTTCGAAACGGTAACATTGTCATGTCTTGCAAATAAATCAATTAGATGTGATGAAACTTTAAAAGTATATTTTAAAGGTGTAAAAATACATATGAATTTTTTTTTCAGGAGTATTTAGTACCATATGTTTTTTTTAAAACAAAAATACACATGTGGTTACCATGTTTAATCAAAAGTCACATCCCACCATTATGTTACTGTTCACATAATGAGAAAGAAAGAGATGAAGTGAATAGTAATATAACGGCGGTGAAGAGTAATATAACGGTGGAATGTGACTTTTGTTCCAAAATGTAACCACGTGTGTATTTTTGTTCCAAAAAAATCACGTGGTGCTGAGCGTTTCTAAAGAAAAAACTCATGTGTATTTTTGTTCTTTAACCCTAATTTCAATTGTGATTTATAAAATATGAGATAGATATGTGTAAAATGTGTTGTCTCAACTAATAACTTATAAGCCTTTCAAACACTCTAAAATTATCTAGAACGCTGCCTCAATCAAGCTCTTATTTTAATTAACAGGTTTTGGCATATCACTTTTTCTTTACTAGTTAGCTGCAACAGGATATTAGCTGCAGGTTTATATTTTCTGACAAAGCACATCAATGAATTATTCGAAAAGGATAATTACTTACTTGACAATTGCAACTATTTTTTTTAAAAAAATCTTATACTAATCATTTATGACTTCTAATTAAATTATATTTTATATATTAAACAGTCTACGAGTTATTCACTTTATTAATTGTGTACAAATGGTCAACATTAAAAAACAAAATTCCCCCTGCTACAATAATGCCACGATTTACATCTTTAAATATTTAGTCTAATCACAAGACTTTTTTGGCAGCATCATACGTAATTCAAGCGGAAAATCTAATAAAATTAAACATACATGGTGCTCGTGGTCGTTTTCGGGCTATTAGCATAGAGCTTCGAAAAGGATGCTTGCAATACGAATTTAGTTCATCAACCAAAAAAAAAAAAAAAAGAAAGGAATTTACTTTTATGACAATCATGTAAGATGTAACGCACTAATCAGAGTTAGACCCCACCACCCACTGACGAGCTATGACCATCTTTTTCTCAGATGAAAAAATCTACGCCGCATGGTGGGGAAAAAGCGAAATTATAATATGAACAAGAACAGCATTCATGGTTAGCTACATTCAAACTGGCACTACGCCGTTAAATAATTATGTACATTTCATTCTCACTTTCGTCTACATCAGATAGGTCATAAACCCTCGGATTGCAGCATTCCGGGATAGACAAATAATACCATTTGTTTCAAGGACTTCTTCGAAGCTTTTAGAAACGCATGCTCCTCCATTGCTGCACAAAGCATCAATAAATGTTTAGCAATATTTATGAACAAAAGAAAGAAATATTAAGAATGTCAAACGAAATGACAAAAGGGCTCAACAATTAAATCGACCGGCAAGAGAAAGGGTATATTATTATTACCACCAAATAAAATTTTAATTTCCTTTGAAAAATCATCCACACGCCCTAAAACAGGTCTTATGCCACAGATCTGCAGGACACAAAGTTCCAACTGCAAGGCCATTTCAATTATGTGCAACAATAAGTAACAAAGATTCTGAATTTGAGGAGAAACCCTCGATTTGTTGGCCTCACATAACTCTGTAACAATCGCAATGGATTGATCCTGCACCAAAAGAAAATAAGTTCAAAAGAGACTCTCATTGTCCATTTCCTCTCTCCACCCGCCTTCTAATTTATTTATTTATAATCTATTTTGGTTCTAACATTCTTTTAAATTTGATAACAGAATCAAAAAAGAATATGCATGTGAATTTTACCCTACCTGCAATCCATGCAAGATTTCTGGCATTGGAAGCTCGGGAAAATGTGCAGGATCAACAAAGCCAACCTCCTCAGCCCTTTTAACAGCACCCTCAGCTTGTAAACTGAGAAACTTTAAAAGGAGGCATGCAATTCTATATATTTGCACAGCAACAGTGTCAGAAAAGCATGTTTTTTGAAAAAGATCTGTACTTTTAGTTGCTTGACCATGGGTGGTCAAAGCAGTTGAGACAGGAGTCGTCTTCAGTTTTGACATGCAGCAATGTGGTGAAATGGCAAACCATCCATTTTTACTGTTGATATATGAAGGTTTTAAGCAACTGTCAAAATCCTCTTTAAGAGTAGGTTGGCATAAAAGTGAGGCACTCCTGTTTGACAAATCACCAAGGCATTGAGTGCCCCTACTAATAAAGGCTAAAAGATGGATGCATCTCTCTCTAAGCTGTCTATCCGCTTCATTGATTGCCTTGGTCCATGAATTCCAATGTTTTGCTAGTTCACACATAAGCATCAAAGTATGTTCTGTCTCCTTCAGATTAGCCAGAGACATCCATGACCTCAGTGGCCGAGGTCTTTTCTTGTCACGAAGATCTGAAGGGAGATCCGGAGCATTTAGAGAACCAAAAATAAGATAAGCATTCTCCTGGAAAAAGTAAGGTATTACATTGTCCACAATAGCTGTGCAAGAAGAACTGTCTTCCAAGGATTGAACCATAGCTGTGACCACAGCTATTCCAAGCCCCCAAATGTCTCCAGGCATTTCAAACTTTTCATGTAAGCTACCCACATTTTCGCTATGAATTTTTGAGAACGGTTCTCCACATTCAGTAAACAATACTCTCAGAGATGACAAGAAACCAGAACCATAAAGCATCTCAGCACCTCCTTTTACACGTGAAAGTGTCAAAAGAAACTTCAATATTATTGGAGTGGAAGAGGATGTCTTATCTTGAAGTTTTAGCATAAGAAGTTGAAGCTGAAGATGATTCTGTATGACAGGTAACCAAGTCTCAGGCATCAAGAAATTTCTTAATATCAGGTCCATAACTGACAGAGACAGCATACAATGTTCAGGAGCAGCAACACATTTGCAAAGAATGGGAAGTAGGCCAAGGATTGCGTTTGAAATTTTAGAAAAGCCCTCACCAGACTTCTCATCTATGGTCCCGCCCAAACAAGAACTGAGGCAGTTGGAATCTAATACTAAAAGCAGCAATGTGAGTAATATCTTCATAATCACACTGGCCCTAGAAGACAACAGCTTAAGTTCACTAAACAGTTTAAGACCTGAAACAGAACATTTCAGAACAAGTAGGGAAACATCAAAGGAGAGACTTTTGCAGACAGTTCTGGTGAACTGGAGAAGCAGTTCTGCTTGGAACGCAAGAAAATTGAGTATATCTTCAGACACATCAAGAACAGGTGCTACTTTCTCAATTGTAGCATGAAAAGATTGGCATATGTTATCAATGCACGTGAAGATGATTTGATCTGGAATCTCCTCTCTCATAGATTTTCTCCCTAGTGCCTGCAAAATCATGTGAAAAAAAAATATTGAACAGAGACCTTGAATCACCACAGGGTAAAGGGGTGAAAATTCTAACAAATGCAGTGATTCTAGATACTCAGGGTAAGTCTGTGGACATGAAAACTAGAATCATTAAAGCTTGGTTTGGATACAAGTTCACTCCTTACAAACTGTTACTTCTGGACAGGAGCACCCAAATTTTTCATTTCAAACTGCACAAGCAAAGCAGCCTGATGAGGACTTCTATTTGTCACAGGCGGATCAATCCAGCTATACCAAAGAGAGATTAACTTACCACTAGTACCACATATTCTAGCTAGACCTTGACATTTCAAAAGCAGTTTGTAGTAAAGTTTAGAATCACTGAGTATTTTTTACTTGTTGATAACAAGTTCCTAGTTTCCAATTGTAGGAGTGAAACTACCAACTTCCTTGAGAGAGAAAATCTAAAGCCCTGAGCATCTCAGTAAACCACTGACATTTCAATACTAATAGGTTACCAATTTTTGAGTCGAGACTTTCAAGAATCAGAGAGCATAATAAAAAGAAATCAAAGTTCTGAAATCTCACATCATCATGATAGACAGTCAAGACAGAAATCAATGCTTTCAATGCGGAAAGCTTAGAACTTGAAGTCAACATAAACGAGTTCGCTTCCTGCAGCCAGTGCAACATGATTTCAGCAATCTCCTTAGACGCCTTCCACTCAGAACAATCCCACACATCTAATCCTATATCAGCTCGCAAGCGTACAAGGTCGAACAAGTATAAATTCTTGGTAGTTGCACAAAGGTCACCATTGAAATTGTGTTGATAGGTTTCCAAAATATTTGATTCAACCAGATACTGAGACAATTCTTTAAATGGTCCTGTAGCAACTTTTCTGCCTTCTAGCTCTCCTTGCAAATGATAATAGAGATCACTGAGTATCAACTTCTTTAATTTCTTCCCTTCACTGTCAACATTTTCAAAGATAAAGGACAAAGCATGATTACTAAACACCGCAAAAGAGAAAACATCTATTATGTATGGGAAAATTACTATAAGGATTATATTAGAGCAACAAAACTATCACTTTAGACTGACAGACAGTATCTTGAATATTTGATTCATAAATAATTCTCAATATCCTCTTTAATTTGTAGTATAAATGTAAATTGAGAATACATAAGTGGAAAAAACACGTTCATTTCTGTGCAGAACATAGAATATATTTCATAGAATTAGTTAACACATCATTCTCAGCATGTAAATGATATAGACAGCTTTTCAAGTCCTCCTTCATGAAAGCAGAAAAATTATACACACTTAACCTGTAACCACGTTGTGAATACTGGCAGAGTAATTCAGAAAAAGCAGGATGCATGCTCAACTGCAAAGAAGAAGAAGAAATTACATATCAGCAATGAAACCTTTAGCTTATGACAAACGTATGAACAAGTTATCATTAAAAAAGTATGAACATGTAAATCAGAAAAATTCTAACGATTTCAACATTTTGATTCTTGAAACAGCCTACATATAAAGATTTTCCGAACATATAGAATACATGACCGATCACTTTACCAAAGTAAAGAGGAATAATAGAGTATAGACTTTAAGAAGCCAGAAAAGTTGGAAGTTGGACCTTTGTTAACATCGTATGAAACTTCTGCCGCAATGACACTGATAAACTTCCAGAATCACCAGCAACTAATTTTTCCATCGCACGGACAAAAAATAAACTGATGGCAACCTAAAAATTTAAGCACACTTATACGTTACAAGATGAATATAAAGAAAAAAAGGAAAGAACTAATACAATGCAAATTCACATAAATATATACATTACAAGATGAATATGAAGGGGGAATGGGAAAGAACTAATACGATGCACATGCATGATTGTCACATATGGTAGAGACTCAAACGTAAGAGCTCTACAAGTCTTCTCTACCTCACAGGCATGCCAAGAAAAGTAGAAGATGGAAATGTATCAATGGTTCAAACTCATGTTTAAAGGCACGTGAGTGCCAGATAACCTGAGCATCAATGCTATAAAATTAACCTAAAGAGAAGGCAAAGAAAAACAAAATTAAAACCATGAGGAAAATTGAGTGAAACTCACTTTTGCACTATTATATATATCATCATTATACCCAGAAGTATACGATTTCATTAGTTTCTCCAAAACAGAATCTTTACACCATGAAGACCAAATTTCCTTAACATCAGAAAAAGCAGGTGCCTTAGATTTTTCAGTTTTTGCACCATCTTGTTCCTTGCCCTGAGATCCAGCTTCATCCTTCACAAGTAATTCCGCATGCAACAACTTTTTCTGCAAGAAAAGCTCATATGACATGATTCTAAGTATTGCAGATTGACAAAGGTAGCTGTTCGCTAGATTTCGAGCATCCTTTTCTGTCAGATTAACTGGTAGAGGATTTGCGCTGCCAGCAACTTTTAAGATTGCGTTGGACAAGTACTTCCAGAACTTCTCAGAGCTTCTCAGAAACTCCAGGATATTTAAGTACTGGGGAGCCCCTTGCCACAAGGCAGTCATGAAGTTAAGTACACTCAGCAGTATGTGTGGTTGGCTGGAGGTAAAGAGCATAACCACATATTTATATACAGATTCAACAATGCACAAATAGCAAATATATATAGAGAGAAAGAGACATGTGCTTACACACATTTATACATAGGATCAGAAATAACAAAGGAAATTAAAGACATGAAGTTGACAAAGTAGCCAAATCAAATTTTTCCCCAGAAAAGAGTACCTCTTGATCAGATTATCTGCCCTTACAATATAATCCATAAGTGCATCTATCAGGTCTGACTTCTTAGAACCTTCGGACTTCACATCACCAATATTAATTAACTGACCATCGTCCATCGCCTCTGGAGTAAATATAGCAATAAGAAATGCTGGCTGCAAAAGAGAACTTCCAGTCAGTTACTATAACAAAACCAAACCTAGTGGAACTGGAAAAATTACTTTGATCTACGTACCCCCCCCCCCCCCCAAAAAAAAAACCAACAAAAAAAAGGGAAAATGACATTATGGACCTCTAACAACAATTAAGGACTTCTAAGATAAGTTAATTCTTTTGTTCAGTACTTGTTTTCCGCATTTTCACTACTCAATATCTCAATTTTTTCAGTAGTTATGTTTTCAATACTCGTCTTCCATGTTTTCTATGCTGATAGAATCAAAAAGAAATAATGAAAACATGGATGGAGAGTATTGAAAACGTCTGAAAACTGAAAAAAATTGAAGATCTGAGTATTGAAAAAGCAAAATATGAATATTTAATATATGGAATATGAGTACTAAAAAAACTCATTCCAATTTTAATTCCAGCCAAGGACCATGGCCCTATTTTGAAAATTCAATATTTCAAGTTCATTAACTGTGATTGGCTGATTGCATAGAGGGTACCTTAAACGCCATTTCCCCGACAAAAAGAAAATGGCAGATTTTTTGTTATACGAATTTTAACTCGGTAGCTATAAAGCAGTAGTTGAGCGAAGTTAGTTAGAATTCTGTGGAGTGCTAGTTTGAAATACCTTCAAAAGAACTTGGGTATATCAGCATCTAGGAAGATAAACAGATATAACACCTGTGATACAATGAATAAAAGAGAACCATAGTGGAAACCACAGAATTTTGCACGATTATAATCTTTCCATGGCCACCAAATGTTCGACAATAGGTGGAAAATTAGTATGGAGAACTCTTTTTGGTCAAATTACTTTAAAAGACTCTTTAATATTTGGGATGCTGACCAAAATTACTTCTGCAAAAATGAGTGCTTTTTCAGATTGTGTCAAGAAGAACTACTTTTGAGTATGCTAGTACAAAAGTAAAAGGGGGATAACTACCGATGGGCTAAAAGATTGAATGGATCCTCTGGTGTTCATGGCAGTAAATTTGTCTATAAAGTTGAGAACAGAGACACAATTCAGAGAAAAACATTGGAAGACAGAGTGGGAGTATAAGAGCCCCACATCAGGTATCTATTGTCACAAAGATCTGTTGCTTTCAAATCAGGAAGTTTGAATCATTCAAGTTTCTTCAAGATGCAATTTGAAAATCCTTGTGGACAAAACTTGTTCTGAGCAAAGGTTGAATCAGAAGGCTTGCTCATGGCTTCCATTGAGTTCTCCGGATCAACATACCATGTAAGAATCCAAAGGAAAGAACGATTGCATTACTTTATCATCTTAACTTGCTATGAGTTAGAGTGGTGTCTATACACACACAAGAGAAGGGTCGTTGACACAAAAGAACCAAGGCATTACACAGAACATTCTAAGGTAACTTACTAACTGCTCTTACTGTCTAGCTACTCTTACGGCTAGGAACTTCAGAGAACACAACCTCCTAAAAATAAACTAATATGGCAAAAAAGCATTATTCTCAAATCTACATTTTGCCAGAGTTAAGAAATTTTTAGCTCTTGCTCAAGTATTTAGTTCAGACATTTGGAAAAGAGAATCGGTCCCAACATTGGGAAGCCAATTACACAAAAGTATGTTTAAATTAAATGAGGTCCAAATGTAACTCGGAGGAGTTTAAGCAAACAACAATCAGTCTACCCAAGAGAATCAGATATTTAAACCACGTATATAACAAGGAAAAAATATTGACATATTTTTAGGTTAACACTAGAAATATGTGACACATTTTCCTATTCTTATAGAGAAGAATAAAATTAGAGCGTCGATTTTGATAGTTGCTAAAGTAGTTTGCTTCCCGAATCAAAAACCAAATATTAAAGTAAACTTGTGTAATTCCCGTAAGATAAAGGGACAGACAACTCATTCAATCAAATTAAAGTATTTCAAACCTGGTGATGTGCTGCAGAAGTCAATAGATTAAGTGTTGCAGTAAACAAATCTTCATTAGATGCCGACTGCTCTGACAATATGTAGCTCAGAGAGCGTCTCAAATCCATGACCTAGGACCATTTAAGTGATCAAAAATCAAAGTTGAAAAACATCAGTTTGATGGTGTTTACGATTTAAAATCTAACCAATTTGAAAGGGTCAGACTAAGATCCACAAACCTGACTAGATTCTGGAGCAAAGCATGTGGTTCCATACGAAAATGGTTGAATGGATTCTGCTATTTTAAATAAGATTGAAATAAACCTAGCAGCACCAATTTGGATGGCCTATATAGACAACAGAACATAAGGCTGTTAAGCAACATAACAGCAGATCAGGTACTTCCATGTACGTCTTCACCAAAAGGGAATATAAAACTACATTCAATTTTGGACCTAAAGCAGAATCAACAATGATGAGTAGAACTAACTCGATATAATAAATGCTAGAGTATATGTTTATGGAGCAAATGCACAAGCAAACAATGCCATGAAGAAAAAGAGAAGTGATATTCTAGGTGTCAACAAGAAAAATCGGTAAATTATCAAGCATATGGAACTAATTAGTTTCTTTCACAATAAATACATGGCACAAATCATAACTGCAAAGTAGACTAGAGGTCTCTGCACTCTGCAGATATCTAATTGGTACAAGAGACACAAGCGCGCGCACAAAGGAATTACTGTTAAACCACCAAATACTAGTACTGCAGCATGTGCATAATCTGAGATAAAAGGCGCACAAGAAATCAAGAAAATGTTCTCATGCTCCAATTTGAGCAAGGACAGAGTTCATACAGGATCTTGAAAGTATGAAATCAAGGATATAACAGCAGCAGCAACAGGGACAGAATTGGTTGAGCATGATAACACAGCTTGGTGAAAAGCAGAAAAGCTGGAAGCTCCCTCCTGGAACACACAGAATGGCTATCAATATTTCCATTAAAAGTCATTATCAGTGTAGATAACAACGAAAACAAGAATGTATCGATCACAATCAAACTTAAAAAGAGCGGTTAACAGATGAAACGTATATATAAGAATAGTCCTTCAATATTTATAAGATGCATTTGCGTATATATAAAGCATGATATTGCATTAAGTCACAGCCCTGAATTCTTGTAATCCAATGGACACCTAAGCAAGCATGGGCCCCCATCCTAAAAAACCAGCTTGCAAGGATTAAGAACTATGCCATTTAAGCGGCAAAAAATTACTTGCAGCTACTTTGTGTGGGACTCCATCATAGCACCACCCTAAAAGAACTGAAAGCCTCAACTGCACTCTACATGCAGACTCCAGTCAACTGGTTGCAAACTCCACAGGGAAGTTTTTCTGAGGAGGTCAGTCCAGCTTTGATACCTACAGATGGAGAACTAAGCGACAATGGGAGCTTACCCTAGAAACTGACTTGTAGGAGGACAAAGCCATGCCACCTAAGTACCACAAGAATCACTTGTGGCTACTAATGCAGGAACCCATCATAATCACATGTAACTAAAAATCATCACGAACAAATATAAAAAATACACTTTTACAGTAAATTTCACTGTTCATTAGATGTGGATAGTGTGGCTTATTCTCCAGACTATGCAATATACAAGGAAACGTAATCAATTCCTACTTATCGTTTTACCATACAACATTAAAAAGACCTGTGGCTTTTTTCTTTACCTCAGAAAGTTTGGTCAGCATGATAAGAAGTACATCTAATACAGAACTTATTGCAAATTGTAACCCTTCAATCTCCCTTAGATCAAAGAGGCGGCTTAGATGCAATTTCTGTTGATCAAATGTGATTTTGTCAATAAGGTGTAGGAATAAGGACATTGTAGCAAATAAAAAGACAATTCAACATGTCACCTCCAAGGCATTTGCTGTAGTGCAAGCAATTTGGAACAGCGTCTTATGAATGGATGAATCAGAGAACAACACATCATGAATTATCTCACCCATTTTTCCATGGTAAGCCATCAATATGTTGCATTTTTTCATCAATTCAAGCACCTGTTATAATATCCAAAGTTAAAAGTAACCATGACAGCTTAGGAAACCTCCATCATAATTTTTCCCAGAATCACACGCCACAGTGCTTAGCAGAAAATCAAAAGAAAATGAGATAGGCTTGAGAGCACAGAAAATATCATATTACCTACATACTCAATTGTCTTCTAAATGTCATTTGAGCAACTAAATATCAAGGAAAATTCCAAAAAACACTTTCGGTAAGAATGTTTCTAACGAGGAAAACATTAACAACTGCAAGAAAGAGTGACTAATTATGCCAAGAAAAGATCAACCACTTGTAATTCAACATTTACATCATGGTAAGTACGCTTATCAAAATAACATTCTCCAGAGAAAAAAATTAGCAGCAGCAGTAAAAGCACCATATAGGGCCCATTTGGGATAGCGGCAGTACTTTGACCGGAAAAAAAAAAAAGGATAGCTGCAGTAGCAGTGACTTTTGTTTCTAATGGACTTCTTCTTATGGGGTTTTTTTCTGCTAGACCTTTTTTGATGTGATTTGCGTTTAAGATAACAGTGGCAAAAGTGGCTTTTTTTCTTGATGGGCATTTGTTTGGCATAGTTTTGAAAAGATACATGAGATGGAAAATGATTGAAAAGGGCATGAATTACATACATACATATATACATGTGTGTGTGTTGTCTAAAATGTGATAATTTGGGATAAAAAATAAAAATAAAAATAAATATAAATTTGCTAAATAAAATAATAAATTACCATTAAAAAAATTACAACACAATGAATATACTAATATGGAATTCCATTCCTGACTAAAATTTACGCATGCATGCTGGTTCTTAATTAAATTATATTGTTTTTTAATGTTGGAAAAAAAATGTATGTGCACCATTGAATTGTGTATCACTTTAGGAGTTATGACTAATATCAGTGACGAAAATAAAACTATAAAAATAAAGATGCTTAATTCAAAGGATATGCTACCATCCAGGCAATTACAGTGAGGATTCACAACACATTTTTGCGCTCCACAGGCAGATACTTACAAATGGAAGGAAAATATAACCAAATGTATAATGTCATGGAAAATCAAACATTGATTTCAGAGGAGAGAAGGGCGAGGCAAAAGTCGGACTGGCGTTTTTGGGGGGCGGGCCCAACAGTCTTAAGTTGCTATGATGGGATCAAAAGTTAGGAGGAGATGCTTCACCCTAGAAGTAGCTTCAACTCTTGAAGCCCATCAAACATTGATGCTTCCCCAAACATCCAAAAAGTATGTTTTCACATCTGATGGGCTGCCACTAGACTTATTTTAGCTTCTGAAGCTATGCCAAACAGGCCCATATTTCATTCAATGCATCACATTCTTCAAAAGTCCATATAGAAAACATGTACATTTAAAATCGCCTCATCTAAACATGACTTCACTTTGAAATGAGCATTAGATATCAATTTGAATTTTATAATTTGAGTTCTTCCCCATATTTAGCTGGTTTAGTTATGCTGTTTTTATTTGACTTTTAGGTCATTCTCAAGATAATGCCTTAAGCATTTATGTACCAGACAATTCTTTTATTTCGTTTAGATACACTTTATCATTCATTTCTCAAGAGTTTGGCCCTCTCCCTCTCTCCCTCCCTCCCTCTCTCTCTCTCTCTCACACACGTCTTCTATTATAATGTGTTTCCTTACCATTCACTAAAATGGACAAGAAATACTAAACCTATATTTATACATGGTACCAGAGTAGCGCAATAAGATCACCTCATGTGACTAAATAGGTGAAGCAATAGTCTCAGATGCCGAACATGATTATTCTGTCTGCAAAATCACCACCACAAACAGCCATAGGGTGTGCAAAACAACTCCAATCCTGATCATCACAGGATAGGATAAGTCATGTGTAATACCCCAGATTATTATTATTTATATTTATAATAATAATAATAATAATAATATAGTATTAGTTTAATTTTAGTAGTTTAAATTAATTTGATTAGTTTAGATGAATCTGATTTTTTTTTTTATTTAGATTGATTGATTTGATTAAATTTAATAATTTTGGTAATATTTTATAATTCATTAATTGACAATAGCTAAAGAGCCAACCTATAGCTCAACCCTAACTTTCACTACAAGTTTAGCTCTAACTTAGACTACAAGTTTAGCTCTAACTATAAATATTAGCTCTAACTGCCTAATTTTAGTCTTCGTTCATATTTCTCTTCTCCTTACTCCTTTCTCTGTAAACTCTGTGACAAATTGCTCTTTTAGGAATTTAGCAAACACAGAGATCAGGTAATCCTAATCCCTAGAACAATAGGAATTTAAGGTGTGTTTTGGTTTTACAAATTGCTTCACGCGTGACTTAGTTATGATGATTGCTTTATGGGGTTATATATATATATAATAACATATATCTATATTTTTATTATTATTATTATTATTATTATTTTCCGTTTTGCTTTTCTCTGAACAACCTATGGGCAGATTTATATATATATAATAACACGCATATATATATTACTTTTGCATTTTGCTTCTTCTCTGGACAATCTATGCGCAGGTTAATTATATATATATAATATCACACACATGTTACTTCTCATTTTGCAAGCTGTACAACGCAGAATACATATATCCAATTATTCTATGCCTTGCGCCATTTTGCTTTTGTCTTTTTGTGTGTTTATCTCATGCCACGTCCTTGATTCTTTCATTGGATATTGGAAGGAAACCCCAACACGTCTCTGGGTTCTTCGGTTTTTGTTTGTTTTGCTTAATAAATTCAATTTATATATTAAAAAAAAACCTATATATGTATATATATACAGGTATATATATTTTGGAGAAGCATAACGTTTCTGATTTCTTTTCTTTTCATTCCTCCACATATATATATTGATATATTTTAACATTATAATACT
Organism: Acacia confusa; assembly: GCA_037074495.1. NCBI lineage: Eukaryota > Viridiplantae > Streptophyta > Magnoliopsida > Fabales > Fabaceae > Acacia > Acacia confusa. The sequence goes on along the minus strand of CM073502.1, from coordinate 37,191,223 downwards.
TTTAGACATTGATCAAGCTCTGGCTGTTTTGTTTTATTTCGTTTTACTTTTACTTTCTTTTGAGAACATTTAAAATAAATTGGCTATGGGAAGATAACTTTAGGATGGTACCTCCTAAAGTGATGAACACAACCCTTAGGCTTTATGCCCTCGAAATAATATTTGATGTGAACCGATTGTATCCGTTCTTCCCAAAGTGGTGTCTGGCAGGTTTCCGGGATACTAGTAGCAACTTTGGGAAGAGGTGTGCACATTAGGAAGAAATATTTTTATGGCCAAATTTGATGAATTGTGACTGGCAGGTTTCCAAGTCACAGGGTAGACTGGCAGGTTTCCGGGTCTACCATGGTTCTCTTCCCACTAGAAAATTTTAAAAACAATGACATCTTTTGATCTATTATGATGTTTTTATTTTATTTTATTTTGTAATTAATTTAATTTATTTTATTTTGGAATTAATTTAATTTATTTTACAATTAATTTATTTTATTTTGCAATTAATTTATCTTATTTGATAATTATTTTATTTTGGAATTAATTTATTTTATCTGACAATCATTTTATTTTGTTTCGTAATTAATTTATTTCGTTTCAATTCATATCAAATTATTTATCTATTTATTTATTTCTGTTTTATTTTATTTTTATTTTATCTTTATTTAATTAAGATTACCAGCTTTGCTGATGTTTGTGTTCTTGGGCTGCAATGATCCTTTGGGGGAGCAGAATTTCAGTGAAACAGGTGCTAAGGGTTGGGGGCTAGCAGTGAGATGTGAGGAAGACGACAAATTCTAATTAAGATTTCATCTAGTTATTTATTTTCTTTTATTTTATTTTTCAAAATAAACTTTCTGTTTAAAGTTTAGATTTATTTCATATAATAAGAAGCCTTGCACTTGCTCCATACAAATGCGGCGATGACACCTCCCGAAGTTGATTATTTCGGATTTTTAGTTATTATTTATGAAAACTATCGAAGTTTTATGTTATTTTAACTCTAGAAATTCGGGGGTGTTACACCATGGCATCAAATACCAAGAAGTGAAAGGATACCATTTCCCATCAAAGATGAAGTGAAACCAAGACCTTCATTGAAAAGGGGGGAAAGGATACCCAACATCAAGAATCTTACAGCAAAGTGAGGTGAGGAAGAGAAATAATAATAATAATATATTGCACCTTGCAACAAAGAAGGGTGAACAAGGCCTCCACCTTGCAAAAAAGTAAGAAGACTTGCGCACCTCTACAAAGTGAGGTGAGGAAGCCAAAAACTGTACTTGCTGCCAAGAGGGGTGATAGCCAAAAAAAAAAATGGAGACGTTGCATCATGCAACAGAGTATGGGGAGAAAATTCAAGTAGAAAGAACTTATGGATCCATAACAAAGATATATTAAGAAGAATGAGAGACCAAAGTCAAGAAAATGACATGATTTTTTTGGTACAACCAATAAATGGCAAGAAATGAACACCAATGCTAGCTTCATGGAAAGGTGGAGATCATGTTTTCTAAACATTATATTACTTTTCAAGTGGCATTAGTTATTAATTTAAATTTTATATTCTTAGTAATTATCCATATGAGTCAGTTTGTTGAGTCCATTTTCCCATGTTTTTTGAGTAGTTCTCTAGCTAGTAACTTCGGTGTTTTAGCTTGGGTTTACCTCCTATGTCAACTGCTTATTTTTGTAACGTGCTATTCAGTAGTGCTACCAACTAATTCAAATTTGGGTAGGCCTCCAATTGGGGTGTTTTAGCCGTTTATGTCATTTGCATGCCAACAGTCAAGCTATCCATAGACCAAGTAATCTCTGAATTGTTATCAATCATCAAGGAGGTCAACTAAAGATTAGCTAAGAATCAGAAATTATGCGACTTCGTGCTTGTTTGGAACAGCGATTGGAGCCTTCAAAAGTAGTTTTTCAATCGTGATTTACAGTATATGAGGTAAGTATACGAGGAGTAGTCTCAATTTACGTGATAAGCACTTTTGAGACCCCCAAAAGTGATCCCAAACAAGCATTTAGTAGATGTAAGAAATACCTTCAATGTCACTTTCCATCGAACATGCTTCACCTTGTATTTCCAAGATTCATGATTGATCAGAACATACTGCAAAGAGAAAATAATCAACGCAAGGAGACAATCATTCTCCACCCCAGTTTCTACCAGCTGTATAGTAAAGTCCAGAACTGCAAGATTGAGATCACCAAGTAAGAATATAGAGAAAACATCAGAACGCTCAACATACAAGACAATATAATCAATAATGCTATCTACAGTTCAGCTTTATGAATAATAAATGCCGCAACATGATAGAATCTGAAGGGTCCACATGTTATTTAAAGTGCCATCTTATGTCTGGTACAACTATTCCAATTTGCTGGACACAACCACTGCTTCTGTTTTGTAGAGGCAGTTTCATGTGGTATAAGCAATATTTATTTTGCCTCAAGGAGTAGGGAAAAAATGACTTCATTTTATTACAATTAAGACAAAAGAGTGCTTGAAGATAAGGGTAGCATCACACGACAATTCTTAGTTATAAATCAGCTTTAGCTCTAGCAAAATCTTCCAAATTAGGCATCCTTTGAATCAAGTTTCCAGTGTATGGGAGACACAAAGAATAATAAACCAATGTAGTAAAGCAGAATCACAAGAAATATCGGTGGAAAAAATTATACTCATTTATATGTAGTTCAACCTTTGGAGGAAAATGCCAGAGAAAAGCAAGAAAGCAGGACAATAGACAATCAGAAATGGATATACAACTAAATAACAACATACCAATCAAAGAATGATAAACTGCACTAGCTGTACCTGATATTGCCAAGGGGCAGTCATTACTGTTTTGCTCACAGTCAATTAAAAGCATCTTCGCTAGTTTGCCAGAAAGCAACCATGAACCACTGGAAAGGATATAATTATTACATGTTATTTGACAATATATAAAATGAAAACCACAAAAGTAATCAGCCATGACAGTTGAGAGTCCATCTCAAAGACAGGGCAGAGGAAAATATGTTGGAATGAGGGATTTCAGAAATTCATGAAGTTTAAAATGCAAGGGAATTAAGTGGTCAAGTTTGTCATTTAAAAAATACATTGTTTGTATACCTAGACATTACAAAGCAATTCCCTTTTTTGTACTTTCTATAGCTGTAAGTGCCAAGGTTTAATCCATGACAAAGGCCCAGGGTCTGGAGCCCAGATCTGTGGTTCAGCTCCAGGTTTCAGGTCAAGTTTGGAGCCATGGATTTGGTGGTTGCAGGTTTGGCCAACAGAGTAAGGAATTGAAAAATATATATATATAAATATAACAGATTTCAACTTAAGTGAAACATTTGAATTCTTATTTTGACATAAAAATTCCATGATAAATTACTTGGAAAATCTAAAATTCCTTGATTAACTCTCCCCAAAAAACACTTTTTGTTTGAGTATTTGAAATACTCTGTAACACCTTGTAACATCCTAAATTTTATTATTAGGATTTAATTGTAATTATGAAATGATTATATTTGATTTTTGTAAATGTGAAAAGAAAAAGAGTAAAAAGTGTAAGTAAATAAATAAAAATAAATTTGGGTCTTTTGTGGTAATTTTTCCTATCTTAAAAAAAAAAAAAAGAAAGAAAGGGGGGGAGATGCGTGTGAAAGAAGAAGAAAAAAAAAAGAAGGAAAAGAAGGAGCTTGCGGAGGAAGTTTTAAAAAAAAAAAATAGTGCACCGCCTTTGAAATTGAAGGGGGTGTATTAATTGCACCCCCTTGTCTATTTATATACATATGAGCGCCGTGTGGGTGAGAGGAGAGGAAGAAAAAGAATGAATAAAAACGAAGTGCACAGGAGACGGGAGGGGAGGAGAGGAGAGGAGAGAAGAGAAGAGGAGGAGAGTTAAAAGTATTTTAAGGTATGTGGTTTATTTTATAAGATCATTTAGGCAGTTAAATTAATTTCTTTTCAATATAGTTTCTGCATGAAAGTTGTTCTATATATTTTTCTCTTTCTAATGGAGGTAATATTATATTCGTTAGTGAAAATTTTGAGGTTACAATTTTGGAGAAGTTTTGATTTTTGAAAATAAATAACTGTATATATGTACAAAATGATTAATAACTAATTTCAATCGGTTTAGTTTTCCAGTTTGAAGAATTGAAATATTATTTTCAGTTTTTATGATAATATATTAATATTGGAATGTTTATAATATAAGTTATATTAAATTATTATTGTGATGATGTAGAGTTTTCTTGTGATTGGTGATCGTTCATGTTTTATTTCTCAAGATTTAGCTTGGAGTTGAGATAACCGGGGTTAATTTATTTTATATGCTTGTTTTAGACTATAAGGTATTTTCTAAACCTTATTATTATCTGTACTCCTAGTATGTGTTTTGGAAAATTATGCCTACATCTATACATGAAATTGTTTCAGTGAAGCAGTGGTGATTTCTGTGATAATTATGATGTTTGTTATAAGATGTTGTAGATGGAATAATGTATTGTACGATGATTTTGGAAAATTATATGAATATGTTGTTTGTCTATTATTGGATATGTTGGGTTGTGTGGAAGAGATTTAGAGTGAATTGTGCCCATTGGCTCTCTCATTCCTGGCCCGGAATTTGAGTAGAGTGTTTTGGGCGGACACCTCCTTGTTACGGTATATCGGTGGTAGCATAGGAGGAGACAGTATTCTTGAAGTGACTAGATAACCTTGGCTAGGTATACTAGCATTGATAGATTGTACCACATCCAAAAGATATAAGGAGGAGCAGGATGAATGAGCGGGGATGGTTTTAGTTATTGTTAATTATCATGTTTCATTTAATTATTGTATTATAATTATGTTATTAAATCTGCTTCTTTGATCCGCAATCCTTTCTTGCATATTTGATAAATTAATTTTGGTTACTGGGACTTTATGTCTCACCCCGTCATTATCAATATTTTTCAGATGAAACCTCTAACCTTACTAGAGACCAAGGGAAGCAACCAGAGGCATAAAAGTTTAAAAACTTTGTAAGCCTCTTTTTGGTATAAGTGTTGTATAGAATCCTATATTGTCATCTTAGGACACTCATATTTTTGTATTACTATGACTATTTATCTGCTATTAAACTTAAACCATGTGTTGTAAAATCAATATTGTATGATCTATGGACTATGTGTTTTCTCTTCTTATCGATAATTGTGCCCCGAATTGTGAGTCTTTTCACACCCCCCCCCCAAAAAAAAAAAAAAAAGCCCGCCCCCCAAACCTTAAATCTCTCTCAGATTACTTCATCCTAATGCATGCTAATGTAAAACATATTTGCATTTAGAGCTGATTTTACCTTGAGAAACCATTATTTCCTCCACTGAAAACAGTTGTCTGCAAAGCCATGTCAAATATATTTGCATTTAGAGCAACTGCCGCAACACTAGGAGGAGAACTGGATAAAAAGGAAACAAAAAAATGTAAGCATTACCTCGATAGTGAACTGTTTCTTCAAACTACCCATCAAAACATCACATTTTGTCTTAACTTAGACAGACAACCAAATGAATAATATAGCGTTGCATATACAAAAGTAACTGAAAAATCAACAGAAATGGGTAAATTACCAAATTAACATCCTTCCCAAAATCTTGATGCCCTTCGACATCAGTGCAGCACCATAGGAATTCAGAGATGGGTTTTTGACAAGATTGCAAATAATCCCAATCACCCTATCAAGACAAGGAGGAAAAAAAGACTCACAGATATCAAATAGGCAAAGGAAATCAACAAAAGGAATTTGATAAAGGATAACCAATGTGTAACAGAGAAATCTTACCAGACATTCTTTTCCTGCTCGTTTGTCAAACTGACAGCATGAAAATGTGCAGAGCAACTGAGACTCGTCAACTCAAAACAAATAGCCTATGCACAGAAAGAGAATCTATAAGGAAAAAAGGGACAAATCCTGATCCCAAAATAACATTAGTCAAGAACCCATATATCTAATACAGTACAAGTTTGAGAGCAGTTTCCCATATCATACTTTGGGGTCCAAGCAGCCCAAAGTTGCAATAGGCTACATTACAATGCAAAAAAGCACATGACAACAAAAGGCAACACTTTCAGGCCCCATGCCAAGTTAAGAAATTAAATTGGCAAGGAAGAAAAAACGAGACACAAGGGGCATAATGCTACAGTTAATGGTATGCTACAAGTTAGAAAATTACCCACAAGTGTCATTCTTAGACTGACAAAAAGCACCATAAGCTCAACAATGATAACAAGATTCGAGAAGGTTTAATATTGAAGCTTAGGCATCAAATTTCCTCACGAAGAAATAATATAATTGCCAGAACAATTGATACACTAATCTCATTGTTACAAATACCACTTTAAACCAACATATCTCACCACAAGATGCAATCATAACCATCATAGACCATCAGTAGGCACCCATAGAACAGTCACTAGGACTATGGTAACAATTATTACTTCTGGAAGTAGTAAATTAAATAAGAAACAGCGGTGGACACAAATAACAATTAAAACTTACAGTATTAAAGGAAACCAATCTACAGAGCAGGTCAAGAGTCAAAAGAACCTCCTCCTTGCCATTGAAATGTACCTCTTGAGCTAAACGTAGGAGTAAGAGAAACATTCCTGATGTTGCATGCTACAAAACAGATTATTGTATCAACATAAAAAAAAAAATAAGAAAGGAGGCACAATCACTGAATTGAGTTCAAATTGATGAGACTCATATACTAACTTTACAAAGATAAAAACTTTAGGACACAAGATTTAGACCTAGCCCTCCTTATTTGTATTCTTCTTCTCTCTTAATCAAGCTCTTTTATCCCAGTAAACAGGTCATGTTTAATTGAGAGGCAGATAAAAAAGACAACCCTAAAAGCTTTAAGTAAATTCTAATTTAAACTGGTTTGATCCTTAACATATAAAATGAAACCTTATTCTTGCAGAAAATACAAGGAAAATACATCAAACAGTTCTTTTATTCGAATTAAAGGAGATTCTAATGGAAAGGAAAGAATCATTGTTCGATATAGATAGCAGCGACTTAGCGATAATGGAAGAGAATAAAAAATGAAGACTCCATCACATGATATTTGAGAGTGGAGATCAGCAGAAAGAACGAGATCACAGGCTAGTAGCAATGATGAGAAATGCTATGCTATGATTACCAACAATTTTCCTACTAGAAATTTACAGAACCAGCCACCATGTCTTTGGCTGCACGTACTTTAGGTGACTGCAAGCATAATACAAGGCAGGAAGTATACAGAAATACTAGGAAGACGAGCAAAAAATAATAACAATAATAAAGAACCCACTTAAAACTGTGACTGGTTTTCATCCCACAAAACAGGGGGGACTGTGAATCAAACGCAAAAGAAACAATATATGGACAACAAGAAATACCTGAGGAAATTTGTACATATACACAAAAGAAAAAGAGCATCACAACAACATTAAGAGACACACCTCCCATCGTACAAGGGCAGTACTCGCTCCAATAACTTTCAACACATGTCCACGAGTTCCAGCAGGAATAAAAAAACCTTCAATTCCAGGAACTTGCACTGGATTTTGTGCCTCAATTATATGAGAAACGTCTGTTACTGCCTCATTACTAATCTCAATTAAGGATGATACACCAACAGACCTGTCTAGGAAGTTATACCTGTTGAATAAAAGAATTCTTAGGATACAATTAGCAAGTACAGGAACTATGTATAGTTTGGATTCTGATATAGAAAAGGGTTTTCTCTACGCCCCAAATGTGTTGTTAGGTAGTAGATACAGATAATATTCAAACAAAGAAAAACCACAGCTTTCATCGATAGCACACAATGGCATGAACAACAAGCTAATCAGAGCCTTAGGATATGAAAAGGCATTATAAAAAACAGCTCTATTGGACCCATAAAATAATCGGCCCCGAAACTGTGGGTGTTGTGAGGTGTCAAAGTGATATGGAAATATAATAAAGAGTTGAAAGTTAGTTAGAGGCGGTTAATATAGATAGCCATTGGGAGTAATTACTGCTGTTAGAAGTCAGTTAGTTTAGACTTAGCTTAATCATTAAGTCATTCTAGCCTATAAATAAGGGTCTAATACCTATTGTAATCAAACTATTCCTTTGTAAATACTAGAAGTATATTCAGCTCCTCTCTGTCTCTTTCTCTCTGCCTTTCTTCTTACTTGAATCTCTCTATGTTCTTCTCTTCTATTCCCTCTTTCCCTCTCTTTCTCTTCTATACAGAATAATGATTCTGTAACACACAAGAGTGAGTGTGCGTGTGTGAGAGAGAGAGAGAAGGTGGGAGGTAAATATTGCAGTTGACGGGGTCAGGAGAAGGTCAGGAATTCAGTGAGTGACAAATGGGAGAGTCTAGCCTTTGGAATTGGAACAGTTAGAGCATATTTGAGACTGTGCTTCTGTGTTTTAGGCTTATTTTCTGTATTTTCATCCGCTTCAACCTATTCTCTGGCAGATTATTGTTAATTTGAATGCCATTTGGTGCTTGGTTTCCTTCAAGAACCATGGGACCAGAGGGTCCTAGGAGAAGTGATCAATCAGTAGCATTGAATTCAGAAATCAAAAGCTATATCTCTCACAAGAAATTGAACAAGTTGGGGGGGGGGGGGGATTCATTGCAGGAAGTGTTCCAATATATTTGGCCTCAATTGGGCAAATTACAGGTGTTTCAACAAACAGATCATTTAAAAAATCATGTAATTCATCAGTTTATATTACTCAAGTACATGAGATAACAGAAAAGCACATAAATAAATTACTTACACGCATTCTGCAGGCCAAGTTCCCTCACAAAGGGAAGACAAGAGTTGCACAAGTTCCGCTGTCTGGAAAGGGAACTCACTCCCCAGGTTGCAAAGAAGACACCGAATTGGACCATCAATAAAACTTTCCTTGTCCCAAAACTGAATACAAAGAGATTCCTACAAGTTAAAAAGCAAAGCTCTCCAATTAATAAATGATCACAAATAGAGATAATGATACTAAAGCAATGAACGACCTAGACAATAATTAAACATGCAAACCTCTCCTCTGTAAATCTTGCAAAGAATATCCAGTATCGAAATGGGGTTGCTGTCCTCTGCCTGCTCCTTCGTTGAAGTAGACATATGAGAATGCCATTAATAAGCTTAGTGAATTACAAATTCCAAAAATCTTACCTGAATGTTGACTTCATAAGATGCAATAAATGCAGATAATAATGTTCTCAAAACACTGCGATATCCAGAAACAGGACCCTGGGTAGAAGAGAAAAATCAGCTATCTCATCAAGTTTCACAGGCAAAACTCATTCACAAACAGAATTTATATGCAATTATATCAATATTGTACAAGTATAAACATGAGAATGTGAAAAATATTTTCTTCAATCATTAAGTATAAAGCCCAGTCCATTTGAAAGCTTAATGCTTCTGCTAGAAAAAAGAGGAATTAGTCAAGGTTTAATAGAAGTTTGTTAGATGTTAGGATAAAACAGCATATGGGCCTTCAATTGGCAGGCTTAAGATTTTGTGCAAAATTGGTACTTGACATGACATTAGACCCTCAATGACCATGTCACTGAGAGTTCAATTCAAAACCTGACAGCCCCATCTAGATGATTAAATGAAATTGAGACAAGATATTGAGCTTGTTCTTTATCCATACTACAAGCTCAAAGGGCTTTAATGTGAGGGGCTGTAGACCATATATTATAATAAAACTATTCATGACCTTCAGTTAACAACTTAAGCTTTTGCGCCAAATTGATTCTCAAAGAAATTCATCCACAATAGCTATTGACGCAACATGAGAATGACTCACATCATAATCCCTCAGTATGTCACATTCAAGAATTTCAAGACAGTAACTAAAGGATGCAGCCTCAAATGCCTGTCGAACATAACCAACATGATCGATCTCCTGGAAGTAAAGGAAAACAAAAATCAGCTTTGTAAGATAAACAAACTCATGAGTAAAGAATAATTTAACTTTGTCACTGGACCACAAACCATTAGGTCATTGTTTTCATCTTTTCCTGGAAGAGTCAATAGCAGATAAAGAAATGCTGCCCACGCAAGAATTAAGAGGCCAGCTTCTTTCATTTCAAATGCATTGAAAGTAGAAATTAATGCGTCCATCTCTTGTACGTCTATCAATGAAAAACTAGAAGCACCTTTCCTGAAAATAAAGCAAAGAAATTTCACAACACTTAATGACATATTAAGTAACAAAAGTACAATACCATTGTAAATTAAGGGAAGCCCATCCATGATAGAATATAGGCATTAACAAGTAAATCAGAAAGCACCTTGTTAGGAAACAATGGAATAGGTACCTAAACAGTGGTATAATTGACACACCAACAGAATCACACACGGTTACAACAATCTGTCAAGAGTAAAAAGACTCACAACCAAGAATAGAAGCAAATCTGTGCTAACAGACTTGTTCCCCTCTCCCACAATCTTCACTCAAAAAATAAGCTCAACACACCCATTCCCTCCTGCGAATATTATAGTCAAAAAGACACATGCACAGTGCCCAAAATGTGTGCTCAGTGCTAGAGGGCTAAATAACTAAAGACAATGTGTCTTATTCTTGCACTAAAATAGTTAAGTCAACTCTGCAACCTTAAAAAGTATCTTTGCTTCTTGCTTGTGTTGTTTGTGTCTTCCTAGGTTGTCTTGCATAAGTCTTTCTTGTGAATGGGATCCCTTCATTACCTTCCCCTAAAAGCTTCACCTTGTCCTCAAGGTGAAAGGAAGGAAATTGGGTCGCTATTGTCTCAGCGTCCTCCCAAGAATTCTCATAAGTCAGCATATCCTTCCATTTGACAAGTACTTCGGTCTGCCCATTCACAAGTCTTCGGATCTTGCAGATCTCCTCTAGCTGAACCTGTAACTCCTATTGTTCTGATAATGAAGGTGGAATGGTTGGAGTCACTATTCCCGATTGTATCAATTTCTTGAGGATTGAGATGTGAAAGACGGGGTGTACTCAGGCTGTAGGGGGAAGGTCAAAGTGATATACTACAACTCCCACTCCTTCCACGATTTTGAATGGCCTATAAAACCGTGGACTAAGTTTCTCATTGACTCGTTTTGCTAACGTTCACAATCTGTATGATTGGATTTTGACATAGACCGAGTCTCCTACTTCAAATTGGACATCTCTTCTATGTTTGTTTGTTTGTTTCCTCATTTCTTCTTGAGCCTTGATCAGGTTCTCCTTCAACGTTGCAATAATTGCATTCCTTGATCTTATTTGCTTATCCACTTCTTCCACTACTGAAGGTTCGTTTGTGAGCTTGAGAAAGGCAGGTAGATCCCTTCCTGTTAGAATATTAGGAATCAATTACCATTATTAGGATTTCTTGATACTTGGCTTGATTATAGGATCTGATCCATTCCCTGATTATGTGCTTCTAGTTTAGGAAAGATTATGCCTTTATTGTCTTGATTATGATTGATTATTCTCTACGTAACTGCTCTTGTGTGAGCCTATATATTGTAAGCTTTCCATCATATGAATAATATACAAACAAAGATAGTGATGCCTCTAATTTAAAAACTTCCATACACAACTCAAAAAGGGGTCATGTTGACCGAACCTTGGGGGTGGAGTTGTACCAATATTCTGCCCACGATAGCTATTGAGCCCATTGACTTGGTCTTACACAAGTAAGGAACCTTAGATAGGTTTCTACCCCTTTGTTTAGCACTACTATTTGCCTATTTGTCTTTGGGTTATATGCTGAACTTAAGCACGATGAGTACCAGCTTGCTCAAATAACTCCCACCAGACTTGGCTTACAAACACCCGGTCTCCATCTGAAACGATGGTCTTTGGGAAGCCATGCAATCTAACTATCTCCCTTATAAACAATTCTACCACATCTTTAGCACTAAAGGGATGAAGAAGAGAAAGGAAGTTCACATACTTGGTGAGGTGATCCACAATAACTAAGATAGTATCATATCGGCGGGGTTTTGGCAGCCTTGTGACGAAATCCATGCTTATGTCTTCCCATATTGCATGTGGAATAGGAAAGGGTTGTAACAAACCTACGGGGGAAAGTGCTTGGTGCTTATTTCTCTGGCATACTTCACATTCAACCACATACCGCTGTATTTCTCGCTTCATCCCTTCCCAATACACTGCGTTAGCCAATCTTTCATAAATTCTCATGTACCCAGAGTGGCCCCTGATGAGAGAGTTGTGATGTTCCCTCATCAACAAAGGAATTCTTGATGAATTTTTAGGCAAGACCAAGCTTTTTTTATAGTGCAAACAGCTCTCATACAAGGAGGACCCTTCGGTTCCTTCTTTGCCAGTGAGTAGTTACTACAATTTGCACTTAAGTTTTGGATCAGCTTGTACCTCTTTCTCCCAATCTTCTAAATCATCATTCTGCCACATAGAAAATGCCATCAGACTCACATATTCCTCTTGTCACGATAAAGCACCAACTGCTCTATTTTCTTTCCCTAGTTTATAGAGAATTTCAAACTTGTAGCCCATCAATTTTGACACCTATTTCTGCTGGTTCTCCTCCAAGATCCTCGATTACAGCAGATATTTTAGAGCCTTTTGATCAATTCAGATGACAAAACTTTACCCAACAAGGATCGTCTCCATTTCTTAACTGCCAACATGATTGCCATCAATTCCCTCTCATAAACTGAACATAGTTGAGCTCATTTAGACAATTTTTTACTAAAGCAAGCTATGGAACGCCCTTGTTGCATTAACACCACCCCTAGACCAATCCCTGAGGCGTCATAGTGAGCACCGAGAGGCTTGTCATGGCTGTCTTAAGAGCTTTGAAGGCTTTGGCAGCCTCGACAATCCATTGAAAGGTGTCCTTCTTAAAGAGGTCATTCAAAGGACTAGCTATCTTCCCATACCCTTGGATAAACCTTCAATAATATCCAGTTAATCCCAAGAATCCCCACAGCGACTTCATAGTCTTAGGCTGGGGCCAAGCCACCATGCCGTCCACTTTTCCCAGATCAGCTTGAACTCATTGGTCTGAAATTATGTGACCCAGGTATTCGATTCTTGGTAGCATGAAGCTGCACTTTTTGAGGTTAATGACCAATAGATTCTCCTACAATATAAACATCACTCTTTCTCGGTGTTCCAAGTGAGTAGTGACATTGCAACTATATCCAATAATTTATCTAATGCTAGGATAGGGAATTTGTCATGTAACATGATTTTATTGAGTGCTCTATAATCCACACAAAAGCGCCAACTTCCACCTTTATTCTTCACTAGTAGGACAAGACTAGAGTAAGGACTGGTGCTAGGATGGACAATTCTAGCATGTAACATGTCTTTGATCAATTCCTCGATTTCTTTTTTCTGCGTGTGGAGGTACCGATAAGGCCGAATGTTTGGTGGTTGCTCCCCTGGCTTGATCAAATTATGTGATCTCTTGATCGTCGATGAGGGAGAGCCTCAACAAATTGGTAGATACCAAGGAATTTCCCCAGGAGCTTTTGAATTTCAGGTGCTAATGACCGGGCGCCTTTATCTTCCTTCTCTATACTTTTGCATTCGATTAAGAATCCCTATCCCTTCTTCCTTACCCCCATGATGGATTGCAAGGAAACTTGTGTTCGTGATAGTGTCAGATCCCCTTTTTGCCAAACTCTATTACTCTACTTTCCTATCTTCATTATCATATGTCTCCAGTTCACCTTAACATTCCCAAGGGTCTTTAACCATTCAACGCTTAACATGGCATTAATTCCTCTTAGCAAAAACGAAAAAGAAGGTTTGCACCACCACATCCCTGCAACACTTCCTTCTTCAAATTGAGTGTCCATCTCCCATGGTGATGGTGTATTTGGCTATCTCGTCCTCTCTAATTCCTGGCCGATTAAGTAAATTATTGTCGATAAAATTATGGGTCGCTCCACTGTCAATCAAGAAAATCACAGCCTCCCCCAGCAAGTTCTTCTCCAAACCTTCATTGTGTGATTTACCCAACCAAGGAATGTAGAGATAATTCCATTCTAGTTGCCTCATCCTCAACGTAATAATAATCTTCTGCTCTCTCCCCTTTTCCATCAGCCTTCGTCTCGCCAATGTCGACCTCGAAGTCAAATAAGAACACCTGTAAATGCTTGTCTTTATAAGTGTGAGTCGGGCTATATTTTACCCCCTACTTGTAGCAAAGTCCCAATTCCTGTCAACATGTCATCTCAGAGTCGAGAAGTCGTCGACTCCAACCAGTCTTGCACAAGATGGAAGCCATCGTCGAGGTACTTCCCATCTTTGCCTCCTGTGTTTTAGGGTTAGATTTGGGGCCGTGGATCAGTGAATTCATGGTGGGTGCAACTCAAATCGGGTCAACGTAATGGGTGACCCAGGAATATAAGGGTTGGGTTGGATATTTCTTCAGCCTTGTGCTCATCGACGCCCTATACGCTTGATTCCTTTTTCCATTTCCAGAAGTTGATTTCGCCCATTGACATGTAACGCCATTTTGATCAGCCCTTCTAGGTCGCTTTCATCCGCAATTTCAAGTTCTGCCTGTATTTCGGTCTTAAGGCCATACAAGAAAGCTCCCATCAAGAACTCCTCCAGCGCGCCCGTTATCGGAAAGGAAAGCCTTTCGAACACCTCTAGGTATTCCATGACCGAACCTCCAATTTGTTAGAGAAGAGGATTTTGCATTCGTCGCCTTGTTGAAACGTACGGAAATGTTCCAACAGCTTCCGTTTGAACTCTGGCTAGCTTCTCAACATACTCCGAGTCTCCTTCCATTCGTACCAATGAAAAGCTCAATTCTCTAAACAAACTACCGCCGCCTCCAATTTCTTTTCCTTTGGCACCCCATTAATGAGGAAATACTACTCCACCTAGCAAAACCATCCAATGGGATCATCTCCATCTAACACAAGTAATTTCTGCTTTCTAAACTTTGCTACTCCCTTTTCGACTTCCTCATGGCTCTCTGATTCAGTGTCTGATTGTAAGTTTTCCGTGTATTTCTTGTTTCCACTCTTCTTGCTCGTATCCTTCTCCATTCGTAACAACATCTCCCTCATCAGATTCATTCCTTATCCTCATCAACCCAAAAAGTTCGTCCACTTTCCTCGCTAGGCTAGCCACCGACTCCCTTAAGTCCTTGACCTCGTTTGTCATCTCTCAAGGATCTCACAGCTCTGATACCAACATGTTAGGAACCAATGGAATAGAAACCTAAACAGTGGTTTAATTAGACGCACCAATAGAATCATACAAGGTTACAATAATCTGTCATGAGTACAAAGACTCCCACAGCCAAGAACAGAAGCAAATGTATGCTAACAGATTTGTTCCCCCCTCTTACAATCTTCACTTAGAAAATAAGCTTAACACACACATTCCCTCATGGCTATTATAGTCAAAAGGACACTTGCACAATGCCCAAAATGTGTGCTTAGTGCTACAGGGCTAAATAACTAAAGACACCCTATGTAGCAACTATGTGTCTTATCCTTGCACCAAAATAGTTAAGTCAACTCTACAACCTTAAAAAGTATCTTTGCTTCTTGCTTGTGTTGTTTGTATCTTCCTAGGTTGTCTTGCATACGTCTTTCCCGTGAATGGGGTCCTTTCACACCTCAATCTCACATTTCTCAAAAGGTGATGCCACTATAAACATACAAGGAGATGCTTTATAGTTAAGGTTGAGCGTCGTGGTTTCAAACAAAAATGCCAGTAGCAAGGAACATATACATATTGACCCTTAGGAAAATTCAACTAATTCTAACAATGAATGACAAACATAAACCATCATATTTCACTGGCTAAAGGCAGTTAATCGCAACACGGCAACAGGCATACATAATATTGCTATTACAGACATCCTAGAAAGAACCCCAGAAAAAAGAATTTAAAGGTGATATTTTGATGTATCTTAATTAAATATATTAATAGGAGACAACATTCACTTTCCTTATCAAGACTACATATTAGCAAAAAGATTGGCAAAATAGAAAAGTTAGGAATCCAAACATCAACAATTAAACTGAAAATATTGTGTCTTGTAAGGTGGCGTTTGTTTTCAATCCAATACATAGGCCACATTCAAGTTTAGCCCTCAAAAACTCACTACAGTAGAAAGGAAACCTAGAGATTTGTTGGTACATTAGTACACGTGTTATCAGCCAAGGCACAAGCACAACTAATAACTATAGTCCTGATGAAGATAACTCTAACCAGATATTGAGAGCAACTAAGTCAGAATCATTTAGAATCAAGAGTTAAACTCTATATACCGATAAGATTATAGTCAATATCCCTTCGGCTTGATCAACTGTCTCACAATGCCCTCCTTTTGTAACTTCATAACTTTGATCATGATGTAAAGAAAAGCCAAGCTATACCTGTAAGGTGTTTCATCATGAACCATCTGAAGAAGATTTTCCAGATCCAGAGTTTCTATGAGGATAAGTAGTAGTTGAACTTTGGCATGATAAGACAGTTGCCAGGCTTCTGATGTTATTGCAAGCTTTTTGAAGTTATAGTGACCAGAAATGATTCCCTAGATCCAAGATTTTTAAGAGCAAGGATTAGATATATCAAAATATCAACAAAAAAAAAAGTAACAGCATAAATATAACAATAAGTACCTTGTAAATATTACATAACTTCTTCCACTTTTCACCACTACAAGAACAAAATGAGTCATAATACGCAAGGAAGAGAATGTCCAGAACTAAGTTGTCTTCAATTAGAGTCTCCTCAGCCCACAGAGTGTAAAGATCAACATCCTTCCAAGCATTTCACACATTACATATTTTAAGAGATTAAAAAAAAATAAAATTTCAAGGCAAACAGATCATTTATGACATGCAGAAACCAATGAGAATATTATGTGGAGTAGGACACTCTTACAAGACCCTATATCTTAAAGGCCCATAGCACAATAATAGTAACAACTAACAAGAAAACATGATTCAACAAAAATTGGGAATTAATAATTTATATATTTATATATTTTTAAAATAATACATCCAAGTGAAAAAGAGATCCTCAAATATCATGCAAAAGTTATTCTTCACACAATCATGCCGAATTCAAGGGCAATGTCACTAGTGTTACATCAGAATTGTTGTAAAAGGAGATGCAGTTAATCGGGAGCTAGGATATTGTAACTTCTTCATATTAGCAGGCACAATTTCCATTTCTGCTTCTAATCTAGGCCATAATTTTTCCAAAAAAATGTATGATTGGCCTCCTACATGTAGACTTCATTTTTAAATCAATAAACTAACTTCTTATTAAAAAAAAACTCTGTTACAGCAGTAATAACATCGTGTAGTGCTGGCACTTGAATAAAGAATTTCCGTTTTTTTTTTTTGTAACTTCTCGCTCTCTTCTGATGTATGGTATAAACCTGCCAAAAAATCAAACATACCATTTGCTCTGGATAACTAAAAAGCAGAAGATCCTGAAACAAAGATATTAATTTGCTTTCCAGTCCACCATGAAACAACTTTTTTGCCTCCTCTCTAATAACATGTTCTTTAGAGCTTGGTCCAATATATACTGCAAAAAAAATTCATATACAGTATCAGCATTGGAACCAAACAGATAGAAAAGGAATTTGTCATCAAACCGTACACTAACAGAAAGTGTGCTTGTTTGCATGCACGTGTAGCAAAGACATGCCTAAGAGACATGGACGGACGCACGTTATGGAGAAGGGGGGCAAGTGCCTACCCTTGAATTTAAACCATCCATTTCTTATTAATATGGGATATTAGATGACATTGGTAAATAGTTAAATACATAAACTCTGAATAAGGCAATTATAATGGAATTTCAAAAAATAAAGCCTAGAAGGATATTGTAATTATTTTTATTGTAATATACTTTTGTTATTAAAATATATGTACTTGAACTTATTGAGTGCCCACCCTTCATTAATTTCCTAGATCCACTAGTGCTGAGAAAGCAAGTCGTGAGAAAATACACTTACTAGCATGCATGAGAATCCACCTGATGCATTTCAGCAAGCACTGTCTCTCCGTATAATATTGAATTACTATCTTCACAACAAGAAGGGAAAAGAAAATGATAGCAGGAAATTAAGAAAAAATGGAATTGCGCATCATATGAACAATCCAAAAGTTAGCAGTTGACTTTATTAGGGTGATCGGAATTAAAATATAGCAGGAGGATTGAGGTATTGGGCCACTAACCACGTGAAGAAATTCTTGATCCATGGAATCAACAGCTACATTGTTACGTTTGATTGACCTTTCGGCAAGAATGTAAGATTGAACTTCATCTAGTTGCTGAAATATAACGAGAATTTCCATTAAAAAAAGGAAAAAAGAAAGCAGTGAAGACATTCACAGAATTCCCCTCATAATTACAACTAATTCAATGTAACTGGGTGACACCCGGAACAGAGAGGAAAGAAGCCAAACACTATCCATTCAGCTGCACAATAAGAATAATTTGACTTTTCATTCTTCTCAATATAAACGTTTCACTCACATCAGGTAACCTCCCCTCCCTCCCTACCAGAAGAAAAGATAAATATTAATGTGATCGCGAAGCACTCACCAAGCATGAGCTGATTCTCAAAGCTTTGTCTTTCAAATGTGTTTGTATAGTTAGATGGTGACATCCAATTTGCAGTTTCTTCGAATTCAGAGCTTCCTTTGATTTCTCATTTGGCGGCTTGAAGCAAGAAACTGCATCCACTAGCCAGGAATGGTTGTCCTTCAACTTTTTCACCTATATAAACACCAAATAATTCATGTGAACGCACATTTACACGCGTGTGTGTGTAGAAAGAGAGAGAAGTAGAAGCAGAGATGGTTGAAAATATACCAAATTTTGAGGGAGGTTTGAGGCGAGAGAGAAGTTCTCAAGCTCAGTAAGCAGCAGAGTGAAAGAATCCCACCAGAGAGAAGCGTCGATAGACTTAGTATCCGCCATTGGAGGGAGGAGGAGTGAAGAAGGAGAGCTTAAACCCTAACTCGGAATGGAGCAGAAAGGTTTTTAATATTTGATGTTTCTCTTTTTCGCGCCTCCTGCGGTTCGTTGCTCAGCAAGAGTGACGAGGCAAAGGAACTGACCCCGGATGCAGGCCACCCGGTGAATCCTTATGGTGATAACAGTCCTCAAGAGGCTACAATCCCTCTCCCAGGGACGTAAATTTTCTGCGACTACTCGTTAATATTAATAACAGGGAGAATTTTTTTTCGTCGAAAAGGAAACTTATATTAATACTCCAAAAGTACACATACACACAGCACAGAGAAGGATTACAATAAGAAATAAGAAGCAATACATGAAAGAAAACACTCCTAAGGAAATAGGGAACAAACATAAGACACAAACAAGAAATAAGTTACAAACAATCCTCATTCAAAGAAAGAGGGAGGGGAGAAGCATGTTGAGGATCGGCATCCGCCATTCGGACATCCAAAGCTAGAAGAGATAACAAAGACGGTGTTGGTTGTAAGAACCACCATATCGGGCATATCCCTTAATAAGAATCAGCTGCAATTAAGTCAGCGGCATAATTACCTCTTTTGGGGTAAAAGATAAAGAGAACTCAACCTTAGACGACAAAAGACGAATCATATTAAACACAATACTCCCACACCTCCACTCAAATTGCACAAGAACGCATCTAGAATTGAAAGATCTTGATTAGGAAAAGTCTACCAGCACCCTTTAATAACCTCAAGAAAGTACCCATGAGATGCCCACGCTGATTCAAAACAAAAATTTCGATTTTTTGAGTATTTTCATGATGGCTTTGAATAAACAGAATGTGATGATCGGAATCAACCGAGTCTACATTAAAAACTTGAAGATTTGGAAACTGCACTCACAACTGTAAGTTCCCCAATGCCCTATCAATGTGCTCACGAATTGTATCAGGATATTCACGATTATTACACCAAGTAAAACTAGGCCCATTATAACCCAAATTCTCAAGCTCATCGTCAGGCACAAAACACTTGAAATTAAGGATCTTCCTCCATACTCTAAGACGGCCACCACACTTCTTATTTTGGGATAAGATATCATTAAAATCGCCAAGACACAACCATAAAGCCCTGATATTGTTGCTAATCCTTCGAACCTCTTGCCAACACAACATTCTCTCATCTTCATCAGTAGGCCCATAAATAAAGGTAATATAAGATGGGGTTGAGAGGGCCTCTGACATAACACTAGTATGAATAATATTAGAGGATTAAAATAGGATATTAACCGTAATCACATCAGACCACTATAAAGCGAGGCCTCCACTTTTACCTATAGGGTTAACTATCCACTCTTCATTGAAACCACATTTATGCCTCACCTTTCTCACAACACTCACCTTCTCTTTAGTCTCCATTAAGAAGACTAACTCGGGTTTTTTCCGAAAGAATTCTTCCTTGAAATTTCTGACTGTCAGGGCAACCCCCAGACCTTGACAGTTCTAAGCTAACAGATTCATGGTGAACCAGTAGGTGGTCCCATCCAACCACCGGCTTGTTAAGGAGATAACTATACCTGAACCTCTATAGAAACATTGCCTCCATTCCGCCAACTCTCAGGAAAATCAATTTCAATTGGAGTAGGAAATAAAGAATTACCCAACCTTCCTTGACTAGAGTCACCACCCTTTTTTTTATAGATACTTCTTCACTGACTAAAAATTCCTTCACCTCTCCCTTTGCGGCTGACCCATTGTCACCTTACCATTAGCCAACTCCTTCTTTGATTCAAAATTTAATTTCCTACATTTTTTGCTCACCTCCAAATCAAGGTCCTCTTCATGTGGTCTTTTTATATGAATTCCCTTCAAACCAAGAGACATGGTTGAGATATGAGGCATCCCATTAAGGGGACAATAGAATTATGTTTAGGCTCTTCATCAGGAAACTCAACCTTGTAAGGTGGAGAATTACAAGGAGTATTTGATCTTTGTCCGTTATGCATATCTGATGAGAAGGGACGTTGAGATTGGTGAGGTGAAGTCATATGCCTAAACGTGCAAGCCCAAGTATAAGTAGGCGAAATACAAGTAACGATTGGGCCCCCATAAGCTCATGATCCAGACTAGTGGAGCGAGTAGGCTGCTCCATGTCATTTAAATGTTGAAGCCCATCAAGTGGATGCTCTTCACAAGTCGCTAAAATTACCCCTTGCTTTTCATGCATTTGACTTTCTCCTCCTTCAAATAGATGGGTCCCATTCCTTTTAAACTACTCATAGTGATAAGTCTCCATCAAAGCTGCTACTAACGGTAGGATTCCCCTGTATTCCTGAGTCACAGACTGCTGATCTTTCAGTTTGTCTTCATCCAATACGCAAGATCCATCCATTCCATCATCAGCGCTTTATTTCAACGAGCAAGAGAGGCCTAAACTAGATTCCCAAGGCCCAATATGAAGAAACGCACTGTGTAGGGGAGATTAGGGCCTCATAAGCCCTATACGTTGTTGACTCAGCACCCCATCCCTCAGACTTGTCCCTATCAACATTAGAGGAGAGTCACAGATTCCTAGAGTTTTTGCTATGGCCAACGCTTTACTAGGTACTGTAGCAGATCCATCAGCGTGATTGCTGCCCGTTGGGCTCTGATCTCGGTGTATCATCATCATCGACAGCGACCTGCTTCCCTTATCCACCTCATCGGCCGAAGATGGTTTTGGCCGGAAAAGATAGGGTTTATCCTTACTTCCAGACTCTGACCAACCCCACTTACACAATTCTAGGATATCGTCGAAAGTTCTCTGTACCTTGCTCTTGATATTATCCGCTTTGGGGCCCATCGCCCCAAGTGTGTTTTGTCCCACATCGGCCAGGGAGGGGAACGAAAGACGCCTTATAAGGGTCTTGATACCTCCCCTCTTGACGCGTGTTAAAGCCGTGAGGGGCGATGGGCCCCAAAACGGATAATATCAAAAGTGAGGTGCTGGGATGTTACATTCTCACAACTGGAACACTCATCTAGTTACCATATTCGACTTCGGCCCCTTCATCAATAATGGGTTTGGCAATGCACATACCCTGTTTTCATGCCCAATACGTCAACATTGGTAACAAAAATTCTGAAGTCGTTCATATTTCACCGTGACCCAGATAGGTTCTTTTTCTGCCCTTGGAAGTTGGAACCCAAAAACCGATAGTGAGGGGAGCATAGAGTCGGAGGAGGGTTCTTTCTCTTACAAAGCTATGCACTAGTCTCCCGTCCACCATTGATTTTTCATATATCACCGCTTCCCCCATTGTGTCTCCAAGAGTTTTGGCATTAGAACCATCAAAAGCTCCAATAGGGAGTCCATGAAACTGTAACCAGAATGGGGCGACGTTAAAATTCACATCCTGAAGCACCATATCATCATCCCATTGTTGGAGATTCAGTAAATGACCAAGTATTGACCATGGTCTTCCATAGAGAATTCTAGCATAGTCTTCATTCTCTAAGAAACGAAAGAGAAATATTAAGCTCTTCCTATCCAGGTCATGTATTTCCAGATTCTCACATAGCTGCCATCCTTTTTAATCATAGAGATGGTAGTTGGGATATTCAAATTCTTCCCAGTTTCAATCTTTCCTACTTAAGTCCCTCTTGTGACATCCAACTTACGTCCAAGGTCTAGAATGACCTATTTCAGTTTGTAACTACCATGATTATGATCTTCATTCATCATTCCAAGCCTCCTAGATGATAAAACAGAGCACCCACACACCCTTCCAAATCACCACTCTAAACAAGAGAACAATGAAAGGGATAAAGAAGACATGGAGCTCCGACGAAAACGAAGAAGGCTCACAGAGGGCCTAACAGAGCTCTCACGAGGAGAGAGAGAGATAATAGGGAGAATTTAACTAGAGCATCACATGACTAAATTTATTTCATAAAAATACAATAAAATTTCACTGCATGTAGTACCAATGATCAAAATGAAAGTAATTTTTTGGAAAATGTCTTAAATACTAGATGAAATTTTAAAATCTCAAAACGTCTGTTAAAAAATTAAAAAAAACGTAAAGGTGATGAGGAGGGATCTAGGGTTTTTAAATTTAAGCGCTTTTACTAAAATTGTAATACCCCATATTATTATTATTATTGTTAATAATAATAATAATAAAAAGTAAAAGTAATAATAATGATAATATAATATTAGTTTAATTTTATTAGTTTATATTAATTTGATTAGTTGTTAGTTTAGATAGATTTGATTTTATTAAGTATAGATTTATTGATTGATTTAATAGAATTTAATAATGTTTGTATTATTTTATCATTTATTAGATCAACAATGTAATACCTTAGATTTTATTATTATTTTAATAATAATAATGATGATGATGATGAATACTAATAATACTAATATTAAATATTTAAATTTAATAATGTAGTAATAAAAAAATATAATAGTAATAAATGGATAGATAAAAATTAATTTAAATTAGAATCTAATAAATGATTTGTCATTATTTTATTAAGCTAGAAATTGTTAAAGGTCCAACCCATAAAACCCAGCTAATGACTAAACCCTAAGAGCCTAATTATAAGTTAGGTTTAGCCGCCTAACTTTAGTCATCATTCATTAGCTCTCTCTTTAAAAAATCCCTTGCGGCAGAGTTTCCCTTCTAGGAGCTTAGCAAACACGGAGACCAGGTAATCCTAATCCCTAACAATAGAAATCCATTGCTACATGTCATAATTTGTTTCTTTTGCTACTTCAATTTTTGAATTTCGATCACTTTGTGTATTCGAATCTGTGTTGCATTTTTCTGTTTCTTTTACTCCGGTTTCTGTTGAATTATGAAGATTCATGAGGCTTTGTTGTGATTCTGTCGATCTACTGATTCGGATCTCATTACATGTATTGCATTGTCATAGCTTGTTCGGAAAGTTCATGAATTAAGAACGAAAAGGATCGGAAAATACTCTAGTTTTGCATCTTTTTAATTTGAAATGTTTATAGTTAAACTTAGCGGTAATCTTGCGATGCATCTGGACTTGTTACATAATGTTGATGTACTTTTTTACCTTTGCTACTTAATTAAGGAAGAGAACAAAACTGCATGGCAAGATTTGTACTTTTAACTCATTATGCATTGCTTAGGTGTCATGAATAATATTTATGAAAAATGTTTGCTATTTGTAGTTCTGCCTTTTTTTTATTTATTATTTCCTCCACCTAAGTATATTGATATATTATAATATTACAATAATTTGACATAGATGCAAGCCCTTATATTATCCGATGCTGTTTTATTTAATTTAAATTTATTATATATATATATATATATATATATATATATATATATATATATATATGTATATATATTTGTTTATTTATCTATTGAGAGTGTTTAAAATAATTAAGCCGTGGGATGATAGCTTTGGGATGGTACCTCCTAAAGTAATGAACACACTTTTAAGGCTTTATGCCTTCGATATGTTATTTGATGTGAACCGATATATCCGTTCTTCCCAAAGTGGTGTCTGGCAGGGTTTTTTCGAGACACTAGTAGCAACTTTGGGAAGAGGTGTGCACACTAGGAAGAATGATGATATGACCAATTTTGATGATTTGTAACTGGTAGGGTTTCCCGGGTCTACCATGATTTTCTTCCCACTAAACAGACTGACAGGGTTTCCCGGGTCTAAATAAATTTAAAAAGATAATAATTAATGTTTGATGCAAATACCACATGATTATATATATATATATATATATATATATATATATATATATATATATATATTTGCTTTGATTAATATGTTTGTGCTATTTAAAATTATACATATATATGTCATTTTTATTTTTATTTTATTTTGTAATTATTTGTGATTATTTTATTTTATTTCAAATCATTCCAAAATTATTTATTTATTTATTTTATATTATCTTTCCCTAATTAGGATTACCAGCGCTTATTGATGTCTGTGTTCTTGGGCTGCGATGATCCTTCGGAGGAGCAAAATTTCAGTGAACAGGTTTCAACGATTGGGGCTAGCAGTGAAAAGTGAGGAAGACGTCAAATTTTAATTTCGATTTCATTTAGTCATTTTATTTTATTATCTTTTTTTTTTGGTGTTGCGTAAAACTATTTAGATTTAGATTTATTTAATGTAGTTTGTAGCCTTGCACTTATCCCAGTACAAGTGTGGCGGTGACACTTCCCGAATTTGGCGATTTTGGATTTTTAGTTATTAAACCATCAGAATTTTATGTTATTTTAACTCTATAAATTTGGGGGTGTTACAAAAATAGTCATAATCTCTCTCTTCTTCATCTATTCCTCTTCCTGCCACTCTCTCTCTCTCCTCTCTCTCTCTCTTCATTTTTACTCTCACTTATGCCTTTCTTTCCTTGCTAGCGACAACTTCCACCTTCACTGTCGCTAGCGAGTTCCGCCACAACCACCAAAAATGCCACAACTGTGAGTTTGTTTCTGATTTGATTTTATGAAATTTTAGTTGTTTGGAATGTGATAGTTGTTGAAGCTAGACTCCATGTTAGAAGGGGAAGGAAAGAGAGATAAAGATAAGGTAAACAAAAATGAGCTCTGGAGGCTGAAAAATCCAAATAATGAACAGTAAATATGTTTGAGGAATAAGAAGGTGAACAATAAATATGAACTTTTAATAAAATTCGTAATAGGATTAATAAATTCAGTAATGAAAATAACAAGTTTAGTAATGGGAATAACAAGTGTATTCGTCAAGGGGAACACTTATCATCGTTGAAACCAAAATTTAAGGACAACAAACAAATTTCATAATAGGAATAACAAATTCTTTAATGGTATTAATAAGTTTAGTAATAAAAATAATAAGTGTTTGTCAAAGTGACATGTGTACAACCTAAATTTTGTGAGGGGAAGGGAGGGGAGAAGAGGAGAGAAAATTTTAACCTTGTTTTGACAAGATTATGTATGAAATTTTTTTCAATATTCCATAATTACACTCTCAACAAAAAAAACCTTTTTTTCTCTCATTAATGATAATTTGGTAAAAATCATCTCTTTCCTCCCATCTCCTCTCCTCAAACCAAATACAACCTTAGAATCTAGACACACATGACGTGTAAAGTTTCTTTGGATGCGTGAGTTTCAAAAATTATGCAAAAATCTCAGTCACAAGTCACCAATGTTGACTTTTTAGTTTTTAGCTAGTACAACCAAGAAAATGGTACAAAGTAAATATAAAGGTTCTCAAAATAGTGTAAAAATGTTAAATGGTAAACTTTAGTTGTTTGGCCTTTTTGTATTATTTTGATACCTTTATAATTATCCCACCATCTTTTTTATTGACTTGTTTATTGAACTGTCAATATTGATGGCTTTAATGACTACGGTATTTCAATTTCAAACTATTTTAAATACTTCATGTGTACTTTCACACTTAAAAAACCTTTATAGAGTCACTCATATATGGGATAATGGTTCGTGAGTAAATTTGTATCTTCGTCCTATAATTTAATTCAAGTCAACCAACTCATGAGGTAAATTTTAAATGTTGTACAAACAAATTCATAATGTAAATGATTCCCATTTTGTTTGAAAAGCCAATAAATGATTGGGGATGTGGTTAGACCGTTAGAGTATTGATTGAGATTGTAGCTAGGCAATTCAATTCAATTGGTATAGTAGTACGGGCATTATTGTGTTGGCCAAAATCTCAACTCAAGACAAAAATCCATGTTCTTCCTCACCTTGGTCCACTCTCTATTCTTCTCTTGATATGAAATATCGAAAAGCAATTTGATCTAAATTGTGACCACGTTGATGTTAATTCCTCTCTCGTTGGAAAAGAATAGAAATGAAAATCCTCTCTCAACTCTCAAGACTCGAGACATTAAAGTTAATGGTTAAGATGAGAGTCTATATAGTCTATTCTAACAAGTATAATGATTGAAATTATCAGAGAGACATGAATAATAGTGATAATTAATAAAAAAAAATGATAACAAAATTAAAATTATTATAACTAAGACCAGTCACATACATTTAATCCAAGAGTATCATATTATTTACTACTCAACACACACATTTTTTGTTGATCCAAAAAAAAACACACACACATTTTCTCTCTCTATTATATGATCTGCATCAACCAACAAGAAAAAGTTTCATCTAATCAATTATGTGCTTGTTTGGAGTTGTTTAATGTAAGTATATTTATGCAAGTTGAGACAAAAACTTTTTTACATATTTACTTCATATACCGAAAATTACAATTGAAAAGTTGTTGTTAAAGGCATACATTGTCATTCCTAAAAAGCACAGATAACTTATTATTTTTCCAATTTGTTTACCCATACTAAACGAGATTTCAATCTGGTTTGTGCATCCATTCACCAGTACTTCCATTCAATTGAGCTAGTTAGTTTGGGCTAATTGCACAATTACACTTGTGTGGGCCCCCTCCATTATTATAGAGTAAACTATTGTTCTCTGTCGTGGATATAAATGCTCGTTCATTAGAGTTTCATATGATAGGATTGAATGATCGATATCTAAAGCTCTAGCCAGGGATGACAAAGTAATACTGACCAAAAATAAAAACAAATAGGAGTAATTGATGGGAATTAGTACATTCATGATATGGAGATGCCGATTTTTTTCCACTATTACCAACATCATCAATTCTGCATTCATAAAAGCAGGCACAGATACAGACAGAAAAAAGCCCTTGCATGTACTAACCAACAACAACCACCAAACCAGTTTACCAATAATAAAAGCTTCTTCAGATAGCAACATTGCTTCCATTTTTTCCTCTACACTCACTCCTGCACGTTCCGATCCACTTTCTCTACACCCTTATAGGTTTTATTGCCACAACAATATTCATATATCTCTTATGATACCGAAAGCAAAAGGCAGAAAGAAAACCATGCACGTGAATAAATTGGTTGATCCTTGTAGTTTGACAAATCCCTTCCTATTATTTGATGATTGCACAATAAGTTAACAAAATTAATCAATAAATTTTTATTAACTTATTCTGCAACTAGAGTAATCTATGCATGATGAGGAGGCCATTTCCCAAACTTAGGGTGATGGAAATGCTTTGGAGGGATCTTGGAGAGTGGAGGAAACTTAGGAAGTGGCTTCTTCTTGAAAGGAGGCAACTTTGGGAACGGAGGAAGATGTTTAAAATAGGGATGCTTGTTAATTGGAATGTGTGGGTGATGAGGAAGTGGCTTCTTGAAAATTGGGATTGGTGGTGGAAGAATCTTAGGGAAAGGATGGGGCTTGAAAAAGGGTGGAATAGGAGGAAGAGGCTTCTTAAAAAATGGTTGTGGCTTATGGAAGAATGGGATTGGAGGTGGACAAGGCTTCTTAATTATCGGCACTAGTGGAGGCTTTACATATACAGGCGCAGGAGGAGGAAGAGGCTTCTTATACTCCGGTATTGAGGGAGGTTTCACATATACAGGCACAGGGGGAGGAAGAGGCTTCTTGTATACTGGCACTGGTTGAGGCTTCACATATACGGGCACAGGAGGAGGAAGAGGCTTCTTGTGTACTGGCACTGATGGAGGCTTCACATATACAGGCACAGGAGGAGGAAGAGGCTTCTTGTATACTGGCACTGGTGGAGGCTTCACATATATGGGAACAGGAGGAGGAAGGGGCTTCTTGTATACTGGCACTGGGGGAGGCTTCACATATACAGGCACAGAAGGAGGAAGAGGCTTCTTGTACTCTGGTACCGGGGGAGGTTTCACATATACAGGCACAGGAGGAGGAAGAGGCTTCTTGTACACTGGGACTGGTGGAGGCTTCACATATATAGGCACAGGAGGAGGAAAAGGCTTCTTATACTCCGGTACCGGGGGAGGCTTCACATATATAGGCATAGGAGGAGGAAGAGGCTTCTTGTATACTGGTACTGGTGAAGGCTTCACATATACAGGCACAGGAGGAGGAAGGGGCTTCTTGTATACTGGCACAGGAGGAGGAAAGGGCTTCTTGTATACTGGCACTGGGGGAGGCTTCACATATACAGGTACAGGAGGAGGAAGAGGCTTCTTGTATACTGGCACTGGTGGAGGCTTCTCAACTTTAGGAGGAGGAAGAGGCTCCTTATAAACAGGAACTGGAGGAGGGAACGGTTTTTCATAGCCCGGAACCAAAGGAGGACAAGGCTTCTTGTAAATTGGAGGGAAAACTTTTGGAGGTAAAGGTGGAAGCTTAGGGAGCAACGGATGGTGAGGTTTTGGAGGGAGAGGCGGAAGTTTAGGTAAAGGAGGGAAGTTGGTGAGAGGCCAAAAAAATTTTGAAGTGCAAGTTACTGATGAGAACTTGACTGTTCCATAAGGTTTTAGTGTTGTTTGCTTGCCATTTTCAGAGTTAACCACAATCTTAGAGTTCTTCAAGCCATCATGAGCAGCACAAGGAACAGATGAAGCACTGTGAAGCTGAGCATAACATTCTTCTTTCAACTCACCTTCTTTTAGTATCTCTTCTGGTAGTGACACTTTGAAGTTTCCCTTCTCATCAAGTTCACCAGCCCCTTTTGTTTTGAAGTGACCATTCTCTGATTTGCAATCTATAGTCACACGTAACCCTGCAAAAAACAAAAAAAGATTCAACCCAAAAACATTATTATAAATCTATTTAATTAACATTAATTAACTCTGTTTCAAAGACAGGTTATAGTTATTCTCTTCAAGAAACATGATTATATGACTGAAAATGGTGCAACTTTAAGTAAGTTGACCAGCTTGATTATGACTATACTTTCTTTTTTCTTATCGTGTGATATTGCTACGTATTGATGTGATAAAAAGTTGAAGAACTACAACAGAAGAAGAAAGCAGATCCAACAAAATGGTGAAACCTTTAATAAGGCTGAAAAGTAAAAAATCATTAAATTAAAAAGAAGACAAGGTACCAGAGAAAGCATGGCTGTTCTTAATGTTATTCTGATTGCAGTCTGCACATTCTCCTACCCCAACAACCTGAACTGTCCTCTGTTGCTCTCCGTAGCAAATGTTTGTTACCACAAAAAACAAAGACAGCCAGAAGCAGATAACTGCTCCATGGCTAAACCTTAAGTTCTGCATCCAAAAACTACTTCTTTTTTGAACTGATCAGAAGCAATTAGGCTTCCATGTGCTTCCTAAGAAATAGTGATGAGTATTACTGAAGACTCATTGGCGCAATATATAACAGTCTTAAGACATGGTTTTTTGAAAATCTCGCCGACACCGAAATAAAGAGGTTCACATGATGCTAGGCCACGGATGACTTAAGATACTTTGATTTGCAGAGAGAGAAAGACATGAACGTGGTCATTGTGTGGCTGGCACAAACCAAACTGGCATTATCTATCTTTCAAATTCAATGCTTTTGTTGAACTCTCAACCGTACAGATTTAAAGGATTTTGTGTTCAAACCTACTCCATGGCTTCTAATAAATGCTTTTTCACATTTTACGCAAGAAATGGCTGTTTTACTGCGTCAGATCTGTTACTCTCACGTTCAGAATTTGTGACACAGCTTGAAAGCAAGAGATTTTTCTACTACACCTGCCATGCCGTTGCCAACTTCTGGTTCCATGTGAGACCACTTGCATGCGTCAACCAACTCTATCTCTAGTGCTCTCTAATTTGACCAGACTCTGAATTACTTGTCTTTAATCACATAAAAATTGGTGTGTTTGGCACCGACGCACCGTGTTTGCCATGCCAAAGGTAACTTTTTGGATTGAAAAAGTTGATTTTCTTTTTCCAGATCATGATCAAAGTTTCCTCCCCGAGACTTAGAGTGTAAAATATTCTCCCCTCTTTTAACATGTGCACTTTCCAGAATTTGAACTTATGTTTTTCTCCCTCTCCGGATAAGACCCCATATCATCACAACCAATAATTTGTGTTGATTGAAAAGGTTGATTTTATGTTTGTATACTTACTACCCCAACTAACAGCTATTAAGTTTTGAGCTTATCTCTAAAGCATAAAGTAAAGAAAAAGTTGATTTTTAGGTTTGATATAGCTTTAGAGTTAAGCTCCAAAAACCAACAAGCTGTTGGTTGATATAGTAAGCAGCCCCACCCCTAAAAAAAAGAGAATACAAATTTGAATTCCAGTAAACACACTTATTGAGAGAGACAAAAACCATTTGCCCTCATTGACCAAATTTGGATTAAAAAAATAGAGGTATATGTGCTAAAAAATTACTTCAAAGTTGAAACAACCTTTTTAGGGTTGTCTGGATTTGAATTTGTGTTTGAAATGTTAAGGTAAATTTTTTTTTTTTTCATTTTCGTACTTCGTAAACAGTAAATCATGTTTAAAAAGTAATTTTTACTCCAAATTCAAATAGATACTTAGTTTTTGGCTCTTCTTCATTTCTAAACCTTTCGAAACTTACTCTCCAATATAGTATCCAAACAAGTTATACAAAACTACTTTATATATATATATAAATAAGGATAGAATATTCTTACTACCATTTTTTGTTATTACCGTTGTTAATACCACTTTTTCACCATTAGATCAAAATCTTATTTATTTTTATCATTTCTCTCTCATATTGAGATTCTGATCTAACGGTAAAAAAGTGGTAGTAACAAAAAATGAGAGTAAGAATATCCTATATATATATATATATATATATATATATATATATATATATATATATAAGCTTACTCAAACATAAATTATATTGCACTAGTTGTCTTATAGTCTAACTTCATGTTTGTAAAAGTTAATTGGAGTAAAAGTCACTCTTACAAACATTAATCCTAACAAACCCATACAATTACTCAAACTTATCCTTTCATTTATAAATATAAGTCGCTTTTAACTATGAGCCAAGAAAATTAATTGCCTCGTTAAAATGGTATTAAAAACTCGTGCAAAGTGATATACATCTAAGATTACTAATTCTTCCTAAAATGTAAAATATATAAAGGACTCGATTGGGTAAATTACTTAAAGTTAGAAGTCGTGAAACATGAGTTAATTTAATGCGAAAATAATACCATATAAGATATAAGATTAAGGTGCAAAATACACATGTACTTTATCCTGAGGAGCGTCAAACACCAATGATTTTTTTAGGCGCAAAAGTTTATAAATTATGTGCAAAAATACTATTTAATAGTTAAGTTTGACTTTGATTGATAAGTTTGACTTTTTTTGTTGTTTGGGTGATGCTGTGGCATTTTAAAGGTGCAAAAACACATATGTGGTATGGTAAAAAGAGCACCCAACACCAATTTTTTTTATTTAATAATTTTATTTCAATTAAAGAAAAATTATTATTTCTCTAGGTATAAATCCTAGGAAGCCAAATTTTTTATTTCTCTAGGTATAAATAATTAATTAGAAAATTTAATAAGGATTTTAAAAACAGAAAATAAATTATAGAAATAAAAAATTTGACCTTTCAGGAGTTATACCTAGAGAAATAATAATTTTTCTTTAATTGAAATAAAATTATTAAAATTTTTAAAAAAACTTGTTATTGGACGCTCTTTTTACCAAACAACATATGTATTTTTGTATTTTGAAATGCCACGTCATCGCACAGTTAGCAAAAAAAAGTCAAACTTAACTGTCAAACGGTATTTTTGCACTTAATTTATAACTAGGTGTGCACTTTTGCACATAAAAAAGCACTTGATGTTAAACGCTTTTCAAGGTAAAGTACATGTGCATTTTTAAACATTGACCTAAGATATAAAGTACATGTGCACCTATATATAATCTACTTGAAAAAGATGTATTTAAATAAAGAGACTTGTATATCTAATGATTTAATGTTTGTGGTTAAAAAGTAGTAATTAACATCTAACACATTCATATGTGTCCTCTTAAAATACAATGAATTTGAAAGTTTAGGAAGATTTCCATGATCTGTCCAGCTTTTCCAAGCGCCAAACACTAAATTATAACTGCAGTTGGTATATTGTCAATTTTTATTTAGTTGGGATCATTTAAAATCATAGTAACCCTCAGATTCCAATCAAATTCCAGTCCATCTCTTTCATTTTACTGAACAAAGAATCTGATGATGATCGATGATCCTAATGGCAATTAAGCCAAGCATCAGTTTCCAAATATGCGGTATATAGAAATTAAATATAATTGTGACATATTATATTCTAATTAATGCTGCTAAATGTAGTTGGCAATAATATTAGCAAACATGACATCTTTAGATATTGCTAAACTGCTGCTCTCCGCTAATCATCCTCCTAATATGAACATGGCCAATTAAATTTCACGTGAAGTTAACATCATTAATAAATGTTCAGCTACTCATTTTAAATCATGACCCTAGAATCCTGGACCAAAAGTTGTTAGTGCCCAATTATTTGCTTCTGAAATGGTGTTGTTTTCGTTAAGTAATATACACACACACAAACACATATTTCAGACGGGATAGATCTTGGTTTCATTTTGAAATCTTCGTTTTAAATCAGAGAATAAAAATATATAGTTTGTTAATTGAAAATTTGGAAGAGCATAAATGATTAGTTCTTAAAAAAATAAATTATTATTCATTTCAAATATCAACAAATAAAAACTTGAAAACATTGATTAATAGTACTTATTTAAAAAAATTTATTGACTACAAAGACCAAGTACAACTCATCTTCAACGGTTTGAGGTTGTGATATATCTTCATATTTCAACTGTATACGACTTCAAAACAAAAATCATTTACACATAGATATATATATGAATAGATTGTCAAATCCATCCACTACAGTGGGCTGTTCACTGCCCCTTTCTTTTTAAAAAAGAAAGGGGCAATGGTGGACCGTAGCACCCCCTCTTAGCTTTTGAGCCAACATTGCTGATTAATTTGTCTATCTATTTGTTTCATAAATACAAATAAATATTATAAAAAACAATTTTTTTATCCTTCTAAAAAAAATTCTAATTTAATGGGTTAAGTTTTCCATTAAGCTTCCCATAAAATTAACCCCTTTTATTTATACTCACGTTCTCAACATCAAGGACAGGTCTATAAATTAATGTAGGGACGATCAGAAAGAAAAAAAATCAGATGAATTTTTTTTTTCTTGGGGGGGTGTTTCTAAAATTATTTTTAACTATTTTTACAAATAAAAATACACTAATTTAGTCATGGCCATACGAATGTTATGGAAGAAATCTTTCAAGTCATATCCTTTGTAAGTTGCAATTTAAAAGGGGGATAGGAGTTTCTAACGTGGTACAGAAACATAAACCCATGAAAGAAACCCGCGAGTCATGTCTCACAAGGTTAGAGAGTATGGTTCATCTATTACCATGATGTTACGATGCTGACCTATTAAATCTTTTTTTTTGGGTTGGGTATTTTTAATACTTTTTACTTAAAAATTGGAGAAGTGTGATTATGAAATTTTAATAAAAAGAATATATAAGATAAATGAATAAAAAAATTTAATTAAAAACTTGTAATCTCCCTTCGCTCATCTTGTTTTAAATTCAACTAAGAAAAATTTCCCTGCTCAGTTTCTCTCCCCTCCGCTTGCACCAAACAAGTCCAAACATTGCTATTATTATTGTTCTATATTCCTGTTTTGTCTCTGACTTAAACTCATTCAACCTCTGTTGTGCATAAGGGCAGGTAGAATGTGTGGGGTCGTTTTACTTTTTAACAAAGTTTTGTCTATTATGAAAAGAAGGGTTTGAAGGCAATTTTGCTCTTGAAGGGAAGTTATCACTTATAGGTAATTTTGGCTCAAAAGTATAAAAAAATGGAATAATTTTGTCTTGGCTATTATTATAGATAATTTTGATTATTGGTTCATAAAAAATGTTGAGCTGAAAATTCACAGATCATCAACATCTTTTTCCTTAAGGTTCAAATTTGCCTTGTAAATCCATGTGTCTACTTTTTTTTAAAAAAGTTTTATTTAAAACTTCTGTAGTAAATTCGCACTTTGACAAAAATAATATAGATGACTTGTGTACTATTAGTCCAACAAGTGATGGTCAAAATTAATTAAGAAAATAGTTATAACAAAATTCTGTTTAAATACATATTATTTATTTAAACAATTCATCTAATAAACAACATGTAATTTAATTAGTATGGGATTGTGTTAGCGTAATCCCTGAAATAAAATTTCCCTAGTCAGACCATTTAGTCTGTCACTCCTCACTAAAATAAAAATAATTCTGGATCTTTTTCAGTAAATATTTGTAATTTGAATGATCAAGATCTTAAAAAACTGAAATATACCACTATCAACTATCATTAATTAGTGACATCAACAACAACAAATTGTCGAAGGAAAATTACCATAATAATTTTATTTCATCAATTTCCCTCTTTTGTTAACTATAATCAATTTCCTTTACACACTAAGAGCTTGTTTAAATTTAGTTTTTAAGATTTACGAGGTAAAATAACTTCTTCAGAATAGTTTTTTCAGAATAGGTTATTGAAAAAAGTGATTTTGATAAAATGATACTATTTGAACATTATTGTCAGAATAGCTTTTTTATGCTCAAATTACCAAAAAGGACATTAACCTTTGTTATAATTGCATATAAAGGATCATGTTTTATTTTAAATATTTTTAATATTAAATCTCATAATAAATACCAAAAATTACATAAATTTGTGTCCAAAATTAAAATACTTCAGGTACTGACTGGTATTAAAAAAATATTTTAGAGTACTGACTAGTGCTAAAAAAATACTTCATAATCTTGAATATTGATGATAATAGAGTAGAGAGAAAAATCTGAAAAAAAAAACTCCCTCCGGTCCTAATTATAAGACAACATTTGAGAGTTGGTTTTGGTCCTAATTATAGGTTAGTTTTTGCCAATTTCTTCCTAAAATACCCTTATTTTATTATCTCAAATGTTTTTGGTTTTTGCTAAATATATATGTATATGGGTTGCAATACATAAACATGTGTATGTCTATAAACATATATATGTATGTGTGTGTGTGTTTATATGTGTCTGTGTATATATATGTGTGTGTATGTGCGTCTGTGTGTGTGTATGTGCATCTGTGTGTGTATGTGTGTGTCTATACATATGTGTGTGTGTGTGTTTAAATATATATGTGTGCGCGCACGGGGGTCTGTGTGTGTGCGCGCGCGCGCGCGCGCTGTGGCGGAGCCACATTGTTGCCTGTGTCCGCAAGTGCTGACACAAACTTCTCTCTCTATTTTTTTTAACGCTTCCCTCCCTGTCCGCACATTCCTGGAACTGTTAATCAAATGGTAGCAAACTAGCAATAGCTTGGCACGATGCTTTCTCCAGATCCTGGCTCGAGCCTCGATTTCTTCATATCATGTGTCAAGTCTCCAAATCTTGGTCTTCTCCTTTTCTCGCTCCAGATCTTCGATCAACCAACCGATTGGCTCTTGGTTTCGATATGCATTTGCGAAACTCCAGAACTATACTTCGCATTATACACGGAGACGAGAAGGGCTCAATATTCCCAATGATTCCTACACACTCTTCTGATATATATATTTACGCAATCTATCCAAAGGCTTGTAAGTATTTAAATAGGACTCAGACTTGAGTTTTGAATCCCATAAAAGAATTTGAGGCCATAAGATTATTTATGCAGCGAGCTATGAATTGGGAATTTGAGGTCTTTCACGAATTCAGATGTTCTTAGTATTCATGATCGTGAGGGCAAATTGAGTTCAAGTGCTTTGGGTTTGTTTTCACTTTTCTTTTTGTTGGCTGATTGGATATTGTTGTTGGTGTGAGGAGCTGATTCTCAACAGGTTAAAGAATAAAATGATGCTGCATTGAGGAGTTTTGTGGCTAAATTTCCAAATGCATATGGTAAATTTTGTCATTTTTTTTTACCGATTGGTTCTTTTGTGTTTGATTATATTAGTTCCAATTTTTAAGGAATTTTCCGGCTTACGATTGTAGACACTTTTTTACCCTTTTTTACCCTTCACCTGCATTTCTCTGTGTTTTCTTTGATGATTGTTGCACTTTTTGGAAATATTTCTAGTCTAGATGATTGCGTGGGATTGAATTTTTTGACCAACTTTAAAGAATGCTTTTATAATGGTTCCCTTGTAATTGTAATAATTTAAGTGACTCTTGATTATTATATTTTTATGTTTAATTGAAGTTTTCTTTTCTTTTTTGTTTATATCCTTTTGTTTTTTAATGCATTTAAAACTTTCTTTAAAAAAAAAAATCGCCCCAAATCCCCCCACTAATTGTGCGGACATAAATAAAAAATCTTAGCTCCGCCATTGTATGTATGCACACACACACACACACATATCTATGTTTGTGTGTGTCAATATATACACCTCTTTGTGTAGATACATGGTTGTGTGTGTGTGTCTATATGTATGTGTGTGCATGATAGATCTATATGTATACATATATACACACATATATGTATATCTAGCAAGACTATGATTTCAATTAGAAAACATATAGAAAGAAAAATTGGTCAGAGAGATATGTGACAAAGTTGTTAATTAACTTTTACTTATGTCATTTTAAATATATATAAGGACATTTTAGGAAAATAAGTAAAATTAATTAATTTAACCCTTCTCCTTAATTTTTCCAAAATTGATAAAATATGTCTTATAATTAGGACCGGAGGGAGTAGTTTTCTTTCAAAACCTAGATTTTAACCCCAAAATCTAAGTTTTGGAAATTAAAACCTAGATTTTAAAATCATCCAAACAAGCTATATGTCTCTTGAGCGGTCATCTATCCAATAATTCTCGGAAGCGAAGTGGATAGGCCATTTTAAAAAGACCGCAAAAGTGAAAAACCTCTCCTTTCTCTTCTTTACTTCACCTCAAAACTCAAATACCAATCATATCAAAAAAAAAAAAAAAAAAAAACCAATGGAGAGGATCTGTACCCGTCGTCAATTAGATGAACGATAAAAAAACACTCTGAATATATCTTGCCAGCAATGCAACAAAATATAAAGAGAGAATTACTAGGAGGTCCCATGGAAGAGATTGAATAACCAAAAAGTCTCACTGACATGTGAGCAAAATAACTTTTTGTCATTTTCTATATTGAAATTTATCGTTGTCGTTGTATGCTTTTAAGTTATTATCAGACTTCTAGGAGATTAAATATCTACCTCGAGACCTTACAGTAATTCTCCCATATATACACTATGACAACAAATCGACTGAAGGCCAAAAATTTAATTTAGTCCACAAGAACAGAATCTAGATAGTATTAACAAGATATAACCCCAAAAAAAATTGCCGGTTCACAAAAAAACTGTATTTTTCCAAACTCATTCCTGTCAGTTTCTCTTCCGGAAAAGCTAAACTTCATTGAGGGAGAAAATGGTTAAACGTCCTAAATAAGGTTAAAACAGAAAGGAAGCTTCTCAGCCTAAAGTTGTGCTACTCCTTTAGCCCTTTCAAATTCTCCAACCTAGTTGAGTTACAGGATTCTGTACTCCATGGTTGTCTTGAGCGTATGAACTTGAGAAGAATTACTTATCTTTCTTCTTTGATTTGTTGTTCGACATGGTATATGCAGTTCCCTGGGAGAAGACATGCAGTAGAAGTAAAGGAGAGGTTAGAAGACAAATCCAAACTATTTACCGGTATCGGGAGAAAGTATAAATAGATAATGACAAGCAGGTGGTGAGACTTGGCATGGAACCCATATTTTACACCCCAGAGTAAGGTCTGGTTACAACAACAGTACATCCAATTTTTAAACGTAGCAAAACATCCCTTTTTTTCTTGGTAAAGACACAAGACACCTCTCGGTTTCATTCAAAAGACAGTATTGTGTTTTTCCAATATATGTATAAATGTTGTGTTTTGTTACATTTTAAAATTTATCAAGTTACGTTACAATGAGGTCTTAGTTCCGGGTAAAATGCAATTTTTTTTTTAACTCTGAGAATCAACTAAAGTCATCATGACATTAACTAGCATTAAGTGTCAAATACATAGTAAAGCATAAACACGTACCTCAAGCCATTCATCCATTGAGGTAGCTCTAGTCCCAACTTCAACTTTTGCGCCCTTCTTTGTTTTCTAAGAAAATATTCATGTGCAAGACATAAGAATCAAATGGGGAAAGATGGACATAAGTAGCTTGGAAAAAGAAAAGTGCTGCTATGAGTTTGAACTATTTTATTAGCTGCTGACTGATGTTTCTGTATTGCATACGCATAATGCTTGATGATAACTAACCTATGACAGACACAGATATTAACGAAGAAAGAGCCTTCGAACGAGACATTCTTATAATTTCCAGGAGGAATGGATTCTTTTACTCCCAATAATTATGATGGCAACGAAAATCACAGAAACATGATTTCTCCTACTTGATTGCTTCTTATTCAATAGGAGTAATTCTTCATTTCTTTTACTTCTGGAGCATCTATGCATCTTTCTAGTAAAACATTTCATAGTAGCAGATACTGACTTAACAGAAAGAGGATAATGAAAGTTAATAATACATAAAGTAAATTAATGATTTGGTCCTGCAAGATTAAGGGTGTGTTTGGTTTGAGCAGAGGGGAGGGGAGGGGAGTTTTCCTCCTTCCTTGGTGTGAAAAGTCAGATATGCCCATAAATTACATAATTTCCCACATCATTTTTGGCACAAACATTTCACATCATGGTCATATTTGACTTTTCACACCAAGGAGGGAGGGAAACTCCCCTCCCCCTCAAACCAAACACACCATTCAATGAAATCACGTAAAAAATAAAATTGTAGTACCTTGGATGCATTTTGAACTTGACCATAAATCCATAGCCCAAAAAGGACAAGAAGTGCAATTCCAAGAGTAACAAGAAAAACAGACTCCATGCTAAGAATACTGCTTGCATCAACAACTTCAATAGTGCCATTATAGAATGTGCTTTGGTATGGATGTTGGTCGATTTCATACATAATGGTTCCCACGAGATCAAAAGCTCCAGGCTGCATAGGAAAAGCAAAAAATAGGATGTTAACATTGATCCTTTTCTGACATTATTGACCGAAATTAAACCCATTAGACTTCCAAAATGCTGAAGTTACCTGCAAGAATTGGCTCACAGCAAATGTATATAGGAAAGTACCCTGTGCTGAGGCTGGCACAGAAGCATAATTAAAAATCTGCAATGAAAACCAAGCTAACCATTTAATTTTACAAAGTAAAACAGCTAAACTAGCATAATATCAAAAGCCCTAGTTCCTTCAGAAGGAATGAAACAAGCATGTGCTGCATTATATCAGAGATTAATTCAACACATTTCATGCTTTCAGATGGATCTGTAAATCTAAGATGATTGAGCAATGTCTATTTGAATGGAAGAGTGAGTACTGCTCTCTGAATGAAAAGGATTGGATCAAAATTATATCAACAAAAACGTTATCAAGTGCTTTTTCTACACTCAGCTCAGCACCCAGCAGCAGAGTCATGTCTACAAAATCCATGCCCAAGTATGCTTAGAAGCTACATTCTCATGCTTTGTCTTATGAATAAAACAATCACTGCAGTAGTTTACTAGCCAAAAGTATCTTGTTCAAATTTTCCACCAAAAAAAAATTCATAGATTCTTAAGGTTCATCATGACACAAGCCAAAAGATAGAGACCAGAGATGAAATCTATGATTGGATAGGTTACAAGTTAACAAAAATGGATTAAACATATGTTTCACCATAAGTCTTGAACGTAGATAGCAAAAGAAAAGGGCAAAATAAATTCGGCATTCAGCATGCAATTATTACCTGAGCAGTAAGATTTTGAACAACATAGTGATGATTATATGGGAAGTGAACACTAGCTCTAATTGCAACAACCTTCAAGTTTGCCTCCCCTGTTCTCAGTTCATACAATGAATTAAATTAAAATCACGGAATTTGTCAAAATTTTTATTCTCATTTTATTTTGAACACGGTGCAACCAAGGAAATAGTCAGTACATAATGTAATACAGCCGCCAGGATGAAGAGATGTTCACAGAATGAGAAGATAAAAATGAAAGACGTTATAGCTGATCAGTGATTGGTTACCGGTACAAAGGTTATTTATTGAACAGCAGACCGTGAAATTGCAGGGAAAAATATACAAACTGAGTATCAAATTTGATTCCATTACCATCATTTTTCACACCAACGAGCAGGTCTGTCTCTTCTCCAGCTGGAACCACTAGATTATATAAACAAATAAGGTTACATCCTCTCAAGTCTCAACAAATGAGGATACATTTTATTTTTTAAATTCAATTGAATACTTACATTTTGCACCGTTCTTTGGGAACACGCAGTGTGTAACAATTCCTGGAGCAGAGGAATAGCTCTCATCACCGAGATCTTGAGTATCCTGACCAACAATTCCAACACCACTTACTTCTTCAGTGGTCTCTGCACCCTCATCTGAATCTGACTGGCACCTAGCAACTAGGAAGTAAAAAGAACCACATTTTTCATTCGTTTGTCGAAACTTGTATCAAAACTCAAAAGACGTTTAGCCACCCAATTTTCCAAATTTTTATCAGTTCTGC
The DNA here is from genome assembly GCA_037074495.1 of Acacia confusa. Lineage (NCBI taxonomy): Eukaryota > Viridiplantae > Streptophyta > Magnoliopsida > Fabales > Fabaceae > Acacia > Acacia confusa. The sequence continues at coordinate 37,149,736 of CM073502.1, read as the reverse complement.
CACATACAAGCAATTAAAGCAGGAGAACACTACGGACTCAAGAAAGGCCAAAATCTAAAACAGTAAAAAGAAGATCAGACTAAAATGTCAGCTAGAAGATAAGCAGTTGACTCTGAATATGAAACCAAAATGGCAAAAAAAACAAATGGTCAACTTTAACCAATCCTGCAGATCATTGAGATCATAAAATGCATGCAACAGCTAGATCCTGGCTAAATTAAAAAGTGAATTTGCAACGGACGAAATAGAATAAGATATACGAAGCATATGTATGCACGAGCTAGATGGATCTGGATCTAGAATTTGAGGAGCAGACCTTGTATGAGAGGGGAAGCGAGGAAAAGCAGAGCGAGACAAAAAATCCAAAATTTGTTGATGGAAGCCATGCCCAAGTCTAGAAGGGTTGGTTGCGTCAATGCTTCTTATGGGAACGGTAATTCCGGCTTCCGACACAAAAATGAACACCGGAGACCGGGTCTTGCTATGATGGAGATGCTGGTTAGATTCAGAAGATATTGTCGTTTCGACCATCTAAATTTGATCACTGAGTTGTCGATTATAACTGCAACGGACTTGACCTATTGCGAGCACGAAGATTGAGAAATGGGCCTGGATACATTTAAATTTGACAACAAATCATATGGATCCAATACAATTTAAAATATAAAATGTGTTCCATTTATAAGCTTGACACAAATTGAAAATAACCTTAAAATTCATTATCTCTGCCGTAAAATTTAACAATTTTATTTATATTTGATAAACATTAGGCTCCATAGAATAAAATTAATACAATAATATATATGGGTAAATTATACATTTAAATTTATATGTACCCTATAAATCGGATTAAAATTTGGCCGAAGGGCCAAAAATATCCATTTACATTTCTCAAATGGGTGACTGGCTCCATAATATCATGTATAAATCATGGGTACAAAATTAGCTACGAATAATATAGAAGGTAGACATAGAAATAAACAAAATTAGACTAGGCTTTAACTAAACAGGTCTAAGTCTATAACATGAGCAAAACGCTTGAACTTAAACATAAGCCTCAGGCTTCTTTTTAGACTGAGGCATAAGCCTTTCATAAGATTTGATTGAGTCTGAAATCTTTTTAAATAACTACTTACAAATATAAGCCTTTAAGAAGATATCATATTGCATGATTTGAAGATTATAAGTAGGTTTTATGTGCTTTGAGCATATCAAAATCTATATAAATGTAAGCTTTTGGTAGGTTTTAGAGCACAATATTTACAAATTGTATTCTTTTAAAGAAGCATTTAGCCTACGTATAATTAAAATAATTTTTTTTATTATTTTTTCACCAATATTCAAAGCTAATAATATAATCAACATTATTGTTATTAAGGAGAATAGTAAGGATGCAACTATAAATAGTTAAGAGGAAGTTCCAAAGAAAATTTCTCAAAGAATAGCAGGGTACTATTGTAATTAACTAATTATAACTTGAAATTAAAATATAAGAAAAAAATATTGTGTTAATTATATTATATAAATATAATTATATATTTATTTCTTGTGTAAACAAGTCTTAAAAAAATTAGCTTGACCCATTTACACATTGAGGCCTTTATATCGAAATTGGTCTAGCCTTTTTAACAAACTAGCCTTCAAATTAGGCTTTAAACCAGATGTGATACCGACTAGGCCTATTTTCATTGCTAATAGAAAATGATACAAAAATGTCGGGCATTAATTAGGCTAAGGGGGTGTTTGTTTCAACTGGGTAATTTATGATTACTGAGGAATCATGATTATTAGTAATTACTGAGTAAAATAAGATTACTAGTAATTATATAAAAATTGTTTGGTAAGTCAAAATATTACTGGGTAATTTGGGTCAATATTACTGAATTTATGTTTGGATAAATATTAGGTAACATTGAGAAACTGTGTCGAATGTACAAAATTGCCCTCATAACTCATTTTATATACCATTTTCAGATGAAAACTTGATTTGGGAAAAGCACCTCAAGAACACCACTGCCGAAACGAAATCGTGGAGAACAAATTGGTCTTCAAACGTAAGCGTCTTCGTCTTCGTGAGCCCAAAGTCAGTTATGGTTTGCGTCAAGTTAATTGTGCCCAAAGTTTTAAAAGGACCTTGAGAACTAGAGTTCGTTCGTAACAAATTAGAGTTTAAAACTCGAGTTCTACTTTCAAAACTCAAGTTCTTCATCTCTGGAAAAACAGTTGTCACATTCAAAATATAAGAACTAGAGTTCTTGGTAAAGAACTAGAGTTCTTCATTCAAAACTCAAGTTCTTCATCTCTGGAAAAATAGTTGTCTCATTCGAAATATAAGAACTAGAGTTCTTGGTAAAGAACTAGAGTTCATAACTAGAGTTCTTCATTCAAAACTCAAGTTCTTCATCTCTGGAAAAATAGTTGTCTCATTCGAAATATAAGAACTAAAGTTCTTTATTTAAAACTCAAGTTCTTTAAGGACTCCATGTATGCGTGAACTTAGAACTAGAGTTCGAAATATAAGAACTTGAGTTCTTATGAACAAAAATTGCGAGCCGTTGTCTGTGATTTTCCAAATCAATTAATCTTTAGTTGTTACTTTCCAGGATTATTAAGAATCACTTCTAAGATGTTTTTAACCTGTTAATGCTACTAAACTTTTAAGTTTCTTATTTTTATGATTGATATTTTTTAATTTGGCTTATGTGCTACAGTTGCAATCAAAAGGCTCAAAATGAGATGAGATTGCATTATAAAACTGCTTCAAAAACCATTGAAAACCACTAAACCACATACCATCTGAACCATCAAATCTAACAAGTTGCAATATTTATTAGCAAAAAATAATACTTTTGATTGAAAGAGTGAAGAACATCTAGCTAAAAAAGAGAGAAGAAAACGCAAGTTATCAGGGGCAGGATGTCGTCCTTATCAACAGAAAAAAAAAATTGAGGATACACATGTTGTTTGAGTGAAAGAAAAACACAAAAACATTATTCACCAAAAACAAGAAACCTGCAAGCTAGAGCTTTAGAGTTCTGGGAAAGATGAGCTGAGAGAACGACAGAGACAAGAAGCGCGGGAATGGGTAGTGGATTATATACATAGAGCAAAGGGTAGGATCGTCCGCAACATTTATTACTTTTTTTTCATTTCCCGGGTAATCAAGGAATAACACATTTTTGGGGGAATCATATTTGCCAAATTTACATAGACTGAGTAATCTCTAATTACTTGGTAATTTTTGTCAATGTACTTTGCCCAAATGAGGTATTCATAGATTATTTGATGATGTTTCCGGGTAATCTTTGGATTACCCCAAAACAAACACCCCCTAAATGTCCGTCTATTTCAAATTGTGGGCCCGCTGTTTGGTATACATGTCAGCCACTGTGTCTCTTTTGACCATATGATGGAAGCCTTTGACCAACTAGGACTCTGAGTTGGACTGGGCAAGTAAGAAAGGATTAAAGTTTTGGTTCACAGCACATTAAACTCGACACCAAGCCAGATCCCTCATCCATTAAAACCTACACCCAATTTTGATCCCTCAACCATTAAACCCAAGACAAAGCTACGACAGAAGAAATGATCGGCAGGAGAAGGGAGATCTAAGGAAAATACATGGCATCGACCTCATCTTCGACAACTGTAAGAAGTCGACAAAGAGTGGCTTTGTTGAGGCCTCCGAGTCGAGAGGATGATAATGAAGTCCAACGAGGTCCCATACTTGGACTCACCGCCAGTTGGTAGAGCCTCAACTCCCTCGAAGTACACATGTAATGCCCCTCTGGGGCGCCTATAGATCCTGCACCTCTTGAGTAAGTACCTTAACGGTACCCCTCTCCTGACCGAAGTGGAAATCGCACCTGCACCCCAGTTTAAACCGATGCTCTGTTTCAATATGTTCTGTTCTTTCCTTTTATTTCGAGTACACACCAGCGTCATTGGCATCTCCAAATTAGGGATGATAATGATGGGGACAATGAGGGTATAGTTGGAGAAAAATGGGAAACATTTTTGGGCTATGCCGGTTGTTGTGTCGGAGATAGAAGAGGGAAAGCTCAGGTCGGAGAGGTCGAGGAGCTAACACCATGAACAATGGATAGCCATGATCGATTGGCTAGTTTCTTTGAAGGCGGAGACTAATTCAGTGGTGGAGGGCATTGGGAGCAAAGTGAAAATGCACGTTGGATGAGAAATAGGATTTTGAATGAAGAAGAAGGAGGAGGAAAGGAGGAAGAGGAGGGTTCTTTGGACATGTCAACGAAGTTTCAGTTCGTGTTGGAGAAGACATGAGACGGGGATGTTCAGGCTGGAGGACACGTGGAGAGAAGAGTGGGACCCACATGTTACACTAAACGGCCTTTTGCTGAATTTCCAAAGGGAAGGGTGTGGAAGGAGTGGGAGGAAAAGTTGAAAGAAAAAATTTTTTTCTCATTTTTATAAAATTGCCTATAACAAATTTTTAATATTCTTAAAATATACTTTTAATAAAAAAGAATATTCTTTTCATTAATAGCAATTTGGTCAATATATTTCTAAAAGAAAATTCCACTCTCTCTCATACCCTTTCCTCAAACTAAAACATAGTGTTAATATTTCTGCATTTTAGCATTGCTTTTAAATATTGACAGGTAATTTTGGACCTAATGTTTTTATACGGTGCCAGCTGCATATTTGAGAAATGTAGATGGGTATTTTTGCCTTTTCGCCCTTAAAATTTTAATTCTCTCTCTGCAATAAATAGGGCCAAAGGAATGCATTCTATTACCTACAATGTTTATCAGGACAAGAGTTAATTAATTTATTTTTGTTGAAATTAATGAAGTTAAATAAATTATTTAGTCATAATATATGTTATATACTATTAGATCATATATCAACTAATAAATTAAAAAAATTAGTTTGAAGAAAAATAATAAATATTAATAATTTAAGAGTTTAATGTTTCTACTTTTACTGTAGAAACATTTTTTTTTTATCACAATTACATATAAGTGAATAGGTTCCACATTAATATTTTCTCTCTCTTCTCTTTATAATGAAACCCACTCACTTTTATATGAGTGTGACAGAAAAAATGTTTCTACAGTAAAAGCAGAAACATTAAACCAATACTTTAATGTAGTTTATTTAATTTTATTAATATCTAAAAAAATTAATTGACTCTTATATTAAAGAGGGACTACCAAAAATAAAATACAAAATGTTAGATATCACATGACACACGACAGAGAGTATTTATTTTAAAAATATTTCTCTATAGATCGGTTTAATTTAGACCCTACAAGAGTTACTTTGTGCTATGTGCAAATATAGTGCTCTCTTCATTCCTCGTTATAAGACATATTTACTTAAATTTAGTTAATAAGACATTTATTTTTTAAAACACTTTATTATCTTCCTTAATTCCCTCATTTCCTCTACTCCTTTATTGTTGTTAGGAAGATTCAATAGAGATAAATTCAAACAAAAAATAACAAATAAGAAAATTTTGTTTTATTTTTAGGATCAAGATTAATTCATCAAATTTGTCCTATATTAAGGACTGAGTAAATATCTATATTATATAAGTAGTACAGTATATTAGTAGCCTGTATAATTCTTGTATAATATATTATACAAGCTTTTTTGAAGCATACAGTATATTAGTACTCTTGTATAATTATATTTAAGCATGGCACAATGGCCTAAAAAAAGCTAGCTGAATGTGATAATGAGTGATTTTTTTTTTTTTTTTGCTATAAAGAAATTTTAGGAAATGGACTAGGTTCACCCATGATCCAAGGGCAAGCTGAAATCTCATTTCTTTCTAAGTGATATCAATGTTTGGCAGGGCGAGCTATCTATTACCCTCAGGCGTTTATCTAGGCACCTAGGAGCTAAGATACCTCATCTACCGTTTTGACCAACTCCAAGATCGAACCTCCTCCCTTTAGGCTTTGTTTGGGAGTTCCATTTTGAAGGGAAAGGAAAGGAAAGGAAGGGTTTTGCTAGTCTCTTTCCTTATTTGGGAGTTTTAAAAATAAGAGATGAGGGAATCAAAGATTTTTACAAATCCTCCAAAACCCTCATTCTTCACAAAAATGAAGTTCCCCCAATATGGGGGTTTTAAGAGGGAACATGGATTAATTATTTTTTTACCCTCGTTCAAATAAAGCACTCTCGTTATTTCTGATTTCTTTTCTATTCTTGTAATGCACACGAAAAAGATTTTTTAGTGAGAGAAAATACTTCTTAAAGAGAGAAATACTTTTTTAGGAGAAAATATTTTCTAGAGAGAGAAATTCTTTTAGAGAGAGAAAATACTTTTAAGGGAGAGAACATGCTTTTTAGAGAGAGAACATGCTTTTTAGATGGGAACATATTTTTAGAGAGAGAAAATACCTTTTAGAGGGGAACATATTTTTAGAGAGAGAAAATGTTTTTTAGGAGAAAATATTTTCTAAAGAGAGAAAATGCTTTTTAGATGGGAACATATTTTTAGAGTGAGAAAATGCTTTTTAAATTTATTTGTAAAGTATAATAATTATATTAATTTTTAAATAAAAGGATAAAATAGTAAAAATAACTCAATAATCCTCCATCTTCCTCCCTTGCTATTTTTTTAACTCCCAAACAAAAGGAGGAAATATCTTCCATTTCCCTTTCTTCTCCTCCCCTTCAAACTCCCTATATCTCTTTCCTTTCTTTCTCCTCCAAACTCCCAAACAAAGCCTTAGTGAGAATATCTGACCACTTTATCAATTAAGCGCAAAGACAAGCGTTATGAGTTAAGTCGAATGAGGATGAAATGAAAAGGCCAGTGATCCTCATTATCTTATACTTTTTGGTTAAAGAAGTTTGGGCCATTAGGTGAACTGCGTGGCTGAAGTGCCCTGACGTCAAGGAGGAAAAACCAAAGTTCTACATCAGGATGGCTGGACCGATAGTGACTCCAAATATGATTTCTTTCAGTCCAAAAAATACATGTACATAGCTTTAAAAAAAAAAGAAAAAAGTCCTGGACTTGAACAGTAAATTCAGGGGTCACGTTTGTGTTTAATTTCATTTCATGGTCTATCAAGGTGGTTTGGTTCATATAAAAAAAAAAAAAAAAAAAGTGGTTTACTCTGGTGGAAGGGATGACCATCCAATTTGATAAACCAAAGTTCAAATTTTGATTAGAAGGAATCTCTATATTTAGTATTCATGGTCAACAGTGTGTCTCAGATAGAACCGACTTTAATAAAATTATACATGTGGGTGAAAAAAAAAGCATCTTATCCTTAGTTTTTCTCTTCCATAGATTTACCTAACAGAAGTACAAGTTTTTTTTTTTTTTTGTTGATGAATGAGTGTATAGTAAGACACTACAGTGATCGTGGGAAAGGATGTGGTGATTTGTGTATCCTTGATAGAAAATAATTTATGTGCCTTTATTTTAAGCAGTCAATATTGTGCGCCCTCATTCACTAAGGGCAAGTTTGGTACGTAGGATTTGATTTTGATGGAAATAGATATAGAGATGGAGATGTGGTTTAAAATATGTTTGATATGTCATGGAAATGAGACCTAATTTTTATATGAAAAGACCAAAATACCCCTCTAATTAAAAAAATAAAAAATCCTGCTTAGAATTGCTTCTTTGCCCACTACTGAAATGGTCATCGCCTTGTTCTCGAGATTGGCTAGCGTCCGCTGCCTTTAGACTTTGTTTGAGAGTTCCATTTTAGAAGGAAAGGAAAGGAACGGAAGGGTTTTGGAAATCTCTTCTCTTGTTTGGGAGTTTTAAAAATAAGAGGGGAATGAATTAGAAATTTTCACAAATCCCCCAACACCCTTCTTCTTTAAAAAAATAAAGTTCCCCCAATATGGGGGGTTTTAAGAGGGAAAATAGATTAATTATTTTTTTACCCTCATTCAAATAAAACACTCTCGTTATTTTTTATTTTTTTTTTCTTTTCTATTAATGGAATGCACACAAAAATACTTTTTAGAGGGAGAAAATAATTTTTTATGGGAAAATATTTTTAGAGAGAGAATATTTTTTGAATATAAAAAGAACATAAATAGTTTTTTTAGAAAATTTAAATTTATTTGTAAAGTATAATAATTATATTAATTTTTAAATAAAAGGATAAAATAGTAAAAATAACTCATTAATCCTCCATCTTCTCCCTTTACTATTTTTTTAACTCCCAAATAAAGGGAGGAAATATCTTCAATTTCCCTTCCTTTTCCTCCTCTCCAAACTCCCTACATCTCTTTCCTTTCCTTCTCCTCCAAACTCCCAACCAAAGCCTTAGTGTTTGCTATCGTCCTCTTCTTCAAAATTGCACCATTTAGGTGCAAAATAGTGAAGCAAATGCCTTTTTTTAAAAAATATTTTAAGGTATTAACGAGTACTAAAAAGATACTTTAGGATACTAACAGTACTAGAAAAATACTTTATGATCTTGAAAAATCATTTTAGAATCTTAAAAAAATATTTCAGGATATTGATTGGTACTAAAAAGATACTTGAGGATACTGACTGGTACTAAAAAATACTTCATGATCTTAAAAAATTATTTTAAGATTTTGAAAAGATATTTTAAGGTATTAAGTAGTACTAAAAGGATACTAGCTGATCTGAATACTGGGTTAAGAGTCAATGAGTCACATCGAAGTTAAACTGAAGCTAACTTAAGGCAAAATCGGTGGAAGAAGTTAAACGATAATGTTTTTTAAAATAGTTTTGAAATTTGAGAATTTTTTAGGGTCAAATAATAATATTTTTAAGTTATTCTTTTTTCATCAGAAAGTAGGCATCTCGAGTTTTCTATAGTCTCTTAATTTGTAATTTTTTGAAAATATGTAGAATTATTTATGCAATTTTGAAGTCATAGAATTTTAAATAACCAATAAACTGTTTGAACTAGTCGAATCTAATTGATTTGATGATCGGTTCACTGATTTCGTGGTCAAACTGACCGGTCTAATTTTAATTTCCATGCTCATACTAGATCGACGGTCTCTCATCCTCCTACATCTTGGTGAATACTGAATGAAGGTTGATCAGAGATGTATAAGCTATCAATAATGTTATGAGCTAATTTAGCTAACTGATTTATACATGAGATGTGGTTTCTCATCGTGTACTTTACACGTACCTGCATTTCACAATAAAGAAGGCTCATAGCCTCCTCTGCTACATCGATAAACGGATGATTAATACTTTAATCTCCCTTTTTGTCTGCATTATATGACTTCCTTATACTTATCATGAAGTTAAGAAAAATAAATAAGATGGAAGGGTCAAAAATACACACGACCTTTGTTCCAAGGATCGCCTAGCACTACGATATTTTTTCTGGATAAAAAATACACACAACGTTACATTTTATGGTCAAAAATACCATGGACCATTAGTTGACTAACGTTGATCGTTAACTTGGACGAAAATGAACAGTAACTCAAGTAAAATTACCATTTTGCCACTAGTTTAAAGCTGAAATTATCATTTTGTCTCTAGTTTTAAATTTTTTCTTTTTTTTAAAAAAAACACTAAAATAACCCTTCCCCACCGATGAGCCCCACCACCGGCTATACCATTGTTGGCGGCCACTTCTGGCGGCCTTTTATTTTCCTTTTTTAAATAATTTTTTTAAAAAACAAAAAAACTAAAATAACTCCTCCCTCGCAGATGAGCCCTACCACCGCTGGCCGCCACCCTCCCACCTCCAACCGCCGACGGCCACCTCCGGCGACCTCCTCTGACGGCCTTTTTTTTTAGATAATTTTTTTTAAAAACTAAAATAACCCCTCTCCCACCGGTGGGCCCTACCACCGGTCACATCACCGCCGGCGGTCTCTGGCCACCAGTGGCCGCCGCCGCCAGCTGGAGGTGGTTTTATGAAACTTTTGTTTTTTTGCTTTCTTTTTCAAACAATATATTCTTTAAAATATACAATTTGTTTTTTAAAAAAGAAATTATATGATTATTTTCAACTTAATAGATTTGCTTAGTGAAGAATTCTATATATTAAAGGCGAAAAATATTAATTGGGAAAAGGTGAAGCAGTTTCTGTTTCATGACCTGAAGCACTTGTGGGATTACAATAATGACAAATTGATTTTGGATTTTGTTGGCTATGAGTGAAGGCTGAGGAACACAAAATAGAAGTGACGGAAGTTGTGAAAAAGCTTCGATTGGTTCTGTTGGAGACCTCTCACAACCAATGAAAGTGATCCAATTCAAGCATATAACACACACACATGTATACGTACGAATGAGCCAGTGTTATTGGGGTTAATCAACAAAACAAGTTTTAAGGTTCAAATGATTTTTTTTTTTTAAAAAAAAAGGAAGGGCATATTTTTTAAGCAGAGGATTAGAAGATTTGCTATTAAAATTAACAGCCTTCCAGAAAATACCTTCAAATAATTAGAAAATGCAACATATATAGTTGAACAATCTGTATAGGCAATAGTTGAAAATAATTTGTTTTTTTGTTTTTTTAAAAAAATTATTAAAAAAAACTGTCGGAGGAAGCCGCCGGTCGCGGTCCGAGGTGGGGAGGGTGGCGGCCGGCAGTGGTGTGGCTGGTGGTGGGGCCCACTAGTGGCAGGGGTTATTTTAGTTTTTTGTTTTTTAAAAAAAGATATTTAATAAAAAAAGGCCGCCAGAGGAGGTCGGCGGCGGCGGCTGGCGGTGAGGAGGGCGGTGGTGGCCGGTGGTGTGGTTAGTGGTGGGGTCCACCAGCAGGGAAGGGGTTATTTTAGTGTTTTTTTTTTATAAAGAAAAAATTTAAAATTAGAGGCAAAATGATAATTTTAGCTTAAAACTAGGGGCAAAATGATAATTTCACCTTAGTACTGTTCATTTCCGTCTAAGTTAACGGTCAACGTTGGTCAACTAACGACCCATGGTATTTTTTACTATAAAACGTAACGTTGTGTGTATTTTTTATCCAGAAAAAATGTCGTGGTGTTAGGTAATCCTTAGAGTAAAGGTCGTGTGTATTTTTGGCCCTTCACCCAATAAATAATTTGACTAGAAGAGGGATTTTTAAAAGATAAATAAAAAGAAAGTAACTGTTAGAAAAAGTATAACGTGTCTCATCAGTAGTGGTGCTAAATGTTTATACAGGAACCTCATGTAAGTTTTATTAATAACATACATGAAAATAATTCCAGGGCCTAATTATGCCTTCATTTGGAGTGATAGCTAACACATCCCATCAAAGGTAGAGTGAATCTCAAAAAATATTTTATCTGAAAGTTAAAATGTAAAAATACACATAAGTTTTTACTAAAAGTATGTTTGACACCATATGTTTTTTGTATGTGTAAAAATACCCTTAAACTTGCAAAACCAAAGTAAAAATACTATCACCGTTAAATTGTCTTAACAGTCATTAAATACCATATGAAAATACAAAATTGCCCTTATAAAAAAAAAAGCCCTCTCTCTCTTTCAACCTACATCCTCTTCAACTCTTTTTTTTCTTTTTCTGGAAAACAGTGATATTACCACAAACCAAAGAAAATTAGCAGTTGCCAAAATCTGCCTAAAAAATTAGATACTACAGCAAAAGTCTAGAATATTGCCCAAAAGGATAAAAAGTTCTTCTTGCAAGGCTCCCAGACTCTACAACAATCTACTTGACTTAAACAACCGTGAAATGAGGTTGAAGAATGGAAAAATTAAAAATACTGGAAAAAAAAATACACTTGCTAAAATCACCATGAACCACCATCTTCTACTCTCTACACGTCATCGATCTTGCTGGTCTTCCCTTCCCAACCTTTGATTTATCAATTTGAACTTACACTCACCAGAGCCACCATGAACCACCGTCAAACAAGGCTAATTATAGATAAGAAATTGAAAGCAAAAAATTAGGGCGTGGAAATCTCTCTCCTCCAAGATCGATCCCTTCGTGTTTCATCGCCAAAAAACCCAACACTATCTCTCTTCCCAAATTGATCCATCTATCCTCTACTTTCTGCGTCTCCCTCCAGCTACCCCTCCATTGTGGTGTGCACCCTTTTAGTGCTGGTGGTTGCTATGGGTTGAATTTGAGTAGATGTGAAACACCAAACATGTTTTATAGTTTGAAGACTCGGATCTACAAGACGTTGGAAGTGACGAGAATCATCGTGATAGCTAGTAGGGGATGGTTGCTGTTGCAATGTAGATGCTATCGTCAATGGAGGCTACCCCGCTACAACTATCGACATATTAGAAGAGAATGGAGATGATGGAGGAGGAAGGAGAAAGTCGGGCCTGGGTCAAAGAGTTAAAGGGAAGGGTATAAGAGGAATTTTCAAAATTTATACATTTTTATTTTTTAAATAGCGTGGGTTCCACTAACAGGAGATAAGCCTCTTTTAACCATAGTGTCATTTTTGCTCCACTTTTGCTAGTTTATAGATACTTTTACATATCTAAAAAACATATGGTATCGGGCGTACTTTTGACAAAAACTCAAAGGTAATTTTGCTTCTTAGCCATTTATCTGAGATACACGATATACGACATTTTAAAGGGGAAAGTATCAAAATAAAATTCCTTTTTTCTCCTTTTACCATAACTCAAATTATACATTTCATAAAGAGCCTGAACTCCGAACTTTTATGTTTAAAAAATATTAAAAAGATATATTTGATGTTATTAGATTACAATACCTTAGAACTTAGAAGGTATTTCCAATGTTGTAAAACTCGCGAGTCAACGCCTAGTTTAACGAGTTTACGTTTTTAACTAATGAAATAAGGTTAACTCATTTATAGAATCATTCTATACATAAATTCGGTCATACTCAGTTTTGACTTGGTCAAAGTTGGTGAACTCATTGTTTCAAAATTGAGTAGAGTGAGTAAGAGATATGGGTAGTAGAAATTAGAAATTTGGACAATAACAAACTAAAAATATTCAAAAAAAACAAACAAAAGACAATAAAGTAAAAAAGAAAAATACATAACCTATATAACTTGCCTTATTTTAAACTTGTAGACCTTGTGCCATCGCCCACCATCTTTTTTCCCCAAGTTCGCAGTTTCTGTTTTTCGTTCTTCACTACCTTTGCTTGTTCTTGCTAGTTTTGGAGAAGAAGGAAGAAACAAGATGAACAATAAGAAGAGAGAATGGATGTAGAAGAGAGAGAAACATTTGAGAAAAGTGGGTTTTCAATTTTGAAATATGAGCATATGACTAATGCAAGGTGTCTTTGTGTCTCGTGATATGTGAGCAGTGTGATATGTGTGTTACTGCCTTTATTTCTCATGAATCGTGATATGTGAGGATTGAGGAGTGTGACACTGATTTATTAATGTGTGCCTTCACGGGTTGTAGTCTTTAGTCTATATTGTATTCTATAAGCTCCTTTCTTTTCAATTTTTTTTATTAAAAATTGTTCTTAGTTTGAGTGAAGGTTGGAGATGTGAAGTTAAAGTGTTGAGTCTTGACTCTTGGGTGTTCTAATTTCTTCCTTTCCTTCACCTCTTTTCATTGCTTTTAATCATTCAACATTTTATTATTATATTATTTTTATAAAGATCATGAGAGAGTAGGGAGCTTGCTTAAACAAACTAAGGTGAAGCTCCCCCCCCCTACCTTGAGATATTAGATGTATTCTTTGGTTGCCTCTTTTTTCTTAATTTGAAAATTTCTTCTTATTTTTTTGTTAATTAGGTAGTATATTAAATTGAAGATGCTTTCAAGTGCAAAAGAAAATACCAGAAAAAAGTTATTGCTGTAAGAAAAAACTATCTAGGTAGTAGATTTGATTTAGGACGGAAATGTGGGATGTATGTTGATGGGAATGGCAAAAAAGGGAAGTGTAATTATTGTGGAAAATTGTTAATAGGGGTATTTATAGATTCAAACATCATCTAGCATGCACTAAAATAGATGTTAAAGCTTATGTCAATGTTTTTGAAGAAGTGAAGACCACAATATTGCAGTTTGTTTATGATGTAAAATGTGTTGCATCTAAAAGAAAAAAGTTATGGGTTGATATCGGTGATGAAAGTGATGAAGGTGCATATACACAAATTGAGTCTCAAAAATTAGAGAAAGAGCTGACGAATTTTTTGAGAAATACAAAAAATAACATTAAAGGGTCAGGCAACACACAATCAACCATTAAATCATATGTTTAAAAGAGATTTGAGAGAAGAGGTTTATCAATAAATAGGTCGACTTTTTTTATACAAGTGCTACACGTTTTAATTGTATAAAAAATCCTGAATTTACAAAGATGTGTGAAGTTATAGGAAGATGTGGTCAATGATTTAAGCCTTCTTCTTATCATGAGATCAGAGAAAAATATTTAAAATTGGAATTAAACACATAAGCCTTGCTTGAGAACTTTAAGAATTAATGGACGATAACAAGTTGTTCCATAATGTTTAATAGGTGGACTGATAGAAAAAGGCGTTCAATTTGAAATTTGCTAGTGAATAGTTTCAAAAGGACAATACTTTTATATTCAGTAGATGCATTTGAGATTTCTAAGATAGTTGATAAAGTATTTGAGATATTTAATGAGGTTGTGGAAAAAGTAAGTGAAAAAAAAAAGTGATGTAGATGGTAATCGACAATGCTGCAAATTATAAAGCAACAGGTTAAAAATTAATGGAGAAAAGAAAACATTTGTATTGGACTCTCTATGCAGCCCATTGTATTGACTTAATGTTGGAGGACTTTGACAAAAAAATTATATTGCATAAGGAAATCATTAGCAGGAGTAGAAAAAACACAACATATATTTATACAAGATTAATGCTCATTAGACTTTTGAGAAAATACATGAATAGAAAATATTTAATTAGGCCTGTTGCAACTCGATTTGCCACTGCTTATATGACTTTGTCATGTCTTAATGAGCATAGAGCACCCCTAGTAAATTTGTTTAATTCTCAACATTGGAAGGATAACAAATTTTCATTTACCAAAAATGGAAAACAAGTAACAAAAAGTGTTATGGACAATAATTTGTGGAAGAATATTGTGACGTGCCTTAAATGTGCCGCTCCTCTTGTTAAAGTTCTTTGCTTAGTAGATTCAGAAGAAAAGCAAGCTATGGAATTCATGTATGAAGCCATGGAAAGTGCGAAAGAAAAGATCAAACAAAATTTTAATAGTGTTAAAAAAAACAAGTATTAAATTAAATTTTTGTACTTAATTTTATTATGCAAGTTTTATGTTTTTTATAATTTGAATTTTTTTTGGTGGAATGACCTTTTTTTTTATTGACTATGATTTGTGATAGTTATGAGCTTATATATGGAATATAATTGATGGAAGGTGGGAAACTCAATTACATAAGTCTTTACATTCAGCGGTATACTACGTCGATCTTCATTTTTATTATGACATTGATTTAAGCCTCATTATATGACTAAACAAGGGTTATATAATTGTGTTGTCAAGGATGGTTGGGGATCAAGATGATCTTAACAAAATTGAGTTTCAATTGACTAACTTTCATAACACAAAAGATATGTTTGGGCATGAAACTACACAAGAATTAGGAAAAAAAACTACCTCTAGCAAAATGGTGGATTTTTTATGGAGATGGATGTCCAATACTTAAAAGAATTGCAATTCATATTCTTAGCTTATGTTGTAGCTCTTTTGGCTATGAACATAATTGGAGTGCTTTTGATATGGTAATATTTTTACTTCTTTTTTTCTTAAAAAAATTCAAAGTAACTTTGCTTGAATGTTAGAATAATAATGAAGGTTTTTTATTTTGTAGATTCATACAAAAAAAAAAAAGAGAAACCGTTTCCATAAAAAAAGATGAACGATTTGGCATTTGTCATATGCATAATTTGAAACTCACATGGAAGTAAAAGAGATAGCTTTCAATTATGATTTTAATGATATATATTCTGATGATGAATGGATTATTGAAGGTAGATGGAGATGAAGTGGAGGAAGAGAATGATGGTGTTCTTCAACCTCATGAAATTGATGAGAATATGACTAATCCATTATTTGATATTGACCTTAATGTTGATTTTAACATTGATGATGTTAGGGCAAATTATAATGATAATGATGATGCAGGCGATACAAATGGAGACTATAATATTTGATAAATTTATAATTAGTTTTATTCAATTATGTCTAATGACTTTATATTAAAACATGAATTTCGTATAAATTTTTATGTTAAGTATGATAAATTATGAATGTTAATGAATTTAATTTTAGCTATTTAGATTTCAAATATATTTAAACTAAATTATTGTCATTTTTAATATTTTAATTATTTTATCATATAATTTTAATTGTTATTTATTAATATAGGTAAACTCTTACGAATTTACGTTTTCGAATTTAGGTCTCTCTTAATAGTATGCTCAAATTCACGAGTTGGGTATTTCTATAGAAGGTTATGAATATTCACATATTATTATAAATCTTAGTTATACTATAAATATTTACAGCATCTCATTTAATTCAGGGTTATTGTAGATATTCATTATATTTTTTACTAAATTGGTAATTAGATTCCACGACACATTGGCCAAAAAAAATAAGATTCCATGCCACCATTTTTTGCTGGTGCTTGTAACAAGCTCGCGCGTGCGTTGGAGAAAAAAGAGCAAATCTGTATAGGGGTCTAAGTAACAGACAAAATTTCAAAAAAGGCCATAAGATTCTAAAAATACTAAAAAAAACCCGAGAGTTTTTTCTGGTATAAATTCATTAAAATGTTAACAACTATATCAACCTCATTAACAACTATATCAACCCCGTTAACAACTAAAGGTTTTAATGAATTTATATCAGGAAAGGTCCTGAGACTTTTTCTGATATATTTTCAGAATCTTGCGACCTTTCTTAAAATTTTTTCTATTATTTGGGCTCTTATACAGATTTTCTAAAAAAAAAAAAAGCTCGCCCGTACGCGCGTGCATGAAGTCGTCCCCCCTCGTGGCACTCTCCGTCTTCACTCGTGAGTTTTAACAAGAAACCACAAACCACAATTATCTACTTAGCTATATAAGTAGGTGAGAGGAGCTGTCTCAGTCCCCACCAACACCGAAAACCATCGCTAACTTCAAACGAGGCTAATCCTGAGGAAAGCAAAGGATCTTTTCTTCTTCTTCTTCAATGGCAGTAACTTCAACTTCACTCGCATCCCAACTCTCTGGCCCCAAATCCATCTCTTCTGCCTCCTTTGCCCCCAATTTCTCTGGCCTCCGCCGCTCCTGCTCCAAGCTTGACTACTTCAACTCTCAATCTGTGTCCTCCAATCAATCCTTCCTTGATCATTTTCATTGCTCTCTCCGCCTCTCCTCCTCCGGCAAGGCCTGCCGTGGCGTTATCGCCATGGCCGGCTCTGGCAAGGTATTTTTCTTTTCTTCATAGCTGTATTTGTTTCACCAACGTTTTCGTGGAGTTAAGATCTTCGCGGGTTTTTGATGCTGTAGTGTTTGATGGTTGAGACTTGTATTAAGGTTTCTTGGGGTGTCTCAAGGGAATGTATTTTTCTTAAATGGGCATTCCTGTTTATCAGTTATACATTGTGTTTTTAATACCCGGGTCTTCTGTGGCTGCATTTATTTTCTTCTGAAACTAATCCTTTGGAAAATGGAGTATAGAAAAAAATTGTAGATTGGACCGAGTTTTGGCTGCGAGAATTATTTGGGAATGGCTATCCCTTTGAATTAACAATGGTGCTGCTCTATGACGAAATATAATAGAAACTGCTCAGCCTTTCGCTTGAAAGTTAGTAGTTTAAGGATTTTCACTCATTTTCCTTCTTTCTTTTGGGTTGAAATGGTGTCATCAAACAGTATCATGGCCTTTATCACCAAGTGTGAATTGGATCCTTCTTCTTCCCACTCTCTTAATTAATATTAAATTTATGGTACATTTCAAGTTCAAAAAGGCTTTTTCGATTGTGAGGACTTGTGTTAGCGGTTATTATAAAACCATTCACGAGTTAAATTAAAAGCATAACTCATGAATTACAATGATCCTTCGACATGCTCTTAGTAACAATGAGAAGAAAAGCGATTTTTAGATTAATCAGGCATCTATAGAATTCAATAAAAGGAGACTTGCTTTCCTTTGTAACTAATTTTTATTTACTGTCATTGACATCATATGGCTTCAATTTTTACTGGTTATCTATGTTACGACTTGGTAGCCTAATTCTTAATCTTTTCTTGTTTCTTTTTTGTGGTTGCAGTTCTTTGTTGGTGGCAACTGGAAGTGTGTAAGTATCTTCTTCCTCTCACCTCTTTTCCCCTTCTTTGTAGTTTCCTGTCCATCAAATTTTGGGTAATGGAAAAGTTTTAGTCCAATAATCCCTATGAAATTGCAATAGTTGGCAATTTAAATTTCAATGTTTTCTTGATTAAGTGTTTTAACTTTGTCATTCTCAACCAAAATATATATGTGAAAGTAACGGCATGGACCTTGCTTTTGGAAGGTGTTTATGATGTGATCTATTTAAGAGGGCTACAGCACTAAGAGACCATTTTTTTAATTCCAAATTTTCCTTGTAGTTTTACTCATCATGCCACTCTTACTAATTTCCAAACATGGGCTGTTAACTAGTCTCTAATTAATACAATATGCACATGGCTCTTTTATTTCTTCATTTGTTCCGTATTTTCTCCCTGTGTACCACTGTTTCTTATTTCATCAATAGCTACACCTTCATAGTCAGAACTTATTTTAAAAACTTTGAAATTATCCTTTTAATTTAGAGAATCTTTTTGTGCATAAAACACACAGAGCATGGTCTACTATGTACTTCCCATGGATTCTGCATATTGATTGGGTAAAACTCAGTGCTATTAGTTGGCTATATAGATGAACAGTTGAAACTATATAAGTAGCACGAGGAAATTTCATTAGTTTTATTCCTTGTTAACTATACGAAGTAAATCTAAACAAGATAAGAAATCACTCTTTCTGGTTTGCCATTAAGTATGCCAAACAAAGCCTCATGTCAGAATTTTCTGGCTGCTAGACTTTGTTTCATGGTTTGATGAATATCCTTCCACCTATTAGCTACTTCTTGTGAATAATCAAATTTAGTGTTTCTCTATGTTTCTAATGTAAGTCATTTAGTTTTTCTAATGTCTTGTTTGCATTTTCCCTGTGTGGGTCTGCTACTTTATATGAACATAGATTTCTGATGCATTCCCTTTGGTTACGCTGCAATTACTGGTTTTTCCAGTACTCATGATTTGTATCAAACTATTTCTTGTGTTTGAAATTTATTCAGCCTGATTATTGAGCACATAAATTTCCTTTGCTGTCCATTGAAATCATAAATACTATGCGGTTATATACTTATAGATGTTTTATTCTTTAATCTATTATCTGCAATTAATTTTTGTTTTTTCTTTCTAGAATGGCACAAAAGACTCTATCAGCAAGCTTGTCTCTGACTTGAACAGCTCTAAATTGGAGCCTGATGTTGGTGAGATATATTAAAGCTTCAATCTGATGCCTTTTCAATTGAAAGATGTAGAGAATATCTGAGTAAACTTGCGTTCTGCTTGTTATTGACTCCTCAGAATTTGGAAATGAAGTTGACCCATTTTAAATTGAAAATGAGGTGAAAATGAGGTTATCTAATCATGCTGGTTCATTTGACTAGTACATGATAAGGTAAATATGCTATCCCAATGGTGTCATACATAACCGTGCTCTCCATGCTCCATCTCATAAACAAGTTAATGCAAAGTGTTTGGACATAGGGGTGTAGTGGCCACCACAAATGCATGATTAGACTACTTTGGTAAAGAAGCAGTCCAAAATGGTGTAATAACTTTGATGTGCTGGCTTACTTCAGCACAGAACAGAAATTGGAGGACCTGGTCATTTGTGCCGAAAGGATTTAAGAATAGTTGTCTGGTGGCTGCCTCAACTCATGCATGGTCTGCTTTAGGTGAAACCCTCAATTTATTTTGGAAACACTATTTGCCTAATTTTTGTAAATGTTTGGTGCAGATGTTGTTGTTGCACCTCCCTTTGTGTACATTGATCAGGTGAAAAACTCAATCACAGATCGGATTGAGATATCTGCCCAGAACTCTTGGGTGGGAAAAGGTGGTGCTTTTACCGGAGAAATTAGGTTAGTTTCTTTCCTGGCAAGCTTGGCATGCTAATCTATACTTGAACTTTTTTCTGATGCAGAGTGCTAGGTCTGTTTTTGGGATAATTTTAGATGCAGTTAAAAAAATTGCCTTTATGGTTATAAGCAAGCAATTTTTGTCTAATCATCATGGCTTTAATTCCCTAGATTCTTAGTGCATGATTTTGGTCAGCACAACTAAGTTTAGCCTGCATTGTGCCAATGTTGTGACTGACTTTTATTAAAGACTGAGCTAGCATAAGTTTGTACTTTTCTTCTCTTGCTCATTTTCTTTGCTGCATTGGTGTATAATTTGCATAATTTCCTCTTGGTGGCTCCACAGATAGATTATTTCAAGCTTAACAGATTTTTTTCACATTTTTTTTAAAATAAATATCACAAGTCACATGTTTCCTTTTTGCTCTCTCTTGTGGTTTTTGTCTGGATGTGGCTATTTAGATCCTTTATTTAGTTGCTGGATGGAACTCCTGGATCTTGCTTCAATTTAATAAACTCAACTCATTTGGTCACTAACTGCCACATTACACTTGTAGTGTGGAGCAACTTAAAGACTTGGGCTGCAAGTGGGTTATTCTTGGGCATTCTGAACGGAGGCATGTTATTGGAGAAAATGATGAGGTGAAAATTCTCAGAGATAATTTCTACAGTAGTTCTCATAGAAAATATGGTCAGTGTTCTTACTAAGAGATGCAAAATGGTCAAGAAATTAACCGGAGCTCTGCCAACCAGTTTATAGGAAAGAAAGCTGCCTATGCTTTGAGCCAGGGTGTTGGGGTGATAGCATGCATTGGGGAGCTGTTGCAAGAGAGGGAAGCTGGGAAAACCTTTGATGTTTGTTTCCAGCAGTTGAAGGCTTATGCAGGTGAGATTTTTATTCTTGACGTTTCTTTATACCTGTTTCTTCCTTTTGAGGGTAGACTAGTTAAAACTGGGTGTTTCCCGCCCCAGGGATTGCGGTTTGTTTATTTAACATTTTCTTTGCTCACTGTGTGCAGATGCTGTGCCTAGTTGGGACAATATCGTTATTGCATATGAGCCAGTATGGGCTATTGGAACTGGCAAAGTGGCCACTCCCGAGCAAGCTCAAGAAGTACATGTAGCTGTTCGAGATTGGCTGAAGAAGAATGTCTCAGCTGAAGTTGCCTCTAAAACTCGAATTATTTATGGAGGTACATCATTTATTTGAATTTCATAATTGTTACTGTGTCATGAAAATTTAAGTCCCAGTTTTGATTAAATTGCAAGTTTTCTTGTGGTCATTTAAAGAGAAGACAAAACAACCTTCACAATCTCATTTTTACTTTGTTGTCTTGATTGAAGTTTCATATTTAATCCTTTGATTGGAGTTCACATGAGATGATTTTATGCTTAATGAAAGGTATGCCTATAAATATATTGTTACAGATAAAGTAAATTCATTTGACGGTTCTGATATACAGAGAAATTGGCTTCTCCAATTAGGAATTATCATTGATTAATCAATAGAGGAATATAAGAAGTGAAAGGCTAATGATGTGCAAATGTAGATTTAGATTTGTAGAATCCCATAATTATAGGAATCTCATGATTATAGGAATTGATTAAGTCCAAGATTATAGCAGGAATCCCATGATTTTAGGGATTGATTAAATCCAAGATTATAGCAGATAATTAGAATTATTATTTCAGATTCTTTCCTGATTAAATATTGTCAAATCTGGATCTTATTAAATGATCCAATTCTCTCTTGTATAAATGTAATTGTTCCCTCTCTAAATAATTTCTCTTATAATTATCTTCATGGCATCAGAGTATCTTTGAAAGTAATCAGAATATTTGTTCCCGGCCGGTAACTCCTATCCGTGATTGATATGTAAAGATAATAATATGCATTTAGGGATCTAATTGTAAAGATAAACCTAGGGACCTAATTGTAAACTAGATAGTTAGTAGAGTAATTAGTCATAAATCATAAACTAGACATTAGTTGGGACTTGAAGGAGGCTATAGTGTTATAAATAAGCCATCCTTCCATTGTACATTCAGATTTCAGATTTAGACTTGTTATGGCATTGCAATAATACATTGCAAGAGAGCCTAGGAGCTCTCTTCTTTATCTCCATTATAATCTCCTTTCTTGTGTCTCTATTCTACATCCCTTTTCTTAAACCTAGATCAATATTCACATAAGTAGTATCAGAGCAGTCCTTCCTTGGCTGCTTCTTCGCTGTGAAATCTATTCTTTCTAAACCCCCCTCATCTGTTTCTGGGTTCAGCACCGTTCGGTAATCTTGGATCAGCAACAATTACAAAAAAAAAAAAAATCTGATTCTGTTCTTCGATTCTGTTTCTGTTCTTTTGGTTTCTGGTTCTGTATTTCTGTTTCTAGGTTAGTCAGCCTCACAAACAGTGAAACCATCAAGAACTCATCAAGAAATCATCAAGAAACAGTGGCTGGGTTTATTGCTGATTCTGATCTCATCCTCTTCTGCTCTGTTCTGATTCAATTCTGGTTTTAGGTGGTTCTTGGCATTCTGGTTCCAGATTCTGCCATCGTCTGTTTTTTTTTTCTTTTCCCAACATTCTGTCATCTGATTAAGGTTCTTGGTTGCTGATTTTGGATTCATCTAGCTCGGTTCTGTCAAAGTTTGGATCAGGATTTTTCTTGGTTTTTGGCTCGTGTCTTGGCTATTTTGGCATGCGTTCTTGCCACCTGTTGATTCTGCTATTATCAGTCAAACACCATTTTTCTTACTGTATTCAATGCATAGTCAAACGCCATCTTTCTTTTGTGTTCTTCTGCTGTCTTCTTGAAACAATACAGATTTGCCTTGTTGGTTCTTATTGCTGGGTGTTAGTGCCATGATTCCCTCCCTAATTTAGGGAATGTTAGTGCCTTGATTCCCGCCTTAAATCACTCCCTAATTCCCTCCTTTATGTCCCCTCTTTTCTATATAAATAGGCTTTAGGTAATCCTTGTAATACACACTTGTTCACAATTATATGAATGTATTCTGTTTTCCCTCTTTAGCTTACATGGTATCAGAGCTTAGGAATTGTTTTTGGGCAATTTGAGTGCAATTTGAGTTTTCCGGTGGCCACTGTACTATAGCATCGGAAGTACTGTAGCATGAACAATACTCTGCGTGACAGTAATAGTGCCATTCTCCCTTATGTGTGAGCTCGTTGTGTCATTGTAGTTTTTTTGTCCATTTTCTATGTGGTTCGTCACTGTTCAGTGGCAAAGCAAGTGAGAGAGAGTTTGTTGGTACGGTTCTGTGAGTGTTTGAATTTTCCTGCAAAGCTACTAGAGAAAATTCCAGATTCCGGCGAGTTCTTTGCATTTCCAGCGATATTTCCAGATTCCGGCGAGCTGTTTTCCAGATTCCAGCGAGCTGTTTTCCAGATTCCAGCGACATTTCCAGATTTTCCAAATTCCTTCAATCCCACCGTTTTAGGTCTTTTGTTATTTCTGGCGAGATCTATGGTTCTGATTTTTCGATGAGGTTATCCAGTTTCCGGCGACTGTTTTCCAGTTCCTGGCGAACTTATCTAGATTCCGTTGAGGTCCCAGATTCCGTCAAGCCCACCATTTCCGGTGAGATTTTCCAGTTTTCGGTGAGATTTTCCATTTTCCGGTGAACTTTGCCAAATTCCAGTGACTCTGTAATCCAGTGATGCTCTTCATTTCCAGCGAAGTTTGTAGATTCCAGCAAGTGTTATGAGTTTTCTGATGAGTGTCTTTGTATTTCCCAACTCCGGCGGTGAACTTGTGAATTTCCAGATCCAGTGAGATTTGAGGGCATGAAAGGTGGTGGAGAGGAGAGCACTAACTTCAACCTCCAGGCTTCACCATCTCCTCATCGCCATTGTCGCAGATCGGAGAAGGAGAAGGAGAAACAGAGAAGGTAAAGAAGACGTAGTCGGAGAAGCCATGAATCTTAATGAAAAAAAAAATGAAAAAAGGTGTTTTCTGGTCCCACATATTTGAATTGAGAGAAAGAAGACATGGAAATTTATGGAAGAAAATGTGATGTGGTTTCACATGTTTGAAAAAAAGGAAAGTGGTGGGGACCACCATATGCAAGAGTTCAACAACTTTTCTTTACTTTTGGAGGGCAGTATAATGGAGACTCATAGATCTGACTCTATTTTTGACAATCTCGCCGACACCATGCTTAGGCAAAATCTTTTCAATCATCAGGTACTATTCATCATCACTATTCAAAAGTAATGTTCATATGGTACTATTCATGGGCACTATTCATACGGAACTATTCATCCGTCTGCTTGGTCATCTTCGTTCCAGTGCCATTTCAATGTGTTTTCTGATCAATCTGTTTCTCGTTTAGTGGTTATTTACTTCCTGGTTATGGAAGTGTGTTATTTGGTCACTAATGTGACATTTGCTGTCAAGAATCCTGACGTTTCAGTTTGGTGTTGTAATCTCGTGTGAGATTATTTTGCTACATTTGAAGAGTCTCCAACGACAAATCTTCGTTCTCGGTGTGTGTGGGCCGGTTCTTTGCTTCGAAGGTTGCATTGTGAGACTGAATTTAGTTGTTTCCACTATTTCAACATAGTCGGCGTTTCGTTTCGTGCACGTTCACTTGTTTCTAGTGGCTGGATGTTTTGTTTGTTACGTTTTTCAGCACGTTCGTGGAGTGCTCTTTTGTCTTTGGCGCCGTACTTGTGGTTGGCTTCTGTGGTTTTGCTTGATTCCATTTGGGTTTTAGGATCTGGGTTCATCATTTCAGGTTGTGAGTTGACATCTTCTGTCATTTGGCTATCTTGGGCAATTATTTGCTGTTTGGTGGTCCTTGTGCGACCCGTTCATTCTTTGCCTCTTGTGAGGTGTTTTGGTTGTTTTTGGTTTCTTGTGAGACCGTTTGCTGCAACTTCAACTTTGGTTTGGTACTCTTTGCTGATTGGGCTCTTGGTGAAGCTGTTGGATTGGTATGCTTGGTGAAGTTGTACCTCACATTCAAGCTGTGTTCAACTTGAGGGGAAGTGTATGAAATAATTTTTTTTTAATAGTTTTTTATATTTGTAACAAGTTGGGCATGATTAACATCTATGCTCCAACTTGAGGGGAAGTGTTTGTGCCTGGATTCCCTCCCTAATTTAGGGAATGTTAGTGCCTTGATTCCCGCCTTAAATCACTCCCTAATTCCCTCCTTTATGTCCCCTCTTTTCTATATAAATAGGCTTTAAGTAATCCTTGTAATACACACTTGTACACAATTATATGAATGTATTTTGTTTTCCCTCTTTAGCTTACACTGGGTTTTGTGGTTCTGCAACCAGTCATTTGTTCTTCTGATTTCTGGTTCTGTTTCATTCAAGAACCATTGGAAGTTGGTGCATGGTCCAAGACCAGGTCAAGAATATCATGAAATATGGAAGGGTGGTGGTTCTTGAAGAAAAACTTGAAAGACATAACAATGAATTGCAAGATATGTTGTGGGGCTTGAGAGATGAATTAAGAGTGCTAGTATTGGCAATGCAAGCAAATAATGGTGGTCAGTGGTGGCCTTAGTAGCTTGGCAATGTGAAGGACTATAATGAAATTTTTGATGATGTTGTCACAAGATTTCAGCTCCAAATGGCAGAAGAAGACCTGGTTGTGGCATATGTGGATGGATTGAAAGATGAAATCCGTGACTTAGTCAAATACTTTCAACCAAGAACAATGCGTGGGGCTCATGCTTTTTCTCGAATGGAAGAATTAGATTTGCAAAGACGAGCTAAGAAAGCTGAGAAGATAAGAAAAGAGTTGGAAGATCCAGAAAAAGCTTATTCGATCAACACCCAAGGAGGCTTGATTGACCACATAGCAGCTGAAAAAATTCGTTAAGAAGACGAAGTTCTTGAGCCCCCTGTTTCTCAACAAGCTACCGAGAGTACAAATGAAGTTCGAACTCAAGAAGGTGGTGGTGGGTCTTATTCGGACTCCACCCAAGAATACATTGAGGTATTAGCAGCCAAGCAGATATCTTTAAGGAGTGGGTCATCAAGTCTCAACTTTGGAGGAAGTTTTATGGGCGAGTTACAAACGAAAACTTCCTATGCGGTATTGTCAACCACCACTGGGTTTCAGTTATATGGAAAAAAGGACTTTGCAAATTGAAAATTCTACACATATTTCAACAAAGGCTGAACTGAGCATGTGGCAAGGTCAGAAATTTACGTGGCTGAAAGAGTCTCTATTTGATGCAAATACATGATTCCAGCTGTCTTGCAATTTCTCTTTGGGGCAGAAAAATATTGATGGGTTACAGCTGGATGGCATTCTCTTTCAACAACAAAAGCATCTTAATGGGACAATGGATTTAATATTTTCTGATGTGTTTCTGGGCTTGGAAAATAACAACGAACAAAAGAGCCCAATAACTCAGCATTTGGGTTGCGTATTTGTCATGGGTTTTCTTAATAATAGGTTGTTGCATGGAGTCTCAACTCTTCAAATCTGTCCTACATGAAGTCTGCTGTTAGTTTGGTTCAGGGGCAAGTTAATTGAAATGCTTTATGGGAGAATCTATTCTCTTACTAGGAAGAAAATGCTGACGATGTAGCAGAGGTCAAGTCACGGGATTCAAGATTGTTTAGCTGAATATTTTCCAGAAATTAGAAGCTTTTGGAGCTTATGTTTTCAGTTTGGTTTCACTCTATTAGATTGTTTTTCTTTAGGTTCCGATTGTGTTTTGTTGTCGATCATCCTTGAGGGAAAGAATGTTTTGGGGGAGGGGGTATTGATATGTAAAGATAATAATATGCATTTAGAGACCTCATTGTAAGATAAACCTATGGACCTAATTGTAAACTAGATAGTTAGTAGAGTAATTAGTCATAAATCATAAACTAGACATTCGGTAGGACTTGAAGGAGGCTATAGTGTTATAAATAGCCCATCCTTCCATTGTACATTCAAATTTCAGATTTAGACTTGTTATGGCATTGCAATAATACATTGTAAGAGAGCCTAGGAGCTCTCTTCTCTATCTCCATTCTAATCTCCTTTCTTGTGTGTCTATTCTACATCCATTTTCTTAAATGTAGATCAATATTCACATCAGTGATCGTCGAACCTCACTGGAAACCTCGCTTCTGCTCAAAAGTCCAATCTTGTCGAGCTGCTATCGTTGTTCGTGCCTTGCTGGTCCTTGCAATCATCGTCCGTGATCGTTGATGCCCCAACCTTGTCCTTAACCTCCGTTTGCCTTGACACTGGTATTGTTGACTTGTTTGAGCCTCTTCATCATTCAATAATCGAACTCGTCATCGTTGGCTCTGTGATTGTCAGGTTATTGATCAACCATCCACCTTGTCCCAGAAAGATAGATCATCGACAACTGTCTCGCTACACCGATCTTTCCCTGCACCGTTAAACCTGACTTTGATATCGTCCAGTGTGTGGTTTTTTTGGGTCAATATGTCTTTTCCGGTTCTTCAATAATCCATAGGTCAAATTGTTCCTTTTAACTCCATTAGCATGTCATTTGAAGGATCTTCCTCCATTTTACAATCTAATGATATCTCTATTGTCCTTGTCTCTGAGAAACTTAGTTGTGACAATTATCGGGAATGGTCTCAATCCATGATCCTTGCACTCGATGGAAGGGACAAGCTCGAATATATCACTGGTGAAGCAAAGAGGCCCACTGAATCAGAAACCAAGGCATTTCGAATATGGAAGTCTTAGAATGCATTGGTATTATCCTGGCTGATCAATGTGATGTTATCATCAATCAATAAGAGTTTCATGTATCTTCCTTTAGCTTAAGAGATTTAGGAGGCCTTTCAAGAGACATATAGTGTTGTAGGGAATAGATCCTACATATTTGATGCTAAGAAAAAGTTGTGGCAGTTGAAACAAGACCACACGTCACTTGATGATTACTATCTTGAAAAGTCCACTCTTTGGCAAGAGTTTGATGGCCTAAAGAATAAAACTCATCATTGTTGGGTTGATGCTTCGGAAGATCGCAAAGAGAGAGAAGAGGAGAGAGTATATGAGATGTTGCTTGGTCTTAATGTGATTTATGATGATGTTTGGGTTCGAATTCTTAATCAAGAACCCTTGCCTTCTGTGCGTGAAGTCTACTCCATTCTACACAATGAAGAAGATAGGCGCAAATCAATGATTCAGAATAATTTTCCTGTTACTCTTGCGCCTTTTGAGGCCTCAGCTCTTGCTATTTGATCCATGGAATCAAAAGGTTCCAAAGGTCAACCATTTTGTGATCATTGTAAGAAACATGGGCATATAAACTGATAAAAGATACTTGTTGGGACCTCCATGGTAAACCTGTTGATTGAAAGCCAGAAAAGGGGAAAGGAAGACACCATATGGTTGAAGCTTCAAAAGACGGTGAGACCTCCCAAAGTGATCAATTGAGCAAAATCATGGAAATGCTTGCAGTACTACAAACTACCAAACAACCTACTGCCACAGTAGTGAGGAGAGGTAATTTCTTGCAAGTCTTGGTTGTAATAGAAGGTTTATGTATAGGTAATTGTTGGGTTGTTGACTCAGTGCGTTGGATCTCATGACTGACAATAAGACTCTCTTCTCATCTTATACTCTCATTTCCAAGAGAATGACTGTATGGATTGCTGAAGACTTCAAATTTGTTGTGACTGGAATTGGCTCTGTTAAAATCTCTTCTACAGTTACTTTGTACTCTATATTACACGTTCGAAAGTTAAAGTGTAACTTACTATCGGTGAACCAATTAACAAATGATGAACGATGTTATACTACCTTCTTTGCTACTTTGTCTCTTCCAGGATATGCTGATGGGGACGATGAATGAGATTGCGAAAGAGCATGATGGTCTCTATTACCTTGATGAAATTGACAGTCATAGGATTAAGTTTTGTAATAAAGTGTCTCTCTCTAGGACTAGTGACTTGGAGTTATGGCGCACACATTTAGATCATCCAAATTTCAAATACATGTCCCAAAGTTTTCATATTTCGTTACAAGTAAAAATGCATATAATTTTCATTGTGATTCATATGAAAATGCTAAAAATCATTGTACTTCATTTCTAAAAATTCCATACCAAGCATTTAAACCCTTTTTCACGATTCACAGTGATTTATGAGGACTATCACGCGCACGACACAGATTAAGATCCAAATGGTTCATCACATTTATGATGACCATACACGTCAATTGGGTTTACCTGTTGAAAGATAAAATGGAGGTGTATCAAACCTTCCTTAACTTCCACAATGATTCAAACCCAATTCCAAACCCAAATCTAGATCCTACACACAATAACGGGACTAAATATTTCATTTAGGCCTTGTCCACCTTCCTAATTGAAAATGACATTGTTCACAAAAGTACTTGCCCCAATACACCCCAGCAAAATGGAATTGTTGAACGAAAGAATCGTCATATTCTCAAGACTGCCAGAGCCATTATGTTTAGTAGCAATGTTCCTAAATATCATTGGGATTATGTAGTCCTTACTGCCACCTTCCTCTTTAACCAAATGCCAAATCAACCATTGTCTTACAAAACACTACTCCAACTCCTGCATAAATACTATAACCTCCCTTACCTCCAAAATACTTTGCCACTCAGGGTGTTTAAATGCACATCTTAAGTTCACCTCCATCACACCAACAAGCTTGACTCCGAATCTCTTCACTGTACCTTCTTTGGCTACTCCAATTCCTAAAAGGGATACTAGTGTTATGACCTGATCTCCAAACGTCTCTTCGTTACCTATGATGTCACATTCCATGAAAATACTCCCTAGGATTCCTTGTCTGCAATTCAGGTGGGAGAGATGTTGAGTTCTAGACAAAAGAGACACCAAAAGATGACCTGACCTTTACTGTTTATACACCTAGCCAAATAGAACCTAATCTTGATGCCTCTGATGATCCAGTCCAGTTCTAGGGGGAGACACAAACAAGTAGGGTAATACCTACATATGACGTCACAAAAGAGGTAATGAGCCATGAGCTATTAGCACTTACCAAGAGTTAGAGCCAGAGGTTGATCAAGAGGAAACAACAGTGACAGAGAGTTCTGACATTGATCTTCCTATTACAGTAAGAAAGAAGCCCAAATCATGCACTCGGCATCTCATTGTAAGGTTTGTTTCCTACAAGGGCCTTTCATCTAAATACAGGGCATTTGTCTCTCATCTTGATAGTATCAGGGTATTAGACACTATTGATGAGGCTATGGCTATACCTGAATGGAGGCAAATCGTCTTGAAGGAGATGGAAGCCCTTAAGCGTAATAAGACATGAGATGTATTGGATCTACCGTGAAGGAAGAAGCCCGTTTGATGCAAATGTGTATTCACTTCTAAGTATAAAGCATATGGAACTTTTGAGAAATACAAAGCTAGACTGGTTGTAAAAGGTTTTACACAAGTATATGGGGAAGATTACACTAAAACATTTGCACTAGTAGCCAATCTGAATACAATCGGAATCCTCTTATTCATTACAGCCAATCTAGATTTGGATCTACACCAACTCGATATAAAGAATGCCTTTGTCAACAGAGAACTCAAGGAAGAGGTGTATATGAAGTTACCTACAGGGTTCCCATGGAAGAATTCTAATCAAGTTTGCAAGCTAAAGAGATCATTATATGGATTGAAGCAATCCCAGCATGCTTGGATTATAGATTCATTCGGGTCCTTAAGAGACATGGATACACTCAAGGGTAGAGCGATCATACCTTGTTCTATAAATATCATAAGTGTAAGATGTCTATTCTAGCAATATATGTTGATGATATAGTCCATAGAGGAGACGATGAAGTAGTGATCAATCAAATCAAGGGAGCCCTTGCATAAGAATTCCAAATCAAAGACCTTGGAGAGATGGAGTACTTTCTTGGGATGAAAGTTGCTCGGTCAAAATGAGGAATCTATATTTCCTAAGGAAAGTATATATTGGATCTTCTAAAGGAAACATGGATGACAGGCTGTAGACCTAGTGACACACGTATTCGAGTTGATAAAATAGATGAAGAAGCAGACCTTGTTAACGCTTTGGACATAAGGAGCTATCAATGAATATTGGGCAAACTAATATATTTGTCTCATACTAGACCGAACATTACATTTGCCATTGGTATGGTCAGTTAGCACTCCAATGATCCTAAACAAAAGCATGAAGTCTATTGGATCCTTCATTTTTTGAAGGGATCTCCAGGACGTGACTTACTGTTCAAGAAGACTAATAAACGGAATGGAGAATTGTTTACAGATGTTGATTGGGCAGGTGATTATGTGTGAGGTAACTTGGTCACATGGAGAAGCAAAAAGCAAACTATAGTTGCAAGAAGTTGTGTTGAGGCTGAATACAGAGCTGTAGTGCTTGGAATCTGTGAAGGCATATGGATAAAGCATGTTCTTGAAGACTTAAGGAAATGCATAAATTTACCAATCAAGGTCTATTGTGATAACATGACTGTAATCAATATTGTCCATAACTCGGTTTAACATAACAGAACCAAGCATGTTGAGATAGACAGACATTTCATGAGAGAGAAGGTTGATGAGGGTATCATTGATCTACGATATATACCATCTAAGGAATAGACTGCAGACATCCTCACTAAAGGACTACCCAGGGACAAGTTTGAATATTTTGTGAGCAAGTTGAACGTGATAAATACCTATAGTCTAACTTGAAGGGGAGTGTAAAATCCTGTAATTATAGGAATCCCATGATTTTAGGGATTAATTAAATCCAAGTTTATAGCTGATAATTTGGATTATTTCAAATTCTTTCCTGATTATATAGTAATTGTATAGTGTCAAATCTGGATCTCATTAAATGATTTGATTCTCTCTGTGTATAAATGTAATCGATCTCTCTTTGAATAAGGCAAGAATTAATCTCTTCGGATTATCTTCAAGATTCAATAAATTGATTGTGATTTAGTAACTGCAATAAAAAAACCTTTGGCTGATAGGGTCTTACTTGTAATCTGTTACTTTCTCAAACCTCTTATTGAAATTAGGTTGACCCTGACCTCTTCAATTGAAATCCTTTGCTCAAGGCTTAGTATGTTTTGATTACTTTTTAGACTAACTCTCATTTGATACCAAACTTTAGAAGTTAGATTGACACTAGACTACTTTTGGTATCCAGGATCTGTTAATGGGGGCAACTGTTCTGAGCTTGCAAAGAAAGAAGATATTGACGGATTTCTTGTTGGCGGTGCTTCTTTGAAGGTACATGATGTTATTGTTCTTTATTCAAACTTGGGGAATTACTATTGGGTCTCAAGGAAGGGACTTAATTACCAAAAAATCTCAATAACAATTAAGGGGCATGCTTTGACAAGTTTCAGCGCAAGAAATAACTACACTTCACTTATCATTGAGACTTCTTGGTAATTAAGCCAATTCCTTTGGAACTGACAGTAATTCCCGCAACTTTTTTATCAGCGCAAATAAATAAAGTGTTTATTGATCTTTTAACTTGAAATATTTTGTAATACAGGGTCCTGAGTTCGCTGTCATTGTCAATTCAGTGACATCCAAGAAAGTAGCGGCTTGATAACTAGAAATATCCTTTAATCTGATTTTGGCAATAAGAGTTCTTATACATAAAACATGCCTGTTGTGGCACTACTATGGGTGTACAATAACAGATTGGGTTTGACGGATCTAATATTTTCTTTGCCGATGATAGGCCATCCTTCTCTTTTCCAGTGAGTTACTTACTGTCTCATGTCAAATGGCTATACAAAATATTCCAGAAATAAACAATCCAGTGTTTACAAATTATATTGCTGCTCACTTCAATGTTAGGAATTCTGGTTTATCATGTTCAGATGGCTGGCTCTAGTTAGAGATTGAAGGTAAAGCTAATTATGGGTCTTACACTTAGTAGCATGGGGTGAGCCTTAAAACTAATTACTGATTTTAGATCCAAGATGTAGCATTAAGTTCTTGACTATGGTGAGGCCAAGGCCAAGAAGGATCTTTCTAATGTCGTAGGACTTTTAGAATGAATATCTAACGCCTCCTTGTTACAAGGAAGATTTGAGGATGGAAAGGAAAAGAAAGGAAAGAAAAGTCAAGAGGGAACTTAAAAGTGTGAGCCTGTTTGGTATGCTAGGGAATGGAAGTTAGTTGAGGGAGAATAAAATGTTTATTATGAAGAATTGGGTGTTAAGTGAGTAGATTAGGTGAAATGCCCAAAATGTCCCTAAAATGTGAAAAAAAAGTGCAAAACTGATTATTTTGTTTGCAATCGTGCATGATAAACGAGCGTGGAAACTAAAATCACATGATCATTGAGAGGTAAAATTGAAGTAGACGCGGATGGCTGATGCAATTGTGACGACGAAATGGCTGTCAGAGGTGACTATGAAGAAGATGGAAGGGATTTATTAGGGGAAAGGAAGAAATTATCAAAGCACGCTGGAAATGAATGAGAAGAGGAACAGGTAAGATTATCAGTAGACATTGAACCCAGGCGAAGGTCTGATAGAGAATGGAAGGAAAAATTAAAGTAATTAAGCAGACATTGTAAAGCCAATTTAGCAGTGAAGTTTGTCAAAATTCAAGTTTAACAAACTCCAAGTTATTTTTACAGACTTCACACTTCTACGCGATTGATTCCTACGATTCCTAAAAAATTCATTGACCAATTTCCTCGAAGAGCAGAGTCACTGGTTGACAATATTTATATTAGTATATTTGTTTAAAAAAATTCACTTGCACAGAAGTGGCGGATATCCACATATTGAAGCAATTTTTATTTTAATTGTATATGAATGTAAGGTGTGCGAAATGAATTAGAAAAAAGTAATTTGGCCTTTTCAAATGCTGCATGGCAATAAACAGATACTAACCATGATAACAGCACAACAGACAACCACATAAATTAACATCAAAATTAGGATGCATTTGTTTTGATGTATGGAAAAAGATAGAACGAAATTGGCCTTGTGAATTGCTAAATGAAATGAATAATGAAGGTGCAGTGTCCACTAAAAAAAAACAAAAAAAAAAACAATGAATTTGGCCTTCTCAAATGTTGAAACAAAATTTACAGAAACTACATACAAACGAACACCATAAAGGTAGCAGGCATCAATATACATAAGAAGGGAGAAATTTGGCCTTCTCAAATGCTTCATAAACATGAAGAGAAAGATGGAAATGCGAGGCATATCAGGTAGGCCACATATGGGGCATGAATTCAAAAAGTATTGAAGTGTACAAAGTTTAAGATGACATGCAAATGCATTGAGTACACCATAAATTGGTTGAATTACAAGTGAAAATGAGGCAAAACATGCATGAATAATGGTAATATTAGTTTAATAACTTTAGGAAAGGTAAATTGTGGAATTGCATAAAACAACTGAAGTTTATGTTCGAACCATACATCCCAGTTCGAATTCAAGTGACAGAAGGTAAACCAATACAACAATATTAATGTGTAAATCACTAAACAGTTACTATGTGTCCTTAACACACCACCATCTAAAAATCATCAAATAGTCTTATATGTTCGTATCCCCCAGGTGAAAGCATATTATTGTGTCTCTGTGTGAAAACACCTTAACATTATGTTCGAACCACACAACCTAGTTCAAACTCATGTGGTAGCAGCAAAACCAATACACTAACACTTAAACAGGTTTGAAAACAACATGGATGGTACAAAACCAGCCGTTAGCCATGTTTACAACCCAACATTATTTCATAAACGGCGTACCCATTTTCATCAAGACAGTCTTTCTCGTTCTCAATTTAGATTTAAATTGTTTTTTCATTTCCATTCTGCATACCCTAACCCAAGATTTCAATTTGTTTTAACTATACAAAATTGATTTTGATAGAACTGACCTTCAATTGCAGCTTCTTTGACCTGGGTTTAGCTTCTACTTCAACACCAACAGCAGCAACAGCTCCAAGCTTCTTCATCCAAAGCGTCTTCCAGCTAGCACCTTCGTCATCTTTTTATGAAGAGCTAAACTTTTGTCCAGGGTCTTTTTGGTCCCAAAATTTCATCCTCGCGGCAACTTGTCAACATTCCTGCTTGTTTTGGAGGGAAGGCAATTTTGTACGGTCGTGGGAAGTTTGGAACTCGAAGGAAAGTAACTCGATGGAAGATACTTCTACCAAACAGGCTTTTTTGGGTGGAAGATTGTTATCTTCCTTTTCCTAGACCCATCTTCCTTGTAACAGGGCCTAAGTGTTCTAAGGAACCATGGAATGATCGATGAGAGTAGATATTTTTGGCAAGAACGTGTATGCTTTTGGACTATTCAAGGCATTGTCAGAACATAATGACACTATTAGGCAATGAAATATAAAATTTATTAGCCGGACAAGTCGTGAGAGTTCAGCATCATTAGGCTCATTTTTATTTAGATTTTGGTGAATTGAAATATCATTTCAGTTGCAATTCTTCATCTAATGCAGTCTTGTTTAATCTAAATCCTTCGAGATATTGTCGACAATATCAAAGAAACTAGCCGCGAAATATGAAAATAAAGCAAACTCCTTGAGTATGTCAAGATTATAGAAATAAGTTGATGCGTATTTAGACAAAATCACTTGGTTACCGTTACTATAAGGACAAAACCTTAATGTCAATCCTATGATAAATGTTGTTGTGAAGCGTTTGTCGGTGAGTACGACATTTCAGCTAAACCGCTTTGCATCTGCTTTTTAATGTTCAAAAGTCTATTTATTTTGAAAGCGAAAGGCGACACCATTGCTTATAATATTTACACAAAAAGCCAGATCCCATCCATTATTGAATTGAAATGCATTTTAAAGCCGCTTTACATGGAGTTTAGGCGTATATTAAACAAGAATGAACTAAAGTGGGAACACAAGGGCCATATTTCGGTCACGGGTCATTTTCTTCATTGTTTATTATTATTTTTTTTATTAATCTATCGGTATCATTACTTTCAAGTAATTATCGTAGCTATATACCTAGAACTAAATATGGCTCGAACACAAGATCATTGGTCAAACTAGAACAACCCACAACAACAGTTGATTAAAACACTTGGTGGCTCCTTTAATTTTTCTTTTTTGGTTACTTTTTTTTATAGATGATTATGTGAATTTTTTTAAAGAGCCATTTTGTTGACCGATAATCAGTATTTTATCTCTTACCACCCAAAAAAAAAGGGGAGAATATCTCTTTATAAAATCAAGTTCCTCACATTTTTAAACCAAGAGTTATATTGGCATACTGATATGGAAATTATATCATTTTAAGGAAAAAAAGACAGAAAAAGAACATTAAAATTGTAAAATCTCAAATCAAGTTTGGTACTAAAAGCTGATAAGAAAAAAACGTAACTTAATAAATAATTTACAACTCATTTTTTAGGAAATATCTATTTAATATTTAAAATTTTACAAATTCAAAGTTCTTTTTTTGCCCTAATTCTAATCACCATTCAACATATATTTTAATTTACCGACATGGGTTGGGTTTAGCGGAAAGAGCTAGTTCTTTACAATGTGGCAAACTAAGATTTGAATCACCTGAGATAGATGTCCACATTTAGTGCCCAACAGTGTTTTTAATAGGAAGATACCTATACTTAACAAAAAAAAAAATTATATACTTAAATTTTAAATGAAAAAACACAAGAAAAAACGTAAATATGTACTGAGATTTATTTTTATTTTTCAATTGTACCCATCCTTTTTTTGTCTATCCCAATATATATGATACATAATTATCTTCATATTAATAAAATATTATAAATACTTATTTATTTATTTCTTACCTTCAATCTCTAATGAACAATATACGAGATAAGAACGTAAGAAAAATTTTATTTTGACTTATATAGATATACTTTTAAATCACCAACTCAAACATATCTCAGTGACCAAGCTAGCTTGAAGCCACAAGCAATGGAGGAGCCTAGATTGCCTTTTTTTTTTTTTTTTTTTTTTTTTTTCTGTTAAGCACAGTCTAGATTACCATTGAGAACGTTCTCTGTAATCCAGCGCTTGGAAGAAACTTTGAACTCTTAAAATGAATACAAATTAAAATGATTTATTCACCAAGAAACTGGAAAAAGAAAAACAAATACAAAATGTCCACAGCATTTCCATTTCAGAAACAATCAAAATACGTCAGAATCACCATGATCATCCTATGTAAACATTCTTTAATTTATTACTCTGATCTGGGATATCATACATATATAGATCACACTTTCATTAACACCTCAATTCAGAAGTGATTTACTATCCTGACTTGTTAATCTGTTTCATTGATTCTGAGAACAAATCCGATCCCCAGATACCCCAGATACAAAGGTTATTAGAACAGAAAGAAAGCAACACATTATAATTCATTCAGCAATTCCTGGGGTACCAGTTACAATAGCAACCATGCTTACATCGATAGCAAGGAGGCGGTCCATAAGGCTTTCTTGGAGATCCCATGAACGATACCAAAATTAGGATTACTAGAACCAGAATTAGTCCCATCAAAGCTGAAAAATTCGACGTCTCCTCCTCCTCCTTTTCTTCTCCGCCCGAGAATAGCCGAGGTAAGCTCAGAAGCGTCAGGGCCACCAGCAAAAACAGAACAACGCTCGAAGTATGCGTATTTTGCTTCGGTTTACAGTAATAGTAAGCCATCAATGGAGCTCCGATGAAGGCCTGCGAATGTTGAAATTAGGGCTATAGCGATTCACCAACTCCAGAGGATGGTTGAAGTCAAATACTATATTTATATAACGAGGAATGAGAAATTTCGCAGAAGGAAGAAGAATCTGGACAGGACTCACCCAAATTTTTTTTTTTTAACAAAAATCTGCACAAGGACAAAGGAATCTTACCGAACTAACCAAGACTGGATTAATAATATCAACCACAGAGAACTTCTTATTGGAGCAAACCGTGTTTCCGTAGGAATTACGGGGATATCATGTGCTCATGCACTAATGAAGGGGACACTAAAGGCATTATTAACTACTAGTTGGGCGCAGGAAATAATGAATAGAACTGTGGGATGCACAGGATACTTGATAAATTTAAGGATTAAGGGGCGTTTGGCGAAGTCTTTTAAAGTGCAAAATTTTGTTGTAAAAAATGGAGTAATATACTGAATTGACAGTTCGCATGTCATCCATATCATTTTTGTTAAGATAAAAATTTGTTCCAAAAGTTTTAAATATAACCTTAAAAAAAAGATGAAGTAAATGACATATATTTTTTTTGCTCAAATTTACACACTAACAAAAATGATGTAGATAACATGTAGACTGCCAACTAATATATTTGATTAACTAACAGTTAAAATTAGCTAAAATAACAGCCCCGGAAAATTGCCTCCCAAAAAAATTCTGAGGTAAAATTACTTCTCAATGAAAAATTTCGGGTAAAAGATACTCCTTAACCCTAGATTTAAATTTTAGAAAATATAAAATTATGTTACCACTAATCTAAATACTAATATATATTGAATTGATTTGACTTCTCAAAATGTTGAACGCATTTTAACATTCACACTTGAAAAATTATAGAAACATTTATCACAACAACTTAAATTTGGTTTTGATAAAATTTTGACAAATACTCCCTTCAGTCCTAATTAAAAGGCATATTTATTTAATTTCAAAAGATTAAGGATAATAGTTAAATTAGTTAATTATATTTTTTCTCCCAAAATGTCCTTATTTAAAATTTACAGTAGCATTTAGTTACTATAATTCTCAGTTCTTTGTTGGTCCTTTCTTACCTTGCACACTACTAACTTCTCCGAGCTCTTACATAGTTTAACATTGTTGATCTCTATAATATTTAATAGTGATGCCATTATTAAATATGGTAAAAATTGCTCAGTTATTTTATTAAAAAATAAAAAACGGCAGAATTGAGGTGTATGTGACATTAATGAGTTATATGTGTTACTCGATTTATAGAATATATAAGCACATTATTAAATTATTATTGAGAAAATATTACTAGGGGTATTTTTGAAAGAAATTGAGAAAAATTAAAACTTTGCCCTACAATTAGAACCAATATCAACTCCTAAAGGTTATCCTATAATTAAGTCTGAAAGGAGTAATTCCTTAGCGTATATAATACTTTCATTTTCATTATAAGGAAAAATTCCATAACTTTCAAGGTAAAAAAAATTCTATAACTTCGTACTACAAGCATTAAGTTTTGGCTAAAACATACATTTGGTTCTTCATTTTTGCAATAAGTTTTATTTTAGCCCCTTAAATTTATAAATTACATGTTTAGTCTTTCATTCTTAACGTTGCTACTCACAATTAACGAAAAATATTGACCTATCAAACTTAAATGATGATTGTGCAGTTAAATGCTAACAAAACATGTTTGCATTTTAATCTTTTTAATAAAATATTTATGTATTTTAATTAGGTAAATCAAAAAAAGAAAAGTTTCAAGTGGGGAGATAGAGATTGACATAAGGGATAAAGAGAAAGATGATTAGATGTCACAAAAGGGTGGGTTGGGAGAGAGAAAGATGGGCACAACTTTCTAAAAGAAATGATATATAAGCGTGCACATCATATTTAGTGACATTATACATTTTCCTTGTGTAATGTTATTAAATCTAGATCAACCATTGAATTGGTCAAGATAGTGGGTCAAATTGAGGTTAAACCGAAGCTAAATTGTTAAGGAAGTAAAGATTTTAGAGTTATTGATATGAAATTTTGAACAAAATAAAAAAAAATATATTTTAAAATAAAAAATACAAAACCGATCAAACTAGCCAACCCAGACTGGGTGACCGGTTGAGAGTGTACAAGAATTTCTTAAAAAATAATAACATTTAATTGACGAACCATCACTTAATTATTTTTAATGCACTAAAATACATTTTCTGTGCAAAAATACACTATAATACATTAAAAGTCCATGCTTTCTGTACTATTCTGTTCTGTCCCATCCATATATTTCTACCACATCCTCTATCAATATAATGATCTAGACAAAATTGTTGACCTCATTTAACAGTAGTTGGTTTAAGATCTCTGGTTTTGAACTCTAAAATTGGCATAAATCTCTCTCATAGCTCTATCAAAGTAAACATGGTAAGTACAAAGCATGTTGCCATCTTAGGTGGAAATAGATCGATGTGAGAAGGGAGAAGTAAGCAAAGATTAGAGCCAAAATTTACCAGGATCAGAAAATTTGCAAGTCATACTTTTCCTTCGTATTTGTGTTTCACTTCATAATCATGCTGCAGATCTGCTAGAGTGTTTCTGCAAGGTCCCTCTACAAAACAGAACATAAGTGAAAATAAACACTTCAATTTTTATTTCTCTCAAATAATCTGATTGAATCAAGATTGTTTACCTCCAAAAACAGTATGAAGATATTGAAGATCATCAGGTGAGCAAGAATCGATTAAAGCATAGACACCCGGTCTTAGAGCTTCATCTATTTCTCTGCAAAGTCACAAATGCAACAAGTGGCGTCAGCTAATGCTACAGAGAACAGGTAAGTATTCAACAAGTCGACTAATCGATGGTTGCACAGTTAGTGCATTTCACACTCAGACTATCAAATATAACCACCCCCCCCCCCCCCCCCCCCCGCCGGGATATTTGCAGCTTGTTGATTTTTAACATTAAAATTATAAGAATGAAAGGCTTCAATATTTTGGGAAACTTAAGGGCATCTGAGATGGACGTAGATTAATGTCAGTAGGAAACAGAGAGGGGCAATCTTCTGAGATGAAGAGTGAAGTTCAATTCAAGTAAATTTTTACAGAAAATGGAAGAGAAAAAGGGCAAAGGGCAACAAAGAAAAACTGATAGACAACCTCTTGATGCCACTTCTTCTGGGACCGTATCCTGAATAAACCCATATATAGTTTGACAGAAACAGAGAGCACTGCCGGTTAAATATGTCTTTCTGCTGTTTTATCTGCAGCATAATCATAAAAAAGTAGGTGAGCAGAAAATAAATAAGTTAAGGCATCATGTATCAAGCATAACCTTCACAAGAATTTCCCTACAGCTCATTTCTTCAATCAGTAAATATTTGCAAATTAATCAAGTTGAAAACAAAAGTTTCCATTATCACAGGTTAGGTAAGGGCGCAACGTCATGTGTTGCATGGCTAATTCATGCAAAGAACATGTTACTTCATAAGCTAGTTGAAAAAAACATGGAACTTGTTCACAAAG
Organism: Acacia confusa; assembly: GCA_037074495.1. Lineage (NCBI taxonomy): Eukaryota > Viridiplantae > Streptophyta > Magnoliopsida > Fabales > Fabaceae > Acacia > Acacia confusa. The sequence goes on along the minus strand of CM073502.1, from coordinate 37,108,475 downwards.
AGACCCAAGATAGGAATAAGTGAAAGAAGGAAGAGTTTACCATATTAACATGCAAGAAGACAAGGTGATGAAATATTTAAGCTCATACAGTATTTACGGAGACACAAATAGATGCCACGTACCTCTTCATAAACTCTTCGAAGAAAACAAGCACACGTTACTCCCTCTTCTACTTCCCATGAAAAGAGATCTTTATCATGTACAGACTCAAGACAATTAAGAAGAACGACAACAGAAGCTTCAAGATGGGCAACACAATGCTTGCACTCACTGGAAACATATAAAACGAGGATGTTTTACCAAAGTTTAACCATTGCGTCATAAATAAGCATCAATATCTACATCTTTTGGATTCCCAAAACATAAAAAGCTACACAATATGCAAAGATAGTATATATAAGAAATGTTTAGCCAAAGGTTATTTAGACTGGGAGCCTGGCAGTTTCTCGAGTTATCTCCACTTCCTCTTTCTTGTCCACACTACAGGCATGCAGGAAGGCAGGTCCAATATTTCAACTATACGAAGACCCCAATTTCAGAGGGTGATATCCAAAGTATTTTATGCAAATGACTTGACATCTCAATTAGAAAGTAAACAAGTTTGTTAAGATATTGGAATAAACTATTACATCATAAGACCTATCCCCCAGAAAATTGCTTTCTTTTCACCTAAAAAAGAAAGAAAATTGCTTTCTGTGACAATAACTACTAGTATTTTGAGATGGTAGGATTGTCATTAGAACCAAGATTTAGGCTCCGCGTATCATATAGTGGGTCTGCTCTTTGTTCACCATTCCAAACCTCAACGGGATTTCACATGAAAAGGTACGTTATTATTGAGTCTTCACTTGTCAGCTTGAGCTTTAAATTGAATAATTGCTGACATTTCCCTTAAGAATGTTCAGAGAATTGTTTTTTTGTCATAAATAGCTAGTTCAATTTTCTTAATTTTAGATAAAGAGCCAGGATTTTGAGACTTGGATGAATATTAATCTTTTGGCTAATTAATATCACATATGTTCCTTTTCTATTTTATACAATCACTTAATTAAATCACATACACCAATAGTTAAAATTTAAATATATATAGAAGAACCATACCTATGGTGATGCTTGATAGTGGTGCACAACAGTTGACAACATGCAACAAATAGGTTTAATGAGAACTGGCGATCTACATAACATAAATTCACTGCTTCTACTCTATGAAAGGTTTGCTCTTCTGAAATCATCAAAGGATCTGACAGTCCAGAAACTTTAGAAACTCTAAGCTGATGAAAATTCTGAAAGAGTGCTGCAGGGATTCGTAATAATTGGCCTATATGCCATGAATCCATCTGGAATAGAGCATGTCTCCTTGAAATCGTAATTAGTACTTCAACACACATAAGAATTGCCGATCCTGGATCTGGGCCATTGACAACACTTGATGTTGAATACCCATAAAAAATTAGTGGACTCCGTAAATGCAGAATAATGTTGAAAACAGCAGATACTAGGCACTGAAAATGTCTTTTAATCAACTTCAAGCCTTTACGATCTGAGAAGGGAAAAATGTCAGCATAATCTAGATAGGCAAGCATTTTCTAGCATTTTCATGGAAGAAAAACACAGTTTATTAATAGAACAGTAATGATCCTTCAAGTGTAGTTCTGTGTAATTTCAGCAATTGAAGATTTCATTGGTTTAGTTTTTCTCTAAGACAAGTCATCACAGAAAACATGGCCGTCATAATGTGGGCAATGCTGAAAAAGTTACAAGGAAGAATCATCCAATTACTTTTTCTTTATTTCCTGTTCCCCGAACCTCCTTTGTTTCTCATTTATTTTTCCTGATTTATGGTCTCTATTTGTCTAGAATGGATGGCTTTTTTTCTTTTGGTGAAAAGCTCTCTCTTTTCCTTTTCAAATCAACAAGATGAGGATAAGTTGAAGTCGAGAGAACTGATAACTCTGAAATTCTTCAATGATCCTATATTTGAATGGAGAGAAAAAACTTTTTTTTTTGGGGTGGGGGGGGGGGGGGGGTGGGGGGAAGCTAGGAGGCAAAACTCTCAAAAATAGTAAATTTTTTTTTTTAACAATTTTTAGAAGTTTTCCTTCCTAGTTTCCCTCCCCTGATTTTCCCCACATTTCTCTCTCCATCCAAACATAGCCTAGTTGAACTAATGGAGGAGCAATAAGGTCTTACCACTAGATCATGCACCTTAACTACAGCATCAACATTCTTTACCATGACGAGAAGTGGTACGATAAATAACAAACTACAACAACTTCAACAAAAGAAAGAAAGGTGATATGCAGAATCTCACTGGATTTTCAGAAACCAGGTGAACAAAAGTAGTTTTTCAAAATAAAGTAAAAAATTTTTCAATAATTGAAAATTCTTGAAATAGATAAAGTGCTATAAATTCATATATAAACTGAAGAGTGTAAAAGAAAATAAGTGATAGGCGGACAAATGGACCAAAATGAAACGTCTTGGTTTTCAAAATTAGCATATAAGCTGCTCTCATAAACTTTGACATATTACCTGAAACAAATTCAAGAATCATGTCAAAGCCATCAATGCCAGCTGCAACAACTGAGGATATTTCCCCCCCATCTGTGCTAGTATTTATGTCATAGATGATAGTGCATCCTTCCCTCACTCCAACTAGAGCTCTTTCAACGGCCTGTATAGCAGATAGAAGATGCAACTCTGATGGCTTCTCTATATAGGCTATAAATGACACCCGCAATCTAGCTTTCAATTCATTCAAGCAAAAGCAGTACAATTCACTTGAAGAATATTCCTCAAATGACCTTTCACGAAGCTTCTTTGCACTTACTTGTCTCTCATGAAAGGTTAGAGTAGCTTGTTTTCCTTGCAAAGATATAGTCTTGCCTATTGCCCTCAAGTATAACTCTACCAAGTTAGTATATAATTTCCCAGATGATGTGGGATCAAAGAAAGGAAAATAACTTGATAATTCTCTCAGATAACTCAGAACACCATCTAACAAAAGAAAAGCAGGTTGTTGAGGGGCTTCAACCATCTCTATAAATTCTAATAACAAGATTTGAGAAATTTCAATAAAAGTAGGCACAACACTTGACAGCAAGGAAGAGCTATCTTTCTGCAAATTAAGCTTCAAAAGAACTGCAGAAGTAATTAAAAGTTGCCTTAGTAAGAAAGCTACTTCAGGGTGATCACCTTTCAGCAAGCTTTGCAACAAAGGCATATTCAGACAATCAGGCTTCAAGGAATCAGCCCTGACCAAAATACTTGCAACAGAGTTTTCACATCCTGGCTCCAACAATACATCTGGATTGCTGGCACCTTTTGTGTCATTACCAATGGCTGATAAACCTGAGGAAGTAATTGCAGCTTTACATTCTTGTTGAATACCCCTTGAGGCATCAGCCCTAGTGTGCGAACATTCAAGGGTAAAACATTTTGAACCCAATGAACATGAGCTTTCAGAGGGCTGATTCTTATCAGCAAGCAATTTATGTACAAAAAAATCAACCACTTCCACAAGAGCATGTATACAAGTATTTACATTAGAAATATGTTCACTGTTCCACATCCACACTTCTTTATGATCACTTCCTTTCACATATGTACGGTCCATCACAGAGGCAAAGCTCCACAAAATTCCACTTAAGCATGAAACTGTAAAAGACACTTTATTCAAATTATCATGAGAACTATCAAATCCCACACTGCCAGCAAAATGGGCATCTTTTAGAGAAACAAACACGCTCTTCATCTGCTCCTTCAAATTTTCAGTCATGAAAGTTAAACTTTTCAATGCATCAAACTTGAGGAAATCAACACAAGCAAGGGCTGACGAGGATGGGGGCACCAAAGTGTCAAAGCCGCTGCAACAAGCAATGGAATGGGAACATCGGAGTAAATGACTTTTTTCATGAACAATTCTGTAACTGGATATCTCTTCACTAGGTTTCTCAGATTCTTTATCAATAGAAAGTGCATGGATAATTTGATGTTTCCCTATCCCCAACAAGACATATGATGTATGATCCATTAAAGAGAAAACCATAGGTTTCAGAAGAGTAGTATTCTTAGCAGAGAATTTCTCTATATGCCCCAGAATCACAGAAACTGACTTGAAAAGCCACAAAACAGGAGATATACTCTCAGAAATGATTGAGTTTGGTAAAAACTGATCAACTTCCGCTTTCTTGCAAAATCCAATCATTAAATACCTTAATGCCTTTCGGCAGGAGACAAATAATCTAAATAACTCATAATAATAATCCTGGTTCAATGTAGCCTGAATGTGTAACAAGGAACTGACAAGAAGCCTGCAAGATATAAGTCAGAAAGTGAGGATCATTCAATTTAAATGCTCCAAAGATTATTTCTTGAGAATCCATCAAGCAAACAGCGAAATGTATTTTAGATGTTTTTATCATGGCTATCAGGATTTCATTTCCTTCTGTAAGGGTTGTCAGTTGCGCCATAAACACATTTAAAAACAAATTATTTTCTTGCTTGGACAACATAAAATTACTCAAGCAAAAGCTGGTTCTAGATTCTAAACAAGGGAAGTTATCTGAACAGGAACAACTGGAAAAAAAACTGAACAAGACCATATGGAAACATCCAGCAGAGATGTGTGTGTACCTTTCAAGGTTGAATATACAAGTTACATAAAGTGAAAATGATCTTGCATTTATATCTGGAATCCGAGGTAGAAAATTCAGTAAGCAGTGGCAAATTGCAAAACTTTTGCTGGTGAGAGGAGAGGCCTCGTCTTCTTTGCCAAACTCTGCAGGCAGCTTGTCACATGATTGAGCTTTTGACATCTCAACTGGAGAACAGTCAACTGACGAGTCTTTTTTTCCATCAACAACAACTGTTGAGTTGTCGAGATCATTTATAAACTCAAGCCAGTTAGGTGACTTCTGAAGTTTGACATAAGAAAATGCAGAATTACTTAATAATGGTAGCACTGATTTCTCTAAAGCCCAGCAAATCCTTTTGGCCAGAATCCTGCGGGTAAACTAAAACAATAGCATGGAATGGATAAATAGAACTGTATTGCAAGGACTCCAAATGGCATAAGAGAAATTAACAAGACAAATAGAATAATTTATAGGCAGCAGACTAAAGCTGACTGAAAGATTGGTGACTATCTATATGGTTACTTAGTAATTAGCTGAGTGTGTGTGTGTGTGAGTTTGAGTGAGTGAGAGAGAGTGAGCTTCATGTACCGCCAAGAAATCTTACTTTTAGTTCGTACAAAATTGAACAGCTTAAAAGTTCTGATGATATCTGTTGTAAAGTGACTCCTCTGACCCTTCTACACTTATCAATCTCAGGCGTACCAAGCTCCTGGAAACTGCTTTTAACACAGTGAAGGGAAGTACTAAGCAGATGTGTGAAGAACTTCTTTAACTGCTTCTTGGAAGCATGATTGCCCCAAATATCAATATTTTTGCATAGATTTGACCAAATGGCTATTGGCAATGACTCATCATATGCAACACAAATTCCTAGATCCCATCCATTGCTTTCATTAGGATCTTGAGCAGTTAAATCTTCACAATTTACTTCATCAGAACGGAAGAATGGTGATTGATATACACATGATAAGTTCTCCATCATAAAATTGGTAAGTCCAGTTGCCTCTTCTTCTAATGCCTTTATTTGTGAATTATAATGAATATTTTGCAAATACTTAAACAAAGCAATCTGCCTATTCAAGTCAACAAGCCTCTGAAGTGTCATACAGTGTAATGTATGCATTAAAGGAGAACTGTCAGTTGAGCAATTGTCAAGATAGATGTCAGAGATATTTTGCATAACAGCAAGAAGTGAAGCAGAAGGTCGAACAATCCAGGAAAAATATCCCATGTCCATCACATCAATCATCTCCATCAACTCACGTGCAGAGTATGCTATGAAGTCCCCCACTTCGACAGACATCTTCCTAGATAAAGCAGGAGGCAAAAGGCTGATTGCTTGCCTAAGTAAGCTTCTGCAGGACACAAGCAATTGAAAAAAGAACAGAATGACCCATTGACTGGACCTACCAAATTGCTTCATAATTTTTCTCTTTCCAGACGCCTGATCTACAGTGTTTCCCATGACATTTGAAAGGAAGTTGCAGATGGTATTTGGTTGTTGTCGTACAAGAGGACTCAAGTAAGGACGCATTAGTTCTATCAGTTCTTTTATAGAACCTCCAATCATTTTACTGTATCCTTCAGTGATAGTGAGTGATTCAAGAACTAATGAGTACAACCTAGAAAAACCTCTACCAAAAAGCACCACTTGCAGATTAAAACTTTGCCTGGTGCGTTTAACACTTCGTTTATTAAATTTTACACCAATGACAAATGATGAACAATCTTTCAACCACGAGAGAGATTTAGATATATCATCTGTTAAATGTCGAATAAAACCACTCACATTACCTTCTGGAATAGATTGAACAGCTTTATGAATGGCATTAATGAACTCCTGTGAAGATAGTAGCCTGTCCACTGATTGTGAATGAACTTCATTCGACACAGAAGTCATAAACTTTGAAGTTTCTTCACTAATATCCTCATGACGTACGGCAAGTCTAATAGCTTTGCACAATGCTAAAATAGCAATGTCCACCTACATGAGTTCAAAATTTGTAACATGACTGAAATCCATCTAACGAAATAAAAGGTAGCAGATGAAAACAGGTAAGAAGCAGAAGAAACCATAAATATAAAAATCAAAGAATGGCTTCATCCAAACCTCTCTTACCCCATGCCAACACCCTAGGATTGCAATATAATATTATAAGCCACAAAGGGCATGATACATGTAAAAGGCAGAAAAAGCCATAATTAAAACAATTCAGGAATGGCTTCACCCAAACCCCACTTCCTCCATACCAAAACCTTAGAATTCAAATTCAACACAATAAACCATCAAGGGGGCATGACAAATGTTAATTGAGCTTGTGGCTTGTTGGTGAGTGCTTTCAGCCATCATATAATAGGTCATGAGCCCAACATGGTAGCGAGATTCACAAACAACCACAAAGGGGCATAACCAATGCAAAATTTAAGACACAGTTGACTTTACTCAGGAAAAAGACCATGTTATAGAGCAATAAGCAGAGTTTTGAAACTAACCTGGCGAAGTTGACTGTAGAGATTGATTATTTGGCTCCCCAAGCCTGAGATGCTAGAAGGTAATGAACATTGATCAAGGGCATCCATAAAAGCCCCACTGATTGTTAAGAATGATAACATCATAACCCATAAGTTCACCAACTCTTCTCCAATAACCTTGTATTCAATTTCCAAAAGATACCCTATTGCAACTAGCATCTCATTAACTGATAAAGCAAGCATTTCCATTTCCATCTTGTTACTTACATCATTATTGGAAAAGCACAGCAAAGTGGGAGAACATGACATTAGTGCATTATATATTTTCTTCAAAAAATTAAGACAAGCTCCTCCAGTCATGTCCTCTGTCATCACATACACCTTCTCCTGCATAAAACTAGCAAGCAAGTTACTAATAGATTTTAGTATACCATGAAGCCCTGACAACATAAGTTTGGCATCAGTTTTAGCTTGAATATATTTATCAATCTCAAGTAACAGAGGCTCCATAATGTGAACCAAAAAATTAATAAGAGATTTTTGAGTGTCAGAAGACATGTTATTTGAGCTATTCTCCCTGGATTCTAGCTGCCTCGTATCTCTTGTACTCTCCATTCTCTTCGTTGCTTCATCCAACACCATGGTTCCCTTGAACTTTCTTGCCGCATTAACATACAAGTGAAATAAAAAACCTATGCTACTTATTGCCATAGTGTTTTCTCTTGCTATAACTTTGTCCAATGCGTCAAATAGATGCCTGTGATAACTCTTAATAACTGCTTTTGAATCTTTTGATTTATCATCACCTGAAGCAACATACGTCTCTAAACCATGTAAGCTTAAGAATCCATCAATATGTATTGGATGAAACAGCCCATAAGAAAGAACTTCTTCCACTGCCGTCAACAACGTCCCTGTCCAAGGGGTACTGCTTCCATTTACCTGAAGGTTCAACTTACCCAGCAAATGCAACAGTGGCTCAAGAAGTTTATCCACAAAATTATGAAATCCATTTTTCCTAGCCGGATGAACCCTCAGAAACTTGGAGAATGGCTGAAGCACCAAACACAGAAAGTGAAGAGCAAATTCACCCATATTGGTCCTATCAAGGTGCTCAGTATACATTTTTTGGACAAGCTCAAGCAGTATACAAGTTGTAGTAACCCACAACTCCAAATTCTCATTTGACAACCCACCATGGGATGAGAATACTAATGAAACACAATCAAGAGCAGTGCCATACAATTTGTACCTTTCACCAGATATAAAAGATTCCCCTGAACAGATGGAGGAATTCTCCAGCAGTGATAGAGCATTTTTCACAATAAAATGAACTGGCCGTAGGAGATTCCGAGACATATTCAGAGAAACATTAAACTTCAAAGACTCCTGCAAGCAGAACTTGAATATCTCCCAGCAACGAAGATCCATATATGTATCAACTTCCCCAACCTGAGATTTTTGTCCGTCACTCAAATTTTTTGTATATGAGGAAATCAACAGTGACTGGACCCAATCATTAAGGAGATATAATAGTCTCGGCAATTTTATTGTTTCACAATCCTGATCAGTGCCATCACCCTCTTCAATTCTTGATTGCACATAACTGAAAGCTAATTCTATCTTCCTGCATTAACACACACTTGTGGGAAAATGACAATAGAAAACCCCATTGTTCCTTTGGATGACACACAAGAGGTATGGAGAAAAAATAGATAAAATATACTTAAAAATAATTTTTTACCAAAAAAATTAATTTATTAGAACAAAACAAGATATGCAAAACTGTATAAGGCGCCCTCTTACATATCTTACCAGGAAGAAAGTGTTATTTCTGCTGGATTTTGGTTCATTTTTTGAGCACGAGCTCAATAACTCGAATAGCATTATAGCCCGTCTTCTTTCTATGTCACGGAGTTATTATCACTTAGGATAGTTTTACCATTATATGTTCAAGAGTTCTAAGAAACTAATGTGTAATGAAAAAGAAATACTGGATAGCTATAGTTTGTCTCCAAGGGGACACTTCAATATTGAAGATGAAAATATTGCGCTCCTCTTAGACAGCAACAGCTACACTATCAGTTAATCGAACGTAATAACCAGAAGGGGGAAGGGAGAAAAAAGAACCTCTGAAGATCAAGTTGCCTATTTTGGATGCACAATATCAACTGAAGGTTCTTCCATGGAGGGAAGAATTCAAACTCGAGGGACTGGGAGTCTCTATGCTCTGATTTTGTCTCATTTTCCACTGTTCCCAGTTCGATTCTCTGCGCTTTGGAAGGCCTTTCGGTTTCCTCGTGGCTTCTCTGCTTTCGCTTCTTTGTTTTCTTTGGAGCTTTCATTTTGACATTCGCTCCCGTATCAGCCATTGACACTGATTAACAAGGAAGAGACAACGAACTTAAAAAAATAAAAAAGGAAGGAAGAAAGCCAAGTGCTAATGTCTCTAACCACGACTTTGAACGGGAGGGGTTTAATAGACGCAGCGAAGCAGGGTTTTAGCTCTTTCTAACGCGATATTTCTTTGGCGGAAATATAATAATCAGAGTTGGAGTAACGTGAACTCGACTACCCTGTGCTATACATTCCTCCAACCTTTCTGACAATTTTAGACGGCGGGTTCCATGGGCTCGAGCCTCGACAACAAAAGTTAAAAAAAAAAAAATTGAAAAATCTCAAATTATTGAGTCGTAAATTACTTATTAAGTGTACCCATTTACGTTATCAATTCTAGATATCAAACTCGAATGAGATTTTCCAATTTTCAAACTCTTTTTCTATCATTTTCTCATAAATTTAAATGATTAGATGTTGTCTTAGCTTAAATTGTTTGCTAGGGGCAATTTAAAAATATGCTGTGAGCAACATAGGCAGGAAAAATATATATTTAAATTTTTTTAAAAAAATTAAAATAATTTTTTTTGAATTTATTCTTATTTAGAATTATGAATTATATCAAGTGAAACGAGAAATAAAACTATATCAAATTTTAAATAAAGACAATATTAAAAAAACATAATTAATACTCGATCTCACTTAAGGTGTTTGATTTCCTTTTTTAAAACCATGATTTCAAAAATAAAGTTAACAAACACTTTTGAATTTTGTAGAATCATGGTTTTGCTAAAAGCTATTTTTATTCCTTTTCATATATTATTTTCTAAAATTTATTCTTTGAAATTATTTTTTCACTTTTTCTTTAAAAACTATTTTCTAAAAGTTAATCCAAAGGTACTTAAAGAGCAGCAACTTCTATTAATTACTACTCCTTCGGTTTCTTATTAGAAGAAATGTTTAATCAAATCTCACAGTTCAAAATGGCATTGAAGAATAATAAATGTATCAAAATTATAACCTTTTTTTTTTTTTACTGAAATACCTTTATTTATGAGGAGATAAAACATAAGACAGAAATTTAAAAAATTATTATAATAAGGAGGATTGTAGAAGAAAGTGAATAAGAAAATAAAAATAGTAAAAGTAATAGGTCTTTGGAGTTGTGAAAATTTATCATATTGACATTAAATAAGAATAATTAAATAAGGGCAAACTGAGAAAGTGTGAAATAAAAAAAAATAAAACATTCTCTAAATGTTACTTATAATTTAAAACAAAACATATATAATGGTTGTTTCTTATAATATGGAAGAGAGGGAGTAATATCCCAGTAAATTGTGAGGTATGGGTGTAATATTAGGGAGAAATGATATAAAAAGAATTTTGAAATTACAAAATTTTAAACCAAATATTCTTAGTAATAAACTTGACTTAAAATTTATAATTTCAAAGTTCTTTATTCTATCATTTTTTTTAATATTTAGGAAAATTGCACCTAATTTCCAAGCAATTAGCAAAATGATAAAATGATCCCTTAAAATATCAAAATTGTGATGAATCTTGTGGAACTTTTTTACAATATTTTTCATGTGTGAAAAGACACAAATGCCTCCATGTACTTGTGTTGGCAAGTCTATGAGTTTGTTTTGACAATATCATGTGCATGTACTAACAAGTCCATATATATATGTTGACAAGTTTTTAAACATGTTTTGATAAGTCTATAAGCATGTGCTGACAAATTTATTAGCCTCCATGGGTCATTTGTATCTTTTCACATATAAAAAATATTATAAAAGTGTCTCATGGGATTTTACTGCAATTTTAAATTTTAAAAGTCTATTTTATCATAGTTTTCTTTGATGGGATTTAGGTGCAATTTTCCTTTAATATTTTCCATCAAACTGAATAAAATTTTTTGAAATGAAAAAAAAATAAAAAAATCTGTTGCCATCAGAGGGATCATGTGCCTAATTGTCGTGGACTCCAGTCCCGGCTAGACAGGGAGGGCACCAGTACCATGGCCATGGGATAGTTGATTCAAGAATCTTGTGATACACACACACGTGATTAACTTTAATTTTAATTTTTTAAAAAATAATCTATCATTTATCTTTTGATTTTTAAAAAATGTTCCATCATGTTTCCATATAAAATATAATAATACCATTAATTACAATATTGAAGATAACACTATAACCAACAAAATGTTAATTAACGTGCTAAGTAACTTAATTGATATGTTGAAAAACAAATTTTAGAAGTTTTAAATATGAAAAATAAAGTCATAACCTCCAAAGTTCAGTTTTGGAATTACCTTGACTTTTGGTCAGAAAACTAAGATTTGTCCAAGCTATGCAAACATCATTCTCGATTAGCTTTTTAGATTTTTTTTTTTTTAAAAAAGGTCATCTAAACAAAAACAAAACCAAGGATTGTGAACGAAGTAAACGACCCATCTTCTATCTTATTTATCAGAAAGATGTGACAAAAAAATAAAAACTACTAGTTCAAATTATAATCAACAGCGCAATTTTCTAAAATTGGTATATTAATGTTGATATAAATCAAGATGAAACTCATTTCATATATTTATGATATATATTATAAATCACGTTAAAGTTCTACCACTAATCTAAATAATAATCAGTTGTTTTACTCGCTCCCTCACACACCCGCTCACGCCTCAAGTGTGTTTTAACAAAATATGCGCCCGCCCGATCAAATCCAAACCGTCAAATTCAACCCAACAGCTACCTCCTGGCCATCGTTCATAAGCTCATAGCCCCTTTTCGGTTACTTCTTTCACAAGAACGTACACGGGATTGTTCTTCCCTGTTCACTAATGCATTGTTGTGTAAGCTCTCACCAGCTTCAAGCTCTTCAATCTTCCAAATAAAAGTACACTTAATTCTCGCGGTTTCTATTCACTGTGCCTCTTTCGAGTTGGTTCTCGAGTTCCGAGGGGTTAGTTTTTTCTGAAATTGAATTTCAATGTTCTTTCTCTTATTTTGATGGCATATTCAGCTGTTCTGTGCATTGTGTTTGTGTTTTCTGATTATTGCACTTCATATGATTGCAAGAATCTTGCGGAGTCTTTTGAATTACAACGTTCTCTGTCTCCCTGTCTCTCTCCTGCTCGCGTTTTCCTTTCATTTCTTTCTTTCTTTCTTCCCGAATCCTATAATATTAGTTCTGTTTTATTTGGTTAATCTACTTTGGAATCTGGAAACTAAATTCAGCTACGAAGAAATGGCGATATATCAAGATTTGTTTCGCTGCAATAATACTTGAACAGGCATAATCACATGTCTGTTATGTTGTTATTCCATGCATGGTTGTGCAGTGTTCTTTCATGTAATAATTTCTACGTTTGTTCCAACGGGCGAAACGAAGGTTCTAGCCAATGGATCGATACTTAAAGAATGTGTCCTGGCCACCTTGTTTTTTTACCTCGCGATGAATTTCAATTCGCGGGGTTTTGTGACTGATCAAGCACCGGTGGCTTTCATGCATATTATTTACCTTTTCTCAAGGAAACGTTGCCTATCTTTCTTTCTCTGCAAAATCTGAAAGGTTGACGTGATCGATGAACTCATTCAAATCAGTCTTTAGTTGATAATGGGATTTTGCCCCGTGCAACTATATGTTAAAACAAGTTGTCGTCAATTGCTCCCAGATTTTCTTTCAACTCCTGCTTTAACGGGAGAATACATTTATTTTTAAGTTTGGCTTGATTTTGTCAATGGTCGTTCTTCATCTTCTCCTTTTGTAGTCAAAGCAGCATCAAATATAGAGTTCAGATATCGGGTGGATATTTTCTGGTTAAGAAGTGACTTTGTTCCAAAATATAACTATATATACCATTGCGTTTGCTTCAATCAGTGGTCTGCAATGCTGGACGTACGGGCCATCGTGTTGTTTAAAATCTCTATGTAGTTGAAATCACTGCTCTTTGTATAAAGAAAAATATTGTACATGAATATACGATATTGGAGATTTTCAAACTGAATGGATTAACCTATTGTACCAAAAAGCAAGCAGTCATGCTCTTCGCAAATTTTACTTGGGTTCATAAAGTTTCCGAATCGTAGAATTAATTAGTCTGGGCATAGTTTTATGTTAATTATGTCATGAATCTTGTAAAACTCTTTTTTGGTCACTGAATCTTGCAAAACTTAATTGCAGGATTTTGAGCAGTACTGCTACAAGTGCAATACTCCTTTTAGGCATCAAATTGTGGGAAATATCTGCCGCTTTCCATGGATCTTGACATTTCAAAACTGTTTCAGAGGCAAATGCATCTGAAGAATATGAATATTCTAGAGAGACAGAGATCATATGAGGAAAAGTCATCGAGTGAACTAGGAATAGAGAACATTCATCGCCGGGGGAGAAATCTTGATAGAGAGATATCCCCACATAGACCAGTTAATAATGCCCCCGAAGCACCAGCATCGAATCCACATCTCATACATGAAGGTTGGGAGGCTCTAAACCGTGCCTTAGTATATTTTGATGGCAAACCGGTTGGGACCACTGCTGCCTTGGATGATTCCAAAGAGAATCTGAATTATAATCAGGTGCCAGGACCTTGTCACTTCATATATGTTTTCTGAATTTTCATTTGGGAAGAGGGGATGAGTTTGCAAAATCTAATAAACTTTCTGCATGATACTAACACCGCTCGGGATGAATAATGATTGTAAGGTACATCACTGATTGTTCGGTAACTCAAATAGTCTGTTTGGCTTCATTTTTTCCCCTCTCAAGTTATTTATGACTTGTACCTCCAGTGTGTAGACTCTCAAACACTCGGAGCTTTTGGTTACACATTTACATTGATACGATGACTTTCGTGGAGCGATACTTCTATTCTAATTCTAGGAACTTACACTCATACCAGATAAGCTAGCATAGTTTTGTTTTACTGGGCCAGGGGTTTGAGTTTGACCATCGTTCTCTTACCAAATCTGCCCATTTTCAGTGATGGAAGATGTTATCTAAGGTACTATTTTTGTCCGTAGGTGTTTGTCAGAGACTTTGTTCCAAGTGCGTTGGCTTTTCTGATGGAAAAGAAACATCATCACATTGTTAAGAACTTTATCTTGAAGACTCTTTACCTTCAGTCGTGGGAGAAAAAAGTTGATAAGTTCGAGCTAGGAGCAGGAGTGATGCCGGCTAGTTTCAAAGTATCAGATTATTGCACCGCCAAAATGGGTGAGACCTTGAAAGCAGATTTTGGTCAAAGTGCAATTGGAAGGGTTGCCCCAGTCGATTCTGGATTTTGGTGGATTATACTACTTCGTGCATATACAAAGTCTACCGGAGACACATCCCTGGCTGAACTCCCTGAATGTCAGAAGGGCATGCGACTGATTCTCAGTGTTTGCCTTTCAGAGGTGTTTGACACGTTCCCAACTCTTCTATGTGCTGATGGATGCTGTATGATTGATCGTAGAATGGTGAGTTCCTACAAGATTATGATAACTCACAGTCGAATTGGAAACTAAGGCGTTTAATTGTAGGATGATACGATTTTCTTTTTTACTTTTTTTTGTGACAATTGTCTTTACTTTGTTATACCTTTATATGGAATGAAGAAATCATCCGTGTGCCGACAGTGACATCAACTGAATCAAGAGTCCATAAAAAATTATGCATCAGACTGATATGTTTGTTTTCACTCTGTCATAAATTGAATTGATGATATACGATTTCAGGGTGTTTATGGGTATCCCCTTGAAATTCAAGCACTCTTCTTCATGGCTTTAAGATGTGCCTTGGAATTGCTTAAGCAAGATGAAGAGGGAAAAGATTTTATGGTACGAATTATGACACGCTTAAAGGCCCTAATCTATCATATGAGAAGCTACTATTGGTTGGATTTGAAGCAGCTGAATGATATATATTGCTACAAAACAGAGGAGTACTCACATACTGCTGTGAACAAGTTTAATGTTATCCCTGATTCTCTTCCGGAATGGATTTTTGATTTCATGCCTGATCGCGGTGGCTACTTCATTGGAAATGTCAGTCCAGCTAGGATGGATTTCCGGTGGTTTTGTATGGGTAATTGCCTGGCAATTTTGTCGTCCCTAGCTACTCATGAGCAATCCATTGCAATCATGGACCTCATAGAATCACGGTGGGAGGAATTAATTGGGAAGATGCCAGTGAAAGTTTGTTATCCAGCTTCAGACAACGCTGAATGGCGTGTCATGACTGGATGTGACCCAAAAAATACTAGATGGAGTTACCACAATGGCGGGTCTTGGCCAGGTAGGTACTCTTCTGCCCTTAGCTACCATTCATTCGCACTGAAGTATGTCCTTAATTAGTTGCACTCATCGTGGTTCATTATTTATTTTATCCAGTTCTTTTATGGCTTCTCACCGCGGCCAGTATCAAGATTGGACGACCCCAGATTGCAAAGCGAGCCCTTGAGATTGCTGAGGCCAGATTGTTGAAAGATAACTGGCCAGAATACTATGATGGAAAGTTGGGCAGATTCATAGGGAAGCAGGCACGTAAATGCCAAACCTGGTCCATTGCTGGTTACTTGGTGGCTAGGTTGATGCTAGAAGATCCAACCCGTCTAGGCATGTTATCATTCGAGGAAGACAAATATCTCAGGCCTATCCTCACCAGGTCTCAGTCATGTTTTTTTTGATACACTGACTACAATCTTTATCATCATCTTTTATGACTGATTCTGACATGGAAGAAAAGAGTGGGATAGTTGAGTTAGAGCTGACATCAATCCGCTTCTTCTTTAAATATGTCATTTCACAAGTTTAAGAATTACGTTTCCAACTATATTGCTCCAAATTCTCGAGCCACGTTAGGCATACACAATCATGGAATCCTTTCCATTCTTTTTTTATATGTTTTTTATTTTTTAGGTGTTTGTTCTCCTAAGTATTGATGCATTTTTTTTAATATTTTATTTATTTAGATTAAATTATATACTATATTCTAAAATATCTTTTGTAATTAGTATGTCGAATTAATTAATTTTTAAGATACTGATGTTAGAGGAAAAATATTTTTGAATGCACGACTGAAAATTAATTAATTTGAGATACCGAGTATAAAAAATATTTCAAGATGCAGCATATAATTTAATCTAAATAATTAAATACAAAAAATAAAATAAAAATATGCCATGAATATTTTTTTATGTGCTTAAACACCTAAAAAGCACATAAAGCAAAACATGGAATGAGAACCCCTAATTTCATTGATTAATTTTAAAATTCAAATAAATATGCTCATTAAATTTACATGATCCGCCAGATAATTCCTTCTAATTGTCTTAATGGTGATAATATTTTTATACTACTGTTGTTCTCAGAATTAACTCATTGCAATACTAGGTATTAGTTTGGTTTAGTCTTTGAAGATCTGAACACTTGTTGGAAACCACATTTTTTACATCTCAAAAAAACAAAAAACAAAATTATTTTTTAAATTAGTGTAAGTATCCTCCTATCGGGCTTAAGTACTGAATGGAAGCACATTTCTAAGTGGGATTTTGAATTTTAATTCATTATTAAGTTGTTAGTGGTGAGCCCTTTCAACAATTCCACTAGATCCAATTGTGTGGGCGTTTTCCAATTTTTATTTTAATACTTAAATGAGAAGTTAAAATATTATTACAAATATTCAAATCATTGATAATATTATATTTAATAATGAATAAAATGATATAATAAAGGTAAACTAGAAAAATTGATATTTTAAAATTTAAAAGTGACTTTGGTAAAATTTATTTTAACAATGAAATACTCCCTCTGGTTCTAAATATAAGATACAGTTAACTTTTTTTTGAAGAGATTAATAAAGTTAAATAAGTTACTTAATCATATTATATATTGGATATTATTATATTATATCAGTTTACATGCTAGGTAAAATAGTTTAGAAAAAAAAAACGATAAGTATCTCATTACTAGAGGCCATTTACGACTTGTGGGCTGGTACGATGTTGACCCGTTGCCAATTTCATGTGGGCCTACAGGGTTGCACACAAGAATAACCTAACATGAGCTATAATGCCTAGATTCATTGAATTTAAGATATGTCTAAGTTCAATGAATACAACATTTTATCTAGGGAGGATATATATAATGATTGCACCTAGTGTAAGTGGGAGTTTGTTGGAAATTATGTCCTAGGGGCTAATCATTAAATAACTAAAACTAATTGAGATATCATATTTCAGATTTGATTTATCAAGATAGATATCATATCTCATATTTGATTTATGAAGATAAATCAAATCAACTGGCTTTTAATTTGTATTAAATAAATAGATTGGATCGAATTGGTTATACAGATATAATTTCCAATTCAATTTCAAATTTAATAAGATTGATTTTGAATATTTAATGCGGCCCATTAGGGTTATAAATACCCTTAGGCTGTGAGTAATTTGACGTACACACAAGTGAACTGAAGAGCCATAAAGAAACCCTATAAGAGAGACATGAGACGAAAAACTTGAAGGTGCTAGCTAGCACGTTGTCGTTCATGTTGGAATGTTGTTTGTAACATCCCAAATTTTAAGGTATAGAGTTTCAAAATAAAACTAAAATAAGAGGACTACTGGACCCCTATGAATCCAAGGTCTTAATTAGGAGAAATTAATTTATAGTAAATTTTATATTTTATGGATAAATTAGCAAAATACAAAGGTAAATATGTGTCTCAAAAAAAATATTTTTTCTTCCAAATTTAATTAAGAAATTCATATAAATATAATATTTGATTGGTAGATGAAGGGTAAATAGTTATGAGGTAGATTTCCATATGATATTTGATTGGAAGATGAGTTCTAGTAGATGGAAATGAAGGATAGATGGTTATGAGATAGATTTCCATGTGATATTTGATTGGAAGATGAGTTTTAGTAGATGAACATATTTATGGTAGATGGGTAGTTAGATTAACATGTGATTTTTAAAAAGAAGTTGAGACCCAAAACTCTATAAATAGAGCTTGAATTCCTCTTCATTCTTTACACCAAAACTCAAATCAAAATAAAGAGTAAGGCAAGATAGGAGCTAGAAGAAGAAGGAGTGGGAACTTTAAGAGGTAAGTTCTTGAGCTATAGCTTATAGATTTTTGGTAGAATCGTAGAAATTGTAAACTAAATTTATGTACATGTTTTTAAGGTCTCTAATGAGTTTAAAACAAAAATTTGGGCGAAAACAAGATGGGAAATGATTTTTGAGATCAAAGGAATAATATTGTGAAAGATTGAGAAAATTCCCAGATTTCAGTTTTTCTGGAGTCAGTCACGTTGTGGGAATTATTTTAAATAGTAAATAATCTTTAAAAATCATGAAATTTTTTAGAAAGAAAGTAGACATCTAGGGATTTCTTTTGATATAAAATTTGTAATTTTTCAAGCTCTGTGAAAGGAGATACAGATTTTTGAAGTTAAGCTATTTTTACTGAAATAAAATCTGGGCAACGTTGAGAAACGTAAAAAACTGGGAATGACTCACTAATTTTGGGTGAACATGAATATTTTTCCTTAAAAATAGACATCTTAAGGGTTCCAGGGAATTTTACGGATCCTCATTTCGAGTTTTGTAAAATTAGTTATGATTTTTCAAAGTTATCAAAAAATCTGCCCAGAAAATACTGCATTACGTTTTTAATTAAATGTAAGGGCAGAATTGTAAATAACAAAGCCACCAAGGGTAGAGAGGTAAATAGAGGTGGAAATATCTCTTAGGATATTATTCTAAGTGACATGGTAATATGTTAGGATATCTGGGAAGTTCGAGACCGGATTCAAAAGTCGGATGTTTGACAATTACCCGGTGAAAGGTACGTTTGCGTACTGTAACTTTAACTCTCCTATGACTGGTATGGCATTGATATGATTGATTGAATCATGAGTGTTTGCATTCAGTTGGTTATGTAAATTACTATCTGGAACAGTAATCTACCAATAAAATGCATAGTAATTTACTATTTGTACTTGTACATATTTTTGAAGAGATTTACTATTTGCATAGTAACTTATACGTATTTTTGAATAGTACTTTACTATTGATAATTCAGATTTTAAAATGACTATTTGACCCAATAAAACAACATACAACGTTGATTTATTATTTTTGAATGGATATGTTTATCATGGCGGCTGTATATGATGGGATGAAGTTAGAAGGGATTTGTATGATACAATGTTTTAATGCCATCACTCGATGCACAGTGGATGGTACTTTTCAGGGCCCCTTCTTCCATGTTATCCTCTGACCAGGATCTCATTGGAGTTGTGGGACATGTAACACCTCTTTAGTTGTGATTAAGGAGGGGGGCTGTAGTCCAAACTTAAGCTCTATACCTTTGGCCGGGTGTATCTTAAGTTTTGGTGAGCTTGGGATAATTTAGTCAAATGGATGTATTCCTGTTGGACTATGTGTTAGCTTATGGCTCCAGTCAGCGGTATAAGGTGGAAGAGGATATAAGGGAGGTTGCATATTGCATGATAAAAAGTTTTCAGTTCACATATTGACAAAATGACACACACACACACACACACACATACATATTCTGTAAAAGTTTATTGACAAAGTTGGTTGTGGATGGTTGTATTTATATAATAACGCTACATGTATGTATCTTGTGATTATCTATCATATATTGTTTATATTTTTCATAAGAGGTTAACTGTTACCTAAGATTCAATGGGCATTGAATCTCATATTGATTTTAAAGGTTAAAGAAGAGGCATAGATTCGAGAAGACGACATGGACGATGTAGATGAAGCCATACCATTCGAGATAAGAGTTTGAAGAAGGTTAGTCCATGGTCTGAATTCGATAAAGTTATTTCAAATTGATTGGTGCTTAAACTAAGAAAGGGTTTGTCGGTGGGTAGTCACAAGTCGCCGTAAAAGACGGGGAGACTCCCATTAGATTAAACACCGATCTGGCCAATATGTTTAATTAACTGTGTTGAATTCTAAGCCATAGGTCTAATTAAGACTTGGTTTAGCAGAGAGTTGTATTTAAAGTTCTGTAAATTATATCACATGAATATTCTTTCGGGAATTTTAATATAACCAGTATGTACCTGGGCATTTAATATCAGTTACTCATTGTCCAAACGTTGTGCATGCTCTCCGTTCCGCTTTACTCTGATATGTACATGGTATGAAATTTGGGGTGTTACATTGTTTGGTTTAGATACTGGTAGAGGGAGTGGATTCGTAGAGTCGGCTCCTAAAGATAAATCGACTAAGAAGGCGTTAACCTACGAGTTTGTAAAGCACGCACACGTGTTCACATAAGTACGATTCTTAATTACTAACCCGATTTAAACGCTATTGATAGATCCTCTTTTTAGGATTCGTAATTTATTGGATAAATTTTGTTTCATTGCGTGTATAAATCCCAACAATAGATGGTTTGCAACTCTGCGTCTTAGTTGTTACTCCCTTCAGTATTTCTATTTGCTTTTTTGTTCAACGACACTCGATTCAACGAAAAATGGAAATTGAGGTGCACAATTTGATTTTTCGAAATAATAAATACCATATACTACTACTACTAGAACCTAAGAATATTTGCTCCCAATGATGGAGCAAATTATTTTTTGAGGGAATTTCAGGCTTAGCTGTTGCTTCACTCAAACTCTCGGTTGCTTTTCCTTTTAGTTTAGACCTTAGAAGTTAGGGAAAATAACAATTTAGTAATTTATCTTGTTTTGAACTTGAGAATAACAATTTACTACAATAACTTGTTTGTTCTGCTCATCAAAGTGGGCAGTGGCTTGATCTTATCAATTTAATGCAATAACTTCCTATTTGAAATTCAGTAATTAAATAGAAAAATGAAATTGATATATAGAAATTAAAAACCATTTTTAAATTTAAAATAGTATAAAAAATTTATACCGAGTGATATATGGCCGTGCGTTCATCAGTTATAGAGTTTGATAACATCACACTCGAGACGTAGACCCAGACCCCATGACGGCGAAGATTTTTCAGACTCAGCTCTCAAATGCCTCCTAGTTCTATTTCAAATCCTTGCCAATGAAAATTTTCAGACATAAACCCATGACAGCGAAGGCAGATGAGTTATTGCAAAGAGAGAAAGAGAAGTGAGTGTGTACTGGTGTGTACATATGCACACTCGAGAGTGTGCGCTGTGAGTGAGAATGTGCATGAGTGTGAATGAAGGAGGATGCGATGTGTTTTCCATAGGCAATGAGAAAGGAGTAGGCTAACTTATTGTGGCCGTCGATAGGCATTTTCCATAGGCGATAGGGAGGACAATGGAGGGCGATTGAGTTCTGATGTTGTTGTTGTCGCCGATGGGTGGGAAGGTGGTGGTGGGTGGGAGTGACCATAGGCGATGGGGAAGAAGAAGTAGGTTGACCTATAAATCAGATTTTAGAAAAAAAGTGAGGAAGATGCCACGTAGACAATCCATGTTAGTATAATGGGGTCAACTAACGTTTGACCGTTAAGGTTGTTAACTGAAAGACAATATTGTTACACTTTTAGACTTTCAAGGTGAATTTGATACTTAACCCTTATTTGAAAAGGTCAATTGAAAATAGAAAATGATTGAAAAAGACATAAATCTTATTGAGCACTATATATATTACTATTAGTTATATATATTACGATAATTGAAGATAAAAAATTAAATTTAAATTTGAAAAAAATTTAAATTATTATCAAAAAATTAATAAATAATAAAGTTCTTAAAAAAATTTAATGGATAAACAATAAAGTCCCACACTGGACTAGACTTGACTCCTCTAACCGAAATCCAAATCAAAACTTTAACCAATGAAATTAACAAATATGCAATACACAAATAATCCAGGATTCTTGAATTACAAACTTAATATATTATAGCAACTCCAAACACAAGCTTAACCAAGTCAATATATTGTGAAGAAAAAAAAAAAGAAAACTTTTATAAATGGGGAGAGTCAGGTAAAAAACAGAATGCACAGAAAGAGAAAAAGACGCCGCTTGTAATTGGTTGTCTTTCCCTTTGATTCTCTGCTGCCCAAAGCCTAAAAAAGAACCCTAGCCTCCTTCTCTGAATTTGATTTACAACTGCTAATCAAGAGAAGAATGAAGGTGATGATGACCAAGAGAGCTTTCTTTCTCTCCCTTTTATTTCCAAATCTCCGCAAAAAATTGCTCCCCATGTCATAGCCTTGATTGGGCCAAAAAAAAAAAAAAAAAAGTCATAGCCCTGAGATATCAACAATGTCGAACTCTTTTGAAAGAAGATTACCAAAATTCGTTAATCAACACGTGAGGGAGAAGCAATGATAGTGACACCAACAGTGAAGAAAAAGCTGTTTTGGGTTTAAGCTCATGTCCCAAAACGCTTTTCCTAATAAAATTTCACACTCATCTCCAGAAACGCTCATCCACCAAGTTTTTTTTGTCTTGAACGCTCCCCCACCCCAAACCTAAATATGATGATTATTTGCAACACCAACTAAGGCCTTTTTTGGATTTATTTATAATATTCACGTGTACATAATAAATCAAGACAAATAAAATCACAATTGAAAAAGCAATATTGTGGTTTCAAAACATCAATCCAAACAATTACAAAACTTCCTTAATTTACGATCCACCCCCATCTTTTTACAACACAAATTTGGTCCTTGTAACATCAGGTGAGTAACAAAAGGAAAATTAAGAATGCCTTATAATAATAAATGGAGTTATTTTTATTATGTTTATCTCCCTTAATATAGTCTAGTTTATCAATGACAATGAGGCATTTAGAGGTTAAAAAGGGTTAAAATGCAATTCTTCTACCATATAATTAACCATTAAAAGTGTTAGGTTATATCTGAAAGTTTTTCTAAAAAACAATTTAAACTAAAGAAATCGAAACGTAGTAATTTTATATCTTACCATTAAAAGTATTAACAACCAACGTTAAGTTAAGATGAATGTTAGTTTTTTAAAGATTAGAGTGAAATTGTACAATTTTAACATTCTGAAACGAAATTGTTCCTCCAAGAATTTTTAGATAATTGATGTTCCTGAACTATTACTTCCAAGATAAAATTATATTTTTTCACATTTTTAGCAATTGAAAAATAAGTAAGAAAGTCATCCGCACTTAAAAAATTTGAAACAATTTCTTTCTCGAAAAACTTTAAGTCAAAATTATAATGAAATATATAATCTAATGAAAAGTTTTTTGCATCCATCCATGTATATTCAAGAAAAAAATACAAGACAATGCTATTTGAATTTTAAAATATAAAAAATGAGTTGTCAATTGTTACAAAAGTAAGTTAATACTTATATGTAACAAACTGAGTTAAAATTTCTAAATTTAAGTGATATTTTTTTTGTATTTTTCTATATTATAAATATATTAGAAATTTTTGGCTAACAAAAATAATATGATTAAAAACTTTTGTATTAGAATTTTTTTGGCCAAGAAAAATAATATGAATAAAAACAAAGTTTTTTTTTCCCCTGAAAAAAACAAAACAGGTTTCATACTTTCATCTACTCTCATCTTCGATTTGTCTTTACGGCATCGCTCGCAGTTTCGACCAAAGATTGCATAGTCTCAGAATCCATACCCGGATTTGAGAACATGAGATTCCGAAACTGAAGAACTTCGCCCTCACCGATATCTCTTGAATCTCCCTATAGTCTATTCTCTCCTTCGCAGAGAGACTAAAAAGAAAAGGAGGAAAGGAGGAGGAGGAAGAGGAAGAAGAAGACGACAACGACCTCATGAGGCCTCAGAAAAAGCCGATCCAGGCCGTGTCAACATGGGTGAGGCGGCAACCCCCAAAAGTGAAGGCTTTTCTGGCCGTTGTTTCGGGCATGGCGGCTCTTGTGTTGCTTCGTTTCATTGTTCACGATCATGATAATCTATTTGTCGCTGCCGAGGCCGTGCACTCCTTAGGAATTTCTGTCCTCATCTATAAGCTTATGAAGGAGAAGACATGCGCTGGTATTAGCAATCATTTTGTGGAAATTTTGTAGGTGGATTTATTTGATTGATCGATTGATTGAGAATTTCTTGTTAATCGTGGGTATATGTTTGGTTAATCGAAAATTTGTCTAAAGTATTGTGCGATATTCTGGCATTCCATTCTTGGGTTGTGTGAATAGGGTAGATTGATAGACCTGTCCCGCTCATTGGCCAGCTCCAAATCTTTCGACACTCGTTTGACTTATATATAGGTAGCGATAGGGAAATTTGGGAGTTCCAAACCTTATATTCCCTTGATGCTTACTTGGAATGCTCAGAAAACCTGGGTCGGGAAAAAAGATCATTTCTTTTTCTGAATTAAGGTTTTCGTCCTTCGGTCCTTGTTACTGGGATCTACATGCTTGGGCCTGGATGCTTTTTCGTTAACCTGAGGCCAGTTCTTCTTTTCTGTACAGAAACATCAGAGAACACGGATTTTTTTTTTTTTTCTGTTTCATTTTCTCATTAATTTAATTCGAACGAATATTTAATTTCCTATAGGTTCGGCCTATGTCTACAACAGCCATTGAGTTGAGATGTTGATGTTTGTATCTCTTATGTTTCTTTTCTTGTCGTAGCTCTCATGCCTTTTGTCATGACTCTTTATTCAATGTTGTACAGGACTATCACTCAAGTCTCAGGAACTAACAGCTATATTTTTAGCTGTTAGGCTGTACTGCAGTTTTGTTATGGAATATGATATACACACCCTCCTTGATTTAGCTACTTTAGCTACAACATTATGGGTCATATATATGATTCGTTTCAAACTGAAGTCTAGTTACATGGAGGAGAAGGACAACTTTGCAATATACTATGTGGTAAGTTTGCTGTTGTTTATACCCATCCAATAAAGTTCCACGGAACTAACATTGTGCTAAGGCTTGTTTTTGGAGCATTTACCTTGTGTTTCTAAATTCTGCATTTCTTGCATTGTGTTTATTCTTTCGATTTAAGATGGAACAAATGAAACATTGCACTATTGCAGCTTCAGTACATTGAACATTGGGAAATTTATTGATGCTGAAATACCTTATTGGCGCTTAAATTACCTTTTCAAACAAAGTGGGGTTTTAGAGTATTCTATTTAGTTGGCACGTTTTATTGTGACGTTCCTGTTGAAATAGAACCAGCTGCCATGGTATCATGTTGAATTTGCTGCATTTGTTTTCATATGACTCCTGTCTCTCTCATCCCTTTCCCCTTTCTTGCTGGTGTCCTTGTCTGCATAAAGGATCTTAACTGCTTTCTTTTGCACATGGTTATGCAATTTTGTGACTGATAGATGATTGCCTGTAACTCATGCACTTCATACTCTATCAGTCTGGTTCATATCCTCTATCTTTAAAATTGAATGCAGGTGATACCATGTGCTGTGCTAGCGTTGTTGATTCATCCATCAACCTCTCATCATTTTGTGAACAGGATTTTCTGGGCCTTCTGTGTATATCTAGAAGCTGTTTCAGTACTACCCCAACTGCGGGTCATGCAGAACACCAAAGTAAAATTTCTTAATTTAAAAATCATCTTCCAACTTGGGATCTAATTACTTTCTTTTCTAACTCGTTTCCTAATATTATTTCAGATTGTTGAGCCATTCACAGCTCATTATGTATTTGCACTGGGTGTTGCTAGATTCCTGAGCTGTGCTCATTGGGTTCTTCAGGTATGGCTCCTTCATCTAAACTAGTCATTGCATCAGTTGTCTCCTGGTTCATTTGCAGATATGGCTAGCACTTGTTTACTGGCTTGTGCTGCTGATCAAAATCAATAAGAGTACATTTTTGAGGATTGCTATCTCTCTCCCCCTCCCTTTTTGGACAATATCTCTTATCTATGAATGAAATATACACACAACACAAGTCATAAAGGATTTGCCTCTTGCAACTTTTGATACTATAACAGAGAGTCATCCTTCCCCAGAAGCACCGCTGCATGGATGTGTGTGCTGCTATATGCGATTTGTCCTTTTCTATGTTTATATGTCTTAACCTGATATAGTACATTCAGTTTATCAGCCCATGGTTGACAATTGAATTTGATTTTTCTCTTAGCACAATTCATTGTTTCATGCTACAGGTCTTGGATAGCCGCGGACAGTTGTTGGTTGCCTTGGGCTATGGACTATGGCCATCAATGGTTCTTATCTCTGAAATTGTTCAGACTTTCATCTTAGCAGATTTTTGTTACTACTATATCAAAAGGTTGGTTTAAGTACATTAGTATATTTGGTTCTCTACTTGCACAGCTTTCTTTTGCAGCCTTTTATGAGAGTACGTAAAGAACTTCCCTGCATGACTCTTGTGATATATAATTGAATGCAGTGTTTTTGGCGGCCAGCTTGTTCTTCGTCTTCCCTCTGGGGTGGTGTAATTGAAAATCTGCTTCATTGCACGCACCTACTGAACTCAATCAGGCGTTATGGTTGGTCATCCTCTTTTGGGATCCTTTTAATGTTGATCCAATTTGGTCCCTGGGAAGAAGCTGGTTGTGTGCAGGATGGGGCATGTTAAGATAAGCTGAATATTTATGCATGTAGTAGTATGATAAACTTTATATATGAATCATCACTTTTTACTTAGGTCCTTAGAAATGGTTTTCAGTTTTTATAGCTACTCCAAGTACTCTAATTAATCATCACAATTCAAATCACAATGAGAATGCTGGCTATGAGTTACTAAACTTCAATTATGAGCTGTCAGAGAGAAACTTTCTGGTTGGAATGTGAAGCATGGAGTTAGAATGTTCTAACAGAACAGAAATATCATCTGAGATGACTGCTAGGTCATCCTCTTTGTCGTTTCTAGTGAATCACAGCCTGGTGTATGCACACAAATGGTTGAAAATACAAACTTTTCAGTCAGTTAAACAATGTGAGAATTCACAAAAACAGGCTGTTAATGCTGTGTGTCGTTGCAGATATAGTATCAGCGAATTCTGGCAAGAGTAACGACTCCATGAGCTATTGGTTGCAAATGATCTATGCTCATTCTTTATTGTACAGTTTACTTCAAATAAAATCAGCGAACAAGTAACAATAAACAACTTTCATTGTCTTTGAATACTTGCATCTGGGCTGATGGCATTGTCCTCTATCTTAGATCTAGTTTCATGACTGTCTTTGAATAAGTGCTTGAGTCCTACTCGTACCATTTTTTGTTTAGGGGTATGTGTAGTTTTGGCTTTATAATCTAGTCTTTGTTTTTCAAAAAATGGAAATTTTGGTTTGTTAAAAATTAATAATTTTCCCCATTGTTATAATTCCATCTAAAATTCATTTCAGATATTTTTAAATATAAGATCTAGTTGATTTTTTTAAAAAAAGAAGATTAAAGAAACTAATTAAATTATTTTAAAGTATTTATATTTATTGTTTTTCTCGAAATTAATTTATCTAACTTATAAATTAATATATAATTTAATTAAATACAACATAGGTAATTGAACAACTTATTTAATTTTTTTTGTCTCTTAAAAAAAGTCATATTTAGGACGGGGTAGGAAAATTTATTGCTTGGAACTGATAGCCATGTTTCATTGTTTATCTACAACTACAAGTCTTTCCATCCATGTAGACACAAGGAAGGATACAATTCACCGCGGTAATATCAATAAGAGGACTAGTTTACCCTAAATAACTTGGCCAAATGAAAAAAAAAATGTTATCCTCAAATTAATTATTAATCTTTCACAATTAATTAATTAATTTTAATTTCCTCTTTTGTTTAATTTTCTTTATCTTTTCAATAAATTTAAATTGGGAAAATTCCATATAAATATCATCTCAATTTGTAAAACCCCTAGAAGCTTGCTGAATTTGTAAAAAAAACTCAGAGGTGACAAAGACTTTTGAGGGTTATGCAAATTCATGTAAAATGACCACACTGCCCTTCAAGAGGTTACATGTGCAAATTCAAGAGTAAAGTAGATCAGAAAATTGACCCACACTGCTGTTGCCGGCGTGCGTCTGGACGAGCCACCGTGGATGCTGCTGTTGACGTCGTACCCGCCACCGTGGACGTTGTCACCGCCATCTTCGTGGAGACACAAACAAGAGGCACTCTTCACTCTTGTTCCAATATATTAACTTCCTTTTCATTTTTAACTTTGCAATAATTTTTAACAGAACTCCAATAACAAATTATGAATTAAATGATCCCCTCCTCGGTCTCTTGGCTATCAAATAAAGGGTGAGAGGTATTTGTTGATTTGTATTTAAAAAAAAAGAAGAAGAAGAAGTGAAGCATCTCTTTGCGTATAGTGTTGGATACTCAAGAATGAATAAGTGAATGACTATGCGAGAAAATTTACTCAGCATTCTTGAGAATCCTATTCACATACTCAAGAACTATATGCATATGAGAAGTTATGTATAACAGGTACTCAGATTCTTGAGAATCCCATTAACATACTCGAGAACTATATGTATGTGAGACATTATGTATAACAGATACTCCATTCTCAAGAATCCCATTCACATACTCGAGAATTGGAGCAGATTACTTGAGAACCATAATTGTATGCTCAAGAATCATAGCAATGTAAAGAGCTCATTGAGAATGAGATTTGAAAACAGAGACATATTGACTTAAGTCAAATGAACACTAGCTCAAGTTAATCCTTCGTTCAAAGCAAAGAGAACATATATAAAACACTGTCTGACTCAAGGCAACAATATGCATGACTCGAGTCTGGGCTTAGGCTCAAGTTGCAAGAATCATGGATCGAGCAAGAAACAAACGATCATTTCAAAGCTCAGAAGATATTTAATTGGAGGCAAACTAACGTGGCTCGAGTCAACCTCTAGACTCGAAGTAGGTAATTTAGGCTCGAGTCAATCATGAATGAAAACTGATCAAGGATCGAAAACAAGACTCTGACTTAAGTCATTAACTGGTAGCTCGAGTCAAAAACTTTTCTCAAAACGGCTTGCTCTCTGTCTGACTTTTGCTCGAGTTAGACAAGTCTTGACTCAAGGTAAGAGCTTATCAAAATTGGTTGCTTACAAATTCTATGAAACACTTGTTGAGTCTAGATTTATATGGAATTGGTTTCACTTCATTTGGTTGTATATAGTGTGGGCTATATCCATAAAACTGAGCTTATGTTGACATGGTTCTAGAATTTCTAGAGTAAACTTTCGAAGGCCATTTAAAATGACGCATTGGATGTCTAGTTTCATACAAAATTGGTTTCACCTCAATTCGATCTTTAGTTTGGGAAATATCATCAAATTACCAGACCTTGCCTAGGCTGAACGCGAAATAGAGCTGAATAGAGTTGCTGAAAACACACTTGACTCAAGTCAACTGAAGACTCAAGTCAACTAGTTCCAGAGAGTGAAAATGGTTTAGAAATCACGATTAGCTCGAGTCAACAATATGGCTGATTCGAGTTTAAGCCCTGACTCGAGTCAAATGATTTTTGGCTTGAGTCAACTCCTACCAGATGCCCAGAACATTGTAGAAAATATTCTAACTCAAGTTTAGACTTCCTGGCTAGGGTTAGTTCATCCCAAAGCTTGATTTTGCTTATTTTAACTTCGATTTGAGACATTCAGACTTCTATATCATCGTGGAGACTTCTAGAATCAATCTAAGAACTTGTATAATGATTTTCTCATTCCATTCAACAAGTTCTTCTTCCTTTCTTCTCTTATCTTGATCATTTTCCATAGATGAACTTCACATGTTTGATTCTACATTAAATTTAAGAATGAGTTTTGTGGGTAGAAGTGGTTTTCCAAATTTCAAGTTAAGTCAAAGACGTTAGCTCGCTGGAATTCAATCTTCATATTGTCAATGTTCTTAAGTTTTGAAAGGCATTGAATTCTAGAATTGATCTTCAATCAAGTGAACATGATTAAGCTTCCTCGTCAGAAAGATTTTCTTGTGATATTATTCAAAAATTGACAATTCTCAAGAATTGCCAATTTGGCAATTTTGAGAATTGCCTTTGCAATTCTCTCCAGAATTGCCTAGGCAATTCTCCAAAATTGATGCTCAAGCAACGTGTTTAAATGTATTTTTCCATTCTCTTCAAAAGCTTGCTCGAGTAAGCTCTGGTGCCCAAGCATGAGGTGACTTCTAGTTTTTCAGTGAACCAATGCCTAAGCACACATATAATCAAGTGACGCCTGAGCTCATTTTCATATATCATTATCCAATACTGTTGCTAATTGCTTTTAATGAATTTGTTAATGAGTTTCAGATGATTTAATTATGGATTTTGATATTCCTGCTCTTCAATTCATTTTTAGATTTGTGAAATTGCATTTTTTTTTCTTTTACAAAACATGCATCAAAGACGGTAGTGGCGGCGACGGTAGTGGTAACTCTGCGGCAGGCTAATCGTCGAATGGATTTGAATGAGAATGAAGTATCGCCTAATTCTTGCGAAGTAAGTTACTTACTCAAGGGCACTATGGTCATTTTGTATGAATTTGCATAACTCTCAAAAGTCTTTGTCACCTCTGAGTCTTTTTACAAATTCAGTGGGCTTTTAAGGGTTTGGTAAATTCAAATGGTATTTATTTGAAATTTTCTCATTTAAATTTCTATTTTAAAGGGTTACAAATTTTCAACATATTATTTTTTAATATCAAAATGTTTTTGTAATCATTTGCAAACCTTTAATTTTAATTAATTGACTATTTCTATTATACCAAATATCTAAAAAAAAAAACTCATTTCTTATCATATTAACCAAAAATGATTTAGAGCCTTATTGTTTCAACTCTATTGCATACCTGCAATGGTAATTATGTTTGTATTATCAAGAGAATATAATTGGGCTACTCTTTAGTATGGTTGTATAAATAAAGTTTACCATGGTAACAATGATTTTAAGAAAAATTGGTAATCCTCATTTATATCTCCCCTTTATGAATACTCATCACTACCCCAATTATATAGTTGAAAAAGTCTAATTTACCTTTTAGTTTCATTTTTATATATTTCATTTGTTTCATTTCACTTGCCATATCACACCACAATTGTAACTGCCACTACCTCCTTCTCCTCCATTGTCATTGTCGCCTCCTTTGTTGCCTCCACCATGACAATTATCCTAGCCACCACTATCTCCTCCTCTTTCACTGTTGTCTCTACCACCCTAGACTTCTGCCACTATCTCCACCACTACCACCGCCACTACCTGCACCATTACCACCACCACCACCACTACCTCCTCCTCCTCCATCGCTATCACTACCCCCAAAAGACTAATGCCGCCACCTCCATTATTGTTGCTACCGCTACTACTACCTCTTCCTCCTCCATTGCCATCGCCACTACCCTATGATGTTGTCGTTGCTGCTACTGCTACCTCCACCATTGCCACTGCCACCGCCACCGCCCACCACCTACTCCTCCACTATTGTTCCCGCCACCCCACCCCACATTGATGCCATCACCTCCACCATTGTTGTTGTTATGACTGCCTTCTCCTTTACTGTTGTTGTTGTCACCACCTCACATCATTGCCACCTCACCACTGTTATTGTTCCCTTCATCACCACAACCATCGCCATGGGATGATCTTTGACGAGATAGTGTGACGGTTATGATGAGATAGGGCTCTTAACTATATTTTTTTTTTCTACAAAGATTATATTAAGGGTAAAATAAACTTTGGGTGATATATTAATTTCAAATAATTATTAAAAAGTAACTCATTGCATCTCACTTTAAACTCAAACCAAACTGTAATTAAAATCACATTGAATTAGCATTGTATTGCAATGCCCTACAAGGTATAATAGGATCAAACCAAAGGGCTCTTAAAGTTAAGATTTCATCCCATTCTTTAACTTCCTATTTCACCTTCTATTATATACTAACTTGTTACTTAATATAAGACCGGGTGGCTAATTTGAAAAGATTAATGAAGTTAAATAAATTATTTTAAAGTATTTATATGTTTAATTTTTTCCAAGTTATTTTAGTTAACTTATATATTGACAAATAATTTAATGATGCATATAAGTACTTTAGAGATCATGTACGTAACATACACTATATTTATATAATTTATATAATTTTTTAAATCTTCTTAAATTAATCAACTAAATTTTATATTAAAGATCGGGGCTAAGAAATTTTTTCACTAACCAAAGGTCTGCCTGCTTGTTAAACTGATTGTAAAATTTTGAAAGAAATATGTGACTGTTATGAATATACTTATTATGTGGATGTCCATTGACTCCCGGTTTCCAAATATTAAAAGATGATATGGGACCCACGCATAGTGATTTACTATTTGCATAGTACCATGCATAGTAGTTTACTATTTGGTGGGACCCGCACACAATTATACAATCACTCACGGGAAGGAAATCCGTGAGTGAATAGTTTAGGTTTTTGGGGAAAACTACACCAAATGACCCAGAGGTAGAAATTACACTAAAGTCCCATTTTTCTTCTATAAATAGAGGTTTTCTGTAACTGTTCATTGATTGAATGAAATGAGAATCTATCTCTCTACTTTATCTCTCTAGAACCTCTGCTCTTCTTCTTATTATTTTTATCAGTTTTATAACACGTTATCAGCACGAAGACTCTACCAAGGTAAGATTTTCTCACCATCTATTTCATATTTCCATTTTATTTATCTGGGATGATCTTAACCATTATATGGAATTAAATATCTATTCTTACCGATTATTTTAACATCGGGTTCCATGGTTAAGATTTGAGATTATTTACTATTTTACTACGGTAAATAGTAATTTACTATTCACAGTAAATTTACCCCTTTTTCAGTAATTTTTACATTTTATTCATTTGACTCCTACATGGAAGTCTAGATTAATCTTTCTGTAATTTTACTTTATTCACTATTTATAGTGAATAGTAATTTTACTATTCACGGTAAATTTATATTTTATTATTTACAGTAATTTATTTATGTTTATATATTCTTCTCACTTCCTATTCATTTATTTCATGGTGGCGTCATTAAGCTCCATTTGTAATTCTTTACTTACTGCTTTATTTATTTATCTCATGGTGGCTATACTAAGCTCCATACTGACTTTACTAATATTTAGTTTTATGTCACTAACATTTATTTTATTGTTACTAACATTTATTTATCTTTTATGATAGCACATTAGTATATTTACTAGTGGGTTCTATTTATTTATTTTAACATTTATTTATTTTTTATGGCAGCAACATTATTTATTAGTGGGCTCCATTTATTTATTTTATTTTACATTTATTTATTCTTCATGGAGGCACACTAGTCTCTATTAGTGGGCTCTATTTATTTATTTTATTTAGAGTTTATTTATCTTTTATGGTGGTGACATTTTGTGGGCCCCATTTATTTTATTTTAATTTTTTACTGCTTTATTTATCTTTCATGGTAGCAACACTAGTATAGTGGGCACCATTTATTATTTACTGCTTTATTTTTCATGGTGGTAACACTTGTATAGTGGACTCCATTTATTTATTTTTTATTTACTGCTTTAAATCCCCTTCCCTTTTTATTTTACCGTTTTCTATATATTATATATATATATATATATATATTTACATTTGCATATACATCTTCTTTCTTATCTTTGGATGAGATAGGTCTCGCTGTGAGTTTACTACCATTCCTATCTCATCTTCTTTTTATTAATCTAGCATGTTTATTTCCAGTCATTTATTTTATTTTATTTATTTATTGCTATATATATATATATCCCTCTCCCTTCTTATTATTTATGGCAACCACACTATTAGTGGGTTCCATCTATTTATTTTATTATGCTTATATTTTATTTATCTTGAAGATAAACTGTTAAAAGATCATATATATTATTATGAGATCAAAATGCCATAGAGATATGAGGCATAGATTGGCTTGAGAGATGAGGCATAAATTGGCTTGAGCCTAAGAGGCAAGATAGCCTTAATTTCAGAGGCAAGATTGCCTGAAGCCAAGAGGCAAGTTAGCCTGATAACAAGAGACAAATTATGAAACAATATTTGATCCATAAATTTTGTATGTTATCAGTTGTATAAAGGCCTCAAAATTGTATATTTGGCATTAAATATTCCCTTAAATTATGAGACAAGGGATTGTATGATCATGATTGATATTATAAATAAATATATTCAATTTGCTATTGTAGTAGCAATATTGTGGATTAATTTCTTGCCATGATCAAACAAATCAGTGAGTTATGGATCATAAATTTTTATCCAACTTCATTCCCAGAAGTGAATGAAGCAAATATATTATTATAGTTGTTATGTGATTTCTATGATTATAACAATTTTTATAAATACGAGAAAAGAATATTCATAAACAAAATAATTAAGCAAAAGGAAATATTATTTCAACAAAGTTTAATTGCGAGTGGCTCAACATCATTACAAACTTTAATCATCTCATTCTGAAGATATTTAATGTCTTCTTCTTTTGCTTCTCTTGAGATGGGATCCAAATGAGGCAAAGCTCTTCGTAATATCGAGATTTGCGTCATAAGTTTCTTGAGCTTCTTGTGTGGCCACTCAGTTAACCCTCCTTTTTGATAGATTTTTTGTATGGTGTGAGTAGACATATTTAATTGTTTACTCGCTTCATCAAGGGTTAAGTGAAAATAATTTCTTAAATCATGGAGCGTTGTTTTCTTTATTCTTTCTCTTTGCTCCATAGATAACCTATATAATTCACCCTGGTTAAGGGATGAAGTATCATAGGGTATACTTACTGCAGGTTGTTTTCCTTTGCCTAATGAGTGTTCAATATTGGTTTGAAATGAACTTCCATGGAGGTCATTTGGATTTATAGCCCATTCCGAACCAACACAGAGAACCTCATGATAGGCTAATACAGGATCACGCATCAAGATATATCCTGATGCTTGTAAATCTATACAATACTGTGTCAGAAATTGTTTGATTTCTTCAAAATTTTTCTTTGTGAAATCAAACATTGGAAGCCTGTCAGTATTATAAGATTTATCCTGTACTTTTTCAAATAAAACAGCATGGGTAATCATACCTGTTCTTCTTCCGTGAACTTCAAGTTTATGGTACTGAAGTCCGTTGGTATGAATAATTTCCCGTAAAACATGACAGCAACTACATTCCAATAAGCTAGTAGTTGCTAATTGGCTTGTAGCTGTTGGCTGGCTAATTGTTGTTGGCTGGCTAGTGGTTGTTGGTTGGCTGATTGTTGTTGTCGGGCTGGTTGTTGCTGGCAAACTGATGATAGTTTGCTGGCTAGTGAATGCTGGTTGATTAACTGCCGACACTATTGGCTGAACTGGATTGGTAGACTCCATTAGTTCTGCCATAGTTCTACACCTCTTAACAGGCCTCCTTGATGAACCTGCTTCAGTTGTACCTTCAATCCTTGTAGATTGAGGAAGAACACTTGTTCTAGGGGGAGAAGTAGGTACATTTGAAGCAAAAGGAGGAATAGTAGAAGGAGGAATAAACATTTCAAAGGGATTAGGAGATAACAAAGAAGTAAATGACATGTTATGCTGATCATCATACAACAAAGCATCAAGTAATGCTGTTTCGGATGTATCAGAAACTGGGATAAAACTGCTTGGTCCTGCCATGGCAATAGAATTTAGAGAAATATGTGTGAGTATCTGGTAGTTGATATTATCAGATGCTTGAGTGTTTGTGAGGCATGTTCGTTTGCCTTCCTCTATTTATAGTTGAATTAAATCCTATTGAATCTTTGCAGATTTGCGTAGTCCTGTTAAATCTCTACAGATTTGCTCCCTATAAAGCACGAGCCTGGAATCTTTTTGACTTTATATGTATACGACAATCTGAGTTGTCGCGCCTGTGATTCCACAGTGATGCGCCTGTGATTACACAGTATTGCGCTCGTGAATCTGCAATTATACACCTGATGATTTTGTATTTAATATATATTTGTTTGTTGATTCTGGAAAATGGAAATTTTGTTACCAGAAGTAACAAAATTATGCATTGATAATGCATTTAGAAATCTGTGGAATTTTAATGAAATAGATATCATATATGCTATTATCATGGAATATTGTATGGAAATTCCATAAATTAATTTTTAAGGTCTCACACTTGAGGGGGAGAATGATAATGATATATATCAAGTGTGAATATTTATGTGATAATTCTTTGTGAATGTTTCTATGTTGATTCCCCCAAAATGAATATTAGATTTGATGATAAATCATATGAAATGTTGGCATGACTTGTTTGATCATCCGAGTCATATATTATGTGCTGCATGTTCTCAGATAGAATTAATTATTGGAAATGGATCTCTGGAAATATATCAAATTGAAAGTTTACATATGAGATTATAAATTTGCAAAGTTAGCAGTGATGTTTGCAACCAGAAGTTTGCAATATATTATGCGCGCAATTTCCAGATTGAATGATCCAGAAATAATGTATTAAAGTATCCATGAATGGATAGATCAATGATTATGAGAACAAAATTTATATGTTGTGTATATTTGCAGCAATTATATAAGCCAACAGAATTCTCCCCGTATAATTGGCTTTTGGTCAGGAGCCAGATTAATTCCATCTTGAAATGTTTTAAATGTGTAATGATTATTAATCTATTACAATGCACATAGATGGATATACAAAGAAAATTGATGATTTGATGAGGGGGAGAAAAATAAGCAGATTGGGTAAAGATTTACTAGAATGAATTATCATTGGCTCATATTGATCATCGTACAAGGAATTGTGCACTAAAAGTTCAAAATGATAATTCAATTTCAGAGTTTAGTTAATCGAATGCCAGAAGCATTTACTGACCTAAAGAAAGTGACAAAGTCACATATCCCAACTGCAAATGCTCCTATATGAATTGTTATAAAGCACTCCTGAAGCGTTGCAGGTCCATCGGTTTTAAAAGATAAAAATCCTCAAAAGAGAAAAGGAGCTATAAAATATAGATGATCAAGTCGAGGATAATTAAGTAAAGCTCCAGAAGAGTTATCTTTTGATGAGATGTTATCTCTAGAAGAGATATTACAAGTAAAGTGTATTGTGGTCCAAGAAGAGACCCAGGTATTTACATTATGAGATCTCAATAAATTATGAATGAAATCCGATGGGACTGAAAATGAAGTCGACGTTAATAATATTTATGATAGCATATGCTGCAATGAATGATAATGAGGATCATGAGCCACAATATATTTGTATGTGCTAGAAGCACATAAGGCGCCAGAAACACATATGTCCCAAAAGGACTCAAGATGATAGTGCATATAGCATCATTATCTGAATAAACATTTATTGAATTTCTATATGCACATATATATTTATGAAAAGATTATTATGACTTTACTTGACAGATTTAGATCTTGCAGGTATATAATGAACAATCAAATTGGGCGTTTCTAACAGAATATTTGATGACAGAAAGTATAATATGCTCAGAAAGACATTGAAGCAATATAGTCATCGGGGGGAGCAACACTGATGTAATCAAGAGGGGGAGACGATACACGCTGTACTCTTTTTCCCTTATCTGGGTTTTATCCCACTGGGTTTTTCCTAGAAAGGTTTTTAATGAGGCAGCACTAGAAAGTGTATCAATGGATGATGTACTCTTTTCTTTGGCTAGGTTTTTATCCCACTGGGTTTTTCCTAGTTAAAGTTTTTAAC
This sequence comes from Acacia confusa, assembly GCA_037074495.1. Lineage (NCBI taxonomy): Eukaryota > Viridiplantae > Streptophyta > Magnoliopsida > Fabales > Fabaceae > Acacia > Acacia confusa. The sequence continues at coordinate 37,070,377 of CM073502.1, read as the reverse complement.
GAGGCACATTCATAAATGGACATCCAAGGGGGAGTGTTATGAATATACTTATTATGTGGATGTCCATTGACTCCCGGTTTCCAAATATTAAAAGATGATATGGGACCCACGCATAGTGATTTACTATTTGCATAGTACCATGCATAGTAGTTTACTATTTGGTGGGACCCGCACACAATTATACAATCACTCACGGGAAGGAAATCCGTGAGTGAATAGTTTAGGTTTTTGGGGAAAACTACACCAAATGACCCAGAGGTAGAAATTACACTAAAGTCCCATTTTTCTTCTATAAATAGAGGTTTTCTGTAACTGTTCATTGATTGAATGAAATGAGAATCTATCTCTCTACTTTATCTCTCTAGAACCTCTGCTCTTCTTCTTATTATTTTTATCAGTTTTATAACAGTGACAAAAGAATCATACAGATATTTTTTTTCATCAACAAATTAAGAGTTTGGACTTTGGTGTTTGTTCCCTTCCACCGGTTGGCGCGCATGAATAGGTCCAAGGTATATATTTCAAGCTGTCAACAATGGCGAAGCGGCAAAGCGCTGCAATGCAAAATGAAGGCATTTTATTCACAAAACTGGATCTCTTCTTCTTCTTCCATGTTCTTTTTCTGTAAAATTTTACTTTTTGCCTGTAACGTAAAACCCTAAAATGTCGGGAAATCTTAGATCCCGGCGTCGTCCTCCTTATGGTACGTATATTTGTGCAGCCATTTCGTCCATTCTTCTCATGCTTTCCGTCTCTTTCTTGTATAGTACCCTTTCTCACTCTCATCCTCATTTTCACACCAATCTCTACCTCAGAAACTCCAGACCCTTGCATCACTCCTTCAACTACGACTCTCTCCTCTCGGATTCCGCTGACGACAACATTTCCGGCACCGAAGACAAGATTGACGTCCTCGACGTCATTGAAGAACAGCAGGAAGATGAAGATCTGAGGAATTTTGAATTGGAAGAAGAAGATGAGCCGTTCGAGCAAATCAAGGTCTCTGGGCATTTCTTCGATCATGTGAGCGGCGCTATTCGGAGGGCATATGATAGGCGTTCAATTGAGGCATGGGAAGATACTCAGACCGAGTTTTTTATGGGATCCGGGGTGGAGGATCGGAGTAAGGCAGCGTTTGGCTCCGACGATGTGCCGGTGGACGATCTGGTGAGGAGGAAGTCGATTCAGGTGACGGGGATTGAGGATGCGCTGTTGGTGAAGGTTGGAAAGAGGGTTTCGCCGTTAAGGGAAGGCTGGGGAGATTGGTTCGATAAGAAAGCCGATTTTCTGAGGAAGGACAAAATGTTGAAGTCGAATTTCGAGGGCTTGAATCCGCTTCACAATCCGATTCTGCAAGATCCGGATGGAATTGGCGTGACCGGGTTGACGAAGGGTGATCGAAGTTTCCAGAAATCGCTTATAGAGGATTTCAAGAAAGTAGCATTTCCACATCTGGGTTCCACAGAGACCCGAAAATCGTCCAAGTCGCAAGGAAATGTGGCTAAAGCAAGATAATGTGATGGTTATAAGACAGGTAAGCAATGTTGGTTAAATGATCCTGTATAAGCAAATGACATTATTAATGTAGGGTTAATATAATATATAATTCTTTAAATTTTTCCTTAAAAGGATTTAATAAATCATAGTGACTAATGTTTCAAACAAAATGAAATTTGTTAGACAAAAACTAAAATCTTCTAAAATGAGGGTAGAGTATTGAGGGACCATTACATTAACCCTTAATATAATTAGTAAGACCTAGCTAGCAGCTCATAAAAGACTAATTAATATACTCCCTGTTTTTTCTTGATTGTGTAAAATAAACTAACTGTTAAGATTAGTAAAAAACGATAAATGTGTCAAAAATTTCATTTTTCTTCCTAATATGACTCTGTTTGTGAAAAGAGTATAGAAAGGAGAATGAATAAAAAATGAGAGAAAATAAGTATAAAATGTGAAAGGAAATATATAATAAATGATTAAATGAAAGGGAATTAACGGTTAGTGGATAATTACTATAAAAATGTGAAAAAAAATTTATATTAAGGACTAATCCAAAAAAAAATGCTTATAAAAATAAGTTAGAAGTAGCAGTGAGCATATTCATATGTTTTGTTACTTTTACTGTGTAGGAGGCAAGATGTTCCCAGTGGACGACTCTGATGTTGGAAAATGCATCCGTAACACCGACGAAGAAGCTGAAGAACATCCGTGACTATGATGCCTAAAAGCGAAAAATATGAGTGTATATTGTGGCTGAAAGAGAAGACGTAGCAACTGAGTTTCTGATATTTATTCTCAAACAAGTTGATCATACATATGCATCCATACGATGGAAAAGGAAATAATAGTGCCATTTCAGAGGAACTTCAAATTCAAGAGTAGGATAGGAAGGAACGTGTTTTGTACCTTATGTTTTGATGGAGAAAAAATTAGTAGGAAAAAATATATATTTTCCTTATTTTTCTTTCTATCCAAACATAAGGTAATTAAGTAAAGTGTTGCAGATAATGACTGAAACGATTTAGTTGAACCAACTGGTCTTTCAATTTCTCTTATACAGGTACTCAGTTAGAAATTATTGCTTCGCCTCTGATGATCATGTTATGGAGTATATTTAAGTTGATTACCATATCATCGTTTGCTTTGTTATAAGGGTACCTGGCTCACTCCTTTTTTTTTTTTCCTGATTGTGGCCTGACTGCCCTCTATAGAAGTAAATTAATTAATACTACTCTGGTCTTATGAATAAATTCATTTTCACAGAGAGAATGAAAATGAACTTATAAACAGGATCAAAGTGAGATCAGAGTGGTGTGCCCAATTTTAATGTATTTGAAGAAATAGTAATGCTAGACTAAACAACATAATTATATATGAAGTTTACATTCCATGTTCACTGTTCATTACGACGTGAAGTTATGTTATTCTCAAATGCTTCTCATTTCAGTTATATATATATATATATATATATATATATATATATATATATATATATATATTATAGTATAGATGCAATCTCACTAAGAAAGCGGTGAAATGTGTAATTTGTTGGATGACAACTTGTGAATAATAACTTAATTGGTTGCATATATGGCTTTTAGTTCTCATGAGATCATATGATTACTTAGTTGTAGTTAAATTAATCGTCGGGACTTCACGTACATATTTAAACCTATTGCAAGCTATTAGAATGCCAACATATACTTAATAAAAAAAAGAGACTATATATATTCCATATTTTATATGAAGTTTGATGTGGTAATTAATCGTATATATTGTTAATAACCTATAAATAGTATGATGATATATACATATAGAGTTGTCGTAGTAATTAAAAAATAAGTAAATCATTATTTGAATACATCATTTCAGGTTTAGATAGATAGATATATGTTAATAATACAATATGAGATTCTGTAAATAATGATGTATGACAAGTTGAAAGTGTGAATTATTAAGTTGAAGTGATATTTGAGGGGCGAGGAGGAAGATGACCCTGTTGCTCAAGGGAGAGAACGCAATCGTCAAACATTTCTTGAATAGACCTGAACTTGAATCCTAAGCTTCTGATCTTAGACGTGTCTAGCTCATAGTAGGGTCGATCACCATGTTTCTCAAACCTGAAAATCCAACACATTCATTGACAATCACTCATATATCTATGTCAGTACGTACCAGAGTCAGCAAAAGAATTAAACAAATAGCTAGTACGTTTTAATTAAACTAATTAATAATAAGAATAAGAATTAACCTAGTAGGAATGGGGAGCCAAGGAAAGCGGGTTGCAACAAGAGCAGCTAACTCGTGGTTATCCAACACAGTGGAGCTACAAAGGTATCGACCACAGGCTGCTTCATTCTCGTACACCAAGATATGGCAAAGTGCCACGTCATCTATATGCACGTATCCCATCCGTCCATGCCATCCAAATTTCTCTGTTTCTCCTGCACACCCAACACACATCAAATAATATGTATCTACATGCACACAGGACATATATATACATGTGTGTGTTTGTTTACCTTGGAGCAAGCCGAGGACATCAGAAGCAGTGGAACATAATTGAGGGGGCAAGCTGGGTCCAATAATGAAAGAAGGGAGCACAGTGAGCAAATGGATGCCATTGTGTGCGCAGAAATCCCAGGCTGCTTTTTCTGCCAGAGTCTTTGATAAAGAGTACCATATCTCAAGTTTCTCGCACAGTTTGGTGGAGCTCCAGGATGAATCGTCAAGAGGAATGTTTGGGTCGATGTCTTCTCTCACCCTCACCGCCGACGAAGACGAAGTCAAAACCACCCGCCGCAGGGACTTGTTCTTCGCACAAGAACGCAGCACATTAAGTGTCCCCTCTATTGCTGGCTTCAATATCTCTTCCTTTAATTTTTCCCCCATACATTCAACCAAAAGTATCTTATAATTAGGATAATGGAAGGGTATGATGTAATCATGCAGGTGTTTTAAGTGTTGAGTAATGAGTACCTTGGGATTAGAGGAAGGTTTGAGGACAGGAGAGGCGGTGTGGAAGACGCCGGAGCATCCCATTATGGCGTCGTCGAAGCTGCCTTCCGCCATCAAATCAGCTTTCACAAGGCGAAGTCTCTCCTTTGCCCCTTCCAGCTTCCTGAGATGCTCTAATTTCCTCTTATCTCCCAAGTCCCTGACAGTTGCAGTGACGTCATAGCCCGACATCAGAAGTCGCTTGATGAGCCAAGAAGCCAGAAAGCCAGAAGCCCCAGTCACACATACTCTCTCTTTCACTTCCCCACCAAGAGGCATGACTTAATTGCCTTAATTATATTAATTAATTAATGTTCGATCGCTACTTCAAAGCCATCTTTAATTTGCATCTATTTATATATCTCTACTACTCCACATGGATGCAATCCCCTCACAAGTCTTTGATGATCAAACTAGATCAATCTTTTTCATCTGCACACACGCCATCCATGACTTAACCACCTAGCTTCAACAAGCTTGTTTCATCATATTTCCTTAGCGATGCGGTTTACACACACACACACACGCCTGTACATAGCAAATCATTAGGTCGAAAAGTGATCACTGCTCTGCGCCAAAAATTGTTTTGGACTAAGCTTGGTATTTTACTAGAGAAATTATCCGGTGTAGATATTTTACAACAATTTCAGAATGTTGAATTTGAGTTTAGAAAAAATAACAATGTGGAATAAGCAGGGAGAAATACTAACAAGACTTCTGCTTCTAAACCTCAACAATGACGGAAGATAAGTATCTTCTACATTTTTACGTATTGGAAATCTAATTTGCTACGTTATAGTCCTTATATCGTACACATTAAAAAAATGTATGCGATAATGTGTTATACACAGTGCTAAACAAACATGGCAAGTCAAAAGATTATATCTTCATCAATTGAGAAAATATTTGTGGGCCATGGGAGCTCGTTAAGACGAGTGGCTAAATGTGAATGACAAATTTCAACAAAAAAAATTCACCTTGATAGAACTAAACAAGGAAATCTTCCTTGCAACTTTAAAGAAAATAAAAGTTTCTCATGGGTATTCAACAACATTTCATGATATATTTGTTAGTTATCATTTTGATGATAACAAACTTGAAAAGGGAAAAATGATTAATTCAATGAGATATGAGGTAAACATACCCGAGCATTGGAAGCAATATTCAAGTATTCAAGTGTATACTCAAGTATACCCAAAGCCTCAACCCAAGACTTGGTGATATTGACATATTCTAATATGTGCTCGAGTAAAAAAGTGATTATTCGAGTATTGTGTTTGTCCTTGTAGGTATGAAGCAGTTACTTTTAGATATAATTAGTTTTGATAACGACTTATATATATACCATTAGTAAGAGCAAAAAGATTGAATAATATGTTTATCTTCTTCATTGATTAATTCTTGAATTTAATGTAGAGTCAAATATGTAAAGTAAAGAATGATCAAAAAGAAAAATCGGCAATGAAGGAAAAGAAGAAGATCAAGAAGGATGAAGATGTAGATGAGGATAAGAAAGAGGAAGAGGAGAAATTGAAGAAGAAAGAATTTATTGAATGGAACATCTTCAATCAAGATCAGTTCAAGTTTATTTATGAAGAATGTTCAATGGAAGATGAAATATTGAAGAATGTAGAAGGTGTAGAGAATGATGAGCTAAAATTGAATGATGGAGGATATTCAAGAAGAAGAAGAAGAAGGAAGAACTCACTAAATGAAATATTAGGTCTTAGTTGATAGATTATGGGGACATCAATCGGCCCAAATATAAATGTGGAAGATGCTCAAGAAGAGAAGAAAGAAAGAACAGAGTTATGGAGGATGACCAAGCGAAGAGATTGAATAAAGGGAAGATCTTGTCAAAGAAAATGAGAAAAATTGATATTCAAAATCTTAGATTGATATCATAAGTCTTCGCAATCAAATGGATGTTGGAGAGGGTCAATTCAGAGTTGAAAACAGCAAAAATCAGGTTCTGGAAGAGAATACTCGAGTTTCCAGGTCAAAACTCGAGTATACAAGCTTACTGCAGAAATTTGCTTCTGGATAAGAACACTCGAGTTTGGGAAACTCCGGTTTGGGAGTCAAAGAGTCAAAAATTTGAGTATGGGAGTCAATACTCGAGTATGGAACTAATATACTCAAGTATTGGGTGTTTTCAACTTCTCTCGCGCGTCTGGACTTGACAATACTCGAGTTTCCTCTTCAATACTCGAGTATCAACACTTTTTAGCAACTCTGTTAAGCTCTGTTTCACGTTCAGCTTTTTGGGCAAGGTCTAGAAATTCAATGATATCTCCTAAACCAAACATCGGATTGAAGTGAAACCAAATTTGTATAAAACAGACATCAAATGCGTCATCTTGACAAAGTTTCATGCTCAAAGAAGATCAGTTGAGAGAGCCTTGAATTTCTAAAGTTGGATCAAATATTCACGCCACACATCAGACCAAGTTTCAATGTTTTGAGTGTAACTCAAAATCTACAAATCAGATTGAGCTGAAATCGGTGACATTTGAAAGAAGACTCATAAGGCTTTCCATCAATATTTGATTCAAGAAGAATGAAGATCAGACTAGAGAGATACAGCCTTTGAAGGTTGACTGACGATTTAGAACGATGCAAAAACGTTGATTAAAGAACTATCTTCATTCATTGGATCATAACAGATGAAATCCAACGATCTTTGAGTTGAATCTTGTTGCATTAGAAAGAAGATACAAAGAGCTGTATGAGGATAATTGGTTTGCAAAAATTGAAGCTATATCAAATCAGTGAGCAACCAAAGTCAAAAACAACCTCAATACTCAAGTTTATGCATGAATACTCGAGTATAGCTCAAACAGGGAGCTATGAATGTTAGAGAATCTTCAATACCCGAGTATGGAAGTCAATACTCGAGTATCGGACAGACAGAGACGAATCTGAAGTAATGAAACAAGCTCAATACCACAGTATTTAAGTCAATACTCGAGTATACACTGTAACTTTAGAAAAATCAAAGTTGCAAAAATCCTGAATCTGATCCAGATCAACCAGAAGTTTACCCAAATGATCTTTAACAATTATTATCATTAATTATATCATTTGTGGACATATTCTAAATGATCAATTAAAAGATTACATGAAGATCAACATATGCTAAGCTGTCAAGTGAAAACTGAATATAACGACTATATTTCTCCAACAGCCACATCTCAACGTCTCCATTTATAACAGTTATATTTGTAACATCCCAACTTTTCAAAAGTAGTATAATTTTTTTTTTCAGAGTAGAGCATCAGAGTGATTGAGTAACTAATATATATAGATTTTAAAAGCCATAAGTCCGGCTAATTACAATAACGGTACATCATACCGAGTGTTATCAAAAAGGAATTACATCCAGAAAGAAATCTTCTGCCGGATCTCTAATCATGCTGCTTTCCCTTCTCCTCCGTCCTTGGTTCTCCTGACTCTGACGCTATATTAAGAGCTGAGGTCCCATGCATACGGACCCCAGGTAACGGTTAACCTCATATTTACATATACGGTATATAAGCACAGCAAATGAATCACTCCCAAATATGTCACTCCCAGTGAATGCAAATGTACCGCTCCCAGCGAAATGTACCACTCCCAGTGAATACAGATATATCACTCCCAGTGCATGCATGTGTTCAGTTAACCTCTAACAACACTATGTAATCAAACAACACACCACCAACATGCATACAACACGCGTACCACATATACACATACCATAAATATCAGAGCTAGTGTTACAATACGCGAATGTACCTTCGTTGTCGAGTTTCGGTACGTTTTGACGGTCGGAATGCGATCACAGATATCCTATAAGGATAATATTGCATTTATTAATTTACAAACAATATCCTAAAAGATATTTTGGCCACTATTGACCATTTTACCCCTGGTGCTTTTATTTCCCATTTAATTCCTTGAATTTTAATAGAAAACGCTGATTAACAGCATTCAGGCTGATTTTCCGCCTAACTTTGAAAAATCATAACTAATTCTAGAAAAATCAAAACGAGGATCCGTAAAATTTCCTGGACTCCTTAGGATGTCTAATTTCGAGGAAAAATACTTTTATTTACCCAGAATCTAAGAAAAATTCCCAGTTTTGACATCTTTACCCCTGACTCAGAATTTCTCAGAAAAACGTAGCCTAACTTTGTGAATTTTTATCTCCTTGCACAAAACTCAAAATGACACACTCTAAACATATTTGGAAAGCTTTATATGTCTACTTTAACCATGAAAATTTTCAGAATTAATGAACCTAATCTTCAACATGAAATACTGGCGTTTTTACCCCTGACTCCGGGAATTTCTAACCGATAAAATTTCGTCAGAGCTTCACTATTTTGATCATAATCTTCCAAACATTTTGCTATAACTTCTTTTTTCTTTTTTTTTTCGAAATAAAGACAATGGTAACCATAAAAACATGAAAATAACACTATAATTGGAAGATTATGAACCAAAACAACATTTCTATAAATTACAAAACCTATGAACTACAAAACTAAAAGCTTCCGTACCTCTTGAAGAACTTTGCTCCTTGTTCTTGAAGCTTTCACACACACTTCCTTACTCTCTAAAATTTTGGCCTAAAGCTTTGTGAATTGGTGAGAAAATTGTGAAGCATGAAGCCTCTTATTTATAGCCAAAGATGCCTTAACTTCCTTGCATCTTTAATCCACATCTAACCCTTGGATTTAACTTAACTAAGAAGTTTAATTTTAAGACTTACACCTACACACAAAAACGCCACCTCCTCTCATTTTTCAGATATTTTCACCTTTTTCCAAATGTTTATTTAGTTAAGTGCAAGTTGGTGTTTTTATTCAAGATCTACTTCCACTTTTGAAATCACAATTTAATGACTAGATTTATGGTCCCTTGAAACTTCCTAAATCACTTAAGTATGAATCACAAAAGTATACGAAAATGACTTTGGGAATAACCAAGTTCAAGCTCATATTGTATTGGTTCCTAATATCTACTTATATTTAATACTTAGTTCACATATTTCAAGATATTATTTAATTTCTATCGGTTCTCATCTTTCCTATTGGTTATTTATTACACAATATCTCCATTATTAAATAATATAAACTCTCCTTCCTCTACAAGACACAAAAACCGTGATCTCTCTCTCTCTTTCCCATTTAGTATGATTTTTATTAGCCAAATATCCCATGGTTCAAGTGTTTTCATTGGCTAGCCTCTTTTGTTGACTTTTCAAACTAAACTTTATGTGATAAATCATTTCTTCTCTTCCCACACACTCCATTCGTCCCTCTTCCTTTCTCTCTTATCCTCTTCCAACTTCAATGATCCCATGTGCTATCTAAATAATATCTCTATTAGAATATTATAAATTCATTCTTCTTCTCCAAGGCAAGCAAAACTTAAGCTTAATTATCCCAAAATATTTCAAGCCACTAGGCTCTCCTTACTCCACATATGCTAGCCGAACATGTGGACTTATGAGGCACAACCAATTAACACTAATCATATTAATCTCTTCTTTATTGCAAATATCTAAAGCTTATTTAGTTTGCCAATTAATTACTTAATTAATCACTTCCTAATTGTTGACAATTTTCTTAATTGAGATTAATTATTATCTCATAACTATTTCACTGACATTGGTAATTTATACACCATGCATAATATTAAAAATCATGGTGCAACTTATGTTCCCCAAAATGATATTTAATTTTGCCTCATTATTTTCCAAGGAAAATAATCCCATAAATTACCTAAATTAGAGACAACATACTTTCTAATTTTTAATAAATATTTAGTTGCCTCTTAGGATTTTATCATAATTTTCTCAGGATATTTTATGACCCATAAATGTATTTTAGAAATTTTTGGCCCTTTATGCCTTTTAATTTCAATAGAAATTACCCATAAAATAAGGTAAATATATCTCAAGGTTTGAGACCATATATTCACCTATTTCCAATAGGTATTATTTACTAAATTATGATACTTATCATAAGTAAGATTTTTAGGGTATTACATTCTCCAACGTTCAGATCATCATCATCTATAAAAGAAGCCACATTCAAAACGCAAGGAGAGGATGAAAAGAGATTATGCTGTCATAATGCCAAATTTCTGAAGCTTCTTCACACTCTGTTTTTCATGCTTTCATAGCTCATCTTAGAAAGAGTGAAATGATCTCTTATGCACTTCAGTGTTTATTATAATCATTTCTTTGAGAGAAGAATTGTTGTAAATCATTCTAATTTCTGAGAGATACTTAAGGTTGGGTGACCTTGAGTGGGAAATTGGATGTATCCCTTGGGTTGTAAGGAAAAGTCTCTGTGAGATATTGTAAAGGTTGCACAAGTACCTGGACAAACTTGTGGGGTGTAAAGCCTTGTCTCTTGTGCCTGATTAAACAAGGAGATAGTGGAAATCTCAAGTGGAGCTTGAGGATTGGACATAGGTCAAGGATTGGACCAAAATAGTATAAATCTGAGTTTGCAATTCTCTTCCCTAACCTCCTTTATTTCCAGCATACATGTTTGAATGATTATCCATAACTTTATAACTCTTTACCTTCATTCAAACTGATTATTACCCAATTGCGAAAATATTTTTAAAAGTTACAAATTTTTATCTTCACCCAATTCACCCCCCTCTTGGGTTCAGCCAGAACTTTCAGTTATTACAAATCAATACTCAAGCATGCTCAACATTACTCAAGTATACCATAGTGTTACTTACTTAAATAAATAAGTTACTCGAGTACTCGTGCTTGATCAATGCTTTGTTAAATTTGCTAAATGTTACTCGAGTATGTTACTCGAGTAGGGGTTTAAGGTTACTCAAGTATTGTCATCAATCAACAACTCCCGATACGTCTCTGAGAAGGTTACTCGAGTATATCGTCATTGTGCTCAAGTATGGTACTTGAGCACCTAAAGATGATACTTGATTATAACTACTTCATTCACAAGATGGTTTGCTAACTGAAGTTAGTACTCGAGTATTGAGAAGTAATACTCGAGTAAGGAGTTTCTTTACTCGAATATGATCATTTGCTAGCAAGATTCTAAACATCTCTCTCAAGGCATCATGGAAAGTATTTAAAGAATCCTCAAGTGTATCTGAGGATACTCAAGTAATGGCAATTCAATTCTTACAAAACTTCGTCTACGTAAATTCAAGTTTTTTGGTTATCATTCCTTAACAACTGATTATTACCCATTGCTATTTTCAATACTTCTAAACATGTTTGTAAGTAAGTTTCAGATGATTAGTTGAAGGATTATACTCAAATTATCATAAAGCAAAATTTGTGTAAGAAGCATTTAATATAGTTATAGAAAACATAAAGTACATGGAATGGAATTTAGAGCAAATCAAATGATCATGGTCTCAGACACCATTCCGGGGAAAGCGAAAGCAACTCTTCCTTAGTTAATTATAGAGATCAAAGGTATGGGGCCATATAAACATTTTCAACAGTGATACAAAAGCAACATATCCTCAAATCTTCCAATGACTCCGGCTTATGTATAACGGAAAGCTTTTTGAGTCCAACGGAAAGTTTGAAGTCTCTAACGGATAGTTTGAAGCTTCTCCAAACATTAATCAGTGGAGTTCAACTATAAATACAAAAAGCATTCAAATCTGAGCCAACAACTAACGAACAATCAAATTTATTACTCATTTATTGTTATCAATTCTCTGTGAAATATCTTTTGCTATTCAATTCTTCAATGATCATATATCTACTTTGTTAAAGAGTTTTTATCATTCAGTTGATTATTGTAAAATCTCAAGGTAGTAGGACCTTAAGTGTGGTTGTCCGATTACAATTGTAGGGGAGAGTGAGTCCTTGTGAGGATTACTCAAAGCTTGTGTAATCATTGAAAGATGGTGAAAATCTCATAGACACTCTAAGAATTGGACGTAGGTTCTTTCTAACCTTTTTTTGCTGATTTAATTATTGGTTAAAATTGTTTTATTTTTTACAATCAACCAAATTCACCCCCTCTTGGGTGGTTCATTGTAACTAACAGTATTGATAAGCAAGCACGAAAGGTAGTTGGTATGAAAAGTCATGACTCACATGTTCTTATGCAACAAATACTTCCATTAACAATAAAAAATACACTACCTTCCGATGTATCCATCGTTTGGTGGAGCTGTATTTTTTTTTCTTCCAAAAATTGTGTTCTAAGGTTTTGATCATTGAAGAGCTCGATTAATTGCAACACAAAATTATTCTTATGTTTTGTCATTTTGAGATTATATTTCTTCCATAATTTTTCATTGTGATGGTTCACTTGATAGTCTACCCTGTTCATGAAACAAAGCTAGCTGGCGAGTTCAATATCAATTGATATATCCTATAAAGATGTACTCATTGTGCATACATCTATCAACATTAAATTCTAAATTTTCTAGCCGCACTTGTCAACATTAATTATCATTTTTCATTATGAAATTTATAGGTTCTTGGGAAATTGCAATCTTATGTAAGGAATAAAACGTGGCCAAGAAGTTCTATAGCTGAAGGTTATATAAGGAACGAAGTCTTATATTTTTGTTCAAAGTACTTTGATGATAATGAGATGTGTTTCAACTGACCACATCATGTAGGTGATTGTCCTAAACCTGAGGTATCATCCAGAGATTTATTAATTCCTCGTGTTAGTTAACCAGTTGGAAGAAGTGAGAACTTCAAACTAACTGCAATTGAGAAGTTCCAAGCACATAATGTGTCTTGATTAATTGCAATTGAGTTGATCACTTCCTTCGATAAGAATCGTAAACTCAGCCATTCTATATATTTCCTTACCTTTTGCTTACATCTTATGATCACATCACTTACATCATTACTTGTAAGGAATTTAGAAGTCATGTGAAGCGTTAACTCAGGATCCGTACACAAACATCCTCCAAAATTGAAAAAAAGGTTCATAGAGAATTCCCAAGTTGGTTTGCACACCGAATACTAAATGATTACAACCCATGCTCACCAAATTACAAAGCTCTCACAATTGACTTACTTAACCATACAAGAAGGTTTGTTGTATACATTGTCAATGGTTTCAAATTTTTCACGGTTTCATAAGATTAAGGATTACTAACCCAAAACTCGGGAGTTTATGGCACATTCAGGACAAAGAGTTATGCGAGCAGCAATGACAACAAATGTAGTTTGGAGGCATCCCTATTATTGAAAGCTTGTTGATGTCATCGAACTAAATTACCAAGCTCGTTTCATTATTACACTCTTTAATTGTTCGTGGGCAAATTAACAACTTCACAGGGACTCACAACTAATGATTTAAGCATCACATCAGTAAATTTCTCCCAATTGATTCACAATGGTCAATCTAAAGATGATGAGTTATATGTTCTTGTCCCAAAGGCACACCAAGTTTATTATGTGGAGAACGAGAGGCACAGAGATTGGAATATAATGATTCACTTAAAGCCTCGAGACCTTTATGACATGAGTGATAGAGATGACATCACCTATGAGAGTGGACTCTTCCAGCCCCTTTCCTAAAGGTGATAGCAATTCACCTATAGCTAGGTTCATTTTTATAAGTTACATTTATTATTACTTAATTTAAATATAACTTGTGTACAAAATCATACACTCAATACTACCATTTTCTCGACACATTTTTTCTTCAAGGACGACAACGAAAAATGATTAAAAAAATTATTTTTGTACTTGTAAGTCAATAAATTTATATTTTTTAAAAAATATTACAATTAATATTTGTAGTAGTTTACCACATAACCACTAGAAAAGCAAACCGCTATAAAATTTATCACCTTAGGCGCCACCAACATCTCGCTATGTCTCTATAAATACCCACACCACACTTCAATTCTTACCTTTTCCATTTCTTCCAACTGCTCTCATCTCTCATTTTTCTCTCTCTTATTCAAATCTTTTGGATGGACAGATGAGCTTGTAAGGTAAAATTTTCCCCCTCAAATCTTGATTTCGTCATTTCATTTTATTTTGCTTCTTCATATAATTATGATACTAATTTTTTTGTTCTATAGAAATTCAAGGATGCTTCATTCATCCCCATTTTCAACATCCTTTCCATAAACAAATACATATATCTTCATCTTCAACTTCAATTTTATAAAGTGAAGCACATAAATGATTATTACATACCCATTATTGCTTCTCAAAATTAAACATAATATTCATACTTATCTAACTTAATTTAATCATGCTCCTCAATCAATAATTATTATCATATAAATTTTTGTTTATTATACAACCATTCAAAATAATATTGGAAAAATAAATTTAAAAATTTATTCACGCAATTTTTTTTTAAAAAAAAAAATTATGCAATGTTTCATAGTGGTTGGCCAACCACTACAAAGTTAAATTTCAAATTCAACTTTAAATTTTTGGCTCAACAATTTGAATTTTCATTAAATATTTGTAGCAGTTGGCCATCCAGTACAAATTTATAGCACCGTATTTTTAAATTTCTGAAATTAATTAGTAACAATTAGCAAACCGCTATATGTTGGCCTCAAATTTCAAATTTAATTTCCTACCACTCCCAAAATTTGGAAAAAATATTTGCTGCTACATTTGTAGCTGTTAGCCAAACACTGCAAATTTATTATTATTTTTTTTAAGAAAACTAATCCCCCAAATTCAAATGAAACTGGTAGTATTTTGATAACTGCTACAATATACTCCTAGCAAGGCAAATATACAAATGCATCTTGTAGCAATTCGATAAAGTTGCTAAAAAAAAATAGTGATTTTTTTGGCACACGTAATTGTTTCATAGAATCGCTAAAATATTGTTTCACATGGTGAATTTTGGATCAGTATTCTCTCCAATACCAACTCTCTTCGGCTGCCCTCCTCTACCATCAAACATACCCTTTTTTGTGCAAATGAACTTGTGAACTTTAATTTGTGAAAGAGAGAACTAGTGTGAAGTGGTGCAGCTATTAAAGCTATTGGTGAAGAGTGAAGACATTTCTGTCCCAACCATTTTTTTAGTATTAGTCAGCACTCTAAAATATTTTTCTAAGATCTTGAAATCTTTTTTCAAGATCATGAGGTATTTTTTCAATACCAACCAGCATTCTAAGTATCTTTTTTATACTAGTTAATATCCTTAAGTATTTTTTGTTAATACCAATCAGTACCCTAACATATTTTTTTAAAACCCTAAAATAATTTTTGAAGATTACGAAATATTTTTTCAGTACTAGTAAATACCTTAAAGCATCTTTTTAGTACCAATAACTACCCTGAAATAATTTTTAAGACCATGAATTATTTTTTCAGTACCATTCAGTATCCTAATATATCTTTTTAGTATCAGTCAGGACCCTGAAATATTTTTTTTCAAAATCCTAAAATATCATGCCAAAAAAATATTTTAAGATATTGATTGGTACTGAAGAAATAATTTATGGTCTTCAAAAATTATTTTAGGATCTCAAAAAATTAGTTCAGGGTATTTATTGGTACTAAAAAGATACTTATTGGTACTGAAAAAAATATTTCATGATCTTGAAAAATCCTAAAATATTGTGCCTAAAAAAATACTTTATGATACTAACTAATAATAAAAAGATACTTTAAAATACTGAGTACTGACTTATAGTGAAAAATAATTTATAATCTTAAAAAATTATTTCAGGATTTCAAAAAATCATTTCAGAGTACTTACTGATACTAAAAAGATACTTTAGGATTAGAGGCAAAGCCAAGAATTATAATTAGGAGTGAAAATTACAGAATAGAACCTAGGTGTTTGTGAGATTACATTTCAGCCCCATAAACATTTCAAGATTTTCTTATTAGTCCCTCTCGGAAACTTTTAGTGTGGACTACAGTGAAAATATTGAAATTTTTATAAGGCTGAAATGGTATTTCCTAAACATTTGGGTTCTATTTTGTAATTTTAGCGGGTGGAGGCCACTCCTAACTCTCATATCTCCATCCCTGTTTAGGATACTTAGTGGTATTGAAAAAATATTTCATGATCTTGAAAAATTATTTTAAGGTCTTGAAAACATATTTTAGGGTATTGACTGATACTTAACAAATACTTTAGGGTATTGGCTGGTATTGAAAAAATACCTCATCATTTTAAAAAACTATTTTAAGATCTTAAAAAATATTTTAAGAACTGACTGATACTAAAAAAAAAATACAACAAAAATGTCTTCTTTTTTCGCTTATAGCTTTCACAGCAGCAATACCTCACACTATCTCTCTTTCACAAATTAAAGTCCACAAATCCATTTGCACAAAAAGGTGCGTTTTATGGTGGAGGAGGGCAGTGGATGCGAGTGGGTATTGGAGAGAATCCTAATCTGTGTATTTTGTTTTGGCTTCTTTAACTGCTACTACTAGTATTTGTAGTCATTGTAACCGCTACAAATCCGTCATTTTAACCACTACAGATATGCAAGCTTTTGGAGTATGAATTATAACTTGTTTCTTCTTGTTTTTAAATTGAATTGACAGGCACTTAGAGTTTAAGGTTATTAACAAGGTCGAACTTGCGACCTCTCACTTGCTAAAAAAGTTTTCATGCCATTAGTTTATGAGGACATTGGAAAATGACGCTAGAATTGAAAGAGAGAATATTTGATTATGTTGATGCTTATAACAAGCTAAGACATGGTTAGTAATGTACAAGTAATCCTAAAAGGAAATCCATGGCCGAAAAGGAAACATCTTTATTACTTTTTTATCCTTAATATAAGAAATATTTTGAGAGTTGATTTTATCTTAAATATAAAACAAAGTTTTTATATTTGTCAATATTTTACTAATTTATCTCTATTAATACTCTCTTAACCATAATTAAGAAGGAGGGGAAGGAGGGAAGACTAATGAAGGTGACTAAGGTATTTTAGAAAATACAAGTTATATTAACTAATTTAATCAACTTTCTTAATCTAATTAAATTAAGAAAATATTTCTTACATTAAGGACCGAAAGAGTATTATCATGTCACACGGTATATGAATATGATGCTCTCTCTAGTGTTTTTTTTATAAGAACTCAAAATTTAAATCGCCTTAGTCTTTTTTATAATAGCTTCACAATAATTATGTAAACATTTAATGAGTTTTCATTTTTACCCCTCGTTTATATATATTGCGTTAATTAAAAGGTTTACTGCATTTCTCTCTCTTACTTACTTTTTATAAATAAGGGCATACTTAAAAACATGTTTATTTTAAATACACTTATTGTTTTTAACTAATTTTAACCGTTTTTCTAAACCACTTAATTCAATTATTAAACTCTTATAAATATGATTGGATTGAATAGTAACCTTCTTTACTTGATTTTCATATGAGTGGATGAGTCCTACTTTTATTAAAGGGGTTTTTTTTTTTAATTCAGATCAAAAAATAAATATTCCCTTCATCCCTAAATATAAGTTTTAAATAATAGTTTTTTGTTTATGAAGAAAGTATTTAAAAGCAATAAATATGTAAGTAATTTTTTTTTCCAGTTATGCCCTCCCTGCAAATATAATTCTCCTCCACGTACCATCTTTATCAATGAAATAAATTCACATAGTCATGCGTCAAAAAAAAATGCAACAAATAAATACAGCCAAAGTAAAATTGGAAAATGTAATAAATACTGAGATAAAACTGAAACAAATCTTAAAGTTTGGGACCGACCTATTTTCATGTTTAGAACCTATATGGGCGGAGGGGGTGATTTAATTGAAAAGAAGGAGCAATGAGACAAAAAGGGCGGCCACTTGTTTGTGTTGAGGTCAGAAAGATGGGGGCCCAGGCCGAAAGAGTTACGTTACTTCTATGACTCTACCCAAAAACAAAAAAGGAGGCAACCAGCATCAGAGATTATGGGGTTGAAAAGCACCATCGCATTAAATATTGAAGGCACGTTTTGGTTCTTGATTGGGTTATTTCTGAAGACGTGCCACCACATCATTCGAATGGGATAGACACAACCAAGTTCTTACTTCTTTACAATCTAAGATAAGTATATAGAATGAATTTTATCCAAAGGAAAAATGCTAAAAAACACATTTCTTAGTATTAAGTTGTCAACTCATGAAAAAGACGACCCACTAACATTTTTCGATTTAATGTCTGATTGGCTTTTAAAACACTGATACACACTAGAACTTAAGTTTTTTTGTTATGGTTTTTTGGGCAATAAGTTATTTTGTTATGTGACGCCTATGAAATTGTATTAAATGAATTTGCTAGGGCTTAGGAGTATTTTATTTGGGGAGCCGTCTCATCAATGGTTCCTTCTACTTGAGGTTACATGTACATTGTTACTGTGGTCCTGCATCACACATTCTGCAAAAACATTGAAACAACAATTTTTTTTTTTGGTGTTGTTCTTAGGGAAAATTACATTTAAGTCCCAAAGACCAAAATTAATTACAAAAAGGTTTCACACCAGAATCTTATTATAAAAAAATCCCTTGGGACTTTTTTGTAATTAATTGTCAAGATAACAAAAGCCTTTAACAACTGAAAATACTATATTAACAACTAAAAATACTAGGTTAACAATAAAAATTATCACAATTTGAAAAATCGTATTAACAACTTAAAATACCACATTAACAATTGAGAATTTTTATTGTTAATATAATATTTTCAGTTGTTAAAAGATTCTTTCATCTTAAGCAATTAATTACAAAAAAGTCCCAAGGACGTTTTTGGGACTTTTTTGTAATGGGAATCTGGGGTGGGACCTTTTTTAAATTAATTCTGGTCTTTGGAACCCAAATATAATTTTCCCTTGTTCTTAAGCTGGTTTCAATTTTATGCTGGTGCTAATTTTAATTATCCTTAATGAAAACATTCTTCCTATATGCAATCATTATCAATAGGAATGCTTTAGAGAGAAAATTATAAATTTGGGGAGATAAAATAGATTGAGATTTTATATTTAAAATAAAAATAAATTTAATGTCTAACTTTTATATTTAGAACCAGAGATAGTATACACTAGTAAAACATACTTAGTTTAATTATCATCAAAACTTTAATTTAGAATTCTATCGTGAGTTCCATTGGCTATCCATTAATTTATCAAACTAGAATGAATATTTTCCTTCTTGAACACAAGTTTATAGTGTAACTCTAAGAATAAGTTGCATACAATTTAATGGAACTAATTAATTATGCTGAGAACATTCAAATATTTATTTTCAAATTGTATGTATTAAAACTTCAAATTCATGTGTTTTATAGCGTGTACAAGGAATCTGACTTGTTATAAATCTTTCATTCATAAATCCAGATTTTAAGCTGCATCAAGTGAGGATATTTGCCTGCAAGCGAATCAACAAGCTAAGTGCACATGAATTGTCCAAAATTGAAGTGAATTATGTGCAGGCAAAAAAATAAAAATAAAAATCAATACGTCAGGTCTTTTCGGTCAATTGAGTACTTCACATTGCTGAGTAGTGAGCCACTACAAGTATGAGTGGAATTTGAAGATACTTAAAATCCATGAACAACAGGATGAGAACAAGAAGACCAACTAAGCACAACGATTATTGAGTCCCCACAGCTTTCTATATTTTCATATTTATGAATTATACACCCAGAAAGAGTCAGCATACAAATTTACTTCTCAAAACACAGATTACACTAACAATATAAATGCTTACATAAGTTAAAAAAAATTATTATGCTTATTTCTCTTGCCCATCACATAGATACTTGAGAACACTAATTAAGCCGTTTCACTAGAAGATGGCGGCTGCAAGAGCGAGGAAGAAGAGCCTAGAGGCTCATGCACAACTGAATTTGAAGAAACAGATATGGGACTTCCCTCTAACTGCAACATGATACTCCCCAGTATTTCAGTTAATATTTTCTTGAATTCATCTTCTTTAACCATCTTCCCATCATCTGCATTTATCATCTTGAACACTTCACCAACAACCTTATCCATCTGCAAAAATGAAACACATCAGGAAATACACACAATGTATTAATATCAAGTCTGTTGTTGTATGAGACCAGATTGAGAAGACCATAAGAATCCTTGGACAAAACCAAACTGCACCTCTAAGAACTTGATTCTAATACCTTGATCGTGGATTTGAATTTTGAAAATTTTCTTCATAAGCTTTAATCTTATGCAAATGAGTTCAGGATATATACCTCTTCGATTGCACCAACTGGAGGCAAACCAGCAGATGGAGACACCACATCAAGTGCCACTCGCAGATATTCCTTTGACAGTTTTCCATTGCGATCTTTAGGTATATTTTCTAAAGCTGAGTTCAAGGTCTGCATCCACCAAGAGTTGAGAATTATACGTAAGAAGGTGCACGCAAAGGTTTATCAGTAATGGGAAAGGTTTTGTTTTCCAAGGAATCACAATTCTAAATAAACCTTGTCTACTTCAAACTTGTTGGATAATAGTCTCTTGATGCCACTTCCATCAAAGGCGTTCTCACTGTGAGCAACAATGACAGGTTGCTCCTTCAGACGATCAGCCACAGCCGATGCTACTTTCTTAAACTCCACCAAAAATGTCTCTTGAGAAGCAGGCTTATCCAAATCCGGACCAGCTTGAGACTGTAGAGCCGGTTCCACGATGTTATCAAAAACCTGAACAATAAAAAGTAACATGGAAGATGAGACACTTGGAAACAAAAGAGGAAAAAAGGAACTATTCATGCTTTTATCAATAAAATTTGTATTTTGTGACAGATTGTTCAGTGATTACCCAAGAATCTGAAGTAGGAGGGACCCCATGCTCAACTGTGAGTTTTCCCAGAGCTGCAATTATATGCTCACGGAGTGAAGCATCAGGCGACTCAATCTGGGAGAATATGGAAGTCATTTCTGCTTCATAACTTGGTCCACTAACAAACTCAAGGAGATCTTCCCCTTCCATACGAAGTATCACAATTGGGTCTCGCTTCAGCCCAGCAGCCATGCCCAACAGAATGTCTGAGAGTACCTCTTTGAACTCAGTCTTGTTCACTTTGTCTTGCTTTCCATGGGTGAATTCATTCAACACCTAAATTTACAAACAAGTGGAGGGAGTCAATCCATCATCTCTTCATGCGTGGACATTATATATATGTAGAACAATTATATGCGGCCTCCAAATATTGTGAAGAAACTCAGGAATTTTTATTGAAGATCCAGTGCTCTACCAAGTTTTCTTTTCAGACAAAATGATAAATGAACCAAATTACAAGTGTTACAAGTGTTAACACACCAACATTATTCAAATCCTACGTAGTAACAGAGTAAATATGCTTCGGTCAATCTGTCCCCAGTAACTGAAAAGCAGGGTTTTTTTTAACACACAGCACATCATGTTAATATCTTATTCCTACTTTCCTTTATCTCATGCATTATATTATTGCTTGCCCACCCTTAGGGCACAGTAGGTGGGAAATTCACTTTTTCTCAAAGTATGCCGCTAAAAGAACAATTTTGCTTGTCCCCACACGAGAGCAATGCCTTCAAAACGCAGCGAAGGTCCACGGAATTTATAATGGTATATTGACTTTTTGTTACTCTAAAGTCTAATCTTTCCACTTTCCAGTATTTTCTTCGCAGTAAAGTTCAAAACCTATAGTTGTCCAGTAAAAAAAAAAGTTCAAAACCCATAGTTAAAGTTTAAAATGCATTCATCACCGAAGTTCCTAGAATACACGTCTAAATGCCATCTTGTCATGTTTTTTTCTTACCATTCGTAAGCAGATTCCTTCACACAGGTGATAAGGAAAAGGCAACAAAAAGAAAAGTAGAACAAGAAAGTAAGAAACCAATTAAAACCCGAAAAGCAATGTCCCACGAAACCGACCAGCCTATCACAGGTAAGATGTTTATAGGGGCAGCTAGAAGTCAAAAGTTTGAGAAAAGTTGTTTTGTGAAGCCCCAGGAAGGAAGTTACAAGTTACAACCGCTGTTTCCTCACAGCTTAGAAAAATCAATTTTCTGTAAAAGTAATTTTTTCGAGTCTCGTTACTATCAATAGCCAAAGCGTAATAAAGCAGAAATTTTTTTGCCAGTGAGCCAAAATACATGGAAAAACGACCAAAGCTTTTCCCACCCAATAAAGCTAAAGAAACAAAGAAAGAATATAATAATACTAAATCACCAAAAGACATGGGAACTGAAACAAATCTGATGATGACGCTGACGACGTCGTTATAATGGTGGCAATTTAATAATCACCCCCATGATAATAATATACGGGAAAGAATTAGAATCCGAACTAAAACAAAAACATAACCAAATCAAAAGTCAAAGCCTGTGTAAAGCCTTATCTTCTGAGTAACAGGGTTTACCCTTAAGCCTTAATACCTTGAACATCAGATTAACCTCTGGATTTGGAAACAGAGAACTAGAGCTTGAAGAAGTTGGAGCTCTCAGACATTTTATAATATGCGTAATCATATAGTACAAAGTTTTTAAAAATTTTACAGTGATTATGCGAGTCTTGAGACCATTAACGGTAAGGAAACTAAAGCTTAGACAAACCCTTTTCCCTTCTCTTCTTTAACGCGATTTTATAGTTTCCTATCCAATCCAACGACCCTCCAATTTTGATTTAACTGGCCCTGGTTACCTCGTTTTCCCCCCTCTCCACAATGCGTATATGCTGTATAACCCAAAGGAACTAACCAAATCAAACCATAGAATATTCATCGACTCACCCACCCACCAACTAAAATTCCAGGCCACTTATACTTTTAGACCACACTAACACAACGCCATTTAGTCCTCAACAGCTCCCAAAGCGTTAAAGCTTTTTAAACCAAAGAAAAAAAATCCAAATCCAAGAGAACACTAAATTTCAAGTAGTACACAAATACTGTACCACGACTTATCATGTTCAACGTCACCTAAAACCAAGGAAGCGAGAATATTTCAAAGAGGAAACTAAACACGATACAAATGCTTCATGTTCATGCTATGGTTAAACACAAAATCTCGTTGTAAACTGAAACCATTAGGGGGAAAACAGAAAGGAAGAAAGAGAGGGAGATGAGAAATGGCAAACCTCAGAATAGATGTGATCGGAATCGGGATTAGTACCCTGAGCGGGCAAACCTAAGGCGGCACCAATATCAGCAACGGCAGGTTCAAGCTCCTTCACGGAGAGCTTCCCGTCTCTGTCTCTATCCAGCTCCTGAAACTTATGGTCCACGAAATTGTCGAAAACTTGATCGTTTCCAACTAACTCCATAATATTCGAACCGTCCAGAACCTGTCCATTTCCACCACTTTTCTTCGTTGGAGTACCTGAACCAGTAATCTCCATCTCTCTACAGTGAGATACAATAACTGCAAATCCGAGATATTTTTGCCCTTTTCTAGTGATTCCTGTGAAACTTTACGGCCTCCTTAAGCTGGCTGTTCTCGTGAATCGCCCACGAGCTAAAGTTGGAGAGAGAGGAGCGAGAGTTTCTGGTTTTTGTTGTGTGTGGCTATGGCTTCTCCTCTCGAAGCGTCGTTGCCATTTATTAAAACTGGAGAAAGAGAAGATGGAGAAGGAAGGAATCATGGGGTGCGGAGTGCATTAGTCAGCAGCTGAGTAGACCCCACTAGCTGGGTCCCGGTAGAGGAAAAAGATATTTTAATCTAGAGAAAATGGCAAACATAACATGTGCTGTAAAATTTTAGGCCCTGTTTGTTTGGCAATTGAGAGAAAATTACTCATGACTGCTTGTTTTTGTTTTAAGTGGTCTGTGACACGCTTCATCATTAAGAATTTAAGAAACCTACCACTAACTTCATTTATAGAGCCTGGAAAACGGGTCAGGCCTGTTGGGTTGGCCTGTTTAAGCCTTAACCTTTTAAAGGTCGGGTTTAAAAAATGAACGAGTTGTTTGAAATTAGTCTTAGAAGGCCGGTCCTGATGAGTCTCGGGCTTAAACGAGCTGGCCCTAGAAGGCTTCGGGCCAGCCCTACAAGCCCTTTTAACTGTAACTTTTTCTTTTTTTCTTTTTCAAATTTATTAATTTATATATATATTATATTTGTTATTTAGTTATTTATTCATTTAACTACAAATACATAATAACTTTACACTAATTTTATTATTTGATTTATTATTTGTTGTAAATAAAGATTATGGATATGTTCATGATGCGGGAAAAGAATTTCATGATATTCTTACTTATGAGCTAGAGGCTCTTACTCAAAGTGAAAAACAATCAAATGTCGTTAAAATCGATGATAGTGACGAAGATGACGACAATAATAGTCATCGTACTAATTTCACTTAGTAATATGTTTTTTATGTTTTATGTGAGTTATTTGTGAACATAATTTGCTTTTGATTACGAATTAATGACTGTGCTTATTTATTGAATGATTCGTGTTGTAATTTACTAATTATATTTTTAAAAAAAAAAGTAGAAGAAAAATAGTTAAAATTTGGAATAGTAATTTTCGGGCCCTGCGGGCCAGCCCTGACCTTGGTGCTCTCGGGCCGGGCTTTGAAAAATAGGTGTTTTTCTTACTCTGGGCCTTGGAGGGCCGAACGGCCTTGATTCCCAACTCTATTCATTTATATAACTCCTGACAAAATTTTGGATGATGTGATATTTTTATACTCCCTAATCCACGATATTGGGTATCTTTTTTTTTTAAAAAAAAATATGATTTAAATATAAGTCACCTCCGATTTAATTAATACTTTTTTCTTATATGATTAATACTCCTACTTACTTTCGAACTTTACCCACTCATTATATTTCTTCACTCTCTTTAAAATAGCATTCACAATACAATTAAACACATCCCTTAAAATGGATAAAAGTGAGAAAATTTTATATTTTAGGAAATATTAAATGATTTAACTGTTATTTATTATTTTTCATCATATGGTTGAAGTTTTTTATATTAAGAAATGGATGGAGTGTAAAAGTAATCAACAAACTTTTAGATGCAATTAATTACAAATAATCCTTAATTTCCTAAATTGTCCATTGGCAATAAACAAAAACCTTGAGTGGCCTTAAAATAAAGTTTAGAGGATTATGAGTATCATATTTGAAGGTATCATTATATAGTTGGTCTAATGATATAAAGTCTCATTAAATCTTTTGATCCTTTGGTTTAAGTTTTAGAGAAAGATAATTGTATTGGGAAGAGTAACCATAAACCCTAATCTGATACTTTTGAAGACAAAAGTGAGATGGAAAAAACCAAAACATAAATTAATTAAAATTATTGTATTGACATACGTAAATCAATTTTTTTATTAAAAAAATAAAAGAGGAAGGGAGTACTATTATTATTAGGACATTAGATAGAGTATTTTTACTCTTTCTTTTACCTGAGTGGATTTGAAATACTACGGACAAGACAAATTTATCTATTTTTTTTGCCAACAAACAAATTTGCCCAATTAATTGCTCACCGAACTTGGTACCATTTTTGTGGAATAAAAAGCAAAAGACTTCAAATACGATTAACGTATTTTGACATCTCTCAGCTTATCAGATAATATATAGTTATTCTCTAGGAATTTATTGGAGGCAGCAGTTAGGAAACATTTTTTTTTTTTGTATAAAAAAGTTTTAGAAGGGTTCGACACCAGTCCCTTATCAAGGTCAGGGCACGGCCCCAGGCTCTATGAGCACTTATTGGGGAGTTACGAGATCGCCTACCAAAGGAGTCCCAACGACAGCAGAGGGGATCGAACCCACGACCCAATAGCCTAGTCCTAAATCCTTTACCATCTGTGCCAACTCTTATTGGCGAGTAAGGACTAACATAAATATACGCAATTTTGCTGGTTTTATAATTTTCACAATGTGATTTACCTAATAGTTTTATAGTTGGTGACATGTAAACTATAAACTTGATGTTCAAGTTTGATCCTGTTTATAATTTTATTATTATTTTCTGCTATTTTAATTCAAAAAAACATCTATATATAACTAATTAGGGGGGGGGGGAGGAAACATTGTCTAAAAATCTCATGTTACAATTTTTACTACTGAAAATTACATAAAACTTGTTTAAGGATTTAGTTATAATTGATGTTCAACTTATGTAACTCTTCTTTAAACATGTGTAAACCTATTTTCAACGAAGTACAAATGAAAGAAAATCACACATAATTGAAGATATATTGCACACAATTAAAGAAGATTTATACTAATTATAGATGAGTTACATCTACTCAAACATTTGTATCTTTAGGTACTTTTGGGCTAATGAATTTATTAATGATAATTTCCCAAACAAATGTATCCATGTATAATTAAAATCATGCAATATGAAGTGATCGACCCGGTAAAAATATAGTAGGAAAAAATGTCCAGATGAAAATATAGTACTTCAACGGTATTAAATATGAGTTCGTTTTTTTTTTCTGGGGTCGAAAATATGAGTTCGTTGAGAGTTTATTTTGACTATTCATAGTAAATTTTATAATTATTTATTTATTTTTCTAAATAATTCTTTTGATTGTCGACCCTATTGAGAGTTTCTATTAAAGATTGATTTAACTAATTTTCTTAATTTATATAAATTAATCATCTATCTGTATTTATATTTCGGAGCGAGAATATCATTGTAAATCAGGTGACCTTAGTACGATATAATTAAGGGTGATGGCGGGCCCCAAAAAAGAAATTAGGGGGTATGAGTTTGTGGCCAGGACACGTGGGGCGGTTTGGAGGCTCCACTTAAAAAGTAAGAGACCACTACACGACAAAAATCTTTTGCCCTCCTTTGGGTCAAAATGGGCCCACCACTCTCATCCACTTCACCTCCGTGTCCCTTCTCCATTCTCCAGAGTCTGGTTCGACCAGCTTTTCTGGATGCTTTTTAACCGCTATGTTTTCACTCTTTATCCTTAATTAATACTTAACATTTTTTTAACTTCTATTGATAAATCGTATCATTAAATTTATCTATTTATTATTTATTATAGTATTGAATTATTTTTATGAGGTATAATATAGGGTTAATACATAAAAATACACATGATCTTTTTCTTTAGGAGCACCCAGTACCAAAAAACTTTTTTTTGGAGCAAAAATACACACATGGTTATTATTTTAGAGCAAAAGTCGCATCTCATCGTTAAGTCACTCTTCACTTCCGTTATATTACTGTTCATTTTATCTCTTTTTCTCTTATCACGGTGAACAGTGACTTAATGGTAGGATGTGACTTTTGTTCCAAAATGATAATCACGTGTGTATTTTTACTCCAAAAAAAAGTTTTTTGGTACTGGGCACTCCTAGAGAAAAAACTTATGTGTATTTTTGCATCTTAACCCTATAATATATACCTTCATTTTTTTAATATATAAGACACAATTAATTTATTTACAGAGTTTAATGAAATTAAATAAATTCTTTAATATAATATATATTACACCATTTCTCTAAAATACTTATATCCTTGTTATAAATAACATTTTCTCTAAAAAGCGTAGTCCTTACAAATATCTTTAGTCTAAAATTTTAAACAGATCATTTCAGTTTTGCTCATTAAATATATATTACAAATTATCTCTATAAAAATTCTTCACTCATCATTTCCTATAACAATATATATATATATATATATATATATATATATATATATATAATCACACATTTATTACTTTTAACTAACATTTTAAACCACATGATTTTGGTAGTTATTTTTTATAAAAATGACAGAAGGGAATATACCATTAGATATATTAGTTTAGAGAAAAATTATAAATATAAATACTTTAAAATAATTTATTTAGTTTCATTAATCTCTCTAAATTAATTAACTTATTCTTATATTAGGAATAACGACCAAAAATAATATTGAATAGATAACATTGAAATATTTTTTGAATTTTAAATTACAATTAAAGAATTTTTTTAATCCGTATAAAGTATGTTGGAAATAACTTATAAATAAGATGAGGGACGCTTTTTAATATTTTGGGGAGGTTGCATGTATCTATGTGTACACACATCCTTGTTCCATCAAGCCACATATATTATTTGACCAAATTCTGGCAAAAAAATATGTTAGTTGACTCAAAAAGTTAGTCGTTTTAGTTCTTAATATAAGTTGTTTTAACTAATTCATTGAAACCAAAAAATTATAGTTAATTTATTAAATTTGTCCTAAATTTAAAATAATTTTCAACTTTACCTATATTAAATGTGGTTGTGAAGAATAGAGAAAAATACAATAAATTTTGTTTAAACATTAATTATATGGGCAATATTGAATACTTAACATTAATTACTATTAAAGTGACTTACTTCCTTCTGCACACAATTTATAAGTCACTTAAAATCAATTGATGTTTATTTATCATTTTTGTACATGTAATTAATATTTAAACATGACCATTGTGTTTTTCTTTCTCTTTCAAAAGCTCATTTTTCATATGGGTAAAATTGAAAATTTCTTTCAATTCAAAAAAAATTTAATGAGTTAACTATTATTTTTTACTTCTGATAAATTAGTTGTAGTGACTTATCTTTTGGGCAGAGAAAATATAATGTAAACCAAGTCTTTTTCCTAATAACAACTTATACTATAAGTACGTATATGTGTAGGCGTGTGTGTGTGTATTTAAAATGGGTTAATAAGTTTGTGCTTATGGATATTCTTAAAATTAAAATTATTAAATCGGTTAAAAACTCATAGTTATTTCAATATTATGTCGTGGTTTTTAATTATAAAAATAGTATAAGTTTGTTATTTCTTTGAATAAACCCACAAAATTACCACCACTTTACCGTCATGTATCTTATGAAATTATCAGAAATATTGTTAAATTCAGCGAAAATTAATATTTTAAACCATCTACTTATAATTCATTTAATTGATAACTCAATAGCTCTTAACTGTAATTTAGTGTGACTCAGTCCTTAAATCTTTGTTCGGAGGGAAGAAGCGGTGGATTGGAGAGTTAAAGACTGGAACCTGAAAGTTGAAGAGGGAGGAGAGCAGCGGCGGGGCTTGGCCGGAGAAAGAGTAGGAGAGAAGTCCAAGGTGGAAGTTGGAGCTGACTTGGAAGAACTTTTGCCATGCACGTGGAGCTGATTGGAAGCAAATTTTGCCAAGTAGGATGACTCAATAAATAAGTTTTAAGTGACAAGGATAATAATAGAAAAAAAAAAAATAAAAAGATAAGAGATTGAGACCTCGTTTGGAAGAGCTTTTTTCAAAAACAAAGTAATTTATATGTTTGGATTGAAGCTTTAAAAAAAACCAAAACAAAAGCAATAAAAAAGCTAAAATTCTTTTTTTTTTTAAAGTTACAATTTGTAGCTTAAAAAAAAGTGCGAAAAGAAGAGAGAGAATATAAAAAAAAAAACCAGATATTCTTTAGTGATTTGTTTTGACACCAATTACCCTTGATTTTTTTTTTAAAAAAAAGACAATTCATATCCCTAAATTTCTTTATATGCCCATTCCAATAATTTTACTGATAAAAAGGTGATTATTTGATTTAACACCCAAATAGTTTTTTTTAAAAAGTGTTTTTTAAATTGATTATCCAAATGTAAAATAACTTTAATTTCTAATTAAAGGACCTTTTAAAAAAGCAATACAAAAAAAATCATTTTTTTAAAAGCCCATCTAAACAAGCTCTAAGTCATATTTAAGTTAAAAGTATATGAATTGGTGAAGAAAAAGTAAACAAAAAATTTAAGGACTGAGTTGGCGTTGAGTTATAGATAAAGGACTAGGTTATAAGTTAATTATATGCTGAAGGATTAAAAGATTAATTTCTTTTTAAATTTATTAGCCTAACAATTATAAATATAACCCTAAAAACAGCTTGTTCCCGAAAAGGGGGAGAACTCTTGATAAATGTATAGTATTTAAATTGGTTTTTTGCAGGAGGAAGACGTTTGGAAATTTCATGTTTAAAATATAAAATCCTCCGATTAAAAATGGCCACCCTCCCAAACGGCCACCCTATCATAATGACCATTTATGGGATCAGTGTTGAGAGTTTAGAACTAGTGACTCGGATTCAACCGAATTCCTCTCCAGAGACTTCGTCACCCCATGATCTAATTTTTTTTCACTGTTCAGTAATTTATTTTTAGTCAAATTTAATTAATTAAACAAATTTTCTTATTAAAGCTGTCTTATAATAGAAAGCATAAGGGAAACTCCTATATAAGACTGTGCAAACCGACTTAATAACACTAAATTAATATATAAAATAGATTTTATATTAAGAATAAAAAGTAGTACAGTATAAGACTATGCAGGCCATTATGTATGAATAAGAAAAAGACAAAAAGATTGAGGGAAAAAAGAGCACTGATTACATTAGTTGAGTTGTCATTAAATGACGCTAGTTTTCCGCACCGATTTATTGAAAATCAATCATTATCATTCATAATATATAGGCATTGTTATGAATATACTGATTATGTGGATGTCTATTGACTCCCGGTCTCCAAATATTACAAGATGATATGGGACCCGTGCATAGTACCATACATAGTAGTTTACTATTTGGTGGGACCCACACACAAAATTATACAACTCACGGGATGCATTCCCATAAATGTACAGTTATGTAATTAGGGGAATATTGCATCAAATGACCCAAAGTGGAAATTACACTAAAGGCCAATTTTCCTTTTATAAATAGAGGTCTTCTGTAAATATTCAAATTACACTGGAATGAGAACTTCTCTCTACTCTCTCTCTCTCTAAAATCTCTTGTTCTTGTATTTATTTTTCATCAGTTTTATATTACGTTATTAGCACGAAGACTCTACCAAGGTAAGATTTTATTACCATCTCCTTTACTATATGTTTATTTTATCTATCTGGGATAATCTTAATCATGATATGGAATTAAAGTTCTACTTTTACCGATTATTTTGAACATCGGGTTCCATGGTTAAGATTTGAGATTATTTATTATTTACTATTCACAGTAAATAGTAATTTTTACTATTTATGTTAATTTTACCTTTTTCAGTAATTTTACATTTTTATTCATTTTGACTCCTATATGGAAGTCTAGATTTAATTTTTCAGTAATTTTATTTTATTCACTATTTACAGTGAATAGTAATTTTTACTAGTCACGGTAAATTTATATTTTACTATTTATAGTCATTTCTTTATGTTTTCTTCTCACTCCCTATTCATTTATTTCATGGTGGCGACATTAAGCTTCATTTGTAATTTAATTCTAATTCTTTACTTACTACTTTATTTATTTAATTCATGGTGGCGATACTAAGCTCCATTTGTTTAATTTAAATTCTTTACTTACTACTTTATTTATTTCATGGTGGCGATATTAAGCTCCATACTGACTTTACTAATATTTACATTATGCTACTAACATTTAAATTTATGTTACTAACATTTATTTATGCATTTATTTACCTTTTATGGTAGTAATACTAATATTAGTGGGCTCCATTTATTTATGTATTTATTTACCTTTTATAGTGGCAACACTAATATTACTGGGCTTCATTTATTTATGCATTTATTTATCTTTTATGGTGGCGACACTAATATATTTATTAGTGGGCTCCATTTGTTTATTTTAATTCTTTACTGCTGTCTATATGTTATATATTAAATATGCATCCTCTTTCTTACCTTCGGATGAGATAGGTCTCGCTGTGAGTTTACTACCATTCCTATCTCATCTTCTTTTTATTTTCTTAGCATGTTTATTTACAGTTCTTTAAATTATGTTTTAATTTATAATAAGATTTTATAATATGATTCTAATTATTATCATTATTTTTAGTTTGAATCATGTCTTCCAGCCTTTCAAATCTTGAATTTAATGCTCTTGACATCACCGGGAAGAATTATCTATCATGGGTTTTAGATGCTGAAATCCATCTTCAAGCAAAGGACCTTGGAAAGGCTATATTGCCAGGAAATGATGCGTCCCCTCAAGAAAAGGCTAAAGCTATGATTTTTCTCCGACACCACATTCATGAAAGTTTGAAAACTGAATATTTAACGGTGAAAGATCCATTTGAATTGTGGACTAGTTTGAAAGATAGGTATGATCATCAGAAAACGGTGATTTTGCCTAGAGCTCGTTATGAATGGATTCATCTCAAGCTACAAGATTTTAAACTGTAAGTGAGTATAACTCAACTATTTTCAAAATAAGTTCTCAATTAAAATTATGTGGTGAAAAAATAACTGATGAGGATTTATTAGAGAAAACATTTTCTACCTTTCATGCTTCGAATTTGCTTTTACAACAGCAATATCGAGAGAAAGGTTTTAAAAAATATTCTGAGTTAATCTCATGTTTATTAGTAGCCGAGCAAAATAACGAGTTATTAATGAAAAATCATGAAAATCGTCCCACTGGATCTTCTCCATTTCCTGAAGCGAATGTGAGTGTACGGAATGATCATGGTCGTGGCCGTGGTCGTGGACGGGGACGTGGAAATCGTGGAGGTAGAAATAATCATGGTTCTTATAATGGTGGAAGAGGTTATTATAGTCCTTATACCCACCAGAAAAACATGAATAATGAAGGACAGAAGAATGATAAAGAAGGTCCTTCAAAAGTTATAGAACATAAATGTTATCGGTGTGGTATGAAGGGACACTGGGTACGTAATTGTCGTACGCCAGAACATTTAGCGAAACTTTACCAAGCCTCTATAAAAAGGAGTGTTAATAATGTGGAATGTGATGATAAGACTCATAAAGATAATGATGTCAATGAGCCAAATGATGATGTTATGTCTCACTTGGAGGCGGAAGATTTTTATGATTAAATAAGTTTTACAGAAATTGTAATAATTATTTTGTTTCGTTTTGACTTATTGCCAATTATGTATAATAAATATGTTTTTAATGCATCTCCTATATTAAATATGTTTTAATGCATTTTCTTTTCTTTTATGAAGCTCATGGATATTTCAAATATTGCACACAAGAATGAAGATATATGTCTCATTGATAGTGCAACGACACATACAATTCTTAAAGATAAGAAATATTTTTCACATCTAACAAATTGTAGTACAAGCATCAATACCATAGTGGGTAATACGAGATTGATTGAAGGCTCTGGAAGAGCAATAATAATATTACCCAATGGTATGAAATTTGTTATTAATGATGCTTTGTATTCTTCCAAGTCTCATAGAAATTTGTTGAGCTTTAAAGATATCCGCCGAAATGGATATCATATTGAGACTATAAATGAGGAGAATAAAGAATATTTACAAATTGTTAATGTTAGATATGGTGAAAAATATATTCTAGAGAAATTACCAATGTTATCTTCTGGTTTGTACTATTCATGTATTAGTACAATTGAAATAAATGTTATGGAAAACCAGAAGCATGCTGATAAAGGCATATTTAATGTTTGGCATGACCGGTTAGGTCATCCTGGGTCAATTATGATGCGACGTATAATAGAGAATTCATGCGGACATAACTTGAAACAGAAACAAATACCAAAATCCCATGATTTCTCATGTGATGCATGTTCCAAGGGAAAATTAATTATTCGGCCATCACCAAGAAAAGTAGAAAGTGAGTCTCTCACATTTCTAGAACGGATATAGGGAGATATTTGTGGGCCAATACACCCACCATGCGGACCATTTAAGTATTATATGGTTTTAATTGATGCATCAATTAAATGGTCGCATGTGTGCTTACTATCTTCTCGAAATCTGGCGTTTGCGAGATTACTTGCTCAATTGGTAAGATTAAGAGCACATTACCCTGATTATCCTATCAAGAAAATACGTTTTGATAATGCTGGTGAATTTACTTCACAGACTTTTAATGAATATTGCATGTCCCTTGGAATTGATATTGAACATCTTGTAACACATGTTCATATGCAAAATGGACTTGCAAAATCATTGGTAAAACGATTGCAACTTATTGCAAGACCTTTACTTATGAAATCTAATTTACCAGTTTCTGCTTAGGGCCATGCCATTTTGCATGCAGCAATGTTAATTCGCATCAGGCCAACTAGTTATTTAAAAGTTTCCCCCTTACAAATGGTTTTTGATGAAGAACCTAATATTTCCCATATATGGACTTTTGGATGTGCAGTATATGTACCAATAGCACCTCCACAACGTACTAAAATGGGTCCTCAAAGAAGAATGAGAATTTATGTTGTGTATAAATCTCCTTCAATTATAAAATATTTAGAACCATCTACAAGAGATTTATTTACTGCACGATTTGCTGATTGTCATTTTGATGAATCAGTCTTCCCAACATTAGGGGGAGAAAATAAGCAGTTGAATAAAGAGATTAGCTGGAATGAATTATCATTAGCTCATTTTGATCCTCGTACAAAACAATGTGAACTAGAAGTTCAAAAGATAATTCATTTACAGAATTTAGCTAATCGAATGCCAGAAGCATTCACTGACCCAAAGAAAGTGACAAAGTCACATATTCCAGCTGCTAATGCTCCTATTTGAATTGATGTCCTGGTAGGACAGTCGATTATAAATGAATCAAAAGCACGCCTGAAGCGTGGTAGGCCTATTGGTTCCAAAGATAAAAATCCTCGAAAAAGAAAAGGAGATAAGATTATAGATGGCCAAGTCGAGGATAATCAAGAAAAAAGTGTAGCTCTGGATGAGCCACTTCATGAAGAGAGATTATCTCCAGAGGAGAATATTGAGGCCCCAGAAGAGATCCAGGTACTTGAAATGTATGAAAATAATGAGATCTCAATAAATTATGTCACAAATAATATCAAATGGAACCGTAATGAAGTCAACGTTGACAACATTTTTGCTAATCATATAGCATATGATGTGATGAATGAAGAAGAGGATCATGAGCCAAAATCCATTAGTGAGTGCCAACAACGAAAAGATTGGCTCCTCTGGAAAGATGCCATTAATGCTAAAATCATTGGCAAAATGAAAAGTATTTGGACCTATAGTCCATACACCTAAAGATGTAAAGCCAGTTGGATATAAATGGGTTTTTGTACGGAAAAGAAATGAAAAGGGTGAAATTACAAGGTATAAAGCACGCCTAGTAGCCCAAGGCTTTACACAAAGACCTGGCATTGATTTTGAAAAAATATATTCACCAGTAGTAGATGCAACTACTTTTCGCTATTTAATTAGCCTAGCAGCAAATGAAGTGCTTGATTTGCATCTAATGGATGTTGTGACTGCCTATTTATATGACTCACTTGATAGTGATATCTATATGAAAGTCCCTGAAGGACTCAACATGCCAAAAACATTTAATTCAAATTCACGAGAACAATACTCGATCAAATTAAATAAGTCCCTATATGGCTTGAAACAATTAGGGCGCATGTGGTATAATTGTTTTAAGGAATATTTGTTGAAAGAAGGGTATAAAAATGACCCGATATGCCCATGTTTTTTATAAAAAGATCAAGAAACGAATTTATTATAATTGTTGTTTATGTTAATGATATCAACATTATTGGAACTCCTGAAGAGATTTCAAAAGCAATTAATTGTTTGAAGAAAGAATTTGAAATGAAAGATTTGGGTATGACAAAATTTTGTCTTGGATTACAAATTGAGTACCTGAAGGATGAGATCTTTGTATATCAAGAAACTTATACAAAGAAAGTCCTGAAACGATTTTATATGGATAAGTTACATCCATTTTGTACTCCAATGGTTGTAAGATCTTTGAAAAAAGAAAAAGATCCATTCCAACCCCAAATAATTAACAAAAAAAGGTGTAGAACAATTACTTGGTCTAGGAGTACCATATCTTAGTGCTATTGGAGCATTAATGTATCTTGCTAATCACACAAGACCTGATATAACATTTGCTGTTAATTTATTAGCAAGATATAGTTCTGCACCAACACAGAGGCATTGGAATGGTGTAAAGCTTATTTTTCGTTACCTCAGAGGTACTATGGATATGAGGTTATATTATTCAAATGTATCTAAACATGAACTGATTGGTTATTCAGATGCTGGATTTATGTCTGATCCACATGATGGAAAATCACAAACAGGCTATGTCTTTACATGTGGAGGTACAACTATTTCATGGAGATCTATGAAACAGACTATATCGGCCACTTCATCTAATCATGCAGAAATCCTAGCAATGTATGAAACAAGTCGAGAATGTGTGTGGTTGAGGTCGGTAATTCATCATATATGAACAACTTGTCAATTATCTTCCAGCAAAATGGTTCCAACAGTTTATATGAGGATAATACTGCATGTATTGCCCAACTTAAAGAAGGATACATCAAGGGCGATAGAATGAAGCATATTTCACCAAAATTTTTCTTTACTCGTGATCTTCAACAGAATGGTGAAATAGATATCCAGCAAATCAGTTCAAGTGAAAATTTGGCAGATTTATTTACCAAGTCACTTCCAGAAGCAATCTTTGAGAAGCTTGTCTATGGTATTGGTCTTCGAAGACTCAAAGATCTCAATTGATGTTATCAGGGGGAGTAATATTGATGTTGTCAACAGGGGGAGTTGATACACGTTGTACTCTTTTCCCTTATTTAGGTTTTGTCCCACTGGGTTTTCCTAGAAAGGTTTTTAATGAGGCAGCACTTGATAGTGTATCAATGAATGATGTACTCTTCTCTTTGGCTAGGTTTTTATCCCACTGGGTTTTTCCTAGTTAAAATTTTTAATGAGGCACATTCATAAATGGACATCTAAGGGGGAGTGTTATGAATATACTGATTATGTGGATGTCCATTGACTCCCGGTCTCCAAATATTACAAGATGACATGGGACCCGCGCATAATACCATGCATAGTAGTTTACTATTTGGTGGGACCCACACACAAAATTATACAACTCACGGGAATGCTTTCCCGTGAGTGTACAGTTATGTAATTAGGGGAATATTGCATCAAATGACCCAAAGTGGAAATTACACTAAAGGCCCATTTTCCTTTTATAAATAGAGGTTTTCTGTAAACATTCAAATTACACTGGAATGAGAACTTCTCTCTACTCTCTCTCTCTCTCTAAAATCTCTTGTTCTTATATTTATTTTTCATCAGTTTTATATTAGGCATATGTTTTTATAGAGCTTGATATATTGCCACATACACTGTTTAAGATTATATTTTATTATCCATTCAACTTTTAATAACTTGTTGAGATTACAAAATTATTTATATGATAAAATTTAATAAGGTCGGCATTGCATTATACCGATGAACATGAGACCTGAGTTATATTATGTACAGTAGCTAGTAAAACTTATTATGTAGAATTTTTTTAATTGATATTATTGTAGTGTCAAAGAGACGTAATTATTGTTTTAATAAATTTGTTTAAGTTGTTTTTAATATGCAAAAATTGTTAGAATTAAAAAATATACAAAAACTGTATGGGCCTGCATATAGCTTTAGAGAAGTCATATTAATACTTTTTTTTTTGTATAAGAAAAACTTTTTGTTCTTGTTGATTTTATTTTGATCGACCGACCTATGAAGTTAGCCATCCAATCACATCGCAGTGTTTAAAAACTAGTGATGAACGAACCATGCTTTTTTTTTTTTTTTTAATATTCAAACTCAAAAGTAAGAGTAAGCCTACCCTATAAAAAGTAATAAAGTGAAAAAAAAAGTATAAAACATTACAATAGGGCAATATAATTTGAACATAAAGAAGTCATAATATATATATATATATATATATATATATATATATATATATGGTTGATGAATCGTGCAACTCTCTATAAACTGAACTTTAAGTTTTATATTTGACGATTCACCCAAATTTGATAAACCTCATTCAAACAATGTTAAAGAAATTATTAGATTATTTGAAGTGGCGGTCCTTGACAGATATTCCTGTCATTCAGATATTAGTTGGTCGGTTGATTTTTGGGTCTAACTTGTGGATTTTTGTGGCTCTATATAATGAATGTTCAACTTGTTCTCTTCAACCACATTTTAGTGTTTTTTTTTTTTTTTAAATAAAGACGGAAATTAAAGCCAAGGATAAAAGGGAGATAAATTAAGTGGATGGGAAGAATGACGCTTAGGACCAATAGACCACCCCATTCAATGGCATGGAAGAGAATCATAAGATTGTTTTCATTTTATTTTAAAGTATTCTCATTCGGACATAGTAAAATATAAGTCACTTTGTACCACCTCATTAAAATTAAGAAATATTGATAACTCATTAAATCCATTATGAATTGATTTTTCTTCCCCCCCCCCCCAAAAAAAAATCATTCAATGACCCCTAGGACCAATAGACCCCATTCAATGGCTTGGCTTCATTCTGGCCTCCTTCTTTGTCCACCATGTCCTTCGTCGGCCCTCGGTAGTTGTCTGAATGTGCTTGGTAGTATTTGATTGGAGTATCGATTGAAGGTTTTTAAAACAGTTTTTTAATTGTGATTTCCAATACACGAGGAAGCATTACTCTAATCTTATTTATAAGTCTATTTTGATAAAAAATTTTGATCCTTATTATTAGTCTAATTTTAGAGTAATAAATGTATTTTTTACATTTTTACCTTTATTAATTGCAATAAATAAAAATAATTTATTCATGTTGACTGTTGGAACCAATCATAGATAAGGGAAAAATTGGAAATTTAGTCCATAAGTAATGGGTCAACTAAGGGTGGAAATAAGCCAGGGGTTTATGGCCTGACCTGTTAAAAGCCTAGTCAGGCTAAAAGGTCAGGCCAAGGCCTCTTATAAGGTCTGTTTTCGCTTAACAGGCCAGCTCAGTCCTGATAAGAGGCCTTTTAGGCCTATCAGGCCGGTTTTTTTATATTATTAATATTAATTTATGTAATTTTGGCATGTTTTCAGTCTGTTTAAAGTAGGCATGTTTTTCGGCTTGTGGCCTATTAGCTTAATTAATTAAATAATAATAATATAAAAAAATTATAAAATTTAATTTTTTTTTAAAAAAAAACAGGCCTCTTAACAAGCCACAGGCCAGGCTAGGCCTGTATACAGGTCAGACCCAGGTCGAAAAATATGCCTGTAACAAGTCATTGGCCAGGCTTAGACCAGTATGTTACAGAAAAAGCTTGGTCTGTTAAGGGTGAAGCTTGACCTGGTTTGGCCTATTTCCATCTCTATCATGTGTTTTCTCTTAAGGCGTCATAATCTTCTTTAGATTTATTGTAGCTTCTTCCTTGAGTGACCTCTGTCAATTTTGCTCAAGCCAAGATAGAATTGTTATCTTATTCTTCTCCTTTTTCTTGTTGTGAATATTGTAACTGACAAAGAAAGAAGTCTCATGTAACTCAATATTTAGAATGCTCTACTATATAATAAAATGTGAGATTAAGTTTGTAAAAATGCTAATGAGAAGACTCTTTAAACTGATCGTTATAGCTTTAATGTATTTTAATTAACTTGTTTTAACGAAATTAAATGGTTTTGAACATTATTAATTCTTATTTTGTAATTGTCACCATTAAGTCGTCTTTAATTATCATTATAATTGCACAACGATCACATATTTTCACCTATAAAAGATAATGCTTGGCATATGGTTCGATACAACCAAGATCCCTAAGCTCATCTTCTATCTTTTCTTCTGAGTTACACTATTATCTTTCTGCTATTCTGTTGAGTTCATTTCATCCCACATGGTGAAGGTGTAGTTTCCTAATTTATTAGGGGTTAAGGAATATCTCCTAAAAATAGTGCGGCGCTATACAAAGTGTATATTTATTGTGTTTCTACGTACAAATACTGCCGCTAAGTACGATGCAAGATACTGAGGCCAACACTTGTATGCCTCACCATCGCGAATAAAAAGGGGAAGGCAAGAGTAGTGGAGATGGTGAACAACTCAATAGGAATGAAGGTGATGATGGATGAATGAGGTTTGCATGGGGATTAAAATAGAAATTTGTGAAATATTAGAAGGACAGTATGGTCCTAAAATGTTCTATCCCTAGGTGTATTTCGGGTGTCAAACCAAGCAAAACTCTAATTACCATACTATCCATTGAGCCTAGAAAGCGAAGGGAATGGACTCGGCAGCTTATCCTCCACACTGATTTTTCTCTATGTGCCCGTTACGTTTGTCTCAGCAACACAAAACGAGAGTTTCGCTTGTTATAGGACTTGACCAAACATCCAAGCTGCTTGGCTGCTGAATCGGGCGTTCACATTTTATGCCCATCCTCTTATATGTTTCTTACGTTCTCATCTCTTTAATTTTGAGGTGGGGGCATTTTTTATTTTTATATACTTTATTTATTTAGATTAAATTATATGTTGCATCTTGAAATATTTTTTCACGCAATATCTTAAATTAATTAATTTTTTAGTTTTGCGTCTGCAAAATATTTCTCCAGTAATCTAGTATCTTGAAATTTTTTTTCAGTTGCACTTAATATCTGAAATATTTTTTTAATACTCAGTATCTTAAAATAATTAATTTTAGTGCATGGAGTTTTTTTCAAAAAAAAAAATTATTTGATAATGTGCAATGTAAGGATGAGTATGAAATGTGAATTCCCTAATTCGGTACACCATACTTTTTTTTTGGGAAAATTCTCCCCAGGGCCCAATTAAGTAAAAACATTTCAAAAAAGGCCCCAACAACTTTCATTTGTCAGAAAAGGTCATAGGGCCTTTTCTGATATTATTTCAAAAGGCGCTAACAACAATATCAGTACCTCATTAATAACAAAATCAGTATCCGTTAACTACAAAATCAGTATCCATTAACAACTATATCAGTATCTGTTAACAACTATATTTTTGTGAAATAATACCAGAAAATGCCCTGATATGTGAAAGTTGTTAGGATATTTTTTGAAATTTTTTTGCTTAATTGGGCTCTGGGAAGGATTCCCCCCCTTTTTTTTCATGCCTTCCTTGTTAGGCTATGTTTGGTTTGAGGGGAGGGAATGAGAGGGAAAAAATCTTTTGGGAGGACATTTGCCAAATTGCCATTAATGAAAAGAATATTCCTTTTTATTAAGAGTATATTTTAAAAATATTGAAAAATTTCTATGGGTAATTTTATAAAGATGAGAGAAAAAAATTTCTCTCTCCATTTTTCCTCCCACTCCCTCTCCTCCCTGTCCCCCAAACCAAACATAGTGTTAGTGTTAGACTAACTCACTCAATATCAATCTCGAAAAGCAATTAATAAAAGAGTAAGTACAAACTAAATTAATAAAAAAAAAAAAAAGAGAGAGAGAAGGTCCAAATCTATGAGGACAGCCCAAAGGACTCGGATTCAAGTGTACGGGGAAACTAATTTATATTTTAGAGCTTGACTCACACAAATTTTAAACACAGTCATTTTTAATGTATCGTATTGATTTCTTGGTCTAGTAGTATGGACACATTTTTACAGATTACTAATGATCTTTCCATTGATTATTGTTGGATTTTGGGCTGGCCATTGATGGGCAGATAATTTAGAGGAGGGTCCAATAACAGTTAATTAATTAATAATAAATCCCTGGAAGAGCTGCTGTACATCTAGTCAACAGTACCTTATATAGGATTGCCTTCCAATACAAGGATAGATGTATTTAGCAAAAAATAGAGGTATAAACTAACTCACTCTCATATAACAAAGAGGGCTAGATAACTCACTAATTATGAGTGACATTTTCAATTTAACCCTTATTTTTAAACGGTTCCAACTTTCAAGAGTTAACATGAATAATTTTTTTTTATTAGAATTAATAGGGGTAAAATTGTAAAAATTAGATTTATTACTATGAAAGTGAACTTATGATAAAAACTAACATTTATATTAAAAAATGACTTATAAATATGATTAGAGTGATAAATCTTAAATTTACCAACCAAGATGCATATATTGTCCACTAAAGGAGTCAGCTTCTCACAATATGATAAAGCAAGATTTGAATCCTTGTTAAAAGGTTTACCCATATTTCATACCTAACAATATCTTGAATATGATTGATTCCACTTTATGTTCCTAGAATAGTCATGTAAAATAATGTTTTAGAAATTGTTTCAGAAAAAAATTTAAAAATATTTTGGAATCATAATTTTTAAAAACATATAGAACTGTGACGTGAAGGGTGAAAGCACAATATTCTTTTTATTAGCATGATTGTCATCAATGAAAACACAATATTCTTTTTCACTTCTCTACTTTTGTTGGACAAAAGACTGCAACATATTAAAAAGACGTTTTATGTTTTTTCAAGAACAACTTCTAATTCTTTTATATTTTTAGAACGTGTAAAAAACACATTTTCAATATTTTTATGTTTCTATTAAAAAAAAAAAACTGTTCTGAAAACCTCAAAACGAACAATTAAATATTTGAGCAACTATCTATAACATGTCTGTCTAAGCTCATTTCTCACCACTTGCTTCTGATTTAGCCTACTACTAGACACATTCTCAAATGTGCTTCTAACTTTTTTTTTTTTTATAATAAAATTTTAGAAAAAAGGTTGGGTTTATCCACGATCCAAGGGTAGGGCGAACTCCCCTTCC
This sequence comes from Acacia confusa, assembly GCA_037074495.1. Lineage (NCBI taxonomy): Eukaryota > Viridiplantae > Streptophyta > Magnoliopsida > Fabales > Fabaceae > Acacia > Acacia confusa. The sequence goes on along the minus strand of CM073502.1, from coordinate 37,027,433 downwards.
TCCTAGGTGATACCAATATTGGGCAGGGTAAGCCGTCTATTACCCTCAAGCATTTACTTAAGCACCTAGGAGTTAGGATGCCTCTCCTAACACCTTGATCAACTCCAGAATCAAACACTCTCCTTTTAGTGAGAATGTCTAATCCTTTTACCAGTTGAGCCCTAAGGTAAATGTGCTTGTAACTTTTAAGACTGCTTTTGTGCTTGTAACTTTTAAGACTGCTTTAATGAGTGCTTTTGAGCCTCTTTGTATAGACATCTTGGGTCGCCAAACAGACTTCCCATTTACGCGTTTGGGGTTTAAGATTTAGCCCAAATATGGCATGGCTTAATGGGCCAGAGAACTCTTCTTTAAGTGTTATAAGCCTGTCAATCTATACAACACAAATGTTGGCTTATCTTCTTCTTCGTCGTGGTGTTGTTTTCTTAATTGCCAGCAAGTGCTGGCTTATCTGAAAACAAGACAATACCAATTATCAACAGGATTGGGTCTATTTGTTGTGTCACGTGATCGAGATTAACATCAGTGCTTTGGTTCTGTGCAAATTTCAGGTACGCACGAAATTCTTAAGATAAAAAATACTCTTCATTTATTAATATAAGATATATTTATCTATTTTAATTATATTTAAAAAATTAGTTAAATTAGTTAAGATATTGTCTATTGTTTAAAACACTATACTCATCTCCCTTAATTTCTTAATTCTCTCTTCTCCTTAATTATTGTTGAAGAAGCATTAATGTGGTAAATTAGAAGAAAAATGAAAATTATAAAAATTATGTTTTATATTTAATACCAAGATCAATTCTCCAAATATGTCTTATATGGAAGACCAGATGAGTACTACTCTCTGTATTTTTTTTTTTTTTGAGAAAAATAGAAAAATGTCGACGTTTGAGTTACGTGGACAACAAACTTGATTAGTCTATCCCATTTCCAAGAAAAAGACCTGATTAGTTTCTAACTAATACTACTATTATAGTTCTAAATTCATAATCAACGGCCGTGGGATGTACGGTTTTGTTAGTTTTGTCTTTCAGTCACTGATAATGCTCCCCCACAAATTTTTATTTGGTCTAAAACGAATCCGGCCCACTGTCTAAAACAAATAGCGCCACGTCAGCAATGTTTTGGATCAGCATCATCACCAACACCAACACCAACAACGCTTGTTGCTCTCTGGTTTCTCAGAGCTCACTCCCTCACCTCTCCTTCCTGCTAAAATTGCTAATCCTCTCTCACTCAACCTTCACGCACACACACACACACACTCTCTCTCTCTTTCTTCTTCCTTCTTCATCCATGGAAGTAAGCCTCACTTCCAATCACTATACTCTTAGTTTGACCTCACGTTCTCCTTCTGCCTTCTCTCTTGCGAGTCTCCGATCCATCCGTACGCAATTCCTCGGTTGTTCTCATAATCTCAGGCCTCCTGGACGTGTTCGCTCTAGAAATATTAAATGCAAGAAGTTGCAGCTTCTTCAGCTCCATTCTCCTCGTTTTATCTTCAAAGCCTCTTTGAGTTCTCACTCCGTCGTTGTCGTGATCACCTTAGTTACTTTATCTGCCGTTTCTCTGTTCTACTATAATTACATCAAGAGAAAGAAGAACTCCAAAGAGGTATGCGGCCTAACACGTATGCTTTTTGGATTTGTTCTCTGCTAATATTTTGTTGCACTGGATTTAAGCACTGGATTTCTTCGTGCTACTTGAAATTGGTCTTAAGTTCAGATGATATGCATTTATCTTGTGGCATTCTGCTTTAGTTTTTTCTTTTTAAAATTTTCTTTTTGCACCATGTAGATATAGAACAATACTTGAGATGAGTTTCGAGACTATCCAATGTGCATGCTTGTACACTTTTCGAGATGTGTTCATAGTTGAAATTGTTACATATCATCCAGCTCAATCATAGTGACTATTAGTCATTTGTATGTTCTTAAGAGCTATTAAAAATTTAATTATGACATATTTATAACTTGATGAGATTGATAAATTCTCCGGTTATCTGCATTTAGTGCTAATAGATGGAGCTGCGTTGGTAGTGTTCCATGATTGAATTTTCTTCAATCATAGGTGGTTGGATCATTCTATATAATTACTTTCATTCTAACGTTGACACTGTTTTAGATACTGGAACACCCGAACTTTGCATTATCACAGCAAGGAGGTAATATTGGGAACCAGGCCATCGAAAGTCAGATTCTTTGCTTTCAGGAATTTCAAGGGGAGAACTTGCTAAAGGAAATTGGAATATTGGAGGATAAATCTGACAGAGAAAACCATGATTTTGAGGGCAAAGAGACCCAACTAACATATTGCGCATCTCCTATGGTTCAAGAAGAGGCTGTTGTGACTGAGAAATTAGAGTCACCTTCTGATGTTCTAACCTCTAGCGTTAACACTACTTCATCTTCAAACACTTCCAAGGTTGTAGATGAATCTCATTTGTCCGTGGAATTCCAATCAGGTTCTTTTGAGCCTCTATCTTTTGCTGCAGAGATGACTGAATTACAAGTGGAAGAAACAAGAGATAGAACTCGCTCTGATCCTGAGTTTCCTGTAATCACAAATAAGCATGAGCATACTGCTTCTTTTGATCCTTTAAACAATGAATTCACAATAGTGAAAGATCATGCTAAAGAAAAAATTGAACTTGGTCACATCGATGTTCTAGTTGGTGAATCTGCTAGGCAAGAACTGTACATGTTTTATCAGGTCAACATGTCTTCAACAGGATCCATGTCATCACTGAATGGTTTAAAATCACCACTTTCTCATGCTTTGTCCATGAAGAGAAAAGAATTGAAATCGACAATGGCGAATAGTGCTTTAAAAGGACCAGAATTATTAAAAGAGGTTTCTCTAGATATTTCAGGTAACAACATTAAAGAATATATAACGCCATCTTGTTTCATTGATAGTATAGATGACCAAACAATTATACAATATCAATATAGGCTGTTAAAATTTAGAGCTAATTTTGGCGTACCCGATGTTTGTTGAATTAGACAATATTGAAGGAGTGGAACCAAGAGCCAGTTGCAAAGAAGGGTATTCCCAGCAGAACGGAAGTCATTCCTTGAGTAAGCGCAACAGATCTCTGAGCAACAGGGGAAAAACTGATTTGGACCAGAAAAGTAGTAACGAACTTCTTCCCCAGAATTCTGACTCAATCAGGGAGTATGTTGATAAGGAAAATGTTCATTCTCAACATCTTAGAACATATAATTCTTTGCTAAATGATGGAAGGTAATCTATTATCCCTCGCATAAACACTACAGAGCTTATGCTTGTCTCGTGTCTATCTTATAATTGACGATGATGTGCATCCTAATTTCTTTTGCTTTAGCTTTCAAGCTTGAAGAGCTTATCCAAAAGTTCATTGAATTTTTTAGGTTACATGAATGTGTTGAATTGCTTAAAGATATGGAAATGAAGGGAATTTTAGACATGACTAAGGTATATGCATCTTTCAAGCTGTTACTTGATATTACCTTAATTTAGTTTCTCATGTTCTAAATTTACTGGACATAGGTTTATCATGCAAAGTTCTTTAACATCTGCAAGAGACAAAAGGCTGTTAGAGAAGCTTTTGATTACATTAAGCTTATTCCAAATCCAACATTGAGCACATTTAATATGCTCATGTCTGTGTGTTCTAGCTCTCAAAATTCGGAAGGTAAGTTCATTTTCACCATCTTTTTACTGTGCTCTTACAATTAATCTGTTTCCACTTCATGAGATTGGATTTGTGTATGTAATTAGAGGCTTTCCAAGTGCTGAAGCTTATTCAGGGGGTTGGATTCAAACCTGATTGCAAACTCTATACCACTTTGATATCAACATGTGCCAAGAGTGGTGAAGTTGATCAGATGTTTGAGGTATGAAATCTTCTTTCTTGGAAATTTTGATTGATTACCATAATGTGGTGATATATCTTTTTATCTGCTCTTTATCTATTTAATGTGCTTATTCTTCTACGTAGGTATTTCACAATATGGTTAATTCTGGAATTGAACCTAACGTCCATACCTATGGGGCACTTATTGATGGTTGTGCTAGAGCTGGGCAAGTTGCTAAAGCATTTGGTGCTTATGGGATACTGAGGTCTAAGGTACATCAGTTTCAACATGATGCTTTAGCAAATATCATCTTCAGTGATACTAATTGAGTACCCTATGACCTAAATCCTCTTCTTTGCCAGCAGATATTGTTGTATGACATCTGACTTTAATATTAATTAATTTACATGTTCATATGATGTTTGTATGCAGTAGAAATTGAAGCCAGATCGTGTTGTATTCAATGCACTTATAGCTGCATGTGCTCGGTCTGGAGCAGTGGAGCGTGCTTTCGATGTTTTAGCTGAAATGGCTGCAGAATTGCAACCTATTGAACCAGATCACATAACTATTGGTGCATTAATGAAGGCATGTGCAAATGCTGGTCAGGTATGGTTTCTTTCTCTGTTCTCTGCCCCTTAGTATGCAATGATGGCTGGGTTAATGTCGGTCATCACTTTTTATTGTGTTTATATATGCTGTGTTTTTATTCATGGTACTTCATATCACAGTAATGTTCTTTCTATAGGTTGAACGAGCTCGAGAAGTGTATAAGTGGTTAGACCAATATGGCATAAAGGGAACTCCAGAGGTCTACACTATTGCCATCAATGCTTGCAGCCAAACTGGAGATTGGGAATTTGCATGTGATGTATACAGTGACATGATTGGGAAAGGGGTTTTCCCAGATGAGGTACACTGCTGACATTTTTTCTTCAGACCCTGAATAATTTGCATCTTTTATGGTTTTAGAAGATAATTATGTCTTTTGTTCGTGTGGCGGTATATGGAGTGGATTCTTGCAGTTAGAGTTTTCTCCTCAATACCCTCAATTTACCTCTCAAATCACTTTATGATCATGCAGATGTTTCTAGGTGCACTAATAGATTTTGCTGGACATGCTGGAAAGCTAGATGCTGCCTTTGAATTCCTACAAGAAGCTCGTAACCAAGGAATAAATATTGGAAAAGTGTCATACGGCTCTTTGATGGGAGCCTGTAGCAATGTATGTATAATCAAGGAAATTTTCTTTTGAGTTGGTTAAAAGAGATGACGTACTGAGCATTGTGTAGTATGTGATGTAGTTGAAATATGAAATCAGTAAAATTGTTCTAAAAATAGTTAAGCATATTCCAAACTATTAAATTGAGAACTGTTTCAGACTTATATTTTTATAATAAACTGTCTGTCCCCTCTAAAGTCAATCCTTGCAGCTGAAATCAAGGTCTGTCTATCCTTTTTCCTGGTTTTCTTTGAATTTGGATCCATATAAACCTGACAGTGGAAGTAAAGGAGACTGAAACAGAGTGGGGATGCATGGTATAGTAGAGTGGGTTTGATTTATGGACTTGAACAAAATAGAGTTTGAATTTTGAATTACCATTCCTGGACATTAGACAAAATATATTATTTTCTTTTTTTGAATCATTACTAACATAAGTTGTGGGAGCTTTAATTTTTTCAAGATTTGTATATTAGTGATTCTTCCAGGGGATTAGTTGCAGTTTCGATTTGACTATAATTCTCAGGGTTTCTAGTATTCTTGTATATAATTTTAGTTAACAAATGTTTATGGATTATGGGTGTCAGAGTTAGGAAATATTATTTCATTTACTGTAGACACTGTAATCATATGGATCAGAATAATTATAATAAGCCATAATTGTAGAGACTCCTGCAATATGCATATGTATATAATTTTTTTCTCATAGAAGTGAAATTAAGTTTTTCAGCCATTCCCTTCTACACAGGATATTATCTTTACAGTGGAAATTAAGATGCTTGATTTTTCAGTTAGTGTTTCTTGTTTTTCTGAATAAATCCGAAGCTAAATTTTGAAGAAAAGTGAATCTAAGCTTTCTGAAGTTCAGAACCCTGAGAAAGACACTTTGATAAACTAATAGCTTTGGAAATAAGTATGATCTAAGTCAAAGCAGAACCTCATTAACATTTTCCCACACGTTTTTTGTTTTCTTGGTTCGGTTGTTCCACTGCTACATTGAATTCATAATGCTAAAAAAAGTGGTACTGACCTGCGTAACTAATGTTCACTCCAGACTGGAAATTGGGAGAAAGCATTAGAGCTATATGAGGATCTTAAGTCCTGTAAAATGGTGCATAGTGTTTCAACAGTGAATGCTTTGATCACTGCTCTGTGTAAGTGGAAATGTTTTTTATACTTCTTACTATAGTTTACTAACCGTGACAACTGTGATGAAAAGGAAATTTGTTCATAAAATTACAAGCCTATCCTGCTGTTTAGGTATCATTGTTTATTGAATTTAATTATGTTCTTCCAAGATAGAATCAAATTAGAAAGAACAGATTTTGTTCCTATAATTGTGACTTTGTATGAAGAGAAGAGAAGATATACTGAGTGGTGGAAAAAGAAAAATTATTTTAACGTTGATCAAAGAATTTATTTTTGTTGAGCAAGAAAAAGATGTTTGATAACAGTTCTGCTTTACCTCTGTTACATGGACGTGAGAAAAAAGTTTCATAGCTGCTAAGTCATTTTTTCTGTCCTGGTTTTTTATGGAGTTTGAGTATTGCTGTATGATTTACATACTTGATTCTAACTAACATTGTGAGAGTTCCCTACAGGTGATGGGGATCAATTTCACAAGGCTATGGAGGTTTTGTTTGAAATGAAAGGATTGGGCCTATGCCCAAACAGTATCACATACTCAATACTCATAGTTGCAAGTGGGAAGTAAGTGATCTGAGAAGATTCCATTGTCTAATATCTGCGGACTTTTTCATCAGATTTTCTGTTTTGCCTGCTCCCATGTAGAAAGGACGATCTGGAAGCTGCTCAAATGCTCCTATCTCAAGCCAAAATGGACGGTGTTCCCCCTAATCTTGTCATGTGTAGATGTATAATCGGTGAGTGATTGAGTTTGATTAATTTTTCTTTCTAGACCTTTATTTTCTTTGTCAGCTAAATCAATTTTTTATTGCTTCGAAGACATCTGAAAACGTTTCTTAAAATATTGTTTTTACTTGATATGAATCCCAAAACTTCCATGCTTGTCCATTAGTTAATGTAATTGTGATATATTGGTAGATAATTGCTCTATAGGCAAGGTATTGGTGTTTGAAATATTAGATCCTTAGTGCACCCCTTAATTTTAGCTAAAAGATTATTAGCCTTACTCCTAAGGAAAATTTATAATAAAAAGATGGTTTGGAGAAAATTTGCTGAAGAGTTGTTCATTGAGATCTACGTATCGACGAAGAGCAGAAACAAAGAAATGGGAAAGAGAACTGAGAATTATTCCTAACAATACCCTCAGAAGGATTCAGGAGTCATGATGAACTCTCATCCCTCCCCATTTTTTTTAAATGAATAGTCTATTTATGAATTATTGATAAATATTGTCTAACATTCAAATCATGATCAGTGCGGCTTGCAGCTGGTTATTCATGGGTTTAGCCCTTAGATCTCTATGGACTTTTGATTATTTTTCATCTCCAAGCTGTACATGTATTTCGCGTGGAGAATTCCCTGATTTACATATTCTGATTGAACTTTGATGTTTTTGAAAGGGATGTGCTTGAGGAGATATGAGAATGCTTGCAATGTTGGTGAGCTATATTTTGACTCAAGACAGCCGCATGTTAATAATAAATGGTATTCATCCCCCAAAGTCTGCAATTTTTTCCTTGTTAAACCTTATTCTGTCATTACTGGATATGAAGGAAGATAGATCATATCATTTCTAAGTTCAGGTATATGCAGAATACTAGTTTGGATCTTGAAAGTCTCACATTTCTACACCTATTTATTTGATTTCAACGTTATCCATCTTTTCAAATTTATGTACTCCCTCTCTAGTAAGAAAAGTATACATTTTTATCGGATATGATCAGATGCCTTTTTCATTATGATCACTAATTAGCTAAGGCTCCTCTTCTAGATGATTTTCTTCATTAATTTATTTGGATTTCGGCTCTTAGGACATCACTGGCCTTAATGGTGTATCGAGAGATGATTAGAGATGGTACAGTGCCTACTAGTGAAATTCTGTCACGAATTTTTGGATGCCTGCAACTCCCTTATGATACCTCTTTGAAAAATAATCTTATTGAGAGCCTAGGAGTAAGTGCTGAAACTTCAAAACACTCAAACCTCTGTTCGTTGATTGATGGATTTGGTGAATATGATCCTCGTGCTTTTTCGCTACTTGAGGTGAGTAGGAAGCTAAAGTTTCTAGTTCTATTCACATCCTTGCTCTCAAGTATTGCAAACAGAACCTGGACTATTGCTTGATGCTGAAATTATTTTGTAGGAAGCTGCTTCTCTTGGAATTGTTCCATTCGTATCTTTTAAAGTGAATCCTATTGTTGTGGATTTAAAGGAATTGCACAATTTTACCGCTGAGGTGAGCTTTTCTTTCTAAATGCTGGTGACTGGTGCATTGGCTATGGCTGTTACATAAAAGGTTGCATTTTTAATTTAAAAAAATATTTGACATTCCAGAATCATTTGGCATATGATTATGCATAAGATAAATACATTTTATGGGCAGAAAGATTATTTTTACCTTTTCTGTTCATTACTGTATCTAGAGATGTAAAAGTAGCAATTAACCATTTCAATAGCCTCAGTTGTTCTCTAGTTACTCTCATTGGTGTTAATTCACTTGTGGCTCAAACAAATGTTCTGTGATTGTGTGCCCTGTGCAGTATCCTTAGGTTTTATTTCATAGTGGCCTCCTTTTATGGTTTTTTGAGAAAATTATATCTACCTTTTTTTTGCCATTATTATAATTTACGAATCTGCTAAATAAATTTGCAATGATTTTCTTAACTTCTAGTTGCATGCCTTTTTATGCATAACAAATGTTTCCACAAAGATGTGCAAATGTGAACATGTGGGCGCATGCAAAAGCTAGATATACATGATGCCAAAATTGTTTAGTCAACCTACCTAAAATCACTTAAAATTTTACCAGGTATACCTCCTAACTGTTTTGAAAGGTCTCAAGCATCGGCTTGCAGCAGGTAATTGTTCTATTTCAATATCATAGCGTCACTATTGATTATTAGAGCTTCTATAAAGTTTTCCTTCATAAAATGATGTTTCCTCTTGTCATTTTTGCATTTGTTTCTGTTCTGATTCTTGTGTGGGATCAATCGATGGTTTCAGTTTTAAATTAACAAAAACTTGAAAAGTTAAAGCATCTGAAGAGTTTTTTTAATGATAATTTCATCTCCTCTTTTGACTTTTGAAATGTAAAATAAATCTTTTAACATTATTAATTTCATTAATTGTATCAATGCAGTGGATAAATCTTTTCCAACATATACTGAAACAACCAGCTGCCTTCCTCATTCTTTGTTTGAAATCTTTTGCAGGCACTTGGTTACCCAACTTAATCATCTTATTTCCTGTAGAGAAAACAAAAGTTGCAACTTCCAAGGGGGAGAGACTTATTGACGTTTCAGGAAGGTGAGAGTGGTCAATTACAATTTCACTCTTATAATTAATGAAGTTAATAAATTGATTGCATATTCTAAAATATTTTCATGTTTCATTTTTTACTGTAATATTTTCTTTTCTTGACTCGAAAAACAATGTTAAGATATTTTCATGGCTCTGATGCAATGTTTTGGTTTGACAGGGTTGGCCAGGCAGTCACAGCACTGTTGAGAAGGCTGAGAATACCATACCATGGCAGTGAATCATTTGGAAAGATCAGAATTAATGGAGCAACTTTGAGAAGATGGCTTCAGCCAAAACTTGCATCTCCTTTCAGTGAAAAGCCAGGTGACTTTGGCTTGTCACAGTCACGACTTGGCAAAGGTATCCGTCTTCAACGGCGAAACATTCGAACCAGCCATCTGTCCTTGGATTAAGAGTACACCTGTATGTAAATTCCTGGCAGAAGACAACCTTGGTTGTCTGATTTTTTCACCTTAGATAGACCAGGGTTCCTTCTCAGGCCTTCCTATTCATGCCCCCAACTTTAATAATCTGTCACTAGAAGTTGATTGCTCCTTTATCCTAATGGAATTCTTCCTTAAATGTTTGAACCAACAAAGCAACTAGACTGAACCCTATAATATGCTGAGGCCACTGAAGCAAGGAGTGGAGAAAGTGAAACTGTGTCAGCAAATTTCACTTTGATGAGCAATGACTTCCACCGTAGACGTCAACGGCTGCTTATGATTTGCCTTCAGATTTGGCCAAGGTCTTTGCAATGCGGATTATATACATTTACGACTATAGAGATGTTGATGTATATGCTGTTGCTACCATTTTGGCAAGAACTTCATATGTAGACTGTAAAGAAAACTTAGCAAAGTGATTATTTTAGATGATTTTTATGTGGTGTAAGTTCTCTGTTATGATTCATCATCCAACCCAAAAGCTAGATTTAGCCCTTCAAATGCTTACAATATTATTAAAACCATCTCGTTTGCCCATTTTAAAACTGAAAATTATAGGGTGGAAAAAGTGGGAAAATTGCACCATGTAATGTAAGTACCAACTAAATGATATCTGAAATTGAGAGAGAAATTTAGAGATCAGTTGTATTTAATTAGAGAAGCAGAAGTTACATTTGTTATAGGAGACTTTGCTTATGGATATAAGCAAAAAAGAGAGAAAGAAAGAAAGAGGAAATTTATACAATATAAAGCATCTTCTATCTGTAACAAGATAGAAGAAAAAACCCATGAAGGGAGAAAAAGGGGAACGACTCAGTTATCGATATTGAAAATGGTAAATCTTTCACGAAGCTTGGAGTTGGGAGGTTAGATTGATGAATGCATCTTCTTTGCAAGGGATTGTGAGGCCACCCATTGGATGATTAAAGCCAAACTCTTCCTCAGCTCTATTTAACAGATCAAGAAATGAAGGATGGTTCAAGTATGATATTGGAACCACAAATCTTTTCCTCTGAAACTCCCCAACATAAACAGCTATATGCCCCTTGGGAACATTGGACTGGTTTCTGCCATGAAGATACTGTGACTTGAGGATTTGCTTTGCTCCAAGCACCATAGAAGGAAGACGAATACCCATGATGATCACTGGCCAAAGAAAGAAAGATCCAAACTCTTTTGTGGAGAAGAAGTGGATTGAACTGTGTAGGATTTTGGTGTTGATTGATGAAGAAGAAGATGAAGCCTCAGTGTCGTGGTTGGTTTAGATTTATAGACTTGCAGAAAGGGTCAAGAATCCAGATTAGGTGACTGCAAGTTGAGTTGGCTTCCAAAAAGTGTGGGACCCACTTCCTGAAATTCATCAAAGCACTCACATGGGCACATGGCTCAGCTCAGCTCAGCTCATTCATCTCTCAACTTAGCTTCAATATATTTATATTTATCCTACTCAGCATCCAACTCAGTTTAGTCAGAAAGGCTAGCTTTTGTTGTAACGGAGTCATAGCCACCTCGAGAAAAAGAAGAGATATGACTCTCGTTATTACTATGTTGCAACAAAAGCTAGTCTTTCTGACTAAATTGAGTTGGATGATATTAGCCTTTATGTGATGGCTTAAACTAAAATTGAGTGTCGTTTCAGAAATATTTTCAGAAATATTTTTCTACAAGTCAGAAATAAAACCTATCTCACATATTTATCTTATAAATAGTAAAAGTTATTCCTAACACATAAGTGTGTGGACATGTTTTTAGAATAAGTTGGGATTTTCAAAACTTGCAAGTACTTTTTATACTGTGTGATCTTTATAGGAAAAAAGGGAAATGAAAGGAGAAATTACTAATATATCCTCTTTTACAAAATTTATTACTTATGTGCAACATATCTATATAGTAGGGGTAATTTTTCCAACTGTATACAATTTATATTCAATTTTATGCAAAACGAAGGGCGATATGTTGCATATAATGGAAAGAATTACATCTTCACTAAAATACTTGTTCAAGGAGTGGGTTCTCAAGTACCCTGAAAAAACTGATGAAAGTTCACTTCATAATGTGTTTTAAGTAAGCTCGTGAAGAAAACTTTTTCTTCAATTTTAATTCACTTGAGACTTGTTTGGGAAAATGGTGGGTACTGAAAAGCATGGTAGGAAGCGAAAAGCGAGTAAAATAAGGTATTTGATTTGATTTTTTTTTTTAAATGGATTTTTAAGACAAAAGTTACTTTTAAAAAGAAGTCACTAAAACCTACTTTTCATAATGTAAATACACTTCTACCATCTCTAATCACTACAAAAAAATCATCATATTAGAGATAGAAATTACCGACGGAATTCTATTGATAATTTATTTTACAATAGGAATTACCGATGGAATTCTGTCAGTAATTAATTTTGTGACAGATTTATAACGAGAATTACCAACGGAATTCCAGTCATTTCCGATAGATGTTTTCCATCAGTAATTCCGTCCTTGATCAAGTGTTTTTTTTTAGTGAATCCAAACATATATTACATTTCTAATTTGACTTTTATCTTATCTTAATTTAAGTAAGGTTGTGAAGAAAACATTTTCTACGATCTTGGTTCACATCATCATGCGTTTGTTAAGTACAGTTGTGAAAAAAAAAAACATTTCCCATAACCTCTAGATTAAGTGACAACATCATGCACTATTGTTTCAAGGCTTATCCTCATGATTAGTATCTTTATATAAAATATTTTTAATTATTCAGAAAGCAACTTGTAATTAATCTCGATTGAAGACGGTTTTTTACAAGTATAACCCTAGGTTATCTATGCATTAGTGTGTGTTCTGCTATAAGAACACAAGTGTCTAGCCTAATGGACTAGTATATTGATATATGATCGAATAGCTCCCTCCTAAGTATTTAAGGATGAGATACCCATGAGAATAGAAGATCACTGTGTACAAATATGAAGCCTTTCGCTAAAATGAGGTGGGGTGTGTGCACAATGTAGGTCATATTGTAAATAAGAGAGAGCTTATAATATGTGTACTTTAGGGTTTACCCTCTATTTATAGAATGTACCTTAGAGTTATGGTCTAAACTGTTGTCTCTTGTGTTTCCAAACCTAAATGTTGTGTAATCACATTTTTGTCATATCAATTGCCTCTTATTGGATCATACCTTGGATGAGCACAATATTTGAGTAGATAACAGTGTGCTTGGCTCATTGATTTAGGGATATGTCATAAAGAAAAAAGCATTTTTCTGTCATTACAATATGGTATTCTCATCCCTTTTTTTAAAAATGTTTTTTAAACAATTATAGAGACGCGGTCCTCCGCCACATCAATACGGTACATAAATAAATAAATGAATGAGTAGAATTTTGTCCATCAAGTACTTTGATTCGTCGAATCCTGGTTCATGAGATTTATTAACGTGCTCTTTATATTATAGAACTGTTGAATTCAGAATTTTTATTTGGCAGTGCGTGGAAGAGGACTTAGAAGTCTGAATGGCATCAACGCATGTGCTAGATGATCTAAGCTGAAGCAAAAATAACCAGAAAAACTAGTAGAATTATTGTAAAAGACAAGATTTTTAAATAAAAAAACTGGTAAAATTATTGTTTTGCAAATTTTAGACGCCAAGAGAATATGCCTAGGAAATAGCAACCGATACATGGTGCAATGTATGTGTATCAGATTTAGAGGGCCAATCATAGTACTGATCTGGATAATAATCATCTGCTGATAGGAAGCCAAACTGTATCTTGGATATCTCTAATTATTTATGTAATTTACATTCAAAAATCAATTTTCAAATCAGATCATTTTCCATTTGACTTCAAAATAAAATTGTCAAACAAGCAACCCCATATCTTAATATGGGCATAATGCTGTCATATGTTGCCTTCAACAAGTCATTCAAGTCCTGTACATGAACCATGTTATACGTGACATTTACGGTTATCAACGTGATTTCCATGTCAGTTTCACCAATCTCAAGAAAAAATAATTAATGCACTTTAGAAACAAACAAGTGTCTTATAAAAAAGATCAAATATAATTGTAAGTTGATGTCTGATAATAAAAACCAAAAGGAGTACTACCCCTGTTATGTTGTGTAACAACCATTTAAATAATTTGATTTAGATTAAAAAATGTAGTTAAGTCAGTTATACTTAACATTAAACATATTTATCTAATTTAATTAAATAAAGAAAATTGGTTAAGTTAGTTAATATGAGAGGTTTTTTTAAAACACTCCAATTATTTTCCTTAATTCACTGTAACTCTCTTTTATTTGATTATTATTGAGGGACTATCACTAATATTAAATTAAGAAATAGTTTAATACAATTATTGTTCCCTCAAATTTATTATCATTTTAATTTTGGTTCCTCAAATTTCATTATGTTTAAGACATTAGTCTCTATAACTCAATTAAAATATAGATCATTTTACCCCTATAGGAACGAAAACCTATGATTTGAAACTTGATAGAACAAAATCAAAATGACAGTAAATTTGATGAACCAAAGATGATATTAACAGTTAACACATTAAGAAAATATTGACAAATATGAAAAATAAGTTTTATATTTATAATCAAGATCAAGTCTACAATTAGATCTTCTATTAATGACTAGAAGGAGTAATAAATATCATGCTACCTCCGATCTTAAATATAAGATCTGATTTATGAGTGAATGTTAGTCCTAAATATATGACGTATTTTCATTTTATCTCTTAAATTTATCTTCTTTTTTTCAAACTGATTCCTTTCCTTATAAATTTGATATGTAATCTAATAATAATATGTAATGAGAGAATATGTAATATACGTTTTTAATCTTCTCAAATTAGCTAACTACTCCCTTTAATCTTATATATAAGATCTCAATAAACTAATTACATGATTTAAGAAAGTGGTTAAATTAAAAATTAGTTATAAATAATAAGTATGACTGAAATAATTCCCCCCCCCCTAATATTCTTATTTATAAGGGGGCAAGTAAGAGAGAAAGAGTTTTATAATAATCACCAATTTTAATTAAAGCAATATATATAATTAATGAGAGATAGAAATTAAGAAAAAATCTATAAATATTCAAACAACTTTTGACGGGTTCTTATAAAAATGATAAAGATAATTCAAATTTTGAGCTCTTATAAAAAGGGCATGAGAGAGGGAGACTGGGCCATTATATGTTTTTTTTTTAAAAAAGCCCTTAATTAAAAACTTTTTCCAAAAGTGATTAATGTAGTGTCGAGAAAGTATTACTCCATTCGGTCTTAAATATAAGACATAATTGAATTTTTTTTGGGAGATTAAAGAAACAAAATAAGTTACTTAATCTTACCATATATTGTGCATCTTTAGATTATATACCAGTTTATTATTTAAATTAATTACTTTGGAGAGAAAACAAATAAAAATACTCTAAAGTCATTTTAATCAGCTTCCTTAATATCTCTAAAAATGTTAACTTTATCTTATATCTAGGATCGGAGGGAGTAATAAAGATGCTTGATAAGGGGCATGGTTTAAATTGGTTTACATTAGGTGCATATCTCTTATGTGCTCATCTCTCTAATAGAGGGATGAACATTTTTTTTATATATATTTTATTTATTTAGATTTAAATTATATGTTGCTTTCTGATTTATTTTGTACCCAATATCTCAAATTAATTAGTTTCTAATCTTGCATTTAGAAATATTTGTCTTGTAACACCAATATCCTAGAAAAATTAATTTGATATATTGGGTGCAAAAAATATTTTAGAAACCAATATATCATTTAAATCTAAATGAATAAAATATATATAAAAAATAAAATAAAAATGTCTCATCTCTCTAATTAGAGTGATGAGCATGTGAGAAGCACATAAGGGTGAAGCATCTTATGCGCTTCTTGGTTTAAATTGCCCAATATGGCAAGTTAGCAAAGAATTAATAAAGATAATTATAAAAAATTATAAAAAATAGTTCTTAGATCAACCAACAAGATCAGGGATTAAGGATTGGAGGGGTATCATTAGGAATTGAAATAAGCTAGGCTAGTTTAGCTAAATAGGCTTGGACTTGCAATGGAAAGTTAGAGCCTGAGCCCTGGCTTAAGCCTATGTGTAGGCTTTTTTAGGCTTGAGTCTAAGCCTTCAAAAAAGCTTGACAAGATTTAAAGCATATTTAAATACCTACTTAAAATATAGGCTTTTAAATAGACTTAAAGTTTATACATTCAAGTTCATATATAATTCGTCAAGTATCTTTAAAACCCTATGTTATGTTTTAAAAGCTCAGGGATTCGTTCTCTTATAAAATAAAAGAGTTAGTAAGATAAAGATAAGAATACCTTGCAACAATAATTGTCTGAATAAATAGAAATAAGAAAAATCAATTATCTATTGACTAAGGAGGTACATATTTTCAAATTAACCAAGCATGACAAGTGACATGTAAAATATATTTTACCTCTTGTTTTTCTTGCATAAAATTAGACAAACTCATCTTATTGGAATCATTTTCATATGGACATCACTAAAATAAGCTTACTGCAATTATTATATTGTATCAAATGACACAAATTGGGGGATAGGTAGTGAGCTAGCAGTGCCGTCTCGAGTAATAAAAAAGAAAAGAAGTAAATATGATCAATTGATGAATGAAAATGTGAAACTCATGGATAAACAATAAAATGTGAAACTCAGGGTTAAGATTAAGTTATCAATTTTATAAATAATTTACAAAATTAATTTAGATTAAATTATATATTATATGTAATAATACTTTTTTTTTAAAAAAATAAAACTAAAAAGGCTAGGCTTATAGGTCTGTAGGCTAGGCTATATGAAAATATTTTTGATCTGTTTATTTAAATATGCTTGACAATAGGATTAAACTTGACCTATTTACTAAATAGATTAGATTAAACTTAAAGTAGTAGGTTAGACCATAAGTTTTTGCTAGAAACTTAACCTATTTCCGCCACTATCTAGTATAAAGGCCCAACAAAGCTTGGAGGAATCAATAATTGGAGAAAACAGGCGTTGAGGGGTTTTTTTTTTTTTTTTAAGTTTCAACTTTACGGCACAAGGCACTCATTTCAGTTCTAAGTTCGTGGCAAATGAGTGCCTCAATGGTGGTGGACAACTGCTCTCTAGTGCCTCTCTCTCGTGGGGAGGACGATCTTCTTATGTGTAGTTCTAAAAAGTTTAGGAATGGGGGCAAAGGTATTAATCCGGATGGTACTCAAGAGGAATGGCCGAAATTGGGAAGTAGCAAATTAGCTTACAGTAAAGGAGGTCCTTCCTTTGTTGAGATGTTGAAAGGCAAAAATGGTGAAGGTGATAGCTCAGATGAAGAACGAGAGGATTGCCATGTTCAAGCTGAAGACAATATGTCGAAAGATGAAGTTGAAGTAGAGGACTGCAAACCACTTTGTAAACCAGAGGAGGACCCTGCTAGGAATTTCTCTACCTTCTCATTCTCGGATAAAATGAAGAAATGTGTAACACCCCAAATTTCTAACCGTTATAATATCATAAAATTTTGATAGTTTTTATAAATAATAATACTAAAATTCAAAATAACCAAATTTGGGAAACGTTATCGCCGCACCTGTACTGGGACAAGTGCAAGGCTACTTATTACATTAACATAAATCTAAACCTAAAAAGAAATATTTTATTCGGAATATAAAATAAAAAGGAAATAAATAAAATTAATCGGACGTCCTTCCTCACTTCTCATTGTTAGCCCCAACCTTTGGCACCTATTTCACTGAAATTCTGCTCCCCCAAAAGATCATTGCAGCCCAAGAACACAAACATCAGCAAAGTTGGTAATCCTAATGAAATAAAGATAATACAATACAATACAATAAAATAATTACATAAAAAATATCATATATATGTATAATTAAAAGAAAGAGTCATTGTTTGTAAAGTTTACTTAATAGGAAGAGAACCATGGTAGACTCGGGAAATCCTGTTAGTCTACCTTGTGACCTGAGAAACCATGCCAGTTACAAGTCATCAAATTGGTCATAACAACATTTCTTCCTAGTGTGCATACCTCTTTCCAAAGTTGCTACTAGGGTCTCGGGAAACCCTGTCAGACACCACTTTGGGAAGAATGGATACTATCGATTCACATCACATACTATTTCGAAGGCATAAAGCCTAAAAGTGTGTTCATCACTTTAGGAAGTATCATCCCAAAGCTATCATCCCATTGCTAAATTTTTTTAAATACACTCATAATAAAATTCCTAATTTATTTCTATACATTCTAGCATCCCAACTTGAATTTATTAATATTTTATACTTATTTAATTATCTTTTCTACATTTTTCTATCATTTAATTAAATATAGGATAAAAGAATAATTTTAAAAAAACAAAATCTACTCATATCCTATTTTGTTATGCAGAGATATTATATAAAGAAAGAATTAAAAAAGGATAAAATAAAATAGCATGAGGCAGGCACAGGCACGAGCTAGCATCTACTTTCAACATACAATGCAATATCTATAATATATCATATATAATGGATAAGAATAAGGCACTGCTGGTGCGAAGGAATGAAAAAGGATCAGAGACGTGACCCAAAAGACGTGCCACGTTTCTTCAAATATATAACTATCTATACATGCATATATTAATTGAAAGATAAATGATAAAAAATATGGATTATATATATATATGAATCAAATCATAAAAGAAACACACAAAAAGACAAAATTTAAGATGATCCAACGCAAGGCATAACGTATTATCATTATTCAAGCACGTAAGTCGAGGAGAATGAATGTGTATATAGGTATGTGAGGTGAATAATCCTTATTTGCGTTGGCACATGGTGTTCAATAGCGAAGCCGAGAAGAATGAATGTATATACATGTATGCGAGGTAAATGATTCCTATTGTTCTAGGGATTAGGATTACCTGGTCTCTGTTTTTGCTAATCTTCTAGAAGAGCAATTTGTCGCAGAGTTTTATAGAGAAGGTAATAGATGTGGAGAGAAATATTGAACGATAGCTAGGATTAGGCGGCTAGATCTAAATTTATAATTAAAATTTAGGGTTTAGTTATGGGTTGAGCTCTTTAGCTATTGCTAATTAATGAATTATAAAATAATAAATCATTTATTAAATTCTAAATTTTTATCATTACTATATTATTGATATTGATATTATTATTATTATTATTATTATTATTATTATTATTATTCTGGGGTATTACAAAACGTCTCTACCGGGCTTGGAGTAAAGCTGTTATTGTCAAGCTACTGGGTAAGAGTATTGGTTACACAGCTTTATTATCCCGACTGCAATTCTTATGGGCTAAGAGAGGTATTATTAATCTGATTAACATTGGCTCTGGTTTTTACGTTGACAAATTCACCAATCGTGAGGATTTTAAACATGTTGTAACTGGTGGACCTTGGATGATTTACGGTCACTATCTTACTATGAGACCATGGGAGCCTAACTTCACCCCTACAAGAGCAAAAATAGATAAGGTTGCAGTTTGGGTTCGGATGCCCAATGTGTTCCTGGAGTATTAAGCTCGGGAGGCTCTAACTATTATAGGGGATAGGATTGGAGATACAGTAAAGGTGGATATAAATACTTCTAGTCAATTTGCGTGGGCATTATGCTCGGATATGTGTGCTAGTTAACCTCGAGGAACAACTTATGGCTGGTTTTCATTTAGAGGAGGAAGATTATTTCTTGGAATACAAGGGCCTTCATATGCTCTGTAATCACCGGAACTTATGGACATGTTGGGGAGTGTTGTCTTGGGCGAGTTAATAGACAAGATAATGAGAACAATCAGATGGGCAATGGTGATCATGCTACCTCTAGTTTGAAGGATCAAGTGATGGAAGGTGTTCCCAATTCCTTTAAGGATTAATGGCGGACGATGCAAAAGCCTAGGAGGTAGAGAAGATTGAAAAATGAAAAAGAGGGATCACATAAACAGGAGGTATGTGGATCACGGTTTGAGGTCCTAGATGAGGAGGATGTAGGAAGTGGAAAGACGACAGCTACTGTAGAGGTACAAGGTAAATTGGCACCAATAGTGGAGGTGCCTCATCCCCTAAGACAAAGTTCATCTGTGCGTCCTAAAAAGGGGTCGAAAAAGAGCATGTTGTAGTAAGAGTTAAATAATGGAGCAGATAAAGTGGTCCACACTCAAATGAAAAATAAAGAGTTTTCCTACGAGAGAAGGAAACACGTTGAAAAAAGGGCATGAGAGAGGAAGTATGGAGAAGTATTAATGCTAACATTTCAAGGGGAGAAGAAAGTGGTGAATGATGCAGAGGCCCAATCAGGAAGTAAATATGGAGAGAGTAATGTCTCTCCTCAGGTTGCTTAAATTCCTGAACCTAAAATTGGGCCAAATTTGGCCCAAATGGATCTACTGGACCTGGGAGTATTGGGGGCAATTATTGGATCAAGGAGAAGAGGCGATTGGGCCTAATCCTATAGATGGGCTTGGCAGAGATATGGACAGCGACAATTGGGTCACTATCTCACGGTGATAGAGACTCAATTCTCTTCCTGAGACTTCGTTTATGAGGCTTTAGCTTTTTTTAAATTTTTTTTAATGATTAATATTCTTTTTTGGAATGTTAGAGGAGCTAATAATAAATTTTTCCTCAGACACATTAAAACCATTTGCAGTGGGCCAAAGCCCATCATGTAGATTTTGGCGGAAACAAAGAGCCTAGATGATCATCCCTTTCAACCATTGCTGTCATATAGCTTTGACTCTCTAGAAATTATACTGAGTGAAGGTCGATCCAGAGGTATGGCGATGTTATGGAAGAGTAATTGTATCAAGGTTGATCTTATTGATTCTAATCGCCAATATTTCCATGCCAAGTGTGAGATCCCCGATTGTCTGCCCTTTTTCCTAACTCCAGTGTATGCAGTTCTGCATTCAAACCTCTGATCCATCCTTTGGTCTAGGTTGAAGGCTTTTACGACTTCGATGACATTGTCGTGGCTAGTTTTGGGGGACTTTTTATGATATTCTTGCAGCTACGGAAAGGATTGGGGGAGTCAGTTGCAACCCTCATTGGTTAAAATGGTTCACGGACAGACTAATAGATTGTGGCTTATCAGACATGGGTTTCTATGGACCTCGTTTTACTTGAAAAGGTCTAAACTCCTTGGTCACTCAAGCCTTTTTGAACTCTTGGATCGAGCCCTCTGAAATGCTCGGGTTTTTTCAGATTTGAATAGCTAATTTATCAAGGTACTTCCCAGAACTTCTTATTCTTATCATAACCCCATTTTATTGCAATTCTAGGATGAAATGAGGGTAAAATTGCCATGTCCTTTCAAGTTTGAGGCAATGTGGCTATCCCATGAAACTTTTGATAATTTCCTGAAAGACTATTGGAGTAATCAGGATGAGATCGGAGAGGCTTTACATGACTTCTAGATCGCTCTTTCAAATTGGAACAAGAACTGCTTTAGATTGATTGCAGTAAGTAAAAGAAACCTCCTTGCTCGCCTAAGGGGAATTTAGAACTCTCCAAGGCACCCCTCATCCAGTTTCCTCTGTTCCCTTGAGAAGGACCTCCAGACACAGCTTGACCAAATTTTGAAGAATGAGGAACTTAAATGGTTCCAAAAAGCCAGAACTGAGTGGATTTCGAAAGGTGATCGAAATACACACTTTTATCATTTGAAGGAGAAAATGAGGTGCTGGCGAAACATGACTAGGATGCTAAAAGATGACCAAGGTAATTGGATTGAGGAGGAGCAGGATCTGAAGAAAATGGTGGTTTCATACTTCCAGAACCTGTATCAGGATGATAATGGCTACTTGAATTGGATGCCAATAGAAATGTTGTTCCCTGATTTGGTAAAGAATTTGAGTACAACGCTGTTGAATGAAGAAATTAAGCAGGCTTTTTTCTTTATAGGAGCATTTAAAGCCCCTGGTTTTGATAGGTACTCGCCAATCTTTTTCTAATCCAAATGGAGCATTGTGGGAGACTCTCTGTGTAGCTTTGTCAAGTCGGTGTTTGAGGGAGGCAGGATCTTACATTCCATAACAAAACACTCATTTCATTAATCCCAAAGAGGGATGGGCCAAAGACTGTGGGACACTTCCGTCCTATATCTGTACTCGGTGCATTACAAATGCGTCACGAAAGTTATTACTGGTCCTTTGCGAGGTTTGATGGATTCCATTGTCTCACTATTTCAAGTGAGCTTTATCAAAGGTAGACAAATCCACAACAACATTATAATTGGCCATGAGATACTTCATACAATGAAGAAAATCAGGGGTAGAAGAGATGTTATAGCCCTAAAAATCGACCTCGAAAAAGCCTATGATAGGATTTAATGGGAGTTATTAAGAAATGTGCTCATAGAGGTTGGTTTTGATACCCAATTTATTAACCTTATTATGCATTGTGTGTCCTCTGTCTCATTTAATATTCTGTAGAACGGTTCCAAAATAAAGGAGTTTGTTGCTAAGAGGGGGCTTAGACAGGGAGATCTTATCTCCTCGCTCTTGTTTGTTTTGTGCATGGACAAGTTGTCTCATATCATTAGCAACAAAGTTGGATTGGGAAATTGGAAGACAGTCAGAGTCTCTAAGACTGGTCTTGCAATCTCCTATCTCATGTTCGCCAATGATCTATTGTTGTTTGGAGAAGCGTCGAAGGCCCAGGCAAAGTGCATGTTAGCTTGCTTAAATAAATTATGTGGTCTTTCAGGGGAGAGGATCAGTAAAGAAAAATCCTCAATTTTCTTTTCACTGAAAGTCCCCATCCATTTGAAACAGAATATAGCTAATATAATGGATATAAGGATTTTAGCTGAAATAGGAAAATATTAGGGTTTTCCCCTGTCAAGGAAAAGGAAACCTACCGAGACCTTCCAGTACATTGTAGATAGGGTTAGAGCTAAATTATCATCTTGGAAGGAGAAGTGTCTTTCCACTGCTGGACATATCACACTGGCTAGCTAAGTCCTTAGTTCTATTCCTCTCTATCCCATGCAAGTCTCTAAAATTCCGATAGCTATTTGTCATGAGGTGGAAAGAATCCAAAGGAAGTTTATTTTGGGTCATGGTGAATCTTCATGTGGTTTCTACACTATTGGTCGGGAGCAAATCTTCTTCCAAAGTACCAAGGTGGCCTTGGGTTCAAACGGTTATCCTGATTAAATGATGCTTGTGGGGCAAAGCTGGCTTGGAGTCTTATCAGTGGGTCTAATGGTTTGTGGGCTGAGGTTTTATTACATAAGTATATGCTTAGAAGTGAGAATAATCTGTTGGTTGCCCATAATACAGATTCTCTCCTCTAGAAGTTCATTGTTTAGCAAAGAGACCTAGTGGAGAGTGCTTCTAAGTGGAATATCCGAAATGGAGAATTTGTGAGATTTTTTACTGATAAATGGTTGATTAAGGGATGCCTTTGAAACTGATATGTCTTCATCCCCTTTTGTCAGAGGAGGAGAATAGTAGTGTCGCTGACTGGGTATCTAATAGTTGTTGGAGGTATTCTCAGTTGTGTTCAATTCTTCCTTGTCGTGCGATATAGAAATTAATTTCAGTTTTACCTCCTGTACTGAATGCAGGGAAGGACATTTTAGCATGGCAGGGGACAAACAATGGCTCCTTTTCTGTGAAGAGTGCTTATCAGTTACTGGAAGGTAATTCTCACTCCCCTAATGACCCCCTCTTTCAATATATTTGGAATTGGAATGGGGCAGAACGAATTTGATGCTTTATGTGGATAGCATTTAATGATAGATTACCTACTAATAGTTGGCGAAGCTTGTGGTCCCACTCATCTCCTTTGTGTCCTTCGTATGACAATGAAATTGAGAATGTGCTACATATTCTTAGAGGCCGCAAATATACAAGAGATATGTGGTATGAGCTGTTACATCCCAATTTCACTTCGCAATTTTTCTCATCTTCTTTTAAGGATTGGGGAAAGTTGAATCATAAACGTGATCTGGGGAAGCAGAGAGATGGTAATTGGCTTCTGATATGGGGCGTTGCTATTTGGCAGCTATGGAAGTGGCGGAACAATGCTATCTTTATGGAAAATTTTTCTAAACCAGATCTCCCAATTGGTTCTATCCTAAAATCTTGGGTAAGTTTTACACGACTACAGGATTCCTTGGTGGGGTCTGTTTTACAGCCAGTGTGTGTCACTAAGTGGGTTCCTCCAGATGAAGGTTGGGTTAAGCTTAATGTGGATGGAGCTATATCAAGTTATGAGATTAGGGCAGGATGTGGGGGTGTTATAAGGGGTCAGTCTGGAGAAAGAGTGGTTGGTTTTACACACTTTTTGGGTTCTTGTAGTGTTTTTGAAGCAGAAAAATGGGCTATCTACAAGGGTCTTTCGTTGGCTTGGGACCTTGGCTTTCGCAAAGTTGTCCTAGAATCTGATTTGAAGGAAGTCCTGGATATGTTGTCTAATGATCAGGGCTCTAGAGGGAATTTGCTATTCTGGGCGATCAAGGATATGATGTCTAGGAGTTGGAACCTTAAGCTCTAGTTTACGACAAGAGAAGGAAATGCAGTTGTTGATGCACAACAAGGCCTATCCTCATCTGCCTTTCTAGATTTGTGTCCTAAATCTCTTAAGGTGCTAGTATCGAACGAGTTTATGGGATTAATTTCCCCTCTTTATGTTTCCATTTAATTCTTAGTTTTCCTCTTGTATAAAAAAAAAAAAAACGTTGAGTCTTCCTCTTTGTCATCTTTATCATTTTTTTCTTCTTATCTCATATCCACCATTAAATTAAAACAATATAATCTAATGATATTCAATATTTTATAAAATTCAGTATAAAAAAAATATTTTATAAAATTATTTCTATAAACATAAGTAAGTAAATCTAAACTCTTAATATTTAATCTATACCATTCATAATTGCAATCCATAAAAAAAATTAATATATAAAATATTATAACAATAATTTCATAAAATATTAAATATAAACTAATTTCATGATTGAAAGGAGATGATAAGAAGATAATGGGGAATAAGCGCTATTAAAAGCTGCTGAAAAAAAAAAATGATCTTCAAAATGCTACATTAAAAGGCAATAATATTAACGTACACGCTGAAGATGCAAATGAGTTCATATCCATGCTTTTACAATTCATAAAAATCTGAAGACAGATCCATAGAATTGATGCAATAAAAGCACTGGAACAGTTTAACACAGTTTAAGCGGGTTGAAAATTCATTCAGCAGTTCTGTAAGCTTGAAGAGCCTCACCAGTTAACCTACAAATCCTCCATGGCTGATAGACCTTGGCCCCCATTTCCTCATAAAACTTGATCGCATTGGCGTTCCAATCAAGCACTGCCCACTCCATTCTCTCATACCCCATCGCCACCGCTTGCTCCGCCACCGCCGTAAGCAGCATTTTCCCGAACCCTTTCCTTCTGTAATACTCTCTCACAAACAAATCCTCCACGTAGAACCCAGGCTTACCGGTAAGCGTGGGGAAATTGGGAAAGAAGAGCACGAATCCGGCAACTACAACGTCATCGCCTTCCGATCCGAAGGTATCTCGATCCGCGTCCTTAATCGGAAGGTCCAGATTCACGGTCCAAACTGTCGGCTTGTAAAATGGATTAACGGTCGATTCCGGGAAGGGGTTGGGGGAAACTTCGAGGATGAAGATGGTGAAGGAGTGGAAGGGCTCAGAATTGAAGAGAGTGGAGGAGAGAGCGGACTCGGTGGCGGAGAAGAGATCGGTAAGGTTCTCGAACACGGCCATCTGGTGTATGAGCTTGTGGATGTGAGGGACGTCTAAAGGAGTGGCCAGACGAATGCGGGAGAACAGAGGGCAGCCCACCGGTGCCGGAGTCGGTGGCGGTGCCGTGGCAGTGGCCATTGATCGAAATATGAGTTGGTGATTGTGCAGAAGATAAGGTGACACAGTAGCCAATAAGCCTTTGCTAAAGATAAGGTCTCCCAACAAAAGATCTTTAAGTCTGACTCCATAAACAGACAAACCTCAACTAAAAGTCTAAAACTTTGCAATGCCCCTTATAGAATTATTTGAAAACACCCTTTTTAAACATCTATTTCAGCGGACAAAAGAAAATACATCTTTAAAAAACTTTCTTCGATAAGGGGAGTTATGAATCTGACTTGTTAAACCAGTGAACCAATTTTTTCTAGTAAAGCAAGTTTGAATAATTTTATCATTTGAAGGTCCCTCCCTAATTGCAAGTACACTCAAATACATTCCTTGAATCTTTGGATGCATAATTAGAATCTATTCTTCGGTTTAACTACAACAATTTGAGAGGGAATGAAGGCTAGGTGAAGTTTTCAGGGAAGACCATTTGAAACTTGATTTCTTCTGCATCGTAATTCTCTGTCTCTGTTCTCTGTCACTTTTGTTTCTTAAACTCTTAAAATCCATAAATAATAGAAAATATGATATGTGACAACCAGTGATTCAGCAAGACAAATTCATTCTTCTAATTTGTGAAAGCAATCTTATAGGTGAGATTCAAGGTTTTCTAGCTTTGTAAAAGAATCGACTTTGGTTGCTGATATGTAAAAATAATAATTTGCATAGGGACTAAATTATAAGATAGAACTAAAGACCTAATTATAAACTAGATAATTAGTAGGGTAATTAGTTAATAAGCCTAGCTAGCCATTAGGATGGACTTGAGGGAGGTAGTGTATAAATAGCCTAATCCTCTAATTGTACAATAAAATTTTTCATAGCTTTGCAATAATACATAATTGTGTGAGAGCCTTGGGAGCTCTCTTCTCCATCTTATTCTTTTACTATCTTTCTTGTATCTCTATTCTTCTATTCAATAACAATAAACATAACACTGTTATCAGAGCAGTCCTTCCTTGGCTATCTTTTCGTTATTGTTTCTGCTCTCTCTCTCTGCATCTCAATTCTGGTTATGCTTTTCTTAGTTTCTGGTTCAGCCAACTTCAATTCTTGGGTTTAGAAACTCTTGCCTTCATCTTGGTTCTGTTTTTTGAGTTGGTTTACGATTCGACCATCCTTAATATAGTGATGAGTGGTTCCGATTCTACTCCTGTGCATCTGATTCAGTTATGCTCTCTTTGTTTCGGTATTTTTAGTTCCGTCTCGTCATTGCTGGTTCTGTTTGCTGTGTTATTATTGGTTTTGGTTTCTGTGTTCTTTTATCTTGTTGTCGGTCTTGATCAAGAAACACGGCTTCCTCTTAATTCCAAACTTTCCATGGTAGTTAGCGATGGCCTCGCAACGTGGTAGTGTGAAGGAGTATAATGATTTTTTTTTATGAAGATGTCACAAGATTCCAGTTACAGCTCCAGATGCCAGAAAAGTACCTGATTGTAGCATATGTGGGTGGATTGAAAAATGAACTCTTTCAATCAAGAACCATGCGTGCGACTCATTCTATCGTTAGAATAGAAGAATTATTTCTGCAATGGGGCAATTGGAGAAGGCAAGAAGAGTCTTGAAAGATAAAGAAGTCAGTGGTTGTTCTAAAAAGACTCCACAAGAAGTGCAAGAAGCTTTTGCCTTTTCTGGAAAAGGATGAATTTTGTGTGGATGCCACCCAAGGTTACTTTAGAGTTAAAAATTCATCAAGAATTAGCAAGCAGTCACCAAAGAATTCACAACATGTTCCTGGAGTTCATCACGGGTTAAAGATGACGCTACAAGATGATGAAGAAGTGATGAAGCTCCTAGATATTTTACAAACAGAAGAAACTCAAAAGCCACAACAATGGAGTCATAAGTAGTTCTCACCAACTAGAAACATGGGTTAGCGTGAATGTGACAATTCACGAAGATGTGGGATATGCCAAAGCGATTTTGAATAAATTTTAGATTGCTTCTGGTTTTCGAAACCCATACAAGTAGGAAAATATGAAATTAGCATTTGTTTGTAGTAGGTCACATCCCTAAGGTAAAGGTTCGACTGACACCCCCCCCCCAAAAAAAAAAAAAAATTCGCCTCTATTCTGTCCAGTTCGGCTTCGATATTCTTTAAACAAGGGTCAATACCCTGCAATGTTTTGAAAGCAAAAAGAATGGGGAACTCAAGTTCTTCATTACTATCATCGGTTGTTTCTTGCCTCTGAAGTTGATTTCTTCATCACTGTCTCAATTCATCCTTCAGCAAGTGAGTCTCTACAAATAGAAAAGGGCCACTGTGCGTCAAAGAAAAGTGAAAGGGTTGCATGGCAAGCTGACGATTGTGTTATACAAAAATCTCTTATCCTCTAAGTGAAGATCAGCTTGAAAAGTCAAAATCACAGCTGGTTTCCACCTTCCCAACCTTTCGGCTGTCTTGTAATTTCTCTTTGTAGCAGAAGAATATTTATGGGTTACAATTAGATGGCATTCTCTTTCAACAAAATTTTAATGGTACAATGGGTTTAATAATTTCTATGCGCTTTGAAGTTAGCAGGGAAGAAAGGAGGCCCATGACTTTACATTTGGGTTACATATTTCTTATGGGTAGCTCTGGTGAAGGGTTGATGCGAGAATGGGTCATGATCCTTCTTGAATGGTTCAAAGTGGAGCTAATGATTATGCTTTTTGGCAGATATAAGCAAATTCTGTTCTTCGAGCAGAAAAGACAAAAAAGACACAAGTGAAGTGTGCAGCAGCTTAAGAAACATATTTCTTTAATGACTAGCAAAGTGTTTCAGATCGTTTCAATCCATTTTTGAATTTTTGTTGTTGTCAATCACCCTTGAGAGAAAAGATGTTTTGGGGAGGGGGTATTAATATGTATAGATAATAATTTGTATTTAGGGACCTAATTGTAAGATAGACCAAGGAACCTAATTATAGACTAAATAAATAGTAGGGTGATTAATTAATATGCCTAGCTAGCCGTTAGGATGGACTTGAGGGAGGCTATTGTGTATAACCGGTCCAATACTCTAATTGCACAATCATATTTTCCATGGCTTTACATTAATACATAATTGTGTGAGAGCCTTCGAATCTTTCTTCTCCATCTACTTTATTTCTTGTGTCTTTCTTCTATCTCTATCAAATATATCTTCAAAATCTCCTAGCTCATTAGCCCACTTGTACTACATACATGGCAAATAAATCCCTTCTCTATGTATCTGACCTATACTCTCCCTTTATGTGTCCACCTTTATTCCTTCCCATGCTCATTCATTGCCGTAAACCCTAATTCAAACCGAGTTAGATAACAATTGGTTATTTCTGTCTTCAATTTAATTGCTCCATGAAAAGCAATATTTTTCCCAACGTCGAGTGCGTTTTCCCCATGCAAGTGCAGACCAAATGGAGCAATTCAATTTAGTATGGCGTCCACTATTGGCTGCACCTATCGGCAACCTTAATTAAAATCAATATTCTCTCATCCACTACAATTAAAATCAACTATAACATTACTTAATGTGCATGACGCCCATGATTCGCCCAACGGATAGGCCACCTTAATAGTATCCAGTCATATTTTTTCTTACTAATTCCTTATATGCCTATATAATCCTGATCAGTTTTCATTTCCTCAACAGTTACAAAACTCACGACAACTCGTACTAACCATTTCTTACTACAATTCTAACTGAAATGACTGTATGCAATGTCCTATCTTTTCTTGAACTGGATGGTAGGTCTCTCGACTGGTCTATTACTGTGAAGGTGGTTTCAAAGTTTTGGAATATTCCATACACCAAGAGGCATCGTCCTATCACCTACAACGTGGTTCTTGCTGATTTGAAGGTAATAAGATGTTACTCATTGCATTGTTTTCCTTGCACCCGAATATAATCTGCCTAACTTCGGTGTCCTTACAATTTTTTAAAAAATTGTTGTTAGGGTTACTTGTGCTTGGCTGTCTTACGTCGCTGGGAAATCATGGGTAGACTCTCTGGTGTCCTTGTATCTAGATTTTGTTTCCTTATTAAACGTTTTTGTGTAGAACATGGGCCTAATCTGATCAACCCATATCTTAAATTAAGTATTGAATCATTCACTAAAATCAAATTGGTAACTGACATTATAAGGACGCTAGAGACTATTTTTTAGCCACTGCTACCTCTGGCTACAACCTCTTTGTTGGAGACCACACTCATTAGTATATTTTAGTGGCTAATGTAAAATACACTAATTGACGATCAAAGAATTGCAAAAAAAGGTTGTAGCCAGAGGTAGCAGTGGCTGAAAAATAGTCTCTAGCGTCCTTATAATGTCAGTTACCAATTTGATTTTAGTGAATGATTCAATACTTAATTTAAGATATGGGTTGATCAAATTAGGCCCATGTTCTACACAAAAACGTTTAATAAGGAAACAAAATCTAGGTACAAGAACACCAGAGAGTTTGCCCATGTTTTCCTAGCGACGTAAGACGGCCAAACACAAGTAACCCTAACAACAACAATTTTTTAAAAAATTCTAAGGACACCGAAGTTAGGCAGATTATATTTGGGTGTGAGGAAAACAATGCAATGAGTAACATCTTATTACCTTCAAATCAGCAAGAACCACGTTGTAGGTGATAGGACAATGCCTCTTGGTGTATGAAATGTTCCAAAACTTTGAAACCACCTTCATAGTAATAGACCAGTCGAGAGACCTACCATGAAGTTGAAGGAAAGATAGGACATTGCATACAGTCATTTCAGTTAGAATTGCAGTAAGAAATGGGTAGTATGAGTTGTCGTGAGTTTTGCAACTGTTGAGGAAATGAAAACTGATTAGGATTATATAGGCATATATAAAGAATTAGTAAGAAAAAATGACTGGATACTATTAAGGTGGCCTATCCGATTGGGCGAATCATGGGCGTCATGCACATTAAGTAATGTTATAGTTGATTTTAATTGCGGTGGATGGGAGAATATTGATTTTAATTAAGGTCGGCGATAGGTGCAACCAATAGTGGACGCCATACTAAATTGAATTGCTCCATTCGGTCTGCGCTTGCATTGGGAAGACGCACTTGACATTGGGAAAAATATTGCTTTTAATGGAGCAATTAAATTGAAGACAGAAATAGCCAATTGTTATCTAACTCGGTTTGAATTAGGGTTTACAGCAATGAATGAGCATGGAAAGGAATAAAGGTGGACACACAAAGGGAGAGTACAGGTCAAATCCATACAGAAGGGATTTATGTATGTAGTACAAGTGAACCAATGGCTAATGAGTTAGGAGATTTAGAAGGATATATTTGATGACTATAGTGTTTCAAAAAATGCTCCTTTTGTCCTTAATATAAAAGATATTTAGGGAGATGATATTAGTCCTAAATATAAGACAAAATTTTCATATTTGTTAATTTTTTTTCTTAATTTACCTTTATTGATGCTCCTAAACAATAATTAAGGAGGAGAAGGAATGGAAAAATTGAAAAAGATGACAGGGCATTTTAAAAATTACATTTCATATTAGCTAATGTAACTAACTTCCTTAATCTAATTAAATTAGTTAAATGTCTTAAATTAAGGACTAAAAGGGAGTACATGTTATATTAACTAACTAAACTAATTTTTTTAATATAATCAAATTAAATAAATATGTCTTATATTTAAGACTGGAGGAAAAGTTGTATTAAACTTTACGGTGATGATAAATTTCTTGAGATCTTCTAGTAATTCTTCCAAAAATTTGTGGCTGTCAATTTGGTTTTTCCTTGTACAACATGCTCAAAATCCCTGGCTAACGTCGTCAAACTTAAAGAAATGTTGCTGAGAAATCTCAAGAACAGAAGATTTTGAAGACTCCATTACTGTGTTGGGATCCATGAAAGAAGTGTTGATTCAGAATAGCTAATGAGATGATATGAGATACTAAGAAAAACTCTAGTAACAATGACAACAAAAACAACCAAAAAGAGGGATGATCCACCAAAGGAATTGTGATTTCCAGATAGAAAGATCTAGCTATTGATGTACTAATCCATTTAAGTCAGTAAACAGAAGGCTACAACTCTAAAGTGGCGGCAGCTTGATCCTCAGGGATCAATGTATAACAAGGATGACAAGACAATGATCCTGCATTATATTAGCGTCTCATCTCCACAACTGGAAGAGACGGCGACAGGTGATCGTGATGGTGTCAAAAAGATATGGTCATTTTGAAGTTGATAAAGAAGCTAAAGCTAAATTCACACATTCACTCTCGATTTCAAACAGGGTCTTGAAGGGGAAATCAACTGGAAACAGTTCAACACAGTATTAAGTAGGTTAAGAATTCAGTCAGCGGTTCCGTAAGCTTGGAGAGCCTCAC
The DNA here is from genome assembly GCA_037074495.1 of Acacia confusa. NCBI lineage: Eukaryota > Viridiplantae > Streptophyta > Magnoliopsida > Fabales > Fabaceae > Acacia > Acacia confusa. The sequence goes on along the minus strand of CM073502.1, from coordinate 36,995,234 downwards.
CAGTTAACCTGCAAATCCTCCATGGCTGATAGACCTTGGCTCCCATTTCCTCATAAAACTTGATAGCATTGATGTTCCAATCAAGCACGACCCACTCCATTCTCTCATACACCATTGCCACCGCTTGCTTTGCTACCGCCGTAAGCAGCATTTTCCCGAACCCTTTCCTTCTGTAACACTGTCTCACAAACAAGTCCTCGACATAGAACCCAGGCTTACCGGTAAGCGTGGGGAAATTGGGAAAGAAGAGCACAAATCCAGCAACCACAACGTCATCGCCTTCCGATTTGAACGTATCTCTGTCTGGATCCTCAATTGGAATGTCCAGATTCACGGTCCGAACAGTCGGTTTGTAGAATGGATTGAAGGTCAATTCCGGGAAGGGGTTAGGGGAAACTTCGAGCATGAAGATGGTGAAGGAGAGGAAGGGCTCAGAATTGAAGAGAGTGGAGGCCAGAGAGGACTCGGTGGCGGAGAACATATCGGTTAGGCGCTCGAACATGGCCATCTGGTGGATGAGTTTGTGGATGTGAGGGACGTCTAAAGGTGTTGCCAGGCGAATACAGGAGAACAGAGGGCGGCCCAGCGGCGTCGACTCCGGCAATGCTTCCACCGGCGCTGGAGTCGGTGGCGGAGGCGGTGCGGCGGCAGCCATTGATGGAAAGATGAGCTGGGGATGGTGCAAAAGAAAAGGTGGCAGAGTAACCGACTGCTCAGGACCCGCAAGGAGGAATTGAATGGGGGCGTTAGTCGGGTAGGGTACTAATAGTTCACTACTATATATATTTACAGGATGAAATATATATATATATATATATATATTTATATATATTATATTCCATTTTTATGAATTTATCATCTGTGGGGAGACTTGAGAGTAAAGAAGTATAATTGTTCCACTAATAATAAAAGCAAAAAGGCGAAAACAAATTCTATACTCAACTGGTAACATCTAGAACTAGAAAGAAAATGTTAATATTGGCATTACTTTATGCCAGGTGGAAATAGGTTAGGCTAGGCTAGACTTTAGTTAAGTAGGCCTGGGCCTGTGACAAAAATCTAAAGCCTAGGTTTGAGCCTGAGCCTGTCTATAAGCTTTATTTTAGGCCTGAGCCTGGGCCTTCAAAAGGCCTGATAAGGTCTGAAGCCTATTTAAAGGCCTACTTAAAATGTAGGTCTTTATATAATCTTAAAACATATGCATCTAAGTTCATATATAATTCATCAAATCTATTTAAATGCTTACGTTATGTTTAAAAAGTTTAAGGATTCATTCTCATATGAAGTAAAAGAATTAGTAGGTGAAAGAAAAGAACACCTAATGACAATAATTGTTTGAGCAAATAGGAATAAGCAAAATCAATCATTTATTGATTAATGAGATATATTTCTTACAATCAACCAACCACGACAAGTGGTATGTAAAACTAGATTTTACTTCTTATTTTTTTTGCAGAAAATGAGACAAACTCCTTCTATTTGGATCATTTTCATTTGTGCATCACTAGAATAAACTTATTGCAATTTTTATGTTACATCAAATGACATAAACCAAGAGAGGAGCAGTGAGCTAGCATTGTTACCTTGAGTGATTAAAAAAAGAAAGAAAGAAAAGTAGTTGTGACCAATTGATAAGTGAAAGTGTTAAACTCATTGATAAATGGAGAAATGTGAAATTTAATGTTAATAATAAATTATTAATTATATAAATAATCTACAAAATTAATTTAGATTAAATCATATATAACTATGCATAATAAAACATTTAAAAAAAACTAAATAGGCCAGGCCTGTAGGCCTGAAGGCTAGGCTTTATGAAAATAGGCCTGACCTGTTTACATAAAGAGGCCTAACAATAGGCCTAAGCCTGAGCCTGGTATATTTACTAAATAGGCTAGGCTAGGCTTAAAGTAGGTTAGGCGTAGACTCTTGATAGAGAGGTCTGACCTATTCCCACCCCTAATTGGCAACTGTGGTGATGAAAAGGTGGAGAGTCAAAGCTCCCATCTGCCACTTTTTCTTATCTCAAATATAGGAAGTCTCTTAAAAGAAATTATTTAAGTAATAATATAAGTAGGGGCGTGTGTAAATTTGCTCAAAATTTTTAGCATCTCAAAATATTTTGTGGTGGAATTTTGCTATTAAAGTATTAATTTTTAAAGGGAAATTTTATCATATTTTTTTAGGAGGATTTTAACCTCATACTCCTAAAAAGTTCCGTAAGTGAATGAACATCTAGCGGCCTATTGAATTCTTATAATAACAGCTTTTTTTATTTTATTTAAACAGGTACAAAAAACACTAAAATTTATTTTATACAAATAAAAATTTGCTTATTATTTATAAATTCGACCTCTATAAAGTTCAATCGTATCTTCAATTTCAATTAAATGTCATTATTTATTTGGAGCATTTTTTTTAAGAAAAAAATCTTTTATTTTCTCTTAAAAATTTACAGCAAGGGGTTGATTGTTTTGGGGGGGGGGGGGGTGTTTGGAGTTATATTTTAACAAATTAGAAAAGTGACGTTAACATTTTTTAATTAATATTTCTTACTCATTTATCTTACAATTTTCTTTTATTTATATTTTATAACCTCATTTCTTCATTTTTTTTTCAAAATTCAATTAATAAAAATTTCCCCTTTCCACCCTCTATGCCGAACAGGTTAGAACACTACTACACTAAAAATTGATTCTTACAAGATTAGAAACAAAGATAACACATAGTAACTTTTTCTCTGGCGCAACTCAACTAATTAACAGGTTTCATAACAAAAAAATGTAGCATGTGCGTACAACCAAATAAACATGTTGGGAAAGCATTCCCAATAACGTGAGATCACTGCTCTCCAGTATTGCTAATGAAGTCATAAACACACAAACAGTAAGGTTATTATTTAAGGTTGAGATCAAGCTAAGCACCAAGTTGTTTTTTTTTCCAACCTATGCATGTTGAAGAATATGACTTAAACCCAATATTATTAAACCTAGATTGGTTACTAAATAGTTGGGTACTAGATCAAAGGGGTTGGTGGGGTAGATCAGAGTCAAATTGAAGCTAATTTGAAAACAAAGATGACCGCGCAGAATGTTAAAAGATAATAACTCAAATAAATCTTAATTTTAATGGAGAAATATCTACCGTGTACTGGATACCCTAATTTATCTAATTAAACCTCTAGTTGTTTCTTTTTTCCATATTCCATAAGCATATTTCTGAGAAATTTGGCTACAATAAGCTCCACATGCAGACTCACAAATAGGTAAAGTCGCACCCTCTTCTTTTATGCAAACAGGCAAGCATTGTTGTAGACACTCAGATTCAGCCGCACCATCGTCTCCATTAACATTAATGGTCGTTGTAATAACCAACAAGCATATCAGAAACAGAGCTATGGCTTTTTTGAGGCCGTTCATAGGAAACTTCATTTTCTTCGACAAGTATGAGGATATATGGATATGTGTACGTAATGGGGTCACTTTTGTTGTCTCTATACATTGATGGAGGATATGAACAAGTGTGGGAAAAACAGAGATACTGGTCCTCATGTTTTCAATTGGTGATGAGCAAAACTCGGTGCAACTGTGAGGCTGATCAGCCAATTATTTGGTTTGTCAATATAGGTTCTTCTTTTTTCTAACAAAACTTATAAATGAACAACTTCATGAATAATATAGTTAATTATAAAACACATGACCAATTCAATGAATGTGACTACAAATTCTAGAAATTAAACTAAATTATACTCTATTTTGTCTCTATTATAAGACATTTTCTAGCAGGAATGGACAATCTTTATTATAAGTCACTAAATATGATATTAATTATATTTTTTTTAAGATTGTCCCTAATTAAAGTTTGATGTATAAATTTTCCTTTTTTTTTCCTCAATATGTAACTTATTGTTTTAAATATGGATAAATTTAAAAATTTCTTTGATTTTCAAACAAATTTAAGTGAGATAGTTAATCGTGCATTATAATAGCGATCAAAATGAGTATTCTATTATGCAGTTTTCTGAAAAAGATTAATATACATTATAAGGCTCCTTTTGAAATCTTGAAGGAATTATTGAAGGATTTAATACATAGTATGAACCACATAAATCAATAATTGTATCAGCAGTTAATAAAGTCTCAGTCGATCATCAAATTCAAAATCTCATTTATTGTTCTGTGATGAAGAGATAGAAGACAGTGTATGATGCTTCAAGTGCAAGCATCTTAGTACAGCCCATTCCAGTAGCTAAACTACAAGAGAACAATCTTAACGGACTCAAACTCAAGTTTTCAATATCAGAAAAATTGCCAATAGTTTCTAAGCCTTATCTAAATGCTTCAATAACATATGGGAGGTCTTGATTCTTGAGGATTTGTAGGACAAGCATTAAATGTCGACCATAATGTTGTCTGTTGTTCATGAAAGTGGGCCATTTAGTCTCACAATTTATCTGTTGATCCTTGATAAAGACATCAAACACTTTATCATGTGATGTTTGATGCCTTTTCCTCGCCAAATAGCTAGCAATTGAAAACTATAGGTTACTGTATTGCCTGGCCTTCAAACAAGTCTAAGACAACAACATGTGAACACTTCTGAGTTATTATGAACTACTCTTGTATGCAAATAGGCCCCAGCATGAACACATATCCAATGGAATTCCACATACACACTTTCTTCTATATATAATGATCTTTGCAGGCATTCTGAAGCAACACAAATCTTTCACACCCTAAAGCATCAAAACTCAAAGCCTTTCTCCTTCATTTTATTCCCTTCTCAGCATAATACATAAAGCAATGGGTTTTCGCTTACCTGGCATTAGAAAGGCTTCCTTTTCAGCAAACCATACATCTTCAAAAGGTGGTGATGTGCCAAAGGGATATCTTGCAGTGTATGTTGGGGAGAAAATGAAGAGATTTGTGATTCCCATAGCATATTTGAACCAACCTTTATTCCAAGATTTGTTGAGTCAAGCTGAAGAAGAATTTGGTTATGATCATCGAATGGGTGGCCTCACAATTCCTTGTGAAGAATTTGTTTTTGAGATTATAATTTCTCGCTTGAATAGGTGTTAATTAGCTATTGTTAGATCAGATTGAGAGTTCAGTGATCACACGAACTAGTCAACACAATTTTGTAAAGTAGGAAAGTTCTTGTGATGTATAGGATTTTTCTGATCCCAAAGGAAACCACTTATCTGAATGTGAAATAGTTAATACAAGTTTTTATAATTTTCCACTCATATCTCATCCAACTCTTACGATCAAAATGTCTATTTAACTTTCTACCTTTGGAATGGTTTGATTGCTTATACATAGCTTTTATTTATTAGGACCCAAACAATGATATATTTGGTGTTTTAAGGCTTTTGCAGAAAATCCTTAGGATATTCTTCATATAGAATGCATAAAAGAAAAGAGTTAAATATTTTTTCTATTTCATAACCTAAGCTGATAGTAAAAACTTAACAGTATAATTTCTCTTTTGATTATCAGTAATTTAGTTTAATAAAGGGTGATCTTTAACATCAATTGGAAATGAATAAATCAAACTTGAGATATTTGTGGACCAACCGTCTTTGCTGCATTTGGGCCACTAAAGTAAACCATATGCAACAAGAGATTATCTTTCATCCAAAAAATGCAAGACATGATATGAGAGCACAAGCTGTAAATAACAGTTAATTGCTTCACTTAGCCACAGCCACTTTTTCTGGATTTCATAGCATGTGGTTCACTTGTTTCCATATATCAGCCCCATAGAGTACTTAAACAATTGGTTAGTAATATCTCTATTCTTATATGTTAAATGATACTTCAAATCTCTTAGCAAAGCATCATCATTGAGTATCACATGAGCTTGTAAAACAAAATTTTTGGTCTTGAATCTCTGTCACTTCAAAATTTTAGTCCTTGAACTATATATCATGTGAAAGAGGTTACAACTGCTATGATAACTGTTGACTGTAAATGTAGTATCTACTAGCAGATTACGTTGCATGATTTATAGCCCCATGTTGATTTTAGAGATTCATAAGATTTATTAATTTCTGGTCTTGAATCTCTATCACTTCAAGAAGTTGGTACAGAAGCCTCTTTAGGATTCCAAATTAATTCTTGTTTAGACAAAAGATGTGTTTGGGCAACTTGAAAAATCTTAAGTGTAGAAATTAGAAGAGATCGTAACCATACAAAAAAGATTATATTTAGTTGGACTTCTTAATACTGCCAAAGATATTTGCTTGGGAAACATTGAGATAACCAAAGTCACTGTTTATATATTTCTCGTTGAAATGGTCACTTCAATGATAGGAAAAATCTTTACTTCATAAGAATTTGTTTACAATACAATATTGTTTTGACTAATCACTAGGCCATGTTAGTCATAATTGAAATCAAAATAATAACTTGTCAGCAGCCATTCAAGCAGGAAGTTACATTCTCAAAGACCTCTTCACTACAAGGAATTGTAAGGCCACCCATCGGATGATCATAACCAAACTCTTCATCAGGCTTGGCTCAGCAAATCTTGAAATGAAGTTTGGTTCAAGTACGATATGGGGATCACAAACCTCTTCATCTTCTCTCCAACATAGACGGCAAGAAAGCCCTTTGGCAAGTCAACTCCTTTGGAAGATGCAAGGTTTCTTGAAAATGAGGAGGCCCTTCTAATTCCAGGTACACGAAAACCCATTGTTTTCTAAAAAAGAGAACAAATTTCTATAGCTTTCTGAATAAAGGAAGGCTTTGTGTTCTGATTGCTTCAGGATGGAGATATCTGTGTTGCTTCTGAATGCTTGAACCCTTAAGTATATATAGAAGAAAGGGCTCTTAGAAAACCATTGCCTAGTGATGAGACTAGATCCCCTATGCAGACAGGGCCTTATAGCTCACAAGAGGCCACATGATGTTGTCTCTGAGGTCTTTCTCAAGGAATAACAAGTACCCTACAGACAATACAACTAATGTGTTTGATCAAATTAACTACATGACTTTTTAGTCAGTATCAACCACAATTTCATGTCCACCGTCTTGTAAGCAAGTCCTCATGAGAGTGCTCCAGAGTTTTTTTCTGCCAACTAATGGGGCCAAACTTCATGTACTCTCACAAGGGGATGCTTAAAATTTCATGAACATAAAAGTGTGGTTCGCACTGGATAGAAATCAGGAAATTCATACAGGTTTCCCTGTTCCTTTGAAACACGTCAGTTTTATTTCAAGCAAGGTTCTTGATTTTTCTTGAGTTTAGAAGACCTCTTATAATTTTTGAGCTATTGTCGGCCAATAGATGGGTTGGGTTTCTCTCATCATTCTTCTCTCATCATCTCTCATAATCTCTAAATCATATTCATCCAATCAATATAATACTATTTTAATCTTTCTCTCCCTTTCCAAATCAACGGCCCAGATAAGCTGATGAGGGAAAAGGAGAAAAAAGCCAATGAGAGTATCCCCTTCCCCAATAGATCCCACTTCATCAATCATCGGAGTAGCCAACTATTTCCAGTTAGATACATATTCTCATATTTGCAAGCATCTAAAGCATCAAAACTTGTTCACATCCTAAAGGATCAAAACTCAAGCCTTTCTCCTTATATACATAGCCATTTTATTCCCTTCTCAGCATAACATGTAAAGCAGTGGGTTTTCACTTACCCGGTATTAGAAGGGCCTCCTTTTCAGCAAACCTCACATCTGCAAAAGGTGGTGATGTGCCAAAAGGCTATCTTACAGTGTATGTTGGGGAGAAAATGAAGAGATTTGTGATTCTCGTAGCATGCTTGAACCAACCATTATTCCAAGACTTGCTCAATCAAGCTAAAGAAGAATTTGATTATGATCATCCAATGGGAGGCATCACAATTCCTGGCTTGAATAGGTGCTAAGTGCTAACAAGCTATTGTTTAGATGAGATTGGCAGCTCAGTGATCATTGTCTTGTGAAAACAATTTTGTAAAGTAGGAAAGTTCTTATGAAATAGTTAATACAATTTTGTATACATACACAGTAACACAATTTTGTATAGGATTTTTCCGATTCCTTTTTCTTGGAAAAGGAAAACACTCATCTGAATATGAAATAGTTTGTTAGGAAATATTGTAATAATCAATTAGTGATTAGTATCCCTACGAATCAGGGATTAGAGGAATTAGAGGAAATCAGGATTAATTATCATTAAAAGCCATTAATGCTCAGGGAACCGGGGTGGGCCAAGGCTTGTTGGAGTGTAGTAGGAATGGTGAGAGTCTAAGGACACTATGAAGGAACAGGATGGAGGAGACAAATGGTGGCCCTTGATACAACAGGCACCTGGAATCTCGTTGATTTACCTCTTGGCAAGAAGGCTATCGGGTGTAAATAGGTGTTCATGGTTAAAACAAAAGCTGATGGCAGCTTGGAACATTTGAAAGCTCAATTAGTTGCAAAGGGCTATACTCAGACCTATGATGTGGACTATTCAGAAACCTTCTCTCATGTGGCAAAATTGTCCTTTGTTCGCTTCTTCATTTCTATGGCAGCCAATTATGGTTGGGATCTTCATCAGTTGGATGTTAAGAATGCGTTCTTGAATTGTGATCTTCTCGAGGAAGTATACATGGAGGAACCACCTGGTTTTGTTGCTCAGGGGGAGTGTGGGAAGGTATGTCATCTTCAGAAGTCTTTATATGGCTTGAAGCAGAGCCCTCGTGCTTGTTTTGACAGGTTTAACTCTGTGGTTAAGAAGTTTGGCTTGAGTCAGAGTAAGTGTGACCATTTTGTGTTTTATCAGCAGACAAATGCTGGCATGATTCTGTTAGTGGTATATGTTGATGATATTGTTATTATGGGTAGCAATGCCTCGGGAATCTCATCACTTAAAGCCTTTCTTGACTCTCACTTTCAAACAAAGGATTTGGGTCCGTTAAAGTATTTTCTTGGGATAGAGGTTATGAGAAGTAAGAAAGGCATCCTTCTGACACAAAGGAAATACGTTCTTGATATGTTAAAAGAAACCGGGAAACTCGGAGCAGCACCGAGTAGCTTTCCCATGATTCCTAACCCTTTTTTGGTTATTGATGACAACATACCGTTTGATGAGCTACCTGAGGATGTGAGAAAGAAAGTTGACCCGGAGAAGATCAAGCCGTTTGCTTATCCTAAGAGATATCGTAGATTAATTGGGAAATTGAACTACCTTACGGTGACTCACCCTGATGTGACCTTTCCAGTTAGTCTACTTAGCCAATTCATGACTGCACCAATTGTTGCTCAGTGGGAAGCTTTGGAGCATGTCTTACATTACTTGAAAGGCTCACCTGGTCGTGGTATACTCTATACGAATCATGGTCACAACAAGATTGAATGTTTTTGTGATGCAGATCATGCGGGGTCAAAGACTACCAGAAGATCCATCACAGGATATTGTGTGTTTGTGGGTGGAAATTTAGTATCATGGAGGAGTAAGAAGTAAGATGTGGTTTCTAAGTCGAGTGCAGAAGCTGAGTATAGAGCCATGTCTCAATCAGTACAGGAAATTGTGTGGATTCACCAGTTAATGAAGGAGGTTGGTCTTGCCACGTCATTGCCTGCGAAGTTGTGGTGTGACAACAAAGCTGCTTTGCACATAGCCTCCAATTCTGTCTTCCATGAACGCACCAAACACATTGAGATAGACTATCATTTTGTGCATGATAAAATCAAGGAGAACTTCATTTCTACAGGACACGTCAGGTCGTCTAGCGACCAATTGGCCGATCTACTAACTAAATCCTTAAATGGAACTCGAGTTGATTATCTTTGTAACAAGTTGGGCATGATTAATATCTATATTGCAACTTGAAGGGGAGTGTTAGGAAATATTGTAATAATCAATTAGTGATTAGTATCCCTACGAATAAGGGATTAGAGGAATTAGAGGAAATCAAGATTAATTATCATTAAGAACCATTAATGCTCAGGGCTCTCTCCTCTTGTATAAATACACAACATATGTACATGAATATACATGGAATTGAGATTATTATTCTACATAGTTAATACAAGTTTCTATAATTTTCCCCGCAAATCTCATCCAACTCTTACGACCAAAGGTATTAAGCTGTTGAATGTTGTTGAAAAGATGTCCTTTTTCATTTTTAAAAAAGTCTTTTTATTTTTTACAATTTGGAATGCTTGAATTGCTTTTACATAGCTTTTATTTGTTATGATCCAAAAAATGATTTATTTTGGGTTTTAAGGATTTTGCAGCAAATCGTAGGATATTCTTTCTGTAAAATACATACAACAAAAGAGTTAAATAGTTTCTACTCCAAAACTTAATTTGATAGTAAAAACTAAAGTATAATTTCTCTCTTGACCGTCATCAGTAATTTAGTTTAATATAAGGATGATCTAACATCAATAGGCAAAGAATAAATCAACTTTCATTTGATGTTGTCTTGCTTGAGATATTTGGGGACCAACCATCTTTGCTGTATTTGGGCCACTATAGTAAATCATATGCGACAAGAGATCATCTTTCATCAAAAAAATGCAAGACATGATATTAGAGTTCAAGTTAATGTAGAAATCTATAAATAAACATATAATTGCTTCTCTTAGCCATAGCCACTTTTTCTGGATTTCATAGCCTGTGATTACTCGTTTCCATATATCATCACCATATAGAACTTAAATAATTTGTTAGTAATCTCTCCTTATATGTTAAATGATAATTCAAATCTCTTAGCAGAACATCATCATTGAGTATCACATGAGCTTGTTATAACTTATTGACTGTGTACTCTGACATAACCAAATTCATTAATAATATTTCCTTTTTTTTTTTAATTCCTGTAAAACAAAATTTTAGGTGCTGAATCTCTATTTCTTCAAAATTTTAGGCCTTGAACTATATATCATGTGAAAGAGGTTACAACTGCTATGATTGCTATTGACTGTAAAAGTGGTAACTGATTTAGTGCTAGCAGCTATCAGTAGATATGCCAAGATGCATAAACCATAATTGGTTTCAAATAATAACACAAGAAGTTGGGGCAGAAGCCTCTTCAGGATTCGAAATAAATTCTTGTTTAGACAAATTATGTCTTTAAGCAACTTGACAAATCTAAAGTTTAGAAATTAGAAGAGATCATAACCTTACAAAAAATATTATATTGAGTTGAACAGCTAAATAGTGCCAATGTTAAAATATTTCTCATTGAAATGGTCACTTTTCCTCCCCAAGAATGGTAGGAAAAATATTTACATCACAAGAATTTGTTCACACTACAAAATTGTTTTGACTAACCACTAATCTATGTTAGTCATAACTGAAATCAAAACAAGAACTTGTCAGAAGCTATTCAAGCAGGAAGTTATATTCTCAAAAGCCTCTTCACTGCAAGGAATAGTGAGGCCACCCATTGGATGATCATTACCAAATTCTTCCTCAGCTTGACTCAGCAAGTCTTGAAATGAAGGTTGGTTCAAGTATGATATGGGAATCACAAACTTCTTCATCTTCTCTCCAACATAGACTGCAAGAAAGCCCTTTGGCACATCAACTCCTTTTGAAGATGCAGAGTTTCTTGCAAATGAAGAGGCCCTTCTAATTCCAGGTACACTAAAACCCATTGTTTTTTGAAGGAGAAAAGTTTCTATAGCTTAGTGGATAAAGGAAGGCTTTGTGTTCTAATTGCTTCAGGATGGAGATATCTGTGTTGCTTCTGAATGCTTTAACCCTTGTGTATATATAGATGAAAAGGCTAGTAGAAAACCATTGGCTTGTGATGAGACTAGATCCTATTGGCAGACGGGCTCATAGCTCACAAGAGGGCACATGATGTTGTCTCTTACGTCTTTTTCAAGGACTAACTAGTACCCTAAAGACAATACAACTAATGTGTTTGATCAAATTAATTACATGATTTTTTAGTCAGTATGAACCACAATTTGAGTCTACCAACTTGTAAGCAAGTCCTCGTGAGAGTGCTCCAGAGTTTTTTTCTGCCAACTAATGGGGCCAAACTTCATGTACTCTCACAAGGTGATGCTTAAAATTTCATGAACATAAAAGTGTGGTTCCCACTAGACAGAAATCAGGACATTCAAGTAAGGTGCTTGATTTTTCTTGACAATAGAAGTACCTCTAAGACAACAGCATGTGTTTTGAGCTCTTGTCTGCCAATAGACCCCTCTTCATCAATCATCCATGTAGCCAACTATTTCCTAGTTGTTTATATATTCTCATATTTGCAAGAATTCTGAAGCAACAAAAATTTTTCTCATCCAAAACTATCAAAACATACAGGCTTCTTACACAAAGAAATAGAAAAAGCAATGGGGTTTCGTTTACTTGGAATCAGAAAGGCTTCTTTTTCAGCAAACCTTGCATCTTCAAAAGAAGTCAATGTGCCAAAGGGCTATCTTGCAGTTTTTGTTGGTGAAAAGTGAAGAGGTTTTTGATTCCTGTAGTGTAGCATACTCGAATCAACCTTCATTTCAAGACTTGTTAGGTCAAGCTGAAGAAGAGTTTGGTTATGATCATCCAATGGGTGGCTTGACAATTCCTTGCTTAGAAGAGTCCTTTGAGAATATAATTTCTATCTTGAATGATGGCTGACAATCTATTATTTAGATAAGACTAACAAATTAGTGATTAGTCAAGAGAGTTTTGTAAAGTAGGCTAATTCTTGTAATGTAGAGATTCTTTTCCCCTTAACTCCAATGGGAAGTGACATTACCCATTTGAATGTGAATTTTGTGAAATTCTTTTAAATCAATTTATGTTATATTCCCTTAAATTTCATTCAATTATTAACATCAAAGGTATTAAGCTATTGAACAATGATGAATGATAATCGTATTGGACAATCTGTTGGCTGTGTACTCTGACTTGAACCCATCTAACATTCTAATCACCAAATTCATTATATTTCCTTTTGCTTTATTAGGACTATAAAAAGTACAGAGAAAATTGATAGAATCTGCATCTCTTCAACATTTTAGGTCTTGAACTATATAACATGTGAAGGTGGTTTCAAATGCTATGATAGCTATTGATAGAAAAGCAGTATCTTCTAGCAGATTAGGCACATATATTGGGTTGCATGATTTAATGCTGTTAGCTATCAGTCAGTTGACATACCAAGATGGAAAAAAGAGATGTTCGAACATGTTGGAAACATAAGAAGTTGTTCATTCAATTGCATAAACAATAATTGGTTTCAAAGCTTTACATATCTCTTGCTATTTCATTTTCAAATTTTCAAAAAAATAACTTTGTTGTCATGTCTTTCTCTAGCTGAGGCATGATTTCCTAACCATTGGTATCCCTTTTATAAGGACTTCTGAGACAAAGCCATGTGACCTCTTAAGTGTCTTAGAGCCCCTCCCATCTATACATACTTAATTCATCACTGCATTCAAAAGCCAATTAAGTCAGTTTCCATCTTGTTTCCTGAACATTGGAATTCAACTAATAAATATAAATAAGTAAAACCAAATAATCAAACATTAGTCATATGTGTTACATTTGACAAATTAGACAAGTCTACCTTACATTTGCTATAACTGCTGCCGTGATCTATTCCTCAAGTGACTGAAATATGAAGTATTAATTTGAGTAATTCACTTATAAAATTCAAAATATTTTGTATGAATTTACTTCAAACTATAACATAATCTTGACTATTTTGCAAGAAACAGGGGCTAGCAGTCTCACTTTTCCGTTGACATATGATTAAGAGATTAAAGACAGTACCATATGATGCTCCATGCTCAGGCTTCTTAGTTGCGTCTCATTTTAATGGCCAACAAGATAACAATTTTTAAGGACACAAGTTTCAATAAAACAAAATTTTGCCAACAATTTCTAGGCCTTTTCTGAATTTTCTGGGCCATGTTAACAGTTGCTGGATCAATACGGAAAGTCCTGGCTCTTGAAGATGTCTATCATAAAAGTGGGCCTTTTAGTCTCACAGATTTTATTGTCTGATAAAGACATTAAAGACAGCATCATGTGATCTTTTAGGCTTGTGTCCATACAACTTTTGAAGTATCAAATACTTCCCATAAAATCCTTTAAAATCATTCACTTATTCTTCACCAAATAGCAATTCAAAACAATAGTTTTCTGTTTTTCCTGGTCCTCAAATAATCCAAGACAACAGCACGTGACCTCTTTGTGAGTTTTGAGCTCTTATCTTCCAAGAGACACCACTTCTTCAATCATCCAAGTAGCCAACTATTTCCTCCTCATCCTTTTAGCTATATATACTCATTTTTGCAAGCATTCAGAAGCAACACAAAATTTTCCCATACTAAAGCATCAAAACAAAGAGCTTCCTACTCATTGAAATATGGGTTTCCGTTTACTTGGAATCAGAAAGGCTTCCTTTTCAGCAAATATTGCATCTTCAAAAGAAGTCAATGTGCCAAAGGGCTATCTTGCAGTTTATGTTGGAGAAAAATTCAAGAGGTTTATGATTCCTGTAGCATACTTGAATCAACCTTCATTTCAAGACTTGTTAAGTCAAGCTGAAGAAGAGTTTGGTTATGACCACCCAATGGGTGGCCCACAATTCCTTGCACAGAAGAGTCCTTTGAGACTATAATTTCTGGCTTGAATGACTGTTGACAAGCCATTGTTTAGATAATACCAACAATTTAGTGATTAGTCAAGAGAGTTTTGTAAAGCAGGCAAATTCTTGTGAAAAAGAGATTCTTTTTTCCCTTACCTATCAATGGGAAGTGAAATTACTCATCTGAATGTGAATTTTATGAACAGAGTTTATATCAGATTTTGTTATTTTTCCCTTAAATCCAATTCAATTGTTAACAACTAACGTATTGATGAGTGATAAAAGAACTGAACAAACTGTTCCTGTTCATATAATAATGGCCCTTTTCATATAAAATATTCCTCAGAACCAGTGAATAATTTACTTGGGATCTCAAGTCTTTTGAAGAGAGATGAATTTAATATTGTTCAGGTATCTCAAAGTTTATCAAGAAAATTGCACTCAAATCAAAAGAAACAATAAATACATAATAGCTTTGTTTTAGTTTTTGTATGTACTGATGATTGATTGCATCAAAAAACATAAGGAAAAACTATTAAAAAAGGATTTATAATTGGATTGATAGCAAGAGATACAAGAAAAGCTTGAAACAGAACCTGGTAACTAGACCCTATAAAGCATAATAATGTAAATAAGATTTCCAAACCCCTTGCATATGATAAAAGAATACCAAACTGTCTAGAAACAAAGGAACCATTCGTCATGAAATCAAGAAACGAGTGGCTATAGCTAAATGTGGAACTTATATGTTTTCACTTTTTTCTGGCTTAATATGATACAAGATCTCAGAGAGGACAATACTAAAGCATGGTAGTCTTTCATTGTTTTAGTTTTTACCATAATGTTTAGGATCGAAAGTATTCTAAGATTTACCTGTAATTTAATGCATAAGCCTCTTTAAGATTCCAAGTAAATTCTTGTTTAGATGAAAGATATATCTGACCAAATTGACAAATCTGAAGTGCAGAAATTAAAAGAGATCATAACCTTGTGAAAAAGAGTAGAGTTTTCATTCATCAGTTTTTAACAGCTTAATACCACCAATGTTTAGAGCTTAGAGATGTTTGCTTGAGAAATAAAAGAGATTTAAAATCTCTGTTCATAAATTTCTTATTGAAATGGTCACTTTTGCTCCCCAAGAATGGCAGGAAAAATCATTACATCATAAGAATTTGTTTACACTACAAAATTGTTTTGACTAACCACTAATCTATGTTAGTCACAATTGAAATCAGAACAATAACTTGTCAGCAGCCAGTGAAGGAGGAAGTTATATTCTCAAAGGCCTCTTCAGTGCAAGGAATTGTGAGGCCACCCATTGGATGATCATAACCAAATTCTTCCTCTGCTTGACTCAGCAAATCTTGAAATGCAGGCTGGTTCAAGTGTGATATGGGAATCAAAAACCTCTTCATTTTCTCTCCAACATAGACCGCAAGATAGCCCTTTGGCACGTCAACTCCTTTCGAAGATGCATGGTTTCTTGAAAATGAAGAGGCCCTTCTAATTCCTGGAAGACGAAAACCCATTGTTTTGAAAGAAGAAAAGAGTTTATATAGCTTTGTGGATAAAGGAAGGATTTGTTTTCTGAATGATTGATGATGGAGTTTCCTGTGTTGCATCTGAATGCTTGAACCCAAAGGTATATATAGATGAAAGGGTATGTAGAAACCATTTTCTATGTGATGAGACCAAATCCTATTGCCCGACAGGGGCTGAAAGTTCACAAGAGGTCACATGGTGTTGTCTCTATGGTCTCTCTTGAGTACCAGCTAGTACCCTACACAGAATACAACCATTGTGTTTTCGAGTCAATATGGACCACAATGCAATGTTCATCAACTTGTAAGCAACCCCTCGTGAGAATGCTGTAAGTCTGGTCATACTGTTAGGCTGACATTCATGTCATTTACCAAAGATATGAATGTAATTATTGCAAAGAGCTTTTTCTGCCAACTAATAGGGCCAAACTTCATGTACCCTCAACTGGTGGTGCTTCAAGTTTAACAAACATCAAGTTGTGGTTCTTACTAGCTAGAAATCTTGCAATTAATATTGGTTTCTCTCTTCCTAGGGACAAAAGCATGTGAGCTCTTGTGGAGTTTTCAAGCTCTTGATTACCAGTAGGCCCCACTTCATCAATCATCCAAGCTGCCAACTATTATTTCTTGCTTATCATTTTATCTATATATATACTCAGTTTTGAGGGCACTTAGAAGCAACACAAATCTTTGCCATCCTGAATATCAAAACACAGAAGTTTCCTACTCAAAATTCCTACTCAAAGAAACATGGGTTTTCGTTTACCTGGAATTAGAAAGGCTTCCTTTTCAGCAAATATTGCATCTTCAAAAGTAGTCAATGTGCCAAAGGGTTATCTTGCAGTATATGTTGGGGACAAAATGAAGAGGTTTTTGATTCCTGTAGCATACTTGAATCAATCTTCATTTCAAGGCTTGTTGAGTCAAGCTGAAGAAGAGTTTGGTTATGATCATCCAATGGGCGGCCTCACAATTCCTTGCACTGAAGAGTCCTTTGAGAATATAATTTCTGGCTTGAATGAGTGTTGAAAAGCCATTATGTAGATAAGACCAACAACTTAGTGATTAGTCAAGAGATTTTTGTAAAGTAGCTATTTTTTCCCTTACCCATCAATGGGAAGTGATAGTACTCATCAGAATGTGAATGAACAGAATTCATATAAGATTTTGTTATTTCCCCCTTCACTCTAATTCAATCGTTAACTGCAAACGTATTGATGAATGATACAGAATTTATAATTGGATGGATCATAAGAGATACAAGAAAAGGTCAAAACAGATCCTGGTAACTAGACCCTATAAATCATAATAATGTAAATAAGATCTCCAACTCCTTGCGCATGATATACAAAGAATGCCATTCTGTCTACATGATCATACAAGTTATGATGTGCTGATACATGGAAAAAAATGCACAACACATCATGAGATCAAGAGATGAGTGGCTGTAGCTTAATATTTTGTTTACTTCTTTCTGGTTTCAGATGAGATTGTATAATTATTTCATAGATGAAATAAGATCTCATCATGTCATTTTACATGACAGTTTTAAATTCCAACGCACTAATTAGAGTTGGCCCATATGGATCTCAGAGAAACCAATATTAAAGCATGGTAGATTCTTTCAAATGCGATTAATTCCATCACTACCTTTATTGAATAAAAGTACTTAGTAGAGAAGTTGTATTTATAGGTTTTACCATAATGTTTGGGTATGATGAAATACAAGAATATTTCTAAATCCAACAATCTTTTTCTTTTGTATTTCTACTGAGAGTATTCTAAGATTTGCATGTAATTTATGCATGAGTCTCTTTAGGATTCATAGTAAATTATTGTTTAGGTGAAAGATATATTTGAGAAACTTGACAAGCCTTACGTGTAGAAATTAAAAGAGATCATAACCTTGTGAAAAAGAGTATATAGAGTTATTATTCATTAACTTTTCACTGCTTAATACCACCAATGTTTAGATCTTAGATATGTTTGCTTGAGAAATAAAAGAGAACTAAAATCTCTGTTCATATATTTCTCATTGAAACGGTCACTTTTCCTCCCCAAGAATGGTAGGAAAAATCATTACATCATAAGAATTTGTTTACACGACAAAATTGTTTTGACTAACCACTAATCTATGTTAGTCATAATTGAAATCAGAACAATAACTTGTCAGCAGCCATTGAAGGAGGAAGTTACATTCTCAAAGGCCTCTTCAGTGCAAGGAATTGTGAGGCCGCCCATTGGATGATCATAACCAAATTCTTCCTCTGCTTGACTCAGCAAATCTTGAAATGCAGGCTGGTTCAAGTGTGATATGGGAATCAAAAACCTCTTCATTTTCTCTCCAACATAGACCGCAAGATAGCCCTTTGGCACGTCAACTCCTTTCGAAGAGGCAAGGTTTCTTGAAAATGAAGAGGCCCTTCTAATTCCGGGAAGACGAAAACCCATTATTTTTCAAGAAGAGAGAAGTTTGTATAGCTTTGTGGATAAAGGAAAGGCTTTGTGTTCTGATTGCTTGAGAATGGAATTTCCTGTGTTGCTTCTGAATGCTTGAACCCAAAGATAGATATATAGATGAAAAGGTATGATAGGGGTAGAAAACCATTTTCTATATGATGATACAAAATCCTATTTGCAGACAGGGGCTCAAAGTTCACCAGAGGTCACATGGTGTTGTTTCTATGGTTTCTCTCAAGGACCCAATTGTACTCCACACAGAATACCACCGATGTCTTTTATCATATTGATGACACTATTTCTTGTCAACATGAACCACAATGCATTATTCATCAACTTGTAAGCAACTCCTTATGAGAGAGTCATGAGTCTGGTCCTACTGTTAGGCTAAAATTCATATCATTTTACCAAAGATATGAATGTAATTATTGCGATGAGTATTTTCTGCCAACTAATGGGGCCGAACTTCATGTAATCTAAACAGGCGCTGCTTAAAATTTAACAGACATCAAATTGTGGTTCTTGCAAGCAAGAAATCTAGCAATTAATATAGGTATCTCTCTTCCTCTAGACAAAAGCATGTGAACTCTTGTGAGCTCTCATGCTCTTGCTTATCAGCAGGCCCCACTTCATCAATTGTCCATGTAGCCAACTATTTCCTGTTAGCATTTTATCTGCCAACATTGGGGCCAACTTCATGTACAATCACATAGAAATGTGGTTCAGACTAGCTAGAAATCTGGCAATTGGTACAGGTTTTTGTCTTCCTTTCAAACACATCTGTTTAATTTCGGTGCTTGATTGTCCTTGAGATGAGAAAGGCCTCTTAGACAACAACGTGTGACCTCTTTTTGAGTTTTGGGCTCTTGTCTTCATCAATCATCCAAGTAGCCAACTGTTACCTCCTCATCCTTTTTGCTATAAATATTCATATTTGCAAGCATTCAAAAGCAACACAGAATTTTTCCATCCTAAAGCATCATAACAAAGAGCTTCCTACTCATAGAAACATGGGTTTCCGTTTACCTGGAATCAGAAAGGCTTCCTTTTCAGCAAATCTTGCATCTTCAAAAGGAGTCAATGTGCCAAAGGGCTATCTTGCAGTTTATGTTGGGGACAAAATGAAGAGGTTTTTGATTCCTGTGTCATACTTGAATCAAGCTTCATTTCAAGACTTGTTGAGTCAAGCTGAACAAGAGTTTGGTTATGATCATCCAATGGGTGGCCTCACAATTCCTTGCACAGAAGAGTCCTTTGAGACTATAATTTCTTGCTTGAATGAGTGTTGACAAGCCATTTGTTTAGAAAAGACTAACAACTTAGTGATTAGTCAAGAGAGTTTTGTAAAGTAGGCAAATTCTTGTAAAAAAGAAGGGATTTTTTCCCCTCACCCATCAATGGGAAGTGAAATTACCCATCTGACTGTGAGTTTTAAGAAGAGAGTGTATATCAGATTTTGTTTTTTTTACCTTAAATCTAATTCAATTGTTAACTACAAACGTATTGATGAATGATAATAGAACTAAACAAATTATCACTTTTCATAAATGGTGGCCCTTTCATAAAGTATTCATTAGAACCAGTGACTAATTTACTTGAGATCTTGAGGCTTTTGTAGAGGATGAATTTAGCAAAGTATTGCACAAGTATCTAAAAGATTCTCAAGAGAATTTCACACAAATCAAAAGAAACAAAAAATATGCAATTGTTATGAATATATTAAATTATGTGGATGTCTATATGCTTATATCTTTCCTCGTTAGGTCCCAATTCCTGAAAATCATTTGAGTGTAATTAATTAATATATATATATATATATATATATATATATATATATATATAGGCATGCTAGGTGGCAAAGAAATGCCGCCCAGTAGCCCATAATTGGGAATTGGGGAGCTTGATCATCATCTGGGTGTAAATGTGTTGTAATATATCATTTACATCTCATATTATAATGAGGTGTGTGCTCTCATAGGCTATAAATAGCCATTCACTCAACACTCATACGTACAGATGAATATAAGAAAGGAATGAAAGTTATTCTCACTCAAATTTTCTCTCAAATCTCTCACTCTCTTTTATCTTATATTTACTTTTAGTTTTCTAACAGCAATAGTTTTGTTTTACTTTTTATGTGTGTGTGTGTGTGTGTGTTGATGATTGGTGATATTGTTTCAAAAAATATAAGAAAAAACTTTATGAAGAAAAGGATTTATGATTGCATAAATGATCAAAGAAACAAGAAATTTTAAGTATACATTTTTTCTTTTATCTTTTGACTGAGGGTGTTCTAAGATTTACCTGCACTTCAGCTTCTATAGATTTTCAAGTGAGTTCTATTTAGATAACAACAACAATAACAAATCCTTTATCCACATGGATCGCACGACACCATTGTACTCAGTCAAAAATCAGATCTTTAGATAAATTATTAACTAAAAGATCTCTTTCTATAACCTCATTGAGTGTTTGCTTCAGTCTTCCTCGACCTCTTTTTACAGGACTCCATACTATCTGATCAACCCTACTCATCGATGCACTCAAATTCTCAATGGCCTTCCTTTGAACATATCCAAACCACCCTAAATGATTTTATATAATTTTCTCCTTAATAGAGGCTACTCCAACTCGTTCATGTACATGATCATTACAAATCTTGTCTTTTTCTTGTATGACGACACATCCATCTCAATATCCTCATCTCGTTTACCCCCATTTTATATTAATGGTGTCCTTGTTAAACCCAACACTCACTACCATATAGCATTGCTAGTCTTATAGTAGTGTAATAAAACTTTCTTTTACCTTATCAGGTACTTTACGATTACAAATAACTCCAATAGCTTTTCTTTATTTATACCATTCAGCTTGAATTGTATGATTAACATCTCTATCAATTTTATCATCTTGTTGTATAATTGATCCCAAATATCTAAACTTTATCACTTGTGGAATGACTTGCCCCCCAATTTAACTTCTACTTCACTTCTAACTTGTCTCTTATCAAAATTACAATGAATACACTCAGTTTTGCTCCTACTAAAGCAAAAGCCCTACAACTCTAGAGTCTGTCTCCATATCTCAAGTTTACAATTAATTTCTTCCCTGGATTTAGCCAACCGAACTATATCCTCCAAATTTAGATAATTTAAGGAAGTTGGTTAAGTTAATTTGACTTGTGTTTTTTTAAAACACCTTAGTTATTATCTTCCCTGATTTTTTTCATTCACTATCTTCCTTGATTATTGTTAACGAATATAAAAATTATGTCTTATATTTAAGACAAAAATTAACTCTCTAAATGTCTTATATTATGGATAGGAAGGAGTAATTTGTTAGAATATACATAGTCCATTCTTGGTAGATTAGAGACACTCAAGCCCAATGCAAGTGAGGCTATTATATGATAGATTTCTTTTAATTTCTTATATATTAGGTGTGTATTGTATTTCAAGTACTTTTATTTATTATATAATATTTTGTATTTTTACCTCGTCATTAAAATTCCTGGCTCCGCCACTACTTGTGAGAGTGCTATAAGTTTGGTCCCATTGTTAGGTTAACAATCATATCATTATTGCAACAAATGGGGCCAAACTTCATGTACTCTCAACAGGTGCTGCTTCTAATTTAACAAACAGCAAATTGTGGTTCTTACAAGCTAGATATCTTGCAATTAATATAGGTTTCTCTTTTCCTTCCATACACATCAATTTTATCTTAAGACAAAAGCATGTGAACTCTTGTGATCTCTCAAGCTGTTTATCAGTAGGCCCTACTTCATCAATCATCCAAGTAGCCAGGTATTATTTTCGGCTTATCAATTTTATCTATATATATCAGCTTTGCGGGCACTTAGAAGCAACGCAAATCTTTGCCATCCTGAAACATCAAAGCACAGAAGCTTCCTACTCACAAGAAGGAAAAAGAGAACAATGGGTTTTCGTTTGCCTGGAAAAAGAAGGCGTTCCTTTTTTGAAACCGAAGCTGCTATGACGACAGTGGATGTCCCAAAGGGGCTACCTTGCAGTTTATGTTGGAGAGAGATTGAAGCGCTTTGTTATTGCTATATCATACTTGAATCAACCTTCATTCCAAGAATTTATGATCATCTAATGGGTGGCCTCACAATTCCATGCACAGAAGAGTCCTTTGAGACTATAATTTGTGGCTTGAATGAGTGTTGACAAGACATTGTTTAGATAAGACTAACAACTTAGTGATTAGTCAAGAGAGTTTTGTGAAGTAAGCAAATTCTTGTAGGGTAGGGATTTTTTTCCTTACCATCAATAGGAAGTGAAATTACTCATTTGAATATGATTTTTATGAATAGAGTTGGTTTCAGATTTTTTTATTTTCCTTTAAATCTAATTCAATTGTCAAATGCAAAGTTATTAAGCTGTTGATTGATTATGATTGACAACTGAATTGAACAAACTATTTCTTTTCATTAAAAAAAAAAAAAGTTCATGATGAACTGTTCAGTTCATCATGAATATATGGCTTTTGTCCCATTAGATCCATTGAATAATTAGCTTGGATCTTAAGACTTTGGTACACCAAAGTGAAAATATTTTCTGACAAACTAACAGTAAATTCAAAATTAACTTGGGATCTTAATCTAACGTATGATAACCATCATACAAGTCATGGTCTACCACATGGAAGCAAATGACCATTGATCTTGAAATCTAGAGATCATTGGCTATAGATTAATATGGAACTTATATGTTATTTACTACTCGCAGCTTGTTTCAGAGCAGACCATATCTTTCTTTCATGAATGAAATATGATCTTATCATGTCGGCTATCCTTGGCAGTTATAAATTCCAATGCATTAATTAGAGTTTTCCCATAAAGAACTCAGAAAAAAATATTGAAGCATCGGAAATTCTTTTAAATGTGATTTATGTCATCTCTTCCTTGATTGAATAAAAGTACTTAGTAAAGAAGAGAAATTTTATTTCATGGTTTTTATATGAAGTGCAAAAATATTTTTAAGCATAACCACTTTTTCTTTTGTCTTTCTATTAAGGGTTTTTTAAGATTTACTTGCATAATAGTGCAGAAGTATTTTTAGATTTTCAAGTAAATTCTTGTTTAGATTATATATGTTTAAGAAACACTTGACAAATCTGAAGTGCAGAAAGTAAGAGAGATCATTACCTTAATACCCCCAATATTTATATTTTACAGACATCTGGTTGGAAAATATGAGATAATTAAAGTCACTGTTCATATATTTCTCATTGAAATAGTCCCTTTTCCTCCCCAAGAATGGTAGGAAAAATCTTTACATCATAAGAATCTGTTTACACTACAAAATTTTTTGCCTAATCCTTAATCTACGTTAGTCATAATTGAAATCAAAACAAGAACTTGTCAGCGGCCATTCAAGCAAGAAGTTACAATCTCAAAGTCCTCTTCAGTGCAAGGAATTGTGAGGCCGCCCATTGGATGATCATAACCAAATTCTTCCTCAGCTTGACTCAGCAAATCTTGAAATGAAGGTTGGTACAAGTATGATATGGGAATCACAAACCTCTTTGTCTTCTCTCCAACATAGACTGCAAGATAGCCCTTTGGCACGTCAACTCTTTTTGAAGATGCAAGATTTCTTGAAAACGAAGAGGCCCTTCTAATTCCGGGTAGACGAAAACCCATTGTTTTTTAAGAAGAGACAAGTTTCTAAAGATTTGCGGGTAAAGGTAGGCTTGTATTTCTGACTGCTTCAGGATGGATTTTTCTGTGTTGCATCTGAATAAACCCATAGGTATATATAGATGAAAGGGTATGTATAAAAACATTATCAATGCGATGCCAGACAAGGGCTCAAACTTCATAAGAGGTCACATGGTGTTGTCTCTATGGTCTTTCTCAAGGACCAACCTGTACCCTACAAAGAATACAACTGATATGTTTTATCAGATTAATGAAACTATTTCTAGTCAGTATGAACAGCAAAGCAATGTTCATCAACTTTGAGCAACTCCTCGTGAGAGTGCTACAAGTTTGGTCCTACTGATAGGCTAACATTCATATCATTTACCAAAGATATGAATGTACATTATTGCAGTGAGTTTTTTCTGCCAAGTCGTGGGGACAAATTTCATGTACTCTAAACAGGTGCTGCTTAAAATTTAATAGACATCAAATTGTGGTTCTTAGTAGCTAGAAATCTAGCAATTAATATAGGCATCTCTCTTCCTCTAGACAAGAGCATGTGAACTCTTGTGAGCTCTCATGCTCTTGCTTATCAGCAGGCCCCACTCATCAATCGTCCATGTAGCCAGCTATTTCCCCTTAGCATTTTAGTTACCAACTATTGAGGCCAAACTCATGTACTATCACAAGGTGATGCTTTAAATTTTATGAACATAAAAGTGTGGTTCAAACTAGCTAGAAATCGGGCAATTGATATGGGTTTCTGTCTTCCTTTCAAACACATCTGTTTAATTTCAAGTACGGTGCTTGATTGTCCTTGAGATGAGAAAGACTCTAAGACAAAAGCATGTGACTCTTTGTGAGGTTTGAGTTCTTGTCATCCAAGACCTCACCTCATCAATCATCCAAGTCGCGATTATTTTCTCTTCATTCTTTTAGTTATATATATACATATTTGCAAGCATTCAGAGGCAACACAATTTTTCCATACAAAAGCATCAAAACAAAGAGCTTCTTACTCAAAGAAAAATGGGTTTCCGTTTACTTGGAATCAGAAAGGCTTCCTTTTCAAAAAATCCTACGTCTTCAAAAAGAATCAATGTGCCAAAGGGCCATCTTGCAGTTTATGTTGGGTACAAAATGAAAAGGTTTATGATTCCTGTAGCACACTTGAATCAACCTTCATTTCAAGACTTGTTGAGTCAAGCTGAAGAAGAGTTTGGCTATGATCATCCAGTGGGTGGCCTAACAATTCCTTGCACTGAAGAGTACTTTGAGATTATAATTTCTGGTTTGAATGAATGTTGACAAGCCATTGTTTAGATAAGACTAACAACTTAGTGATTCAAGAGAGTTGTCAGCTACAAAGTTAACATTTTGTGCAGAAGGCACTTCAAGTGATTTTTTTAACCTTTCCTTATTCCTTCCTCTCGAGGTGGAAATTTGCACCATGGATGAGTGAATTTTGAGAAAACATTAGTATACTTATATTTCATTTTGTCATACATCAATCTATTTGAGCATATCAATTTCTTCTTAATAAAATAAGAAGTTCTCAAACCAGAAAATGCAAGAAAAGGCTCAAAATAGAACATAATTAAGGAGTCCCTGCAATGCATAACAATATACATATGTGTCCCTGCAAAGCATAACAGTGCGTGCGCGCGCTCTCTCTCTTTGGACATATGTCAGGAGAAACGACCAAAAGGGGTAATCAAAGTAGCAGAGGGAATATCACTTGCACCAAACATGGAAGTTACTCCACTTTGCCTCAAATAGCATTAAGACAAGTGCTAGTAGATTTTCTTATAACATGTTCTTTTGGTTCCTGGCCATAAAGATTCAAATTTGTTAGAGTTTTATTTATTTATTTACTTTTTTTTGTAAAGAACCATTCGTCATGAAATCTAGAACCAGATGCTATAGCTTAATACGGCACTTACATGATATTTACTACTTTCAGCTGGTTTCAGAGGAGACTTTGTCTTTTTCATGAATGAAATATGATCTTTTCATATTTGGCTATACTTGGATGTTTTAAATTCCAATGCATTAATTAGAGTTTTCCCATAAAGATCTCAAAGAAAACAATATTGAAACACGGTAATTTGATTGAATAAAATTACTCAGTAAAGAATGTTAGTTTTCGAATTATGTTTTAATGATAACAAATCTTGGAAAACAATAAGGACTTGATAATTCAAACTACATATTTCAAGACACACAAATAATAGAACTTTACTTGAACTAAAACATGAATCAGCAAGAAAACTCACTTCAAGTGATCTAAGATGATCACTCGAGTGGCAGGTAATACACTTTAATAATGATCCTTAACTTCCAGCTATTTTACAAGTCACTCGCTGAAATTTGAAGAGTGATGCAAGATCACTCAAATGGCTAAGTTAGCACTTGAATGATGCAAGATCACTCAAAAGTGACTAAGTTAGCACTTGAGTTATCTCCCATCAGTTGCAGCAAATCAGCAAGTTACTTATAGGATTTTTGGAAGTTATGGCAGATCACTCGAGTGATAAGCTCAAAGCACTTGAGTGGATAAGTGATCACTCACTGAGATTTTACAAGTCACTCACCCATTTTTCTGAAAGTGTATAGATGCTCACTCAAGTAAGCATGTTGTCACTCAAGTAATGGAGAGCAACTTATGAGTTAACAATAAGTCATTCGTGATGATTATGCAAGTTATAATTAGTCTCACTCAAGTGCTTGTAATGCCTCTTGAGTGATGACGAGCAACTTGCGAGCTTAGCACAAGTTATTCATTGATGGACCAAGAGTGCAGGGTTTCTCATCTAGAGTCTACTTAAGTGATCTTGAGAGTCACTCGAATGACACAAAGGCACTTGCAATATGCATTTGGTAGAGTTGAACTGATTTTCAAACAAAATAAAAGACATTTGAATCAAGCTATCAATCACTCAAGTGACTCATTCTTGCAACACTCCACTACTAGATGCTGGGATCCGTAAATGCAGCGGAAATAAAACTTTTACAAATCCTATCTAAGGATCTATCAACGGCATTTAAATCAGGTTGTATGTTAGAAATTGTATCTTTACGAATGTTCGTGTGCATCTATTCAAACTCGTGGGCTAACGTCTTCTTGATCGATCAGTCTCTAGGAGTCGACTTTACAGATCTGCTCCCTCTACCGATATCCACACCGAACAGCTTTTCAACACGGACGTCAATGTGCTAGCGCCTTCTTACTTTGCACCTTACGTCTTTTCTCTAGAGTTTTCTTTTTGCAGCTATTCACTTACTTTAATACGACTAGATCAATATCTCTTATAGAGTTTCTAAAACCCTAATTGTGCAGTATTAAAATATTCAATATTAATCTCAATTAATCTTGAATTCAAATTTTAGATTTAAATAGCATTAATTAAATATGTCCAATAGATCTAATCTAATCTATTTATTTAATCCAAATTAAAAGCTTACAAATTTAATTTATCTTTATAAATTAAATCTGAAATATGATATCTTTTTATTTAATTAAATCTGACATACTATATCTCAATTTAATTAAATATGAGATATTATATATTTATTTGAAAATTAAATCTTTAATTTATCTTTATAAATCAAATCTAAGATACGATATTTTAATTAGTTTTAGTTATATAATGATTAGCCCCTAAAGGATAATTTCCAACACTAGACTCAAAGCTCATCAAACACTCGAGTTGAATTACAAAAACACTCAAGTGATGGATACACACTCAAGTGATTCTAGAATCACACTCGAGTAAATGTTCTTATTTCAATTTATATTATCTTCAAGAATTCAAATATTGTGATTAACAATTGTTTATCCTTGATTACTACTTATACTACTTCTCAATGCTACTAATATTGTTTTTGTATAAGTTTCGTATGCTTGAATTCATGGATTAACTCCAAAAGCATGAAAGTTAATTTTTAGTGTCAAAACATTATATGCATAGCAAAAAACAGAGCACACAAAAGCAATCTTAGAGCAAACCAAAGTGATTTCATCTAAAGCATTTATGGCAGCAAAGACGAAAGCGAATGAACCCTGTGTAATACCCCAGATTATTATTATTATTGTTAATAATGATGATGATGATGATGATGATATTGATATTGATATTATAATTATAATATAGTAATAATAAAAATTTAGAATTTAATAAATGATTTATTTATTTATTTCATTAGATTAGCAATAAAAAGCTCAACCCACAGAGCCCAACCCATAACTAAACCCTAAAGTCTAATTATAAGTTTAGGTCTAGCTGCTTAACCCTAGTCATTGCTCATATTTCTCTTCTCCTTATTTCTCTCTCTGTAAATTCTCTGCGCCAAAATTTCTTTTCTAGGAGCTTAGCAAATACGGAGACCAGGTAATCCTAATCCCTGGAACAAACTTTTTTTCTTTGACTGAACATAGGTTAATTATGATTTATTGTATCCACTTATATCTCCTTCCTTCCTCGGTTTGTGTGTAATACCCCAGATTATTGTTATTGTTGTTGTTAATAATAATAATAATAATAAAAGTAAAAGTAATAATAGTGATAATATAGTATTAGTTTAAATTTTATTAGTTTAGATTAATTTGATTAGTTGTTAGTTTAGATAGATTTGATTTTATTAAGTATAGATTTATTGATTCATTTAATAGAATTTAATAATCTTTGTATTATTTTACCATTTATTAGATCAACAATGTAATACCCTAGATTTTATTATTATTTTAATAATAATGATAATAATAATAATAATGAATATGTTATGAATATACTGATTATGTGGATGTCCATTGACTCCCGGTCTCCAAATATTACAAGATGACATGGGACCCACGCATAGTACCATGCATAGTAGTTTACTATTTGGTGGGACCCACACACAAAATAATACAACTCACGGGAATGCATTCCCGTGAGTGTACAGTTATGTAATTAGGGGAATATTACATCAAATGACCCAAAGTGGAAATTACACTAAAGGCCCATTTTCCTTCTATAAATAGAGGCTTTCTGTAAACATTCAGATTACACTGAAATGAGAACTTCTCTCTACTCTCTCTCTCTCTAAAATCTCTTGTTCTTGTATTTACTTTTCATCAGTTTTATATTACGTTATCAGCACGAAGACTCTATCAAGGTAAGATTTTATTACCATCTCCTTTACTATTTGTTTATTTTTTCTATCTGGGATAATCTTAACCATGATATGGAATTAAAGTTCTACTTTTACCGATTATTTTGAACATCAGGTTCCATGGTTAAGATTTGAGATTATTTACTATTTACTATTCACAGTAAATAGTAATTTTTACTATTCATGTTAATTTTACCTTTTTCAGTAATTTTATATTTCTATTTATTTTGACTCCTTTATGGAAGTCTAGATTTAATATTTCAGTAATTTATTTTTCACTATTCATTGTGAATAGTAACTTTACTATTCACGGTAAATTTATATTTTACTATTTACAGTAATTTATTTATGTTTATATATTCTTCCCACTCCCTATTTATTAATTTATGGTGGCAACATTAAGCTCCATTTGTAATTTAATTTTACTGTTTTATTTATTTAATTCATGGTGGCGATACTAAGCTCCATTTGTTTAATTTAAATTCTTTACTTACTGCTTTATTTATTTCATGGTGGCGATATTAAGCTCCATACTGACTTTATTAATATTTACATTATGCCACTAACATTTAAATTTATGTTACTAACATTTATTTATGCATTTATTTACCTTTTATGGTGGCAACACTAATATTAGTGGGCTCCATTTATTTATGCATTTATTTACCTTTTATGGTGGTGGCACTAATAGGGCTCCATTTGTTTATCTTAATTCTTTACTGTTGTCTATATATTATATAATATATGCATCATCTTTCTTACCTTCGGATGAGATAGGTCTTGCTGTGAGTTTACTCCCATTCCTATCTCATCTTATTTTTATTTTCTTAGCATGTTTATTTACCGTTCTTTAAATTATGTTTTAATTTATAATAAGATTTTATAATATGATTCTAATTATTTTTATTATTTTTAGTTTGAATCATGTCTTCCAACCTTTCAAATCTTGAATTTAATGCTCTTGACATCACCGGGAAGAATTATCTATCATGGGTTTTAGATGCTGAAATCCATCTTCAAGCAAAGGACTTTGGAAAGGCTATATTGCCAGGAAATGATGCGTCCCCTCAAGTAAAGGCTAAAGCTATGATTTTTCTCCGACACCACATTCATGAAAGTTTGAAAACTGAATATTTAACGGTGAAAGATCCATTTGAATTGTGGACTAGTTTGAAAGATAGGTATGATCATCAGAAAACGGTGATTTTGCCTAGAGCTCGTTATGAATGGATTCATCTCAGGTTACAAGATTTTAAAACTGTAAGTGAGTATAACTCAGCTGTTTTCAAAATAAGTTCTCAGTTAAAATTATGTGGTGAAAAAATAACTGATGAGGACTTATTAGAGAAAACTTTTTCTACCTTTCATGCTTCGAATTTGCTTTTACAACAGCAATATCGTGAGAAAGGTTTTAAAAAATATTCTGAGTTAATCTCATGTTTACTAGTAGCCGAGCAAAATAACGAGTTATTATTGAAAAATCATGAAAATCGTCCCACTGGATCTTCTCCATTTCCTGAAGCGAATGTGAGTGTACGGAATGATCATGGTCGTGGCCATGGTCGCGGTCGTGGTCGTGGCCGTGGTCGTGGACGAGGACGTGGAAATCGTGGAGGTAGAAATAATCATGGTCCTTATCATGGTGGAAGAGGTTATTATAGTCCTTATACCCACCAGAAAAAGATGAACAATGAAGGACAAAAGAATGATAAAGAAGGTCCTTCAAAAGTTGTTGAACATAAATGTTATCGGTGTGGTATGAAGGGACACTGGGTACGTAATTGTCGTACACCAGAACATTTAGCGAAACTTTACCAAGCCTCTATAAAAAAGAGTGTTAATAATGTGGAATGTGATGATAAGGCTCATAAAGATAATGATGTCAATGAGCCAAATGATGATGTTATGTCTCACTTGGAGGTGGAAGATTTTTATGATTAAATAAGTTTTGCAAAAATTGTAATAATTATTTTGTTTCGTTCTGACTTGTTGCCAATTATGTATAATAAATATGTTTTTAATGCATCTTCTATATTGAATATGTTTTGATGCATTTCTTTTCTTTTAATGAAGCTCATGGACATTTCAAATATTGCACACAAGAATGAAGATATATGTCTCATTGATAGTGCAACGACACATACAATTCTTAAAGATAAGAAATATTTTTCACATCTAACAAATTGTAGTACAAGCATCAATACCATAGTGGGTAATACAAGATTGATTGAAGGCTCTGGAAGAGCAATAATAATATTATCTAATGGTACGAAATTTGTTATTAATGATGCTTTGTATTCCTCTAAGTCTCATAGAAATTTGTTGAGTTTTAAAGATATCCGTCGAAATGGATATCATATTGAGACTATAAATGAGGACAATAAAGAATATCTACAAATTGTTACTGTTAGATATGGTGAAAAATATGTTCTGGAGAAATTACCTATGTTATCTTCTGGTTTGTACTATTCAAGTATTAGTACAATTGAAATAAATGTTATGGAAAACCAGAAGCATGTTGATAAAGACATATTTATTGTTTGGCATGACCGGTTAGGCCATCCCGGGTCAATTATGATGCGACGTATAATAGAGAATTCATGTGGACATAACTTGAAACAGAAACAAATACCAAAATCCCATGATTTCTCATGTGATGCATGTTCCAAGGGAAAATTAATTATTCGGCCATCACCAACCAAAGTAGAAAGTGAGTCTCTCACATTTCTAGAACGGATACAGGGAGATATTTGTGGGCCAATACACCCACCATGCGGACCATTTAGGTATTATATGGTTTTAATTGATGCATCAACTAAATGGTCGCATGTGTGCTTATTATCTTCTCGAAACCTGGCGTTTGCGAGATTACTTGCTCAATTGACAAGATTAAGAGCACATTACCCGGATTATCCTATCAAGAAAATACGTCTTGATAATGCTGGTGAATTTACTTCACAGACTTTTAATGAATATTGTATGTCCCTTGGAATTGATGTTGAACATCCTGTAGCACATGTTCATACGCAAAATGGACTTGCAGAATCATTGGTAAAACGATTGCAACTTATTGCAAGACCTTTACTTTTGAAATCTAATTTACCAATTTCTGCTTGGGGCCATGCCATTTTGCATGCAGCAATGTTAATTCGCATCAGGCCAACTAGTTATTTAAAATTTCCCCCCTTACAAATGGTTTTTGGTGAAGAACCTAATATTTCTCATATACGGACCTTTGGATGTGCAGTATATGTGCCTATAGCACCTCCACAACGTACTAAAATGGGTCCTCAAAGAAGAATGGGAATTTATGTTGGGTATAAATCTCCTTCAATTATAAAATATTTAGAACCTTCTACAGGAGATTTATTTACTGCACGATTTGAAGATTGTCATTTTAATGAATCAGTTTACCCAACATTAGGGGGAGAAAATAAGCAGTTGAATAAAGAGATTAGCTGGAATGAATTATCATTGGCTCATTTTGATCCTCGTACAAAACAATGTGAACTAGAAGTTCAAAAGATAATTCATTTACAGAATTCAGCTAATCGAATGCCAGAAGCATTCACTGACCCAAAGAAAGTGACAAAGTCACATATTCCAGCTGCTAATGCTCCTATTCGAATTGATGTCCCTGTAGGACAACCGATTACAAATGAATCAAAAGCACGCCTTAAGCGTGGTAGGCCTATCGGTTCCAAAGATAAAAATCCTCGAAAAAGAAAAGAAGCTAAAATTATAGATGGCCAAGTCGAGGATAATCAAGAAAAAAGCGTAGCTCTGGATGAGCCACTTCATCAAGAGAAATTATCTCCAGAGGAGAATATTGAGGCCCCAGAAGAGATCCAGGTATCTGAAATGTATGAAAATAATGAGATCTCAATAAATTATGTCACAAATAATATCAAATGGAACCGTAATGAAGTCAACATTGATGACATTTTTGCTAATCATATGGCATATGATGTGATGAATGAAGAAGAGGATCATGAGCCAAAATCCATGAGAGAGTGCCAACAACGAAAAGATTGGCTCCTATGGAAAGATGCCATTAATGCAGAATTAAAATCATTGGCAAAACGAAAAGTATTTGGACCTATAGTCCATACACCTAAAGATGTAAAGCCAGTTGGATATAAATGGGTTTTTGTACGGAAAAGAAATGAAAAGGGTGAAATTACAAGGTATAAAGCACGCCTTGTAGCCCAAGGCTTTACACAAAGACCTGGCATAGATTTTGAAGAAACATATTCACCAGTAGTGGATGCAACTACTTTTCGTTATTTAATTAGCCTAGCAGCAAATGAAAGGCTTGATTTGCATCTAATGGATGTTGTGACTGCCTATTTATATGGTTCACTTGATAGTGATATCTATATGAAAGTTCCTGAAGGACTCAAGATGCCTGAAGCATTTAATTCAAATTCACGAGAACAATACTCGATCAAATTAAATAAGTCCCTGTATGGCTTGAAACAATCAGGGCGCATGTGGTATAATTGCCTTAAAGAATATTTGTTGAAAGAAGGGTATAAAAATGACCCGATATGCCCATGCAGTTTTATAAAAAGATCGAGAAATGAATTTGCTATAATTGTTGTTTATGTTGATGATATCAACATTATTGGAACTCCTGAAGAGATTACAAAAGCCATTCATTGTTTGAAGAAAGAATTTGAAATGAAAGATTTAGGTAGGACAAAATTTTGTCTTGGATTACAAATTGAGTACCTGAAGGACGGGATCTTTGTACATCAAGAAACTTATACAAAGAAGGTCTTGAAACGATTTTATATGGATAAGTCACATCCATTCTGTACTCCAATGGTTGTAAGATCTTTGATAAAAGAAAAAGATCCATTCCAACCCCAAGTAATTAACAAAAAAGGTGTAGAACAATTACTTGGTCCAGAAGTGCCATATCTTAATGCTATTGGGGCACTAATGTATCTTGCTAATCACACAAGACCTGATATAACATTTGCTGTTAATTTATTAGCAAGATATAGTTCTGCACCAACACAAAGGCATTGGAATGGTGTAAAGCGTATTTTTCGTTACCTCAGAGGTACTATGGATATGGGGTTATATTATTCAAATGTATCTAAACATGAACTGATTGGTTATTCAGATGCTGGATTTATGTCTGATCCACATGATGGAAAATCACAAACAGGTTATGTATTTACATGTGGAGGTACAGCAATTTCATGGCGATCTATGAAACAAACTATATCAGCCACTTCATCTAATAATGCAGAAATCCTAGCAATGCATGAAACAAGTCGAGAATGTGTGTGGTTGAGGTCAGTAATTCATCATATACGAACTACTTGTCATTTATCTTCTGGTAAAATGGTTCCAACAGTTCTATATGAGGATAATACTGCATGTATTGCCCAACTTAAAGAAGGATACATCAAGGGCGATAGAACGAAGCATATTTCACCAAAATTTTTCTTTACTCGTGATCTTCAACAGAATGGTGAAATAGATATCCAGCAAATCAGTTCAAGAGAAAATTTGGCAGATTTATTTACCAAGTCACTTCCAGAAGCAATCTTTGAGAAGCTTGTCTATGGTATTGGTCTTCGAAGACTTAAAGATCTCAACTGATGTTATCAGAGGGAGTAATACTGATGTTGTCAACAGGGGGAGTTGATACACGTTGTACTCTTTTTCCCTTTTCTAGGTTTTGTCCCACTGGGTTTTTCCTAGAAAGGTTTTTAATGAGGCAGCACTGGATAGTGTATCAATGAGGGATGTACTCTTTTCTTTGGCTAGGTTTTTATCCCACTGGGTTTTTCCTAGTTAAAGTTTTTAATGAGGCACATTCATAAATGGACATCCAAGGGGGAGTGTTATGAATATACTGATTATGTGGATGTCCATTGACTCCCGGTCTCCAAATATTACAAGATGACATGGGACCCACGCATAGTACCATGCATAGTAGTTTACTATTTGGTGGGACCCACACACAAAATAATAAAACTCACGGGAATGCATTCCCGTGAGTGTACAGTTATGTAATTAGGGGAATATTACATCAAATGACCCAAAGTGGAAATTACACTAAAGGCCCATTTTCCTTCTATAAATAGAGGCCTTCTGTAAACATTCAGATTACACTGAAATGAGAACTTCTCTCTACTCTCTCTCTCTCTAAAATCTCTTGTTCTTGTATTTACTTTTCATCAGTTTTATATTAGAATACTAATAATACTAATATTAAAAATTTAAATTTAATAATGTAGTGTGTGTGTGTGTGTGTGTAATAGTAATAAATGGATAGATAAAAAAATAATTTAAATTATAATCTAATAAATGATCTGTTATTATTTTATTGAACTAACAATAGTTAAAAAGTCCAACCCACAAAGCCCAACTATTAGCTAAACCCTAAGAGCCTAATTATAAGTTAGGTTTAGCTGTCTAACTTTAGTCATCGTTCATTAGCTCTCTCTTTGAAAAATTCTC
Source organism: Acacia confusa (assembly GCA_037074495.1). NCBI lineage: Eukaryota > Viridiplantae > Streptophyta > Magnoliopsida > Fabales > Fabaceae > Acacia > Acacia confusa. Next base: position 36,959,380 of record CM073502.1, on the reverse strand, counting down.
TGCGGCAGAGTTTCCCTTCTAGAAGCTTAGCAAACACAAAGACCAGGTAATCCTAATCCCTTGAGCAATAAAAATTAATTATTAGTAGCGTTAGAACGTTGATTAGAATTAATTGATTGTTGATTGTAATCCTAATCCCTTGAGCAATAAAAATTAATTATTGATGGCATTAAAACGTTGATTAGAATTAATTGATTGTAATCCTAATCCCTAGATTAATAGAAATCGTTTGTTTATAGATTGTTTGTTCTTTAATCCAAAACCCGTGCAATTGCTCACTGCTCTCCGTGATTTTCTTTCTTTCGGTACGTCTATGCATCCTTTATTCTAACTGATCCTCTTATTTTGCAATCTGAAAACCCCAGCGCCTCTTCCAAATTCCTTAAAGATATGGGGTATCATAAAATTGCATCAACTCTATCTATTCTTCACCACTGACGCTTCATCCAGATGTTCTTGCGCAGCCTCTGCTTCTTCTTTTAATTGCCGTCAGATTCTTTGCTTGCTCCAGCCGTCCTCTGATTCTTTTTTTTCAGCCGTCAGCGTCCTTCTGTCTCTCCTCCTTCGTTCTGTGCATCCTCCTCCCATTTAATCATTTAGGTCTTCCATTCCCTTCGATCCATTTATTCATTGTGGGCCCCCATATCCATTCAGCCCAATTCAATGACATCTTCAATTCATTTGTCTTCATTCATTCAACAATTCTCCTTCTTGATTCATTTCCACATGTGTGCTTCTTTGATTCCTTCCATTCTAATCGTGGGCCCCATCCATTCAAATCAATTCTCTTCTTTTGCGTCAGACTCCTCCTCTTTTGTATTCATTCCCTAGTTAATTGAATGAGTAGGCATTAGGTGGACCCAATCCAATTTAATTCATTTAGCCCAATTTGAGGCGTGATCTGATTGTGAAAAACAAGGGAGACTTACAAAATAATAATACTAATGGTAATACTAACAAATATTAATAATAGAAATAATTATTTATTTCTTCTTTTTCTTTTTCTTTTTAAAACTTCTAATTACTATTATTTATTTCCTAAACTCAAAAACATTTATCTTAAATTGAAACCCTACAAATAATGTGCTGATTTGATTTGATCTTATAACAGCATAATCTTATAAAAATCTCCCAAAATTGTTTAGATAACTCTTTAAATATCTTCAAAATGTACTTTATATGTATGAAATATGGAGAGTTATTAACATAGGGCCCACATTTGTTTTCTTTTATCGTGGCATACTACCTTTTGAAAACCCCATGTAATGCATTATGCATGGTATAATATAATATATTATATTAGATGTTCAATGTGTCCCATGGCCATGCTTTGTACCCATCTGATCACCTCTTTAAATGTGTTGAAGTTGATAATTCCAGTTTTGTTTTGCTACGTGGTTAATGTTGCTGAATTCTGTACATTGTTGATCCCTACAGTAAGACGGGTTGAGTTATTGTGTGTTGATTTTTTTTATATATTATTATAAGAATGTGGTTATTTTTTGGGGAAAAAGTAGAGCCATTTTAATTACTTTACCGAGTCTGTTGGGGTAGTAATGATATTAGTGATCCTAAATATTAGTTATGATCCTAGATTTTTGCTAGATTGACTACCGTACTGTCACAGTGAAATGTTTAGATATTATTCATTATTTATTCATAAAGTAAGCACGTTAATTCTAATGTTTATGCTAGCTGTGTGTGTCTAATGCTATATTATTTGATATTCTTCCTTCTTTATATAATATCCGCTGCATAATAAAATAGGACATGATTGGATTTTATATCAAATTATCCTTGTATCTGATATTTAATTAAATAATAGAAAACTATGTAAAAGATAATTAAAAAAATATAAATAATTTAGGAATTTTATGATGAGTGTATTTAAAATAAATTAGCAGTGGGAGGATAGCTTTGGGATAGTACCTTCCAAAGTGATGAACACATCCTTAGGCTTTATGCCTCCGATATGTTATTTCATGTGAACTGATTATATCCGTTCTTCCCAAAGTGGTGCCTGGCAGGATATCCGGGGCACTAGTAACAACTTTGGGAAGAGGTGTGCACACTAGGAAGAAAATGATAATGATCCATGGCCAATTTGATGATGATTTGTGATTGGCAGGTTTCCGGGTCACAGGGTAGACTGGCAGTATATCCGGGTCTACCATGGTTCTCTTCCCACTAGAAAATTCTAAAAACAATAACATCTTTTTTTTAATTCATACATATACACATATGATGTCCTTATCTTATTTTATTTTGTAATTAGTGTATTATTTTTATTTTATAATTATTTTATTTTATGTTGGAATTAATTTATTTTACAATTATTTAACCTTATTTTGTAATTAATTTATCTTATTTCATAATTATTTTATTTGGAATTAATTTATTTTATTTTACAATTATTTTATTTTATTTTGTAATTAATTTATTTTATTTCAATTCATATCAAATTTATTTATCTATCTACTTATTTCTGTTTTATTTTATTTTTATTTTATCCTTATTTAATTAGGATTACCAGCATTTGCTGATGTGTGTATTCTTGGGCTGCGATGATCCTTCAGGGAAACAGAATTTCAGTGAGCAAGTTTCAAAGATTGGGGCTAGCAGTAAGAAGTGAGGATGAAAATGCAATCTAGTTATTTGTTTTCTTTTATTTTTCAAAATAAACTTTCTATTTAAGTTTAGATTTATCTTATGTAATAAGAAGCCTTGCACTTGTTCCATACAAGTGCGGTGGTAACACCTTTCCGGAAGTGGATTATTTTAGATTTCTATTATCATTTATGAAAACCATTGAAATTTTTATGTTATTTGAACTTTAGAAATCCGGGGTGTTATATTGCGTGAGTCCCAATTTTTCTTCTGTGCGTCCCTTGTACACACCTATTCACCTACACCTATTTCTTGTATACATAAATGGTAACCTTTCGTCTGTGCGTCCCCCCTTTTTAATATATATACTTTATTTTGCTTCTTCTCTTATTATCGTGGGGTCCATCGGCTTTATCCTTTTTTTTTTATCATGCATCTCCTCCTGCTCTTTTAACCCATGTATACATGTATGATGTATGGATATTTGCTTGTTTGAAGAAACGTGGCCCTGTATAAAAAAAAAAAAAAAACAAGATGGTGAATTCCAAAAGCATGAGATCCATAAGTCATTGTGGAGTACAATAAAGGATCAATCTGAAATTTTTCATCTATAGTTTGAGCTGGGTTATTATATAATATAGCCACTATATTAAATATTCTGGAATGTCCCTGGCCCTACATGTAATACCTATTAACTAATTTTGTTGGCTTAGTCTCTTTTTTTGTTTTATTCATGATGATTACCTTAAATCATTTATGTGCTTCGGTTTATTTTTTTATTTTATTCTTTTTATTTATTCTCATTTTATTTTTATGTAATTGAAATAACTTAATTGTGGGAAAGCTCATGAGCTTTCGTAAAGGAGTTATAGTTCTTGGATTTGTGAAATTAAGATCCACCCTTTCTTGTAGAAATTAAGGATTGTTCTATTATTATTATAAATATCTGATTACACATAATAAAAATAATTTAGAAATTTTATAATGAGTCTAAACTATTTAAAATAATTTAATAGTGGAAGGATAACTTTGGGATGATACCTCCTAAAGTGATGAACACACTTTTAAGGCTTTATGCCTTCGAAAAATTATTTGATGTGAACCGATATATCCGTTCTTCCTAAAGTGGTGTCTGACAAGGTTTCCCGGGACACTAGTAGCAACTTTAGGAAGAGGTGTCCACACTAGGAAGAAATGATGATATGACCAATTTTGATGATTTGTGACTGGTAGGGTTTCCTGGGTCACAGGGTAGACTACAGGGTTTCCCGGGTCTACCATGGTTCTCTTCCCACTAGTAATCTTTATAAACAATGACATTTTTTTTAATTGTACAAATATAAGATATTTTTTTTATTTTATTCTTAATTATTTATTTTATTTTGTAATTATTTATTTTATTTTATTTTCATTTATTCATTTATTTAATTTTTATTTTATTTTATATTATCTTTATTTAGTTAGGATTACTAGCTGTTGCTAATGTTTGTGTTATTGGGCTGTGATGATCCTTCGGGAGAGCAGAATTTCAGTGAAGCAGTTTTTCAAAGGTTGGAGCTAGCAGTGAGAAGTGAGGAAGATGTCAAATTTTAATTTTAATTTTGATTTCATTTAATTATTTTATTTTATTTTTATTTTTATTATTTTATTTTGTTTTGGTTTTGCGTAAAACATTTCTATTTAGATTTAGATTTATTTAATGTAGTTCATAGCCTTGCACTTGTCCCATACAAGTGCCGCGATAACACATCCCGAAGTTGATTATTTTGGATTTTAGTTATTATTTATGAAAACCAGCGAAATTTTATGTTTTATAATTGTTAGAAATTCGGGGTGTTACACCCTGACTTCTTCCAACTACTTCAATGTGTCTCTAACGGAAAGTTTAAGTACACACAATGTGCAGAGCACACAAAAGCAATCTCAGAGCAAGCCAAATGGATTTCATTTAAAACATTTATTGTAGCAAGGACGAAAGCAACTAAACCTTGGATTCTTTCAACGACTCCAATATGTCTCTAACGGAAAGGTTGAATGCTCACAACAGGCATTAATGGCATTCGTCTATAAATAGCCAAGGATTCAGTACGAAGCAACCAACTAAGCTATGATCAATATTCTATTCATTTATTGCTCATATACATTCTTTGTAATATCTTCTAATATTCATTATTTATCATTGATTATAAATCTACTCTGTGAGAGAGTCATATTCAATCTTTGCAAAATCTCAAGGCAATGGGACCTTAAGTGTGGTTGTTAAATTATGACTTGTAAGGGGGAGTGAGTCTTGCTGTTGAGGATTACTTGTGTACTATGGTGCCAAGAACCCGTGGAATATTGGAACGATATCAAAAATCTCAGAGACGCTTTGAGGACTAGACATAGGTCAGAAAATTAAGGTCAAACTAGTATAATCCATTGTGCTCTTCGGTGATATTTTTCTAACTCTCACTCTTCGATTTGATTGTTTGTTATCTTTGTTTTAAATTTTTAATATCACCCAATTTACCTCCCTTTTGGGTGAAACATTGGCACTAACAAAGAAGATAAATTACTTTTCATAGTTTTTGTCATAATGAAAAAATATTTTTAAAATCATTTTTTCTTTTGGATTTCTATTGAGGGTGTTCTAAGATTTACTTTCACTTCAATGTAGAAGCATCTTTAGGTTTCCAAGTCTTGTTTATATGACAGATATTTTAAGAAATAACTTGACAAATCCAAAGTGTAGAAAGTAAGAGAGACCATAATTTATAACCTTACAAAACAGATAATATTTGGTTATATTCATCAATGTTTAACCGCTTAGTACCACTATTGTTTAGAGTTTAGAGATATATGCTTGGAAAGTATGAGATAATAAAAAGTCACTGTTCATTTATTTCTCACTGAAATTGTCACTTTTCCTCACAAAGAAGGGTAGGTAAAAATCTTTACACCATAAAAATTTTCTTACACTACAAAATTGTTTTTGACTAATCACTAAACCGTGTCAGCCTTATATGAAACCTAACAAAATAACTTTTCAGCAGCCATTCATCAAGCAGGAAATTGCACTCTCAAAGTCCTCTTCAGTGCAAGGAATTGTGAGGCCGCCCATTGGATGATCATAACCATACTCCTTCTCGGCTTGACTCAGCAAATCTTGAAATGAAGGTTGGTTCAAGTGTGATATGGGAATCACAAACCTCTTCATTTTCCCTCCAACGTAGACTGCAAGATAGCCCTTTGGCACGTTGCCTCCTTTGGAAGATGCAAGGTTTCTTGAAAATGAAGAAGCCCTTCTAATGCCAGGTACACGAAAACCCATTGGTTTTTCAAGAAGAAAAAGAATTCTGTAGCTTTTGCTGGTGATGAAAGGCTTTGTGTTCTGAGATTGGCTTTTGGGTGTAGATATCTGTGTTGCTTCTCAATGCTTGAACTCTTTAGTATATATAGATGAAAGGGTATGTGGAAAACCATTAATGTATGTGATAAGAAATCCTATCGGTAGACAAGGGCTCAAAGTTCACGAGAGGCCACATGATGTTGTCTCAGAGGTCTTTCTCAAGGACCAACCGGTACACCTTCAAAGAATACAACTCGTGTTTGATCAAATTAATTACATGTTATCTAGTCACTATGAACCACAATTTGATGGTCATCAACTTGCAAGCAACTCCTCGTGATAATTCTATATGTTCGGTCCCATTGTTAGGCTAACATTCGTATCATTTACCAAAGATATGAATGTGAGTATTGCAAAGAGTTTATTCTGCCAACTAATGGGGCCAAACTTCATGTACTCTCAACAGGTGCTGCTTAGAATTTAACGGACATCAAATCGTGGTTGTTACAAGCTAGAAATCTTGCAATTAATATTGGTTTCTCTCTTCCTCTAGACAAAAGCATGTGAACTCTTGTGAGCTCTCAAGCTCTTGATTATCAGTAGTCCCCACTTCATCAATCATCCAAGTAGCTAACTATTATTTCTTGCTTATCATTTCATCTATATTCATCTATCCCTTCTTAGACCCACCTGATGGGAGCCTTGTGCACTAGACCGCCCTTTTATCATTTTATCTACTTACACTCAGTTTTGCAAGCACTGAGAAACAACACAAATCTTTGCTATCCTGAAATATCAAAACTTAAGAAGATTCTTACTCACAAAAAAGAAGAAGAACAATGGGTTTTCATCGGTAAGAAGGCGTTCCTTTTCTGCAGCGGAATCTGTTATGAAGACAGTGGATGTCGCAAAGGGCTACCTTGCAATTTATGTTGGAGAGAGATTGAAGCGCTTTGTTATTCCTATATCATACTTGAATCAACCTTCATTCATTCCTTACCCAGAAGAGTCCTTTGAGAATAAAAAAACAAAAGGCAACAGAAGTGTTATTATGTATATGATAAGCAGAACTGGCTGAGAGCAAATTCATAAGCTGTCTAAATACTTTTAAATACTGACCTAAACATGAAAAGTATGTTTCAGCAAGAGATTTGGTTTCACAGATCAAGTTTGTCTCATGGTATTATATTATTTTCCCAACATTACACTGTGATCCATACTAACAGTAACTAGACATGCCATGTTTATTCATTAATATTGCTTCCCCACTTCACTACCAAACACAGGTTTTAATATTTCATATAAGATACTAATTGATACTTGACAAGGACTTCTAAAACAAGTGCATGTGATCCCTTGTGGTACAAGAAAATTTAACAAAACTGTACCCGCTAAGCAAAAATGATTGAAGCCAAATTCATAAAATGTCTAAATATTTTCAAAAGCTGGCCTAAACATGAAGAGATTTGGTTTCACAGATAAAGTTTGTCTAATGAAAGTGTATGGTTTTCCAAACATTAAATTGTGCTTCATACCAACTAGACATACTTCCCCACATCTCTCCCAAACACAGGTTTTAATGTTTCAGATAAGATACTAATTGATACTTGACAAAGACATATCTAAGACAAGTGAATGTGATCCCTTGTGAGCTATGAACTCTTGTCTACCAGTAGTTTCTATTCTCATCAGAAAGCTATTTCTCTCTTATCCCTTCATCTTTATATATACTCAAAGTTTCATTCATTCAGATGCAACACAAATTGCTCAAATCCAGAGTCAAGGGCTAGTTTCTTACCCATAAAACAGTCTGAAAATATTATCTTCCTAACACAGAAAAAATGGGTTTCCGTTTTCCTAGCATCAGAAGGAGTTCATCTCTAAAAGGAGTCCAAGTGCCGAAGGGCTATCTTATCGTCTATGTTGGAGAGAAAATGAAGAGGTTTGTGATTCCCATATCATACTTGAACCAACCTTCATTTCAAGATTTGCTGAGTCAAGCTGAGGAAGAATTTGGTTATGATCATCCAATGGGGGGCTCACAATTCCTTGCACTGAAGATGCCTTTGAGAATGTAACTTCCTGCTTGAACGGCTGTTGACAAATTATTTTTTAGGTTTCATTTATGACTTGACATAGATTAGTGATTAGTCAGAACAATTTTGTAGTGTAAGCAGATTCTGATGGTGTAAAGATTTTTACCTACCTTCTTGGGGAGGAAAAGTGACCATTTCAATGAGAAATATATGAACAGTGACTTTAGTTATCTCTGATTTCTCAAGCAAACATCTACGAGCTCTCAACATTATTATTTTTTCTCCAAGAAATCTCTTTTACTTTCTACACTGTAGCTTTGTCAAGTTTCTTAAACATATCTGTCACCTAAATAAGAATCTACTTGCAAGCCTAAAGAGGCTTCTGCACTAAAGTGCAACTATATCTTAGAACACCCTCAATAGAAAGACAAAAGAAAAAATCATTAGACTTCAAAGTATTTTTGTATTTCATATCCAGCTGAGGGTAGTAAATAACATATAAGTTCCATAATAAGCTATAGCCACTGGTTTTCAATTTTCATGATGGATGGTTCATTTGTTTCCATGTAGCAGTACCTCAACTTATATTTGACCCGATAGAAACCAATATCATATATTGGATTAAAAAGAACTTAATAACTAGAATATCATATAGATAATGTGATATTCTTTTTTTCTCACATGAAAGGAGTTTGGAAATCTTAAATACATTATTATTGTTTAAAGAGTCTCAGTTAACATGTTCTATTTTGAGACAATATCATAAATGCATACAAAAGCTAAAACCGAGCTATTGTACATTTATGGTTTCTTCTGATTTGCGTGCAAGTCTTTAAAATTTGAATTTATTGTTAGAGAATATTTTCTCTTTGGTGTGCTAAATGCTTCTTTCTACTAAAGTCTTAAGACCGTAAGTAAATTATTCAATGGTTCTAATGGGACAATAGCCATATATGCATGATTAACTTAACAGCTTATTAAGAAAAATAATCCGGTCCTATATTTAGAAGTGGAGGTGGTATTTTTCACAAAAAGGAATTGTTTGTTTAATTCAGTTATCATTCCTCATTATTCAATAGCTTAATATCTAAGGAGAAAATAAGAAGATTCTGATATTAGCTCTGTTCCTAAAAATCACATTCAATTATTCAAATGAGTAATTTCACTTCCCATTGATGGGGTTTTTTTTTTCCCGGGGTGGGGGGGGATCCCCACACTACAAGTATTTGCCTACTTTACGGATCTCTCTTGACTAATCACTACGTTGTTAGTCTTGTCTAAACAGTAGCTTGTCAACACTCATTTCATAATTCATACATGTTCGATGTTGCTGGGATACCTGTCCAAGTGAAAAGTTTAATCCATCTAGAGTTTCAGAGTCATAAAGGTTTTCCCTTATTATTATTTGAGAACCTATGTTCTGATTCTTAAAGGAGAGAATCTGCTGCAAGAATCTATCAACAACCTGGAATTTAAAAGCAGTAAGAACTATGGCATATGTACACTTGCATAAAAGAATAACTTCATTAAAACCTTGTATGATGAAGTTAAGTTGATTTGGAATTTAATATTAGTTACAAAAAATAAATAAGAGAAACATCACCATTAATGTCTAAGGTTAGAATAAACTTAATTCTTGCTGAACGAAGCAAAAGAAAAATGAAGGAAGGGAACAAAATCCAAATTGATCAAAGAAAGCTCACCTAATCCAAATTCGTAACATCATCTGTGCAAGGTGCCCTTGAGACCCAAAAAGAGATAGAAGGATATTAGTGTTACCCAAAATAATAGAAAGAGACCCAAATCCAATTCGGCCCATTATTAATTTTCTATATGATGTCTAATAATTGAATATAGTGGGACAAATTAATTTGCATAGATCAAATTTCAAACTGACATTGCGCAAAAAGAAAATCTCTTTTCAATTATACAAGTATAGAAATAGGAAAAAAAAATATGCACCGGAAATAAAAAGGCAAGCCTAAATACAGAAAAGCTAGGAACCAACATCAAAGGCTAAAATCTCTATTAGCAGCAACTCAGGATTGAGAATATGTAGTCTAATGGCTTCGTTCAGAGCCTTTTTTGTAAGAATATCTGCCTTAATATTGGCATCTCTACTCATCTGTTGGATTTTCACTTGTCAGAAATGTTGTATTATGTTTTTAATTTCGGAGAGCACTCCTCAATCCTCATGAGTTTCCGGAGCCTCATTCACAGTCATTTCCCAGAATCATATTTCCAGCATCCCTATCACAGGCTCTTTTTAACCCCATTAGACATCTCGTTTGTCTCTTCGGTGACAAGAGCGAGTGGTGGATGTTGTTGCGAATTAATTTTAACCCCGTGGAGCTTAATGGATATCTGTTGCATGTATCCCAAAATTGCAGTTGCTCATGTCAGAACCATATTTAACTTTGGTTCAGATCCTGTATGGGTGCGTTCATTTTCAGTTCCACAATAGAAACTATAGTATATAGAGAAGAAAAGACCCTTCCAATCACCCTGGTTAAAGTCCCAATTTATTCTTCATGTTGAAGTTTAACTGATCTTAGAGATGACATGCAGAGAAACCATCATAAAAATGGTTGAAATAAAAACTATTTATAATGCCCGTATTACTTTTAGTCTTTTACTCAGTAATTAGTACTTTCTAACACTAAAATGGTATGCCTCTCATTACGAAGATTTGAATATTAGTTTATCAAGTAATTTGTGACGCAATCTTGTAAACCCAGTTCCATTAGTTATTATTGAAAGCAGAGCCAAAAGGGAGGTGAATTGGGGATTTTTAAAAATTATTTTCGAAAGTTGTTTTGAAACACTAAAACAGGGTACAACAGAGAGTAAAGAAGAAGAGGAAGATACAAAGATTTACGCTAGTTCGGTCTAACTCCTTGACATACGTCCAGTCCTCAGGCTCCCTGAGTTTTTCACTATCACAATTGATTACACCCTCTGTAACTTAAAAGCAATTCTCTTACTAGAACTTACTCCCCCTTACAAGTTGCAATCAATAACCCCAATTTCTAAGTCCCCTGACTTAATATTGTTTACAATAAATGATTTACAATAAATAAACTCTATTAAAGAGTGGATAAAAATAATCCCTGAAAATCAAGAGTATCAAAAGATACTATATACAAGAAAACTTAAAGAGTAGTTGGAACTTGCTTTTTCGTTTCCTGCTTCAATGGTTGTTAAGAAGAATTAAATGCAACTCTATTTATACACAGAGAGTGTTAAATGACCGTTGCAATCTTCATTCTGACTGTTGGTTAATCTAGCTGTTGGAGGCACTTTGGTCTCTTCTCTCTCTACTCTTTTGTTCTTTTATTGTGTTCAAATGATAAATGTTGACTTCCTCTAAGTTTTTATCCATTAGAATGTTAGAGACTTGTTTAGGTAAAAGACATTTATCCATTTTGCATCGTGCAAATGTTGTTTGATCATAATATAACAAGTACTTTGCATTTAGTACTCTAACATGCTTTTTGCTTGGGTAGAGATAGCACCTTTTATTCTCTTGAATCATCTCTAAATCAGTTAAAATTCACTAGCAAATAGGTTAAACATATATAGTGAAGTTGATAAATGATATTAGGAAGCATTAAGATCAAACAAGAAAGATTTCATAAATTCGTCATATTTGAATTTTTAAAAGTTGCGACGCAAACTCGAATTTGTTTACTAAAACTACAGTTTGTCACTGTGCACTTATGCACAAACTCGAGTCTCCTCCTTCCAGAGAGGAAAGTCGTGATTTGAGTTTTTGAATATAGTTTTAGCTAGAGACCAAACTCGAGTTTTCAGGCAAAACTCAAGTTTTTGACTTTTAATGAATACATATATAAAACCTTAAAACTGGAGTTTTCAACCAAGACTGGAGTTTTGAAATTACTGAAAAACATCGATACTCTCTGTATGAATAAAACTTGAGTTTTCAAAACCAAATTCGAGTTTCCATTTAAAAATTGAAACTTAGAGAGATCTGTATTATTTCAAGACTGGAGTTTTCAGAACTAGAGTTTTGAGTACATTGAAAAATAGTGATTTTCTATGCTTGGCCAAAGATTTCCAAAACTAAACTCGAGTTTCCATTTAAAGTATGATCATATTTGAAAATTGAAGTCAAATGAGAAACTAGAGTTTTAAATTCAAAATTTGAGTCTTAAGATGTTTATAGCATGAAAATTGTTTGTCATGCTAGAACTCGAGTTTCCAAAATAAAACTCGAGTTTTCCTAAAAACTTGGAAAAACTTAGAAATACTGAAAATTAGAGTTTCTCTTCAAAACTAGAGTTTCCGCAAGTTAGAAATTTGGATAACTCTTTATGTGATCAAAATTCGAGTTTCCAAATAAAAACTAGATTTTTGTTTTTCTTGAGAAAAACATGGAAGAGTCTCTATATGATCTAAACTCGAGTTTCTAAACCCAAACTCGAATTTGTCCTGATGAAAAACTTGGAATGCTCTCTATAAGGCCAAAACTCGAGTTTCCACACGGAAACTACAGTTTTGCCTTTGTTCTTTAAAATTAAGTTTTTTTTCTGTCAAGTCAAAATTTGAGTTTGCCTTTGACAGTAAGTTTTTCAAACTTACTAAAGACAAACTTCAATTTGAGTTTACAATTGTTTGTTATCATCAAAACCCATAGAGAACTAACAATTATTATTTTTTCAAAGTTTATACATACATACATACATACATACATACATACATACATACATACATACATACATATATATATATATATATATATATATATATTTGATCGATTTTTTTTAAAAAAATTATTATGCCGTGTTAAATGATTTATAGTCATCAATCATTCATAGTGAAAGCAATAACTATTTTTAGCATTTATAAATATATGTATGTGTAATTATCTATGTTAATGATTAAAATAGCGTAAAAATAAAATAAAAATAAGAAAAATTAGTAAAAATTATTTTTTAAATTGAAGAAGAAGAGGAGGATGAGGAGTTGTAATAGTGGCTTCTCTTTTTGTTGTACTTGAAGAAGAAGGTTCAATTGCATGAAAACTAACCCCCATCTCTAGTATTTCTCACGCAATTCATCAATCTTGCCTTCTATAGGAAAAGAGTTAAAGTGCAAAAATACATATGAGCTTTTTCTCCAGGAGCGTCCAACACCACGTTTTTTTTGGAACAAAAATACACACGTAGTTACCATTTTGGAGCAAAATTCACATCTCGCCATTAAGTTATTGTTCACCATGATGAGAGAGAAAGAGATTAAGTGAACGGTAACTTAACAAAATGTAACTTTTACTCTAAAATGGTAAGCACGTGTATATTTTTGCTCCAAAAAAAAGCACGTGGTGCTGCTGAGCGCTCTTGAAGAAAAAACTCATGTGTATTTTTTCACCTTAACCCATAGGAAAATATATTCTCTTTCTGTTGTACTTGAAGAAGAAGATCCAATCGCATGAAAACTAAGAAGAAGAAGAAGAGTTGTATTAGTAGCTTCTCTTTCTTTTATACTTAAAGAAGAAGATCCAATCATATGAAAACTAATCCCCATCTATAGTGTTCTCAGGCAATTCATCAATCTTGCCTTCTAAAGTAGAATAACTTCTCTTTCTGTTGTACTTGAAGAAGAAGGTCCAGTCGCATAAAAACTAACAAGAGTGTTTTCAGGTAATTCATCAGTCTTGCCCTTGCTCTCTCTACCCTCTTTTTCAGCTTGCGTCGCACCCTTTTTAGGTGAAGAAGACAACGAAGAACAGTATCGACCTCTCTAAAATCATTTGATGAATATGATGAATTTTTCACTCCTACCCCACAAGTGTCCCTGTCCCTATCTTTGTTGGGGCTCTTCCGCAAGTAGAGATAAAATGGAATAAATAGAAGAAAATAAATTAAATGAAATTAACCATTGGTAGAAATTTCCCCAATTTTCTTGAAATTAAATTGATTTATTAGTATTTTCAAATATTTAAAATAATAAATTATGTATTTTTATTTTATAATTTTAATATTAAAATATTGAAATTATCACATTATCTTAATAAAACATAAATATATATTATTTTATAAAACTTATATTCTTTTCTGTCATTTTATATTTAAACTTGTTTTTTATTAATCACATAAACAAGTTTGCCTATCAATCGTACATTTTCATGAAATTCAACGTAAATATTAATTTTTTTTTGCTCGAAACGTAAATATTAATCACACTACACGATTTAAGTTATATCCAATTTTAAATTTATAAAAATAATATTTTTTAAAAAAAATCATTTTTACCACAGTAATCTTACACAAAATTAATTTATCTCCTGCATCGATGATCAGAACAGCTTTTCTAAACCCATCCCTTCAAACGACATCGTAAAGTCATGAACCATTCATCGCAATTTTGGCGGACACTCCAACCCTAGGATTTCTTATCCAGATTCATCTTCGATTTCTCAGACGAACTTATAATTGATATGACCAACAGCTCATCTTCGAAAAGGCACGGTCAAGATCAGCCTGAAATTAGTGGTCCCACTCCCAAATCACAGCGATCCAAAATGAGCAAATCCGAGGACAATGAGAAAAAGGTAAATTTCCATGTTTCAATTGGAATTTGCAGATTTCTGTTCTTGGAATTTCCGAAATACATTGGTGTCTCCAAACCCTGCTATTTTAGGAAAGCAGTTCTTTGCCCTTGCTCTTGCTGTAAGTGTGTAGCTTGTAGTCTTGTAGCTCGACTCTGTCTGCGATTTAAATTCGAATCTGTGCATGCTGGTTACGGAAATAACTCTATTTAATGTGAAGAATGCCTAATGTGACTGTAGAATGTACACAATATAATGACAATGTTATCTAGTATTTGCTGAAAGTTCTATCTTTTGCGGTATAATCATGTCTGTGTTATGTTTAGAACGTGGGTAAGAAACTCAAGGATGTGGAAATAAGCGTTCCAATAGTGTATGGTAACGTTGCATTCTGGCTTGGCAAGAAGGCAAGCGAGTAAGTATGCGTATTAATGTATAATGTCCTGCTCCGTTTCGGCATGTTGTTCTTTCAAGCAAAAATGAAAATAATTACATAATTATCTTGTTTAAGGTATCAGTCACATAAATGGACTGTGTATGTTCGTGGAGCAACCAATGAGGACCTTGGAGTGGTCATAAAGCGTGCTGTTTTTCAGCTGCATTCTAGTTTTAACAATCCAACAAGGGTTGTGGAGTCACCTCCTTTTGAGTTGTCAGAATCAGGATGGGGTGAATTTGAAGTTGCCATCACACTTCATTTCCACAGCGATGTTTGTGACAAGCCTTTGAATTTGTGAGTTGTTCGATGCTGTTTGCTTTTGATTAGTGGCTGGTTTTTGTTTCTAAAGCCGCCTATATATGTTCTATGATTTCCCACTGCACAGAATAGAGTTCTGATATATGGCTGAAGAAGGCTTTAAAGGGTTAAAAATTTTCAAAATAACTTTTTATGTTGGTCTATCAACGCTCTTCTCACCATCAACATGATTCAAGGCTGTTGGAATACTGTTGTGCTTTTATAAGCTTGATGAGAAAAGCTACAACCATTTGGCTCAACTGCTTCAATTTTCAACTAATGAAATGTCTAGCTGATACTTCTAAGTTCTGATATTTGTCATGCTATGTACAATTAAAAGAAAAACACCTGAATGGTTTGGGTGCTTGATCATTTGAGCAATGAAATTATAGACTAACCTACTACTGATATTTATTGTACACTAAATTTTGGTTCATAAAAGAATGGTGTGTGATTACCTAAAGTGAATTATAGTGAGCTTAACATTTATTGGAAATAGTTGCTCAACATGCAGACCAATTCATGTGAACTCCAAAATAATTTCTGAATCCTGTATTTTATGAAGTGTAATATATATACAGATTTCATCACTTGAAGTTATATCCAGACGATGAGAACAGTTCCATGTCAACAAAAAAGCCTGTTGTTGTGGAATCATATGATGAGATAGTTTTCCCTGATCCTTCTGAGGCGTTTTTAGCTCGTTTGCAAAACCATCCAGTAGTGAACTTTCCAAGATTGCCTGCTGGAATAACCTTACCTCATCCAAGTACGTTTTGTAGCATTTCAGGATTGCTAATTTCTTTTTTCCTTGTTTGAAGTGAATAAATATGTCTATTATATGTGCAGTACCTATTGAAGATGCAAGTAAAAGGAGGAGAGGTGATACTAAAGATCATGCACTAACCCAATGGTTCACAAATTTCTCTGAAGCAGATGAGCTCTTACAGCTTGCTGCAGCTCGTCAGCAGGTTCATATCATATTATACTTTATCTTATTTAAACTTTACTTAATCTGTGAGGAAATCAAGGAGAAATATTGATAATACTTTGATCTGATCACCTTTTGTGTATATGCTTGGAACTTTAAAATGACAAACATTGTGTCCCTGATTCATACATGCTCATTTGTCTGCAATTTCCTTCCTGCAGACCTAGATCATAATTCATAATTTCTCTGGTCAGTCCCTTTGTAGAAATCCCGGACAGCTAGAATTTTTATGTTATTTACAAAGTTTGGAAGCAACTTTTCCCTTGTACTGCATCTGTACTTTAGAACACTAACTTTGGAGTGAGGACTACTGCCCTATGATTCGTAATTGATATTTGTTAGTGTTGTGAAGTTTTTTTCCTGACTCTTCTCCCCCTTCAACTGGACCATAGTGGAACATAACGGAGTTATGCCCTTGAAATATTGGGGCACTATGCACAGAAATTCCTCATGATCTAGATTGTTAACTGTGATGGTATGTGCTTGTATAAGTATTGGACTCCTGCCATTCCTAAACCAATAATTTAAATCAAGTTAATGAGGTGAGGCAACTGTGATGCATGTGCTTTTATTGGAATCCTGTCTTTCCCAAACCAACAATTTAAATCCTCTGAATGTGGTATAGGGAAGACCGGAAGACGATATAAGGTTGTGTATATGATGACATAGTGCATCTTATGCAATGACATCCATCTCTTTCTGAAACCATACTACTATTAGTGGTCTTGTTCTGTTTTGTAAATATATGGATATGAAGCAGTTGACATATAGTTCTGTTGCGCTTTATCCCCAGACCTTCATTTAATGTATCATTGGAAAACACATGGCACGCTCCACTTAGAGATAATTTCCTTAAGATGCATCAGAAAGGAGAACTTGTTTTTAGTATTATTGATTGCTAACATCTTTCCTCAGTCCTGCTTGATCATCATTACTTGATTCAGTCACTGGGATACCTACATTCTAATAATTTTCAATGTGGTGTAC
This sequence comes from Acacia confusa, assembly GCA_037074495.1. Classification (NCBI taxonomy): domain Eukaryota; kingdom Viridiplantae; phylum Streptophyta; class Magnoliopsida; order Fabales; family Fabaceae; genus Acacia; species Acacia confusa. The sequence continues at coordinate 36,942,121 of CM073502.1, read as the reverse complement.
AAGAATCAATATGCAATTAGAATGAAATATTGATAAAATAATTTACCCCCAAGATTTTATTTTGGATTACTAAGGTTTTACATGGTTTTATACTTTTATTGGTTATTCTTTGCTTACTCATTTTGGATGAACTCTTTGCCAACTCATGAGTGGGTTAAATTCTGAAACACACACATAGATAAGCTATCCTGAGTCCTGTGTTCACTGATAGCTGGATCTCATCTTTCTTGAAGCCTATATTCGGCATGTGATTATATTATTCTGGAAGACTTTCAATGATCAACCTTATAACAAGGTTTTGGATCCAACTCACGATTATTTGTACTCCTAATGTCATAGGTTCAAGCTCATATTGCTAAACTCAGACGACAGATAAGTCTGCTAGATGGGCAGCATCAGCAGTTCAAATCTTCCTCTGACCAGTAGACGTACACAAGTAGGACTCCGAAGTTTTTCCTTCAATTAGCTAGCAGATAAGCGTGATAATATGAGAATGGGATGATTATATGCCTGCTCAGCAGGTTGTCTCTTCAAATTTATTTTGTTCCCCTTGTCTTTGCGATGTTGTAATTTTTCCAGATAGTTTGGCTCACAAAAGTGGAGCCAAATGTGCATAATTTAATTGTTTAAGTATAGAAATTTTACCTTGCCTCTTCTATTACCGTAGCTGTATCATTTCTTGTAGTTATTACCCCTTTGTGTGAGGCAAAGTCCCACTAGGAGATAGGGTAGTTTTGAATGTCCGTGGCCACCCAATTTGTCCCATCAAAATATATTTTGCTGGATGATAGGACCATAATCTGAATTTAATGCTGCTCGACCTTTCTTGTTGTGATGGTTTCTGGGCTTGCCATGCATGCTTGGGCAGGTTTTCGGTTATGAAATGTGTTTTAAAGTTTTGAGCGAAGTTCGTATTTCCTCTTTAGAAAATGGGTTTGAAAATTGAGTTAGGGATGAAGATAGAGGCGAAGGAGAGTGATTATGGCAAGGAAGGGTGACTGTTGTAGATATATTGATTTCTTTAAGAGTTTGTTTAATTTGTTCTTAGGAAAAAAGACAGAAAAATACTGTGAAAATGGATAAAAGATAAATAAATATGTTGAATTTCAGTAATTCCAAAGAATCTGATATGAAATTTTGAAATGTTGTAAGATTTAAAAATTACCTAACGAACCTTAATTTTTCTTAAATTATTTTTCTCACTAATTACTTGATGGGACATGGGATTTTGTTCAAACATATCTCACTAATTATTTTTCAATAATGAAGTTCAATCTAAAAGTATAGGTCCTTAAGTTAATACTCCCTCTAATCTTAAATATAAAATAAATTTGAATTTTTTGCAGATATTAAAAAAGTTAATTAAATAACTTTAAAATATTTATATATTTTTTTCTTCCTTAAACTATTACACCAAACATATATATAAACTGATATATAATTTAATAATACATAACATATAACTAACTTGTTTAGTTTTTTTAATTTATTCAAAAAAAGTTAATTATATCTTATATTTAGGATCAGAGGAAATATTAAATTGTTTTAAACAATAATTTTTAATCTTAATGTAATATATTTTTTATATATATATAAAGAAGAAAGCAGTGAAAAAAAATACTCTAACATACAACAAAGAAATAAACAAATAGAGATAGTCTAAAGGAACTGAGTGAAATCTAGACATTACAATAAATAAACGAAAATCATCTAAAGAACCAAATGAAATCTAAGGGCATTGCTAACGTTTCAAAATTTATCCTCAGTTGTCATGTTGAAAATCAACTAATCAACCCCGTTTAAACTTTGAACCAAAAAAAAAAAAAAAAACCCGTTTAAACACACCATGAGGATTAAATTTCAGGAATCATTCATCAAGCAAACTTATCTATGATTGGTATCTCATGCCCTTTTAAGACCAATAAGACACGCCTAAAGTTCTGTTGTTATAGGCCTTCATTTTATACATTCAGCATTCAAAACTATGATCTTTGATAATGCCTCCACATCTTGTTGTCCCAACCTTATAAGAGTAAGCTCCATCAATACTGATAATCATCCATCCGTCCAATCCCCTTTCAAGTATGGTCCTCACTCACCTCGATAATACCTTATATTTCAGCTTGATTCATCTGTATTATGGCTTTACTGAAACTAGACAAGATGGCTTTAGCCTTCGATAGAGTCCATGAGCACTAAAGTTGATGTTTTTTGTCAAAGCCTTTGCATTGCATCGTTTCTAAATAAGCCAAAAGACAGTAACCAAAAACTCTTTCTTTTGGTCCATCATAGTGCCTCACCTTTTCATTGAGATTCATATAACACTAAGACTAGAATTCATAGTTGAAAAATCTCAACCGAAGGCTAGGCTTAACAATTGAAAACCACAAGGACTAAGCCTGAGGCAGTCACATAAAATATGTAAGGAATCTTCAATATCATAATTACACCAAATGCAGGAAGTCGTCTCACTAATTTCTCTAATCATTCTGACTTCATTGATAAGTAACTTGTTGTAAGCCCAAGACAAATCACGCATAGTACATAAAGGGAGAATGCTATGTCCTAAAACTTTCATTTGATCATAGTTAGATTCCAAAAAAAAATAAAATTTAAGGTGTAAGTTGTAAATAACTAAAAATTACTGTTGCAAATAAGAAATCAATATGAGTTAAATCTCATAATTTTCCATGAGATTACCTTATTTGGAAATGTTTAAATAATTATTTTTAAATGATCCCTTAACAAAATTTTTGGGAGACCTTACTGTCATTTAATTGAAGTTTTAGGACCTAACGGTTATTCTCTCAAAATTAAATTTTGGTTGACATAGAACTAATTCATATTATGTGAGTCTACATTGGATTTAAAATGAGAAAATCCCGTATAAAAATGGTTGAATTACTCAAATTAAAATTTGAGTTATTGAACTTAATTAATTATATATTAGTTATGCATCTAATTAGGGATTGAAAATTTAGATCAAATTACATCTATATCCCTTAATTATTAAAACAACATATGTCTATTCTCAACCATAATTATCATCACATTTTAAAGTGCACTCAACATAACTAAAGCTTCCAAAACTAACAACTTAAAATTAGGTTTTAACAAGTTCTACTTGGATATTAACAACAAAATCATGAATTTATTTATCAGCAAAACAATATGATAACTGGTAGCTAAATTCTAATTGAGTTTGTCCCTGTCATGTTGCTTTTGATTTGAAGAACTGAGTTACTGAGATAAATAAAAGAGTTGAAGAAACACATTTCATCATGTTTATTTATAATTAAGTATCACTAACGTTAGTTTCATCATAATTTGTAGATGCCATTTTGTTATAATCTTGGCAAAAAATCAAGCTGTCAAATCCGCGCAAGAAGTAGCGCATAAATCAGAAGAGATTGAGGGGGGAAAAAAGAATCTTAGATATTGGTGATAAGGAAGAAAACAACAAAAAGGCATTATATATATATATATATATAGTTATATCTGATACCCGAATTACTGACCACGATTCTTAGAGGAGCAGTAAAATCTTTTATGGATAATACATACACACATAGCCCAGAAAATCAATTCGTTCCCTAGGATTTTGTAGATGAATACGAAGGGATTAAGGGAGAAAGATTGAACCAACTTACAACTTCCGCCAAATTTCTAACTTTGCAAATGTCTAATAAATTTCCTATGGTCAGGGGCTCCTTAGTAGGGTGATATTTTTAATTTTTTTTTTAAAAAAAATAACTAGAGGATATGGAACTAATTTGATCCAGATTTTATATCATAAATGATAACACATAATCTGATATATAATTTATTGAGTTTGATATATAATTTATTGAGTTTGTAACGTAAATTATGATTTGGATAATTCAACCGTTTTAATATAAGATCTTTTAAAATCATCTAAATTTGGAGAAAAAACAGATTAATTATTTTTAAAGAAACAATATAATAAACAGTAAATTAATTATTTTAATTTTTTACAATATATTGAATTATTTATTTAAGTTTCAAAATAATTTCTCACCGTCAAGAAGGATTAATATTTTTTATTTCAATTTTTTTTTTTTCAAACACAAACTAAACTGTTGGTTGAGGTGAGAATTGGGAAGAAGTAGGTGCGGTACTGAGGTGTGTGATGGGACGACCTTGTCATTTCACGGAAGTATGACAATGGGGCAAGAGTAACATGGCATTCCTGCGCTTCCATGTGCCAAAACAAAGCAGAAGTCACCATCTTCTTCACAAATCACAATCGCATATTTCTCATTCTCGTGAAAATGGTGGGCCTCTCCTCTCTCTCTCCCTAGCTTCTTCTCAATCTCATTCACAGAACATGCCCTTACTCTTTGCGACGACCGTGACATCCAGGTACAATTGGTTGCATGGTTTCTATGTATCGATCTTAGCCTCTAATGTATTCCCAGAAATACATATAATCATGTTGTTTACTCTATTTGAATGTACGTAGTAAATGTGAGCTTCCCCTAGACTTTAGATTCAAGGTTGTACACCAGCTGTTTGAATTTATGCCAATGAGAGTATGAGACTGGATATTGAATTCTGCTAAACTTTCAAGTGTGAGGTTTGGGAATAATAGTCAACAAATTAAAACTCAAGGATATTTTGATCACAGAAATAATGGATACTGCTATACAAATTACCAATGGTATATATATGAGACTGGATATGAATTCTACTAAACTTTCAAGTGTGAGGATTTGGAAATAATAATCAACAAATCAAAACTCAAGGATATATCGATGACAAAAATGGTGGATACTGCTTTACAAATTACCAAGGATTTGTTTGATCATTTTAAGCCTAGGAGATTGTTGTCTCTTGTTCATTTTCTTCCAAGCGTTCAACTTTCACCATTTGCCTTGCTGAAAAACAGAAACTTATTGAAGGGCAGATGGCTGAAATAATGGATAGTGCTATAAATCATTATAGGATAACATACACCTACCACGTTATTTCAAAGACTAATGCAATCATAAAAAAGTGAGAGTCAACAATAAAACTTGCAGTTCTAAAGTGAGGGAATTTTGTGTGACAGGCTCATTTTTAGACCATGGTCTATGTATGACGTATTCAAACCTGTCCAAAAACCAAGAAAGCATCTTCCATGATGATCACTTTTGTGAGCCATATGAAAACATGGTAGGGTATATGGAAGTAAAATGAATATGCAAGAAGAGGTAAGACCAAAATAGTGGTGCACATCAGATATAGATTTATGTCATAGTTATTAAATAGCTCTGCCATTTAGTGGATCTGGTTTTAGACAGGACCACGTGGGAAGCCTTAAGTTTGTTGAGACGCCTATTAGTAGCAGCCAACAATATACACTAGTGGATAATCCAATATGTATGTTGAGAGATTGACAAGCATTATATATAACTCTATTATCAATTCTGTTATACTTTGAACTTTGAAGCCCTATCGCTATACTTGTTTTTTTTTCCATCTATCTACTCCAACAATTGGTATTAATACCCTCCAAGAAACCCCAACCGAACACGTTGAGTATGACCTCTTTCTCTTCCAGTTCACATTCAAACCTCCTTCATGACAGCTAGCTTCTTTGTTCTTTGTCGATCATGTCATGTCGTGTCATGCTTTGCTTTTTAATCTATCCAAGTTCAAATCCTTAGAACAAAAGGAGCTGGCATACATAGAGTGAGTTCCTCAAAGAAAATGAAACAGAATACTATATAATTATATTCTTCTCTCTGAGTCGTCGCTGACCAAGCCAAGAGAAATATTATTGCAAGCTACTCTATTCTTGAACCTCGTCTACAAACTTAAGTCTTTTCCTAGAATATCCCACAGGATCAAATGAAATGAAGAGGAGCTGATATGAGAATCGCAATTTATTCACCCTATTAGCTTGTTCATTGAGAAATAATTATTCTAACGGCTAGGGAAGCTATATTTACCAAAGATTCTCTTATGTGATTGCCCCCTGTTTTTCAAGTCATACATATTATAACAGCTAGTGTTTAGAAGTATGGATGAACAAGAAGAATAACAGGAGCAGAAGAGAGACAAGAAAGCGCTTGGAAGAAAAATCAAACCAATCATATACTTTGTGTCCATAACCTTTGTACCTTGCATCTGGTCAATCTAATTAATGAGAACTTGTTTGAGCGAACTATTTGTAACCTCTTGTAAGGATCCTGTAGCGAAAAAAAAAGTTATAAATGAGCACCTTCATGTTGCTGGTGAATAGTGTGTGATACTTTTTTATTGTGTATCAAATTAAATATATCTCTTAGAATCCAAGGAGTTTAGATCGAAGTCAGGTATGTATTAAAATCTTTTCTGTTTTTCATTTTATTTGTTTGTATTTAAATTCAAATATATCTACTTGAATGGAACTTGCTCTCAGCTTTGTAACTTTGTTAACAAACTTGCCTTAAATTAAAATTGGTGAAATAATTAAATTATAGTAGTTATATTGAATATCTGACTGAGCATGCATCCATAAACATATTGGAAATTAACTTAAATTGAAATGGATTTATTAATTCAATGACCAAAATTAGTTATTAGTTTATTCACAATATTCAAGTACCTGAATTGAGAATGCAGAGACTAATTAATATCCTATGTGGATGACTGATATGGAAATGTAAGATGGAGTAATTAAGTTGAAGATGAACAAAAAGAATAATGATGAAATGCCCAGACAGGCACAAAGCAAGAGGATTTAAGTGCAATTGTTACTTTATTTAGGTCAGAAATATGTTTGTTTTTGAAGATATCAGGACTGAGGGGTCAAAACCTGCAAAGGCAGAAACATAGACGCATGGGTTTCTGTAAAAATGGTTTGTTGTTGCACTGAGTCTAAAACTCTGTTTGCTTCATGTGTCACTGAGTCCACGGTATCACAAGCCCCAAACATATCACAAAAGCCAAACCAACACCAGGTTGTACCGAAGAGTACACTTTATTCTTGTAGGTCCGTGAATTATATTGGTGAGTGTAGATTGAGAGAGAGAGAGGGGTGAGTAGAAGAGTGGGATTCTACATAGCCCACATAAATTTATGTTAGCAAGCTTTAAGGTGAACATTCCATGTGATTAGTTGTTCATCTTAATAAGAAACTTCTTTGTAATGAAAGAGCAATTATTCGGAGAACAAAAGGAGTAAGTTTTAGTCAAATCAGAAGTTTTTAGTATCATATAAATACCTAAAAAAAGTGTTAGGTAGTATATATATCATTTTAGAGATTGAGTATGCACAATTCAAAATTCAATAGATCTCCCTTTTTCTTTGTTGAAATTAAACAATTACTATTTGTTTATTTAGGAGTGTTACTGTTTTGGTCAGATTTTAATATTGTGGGGCACAGCTCTCTACACAATATCACATGGGATTGCATTGGTGCTTCAATGCAAACGGATATAGAGGAACGTGCCTTTGAACATAGAAGAAAAAAATACTAGTAATAATTAGAGAAGACAACTCCAATCAGAAAATACCAAGAAACAAAAGTACAAGCAGCGCAAGGAGCAATATAAAACTGAAACAGAAAAGATACCAAGTTATTAACAGCAAGAAGAGAGAAAAGTGGGTTTTGGCTTTAGGCAAGATTTTGTTAATAAGGGGAAGGATGTGACTCAAAATGACCAGATGAGATGAGAACCTGAACACTTACATTTATTGTCATTAATCATTATGTTATGAAAAATATGAATAGTATGATAAAGAAGAAAACAAAGGAGAAAATCGGTGGGAAATGTTGAAAATGAGAATGGGACCAGGTTGCCTTTGGGAGGGCCAACATTGAACATCAGAAGCCAATGGGCTGCTCTCCTACCATGTCCTTCCATTTACTACACATACCCCCATACACCCGTGGCCTGTCCTTTAGTTTTATATACCCCTTTCTTGTGTTGTCTCAAGTGGGAAGGGGAATGAAAGACATCTTGATCAAAATACCTATGTGTTTTAAAACTATGATAGGTGATAGACTCTAAAATGGACAATATCGAGAGGAAGACACCGTCACATTGGGATGTTACATTTCTTTCTCTCTCTTCTTATCTTATTTGATGATCTTATAATCATGTATTAGACTAAGACTGATTAAAAAAATGATTGTATCTGATATTTGTTTTACATACAATGAGAGAGGCCTGGCTCTTCATAAATACCCCCTCCACCCCCCACACTTGCCTTCACCACTACCTCATCAACTTTTTTATTCTCCTCTCAACTTTTCTCCTTCACAAAATCAACTTAGTTTAGATCACTGCTATGGCCATTAGAAAACCCAGCAAGCTTCCCCAGACTGCAGTTCTGAAACAAATCCTCAAGAGGTGTTCAAGCTTAGGGAAGAAACATGGCTATGATGATGATGGCCTACCCCTTGACGTGCCAAAAGGCCATTTTGCTGTTTACGTTGGTGAGAACAGAAGTAGGTATATTGTGCCTATCTCCTTCTTGACTCACCCAAAATTCCAGTCCCTCCTTCATCAAGCTGAAGAAGAATTTGGGTTCAATCACGATATGGGTCTCACTATCCCTTGTGAGGAAGTCGTTTTCAGGTCCCTAACATCAATGCTTAGATGAATTTGTAAAGACAGATTAAGAAGCTATGGGGAACGATTTGTTTGATGGCTCTGCCTTGAAGAAGAAGATGCATGACCAAGATGAAGCTAGCAGCAGCTTTTGCTTCTCTTTTTTTTAACATCTCTCTTCAGAGCCATGTTTGTGATCTTGCAATCAATTCTTGATCTGCTTTCTTCTTACATTCTTTTTTTTCTTTTTTTTTGTGGTTTCGTTTTTCAACCACTTTATTTGGGTTGTGTTTAGTCTGTGACCCTAACTTTTTACCCATGTGAAACATTTCGTTTGGGTGAAATCTGTAAAAAGGTTTGAGATTTCCTCACAGAGTAGGTTCTATAGAGCACTGTTTACCCTGTGAGAGAAGTTAGTTATGTCAATGAAAAAATGGGGACTTATTTGCCCATTCTACTTCAATGCCCATCTCTCTCTCTCGGTAGATCAAATTCTGTATTATCATATTTCATACTGTTGCGAGTACAGAGAGAATCGTATATATTTATATACATGATTCTCTCTTACCCTTCTGTTTCTCTTTCTGAATAAAACATGCTTTGATAATTGCTAAAGATTCAGGTTGTTCTGTGTCCTCTTCGAATTATATGAAAAGTTGTGATTCAGGAGTCAGGACCAGACAAGCTAAGATGTGTGCATGGTTGCAAAACGCAAAGATTAGTTAAAAAAGAGAATAATGCATTAAAGAAAAAATGGAGATAAGGGACCAGTGCATGCCTTGCTTTGTCAGAGAATATCAAGTACTTAAAAGCTTGTACGGGTCATCTGAGTACCATATGGCTCTACCCCACTAGCTATATGCACAGAAATGGACTAATATATATATATATATATATATGACACCTGCAGAGATCATATGCATGTTGAACAATAATAAGTACAATGAAAAGCTTGAAGATCATATTTCTGTGCATCAAATGATACTCTAAGATCTGGTGGTTAATTAAAAACTGGTTACAGACAAGTCCTTAAGTGGGTTTATAACTAGAATTGGCGTGATTAAATTTTGAGTTAAGGTTTAATATTGTCTCGAAAATCTTCATATATGAACTTTAGGTATCTATAAACTAATTTTTGTTTGATCAATATTATCTGAAAAGTGTTGAAAATTGAGTATTGTAGCCCTAACCGTTAGAATATTGTTGATCAACATTTGTTTTTTTTAATGATTAGGTTGATTTTGCTCATCCTTTAACACTTACGGATAATTATATTTATTCAACAAAAATTTTCAGACGGCTTCTACACAAAAACTTTCAAGGCAAAATTGAATCTTAACCATTGATTTTTCTCGAAGCCGTGTTTGATGATTGAGGAAGACCATGCAAATCAAGGTTAAAAACAGAAACAAATATTGACTCTTAAATTAGTAATGTTTCAATGTTTTACCTGTGATCTTTTGGGGTTTCAACCATACTGGAATAATTACTACTTTGAGTACTTTCTCATATACTCGTATATAGTTCCCAATATTCCAACTCATATAATAATAATAATAATAATAATAAACTTCCTTACCCTACCAAACTCAATTATTTCACACAAACAGAATATATTGTGCTTCTCCCAAGGGTCCACTTCAAATTTTCCTCCTCGGAAAAAAATTATCTGAGCTTGGTAATATTATCACAAATGTTCTGTTCTTCGCCCACTCCTGATATTTTTCTCTCTCTTGCACCATTCTGCAAAAACAATCATACTCTTAGGGCATGTTTAGTACGCGGGATTTGGTGGGAAGTGGATAGAAAAATTTTACAAGTTGAATTTAAGGGGGCAAAACATTGAAAAAGTGAGGTATTGCAAAATTTTAATAGAGAGAATATATAAGACAAAAAGGTAAGAAAATTTAATTAAAAGCTTTTAGTCTCATTTCTTTAATTTTTTTTAAATTTAACTAACAAAATTTCCCTCCCCTTCATGTTTGGTACAAGGGATTTAATTTGGAGGAGAGTGAGAGGAGGAAAAAAATTGGTAAAATGAGATTATAAGACTGTGATAAAAAGTTTAAGATAAAGAGTAAGAAAAATTGACTAACAACTTTTAACCCTACTTTTCTAATTTTTTTAAAAGCCAACTCAAAAAAGTTTTATGGATAATCAATGTTATATTGGAAGAATTACCCTTCAATTGAGCTTCATGTTGTTAGAGTTTATCTTGACAATATTGAGTATTATATAAATAAAGGGTGGTTCAATGGCAACAGTTTCCTTACCTTTGGATAGGTAGGTGACGCTCCTCCCATCTACATCGTTCACATGATATCTGAATGGTTTAGATTTAATTTTTTTTATTTAATGATTTTTTTTAACAAAAAAATATTAATTAAGAGATTATCTTTATTTTAGATTCTCTATCCATTAAAATAATTTTTTTAAAAAAAAGTAAAAAAAAAAATCTGGACAGCCGAGATGGGAGGAGTACCCCGATAGGCACCCCGATAGGCAGGGGGAAACATGTTACGGTTCAGTGAACAAAGTTCCAAGTCCCACCATGTGCAATTTGGATAGGGCTAAATGCAAGTAGGGCTTGGTTGAGAAACAATTTTACTGCAAAAGTTGTCACTACCACTATAAAAAATGAAGTAATTTTGTCTTAGTCATTATCCTAGTTATTTTTTTAGTGTTAATTGACCAAATATATTGCACTGACAGTCTACATGTCATCCATATTAAGGTGCAAATTTTTCCCGAAAGTTTTAAATCTAACTTTGAAAAAAAAATGAAAAAGATGACACATGGACAATTCTAGAATAAATTTATACCTTAACAAAAATAAAGTAAATTACATATAAATTGTCAACTTAACATATTAAATCAATTAACCATCAAAATTAATTAGAATAACGGTGAAACAAAAATACTCCATCCTCCTCTCTCTTTTTTTTAACTTTGAGACTAAAATTGTCCACGGATGATAACTTCCATAATAAATTTACCCTTTAACGCAGGTAAACACTCCCACAGATGAAAATGAAAAAGATATTTTCAATATTTGAATCCATTTAAATCATGAAAAGAATAAGATTTGGGATCTACTTGCAGGGAATTTTTTTCCCCTCTGAACTTTATGTGGAAAAGTGTTGACACCCATGTTCTCTGCAATTTCGTGGAAAGCGCCTCTCTTGGACTATTATTATTTTACTCATACATTTCAAATCAGACGTTTAATACCGTTTTTTAGGATACCGCTGTGATAATGTTTAAATTTTCAGAGGAATAACAAGTACACGGATTATAAATATAGTTTTCTATTGCAATAACTATATTCTTATTAATAAACTATATATAAAATAATATATTTATAGGGATAATTAGTTGTAACATGTTACAAATAAATAAATACGGGGCAGGTACATATGAAGATCTGAATAGTTACTTTCAAATTATATATTTGTCTCTCTCTCTCTCTGGAAGATGAAAAGGACACTGTTGGCAGATGAAAAGAGATGTAGGGAAGGGCATTTTGGAGGATTTAATTATTAGGATCATGGTAGTTAAAATTTTGATTTATCATTGTAATTTTATATTTTTATTTTTTTTATTAAAACAATTTTATTAATTCTTTAAACGTTTTTATGTTTTTAGAATTTTGTATGATTTTTTTACATTACTTTCAATTTTTATGTAAAATTTTGATTTTAACTACTTTAATTAGGGCACATCGTATTTGTGGATGCGGATTTTTCTAAATGAATTCATATATCGTTCATCTAAATAAGCTTGTCTCAAGGTTTCAAAAGATAGTTTTTTATATGAATTTTTAAAACATATATAAAATTAATATTTACAAGTCAAATATCTTTTTAAAATATCGAACCATCTAAATTTTTTTCTTTTTGAAAAATTGGCGCATTTTAAGGTTCTAATATATAACATTATTAAAATGACCGATTTTTTTTTTTAATTTCTAAAATAAATAACGCTGAATACTCCTTCCTATCCTAATTATGAGCTGCTAGAGGGGTTTGTATTCGAGACTCACAAATTTATATTTTTTTTTCCTGATTCATCACTATTGATTGTGCATGCATTAAAAAAGATTTTTTTTTAATCAAAAAAGCAATATTCAATATAAATGATAAAAATGACAATTTAGATAAACCAGCATACTAGATCTAGTTATAAATACAAGAGATAGGTGGAGGATTCACTCTAGTTATAAATATAAAAAAATTTTAAATGTAAGATATCAATACTCTATCTCAAATTAAAAATTGTTATCTGAAAGCATCCATATTAATCACATATGCATGTATTTTCGTCAAGGAGTAGATTCAATACGCGTAATTAAAGAATGTATTCTAGAAAAATTTACATATATTTGTTATAAACAGGGGCGGACCAAAGCTCCAGCTGATCTTCTCTTCTCTTATATATTTATATATATTTATTATATAATATTTTATTTTTGTCAATAATTTGGCCCCAGCTAATTTATTATCTTTTTTATTAGGACAATGTTTGGTTTATTATTTATTAGGTTGTGAGAGGAAAGTAAAATTTTTATTTGAGATACCTACTAAAAATCTTAGTATGATCTTATATCTTGTTTTGATTTTTTTTTTAACAAAAAACCAACTGTGGCCTATTAAAAAAAGGATTATGATAATAATTCAAGGGGCTTGTGGTCCTTTAGCTTGCACATGAAAAGGGTATTAAATCAAATACACACCACCTTCCTTTGTCATTTTCTTTGTATGTAAGAGACGGTCTAAAGGCATCAAACTTCTTTCACTTTCGGTTCTAGCGTTTTTCATCTTCATTTTAAAAACTAAATAGATACTTAAAATCACTTATCTTCACCTCACTCTTTTTATGAAAGTTATTCTATATATTTTTCTCTTCATAATGAAGATAATATTGTATTGATTAATAAAAATTTTTGGGCTATGATTTTGGAAGTCTTAAGTTTTGACAATAGATAACTATATATATGTAGAGGATAATTAATGGCTAATTTTAATCTTGTTTGAATTTATTATTTGGTTGTCTTATGATTTTATAATGAAATTATCTTTTAAAAAAATAGATTATAATAGGTTATTTGCTTAGTTGAAATTGAATCAGATGTGTATATTTTTTTAAATATTTTTTTAGGTTTATATTATATTTATTTTATTTTGAGGTATGTGGAATACATATTTAATTATTAGTTTTATGGATTGAGTAGTTCTATAAGAATTTATGTTTACTGACAAAAGATACTAATTAACATTGAAAATTATTTATTTGTATTTTGAATGTTATGCGATATTATTTAGTAAATGGTTTAATATATTTATTTTTTGGCCTGGGTTAAAAATATTTTTTGATTCCATCACTAGTTATAAATAACTAACTACTTAACTAATATCTCCAACATACACATATTTTGTTGTCTAGCTTTTATATTAAAGGTATGATATATATATATATATATATATATATATATATATATATATATATATATATATATATATATATATATTGATGGCCACGAAGAGCTTGATCTAGAACTTCTGGGTATTTTTTTTGTCTCAGTTTGTCATTTTTGTAGGTTAATTAGGGTATCGAAACGCAGAGTTTTATAGCCTCGTCCAGGGAGTTCCTTCTCAGGTCGTGGTAAAGTTCAGTTTCTTCTTCAGTGAAGAAATATACCTGGCCATATGATAATGAAAAGGAAAAGAGTTCAGAAAGAGAAATTGCATACTTTCAACAATCAACAAAAAAAGCCAATGAGCTTACAGGGTAGGTGCTTTGCAATTCTCCGGCGAGCCGAGCAGCATCTGGTTGGGATGTTGAGAAGATTATGGGTCTGTCCTTGGCATACTCGAAAACGATCAGTTCTACAAAATTCCAATGCTTGATTTAGATAAACAAAGAAAACGAAAGCTCGTTTTAGAAGCTGTTTTCTCTGGCTGTGATTCATTTTTTGGCTCAATTTTTCTTAAAACTGCGTTTGTTCACTCCATACAATAATGGACCAAAAAGATAAGCTTTGAACAAAGAGGTACAACTTTACAAGACATATGCATGATGATATATTATTACAAATTTACAAGACATAAGCATCGACTCCCACTTTTGCTGGCGTTGATGTCCAGTTTTTGGTTATACTTTCAAACGGAGTATGATGCTGCAGAGTTGTTTTAGTTTCAGCACTTGACGGCGGCGAATTGAAGTCGGGGAAGGAAGAAGACAAGGATAAAAATCTGGCTTGAAAATTTTGACTTAAAAGGAGTGAGTTGGATGACACATAAACACCAGCAATGGGTTCAACTGACCTCTAATTGTTTGGGCTCCTACTTTTCCCTTTTGAGTAACATTGCTGTATTTTAAAACTTACAAGGTAATATTAAAATTAAAAACACTTGATAATATATTAGGATTTTGTGGATATTTTTAGGACGAATTTGCATCATAACAAATATATTTAGTGTTTAGTGTTTCCTATTTCCTACCGTTCTTAATAAATTTCTGTTTGATTTTAATTTTTTAAATTTCAATTGCCTTGATATTGTTAATTTACTGAACAATTTTTTTAATTAATGAGTATGATTGATGCTGTTTTAATTTTTTATTTGAAACTGAATTTAATTGCATCAATTGATATATAAAAAGTTGATAATAGATTATTATAGTAAAGAACGGATGAATTTTCATCCTTTTATAAATAATATAATTCATTCTAAAACTCTTATAGATGTCTAAAAAATGCTTATGCGTTTTAATTTAAAAAGAAAAAAGAAAAATTTCAATTAAGGACCTCTATAGTCAATTAATATCAAAATGGCACACAAAACATTCTGAATTTCACTGCAGGGACTTGGAGGCAAATTGAAATTAAATTTTATGCTAAGAAGACATAAATGCCCCTTCTTATTTATTTCATAAAAAAATATCAACATTTTCCGTCCCCCGGTGGTAGCCTAGGCGCCGAAGCTTAAACAATGGACCTTTTCTAGTGCTGGCCAGCTGGTGGCAGAAAATAAGGGAAAATTGATTTCAGGGCCCAAGCTAGTAAAATAATTACAAAAAAGGCCCAAGAAACATTCACATGCCAAAAAAGGCCCTAGGGCCTTTTCTGACATTTTTTCAAAAAAAAGTGTACGGATATAGTTGCTAATTGCTACTGATGTAGTTGTTAATTGCTACAGATGTAGTTGTTAAAATGTAGTTGTTAATTAGACTGATTTAGTTGTTAACGGGAACTGATATAGTTGTTAAACGCTACTGATATAGTTGCTAATACTTTTTGAAAAAATGCCAGAAAAGGCCCTGGCATGTGAATGTTTCTTGGGCCTTTTTTGTAATTATTTTACTAGCTTGGGCCCTGAAATCAATTTTCCCAGAAAATAATTGTTCAACAAAGCACCAAAAAAGATGTATGACCACCAAGCTACCAAAGTCTTTTAGTTATTGGGCATGTTTGGTTTACTAACTTTTTCAGCTGTTTTTGTGATAATTTTGAAAAAAAGTCAGTTAACGTTGCCAGTTAATTTTGGGTCTGTTTGGGTTGAGCTTAAATTTACTTAACTTAAAGTTGAAAAAGCCCATTAAGGAAAAAGCTCCACTTCTTAGCTTTTTCCAAAAAGCTCCCAGCTTTTTGACATGGGTCATGTCATTTCTACTACCATCAATCCAAACACAAATCATTATCAATAACCTGACTTTTTTCCTATCGAGCTTTTTTTAAAGTCAGATAGCTTTTAAGCTACCATTCCTAGCACCATCCCAAACAGACCCATTATATACAATAATAAAATATGTGTTATCATCTTATATCCAGGGGTGGGGTGGAGTTAGAAATTACAATTAGGAGGTGAAAATTACAGAATAGAACTCACATATTTATGAAACTATATTTCAATCCTATAAACATTTTAATATTTTCATTTTAGTGCCTCCATACAACTTTACATGGAGAGACTAAAATGAAAATTATGAAAGTGTTATACGGCTAAAATATAATTTCCTAAAAATTTAGGTTCTTTTTTGTAATTTTAGGGTGCAACCCTAACCCCCTAATTTGTGCTTATATCCATACCTACTTCATATTATAATTAATAGAGAGCAGATTTCCTCAGTATTCTTCCCTCCTCATCCCTCAGTATCCTTTCATCCAACCGTTGATCTCAACTAAAAGTTAATCTGAGATGGGAGAGGAGAGGAGAATGAACGTGAAACATCTACCTTTTAATTAACTAGATAATCATATATAATGAGCATAGTTATTACAAAATAATCAAAGTTAACCAAATGATGGAATTTACGCGAAATTTAAATTTTTCAAAAGTATGCTTAAGTATGCATCATGAGCCCTAATGTGTGGCAATATACATTCATCCAAAACATACAAAAGTACAAAAGTCCTACTTTTAGCAGCAAGTAGCTAAACCTCTGCTTGCTTCCCAGAAGGACCTGGACCGATTTGATCACCTGGGAAAAATTGTGTAACCATCAGTCCAGCTCATTACGAATATTGACACGTGCTAGTGAGGTGCTAAATGGATTAAAACCGTTCATATCAAATAACCGGTTCATCAACATCTTCATTATATAATATCACATGATTCTTTAATATCATGATCGGAAGTAATATATGCAATACCCAATACCTCTATATACGCCAACCGAACCGCCTTATTTCATCCGACTAGACCCATGGGCTAAGTTACATCCATGTTACTGGTTACTCCGAAAGCTCACTGGTCAAGTGATGAGGATCGACCAAAATCCTCATGGCACCTGCCCCAGACCATGGGTCTTTCCCCACTTTAATCCAGTGAGGTGTCGTAAGCCCAATAAACTGTAGGCTGGTCCCAAACAACTGGTGGGACAATAATAAAGCCAACCATTATGCATTCATGAAGGCCTCACCACGTGGTGGAAAATAAATATCACATTTCCTCCCAATCCTTCCCTTTCCCATGATTTTCATGATATTTCAATGCATATAATTTCAGTTCATAAAATAATCCACATGGCAAAATTTATTTAAAACATTCATAATCAGTCAGAAAAATACTCAAAAGCAGTATATCAATATCATAATAAGTGGAAAGTGGTTACCTCTCACCCGAGCTAACTACTTTTACACTGCTCCTAAATCCCAGAGTTTAAATACACCACAAATTAATCTACCAAAATCAATATACTAACAATTAATAACATATTAAAATTCCACATAATAGGAATTATAATTTATAATTCATAACATTGAAAATACACCAATAATAATACCTTAATTATTTCCCTTGTTATTTATTCTGTTACTTTACCATTCATTATTTTCTCTCCTCAAATAATTCTTTTTATTTCTTTATTTTCCCCTTATTGATTATTAACCAATAAAATTACTAAAGACCAACCATTATATAAGAATATGATTTTAGTGTATTTTTAATGATTCTCATGGTTTCCCAAAATATTTGATATCTTTTTCCTTTAATGACCTATAATATGATTTATCTCTCCTTTTAATTAACTAATAATATTATTCATTATTATTATTCATCCAGTTGGTTATTTGTTTCACCTTATGATAATATTTATTCAATTTATTATCCATTATTTAATAATTTCCTTTCTACTAATAATAGAAGTATTTATTTATTATAAGAGATATAATTTAGGAATTCATTACTTAGTTTAGATCAAATGCTATCTTTTATATATATATATATATAGATATCTTGTAGCAAGGTTATTTTATCCTAGTTTGTATCTACCTATACGCACGCATACAGCAAACCTTTTATTTATTTATTTGCTTTTCTCTTCTTCGTAATAATATATATATTTATACTATCATATTATAAAACAAAAAGAAATCATCTTGCAGCAATTCTCTTTTCTTCCTTTCATGCGCATAGAATCAGACACCATATATACTTATACACACACATATTTTCCCATCAGATAATACACATATTATTATTTATCATATCCTTTTCTATCTATGATTGTTAGAAATACACACACACACACACACACATATAAGGCTCATTATGCATCAGTATTTACTTTTCTTTCTTCCCCTAACCACCACGTTAGTATATGCATATATAAGATTATGTCGTTCTTTGTTTCTTCAGCAACCATACGGCTTGCAGGTGTGTATTCATTCCAGTAGCATCTAACCAATATAGTTCCTTCTTTCCCACAAATATTTAAACACACACACTCGCATACCCATACAGCAAGTATCTATATTTATACCTTTCCACACACATAGCTTCAGAAATGACAAATATAGGCTTTAGTTTAACTTTTGATTCTATTATATGTACTCATATAGGCACAAACAGGGAAACATATGCATCGGTTAAAGCCTTTTCCCTTTGATCTTCTTGTTATATATATAGACAACAAAATACTTATATACTAGCGTCAAATATTAACAACTTCGGCATTCTCACTGTAACAGCAAACAAAACAGAAGAAAGCGAGGATGAAGAACTTACAAAGATACTGGATTTCTTTTCTCCCCTGTTCCGTGGCTCCAAAACAGAGTTCTTATCCCCGACACAGTCTCGGTTTCTCTCTCCCTCTCTCTTTTCACTCTCGCTCTCACTCTCTTCTTCCTTTCCTTCTCTCGGCTCTCACTCTGTTTCCGACGATGCAAAACAGAGCAAGAAGACAATGCTCTCTCTTTCTCCCTCTCCCTCTAACTCTTCGTCTCACTCTCAGTTTCTCTTCTCTGTTTCCTGCTTTTTGGTTTTGGTTTGGATAAATGAAGAAAGGTAAATGAAGGCTGAGAGTAGAGGTAATATATATTAAGAGTCGAGGGTCCAGTCCGAAGCTTAAACCGTGAAGGGAGAACCGAAGGTTACATGGTGCAAAGCTCGAGAGGTATGGATGCTCTCTGATTTTCTGAGGTTTCGTGCATGAGAGAAGGTCAACGACCTTGCGTGAATAGTGGGAGAGCCGAAAGTTGGATCTGTGGCGTGTTCAGTTGGTTTTATGCTTCTGAAATTTTCGGCTCTTATGAGAGAGAAGACACAATGGATGTGGCTTTTGTGTGTTATTATTGAACAGAGAGAGAGAATGGCAAAATGAATATTAAGGGGATTGCATGAGGGTGGGCTGCACGTAGGTTTATGTTTTGAAGTATTGGGTTTATGAAATGTATTTGGGCCATGACAAAGGAGCTGGATTCATATAGGCGAACGTGGGCTAAAAAAAAAACAAAGGGAAATAATGGGTTTGTTTTTAATGCTTATGGGCCCAGAAGATGAAAGAAATGTGTTGGGCCAAAATAATGAAAGGATAGGCATGATAATTAACTTGGGCCAATGAAGATAGGAATTGCAAAACTTGGGTTGTATGTAGGTTAAGAGAATATGGTGTTGCCTAGGTTCCATGGATTATTTCCTTTAATTATAGATGTTAAAAAAAATCTCAAATCTCATTTAAGGATTTCCTAATTCCAAAGATATTATTTTCTTATTTTTATTATTTATTATTTTTATTATTTTATTATTATCATTATTTTATTATTATTATTCTTTAATTCCCAAATGTAAAAGTTTTAGGATGTTACAGAACGGCTGAATGAAAGGATGCTAAGGGAAGAGGAGGGAGTGATACTGAGGGAATCCAAATCCTGATTAATAAGTGTCTTACACATAAGGAATAAGTGGAATAATCTTAAACACAAGATAAATCAATATCTTAACAATTACTCATTTATAAGTGTCTTATAATTTATGAACAAGTGAAATATTTTTTTTAACAAGATCAAATTTGCAAATGTCTTGTACATCATGAACAAGTCGAATAGTAGTTCTATAAATAAATAGAATAGTCTTATAAGTAAGATAAATTAACTTCTTAACAATTACTCGTTTGTAAGTGTTTTACACTTTATGAACAAGTGAAACTTTTTTTTTTTAACAAGATAAATTCATATCTTAACAAGATTAAATTTGCAGCGTCATATATATCATGGATAAGTCGCCTTTCTTCGCCTTGGGGCTTGGCACTGATTATTGCAAGTGCATCTTGGATGTGAGCATTGGACCGAGTTTCCAACATTTGATCCTAAATTGAATAATCTTATGAATAAATAAAATAGTTTTATAAACAAGATAAATTATCTTTTTAACCATTACTCATTTGTAAGTGTCTTACACTTCATGAATAAGTGGAATAGTCATATGAACAAGTTTTAATAAAGTTTAAATTAATTTATCTCATTCAAAAAATTATTTTAAAATATAAAAAATTCATAAAATAGAACCAGGAAGTGGTAACTGGTAAAGACTATAAAGAGACGACCATAATCTGAAAATTAAAACTGATCTGCTATAATTATGTGATATTTGATTTTGATTGAACTTTATGATGATATCCTATATATTAATTAACCAATATCACTTGGTTAATTGAACGGAAATTATCCTTTTTTTCCTACAGTTAATTTAATTTAAATTCAATTCCTTTATTTAATTTCTTTGACTATTATTATTTTAAAAATTAAATGTTTAATTATTCCAGAGAAAATTACATCGAATTTTAGGCGCACTCTCTCTGTATATATAAAAAAATTCAGAAGGTATTTTAATATATAAATTTTTTTTAAAAATCAAATAAATAATGTTATCTCTCAAATTAATTAGTATTAGGAATATTCAACTTGTTCGTGATACATAAAACATTTGCAAATTTGATCTTATTAAGAAATTAATTTATCTTGTTAAGAAAATATTCCATTTGTTTGGCGCACTGTTCAACTTGTTGATGAAATGTAAAATCCTTACAAATAAAAAATAGTTTAGAAATTAATTTATCTTATTCATAAGTTTATCCCCCCTTATTTGTAGAACTATTCCTCTTGTGCATGATATGTAAGACATTGGTTAATTATGGTGTGAGTAGGTATGAATATAAGATTGTACATATATTTACCAAAAGGCTTTGGTAATCCCCTCTTGGCACCCTTTGCTGGAAAATTAATTATTTTGTGGTCAAGCTGACATTTTTAATTAAATAAATTAGTAGGGATATTTATGTCTTTCTAGTATAAAATAGAATGGGAAAATCTGTATAGAGGCCCAAGTAATAGAAAAAATTTAAAAAATGACCCAAAGATTCTGAAAATACCAGAAAAGGCTCCAGGGCATTTTCTGGTATAAATTCATTAAAACATTAACAATTATATCAGTCCCATTAACAACTATATCAACCCCGTTAACAACTATATCAGCCATGTTAACAACTAAAGGTTTTAATGAATTTATATCAGAAAAGGTCCTGGGGCCTTTTCTGGTATTTTCATAATCTTAAAACTTTTTTTAAATTTTTTTTATTACTTGGGCCCCTATATAGATTTTCCCAAATAGAATTTCAGTTTTCCCCCAGGTCCTGCAGTAAAAATTCAGAATTTTTTGAATTCCATTTGATATTAGGGTTAAGGTGCAAAAATACACATATACTTTACCCTTGGGAGCGCTCAGCGCCATATGATTTTTTTGGGAGCTAAAAT
The DNA here is from genome assembly GCA_037074495.1 of Acacia confusa. Classification (NCBI taxonomy): domain Eukaryota; kingdom Viridiplantae; phylum Streptophyta; class Magnoliopsida; order Fabales; family Fabaceae; genus Acacia; species Acacia confusa. The sequence goes on along the minus strand of CM073502.1, from coordinate 36,920,050 downwards.
ACCCACGAACTTTCAAAAGTGAAGCAAAAATGCCACCACCGTTAGATTTCTCTAAATGCTGTTAACTTGCAATGTGAACATACCGAAATGCCCCTAGATTGAAAAAAAAAAAACCTCAGTTGGATATGCTTTCAATTCAAAAACAACCAGAATACAGGGGGAACAACAATGATTACAGGGTTCCAAAGAAATTAAAATCTATCATCTAAAGCTTTCAAACAACAAATCATCAGATAGAAAAACTTAAAAATCAAAACTTTAGAAGACAAATCAAACCGAGGACCATCAATTGAAGAAGACATATGTTCAGATCCTTGTTCTTCATTCGTAGTGCAGCAGCTTTGCAATAGATCATCGAACAAGAAAGCTTTTTCTCAAAAAAGAAATCTCCACACTTTAAAACACGTGATTGAGAAAAGCTAAAAGCTCAATAGATCATCGAACAAAGCTCGCTATGCTGATCACAATCTAATTATGAAAAGCTTTGAAGTTGATTCAAGCACTCAAAATCATCGGAGAAATACAACGAAGCATAAGATACAGAATTATAAGGAAGGAAGAAAATAGAAAGAGCACAATTCTACCAGAGAGTGGACAGAATTACCCAACTTGGAAAGGATCGAAGGTTCCTGAAACTGGGAAATCTACGATGTCGTTTAAAGACTGTAACATTCTTCGATGCCTGTGGCCATCCCGAGCTCTCAGCTGCCCTCTCCAGAGTCAGAGATGGCGAAAATCCGAGGGCCATGGTTGCCACCAATAGCAGAGCAACAGTGAAGAGAAAAGCGGCCGCCATTTTTGTTAGTAAGTTACAATTTAGAGCCTCCCTTGGAAGAAGGGAAAGCAAGTAATGAACAGGAAAAATAAATAGGAGAAAAACAAGAGACTAATTCAAACGCAGAACTACAATATAAGAACGAAGAGTAGAATAGAGGAATGACTGAGAAAGCATTATTTGTGATTCATCATCACCACCACAATTGCAAAGAGGAGAGGTGGCTATTCATCATTCATCGTCAAATCATATGGAGCTAGGGTTCACAGATCCAGATTGATTGAGCTAGGTTGTGTGTATCGCAAATCCAGATCAAGGGCATTTTGGGATTTTCATGAAAATGGTGTGGGGCTCACCACAAAAGTAACTTCTGTTGATCTAAATTGACGGTGATGGTATTTTGCTTAACTTTTGAAAGTTCATGTGTATTTTTTCTCTCTAAAAAAAAGCATATGATGCTGAGCACTCCTAAAAGTAAAAAACATGTGTATTTTTATACTTTAACCCTTGATTTTAATTACACATGGAGGTGAAATTTTACCTTAAAAATATGTCTAATCAACATAAGATACTAAAAGTACTGGGAGGAGTATTATTTGAAAGTCATTCAAATTTCACGTGAACGTACAGTAATTATTACTTAAGTTTTGTCATTTGTCAAAAGGTGGCGACTATTCTTTTCTCTTGCAAAGAAAATGTCCCGTAAAATATTTATTGCTTTAAATAAAAATTACATTACAATATAAATTAAATTTAGAAAAATTAAAATAAAGGATCTAAATAAAATAATATTTAATTAGAAGGACCATAAAAATTGTAATTATTAAGAAGGACCGAATAAACTTAAAAGTATCAAATTACCCTTTAGCTTCCCCAACGTAGAAAACAGAGCAAAGTGCTTTCTTCTGTCCTCCCGTAAATATCAAGGTAAGGCCTTTTGAGAATCCAGTATTGGAAATTAAAAATGATGATATTTGTTTAAAGTGTATACATAGTAATGAAGTTCAAGAACAACTTTATTCTAATTAACTTCTTATTTTTACGGGATTACCAAAAATCAATGTTTTTAACTTTTAATATTGGATTTCTAAATGGCCCCACCTCAATATTTAGGGGAAGACGGAAGAAGATACTTTGTTCTTTATTTTTTGCGTTAGGGAAGTAAAAGGGTAATTTAGTACTTTTAAACTTATTCGGTCCTTCTTGATAATTACAATTTTTATGGTCCTTCTAATTAAATATTATTTTATTTTAGTCCTTTATTTTAATTTTCCTATTAAATTTTCAGGTAATGAGGGTCAAGGAATATTCTTCCAAGATTTTTTTCAAATTAATTTTTAAATATTGTTTACTTTTTATGGCTATAAAATTTTCATTGTCAAATTACAGAAACAAAAAAGGGAAGGGAAAAAATTGTGTTACCACATGACAATGGTACGATATGCGTACTGTGGGGTTCTCGTTCGTTCTCTGGGACGTCATAAAATCAACGGCGGTAACATATAAAGAGCCAAAAACATGAAAGCGACATGCAATAGAATGTTGTTTTCAAGATAGTGGGTGGTCCGTGGTCAGTGGGGGCTGATAACAGGATGTGAGTTCTTCATTTGGGCCCCACTTCACACCATTGGATGATGATGTGGGGACGAGCCGCAGACAGTCACTGGCCCACACGGCCACACGCAAACCAAAACCAAACGGGTACTCCACCTATGTGGGTTGCACCGGTTTCTACTGACCGTTGGATGGCAGATCACAGGTCCTTTTATTGGATTATTTTTTCGGTATATATATCATTTTATTGAAAGCAATCTTCTACCGAAGATACGTTAAAATACTAAAAGTGAGATCTTTTTTTTAATAGAGATTTGAATCTTACTTTGTTACGCTGCGAAGGACTAGTCTTTTTCATTAAATCAAACCTTGTTGATTATTGATTTGATGATTTTTTTTTTGCTTAATGACATTATATTGGATGATTGATTGCTAGGAAAACAAAACTACAGTGCATGCATGAATATTTCTCATATGAAAATGCATGCGTTTACATGGTAAGGAATGTTTTCATCGCTTAGTGTCTCCATTTCCTCCATTGTTTTAAAACGACAGCGTTTTGATTAAATGCAATCTCAGTCAGTCATTGATCCTCCAATATGATATGATCATTTCCATTCATTTGTAAACTTAGTCCTAGAGCATGTGTTGCTGCATGACGGGAACCCAAAGGTGTCGCCCACCTTGTGAAGAAAATTCAACTGCTATGTGTTTGGTGTTTTCTGCAGCTTCGCATCTTTGACAGTTTCAATTTCACCATGGCTTCTTATATCAGCCAATATGGGAGAGAAGTAACGTTTGGGTTCGCATCAGGTAGAAACGTGCGTGTTCTAGGACTAGGTTTAAAAATGAATGGAAAGGATCATATTGGAGGATTAATGGCCAAAAGGTGGAGCTAGTAATTACAGTTAGGGGGGCGAAAATTACAGAATAGAATCCAGATGTTAGTAAAACTTAATTTCAAGAGGAGAAAATTATAGGATAGAACCTAAATGTTCATAAAATTATATTTCAACCCTATAAAAATTTCAATATTTTCATGTTAATCCCTCGATATAACTTTATATAGAGGGAATAAAATGAATATAATTAAATATAATTTTTATAGGCTAAAAGATAATTTCCTAAAAGTTATGGGTTTTTTTCTATAATTTTAGGGGGGCAGGAGCCACCCCTAGCCCCCTCTAAACCTGCCACGTCTCTGTTAATGGTTGAGATTGCATTTAACTAAAACAGCGTCGATTCAAAATAATGGAGAGGAAATTGAGACACTAAGCAATGGAAACATTCTCTGCCGGGGTTTACATGTAACGTTCCCACTATGTTTATAATTTGATTGGTTATGTTGTTACCCGTTATTTGTTTTTTGTTAATTTTATATAAGAAAAAATGAGTGCAGGATTTTAGTCTTATCCAAAATTCAATATTTGCAAACAGCCATAATGGTATTGCCATTATTTGCACATGAAGCCTTTGGGTTGAAGGTGATCACAAAGAGATAGATGACATCCCAATCGAAGAAAATGATATTGCCGGATTTTACATCATACTCACACATTAATCATAAGACCTCATTTTCAAACAATAATTTTGATCTACTACGATTGAGTACATCTTCAATTATTTTTCCAAATAAGATCAAACATATATTTGTCGATAAGAAGATCTCTTATTTTCTTCCAATTAAACAGATAGGAAGGAGACCAACATAGAGTTGGTTGATCTAGTGGTATAAGATTTTACTAGATCTCTTTGAGTCTCAAGTTCAAATATCATATGAGACACTTATATTGGAAGAAATAACCACCAAATAACAGATGATATGTTATGAGCGGCAACCACAAACCCTAAACCAGATAATAAATGATAATATAGAAAAAAAAAAATAGATAAGAAGGGGATCAACTTAATTAATTGGTCTTAGGTGCTCTCAGGATCCATTTTCTCTTTTTTCCCCCTCAGAATCTAATCGGCACTTTCAAATTAAAAAATAAATAAATGGTTCAGATTTTATAGTTTCTAAAATTATTATTATAATATTTTATAATTTATTTTCTTAAAATTTTATTTAGAATTAAGTAGTAAATCCGCCCCGAAAGTATAGGTCTAAGAGCAACATTGCCCTGAAAGTTTTTTTGGGTTCAATGTTGCCTCGGAAATCTAAAAAGTAGCAAGTTTCCTTTTCCGTTAAAAAGTTAACGGTTAACGTCAATTTTTTAATGATCAACATTAGTTTTTTAACGAAAAATGACAACATTGTTACATTTTTAGACTTTCGGGGCAAAATTGAACCTGAAAAATCTTCCAGAGCAACATTGCTCCTCGACGTATACTTTCGGGGTGGATTTGCTACTTAACCCTTTTATTTATATCGTAGTTATGAATTATGCAAATTAGATTTTAATAGTTTAAATTTATTTATTTATGTTTAAAATAAATTTTTTATAAATTATAAAATTTGAACCGTTTGATTTTTAGTATGATGGTGGAAATAGAATTATGACAATAAATAAAGAAAAATGATAATGAGAGAACACAAACCCTTAATCTAAAGCGTTGGCCTTATGATTTATATACTTGTTCATTTTTTTTAAAATTATTATCATTTTAGAAGTAATTTTTCTAAAAGTGTTATTTGCATTCACAAGATTTTGAACTTATTTAGAATAACATTTCTAAAAATACCCAAGCTCAAAACCACATATTTAAGCAACCAAAACTATTTTCCATTAGCTTTTGGTTTAGGAAGAAAAAAGAATATACACATCCTACCATAAACAAATAACTTAATTTATAGTGCAAATTACTTTACCAAGTAGGTTATACCTTAATTGTTCAAAAAAAGTAGGTTATACCTTTAGGCCCTGTTTGGTTTGAGGGAGGGAGAAGGAGAGAGAAGAATCCCGAGTGTATTGATTAAATTGTCATTAATAAAAGGAATAATCTACTTTGTTGAGAATATATTTTTAAAATATTAAAAAAATTTCATAAACAATTTAATAAAAATAAGAAAAAAAATTTATTTCTCCTTATTTCCTCCCACTCCCTCCCTTCAAACCAAACGCACTGATTAATAAAGGAGGGACTTGGGTGCTTTTGTCTTGGTCATAGATTGAAAGATGGGAGCTGAGTGGGATCAGGGCCCACCCAGGAGGCAAAATTTACAACAGTTCAAATCAGAATTAAGAAATTATATAAATGAACAGAAAATAACATATTCTTTTATCAAAAAAAAAAAGAAAATAGCATATTCGTACTTTCGTAGTGAGATTGTGACTTGGATTCATGTTGTGTCAGCGTGTGATGTGAGAGGCCCATTAGTTTTCTTCTTCTTCTTTTTTTTCTCATTGGATACTTTTTTAATCCGCCAAGCAATCCTTCTTTTGTTAAACTCAATCATTTAAAAGTTTATTACTCCCTCCATTTTTAATTATAAGTTATATTTAACTGATTTTAAGAAAATTAAGAGAAAATTTAAATTGGTTAATTTTACTCATTTTTCTAAAATACCCTTATATAAATTTTCAATAATATTAACATACCTCATTGACTTAGAATTTTCCTTTTCATATTTTCTAATTGAAATAATTGTCTTACCATATATACATATATGTGTATGTATATGTATACATATATGTATGTATGTGATGTACACACACATATATCTACCCCCAAAACACACATACACCCCTAAGATACACACACATATATCTACACACAAATACAAACCCTAACATTTACCCTCACACACACATATATATGCATCCACACACATATTGGATACTTTTTTAATCCGCCAAGCAATCCTTCTTTTGTTAAACTCAATCATTCAAAAGTTTATTACTATTCATTTTTTATCTGATACTCAATTTCTTTTTCTTTTTCTTTTTTTGCCATCTTTTATCTGGCCTTTTTTTTTAGGATGTTGGAAAGGTATGATTCTGCTCTAAAATAACATACGTTTTAATTTCTTATTTTAATTCTTAAAACATACTGTACAATTTATCTACGCTGGTTGATTCTTAAAACACCCACTGATAAAATTTAAATGAATTGCAAGTCAACGTTTTTAATAATGTTTACTTTAAATTTTTTAAAAAAAGTAAACAATTTTTCTATTTTTTATACATGACAAATTTTCTATTTCATTCGTATTAGATATATTTTTTTTTTAAAAAAAAAAAACTTTCCTACTCCTCCCATTTCATTATATAGACCTTTTAAGATTATTGCGTAGAGATTAAAAATACAATAAGTAAGTTAAAAAATTATGAGCACTTTACAAAATTTACCCACTTAATTGTGTAGTAATAGGCGTAAGTGTTTAATTGTGTTCAATATAATAGGTAAATTGTTGGATTAAATTAAATTAAAGTAGGAAAATTATTATATAATACTTATTTTAAATTATATATATTTTTATCATGACTCACATACTTATTATACCCTTTAGCTTCAAATCTACAAAAATTTTATCCTATGGAAACTAATGTAAAAAAAAAACAGATAAAGTATATCAATATTCGATGGATATAAAGGAAAAATTATAATAAATAATCAACATGATACCCTCTTTATTTCTAAATATAAGATAGAATTGATTTTTTTTAATAAATATTAGGAAAAATAATTAATATACTTTAAAATATTTATATCTATTTTTTTCCCTCTAAACTATGTTGCAAAACTTATAAACTTATATATAATATAATGATACACAACATATGATATGATTAAGTAATTTATTCAGCTTATTTAATCTCTCCAAAAAATCAAATATGTCTTATACTTGAGAGGGAGAGAATATTTCATGAAAAAGAATCACTAAATTTCTTTTTCAAGCGCGTCATAAACAAAGTTAAAGAGAGTATGGTTTAATTTTTTTTTATAAGCAATGCTCACCACATTTATTTTTAAAAAATGAATAGTTTATTTTAAAAATATTTGATGGTAATGTTAAATTATTTATGACTAAATTATATAAAACCCTATGAACTTAACGTTAGTTATACATAAACATCCTAACATTTTAAATTTAGCACTGTTGACTTTTTTATTTTTTAACTATTAACTCCTATTGTTAATTGATTATCTTTTTAATAGAAATTGTCACATCATATTATGAGATGACACATGACATTTTGTGTAAATTACTAATTACATAAAACACCCTTAACTTTGACTAGTCATAGATTACCCCCATAAACTTTAATCAGTTACAAATAACGATATTGACATTTCAAAATTTAAATTTAATTCTCTTAAAATTTTGATTTATAATATTAATAAACCTCATGTTGTTACTTATATTAATTTAGTAGATTTTATTAATTTTTTTTACTATCATTTATCAAATAAAATAGTTTTCTTGTATAGAAAAAACTAGAAGAATAATATTTACAAATGTAAAAATAAAAATGTCATCATTTATTCATTTACTTATTTTGTTGGGATAATTGGGCATTGATAGTATAAAAATGCCATCATTTGTGTTAAATATATTATTGGGAAGATGCATCGGTAGGTTAAATATTATATTTATGTTAGAGGATAGCTTTTGCTCTCATTAATTTTTTTATTAGTAATGCATACCATTTCCAGATTAGAGGTTCAACATTCATGTTTTATATTTTTCTATATATTATTCTTGTAGTTTTTTCATATAAAAGAACTATTTCAATTGGCAAATATAATGATAGTAAAAACCATAATAAATTTATAAAATGATAAAAGTAACGGCATGTAGTTTAATATTATAAATCAAAATTTTAATAGAATTAAATTTAAATTTTGAAATATCTTGTGCCTTTTTGTAATTGTTTAAAGTTTAGGGGATTTTATGAAGTTAATAACTTACATAGGATGTCATGTAAAAGGTTATGTGTCATCCTATAATTTGATGTGACATTTTTTATTAAAAAAATAACGGTCATTTGATGACAATGGGTTAATACTTGAAGAATGAAAAATTGGGAAGTTAAATTTAAACTTTAAAATGTTAAAGAGTTATATACAACAAACCTGAAGGTTATGGGGTTTTATATAGTTTAACCATTATTTATCATTCTATTAGTAAAGTACCTTTTTATTTTCCCTCTTTGGAAAAAGTTCATACAGCACTTTATTTTTTTCTTGGGAAAAAATATATGTAGAGAATAAATCAATGGCCACTGCTGTCCCTGCTAAATAAGAAGTAAATCTTAAATAATATTATTTCCTATCATAAATATAGGATAAAGTTGCACTATAAATTATTTTCTAGATTTAATATTGAAGGGAGTACCAAATAGTGTTACAATCATGCATACAAAGACCCCCACATCGCTTTGCGTTTTGGATTCACGCGTGGCATTATTTTAAACCAACATATTCGTCATTAAAATACATCAAATCAAATTCTGTGTATTTATATATAGAAATCAAAATAAATAAATTATATAACAATATTATAATTTGTGAGCAACATGACCTCAATATTTTTATATGCTTATTTTTTTTATATGTTTATTTGATTGAGTCATATTTAACTATTGTTAGACCCAATCTAGAAAAACTCTTTTGAAAACATTTCTTGCATTCATATAGACCCAAACTCAAACCTGATACTATCAGCGCTTTGTATTTATGCTGTTAAAACCCCATCTGCTTGGACCAACATCTTTTGATGAGCTCCATATACATATTTTTTTTTATTTTGTTATAAACTTCCATATTCTTTTTATCCTACGTGTAAACTTGTTATAACAGAAGAAATGAGTCCCACTGTTAAATATTTATTAATAGGTTCTATAAATTTTACATCACATGATATCATGTTAATATAGAATTTATATATATTAACTCCGACAAGAATCTTAAACTTTTCAACTCACAATCTACTCAAAAAAGCTGTCGTTGGGGTCCAAAAGGATAGAGTGGTAACGCTTTTACTTTCACACAAATCGATCTTCTCCATCCTCTTTAATCTCTTTGGTACATCATAAGTACTCTTTTTCCCCCCTTAGAATCATCATAATTACTTAATTGTTTCCCTTCTACGTTTACAGGTTATTAACTTTCTTGTTCCCATTTTATATGAATGAATGACTTTACTGAACCACGTATTATCGGTGAGGAAGATAAAGGAATTTTTTGCTACAATGTTATTACTCGTTTAGATATAAATGTATGGTCAAATAAGAAAAGACAGAATTTGTAATGATAATATATGTAAACGGGTTGAAATGGCACCTATACAAGAAAAAATAGTGAAAAATCGTTTGACATGTTTTAGGTGCATTCAAATAAGACCATTAGATGAGCTTGTGGGAATAATTGATCAAGTTGTATCAAGTTCTTTGATAAAAATTAAAAGAAGACTAAAACGAATACATAAATAAAGTTATAGAACAAGATCTATTGATTAATAATCCATCGAAATATATGGTTTTCATAACTCACGATAGCCTTGTGTATTCCATGTACCCAATATCATTTAATGAGAAAAGGCTATGTTGTTTTTGTATTCTTATTTATTTAACCTTATATGAATTTTTCAAGTTAATTACTTTGAAATGAAAGATAATATGACAGAGAGCAACCAAATGTATAATAAAAAATTTGTGACTTTTTGGTTACGCTATGTTGACTTTTTCCAACTTCATTTAACTAATGCTTCATTCATAAGTCTTGAACTTAAAACCTTGATTAAATAGACATATATAATGTTCAAACTTTAACATATATAAAAAGAATAAAACTTAGGTCAAGTTTTGTATATACATTATCTCATGTGAGATTTGAAAATTATATATGGCTGTTACATACTTATCTTATAAATCGTAAAAGTTATTCTCCAAAGACTATTCTAAACACACATATAAGAAACTTAATATAAATATTCTTCATATTAAAAAAAAAAAACCCACTTCATAATTTTTAGAATAAAAGTAAAAAAATGCACATAAACTTTTGTCCAAAGTGCACCCAGCACCATAAGCCTTTTTTTGGTGCAAAAATACACACGAACTTTTAAAATTGGTGTAAAAATACCAGTGCCGTTAAATGCCCTTAACGCCATTATACAAAATTTGAAAATACCAATATACCCTTGTATAAAAAAAAAACGCATCCTCCTTCCCAACACTCTCAATTCATCCCTTCCCTGTCTTTTCTGTCACTGAAACCACCACCACTAGGCCACCAGCTTAAAATCAGATAGCAAAATCCATCATCAACGTTCATGGAGTAAAAAACAGTCCAAAAAAACCCACTTTTCTCCCTTCAATCAAGTAAAATAAATCCAAAACAAAGATTAAAAAATGGATGGAGGAATGAACATCCATATATCAAACCATCCAGAAAAGTCCAGAGCAAACAAATCAAAGAAGATAAAATCAAAGTCGCAATAAACATCCATATAAAATCAAAGTCGCAAAACCATCCAGATAAAAAACCCACTTTTTCGAATTGCAAAAGCAATAGCATTTGAAAAATTCTGAATTGCAAAAACCCACTCTTTCGAACATTCAAAGTAGCAAAACCATGATTCAAAATGCAATAATTAATCACCACCGACCTTCATTGTTCAGTCGCGCAAAAATTTCCCAAAAAAATCAAACAATAACCAACAAATTTCTAGTAGCCAGAAAAAAAAATCAAAAAACTAGAATGAATTCTGAGAATATATGATATGATCAAAAGAAGAAAGGGGAAGGAGTGAAGGGAAAGTTCAGAAGAAGGAAACAACCTGGATTTGATATTCGAAAGATGATCTCATCGAAGAACTCCACCTTCTAATGGATCCCGACGATTTCTAGCTTCTGAAGAGCCAGCTTTTGATCAAATCGATAGGGAGACAACGACATTCTGCTTCCGGTTGAAAGAGCTGGTGGAGGTGGCGAATCTAAGCAAGGATCTGAAGCACAAGGTGATGGAGATTTTGGAGGTAGAGGTGGATCTGAAGGGAGGAACAAGCATTCAGGAGGTGGTGATCAATGAAAGCCTGAGAAGAATCTAAAAACGATGGTTGAACATATCTGAAAGAAAGAGAGAAGGGCAGGGTGAGAATTATAAAAAGTTTGGATTTTTTTTTTTGAAAAATGGTGTGGGGCCCACCTAAAGTAACGTCCGTTAAGAGAATTTAACGGTAAGGATATTTTTGCATCAATTTTAAAAGTTCGTATGCATTTTTACACACAAAAAAAAAAGTTTCTGATGTTGGGTGCACTTTGGGCAAAAGCTTATGTGAATTTTTATACCATTACCCTAATTTTTAACCTAGTATTTTGAACTGAATGGAGTATTATTTAGAAGTGAGATATAAAATTGGTTTTTCCATTCAATCATTTTATATTCAGTGTTATTGAATATTGTCAAACATGATTGAGAGTTTTACACTTTCAGGTATAAAAAAAATGATTGAGACTTATTTTCCAACCTAATTATCTTTAACATTTAATTAAAGGACCTGATAAGGAATTGATTTTGAGTGCCAGACCAGCACAACCATGTAGGAATAGAGAATTTTTAATCAGATAGTGTTGCCTTTTCCCTTAAACAAAACAACCCCCAAAAAAAATAATAAAATAAAATAAAAAAGTCCTCGATGTAAATGAATTCAAATACTTAAACTTTAGCTAATTTGTTTAAAAGGAAGATGAGGGAATCTTAAATAATATTCCATTCAAATCAACTCCATTTATAAGCGTAATTTACACTACAAATCAACCGAGATCCATCCCCATTCAACTCGAGATGACTCAGTCTTTTAGCTCCCAGCCTTTCTTCTCACTCTACTGACTAAATATCTGGAATCAGCTCACCGGAGCGACGAAAGAAAATTAAACAAATATATCAGTCGTAATAAAATTAAAAAAGAAAAAATAATCAGTCAGTTTATGCTCTGTCGGATTCTCAAAACCCGACCCGACGTCCATGTAAAATTCCCCGGTCAGCTTTTAACAGATGGGCTCCTCATGAAGCAACGGCCAGGATTCTCCCACCAAGTCCGCTTGGCAGCGCATCTGGAGATCATCCCGGTTCAAGAAGCGCATGGAGCGACCCGATTCAGACAGGGACACGGCCCGGAGGACCTCCTCGAACATTGACTCGTCGCAAGGGATCGTCAGGGGACCTTGATTGCAAAAACCGTACTCCTCTTCGGCTTGAGCCAGAAGCTTGTTGAAGACCGGGTGGTTCAGGTACGTCGCTCTCACGATAAACCTCCGGCAGCTGGGTCCCACACAAACGGCCAAGTGCCCAGCTGGTACATCGGACGGTGTTCGAACAGCCGTTGTGCGCGCCTTCTTACGCCACCGGAGAAGCATCTGCCGGATTCTGACAATGTGTCGGATTTTGCTGCACTTTGCGCCCGCTGGAGACATTGGATTTTTGGTCGGAGTAGGAGCGTAGTGTAGAGAGAGATAGAAGCGAGGAGTAAAGATTCCTGAAAAAGGTGACGGTTGAGTGGAATAAGAGGGAGGTTGTGTACTTTATAAGGTAAGGTGAAAGGAAAATGGCCCTGGTTTTGAAGATAATTACGAGATTATGGATGTCGGCCATGTCGTTGTTAAGCCCATGTGATGTTGGGAGAGAGATACTCAGATCATGTGGGCTTAGCCCACTAACTTGCATTCTCAACCTTGAATATTTTTCAAAAACTAAATAACTATAATTACAAAAAGAAAATCACTTTCCTCTGTATATAATAATTTTTAAACTTCATTAACTATATCTAAAGTTAAGGATGAACAAAAGATGGGTTAGGTAGCTCATGCCCTCTCATTTGGTGTTACACGAGTATGAGTTAGCTCATACATATACTTCAACCCATTTAACCATTGTTAAATAGGTAGGGACATAAATAGGCACGTTAAATTGCATTATGGGAAACTCATTTTAATCTTAGTCTATTTTTTTTTTTTAATAAAAAGCACCATAGTCATGTATAACGTAAACATCAATATATCTTTCTAAATTGATCATCTTCAAAGAGACATAATATAATGGATTCGTTTTCTCAGCTTTTCTCCAACTTATTATCCTTTATTTGCATTATTCTTGTCATGTCATTTAGGAGAGAGTGGGAACTGAGTGCACCTAAATTAAGATCTCTTTGAATTGTAACTATTTGTTGAAAACTTGTTTGTTGTCACAAAATTTTATCCAAAATAATAATAATAATAATAATACACACTTACGCACTGGCATGCACTAGGGAATACCCATGATTGTTGATATGACAGGTTTTATTCATGGACTTAACCTACGTTGGTCTAAAGGGATTAGGAATATTGTTTTATTCACTAATTGCATAGAAGCTATAAAAAATACTATTAGAGGTTGTGATAGGGATTATCCTTTCAAAGACATAGTGGATGGGAATGCATTTGCGCCCAACGTTTCTAGGCCATTCAGATGAGATCTGGACGGTCCAAATCTATTTTTTTTAAAAAAATTATTTTAATAGGTAGAAGATCTAAAATAAAGATAATCTCTTAACTAATATTTCTTCAAAAAATAAATTTTTTATTTAAAAATAACCAAATAAAAAAAATTAGATCTAGACCGTTCAAATTAGATCTGGATGGCCCAAATCAGATCAAAGGAGATGGGCTCTCCTTTGGATGGGCAGAGAAACATGGTCCATAGTGGATGTTGTTAGGTTAATTCTTTATAGGGATTGGCAAGTCGTAGTCACCCATATTTATAAAGAGGTTATAACTATTACAAATCAGTTAGTAAAACCCTCCCGTAATGGTAATTTTCGTCTCTTTGATCAACTTCCTCTTTTTATTCAAGAGGGGGAGGTTGATTCAAGTTAGTTTATTGTTGACTTTTGTTGTAATGTCTCTTTTGTGATAATAATATCCAGACTTTATTTTTTAAAAAAATAAAGGAAGGAGTGAGTGAGAGTGAGAGAGAATAACTAATTAAAAAAAAAACTAATAATACACTCAAACGAGAGGGAATGGGCAATTAGAAGGTGTGTCCGTAATCGGCTCATTTAAATTTTAGATGAACAGGCTCAAAATAGGCCAATTTCTTGTGAGTGTTGGTAGGCTCATTGGGTTACAAGCTCTTTGCTCAACTATACCTAAAACTTCAATAATTTTCCAGCTGGATAAGGTAAAAATTTTATGGCATCTTTTTTCTATTTTTTAAATGAAAAATAAATGTTGGTTGGAGCGGCAAAGTGGATTTTGTCTCCCCAACAAAGTTTTTTCATGAGCACGGTCTAGTTCAAATCTAGAACATTACCTTTGAGATATCCAACCATCCATCTATCATATGTACCGATTTTTTTTTTTACCATACTTTGAGATTTAAATTAACTGGCAACGTTAACATATAAACTTTTGTGTTCAAATTACAAGGCAACCCATCATAGAAGAGTTCATGTTTGGTGGTTCCTTTAAGGGAAAAGGTTTCTGAACATCAAATCCTGTAATCGAGTTCTTACCCACAGTATCAGACAAAATCATTTTGAAATTTGTGCGCTGTAGATTTTTTTTTTTTTTTTTTTCAATACACTTTTGTAGATTTAGATCTAGAACCTGGAAAAAGAAAAAATGGGGAATTATTACACTTATCATTTCCGGACTCTGCATTAATTGAGGTGAATTAATCTATTTTTAGTGCCATATAAATAAAAATATAAGAAAAGTCTAACGATTAAACTAAGGTCCTGTACATGATGTTTCTCCAAGTGTTGGCATGGGAATTGATTTTGAGAGAATCAATTTTATTTTATATCAGGAATTTTGTTGTGAAGTTAAAGACAAATCCATTTAGAAGTAGAGTAATTAAACAAGCCCACCGATATACATGTGCTTTTACTAATTAATCATTAATTAATTATTGATTTTCCCTCTAATTGTTGCATTAAACTCATGTGACTCGACAAAAATATTTGTCTTTGAACTGCACCAATTAGATTCACACCACGATCCCCAAACATAACTCTGTTCCAAATCCTCAATTTCATCCCCATTTGCCTACAAGATAGTTTATGACTGTTATAAAACTGATAAAAATAATAAGAAGAAGAGCAGAGGTTCTAGAGAGATAAAGTAGAGAGATAGATTCTCATTTCATTCAATAAATGAACAGTTACAGAAAACCTCTATTTATAGAAGAAAAATGGGACTTTAGTGTAATTTCTACCTCTGGGTCATTTGGTGTAGTTTTCCCCAAAAACCTAAACTATTCACTCACGGATTTCCTTCCCGTGAGTGATTGTATAATTGTGTGCGGGTCCCACCAAATAGTAAACTACTATGCGTGGTACTATGCAAATAGTAAATCACTATGCGTGGGTCCCATATCATCTTTTAATATTTGGAAACCGGGAGTCAATGGACATCCACATAATAAGTATATTCATAACACTCCCCCTTGGATGTCCATTTATGAATGAGCCTCGTTAAAAACTTTAACTAGGAAAAACCCAGTGGGATAAAAACCTAGCCAAAGAAAAGAGTACATCATCCATTGATACACTTTCTAGTGCTGCCTCATTAAAAACCTTTCTAGGAAAAACCCAGTGGGATAAAACCCAGATAAGGGAAAAAGAGTACAGCGTGTATCGTCTCCCCCTCTTGATTACATCAGTGTTGCTCCCCCTGATGACTATATTGCTTCAATGTCTTTCTGAGCATATTATACTTTCTGTCATCAAATATTCTGTTAGAAACGCCCAATTTGATTGTTCATTATATACCTGCAAGATCTAAATCTGTCAAGTAAAGTCATAATAATCTTTTCATAAATATATATGTGCATATAGAAATTCAATAAATGTTTATTCAGATAATGATGCTATATGCACTATCATCTTGAGTCCTTTTGGGACATATGTGTTTCTGGCGCCTTATGTGCTTCTAGCACATACAAATATATTGTGGCTCATGATCCTCATTATCATTCATTGCAGCATATGCTATCATAGATATTATTAACGTCGACTTCATTTTCAGTCCCATCGGATTTCATTCATAATTTATTGAGATCTCATTATATTCACATATATTAGGTACCTAGGTCTCTCTTGGACCACAATACACTTTTCTTGTAATATCTCTTCTGGAGATAACATCTCATCAAAAGATAACTCTTCTGGAGCTTTACTTAATTATCCTCGACTTAATCATCTATATTTTATAGCTCCTTTTCTCTTTTGAGGATTTTTATCTTTTAAAACCGATGGACCTGCAACGCTTCAGGAGTGCTTTATAACAATTCATATAGGAGCATTTGCAGTTGGGATATGTGACTTTGTCACTTTCTTTAGGTCAGTAAATGCTTCTGGCATTCGATTAACTAAACTCTGAAATTGAATTATCATTTTGAACTTTTAGTGCACAATTCCTTGTACGATGATCAATATGAGCCAATGATAATTCATTCTAGTAAATCTTTACCCAATCTGCTTATTTTTCTCCCCCTCATCAAATCATCAATTTTCTTTGTATATCCATCTATGTGCATTGTAATAGATTAATAATCATTACACATTTAAAACATTTCAAGATGGAATTAATCTGGCTCCTGACCAAAAACCAATTATACGGGGAGAATTCTGTTGGCTTATATAATTGCTGCAAATATACACAACATATAAATTTTGTTCTCATAATCATTGATCTATCCATTCATGGATACTTTAATACATTATTTCTGGATCATTCAATCTGGAAATTGCGCGCATAATATATTGCAAACTTCTGGTTGCAAACATCACTGCTAACTTTGCAAATTTATAATCTCATATGTAAACTTTCAATTTGATATATTTCCAGAGATCCATTTCCAATAATTAATTCTATCTGAGAACATGCAGCACATAATATATGACTCGGATGATCAAACAAGTCATGCCAACATTTCATATGATTTATCATCAAATCTAATATTCATTTTGGGGGAATCAACATAGAAACATTCACAAAGAATTATCACATAAATATTCACACTTGATATATATCATTATCATTCTCCCCCTCAAGTGTGAGACCTTAAAAATTAATTTATGGAATTTCCATACAATATTCCATGATAATAGCATATATGATATCTATTTCATTAAAATTCCACAGATTTCTAAATGCATTATCAATGCATAATTTTGTTACTTCTGGTAACAAAATTTCCATTTTCCAGAATCAACAAACAAATATATATTAAATACAAAATCATCAGGTGTATAATTGCAGATTCACGAGCGCAATACTGTGTAATCACAGGCGCATCACTGTGGAATCACAGGCGCGACAACTCAGATTGTCGTATACATATAAAGTCAAAAAGATTCCAGGCTCGTGCTTTATAGGGAGCAAATCTGTAGAGATTTAACAGGACTACGCAAATCTGCAAAGATTCAATAGGATTTAATTCAACTATAAATAGAGGAAGGCAAACGAACATGCCTCACAAACACTCAAGCATCTGATAATATCAACTACCAGATACTCACACATATTTCTCTAAATTCTATTGCCATGGCAGGACCAAGCAGTTTTATCCCAGTTTCTGATACATCCGAAACAGCATTACTTGATGCTTTGTTGTATGATGATCAGCATAACATGTCATTTACTTCTTTGTTATCTCCTAATCCCTTTGAAATGTTTATTCCTCCTTCTACTATTCCTCCTTCTGCTTCAAATGTACCTACTTCTCCCCCTAGAACAAGTGTTCTTCCTCAATCTACAAGGATTGAAGGTACAACTGAAGCAGGTTCATCAAGGAGGCCTGTTAAGAGGTGTAGAACTATGGCAGAACTAATGGAGTCTACCAATCCAGTTCAACCAATAGTGTCGGCAGTTAATCAACCAGCATTCACTAGCCAGCAAACTATCATCAGTTTGCCAGCAACAACCAGCCCGACAACAACAATCAGCCAACCAACAACCACTAGCCAGCCAGCAACAATTAGCCAGCCAACAGCTACAAGCCAATTAGCAACTACTAGCTTATTGGAATGTAGTTGCTGTCATGTTTTACGGGAAATTATTCATACCAACGGACTTCAGTACCATAAACTTGAAGTTCACGGAAGAAGAACAGGTATGATTACCCATGCTGTTTTATTTGAAAAAGTACAGGATAAATCTTATAATACTGACAGGCTTCCAATGTTTGATTTCACAAAGAAAAATTTTGAAGAAATCAAACAATTTCTGACACAGTATTGTATAGATTTACAAGCATCAGGATATATCTTGATGCGTGATCCTGTATTAGCCTATCATGAGGTTCTCTGTGTTGGTTCGGAATGGGCTATAAATCCAAATGACCTCCATGGAAGTTCATTTCAAACCAATATTGAACACTCATTAGGCAAAGGAAAACAACCTGCAGTAAGTATACCCTATGATACTTCATCCCTTAACCAGGGTGAATTATATAGGTTATCTATGGAGCAAAGAGAAAGAATAAAGAAAACAACGCTCCATGATTTAAGAAATTATTTTCACTTAACCCTTGATGAAGCGAGTAAACAATTAAATATGTCTACTCACACCATACAAAAAATCTATCAAAAAGGAGGGTTAACTGAGTGGCCACACAAGAAGCTCAAGAAACTTATGACGCAAATCTCGATATTACGAAGAGCTTTGCCTCATCTGGATCCCATCTCAAGAGAAGCAAAAGAAGAAGACATTAAATATCTTCAGAATGAGATGATTAAAGTTTGTAATGATGTTGAGCCACTCGCAATTAAACTTTGTTGAAATAATATTTCCTTTTGCTTAATTATTTTGTTTATGAATATTCTTTTCTCGTATTTATAAAAATTGTTATAATCATAGAAATCACATAACAACTATAATAATATATTTGCTTCATTCACTTCTGGGAATGAAGTTGGATAAAAATTTATGATCCATAACTCACTGATTTGTTTGATCATGGCAAGAAATTAATCCACAATATTGCTACTACAATAGCAAATTGAATATATTTATTTATAATATCAATCATGATCATACAATCCCTTGTCTCATAATTTAAGGGAATATTTAATGCCAAATATACAATTTTGAGGCCTTTATACAACTGATAACATACAAAATTTATGGATCAAATATTGTTTCATAATTTGTCTCTTGTTATCAGGCTAACTTGCCTCTTGGCTTCAGGCAATCTTGCCTCTGAAATTAAGGCTATCTTGCCTCTTAGGCTCAAGCCAATTTATGCCTCATCTCTCCAGCCAATCTATGCCTCATATCTCTATGGCATTTTGATCTCATAATAATATATATGATCTTTTAACAGTTTATCTTCAAGATAAATAAAATATAAGCATAATAAAATAAATAGATGGAACCCACTAATAGTGTGGTTGCCATAAATAATAAGAAGGGAGAGGGATATATATATATATAGCAATAAATAAATAAAATAAAATAAATGACTGGAAATAAACATGCTAGATTAATAAAAAGAAGATGAGATAGGAATGGTAGTAAACTCACAGCGAGACCTATCTCATCCAAAGATAAGAAAGAAGATGTATATGCAAATGTAAATATATATATATATATATATATATATATATAATATATAGAAAACGGTAAAATAAAAAGGGAAGGGGATTTAAAGCAGTAAATAAAAAAATAAATAAATGGAGTCCACTATACAAGTGTTACCACCATGAAAAATAAAGCAGTAAATAATAAATGGTGCCCACTATACTAGTGTTGCTACCATGAAAGATAAATAAAGCAGTAAAGAATTAAAATAAAATAAATGGGGCCCACAAAATGTCACCACCATAAAAGATAAATAAACTCTAAATAAAATAAATAAATAGAGCCCACTAATAGAGACTAGTGTGCCTCCATGAAGAATAAATAAATGTAAAATAAAATAAATAAATGGAGCCCACTAATAAATAATGTTGCTGCCATAAAAAATAAATAAATGTTAAAATAAATAAATAGAACCCACTAGTAAATATACTAATGTGCTATCATAAAAGATAAATAAATGTTAGTAACAATAAAATAAATGTTAGTGACATAAAACTAAATATTAGTAAAGTCAGTATGGAGCTTAGTATAGCCACCATGAGATAAATAAATAAAGCAGTAAGTAAAGAATTACAAATGGAGCTTAATGACGCCACCATGAAATAAATGAATAGGAAGTGAGAAGAATATATAAACATAAATAAATTACTGTAAATAATAAAATATAAATTTACCGTGAATAGTAAAATTACTATTCACTATAAATAGTGAATAAAGTAAAATTACAGAAAGATTAATCTAGACTTCCATGTAGGAGTCAAATGAATAAAATGTAAAAATTACTGAAAAAGGGGTAAATTTACTGTGAATAGTAAATTACTATTTACCGTAGTAAAATAGTAAATAATCTCAAATCTTAACCATGGAACCCGATGTTAAAATAATCGGTAAGAATAGATATTTAATTCCATATAATGGTTAAGATCATCCCAGATAAATAAAATGGAAATATGAAATAGATGGTGAGAAAATCTTACCTTGGTAGAGTCTTCGTGCTGATAACGTGTTATAAAACTGATAAAAATAATAAGAAGAAGAGCAGAGGTTCTAGAGAGATAAAGTAGAGAGATAGATTCTCATTTCATTCAATAAATGAACAGTTACAGAAAACCTCTATTTATAGAAGAAAAATGGGACTTTAGTGTAATTTCTACCTCTGGGTCATTTGGTGTAGTTTTCCCCAAAAACCTAAACTATTCACTCACGGATTTCCTTCCCGTGAGTGATTGTATAATTGTGTGCGGGTCCCACCAAATAGTAAACTACTATGCGTGGTACTATGCAAATAGTAAATCACTATGCGTGGGTCCCATATCATCTTTTAATATTTGGAAACCGGGAGTCAATGGACATCCACATAATAAGTATATTCATAACAATGACATGTATATTTGGATTTATTAAGATATTAAAAAAATTTCAAATTATTACGAAAAATAATAGTATTAAATTTCACATTAAGTCTTGAAAAACTATTAACAAAATCACTCTGTTTGGGCTAAAATAATGTGGGCCTGATGAATATGGGCCAGCGGGGAAGTTCCATGTTATATGTGGCCCAATATAGTTGGTTTTCAAAAATATTTATTTTTAAAATCTTGGTTAAGAATAAAAAATTAAATATATTTATATTTTGCCAAAGGAAGTTGGTATAGATGATAAGGGGTTTGGTCAAGTCCCAAAGGGATGTGTGTTCGATCCCCGCTACCGTCGCTGAGACTTTTTTGGTGGGCGATCTCTTAAGTCCCCATTAAGTACTCAAAGAGCCCGGGGCCGTGCCCTGGCCTTAATAGGGGACTGATGTCGAACCCCTCCAAAACTTTTTCATATATATATATATATATATATATTATGTAAGCTGATCAATTACAATTTTCAGTCACGGCCACACAAAAAAATAATTTATTTTCAACGAAAAGCCACATACATAAGAGAGTGCACGCCAATCATTATGATGAGAATTTTTTTAGGGACATTCGTTAATCATTATTATTAGAAAATAGGAAACTTAAGATTGATAAATAATCAAAAGAACGTTGATTAGCGCCGCTTAACTTTTATAAGCCATCAACTAACTAACCAATAATTTTGAAGTATTCAGACTTTGGATTCTTTTTTTAGACTTGTAGAGTTAGAGACTATCATTTGACTCCAAGATGTTATGTATTATTTTTTATTTAGTAATAAATAAATATTAGGAACATAAGAGAGATGAGGTCAAATTAATGTTTGTTTAAAAACCAAGCAAAGGAAACAATTATGAAGGAAAGAGACAAACAACAAGGACAAAATCAACTGCACTTTGTTTTGTAATGTCTGGTTATCTTAATCCAACGATTTCCTTGTCTCCCAGAGATCTTCCTAATACAGTAATCTTGATCACCACTATATTTAACATTTTTTAAGATCTTGGAATATATGCTGGGCCCAAATGTAAACACCCAAAAAAAATTGTCAATTGCAATTATTGTTAAAAAAAAAAAAGATGAGGAATTCAAGTTTAGGGTAGAGGTTTAGACTTCATTGTTAAACGTACTTATAATTAAATAATTTATCATTGAAATCTTCCTATCGGTCATGGAATTCAAACTTACATTGAGCTAGATATTGTACATATTTAATAGCATAACGTCCATTATAAGCTGTGGCACATGGATTTTGTCAGTGATTATGAAGAGGTTATAAGAATGGTTGAAGGAGTTTTATACTTCAACAATTATAAAGTTGGTTGAGGGAATTCTATGTATACTTAATTGCTCTTTGAACTACTGTTGTTTATGGAAAAATGTTTATACTTTATGTTATATGAATTATTATTTATTTTGTTATCTTATATACTTATTAGATGGGAACTGTGATTACTGAGTCCAAATGACTCACCCAATGGTTTTTTTTTTTTTTTTTTTTTAGGAATTCAGGTATTGACTTCAAGGGGAAGACAATTGAGGCCGGATTTGATCAAACCATCTTCTCTGCCTCATTTTATTCCCATGTGCTTATCCCATGTATTTTTGTAAAAAGGTTAAGGTGTAAAAATACACATAAGCTTTTTCTTTGGGAGCAAAAATACATATGTTTTTTTGAGGAGCAAAAATACATATGTGATTATCATTTTGGTGCAAAAGTCACATCTCACCGTTAAGTCACTGTTCACCGCCGTTAAGTTACTGTTGACCTCATATCTTTCTCTTTCATCACAGTGAACAGTGACTTAACGGTGAAATGTGACTTTTGCACCAAAATGGTAACCATATGCGTATTTTTGCTCCTAAAAAAACATGTATATTTTTACTTCTGAAGAAAATGCTCATGTGTATTTTTATACCTTAACCCTTTTCAAAAATTTATGGCATTTTTTTGGCATAGTAGTACTTCACATGTTTTGAGTATTCCTCTGCATAATGGGTCTTATGATGTGGGCAAAGCCCTTCATACTATTTTATTATGGTGGTTGATTGGTTAACGGGTTGAGCTAAAATGATTTGATGAATGAAATGAATTGAGATATTTATATTTAGTTATATTATTATAATGAATTGTGGAAGTTAAATTGAGGACCTCAAGCGTCCTACCAATTTATAAATCAGTTAATTGTAACTTTGAAGTCCCAATTTTAAGTATGAGGATTATGTTGTGTTATACAGGTGATTGAAGCTTTCCTTATCATGGTAGAGTTATTTCTTTCATAGTAAGGCTTTGATTTTTTTTTTTTTTCATCATAAAAGTTGAAATCCTACTAACTATGATAGATCTTTATATTTGTTTTTCTTCTCATATTTAGGACAGTGAGAAAATATTTGGAAAGGAAGAAATTTCATTTTTGTACGAGACTGTTGTCCCTGATCCTGCCATTGTAATTACTCAAGCAGGAATTTTATTGGTAGAGTTTTGGGGTGCTAATGGATGGAATGTAAATGGTATGTTATGGCCCAATGAGCCTCGGTCCAATTTAAGGAAGAAAATGGAAAAGGTCCTTAGATAATCAAATTAATTCTGATTGTGCTTTTGATTCAATTAATAAAAGTGCAGCGATTTCTTTCCTTGTGTTCAGGATAGTAATGGATGGATTTTTGGATGGTGAATCTAGAATTATTAATGCAGACTCTATGCTATTTTCGGAAGGGATTGCCCTTCTTGATGCTATTTCTTATTCCTTCATAAACCAATTAGATGATGTCTGCTTTGAATCTGATGATCAATTGTGTTAACAACAAAGGGACATCAGAGATGTAAGACTCTCTTTGAGAACATTATTTTTTTATTTTTTATTTTTTTGATATAAAAAAGTTTAGATGGGTTCGGCATCAGTCCCTCACCAAAGCTAGGGCTTTTGAGCATTTACAAAAAAACTTACGAGATCACCTAACAAAAGAGTTTTGAGAACATTATTGTTTCAAAAGAACTAATAAGGAATCATGCTTGTGTTTGGATTATTTGGGAAGCAAATTTAGCAATAGGTTTGATGTTAATCCTAACTCAAGTTTTAAAGATTTCTTCCTCAGTTGTTTCTTTTTTGTTATTTGATTTTTTGGACTGTTATTTTATTACTTTTGCTCTGGCGTGACTTATTCTAACGTTATTTTCATTGCAATGGAAGTTATCATTTTTTTGGCCCAAAAACAAAAACATCAACCACCAAATATATCCTATACTAAGATTAAGAGGGAGTAATATAAAAACATTAGTAATATTACTGACAAACCATAACACCATTCATTTTTCAATTCCATACAAGACACTGGTTTCTTTGAAAAACAAAAGGCATACATCTTGAGACAGCTTTGGGCTTCATGCCTTCATGTGCAATATCCTCCCAGGCAGGTAAAATAAAGAGGACTAGAGAGAATTCATAAAGACAAATAATCCTCTGAAAATTTGGGAAGCAGGCCAATTAAAAATTGTATTGGTCAGAAATACCTAAATCTAAGTAACACAGATCTATTCATATAAAATTTGCAGTATACCGATACTTTCTATATATAATTTTTTTCCAGATCCTCCATGCTATTAAAATTTTTAATGGGGGGACTTTTACCCAATGTTCCCTTATTCAATCCAATCTTCAATATTTCACTTTAATTATCCATATTTCAATTTTTCTCTCTCCAAATACAGTACCCATTTTTCACTAAAAAAAGAAGCAATCCGCAAGGTAAAAATAACTGTTAATAAAAGGATAAACTTAAGCATGAAGAATCTAATTTTATTTTTTTCTTCTTCAATAAAAGATTTAGAATCCAAATCATCCGGATCAACGGATCAAATTCCTCCGTGAAGATAAATCAAGGATCCCCACCAAATGATCTAACGACCAAAACATAGCAGGCAGGACATGTGGACGACAGGAAGCAAGCACTTGGTAACATCAAAATAAGAAAAGTCTGATTATTATGCCAAGTTAAAGCATGACCACAGAATTTTCTTTCGATGGTTCCCATCAACTCAAATGCTGTACCATAATTCAAAGCTTAATCCCAAAATCCTCAAGGAAAAAAAAAGGAGAAAAATGGGCAACTCCTTGTCATGAGTTATTTCTATATTTTATTTCATCATCGACAGTTCACAAAGATCTTATTCGCTCTCAATGATGAGCCTTCGCTTCAACTTTCCTTTGAGACTTGGCTTTTGCCTGAAATTTGAAACAAACGAATTTTATAAGGAAAATCAAACATCCTTTTTTTTTCCCTGAAAAAATCAAATATCAATGACAGCGCCCAGATAAGCCAACAAAAGTTCAACCAAGCACAAAGTTATTGTGAGATAAGGGTGAAACTTAAAGGCAGCCTCATCTAAGCAATAGGCAAAACCCTACCTAATTTAGAAAGTGAGAAAGAAAATGGAACAACATGGAGGTTGGAAAACAGAGGGCCATTCAACAATTGTATCAAGATCATTACTACCAAAAGTTTATGCTGACATGAAAAGGATACCAACGTTTAGATCAATCTCTATAACATGAAGCAGGAAAGGAAGGCTCTTTATTCAATCTGAGTGCATACCAGCTTGAAGATGGTATTGGTATCAATCACAACATGGAGGTTGGAAAACAGAGGACCATTCAACAAAAGAAAATGGAACGACATGGAGGTTGGAAAACAGAGGACCATTCAACAATTGTATCAAGATCATTACTACCAAAAGTTTATGCTGACAAGAAAAGGATACCAACGTTTAGATCAATCTCTATAACATGAAGCAGGAAAGGAAGGCTATTTATTCAATCTGAGTGCATATCAGCTTGAAGATGGTATCAATCACGAACTGGAAGTTAAAATTGTAACTCGTTGGTCTAAGAAACAACCTTAATTCTGTGGCTAAAAAGCTATTCACATTAACCACACTAAATCATTATTATATAGGAAAAACAATCTGAGAGTTTCCTGAGGATATACCTAATCTATTGATACATCAAGGTACGGAGAGTGCTAAATGCAGCTGATAAATGGATATCCAGCAATCACATCGAAGTAACAAAGCGTCCTGATTGAGCCTCTTTAGTTATTACACGCATGAATGTGAACGTAAATATGAAGAAATTTTGCAGTTCAGGTCATTTTTTAATATATTATCATTTCGTATCCAGTTCAGGTTCCAACACAAGTGACCCCCTATGGGACTCGAACTCAAAACCCAGGCCTTACACCAACTCTATGTGGGTAGTTCAGGTCAATTTTGTATTCTTGACTCCACATTACGAAAAATAAACTACATTAATTCGAGAGTTAAAGCATATACGGAAAAGAAAAAGGGACTTCGATCGTCAAAAATAAACGCATTAAGAAGACCAATACAGAATACAAAGTTCACAAAGAAATGAAATGAAAGTATGTGAAAAGAATACCTTGAGGATCTTGAACTTGATACTTCCATAAACAAGGCCAAATGAGAAAGCAGAAGCTCGAGCGACCTGCCAAAGCATTAGATCGGTCCATATATACGTCTTTCGCCCTCACTTTCTACCATTTTTCTCTGGAGAAACGAACAGAAAAAGGGAAATTCTGAGAACTTACCAAAGCGAGAGTGCTGGTTCCAGAATAAGGTCCGGGAGGCGGCGCCATTGGATGATTGTTGTTATACGAAGCTTGTAAGGGAACAGACAAAGAAGGCAACTACGAACTACGAATCTCGCTCAATTTCCGGATATGAAACCCTAGGATTAGGATCGGAGAGGAAGGGCGATCGCCAAGCGATAGTGACCTGGGCCCCAGTCCAGTCAACTACGACGTCGTTTTTGGTCTGTCTTGAAATCTCTTGATCGAGTCTCCATTATGGCCAGGAATTAGTCCTCCCGTTATTAATATAAAACTTAATTAATTAATTTAATTATATTAGAAAAATTTAATTAAATTCATTAATATAATATTTTCCTCTAAAATATAATAATCTTCTTCATTAATTACATCTCTTTCTTATTTATTTATTATTGAAGGAATATCAATAGACTAATTTTTTAAAAAATGATAAATATGTGAAATAAGTATTGTATTTAGGATTGCCCTTTTAATAAGTTATACATTGAGGCTAATAAGAATAACTTGTGCTGTTGTGACACTTCTTTAAGGCCCTGTTTGGTTTGAAGTAGGGGGAGGGAAGAATCCCTAGGGCGTGTATTGACCAAATTACCATTAATGAAAGGAATATTTCTTTTTGTTGAACATATATTTTTGAAATATTGAAAATTTTTTATGGACAATTTATTAAAAATGATAGAAAAAATTTATTTCTCCTCCTCACCTCTCACTTCCTCCCCTCAAACCAAACATACTATAAGGCTTTGTTTGGGAGTTTCATTTTAGAGGGGAAGGAAAGGAAATGAAGAGTTTTGTTAGTTTCTTCCTTTATTTGGGAGTTTTAAAAACAAGAGGGGGGAATTAGGGATTTTTACAAATCCCCAAAATCCTCCTTTTTCAAAAAGATAAAGTTCATCCAATATAGAGGTTTTAAGGGGGAAAATATATTAATACGAGGAAATGCCCTCCATTTCCCTTCCTTCTCATTCCTTCCAAACTCCCTACATTTCTTTCTTTTCCTTCTCCTCCAAACTCCCAAACATATGAGAATCTTACATTTTCAAAGAATATGGGTTTTAAGGGTTCTCATATGAGAATCAATTTATTCGCTTCTCATAAAAAGCTTGAAGACTTCACTTTTATGTGGAATCACAACTCTAATAGATAGAGAATTCAAGCCTTCACTTACAGTCAACAATGTGCACAAGCCCGTCATCTGTATTCCGATAGATCCAATCCATTTATTTACCATAACTCGGCAGGAAACTCTATCTTTTTTTAAATAATAATAATAATAATAATAATAATAATAATTCCAATGTTTTTCCTTTCGTATCAAAAAAAGGAAACTCTATCTTTGTACCATCATTTTTTTCATATGTATGTCAATGTTGTGTCCATGTCTTATTTTCTTAGATTGTTTCAGCAATTCTATTTGCGCATTTACTCATTGTAATATGTAAAACTATTAGTTTCTCAATACAATTGTCTCATCCAAAAAAAGCTGAATTTCTTTTTTATCACAAAAAAAAATTTTAATGTTTTAAGCAATGAATTCAAATTTCTAAGGAAATAATTTAATTTTAACATATCATTTTGTTCTGGCTTGGTAAAAGGAAAAGTGTGTGCCTCCTTTTCCCCCCCTTTTGGCTATCAACCAAAGGCTTTCACACCCCAATATAGTTATCGAGGGTTGAGAACACATACCTCTTAACACTTGTTTGAGTGAGAGTTTAGAAAGTATGATGCAAGTTGATATAAAACTTATATCATATACTTACCTCATAAATTATAAATTACATTGAAAAACAACTTTTACCACTAACACAAACAAACACTTACTTAACTCAAAAACTCCATGACGTATTTGGTGTAAGTTGAGCCAATTAACACAAAAAAGGGTTGTTCTCATAGTACCTCAGAGTATATTGTGTTGATAAATTTTTTTGCTAAGTAAAAATATCCTTCTTTTGGAGACAATCATGTTTAAGATACTATTGGAGATTAAATGTAATACCCCAGATTATTATTATTTATATTTATAATAATAATGATATAATATTAGTTTAATTTTAGTAGTTTAGATTGATTTGATTAGTTTAAATGAATATGATTTTATTAATTTAGATTGATTGATTTGACTGAATTTAATAATTTTGGTAATATTTTATAATTCATTAATTGACAATAGCTAAAGAGTCAACCCATAGCTAAACCCTAATTTTGACTACAAGTTTAGCTCTAATTATAAATATTAGCTCTAGTTGTCTAACCTTAGTCTTTGCTCATATTTCTCTTCTCCTTACTCCTTTCTTTGTAAACTCTGCGGCAAATTGCTCTTTTAAGAATTTAGTAAACACAGAAACCAAGTAATCCTAATCCCTAGAACGATAGAATTCCATTACTACATGTTTTTTTTTTATTTCCCTTCTTTTATCCCCAAAATTTTGATCTCGTTATTTATTGTGATTTCTACTCGGTACCATAAATCTTGCTCTTCCTCTTCCTCTTTCACCTTTGCTATCGTTGGATTTTCTTTAAATTCATCATCTCACTGTTCCTACTTGTTACCTCAGTTTTCTGTAAGATTTTTCTTGCTTCCTATATTTGTACCGTATAAAGAAAGAAAAAAAAAAGGTTACCGAGGCAATTTGATTTGTTTGTTCGCATTGGCCTCCTTGAAATCTCATTAAATATGTGACAATATTGTTGATTTAATTGAATCATTCCATGACGTGATTGAACTTGGAATCATCTATGCGTATGGGTATGGGTATTGGAATCATTTATGCATATTGCTTTTTTGTTTTTGATTCATATAACTATTACTTTTAATAATAATAATAATAATAATAATAATAATAATAATAACCGTAGTATTACTTTTGCTTTTGATTCATATAACTACTACTATTATTATTACCTTTTTACTTTTGTTTTCTATCTATTATTATCTGTTTTGAATGCATAGGTATATATAGATTTGAAAAAAATTCTATTTTTATTTTTAAATTTTTATTCTCTTTTATTTTTGTTGTGTGATTGAAATAATTTAATTGTGGGAGGATAGTTTTGGGATGGTACCTCCTAAAGTGATGAACACAACCCTTAGGCTTTATACCCTCGAAATAATATTTGATGTGAACTGATTGTATCCGTTCTTTCTAAAGTGGTGTCTGACAAGTTTCCGGGATACTAGTAGCAACTTTAGGAAGAGGTGTGCACACTAGGAAGAAATATTTTTATGGCCAAATTTGATGAATTGTAACTGGCAGGTTTTCGGGTCTACCATGGTTCTCTTCCCACTACTCAACTTTATAAGTAATGACGTTTTTTTTTATTATACTCATACATGATATTCTATTTTAATATGTAATTATTTTATTTTATAATTACCTTATTTATCTCAATTTATTTTAACTCTATTTATTTGTTTATTTACTTTATTTTATATTATCTTTACTTAATTAGGATTACCAGCTTTTGTTGATGTTTGTGTTCTTGGGCTGCGATGATCCTTCGAAGGAGCAGAATTTCAGTGAAACAGATGCCAAGAGTTTGGGGCTAGCAGTGAGATTTGAGAAAGAACATCCAATTATATTTTAATTATCTCCCTTTTTATTTCTATATTTCACACAAGACATTTTGTTTTGGTTTAGATTTATTGTGATGTAATAAGTAGCCTTGCATGGGTCCCACACAAGTGCGGCAGTGACATTGCCCAAAGTTGATTATTTTTTATTTTTAGTTATTATTTATGAAAACCATCTTTATTTTATGTCTTATAACTGCTAAAAATTCGGGGGTGTTACATTAAATGTGGGCGCATCTCTCAAAGATAATTTGAACTTGAATTTATGGTTTTGTGAGGGACTAGCTTCTTCCATACCCCATGGGCTTTTTTTATTTTTATTTATTTTTGGTAGTACAAGCAAGCCAAAGCTTGAAAGAAAAAACGGTACTAGACTATAAAAATCTAGTCCTTAATACAATGTACTAAAAAGAAAATTTACTAGTGACAGAACCATCAATCATTTAAAACCATAAAAAGGCATCCTCTCGAAAGTATATGAATCAAAACCACCCTAGCATCAATAACAATGCCAGGACCTTTTTTGGCTATATAATTAGCATATGAGATGTTTTCTTTTGAAACATGATGTAACTCCATTTCCCAATCCTAGAACAAGAGATTGTGATCAATAGGACAATCTCTCATAAAGATATTGACAGCATCAAGAGATTTAGAATAAAGTCTATAAGCCCATTTGATGTCCTATTTTTCACCCTATCATGATAGCGTAAATTTCATCTTCAATAACGGTATGAAGACCAAGGGATTTGTAGAATCCCATCAACTATTTGCCCTAAGCATTTCTTATTACTCCCCTGCAAGGCGCATGGTGTTGGTGACTGTAACACTCCCGAATTTCCAGAGTTAAAATAACATAACACTTCGATGGTTTTCATAAATAATAACTAAAAATCCAAACTAATCAATTTCGGGAGGTGTCACCGCCGCACTTATATGGAACAGGCGCAAGGCTTCTTATTACAGGAAATAAATCTAAACTTAAACAGAATCGAAAAATAAAATAAAATAAAATAAATAACTAGATGAAATCATAATTAGAATTCGACGTCTTCCTTACTCTCATGCTGGCCCCAGCCCTTGGCACCTGTTCACTGAAATTCTGCTCCCCCGAAGGATCATCACAACCCAGAAACACAAACATCAGCAACAACTGGTAATCCTAATTAAGAAAAGATAATATAACAGAAACTAAAATAATTAAATTTAAAATAAATTGAAATAAGTTAGAGTAATCATAAAATTTAAAATAAAGTAATTACAAAATAGAAGGAAATAAAAGTATCATCATATGTCTAATTAAAAGGTGTCATTTTTTCTTAAAGTTTCTAGTGGGAAGAGAACCATGGTAGACCCGGATATCCTGCCAGTCTACCTTGTGACAAACCTGCCAGTCACAAATCATCATCAAATTGGCCATAGATCATTTTCTTCCTAGTGTGCACACCTCTTCCCAAAGTTGCTACTAGTGCCCCGAATATCCTACCAGGCACCACTTTGGGAAGAACGGATATATCGGTTCACATCAAATAGTTTTTCGAAGACATAAAGCCTTAAAAGTGTGTTCATCACTTTAGGAGGTATCATTCGAAAACTATCCTCCCACTTGCTGATTTATTATAAGTAGTTTAGACTCATAAATTCTTAAATTATTTTTATTAGGTGTATTCAGATATTTGTAACAAAATAATAATAAAATCCTTTACTCCTATAAGAAAGAGTTGATCTTAATTTCACAGTTATAACTTTTTATGGGAGCTCGTGAGTTTTCTCAAATATAATCATTAAAATGTTATCTTTATTTTATTATAAGATTTCCCAATTTGAAACTATAAAGTAAACACTCATGGGTTCCTATAAGATGTTCATGGGAAATTCCCATGACTATCATTTAAACTCAACTTCTACTCATCATCCCTTTTTTTGAACTATAAAGTAAATACTCATGGGTTTTCATGGGAAATTCTCAAGACTATCATTTAAACTCAACTTCTACTCATCATCCCTTTTTTTGAACTATAAAGTAAATATTCATGGGTTTTCATGGGAAATTTATTAGGTTATCTCCAGTTCATTCCTTTTTTTAAAATATGCAAAGGTGCATACAGGACGTTTCAAGGGAATCAGATTGTTATGATACCTGACATTTGAAATATATATAAAGCAACATCATAATGGAATTGAATCATGCATGGGACAATTTTGCAGACCAAAGGTGCATACATACAATACGTGTCATCTAATATTGTGGTGTGAATGAAAAGAAGGAATCTCAAAAGACATGCCAACTTCAAATATATATATTATTAGCCATATACAAAACGTATAGATTAAATAAGAGGAAGAAGCCCAATGATTTTTGAAATAAATTAATCAGTAAAGGCATGTGGACCCCATAGCAAAAGGAACCCTAACATATTTCAATGAAGAAGCAGCATACAAGAACAAGAAGGAACATACAGTAGGAACGCAAAGCAAGGAGGAGAAATATGTGCATATCAGAGATGCAAGGGAAAGGGTTATTCTAGGGATTAGAATTACCTTGTCTCCGTGTTTGCTAAATTCCTAGAAGAGCCGTTTGCCGCAGAGTAGGAGAAGAGAAATATGAGCGATGACTAGAATTAGACGGCTAGACCTAAACTTATAATTAGACTTTTAGGGTTTTAGTTATGGGCTGGGCTCTGGGATCTTTAGCTATTGACAATTAATAAATAATTATAGATTTTGTCTTGTATATAGATAAACCCATTACATTCCAAGGTTTTTCACGAAATAGAGGAACCTGCCCATTATATTCTTATAGTTATATAATATATTGGTTGAACAAAAATAATATTTGTTATTATTATACAAGATATATACAAATTTAAATATTTTTATATCGATAAATAGTATAGTTATTTTTTAAAAAAAATCATAAAACAATACAAACATTATTAAATTCTATTAAACCAATAAATCTAAACTTAATAAAATTAAATCTATCTAAACTAACTAAACTAATCAAATCAATCTAAACCAATAAAATTAAACTAATTCTATATTATTATTATGCACTATTGACTATCCTATGCATTCAAAAAGTAACCGATAGAAAACAAAAATAGTTATAAAATAATGGGTTTAAATATAATATATTCTTTATCACTTTTTGGAGAGAATTATTTTGTTTTATTAAATATATAGTGTAGAGTATTTTGCATAAAAAATCATTATTTAATTATGTTGATTTGTGGTACAAGCAATATTTACTCCTTTATTCCTACTATTAATTTGGGGTATTACGATGACGTACCGATCCATTGACATCAATGCAAATGGCATTTGTAGGAGGGGGTCCAAGATTGCACCTCCTTTTTCTCTAGTTGAAAATTTGATGATTTAGACTTTGGTTTGTATTATTTTCCATGAGAAGGTAGTTGCATAGGTGCAGTATCTCTATGGTATCCGTGCTTCCTCCTTGAAATAGAAATTTGCATCTGGTTGTCCATAGGATCTAGCATCCCACGCTGAAAATTCGTGTCCATGGGAAGTTCCGAAATCTCTCTTTTTTGGGTTTATGAATGATGTTCCAATTAAGTCAAACCTACAAATTGCCATTGAAAAAATGAGCAAAATAGTTAGCCTTTAAAATTTGTTTCCATAGGTTTCTTGCTTGCTTATGATAATGTAAATCACACTTTCTTCTTTGTTATAATGAAAAGGGTAGCACTCTCGTTAGTTAGGCCTTTTCTCGCTCTAAGAAAGCTAGCGATAAATCTTTTATAACCAACTTGCCACATAAAAAAATTTACTTTTTCAAGAAGTTGTCATTTCCACATTTGACCTCATAAGTTTATATATATATATAACAATTGGTGGCAAAGTGTGCTATCACTTCAAGGTTCTGTCAGGTGCCTTAGTGGAAACCCCTCCTAGAGAAGTTTTTTGCATTCACAAGGGCTCGAAACCGAGACCTCTTGCTTAAGCAACCAAAGCCTCCTTCCACTTAGGCCAACTTCCACTGGTTCTCATAAGTTATTATTAATGTTTACTCCATCATCTCTGTTAGAGGAGTGGATAAAATTGCTCAAGAGGTCTGTATCAAACAAAAAAAGAAAAATGCCCTCTTTGTGGCCCAAGAAAAAAGTCCTCTACTTTGAGTGTTGATGTGTGGCCCAATTCCAAATACCTTAAAAGCCGCAAACAAGCCCAGCTCCTCTTTAGCTACAGTCATATAATTGCTTTGTTTAGGATGGAAGAAGTTTAGTGGCATTACCTATATTGTCATATAATTAATCGTTTGAATATTTTTTATTTAAAAATATTGAATTCCTCATAATGAAAATTTATTTTTATTAATACTATTGATAGTAAAATTATTTGGTTTTCTATGTTTTATCACCAATAATTGAACTTGATTATTCCAATACATTTTATTATTACAAAATTAACACTAAGCTTGTTAGTTGATGAGTTCAATCTTGTTTAAAAATTTTCATTATATTTTTTAAGATCCATAGTAATTGGATTTAATAATCATAGTCAATTCATATCAATATAAAGTATAAAATTCATAGAATAAGTTGCTATCTATGGTTGCATTATATAATTATTTCAGTATAATTCAAAATTTTATTCTTGTTATAGTTCATAGCAACTTTTAAATTTAAATAATAAAAAATATGATTTCAATGTTCAAAATTTAGATGTCACAACAAGAATGAGGTGAGTGTTTAGAGTGGGGAGTAGTCTTATCCGGTAAGGTGCCTTTTACTTGGTCACGGCTTATTTGGGAGTCGTGGTGCTTTTTACTTGGTCACAGCTTATTTGGGACTATTTTGTCTACAAGAAAAAAGCTCTTTAATTGGATGTGATATTATTATTCTTATTATTTTCATAATAATAATTATTATTACTTCTGTTTTCTCTTTTTTAATTTCTGTGACTCTTATCCCAACTCTCCACCTACTTTTATTCCACACCCCACAATTTGTTTATTCCGTGCCTTGTTTCAATTTCTTGATTCTTTCTTCCCTTTTTTGTTGGGTTAGTATCTGTTGATTGACTATGAAATTTCAGGGCTCTAGTTTAAATTGGACCCACAGTCACCACTTTTCAGAATATAACGCTCTTTTAATTTTCTTTATTAATTATTTGTATTTCTTAATTTAATATATTTAATCTAAAGTGGGGTTGAATCAGGCCGAATTTCAAATAATTAACTTTTAAATTAACAAAATAAATTATAGTGTTTCAGTATACGTAAATTGTGGAGATTGTCTTTCACTTTTGTTGTTTTCTAAAAATATCTTTCTCTATTATATAATGCTAGTATTATTAGGGAAAATCTCAAAAAAATATTAAATAGGTGATTTCCTGATAAAATAAGATGTCGATTATATTTTACCGTTGTTATTAGTTTTTATTAACTGGATTTTAAAATTTAAATAATATTTTTCTATCATTTATCCTATTATCTATCACTACCAAATAAATTATTAACGAACTCTAACAAGTTAATAGCCGTGATGCCCGATGCCTTTGATAACTGTTTAAAGTGTGTGTGTCTATAAATTTACTCCAAGTGGCATTATTTTATGAGTCGATAATAATGCAACTTGTCCATAATCTGTGCCGGGCTAGGACTCAGCTTTCTTATCCTATTCCTACTAATAAACAATAAATTACTGATAGTACTATTTTTTCAGTCATGTCCACTCAAAAGTTATAATTGTATGCTACTGTACTATTTTAATTCAAATCCAGGGAAAATTAAAATAAAAGACTTAGTGAAAATAATATTTATTATAAATAAATTACAATTACTTAGAAGGATAAAAAGTTATAATATAATTTAAGATCACTAAATGGTTCCTACTAAACCTCTAATCTCTTGTATTTATAATTTTAAAATATAACAAATATTAGAACTCAAACCACCCAACATGATATGATCGTATTATATATATATATATAATATTGTTTAATTAACAATAGCTAAACTCATACTTTTTTTTTTTGATTTTTTATCAATTTATATCATCAAGCTGCTCAATAAGCTGCTCAATTTATATTATCAAGGGTGATATCAATTGAACTCTTTTTTATAAAATAGAAAATAAACTCATTTTATATTTTTCAGGATGTAATAGATTACTTAGATTTTTATAATTCTATTAAAATTAAATAAAATTTTTAACCCACATGAATCTCTTCCAAATCAAAAATAAATTATACGTATAATCTTTCTTGGTTTGACATATATGAAAAACCTTGTGTTTTATTAAAATTATATGATTTTATTTTTAATTAAATTTTTTGTTGACTTAAAAAATATATATTTTACAAAATTGAAGAATGTGTAATTTTTTTTCAATAGATATCTCATATATGTGCAAGTTGTGAAAAATGAAAAAAATTGAGAAATCTCTAGTTTAATTCAATGAAACTTAGAATTTTGTACTAGTTTTAAAAATAGGATGTGAGATGGAATATATGAGGGAATGCAACTAAATTTATCAGGAGCATTTTAGTATTTTTTATTTTAAATTTTGTCATTCTAAATAATTACAATTTTATGGTCCTTCTCCATATATATTTTTTCATTTAGGTTCTTCATTCTAATTTTCCCTAAAATAAAGTGTTTGATAATTAAGAACTCTTGAACTTTGATAGTAATACTATCTCAGTCCTTAATATAAGATGTAATTAGTGATTAGAGTTGATCTTGATTTTAACTATAAGACATAGTTTTATATTTTTAATTTTTTTTCTTAATTTACACATATTGATACTTCATCAATAATAATCAAGAAAGGGGGAGAATGATGGAATTAAAAAATATGACCAAGGTTTTTTTTTTAAATGCATGTAATAATAAATAATTTAACTAATTTCATTAATCTAATTAAGTTAGGCAAATATGTCCTACATTAAGAAATAAGGAGTAGAAAATTACAATGCTCAAGGTATGATTTAGAGCCGATTCAGTCCTCACGACTGGATTATCTGGTTGACATACAAATAATAAAAAGAATTGAGTGAGAATTAAATGTAGTGAATATTTAAATGATAAAATTAAAAACCACAACGCCTCAAATCCAAAATATAAATTACCTTCTAGAAAGAATCTTTAGTTCGTAATATAAGTTTTTTAGAAATTAATTAATACTTACTTGTCAATTTAGCTCACTGCTCATGCAAGATAACTAATGCCTAAGTGTAATATCTAATTTTTTTCACTGATTCAAAACCTCATTGATAAAGGACAGAAGGAAAATTCTTTATAGAAAAAAATTAAAACATAGTTAATGAGTTAATTATTGTTTCTAAGTAATGATGAAATGATTGAAAACGGATTTATATTTAGAATCAGAGTTAGTATACTAATTAGTCTAATGAAGATGACAATAGAGTATGGGGATTTACTTAATTACAAAAAGTTACTATAAAATTAAGTTTTAGAGTGTTACAATTATTAAAAACGCAAACATTAAAACACCAATTTAATAAGTTCTTATCCTCTTTAGGATTTTTTTTTTTTTTTGGTTAAGTAGCAAATCCACCTCAGAAGTATACACCCAGAAATAATATTGCCCTAAAATTTTTTTTGTTTTTCTTAATGTTGTCTTGAAAGTCTAAAAATGTAGCAATATTGTCATTTTCTATTAAAAAGTTAATAGTTAACGTTAATTTGTTAACAGTCAATGTTAATTTCTTAACAAAAAAGGGTAATATTATTACATTTTTAAACTTTTGTGGTAACATTGAACTTTAAAAAACTTTCAGGGCAACATTGCTTCTGAGCATATACTTTCGGAGCGGATTTGCTACCTAACCCTTTTTTTCACAAGATGTTTTGATAATTTTAAAAAGTATTAAATATTTTTTTATATATGCTTATATTTTATATGATGTTGAGTTTCACATCGTTAACGAGGGAATATTAAAAATCACTTAAATTTTATAAAGAAATTAGTGTTTTTAAAATGTTTTTTTTATATGCTTGAATTAATTAGAAACGTCTTACACTAAAAAGGGTTAAGGTTAAAAAATACACATGTGTTTTACCTCAAGGAGCGCCCAGCACCAAATGGTTTTTTTAGGTGCAAAAATATACACGTGGTTATAAATTAGGTGCAAAAATACTGTTTAACCGTTAAGTTTGATTTTTTTTTTTAATTTTAGAATTTAGAGGTGCAAAAATACACATGTGTTTTGACAAAATGAGCGTCCAACACTAAGTACTCCCTCCGGTCCTAATTATAAGACAACATTTGAAAGTTGGATTTGGTCCTAATTATAGGACAAAATTTTAAATTTTGCCAATTTTTTTCTAAAATACCCCTATTTTATTCATTCAAATGTGTTTGGTTTTTAGTGAGTATATACATGTGGGTGCAAAGACTCTTATAGTTAGTGAACTTTTAATTATTGGATTTTAATTTGTTTATCGATTAGCTAACATTAATTTGTAAATACACACACATATATACATATACACAAACACACTCAAAGATATGTATATATATGTGTGTGCGCGCGCACACACACTATATATATATATATATAAACACACATATATCTATATGTGTATATAGACACAGACACAAACATATACATACATATACAAAAATATGTGTGTGCATTTGTGTGGGGGGGGTCTGTATATATATATATAAACACACACATATCTATATGTGTATATAGACAGACACACACACACACACAAATATATACATACATATAAAAAAATATGTGTGTGCTTTTGTGTATTTGTCCCAGGGGTCTGTGTGTATAGTTATATGCATATATAAATAAATATTTACATATGTGTGTGTATACACACACACACACATATATATAGACATACACACATATATGTCTTAACTCTTAAGTGTTGTAAATTTACTTTTATTGATGTCATTTAAAATTTACATAAGGGCATTTTAGGCAAATGAGTAAAATTAACTAATTTAACTCATTTCCTTAATTTCCCCAAAATCGGTTAAATATGTCCTATAATTAGGACCGGAGGGAGTATTTTTTTTTAATTTAATAATTTTATTTCAATTAAATAAAAATTATTATTTTTCTAGGTATAATTCCTAGAAAGTCAAATTTTTTATTAAATCCTTATTAAAATTTTTAAATAATAATAAAAAATGAGTATTTATGTATTTACAATTTGACATTATAAATACCAATTTAATTAAAAATAATTTTAATTTTTTGATCTAACCAATTGAACCAAAAATTGTTTAAATATTTTTCAATCAAAACCAAATAATATTATTTAATTTTCATTGCATTGAAAAATATGGATTAGAAAATTATGAAAATAAATTTTTAAT
Source organism: Acacia confusa (assembly GCA_037074495.1). Lineage (NCBI taxonomy): Eukaryota > Viridiplantae > Streptophyta > Magnoliopsida > Fabales > Fabaceae > Acacia > Acacia confusa. The sequence continues at coordinate 36,880,268 of CM073502.1, read as the reverse complement.
AATTTTTCAATCAATTATTAATTAAAAAATTTAATATGGATATTTTTAAAAAAGAAACTAAATTATAGAAATTTCTCAAATCCATTGTTCAGAAATTCAGATAGATTAAACCTCGGGGATTTGGGCTTGACCAAATTTAAGTAAATTATATTATTTTAACTTTTTAGAATTTAAAATATGCATCGTACTCCAATTATTTCAAATACCCACTCTTAGGTATTTTAAATGCAAAAAACAAGGATGATGATAGCTTGCTACCTGTTTGGGTTAGCAGAGAGAGAAGTGACTTATTTTTTATCCGAATTTTATAGAAAAAAGATAAGAAAACAGTCAGATTTTAAATGTGATTTGTATTTAGATTAATGATGATAGAAGTTATTTTTTTACAAACGATAATATGTTTAGGTTAGCGGTTAACAAATGGGTTGAGATGAAAAATAAAATACTTAATTATAATAAGTCTGAAATAATTAATATATTGTAAATGTAGGCATAACAAAATATTTTAAAGCATTAATTATTAAATTTTTAACTAAATAGTATTCCTATATAATTGAAATTAAAAATTTATTCCCACTACATCGTATAACTATGTGGCCAAGAGCGAAGAAAAGCATCCTACAATTGAAAGTTGTGGGACACATGTTATAAAAAATTAGCCTGTTGGGAGCTTTTAGGAGGATGAGATGCGAGCAAAAAGCAAACCTTTCACTACGCCCAAAGCAAGGTCTGTGAGCATCAGCAATGATGGGGTTTTTTTTATTAGAAGCCCAGTGGATAAAAACTATACCAAACATCTCCCCCTGAGCTTTTTCTCTCCTGCATTTTTTTTCATTGGGTATTTTTTTGCCTAAGACGATGTCCAAACAAGGACTCCAAACATGCTCTCAGTTGGCATATCACACCTCTCTTAAATAGAAAGTTGTGAGTTCTAGCCTCAAGATAGGCAATATGATGGGACAAATTCTCTAATTTAAGACTTCGTATTCAAGTGGTTGAAGCTCCTTTTCAGGATTTGAATTAATTATTCGAATTATAGGTAAACAATGCGACTCATCATGTTTGCAATTGATTCTCTCCTCTTGTGAGAGCGTCCCTTCTCCTTCTACGAGAGCTGTGCTGGTGAATTTGCTCAGAGGATAGCAGATGAATTGTTAAAAGGGATGAGATCGTCAGGATGATTCTCTAAACCTCATCACTTGCTTCAAACAGAGGTTTTGGCAGCAGTTCTTCATTTTTCCAACGGCAACAACAATGGTGCAGGTGTCCCAGCTTTGTTCTATTTGGTGGTGGTTTGTGTCGATTGAGTTTAGGATTATATTGTTTGGGCTTTGATTCTTTTTTGGTTTTGTTTTTGTTTCACACTTTCTGTTGTTGACTTCTACAATAAAAACAAACACATTAAACCGTTTTTTTTTTAATTGGGCGGGAAAAGTTAAAACCATGTTTGTATGGAAGAGAAGAACACACTGACAAAACATCATCTAGGTTGGCATTCTTTGACTATTGACAATATTTATATTTTGTAGCTTCTCGCAATGAATGTGATATTTAGGACCAAACTGTCTCAAGTCACAAGGTTAGGAGCTGTCCTGCTGCCTCCCCCTGATTTGTTCCACATGTTATTAGGCTACAGTACAAAGTACAAGGTACAAACCCTTATTTGCCTTAAGATTTTTTTTTTTTTGTGGCAATTTAAATTAAATTCCGTGTATTTATAAATGATACAAAATAAGAATTTCAAAATAAAAAAATCAAAAAGAAATAAACCAAGTGACTTCTTTTTCTTTTTTAAATGATACCGGTGCTCATCATCTTCAGTGATAGATTATGTATTAATTTTAATAATTTAAAGTGAGAAAATGTAATTATAAGTGAATATAATATCTCTTTTAGTCTAAAATATAAGATAGAGTTGACTTTTTTTTAAGAGAAATTGAGAAAGTTAAATAAATTACTTAATCATATATTATATTATGTGTTTTTATATTATATATCAGTTTATAAATTAGACAATATAGTATGAAGAAAAAAATGATAAATATACATATTTTATAGTTTAATTAGGTTTCTTAATTTAAAAAATCAATTTAATCTTAAATTTAAGATAAGAGGGAGTAGTTAATTAACCATTGATTAACCAATCCCCTCTCACTTAGAAAGAAGAATTACTTTCTCAAAATTAACATGACATTTGAACATTAACTTTGTTTAAACATTCTAAGAGTTAAATTTTAAAAATTGCTTTTCTATAGAAACAAATTTCCTTTCACATATTTGTCTTATCCTCTTATAAAATCACTCTAAAAAAAACTAATCCAAAAAACACGCTAAGAGCAGGATTCGACGTAATACGCAAAGGATCCAAGATTTTTTTTTTTTTTTTTTTAACTTTTACAAGTCTCCCATGATTTATCACCTAAATCGAAATTTTTTATATATTGCTCCAGTGGTTGGCTACTTCCTCGTTACATCCTGTACTCTGCATTTTACAGGCCAAAGCTTGTCTTCCAAGGCTTCCATGGCAGCTTCTAATCTCTCCACTTTCTCTTCCTCACTTTCAAAAACCTCTTCTTTTCCTCTTAACAAGTCCCACACCCACTTCTCAAACCGCTCTTTCTTTCTCAACCTGACAACTATTCCTCACAAATCCTCTTTCTCACTTTCCTCAAAAAACCCACTTTCTGATATTATCTCTGTAAATAAGCCATATCCAGAAGTTCAATTTGATGATGACAACGACGACGAAAAGCCTCACGAGGAGTGTGGGGTGGTGGGTATATACGGCGACCCAGAAGCTTCTCGTCTCTGTTATTTAGCCCTCCACGCTCTGCAACACCGTGGACAAGAAGGTGCCGGAATTGTCGCCGCCAACAAGAACGTGCTTCACTCAATAACCGGCGTTGGGCTAGTTTCCGATGTGTTTAACGAATCCAAGCTCGATCAACTACCGGGAAATTTGGCTATTGGGCATGTTCGATACTCAACTGCCGGTCAATCCATGCTCAAGAATGTTCAACCCTTTGTTGCAGGGTATCGATTTGGGTCTGTTGGGGTTGCTCATAATGGAAATTTGGTGAATTATCGAACGTTGAGAGCCAAACTTGAAGATAGTGGGTCGATTTTTAACACTGGTTCTGATACTGAGGTTGTGCTTCATCTAATTGCCACTTCAAAGCACAGACCTTTTATATTGAGGCTGGTTGATGCCTGTGAGCAGGTTCAAGGGGCTTATTCTATTGTTTTTGTGACAGAGGATAAGCTTGTTGCAGTGAGGGACCCGTATGGGTTTCGACCTTTGGTTATGGGAAGAAGAAGTAATGGTGCCATTGTTTTTGCCTCTGAAACTTGTGCTCTTGATTTGATCGAAGCAACATATGAAAGGGATGTTTTCCCAGGTGAAGTACTGGTGGTGGACAAAAGTGGGATTCAATCTCTCTGCTTAATGACTCATCCACAACCAAAACAATGCATTTTTGAGCATATTTACTTTGCACTTCCAAACTCAGTTGTTTTCGGAAGATCAGTGTACGAATCTAGGCGAAAATTTGGAGAGATTCTAGCCACAGAAAGCCCAGTGGATTGTGATGTTGTTATTGCAGTTCCAGATTCTGGTGTGGTTGCTGCACTTGGATATGCTGAAAAGGCTGGTATTCCTTTTCAACAAGGTCTGATCAGATCTCACTATGTGGGAAGAACTTTCATTGAGCCATCACAGAAGATCAGAGACTTTGGTGTGAAGCTGAAGCTATCACCTGTAAGAGCTGTTCTTGAAGGCAAGAGGGTTGTGGTTGTGGATGATTCTATTGTGAGAGGAACCACATCTTCTAAAATTGTGAGGCTGCTTAAAGAAGCAGGAGCTACGGAAGTTCACATGAGGATTGCGAGCCCGCCGATTATAGCTTCATGCTATTATGGAGTGGACACACCAAGTTCAGAGGAATTGATATCTAATAAAATGAGTGCTGAAGAAATCAGAGAGTTTATTGGGTCTGATTCACTTGCTTTTCTTTCATTTGATAGCTTGAAGAAGCTTTTGGGGGATGATTCTCCTAATTTCTGTTATGCTTGCTTTTCTGGGAAGTACCCTGTTGAGCCAAAAGAGCTTAAAGTGAAGAGGGTTGGTGATTTTGTGGATGATGGATTGAATGGGAGCTTGGAATCCATTGATGGAGGTTGGGTTCAAGCAAGCCAGAAACAGAGAGAGATCAAAGTGGGTGGTAGTGTCTGATAATAATTGTGTGTGTGTGTGGTTGTTTTTTTTTTTTACAAAGATTTCTGATGAATGAGATGTCCTTGAGGGTAACACAAATAATCTAACTATAGTGTACTAGTTGTGTGCTTCATCTATAATTTGATTCTGAAGGTGAAATGTGGGATCTTCAGTTTTTGAATTCTGATGGCTGCTTTTTGGCAGTAATATCTCTACACATGAGATGTTTACTTGGTCCTTGTTTTAATATAGGATGTTATTATCAGTGGCATTATCTATTCATATCAGCTTTAGAGTTTTGAAGCCCTCTCTATATTCCGAAGATGTATTACTGCTCACGACAGAAAGAAATAAAGTAATTCTTATAAATTATTATTTACCACCCTCTGTTAAATATTAATAATAGAAGATGTCAGTAGATTCAAATGAACTTATGCGTCAGAAATATCTCATGCCCAACCAACCATTCTTAGTCACAACGATTCCAATCTGAGGCAAAAAAGATTCCAATTAAGATTCTATTTCTAGTCCTTATAATAAGACCTAATTGATTAATTTGAGAAGATTAAGGAAATTAAATAAATTATTTAATTACAGTTTATAATCAGATTTTATCTTAATTTGTAAGTCAAACAAATTAGTTTAAAAAAATAAATATAAATATTTTAAAATAATTTATTTAACTTCCTTACCCTCTTTAAATTAATCAACCGAAACTTATCGAGATGAGGTAGAATCATTCAATGAATGTTAGATCTCAATTGATGGAGATATTAGGCTTTTCGAAACAGCAACTCCAGTTATCTTTGAAGGCCCATCTAGTATATAAAATAAAATGGAATAATTCTAACTCAAGCAAATTTTTCAAAGGCAACTAGCTATTCTTTGAAGAATATAACAATTGCTACAGAAAAATAGACGCAACAATACAAAAACATTTTCCCCTCTTCACTACAGAGTAAACAAAAAGGGTCGTAGACTTCGTAAAATGTGCGGAAATTTCAACCAACATGCCTCCAAGTTTCAGCAACCCCACCACCAAAAACAAGTCAAAGAAAAGAAAAAGGAACTCATTGCCATAAATAAGCTCTACCTTGACTATAAGAAAATCAAAGTCTATTTACCCAAAAGCACGATGGCATCATTCTCAATAATAATTGTTTACATTTCAATATCAAAGAACATTCAATGTTTTCTCCTTCTGCCCATGTAACTTATAAGCTAATGTCGACGGTGGGAAATTCAAAGTCAATGATGGAATAAGAAGCATGAAGCAGAAACGCACCCACCAATGTCACCTCATGAGACAAGGGGAAATTAACAGTCTCACAGAAATTCCTGCATACACACACATAGTACATATAAAAGCAACGACTCAGATTCGTTAAAAAAAACATCTGACGTGGGCTCCACGTGTGCTCATTATATTGGGAACATTTCATTCATACCGTGAAGTGCATGCAGGAATCTCGTCCAAGGCCATCCAAAGAAGATAAAGTGCACAAGATCAGCCATTCTGAGCACTATCATAAGCATTTGATTTATGCTTCGGCGTAAAAGAAAAGCCGTCTGGAACCTTGCCAAGTAACATCTCTGATATTCGTATCTAGGCAATCAAAAGTCAAAAAGTGTCAGTCAGACAAGTAAAGCATCTTGGCCGAAAGGTGAGTTATTCGGATCTAAATTATCAGAACATAAGTAAATAAATGCACCAAACGACAGCCCAAAGATGGCATTTAGGCCTGAAACAAATGGAAACTGATAACTCGAGATAAATGGCAGAAGCATATGTACCCAGTCAGCTGCAGAGTCTGAAGCCATTAGATTCTCAAGGTCATCACGTCCGTAGTAAGAGGGCAGACGCCAGTTTAGTCTTTGTGGAATAACATCTAAAAGGCCAACGGGTATATATCTACATGTGTAGCTAAGCCATTCCAATAAGAACCGCCTGGTCGTCTCCACTCCTGCAACATATAAAACAACGAACACTTTCACAATAGTATAGAAACAAGTTTGGATGATAAATGTTACATTCCTGCGAGCAGACTCAGTTATCTAACATAAATTTCCAGATAATTTATAGTGCACGAACAGCACAAAGTGGCCCCCACTATAAATATGATCTTCATAACCCATAAGGCACCTCCTCAACAGAGTAAATTGACTAAAATTCTAAAGCAGAGTAAGAGTCATTTCCAGTTTGTTTCGTCTCATCTGCATAGAAATCATTTTTCATAATCTGACGGTTTAAAAAGATCAAAATCATGATTAAAAGCCCAAAAAAAGGTTTGTTTCTATTTTCCTTACGGACCATTACTTGAAGATCTAGTTCAATAATTATAGGAATAAATAAATCAAAAACATATATCCTTACTCCATTAATAAAATGTACCTTTTGTATCAGAACCCCAGTGTTCAAGGCCAAAATGTACAAAATCTTTCAAAACATGTAATCGCTCCCCAGAACTAATGTCCCAGTGCCTTTGTTCCTTGATTTCTGTAAATATCCAAGGCTGCAAAAATGCAGGCATAAGCCAACACCCATAAGACTTGAAATTTTGTCCAACTAAGTCATAACATATCTGATAGACAATTCATAAAGAGGATTTGACTCACAATACTCACAGACAAACTGATTTGACTCAAACAAACTAACCTTAATCAGAGCTCCACGAGCAATCATGCATGTAGCAAGCTCAGAGCATTCAGCCTTGTGGTTGTTCCAGTCAACAAATGAAAAAATATCTCCATTCCCTACTACTTGCAAAGTATTAGGGGCCTTCCTGACACATTGGTAGACATAGTCCCAGTCAGCAAGCTTGCTGTATCGTTGTTGACGTGATCTACCATGTATTGTTACTGCATTAGCTCCCCAAGAACTCATGTCTGCAATAATAGAATCGACACGATTTTTCCCTTCAAAATAAGCTGTCCGTACCTAGTGCAACAAAGAGACAATGAAGACAAGCTTAATGAGGAAATTCTAAAATCAAAATGTGGCATATTAAAGGATGAAATAACATTTTTTTTCCTGCATACTGGCAGAGGTAAGACTTAATCCAGATGTCAAAATTTCAGAACCATAGTCAAAGAGCAAGATAACTACAGAATACAGATGCCGACTGAATTTTGTCTCAGATCATATCTTCATTTGTAAAGTGAAAGAATAATAAGTACCTTAACAGTTATAGGTTTCTCCACTGTGCCTGAAGCTACCTCTACAACATTTTTCATCCGCACTGGTTTTGTGAGAAGAGCTGATCCAGCACCCTTATTCACAACAATATCTATTGGGCAACCCATATTTATATCAATAAAATCTATCGTACATTCCTGCTCTATCAATTCTACAGTTCGTGCAATAGTGTCTGGATATGCCCCACATATTTGTACGCCAAATAAATCTTCAGATGAATGACGTCTCAGCAATGCCCATTCTGATGCTTGACCCTATAGCAATCACAAAATTAGAAGGCAAATTGAAAGCACTGCATAAGCAAAATAAGATGGAACAAAAGTATTAAAGAAATCGTACAAAGGGAAAAGATAAAAGGTACAAGGAACAAAACAAAGAAAGGGTTAGACAATAAAGTTCCACTATGGTTATAAATCCCTGTTCACAGCTGAAAGTTCAAACCAAGAATACTGATTTCAGAAATTTGCAAATGCAGAAAGTCACAGTGATAAAAGAATTGTGATTTGTGAACTTACATGCATATAAATCAACTTTAATAGCTCGAATTTAGGACAAAGTAACAGGACATAAACCATTGGAAAAAGCCTTAAATTTACCTGCAAAAGATTTGTGCACATTGCCATTTCACCGCATGTTACATCAGCTCCTAATACTTTGCAGACCCTCCTGAATGGGAGATTCCCAACAGTGGTCAAGGGCGCAAGATACAACTTATCTCTGAAATCAATAAGCTTCTTTTCTCGTGGGTGTAACTTCATGCTTTGATCAGTTTCACGGGGTATGACATCAGTTACTACATCAAGTTCAGCTTGTATGCAGCTTTTTTCAATGTTTTGGTCAGTAACACACATACCTATAGAAAACAGTAAGAGGCTTGCGAGAATAAGAAAATACTAGGCTACATATTATTGCTGAATAAAAATAAATAAATCAGAAGATATAACCTTCTTTTTCTGCCGCATTAAGGCCAGAATTTTCTTCAGTTTTTCTTCTCTTTTGAGTGCAAGGTGAATTAGAATCTAAATTTCCATCACCATCAACTTTTGTGTCCTCAGCAGAGCTTTCTAAGTTAGAACCCAAGTCATTTGTAACTTCACAAGAGCCATTATTATCAGCCTTGTGGCAATTATTTGAATCAATGTTGCTACCCTCCTTATCTTCTAAGTCATTTCGCTTTAACTTAGATGATTCCTACGACAATTGTTATTTATTTCAGATAAAAAGTATGGGTATGATACATCTAGATCAAATTATTACTCATAGAAAGCTTCCATGAACAAAAATGCCAGAGTTGAAGAAAGAGAACAAGTAAAAATTGTCAGTATTACAAGATTATAAATTAGAATGAAGCGACACAATTGGCATTATTTTTTTTTCACTAAGCAAGCCTTTATATAAAGTTCTGAAGAAAAGAACAGTAACACCTGAGAAAATTAGATTGAAGATTAAAATATACGGTGGATCTTTATATCCCCTCACTCCTTAGTTAACTTCACACATCACACTATTACAAATCTAAACAAGGTTGCCAGATTCACTCTCTCACTGAATTTAATTTAAAAACTTTAATTCTTCACTCAATTAGGGATAAATGTAGCCAAAAACTATAAAGACTTCACTTGTACCCTTCCTTGACTTTATTACCCACAAAGGATCAAACAATCAACTTTCTACACTAAAAATAAATATATAAATAAATAAACAAATGAAGAAGGACAAAAGCAAAGATAAATAACATACCCAGAGTCCAAGAGCTCTGAGACTGGCATCTGCCTTGGGGAAGCGCATCTTATTTTTCCATAAAAGCCTTTGCACATTTTTACTTAGTCCATTTATTTCAGAAGTTTTCCTCCGACCATTGAGATTGCCAGAAGGCATGTCTTCTGTATGCGTGCTGGAAAACCTACATGCTAACCCATAGGGGCATGAACCTTCAGCTTTAAAAACAGGGCATTCTCCCTCTAAATCAGTTGGTTTCTGCAGTTGAAGAAATTTGTTACGATAATTGACAATTTTGAAGAAAACAAATCAACCAGTGAGCAAACCAATTTAGTACCTGAGCTTTGAAGGCTTCTAAGTCATGGCTGAAGCGGCATTTGTCTTTGTAAGGACATGAACTAATATCTCCCGTCTTTGCAACTTCCGGACAAATGTTTTTAGTAGACTTCTGTTCCTGTACAGGGTTTAAAGCAGCCTCAGTCCAGAGTTGCCTACACTCTGACATAAGAACATTGCATTCTGTTTTAATTAATTAATTATTTTTTTTTGGGCCGGGGGGGGGGGGGGATTGGCCAAATTCACATGGATAAAGCTGTAAACTTGTTCAGGCAGGCAAATATACCTCTAGAAAGCCCAATTGGTCAGAGTATTAGTTGTATTACACGACAGAGTACTGGTTCCCACCAATTGTAACTATCTATAGTCAACCTTTTGCAAGCAAATGTTTCTGATCTTCCTCTCAACATGCAAACAGAATTAATCATTCTAATCTTCATTGCAAAGACTCAACGTGCTCTAAATGACATTACGAATTCACCACTAGCTCACGCAACTCTTGGCTAAAGTAGAGCTGGAAGTTATCAAAGATTATGTCCTTGATTTTTGAAGACGCAACAGTTAAAGTATTTTTGAAGAGACGTCGGCTGAAGAAAGTGAAATACAAAGAATGAAGCACCTGACGGCGTTCACGCTTGAGTTGGCGCTTCGACTTCTTCTCCTTCAACAATCCACCGGATTGAACAGAGGCCTTATCCTTGTCTTCATAAACATCTTCAGCCAGGGTTGTGGAGGAAGTTCTAACAGGAGGAGGACGAAGGAACTCCACCTTCACAGGAGCTATGGCCCTGGCCACGAGTTGCTCGGGCGTTTGCTGAGTCAACCCATTCAAGTTGGACGAAGGTTTCTCCTCTCCCAACACCTCGGAACCTGGTACGGTCTTCGACACAGTAACAGACTCGTCCATATCGGGACGAGGTGACTCAGACATCAGAACCTGGGGACTCGGGAGTATATGGGTCTAAAAGCTTGGTGCGAAAGAGACTGAAACGAGATATAAGCACTTTACGCCTTCATGTGGTAGGGTTTTATAGTTGTGCTCTGCGAGTGGCGAAGGCAATTGGTGAACGACGTGGGGAGATGTCGTTTAGGATGTGAGGACATAAATGTAATATATGCAAAATAAATTGTCAGAAGTGGGATTTGAACCCACGCCCTCTCACGAGGACCAGAACTTGAGTCTGGCGCCTTAGACCACTCGGCCATCCTGACATTGGTGTCAAGCTGTGATATATTTCATTTATTTTTAGTTTAAAAACTAAATCAACATTATTTCAATATTAATTTTAATATTAAGACGGAAGAATGCCCTCACCACTGCACGCACAATATACTTTTGTTGAGGGCAAAAATCCTTCCACCTCAAAAGTGCCACCCCCGTCAATCCGAGTTAAGATCCGTTAGTTTTATTTTATAGCGTGGGCCCCACTTTTTTGGTACACTTTACCATTAAACCCGGGGAAATTCGCAGAAATAACTTTGGAAAAAAAAAATTGTGAAAATGGACGACCGTACAAAGTGTTTGTGGAAGTAATCCAGTTGGTGGCGCTACGTCAGCGGACGCCACACGTGGCGACACGTGGCGTGGCGCCACTTTGTGTGTGGCACGCCACAAAGTGGCGCCGCCACGTGGGGCGCCACTTGTGGCGCGCCACACAAGTGCTGGCGCCTCTTTGAAAAAAAAATAATAATAATGCAGGGCGCATCAGCGCCCTGCAAAAGCTGCCTCGGAGGCAGCTTTTCGCTGCCCCCGAGGCAGCAGGAATGCTGTGGGGGGTTCACGCCCCCCACAGTAATTTACAAAAAAAAAAAAAAATTGGTTATTTAAAGCAGACGTGCATTCGAGAGAGTTGAGAGAGGGAGCTGAAGAAGAGAGGGAGTTGAAGATTATTTAAGGTATGTTATTTATTATATAAGATTATTTACGTAGTTAAATTAGGATCTTTTAACAAATGTTCTTCATAAAATGTGTTGTATCTCTACTTGTCTCTACAATGATGGTAATATTTTGTGGGGTAGAACAAATGTTAGAGTTAGAATTTTTTAGAGGTTCTAAGTTCTGACAATAGAAGACTTTATTTATGTAGTAAATGATTAATAATAAATTTTAGACGATTTATATGTATTTTTTGTTTGTTTTAAAAATTTAAAACTAATTTTTAAATTTAAGAAGTTTAAGATTGTTGTATTATATGATATTTGGCCCGATTAAATGTTGTGCAAATGGTATATTTGGGTTCATAGAGATATTATGGAAATTTTAATCGGTTTAGTTTTCAAATTATTTAGTAGTACATTAGAGAAAATACCAAGGTAGGATGAGAAACTTAAATTAAAAATAATTATTTGCACATATTATGAATTTTATTTATTATTTTAATTTTTGTTCTTATTTGTTGATTTTTATTTATTTTAAGTAAATGAATTTGTATTTGTTGAATAATTTTCATTATGATAATATGCTATTTATTATTTGTGTTATTATTATATGTCATGAATTTTAATATTTAAATTAATTTTTTGTTCTTACCATTATATTATTTTAGGCATTAATAAGTAACTTTGAATAATTTTACTAATTATGAAATTTGATTTTTTTTTACCATTTTTTATTATTATTAAATAAGTTTCGTTTTTTAATTAATTTATTTAATGAATTTTAATTATTTCATTAATTTTTGGTAGATTATGTTAAATATGTTATTTTGAATATTATTATTACATATTATTATTAGTTTCATTTGATTATTAACTTTTGTTATTATTAAATAATTTTTAATAGTCTTCCATATTATGAATTTTGATTTTTCATGAAGTTTAATTATTATCATTATATAAACTTTGTTATCTCTATTATTAAAATATACTAAGAATTGTAATGTTTAAATTAATTTTTGTTAGATCATATTATATATGTTATTTTCATTAGAATTGTTATATATTATGAGTTTTCAATTTTTTTATTATTTTTTGTTGATATCAAATAATTTTTAATAATCTCACAGATTATGAATTTTTATTTTATTTCCAAAGTTTTATTATGATTATATAAACTTTGTTATCTCTATTATTAAAATATACTAAGAATTGTAATGTTTAGATTCTTTTTTGTTGGATTATATAATTTTGAATACTTGTACTTATCAAGAATTTTGAATTTTTTTCAATTTGTTTTCATTATTGTTACATAAATTTTGCAAATGTTACTATTATTATTAAATATTATGAATTTTAATATTTAAATTAATTTTGTGTTCTTAGCATTATATTATTTTCGGCATCAATAAATAGCTTTGAATAATTTTACTAATTATGAAATTTGATTTTTTTTGCCAATTTTTATTATTATTAAATAAATTTCATTTTTTTTAAATTATCATATAAACTTTGTTAATTTTATTATTTAGATTAATTTTTGTTAGATTATATTATATATGTTATTTTGAATGTGCACTTTCCATTAGTTTCTGTTATTATTACACAATTTTGATTTGTTCTTATTCATGTATTTTGTAGAGAAAAAAATGAACAAGATTCGTGCACTTGTATATTATAATGGTTCAAAAAATATCAGCTTAAACGGGTTGAACTTTGAAGGTGAAAAACGAGCAATATATATTGTTCGAAGTATGTCATTTGAAGATTTTACTAAAAAGATCCGTCAGAAGCTAAAACTGCAACAGGAGCAGGTGATATCCTGTGTGATGGCTAAAGTTCTCATTGCGGACGGCAAATATACCGGGGTTGAGTTGGCCGATGATGAGGACTTCGACATGTTTTGTGAAACATTTACGGAAAGTCCTACAAATAAATTTGCTGAGTTCTATGTGGATATCAATACGTCAGAGGAGGGTGCACCAATACCGTTTGATAGACTTCACCCCGGTAATGAGTCATATCACCTGACTTATTCTGGTACACATCATTCAACACATTCTACCAATGTGCACGGAGGAGAAAATGAGTATCTGGTAGATGAATCTGACAACAAGGACGATGGAGAAGAAGAAGATGAAGACACATTATTGGCAAATGACGTTGATGGAAATGATAGTGATACGGATGATGAAGACCATGGTAGTGCCATGCCACAACATACTAGCATGTTGCCATCACCAGGTTAGTTATGAAGCTGTATTAATTTATATTATAATTTTTTATTAGTTAACATGTTTTCACATAAAACGGTGTTATTTGTGAATTTTCAGATATTACACCGCGTTGGAGCCAGATTCCGCATTATGACGCTATTCATGATGAGTACCCGCATGAGGATATATTTGTTGTAGAAGGCTTGGGCCGGGGACCGTGGGCGAGAGGGGACGCATTATATGTGAAACAAGAATTCGAGTCCAAGAGTGACGTTCAGGCCGCAATAAAACATTATTGCATGAAGGTTCATCACGAAGGAACCGTGGATAAGAGTACTACAACGCTATTCTTAATGAAATGTCGGAATCATGAACAAGGTTGCCCTTGGAGGGTTAGAGCAGTGAAGCCGAAGAATGGCAACGCTTGGATGGTGACTAAATGGGGTGGGAACCATACGTGTGTGAGCACGACTCTCTCCTAGTATCACACACAACTTGATTCTACATATATATCTGAGGTTATAACCGGTACGGTGCACAAATCCATTTATGCTCTTGTGAATTTATTATTGTTTTTTAGTGAGCATAAATAACATTCATGCTTTGCAATGCTTATGATTGGTTTTGCAGACATGGTCAGGGAATCACCTTCGGTTCCTGTGTCACTGATACAAGAAAGGGTGACCGGAATGTTTAGTTATCATGTTTCTTACACAAAGGCATGGATGGCAAAACAAAAGGCAATGGCTAAAATTTACGGTGATTGGGAAGAGTCATATGCATTCCTTCCTAGTTGGTTCGCATACATGTGTTTTTTTTCCCCGGGATCCTCTTACCATATTCAACATGGTCCGTATATTGCTGACCGAAGGGTTGTCAATGGGGTTGGTGTTTTCCACCGAACCTTTTGGTCTTTTGGTCAGTGTCGTGCGGCGTTCGACTGGTGCAAACCGGTCATACAGGTGGACGGTACACATCTATACGGTAAGTACAAGGGGACATTACTGATCGCCACCGTCCAAGATGGAAATAACGAGATCCTGCCCATCGCTTTTGCAATTGTTGAAGGTGAATCAAAAGAAGCATGGGAGTATTTTTTGTATAATATACGACAGCATGTGACCAATAAGGTGGGTTTGTGCCTCATTTCTGATCGACACAAAAGCATAATATCAGCGGTCAGGAATCCAGCACTTGGTTGGCAGCCTCCTTATGCGTACCATATGTTTTGCATACGTCATGTTGCGAGCAATTTTGCTACCCGCTTCAAGGACAAGCAGTTGCAGAAAACCTTAAAGCACCTGGGTAATATGTTCATGGTGATGTTGATTGACTTATTTTTTAACCTTTACCGTATGTCACGACTAACGTTATGTCTTTCTGTCTTCTTTACAGCATGTATGCCAAGCAAAATCCACTTTGATGAATCGTATACTCAGTTTTGCGGTCATAGCCCTGAAGTGGCCGAATGGATCGGGAGAATCCCAAAAGAGCAATGGTGTCGGAGTTATGATGAGGAAGGGCGAAGATATGGTCATATGACAACCAACCTGTCTGAATCAATCAATAAGGTTTTCCGGGGAGTTAGGAACATGCTAATAACATCGTTGGTGAAATGCACATATCGACGACTTGCTGCTTATTGGTTTAAAAGAGGGACGAAAGCAAAACAAGACACCATCAGCGGAAAGTATTTTTCGAGTGTTATTAGAGAAGCATTGACTAAGAATGGAGAGAAGGCAACATCGATGCGTGTACAGGTTTACGACCCGGGGCGGAGCACGTTTGAAGTTGACGATCATGGCGATTTATACTCTATCAACTTGACCGAGAGGAAATGCCAGTGTGGGAGGTTTCAAGCATTCAAATTCCCGTGTAGTCATGTAATTGCTGCATGTTCAGCTGTAGCCCATGATGCGCAACAGTACGTGGATCCGGTATTCTCGATCTACCACATTATGCAGGTTTACTGTTCACCATTTCAGCCGATCGGAAGTGAAGACGGAATACCGCCCGCTGACGGACCCAAGATTATCCCCGATGTTTCAAGATTGCGTGGTAAGGGGCGCCCTAAATCTACCCGTATTCGAAATGAGATGGATGAGGTGGAGGTCCAACCTAGCTCCAGTCGAACTAGATGTACTATATGTAGACAAACTGGACATAACAGGCGTGCATGTCCTACGAGGCACGTAGTTGATGAAAGACAATAATTTTTATATTACATTGTACGTACATTTTTTTGAACGTAAGAATAACTATTTACTCTTAATCCCATTTTTCATATTTATTCTCAAGCCTTTGTTTGTGCCTCATTTATTGTTTTACATTATTTTCTCATTTGATTACAAAATAACCTAATATTGTGTACAATAAAGTTGTTTGATTTGTTTTGGCTTCTCCTTTTTTTGATTTATTCAATGTACTATATTATTTAAATAAAGTCTGGAACATAAACACTACAAACTGATTAAATACAGAAACAAGTACAATAAAGTGATTGTACAATTTGCTCAAATTTAACATAATGTAGCGAAAGGTTATCATGGGGGAGTATAAGCAGGCCACTGTCTTAATCGTGCATCACGATCGGGGTTCCTCCGAGGGGCGTTATCATTGTGGCGATGGCGGAAATCCTCTACAGCCACCCGCATGAAGTCGTCTGAGGTGTCCACGGAGTCATCGCCTGTCTGGTGACTTGCCTGGTGCAGACTTTGGCTCGGGCCTGGTGCACCAACCGGCGTGATCACGTGCAGTCCGGACTGATATGGACTATGGCTCAACCCCGCGCTAGCCACGTCACAACTGCTCTGCCCATGCTCGTATGGCTGGAACCCACGGGCGCCCGTGAAAGCATGGTCATATGGCCGCTGGTATGCACTGAAACCAGAGAAGTCGGTCGGTGGGCTGTACGATGGCCACGGATAAGTGTGATGAATTTGTGTCTGGCCCCCAAACATCATCTCTGGCACCGACCCGTAACCCGGCGTGGGCGCGTACATCACTGGCGCCACCGGTGGGATATACGGAGGGGGTGGATGCATCGGCGGTGGCACACGTGGGTCCGAAGGCATACACGGAGACACATGGGATGGCATCTCTGTAGGGGAGTGTGCAGTAGTCTCTGGATGCTCATCCGACGACGTCTCCACCCATGAACTGTGATCTGGGTCCCACGTAACAGGCGTATATGCCATATTGAAACCTAATGGTGGCCTGTATACACCTCCACCGCGCGGCCTTGGCTGTGGTATCTTATATGGCTGTGCAGGGTGCTGTACTCTTCGTCTGGCAATGCCATGTCCCTCCCTCGCACGGGGCGGGACCTCTATAACCGCATCGGGTACACCAGTTAACAACCCCATCGGTGCACTAGGACCAGGCTCGGCTACCCTTCCAAACTCTCTAAACGCAGCGAGCAACTGTTGACAGATCTTCTGCACATCCCTTTTGTTGAATTCAACCTCAAACTGCGGGGAACACATCCACCAAATCCACTCCACACTTTGTTCCTGCAGTTGCATAATAACGTAAATGACATAAATTTTATATGAAACATGTGGAAAGAAAAAAAAATAAGGAAGCAACATAATTACATACCACATGCCCGAGCTTCGCCACCTGCCTCGTCATAAACCTGCGGGTACGGGTGAAGTACCACGTCATGTACTCCGCGTTCGGGGACATCGGCCCCTCCTGTGGATCTGTAGTGCAAATGTGCTCATGACGTGTGTTCCAATACTGAATGTAGCAGTCCAGCTTCACCTCCCAATCTTCAGTGGACTTACCACGTAAGGTTAGATCGTGAGCACCTCTAAGCTGTGCGGCCGCGTCGGGGATGGGTTGCTGCATGCCAAATTGCCGCATGCACCAATCGGGCTGGTGCATCTCGACAATGTGGAAGGCAATTATGGGTGTCACCGCCCTCCACATGTCCTGTGTGTCAACATCTGCACCCATGAACTCATACCCGACATCTAAATATGGCTCCCATGTAACCTGCACATGTAAACAGGTGGTAACGTATATAGCACGAATTAGTTTAATCTTTATGCCATTTCGTGAGCTCAAATTTATTATACATACATTGTCGCGCCCCATCTGGTCAAGCTCTATGCGGTATGTCTTTAGCTCACGGCGCACCGACCGCACATGTACACCATTGAACCTGCGTCCATAATGACCACCATCGAGACTGGGCTCTGGAATGGGAAATGATATGGGAGGAAATCTGGACCAAGCCCATATCTGCAACAATAACAAACAACCCCCAATGTCGTGCGCTTCAGCTGCCGTGGCCTGGCAGATCTCGCGAAATAGTGTAGCAAGTACCGCAGACCCCCAGCTGTAGCCTGCAGTATCCGAGAGGTCACCGCCCAGTAATTGTATATATCGGCAAGCTACCTCGTGGCTAGACTTGTCACATAACAAAAATCCACCAAATAGGCGCATGAGGTAGGCACGTGTGTACAAGAGTTGACCCTGTATAGTATCTGAGTGCTCATCCCATCGGCCCCAATGGGCAGCAAACCACCTCATCTTGATGTTTCCGCCGTTCAAGTACTCTTCGCTGGGAGTAAGACCCATGTATTGATGCATGACTGCTCCCCAGTTGGTATGCGTCCTACCGGAAACTACTCGACCCTCAGTGGACAGACCTAAAATGGCCTCTACATCTTGTAGAGTAATGGTCATCTCACCAACTGGCATATGGAAGGTGTGAGTCTCCGGCCTCCACCGCTCAACCAAAGCAGTAATAAGGTCTTTGTCAATCTGCACCAACATAAAAGTAGAGATCAAATATGTAATCGTATTCATTATCCGTAACATGTACAGACAACTAGAAGAATATAATTAATTACATTAAGAATGAATCATACATTGAGTCTCTTCATGCGAGACACGTGCCAAAACCCTGCCCGGTGAAGATGCTGCTGCAACTCATGTGGGAGTTCGTCTGGGTCATGGACATCTCCCGGTCCTTGTACAGCTCGCCTCACCCTCAAGGGAGCACAATCTCCTTCGTTCCACACAACTTGTGATCGGTGTGACCGCTGCACCTCCTCATCAAGAACTCCCCACTCTTTAGGGCCGGGATGAATTGTGGGGTCGGGTTGATAAGCCATTTGACTAACACAAATTTACCTCACATATAACACATTATTAAGTTACTAATTATTTATTATAAGGTAATGAAAATTAATCACAAAAAATTATAATATTTAATAATAATAGTAACATTTGCAAAATTTATGCAACAATAATGGAAACAAAGAATTCAAAATTCAAAATAAGAAAAAGTAATAAAAAAACATATATCATATAATGTGAAAAAAATTAATGACAAAATCAAAATTCGTAATCTTTAGTAGTGATAATTATATTAATGAAATTTATATAATAACAATGAAAATAAATTAAAAAATTTCAGAATTATTCATAAGCTCAATTATTCAGAATTTTATAATAATAAATAAAATTAATAAAAAAAATGAAAACTCATAATATGAGAAAATAATAAACAAAATATATTATATATAATGTGACAAAAATTAATCTAAAAATTAAAATATATAATATATTATACTAATAAATTTAAAGAAATGTATATAATAATGAAGAAAATAAAATAAAAACTCAAAATTCATAATGTGTAAATAAAAAATTTAAATATAAATTATTTAATATGAACGAAAATTAGAGAAAACATTAGAAAACTCATAATATACAATAATTTTAATCAAAATAACATATATAATATAATCTAACAAAAATTAATCTAAATAATAAAATTAACAAAGTTTATATGATAATTTAAAAAAATGAAATTTATTTAATAATAATAAAAATTGGCAAAAAAAATCAAATTTCATAATTAGTAAAATTATTCAAAGCTATTTATTGATGCCGAAAATAATATAATGCTAAGAACACAAAATTAATTTAAATATTAAAATTCATAATATTTAATAATAATAGTAACATTTGCAAAATTTATGTAACAATAATGAAAACAAATTGAAAAAAATTCAAAATTCTTGATAAGTACAAGTATTCAAAATTATATAATCCAACAAAAAAGAATCTAAACATTACAATTCTTAGTATATTTTAATAATAGAGATAACAAAGTTTATATAATCATAATAAAACTTTGGAAATAAAATAAAAATTCATAATCTGTGAGATTATTAAAAATTATTTGATATCAACAAAAAATAATAAAAAAATTGAAAACTCATAATATATAACAATTCTAATGAAAATAACATATATAATATGATCTAACAAAAATTAATTTAAACATTACAATTCTTAGTATATTTTAATAATAGAGATAACAAAGTTTATATAATGATAATAATTAAACTTCATGAAAAATCAAAATTCATAATATGGAAGACTATTAAAAATTATTTAATAATAACAAAAGTTAATAATCAAATGAAACTAATAATAATATGTAATAATAATATTCAAAATAACATATTTAACATAATCTACCAAAAATTAATGAAATAATTAAAATTCATTAAATAAATTAATTAAAAAACGAAACTTATTTAATAATAATAAAAAATGGTAAAAAAAAATCAAATTTCATAATTAGTAAAATTATTCAAAGTTACTTATTAATGCCTAAAATAATATAATGGTAAGAACAAAAAATTAATTTAAATATTAAAATTCATGACATATAATAATAACACAAATAATAAATAGCATATTATCATAATGAAAATTATTCAACAAATACAAATTCATTTACTTAAAATAAATAAAAATCAACAAATAAGAACAAAAATTAAAATAATAAATAAAATTCATAATATGTGCAAATAATTATTTTTAATTTAAGTTTCTCATCCTACCTTGGTATTTTCTCTAATGTACTACTAAATAATTTGAAAACTAAACCGATTAAAATTTCCATAATATCTCTATGAACCCAAATATACCATTTGCACAACATTTAATCGGGCCAAATATCATATAATACAACAATCTTAAACTTCTTAAATTTAAAAATTAGTTTTAAATTTTTAAAACAAACAAAAAATACATATAAATCGTCTAAAATTTATTATTAATCATTTACTACATAAATAAAGTCTTCTATTGTCAGAACTTAGAACCTCTAAAAAATTCTAACTCTAACATTTGTTCTACCCCACAGAATATTACCATCATTGTAGAGACAAGTAGAGATACAACACATTTTATGAAGAACATTTGTTAAAAGATCCTAATTTAGCTGCGTAAATAATCTTATACAATAAATAACATACCTTAAATAATCTTCAGCTCCCTCTCTTCTTCAGCTCCCTCTCTCAACTCTCTCGAATGCACGTCTGCTTTAAATAACCAATTTTTTTTTTTTTGTAAATTACTGTGGGGGGCGTGAACCCCCCACAGCATTCCTGCTGCCTCGGGGGCAGCGAAAAGCTGCCCCCGAGGCAGCTTTTGCAGGGCGCTGGCGCGCCCTGCATTATTATTATTTTTTTTTTCAAAGAGAGCTAGCGCCTCTTGTGTGGCGCGCCACAAGTGGCGCCCCACGTGGCGGCGCCACTTTGTGGCGTGCCCACGTGGCACGCCACATTCAAAGTGGCGCCACGCCATGTGGCGCCCGCTGACGTGGCGCCACCAACTGGGTTACTTCCACAAATACTTTGTACGGTCGTCCATTTTCACAATTTTTTTTTTCCAAAGTTATTTCTGCGAATTTCCCATTAAATCCGTTTTGATCTTCACCTCTCCTCTTCCCCTTCATCACTCTCACCTTCATGCCTCATGCCTCATGTATCTCTCTCTAGATTTCTCTTATTTGACGATAACCCCTTGCAGCCTTGCAGGTCCGTCGGAAAGTGAGCGAGGGTTTTATCTTGTTCTTGATTTCGATCAAGGCGTCGAGCGCTATAGGCCCACACTCCTTTAGATTCATCTTGTACTCCTGAAACTGTGGGTTGGGTGGATTTTCTGAGTTCCAACATTAGATTTGGAAGGTTTTAAAGCTGGAGGTGTCTCGAGCAGTTGGTTGGGCTTGCTGGGCTTGAGCTTCGGAAGTGCAGGTTCTAATCCTCATAAGCATGGATGCTTCTATTTGGGAGGCCCGTTGCCATTATTGCAAAAAGGAGACTCAAAACTGAATAAAGCAGAGGAGATATAAAGAGACGATGCGAATAGAAAGAGCAGTTGAGCAGAGGTATTACATTTTTCAAGAGAGAGAGATGAATATGGAGTGAAGAGGGAAGTGTGAAGGAGAGAGGTGAAGCGGGTTTCAAAGAGAGATCGAGGGGAGTATGATGAGCGAAGGAAAACCAGGTCCCGTAAGCTTTGGGACGCTAACTACATCAGCAACACACTCGTTCACTTGTCTCTGTGTGCCACTTGTTTGGAGAGACTGTAGCTGAACTTTAAGTAAAAAAAAATAATAATAATAAAAAGTAGCTGGAGAAATTTATTATTTTTTTTTTTTTGCTGAAAAAATTTTAGGAAATGGGTTGGTTCACTCACAATCCAAGGGGAGGGCGAAATTTTTCTTCCTCCTAGATGATACCAATGTTGGGTAGAGCAAGCCGTCTATTACCCTCAGGTGTTTACCTAGGCACCCAAGAGCTAAGATGCCTCCCCCAGCACCTTGACTAACTCGAGGATCGAACTCTCCTCTTTAGTAAGAGTGCCCAACCCCTTTGCTAGTTGAGCCCAATGACGAGGGGTGGAGAAAAAAAAGTTCAGAGTATATGTTTAGGTTGGTATTTTTATCCTTTAGGCCTTTTTTTAAAATAACTCCTTTTACCAAAAATTTTATAGGGGTAGATTTTGGGAAAAACTCTTAGCTTTTTGACGTAGACCTTACCATTTTTACTATCATCAATTTAAATACAAATCATATTTACAAATTGATTTTTTTTCTATTGAGCTTCTACAAAAGTCAGATAAAAAATCAGTCACTTATCTTACCACTAACCTAACAAGCTCGTTGTATGTTTCTTAATCGCCTTATAATTTGTTTCGGTTCTGTATTTAACTTATGCTCAACATCCCATGTACATCATTTTTTAAGTTGTATATTCCATTTTTACTAAAAAACCAAAAGTTATTAACAACGGAAGAAATGTACCGGATAGCTATATAGCTATATAAAAATTATAAATAACACAAGAGAGTGGCCTTGTTACCTGCTAAATTAAAGTTGTTAATAGTCAATGAAATTTAGTGAATGGCTATAAAAATAAAAAATAAAAAAAAAGTTGTGAATGAGCTAAAAAAGTGTGCTTGTTAGTTATCTCACATAATGAACTTAATGATTTTTCCTCTTGAAGCTACGTAAAGAGAATTATTTATTTTTATTAACTAGATGAATTTTTTTTTTATATTATTACCATGACTATCTCACCTTTTTTTTATAGATAAAACTTTAAGAAAGGGGTTGAGTTCATCCACGACCAAAGGGTAGGGCGAAATCTCCCTTTCTCCTAGGTGATATTAATGTTAGCAGGGCGAGCCGTTTATTACCCTCAGGCGTTTACCTAGGCACTTAGGAGTTATGATGCCTCCCTAAGCACCTTAACTAACTCCAGCATCAAACCTCCTCTGTTTGGTGAAAAAGTCCAACCCCTTTGTCATGACTATCTTACTTATTACAATAGCTAGATGGCATTTTTTTTTTATAAATCACCCGGTATCCGAACCCCACTGGGCCGACTAATCCGGATTTGAGTCAGGTAGGACCCGTTAGGGCGGCAAAGCTCTCCCTCAAGAGTTTTAAGGCAGCTACATTCCTTGGGCCCGAACACGAGACCTCAAGTTAAGCTAGCAGAGACCCTTACCATCTCAGCTACGCCCTCTTGGGTAGCTAGATGGCATATTTCTTATGCCATTGTGTATATTTTATTTGGGTGAAGGGTCAAAAATACACACGACCTTTATCCTAAGGATCGCTCAGCACCACGACCTTTTTTTTGGATCAAAAATACTCATGAGGTTACGATTTGGGATCAAAAGTGCCATAGGGGTTAGTTGACCGTCTGGTCAACGTCCATTTGGATGGAAATGAACAGTGCCACTGACGTGGAGGCTTATTTGGACTGACAAGGAGCCAAATAAGAAGGCTGACTAGGATTCAGAAGTTAATTAAAAAAAACTTAAAATACAACACCCCCATCCATTGGATTCATTTTAGTCGCAGAAAGAGAAATCAAATTAGGAAAACAAGAACCCTAATCATCTCCGAAAATCACTCTTCATACTTTACCCATTCCCTTCCTATACAGTCCTGTATATCGCTTGAGAGAAATAGAAAAGAATCACATGAACCAAAAAAAAAAACGATTTTGGAGTCAAATAGGAATTACCAAATTGGAACTGGTGAGTTCGTCAGGGGAAGCGTCAACATGAAGCTTCTTCCGCTTCATTTCATCTGCATCTGTCAAAAGCAAAAAAAATCAAAAAGTAAAATACATGATTTCTCTTCCTCTTTTTTCTTCCTATTCTGCAGAGCATGATTGCGAGCAAGTATACATTTACTCTGGCAACCATAAGAACAAGATTCATACTTTTGTTAAGCGATTCAAGAATTCCAACAAAAATCCTTGAATCGCTTAATATAATCTACTTGATACAACAAAGCTCCGCTCCGATCAGATCCTCCAATGCATAAAGAAAACAACTTGAAATTTTCTTGCCCTTGAAAAACAAAAACAAAAGATATTTAGACAAACAAATTCCTAGGTCTAGATATTTTTTCCCTTCTTTCGATGATGGACGATGGAGGCAATGTCCGAAGAAGATGAAGGGCGGTGGTCGGAGAAGATGAAGGAAGGAGGACGAAATTTTCAGATTTTATCCTTTCCCCCAATCTACTAGTTGAAACGGTGATGAAGAACGGTGGTGTGTGAATGAACCGTACAGTGTTGTATTTTTTTTTAATTAACTTCTGAATCCTAGTCAGCCTTCTTATTTGGCTCCTTGTCAGTCCAAATAAGCCTCCACGTCAGTGGCACTGTTCATTTCTATCCAAATGGACGTTGACCAGACGGTCAACTAACCCCCATAGCACTTTTGATCCCAAATCGTAACCTCATGAGTATTTTTGATCTAAAAAAAAGGTCGTGGTGTTAGGCGATCCTTAGGGTAAAGGTCGTGTGTATTTTGACCCTATACCCATTTTATTTTGATGATTTGATTTGATATCGACGTTGGGCCTTTAGATGCTATTACGATAGTATTTTTTTTTTTAAAGAAAAATGAAGTAGAAAAGGTAGATATTGGGCTGGATTGGGCGATTACTATCGGGTCTATTTAACCCGGAAAGTTATATCCGGCTCCATCAGCTAATTAAATAAATGGAAATGAGCGATTATTAACGTCCACGTCTCCTGCTTCTGCGGCACACCACTGTCGTACAGAGAGAGATCGGTACTGGAAGATCTCTTTGTGGAAGAAATTGAAACTATCAGATTTCAGATCTATTCACTGCCTTGTAGATCTACTGTCAATTCATGGCTCCGTTCAGCGGCGATGAGACAGCACCGTTTTTCGGCTTCCTCGGAGCCGCAGCTGCCCTCGTTTTCTCATGTAAGTTAACCCCCAATCCTTTTTTCTGTCTGTTGATTACATATTAGTTCGATCTGAATTTCTGCTTGTGCGATCTATTTAGTGTCTTTTTAATTGCCTTATTAACGATTTTTCTGATGCTCGATTTTCAAAATTGTTTGATCCGAGAACAAGTGGAATCTTTCTTCTTAATTTAGCCTTTAATTGTTAGTTTGGTTGAGACTTTGTTGATGTAGGTAAAGAAGCGAGCGCGATCCTTTTGAATGTTATGGAAAAAAATTGACCTTGATATAGGGTTTTATTGTATCTCGTTGTGATGTTGATGGATGTCAATTCAGTTGGGCTTTGATCAGCTTTCGGAAATTTGTTCTTGGACATGCAAGAAACTATTCCAAATAATATTTTTATCTTATATGCACCTTCTAAGATTCGTCTTTTAGTTTTAATTAGATAAAGGATATTTCATTTATTGTCAGAATCAGAGTTTGTATTTTCAGTTCTACAGCCTATTACAATTATTTTACTTCAGATTTCATTACATTGATGCTGTGATCAACACCCAATGGGGACCCTATTACAATTCGTGTTTTGTTAGGATCTCCTGTTGTCTCGAACACGAGAAACAGCTATAGAATTGTTTCACCTGACTTTAGAAGTGACTCTTCTTTAGCGAAAATCTGGCCCTTTCTTAAAAAGTGAATTGAATGATGAACTTTAATAATTTGAGCTTATGTATTTAAGTATACTTAATTACTTGTTGTTGTATGGCTCATTTTACTCATGGTAGGTATGGGAGCTGCCTATGGCACCGCAAAGAGTGGTGTAGGTGTGGCCTCAATGGGTGTCATGAGACCTGAGCTGGTTATGAAGTCCATTGTTCCTGTTGTTATGGCTGGAGTTTTGGGTATTTATGGCCTTATTATTGCTGTTATAATCAGTACCGGGATTAATCCTAAGGCAAAATCTTATTACCTGTTCGATGGTTATGCACATCTCTCCTCCGGTCTTGCCTGTGGGCTGGCTGGTCTTTCTGCTGGCATGGCAATTGGTATTGTTGGTGATGCTGGTGTTAGGTACAAGCCTCTATAGTATATTTTGATGATTTCTTTTCATATGAACTTTTTGTTTATAATCTGGCATCTAGAGAACATTGTTTCTTTTCCTTGATTTGCACTGCTTCTAAGGTTTTAAGAATTGCAATACTTCATTGTGGACTTGTGTATGAAAACAATGTACATACAATTTTACATACTCCTCCAGTCCACTATATAAATCGCTTTTAGAAGAATGGTTTGGTCCACGGTTTCGTCCACATTATAAGTCTATTTTTTTGTCAATTTGCCTCTGTAATTAATGTTTAAATATGACTTTGTATTTCTCTGTTGTTCAATACTGCATTTTAATTTGTGTAGAGTCGTGAATTTTCTTCAATTTTGAACAAATTTAATGGGTTGGCTCTCTTATGATGAATTGGTTAAAGTGACTTATATTGCAGACCAGAGGGTTTAAGATGCTTTGAATTGATCAAATTAGCATATACTTCCGTGCCTACTTTCTTACGTCGATAACTCTTTCTTGGTAAATTAAGTGTCCATGCTAGCCTTACCTTTTAAACCTTAAACTATTGTATTGTCCCTGTTGGGAGACCTTTCTCTGTGGTGAATAACTGAATCCTTAATACATTGATATGCCTTGTCCGATGATGCCAATGTAAATTTCTCCCTTTGAGCTGTTCATTATCTTTTGCAGAGCAAATGCCCAACAGCCCAAATTGTTTGTTGGAATGATTCTCATCCTCATCTTTGCTGAAGCTCTGGCTCTCTATGGTCTCATTGTTGGTATTATCTTGTCTTCTCGTGCTGGTCAGTCCAGAGCAGAATAGAAAAGGAGTCACACTGCCTAATATTCTTTTGCCGCCTGTTTATTCCAATCTTCCTATTTGTGGTTCGATGTTGTGAATCTTGGTTATCAAGAGATTAGTGATATGGTGGCATCAATCCAGGCTTTATATTTTGCTCGTGTCAATGGGGATTGTTCCATCGGCCCCTTGGCGGTGGTCTGATTGTATAAGTAGGCGTTCCTTGTCACAATAAAGTCTCTGAAACTTGATCTTTTTCTTTTTTATAAATTTATTGTCATATGTTTTTAGAACTCTATTTTTGGTGGCTGCATAAACTATTTATGGTTGATTTGATCATCAATGAAACCTCCATGCATTAGTCTTGGCATCATGAGCGGGATCATTACTTAGGTTCTCCCTCTGTTTAGAGGATATGCTTGGCCCCTATAGTTGTCGAGGATATTTTGGAGAAATTTTAAAGACGCCCCTCTTTAAGCTGCGTCTAAAATTTTAGTTGCAAGGTTTTCAGATGAAAATCCAAGTTAAATTAAAAAATACCCTCTCTGGACCTTGATTATATTGACATAATAGTTAAGAGAGTTAATATATTTATTCCAAAAGGCCATAATCATTTTAACTCTCTTAACTATTACTTAGGTTTTACATGATTTATAATAATTAAGGGAGATAATTCGTCTGTTTTCTGAAACACGTGTTCCAGAGTAATGATTCCCTTTCATTTGTTGGGTGGGAGATGATGGGTGAGGAAGCTGTATCAGTATCGAATTTTGGGCCGCATTGTGTTTATTCCCCCCCCCCCCCCCATTTTGGTATAAAAAAGTTTTGGAAAGATTCGACGCCAGTCCCCCACCAAAGTCAGGGTACGGTCCCGGGCTTTATAAGTACTTACTGGGGACTTACGAGATCGCCTACCCCGAAAGGTATATCATATTCATATATGCATGGTCGATTGTCATGGGCTCATTATTTTCAAAGGCTGCATTTAAATAATGGGCTTAGACACATGTCTCTAATTATGTTTACATGGGTTTTTTGTAGCCCTATATCTGAGAAAGGGTTAGTCTCTCAATACTTTGTTAACTAAAGTTTATATTTCTGCTGGAAGAAATACCCAAATTAATTAAATGACTGTGCTTTAAATAAGATTGCTTCTAATAAAAAAATACATGTACCTAGGAACAAAAATTTAATGGGCTTAGACACCCACACCAGATATTCACACTGCAAATTGCTTTAATGGGCTTAGACACCCACACCAGATATTCACACTGCAAATTGCTATACATAATGAAGCAAATGTAGGTTCAAAGTGATGACCCAAGAGAGGGGGGGAAAAATTAAAGACGCATGCACCATACCCTCAATATGAGATTTTTTTTTTTTATTTAAAAAAAAAATCGTAAGTCTTGTTCTATTCTTGTGAGCCTCCTCCTACAGTATACCCAAATATTTATTTTCTACCTAAAAAAAAAAACCCCACGTATACATGCACTTGATACCGTTGTCATTGTGTTATTTTTATAGAAGAACTGAAATTTAAACAATTTCAAACGCATATCTCAGGAATTGGGCATGAGAATCTCATGGGTATGGAGAGAGTGGACGTGGTGAAGCGAGTGAGTCAGTGGACCAATGAGAACATAACACGCGTATGTAATAAAAATTGGATTGTGATTTGATCAGAATTGTCTTAATGTTTGAGTTTCTTCCGTGAGAGAGGTGTGTTCTTATTTAGTGTCCGACAACTGGATTGCCTCAGACAAAAATATACCCATACCTGAAAAAAAATATTTATATATTCAAGAAAATACAAAACCAATGAGACAAATTGATAATAAAAGGGGCTTCATTTGCCTTCTAGAACATTGGAAAAGAGAAACCAGTCAGTCCAACTCAATGCTGACTCGGCCTCTCTCATTCACTGGCCCCACCCTTTTACCACATGTTCAGCTTACACGTGTTTGTGTTTTAGAGTTTTCATATTCATAAAAGTTGAGTTTCAAAACGTTGGATAGATTTTTTTTATATATATATAAAAAAGCTTGATTTGTTATTGGGGTGGGCCAGGTGACTGTTTGGAACATCTTTTTTTTTTTTGGTAAAATGTTTGGAATATCTTCTTTGAGAGGGATATGCCTTCCATCCATTTCCTATCATTCAGGCCCAACGTTTTTTTGGTGCCGCGCATTTTGTCCTCTCTGTTTTTTCCCCTTGATTTGGTTTCAATTTCATCAAATTTAAATGCACATTAAAATATATATATATATATATATTATTAGCTCATACACTTAATAAGGTTCAACCATGTTCAAACACCTTATGTGAAAAAAACCTTTTTTACGATATTCTTGGTGATGAGACTAATAAAATATTAATATTTTTATTGTAAAACTGTACACAAATAACTATATCGATACACACACACAAAGCCAGGGTTTTTATGCCCTAACCTCTATAAACCTTCTTTTATTTGTATTTGGCGAGTTAAAAGTACGGGGGAAACCCTACATTATATTGAATAGGGGGAAAAAAAGAAATATATACTAATATACAAATGATTTATTAAAAACAAAAATATATATGTAGCTGACGTTTTAAGAGTTTGGGTCGTAATTTTGATATTGAATGGCTTCTAGATCGAATTTCTTTTATCATTTATTTTTTTATTGTCCCTCAAAATTTCTAAATCATATTCATCCAATCAATATAAAAGATCATATCATCAAGTTATATTCCTTAAATATTTCTCTCATATTCTCGATCAACAGTATAGATGAACTCATGAGAAAATGGACAATGAAAAGATATCCTCCCACGGCCTCTTATTCAGTGACAGATGTTTAGAAGGACCACCCAAAGTTATTGTCAGCTCAAATACTAACCATATTGGAATTTATTCCCACCCCATGAGTGGCATATTCCTTGTCCAAAATAAGATCACGAGTATAGCTAATTGTTTTATCGGAAAAAATATATATTCCTTATCATAATTATTTAAAAAAAAATTGAAGACTGAGAGTGACAACACAAAATCTACATGTTCATATATTGGTTCGTTTTTTTTTATATAATGTGACAAATTTATGAAAATTAAGGATCATTATGATTACATGTAAGATACATGCCGACAGTTTTATTAGATGTACGTAGGTATATTGGTTGTTAGATTTTTGGGATGAATGCACTGAATTGATTTAGATGATGTGTCTTGGGAGTTATCACTGATTACTGAAGTTGATTTGACTAAGTAGATTTTTTAATGGCAAAAAAAAAAAAAAGAAGAAGAAGACAAAGTATCTTTTTTTAATACACACAATATGGTGCAATCATCCAAAAATATCATGTATATATAGTCCTCATCATAGAATAAAATTGCACCTTAACGAAAAATAATAACAAGGTAAAATAATTATAATTTGGTGATTTTTTTTTTTAATCCATGTATAGTTTAAAATAGTTGGTTTATTTGGCAGCCATAGTTTTATAAGAATATGATATGAGTTTAACGGTTAATCCCTATATTTTTAATGAGTTTTTATTTCGATTCTCATACCAAAACTTAGTATCAAGTTTTCATGAAACTATAAAGATCAAAACTAATAATTTGAAATTACATGGGTTAAAATTAAAATTCAATCAAACTATACAAACCAACAATGATATTAACAAAAAAATTCTTGTTGTCATTATTTTCTAACAGATTGAGCCAAATTTAAAACATGTCAGTAATAAGATTTGAATGCTGGATGCAACTGAGAATTAGCATTAGAGTGTTAGTTAGGTGTTACCTTGCCCATTTAAGAACATAAATTGAATTATAAAATATTTTATGATGCTAAACACACTTGAAAAAAACACTTTAGGTTACAAAATATTTTAGGATATTGAATAGTTCTATAAAAACAATACTTCTTCCAGTTCTAAATATAAGATAGAGTTAACTTTTTAAAATATATTAAGAAAACTAATTAAATTTCAAAAAAAAAAAAAGACTCAAATACAACTAATGTATACAAGTTTTTGTGATCAAAACATGAAAGATCATAAAACAAAATACTCTCTTTTATCCAAAATATAAGTTATTTTACCTAATTCATCTGAAGAAAAAACATTAACGATTGACTAATTAAATTTGTCTTAAAATAAAAAATAAAAATTTCAACTTTATCCATATTAAATGAAATTTTAAATTAGAGAAAAATATAAAGAATCACGTTTTAACATTAAAAATAAAGACAAACTCGACAAACAAAGGTCAATTACTCTCCAAATGACTAGGCTAAATTTTTTTCTAGAAGGAGTGGCCCCGTAGTACATATATAATAATAATAATGACAATGTTGCATAAGATGTGATTTAAAACATATATATATATTTGTATGTGTGTAGAGAGAGAGAAGGGCACCAAAACAATAATGGAATTGTAGTAGTGGTTGATGGTAATGAACGAAGATTATGAAGAGGGCATTTGAAAAATGGGGAAACGTTATTGGGATCGTGAGTGAATGATTTGGTGACATATATGGCCACATGACCTGAAAAAATTAGGTCATTTCTGTTGCTTTTTTTAATAATTAATTATTAATAATCAAAAAGAAAGAGATAAATTAAACAAAACTGAACATGCATGCAACCTCATATAAGGCTGATGCAGCCCCCATTCATTCTCTTTTATTAGGCCTCATCACATGCCTTGTTCCCTTCCCCTATCTTCTTTGGATTCTCTCATCTCTTTTCCCCACAATCCCTTTTTTTTCCTATTAAAAAAACGAAGCATATACATACAATTTTAAGACTCCAATGACATACCTCACACTGCCAATTTTTTAATAGAATAATTAATAAAAAAAATTTCTAGGATTATCCATCAATGATTTATAATCCCTAATTTAAGAAAAAAAAATAAATCAAGAGATTTTCTTTTATTTTCTTGAGATTTTTTATTTTTTTTACTGAGCATATGTATCTTCTATTGGAGGTAGTCCTATTCAAGGCACTGTCAGACACTAAATATGAGCACATTTTTCAATAGAGATTTAAACTTTGATTTTTCTCATTATAAAGGATTAATCTCTTCCACTAGACTCGACTCATTGATTTTTTCATGATAGATTGATAATTAAAAAAAGGGTTAAAGAGTAATTTGACCAATAAACTATTATCTCAGGAGTGCCCAACACAAATAACTTTTAAGTGGACCAAAAAAATTTTAAAAATGTGCAGTTAGCACAACACCGTTAGAAAAAGGCAACGTCCGTTATCTAAGGTGCAGATTGCCCAGGAAACTTTTACTTTAAGAGCGCTCAACACAAAAAAGTTTAATCCAGGAGTGCTCAGCACAACAAAAAATCCATATGCAATCCACCCAAAATCCGACTTGTTGTAAATCCTTGCTTGGAACCTCAACGATATGCATTGGAGTTAGAAAGAGTGAATGCAACAAAAAAATCACAAATTATATTAATTATATTATATCAATCATTCTTATTAGTTATCTTATACAATTATTGCCTATAATATTGTATTATTTACTCTTTAAATTTAATTTTTGTTGTTGTAATTATATTCAATCTTTTAAAAATATCACATAAAAATATGCATAAAAATTGATATACGACAAATGAGATTTTTTATTTATTAATATAAGTGTGTATAATATGAGTAATTTTTTAGTTTTTTTTTTTATCAATTTAAAATAGTTAATATGATGGGATATTTCGGTTGCCCGTAAAAAATTCAAAAGCCTTCGTCCCAATTTTAAAAGTAATGCTCCTATAATATCTACTTAACTAACAATAAGATTTGAATCCATAATATGTTAATCTTATCAGTCGTATATCAATTTTCATCGGCAAAAATATTATATTTATACATATAAATATAAATGAATTTGATCCCTTTATCTGCAGAGACAAGATAGAAGAACATATCCAAATAAATAAAGGTGGCCTATAAATTATGTGGTATTTTTACGCACGTAAATATTAATTTTTTACACATCTCATATGCACGTAAATATGTAATATTTCTAAAAGATTGAAAATAATTTCAACAACATAAATTTAATTTAAAGAGTAAATATATAGTCAATAATTATATAAGATAACTGATAATAATAATTAATATAAGATAATTAATATATTTTATAATTTTTTGTTGTTGCATTCACTCTTTCTAACCTAAATCCACATGGTTGTGGGTCCAGGAAAGGATTTTATAACATTTGAATTTTTAGTGGATTACATATAGACTTTTTTGTGCTGAGCGCTCTTGGAGTAAAACTTTTTTGTGTTGGACACTTCTGAAGTAAAAGTTCGTTGGTCAATCTGCACTTTAGATAACGAACGTTATTTTTTTCTAACGGCATTACACTTTTTTAAAAGTTTTTTGATATTTTTGGTCAACTTAAAAATTTTTTGTGCTGAACGTTCCTGAGATAATAGTTTATTGGCTAAATTATTTCTTACCCCTTATAACAAAGCAGGCACATGTGATTGACGAGTTTCATGGGTGGGCCAGGGTGGTGTTTGGTCAGTTTATATTTGGGGGAGGTGGGTTGCAGGGTTTTGAAGTGAAGATGGAGAAGTGAGTGAGATGCATAAATTATTATTTGGATTTGTATGTGGCGAATCAAAACCGTGCAATCATCACAACCAACACACACATACTCCCTCACAACATTCCAAATAATGCAACTCCACCATTCAAGCTACACCACGTTCCTCGTCTCTTTATATCCCTCCAAATCAGACGTCTTCTTGTCGGGAGAACGATCAAGTTTGGTCATCGATCATTTTCAGGCGGAAAATCACTCTCACCCTCAAATAAATAAGGAACCTAATAATAATTAAAAAAAAAATCTACAATAAAATGAATATAACATTCAGTAACAAACTCTGCTTTGAATATAAGAAATGACAATACATACATAATGATACACTTATTGTAAATTTTTTAATTCCCCCCTCCGATCCTTAATATAAGAACAAAATAATTTTTATTGAAGAGGTTAATGAAACTAAATAAATAAGTTAATCATATCATTCAAATGTTATGTATTATTAAATTATATATTTTAGCATTTATAGAACACTTTCAATATTTTTCACACAGATCAAAGAAAAACTTTAATCTCATTAACTCTAGCTATCATAAAGTTCAACAACTTTCCAACTCTAACTCTACTTAATATACATGATACCAACTGAAAACAAAGTCGGCACACTAATAAGTGAAGGGTTAAATTATACATTCATATCAAAAATTTAATAAGTAGAGTATTTGTTTACATGTCAGGCAAATTAATTTTAAAAAAATATGATAAATATAAATACTTTATGTAAGTTATTTATCCTTTTTAATCTCTTAAAAACATTAAGTGACACCTATATTAAATATTACTTTTCCCCGTTATAATTTTTCTATTTCCACAGTCCAATCATTCTCTTAGTTCATGAAAGCTCCTCCACGCATCTAAACTTGCCACTGTTCATTCATAATGCGTTCTAAAAAGCTCACATTATCATCACTTTTGGCTTTGCTTTTTTACTAATTTATTGACGCCGTCTTTATTGTCCAAATGTATGTATAATTCCCTTTTTACATTATATAATATTAAAATGAAGGCCATTTCTTGACACTTTCCTGCTGTTAGAAACTGTCTTAAGAGTCGATCACTGTGTTTTAAACATTATCGTTATTTAAAGTATTTATCTATTTTGTCATTATATCATTTTGCTTGTTAATTATAATGACTCTATCCTTAAATGTACCATAAAAATTGTCTTAAATATTCCTAGTCGGTCATATATACGGGAGCGAAGATAAAATAAGACTAGTATGACTTTGATAGTGTATGGAGATACAAATCAAAGTCTTAGACACTTGTAAGAGTACAAGGTGCTGAATCAACCCACTATGAGAAAGCTGTATAGATTAAGTTATAAGTTTATTTCATGTATAACCACGTCACAATACTATTTGACTTGAGATCATCATGGATATGATTCCTACTTGATAGTCACTAATCTTTCCATTTCAATTGTTAGACTACTCAATAATTGAGAAAGTAATGATAAAAAACATAAAGATGACACTATCCATACTTTATCATTAACTAAATTATCGAGAAAAATACAATTCTAACTACTCCACTTAAACACAATTGTTAAATCTGTGATTGGAATTTATTTATTTTTTAGTTAATTTCTACCGTTATGGGTATAAATCCTAACACCTGCTGCTGCTGACATACTTATAATTAGGTGCACGATTGATGGGCACTGCTTTTTTATTACCAAACACTTCATCAACCTCAATACGATAATCTCCTTTCTTAATTTACATCATGACGTCCTATTTCCACTCCACTTCACGTCTTACGAAAGAGAGTCTAATTTGGATTCCATATTTTTCAGCTTTTTTATTTTTGTATTATGCCGCTTTCGGTTAGGTTTTTAATCACGGATAGAGTCATGAATTTATAACAACTGCGGAGCTAAAATGAAATTAAAAGATACGTACATACAATATATAGTTGACATCGTCTTGTAAATTTCCACATACATCTTATAAATATATTGTATTATTGTGAATATGCACATTCTTTGCCTTGTATATGGTCAAGAAGTTCATGTAATTTTACTTCTTTATTTATCTTTTGTATATATATATTTAAATTGTAAAATTTCATATATGTCTTGTAAATAATCATATTTGATTTGTAAAGTATGGACACAATTGTCTTTTCACTTAGAAATTTTAATTTCACTTTAGCTAGAGGGGTTACAGTGAACTTTTTTTAAAAAAAAAAATCACTAAGGATATGTATCTTCTTATTGGATGTAGTTCTATTCCAGGCACTATCGAATACTAAATATGAACACCTCTTACAATAAGGACTTAAACTTTGATTTATCTCGTTATAAAGGATTAGTCTTTTTCACTAGATTCAATTTATTGATTTTTTTTTTATGATAGATTGATAATTAAAAAAGGTTAAGTAGCAAATCTGTCTCGAAAGTATAAATTTAGAAGTAATGATACTCTAAAAGTTTTTCTTATCTTAATATTATATCGAAAGTTTTAAAACGTAACAATATTGCTCATCTCCATTAAAAAGTTAACAGTTGATTTTAATTTTTTGACAATCAACATTAGTTTTTTAATGGAATAAAGACAACATTACTATGTTTCAAAATTTTTGAGACAACATTGAGACAAAAAAAAAAAACTTTTAAAACAATATTACTCCTGAATTTATACTTCCGAGATGCATTTACCATTTAAACGCATTAAAAACACCGGCACATGTAATTGACGAAGTTCATGGGTGGGGCAGCGTAGTGTTTGGGCAGTTTATGGGGGAGGTGGGTTGGATTGTTGAATTAAAGATGGAAAAGTGAGTAACATGCATAAATTATTACTCGTATTTGGATTGGTATGTGGCGAATCAAAACCGTGCAATCATCACAACCAACTGCGTTCATTACACACTCCCTCACAACATTCCAAATAATATCATATGTTTTATTGTCGGGAGAAGACCACGTTTGGTCATCATTTTTAGGGGGAAAATTAAATCACTCTTGCCCTCAAATAAATAAGGAACGTAATCACAATAATTTCTACAATAAAATGAATATAACACGCAGTGACAAGCCCCGCTTTGAATATAAGAAATTAAATGACAATACATACATAATGATACATTTATTATAACTTTTTTTTAATTATTCCCTATGATTATTAATATAAGAATTAGTTGATTTCTGTTGAGGAGGTTAATGAAGTTAAATAAATAACTTAATAATAGTAAACAAATATTATGTATTATTAAATTATATATTCTGTCGATCTTATTTATAGAGCACTTCCAATATTTTCACACAGACTCAAAAAAACAAAAACCTTAAATCTCATTAACTTTAATATAAAGTTTAACAGCTTCTTAACTCTACCTCTACTTAATATACATAATACAAAATGAAAACAAAGACAACATAATAATAAATGAATGACTAAATTATACATTCATCTCAAAACTTTAATGAGGTGACTTTTAAATAAGATAAAAAAGCTTGTCTCTTGAGATTAGGGGAGTGTTAGTTTACATGTTACGCAAATTAATTTTTTGAAAAAAAACATGATAAATATAAATATTTTAATATAACTTACTTATTTATCTTAATTTCTTCAAAAAATTAAGTGATCGACTCTTATATTAAACAATGAGGAACGTTCTTTTCTTTTCGGCTCATTATAATTTTTGTATTTCAACAGTCCAATCATTCTCTTGGTTCATGAAAGCTCCTCCACGCATCCAAACTTGCCACTATTGATTCATATTGCGTTCTAAAAAGCTCACATTATCATCACTTTTGGCTTTACTTTCTTTCTAATATTGTCCAAATGTGTGTGTGTGTGTGAGTAAAATCCGCATGTTACATTATATAATATTAAAATGAAGGCAATTTCAGGACACTTTCCTTCTGCTGACATACTTGTAATTAGGTATACGATTGATGGGCACGGCTCTTTACCATAACATAATCTCCTTTCTTAATTTGCATCATGACATCCTATTTTCCAGTCCACTTCACGTCTTACAAAAAAGAGTCTAATTTGGATTACATATTTTTCAGCTTTTTTTTTTGTATTGATGCCACTTTCGGTTAGTTTTTTTTAACCACGGATAGAGTCATGAATTTATAACAATTGCGGAGCTAAAATGAAATTAAAAGATACGTACATACAATATAAAGTTGGGAAAATTTAATTTGCAATTTAATATCAAAGTTCCCCAACACTTTCTGAAATTTCACTGTACCATTAAGACTAAATTAAAAGTAAATTTCTTGACTGAAAAAATATTTATACCCTTATATTGTATATGGCTAAGTTGATTTTGTAAATTCTCAAATGTGTTTTATAAACATGTATTCTTGTGAATATATGTGCTTCTTGTCTTATATATGGTCAAAATGATATTGTAATTATTTTCCTTGTAAATAAACATGTTTAAATTGTAAATTTCATATGTGTTCGTAAATTATCATATCTAACTTGTAATGTACAAGCACATTAGTCTTTTCACCCACAAATTTTAATTTCACTTCGGTTAGAGGTGATGCTGTGAAATTTCAAAAAAAATTGAGAGCTGCTTAAATGTTAAATGGCTACATCAAAAGAAGTGGAGTGAAATTTTCCTATTAAATAAATACATATATAGTACCTAATAACCACCTCTACAATAACAACAATCATGTTCAAAAAGTTCAACGTGTCAGATCTAGTGAAAAGGTTTCTTTGTCATCTACAACAGATACAACAGAGTGAATCAATGTTCGAATGATATCTATGTTTATATTTAGTACTAGTAGAAGGAGCAATTTTACACATAAAGTTTACCCACAGGAGCATCCAGCACCACGAAGTTTTTTCTGGACAAAAAATGCACACGAAGTTACGTTTTGGGAGCATCCAGCACCACGCACCGTCAGTCAACCAACGTTGACCGTTAAGTCTAACGGAAATGAACAGTAACTTCGCAGAAATTACTAAGTAACCTCCTTCGGTGACTTTTTTTTAAAAAAAAAAATTCTCTGGAGGTGGCCGCCGGTCGCCGGCGATGGACGGCAGTGGGGAGGGTGGCCGGAGGGCGGCCACCAGCGGTGGGGCCCCCCTGACTATCCTTAGTTTTTTTTTAAAAAAACCTTATTTAAAAAAAAAAAAAGCCGCTAGAGTTCAAATTTGAAAGGTTTTCAAACACTATATATGGCTAAGTTGATTTTGTAAATTCTCAAATGTGTTTTATAAATAGCATGTATTCTTGTGAATATATGTGCTTCTTGTCTTATATATATGGTCAAAATGATATTGTAATTACAATTATTTGTCTTGTAAATAAACATATTTGAATTGTAAATTTGATATGTGTTGGTAAATAATCATATCTATCTTGTAATGTACAAGCACATTAGTCTTTGCCCACAAATTTTAATTTCACTTTGGTTAGAGGTGGTGCTGTGAAATTTCAAAAAAATTTGAGAGCTGTTTAAATGTTAAATGGCTACATCAAAAGAAGTGGAGTGAAATTTTCCCATCAAATAAATACATAGTACCTAATAACCACCTCTACAATACCAACAATCATGCTCAAAAAGTTCAACGGATCATCTACAACAGAGTGAATCAATGTTCGAATAATATCTATATTTATATTTAGTATTTGATAATACTTCAAACATTTGAATTTGGCTCCCATCCTCTTCCCTTCTCATCCACTTATCATCCTCTTCTTTATCCCATCCGTTGAATTGAAATATGAACGGTTCGGATTTCATCTTTTATAAAAAATGAAATCTGAATTGTTCATATTTCAATCCAACGACTAAAATGAAGAAGATGATGGAAGAAGACGAGAAGGGAAGAGAATAGGAGCCAGATCCCAAACATCTTGCCCCTTACAATAGATTAAAAGAGAATACGTATACCTTAAAAAAAAAAAAAAGGGTAAAAAATGATTTGAATCAACAGTCTTAAATCGCAACGACTCTTGCAATTAGGCAATTGATGACATATAAGACCGGAGCAAGAAACGTATCAGTCTTCACAGTATATATAATAATACTACATAGTAAATGTTTGTTAGGTGATTCCAGCAGGCAACGTACCATAGCAAAGTCGGCAAGGAAAAATAACGTGCCGTGGCAAAAGTTTAAAAAGAGGTGAACAAATAAATCAAGATGGTTAAACACGTCATTTAGTTATTGTTTATTGATTCATTCATTGAAAAAGTTCCTCAGTTCGTTCCCATTATGGAGGACCCACAAGTTTAATTAATGATAGTCATATTTAATAATTTTAAAGTGTATGATTCAATTTCATCTCAACAGGTGAAAATATAAATTACTATTAATATTTTTCAAGGTCAAAAAAATTAGTATTAATATCTTAAAATTATCACTTTATGATTTTATATCGAACATGGTGATGATAACACTTACTTGCACACTTTCAGCAATTAATCTTTGCAAGAACTTTGGTTTCTTTTACAAAAAATCATGGTCTGTAAAAAATTTTAGATGAAAGGAACATAACAACTATTTTAAGATGCAAAACAAGTATTTGATAATTTGATATTTTACTTTTTCTTATTAAGTAAGTATTTATTGTCTTCCATAATAAATTTCTTATTATTGTACCCATCCCGTTCTCATTATAAAATATATTTGGAGAGTTAATATTTGTTCTAAATATGAGATAAAATTGTCATATTTTTCAATGTTTTCCTAATTTGCCCCTTTTGATGTTCCTTCAACAATAATCAAGAAAAAAAAGGAAATTAAGACCATGGTATTTTAGAAAATGCATATTATATTAACTAATTCAACTAAATTCCTTAATTTAATCAATTTAGGTAAATATGTCTTATATCAAGGACCCAAAAAATAATAATAATTCAAAACTGTTAATAAGAGTCTAATTAATAAGGATTTGATTTTCAACTCACAAAGTTAAGTTATGGGTTTAAAATTTAAATTTCACACCAAATGATGGATATTTTATAACTGTAAGCAAGCACAAAAACATGTTTTTAACTACCTCTGCAAGGTACCTCTAGTTATTGGATTTAAGTATCAAAGGGCTAGGACACTCTCATCAAAGGAAGGGGACTCGATTCTGAAGTCAATTAAGACGCTAAAAGAGACATCTAAACTCCTGGATACATAGGTAAATGCTTGAAGGTATTTAGTAGATGGCTTACTCCCCCCAACATTTGTATCACTTAGGAAAAAGGAAAATTTCGTCATGCCCTCATATTAGATCGTAAGTATATCTAACCCCTTTCATAAAAATTTATATATATATATATATAACACTACCCTCAAAGGTGTGAGAACAAATGCTTATTTCATACGAATCTCAAAGTGGGTGCGTAGTTAAAGAGCCCCTTTGACCAAGAGTGGTTAAGGTATAAAACTCTCTCTCTCTTTTAATTATAATCCCTTACCCTCTTGAATTCATAAAATACATGATCATGATAGTTTTTCTTAATATATATATATATATATATATATATATATATATATATATATATATATATATATATAATTCACCTCAAGTTGTTAATTAAAGAGCTAAATGTTAATATTTCAACTTTTTAATTAATTACAAAAAAAAATCGAGTAAATTCAATCATGTGGAAGACTAATGCAAGCTTTAATACTTGAAAAGATGTATATGGATGACCTTTTCTACCTCTTGTTTGTCAATGTAAATATGTAATTAAAAGGTTTAAACAATGCATTAAATTCTATGTAGACTTCAGTGCTTCACCCCATTCGTATAATCTGAATTAATTAATTAGCCCAAGGTGACCGAAGCTTTTCTTCTTTATTCAAATTAAATAGTCAGAACAAAACAGTATAGACTCCTCCCCTGATAAATATCAAAGCCATCGAAATGCCGAGTACGCTAGGCCCCAGAAAATTCATCTAAAAAAATTTAAATTTTAACTTGTTTTTAAGAAAAAAAAAACATTTTAATTTTAAAAAATTAAAAAAAAATTATGAATTCATATTTTTCTTAAAAACGAGATAAAATTTGAAATTCTTTTAGATAATTTATTAGCCGATTAAAATTAAGTTGTCTGAATTGTTATATTTTTATTGGATAGAATTCATATTTTTAGAATATATATTTATTTCTCCCTTTCTTACCTCATGCGTGATTAGTAATAAAAGTTTATGTCGTCATATGACTTGTCGTGAAAACCCATTACGTTCAACTGAGATTAAGTTTATTATAAAAATATTTACAAATCACTCTCAAAAAAATTATTTTATCTTGGTTTAAGGCGCTTGTGACAAATAACTTCTTTGTTGTTAATTACCATAGAAAATCAATGAAATTTTGTTATACCGGATTAAAAACCCGTTTAATAAAAAAAGGGTCAGGTAATCACATTATTAAATCCATGCTAAATTATATTTACCCCCTTTCAATTAATATCCATTAAATTTTTTTTTTTTTGAAAAAGTTATTTCAAATTATTCTCTAACTTAGACTATTTCACTCTACAACATAAAATTTGACCTCTTCAATAATAACTTCGGGTTAAAATTTTGCATTCCCTTTCCCATTTGTTTGAATTTATTGGGATATTATTCCATTTAATTTCCAGATTGGGGTTTTTTTTATCAAATATTATTGAGGTTTGAAGATAAGGTAAAAAAATTAAATCGAATTTTAAAAATATTCATTAAATCATAAATTAAATTTGATTGAATTTGAAAATAGATATTATATCAAGAATCATCAATCATAATCACCTAATAGATATTTAAAAGCCATCAACATTCACACGCGGGAATGGGGGGGAAAAAACCTAAAAACTTCATCTTCTATGTTCGCCAAGAATCTCTAATTATTTTTTACTGCCTAGAAATTTTAAAATCTCAATTTATTAGCTTCTTAGTGAAATAAATCATATTAATAAAAAATTACATTAATAATTGCATTAATGTGAGCAAATTAGGGCTTAATAGTTAAATTCATATTTGATTAACAGTTAATTTATTATTATTAATCTGATCTTCAAGGAAAAAAACATGCCCGATAATTTTACACATACACTTCAAAGCGCTTCACATGTGCGCATGTTAATCAACAAAAAAAAAAGGGGATTTATATTGGAGCCCTTTTAACAGGAAAAAAAAAATTAAGAAATGCCTTAAAATTCTGAAATTCTCAGAAACGACCTCTAGTATAATTTCAATAAAGTTTTAGTTGTTAACGTGACTGATGTAATTGTTAACGGGTAGTTCATTAGGAACTAATTCAGTATCATTAACAACAATATCCTAACAACTATATCAGTACATGTTAACAACTATATCAATCCCCTTAACAACCAACGTTTTAATGAAATTATATCAGAAAAAGCTTTAGGGTCTTTTTTGGGATTTACAGAATCTTTAGGTCTTTTTTAAGTTTTTTTCTGTTAAAAGACCCCTCACATGAATTTTCCCCAAAAAAACACACACATACAGTAATTATGATGAAATTGTAATTATTGGGATATCAATACATAAATAATTAAAAAAAATAACAAAGGGGATATTAAAAATTATCCAAAAATATGAATCATAAATCATAATCATGTAATAGACATTTTCCAAATTAGAAATGCCAAGAACTCTATTTTTCATCATTATGTATATACAGTACATATGGAGAAATCTCACTTCCCAATCCCTCAATTTTAGGAAACGTAGTTTATTTTTCTATACGACTTTTCTTTTTATTTTTTATCTTCTCTTTCGGTGGGGTGTTTATAAAAGTTTCTTTCAATTTTATATAAAATTATATTTATCTCACGTAACCCGTGACATATAAATGCTTATTAATTCCTAAACGAGGGAAGGAAAATCAGGACAATTACACAACAAAACCGAGTGAATTTAAAAT
The DNA here is from genome assembly GCA_037074495.1 of Acacia confusa. Taxonomy (NCBI): domain Eukaryota; kingdom Viridiplantae; phylum Streptophyta; class Magnoliopsida; order Fabales; family Fabaceae; genus Acacia; species Acacia confusa. The sequence goes on along the minus strand of CM073502.1, from coordinate 36,836,823 downwards.
GGCAAAGGTGATATACACTTTATTTTGTTTTTTCAGTGACGTGATGTAAGAGTCCACATTAGTTAAACAAGTGTAACAATACGTAGAGAGACACGTGAATGGTTTTCTTCCTTGGGATCTCCATTGGCTCGGCGAGTGGGCCCATGCTCATCCCTAAACCAACCGCAAAGTCTGACAACTTTATTGGAAGGCCTTCCACTGGGCCCCACAAGCGCATTCCACGACGTGGCATTACTTTATATGACACCCTTATCTTCTGGAAAATAACTTTTATAATAGGGAAAATCCTCCACAGGTCCAATTAAACAGAAAAATGTTAAAAAAAGCCCCTAACTACTTTCACATATTAAAAAAGTTTTAGAGTCTTTTTTGACATATGAATATATAAGAAAAGATAAAAATTCCCACTGACAAATGAGAAAAGGGGTAGTGTGAGAGGATTTTTTTGTCTTTTCATCACACATTTTATGTCTGATATGTGAAAGTTGTTGGGGCCTTTTTTGACATTTTTTGTTTCATTTGGCCTGGGGAGGATTTTACCAGATTTAAAGCTCCTGCACACATTGGGACACAGCGATGACATCTTCCAGATTTATTCGGCCGAACAGATAAATTTGTTTTTTCTGCATCTGAACGTGCCTTGGCTCAATTTCATACGTTATTATCAGGGGTAATTCTGGTACATTTTGCTAATTTACGGTGTTTAGTTAGTACAATAAACTAATTGAATATAATTTTTACGTATTATAATATTTCTATATTATGACAAATCAATAATTCTCGTTACATAACTTTATGTGGGTAATGTAGATTTAATTCTTTATGAATTATTGCTTGAACATTTATACCCTTCCTAAATTAAAATGTTTTTTTGGGCATCACAAGAATAAAAAAATTGTTGGACATTTATTTTTATTTTTATTTTTATATTTATATAAAAAATATAATTTTTTATACAACTCGGTTAATGAAATATAGTACTTTTAAATAAATGAAGTGGTCCGGTCCGGATATCCGATGATATATGGAAAAAAAATGCTCAATGATTATCATTTTATGCTACTCCCTTTAGTCTATAATAAGACCAATTTATAGAAAATTTGTGGAAGTGGTGACTTATTTCTTATCTGACTTTTGGAAAATGGAGTTGTGAAGGATTGAATATCACTAAGAGGGGAGGTAAATTAGGTGATTTAAAAAAAATTTCCATTTCCTTTGGAATTTACGCCCAAAACAGAGACTAACAGAGAGAGTAGGACAAAGATGAACACAGGAGATTTATACTAATTTGGTTTTAACTCTTGACTTATGTTCAATCCCAAAACACTCTGGGTATTTCACTATCACTTCAATCGATTACGCACTCTACACTTGAAAGTAATTCTCCTATTAGGATTCACTTCCCTTTATAAATTGTAATACAATAACTCAATCACAAAGTCTCAAACTCTGAGATTCTTAAAAGAATAATGATTTAGTAATAAACTCTCTAAAAGACTAGATTGATAAACACTAAAAATTATATATCCGAACATATTACAAATGCATGAAACATTAATTTGTAATAATGTCATAGTAAATGCATAACATTTCGATAGTTAGAGAATTCAATATTTCTAGTATTTATATTGATTGTCATTTATGACCGATGGAGAAGCTGGAGGTTTATATGTTGAGAGTGATGAAAATAGTCGTTGAGATTTGAAGCTTGGCTAGTACCTTCATTTCTTGATTCTTTAATGAGCGTCGCCATTCCCATTCCTTAAATGGTACTTTGTTCAACATAAACCGTTGGATGATCATCATTTAGATATGAAAAGAAACAAAAAATGCCTTCGGAATGTGCAGAGGTTGATTTCTCAAAATGGTACTTTATTTTCTGAACTAGCATTTAATGCATAAGACGTAATCACTTGCTTTTTGATTAATTTGTATTAAATCACTCATTTGATCTCTTGAAACTTATTCATAAACTGATTAAACATAATTAAGAATAATAATGAATGAAGATATGAAGTATATGAATCATACTTGAAGATTTAACATTTATGAAAACAGTGATTATAAAAAAGAGTCATATTACAGGCAAGATTATTTCTAGTAAACTGGAGTGCACGACTCGAGTTAAGCATTTTATACTCGAGTCACTAAATCATCTTCTTTAAAAATAAGTTTGAAGTTTAAATGAAGATATCTTTGTATGATTTAAGCTCGAGGTTAACATGTCTAGCTCAAGTGCATGACTAAAGTCAATTAGGTTTAGCTTGAGTCAAGCTCTTATTTTGAAAATGAATTTTGAAATAGTATTTTAAAAGCGGTTTGAGATCGCGTCAGCTATAGTCATTAAGTGACTAGCTCGAGTTAATTAGTTCATTATAAAATATATTTCAAACACTAGACTTAAGTTAAGAGATACAAGCTCGAGTTACTGACATTTCATAAGGACTCATGACTTGAGTTAAGCAAAACTAACTCAAGTCAATATATGTTTAAAATACATTAATAACTTTCCGCCTTGCATTGACTCAAGTTAACCATGACAGGCTCGAGTTAAGTATAAGTTTAAATACTTTTGAAAGCTCTATGTCTTGTATTAACTCAAGTTTTACAACTCCAAATTCGAGTGAAGCATGACAGTAAATTACTGGTTTAAATATGATTAAGTTAAATACATTTTGACTTAAACCATGAACTTGATCCTGTTTACAATTGTTAGTTATCATAAACAAAAAATTGGCTTATTATGGTAAGGGTTGGATTCTCGTAATCTAATTCCTAGCCTATCTTATTAAGTTTTGGCTTACCTGTATTATAAGAAAAAAATCAACTTTTTTGTATCGTGGTGGATGAGCTAAATTATAAAATGAGCACCGCGGTTAAATCACACATTCTCAAATAAAAAGACTTGTTGGAAAAAGGTATAAAGTTCGTAAAGCTTCGATTTTGGATTCGTTAGTTGGTGTGTGTGTGTGTACACACTTTTTAGGAGACACAGTTAAATTGCATAGGTCAATAAAATGCTCCTTCAATTTCATGGTATAAGTATTAGATAATTGAATTATAGAGTTTAAGAAAACAATTAAAATTAATTTAAAAAAATTGGAAATAAGATATTTTTTTTAAATGCGCTCTTATTTATAAAAGGTCGGGTGAGAGAGATAAATATGATAGTAATAAAAGAAAATATGAAAGAGAATATGCTATAGAAAAAGGATAAGGAAAAAAATATAATTAATTAGGGCAAAAAGGGTAAAACACATCACATATATAAACAATGGCTAAAATGGTTAAAAAAAAAAAAATCATATACATACAAGTATACAACCCTAAATGGGATATTATAAAATGGTTCAAAATAATTTAAATTCTAGGCTTTTATAAGAAAGACTGAATAAAATAGTTAGTAGGCTCTTATAATTAATATGGAATAAAAGGAGTGCGGTAAGAGACATGGTTAGTTTGGGAAGAGGATAGTACTCTCTATCACATTATTAATATAAGATATATTTACTTAATTTAATTATATACAGAAAGATAGTTATGTTAATTAATATGATATTTATTTTTTAAAATACAATAGTCATCTTCTTTAATTTTTTCGTTATCTCTTCTCCTCCATTATCATATCAATAGGCATAAATTAAAAAAAATGACTAATATAAAAATTATATTTTATATTTTAAATTAAAATCAACTTTTTAAATATAATTATGTAAAGACTTGTTTGGTACGAGAAAATGTGAGGAGGGAAAGTAACTTTGAGGAGGAGAGTGAAGGGAAGGGAAGGGAAAATTTTGAAAGACAAGGGAATATGGTTTGAGGGAATATGGGTTGTTTGATAGAAAGAAAATAAAGGGGTAGTAGTTGGTAGAGAATCAAGAAATGTCTATTTTACTTTAAAAAATAATTAATTCAAAATAAAAAAGAAAAATATTTTTTTTGCTAAAATATATATATTTTTAAAAAAATATGCTCTTATCAAGTTTGAACTAGTGTAAAAAAATTTCTTGCCAGATTCAAAATTGCTTGGCAAGTTCAAACGTTCCTACAAAGTTTGAATTTAATGGGTAAATTTGCTAGAAAGATGTGAATAGTGACGTGAGAACTTAAGATCCCACTAATTCTTAGTGAGATTTGATCTTTCCACATATGAAGAAAGATTGATGGATTCGGAAACTTAGGTTCCGTTTGTTACAGAGAAGATTTAAGGAAGGAAAGGAATAAAAAGGAAGATTAAGAGAAAACTTTAAAAAGTTGAATTGTTTGATAGATATGAAAAGTGGGATGGAAGATGATAATTTAAAAATATTAAAATTAAAATATAAAACTTGAAATTCCCAAAATACCCTTTACATAAGAAAAAAATCCCTCATTCTTCATCCCATGTACCCACACAGCCAAAAAAAAAAAATCAGATCTAGGCGAGTTCCGACCCATGGTGGTCGTCTGCAAGTTCCGACGGTGAAGGAAGAAGTCTTCGTCGGCGACGAAGAGAGATAAAAATGAGAGGAAAAAGGTAAAGTCAGAGACAGTAAGAAAAGAGGGAGAAGAAATGGACCTAATGAGAATTTGCTCACTGGAAGATCTTATCTTCCATCCAATATATGAGAGAAGATTAAGGAAGGAATCTTCTCATGGGTGAAGGAAGATGGTGCTTTACTGGAAGATGAATTCTGTATAACAAACACCTAAAACTAAGGGAAGATTGGAATCTTTCCTTCCCTTTTTCAATCTTCTTCCTAACAAACAAACAGGGCCTTAGATTCCCAAAAATATTTATCCAAAATACATATCATAAGAAGAACTTATCAATATTTCTTTCCCTCCCCGCCGAATCCGTATATCAAACGGGTTCTAAATGTTTCGAGAGATTTAAGCTTAATAAGGACGTAAGGGCGGGAGGATCACATGGATCATGCGGGTGGGGAAACTGTACAAAACAATTAATTGTGCCAAGTCACAGTGGGGCCCAAGCTTATTGATTCGTCCTCTTGGGCTGACATGGGCGTGCAGTGGAAGAGACGGGCCTTGGCATTATCTAGCTACTATCTATGCTAACCTTTCAATATTTGTAGGGAAAAATTTTAAGAGATTACGTTTAAAATATTTTTTAAAAAAATTTCTACAATAGTTTCGGTATTGGGTGAATGACTGTATTTAATTAGCAGTGGTTGTCTAAGTTATCATTAACAGTCCATCTAAATACTTAATTGTTATATATACTTAATTGTTATATAGAGTATAATGACATCTATCTAAATACTTAATTGTTATATATATTTAATTGTTGGGTGAAGGTGTAAAAATGCCTATGAGCTTTGCCCTCATGAGCGTCCAATAGGGGTGTAAACAGGCCAGGCTTCACCCTTAACAGACTAGGCCTGTTCTGTAACATACTAGCCTGAGCCTGACCTGTGGCCTGTTACAGGCCTATTTTTCAGGCTAGGCCTGGCCTGGCTTGTGGCCTTTTTTTTAATTTTTTTTAAAATTATTTTTTTAAAAAAATTATTTTTTAATTATTTTTTATTTAATTAAGCTAATAGATTACAAGCAAAAAACAGGCCTACTTTAAACAGGCTAAAAACATGTCAAAATTACATAAATTAATAATAATAATATAAATAACAAGCCACAGGCCGAAAACAGGCTAAAAACAGGCCAAAATTACATAAATTAATATTAATAATATAAACAGGCCTAAAAGGCCTCTTATCAGGTCTGGGCTTGGCCTGTTAAGGGAAAGCAGGCCTCATAAGAGGCCTTGGCCTGGCCTTTTAGCCTAACAGGCCAGGCCTGACCAGGCTTTTAATAGGCCAGGCCACAGGCCCTGGGCCTTTTTACATCCCTAGCGTCTAGCACCATGTGCTTTTTTCTTGGAGCAAAAAATACCCCTTCCGTTAGTTAACCGTTAACCTAGTGAAATTACTTTTTTGCCCTTATTTTAGAATAATTAAAAAAAAAAAATACCCCACCCCCACTTCCCCTTGCCGGTGGGTCCCACCGCCGGCAACTGCCTGCCGTCGGCAATTTTTTTTATAACTATTTTTAAAATAATTTAAAAAACAAAAAAAAATTCGCCAAAGGTGGTCGCTGGTGGTGGGGCCCACCGACAAGGAGAGGTTGGGGTGGGGTGTTTTTGTTTTTGTTTTAATTATTTTAAAAATAGTTATAAGAAAAAAAATCGTCAGCAACCAGTCGCCGGAGATGGTCTCCAGCATGGTGGGGCCTACTGGCAAGGGGAGGTGGGGGTGGGGTGTTTTTGTTTTTGTTTTAATTATTTTAAAAATATATTTTTAAAAAAAATCGCTAGCGGCGGGTGACCGCCGGCGTGGGGGGCCGGCAATGGGGCCCATCGGCAAGAGGAGGTCGGGGTGTTTTTGTTTTTGTTTTAATTATTTTAAAAATAGTTAAAAAAAATTGTCGGCGGCTGGTTGCCGGAGGTGGTTGCCAGAGGCAGGCAGCCGCCGGTTGGGGTGGTCGGCTGTGGGGCTCACCGACAAAAGGAGGTGGGATATTTTTGTTTTGTTTTTTAAATTATTTTAAATTAAGGGTAAAAAGGTAATTTTACTAAGTTAACGGTCAACTAACGGAAGGGGTATTTTTGCTCCTAAAATATAACAACGTGGGTACTTTTTTCTCCAAAAAAAAACACATGATACTGGACGTTCCTGAGGGCAAAATTCATGGGCATTTTTACACCTTCACCTTTAATTGTTATATAGAGTATAACGACATCTACCTAAATACTTAATTGTTATATATATTTAATACTAAGATGTGACTTTTATTTCAAAATGGTAATTATGTGTGTATTTTTGTTCTAAAAAAAAGCGCGTGATGTCAGATGCTCCCGGGGAAAAAGTTTATGTGTATTTTTACATTTTAACCCATAAAATATTGTTGATGATGTGGTAACTCTTTCTCTTTCTTTCTTTTTCTTTTTGGCCAAAATGTTGTAACACACCTATACCTTAAATATTGTGATCCTAAAAACTGAAAAACAAGAAACAACCAGTGAAAAATCATTAATATCTTATTAATAATCATATAGGTATAATTAAATTTGTTATGTTTAATCACAGTCTTGTCGTTCTTAAATCCGGCTGTACTCCCATCCTAAATATGACCATTTCAAAACAAGACACTAGACAAGACTTTGGTTGTTGTCTTAAGAATCCCAAAATATAATTTCACAAGTCATTTTTTATAAGATAAAATTCCTCACATATTTCGTAAATTGGTACGCTGGTTTCTCTTCCACACGGCCACACCCTTCTACTCATCCATCCTCACTTTTCTTTATTGATTAAAAATTAAATGGTTCAAATTTAATATCTTAAAGAAATATTATTTTCTCTGGGCTTTAATATAAAATATAATTACCTAATTTAATTAGACTAAGAAAGTTAGTTTACATGATATATATTTTCTAAAACACCCTAGTCATATTCTTTAATTCCTTCATGTCCTCTCTTTCTTGATTATTGTAGAAGGAGCACCAATAGGGATAAATTATGAAATTATTGACAAATATAAAAATTATGTCTTATATTTAAGACTAAGATCAACTTTCCAAATATATCTTATATTAAGGATTAGAGAAGTATTATATTGTTTTCTTTAAAAATAGATAAGTAAATTTAAAACATCTAAAATTTGATATAAACCCGTTCACAATTTCTGTGAAAAAAATTGATGGAAATTTACTCTACAATAATCTACAACTCTCCAAATCAAAATTTAACAAGTTAATTTTTTTATGTATTTTGAAATAAATTATATTAATATTTTTATAAAATAGAAAATCTGGATTACTGAAATTTTTAATCTAATAATGATGATGGGAAAGGAAGGATGGTGGGGAGGAAAAGATAACTGAGAGAACATGACTCAAGCCTAACTAACTTTCCGTTCGTGAAAAAAACTCAACTAAGTCATATTAGAAATTGTAAATGTGACGTGTAAATTGAAAAAGAATAAAAAAATTTGAAAATGCCCCTATTTATTATTCAGTGCGAGTGAGTATACTAAAAAAAATTGATGAAAAAAAAATAATGTAGGAGAATATTTATAGTATAATAATTATTTGATGATAAATTTTTTATTTTTTTTTGTTCAGAATTTGATGATAAAATTGAAAAAAGTGCATACCTACACATATTGAGCGGGGAAATAATGTCTAGATTATAGAGTATTATATTTGATTTATTGGTTCAGGAATTGAGAAGAAGGTATGAGGAGGATACAATGATTGAGTTGAAGTCCGGAGAAGGAGGGACCCACTGATTGGTCAGGTATCTAGAAACCAAACCCACACCGCCCTGTCACTCTCTGGACCTGCCCCCAGCAGCAGATACCTGGGCCCTACTCTCTCTCTCTCTCTTTACTTTTTTTAAAAAGGGACTAATGGTCCGGACAGGGTTCAAACCCTGATACAAAAACTGGATAATCCAGCATCATACCACTGCAGTACACCATAAAATATTACAAAAAGAGTTTCACACCAAATTCTAACATACAAACGGTTTCTTGGGACGTAACCAATTTGTAATGTGAATTTATCAAATTTCCTTTATCAACTTTTATAAATGCTTATGTTTTACAACTGCATCAGTTTAGTTTGATGATTGGATTTTTCTACATAGATTTGATATAAATTCACTCACCAAAATATGTTCATTCGGTTCTGAAAGTAAGCAGGGGTAATTAGCAATTTTATCTCGAAAATATACACCAAGAGTAAAGTTCATTTGGTTGAAAGTTTTTTTGAACTCAATTTTTCTCCAAAAATATAAAAATAACAATGTTGCTCATCACTAATGATCAGACTTAACGAAGTTTTTTTAAAAGCACACTCGAATGTGATATCCTCATATTCAAGTGTGCACGTTTTTTTTTTCCTTCCTCTAAGTCCACACTCATTTTTTAGTGTGGACAAAGGCACATTGGAGTTTGTACACTTGGCGCGCACTCATTTTGAGTGTGCACTAAGGCACAGTTGAGTGTGTGTACTTAAAAAAAAAAAAACAAAAGGCCATACATACTTGAGTTTGTACAAATTACACTCAAGTGTCTACTAACTCCTTCGGGGTTAACCGTTAGTGATGGGCAATATCGCTATGTTTTTATATTTTCGGGGTAAAATTGAGCTAACAAAAACTTTCAAGGCAATATTGCTCCTAGAGGTATACTTCTAGGGTAAAATTACTACTTAACTGAAGTAAGTATTTGAAATTATTAAATTTCGCATATGTACTAATAAAAATTATGACATTAACTTATGAAATTTCATAATTTCTATGAGTAGAGAAATCTAGTTGTAAAGTAGGCTCATGCATTTTTTAAAATTAGGCATAATATTTGTTAAAGTTTGTACATGCACTTGTAAAATTTAGTAAGTAACTTCACATTTTAAAGTAATCACAGTATCCGTTTCCGAGGACCTTTTTGAAATGAAAAATTGGTTACGAGGCATTTTTATAATATTTTATGGTCTTAGGAGTGGTTTCCCAAATGTTTAATTTTTTACTCTCTGGGTCTGCACGTTTTCCCCGGATACCCCTAACGATGTTCATAAAATGTCAGTGCTTGCGTCCCCATATCCTAAGATCCCTCTCTTCCTACCACACTCTGCCACCTCAGCGCCATCCCTTCCCGTGGAGTCTTTACCCTTATTCTCCCCTACTTTCTTTGTGAAATATCCAAGATACCCTTCAAGCCGCTCAAAAGGTTTTTAATTATCCTTTTCCCTTTAAATCTATTTTTATTAACATAGTAGAACAGATGGATGACAGATATTTTGATGACCCCGATTTCATTGAATCAAAGGCTGTGATGCGTCCCAAAACCACATCATTAGTCATTACATTGCATTAAAAGGAATTTATATATTATATTTATATATGACGTGTTCATTTGTGGAGAGTATTAGATATTTTGTCAATTATCTTAAAAAAAAAACACGAAAGCTCGTCGTCGCAAGTAGACGACGAAGAAGTGTTAAATTTCCACTTGTAAACTTATATTAAACCTGAGAGAGATATTATGAAAAATCATGCAAAAAGACACTTTTATTTAAAACAATTAATGGTTTTTTTTTTTTTGTTTCATAAATTATCATAATCAGGAATTGAGGGGGGATTTCTGGGAGGGAGGAAGCGTGTGAAAGCCGTGTGAGAATATGCGTTGTCACTTTTATAAAATAAAAATAAAAATAAAAATTGCATTATATTCACATACAGATTAATGATAAGGGTATGGGAGTCAATTTACGTCAAGACTATTCAGATTCCTCTGCCGGATAGGCCTTTACTAGTTCCCACCTTCTCACTCAGCAGTCAGCGATGTCGTCGTCATCGATAGCAGCAGGTTTGGTTTTAATTCCATGCACGTGGATGCATTCCACTTGTTTTGGTAGGTATAGTAAAGAATTCTAATGCAATGGATTACCTCTATTACAGAGTATTTGTTTTTATTAAATATGATTATATATAAAAAATATTTAATATTTTTTGGAATTAACAAGTTCTTTTTAAAAATAATTAAAAATAGGTTTGGGTTCTTTTATTTTTTCTCAACAATCTTATATCAATAGTCAAATTGAAAAAAAAAGGTTGAGATTCAATATTTATCAATTATTATTTTAACCATAAATAAATAAATTTAAGCTATTAAAATATAATTTACATAATTCATAATATAATATATACAAAATTTTAAAAATATAAAATTGATATTCTGATAAAATATTAAATATAAACCATCCATTTTTCAGTCTAAAACAATGATATGAAATTTGGAGTAGAAAATGAAAAAAAAAAAAAAAAAAAAAAAAGTCCTATCCTCGTCCAAAAAAACGCCTACATATGATAAGGATATCAGGGAGTATTCGGTTACTACTATTTAAAGGATTATTTTTAGGAGTAATTTTGTATCCCTCAAATTTAATTAAGTTAGTTACAAACTATAATCTTGATCTCTGAAATTTAGTATGCATATCAATCAAATTCCTAAAATTTTATAACCTTGCGTACAAGTATTTATGTTTTGAAAATGTCGGTTGGGTTACAATTTTTTAACCATCCGCACATGCATGGTGTGATTATATATATGGATGGTTATCAAAATAAAATAACTTGATTAATAATTATTAAATTCAGGGACCACGATGTCCAAGACGAGCTCTTCTTTGGATATAGCTGGATATTGTTCTGCATTCAAAAACATTTCATTCATAATAGATCTCAAAATCCACTCAGCCAGTAATTATTAGTCAATATATCATTTTCTTACTAGGATTGTTTGTTTCTTCCAATAATTTTTAATTTTTCCGACACTTGCGTAATCCTTCTTTTTATCATTTGCTTATGCCATACTTTAAATACCTTCACCTTCATCTATATATAATATATCACCGAGTCTTTTTATAAAGAAAAATTCAGGGAGCACATTGATAATTGATGCATAATTGGGACAATCTTAAAAAAAATAGCACTTCAATGCTAAAATTCTAAATAGGTAATTTATCAATAAAATGAGTTGTTAATTGCTTTATTTACTGTACCGGTTAATTCCATTACTATGGTTGTCAATAGGGTTTTAAAGTTCAAGTAGTATTTTTATGTATAAAATTTCATTATAGATCCTTTATTACTCCATTTGATCCTTAATATGAGAAATATTTATCTAATTTAATTGGATTAAAAAAATTAGTTAAATTAATTAATATGATATATATATTTCGTAAAACATCATAGTTATTTTTCTTAATTCCTCAATTTCTTCTCCTCCAAGATTATGGTTTGAAAAGCATTAATAAGGGTAAATTTAGAGAACATTGACAAAAATAAAAATTATGTCTTATATCAAAGACTAAGATCAACTCCTCAACTATGTTTTTTATTATAGACCGGAGGAGTATTAAGGTTCTGAAAATTAATTGTTAGGGATTGGCCATCTTAATTAGAAGTAAGAAATATATAAATAATGTCTTAATTTGTATGTGTGATGCCATAGTATTTTGAATCATTTTAGACTTAAGCTTAATCACTGTGCGTATTAAGTTTAAAGTCTTGTTCATAAGTACACTTATCAAATTTGAACTTTTATATTACCCTTGTTGGATGAGACCTCTTATTCTCTTTACTAATAGCTTGTTGGTTAATGTATTAATTTCAAACTTCACGTATTCCTTGATTAACAAATTATTAGAAGATTTGATTTCAGTCACGTGCATTAGCTTATAGAAAATAATATAATATAAAAATTTAATTAGTAATTTATTTATTTTAAAATGGTATTAGAATTTTTAAACGTAGTAGTCAACTTTGTATTTTGTAAAACTATGATGGGAAAATAAAATTTAAGTTCCAAAATATTAATTGCACAATGGAAGTTGGTTTTCAAACTTACATATTTTGTTCGCAATAATATTCCCAAATTGTTTCATAAAAATAATAAAATTCCCAAATTTTCAATTGGTTGAATATTTATTTATAATTTAGAATTTATAAAAAATTTACTAGAAACCAAATTAAAATTAATTTTAATTTTTGAAACCTATTCCCTCTGATCTTTATTATAAGGCATCAACTTGTAAGTTTATTTAGTTTATATATATATATATATATAAAAGACACTTGTTTATTTCTAAAGAGCATTAATTGCTTTATTTTTTCTTACATGCCTATAGTTAATAAAAGTAGTGGATGAGAATAATGATAATATAATATTTTAATTCAGTTAATTAGTATGGATAATTTTGGAAGTTACTTTAATTCTAAAACAACTTTATTGACTTTGACTGTTTTTATTAGTTTGTAGAAATTATTAGTTAGTACTATAATAAGGATTAGATTGAGTACCTGTTATTTTCTTAAGGATTAGTAGTTATCAATTTTTTTGACCTGATATGTATTTTTAACAAATTATGTATTTCTCAATTTGAAAAAAAGTACTTGAAAGATTTTTTAACAATTAAATAGATGTAATACTTTTAAGTTGAAATAGAGAGCAAAACTCATTTATAGTAAGTATGAAATTTTGGTAAAAAGGCAAAAATATCAACAACAAAAAATACAACCTCAACTTGAAATTATAAAATTATGGTCGCTAACATGATAACTATATTGACATCTTATTTTAATACCAAATCACTTATTTCTGATTTTAAAGTCTAAGTGTTATTATTATTTTTTTCCTTTAGAATATTTTGACCTTATTGTTTTGGGTCCACGAAATTTTTTGACCTGATTTACAAGAATAAAATGAAACCGTACCGCGCCAACCACACGGTAATCACCAACGTTGACGTGTCACCATCGTGAGGGTTCGTCGGTATTTTGGGGTGTGGAATCGCCCAAGTAACTGACTAAGGGAAACTTCCTCGTGGCCTCCTTGCCTTCACAAAATATCGGTGCAAAGTACGCGAAATTAACACAACTCGTCCCATTGTATCGCGAACGCGAGTTACTGCTCGAGAAGAATAGATGGGTTCCGCTTTCCCGAGTCACGCGGCAACTCGACGCTGATTAGGATCCACATTGTCAGTCAAGCTCTTTTGTGCCTGTTAGCTGTACATCTTTTTATTAGAAGAATGAACATATTTTTTTTAATTTTATTATATATTATATTTATTTATATTTAAATTATATGCTGCTTTTAGGAAAAAAATTTTCACCAAGTATCTTAAATTAATTAGTTTTCAGTCCTGCATTCATATTATTTATCTATAATACAGTTTTATGTAATGGACACATAAGAACTTGACAACTAATGTGCACTTGTTGATTAGTTGTTACTTCCAGGGCAAGGTCAGGCCAAAGGAACATGAACACGATATAACAGCACACCACCGTTTCAATCCCCCCCCCCCCAATTGTTATAAAAGACAAAATTCATTATTCTCTTTAGTCGTTTTTATAAGACATTAACTACCAATTCTTACAATTAAATAAAATTAGTTAAGAATATTAAAGCTGTCATAAAAGTTTAATGTTATTATTAAAATGTTAACTGCCACCCAAGGCAAGGTTGAGATTACTGTGACAATTTTTTGAGTTGTCTTCTCTAAATGTGTGTACTGTTATTTCTGCATATTTAAGGCAGATTCTGGCTGTCCATCTATGGTAGCTAAGCTTTCTCATACCTTCCTCCTGCAGTCATGCATTTTAAAACATTATCAAAAATATTTTAAATTATGCATAAAATCTACTCTCCCCGGTCCTAATTATAAGATAATATTTAGAGATTAGTTTTGGTCCTAATTATAAGACAATTTTTTAGTTTTTACTAATTTCTTCCTAAAATACCCTTATTTTATTATCTCAAAGTGTGTTTGATTTTTGGTAAATATATATGCATATGGGTTACAACACACACATGTATATGTCTATAAACATATATATGTATGTATATATATGTGTGTGTCTATATATATGTGTTTGTGTGTGTGTGTGTCTATATATATGTGTTTATGTATGTGTACATATGTGTGTGTCTATATATATGTGTTTGTGTGTGTGTGTGTACATGTATATATATGTGTGTGTGAGTATGTATATATATGTGTGTGTCTATATATATATGTGTTTGCATGTGTGTGTCTATATATATGTGTTTGTGTGTGTGTATATATATGTGTGTTGTTTGTAAACATATATATGTATGTATATATATGTGTGTGTGTGTCAATATATATATCTTTGTGTAGATATATGGTTGTGTGTGTATGCATGATAGATCTATATGTATACATATACACACACATATATATATATCTAGCAAGACCATTATTTCAATTAGAAAGCATGTGGAAAGGAAAATTGGTTGGAGAGATATGTGGTAAAATTGTTGATTAACTTTTATTTATGTCATTTTAAATGTATATAAGGACATTTTAGGAAAATGAGTAAAATTAAATAATTTAACTCCTTTCCTTAATTTTTTCAAAATGGGTTAAATATGTCTTATAATTAGGACCGGAGGGGAGGATTATTTATCCGGTAAAATGTATTAAAGGTTGTGACTTGTGAATATGTTGAAGAGATACCATTTATTTACACGCGCTCAACGCGCGGATTGTGTACTGGTAAATAATAATTTTAGGGTTTGTTGCATTTAAAAAAATGAATAGGGTCCAAGATCCGGGCCCACGACCCAATCCAGCCTCCCCTCCCTCAATAAATTAGCTTTGCCGCTCTTGTAAAACTCGCTCATTCCACCTTCATTCACGTCTCTCTTGCCTCCAAGTTTCGTGATTTCTTGTGCCTCTCCCTATAATCTTCATTGAACCTTTATTTCCCCACAGCTCCCCTATTTTGCCTTTTCTTCCTTCCGCTTTCCATTCCCACCTCTCTCGGCGATTACATCGCTCTTGTTATTTTCTTTATTTGAATTTCTGAAACAGATCTGCATGGTGTGGGAAACTTTCCGTGTTTAATTGCCGGTCTCATTTTCTTCTTCCCTGTTTTATTTTGTTACCGGTGAGGAAAGCCTTCTTCTGACGGGTTGGTGTGGGGATTTCGGAGTTCTGTGAGGACGAGAGGGAGGGTTTCTCCATTTTCAACAGATCTTCTTCTGTTTTCATTTGAGGGGGTAGCCGGGGCCTCGGCCTCGGCGGGTTTTAAAGCCCCCATCTGAATCAGGTTACAGAAAATTTTGAGAAGATTTCCCCCCTAATTTGATTTAATTTGATCGTCGCTGAAGAGATGCCGGCCTTAGCTTGTTGCGTGGATGCTGCACTTGGTCCTCCTGGCTACGCTTTAGCTGGGGATAGCTCTCTTCTGGCGCCGGTCACATTTTTTGGCGTACCTCCGGCGACAAGCAGCACTGCCGCCGCCGCCGATGACAACGCCGTCACCGTTTCTGTGGAAGATTCCCATTGGTCACCCTCTCTGGCTGCTTCCCTCTACAAGATCGATGGTTGGGGTGCTCCATACTTCTCTGTGAACTCGTCTGGTAATATTTCTGTTCGTCCTCATGGCTTAGGGACCCTTTCTCACCAGGAGATTGATTTGCTCAAGATTGTTAAGAGAGTCTCAGACCCCAAATCATTTGGTGGCCTCGGGTTGCAGCTTCCGCTTGTTGTTCGGTTCCCGGACGTGCTGAAGAACCGGCTTGAGTCCCTTAACTCGGCGTTTGAGGATGCAATCCAATCTCTGGGATACGAATCCCGTTATCAAGGTGTGTATCCCGTGAAATGCAACCAAGACAGGTTTGTTGTGGAAGATATTGTGAAGTTTGGATCCCCATTCCGTTTTGGGTTAGAGGCAGGATCAAAACCTGAGCTCCTTCTGGCCATGAGTTGTTTGTGCAAGGGTAATCCAGAAGCCTTTTTGGTCTGTAATGGGTTTAAAGACAGAGAATATATTTCTCTGGCTCTGATTGCAAGGAAGCTTGCACTGAATACCGTCATTGTTCTTGAGCAAGAGGAAGAGCTTGATATGATCATTGATTTGAGCAAGCAGCTTTGCATTCAACCTGTGATTGGTGTTCGAGCGAAGCTGAGGACAAAGCATTCTGGTCACTTTGGTTCAACTTCAGGGGAGAAAGGGAAGTTCGGGCTGACCACAACCCAGATTCTACGCGTGGTGAAAAAGCTGGAACAAGTGGGCATGCTTGATTGCCTACAGTTGCTTCATTTTCATATAGGCTCTCAAATTCCTTCCACCACATTACTCGCTGATGGGGTTGGAGAGGCTGCACAGATCTATTGTGAATTGGTTCGGTTAGGAGCTCATATGCAAGTAATCGATATTGGAGGTGGTTTGGGCATAGATTATGATGGTTCCAAGTCGGTTGACTCTGATGTATCTGTTGGATATGGTCTCCAAGAGTATGCTGCTGCGGTTGTTGAAGCTGTTCAGTGTGTCTGTGATCGCAGGTCCATCAAGCACCCCGTGCTCTGCAGTGAAAGTGGCAGAGCCATCGTCTCTCATCACTCTGTTTTGATCTTTGAAGTGGTTTCTGCAACTACATACAAAGATCCTGCAATGTCCACCCCTGAGCTGCAATATTTGGTTGAGGGGCTCTCAGAGGATGCTCGTGCTGATTATAGTAACCTTTCTGCTGCAGCCATGAGAGGTGATTATGATACCTGCTTGCTGTACACTGATCAATTGAAGCAACGATGTGTTGAGCAATTCAAACAAGGTTGTTTGGACATGGAGCAACTTGCCGCCGTTGACGGTCTGTGTGACTTGGTGAATAAGGCGATTGGGGTCAAAGAGCCGGTAAGGACATACCATGCCAATATCTCGATATTCACTTCCATACCAGATTTCTGGGCCATCGGACAACTGTTTCCCATAGCCCCCATTCATCGTCTGGACGAGAAGCCCTCAGCGAGGGGAATCTTATCAGATTTGACATGTGACAGTGATGGGAAAATCGACAAGTTCATAGGAGGCGAGTCCAGTTTGCCGCTCCATGAACTAGAAGGCGAAGGTGGTGCAACTGGCGGGAATGTTGGAAAATACTATCTGGGAATGTTCTTGGGTGGGGCTTACGAGGAGGCGCTCGGAGGACTCCATAATCTGTTTGGTGGCCCGAGCGTGGTTCGGGTGTCACAGAGCGATGGTCCGTACAGTTTCGCAGTGACACGTGCTATGCCAGGGCCATCTTGCGCGGACGTCCTAAGGGTGATGCAGCACGAGCCGGAGCTCATGTTCGAGACTTTGAAGCAGCGCGTGCAAGAGTGCTATGAGCAGCGAATGGAGGATGAGGATGAAGACAGCATTCACAATGCTTCTTCAGATCTAGCGTCCGGCCTGGCTCGCTCCTTCAACAACATGCCTTATCTAGCCGTTGATTCTTGCTGCCTGACCGCTGCTCGCAACAACAACCATGGTTTTTACTACTGTGCTTCCGATGATGATTTCAATGGTGGTTCTGCTACTGATTCTGTTGCCGCAGACGATGAGCAGTGGTCCTACTGCGTTGCTTGACAGCATGTCTTTGTATTTTTTTCCCCCCAAATTAGTGCTTGTCGTCGTTGAGGTCGTCTGTTACTCTGTTAATCTTGATTTTCCTTTTGTCGCACCTCTGGTTTTTTTTTTTTTTTTTTCCCGTTAGTATCATCAATAACTATTATGTTTAGGAATAAAGAAAAAGAAATGTTTGAATGTGGGAAGCTTTTAGCGTGTTCTTCCCTCTATTCCTGTCTATCTGCTAGGATTTCTAATTGCAAGTGAAGAGTTCTTGTATTTTGGTTTGTTTGACCACTTCTGTTTTTCCCCCCCTAGAGTTAATGTTCAAATCCATTTCTTTCTTTATTTTTACACTGAATCTTCCTCTGTCCGCGCTTTAATACATGCTTAATCTCACTAAATATACCTATCGCAAGGCTGTCTCCGCTTAAAAACGATAACAGCTGTGTAAAGTACAACTTAGATAGTTAATGATAATTTAGAAAGTTCGACAAAGGTTGGCTTAGCTTAAATTTTAGGGAAAATAATAATAATAATAAAAAATACAACTTAAACTTTAAAATTCTGTTTATGAAATTCAAGTATTTTTCTTTAAAAATTTTCCTAAGTTTTATAACGTTGAGAGAGGATATGAATATTGCAAGTTACTACCGTTATCGAGAAAAAAATAAAACTTAACTTAAATCTAATTATTAATGGAATGAAGGTAAAATGATTGTGATTAAGGAGAAAGTGAAAGAAAAGGCGGGAAGGAATGAAATGATTTTAGTTGGGGACTTGCGGGCTTTGTGTGAGTTGATTGATTAATTAGGTTAGGTTAAATTGGGGATTCTGTGTGGGGCCTTTATTATTATTATTATTGGCTGGTTTATTTATTAATAATGTCTTGGCGTATAAGAACGGAACAAACGGTGTTGATTGTGAGTCAATCACTTGAATGAAGGAAAACTTGGATTCTACTTTTTCATCCCTCATAGGCCATAAATATCAATACGGATATTAACTGGATTCTCAAAAATTGATAAAATAATAATAATAATTAATAAACAATTCACAATTTATTTTATAAGAAATACTTAATTTAATATTTTACAATTTTAAAATTCTTTTTTTTATCATTATTCTTATATTAAAACGAAAGATAATTACAGAGTGAGATGGGTTTAATGAAAAATATAATAGAGTTATACTCCATTCCTTTTACAATATGAGTGGCTTTTTTTAAAAAAAGACGTATATTTTTTTGTCTCTACAATTTCATCTACACGAGGTAAATGTGAATATTTTTTCTTTTTTAAAATTAAGACATATTTAATAAGCTAACAAGGCCTTTTCAATAATGTTAAGGTGATTGAAAATGGCTTGTGGCGCGGACCAGAGTCACAAAATAATAATAATAGATTACTTGTATGGATGAGGTAACTTGGGAGAGCATTTAGCGGAAGTGGTAGAAGAATGAAAGTGAATTAGGTTGAGTGGCTCCTGAAATTGCGTGGGAGGGTTGACCTTGACCACAATCTTGTTCCCATTCTTGCTGTCCCCATTGGATTTGGATTCTTTCTTCTCTCAAATGCTCTCCTTTTTTTTTGGTTGTCTATCTGATATCAAGGGTTTCGTCTTGATTAATCCGGATTCGACTTATGTTACGCACCTGACTATAGTAAGAGAGTCTCCTAATAAGATTTTTTTTTATACTCATAAGATTCAAACTCAAAACTTTACTTAAGAGACACAAACTGATTATCGCTTGTGCCAACTCCCCATTGGTAAATGCTCTTCTTTCACACCCCACATTTGATGCTGCCCCCCAACACCTCCCTATTTTTGCTTACACCCCTCACGCAATAATATAATAACATACATCACCAATACAAATTAATCCTATATTATATTATAATATAATATATAAGATTGGGAAATCAAATCCAGCTATTGATATTTCTGTGAAGGCTCTTTAAATATGAAAATATGTTATAATAACATTGATCAGTTTCATAACCAACTCATTTAAACTTCATATTCCCCTTGAGGGGGAAAAAAAAAGTCATCACATCACACATCACACACCAATCCACTCTTTAATCGATACCACCTCTTTGGACTTTTAAAGTTGAAATTTTTAGTGGATGGACACGAATCAAAAGGCTTTCTTAATACTAGTATTAATATTGACTTAGGAAATGCCTCTTCATTCATTCTTTGTTTTTTTATTCCAACCAAACAAACCAGAAATGGGCCTTTTGTTGCACGCTGGAACCGAAGATTGCAGGTTTATACTTCCTTCTCTCAATAATATAAGTTATTTCAGCTAATTCTAATTCGTTAGAATTAAAAAAAAAATAGTAGTTAATTCATTAAATTTATCTTAAATTCAGAAACATTTCAACTTTACCTATATCAAATAAGGTTTTAATTGAGAGAAGAAAATACAATGAGCCATATTTAAACATTAACTAGATCGACAAAACTGACAAGTAGTTAACGCAATTCTTTTCAAAGTGACTTATATTATAGATTGAGTTATTCTTTAAAAAACAAGTTATATTATGGATAAGTAAAAGAAAAAAATGGTGTATGCGAAAGAAAACAAGCAAGTGGGATAAATGCCAAGATTGTCCTTCGTACTGTCTCATAGTCCTTGGAATTGGATCTCAGTTTCTTAATCTATAAACTTCTGTCTGCGCGAGAACCTTATAAAGGTTGCTTTAATTTTGTGGATTGGCTGGGTAAGGTCTGACTTTGATTTTGATATATCAGTTGCGTTGGGTTTGCTTGTATTATTGTATATATGTGGAGGCATTATTATCAGATAGCTTTAACAGAATATTCAAAGCAATCAACAAGGCATATATATATATATATATATATATATAAAGAAGAATTTGAATATTAACAAATGGCTACGTAAGAATATCTAATGAATAATGTTGATGTGGCGGTTATGGCTAACAACCTCAGCATCTTATGCTTTTCGTGGGGCTTCTTTATTTTGGCATCCTCCTTGATCGTCATCATATATATGCAACTGCAACTTGAATCTCTGCTTTAACAAAAGCTAAGTGTTCACATGTACATGCCATTTCCAAATTCTTTCTCAGCTTCTTCTTCAAGAGGTTTCAATGAGAGATGATGTTGCGATATTTTGTAGCCATAAAGTTGTGCGGCCATTTATTTTTTATTTTTTTTAATGATTTTTCAAAGGGAAATAAAATAAGACTATGTCTGAAAAACCAAAACTATTCGATTTTAATCCAATGGTCTCTTTAATGAGATGGGCACTCTACCCAGCTTTTGAGGTGAGTGGAGGATTCAATCTTGTCAGAAGCTATTGATTGGCTAAACTTGCTGATTGATTATTTGGTTTTTTTAGAATAAGTACGCTTAAGACAAGATAAAGGGAAAGTCCCTTTAAAGTCTTATAGAACTAACAAAATTTTGAAAAAGTTTTATTAACAATTTCAAATCTATGACTTTTAATAACTTTTTGAAATTATTGTCGTATCAGAATTTTCTGTGAGACCTTTTTAACATTTTCTTCGTCCTCTTGAGGTCTCAAAGTGATTTCCTCCAAAATAAAACTCATGTTACATATTTATCTTATTAATTGTAAAATCACGTTTGAAGAGTCGGCCTTCAAAATGTTGGCGGTTTCCATTTTGTTTCTCTCTTAAATTGTATGGCATATTCATAGGCTTTCGTTTCAAAGAGAAAAATAGAGAGAGATCTTCAATTTGAATACTCAACACTTGGTATTTGGTACCGTGATCCTATGAAATGTATCCAATGAGAGTAAAAAGTATTTAAAGAGAGTTGATCTTTATATATATTATAGCAGTATACCAATTTTGTCATAGCATGTTTAGACTTTAGATATAGAAAGGCACAGGTAAATAATTCGACTTTAAAAAGACCCATTCAAAGATGGAAAAGGCTTCTTAATAGAATTATTGCTAGAGTTGAATAAAGTGAGTAATATGCCAATTATAAAGCAAGCCTTTATGGAAAAATAAATCTTACCCTTATCGCATAAAAGAAAGCAGTATATGCTGGCACTTTACTTTGCCTTCAAGCTTTGGTTCAGTGTTTGAATTTTTGAATATTATATATTTTATAAAGAAGCTCCTCCTTACGGTAAAAACATGAAGACACACTTTCCTAGTGTGAAATCATGGTTCGTTTCTGGTCAAAACTCATGATTCGTTTCTCATGCTTCTTTATTTATAAATATTAGCCTGGATTCCCACTTTTTTGGACCAACCAAATAACAACTGGACCATGGGTGGGCCCAATAGCAAATATTCAAACAGTATACATTGGGCTCAATTAGCCCATAGGCCTAATATCGAAGTGAAGCCCAGCCCATGTAAGGCCTCAGCAATTCCCCCTCCCTCCTGTAAGGGTTATCGTGGTGGAGCAACTGAAGCGCGAGTCGGCTAAAACCATGGCGACAGGTGCGATGCAGAGATCCGGTGCGGTATTTTGGCGGGTTATGATGACATCGAGACCAACCGTGACGGAAATTTCTCCGGCGGCGCCTTCATGTGCTGGAGCTATTCCTTTGCCAGTGTTATGTGGGCGCGGGGATAAAAAGACGAAGAGAGGGAAGAGATTCAAGGGATCATACGGAAACTCTAGGCCAAAGAGGGAGAAGATGATCGAGCGCATTAAGGACAAGGTCGAGGTTTCTAGGTCAACTCCTTGGCCTCTTCCTTTCAAGCTTATCTGATTTTGAATCCAACCAATTTCTAGCTCATAATTTGGGGCTTTGGTTTTATGGATTAGACTTCATGAGTCTCTGTTGTATGCTCCTGTTACCATTCATTGTTGAATACAATGCTAGATTCTTTTTGGATATTCACCCAACTACTACAACATGTGATTCGATTTTCGGATTTTATGGTTCTTACTTTGTTGGCCTTGATAGATGGAAATTCATCCTTTGACTTTACTGAATACTGATAGCAGTTTCGTGATGCTCTGTTTGATTGTGAACTTGATCCTTTGAACTTTACATATGGAGATTCATCCTTTGATTTTACTATCATTCCTTTTGTTTTTAGTAGAAGTATATTACATAATCTCTAAGGCTGCACCTAAACATGTGAAGTGAAGTGAGATTAGTAAGTAAAGAACATGTAGCTTCTTATCCGCATTGTACCAAGTTCCTGAATAGTTTTATGTAATGATGATGTCATAGTTGGCATTCCTTCGTTAGCAGCAATCTGAATTGAGACACTTAATTCACAGTTGTAGTTAGTAGCAGAAGAATGTGGAGGAATCCTATCTTCAAATCTTACATCATTTGAAATCACTGAATTTGAGGCCGAGTGGTCAAAATCTGAGAGTTTCTGTGTTCGGTGAGAAAGTAATTTGAGTTGCTGGTTTGGGACTTCTATCTACAGAAAGTTATACCGCACATAGAATCAATATCTACTATCCAAGAATGCCCATAGCTTTTATCTTGCTTCAGTCATAATGAAACCACGAGCAAGAGGGATGACTTTTTTGCTGACACATTTTGCTACTTTCTTCCATCTCATAGGATGCTTCTAGTTTCAATGTTACTGACTTTAATATAAACTTACATTCCCCTCGTTGCTTTAGAAATCCATTGGGAAGAGTTTCTCAAATTAAACAGGTAAAAATATGCATAATCTTTTAAATTTCAGGCTTTATGTTTGTGTGTAAACTACATATATGTATATGAAATTTTTCTAATTGTCAAATCTTGTTACTAAATTTTCTAACTTTCAATTGTGTTAGCAAATAAATGCGTGTAATGTAAACCGTTCTTGACCTTGTTAATAAACAGTTCATTACTTACGATTTATGAGGGATCAAGTTTGTAGAACCTTTAATGTATTCAATTTCAAAATGAAAAAGCACTTACAACTTACCATCTTACAAAAATTTCTGCTGGTACAACTATTTTCACACATATTTGTGAAATATCTTTGATAGTTTTATATTTACACACAATAAATGATACAATTTCTTATTAAGGGTGAGTAATGCATCAATTTTCACTATCTACAATTTATTTCCATCATTTCAGGGGCATTCTATAAGCTTCAAATTTCAAATGTCCCAAAGTTAGGATTCGAAGAGTTGACACTTGAAAATAAAAACAAGTCAATAGCATCAATTATTGGGTTAACGCAACATTGCTAGATGTTATTTCTCAATTATTATAATAATTATTATTGCAATGTACGAGACTAAATATAAACAAAGAATTGTTCATACACACCCTCGGTTTCTCAACCTGATGATGTAGCTTTCAAACTGTGAAGGATGCATATCAATAGGATCTGCCCAAAATTTCATGAGCTGTATCCTTACTACCATCTTCGAAGCTCCAAGAAAGCAGCACAAAAGAGTAACAGAAACAAGTCGCTACTGGTTAACATTGATGATTATTCAGAATAAGAAACGAAAACGCGCATGAGGATCTCATTTCAGAAATCAGAAGCCTTATTATCAGGGGAATGGGAGATCAGAGTTGGACTTGTCAGCGGTGGAGACAACAGGTGCCTGCCCATCGGCATGCTAATTCGATAATCCTCTTGTTGGGAACCGTATGGGGTATGATCGAAAATGTATAATTTTCCGAAGAATAAGATGAAAAGGAAAATTGTATGCACATAACTTGCTGTTAAATTCAGGGATTCCAACAAGCAATTTTTGTGTTGGGCGAATAAACATAAAGAAACTCCAACTTTCAACAACAACAATGAAATGACAATGTCATAGCATTCATGCTTCAGTAACAAGCAAAGCCTGCCATATCGTTCTCCATCCTCACAAGTCTGAATAATTTATATCTGCATAATTAGATTAAAATTAATCCCTCAAAAATAAGTAGTAAAATAGATCATTTCTCCCAATATGAACGTCGGGGGGGAGGGAAAGCTCTGCAACAAATATACCATCCACCTGACGCAGATTAGTTTATATGTAAAACTTCAAAAGGCCGTGAGCTGGAGTAAACTAACACATGCTTCATGTTAGAGTACTGGAATTTAGAGTTTAGTAAAAGAATAATTTGACTACTGACCTTTATTCATTGCACAGAAAATGATAGCTTCAGTTATTATCTTCACGACCATAATCATATATTATCTCAATCTGCATCAACAACAGATTATCAAATTCAGCCAGAAATAAGCTCAAACCAAACCTACATAAGTGCAAATTTAAAGGAACTCATAGCTACGTGAGAGAATTAAATGAGGGACCAGGGAAAGCAACAAGCAGAAAGAATAACATACTATAGAGCGAAGAATGTTCTCTGTTTTTTCCCATTCCTTACAATATTTAAGTACTTTGTCTCTTATAAATTCTGAATTATTGACAGGCAATTTTTGCCATAAAAAAAAGGGAATAGAAAGAATGATACGTTCAATGAGCTTATTGATTGGTGCATCCATGATGTTCTATTCTTTACACACGGGTCATAACCTATTGAAGGATCAAAAGGTAATTGGAGATAATAGCTCCAACAGCGATTAAAAAAGAGGAGTGTAGCGGATGGAAGGATCCAAACTAACTGTCCGCACAAAAAATGATTACATGATCTTCTCTGTTCTATTGCTTTCAATGTTTAATCATTCTTGCGCCATCCACCAAATGCATTTATTTGTCAACTTTGATGAGAGTAATCCATGTGTTAGTTCTAACCATCACATCAAGCATAAGTCAAGAAAAAATAAATACACAGACAAACTTATTAGTATGTGACCATAATGACTTACCCCTTCAGGTGGAGTTGGGTTGCGAGTAAACTTGGAACCACCAGGAGCCCAAGGAACTAATAAAGTATAAATCAGAAAATAGGAAAAACGGGGATTAGTGATTGATCGCAACAACATAGTAAGAAATGCAATGCCATTGGACGAGCTAACATCAAGAAAGCATAATCTTGAAGATCAAATACAGTGTCATTGGCTAGGTCCTGTCTCAGTCGAGAGCAATCCTAATATACTTGCTAATTAATACTTAATAGATCAATAATATTAAGGGTCAATAGCTTAATTGGGTAGTTACATGATTCCATTTTATATTTTCATCCCTAAGGGTGACAAAGTGCAGATAGAACAAAAATTTAGGCCACCTCCATACACACATGTATTCAGTACAGGTACACTAAGAAAATAACTATCTCTCATCTTGTCTTTTTCGTTCTTTCCTTTTTGATTTGCATACTTCAATTACATGAGTACATGAATACATAAAATTCTACAATTTTCTATGTTACGTGAAGCTTGTTCTTCTTAGCAAGCAACACATTGAATTCATCCTAACAAATTATTGATTCTAAGATCTGCCTAAAACCTATCAAATCCAAAACCATACATGAAGACATAGTTATTCATTGTACACCAGTGTTTGTGCTAAAGCTGGTAGCTCAATGCTCTCTAGCTCTTCGCACCAAGCCATTCTAATTTACATGTAGTCCCACTATAATGGTGGAACAAAAACTACTTTAGCCTAGGTGTAACTGATGCTACGTATAAATAGGGCAGCCACACTCCTAATTCAAGCGCTTCTGCAACTGATACAGCTGGAGATTTACTTGATCGACTTTTGGGCAATCAATATCAAATGATTTAAAATTTGTTCACAGTATCAAAAAGCAAGAGTAAGGGAATGTCATCCCTCTCTAACTTTGAATCATCCAAGAAAGCCTAATTAATAATTATCATTTATCAGCATACAAATCCTTAGTTCCTTTGCAGGACCACCCACATATTTCACATTCTCAAGCAAAGGCACACATAAAATAACCTCTGCCCAGAACAACAAAAGAAAAGCAGGCAACTAACTTTTATGTCAATGCTTTGGCAGGGCAACTTTGGCAAATGGCATTTATCAAGTAATGTGGCCTAATTTACATATTTGGTGGTCGCATTTCAGTGACAAATAATGACGATGGCCACAATCATATCATGGCAGTCATCTCAACTATTCAAAATACCTTTTAAGGTTCCCCATCCCCCACAAGTCCTCCAAACAAGAATAGGGATGCTTATGATTATGCTAGAAGGATATATCCACTGGAACCAAAGAAAATCACGCCAATATATTGTCATAAAACAAACAACGTCACAACCACCCCTTATAGCTCAGAAAGCAGTGTCAATGCAGGTTTGATCACATGTTTACCTATGTAAGGGTCAGGGTGCCGCCACTTATTGTAGGCTGCTTCACCATCTTCTATCAGTCTATCAATTGTATCAAGGTTTTCCTACAAGCATCCAGCCGAAACAAAATGCAGCCCAAATCAGAGGATGGAGAAGTGAGTGAATACTATTAAGTATGGAATGATTACAACAATACGAAAACCTCTCTTTGACCAAAACGAATACGAGTGACAAAACGCATGCTTCCTTTCTTTCCTCATAATATCAGAGCCAATGATTCTTCAGTCATATTACCCACTTTTACATTAAAAAAAATATATAATTCATATGAAAGGAAAACACATTCCCCTTCCCCACCAACTTACCCTCGTCAAGTCAAAATTTTGTAGCCATTAATCGAAAAGATAATTCTTCCATAGCTAATCCAGGAAAAATTGTATAGCTTCTTTACACTATATTCCTGAAAATTTTTTAACAAAATTCCACCAAGACCAAAATTTGATAGAAAGTAAAAAGGGGAATCAAGGAAACGAACCACATCTCTGTTTGCTTCGAACCTTTCCCGGAGGTTAGAAGCCTGGAATTAATAAACAGAATGTAATGAGAACATTGAAAGATTCAGAAGGAAATTGAGGTTTAAGATGAGAACGATCGGGAAAATGGACAATACGTCGTCGTAAAAGAGGTGGCGATGAACAGCCCAGTTGAGGGTGTCTCTAAGGGCGCGACGGTAGAGGATCTGAACCCTCTCCTTCTGAGCAGCTCGCCGAGCAAGGTACGCTGCAGTAGATGTGATGCTCATCTCTCCCTTGCGCTCACTTCCACTGATCGGCTTTTCCACACTCAGGTGAGAACGACGAACCAGGAAACTCGACAAAGCATTTCTAGTGCAGCTGAGCGGCCATAAACGACGCCGTATGTCTTCGTGACTGATATAACGAAGCCCAATAATGTCACTCCTTCTTTTTTAGTATTTAAGCAAAAAAGCCCAATGGCTCGCTCACCTATAACCCCTTGATCGAATTTGTTGACTCACTGAACCAGTAGGCTTATTATAAAAATAATAATAATAATAATAAACCAGTAGGCTTAGGTGTGAAACACAGCGATAATTGTATCCAATCATCAGTTAATCACACTTTTGTAAATTTGAAGCGAATTCAAAGTGGTTCTTATCCAGATAAAAAATGAAAGACCTTATTGATTAAGGCTCAAAAGATTTAGATTTTTATCATTAATAGAAAAAATAATATTCTTTTAATTTAAGTCTCTGATCTCATAGTAATTTTCTCTTTTACTATCATCAGAAGAATTTCTTTTCAGGCCTCTTAAATAATTTACACCATCAAATTCTAGACCGTGCATTTTATGCAGTCATAATCCTCTTCTATAGGAGATTTCTGGTTTCTGGCTAGAGATTATGATTATTTTTTATACTTAAATATTATTTTTCCCATAATAAATGGCCAATTTTGTGTTAATTCCTGGGCCTGAAGCCCTGAACTTTTTGGTTATATTCAGGAAAATGCAACTCGGTAAGACAAGCATAATAATGATTCTGTACCAAAAGGAGTGGGGGAAACAATAATGATTCACTATCTCAATTGGTACAACACTTTATGGAGAGAAACAAATACACTCAAAAAGCTCCAGAATTGAATTTTCAGATATTGTCACACCCTTCCCCATTGCTCTTGTAAGATCTTACACAAGTCAAATTTAGTAGTTCTTCTCGTGGAATCAGGCAGAAACTCAGATAAATCTATGTCCAATAGGCACTCCGATAATAGAAAGTGCTGTCAAACTGTACATAAAACATGAGAACTAGCCCCCACAGTTAAGAGTTTAAAAAGGCCTATAAAAGTGGTGGTTTGCTAGTAATCCAGGAGAAAGACTTCCTTTTAGTGTAACGGGGTGTGAAACTGAGGCCAAACATCTCTTTCAGTGCCTTACCCTTCTCTGAGAACTTCAACAACTTGGCAATTAAATTAGCACTCTCCCTTGCCAGAGTAATGTTAGTGTTGCTCCACAACAGGTTTGTTAACTGTATCCTCCTGCGTTTTGATTCCAATGCAATCCCCCACCTCTCGTATAGGTCTTCCCTTTCTTCCTCAGTAAGCCTTTTCTGCATCAACTTCACCAGCGCTTCCCTCTCCCGCCGAAGAGTTTTCATGCTGCGACCCAAGACAAGCACGTGTAATGTGAGTAAAATCTACTAGCTGTTTACTATCACATTCTTCAAGATATGTATAATAGGTGAATGAACTTTCAATTACGTAATGCTTAGCTTTATAACATATGCTATAATAAGCCTTGAACAAAACTAGGTGCAGCATTACTCTCCTTTTCATTGTTAATAACAAGAACTAGGCTGTGCTCATGTGAATCTCAACTTAACTTCCTAAATTCAGCATCATGAGATTTGTCGGTAAGTAGAAAATTCAGCTCCTAGACATGTCCTTGTATGTAACTAAACCAAATGTGTGAGGTTCTCAAGTAAATGTGCATGAGAGAGATAAATTAGGAGAGCACCTTGAAGCTAATGTGTCATTCTGACTACCCTTCTCAGAGCCCTTCGAACATGTTTCTTTCAGGAAAGATAGTCTTCGAAGCTCTACCTCCATGTAAATGGAGTCCGAGGGATCACCACTGAACAAAAGAAAGAAGTAGGTTCTGTGGATCAATGATACATGGCATGTGTGCCAAAGTTCAATTATCTCCTTTTGCTGCCTCTCGAATTGCAGGGTCCAATTTAAAGGAGTTCCAGGTGCCTCAAGCATAACTAGACCTACATCTTTCACATTTTTCTCTGATGTAGTAGGAGCACCTCTCTCTGTTTGCTTACCCTACAGTTCAGAAAGTAAAATTTAGGAAAAGCGTGAAGGGTCTGAATCAATAAAGACAGACAAACGAGTCCTTTTAAGCAGCAAATGCAACATAATAAATTTAGTAGCAAAAACAAGCCATCAGATAAAGACATAATTATGTGATTTATGTTCCATGTCAGCAACAATTATCGATCAATATACATGTGTAGATAAAGTAGATGTTAAACACTCTCCCACTATTTGCTGCAGAAAGGAAGAACTTCAATAAAATATACTCCCGTCAGATATAAATAATTCACATACAAGGATAGCTCATGATGAATTTAAACATAAAATGTCGTTGTTATACCTTTAAAATAATTATCAAATTAAAGAGTACAGGAATTAACAATTCGAAGGAAAAAGTTTAACCTACTAGTGCATATGCACGGGCCACGGGGTACTGACTAGTTACTGAAGAAAATATAACAAAGTGCAGTAACAAAGCTCACATGGGTATATAACATATCATGATTGCAAAGGACAACAAATGAAGGGGAATAAGAACAAAATCAATTTGGAAAGGAGAACAAATAGATCTGTTTTTATTTTCATCAAATTTAATAGTAAAAACTGCAATTGAAAACTGATTTTGTCGCACCTGACCATCAACAAGTTGCTTCTCATACTCAAGCCTGACCATTTCCTTCATCCCAGAAACAAAAGTTTGAAAGCTAGTAATACCCTCATTGCCAGGAGTTCTCATGGTGTCTAGGCAAGGACTTCCAGCAGAGTACAGAGAACCATCCCTAGACAACCTTGCGGTGGGATCAAACCTTAAATGAAGAAGGTTTCTCCGAAATCTTTCAGGTCTTCCAGGAAATCCTTTCTCGATCCCATTGGCAGGAGTGCTCTCTAATTCTCCTGCACTCTCTGGAAAATCAGTCACGGAAAATTCCCTACAACTCCAGCTCCTTGATAAGTTGAAGTTCCCTAAATTTGACATATTTGGTAAAGTTGCCCGAGGAGATTGACTATGAGGTTGCGGGCATGCAGGAGAATCAACGGTCATTTGTACATCAGGAACCTGATTGGCTTCCCTATCTTCATTCACAGAGGTCGACTCTTCCTGGCCCGGTGCAATTACCTCTTCGGAGATTGGTAATTCCAACCCCCCATTTTCACTTCTTGATGGACAAAGAGATTCTGAGTTCTCTCTATTTGAATCATCCTTCTCCCCGCATTGAACTTCTTTGCAGAACTGATCAGAGAGCTCTAAAGGAAAAATAACAAATATATAATGACTTGATACAGTTCAACTATGAAAATACCATAATTGTTTTCTGATTGATTGCTAACAGTAGAGAAGAAAAAGTTACCATCAGAGTGTGAATGATCTCCAGTCCCTTCAGAGTGGTGAAAAGGCTGCTCGGGATTACTTTCACAATCTCCATTGTTATGGTGAGGATTGTCAAGCTCTCTGATACGTACATCTGGATGAGCAGGAGTGGAAATGCTTAATGACTCTCGCACTGAATAGTCATCTTCCCAGGTATCCTCCCCTTCCAGCATATGAGGAGGACTATCAATGACAGCCTGAAAGGAAATAAAATAAGATTCCACATTCAGAGCAAGACCTCTAACGCATTATAGAAGTCTCAGAAATTGGGAAATAGTTACTTTTCCCGGTTTATGTTCATTATCAACCATGCCCAGCAAATCCTCAATCCTTGACTGTGCAAGCACAAGCTGCTGAGTTAGCTCTCTGATCTCCTTCCCCATCTGAAATTTTAGAACCCATATCATCAACATTCAAAGAAAACATATCATGGATGTACCCAAACGATGTATCTCTAACCATAAATATTACCAAGAATCTAGTTATTTTGGACATGTAAAATGGCGTTACGTCTTTCACCAGGACAAATACACAACTATCAGGTACTGGAATATGGCTAAGCACGAGTATTCCAAAGGAAAATGTGATATGCAGGTGCACGAAGAATATACTCATATTTTGTTTTAGCTCCATTGTGGAATCTGGGATTCATTATGGAACAATTAATCCTTGTCTAAGCTCATTTGTATTCATTATTATCTATTAGGATTCACTTTACAGAATAATGTGATTAGATTTTCAAATCCTTTCCCTATTTTGTCATGGCCAAATATCATAAGGAATCTTAAGTCCTCGTCCATTTAGATTTCAGATAGAAAGAAAATAATGACCTTCTCTGTTTGGAGATCTTTCTTTCTCAGCAATGCCGCATGATCACAGCAGGATGTAACAGGAGCGGGTGCTCTCAACTCGCTCTCCAATCTGGCCACCTCTTTTTGCAATTGCTTGACCAAGGCCTTATCAGACATCACTACATTAACCTGTGCTTTAGTGGTCACTTCTTTTGCACGACAGGCAAAAAGAAGTGTGTTTCTAGTCTGCTCAACGTGGCTCCTTGCGGGGCTCATAGTGCAAATGACGGCTGTTCTAGCATTGCCACCTAAGCAAGGCTGCAGTAGGCGCGTTAACTTAGAATCTCTGTAATTGATGTGTCCTTGTCTTCCCTTACTGCGTTCAATCATATCAAGCCAACAAAAACATATGAATAGTTTTCTAAAAAATGAAAATAGTGGCTCTATCAATTATGTTTTCCAATGGAAAGATATATTTGATTCGTCAGAGTATAAAGAATAATCTCTATTTGTTAAACACTCAATACACTTAATCACCAGAGGCTTCACCAACGACAGACTGAGAAATTAAAGCAGGCATCACAAACTAAGGAAGAGGTAGACAACCTAAGCTTACGAATGACAGTTCCAAGAGTAAGTAAACTCCGATTTATATGACAACCTTCTTTCAATCTCGCACCAGCTGATAGCGCCTGAGATGCACGCTCACTCCCTGCCAAATCAACAAAATTCTGCATAGAAACAAAACACATTTAGTATATCTAAAATCTACTAGAACCATCATGGATGAAGAGAATGTAAGCATACCACAGAAGCTGCTAGTGTGGCACAGTTGCCTTTACCCAAGAATTCTCGAGCAGAACTTTCAATTGTCTGCAAGTTTAAAAATCTATCATTAAGATACAAGTAAGAAAAATCTAAAGCATAGTTTTTAACCGGAAAAGACAGAGGCGCAAACCAGTCTAATAATTTGGTGAGATCTAGAACTCTTCTCGTTCAGGTAAGTCTCTCCCACCTGTCTTTGAGCTGCAAAAATGTGAGTAATCAATGCAGTGGTACGATTCACCCTAGAATAAGAAGTTTAGGTATATTCCCTTACCTTCACAAAAAGATAGGAGCTCGTTCAAATGTCCCCAGTCCCGTAGAGTTTCCTCAGTAAGTTTCTCTACAATGATCCCTTTCTGATAAGAGTTAGAGATCATGAGAACCTTCATATGTGCGCACTCATTAATTAATTTCCAATACAATAAATTACAAATATTCACCTCAGGATCATCACGCAGTCTAAGTGTGCTGCTGTCTGGACTTAGGAGGTCTCTAACAACCTCATTGTAAATTTCAATTGCTGAGAACTTCACCACAAATGCTCTTTCTTCGTGCTATAAAAGAGAGAGCAACCTCGAGTTGACATGACTTCGATGAATAACTACGTCGAAGAATCAAACAGGCAAGTCAATTGATTAGTAATCTAATTACCTTATTTATATAGTTAAATATATCTGCTGCAGCATACTCAGTTATTCCATCCATAGTATATGTCTTTCCGCTGCTTGTTTGTCCATATGCAAATATAGTTGCTGAAGAAATATACAGACTCATACATTAGTTAAAGCCTTATGATGGTCAAGTGAAAAGTGGGTCATAGTTCATAAGAAAGAAACCAGCCAACAAAACAATTTATACTTACAGTTAATTCCGTTAACAACGGAAAGAGCAATTTCCTTAGCTCCGTCCTCGTATACTTGTTTTGTGGGGCAGTCACCGCGAAATACTCTGTCTACCACCAAATCATAAACCAAATGTTCAGAAACATTCTGTCTATGATAATCAGACCCACATTGTGAGATCCCAATTCTAGTAGGTAAATATGAAACTGTATAATTCATATTTGGTGGCAACACAAATTTGCCAATGAGAAGGCATCAGAGATATTTGCTTACCAAAGGTGTAGGCACTTGGAAATGTGGATCCTTCCCGCAGGGTATTCCGGTACAGAATGGTGGTATCATTAATGCATTCCCAATCTGCTACTTCGTTAGCGGTGATTTCCTTCTCACTCAAAGGCCTCAACCTTACTAACACGAGAATCTTCTCTTCACGACCACAGAGTCCTTGCATCTTCTCCCATTTGACCAGCTCCTCCCCGCCAATAGACCCCATTGCTCACTTTTTTACCTATTGTTCTTCAGAATTCGGTTCACAAGGTTATCAGAACGTGCCCGTGACCTCAAAATCCCAAAATTAGTTGCTTTCCTAAAATGCATGACATTAAGAGAGAAAAAATGTCCCTGACAGTTCACATAAATACTTAGCCCTTCATTTGAAAGTTATGAATACGATTCTTTAATTTAGCTGAAAATTATGAACAGGATTCTAACAATGGATATATATACAAACGAGGCAACATCTCATAAGGTAACAACAGGGACAACAAGCCAACATTACTTTGCATCCAACAACCAGAAGGAGAAAGATAAAACAGAATGCCAACTAATTACGTTTCTGTCAATAACAAATTATCTGTCACCGGCATAATGTCACGATCCGAAATCTCTTTTTCAAAAAAAAAAAAAAAAAGGACCAGTCATGGATCTGTTGTGATTATAGTATACGCTAGTCTTTTGCTTGTAAAAAGAGGGAAGAATGAGGAAAGAAAGATGACATGAGCCACGGGAAAAAAGGGATAGAAAGCAATGGCAGGTCCCAAAAATGTAGAAAGTATGGTCTCCAATTAATATCCTTCCTTCGTCCAACTGAAATGAAAGCAGAAAAATGTCCATGATGGCGGCCCACAATGCTTGAGAACGAAGTAAATCCAATTTAACGTATATCTATCTGCACGCTAGTGACTAACAAATAGGACGATCCTTTTCACCGCACGTCACTTTGTCTCTCTCATAATCATAGAGATTTTAGAAGCGTGAAGTTATACGCAGAAATTAAAGGAATTTACCTTCCTAGTTTCCGCGACACATTCGGCGGAAATCTCTGTAACAAAATTCACAGAGCACTTGCTTCAGAAATTTGAATCCTCTGGCACGCACGTATGGCTTCTCAAACAGCGTTCATCGTGATTCATCGACCAGAATCGGATACGAATATGTTTTACTTATACAGAACAACATTATTGAATACTAAACCACAATGGCTATGATCAATCGATTCGAAAATGAGTAATTACGACGGTACAATGACCAGAAAGTTAAATTCCCCGCATTAATCCCTCCAGTTCTCTTCAACATCCATTAACACGCCCCGTGAATATTTGAGACACACAAGACCAAAACACCGCCAGATCTCTGAACTTCCTCTATAAGCTTAATCAATCCGCTCTTCACACAAACCATTCTAAAAACAGGTTATAATCTGCGAGACGTAGCGTCAAAGAAAAGACGAAGATGCAGAAGGCTTCTATAAGTGGGAATAAAGTGACAACAACAGGAAAAAGGGAAAAAGACAAATCAGTACCTGAAGAAAACTCCACCATTCACGATCTGAAGAGAAAACGAAAACTACATCAATCGACAATAAGATAATGTGAGAGAGAGAGTCGTCGATTCAACTCCCTCCCTCTCTCTGGCGGTGTGAAAAGGGACCAACACCAAACAGGTTACAGGCCCGTGTAAATCTGAAGCCTGAGAAGAGTGAAAATGATGAAACACAAAGTCGTTGAAGTTTCTATTTTCTGTGTATTTATTTCGTTTTCCCCTTCGCAGTGTAGGGAGAAGCAAAAGATTGAAACCGAACAACCATTTCCATTTTTTCTTTTGTGGTCAAAAATATTTTCTTTGTTTTATCGGCACAGAAAAAACAAATAAAAAATTTATTTTCCACGTCGGAGGGGCGGCAGTTGATTACGAACCCCGTTAATAAACGGTCCCGTGAAGATAAAAGCGCGGCGAGATTTTACGTTATGCTCTTAACGGTTTTTTTATCCCATCTCACGACGGATTTGAAGTCTAACACTGGGAAATAATAATAAATATTCATTTTTTGAATTTATTGAATGGTTTAGAGTTTTCAAAATGTAAAGATTATCCTAATTATATAAATCAAACTGTCACTTTATATTTTATATATTTTTGTTTTTTTCGTTGATGACGGACCCTACAATGATAGGTATTAAACCGAAATGCATGGAAAAATTTTAAAGTTATATAATTCATTACCAAAATGAAGACGGTGTAGTTTAAGTCAAAATTATTAAGAGAAAAATAAAACATTCAAACAACCATCATTTCAGCAACAGAAATTTAAAATACAAAAATCAAAGTTGGATTTCATTGCAGTATACTAGTATTACATTGAAATGTACGTCATTTTATATTATATATACAACCGTTGAATGGGTATCATATTATTTAGATCATGATTTTTATAAACATTCCCCAAAAAATTAAGATTTGGATTACTTGAAGGTATAAATAATAAAAGTTAAAGTAGGCTTTTAGTCATTTAAATTTACATAAGGTATATTTTTTATCCTTTAATTTTATAAAGTATATTTTGGTTTTATAATTATAACATCGTTAATGTTAAAATGATGACACAACAAATTCAACCAATGATTATGTAAATTTAAGTGTTGACTGTGTAATTAAAATCTATTAATTTAAAATATGCATAAATTGAAAAATCTCTAAATCCTGGATGAAACAGTTATTATCAAAGCTCCAATTATATTAAAAAAAATAGTTTAATAATCTAAATATCAAAATCTCAATTTCATTTGCAATTATTTGTCATTTTATTTTCGTTTAATAATCTAAATATATATATATTATATTAAAAAATTAAAATTTAAATATGTTCTGTCAATTACACATTCATCAATTGAATTTGCTGCGTTAACATTTTCCATTAGTAATATTGACGATGTTAGAAATATAGAATCAAAAGTATACTTTATGAAGTTAATGAATCAAAAGTATACCTTATGCAAAACTTAGACTAAAAGTATACTTTAACCAAAACTAAATAGTATTATGGTATGTGTAAATATTTTGCCGACATTAATTAGTATAAAATGCACATCAAGGCCTATTAAAAAATGCAAATTAAGCTCGAGGAAACAGTGCTAATAATTTATATATCTTGGACGATGCATATATAGGGTGGTGAATGAGCCTGCGGGGACCATTATAATGTTTCCAGTTTTTTTTTTTTTTGTCCTCTCTCGACATAATTTGAAGTATTGTAACCGACAAATTTGGATGATAAATGACAAATTTTTTATAATTAGATTTGTTTGATACATATGATTTGAGAATAAAACAATCAAACCCCAAAAACATGCACTTGTTTGAGAGTAAGAACTAATCTCAATTAAGTCAGGCTAAAGTTAATATGGGATTTTAGTTTTAATGCTTGATTACCAAACACAGTATGACAAGGGCGCACGAAAATTATAATTTACTCTTTCACACCCTTAATATAATATATATATTTACCTAATTAAATTAAGTTACAGAAGTAAATTTAATTAGTTAATATGACATATTTTTTTAATACACCCTAATTATCTATCTTATTAACTTATCTAACTCTCCCTTACTTAATTATTGTACATGAAGTATTAGCAGAAGTAAATTAAGCAAAGATTAAAAAAAATGAAAGAATTAGAACTTATATTCAGAATAATATTCACTTTCTAATTAGATCATATATTAAAGATCGATCAAAGATTAGAAGGAGTAATATATATTATGGCTGACAAGAGCCCTAGAACTATTTGGTTGAATTAATGCATATAAACAATGATATACAGCGTAACACTATTTATTTAATTTAATCAGATTAAATAAACTAGCTAACATGACATACATATTCTTTAATTCACTCCATATATATTTTTAGATTATTTTTGAAAGAGTATGAATAAAAATTTTAAAAAGGATTGATAAATATAGAAAATAGGTTTTATATTTGAGATTAATACCAACTCCCCATATGAGGAGTATTAAAACTGTTTCAACTTTATGAAAAATAAAAAATATTAGTAGTATATTATTAATATTAATAGTGCCTCACCACCACCAAATCAATAAAATTGCGTGTGCGCACGAAATAAGTCAAGATTCCATCATTTGAAGCAAAAAAAAAAAAAAAAATTGTCATGAAGGATTTTAGTGGTAACCCATACATGATTTAATTCTAAATTATTATTTTAAGCACTGAGATTATTATACGATAGCTAAAAGTCAAACCTAGAGCAATCCAATTGCTTTTCTTTCTCTCCACATATTTTTGTCGGTTTCAATACACAGGCC
Organism: Acacia confusa; assembly: GCA_037074495.1. NCBI lineage: Eukaryota > Viridiplantae > Streptophyta > Magnoliopsida > Fabales > Fabaceae > Acacia > Acacia confusa. Next base: position 36,798,487 of record CM073502.1, on the reverse strand, counting down.
GAGGAGTCCATTTCTTAGTAGGAAGAATAAAAATAAAATAAACACCTCAGAGAAGTCCCTGTTTTTGTCCAACACGTATGACGGTATGAGTGTCATTTTTTAGCGTTCTGTAATTTACATTTGATTATAAATTATAAATTTCACCTTATCTGTGGATTAAACTATTTATTTTAATTCATCTCTATGGATTAAATTAAATATTAAACTCTTACTGAAAACCATTCACCAGTTAAAATAATGCCAATTTTTCAAATACTTCATGGCAATGGAAGGCCATGTTTGTTTATTACACGTTTTTTTAAACACTTTAAGAACATCATTCAATTCACACTGAAAGTGGAATATTAAATTCTTTTTTAATTAGTAGGTCGATTGGCTCCATATGCAAAAGCCATTAGCCCATTGCATCAATGTCTTGGCAGTGAAAATACAATTAAGTTGAGAATCACTTGCCCAAGAAGACTTTATATTTTGGGAATGACAAATTTAGTATTAAATAATACTCCATCCAATCATTCATATAAAACATATTCATCGAATTTGATTAGATTAAAAAAATTAATTAAATTAGTTAATATAATATATGTTTTCTAAAACATCTTAGTCATTATTCTCCTAAATTCTTTTGTTCCTTCCCCACCTTAATTATGACTGATGGAACATCAATAGTAAAAAAATAGAAAAACAATGACAAATATTGTTGGAATATTGAACCATGGTTAAGATTTTATCTTGTAAGTTAAGATAATGATTAGTGATTGTACCCTAAAATAGAGGTCATAGCTAATGTGTTAAATAGTATGATAGTGAGATCTATACCGTGTTAAGAGAGAGGATAATTTAAATCTTTTTCTTGAGAGGGAAGTCCCTTTAAAATCTCTAGAGTTAAAGGTAGCAGTTAATCATCCTCAATTATAACCATCCATTTGTTATCAATAATTATTCTTCTTGATTTTGTTATTAAAAAATATAAAAATTTTCTCTTATATTTAGAACCAAGATCAACTCCTTAAAAATATATGTCTTATATTAAGAACCGGATGAGTATATTTTATATTTAAAAATTAATATATTATATTATCAAGTGATTTATGTGAGTGATATTTGGACGGAGATGGACCGGTCATTTTCATAATGCTCCTTTAATTTGAAGATTAACCATTCTATTAGGTGCACTAGCAAATCTATTAACCTAACGAAATTAACAAGTCCAAGTAGCTAGCTCTTAAATGTTTGAAGTAAATGAGAACCGATGAACTTGCATTTAATATAAACTCAGCAAAGAAGAATTAGTTGGTTTCAATTAAAGTATGATATCAATCAAGTTAATTGTTTTATGAATTGTTCGGTTTGCATGGTATTATAAATGGCAGGAGGGGAACTCTAGGGTATTTTTTTGGGCATAGATATCCTCTTAGATAAAGTAATCATATTCAACACTTCAAGTCAAGGTATTGTTTGGCACTAAATTATTATTACTATAATTTTTTTTTCTTGCCATCCAATTTATTTGGGGTTGATTGATAAAACTCTTTTTTGGTTGATAACTAACTCCAAAAAAATTTTGTTTGGCTGCAACGAAATATTTTTGTAGAGGTTTTCCTTTTCGAGGTTTAGATAGTGAGAGGTTTTCATCCCTTTTAACAATTTCACTTTTTATGATTTGAAGTTGTATACTATTTCTTATTAAGTGAGCCCTTTATCACTTCAACCATACATATTACAGTATATATAAAACATCAGACTATAAAAGAAAGGTTAGGATTTTGAATTATTTGCGTCAAAACTCGCAATAAATGGAACCAAAATAGCCCATTAAAGTGCCTGCCATAAATAAAAGCAAGCCACACATATCCATTACCTTTAAATGGTCTCTCAACTCATTTGTTCTTGAACCCACACCAAGGGCCCAAAAAAGGCTCATTTATAGCACATGACCCATGAAGTTAAGTGCTCAAATGTTATCATGGATGTGAGAATTTTTTCAGTGAGTAATTTATAAGTACTTCTCTAAACAGTTTTTAAGCATGGAGGTACATCATAACCCCAATTTATCTAAATTTTTCTTATATAAAAAATGTTCATCCATAGCATTGATCATATGCTCTTCCATGAGGATCTTATTGTTGAAAAACTTAGAAGTAAGTCTACAAGCAGTCAAGTTACAATGCATGCTCTAAGATATGGGACATATTCTAATAATTAGGAAGTCTTTGAAACCTAACTCATCTGAAATTCATTCTATCAAATAAAAAAGGGTAACAAAATATTTTTATGACTGCTTTAAAATCTTGTACTAATTATAACTTGAAAGTTGTTAATTTCTAGTAATGCTGCGATTAAATTAAATTTGCGGCTATAATTCATAGCTTGTTTGGTGGTCCATTACGCTATTTGGTTTGGGCAATTTATGGTGTTTGTGTTCGCTGTTCAGCTCTCCCGTACGTTATTATATATACTAGTATACAGGATTATATTGATAACTTTCTGTTTTCTGGATGTTACATTCTTTCAATATATACTTCAAACATTTCACCACTTTCTTCCAAACAGTTATAATCCAAAATTATTAGATAGGTACATGATAAGGCACACACACATATATGAGAATGAGAGTTAGGTGCCACCGACAATACAAGCATCATATCCATTCAACTCGAATAATGTAATTTAAAAACCACAAATATAATACAGCTCTCCAAACTTTATAGAAAAACCATAATATCCAACACGAGCAAGCCTCTTCCCTCTTGCCTTTTCTCAAGACGAGAGACATCTTTACAGCATACAGTATACCTCAGCTCCTTTGATTTACAAAAACCTCTCAACTACATATATATAAAGAGCGACAAAACCCAAGAAAAGTTCTGAGTATTTACTCAAGTATTTCTGTAATTTAAGAATAATATTATATAAAATATGAATAGATTTAAAAATATATCAACATGCCTAGCAGCAGGTGACTTTTTTGTGAAGAACCTGACAATAAATATCTAAAAATACCTGTTCTTAAGTTATGCCATTGTTGTTATTAGGATCAGTACAACAATGGATCAAGGGTCAGGATGAGCAGCAAAGTACGCTAAAACTCCAACAAAAGGAGCATTGATATAGGTAGTTGGCTCAGACTTTCTGAAATTAGCTCGATCATCCTCGTACTCATCATCTTCCTCAGGCCCTCCGACAAGAGCCCCGACAAGAAGATTAGGGTTAGGGTTGGAAGAATTGAAATAGACAGTGCCTTCCTTGCAAGCGATGAACCGAGGGTGGTCCTTGATAGAAGGAAGAGAAGAGCCACGGTGGTGGATCCTCCGAGGGTAGTGGTCGCCGTATCCGACCATGTAGGACAGTCCCATGGGGTTATCGCCGAGGATGTAGTCAACTTGTCTCTTGGCAATGCGACGGAGAGTGGCCGGAGTGATGTCGGAGAGGGTCCCACAATTTAGGGTTTGGGAGGAGCGAGAGAGATAGTTGGCGTACACGAGTTGAAGGAAGGAGAGAGAAGTTGAATGCTGTAAATTGCTGCCTCCAGGTCTGTAAATGAGGCCTCCAGGAGTGTATTGGATATGTGAGGCTGGTGATTGAGGTACCAGTGTGCATATGAAGCTCTCTGCTGACTCCCTAAAGGATTGTAGAGAGTCCATGCTTCCTTCTACTGCTTCCTGAAAATTATATTAATTTTACTTAATTAATGAAATGTTTCAGTTAATGTTATAGATAGATAGCATAGATCCATGTATATTCATGAAAAAACTAAATTGATAGGGGATCCGGTCTTTAGATTAAGAACCTCGAGTCTGTTTTTTTAATAAAGTAAGCACAGGAATTTGTTTCAGAAGATCGTAATGTTATCACTTTAAAAAATTTTAAATGTAGCAATAGTATTGCCCCTTCCGTTATAAGCTATTTTTTGTTTGATTATGTGAAATACAGTGGCACTCCCATTCACCTACATGATCATCATTGGGGCAGATTTGAACCTTATACAACCCCTATTTTTTTTTTTCATACAATGGAAAAATATAATGAACCTTAACCTTTTAAAAATGTTTTGTTATAAAAACTTTCTAATAACTAATTACACAAACTCTTTTAACTAATGATTTTTATTGGGGATGATTTTGATATTATCTCATGTCCTTAATTAACATTGGCGGAAATTCATAGAGACAAGGGGAGCTATGCCCCCGCCCCCCCCCCCCCCCCCTCCAAAAAAAAAAAAAAACAATCTGTAAAAAAATATATTATTTTAAATAGGATTTTTTTTTTATACATTTGGTCCAAAAAATGTATATATTTGTCTAAAAAATTTATACATTTGGCCCCCTTAAATATATATATTTTTTTAATTAGTCAATGAGTATATATTTGGCCCCCTCGAATATTTATCTCAAGATTCGCCACTGTTAATTAATATGAGAGCTATTCAACTAATTTAAGTAGATTGAATAAATGAAATAAATTGGTTAATCTGAATAAATGTGACATGATCTAATTAAAATATCCATGTATAACATTAAATTATTCATTAATTTTATGAGTTAGTTAAATGTGTTTGAGAGAAAAAAATATAAGGAACAATGATTGTGATCAATATTATAATATTTAGGACTAAATTCAATCCTCATATAAGGGTTTAGATAGAGAGCGTATGTTACATACAATTACTAAGTAATTTTAAGCGGAGGAAATACCTTGGAGGCAAGAACTTTGAGACCAGCATGCTTGTTTTCCCAGCCAAACTCATTGATGTTCTCTTCAGCACCGAAACCTTTGGCATTGTATTGAAGGTAGTTTAAGAAATCATCGTCTCCTGTTGCCCTCCTTAGCCATGCTGCTCCCCATAACAGCTCGTCCTGTATCGTCTTCATTTATTGATTACTCACATATATTTTTCAAAATAAAATTATATTTATTTAATTAGTAATCAATTTAATTTAATTTACCTGGTAGCCTCCAAAGTTGCAGTAATAAGGGCAAGCACCTTCCCTGACATGATCATTGTCCGTGTAAGCACCTCTGTAGTTATCAGCATACTGAAATGCCTTGATCGCATTTCGGAGCAGTGTATCGGAATATCCGGGGTCCGAAGACCGGAACGCCATGGAAGAAGCAGCCAGCGCCGCCGCTGTTTCGCCGGCAATGTCGGAAGCTGGATTCGGCGCATCAACGGCGTAAACCGTCCTGTCTGTGTCCATGTCCTCTGGCCTCTCCCAACAGTTGTGGTCTGAGCTCGGATCCCCCACCTTCAAATTTCATATCATACACGTCAATAATCTATCAATTATCAATTAATAATAATTAAATGCCTGTTAATTAATTGGTTAGTGAGGGAGTACACGATCGTCGTTAGCGCGTGGGTGAAGCATCTTATTCCAAAAGAAGAATCTTAACTTACAATCCCTTAGATTACTAACTGTTCTAGATTCTTCGCCCCACATATCATACTCCTATATATATTCTTTTTTTCAGAACGTACGTACAGAAGATGTAATAGAAATATTCAGCCACCAATTCAAAAATAAATATAATTATTTAAGTTTTTTTTTTATAAAAAAATTTTAGGAAGGGGGTCGGATTCACCCATAGTTCAAGGACAAAGCGCTTGGAGCCTAGTCCATAGGAGATATTGGTCAGAGAGTACACATGTCTCCACCTCTACCAACGTTACCATTGATTTTTAGACTCCTATAATGCCTCCCTCAGCGTCTTGACCAACGCAGGGATTGAACCCCTTTCCTAATAGTGTGTTTGGTTTGAGGGGAGGGTGTGGTAGGGGAGGGTGAGGAAAGAAGGGAATTGACCAAATTGCCATTAATGAAGGGAATATTTTTTTTTTTTGTTGAGAGTATATTTTAGGAATACTAAAAAGTTTCCATGGGCTTTTTTGTAAAGAAGAGAGTAAAAGTTTTCTCTCTCCCCTCCCCCTCCCTCTGCCTCCCTCAAACCAAACACACCCTAAAGGTGAGGAAGACTGACCCTACGCGAGAGTTGAACCCAAGAACAAAGGGTAATTTAAGTTGTTTATATTGTGATAAATCTGAAAACTTTAACACATTTTTTATACAGACACAGACATATACATATAGAACTGAATGCATATATTTCCTGCACATAAAAATAAAATTGATATCAACATTGTTCCCTTTGGGTCATCAGATTTAAATAAAAAACGATCAATATTGAGGGAAAAGAAAGTGGCCCAATCATGTTTGTGCACGAGAGAATTAATGTGAAGTGAAACTCTAAATAAGATGAGGATGGAGAGGTGTACAGAGTGGTTATGAGCAGGACAAAATTAAAAGAAAGTGAATTGAATGTTACGTGAAGACGAAAGGGTCAATACATATATAGAGAAGAAAAAGGGCGAGAGGACTAATGTGACCACGTAACTACATCTTCGCTGCCCATTCACGCACTGAGAGAGCACACAACACAAGATCATGCCTACCCTTTCAATTCTCCAAACTAACCTCACCCACCATCCCAATCTGTTAAAACTCAACCACAGGACACTGCAATTGCAACTGGATTGGATTATTGTAACAAGTTTATCTTACAATTATATCTTCAGTAATGAAAGGTGGATTTGCTATATATAAAACAGTTTTAATTCTCAAAAACATTAAGAAAATGATCTATACGTGAAAATGATTCGTGAATAATTTGGAATGAACTTGCCTGAACAAAAATCCGATCGGGCTGAGATACAGTCTTGAGCAGATAATCGGTGGCCCAGCGAATAGCGACGAGGCAATTCCGAAGCTCCTGACGAGGCATCTCATCTCCGAATTCGACGACGCTCCAAGCCAGCATTGTGGCCGTGAACGCCATCGGGAACCCGAACTTGACGTTGTCGCCGGCGTCGTAGTAGCCGCCGGTGAGGTCAGTGTTGTAATCCCAGCCGTCGCTCAGCCCTGAATGTCCTCTCCATTTCATTCTCTGGTCGTCAGGAAGGTACCCCGATCGCTGGCCCTCAAAGAACAAGATCGCTTTCGACAATGCTTCTCTGTAATCATGAGCGGTTCCAGGATCCGGCAACATAACGAGGAAGAAGATGAACAAAGTGAGGTGAGAGAATTTGAGGAACTTCATTGTTGATTATCAGTGAGCACTATATGTGTTTGATGAAATAAATGAAAATGCGTTTCATTTATATAGTAGCAGAGAGTCGTCGTGTCACGGTTTTGAGACTTGAAAGCCAAGTGATAGAGTGTGAGAGACTCTGAAAGCTTTGGGAAAACAGTTACGCCTTCTTTTATATCATGCTGTTAATGCTTTAAATTTTGAAATAAATGCTCATAATTTTTAACTCTCTTAAATAGTTGACATATATTCGAACTCACTATTTGACTCACCGCTTTTATATTTATAATTTGTAAAATTATCTCAACTTGTTTTTAAATTCGTACTGGCATTTAGTTGCAATATGCGATTTCTTTTTTCTTTTTTGGTTCAAACAATATGCGATTTCACACAACAAGTTTAACATCTCTATTTACAAATTGTGTTAATTCACTTTTAAATTTATGCTCAATTTTAGAATTTGATTGTGTTCAATAACTTTTTATATGTAATTTATATATATAAAAAATTATTCTTTTACTCTTTATAGTTTTGACTTAATTGTAACTTAATCCTTACATTTTGACTCAATGCATCAATCCAGTCTCTATAGTTTTAATAATTTCATATGACTCGGTCCTATTATTTTGACTTGTTTATAACTTGATCCATAAACTTTAATTCATTATAGTTCAATCCCTATAATTTTAATCATTTTATAAATTAGTCATTCATGACTTTTATTATATATTTGATTTTATTTTTTAAAACATAGGGACTAAATTAAAAAATGATTAAAACTATAGAGACTAGGTTGTAGTAAGTTAAATTTTATGAACATGATTACAACCAAATAAAAAATATAACAACTTAGTTATAATTGAATCAAGATTATAGGAACAAATTTAATTTAGGAATAGTAATGATACATTAGAAATTTTCCATTAAATTTCTTGAGTATGACACATTAATTACAAATAAGTTAAGAGTAATATTTATTTATTGATAAAATTAAATTCTTACAAACTAGCCTATATATATTATAATATGAAAAAGAAGAGAGGTGAGGGTGGTGATATATGAAAGCGCCGACAATAAAATGGGAAGGGGGAGAGAGGTCACATGCAAGCACAAAACAAAGGATACGAAGTGTGAAGGTGCTCGTTGCTTGAGCTTGAGGGAAAGGTGATATGGAGGCTTTATTTGTGGGCCCAATTCCAGTCCCTCTCTAATTATTATTATTAATGCTAATTTTTCACTCTTTGCTTATATAATTATATAATAATAATATTAATCTGATTTTGTTAAGTTATTCCATTACTGTAATTTCATTTGCTTTGTTTATTTCATTCGTGGCATATTATAAAGTTGACGGCGGTACTAGTACATTTGACGACTATAAATGATGTGATTTTTGTTCTTTGTTAGGCCGTCAAGATAAATTTGTTGTTTGAGTGTCTATATATTTTGTAGTCATTTAATGTCCGTTTATTTATGTTTTCTGTTTTTCTAAAATAAATTTTGAAAAAAAAAAAATCTGTTTGGATAGTTATTTTAAAAGTTTTGTTTTTAATGCAATATTGCGGTTGTTGTCACTAGCAACGACGTACTGACGTTCATCACCAATATTATGGGAAGGAAATCTTCTCCTTTTCTTTCATAGGTTCATTTGGGTTATTGATGGAGTAGGAAAGAGAAAAATTAAAATAATATTATATTGATTGGATGAAAATGATTTAAAAATTATGAGAGATAATGAGAAATGACAATGAAAAAAACCCAACCCAATATTATGGTATCAATAGTAGCGGATAGGTGATAGCCTCAAAGTATTAAAAAACACTAAACACAATTTTGGGCTTTTAGTTTTTAAAAACAAGTTTTTGTTTTCTTTAAAAAACAACTCATTGAAAACAAATTGGGAGAATTAGGAAGAAGGACCAAAGAAAAAAAAAATTCATAAAGATCTTTCAAATTGTAATTATTTTCAAGGAGCAAAAATTAAAATATAAATTTTTTAATTATGAAATTAACCTTCCCTATTGTTTGGTGGCAATTTATCAAATTTGATGATATTTCTATGTATATTTTGATTGAAAAAAACATCTATATACAACTCAATATGTTTATGATATTCTCTGTCATATATATATTAGATTATCTTAAAAGTTACCCAAACTAAAATAGCTTTAAAATTTATAAATAATTAGAAATCCTCCTCTTTCTAGACTTTGATTATTTATACAAACTTAAAGATCAGCAATATATATATACACACACACCTAAAAAGATGTTATGAAAATGAAAAATACTAAAATTTAAAATTCAGAAACAATAAATTCCTAAATAAACGCCGATATCACAAAAATCTTAGTGTCTAAATAAAAGTCAAATCAATTTTAAGGACATACTTGATGAGGTAATATCAATTGATAAGTAACCATTAAGTAGTTGAGATGGGGGTTAAAAAAATGGAGGAAGTTTGGTCAAAGTTAATTTTGTGATTGAAGTTTTATATAAAATTTTTGTTCTTTAAAATAATTACTCCTACAATTTTAAGGTCGTTATTAATAAGTATTCCTTTTCCTTGGCCCTTTCCTCTAATTTTCCCAAACAATTTTTCAAACAAAAAAAAAAAAAGTCCAACAAGCCCTTACATTTTCTGAGTCATTTCTACGTAGTCTTCATTTTTCTTACCAAAAGAAAACGACAATATCAAGTCTTAGAATAAAAACAAAACGAATTACGGTGTTAGTTTAAAGATTGGAGGTGAATAGTGGTGTCTTGTTTCAGTTTTGAGTATATAGTTGCGATAATTATTTAGAAGTATCAAGGGTATTTCAGGAAGTTGGATTAGTCGATCGTTAATAGGACCGGGTACTGATTGATTAATCATAAAAAGACAGAGGATGACATCATACTTCAAATTCGCAACAACAGTTTTTTTTTTTTTATAAAAAGCGGTTTGACATCAGTCCCTCACCGAAGTCAGGGTATGGCCCCAGGTTCTTTGAGCACTTAATGGGGACTTACGAGATCGCCTACCAAAGGAGTCCCAGCGACGGCACCAGAGATCGAACACACATCCTTTTAAAACTTGACCAAATTTCTTACCATCTATGTCAACTCCCTGAATTTGCAACAACAGTTTTTTTATATGAATTTTGCAATAACAGTTACGCGGGAGCGCGTGAGACGTGTTTGTGAGGAGGGAGTGGGCTTTGATTTTGAATAGTGGGCTAAAGACTAAAGACGAAGCATGGGAGGAGGTGGAGGGACTTGGATTCCGAAAAATGTGAAGAGACAAGATCAAGAGACATCAAAATATACTTATCCCTCTAATCAAGTTAGCAAAAAGCGGCTTTGTGTCTGTGGATCGTGCCCTTCCTTTTTTTAAATATTTTTTTAAAATTCCCTTCTTTGATCTTCATATGGTACAGTACCACTCCAATTTGGTGTCAACAAAATACAAGTGAAATTCCCTTTCCTTCATGGGTTTGTGACAAAAGTCATATATTTGTTTTCATAAATTTTAAAATAATATATATCATATTTACACTACATCTTATCCTTAATATAAAATATATTAATTAATTTGGGTAGATTAAAAAATTATTTAAATTAGTTATTTGTAAAAAGAATAAAGATTGATTCCCCTAAAATACCCTCTTAAATTATTTGCATTAAAACTATCATTTATGCAAGCATCTTTAACATGTTAGGGATAATATAGGAAAATGATGACAAATATATGGGATATAGTAAATTAAAGTCTTATATTTTAGGATAAAAATCTATCGCATCTAGCTCTTAAATTAAGAACATGATGGAATATTATCCTTTTATTGTATAAAATAGCAGAGGCAAAGAATGTCGTTGGTTCTTTGTGCATTTAGTGCATGTATAATATAGAGTTTGCCTTCAACATAAGATGGTTGGATGGATTCATTCCCAAATGATTAATTACAGACATTGAGAAATTTAGGCCTTTTTTTATTCTATTTTTTGTAATTTTTTCAAAATTGTTTTATAAAACTGTTTTTAAAAAATAATTTTAAAAATAAAAACAAAAAAATTGTTTAGATAAATGTATTAAAAAACGTATTTTTGAATTGACATGACAACGACCGTTGAAAGTGGGGATTTGGCTACGGTCCTTTGCAAAGGAGGCTCCTTTGAGAAGGACCAATGCAAAAGTATAGGGTCAATTGTGGATAAATAGCAATATCCAAAAAAAAATTACTAAAAACTATTTTTATTTTTTAAAAAACAACTTATTGAAAACCATTTTTTAAATTAAAAAAAAAAACTGTTTTTTATAAACAAAATCAAACAAGCCCCCGATGATGGGGAGTTTTAATAGAGCAATTGATTCCAATCTGCCTATAAACTTCTAGAATCTAGATGAAAGGTTTTTGATATATTTGAATCCTTTTTTTGGTTTTTTAGTACATTCCTCGCCACAACCTTTCAAAATGTCGACGTATTAATTAGACGATACCTGAAATTTAAAATGCCATTGAAGTGCATAGCGTATCCAATACTGTAATCTCATCATGCATCACATTTTAAGAATCTTATTAGTCACTAAAAATGGAAAATATGGAATCATTCATACATCCCTAGCTTGAGCTTCTGATAAAGATTTAATTTTTCAAAAACTCTTTATCTTAATCTTGGCGTGAAAATTAGCTTAAAGTTGGGAGAATCGGAGGTGGGCTAAATACGATCACAATTGGAATATCCAAAAAATTGTAAAATAATAATAATAATAATAATATCTTCACTGGAAATTATTAACACTTCTGTAATCACCCCGCCGAGCTATATATATATATATATATTAAAAAAAAGTTTTGGAGGGATTCAACATCAGTTTCTCACCAAGGTCAGGGTACGGCCCCGGGGTCTTTGAGCACTTAATGGGGACTTACAAGATCGCCTAACAAAAGAGTCCCAGGGATGGGAGCGGGGATTAAACACACATCTCTTTAGAACTTACAAAATAACGTCCGAGCTATATTAAGAAAGATTAATTAGGGCTTGAGCCTTTGATGTAAGCCAATTTATCCGAGATGAGCTTGGTGCATCTTTGATCCAGGCCCCACAAATCGGCCGACTCTTGTTGGACCTTTTTGAGGTCCATTGGGCTTCTCGTGATCTCACTCCTGCCAAATATGTGGGCCCCATATACGGGCTCTTTCATTGTATTTACTGTATTTGTTTGAGAAATTCAGCAATTCTAAAAATGTGAAATAAAGAAGTCTTTGCAGGAAAAAGCGACATAGAAACAACTACAAAATGTACTACTAATATATAATCAACTTTCTTTCATTTGTGTTGACCAAAAAAAAAAAAACTTTCTTTCATTTGCAGTTTGTTTTGATTTTTTTGTCCCTTTGTTGTTTTGTGAATGAGAGGTACTTTCTTCAGTCTCAAACATAAGGATATCGTTTGGTATTCCTAACGTATAAATGGCCTCATTAAGTGCCTTTTTCCTAAAATGTCCCTCATTATTTATATTGAACGCATGTTAGCCGGCCAAAAAGAGCAAATATTATAATGGCCTTGCATGGACTCTTACTATAATGGAACCATTATGGATCCGGCTTTGGTCTTTTGCTACTCCTGTCTGTTGCCATCCTTTAAGTCAAAATGGTGTTGTTTTGACGTAAAACTATGCCAGTAAAAGAGGGCAGCTATGCCCCTTTTTTTATTAAAAATAAATATTTCAAGATATTAACTAATACTAAAAAGATACTTTAGGATATTAAAAAAATACTTTATGAACTTGAAAAATTATTTAAGATCTTAAAAAAAATATTCTAAAGCATATTTTTAGCACCAGTCAATACCTTAAAATATTTTTTAAGATCATAAAGTATTTTTTTAATACCAATTAATATCTTCAAATATCTTTTTAGTATTAGTTAGTATCCTAAAATAATTTTTCAGCATTATCGAATATTTATACTATCAATTAGTTTTTTTTTGGGGGGGGGGGGGGGGGGGTGGGGGGTGCAGTTGCCCTCTTTTACACTGGAATGGGCCGTTCTGACTCAGAGAAGGGCAACGCACAGAGGCAGTAGAGGACCAAAGCGGGGTCCGACCATTAGTGCTGTTAACACCTACATTGCCACGCCAACTGACTTCAATCAATCCAAAGCAAACACTAAAATTGAGACTAGGTGTTTGATTTAGTTTAAGTAACATATGTATAAGGGGGAGTTTTGTCTTGTAAAATACAAAATGTTGATTGTCTCGGTCCTAAATATATGAATTTTTTTAAAAAAATTAATGAAACTATATAAGTTACTTAATTATATCATATGCTATATATTTTTAGATTATATATCAATTTATTAGTCAAACTAATTAGTTTAGAGAAAAAATATAAATATAAATATTCTAAAGTAATTTAGTTAGTTTTTTTAATCTCTCCATAAAAATCAAATTCATCTTATATTAAGAAGTCGGAGGGAGATTTTTTTTTTTGGAGCTTCCAAACACATCTAAGACATCCCCGACAATTCGTAATCTTACGTACTTAACTCCCTATCTTAGATTAGGTCTGTGCTTGTCACATTGTGTTCATCATTGTGATGAGATTTGAAATTAGAATATAAATACTATCTTTGGTCCTAATTATAAAATAAAGTTAACTTTTTTTAGGAGGAATTAAGGAAGTTAAATAAATTACTTAATCACTTCATATGTTGTGTATTCTTAAATTATATATTAGTTTATTAGTCAAACTAATTAGTTTGAAGAAAAAAAATTAAAAAAAAAATATCTAAAAATAATTTAATTAGCTTTCTTAATTTCTTCAAAAAAGTTAATTATGTCTCATAATTAGGACCGGAGGGAGAGAGTACATTCTTATTAAATCGATTCATTGGGTAGTTGCTCTAGTAGTTTCTTTCCCTCTTTTATTTTTGGGTTGTTTTTGGTAACAGAAATGATATGACCAATAATTCATTGAAGTTGATCCATTTGGTGCATTGAACATGAATCGGTGGACTGTTATTTGATGATGTGCCACTGACCCACCACCCTCCATAATTGGCTCCACATGCATGCACGGGCGGCTCTCAGCTTTCCCTCCCGCCTACATATCTTCTTGTTTCTTTCTTTTTTAAAATTAGGTTTGAGACCTCAATTAATACTCATATGACTATTCCACTCTTCCCAATCCTAACATGAACTCACTTTTAGTTTCTCATGTGTTTTGAAGAATCTCATGAAACTCGAGTCTCACCTCAAGACCTCTCTTTATTAGATAGTCCATCCCAGAGTTACGGGATAGAGGCACATGAATTAGCTTTGTGACTCAATCCATATGAAGTAATCGTTGAACCTCTATGATGATGCCTGAGTCTATAACTTACATTTCGTATCGCCCTTTTTACCAGCCAAAAATAACTCTAACTCTAATTTAAAATTTTGTTTATGGCTATGCATATATAACTTGCTTTTTTTTTTTTTTTACCTAACCTATGCATACATAACTTAAAAGTTTATATGATGCACGTGTGCCATTTTCCTGTCATTAATCATCCACATGATCTTAATTAGCCCTTTTTTTTGTTTACTGAATCGTAATTTTAAATAAATTCGCTCAATAAATGGATGCACCAAGCCAGCATATCATATCAGTATAAGTATATTTTATTGTGTGTTTGGTTTGAGGAGATGAGAGATCTAAGAATATTTATTTATTAACCTCTAACTTTAAATCCCCTCATATCTCCTATCATGCCTTGCCAATTATTGATAATACTATTTAAGGTACTACTAAATAGTAAATGCGTTCACCTTTTTGAAAATTTGAGCATTTGTTTGCCATATATTATGATGGGTTAATATCTCCGGCTAATGTGGTAAAAAGTTCCTTTTAATGTCTATTATGTACGGTACGGAGAACTGTATGTCAACTTCATCATATCCTGATCCTTCAACCTCAAGAAGACGATCGTGACCTTTAATTTTGATTGGATTTTGATGAAACAAAATGATTTAGTACTTCTCCTACCATCCAATTTAGGGAAAATTTATATGAGGCTCTTTTTAACAGGAAAAAACTCAAAAAATGTCTAAAGATTCTGAAAATCTCAAAAAATGCTTTTTCTGATATAAATGATTATTAAAACGTTAACAACTATATCAAACCCGTTAATAATTATATCAACCCGTTAACAACTATATCAACCCCATTAACAATTAAAGTTTTAGTGAATTTATACCAAAAAAAGTTCTGGGGCTTTTTCTGAGATTTTCAGAATCTTTGGCTCTTTTTTGAATTTTTTTCTGTTACAAAAGCCCCCAAATGGATTTTCCCTTTAATTTATATATTAAAAGATTAATTTTTTCAGGTGAAATAATCAATATTAAAACTTATATATATTGCGTTAATTAACTATTAACTTAAAGAATAATTTATGCTTGAAACTTTAAAAAGCAAACCTTTCAAATCAAAAATAAATTATTCGAATGTCACCATAAAAATAATTAATTCATGCTCAAATTTAGAATGAAATTGAAACATTTTCTGGTTATAACAATTTTTTATCTTAGTCATTAATAAGAAATGTTTATTTTTATAATTATATGATATTTGGTACCATATCAATTAATATAAATTCAAAGAAATCTAATACTCCTTTAATATTAAATATAAGAGCGGGTTAGAAGGCTAACCTTGATTCTAAATATTTGACTTAAATTTATTTTATTTCTAACATTTATTAATTTTCTTTAAAATAAATCAACTAAGTTATAAATTGATATGGCAATATAATCTAGCGAGAACAAGGTACAAGTCCCAATTAAGAAAATAGTTTATTGGCAAGTCTCATAAATTGTTAATAATAATTGATTTATTTTGTAATTTTCCGTATTCATTTGCTGATGATATTCTGGGGAGATCAATTTACACTTGATGAAATATGATCCTGATAAAAAGGAAAAAAAAAAGAAAAAATCTTGGGTCAACTTGTATTTTCCTCACATTGCCTGCTTGCCACTTGACCTCTCCATTTGGCACTACCATAGATTCAGTGGTCTCAAATCAATAATACATAACTATAAGAGTTTCAACTTTCAATCACAGTCCCTGTTTCTTTGAATCCAATCCATCGTCACCATCACACCCTTCCACACTGAGCAAGCAAATTTGAATGATTCAAATGCAATTTTTAAATATCATAGACCTCACTCTCAGTAAATGGCTCAAATTAAAAGACTTACAGATATTCATATATATATATTAAATATTCTCCTCTGCTTATACTTTACCCTAGCATTAAAATATAAGTTAAATCAACTGCCTTAAATTCTAAAGTAATACAAACAATCAATCTTCGCCTAATTAACACCTACTTGTAACCTTCCTAGCTGACCTCCACTAATTAAGACTGACCGTTAACTACTATAGTACAAAAACCAAACCGGTTTGGACCCGGTTTACTAGGCTCCTGTTGTGAACTTTGAAACTTCAGAAGCTCTGGACCATTTGTGTTTGGCTCAAACCGGCCTCCGGACCAACAGTCTCCTTCCTCTTCCTAATCTCCAACACTTTGCGATGGCTATTTGAGTGCAAGTCGGTCGAGAAAGTTGGGCTACAGGCTGGTCTATACTCTGGAAAAAGCCGACCGGACTTGAACCGGACACCGCACGCGTTACACAGGGTTTTGGCGCCTAGTGGACCGGTTCTCCATTGTGGCGTCTTTTGCACATGACAATGACTGCACCGACGCTGTAGCTGGGACCCACTCGTTTCCCCTTCAACCGGCTTCCTCTTTTTTTGCTTCGTCGCCGGCGGTTCACCGGTGAAGACGACAGCCGGGGATGACTTCGGAGATGACCAGGAAACGAAGAGAATCGAGCTGGATGACCAGACGCGAGCGTTGGCTTTTCTATATTTAGTACTTCTCGTTTTCACCGGAATTTTAGACGGAAAACGAGGCGTTTTCGCCGTCGTTGAGTCCGGTCTGAGCTCCGTCGCAGAGTGCTTCTCCGCCTTCGACTGCTCTGAGTAAACCGGACACGAGAACTCTAGAAGAGAATCGTCTACAAAGTGAGAAACCCACTCTAGCTCTGCTAAATCATCGGCCTGTAGAATATTCGAACATGTTTTAACTTTCAATTCCTCGTCAGAAACAGAAATGAAAATCGTGAAGCTTGTAAAATTAAACTTGCCGGAACAGCGAGCTCGCTTGCGAAAGCCGACTCTGAATCTCCGGCGCCGGAATCACTGCCGGAGTTGGAGTTCACATCGTCGGAAACAAAGGAACCATCTTTTTTCTCCTCGTCGTCTTCGAAATCTTTTTCCTTTTCAACAAGCACGTGCTGAAACTCGTCGTGAGACAAGTCAAGAAGGTCATCCACCGAGAAATCCTCGCCGGCGACGACGTTGTTTCCGTTCAGGTAGAAAATTTCCTCGCAAAACGTTTTCTGTTGAAAAGAAAGTTCTGTTCGTAAACTGGGTTTAAAAGCTTCGGCTCCAGCAAACTCCATTTCTGCACACAGTTTATTCAATCAATATCTGAAGCAGAGATTTTGAAACTATGAACAAAGAAGCTCGTGAAATTTTTATTACCTGATAGAAGAAGACGAAGGAAGGAATGATGCAAAACCACACAAGAGTTTTTAATTTTTTGTGGGTAGAAAGAAAGCAAAGAAACAAATAGAGGGAGATTCGCGAGCGAAACGGGTGCTGGATTATTGGTTTTATCTCTATCTTTTTCTCCTTTTCTTCACACAGTCCTCTCACCACCAAATTTCAATTTAAATATGCCTACCGAATTTTCCAAGAGAGGGTGCCTGAATCAGGCGTGGGACATTTAGTCTTTGTGGTGGGGTTGACCATGTCACTGGGGGGTAACATATTCTTTAACTAATTCTTTATAATCATACAAATTGTTATTAAATTCAAATTAAAGTAATATATCCTGAAAAATAGGAATATTGATAAATACTTCGTAATATTTACTTAAAATTAATTTATTTATTTTGTAACTCTTTAATTTTAAAAATATTACATTCTTATTTTATCTATTTCTGCATATTTTTTATTGGGTTAAGCTCTAGTTTTGACTTAGAAGTTTTTATGTAATGTTTTAAATATGTAAAAGAAATTTTGTCTCAACTTAAGTAAATATAGATTTCCAATATTAATTCAAATAGATTCTAAAACTAGTGGTACATGTAAAAGTTTTTTAAAAAAAAAAAATGTTCAATGTTGTCACTCATTAAAACAAAAGTAATATCATCATGCTCTAACAATTGCCAAATGGACATATGTAATATCGAACCTTATAGTTATGCCACGCATGATTTCATTTGGGCATGTTTATACTTTCTTCTTTTTGGTCATCTTTGTTTTGGAAGTTTTCTAATTATTATTTTTTTTATGAGTTCTGGCAGTTTTCACAAAAAGAAAGCAGTATGGCCTAATTTAATATAAACCCAAAAAAACATATGGTAATAAAAAGCCGTTGAAGATATTTCCTTTCTAATAGTAAACTACTCTTTCAATTCTAAATATATTTTAAATATGAAATATAGTTTATAGTAAATTTAATATTTAGGGCTAGAGGTACTGATTGAATTTATCAATATCATATATGGATTTTTTTTTTTCTGGAGAATTACACTGTGTCATAAGGAACAGAAAAAATTACAAAAAAGTCCTGGAATTCCAATATAAAAAATGTCTCCTTGTTAAAATGACATTTACAGTTATAAATATGACATTTCTTATTGTTAAAATTTATGTAATTACTAAAGATTTTTTTTGATATTTTTTTTGTTCCTTGGGACTCCAATGTAATTCTTCTTTTTTTTTTTTGTTGAGAAAATATAAATATCTAGCTCTTCTAATTTAATTTAGGTTAAATGATAAGTTTGGTCCTTTATGTTTCCTTCTAGAATTCTTTGTCCCTTAAGTTTGTAAAATGCACGTTTAGTCCCTTAATATTAATATTGTTAGTATGACTTAACGGAAAATACAGATTCAACAATTTTAAACAATAACTGTGTAATTAAATACTGATCAAATATGCTTGTATGTTAGTATTTTAATAAATTAATATTTTAAATCCTATTAATTGAAAAATATTTAATCTTCTCAAACTTTTTTATGGGTTTTCACAATTTAAGAAGATTAAGTGTGTGTGTATTTTCAAAGAATATTAAATATTTTTCAATTAATAGGATTTAAAATATTAATTTCTTAAAATATAAACACATAAGCATGCGTGATCAGCATTTAATTGCACAGTCATCGCTTAAAATTGTTGAGTCAGAGTTTTCCGTTAAGTCAGACTAACAATGTTAATATTAAAGAACTAAATGTGTACTTTATTAACTTAAGAAACTAAAATGAAACCAAAGGCAAACATAAATGACGAAAAGTATCCTATACCCTTTAATTTATCTAATAAAGTTTTGAATGTAATCATGATTTAATTAATAATTTTTGGTATCACAGTGGGCGGGCGGTGAGATGATGTCTGGCAAGAATAGAGAAGTTTTAAAAATGCATTATAATTTAAATAATATATAAAATTTTGAATTCAAATATTTTTTTTGGACAAAAAACAAGATTTATTGACATATTTTGACTAATTTCATAACTGACTTTGGTGGCCCGGGTTCAGTCCTTCCAATGAAATCCAAAACTTTAATGTGAGTCAAGCGGCTGTTTTGACTTTTACTTCACAGCCACTTTGATCAGAGTATCATAGATCATAGTTTGCCCGTTAAGGGTGATCAACGGCTGAGATTGACTCGACTGACCATAACAGTTTCAAAACAAAGTGACCTGGGAGGGGCATGTTCAATTTTTAATTTTTAATTTCTATTCCATCCCTCTGTCAGTCTTATTATTTCAGCTATCTTTTCTTATTGTTAGGAGATTTAAATCTCCTTTAGTCTTCACTAAGAGTTAGAACTTTGAATTGTATTAATTTCTTTTATAAGATTTTATTGAGTTGTCTAGATATTTAATTTAATGTGTTTTTGTATATATTTTTTCTTTCGTTAATCTTTTTCTTAACTCTGTTCTCTATCACCGTCTTTCTTTCATAGAAATTATCTAGCATATCTTTTTTTTTTATTACTACTCTATTTTTTATTTTACTTATCATATTCAAATAAGAACATATTTAAAATAAGATAAAATATAAATCTTTTAATTAATTTTAACTGATTTTTTAAACTACGTAATCGGGTTATTAAACTTTTATATAGGGAAGTAATATTAGTATTTTGACAGACAAAACCAGCTTTAGTTTTTCTTCAAAAGATCAAAACAAACAGTCTAACACATCCAATCCGCACTATTCAATTTGAGCGGGATATAACTTGAGTTGATTAAACTATGTTTTAAAACTTGGATTATCAGTCAGATAATTACATATGTTATAAAACTGATAAAAATAATAAGAAGAAGAGCAGAGGTTCTAGAGAGATAAAGTAGAGAGATAGATTCTCATTTTCATTCAATCAATGAACAGTTACAGAAAACCTCTATTTATAGAAGAAAAATGGGACTTTAGTGTAATTTCTACCTCTGGGTCATTTGGTGTAGTTTTCCCCAAAAACCTAAACTATTCACTCACGGATTTCCTTCCCGTGAGTGATTGTATAATTGTGTGCGGGTCCCACCAAATAGTAAACTACTATGCGTGGTACTATGCAAATAGTAAATCACTATGCGTGGGTCCCATATCATCTTTTAATATTTGGAAACCGGGAGTCAATGGACATCCACATAATAAGTATATTCATAACACTCCCCCTTGGATGTCCATTTATGAATGTGCCTCGTTAAAAACTTTAACTAGGAAAAACCCAGTGGGATAAAAACCTAGCCAAAGAAAAGAGTACATCATCCATTGATACACTTTCTAGTGCTGCCTCATTAAAAACCTTTCTAGGAAAAACCCAGTGGGATAAAACCCAGATAAGGGAAAAAGAGTACAGCGTGTATCGTCTCCACCTCTTGATTACATCAGTGTTGCTCCCCCTGATGACTATATTGCTTCAATGTCTTTCTGAGCATATTATACTTTCTGTCATCAAATATTCTGTTAGAAATGCCCAATTTGATTGTTTATTATATACCTGCAAGATCTAAATCTGTCAAGTAAAGTCATAATAATCTTTTCATAAATATATATGTGCATATAGAAATTCAATAAATGTTTATTCAGATAATGATGCTATATGCACTATCATCTTGAGTCCTTTTGGGACATATGTGTTTCTGGCGTCTTATGTGCTTCTAGCACATACAAATATGTTGTGGCTCATGATCCTCATTATCATTCATTGCAGCATATGCTATCATAGATATTATTAACGTCGACTTCATTTTCAGTCCCATCGGATTTCATTCATAATTTATTGAGATCTCATTATATTCACATATATTAGGTACCTAGGTCTCTCTTGGACCACAATACACTTTTCTTGTAATATCTCTTCTGGAGATAACATCTCATCAAAAGATAACTCTTCTGGAGCTTTACTTAATTATCCTCGACTTAATCATCTATATTTTATAGCTCCTTTTCTCTTTTGAGGATTTTTATCTTTTAAAACCGATGGACCTGCAACGCTTCAGGAGTGCTTTATAACAATTCATATAGGAGCATTTGCAGTTGGGATATGTGACTTTGTCACTTTCTTTAGGTCAGTAAATGCTTCTGGCATTCGATTAACTAAACTCTGAAATTGAATTATCATTTTGAACTTTTAGTGCACAATTCCTTGTACGATGATCAATATGAGCCAATGATAATTCATTCTAGTAAATCTTTACCCAATCTGCTTATTTTTCTCCCCCTCATCAAATCATCAATTTTCTTTGTATATCCATCTATGTGCATTGTAATAGATTAATAATCATTACACATTTAAAACATTTCAAGATGGAATTAATCTGGCTCCTGACCAAAAGCCAATTATACGGGGAGAATTCTATTGGCTTATATAATTGCTGCAAATATACACAACATATAAATTTTGTTCTCATAATCATTGATCTATCCATTCATGGATACTTTAATACATTATTTCTGGATCATTCAATCTGGAAATTGCGCGCATAATATATTGCAAACTTCTGGTTGCAAACATCACTGCTAACTTTGCAAATTTATAATCTCATATGTAAACTTTCAATTTGATATATTTCCAGAGATCCATTTTCAATAATTAATTCCATCTGAGAACATGCAGCACATAATATATGACTCGGATGATCAAACAAGTCATGCCAACATTTCATATGATTTATCATCAAATCTAATATTCATTTTGGGGGAATCAACATAGTAACATTCACAAAGAATTATCACATAAATATTCACACTTGATATATATCATTATCATTCTCCCCCTCAAGTGTGAGACCTTAAAAATTAATTTATGGAATTTCCATACAATATTCCATGATAATAGCATATATGATATCTATTTCATTAAAATTCCACAGATTTCTAAATGCATTATCAATGCATAATTTTGTTACTTCTGGTAACAAAATTTCCATTTTCCAGAATCAACAAACAAATATATATTAAATACAAAATCATCAGGTGTATAATTGCAGATTCACGAGCGCAATACTGTGTAATCACAGGCGCATCACTGTGGAATCACAGGCGCGACAACTCAGATTGTCGTATACATATAAAGTCAAAAAGATTCCAGGCTCGTACTTTATAGGGAGCAAATCTGTAGAGATTTAACAGGACTACACAAATCTGCAGAGATTCAATAGGATTTAATTCAACTATAAATAGAGGAAGGCAAACGAACATGCCTCACAAACACTCAAGCATCTGATAATATCAACTACCAGATACTCACACATATTTCTCTAAATTCTATTGTCATGGCAGGACCAAGCAGTTTTATCCCAGTTTCTGATACATCCGAAACAGCATTACTTGATGCTTTGTTGTATGATGATCAGCATAACATGTCATTTACTTCTTTGTTATCTCCTAATCCCTTTGAAATGTTTATTCCTCCTTCTACTATTCCTCCTTCTGCTTCAAATGTACCTACTTCTCCCTCTAGAACAAGTGTTCTTCCTCAATCTACAAGGATTGAAGGTACAACTGAAGCAGGTTCATCAAGGAGGCCTGTTAAGAGGTGTAGAACTATGGCAGAACTAATGGAGTCTACCAATCCAGTTCAGCCAATAGTGTCGGCAGTTAATCAACCAGCATTCACTAGCCAGCAAACTATCATCAGTTTGCCAGCAACAACCAGCCCGACAACAACAATCAGCCAACCAACAACCACTAGCCAGCCAGCAACAATTAGCCAGCCAACAGCTACAAGCCAATTAGCAACTACTAGCTTATTGGAATGTAGTTGCTGTCATGTTTTACGGGAAATTATTCATACCAACGGACTTCAGTACCATAAACTTGAAGTTCACGGAAGAAGAACAGGTATGATTACCCATGCTGTTTTATTTGAAAAAGTACAGGATAAATCTTATAATACTGACAGGCTTCCAATGTTTGATTTCACAAAGAAAAATTTTGAAGAAATCAAACAATTTCTGACATAGTATTGTATAGATTTACAAGCATCAGGATATATCTTGATGTGTGATCCTGTATTAGCCTATCATGAGGTTCTCTGTGTTGGTTCGGAATGGGCTATAAATCCAAATGACCTCCATGGAAGTTCATTTCAAACCAATATTGAACACTCATTAGGCAAAGGAAAACAACCTGCAGTAAGTATACCCTATGATACTTCATCCCTTAACCAGGGTGAATTATATAGGTTATCTATGGAGCAAAGAGAAAGAATAAAGAAAACAACGCTCCATGATTTAAGAAATTATTTTCACTTAACCCTTGATGAAGCGAGTAAACAATTAAATATGTCTACTCACACCATACAAAAAATCTATCAAAAAGGAGGGTTAACTGAGTGGCCACACAAGAAGCTCAAGAAACTTATGACGCAAATCTCGATATTACGAAGAGCTTTGCCTCATCTGGATCCCATCTCAAGAGAAGCAAAAGAAGAAGACATTAAATATCTTCAGAATGAGATGATTAAAGTTTGTAATGATGTTGAGCCACTCGCAATTAAACTTTGTTGAAATAATATTTCCTTTTGCTTAATTATTTTGTTTATGAATATTCTTTTCTCGTATTTATAAAATTGTTATAATCATAGAAATCACATAACAACTATAATAATATATTTGCTTCATTCACTTCTGGGAATGAAGTTGGATAAAAATTCATGATCCATAACTCACTGATTTGTTTGATCATGGCAAGAAATTAATCCACAATATTGCTACTACAATAGCAAATTGAATATATTTATTTATAATATCAATCATGATCATACAATCCCTTGTCTCATAATTTAAGGGAATATTTAATGTCAAATATACAATTTTGAGGCCTTTATACAACTGATAACATACAAAATTTATGGATCAAATATTGTTTCATAATTTGTCTCTTGTTATCAGGCTAACTTGCCTCTTGGCTTCAGGCAATCTTGCCTATGAAATTAAGGCTATCTTGCCTCTTAGGCTCAAGCCAATTTATGCCTCATCTCTCAAGCCAATCTATGCCTCATATCTCTATGGCATTTTGATCTCATAATAATATATATGATCTTTTAACAGTTTATCTTCAAGATAAATAAAATATAAGCATAATAAAATAAATAGATGGAACCCACTAATAGTGTGGTTGCCATAAATAATAAGAAGGGAGAGGGATATATATATATATATAGCAATAAATAAATAAAATAAAATAAATGACTGGAAATAAACATGCTAGATTAATAAAAAGAAGATGAGATAGGAATGGTAGTAAACTCACAGCGAGACCTATCTCATCCAAAGATAAGAAAGAAGATGCATATGCAAATGTAAATAAATATATATATATATATATATATATATATATATATATAATATATAGAAAACGGTAAAATATAAAGGGAAGGGGATTTAAAGCAGTAAATAAATAATAAATAAATGGAGTCCACTATACAAGTGTTACCACCATGAAAAATAAAGCAGTAAATAATAAATGGTGCCCACTATACTAGTGTTGCTACCATGAAAGATAAATAAAGCAGTAAAGAATTAAAATAAAATAAATGGGGCCCACAAAATGTCACCACCATAAAAGATAAATAAACGCCACCATAAAATAAATAAATAGAGCCCACTAATAGAGACTAGTGTGCCTCCATGAAGAATAAATAAATGTAAAATAAAATAAATAAATGGAGCCCACTAATAAATAATGTTGCCGCCATAAAAAATAAATAAATGTTAAAATAAATAAATAGAACCCACTAGTAAATATACTAATGTGCTATCATAAAAGATAAATAAATGTTAGTAACAATAAAATAAATGTTAGTGACATAAAACTAAATATTAGTAAAGTCAGTATGGAGCTTAGTATAGCCACCATGAGATAAATAAATAAAGCAGTAAGTAAAGAATTACAAATGGAGCTTAATGACGCCACCATAAAATAAATGAATAGGAAGTGGGAAGAATATATAAACATAAATAAATTACTGTAAATAATAAAATATAAATTTACCGTGAATAGTAAAATTACTATTCACTATAAATAGTGAATAAAGTAAAATTACAGAAAGATTAATCTAGACTTCCATGTAGGAGTCAAATGAATAAAATGTAAAAATTACTGAAAAAGGGGTAAATTTACTGTGAATAGTAAATTACTATTTACCGTAGTAAAATAGTAAATAATCTCAAATCTTAACCATGGAACCCGATGTTAAAATAATCGGTAAGAATAGATATTTAATTCCATATAATGGTTAAGATCATCCCAGATAAATAAAATGGAAATATGAAATAGATGGTGAGAAAATCTTACCTTGGTAGAGTCTTCGTGCTGATAACGTGTTATAAAACTGATAAAAATAATAAGAAGAAGAGCAGAGGTTCTAGAGAGATAAAGTAGAGAGATAGATTCTCATTTTCATTCAATCAATGAACAGTTACAGAAAACCTCTATTTATAGAAGAAAAATGGGACTTTAGTGTAATTTCTACCTCTGGGTCATTTGGTGTAGTTTTCCCCAAAAACCTAAACTATTCACTCACGGATTTCCTTCCCGTGAGTGATTGTATAATTGTGTGCGGGTCCCACCAAATAGTAAACTACTATGCGTGGTACTATGCAAATAGTAAATCACTATGCGTGGGTCCCATATCATCTTTTAATATTTGGAAACCGGGAGTCAATGGACATCCACATAATAAGTATATTCATAACAATATATCATATTTTGTTCAAAGGTCTTTTCTTATGTGGGGTTGTACAAAAACATTCAAATTTTCAAATTTAAATTTAAAAGAATCACTTGTTTCAAAAACTAAAAAGTGATAATATTTGTTTAAACAAATAATAATCATCTTGAAAAGTGATTTTGTTTCAACATCAGCCTACAGGAAGATTGTCAAAATAAAAAAAATCTAAATTGTTCTATTATAAGAATATAAATGTCCAGCCACTACGGATAAGTGAATGTCTATGTAGGATCAATATAATCTCTAAGGAGTTTATAAGGGATTAAACCAAGGAGAATAAGGGTGTGCATGGTAACCTTCCCAGAATGAGTTTTTTTTCAATTTTTGTTCTCGGAAATAAAAATGGATGAGAATTGTGTTTGGTAAATCCGGTTTTTTTTTCTGTTCCCGGGCTAGACCGGTTTAGTTTTCTGTGCTGGGGAATAAAAAAAAGAAGCAGAAAATTTCTGCTTTTCTGTTCCAGGGCACAAAATCAGAATTATTTTCCTCCCCACCAATGCTCTTCCTAGACACAGAATCAAAAAAATTAAAAGCGTTAACAAACGTAATTCTAATTCTCAGAACTCTTCCCAGACACAGAATCAGAAAAAACTGTTTCATCTCAGAAACTGTGCTGGGGAATAGAATGGTTACCATGCACACCCTAAGATGACTAGATGATATTTATGGAGAAGATACCACAGAGCTTTTGGAGATCATTGTACTACACGAGAATGGCAAGAGCCAAATGAGTGGGTATGTGCACAGTGAAACTGAATGTAAAATAAATGAAAGGAATCTCTGTACCTTATAGGCAATCTTTTATTTATAGAGATTACCTAGGGTTTCGGGCTACTGCAGTGTCTGTTAGTAATGCACCTCCATGTTCAGATCATATCTGCTCCACTACCTGTACCATGCATGATTATAGAGGAATTAATATTTCACCTAATTAGGGGGATTCTATTATAAAATCTCTCTGTTGGGCCTTACTTTCTGTAGCCCATTTCGCTAGTCTATAATATAAATAAACTTAGATCAATTTTAGAAAAAAAAAAGAAGAAAAGAAAAAAACTTGGATGAAAAGGATAGACTTGTAACATAAACTTGCATGCAATCGCGTTATGATTTGATTCTTAATATAAATAATTTTTTTTTTATGTCTCAAAATTTAAACTTATATTTTCTTTTTCTATCGCTACTAAATACATTTCTTTATTTTAATTATCACTCACTCATAAATAATTCTCTTTTATTTAATCATTTATTACACATTCATTCTCGTATTTTATATTCTCTCTTATATTCTTACTTATTTTCTCACTTATGCTTTTTTCATAAATAAGAGCATATTTTAAAAAAGTGACAGTTTTTACAGATTTATTATCCTAAACTAATGTTAACCGTGTGCCAGTTGATTTTGTACAATCAGAAAAAAGGATAGGAGGAAGTAATTATTGAAATATATAATCTTAAACATTAATCCATCATTTTTATTTTACATATTATTAGGATTTTTTTTCAACAATAACTCTTTTTTTAATAATCTTATTGGCAGACATTTTCAATTCAACATATTAACCTATCGATCAAATGGTAAACTAAAATTAGGGGGAAAAATTAACATGAGAGAACTAAAAATCTATGTACGAATAACAAAATATCAAATATAAAATTCCATAGTTTGACTGTGACTGTGAGAGCAAGTGGTGCAACGGGGCCAAGAAATTGGTTTTTTAAATATGGGTTAAGGTGTAAAAATACACATATGTTTTTCCTCTAGGAGTGTCCAGCACCATATGTTTTTTTTTTGTGCAAAAATACACACGCCGTCAAGTTTTAGGAGCAAAAATACCATTTCCGTTAGTTGACCGTTAACTGACCATTAACCATGGTGAAATTACCTTTTTACCTTTAGTTTAAAATAATTAAAAAAGAAAAAGGGTTAAGGGTAAAAGAGTAATTTCATCATGGTTAACGGTCAACTAACGATTAGTTAACGGTCAACTAACGGAAGTGATATTTTTGCTCATAAAACCTAATAGCGTGTGTATTTTTACACAAAAAAAAACATATGGTGCTGGGCGCTCCTGGAGGAAAAACATATGTGTATTTTTACACTTTATCCCTTTAAATATTGTCAGTTCACGTGCGCGGGTTCAAACTTGTACAATGGACAAACGGAGGAGCTTTTGGACGCTCAATTAGGTTTCGCCATAAAGCCACTTGCCCCGGTGTTTATTTTCGAACACACCTGAACCACCGCAGTTTCATGATTTTTTTTTTAAATTGAGATAATTTTTTTTAAACATACTTAATTCGTAAATTTTTAAAGCTATTTTTTAAAAATTAATCCGAGATCGTTGATTAGGTGATCTAGCTGAGTTATGTCCGGATAGGTCCCACTCTCCATCTACCACTAGTGAAGCATGCAACATGCAAGAATCGATATTTATGTAAGTGGACCAGGTCTGTTTTGAAGTTCCTCAAATTCTAGGTTTTATATAAATTAAGATAAAACTCTCATCTCATACTTACCCTGTACTACGTAAAACCTAGATTTTAAAAGGTTTCTAAACATTAGAAACTCGTTTTCAGGACTCAGAAACATAAACATGAGCTTAGTTGACTCACACTTTTTAACATACATGTTCGTGATCCTTGTTTTTTGATTTTTTTTCCCAGCATTTTTTAAAATTTTTGGATAAGCACATAAACAATCTTTCTCGTATTTAAAACTTTATTATTTTTAATGAACTCTTCAGATAGATAACCCAGGTGTTTTAGAAAATATAATCCATATTACATGAGTAATACTCTTCCAGATCTTCCTATTGATAAGTCGTCAATACTCTTACTTATAATTCTTCGTAGCCTTGTTTTTTCTTTTAAAATATATATAATTTGTGCATGAAAAGTTTTTATTTTTTATTGGGGAAACAGCTTATTTGGGGTAAAGAAAAATGATTGGGATATTTACGAGAAAGGGGTTGCTTAGAGGCGTTAATCACGCCTCGTAATGAGCTTCATTTTATAAATTAATATTTCCCGTCACTCTCACCCCTATTTGTGCCCGCCATCTGTTTCTGATGTGACCGACCATTGGGATGATTATGGGCACGATTGATCCGACGGTCATTTTTCCCCAAGCTCCTATTTTTATTTTTTTGCATAAAAAAGGGAAACAGTCAGACACATAAATAAAAACATTTTCCTCTTATTTTTCAATTAGGTCAAGTACACTTTTAATCATTTTTTTGGTTGCTATTCAGAGCAATCTGGATCCGACCCGGGTCGCGCGCCTAGTTATGGTGGGTGAGTCTCCCAGCGGGGTTTTTCTGCATTCACAAGGCTTGAACTTGAGACTTTGCTTAAGAGACATAAGCCGCTTACCACTTGTGTCAACCCTCGTTGGTATTTAAGTATACATGAGGTATAATTTTTATTCCTTAATTTTATAAAATATATTTTTAGTCCTATAATTTTAATATCGTTAATGTTACTAACAAAAAATACTGACGCAAGAAACTTAACTGATGACTATGTAAGTTTAATTATAGATTGTGTAATTAAAATCTATTAATTTAAAATTTAAAATATACATTAATTTGAAAACTATCTAAATCTCTGACGAAACAGTCATTATCAAAACTCTGATTATATTAAAAAAATTAGTTTAAGAATCTAAATATATTAATTTAATAATTTAAATATCAAAATCTCGATTTCATTTACAACAATTTGTTAGTTTATTTCAGTTTAATAATCTAAATATATTATATTAAAAAAATTAAAAATTAAATATATTATGTCAGATGCACATTTATCAGTTGAGTTTGCTGCGTTAACATTTTCTATTAGGAATATTAACAGTGTTAAAGATACAGGGCTAAAAGTATATTTTATGAAGTTAAGAAACAAAAAATATTTCTCATGTAAGAGTTAAAGGACTAAAATTATACGTTTTTTTTTTTCAATTTGATGATAGATTTTTATTCAACTAAATCTGTTTTTCGTGTATTACACCGAATATAAGAAAACAGCCACGTCATATTTTATAACTTCATATCATGTAAAAGCTATATTATATATTATCAATTTATTTATTCCAGTGTATAAAATATGTGTGTGTGTCAATTTAAAATAGTAAGTGCATGAATACACATATTCATTTGGTAATACAATTAGAAAAACAAGATAAACGGGGATCAAAATCAAATAAAGTTGTTATAATACAATAATTTCCTCTAGAACCAATCTAGAATAAGTTTTAAATATGACTTTAGTTTTAATTGTATCAAGAGAATTTGATATATATATATATGTTTACTGTATGAAATCCATCTTGTCATCACCGCTAAATGTGATTTTAATCAATTATATATTAATTACTTTTACAAAAGCACTCGAAAATAATGATTTGATAAGTTTTAATCATGAGTTTTGCGGTACAAATTCAAAACAAAAGTTGATCAAATGGCGGCTAACGAGAATAGGGATTGAAGAGGTCAAAAAGGCCTTAGAATAAATGGCATGGTAATTAGTTTGATCTTGTGGTGTCCATAGTGTAATGCTTATCCTGGTTTTATTGTTATATTTAAAGCTAGATTAGGTCTTTCTTTACTAATAAAAGTTTATTAGAAAAGCATCTTAAGTCTTCTTTTTATGAAAGTCTCATCTTTAATGAAAGACAAGAAAAAGTGAAAATATTTTTTATGAAATAAATAAGTACTATTTTATAAGTTATTATTAAGTAATTTGAATTGATTTCATATTATATCAATAATGTGAATATATCTCAATTTAAAAGGAAAAATAAAAAATGCACTATTTTGACAATCAAATTAATAAGGGTATTTTTCGGCCTCACAATAAGATATTTTATCTGATATTACAGGTGGTGCAGATTTTTTTTTTTTTTGGGAATACACCACATTTATCTTACTGCTATATATATAATTGAAACATTAAAAACATTACATTACCCGTATAAAATGAAAAAAATATATACTATTTATGAGTCATGATACAAATAGTCAAATACTGATTAAATATACCATAAATGATTGTTAAATTTTAGGAAAAATCATGTAAACAATTTTTTTAAAAAAAAAAGTTCGTATAATTTCCAACTAGGAATATGCTATAATATGCTTAAAATTTCATTGTAAGTTTAACTTTAATAACTATTCTCTCTACTTTTTAATATAAGATATATTACTTAATTTGATTAGATTAAGGAAATTGATTGAATTAATTAATATAACATGTATTTTTTAAAACACCATAATTATTTTTCTCAATTTCCCTCTTCCCTCTTCCCTTCATTATTATTGAGGGAGCAATAACATGGACAAATATGGAAAAAAAAAATGATCAATATTAAAATTATATTTCACATTTAGGATAAATACTCATTCCTTAAATCTATCTTACATTAAGAACCAGAGTGAGTATATTGATTAACAACTGTATTTAAGTTAACAATCGTGTCACTCCCAGTGGAAGGAACTTTGACTAATTAAGTATGGGCTCAAAGAGTAAGCAGAGGTACTCATGAATTGTCTCAAGTAAAGTTCTCGGAGCATTATGAGTAGTGTAATCACTTAAATATTATTGGTATCACCTAAGAGGAAGAGAGATTTCTTATTCTTAAATTGTGGGTGAATCCAACCTCTTTCCTAAAATTCTCATATATTAAAAAAAAAACTTAAATTTTATGAGCCAATCTTTACCACCTGGACCAATTTGTCTGGGATATTTTTTTTTTTAATATGAATTTTGTCTGGGATATTAAACTTATTGAACGTGAATGACTGAGTGGCAGGGTCACTACTGGTGTCCACGGAGTATGTGAGAGTTAGGCCGACACTTGACCTTAAAGCAATAAGACTACAAAGTAGACACGTCACTCCATATTTATACTGGATGGTCCATGTTTCTAAAGATAGGTTGGAATTAATTTTCATAGATAAATTAAAGAATTTAAATAAACTACTTAATCATATAATATGTTGTGTATTTTTAGATTATATATCAATTTAAAAGGTAGGCAAGATAAATTAAAAGAAATGAAAAATATAAATATTTTAAAATAATTTAATTAATTTTTTAATTTCTCAAAAAGAAAAAAAAAAACCACTTTAGCCCATATTTAGATGAGAGTATTTACCGACATCATTCCCATACCCACAATTGAAGCCACTAAAAGGATGCTGTTTCTTTACCTCAGCTCCACCACTTGCCCTCACTGTCTTCTCTCCTTCAAAGCAGGCGCAAATATATACATCATGTCTCTTTAACTCACTCCACTCCTATCCAATCCATTCACCTCTCATATCTTATCATTCATCTCACATCACTTTCACAACTCCCCATCCTCGTGGTGACTTGGAAACCCATTGATTGATCATATATGTTGTTTTTGCTTTCAGACTAAAAGAAGTTTTGGTAGTGTACACTACTCCACTCCAAGCGCTTCATTGAAATATTGGAACCCTTCTTTTGTTTTTTGTTTTTCCAAGTCTTTGGACCACTGTATCCTATTATGATGATTATAATGAGTTGAAAGGAGAGCTCAATAATAGACTACCCGCGCCCAAGAGAAGGATGACCTCTTGAATTTATAAGTTATCACCCATGGTACTTCATTCAGCGTCTTTGCCCGTCAGAACTCAGAACCCTCCTTGGTAGCTCTTTTGGTGAGCATCGAGCTCTCAATCAAAGTATCAATATGATAATCATAAGGCGGATAGACTAAAGAAGAAACCTTTGAAGCTACAAGTCATAACATTGCCACCAACATTTTTTCTGAAACCCTTTTATATTCATATTAGGCACAGTAGTTCAGAATAAATCAAATCTATCATGATTGGTTTATATACTTCTCAGTTTACAAGGAAAATTGACTTTTAAGAGCTTTGTGACAGTGATGTGAGACTATGCGCCTGCATAAAACTGATCAATAACAGTTCGGACTATCAAAGGTATCCTCACTTGATGCGAGCCATCTTCCCAGAACAGATACCCAAACGAGAAACCACCTTCAACCTTAATCTTGGACGACAAACTAACCTTAAATTTCAGTTTCTTTCTCGTAGTATCGAACTTCAACACTGGGGGTTCAACCGTCACAGAAACTCCGATCGGGGCAACAATACGTGCAACGTAGGTAGATTCCACTGGCCCCACGTTCGTGACTGTTCTCGACACAGTCAAAGGTTGGTTACTATTCAGCTCAGGGATGGTAATAGAAGGGAGGTTGAGATTGAGCAAGAACTTGGGAGTTTTACGGCACTTAGTGGGAGATCTCGTCATTAAGGTTATGGCAGTGTTGTTGTAGCCCAGAGAACAGAGGAAACGAACATAATCTGAGGTTCCTAAGTCGTATATGAGACCAGGATTCATGACTTTGTTGGGATCAACGTGTCCCCCTCCATAGTCAAATGGATCAGCCTGCTTGTGTGGAGCTCCCTCTGCTCCAACATATAGGTTGTACTCATTTTTCAACGAAGCTGCACATTCATGAATGAGTGAAATAATTAACCCCTCGCTTGAATAGCTTTTAGAATATTAGATTTTTTTTTAACGGTTAGGTTGCAATTTTGCCTAGGAAGCAAACCACTAAGAAGCCGTTATTCTGGAAGTTTTTCAATGAGTAATTTTATTTAGGAAGTAACCAAAATGTAGCAATTTTGTTACTTTTATATTTTATGGTGAGCTTAGTTTTTTATTAGTTAAGATAAATTTGCTCTTCTTTTAATACTTGACAAAATCTCTCTTCAAAAAATTTCCAAATACTAGTGCTCCTTAATGGTTATTTTCAGGATAAAATTGCAGGCTTAAACCCTTTTTATAATATCACCTGTAGTGATGAGGGCAGATTTGATCGCAGCAGGAGACCAAGTAGGGTATATAGATTTGAGAAGAGCCACAATGCCAGAAACGTGAGGGCAAGACATTGAGGTTCCTGATTCAATCTTGAAGTTAAGAGGATCAAATCCATTCGTAGTCGCATGATCAGAGGAAGCAGGTGACCATGCTGCTAGAATAGCAACTCCAGGAGCTGCAATGTCTGGCTGCACATACATATATTAGAATATAAGAGTCTCGCATCGACTAACTAGAGAAAGGATTGAAGGTATATAACGTCAAGCTTTTTTCAATACATATAGAGCAAGAGTATGAGAACCTTCAACACTGAAGGAGACAAAGAACTTGGTCCTCTCGATGAGAAGAATGCCACTTCTGGAGATATCTGTTGTCCCACTATTGTTTTGGACTTGCTGAACTTCACCACAGGATTCCTGCTACATTCCCCATTAAAAATTCGTTTAGCTTTATTAATCATTAAAAATGGTTAGTAACATAATTATTAATTTAATTATAAGGACATAACAAGGTGACCAAATAGTAAGAACTAACCTTGTAGTTGACATGTATGAGAGTATTGATGTTGCAGTGATGAAGTCAACTTGGACAGAGGGAATTCTCCAAGACAAAGAAACATCCTGAGTAGGAAACTGAGCAAATATGAGACCAGAACCTTGGACTTCCATAACGGTTCTTATAGCACCCATGGCTGATCTTTGAGAACCAGATTGGAAACACACAATTGCTTTTCCTTTAGCTAATGTTGCATTCAGACTTCCTGTTTCACAGCTTCTGCGCAAAATATATACACGGTTCTATGTCATACTCATTTCCTTCTTTTATATGATGAGGACCTGATTTTTCTTAATTCTTAATGCTGAGAATCTGAATTCATCATAGGCTTTGTGTTCTACCTTGCGCTTTCTCCATCCGAATCTTCAGATGCTATGTCTCCTCCGTACACAATGGGGTAAAACTTGTTCACGTCCTTCCCTGTATATAAACTCTGACCCTATATAAGGAAACAAAATAGTATTTTGTTCTGGGTCTGCACACTCACTGCAAAAGTTATAATACTATGAAGCAAGCACACTTGTGAATTGTGACCTCCATTTCCAAAAACTAGATTATATCCATAAACAAGATACACATTTAAATGAAAACTGAGTATATTTTGCATCTGTGTTTAAAAAGCCTAAAACATTTCTACAAGACCTGATAGGACATTTCTATTAGATTTCAGTGAATTAGGTATATATTAGGCTTATCTTTCTATCAAAATAACTTATATTAATTTGATAATATTTACTATTTTTGAATCTCAGGCGCCTCAGGTTCACAATCTTCAATCTTCAATTTTTCTTGTTTTTTATTTTTTTCTCCTTTTTTGTGCGTCCTGTACCGAATAGCGCTTTAGATACCATATTAGCTTTTAGTGAGTCAAATATATATTAGTTCTCTCTTTCTATCCAGATAACTTGAGCCATTTTGATAGGACTTACCTCAAGGCTACGTACCAAATGAATTGATGTGGGCCTTCATGTATTAAAAGAATTTCAAAGATGAAGCCCGTACCTGTAGGGTTTGATTGTTTCCCAAGGTAACAAGAGAAGGAAATGCTCTATCAAGAGTGCTAGCAGCTACAGTGATAATCCAAGGGGCAGTATTTATGACAGTTTGAGGGTAAGGCCCAGAATTGCCACCAGAACACACCACAGAAACTCCTTTAGCCACAGCATGAAAAGATCCAATGGCCAACATGTCGTCAACATAACCAGGAAGTGGAGGAGGTGATCCCAAAGACAAAGAAATAACATCAACGCCATCAAGTATTGCATCATCAAACGCTGCAAGAAGATCAGCTGAGCTGCACTCTCCATCAGACCAGCAGATTTTGTAGACGGCTATGTGAGCTGATGGAGCACCTCCTCTTGCTGACCCTTTTGCTAGTCCCATCATGCTTGCATTCTCTACTGTTACCCCTCCTGCTGTTGATGACGTGTGAGTCCCATGCCCCGATGCATCTCGTGCGGATAAGAACTCCGATCCATCGCTCGTGTTTAATTTCCCGAATTCAGCTTCGTAGCCTCTGGAATACCAGCGAGCTCCAATGATTTTCCTGACATGACATTTGACCAAGTTATTGAGTAGGAATTTTGGTTAACATTTTACTCAAAGATTTGGTTGGTAATTGAAGATTATGGCACCACGAGATCTATGCAGCTGACCCATCTAGTGGGATGAAGTTTGTCATTGTAGGACATGGCAGCGTTACAAAATGACACTGATATGTGTGGCAAAACATGTAATATTTTGTACTTGTGTGTAATTTGAAGCCAAGGCCTTAAGTTGTGCCTCATGTAAGTGTTGGATATATGTAATTTGTATGTTGTTTATGATTTAGGAGGACCAGACAAATCATTATCAGTAAAAAATTATTGAAGGGAGCCAAATAATGAATAAGAAAATTAGTCGTATGTATATATAAAAGTTCTTCTATGACGCGGTTAAGGATGTGGAAAGGACTTAAAACGCAACAAAACTCATTATAATCGCAGATTTGCTCGCTCACTTGCTTACTTTTGGAGCCTATTAGCCCAAAGCTAAATTTTTTGTAGGTTTGACTGTTCACTTAGTCCATCTCTTTTGTTGCCATGCCAAAGAAGAGAAACAAGAACCTAACAAGATAGAAATCTTTACAAGTAACTTATGAAGCTATGTATGGTCAGACTCAAGTTCACTGTATTGGAATTTGAGTTTATTGGCCCAAAATTAAACTCCATCATTAATCACTAAGTTGGATGAATATGCTTCCAGACCTACCTAACTGACAAGAAGATTGAATTTGGAGCCCCTTGGATGTTTAAATTTAAACAGTACTACTTCCATTTACGCTACAAGAATAGTATCAAACATTAAAAAAGCGATTAAGAAGGATGTTTTAAACCGACCTGTTGCAGTGGGAGTGGTTGAAATTTTCTCCTGCTTGGCATATGCCACGCCAACGAGAAGGTGGATTATCCATATGCTCATCCCTAAAGCTCTCTGACTCAGGCCATATGCCTGCAATTCCAACAATGACAACATCACAATCCTCCTTAGTCATATGCATTGGTTAAGAACTATCAAACATCGAGACTTCAACATATCTATGTTATGTTATGAGCGCAAGTCCAAAGGGGAGCCCATTTAAAAAAAAAAACTAACTTATAAATTACACTTCATTCATGAGACTCGTCGATGTCGATGTGGGACTCATAACAGTTTGTGTAATAAACTCTCTTTATAGGAACTCACATTACATATGTTACGGCACTTTAAATTATATAGAGAGACGTCAGATTATGTTATGTCTAAATGTTTTGAAGTTGGGACCTTTGATACTGACCAGTGTCCAAGATACCAATGATAGTGCCTCTGCCGGATTGACTCTCTGAGAGAATTCCATTCATAATATCTGGCTTTACACTCAAGAAATCCCAGCTTCTCGTTGTGTGCACACTTAGAATTCTGTTTGGAATTACACGAATAACTCCTGGAAAATCTGCATTGATTAAACTGTATTAAATTTGTTGGGAGAAAAGACCTTACATATTCTGTACTTAAAGATCGTCCAAGGAAGGAAATTCAAAGTACACCAGATCATTATTATAAAAAATTGAAGACTGCTTCTTTAAAGCGTGAAGGAATCATAGGCTTTAATGTAAGACTTTTAAATCTCCAACGTGGACCCCAGCCTTAGGCAGAGACTGCACCAAACCATCAGAACGCGTATTCAAGTGCTTTCCAAATATATGCAAAGCAAGCATATTTAGCCAGCGGGTTCTTCAGTATGATGATAAGTAATAATACAACGCATATATGGAAAGTCTTATTAATTGTTCAAAATTACATGTCATAAACATCACTATCATCCTCATTGCTCTGGAACATGTCACAAAAGCATTTATGGGCCAATTAATGAAGCCAACAAGAAAGCCAGACACTATACCAGTCTGCTTTCAACAACTTCAGTTTCGTACTTAATTCCCAGACAATAGAAAATTGAGTGAAAAGTATTTTTTTATGCTATTGGTCTTCAAATGCTGATATATGAATCCAGACATTGTTATACCTGCAATAAGTTTGGCTTGAGACTGACTTAAAACTGCGGCAAATCCTGAAAACCCATGCTTGTAGCTGTACAAAATGGAGTCCCTAGCAGCTCTTTCGCTGTTAAGAATGATAAAGATAACAGATTATCAAATTCTATTTGACTGTTAATACTAGAACATGCCGAGTTGTAACAAGCTTAAGTTGTTAAAAGCTAGTTGTTGGAGTTAGGGAACTAGCCCCCTTTTTCTGAGGTAGTCCTCCCGAAATGAGACTCATAACAATGAGTGGCTCCACACTACGACGACTCTCAATGAAAATGCTATTGTAACAGAAAGAAACAAGTACTTAGGAGAACCACACCCTGAAAACTAACTATTAGAGCTGGGGAATTGAAGGCCAAGCCCTTCTTTTTAAGGTAGCCCTGCTCATGTAAGACTCGAGAGACTCATGACAAGTCGATACTAGTATCTATGTTAGACAAAGAGCAGGTGGCTAAACTCTGCAAATGTGTTCCTTTAATATATTTCTGTCAACGTAATTAATTAAGCATGGCGATTAACTTGACTTGAAAACAGAATAAGAGAGAAAGATTACTGGTAGCTTGATACTGGTTATTGTCAATCATTTTTCTGAAGAAAAGAAAATCATCATACAAAAGGAGAAAGGGATTGAAAACCTTCCAAGGATGTTGGACAGTATGCTAAGGTGAGAATCTTCAAGAAGGTCTTGTTCATTGTGGTTCATGCTTCTGTGCCCCAAATACACAATATGAACCTGCAGGGCAAAATTGAAGAAAGAAGATATATGGGAAGAAGCAAAAAAACTGAACCTGCTGCTTAAGAAAATTTAGCGAGAAAGAGAAAACCCAGAAGAAGAAAGCCAAGCACAGAACCAAGAGGAATCAGATGAACTCACATTGCTTGAGTCAGAAGCCCCAATAAAACAAGATCCAAGCAGAGCAAGAAGCATCAAACTCATGCTTAAATCCAAAGCGCAAGCCATGAGAGTTTAAGAAAACCAGAACGAGCATTCAAAAAGTTATGGCGCTTATGGCATACATCAGATAACTTAGCTAGCCTTGATTTGTTTTGTACTCAGTGGAGAGAGAGAGAGAGAGAGAGAGAGAGCGAAACAATCAGGGTCAACGCTGGATTATATATATATATATATTATTGTAAACTCCAAAAAATGATTTGATTTATGGATAAAGATATGGGAAAAGGACCTTATCGAAAAGATATGGGAAAAGGAAGCCCCACACCTACATGCTCCACTAGGATCATTAATGGCTCTAGGCTATTGCTTTTACTTTAGGCTCTCCAATTATTGATATTTTGGAATCTTGGGATCCATATGAGGTTCCGACTGAGGGGGCAGTTTATGAGACCCTGAACCCCAGATGTGAAATCAGTACGTAACAGATGGGCATTATGTTAATGGAGTATCTTCAGGATAAATCTTGTTCTATTGCGTTGACTTTTCTGTTCACCTTAGGGCCAGTAGCCCAGTACTTGGTGATGTCAACTCCATGCTTTTTTGCTTCCTTTTCACAATGTAAATTTTAATTATGAGAATGAACTAAATCATAATACTGCTATTATGGCCTTTTTTTTTTTTTAATGTTCTTTTTTAAGAAACTATTTACTAAAATATCCCGACTTTGAAACTATTTTTCATTATGCCCTTCTCTGAAAACATATTCCCTCTCTGCCCCCATTTAGTCGACTAAAACAGAGCTTTAGTTGACTAAATGTCGAACCTCTTTATTTTGAATTTTGTCGACATTTAGTCGACTAAATGTCGTAGGGTTCAAATTTTTTTAAATTCCCCCGACATTTAGTCGACTAAATCCCAAGATTTAGTCGACTAAATGTCGACAGTAGGCTTTTTTAATCTATCACAACCAATTTTCCTTTATTCTTTAATCTTTTTTCTCAATATTATCTTTTTATTTATCTTCTTTATTTTGTATTATGAATTAGATAATATAGGAATTAGTTAGTTAGTTTAGATCATATTATTTAGGAACAATTTAATCCAAATCCTATCTTTCTGATTTTCCCGATATTATATTAGAAGAATAACTTCTTATATATTTATTTAGTTATACTGATATATAGGTAATTTATCCCTACTATCTCTCAATATCTTTTTTGTTCGTATATTTGAATTTAAATGCACTAATTTGTTAAACTTTGAGAAAAAAGCTGGGATTGTTATCTTCAACACAAAATACAAAATAATAATAATAATAATAATAATAATAATAAACAATTACCAGTTTTTTGTATTTTGTGTTGAAGATAACAATCCCAGCTTTTTTCCCAAAGTTAAACAAATTAATGCATTCAAATTTAAATATACAAACAAAAAAGATATTGGGAGATTGTAGGGATAAATTACCTATATATCGGTATAACTAAATAAATATATAAGAAGTTATTCTTCTAATATAATATCGGGAAAATTAGAAAGATAGGATTTGAATTAAATTGTTCCTAAATAATAGGATCTAAACTAACTAACTAATTCCTATATTATCTAACTCATAATACAAAATAAAGAAGATAAATAAAAAGATAATATTGAGAAAAGGGATTAAAGAATAAAGGAAAATTGGTTATGATAGATTTAAAAAGCTTACTGTCGATATTTAGTCGACTAAATCTTGGGATTTAGTCGACTAAATGTTGGGGGAATTTAAAAAAATTTGAACCCCACGACATTTAGTCGACTAAATCCCAGGATTTAGTCGACTAAATGTCGACAGAGGCTCGACATTTAGTCGACTAAAGCTCTGTTTTAGTTGACTAAATGGGGCAGAGAGAGAATATGTTTCCAGAGAAGGGCATAATGGGAAATAGTTTCAAAGTCGGGGCATTTTGGTAAATAATTTCTTAAAAAATGGCACTTTGGGAAAAAAGCCGGTATTATGTAGGTATAAAATTTGCAGAGTACATATATATTTTTAGTATAAAAATATAGGAAAAACATTTTTTCATGTCACACACACATGAAATGATGAGACCCCCCACACACATATATATGAATTCATATATATATATATATGGGTTCCACCATTTTATGTGTGTGTAAGAATTTTTCTTCTTCTCATATAACATAAAAAAACCAAAGCCCAAAAATTTATTAGGTCTTTCTCACCAATAAAATATTTAATTATTATTTTTCAGTTTTCATATTATTCAAATCTCAGCCCTCAGACACAAGAATAAGTTGGAAGTATTGCTCAACTCATAAGTCATGCATACGGTTAGTGCCATGCTCCAAGAAAAAAGAAACTAATATATTCAATAGAATCTATGAGTTGTATGTATTAAAATACATAAAAAGGTTTACAAAAGAAGTGAGTTAATGCATAAGATATGTTATAAAAACTGGCAAACAAAATAATCAAAATGAAATGCAATATAATAACTAGTTTTATCTCACTAAATAGGGTTGACTACATAAATCACATGACTCAATTATACTTTATTAGCTAAATCCTTATTAATAAAAAAAAATCTTGTTTAAAGGCTTAATTGTACGTTCTATTCAATTTTCCTCTCCCATTTTCATGAAACTCCAATACTTTGAGAAAGTTTGTCTACTCAACTACACATCTAGAAAATGTTTGGTCAGAAAGTGACACTGAGCGAAGAATACATCTCTTTTTACTTAGTGAAGTTACTGACATTGTTTTTGTGGTTAAGGATGTGGAGAAAAACATTTGCTTCATCAATTATAAGTTTTACGTTTCTTACAAGATCATTTAAAATCTTGTTTTGTAGGCGGTCATTCCTTTATAGAGAGAATTTTTAATTTTCAGAAAGTAATTGAGGACGAACCTATAATTGGGCAAAATTTCTTGAAATTTAATTTGTTTATAACATACAATTTAATTATTTAGGGAAATTTGCCCAATTAATATATATATATATAAAAAATTGTCAGTCTGGGGAACTGTGCAAGTATATTGGTAAATTAGGACATTTTGTGGCGCCACTTGTGTGGCGCTACCACGTGGAATGCCACAAGTGGCGCCACACGTGGCAGTGCCACTTGTGGCGTGCCACATAAGTGGCGCTAGCATTTTAAAAAAAAATTGAAAACTGCAGAGCGCGTCAACGTCCTACAAAAAACTGCCTCAAGGGCAGCTTTATTAAATATGCCCTTGAGGCAGCTGTAAAAATGTAGGGGTGTGAAAAATTCACGCCCCTACAGTAATTTATTTTAAAAAAATAAAATCTTCTATATAAACTCATCCGATCTCACACTTTGGACACACACACCAATTCACACATATACATACATCCGTAGAAGCAGAAGGAGAAACGAGAGAAAATCAGTTTCCATAATTTTCATCTTCATCCACTTCTTACACTTTCATTTGTTCTTTTAATCACATTTCTTTGTTTCATTGCTTATATACATTGTGTTTCTTCTTCTGATTTGTTGCAATTTGTGTTGTGGTTTGTTTTATCTGTAATTTTTTTCTTCTTGTTCATTTTATAAGAAAAAAAATGAATCAGATTCGTGGAATTGTATATTATAATGGTGCTAAAAATATAGGTGCAGACGGATTGACCTCTGAAGGTGAAAAACGAGCAAAGTATATTGTTCGAAGTATGTCATTTGTAGATTTAAATGAAAAAATCCGTTGGAAGCTAAACCTGCAACAAGAGCAGGTAATATCTTCAATGACGGTTAGAGTTCCTATTGGAGACGGCAAATATGCTGGTATTGAGATAACCGATGATGAGGATTTGGGAATATTTTTTGAAACATTTGAGGAAAGTCCTATGAACAAATTTACTGAGTTCTATGTGAATATTAAAATGTTAGAGGAGGGTGTACCAATATCGTTTGCTGGACTCCACCTTGGTAATGAGTCCTCATATATGGCTTATTCTGGGACACGTCATCCAACACAATCTACCATTACGCATGGAGAAGAAAGCGACTATTTGGTAGATAAACCTGACAACGAGGATGAGCAAGAGGAAGAAGATGAAGACACATTATTGGCAAATGACATTGATCATAATGATAATGATACAGATGATGAAGACCATGGTAATGTCATGCCACAACAGATTAGCATGTTACAATCATCAGGTTAATTACGGAGCTGTATTACTTTATATATTTTTTTTTAGTTGACATGTTTTCACATAAATTGTATTATTTTTGAATTTGCAAATATTACATCATTTTGGAGCCAGATTCCGCATTATGACGTTATTCATGATGATTACCCGCATGAGAATATATTGGATGTTGAAGGCTTGGGCCGGAGACTGTGGGCGAGAGGGGACGCATTATATGTGAAACAAGAATTCGAATCCAAGAGTGATGTCCAGATCACAATAAAACATTATTGCATGAAGGTGCATCATGAAGGAACAATGGTTGAGAGTAATACAACCATCTTCTCAATGAAATGTCGAAATCATGAACAAGGTTGCTCTTGGAGAGTAAGAGAAATGAAGCCGAAGAATGGCAATACTTGGAAGGTGACTAAATGGGGTGGGAACCACACTTGTGTGAGCACACCTCTCTTCCAGGATCACACACAACTTGATTCTAAAATAATATCTGATGTTATAACCGGTACGATGCACAATTCTATTTATCCTAAAGTGAATTTATTCTTGTTTGTTAGTGAACATAAATAAGTATCATTATTTACAATTCTTGTGATTGGTTTTGCAGACATGGTCGAGGAAACCCCTTCGGTACCTGTGGCCCTGATACAAGAAAGGGTAACCGGAATGTATAGTTATCATATTTCTTA
The DNA here is from genome assembly GCA_037074495.1 of Acacia confusa. NCBI lineage: Eukaryota > Viridiplantae > Streptophyta > Magnoliopsida > Fabales > Fabaceae > Acacia > Acacia confusa. Next base: position 36,754,314 of record CM073502.1, on the reverse strand, counting down.
CACAAAGGCATGGATTGCAAAACAAAAGGCAGTGGCTAAGATATATGGTGATTGGGATGTCATCTGGGTCATAGACATCTCCCTACCATTGGGCGGCTCGCCTCACCCTTAAGGCATCACAATCTCCTTCGTTCCAAACAACTTGTGATCGGTGTGACCGCTGCACCTCCTCATTAAGAACTCCCCACTTTTTGGAGCCGGGATGAATTGTGTGATCGCGTTGATAAGCCATTTAACTAACAAAAATTTATCCTCACATAACACATTATTAAGTTACTAATTAGTTATTCTATAAAAAATAAATAAATAAGTACAAATTCAGGATATATAATAATAATAATAATAATAATAAATCATAACGAAATTTATATAATAATGATGAAAATTAATAAAAAAAATAAAAATTCATAATATGTAAAATTTTTCAAAATCATTTTAAAATAATGTAATTTATTAAAAAAATTAAAACTCATACTATATAATAATAATAAAAAATGATTAAAAAAATAATAATTCATAAATGATTCAAAATTTTTAAAATATACCGAAATTTTATAAAAATAATAAAAGTTCCTAATATATAATAATAATAATCCAAATGACATATATAATATAATCAAAAAAAATTAATCATCAAATTAAAATTCATAATATATAATACTAATAAACATAAATAAATTTATATAATTATAATAAAAAATCAAAAAAAAAATTATTCAAATTCTTTTAATAATACCGAAAATTTATTTAAAAAATTAAAATTCTTAATATATAATAATAAAAAAAATAAAAAAAATTTATATAATAATAATACAAAAATCAAAAATAAAAAATTATTCAATTTTTTTTAATAATACTGAACATTTATAAAAATAAAACAAAATTCCTAATATATAATAATAATAATCAAAATGACATATATAATATAATCTAACGAAAATTAATCATAAAATTAAAATTGATAATATATAATACTAATAAAAATAACGACATTTATATAATAATAATAATAAATGAATAAAAAAATAAAAATTCATAATACGTAAAATTATGCAAAATTATATAATAATAAAAAAATAATATAATACTAAGAACGAAAATTAATTACAAATTTAAAATGCATAGCATATAATATTAACCAAAATATTGAAAATTATATTATAATAATGAAAATAATCAACGTATAAAAATTATTCATGAAAGTAAAATAAATGAAAATTAACTAATTATAACAAAAATTAAAAAAAAAGTCATAATATATATATATATATATATATATATATATATATATATATAATAAGTAAATTTCAATATAATTATATATATTGAAAAATTATTTGTAATTTGATTTTCTCATCTTACTTTGGTGTTTTTTCTAATGTACTACTAAATAATTTGATAACTAACAAGATTAAAATTTTTATAATATCTCTATTAACCCAAATATACTATTTGCATAACATTTAATCGGTAAAAATATCCTATAATATAACAATGTTAAACTTCTTAAATGTAAAAATTAGTTTTAAATTTCTCAAACAAACAAAAAATACATCTAAACCGTATTAAATCTATTATTAATCATTCACTATATAAATACAGTTTTCTATTGTCAAAACTTACAACTTCTAAAAAATTCTAACTCTAACATTTTTCCTAACCAACACAAGACTACCATCATTACAGAGACAAAAAATATACAAAACATTTTATGAATAAAATTTATTAAAAGATTCTAGTTTAGCTACGTAAATAATCTTATATAATAAATAACATACCTTAAAATAACTTTCAACCGTTGTATTCTCCTTTCCTTCTTTCTTCTCACTATGCTTGCAACCTCTCCCAGAGGATGAAATGTGTGTGTATGTGTGAAGTTGTGTGTGTGGGGGTGGTTTAAATAGAAGTAGAAGTAGAATTTTTTTTTAAAAAAAAACAAAGGCAGGGGCGCAGAGGCCCCCTGCTCCGAATACAATTGCCTCAAGGGCGGCTTTAATGGGCCTGTTTGTGTTGGTGGTAGGAGCGGTAGCTTAAAAGCTATCTGACTTTTATAAAAGTCAGATAAAAAAAAGTCAGATTAAGTTAATTGATGTGTATTTGGATTGCCTATTGGGCTTTTTGCAAAAGTGGTGTGTTTTTTTCCTAACTGAGGTGTGTTTGGATTATTATTTGAAAAGTTAGTTGAGATGGAAAATGACTGAAAATAACATGAATCATATTGAAACTACATTACATATTAGTTGTATATATTGAATTAATGGAAATTTTAATTTGAAAAAATAAATTAAATATGTCTTAAACTTTTTTTCATGTCTTAAACTTTTTTTGTGTGGCTATCCTTACATGTTACACGACAGAAGTTTGGTCTAACCAATTAATGACTTCACATCATTTTTAAATTTGAATTATTTATTTTTGTGTATCAATGCTAATTAATTATGTGAAGAGTAGTAGGCAGAATCGATTTGATGATATCAAATAATCTGAGCTGGACGTCGACGTCAATGGAATTTATTAGACCAGTGGTCTGATAAAAAAAAAATTAAACCCTGCGTGCGTTGCGTTGCGTTTTTGGAGACTCTCCAAGTTTGAGCTTCAGAAAAAGTAAGGCACATTAACTATTTTGCAAAAAGCCCACTAAACATAACCCTAAACCCAAACAGACCCAAATGAGTTTTTCTTCCACTAACCAACGTTTTCAGCTTTTTTTCTAGAAAAAGCCAAGTTACCTTCAATTTCAAACAGGCCCAACAAAGTTGCCTTTAAGGCAGCTTTTTACAGGGTGCATCAGTTTTTTTAAAAAAGTGGCGCCAGTTTTCAACTTATGTGACGTGCCACGTGGCAACGTCACATGGGCAGTGGCGCCATCTGATGTGGCGCCACAAAATACCCTAATTTGTCAATATGTTTGCACAGTACCTCAAAATGATAATTTTTTTTTGTTTTTTTTATATTAATTGGGCGAATTTCCCAATTATTTAAGTTGAACATGTAATAAAGTACACCTTGTTCGATGGAGTTAGAAGTGAGGGGTCTGTAAGCGTGTTCCTAGGACAAATAACTAATTAATCTATTAAAATGTAGTAGCACAATGACAATAATAATGATGTTATGAATATACTTATTATGTGGATGTCCATTGACTCCCGGTCTCCAAATACTACAAGATGACATGGGACTCACGCATAGTACTATGCATAGTGATTTACTATTTGATGGGACCCGCACACAATTATACACACACTCACGGGAAGGAAATCCGTGAGTGTACAGTTTATGTTTTAGGGGAAAACTACACCAAATGACCCTGATGTGTAAATTACACTAAAGACCCATTTTCCTTCTATAAATAGAGGTCTTCTGTAACTATTCATTATACAGTTGAAATGAGAATTTCTCTCTCTATTTTCTCTCTCTATAGTCTCTTATTCTTATCAGTTTTATAACACGTTATCAGCACGATTGCTTCTCATCTCTTCCTAACCTGTTCTCTTTCTCTCTGATCATGCCGCAGGTGGCGTCTTGCTTCCTTCTTATCTTCTTCTTAACGATTGCACACACGTTCTCTAAAAAAAGATCAGAGAGAGCTTCATTAAATTATGTGTTCTTGATTCTTCTTTCTTGATTTTTCTTCCCATCCGTACCTCATATTTCCCAAAAAACTACAGCAAATCCAACTCCCAAGGTCATGTAGAACCCCAAACCTTCGTTCATCTATGTTAATTCATCTTTTCCATCTGCGTGCCTCCACCGTTGTTTGTTCGTTCGCCGCCGGCGTCCGTCTCTTCCAGGTTGATAATTGCTGCCGTGTCTTTCCTCTGTTCTTGGATCACTGCCATATATGCTGTGTGCTCGTTTTGGTTCGCGGTGGTTCGTGGTTTCAGTTTGGGTTATAGCTGTGCATCATCCTTTGGTTTCAGTTTGGGTTATAGCTGTGCATCATCATTTGGTTTCAGTTTGGGTTATAGCTGTGCATCACCCTTTTCTTCCTCCCCTGTGATTTCGTTAGTCTATTTTATCTGGCTTTGTTGTTGTTTTTCTCTTTTTTTTTTTTCGGTTTGCGTCTCTGCTCTCGTCCAGATTCAATTTCGTGTGGGCCCAATTTCCATCTTCAATCCAAACCCAATAATTAATCCATATTCAATTGGTGGGGCCCAGCTGCTTCAATTCCCTTTTTCAAAAAACGTTCAGATTCCTCTTTGCTTTTAGTTCATTCAATTCTTCAATTAATCCATGGGCCCACGCACAAACATTCAATTCATTCAGAAAATATTTGGTACCCCCTCGTTCCCAAACTCCCTTCCTACCCCAAAAAAAAAACAAATCACTGTTTAGCCGACAAAATAGTAATTTTTCAAAATAAAATAAAAATATATATATACAAGGGGCCAAGAAGGTAAGTAGATTTTTCAATTTATTATTATTATTATTATTATTAATTTGACTCCATATTGGAAGTCTAGATTTAATCTTTCTTTTTATTTGATATTTTATTATTGTTACTAACATTTATTTTTGTGCATTTATTTTTAATGCTACTAACATTTTCTTTTACTTATTTACTTTTATGTCACTAACATTTAATTTTATTGCTCCTAATATTTATTTATCTTTTATGGCGGCAACACTATATATTAGTGGGCTCCATCTATTTAATTTAATTATTTACTGTTTTCTTTATTTTTATGGAGGCACACTAGTATCTATTAGTGAGCTCTATTTATTTATTTTATTTACTGCTTTCTATATATCTTTTATGGTGGTGACACTTTGTGGGTCCCATTTATTTTATTTAAATTCTTTACTGCTTTATTTATTTTTCATGGTAGCAACACTAGTATAGTGGGCACCATTTATTTTCATATTTACTGCTTTATTTTTTATGGTAGTAACACTAGTATTAGTGGGTTCTATTTTAATTTATTTTATTTACTGCTTTCTATATATTATATATATAAATATATTTGTATTTGCATATACATCATCTTTCTTATCTTTGGATGAAATAGGTCTCGCTGTGAGTTTACTACTATTCCTATTTTATCTTCTTTTTATTTATTTAGCACGTTTATTTCCAGTCATTTTTTTAATTTATTTATTTACTGTTTTACATCCTCTTTCCCTTTTATTTTTTATTTACTTATTTACTGCTTTATACATCCTCCTCCCTTTTTATTATTTATGGCAACGACACTAATATATACATATTAGTGGGTTTCATCTATTTATTTTATTATGCTTATATTTTATTTATCCTGATGATAAAATGTTAAAAGGCCATATGTATCATGAGATCAAAATGTCATAGAGATATGAGGCATAAATTGACCTGTGAGATGAGGCATAAATTGGCTTGAGACCAAGAGGCAAGATAGCCTTAATTTAAGAGGCAAGATAGCCTGAAGCCAAGAGGCAAGTTAGCCTGAAGACAAAAGACAAATTATGAAACAATATTTGATCCATAAATTTTGTATGCCATCAGTTGTATAAGGTCTCAAAATTGTATATTTGGCATTAAATACTCCCTTAAATTATGTCACAAGGGATTGTATGATCATGATTGATATTATAAATAAATATATCCAATTTGCTATTGCAGTAGCAATATTGTGATAAAGTCAAGAAATATTGTGGATTAATTTCTTGCCATAATCAAACAAATCAGTGAGTTATAGATCATGAATTTTTATCTAACTTCATTCCCTGAAGTGAATGAAGCAAATATATTATTATGGTTGCTTTGTATTTTCTATGATTATAATAATTGTTGTGAATATAAGAGAAGAATATTCATAAACAAAATGATTAAACAAAAAACAATATTATTTCAACAAAGTTTAATAGCGAGTGACTCAACTCCATTACAAACCTTAATCATCTCATTTTGAAGATATTTAATGTCTTCTTCTTTTACTTCTCTTGAGATGGGATCCAGATGAGGCAAAGCTCTTCGTAATATCGAGATTTGCATCATAAGTTTTTTAAGCTTTTTGTGTGGCCACTCAGTTAACCCTCCTTTTTGATAGATCTTTTGTATGATGTGAGTAGACATATTTAATTGTTTACTCGCATCATCTAGGGTTAAGTGAAAATAATCACTTAAATCATGATGCGTTGTTTTCTTTATTCTTTCCCGTTGCTCCATTGTGAATCTATATAATTCACCCTGATTAAGGGATAATATATCATATGGAATATTAACCGCGGGCTGTTTTCTTTTATCTAATGGATTTTCAATGTTGGTTTGAAATGAACTCCGCGGTAGTTCATTTGGGTTTTTAGCCCATTCCGAACCAACACAAAGGATCTCATGATAGTCCAATACAGGATCACGCATCAAGTTATATCCTGATACTTGTAAATCTATACAATACTGTGTCAGAAAATGTTTGATTTCTCCAAAATTTTTATTACTAAAATCAAACATTGGAAGCCTGTCAGTATTGTAAGATTTATCCTGTACATTTTCAAATAAAACAGCATGGGAAATCATACATATCTTCCTTCCGTGAACTTCAAGTTTATGATATTGAAGTCCGTTGGGATGTATAATTTCCCGTAAAACATGACAGCAACTACATTTCAATAAGCTAGTAGTTGCTAATTGGCTTGTAGTTGCTGGCTGGATGATTGTTGCTGGCTGGCTGGTTGTTGATGGCTGGCTGGTGGTTGTTTGCTGGCTTATGAGTGCTGGCTCATTGATTGTTGTGACTATTGGTTGAACTTGACTGGTAGACTCCATCAGTTCGGCCATAGTTCTACACCTTTTAACAGGCATTCTTGATGAACCTGCTTCAGTTGTACCTTCAATCCTTGTAGATTGAGGAAGAACACTTGTTCTTGGGGGAGAAGTAGGTACATTTGAAGCAGAAAGAGGAATAGTAAAAGGAGGAATAAACATCTCAAAAGGATTAGGAGATAACAAAGAAGTAAATGACATGTTGGGCTAATCATCATATAACAAAAGCATCAAGTAATGTTGTTTCAGATGTATCAAAAACTGGGATAAAATTGCTAGGTCCTGCCATAACAATAGAATTTAGAGAAATATGTGAGTATCTGGTAATTGATATTATCAGATGCTTGTGTGTTTGTGAGGCATGTTCGTTTGCCTTCTTCTATTTATAGCCGAATTAAATCCTATTGAATCTCTGCAGATTTGCGCAGTCTTGTTAAATCTCTGCAGATCTGCTCCCTATAAAGTACGAGCTTAGAACCTTTTTGACTTTAAATACATACGATAATTCGAGTTGTTGCACCTATGATTCCACAGTGATGCATCTATGATTACACAGTATTGCGCTCGTGAATCTGCAGTGATCCATTTGATGATTTTGTATTTAATATATATTTGTTTGTCGATTCTGGAAAATGAAAATTTTGTTACCAAAAGTAACAAAATTATGCATTGATAATGCATTAAGAAATCTGTGGAATTTTAATGAAATAGATATCATATATGCTATTATTATGAAATATTGTATGGAAAATCCATGAATTAATTTTTAAGGTCTCACACTTGAGGGGGAGAATGATATATATCAAGTGTAAATATTTATGTGATAATTCTTTGTGAATGTTTTTGTGTTGATTCCCCCAAAATAAATATTAGATTTGATGATAAATCATATGGATGATAAATCATATGAAAAGTTGGCATGACTTGTTTGATCATCCGAGTCATATATTATGTGCTGCTTGTTCTCAAATAGAAATAATTATTGGAAATAGATCTCTGGAAATATATCAAATTGAAAGATTAGATGTGAGATTATAAGTTTGCAAAGTTTGCAGTGATGTTTGCAACTAGAAATTTGCAATATATTATGCGCGCAATTTTCCAGATTGAATGATCCAGAAATCATATATGAGTAGATCAATGATTATGAGAACATTATTTATATATATTTGCAGCAATTATATAAGCCAACAAAATTCTCCCTGTAAAATTGGCTTTTGGTCAGGAGCCAGATAAATTTCATCTTAATAGTTTTGAATGTGCAATGATCCAGTATAATGCACACAGATGGATATATACTGCATGATTTGATTAGGGGGAGAAACATAAGCAGATTGGGTAAAAGAGATAAAGTGGAATGAATTATCGTTGACTCATGTTGATCCTCGTACAAATAAATGTATACTAAGAGTTTAAAATGATAATTCAGTTGCAGAGTTTAGTTAATCGAATGCCATAAGCATTCACTGACCTAAAGAAAGTGAAAAAGTCACATGTCCCAACTGCAAATGCTCCTATATGAATTGTTATAAAGCACACCAGATGTGTTGCAGGTCCATCGATTTTAAAGATAAAAATTCTTGAATGAGAAAAGGAGCTATAAGAATATAGATGATCAAATCGAGGATAATTAAAAAAAAAAGCTTCAGGAGAGCCATCTCCTGAAGAGATGTTATCTCCAGAAGAGATGTTATTTCCATAATTGAATATTATAGTCCTAGAAGAGACCCATGTACCTAATATATGTGAATATAAAGAGATCTCAATAAATGAAACCCGATGAGACCGAAAAATAAAGTTGACATTGATGATATTTATGTTTATATGATAGCATATGCTGTAATGAATAATAATGAGGATCATGAGCTACAATATATTTGTGTGTGCCAAAAGCACATAAGGCCCCAAAAAATACAAAAGTCCCAGAAGGACTCAAGATGTTATGAGTATCAAATTCTCGATAATAATCAATTAAATAAATTCATGAAGCTATAATAGTACATATAGTATTATTATGAACATTTATTAAAAGCTCTATATGCACATATATGTTTATGAAAAGATGTAGATGTATCTTATTATATTTTACTTGAAAGATTTAGATTTTGCAGGTATACAATGAACAGTCAGACTGGGCGTTTCTATTGTTCCAAAGTGAACCAATTTTTGATGACAGAATGAAAGATATACACAGAAAGATATTAAAGCAATGTAGTCATCAGGGGGAGCAACATTAATGTAATCAAGAGGGGGAGACTATACACGCTGTACTCTTTTTCCCTTATCTAGGTTTTGTCTCACTGGGTTTTCCTAGAAAGGTTTTTAATGAGGCAACACTAGATAGTGTATCAATGAATGATGTACTCTTTTCTTTGGCTAGGTTTTTATCCCACTGGGTTTTTCCTAGTTAAAATTTTTAACGAGGCACATTCATAAATGGACATCCAAGGGGGAGTGTTATGAATATACTTATTATGTGGATGTCCATTGATTCCCGGTCTCTAAATACTACAAGATGACATGGGACTCACGCATAGTACTATGCATAGTGATTTACTATTTGATGGGACCCGCACACAATTATACACACACTCACGGGAAGGAAATCCGTGAGTGTACAGTTTATGTTTTAGGGGAAAACTACACCAAATGACCCTGAGGTGTAAATTACACTAAAAACTCATTTTCCTTCTATAAATAGAGGTCTTCTGTAACTATTCATTATACAGTTGAAATGAGAATTTCTCTCTCTATTTTCTCTCTCTATAATCTCTTATTTTTATCAGTTTTATAACAAATGACTCATTTGTCTTATTTATAAAGAATTTTTGGCATATATAACATAAAATAAGAAAAACCTTAAATTTTATTAATTCTGCCAATAAATCTAACAACTTTATAACTTTATTTATATATAATATACATTGTAAAGAACAAAATGTGAAAAAATTATATATTTATAGAGAAAATTTAATAAGGTGCTCAGTCTAAACCCTAAACCCGACTTAATTAGGAGAAGCAAAAACCTTAAAAGGGATTATAACTTTGATCATCAAGTCAAAATAACTACTATATTCAAGTCCGCGATTTCCACTGCAAAGAAAAAGTCCGCGAACTCAAGTTAGTTGGAACTTGGAAGCGGTACTTTTTTTTTTTCACCTTAGCAGAAAAAAGCGATACTATTTATAGTTATTGAATAGGGTCATTTTAATATTTTTATTTAATTTTAATTTTAAAAAAGTTAATCTTACCGTGATTATGAGCTATTTTTGGTAGTTGGTACTCTTTCTTCTGTTGCCTCCGAAGGAATCGAATCCCAAATCAATTTTTAAACTCCGCCAACTCATTGTTTTCTTACTTAATTTCACAAGTTGTGTTGGAGCGAGGTACAGTGAGATCGATTTCTGGAGGTAGATTCAATCTCTTCATTTTGTGAATGGATACCATCAGAAAGCAGGCCTACAAGCTCCGAGAACAGGTCGCTCGCCAACAACAGGTTCTCTCTCTCACTCTCACTCTCACTCTCACGCTCAATTGTGTGATTCGTCATTAGATCTTTAGATATTTTCGGTCGCTCTTTTCTTCTTATGATATTTTGTTTGCCTGTATAATTTTATTTTGCTCTTCTGTATTTTGTTTGCTATGCTTTAATATGTGCTTAATGCAACTTTCGTCTATGCTGTTTTTTTGAGGCTTTTGCGATGACGATGTAACCTTCGTTTGAATGATTACTGTTTTTGGTTTGGATAAAATTGATTCTAGTGAGTTATAGGATGTATGGAGTTGTGCGCTTATATTGCTGAAGTAAATTGAGAATAGCCGCAATGTTTGGTTGTGCGGATTCTCCCAGAAGAAGTTGAATTTTGAACTGGTACTTTTGCTTGCATATGCATTGAAATTGGTCAAGAAACTCATAATCTTCGCAGATATTAGAATTCGATCAGATGAATTGTAAAATAATTTATGGACAAAACTTATAGTGAAGTTTCCAACAAAAATATGGCACGTGGAGAAAAAATCAATCGAGCAGAGCTAAGCTTAAAATGAATATTGGAATTTCAAAGTTTCAAATAAATAACTCAACATTAAACGTCTAAAAAAATTGCACTCAAGTTTTGCTCATTCTTTATTGCTTGTCTTATGCCAGAGACTGTTCTGGATATACAGTATCATTGTAAGATCGTTTAAGTGGGGAGGTAGCTTGCATATTAAGTTACAGGGGCCTTGTAACAAGAGGTGTGTGGAATAAGTGCAATGGCAGAAGGAATTGTCTGGGAAATGGGCAAATGGTCATGTAAGATTTTTTGTTAGAGAACTAGAATTTGAAAATACCTCACGATTGAAAAATTTAAAAGTGATTTGTTATACTTTGGATGAAGAATAATTTCCCCCCTAACTGTACCTCTTCTATTTTCTCTGGTATGATACTTCTTTCATGCCAACAATTTTCTGTCGCCACCCTTGAAAAAGAGCAAGAGCTTATAAAGCCAACACTAATAACCTTCCTATCATATATCATGGTTTACCGAATTATCATTATCATTATTTTATAGGCCGTTCTTAAACAGTTTGGGGCTGGGGCATATGGAGGTTCCGATAGTGAGGTCACTGATGGGGTGGAGCTCCAGCTACATCAAAAACTTGAGAAGCTTTACATATCAACACGTGCAGGAAAGGTTACTCGGTCCACATGTTCTGATTTTTATATTTTCTTTCATTTTCCATCTCAGTTTCATGTTTACTTTCTTGACTAATGATAGTCTCTTCCTATTCTTCAGCATTATCAAAGGGATATTGTCCGTGGTGTAGAAGGTTACGTTGTTACTGGATCTAAACAAGTTGAAATAGGTATATATTGTTGCTTGGTAAAGCTTTTTATGAAGTTTTCATGCGATTGGCTTTACGTTAATAGTACCTAGCACTGTTTTATATCGTTAATTTACATCTTATTTCTCAGGAACAAAGTTGTCAGAAGATAGCAGGAAATATGGTTCAGGAAATACATGTACCAGTGGTAATAAATTATCGAAAGCTGCACTAATTTATGCACGTGCACGTGCTCAAATGGAGAAGGAGCGTGGGAACTTGCTGAAAGAACTTGGTACTCAGGTTTGACAATCTATTGTCTTGATTGGAACAAAGAAGTCTTTCTTTTCACATAAACTATTAATACTTTTGGAGGCATTGCAATAGTTCTTGAAATGTAAGTGTCTGGCCATATGTTTACAGTGGTCTCCTTTCTCCTGTCTTCAATAAAGAACTTTGTCTTACTTGTGATTTGTTGTATATTGTAATATTGTATTTTCCTGTTCTACTAAGAAACTAAAAACCAGTAACTATTATGTATGACTGTCCAAGAGGAAAAAGATGTAAACTCGTGACATGAACTCAACCTTTTTCATTGGTGTTATAGGATTTAAATTTGACCTTTAATAAATAATGCCACCTCCAAAAAAGCAATATATGATTATGACTTTAAAGATCTTTAAACATTATAAAATGAAAAAAGAATGTGGAGACTAGTTGCAATCTAGACCCAATTCTTTTTTATGCCCAGAGACGTTTGACTTTCTCACGGTAGTTATGGGGTCACTTGTGTTGTCAATATATGCAGTTTGCCATCTTATATATCAAGCCATATAATTCAGTGATCAACGTCTTGCTTCATTGTTAGGTTGCAGAGCCCCTAAGAGCAATGGTGGTGGGAGCTCCATTGGAGGATGCTAGGCATCTTGCTCAGCGTTATGACAGAATGCGACAGGAAGCTGAAGCCCAGGTATCCAGGAATTTGAACTTGCATTAAAAGAAAGTCTTTTCACTTCTCCAGTGCTTAAGGACATCTTATAATTCATGGTTTTATATACTGGTTAGGTTCAAAATAATAGTTCATTAGCTTTCTTCTTCTTCTCTCTTGACATGTAATTACAATAACCTTTGAATCTTGGCAGGCAGTTGAAGTTTCCAAACGCCAGGCTAAAGTGAGAGAAACTTCAGGCAATGCTGAGATTATCATGAAATTGGAAGCATCTGAAGCAAAACTTCAAGATCTGAAGTCAAACACGACCCTATTAGGGAAGGAAGCAGCTGCAGCATTGTCTGCTGTTGAAGCACAGCAGCAGAGATTGACCCTTCAGCGTCTTATAGCTATGGTATTATAGTGTTACCATCTGATGGAGAAGTATTCATTGTTAATGAATCTTTCATCTGAGGTAAAAGAATAAACCACAACTTAATCCTGCATTTTATCTCTTATCATGAAGGTTGAAGCAGAGCGTGCCTATCACCAGAGAGTCCTCCAAATACTTGATCAGCTTGAGGGAGAGGTAAGCAAGCATAACTCTTTTTTTTTTTTTTAATATCATTCTATTTCCCCTACCAAAGTTAAATTTGCAATCAAACAGTAGGGTCACAATTTCGTTTGGCATCAACATATGATTATCTGTTATTATATTTAATTTAGATGGTATCAGAACAGCAGCGTATTGAAGCCCCTTCTTCTCCTAGCGTGAAAAATAGCATGCCGCCTCCCCCATCATATGAAGAAGCAAATGGTGTCCATGTTCCTCAGGCACCCAATGGATCAACAGATAGCATGGGTTACTTCTTAGGAGAGGTTAGTAGGAGATTGCATATAGTACGTATGTTACAAATTTGCAAAAGAAGTGACTGCTTTTCTTCCTGTTGTGTTTTTTTACTCTTGCAGGTTTTGTTTCCATACAATGCTGCGTCTGATGTGGAGCTAAATCTGTCAGCTGGTGAATATGTTGTTGTTCGGAAGGTTAGTATCTTGCTGTGACATTTTTTTTCCCAAAAAGGCGAAGAGTGCATCTGTCCTGAAATGTTTTGGGTTTTCCCAACCATAACATGTTGGGGATCCATAGGGTTTCATTAAGTGTTGGTGGTATCTCATTTTGTTTTTGGGACTGAGTGTTGGTATCTCATTTTATAAGGCGGTTCAAAATGGTAACTAAAACAATAAATATGTTAAATATGCACTTTTCTTCCCATTGTACCCTTATTTATGGAGATTAAATGAGAGATAATGAGTGAAAAATTATTGCAGAGAGATAATGAGTGATATATATTTAATAGGGGCAAAATGAAAAGGCTATTTTAAAATTTCAAATAAAAGGAATTTGTCCGTTATATTAAGAACCACCTTCATGAAAGGGAGTGTTCCTTATTAAAAAAGACCAAAGGGGTACTCCCTTCGTCTCTATATATAAGAACCTTTTTCATTTTAATGAGCTTGTCTCTAAATATAAGATCCTTTTTTGAGCTTGTCTTAATAATGAATGTGCTTTTCTCCATTTTGCCCTCAATTAGTTATTATACTATATACATTCTCTTTCATCATTTTCTCATTATTATTCTCTCTCACCCCCATTTATAATAAGTGGCATTTTTTGGTGGGAAAAAAATTAAATTTCTTATGTAATTATTATATTTAACTGTTTTTTATAAATATCGTGATTCAGTTGAAAGTATCTTATTCGTAATCATAGGGACGGGAGTATTAAGTAACAGCTTGGGTTTCGTTTTTTGGGGAGTCTTCGGGGGCTAATGTGCTAAAAGTGGGCCCTCATACTCACATGGAGAGATTTTAGCTTGGATAAAATCTGGGAATTACTTTGTGGGGGAAAAAAGTTGATCGAACCCTTTAAAGCATTAATGAACCTTTTCTTGGGTAGAAACAGATGATTTACCTTGAAATCCTTCTGTCTCAAATTGTTCGAAATATGTTTTTTTTTTTTTGATATAAGAATTAAGAAATATGTTTATTTTGGTGTTAACAGGTAACAAGCAACGGATGGGCTGAGGGTGAGTGCAAAGGTAAAGCAGGTTGGTTTCCTTTTGGGTACATTGAGAGAAAGGAACGAGTTCTTGCAAGCAAGTTGGGTCTAGTATTCTGACTTCTGCTGTTGGGTTGGTTTCTTACTGTGTCAATTTTGAGCGTGCATGTTTTTCTTGGGCCAAGGTTAAAAGGGTCATCTTAGAAGGCAAAAAAAAAAAAAAAAAAAAAGCACATAAAGGGTCATCTTAGCGTAGAACTGATTGATTTGTTATGTAGATGCCAACTTTTTTCTCATCAGCAATCGCTATGGAAGTCAGTTTCTGTGACTTTTTTTTTTTTGGCCTTCCATTTTCTCTTTTACTTGCAGTTATTTCATTGTATACAATTTTACGCTCTCGAAATCGTGTATCCATACGACCTTACATGAACAGGAAATCGTGTCCAAGAGAATTTCCCGGTCTTGCCGTTATAGAAATGCCAAGAAATTCATGTAATTGAAAGTTTTTCTTCAGAATATCAGATTCCAAAGCAGGTACAAATAATAAAAAGGGAGAAAGATAAAAAAAAAAAAAAAAGAACTTTAAAATAGGAAAAGATAGAAAGGTGTTTTCAATACTTCTAATGCTAGAGAATTGTTAGTCTTGATTTATTCTTTTTAAAATTAAAAAAATGACAAAAATGCCCTTACATATATTTTTCTAAAAAATATTACCTCCCACACCGGCATGACCACATGTCAGCATTGGAGCTCCAAGGGTTGACTGGCTTGTCATCAGTGCCGGTGCTTTGATAGGAATAACTTTTTTTTAAAGTAACAAGATTTGTTAAGGAATTCACCACATTTTATTAGATTCTAATAATTTTCGTTTACCAAATAAAAAATTTATACCATTATGTCGTTCACAAGTTTTGTTAAGGAATTCACCACATTTTATTAAGTTTTAACAATTTTCGTTTGCCAAGTAAAAAATTCACACTATCGAGTCATTCACAACTTTTTTTAAGGAATTCATCATATTTCATTAGGTGTTAACTTTTGTTTACAAAGTAACAAATCTGTATTATCAGGTCATTCACATGTTTTGTTAAAGAATTCATCATATTTTATTAGGTTTTGACAACTTTCATTTACAATGTAAAAAATGCACCATCAGGTTATTCAAAATTTTGTCAAAACCTAATGAAATGTCGTAAAGTTCTTAACAAAACTTTTGAATGATATAATAATAGTGTATATTTGTCTCTTGGTAAACGAAAGTTATTAAAACCTAATAAAGTGTGTTAAATTCCTTAACAACAGTTGTGATTAATCTGATAGTGTGAATTTTTTACTTGATAAATAAAAGTTGTCAAAAACTTCATGAAACATGGTGAATTCCTTGATCAAAATTGTGAACAAATTGAGATTATAGATTTGTTATTTGGTAAACCAAAATTGTTAAAGCATAATAAAATGTGATGAATTCCTTAACAATTCTTATTACTTTCCAAAAATTATTCCCACAAGAGCTTTAATGTTTACAACTAGGCGGCCGGCCGCCAGAGCTTTGGCTCTAGTAGGCAACCATTGATGATCAGTGGGGTAGTGGTAATTTCATTTTTTATAAAAATATATATAAGGGCATTTATGACATTCTCTTTCAATATCGAAAAAGACAAATCAGACATAACACTTCTATGGTATTATAAATATTGGAAACACATTTTTACCTTTTAACATTTTTAAAGTTGTTTTGGGGGATTTTTCCAAAATAAAAACTATTTTTTTTAAAATAAAAACCATAGGAAATTATTATTAACTAATAATAAAGATGTAACGAATATGTACATTTTCATATGGGCAAAAGAGAATATTTTCAGTTAACATCATAAATCCCAAAAATATGTACCCAAACACACATTAAGTCATTTTTGTTGCAAGGTATCACTTGTTGCAATGTGATCCCCGTGTGACAGCCAATAACACTGCCACATAAACGACAATTTCATGGGTGGCAATAGGGTAAAAGAAAAATACAATACATGAAGCTACAGCCAACAGGAACCACATCTGGCTCCACACACACACGCACACATCTGCCTTATGATCTTCAACATCCACATTATAGGAATACTCGACCCAGCACTGTTGCGTTGCCATCTCAAGCTAGCTGGAAGGGGCCAAAAACATGAATTAGAGGACCCCAAAAGTTAAGGCAGAGAGATCACTCAATTTTTAGTAAATTACTGTTCTCCCCTCGTTTTACACAGCATGTCATCCAATATCTGTAGTTTGTTGCCACCATGCCTTGTTTCTCCGCTTAAATTTTCATTAGTTACAAAAGTATCAAAAAACAGTTTTAAAACAATTTGTTTCACTTGCATTATGAACAATGTACTTTCATTGAAAAAACAATTCATCATTTTAACATTAATGAAATCATTTACACTACTACTGGGAATGAAAATAACGTACCGATAATTGAAGAAAACTAATAGAGGTTGAGTGCAACATTTTAAGCCGCAATGACGACAACTTATTTCAAGCCAAATCTTGGGTCTCATATAATTTACCCTAACTTTTGTAGTTTCTAGTGAATTCAGCCACTAATTTAATCTACCAATTAAACTTACATCAGTTATCTTTGGTCAAAAAAAAAAACACTTACATCAGTTATCCCGGTTGGTGGATAGATATGAGAAAATGAGAGCCAGAGCAAGGATAAGTATTAGAAACTGCAAGAACACTCACAAATCAGTACATAATTTACCCGTAGCATCAATTTCAAACACCCCCCCCCCCCCCCCCACCCCCGGCACAAAAAAAAAAAGAAGAAGACAAATTTACCATGACCGAGTTATATCCATCGCTCTTTAAAATATAAGATTTCCTGGTGAAATCAATGGATAATCGTCAGAATCTCAATGGTGAAAACACAATATAGAAGCTACATGGATATGATCTGCATGCCTTTTACTTAGGAGACCAGATGCTCTGCAAGCCTTTTGTATAGCTTCCACCCTGCTCAATGTTTTCGTTGCATTGGGATCTTTTTTGTCAACCTACGAGAGAAAATAATATATTTTAAGTTGAAAAAAGGGCTTTAATATGGTATCCACAGAAATTATAAATAGCTTTAGTGCCATGGAGGATTGTGCTACAGAATAAAGACTACCACAATAATATCTGCATTTCAAACTTACCAGGACTCAAATCTTCCTTTCTTTTAAGGGGCTATAGAAAGAAGGGACAACTTTGCGAGGTATAAAAGAGAGCAACCATGCTTTAAAATACCACATACCTTGGACTCCAACATACAGGAAAAGTCAAAGAAAGCACCATAGACATCTGACATTGTCTTTGTCCGATCAATCACCTTGGCAGTTAGACCTATAAATCACAAACATAAAGAGAACATCTTAGTACAACGAACGAACAAACAATATGCCTTGTCTCACTAGGTGAAATTGGCTACATGGATTGTACGGCTCTATTGCGCTCTATCAACTTATTATGCCACTATCACAAATTATATATGTAGCATTTTTCATTTTCTCTCAAGAAAACATGTGGTTACGCTAATAAAATTCTTGACTATAGCATGGTTAAGAACTTGCAGTGTTTAATTAGAAAGTCACAAATTAGAAACCATTACAAATTTACAATCGAGACATCCAAACCACTATTTAATTACCTTAATCAAAAACTTATACTAGAGGATAAAGCAACAGATGTTTGTAATTAGTTGCAACCAGGGAATCTAACAACACCAATGCAGCATGTATAAGACATTCAGTTTCCTCAATATATGATCCTAATGTTTAAGACAATATATCTAATTTCCTGTTAGAGAACTTTTTTTATAAACTTAATTTTGGGTAGATTGATTCTGAATGAAGTGGAATGGAATGCTACGTGCAGGAATTCAAAATTCACATGACTTCCAGACATATTTTCCATTATAAGTAGTTTTATGCCTAACATTCCTGAAAGCTTAAATGATTTGCAGTTAGTATCTCAAGATGCATCATCTCACCACGCCTCATTTTAACTACACCTCGGAAGACTTCAATGTTGTTGTAGCATAATGCAAGAGTCCCAATGGCCATGATCTGTTGCAGAACATGTCAAGCAGCCAAGTTGCCAAACAAATATTAGTTTAAAAATACCTATAGCTACAGACATGGATTTTTGAGTATATGGTGCGTAAGAACAGGAGAGATTATGGGAAAAGGCAACAAAGAAATGAACTGAAACTTAGCAAAGCCTAAAGAAATTAAGAGAAGTTCAAGGACTTTATTTAATTGAAAATGGGAGGCCAGGATCCAAGACCTGAACCTAAGCAGCTTAGCTACTTCAGTTTCCATATCATTGACAACCAGGAAGGACATCAAATCTTATTTTGGATACTATTATATTCTTTAATTCACCAAGGGGCATTCGATATCTGCTATTTTACCAAGTCAATCAAGTCATATAGAGAGATCCTTGACAACAACATCATTGACCATGACAAGTAGCAAAAACACCCAAAGCATGTAAAGTATATATTAGAATTATCAAATCGTTTTGGCAATATCAGAACTTCAAAAAAAACTCATAAACCATCACAACAATTTAAATTATTTAGCTTGACATTGAGTATGAAGCTGTTATTCACAGGACTTGACAATAGAACAGGATGACATATATGCAAAACATCTATTCAACTAAAAATCTTGCTGAATATTAATAAATGATCATTGTCATATAAATGTAACAGTTAAACTAGAGATAACTGAGAAAAAGAACAGCACCTGAGGAATAGCACAAAAACGAAATATAGACAAGTCTCTTAAGTTAGACAAGTACAGTAAGCAATCTTCAACATGCATCAAGGCATTGGTGACCATGTCGTTGAGGCATTGCACTGCCTTGACAGAATTCTCTTCTTCTTTCAAGTCCTGGACCAAAATATTACATTGGTTAAAGCAAAAGTTATACATATGCAACTCAGAAGGAAAAAAATACAAGATATGAATACAAGTAATATGAGACAGTGAAGTTGTTTCCCCCATCATAACATCCGTCAAGTCATACAAATTCAGCCAAGAGCCATGGGGTGAAAGATAAAATGAAGGGTGAGAGTAAAAACAAATTCTTAAAGATGCAAACCTCAAGCTTGTTAACATATTTACTCCAGATCTGCCGAGGCCAAAACATGCGTGACTTTGGGATCTCGTTAATGTCTTCCAGGTAATCTCGGATAATATTTGTTTTCTGCAATTTCAGACGGTTGTCAAACGGAAAAGAAGGGAGAGAACGGTAAAAATGTTGCTTGTCTGCTTTCTACTTTATGCTACCTGAAGGAACAAACCCATTGAATTAGAGAGGTAATCTGGTGCCAAATCTTCCGAACCAGAGGCATGGAAAAGCTTGGATAAGCCCAGCCCAACAAGTCCTGCTACATAGTGACAATATTCATCATAGTCATCAACTGTTTCCACCTGTAAGTAGAGAGAAATCTCATGGTGTAAATCAAGACCATCCATCTAGACTGAAGGGAAATTTTCTTTGGAATAATGCTTCTGAATTTGAATTCCTGAGAAACATGACAGATGCACGGGTGGTAATATAGCACAATTATCATGGAAATATCAAAAATTTGGTGCTACTTTACTCTATTTGTTAGTCATTCATCGAGGTCTAATTCTTGAATCTTGATATGAAAGTTTGAAGGTCAAAAAAGCTACCAGTAAAACATGGAAACTACTAGATATGTCCGTCACCTTAAAAACAAATATTATGAAAAAAAAATATAAAATAATAAGAAGGGGGATTAACACTCATAACTTGGCCATATACTCTTTGTTCATGGGTAAAAAGATACCTAAAGACTAACATAATACCGTTGTGAGAATTAATGAATCAAAATGAGGAACAGGTTGTAATTACTTAAAGTTTATTAATATGAGCAGTAGAATTGAGGGATGGGATAACTCCCAAATTTTTGGGAAAAAAATATCTCCCCTAAATCAAAACGCTGACTAATATTTATCCTTCTGGCCTGGTTTAAGAGAATATCAAAATAAATTTAAAATTCTATCAGTCAAAGAGAGATGAATCTGTTGAGTGGAACTAAGCTAGTATATTTATGAAATATCAAGAATATATGGAGAACAGAAGATGCGTTTGTGAACCTCCTTGCAAATAAATTTGGCCATTCCAGCTCCCATCCTTTTGGTAATATCCTCAATTGCTTCCTGATAGCTGCAGAGGTAATTTATCCTTGTTTGGTCATTTACCACAAGAATGCAAACCAACATTTCTATCTCATCGTGTATATATGCAAAAGTGAAGTTAGTGCAGGCACGGAATTAACAGTAATATCTCAGGAACCTCTGCTGAGTCATGAAATATTTTTTAAGAAACAAAACAGGGAGACAGATGAGAAAACTTTGCAAACATATTGAGTAAAAAACTTAAAAAAATAAAAAATAATTTGACCGCACGGCCAATTCAGAGAGTAGCTCATTGGAAGCATAGAGAATACTTGGGAAGAAGAAAACAAATGTAAAATTATCTATAACAAGGTTGGGAAATATTAGTAGTTCACATAGATAAAAAAACTCCAAGGGCCAAACTTAAAATCGGACCGATGTCATCTTAGTGTAATTTAATGTTCTAGGGAAAACAATGAAGAGAACAGTAAAAGTAGAATATGAAATTTGTGAATTCACTCATGCATGAAATAGGCAACATTCCTTTGAATGCATGACCATGGCAGTAAAACAATAGTAGGTACTAAATAGGAAATAAGGCCTGTGATGTTGATATCGGCTGAATCAAAGATGGAAATTATCAAGGCTCACATCAACTCAAAAGCTTAAATTGTCAAGTGAAGATCCATGATTAAATCTTGTTATGATATCTAACACACCCCCTCAAACAACAATATTTGAAGCTTAAAATGTGGAGAGAACACAAACCAACCCTGCTTTGGGGTTGAAAATAAATTTTAATGAAGAGGATTGGAAAGGGATTGGATTCATCTTTTGACTACTCGATCTTAGAGGTGCTTTGGCATCCTGTCAAGGACCGGTTAAACTTCAACAGTTGAACTATTAACTAGTGAAGGACCTTAAATAACTTCTACTACAATCTCGTAACAAAATTACTATAGAAGGAGATGTGAAAGGATAAAAACTGACTTCTTTCCAAGTTCCAGAAACGCAGTCGAAACATGATGAAACTGGTCCATTAAGATTTTGTACTCCTTTGTCCCACCTAGTTACATAAAACACTAGAATCAGCATGAAAACCACTACAAACAAGGTTTGAGTTATGTGTGCTTTGAAAGAGTAAAATATTCCATTTAAACTTCTCAAACAGATTTCTAACAGGACAAGTTTGGCATGGTTAAGTTGAAGAAGAATAACTTGGGAAAATTCCAGCAAGGGGGTACAAACAATATGCTGGATGACATCTAACTTAGCATGAAAAGAAACAGTGAAGGTGACAAAGACACTTACAAGAAAAATGCCAATCACGATCATATATGTGATGATGAAAAGCTATTAATATTGGCACCTTCACATCTGTAGCAATGCTAGTATCATCCTCTGCCAAACAAAAAAGTTTCAAAAATATAATTAGTGAAAAAAAGTGCAATGTTCATGGGTAACAAGGAAGAGGAAAGAGGTTGCCAATCTGAATTCTTAAACATTCTTAGTACAAGTTTCCCATACTAGGTAGACATCGTTCAAATTAGAAACTTGACATCAGTTCTTTTCTCTGTACTTTCTTTTGCAATGAAAACAATTTATTTATTTTTATCTAAATCCCACTTAGGAAAACAGCGGAAAGATTTGTGATTTACATGTATAGCCATCCATAGGCAAATTCGTAGTAGACTAGCACTAATTTATAGTGGAGTTAGACCTTCTCAGATGTTCAGATAGACCTACTTTCCTTATAAGCAAGGCAAAATAAAATATAATACGAAGTAACATATTCATATAGTATCTTGCCATCTTTTCCAAATGCGTATGAGTACTTTGATATTTGTTTACATATTTATGATTTGAGTTCTTTATAGCCTGTCAAAAGATGATCTATGATGCAACAAGACAGAACATTTCAAAGCATATGAAGATGGTCTCTGTTCACCTTAATTAATTAAACAAAATAAAGTTGATAAAAATTGGAATAATAGATCATAGACTAACCAGCTGGTCAACATATCCTGATATCTAGTAGAACCAATAGAAACCACGAACCATAATATTCGACAAGCACTAAACAAACCTCCGCTTTTATAACGCAAGTTTATTATACGGGACAAAATTATAAGTTGAAGCAATAACGAACAGTATAAGGTTGAAGACTAGGAACAAACCAACAGTATCAAGGGCTCGAAGGACCAAATAAAATATGCAAACCTGCAAAAGTCAGAGATTTTGGAGTTACAAACTATTCGACTCAGGAAAAAATCAATAGGGGAAAATCCTCAGTAGAAAATAAAGTAATTCTCTCAACAAAGGAAAGAACTTTTATCAGAAACTTATAAAATGAAAAACACTATGAAAGTGTGAACTCTAGCAAAAATATTTTCATCCAGTCGCATCGTTGATCATTTTTAACTAGTCCCAAACCTTCGTCAGGTCTTTCTGAATTTGGTAGTTTTCATTTGTAGGTTTTCTACCAGGATTCATAACCATTGCTTAGAGCTATAAGGAGAAGAAATATTGGAGAATTAATGGATGAAATAAAATAAGAACTCGAGGAGTATCCAGGGAATTCCTTCCTAGGTCAAGCAACAAGTCAACCAAAACTAGTATTGATAAATTTCAATGCCAAAGGCCGGAAATCCGCCTCAACCATATGCGCTAAAACCGAAAAACGATTCAGCGCCTATATATGCAGCCAAAAAACAAATTCACCTTTACCTATTAAGATTCGCAGAGGAAAGTAGTCCATCCCCATTCCATTTTTCATTTACACGATGATTTTCCAGAAACACAGAAACAAAAATCTTTCAGACAAATAAAAAATACACCGGAAAACGCGAAACGGAACTTACAGCATTGCGAAGATCGGTCCTGAGCTGCTGAATGACAAGACCAAAACTACGAGACACCTTGTGAAGCATGCTATAGCAGAAACCCCAATGAGGCTCTGGAGGGATCTGCTTCTCTGCGTGCCTGACCGCCATTTTGAGCTTCAAAAGAGGGTAGAAATCATCAGGATGCCTCAGAATCGCGCCCAAACTCCCCATTTTTTCAGAGTATACAAAATCCAAATGACAGGATTTGACTTATAGGAGACTCAGAAATATCTTGATTTCGTATTCCTGGAGGGGGCTGACAATGATGGCCTGTACGGAGGCACAGTAAGGATTGGCCGGTGATCTACGTAATATAGAGTGAGAAATTAAAACACAAAATGCATTGAAGCGTAAAAATCGAGCGAGAATTTGGATTCCGTGTTGCAATACTCAATAATTTATCATGAGGAGCAATGTCGTGCAGGGGGATGGAGTGGGTATCGTACTATTTGGCCAACAGAACAACAAGGATTGTGAATACCTATTTTCAACTGTTAACGGATTTGTTTAAGGGCAGCGCGAGATGCGAGGGGCATGCAGGCCGCGTGCGCTGTGAATTACTACTATTATTTTTCGTTTTTTTCTTTTTTACCACTCTCTCTTATTTCCCACCGCTCACTTGTATAAGAGGCTGTTACCCGCTTCTTATTAATCAGTGAATATTAATTAAGTTTAAATTAATGAATTTACTTTTCTAAACCTTAATTCAATAATTTTATTTTTAAATATTTTTAAGTGAAAACAATTATGAGTATTAATTACGTATAAAACTCTTACCATTGTGAGTCTATACTCTATAAGTTTATTGTAGGGTTAGAATGTAAAAATAGTAAAATACCCATCAATTTGTATTAAAAGTGCATCCAATATTGTAAACTTTTCTTTTGTGAAAAAACACCCACAAACATTCAAAATCATAGTTAAAATGACATGTATGTAAAAATGTACTCAAGTCTATTATTTTTTGTAGTGTAGTCCACACTATTTTATGAAAGTACTAAAATGTCCTTGATTAAAAAATGGTAAAAGTATAAAAGCACCCATAAACTCTTACACAAAGTGTGACAAACACCATATGTTTTCTAAATGTGCAAAAATACTCATCAACATTTAAAATAGACATGAAAGAACTAAAGTACCCTCAACTTAAAAAAAAAAAACCTTATTTATCTAACTATTCAAATTATATGCTATTTGTTATGAATAGAATGTGAAATTTTGTACATCAACTTTAAATTAACAACCAAATTACTATTATTTACTCACATAATCCTATTTATAAGTCACTTCTAACATGTTTTATTAAAACTAATAAAAGTCTTAATCTTCATTAATAATATCTTTAAACTTAATAACTTTCTAATTTTATCCCTAATTAATATACAATTAACCCCAAATAATTGGATGTTATAATTTAACAATTGGACATGATAATGTACGTTATGCCAGATGGAGTATATGTTATTAAATTTTCTACTAATTTTATGTTTCAATTCTTTCTTATTTTCTTTAGAAATTAACTAACAATTAACACACTTAAATTTTCTATTTCATTTTTTATAAAAAATTTAAGAATTAAATTTAAGATATAAAATATAAAACCATAGGAAAATAATTATGGAGGAGCATGTTATTGTATTTCAAAAAAATTAAAGTGGCCAGATATAAAATTGATTTAATTAAAAAATGAATTAAATCATTAAACTAAGCTACATTCAAAGTCCTTAGACCAAACAAAAGATAAACAAAGAACTAAATACAAGGTCCAAATTTAACTTGAGTGCCTAGCAAATATATATTAATAATTTCATAAAATATACACCCTTTGTGTGGCTTTTTTACTTGGGGTATTTTGATACTTCCATGTCTATTTTGAATGTTCATGGGTATTATTTTTTTATATTTGAAAAAACATTGGTGTTTGGCGCACTTTGAATAAAATTTTTTAAGTATTTTTTCCCATTTACCATTTTTAGCTAAGAGTGTTTTGGCATTTTCAAAAAATTTGAGTGGGCTCCACTACAAAAAGTAATGGATGTTAGTCAATTTTAAAGATTGTGTCATTTTTTCTCTGATTTTAAATGTTTGTGTGTATTTTTGCACCTAAGAATAATTTATATAGAAGTTGGTGGTATTTTTGCATCTTAACACTTATCATAAATCTAATTTGACCAAATTTCACATGTCAAAAAACGGAGGCTAAGACAAAATACCACTCAATGCCTATTTATAAGTTACTTATACCAAAAGTCTTATTCAAAATATAAGTCAATTGTAGGATACTTCCTCAATCCCCATATATAAAGTCATTTCAACTGAATCATGGTTTTAAGAAAGAGTTAAATTAGTTAAGGAAATAGTAATAAATATGTAGAAAATATAATCTATTTTCTAACAATGTTACTATTTATGAATGAGTAAGAGAGAGAGAGAGAGTAATAATAATAAAAAAGGATGAAAGATAATATATTGGGAATAAATGATGATAGTAATTAAGGGTAAAATAAGTAAAAATGTATTTATTATTGATTCAAACATAAAAAAAGATCTTTAAAAAGGGAAAAGCCCTTTTTTTTTGAACAAAAACAAATATTATATATAGACTAAGGGAGTATTAAATGTTGTTTTGTCAATTTTTCCCATGTTGACTATATGAATAAATTAATAAAAGAGAGGGAGAGTGTCGAGAGATAAATAGATATATGTGAGAAAAAATGTGCACCCTTTTATAAATAAAAGCAAACTTAAAAAAAATTACATTTAATACTTTCTTAGCTTATGGATACGAGTGGTTTGTAAATATTCATTAAAGTGTTTGAGTAACTTTAAAACTGTGGTCTCAAAAGCTTTTTTCTGTAAGCCAAGACACAATTCTTCTTATATACTTATTTCGTAAATCATAAAAACTATTCTTTAAAAACTAATACAAACACACATTGATTTTTCCTTTATTTAATACTCCCTCTATTCCTTATTGATATACTTCATAAAATATAAACTCCATTTTAGATTTTTCTAAATATTCATAACGATTTTTCCAAATCTTACTTGTTGACTGTATTTAATCCATTCATTCTCTCTCACTTATCCTCTTAACACGTAAGGGTATTGTAGTTGAAAAAAATAGTACATATTTATTATCTTTAATTAATTTTAATTATTTTCTTGATTAACGTAAATCGATTATTTGAAGCTTATAGCAAGCGACAAAGGGAGTAATGGCTAATGAGTATAAAAAATTATAATATATTGTATATTTTTTCTCACATGTATTTTCAATAGGTATAAAACTAGAAAATAGACATTAATGACTCTAAATGCAAATTTTTATGCAGAACAAGAGTGGCAATACTCTAATCCTATTTATAAGAAAGAGAAATAAGATTTATTTTGATTCTATTTTTAAGTCACTTAATTAAATTTTTAATGTGAATGCTTTTATCATTCGCTTATTATTATGTTGATTTTATTTTTATTAGATATATTGTACGCTAAATATGAATATCGTTGAAAAGTTTTTAGATTTTAAAACACACTTAATGAGATTTTTTTTTTTTTGTGTATATGAAATTTGATGAAAGTAATTTGCAAATAAAAGATTAAAGTATACTTCTAATTATTTATGTTTGCTTTAAACAATCTTTTAGTTCGTTATGTTTGTAAAGTGTATTTTTAATCACTAATTGTAAATACAGGTAGTCTTATCTAACTGAAAATGCCAAAAATCAACTACTAAATTACAAAAGAAGGAGGAAAAAAAAAAAAAAAACCTTAGCCGCCCAATCTCCGGCGGTTTCAGAGATCAATGATAGGCTTGTTGATTTTGACCTAGCTTCTCTCTGCCTCTCTTTTACTATGCTTCGATCTCTATTATCCATGATGTATTTTGTCGCTGAACTTTGGAGAAACCCATCACCTTTAGAAGATTGGGTGATTAGGTTTTCCTCTCTCCTTTTGTTTTAGAAGATTTGTTTTTTTTTTTTTTTTGCCTTTCTTTTTTTCCAACTAGTATGTCATCTAGGATTAAAATGTTAGCGTTTAATTACACAGTTATTATTTTAAATTGATGGGTTAGCTTTTTCCTTTAAATAAGACTAACGGTGTTAATATTTAAGAACTAAAGGTACATTTTATAAACTTAAAAAATTAAGAGATTACTTAAACAATTTACTAAGTAAAAAATATATTTTAGCCTAAATAAAATTAGAGGATTATTTCACACCACAATTTTCTTCTAGAACATTTCTCGTCATTTGGACTGGAGAGTGTATTAAAAATAATAAATATTAACGCCCACCAGATCTATTCCAACCTAAATTAATAAATAAAATAAAAATTAACATAACTGGGTGATAAATGAGAGTGGGCACGCGTCCAGGCAAAAGTCCAAAGCAAACCAAATGGGTTGCTTTAATTGCGATGGGACCATTAGTTACTGGCTTTGTTGGAATATATAGAAATTTGGGAAACTTCTAATTAAATACCGCCCCAAATTTTAAAACCCCCAAACGTTATGTGAATTTGTAAAAAGACTGAAAGGCCATGTGAACTTTTCTGAATTTTATAAATTGGGGTGATTTTACCATTTTTTTTCTTATTATCATTCTTTAAAAGCAATACCCCTTGCCGGAGGGCCCGCGGCCACTGGCCGCCAGAGAGGCAATTCTCCAAGAATTGCCAAAATGACAATTCTGGAGAATTGCACTTTGTCGACCACCGGAGTTAGCTCACCGACAGCCGGAGCCCCACGGCCAGCATGGTCGCCCTTTGGTAAGGGGCAATTTTTTTAAAAATTATTTGAAAATTAAGGGTAAAATGGTAAAATCACTCCAATTTGTAAAATCCAGAAAAGTCCATATGACTTTTCAGTTTTTTTTTCAAATTCACATGACGTTTAAGGGTTTTGGAAATTAGGGAGGTATTTAATTAGAATTTTCCCTAAAAACTTCCTTTGAGCAAAATATATATATATATATATATATATATATATATATATATATATATATATAGAAACTTCCCAAAAACACTGTAATCTGTTTTCCGTTAAAGTTGCCTCACTTTGTCTACTTTTAGAGTAGAATAATCCTTCAATCCCGTAGGAATTAAAAATTTTCCTCTCAAAGAAGAATCAAAATACCATTAGATTTTTTAAACTTCACATATATGAATTGGATTTCATTTTTATGTATTTGCTAGATATTCCCTCCCCACCTCTTTATAAATAAGTTGAAAAGCAGCATCTTTTTTAGGAAAGTTATTTGACTAGAAGCTTTGTATTTTTGTTGGTTTAAATACACAACGGCATAATTTAATGAGTATGTAGAACTGCAAGAGAACGTGAGTACGTAGCAGGTGTTATGAAACTAACAAAAATCTGAACAAAGAAGAGAGAACACAAGTGAGAAAGGAGGAGTAGTCATTCTTATTGATCTATTCAGTGTATGTGTTGAGTCTGTGTGTGGGTATTTATAACCGAACACACGCAAAATACATTATTGGGGGGACAATTTCCCCCATTCACGCCTTGGTAGTTGGCTCTTTAGTCGCCTATATATATATAATATACCTAAATGATATTCTTGAATGGGGACAGAATGTGGAAGGTCAATAGTTGATAAACATCCACATAATTATTATATATTCATAATATATTTTTCTTTGGATGTCCATTATGAATGTGTTTTATTAAAAACTCTTAAGTAGGAAAAACCCAGTAGGATAAAAGTCTAACTAAAGAAAAGAGTATATCATCATTGACACACTTTCTAATGCTGCCTCGTTAAAAACCTTTTTAGGAAAGCCTAGTGGGATAAAGTCTAGATAAGGGAAAAAGATTACAACGTGTATTAACTCCCCCTCTTGATTACATCAAATTTACTCTCTCTTTTGATTATATCAGATTTACTCTCCCTGATGATAACATTTCTTTCAATGTCCTTCTGAGCATATCTTCCTTTCTATCGTCAAACATTATATTGTTCACTATGAAACAATTATAAAAACACTCAATCTAATTATTTTGTGTGTGCTTATAAGAGCTAAATATTTCCAGTAAAATCATAATGATATAAATATAAGGTACTTCTAGATCTTTTCATAAAGATGCATAAACATATTGAATCATTTTGTATCATTCTTTCAACAAATGTTCACTTAGATACTTGTACCACTGCCCTAATTGCTTCAGGGCATATAAGAACTTATTTAACTTAATTGATTATTATTCTTGAGAACTTATATTTGACATTTCTAGCATCTTGTTTCCTTCAATGACTTGTGCTTCCAACACCTTTAAGTTCTTCAGGGACTTGTACTTTTGATACTTTGCTTATAAATTTTTGCTCATGATCCTCATTATCATTTATTACATCATATGCTACATTATAAGTAAAGATGTCGTCAACGTTGACTTCATTTTGATCCCATTTGATACTATTAATAATATAATTTATTAAGATCTCATTGTTTTCACACGTGTTAGGTACCTAGGTCTTTTCTAGAGATATCTCTACCAAAGATAATGACTCTTCAGGAGATGATCTTTTGAAACTACTAACTTTTGTTGATTATCCTCAACTTGATCATCTATATTCTTAGCTTCTTTTTTCTTTCAAAGATTTTTATCTTTGAAACTGATGAACCTACTACGCTTCAAGTGTGCTTTAAACTCATTTATAAAAGGCTGCCCTTCAAGGACATCAATTCAAAAAGGAGCATTAGTGGCTGGAACATGTGACTTTGTCACTTTCTTTCGGTCAGTAGATGTTTTTGGCATTCGATTAACTAAATTATGCAAATGAATTATCTTTTAAACTTCCAATTTAAATTGTTTTGTATGAGGATCAAAATGAGTTAATGATGTTCAATCCAATTAATCTCTTTACTTAACTACTTATTTTCTCCCCGTCATGTTAGAAAAACAATGTCAAATCATAATTGACTAATCATGACATATAAGTCTCCTAAATCTATTTGTTTCCTTTAGAAACATCATTTTGTTTCATTTATAGACAAACAAGAAGAAGGATATTCTTACACAACATTTTATCCCAACTTTCTTTCTATATACATCTATGTGCATTGTAGTAGATCTATAAGCATTGCACGTTTAAACCTTTTAAAAATGAAATTTGTCTGGCTTCTGACCAAAAGACAATTTTACGGAGAGAATTTTGTTGGCTTATATAAATGCCACAATAAGATTAAATATACCAACATAGAAATTTTGTTCTCATAAGCATTGATCTAGCTATTTATAGAGACCTTGATTCATGATTTCTGAATCATACAATCTGGAAATTGTGCGCTTAATTTATTTAAATATTATTGCAAACTTCAGGTTGCAAGCATTACTGCAAACTTCAGGTTGCAATCTAATAATCTCACATGTAACCATCTTATAGATGCATCTTTCAATTTTATTTGGATTACATGCTATTTCCATGCGCTCATATAATATTGTTTGATATATTTTCAGAAATACTAAGATCCATTATTAATCATGACTAATGATATTCTCATAGTCAATTCTATGTGAAAACAAGCAGTACAAATAGTTCTTCAATGCAGGGGCGGATTTAGAGGGGGGCTAGGGGTGGCCCCGCCCCACTAAAATTACAAAAGTGCACCCAGAATTTTAGGAAATTACATTTTAGCTTATAAAATTTTCATACTTTTCACTTTAGTCCCTGCATGTATAGTTATGTATAGGGACTAAAATGAAAATATTAAAATTTTTTGGGGTTAAAATATAGATTTATAAAAATTTGGGTTCTATTCTATAATTTTCGCCCCCTCTTAATTGCAATCCTGGCTCCGCCCTTGCTTCAATGGATATCAATATGTAATCTTATTTGCATTATATATAAATGATTCGGATGATCAAACAAGTTATATCAACAATAAATTTGTTTGAATTAGTAAACTTTTGGTTTATTGTAACATATATGTAAACCAATAATAAGCATTTCAATTTTCATAACAACATACATATTGATCATAATTTGACATCCATTTTGGGAGACCATATCAAACTTTGTGTGGGAAGTATATGAGTACGACAATTTAAAAACTAGCTCACACTTATATTCTAACAATCTCCCCCCTTAAGTGTGAGTCATATAATCATACTTCATTTATATAGTTCTTCACGAACTACCATATAGTATTACATTACTATATATAATGTAATTACTCAATTATAAACTTCAATTTAGTTATATATGCAAAGTATCCTAGCTACCACATATAAAGATATTCATGATCAAAACAACTTATACCCACAAGAATATTATTCAACAAAAATTCTCAATTAAAATTGAATATTATATCACCTTTTGGGCTTAACAAATTTCTAGTTTGTATTATTATTTGTAAATTTCTGATTTGCAATTGCACGTATTTTAATGTTGTTTCTATGTTACTGTAAATATATTTGGAACTCAATAAGTTTCTTTTTAGACTTAGTAGAATAAAATGCATTATTGAATCATAATTTTGTTTCAGGTAACAAAATATTAGCTCTTCTGGAGCTTTCAATCAAATTTATACTACCAGATATATAGTATAAATAAAACTTATGGCTTTAGGCCAACTAATCTCATAATGAGAAATTAAATCTATATGGCTTGTGGCCATATTATTTCAGAATATGATCAGAACATAATGCATTTTAATCTAATCATTACATCAATGTGGAAAACCACTCAAGATTCAAATTACCTAGAGATTATTATTTTTCTCTTTCCTCTAAAATCGAATCTTCATTTTTCCTAGTGGTCTGCTTGCTCCATTTGTCGAAACATAACTACAGGGTCCATTACCAGCCCGCCGAAGCATGACTGCAGGAGATCAAGATCCAGCCCCTATTTGTTAGATATTATCCTCTCCTCTCAAGGATTTGTCCATTAGGAATAAATTCCAAACGGCAAGCACGACAAGTGAAAAAGGCTTTGAGTTGGGTAGATTAGAGTGCATTAGGGTGCGGCGCTGTAGAGTGCTGCATGGACATAAAGTTCAAAAGACTCCAAGCTAGTGGGTAGTTTAGGGTGCATTAGGATACAACGTTGCAGAGATTCAAAAAATGGAACAGTACTGCTTTCGACTATAAATTGAGGAAGGCGAAGGTAGATGCCTTCATATACTCTCAAACTCTTGAAAATATCAACATACTAGTTTAATCTCTTTTATTTCCCTTTATTTGTATCTTTCTCTTTACTTTTTCACATTATCTTTAAACATGGCAGGCCCAAACAACTTCATTCTAGTTTCTGACGCATACAACTCTCCATTTCTTGAATAATGATCAGCCTAACATGTTTGCTGACTTATTTAAGGTTGTACTACTTTCCTATTCTTCTTTACTCCCTCTCAATCCTTTAGAAGTGAACATTCCTCCTTTTGCCTTAATGGTTCATGTTTCTACTACTCCTCTAAGGGTTAATGTTCCACCTCCATCCCTAAGGATTCAAGATTATACTCCTATGGTTACCAATAAAGGAATATCTGAAGCAGGTCCTCAGGGCGGCCTATCAAGAGATGTCGTAATATGGCAAAATTTATGGAGTCTACAAAACATTCTCAATCAAGGGACCATGCTTCCAATTTGGCTGAAAACACTAACCCATTCTCATGTGGTTGCTACCATGTTTTACAGGAAATCATTCATACTAATGGACTTCACTACCAAAAACTTGAAGTTCACAGGAGGATAGGTATGATATGTCATGCTCTTTTACACCAGGATGTACAAAAATGTTCTTCCAATGCTGATAGCCTTTAAATGTTTGATTTTAGTAAGAAAAATATAAAAGAAATCAAACATTTCTTTGCACAATATTGCTTGGATCAAAGCACATTAGGGCATGTTTTGGTGTTAGATCCCTTATTGGCCTATTATAAGGCCCTCTACATTGGTTTGGAATGGACTAACACTCAAAATGAACTCTGCAGTAGTCCATTTCCAATCAATGCAAAAAATAAATTTTATAAAGGAAAAGAACTCGTAGTTGAAAATAATAGAAATAATGACTCCTCAATCCCTAAATGGAGTAAAGTATTTAAGTCAAGAGTTGGACAAAGCAATAGAGTAGTATCACCGTCACTAAAGGATATTAGTAACCTCTTTCATCTACCCTTAACAGAAGCATGTAAACAAATTCATATGTGCAAATCTATCCTAAAAGGGGTATGTTGCAGGGAAGGGTTAAAAAAATGGCCCTACAAAAGCTTCAGAATCTTGTGAGGCGAGTCACTACACTGAAAAGGACATTATCTCTTCAAAATTCCATCTCAAAAGTAATCGCTCAAGAAGAAATTAACAGACTTCAGCATGAGATGGTCAATCTTTATGATGGGGTTGTACTTGTTGCTGTTCTTATTGCTTAAAATAATATTGTCTTTTAAGTATTTGTTTGTTTGTTTGTTTTTTATGGATACTCCACTTTCTACTTTCCCTATAGGAAAAACAAGCAAAATTCTCACCGACTATGTGAGGCTCTTATAATCACTTTTCTCATACCATTATTCCCATTTCTCATACATTCAAATCAAGGTAGTTAAAATTGAGATTTTACGTAAAATTGGAAGAGGGATAAAAAATCATAAAACATAAAATTGTAACGTAGCAAAATCGTAAAAAAATCGTTAAAACATAAAAGCGTTAAGAAAATTAGTAAAATCATTCTAATGAAAAAAAATCGTAAAAACGTAAAATCGCAATGATAAAATGAGATTTTAAGTACCATGATTTAAACGAAAACGGTTGCCCAGTTTCATCACCACATAGAACTGTTATAATCGCAAAAAACACAACAACCACAACACTTAATTAGAATAAAAACAACCATATAAAAACAAAAGTTCTAGACAATAAGTTTGGATGTAAAGAATAACAATAGAAAAATATACCTTTGCCATGTGTAAAATATCAAGTTTCCTTCTTTGCTTTCATCCATTTTGTCAAAAGAGGAAAATAAAAATAATAACAACAACAACATTAATAATAGTAATAATAATAATTAAAAATGATTCATGTTAGACATATATTTTGAAGATGCAAGTTATGATACAATAATCTAGAGCCCAAATTTGTTTATTCGTTTAGCAAAATTGTTTTCTTTCTAGGGAACCTTCATTTATAATTTCATTTTGTCTTTTTTTAAATTTTTCTTCATATATGGACCGCAAAAATTTGGAACCCATTTCCCTGTCTATCCAAAGGATAGGCAGGGGGAGCTCGTTTGTATACGGACGAGTTCCTAGTGGTTCAGATTTGATTTGGATGGCCCAATTTTTTTTAACTTTCTATTTTTTTAAAAAAAAATTAATGGGCAGAGAACCTAAAATAAAACTAATTTTTGAACTAACATTTTTTTAAAAAAAAATAATTTTTCATATAGAAATAAATACAAATTAAAATTAAAAAAATTTAGGTCGTCCAGATTTAGATCTGGACGGCCCGGAGCTTGTCTGTATGGATGAGCTCCCCCTGCCTATCCAAATCCAAATCCCAAAATTTTTTGGTGCATGTGAATGATTTAATCATGCAAAAACATACTTGGGACCCACTAAATAAGAATTTCTCATTCACTTTTCCCTCACCATTTCTTTGGTCGGGTTCCTCACTCCCGTCTCTATTGAACTTGTTCTTCATATTACACTTTGCAAAAGTTTCTATTCTATTTGGTGGAAGCATCGTTGTCTCTCTTATCAACATCTACGTCGTCCGATGACTCAATTTTGTTCGAGCAACATTCATCGTTGCTGCTACTTTTAGCCACAACTTCGCTGACTCCGTCATCGAGGAAATTGAACTCGACATTGCCAGCGCACGGGTCAATTTGTCTTTGTGATCAACAATGCGAGGCTCTGCCGTGGTCCCAAGAATGACCAGAATTCTTGCTACCAGTTGTCGTTAGGAGAAGGATCTTGTTGAGGCGGAAAAACTGAGTTAAGGGAGAAACACGGCTCTGTTCTATTAATTGAGCGATTGTTACAAGGTGAAGAGGATGAGAAAGAAGGCCAATGAAATATTCCAAAAAACCATCAAACTTAGCCTGATTCAGTGAAAGCTCTTAATAGGCTGGATATGAGCTTCATGCTGATAACATATTATGAAACTAACAAAAATCTGAACAAAGAAGAGAGAACACAAGAGAGAAAGGAAGAGTAGTCATTCTTATTGATCTATTCAGTGTATGTGCTGGGTCTATGTATGAGTATTTATGACCGACCACACACACAATATATATTAGTAGGCTCTTTAGTCACCTATTAATACACACACAATCCATATAATATAATATACCCAAATGATATTCTTGAATGGCGATAGAAATGTGGAAGGTCATCAATAGTCAAGACACCCGCATAATTAATATACATTCATAATAGCAGGTTTTTTTTTTTTTTGATACACATAGTAGGGGAGGGGGCAGAGTTCGAATCCTAGATATGGGGAGGGGAGTCAAGCTCCTATGCCACTGCGCTACTAAGGTACAACATAGCAGGTTAATTTTAATTTGATTTATTTGAAGTAGTAGCAATCAATGCTTATTAATATATTTAAATATCAAAATTAATTTAATAAAATAGGAGTATAACATAAATTATATACTATTACGAATAATATTATCCCTTTCTATTTTTTTTTTTTGTTTTACTAGAATTCAGGAGGAAATTAAACATACACGTGTGGTCGACATTATAAGTCTGAGTTGATATTTATATGGTATCACTATCACCTGGCGGATTGGCTGCATGTTGTAAATAAAGGAAGTATTTAATGCTCCCTTTGTCCTTGTCGATATCATCCAACTAAAGAAACCCACTTGGTCCACTGTGGACTTTTGCATGGACCATGGTCCCCTCTCATTTATCACCCAGTTATGTTAATTATGATATTTTTATTTTTATATTTTATTTTATTGATTTCTGTCAACATTATTTCTCAATTACTCCTCTATATCTAACAAGAGTCGATAACCGAATTACATAAGAAAATGGTCAAAATTAGTTACAAACAATAAATATATTTAAAATAATTTTTTTTCCAAGTATACCCTTATTTATGGGGTCAAGTAAAAGAAAGAAATAGAGTAAATATATATATTACCAACATTTAAATTAATGTAACATATATAATTGATTAGGGGAAAAAAAAGAGAAAATGCTAATTAAATATTTAGATAACTTTTGTTAGACTCTTATAAAAAAGCTAATGCAATTTAAATTTTAGGTTCCTATAAAAAAAAGACTAAAGGAAATAATCATTTTCTTTGTTTTGTTGAAGAACAAGTAAGCAAGCTCATGCAATGTAACTGTGACCTGACCTCCACTAAAAAGAAAAAAAAGTTTTTTTTGGTAGGAAAAAAGTTTTGGAAGGGTTCGACACTAGTCTTCTACCAAGGTCAGGGTACGGCCTCGGGCTCTATGAGCACTTACTGGGGACTTACTAGATCGCCTACCAAAGGAGTCCCAGCGACGGCAAAGGGAATTGAACCTACGACCCAAGGACCTAGTCCTGGATCCCTTATCATCTATGCCAACTCTCATTGACAAAGAAAAAAAAGTTAGAGAGACTAACACTAATAGCACAAGATTATAAGCAGAGCCATAATCCTGGGCCTAACCCGCCAACTCATAAAACCTAGTGGGTTGGATTGCCAAAAACTGGAACCCTCTTGATGTAAGTCTTTTTGGCTCGAACCCACCTAACTCAAACTTGTGACGGGTTAGCCCCTTTTTTATTTTTTTTTTGAAATTCTCTAAAAGTGTAAAACCAAACCCTCACCTACTGCTTCATTCACTTCAATTGAACGAACCCCATCATCTATCAAATTCGAACAACATTAATATTGACCACCATTAATATTGACTAATTGTTTAATGATAGATTTTGAATTCATGTTTTGTTTGTAAAGTGTGGCATTGTGATGCATGCTTAATTTGAAATGTTAGAAACTTTGAATTTGATGTTTTATTATCACTTTATGATTTTGTAATGTATTATGGTTTAGGTTTGTAAGAAAATATTTTGTTATATTGTTTAAAAAAATTTGAAAGAACACAATACGAATTTTTAAAAAAGAAAATAAAAGAAGACAAAAGAAAACAGGTTGGGCAGGCTAATCTGCTAACCTACAGATTATGGGTTGGGTTGGCTAAATGTCAACCCATTTTGATGTGGGTTTTTTCATCCTGCCCTAACGAGCCGTACACCCACAGCATAGATCGTAGTGTTTTTGGATACAGCAACGTGATCAACATGCAGAGATAATGGACATTGTTTGCAATTATGTGTGTGCATGTTTTTGGATACAGCAACGTGATCAACATGCAGAGATAATGGACATTGTTTGCAATTATGTGTGTGCATATTTGTGTACATGCACGCGTGCATGTATGCGAGACATTTTGTAGTGGCAATTGTCAATTAATCACTATTTTATTTTATTTTTTTCAGATCAAAAAATTAATTTCTATGTTCTTAATCAATGAACAATTTTATTAAAATTAACTCCTATGTTCTTTTATCTATATTTATAACCAATATTTATTGCAGTGATACTTGGTTTTAGTGTAAGAATGAGCTACTACAAGTTGGCTTAGCTTGTTAGGAAATAGGGTTATTATTATAAATAGATAATTGTAATACTTGTAAATTTTTTCTGGATATTTTTTTTTTTTTTGAGAAATAAAGGCAAGCCGAAGCTTGAAGAGTTGAGATAGGAACTAGACCATGAAAATCTAGCCCTTAGTACATCAAATTAGAAAATAAACTAACAATAACGGTCAATTGGTCCTTCAAAACCATATCCAAACATTCTCTGGGAATTGTTGGGATTAGAACCACGTTAGCATCAGCGGGAGCGTCATGGCCTTCTTTGGCCATAAAGTCGGCACATGAGATATTGTCTCGTGGAGTATAACGAATCTCCATGTTCCAGTCCTGGAAAAGAAGATCTCTGGTCTCTTCAATGATGTCTCTTAACGGATGATTGGTAGAACAATCTCTCATAAGGATATTGATGGCGTCAAGCGAGTCAGAATAAAGAATGATCTTCTGTAATTCTTTAATCCCATTTGGTGATTTATTTGTTTTACATTGGTGACAAGTGTGAGTTAGGGGGGCCATTTGAGTAATGTGCTATTTAGTCTCACACTTGTACCTATATATGCTCTTTAAGACTTTACTCATTCAATGTCTCCCATTCGATGTGTTTAGCGATAATAGTGCTAGGTCCAACATGGTGCCATAGCACTGGGTTTGTATCCACTTATCAAGAAAACCCAAGACCAGACCCAAGTTTGTGTTTCTCCACCTTCACTTCACTAGCGAAAACCTAATTCCTAGCCACGAAGACGATTGAAGCAGCCGAATAACCATGGGACTATGGGAGAGCCAAAATTCAATAACAGAACCATCAACCTATGAAGAAGCTGTGAAGGACAAAAATTGGATCCAAGCAATAGAAGCAGAAATGCATGCGTTAGAAGCGAATCAGACTTGGGAAATTGTTCCCTTGCCCAAAGTAGAAAACCCAT
Source organism: Acacia confusa (assembly GCA_037074495.1). Taxonomy (NCBI): domain Eukaryota; kingdom Viridiplantae; phylum Streptophyta; class Magnoliopsida; order Fabales; family Fabaceae; genus Acacia; species Acacia confusa. The sequence continues at coordinate 36,715,169 of CM073502.1, read as the reverse complement.
AGGATGCAAATGGGTTTTCCAGGTAAAGTATATATAAATCTGATGGTAGCATAGATAAGTATAAAGCTAGACTTGTTAAAAATGATATAGTCAATGAGTAGGAATCCATTACCACGAAACCGTCTCTCACGTTTTTAAGACGATAACTATGCAAATGGTTTTGAAATTTGCAGTCATAAAGTAACGAAATCTTTATCATATGGATGTTAATAATGCATTCTTGCAGGGAGAACTAGATGAGAAGATATACATGAGTATATGTCAAGGTTATCGATGTGAGGGGGAGTAAATGGTTTGCAAACTAATAACTAAATCTCTTCATGGGTTAAAGCAAGTCTCAAGACTGTGAAATCATAAGCTGTTAGAGGCGTACGTTGGTAAGAGGAGGTTTTCAGTGGAGGAAAAATGACTACTTGCTGTTCATTATGAATAACGATGATGGGATGGTGCTTATTTTAGTCCAAGAGCCTGTTTGAAACTTCGTTTGGACAGCCTTTTAACTAAAAAAGCTCAGTGAGAAGCTTAACAAAGAAAAAACTTAGTGGGATGTGTTTAGAAACAGCTTTTATTCCATTAGGCTTCTACAAAGCTCTGTTTGCTTTGATGCTTCATGGGGCTACTTTTGCGAAAATGCTCTAAGCTTTTTGACATATGACATAGGCCTTGTCACCAATAATTATGTTTTCCTCTCAACTTTGAGTGTGGGCCCTGCCACTAGATTAACCCCCAACAATTCTTATATTCATATATATTTATTTTTTCTCTTTCCTCCAAAAACATAATTTGGGATTATACCTCTAAAATTTAAATCCTTCCATATAAATTCTTTATACTGAATTAATATATGTCAATATAAATTTAAATATTTTTTTAAAAAATAATAAATTCATTTATTTTTCCTTTTTTCAATTTTAAATATAAATATAAATATAAATATTTATCTTTATTTCACAATATATACAACTAATATTAATATATGTAGTATTCAATAAGATTCATGTTCTTTTTAGTTATTTTCCATTTCAATTTACTTTTCAACCGCTAAATCAAACACGTTTCCGTTTGGAAAAATAGTCACTTATGTCACCGTTAATTCAAATATAAATCACATTTACGATATGACTTTTTTCCTATCGGACTTTTATAAAATTCAGATAAAAAATAAGTCATCGCTCCCACCACTTATCCAAACAAGCCTTACGTTAATGATCGGCTTACTATAGGAAGTTCAGAAAAGGCTATTGCTGAAACAAAGAGATTACTTAGAGATAGTTAGGCGTTAGGATTATTGAGAGATCTGTACATTGAAAATAAGCAACCAGTTGAGACATTTTGTGATAGCAAGGTGGCAATCCATATTATTGCAAACCCAGTGTTTCACAAACAAATAAAGCATGATGAAATCGACTGTCACTCCATCCGTTAAAAGTGGGCACAAAAAGTTGATCTAAAGCATGTGAGATCAAGAAATCAACAAGCAAATTAATTTTGCTGACAAATTCTGTTGGTAGAGATGTTCAAATAGATTTGTTGTGTAAGTTGGGGACTGTGAATGTATTCTCCCCAATTTGAGGGGAGTGTTAGGAAATAGGATTATTATTGTAAATATTTGTAAATACTTTCTGGATGTTTTTTTTTTAATTTGTTTTACATCGGTGACAGGTGTAAGTTGGGGGGCTATCTGAGTAATGTGCTATTTAGTCTCACACATGTGCCTATATATGCTTTGTAAGACTTCTCTCATTTAATGAACGGATATTTGCAGTCGCCCATTCGGTGTTTAGCGATAATAGTGCTCGGTCCTACAAGGCTAAGCAAACTGAGGAAGGCAATATATCATTAACTATAAAAAAATTATATCTAAAAGTATAATAAATCATGAAATTAAGTCATTTTAAACTTAAGAAAACCATCATCAAATTTTAAATTTATTATGAACTTTATAAAGTTGTGGCTTTTTTGTTGTAGTGTTATGTATAATGATATCATTCCAATATCTGGTACCGCGAGCATCGATTTGCCATGTAATAGACGAAAATCAGGTTTTACTCTGTATCAGACGTTTGTTTTTAAATTGACAATCATTTTGTTTTCCTAGCATGATGATTCTTATTTGTTTGTTTGTTTTTATATTCAAGAACTTAATACACAAACGGTTGGAACCAAAAGTTGACATGGCCAGCAATGCAGATTTTGCAACATAATAATTTAAGATTCTAGCTCATGGCATTACTCAAGATTCACGGATTCAGTCACTGAAACAACATAAGAATACACAACACAATTCTACACATGAACTCTAGCATTGATTAAATAGCAATAACATTATCTTTATGGAAAAAATTGCTAAGAATCATCGCGCCGTCTTATTATAATTGTTGCGCTACCTCGCCGAGGATCGTTCAATAGTAGTGATTGAGCAATGGTAATGGTGCTGCGGTGGCAACGGTGGCAGTAGTAACACCAATTGTCATGGTAGAAGTGGCAGTGACAATGGAGGGGTAGGAGGTAGTGGTGGCGATGGTGACCACAATTGTTATGGTAAAAGTGGCGGTGATGGTGGAGGTGGAGGCAGTGATGGGGGCAGTAGTGGTGGAGGAGGTAGTGGTATGGGCGATGGCAACTGGTAGAGGTGGCAGCAATGGCGACAAGGGGCAGTGGCGGTGGAGGATGAGGATGAGAAGGTAGTGGCATTGACAATTTTTTTTTGGGGGGGGGGGTTGGAGGAGGAGGAAGCAGCAGCGACAACAACGATGACAATAGTTGTCATTGTAGAACACAGTCTTAAGTTTTATATTTAAGACTAAAATTAATTCTCAATTAGGTCATAAATTACTGAATGTCAAACCTCTAGTATAAGATTTTAGTGATGAGAAGTGAATCATCATTATTGAATGTCAAATCAATGGACTCTAGTCAATGGAAATTTGTTTGTAAGCAGCAGGAGACCATAGAAGATGGAACAAGATGGAAAATTAGAAATGGGAGGTTTGTATCTTTCTTTTATGACTCATGGTTGCCTCAGAAATGTGTGATTAAAGACCACTGTTTACGGTCTCTATCTGATGAGGAAATAGGAAGCAAGATGGCTGATTGGGTTTTGCATGGAACCTGGGACCTAGCTCGTTTGGCAAAAATTGTCTCTGGGGACATAATCCAAAGACTAATTGTGATATTTCCTCCAATGGAAGCAGTAAGGAATGATGTTATGATTTGGAATGAAAGCTCACATGGTTTATTCACAATAAAGTGTGCTTACTATTTACTAGAAAAGCCTCCAGACCATCTCTATGACAACATTTACAAAAGAATATGGAGTTGGAGCTGTGGTGGAAAGGATTCGAGTTTTTCTATGGTTAGCTTTTAACAAAAGGCTCCCTACCAATGAATGGAGGAGCAGGTGGTCGAGTGCCTCACCCTTATGCAGTCACTGTAATGCTGATATAGAAACTGGACTCCACATTCTTAGAGACTGTTTTTTTTGCAAAGCATATCTGGCAACAGATTGTAGATTTGGGGAAGGTTTCTGCATTCTTCTCATATGATCTTAAGATTGTTTTTATAACAATGTTAGAGAAGAAATGGGTGCTAATGATCCCCGAGAATGGAGCATGCTATGGGGAGTCACTATTTGGCTTTTATGGAAATGGAGGAACAATGATGCCTTTGATGAAGACTTCCAGAAACCTAGAAACCAGACAGAAATCATTGCTAGCTAGATCCCAGAAGACTTACTATGAGCAACCTGATATATCAAATGGAATTGTGCATAGTCTTACTGTGTACCCACTTAAATGGATTCCTCCGCCTAATAGTTGGGTTAAACTCAATGTCGACAGTACGATCACGCGCGACAATTTCAGGTCAAGCTGGCTGTGGAGGGTTTCTTAGAGACTCTAAAGGGGAATGACTATCAGGCTTCACACATAGTTGGGAAAGTGTGGAGTGTATGAAGCAGAGGAATGAGCTATGTTTCTTGGCATGAAATTAGCAAGGGATGAAGGTTTTAGTAGAGTTATTGTGGAGTCTGATTCAAAGCAACTAATTGATAAATTGTTGCAAAGCAGAAACGAACCAAGTAGTAGCATGGTTCACTTGCAGATCCGTGGCTTACTTTCAGACAATTGGGAGGTTAAGTTACAATTTATACCTCGCACTCAAAATGCTTTAACAGACACTTTAGCAGAAGGACTTACTGTATCCTCATCGTTGTTTTTGTTTATTTAAATAACCTTAGATTAGTGCTTTTAAGCGATTATATGGGAATTGATCCCCTCTCTAGTTATTCTAATATATGAAGGCTGAATGCGTCTTTCTTTTACCCAAAAAAAAACGTTCCTTTCCCACCTACGTCCGATTGACTATAAAATGTAATGCATGAGAAAGATGACCCTATGTTATGTTTCACTAAAAGAAAATTTATATTATCTTGTTATCATTTAAGAGAAAAGGAGATTTCGTTCTACTCTAGATTGTGGGTGAAGCTAACCCATTTCCTAAAATTTTTGTATAAAACACACACACACACATTATTGTGGTATCGGCAGGAAGTGTGAGTGAGATTTTCTAATTGCTCTTAAAAAATTATACTACTACATTGTTAAGACAAGACTTAAATGCTCATTTCATTTTTTTTTATACATTTAGAAAACCAATAAAAAAACTACAACTTGTCTTTAACAATAAAACCCTCTAACCCTGGATTCGGAGTTGAGATTATTTGAACCCTTGGCATAATGGACAAGCCCCTTTTGGCTAGGTTGTCGGCAGCCTCATTTGGCCAATCGCTAACATGCTTAGTCACGATATCCCAGTCCCATTCTAGCATACTCTGAATCTCCATTATCACTCCTCGATCCTCATGTGTTTCAATCAGCGAACTTGATATCAAGGTCACTGCCTCTGCTGAATCAGTTTCCAGAATGATACGTCTGAATCCCCTATCCCAAGCAAGTTTCAGGCCAATCAAGCAACCCCAGAGTTCAGCTGTTAGGGAGTCGCCCCCCTCACCTTTAAACATGAATGTTGCCAGAAAATCGTCGTCATCATTTCTGAAAATTCCTCCACAGGCCACACCCGGAGTTGACTGCATGAATGCGCCATCAATGTTTAGTTTGACCCATCCCTCTGGTGGTGGTGACCATTTTCCCATTGTTACATTAGGACCCCTTCTCCCTCCTGTCGCTAGACGAAGATTATTCTGGGCTTCGTTTAGGCAGCCTATCATGATCGACACGCTAGCTTCAATGGTTCTGTTGGGAATTCTTTTGTCTTCAAAGACAAAATTATTTCGTCTCTTCCACGACCACTAGCAAGTTATGGCAAAACATTGTTTCCAACCCTCCTTGTCTTTCTTATCTCCTTGTGCGCTGAGATTCCAGCTAAGCCATTCCTTAAACTAGAGTGAATTGACTTTATGCTAGAGTCTAGGAGGTACAAACTGGTGCCACAACTTGATCGTGTCTAAGCAGTCACGAAGAATGTGCTGAGTGGTTTAACTCTCCTCACCACATAGCAGACAACAAGCGTTTGTGCTCAAGCCACGCTTGCATCTGGAGTAGTTTGTTAACAGTCGATTGTGAAGTACGAGCCATAAAAACATCTTGCATCTCTCTGGAATTTTGATTTTCCAGATCTTGGCCCATAGTGGATTCAAGTGTCTAGTCTCCTGGTTAATCGCGTCATAAGTAGATTTCACAAAAAATCGTCCATCTTTGCTCCATTTCCAGCGCACTTTATTATAGGACACCTCTTCCATGCCTTCCCTTACTTTAAGCCACGTGTCCTTAATCCCTCTCCAGGTGTTTGACCTAGGTCTCCTCAAGTCAATTCTAGGTAACATGTCAGTACCACAGTTGTACTTATTCACTTAAAACTTTAACCCAGAACTCATCTTTCCTCACCGTTAAATTCCAGCCTAACTTCATTAGAAAGGCTTGATTATAAGCTCTAGTATGGCGAATCCCCAGTCCATCATGAGATTTAGGTTTACAAATAGCCTCCCAAGAAACCAAAGGAATTTTCTTATGCTCCTCCATACTTCCCCATAAAAAACAATTAAATTATTGAGAATTGATAGTGTAATAAGAAAATAATTTAATTGTTTTTTAGAAAATAATGCAATAAGAAAAACGAATGAGATTTTTAAATCAAAATATAAATTGCTGAGGAGAGACTGAAGTTCGGTTAGTCACGCGTTTCACACCTGTGAAATGATTAAAAAATTAGATGGGCGCGCGAGGGAAGAACACCGGTTGGTTGGTGACAATGGAAACTTGAACGGGCAACGGCCTTCTGATTCTTGCTTAACGACGTCGTTTTCCTCCCAAAACCAACCCCTCAAGATTTATTTTCTTTCCTTCACACAGCTCCATTTTCTTTCTTCTTCTTCTTCACCTACTCCACTCCTCCACACTCTCACGCTACAACAGAAACCATAACACAATGCAGTTCAAATCCCTTTCCCTCCCTTCCCCAATTCCCCTTCGAAATCCTGATTCCCGACGATTCTCTCAATCTTCCCTCCACTTCAACTTCTCTGATTCTCCCTCTACAACCTCCGGTTTTCCTCTCAGTTTTCGAAGTTCACCGTTGCAAATCCGCAACCGTAAATTATTAAGGTCTTTAATTAAAAATGGCGATGGAGTCTCTGGAAGCAATCCAGAAGCTCGGAGTAAGTGTAACTGCAGTTCTGAGTCAGTTTCGTGGTCCGAAGACGGAGAGGAGGCCGTGGAGGTTGGGGTAAGTAATAGTCAAGCATTGACTAATCAGAGCATATTGTCGCAAATAAAGGAGATTATAATGTTTTCTGGACCAGCCACTGGGCTCTGGATCTGTGCGCCGTTGATGAGTCTCATCTCAACCGCTATTGTTGGTCGAGGAAGCTCAACTGAGCTTGCTGCTTTAGGTAGCCTTTCAAAATGGCAACCCCTGGAATTTACTCCCTTACTCATTTGAATATTTTTAAGTAATGCGAAATGCTAAATGGTGTAGGCAAAGATTGGGATTTAAATTCTATATTTTCCTCGATTGTGATCAGGGCCGGGGACCGTGTTTTGTGATAACATGAATCTATTGTTCATGTTCCTTTCCATCGCAACTTCAAATATGGTTGCTACTTCACTTGCCAAAGGGGTTAGTTCTTCGACCTCTGATGTATACAGTTTTATGTATGGTGTGATAATATATAGCCAATGCAACAATAACTCGTCATCAGCTGTTCATGTGCCTTTTCCTGTACCATGCATCGGTCGTTGGAAGCTGGGGTGATCATTTTTGGGTCTTGTTCCTAAATATTCCATTCCATGCGAGATGATTTTGCAACGTAATCTTCAATAATGTCTTATTTGATGCAATTGCTACCATGTCAATATTTTGTGCTTCAAGAGTTAAAACATGTGGAAATTACTTCACGTGAACATTTTCTGTTAAATTATGTACTCTGCTTTCCTCTTGAGATGGTTGAACTAAATGATGCAGGACAAAGATGAAGTGCAGCACCAAATTTCGGTTTTACTTTTTGTTGGCTTGATAATGGGGACATTGATGCTTTTGTTTACACAATTTCTTGGTGGATGGGCATTAACTGGTAAGTAATTCAGATGTGTTATTATCCAAACGTGTACGCTTATATTATAAACACTACTTATTGTCAGAATATTTTTTTCTGGTGGGGAGAAGTTGATAATATTTTATTTACAGCTTTTACTGGGCCAAAAAATATTCAAATTGTACCCGTGGCAAGCAAATATGTTCAGGTTTATTTTTCTTTTTGATAAGTCCTGTTTATTTCTCCACTGTTAATTCCCTTCCTTGTCTATTAATTTGAGGAGTTTAGTGATTGAGGTCATATAATTTTTTAGTCATAGCCTATATTACTTATTCATTCATGTCTTTCAACCTATAGCTTGACAGTGCATTTCACTCCTAATTCTGAGGTTGATTTTCAGATATTTGACTAAAAAAAGAGCATTTCTGTTGATAGATTCGAGGTTTAGCATGGCCCGCTGTTCTCTATGGATTGGTTGCTCAAAGTGCAAGGTGGACCTCTTCTCATGTATTATTGTTTATCGCATGGAACTCTGAAAACATGTAAAGATCGTTATGTTACCATGGTTGAGCAGCGTTATCTTTGCATGACGCATCTTTCTATTTTCTACATTGAATTGTAGACTTCTGTGTAGAATTTCACTACATCATTAGAACATGATTTTGAAAATGTGTTCTTTCATGTCTAATCCCTTCTCAAACAGCAATCTGAGAAGCGTTGCACTCAAATTTTCCTGTGTACTTGAAAGTAGAAACTTTTTGTTACGAAGACGACTTCAAGAAGAATCTGACTTTATTATTGTAACATCTATGTAATAACGAAATGTAAAGGCAACCATGAAACTAGGTACCCTGTTCTATAAAATGCATAGACTTTTAGCTTTATGCATTTTACTGTTTTTTGTATAAGTCAAAATCCTCAGTGTTTCTGAGAAGAAGAAAAAATCCTCATTGTTGTCATCTACAAAGATCTTTAATATACGAAGTTTTAGTTCAAGCTTGCTTATATTAGGATTTAGGGTTTAGGGTCGCTGCATTCTGAGAAAATTTTGTCCTTGATCATTAGCCTTGGCATGAAAGATTCATGGGGACCTCTGAAGGCTTTGGTCATTGCCAGTGCTGTTAATGGCATTGGTCATTTAGTCCTATGCAGTTTTCTTCAGTATGGTCTTGCAGGTGCAGCATGGGCAACACTGGCATCCCAAGTATGTCAAATAAATATTTTTAACAAGATCTGGTTTGACATTTTCTTTATTTTTATTCACTTCTTCATTCTTATAGTAACCTTATTTGTTGGACTCCTTACAGATTGTAGCAGCCTATATGATGGTTGAAGCGCTAAACAAGAAAGGATATAATTCTTTTGCCATCTCAGCACCATCACCCTCTGAATTTTTGCAAATATTTGGGATTGCTGCGCCTGTATTTGTGACCATGTTTTCAAAGGTTAGTTTGATCTCGCTTGAATCTTTACCTTTATTGGTTCCCATGTTGAAGATATATGCATCTGAAAACTTTTTGGTGCTTTTAGGTGGCCTTTTACTCTCTCATAACATATTTTGCTACAGCAATGGGTACTAATACGGTTGCTGCTCATCAGGTTAGCTTCACTCATAAAAGTGCTAATGTTAACTTCGTTCGTTGCCATAATTTCTCTGGTGCTCATCTGTTTAATTAATTACATTAACTCTCAATCTTCCAACAATTAGGTCATGATTCAAATGTATAGCATGTGTGTGGTATGGGGGGAGCCGCTATCTCAAACTGCTCAGTCATTTATGCCCGAGTTACTATATGGTTTCAACCAAAATTTGGTTAAGGTTAGTGAAGTTTGAAACTTCAAATGCATGTATAATATCTCACTGCATGTCATAGTGAGTGTTACTTGTCATATCAAATATTTTTTGTTCTCTTATCACGGTGTATAATGACTTAACGGTGGGATGTGACTTTTGCACTAAAATGGTAACCATGTGTGTATTTTTGCTCCTAAAAAAAGCATATGTGTATTTTTGCTCATGAGGAAAAAGCTCACGTGTATTTTTTTCACCTTAACCCTATATTTTTTAATTAAATTTTATACAAAAATAATATTTTTACTATTTTACCCTTAATACTAAATCTCTAGTTTTACTTTTATTTTGCATGTATTTATTTTGTCTTTCACATTTTGACTAAAATTGTTTTACAGAATTTATTATTTTTTTATCTGTTCCTTAATTTCTATTCTTATCTTTACAAATAGTTATTTGTTTGATGATTTTAACACTGGTTAATGTAAATATCACAAACTTTGAATATTCAAGTAAGTTTTTAAATAAGCCTATAAATATTTGTGAAAAAACATTAAATTATAAATTTAAATGACACATATAATCTCAAACTTATATAGTTTATTATATTTGATAAAAAAAATATGTGTTTAATATATATTTGAAGTCAAAATTAATTTATAGTATCAAAACTAATAATTTTTTTTAAAAAAATTACAAAGTTAGTAAATCTATTAGAATAAATTTTTGCCAGTATAAATTTGGTTTTATAAATTTTTATTTGTTCGTACGTATGTATGTATATATGTTAAAGAGGGACATTTTGTTTAAAAAAAAAAAAGTTTAAAAGTCAAACTGAATGGTAGTTTGCCTTTGTCCGTGAGGACCATAACTTAATGTGTGCGCGGCTCTTAAATGGGCTCTGTTTGTTATTGCCCTCTCAAGGTTTTGCAACATTAAACAGGCTCAGAATCTGCTGAAGTCACTGCTGATTATTGGAACTTTACTTGGAGTGGTAATAGCAACAATCGGAATGTCTGTTCCTTGGTTGATGCCGAATATTTTTACCCCTGATCCTAAGGTCATACAAGAGGTTAGATATTCTGAACTTGTGGAACAACTCTTGTTATTTACTCTTCATCTTTAAAGGACCATTTTCTTTTCTTTTTTCCTGATAGCCTGATACAAAGGACCATTTTCTTTATTTTGTCTTAATTGAAACTGAATTTCAATCTTGAGTTAATGCAGATGCACAATGTGTTGTTAATGTTCTTTGTTGCATTATCAGTGACGCCCTGTACTCACAGCCTTGAGGGTACTCTACTGGTATGTTAGACCTATTTTCGTAATTTTCTTTTTGAAAGCCCTTTATTAATGATATAATCTTATCCTAAGAATGGTTTTTCCCCCTTACTTTTGTGAGTTTGAGGGAGAAAAATGATTTTTCCCCCATAGGCTCTAGCTTTTTTTTGCTCATTCGATAAGCTTCATGTTGCATGCACACACAAACGTCAAATAACAGGGGAGACAAAAGGGAATTTTGTGCACTATGTCTCCTACTGCTGGCTTATTCTCGCCTATTTTTCTTAGTAAATTGTATATATATTAAAATCCACGTTCATATATGAATGAGCCTTCAGGAAGTTTTTGTTCCAGGATCATGTTTTATTTTTCATATGCAGGCTGGCAGGGACCTTAAATTTATTAGCTTAACAATGAGTGGATGCTTCGGTGTTGGAGCCCTCTTACTATTGGTATGTGTATGCTTATAGATAAAGTGCGTCCCGAATTCAACTTTGATGTCTTTAGACTTAAACGGTCCTTTCTTTATTAAATTTCAGCTTGTGAGTACTAAAGGCTATGGTTTGCCTGGCTGCTGGTGTGCTCTTGTTGGGTTTCAATGGGTAAAGATTGACATATTTAAACAACATTTTAAATTTTTTTTGGTTTACAATTAGAACCCTATCTAAATATGTAGGTATTTTCAGGCTCGATTCTTCCTTGCTCTATGGCGTCTTCTCTCTCCCAATGGCATGCTCAGCTCCCACTCCCAGGAAACCCAGTTTGAATTGAATAAGTTGAAAGCTGCTTAAGTTCAAATTCTTTTTTATTCATGTGCCTATCAGTTTAAGGGGAGCTCCCGTTGAACTAATCATGATCATTTGATGATTGTCATTTTTTTCAGCATTTTTTCCGTGCCCCGTGAAGCTTCAATTCATGCTTGTACTATTATTGTACATGCTCAGTAATTTAACAAGTAATAAATCATTTCATTGGTTCTAGTGGTCTAGGAGCATGTAAACCAATTTCAAGCAGAAGATTTTATGTTTGATCTCACTTGTAATTTCATACAATTAGGCATTTCCATTTAATAAAAAAAACAAGTAATGAATAATTATATGATATAAAATGTATACAAATCACACTACTATAAATATCATGACCCACATTCCAACTATATAAGATAAAGTAAAAAAACGCCTTTTCTTGTTTATTAAATAAGCATTTAAAAGATCAAGGAGTGTTACATGTTGTATGAAATAAAGTATAAAAATTCTTTCTTAATTTATTAAATATTCGAAAGTGAAGTAAATTCTGAAAAATAAAATTTCAACCGGGAATAAGATATGCTGCTGCTTCTTCTTCTTCTTCTTCTTCAAAGAAAAAACCAGTCAATTTTGTTAATCTCCAAAAAAAATTCACTCTCCCTAAACAACAAAAACAAAGATCGGGCAACATCATAGTGCTTTAAACAAAAGGCATAAAATCATTTTACACTAGATATAGTGATTAAGATCTTAAACTTTGAGAGCTCTTCACGATTAATTTCAAGTACTTTTACATTTTACAGAATAATTTTTTAATATTATCTTATAAAAATAAAACGCAGAATCAATTCTCCACCTTTAAAATTGCCAAAAGTGCTTCCTTCACATTATCACATTTCATAGGCCAGCATCTCTTTAGAGCAAATCGGTATTCACTCACTCTAACTGCGTTGAAAATTCCCTCACACCTTCAAATCAGTATTCACTCACTTTAACTGGGTTCCACCACGCACATCCCACCTTCCACCACTCACATCCTTAGGGCCCGTATGGGATAAGGAAAATTTGAGGAAGTAAAGGAAAAAAAAAAGGAAGATTTTGAAAGATGAAGGAAGATGAGTCGTTTGGTAGGAAGAAAATGAAGGGGTAGTAGTTGGTAAAGAATTAGAAAATATCTATTTTACCCTCAAGAGTAATTAATTCAAAATTAAAAAAAATATTTTTTTTGATAAAATATATTTTTAAAAAATATGCTTTTATCAGGTTTGGGGAAATTCGCCCAAATAATATAAAAAAAATTGTCAATTTGGGGTACTGTAGCAACATATTGCCAAAGTAGGGCATTTTGTGCGCCACTGTACAGGTGGCGGCGCCACATGGGACGCCACATAGGTGGCGCTGCCAATTTTTTTTTTAAAAAAATTAAAAACGTTTTTTTTTTTCTTTAGCTGCCGCAGGCAGCTTTACTAACAGGGGGTTGACGCCCCCTATGAGTTTTTTTCAAAATTTTTTAAAAATTAAATTAAGTTAAAATAAAATATATTATATAATATGATATTATATAATTTAATATATTATACATTATCATATATATATATATATATATATATATATATATATATATTATTTTTAATATATAATAATATAAATATATTAATTATATATTAATATTATTTTATATAATATACATTATATTATATATTTTCTTTTATATATATTTTTTCTATCCTTTAATTAAGAGGATATTTTATACAAAATCTAAACATATTTTAGTTTATTTTGCAAGAGATATTATGGGATCGGGTTAAGGTGCAAAAATACACATATATTTTTCCTCCAGGAGCGCCCAGCACCATATGTTTTTTTTGGTGCAAAAATACACACGCCGTTAGGTTTTAGGAGCAAAAATACCACTTCCGTTAGTTGAATGTTAGTTAACCGTTAACCATGGTGAAATTACTCTTTTGCCCTTAGAAAAGGATTAAGGGCAAAAGAGTAATTTCACCATGGTTAACGGTCAACTAACGGTCAGTTAACGGTTAACTAACGGAAGTGATATTTTTGCTCCTAAAACCTAACGGCGTGTGTATTTTTGTAAAAAAAAAAACATATGGTGTTGAGCGCTCCTGGAGGAAAAACATATGTATAGTTTTGCACCTTAACCCTATAGGATTTAAAAGAGGAAAATATCAAAGAGAAATTATAGAAGTGATCTGCGGATGCACAGGAAAAATTGAATGAAGATGTGAGCTAGATGCAATAAAATGATATATTTGATATATTAATATTTTAGATATATCAATATATCTAAAGATAGAGAAGTTGGCGGCAATTAAAGAAAAAAGAATCAGTTTCAATGTTTCACGGCACCATTAGGAGAATCAACTGAAATTTGGAAAAATAAAGATTGAAGACGGGGGCCCACAACAAATCAAAATAACCCTAACGTATATAATCTATTAAAGGTGCCGGACACCAAGTGCTAGGGTAGCGCAGTAGTATGACATTGGGTTATTCAGTCTTTATAATTAGGGTTCGAACCTTGCCCAGACCATTGGTCCCATATTTAAGATTAAAGCTCCTGGACAGAGGAGGAAAAGAACGGAAAAAGCAATAATTCAAAGTGGAACACGTGACAACAGAGCAAAAAATTATTTTATTATATATTAAAAATAATATATATATATATATATATATGATAATGTATAATATATAAAATAATATATGAATATATAATATTCTTATTAATAATATATTAAATTATATAATATAATATTATATAATACATTTTATTTTAATTTAATTTTTTAAAAAAATTTTTAAAAAAAAACTGACGCCCCCTGTCAGTAAAGCTGCCGCAAGCAGCAAAAGAAAAACACATTTTTAATTTTTTTTTTTAAAAAAAACAGGTGGTGCTGCCACCTGTGGCGCCACCTATGTGGCATCACACATGGCAGCGCCACCTGTACAGTGGCGCCACTTGTGGTGCCGTCTGACGTGGCGCCACAAAATGCCCTAATTTGACAATATGTTGCTACAGTACCCCAAATTGACAATTTTTTTTAATATTATTTGGGTGAATTTCCCATCAGATTTGAACTTGTGAAAAAAAAAAATTTCCCGCCAAATTTGAACTTTCCCATCAAATTCGAACGTTCCCACCAAGTTTGAAATTGAGCGGTAAATTTGTCCAAAAATATGAACAGTGACATGGGAACTTGAAATCCCACCAATTTTAGTGGGATTTAATCTTCTCATATATGAGGGAAGATTGGTAGGCCCGGGAACTTGAATTCCCAAGAAGATTTGCCTAAAATGCATACCAAACAATGGAATTCTCCAATTTTCCTTCCCATTTCTACCGATTCCTTGTACCAAACAGGCCCTTAATATCATCTGGGCACATTACTAACACTTTCTATTTTCTAATGCTCGGCACTTCTTCTACCTCTCAATAGGAGTGGATGAATAAATTGATCATCGTAATCGCTTTTTTCCACCACGATTAAGCAATCGTTTTGTTTTTTAAATTAGTCATCTTGATATAAATTTTAGATTTGATAATTTATAACGGTAACAAATAACAAAAATTCATATTAATTATTGTTGTAAAAAGCTAATATAAAAACTTAAAAACTTACATTTTAAAGTTTTTATTGGAGTGATGCATGTTAAAATGTAAGTGACAACTATACTCAATAAAAATGGTAAAACATTTGTGTAAAAACATAAAAACCGTGTTTTTAATGTTTTTACTTAAAACAAAAAATTAAAAAAAGAAAAGAAAAACTTTATCTTCATTTCCTCCAAATCAAAAGAAATGGTGTTGTTTTTGTTATAGCCAATTCAAGATTGGGTAAGAAAAAGAAAGCTCAAAACTCACATGCATATAATTTTGATAATCTTTCATCCTATAATGATTAGATAATGGAAAAAGAAGAAGATTGAGAAGATGTAAATAATTTAAATGTTAATGCTTATGATGAGGGAAATTTGATTGAAGTCGAAGTAGAGAAACCTATAGATAGTTATGATTTAATATTTCAAGTTTTGTAAATCAACTTGTTATAAGCGCAAGAAGATATACAAGTTGATGTATGTTTGATTTGAATCAATTGATATAATTTGTGAATTCCTAAATTTTATTCTTTTGATATTTTGGAACTTGGTTATAAGAGTTGTTAAATTCTTTGTGTTTTTGAACTTATGCTTTTATATAGATATGTGATTTATATAGTTTAAATATAAAGTTGTTCATTGATTTTTAAGTAGTGATTTATATTTGTTTACACACACATATATATAATTTGACGTTAAATAGTAATAACTTTAAATTTCGTGTCGTTTCTACGATTTCCATTTCTATCACCCTTTCCTATTTTTAAGTAAAAACTCGATTTTGGCTAACATTGATGGACTTATTTGGGTTAGCGGTGAGAGTAAAGACTTATTTTTTATTTGACTTTTGCAGAAGCTTGATAAAAAAAAAAAAAGTCAAGTTATAAATATGATTTATGTTTGAATTAATGGTCATAGAAGTGACATGACATACGTAAAAAAATGGAGAGTTTTTTCCTAAAAGCTACCCATGGAGATTTTTTCTATATTGACTTTTAGGAGTTTATTTTAAAAAAACTCAATAGACTTAAAGCTCTACCCAAAAATTCTTTTTAAGATTTTTTTTTGCTCTTACTACTTTTTTTTGTAACTTTTTGTAATTTGAAGCTAGTTGTCTCTAAAATTAACTTGTTGATATTGATATTAATGGCCTTTATCGCACTTGAAATATTTCAGAAAGAGCGTCAAACAAGACACTGACCGCTTTTCCTGGCTTTCATTCTGCCACCTCTTCTGTGATTCGATCCCTCACAGCGGAACAAAAAACAAAAATGGCAACTAACCTCCTCCTACCTCAAGCTCGCTTTCCCCGAAACCCTCTCCGAAAGAATCCTTGCTCATCATCGCTTTCTCAATCTTATACTACCTTTTCGATCACTCACCCTCTTCTCTATACCTTTCATGTCTCTGCTTTCCCTTCTAATTTGGGCCTTAAAACTTCGAGAAATCTTCGCAATTTGTTAGTGACCTCTTGCGTTAATAGGACTCAAGAACTCATTGATGCTGACCGCGAAACTTCACTCGAAAATGAAGATCACGTGGAAGAGAATTCTCGAGAACGAGAAAGCGAAGATGGAATGGAGGGGAAGATCAAGAAGCAGGAACTGGCCGACCAGAGTATATGGGATCAGATTAAGGAAATTATCAAGTTTACTGGACCAGCAACGGGACTTTGGACATGCGGACCACTAATGAGTCTCATTGATACAGCTGTTATTGGTCAAGGAAGCTCGATTGAACTTGCTGCATTAGGTACTGAGTCCTGGTATTGTCAATTTATGATAAATTCCTGACATATTTGTGTTTCGTTAGTCCTAGTTATATGACGGGATACAATTAATTTAGCTGTGTACCACCTGATAGCTAAATATGCATTATTCTTGCTTTTAACTTTACATGAGCAGGTCCTGCTACAGTTGTTTGTGATTACATGAGTTACGTCTTCATGTTTCTCTCGATTGCTACCTCTAATATGGTCGCTACTGCTCTTGCTAAACAGGTTAGTTTCTTAACCGTGAAAAATCGAAACTATTTCTTAGTTGCAATTGACTAATGCCTGTTTGTAAATTAAACAAGGGGTTTGGTTGTTAGGACCAAAATGTGTGATTGTACTAACTGAACCGGGGCATCTGTAATTTTGGTTAATATATTATCATTTGAAGCAAATGCATTTAATCACAGAACAGTTACTAAAAACCTGCAATATATTCCACAAACAATATTATTATATTAATAAGTAAATTTACTCTAAGTTTCCCCAACCTAGACTCTCGAGCAAGATATTAATAGGAGGGGGAATATGTTAAAAGGAGAGAATAATTGATGAATCTATGTCATAGTTCACGTATAAGGACAATAAGGGTTTAATATGTGCTGCTAATAATGACCCAATCAAATTTTTAATGTGTCATATCATCGGTAGATTTACAGGACTTGCCCTGCAATTTATTGACTATATGCATTTTTGTAGGATAGAGGAGAAGTACAGCATCACATATCCGTCTTGCTTTTTGTTGGGCTAGCTTGTGGCTTCATGATGCTTTTGTTTACACGATTATTTGGTGCAGCAACACTCACTGGTACTAAATATTTTGCTTACTTTTATGTATATGGAAGGTTGATGGCTTTCTTGACTTGGTTATTATGTGCTCTTCATACTTCCGATGACAGTATTTTGCTTATGCAGAAAAGGTTGCAGAGGCAATGCAATGACTGATGAAATTTTTGTCTTCACCTTTTTCAGCTTTTAGTGGGTCAAAGAATTTACATGTGGTACCTGCAGCAAACACTTATGTGCAGGTTTTTAATATTGTATTTTTTTTTAATTCAAACAAAAACGACAATTTATATTCTTCAAAGTTTAATAAATTATTTAACATTAGTCAAATAAAATTAATTGGATCCTTCAATTGTCATTTTCTTTTCTCATGATATTAGACAACAAGCAAGGCATTATATATGACTGCTATCTTGCCACAATTTAATCAGGACTTGAAAACAAGATTATTGTTTCACTGTATTGTTATTAACTTGCAAGTAAGAAAGCTATGATATTCTGCTTTGCTTAATTTGCTTCAGTAACCAAACAGAATATTCTTTTGTTGTTAGATTCGAGGCTTGGCATGGCCAGCATTACTTGTTGGATGGGTTGCTCAAAGTGCTAGGTGATAATATGTTCTCTACTTCTCATGTGTTATCATCTGAAAAGCCAGATTGCAGCTTCTTTGCAATTTTTTTTTTTACATATGAGATACTACAATTGGCATTCTATTCCATTTGTATAATTGTTCATATTAATTAGCAAAGCTTCATGTAATGGATGAGATTTTTGCCAGAGTAATCTAGTGAAACATCAGCTTCTCAATTGAATCCACTGATCTGATTTTATTGCCCTCTATTACAGTCTTGGCATGAAAGATTCCTGGGGACCCTTGAAGGCTTTAGCTGCTGCTAGTGTTATAAATGGCGTTGGTGATATAGTTTTGTGTATCTTTTTAGGCCATGGCATTGCTGGGGCTGCTTGGGCTACAATGGTTTCACAAGTATGCTGAACATTCTTATGTATATTATGATTCATGAACTGCCATATATTGCACCATATGTCCTAAATCTTCTCAAACTATTACTCCTTTTCCTGTTGCCTTGTTTCTAGGTTGTTGCTGCTTACATGATGATTCAGACTCTAAATGAAAAGGGATACAATGCATTTGCCTTCTCTGTCCCTTCAGTCCATGAGATTTGTTCAATACTTGGGCTTGCTGCTCCTGTATTTGTGACAATGATGTCAAAGGTTGCATCAATTATTTAACTCATTTTAGTGACTTTATCTAGTCTCATGGAACAATTCTTGTCTAAGTGACACTTTTTTGTTTAGGTGGCTTTTTACTCGTTGCTTATATATTTTTCTACATCAATGGGCTCACATACAATGGCTGCTCATCAAGTTAGTCTCTGATTTTGTGACTGCAAACTAGTATTCCAGGGCGTTGATAACTTAACTCTTATTTCAGGTCATGGTTCAAACCTTCTGCATGTGTACAGTGTGGGGTGAGCCGCTTTCTCAAACTGCCCAATCATTTATGCCTGAATTGTTATCTGGGGTCAATCGTAGCTTGGAAAAGGTTAGAACTCCCCCGAGGAAAAAAAAAAACCCACCTTTTTTTGGCTTTTGACCACTGCTGATTATGTGTCTGAATTCTCTACACTAATTTATTCAAAAGGTTCCTGAATTTTCATAATATTAACAGGCTAGAGTACTTCTGAAGTCTCTTGTAATAATTGGAACTACACTCGGATTTCTGTTGGGGATTGTTGGAACATCAGTTCCTTGGCTATTCCCCAACATTTTTACACCTGATCAGATAGTCATCCAGGAGGTCAGTGCTTGCACTTCTAACTTATGGTTTTCTCACAAGTATTAATATAATTTGCACTATGTGATTCATAAAATAAGCATAATAGAAAAGTATATGAATTGAAAATAGCTATAAACGGTAACCCCTTGTAAGTTGTGAACATACAGATGCATAAAGTGCTCATTCCATACTTCATAGCACTAGCTGTGACACCCGCTACCCACAGCCTTGAAGGGACATTGCTGGTATGTTCAGCTCAACTTGTCTGAAATAAAACATCAAATAAATGCTTGGGCTATGGTGATGAACAGGCTGTTTTAAAACTAGCAGCTTTACAGTATCAATGAGTTCAGATAAACTTACCCTTTCATAGTTGTTATATTTTGGAACTTCCTCTGTTAAATATCTTGTGAACTTCATTTTTTGGGTTTGCACGAAACTTCCTAAACAGAGTTATGATGTTCCAACATCATTAAAATCAAATCAATACTTTTATACACTGTCAGACCATAACCTTTTTTCATAGCGGCAAACCATAAATTTAACATACTTTTCATAATTGTTTGATGAATCTCCCCAACTTGCACTGCATTGCTGCTCATTGATACAGCAATTGTTTGAGTAACTTCAAGGTGTATTTGTTTATGCAGGCTGGACGTGATCTAAGATTTATAAGTCTGTCAATGAGTGGATGCTTTACTTTAGGTGCACTTGTATTACTGGTAGCAACTCCTTCTCGGTCTCTCTTCGTGCATACTTTTATTGCTCCAGTTCATCTTGCCTTAACGTCTGATTTCCCTTAATGGCAAATGCCAGATATTGAGCGGCAGATATGGCTTGCGAGGCTGTTGGTTTGCACTCGCAGGATTTCAATGGGTAAGCTAGGATCCATCTATCATCTAATACAAGTATTGTTAACTACATTCTAATATTAAATCTTTTAAATTATTTTTATGATCTGTAGGCTCGGTTTTCAATTGCCCTCCAGCGCCTTTTCTCTCCCAACGGCATGTTATATTCTGAAGAATTTGGGCATTATAAGCAGAAAAAGCTAAGGACTGCATAGTTAGGGTCTGTCTGGTATGAGCGATTTGGAGGGTAGGGAAAATTTTTATAGTTTGAATTTTTAAAAATGAGAGAAGCGCGGTTACAAAATTTTAGTAAATAGGATTTCTAGAATGAAAGGGCAAGAAAAATTATTTAAAAATTTTTAAGCCCGCTTCTCTCATTTTTCTTAGACTCAAAATTACCCCCGGGGCGCGGGCGGGGCACTTAATAGTTATGATTCACGATACGCCCCAACAAGGATAGGAATTAGAAAGTCTCTTGTGTTTAGTCTGTTTATCAGAACAATGCACAAGTTCTAGAAGCAGAGGTTATGTTTATTTATTTAGGGAAAATCTCTTTAAGGTCCTAAAAGATAAAAAAATATCAAAAAAGTTATATAGAAAAAATTATGATTAAAAAAAGTCTCTGGCAACCTCTTCAATATGTGATTAACAATTTTATTTGTGGGTTTTAATAATTTCTTGAGACCTTTTCAACATTTTCTTGGTCCTTGAACCTCAAAGGCTGAGAGGGATTTTCCCATTTACTTTTGGGTTAAAGTGTATTTTTGTCAAACAGACAATTACACTAGGAGCGACTGGGCCAAAAAAGTATTGAAGGTACTTAAACTACCAACGAACAATTATGTTAAGAGCATCTAGCATAACGTTATTAGTTTGATCTTAACGTTGTTATCCGAGTCCGCAAAAATTACAGAATAGCACCCATATGTTTGTAAAATTATACTTAAGCCACAAAAACATTTCAAATTTTTTTATTTTAGTCCTTCCACGTATTTTATATGGAGGGACTACAGTGAAAATCATAAAAATTTTACAGTTTTGGAAGATAATTTTCTTAAATTTTGGGTTTTTTTATGTAATTTTTGCGTGGACATCCCTAGCCCTCCAAATCCACTGCTAGTTACAAGCTTTTTTTTCAACATTAGCTTAGCCTGTGGCCTATTAAGTAGGCCTGTAATTTTAAGTAGGTCAGACCTGCTTAAAAATTTTGTAAGCAGTCTAACACACCACAGGCCACTTCACCTTAAAAAACAAGTATACTTCAAACAGGGTGAAAACAGACTACTTTAAATAGGATGAAAACAGACTACTTTAAACAGGATGAAAACAGACCTACATCTAAGAACCATCTAACAGCCTGTTTAAAGTAGGTATGTTTTTTGCCTGTTTAAAATAATTATGTTTTAGCCCTGTTTGAAGTAGGCTTGTTTTGAGTTGTGGTTTGTGGTTTGTTGGGCTATTTATATAATTTTTAAAATTATAGGCCTTCTTAATAGGCCACAGGTCAAGTCAGGCTAAAGTCCAAAAAAATGTCTTTAACTAAGGGTGGTTTTAGGCCCCACAAAAATTACAAAAAAAGAACCCAAAATTTTAGAAAATTATTTTCGAGACCCATAAAATTTTTATAATTTTCATTTTAGTCCTTCCATAAGTCCATATAAAGTACGTGGAGGGACTAAAATAATTTTTTTGGAATTTTTTGGGGCTTAACTATAGTTTCAAAAACATATGGGTTCTATTATGTAATTTTTTCCGGCCCTCAGACTAACGACGTTACCTTCAAATGCTGGACGCTCCTAGCATAATTGTTCGTTGGTAGTTTAGATATCTTCAATACTTTTTGGCCCAATCACTCCTAGCGTAATTGTCCGTCGGCAAAAATGCACCTTAACCCTTTATTTTTTTTTAATGAAAATGGATTATCTCATTTAATCATGAAGTTGTACAAAAGGTCATGCTTTTACGCGATATCAGGACCCACATCTCTTCCCTTTTTATATTTAGAGCTGGGAATTAAGGCCGGCTCGTGAAGGGCCAGGGCCGGCCATCCAGGGCCTGGAGTAAGAAAAACACCTGTTTTTCAAAGCCTGAATCAAGAGCATCAGGGCCAGGGCCGGTCCGCAGGGCCCGGTAATTACTATTCCAAATTTTAACTATTTTTCCTTCACTTTTTTTTTTAAAAAATATAATTAGTAAATTACAACATGAATCATCCAATAAATAAGCACAGTCACTAATTCATAATCAAAAGCAAACTATGTTCACAAATAACTCACATAAAACATAAAAAGCATACCACTAAGCGACATTAGTACGACGATTATTATTGTCGTCATATTCGTCACTATCATTAATTTTAACGACATTTGATTGTTTTTCACTTTGAGTAGTAGCCTCTAGCTCATGAGTAAGAATATCATGAAATTCTTCTCCCGCATCACGAACATATCCATAATCTTTATTTGCAACAAATAATAAATCAAATCATAAAATTAGAGTATAGTAATTATGTATCTGTAGTTAAAAGGATAAATAACTCTATAACAAATACAAAATATATATAAATTAATAAATTTAAAAAGGAAAAAAAAAACTACAGTGAAAAAGGGCCTGCAAGGCCGGCCCGTTTAAACCCGAGACCCGTAACAGCCGGCCCTCCAGGACTAATTTCGTTTATCTTTTCAAATTTTTAGGCCCGACCCTTGAAGGCCAGGGCCTAAACGGGCTGGCCCGACGGGCTCGGCCCGATTTCCCGGCTCTATTTATATTTATTCTCTTAAAGCAGGATGCAGTGCAGACGATTTATGTTTTTTTTGAATAATTAGACCAGAATTACTTCGTGGATTATGTCATCGCGACACTACAAATACGAAATAGGAGTGATACAACACTGATATTAGACAGACGGTGGAACAATCTACTTGTAATTGATGCGATCATCAAAGAATGTGGGATACCTCTCCCTATTTAGTAGTTTATTATTGCTTTTCACTTTGTTTAATGTCCAGTAGTGCTTCTGCTCATAGCATGAGCATCCCCATTTTTAGCTACGTGTTTACGTGTCTTTAGTTGAAAGTTAGTGGTTGTAGTTGGGTCCTAAATCTATGTTAGTGGGGTATGTATTGCTCCTATTTAAAGGAGGATTATTTGCTAAATAAAGCAGAGAGAAGAATATTTGTTCAGTTTACTCTATTCAGCAAGCTCATTCCTTTACGCTCAAAAGGAAGTCTCTTTATCTATTTGTCTCCTATTAAATTTGGAAGCTTATCCTTTTTGCCTAAAAGGAATCCAAAGGGCCTACCACCATATTTTGTCTGCTTAAAGGAATTCAGGAAGGGTCCTACCAGTTTTATCCTTTTGTTCAAAGGGAATCCAAGAAAGAACGTATCAGTAATCCACTCTGGCAGGAACTTAGTAGATTCGATGATTGAATCTTCCTTGCTCCACACCTTTCATTAGGTGGTAAAGGCAGCTATAATGCATACATCTTCAAAAATCTTCCTGCATCTGTTCTTCGAGGAAGGAAGCTATAATATATACACCTTCAAAAAGCTTCCTGAATCTGTTCTTCCAGATTCGATAGCAAGCCTCGTGTTTTATACTGCTTAACTTTAGATTCCCGGTCAAGAATCATTGCAAGCCCACTAGGAATACCTAGAATTTGATACTCTGGCATGGTCGAGCGACGTCCACTTTGTTAGTTCGGCGCACAAAGCATTTCATGTTTGGAATTATGTAATGAAATTTCAACTATTAGAATGATTACATGTCGAGGATTCAGTACGAAGTGTTCTATTTATTCAACTGCGTCAGCAGGGAGGCAGAATTTTTTTTGGAAAAATTCCATTTAGGGCCCTAGGAAAATATTATAAAAAAAAAACCCTAAGAAAAGTCAAATGTCAAAAAAGGTCATAGGGCATTTTCTGGTATTATTTCAGAAAAATGTAGTTGTTAACAGATACTAATATAGTTGTTAACGGATACTGATTTTGTTGTTAACGGAATTGTTGTTAACAGATACTGATTTTGTTGTTAATGAGATACTGATATTGTTGTTAACGCTAACTTTTCTTAGTGCTTTTTTTGATAATATTTTTCTACCTTGGGCCCTGAATGGAATTTTCCCATTTTTTTTGTCTTTGTTTCAGACCTCGTGAATTTTCTATGGGTTACTGAGGGTGAGCAAATCAACACTGAAACCGAGAACCGAACCGAACCGAAGCTTATTCAGTTTTTTTGGTTTTCAGTTTCGGTTTCGGTTTTTAAAATTGAATTATTTCAACTTTCGGTTTCGGTTCGGTTTTTATATAATTATTTCGGTTAAAACCGAAAACCGAAAAATGAGTGAAACGATGTCGTTTAGCCTCATAAGTCATACCCAAACCCAAGCCTAATTAGTAATTACCCAAGCCCAATTATGTTTGGCCCAACCCTTAAAGTCTCAAAAATCCCTCATGTAATACGTGTAACCCTAAAAAAATTCTCTCATTCTCAGTCTCAGGACCCTCAGGCTTTGTTTGGGAGTTCCATTTTGGAGGGAAAAGAAAAGAAAGAAAGGGTTTTGGTAGTCCCTTCCCTTGTTTGGGAGTTTTAAAAATAAGAGGGGAGAAAATCAAGGATTTTTACAAATCCTCTAAAACCCTCCTTCTTCATAAAAATAAAATTGTCCTATGGGGGGTTTAAGGCTTTGTTTGGGAGTTTGGAGGAGAAAGAAAGGAAAGAGATATAGGGAGTTTGGAGGGGAGGAGAAGGAAGGGAAATGGAAGATATTTCCTCCTCTTGTTTGAGAGTTAAAAAAATAGTAAGGGAGGAAGATGAAGGATTAATGAGTTATTTTTACTATTTTATCCTTTTATTAAAAAATTAATATAATTATTATACTTTAAATTTAAATTTTCTAAAAAAATTTATTTACGTAATTTTTATATTCAAAAAATATTTTCTCTCTCTAAAAATATTTTCCTGTAAAAAAGTATTTTCTCTCTCTCTCTAAAAATATTTTCCCTACAAAAGTATTTTCTCTTTCTAAAATATTTTCCCCTACAAAAGTATTTTCTCTCTCTAAAAAGTATTTTACCCTCTAAACAATATTAACTCTCCCGAAAAATATTTTTCCCTATAAAAGTATTTTCTCTCTTTAAAAATATGTTCCCATCTAAAAAGCATTTTCTCTCTCTAGAAAATATTTTCTCCTAAAAAAGCATGTTCTCTCTCTAAAAAGTATTTTCTCTCTCTAAAAATATGTTCCCATCTAAAAAGCATGTTCTCTCTCTAAAAAGCATTTTCTCTCTCTAAAAATTTGTTCCCTCTAAAAATATGTTTCCATCTAAGAAGCACGTTCTCTCTCTAAAAAGAATTTTCTCTCTCTAAAAAGTATTTTTTCTCTCTAGAAAATATTGTTTTCCTAAAAAAGTATTTCTCTCTCTAAAAAGTATTTTCTCTCTCTAGAAAATATTTTCCCCTAAAAAAGTATTTCTCTTTCTAAAAAGTATTTTCTCTCTCTAAAAAATATTTTTCGTGTGCATTCCGAGAATAGAAAAGAGATCATAAATAATGAGAGTGCTTTATTTGAACGAGGGTAAAAAAATAATTAATCTAGGTTTCCTCTTAAAACCCCCCATATTGGGGGAATTTTATTTTTGTGAAGAATGAGGGTTTTGGAGGATTTGTATGAATCCTTAATTCCCTCCCCTCTTATTTTTAAAACTCCCAAACAAGGGAAGAGACTACCAAAACCCTTCCTTTCCTTTCCCTCCAAAATAGAACTCCCAAACAAAGCCTAAGAGGAAACATGGATTAATTATTTTTTTACCCTCGTTCAAATAAAGCACTCTCGTTATTTCTGATTTCTTTTCTATTCTTGGAATGCACAAGAAAAATATTTTTTAGAGAGAGAAAATACTTTTTAGAAAGAGAAATACTTTTCAGGGGAAAATATTTTCTAGAGAGAGAAAATGTTTTTTAGAGATAGAAAATGCTTTTAAGATGGGAACATATTTTTAGAGAGAGAAAATACTTTTTAGAAAGAGAAATACTTTTTTAGGAGAAAATATTTTCTAGAGAATACTTTTTAGAGAGAGAACATGCTCTTAGATGGGAACATATTTTTAGAAAGATAAAATACTTTTTAGAAAGAGAAATACTTTTTTAGGAGAAAATATTTTCTAGAGTGAGAAAATGCATTTTAGATGGGAACATATTTTCTAGAGAGAGAAAATACTTCTTAGAGAGAGAAAATGCTTTTTAGATGGGAACATATTTTTAGAGAGAGAAAATACTTTTTAGAAAGAGAAATACTTTTTTAGGAGAAAATATTTTCTAGAGTGAGAAAATGCATTTTAGATGGGAACATATTTTCTAGAGAGAGAAAATACTTCTTAGAGAGAGAAAATGCTTTTTAGATGGGAACATATTTTTAGAGAGAGAAAATACTTTTTAGAAAGAGAAATACTTTTTTAGGAGAAAATATTTTCTAGAGTGAGAAAATGCATTTTAGATGGGAACATATTTTCTAGAGAGAGAAAATACTTCTTAGAGAGAGAAAATGCTTTTTAGATGGGAACATATTTTTAGAGAGAGAAAATACTTTTTAGAAAGAGAAATACTTTTTTAGGAGAAAATATTTTCTAGACAGAGAAAATGCATTTTAGATGGGAACATATTTTTAGAGAGAGAAAATACTTTTTAGAGGGGAACAAATTTTTAGAGAGAGAACATTCTTTTTAGATAAGAACATATTTTTAGAGAGAGAAAATACTTTTTAGAAAGGAACAAATTTTTAGAGAGAGAAAATACTTTTTAAATGGGAACATATTTTTAGAGAGAGAAAATACTTTTATAGGAGAAAATATTTTTAGGGAGAGTTAATATTTTTTAGAGGGTAAAATACTTTTTAAGAGAGAAAATACTTTTGTAAAGAAAATATTTTTAGAGAGAGAGAGAAAATACTTTTTAGGGAGAGAAAATATTTTTTGAATATAAAAATTAAGTAAATAACTTTTTTTAGAAAATTTAAATTTAAATTTATTTGTAAAGTATAATAATTATATTAATCTTTAAATAAAAAAATAAAATAATAAAAATAAATCATTAATCTTCCATCTTCCTCTCTTACTATTTTTTTAACTCTCAAACAAAAGAAAGAAATTTCCTTATCCTTCCCTCAAAAAACTCCCTGTATCTCTTTCTTTCCTTCTCCTCCGCAGACAAAACCTCAGTCGCGCCCTCGACGGAAAAAAGTAACTGAGAGATCCTCACTCACTCCTTTCAGTCCTTCAAGCATCCCTCTCGTCTCGACTCTCAAGTGTTCGACGACAGTTCGCCGGCCTCCCTAGTCACGGCCTCACTAGTCACGGCCTCACGAGTCAGCTTCCAGGTCACAGATCCGGTGGTCGAAGTGGAAACTCGAGATCGGTGGTCAGCTCTCAGCCTCTCACAGTCACAGATCCGGTGAGGGCTTACTTCGATAGTTCGATTTATGATTTTATCTACTTCGATCTGTTACTATCTTCGATTTATGATTTTATCTGCTTCAATTTACTGATCCGGATTATTTGTTACTATCTTCGATTTGTCACTATCTACTTAGATTTGTCACTATCCCCGACTTCGAGAATTTTTGGTTGTTTGTTACCTGTCTCTGCATTGTCCTTTTGTTCTAGAATTAAATAGCCGTACAGACCAATAGTTTCCTACATTTTGAATCTGATTTCAATCTCTTTTTGTTACCTTACAATAGTTGTTTCTCATTAAAGACAGTCATAAATTCTAAGGAGGAAAGGACGAGAGGGTAGATGTGCAAGATTGCAAGCATTAATAAGGAGATTGCTCTGTTTTCTATTTCAGATTTTCTTTTGTTTGGGTCATCGCGAAAAATAAGCTTCAGTTCTTCTGAATTTGGGATTATACCATTAATTACTTCTACTTAATGAGATTGAGGCTGAAATTAACTTTATAAGATTCGTCATTAGCTTATGAAATTGAAGACGCACAAGAGATAGTTAAATATTTCGCGGAAGCGTCAAACCGCTGGCGACCTGATTTCGATTGGAAGCAAGACTCTTTTTAATTTGTAATATTAATTTGTTAAGCATGCATGTCTTAAATTAATTTCTTTTTTATTTCGTTGGTTTTGAAAGAAAATAAAATTAAGAGAAATTAAATTTAAATATTAATTACAACCAAATAAGCAGTCATAAAGAAGTTTGCTGTCATTTAAAAGAAAAAGAAGAAACAAAAAAAGAGGAACCAAATGAGTTTGTGTGATTATGCATGGGAATGTATATTAACGTTGGAATAGGAGAAAAATTTTGCTGATATGGGTTACTGCATAATAGGATTCCACTGTCAAAACGCTGCTGCATGGTCTTGTGAGTGTTTAGCAATAATTAAAGTAATAAAGTGATACTTTGAGAAAGTATTTAAACTAAGGAATTATTTTGCTGTCAAGTAAAACAAACAAAAGTTATGCATATATGAACATGTTTTTCACGCAGGAATCCTTTTTAATGATTATGTGTATAAGTGTGATCTGTGTTAGGCGGGGTCTGTGTATGCCGTGAGAGAGAGGGAGAGAAAGACTCAACCATGCATGAATCAAATGGATTAGGTGGATGTGTGTAAATATGTTCATGGTTTCAGTTTGCTGACAGGTTAAAGGAGATACTTTGATTTATTTCTGTACTTTTATCAACTGGGTGGAGTTTTATATGAAACATAGGATACTCTTCTGACAGCTTGATTAAATTGGTAATAAAATGAAGGACCAAGTATTATTTTAGCAAGGTTTTGAAAACATAAATATGTATGAGTGTACGTGGGTAGTGTAGTAAGTATTCATTCATGTTAAGTAGAGCCTACTAGCCTTCGTTTTATGTCTCATTTGCAGCTTATAGCTTCTATCCAATTATATTACACTTACCAATTATGAGTTCTAGTAGTATATATATCCAACTTGGATTTCTTTTTTCAGTTTCTCTTCTCAAGATTACAATTTTCTGTTTTAACTTGAAAGAATTATTCATCTCTAGGTGAAATTATGGCTGACCAAGCTGCTTTTCTACCAACTACTGGGGATAGTGCAAGCTGCTTCTCTACACTTACCATTCTGTTTGCTTTAGTTGTATTTGTATAATTGTATTGTGGGCCTTATTATGTTGTGAAGTCGTACTACCTTTAGTTGTATTATGTTGTGAGTCTGATGCTTTGCAGCTTGTTAATCTGCTGAGGGATAGCTTTCCTGCGACAAGTGAAAGTCTGCTGCTCAATACCATAAGAGATTTTATGTCCAGGAATTGGGAGTTGCATATTAGATACATCCCCTCTGTGGTTGTTTAGTTATTTAATATATCCACTTTTATCAAAAAAAAAATGTTGTTCGTGGCCTTCTTATGTTTGCTTTTTATATGAATATGCTTCACGGCTCACCTGTTCCTACCCAAAAAAAAATTCTAAAGGCCCAAAAGAAGCCCAAAAACCGAAATAATCTGAAAACCAAACTGAAATATTTCGGTTTGGTTATTCGGTTTCGGTGTTTAAAAAGGGAGTATTTCGGTTTTTTAATGGGTTTTTCGGTTTTCACCAAAAAACCGAACCGAACACTGAATGCTCAGCCCTAGTTACTGTTACTTATGTTAAGCTGTGGGAGAACAATTGATTTGCCCCGTTTTTAGAGGGAATTTGAGAACCTGGTGAAATTGATTATTGGCATATCATTGTTAGGTGTTTGTCATATTTGTTTTGTATACATACATACATACGTGTTAATAATATTATTAAATTTTAGAAAAGCATTTATATATATATATATATATATATATATATATATATATATATTATTTTATTTTATTTTATTTTATTTTATTTTAAAAGTGATAGTTATCATCTCAAAATGACGACTAAACTAACTAGTCCAGTTAAATACGATAATATATTGATTTTTAATAACAACTTTTTTTTAGAAAAATTAATGTGTTTTTTAAGATTTAAATAATATTTTATAGGAAAAATCCCAAAAAAATGCTATTGAATTCGGGGGAAAGATAAATAAGGGAGACCAATATTCGAAATCCCAAGTTAGACGTTACGGAGAAATCTGAGATTTTTAAATCTTTCCAAATAACCAATCTGTAAGTTTTGAAAAATAAAGTAAAGTCAATATATATACTTAAGTTATTATTTGAGATTATGAAGTTTTTGTTATCTATACCTTTGTTGTTAGTGATGTCTAACATGTGTGACTTTAAAAGATTATCTTTAAACTTGTTGGGATTTGGGGAGTCAATATGTATATTGAAGTTGTTATTATATATAGCTAAGTTGTTAATTACACTTAACATGTGTGGCTTCAAAACTAATTGGGGAAAAATTGGTCATTTGGAAAGATTTGAAAATCCTATATTCCTTCTTGAAGTTTGACTTAGGATTTCAGATATTGGGCTCTTTTATTTGTCTTTTACATATTTTAACAGTATTTTTCAATAATTTTCCAAATGAAGAAATCATGGAAGAAGAATGGGTACCGCTGTGGTGAATTGGTCCAAGCTGAGGTTACCATTGTTTGGTTTAGTTATGTTTTGTTTTTGTTTTCTTTATGGTTATACAGGTTGTAGGTCTTCTCCATCTGTTAGCAAGTTTTTGGGAGAATCCCATGAATCGATTGCGACTAGTTCCAGCTTCAAGTCCTTAGTGGTGGTCATTAAGGCTTCTTCAAACACTCATCGTGGTGTAGACGTTCTGAATCATCGAACTTGTTTGATGCTTTCTTGTGGCATGACTCTTTGGATCTCCATAACAGCAATTTCTAGTGAGCTGCTCTGCTTGTTTTGACGCTTTGTTATGACGGCTAGAGCTTTGAAGACTTTGGTCTTTGGAGTGGGTTATGGCTCAATTCCAAGCTGGCATGAAGATGGGCTGTTTGCTGAGTCCAGCAAAACAGTTATACAAAATTTATTTAGTCTGTTGTTTATACTAGTTGTTGTAGGCTTCCTATCAAGTGTCTTGCTCTTCTTGGTAGGAGGCCTTTTTACGTAACTCTACCTTAGTTTGATATAAATGTCATTTTGTGAAATTTAAAAAAGAAGAAGAAGAAGAAGAAAAACAAAGAAAGTAGAATAAAGCGCCGGCACCAGCTAGCCTGGGAAGTTGGCCAAGTGAGAAAGCCAATGGCTTTCATGAAGTGCTCGCCTGTCACAAATTATAATAATATACTTATTAAAGCAACAAAAACAAAAACAAAAACAAAAAAGTGGTGGAAGCACCGAGAGGGGATTAAGAAAGGAAACCCGCCAAGCAACTACTTATGATTTTAGATTTATGGGTGCACAATTAATAGTGAGATTGCGGGGAGGAATTTTTTTTAAGAAAAGTTTTAAACACATTAAAAAACAAAACAAAACAAAACTTCAATTTAGCATAAAAAAATAATAATCAAAAGTCAACTAACCTTATCGAAATGATTATAAAGACATTATTTGGTTGGTCTACGATATTTGCTTTGACGGTTCAAATCTATTGTTTTCTGTTAACAAATGATAAAACATCAGAACCAAAGGTGTGGCGTGAAGAACTACAAACGTTTCGCTTTTGGACCCCTTTTTGTACTTTCTCTTCTTTTCTCTTCCTTCCATTCTTGGAATTGCCTCACCCCTTCATTACCATCAAAATCAGAGATGGCAAGTAAACTCCTTCAAACTCGCATTCTTCCCAACACTCTCTTCAAGAACCCTTGTACTTCATCATCACTTCCTCAATCTTCAGCCCTTTCGTTCTTCAATCACGAACACCTACATTCATATTCCTCACCTTCATTTCACATTCCCACTTTCCCTTCAAATCTGATCCTCAAAACTTCCAGGACGCATCGCGATTGGTTTGTGACCACTTGCGTTTATCGGAATCAAGAACTCATTGATGATTGCCGTGCAATTTCTGTTGCAAATGAGGAATCTATGGATGAGAATTCTCGAGAACGAGAAGGCGAAGTTGAAGTGGAGGAAGAGGTTGAGAAGAAGGAACTGGCTGACCAGAGTATATGGGTTCAGGTGAAGGAAATCATCAAGTTTACTGCACCAGCAATGGGACTTTGGATATGCGGATCACTAATGAGTCTCATAGATACGGCTGTTATTGGTCAGGGAAGCTCCATCGAGCTAGCTGCCTTAGGTACTGAGTCGCGGTATATAATTAAGCTACTCATTTAATATGCCATTTGATACCTGAATATGCATCATTCGAATTCTTAATTTCCCATGAGCAGGCCCCGCTACAGTTATGTGTGAATACATGAGTTACTTGTTCATGTTTCTCTCGATAGCGACTTCTAGCATGGTTGCCACTGCCCTTGCTAAACAGGTTAGATTCTTGTTTTATCAGAATTATTATTATTTTTAAAGTTTAACTTTGATATATATCTTTAAATTTCACTATCTAGTATTCCTGCCCAACGGCCTTATTAATTACTGCGTCATGTGACCAATTATTCTGGATCTCATAAATTTTGAAACTTTTTGTTTGCTAGCGAGATATATAAAGCGTAGTGGATTATACTAAAAAATCATAGGGAAAATTCATATAAGGGCCCTTTTAATAGAAAAAACCCAAAAAAGGCCCAAATCTGTAAATCTCAAAAAAGGTCCAGGGCCTTTTCTGGTATAATTTCATTAAAACATTAGTTGTTTAGAAGGCTGATATAGTTGATAACGAGTATTGATATAGTTGTTAATGGTACTGATTTAGTTAGAATATTGTTGTTAATGGTACTGATTTTAGTTGTTAATGACCTATCTGTTAACAACTATATCAGCCACATTAACAATTAAGTTTTAATGAGATTATACTTGAGGTCTTTTCTGGGATTTTCAAAATCTTTGAGCATTTTTTGGGTTTTTTCTATTAAAAGGGCCCCATATGAATTTTCCCAAAATCATAATGCTAGAAAATAAAGTCTTTAGATGTAATTCAATAATATAATAAATCAAAATTGCTATATTTAATAACAACTAATGAATAATAAATAAGATATTAATAAGAAATACCAAAATTTAATTTCACTTCAAATAATTTATAAATGAAATACTACAAGAAAAGTAGATAGAAAATGCCTTAAAGAATGAGAAAACAATTGTTAAGATGGATTGAAAGGGAAGAGGGGGTTCCTTTTATAGCACAAGGTTCCCTTTTTTCTCATTGAGTTGGCTGATAGAGCCATAAAATCGGGTTAAACACATCAGGCCGTCCCATCTAAACCCTTTTAAGTTAAGGGTCGGGTTTATAAATTGGAGTATCTAAAGGAAATTGGGTCTAAAAGAATTAGCCTTGTAAGGTCAAGGGCTTAGAAGGGCCAGTCTTGCAGGGCTGAGGGCCAACCTGTTTAAGCCTGTTAATATTTTCCTTTTCTAACTTGCCTTGCCACTCTACCAGTGCCTGGTTGCCTTTGACCGTACCTCTCCCTAACCCTAAAATTGCATTATTTTCCTCAACCTCTCAGTCACTCTTATCTTCTTCAGCTTGTGATTGCTCAATGACTCAATCCAAAATCCACCCACACTAAGGAATTGAGTTCTCCAATGACCTTCTTCGACCACCAGAGGCGTGGACTTCACCAAATATGCCCTAGCCGTTTCATAGGCAAACTGTATTTCCTTCCCTACCTCTCTCACTGTTCCAAAAACCATTCACTTCTGAGCTTTTCCTTCGGCTTATAGTCTCACTCTCACTTCTCTTATATTGTTCCTCACAATCTTCGAGTCTCGAAGGTTAAAGCTTGCCAAGTGATCACCATCTCGCACTGTTGCATTGTTCGAATGATTTGTAGTGTTGATATGTTTTTTGCTATAATTTTTTGATATGGACTTCTTGCTATAATTTGTACCCTCCGATTAGTTTTGACAATTTCTACTCACCATGCTTTTTTTTCAAATGATCATTTGCATTTCTTCTTTCTGTTTGTTTTGGTTTTATTATGCAAGAAAAATAATTAAAATTTGGAAAGAAAAAAAATGCTTCTGCCTCTATAGAGTAGTTCCTGTTCCCCAACTTTATTGTCTGATGTGGGACTAATCTTGCTATAACCAACAAATCTCCACCTTGGCAAGATTCCCAAAACTTTGCATCTGTCTTCGATTCAAAATTCAATGTTCAACAATATTGATCAAATCTAAACAATGTTGAAATTTGGCAGGAGTCACCTCTTTTGTTAGCATATCATCAAGATTTTTACTTGTCTACATTTTATAGATCATAACTCCACCTTCTTTTAAAATTTCTTGTATAAAGTGAATAGAACATCAATATCTTCGTTCTTACATGATAAACTTGGTTCTTTGTTAATTGAATAGCGTTTTGACTATCACAAAATACTGTGATGCTTTCTTGTCAAATACCAAGCTCTTCAAGCAATCCTTGAAGCCAAATTGCCTCCTTTACAGCCTCATAATTTCCATGTACTTTGCTTCTATTGTAGACAAAGCAAATGCTGATGGTAAAGCACACTTCCAACAAACTAGTGTGTTTACAAGAGTAAACACATAACCAGTAGTTGATCTTCGTTAATCCAAAACATATGCAAAATTTGAGTCACAATGCCCAACTAAACATTGATCATCATCGTACTCAAAGACCAATCCAACATCTACAATAATATCGTAGAATCCATTTCACAGCTCACCAATGTTAGTTTCTGTATCATGTATATACCTAATCACAATTCCAACAACTTGTGAAATATCAAGTCTTATACAAACCATTGATATATCAAACTATTGACAACATTTGCATATGGTACACTTGATGTATATTCTCGCTCATCTTCATCTTTTGGCGACATATCAATAGGAAGCTTAAAATTAGGAGCAAGTGGAATGCTAACTAACTTCATTGTGTCAGTTATACCAAATCGATCTAGCACCCTCTTTAAATATTCCTTTTGAGATAAAAAAGAGTTTCTTTGATTGTTAATATCTTGTTATATCCATGCCAAGAATTTTCTTTGTCTCACCTATCATATTTGCTTCTTCTATACTTATGTTGCAACATAAACTTGTCAAATTGTTTATACCATGGTCTTGAAGATTGTTTCAATCTGTATAACGACTTCGATGTTTGCACTCCATATTCTCCTTTGTCAACTAGCTCTTCTTCTTCCGCAGGAAAGTCTCCTTTTGTTTCCCTGTTTGTTCTGTGTACTAGGAAAACCAACTTTCCTTTAAACTCCATGTTCTTTGAAACATCATCAATTTATTTGGTATCTTTAGATGCTACCTTTTTCACCATAGTAGATTTATTAAAAGTAACATCCCTGCTGAATATAATTTTCCATCTCTAGACACCATAAAAGATATCCTTTGACTCCAAAAGTGATTCCCAAAAAGATTGCTTTCTTTACTTTCGGATCCAATTTTGTCTCTTTGACATGATAGTATGCAATTAAGCTAAATACATTCAAAGAAGCATAATTTGTAGTAGGCTTTCCATACCATTGTTCCAACGATGTCTTACCACCAATAATAGTACATGATAGACTATTAATGAGGTGAAACACATATGTTATTTCCTGAACCCAAAATTCTTTGCCTAGGCCACTATTGGACAACTTACACCAAACCTTCTCCAGCAAAGTTTGATTCATGCATTTTGCCACTTCATTTTGTTGTGGTGTATTTCTAATGTTTAAGTGTCTAATGATGCCATCATCGTCACAAGTATTTTGAAAGGGATCATTCATGCATTCTCTTACATTATATGTACGAAGACATTTGATAATAATGCTTGTTTGTGTTTCTATCATCGCCTTCAATTTGAGAAAAATTCACAACACTTTATCTTTAGTTTTCATTGTATACACCTAAACTTTTAGGAGAAATTGTCAAAAAATATTACAAGATAATGTTTTCCTCCCAGTTAAGGTGTTTTGGAAGGACCCCAAATACTAGAGTGAACATAATGGTATTTTGGATAGTTGTAGCAAACTTAACCCTTGTATTTTTTCTCTTTACACAATGCTCACAAAAATCCAAACTATAATGCTTTAATCATTTTAACAAAAAAAAAAATCCTTGATCTGATAGAGCTTTTAAAGATTTTCCTCTAGCATGTCCCACGTGCATGGGCCATAACTGGTCATTTATGCCTCATTCTCATCACTAGATGTCATTACTACTATCCTCATAACCATACTACCTTAAAAGTGATACGTGCTATTATTCTTTCAAATACACTTCGTTGCTCCACTTTTTATAGTGATTTTGAACCTTTTTGAATTATAATTCCCACAAAAATGAGATTTTTCTTCAAATTTAGTACATAACGAACATCTTTTAATGTTTGGATCAATCCATCATGATTCCTTAATTAAATTGAACTAATTTTATATATGGTAAGAGAAGTGTTATCTACTGTGTGGATAACTTCACATTCTTCTTCTTGAAAATCAGTGAACTAATCTCAGTTAGGGCACATATGATGGCTACAAGCTAAGTCCAACAGCCATAAGTCTGATGATTTTGACGACGTCGTTATAAATCTGTGGCCTTTTTTTAAACAAAAAGCACATTCATCTTCATTAGATCTAGACCTCGATTTGAATCCCTCTTTTCCTCGATCTCATCTAGTTTTCAGTACATCCCCTCACGAGTAACGCCTCTGCTTCTCCACCACTTTGTTTTTCTCTCTTTCTTTGTTTATAACTGTATAAGGTAGAAGAAACTTCTCTGGTAGATACTTTCTCTTTTCCGTGAAGTAGAGTAGTCTCCAGGTGCTCATACTCATCAGTAAGTGATCTCAACGACATCAAGGCTAGATCTTCATCTTCAAAGGTCATGTCCATATTCTGCAATGTGTTACCCACTTATTGAAGCTAGTGATACAATCATGTATTGTGGTACTAGGAACTTAAGTGAAGCGAAACAGTCTTTTTTTCATGTGGAGTTTATTCTAACTACTTTTCTTCAAGAATTTTTCCTCCAGTATCTTCCATAGTGTACAAGCAGAAGTTTTCTTTGTGTGTGGATACTTTTATTTTCTGTTTCTTGAAAGATACGATCAAATAGTACTACAAGCAACACAGTTGATGATCCTCTAATCTTCCTCCCCCACACTGTCTTGTTTTCTTTCTTCAATAGTAAAGTCTAATCCTTGTTGTAAAAGGACACAACTTGTAAAAAATTTCAACTACAAACTTTGCATTAGACACAATTCTAGAAGCAGCTTTAGTCCACTTCCCCCTTCCATCCACTGCTGTCCACTTCCCCATACTGTGCCGTTTTGGGCACAAACAGTGCAGCTCATCCCTTTTTTTTTTCTTTTTTCTTTTTTTTTTTTAAAGTTTCAAGGTAGAGGA
Source organism: Acacia confusa (assembly GCA_037074495.1). NCBI lineage: Eukaryota > Viridiplantae > Streptophyta > Magnoliopsida > Fabales > Fabaceae > Acacia > Acacia confusa. Next base: position 36,677,642 of record CM073502.1, on the reverse strand, counting down.
GGGTACTAAAAAAATACCTTAAGATATTAAACGGTACTGAAAAAATACTTCATAATCTTAAAAAAATAATTCACGGTACTGACTGCTACAAAAAATATATTTATTGAACGATACTACAAAAATGCTTCATGATCTTAAAAAAATAATTCTCGGTACTAACTGCTACAAAAAATATATTTCAGGATACTAATTGGTAATGAAAAAATACTTCATGATCTTGAAAAATTATATTAGGATCTGTAAAATTTCAAGGTACTGATTGGTTAAGTTTTCAAGATCAAAAAATAATTTTTTACAATTATGAAGTATTTTTTAGTATCAGTTAGTATCTTCAAGTATATTTTTAGTAGCAGTTAGTACCCTGAATTATTTTTTCAACATCATCAAATAATTTTTCAAGATGGTGAAGTATTTTTTTAGTACCAGTCAATATTTTCAAGTATATTTTTAATACTAGTATCCAGAATTATTTTTTCAAGATCTTGAATTATTTTTTTAAGCTCATGAGGTATTTTTTTTTAAGTACTGTTCAGTATTCTGAAGTATTTTTTTGGTATCCTCCACTACCTTGAAACTTAAAGGAAAAAAAAGGATAAGCTACACTGTTTGCACCAAAAACGATGCAGTACGGGGAAGTGGATGAGAGGGGGAAGTGGATTGAAGCCGCTTCCCACAATTCTTGTCAAAAGCGAAGATGTCAATGACATTGTTGACATTGGATGCGAATACTTTCTTTTTATCCATCATTTCTGCTCCAGAAACTATTTTATAGATGTCGATGCAAAAGTCTAAAGTTTTTTTTTTCCTGATGTAGAAGTTAAGACTATGTTGCAGCCACAGAGCATACCTAAATAAATTGTTGTGGATACAAGATATATAGAGCCTAACCAAAAAACACAATACTATAAAACAAAATCTCTATATGTAATTTAATAATATAATAAATCACAACTACTATATCTAACAACAACTAATAAATAAAATAAAATAAAAACAAAATCTAATTTCACACCAGATTATTTAAAAATGAAATACTAAAAGACACGAGGAAATATAAAATACCTTATAAAATGAGAAGGCATCTGTTGGATGAATTGAAAGGGAGGGGGTTCCCTTTTTATAGCAAAGGCCCCCATCTCCTCATTGAGTTGGCCGATGTGGGGCTAAACTTGCCACAACCAACACTTTTCGTATATTTTTACCGGTCATACCTATCACTTTGTGTGTCTCCAGGACTTACACTGCTTTGCTTGAGCATGTGTGTGTAGGATAGAGACGAGGTACAACATCACATCTCTGTCTTGCTTTTAGTTGGGTTAGCTTGTGGCGTTTCGATGCTTTTGTTCGTAAGATTCTTTGGTGAATCAATGCTCACAGGTATTGAAATCTACTACTTATTTTTTAGATATATGGAATGCATAATGCTTTCATAGTCTGGTTATTTTCTGCTCCTCATAGGCTCATACTTAGGACGACAGTATCTTGTTCATGCAGAAAAAATAGCATAACCAATCCAATGACTGATGAATTTTCTGTTCTACCCCTTTTTCAGCTTTTACTGGGCCAAAGAATTTACATCTTGTTCCTGCAGCATACACTTATGTCAAGGTTTTTTTAATTTATCAGTGCATATTATTTTTTAATTTAATTGAAGGCTACAGTTCATATTTCCAAAATTCAACCAATTATCAAAGATTTGATGGAGGAAAGCAATCGAAGCGGTCCTCAATTTTCATTTATTTTTCTCATAAGAATAGATGAGGGCACCAAAGCAAACATTATTTCCACCAATTTATCAGGACTTGTAAATAATATTTTTCTTTTGATTCATAATTATTGAATAATAAAACTGTGGTTTTTTCCTCTGTTCATGTTTAAATGACTTACTCGTAGTTTCTTTTGTCATCAGATTCGAGGCTTGGCATGGCCTGCATTGCTTGCCGGATGGGTTGCTCAAAGTGCTAGGTCAAAATATGCCGTCTATTTCTCAAGCTTTGTCACCTGAAATGAAATATTGCTACTTTGTGCTTTTGTTTTTGGTTTTTTTTTTTTTTTTTTTGGAATCTGTATGAGGTCCTGCACTTGAAATTCTATTTCATTTACATACAATTGTTTATATTATTCTTGGTGATCCGTTCAATTTGATGATAGAGCTTCTCTTTATATTTACCCAGAACCTCTTGTGACCATTTTCCTTGTTCAGATTATGCTGATATATCAATACTGTTCTACCTATATACATGACTGTACTTTCTAGCTTCTCATACAAATTTTCCCATATCGTGTCTTCAAGTTTTAAACTTATCCTTAGCAGAGCTTGCTATAATACATTATTTCTTTATATTAGGAATTCGTTAAACAGGGGCTTTGTAATTGAATCCATTGTCCTAATATAAGCTTTCCCTCTCACAGTCTTGGTATGAAAGATTCCTGGGGACCCTTGAAGGCTTTGGCCGCTGCTAGTGCTATAAACGCCATTGGTGCTGTAGTTTTGTGTATTTATCTGGGCTACGGTATTGCAGGGGCCGCATGGGCTGGAATGGCTGCACAAGTATGCTAAATTTTCACATAAATTATAATACATTAAATCATTGAAACTGTAGTTTTAGAAACACTTTTCCATAAGCCGAGCCAAGACAATTTCTCTCATATGCTTACCTCATAAATCGTAAAAAGTATTCTCCAAAAGCTAATTCAAACACACACTTAACTATCTTATACTGCTCCATATGTTATCATTCAATGTGCTCATATGTTCATGTGAATTATTATACATTAACTGTCATATACTCAATCTTTTTCCTCTGGCCTCCCTGTTTTTAGGTTGTTGCTGGGTTCATGATGCTTCAGAATCTAAAAGCGAAGGGATATAATGCATTTGTGCTCTCCATTCCTTCAGCCCAAGAGTTTTTTACAATAGTTGGGATGGCTGCCCCTCTATTTTTGACACTGATATCAAAGGTTGCAGCAAGTATTGAACTAAATTATGTAGCTTAAATCCCAATCTCATTTAACTTTTTTTCTAAATGTTAATGAGAATTTTCATATATAGGTGGCCTTCTTTGCACTACTTGTATATTTTTCCACATCAATGGGCACACTAGCAATGGCTGCTCATCAAGTTAGTTTTACGCCCGTCCAATTTTGTTACACTCTATTCCTTGGTCTGCTTGTGTCTGTATGTTTGCAAAACGAAAATTTAAGAGCCCTGATATGACTGACTTTAATGTTAGGTCATGGTTCAAACCTACCTCACATTTATCGTATGGGGTGAACCTCTCTCTCAAACTGCCCAATCATTTATGCCCGAATTGATTTATGGTAGTAAACGGAGTTTGGCAAAGGTTAGAAAAGAAGGGATTTTCTTCATTTGTCACTGCTGCTGAATTTCTGTATACATACTGTCGTAAAAAAAATTTCCTGAATTTTCATAATATCAACAGGCTAGAGTACTTCTGAGGTCTCTAATAATAATTGGAGTTATTCTCGGATTGCTGTTAGGAATTGTTGGTACATCAGTTCCTTGGTTATTCCCCAGAATTTTTACACCCGATCAGATGGTTATCCAGGAGGTTAGTGCTTGCGCTTCATACTTAAGATGGCTATCTTATGTGGTGTCAATTATTACTTGCACTGGGCTAAGAAAATAGATATTAAGATTACGTGATTTTGAGAGTAGATATATTATATATATGAAAATTTTTAGCTATTTATTGTAATTGTGAACTGTGACCATGCAGATGCACAACGTGCTTATTCCATTCTTCTTGGCCCTTGCTATAACACCTCTTACTCTTAGCCTTGAAGGAACATTACTGGTATGTTCAGTTAAACACTCAAACATGTAAATATTTAGGCCAAGACATAAACAGACCGCGTCTAGTCTAATTGCTTAGAATTACCAATAAGCTCTCCTAAACTTAATCTAATAGGGTTATTAGTTATTTGGGCAATCCATTACACTTGGTTAACTAAACTCTGCCGTTTCAACTTACCTTTTTGTATTCTTTGTATGATGTAAACCATGTCGTTTGAAAGGACTATCAGACTGTATGTGATGATCACATACCCAAAAGACTAGTTTATTAGGAAGGAAAATTGCTTCGCTTATAAACCATACTACACTTGTAAGGCTTCCCAATGTGGGACTCATAACACAATAATTTACATAATCACATGATTACTTGGTGCATGACGTATCTCTCAGACTTGCTTTGCTTTACTGCATATGGGTTGAACAGCATACGGCTTCATCTAGCAGTTTCATAGTGTGTTGCTTTATGCAGGCTGGACGAGATCTAAGATTTATAAGTCTATCAATGGGTGGATGCTTCACCTTCGGTGCATTTGTACTATTGGTAATAACCCCTTTCTTGGATTCCTTAGGACAATGTAATATTGCGCTCTCTCATTTCTTATGGAACATTAAAATTTTCCCTAACGCCAGATGCTGAGCAGTAGATATGGCTTTCAAGGCTGCTGGTTCGCACTCGCAGTATTTCAATGGGTAAGACTTAAGAGACTAGTAGGATCTCATGCTTGCATCAAGTACAAGCATAATTGATAAAATTCTGATGTTCAATTATTTTATCCGTCTATAGGCTCGGTTTTCTATGGCCCTCCAGCGCGTTATTTCGCCCAATGGCATGTTATTTTCTGAAGATTTTGAGCAGTATAAGCAACTCAAGGCTGCATAGGTTAGGACTTGGGAGCTCAGTTTTATATTAAAAATTGTTCCATGGAGAATTTTATTTCTAAATTTAAATCTAAATTTTATTCAGGGATCCTCGCATCCAAACCTGGCCTCTAAACGATGTTTGGATCACTTCTGTGGTCAAAAGAGTGCCCATTCATGTAAATTAAAACAAAACTCCTCTCATATACTCACCTCATATATTGTAAATCACAATTGAAAAACTATTTTTTAAAAGCTTCAATCATCATTCCAAACGAGTACAATATGTGATTTATCATTTATGATATGCGAGACAAATATTTAAGATGCTCAATATGTAACTGTTTGGATTAACGATAAAAACTACTTTATCAACGTTATTTATTATATGCTAGGGAAATATGAGACAAGTTTTATTTAGATTTATGTAAACATGCTTCTATAATGCTAAGTCAAATAGTCCTTCAATTGGGCAATAAGTAACTTCTATTCCGTGTGGAATACTAGAATGTGATGTCATGTGGTCTTCTTGATGCAAGCCTGTCATTGAGTTTGCTGAATATATCACGTAACAGTAACACAATCATCTTTTAATATTGGGATTCGTGGTCGGCGTGATTGGTTCATACTACTTGTCTTACTTACGACACGATTATGATTGTTTTGCTTATCTTCTTGCCAACTAAATATAGGTTGGTCTACGTATCCATTATCCAATATAACCCATTTTAATAGGGTGTGGCTACCCACTCTAAGGAGGGTTCGTTGCACTCTTTTCAATATAAAAGTTGATATCAAAACAAAAAAAAAGTAACATAGCAAAAATGAAAAAAAAAAATCCTGTGTGCAAAAGGGGTGCAACGGACCCTCCTTGTCAAGGAGGGTAGCCGCACCCATTCTAATAATCCTCTAGTCTTATGGATAATGGTCAAAAAGAGCCTTAAACTTCATTAAACCTTTTATAAAATTTAACAACTTTCTAATGTTACCTTTATTTACTATACATCTATATCACATAAAAATAAAGTCAATATAATAATGAATTAAAAGTAAAACTGTATATTCAAATAAAAATTCTCTCTCTCTATCATTTAAATAGAATCAAAATTTTTCTTCTCCCTCGGCCTTATATATAGGTCTAGAGAAGTATATATTTTCTCTGCTCCTTAATATAAAAGTTAATTGGGATTGGATTTAGTTATCCATTTAATTTTAGGTTAAGGTGTAAAAATACACATGAGCTTTTTGCCCTAGAGCAAAAAAACACATACTTTTTTTAGGAGCAAAAATACACATGTGGTTACCATTTTAGTGCAAAAGCCATATCCCACCGTTAAGTCACTGTTCACGTGATGAGAGAGAAAGACACGAGATGAATAGTAACTTAACGGTGGTGAACAGTGACTTAACGGTGAGATGAGACTTTTGTACCAAAATGGTAACCACATATGTATTTTGCTCCGCAAAAAAGCTTATGTGTGTTTTTGCACCTTAACCCTTTAATTTTTTATATTTATAATTTTCCTACAAACTAGTTTATTTTACTCAAAATGATATAGTATAATAATATAATTTAATTTTATGAAGGAATATTTTAAGAAGATAATGTTACGTTTGTTTAAATTAGTCAATTTATTTCATTTCATTAATTTAGCTAAATTAATCAAGTATCTCTTATATTAATAAATGAAAGGAAATACTTGGCCATTCTTTTTGGATTTGGATTGTCTCCGATGCATTAGAGGCAATGTAAATATGTGATGTAAAAAAAAAGTGACAAAAAAAAAATTAGCGCGTCTGATGCATCGGGGCAATCCAAATCCATTTTTTTTAGTTTGGTAGATTATTCATAACTTTTAACACACAACTAAGAAGTTAAGGGCCACTTTCTATTTGGGTGTTTTGAAAACCTAGATTTTGCCTCCAATTTGTCAAACACCCCTTCATTTTGTCAAAATTATTCTTCACCTAAATCTAGGTTTTCCAAAATCTTTTTTTTTTTTTTCACTTTTTCTCAATCAACTCTCTGCAAAGTCAAGATTGGCCTCATTATACACAAAAGTGGGCTCCACCATCCTTACAGAAACCCCAAAACACCCTCCATTTTGCGCCTTTTCTCTCTCCTACTATCTTTCATATCCGTTGAAACCATGTACACCTTGGTTTTATTTATAACTTCAATTTGATTAAAAAAATTTGATCTTATTTATAAGTCTACTTTCATGTAATAAATGAGATTGTGATAATTTTACCTATATTAATTATAACTATGAAGATAGAGAGAGAAGAAAGAGTTATAAAACAGTCCATCATAAATAAGGGTAAAGTTGAAAATTTACCCTAATAATCATTGAGTTAACCACCTCTCCTTGGTATGTGAGATTTAGCCAAAATGACTTACTCCCTCTGATCCTTATTATAAGGCACCAACTACCCAAAATTTTTGGTCTTTTTTATAAAGCACCAACTACATTTAACTAACTTATTTATTACTATTTACTATTATGCCCTTACTTTAACAACTTTTTTAAATCTATCTCATTAAAGTAAGGATAAAGTTGGAAACTTTTATTAATTTTAGGCTCATTAATGACTTAACTTCCATTTTCTTGGTTTGTGAGAAAAGATAGTTGGTGCCTTATAATAAGGACCAAAGGGAGTATATCTATGAAGATAGAGAGAGAAAAAATAATTAAAAAATAGTCCATCATAAATTAAAGTAAAGTTGAAAATTTTAGCCTATTAATTATTGAGTTAACCATCTCCCCTCGAGCATGAGATTTAGCTAACTTATAGAGGGGCACAATAAATTAAAGTAAAGTTAAAAATTTTAGCCTCTTAATTATTGAGTTAATCACGGGGAGATTTAGCTAACTTTGGGGGTGGGTTGGGGGGGGGGGGGAATTGAGACTAGCCAATAGTGAGCCTAGGTTGATGATTACTGAATTTTCTGATGTACAATATTACTTGAGACAGAAGCTAAGGAGGTTCAGGACGCAGTAAAAAATAACCAGGATGATGATAGCATCAAACTAGCCTTGGAGTGTCAGAAAGTAGCAAACAAATAACTGAGCCCGAATCGATGTTGAACAAGACAGAGAATGATCGAACTGGCACCCGAGACGATTTCCTGATGACAACTTTAAACTAGGCTTCAGACTGATTTGAAGGGTCAAACTAATACGATGATGGGTTGGGACGAAGACAAGGAACTCCAGACTACCACAATCAAATCATCAAGAGGTAAGAACTGTGAGAGTTGACAAACCACTGACCGCCGATCAAACCACTGAGAGCCGAGAACTATTTAGGTTCTTTGGTTCGTCTCTAAGCTTGTGGCCTCTCCTACTCTGTTTCTTGACTCTGCGATCCAAAAAAACTCGCCTTACTCCGGTGGAAACGATGAGGAACAACGATGAAGCATGGAGGAGAAATGGTTACTATTAGCTAGAGAAGCAGCAAGTTACCAGTGCCAGAAAAACAAAAAAGAACTGTTTATTTTCTTCAATGCTCTGATAGCATACGAATAATTTATGAGAGAAAATATATTCTCATTACATAAAATGTTGTGATACAATCGCCTATTTATATATAAAAAGAGATTGACATAATAGTAAAAACTAATGAAAGTTAATAAATACTAATGATTACTAATTAGCTAATAACTATTAATAAATAAAGAATATTTACAATAAATACACAACATTTCCACAAATAGTTATCATCTCAAAATGACAAGAACTAAACTAACTAGTCCAATAAAATACGATAATAATTGAGTTTTAATAATACTTTAAACAAAATTTAATGTATTTTTTTAAGATTTCAATAACCTTTTATAGGGAAACCCAAAAAATACTATTAAAATATGGAAAGATAAATAAGGGAGACCAATATTTGAAATCTCAAGTTAGATATTATAAAGGACGTGCGATTTCCAAATCTTTCCAAATGATCAATCCACCCTAAGTAAGTTTTGAACAACAGAGAAATCAATATGTATTATGAAGCTGTTATTTGAGATTGTGAAGTTTTTATTATCTCTACATTTATTGTTAGTGACATCCAACATGTGTGGTTTCAAAATATTTGGTAAAACCAAGTAGTCAATATGTATATTAAAACTATTATTTTTTATTCTCACATTGTTATTATCTATATATAAATTGTTGATGACACTTAACATGTAAGGGCTTCAAAACTTACTTAAAGGTAAATTGGTCATTTGAAAACATTTGGAAATTACAAAGAGGTCCGACTTGGGATTTGAAATATTAGCCACTTTATTTTGTCTTTTACATATTTTAACAGTACTTTTCTAATTTTTCGTAAGAAAAATTAAATAAATAATTTTTTTTAAAAAAAACTGAAAACTGAAAAAGTCATGTAAGAAGAAACGAAGACGAAGAAAGCGCCGGTCCCAGCTAGCCTGGGAAGTTTGCCAAGTGGGAAGGCCAATGGCTTTCATCAAGTATTCCCCTGTCACATTATTTATTAAAGCAAAAAAAAAAAAAAGAATGTGGCGGAAGCGCGAGAGGGGATTAATAAGAAAGGAAACCCGCCAAGCAACTACAGTATTGGCTTTCAAATCTATCGCTTTCTGCTCACAAAACATCAGAACCAAATGTGTGGTGTGGAGAATTATAAACGTTTCGCTTTTCGACCTTTCGTGCTCTCTTCTTTTCTCCTCCTCCTTCCATTCTTGGAATTTGGAAGTGGATCTGCCTCACCCCTTCATCACCATCAAAATCAGAGATGGCAAGTAAACTCCTTCAAACTCTCATTCTTCCCCCAACACTCTCTTCAAGAACCCTTGTACTTCATTATCACTTCCTCAACCTTCAACCGTTTCGTTCTTCAATCATCAACACCTGCATTCATCCTTACCTTCATTTCACATTCCTACTTTCCCTTCAAATCTGCTCCTCAAAACTTCCAGGACGCATTGCGATTGGTTCGTGACCACTTGCGTTAATCGGAATCGAGAACTGATTGACGATAGCCGCGAAATTTCTGTTGCAAATGAGGAATCTTTGGATGAGAATTCTCGAGAACGAGAAGGCGAAGTTGAAGTAGAAGTGGTGGAAGAGGTTGAGAAGAAGGAACTGGCTGACCAGAGTATATGGGTTCAGATGAAGGAAATCATCAAGTTTACTGCACCAGCAACGGGACTTTGGATATGCGGACCACTAATGAGTCTCATGGATATGGCTATTATTGGTCAAGGAAGCTCCATTGAGTTAGCTGCCTTAGGTATTGAGTCACGGGATATAAAAAAGCTACTATTTTAATATGCCTTTTGAGACCTGAATATGTATCATGCGAATTCTTAATTTTCCATGAACAGGCCCTGCTACAGTTGTGTGTGATTACATGAGTTACTTGTTCATGTTTCTCTCGATAGCGACTTCTAATATGGTTGCTACAGCCCTTGCTAAACAGGTTAGTTTCTTGTTTCATCAGAATTATTATTGTTTTTAAAGTTTAACTTTGATATCTTTAAATTTCACTCTCTAGTATTCCTGCCCAACGGCCTCATTAATTACTGCGTGATTTGACCAATTTTTCTGGATCTCGTAAATTTTGGAACTTTTGGTATATTTTTACCGGTCATATCTATCACTTTGTGTGTCTCTCCAGGACTTACACTGCTTTGCTTGAGCATATATATATCTGTGTCACTGTGTGTAGGATAGAGACGAAGTACAGCATCACATCTCTGTCTTGCTTTTAGTTGGGTTAGCTTGTGGCGTTTCGATGCTTTTGTTCTTAAGATTCTTTGGTGAATCAATGCTCACAGGTATCGAAATCTACTACTTACTTTTTATATATATGGAATGCATAATGCTTTCCTAGTCTGGTTTTTTTGTGCTCCTCAGACTTAGGACGACGGTATCTTGCTCATGCAGAAAAAATAGCAGAACCAATCCAATGACTGATGAATTTTCTGTTCTACCCCCTTTTCAGCTTTTACTGGGCCAAAGAATTTACATGTAGTTCCTGCAGCATACACTTATGTCAAGGTTTTTTTTTTCATTTACTATTACATATCCTTTTTTAATTTAATTGAAGACTAAGTTTATATTTTCCAAAATTCAACAAATTATCAAACATTTGATGGAGGAAAGCAATCGAAGCGGTAATCTATTTTCATTTATTTTTCACATAAGAATAGATGAGGGCACCATAGCGAACATTATTTCCACCAAGTTATCAGGACTTGTAAATAATATTTTTCTTTGATCCATAATTGTTGAATAATAAAGCTATGAATTTTTTCCTCTGTTCAAGCTTTAGTGACTTACTCGGAGTTTTATTTGCCATCAGATTCGAGACTTGGCATGGCCTGCATTACTTGTCGGATGGGTTGCTCAAAGTGCTAGGTCAAAATATGCCGTCTATTTCTCAAACATTGTTACCTGAAATGAAATATTGCTACTTTGTGCTTTTTTTTTTTTTTTTTTTGAATCTGTATGAGATTCTGCACTCGAAATTCTATTTCTTTTACATATAATTGTTTATATTATTCTTGGTGAACCGTTCAATTTGATGATAGAGCTTCTCTTTATATTTACCCAGAACCTCTTGTGACCCATTTTCCTTGTTCAGATTATGCAGATATATCATTACTGTTCTACCAATATTCATGACTGTATTTTCTGGCTTCTCATACAAATGTTCCCATCTCCTGTCTTCAAGTTTTAAACTTATCCTTAGCAGAGCTTACTGTGATACATTATGTCTTTCTATTAGTAATTCGTCAAACATGGGCTTCTTAATTGAATGCATTGTCCTAATATAAGCTTTACCTCTCACAGTCTTGGTATGAAGGATTCCTGGGGACCCTTGAAGGCTTTGGCCGCTGCTAGTGCTATAAATGCCATTGGTGCTTTAGTTTTGTGTATTTATCTGGGCTACGGTATTGCAGGGGCCGCATGGGCTGCAATGGCAGCACAAGTATGCTAAAAATTGACATAAATTATAATACCTTAACTATCTTATACTGCTCCATATGTTCTCATTTAATGTGCTCATATGTTCATGTGAATTATTATCCATTAACTGTCATATACTCAATCCTTTTCCTCTCGCCTCCCTGTTTTTAGGTTGTTGCTGGGTTCATGATGGTTCAGAATCTAAAAGCGAAGGGATATAATGCATTTGCGCTCTCCATTCCTTCAGCCCAAGAGTTTTTTACAATAGTTGGGATAGCTACCCCTGTATTTTTTACGCTGATATCAAAGGTTGCATCAAGTATTGAACTAAATTATGTAGCTTAGTTCCCAATCTCGTTTAACTTTTTTTCTAAATGTTTATGAGAATTTTCATATATAGGTGGGCTTCTACACACTAATATATTTTTCCACATCAATGGGCACACTAACAATGGCTGCTCATCAAGTGAGTTTTACGCCTGTCCAATTTTGTTATACTCTATTCCTTGCTTTGCTTGGTGTCTGTATGTTTGCAAAACAAAAATTCAAGAGCCCTGATATGACTGACTTTAATGTTAGGTCATGGTTCAAACCTACAGCACATGTACAGTATGGGGTGAACCTCTCTCTCAAACTGCCCAATCATTTATGCCCGAATTTATTTATGGTAGTAAACGGAATTTGGCAAAGGTTAGAAAAGAAAGGATTTTCTTCATTTGTCATTGCTGCTGAATTTCTGTATACATACTGTTGTAAAAAAACAATTCATGAATTTTCATAATGTCAACAGGCTAGAGTACTTCTAAGGTCTCTAATAATAATTGGAGTTATACTCGGATTGCTGTTAGGAATTGTTGGTACATCAGTTCCTTGGTTATTCCCCAGAATTTTTACACCCGGTTATCCAGGAGGTCAGTGCTTCTGCTTCATATTTCAGATGGTTATCTTATGTGGTGTCAATTATAACTTGCACTGGGATAAGAAAATAGATATTAAGATTACATGACTTTTAGATTAGATATATTATATATACAAAAATTTGTAGCTGACTGTTGTAATTGCGAACTGTGACCATGCAGATGCACAAGGTGCTTATTCCATTCTTCATGGCACTTGCTATAACACCCCCTACTTGAAGGAACATTGCTGGTATGTTCAGCTAAACACTCAAACATGTAAATATTTAGGCCAGGACATAAACAAGGCGCTTTTAGTATAATTGCTTAGAATTACCAATAAGCTCCCCTAAAATTAGTCTAATAGAATTATTAGTTATTTGGGCAATCCATCAGCTGAATGTCTTGTCGGCCGTCATAGGTATCCATTGCACCTGGTTAACTGAACTTAGCTGTTTCAACTTACATACTCCTTTTTGTACTCTTTTTATAGTGTGAATCATTTCCTTTTAAACACTATCAGACAATATGTGATGATCACATGCATAAAGGGAAAGCACTTCTCCAAAGACTAGCAACCACACTGCACTTGTGAGGCTTCTTAATGTGTGGGACTCATAACACAATAATTTAACATGATCGTGTGATTACTTGCTGCATGATGTATCTCTCAGATTTGCTTTGCTTGACTCATACGGGTTGAACAGCGTACGGCTTCGTCTAGCAGTTTCATAGTGTGTTTGTTTATGCAGGCTGGACGAGATCTAAGATTTATAAGTTTATCAATGGGAGGATGCTTCACCTTCGGTGCATTTTTACTATTGGTAGCAACCCCTTTCTTGGATTCCTTTGTACAATGTAATATTGCGCTCTCTCATTTCTTATGGAACATTAAAATTTCCCTTACTGCCAGATGCTGAGCAGCAGACATGGCTTTCAAGGCTGCTGGTTCGCACTCGCAGTATTTCAATGGGTAAGAGACTAGTAGGATCTCATGCTTGCATCAAGTCCAAGCATTATTGATAAAATTCTGATGTTCAATTATTTTAGTCTATAGGCTCGGTTTTCTATGGCCCTCCAGCGCGTACTTTCGCCCAATGGCATGTTATTTTCTGAAGATTTTGAGCAGTACAAGCAACTCAAGGCTGCATAGGTCAGGGCTTGGGAGCTCAGTTTTATATTAAAAATTGTTCCGTGTAGAAATTCATTTCTAAATTTAAATCTAAATTATATTCAGGGATCCTGGCACCCAAACCAGGCCTAGAGTAAATTTGAGGATGCTTATAATTTTTTTCCCAACGAATTGGGAGACTCGAAATAAACAATCGGGCAATAAGTAACTTCTATTATGTGTGGAGTACTAGAATGTGATGTCATGTGGTCTTCTCAATGCAAGCCTGCCGTTGAGTTTGCTGAATATTTAGTGTAACAGTAACACAATCATCTTTTAATTGGGATTAGTTCATATTACTTGTCTCACTCGCGACACGATTATGATTGTTTTGCTTATCTTCTTGCCAACTGAATGTAGGTTGGCCTACATATCCTTTATCCAATATAATCCATTCTAATACTCATTTAGCCTTATATACACACGTGTTTTATATGGGTTAAGAAAATTTTTAAACTTTATTAACTTTCCATAAAATTCAAGAATTTTTAAATTTATCCTTATTTAATATACATGTATATCACATAAAGAATAAAGTTAATATAATAATAAATGAAGGATAAATTGTACAATTATATAAAAAAAAATTCTCGCATGGGATCAAAGTCTTTCTTCTCCCTCTGCATTACATATGGGTCTAGTGGAGTATATATTTTCTCAGCTTCTAAATATAAAAGTTAGTTGGGCTTGGATTTAGTTCTACATGGAAGATTCATCCATTTAATTTTCTATATTTATCATTTTCTCACAAACTAGTTTATCTAACTCAAAATGAGATAGTGTAATAATATAATTTAATATTACAAAGAAATATTTTAAGAAGATAATATCACATTTGTTTAAATTAATCAATTTATTTCTTTTTTTTTAATTTACTTAAATTAGTCAAGTAGCTTTTATATTAATAAATGGCAAGAAATACTAGAGCCATTTAGTTTAGTTGGTAGACTATTCATAGCTTTTAATATACAGTTGAGAAGTTAATGGTCATTTGGATCAAAGAAAATGTTATAAATAAATGGAATGGAAAAGAAAATGGGTTGATAAGAAATTTTTTATTTGATTTATAGAAAATGAGGTAGGAAAATGAGCTAAAAGACCATTTTGTTTTGGAGTAAAAATATTATTTAAACATCTATAGGACCCACTCATATTTTTATAATTAGATCCAAGATCACATCTCTAGACATTTTTTCTTCCCACTTGAAAATTGGTTAGTCTAGGAAAATATTTTCTAACGAAAATAATATAATGAACCAAATAGTCAATGCCGAGAGGAAAATCCTATGGACTATTTTTGAGAGAAAATATATTATCATTGCATAAAATGTTGTGACACACTATCCTATGTATGTACAAAAGAGATGGACATAATAGTGAAAAATAATGAAAACTAATAAAGCCTAATAATTACTATTAATTACAAATTAGCTAATAACTACAAATAAATACAACTTTTAAATATACAATATGTACACTTCCCCTTCCCCTTAAGTTATATCATAAATGTTAATCATGTCCAACTTACTTATACAACATTTAAATACAGGTTCAAATAATCCTTTTGTAGACACATAGTAGTGTTAGTGTGAAGATCTATTGATAGATATATAAGACATATAACCCAGTTCTTTTACTTTTTTCCTTGATGAAGTGTCTCTCTAATATCTATCTTCACATATTTCAAGCTTTCATACTGAATAGGATTTGCAAGAAATGTCGCAATTACTGTAAAGACTATATCAGTCTTCTATGAGAAAGCGCCATCGGAACCAGCTAGCCTGGGAAACTTGCCAGGTGGGAAGGACAATGGCTTTCATGGAGTTTTCCCTTGTCACAAATTATACTAATATACGTATTAAAGCAAACAAAATGTGGCGGAAGCGCGGGAGGGGATTAAGAAAGGAAACCCGCCAGCAACTGATTGGTTTCAAATCTATCGTCTTCTGATCACAGAACATCAAAACCAAAGGTTTGGCGTGAAGAACTACAAACGTTTAGCTTTTCGACCCCTTTTCGTGCTTTCTCTTCTTTTCTAATTCTTCCATTCTTGGAATTGCCTCACCACTTCATCACCATCAAATTCAGAGATGGCAAGTAAGCTCCTTCAAACTCGCATTCTTCCCAACACTCTCTTCAAGGACCCTTGTACTTCATCATCACTTCCTCAATCTTCAACCGTTCGTTCTTCAATCACCAACACCTACATTCATCCTCACCTTCATTTCACATTCCTACTTTCCCTTCAACTCCGCACCTCAGAACTTCCAGGACGCATCGCGATTGGTCCGTGACCACTTGCGTTAATCGGAATCGAGAACTCATTGACGATAGCCTCGAAATTTCTGTTGCAAATGAGTAATCTGTGGATGAGAATTCTCGAGAACGAGAAGGCGAAGTTGAAGTAGAAGTGGTGGAAGAGGTTGAGAAGAAGGAACTGGCTGACCAGAGTATATGGGTTCAGATGAAGGAAATCATCAAGTTTACTGCACCAGCAACGGGACTTTGGATATGCGGATCACTCATGAGTCTCATAGACACGGCTGTCATTGGTCAAGGAGGCTCCATTGAGCTAGCTGCCTTAGGTATTGAGTCACGGGATATAGTTAAGCTACTCATTTAATATGCCATTTGATACCTGACTATGTATCATGCAAATTCTTAATTTCCCATGAGCAGGCCCAGCCACAGTTGTGTGTGATTACATGTGTTACTTGTTCATGTTTCTGTCGATAGCGACTTCTAGCATGGTTGCTACTGCCCTTGCTAAACCGGTTAGTTTCTTGTTTCATCAGAATTATTATTATTTTTAAAGTTTAACTTTGATGTCTTTACATTTCACTATCTAGTATTCCTGCCCAACAGTCTTATTAATTACTTCGTCATTTGACCGATTTTTCTGAATCTCGTAAATTTTGGAACTTTTGGTATATTTTTACCGGTCATATCTATCACTTTGTGTCTCTCCAGGACTTACACTGCTTTGCCTGAGCGCATATATATATGTGTAGGGTAGAGACGAAGTACAGCATCACATCTCTGTCTTGCTTTTAATTGGGTTAGCTTGTGGCGTTTCCACGCTTTTGTTAGTAAGAATCTTTGGTGAATCAATGCCCACGGGTATTGAAATCTATTACTTACTTTTTATATATACGGAATGCATAATCCTTTCATAGTCTGGTTATTTTGTGCTCCTCATACTTAGGACGACAGTATCTTGCTCATGCAGAAAAAATAGCAAAACCAATCCAATGACTGATGAATTTTCTGTTCTACCCCCTTTTCAGCTTTTACTGGGCCAAAGAATTTACATGTAGTTCCTGCAGCATACACTTATGTCAAGGTTTTTTTTATTTACTATTACATATCCTTTTTTAATTTAATTGAAGACTACAGTTCATATTTTCCAAAATTCAACAAATTATCAAACATTTGATGGAGGAGGAAAGCAATCGAAGCGGTCATCAATTTTCATTTATTTTTCTCATAAGAATAGATGAGGGCACCATAGCAAACATTATTTCCACCAAGTTATCAGGACCTGTAAATAATATTTTTGTTATGATTCATAATTATTGATTAATAATGCTATGGTTTTTTTTCCTCTGTTCATGCTTAAATGACTTACTCGGAGCTTCTTTTGTCATCAGATTCGAGGCTTGGCATGGCCTGCATTACTTGTCGGATGGGTTGCTCAAAGCGCTAGGTCAAAATAACCCGTCTATTGCTCAAGCATTGTTACCTGAAATGAAATATTGCTACTTAGTTCTTTTTTCTGAATCTATATGAGATTCTGCACTCGAAATTCTATTTCACTTACATATAAGTGTTTATATTATTCCTGGTGAGCGGTTCAATTTGATGATAGAGCTCCTCTTTATATTTACCCAGAACCTCTTATGACCCTTTTTCCTTGTTCAGATTATGCTGATATATCATTATTGTTCTACCAATATACATTACTGTACTTTCTAGCTTCTCATACAAATTCTCTCATCTCGTGTCTTCAAGTTTTAAACTTGTCCTTAACTGAGCTTAATGTAATACATTATGTCTTTCTATTAGTAATTCGTCAAACATGGGCTTCTTAATTGAATCCATTGTCCTAATATAAGCTTTCCCTCTAGCAGTCTTGGTATGAAGGATTCCTGGGGACCCTTGAAGGCTTTTTGGCCTCTGCTAGTGCCATAAATGCCATCGGTGCTGTAGTGTTGTGTATTTATCTAGGCTAAGGTATTTCAAGGGCCGCATGGGCTGCAATTGCAGCACAAGTATGCTAAAAATTCACATAAATCATAATACATTAACTATCTTATACCGCTCCATATGTTCTCATTTAATGTGTTCATATGTTCATGTGAATTATTATCCATTAACTGTCATATACTCGATCCTTTTCCTCTTGCCTCCCCGTTTTTAGGTTTTCTCTGGGTTCATGATGGTTCAGAATCTAAAAGCGAAGGGATATAATGCATTTGCGCTCTCCATTCCTACAGCCCAAGAGTTTTTTACAATAGTTGGGATAGCTACCCCTCTATTTTTTACACTGATTTCAAAGGTTGCATCAAGTATTAAACTAAATTATGTAGCTTACATCCCAATCTGGTTTAACTTTTTTTTCTAAATGTTAATTGAGACTTTTCATATATAGGTGGGCTTCTTTTCACTACTTATGTATTTTTCCACATCAATGGGCACACTAACAATGGCTGCTCATCAAGTTAGTTTTACGCCTGTCAGATTTTGTTACACTCTATTCCTTGCTTTGCTTGATGTCTATATGTTTGCAAAACTGAAATTCAAGAGCCCTGATATGAGTGACTTTATTGTTAGGTCATGGTTCAAACCTACTGCACATTTACAGTATG
Organism: Acacia confusa; assembly: GCA_037074495.1. Classification (NCBI taxonomy): domain Eukaryota; kingdom Viridiplantae; phylum Streptophyta; class Magnoliopsida; order Fabales; family Fabaceae; genus Acacia; species Acacia confusa. The sequence goes on along the minus strand of CM073502.1, from coordinate 36,659,097 downwards.
GGGTGAACCTCTCTCTCAAACTGCCCAATCATTTATGCCCGAAATGATTTATGGTAGTAAATGGAGTTTGGCAAAGGTTAGAATAGAAGGGATTTTCTTCAATTGTCACTGCTGCTTAATTTCTGTATACATACTGTTGTGGAAAAAATTTCCTGAATTTTCATAATATCAACAGGCTAGAATACTTCTAAGCTCTCTAATAATAATTGGAGTTATACTCGGATTGCTGTTAGGAATTGTTGGTACATCAGTTCTTTGGTTATTCCCCAGAATTTTTACACCCGATCAGATGGTTATCCAGGAGGTTAGTGCTTGCGTTTCATACTTTAGATGATTTTCTTATGTGCTGTTAGTTATAACTTGCACCGAGCTAACCAAATATATATTAAGATTACATGATTTTGAGAGTAGATACATTATATATACGAAAATTTGTAGCTAACTATTGTAATTGTGAACTGTGACCATGCAGATGCACAAGGTGCTTATTCCATTCTTCATGGCACTTGCTATAACACCCCCTACTCTTAGCCTTGAAGGAACATTGCTGGTATGTTCAGCTAAACACTCAAACATGTAAATATTTAGGCCAGGACATAAACAGGGCGCTTCTAGTATAATTGCTTAGAATTACCAATAAGCTCCCCTAAATTTGAACACTATCAAACAATATGTGGTTATCACATGCCCAAACGGAAAGCACTTCCTAAAAGACAAGCCTATTGAGAAGAAAAACCTCTTCACTTATAAACTACACTACCCTTGTGAGACTTTCTGAGGCGGAACTCATAACATGATAATTTAACACCGTCGCGTGATTGATTGTTGCATGATGTATCTCTCAGACTTTCTTTGCTTTACTGCACATGGGTTGATCAGCGTACGGCTTCGTCTTGCAGTTTCAAAGTATGTTTGTTCATGCAGGCTGGACGGGATCCAAGATTTATAAGTTTATCAATGGGAGGATGCTTCACTTTCGGTGCATTTGTACTCTGGGTACCCTTTCTTGGATTCCTTTGTGCAATGTAATATTGCTTTCTCATTTCTTATGTAACATTAAGATTTCCCTTAACGCCAGTTGCTGAGCAGCAGATACGGCTTTCAAGGCTGCTGGTTTGCACTCTTTGTATTTCAATGGGTAAGAGACTAGTAGTATCTCATGCTTGCATCTAAGTACAAGCATTATTTATATGATTCTGATGTTCAATCTGTATCGTCTATAGGCTCGGTTTTCTATGGCCCTCCAGCGCGTTCTTCCGCCCAATGGCATCTTATTTTCTGAAGATGTTGAGCAGTATAAGCAACTCAAGGCTGCATAAAATTCATTCTAATAATACTCCTTTAGTCTCATATACAAGGCATTTTCAACATATTTTATGCAAATTAAGAAATGCTTAAAACTTTGTTAACTCTTCTATAAAATTCAAACATTTTCTAATTTTGCACTTATTTAATATATATCTATACCACATGAGAACAAAGTTAATATTATAATAAATTAAGAGTAAAATGGTACATTCATATAAAAATTCTCTCTATCCTATAAATAGGATCAAAAATTTTCTTCTCCCTCTACTTTATTTATATAGGTCTAGAGGAGTATATATTTTCTCTGGTCTAAGTATAAAAGTTAGTTCAAATTGGATTTAGCTCTACATTTAAGATCTATCCATTTAATTTTCTAATTTTATTATTTTTCCCACGAACTAGTTTATCTAACTCAAAACAATATAGTATAATAATATAATTTAATGTTACAAAGAAATATTTTAAGAAGATAATGACCCATTTGTTTAAATTGATCAATTTATTTCATTTCTTTAATTTACCTAAATTAATCAAGTAACTCTTATATTAATAAATGGAAGGTAATACTAAAGTCAATTTTGTTTGGTATACAATTCATAGCTTTTAACATACAACCAAAAAGTTAAGGCCCGTTTGGATTAAAAAAAAGGTTGGAAAGAAATGGAAAATATTATACTAGATAAGTGTTTGGTTTGTACTAAAAAAATAAAAGGGTTAATAAGAAAAATGTTATTTTGTTAGAAGAAAACGAGATAGGAAAATGTGTCAAAAAATCATTTTACCATAGAGTAAAAATATTATTCTAATTTCCATAGAACTTACCCCCATCTTTATATCACATCTAAGGTTACATCAAAAGGTTTATGTGTCTTTAAGCATTTTCCTTTCTCACTTAAAAATTGGTTTCCACCAATTTTGGCGAAAACCCATTTTCAATCATATGGCTTAAAATTGGTGGACTGAGACAAATATTTTCTGATTAGACGTCGATTCTTCCTCTCATTTTCCCTTAACAATATGGGCATGGGCCCTAATGTCATATCATTTTTCTTCTTACTAATAGACATTATCCAAATGTCGGGTGACCCCTTATCCGTGGATTAAATGATTGAAGGGTTGAACACTCTCACAAAAGAAAAGAAGAGGATTTGATTCCTTTGACTATCGCAACATTGAGTGAGATATCTTAGAGTTTGAGATGCAAGGATAACCTGAGTTAAGATAAAGGTAAATGTATTCTTAATCCTAAATTTTCTTGTAGAGCAAGTTCAAGCATCTTACTTTTAGACCATGGTTGAGCCCAACCTCTCTTCTAAAATTTATATATCAAAAACAGAAATGTCAGGCGAATGTAAAAAAAACACCGAAGTATTTAAATGAAAATTTATGTGTGTACATGCATGCACGTATTGAAAAGGGAAAAATATTTTGAAAATAATGGTAGGAGTACTATGAGAATATCTAGTGATTTTTTGGGTGACTTGTTTTGTTTATTTGTTTAAATGTCACCGAATAAAAACATAATTTATTGTTGTGATTCGGATTTAATTTAATTGATCATGAAGGAGATATAATTTGAGTGTTCAAAATATGGTACTATAGAATTTGTCTTTTCAAAAAGTCCTTTTTACGCAATACAATGCATGGTCAGTTATTAATTTTACTGTGCTAGGAGATTAATGAGTCCTGGAGACAACTAATATTATCAATGAGTCCTGAGCTGTAAATCAGGGCCGGCACGGCCCTTTAGGGCTGGCCTGTGAAGGGCCAGGGCCTAACAGGACCCGGCCTTCAGGGCTTGAAGTAAGAAAAATACCTGTCTTTCAAAGCCGGCCCGAGAGCACCAGGGCCAAGGTGAGCCCAGGAAATTACTATTTCAAATTTTAACTATTTTTTCTCCACTTTTTTTTAAAAAAATATAATTAGTAAATTATAACACAAATCATCTAATAAATAAATACAGTCACTAATTCATAATTAAAAGCAAATTATGTTCACAAATAACTCACATAAAATATAAAAAACATATCACTAAGCGATCATACTATTATTGTTGTCATCTTCATCACTATCATCGATTTTAACGACATTTTACTGTTCTTCACTTTGAGTAGTAGTCTCTAGCTCATGAGTAAGAATATCATGAAATTCTTCTCTCTCATCTTGAACACATCCATAATCTTTATTTGCAACAAATAATAAATCAAATTATAAAATTAGAATATAGTTATTATATATTTGTAATTAAATAGATAAATAACTCTATAACAAATACAAAAAATATATAAATTAATAAATTTAAAAAAGAAAAAGCTACAATGAAAAGGGCCTGCAGGGCTAACCCAAGGCCCTCCAGGGCCAGCTTGTTTAAACCCAAGGCCCGGCAGGGCTGGCCCTCTAGAGCTAATTTTAAATATCTCGTCTATTTTTCCAAGCCCGGCCCTTAAAGGGCCAGGGTCAAATGGGCCGGTCCGATAGGTCTGACCCGTTTTAACGGCTCTAGAGACAACTAATATTATAACGCGCTTAATTTTTTTCTCCCTTAATTCAGAGGACAATTAGGCAACAAATTCCTTCCCATAATCCCATTCCTATAACAGTAATGATGGTCTTTTGAAGCAGCCATGAATTCATAACTACCTTGCAGTTATTCCAGCATGAACTCAGTCCCAGGATTTTACTTCGTTCCAAACGAATAATTATTCATGGGAAAATATATACTCCTCTTACTCTAAATATTAAACTTAATTTGTCATGCAATTTACACTACAAATTACATTCTACATTCAAAACCAAAAGTATAGTAGGACTTTGCCGGAGTTTCAAATATGCATGCATATGTCAAGAGTCAATTACTTATGCATAAAGCCAGTATCTATGGTACATGCCAGATGCTGACACTTCAAATTGCACATAAAACATCACACATTAAAGCCAATATCTATGTTTCTGAGTTTGCAACAATAGCAACAAACTTTATCCCATTATGTTATGTCTATACAGATCACACGCTTTAATTATTCAATCAATAATCAACATAAGTTTGCAATAAATAATATTTCAGCTTTTTTTGGAAAATAATCAACATGCGGAACCTGACTTCAGTTTGAGATTTTCAGTAACTACAATAAAACAACAAGCCTTCCTCCAAATCAAGTCTGCTTCCTACTTACTGGTTTCTCAAGCAAAATAATCTCTATACAACCCATGTAATATTCTTCATCCGCAGTGACATTTCATAAACTACAAGAGTTCTATACATACACATTGAAATTCAACCACTTTAAATATGCTTCTGAATTGAGCTTCTAAATGTCATGCATGCAAAGCCTCACTCCGTATAGGTTGAGCAGTAGGGAAAACCTCAACATAAGTTCACCAAGTAATTATTACCAAAATTATCTCCGCCGCGAAAACTTTGACCCCTGTTCCTTACTCTGCAAATTTTATTAGATTATTAGGGAAATGTGGCAAGGGACAAGTGTAAATAGGAAAATGAAAGCTAAGCCCTGAACTTGCTTACCAGTTTTGGCTTTAGCTGTCTCCTCAGAAACACTTTTCGAGCTTGTTTCTTCTTCTCTTCTGCCTTCAATTTGGTGAGACTAGGCCTGTATATAATCACTGTCCGCCCGATTTGACCGACAGTCACTGAACCAGTTGCTTCTTCCAGCTGCTTCACCACATCATCTAGCTCTCCTGGACAAGTCCGGTGTATTTTGATCTGCATACATGCCATTCAAATGCCAGTACGGATCAAAAGGATCAGTTTTTTTAACTTCATCTCAGAATCATTGGGCTAGGGAAAGCAGAGAGGAAACGCACCATGAAGAAAAATAGTAAATGGGATATTTGTGCTTCAAATAACTCTGTCCCGTCTGCAGCTACCTTATTTTGGCGATTCCTTACCATTCACACAATAATTTCGCGAGACAAGAGAGTCTTGCATAAAGATTATTTCTTCTCTTTTCTTTTCATTCCGTTCATGCAAAGTAACTACTAATGGGTAAAGCCCCGTAGTTGTTTACTTTTGAGCTCTTTAACTAGAAATAAAAATATAACCCACAGCAACTTTTATAACTCAACATCACATTATTGGCTAGTTAACAAAAGTTCCTACCCATGTCACTGTTATATTGAAACTTAAGGTAAGGCGCTCAAATACAGTGACATAATCCCATGAACTGACAGGAAGCTCAAGAAAAGATATTAAAGTTCTACGTGAACAAAAATCTGCAATTGTTTCATACATACACTGACATCCCGAAGCCTCAGGTGGTAAAAATTTAACTTCTCGAAGATCCGAAGGTGTGATAATTTCAAGCACAGGCACGCTCAGCAACACATCTACTGCTATCGACAAGCCAATTCACAACATAAAAGCTTACACACCAGATTGATATGATACTTTTAACATCAAAATAAGAAAACCCCTTTCAAAAGCAAAACAATTGGACAAGCAATACACAAAAAGGGACGCGGGGAAAAAAGAAAGTCCAACGGAAGCAAACTATATGTGAACTTGAAGCTTGGCTTAGAGACAATCGCAAACCTCACGGACACTTGACAGCTTATGCCGAATAACAGACACTAATTTCCATTTATCATCCATTCTCTCCTCACTGATCAAATGAAACATGATTCAAAATTCAGGTGTGTAAATAAACAAAAAGTAACATCCTTACCAATCTAACATACGAAACTCAACGGACAAGCAACCTCTATAGGCATAACAAACAATTATGAAGTAAATTTCAAGGAATTAATACCTTGAGAAGCTCGTTAGATTCAAGTGTCTCAATGAATGAGGTCGCAACATTAGGGGTGACGCCAGCCTTGCCCACCAACTGGCTTTTTAACTTTTTCCCCAAGCTATGAGCGTAAGAGGCGAGTTCTTTCCTTTCCTTCACAGTGAGACTCGGTAACTTCAACCTCTCCTCCCTGTTTCTCTCCAGCGGCGACAAATCCGAACCCCTACTCATCTCGGTATCCTTATCTTCGTTCTCAATCTCACTCTCTTCTTCACTGTACGGTTCAATTGCTTCATCGTCCTCTTCAGAAATGTCCACCAAATCTCCAACTCCCACAGCACCGCAATGTCTCTGAGGAAGAGAAATCACATGTGAAGAGAGAGAGTGAGAGAGAAAAGGATTACAGAGGTGAGTGATAGAGGCAAAGAGAGATTTCCGAGGAGGTAGAACTTGGATATCTCGAAGGCATTTAGGTATAGTAGTGGGAGAAATAAAGGTGGATGAGAGCAGAAGAGGTTTCAGAAAAGAAACGAAGGAAGGTGGAGATGGCGATATCGAAGACAGCGAAGATGGTTGAGAGCGAAGAATGTGTAGCAGATGGCTGGATGGCGCATTTGCCGCCATAACCGTGCAAATTTTTGGATGGCAGAACTCTGATAAGAATGTGAGAATCTTCGACGGTATGAGGCTTTGATTTTTATCTCACCACGTTGAATTTGGGAAAATTAGAGCAGAAATTCTAGAGGAACAAGGTAGGACTTAATTATTTTGGATTTAGATTTTAGAAAATAATTTTAAATTCTTGAAATACACTAAATGAATTATGAAAGTAGTTCTATTTCAACTTAAAAAAAAAAAATTTTAAATTTAGATTAAAAAAAATAGTAGTATTATTTTTAGTTTAGTTTGGAAGAATTGAATAACTATTTTCATGATTTGGGTTCATCTACGAAAAGGACCAAACCCGGTTTCTGCCTCTCAGTTCCTGCTTTGCAGATGCGTTGAAGGGTATGAAATAATTAATTGAAGGGGGAAAATAATTAAACATAAATGGAAGAAATTTTGATATTGATTTTTTACAATATTTTTTTGTATATTGATTAATTATATGGAACTCTCTTGTATTTTACATCGAATACACGTGTGTGTAAAGTTTTAGGCATGAGCTTCATGATTTATTAAAAAAAATAATTTACTTCTTCCCTATTCTTACAGTATGAGTTGAACAAAAAAAAATTATTAATGTATAACATATTTCGGTCTTCAATATAAAATATAATTTATATATATATATATATATATATATATATATATATATTTTTATAATTTATTTATATGAGCGTTCTATCAATACTAATCAAGGACGAGAAAATGAGGGAATTAAGAAAAGTGACTAGGGTATTTTAAAAAATATATGTCAGATTAACTAATATAATTAATTTTTTTAATCTAATCAAATTAAATAAACATGTTTTATATTAGGAGAGGCAAGAATAAAAATTTTAGTATTTACTAGTAGTATATGTCGGTATCCAATTAATAGTTAATATTTCTATTTAGATTGGTAATGCTTAATATCAAATCATTAATTAATTATCACAACAAAATGAAAATTGGACACGTTTTTGTAAATGTACTAAACATGAGGCTAAAATTAAGTTTTAAGGAGAAAGATACTAAGGTCCTAATAACAAAAAAATAATATGAGAAAAACTTCATGATTTGTCAATGGTAGCTTTTTTCGCTTATTGATCACTTATCATTAACAAGTTATTAAGATTTTATGATACTTCTTTCAATATTAAATGTAAAATAAAGTTAATTTTTTTAAAGATTAAAAGAGTTAAATAAATTAGTTAATTATATCATATGTTATATATCCTATATTATAGTATATCATTTTTTAAGTTAGGTAAAATAGTTTAAGAAAAAAATAAAAATATATATATATATTTTAAAATAATTTAATTAGTTTTCTTAATATTTCTAAAAAAGAGTTAATTTCTTTTATAATAAAGGACAGTTACAAGCCTTAAAGAAATATTAACAGACCAAATCACAGGGGACTAAAATTTAAAATCCCATCCCCTCTTGCTGCCCCAGGGCCCTCGGGGTTTGAGGAGGCATGTCTTAAAATGCAGAAGAGTTTAGAGTTTAGACCTTCCTTTGCTAATTTGCGTTCAGTGTGCTCCCATATTGCAATTTCTTGGAACGAAGCAAAGTTTGAGTTTCCATTTTAGTGTAAAGAAGTCTCTCCATCTCCCACAGAGCTTAAACATAGCCACATCTGCAAGCATATCCCTGCAGGCTAAATTCAGATTTCAGACCCTTTTAGTAAAGTCCATTCCTCAGCCTCATGAGCAGCAGAACATCAACTTCCAATGTAAGATTAAAAGGCCAGCAATCCAGTTACCCTATTATAAAGCATAATGCATGATATTTTATGATTCAAAAATTATAAGTCGATCCACGCGCGATTATCTCTGTCAACGTGCATGTAAAAATTAAGAATTTCTCCGTTTGAGTTACTACAAAAGAAGAAACAAGAACCACCGGTATAAAGCATAATGCATGATTAAAAGGCCAGCAATCCAGTTACCCTATTATAAAGCATAATGCATGATATTTTATGATTCAAAAATTATAAGTTGATCCACGCGCGATTATCTCTGTCAACGTGCATGTAAAAATTAAGAATTTCTCCGTTTGAGTTACTACAAAAGAAGAAACAAGAACCACCGGTAGCTCAACCAATAAAGAGTGGCACAGTCGGTTAAGGTGTTGACTTTCACTTCAAAAGGGAAGTGATTTATTGGTGGACGATCTATAAGTACCTTTGTAAGCGCTCTTTGAGCATGGAGGTATGCCCTGGCCCTGGTGGGTTACCAAATATCTAACCCTGCCTAAACTTTTTTCTTATTAGAAAAGAAAAGAACTAGTAGCTCACGGTATGATATTGCATAACATCCATCAACAGGGCTTGGGCTCGGAAGCGTAAGCCTTAAATGGATGTTCCGACTTCCAAGCCCTCATGGTGGCGGAATTACCAAAAACCCAGAACTGCACTTTTGCTCAGAAACGTGTCAGGCAACTAAAGCCGCAATCATTACATTATATCGTTCGTAGCCAAAAACGCAGAACCGCGGGACAGTGTCTCCCCGAAGATCTTTTTTCAGTGAGATATAAGGGTCATTTTTGCCGAATTGTTTCTACCAAGGATGGATTGGATATCTAAAAGTTTTTTAAGAATAATCCCATCTCAAAAATTTAAAAAACATAACAATTTTATCCTCCTATCCTCTAATGTTATATTTTGAAGATAAAGAAGTCAAATATCTTATGTGGTATGTCACTTCATCATCCCAAAAATGGGCCTAATATGCTGGCATGTAGGATATTTAACTGGTTTAATAGGCAAAACTTAATATTAGATGACTATTGGATAATATTGTTACGTTTTACATATTTTCAGGATGAGGTTGCTCCTAAAAAAATCCCCAAATATCCATTACTATTTAATGAAAACTTCCGAAATAAAAATGGACATTATCATAATATAATACTGTACTAAAATTATTTGGATGCTCATTAGTAGTATCCATTTTCCGAAATAATAATAAATTATAACTCATCCCCATTCCCCCTCTTTCTTCGTTTTTTTTCCCTGCTATTGCACCCGGTTCACTAAAACTTTGCTCTGACTAATTCGGATTGAGGTTTTATCGGGCGTATACGTGGGAACCTCTTACAAGGAAGTTTTCTGTATCCACAAGGATTAAAACTCGAAACCCTTGCTTAAGCGATCCAAATCTCTTTCACTTGAGTCAACTTCCGCTGGTCCCCCTCTTTCTTTTAGATACCATAAGATTGATATTTGCTAAGTTCTTATTTAATTCTATGTAAAAAATCTTTAAAATTTTTGTAAACTATTTATACTAAAAGGTTCTGAATTTTGAAATTTAAAATTTTTTTTGATTATTTTTATATAATTTAACATTTTGATGATATTTTATTAAAAAATATCAAATTTAAACCATTCATTTTTTCTAAATTTATATTGATTTAACAACACCAAACATTTGGGTCAATTGATTGTAACTAATTCTAACTTTAACTAGTGGAGTCGTGTTCATGCCCTTAGTATACAGCTATGATAATTACTAGGAGGTATAGCAAAATTTCTTACAGACCTCAGTTCCCACAAACCAGAGTGATATGTGACAGAAAAGAAAAGGGACAAAGTCATAAAAATAAAAAAAAAATAAAAATAAAAACCAACCGTTTTTGAATTTATGCGCCCAGGACGTGTTTCAATATATTTATCCCCTGATATTAATACTCAATCTTTCGACCAACAAAAAAACTCCCTATTTCCCTCACATTTAATGATCTGAAGTTGTGATGGAAAGGACAAACAGTGGCTTCCATCACAATTAATGAAGAGCCATGGCTGCGCCCAGGTTTGTCAAACCGTGGCTTCCATTACTGAATAAGGACAAACAAGTTTCACTTTTCAAATACTGCCATATTCATGTCAATAACAATATTCAAATTCAAACCCCAATCAACATTTCATGATTCTAGTTCCTCTTCGCAAAAAAGACCAATCTTTCTTTCTTGCTCGCCAGTTTCCAGATTCACACAAAGAGGAAAGATTCATCCAAACCCACATACCAAAACACATTACACTCACAACATAGAGACGAATTTGCAGCTCCTCAGGCGCTGACTTGCCTGCTTCCTATGGCTTAGATATAATCAAACATCACAAGACCTGGTTAGCACCAAGAACACGATCCTCCCATAAATAGAACAGAAAATTGACCCTACAAGGAAATATTATATGAATATATCACCTGCTTTTCATATCAAAGTCAAACGGCATATTGGGTTCAATCAAATCCAAGGCCAAGTTTCATGAAAATCGGAAATGGTAGAACAGGTATTAGTACAATAGGGCAAATCAAACCCTACTATTGTCCTGCGTCTTTTCATATTTTTTTTTTGGATAATATGCGTCTTTTCATATTGTGATAGACTAGTGAGAAAGATAGTCACAGACCGGGGAAATTCGAAGCCCTAAACTATAGGGGTCACATTCAAAGAAAATACAAACAGACATTTTTTACAGACATTTTTTACAGACATCACAGGATATATATATGATAAAGTACTACATCTTATCTTCGCCATTTCCACGCTACCCAGTCAGTCTAAAGGAAAATGTGATAGTGTATTAATATCCTTCCATATGATTCAGATTAATCTAGCGCTGTGTAGATTAATTCAGAATCATTGGGCTGATATGTAGTGGGAGATCGAGTATCACACATTCAAATTCCCTTTTCTTCACAAACGGCGTGTTGAACTTCTGGCGAAAGGGTATTCTTCTTCTTCTTCCATTGGGAGCTTGACCTTGAGCTTCCTCCGCCACCGCCGCCACTGACAAAGTTATTATTTTCATTGCAAAGTGATATTTCTAGCTTCCCCAGAGTCCTTTGGCTACCCTTGATGGTTCCATCACGAGGTGGGCTAAAACACACCGGCAAAACCTCGTCCCACCCCGCCGGAAACTGCATCGAGTTCAAGTGCGCCACTAACTTATCCTTACCCTGCACACATTCAATCGGTCTCAGTAAACCCCAAACGATGTGAAAAATTCATTTAATTCAAGTACAAGAAATAATTCAAATTGAAACTTTTTACCAAAAGGCAGAAGAACAAGTATTTCTTAAGATCTACAAGACCATTAGGGCATAACCAATACCTGAAATCGTGCAGCGACGATGTCACGGACCTTGTTAGATTGAAAGAATTCCCATTTCTTACTGTTGTTGGCCACATAGAACCTCCAAGCTGCCACGGGATCCGTGAAGTTCACGAAACCGTACCCTTTGTTCATCCTGGTACTGCAAAATCGTTCGCGAGGGTCAATGCACCGCAAAATTTTGAGATGCCTCGCCTCCATACAATGTTTAAAAATAAGAAAGATTCTAAAGTGTTTTTTCTTTATGGGAGGATACCTCAAGGCTCAAGTTTAAACCAGAATGAAAGGTTATCACGGACTAATGGAAAACCAGGAACCCAGCCAGACACGGTACGAGATATTATATTGCGAACCAGAGTTAACTAGCTAGCTTGATGAACGAAGGTGGTTAGTTTGCTTACTCGAAGTCGATGGGCAGATATACGAGGTCGAAGGCTGATTCTGACCGTTCACCTTCTTCTTTATCTGCTAGTTCCCGATTCTCAATCAGACAATGGTTGTCCAAAAAGTCGATCAACATCGAACGCCTGGAGAGAAAAGAACGGGTACAAGAAGATAATGTTAAAACTAAGAAAATTAACTGGAAAAGAAATTTTATGCGCGGAAGTTGAACGGTTTATGATTCCCGTACGCATAATCATCAAAATTTTCAAGCTTCTAGCTCAACATAAAAAAGCTCGGGTAGAAGAGAAAGATCAGAACATCAACTACACGACTAGAGTTCCGATTAACTCAAACGAAGAAAAAAAAAACACAGCAAGAAATTTCAGACTATCAGCATCAATCAGATGAATATGGTAACACATTTGACTGAAATATTAAAATCTGACAACTACACTTCTAAACTTCTAAACATTAAATTTACGTTATGATCAATGATCAGTTGATCACCGACACACATGGAAATACTTCTTGCAACTACAGAAACGACGAGGAGGCGCGGAGCCATTCTTAATGCTCCGTCTTCTTTCTCCTAAGGAAAGCCTTAAAGTTCCCCCAAAAAGTACCTTCATGAATTTGGGATATGGAATTAAAAGTTTGGAAGAAGAAAAGTTTAAAACCCCCAAAGCACGATCGTCAAAATTTTAAAGCTGCTGGCTCATCAGAAATAAGCTTTTAAAAGAAGAGAGAGAACGAAACAACAACAACAACAACAACAAGGCTAGTATTCCGATTAACTCAGACGAAAATCACAGGAAGAAAAATCAGACTGTCAGTATCAATTAGACGAATATGAAAACCTAGGCATGCAAATGAGACAACTAACTTCATAAGTTATAACTTCTAAATTCATGTCATGATCGTTTGTTCACCGACCCACGGAAAGTAGAAATACTTGTAATGACAGAACCGAGTTCAGAGACAAACGTGTATCTATTAGGTATGTTTCTGATCATGATGGTGGTACTCCGCTCACGTTCCACCGGAGCCAAAGGTTGCTTTGTCTTCTTAACCCTGGTAAAGTTTCCCAGGGTCGCTTCTTCATTCCGGCGACCACAACTGGCTGCGCCGGTTGGCCGGCAAGCCAAACAGCGCAACCGTGGTGGCCGGAACCCTCTGGTGCGGCGAGCCTCCAATCTTCTTCCATAACCAGTGATCACATGACGGAGAAACCCACGCTTTGAAAACCTCTTAGAGGCATCATCTTGCTTCTTGGCACCATCAACGGCGTTCCCAGGATGAAGATTATGGACACCTCTTGCGCCTCCATAGAAATAAGGTTGCTGGTAATATGGTGGTGGAGGAACTAGTGACGGCGACGAGACGACGACGTAACCTTGATGGCATGGTTCCGTGAATGTGTGTTTGGGTTTGGCGGATGGGTAGAAGGAATCAGCATTGGGATTCAGATTCGACTTCATGATGAACTTAAAGCAAAAAGAGAGAGATGGAAGAATCCCTGGAGCGAGGATGTGTGAGTAAAAGTAGCGTAATGCTTATATAGTGAGAAAAAAAGATGGTTTTTGTTTCTTTTTTTTCCTTTTCTTCCTGCTTTCTGGACACTGTGGCGTGTGAGGATGAAATTACTTTAAGGTCCCAAAAAAACATATCATCCCTCTAATTTTTATCATAAAGTACTGTACTAATTTATTTAGTTCTTTTATAAACTATTTTTCTGTTTAAAAGGAATATTAATATTTTCTTTTATAAGACATTTACATGTTTAAAATAAAAATGAGTACTTAATTATCAAATACTGAAAGTAAGAAATGATACAGCACATCTGACAGGGGAAAAAAAACAACAACAACATTATTTATATTTATCATTCAAATTTTTTAGTAATTAAATTCTTCTTTTGATCTTATAGTAATTTCCAATAGAAAAAGAAAAAAACAAAAAAAAAACTAGTTTTCATATACAAAGGTGGAAACGCGGGAGGGAGGCATCATAAAATTAGAAGAGAAAGGGAAAAGAAGTGAGTGATTTGGATTGGTGATTGAGGTGATAGACGGAGATATGCGCTGTCTCAAGTTCCTGCCTGTCTGTCGGGAGATATATCATATATTGCGTCAAAGCTTAAACATGCCTTGTAACCCTGATTTTGTGGATACTCCTTTTTTTTTCTTTTTTAACTTCAATAATATTTTTGTCGTTCATGTCGTTTTTAGGATAGCCATTATAGAAATAAACTGATGGTTAATATATGTTTTAAACTTCAATTATTTTTTTTACCAGATATAGATCAATTTCATTCCCTGTCAGGTTATTTTATTTTCCAAAGAATTATTTATCCTCCTCAAAATATTATTGAATTTTGATATACTACTAAATTTCAAATATTATGTTCTTTTTCAAATACAGTATTATGCTGATTTCTATTTCGAAAATTATAGTATCTAATTATAATTTAAATTATACATTTTTATTTTTAAAATTTTTGGATGGAAACAAGGCTACACATATTTTAAAAAAATACATATAACTGCTCTATTTTAAACATAAATCTCGTTGATAGATATAGCTATTATGTAATAAATACATGGTTTAAATTCACTTTATGTAGCTCATTTAATATTTTTGTCCCCCATATTTTTTAAAAAAAATTTATAATTTTCTGGATATTATAAAAAAAAAGTATTTTTAATTAACCCAGTTAAGTGATTTCCTTCTCATGAAAGTCAAGGGGTCTAGGGGTGGGGCGGTGAAGCGAAGGTGAGGGGTTGTGAAATCACAACTCACAAGATATGCAATCATTACTTGGGGATGCCTTCATTTAATGCCTTCCCTTCTCTCCTCATTATTTACTACTACAGCATTAATAAATTGAAAAAATTACCAGAATTAATTACAAAAAGATTTCAAAGGAGAATGTGATTACAGAAAAGTTTTAAAAAAGTCTGAACCTTTTTTGTAATTAATTGAATATGTATTTGTAACTGAAAATGCTATAGTAACAACAAAAATTCTCAATTCATATTTATAATTAGAAATATTATATTAATAACTCAAAATGTATTTTCAGTTGTTAATATAACATTTCCAATTATAAATGCGGATCGAGAATTTTTATTGTTAATATAACATTTTCAGTTGTAAATATAACATTTCCAATTGTAAATACGGATTGAGAATTTTTCAATTAATCACAAAAAAGTCAAAAAGGACTTTTTGTAATAAGATTCTGAGGTGAGACTTTTTTGTAATTAATTGTGGTCCTTGGGACCAGAATGTAATTTTCCTTAACAAATATATACCCTACTATAAATAAACTTTGTTCCCAACAAAATTAGACTCCTCGCAATTTCTAATAAATATCAGTACTTAATTAATTAACTTCTTTTTTAAAATTTGGTGCCCACAAAATACATCATAAGCTTTTGTTTTTTTAAAAAATTAATTAATCATTTCTGAACAGGCATCAACAATGAATAACATGGTAATATATATGCTTTCCAACTTTTTGAAAGAGAATTGCGCATTTTACAACTTGGAAAAATGTAACTTACATGCCCCACAATTGGCTTGTGTAATTGTGCGCCTAATATAGCTTTACTACTTTTTAAAGAAGGATTATAGCTTTTTTTTTGTTTAAAAAAATTTAGAAAAGAATTGGATTCACCCACGATTTAAAGGTATAGTGAAATCCCCCTTCCTTTAAAATTATATCAATGTTGAATAAAGTGAGCTATCTATTACCTTCAAACATTTATATATACATTTAGACATTTATCTATGACTAACTCTAAGATCAAACCTCCTCTTTTTAATGAGAGTGTCGAAACCCTTTATCAATTAAATTAAATAGAATGACAAAGGGTAGAATTGTGCATTTTACAATTGAGAAAAATGTAACTTATATGCCCCCCAATTGGCCCATTACACAGGCCCCACTTTTCGCATTGCTCCCAATGTCTTACAAAATCTTATTTTATTTTAAATTTTTCTATAAATGCATTTATTATGAGTACGATAAGTAACAATTATACTCCTCCATCAATTCCTGTTATAAGTCATTTCAAGAAGTAGATATTTAGTATAAAATAGGTAAAAAATTAATAACATTACATTCTTCTTTTTCATTGATAAAGTTAAACAAAATTAAGATGTGTTGGTTTTTACATTTGATCATCAAATAAGTCTTCTGGCCGCCGTTTACTCTTCCCTTTCAACATGCATTTAAAAAAAAAAAAAATCTATTATTTTAATGATACAAACTACTACTCGTGTTTCTTTTAATTATTTTTCTTAAACTTTGTGAAATGCATGTAGGAGTGACCCCTTCCAATAATTGAGGTTACAAAAGTTATTTATAATAAATAAGATAATTAAGATGGTCAAAATTTTGGCTATTTATTAACTTTTAATTTGTGCCCAAGAGAAATACACACTCCTTTTATTCTATTTACTTCCTATAAGGAAAAGATAGAAAGTAGCTTTTGCCCTATTTTTGAGTCATATTATTGTACTCTAAAGTCTAAACTGATTTCAACTCACACTCTTAGTGAGTCAACTCGTTATAAGCTGAGTCAGCTTTTAGGCAAGCACTGTGCAATTTTTTTTTTATTACAAAAATTTTAGAAAAAGAGTTAGGCTCACCCATAATTCAAAGGCATGGTGAAGTCTCTTTTCCCCTTAGGTGATACCAATGTTAGACAAGGTAAGTCATCTATTACCCTCATACGTTTACCAAGGCACCCAAAAATTAGGATGTCTCTCCCAACTAATTTAAAAAAACATAACTTACATTTTCCACTAATCACAAGGTTAGTGGAATGTGGGCTTCAACTTGGAACCATTGCTCACACAGATGAGTTATCTGTGACCCAACCAAATCCTCTTGTCCATGTGAGGAAGTAGGCCCAATAATTAGGTTTCTCTGAGGCTGTATTGGGCCTTTTGCCAGATCCAATACCTGATAGGTTTATTGTTGACATAGCTCTTTTAACCAATTTAGCTTATTTTCTTGTTATGCTTGCCAATAAAAATGACTAATCATGTATAAATTGGTTCATACAACAAAATATAATGTCTTTTAAAAATAAACAGAAAAAAATTATGGCACGATACAATTTATAACTTGGCTTGGCTTAGTCCCAAATGTCATTGAATTTACCTTGAAGTTATTAATTAAGAAAAATATTCACAATCTTTTAAGATCTTAAAGTATATAGTACCGCTCGTAGTGGCAAGAGCATCAATTGTTGGACAATGGGACCAGTTTAAGTTTAATAAAGAAGAGAAGGTAGGCTCATCCATGTGCAATAAGACTGTTTATGACTCCACAAGTTCAAAAAATGGATTCTCTGCCTTTGTATTATTTGTTGGTACTCTTTCAGATGAAGGATAATAACTTTATGTGGCAAAATGGAACAATGCTTTAATGATTAAACCCTTGAATTTGGAAACCAGTCAGTCCATTGTGTGTTTGGCTCACATCTTTGTTTCTCTAGGATTTTCATTTTGTGTTGTTTATGTGCATGCATGTTGTTGGTATTAGTTGCAACAAACCCGTCCTTTTTTAATTAATAATGGTTTTCCTTTGACACGACACCTCCATTTTCATTTTACTCTTTGTTGCTTCTCGTTTTAAGTTGGCTTATTGCTGTCAGTGGTAGAAAATTTTGGATTTAGGACTGTGATTGATGGCCTTTTCAATTCAAATAAAACGACCAAACAATGTTTGTTTATTTTATTTAATATGTATCTTATATGTCAATCAACACACGTCAATGTTTTGGTTGTTAATGACAATAGATAGGAAAAATAAATTTAGACAGAGGAATATATTGTTATTGAAGAAAATAATACTCCCATTTGATACTTAATATAAGATCCAAAGGATTAATTCATAGAAATTAAATAAACTAGCTAGATATATTCCTTAATTATAAAAAGTATTTTTTTTTAAATATTTTAAGTTATCTGCACTAAATTGTGAATTGTGAGGAACCTCAAAATCATGAGGCTTACAATCTACAATCTTGTGGTTTTTAAGTAGTATAAAATAAATATATAAAAACAGTCTTCACTTACCAAAAAAAAAAAAAACTTCTAAAATCATGACTTTTTCCCAAAAATCAACTCACAGTGTATCTTTTTTTTTTTTTATATACATAAAAGTTTTGAAAGGGTTCGATACCAGTCTCTTACTAAGGTCAGGGCACGGCCCTGAGCTCTATGAGTACTTACTGGGAACTTACGAGATCGTCTACCAAAAGAATCCCAGCGACGGCAGAGAGGATCGAACCCACAACTTAAGGGTCTAGTCCTTAACCCGTTACCATATGTGCCAACTGTTCTTGGCACTCACAGTGTATCTGTCTTGGACCACCTCACATTGCGCCTTTGGCCCACCAACAGTTACAAATATACATATACTATATTATATCATCATTAATATAATATTATAATTAATGAACTAATATCAGTGTCAGTATATAATAGTTGTTCAATTTTATTTCAAATTGATCATATTATATTAATGATTGGAGGAAGTATAAAATATATTATATATAGCATTCATTATTACTATATTTATGTCATTTTTTTATATACATTTGCTATCTCAGTCCATCTCATATTTTTTGACTAGCCACGCAATGCTCATTCATATATATAATAACGTGCAAAAGGAAAATATAATATAAAAGGAGGTATTTTTCATAAATAAGAATAAATAAAAACACAAGAGTAGTTTACCTATTAAATTTGCCTTCAATCTCCCTAAAATGTGAAGAATGGGACCTTCAATTACTTAGGCCAGCAAGCTTGGTGGTTAATATACTTAAGATGCGGTAATGGATTGTAATAACCTCACTTGCCAGCTAAGGTTAATTTAGTGATAATAACTGAACTTGACTTGGGGATTCTTTTCAATATCCAATCCATGAGGATATATTATATACTAATTGTGTCTTCTAATAATATAATTCTCAATTATTGTTTCAAGTTCATCAAGTGCCTCTCAAGATTATATCCTATTAATGGAGTAATTGACACATTTTATTATGCCCAACATTTTGCAACTTTTTCCTTATATAAATAGTGTGACTCGTTTATGTGGTTCTATGTAATGCATAAAAATCATAGCTACTTATATTACTTACTTACCTTTCATAATCAACACTCCTTCAAATCTTTAATAAAATCTATTTACCTGATTTTGATTAAATTATAAGAGTTAGTCAATATAGTAAATATGGAATATATTTTTTAAAACACTCTAATTATTTTATTTATTTTCCTTCGTCTTTTTTTAACTTGATTATGGTTGAGATAGTATCAATAAGAATAAATTAGAAAAAAGATTGATAGACATAATAAATATGTTTTATATTTATGACTAGAATCAACTTCAAAATTAGAAAGGAAAGAGATTCTCTTTTTTTTTTCTTTTTTTTTTTCCATATCCCTCACCAATTCCATATAGGCCGTTGATTGGGTTGATTGGGATTACAAGAGAAAAGTTAAAGTAATAGGATAGCTTTATAGATTAATTGGACAGATATTATTTAAAAATTATGAGAGATGATGAGAAAATGATAATTAAAGAAATTCAGCCATTATAAAGTAGTAGAAGAAGATAATAAATAACAAGATAATAGAATAAGAGATAAGAGAATGACTTATCTCCTAAAAATTTTAATATCGGCATATTTTTAAATAAAACTAATGGTGTTAGGATTAAATACTACTTTGGTTCTATTATAAGTTTATTTTGACAAAAATTTTTGGTTTTTATTATAAGTCAAATTTTAGAGCAATGAATGTGTTTCTTTTTTATACTATTTTTGCCCTTATTAATTGCAATAAACAAAAAGAATTTATTTATATTGACATTTGGAATAGATATGAGCAAAATTAGAATTCTAACTCATAACTAATGAGTGAACTAACTCTTCATAGTATGTTAGAGTTAATTAATTTAAACTTATAAATAGGACAAAAATGATAACTAAAACTACTTTTTATAATACAAAATGATCAGAAAGAAATCTTTAATGAGTAAAAAAGGGTTAACGTTATTATAAAGTGTTTTGTAGTTCATCAAATATCCTAAAAAAAATTTTAGGTGTGCTTATCGCCTTGAAGTTTTTTTTAATGTGCATCAAGTGCTCTAAATTATTTTTTGGTGTATTTAGCATTCTAAAATATTTTTTTAAGTATATCCAACATCTTAAATTATTTAAATTGTTGAGTGTAAAATTACATAAAAAATACTTTAAAGTAATAGAGACTCTTAAAAAGATGCTTCAGAATATTAGATTCATCTTAACCTTCCAAAATATTAAAGTTGTGGTTTTGTCAATTTGTTGTGCCTCATCAAGTCTACATCAATTTACCATAATATCATGTGCCTCATCAAGTCTACATCAATTTATCATAATACCATTGTCTCCCTTTGGAACTTCAACTCCATTTTTCTCAAAGTAACAAACACAATATACTAGTACTCCTCCGTCCTTGTCTCCTTGATATAAATTTTTTAAAAAGAGTTTATTTTTGTGATAAATATGTAAATCATATTTTTCATATTTATATAGATCAAATTAAATAACTATATTTTATATTAAAGACTAGAAGAAGAATATATATTACACACTTCTTAAAAAAATAAATGTGTTTATTAATTATTTTCATATAGTGTAGACACACACACAAATATTATATGTGTGTATGTAAATTGAAATATTTTTATGTTTTCTTATCTTGAGAGTAGGGGTGTTCATGATGCACACAGCCCTGAGCGCCCGCCCGAACCCATAGAAAAATTGCCCTGTCCAACCTAAGAAATAGTAGCCCAAAAAAAATTAGGTATAATTGGGTCGGGTATTTTTGCGGTCAGGGCTGGGCATCGGACATGGTATACCAACTTGTGCATTTGGCCCTGCCCAATAGTATATATAGTATTATATATTTTTTTATTTTTTTATACGATAGTATTATATATTTTTAATTTTCATTTATGAGTATTTGATTATTTGTTAAGATATATGGTTGTCTTTTTAATTTCAAAATTCAAGTTGTAAACTTATTTTGAAATATTTTAAAGTATAGAATTATATATTTCATTTGAAGTTTACAATATTGTTTATTAGGTGTGATTGAAGTTTTTTTTTCACATAAAGTGTAGCAGAGTATTGCCACTTGGGCAGGAAAGTCCCACTTAAAAGCTCTACAAAAAGAGGGGGAAAAAACTCGGCTCCTTCTTTTTGCTCTCATAGACTATTTAGCCCATAGGACGGCGTCAAGTTAAAAACTTAAAAATAAAATAACAATACGCCTGTCCATAGAGATGACACTGGGCCATTAAACAAGCAGTAATAAAAATATTGAAAAAACATTTTTACTCACTTTTTCTATTTCTATTTTCTATAAAATGTATGAAGGCAAAGTAT
Source organism: Acacia confusa (assembly GCA_037074495.1). NCBI lineage: Eukaryota > Viridiplantae > Streptophyta > Magnoliopsida > Fabales > Fabaceae > Acacia > Acacia confusa. Next base: position 36,637,432 of record CM073502.1, on the reverse strand, counting down.
TTTATCCTCTTTTTCCCCTCCAACTTTGATCCCGATTATGACAAAACTTATTGATTTAAAAATGTTTGTAGCATAAACGCAAATATATCAATTATAGAACATCATATTGTTTTTTTAATCCTAGCCGATGGAACATCAAATCTTGAAAAGTCATATTCTTACCTTAATTACTAAACTAACTAAAAGCAATCACATGCATCTGTAAAAAGGGTGATATTGACGTTACGCCCTTCAACTAATAATCTAAGCCCTATGGCCCCAGCCAGGGTCTACATATGTTTGTATACGGTAACACGTGTGTTGGTTGTGTGTATATTTCTATCCTCATCATAACTAAAGAAATACTCCCTCACGTCTTAATTATCTTAATTATGAGATATAATTGTCTTTTTAAGAGAGATTAAGGAAGCTAATTAAATTATTTTAGAATATTTTTATTTTTATTTTTTTAACTAATTAGTTTGACTAATATATAATCAAAGAATACACAATATATGAAATGATTAAGTAATTTATTTAGCTTTCTTAATCTCTTAAAAAAAAATTCAACTTTGTCTTATAATTAAGACCGGAGATAGTAACAAATATATGAAATGTTTATTAAATTTTCACATATCATGAGCGATCATTATTTGTTAACATCTTTCAAGTTACATCAAGCGATCATGAGATGAAAAGGTTTCAAATTTGTATTTTGTTTTCTTGTGCAACTTTTTTCCTTTCAAAATGTTTTTGTCCAGTTTGCGAGGAACAACAATGGTATTATACTTGAAAACAATATTAATAATTTATTAGGTCTAATGTTTTTGTTTTTTCTGTAGAAATATTTTTATATAAGTATGGCCCACTAATATTTTATTTCTCTTTTTTTATAATAAGACCCATTCATTTTTATGTAAGTGTAGCAGAAAAAAAATTTTGTGATAAAAATAAAAATATTAAACCCTAATTTATTAGTCTTAAAAAGTTAGTACAAGTATTCACTTATTGTTTGCATTTATATTTTGATTGAGAAATTACTTTCATCCAACATTCAAATATATTTAGTAGTGAATAATTAATAAATTAATCTTTTCAACAATACCAGCTCAAATTTTTTATTAACCTAAGGGTCTTCCTGTTGTGGCCTATAAAGCAAATGATTCTCATTTCTTTTAATAAATGAGATTTGAACTTATTTATTCAATCACCTTATTACAACATTTTAATATATGGTTAAGTGACATTTTTGCCTCGAAATTTTTTACTGACAAGTAATTTAACTCTAGAAGTGTACCAAATAAAGTGATTTTTGCTCGGATTGTTTTTCTAATTAATTTTGACGATTATCTGACAAAATTTATTGACCAGATATCATTTTTATTAAGGGGTAAATTTGTCTCATGAAGTTTTAAATTTATCTTTTAAAAAATATAAAATAAATGACACATGGACTTTATGCATAGATTTTTTTATCTAGTCAAACTTCATGCACAAGTTTTCACCTTCACAAAAATGAGTTGTATATATCACTTTAATATATTTAGTGAACTAATAGTCAAAATTAACGAGTATAATAATTAAGGAAAAATTGCTCTCCTTATGAGGCAAAATTGTCCCTTAGTAAAAAATTTTAAGACAAATTTATTCCTTAACCCTTAAATATATTTAGTAGTAAATAATTAATAAATTAATCTTATTAATAATACCCGCTCAATTTTTTCTGTCATAAAATTAAGGATCAGCCCGTCATTCCCGCTAAATTTTTAGGTTTATTTTTCAGGGCCTTTCGTTGGTTAAATCACTTTAAAGTTTAAACCCCACTCAACCTATATCGCGCCGCCACGTCATCACCGACGAGTTTAAATTCAAATTTTCTTATAGATTTCTCCCCGAATAATATTCATATAAATTATAAAGATTGCAAAACCAGAAAGTGGAAGAATTTAAACTCAGGCAACCAGCAACCACCTCCTCCCCGTGCTTCTCTCCTCGTGAGCTTCTCACAGTTCATTCATCTTCTCACTCACTCACTCACTCACTCACACGCAACACACACTCTCTCTCTCTCGCTCTCGCTCTCACTTTCTCTATCTCTCTCTCTCCTTACTGCAACTTAGCCTTAAAGAAGAAGAAACAATCTCTAGCTCTGTCTCTTTGCGCCTTCCTTTGAGGAATAATATCATTACAGCCTCAAAAAGGAAGAAGATGGACGAAAAAAAGCGAAGAGAACCAAATGTTCTTTGCTTTTGTTTCACAACCATGTGAGAGCTCTGACACTTTCTATCTTGGTTTCAGTTGATTCACCAACTCGGTGAGTGAACTCAATGGCCTCGTCCTCAAGAGCAAGGAGCAGCTCTCCGTTTTCTCATCGGAAGCCTTCCACTCCACACTCGTCCTCTTCATCTTCCTCGTTCATGAGTGGAAGGCTGATGCCTCGCTCGTGCTCTTCTACTGCGTCGTCGTTTTTCAACTCCGGTGGTGGACTCAGTGGCCGATCCATGACTCCAAGTCTCGGTCGCGGTGAGTTATTGCATTGCGGTACACCCGGTTATGGCAATCGTTCTCCTGTAGAATTCGGGTCGGAAGAGTTGATTGCCGACGCCCTGGATGTACAGCGGAGCAGGGATAGCATTTCGGTGACTATCCGATTTAGGCCGTTGAGGTAATGCTTTGATCCAGGGTTGTGGTATCAGATCTATGGGCTGTGAGGTTTCGGGAAATTGAATTGTTTATTTTGTGCATTGTGTCATCTGAGCTAAATTTGATTGAGTAGTCCGATTCGGCACATTTTATTGCAGTGATAGGGAGTATCAGAAAGGCGACGAGGTTGCATGGTATGCCGATGGCGATAAGATTGTCAGAAATGAATATAATCCAGCTACTGCGTATGCATTTGGTATCATCTATGTTTTCCCCTCCTTTTTCTTGATTCACTGTGTAGTGTTTTTATGTTGGATTACCAGAGTGCAGTTAGGTTTCTAGCGGTATATTGATAATAAATTTGATTAAATATGGTTAGTATTTTAGAATTTAAAAATTATAGATGCCTGCTTGTGGCAGACCGAGTTTTTGGGCCCCATTCAACTTCAGACGAAGTGTATGACGTAGCGGCTAAACCCGTAGTGAAGGCAGCCATGGAAGGCGTCAACGGTATGGACTGTTTAATTCAACTTTAAATTACAATGAGACGCGCGGGCAAAGTCTCTTTCGGTACCTATTTGTTGTAATAGTTTGTTAGTTTGACGAAAACGTGTTCATTCCCCAGAGATGTTTCTGATTAGTTAACTAGATTGAGCTGGTTAGAGTGGTAGTGGAGCTAGTTGACTTCGAAAGATAACTCATCCTAAATATTGCAGGAACTGTGTTTGCATACGGTGTGACGAGTAGTGGAAAGACATATACTATGCATGTAAGTGTTATTGCTTTAGTTGATGCACTTCTTTTTACCTTTCCATCCGAGACCATTTTTTCACTCTAAACTATATTCTATTGCTGCTCAATGTTTGTCATTTTGGTCACACAGAATTATGCTACCGGCCAGCATCTAATCAATCAGCATAGGCTATTAATCAATAAGCTGTATTTTTCCCCTCTGATTTCCATGTTAAATGCAATTCATACACCACATGACAGCCTATACTATAAGCATAAGCGTCAATATTGGGTTCTGTCAGAGAGTGTAGGTATTGAGTTCTCATAAGACTAGTTTTTGAGTAAATTCAAGTCTTTTGACCTACACTTAGAAATGTCATTTACAAATGTGCCCATGCGTAGGATTCAGATCGTTCTTATGAAAGCATTGACAATTTAAGGGAGTTAATAGACGACAGATGCAGTGCTAGTAAAATGGGTAACTACTGAAGTGCTTTTGATATGATACAACTTTTGATGTGATACAACATGGTCTTCATTCTATTTCAAACTAACTACAGAAAAGAAACAAAAGCTAGAGACGAAACAATTAAAATTAGAGCCATAGTTGGGACATTAATTGAGGAACTGTGTTTTAAATTTGGTATTGCAGCAGGTGCAGTGAGGCACTCTCAAAAACAAATATGGATGAGTATACTTTTTTTATGTGAATATTATGCCAAAAGCAAGTATTCCTTTCCAGTACATGAAATTTAATGTATTGATTCCAACTCCCCTTTTACATTTAGGTTGTTTAAGGAGTGTTGTCTTCATCACAAATCCTGTTTACTTTTGGCTCTCTGATAACTTATTCTTGCTCACTACTTTTTTAACGTTGCATTATTGCTATTGTTATTGTTTTGTTTATCCTATTATACAAAGCAAGATGTTATTATTATGGCTTGGTGACTTGGTCTTTGAGAAATTTATTGTTGCTGTACTCAATGGCATCCAGCTGTGATGTAATAAGTCTGCGCATATGATTTATACTGCTCTGCATGCATGCCATTTTCGTGGGGTTTGTGAATGAAGATCCTATGTTTACATTTTACTCATTGTAGTTTGCAAGTTTATGTATAGTAATCTATATATGAGCTGATCCCTTAAAGATACTGATCATTGAGTTTTTGGAGATGTGATATCAGCCATTGACGAAATTATGTCATATTTCTTGCCCCAATTTTGAACACTCTACACTCAAATTATAAATTGCTTAAAATTAATAGATTTTTCTGAAGAGAATTGACTTTCCAGTCATGGCGATTCTCATTTTCTTTTAAAAAATGATGTATGCAGGGAGACCAAAATTGTCCTGGTATCATACCTCTGGCTATTAAAGATGTTTTCAGCATTATCCAAGATGTAAGAATTCTTGAAAACTTATTGTCATGCGCTACATGTCCAGCATTGTGCCATTGTTATGATTATATTATGCTTTCAAGCGTGCTTGTTCAACTATTAAGTGTACTCATAAACTCGGATGAATTTAAGAGGAAGTCAGAAAAATATGCCAATTCCCTCTTAAACTCCGTTTAGGTAAACTATATGGTTTATTTATTCACGTAGTTCTTCCCCGGATTGTCATATCATTGATATCTTCATTCTATAATCACTCGCCCTGATCCCACTCCATTTGTGAAGAAAAGTGCAACCCAAAATGCTGTGTTTTCTTCTTCAAAAGAATATCACGGAAGTTATAGTTTTAAGAAATGGTCAGTCTTTGCTAAACGCTGAGAGCCTCTATTGAGGATCATGTTGCAACTCGCTACAACTCCTTAGTTGCTCTGGTTTTCTTTTGTACGAGTATCTTTGTTGATTCTTCACTTAATTTTTATGGTTACATTGGAGTATTAATTTTTTTATTAGGCTGTAAAGACTCTTGATAGTTGTCACTTGACTCTTGGATATCGATTTTTTAATCTGATATGGTACTGCTGCTTATTACTGTTTCATTTTTGCTTCCCCTATTTCATGATGCATTTCAAGTGTTTCTTAAGACGGTAGTTTATTTATTTTGCCAGCTTTTTATTAAATTCATAGTATAGTTGCTTGCTATCCATCAGTATTTGTGTTTTTGCGGCAGACTCCAGGAAGAGAGTTTTTACTTCGAGTGTCATATCTTGAAATCTACAATGAGGTAATTTTTTCAAACACTTTCACCATCAACTTTTTGGTGCATAAAATTTTTAAATGAGTTTTTCTACCTTTATGAAGGGACACTGGACTCAATCTTTATTAGTTGCAACACTGTCATATTACTACATGTTAGGTTCGGTGAATTTTTTAATCAAATTTCTTTCTATAGACATTGACATACGCTGCCATTTCCTATTGGAAATTGTTGTCAGGTGATTAATGACTTGCTTGACCCAACTGGCCAAAATTTGCGCGTGAGAGAAGATGCACAGGTTCTGTGCCCATATTTTCTTAATTTAAATTTAGATCTTGTTTATAATTTTATGTTTTTCTTTTAAAAATTTCGTCTACGATTATCCTTTTCTTATTAATTGCCTCCTTGAAATACCAATTCCACCCGTACATACAGAACTGTTTATATATGTTTATAGAATCTGTGTGGATGAACATTAAAATCTTAAACAATGGCGTGATTGCTGATTCAGAACTGGAAGACCATTTATTTTGTCGTTTTATTCTCATGTTATTTTACAGTTTACTCTTCCCCCACTTCATGTGTATGGAATCTGTGTTGGTTGACTATTCTTGTTGCCATGTGTTTCAGGGAACTTATGTTGAGGGTATAAAAGAAGAAGTTGTGTTGTCTCCTGGACATGCACTTTCTTTTATTGCGGCTGGGGAAGGTGTTCTGTTACGCCAATGTCATTTAGTCCTTCCTAACTGAAATAAATATATATGAATCAAAACTGATTTTTGGTGTAAAAAGCAACTCCTGAGCTTGCTTTTCTTTATTCATGGCAGAGCATCGTCATGTTGGATCAAACAATTTTAATCTTCTGAGTAGCCGAAGTCACACGATTTTTACACTGGTAAACATTCTTGGTACAGTAAAATCTCTTTTTAAGGCCTCCTTCCTGCATTTTCTTCCTTTTCCCCTGAGAAATAACATGCATCATGCAAAGCCCCTCCAGAGAAGTCTTTCGAGTTTTGAATAACTATGCTTTTAGGTGCAAGTGCAAGCTACTGTGCTAACTCGGAACTGATTTTTCATCACAAACGCTTAATAGTTGCTTAATTATTGTATTTTCGCTTTTTCTGGACATTGCGACACACACTTACTTAAAACAGTACATCTGCAGATGATTGAAAGCAGTGCTCACGGTGAAGATTATGATGGAGTGATCTTCTCTCAGCTCGTATGAAAATGTTTGGCATTTCCACAAAATACTACACACATACAATTCTTTTTTAGTGACTAATCTCGCTCTGTTTTTTTTTTGTTTTTTTTTGCTCTTGTTTCTCTATCAGAACTTGATTGATCTTGCTGGATCTGAGAGCTCAAAAACTGAAACAACAGGACTCAGAAGAAAAGAAGGATCTTACATCAACAAAAGTCTTTTGACACTTGGAACTGTAGGTGTACAATTTCGTCATCTTAGGCTAATAGGATGTTTACTATTATTATTATGACGTTCTCACATTATCAATGGGATAGTATGCAATTTCTATGTTGGTGAAATGTACATTAAACCTTTTATGATTGATGAAATTGGTGTATTTGTGCGTTGTGACTAATAATATGGTGAAGCAGGCAACCAAAAATGTTCATACAGTTGGATCTAATTCTGTTAATTGTTAATGGAACAAATACCTATCTCACTTCATCAACTGTCAAAGAGCACTCCCACTTTGCGGTCTGAAAAACTTAACTGCTTACGTATTTATACACGCATTTCATAATATTTATATATATTAATAATAATAATTACTAATCATTGTCTTCGTCGGCCTCATCATGATTGTGTATGTCTTGATCTTGTTACTTCAATTTGAAGGTCATTGGAAAATTGAGTGAGGGGAAGGCATCCCATGTTCCATATCGAGATTCGAAGCTTACCCGCCTCCTCCAGTCTTCGCTTGGTGGGCATGGGCATGTTTCGGTGAGCTTGAGTTCTAGGCACTATTTTGTAGTCTTGTAGATTGAATTGATTTACTATGCACTGCTGTCCTTTATTTTGTGTGTCTTGCTATTAAATATGTTTTCTTTTTTTCTATTTTTTTCCTTTTAATCTTTTGCTTTCTTCCTCTGGACATATTGGACCATTCTTTATTAGACTGCTTAAATGAGTTACCACACTGATGTTTGAGGTAACATGACAACAGCTTATATGCACAGTCACTCCAGCATCCAGTAATATGGAGGAAAGTCACAATACATTGAAGTTTGCCAGTAGAGCAAAACGAGTTGAAATATATGCTTCACGCAATAAGGTTAGCTGTAAGATCAAATGTAAAATTGCATGACCTTAAGTGGTAACTGAGGTTCCTGACTCTCTAACTCTTCATCAGATTATTGATGAAAAATCTCTAATTAAGAAGTACCAAAGAGAAATTTCAAGCCTCAAAGAAGAACTTGATCAACTGAAGAGGGGAATGTTGGCTGGTGTCAATCATAAGGAGATAATTAGCTTACAGCAGAAGGTTTTAAGCTACTCGTTAGTTGTATTTCATTTTCTGATTGTCATTAAGGCTTGTTGTAATTGTGTAACTAGATGTGCTTCTCATACTGTCTTTTTATGAGTAGTTGGAAGAAGGTCAAGTAAAAATGCAATCAAGATTGGAGGAAGAGGAGGACGCCAAGGCTGCACTTATGAGTAGGATCCAAAGGCTCACAAAGCTCATTCTTGTTTCTTCAAAGAATACAATTCCGGGAATTCTAACTGATATTCCGAGCCACCAAGGAATTCACTCGGTTGGTGAGGATGATGTGAGCTCCTCCATCAAATTATCATTGGGGATTATATTCCTTTCTATGTATTAAACTTTTCATACACAAAGTTGAAGTGCTTTTACCTTAAAATTTGATAACTATAGTAGCTGGCTTGGATTTTCTTATTCTAAATCTTATTAGCTGTCGGATAATTATTATTCTTATTCTTATTATTGTGTTCGATACTCGGGTCATTCAAAGCTAAGGTGGTGATTAGATAATTTGTAAGGTTTAATATCTGAATGAACTTTCTCGTAGTGTGGTTATCCTTTTGTAGAGTTTTTGAAATAGTATTTGATATCTATTTGTTCTTGTATTTCTAGAAATATGGTACCCTGCGCGATGATTCCCTGTTGATTGAGTGTGAAAATAAAAAAGATGCTTCTGAGATGTCATCGGATCAGAATCATGATGTAAGACACAGAAGATCGTCTAGTAGATGGAATGAAGAACTCTCCCCAACAAGCAGTACAATCACTGAATCAACACAAGCTGGTGAGCTGATCAATGGAACAAAGCTTCCAACGGTATAATTATGTTTGATTTCGTATATTTGCTGTATACTTATATTTATCATCAGTTTCATGTGGTGCGTCAAAGTTGTTCCAATTTCTAGGTTCTATTATCATCCCTGGGTATTTGTCAAAGTTTGCCTACAATCTTGTGACTTTAGCCTCTATATAGAGGGAGCAGCTTAGTAGGAGTTTGGGGGAAATAATGAGTTGAAGTTTTGCGCTGAAGGAGATGGGCAAATATTTGAGGCAATATTTGGGATTCCACGAGAGAATGGTTGATAGAATGGAATGGCAAATAATTGTTAGATTTTTTGTAACTCTCAAGCTTCGGCTTGCCTTTATTCTTCAAAAAAAGAAAAGAAAAGTAACGATGGAATGACAATTCATGTGTCGGAATCAGATTCTCTCAGAATCCCTCAGTATCTGTGTATCCTAACTGTCCAAAAATCAATCTAACCATCCAGAAAGAGACACGTCATCTATTTTTAAAATTTTCATCTTTACTGCATACAGTAGTTTTTACTTTGTGCAATAAATTGAAATAAATGAGGTGTCTCCCTCTACACTGTTGGATCAATTTTGAAACGGTCAGGATGCACAAATTCTGAGGGATACTGAGAAGAGGGACTCTGAGAGAATCCAGATCTGTCATATGTCATATCGCTGTTGGGGCGTTTAATGAGGGAATGGAGGGATTCATTGATGGAATGGAACGGTTTATATTTTTCCTACACTATCCTTATGACCCGAATGTGGTTCTGTCATGTTTTTAGCTAGAGAGGATATAATTGTAATTGTACATTTTGTCCATTTCATTCCTTCCCAAGACTCTAAATTTGGAAGGTCAAAAGGATTTGGCCGTTGGATGATGGAAAAGAAGGGTTTTGGAATTCCTCTTTTTCCATTTCGTTAAATCTTTAAAAAACTCATAAAAATGATTTAATCCATATTGGTCATTTTGTTCCTTTTTCCATCCTTGCAAGTTGCAATCCATCCAACCACACTGTAAAGCCGGTGAGCCTGGGGAGTAAGGGTAATATGTAGAATGGCTTGAGTGGAGCTATTTGGGTGATGAGAATCAGGATTAGAGGAGAATTCCATAGTTCTGATTTGCAGAGTTAGCTATGGGATGATAAAACTACATTTTAGGACTGAATGAGTTTTTCTCCGACTCACGAAATGCTTGTTTGCTCTTTTTTCGCTGCTGAGGAAATCTCCACTGATAGAAAAGTTGGCAACTCCCCCTCTTGCTTTTTTATCATATTTGATCGTCAGGATTCCAGTCCATATTATGGAAGTTTTCTGATTTAAGTAGTGTACTTGGTGATGCCTGGGCATAATTTTATTTTACTTCAGTTTTGTTCCTTTAAATGGTTGCTTACTGCACATTCTACTGAAATTTATATGTTACTTATTTGATCGTAGGGGATGGCAACGTCTGATGAAATGGATCTTCTTGTTGAGCAAGTCAAGATGCTTGCTGGAGATATTGCTTTTAATACCAGTACTCTGAAGCGCTTGATGGAGCAGTCTGTGAATGATCCTGAAAGCTGCAAAACTCAGGTATTTCTACCTTGTCTTCCTAGTGCGCTGGTTTCAAGTACATAAGTAGATGATAACAGGGGCTAAAAATTACTCGGGGATATCCTAAATCTAGCCATAGAAACAAATAGAGATTACCAATATGTTGGTGAGTTTCGCTCTTCGTTCTTATCCATCATAGACAAGATATCCAAGGATTTCGGTTCTTTTAGCGCCCTGATTACTGCTAGCCAGGATTTGAGATTCCTTTATTACTTCGATTGGCATCGCACTGTTGTTGGTATCTTCAGTATCTAATTCTTAAGTTGATATTAAAAGCAGTATCGGGTTCTTATGTTCTAACAGAAATGCTGTAATCTGCTGATTAATAATTTAATAGGCATATCGTTTTTGAAGTTCTTTGTTGAATGAATAGACATGCTTATTTCATTGCAGATTCAGAACTTGGAACGGGAGATCGAAGATAAAAAGAAACAAGTGAGGGCTTTAGAACAAAGAATTATTGCGAGAGATGAAGCTTCAATAGCTAACACATCAGTAGTTGAGATGCAGCAGGTAGCTATGTTGGCAAAATTATCTAATAGTAGGTTTGAAGTTTTGATAATTTAATATAAAACTCGTCTGTTCTTATCATGTTATCTTTGTGGGCTTTTTTTTCCTGACAGACAGTCACAAGATTAATGACTCAGTGTAATGAAAAGGCCTTTGAGCTGGAGGTGATTACTATTTTGACTATTCTAGCATTTCTAGAGTTATGTGATTAGTCCAAATATGAAAGACTTGTTCTATGGTAGAAAGAAGGAGTTTGTTAATAATTCTAGTTGACTTGCATTGTTCAGTGGTAGTAACTTCTGAATATTTATAGATTAAATCAGCAGACAATCGTGTCCTCCAGGAACAACTCGATAATAAGGTATGAATTTGCCTTTTACTAATTTTTGTTACCTGGTATTTTCATTAACTTCCAAGTTTTTGCGTCTCATGTTATTTGTGTCAAAGACGCTGATAAGGCCCCCCCTATCATGCTAATGTTGATATCTTCGCATTTTGCTGATAGTGCTCAGAGAACAAAGAATTACAAGAAAACGTGAAGCAGTTGGAGCTACAACTGGAAGCATTTTCCAGTGGTAGTTCGTTAATATCTTCTGAACATTCTGTAGCTGGGGAGAACATCGATGGGTTGAAAAAGAAAATCCAGTTTCAGGTAACTCAAGTCTGCTTTTAGTTGCCTGGCTTTGTCGATCATGTTCCCTTAAACATTGCACACAACCATTGCTTTATTTTATTTTTGAATAATTTTGTTGTCCCTGCCTGCGACTATTAATCGCTTCCCCTTATGTTGTTAAGATTACTTTTTCAAACTTACCTAAAATTTCTTTCAGGATACGGTATTAACTAAGCATATGCAGATACTTGATAAGTTTATTACACGATTGATAACTCTGCCCTCCCATTTTCAGGAGATCGAAAATGAAAAACTAAAGCTAGAGCAAGTTCAACTGTCTGAAGAAAATAGTGGATTGAGTGTGCAGAATCAGAAGCTATCTGAAGAAGCTTCTTATGCCAAAGAACTGGCCTCTGCTGCTGCAGTGGAACTAAAGAATTTGGCTGGTGAAGTAACAAAACTTTCATTGCAGAATGCAAAACTGGGAAAGGAATTGACTGCTGCTCGAGACCTGGCCAACTCTCGAAATTATAGTTTGCAAACTTCTAATGGTCTTAACCGCAAGCATAATGATGCGAGATCTGGAATGAAGGGTAGGACTTCCAGCCGTGGTAGTGAATTTTCAGGTGTTTTAGATGACTTTGAGGCATGGAGTCTTGAAGCAGAAGATATAAAGATGGAACTGCAGGCTAGGAAACAACGAGAGGCAGCTCTTGAGGCTGCATTAGCTGAAAAGGAATTTGTGGAAGAGGAGTACAGAAAAAAAGCTGAAGAGGCAAAGAGAAGAGGAGAAGCCTTGGAAAATGATTTAGCAAATATGTGGGTTCTTGTTGCAAAGTTAAAGAAAGAAGGAGATTTCGTCCCTGAATCAAACATTGGTCAACAAAATGGTGACGGCACAGAAAACATTACTAATGGTTCAAAAATAAATGATATCAGAAGTAATAATGACCCCATAGAGCAGGTTTCGGATGTTCTGAAATCAGAAGATGTTCCCGAGGATAAATCTCTGGTTCTTCCTCTTAAGGTAACAATGCTGATATGGTTATCCGTACATTTCATGATATGATGTACATGTTCAGATTCATATGATTAGTGTATGTTAAGAGATAGTTTTTGTTCTGGTCTATATGGTCTCAGGCACGTATGCAAGAGATGAAAGAAAAAGAACTCAACTACCTTGGGAATGGAGACGCTAATTCCCATGTCTGTAAAGTATGTTTTGAATCACCAACAGCAGCTATTCTTCTCCCATGCCGGCACTTTTGTTGTAAGCCTTTATGTAATTTTTCTAAGTCATCATGCTATGCATTTTTTAGCCATTCCTTTCCACTTTCATCATAAAGTATCTCATACTGGCGTTCATTTGCAGTGTGTGAATCTTGTTCACTCGCTTGTTCTGAGTGTCCACTATGCAGGACAAATATTGTAGATAGACTCTTTGCTTTCACCTCTTGATCCTGTCAAAAGGTATTACAATATATTCTGTGATACTTTGCTGTGAACCATATTTACATTACGTAATAAAGGCATACAATTTGGTGTATTCATTGTTTTTGCAGGGTGGTTCTCTTACTGAAAAAAAAAACCCTCTGAATTACAGGTTACAGGTGTGATTCTTTCATTAATTTCGCTGTATGTAAAGCCCTTCAAAAGGCATCTCAATATCTTATTACTTTCTATTCTCCCCATGGAGAACTGTATAATAGGGAGAGGCGGGTGGAAATAAAAGAATGTAAAAAAGAAAGGCTTTCAATGACACTGCTGTAATGCATAACGACATACCCGTAATGTAATTTCTTTTACGTAATGCAGCAGAATCTTGTCTTTCAACTTCCTTGTGTCCTTTTCTGTTTGTAAGGGCACCTATTCTGCCTTTGATATGTGAATTTTTTCCTTATATATTTGCATTTCCCCTCATTTCACCACGTACATATCAGTATCTTACTGTTTACATTTTCATGTAGAGACAGATTAAGTAAAATAGGCATGGGCAATCAAGTCTTTGTATTAATAGGTATATCCGCCGGCACTAACACAAGCCTGACGCCTAGACGGAAGTAATGGGACATTAAAATGGGACCATGGGCCCCAAGGGTCCAACACTACAATTAATGCTTTTTGAAGATAAACAACATACAGCAAAGGGATGGTCTGAGATCGGTGCTGGTGGTCCCTCTCACCAGGTTGGCTAGGCTTGAGTTCTCATCATTTGGGAATGAAGCTTGTACTTCTCTTCACCTTCTCAAAGGCACTCGGATATTGCACTGGTAATCTCTTTTTCATTCTGACGAATCACAATCACCCAACACCTTTTGTTAATTGTTGTCCAGCCCCAACAAGCACCAAATTGGATCGATTGACTTGGATTATCTGAATATTGTTTTTCTTAAAAGAAAAAACAGCGTTAGTGATATTTGAATTGTTGTTATATACTTCTTATTATAAAGCACAAAATAATAATTCTTACAAACCAATAAAAATAAGTTATTAAATTTGCCTTAAAATTAAAGTAATTTTCGATATTAGTCATACTAATTACACTAAACTCTAATATTATATTAATTATTACTTTTCCCCACTACTTTTATTAAATGTGGGCACATATGAAAAAATATATTTAACACTCTTTGGAAATAAACAAATGTCTTATAAAAAAGATTAATAATATTTGTTAGTTGGTGTTTTATAAAAAAAAAACAAGAAAATGTACTTTCTAACAATGGCAACGTAATTTTGTTCCTATGCACATCTATTTTCCAAAAGGTTTATGAGCATTGGACAAGTTCATTTCCAATTTTTGTACTTTTGAATGAAAATATGAATTTACATAGAATAGTGTTTTACCCGTATAACCTCACAAATTATTTCATATCTTTGTTCTCCATTATCTCTATTTATCTCCTTAATTTTTGCATATAATTATCCGTAACACAAACTACTAAGTAACAATCAAATATTGTCAGACTTAATTAGAGATAAATTTTCCAACATAAACTTTTTTGAAACTATTTTATCTACAAGATTCAAACTTTTGACTTTGTTCAAGAAGAGTTAAATCCTTTTTATCATCCCCAACGCCAGCGGTTTGTCTTGCTTCAGATATTACTTACGAACAATTACATTTGGTGCCTAAATTACGTTTTTGTATTCGAATGAATCATACTTTTTTTTTTGGTTGGTTATCAATCAAAAAGTAAGAAAAGAAGGCTTAAATGTATTATTTCAAAATGTTAAGAGATTGTTGCCCAAGTTAAGAGATTATACTGACTCGATCAAAATTAGAGGAATTGAATAATCTCATCCAAACATGACCAACAGTGTAGTGTATTCAGGAAAAAAATTGACCAAAACATTGAGAATAATTCTCTTTGCTGGCAGATTTATTTTTATCAAACAATTTCATAAAAGAAGTTAAGTTAGTTAATATAACATGTTTTTAAAAAATACTTAAGTCATTTTTGTTAATTTTTTTTCTCTCCTTCCTACTTGAATGTTACGGAGTGAATATCAATAAGGTTGATTTGAAAAGAACTTAAAAATATGTAAAATTAGTCTTATATTTATGATGAAGAGTAAAAGCTCAATCAAATTCTAAATTAAGGAGTAGAGGAGTAGTTATTTATTTATAAAATTGTCGCTTTAAAAAAGTTTTATTTCAAAACAATTGTAACTTGATTTTAAGAATTTTTTTTTTAAAACAATTTCACATTCAATAAATAAAAGTGCACTTATGAAGACACGATTATAAATAGGAATATTTTCGTAAAATATGAAGCACAATTACATCTTATTACCAAAATTTATGTTATTTTCTTTTTTTTAAAAAAAAAATTATGTGCATAGCTCCAAATTGAGAATTGAGTATTTTTTTTTTTAGCAACATTTAATGTCCTCCATGAACTGAGATAAAAGCTATTGGTTAGCACTTGCACTTAGCAATAAATGAGCCAAAGAGAGAATTACGTCCACTTGCATAATTCACTCAAAGGAAGTAATATAAAACTATCAAGGGTCTTCTCAAAAGGATCACGAGAAAAATAAAAATAACAAGAAACTGGAAAAATAAATGAAAGAGAAAAGAAAAGGAAAAAAAAAAAACTATGAAAAAGCACATGAATAGAGGAGAGGAACACGCAAACTACATAATTTTTTTTTTTATATACTTATCTTGTAAATTATAAAAATTATTTTAAAAAACTCAATCCAAATATACATTAATAAATTTCTCCTCATCCTTTCATTTAGAAGAAATTGAGCAAAACAGTTGGACAGATTAGCGGAAGACATTATTTTGCTTACATTTCCGCATTTCTTTCGCTGCATCTGTTTTTGGATATAGACATTCTAACTTGAAGATCTTCAAAATATTCATCAGCAAATGTAGGTTCATGCTCATCCTGATCATTCTGCTGTAAGATTAACACCATATAAAATATTATTAAAATAAAATAAAATAATAAATGGAATGGCAAGAAAGAGACATCTAATGTTAGTATTTACACATTAAATTAAATTAAATTAGATTTAATAAATCAAAATTAAAAAACGCAAAAATAAAAATGAACGAAATAGAAAATAAAATAAAGTAGGGACTAAAATTAGGAGTATAATAATGACTAGCTTTGACCTAGTTGAGAGGCAAGGATAAATTGGATGATAGTACAGACAGTAGTGTGCCAAAAAAGGGGGAGTAAAAAAACAAAAATAGTACTATTCTGATCTTATCTTTATTCTTGTGTCTTTTTTTTAGCAAAATCTTTATTCTTAAATCTTGTGTCAATTGATGCAATTTTTAGAATATTATTGAAAATGGACCTTTGCAGCTTCTATTATTCAACCTTCATGTTGTTTTGGTGACCAAGAGAAACAGTTTTCCAAACACAATCTAAATTGAACCATTTAAAGCTTGAAAAGAACCAATTATTGTGAAAAGGAAATGAAAGAAGAAATTTGATAATTAACTAAAATTTCAACAAAACGTGATGTATCAAACAACTCATCTATCTATGTGATGACTCTTTTGCACCTTAATCCTATCTCATTAATTATTCTCTAGGAAAAAAAGAGAGTATAGCAAACCTTACAGTGAGGTGGGAACGAAGCATCAATCAGGTCTTCAAAGCAAAACCCAGGTATCGTCTCAATCAAATACTCAGAAAAGCTGCTCGTAGAAACTGCTTCTGTGTCACTAACCATAGTATCCGAATTCACAGAAGAACTGAAATTCTCATTATTGCAATCCCATCTGGCTCTGTTCATTGTGTTGGAATAATTATTCCGACTCGATCTTCTTGCTTCACGACGTTCATTATTATTATTATTATCGACCCCCTTATGCTCAGTGGTCATGGCATTATTGCAGGAAGATGAAGATGGGTCCCCAGGAGAAGAAGAAGAAGAATCAGAAAGCTTGACGCCTGTGAGAAGAAACCTGTCGTGTTTCTGGGTGTGTTCATTGGCTATGTGGATGTTAAGGTCACAGTCTCTACATAGTATTGCTCTGTCTTCTTTGCAGAAAATATATGCTTGCTTCTCCTGCAACACAGAAACAAAGCTTCAAAGATCAGATTTGGATTTGAAGGATATATATATATATATATAGAGAGAGAGAGAGAGAGAGAGAGAGAGAGAGAGAGGAAGTACTTGGCAGATATCACAGAGGGGTGAATCTTTAGAGGAGGGGCGGTGAAGAGAGAAGCGTGTGTGTTTGCCAGCGAGCTTGTTGGCTTGGTGGATACTTGAATCACATCCATGGCAGAGAGCAGCTTCGTCTGCAACACAGAACACTGAAGCTTCCATTTTCTCACACACATCACATTGGATCTTCATCTCTCTCTGTGTGTGCTGGTAATATAAAGCTGCGATGCTTGCTTTTTAGAGGAAAGCTAGCTAGGTATGGCGAGAAAATCAAACTGAGTAGTGTGGTTTTTGAATTTGAAGGAGGAGGAGGGGGAAGAAGAAGAAAGAGGACAAAAGAATTATGGGCGAAGAGGCAATAGGGTTCCAGAGAGAACAGCTACGCTCACTCTAGGCCAAGCCTCATATTAAGTGCTTTCTGACCTTGAAGAAAACTCTGGAGAAGCCCCACGAAATTATACAACAAATATTTCTTATATGTGTCTATATATCTAATATGTACGCTATATATAATTGCTTTGGGCAAGTTATAAAGATTGAGGATCGTCAAGTTGGGTATGTGTTGGGATATTTATTTCTATTTTTTTTACCAAATTAAAACCCCTCACTCTCAGGGCCTCCACCACTTGATTGGAGGCATGGCCACTGCATTCAAAGCATGGTGCATAGCTCGATATATTTACTAGCAGTAGCTATGTATTTCACTTTTTTGTCATTTTATGGGGGAAAAAAGGATTAAGATGGCAATTTTACTAAGTTTTTATTGAAGGGCAATTTTACAATGATCATTATTCCATTAAAATTTGATAATTAGTTAAAACTAAATATGTTAAACTGACAGTCCATATATCATTCACGTCATTTTTATTAATATATAAATTTGTCTTGAAAATACATGTGTCATCTACTTTTTTTTTTTCAAATATTAAAGTTTTAGGTGCAAATTTACATTTTAACAAAAATGACATGTAGACTATCAGCTCAATATATTTGATCAACTAATAATGAAAATTAACTGTGATAATGGCCAAGACAAATTTAATCCTTTATTAATACTTCCATAGCAAAATTGCATCTTTTGGGACCAAACTACCCCTTAATCCTATAAAGAAGACATCCCAGATAAATCACTTGTACATATAAATAAATCTCAAGAATTAACTAAAAAATAAGTTATCTGAGTTCCACTTCTTTGTGTACTATTTTATGACTTGTATGAAAAGATGAAATTTCTTTTAATTAATTTTTTAATGTACAAGTCAACTTTCAATATGTGAATTTCTAAGGCTTAAAAGTCATTCTTTTGAATTTACAACTAATTCAATAGACACTGCTCATGCCTACTTATTGTAAGTCTTGATTATAGGTTGGCTTATAAATTTAAGAAGTTGACCTATCAATCAAAAGATTTGTCAAAAAGGCAATTTCATACTTATTAGAATATACCCAACCTAGTCCCCCTAAAGTGCATGGGACTGGCTTTCCTCCGATTCTTACCCTATCTGCTGCTGCCGTCATTTTCTTGTAAATGGTGTCGTTTTGGTGCCAAAAAACCACTGTTCATTTTTTTCTTCAAAATAACATTAGTATCCCAAAATATTTTGTCAGTACCTAATATATTTTTTCAAGATCCTAAAATAATTTTTTAATATCATAAATTATTTTTTCAGTATGTTGAAGTATCTTTTTAGTACCAGTCAGAATCTTGAAGTATTTTTTTGGTATCAGTCAGTACCATGAAGTATTTTTTCAGTGCCCTGATATATTTTTTCAAAATTCTAAAATAATTTTTCAAGATTATAAATCATTTTTCAGTACCATTCAGTATACTGAAGTATCTTTTTAGTACCAATCAGGATTTTGAAGTTTTTTTTATACCAATCAGTATTCCTAAAATGTTTTTTTCAGAATCCTAAAAGAATTTTTCAAGATCATGGAATATTTTTTCAGTACCAGTCAGTATCTTGAAATATCTTTTTGGTACCAATCAGTATTTAAAAGTATTTTTTTTAATATTGAATGACACTAAACAATCATTTATGATATTGAAAAATTGTTTTAGAATCTTGAAAAAATATATTAGGGTACTGAAAAAATATTTTAGAATATTAATTGATACTGAAAAAATATACAGGATGGTGAATATTATTTTTAAAAAAATAAATAAAAATGGAACAGTGGTTTTTTGGCACCAAAACGGCACCGTTTACCAGAAAAGGGCGGCAGCGGATGGGGCAAGAATCAGAGTAAAGCTAGTACCTAAGTGGATTGGGGGCCAAACCTGACTCAAAAAGGGTTGTTGTCTAAAAATGTGAAAGCACGAGTTTATAAAGATATATTTTTCTTTATGATTTAAGAATCATGTCTATTTTTAATATAACCAAACAGTTAAGATTTATATTTATTCCTATGTGGTAGTACATATGCTACATGTTTAAGATGTAAGATTGAGGGAGTAAGCAATGTGAATAATAACACATATAATTAAAATGACTTTCCCCCTCTAAAAATGTTCCCTCATATGAATCCTTTGTTCTCTTCCTTTCTATGATGAATTTTGTTATGTAACGTACGTGATCAGATTCGTATTGATACTCTAATTTCATGTTAGTACTTCAAAGAGACAATCAGATTCTAGTTACACTCAAAATTCCAGCAATGCTTTTATATGTATAATAAATAAAACACTCAATGACTAGGACTTCACAAAGTTATTCTTTACTAAAGACATATTAATCATACTTTTTCTTTTTAAAAAAAGCAAGAAAAAAAAAGGAATTCAATTCAATTCAATTCTTTGAAGTGTAGTGTATTTTTTTTTTTAAAAAAATATTCTGTTAAATAGCCATAATATAATGTCTCTTTTTAATTTGTGCTAGGTTACTTAAGATATTTTGAAATTTGTTTCCCATGTACACTTCTTCTTCACCAATCAACATTTGTTAGTCCTAGTAAAATAAATTTTGACAGCTTAAATATAAGATTGTGTTCTTCTTCCTCTATACAAGTGATAGAAAATTACATAATACAAGTCCAAATAAAGGTTTAATATATTTTCTTTTGCCAACGTAAATTAAGGTTAAATATAGAACTGAGGTAAAAGTTTCAAAAAAAAAATGGCACCCTACTTAAAGGTAATAAATGATGAGATTTATTAAGTTGAGACTCCATATAATGTAAAATACTACTATGTGACAAAATGTGGATAAAATAAATATAATGTTTGGCCAGAAAATTATAGTATATAAAGGAATAATGAAGGAAAGAAGTTTGTGGCAGGCATTGCATGTGAGTATGGGGAAGCATATTCCCAGCAGGCAGCAGCTACACCAACTTGGGTTTGTTTACTTATTTCTTTGGATTCCAATCACCTCCTTCAATCATTCACTATTTCTTTCACACACACCCACACTACTACAAAAAACGTAAAAAACGTCCTGAATTAGAGGCAATAAACGTTCTTTTTAAAATAGACATCTGTCTTGGGGTAGTAATATATAAGGCGTTCTATAAGTAAAATAGGACGCCTTATGGTAAGGCGTCTTATTTTAAATATAGGACGCCTTACATAAGGCGTCCTATATTTAAAATAAGACGCCTTACATAAGGCGTCCTATTTTACCTATAGGACGCCTTATATAAGGCTTTTTTTTTTTAAAAAAAAAAACAAAACCTGAGATATCAGATCTAAACAAAAGAGAGACTTCCCCAGAAATATACATCTCTATTTTTTTTTCTTTTTCTCAAACTAGACACAGCCGAATATGGGAACATCCTTGTGCTCCCCACCTACAGCTCAACTATTTTTCAACGAATTCCCATAAAAGAAATTAGAAAAAGAAAGCATCTACCTAGTTCAACTTAATCCCCAAAAAGGACATCATACAAAATTAATAATTGAGAATATAAGTAGCGTAAAACAAGAAAGAGAAGAGGAAAATAAGGGTTCTTTCTCAACATCCTGTAATTAAATAGATGAAGTTCAGAAAGGAAAATAAAAAATACAGAAGAGAGAGGAAGACAATCACATGTAAAACAGAGAAAGATGAAAGAATACATAAAATAAAATGCTTACTAGTGCTTGAAGAAAGAAATAGCCAGAGAAGACTCTTGAAGGCAATGGTGAGAGAAGACGAAGCACAGATCAGAGATTTAAGGCATGTAAATGCAAAGTAGATGACAAAGAATAAAGAGGAGGATGGAGAAAAAGGTTTCCACAGTGGAGGGGAGGCTGGTCGGAGGTGTTGCTTGGCGATCTGGACGGAAAAGAAGGAAACTAGTGGTGATGGTGTCGGTGTATGGCTTTTAGTGTTTGAAACCTTCAATGATAAATCGAGGTCTGCTTTACTTGAAGAAGATGACTGCTTTTAGTGTTTGAAATCTTCAAACACCCGTTCATCATTTCGTGGCAAAAAACGAGGAGAGCGAGTGAACACATGACAATCACTGCTGTAGTTATTACCAACCTGGAACAATAGAGGAAGTCAAGAAAAGCAGCGACGGCGTCGCAAGGAACACCGTGAATTTGAATGATTCTCTCGGAGCTCCTATGCCTGCGTGGGTGAAGAAAATTCCAAAGTCAAGGATCTTTCTCTCTCTCTCTATTTTCATTGTCTGTGTGACTCTTTTCTTATTTGTGTGATTTATTATTTATTAAGGTGGAGGAACAACGTGCCCCAAACGGTTTTTTCATTCATAAATAGGACTTTGGGCGTCCTATAGTTAAATATAGGACGCCTAAAAATTTTACAAAGTCACTTTGGGCGTCCTATGGTTAAATATAGGACGTCTAAAAATTTTAAAAAAGCACTTTGGGCGTCCTAATTTGAAATATAGGACGCCCAAAAATTTTCACGCGCTAAATTTTCACCAAAAAATTCTTTAGACGCCAAAAAAAATTAATTTTAGGCGCCTTAAATAAGTTTAGGGCGCCTAAAAAAATTAATTTTAGACGTCTTAAATAAGTTTAGGGCGCCTAAAATTTTTAGGCACCCTAAACTTTAGGGCGCGTAAAATTAATTTTTTGGCGCGCGCTTGGGTATTTTTCTGGTCTAAATCTTAAAAAATATTTAAGGCGCCTTAAATATATATTAGGCGCCCTAAACTTATATTTAAGACATCTAAATCTCCGTCTATACTTTTTACTTCCTTTTTAAAAATAAGGACATCTTTTAAAAAAATAATATCCACTTTTTCTAGTAGTGACAAATACACTTGACTTTTAAGTTAATTTTCTTCTTCCCTATCCTTTCTTACACTTATGAATACGTCAATTATTGTCTCGCTCCATACCTAATGTAAGCCAACACTGCTTCCTACACTATTCATACATATCTGCGATGCTTCGTTCATTGTTTGTTCTTTTTCTATGTTTTTGGTCCCAACCCTTTGCTTCTTCTTTATTAATACCCGCATATCCTAATAACGTTATATACATATCTAATTTGATATTTATACACTCATATATACATATACCCACGTGCACACACACACACACATGCGTGTATAGATATATATGTAGGTATGTGTGTGTGTGTGTGTATAGATATATATGTAGGTGTGTGTGTGTGTGTGTCCCCAGCGGAAATGACAGGCTCAAGAAGAAAGGAATATTTTCTCCAACATATAAGTTTATTCCCATAATGCAGCTTTTGTCAATTCAGTGCGCGCCTGGGCCACATTTGAACTTGCTTACTGCTCTGTGACACTGGCTTAAAGTTGGGGTTGGTAGAGCATCGCTTTTAATTGTGTGTTTTTTTTTTTTAAAAAAATAATAATAATATCGATTTGGTCTTTGTTACGTTAGAATTAGTTTGTGATATAATACAATTAAGTTTGAATATACTATTACATAAAAAGTCATCTTCAATTCTTAACTTTTTTTTTAGTAAGTTAATTGAATTCCTCATAAGTCGTGACTATATATACTACACCTAATATAACGCAAAGCATGGTGACGCTTAAATGAATTATGTCACCTTATTAGTTATTTCTAGACGTAAAAAAATAATTGTTAATATACAAATGATGGTTGGGATTGAGTACAAGGCACTTCATAGCTAATATTCCTTAAATAAGATTGAAAGTTTGAGTTTTATATATTGATGAAAAAATGATGTCGAGGGAGTATGATCTTTAACTGGACAATAATTAAATATGATTTAAATAATACATTATATCACGGAATTAAATAAAAAACGAAATGTATAAAATGTTTAATCATTTGATATTAAATTGTAAAAGTCACGCAAAATATTCATATCTGTTATATTGTGAATTATTTTAGTTATACCAATTATTGGTTGTAGACTACTTTGTGATTGCTTGGATTAAATATAAATTGATGGCAATAGAGGGGAAAGATGAAAGTGCAAGTAGGAAGTAGAGGACAAAAAACACTTTTTCAGAATGGATATGGAGATCTTGAATTTGGGAATCTTAAAAGCAATAATATGTGTTAAGAATGATGTAGAAGATTTGGATATATATTTAACTTGTCAGAATAAAAGAAGCTGGGACAGCTTTGAAGATAATAAGATGATTGCATTTCCACTTTTTAAAATAATTCTTCTGTTTCCAAAAAACTTTCTCACATGACTCAGGGTTTCAACTTTCAATTATGTGTTTGCATCTCCTTCACTTGATTATTAAATTTAAACTGCTTAAAATGTGTATGTAAGGTATCACATACATGTATTGTTATTGATCAATCAGACTTTCTGAATTTTATATTTTTATGTTTCTACCTTATAAAATCAAATCGAATTATAAATAAACTCGATTAAACTTACAAATTTATACATCGAGTTTACTGTTTATATATTTCTAACTTACAAAATTATATTATCTTACTTTTAAATTTTTGTTAATTTTTTCAATTTAATAATGCTCAGTATATGAATTTTAGAATAACTTCTTTATTAAGTATAATATATTATGATGTTGATGGATTTAATTTTAATTAATTGAATTTAAATTATATTTAAATCAAAATTTTGTCATTTATTATAGTTTAATATTGATTTATATATTATTAATATATATTTAATGATAAAAGTAAACTCTGATGAGTTTTCGATACTAGTTTATATCACCGTTATAAGTTTTGCTTAAACTCGTGAGTTTGACAACTTTGCATACATGATATACACTCCCTTATGTCCTTAATATAAGACCTAAATGACTTTTTTTAGAGATATTAAGGAAGCCAAATAAGTTTGTTAATAATAGACGAATATGTCGTGTATTATATGATTATATATCAGTTTATAAGTTAGATAAATTAGTTGGATATTAAAAAAATGAATATGAATATTTTAAAGTAATTTATTTAGCTTTATTAATCTTTCAACAAAAAATTAATTGGATCTTATATTGAGAACTCGAGTTAATAATTTGTGATTTAAAGATTTTTGCACTAGATTTTTTTTTTTTAATGTTAGAAGTTTGAGTTTCTTCTTCTAATTTATTATGTTTGTTGAATTATATATTTTTGTTTATCTTCCACTTCACGTTATTGCGTTTATTTATTAATTATAAATTATCTAAGTTATAATAATTAATTTACACATTCAATAATTTTATAGCTGTTGTGAATATCATATGATGTGAATGTCTATAAACTATCAAACTCTTTATCTTTCATATATCATTTACTCATAACCTCTCACCCTTAGAATTCTATATGTGTTCAATGTTCTAAATCTATAACTTCTCTAATAAATAGGTTGTGGGAGTTTCTTATAATTAATATCATTATGCTCATCTTTATTTTATTGTAACTATAGGTATATAATTCAATGGTTTGAGGCCTATAAATAGAGGCCATTTACAATGTATTGGCATCAAAGAATGAAGTAAATGAAAACTTCTCCATATTTCTTCTCCAACTTTCTCTTATTCTTTTCCATATCTCTCATGTCAATCTCTTATATTTTTCTTATTTTTATAATATATTATCAGCACGAAACTCTAATAAAATTTTATTTTTCTAACTGTTGGTTTTTTTTATTTCTTCCACCTTTTTTTACTATATATCTATTTAATTTATCTAGGATGATCTAAGTTATTATAGAATTAAAGAGAACATTTTACTGATTGTTTTATATATTGGGTTCTATTACTAAGATTGAAGATTATTGTTGTTTTATTCTCCTTTGCAAGTTTTTTTTTGTTACTTTTATTTATTATTTTCTGGAAATATCTTATTATGCAGCATTCATATTGCTTTATTTTATATTCTTATATTTTTCTTTTTACATTTTATGTTGTTCTATTATGTGATTTCATTTTATTTGAGTTTCATTTGTTTATTTACTTTCTTAAGATTTATATTTATTTATTTTATTTATATTTTATGTTATAAATTATTTTTTATGTTAGTTTACTTTATGTTTTTAATTTAATATTTTTATTTTTATTTTATTTACATTTCATTTATTTATATTAATATATACTTTTTTTATCAATATGTCAATATTTTATTTTTCATTTGTTCACTATTAAATTAATATATAATAGTAGTATATATGATCATATAATGTGATCTATATGTTCAAGAGCTTATCTATTTTATTTATATTTGATTATGAATTTGAATTTACTTAATTTATTTTTCAGTATTTTAATTTTGTCAAAAATCCATAAGCCATAATATTCTTAATTTCATGATCAGATGACAAGAATTCACATCACTTTTGTGATAGTTCTTTGAAAGAACGCTATTGGTTTCATTAAATGGCAAAATTGACCAACAAAAATTGGCACTTTGATGATTTAATTATTACAAATATCAAACTAAACAAACAAACAAAAATTTAGCTTTGCAAGATTTTTACTGGAGACCAATATTTGGAGAAATTGATGATGTGCAATTGAAAACAAAATACATATCTATAAGAGTGAAAATGACCATGATCACATTGCATTGGTGGAATTGATAGTTGAAAGCCAATAATACTTTGTCTTGGCTATTGAATCACAGTCATGAAAATAATAACATTTCTAAGATAATTAAAATTATGAGCAAATGTTATACTATGACTAGAAGTCATATAAATAGAAAATATGGTGCAATATGACCAAAAGTTATATAGACTAATATGTATCAATTTATTTGAAAATAAATACCAAAATGGTTGTGAAGCCAAAAAGACCATGAGATATTGTAAAAAAAATATCAAAAGTGGTTATGATGCTTAAAGAAGTTATGAAGAAAGATGACCAACTTATAAAGCCGAAAGAAATAATTAGTAAGACCTGATGATGGCTATATGATTTCGATTTTGATTAGTGTTTAAATTTAAATTCATTGTGGTTAATTTGTGAGAGAGAAATATTATTTGATATTGTGATATATATCAGCACGTGTGATACATGAAATCAACTAGAAAAAAAATGCAATTATTGCTCATTTAAAAATTTTAATATAGTGCCAATTTATTTAAAAATTTAAATAGTATGGTGTATGGATGTTTATGATTTCATGGCCCTTTAGGATTTTAGCTATTTCATGGTTATTGTCATTATGCCCTATAAGTCCCAAATTAAATGATCTCTAGTATTTATTCATATCACATTCAATTATACAATTAAGTTGTTTAATTTTCTTCTTTATGTAATTGTACAATTTATTTGTAACTTTAAGTATAAAGTATATGTGAATATTACTTATACATCAATAGAGTATACTATGTCAAAACTACCTCTATTTTCTTCTTGGGACTTGTGCTTCTCTATTGCATCATAGATTTTCCAACAAACACAAACTCATATACCTCAACAACAAAGTATTTTCCTTCATTATTAGTCCTATTATTCATTTTAGGTATATCTTCCATCTCTTTTTTGCTCTTGAGCACTATTATGTTGCCTTATATATATGTGCAATTTTTTTAGTTCCAAAGTCTCATTATTGAAAGGCATACAAATACTTTAGGATTTGTACTTTATTTTAGTATTGATAAGTTATTGTCTTCTCTCAATTCATTGTCTTGTCATTTCTTCTACTCTATTTTATATGATATTTGCAAGTTTCATACATTAATCATGATATAATATATAATATGATATATATTGGAATTGAATTGGTTTTATGTGATATTTGTGGGACAAAATCATATATCATATTAGAATTAAGAGAATGAGAATTTATACAATTTTATGAGAAAATTCATTATGAATATTTTATGATTTTTTAGACAAAACTATTTTTGTAATGTGTGCAAACTATATATATAGTGCAAGTCAAATTTATGGATGATCAAATGTTAGGGAATATTAGTGTTAAAAAAAATGTTAGGGAATGTTTAAAAGAAGACTATATGTGTGTGTGTGTGTGTGTGTGTGTGTGTCATAATTATTCATTATTTTATCTTATATTGCATTTATCTTTACATTTCTCTCAAATTAATTTTAGTCCCTGAACATCACAAATAATTGCAACGAGCTCTTTATGTATTTTGAGTATGGATCTCCTCATATTTCTTTATGTAGTGGAAAATTCTAAACATTTTATACTTTAAATATGCATTAAAAGATGCAAATTGAAGCATATTATTATTAATGAGTAATGAAGTTATATAAAATTGTGATAATATGTATTAGTTTATGAAGAACATACATGTAACAAAATCGATATAGTTCATAGAGAACTAAATATAGATTTTTCTTAATTCTATGAGTGAAAAAAGAATTGATTATGAAATGTTATGACCTGAAGATTTATATCATAGTTTCACTCTATCAAAAGGGTCTAAATGACAGTTTGATGGACTTAAATCTATTATTGTATATGAGGTATGAAGTACTTGAACTTTCAAGTGAAAGATAGATCATTGGCTTAATATATATTGGTTTGTCTTTGAAATATAAAAATAAGGAAAGTGTATTTATATTACTCACACTTTAGGGGGAGATTATTATAATACAACACCAAGATTGTTAGAATACAAGTATGAGTTAATATTGAAAAATTGTACTCATATAATTCCTCACAAAGCCTAATTAATTTCCTAAAAATGGATAACAGATTAAGATTTTATATCAATATGATATGAAAGTTGTAAAGTTTAATGTTGGTAAAGAAACATAATACAATAAACCAGAAATTTATTGATTCAAATAAATTTATTGTTGGCATGACTTGTTTGATCATCCAAGTCATGGATGTGATACAACAAATTAAAAAATATTATATTTTGACATCCATTAAAGAACTCGAAGATTCTTCATTCATAAATAGCCTACACATTATATAATTCCATAATTGTGATGTGTTGTATGTTCTCAAAGAAAATTGATTATGAGAGTATTATTTTTTATGATTTGGAATAGACCTCCAAATTTCTAAAATTAAATCATATTAAAATACATGGGCCCTTTCAAATAGCATGTAAAGTAAACCATATAGATGTTGAATAATTTTGATAGATGCATTTATAAGATGATTACATGTGATATTACTATTAGTTTGTAATATGAAGTTTGCAAGAATGTTTGAATAAATTATTATGGTAAGCACAATTTTCAGAATATATGATCATTCATATAAAGCCTCCATAAACAGCTAGATTAATACTTATGATAATAAAATTTCTATTTCAGTGTTGTCATATTTGACCTTACATATTGCAGCACTTATACTAGCTAACCAAATTCTCTCGATAAAATTGTCTTTTGATCAAGAACCAAGTATATTCCATCTTAAAAAGTTGGGAAAAACACTTCTCATATTGTAGGAGAAGTGTTTTCTCATGTCACACACACATGAAATGGTGGGACCCACCCACACACACGTGTGTGTGTGTGGATCCCACCATTTCATGTGTGTAAGAATCTTAGTTTTCTCATGCAACATGAGAAAACTAAACCCCAAAAAAGTTTGAATGTTCATTCCTTTTTTTTTTTCTTTTTGCATTAAAATGGTAGATACTAATGTCTTGAAGTACAATGCACATACATGGATATTTAAAGGAAATTGAGATAAATGTTGGGTAAGGATTTCGTTCTTTTTGTTTATCTCAAAATGAAATAAAATGATGTTTCTAATGGAAACAAATAGAGTTAGGAGACTTATACTATATATAATAATTGTTGTATATATAATATATTATTAGTTTGGCAGTATATGCAAACAAATTAATGCATCTGTTAGATATCATTATATGTAGCATATACTTTTGGATAGTGAATATTACATGAGAATTCGTGAAATGATCCAAAATTCATGTCCAAGAAAAGTATTTAGTATATAAAATGTTACATGGATCAAAATGATTTGAGTATATACATAATTGATTGAAAGATATACTAAAAAATGAATAATTTTATAGACCAACTTATTGAAAAGCTTAATGATATCAAAATCATGTTTTTGTTGTGATGATGTTGTTTGCAAAAATTTATTGAATTTAATGTTCTATAAGTACCACATATTTTATGAATATTTACATCATGCTAATATTGTAGTTGTTATATTCTTTCTAGTAAAATCAAGATTTTGTAGGTACACTATGGATATTATAAAACTGAGATTTGGTGTGATAGTTCTATGAAAATATTCTATAAGTAAATTTTGTTCATAACAAATTGAACACGTGGATAGAAGATTATCATGGTGATTTTCATGATAATTTTCTTTTATTATTTCCACAAGGCATAAAAGTAAGTGGAGAATAAATTCATATTTAAGAAATCCAGAAGATATGGTAGATAATATGATTTTATAACAATGAATTATGCATAGTTTAGATGAAAAAGGACATCAATTGCTTGAAAAATCATTGACGATAGTCAGGGATGGAGCTTGCGAGAAATATTTGGGTGGGGGGCATGGCCCAATTAGTTTATGTCTCTGCAAATTCATGCCCATGAATTTTGAATCATGCAACCCAAAAGCCAGTAAGAGAAATTTGTAAAATTAGTCATTCCTGCTCGAACAGAGTGAGCAGAATTAAAGCTCCATGTTTGCATGGAATATGATTACCACCCAAAAGGTTTGCATAGAAGTGAATTGTTCGTTTAGAACTTTGAAATACTTATGACTGTTTACAAAAAAAAAAAAAGAAAACAAAGAATCAACAGAATAGGAAAAAAGAACGAACTTGGGAGAGCCATAAAAGCAAGAAGGAGCCAGATAATTTTCATTGACTTCTTCTTGTTGCCTAAGCCATCGCCTCCGAGCAGAGGAGATTCCATAGTTTGCTTCATGATGGCCTTCAGCTTCGTTGGAGTCAGTGCTCTGATAGAGAGAAAATGAGGATCGTGAGAGGTTGGAAGCCTTACTAGATATATATAAAGCAAAATTTTTGGGGGGGGCCATGGCCCCCTCTTGTAACAATGAAGCTCCTTCTCTGATGATAGTTGCAATTAAGAAATCAGTATAGTGTCTTGAGATATGACAATTTAATCACAATGTGTGATGTTATTAGGGGGAGTAAAGATCATGATATACTCTTTTCCTCTTAATCAAGGTTTTGTCTCACTGGACATTTTTGATAATGTTTTAATGAGACAATTTCAATATGTATTGTGTACTTTTTTCCCCCTTCACTAGGTTTTTGTACCATTTGTTTTTTCCTAGTAAGGTTTTAATGAGACACAAGTTTTGTTCATAGACATTTAAAAGGGAGTGTTATAAATATTATATGATGTGGATGTCCATAAACTATCCAACTCTTAGCCTTTCATATATCCTTAACTCCATAACCTCTCACTCTTAGGATTTCTTATGTGTTCAATGTTCTAAACCTATAACTTCTCCAATGAATGGTTTGTGGGAGATTTTTATGATTAATACCATCATCCTCATCTTTATTTCCTTGTAACCATAGATATAGAATTCAAAAATTAGAAGCTTATAAATAGAGGCCATATACAATGTATTGGCATCAAAGAATGAAGTGAA
Source organism: Acacia confusa (assembly GCA_037074495.1). Classification (NCBI taxonomy): domain Eukaryota; kingdom Viridiplantae; phylum Streptophyta; class Magnoliopsida; order Fabales; family Fabaceae; genus Acacia; species Acacia confusa. The sequence continues at coordinate 36,606,365 of CM073502.1, read as the reverse complement.
TGAGATCTCCTCCATATTTCTTCTCCAACTTTTTTTAATTCTTCTCTATCTCTCTTATGTCAATCTCTTGTGCTTTTCTTATTTTTATAACAATACCAACAATGATCAAAAGAGCATATTTTTGTACAATAAAAAGAGAAAATCATATGAATGGGAAAATATAAAATAATACGAAGAGACTTGTTTTTGATGAATAATGTATTGGGGCATGTGTGTGTGTAAGGAGAGATAATGAACGACAGTATGTATTGGGGAAAGAGAATGTGAAAATATAAGACGGTCTACATGATTACTTCTATTTTTTTTTAAAAAAATACAGATGTGGTTTTATTCTCCATAAATAAAATAATTTAGTTGTGATAGATATATGAGTTAGATAACAAATTTATAAAAATAAAAAAAATTAGTTATTTATAACGAATATTCTGTGCTAGTTTCTCTAAAATATTCCTTTTAATCATTTACATGTAAAACTACTCATCTAATTGGAAAACTCCTTTGATATATAGACATATCTACATGTATATGTACATATATATCCACACACGCGCGCGCGCACACACACATATATGCATACAACAAATTAGTAAGGGGTATTTAAGAAAATAATTATAAATTTAGAAAATAAAGTGAATTTATATTATTAATATGAAAGTAAATTCTTCCATTAAGTCTTGTATTTAAGTCAAGGATAAGTAATAATTACAAAGAAACATTTTTCAGATAAACATCCTCTCCCCAAGAACTAATTAAACGAGTGAAAACTGGAAAGGTGAAGAAGAATGAAGTGTAGGATGTGGTGGATTTATTCAGGATATGAGACTGATAGATGGCTCAGAAACTTTAGTTGCAAATTAACAAATGTCGTTCTGGTGATCGCAGAGTTAATTGGCTTTATTCCCTATCTCAACAACCTTGGTTTAAAGGTTTTAGGAAAATTATTGTATACTCTGATTGTCTAGAAACAATTAATATAGCGAAAATGTATGTCAAGGTCCAAGGTAGCAAAATAATTTCAAAAAAGGCCCAATAAATATTCACATGTCATTATTTCAAAAAAAATTGTACGGATATAGTTGTTAATTGCTACCGATATAGTTGTTAATGACTACTGATATAGTTGTTAATTAAACTGATTTAGTTGTTAACGGGGACTGATATAGTTGTTAACCGCTACTGATATAGTTGCTAACGCTTTTTGAAATAATACCAGAAAAGGCCCTGGCATGTGAATGTTTATTGGGCATTTTTTGAAATTATTTTGTTACCTTGGGCCCTGACATACATTTTCCCATTAATATACTCTTAGAGGTTGTGATATGGCTCATCCTTTCAAGGATATAGTAGATGAATTGAAGTCAGGTTTATCCTTCATAGTGATTAACAAGTTGTGATAATTAACCATATTTACAAGGAGGCCATAACCATTTAATAAAAACCTCGCATAGGATAGATGTTAATATTTACGTCCTTGATCACCATCCTCTTATTATCAAGAGGTGGAGTTTAATGAAGGATAGTGAGGTTCCTAATATTAAGAGTCTTGGCGGCATTGAGATGGAAGAGACCAAAACTTTGAAGGGGTTTGAAGAGTCGAAGTGGGTGGCTGAAGGCTGAAGCTTTGAAGACAGATGGAACCAAGGCTATGAAGAACTCGATATTGAAGTTATGGAATGAACTAAGTTCGGGTTCGATGCAAGCTAATCCTACGTTGGTTTTATTTCTCATTTTCGGTGGCTAGCTTACAGCCATCCAGTCACCATGATTGCTGTTTCTCGGTACTGCTGGGGCTGGGGGTAGTATTTTTGAAGTCTTGTTTACCCCTGCTAGTTGCTAGGCTTTTGTTTTGTGATTTGGTTTTATTTTTCCTAACGTGGGTGTCTTGTTGGTCATGTGTTTGCCTTCTCTTGCGGTTTAACTTTGTTTGTGTTGGAGGTTTGCTTATTTCTTCTATGGTCACTGCTTCCCAGGTGTTTGTTATCAAATTCCGATTGATTTTTCACCCTTCTGACATAGGTGGTGTGTTTGAAGCTGTTGTTTTTGCAACATTACTGACATAAAAGAGGGTGGGCTGAAAAGAGCACGTCTTTAGATGACCACTCTCTATTGCTCTTTCCTTTGATCATAGTAGACTGAAAGTTGTGTTCCTCACCTTCAACCTGCAAGATTATGGCTTCAGGGGTCTTTGTGTTTTGGATCTGGTGTTGTCTTGTTAGATTATTAGTGTTTATTAGTTTTATTTCTGTTTTAGTGTTTTAAGGTTCCGTTTTTCAAGTTTGTAGTCCATGATTTCATATAATGAAGGTTTTCTTTTGGTAAAAAAAAAAAAAGAAATTGAAAAGCAGTTATGAAGAGAGGGAAATTAAGAAGTTGATGGAATGAGGGGTCCTATTCATAAAATTCTATTCGCCTCACACTCTGCAACTTGCATCTACGCTTCACATGGCCTCTTTTAAATCGTACGTAATGCCATACTGCTTCACATGGCCTCTTTTAAATCGTACGTAATGCCAAACTCCACTTAGGCCTCCTTTGGTACCGGAAAGATTTGAGGAGGGAAAGGAACTTAGGCCTTGTTTGTTAACAGGAAAGATGGGCCTAAGAAAAGAAAGATGACAATCTTCCATTCAAAAATGCCTGTTTGGTATAACCATCTTCCTTCAAGTCACTTTCCTTTGATGTCCAAGCTTCCATCAGCCGTACAAAAAAGCTTTCCATCCGAAATAGGCGAGAATGTTTAGAAGTTGCCGGAGGATGAAATTTTGGGACCAAAAAGACTCTGGGCAAAACTTTCGGTGAAGGTGCTTTCGTGCACACAGTGAAGAAGGCAAGAAATAATCAAACCCAGACTCAAACATAGGCGCGAGCTGGAAGACGCTTACAGTGAAGAAGCTTAGAACTATTGTTGGCTTGCTGCTGTTAGAGTCAAAGGAGAAATTGGATCCAAGTCGAAGAAGCTGAAATAGAATGTTGGGCTGCAATTCAAATCTGACGGTTTTGTTGTACTGGTTTTGAAACCTATTTAAGTGTTTTACTGCTGTCACATGAGTTCGAACTAGGCTATTTGGTTAGAATTAGAATGTAATGTTAAGGTTTGAATGTAACAGATGGGTATTGTGGGAATTTCACCCCATCTTCCTACTTAACCAACACCCAATCCTTTCTATCAAACATTTTATTTTCCCTCAATTTACGTTCCATTCCCCGGTATACCAAACACTTTAACTTTTAAAGTTCCCTCTTAATCTTCCTTTCCTTTCCTTTCCTTCCTTCCTCAAATCTTTCCTGTAACAAATAAGGCCTTAGAAGAGGGAAAGGAAATGAAAAGAAGATTTTGAAAGATGAGGGAAGATGGCTTAAGGGAAGTGAAGTTGTTTGGTAGGAAGAAAATGAAGGGATGGTAGTTGGTAAAGAATTAAGAAATGTCTATTTTACTCTCAAAAGTAATTAATTCAAAATAAAAAAGAAAAATATTTTTTTGGCTCAAATATATTTTTAAAAATTATAATTTAATAAATTTCGAACTTGTGAAAAAATATTTCCTGCTGAGTTTAAACTTTCCCACCAAATTTGAACGTTCCGCCAGGTTTAAATTTGAATGGTAAATTTGTCAAAAAGTGTGAACAATGACATGGAAACTTGAGATCCCACCAATTTTGGTGGGATATGATCTTCTCATATATGAGGGAAGATTGGTGGGTCCGTGAACTTGAGTTCCCAGGAAGATTGATCCAAAATACATACCAAACAGGAGAACTTACTAATCTTCCTTTCTCTCTCTACAGATTCCATATTCCAAACAGGGCCTAATTAATAGTCAAGACCCATTCTTGCCCCAGAATTGGTTTCCTGCTAAGCTTTTTTTTCCTTAACAAGGAGAGCTTGATTTAGAATGTCCCGATCAGAACCTTTACAAATTTATATTTTTCTTAAAAAATTATTTTAATGGTTTAAAATCTAAAATAAAAATAATATCTTAATCACAATTCTTTTGAAAAAGAATTTTTAATTTTAAAAAATCACCATTTAAAAATAATTTTGATATGAACCGTTGAAAATTGGGGCTCAGATCTAATGAACTTTCCCTATTAAGCCAAACTGGATACCTCTTCGGCTCTTCCCACTACTTTACTCCCATCTTCCTCTCCTTCATACCATCTCACCAAAATTTTAAAAATATGGTTAAGTGATTAAATTTGTTTGATTTTTTGTTGTTGTTGTTTTACTAATTTACCTATATTTAAAACAATGAATCACGTCATAACAAAAAGAAAAGGTTTCATCAAATTTTACTTAGGAGTAATTCTTAAAAAATATTATCAATATCCCCACTTTGTGATTTATAATAAGCACAACTTATTTCTTAAAAAATGTCTTATAACAAGAACCAAAATATTTTGTTTTAGTGTAATGAAAAGTGTAGGTGAGTTGGGTCCCAGAACTTACAATAATCAGGACATGCCTCTAAGTTCAAAGAACACTTACAAAGATACTACTTACATATGACACAACGACAAAATTTTCATATTGATGAGATTCAAACCCAAAACTTTATTGATCATAAGTCAACTTTTTTACCAACTAGCAGACCAAACTTTATTACAAATATAGGAAATATATGTGCGATTAGTTTTGGCATTAATGCTCAAAAAGACTTGTTAGGTGAAAAACTTGCGCTTTAAGAGCAACTTCGGATCCCTTCACGTCGCCTCAATTCTAGCCTTTATGGGAAATCACCGTATTCTTAACCAAATGACAGATCTCTGGAGCACTTCCCCTAACTGCCAAATTCCAAGGATTTGGTGGAATTCTTTGTGTTTATTTAGATTGGCAATTTCAAACCTCAGTCTGAATTATTAATCACTCTTTTGTGGTTTACATGTTAAATATATGTGACAAGTTTTATATTAGCATACATAAAAGTATTTATCTAGCACTTTGTTTACTTAAGCGCTCGTCTTCAATAATTTTCATCAAGGAAATTATTGGAGAAAATAATGAGATAACACTTGTAACCGTACCAAAATGGGAACCCCAACGAGTGTCTCTAGGTCGCTTTAAGGTTGTCTCTTAATTTAAACATTTTCCAGTTGGTATTTCACCACTAGCAATTCTTTTAACTATTAGCTCATACTGATTCATTTGAAGAATTTCCTTCCGCTTGCATGAACCCCCCATAACAGTAGCCATTTTTTGAAGCATGTCAAAAAATTCTTGAATCTTCTTGTGATGTTTTGCAACCTTCACAAGTGTCAATTGTAACTGATGAGCAAAACAATGAATGTAGAATGCAGATGTATTGTCTGCCAAAATCAAACTCTTAAGCTCTTTGAATTCACCCTCCATATTACTAGCACCATCATAGCCTTGACCACGACATTTAGACAAACTTAAACCAAGTTTAGAAAATAGCCCATCAATCGATGCTTTTAGTAAATGTACAATAGTATTTGAAACATGAATTATGCCAATAAAATGTTTAACAATGGACCCTTTCTTGTTTACATACCGAAGTACAACCGTCATTTGTTCTTTAACTGCAACATCACGAGCTTCATCCACTAGCAAAGAAAAGTAACCATCACCGAGATCATTAATTATTGCGTTAACAGTCAAATCAGCACAAGCTTGAGAAAGATCTTTCTGAATCTTTGGTGAAGTCAATTTGTGATTATTGGGGGCATTTTGCAAGACCACATCACTCATCTCTTTATTTGGCTTAGAATAAAACTTTAGAATTTCAAGGAATAAACCTTGTTGATTTGAACTTGTAGATTCATCATGTTCCCGAAAAGACTGACCATTACGTAATAGGAATCTAGTACAATCTAAAGAATTTTTCAACCGAATATGATAATCAATTTTTTGTTGTTCAGAAATATTTGAAAAGGCAAAATCAATATGTTGCTTTTGCTTCATCAAATCTTGACCGACTTGATAACATCTATTGTGAACACTCTTATGATCTCCAACATGAACTTTGATTCTATCATTCTTCTGCCAATTTTTGAACCCCACAACGACAAATGCTTCTTGCGTCCAACCACTACCTCTAACCTCCATATCAAACAGATAACAATACAAGCAAAAACATGCATCTTTTGATACACTATACTCCAACCAAGAACCAAATTCTTCATACCACTTGGGATTGAATCTACGCATTTTTCCATACATTTCAGTTTGAGGGAATGGTTTAAGAATTGGTTAAGTTGGCCCCTTGAGCAAATAAGCTCTCCAAATATCCTCTCTTTTTGTAAGATTTGATGTCATTGAATAAATTGAAGGTCTTTTTCCCGGACCTGCTTCAAGATTTTTTACATTATGAAATTGAGATGCTTGTAGTGGTTGATAAGATTCTTGGACAGTTGGAATTAAAATACTATTTGAAGCTTGCTCATTTTGAGATTCAGATTCTATATTTGTGGGTTTTAAACATTTGAAATAAGATTGTATTCCTGACATTTTCTACAAACAAAACAGTAAAAATCATCTAGCATTACCTAACATGAAGGAGTTCTAATCCTAATAATTTGAAGTTGAAATAATTTCAGGATAAAACAAATATGCAAGACAAAAAAAGTATAGACAAAACAGATATGCAAAACAGAAACAGACAAAATAATCAAACATAAATTAAAAATTATAGATGTAGAGTGCAGTGGAGCTTACAATTGTTCCAATTTCATGAGTTTCCCTAATTCAAACGGGATAGAATTAGAAAAGCTGTTGGATCCAAGACTCCTGCAGAATATATGGAAAACAAAATTACTTTAGAATATATGTAAAAGGAAAGGAAAAAGAGGGGAAATAAGGAAAAGAGAGATTGCTTCAGAATGAGACAATATCACGAAAGGAAAAGGTGTGAGGTCCACGTAAGGAAAAGGTTTTGAGATGAATTGTTGGAATTGTTGCTACAGTACACATGTGGAGCCAAAAGTCAAATAGATATGATATATCTTTTGAAAAAGAAGAAGAAGAAGAAGAGATCTAACCTGGAAAGCAAGAAGAAAACGTTGGGCGGCCAAACAAGAAATAAAAGAGCGAACGAAGTTTGGGCGATCGATAAAAATTCAAGAAGCAGATGCAGCTGAGAACTGGCGAGTTAGTTCGTCACAGAAATCACATTTTAATACACACACACACACACACACCTAGATTTTTATGTCAGCACATGTGTCCACCTGCGTAGGCGCAGGTCCACAACTGTATATGCACACACACATATAGTACCCCCCAGATACACACATATGTGTGTGTGAGTGCGCACACACACACACACCCCAGACACACACTATCTGTACACACATGCATATATACATAAACACACACAAACATGTGCACGCACGCATATGTCTATATGTGTGTGTATATACACATATAAATATTTGTTTGTATGTGTGTTGGTAAAAGGGGTGGAGCTAGGAGTTGAAATAAAGGGCAAAAATTACATAATAGAACCTACATGTTCATGAAACTATATTTCTGAAGGAGAATATTATAGAATAGTACCCAGATGTTCATTAAATTTTATTTCAGCCCTATAAACATTTTAAGATTTTCATTTTAGTCCCTCCACGTAACTTTACATAGAGGAACTAAAGTGAAAATCATGAAAATTTTATAGGTTGAAAGGTTATTTCATAAAAATTTTGGGTCCTTTTCTATAATTTTAGGGAATTCCACCACTGGTTGCTAAATTAATGTCTACTCATCGATAAACAAATTAAAATTTAACAATTTAAATGTTTCATTGATTGGAAAAGTTTATGCATATGTATATACTCACCAAAAATCAAACACATTTGAGAGAATAAAATAGGGGTATTTTAAAAAGAAATTGACAAAAATTTAAATTTTGTCTTATAATTAGGACTAAAACCAACTTCTAAATATTATCCTATAATTAGGACCGAAAGGAGTAGTAGGATACATCTTTATAAGGATGCACTTACAAAAGTAGTGACTAAGAATTAAAGACACCAACAAGAGTACAGACATTAATAAAGCAATAGTACAACACATGATAAAAGCAGGGACACATAATACACACATAAAACATGTGAAATAACAACTATAAGACAAACTGCCGACACTGGTTATGGGGAACACTTGCAGATGGGCTTGTGACTGGGAGAGAGGTTATTATAGTCACTGTCACTGTCACTGTCATAGAGATGGAGTTAACTAAGTGGATTAACATCACTGTTGTATGGATCTGGGCCAGCTACATCATTTGGGCTTGGATCTTACGCTTCTGGCTGAGTACAATGGGATGGATATTAAGACAAACGTGGGAGAGACAAAGATAGATGGGTTAATGGATCTCCAACATCATCTTCATAAGGGTCCTGGGAGTCCTAGAGAATGTTGCCTTGAGAACCTGTGACGAGTTCAGCTGCTTCTGAGGAGGTGGCATGATGAGTGATCACATAGTAGGGTGTGGCTGGATACAGTTTATCATAGCCATATGCTTGAGCTTCCTTAGGAACAGGACCATGAATGTTGCAATCCTTAGAGGCCTGTTTGTTTAAATCAGCAAGAATGAGTCCAATTTTTGTGAGATGCGTTAGATCTAGTTTGACCTAATCAAGTAGTTGGGACCATGGCTGAACGCTAGTTTCTAGATTCACATAATCTGGCATCTGAGAGTGATATTTCCTGCTAAGAAAAAACACACAAGAAAATCTTTTTTTTGTTTTCTTTTTTCTTCAAACCAAAGTTTATTATTATCTATAATATTATACAGAGAACCTCTCTAGATGGGAAGAGGAGCAAAGAGAGTGAGGAGTTTGACAAGAGAGGAGTCCTTATGATGACTGTCATAGATGTAATGATAGATGAGAAGAGGTGCAAGTGCAATAGCACTGGTGTGGAGTATGGTCAATGACCACACATGCCAAAGGAGTTCATCAGGTATATGACCTTGAATGAACGGGATAGTAGTATATGGACATATAGTTCTAAAATGCTGGGCTTTTGGAATGAGATCAATTTTATTAAACAGAAGATGGAGCCAGGAGTAGAGATGCTCATTGGCATAGTTATGAAAATCAGTGAAAGAGTAGAGGTCTGTATTGGGAGGAAGAGTGACCGCCCTGCTGATATAAGTCATGATAAAAAGAGGATGATTCTTTGAAATAATGAGAATGTAAAGAGGTTTGGAAGATAGGATCTATGGATGAGGAGGAAGTGTTTTATGTGATCTTGAGAAAAAGTTTGCAAGGATATTCTATGGACCTTTGAAATGTTTCATTGTGAATTTATAGCGGGGAAACTGGTCTTTCCACCGGAGTAACTAGGCATCTGGCAATAGTTCCTTCTTTGGATCGAGCATCTTTGGAAAAGACATATTATCCATTTCGACAATAAAGTGGTCGGGGATCAGATGAAAGGTAAATTAACTACACAGTGCACGAAGATGCAGCTAATCATTATCTGGATCTTACTTATAATTTCTTAAATATTTATAATTATTTTCTTATCAATTTGATTCATGGAAAATTACAAAATACATCTTTAGTGTTATTTTTAATAATTCATACGCAAATCATAACTTAATTAAGGATTTGTTATAAAACTGAAGGAATTTTAGAGAGAAGTCATAGGAAATTCTAGAGAGATGAAATCCATTCAAGTCAAATGAATAGTTACAGGAGACCTCTATTTATAGAGGGATACAAATAGTAAATTACTACGCATATTACTATACGTGGGTCCCATATCATCTTGTAATATTTAGAGATCGGGAGTCAATGGACATCCACATAATCAGTATATTCATAACACTCCCCCTTGGATGTCCATTTATGAATGTGCCTCGTTAAAAACTTTAACTAGGAAAAACCCAGTGGGATAAAAACCTAGCCAAAGAAAAGAGTACATCATCCATTAATACACTATCCAGTACTGCCTCATTAAAAACCTTTCTAGGAAAAACCCAGTGGGATAAAACCCAGATAAGGGAAAAAGAGTACAGCGTGTATCGTCTCCCCCTCTTGATTACATCAGTGTTGCTCCCCCTGATGACTGCATTGCTTCAATGTCTTTCTCAGCATATTATACTTTCTATCATCAAATATTCTGTTAGAAACGCCCAATTTGATTGTTCATTATATACCTGCAAGATCTAAATCTGTCAAGTAAAGTCATAATAATCTTTTCATAAATATATATGTACATATAGAAATTCAATAAATGTTTATTCAAATAATGATGCTATATGCACTATCATCTTGAGTCCTTTTAGGACATATGTGTTTCTGGCGCCTTATGTGCTTCTAGCACATACAAATATATTGTGGCTCATGATCCTCATTATCATTCATTGCAGCATATGCTATCATAGATATTATTAACGTCCACTTCATTTTCAGTTCCATCGGATTTCATTCATAATTTATTGAGATCTCATTATATTTACATATATTAGGTACCTATGTCTCTCTTGGACCACAATACACTTTTCTTGTAATATCTCTTCTGGAGATAACATCTCATCAAAAGATAACTCTTCTGGAGCTTTACTTAATTATCCTCGACTTGATCATCTATATTTTATAGCTCCTTTTCTCTTTCGAGGATTTTTATCTTTATAACCGATGGACCAGCAACGCTTCAGGCGTGCTTTATAACAATTCATATAGGAGCATTTGCAGTTGGGACATGTGACTTTGTCACTTTAGGTCAGTAAATGCTTTTAGCATTTGATTAGCTAAAATCTGCAAATGAATTATCTTTTAAAATTTTAGTGCACATTTCTTTGTATGAGGACCAATATGAACCAATGATAATTCATTTCACTTTATCTTTACCCAATCTGCTTATTTTTCTCCCCCTCATCAAATCATCAATTTTCTTTGTATATCCATCTATGTGCATCGTAATAGATTAATAATCATTACACATTTAAAACATTTCAAGATGGAATTAATCTGGCTCCTGACCAAAAGCCAATTATACGGGGAGAATTCTGTTGGCTTATATAATTGCTGCAAATATACACAACATATAAATTTTGTTCTCATAATCATTGATCTATCCATTTATGGATACTTTAATACATTGTTTCTGGATCATTCAATCTGGAAATTGCGCGCATAATATATTGCAAACTTCTGGTTACAAACATCACTGCAAACTTTGCAGATTTATAATCTCATATGTAAACTTTTCAATTTGATATATTTCCAGAGATCTATTTCCAATAATTATTTCTATCTGAGAACAAGCAGCACATAATATATGACTCGGATGATCAAACAAGTCATGCCAACTTTCCATATGATTTATCATCAAATCTAATATTCATTTTGGGGGAATCAACATAGAAACATTCACAAAGAATTATCACATAAATATTCACACTTGATATATATCATTCTCCCCCTCAAGTGTGAGACCTTAAAAATTAATTCATGGAATTTCCATACAATATTCCATGATAATAGCATATATGATATCTATTTCATTAAAATTCCACAGATTTCTAAATGCATTATCAATGCATAATTTTGTTACTTCTGGTAACAAAATTTCCATTTTCCAGAATCAACAAACAAATATATATTAAATACAAAATCATCAGGTGTATAATTGCAGATTCACGAGCGCAATACTGTGTAATCACAGGCGCATCACTATGGAATCACAGGCGCAACAACTCAGATTGTCGTATGCATATAAAGTCAAAAAGATTCCAGGCTCGTGCTTTATAGGGAGCAGATCTGCAGAGATTTAACAGGACTACGCAAATCTGCAGAGATTCAATAGGATTTAATTCGACTATAAATAAAGGAAGGCAAACGAACATGCCTCACAAACACTCAAGCATCTGATAATACCAACTACCAGATACTCACACATATTTCTCTAAATTCTATTGCCATGGCAGGACCAAGCAGTTTTATCCCAGTTTCTGATACATCCGAAACAACATTACTTGATGCTTTGTTGTATGATGATCAGCCCAACATGTCATTTACTTCTTTGTTATCTCCTAATCCCTTTGAAATGTTTATTCCTCCTTCTACTATTCCTCCTTCTGCTTCAAATGTACCTACTTCTCCCCCAAGAACAAGTGTTCTTCCACAATCTACAAGGATTGAAGGTACAACTGAAACAGGTTCATCAAGGAGGCCTGTTAAGAGGTGTAGAACTATGGCAGAACTAATGGAGTCTACCAATCCAGTTCAGCCAATAGTGTCGGCAGTTAATCAACCAGCATTCACTAGCCAGCAAACTATCATCAGCCTGCCAGCAACAACCAGCCCGACAGAAACAATCAACCAACAAACAACCACTAGCCAGCCAGCAACAATCAGCCAGCCAACAGCTACAAGCCAATTAGCAACTACTAGCTTATTGGAATGTAGTTGCTGTCATGTTTTACGGGAAATTATTCATACCAACGGACTTCAATATCATAAACTTGAAGTTCACGGGAAGAAGATAGGTATGATTTCCCATGCTGTTTTATTTGAAAATGTACAGGATAAATCTTACAATACTGACAGGCTTCCAATGTTTGATTTTAGTAATAAAAATTTTGGAGAAATCAAACATTTTCTGACACAGTATTGTATAGATTTACAAGCATCAGGATATAACTTGATGTGTGATCCTGTATTGGACTATCATGAGGTCCTTTGTGTTGGTTCGGAATGGACTAAAAATCAAAATGAACTACCGCGGAGTTCATTTCAAACCAACATTGAAAATCCATTAGATAAAGGAAAACAGCCCGTGGTTAATATTCCATATGATATATCATCCCTTAATCAGGGTGAATTATATAGATTAACAATGGAGCAACGGGAAAGAATAAAGAAAACAACGCACCATGATTTAAGTGATTATTTTCACTTAACCCTAGATGATGCGAGTAAACAATTAAATATGTCTACTCACACCATACAAAAGATTTATCAAAAAGGAGGGTTAACTGAGTGGCCACACAAAAAGCTTAAGAAACTTATGATGCAAATCTCGATATTACGAAGAGCTTTGCCTCATCTGGATCCCATCTCAAGAGAAGCAAAAGAAGAAGACATCAAATATCTTCAAAATGAGATGATTAAGGTTTGTAATGGAGTTGAGCCACTCGCTATTAAACTTTGTTGAAATAATATTTTCTTTTGTTTAATTATTTTGTTTATGATCATTCCTCTCCCGTATTCACAAAAATTGTTATAATCATAGAAATCACAAAACAACCATAATAATATATTTGCTTCATTCACTTTTGGGAATGAAGTTGGATAAAAATTCATGATCCATAACTCACTGATTTGTTTGATCATGGCAAGAAATTAATCCACAATATTTCTTGACTTTACCACAATATTGCTACTGCAATAGCAAATTGAATATATTTATTTATAATAAGAATCATGATCATACAATCCCTTGTCTCATAATTTGAGGGAATATTTAATGTCAAATATACAATTTTGAGGCCTTTATACAAATGATGGCATACAAAATTTATGGATCAAATATTGTTTCATAATTTGTCTCTTATCATTAGGCTAACTTGCCTCTTGGCTTCAGGGTATCTTGCCTCTGAAATTAAGGCTATCTTGCCTCTTGGTCTCAAGCCAATTTATGCCTCATCTCTCAAGCCAATCTATGCCTCATATCTCTATGGCATTTTAATCTCATAATATATATGGCCTTTTAACAGTTTATCTTCAGGATAAATAAAATATAAGCATAATAAAATAAATAGATGGAACCCACTAATATGTATATACTAGTGTCGTTGCCATAAATAATAAAAAGGGTAGGGGGATATATAGAAATTGTAAATAAATAAATAAAAATAAAAGGGAAGGGAGATATAATGCAATAAATAAATAAAATAAATGACTGGAAATAAACATGCTAAATAAATAAAAAGAAGATGAAATAGGAATGGTAGTAAACTCACAGCGAGACCTATCTCATCCAAAGGTAAGAAAGAGGATGCATATGCAAATGTAAATATATATATATATATATATATATATATATATATATAGAAAGCAGTAAATAAATAAAAATAAAAGGGAAGGGGGATATAAAGCTGTAAATGAATTATAAATAAATAGAGTCCACTAAACTAGTGTTACCACCATGAAGAATAAACAAAGCGGTAAATAATAAAATAAATGGTGCCCACTATACTAGTGTTGCTACCACAAAAGATAAATAAAGTAATAAAGAATTTAAATAAACAAAGCTGTAAATAATAAAATAAATGGTGCCCACTATACTAATGTTGCTACCATAAAAGATAAATAAAACAATAAAGAATTTAAATAAAATAAATGGGGCTCACAAAGTGCACCACCATAAAAGATAAATAAACGCAATAAATAAATAGAGCCCACTAATAGATACTAGTGTGCCTCCATGAAGAATAAATAAATGTAAAATAAAATAAATAAATAGAGCCCATAAAAGATAAATATAATTAAATAACATAAAAGTAAATGTTAGTCACAATAATAAAATCTCAAATTAAAACAATTAAAAGGGAAAATTAAATCTAAACTTCCAATATGGAGTGAAATTAATAACAATAATAATAAAATCTAAAATTAAAATTAATAATAATAATGATAAAATCTTAAATATAAACAATAAAATACTGAATTGAAAAGAATAATATTAAATATGTAAATTACTCATATAAAACACACTAACCAGTTTTCATCGGCAACCTTTCTTTCTTTTTCTATATTTTTTTTTTGATTTTTTTTTTAAAATTATATTATAATATACTATTATATTATATATATATATATATATATATATATATATATATATATATCAACTTACTTGCTCCTTCATTTCTGTCATGCATGACGTGGTGAGTTCTATCATTATTTAATGGTGGGTCCCCTCAATCACATGCCTCCCTTCCATATTCTCATCCATCTACCAATTTTGGTAGAAACATTTTCTCTTTGCAAGACCCGAAAACGAAAATAGGAGCAGGAAGAAGAACACTCACCCTCGGAAAATTGGAGAAGATATTAGGATTGGAGGGGTGACAAGAATCTAGTTGAAGAATTACAGAAATTGGAAAAAAAAAATCAATTGGAAAAGTAGGAGGCTAATAAAGATGGTGGAAAGGAAAAGAAGAAGATGCAGTTGGACATGCAAAAACCATGACCCCCAAGTTGAAGAAAAATCTGAAGCTATTAAAGTAGACGAGCCAGAGGACAATGAGGTTGTTTGCTGGCTAGGAGGAGGAAGATAGTGAATATAGCGTTTGATGTTTCAGAGAAAATTTCTGGGATTTTAGAATTGGTATATATATATAATAGGAGGAAGATGGTGAATATAGCGTTTGATGTTTCAAAGAGAATTTCTAGGATTTTAGAATTGGGAGAGAGGAAGAAGAAAAACGATCAACACGCTTAAAGAGGGAAGGAATGGTTCAAGGAGGAGTCTGAAGATTTCAGAAGAATAACAAACGCTATCGTGCTGATAACGTGTAATAAAACTGAAGGAATTTTAGAGAGAAGTCATAGGAAATTCTAGAGAGATGAAATCCATTCAAGTCAAATGAATAGTTACAGGAGACCTCTATTTATAGAGGGATACAAATAGTAAATTACTACGCATATTACTATACGTGGGTCCCATATCATCTTGTAATATTTAGAGATCGGGAGTCAATGGACATCCACATAATCAGTATATTCATAACAGGATTAAGGATTTCAGTAATAAAAACGAACGAAGGTTCGAATTGAAGTTTGAGGCTTTGCTGATTTGGGCTTATCTCCTGCAATACTCATTGGGTTTCAGAGTACAAGCTTCTGAGAAATTTTATGCGGCCAGGATCCAAACCGATAATCTTAAACCGAAGGAGATCATCAGAGGCCACTGGTTGTTTGGGCTTCAATTGTAGCTTACATAATTCAGAATTGAACTTTATGGGCCTTCATAAATTGTAGTTGGGCCTTCTAAAAAAAACATGGCTTCCTAATTGGGCCTCCAACTCTGGATCTAAACTTCATCTCCTTGAAACGCCTCTGCTCACGATAACTTATCCTTGCGGAGGCGACCTGAGAAAATGAAAATAAAAATTACAAAAAATGATCAAAAAATGTTTATCGAGTCATGCCTCGCTGTATCCCAATTCGCATACTAATGTCTTTTTTCCTACTTATTTATTGATTTTTTAAATAATTTAGTTGAGGTAACGTATTTAATCTAAATCTTATAAACACATTTCTAAAAAATTAAAACAAATAAGTATATATCTTTCACACATGCACTCTTTGAGTTAACTTTATGCATATTTGCTTATTGTTTAGTTGTTTTATTAGATGGTAATAAACTAATAATTAAAAAGTAGTATGTACATTAAACTAATAAATCAAAACAAATACTACACAAATTGGTAGCCTATAGTGGAGTTCGGTGAATGAAAGTTGCATGAGACTTGGTGCCTACTTGGAGGGAAACAAAACCTTTAAAATTTAAAATTTAGGTTTTGTCACAAGTCTATCAAACACCTTTCTTTTTTTCAAGAGCCATTTTGTATTAAAACTAGGTTTTATCGTAAGCTTACTAAACACCTTTATTTTTTCTAGAAGCTATTTTGCATCAAATCTTAGGTTTTGGGAAAAAAAAATTCTTCAAATTGTTCTCTCTCCTTTGCTATCATCAATATTTTTTTTAATATTAGTCAATATCTTTAAGTATTTTTTTAGTATCCTCTAGTACCCTTAAATATTTTTTCAATATCCTAACAAAAATTTTCAAGATGATGACACATTTTTTCAGTTCAATCAGTATCTTTAAGATATTTTCTAGTATATTTCAGTACCATAAATATTTTTTCAAGATCATTGATTACCCTGAAATATTTCATAATCTTAAAAAATTATTTTACGATATTAAAAATATATTTCAGGTACTAACGGGTATTAAAAAGATACTTAACACTAAATGGTATTGAAAAATATTTCTCGTGGTCTTAAAAATTTATTTTAAGATCTTAAAAGATATTTTAAAGTACTAACAATCTTGAAAAAATATTTTATGATACTAACGGGTACTATAAAGATACTGAAAAAAAAACTTCCTAATCTTGAAAAGAAAATTACGATATTGAAAAAAATATTTTAGGGTAATGACTAATTTTGTAAAAATATTTTAGAGTAGTAAAATGTATTAAAAAATATCTTAATGTTATTGATTGATAGTGAAAAATACTAATGATGATAGAGGAGAGAGAAAAAAAGGGTTGGGGTGCAATAAAATGTGTGTTGTGAGAATGTAATTCGTGGGAGACATGATATAAATTAATTAAAATAATAAAATACAATAATATTATTTGAACCTGACGACAAAATGCATTTCTTACCATGGACAAGTTGTTGATTAGGAGGGCAAACAGCTTCACCTATTAGGAATCAAATAAAAAAAGCATTATTTAGTTTCTCTTATTACCGTTGTCACGTTCTATATATATACACTAATACACACATCTATAAAAAAATTCGATTATAATTTAATTTAGGTATAAACCGTCTAGATAAACATATTGCAGTCATTTCAAAATTGAAGAACAATTATGCTATAAATACAATTTTACTTCCAATAACAAGTGAATATTTATTATTTCCTATATTAGAACATGTCGTTACATATTATTTAAAATTTATTAATTGAAAAGACATTCTTTTTTTTTAATTGAGTAAAAAGACACTCTACTTCTAATAATAAGTGAATATTTATCATTTCTTATATTAGAATTTGTTATTATATATTACTGAATTGTTGTGAGATTTTTTAATAATTATATTTCTTCTTTTAAGCTTTATAATAACTTTTTTTTTCAGCGAAAAAACCAAAAAACAAATGCATTCATTGTAAAATTGTCCAGTTTGGTATGCAACCCACTAATTACTCCATCCCCATTCATCCTCTTAAGTGGCATTGCATATTAATATACTATCTCTCCCATACCATCACCGCAATTCGACAAATCGGGACCGTTGAAAATCAATCACACGACCATCAACAGTTCAATTTAGAAAAAAAAAAGGGGAAAATGTAGTTTATAAAAGTTCTGCTAAACTTCTGGCCATTTTTATCCAAAACCCTCAGAAATTACGTCTCGTTTCCCTTCCCGGGGACTGAAATCAGCACACAACCCCGATCTAGATCTAGGAAGGGATTGAAATTCCTCACTCATTCCCTGAATTTTCAACCTCCATCTCTATCTGATACGGATTCGTCTCCTATTGGAGTTTTCTCAGTTTTATAGATTTCAATTCTGTTTTGTGGTTTCGAAGTGTCGCTCAGCTTTGAATAACATTTCATCTCTGAAGGCTTTGCTCAACGCCGAATCAGAGGTGAGTGTCTTTTGTTCCATTCGAATTGGGTTTGATCTAGTTTTTGGGGAGGGTGATTTCTTTGATTTGTTGGATTTTATCTCATTCAGTGTTGGGTACTGTGAATAAGGACTTTGGGATAGGTGATCGGCAAAGATGTTGACAAAGTTTGAGACCAAGAGCAATAGAGTGAAGGGCCTGAGTCTTCACAGCAAGAGACCATGGATCCTCGCGAGTCTTCACAGTGGCGTTATCCAGCTATGGGACTATCGTATGGGCACTCTTATTGACAGATTTGATGAGCACGATGGACCTGTACGGGGTGTCCATTTCCACAAAACTCAGCCGTTGTTTGTTTCTGGAGGTATCTGTTTTATAATTTCATTAGCATTACAAATCCGGTAAGTGTCCTTGTTTATCCAGCTGATCCATTGATGCATGTGCTGGAAATGGTAGTTGGAAGGCTTGATTTTTTGAATTGATCAAGGGCCTATAGATCTCGGTGATTTATTTCCGATGAGGTGCAAAACAACTAAATCAAGAATGAAAAATCACAAATGCAGATATTAAAAGGATAAGTAAATTTGAAATTCAAGTTACATGTCCTATCGTGAGAACTGGATTGAGGTTGAGATAACTGCCAGATCCAGTACATATTGTTCGTGTGTTTATGGATGTGGTTGGGATCAGAGCAACAGACCCTTTATTTGTAATTGTGTATATTGTTCCCAACCCCTCCAGGCCGACAGTAGTCCAAAGTTCTTTTGACCAAGTTGACTAGTTATCCTCCGGTGTTTGCTTAAAATAGTTTTGGTGTGTGTTCTATTTATCTGTATTGTGCACGCCTGAATTATGTTCTCTCTTATCTCCATGGGTATTGATCGAATGACTACTAGAAGAACTCAGAATATGGAGTTTTCTCTTTAGGGGGTGAACTATTCTAAGTCAGTGTCATTGTGTCTGTGTCTGTGTGTCCACCCCCCCCCCCCCAAAAAAAAAAAAAAAAAGCTAAGTTTACATATAAAGAATTACTGCAAAGAATAGATCTTCTCGACAGAAGGCACTGGTTTTATTGGGGTAAATATCAGTTCAGGGGGAAGGGCATTCTGAATCAGTGAATGAAGTTATTACTATAGTGATGGTTTGTTGTTCTGGTATAGCTCTTGTATTGATGTGAAGTTGTTTCGCAGGGGATGATTACAAGATTAAAGTTTGGAACTACAAGATGCATAGGTGTCTATTTACTCTTTTGGGGCACCTTGATTATATCCGTACAGTGCAGTTTCATCATGAATCACCATGGATTGTTAGTGCCAGTGATGATCAGACTATTCGCATTTGGAACTGGCAGTCTCGCACCTGTGTATCAGTCTTGACTGGACACAATCATTATGTAATGTGTGCATCATTCCACCCTAAAGAGGATCTTGTTGTTTCTGCCTCATTAGATCAGACTGTTCGTGTTTGGGATATTAGTTCTCTTAAAAAGAAGACTGCCTCTCCTGCAGATGATATACTTAGATTGGGTCAGATGAACACAGATCTTTTTGGTGGCATTGATGCTGTGGTCAAGTACGTTTTAGAAGGTCATGATAGAGGAGTCAACTGGGCTGCATTCCATCCCACACTTCCTCTCATTGTCTCAGGAGCAGATGACCGGCAGGTTAAACTTTGGAGAATGAATGGTATGCTTGCTCTGTTCTCCCCCTTCCCCTCCCAATACTCACATTATATTTTGTATTCAATCATTAATAGTGTCCTCTAGTTGTCTTAACATTTCTTTATAAACAGCGCCTGAGAATTTTTGGTTGCAAAAGATTTTATTTTATGTTCTGTGTGGCTTATTGTAACAAGAGGTTATGACGTTTGAATCCTAACTACTATATCCATCTCACATATCTTTATTTAAAAAGTAAGAGAGCTAACCTTTTAATTTGGTTGCAGAGACAAAGGCTTGGGAAGTTGACACATTAAGGGGGCACACAAATAATGTATCATGTGTTATGTTCCATGCAAAACAGGATATAATTGTATCCAATTCTGAGGACAAAAGTATTCGGGTTTGGGATAGTACCAAGAGAACTGGAATTCAAACTTTCCGTCGGGAGCATGACCGGTTTTGGATTCTGGCTGCGCATCCTGAAATGAATCTGTTGGCAGCTGGTCATGATAGTGGCATGATTGTGTTTAAGTTGGAGAGGGAGCGACCGGCCTTTTCAGTTAGTGGAGACTCCGTCTTTTATGCTAAAGATAGATTTTTGAGATTCTATGAATTCTCAACTCAAAGAGAGTTGCAAGTTCTTCCAATTCGACGACCTGGTTCTGTGAGCTTGAATCAAAGTCCAAAGACGCTTTCTTATAGTCCAACAGAAAATGCTGTTCTTCTCTGTTCAGATGCAGATGGGGGATCTTATGAGTTGTATGTCATACCCAAGGATAGCTTCGGTAGGGGAGATGTGCAAGATGCAAAGAGAGGTGTTGGAGGATCTGCTGTATTTGTGGCTCGCAACAGGTTTGCTGTGCTTGACAAAAGTAGCAATCAAGTTTTATTGAAGAACTTGAAGAATGAGCTTGTAAAGAAGAGTCCCCTCCCCATTCCCACAGATGCTATATTCTATGCAGGGACGGGTAACTTGCTATGCAGAGCAGAGGATAAGGTTGTTATATTTGATCTCCAGCAGAGGATTGTTCTTGGTGATCTTCAGACTCCCTTTGTCAAGTATGTTGTCTGGTCGAATGACATGGAAAGTGTTGCTTTGCTAAGCAAACATGCCATTATCATTGCAAACAAGAAGCTTGTGCATCAATGCACTCTCCACGAGACAATCCGGGTAAAAAGTGGAGGCTGGGATGATAATGGGGTTTTCATTTATACAACTTTAAATCACATCAAGTACTGCCTACCCAACGGAGATAGCGGGATAATTAAAACACTAGATGTCCCAATTTATATCACAAAGATTTCTGGAAATACCATCTTTTGTCTGGATAGGGATGGGAAGAACAGATCTATAGTTATCGATGCAACTGAATATTTATTCAAGCTTTCTTTGCTGAGGAAAAGGTATGATAATGTTATGAACATGATAAGAAACTCACAGCTTTGTGGGCAGGCAGTAATTGCTTATTTACAACAGAAAGGTTTTCCGGAAGTTGCTCTTCACTTTGTGAAGGATGAGAGGACTCGGTTCAATTTGGCTTTAGAGAGTGGGAACATTCAAATAGCAGTTGCATCAGCTACAGCAATTGATGAAAAGGACCACTGGTACAGGTTGGGAGTAGAGGCTCTTCGCCAAGGCAATGCTGGTATAGTAGAATATGCGTACCAGAAGACTAAAAATTTTGAGAGGTTGTCTTTCCTTTATCTCATAACTGGTAACATGGAAAAGCTTTCTAAGATGTTGAAAATTGCTGAAGTAAAGAATGATGTGATGGGTCAGTTTCACAATGCCTTATATATGGGTGATGTTCGTGAACGTGTTAAGATTTTGGAGAGTGTGGGCCATTTGCCTCTTGCCTACATAACTGCTTCAATCCATGGTTTACATGATGTTGCTGAACGTCTAGCAGTTGAATTGGGGGATAATGTTCCATCTTTACCTGAGGGAAAAGTACCTACTCTCTTGATGCCACCATCCCCAGTCATTTGTGGTGGTGATTGGCCCCTTCTTAGGGTCATGCGAGGTGTATTTGATAATGGGCTTGACAATATTGCTCAGGGTGGTGCTGATGAAGAGTATGAAGCTGATGGATCTGAATGGGTCGAGGCGATTGATTTAGCTGCTGAAGACGGTGGCCTACAAAATGGGGATGTTGCTGCAACTTTGGAAGATGGAGAAGCAGCTGAAGGTGATGATGAAGAAGTGGGATGGGAGCTTGAAGATCTTGAACTTCCTCCTGAAGTAGAAACCCCCAAGACTTCTGCAAATGCTCGCTCTGCAGTTTTTGTGGCTCCAACTCTTGGCATGCCTGTGAGCCAAATATGGATTCAAAAGTCATCCCTTGCAGCTGAACATGCTGCCGCTGGCAATTTTGACACTGCAATGCGGTTGCTTAACAGGCAGCTTGGCATTAGAAATTTTGGCCCTTTGAAATCTCTGTTTCTTGATCTTCATACTGGAAGCTATTCATATCTGCGTGCATCTTCATCAACTCCAGTGATTTCTCTTGCGGTTGAGAGAGGATGGAGTGAGTCTGCCAGCCCTAATGTTAGGGGTCCACCAGCTCTTGTGTTCAATTTCTCTCAATTGGAAGAGAAACTCAAAGCTGGTTACAAGGCAACAACAGCTGGAAAATTCACTGAGGCTCTTCGGCTTTTCACCATCATTCTTCACACTATTCCTGTGGTGGTTGTTGAGTCAAGAAGGGAAGTTGATGAAGTGAAGGAGTTAATTATTATAGTCAAGGAATATGTACTGGGTCTTCAAATGGAGTTGAAGAGACGAGAAATGAAGGATAATCCAGTACGCCAGCAAGAACTAGCAGCATATTTCACTCACTGCAACCTTCAAACACCTCATTTAAGGCTTGCCCTACAGAATGCAATGAGTGTTTGCTTCAAGGCTAAAAACATTGCTACAGCTGCTAATTTTGCCAGGAGGCTACTTGAAACCAATCCAACCATTGAAAACCAAGCAAAGACAGCGAGACAAGTACTAGCTGCTGCAGAAAAGAATATGACTGATGCTACACAGTTGAACTACGATTTCCGAAACCCATTTGTGATCTGTGGTGCCACTTATGTGCCAATCTATCGAGGACAGAAGGATATCTCTTGCCCTTACTGTAGTTCCAGGTTCGTGCCAAGCCAAGAGGGTCAGCTATGTACTGTTTGTGATCTTGCGGCCGTTGGTGCAGATGCTTCTGGTTTACTGTGTTCTCCTTCCCAAGTGCGGTGATCAAACTACTGGGCTAGGACCTGGTTTCAACCTCAGTTTTAGGTCACCTTTTTTAAGGAGTGCGATTGGTTGGTCCATCAGTTTTAAGCAGGTAAAGATAATTGACAGCAATGAAGGACTTGTTTTTATGTATCTCCTTTTTGAGTTTGTCTTCTTTTTCCTCTCATTTAGTTTATTTTGATTTTTATTATAAGAAGCATACTTCAGTTCTTTTACTGTTGCCTATTCTTGTTAGTTTATAGGCGAGAATACTTGGCTTTTGCTTATGTTATTACTATAGGGAGGACAAATGTACTTGTGAATGCATGCGGACGTCATTGACTACATGCTTTTTATTTCTTTGATAAAGTCGGGGTGCTTATTGATTGGCTATGAAATTAATATCTTACTTCGAATAGTTATTGAATTATCAACATAATTGATGGCAATTTCTAAGAGCTGTATGTGACAATGATTTAGACTTGTTCATTTTGGTGGTAAGGGATAATATTGGTTTTTTTTTTTTATCATTTTAATTCAATACTGCTAAAATCTTACTTACTGTTCCCTTGGGATATAGGGCTTTGCATGTCTATCATAGGAAATAGTATCACAAATGGTATGGTGATTTTTCTGAGGAATTGTTATCGCCTTTGTGGGATGTTACTCATTAGGCTGTTCTTAGCAGTTTGGTAAGGACATAAATTCCAATTCTTCTATATCTTACTGTGAGGGCCTCTGGAAATATTTCCAAAAGTGTTTTTTAAATCATTAAGCTTGCTTGAACTTGATGGATCAAATGATTAATTCGCCTAAACTTGTTTTTTTTTTAAAAAAAAAAAGGGCACTTCAATATTTGCTACAGGAGAAACACATGGTTTCATTTGATGGGGAAGAAGCAAGAAACCTTTTCATACAATGATATTCAAATATAAATTTCATATTTCAAATTAACAGTTATCTTTATTATTTTTTTATAATAAATATGCGATAATTATTCCCCAGATTCTCTCTCTGCCCACACACACACACATATATGGAGAGAGTGCATGGAATTGTTCATTCTATAGTGTTATGAACAATAAACTTTCATTCCTTGTCATTTCATTTCCAATTTGAATTCTCTCTTTTTATTCAAACCTCCCTCTCTTCAAGTGTCATATTGCAGTAAATTAAAAAACTTTTTTCCTTCCCTTCCCTTTTACAATTTTTCCCTTGAATGATAAAAATATGAAACTAGTAACAAATACTAACACTTCAAGCTCCGTTGTGAGAGAAATTAGAAAAGTTTTTTTAGTTAAATTTTGGTTATAATGTTTTGATTTTATTCTGTCTTGAGTCTATACTTGTATATTTTTTTTAAAGATTTTAATTTGTATGCAAAGTGGGAATATAGTGACAAATGATTTTTTAATGTAAAATTAACCACGGTGTATACTGTTATATTCACATGCTATTTACGATTTCATTGCCGAGCTTTTTTTTGGAAAAAAGAAAAATTACGTCCATCCAATCACATAAATAATAAATGATGATGATGAAGATAATCATAACGTTGGTGATGGTGATGATGGAGATAATGATAACATTAACATGTTTTAATATGATTTTTATGTATATTATGCCATCCAATTCTTAATATAAAAGATAAATAATATAAGTTATTTATTGGTTAAAAATAAAGTGCCAGTTGTCCTAGAATATGCTTTTTACTCGTACATTGTAACTATTGTTGACGAAAATCCTCTTCCATGCCATCAATAGATATTTTGAAGAAATAATAAATGTAGTGGATAAAATAGACCAAGTCTTATATTTATAAACAAAATAAATATTTTATCAAGCTCATATATTTAGGATCAAATGTAGTACACCAATGCTTTATAATTTGGACCATTTGGATGTTTTGCGTAATTCCATTCAGGAACAAATTCTCTCAAAGATTATACGCTCGGAAGAAAATGAATATTGCTCATCTTGTCAATTACAATAAAAGCCTTTGAGGATGCTAAAAAGACTTTGCTCCCAACCTTAAGTTGTAGGTCAATATCATTAAGTGCATTGCTAAATTGTGGTCTCCACAGCTAAAGAGGCCCATCAAAGAATCTTGAATACATTTTATAGTTGTATTTGCGTTTTTTCCCCTTAAGCACAAGTATCTATTAATTGGAAGATAATTCTAATCCAAATATTATCATACACTTACTTTAAAATGTAGGTACTTTTTTCAGTAAGAATTCAAAACCTAACTTAGTAGTATTTGAATTTAATGAGGGAATAAAGGTTTTCGGTTGACAATGAGAAAGCAAAACTAAGTGTTTATTTGATAATTCTTTAAAAATGATTTTTTTTAAAATATTTTTTCATAAGATAAAATTTCTCTCACATCTTTATAAATATTTATAATAACAGTTGAAAAAAGTTGAAACAAACATATAAAGATGGGAGAATTACAATATGGTCTCAAGGACCAGAAATAATTACCAAAAGGTCCCATGCTAGAATTTCATTACAAAAAAG
Organism: Acacia confusa; assembly: GCA_037074495.1. Classification (NCBI taxonomy): domain Eukaryota; kingdom Viridiplantae; phylum Streptophyta; class Magnoliopsida; order Fabales; family Fabaceae; genus Acacia; species Acacia confusa. The sequence goes on along the minus strand of CM073502.1, from coordinate 36,580,627 downwards.
TCCCAAAAAAGTCATTGGGACTTTTTTATAATTAATTGAATCCGTATTTACAACTGAAAATGCTATATTAACAACAACAATTCTCAATTCGCATTTACAACTGGAAATGTTATATTAACAACTTAAAATACATTTTCAGTTGTTAATATAACATTTCCAATTGTAAATGCGAATTGAGAACTTTTGTTGTTAATATAGCATTTCTAGTTGTAAATATAACATTTTCAATTATAAATATCGATTGAGAATTTTTCACTTAATTACAAAAAAGTCCTAAAGGACTTTTTTATAAAGGAATTCTGACACAAGACCTTTTGATAATTATTTCTAATTATTGGGATCAAATTGTAATTCTCCCTATAAAAATACTCTTGGATCAACCACACCCAATCACCCATACACGGAGGGAGGGGTAAAAATGTCATGTTGTTTATCGTTTCCTTACATCTTATCACAAAGTTTTTTCTTTTTAAATTTTTACCCGATCAGTGTAAAGTCCTGAACGTGAGTGATTTTTTTTTTTTTAATACAATGAACGTGAGTGATTGACATAAGCTTAACGTGTGGCAATTGCCTATTGGGTTCGGCATGTAAGTTGAGCCACATCATCTTCCTCCCACAAGCAACGCCTTTATAAATCAAAGCAAACACCAAAATCCAAAGGCACATTCGCATCCAAAGAGATAAAAAAAGAAGAGAGGTTACTAACTTGCAATGGAAAACACTTCTTCTGTTCAGTTCCTTCTCCTCCAAGAAGTTCAATTCTTGGAAGTGAGGGACGATCTTCTCTCCCAGTGGGAATTTGTCAACGTTCTGGATTCTGAAGAAGCACCAGAAGAAGAAGATGCAGAAGCACGAGGAGAAGAAGAAGACGATGCAGATGGTGATAGCGTCCCCCAGAAGAAAACTGCTTCGTGGGTTTCTTCGATTTCTTGGTCCGTTTCTCCTGATTCAGCATGGATCGACGGTATTCGGTGTCACCTTCCTCATTTCGATGCCCCGAAACTGAAGTACCAGCCTGGTGACGCCGATGATAGCATTGGCGATCATCATTTTGATGATGTTGAGGGTGCAATTGATGATGGGTCTCAAACTGTCGGCGGTGATGCAGGCGTTTACGGTGGCGATGACTATGAGGATATGGATGATTATGATGGCTACGATCTGGACGATGAGCTCGTTCCGTGGTCTGTGAATGGTAAATTTGGGAGGCAGAGGATGAGGAAATTGGGGAAAAGGGCATTTTCGAAGATGAACAATTCCAAGAAGTCGCCTCATCTGTTTGTGAGACCTGGGTGTGTTCGGGGCAAGCATGGGCTGGGTCTTAAGCACAATTAACTAGCGTTTAAGCACAAGGTATTCGGAGACTCATCTTTTCAAGAACGGGTCGTGAATTTAGGGGTACATCATTAGGATAAGAAAGCACGTCTTTCTTTTATGTGGATGCCATTTATTATGTATGTATAGTTACATATTCGATGGAATAGTTTTTTTTCCTTTCATGTCCTTTGGTCAATTTCTTAGGTCAATGTGAAATGCTTCTGAGTTCTGACTGATTGTAGAAATTTAACAGTAAATGGGCATCCTGAATAAAAGATCAAGGTGTTTGAATTGAAATAACTGTTTTGTCTTCTTAAGTCAATAACTCTGTTCATGTTGTGGAATCACCGGTTTATATCTCCCCGGCCACAGATTTGACATGGCCGGGTTTAGAAGATGGAAAAATTAGTATTTTGGGGGTGTGCATCTTTTGTTTGTGAAATTCATATTCTCATTTTGCCGACTCTGCAAATCGAATCAGATCATGCATTTTTAGTTATGTTGGGATTGAGGAGGCCTTCAGTTACGGAAGAAGCATGTCACATCGTGATATGGAAAATATGGTTAGAAAGTTCGATATCTGATAGGAAGTAGATGTCACTAATTTAAACCAGGACTGACTGACTTAAGAAGTCTAAATATTTCTCGGGTATCCAAACATTTCAAAGAGTCTTGTTCCTTTTGATTTTTCTTCTGCCTGAAGTTCTACCTTCCAACAGGATTCTACTCAATCAATTATAGATCCATGTGCTGGCTTCACGCGTCAAGTAATGACTGACTTATGCGTTAAGAAGACGAGTACATTTTACAATGCCTAAGCCACCCGAGTACTTAGCAGTGTCTTTTTGAAGAGGCAAACAAAGCAAAAAAGTGTTTGTAACTTTACATCTTTGATAATGTTTAGTTATTAAGATTTTAGCTTTACCTGGTTTGCTGGGAAAATCGTACGAAAGCCCTTGCTGCCTTTTCCCTTCATTATAGGGAAAAAATGCCTTCTGGTTATGTTATGGTGGTGAACGCAAAGTAGATGAATTGAAAAATGCCTTCTTCTGAATATCATTGCGCTTTACCTTGTGAAGTACGCTTTTGAAAGTAAACAGTTTCAAATCAGCGGACTAAACTATGCAAATGGATCCTTTCTTGGATGATAGACTTGTGAAAAACAAGACGGGTAACCGAAGATCGTCTCTTCCAAGTCTATGCACCATTTATCAACTTTCCTAGCCTCTTGTTATGAACGTCACTTTCTTCAATCCCCTTTCTGTCTTCATTTCAGTTTCCTTTTCAACTTTTAATGCATGCTCAAAGGCCCTTTTTAAATCTTCTCTAAGACATTAAGACAAAGATTCACTTGAGAACGTTTTAACAAATCGTTTTGTTGAAGATACCAAGTACACGGTAACACGCATCAATAAATTAATGATTGATTAAGCAGAATACAGTAGGAAGTTACGTTCTTCTTCTTATCAACTAGTGTTTTCCCTCTGATAAATTTTAGAATGCACAGTAATTGATTTTTTAAAAAATTTTTTATATTATATCAACTAGTGTTTTCCCTCTGATAAATTTTAGAATGCACAGTAATTAAATTTTTTTTTTATATTAAAAAGTTTTGGAGAGGTTCGATACCAGTCCTTCACCAAGGCCAGAGCACGGCCCCGAACTCTTTGAACACTTAATGGGGACTTACGAGATCGCCTACCGAAGGAGTTCCAGCGACGACAGCGAGGATCGAACACACATCCCTTTAGGATTTAACCAAATCCCTTACCATCTATGCCAACTTCATTCGGCCACAATAATTGAATTGAATATTAAGTAAAACACAACAATAGCTTACAATTGGATGCGTCCCTACTTCTCCTCCTCTTTATTTTTTTTTTCTTTTCAATTTTTGAACTATTTAAATTAAATATAAACATTTGATATATACTTTTTTTCCCATCAATTTCAACATCTTAACAATTTTTATTTATTTATTTTACAATGAGTCATCTATATTTAATTTGGGCAAGTCATAGATTGAGAAATAAAAATCAATAAAAGAGAGATAAAGTGCATATATAAACATCAGGTTAATTATGACACCCATGATTTGTACCCAAAAAAAAAAAATTATGGCACCCATGATCATGTATATATATGACAAGGATAATCTCATAAAAATTCAGTTGAAATAGGAAAAATACAAATCAGGGAGTCTAATTTTACAAATACTAAGTTAGACCTATGGGAAGAATCTTTGATTTATAAATGTTTCCAAATGACCAATTTGTCCCTAATAGCATTTGAAGAGCTCAAGTTGTCAATATTTCTTTTGAAATTGTTAATTGTTATTCTTAAATTGTTATTATGTATACCTAAGTTGATTATGCATCACAATTAATAATTTTAGTATATATATTTACAATTTAAACTCTCCAAATACTAACAATCCTCATAGGTAATATTTTGAAGTTACACATGTAAAATTTCATTGACTGATATATAAAAAATAACAATTTAAGAATTGTAATTGACAACTTCAATATACATATTGACAACTTGAGTTCCCTATATATTGTTAGGGGCAAATTGGTCATTTAAAAACATTTGCAAATCATAAATTCCTCCTACATATCTAATTTGAGATTTATGAAATTGGACTTTCTAATTTATCTTTTCTAGGAATTTTTCCGAGATTTTCCCCTACACACATATAAAAGGCATGGATCAAAATAGAAATGTATGGTGGGATTACAACGCAGAGGCCCAATCAGGGACATTGTTAAAACATGATACTTTTTTTTTTGCTCGGAGTTAAAACATGATACTCGGGATCCTACTTTTATAGAATTATTCATGTGCATACATGTCTGAAACTACATTGGTTTGTGGAATTGTGGTTTCAAAACCATATTTTACTTTTACCGACACGCTCGTTGCTTAGGGCCTCAAAAGTCAAAACTCTGTTGCAAACATGCTTTATTAACGTGAATGGAGATAAAACCCTCTTCTCTTTCCTCTACTTTCTTCTTGCGCTACTTCAATTTTGGGGTGATGCTATCTTGATTATTGAGACCAACAAGTAGATGAAATTATTAAAAACCCGCGCAAAATACAAAAGCAACTGCTTATGCTTGAATTAATAATTATCCCTATATGAATAATAAGATCCGATCCATTTCTTTTCCGGGCATGAACTGGTTATTAAACTCCAAACAGGGCAAAGTGGAGGTGAATCTTGAAACACACAAAAGAATCAATTCTCTTTCAATGATGTGCTCATATATACTATACATAAACTCTCAAAGGCATATATTAATATCTTAGAGAGAGAGAGAGATTGTTGTATAATAAGAGCAATCAGTGAGACAACCTGACAAGCGACCAAAAGTTAAAACAGAAACAGGCCAAGAAAGAAGAGAAAAAGGGAAGTGAAAGATGTTGAGAGAGACGATAAGAGAAGGAAAAGGAAGAGAAGTGACCAAATGCCAAGACTGTGGGAACCAAGCAAAGAAGGGCTGTGAATTCACGAGATGCAGAAGTTGCTGTAACAATAAAGGCTTTCGCTGCCAAACTCATATCAACAGTACTTGGGCTCCTAACTCTAGGAGACGCCACCTTCGCCCTCAACCCCTCACTCACTCTAATAATCCATCTCCAGGTACATATATTTTGATTTAAGTAAATGAAGAACAAGATATTGTTTTTTTATACCAAAGAAACAATTAATAGCTATGTACGTGTCCGGTTTAATTAGGAAAAGAGGAACTGAATAAGCTGCCGGCTGCAATGAGTTCGGCGGCGGTGTTCCGGTGCGTTCGGGTGCGTTCGGAGGATGATACGGTGGACGAATATGCATATCAAACGTCTGTGAATATTGGAGGACGCGTGTTTAGTGGTGTTCTTTATGATCAAGGCCCTGAAAGCTTATTCTCCTATAATAATTACAACGTTGGTGGTCAAACTTCGTCCAAAGCCCCTTTGAATCTGATTCATCATCAGCATGGTGACCATTTCATGGACACTTCAATGATTCAATCCCATGATGTTGCTGATGCTTCCACTTCTACTGTGCCTCCATTAATGACCTCACAGCTGGCCTCTTCTGCTGAGCAATTTTCTTCTTCGTCGTCGTATCCTCTTTCACTTGGAACCTTTAGGCCTCCTGTATCATATTTCACTCAACCAAAGACTTAATTCCTAGTTTCTTTTCGGGATCTTCAAATAATAATAAGCTTCAAGTTTTATTTTACATGCTGGTATATATATGTTACTAATTAAACTCGTGTCGTTGCGCTATATATTAAGCTAGCTTCAGATCGTAGATAATGATCTTGATATGGTACAGAACTTGATATGTTTTTAAGTGTTTAACTATTTTCGTTGCTCCTACTTCTCTTATTTTTCACACTACGACTCTGTGCTTTCTATTTGTTCTTTGGATCCAAAAGCATAAATAGTATTTGATAATGATAAAATATTGTTCCTCCCAAGGTTTCAAGGTAATGAATATAACTCAAACTTTAATTTGTCATGAGATGATATATATATATATATATATATATATATATATGGTTTTAATTAGGGTCTCTAATGCCTCACCATCTTGTACCTTTTTCTTTTGATCATATATATATATATATATAGTTTTAATTAGGGTCTCTAATGCCTCACCATCTTGTACCTTTTTCTTTTGATCATCATCATCTCTCTCATCACCTGGAGTCTGTAGCTGTAAAGATATATACCAGGCGCAGCTTAATGAGTCAAATAATTGATGCAAAGTGTGAAAGATGATTGCTTTTGACCTGACGGTACAATGGTTGAAAAAAATGGATGACTCAATTATGTATGATAGCTGCAACACATTCCTCAGCAGTACACACATACTCGTGCTTCTCTAACCAACTATCAATTCTCATAATCAATAAAAACAGTTAAAAATATTAAAAATATCCTAAAATTTAAGTAGTTTCTAATATTACCTGTATTAACTACACTAACTTTAAATATCATATTAATTATTAATGCTCTCTCATTATCCTTATTAAATATAATCAGACATGAGAAATAAAATAAATACACTTTAAAAACTTGTAAGTACTCTCTTTGATTTTTATTATAAGGCATCAACTAACAATTTTCACAAACCACTAAAAACACTTAAAATTAATAAAGTTATCCTAAAATTGAAGTAATTTCTAATTTACCTCTACTAATTGCATTAAACTTTAATACTATTTATTATTACTTTTACCTACTACCTCTATTAATCATGGTTATAAATGAAAAAAACAATTAATATATACTTATTGGAAATAAATAAGTGCCTTATAAAAATGATCAAATACACTTACTAGCTAGTTGATGCTTTATAATAAAAATCACAGGAAGTACTCCCTTTGGTCATTTTTATAAGGTACCAACTATCAATTCACACAAACTAATAAAAATAGTTAAAAGTATTGAAATCGTCATAAAATTCATATGATTTCCAATATTGTCCCTACTAACTATATTAAACTCAAATATCATATTAATTATTACTCTCTCGCACTACTCTTATTAAATATGGGCAAATATGAAAAGATAAATTAAATGCTTTTTGAAAATTTACAAGTGTCTTATAAAAAGAACCAATAATATTTGTCAGTTAGTACCTTTTAATAAGGACCATAGAGAGTACATTATAATAACGACTAAAAATACTTATTAGTTGGTAACTTATAATCAAATAACACATAAATATATAATTATTGGTAGGTTTTGCGAGTTGTCTTGTTTTGCTGGACGAGCTTCGAGTATATGCCAGCTTGAACCAAAAGTTCGGTCCATTGGTTCAAGTACCAAGATTTCAATACTTTATGACGCACACACGTATAGATGTAGCCTTTAGCATTGTGCGTCTATATAGACCTTCATCAAATCCCAAGTTTCCAGATAGGAACAACCTTACTTAATACTCCGTATGTATAAGCAGGCGCCCCATAATTTTGCTTTAACTTTTTCTTTGTTTAAACTTTGAATAATAAACATCAAATTAATTAAACAGTATACTTAACAGAGAAAATTAAAATGAAAAATGTATGCATAAATAGATAAACAACAAACACTTGACATGGTAATTATGTCCCACGTCAGCTGGTGAAGAGATTGAAAGATGCCTTATAAGGATTTGAATACCTTATATCTTGATGCATTTTAAAATTGTAAGGGCTAACGATAGGGGTGAAAACAGGTCAGACCAAATTTCACCTTTAATAGGCCAAGCTTGTTTTAGAGCAAAGTGGTCTTAGCCTAGCTTGTAGTTTGTTACAGGTCTTTTTTTCAACCTTAGCCTGACCTATGGTCTGTTAAGGAGGTATGTAATTTTAAAATTTTTTGTAAGCAGCCTAACAAGCCACATGTCTCATTTCAAAATAGGCCTACTTCAAACAGGCAAAAAATAAACCTACTTTAAACAAGTCGAAAACGGACATACTTATATAAATTATTCTTAATGATCTAAAATACATCATAAAATATGAAATTAAATACAACAACATAACAACATTTGGAAGATAGAGGGAATAATTACAATTTTACTTTTATAACAGGCCAACTTAACAAGTCTAACAGGCTTATTATTAGACCTAAGTTTGGCCTATTAAGTAAATTAAAATAGGTTTTGAAAAAGACTTTGGCCTGGCTTTTTAGCCTGATAGGCAAGGCTTCACTAGGTTTGAAATAGGCGCGGCCAAGCCTTAGGCTCATGGCCTATTCCCACCCTTAACTAACGTGACCTCAAAGTGAATAATATTAAAAGTAAGACACTAAAATGTTACAAATAATATTAAAGTCAGGCTTGAGTCAACTCGACTTGCTAGCCGAGAACGTCGGATGTAAAGGTTTATTCTCCCACACATAGGGTGGAGATCCTCTCGCATTAACTTCTGCTGCACTAAAGTATAATAGATAGAAGGAGTGCATGCATCCAAGCTCTTATAGAAAAATGAGTCACAGACACTAAGCTTTAAAGAATATTTTGCTTGACACTCTCATTTATATATATGTAGACACAACACTACTATGCCTTATTAAGGAATATAGGATATATCCTTTTACACTTGCAACAGACATATATTATCATATTATATATGTACCTAACAAAGCTGTCTAACTACTACTATTATATACTACATACGTAATCCACTCTCACACGCACCGGCCGCACAATCAAACAATATGACTATTAATTAATTAACAAATATTTTAAATTGCCCTCTACTCTCGCAGAAGAAATTCCAAATACAATAGCAAAAACACCATTTTTAGCAGATCTCGCTCTATTAAAGGAAAAGAAAAATGACGTTGCAAAATATAAGAGAAGAACGCATTAATTGTATTGGCACTTGATCCCTGATATTCTTTAATTATATTATTCTCTCAGCTTGGTATATATGATTTATAATTAAAATAATTAATCTCTTTTAATTTATTACGATCTGTTTCATCGGATAAAATTGTGTAGAATACCATGTCCACTCCAAGTAAAGTAACATGCATGGCAAGTACGCTCTAATGCCCTTAACTTAATATATAATAAACCTCCAGTAGTCCAGAAGATGCTGATCTGATATAATATAATATTGTACGTACAGGAAGATGCTTAAACCAAAGCTACTTTTAAAACAAAGAATTTTCACTACGCGGCTTCAAAATATTTGTCCTCTTCCAGACAAGACACTGTAGAGAGAGAGAGAGAGAGAGAGAGAGAGAGAGAGAGTTCTTTTTCTTAATTACTAGTACCACAGAGTTCTGAATCTGATTCGTTTTATGTACACATAATTTAGATGTGAACATAAGCATACTTCAATTAATTAATTTTCCTCACAACTTGAAATTAACTGTCTATTATGCATGTTTGTACCCATACGGACTAAAAAGTGGTCAAGTTTGAACAACGAATATTAAAGAATGATCTTTTTTTTTTTGGGATATAAAGAGTGATTATTTTTTACTAAGTATGTTTAACTTTCAATTGGAGACAATCATGTTCAAAATACATCTTCCAACATGTATTAGAACTTTCGTTAGTTATATCGTGAGAGACTCTAGCTAGCCACTCAGTCAGACCCAACCCTATTCATAAAAAATGAATGTTAAACAAGTAATGAACATGAATGAGAATCTGGGTTGGAGCAATACAAAAACAACAAAGATTTGTTGAGTCATTGTTTTGTCCTTCATTATAAGCGACATAAACCTAAACTGTAAACTTTCATTCAAGGTCTTCTCATCCAGAAGAACTATAACAAGTCAGGGACACTATTTGTCTAATATTGTTCACTAGAACATTAGATAAATAGTGTCTATCATTATGAGTGACACAAAACTGTAGTCTGTAGATGTTTTCTGGTCCTTGGGGATTGAGTGAGATTTTCCCAAGATTTATTATAGATGTACTTTAAAAATATTAAGAAAAACTTGGAAATAGTTTCCTTCCTATCCAAATGATAGGCAAGGAGAGTTCGGCCAATCTGAAGTATCTATTTTTTTTTTTTAATTTTTGGTTTTTCAAAAAAAATATTTTACAGGGTAGAGAATCTTAAACAAATATAATATATGAACTAACATTTTTTTTTAAAATTAAAAATCACCAAATGAAAAAAATTAAATCTGAATCATCTAGATCTTATATAGATGGTTTAAATTGGCCAAGCTCTTTCTACATATCTTAAGGATAGGCAGGGAAACGTGGGGGAAAAATCTGAGGAACAAAAAAACGTACATGAACTAGGATGGTAGGCCATGACAAAAACAAAAGGAAAGTTTGTGTTTAGCCATTCCTTCTCCTTCCTTTTCTCCCTCAATTTATATTAAAGAAAATTCTTCCTTGATCAACACATAATATTCTGCTTTCCTTTTACTTTCTGAAATTCCCATGTCAAAAATTAGATCACCAACATTTGTCTATATCTTTCTTTACTTTTATGACACTTCCTGTCTCCTGAGACAAAGATCTCTCCCAATTGAGTTGTTAGTTGCTACATATACAATAGTTAGGATTCAAACCCAAACTACTTATTTAAGTAACAATAGCATGATATGTGGAATCATCCCAAGACTAAATAATTACTAATGCCTGATAATTATTATGTTGTTGTTTTTTTCACCTTCAAATTTATTTTATTTTATTTTTATATAAAAAAGTTTTGGAGAAGTTCGACATTAATCCCCTACCAAGGTTAGGGCACGACCTCAGGCTCTTTAAGCACTTAATGGGAGCTTACAAGATCACCTATCGAAGGAGTCCCAGCGACGGCAGCAGGGATCGAACACACATTCCTTTAGAACTTGATCAAATCCCTTATCATCTATACTAACATCCTTCAACTTTGAATTTAATTTACGTTGGCTTACGTTCATTCCTTTAAGTCAATAGGGATAGCTTATGGAGGCCCTAAAAGCAAGATTGGAGGGATAAAAGTAAGATTTAGGCTTTTGAAATGTTTTCTCATGTTTGGTATAGCTTTGGGTCTATTGGGCCTATATCATAGAAGTTGATAAGCCGAAATTCGGAGCTCATGAAAAAAAAAGCAAAAACACGGTTGTTACGTTGGAAAAAAAAAGAGAAATTTCCATTATGCCACCCATCCTCTCTTTTCTCCCATCGCGCGCACCGACTCCCTTCTGGTTACATGTTTTCTTAATTTCTTCCTCTCCCCATCACCTTTCTCGGTTGGACATTGTTATTATTTACCCACCACCATCACCTTTATTCATTTAATTAATATAAAATTGATGAAAATAGAGAATAATAACAAGAGAATCTAGAGATAGAAAGAGAGAGAGTAGAAAGAGATTCTATTTCAGTGTATTCTAAATGTTTACAGAAGGCCTCTATTTATAGAAGGAAAATGGGCCTTTAGTGTAATTTCCACATATGGGTCATTTGGTGTAATTTCCTCCTAAACCTAAATTACTATGCGCCCGTGAATCCTCCCGTGAAGCAATCCATGATTGTATAATTGCATGTGGGTCCCACCAAATAGTAAATTACTATGCGTGGTACTATGCGCAGGTCCCATGTCATCTTGTAATATTTGGAGACCCTGAGTCAATGGACATCCACATAATAAGTATATTCATAACATTCCCCCTTGAATGTCCATTTATAAATGCACCTCGTTAAAAACTTTAACTAGGAAAAACCCAGTGGGATAAAAACCTAGCCAAAGAAAAGAGTACATCATTCATTGATACACTGTTGGGTGCTGCCTCATTAAAAACCTTTCTAGGAAAACCCAGTGGGACAAAACCTAGATAAGGGAAAAAGAGTACAGCGTGTATTGACTCCCCCTGTTGACAATATTAGTTGAGATCTCTGAATCTTCGCAGACCAATACCATGAACAAGTTTTTCAAAGGTTGTACATGGAAGAGATTTAGTAAATAAATCTGCTAGATTTTCACTTGAACTGATTTTCTAGATATCAATTTCACCATTTTGTTGAAGATCACGGGTATAGAAGAATTTTGGTGAAATATGCTTTGTTCTATCACCCTTGATATAACCCTCCTTGAGTTGGGCAATACATGCAGCATTATCCTCATATAGAATTGTTGGAACCATTTTATCAGAAGATAAATGACAAGTAGTTCGTATATGATGAATTACTGACCTCAACCACACATATTCCCAACTTGCTTCATGCATTGCTAGAATTTCTGCATGATTAGCTGAAGTGGCTGTTATAGTCTGTTTCATAGATCTCCATGAAATAGCTGCACCTCCACATGTAAATAGATAGCCTGTTTGTGATTTCCCATCATGTGGATCAAACATAAATCTAGCATCTGCATAACCAATCAATTCGTGCTTCGATACATTTGAGTAGTATAATCCCATATCCATAGTACCTCTGAGATAACGAAGAATTTGCTTTACACCATTCCAATGCCTTTGTGTTGGTGCAGAACTATATCTTGCTAATAAATTTACAGGAAACGATATATCAGGTCGTGTATGATTGGCAAGATACATTAGTGCCCCAATAGTACTTAGGTATGGTACTTGTGGACCAAGTAGTTCTTCTACACCTTTGTCATCAATTATTTGAGGTCGAAATGGATCTTGATCCTTATCCAAAAGCCTTACTACCATTGGAATACATAATGGATGTGACTTATCCATATAAAATCGTTCTAGGATCTTCTTTGTATAAGTTTCTTGATATACAAAGATCTCATCCTTCAGGTACTCGATTTGTAGTCCAAGACAAAATTTTGTTCTGCCCAAATCTTTCATTTCAAATTCTTTCTTCAAACAATTAAGTGCTTTCGAAAGCTCTTCAGGAGTTCCAATTATGTTGATATCATCAACATAAACAACAATTATAACAAATTCATTTCTCGATCCTTTTATAAAAATGCATGGGCATATTGGATCATTTTTATACCCTTCTTTCAATAAATATTCCTTAAGACAATTATACCACATGCGCCTTGATTGTTTTAAACCATATAGAGACTTATTTAATTTGATCGAGTATTGTTCCCAATAATTTGAATTAGATGTTTCTAGCACCTTTAGTCCTTCAGGAACTTTTATATAAATATCACTATCAAGTGATCCATATAAATATGCAGTCACTACATCTATCATATGTAAATTAAGTCCTTCATTTATTGCTAGGCTAATCAAATAATGAAAAGTAGTCGCATCCACTACTGGTGAATATGTTTCTTCATAATCAATGCTGGGTCTTTGTGTAAATCCTTGGGCTACAAGACGTGTCTTATATCTTGTAATTTACCCTTTTCATTTCTCTTTCTTACAAAAACTCATTTGTATCCAACTGGCTTTACACCTTCAGGTGTTTGGACTACAGGTCCAAATACTTTTTGTTTTTCCAGTGATTTCAATTCTGCATTAACAGCATCTTTCCATAAGAGCCAATCTTTTCGCTGTTGACACTCTCTAATAGATTTAGGCTTATGATCCTCTTCATTATTCATTATATCATATGCTATATAATTAGCAAAGATGTCATCAACGTTAACTTCATTTTGATCCCATCGGATACCATTTATAACATAATTAATTGAGATCTCATTATTTTCATACATTCCAGGTACCTGAGTCTCTTCTGGGACTGCAACATTCTCTTCTGGAGATAACTCTTCAAGAGGTGACTCTTCTGGAGCTACTGACTTTTCTTGATTAACCTCGACTTGACCATCAATATTTTTAGCTCATTTTCTCTTTCGAAGATTTTTATCTTTTGAACCGATGGGTCTGCCACGCTTCATGCGTGCTTTAGATTCATTCATTATAGGTTGTCCTTTAGGAACATCAATTCGAATAGGAGCATTCGCAGCTGGAACATGTGACTTTGTCACTCTTTTTGGGTCAGTGAATGCTTCTGACATTCGATTAGCTAAATCCCGTAAATGAATTATCTTTTGAACTTCTAGTTCACATTGTTTTGTACGAGGATCAAAATGAGCCAATGATAATTCATTCTAGCTAATCTCTTTACCCAGCTGCTTATTCTCTCCCCCTAATGTTGGGAAGACTGATTCATCAAAGTGACAATCAGCAAATCGTGCAGTAAATAAATTTCCTGTAGATGGTTCTAAATATTTTATGATTGAAGGAGATTCATACCCAACATATATTCTCATCCTCCTTTGAGGACCCATTTTAGTGCGTTGTGGTGGTGCTACTGGCACATATACTGCACATCCAAAAATTCTTATATGTGAAATATTAGGTTCTTGACCAAAAACTATTTGTAAGGGGGAAACCTTTAGGTAACTAATAGGCCTGATGCGAATTAACATTGCAGCATGCAAAATGGCATGGCCCCAAGCAGAAATCGGTAGATTAGATCTCATAAGTAATGGTCTTGCAATAAGTTGCAATCGTTTAATTAAAGATTCTGCAAGTCCATTTTGCGTATGAATATGAGCTACAGGATGTTCAACATCAATTCCAAGGGACATACAATATTCATTAAAAGCTTGTGAAGTAAATTCACCAGCATTATCAAGACGTATTTTCTTGATAGGATAATCAGGGTAATGTGCTCTTAATCGAATCAATTGAGCAAGTAATCTCGCAAACACCAGGTTACGAGAAGATAATAAGCAGACATGTGACCATTTGGTTGATGCGTCAATTAAGACCATAAAATATCTAAATGGTCCACATGGTGGATGTATTGGTCCACAAATGTCTCCCTGTATCCGTTCTAGAAATGTAAGAGATTCACCTCCTACTTTGCTTGGTGAGGGTCGAATAATCAACTTTCCCTTGGAACATGCATCACATAAGAAATCATAGGACTGTGGTATTTGCTTACACTTCAGGGTATGTTCACATGAATTTTCAATTATTTGTCGTATCATAGTTGACCCAGGATGGCCTAACCGGTCATGCCAAACATTAAATTCATGAGTAAACTTCTCGTTGTCATTGGCAAACTGCTGGTTTGCATTAACAAACTTATGGTTTGTATTAGTAAACTTCTGGTTTACAATAGCATGTATTTCAATTGTACTTATAAAAGTATAATACAAACCAGAAGAAAAAGCAGGAAAATTTTCTAATATGCATTTTCTACCAGAAATTATGTCTGTGATAGCAAGACATTCTTGATTATCTTTAGTTGTCGTTTCTATATGATATCCATTTCTGCGGATATCTTTGAAACTTAACAAGTTCCTTTTTGATTTGGTAGAATAAAATGCATTTTCAATGCATAATTTTGTTCCTTCAGGTAACAAAATATTAGCTCTTCCGGAGCCTTCGATCAAATTTATACTACCAGATATAGTCTGAACATTGGCTTCTCGCATTACCAATGAAGAAAAATATTTGTCATTTTTTAGTATGGTATGCGTTGTTGCGCTATCAATGAGACACAAATCTTCAGGATTGTTGTCAACAAGATTCATTTTTCATTAAAGATACATGAAAATAAAAATAAAACATAATTAAAAGAAATACATATAACAGAAGAAAGTTTCAACATAATAAAACATAATCATTAATCATGAAAAATGATTTATACTAAGTAATCAACAATATCAAAATGAGTCATCTCAACATCTTCTTTCCCAGAATTCTCAGCCTTATCCATATGATTTGCTTCAATCTTTGGTCCTTTACCATTATTTTTCAATGATTCTTGGAAAAGGTCAACCAAATGTCTTGGCGTACGGCAGGTATTACCTTTGACACCACAACGATAACATGCATTTTCTGCATGTTTGTTATTTCCACTTATTTCCTTTCTGGGGTTTTTATCACACTTTCCCGATTTAGGGCGGGAATTTGATCCACCATGATTTGGACCACGACCACGGCCATAACCACGCCCACGCCCACGATTGTAGCCACCTTTACGTCCACGTCCTCGGCCACTTGAAAATTCATTAGTTACTACATTCACTTTTGGGAATGGAGTTGAACCTGTTGGACGTAATTCATGATTTTTTAATAAAAGTTCATTATTCTGTTCGACTACTAAGAGACAAGATATTAAATCTGCATATCTTTTAAAACCCTTCTCATGGTATTGCTACTGCAGGAGCAAGTTAGATGCATGAAATGTGGAGAAAGTTTTTTCTAGCATGTCTTCATCAGTAATATTCTCTCCACATAATTTCAGTTGAGAAGTAATCTTGAACATAGCTGAGTTGTATTCACTTACAGATTTAAAATCTTGTAAACGCAAATGAATCCAGTTATATCGAGCTTTTGGTAGAATGACCATCTTCTGGTGGTCATATCTTTCCTTCAAATTGTTCCAAAGAACAAGTGGGTCTTTTACAGTCAAATATTCAACTTTTAGATCATCATGCAAATGGTGGCGTAACAAAATCATGGCTTTGGCCTTTTTTTGATTAGATTCCTCATTCCCTTCTTTAATTGTGTTTTCAAGCTCATGAGCATTCAGATGGATTTCCGTATCCAACATTCAGGATAAATAGTTCTTTCTGGTGATGTCAAAAACCGCAAACTCAATTTTGGAAAGGTTTGACATGATTCAAACTAATTAAAGAAAATAAACATGAATTAAAAATACGAATAATAATAACAATAAAATATTAAAGACAATAATTATAATTAAAGCATTACGGCTTCAAGCCATTTATATCTCTTAATGAGAAAATTAAATTTACATGGCTTCTGGCCATAAAAATAACATGACTTCTAGTCATGAAGGCAATATGACTTTTGGTCATATAATTTCAGAATAAGAAAATATAAGTATATGGCTTCTGGCCATAATAACATAACATTAAATGTTAATAACAATAAAAGTAAATATTATGTTAGCAACAATAAAAATAACAATATCTGCAAACAGAGAATATCAAATCTAGATATCTATGTAGGAGGTAAAACCTTCCATGTAGATGTTAAATGAACAAAATATAAAATTATCATGAATAGTAGAAATTACTATTCACAGTAAATAAAGTAAAATTACTGAAAGATTAAATTTAGACTTCCAAGTAGGAGTCTGATGAATAAAATGTAAAATTACTGAAAAAGGGTAAATTTACTATGAATAGTAAATTACTATTTACCGTAGTAAAATAGTAAATAATCTCAAATCTTAACCATGGAACCCGATATTTAAAATAATTGGTAAAAGTATATCATTAATACCATATTGTGGTTAAGATTATCCCAGATAGATAAAATAAATAAATAGTAAAGAAGATGGTGATAAAATCTTACCTTGGTAGAGTCTTCGTGTTGATAACGTAATATAAAACTGATGAAAATAGATAATAATAACAAGAGAATCTAGAGATAGAAAGAGAGAGAGTAGAAAGAGATTCTATTTCAGTGTATTCTGAATGTTTACAGAAGGCCTCTATTTATAGAAGGAAAATGAGCCTTTAGTGTAATTTCCACATATGAGTCATTTGATGTAATTTCCTCCTAAACCTAAATTACTATGCGCCCATGAATCCTCCCGTAAAGCAATCCGTGATTGTATAATTGCATGTGGGTCCCACCAAATAGTAAATTACTATGCATAGTACTATGCGTGGGTCCCATGTCATCTTGTAATATTTGGAGACCCTGAGTCAATTGACATTTACATAATAAATATATTCATAACATTAATAAATTATTTAATACTCACACAATTAAATATATTTTTATTATTTCAATTTTAGTATTTCTCTTAAAGAGTTATATAATTTTAATATTTTTCTTCAAATTAACGTACATATAATATATATTTTTCATTTAAATTAATGAATTTAATATCTTTTTAAGTTATTTTTCATATAAACTTGATATAAGCATCCAAATAATTATTTAAAAGCCAGATTGAAAAAAAATTATTTCTATCACCATTAATATAAACATAATTTACATTACATAATCTGATTTATACCAAATCTTAAATTTGTATGACTCATACAGTAAAACAAAAAACATTTTTTTCACCGTTATCCCATGTACACAAATGTGCCACTTCTTTCAACAAGCACAATTAGAAAGTGCCTTGTTACTATAATATAATTCCCAAACATTGATTATTAACACTTTGTTCTGACTTTTGGGTACATATAGATCGTAATTATTACTCCTATGGAGTATATATACAGTGTGTTTAGTAAATATGCAGTGTTACAAAGTGATAGCAAGTGTACAAACAAATATGAATTCTCAAAGTCCTGCCGGATCAATGGCAGCTTCTGTGTCCTCATAGAGCTGAACGAAGTTTCATTTTTGGCAAAATTGTGAGGAAGTCCCAAATCAGCACAGAAGTTGGGGGAACATGAAAGAAAAGTTACAGATAATGACGGAAGATTTTTCCCCCCCTGATACAATACGGAAGAAAAATTGAAGCTTCTGGATTTGGTCTTTCCCCCCCAAAAATATATTATGACGATTTAGTCTTTCTTTTCTTTTCTTTTCTTTTTTCCCATGATATAATGATGTTATCTTGGGTTCCCATTTTGGGTTAAGATAGGCCCAATATGTATGTTAGAGTAGGGTTTCATTATTTGCGGTCCCTACCCATAAAAACAAAAAAAAAACAAAACAATAAAAATAATAATAGTATAGGAGTGATATATAGTGCAAAGGAAAATCCAAAAAAAAAAAAAGTTTAAAATAGGGAAAAGAAAATCAAAAAGTCTAATATCATAAATTTCAAATTATAATAAGTTTTGTCATTTGTCTTATTTGAGTCTTATGATAGTAGACTCTCTAATTTATTTTTATCTTATTTTAAATGTATCTTTTCTGAGATTTTTCCTAATACAAAATCATGATCCTTTACCTTCCCGACATTTATTTATTAAGAGGGAATGCCATAATAAAAGGACAGGGCATCAACGGCCAGAATAGACACCTAAACTCACACATGTATTTTTTTTTATATAAAAAAATGAAATTGTGTTATTTATAAATAATGTTTAAATATATTGTATTTAAAATCTATATTTGAATTATGATTAGGGCCAAAAAATAATTATAATTAAATTGTGTGTTTTTCTTCTACATATTATGCTATAGTGCTCCTAGTTTAAATATAATGAATGCAAAGTCTATATTTGAATTATGAGTTAGGCCAATAAATAATTATAATCAAATTGTATGTTTATTTCCTACATATCACTAATTAAAATATTTTTATAATAAGTTTTATGTTCACTTGTGATTTGCCAAGGAAATATTTAATATAAACACTGCACATGATTTTTAAGTACTTGACAACGCTTTGCAATTATATCGAAATTTTATATTCAATCAACTTATAGTTTCTTTAGACTGAGGAAGCTCCCAGCAAAATCATAATCTTGATACTTAATATCCACAAGTTTTTAAAATAATTAATTAATCAATATAAAATATATAAAAAATATTTACAAGAAACCATATGATATTATTTGCAGTTTGTTAACAAAAAAAAACTTAGTAAGATATAATAGTCGCCCAAAAAAATCCTCTGAGTATCATTTTTCTGACATGATTTATGAGCTGCAAAAATTAAATCGATTCTTTATCCACTAGAAATTTAAATAATAATATTATCTCCAGGGTTAAGACGACCACGGATGAGAGATAGTAATATAATCATTATGGTAATTCTGAGACTCTGGGCTTCAATTTACCCCTCAAGAAAAATACACTATAAAAATAAGAATAAAATCACAACAAGGAAAGGTACGTGGAAGCCTGTAGAGACAGAAGGAGGACGTCTCAGGGCTATCATTGAGACTGAGATCGGAAGTCCGTGTCCCTTCTACCAGTCCATCTCTTTTGAGAAATCTGTGGGAAAGTGAGAGAGAGAGGAGATGGGCGACGCTCGGGGCGGAGGTTGTTGCCCGCCGATGGATCTTTTCCGGTCCGAGCCGATGCAGCTGGTTCAGCTTATCATTCCCATGGAGTCCGCTCATCTTACTGTCTCTTACCTCGGTGATCTAGGTCTTCTTCAGTTTAAAGATGTTAGTAGCTTTATACTTCTGCTCACTCCCTCAATTTTCTGATCAATAAATCCTCAATCACTTATGTCGTATTTTTGTGTGATGATTTCCATCCAATTTTGCCGGATTTACATAATTCGGTATCTTGATTTGTGATCGATTTCTCCTATGTAAGTGTTATCGACAAGAGTTTCTTGTCATTGTGATCCGCGAATGGGAACAGTTCTGTTTGAAATTAGTGAAGGTGCTGCGTGCTACTTAATTGGGGGATTTGACCATAGGCGAGAGAACTCATTCGGATTTTTTCAGACTTTATATGATTGAATTTTGCCACGGAAACCCAGGAGTGGCTTGACTGGCGTATTCTTCCTTGCTTTCCTGCAATCTCTATGATTATACATACCAATACTTTTTCGCTTTATCCATATTTATCAAGTAAATATGTGTGTCTAAAAGAATATAATATGGTATTGTGTCTAAACCAAAATAATGTACTTCTTTTAAAGATTTCTCTAATGCCTTTTGCTCTCTGATTTTCAGCTCAATGTTGAGAAGAGCCCTTTTCAACGGGCTTATGCAAGTCAGGTGTGTTTTTTTCTGCTTGATGCCTTAATCATTTGCACTTTTTTTTTTACTTGCTTCTGCAATCAGGACATATTTTCTTTGCTTGTTTCTATTTTGACTAAAAAAGAAGCAAAACAAGTGTGGTTTCCAATGTTTTCCACCCTTGATTATTCATTCGTTTATTATTTGTTTAACTAATTTATTTGTGTATAGCATTAGAGTACAACTTCTGTCTTTCTCTTTTTGAATTATTTAAGAGATGGGTTGCAGAGACATTGGTACTGAGTAACTAGGAAAGAGAGAAAATAGGAGAACTGAATGATTTTATTTAACAACCTAAACTAGGTTCACTTAAGGGATTTATATTTTTGTGCTATTCACTTGTTCTGATTCAACTCCCTAACTGAAATAGTTAGGGTCTAACCAGAGAAGTTATCCTACTGCCACGTATGAGAAATGGTGACCAATTTTTGCAAGAGTTATGAGCAAACTATGTTTTGAGCAATAATAAACTAATGATTAAGGCCTCTTAGTTATTGATTTTTCTTTTTATTACTTAAGTGTTATGGACCATCCTTTCTTTTTGGCTGCTACACAAGACCTTGATTTTTCAACATGTTGACAATGGAGCTTGCTACATAAATGTCGAATTTCCTCCTTGCAACTTCATTTTTCACATTATCTTGATATTGTATTCAACCATTTGTTGTATATGATGATTGACTTGGATAACTATATGTTTATATGAAGCTAAAAAGATGTGGAGAGATGGCAAGGAAGTTACGATTTTTCAAGGAGCAAATGTTGAAGGCTGGTGTTTTATCTACAACTTTTGCTACTCAAGTTGATGTGAATATTGATGATTTAGAGGTAAGTGGATACTGTTGCTGACCTTAATCTCTGGTGTTTTTCCCCTTATGTCTTAATCACTAGTATATCTTTGTTACAGGTAAAACTTGCTGAGCTTGAGGCAGAATTAACTGAGATGAATGCAAATGGTGAAAAGTTGCTGCGGTCTCACAATGAACTTGTGGAATATAAGCTCGTTCTTCAGAAGGTGGATTCTGTTTTCTACTTAAGCCTTAAAAGATGTTACATGTCTAACAGGCACTATCAATAGTAAATAACGTCAGCTATTCTTTGTTTTATTCATTTAGGGTGGTTGGCTGATTGTTCTAGACTTCTAGTGACTGTCTTGTATGTTTAAGCTTTTGCAAGTAATAGAGTCTTACACAAATTTTTTTTGGTCAATTAAAGTAAGTACTTAAGCAATTATATTAAAAAGAAAATTGAAAAGCAAAAGTGATGCTTTTTCCTTAATTATGCTGGATATATCAGAACTATAAATATGAATGGGTATCTCTTGACTATGTTAAAGCAGTATTTGCTAAAATTTTATCCCCTTAACTTAGATTCTTATCCAGTTATTTACTGCCTGTCATAATACTTGGCCAGACTGCTTGTTTTTGCATCAAAGCTATGGTGGCTTCCCTGGCTTGTGATTAATGATATTCTTGTTCTATTGATATATTAAAGGTAACATGGGCATGGGAATTGTTTCACTGCTGGCTAAACCATAGGTTGTGCTTGATAGACATGAAAAGGGTGTTTATGTCATGTCATGTCATGTATTCTGTTTAGCTGCATTTCTAGCTTTTGCTTCAGGCTTTATTTTCTCCCATTTTTACCCATATTATGGGTGCAACTGCAGGCCCAACATGAAGGCCTGCAAGTTGAAGAGATACCGCCTAAAATTTCCTAAAGTGCTTACAATCTCTTGTGGTTCTAGTGCCTATTCCAATCTCTAGATTAAGGCTCTGTTAAAGAAGTCTAAATTTTTTTAGCATTCTTGTTCTCTCAGAAAAAAATTCTTGAAAAAATTATCAATATTTTTAAGTGCCAAGTCTATATATTTTTTCCTCTTTCAATCATCAGTGTCCTATTTTCACCAATTTCCAGTTTTGAAGGATGTAATAATTAATCTCATCGAGCTTTAGTTTATAAGATTAAAGCTTTGCTATCCAAATCTTAAGACTTGATCAGCCAACTAATCAAATGATTATTCTTTCTTTTCAGGCTGGGGAGTTTTTCCATTCAGCTCAGAATCGTGCCTTGGAGCAGCAGAGAGAACTTGAAGCACGTCGCAGTGGAGAATCTGTGGAAACACCTTTATTACAGGATCAAGTATGTTTCTTAGCTATCCCCATGTCGCTTTTTGACATGTATATATAGTTGATAATAATCTTTTTTTGTTTTGAAATAATCCTGTGGTTTGGTTTGTTGTGAAGGAAATATCAACAGATTCATCAAAGCAAGTGAAGTTGGGTTTTCTTGCTGGTCTTGTTCCCAGGGAAAGATCCATGGCATTTGAGAGAATTTTATTTCGTGCTACTAGGGGCAATTTGTTTTTGAGACAAGTCATTGTTGAGGATCCTGTCACAGACCCTGTTTCTGGAGAAAAGGTGCTTATTCTTGTTCCCCATTAACATTAAAATCATGAAAATAGCTTGTACTGTTCCATCTGTCATTTTCTTATATGTTCTTACTTCAATCATTGCTGATATATAATCTCTTACTGAATATACTGAGGAATTCTTTATTCACCCAAATATTAGCTTTCTTCTCATGTTCCTCACAATGCCTTCTCATGCTACCTTGTCTACTAGATAGGGGGAGATTGTTTTATTTGTATTTGTCAAGGATAACTTATCTCAAGTTTTAAGTTGTTCCCACAATCATCACAGTTAGCATTGTCCTTAAAACTAGCCTATGCTGTAGAAATTGAACTAATATTTTTCCTCTTCTGTTAGTTTTGATACTGAGCTATGAATTTTGACATGCAGATTGAGAAAAATGTATTTTTAGTCTTCTATGCTGGTGAAAGAGCAAAAGCCAAGATTCTGAAAATTTGTGAAGCCTTTGGAGCAAATCGTTATCCATTTGCTGAGGAATCAGGAAAACAGGATCAAATGATTGCAGAGGTTTGTTTTTTAAATTCTCATATCTTGAGGAAAACTGGAAAAGCTTCTGTAGAATCTTTACGTATTTTTTTAAAAAATTGTTCCTGTAGTTTCTGCTGTACTGCTTTAATGCAGCTCGTGTGGATTTTAAGTTGTTGGGCTAGAAAAAATGAAACCTTAAACTTTAGACATGCATGTCTGAGAGAAGTTGTTTCCCTTGATTGAATTTAATTCCCTAAGATATAGTGGATACAACATGAAATTATAGACGGGATTTCTTGGTAAATGATGTAGTACATTTTAAAATTTGGTTGTTGATGAAACCTATGTAGTTGACCTTTTTAAGTGGGATAATACTTGTGGATAATTCATGGTGACCCTTGATCCAAGTCTTCATATGGCTTCAATTATGCATTCCAGCAATAAACAATGCAATCTTTACTATGGCCTCATGAATAAGAAAATATTTGTTCTATTAAGTTCCTTTAAGTAGTGTAAAGTGGATGGTGCATAAACCATTAAGCTTGTTAAAAATCAATTCCTTGAAGATGTTTTCCATAGCCATGTTTTCATTGGGAATGTGTATTAGTGGCAAAAAAAAAAAAAAATCTAGCAACAACAGGTGATTGAGTGCTTTTACTTTTTTTTTTTCCTTTTTAGTTTTTTTTTATTGTCTATTTTTTTATTTATTTAATGAGTTATGAACCAGATGCTTGAGCTGATATTACTTTTCTTGTTTCTCAGGCTTAGGCATGTTAGTTGAATGGTGCCATTCATAATCAACCAATATTGTCTTGTTTATTTTTCCCATCAAAATACCAACACATGTCGATGAATTTATTCAGAAATGAATTTGCTGGCAGATTGGATTCTTAGTTTATGCTTCATTATGATATTTATTTCAAAGAAGCATCTTTGTATTTGGGGATTCATATTTTGCCAAGTCTAAACAATTTTGCGTTCAGGTTTCAGCAAGACTCTCAGAGTTGAAGACTACTATAGATGCTGGACTGCTGCACCGGGGTAACTTGCTACAGACTATTGGCGATCAATTTGAACATTGGAATCTTTTGGTATGTTTAACTACTATGCTTAACCATGTTTTCCGTGAGTGCATAACTAAAATAAAGATTTACCTTATGTCTTATTATAAAAGTATATATAGAGATGGATCCAGTTTTACTGTCTTCAAGAAAAATTCATATATGTATGGATTAACATTTTTCTTTGCTTGGCATTAATTTTCATTTTTAATTAAGAATATTCCCTTCCACTCTTGAAGGTGACTGCGGAAAAATCCATATACCATACCCTGAACATGCTTAAGTTTGATGTGACCAAAAAATGACCTGTGGCTATGGGTCTGAGTCCTCTTATTCAACGAGTGCATAATCAAAATGAAGATCTACCTTATGTTCATTTATTATAGGGATGGATCCAGTTTTCCTGTCTGCAAAGAAAATCTGAATATGTGGATTAGTGTTTTTCTTTTCTTGGCATTAATTGTTACTTTTTATTAACAATATTTCCTTCCACTAATGAAGGTGAGAAAGGAGAAATCCATATATCATACCCTGAACATGCTGAGTCTTGATGTGACCAAAAAATGCCTCGTGGCTGAGGGTTGGAGTCCTGTTTATGCAACAAAGCAGGTATTTATTGTTTATGCAATCCTATTCTCCACCAGGTGATTTCTTTTGGGTTCAGGATTTTGAATTATAGTGACTTTGATTTTTGGAACTTGGGACCTTGATTTTTCAGATACAGGATGCTTTGGACCGGGCAGCATTTGACTCTAACTCCCAAGTTGGTGCCATTTTCCAAGTTTTGCATACTAGGGAGCCACCACCCACCTATTTCCAGACAAATAAATTCACTTCTTCATTTCAAGCTATTGTTGATGCATACGGGTGAGTATCATGATTCATGATAGTTTTTCGTTTCCTTCTCTCCGTTCTTTTTTCCTTTTGTTCAAAGGGAGTTATGCTCATCCAAGATGTAGCATGGGTATTGTTTACATGAGCTGATATGGGCTTGTACTATGGAAGATGATTATGTGTACAAATTATAGTTACTGGTCATTCTCAAAGTACTAGGAGATTAGTCTCCACTGTAATTGATAAATTTGTTGTTGCTCTCCCTTCTCAATCACTCAGTTATACGTGGATCTAAATTGATTTTCCCCCTTTTTAGTTTATTAAAACTATATAATGGGACGTAAGAGGAAAAAGTCTTAAACCCCAAAGTCATCCCTTGTTTTATTACTGTGCCTACGACAAATTGCACAGTTGTGTTAATAAATTGTGCACTTGTTTACTTTTCAATACATGATTTTCACTTGTCAAAAAGTGTAATCATATGCAGAATTAATATTTCAGGGTGGCTAAGTATCAGGAGGCAAATCCTGCTGTATATACCATAATTACCTTTCCATTTCTTTTTGCGGTGATGTTTGGTGATTGGGGGCATGGTATATGTTTACTACTGGTAACTTTGTATTTAATAATCAGGGAGAAGAAGTTTTCTCGCCAGGTATTATTTTCCTCATATTGCATGATTTTCTTTAAAGAGGAACTTTTATTTTATTATCTTAACTTTCTCCTGACATGCATCTAATACATCACTTTGCTGATTAAAAACAAAACAGAAGCTTGGAGATATTATGGAAATGACTTTTGGAGGTCGTTATGTTATTTTGATGATGTCCCTCTTCTCAATCTTCACTGGTTTGATCTATAATGAGTTCTTCTCTGTCCCATTTGCACTCTTTGCTCCCTCAGCATATTCATGCCGTGACTTTTCTTGCAGGTACAACAAATCCTCTATTCATATAATCTATTGTTGTGCTCCATGTTTTCTTTTATTCTGATCACTTAACATGCTTACCTCTATCCTTTTGGGGGGCAGAGATGCAACTACCGAAGGCTTGATAAAAGTGCGTCCCACATACCCATTTGGAGTGGACCCTGTATGGCATGGAACAAGAAGTGAATTGCCATTCCTGAATTCATTGAAAATGAAGATGTCAATTCTTCTTGGGGTGGCTCAGATGAACCTTGGAATCATAATAAGCTTTTTCAATGCCATATTCTTTGGCAATGGCCTGAATGTATGGTAATGATCTGTATTTTTCCTTATTTGACCACCGTGAAGCTTACTCAAGTCTCTAGCTGGTCATTCTTATTTGTATGCAAAGAATCTCTTATTTTTTGGGTTACTTCACTAGTACTTATATTTTTAAGGGATTGGGAAAGAGTTGGGGTTGGCTGAGTAATCACACGCATCTACAATCAAAATCACTGAATTTTTTTCCCATCTCTTATAACTAGCTTATTACTTCATCTCACAAAATTGAATATAACTTTTTATATACTGTTTTATTCTTCAGGTTCCAATTTATTCCCGAGATTATATTTCTCAACAGTTTGTTTGGTTACCTATCTCTCCTTATCATTGTGAAGTGGTGCACTGGTTCACAAGCCGATTTGTACCATGTAATGATCTACATGTTCCTGAGTCCTACAGATGATTTGGGAGAAAACCAGCTCTTTCCTGGTCAAAAAACTTTACAGGTTATTTTTATGTCCAACCCCCGCTTACCTCTTATTTTTTTTATTTTTTGCCCCTTGGATAGAACTAAGACACTTTGTTGCCATTTTACCAGCTTGTACTGCTACTTCTGGCCCTTGTCTCTGTGCCCTGGATGTTGATACCAAAACCTTTTCTTTTGAAGAAGCAACATGATGTATGGTTCTCTCTGCGCTTTCCTTATTATATGGAACAAATTTCATTTTTATTTTGGTTCTAAATAGTATTTACTGCAGAGGCACCAGGGTGAATCCTATGCACCACTTGAAAGCACAGAGGAGAGCTTGCTCGTGGAATCAAATCATGACTCCCATGGTCATGAGGAATTTGAGTTTAGTGAAGTTTTTGTGCATCAACTCATACATACCATTGAATTTGTACTTGGAGCAGTGTCAAATACTGCTTCTTACCTTCGTCTATGGGCTCTTAGGTATGTTTCTGTAAACCTAGATGTTTCTCTGAAGCATCCTGAGCTTGAAATGCAAAACACAAGCCTATTTGCTCCACACTGCACACAATTATAAGCCAATTGCTTCTTCATTGCCTATGATTGGCAAGTGAATTTTCTTTCTTATTCTTTTAATAGTTCTTGAATCCCACACTTTGAGTTACTGGTGTGAACCTCATATATATTGTAAATAATTAATTCATTAATAAGTAGATCTTTGATCATTTTTTTGTGAAGGAATAAAATATAATGATGCCTTGTCTCTTTTTTCTTTATGTTCATCCAGCCTTGCACATTCGGAGTTGTCAAGTGTTTTCTATGAGAAGGTCCTTCTTCTTGCATGGGGGTATGTCTACTTTCTAAATTTCTTCGTTACATTATTAAATCTCATGAGTTGGAGGATGCAAATGGTGAAGCGTTGCTCACACAACGTATCAAGTTTCCCTGGTTTTTTGTCAGCCATTGTTCATTTTTCACATTTGTCAGCCCCTCAACCTTAACAAAAGGGGGGAAAACCAAGTGAATAGATTGACTCTGACTTGAGTGAAAGATGCCTGCTAATTGCTGCTGTATGTGGTGTGACAGGTACAACAATGTGATCATTCTTATAGTGGGTTTCATTGTCTTTGCTTTTGCAACTGTGGGGGTGTTACTTGTGATGGAAACCCTCAGCGCCTTCCTCCATGCTCTGCGTCTTCACTGGGTGGAGTTCCAAAATAAGTTCTATGAGGGAGATGGTTACTTGTTCCATCCTTTCTCGTTCACGTTGCTTGATGATGAAGAGGAGTGATTATTTAAAATCATTCATAAATCTTAGATCGTTGGATAGCTCAGCCTTGGATCTGTAGTGAATCATTTTTTGGTTTCGACCGGGAATTCAGTGATTGGTATCTGAAGCATTGTTTGTGGTGATGGCATCGTCGGATCTGTAGTGATTGGTATGATCTATGTTTAATTTATGCCTTTGAAGGAATAAATGGATTCTCTCTCGAGGGAATGACTATGCAACGGGCTGGGCAGGAATGGCTAAGTGTAATAATTACTTCCTATTAGTTCATTATATTTATAACTTCATTTGCGTAATATTTTAAATAAATTATTTGTATTTTAAGAGTTAGGGTATCTTTCCCGGCTGTCATAATAGATTCGTGGTGTTCAACTCTTGCATTTGCTATTAGACGAGTGCAAGTCATGGTTATGTGAGAGGTTTGGCGAATTCACTTTAGCTTTTTTATGGTGAAGCTTGAACACCAGACAACTATTGTGGTGCCACTATGTGTGTGTATGTTTTAGTTTTTAAAAGTGCTTTTACAATTTATAAAGTAAATATACTGGAGAAGTTTTATATGGACTTGTGGAAAAGGGTTCTTGAAACTTTGGGAATTCCCAAACAAGTTAGACAGATGTAGCTGTTGTACAGAGACAAAGTGAAGTGTATAGTAGGGCATAATGGGATGAAGTTAATATGTAGCTGTTGTACTGTTCAAAAAAAAAATGTAGCTGTTGTGCAGAGATAACGTGAAGTGGGGCATAAGGGGATTGGGTTAATATTTCGAATAAATTTGTTCTTTTGATGAAAAGACAATTTATATTCCTAGAATAAATTTATTCAGAGGAAGGTAAAGTTGATTTTTTTCGATTTTACCTGCATTTTTTGCCTAGGATGAATTTGCTATTCTCTACCTAAAATCCTTGTTATATGTTCTTCAATTTTGTAGAACAATAATATATAAGGAAAGTCTTCAAGAATATGTTTGGATATCAATTATATCAATCAATTTTTAAGTGTACTTGATATCAATTATATCAATCAATTTTTAAGGGTCAAAGTACACTTAAAACGCTAAAATATAAAGTGTTGAACACATCTTAACCCTTAACCCTTGAATCAATGGAGAGCCTCAATCAAGACACCCATTAAGTTATTTTATTTGTGTACTGTTGTTTTTATGATAAAATTGCTGAAAAGTATTATTTCAAAGATGGGAACACAAATTTGAGTATTGATATTTTTTGGTTATGGAATCTTTGTAGAAACTTTTTATGCATAACAAGTCATTTTGGTCAATAAAATATTAACATTTCTAAATAGAAACGTTGGACTGATTTTCCCTTGGTATTTTGAGCTACACGCGAAGGTTTTTTTTTTTTTTTTTGATAATAGCTACACGCGAAGTTGATTTCAAGATTAGAATAAATCAAATGTGTACCCATTTTATAAGAGTTAATTAATTTGAGTATAATTAAAGATATCTATTAGTTAATATGATATGTTTTTCTTTAAAACAAATTGTAATTTTTCTTAATTCCCTCCTTATTGAGAGATATCATAAGGGTTAGTTTGTGAAAAAATAGAGAAAAATGTGAAACACACCCTAGGTTCTTATTATTACAAGACACTAACTAACAAATGTATTTAGTCATTTTTATAAGGCACTTGTTTATTTCCAAAGAGTATTAAATATTTTTTCATATATACCCATAATTAACAAAGGTAGTTGGTGAGAGTAATAATTAATATGAATTAATATAATATTAGTGTTTAGTATATTTGATAGCAGTATTATTGAAAATTACTTAAATTTTAAGCAAATTTAATTACTTTAATTGCTTTTATTAGTTTACGAGAATTGTTAGTTGATCCGTTATAATAAAATAAGAAAGAGTAAGTATTACATTTAAAATCAACATTAACTTCTAATTAATTAGGTCCTAGTTAACTACCATAGGAGAATAACTTATATAATTGCTTTAAATGGAAAAAACCTAGGTTTATGGCATCTTTCAAAGAAAAAAGAAAGAGCGTGTGTTTTCTTTTCTTTTCTTCCGGTCGCGCCAACGATAAAAACGATGAATGGATGTATTCTTGCTCCTCTCGATTGCTTGAATCCCTGGCCAGTTAAGAAGGTTCATAAAAGGTGCTGGATAACAAGTGGTGGGGCCTCCCGGTTTACCAAAAGCAAGAGCAAGACATCATTCCATGTCTGTCGGCTCCCAATCTCGAAGAGTGTGTGACTGTTTTAAGTTGGCTTTTTTATTTGCAAAAGGCACGCAAGTCATCTTATCTAATGAACCAAACTATTTCTCAAACAGTCATTTGTGATTCCCTTCATCGAACTATTAAGCTCAGAGGCCCCCAAAAAAAGAAAAACTAAGATTTAAGTCGGAAATATGTACGTACGTAAGTACGTGATCATACAATCAGCCCTGTGAGATGGGTGGGAAGAACTTGAATTTTCGAATGCACCTAAGGCAGGTTAGAATTGAGTTATAGATATTTCAGAATCAGAAATATCATCTCTAATCAAACACAATAACACTTATGAATAATAAATGAGATAAAATAAAATAACTTGTGAATCATATTTTGATAAATTGAAGAAAGCGAATCAATTCAACATTCTTGGACAGAGGTTAACAGCATGGGTGTCCCAAACATAAAAGGGGTCCATGCTTCAAGTTCTCCGTTAATCATGACATTGAAAATGTTCAGAAATACGCAAGACTGGATAAAAGGGGTGGGTACATCATGCATGTAGCAGATGCTTTGTTATATGTACTGTAAAGGCATTTAAAGTTTCAAATCCTACTGAGAAGTGGTATGAACAGCAGCGACAGTGGAAACCATGGAGTCCACCCCACAAATGTTGCGCCCCCTGCAAATCTTGTAGTAACCATTTTCTCCCCAATTCTCTCCCCACGAATTTTTAATTATCCAATATGGTTTCTCTTTCATCCGAATGGGAGCATACGCAGAAGAGCCATATCCCACAAGCAACACTCCATGGTCCAGCCTCCTTGAACAAATGTATGGGCATGACACTCCACCAATGTATGTTTGCATAAATACTGCATTGATGGCCACTGCATATTTACCCATGAAAATTAACAAGTCAGCCCTCATTAATCGTCTGCAACTATTGGATTCTATGGGCCAAAAACAAGGCGACAGTAAAAGTAGTTAACAAAGTCTTACCAGCAAGGGGTCCATTTTTCACAAGATTAGCAGCTATCTGGTCTTCATCAAGTGAAACGACACTGAAGTTGGCAACCGAAGCTGCAATCTTTGACTTGTCAAATTTGCAGGCCCCACGATCAGTGCCAGTATAAGGATAGTCTTCCTCCCGCATGACTCCGCCAGCTTTGAGGGCGTACTCAAAGGCACTATTCATCAGTCCGCCATTGCAGCCAGAGTCACAAGAACGAGGTTCTTCTGGATCACACTGCAGATAGGTATGGGTTTAATTTCTCTCTAAGAAATTACACATGCTACAAA
Organism: Acacia confusa; assembly: GCA_037074495.1. NCBI lineage: Eukaryota > Viridiplantae > Streptophyta > Magnoliopsida > Fabales > Fabaceae > Acacia > Acacia confusa. Next base: position 36,549,034 of record CM073502.1, on the reverse strand, counting down.
ATTTTCTGCTACATGAAATGCACAGATTATTTTTTTCACAGCAGCCCCAGCACTCAACTATACGTTTAACAAGAGACAAGTTTCAATAACTTCACAAGAAAGCATAAAAAATAACTAGCAACGTTTTTGGTCTCTATGATCAGACATTTGTAGCTAGGCCATTTTATCTAGATTCTAGGGTTCAAATGCTGGTACCATTGATAATGAAAAGATAAAAAAATCAAACAAATTGCATTGAGCAATACGGTACAATATGCCAAAGCATTATGCGACTGATCTTCAAAATTAGAGAGCCATACGCATCATAAACTAGTTTATGAGGAATTATTGAGACAGAATGATACTGCAAAATTGCAGATAAAACTCTCAGACCAATCGACATTAATTAGATATTAAATACTCCATGAACAATCAGGTGATGCTAATTAGAAAGAGAAATTACTAAGACCAGAAATAACCGACCTCATGATCGCAGTCCACGAGCTGCTGCTCGCTAAGGCTGACAAGTTCCCCAGTAGAGAGGAAGTGAGCACCTTCTAGGGCTCCAGTTGCACTGAAACTCCAGCATGATCCACATGAACCCTAATTTCCCAAAAAATTGGAATATCGTCAATTAAAAAATAATCAATGACAGTAAATACCACAAGACGCCTCAAAATTATATTGAACTATTTAATCTCTGACATGCCGTGTTTGTTTTCTATTTTTAAATTTCAAGGAATTAAAAACAGATGAAAGAAATAAACAAACCTGGTTTTTAACAGACGTAACAGCTCCATGATCTCTCCAATCAAAGTCACTGGGAAGATCATCGATCGGCAAGGTGGGAGCCTTGTTCGCATCAGCGGGCAACCCGAGGCCTTTGAGACCCAAAACCTTCCGAAACTCAGACGGTGTCAAATCCGAGAACTGAGTCACACCGTGAACCGCCGTTGGGTCCAGATTCTGGTGTCGCCGAGCTCGGCGCAGGTTAGCCTTGAATATATTGAACCTAAAATCGTGCTCTTCCTTAGATCCATATGACTTCCCGAACTTATGCTTGAACAGAGAAAAATGGTGCTCTGCACCCAATCGGTGATCGCCGTCAACCACCTGCCGGATCATCGGGTCGGCGTCATGCTCGACGGCGGATACGCTCTCCGTCTCAGACGAGACGGCGGAGACGAAGAGGAGTGCGAAGACAAGAAGCAACTTGAGAGTACGATCCATAATGACAGACAGAGGAGGAAGAGAATGGAGAATGGTAGCTTCGTGCGTGGGAGTTCGCTGAGACTTAAAAGGCGGAAAAAGCTAACGGAGACGGTTAACGACAGAATCGGTTCCCCGCCTACCCCGATCACGACGATATCGCTGGGTTCGTGTCTGGACTGGACTGTTAACAGAGTGGGGCCCACTTAAAGGACGGACTCTATGGGTTTTATTCAGTGCCCTATCGCAGGTGATAGTGGCCCAATTTCAATGACGTTTGCTTGGAAGAAAGGTGACGAATATAACCAAGTACAATAGCCCACGTAGATCTGCTTGATGGTGGAGTTGAGTGGTAGTTAGTTTTTTTTTTTTTTTCTCCCTCCCTTGCCAGAAATGTTAGTTAGGTCTGGTCGGTTGTTACCTGTTACTATGAAGAAATTTACGTAGTATTTCTTTCCTGGAGCAACAATTTTTTTCCCTATGGGGACGTATTAAAGAGTAACTTAGAGTTTTTTATTTTGGTATACGTTGCAAATTTTTGGCAAGAATGGTAGGTGGATTTTAATCCTTTTACTTTATAAATTTAATCATAATAAATATACTCCTCTCAGTCATAAATATAAGACAGAATTGACTTTTTTAAAAAAAATTAAGGAAATTAAATAAATTACTTAATCATACCATATGTTGTATATATTAGTGTATTGGTCAAACTAATTATTTTAAAGAAAAAATAAAAATACTCTAAAGCAATTTAATTAGCTTTCTTAATCTCTCCAAAATATTTAACTTTACTTTATATTTAGGACCAGAGGGAATAGAAGGTATAGTCATCTTGAATTTAATGTAAAATACATGTAATCTAACGTTATTTAAAAATTGCCTTAAAAACATAGTGTAGAAAAAGCAAATAATATTTTTTCCGTTTTAAGCATCACTGCCTTAGTATATTATCTTATGTCCTGCTCTCATGTTATTGGAAAAGCTAGTTAATAGGTTAGTTTTAATCCTAATCCTAAGTATAAGAATAAGTAATCTATAATCTATCTATTTTATTTCTAACCTGTATCATTTTTTTAATCTAATTTATAAACTAATATATAATTTATTTAATATAATGTAATACAAATACAAAAATATTTTAGAAAGAATCTTTCATAGTCATAATTAAATAATTTTTATTTAACTTCCTTAATATACTCAAATTAATCAAGTATATGTATCTCTCGTATTAAGGATTGCATACTCACAACAGTATCTTGTATACAATTTAGATTCTATCCAAGATCCGTAGATTTGATGTTTATGATAAGTTTATGAGGACTTAATTGGGATGTTCTAACACAGCTGAAATCCTGATACCACAAACAGAATTTATCGAAGTGAATGAAAAATGCAATCCTATATAAAATCTTAAAAATTTATATATATATATATATATATGTATGTATGTATGTATGTATTGTATATGAAATCTTAAGAATATTAATGGATCTTGAGAGTTACTAGTCCAGAAGTACCAACTCTATACCCATGGCATTGGTTCTTACCATGAATTTTTATACGTAAAATTAAAAGGCTGCTTTATTTATTTATTTTGATATTAAAAGGCTGCTTTATATACGTTGAAATTAAACGACAACTATTGATAGAATTGAATGAAAATGGACCGTTCTTTCACGTAGAAAATGGTGACACTGCTGTTTATAACATCGATCTCCTCAACGAATCCATCGTCAACTTTTACGCTTTCATTGTTTTTTTCAATGGTCACCACAATCATTATTGTTTTATTCATTCATTTCACTTTCTCACCACGCATCAAAGCCATGCACCGATTCCACCATCTGTTTGCTAATGCAACAAAAATGCCAGCCTGAGCCGTAATCTATTAATCTTAACACGTCTCTATTGGTATGATTTTTTTTACCTCTGCATTTGTATGTATTCGCCGAGGATTCTGAATATTCCCGAAACATTCATAACAAATTCTATTCGCAGAGATTAATGGGGTCCCCGCAGGTCAATCACTAGTGAGACCTAATTCATCTTGAGAGATCAATTTGCAGTTTGAGAAGATGGGTCTTCTAAGATCCCATTGTTTTGTGGTTCTGGTTTTTCTCTTGAGTGTATCTTTGCTTTTTAATGGAAGCAGAAGCAGTTCAATCGTCAAAAAGATTGTTAATGCTGGGGACATGCCACTTGATAGTGACGTATTCTCAGTCCCTCCTGGTTATAATGCTCCTCAACAGGTTCTTATTTATCTACCATAAATTTTCCTGCTCTGTGAATGATTCTAAATTAATGTTTGATGTATACATTTTTGTGGGTTAAGGTTCATATAACACAAGGTGATTGTGAGGGGAAAGCAGTGATAGTTTCTTAGGTGACTGAGGATGAACCAAGTGTGGTACGTTACTGGAATGAGAACAGCAAGAAGAAGATGATGGCTGAAGGAGAATTTGTTACTTACAGATTTTTTAATTACTCCTCTGGATTTATTCATCACTGCACTATACAAGATTTAGAGGTACGTATAGGAATATAATTCCATTGCCAAAAGGGTTGTTTCAGTGAATGAGTACTTATATATTGATGTCTGTGGAGTTCATTTTGTGCAGTACAATACCAAATATTACTATGAGGTTGGAATTGGGATAACGACGAGACAATTTTGGTCTAGGACGCCTCCTGAAGTAGGTCCTGATGTGCCATACACATTTGGTCTCATAGGTAAAGTCTATTCTTTTAAACTGACAGTCATGGGTTGGTTGCTTTAATAGATTTACTAATGAGACAAATAGGAATAGATAATGCACAGAAAGTTTTGTATTATTGCTCCATATGTAATTGTGTACAGTGAAAGATTACTGTTGTATTATGGTACTAATTGGGCATTGTTTTGCAGGGGACCTAGGTCAGACATTTGATTCAAATAGGACGCTAAGTCACTATGAAATGAACCCTAGAAAAGGGCAAGCATTGCTTTATGTGGGAGATATGTCTTATGCAGATAATTATCCAAATCATGATAATGTGAGGTGGGATACTAGGGGAAGGTTTGTAGAAAGAAGTGTTGCTTATCAACCTTGGATATGGACTGCTGGGAACCATGAACTTGATTTTGCTCCAGAAATTGTAACCTTCTCATAGAAAAGAAACAATCACATTTTTCATTTTTCCATGGCTAATTGTGAGTGTAACCAGAGAATGATGATTGATTACAGGGAGAAACAGAACCTTTCAAGCCGTACACTCATCGATACCGTGTTCCTTACAGAGCATCTCAGAGTACTAAACCCTTCTGGTATTCTAATAAGAGAGCTTCTACACATATCATTATCTTGTCTTCATACTCAGCATATGGTGATGCCAGATTCCTCATATTGAAGTTCTTCTGTAATATCATGACACATGAAGAAGATTTTTATTGAAGCAATCAATAAGATGAAGGTGGGTCAGAAAAAGTTCCCATATGGCCAAGACTCAAGAACTTTCACATGACTCTTGTTCTTCCCATGAACATATTGCCAATAATAATACAAGTCAAATAATTACAAATACCTATTAATAGTGAGTCTTATGCTCACAAGCATCAGATTCTACTGAATACTTCATCAAGTGCTACGACAGATGACAGCGCCATATACATTTTCCATGTAGTGTGTGTTATATCAGAAGCAAACATGAAACTGTTATGTTTAGTGCAGTAAAGTAAATATTTTCATTTTTGTTCAGGAACATATACTCCCCAGTATCAATGGCTTCAGGAGGAGCTGCCAAAAGTAAACAGGACAGAGACACCATGGTTGATTGTTCTCGTGCACGCGCCTTGGTATAATAGCTACACCTATCACTACATGGAAGGGGAAACCATGAGAGTAATGTTTGAGCCCTGGTTTGTGCAGTACAAGGTTGATGTTGTGTTTTCTGGTCATGTTCATGCCTATGAACGATCTATAAGTTCCATCACTCTTTTACGTGTACCTCGTTTCTTTACCAAGGCACCATCAATTGCCTAGAATGTTTGTGGCTTCCTTGACATGTCCCTCTTTGCTTATCTTTGTATTTTATTCCAGATTTATGTTCACTTGTTTCATGTCGCAGGAACGTGTATCCAATATTGCATACAACATTGTGAATGGTAGATGTAGTCCTGTGAAAGATCTATCGGCTCCTGTGTATATAACCATTGGTGACGGGGGAAATATTGAAGGCTTAGCGAAAAAGTATGCTCTAGACTTTTCATTTGATGCACTATTATCACACATTTCCTTTCACAGTATCTTAGGGATCATGACCATTTATAGAAAGGGAAGTTGACAAAATTACTAGAAGACACAGATGCAAGAATGGAAGAAAACTGAACATGTGGTTTGGTATAGAAATGGGTTGTTTAGAGTGAAAGGAGTGTGATTTGTTCGCACAAATAATGCAGCATGACAGAACCAGAACCGGAGTACTCGGCGAAGCGGGAGGCGAGTTATGGACATGGCATTTTTGAGATATAGAACAGAACTCATGCTCACTTCAGCTGGCACAGAAATGAAGATGGATTTGCTGTGGAGGCTGATTCAATGTGGTTTTTTAATAGATTCTGGCACCCACTTGATGACTACACTACTCATTTCTCAGCTTGATGCATATATTTCCTGTTATCTTAAGATATTAATACTCCTTGGAACTAACACTTAAACCGTATATACCAGTGTTATTAAACTTAAATTGAACTGGCTGGTTTGACCCGAAAACCGGCAAAGCGGTCTGTAAACTGATATGGTTAGAGCAATTTGATTTATTTTATTTCTTTAAAATCAATTTTGTTTATTTTCTTTATAATTTCATATTAAAATCCTAAAATTTTCACTTTCTCATTGGATTAATCCCGGTTTGACTTCGGTCAAACTCACTAACTCTTGACCTAATATCCCAACCGATTCAATAACCGGTTTGGGTTTAATAACCTTATTATACCACACTAGTGCATCATTCCATTGTGGCTTTTTTAGCTCAAATGCAAATGGCTTACTTTCACCATCTCATCAAATACATTCTTCCTTTGGAATAATCTATCAATTATCTCTACTTCTTCTATGGTATAGGATTTTAGTATATGGATACTATGATTTTTAAGATTACCACGTATTTTTTTCATTAGTTAATCCGCGTATGCTTATTTTCAAATTGTTAAAATATATGGATTTAATTTGTGAATTTAAACATGATAATAATTATTGACAAGTGAATCAAAGTATAGGAAAGTGACTAAGTGTGATTGTGAAGATTTGGTTTGAACAAAAAATAATAATAATAATAATAAATATCGGTCATTGAAAAAATAAAATGCATTTCGTAATGCATTTCTTGTTTTTTTTTTATTTTAAAAAAATGTAGTTTGTCTTTTCTTTCATACATTCAGTACTAAAGAAAACTTTATGATGTCTCTTTTATGATATATATATCACCAATTTTTTATTCTTAACCCACGATATAATATTTATATTGAAAATCAAATTATTCAGATGCATCAGTTTGATTACTTGCACCTATCTCACACAGTGGCTTTTATTGGATTCCATTTTAATATTTGAAGTTTCCTTCTTGGTGGTGACAGAGAATGGATTACACACCTATCGGATATACAGTATTTAGTCTATTCCGACTATTTGGTAGACTGAATAAAGTTCTGACATTCTCGGATTACTAGCTTGGGGGAGTTTTAACATCAGATTATTAAGGACTCATAAGGTTCATAAAATTTAATGATCAACCTGCTGGGGGCTCAATGAAAATAAATAATTCAATATTCATGACTTTGTTCTTCAGTATTTTCTACATAAAAAAGCTGTCTACTTGATCTCATAAGTCAAGATACTTTACAAAGTCCAGGGGCAAGGACAGAGACAGGAGATACAGAATCTACTTACATACATAATTACACACAAGCAAGCATCCTCGACTTTCAAAGGAAACAGGATGATCACTCAAACCAAACGGACTTAACAAACATTTCCATATCAGTCTTTTACCATACGAACTTAAAGACAACTGTGGATTGCCTCCATGTTTGTTTTGTACCCTTACCTACTATTAGAAAAGTGAGGTATCCAGTAACACCCTCGTACTTCTACTTCATTTTAAGCTTATATAATTATTATCACCTTCGGTGGCGTTTCGTATTCACCTGCATTACCAGGCAAAACATGAATGCTATTATGCTACTGATATAACAATGCTTTCTAGTGTGAACTGATGGATTGTGCTATCCATGGCTAAACGCAATTATATGTGTTGTATTTAGAAGGCCCAAAGCTGACCATAGATATGATTAAAAATGAGCACTTTTTCATGAAAATCAGTACTTGCATATAGCAGAACTACAGAGGTGCATGATCATTTAAATAAACATACCAGCAGACGATATTGGAAAATATTCAATATCAAGTAATCAAGTAAATACCCCCAAAGCATGGCAAGGAAATTCTAAAGGAATTTAGAGATAAGTAGGAATATAGACAATCAAGAAATACCTTAGTATTTGTGTCTTTAAGTATGAGAATTTTGAGCATTCTGATGGCCATTGCCAGAACAGTTTTCACAAAAGAAGTGGTCAAGCCCTTTGGCTTCCTCCACAGTCATATCTATACAAGCAGGATGAAACCTGGATCAAAGAATATTAGGTTGAAGAGGAGTGCATTCTTTCAAACTCAAATATCTACATCACCTTTGACCACCAAAAAAAAAATCTAATTTCAACTTCCAAAATCTCTTGGGAAAATGTGCTGTGACTGCAATTCTGCTATTTATCCGGCCTTGACAAACAATATATGACCAATCATTGCAATTAGCCTTCTGGTAAACCTCGAAAATTGTCAGTGCCTCGAATAAAATTATTCATATCTTTCAACACTCACAAATTAAGCCGTCAGCTCGCTTTCAAGCACGTATGAGTATTTTACATAGAGTCATAGACTGAATAGGTGATCAAGATTTTAATAATTGGGTTAGACAAGCAAGTAGAGCTCATCACCCTTCACCATCTAAGGCTATTATATGTGCAAACTTTGAGTTGCAACGGGGTAACAAGAAAACAGATTCCCTTTTTAAAAATAACCAAGAGGCACCACCCATTTTCATTTTAGTATTATGTTTATCTTTATTTAAAAATCACATTTCTTGATTAGGCCTCAGAACTAAGTCAAGATTTTGGAACGTAGATTTGCAACTGTGAATGCAAACCAATAGGAGAATCAAAGCATATACATTGCTCAGTGCTGGAGTACACGTACATACGGAGCTTTGAGAAGTAGAGTCTTACGCAAAGAATACAGGTGCCTGTATGGTTCAAACTGACTTAAAATACCTTGTTTCCTCAAATGAAACCAGAAGAAAAGAGGTAAAACATTAATTACAATCTGAAAATTAAAAATAAAATACATCAGGAAGATGGCCTGTATTTTCTGAACTAGACATAAACATCCAAAATAAAACAGTTAATAGATCTTAGACAAATCAATAGAGCAGAAGCTTAATCAATCATTAGTAATATCACCTTATATGTCCATCTTACCAATCACTGCAACTCTCACACTGGACCATTAGGTCGTCAGGGTTGTAGGGCATCTCACATTTGCAGTACCTACAGCAAAAACTTAAACAGTCAACACATGAACCAAAATTCGAATAAGAACCCACTCCTTCAAGAATTTAAGACAAAAGTTGTCAAGTTTCCATACTCCAAGCAAAGAATCAAATAAAAAACCACATAACTACACTAACAGGATCAAAGTTAGCGCTCACGATTCCAACAAACACAAGACTCCACGGATAATTCGCGTCATAACTGACGAACAAAACTACTTAACTGCCAGTGCTATAAAACCTCATAGCACCGTCGAACAGAGCATATTCTGAATTTATTGTCAGATGCCGAAATAAAGTTACTACCAGCTAAACTAGATAAAGAGCACATTTTCAACCAAAAAAATTCAAGCATTGCGGAAATAACATCACAATTCGATAACAAGCATATAAAACAAGAATGAATCAGCATACACAGCCACTCTGTCAGGATTGAAAGCACCGGTGGCGGAATTGTATTCGAAGCGACAGAAGAAATCCTCGTTTCCAACAGCATCAAGTTTCGTGTAGCTCTTGAAACTGTGAACCGCACACTTGCCTTCTATCGTATCGGCACTTTGAACATCAAAATGATCAGAAAGGAAAACCTCCTTAGAACCGTGGAACTGCCTCCGCCCGCCAATTGACTCCTCCGGCCGGTAATACCACTGGACGTGGACCTTCACGTTGGCGCCACGCGAGTCAGCTTCGATCCGCTCAATCCTAGCCACATACGACGGATTTGACGGGTCGGACGGCCGCATAAGCACGCAGTCGCCGGCTAAGAACAGTGGAAGAAGCAGCACATATCAGGAAAGAAAGACGGCGAGAAACGGATAGAAAGAGAGGGAAAAAAAAGAAAGCCATAGAGTTTTCCCGGGAGAATCGGAAGATGAAAATAAGTAAAGTATTCACTAAGTAATTAGTTATTACCCGTAATGGTTTTGTTTATGTGTTTGACTGTGTAAGAATCAAGGGTTCGTCTTTGAGCTCTTGGCCTAGCCATGGGAGGGCAAGAACAGAGGAGAGTTGGACGTTGCAGAACAGCTAAACACAGAAAATACGAAGGAAACAATAATTTAATTTGGTAATTATACGGTTTGGGTGAACCGCGGAACACAGTTTAGGAAGAAGCCGAGGTGGTTATCACCGTTGGATTGGTTGGCCCGCGGAAATGGTGAAGAACCAGCGATGAGAGTCTTCAGAAACGCAGGGCAGAAAGGTAATTAGGTGAAGATCTTTGTTTAATCTCAACCATCCCCATGCAGAAACAAAGGGCACCAATGCAAAAATATGCGTCTACATGACTATAAAATGCGTGTGACGTCATATAATCTTATATATAAGGGAGAATTACACTATAATCCCCAAAAAGAAAAATTAAAAAAAATGCCAGAATTCTAATATTAAGAAAATCTCGTTGTTAAAATGTCATTTTTAATTATAAAAATATCATTTTCTGTTAAAATTTCTATCATTTTTATTTTTTCACTTTCTTAGAATTACTGTATAATTCTCCCTATTTATAAACTCTTTTTAACTAATCACACGTAAAAACTAAAGATAGTTAACCAATGATTATAGAATAAATTTTTAATTTTTATTTATTTATGAATGTGTACTTTTTAATACTTTTTTATTTTTTTAATTTTATTAAAAGAATTAATATAGATAAAATTATCAAAATCTTATTTTACACATGAAACTGAACTTATATATAAGAACAAATTTTTCTAAAAGGAACTTATAAATAAAATGTGATATAATTTTTAGGTGTAAAGGGACGAAAATGCCAGCGTTAACTGGGTTAAACGTCGGTTTGTCTCAAGTAGCGGGCCCCGCTTTTTTATATACACGTCATCCGACTCGGCTATTTGACCGGATCCTATTCCTAACTGACGCTGCCATCTTCGGTCTCTTCCGCCGTTCACCGGATCCCTTTGCGTTAGTATGATGTTGTGGGTTGTCTTAGCTGCTGCTGTGGCCTTTCATCGCTACCACTTTCTCACTCCAACCAAGCAATCCAACCAAAATGACGACAAACCTGAGATAACATTTGATGAGGACCCAATTTTTGAGCCTCCTGTTGCCACTAATGGTTGTTCGGGATCAAGGACTGTAAACAACGAAGAACTCGATCGAAAAAATAAACAAGGAATGAGAAAAGAAAATCAAGCAATGGTTGACCTCCTTGCAAATGGCTTAGATCTGAAATCATCTTCGGCGAGAGTGGTTGAAGAAGCATCAACTGGACGAAGGGGGAGATGGATGTGAAATCATTGTCGGTAACCCAGATCTAACAACGGCGGCATCGAGAGAGGATGAGAGAAAAAGACGAGAAAGCTCCTATTGCTTCTCCTACGACCTCTACTGCGAGTCCGCTCGCCGTCGCCGCCACTCCTCTCACGATTCAGCGATCTCCTCCTCCGACCACTTCACCATTGGCTTCCCGGATTCGGATTAACTCAGAAGCGTCTTCCCCTCCCCCCTCAGTATGCCTCAGAAGCGCCTTTAGACCATTGATAATGGCTCAAATTAAAAGTAAGGAAAATGAACGGCTGGGATACACAGATTCTGAGAGAAGGGATTCGGAAATCGGAAATCCGGTTCCTGGTTGGCTTCCCCTCCTCCAATGGCTTCTCCTCCACTTGCCACATCTTCCTTTCGCAAAAGTCTGTTGCGCGTCGATAAAGGAAAAAGGAAATGGAAGAAAGTGAGAGAAATTAATTAATGAGGAGACCGTTGCAAAAGATTAAAAATTGTGGGACCTACAAAATAAGCATACTTGACAGTCAACGTTGACACTCTTAACGGTTGGGACATTCTTAAGTTTTCATGAGCACTTTTACACCCAAGTTTGTATATGATGCTGGGCGTACGTACGGAAAATGTAGGTGGGCATCGCCCCCACAAATTAATGACTAGTAAATTATTGAGGGAGAAGCTTCCCGAAGATAACGTTTCCACGTCATGGGAATTCAAATATAATAATATATTATCAGCACATGTTTTTTTTGGATACAAATTATCAGCACATGATTTTTTTGGATACAAATTATCAGCACATGTTTGTTACCAATTGTTTTAAAAAAATGTGTTTTTATTAAAAAAGAGAGAAAGGAATTTTTTTTATAAAAAAAAGTACAATCTCAAAATTCTAAATTAATGATTTTCTTTAAATATGGGTTGTCAATTAGTATTTAAGTGTGGTTAATACTATATTCTTGTAGGTAATAAAATTGATTTAGAATTTTAAGGTTCAATTGGTTTTTTTTCAATAAAAAATGCTTTTATTTTAAAGAATGAAGGAGACTAGATCAAACTAAGGTTAGTTACGGATCGTATGGAGTTAATTAAAGTAAAAAATAAAATGAATAACAAAATAATAAATGATAACACAAAAACTTCGCATGGAAAAATCTTCCCTTAATATGAGTGAGAGTAAACAGCTACGGCTTAAAATGAAAATATTCAACTATCTTCAAAAGGAATACAATGTGCAATGCTTTAATACAAATCTCAATTATAGAATGACAACAAATTCATTTAATCCACAAAAATCACTAAATGATTATATTAATAAAATAGAATAATAAAATACATATCTCTTAGGTAAAGATAGAGCTTGTTTGGGATGAGGTTTTGCACCATCAAACTAGCTTCTCTCTTTAAAAAAAAAAAAAAAAAAAAAAACTACTTCTGGCCATTTATACATGTGTAGAAAGGCGATTGTGCAATCTGACATTTCAATAAAACTTGTGGCATTAGCTAAAGCAACTTTATGTTGTTTTTCATGAAAAGCCACAACCATGCTATATAGAGAGAGGAGGAGCATAGGAAAAAAAGAAAGAGTATCGTATTGTGCCTCTTGCTTTCATGAAAAAAATACAATTTTTTGTTAAAGACCCAATAAAATAACTTTAGGTTTTTAAAAATATCCTATAAAATTTAATTATGAGGGTCCACTCCAAGCCCAATTGATCTTCTAAAATCTACAAAAATAATAAAATAATATTCAATATTCCTATTTAATTAATCTCTAAAAAAATTTATATTTGACAATTTGTTAGAGAAATAATAGAGAAAAGTTGGGAAAAAAAATCTATTGACAATATTAAATCATTAACAAAATTTGAGTTAGGGGATTGTTAGGGAAAACACAAATGACATTAATCAGGAAAAAATTTCTATATGTATTATTTAATAAGATTTATATCATTTTCTATATAAACCTGATTTTTAAATAATCATCCAAACAAGTTTCAGTTTAAAATAAAATCATTTCTATCAACATTAATTCAAGTATAAATTACATTTACAATATGACTTTTATCCTATCTTAAGTTTGTAAAAGTAAAATTGAAAAAAAAAAAAGTTACTTCTTCCACCATTGATCCAAATATTCTTACAATGTGCTTGTGTTGGAAATCACCGAACATAAAAGTTGTAGTCACAGAACATAAACCAATGTTCATGCCAAATATGAAGAAGGTAGGAAGCTCCAATCTGCAGTCCCATCGTTCATATTTAAGACCTATATGCCTCAAACACCTCCACAAAATTTCAAGCCAATCGGACGAGAAATGATTATTTGATCATTAACTTGATTACACTCACTCAATAAAATTTGAAGTAGAATGAACAGACCTCCACAAAATTTCAAGCCAATTGGATCATAAATGACTGTCTAATCGTTGACTTGATCAAACTCGTTCAGGAAAATCTGCAACAGACATAAACATTCACAAAAATTATGGGAAAAATAGAAGGCTCCAATGGATGATCTAGAATGAAATATGTCTAAAACCTCCACAAAAATATGCAACTCAATCTGACAAGAAAATTCCTTCCGATCATCAACTAGATTAAAACTGTTCAGATTGAAAAACTATTGAAAATATTTTCTCTCACAAGAGCTATAGATAAGCTTCATTTTTTCCCCTCACACACAAACTTCTCTTGAGGGTTCTCTCTTTTATTGTTGTTCTTTTCTTTTTCTTTCATTTCTTCATTTTTTTTCCTCTTTTCATAAAATAGGAAACACACAAAATAGAAAATAAATAAAACTGAATAATTAGAACTCAGGCTACACATAGGAGTGACATCCTATGGCCCAACAAAACTCCCCCTCATGACTATGTGGAGAGGTTCACTATTCCGGCTATTAATCTACAAGTCTCAAGATTCCTTGTTGATAATGGTTTTGTCATCATATCAACACCATTATCATTCATACAAACTTTCTCAAGATACAACTTCTTATCTTCTAACACATCTAATATCTAATGGTAATGTGTATCAATATGCTTCAACCTTGAATTAAAAGATCAATTCTCAACAAGGTGGATTGCACTCTGTTTAGCAAGCAATAAAAGATATTTTTCTTAATCAACACAAGTTGTTGGAGAAATCTTTTAACCCATAGTAATTCCTTGCAAGCCTCAATAGCTACAATAAATTTTGCCTCAATTGTTGAGAGAGTAACACACTTTTCTAATCTAGATTGCCATAAAATAGCTCCCCTTGCAAAGTTAACCAAATATGCAGATGTAGACTTGTGAGAATCAACATCTCTAGCCATGTCAACATCTATATAACCTTTTAAAATAGGTTTATGGCTACTAAAGGATAACCTCAAATCATTTGTATCACACAAATATCTCATAATCCATTTAACAGCTTTATAATGCTCTTTGATTGTCGACTTGATCAAACTTACTTAAGAAAATCTGCGACAGACATAAATAAACGTTCACGAAAATTCTAGGGTATTTAGAAGACTACAATGATAAGCTGACCATCCAGAACAAATATCTATGTGTCTAGAATCTCCACACAAAAAAAAAATAATAATAATAATAAATCAAATCAAATCAATCTAACAAGAAATCGCCTTCTGGTCATCAATTATATCAAAATTGCTTAGGCTGGAAAACTACTAAATATTTTATCTCACAAAAGCTATATATAAACTTCATTTCCCCTCACACAAACTTGCATCCTACTCTTTAGGGTTCTCTCTTTTATTTCTTTTATTTTCTTTCTCTTTCACCTTTTTTCTTTTCTTTTTTCTTTTTCCCCTTCTCTTTTCATTAAATAGGCAACACACAAAATAGGAAATGCATAAAATAGAAAATAAATAAAACGTTAGAATTTAGGCTTTACATAGGAGTGGCATCCTATGACCCAACAAAACTCCCCCTCACAACTAAGTCGAAAACTTCGCCATTCTCATGATCAATATGCAAGTTTCAAGTTTCCTCAATGGTAATAGTTTTGTCAATATATCAGCACCATTATCTACGAAATTTCTCAATACAACTACTTATCTTCTAACACATCTTTTATCTAGTAGTAACATGTATCAATATACTTCAACCTTGAATGAAAAGATGAATTCTTAGCAAGATAGATTGCACTTTGATTATCACACAATAGAACAACAAATTATTGCTGATTAATTACTTCTAACATTTCAACAATTTTTAATGTGAATGTGATATTCCACGTCGACGCATGCAAAATGTAGAATAAAAAATAAAATAAAAAATTTAAACTAAGTAACAAAAAATAACCATGTAGTAATAAACATCATAATACTATTATCCAAAAAAGAACATTATAATATTGATACCAGATGAATCCTATATCATGTACATTTGTACATTAGTTTTAAAGAATTAAGTGTATTTTCTATAATAACATGCACGCGCGTGTGGGCATCTATAATTGTATATGGTTTGAACAAGTATACAATAAAGATTAAGAATATAAGAATACAGACTGTGGCCGGTGAGAGAGGACTCGGATATGGTCCTTAATTATAGAAAAAGAATGCGCTTTATGCTCAACAAATAAAAGCTAGTCAAACCGCCAGAAAGAAACAGCGAAAGAAGAAAAGTCCCATTCAGAAACTCACTGTACACACACGTACATAAAGATTAGGAGAAAAGGCACAGAAAAAATTTCCAATAAATCCCTATTTGAAGTTTTTTTCCCCCTCTTGGTAGGACCTAAGTTTATCTTAAGAACGTAGGTCATTTAGGACATATATGAATGAGAATGAAATAACTAAAATACTCATACCACCCTACCACACCACTTAGATGCTCTCACACTCTCTTTCCTTGCATCACTACTCACTTTCCATCTTCCACAAATCGTCAGATCACTGGTTGTCTTTCACCTTATCTTTCACATCAATAGTTGCCTCTCACTCACTATCTTACTCACACCACCTTTTCCTTGCTCATCTCGCTCACAATGAACATTGACAACAACAACCTCCTCCAACAATTATGATGGTAGCCTCCTTTGAAAATGACAATAACAACTTCCAATGAGAAGATGATGGTTTCTTTGGCCTTCGATCTAATGTAGAATATTTTAACCATCTCCTTCATTTCTTCTTCTCCTCCGCAACCCTATCTCACCACCCTCATTTTGTCTTTGCCTCTCATTGACTCTCTATTTGACCAACTAATTTGTAAATCTAGATCTCTAGATTCAATTTCTAGAGGTATTGGTGTGGGTGGCCCAGAGCTTTAAGGAAGAGGAAACTTAGAAAGTTTATTTTCATAATAGGAGGAGATGG
The DNA here is from genome assembly GCA_037074495.1 of Acacia confusa. NCBI lineage: Eukaryota > Viridiplantae > Streptophyta > Magnoliopsida > Fabales > Fabaceae > Acacia > Acacia confusa. The sequence goes on along the minus strand of CM073502.1, from coordinate 36,532,632 downwards.
TTTGAATAAAGGGAATATCGTTTGCACCATCATAATGTTCACATTTTGGCTAAATTTTGGGATACATGGGTAAGCATTTACACATGGGGAAGATGAATTGCATACAAGGGAAGTCAAGTTACACATAGGGAAGATTAATTGCACGTAGGAAAGATATATTGCATATGGGGGGAAGATTGTTTGCATATAAGGAAAACCGTTTTCACAAAGCATAATTTACACATTGTGGCTTACTTTTGGGACACAAGGAAAGACATTTGCACTCAAGGAAAATGAATTGCATACAAATGAAGTTGGACATAAAGAAAATGTATCACATAAAGAAAGGCATATTACACATAGGGAAGATGAATTACTATTAGGGATATTATCTGCACATGTACTGATTTGCATATTCTAGCTTAATTTTGGAACACATGGGGCGATATATTCCACCTAGGCAAGATGAATTGAAAGCATAATTCACCCTAAAGGACCAAGATCTTTTAAAAAACTTGAGGTACCAATGGGCAATAAATTTCTCAAACAAGTCATTTTAAGCAATTTTCCCAAAAAAATGTAGCTTTATTTATATTGAAATCAATGTTCTTGGTTTGATGCGCCAACTGGTGGTTAAGACTTAAGATTGAGCTTCTTGACACAAACACAATACCATTCATCAAGAAGGAACAGATGAAAGATTGAATCATATTCAAGAATGTTGCAGATAAGTATGAGCACCAAAAGTGAACACTACTAGAGTATAGAGTATGTGCTTTCATTCTTCTTCACTTTCTTCTTTATTCTTCAACTTCCCCTTCCCCATCTAAAAAATGAATCATGCTTGTATAGAGTATGTGCTTTATTTTCTTTGTATGTTCTGTATGTATATATATTTTACTGTGTGTTTCCTATTATGTGTGTGTTGTTTGTACATGTGTTGGATGTGGGTATGAATATATATATATGTATATAGTTTGCTACAAGAGAAAGATGAGGACGTAGGTTGTGAGTATGTAATAGAAAGAAATAGATATATAGGATCATTTTTATATATTTTTTAAGATTTTTTATATATCTTTTCATGCAATTTTATATATTTTTTTAATAGCTTTAATTTTTTTTATTTTATAAATATTTTTTACGATTTTTTTAAATTTTATTTTTAAATTTTGCGACGGAATTGGATTCCGTTGCAATTGCGACAGAAAATTTTCCGTCGCAAAACCCAAAGGGGTTTGCGACGGAATTTTTTCCGTCGCAAATTTTGAAATTTGTGACGGAATTTAATTCCATCGCAAATTGTAACTGAAATTCAAATTTCCGTCACAATTGTGAGGCCTTTTTTGCGTCGGACGAATTCCGTCGCAATCCTGTTTTGCGACGGAAAATTGGAATTTTGCGACGGAATTTTTCTGTCGCAAAAAATCAATTTTTTTGTAGTGAAAGCAGAGCAATTAATAACTGTAAATTTAGTGATATAGAAGTGCTTTTCTTTAGTCCTTGAATTTATGTCCCCTAATAAGCCAGGCTTGTAAAGTTGGCGTTTAATACTTGAGCCCAAAAAAAAAAAAAGTTGGCGTTTAATACATGCTTTCTTCTTGCAAGTTGCAACACCACTAGTGAAGCAGAGCAATTAATGTATGCTTTCTTATTGCAAGTTGCAACACCACTAGGTGCATCCGGGTCTTCTTTCATCTTTGGTTGTTTCTTGAATGCTTGCCTTTTTTATACGGTAATTTAAGTGGGTCATATTTAAACATTGTCAAGCTGAATGCTCAGTTTTAACTTTGTTGTTTTTTAAACCAAAGATTATTTAGTTTTTATGAAGTCTCCTTATACATTTTGATAATGAATTTCTTGATCTCATGCAAGAATTCAACATCAAATTAGGATTATCTTATGGGGTTTATTTTTTCTTTTCAATCATTTTATAGTTAAGGTGTATTCAACACTCTGAAATATTTTTCTAAGTATATCCAGTGTCCTAAAGTGTTTTGCTCATGTGCTTCCAATACCCTAAACTATTTAAATTGTTAAGTGTAAAATGACACAAAAAGGTATTTCAGGATGATGAGCGCCTATAAAAAAAATACTTCAGAGTACTTGGTTCTTTACAAAATACTTTGAAACACTAGATGCACATGAAAAACTTCATTTTATGCAGTTTTAATTTTCTTCTAAATACTCTTTTGTAACATTTTATAAGTTATAAATAGCCGAATTATATAAATTGAAAAAATTAGTTAAAAGACAATAAATATGTGAGAAATGTATGCTTTTTAAATGTGCCTTTATTTATGGAGAATATAAGGGAGAGTGAAAATAAGTCTGATAAAAAATGATGCAAGAGAAAAAGGTAACAAGAGAAAATATAAAGGAAAAATGCAATACATATAATCAATCTGTGTGGTAAAAGAAAATTGCATTAAATGTTGGACATATTCAAAACGTAGTTTAACCAAAACCGTTTTAAAAATTGTAGCTTATACAAACGACATGAGATAATATAATGTTCTAGTTATATGTTTTATTGCACCTTTCTTTTCTGAAGTCTGCAGCAGCGTTTTATATTGACAGAATAAATAGCTTTGCGTCCCCCATGGGACCTTCTGTATACTGGGAAAACAAACTGAGTTCTGACCGAGTTGAGTCTCATGTCCTTACGTGTGTATTTGTAATGAACACCCCTTATCACCGTACCATATTGATCCGGTGTAGATCACAAGTTGGGTTGGACTTGGCCCGGGGTGAAATCCCGGGGTCCTACGTACCACAGTGTGGATCAAAGTCCACGTAGTTCGAGGGTATACGACAGGCTAATGATAGCCAGAGGGGGTGGTGTGTGTGCTCTGTGTGAATAGAAAAGCTAGGGTTTCAGAAGTGTGTACCTTGTAAGGGGTTCACCCTATTTATAGGCGTACCTGTGCCTTATCTTACTCAGTTGGATTCATCCTTTATTTTAGGGATATCAAGATATGCGTTTTTGATAGATATTCTTGATACATAGGCAGTTATCATAACGATAGATATTTTGATAAAACCACTCCTATTTTCAAGGAAGCGGTTATGAGCATAACTGAAGTCATTTTGACTGGGCTCTTTAGTTATTGGGCTGGGCCCATTTATGAGATATCCGTAACAGTTGCCCCCCAGCCCGGTTGTTCAGGGCTCCGAGCAGCCGGGATGCACTTGTCAGGTTACGTCTTTTGTTCTAGTTCATCTCGTTGTTCTGAGGTTTTTGATTTCTAGTTCTTTTTCCGAGGTCGGACATTTTTGGTCCCCGGGTTACCCCCTCTGTCACCAATTTGCATTCCGGTTTATTTAAGTGGGACACGGGTGCCCCCCCCATCCCGGTTAACGCGGGTTGCATTCGTTTGCTATCCCGAGAGAACATTAATGTTTGGTCTTAATGTTCTATAATTTTGATTCTAGGCCGAACTCCTCCCATGCTTTCTCGAACTTCCCCTCTTTATTCGTGTCGGGTAGTGTTAATATTTCTATATCGTCTTACTCCCCGTTTACAGGTACCTTGTCCAGTTTTTCGTGGATCGGGATTTGTTGCCCCCAAGTTCGAGATTGCACGGGGAGTTAGGTCGGGCAACCGGGGTGTATTCATGTGGTCGGCCACGTGAACATTTCGATCCGGGATCATTGTCCGCTTCATCTGTTGATCCAACACTCGTCTTATTTCGAGGCCATGAGTGTCATCATTGCCTTCTGCTGATTTGATGTTTACTGGCCGGTCTCTGAGTAGAGCAACTGCCCCATTATCTTGGTTTTCGTGTTTGCCCACCATCAGCATTAAATGTGCACGTCTTTTAACGTCCACGTCATTATTTGTGTATGGGCCCTTTGGGCTTTTGACGGTTGAGTTTCTTGCCTCTCACCCGTCTGCTTGTTTTGTTTATAAAAGCCATCGACTTTCTGCTTCTTGCATTTTGAAAACTGCCAAACCTTGACTTTTCCTTCTTGAGAGAAACTTGCAACCAGTCACCCGTTCATCTTCCTCAGATTCCCATTTCTGCTCTTCGTGGCTCGCGCGTTTCCTCTTCCCTTAACTTATATCAAACCAGGTACTTTCCTTGTTTCCTTCTCTGGTTATTTGGCTGTGTTTTCTTCTCTCTTTCTCTATTTCTTGGTCTTTCTTTTTTCTGGGTAGGTTTATTGTGAGTTCTTTCGAGTTTCTTCCCCTTTGGGTTCTGGCTTCTGCTTTGTTCTTGAACTTCTCTGAACTTCTGGTCTATTCAATCCTTTTTCTCCGTCTTTGGTTTTCGGTTTCCTGTTTAAATTCTATCCTCTCGGGATGAGCCATCAAGGTTCTCCTCCGTCTTTTAATCCAAATGCTTTTTCCCCGGAAGAGGCCGAGCTTATTCAGCGTATGCCTCCCCGGACAGCTTGGTGGCTGTACGGGAAGCCTCTGACCGAAGAACAAAAGAGGGAAAACGTTCTCTGTGGTTATGGCGGAGAAGGTGGTAGTCAACCAGGTCGTTCTGGTCGGGTTAGGGGAAGGGCTCGAGGTCGGTCTGAGTCTGTAGAGCCCGAAAGTCTAGACCGGGGGATTACTGCCACTAGGGTTTTTTCTTCAGAGCCGCCCTTAGGAAAGGGTAGGGGGGAAAGTCTTCCTCTACCCGCCTCTTCCTTTCCTTCACGCGCGGAGCCCCTCATCTCCCTTACCCGGCCTATCGGCCCGTGCGAGGAGTGTTCCTGGCTGATATCTGAGGCCACGATGGTTGGCCGGTCATGGGAAGCTGACGAAATAGCTTCACGATGCCGGCATATCCAACCGCGGGTTGTTGGAGCCGTTTCTACCCGTCCCGTTGTACTATCTTCAGGTATCATTTTCGTTTCTAATTTATTTTTGTTTTGCCTTTTCTAGGTAGTATGTCAACTTCTCCGCGTCCTATCGAAGATTCCGGATCCGTGGAGTCAGCGGCCGTCAGTATTCCACGTCATATTGCTGAGAAGTATGACTGGGTTGCGACCGGGGTGCTGTCCAGGCTATCAAAAGCCACGACCAGTCAGATCGCCGAGCTCCCATTAGGGGACCGGGATCATTGTTCTTTATCTCTCCCCGGCCCTTCTGAACCGGTGTGCGTTGCCCGGGAAGGGAACGAGCACTCCTTTTTCTTCTTCTATCTAGACTTCGTCAAAAAACTCGGCCTTCGCTTTCCATTTTCTAGGTTTCAAGTAGATCTCTTAAACATTCTTCAGCTGGCCCCCACTCAGATTCATCCCAACTCTTGGGGCTTTATTATTGCATTCGAGCGGCTTTGCCGATTTTTAAATCGTACTCCCACCACCGGGACATTCTTTTATTTTTTTAACATCCAACGGGCTCGTCAACCCGGGGAGCCCGAAGAAAAGAGGGGTTGGGTTTCTTTCCGGGGGAAACCGGACAAGAAGCTTTTCCATGTGGCAACTGACACCTGGAAAGGCTTCAAGGCCTCTTTTTTTAAAATCAACGCTGAACCCGGTCATAAACCGTGGTTTCTTAAGGACGTCGACTCCAGCTCGGTGGAGCTGCTATTTCCTCTGTATTGGTCGAAAGCTCATTATGACCAAGACCAAAGCATATTTGCATCCTCCGATGATAGCCTAGAGCCAGCCGAGGTTGAAACCGTGATAGCTCTGGTTGACCACGTGGCCGAGAAGGATGTTATTGATTCCCGGATTTTTATCCGACAGTCGGTGGAGGAATTGTATTCACCGAGTATGAATTTTTTTTTTTTTTTTTTTTTTTTTTTTTTTTTTTTTGGTATGCCCCTTGTCATTTCTGATGTTTGTTATGTTTTTTGTAGTGCCTGACATGGGGAAGGCTTCTTTCCAAGAACTGGCCGAGAAGCTCCGGGCTAAGGCCAAAAAGAAAGGGGAGTCCTCTTCCCAGAGCAAAGCTGTGGCGGCTCCTTCGCCTGCCGAGACTACTGCTGAAAAGAGGGCTGCGTCCTCTCCGGCCTCTACGGATCTTATTCCGCGCAAGCGATCGAAGTCCGTGGCGTCGTCGATCTCGGTAGCAGAAGAGAATCCGGCCTCTGTCCCGGACGCCGGTGCTGCCACAAGCGTCCCCCCTCCCCCATTTCCTGCTAAGTCTCGCCTTCACTCACGGGGTGAGGTATGGACTGATGGGGTCTCGGAGGAGCTGAAATACGCGGTGAAGCCCCCAAGCAAGTATTTTAGTGGTGAGGCCTTTGCCGACTCCGACCTCGACCACCTGCAGGTCCTGCAGGACCACCTAATGGAGACGGCCGGCGTGTTGGACGCTTATGCTTCTGTTAAGCATAAGTACGCCAGGGCTGCAGCCGAGATTGCCAAAGCTCGGGTTGAAAAGAAGGAGGCCGAGATCAGGCAGCGGGAGGCTGAGGAGGCGCGCCTGAAAGCGGAAGAGGCGCAGATAAGGGCGGTGGAGGAGCTATCAAAGGCCCTTGCTGAGAGGGATCATTTCTCCACCGAGCTTGACGCCAGTCATGCCCGAGAAGACACCCTCAATGCCTCGCTGCACACCCTGCAGGGTCAGTATGCGGGGCTGGTGAAGGACCTCCATCTTGCCCAATCCGACCTCGACGCTTCCAAGGCCGAGCTCGTTGCGTCCGCTGCCGAGGTGGAAAAGCTGGAAGTCCTGGTCATGGAGACGGCTGCTGAAGCTTTCAACGTATGCCTGGCCCAAGTCCGAGCTCTGAATCCGGACATTTCGATGAACTTAGATGCTGTGGATTTCAGAGCTTCGGTAGAGGACGGGCTATTTGTACCAGCGCCGCTTTCTCCGGTCGAAGGGTCCGAGCATCTCGCGGAGGATGACCGTGTTCAATTAGCTGGGGAAGATGCTCCGACGACCGACGCCCCTGGCCCTCCTGTGCCCGGCCAAGCCCAATCTTGATGCCGTCTTTCTAGGATCCTTTTTTTTTTTTTTATGTAGTATTTTCATTTTCATTTTTGTTTCTTCTGTAATCTGGGGCCTTTTGCCCTCAAAATTAATAATATGACAAGCCGGTATTCCCGGATTTTCTAGCATCCTCAGCTCGTCCATCTTACATGTATTTATTTTCATCCTTTAAACCAAACTCGTGTTTGAATTCACCAGTTGATGAGTAAAGGGGAACGTAATCCGTGCACGAAGCTCGGTTCTTTATTTTATGACTTGGCCAAAGTCAAGATATATTGCGCAGAATCTGCTGGTTATTCAACCGACGTTTTAACAAACGGGCCACGTTTATTAATGGTCGGGCATTCTAAACAACAGACGATTTTCAAAAATCATCTAAGTACTTTATAAAGTACCGTACCGAGATGGTAGCCAACTGCCATATGTTCGGGCCCTAATATCCTTTTTGAATAGGAGCCTAAACATTTCGACCTGATCAGGATCTTTTATGGCAATCTCACACCACCCCAGGGGACAGTTCCGATGCATCGTAAGCTTTACAAGACTTGTTGACAAATCTTATCATGACCGGGATCGCGAAACCCAAGTCTTTGTTTAATTATCTTGCTTTTGTCGCAGCCTATCTTTGCATTGATTTCACAAGCAATAACTAGGTTGGCCCATGAATTGAACCACCTTTTTTTATTGATTGAAATAATTAGAATTACACAATTTTTAATCAATGGAAAATACTGCTAAAAGCAAGACAGTGCGTAATAAAAGACGGTTCTCGGTCACCACCGACATCCGTTGAAGCTAAAAAGCGGTTCACAGTCACCACTGACATCCGCTGTGGGTTTATTCCGAGTGCCTCCCGGTCTTTAGCTGTAGTAAGTCCTTAGTTTGTCCGCGTTCCATGTTCGTTTAATGGGCGTGCCATCTAACGTCTCAAGGGCATAAGTCCCGGGCCCCATTTTGTCCGAAACACGGTAAGGACCCTCCCAGTTTGCTGCAAGTTTTCCATCCCGGGCATTCTTATTTCCGATATCCGCTCTGCGTAATACCAAGTCACCTTTATCGAACGCTCGCGGTCTAACTTTGCGGTTATACTTAGCCGCCACCAGCTGCTTCGTTGCCAGATCTCGGCAGTGTGCCATCGTTCTCACTTCATCGATGAGGTCTAGCTCGGCTGCTAACTGCTCGTTGTTAGCGTGTTCTCCCTCTTCCATGACTTTGGCTTTCCTCCATGATGTTTGCCCAATTTCAACCGGGATCATGGCCTCGCATCCATATGTCATTCGGAAGGGTGTTTCCTGGGTCGAGGTTTGGACACTAGTTCGGTATCCCCAGAGTACCGGGTATAGTTCCTCGACCCAGTTACTTTCTGCATTACTCATCCTTTTCTTGAGCCCGTCAACAATGATTTTGTTGGCTGCCTCGGCTTGCCCGTTAGATTGCGGATGCTCTACCGAGGCGAAATGGTGCTTGATTTCGAGATCGGACATCAACCTCTGGAAACCTTGGTCGACGAATTGAGTACCGTTGTCAGTTACGATCTCGGCAGGAATCCCGAACCTTGCAACAATATTTCTTTCGAAGAATTTTTGTATTCGAGCAGCCGAGATGGTCGACAGTGGTTCGGCCTCGATCCACTTAGTGAAATAATCCACAGCCACCACAAGCCATTTCAGTTGCCCTGCGGCCGGTTTGAACGGTCCAAGGAGGTCCATACCCCACTTAAAGAATGGCCAAGGAGCCGTGATGGTTCTCAACTCGGTAGGAGGTGGCCAGAGGATCCGAGCATGTTTTTGGCAGCTTTCGCAAGTCCGTACGTGCTGTCCGGAGTCCGCAACCATTGTCGGCCAGTAGTATCCAGCCCTTAAGGCTTTCCGGGCTAACGCCTTTGCCCCCATGTGTTGTCCGTTTATCCCTTCGTGTATCTCCGACAGCACGTACTCGGCCTCTGCCTGGTTTAAACATCTCATCATTGGGGATTGAAGGCCTTTTCGGTAGAGCTGGTCATCGACCACCGTGTACATTAACGCGGTCCGTGCTATTTGCCTTGCTTCCCCGGGATCGTCCGGGCTAACTCCCTTTTCCAGGTAATTTAAGATTGGCTTTCGCCAGTCTTCTGCTGCCGCGATGACCATGATACACGTGGGTTCCTTGAGACTTTGTTGTATTACAGTCCGATTATTTCCCGGGTTCCTGGTGCTTGCTAATTTGGAGAGGATATCTGCCCTCGCATTTTCTCCCCTGGGTATGTGGGTGACTAGGACATCATCGAAGTCGGCCACTGCCTCTCTGACTTTCCCCAGATACTTAATTAGCAAGGGTCCCTTGGCCGTGTATGAACCGTTGATTTGGGCCGCGACTAGTTGAGAGTCGGTAGAGAGATGAACCCTCCTGGCCCCATTGTCTTTTGCCTGTGATAGCCCGGCTAATACAGCCTCATACTCGGCCTGATTATTGGACGTTCTGAAGTGTAATTGCAGGGAGTGTTCCATGGCGACTCCTTCCGGGCTTTCGACTATGATCCCGGCTCCACTTCCTTTGGCGTTTGAAGAGCCGTCTACAAATACTTTCCAAACGTCAAGGTCTGCTTTCGGGACTACCTCTGTTGGCACCAGTTCTGCAATGAAGTCGGCTAAAGCCTGGGACTTAATAGCACGCCGAGCTTCATATACTATGTCGAATTCGGATAGTTCGATTGCCCAACTCATCATTCTACCTGCTAAGTCAGGTTTGTGGAGTATTTGACGTATGGGCTGACTGGTTCGGACAATTATTTTATGCCCCTGGAAGTAAGGGCGTAATCTCCTCGCGGCAGTTAGGAGCGCAAAGGCCACCTTTTCCAACCTTTGATATCTTAGCTCCGAACTCTGCAAAGCCCGGCTTGTAAAGTAAATCGGTTTCTGTTCCCTCGAATCTTCTCTCACCAGGGCGGCACTTACCGCTTCTGGGGCCACGGATAGATATAATATCAAATCTTCCCCGGGCTCGGGTTTTGTCAGCACGGGTGGTGATGACAGGCATTTTTTGATCTTGTCAAACGCGGCTTCACACTCTGAGTTCCATTCTCCATGCCGTGCTTCCTTCTTCAATAACTTGAAGAAAGGAAGAGCATTTTCTGCCGATTTCGGTAAGAACCTTGTCAGCGCGGCCAGTCTGCCGGTCAACTGCTGTACTTCTTTTTTGTTTTTTGGGGCAGCCATATTGAGGACGGCCTGACATTTGTCCGGATTGACCTCAATCCCCCGGTTTGTCAACAGGAATCCGAGAAATTTACCCGCTGGTACCCCGAATGCACATTTAGCTGGGTTAAGTCGGATTCTGTGGGCCCGGAGCTTATCAAATGTTTCTTGCAAATCTTGGATGTGGTGGGATCGCTTAACTGACTTTACGATCATATCGTCAATGTAAACTTCGACGTTCCTGCCGAGTTGTGCCTCAAACACTTGATTCATCATCCTCTGGTAAGTAGCTCCTGCGTTCTTCAGCCCGAAAGGCATGACATTATAGCAGTAGTTTGCTTTTTCCGTGATAAAAGCTGTTTTCTCCTGGTCTTCAGGATGCATAGCTATTTGGTTGTAGCCGGAATACGCATCCATGAATGAGAGCAACTGGAAACCCGAGGAATTGTCCACCAGTTGGTCAATATTTGGCATGGGGTAAGCATCCTTGGGGCATGCTTTGTTGAGATCGGTGTAGTCGGTGCATACCCTCCATTTGCCATTTGGTTTCTTGACCATTACCACATTTGACAACCACGTGGTATACTGGATTTCCCTGATGAATCCCGCATCCAGCAGTTCTCTTACATGCTCGGTTAGGGCTTCCTGACGGTCCGGTGCAATCTTTCTTTTCTTCTGCGAGACCGGCGTATATCGTGGATTTATGGTCAATTTGTGACAGCAGAACGCCGGGTCGACTCCTGGTAACTCCGAAGGTTTCCAAGCGAATACGTCCTTGTTTCTCCATAACAGCTTTTTGAGCTCGCTTTTTTCTTGCTCGGCAAGTGCACTCCCGATCTGTGTTATTTGTCCGGGATCCTCTCCTAGTTGGTAGCCTGTGAGCTCTCCATCAGGCTCTGTTTTCATCATCTTTGCTTCTTCTCTTACATCCAACTCTACCATGTTGACCGAGCTCGGCGCAATTGGCGCTGACTTTCGAGTTCCTTTCTGCTGCGAGCTCGATGTTCCGGGTTCGTTGTTTTTAACTGTCGAGAAATAACATTGCCGGGATTCCTTCTGATCACCTCTGACGGTGACGACTTTATTGTTCCGACTTACCATTTTCAGCTTCTGATGCTTAGTTGATATGAGCATGTCCCAATTATGAATGGTTGGTCTGCCTAAGATTATATTGTAGGACGAAGGGAAATCTGCTACAATAAACTTGACTCGCTCAGTCTTGAAGGCTTCTTTAGAGCCCAAGGTCATTTTAAGTTCGATACACCCTTTGGGGTTTGTATCCTGTCCGTTGAACCCGATTAAGGTTGTCCTGCACGGCCTTAGATTCTCTGGGTCGAGGTCCATGCGCTTAAAGGCATCCCACAGGATGATATCCACCGCGCTGCCAGGATCGATGAATATCTTCTTTACACGGCATTTTCCCAGGAGGCCGGTTATGACCAGTCCGTCTTGATGACCCGGGATTACGTCCCTCAGATCTTCCTGAGTAAAGAACAGCTTAGGAGGCTCTTCTGTTTGTGATGGCTCCGGCTTGAAGGTCGGTCGTCCCCTGATGGTTAAGACTTCCCGGAGGTATTTCTTCCGCTGATTGGCCGTATCGCCGCCACCTCCGTAACCTCCACTAATGACATTGCAGTCAAACTCTGCTTCCGGGAACTCGTCCTCATTGTCGTGCTTTCTCCGGCCTTCGTCCGGCTTTCTCCTCTGGGAGACCGGGCTTGTACTCCGATCCGTCTGCTTGCGCTTGGCTTTCTGCCCTTGTGTTTTGATAACGTACTGACGTAATTTTCCATCTCGGATAAACTTTTCCACCGCATCTCTAAGGTCCCAGCACTCATCTGTTGTGTGCCCGGGTCCATTGTGGAATTCACAAAACCGTGTGTGGTCCAACTTTCCCTTATTATAAAGTGGTCGGGGTCGCTCCACCTTCCTCATCTCGGTCAGGGCTACCTCTCTCCATAACTGTGAACGAGGGACATTTATTGGAGTATATCTCTCATACTTCCCCTCATGCCTTTGTCCTCGTGTTTTCTGGTCCGAGTTACGGGGTCGGTCTCTTGATGCCCGGTCCTTCCCTTTCGGGGGTGGGCTTTTCTGTCTCTCTTTTCCCGGCGCGTTGGCTATTTGCATCTGTTCTATGTCCAGATACTTTTTGGCTCGTTTATGGAATTCTTCCAGCGTCTTGATCTCGCCAGATATGACCGATCTCCCCATTCTGGATTCGCTATCTAAGCCCGAGATGAGCAAGTGTACGTGGACGCTTTCCGTTAATCCCTGGATTTGTAATGCGGCAGCCTTGAAACGATCCAAATACTTCTGAAGGGTTTCACCGGGTTGCTGCTTGATTCTGTCCAGCGTGTAGACCGACCTGGGTTGCTTTTTGCTTGTCGCGAAATTCAGCAGGAACTTCTCGCTCAGGTTGTTGAAGTCGGTGATGGACTTGGGAGATAGAGTCCGGAACCAAATTTGGGCGGCTCCTCGTAACGTTGAGGTGAACAGCCTGGAAATGATTGGCCCCTTGAATCCTCGGACCAGCATCTCAGTGTCGAAAGTGTTCAAGTGTGTCTGGGGATCCTGACTTCCGTCGTACTTAGGGAGGTCGGATGTATTAAATTTCCTTGGGTACTCAGCTTCTGTAATTTCATCTGAGAACGGGCTGTTGTTTTGTCCTCCCTCCCCATACCACGTCTTGTACCTGTCGGAGTCTTGCGGAATTCCCTGATTGTCCGAGGTACGGCTGTCCTTCCTATGTGCCCGGGCTTGATCCTCCTGACTCGCGTCCTGGTGATTATTTTGCTGAGAATTTTTTGTTGAAGCTATTCGGCCTTGACCGGGATGATCCTCCTGTAGGGGATCAATAGTTTGGTGATTGGTTTCTTCGTCCTCATTCTGCTGACTGTCCTGGCGTTCCTCCTGAAGAGGGTCTTGTAAGTGTTTAAGAATTTGATTCATCACCTCGGTCATATGGTCAATCTTCTGGCTCTGAAGATTGTCGCGTTCTTCCACATTCTCGATCCGTTTCATCATTGACTCAGCAATGTTATGTAGGAGCCGTATGTCTGGGCTTCCAATCTGAAACTTTGAGGGACCAGCGTGGTTAGTATTTTCCAGCGTTTGGCCTGCTCGTCCATCCAGGTTTGAGTCCGGGGACTCCTCCATTTGTTCCTGATTAACGCCTTGAACGTCTTGCTGTTGGGTCTCGCTAAAATTTTGTTCCTGACCTTGCTCGTGTGCATGCGGGTGGCTTTTGCTTCTGGTATTAGCCATCACGGGTCACAGGAATAGGACTTTACAGTCCCCACAGACGGCGCCAATGATCCGGTGTAGATCACAAGTTGGGTTGGACTTGGCCCGGGGTGAAATCCCGGGGTCCTACGTACCACAGTGTGGATCAAAGTCCACGTAGTTCGAGGGTATACGACAGGCTAATGATAGCCAGAGGGGGTGGTGTGTGTGCTCTGTGTGAATAGAAAAGCTAGGGTTTCAGAAGTGTGTACCTTGTAAGGGGTTCACCCTATTTATAGGCGTACCTGTGCCTTATCTTACTCAGTTGGATTCATCCTTTATTTTAGGGATATCAAGATATGCGTTTTTGATAGATATTCTTGATACATAGGCAGTTATCATAACGATAGATATTTTGATAAAACCACTCCTATTTTCAAGGAAGCGGTTATGAGCATAACTGAAGTCATTTTGACTGGGCTCTTTAGTTATTGGGCTGGGCCCATTTATGAGATATCCGTAACACATATTATTATTGTGTTTAAGTATGTCACATAAAAGGTCTCACGTTGTTTAATGTATTAATCTTTACTTGATAATTTTATCCATATAATATATTCTTTACTTTAACAATCTTAATTATCACTTCATTAATTGATTTCTCATTCTTATCATATACTATTTCTTCTTTCTCAAACATTGTTGATGCATTTCCTACTTGACAACCTTATTACTTCCTCATTGATTTGCTTTATTATCTTAACATGGATCCATGACCTATAAAAAGGGACTTTAGGCTAAAGTTATGACTCTTGAACTGTCGTATTCTCTCCTCTCCTCTCATCGTCTACTTAATGAGTTCACTTTTTTTTTTTTTTGACTATTTTGTCATAATATAATGTTGCAGGAATTGAAGGGTGAAAAGTGTTGCCCTTTTATTAACCTTGTTTGATGAAGTATCTTCAAGAGACACTGTCATGGGATATGACTCGAACAATTTTTTTTCAGATGTTTTCAACAAACGCAAGCACTAAAAAGAAATACTATTTCAGTCTTTAATATATGATATATTTATCTAATTTGATTAGATTAAAAAAATTAACTGAGTTAAGTAATATGACATATATTTTTTAATACACCATAGTCACCTTTTTTTCCTTCATTTCCTTGCTTCCTTGATTATTATTGAAGAAGTATCGATAAAGGTAAATTAAAAAAAGATTGACAAATATAAAAATTATATCTTATATCTTAGACCAATATCAATTTTTTAAATATGTCTTATATTAAAGATGAGAAGGGGTAATATATATGTGTGGAAATTGTAGGAAATTATGAGAAATCTGGAAGAAATAAGTAGATGATTTGAATCGTGTCCGAGAACACTGTCTTATAGAGTTATTCCGCAACTACCGGTAAAAAAGAAGCGATAGTCCCCATGATCAAACAAATCCTTCTTGATTAAATGAAGGCGGCAGAACTAGTGGAAGATAAAGTGACTCAATAAGAGATTGTCGATGTTTTCTAATTGTCTTTTCAAATGGTGTCACGATTTAAGTATTTATAGACAATGAAGCAATATCTTTAAAAGGTGCCTTGAACATTACACATTTTTAATTAGAGAGTTATAACCATCTGTTACATTCATTAATCATGTTGATTCATGAACCAAAATAAATCTCTTAATTTATAAGAATATAACTTCTCAAAACGCATATAAGAATATAACTTCTCAAAACGCATCTTTTCATATAAACATATTCTATAATATTGAAAAGACTATTTTTCTGACACACCCATATGTAATATTTACAACAGAAATCATAGAAGAGATCTATTTCTATGAATATATCAGAGTTTTAGTACGAGCAAAGAAAATAAGGTTCCAACCTTGATAACAGTGTAAGAAAATTTTAAAGAAACCAACAATTTCATATAGAAGGGGCACAAGAAAAGGAAGAGAAATATGGTTTTCTCCAAATTCTTCACTGCCCCTCTCAATAAGTCAATACACATTCTTCTCTTTCTGAAGCCATCATCTCCGGCCTAAACTTTTGGTCCACTTCTATACCATTACTGTATCTGAATTAATATATATTTTTTTCCTTAGTTTCTAAGTTTTGTTCTTCTCCAAAACAATGCCAAGTAATCTTGATATTGAAGATCTAAAGTGGGATATAAAGGCTTCAATTTTAATAGAGCTACCAAATCACCTTTCACAAACTTCTAATGGCTTTGTAACTAACTGCACAACAATCTGATCAATAGACATTGAACTTGTGCTTTTTATCTTTCGGATCATGCAAAATTCTATGACAACCAGAGTTATCACTTTTGCTTCAGATCTCAATGCAAATTCTTTTTTTATACAATTTAAAACAAAGTTCATTACAACCACAGGAACTTTCAAAAATAGCTTTCTAATTGGGATTTATGATATACAACATGTGAGATGAATTTGGTCTCAATTTATGTGAATAAGCATTTTTAAAAGACATAAACATGATCCAAACAAACCTTCAAGATGAGTATATATAATTCAACGATGATAAAATTAGAAGAATATTTTGTAACATCCTCTATCTAAACCAAAATCACATATATAAAATAATGTATTCAAAGATAAAAATAAATCACATCTCCTAAAATTGAGGGATATGTTACAGAAAGGAAATATGATTACTTAACTAAATTATAATTATTACTCAATCAAAGAATTATGAAGAAATATAAATAAAAGAAAGTATGAAATAATCAACAATAAATTATATGTATTAATTAATAGATCCCAACCGATCTGATGAGTCTTTTAAGTATTCCAAGTTTTTAAAAGTAAATTTGATTAATTGATTGATTTTTGGTTCTTATGATTCATTCGCAGGTGATAGGGCATATAGAATTTTGGTTTATCCGGGGATGAACATTTGAAACAACTTGACACTCTGCCAACTGGTTTACTAGGTGTTTAAAAGGGAAAAAAAATTAATCCTTTCATTCTTAGATACGAGAACTGCGAAGAGAGATAACTATCTCTATTGATATCCATCTTCAAAAATTAAAAGTAATTCTAATGATAGAGACAGTAAATTGAGAGTAAATGAAGAAGTAAGTCAATGGAAACAGCCCTCCCTTAACAAGAAGTTTATTTTAGTCATAAGTATATTTTTATCTCTAAAATATCCATTTTGATTGTAGATAATAATAAGGGGTTTCTAATAATAAATAGTCTCATTGTATATCATTAAAGAGAAAAGTTTTCCATCAATTCTTACAGGGAAAATGGATGGATATCTCCAATGAAAAAGGATTTTTTTTTTGAAGTTCCAACTTTCAACATTAATGTATTTTGAGACGAAAGTATTTTTGTTGTTTTTTGGCCAATGAAAATATTTTTATTTATTAAATTAATAATAATAAAAAAAAATATATATATATATATATATATATATTTTCATTTTGATTTTAATTTATATTTAAATATTTTATTATAATTATAAATTTAATGAAGTTAGGGAAATTGGAGATATGTCTCTCCAAAACAAAACCCATTGGTCAAACATTTGGAACGCAATCTAGCTACGTGTCAAGATATTACTCGTCCGATTCCTTCAAGTCGTGCACCCTCACCTGCGTTCAAAAAACTTCAAATCGTCACGCCCTGAATAATCCTAAGATTAGAGTTCTTTTTTTCTGCCTCCTTTTCCCTTGAATTTCAAGTTTTTGTTTTTACTTTTTTTTTTGTTTTTGTTTTTTTTTTTGCGCTGGCCGATGAAGTTTAAGTTATTGAACCCCGACCCAAATCCCTATTCCCAAGTCCCTTGACTCCAAAAGCCTCCGTGGACCGTCGCGTCGTCTGAATCGCAATACTCATAACTTCTCACTGAGCTGAACAACCATCCTACTGTCTCCATCGCATCCTCCGAGGGTGTGAGAGTGACAAAGACTCGTCCTTTTCTTCCTTTTATTTGTTTTTTTTGGGGTATTGTCCAGGTTCTCTGTATAGCCTTCTTTTTCTTCACCCTTCAGATTCCCTAGGTTGAACATATACCTGGTTCGATTCCTCTCAAGCCTTTGTTCCGAACGAAACCCCTTCTCTCTCCTCACCCACTCTCTCTCTCTAACTCATTTTTCTCCCCTTTATGATTTTCGAGATTTCTGTGTCTTCCTCACTGTTCATCTCCAATGGATTTGCAACTTTCTGTGGTAAAGGTAGTAAAAATTTCGCAGGAACTTACTCATTTCATGTTATTTTCTGGAATCTAATCTCTCATGGATTTTGGATGTGTTTTCAGGGAGCAAAAGTGCTTATGGTTGGAGCTGGTGGAATTGGTTGCGAGCTGCTGAAAACTCTCGCGCTCTCGGGTTTTCAGGACATACATATTGTGAGTTCATATTTATGATTTTCAAGTTAGAAAATTTCTTCCTTCTTATTCTCTTAACCCTTTTTTCAAGAAGGGTTTATGGTATATTCTTAATTAGTGCTCTCGCTAGGGTTTTCATGCACAGAGGTTTACTCAATTTTTCAGAACTGAGTCTTATGTGTGGTGGCCCGATGGATTTTCCCTTTTCTTTCTTAAAAAATTGTGGCTCCTATAACTCTCCAGTTGAAATAAATCGTGCATGAGTAATGGTTCTCCCAAGTTTTCGTTCAATTATAACATTAAGCATGATTATTTTTTTTTCTTTCGGTTGCCTGGTTTATGTTAGTAAAGTATGAGAGAGAGAGATGAGGGATTGATGTATGCTATCGTAACTTGTGGTGAAAAAGATGATGGACTGTTGATTGTTTTTGAAATCACTGAAATATGCTCACGGTAAATGTGCCCCAATGTGATTTAGTTGGATTTAGTGATTGTGCATTTTCATATCCTCTTAGTTACTGGGGTGTTCTATCCTTTTATTATTTTGTCTATAAACAGACTCTCCTCTGCGTGTATTCTCTTGGATGCCCTTGGGGAAGGAGTGGGGAAGTTTCGATTGCAATGCTCCATTTAATGCATCTTTTATATGATTTCTATGTTTTTAGACTATGTGCTATAACATTTCAATTCTCCTCTTTTATTTCCAATATACAGATTGACATGGACACTATAGAAGTCAGTAACCTGAACAGACAATTTTTATTCCGACAGTCCCATGTTGGGCAATCTAAGTCTAAAGTAAGTTTCTGCAGTCATTATTGCAAAGTGGTTTGGTTTTATTTTTTTGCACAGGCAACCTAATGGTGTGTTGACTCAGGTTGCTAGGGATGCTGTCTTAAAATTTAGGCCTCACATAAGCATTAAATCATACCATGCAAATGTCAAAGATCCCGAGTTCAATGTGGAGTTCTTTAAGCAATTTAATGTTGTTTTGAATGGACTTGACAATCTAGATGCGCGAAGGCATGTGAATCGCTTATGCTTGGCAGCTAATGTTCCATTGGTTGAAAGTGGAACGACTGGATTCCTTGGACAGGTGTTATTTTTTTAAAATATAGATGGGCTTCTTGACAAGTCATGTTTATTTCCTTTGGCAGTTAAAGTTGTAGTGTCATCCTATTCACTACTTTTTGTTAACATTCATATGTTTTTGCCTCATTTGTGCTCAAGAGCATCTCTGTCTATTCTAGTTCTGTTCTCAAAAATCCAATTTCCATTGTCTTTCTGAGCAATTCTTGTTAGTTACCGCCAACAGAGGACAAGATAACATTCTGAGGTTTTGTAAATAAAAGTCATGTTTAGCCTTTTTAACTGTTGACACTTAAATTCATTATTTTTTAGGGTGCAGAGTCCCAGAATTCGAGGATTTGTTTTTTTGGGTGTTTGCCAATGTCGCAAGACCTGTTGTATGCCAACTTAACCTACTTGGAAAATATGCTTTTGAAACTTGTTCGGTTATAAAATTTTAAAAATTTTCTGGATCCACTTGATGTAGCATGCAATTTTATGTCCAACAACTGTGATAGTCTCAGTGGCATTTTATCCATAATTTTTGTGATATTATTTTAACGAAATGCAGGTCACTGTACATGTCAAGGGAAGAACAGAGTGCTATGAGTGTCAGCCTAAACCAGCTCCCAAGACATATCCAGTTTGTACTATCACAAGTACTCCCTCAAAGGTATTAGTTTATTTTTCTTTTTGGTTAGCTTTTTACCTTATTCCATACATATATTGACTTCATCTGCTTCTTTGGGTAATGGTAGTCATCATCTTTTGTTGGGTTTGTAATTGTATGAATCTAGGGAAAAAGTAGGCTTGTAAAAATTCATGCTGAAGGAGCTTCAGCTATCTTGATACTTACAAGAGACACACACACACACACGTGTAAAAGATATTAGATTGTGTTACTAATTTAATTTTTCTTAATTTGATTTTTTGGGAAGTATTGTTAGATGACATGATTATTAGGTAGATGCAGTTCAGAATATTCATGGTATTGTTGAATTTTGATGGTTTTTATATACTTAATAAATGCATGAATTTGTTACAATCTGTTTTTTTAATCCTTGGCAATAAATTCTAAGCCTTTATTGTTTTTGCTTCCCCCACAGTTCATTCACTGTATTGTTTGGGCCAAAGATCTGCTTTTTGCTAAGTTGTTTGGAGATAAGAATCAGGAAAACGATTTAAACATACGATCTAGCAATGGTGCCAGCTCATCAGAAAATGTAGTTGATGTATTTGAACGTAGGGAAGGCGAAGACATAGATGAGTATGGAAGGAGAATATTTGATCATGTATTTGGTTACAACATTGAATTAGCTTTGTCCAATGAGGAGACATGGAAAAATCGCAATAAACCAAAGCCTATTTATAGTAAGGATGTTCTGTCTGATGAACTGACTCAGCAGAATGGAAATGTGGTCCAAGATTCTGCAACTGATGATGGGTTGTCAGTGTCCGCCATGGCATCTTTGGGAATGAAGAATCCTCAGGATATTTGGAGTCTTTCTGAGAACTCTAGAATATTTTTTGAAAGTCTGAGGCTATTTTTCGTGAAGAGGGGAAAGGTCTGTTTTTCACTTTCAGGTTTATGGTGTAGTGATCACTTATCACCTCAAATTTTATATATTTAAGTGGCACTTAACTTTTTTCTCCCTTTCTGGTGCATTTTTTTCTGTGTTTTTGAGCAGGAGATTGGCAACCTAAGCTTTGACAAAGATGATCAGCTTGCAGTTGAATTTGTTACCGCAGCCGCTAACATACGTGCTGCTTCATTTGGCATCCCACTGCATAGCCTTTTTGAAGCTAAAGGTATTGCCGGTAACATCGTGCATGCTGTTGCGACAACCAATGCAATTATTGCTGGTCTAATTGTCATTGAAGCAATTAAGGTGCTGAAAAATGACTTAAAAAGTTATAGGTATGATGATATTTCTCTCCCTTCTGTTTGGTGCCCTGCTTTCCCAGTTTCCTTAGTGATCTTTGGCATGTTCACACAACAAAAATGGAAATGAAGTGGCTTTTTTTAAATGTTTACTATACCAAATGTTTAGATTGGGCATCAAGAACTAGTAGTGACAAATGAACCCTTGACACAGAATGCTGCAAGTGTTCTGGTGAAGAAAATAGTTTTTACTATCATCATTATGCCAGTTCTGAGTTAGATAATTTATGCCATTTTACTTGCATTTTGAACCTGGCAGGATTACTATTCTTGTCTAGTTTAATGCAGTGCATATGGCGTAGATAAAAACAGGTTACTTGATTAGCAATTCAAAGAGCATGTGAACGTCTGCTCTGTATTTTATTTGTGCTCTTGTATGTAATCAGTAACCCCCTTTTTATTGACTAATATGTAACTTTAAACATGTTCCTTATATTGATTTATAAATCTGATTTAATAATTTTGTAGAATGACATATTGCCTGGAACATCCAACAAGAAAGATGCTGCTCATGCCAGTGGAACCATTTGAACCTAATGAATCTTGTTATGTTTGTTCTGAGGTGTGTGAAATATGTCCTTCTCTCATTATATGCCTTAATGACTGCAAGCTGCAAAAAATGACTACCCATGCCCTGTATGTGTTATTGCCAGACGCCTCTACTGCTTGAGATAAACACACATCGTTCAAAGTTGAAGGACTTTGTAGAGAAGATTGTCAAGGCAAAGCTGGGGATGAACTTGCCGATAATAATGCAAGGTTCGAACCTCCTTTTTGAGGCTGGCGATGATCTTGATGAAGACATGATCGCAAATTATGAAGCCAATCTTGAAAAGGTATCTTCTAGCAAGCAAACTGTTTACAAATTTGCTTGTTACATTGCGTTTATCATTTTTCTTCCCATTTGTAGGTGCTAGCTGAGCTTCCTTCTCCTGTAACGAGTGGTACAATGCTTACCGTTGAGGATCTTCTACAGGAATTTACTTGCAATATCAACATCAAGCATAGGTAGTTCCTCATCTTATCTAATGCTAAAGTAGATTTCTAACTTGATTAGCTCTTAGTAAGAAATTTCAGGTTTCCCTTTTTCTCTTCCACGTCATTTACTTTTTCAGGTTTATTAGTTGAGTTACTTTGTTTTCTTCACAGGGAGGAGTTCGACGAAGAGAAAGAGCCTGATGGAATGCTGCTTTCAGGATGGACTCAACCTGTGTCAGCATCGGAAAAGGAAAAAGAAGACAAGTCAATCAACAATGGCGCTAACTCGTCAGATAAAACTATTGAAGCTACGGAAGATGAGACAGGTGTTGGGGCAAAGAAGCGAAGAATCTCTGAGACATCAGAAGTTGCCGCAAATGCTGCTGCTGATGAAACAAACCACAAGCAATATCAAGTAATTGACGATGAAGATGATCTCGTCATGCTTGATGGGAACTCTGACGCCGTCAATAAAAGGAAAAGATTGCAGTAGAGTAGACAACGTGTGAAGTAAAAAATGTGGATGATTTCCGTCATCCTAGTTTTGTATCTGTAGGGGAGATTTGGTGATTCTTCTTTTGACTGTTGTTATTAACAGGGCTGCATAGCCACATTATTTAGCTTTTTGTTTGAGATAGATTACGTTTGTTCTCCAGGATTCTTCACAAATTGTAGCAGCCATGTCTACTCCCTCTTCTTAACTTAGATAACTGACATCATTTTGACCCTCACATCAAAATCAGTGGAAATTGTTTTGCTGTTTTGCAGCCTATGTAATACTATAGTCATCATGTATTGCAAATTTAGCTTTTGGGTTATGACATCTGTGTTGGCATCGCAGTCATAAACTTGGCCTTTCCGTGGTTGGAAGATAATCCCACATTGGTCACGTCTGAGATTCATCCACAAATGAGGGTATTTATTTATGTACATATAGATAATGGACATGCAAAATTGAGGACACAGCTGTGAACTACTAGGGCGTTTCTATAAATTTAATAAAGTTTGTGGGGGTCAAAACTATGATGTTATACATTAGCGTAATGGAAAATAGGAACATACAAAATGGTTTTTGGGATCTAGGCATTAACGCAAGGGGTGGCAAACTGGGCACAACTAGTTTCCCTTCGGCATGCAAAAGGAGGAAGATTGTTAACGTCGTCCCCGTCCTCTTTGCCGCCGCAGCCACCATTTTCAGCTTCTGAATGTTTCTTCCTTTTCTTGTTGACGTTATATTTCGGTTTCTTCAAATCCTCCAAGCATTGCACATCTGCTATACATGTGAATGATCTTGCTTTCCCAGAATAATACCTTGATAATCCTCTCCTGCACTCTCATCACAAAAAAAGCTAATAATAATAAACTCATCACAGTCAATCTTCCTTCAAAATCTGTCATAAAAGATGGAATTTTCGTCTGTTTTTACTTATGAATAGTTGTTATAGGAGGAAAACAAAGATGTAGTAAAAGAAGAAAGTTACCTTTGTGGAGCACTGGTTCCGAGGGAACCCATGTTGAAGATGAGTTGATTGATTTCTTGCTCCATTTTGGCCGAGAGAGGAACAAAAAAAACACAGAACGGTGTTGCTCACAAGATTATAGATATCCTATCAACACTCTTATATAACATAAGCCAAGTGGATAATATTAGGTTTGGTGAAGCATAATTAAGGATATCGATAAATCTGGCTTCGTTTTAGACCTTATGTTTAATATAGACACTGTCACCCTCATCTACTTTCTCTCCTCATCGTTCAACATACTTCCGTTTTCAGCCATATAAAAAATTATTAGAGACCAATTATTTATAAATCAAGCGATTCATCTTAATTCTTGGGCAAGTCGTAAAAAAGATAGCACACGAGGGGTATAATCAATATGGATATTAAAATATAAAGTTTTTTAAAATATTGTATTAATTATAAATAGTTACTCATATTGAGTATGGCACAATCCTTTTTTCTCTTTCTTAAAATATTTTATTTTTCTCCCACAAATATTCCTTCGCTATTTTATAAACACATTTCAACTAATACTCCCTCTAGTCCTAATTATAGGACAACATTTGGGAGTTAGTTTTAGTCCT
Organism: Acacia confusa; assembly: GCA_037074495.1. Lineage (NCBI taxonomy): Eukaryota > Viridiplantae > Streptophyta > Magnoliopsida > Fabales > Fabaceae > Acacia > Acacia confusa. Next base: position 36,508,940 of record CM073502.1, on the reverse strand, counting down.
AATTATAGGACAAAATTTAAATTTTTGTTAATTTCTTTCTAAAACACCCATATTTTATTCTCTTAAGTGTGTTTGGTTTTTAGTAAGTAAATATATTTAGGTGCATAGAATTTTCCAATCAATAAAACTCTTAAATTATTGAATTTTAATTTTGTTTATCGATGAGTTGACGTTAATTTACCTATATCTCTGTGTGTGTGTTTGTTTGTGTATATACGTGTGTCTATATATATGTGCTTACATACTCACACACTTATATGTATGTATGTATATTTATATATGAATACACACACATATCGACATACACACACATTATATGTGTGTGTTTGTTTGTTTATGTATATACGTGTGTGTCTATATATATGTGCGTACATATTCACACACTTGTATGTATGTATGTATATATATTTATATATGAATACACACACATATCGACATATACACACATTATGTGTGTGTGTGTGTTTGTTTGTTTATGTATATACGTGTGTATCTATATATGCGTGCATACATACTCATACACTTACATGTATGTGTGTGTATGGGGCTGTGTATACATGTGTGTATGTGTGTTAGGGGGGTCGTATTTGTGTGTAGACATATGTTATATCTATGGGGTGTATGTGTATTTTTTGGGAGGGGGGGTGAGAGGAGTGTAGACATGTGTGCGCGCGCGCGCGTACACACACACACACACACACACACACACACATATATATATATATAGCAAGACTATTATTTCAATTAGAAAACATGAAAAAGAAGATTCTAAGTCAGGGAGATATGTTAATGTCATTGAAAATTTATATAAAAGCATTTTAGAAAAATGAGTAAACTTAACTAATTTAACTCCCCTCCTTAATCTCCCCAAAATCAGTTAAATATGTCTTATAATTAGGACTAGAGGAAATAGTAACTATGAAAAGTATGAGTTATATATAAGTATTCAATTTTTTTTTTCAATATATGCAGCGCATGGAGAAAAATATTTAGTTGACATCTAAATCCTCAGCAAGATGGGAAGCTTTTTATGGAGTTATTTATCAATATGGATTATAATTGAAATGTTAGATTAACAATTATTATTATGGAAAATTGCGGATAAATTCCATTTCCCAAATTAATTGGGGAATGGTACCTGAAATGTGTTAAGTTAGAGGTCTCATTCCTCAATTAATTTGTCAAATAGGGATGTATCCTCAAATTTCCCATGCATATTTCCTTTTCCATATATAAAAAGAAGTTTAAATGAGTTGAGTCCCGAGGTTCACTAGGGCTAAGACATAGCTTCGGATTCAAAGAATGCTTACAAAACTATTTACAAACCATCCACTAACAAAGTCCTCACATAAGTGGGATTCGCACTCATTACATTTATTATTATGGATCAACTCTTTTACCAACTCAACCATTTATTTTTTCTCGTGCATATTTCTTATCCAAAGCATTTTTTTTCCTTATTTAATAAAAGCACCGCAAAATTATTACTACCTTCTATTTCTTAATATAAGATATATTTTTCAGTACAAACTAAATCTTATATTAAAAAGAAAAGAAAGTATCGTGTTTACACCCACGAATTCAAGTCCTTTATAATCGATATTAATCACACACGATTGGTTACATTTTGGCAAGTTCGATCGATGGGATCCAAGCGTGGTCACTGCTGAATTAATCAAACCCTTGTGCAGGATTTTCAATTGACTCCTCCATGACAATTTTGAAAATCAGTTTTACTGATCCTTTGTTTTAATTTTCTGATGAAATAGATCTTTTGTATTGAATCATATATAGATTGATTGATTAATTATTATTTTTCACATTAATTCTATCATTGACATGATTAGTTCATATGTGGCATTGCAAAATTGATGAAAGGAATTCGTCGTCTCCTATAACCTCGAAAAATTAGCAAATTTTGGTAGAAAAAAATTAAGATAAAATAATCAAATACTACCTCTCAATGAAACCCAACAATATATTTAAATCAGACTTATACATTACTACTAGATATAAAAAATATGTTTTTTCCATTTATAGAATTTCTAGTCTAGTTGTCTATATATGTACACAGGAAATCTGAATGTTTAAGGAACTTTTTCGTGCTACACCTGTGCAACTCATTGATAGGACTATTATAAAACTACAGCTCAATTATATAAAATAAAATTGATTTATGATGTGCCACACACACACACACCACATATTACATTTAATCAGTAAAGAATTAATCATATTACAAGTGTTTGCCACCATGATTTAGGGCCCGTATGGCAAGGCGGTGGGGGCTAAAAAACACGGTAAAAAAGGAAAAAGTACCGTGAGAGTAAAATGAGGTGTTTGGGTTGGCATTTTTTAAAATGAGCTTTTAGGTCAAAACCTATTTTTAAGAAAAAAAAAACCACTAAAACCTACTTTTCATAGCATAAATGGGTTTTTACCACCATCAATCTAAATATAAATCACATTTAAAATATAACTTTTATCCAATGTTATCAGACTCGGACCGGTCATCGACCCAGTCGGGGTATTGGGTCAATGGGTCACTGGTTGAACTGCATAACTATGACCTGATCTCGAAAATCATACTATATTTATAAATTATACAACCATACTTATAAATATATATAAAAAATGAGTTTACAAAATAAAAGTATGTAAAACATTTTTACAAATTTAAAACATGAATAACCCAATTAACTAGGAGCAAAATTAAAGGATCAATGGGTCAAATCGGAGTCAAACTCGAGTTAAACCGGACCAAACCGGTGAGAAATTATTTTTTTTTCTTATATTGTCCATTTTTCATGTTTAAAAAAAATGTAAAAAACAGTCAGCCATTAACCTTCTTTTGATGAGATATGACCACAATGCATCAGTTTGTGCTGGAAAATTGTTGGGAATAGTAAGGGAGTAGTTTTCTAAAAATGGGTTAAGATGCAAAAATACACACGAACTTTGTCTCCATGAGCGTCTAGCACCACATGGTTTTTTTTTATACAAAAATACACGCGTGGTTACGTTTAAGGAGAAAAAGTCACACGGGTTGTTAGTTGACCAATGTTGACTGTTAACTTGGACGGAAATAAACAGTAACTCCGCTGAAATTACCATTTTACCCTTATTTTTAAGCTGAAATTACCATTTTGCCCCTAGTTTTAAATATTTTTTAAGAAAATAAATCTAAACTAAACCTTTCCCCGCCGGTGGACCCCACCACCAGCCACATCACTGTCGACGGCCGCCCTCCCCACCGCCAGCCATCTCAGGCGACTTTTTTTTTTTAATATTTTAAAAACTAAGGTTTTAAATAATTTTTTTTAAAAAAATAAAATTAAAATAAACCAGCAGGGAAGGGTTTATTTAAGTGTTTTTTTTTTAAAAAAAATATTCAAAACCCTATTTTTTAATTTTTTTTTTAAAGAAAAGTCGTCAGAGGTGATCGGCGGTGGTGTGGCCGGTGGTCAGGCCCACCAGGGGGAAGAGTTTATTTTGGTGTTTTTTTTTAAAAAAAATATTTAAAACATTAGTTTTCAAAATTAAAAAAAAAATGGTCGCCAGAGGTGGCTGTTGGTCGCCAGCAGTAGCCGGATGTGGCCTCCGGTCTCCGGTGGCGGCCGGCGGTGCGGAGGGCTGCCGTCAGCTGTGGTGTCGTCCACCGGCGAGGAAGGGTTTATTTTAGTTTTATTTTTTAAAAAAATTATTTAAAACCTTAGTTTTAAAATTTAAAAAAAAAAAATCGCCGGCGATGGTGTGGTTAATGATGTGGCCCACCGGCGGGGAAAAAGTTTATTTTAGTTTTATTTTAAATAAAAAATTATTTAAAACTAGAGGCAAAATGGTAATTTCAGTAGAGTTACTTTTCATTTCCATCTAAGTTAACGGTCAACGTTGGTCAACTAACGGCCCGTGTGACTTTTGCTCCTGAAACGTAACCACATGTGTATGTTTGCACACAAAAAAAACATGTGGTGCTGGACTCTCCTAGGGATAAAGTTTATGTGTATTGTTGCTCCTTAACCCCATTTTAAAAGAGAAAGAAATGGACGGCTAAGAGAAAGAAAGAAAAAAAGAAAGGAAAAATTGCATGGGAAATGAGGTAAAATGATTAAATGCCTTGGGAGGAAGAAAAGTTGGCATTTTATTGATCAATCCTTTTTATCCAACGGTTTATAAAGAGAAAAGTAACTTTTCACTGATTACACCTTTTATCCAACGGAAATTTGAGGTAATAAGCAAATAAATGTAAGTGTCTCTCTTATTATTATCAGAACATCTTCCCTTCCAACTCTCATAAGTTTGAATATGTTGTCTTGCTGTAAATCAGAAACACTCATCGTCTTGCTCCCTCTTGTAGGGGTTTGCCTCCGCCATAGCTGCTGCACCATAAGTCTCTTTCTGTTCAATAGAGACACGGAGTTCACAGGTTCATTTCAGATCTCTCTCACACCCTCTTCAAACTTCAGTGTTTAGATCTCTCTCACCCTCTTCATGCTCTTGAGATCTCTCTCACCCTCCTCATGATCTTCATACCCACCTTCTTCTTCCACCATCTGCTAATCGAATCATTTTTTTTAAAAAAAAAAAATTCCTTCGACTCAGCCGATTCGTCGATTTTATCCAAAATCAGCAGTCGAACCGATTCAAAACCGTTTTTTACGCATATAAGATCCTATTACCGGCTCGGACCGGTTGGGTGACCGGTTCACCGGTTTTCGGGTCAACCCGGCCGGTCCGAGCCAGTTTTGATAACACTACTTTTATCCTATCTTAAGTTTGCAAAAGTCATATTAAAAAATAATAATACTTTTGCCACCGCTAATCCATCGTTCAATCATATACAATCAACCATGTAAGAGGAAAAGAATATACTATATAAGAGCAACAAGGAACAAGTTTCGGTGTCTATCTTTTGGATATGTACCATTTGTCCATCCCATTTGAATGATTTAGATTTAATTTTTTAAAATTGGTGATAATTGAATAAAAAAATCATTTTTTGAAAAAATGTTAGAAAAGAGATTCTCTTGGTTTTATATTTTCTACCCATTAAAATAATTTTTTTTAAGAAAATAAAAAGTATAAGTAATCTAATCTTGATCATTCAGATAGGATAAGCAAATGGTGATTATCCAAAGGATAGATGTCAAAATTGGTTCAGGAGCAGCAGAGAGAGTGAAGAGAGAAAATGGTAGAACACAAATATACAATAACACACATTATTATACAACCTAAAATTAATCTTAGAAACTAATTGATGAATTAAACCTTAAAAAAAACACTTATAAAGTTATAATACAACCAAATTGTCTTCATGGCTCTTTCCAAATCCAAATACTTAATCCCCTCCATCCCTCCACGTGCTTCATAACAATGCTTCCTCATCATAAACCCAGCAATATATGTTTCTTCAATTGTCAGATTCCAACCCCATAAACATATTAATAAATGACTATTATTGATCCATCGAGCATAGTACACATCATTGATTTTGTGGGATGATAATATCAGATCAAACAATTCACAAATGAAATTGCAATAAGCCCTTTTGTTTTAATTAACTATATAGTTTCACCTGCCACTGAGGTTATTAGCAAATTGGGCAAACACTGAAGTTCCTGAATCATTATCGAGGGGCTTATTTTCCGGCACGGCAGCGGGATTACTAACGGTACTAGGTGCTTGTTCCGAGGTGGTTATTATCATTGGGGAGGTACCGGGAGGAAGAGAATGATTCGCCGGCGGTGTTGTTGTCGCAGCAGTAGTGGAAGAAGCCGGTGGCGGCAAAGGGTCGGCGGCGACATCATCAGATTTTCCTTGCATGTAAGCTTCTTGAAGCTGCAAAGCATATTCCAAATTCCACAATACATCCCCCATGGAAGGCCTATCAACTCCATAATCAGCCAAACACTTCTCAGCTGCTTCAGCAAACTTGTTCATCGATTCTGGGCAAATTGTACTCACAAGTAGAGGATCTATAATCTTCTCAAGCAACCCTTTTCTCTTCCATTGCATTGCCCAATCAGCCAAGTTCACTTGTTCTCTTGGTAACTGAGGGTTCAAAGGTGCCCTAGCGCACAATGTCTCCAACAATACTACCCCAAAAGAGTAAACATCTGATTTATCTGTTAATTGCTGCCTCCTGAAGTACTCTGGGTCTAAATACCCAAAACTACCCTTCACCGCCGTGCTGACGTGGCCTTGCCCTATTGGTGCATCCTTGGAGAGTCCAAAATCAGATACCTTGGCCGTGAAGTTATCGTCCAGGAGGATGTTGGTGGTCTTGACGTCGCGGTGGATGATGCCTTGGGCGGTTCCAGTGTGGAGATAGTGAAGTCCACGCGCCGAGCCGATGCAGATTTCGAGCCTTTGCTTCCATGAGAGAGGAGTACGGTTCTTGCCGTAGAGATGGTCTCTGAAAGGGCCGTTTAACATGTATTCATAGACTAAGATCATCTCGTCATTCTCGTCGCAGTATCCGATGAGAGAGACAAGGTGTCTGTGTCGTAGCTTGGAGAGCATTTGAATCTCTGTTTGGAACTCGTTGATTCCTTGTTCCGATTGTGGGTTTCCTCTTTTGACGGCAACTTTTGTTCCTTCGTCGATGATTCCCAGGTAGACGTTACCGAAGCCGCCAACTCCGATAATGGCTTTAGAGTCCCAGTTCTTTGTGGCTTCTTGTAGCTCTGCGAAGGAGAAGTATCGGCCCAACCCCATTGATGAAGAGTTAAAGGTGCTTTTGTGTGACCCCATTGAGCTTTTCGTGAAGCTATTATCACCTGCATCAACCAAAGCAACTCATTTACCAATTCATTTAAATAATTGATGCTTGAATAAGAGAGGCACGTGGTGATCCGACCTGCATGAAGAGGAAGCAACCATGAAGAGAAGCTGTTTCTCCTTTGCCAATCTTGAGGTCTCTTGTGCCACTTCACCACCATCGCCCCCAGCCCCACAAACGCTCCAAACATCATAGCAAACCCAACGGCCGCCACCGTCCCCCGGTTCGTACCGCCGCCGCCACTGCTCTGACCGTCCACCCCGAATTCTCCGTCCAAGCTGTTCACCGTATTGCTTATCTTCATCACTTCAATTCCATTCACTATTGCATTCACGTCACCACTGTCTGACTGCGCCGGACCCACCTGAATCGAAAGCCCCTGCCCCATCAACGACGCGTTCACCACAATATCCTTATAAAACGGCGTCGTTAAAGCTCCTGTCAAGGCCGACAAATCGAGACTAGCAACCGCCATCTTCTGATTTACATACACATTAAAGTAAAGCTGGTTAAGGCTTTCACTTACAATGTCGCAGAAATGGAGTCTTATGAGGTAACTAAAAGCAGTATCAACGTCAAATTTCCACGAGACATTAAACTTGGGTTGGTTCACTTGTGCGTCGGCCATTTCTGTGGCTGAAGCATATACAGTTTGTGGGGCTATTAGAGCAGACATGGTGGGTTGGTTTTGGGGGAATTTAATGACATTTGTGGCAACCGAAACACTTTTTGCCAAGTTCTTGTTCGTGAGAAAACCCTCATCGGAAACCCAAGTTCTTCCCAGAGTGTCATTCGCCGACGTGATCAGAGGACCTCCATTGTTGACTCTGTAAACTGCTTGAAAGGCATAGTTTGAGAGACCTGAGAATTCACCTACAGGGAACAGAGCCGCACCGGTGTCGGAGATCAAACTGTCGGGGGCCGATACAACTTCGATGGCGTTAATGAAAGCAGCAGAATTCTTAAGGGGCGAGAAGGTCAAGGATAAGAGACTGTCGGTTGCATTTATTAGGTACTCTTTAACAATAGGGTTATCGCTGTTGTTGAAGTTAAAATTATGAAGGAGAACAAATTTTTGTGTCCTAACAGAGAAAGTGGCTTTTTGGAGATCAAAAGTATCGGTTTTGACAGGGAAGAAATGGAGGCGAATCCAATGAAAACCGGGTTGGGTTAAATGGAAAGAGTACTTAGCTTCCTGCATGAAAATTCTGCAACTAGAATATACAGGGGAAGGAACATTAGCTTTACTATCTGTGGCTTTGTACTCGTCACTGGCATTCAAGTAGGTGAGAGATTCTTTGTCGGATTTGAATATTCGTCCGTCTGGGGCGGTGGCCGGAGAATCCGCGCCACAATCGATGAGGATGTTGTCTTTTGGGGAGAATCTGGAGGAGGAGGAGGAGGTGGTGGTGGTTTGTGAGGAGGCAAGGGTTAATAAGGAGGAAGAGAAAGCCGAGAGAATAATAAGGAAGAGGAAGGTGGTGGTGGTGGGGGAAGCCATGGACGTAGAAAATGAAGGAGACGACGAAGATTGAGGCTTGAGCAGCTGTGTTTTTTTATCTAAATCTTCTCCATAACCAAACCTCCTGGTGGTGGGAGGAGGAGGTTTGAGGTTGGAATAAGGGGAAGCAAAACAAAGCATGAAAAATGCTTCTCTTTCTCTGTCTCATACAGAGGATTTTTGCTATTTTCCTGAGGTTTTAGTTAGGAAGGAGGATGAGATGTTTAATTCGATTCCCCAATAATAAGGAACCGAATGTGGGGCTCGCAGCTTTTTGGTGGCTCTTGGATTATTTATGGGGTGTTCTTGTTTAATTTTGATTTTGGTTTGAACGAGTCAAAGTCAAACATTACTTTGTCTTCTTCCTCAATCCCCTCGACATCTGACTCTTGCTCATTTTGTCTTTACTTGTTTCTATTTCATTCTACACTTTACACAACGTGTCATGCATGCACAGAGAAATCAATCTTCATTCTCCAAACAAATTAAACTCGGAGCAGCTAACTGTCTAAGTGGCCCTTTATTATTGTTTTTACCTTTTCTTTTTTCGTGGCGTTTTGTGTGAAAATGTTTGTTTTATTAAACTAGTGACTTTTGTTGTATTCTTGTTTTATATTTTTAGATATATACCATAATTAGCAACTCTTTGCTATATTTTATCAATTAAAACGTTATTTTTCATTTACACAGTTTAGATGCAATTCCATATTCCGCAACAAGAAAAGTTTATGCACTTCTTATAAAAAAGTTACTTTTCTTATTTTCTATAATTAAAAAAGCCTAGTCCAATTGTGAAATCTTGCCCATTTATTGGTTAAATAATCCAAGCTAAATTTACACAAAACAAGTGTTTTAATTTCCAATTTTAATTATTTATTTAGAGAATAAAATGAGTAATTGAATAAAATTACGATTTCAATTATAAGATTAAAAAAAAAAGTAGCATGTAAATCAGTTAAATTAAATCTAAACATCTAAAAACAGTGATATGATTGGGTGATCTATATTGTCTTCTTTGACTATTGAATTGATAACGAGGAGATTACATAATGTGCGCTCTAGAGCAGTGAGTTTTAGTTAATCTTATTGAGAGATAGTAACATACAATTATACATGAATCACAGACTTGGGCGCAGTGAACTTGTCCTCCTGAACCCAATGTTGTTATCCAAATTCTGGTCACTTCCACTGTAATAAATCTAGAGTCTGTCGATGGATCAGCTTGTCTCCAGCTGCCACAACATTAAAACCTGAAACATCACGTCCAATTCTTGAATTTGGTAGTCATATAATAGACTCATAAAATCCAACCAAGTGGTAAAGGTTTTAATATCCATACGACAAAATTAAATCACCAACAGAAACAGATATAACAAGTGCATATATACTTGTAGCAGGTGAAAATGGAGAAGCTTGCCAGTGAAGTTGATCTCCTTTCCAATCAGTTATGACACCTCCAGCGCCCTCTATGACAGGTACCAATGCAAGAAAATCGTATGGCTGAAATTAACAGTTTAGCCATTGAGATTAGTGCATCCTTTTTCCTTAGCACAGTGCGTGCGCACGTGTGTGTCTTTCTATCAAAATAGTTTAAGCCAATTTGGTAGAACTTGCCTCAATGCTATATACCTTTGACTCATCTTTCAATTAGTCGAGATGTGGGACTTAATATGGCATTATAATAAAACAATATAGCATAATAATAAAACATGCACCCAAAGATGAAACCCCAGAGTGCAGCTTACCTTCAGACCAGATTCAACAACAAGATCCACAAAACCAGAAGCCAGAAGAGCATAAGCATAACAGTCACAACCATATAATGGACTTTTAACCTGAAATTAGAAGACAATAGATTAACTGCCATCCTGTCAAGCGAGAAAGGTTGAATTTATGAAAAGAACTTTGTGATTATGAAACTTGCAGTATTCGTTAACCAATGTTTTAACAAAATCACAAGTTACTCAAGTTCTTATGCGGTGTAAGAATCTCATTCCATGGTAATATGGTTGCATTCGTGTATCATCCCTGCCTATCTTGCACATAATTAAGACGTGTGTATGAAGTCCAAGGCATCACTTTTTTTATGAAAGAATCCGAAATGAATTAAGAACTCGTTTGCTTAACCTGTATGTTAAAAATACTGTAAAAATGCAACCGACCTGACTTCTAACACGTGTAAATGCCTCTTCTGCATCTCCACTAAATAGATGGGGGCTTGTGGTGTACCTACATGAGGGGAAAAATTATACTGAGACTTGTGAACCAATAATTCTGATGAAAATAAGGTCAAGCCTTCCTTTGTTTCTAGCTCGCACAACATTCTGTTCTTTTTTTTCCTGTCAAGAGATCTTCCATAAGAATTACACTGATGGCATAGCAGCCTCCCGTTGAGTAGAATGGGATGCTCAATCTGGTACTTGAGTGGGTTGGTTCTATACTCTTCTGGTCTTTAATACAAGACTCACTTTAATGAAGAAACTGAACTACAAAATGCGCCCTATATTATGGACTAGAGGCATTATCCCATATATAGTATCAAATCTCTATCATACACTAAAAAAGAAGCAGAAGAAAGCCCACATGTAAGCTTGAGAAAGAGTATCACAAGTGCGTGTGGATACTTGTTGTCCATTCAATGTAGTTCCTTTACCCCTTATCCCAATCCATCTTTCTCTCAACACAGGTTGATCAATTATGCCCAGGATCTGATAAAAAGGAAACCAAACTAAGATTAGCTCTCAAATGAGTGAAAATGGAAAAAATTTGCTTGTACACAATCAGGTGGCAACACATCCTTACTGGTCTGTCATTTTGCAGGAGAGCAATGAGGGTACCAAATAATGGTTTCCCTGAAATACAAACAAAACATAAAAACCCTGAAATTGCATGGTTCTATAACCCAATAATAAACAAAAAAACTTAACAGAAGTGAGAGAAAATTACCAGTGATAAAGCTCTTTGTCCCATCTATAGGATCTAAAACCCAAACATACTCTGCACTTTTTTTTCTACACTTCCAGCCGTTTTCCTCTCCATAACTGCAATTTTTTGAGGAAAATTCAGACAAAAAAATTCTTTGGTAAATCACGTTCTTCTTCTTCTTCAATTAATTAGCAATAGAAAAAAAATCAAAACAGTTTATATACTCACATTGCATGAGAAGGAAAATTCTCTGATATGATCGAAACCATAGTCTCCTCAGCAGATTGGTCTGCGATTGTTACTGGACCTGCGATATTAAGTGAAAGGAAACTATATCCATGAATATATACTATTGAAGTTCAAAGAGGTAAGCCTTTTATTATAGGAATTCAAAAATTAACAACAACTACTACTACTACTTCGTCAGATGAACAGAAATATAGAATCTTTCAGATTTTACCAGAGAAAAACACTATTATGGAGTCTAATGTTTTTTCGTAGTCATGTTTGAACAATGTTGAAAGCATTTTAATAATTAAAAATTAGTATAAAACAAAAATGATCTACGAAAAAATTAAATTTTTATTTATTTCTAAATACAGAAAGACGAGATTCGGAAACTCATTCCGCCGGAAACTTACTGGAATCATCCTTATCAAGAACTTCAAATTTATTTCTGAAATACTTGCGAATGATTTCTCCGGCGGCGTCGGCGACCTTGTTAGCGACGTTAACAAATCGATTAAGCTCGCTCTCAGGAACCACCACCGTAGGAGAGGTGTAGACTCCATTTGAGAGCAAAGAGTCGGAGGCCATGACCCTAATTAAGAGAGAAGAAGGTGAGACACTCACATTATTGAAGAGAAGACGCTGATGCTTATGTAGCTGAGCTGCCTAGCTCTGCTCTGAATGGAAAAACGGCCCACTCGTTTCGTCGAGTTGGATTAATTCAATTTTGTTAATTGCGATTTATTTCGTGTGAAAACTAATTATATAATCATATATTGGAGTAGTAGTGTATTAAATATAATATTCAGATAGTTTAAAAGTATAAGTCCCTGTAAAATTTTTCGGGGTCTTGAGTTTGACTCCTACAAAAGTTGCTTGTATTAGAAAAGATAATTAAGAACTTTAGCTAAAATTTTTTAAAGGATAGGATATTTTTATTACCATTTTTTATTATTACCGATGTTACTACCATTTTTTCATCGTTAGATCAGAATCTCAATAAGAGAGAGAAATGATAAAGATAGATAAGATTCTAATCTAACAGTGAAAAAGTGATAGTAACAAAAAATGACACTTAGAATATCATATCCCATCTTTTAAACCCAAAATGATTTGAGGACACCCAACAACTAAAAAAAAAAAAAAAAAAAGATATGTGATTGAAATATCAAAAAATAGTGTGACAAGGCAACAGGCATATCCGGTAATTTTATTGATTTGTTGTCACATGCAAATAAATTGCTTTGTTATTAGTAAATTTAAAATAGGGATTCATGGCCAAAAATAAATTAAAAATAGAGATGGAAGCTTCTTCTTTCTTTCTTTTTCCCCCCTCAAAATTGAATAAATAGAGAGATTAAAGCAAGGAACATGTGAGATGAGAGAAGCAAAGAACTCGGTGGGTGAGCTTTGGTGCCATCCTCGTGAAAATTATGCACTTTAATCAAAACCTCAACCTCAACCACTTGCTTCTTCCAAGCCTATCCTTATAAGAAAAAACCAATGTGCTTTTGGCTGTCGTTATAATATCTTGACGTATTAAGTAATCTAACAAAATATATTAAAAGGAGCTATATATATATATATATATATATATATATGAACTTGCAGCATACTGTGGAATGGTGGAGAATGTGGTGTATGTTTGCATCATTCGCTATTGCATTGCTCTCAACTATCCAAGCACTGAGCCAAAAGTTTACCACTTAAATTAACTGGTCTTTTTTTTTTACCATATTGGGTCAAGTTAAATGCTTAAAGCATTAATAAGAATAGGTTGCATGGCAAGAAGTCATAAAATGATTGGCCGATTAACAGGTTTTTTGTTATATGCATATATAATAATATATTATAGTATTTTAAAGATGATCATCTCATCAAACTATGATTTAATGGGTTGGTTGTGTAGTTGCCAATATAAATTTAACATCGATCCCGCAGACTCAGACATGTACAGGAGGAATACGTGGCCACTTACATATAGTAGAAACCTAGAATGAGACCATCCATTTATATTGTGTGTGTGTGTGTGTGTGAAGGAAGATTATGAGTTGATGCTGCAAATATAATAAAGAACGTAAGAGAAGTAATTATAATGAATAAATAAAAAAATAGTGCTCTACACTATTGTGATGGGTTTGATGAAGATAATTCCTGGGTAAGGAAAAATAATAATGATTCGACGATAACAAATAAAGAGTGGTTGAGAAAAGGTGTAGTAGTAATAGATAGTGGGTGGAGACGTACGTAATGGAAGTTGAGTCAGCATGCATATATATGCTACGTCCTACGTTGAATGTGGACGTCTTTTCCCCCCATTTCGTGCAGCCGTGAACTCCTTTTCATGTTACATATTATTTTTGATTTTAAATATAAGATATAATAATTTTTTAAAAAAAATTAAGGAAGCTGAATAAGTTACTTAATCATGTTATTATTGTCTATACTTAAATTATATATTAATTTATAAGTTAGATAACAAAATTTAAACAGAAAATAATAAATATAAATACTTTAAAATAATTCTTTAATCTTTTTGAAAAAAGTCAAGTTTATCTTTTTCTTTTTTTTTTGAGACAGGATGGATGGAGTATTATCCAACAATAAACATACGTACGTCAGGTGTTACCAGTTATATATGTGAGTGGTTTAAGAAGGAGGCTCTTGATCCTAATAGAGTAAGATCGATGAATGAGATCGCATATCGGCTAGCCAAGTTGACAGTGGAAGAAGAGAGGTTGACAAGAGGTCGCTCTGACCTGGGGAAGGGTGGGACCCAAAAATAAATAAAGTTGAGGGTTGAACCCTCTCATTCTCATAAATAAACAACCATATTATGATTATCCTTCTCAATTAGACTCAAATACTTATTTGTTGAATTAAGAAACTATTTTTGTAAACATGATTTATAGTATATAAGGTAAAGAATATGTAAGAGAAATTTACCTCAACTTGTGATCTGGACCACAAGCACAATGAGGACGATTAGGGTATAATGGTCCATAAATTTCACTTCCATGAAAGTGAGATTGATTCCCTGGGTCTACCCAAGGGATTCCCTTCCATCATTTTTCATGGAAGTGGGCTCCCACACACCAATCAGAACAAAATTAAATTTCACCTTTGACTCTAATTCCAATGTACAAAATGGGCCAAAACTCAAACTGGCACTACTCCACAATAATACTCAAAGTTGATTCGATAATACCGACAGAGGAATTGATACCATAGTATAGTTTTGCTAGGGACCACAATTTCATGATTGATACAAACTCTGATATGGACACTTCACCTTATTTCTCCCCCTTTTTCTAATAAAATAAATATTCACAACAATTCATTTTGACAAAAAAAATTGCAATCCGCATCCCATACTGATGACATACTGATAATTTACCATATCAAGTTTGCGTACTTCCCAATGCAAAACTGGCTAATTCCAGGTGGCCTACCAAAATATTTAATGGTAGGCTCAATTAAATAGACGGCAAGATGATTCAACATGCAGTCAACAAGCAATTTAATTAGGTGGGTCATACATACATAAAAATGTGAACCAGAACAAGAAACCATCGAATTCAGTCTGTTACAGGCAAATCATTAAATTCTATACGCAGTCGTCTTGAATGAAAACTGCCCTTTCATTACAAGCGACCAACTTTTACGTCAACACAAATAATTGATATTTTTGCTTATAAATCATCGCCTAACTCCAGAAGCTCGCCGAGGTCAAACGGCAAGCATTATCATTATATCATCAGCAGAACCCCGAAGAAATTGGGTTGTGAATGCTATATATCCATTCAATAAACTAAGCCATCTGTACATAATAAGAACCCTGATCTCAAAACACCATAACTTTCTCTCTATATTAAATCAATCCTTCTGTACCTTTTTCACTTCAACTTTTAGAGGGTAACTTCAGCCTCTAGTCCTGTCGTAATCAAGGATTGGAGTTCAAAATCAAAATTTAATAACATCCAGCCCTCTTCATAACCTTTTAGTCTAGGGTTGGGGAGAAGATCAACAACGTAGCCTGATTTAATACAAAAAGTAGAATACGCATGCATTAGCCTTTATTTATGTGATGCTAATGTATGGCAGAAGACAACGTCATGCATACATTTTGATTAGCAGGGGCAAGAAACAAAATGAAGACTAATCAACTTACCTCCAGAGAAGAGCCAAGAGCATATTACTTGCTTGATTTTGACCAAAAGAAGCCCTTTTTTCTTGCAGGGGGGTTATCTGATGAGTCTTTGCGACTCTTTGAGCCAAATGAAAAATACCTCAAAAAGGGTCCGCCGGAGGACCTACTTCCACTGGAATTCAAGCGCATCCGGGCAACTTTACATTGGTTCCCACCACCCTTGAAGTGATCAAACACAATTGAATCATCATCAGTACCACTATCCACAACTCGATTCATGGACCTCTTGTTTCTAGCCTTCAAATCCATTCTAGCTTTCAGAGCTTTTTCAGACAACTTAAGAGTTTGTTTCTCACCCAAGGTGCAGACAGGGCAAGTTGGATCATACTTGTTTGTTTCGGGTGTCATGCTCTCCAAACATTCAGCATGATAAACATGTCCACAGACAAGGACAGCAACTACTGAAAGTTCATTACTTGCAATTATCTTTTGGGTGCTCCAAGAAGACCTCTCACTTGTTAAAAGCTTTGAGCAAACACCACATGTATGCAGATCAGTGTATGAAGTTGAAATCCGGCTACTGGTTCTAGCATACTTTTCCTCATCAAATCCAAAGGACTCACTATCAAATGACCATCTTCCTCCATGGGAAGTGCCCATTGGCCCAGAAAAGGCAGGTATAGACCAGCCATCAGAAGAACCACCTTGGGAGCACCTACGTGATTCATTGCTCCAAGAAGGGAACACAGACCTTTCTTCTGAAGCAGGCAAGTTGTTTGGTGATTTGGGTGCTGGGATTTGACCAATAGAAACTTGCCGTAATATTTGGTTTCCAGGAGAATGCCAGTGTTGCCTTAATGGGGCTGGGCTTGACGGAGGTAGGTGACTTTGGAATGACAGAGAAGATGCAAGAAAGGATGTTGAAGGCATTGAAAATGGTGGTTTAGAGGGGGATGTGCTTGATACTATAGATGATTCTGCTGAACCTTTCACCTATAACATAAATCACACACGGGAAGATTGTTGGAGTCAGAGATCACTGACACTCAACCACATAAAAATGTAAAATAACAAAGTCAGTTCATTATTATAACCTAACCTGCAGCTCCACACTCCCATCCATGGAGACATTCCTTGAATTAGATTGATCTGCCACAAGCATAAATAACCATGTCAAAGACAAATCAACCAGTAAAGAGAACTATAAATACCAGCCAACAGTTTAAAAGAACAACGGAGTATGCATATCTCAGATCAAGATTGTCATTTAGAAAAGCCCTAGAGCAGAAATCCACAGCATAACAAAACCCCTGCCCCTGTAACTTTGGAAGTGGCCAGCCTTAATGTTTGAGAGTGTATACAAGGTAAATGTCTATGAACATGATTTACAAGGCTTCTTTTCTTTTCTTTTTTAATCAAAATACAGGAATCATTATTGAACTTTTAAAGATTGACAACTACGTTGTCTCTTACCCTGGCCATATGAACACCATCAAAACCAAACATTTTATATCTACTGACAATCCTATCATACATTCTATTACACTCCAACTTTTTTCCCACAAAGGACAAGAACTATACAAAAGAGAAGTACTTTCTTAGACAAGTGAAATGATCCCATTCCTTCACAGAAACACTTCACATCAATAAAAGAAAGCAACTTCCAGCAATATTCCAAAGTATCTAATTCTTTTTTTCCCTCAACTAGATTTCTATCAACAAAACCAAGTCTCGTTCATATAATATATGGTATCTTGCTGTTCTAAATTTCAAGATTCAATATATCAATCCACAATACAAAAGATAGAGAAAACAGCATTGTTCACAAGTCATGAACTCACCTCAAATTCTAAGACATAGGCTCAAAATCTACTTCACTTCAAATATCATTAGTCAACTTCTTTCCATACAACACAAAAGGGAAAACCCCACAGAAAACCAAGCCAGTGTTCCATAACGTGGAAGCCTGATCACATTACTTCAAAATAAGTTGTCTACTGAATGACTATTTTCTTACATGATTAATTTATGCATTAAGAAACACCTCCAATCTGAGAAAATATACCTGACGGTCCATTTATGTTATAATTTATAGTCCTATTGTATTTTAAAAGTATCAATTGATTCTTCACTAGTTGCTAGCCCAATCTTAAGATACCCAAAACATAAACAATTTATAGTTATTACACTTTATAATTCCAGTTACATTCCCCCATTATAAGAACTTGGTGGCTTTACAGAACTCTATTCTAACCACATCAGTTGCAAACATCAATATTTTTCCTTTCAGTTCATTAGCACATGCGTCCAAATATGTAAGAAAATATCACAATGAGTCCAAACCTGAATGTTCCTCAAGCATATCACACTTGTTTCATTTTTCCAAGCACAAATTTGTGATTATCCAATAGTTCAGCATTTGATCTCATATTAATGATAAACAGTTCAAAAATAAAGTAAGAGATACAAAATTTAATTCCCAGAATCCAGTCCAAGTGGGTGATAGCTTATTTCAAATCAAAAGGAAGAATCCACAAAAGTTACCTGAAGTGAAAGTCCTAGCAGGTTCAGCAGTTCCTTCTGAAATTGGTGATTTTCGCCCTCTTTGACTTTCATAAGTCTGCAATGATAATCCATCATCTGACTTATATGCTGAGTCGTTTTTGTCTTCTGATCCATCATTCAGGCTAACAGCATCAGAAAGCCAATTCATAGAAGCATCTTCACCAGCTACACGTCTTCGATGATCCCAGTGAAAACTCCATGTTGGAGAGTAGCGAGTGTTTCGATGTAAAATTTCATTAGTAGATCCACTTTGTAAGGTTTTATCTGTATCTTTGGAAGCAACACAACAAACAGCACCCATGCTTAAATATGCAAATGTCTTAACCCTAATATATCAACACCACCGCCAGCTATATCAGCAGATACAAAGCTGCGCCTTAACTTGTAAATACAGATTTTCCCTGGAACGGAATAGCAGTAACACAAAATCAGTTACAGATAATCAATAATGTAACAGGAACAGCAGGAACTAAAATTATGAAGCAAATTATCATTTTATTCCAAATTTTTCCACAGAACAACCAACCAACCAAAATAGTCATTATTCCACAACTAACAGTTTTTCTGCATTTGGATGTGATTTCCTAAACACCTAGACAGAAAGTGGAGACCAGAAAGTTTCAGAACCAAAAGGGTAGGTATCGTCGATAGTGTGCGGGCAGTCACAACACATGAGTTTCAAGCATCTTCCATTACAAAAGGATGTTTCGAAACATACATCCCAAAAGAATATTAGAAAATGAAAACAACTGCAAAAGCAACGCAACTCGACAGACTCGCCTCCATTGAAGTGAACACAGAGATCAACAAGGAAGATTATGTTGAATTGGATCACAACTTCACTGTATAAGCGCAAATCAACGTGGGGAACCTCATTGGAAAGCAAACATCAACGGCAAATACAACAAATTTCGAGGAAAATTCAAAAAGGGGCAGGAAACCCGATCAGTTACTCGAAGGGAACTAAGAGTGAGTAAAAATCAAGGAGGAAAACAAATAGCCCGAAATTTGAAGCAATTCAAAACCCCGATCCCAAATCCATGCAGAAAACACGGAAATTACAGTCGAAAACACCAGAAAAATAAAAAACCACAAGAAATAAAAAATAATAAAAAAAAAACAAGGAGGCCTTTCTTTCAGGAATTCGGTAATAGATAAATACTTGAGTTTGCCGCGTATAAGAGAGTAATATTAGTCTCTGCATACAAACACAGAGGAGAGAAGCTGACGTGAGGAAGCCGCACCTTTGCCGAAGGCCTCCAAGAAGGAGAGGAAGCTTCTAGAGAGAGAAGGTGAGAAAGGAAGAATGCGTCCTTCGTTGCAGAGAGGGGAAAAGCAGCCTTAGAGGGAAGACAAGGATCGAAGGAAGAGAAAGAGAGAGGCCGTTTAGGATGGTCTTAACGGCGTTAGGAAATTGTTGGCGTGTTTGTTACTGTCCGGTTCGGTGTTAGTTGTTACAGATGCACATGAAGGGTCTTCATTCACTCGGTCACTTTCTTTTGTGTTTATTATAAAGCACCCATTTATAAATATATTTGATCATTTTTATAATTTACTTATTTTTAAATAACATTAAATATTATTTTCTATATATACCATAATTAATAAAAATGGTAGGTGATATAAATAAAAAATATAATATTAGAGTTTAATATAATTAGTAAAAGTAATATTAGAAATTACTTAAACTTTAAAATTAATTTAATGATTTTAACTGTTTTTATTAATTTGTGAAGATTATTAGTTGGTGGTTTGATACCTTATAATAAAGATCAAAAGAAATATTATTTTACACAATTTTTAAAAGTAGGATTAATAACTTGCAATAATAATTCAAATTTGCCTGATGATGTAGACCCCTTGTTAAAATATAGTTCAATAAGTAGCTTGGTAAGCACTTTAAGTCCTGAAAGTATGTTCGGTCTCTAATAAATCTTATGAAATCCAACTCAACTAAATTTTTTTATTGGAAAAACTTGCAATAATAATGTTAATTGGGTTAAATATATATACAGATTTGATTACAAATCATCTATATATATATATAGACAACATAATATTTATTATACTCCATATTTCATGGGCAGGCCTGGGTGCATATAAGGAAAAGGAATATGGAGAACCATTACTTTATTTTTTTAGTTTCCTTTTTTAATGCAAGCAATATTACTCAACTTTTTATTCACATGGCTGCATGACTGTATCTATTTATATATGTGTGAATTTTTATTTTTATTTTTTTTGGACAATAGTGTGAATTTTTTTATGAATCATCATACATTTACATTGAAATTAAAGCTATATATATATATAAAAACTCAACTAAAAGAGCTCTCAGCGTTTAAAGCTTGTGCGCGAGCGTGTGTGGTCATAACATAACTTGTTTTTTTTAATGAAGATTATAATAATATTTGTGGAGGGTAAGCTTACATTGTCCCTTCATAATATAATATGGACATATATACACAATTGGTAAGAATAGAGTGAAAAAGGCGGCTAAAGAAGATAAAATATTAGAAAAGTTTAACAACGTCACTCTTTAAGTATTGTTAGATAATTATTGACCGGTGATGATATATAAAAACATGCTAAATTAAAATTCTTCATATGATTTTTCAAAGAATTATGAGTACTCATCATGAATTTGTCCCCTACAAATGATTCATGCGACATGCAAACAAGTATACAAGAAAAAAACAGAAGTTGCATATATTTAATTACGTGGATTTTGTTCCTTTAATTTGGATCAATATGAACTAATCTTTCTACAAAGAAAGTAATTATGAGCAAAGCGCTTGGTCTAGCTGAAGTTGCGCCTCTATCCTCTCACTTGAGAAAGCTATAGACAGAAAAGAAAAAATAAAATAAAATCATGAAAATGTAATGTCTTTCTCATCAAATGTGAAAACATGTCATATTTATAATGGAAAGCCACTATTTTGTTTATTCATGGTTCTAAATATAGGTTTGCTTTGTGTTTCATTTGTCTTTGGTTCGAAATTCTTAATTTGAATCTTTAGATTGTATTGTTGCTTTTGCCACCTTAATGAAATTATATTACTTTGATTGCAAAAAAAAAAAGTTAGTACAATGTTTTCTTCTTATAATTTATCATAATACTTTTGGTTTTAGTCCTTATAGTCTGAAATAATTTGTGATCTTTTGAAGGGTAAAATAGTTACCGAGTTTTATTAAAATATAGAGACTGATGTTTTAAACGTAGGGAAACTTGAAGGAAGGAAGACTACAAAACTAAAACTAAAATGATAGCATAATATAATGACAATACATTATCTTAACCTAATAAATTTGTTCATTATTGATCTATATGTCTTAAAGTTTAAGGATGTAACTTAAGGTCTAAAGGGGTAGTATGCATTTTAAAAAAATAATAATAGGGGTATATAAATAATAATAAAAAAAAAACTTAATTTAGTCAAAGGACTCTTGAAAAGAGCCGTATCAATTAAGCTAATACATAGATTCATTTCAGACTTCAAGTCCTTGAAAAGTCGCTCTCTCTCTTCAATTTTTTTTGTTTTTTTCCCAACAAAAAGTTCCACATTTAATTTATTAGAATGCTAAAGGGGGAAATAATACTCCTAAATATCAGACATAATTAATTTTTTTAAAGAAATTAAAGAAGATAATTTAATTACTTTAAATATTTTTATTTTTTTTCCTCCAAACTAATTTGTTTAACTTATAAACTAATATGTAAGTTAATCATACACAACATATAATATAATTAAATAATTTATTTAGTTTTTTTAATCTCTTCAAAAAATTATTAATTGTGTCTTATATTTAAAACCGGGAAAGTACCAACAACGCTCAGAAAATGGGTATTTGGCGACTAAAACGTTTCCAATCTCATAATAATAGTTAGGCAGTGTGATGAGAGTGATTTAGACGCCACATCTTCAGAAGTCAAAACGCAACTATCATTTTTTTTTTCTTTCCAGCAAACAAACAATACACATTTGGTAGGGAAAATGACAAACATATATTTTTTTAGCCAAAAAAATGTTAATTTTATTCTGCTTTGTTCCTGCCTCATTGTATTTTAACTTTATTTAATTTTTATTTTCACTTCACGAATGCAATTTTTTCTAATTTTACTTGGCTTATTTTTTTTTAAAAAAAAAATATTTTATATTTTACCACCTTAATTTTGTTTCTCTCATTTTTGTATCTCAAAAATATTTTTGATAAATATAATAATAAATATAAATATCCTCAATATCAATCAAGTAATCACTGGACAAAAAATAAATGAATAATACGATTCGTTACTTAAGAATTTAAATGTACAAAATCCATCTACTGATGTAGATAAAATCTAAACCATTTTCTTTTCCTTTCTTTTTTTGCTCAATTAAACCAATTAGATTGTTTAAAAAATGATACTATACTAAAGTGTGACAAAGAAGTCAATTTGGGTGAACATCAGGAGATGGCAGAGTGGGATTGACTATCTGTGTATACAAATAAATATAAATTAAAAATCAATTTGGTTTGGCACCGAAACAAATCAGCAATCAACTAATGTGGAGTTTGGTAAACGAATAATAAGGCCATTTATTCTTAGTCCAAACAAGAAAAATGTCTTTTTTGTCCTTAAGGCTTAAATAGCTCATTGGTTTATGTCATGCTTAATACTCTCTAAATGGTAACTAATTTATTAATGTGGAAAAAATTAGTTAAATTAGTTTTTTGTAAGAAAAAAAATACATATCATGGCTTCTCTAAAATATCTCAATTGATCATTTGCAATGAAATCTATCCCATACAGACACCTCCCAATAATAGTGGTATATGCAGCCAATATAGATAATTTGAGTAAAAAAATTATGAATTAGATTATCATAACAAATTCTCCGTTGATTTTTTTTTTTTCTTTATCAACATTAACGTCAAGTTCCTTATATTCATAGTATTAAGTTACGAAGTGTTCTTTTATTTTAATATGAGTTTATAATTAAATGATAATATTTTTAAAAATAAGATGTATGATTGCAATTGAAGAACTTGATATAATTAACTAACATATAGTTGGAATAGTAGTGTAAGATCACACTAAATTCTTTAAAATATTAACTTCAAGTCCTATAAGAGATATATGTGTTGAAAGGTACAGTTACGAATCTCAAACTAGATACCAGATGATAATATATACTTTTAGTCTTTTAAATCTTATATGAGATTTGATTTTAATCCCTTAAGTTTATAAAGTGCATTTATAATCCTTAGAATTTAACATAATTAATGTTACTAATGGAAAATACTAACAAAGCAAAGCTAATGTTGACAAGGCAAACTTAAATTTTTTTAAAGGGTTAAGGTGTTAACATAACCTTCAACTTTTATAAAAAATGCAAAAATAACTATATATTATTTTTTGGAGCAAAAGTAACTATAAAATTTTAAAATTGAGGGAAAATCATTAAATCTAACTAACTTCCATTTATTACAATAGGGAAAATTAATTTTTTGACTCTTAAAGTTTTGACTTATTTATAACTCAATTCTAAAATTTTAACTCGCTTGCAACTAAATCTCTAATACTTATGAGTCCTATGTGGCAAATTAAAATACTATTAAAATTGTTTAGGTAGATTTTACATAAATTTAAAAATAAAATAGGGATTTGTCACCTAAAGTTGATCCCCAAAATTGTAAATTGTTGGAAAAACATAAGTTTTAGGGCCATAATCACCACTCTACATGCCAAATCAACAACTACGCACGCAATAATATTAATGTGTGTGCTACAATTCATAGTCAGTTCATCTCCTTACGAATTGGCAACGGATCTCCGAATGGGTTTATATAATAAAAATCAAAAGAGGTCAATGCTCAATATTGGTGTAAATTTTTTTTTTTTTTTTCACTTATGAAATTTTCTGCAAAGTTCAGCCTCATTCTCTGATAGAGAAGAACAAAAATAGAACTGCACATTTTTGTGTTAACTCAAAAATACCTTTGTCGTGAATATTGTTTGTTTGGTGAGACATACATGTGAGACAAATTTTTAAAATTGGATGATACTCTGTTACTGCGAACAATTCTTAATTTGAATAATTTTGTGGTGTTTTTTTAAAGAAAAATATTTTAAACTCAATAATTATAACAAAATTTATAAATAAAGTTTGAAAATATATAATAAAATAGGGATTTTTCACCTAGCGATGGTTTTTGAAAACAGAGGCGAAGGGGGTGTGAGTTAGTGAGGACAAAAACTTTGTTTTTATTTTTAATTTATGTGAAATCCACCTAAGCAAATTTTAACAATAGTTTAACATGTTTTTGCCATATAGGATGGCTAAAAAACATTAGAGACTAAGTTGCAATAGGGTCAAAAGTTCAAAGGCTGAATTATAATGAATTAAAATTTTTTCAAGGGCCAAAAAATAAATTTCTCCTATTATAATAAATGAAAATTAGTTGGGTTTAACGGTTTTACACTAAATTTTAAGAGTTTATAGTTACTTTTACAGTTTTACTCCAAAAAATAGTTTACAATTAATTTTCTACTTTTGACAAAAATAAAGGTTGTTTTAGCATCTTAAACCTTATGTAAATGGAGAAATATTTAAATGTCATTTATTCAAGGGTTAAGGTGGTTAAATGAAAAAGAGCAAAATGCTTGACCTCGTTAAACCATGAAAACGTCCGTTATATTTGTTTTGTTGCTTGTTCCAATCTGGAGGCTTAAGTGGAATCTCTCACTAGCTTTCTTCAGCTCACAATAAGCCATGCATCACAACAATCAAATTGACACAAGTACGTAATTAATTTTTACATCAAAATGTAACTGTGTAAGTTGTTGGAGATTCAATCTTCGTTTAGGTTTCCTCACAGATTGACGAAGAAGAGAGGGATCGGATTGACGGGTTGAAGAATTTTTCAGATGAACTTGACCATGTTCTCTCTATCCAAATTTTGATCAGAATTGGCGCCAATACGATTTTGGCGATCAGTTTGGGTCAATTCAAAGACGTTTTTCTTTTTGGTATCCAAGGAAGTGATCATGGTGACTATGAAGGACCAAAATAAACAGGATACAAAGTCCAAAACCATGAGATGGCAAGCATACATAGGCCCAATTATTTTGCAGATGGAAACTTATGTTAGCGTTTTTAATTTATGAATAATCATTTGTACCCAAAAGAATTTATGAATAATGACCGTTCATAGAACCTACCAGTGAAGTTAAGGATCAAATACAGATTTCGATCATTTTCATTTTTCGTATACTAAATCCTGATTCTGACGGGAAAATTCCTGAATTTATCTTTCATAAATGTTTTCCGTTTTGCATATAATTAAATATATGTTGCACACAACTATTAAACCTACATTCTGTAGTTTATTATAAAATAAATTTCACGTATTTTGAGCAATAAACTTTGCAATGGGATTTTTTTTTTAACTATTTTCCCTATTTTAATAAACATGTTGCTCATGTTTTTAGTATAAGATATATTTAAGAGTTTGATCTTAGTCCTAAATATAAGGCATAATTTTTATATTTGTCAATTTTTTTCTAATTTACCCCTATTGATCCTCCCTTAATAATAATAGTTAAGGAAAAAAATAAACGATGGAATTAAAGATACCTAGGGCGTTTTAAAAAATATATATCATATTAATTAACTCAATTAATAACTTTCTTAATATAATTAAGTTAGGTAAATATATCTTATATTAAAAACTAAAACGAATATAAGTTTTGGATGGAGATGCTAAGCAACATCACTAAGTGTGAAAATAAGTTGGAACTTGGTGAAGCCGAAAGAGGCCATGCCTTGGCCCATTAATAGGTAGGCTATTTAATTTAAAGCCTCGCGTGGAAGATTACCTACTAGCTTAATTATTCACACACACACAGCTGTTTAATTTAAAGTCTCGCCTGGAAGATTACATACTAGCTTAATTATTCTCTCTCTCTCTCTCACACACACTCTCTCTCTCTCTCTCATCCTTTTTAAAGACACCAACTACTATTTCTTGTGGATCAAAGAATGAAAGTTAAATTATTAAATTATTCTAAAATTGATAAGTGTTTCCAACTCTACCCCTACTTTAATGATGTGAATTTAAAGAATTAGTAAAAAATAAAGATATAATGAGAAAATAATAATAAATGAGTTAGTTAAAGGTAGTTGGTATCTTAATAAGGACAAAAAACTGATGGTAGTTGGTGACTTATAATAAGGGTAAGAGCGGGTATAAGTTGTAAGATTATGCTTTGAAATTTTAGGGTTTATTTGACCTGTAAAACATCTAAATGTAGGTTTAATAGCTCAAAGCCCACTTATAGTCTCAAAGGATTAATATGTGAGGCCATTTTAAAGGCTTAAATTGTAAGTAGGCCTTTCAAAGGCTTAAACTTGAGCTTAAAAATAGCCTACATTCAAGTTCAAGTTTTATGCTCTCATTATTGACATAAGTCTATTTAGCTAAAGTCTAGTATTTTTACCCCTAATCTCACCTTGTAAGAAAGATAACATAAATTTGAGTCATGAGAAATGCACTTGTTAGGAAATACAAAAACTTTTGCGCTCTAAGGGTGTGCATGAAGCCCATGACCCCAGTGTACCCACCCTAGCCTAGCAAAAAATCTTCCTGCCCAACTCAAAAAAAAAAAAAAAAAGAAGCCTAAAAAAATTGTGCACAATCGAGTTGGGCATTTTTGCGGCCAGGGCCAGGTATCAAGCAAGGTATGCCGCCCTGCCTAGTAAGTATATATATTATTATATTTGATATAAATATTTTCCATATAATAGTTAATAGACTTATATTATATTATATATTTACTAATATTGTAATATATCCATTTAATATTTGACCATTTGTCCATTATATTACTAATGATGCTTTATATTTAATGGACTATGGATGTTATTTAATTCTTCATGTATGTGTATTTGATTATTTGTTAAAACATATGGTAATATTGATAGGGGGAACTTCGGCAAATGCACCGGTCGTTACAAGTAATAGAGTAATGAGAAAGTATCGTCCCACGAGAAATAGTATTTCAACCACTAATTCGCTATTGTGGCCTTAGTTGGATAATTTTGAGAAATAAATGATGAGTTGTAGTTAAACAAGAATTTCAAGAATTGAGGAAAGAAAAGAATGCAAGATCAAGATTTGCAAGAGAATGTTTAGAAAAAATAATCAGTCGAGAAAAACACAGTTAGGACTTAGAATCCCCCTATGCTCCTTCAAGAATTTGAATTGAATCCTTAATTAATTATTAATCCCATGATTGACGATCGATTCTCTAAGGTTAGACTAAGTCTTAATGTCTTGATGCTACCTTAGTCTATTTTATCTTTGAGAACAATCTAATGTTTTAGTATTGTCTAGAAAGATCAAGTCTTGAACCAGAATCCTGTGATCGCATAAATTCGTAAGCCTATATCTAGGTCATGCAATTTTATGATGAATTAACAAGATCTAGTTAGATGCACCAACATCTCTATTGTCATACATCAACCTATGGTCAATCTTAAAGGTGATCAATCTTCAAAAAAGTATTAAGCAAAGGAAATTCAATCAATCAAAGAAATCAAGATTCATACAAGAATTAAACCAAATACTCAAATTTGCATAGGGTTCATCCTAGCCCTAACTACAAAAAGGAAATTAGCCAAGCATGGCTAGATTAACAAAATAAAGAAGAAAAGATGAAGAGAGAATGGTTCTTCAGAGGATTGGAAAGGTTGATCTCCACAATTGCTTTGATCCTCCTCTCCAATGCCGTAAAGCTCTTTCTTGTGCCAAAAGCTCCTTTTTTTCTTGCTAGGGTTGCCTCTTTTTATCTATTAGCTCCAATTGGATTTCCAAATCTCAAAAATCCTTAATTTTCCTTCCTTTTTCGGGCCCTAAAAACTTTCCAAAAATTAAAAATAAAAGTTTTCGCACTTTTGGCGCTCTGGGCGCCAAAACATACCAAGAGGCAGCAAGTTGGCGCCGTGGGCGCCAACTTACTATGTGCCTCCAGAAAGTTGGCGCCCTGGGCGCCAACTTTCCACTAAGGGCGCCAACTTTAGGCTTCCTTTGTGGCTTCTTTTCTTGATTTTCTTGGGCTCTTCCAATTAGCTTTTCTTATGGATAAAAACCTACAAAACACACGAGAATACTTGTGAGGGTATGTCTGACATCAAATCCATGTTTTTAACTTATTATTCTTAACCGTTTTAATCATATTAGATCAATTTCACGCTAATCTTGTGCTTTAAAACGTGATAAATTTACGGTTTATCAAATATTTTAAATTTCAAGACTCAAGTTGTAGATTTATTTTGAAATATCCTAAAGTGTATAATTATGGATTACATTTGAAGTTTACGATATTGTTTATCATGTATGACTGAAATTGTTTTCTTTTTCACATAGGGTGTGGCACTCACAGGGTATCATCATTTGGGCAGGGAAGCCCGCTCTACCTAGTCCATTATTGCCCAGCCCGAAAATGTTGGGGCATCTATCGGGCTGAGCCAGGCATCGGATTACATTTTACTGTCCAATGATCTTTCGGGCAGCGCATTGGGCAGGGGTCTCACCCTACCTACCCCTACCCATGCTCACATCTAGAAATTACTCTAAAGTCCAAAGTACTTTGGAATACTCTTGGTAAAATAAAAAAAAAAAAAATA
The DNA here is from genome assembly GCA_037074495.1 of Acacia confusa. Classification (NCBI taxonomy): domain Eukaryota; kingdom Viridiplantae; phylum Streptophyta; class Magnoliopsida; order Fabales; family Fabaceae; genus Acacia; species Acacia confusa. The sequence goes on along the minus strand of CM073502.1, from coordinate 36,480,117 downwards.
TTAAATCTCAACTAGCTATAATATATCAGTACAGGCACATACAAGTTAATTAGCTTTAAGCATTATAAAGCTTTCTCATCATGCAATTATTTCCACTTGCAAGATAATCCCTTTTATTCAATCAAACAACTATTGTTTATATATTTTTGGCACAAGATCATTGGTTTGGCCTTCTTTTTTCTTAGACAGTCTTGAGAGTTTTGAATTTTTTTTTCCAACGTAATCATCTTCTACACCAATTTTATTTGTAAGGATCGGGATTAAAAGATTTGATGCAATTAGGCTTTACATTATCAAACCGATGACCATGTAAACAAATAAAATTCCAAACATACATATATAACCTTATTTTTCGGGCACACGCATATATAACCTTTGAATTACTACAATACAACCCAAGCGGAACCTTTGAATTATAAAAAAGGATGTAATTAAATATTTATGTCGAACCAATAATGTTTACCCTTTATTTCAAAGGTAAAAAAATAAAATCCACCCAAACATTAAAAAAAAAATGAAGTCATGATCTATCTAGCTAGATAATCAAATTCAATTGTCTTCTTCCATAAATTAACAAGACAAATTGTTTTAGAGCGCACAAGCATAAACTAATCGTACCAAAGAACTCATAATAATAACGTATGTAACACATACTTCTATGTATAGATACATATATATTTTAGGATTTCGTGTCATGATAACAAAGGACTAAAGGTAAAAATAGTAGTGATCGATTAATTATTTAGGATATATATAGTAATGAGATGATCCCATCAAAACTCTCTCCATATATTGAGTGAAGGTAATTAATTAGGGATTTGCTTGAAAGGAGGCTTAGTGAGAGTTGGGGAAGGATCGTATCTTCCATAGTCTCTTGCATTTTCTCTTAGCAGCCTCTCATGTATCGCGCTCTCTTCCTCCTTTCCCACCTCCTACACCAAATATATACAATTCAATCCCATTAATTCTACTTATTTATTATGTGTGTGTGCATGCTTCAAATCTTCACACTATTGAAATATATTCTCTTCACAGCTATACAAATAGCATCGGTGGCTCATGGTTTATGCGTTATACTATTAGGTGCCACGCCTCAAAAGTGTGGGATATATATATATATATGATCAGTAATGTGTACTGTGTGAGAGAGTGTGTGTCACAAAAAATATCCTTGATAAGTAATCGTTTAAAAAGACTGTCTTTTAATTTTAAACGTCACGGTAAGAGTTAAATTAATAAGAGGTTGATGATGATGAAAGCAAAATTAGTTATCTGTTGTGGGTTTTCTTCTTCATTTCTTGAACCACAAACATATAAGAAACTATGATGATGGAGACAGAAAAATAACTGATTAATAATAATATATAATATAATTATGCTGTTCAGACACACTTAATTACCTCTTCTTGAAGAACATCCATATCTGCAGCCAACTTACTGACAAATTTTGTTCTTCGACCTGCAAATCCATGAACCACAACAAAGCTGCGACCTTATATGTATGTATATATATCGTTTACGAAAGAAACATACATACATCTACACACATATCAAAGTATCAGAGAATCAATAAAGTTCATCACATGTGCTCTGCACTACTTATGCATAGAAAGAAGCGAATGATCAAAAGATGGGATATAATCAAACTCGAACCCCTAATATATGCACATTTAAATTTAATTATTTGCCACATGCAAGCACATAGTAAAAGCTGCCAATCTCTGACAAGGTTACTAGGGTTTGGCACCAAAAAGTCTTCAAGAGACAAAACCTAGGAAAAAAAACACAGACGTGCACGAACCTGCAAAAGAAGCAGTGAAAAGTGACACAGAAATGAGCAGAAAGATGGTGAACTTCTTGAGCAGCACAAGAGTACCCATTACTACTATCTCTCAGAAAAAAACCTAACCAGAGCCCAAGTTGCGATATATGATATGCTTCTGTCTGTATTATAAATTTGGCTGGAGATATGGTGATGATGGTGTGGTGTCGAAGAAAGAATTGAAGAAATTGACAGTTATAATAATGAAATGAAGCTTTTTCGTTCTCTTAGGCAATGATTCAAACACAAAAAGGTAAAAGGAGACCACTTTCTCTTTGTTGGGGCACTAAGTCTATGAAGTTAGTGGAAAGCCATCAAGTCAATTAATCTATTAATTTATTAATTATATGACCATAGTTGAAATCTGACTCTTAGTGGAGAATTATTGGAGTTTCCTCTATCCGTGCTTTACAACAAAATTATATTTTCCAGCATACCTAACTCATATTATATTAACTTTGTTTTGTACCAAACGACTTTCGCTAATTTGAAATATCCCTGAAGGCGAACTAATTAACTAATTGATTGATCCGCTTGCTTTACTTCTCATCACGATTTAAGAGCAGAAAATTCTGTAGTGATTAAAGCTCATACTAATAAACAATACATAAATATAGCTAAATCAAACATTTAAGAGAAAATGTCAGTTAGCCATGGAAAAGAGTTTATTTGAGCCAACCATTCAGAAACTTTATTACACTCCTTTAGGTCAAAATAAAATTAATTTTTGTGGGTGAAATAATATAATGTTGCCCTTCTTTTAATTTTTAAATCCCTTTATTTGTCTTTGAATGCCCTAATTTGTTTTGTGAATGGCCATAACATTTTTAACTTTTGAGTTTTTTAAATCCCTTTATTTATCTAGTGAATGATCAAAATATTCTTATTAACTCCTTAATTTCTTTTTAATCCATTTATTTGTCTTTTAAATGCTCTTATAAAAAAGAAAACAAGAGCATCATAATTTTTTGACCAACAAAATTTAATTTCATTTTGACCCAAGAGGATGCAATAAAGTCCTAGAATCTGTTGATGATTGACTGAAATTAAGTCTCTTCCATGGGGCTAAATGAAATTTTCCCAACATTTCTAATCATTTATGTACATATTAATGAATTTTTTAACCAAAATTTATTCTTAAATAGTTTCACGTTGACGCACATCTATACTTGATTACTTTGTTTATCACAAAAATTCTCTAAATAAGTTACTGAATTAATTAATTATTGATATCTCGGGTTATTCAATTTATTATATCTATGGTTTTTTTTATATATATAGCTCACAAGTATCCTTCAATTGGAAACAATCATGTTTAAAATATTGTTTATACTAAATGTGGGCACATCTTCCACAGAGTATTCAAACATTGATTCATTACATTGTGAAGGCTAGCTCTTTCCGTTAAAATCAATCCAGTTGATTTGTGGGTTTGAGTTATATATTCATCACACACACATATGTATGTATATGAATAATTGTCCACAACTGACTCACTCAACCTAGCTATTATTAGCTTTTTTATAATCTAATTAGAAGCCTAATTAAATTATTTATCATATGGATATGGGTGAGGTTAAGGGAAATAATTGGTAAGGACATGCATGGTTAGGCGAAAAAAGAGACAACGTAGGTATTGGATGGACATATAAAGTAACATTTGGGAATGAGTTATCGTTTCAATAATGCTTGAAACAGGGACAACGAATGAAAGGACATTGGTGGCGGATAAAGAGTAGCACCGCGTGAGGTTTAACAATTAAATTATATATTAATTTATGAGCTCTTTAACTTTCACCCCCTTTTTCTGCAAAAAGTGGTTTTGTCATCCATGTTCAGCTCCGTCTCTTACTTGAACAAGCGTTATCCTCTCTCTCTCTCTCTCTCTCTCTCTCTCTCTATATATATATATATATATAACATATCAACTCAATCATTAATAATTAACTTGATTATCTTCGAACCACTTTAACGCTCAAGTCTTACACTAATTATGCTTCCATCAAACTGTTAGGATATGTCATAGTGCAGAGAGATATGATACGGAGTTTCTTATATGTATAATAATGAATCAGATAAGAATGAAATTGATGTAATAATCGCAGTACCAGATGCAGTTACATTTTATTTTTTTCTTAATGTTATTTTTCCTAAATTTATGAATGATCTCATGAAAGGAGAGAGCAAGGAAGATCAAATATAGTGATTTTTTATATATATTCACTGTTTGGAAGTCCACCGCGACAAGATTAATGGAAGTGCTGCTCCCATGGACACAGTACAGTTTGATAATAATGTTGGAAAAGAGAGATACGAAAAGATAGCATTCAGACAATCAACAATTTTTGTGTGTGTGTTTGTGTGAATTAATGTACTCGAGGATAAAAGTGAAATTTGGATTTGCGAATCTCTGAAACAGTGTAGTTATATACTCCCTCCGGTTCTTATCTAAACGTCTTATAAAAAGAACTAAGAATATCTTTTATAAGATGTACATAAAGATGAATGAAGGGAGTATAAGTGTGTCTGTGTGTGATGTTCTAACTGGTGAATCTGTAACACGGTACACGACAAACATCATCCTATGCAGTCCAACGATTGATCAGTACCATGATTACAAGTCCTTCATGTCTTTTTGTTTTTTTTTTAATACATAAAAAGTTAAGTTTAGGTGGGTTTGGCACCGTTCCCCCACCTGACTTGGGGCTCTTTGACCATTTACAAGAAACTTATGAGATTGCCTACCAAAAAAATACTCACAATGATAGAGAAGATCGATCTATCGTTTTTTTAGAACTTGAGTTCATTCTTTACTATTTGTGTCAACTCGATCTCATTGGCACAAGTCTTTCATGTCATTCTGTAAAATAGAGCAAAGAAAGTGGTGTGAACCTGAAGGGCCATTTCGTCATTTTGCATGAGATCAATCAAGTGGAGGAGTGCCCAGAACAAAACATACAGACTCAAGAAGTTAAAACAGGTTTCTCGAATCTAAAACACTATATAAAGGCCCGCAACATAAACATGGAGGCAATTAAGTTAGGACATAATTTTGTGTATTTACTATTTAGGCTTAAATGTACATTCTAACGTGCCCTAGGAAGTCATGAATGTGAATAGTGATTTGAAGCTTCTTAGTGGGCTCCGAGGAGGTTTGCTAAGAGTTTCAAAAACATTACTTGAAGACTAGTTCAATCCGAAGCTGTTTAATACATTTTTCAATTTATTTTATTATTTTCATTTTTTAATAAGGCTAAATGCCAAGAGTCTTTAATGATTTTTTTTTAAATGTCATTTAATCATTAAAGTCATCCGTACTTATTTATTAGTTATTAGGAATATCCTATAAGCTTATTTAATCCTTATAATAGTCGGATTGTCGTCTATGCATTATTAATCATTCCATTATATTAGATTATCTGAATCTTTTCCAATCCATAATTTTTTTTTTAAAAAAAACCCTATTTTCCAATATCTTGTAATCATTAACCCCATAAATTTTTTTTCAGCAATTAGATTATTTAAATAATCTAATTAAACTATTTTCCAAATATCTTCACCGTATCCTTCATTATTTATCTACCTATATCTTTTGGGCTATTAGGATTAGATTATTATTTCTTAAGAGTCCTAGTTAGAATCATCTTTATTGGGTTGCGTACAAATATCTCTCTCATATTATTTTGAAATTAGAGTCAAATAAAGAAAAACTATTCAGTTCCTTCAGCCGGCCAGCAACTTGTTCTTTAGTATTTTGAGTTCCTTTAGCCAGGAATACTTGTTCTTTAGTATTTTGAATTGAATACTTTGTGGCTATTCAGGTAATAAGTGTTCTAAATTGAATACCTTGTGGGCTATTCAAAATTTCCGGGCGCTTCCACATCAGAAAGCTTGACTTTTCAAATTAAATTCCCTGTGATATATATTTAGAAATTAAAATTTTTTGGAACCATGATAATCGATATAGTCAGTCAACATGTGAAATTTCTAGCAAGATATACCATTCTCATTAAAATATATATAAAGCTCAAACTGGTCCATGTAATGTAATTCATAAGAAGTGCTACTTATGGTAATTGCAAGATATCATTCTGATAATTTTGTTAGGACTGTTTGGCATCAGCAGTAAGTCAGTACTTGGTATCTTTACTCCACTTTTTGGATATGATATCGATCTTCTTTGTGATTGCTTGTACTTTATTAATGGTTTACCTTTCAACACATTGTACTCCACATTGTTGCTCTGTGATTGCTATTCATCCATTGGGATTTCTTCTAAACCATTATTAATGAAGCATTCGGTTTCTACCCTTTTTAGGGGTAACCTTACTCAATTCAACCAAGAAATGTCTAGAATAATTAAAAGGCTCATTATCCTTTTACGTTTCACGCAGAACGCACTACTCAGCAGAACGTACTGCTCACTACCTATATATAAGTCACGTATAACTCATTCTCATAAACCAATAAAAACATTAAATGTATAATTTTTTTTTTCATATTTACCTTTATTCATAAAAGTGTCACATTTTTTCTCTCATTCTTTTATCATTTTGCATTTACATACCTCTCTCTCTCTATCTTATCTCTCTCCCATGTGGCCAACCAATAGTCAACAGGGCTAAAATTAGTAAAATCCCATTTAATACCCTGAAAATGACTTATATATGGTTCTGAGTGGTATACATAAGTCTCTCATCACTTAAATAGTTAGGGGTTTCAATTTCAACTCTTGTACATGTTGGTTGGGACATACGAGTATCTATCATTTGCTTTCAGTACCCCAATAGAAATTAACCTTTATTGTCAATTGAAAATATATATATATATATATATATATATATATATATATATATATATATATATATATATATATTTCATTTTTTTCCCTTGTGAGTCACAAGAAAGTTCTAGTTAATTTGCGTTATTTTATTAAAGTAATTTGTATTTTTGTTAGTTGAGACAGAATTTGATGCACTTGAGATTTGGCTTCTTCAGTTTTTCAGATCCCTTTTGCAATAATTTTGTTATATCAATTAAACAAGTACTGGGGAGATTATTTTTTGGCCAACAAGTACTGGTGGTGGAAGATTTGAGCTCTTGGAGCGTGAATATTCTGATCAAGAGCCCACTAAAGATTTACTAATTGAACATGAGAGATTAGTCCATGTGCTGATGTGCATGTGGGGTGTGTGTGTGTATTTGCGGATTTGCCCTAATTATGAATAACGTGTTTCATCGTCCAATAGAATAACAAGCAAAAGAATTCGCAACATACATATAAATCTGATGAACTCAAAGAATCCCCTACCATGGAGAGAGATATATATAACTACGAAGAAGAAGAAGGAGCTTCTGTTTTTTGGTCACTTTTGTTGTTTTGGCAAGCTTCATTGCGTAGGCTATTTTCTCTTACGTATGCAGCCTTCGCACCCTCCACACAATGAAACTAATTAATGAATGATCGATTCTTGATGATCAAATACCAACAAATCAAGAACAAAATACGACCAAGAGATAATGAAACTTTTGGTTCATTAAGTTTATCTTAGTTATTAATCTGGCCTCTGAAGTTTAATCTTTACCAATCAAGTCAATAAAATTTCATAATCATACACATGCAACAATCATTACACTGCTGTGTGTCTAAGATTATTTGTTTTCAACCTAAACATAAGATCATTTGCTACCTTGCTCACAAGTATGTTCCATTCACTTCTCTTGTCATAACCACAAGGCCGGACTCATTGTGTGTGACTGTGAAACTTCAGAGACTTGATTGATAAAAATTGAACTTGAGGTTCAAAAGTTTCATCATCGATCCCTGTGATTCATTAATTAGGACCGCTTACTTGAAAAATGATTCCTAACTTTTTCAACCCTCTAGCCCGTAGCTTTAAAACATCTTTGCTGACACTAGGATCTCTAAGAACCTGAACCAGAAACAAGTGAGGTATCAGTTTTTAACAGCCTTTTGCAAGTAACAAAGATGTGATGTAAATTATGTCAAAAAACCTACAGAAAGCAAATGCTAATGATAAAGGCGCGCTTACAGCGAGCAGACATGTGAGAGAGTTGTTTCAATATCAACCACGTTGATCAGTCACAGGGAATGAATCATGGCATCCTTCTTGTCTTCTATAAGTTTCTCCAAGTTTTCATCTCTGTTGTCTCCTCCTTGGTTTAGCCTCTTGAGCTCTTCTTGGATTTGAATCAAGTTCACAGCACCTAATTGATTCTCAAGTATATATAGGTGCGCGCGAGCATGTATATATATATCAGTTTCATTATATTACTTGAAATTACGTTCCATTAATATCCATCAATTTATTCTCTAGCAGTCTAGTACTATACGTACCTGAAGCAGCCATGACCTGTGACTTGATCTTGTGTCCTTTGTCTCTTACCCACTCTGCTAATAAAGGTTCTCTCATATATCGATTGTCCTTTCCAATTTCTTGTGCAGCTTTATGCGTGTATATATACCCAACTGTGTGTAGCATGGCCTCTCCAAAAGCTGGAGATATTTAGTGTCATGTATTAATTGACAAATAAATTCTAAGTAAAGAACCTGCAGAATACATAAATTTTGTAAAAGGAAGCAATGCCCAACAAAATGCAATTTGTTCCACTCTCTTTCTTTCTTTTAAATATTCCAATGCCAAAAAATCAAATACCATACATTTGTCATTCTTATTTAGGAGTAATTTATAGGGAAGCAACATTCATCAATAACTTGTTTATTTGATTCTGCTTATAAAGTGAGAGAGTACCGGCTTCTGAAAGTTGGGCTGCTTCTGAATTTGCCCATTTTGTAAATTCTTGTGTTTGACCATCAACAAAGGGTTGGAGGTGATGTATAAGAGCGGTTACAAGTTTTTCTTCCCTATCTTTCTGCCATGCCTACAGATCCAAATTATACAGCACTTGAGTTATGATGAAGATGTAGTGAGAACCAGAATCTGTACCAGAGATTAAAAAAAAAAACAAAAACAAGTGTACTTTTATGAGTTTATTTTCTCTTGAATTATTTTCTTACAAACTTCAGGATCCTGCAAGTCTTCCTCATCAATTTCTATAGATGCTAGGGAAGCCAATGCAAGTTGCCCTATATATTCTTCAAAACATTCACTCCCAAACAGCATTCCAAATACTGCTGTAGGGTCTAACATGGATTCTCTGCCAGCAAAAAAAAAAAAAAAAAAAAAAAATCATCAGTAAATATTATTCAAGCTTTCTCAATTGACATATACACTACAAAAAAACAGTGGATTAATGATGGAATTGTAAGATTCCATGGTCCAATAGAATGTCGCATAATTAACTGTTTCTTGGTAGTGAGATAAGTACTATAGACACAAAAGTGCAAGGTGGATTTAGGTAGACATGGTTTGAAAAAGTGATAGCAGGAAAAATCAAAGGGAGATCATCAAAGTGAACATGTCATAAGTATGGCTTGAAGGCTTCAACAACAGAGACAGCTGAATTTCATGAAATGTTTTGGAGAGCATATAACCAAACAGATTTTAACTTGTTTTTTCCAGTTATGTATGTATGATCTGAGGAGTTTGTGTGAACTTACTGGGGTACTCCTGACTTTCCATTCTTATCATATGCTTCACGCTTTGTAGGATCACTTAAGACCTGGTACGCCTCACCAAGTTGCTGTGTGCGCAGATATGCCACACAAAACACAGGAAATTAAAAGAGAAAACACGAGATATGTCTTGACCTTTTAATTTTTTTTAAGAATCAGTACAACTAAAGGAAGAAACTATGTTATTTTTATTGATACACATGCATGTTCTAACACGAACACGAATACTTGCATCATGAAGGGCAATCAATCCAAAATCTGCTTCATATATACCATCCATTCCTCAACATATGATTACCTGAAAATTTTTGGCAGGTGTGGGATCTCCAGGATTCTTATCTGGGTGAACTGTCCTTGCCTGAGAAAAAGCAAGAAAAGCTCAATCATGAACATAACACCAGAGGTCCACAAAATTGAGTTCATGAGAGGCAAGGCAAATGTAAGGATTAATTACCTTGACATAATAGGCCTTCTTGATCTCAGCCGGGATGCATCAACGGTGACGCCTAATGTATCGTAGTACGTAGTGTCCTTCACCATTGCTTGATGATGATATTCGAATCACAATTCCAATCTCCAATACGTGAATTTGTAATAATAGCGCAATCACTTTGTTATTATGACCACGATTTTATACACATTTGCATGCAAAACATTCTAAATGGTGAAAAACCTCGAGACGCACGCTCGCGATTGAAGGAAAAATTGAATCGTTTTTGTGATTCCCTTCTTTCTTTTGATTCCAAAGTCTCACGTAACGAGATTTTCCTAACGAGCAGAACTCTTTGACTTCGTATTATTTCTTGCAATTTTCCCTACGAAAAGGGTGCGTTCGTGAAAAATAGTGGGCCACTAGCGTAACCTTAATTGTCAAGAAACCCAAATAACAACTTCCAAATTCTAAGTCTTTTATGACCTCGTACTTTGTATCAAAAAAAAAAAAAAAGACCTCGTACTAATTGCCGAAGAATATTTTGTGTTATAAATATTTTGATGTGTGGATGTTGATATATAATCATATATATAGTCCTTTAAGATTCTATCTCATCTGGTTTATGTTATTATACCCTATAACTCTTAAATTAAAGGGTTTTTTTTTTTTTGTATTTATTCAACTTTCAATTGCTTAATTTTGTTCTTTATACATATACTCCCTCCGGTCCTAATTATAAGACATATTTAACCGATTTTGGAAAAATTAAGGAGAGGAGTTAAATTAGTTAATTTTACTCATTTTTCTAAAATGTCCTTATATACATTTAAAATGACATAAGTAAAAGTTCATCAACAACTCTACCACATATCTCTCCAACAAATTTTCCTTTCCACATGCTTTCTAATTGAAATAATGGTCTTGTTAGATATACATATATGTGCGTGTATATGTATACATATAGATCTATCATGTGCGCACACACACACAACCATATATCTACACAAAGATATATATATTGACACACACACACAAAAACACATATATATAGACACACACACACACATATATACATACATATATATATTTATAGACAACACACACATATAACTATACATACATATACACACACACACACAAACACATATATATACACAAACACATATATATAGACACACACACATATATATATACATATGTGTGTGTGTCAAAGAAGTCTGACATATATAACTACACACACATGTACACACACACAAACACATATATATAAACACACACACACACACATACATATATATGTTTATAGACATACACATGTGTGTGTGTTGCAACCCATATACATATATACTTACCAAAAACTAAACACACTTTAAGATAATAAAATAAGGGTATTTTAGAAAGAAATTGGTAAAAACTAAAAAGTTGTCCTATAATTAGGACCAAAACCAATTTCTAAATGTTGTCTTATAATTAGGACCGGAGGGAGTAATTCTTTATGTGATTAGTCTTCAATGTTTGAGTTCCTAGCTATAAATAGGGGATGATTGATGCATACCATTTTCTCTTTAACTTTATTTTTCTCTCCCGCCCTCATCTCAATCTATTGCATTTTCCTTATGTTATACTACCTTTGGTTCGAATTATCGGACCACATTTATAGTATAAATTCATTTTCTCTCCAACTTTCTCTCCTTTACCTCCATCATCTCAATCTATTGTATTTTTTTTATGTTATATTATCTTTGGTTCTAATTATAAGACTACATTTATAGTATAAATTCATTTTCTCTCCAACTTTCTCTCCTCTGCCTCCCTCATCTCAATCTATTGTATTTTCTTTATGTTATATATCTTTAGTTATAATTATAGGACTATATTTATAATACAATTTTCACTATAAAAGTGATCCTTTAATTAAAACCAATATGAAAGAAACACTATAAGTTTTAGTCTGTGAGAAAAATATCTATAAAATAAATCAAATTTTCCCTTTTTTTTTAAATTTTTTGGTCGAATTTCCCATTTTAATTGAAAACACGGCAAGCCCAACCAAAAAAACAAAAAGGATTAATTTGGATGCAACAGTTGGCTCACAATACGCCACATCATAAGAAATTAAACAAATCTTGAGCGTCCAATCGTAGGGGAAATAATTCTTTCCGTTCATTTCTGATTGGCCTATTCCCATCATCACCGAGCTTGTTTTCATCCCCTTCGCCACTTCTGTTCTTACTCTCACGTTAGGTAGGTACCCATCCCTTAATTGTTTATCATGTGTCCATCCTACTATTATAGAGATAAGTATATTTTTTATTTTTTTTATATATTATATTTATTTATATTTAAATTATATACTATTTTCTGAAATATTTGTTATACCCAATATCTCAAATTAATTAATTCATATGATACTGGTGTTACAGATAAATATTACTAAATGCAGAATTGGAAACTAATTAATTTCACAGTGTAATCAAAAAACAATATATAATTTAAATATAAATAAATACTATATATATATTCATCTCGGGATGAACATATTTTTTGTCCTTCTCTCTTCGTCAGCCAATACTATATATCCTCCTTATAATATCATTCAACCGCAAAATGAGTATTGTATTAGGCACAGGAGGGAGTATTATTGATACTGACTTTTCCCAACGACAATTAACGGTCAACAACTGATTATAACTGTCATTTGCCACGAGTTCAGTGAGATAAGGCATTGCAGAACCATGTTCGAAAATGGAGGTCAAAACCATGTCTCAAGCTCTGCAGCTTCACGCGCAAGTTCTGAAATTAGGAAACACACAGAACAGCGAGTCTCAGAAAATTTTGTCCAATATCTTCACTTTTGCCGCCCTATCACCCGCCGGTAATCTCAGCCACGCTCGTCTCATTCTCAAATCCAATCCTTCCTTGAACTCTTACTTCTACAACACAATCATCCGAGCTTACTCTCGGAGCTCCAACCCGACCCATCCCTCACAAGCTCTTTCTCTTTTCCTCTCAATGCTCCATGGATCGTCCCATAACATGCCTGGACCTGACAAGTTTACTTTCCCCTTTGTACTCAAGTGTTGTGTCCGTTTGAATCTCACCCTTCAAGGGAAACAGATCCATGGGTTGATTGCTAAGATGGGTTTGAGTTCGGATTTGCATATTGGGAATTCATTGATTTATATGTATTCGGAGTTTGGGGATGTAGGAGCTGCATATGATGTGTTTGATGAAATGTCTATGAGAGATGTTGTGTCCTGGACTGCTATGATTGATGGCCTTGTCGACAATGATCGACCTACTGAAGCAATAAAGAAGTTTGAACAAATGTTGGAATGTGGGATTGATGTGAATGATGCTACGGTTGTATCTGTTTTGAGAGCATGCGCTGAGATGGGAGCCTTAAGTGTGGGGAAGATAGTGCATAAAATTGTGAAGGAGAGGAAACTTCATAGTAAGGTTAATGTTATCACTGCGCTTATCGATATGTTCGCCAAATGTGGTTGTATAGAAAGTGCATGGAAGGTGTTTAATGGTGATATCATGGACAAAGATGTTTTTGTTTGGACAGCAATGATTTCTGGCCTGGCTAGCCATGGACACTGCAAGGAAGCTATTGACCTGTTTTCTGAAATGGAAGCTTCAAAAATAAAACCTGATGAGAAGACAATGACAGCAGTTTTATCAGCATGCAGGAATGCAGGCTCGATTCCTCAAGCATATAAAATTTTGAGTGGTATGCGCAAAAGATATGGTATCAAACCGAGTATTCAACACTACGGTTGCATAGTAGACCTCCTAGCCAGAGTGGGTCGGTTAAAAGAAGCCGAAGAGCTTATCAAAAAAATGCCTGTCAAACCTGATGCAATACTTTGGAGAACTCTGATATGGTCTTGTAATGATCACGGTGATACTGCTAGAGCGAAACGTTTGATGAAACACCTGGGGTTACAAGAGATGGATGCAGATGATAGTGGAAGCTTCATACTTGCTAGTAATGTTTATGCATCAGAGGGAAAGTGGTGTGACAAGGCGAAGGTGAGAGAGTTGATGAGACAGAAAGGACTAGTAAAGCCAGCAGGATGTAGCAGGATTGAAGTTGAAGGTGCGATACATGAATTTGTGATGGGACATTATAATCACTCTGAAGCAAAGAAGATATATGTCAAATTGAATGAAGTGGTAGATAAATTGAAAAAAGAAGGGTATTGTCCAAAAGTTTCAGATGTCTTGCTTGAAGTAGATGACGAAGAAAAAGCCAATCAGCTGATTCAGCATAGTGAGAAGCTTGCTCTTGCTTTTGGATTAATCAAAACAAGTCCTGGGTCTGAAATTCGGATCGTGAAGAATCTAAGGTCTTGTGAGGACTGTCATGAATTTATGAAACTAGTCTCTAGGGTATACCAGAGAGATATCATAGTAAGAGACAGAATACGTTTTCATCATTTCAAAAATGGTGACTGCTCTTGCAATAATTACTGGTAGCATTGAGATTGTTGTTAGAGATTCACAATTAATTTGCAATGCGATATTAAGAATCATACAAGACATAGGAACTGCTAGTTTTGAAGCATAATTTGGCAATGGAAAAATGCATATATTAGAAATGTTCACTGGAATGTTGACTTCAAGGGAGAAGCTCCTTTCAATTCTTTTGCCTATCGTGCGTATAACTTTCTTTTATTTAGTGGGAAAAAAGTCATTGAACAATTTATTACTGCTGAGATTTGCTATTTATATAATTAATCTAAATAGTCAGAGGAACAACGACATAAGAAATGTACTTTATGATGGAGAAATGATCTAGGAATGCATTGGATTCTGCCATCTTTTTTCTAACTGAAAATTAAAACATGTTACAGAATGAGGCTGATAAGGTTATTGCAAGCTTTGAAGGATTTAACTATAGTAGGATAGGCCTTGTTATTATTTTTGTTATTGTTGTTGAAAGATGTAACCAGGGCACCCACAAAGTCTCTTTTGAAGTTAATACCCTTAAAATTTATTGTGTGTCACCCTGTGTATGATTATACTGTTGGCATATAATATTTACTACTTTTTTATGATGATAACTTGGGAAAATTATTGGAGATCTGGTTCTTAAATTCTTCAAAAGCAAGGACCGTGTTCTGACATAAATTTCCTATATCAGGATCTTATATTGGTTACCTTAGTTTTGATGAAAAGTGACATTCTTGATCATGTCTCTCATGTTTTTGGTTAGTTAATACACTAATCTGGACTGTGACTATGATGTAGTGATCAATGTGATTTAATTTTTTTAAAAAAAAATTATAAATAAATAAAAATAAAAATCTGCAAAACTACGATTGGATAGAGAAATAGAAATTGTTTTGTTTCTAAAGTGAGTTGGATGGAAAAATCAACCAGTTTCGCGTAGAGTACACATTTCATGCCCATCTTTTATGTGCCCATTCCTCTAACTATTAGAGGGATGAGCATTTTTTTAATTTTTTTATATATTGTATTTATTTATATTTAAATTATATGTTACTTTTTGAAATGTTTTTTTCACTCAATATCTTAAATTAATTAGTTTTCAGTCATGCATTCAGTAATATTTATCTATAACACCAGTATCATAAAAACTAATTAATTTGAGATACTGGATTAAAAAAAACATTTCAGAAAACAACATATAATTTAAATATAAATAAATACAAAATTTAAAAAAATTTAAAAAAAATATGCTCATCCCTCTAATAGAGAGATGGACACATAACAAGCACATAAGAGATGGGTATGAAATGTACACCCGATTTCTTGTATGGGCTTTGTCAGTGAAAGAACTCTTAATGTGCTGGGAAAGGATGGTGCCCTATCCTATGCATTGAAATTTTTTTGAAAAAAAAAGTTTGACCAAGGGAAAATTTAAAATTCGACTAAGGTTATTTTATGTTTAATAATAATTTTCATTTTGATAAGTTAGGATTTTAATTAAAATATAAAAATTATGTTTTATTATTTGAATAAGTTTGAAATAGACTTCTCCCATCTTATTTCTCATCCTATCTATCCAGAGTTAGTGTGGATTATCATTTTTTAAATTGTTGTCCTAATCATTCTATAATTAGCCTTGATGTTTCTTTATTTGTTAGCTCTCTTGACAAATTAAGTCATACCCCGTCCAGTTCTAAATATAAGAATTATTTACTTAATTTGATTATATTAAGAAAGTTGATTAAGTTTGTTTATATAACATCTATTTTCTAAAACACTTAGCTTTATTCATTAATTCCCTACTTCTTTCTCCTCCTATATTATTGTTAAGAGATAATTAATATGAGTGAATTAAAAAAATATTAACAAATATAAAAACTAAGTTTTATATTTAAGATCAAGATTAACTCTTAAATATGTCTCATATTAATAATCAGAGTAAATTATTTTGAAGTCACTCTCTTTCAAGTTTGGCCACTCTCCTAGGTTTTTCTTCTCCCTAAAGTGTTATTTATTTATTTTCTCCCTCCCTCTTTCATCTACAGTTGGGCCAAGTAAATTATAAATTAGTAACAAAGCTTATGGTTATCAATTTGAATTTTTCTACATAACTCTAGTTGGTTAAAGAAACTGAACATTGCTTCTAGAACACCATTTCTCCCTTTTCGTCATAAAATTGTAGTTGTGTGGGAAATTTGTGTTATTTTTAATTTTTTAATTTTTTTACTTTGATCAAAGGTTTTCCCTCATAAGACTTATAGCACAAAGCTCACCCAACAATTACACTTCTCATAATTTAAACTTGTATTATCTTTCTTGTAAGGTGATGCCGCTCACCATCTCAACTATTTATTCGTAAATTGGTTGTGATTCTAAAGTATCGTGGCTTGTAATTTTTAATTTGAAATATAATTAATTAATTAATTTAGCTATAAAAAATTAGATGTTTAAATTAAAAGGAAACCAGGAGAGAAAAATATGAATTTGACCAAAAGAAAGAGAGAAATAGAATAATTCATATGAATAGGCTCCTTATATTTTTCACTCTCTCTCATAATAATCCTCTTCATTTTATCATTGAACATATGTGTGTAAAATGATTTTTACAGAAAGTTATGTAGGCCATGTTTTATAATAAATTATGTCCAATTGTCCTTAATAATTAAAAAACAAAGAAAGTGCGTCAGTCCCCAAATGTTCACCTCCCATTACTTAACTCTGCCATTTAAAATGATGATTATATTTTATTTGACTACATTCACTACCCCCACAACATTTGGTTTCTCTTTTAATAGTTATCTAATTAAACCCCTTTTTTATTATTATTAGTAATCAGTTCTAGATCACTCTAGCACTTGTGAAATAGGGATCACTATAAGCTTCTTCAATTAGATCTCAACATATAATGGAGTAACTAAATTCACAAAGTGGTTGAACTATTCAAGAGCATGGGTGGTCACATTGTGTCCTGATGCTTTCCAATTATAAAAATGTAAGAACTCAGCTTTAAAGACATGCAATCAAGCGAGATTAAATAAGTATTTTTTTATTTAAAAAATTCCTGAAAGATCCACCATTGTCCTTGTCCCTCTTTTTCTTAGGTCCACAATGTTTGTCATATTATTTGTAATAGCAAGCAAGCATCAATGTATGACTGTGGAATATAAAATTTATAATAAGTTGCATTATTTACAAGCGAGGTCATCAAATAGTTCACTTTTTTTAAGTTTCATGTAATGTACACAATCCACCCATTTAATAATATAAAAAAAATGAAATTAAATAAATATTTTTTATTGGAAAAATTCCTAAAAGATCCACCGTTGTAACATTTATGCCCAAAGCACCTAAGGACACAATCCTTGAGCAGATGCAACTTATATTCAGCGAGGACAACTCTTCTTCAAATATGTGCAACATATCCTTAGTGTCTGTTGATAGCACTTAAAACTTAAATTTTATGCAAGTTGAGATAAAACTACCTCATATACTTACCTCGTACTACGTAAAACTTAAGTTTTAGAAGTTTTTCAGACACTACCTTAATCATATGTAAATATCTTCAATTTTTCACGCGGCCAAAGATAGATTACATACTACTAAAGAAAACTTGTACTTTCTAAAAGATAAGTTGCATTTGAGTCTTTAAACAAATTTGAGATATCTTTGAGTAACAAACTAGATTTGCGATTTTTTAACAATTATTCCTCTTTCATGTTTACAATTTAGTGTGGCCCCTCATACAATAGAAACAAATTTACCCCATTTATTAATTTAGTGACTTAGCTTGGCACATTTTTATTGGCGACAGCGTGAATGGTGTGGTATTCTGGAAGCATACAAAAATTTCTCTAAAGTTAATTGATATTTTTGAAATTATCTTATCTTGTTGATAATAATCAGTTGACCAAAAAAAAATTACCTTACCTTTCTACAAATAATCTTCTCCCTGACGCACGTTCTCCTAATTAATTAAAACAATTTTTAAAAAATGTGTGTACACGCACACACATATCAATTACTTCCTAAATTTTGCGGAACATCTTACAAATAAAAACCCCAAAATCTCCTAAATAGTGCCATATAATTTGAAAATGATGTTGTAGTTATTGGTTGTAAAATAAATAAATAAAAAAAAAGTCTTACATTGCTCAAGTTAAAGAAAGCTTGGTGAATATAGGATAAGAGTGAACTTCGGCTTATCAAAAGGTTAAAAGGAGGAGTGGACTTATGTGGAGGGTAAACACAGGCTAATGCAATTGAAATTCGCTGGTTTCATAGAGGACTAATTTCTAGCAGTGTAGTGTAGTGAATCCATGTTTAAATCTCACTGAAATAGAATAAGTATTGTCTCCTTATTTTCTGTAAGAAAAATTCGTTTATTACTTACTAACTCGTAAAAAATAATGTGATTGATCTCACGTGCATGCAAATTAGATTTTTCTACTAATGCTCTCAAGAAAGCTCTCAAAGAAGGAAGGGAGAGAGCATTAACTTTGTCTCTCAAAGAATGATGGAGATCGACATTATACGTGTAGATGCTTCCATTGGCGTTGTTAAAGTCTAACCTTCTAGAGACGACTATTAAATAATTGAACACAAACTCAACAAAATGACAAATTCAGATCAAGGGTCATCTTTTTTTAATTCCCCTTCACTCTCTTCAAGCATAATTTCAGACTTCATGTTCTTGGACCTTATTTTTATTCTCACACACACACACACACATAAAAGCACCATAACCATCCATTATAATTATGGGAAAAAGATATATATAGATATCATTTGAACTAAAAGAATCCCAAAAAATTTGTTAACATATAGAAAAGGATAAATAGGCCTCAATGGATTTTCTGGGATTTTGAAATGTTAAACTTTTATCAAAATGCCAAAAACAAAAGAACTCTCGCCAACGCCGACAATGGGCCTCCGGTTGCCAGAGCTCCAATAATAAATTGAGTAATGAGACTGACTACTTGAGTATATGGATGACAACTTGAACTTCCTAAACCCTATCAAACATCATTGACAAGTTGAAGAAATGAAATGACAATTTGAGAATTGGCACTAACAACTTGAATGTAGTTATTAGCGGCCTTGGGAGAGCCCAAGTTATCAATAGTTGTACTCAAGTTATCATGGTATTTATTCAATTTGTCAACAATGTTAAATATGGCTTATAGAGCTCAAGTAGTCAACCCATACACTTAAGTAGTTAGTTTTATTATTCAAGTTGTCACCTGAACTTTGGCCACTAGCGTCAGAGCTCGAGCAACTGAAGGCGAGGCGGCAAAGCTCTAATGCCGGCATAGGTTCTTTTTTTTAAAAAAAAAATTTTGAGGGACATCTTGGTAAAAGTATAACATTTCAAAATCTCATATTAGTCCTTTAACACCTATTTGTTTTTTTTTTCCATATTTTAACAAACTTTTTAAGATTTTTCAAGTTCAAATGGTATTTATTTAAAATTCTCTCATAATTATTCTCTCTTCAATTAAATATTGACGCGTTGAGAAAGATATAAGCTTCTTAATTTTAGTGAGGGGAAAAAAGAATAGGAATAAAGTTAAATTCTGTATGGAAGTGACACCAAATTGATATTAAAGGGAATATAATTTAAATAAAAGAAATTGCAGAATAAAAGTGACGGTTAAAGTTGAATTGAGTGATGAAGAAAATGAGAATGTAGATGATGGTTCCAAACAATAATTCCGATTCCAAAATCTACTTTTGAAACTTTTTTCATTAAAAAAAAAAAAATGATTCCCTCATAATTAATTTGGTGGTAACCCTCCATTTGATATCTTGTAATATTGTGCCAATTTAGTGAACACCTATCAATCAATGAGTATCTTTGGTGGGTCCATTGTTCTAATCTAAGGTTCTTGCTTGGCAACTTGACAAAGATTAAGGTACTGGAAATTAATCAACTATCCAAAGATTTCAATTTCATTACCCTTTAAGCGTAGACAACACAAATAGTCTTATCATCTTATGCATGCTCAACATTATTGAAAAAATATCCATCACTTTATTTTTAACTTTAGCCTTAAATATACAAATAAAGTAGTGTAATTTCCTTTTATACTACGCTATGCTTTATTAGGGATAATTGGAATTGGCTGTACTATGTTTCCTTTTACATTAATGGAGGCTAGCTGTTACTTGTAATTAAGATTTAACATCTAATATTTATTAATAATTAAGGTCAAGAGTGGTCGTTAATTAGTATTCAAGGTAAAAGGTTGCAAAAAAAATATTGATAAATTTAATGACTCAAAATTTAGGTGAATTGTGCTTAGATATCTTGTTAGATATAAGATAGGCCTTGGATGTCAATCAATGCCTACAAGAGTAATTATAAATCATTCACTATGAACAAGGTTTTTAACATTGATAAATTAAGGAATTCAAACCCATATTTGTATATAATGCTATTCTATATTCAGTTCTAAATATAAGATTTATTTAAATATTTTGGTTTAGTCCTAAATATAAGGTTCAATTTCCTCTAATATCTTATGCTAAATTTTATTTTCAATAATACCCCTATTTATAGACTTTTTTTTTTTGCGCGTTAAATTAAATTTAATCATTAAATGGCATGGCTTTTTTTTTCTTGGGGGGAGGATGCCACAAATTCTCTACATTTAATTATAAATAACCAATTTATCTACTTTTAAAAAAAAATTACAACTCATTAACAAGACATTATATTTAAGATCACAAGAGTAATTCGCATGCATAAGTTCATATTGGAAAAAAGTTTTGGTCCTTAATATTGTAATACCTGAAAATTTTTTATCTTAAAATAAATAATATACCTTAAATATTCTATGTGCATAAATAATACCTGTTGAAAATAGGTGAATTTGTGGTCTCAAAACTAGTGTCATAATTACCTTATTTCCAAAGGTGATTTCTTATGTAATTAGGAGAAATAAAGAGCTAAAAATCCCTAAGTGAATTTGTGGGTTATAAAAAACCCTGAGAATATTATGATAAATTCTGAGAGGCAACTAAATATTTATTAAGAATTATAGAGTATGTTGTCTCTAATTTAGATAATTTATGGGATTATTTTCCTTAAGAAATAATAAGGCAAAATTAAATATCATTTTGGGGAACATAAATTGCCCCATAATTTTTAATATTTTACATGATGCATAAATTATCAATATCAGTAAAATAGTTGTGAGATAATAATTAATCTCAATTAAGAAAATTGTCAACAATTGGTAAGTGATTAATTAAATAATCAATGGCTTATTGTTTAGACATAGATAAAGGAGATAACCAAAGTTAGTTATATGAAACCTCTAATTTGATATTAATAACTAATGGAGGGTCAAGATTAGCATGAAGAATGTTGCTAATTAATTAATAAAGATTAAGAAAAATATTTTGAGATTTAGTACATAAAGATCCCTAAATCCTAAAAGAATTGTTAAGTTCATGATTAAGGCACAAATTAGGTTTGAAAAATCAAATTAGATAAATTAATAATTATTAAGGGTTAAGATGTAATCTTGAAAAGTAAAGATCAAAGGTTAGGATTATTCAAATAATTTTAAAAGCTTAAATCCATGTAATTACTTATGGGCCAATAGGGAAATTTTGTGGAAAATAAATATAAGATAAATAGAATGTTATAATTAAGTAAAATAGGAAAAAATAATATATATGTATATGTTTGTGCTGGCCGAAATTTCGGTCAAAGAAGAGATAAGCATTAGGCAATTAAAAATCTAGATATTGAGCTTTCAGCCACATGTGCAATTGAAGTCATAAAGGCATGGAAGAGGATAGAGAGAAAAGGGGTGTAGGTGGCATTTTTTTTGTAGGAGGTGTAAGGTCAAGATTTGAGCTTCCTAGTTAAGTTAAATCCAAGGGTTAGAATTGGATTAGAGTTGCAAGGAAGTTAATGCATAGTTGACTATAAATAAGAGGCTTCATACTTCATTTCTCTTCACACCAAATCACACTTCAAGAAAGGTGATTTCTAAGTAGGAGAGGGAGGAGGAATCTTGAAGCAAGAAGGAGAGTCTTCAAGAGGTAAGCTCTAGCATTTAAATTTCTAGTCTTTAGTTTTTATAAGTTCTTAGTATAAATGTTAGTTTAATCTAGAAAATTAGAGAATAAATTCCTATACTTGTTTTTAGGCCTCATTGCATTGAAAAATGTCTGAAGAGGTAAAAATATGATAGAAAATGATGTTTGGAAGTCCTTAGATTAAATTTGTAAGAGTTGCAGAATTTTCGGTTCTTAAGTCCTTGTCAGGCAGCAAAAAAGATGCTATGACTTTATGAAGCAAATGAAGTTATAAAATCATGAAATTTTCCAGAAATAAAGTAGACATGTAGGGCTTTCCAAATATATAAAATATGCAACATTTTGATCTCTGGTTAAAGAGATATGAATTTTTGAAGTTAAGCCATTTTTACTGGAATAACATCTGGGCAACGTTGAGAAAATTCAAAACTGGGAATGATATGGTTGGAATGAGTTAAAGCCGTTATTTTTCCTTAAAAATAGACTTATTAAGGAAAATTTTGGCTTTGGTTTCACCTCAAAATGATTTTTCTAGAATTAGTTATGATTTTTCAAAGTTAGACAAAAATCTGCCCAAAATGCTGAAATCAGTGTTTTCCGAAAATTTAAGGAATAAATTGGAAAATAAGTCCACCAGGGTAAAATGGTCTTATATAACCAAAATATCTCATGAAATAATATTTGTGAATTAATAGAGATGATATTACCCTTTATAGGATATCTGTGATCGTTTTCTGTCAAAACGTACCGAAAGTCATCAATTGTAACACTAACTCTGATGCTTATTGTATGCTTATATGTGATAGACAACTATACAAGTGAATTGAATAAATAACTTTACATGTGATGTGTATTGTTAACATGGATAATTATACATGTGAATTGTATAGATAACCGTACATGCGATGTGTATTGTTAGCATAGATAACCTTACATGTGATGTGTACGGTGGATATATTAATCTTACATCTGCTATATACTTATGTGTTGATTAATGCTATGATGTCATACATATATTGTTTACATAAGTATGAGGTTAACCGTTACCTGAGGTTCGATGCATGGACCTCAGCTCTTAATATAGCTTCAGGATCAGGAGGACTAAGTATCAAAGATAAGGGCAAGCAGCATGCTTAGAGTCCCGGTCGAAGAATTTCTTTTTGAACTTGTATTACCATATTAGTAAATATTCAGATCTTTGTACTGTTGTATAAGCAACTAGATACCTTAACATGATGTTTATTAGATACTCGCTTTTTTTAAAATTGCTCTGATGCTCTACTCTAATGAAAGTACCTTATTCCGCTTTTGAAAAATAAGATGTTACAAATATAAATTCATCTATAGAGTAATTAAATGTTATAATTCTATCCCTATTAAATGTATAGAGAGAGAAAAGAGGTGAATAAAGATGTATAAAATATTTTTTTACACTCATTCAAATAAACGAGTTTTTTTTTTTTTTGGATGCACCACATAAACGAGTTTAAAATTAGGAAAATGTTAATTTATGATATATTTTATGAGTGAGTTAATTATCTCTAATATATGAATATTACATAAACCAAACCCATAAAAAGACCCAAATGGTAAAGCAACACACACCTAATCTCCAACACAAACCTTGATTGCTTTTCCACATGCACCACTTAACACCATTTTCATTTGTTTTACAATTTATGCCTGTCCTTCTCGCCTTCCTATTTTAATTGTACTCCTCGTGAGGTAGCTAGTAAGCATTGAATAAACAAAGAATACAAAACAAAATAAGAAAGAGAATATTCGAAGTACATTTTTAAAAAATAATCTATGCTTCTTGAGATCTATAAAAAAGTTATATGTTATGTAAATATATAAATTTTCTCCGTAAAAATACTTTATAGCCTAATTCGAAAATACTAATCATCAAAAGACTCGATTAAGTAATTCTTACGATAAACCCTTCAATTAAAAAAATTTAGATAATGTAATTTTCTGAGAAAGTAAAACTATCCTACTGTTCTTGAAAAGATTTCGTACGGGATACATAAATTCGAAGCTAAAATAATATATTTTTAATTTAATAGCAAGATTTTGGTTACCCAAAAAAAAAAAAAAAGTTAATCCTGTGCAATAATATTTTTGTTAAGGCCTAAAACGACAACTATATTCTTTTTCGAAAACTAATTAAAAGAGACGAGAGTGGACAATGTAATCATTGGACATGCAAAATCAGCTAAAAGGCAAATTTCTCGTTTAATTTGATATTAATTATATAACAATCCTTGTTTAATTAATACCAATAAATAATTAATTTTTTATACACACTAATTGTCACGTAGTTGCTCACGGAACCATATTTTTATAAATATATTTGTATAGTGACTTCCTCATAATAATATTTTTATAAATACATTTGTGTAGTGACTTCCTCATAATAATATTTTTATAAATATATTTGTGTAGTGACTTTCTCATAATATGACATATAATACAACATTGACAGCCCTCGTCTCTTTTAACATGTTTTGTAGTTTGCGGAACAAAACTGTCACAATAAAGACAAAAAATCGAAAAAATTCTATTTATATAACTTTTACAAATATTCAATCGATAAAAGAATTATACAAATATAACTGAAATTTAAATAAAATCCTATACTTGTATTTTTACAATTTATACAAATTTCACCTGAAATCAATGATTTGTTTTTTGTCTAATCCGATAATTAAAAAAAATATTGATTATTACAGTATATTTACACAGGCTTCAATCGATTAAAAAAGTAGCAACTATTATCCTATTATCATAATGTTTGTGTTTGGAATCATGGTGCTTTCTTGTCACCTTCCACTACCAAACTAAAGTAATTTATTTAAGAGTGTAATTGATGAGTTTAATTAGCTATATATCTTTTTAAAGTTTTCAAAGGTAGTATTTAATACAATTGTTCACGTTAATTGGCCTTCGAGTACTTGAAGCTGAGAGGAATAAGTTTTTTTTTTTCCCTCACTGAACTTAATGTCTCCTCCATGGTAATATATTCTCTTTGATCTTTATTATAAGACACCAACTATTATTTCTCGTGAACTAATAAATAAAAGTTAAGTCATTAAATTGGTTTAAATTGACAAATTTTTTCAACTTACCGATACTTTAATGATGTAAATTTAAAGAGTTAGTTAAAAATAATGATATAATGAGAAAATAGTAATAAATAAAATAGTTAAAAGCGGTCGGTACCTTATAATAAAGACTAAAAGTTGTTGGTAGTTAGTGCCTTATAATTAAGGCAAGAGGGAGTATGTACACAACATTTGATTAAGTAAGTCTCTTTTAATGAACTATCATCATTTTCTTTTTAAAAAGGTCATTTTCCCAAGTTCCATTCTCTAAACTGCACGTTTAATTCCAATCTCTATAAACAATTGGTGCAAATAGTATTAAAGCATTAGTTAGATTACATTACTGCCCCTTAA
The DNA here is from genome assembly GCA_037074495.1 of Acacia confusa. Classification (NCBI taxonomy): domain Eukaryota; kingdom Viridiplantae; phylum Streptophyta; class Magnoliopsida; order Fabales; family Fabaceae; genus Acacia; species Acacia confusa. Next base: position 36,454,294 of record CM073502.1, on the reverse strand, counting down.
TCCATATTCAAATTATCAAAGGAAAAAAATATTATTTAGATATTTGATAGAGTAGAAGTAGCAAAAGAAATTAACAAGTTGTCGGTTGAAATGCTCAACGACCTCACTCCCAAAAAAAAAAAAAAAGAATACAAGTTTAAATTATAGGAGGCTAAAAACCTTTAACCAAATCAAGAAAAAAAAGTATGCAAAGAATGAAAAAGAAATATGTGTAAATTATCAAAGTCTTGTAAATAAAAGAGGTTTGACCTTAACATCAAAAAAAAATTATTTAAGGCGAATTTTGTTTTAATTTTTTTTCTTCTGCTCAACTTTTTTTTCAAGGTGAACAATGTCTAAGATGAGATGGGTTGCTCAACTTTCAAAGATGAACATTGAAGCTGAACAATTGAAGAAATATTTTTAAGCTTACCAAACGCGACCTAAGTTTGAAGCTTGTACTTTTTGGACTTTTCACTGCTTGGTGCATCTTTCAGGGTCTTCGACAATCCAAATTATATATCCAACAAAGTCCCTTGGGGGAATCTTACTTAACCATTTTCCAAGCAACTTCATTATTATGCCCTCTCCTATTTCTTTACCTAACTTTCTCCCTCCTTTGCTAAGTGTTTGCTCTTGTCAATAATGTGAATCTTGTCACCACAAAATATTAACATTTAATAATAATTTGATTATTTTTTCTACAGCAAAAAAAGTGACTTTTACTTAATATTCATTTTCAACTGTTCATAATGCGCTAAGACTTTAAAAATGTTCACCCTCCACTAAATTTCTTCATAATATATACCAAGCATTAGTCCTAGTGGAAGAGCTTCGGTCACTTAGTCTCAAATTTAAATTCGAGTTGATATTAATATGAAAAACACTTTTTGAATAGATACATGTAATGGGGTCTACAATACTTGAATATAATACAGTCAAACAACCCAAAAAAAAAAAAAAAAACTCATTCTATGTATCTGAAGTTAATGCTAAATGTACTACCAATGAAAATTGATGAGAAAGATTTTTTTTTTTAAGGGGAAAAAGAGAGGGAGGGAAATAAAAAAATTATTGTGCTGCTTAGTTGCTTTGCAATATGGTTGGTGATGCACATAAACAGGGAGGCTCCTATTTAATATCAAATCTCTCATTCACTTTTGTGTTTACATTCATTGAATCAAACTAAAAATCTTCCAGTCAACACCATACCCCTCAGAAATCAGACAAAAAAAAAACAACTTGTTGAAACCAGCTCACTCACATTGCAAGAGCAATTAGACAATAGTACTGTGATGAATCAAACTGTGTACCACAACACAAAACTAGTACTTGTGTTTGGTCAAATAAAGAAGAATGAGCCTGAAACCACCAAATACTGAACATTCATTAAATAGAGCAATCAATTAAAAGCGCAAAAGAAGAAAGAAAGGTAGGTAAGGAGATATAGAGAGAGAGAAGCATTAACCAAGAGGACAACACAATAATAATATTACGATGCTTCAATCATAATACACCGTGAGAGGTCCCATACACAGAACAGAACATAACCACCGTTGAACAACCTTAGAGTAAGATACAACCTTATCATTATTCCTTATCACTATCTATCTGCTACTGATTTCAATCTCTCAACTCACTCTGATACAGATTACTGAAAAGCCCCCAAGCAGATCGATTTTAGTCAGCAATTATCATCATCATCATCATCATATCATTAGGGCCATAAATCTGCAGAAGCCATGATCGGATGGTTCAGATATCCCATGTTCATTGGATTGAAGAAGCCATTGTTGGGCTCAATGAAGGTGTTCGCAGCGAAAGCTCCATTGTTGCTGGCATTCAAGTTCAAGTTATCGATTATTTCGTTCAGAGAATCCAGCCGGTGGCTCAGCTCACTGGCTTGAGCTCGAAGAACAGAGTTCTCAGATTCAACACTTAAGTACTGCTCTGTGGTGAGATTAACGCTTGTGAGAATCTGCTGATTCTCTTTTCTCAGCTGAGCCACTTGAGCCACCAGATCGTCCAGATGCTTCTGCTTTCTCATACGAGATCGCCTTGCTGACTCACGATTTGATATCATCCTCTTCCTCTTCCTCTGATCCATCAGAACCTGCAAATCCCCCTCTGAACCAGAGTTTTGAAGCAGAGACGATGACCCTGAACCTGAACCTGAAGATGTTCCGCTTGAAGAAGCCATGAGAGATCAATACGAGGAGATTACACAGACCCAGACAAAGAAACGGATTAAAAAAAAAAAAACAGAAACAGAAACAGACACTCGCAGGACCCAGAAACTAAACAGAGGGGGAAAACCCAGAAAATACTGCTGAAAATAAAGGGATTATTGTAGAATATAGCGATTATTAGCGATAGTAATTAGAAAACTAGCGGGAAGACTGAAAAATCATGAAACGTAGTACAGCCAGTAGAGGAAGGCAACGGAGAAAGATTGAACTAAATGGGTCCTGCGCCTGACAGTGGAATTGACCATACACCCAGAAAAGAAGATTTCACTGAGAATCGGATTCATGAATCTGAAACATCAATAACACGGAATTGGGCATTTAAGAAAAACCTCGAAATCTAACCACACTCTGATGAGGAGGGGAAAAAAATGGCGACTTTCTGGGGACAAACAGAGTCCGGCCCTTTACTACGACATAGGAAAAGTTTCGAACTTTGCTGTCGAGAATGAAGAATCTGGAGATTTTGGTATGTGGGTTAAGGTCCTTGTGGATGTTTAATCCAAAAGGGCCAAAAACTTGGCTTCGATTTGGGGACTCCGATGAAGAACCTCGAGATCTCTGAGCAGAAGCAAGCTTAAGCTCAAAGCTGAGCTTGCGCAGAGTGTGTGAGAAAATAAATGAGAGAGAGAGGGAGAGAGGACTTTCGGTGATTATGAGTGGGGGAACTTATAGACCTGAAAAGGCGAACAACTTGATGGGAAAAATAAATTAAGTCTAAATGCTTTCTGAAATACTATAACAGAAAAAAATACAAGAAAAAGTTTTTTGTTTTTTGGTTTAATATGGGTATTCCCTTTTTAAAAAAAAAAATTATGACGGAGATAATATCACTATCAACTTTGTGAATACACAACAAAAACATTACTTTTATGAATGGTGTGAGTGAAACAAAGAAATAATCTTATTCATTTTTCTTCTAAATAAATAATATGAGGATGGCATCATAATTTAAATACATTAACAAAAGTTCTACATCCACTATATCATGACGTATATGCACACATGAAAAAAATGCACTGATCATTTATAACATAATTTAATTCTAAAAATCTTCATAATATTTTATATATTATAGATAAGTATATGCATTTTAAAAGAAAACCTTTAGGAAGGAAACACAATAAAAATATGGATTAGAATTAGAATATGTGATGCTCAATACAAAAACAATGATCGATCCAGTTTTTTTTATAAGTAATATTTTCTTTTATAAGGGTGATTTATAATATAAGTAATAAATTCTTTTGTCTGAAATTTTAAGCTAGTTTTTTATTTTTACTCCCAATAAATATATACTACTTATTATCCCTAATATCTTTACAATAAATTTTCACAAATTATCTTTTATATACTTTCTTTATAAATAAAGGTGTAATTGAAAATGATAATATAAATTTGACACATTTATTATTTTTAACTAATATTTTAAACCTCATAATGTAAATATTTGTTACTTATAAAAAATGGGAAAATTGATTACAGGGCCCAAGGAAGAAAAATAATTACAAAAAAGGCCCAAGAAACATTCACATACCCTAGGGCCTTTTCTGGCATTTTTTCAAAAAACGTTAGCAACTACATCAGTAGCGGTTAACAACTATATCAGTCCCCATTAACAACTAAATCAGTCTAATTAACAACTACATTTTAACAACTACATCTGTAGCAATTAACAACTACATCTGTAGTAATTAGCAACTATGTCCGTACACTTTTTTTTGAAAAAATGCCAGAAAAGGTCCTTGCATGTGAATATTTCTTAGGCCTTTTTTGTAATTATTTTTCTTTCTTAGGCCCTGTAATCAATTTTCCCATAAAAAAATCGGGCATAGTGCTCCATTTATTCTTTTAAGATAAAATTGCTTGAATGTGCATGTTCATTTTTATATGATAACTTTTGAAGATATCTAAACATTTAATATATTTTTTATTTTTACCCTCATATATATATATATATATATATATATAGTCATTTTTTCCCACTCATTCTATCTAATCACTTTTCCACTCATTCTTCTTCTCATCCACTTTCTTTGTAAATATGGGTATTTTTCAAAAAATGAGTTACATTTTTTTACATATTTACTACTTGTAATTAATTTTAACTAAATTTTTAATTTAATTTAGTTATTTGGATTTTATAAAAAGTAACGGGAGTCATATTAACAATTTTTTTTTTTTAAAAAAAAAAAAGAAGAAGAAGAAGAAGAAGGAGAAGAATCCAAAAGCGTACAGGTTACAGCTGGGAACCAACAATATAATGAACTGTAGAATAAAATATTCATGATGAAAAATAAAAAAATACTTCCAAAAATGGCAGTAATGTGACAATATCATCATCACAGTCTCCCGGGTCACCTGCTTGTGACAATTGGATTTTTATCCAGATGCATCTCACACACACACATTATCTTTTTACATTTAGAATTCTTAATTAATAAAATATTTTTAAAAAATATCGATTACTGAGAAGTTTTCTCTATAAGTGCCCTATATTTAGAATTATTTGCCCAATCCTATAATAAAAATATTTATTTACCCTATATTTAGATGAGAAAAAATTAGAAAGAAAAAACTCTATGAAGGAAAATTTCAAAAAATAGTAAATTATTTCGTTATTTTGTGAAATTTTCCTTCTAGTATTTCCTTTATCTTGTTTTTCCCTCACCCATCCTCTACCCAAATATAGGGTTGAAGTTGCAAACAGATAAAATTCAGAGAACTCCATTGTTCACACAAGAGAATCTAAATTACTACTTGCTAGGTCTTGCTCTTTTCACATGTCTTCCCCCACATCCTGATTCTTCAACTCATAAGGTCATTAATAATAGAATTAAAAATCAAATATCAAATGTAAAATTAAAAATTGTAATAAGCCCACTGTTTTATAAGTTGCTAATAATGCAACTTATTCTCTGATTTTTTTAAATAAAATAAAATAAAATCAATGGCTATAGTTTCATTTTGTTTTCAAAACGAACACAGACTACAAGCTAAATAAGATAGAGTGAATTTTTTTAAAATAAATTATTTAATCATATAATATATTATATATCATTAGATTATATATCTGTTTATATATTAGAAAAAATAATTTTGAGAAAAGAGATAACATAAATATTTTAGAGTAATCTAATTCACTTCCTTAATATCTATACAAAATTTAAATTTATTTTATATTTAGAACCATTGAGAATATTAGTTAATCAATTTAAATAAATATAAAAAGTTCATTTTTGAAAAATGTGTGAAAGGGATAGTAACGGAGCATGTCTCCACTGTACGGTATCCTTCATGCGGTTAAAAATATAAGAGTTACATATTCCCTTATTTGTTAAGAAAAATAGTAAAAGAGATAATAAATTAAAAAATAATGAGTGAAGGGAATTTTGGAAAAAAATATATTAATTATATAAATAAAAATAAAGTGAGTCTACAATGAAACCGCACCGAACTTGAGAAAGTACTGTACTCCTACAACATAAATCTAGAGGCAGCAGTGCCGCAATCCGTCCATTACTCATGTTTCTGCAACAGGGACTGCAACTAGCAGCCCAACAAAGACGATGCCATCAAACCTCGAGTGAATCCACTCGCTTCTACCACACCCTTCGATCAACAAGTCCAGATCCTAAGATCGCGCGTGCAAATTTCACTGATAGTCGTGACACTTATTTGTAGCGCAGTTATTCTGAGTCGTAAGCTGTCGTTGTCAGTTACATGCGTGCATAAGAGCGTGACAACCACGGACGGTTGGAATCGTTCGGCAGTGGCGCGACTGTGTTTCACGCCCGCCGTATTAAGTGGATCTTCTAGCAGTACAAGAACGTGACACGCGTCACACTTTTTGGGAGGTTGTATAAAGTATGGGCAGGTGTAGTGTGATGGGTGTGGCCTACGAATTACTCCCTCTGCTCTTTATTATGAGGCACCAACTACCAAATGTATTTGGTCCTTTTTATAAGGCACTTGCTTGTTTCCAAGGAGCATTGATTATTTTTTCCATGTTTACCCATAATTAATAGAGGTAGTAAGTGAGAGTAATAATAATATAATATTAGAGTTTAGTATAAATAGTAGAGCTAATATTGGAAATTACTTAAATTATAGGACAACTTTATTGACTTTAATTATTTTTATTGATTTATGTGATTTGTTAATTGGTAGAGTTGGGCACCAATATATGTGGCTTCATCGTGGGGGGCTCAAGTGACAATTGTTCAATCACCATGTTATTTTTTGTCAGAGATTAAAAAAATAATTAAATTATTTTAGAGTATATTTTTTTAAAAAAGTAATTATCTTGATTAAAAAAATAATTTATAATATAAATATATATAAAATATTATATAATTAAGTAACTTATATAATTTTCTTAATCTTTAAAAAAAAAAAAATCAATCCGATTTTAAAATTACAAGAGGTCCGGGTTTGTTGAAATTACTGTTGTAAAAGGTGTGAGGGCTAATTTTGTCTTTTCATGAGGAGACAACAAGATTCCTTGCGCAGATTCCGATTCTGATTCTTGAGTGTGGCAGCATATCCCTCGTTGTGGTTTCTGAGGTCAAAATAAAATTTTAAAAGTTAATGGAACCCAGTCAAAGTCAAAGTATTAGTATAATACTATATAATGAATAAAAAAACTTTTACCTAATAAACTATTTTTTAGTTAAATTTAAATATCAATACCTTAAATTATAGGGTTAAATATCAAATTTGTCACGGAAGTTGTGCAAATAGAGCGTTCAGCATCCGGAAGTATTCGTGGTACTAAATTTACTCCAGAAGTATTAAAATGGTACCAAATATATTCAGAACCGACGTGGCAAACAGATGTTTACCGTTCCGTCAGTTTTAAGTATATTTGGCCCTTTTTTAATACTTTTGGGGTAATTTTGGTACCATTTTAATATTTCCGTGGTAAATTTGGTACCATTAACAGATTCAGCAAATGGATGCAAAAAACATAGCTCACAAACAATCCTCTGTTTTAGTTTCAATTTTCAGCTTTGCTTTCGAATTCATTTTTAACGCCTAACAAATGGCACGGAGAAGAGAGAGAGAGAGACCCCTTTAAATAGAAGTTCATCGGTCAGATAAAACACAAGGGTCCAGACGCATGAACTTTTAAATAAAGAGCACAGGGCTCAAGAAGTATGGCTCATCGCAGATCAGCTGCTCTTGCGCGTTTGGTTGGTTTGTGTTTCACCATGATCTCCTCTGATTTGGTTACTGATATGCAATCTGCTCTGCTTCACATAATGATGCCGGATCTGCTTCATGTAATGGCGCTGGATCTGTTTGCGTAAAGCTGCTGGGTCAAAACAAGAGGGAGTGAGGATAACAGAAGATCAGTAAGTATATGGATTGGATGTATGGGCCGAGAAAAATGGTGTTGAGATCCAGAGAAAATGAAGCTTGCTAAAAACAAAAATTTGACGTGTCTATATGATGTGGCAAAAATCCGGGGTAAATTTGGTACCCAGAAAAAACTTCTAGATGCTGGACGCTCCTTTCAAAAAACTTCTGTGGCAAATTTTTGACTTTAAGTAAAAAAAAAAAACATTTCTGACGTGGCCAACGGACGTTTGACATTCCATCAGTCTTGGGTATATTTGGTTCTTTTTGAAAACTTTCGGGGTAATTTTGGTACCATTTTAATACTTCCGGGATAAATTTGGTACCATGAATACTTTCGGGTGCTGAACGCTACATTCGCACAACTTCCGTGACAAATTTAGACTTTAACCCTAAATTATAAGTGGGATCAAACTTATCAGGGAGCAACGATATCATTAGGGCTTAGACTACAAAACTTTTGGTCTAATAAACTATTCCTTTGGTCCTTACTATAATATATATTTATCTTATTTACTTCAATTAAGAAAGTTGATTAAATTAATTAGTATGTTATATATTTTTTTGAAACATCATAACTATCTTCTTTAATTACTTCATTCCCTATCTTCCTTGGTTATGGTTGAGAAAGTATTAATAGGAGTAAGCTATTAAAACATTGACAAATATAAAAATCATATCCTATATTTAAAATCAAGATTAACTCCCCAAATATATCATATATTAAGTACCAAAATTATACAACAAACTAATGCACTCTTATTTATTTGATAAGAAACTGATTTTTTTTTTTAAGAAAATCAATTTCTAGACTAATAACAGTTAACTTGATGTTACCCATTAAAAAAGTTTATCAATTCACGTACACTAATATATTAATTATTAAAAAACATAATATTGAGATTATTTGAAAATATTATGTGTTATATTATTATCTAATTTTTCTTTTGTCTTTTTCTTTTTTTTTCCCATTCCGAGGAGAGGCACATACATTCTAATTGATTGATGATTACCAATTAAAAAAATATCGAAAACAAAATTACACCAGAAGGTGGCTGAGCTAATAATTCTTAATCATTCAAATATTAAGAAAAGGTTGCCCGCAAACAAATTATTAGAGGATTTAGATGACATTGGTTAGTTCTCTCTACCACAGCTTGTCAGCTTCTTGAAAGGAACATAAAGATTAAGACTATTGAAAGCAATAATGCCTTACGAAAAAATAATAATTATATTATACTTTTTATATATTTGGCCTATATCATGGACAATTAATACTTATAATTTTACTTTTTTCAAAAAAGAAAAAAACGAAAGAAGGAATGCTGATCTTACTAAAACTTTCAATTGTCAATATTGGGAATATGACATATATAATGCAATGAGGTTGGAGTCTTTTTTTTCCACTCTCCATCTTTTTGTTTCCTTTTTCTCGACGTATCTTCTTTTTCTTTATAATTTGTAGGACATGATGTGTAACTCATGAATGAATTTTGCTACTATAAATGTAGTATATAGCTCCAAAGCAAGGGTATTATGTTTATAATATATCAAGTTGATTTGCCAAAATAATTAATAATTAGTTTAGAATAGCAATTAAACCCTTCAAAGTCATCTTTGTAATCGTGATTTATAATATGCGAGATAAATAGTGAAAAGATATTTATCTTGATTTACATAGATAAGCACTTTTTTAATATCCAAAAATGATCCCAAACAAACAAACGTATTAATTTTGTGACCTCAAGTGGATATTCTTTGGCATTTCAGATATAAATTTGATTTGCAGACATTCATTGGTTGCTTTGAACTTATTGTTCATTTTTAAGACACAGAAATATATAAAAGCTAGTGGAAGAGTCATAAAAGGTAGTGTCGTTTATCTTTCATGGCAACCTAAAACTTTGTGAGACAATGACCTAATTGCAGACACACTTTAATTTGTTGACAAAACTTTTTCTTTTTTCAAGACCATGAATATGTGTTTGGGTTTGTGATCGGGCTACTTTTGTCGTTAAAGTGATCAATTAAACTAGGTCCTAATTAATTATGCAGTTTAGGGTCAACCTAGGTCATTCTCCCAAGGAGCAAGCTGTGGGTTTTCTTTAGGACTAATTTTCAAGTGATAAAAGATGCAGTAGAATGTAAACGGACCTAAACTAGAATGCAAAATACTACTACCTATATGCAATTAACTAACTAAATGTAATAATGCAATTGACTCTTAAACCTGTATAAGAATGAGACTAATCTATATGAGTTGAATGCAATTTTTGGGGGGTTTTCTTATGAGAAAATAATTAAAATCTAATAAAAAGATTGATTAAATGCAAATAAAATAATAAAGGTCTAGTTCAGTTATGATGACGAAGGGGACAACTTAGGAATTGCAAGGAGTAAACTTTCTTGGCCCAAATTAATTAATTAGACCCAAGGGAGATTAATAAATTTAATTATCCAATTGAACACGGGAAACCCTCTAGTTCAATAACACACATTTCACTAGAAAACTCATAATGAAATAAGCGGTGGCTAATTAAACCCGTTAAAAACCAATCATAAAATAATCTTGAAAATCTTGTTTACAATTATCTAATTGAACAACCAGATAATTCATCAACCTAATTAAACAATTAAGATGATTAACCCAATTAACAATTAAATTAATAACGAAAACTCAATTACTAATTTAATTGACAATCCAAAGGTTGTAAACAAGAGTCCAACAATAAGCATAAAACTTCGAATTACCAGTCTAATCCAAAAGAAATAAGTTTACAATCTAAAACTAGATTGTTCTCAATTAACACAACTCGGAATTATTTAAAACTAAATTATTTCAAGTCTTGAATTAAAAAGATAAAAAGAAAGACACTCCCTTGTGGTCTTCAAGAATAAGCCCTAGGCCTTCGCCTCCTCCATGCTCCTCCCAAGTTGTCTCTCAAAGTAGTTTAAGCTTTCATCACGATGTCTCTTACTCCCAAATTTTCTTGTGAAGCCACTGCCATTACTTGGTAAATGAATGAATAAAGGCAAGGCTTATGTGAATGGATTGATTGGAGGTAGGACCCGCGGCTAGATGAAACTGAGAACTCTCTGTGCGTGATTGGAAAAGGAAGTGAATGAATGGAATTGGAGGTGGGTCCTGCGGGATTTAATGGATAAAAGGAGATGAAGAATGATCAATTCCTTCGCCTCTGCCTCTCGTGTTTGTGAACCGTGCTGCCTTCAGCTCCTTCTTCAGCGTGTAGCGGCTGATTTTTTTCAACCTAGCAGCAATTAGGTTATTTTAAAAGGGAATGGGGACTTTTTTGGGTACCAACTTGAGCCCAATAAGATTTAAGGAGCCCAATAAAATTTTACCGTCAGATTTCCTTTTAGCTTCCCTAAAAAATTCTGCACCATAGGATCTTATAAAATCACAATCTATCATATATCAAGAGATATTATTTAATCAGAATATTAATAATTTAATAATTTAAGCTCAATATCTTATAATTAATTCATATTTATATTATTTCCTAAAATAGGCTAACAATCTAAATATTATCTAATAATTCCAAATTAGCCTAAAATAATCCCCAAAATAAATGAAATAAGGTGGGATAAAATATATAAAATTGGGATTTATCAGTTTGTTACAATCTCATAAGTCATATACCACTAAATTGCCTTCCTTGACAAGTAAAGCTAGTCTATTTTAATTTTGTGTACTTATTTTAATTGTAGTCTATTATTTTTAACCATAGGTCATGTTTGGAAACGTGTTGAAGACAAAGTTAGCTTCACGTTTTATTGGTCAGTAATCTAAATAAAATTGTAATTGATGAAAAAATGAAGTATCAATGGACGTGAGGCTTATAAAATAATCATACTCTTTTTTCTTGCAAACGAAGTCAATTTTATCAATCTCAAAAAACAAGTAATGAGATAAAGCAATAAAAGATCACATTAACTGCGTCAACAGAAGCATCCTCGATCTCCATTCAGATCCTGCAACAAAACAACATTCAGAGGAGATTATGTACTTGTAAAGTGCAAAAAAGAATGATGGATATATGAGTGTGTGTGTGGCAATGTAACATCCCAATTGAAAATGCTGAATTTTTTTTTTTTTTAAAATGAACCGTGATCAGAGTCGAGCATTTCGGTTAAACGAGTAACTGACTATTTAGAAGTACATAACCATAGTGTAATCATCTTTATACAGTCATATGTTGATTCTAAAAAGACAATATCTAAATAGTTCAAAAACTAAAACATATAAGCTCTTCCAATCCGCCTACATCGGCTACTTGCCGCTCTCCTCCACCCTGGATCCTCCTGAACCTGAGGCTACAGCTGAGATCCAATTCCCAATTGGATCTCAGGTAACGGTTAACCTTATGCTCAGATAAGTCATAAATAGGCAACAAATAGTCACAACAACATAACAACACATCAATACATAAGCACACAGCAGATGCATGATCAACAATGGACAGAACATAAGCACACAGCAATATGTAAAGCCCCACACTATGTCTGCACATAAACTAGTGCCACGATCTCTCATCGTGTTCTCAGTGCTAGGAAAACCCAACAGTGTTATCAAGACTATAATCCGTAACAAGCTGTATGTATGACTGACAACCCACGACAGAGTTTCAGTATATAAACATGTCTACCATATATATGAATATGAGCAACATAAGTGTTAAGGTTACAATACGCGTCCGTACCTCCGTTGACGATTTTGGGCACTTCGATAGTGTTGTGGTACGTTTGGCGGCGGTACGACGGTGATTTGACAGCGGTGACAGCGGAAATAGCGGTTCGTGATTCTGGGTATCCTATAAGGATAATATCACCAGTATGAATATCTAAGACCATAACAGGTATTCTAGGTACAAATTACCATTTTGCCCCTAGTTTGACCTTTTGGCGGAATTTTGCCAGAGCTTCGCTGTTTTGACTTTACGCTTTCAAAATTTTTGCTGTAATCTTTCCTCTAACATATTTCTAAGATAAATATCACATTTACTTCTAAAATATGATATTTAAACTATCTTGAAAAAATTAAAGACTACTCTAACAATTCTAATATAACTACCGAAAGAACTACTTAAGCTAAAGACTAAGAACCAGAGAACTTACTCAGAGCTTTGCTATGAACTTCTTCCAGAGCTTCTCTCTCTAACTTCTCTCTAGGATTGTAAGTGAATTGGTGAAGAATGAAGAGGAATGGAAGCTATTTATAGAAAATCTCAATGGCATTTTCGTAATTTCCTTGAACTTTGTCTGGTTGAATTCTGACCGTAGGATCGCACTTTTGCTAGGTGGTTTGACCTTGGCCTTACACCTATTAGGCCGACTTCTCCCCCCCCCTAAAAGACAAAATTGCTGACCTCATCCTAGCTGCATCGTCAAACCTTATCCTCTTGCTTTATCTGATAAGTTCCTGGTTCGATGTCCTGATCGCGAAATTCTGTAGAAACTTAAAATTCCGGGAACAACACTCTGAAGATCTTTTCTTCCTCTTTCAAATTACCTATTTTAACTCAGTTTCTGATCCCGCTGAGAACATTCCATTATCAGCTGAAAATCCTCGGTATTCGTGCCCAGCTACAGAAATAACGTTGTCCGGTACCAACTTCGGGACAAAAATTCACTGATTAACACTATACTCTGGTCTTTCTCCACTTATCCCCAGATTCTCACAACGGGATTATTTTCTATCGGTTCTCCTTTTGGCTATCTGCTTTAATTATGCAAAATATCTTCCTATTCGGATCTCTAAATCACTCCGTCGGTTACAGAAATGATTTCGGAGACCGGCCATCTCGAGATAAAAATTCCCTCGTTCACAATATACCCTGACTTTAGAAATCTAGTTCACGGTTTTCTATGTAGGATTTTATTTCTATCCATAGTCATTTATCCTGTCCACTTATTATATTATTACTTATTCAACACATGCTTAAACCTATATTACTATTATATTCAAATATCTTCTTCATCCTTATCTCCCCTAAAATTTCGGCCAACACACCATATATATATATATATTTTTTTCTTTAACCACATATATTATATTTATCCTATATTCATTTTCCACAAAATTTTCCTATTGATCCATAACTAATTACTTGGATTTAGGCTTTCATAAATTCTTGAAAAATCCTAAACCATTGATCTTTACTTTTTAAGACTATATCTTAACCATTATTATTTATTTAATTAGCCAAAAATTTCGGTCCTTAATAATTATTATTTATATTTATTTTATTTTTCATGTTTCTCAAATTTCTCTAATCTTATAAAATTCCTGAAAATTCCTTAATTAATCCTTTAATAATTCCTAATAATTTTCTTAATTATAATTAATTATTTACTCACAAAAATTTCATTAACATTAATGATTTAAGCCTTATGCAAAATATTAAAAGTCATAGAATCAATTTTGATTCTAAAATACTTTTTAATTTTCCTTCTTTTTATTTTCATAGGAAATATTTTATTAAATTGTCTAAATTAAGAATAATATATTTCCTAAATTTTCAATAATTATTCCATGTTTTCTTGAATTTTCCATAATTTTTCCTTAGTACATTCCTTTGAAAATAGACTAATTATACTCTATTTTGAGACCATAATCACCATAAATGGATATTTTTATTATGGTAACATAATAGTCCAGATAGTAATTATCCGGGTATTACAGGAAATACACAATATAATTCTACATATACATATATAGGCACCAATATATGAAAATATGGGGAAAGTGATGAAGAATGTGGTATATATATGATAAGGATTGAGGAGGAGGAGGAATTTTAGAGAGGCATGAATAGAAGTCTACGGTGAAGAAGCAAAAGAACAAATAGATAATGGAAAACACAGTCACTTTAACCACTCAATATGTGTGTGTGTGAGTGTGGGTTTATGTACAAAGTTCAAATCCAAGTCACTATGGGAACAAAGAAGAAAAGAGGCAATGTTTGAGCTTATTAATTGGCAATAAAAGGAGAGCATAAAAATTAAATAACATATATAGCACCATATGGTTGGATTTTCAGACCATGTATAAATGTAGGATTTTTTTTTTTTGAATATTTATATGGAATATTATCAATTCCGGAAATGGGAGTTTCGTATACATAATGCAAATCTAGCCATAGGCAAGTTAATTATGCATTCTTAATTTATAAAAACAAAAAAAGAAAAGAAAATATAAGTATTTGGATGTCTATAAGATTTCAAATGGAATTCAACATTGCAGACTTATATATTCCATCCGGTCTTAAATATAAGATAGAGTTGACTTTTTTTTTTAGAGATTAAGGAATTTAAATAAGTTATTTAACCATATAATATATTGTGTATCCTTAAATTATATACTGGTTTATTAGTCAAAGTGATTAGTTTAGAGAAAAAAATAAAAATACTCTAGAGTAATTTAATTAATTTTTTAATGATCCCCCAAAAAAAGTTAATTTTGTCTTATATTTAAGATAAAAATTAGTATCACTTTAATTAAGTAATGTGATGAACTAAACGGTAATGATAGGAGGGAGCAAGAGTACTGAACAATACCATAGTAAAAGTAGAAATGCCAACTTTGGAAAAAGTACAAATTAATATCCTAACTAATACTCTTTCAGTATTTTATTTATAACATAGTTAGGAAATTGATCTTATTTTAAATGTAAGACTTATTTTTTAAATTTATCTTTTATTAACGCTTCATTATAAAAGAAATTGAGAAAGATAATTATGATATTTTAAAAATATTATGTTATATTGATTAACCAGACTATTTTTCTCAATGTCTTGAATTAAGAAAATATGTTTTACAATAAGGAAAGGGAAATGTCTAAATTTTATTTTGTTACAATTAAAAATATGCCTTAACTACCATCGAAATATATTGATTTCTGTTATGAATATACTGATTATGTGGATGTCCATTGACTCCCGGTCTCCAAATATTATAAGATGACATGGGACCCACGCATAGTACCATTGCATAGTAGTTTACTATTTGGTGGGACCCACGCACAAAATTATACAACTCACGGGAATGCATTCCCGTGAGTGTACAGTTATGTAATTATGGGAATATTGCATCAAATGACCCAAAGTGGAAATTACACTAAAGGCCCATTTTCCTTCTATAAATAGAGGCCTTCTGTAAACATTCTGAGTACACTGAAATGAGAACTTCTCTCTACTCTCTCTCTCTCTAAAATCTCTTGTTCTTGTATTTACTTTTCATCAGTTTTATATTACGTTATCAGCACGAAGACTCTACCAAGGTAAGATTTTATTACCATCTCCTTTACTATTTGTTTATTTTTTCTATCTGGGATAATCTTAACAATGATATGGAATTAAAGTTCTACTTTTACCGATTATTTTGAACATCAGGTTCCATGGTTAAGATTTGAGATTATTTACTATTTACTATTCACAGTAAATAGTAATTTTTACTATTCATGTTAATTTTACCTTTTTCAGTAATTTTATATTTCTATTTATTTTGACTCCTTTATGGAAGTCTAGATTTAATATTTCAGTAATTTATTTTTATTCACTATTCATTGTGAATAGTAACTTTACTATTCACGGTAAATTTATATTTTACTATTTACAGTAATTTATTTATGTTTATATATTCTTCCCACTCCCTATTTATTAATTCATGGTGGCAACATTAAGCTCCATTTGTAATTTAATTTTACTGTTTTATTTATTTAATTCATGGTGGCGATACTAAGCTCCATTTGTTTAATTTAAATTCTTTACTTACTGCTTTATTTATTTCATGGTGGCGATATTAAGCTCCATACTGACTTTATTAATATTTACATTATGCCACTAACATTTAAATTTATGTTACTAACATTTATTTATGCATTTATTTACCTTTTATGGTGGCAACACTAATATTAGTGGGCTCCATTTATTTATGCATTTATTTACCTTTTATGGTGGTGGCACTAATAGGGCTCCATTTGTTTATCTTAATTCTTTACTGTTGTCTATATATTATATAATATATGCATCATCTTTCTTACCTTCGGATGAGATAGGTCTCGCTGTGAGTTTACTCTCATTCCTATCTCATCTTATTTTTATTTTCTTAGCATGTTTATTTACCGTTCTTTAAATTATGTTTTAATTTATAATAAGATTTTATAATATGATTCTAATTATTTTTATTATTTTTAGTTTGAATCATGTCTTCCAACCTTTCAAATCTTGAATTTAATGCTCTTGACATCACCGGGAAGAATTATCTATCATGGGTTTTAGATGCTGAAATCCATCTTCAAGCAAAGGACTTTGGAAAGGCTATATTGCCAGGAAATGATGCGTCCCCTCAAGTAAAGGCTAAAGTTATGATTTTTCTCCGACACCACATTCATGAAAGTTTGAAAACTGAATATTTAACGGTGAAAGATCCATTTGAATTGTGGACTAGTTTGAAAGATAGGTATGATCATCAGAAAACGGTGATTTTGCCTAGAGCTCGTTATGAATGGATTCATCTCAGGTTACAAGATTTTAAAACTGTAAGTGAGTATAACTCAGCTGTTTTCAAAATAAGTTCTCAGTTAAAATTATGTGGTGAAAAAATAACTGATGAGGACTTATTAGAGAAAACTTTTTCTACCTTTCATGCTTCGAATTTGCTTTTACAACAGCAATATCGTGAGAAAGGTTTTAAAAAATATTCTGAGTTAATCTCATGTTTACTAGTAGCCGAGCAAAATAACGAGTTATTATTGAAAAATCATGAAAATCGTCCCACTGGATCTTCTCCATTTCCTGAAGCGAATGTGAGTGTACGGAATGATCATGGTCGTGGCCATGGTCGCGGTCGTGGTCGTGGCCGTGGTCGTGGACGAGGACGTGGAAATCGTGGAGGTAGAAATAATCATGGTCCTTATCATGGTGGAAGAGGTTATTATAGTCCTTATACCCACCAGAAAAAGATGAACAATGAAGGACAAAAGAATGATAAAGAAGGTCCTTCAAAAGTTGTTGAACATAAATGTTATCGGTGTGGTATGAAGGGACACTGGGTACGTAATTGTCGTACACCAGAACATTTAGCGAAACTTTACCAAGCCTCTATAAAAAAGAGTGTTAATTATGTGGAATGTGATGATAAGGCTCATAAAGATAATGATGTCAATGAGCCAAATGATGATGTAATGTCTCACTTGGAGGTGGAAGATTTTTATGATTAAATAAGTTTTGCAAAAATTGTAATAATTATTTTGTTTCGTTCTGACTTGTTGTCAATTATGTATAATAAATATGTTTTTAATGCATCTTCTATATTAAATATGTTTTAATGCATTTCTTTTCTTTTAATGAAGCTCATGGACATTTCAAATATTGCACACAAGAATGAAGATATATGTCTCATTGATAGTGCAACGACACATACAATTCTTAAAGATAAGAAATATTTTTCACATCTAACAAATTGTAGTACAAGCATCAATACCATAGTGGGTAATACAAGATTGATTGAAGGCTCTGGAAAAGCAATAATAATATTATCCAATGGTACGAAATTTGTTATTAATGATGCTTTGTATTCCTCTAAGTCTCATAGAAATTTGTTGAGTTTTAAAGATATCCGTCGAAATAGATATCATATTGAGACTATAAATGAGGACAATAAAGAATATCTACAAATTGTTACTGTTAGATATGGTGAAAAATATGTTCTGGAGAAATTACCTATGTTATCTTCTGGTTTGTACTATTCAAGTATTAGTACAATTGAAATAAATGTTATGGAAAACCAGAAGCATGTTGATAAAGACATATTTATTGTTTGGCATGACCGGTTAGGCCATCCCGGGTCAATTATGATGCGACGTATAATAGAGAATTCATGTGGACATAACTTGAAACAGAAACAAATACCAAAATCCCATGATTTCTCATGTGATGCATGTTCTAAGGGAAAATTAATTATTCGGCCATCACCAACCAAAGTAGAAAGTGAGTCTCTCACATTTCTAGAATGGATACAGGGAGATATTTGTGGGCCAATACACCCACCATGCGGACCATTTAGGTATTATATGGTTTTAATTGATGCATCAACTAAATGGTCGCATGTGTGCTTATTATCTTCTCGAAACCTGACGTTTGCGAGATTACTTGCTCAATTGACAAGATTAAGAGCACATTACCCGGATTATCCTATCAAGAAAATACGTCTTGATAATGCTGGTGAATTTACTTCACAGACTTTTAATGAATATTGTATGTCCCTTGGAATTGATGTTGAACATCCTGTAGCACATGTTCATACGCAAAATGGACTTGCAGAATCATTGGTAAAACGATTGCAACTTATTGCAAGACCTTTACTTTTGAAATCTAATTTACCAATTTCTGCTTGGGGCCATGCCATTTTGCATGCAGCAATGTTAATTCGCATCAGGCCAACTAGTTATTTAAAAGTTTCCCCCTTACAAATGGTTTTTGGTGAAGAACCTAATATTTCTCATATACGGACCTTTGGATGTGCAGTATATGTGCCTATAGCACCTCCACAACGTACTAAAATGAGTCCTCAAAGAAGAATGGGAATTTATGTTGGGTATAAATCTCCTTCAATTATAAAATATTTAGAACCATCTATAGGAGATTTATTTACTGCACGATTTGAAGATTGTCATTTTAATGAATCAGTTTACCCAACATTAGGGGGAGAAAATAAGCAGTTGAATAAAGAGATTAGTTAGAATGAATTATCATTGGCTCATTTTGATCCTCGTACAAAACAATGTGAACTAGAAGTTCAAAAGATAATTCATTTACAGAATTCAGCTAATCGAATGCCAGAAGCATTCACTGACCCAAAGAAAGTGACAAAGTCATATATTCCAGCTGCTAATGCTCCTATTCGAATTGATGTCCCTGTAGGACAACCGATTACAAATGAATTAAAAGCACGCCTTAAGCGTGGTAGGCCTATCGGTTCCAAAGATAAAAATCCTCGAAAAAGAAAAGAAGCTAAAATTATAGATGGCCAAGTCGAGGATAATCAAGAAAAAAACGTAGCTCTGGATGAGCCACTTCATAAAGAGAAATTATCTCCAGAGGAGAATATTGAGGCCCCAGAAGAGATCCAAGTATTTGAAATGTATGAAAATAATGAGATCTCAATAAATTATGTCACAAATAATATCAAATGGAACCGTAATGAAGTCAACATTGACGACATTTTTACTAATCATATGGCATATGATGTAATGAATGAAGAAGAGGATCATGAGCCAAAATCTATTAGAAAGTGCCAACAACGAAAAGATTGGCTCCTATGGAAAGATGCCATTAATGCAGAATTAAAATCATTGGCAAAACGAAAAGTATTTGGACCTATAGTCCATACACCTAAAGATGTAAAGCCAGTTGGATATAAATGGGTTTTTGTACGGAAAAGAAATGAAAAGGGTGAAATTACAAGGTATAAAGCACGCCTTGTAGCCCAAGGCTTTACACAAAGACCTGGCATAGATTTTGAAGAAACATATCCACCAGTAGTGGATGCAACTACTTTTCGTTATTTAATTAGCCTAGCAGCAAATGAAAGGCTTGATTTGCATCTAATGGATGTTGTGACTGCCTATTTATATGGTTCACTTGATAGTGATATCTATATGAAAGTTCCTGAAGGACTCAAGATGCCTGAAGCATTTAATTCAAATTCACGAGAACAATATTCGATCAAATTAAATAAGTCTCTGTATGGCTTGAAACAATCAGGGCGCATGTGGTATAATTGCCTTAAAGAATATTTGTTGAAAGAAGGGTATAAAAATGACCCGATATGCCCATGCAGTTTTATAAAAAGATCGAGAAATGAATTTGCTATAATTGTTGTTTATGTTGATGATATCAACATTATTGGAACTCCTGAAGAGATTACAAAAGCCATTCATTGTTTGAAGAAAGAATTTGAAATGAAAGATTTAGGTAGGACAAAATTTTGTCTTAGATTACAAATTGAGTACCTGAAGGACGAGATCTTTGTACATCAAGAAACTTATACAAAGAAGGTCTTGAAACGATTTTATATGGATAAGTCACATCCATTCTGTACTCCAATGGTTGTAAGATCTTTGATAAAAGAAAAAGATCCATTCCAACCCCAAGTAATTAACAAAAAAGGTGTAGAACAATTACTTGGTCCAGAAGTACCATATCTTAATGCTATTGGGGCACTAATGTATCTTGCTAATCACACAAGACCTGATATAACATTTGCTGTTAATTTATTAGCAAGATATAGTTCTGCACCAACACTGAGGCATTGGAATGGTGTAAAGCGTATTTTTCGTTATCTCAGAGGTACTATGGATATGGGGTTATATTATTCAAATGTATCTAAACATGAACTGATTGGTTATTTAGATGCTGGATTTATGTCTGATCCACATGACGGAAAATCACAAACAGGCTATGTATTTACATGTGGAGGTACAACAATTTCATGGCGATCTATGAAACAAACTGTATCAGCCACTTCATCTAATAATGCAGAAATCCTAGCAATGCATGAAACAAGTCGAGAATGTGTGTGGTTGAGGTCAGTAATTCATCATATACGAACTACTTGTCATTTATCTTCTGGTAAAATGGTTCCAACAGTTCTATATGAGGATAATACTGCATGTATTGCCCAACTTAAAGAAGGATACATCAAGGGCGATAGAACGAAGCATATTTCACCAAAATTTTTCTTTACTCGTGATCTTCAACAGAATGGTGAAATAGATATCCAGCAAATCAGTTCAAGGGAAAATTTGGCAGATTTATTTACCAAGTCACTTCCAGAAGCAATCTTTGAGAAGGTTGTCTATGGTATTGGTCTTCGAAGACTTAAAGATCTCAACTGATGTTATCAGAGGGAGTAATACTGATGTTGTCAACAGGGGGAGTTGATACACGTTGTACTCTTTTTCCCTTATCTAGGTTTTGTCCCACTGGGTTTTTCCTAGAAAGGTTTTTAATGAGGCAGCACTGGATAGTGTATCAATGAGTGATGTACTCTTTTCTTTGGCTAGGTTTTTATCCCACTGGGTTTTTCCTAGTTAAAGTTTTTAATGAGGCACATTCATAAATGGACATCCAAGGGGGAGTGTTATGAATATACTGATTATGTGGATGTCCATTAACTCCCGGTCTCCAAATATTATAAGATGACATGGGACCCACGCATAGTACCATTGCATAGTAGTTTATTATTTGGTGGGACCCACGCACAAAATTATACAACTCACGGGAATGCATTCCCGTGAGTGTACAGTTATGTAATTATGGGAATATTGCATCAAATGACCCAAAGTGGAAATTACACTAAAGGCCCATTTTCCTTCTATAAATAGAGGCCTTCTGTAAACATTCTGAGTACACTGAAATGAGAACTTCTCTCTACTCTCTCTCTCTCTAAAATCTCTTATTCTTGTATTTACTTTTCATCAGTTTTATATTAATTTCCGTGTCATTTTGTCACTTTTAATATTGTTTAACTCTTAAACATGACCCACAAATCATGTTCCGATGGATTCAACGTTGACGGATTAACACTGTTTTTTGATTCTTCGTCCATGATATTAATCCATCATTATCGATCAATCTGGACAATAGTGAGTGCAAATTGAAATATCTAGCTAGCTAGTCTATATATATAGCCATACTAGACACAGCTAAGAAACAATATTATATGTAGATATATATATATGCTAAGATCATGCATTAATTAAAAAATCCAAGAAGAAGAAGAGACACAAAAATCTAATAAAATCAACGCCATTCATGTTCTCGACTAATTAAATAAGTACTCCAACATTATTTTATACCAAATAATTAAATATAAATATATAATTCCATGTCATGAAGCCCTTAACCAAATTATATTTTAAACATAGGTATATTATAGTTTGAATGATAACTATATATATACTAGTCTTTGAAATAAGCGTATTAATTTATAGTAAATGTTGGGGAGCATGTGAATGCATGAAGGCTTGATTGGGACAAAAGGGATGCGAATGAAGCAGAAGCATGTGGGAAGGTTAAGGTCTTTATAGAAGCAGCAGGAACCAACATGTGCAAGCAAGGGTCAATATATATTTCAATATTATCGCATCTTTTCCTCTCCACCCCTCCCCTTGCTTCCACGAAAAGAAACATATATGAAACCATTCACGTGAATTAATTACACTTCTTACACATTAAATTACTTACCAATATAAGAGTTAGTTTTTCCCCCTAAAGTAAGAGTTACAGGTTAATGAATTTTTTTGACTTAAATATATAACCTCAATCCATTTTAGTTTGTAGTTTCTTAATATAAAACTTTTTCTAAACTTGCCCTATTAAAGGCAAAAACTACAGAGATTTTGTATCATAAAAGTAATTTCCAATTCAATGATTACAGGGTTAAGGTCTGTTTTTATTTTGGAAGTTGTCAAAAATTTTCAATTTTGTTCCTGAAATTTCTTTTAACAATGTTTCCCTGAGAGTTTATAAATCGTAGCAATTTTTATCCTATATGTTATTTAAATTAAATTTGACTGTTAATTATGTTGAGTTAACCGTCCACATAACAATTTTGTTTCGAGTTTAGATACAAAGTTACCCTGAAAGGTTTTCATTCAGGAGCTATATTGCTTCGAAAGTTTTCAAGTCATAGCAATTTCACATAGGTTATTATCTAAGCTAAGTTTACCCGTTCATTAATCAAATATGCTTATCTGGTAAGTTCATGTGTCATCCACTTCATTTTTTTTAGAGCTAGATATATAAATAAAGATTTTTTTAAAAAAAAAAATGCACCCCATTTGAATGATTGGAGAAATAAAAAAGATGAAAGCATCTTGTGTGATGAAGATAAAGTCGAAAAGGTGCCTATTTATCTTGACATTGCTAGGGTACAACGGTGAAAGATTACTAGGGGCCTTGTTCTCAATAATCTTGTTTAGTGTGCCCTGAATTTGGTAATTGATTTTTTTTTGTCCTTAATTTTTAGTGAATGTGAGCTCCTTCTCCTTTAGCGTCTTCTTCTTCAATGTTGTTCACACTGCTAGCTGAACATATTTGGTTAATTGACAATCAAATTTAACCTTTAAAATAGTCAGGGCAACATAACTACACTTTGGGAACTTCTAGGTAGTATTGAACCCAAACAAATTTTGGGGCAACAATGCTTCTAAGTAAAAACTTACAATGCGAATTTACACCTTAACAAAAATGACGTAGATGATATATGGGTCTGTCAGTTCAGCATATTTGGTTAACTAATTATCAAACTTAACTTGGATTAAAGTCATAGGAAAATTACTTTGATTTGAAAACTTCTGATGCAACATTGCTCCAAAAAAACTTTTAAGACAAAATTGAGATTTTTAACAACTTCAAAAGGGTGATTTTACGGGTGTTTTAAAGAATCAAACACAAACCTTTTTACAAACAGCTTAATTAATTTTCTTAATTTTTGTACATTAGTCTCCAAGCTCCTATATTAAAAACCCAATAAGATAAATATGTACTAGTTTTCTCAAAGTATCATTTATATCATTTGCAGTGGATACTGCTCTCTTAATTTTTTTTTTAAAAAAAGAACTTTCAATGTGAGCAATTAATATAGAGGGTTTAATATGAGGAAAAAAAATAGGCATACGAGTTTGATAAAAAATTATAAATTTAGAAAATAAAGTAGATTGGTCCATTACATTTAATTTAAGATCAAATTAAATATCTTTATTAATTATTATACTTAAGATGAGAGAATAATAAGAAGAAGAAATCTTGGTTATGGTGTGTACTGTATACTATCAAGTTGGACGATATCTTCTTTTATTTGATCACAAATAAAGCAGAAAAGACTTGAAACCAGCAAAGTGAAAGGGGAAAAAAAGACGACCACATATCAAAATGAAGTACGTCAAAGATCTTAATGTTCATTCAAAATACTCTCTTCGCACTTAATTATAATAAGATATAATAATTTATCTTTAGAGATTAAAAAAACTAACTAAATCATTTTAGAATATTTTTATTTTTATTTTTATTTTTTTCTTCAAACTAATTAGTTTGACTAAAAAAAAAACATATAATCTAAAAATACATAACATATGAAATGATTAAGTAATTTATTTAGTTTTTTTAATCCTCCAAAAAAGAGTCAATTTCATCTTATAATAAAAACCAGAGGTAATATTACGCGTGCGCTCAAATCAAGACTTTTAAGGCTCTTTTATTCGCAGTGACATCAACGGCGAAATGCAACCACTTCAACTGTTCCTACAAACAATGTCGACATTTATTATTAATGATAATATGTTTGATAGTAAAAGAAATACTTGCAGTTTCGAAATACTCTTATATTATGTTTTTATCCCCAAAAAAATCCCTGGATGCAGTTGTGTCCCGAGCTCCATCTTGAATTTTCAACTTGAACTTCCATTCCCAAATAAAAGTTTGTTTATTTTAAAAAAACTTTTTTCTTTCAAAATATACTACTATTTTCATAATAATAAAAAAAATCGTAGAAGTAATATAATTAAAAATATTTTTTTTAGGGTTAAGGTGCAAAATTACACATGAGTTTTTCTCCAGGAGCGTCTAACA
Organism: Acacia confusa; assembly: GCA_037074495.1. NCBI lineage: Eukaryota > Viridiplantae > Streptophyta > Magnoliopsida > Fabales > Fabaceae > Acacia > Acacia confusa. Next base: position 36,429,053 of record CM073502.1, on the reverse strand, counting down.
CCATGTGTTTTTTTTTTTTTGGAGTAAAAATACACATGTAGTTATCATTTTAGAGCGAAAGTCACATCCCACTGTTAAGTTACTGTTCACTCTTTTTTTTAAAAAAAATCTCATCATGGTGAATAGTGATTTAACGGGGATGTGACTTTTGCTCCAAAATAGTAACCACGTACGTGTTTTTACTCAAAAAAAAATACGTAGTGCTAAATGCTCCTGTGAAAAAAACTCATATGTATTTTTACACCATTAACTTTTTTTTATTATTAAGTTCATCTGTTCATGAGTGGTGGGCTGTTAGGTTTACGTTCGACGTCACTGTTAAATATTTTTATTTTTTTGATTGATAAATAAAAAAGGAATAATAATTTTATATAAATATGGAAAACAACAAGGACAGGAATGTAATAGAAAAGATTGTGAACTAAAAATGAAAATGGCGGTGGAAGGAGGAGATTGCCTGGCAATGTTCCCCAAAAGGGCCGTACAAAGCAAATGGCGGTGATCATTGACTCTGCGTCTCTGCCACACACTTTAGTGGTCCTCCTTCCCTATTTTGTTTGTTTGTTTGTTTTTTTTAAAAAAAATTTTTCTTTCCTTTTTTTTTTAAACCCGCCCACAGATTTTCATTTTTCATTTTTTAAAAAATAAGTTCTCTGACTTTTTAATTAAATGTATTTTCTCTTGTCAAAATCTATATGTTTAAGCCATGTGTCATAGATTTTAAAATATTTTGACTTGTTGAAGAATCTTAATTCATTACTTAATATATTTTGTTGGGTTATATTATAAAATTTAGAAGTCAATAATCTTATTTTTAGGTCATAGATAATATTATTTAGGCTAAAGTATATTTTTAGTCCTCTAAGTTTTATATAAGGCATACTTTTGGCCCCTTAACTCTAACACTGTTAATGTTTTTAACAGAAAATGCTGACGTAGCGAAATTAAGTATAAGTAATGATTAATATCATTTAATTAAACAAATTTTATATATTCTTTAATTTACCCATATTTTAAATTTAAGTTTAATAGTATTTAATTACACAATCATCACTTAAGTTTACACTGTTATCACTTGAGTTTGTGTTTTTCGTTAGCAAAATTAACAGTGTTAAAATTATAAGACTAAAAGTATACTTTATAAAGTTAAGGGACCAAAAGTATATCTCATGTAAACTTAAAGGATTAAAAGTATACTTTAACCTATTATTTATCTCATATTTTATGCAACATACGACGTCCATGTTCTTGTCCTGAAGTGTCAAATATTTTTAATATGTATACATTATTAAAAAGGAATGCTATTTAAATCCATTCGAAATACTAAAATTTAAATTTAGGCCTTCATTTTCAACAAACAAATTTCTAAGAGGCTTTATTAGGGATTACTGAATATTATTAAAAGACTATAATGGCCCTCATATCATATCATGAATCATCCGAAAAAATACAAAAACAAGGTAACTTAGGGCTTTTTAGCGATAAAATCAAAGAAGACAAGAAAAGAGTAAACAAGGAAAATCAAGGTGTAATTATGAGAATTTCTCTTGAACCCTGATATATAAATATATAGCGCTGATGGAATGATTGAAAGCATCAATATAACAATAAATCTATAGATATGGGAAAATCATTCTAAAAGCCTAAGAGAAATTGATTTTATTATAATAATAAATAATGAATATTATAAAATTTTATACTTCAGTTGTGATGTGATTAAAAAAAAAAATGAAGACAACAAGTCATTGAGATAATTTTTTTTATTTCAATACAATATTTAAACTTCGAAGTTTGTTGCTTTGTTAAAGGAGTATAGAATCTTTAATTTTATATAGGATGAGCAAACAGTTGGTGAATTGGCCGTATAAAAATCAGAGGAAAGAGATAAGTTTAATTAAGAAGCAGATTTTATCGGATTTGGCTCTCATCCACTTCTCTTATCATCCTTTTCTTCATCTTAACCGTTGGATTGAAATATGAACGATTTAGATTTTATCTTTTAAAAAATATTAAAAAATTAAAAAATAATATTTTATAAAAAACGAAATATGAACCGTTCATATTTCAATCCAACGATTGATATGAAAAAGAGGATGGGAAAGGAAGTGGATGAGAGCTAGATCCGATTTTATCATTAGAAAAAGGAGTAAAAAAGAGAAAAAAACAATAGTGAGGCATATTGAAAAAATCAACTAATTCAGAAAATCACTAATGAGGCCTCTTGGATCAATTAAGAATTTGATAAAAAAAGAAAAAGAAGTGCAGGCCTGAATTTAAATTTAAGCATTTAAAATGAATTTAAATGGAATTTTCCTTTATAAATAATATACCAGTAATTTATGATAATTTTTTTTTTATTGATGTTTAAGGCCTGAATAGCTTATATGTATTTTTATAAGAAAAAAAGTATTATTAAGTCGCATTTTTTGTCACCAAATCCAATGGAAAACTGTGATATTTCTGTGGTGGTTGGATCTAATCTCCAAAACTTCACCCTTATCCTGTGAAAAAGTAAAACCGAATATTATTGAGTACAAAAATCATATTTCTTATTTTTCTTAAATTATTATTATTAATGAATTTGCTGGAAAATATCAAGAAGAATATTTGTTTTTGGGAGTTTTATATAACGTTGTCAAAGGACGCAGATGGGCTCAGGACCATTTGCCTGTCAAAATCAACAAATTTGAGAGAAGAGTGAGAGACAATTGGGAGCTTTTCAATATGATTTTGATTATGACCCATATCCTCCCATAACAAACACAGTTTATTTCATATTATTATGTGTATATTACAAAATATATTATAACCCATATTATATATTTAGGTATTATTCATCAAAATCCTAGCTCGTATTTTCAACTTTGAGCCCATTCTCGGCCCAAGTAAACCCAACACAATGAGACTACGGTCCAGGCTCAACTAAACACTAATACGAATTTTTGTTTTAAGTTGGGCCATAATACTTTAATATGCCCAATATGATAATTGGGACGTTTACATCAATTGTCCGGAAATATCCAATTGAGCTTCTTACAAAAAAAAAAAAAAACCATTTTGTACTTGCTAAGTGTTTGTCTATAGTTGCTTATCATAAACACGTTCACACAAACTAAGATAAAACTTATATCATATACTTACTTTATATATTGTAAATTACGATTGACAAGCTGTTTAGTCATCTTTTCAAATAAACCTTAACTTCATTTTGTTGCAAGTAAAATTCCATAAAAGTTGAACCTTAGCCCGCTTGGTTTAAGGAAAGGAGGGGAGGGGAATCAAAAGGAAATGAATAGAATGAAAAATATTTTGACAAAAGAGTGTTTTGTTTGCATCAGAAAAGAAATTTGATTGATAGGAAAATTTTTGTTTGATTATAAAAAGATGAGATAGAAAAATGAAACAAAAGGTATTTTTGCTCCTGTCTTAAAAAATATTATTACAAGGCCCTTGTTTAAAAAAATATTTAAAGGTCTTTGTTTTCATTTTCGTCCCTCTAACCATATGCAATCAACATGCAACCTATGGTTGTGAATCACTTCAGATAATTCCTGTACAACCACAGACTAACCACTATAGATTGCATGCAGTGGCGGACCCACGGTGGGTCCTATGTCTGCAGTTGCAGACATAAACTTGAGGACATGTGTGTGCATGCAAGAATTATGAAGAGTGGGAACTAAGAAAAAATGGATGTGTGTGCACAGTTGCTTGAGTAGTTTTGCCTGAGGACAAGGTTTGCCTAAAGTGTTGGAGATTGATGGGAAAAGGTCAGGATTGCGGATATTGATATCAAATCCTTTGTATCAAAATAACAATTCTTCAAGATTGAATATATATGGAGAAAAAAGAAGGCCTTGGGTTTTTGCTTCCAAAAAATCGACCAAAGCAAGTGGAAGCTAAGGCTTAATAACATATTGTAGTTTTATTTGATTTTTCTCAGCTTTAGGCTCTTCCTCTGGTGGCAATTGCGCGTGGGGTGAAGAGTTGAAGATGGGTTGCAGATTTCAAAATTAATCATATCTGCAGTCCAGAGGCTTTAGTGGGAAAGGGAAGTATCAAGGAAGGAGGAGATATGGTGTAACAAGAATAAAGTATGTTTGCCTGCAATGATAACTCAAAAACTCCCCCTAAGAATACTGCATTGCTAACTTTGGAATTTTACTTTGAAGGTATTCTTTGCTTCTCTTCTTCAATCTTGGTGAAATGGCTATTGGTGTGTTATTTTTTGTATTAATATGGTGTGAGACTAAATTTGCTGTCAACTGTCATAGTTAATTGCAAAAATTAGTTGTTTCAAAAGATGAAGCGTACACATTTAGGAAGCTTTCCTTAATCATATGTTAAGTTGAAGTCTTCTTTCTTTTTTATTGTTAAGTTCTATTCTGTTATTTTTTAATGTATTTAAAACTTCCTTAAAAAAAATTTCGGGGGTGCTGCCCCCAAACCCTCAAATTTCACCATTAATTGTATACACATAAATCTAAAATCTTGGGTCCGTCACTGATTGCTTGTAGTGAAAATGTGGAAGAAAGAACTCTATTTGCCCCTATTTTCTCATAACATAACATAACAATAACTATGCATACCCACCATTCACTTGTTATCTTACAAAACAACTTTAATCATATGTATCTGATGGGTGGATCATGATTACACGCGACTAAAACAACTTTTTGTAGTCACTATAACTTTTTGTAGTCTAATTTAGGTCATGAGTACATCATGGTTATAGGATAATTATCTAACTTTCCTCTCACCTGTTGTGCAACCACCAATCGCATTTGGTCGATAAGACTTCCTTTATGTGGAATATTATAGATTTAACTGAGTTAAAACTTTGAACGAGTCATAGAATATAAATATACATTTCACCTATTTGAGGTGAGATTTTTGTTTGCTTGTTTCACTTAGCAAAATGAAAGAAATATATATTTAACCTTAAAAAGTAGCTAGCTTGAATTTCACATAGACGTGGAATAGAATTCTCAACCCAGAACAAGTAGATGTCGTATATGATAAATGTCGGAACCGACCTAGCAAGTGTTCAAATGGAGCCTCCATCTTTGGTCATGATGACTTCAAGGAAGGTGATCATGTCATCTCCACGGCTGCGCTCAAAGGGAAAGACATTAGGTATGGTTTGGATCCGATGAAGTGGTGCTATTCTTTGGTTACTATAAGGGTTAGGTTTCTTTTATAATCTTTTTCTCATTATTCCTCATAATCTTTAAATCATATCTATCTAATCAATATGATAAGTATTTCATCCTCTCTCTCCTCTTTCCATTCAATGATCTAGATAGGTTAATGAGAGAAAATAAAAAAAAAAAGATGAGGAGAAGATCATCTTCTATTACTATAAAAGTGAAGAGGATGTTGCAGTTCTTTTTGGATTATGACTCATTTAATGTTTGATTTGGTCCTTTGAGGTTGTCTGGTCAAATAATGGCCCCGTCCCTGTAAAATTATAATAGCCCTTAAAAATCGGGTCGGAAAGCTAATATGAAAAAAAGATACGACATTTATTTCATTTGATATTTTTTTTGCTCGGGAATTATTTCATTTGATATGATAATTAAAAATTGCACACGTTTTCAATCGCTCAATAATGTAATTATATAATTGTGTAATGTATAATTAGCGGCGTTCATATTTTGTGGGACATTTTCTAAAAAATAGTAAGAGTGGGAATCGGGATAGAGCGAGGGATTCAGGAAAATATATTATTATTGCTCCTCTAGAAAGAGAAAATCTTTCACACTTCTTCATTTATTACAATAAAATTTATATGACATTTTCATGGTAAAAAAATGTATGATATTTTGTGTTGTGTTAGAAAAATAAAAATGATCAATATATTTATTTTGAAAATTTCTCTATATATCAACAAAAAAAGGGAAAATTAAAATAAAGGATCAAAATAAAATAATATTTAATTAAAAAGATCATAAAAATTATAATTATCAAGGACCGAATAAATTTAAAAGTATTAAATTACCTTTTTGTTTCCTTAACGCAAAAAACAAAGAACAAAGTACCTTCTTTGTCCTCCCTTGAATATTAAGGTGGGGCCATTTGAAAATCTAGTATTAGAAGTTAAAATCAGCAATTTTTGGTAATTCTGTGAAAAAAAGAAGCTAATTATAACAAAGTTGTTCTTGAACTTTATTACTATGCATACACTTTTACCAAATATCATCATTTTTAATTCTCAATACTGGATTCCCAAATGGTCTCACTTTGATATTTACGGGAGGACAGAAGAAGACACTTTGCTCTTTGTTTTTTTCATTGGGGAAGCTAAAGGGTAGTTTAGTACTTTTAAGCTTATTCCATCATTCTTAATAATTACAATTATTATGATCCTTCTAATTAAATATTATTTTATTTAAGTCCTTTATTTTAATTTTCCAAAAAAAAAAAAATTCCTGGCTATTGAAGAGCACATTTGGAAGAAATCCGGCAAAAAATAGTTGAAAAGAATTAAATATTCATAATTAAGGCGAGTCAATCAAAGATTCCCCATATAGTAATAAAAAATCAAGTAATAATTATTTAAGTTCAGGAGATGAATTATAAAATGGAAAATTCATCTTTTAACCCCACGATTTTAAACCCACTCTCACAATTATGATTCGTGGGATTCAACCCATAATATTTTCAATTTTTTATATTAATGTTCTTATTACTAGTGACTCGGTTTTTATTTTTTTTTATTATTATAAGGGTAAGAACTAATGACTAAATTATAATAAGAAGAATCGAACATGCAACCTCCTATTAATAAGGGAGTATGCACATCACTAGGCTAAAATGCTAGTGTTGCGTGATCCCATATGACAAAGTAACATCTAAGTCAGCTCCACTCGTGCGATAATTTCTCCAACTCATTTGTTGCACCCGTTCTCCTCTCTTCATCATGACTACCCTCCTTTTCAACATACATGTTTGAGTTGGACTTTAAAAAACATGTTCATATAAATCAAAATAAGACTTCTCTTACATATTTATCTTTAATATCATAAATCACGTCGAAAATACAACTTCCATTGCTAATTTAAATAAACCACCTTGGACATCTCTCACGACTCTCCACCCAAATTCAACCGTCTCTCATCAAAACTGGGTGTTTACCCAATAATAAGGCAACCTCAAAACTGAGTCACCGGTGATAATGATAACAACATCGAAAATTGAAAAGATTAGGGACAGGGTCACCAACGAGTCATAACTTCAAAGATTGATGAGCATTGAGTTGTTATAGCTGAGGGATTAAATTATAAATGAATTAAAAGTTGAGAGAGTTAAATATTAATTTCCCCATTATAAAAATAAAAGGGAAGACATGATTTTCTGATATTTTATTTTAATTTTTCTCAAATTTGATCCCATAAAAAAAAAGTCTCTCAATTTGATTTCCAGGAAAAAAAAAAATCTTAAGGAAAATTGCGGTCACTCGACAAACTACTTAATCTACCGTAAAACAACAGCCCACGATTTTGTAAATAGATTGTTTAAAATTGTTGAAGGGTCATTTTGCTCCAAATAGTGACATTTATTAAAGAAATCATCATGGCTAGGAAAAGGGTTACATAAAAATAAGTGTGAAAGTGCCTAGCAGGGACTCGGAGAGAAAGTAAAAGTATATAGTTATGATTATTAAAAAACATGTTTAATTATTATAAAATATTAAACAATGTTGGTGAACATACTGGCTACAAACAGTTAATCATACATTTGATCTAAAAATTGCATTATATACTTGAGCACACATTCCCCTAAGCTCTTTATATAAGCTTCTCTTTTCTGTCTCTGATAGAAGACATATTTGATGAGTCAATATTTGTTTTAAATATTGAACACATTTTTTATATTTGTTAATCTTTTCTTAATTTATTTTATATTATTGCTCCTTCAACAAAAAATAAGAAGGGGAGGAATTGAGAGAATTAAGGAAGACAATTATGAAATTTTTAAAAATATATGTCATATTAGTTAACTTAATTAATTTATTTCGTATAATTAAATTAGATGAATAAATCTTATATTAAGGATCTAAGAGAATATACTGTAGAATTACTTCTCTAAAATCTTATAGTTCTGATGCATCCAATGGCTAAATGAAAATATCAAATGTCGAGTACTGCATGTCAATTGTCAATGATAAATGACCTAAGGACATGTTGATTAGATCTTGTTCATGAAAATTCAATCACACTTAAGTTCATTTTTATTTAATTAATCAAGTTTTACATGCTTTAATGCATTAACAAGTTTCTTGTATAAATTTATTCTAGTATAGAATAAAATATAAAGTACTATATCTATTATTTAATATAAGAGTTAGTTGAAAATTAATTTATTCATAAATATAAGATTTAAATCTACTTTATTTCTAAAATTTATTATGTTTTTCTTAAATATCTCTGTTGATGCCACACGGTAAAAAATTTCTATTGAGATAACATTTATTATAAACAACTATTATCTTTAATCTGTTTTAGTTAACCATGTATATCATATATTAGTATGAGAGGTACTCATAATACTATTTTGGTTGTATCTATAAGTCTAAATTACCTAATTATCACATGTTAAGGAGAGTTAGTTAACTAATTAATTATATACTAAATTTTTAATTTTACCCTTATTTATGAATGAGGTTTCAAGAGTTAATATGAATAAGTTATTTTTTATTATAATTAATAGAGGAAAAATTGTGACAATCTCATTTATTACTTTGAAACTGAATTCATAATAAATATCAAATTTTTTGATCGAAATAGAATTGTACATGTAAAATATAGTGTTTGGAATAATGATTAAACCTTGTAAGCAAATTTCAATTGTAATTCACGGTATGTAAATAAATTGGGTGAAATAAGTTTTATTTTGATTTACGTAAATAAATATTTTTAAAAGCTCCAAACATATTCCTTAACAAGCCTTAACAAGCCTTTAACCAATAGTAGTATAAACATATCATGTTCCTGTTTATGTTAGCGTTAGAATAACAAGTTTATGTAAATTGAAATAAAATTCGTCATACAAACTTACTTTGCATACTACAATCTAAATAGGATTTGCATATTTAAATTAATTTTTAGAAAATAGTTTTTATAATTTAAAAAATAATTATATAAGAAAAATTTTATCTCGATTAAAAAAATTGACTCTTAGATTATGATTTTGAGGTTACCCAAACACTCTCCCAACATGTCAGGCGGTCTGCTTCATTCCCTGCACCTTCTCCTCTCCTAGGATGCCACGTCGTAGATTCCACTGTGGAGGTACCAAATTCTATTTCTGCGGAGTACTCGTACTATATAAGCCCATGTCTCCCCCTATAACTTTCTCTCTCGCCTTCGCCGACGCTCACCGGCGATTATTTATTATTTATTGCCATTATTGTACGTTTTTTTAAAAATTTTCTTAAAAATTTATTTACATTTTCCATCTGAGCTCCTAGTTCCAGTCCTTGCCCACTGGGTACGCTACAGGATCTTAAGATCACGTGTTCTCCCATCCTGATTCGTGACGAAGCTTTAGCTCCGGCAGGTGTACGATCAAATTTTCTTTTTCTCCTTTCTCAATGCTATCTCACCGGGTTGATAGGTTCTGAGTCTTGGATTTTTAATCGGGTGTGTGATTTTAAGGGTTTCTGATTGGTGATTTGGCTGATTTGTGATTAGGGATCAGGTTTGGCGCGCCACTGATTGGAAGGTCTTGATTCATGCGAATTGCTTTCCGTAGCTGTAATGTCTGGCCCGCTGGATCGTTTCGCCAGACCTTGTGAGTGTCATTTCTCCGTTTCCTTTGACTTTCCTTTCTTGTGCAATGCGAGGAGGGTCTTACTTTCTTGGCGTGCTAATTCTAGGGTTTTTACTCCTCTCGTTTTCTCTTTCAAGAAATTCGAATTGGAATGTGCAAAGAAAATTTTCGGGTTTGACTCTAAGCTGGAGAATTTAGCTAGGCTAAGCTAACAACTGCTGGGATTCAGTGTAGGAAAACAAATGCCATACTTTTCTGGTTCTTCCAAGTTCGTTTAGTGAATTAGGTGTTGACTCTCACTTCTAGAAAGAAAATTTTTTTATCGCCATTTTATTTTGGGATCTGTTCCTGATGATCGGACTGGGCAGGCTTAGGGTTATCAGAGCTTTGAGAAATTTTTAATATTTAATTTTGGGTTTTATGTGGTTGATGAATACTAGTCTTTTTAGAACTAGAATGTTGCTATGTGCAATTTTCAGCTTTCACATCCCCCCCCCCCCCCCCCGGGGAAATATCTCTTGCTGACAATGTATACCTCCATTTTTATTGTACGTTTGCCAAATGCTTACAGGCTTTGAGGGATTCTCTGGAAGTGATGAAAGACGCGATAGGAGATCTGATTTTGAGAACTCTGAGGATGAAAGACGAACAAGAATTGGTTCTCTAAAAAAGAAAGCAATTAATGCATCTACCAAATTCAAGCATACTCTCAAGAAAAAGAGTGGCAGGAGAAAAAGTGATGGCCGGGTTAGTTCGGTTTCTATCGAGGATGTTCGGGATGTTGAGGAACTACAGGCTGTTGATGCCTTCAGACAATCATTGATTATGGATGAATTGCTTCCAGAAAGACATGATGATTACCATATGATGCTAAGGTGCAATTTTTATGCGCATATTCTTGTTGAAGAATTTGATTTTTGATGCAATTTATTTTGTCCAAGAAGATTTAGGTCTTTGATGGGAAAATCTTTGAATATCATTGCTTGCATATACTGAGCTAGGAATTTCTTTTGGCACACTGCATTTTATCTAAGAGGACAATGTACAGAAGAGGAGTTTGTTGGGATGTTAAACCCGTTTTTCAACCCTAGTTCGTTTTTTCTCCAATCAGACGCTCCAAGGCTAAGTCATAGAGCCTAGGTCAGAACTTAAAACAGATAACAAATAATCAGGTGGCGAGTCAAAAAATATGGCACCCTCAGTGGTGCTCAGCACATCTTTAACTAATATGTCAGCGGCTTCATTCGCTTCAGTTCTTTGAATTTAGCTTATATGCTGCATTTCAGCGCTATGATTTCATGACTGAAAAATTTACATTCAAATAGGAGTCTCATTCATATATCTTCATATTTTAAAAATGGTACACACAAAAATTCATTATAGTTGTTGCTAATTTGTTTATGTTGGTGTTAGAATTAATTTTATGATCTTGGTTTTACAATTGTTTCCCCCCTCAATTTTTTCACCATATAGGTTCCTGAAAGCAAGGAAATTTGATGTTGAAAAAGCGAAGCACATGTGGGCTGATATGCTCAAATGGAGGAAAGATTTTGGTGCTGACACTATTATGGAGGTAATATGGATATTATGTGGAAAATATTTACATGACTTCTGCTGATAAAAATTTAGGGGATGGCTTAAACTTTCAGCGCTTGATATTTTCTGCATCTATCACGCTTAATATTTTGTTTTAATCAGGATTTTGAGTTTAAGGAGTTAAATGATGTCCTGGATTATTACCCTCATGGTCATCATGGTGTTGATAAGGAGGGAAGACCAGTTTATATTGAAAGACTTGGAAAGGTCGATCCTCACAAACTTATGCAAGTGACAAATCTGGAGAGATATGTAAAGTACCATGTACAAGGGTTTGAGAAAGTTTTTGCAATTAAGTTTCCTGCCTGCACCATTGCAGCCAAGAGGCACATAGATTCTAGCACCACTATCTTAGATGTTCAAGGCGTGGTATGTTTTCAATAATTGTTCACCAATAAACTTGCATGTGAAATTATTTCTTATGAAATCTATTATCAGGGTCTGAAGAACTTTTCAAAGTCTGCCCGGGAACTCATTATGCGATTGCAAAAGATTGATGGAGACAATTACCCTGAGGTGAGCAATCGCACTTTCTTTCTGCACATTTTGAATTTTTTTTATTGTAGTTTGATATCTGCATTTCTGGAAAATTTGGGTGGTGACCATATGCTATGGTCTCGCTGATGAATATTTTGTCTTTTATTTGTGATACAGACTCTCTTCCAAATGTTTATTATAAATGCTGGCCCTGGGTTCAGGCTACTGTGGAACACTGTCAAAACCTTCATTGATCCCAAAACAACTTCTAAGATCCATGTATGCCAAAATGCTGTCTTCTAGTTGGTTAAAAGAGTCTTCTTTCTTTTTTTAATAATTGTTTTAGGCTTCTGACCCTATCTCTTTCTTAATTTAATGCTTATGGGGAAATTGCATAGGTTCTTGGAAACAAGTACCAGAACAAATTGCTTGATATAATTGATGCCAGGTATTTTCTGCACATGCGAGAATTCTCTTCTTTAAATACTTCTTTTTTCCACTGGTACCTTCTTGCTTTTCTAGTATCTTCAGAGTATTCTACCATGCCTAATGATTTTGTGCACTTAATGAAGTGAGTTGCCAGATTTTCTTGGAGGCACCTGCACTTGTGCAGATCTGGGAGGATGCCTTAGATCTGACAAAGGGCCTTGGAAGAATCCTGAAATATTGAAGGTAATATGCTATTACTGGATGCATTGATGATACTTTACCCTTGACTGTTACAATTCTTTATGTACAAAACCAGTTGGACTTTTTTGTTTAAGGCTAGTAGTTGAATTTATGTGGACATGTTGCAGATGGTTCTCAAGTGTGGAGCCCGGGGAGCCAGGCAGGTAGTAAAAGTGCTAAACAGCGAAGGGAAGGTTATTGCATATGCAAAACCTCGATATCCTATGGTAATCCTCCTGTGCATATAAATGCCTTATTTGAGTGGAGTTTAACTTAATGCCTTCATGCTGTTCCTCTCCTCTGGCACCCTTTTTTTTTTTTTTTTTTTTTAAAACATATAACATTATCAAGCAATAATGTCTCTTGAACAGGTAAAAGGCAGTGATACATCCACTGCTGAATCAGGGTCTGAAGCAGAAGATGTTGCTTCTCCTAAAGCTATGAAGAGTTACACACATCTTAGGTTGACCCCTGTTCGTGAGGAAGTAAGTGTTGACCCTTTTTATTCCTACTCTTCCAGTTCTTAATATAAGGCATAGTTGGGGAGTTAATCTTAGTCCTAAATATGATACATAATTTTCATATTTGTCAATTTTTTCTTAATTTACTCTTATTGACGCTCCCTCAACAATAACCAAGGAGGAGAGGGAAGGAGGAATTAAGGAAGATGACTGGGATGTTTTAGAAAATATGTTATATAAGTTAACTAACTTTTTTAATTTAATCATATTAGGTAAATATGTTTTATATTAAGGACCGTATTTACTTTTAATGTTTTTATCATATGACAAAATTTGCATAGTGCTTTTCTGAAGGTCTTTTGTGCAAATCCCTTTCTAGTCCTAGTCAGATATTTGAAACTTTATTCACGTTTGAGTTATTTGTCAGGCTAAGGTAGTTGGAGAGACAAGCTATGCTGGTAGCTTATCAGGGTATGATGAGTATGTTCCGATGGTGGACAAATCTGTTGATGCTACCTGGAATAAGCAACCATCTCTATCGAGATCTTGTACTTCTAAAGGTTAGTAACTTTAGCCTAGAATTTATAGCTAATTTGCAGAGATATCTCCTCATGGTACTTATTTGTTACAAATAGAAAAATCAAATGAATTATTTCTTCTAAAAGTGATCTTGAACTATGATGCTGAGTGTTCTCGATTCCAAATCTTGTTATGCCGAATCATTCTGTGGTTCTTTAACTCTGTTGGAGCTTGATGAACGCAAATGCATATCAATTTTATCCTTTATAATTGTCAGCAGCTTTAGCAGGTACTCTGATGGCTATAATAAATGCATAATCACTGTTGAATAGTGTTACTTCAGGTAATGAACGATCAAGCGAAATTATGTTTTAATTTGGGATCATCCAATGCCATACTGTTGTGAATCTGATTTAAATAGGCTTAGTTGAAGATGTGAGCTTGATTTTCAGTTTTGCATGCAAGAACTTGTTTTAACTTTTAATGCTTGATTAAATTGAGAATCGAGTGTTGCATATTTTAATAATTTGAGTTATTTCATGTGATTTGCTCTCAAAAATGTAATTTTCCAATTCAGGATTGCCTCCTGTCGCCGAAGTTCAGATAACTGCAGGTGGGGTTCGACCACGAATTTGGGTGGCCTTGACTGTCTTCTTCTTAACCCTTATCACTCTCCTCCAATCAGTTGCACGTCGCATGATCAACAAGCACCCCACAATATCAGCCAATGGTGATCAGAGTACTTCTGATCCAACTCTTGATGTGACAAACAGGGACTGTCATCTTCCTTCACCATGTTCAGCAGCACATACAGAAGCAGACCAACTTTCCTTCATGCTAAAGAAATTGGCTGAGCTTGAAGAAAAGGTTGACACTCTCCAATCTAAGCCATCTGAGATGCCTAATGAGAAAGAGGAATTATTGAATGCTGCTGTCTGTCGTGTGGATGCTTTGGAAGCAGAGTTGATTGCTACTAAAAAGGTAGGATGCTCTGACATTTGTGGCCATTCACATTCAAAATGAACTCAAATATGAATGATCCATGCTATATATTTCTTATAATCTGTTTTGACATCTGCATTGGAGAATGGTTGATAGATGAAGAAACAGATGATAAGAAATATATAGCATGGATTACTTATATTTGAGGTCATTTTGAATCTTTGCAACTAACTAATAAATTGAAGCCAAACATCTATAAATCTCTGCTGTCATTTGACGGAAGGCAGCAAAGCTGGCATATATGGTTACAGGTTTGTAAGCAGGTTTGCTTATTTCTGGTCTGACTTATGTGGTAAAGCTTGATTTTATTGCTTAAGTTTTCACCTGAGCGCATTTCATGTTGAATTATTTGAGTCACATAATTGTCATGTGAATAATACATAATGTACTTCACTTTTTGTCGCCCCACTTGAGCGAGACTCTATTGTTGCATTGATTTGGGTTTGCCCTTTTTTTTTTTGTGACTTGTTGCACAGGCCCTCTATGAAGCCTTAATAAGGCAAGAGGAACTGCTTGCCTACATTGATCGTCAAGCAGAAGCAAAGTTACGGGTAAGTTGGCTGAGGTATCTTTGGATACAGTTTGTTAGAGGGACGTTTATCTTTTTTCCCGAATCTCTGATTCTGACTTGTGTCATTTTCTTTTTTGTTGCTTGGTCTTCAGAAAAAGAAGTTTTGCTGGTGAGTGTTGCTGCTGCCACAGAGACTACTTGGAGGAGGATTTATTTCTGAAGTCACAGTGTTTATAATACTAAACAACATGTGATGTTTTTACAATAGCTGAAACGCTACCTGTGTCTTACCCTCTGTCCTAAGGTGCTGTTTGATATATGCTCAACTTTTTATAGATCTTTCAAACTTCGTTTATGAGACTTTTGAACTCAATATACATGAAAGAAAGATACTTTTTCTTACATATTATTTAGGATATATAACATACAAATTCCGATTGCTTCTTATGTTATTTAGGATGTATAGGGTTGCGTGTTTTGGTTAATGACGGTGGTTAGTGAAACCTGATATTTGTCAGTCTCCATGGTAATTCCAACTAGAATGAGTGTATTTATACCTTAGTTTCCACTGCCAGGGCGTTAGAATTGTCTTAATATACATTTAAAAGAAAGATTCTTAAAAGATACTTTGAAAGTATAACTGGATATTAATGAAGAACATGGGCAATGTTAATGAATTGACGAGAGTTTGGTGATTATGAAGGCTGAAATGCCAAATTGAATCAGATGAGAATCCAAGGACTTTCGAAATTATGTGAAAGTTTTCAGGTCAAAAAAGAAAAAGAAAGAAACTATGTGAAGGATTTTGATATTTTATTAGGAAGAAATCTGAGGAAATAAAACGAAATCTACATTTTTTTTGTCTGGCCCCTTCATGACATTAAATTATAGGATGTTCATCTTGCCTAAATTTGTCTTGTACACTTTACCATCTAAAAATTTAATTGTGATTCAAGTTCAACAAAGTATTCCTAGAATTATCTTTGAAGCAGAAGTTCATCAATAAATAATAAAGGGTGCACTTCGGGTCAAACAAATAAATAATAAATAAAACAAAGAAAAAATTTGTTAAAATTACCTGTTTGGAAATTTTGTTTGTCATAAGAATTTAATTTCGAGTATCAATATTTTCAATAGTATAAAATCCTTTATTGATATTTTCCCTTAAAACATCAAATTCTTATGATAGACAAATTTTTTAAACAAGTTCTTGTAACCAATTTTTCATAAAATATATAGAACATCGACGAAAGAACCCCCAATAATTAACTCCAAACAGTCTCTAACGTACTAATTGGAAATTTATAACTCACCGATTGACTTGTTAAGAAACCCTTCCAAATGAATATACAGAACCCCAAACAAAACTAAGCAACATCACCACGAGTATGACTGTATGAATATGTGAAACGCGCAAAAATTGAGAGTATATGGTAGGAGGGATTTGCAGAGGAATAGAGGGAGGACAACTTTTTATGAGTTGAGATTTAAAAAAATTGGAGAAATGAGGTTAAAAGGTTTTAATTAATATTTCTTACTCTTTTATCGTATACATCTCTTCAAATTTTATCACCCCACTTCTCTAATTTTCTTAAATCTAATCCTGAAATTTTTTCCATCCGCCTACTTTCTCTTCCTTTTTTGCTCATACCGAACAGCCCCCTCAATCTTTAGAGAACAATGTACATAAAATAAAAAGACTGGAGATGATTGAAGATGGCCAACTCATTTTCAATTTTCAACACCACAGGCGTCATTTCCTTCAGCTTTACCACCGGAACTGCATTCCCAAACCCAACAGCAAGATCAGAGTGTTTCTCAAATATATTGAAAAGAAGGGTTAATGACCAAATTTGCGTAGAAAGTTTTTACATAAGAGTAATATTATCTCAGAAATTTTTTTAGTGTTAAGATTTCCCTGTAAATATTTTAAATGAAGTAATGTTATGGGTCACTGTAAAAAATGTTGAGGGTCTATATTTAAAATTTTAACTGTTAACATAAGTTTTTTTAACCGTAACGATAATATTATTACTTTTAAAACTTTTGGACAATATTAAATCTAAAAAATAAAAAATTTAGGCATTATTGCTATTCAATGCAAAACTTCATGCATAAATTTACACTTTGAACCTAAAAGATAAGGAAAGAAGAAGAGAAAGGAACTGATAGCAAGTCACATACAAGTCTCCTTTTCCTCCTCTTCTTGTCAATGGCTGCTTGGAGCTCTCCTTGTCGGGCAAGTGCATTATCAAGCTCCTATTCCCACAAAACATACAATATAGAGATGACAATGAAACCAGATAGCTTAAAAAACAAATCTTTCTAATCCTTAGTCTTTATCATTGATACTTTTTTAAAAAAAAAATAATGTGTAGCAAGATATAATCTGGGTTGAGTACCTTTTTGGCTTCATTCAATTGATCCTCTAGGACACTGACTCTGGCAAGAGTAGTATTCAACATTTCCTCCTTTTCTGGAGGCATGGGAGGTTTGCAAGCGAGGGCATTGACCTTGTCTTCAAGCTCAGCCATGCGCTTCATCAGCAACACGTGGTCGCCGCCAGAAACTGACGGTGGTGCCGGCAACTGACGGTGCCCTTTTGTCATGCATCCGTCGCCGTGAAGTGCTGCTTCTGTGAGCTTCCTAGGCATGTTCTTCGTAACCCTGATCAAGGTCAGTATCCCCATTATTAATGTCATGAACCTTCCTACGATTAGACCGCTCGTTCTATCACTAGGCCTGGCATCTAAACAATCTGCAGTTTCGGAAATTGCAATATCAGAATCTAACACACCCTAGTTAACAATCATATCTGAATGAATTGCATGTTGATGGCCAAACAAGCCAGGAATCACAAGGCACTGCCATAGATATTCAAAGGCTTCTAAGAACTACAGAAACTGTATGTAATACCTTGGGAAAGTTCAAGTTTATCTTTTGCTCTTGACCAAGGTGATACAACTGTTTTGTCCACCATTGGGACAGGGACTTCATATCTGTAACCACTCATTTGCTTTGCACTCTGCAATGCATAAGGAGAAGAGTTCAAAGGAAAATGAAAGTTGACTGTAATTGGAAACTGGAGTGAAATGAGTATGAACTCAGAAATCTTTTTTCATTGATCTAGTGGTGAAACTTGTTAAAGTTTTTCCTAGTGTGGATAAAAAGAAGATTAGTTGTCCTCACAGTGCACATAGTTCTCTGTTCTGTGTCATGACAAATTTTGCAACTGTATATATGCAGTTTCCTCGAACTATTAAGAAAAAGGTTTATAGAAGAAACAATTAGTGAAGTATTGAAATCTTACTCCTGATTTGGTAGGCTCCACCATCTGCGATAAACATTTTATGTTCATGAAAGTATCGCCTCCCTTGATGTTGTAGCAATCAGAAAGGAATATGGAGAAGAATGTTTCAGAACAAAGAATTTCACTGTGAAACTTCAAAAAGATGGGAAATGAGTACCTTTTGGTAAGATGCTTCGACTTCATTAATTGTTTTCTCCTCAATGCCAGCCAGGGGTCTCCTTTGGCATTTCCCCCCACCATTTTGAACCATCTAATCATCAAAAGAACACACTTCATTCTTATATTATGATGCCATAATATGAATCTCAACAAAAGAAACTGGCATGACATTAGTAAACAACCTTAAAGATTTCTGGTTCATTCCACGGTCCCTTGTCTGAGAGCATGCAACCGCCTTTATTTGTACAGGTACAAGTACCTCCCAAGAACTCTGGAAGTTCACTGGTAAATAAGAAGGCCCAATTAATTAGGTGTTATGGGAAGAACTAGGCAGTGTCATAAGATTTAACTCAAGTGAATTTTGTTCTGTTAACTCATGAGTTAGGTAGGCTTAATCTGTGTGGAAATGAGCAAAACTGAACCTGGCATCAATGATTTCAAGCAACTTGCTCTGGTATTTGTTGCCTAGGACCTGGAAAATAAATCATCATTAAACTGGCAAGTGTCACTGCTTTGCCAAATTGAGAGTATACTTCAAAAGAAGCCACTAGCCACTGTTTAGACTTCAGAGGTGAAAGGTTTGAACAGTTAGTTATAGGTTTTTGGTTAAAAACTCTGTTTTGTCATACGCCAACATAAAAAATGGCTTCGAAGAGATTAGTAAACTAGAAATACATACATGGATTTTTGCAGATGTCTTGGGGTCAAGGAATGACTTCACAGTGTTCCACAAGAGCCTAAATCCAGAGCCAGCATTGATGATGAACATACGGTTCAAGGTCTAAGTGGAAAGTGAAAAAACGTTCAATTACTGTAGGGAGGTACCAAGTGAGAAGACATAACAATGCATGGATTTATTTTTTGTTATCATTCTCTCTACTAATAGATGATTGTATGATTGTAAATGATTCAGTTTGGTAGACACGAAACGAGAGCAAATATGTAGCCAAAGGAGCACCTCCGGATAGTTGTCACCATCAATCTTCTGAAGCCGCTGAATGAGATCCCTTGCAGCTTTGGTGAAATTTTTCAGTCCCTGATCATCAATCATGCCATTCAGCAGTTTGTTTTATTTACTTTTTTAAGTACATGTTTCATATAATTTGTCATTCAATAAAATTGAATTTTTTTTTCTTTCAGAAAGTTCATCTTTCAAGCAGGCGTAGAATTTAATACATACCACTCCTTGCACGTCCAAAATAGTTGTGCTTTGGTCAATGTGCTTCTTTGCAGCAATTGAACAGGCAGGGAACTTCACAACAAAGGTCCTCTCGAACTCTCTTACGTGGTACTTTACGTAGCGATCCAATGTTGTCACTTGCAACAGCTTGCTAGGATCAACCTGACCCAGTTTTTCAATGTAAATAGGTCTTCCATCCTTGTCAACTCCATGATGCCCTTGTGGGTAGTATTTCAAGACTTCGTCAAGTTCCTTAAACTCAAAATCCTTTGTGGGAAATTGATAACTTGAGGTTAGACTTTTATCACCAATATAATTAATCTGTAATTATAATGCACAAGAGTATATACCTCCATCACAGTGTCAGCACTGAATTCTTTTCTCCATTGAAGCATATCTGCCCACATTTGCTTTGATTTCTCAAGATCAAATTTCCTTGCTTTCAAGAATCTGTATATATCATCATAAGGTAACTTCATGCCAAGAACCATTTCAACTCAAACACTTCCACTAAAGCAAATGATCATAAATATTTATTAAGCGTGTTTGGAATGAGGCTCGGAAGGCTCAAAAGTCAGTTGGGCAAAAAAAAAAAAAAAAAAAAAAACTAGTTGAATTAAAAATGACTACTTTTTCTGGCTTATGTGATTTTCTTTGTATTTAAACATTCTAAAACTAATTTTTCAATATATCATTTAAATTAGTTTCTGCCTAATTGTTTTTCTTACAAAAGTCTATCCAAATATAAATAATATTATATTAACTAGCTTTTACCAAATCTTCAATTTGTAAAAGGCAAGCAGAATAAAAGTCACTCTTATAATCATTAATCCAAACAAGCATAGAAATTGATATATAACATGTCCTCTCATACCCCTTGCACGTTTGGTTTTATGTAGGAGGTCATTAAAGCAATTCTTTTACCGTTAAACTCATACCAAATATTATAACTGATTAAGAACCATTTCAACTAGAAAACAAACAAACAAATCAAAAGGCCTATGGATTAATTTTGATGATGCCAATGGGCTATACCTTAACATCGTATGGTGATCGTCATGCTTGGCGGGCAATAATTCATCCAAAATAAGCATTTGGCGAAAAGCATCGACGACTTGCATCTCTTCAGCATCAATGTCATCCTCAATTGACAGAGACGCAACCCTGCTGTGCCTGCGACCCCTCTTTGAAAAGGAACTCTTGAACTTGTTTGATGCATTCAGTGCAGCCTTCTTTATAGCTGCAACCCTTTTCTTCTTTTCTTCCTCCGAGATTTCATTTTCAACACCTTTATTAGGATTATGAAGGAAACAAAGTTTCTTAGGTGAAAAACCCTGTAACTGGTATAAACAATATTGATGTTTATGTCATATATATTTTCCTTCCTTTCTTCATCGTTCAATTTTTTACAGGCGTCGTCATTCATAAGAATGATGTATCTCACGTACACCTCCATGATCATGATGAAGCATGAAAAATTTTGAGCATTTCATATTTACATTTGTCAGCCTATAAACGTAAAGATTTCAGAGCAATGTATAGAACATATGCATCGAACATTTTTTTGCAGCAACTTAGGCTTACCCAATTTGAGAGGTTCTGGCATCTTAGTAATCTCACACATGATAGATTAGAATCTTGGAAGCCTAATATATAACAGAGGTGAGCAGAGATAGCTCTGAAGGCAAAAGGATCAAGCGCTCACATGCGCCGTATATGCCTTTTATCTGAGCCCTTGCCTCTTTGCCTACACCTATATATCCATCAACAAAAACTTACGTCACAAAAAAAATAAAATAAAACCCAGAAAGAAAAACCCAGAAGTTGTTAAAAATGTATAATAACAATGGAGGTTTGAAAGGTTTAGGAGGAGGAGGAGGAGGAAGAAGAAGAAGAAGAAGAAGAAGACGATGATGATGATGATACCTTTGGACAAAAATGTAGGCGATCTGGAAGAAAAATATGGATATGAAAAGGCAAATTTAATCACCCGAGTAAATCTCCGGGAAGATGGTGCAGCTAAATTTAGATTTTTGGTAATTTTTTCTTTCTTTTCTTTTGGGTTATTTGACGGGTCTTGGAAAATGAAGAGACTTCTTCAGTTTATGAGCTTCCGTTTACTACAACAGAAAACACACGTATTGATTATGTTGGCGAAATGCAAGCCACTCCGTTCATTTTTATTCTGCTGAGCAAGGCAGACAGACAAACAAAAAGCGAGAGAAGTTGCAGAAATATCCAAAAGATTGCGTCTAAGATTTTCTCATTCAAGATATTATGATTAAGAGGTTTGGTTTGTTTTTGGTTTCTATTTATGGATCTCATGTCTGAGAATGAGCATTCTTAAGGAGCAGAGGAACATGTTAATGGCATGAATTATTACCCTTTTCTATTAAACATAAGACAAATTTGATTTTTGTAGAAAAATTAATGAAGCTAATTAAATTAATTTAAAGTATCTCTAAATTAATTAGTTTAACTAATAAATTAATATATAATCTAAGAATATACAACCATGATATGTTTAAATAATTGATTTAATTTTATTAATTTTTCAGGAAAAGGTCAACTTTGTCTTATACTTTTGGTCCTAAATGTAAGACAAAGATGACTGTTTTTAGAAAGATTAATGAAGCTAATCAAATTACTTTAAAATATTTATATTTGTCATTTTTTCTCTAAACTATTTTACCTTACTAATAAACTAATAAATAATATAAAGATAAATAACATATAATATGATTAAGTAATTTATTTAGTTTATTTAATCTTAAAATAAATCAACTTTAATTTATATTTAAAATCAAATGGAGTATTTAGGATGGAGTAGTAGGAGTGAGCTAGAAGTGAGAGTCAACAGTATATATGAACGACGTCGTGTTTATGGAGTTCCGCTAAGTTTTCATACATGGCTGCCTTCTCCTCTGCTACTCCTGAAACATGAAAGGAGACAAACCAATAAAGATCGATCATTCCTGATTTATCTGCCTTTTAGTATTAAATAATATTTAAATAATCTATTTATATTTATTTATTTAGTTGAATCCACCTCCACTTACAAAGTGCTTTAAAATATTTGTAAATTATTTATTAATTTTTTTTAGATACAACTTATCAATAAATTTTTATATTATTAGGAAAAGAAGACTTTGATTCATTGTTTAACATGGGACGGATTGTGGAATGGCATCGAATGGCAAACAAGGCATACACAAAGACTATATTTGGAAACCAATAAAAAACGGTCTTTTACAGTTTCAAAACAAAGCTATTCTTACATTGTTTGGTTCTAACTAAAATTTATGGCTTTTCAAATACACTCTGAATTATAAATAATTTTATTTTATTAATCCATTTTTAATACTCCCTCCGGTCCTAATTATAAGACATAATTGACTTTTTTTGAAGAGATTAAATAAGTTGATTAAATTACTTTAGAATATTTTTATTTTTATTTTTTTCTTCAAACTAATTAGTTTGACTAATAAACTAATATATAATCTAAAATTACAAAATATATAGAACGATTAAGTAACTTATTTAGTTTTCTTAATCTCTAAAAAAAGTCAACTTTATCTTATAATTATAGGACCGTAGATAGTATATACTCCACCTCAATACTAAATGAAGAGTATAATTGTATATTCATATGAATAAACTTAATAATATGACTTATAAATATGATAAAACCACCTTGAGTAATTCTATAATAGTAGGATTGAATTTGATTTCTTGCTATATTAGTAAGAATGCATAAAATATTATAGACCTCCAATGAATGAATGGAACAATAGGAAGACTTAAAAAACTTGGTTTCTCTAATTTACCCTAGGCAAGAAATTTTTATGAACGCAATAGACTTAAAGATGAATCTTTTCTCAAATTTTAGAAAAAGACTGAAATACTAATCCAAAATAAAGCTTGCTTGGAAACATGTCAAAGCCAAATTGTAAAACATTTGGCCAGTTTTTCCCATATAATATTTTTTGTATTCACTGACCTTGGTTATAAATTTAAGAATTGAAAGCAAGCTCTCTCTTATATCTGAATTGGTGGAAATTGAGTAGTGCTACATTGGTTTGTTTAATTTCACACCTCCTTTGATATTGCCATTTAAAAAGCATTCTTCAATCCCTTTAAATGCTTTAATTGTGTTCTGTTCTAAGAACTTCAGATGTCTAACCCCTAAAGGGTTAGTGGATGTTTATCTGGGATCAATATAACTCTAGCCGTTATCTTTGTATGGATAATCAACAGAGATTGATATCACAGCAATACCTATGGATTTAGATATCACCGGACAATAGATCACCATGCACACACCAGGTGGCCGGAGCCACAGAGGGGGTGGTGTGTATGCACAGTGTGATTGAAAGTAAAATGGAGGGTCAGACCGTGTACCTGGAGGGCAACCTCTTTATTTATATGGGTTACCTTTAGGGTTTATCCATTGTCTTGTGCACCGCGTCTCTGTTCCACGTACACATCTGTGCCTTGTCTCTGGTCCCCCACAAACGGTTATTGCTGCTCCACCACCTGCCTGCTCCACTACTTGTACGAACCAAGATTAGTGGCGGGATGAAAGGGTGATTAGCGTTTTACCCATGTGTGGGTCGGCCTCCATGCAGGACTTTGACATTGGGTTATTAGCCCTTTTAAGCCCAATACATGAGTTCGGAACAGTTGCCCCCCAACTTGGCAGCTTGGATACCCAAGGTGGTGGGATGTGCTTTACCGGAATGGAGGCTTATTTGCGGTAACTCATCTCGTTTCATCCGATATGTGTCATCTTGGGCCACACTTTTACCCGGGTTTAATTCCAGCTTTGCTCGCTGGGATTCACTCGAGTCGCAAGTGGGGTAGTAATCCAGGAAGCCGATAATTAGATCTCGACTGAGGGATACATGACTGAGATGGGTACATCCGACATTCCCTTTCTCAGAAGAAGAGACGAAACCGGGTTAGATAGGTAATCCTGTTTTCCCCTAGTCGTTGAGTCACCTAGATAGGCTACACCGCCTATGCAGGCGTCGCTTCGATTTTTGCTGAGCTTAGGCAAGAGCTCTTTCTCTCTTGCCACATGGCTTCTCCGCATTGGGTGGGGGAACCCTAGCGTCGCCTCTTGATGCCCACAATCTGCAGGCGCATTAAAGGCGTACCTCGTTTCCTGAAAGCAGTCATCATTTCGAATTTCCTCTCTGCCCCTGACCTTTCAAATTCGCGCTTTTGGGGATTATTTACATTTACCCCTCTCTTTCAAATACGACTTCACTTCTGTTGAAGGTTTTGCGCCTTCCTCAAACTTCCTCCCTTTCCACTTACCTCCTTTACAATTCAAGCTTTCGCTTCGTCGTTTCCCTTTCTATTTTCCAGGTAAGCATTTCCGTATTCTTTGTGCTTCTAATTTATTATGCTTTTGTCTTTTCAAGTGCCTATTTGGCCTGCATTTGACGGAGATGATGATCTGGAATTCCTCTCCGATGTCTAACATGTGGACATAAACCCGTCTCCCAAGACACCACTGATCCGTCAAATGCCAATTTCCCTTTCTTTGTTAAATGTGCATTGTTGTGTTGTTTTTGCTTTCTTTTGTCCACCCAGTAGTAGGCATTACTGCATTATCTGTATTTCTTTGCGTTATTGCATTATCTGTATACTCCTCGTGATCTTGTCTGCTTTGACCATTTGTAGCCTCGCTTTCTTCTTTTTAGCAAACCATGGCTAGAGCCCCTTCTCCTCCCTTTACAATCAACGAAAAACCAGTTTCCAAGGCAGAGTATGAACTTTTCTCAAAATTGCCCCTAGCATTCCTCACTGGCTCTGGGGGGTTGATCATACCGCCGAGCAAAAACAAGAGACCCTGCTTCGGGCTCATAGAAGTGGTACAAATAATCCAAAAATTCCCTCTTCTTCTTCAACGCCAAAACCAAACTTTGCACGTAGTCTTTGCTCAGACCTTCACAAAGGTCGCGACCACTCAGGTGCACTTTTGGCCCAACCGCAAAATTCTTCGCATATTAGGATAGAATCCTGGGATCCCAGGGCCACTCCGATGTGTGAAAAATGCCTATACCTAGCCTGTGATTACTCCCTCCAGGGTCTTGAGGCCAAGGCCGAGTCCATTCAATCCTTTTGCTGTCGTAACCACTTACACAATTTCGTGCCCATTTCTGATAGTCATCTGAGTTAGTTTCTCACCGACTACCTATTCCTTTGCTTTTCTATTTTACACTGGACTCGGCTTTGACCCATTTCCCTTATTCTGCTTTATCTTAGGTATGGCTCCCAGACGTCCTCCAAAGGCTCCCTAACGCACATCAAAGGCTCCCCAATGCTCTTCAGAGGCCCTAGAAATAAGCGAGGAAGCGATTAAAGTGCTACACCTGAGAGAGTGGGTTAATGACGCTATCTTAGAAGCCAGATCCGACATGATAGCCGCTGAGTTGGCAAACCTGCCTATCCGAGATGGTGACGGATATACTCTGTCCCTTCCTTTTGCTTCCGAGGCGATTTGCACTCAACCGGAGGATTATGAATCATCTACCCCTTTCTTCTTCATGTACTGGGATGTAGTTACCAGACTTAGCGTTCGCTTTCCCTTCACCGACTTCCAGATGAGTGTCTTAAACCATCTTCATCTCGCCCCCACGCAACTTCACTCTAACGTGTAGGCTTTCATTACTGCATTTAAGAACTTCTGCAAGAGCAAAGAACTGAAATATTCCTTAAAGCTCTTCTTTTATCTTTTCACCGTCCACGAATCCAACACATCTGAGAAGAAAGGGATCACCTTACTCCGTGGAAACTCCTAACTGCCCAAAATTTTTGAGGTTTTTACCGATTCCTTTAAAGGATTCAAACTCAATTACTTCAAAGTTCAGGCTGAAGTCGGAAAGGTCCCCTAGTTTCTTAATAGCCTGAATGCTGGTCTAGATGAGACTCTTTTCCCTTTGTACTGGTTCAAGAATCATCATTCCTTTCGCCCTTCCGAGTTCCGCTTTACGGAAAGACAATTGACGGAAGACGACGCCCTTTCTATTGCCAAAATTTTGGCCTATGTAAGCGAACACAACATAATAAAGTCAGCCGACTTCATTTCCCGGTCCAAAATCACCGTCCCTTCAGCAAAATATATGACCGTTGATTTTATCGCATACTTGCTTTTGTTTGTCTTTCCTGTTATGCTAACAATTTTTGTATACTAACTGTGGGTTGTTATCTTGCTTTTTAGCTCAAGTGATGGGTAGACCGAAATATCTTGCCGCCGAGACCTTTGGTGACGCTGCTGAGGAGATCATCGTCACTGGAGTGAAACGCCCTCCTTCCGCACCCAGCGCACCTGCCTTTAGTGCCAACTTAAAGAGGCTGAAGAGAGGCAAGAAAAGTTCCTCCCCGGCAGTTTCTGAACCCGCTTCATTAGTCCAAGTTGAAAAGGTTGCTGCTACCGAAGAAGAAGTGCTTCGGGCTCCTACTCCTCCTCCGCTGCCATCCCTACCGCCTTCCTCTTCCAACCGACCCGGCTTCCCGAGTCAGAGCTTTGGAAAACCGGGGTGAATGGTATCAACCGTCCGGGCTTTCGCCCTCCTGTGATCTTCTACGAACATAACCGGCTCACTGAGACTGAGGTTCGAGATTTGAAGAGCTTGGAAGATGCGATGGCTAAATCGGTGGGCCTTGTCGACCTTGTCGTTCACCTGAAGCACTAAGGGGCCTTGACCGATGAGCGTATAGAGCGGGCTAAGAGGGAATTTGACCGAGCTTTCGATGAAGCCTTCAAGGCTAATGCCGCTCGGGATGCTGCTGTGAAGGAGAAGGAGGATTTGGAGGCCAAACTGAGTCAAATAGACGCAAGGCTTTCCACTGCCTAACGTATACTTTCTGATAGCACGAAAGTGATGGAAGAGCTACGGGCCAAGCATCAAGAGCTGGAAGCACGATCGCGGGAGACTGAGGCAAAGCTGAAGGCTGAGATCTCCATGCTCAAGGATGGGATAGTGGAGTCGTTCAACAATGCCCTGGATCAAGTCCGGCTTTTTCACCCTTCAGTCTCCTTTGATTTCTCGAAGATGCACCATTAGGCCTACATGGACGATGACGGAACCTTTGTTCCTGTTTCTTCGTCTGCACTTCCCACAGTGACACCTCTTCCGGCTGGCGGACAAGGTGGATCCAAGTCCGAAGATGAAGGAACTGCTAGCTCCTAAGCGAACTAGGAAGTCGGCTTTCTTGCTTTTAGTTTGCCTTTCTTTTTGATATTTCAGTGTTGTATTTCCACGTAATTAGGAACAAACCAATTCAATGACTTTTCCGCACATTCTTTCCAGCTATTGTAATGTTTAACTTTGGATCCAAACTTAAAAGCCTGGAATTTACATTTAATGACTTGTCCAAGGCCATAAATGTTATCACGGAATCCATATGTATGTTAACTCTGGATTTAATCCGAGCTTTAAACTTATCATAAAAACCTCATGATTTTTACTTACCGCTCCGACTTTATTTAATCTGAGTTACAATCCGAGAAAGGGTAACTCTCCTCGTGCACATTACCGGGTTACAACTCTTCATGTACACTTAGACCTAATCAGGGTCAAGTAAGGGAAGTCGCTTCTCTATCCCAGAAAATAAATTTAGATGCATCTAGGTCTTGATAAACCTTTAGTCCTTTACCACGTTCCTCCCCATTAGATCAGGAGTCTTGGCAATCCCTGACTTTATTAAGAACAACGCTTTTAATTTTCGCAATTGTTCTTACACGGAGAGCTTGGTTATGAAAATACCGTCTGATGACATGATCGTGTCATAAGACCTCAAATCAAAACAGTAGAATCATAATCATGCTGCTATCATAACTTTTTCAACGGAAGTTATATTCTCATGTTTGGATAATTCAGACTTGTGAACATTCTCTCCTGGAGTATTCATATCTTAGATGGAATCACCATCTTACATAATTCCTTAAAAGGATGCACTAATTGATTAACTGTTTTAACAATATTTTTTCCTCTTTCATGTAAGTTGGCTAACTGTAATACAACTTTAGTTTGTCAGCGTTCCACGTTCGCTTAATAAGCTTACCATCTAGCGCTTCAAGGCGGTATGCCCTTTGATCAAGCGCCTCTTTGACGCAATAGGGTCCTTCCCAGTTTGCAGCTAGCTTCCCTTCTCCGGCGTTTCTGTTGCCAATATCAGCCCGTTGAAGTACTAAGTCGCCCACACAAAAAGATCTGGGGTTCACCCTCTTGTTAAACTTGGTCGTGATGAGTTGTTTCATCGTTAGATCACGGTAGTGGGACGTGACCCTGACTTCGTCGATATTATCTAACTCCAAGGCTATTGCCTTTCTATTTTCATCCTCCCCGGCCTTTATGGCCGAGGTTCTCCTCCACGAGGATTGGCAATTTCCACACGAATCATAGCTTCACAACCATAGGTCAACCTGAAAGGGGTCTCCTTGGTAGAAGACTGTACACTAGTCCGATATCCCCACAGAACAAGGTGTAATTGCTCTACCCAGTTAGTTTTGGCGTCCTCCATCCGCCTTTTCAAGCCTCCCAATATTACCTTGTTGGCTGTCTCCACCTGTCCGTTAGATTGTGGGTGTTCCACCGAGGCGAATTGTTGTTTGATCTGGAAGGCCTTCATCATATTTTGAAATCCTTTGTCGGTAAATTAGGTTCCATTGTCCGTGACAACTTTTGCTGGGATTCCAAATCGAGCTATAAGTTCCTTTCAAAGAACTTCTGAACTCGCCTTAAAGAAATTGTAGATAGGGGTTCTTCCTCTATCCATTTAGTGAAATAATCTATGGCAACAACCAACCATTTTAACTATCCTGGAGCCATCTTGAAGGGCCCCAGCAAATCCATTCCCCATTTGTAAAAAGGCCAAGGGGCCGAGATGAACTTCAGCTCAGATGGCGGAGTGAGAATCATCCTTCCATGTTTCTGGCAACTGTCACACCTTCTAACGTGGTCCTCAGCATCAACCACCATCGTAGGCCAATAAAAACCAGCTCGAAGTATCTTCCTGGATAATGCCTTGGCTCCTATATGTTGTCCGTTAATTCCTTCATGGACATTGGACAGAACATACTCGGCTTCTTCCGGGTTCACACATTTTAACAGAGGGGAATAGAGGCCTTTCCGGTAAAGTTGATCATCTACTAAGGTATACATGGATGCATCTCGAACAAGCTTCTTGGCTTCAAAAGAATCATCCGGTAACAATCCCCTCTCTAAATAATCCACCAATGGCTTCCTCCAATCATTCGACATCGAAATCATCATTACACAACTTGGTGTAGTCAAACTTTGCCATACCACAGTCCTGTTATTACCCGGACTCATGGTACTTGCTAATTTTGATAGAATATCAGCCCGGGTATTTTCCCCTCCAGGTATGTGGGTGACTATCACTTCATCAAAATCTCTTATTGTCGTTTTAACTTTACTCAAATATTTTGCCAACAACGGGCCTCGGACTTGATATGTCCCTTCAACTTGGGCGGTTACCAACTGAGAATCAGTGAAAGCTTGTATCCTCCTGGCTCCGGCTTCTTTCGCATGAGACAACCCGGCTAGTAAGGCTTCATACTCGGCCTGATTGTTGGAAGTCTTAAATGTCAGCTGCAGAGAATGTTCTATAGTCAACCCTTCTGGATTTTCTAGGATGATCCCGGCCTCTCTTCCTGCATGATTGGAAGAACCATCTACAAACACCTTCCATATTGGAGTGTTTGCGACTTCTCCCAAATCTGTCGGGGTGAGCTCTGCAATGAAGTCGACCAAGGCCTGAGACTTGATGGCTTGCCTAGCTTCGTAAATAATGTCGAACTTCGAAAGCTCTATGGCCCAGTTAGTTATCCTTCCCACTAAATCCGATCGATGGAGGATTTGGCGAATGGGCTGACTTGTTCTGACAATAATTTGGTGGCTTTGAAAATATTGATGAAGCTTCTGAGCTGCTATTAATAACGCATAAGCCACCTTCTCCAATTTTTGATACCGGATTTCAGAAGGCTGAAGAGCTTTACTAACAAAATAAACTGGGACCTGTCCTTCTTCCAGTTCCCTAATGAGTGCAGCGCTTACCGCTTCCTCTCCTACTGCTAAGTATACAATCAGCACTTCACCAGGGTTAGGTCTGGACAAAACTGGCAGAGCTGCCAGGCACTGTTTCACCTTTACGAATGCCGCTTCACACTCTGCATTCCATTCGATTTGAGAAGCCTTTTTGAGGAGCTTAAAAAATGGTAGCACATTCTCCACTGATTTAGGCAAAAACCTGGTTAGCGCAGCTTGTTGTCCTGTCAACTACTGCACCTCCCGCTTCGTTCTAGGGGCTTTCATGCTTAGAATAGCTTGACATTTATCCGGATTTGCTTCTATCCCTCTGTGCGTCAACATAAAGCCAAGGAACTTCCCCGCCAGGACGCCGAACGCGCATTTAGCCGGGTTTAACCGGATCCGCTATGCTCGCAACTTATCAAAAGTTTGCTGTAAATCCTGAATATGCATTTCTGGACTTGTAGATTTGACTATCATATCATCAATGTAAACTTCTATATTTGTGCCTAGTTGTTCCTTGAAAACTCGGTTCATCATCCTCTGATAAGTAACTCCTGCATTTTTCAAACCAAAGGGCATGACATTATAACAGTAATTCGCCTTTTTCGTTATAAAGGCTGTCTTGTCCTGATCATTAACATGCATAGCAATCTGGTTATATCCGGAGTAAGCGTCCATAAATGACAGAAGCTGAAATCCAGAAGCGTTATCCACCAGCTGATCAATGCTAGGCATAGGATATGCATCTTTAGGGTAAACCTTGTTGAGATTAGTGTAATCCGTGCATACTCTCCACTTCCCGTTAGGCTTCTTCACCAGGACTGCATTAGACAACCAGGTGGTGTATTGCACCTCCCTTATGAACCCAGCTTCTAAGAGTTCCTTCACATGGTTCTCAAGCGCTTGAATTCTCTCTGGTCCTTGCTTCCTCTTCTTTTGGGCGACCGGGATGGCTCCTGGATAGATGGCGAACTTGTGGCAACAGAATTCAGGGTCTATCCCTGGTAACTCAGACGCTTTCCATGTAAACACATCTTGATTGGCTTTCAAAAAGGCAATCAACTCAGCTTTGACTTCCAAACCCAGGGTCTTACCAATTTTAGTGATTTGTCCCGGTTCCATTCCTAAAATCACCTCTTCCAATTCCCCACCTGGCTCCGGTCTTAACACCTCAGACTCTTTACGTAAGTCCAACTCTACGAGGCATACCGGCTTCATGGACAAACCGGGTTGATTGCGATCCGGGGTTAACTATAGTAAACTTTCTCCCCCACTCTCCTTAACAGTAGAAAAGTAGCATTGCTGAGATTCTTGCTGGTCTCGTTTCACTGTTACCACTTTATTGTCATTACTGACCATCTTTACCTTTTGATGCTTAGTCGACGCCAGCATATCCCATTTGTGTATGGTGGGCCTTCCCATTATGATATTGTAACTGGATGGAAAATCAGCAACAATAAATCTAACCTGCTCCAACTTGAATGCCTCCTTTGTCCCAAGAGTCAGCGTCAAATCAATGTACCCTTTAGGCTGTGTGTTCTGTCCGTTAAAACCAGTTAAAGTGGTTTTACATGGCTTTAAATGTTTTGGGTCTAAGTTCATCTTTCTAAATGCTGCCCATAAAATGATATCGTATGCACTCCCTGCATTGATGAAAATCTTCCTTACTAAACACTTTCCAATAGTGACCGAGATAACCAGCCCGTCCTGGTGACTTGGTACCACATCCTCTAAATCCTTCCTTGTAAATGCCAACACTGGCGGCTCAGGCCGTTTAAGATCATCCTTGAACTTTGGCTGATTTCAGATTGATAATACCTCCTTCAAGTATTTTCTTCGCTGACTTGTTGTGTCTCCTCCACCACCGAATCCGTCGCTAATCACATTACATTCAAACTCCGGCTCGGGAAACTCCCCATTTCCCCCCTCCGGCTTCCGACTACTTTGCTCTTTTCGTCTCTTATCCGGATTCGAGTTTGATGCCTCCTGAGGTCGCTTATTGAACCTACGCCCTTGCATTTTTATCACGTACTGACGCAATTTGCCTTCCCACATAAACTTCTCAATGGCATCTCGGAGATCCCAACACCGATCAGTCGTGTGACCCGGCTGATCATGAAATTCGCAGTAGCGTGACTGGTCCAGCGTTGCCTTATGACCCATGAGACGAGGTCTTTCTACCTTTTTCATCTCGGTCAAAGCAACCTCCTTCCATAGCTGGGATCTGGACACGTTTAATGGTGTGTATTTCTCATACCAGCCCTCCGACTTTCCATTATGGGATCTACCTTTAGCATTTCTTCCTCGGAAATCGGATCTCGAACTTCCGGGATGTTCCTTTTTAGGCTGGAGACTCACTATTCGCGTTTCTTTCCCGCTCAAGTTGGCGATCTACAACTGTTCCAGCTCTAAATACTTTTTAGCCCAGGAATTAAAATCTTCTAAGGTTTTAATCTCGTCTTTTATTACAGCTTGGGCGAATCGAGATTCGGGATCCAATCCGGATATCAAGAGATGGACATGCACACTTTCCTCCAGGTCGCGAACTTGTAACGCGACATCCTTAAACTGGTCCAGATATTTGTGCAATGTCTCTTCCGACTTCTGTTGTATTTTGTATTTTGTTCAACGTATAAATTGACTTTGGTTGTTTTTTGCTAGTGGCGAAGTTGGAGAGAAGTTTGTCTCCCAAATCTTCAAAACTTCTTATGGATTTGGAGGGCAGGATGTGGAACCACCACTGGGCTGCCCCTCGGAGAGTCCCAACAAAAAGCCGAGAAATGATGGGCCCACGATAGCCTCTTACGAACATATCAAGATCAAAGGTGTTGAGATGAGCCTGTGGATCTTGAGTGCTGTCATACTTGATGAGTTTGGTGGAGTCGAAATCTTTGGGGTACGTAGCATTGGCTATCTCATCCGAAAGGGACTGATGTTGTCTATTCCGTTGTCATAAATCCTTCGGTACTTTCCAACTATCCCGGACTTGGGTGGGAGCACATTCCTGACATGGTTTGAATACCCGGCCCCCTGATTAGACATTCCCTCTACTCGAACAGCTTTAGGCTGCTGCCCATCTGCTTGAGTACACTCCGGGTGTCGGATTCTCGTACCCTGATTATGTGTTCGGGATTAGTTTCCCTAAACTTGCTTTCGATCTGCGGAGCTGGCCTCCTCAAGGTCGGCCTGTGCTCCTTCCTTAATACCTCGGCCTGGCTGAGATTCCTTTTTTCGGCTTGGGTCTGTTGTATCATGACTTCCGCCACTCAACAACTCCTCTACCTGCCTTATTCTTTACTCAAACAAACGAGCCCTCTCAGCCTCTTCTTGCCTCCATATCGCATTCCGGTTCTCCATATCCTCCTGGATACGTTTCAGGTCAGCCTCTCTTTGCAAGCGATTCTGGTGTTCCATTCTATCCATTCGCTTCATGATAGCATCTAGCGCACTCTGCACGTATCGATTTTCCGGCATTTCACTGGCTGGGGCATATGAAGTCGGAACTTGGGGTCCTTCCAACGGCTGTGCTAGCGCTGGCGCCGGTGAGGATGCCATATCCTCCATTTCTTCCACCATAACCTGGTCATGCCTCCCGATGTTAGCCTCATTTCTCTGAGCTTGTTTGGGGAATGCTTGCCCTTATAAAATGGGCAAATGCTACTGCTCGTCATTTCCAGGTAGTTGATCTGGTTGTGAAGGATCTTGCCGAGGAGCCTGACCTCTGCTTCTAGTATGTGCCATACTCAGTGGTGTGACTTCGAGGAGTTGAACTTTACCTCCCCCTTATTGGCGCGCCAATGTTCTGTTCTAAGAACTTCAGATGTCTAACCCCTAAAGGGTTAGTGGATGTTTATCTGGGATCAATATAACTCTAGCCGCTATCTTTGTATGGATAATCGACGGAGATTGATATCACAGCAATACCTATGGATTTAGATATCACCGGACAATAGATCACCATGCACACACCAGGTGGCCGGAGCCACAGAGGGGGTGGTGTGTATGCACAGTGTGACTGAAAGTAAAATGGAGGGTCAGACCGTGTACCTGGAGGGCAACCTCTTTATTTATATGGGTTACCTTTAGGGTTTATCCATTGTCTTGTGCACCGCGTCTCTGTTCCACGTACACATCTGTGCCTTGTCTCTGGTCCCCCACAAACGGTTATTGCTACTCCACCACCTGCCTGCTCCACTACTTGTACGAACCAAGATTAGTGGCAGGATGAAAGGGTGATTAGCGTTTTACCCGTGTGTGGGTCGGCCTCCATGCAGGACTTTGGCATTGGGCCATTAGCCCTTTTAAGCCCAATACATGAATCCAGAACAAATTGTATTCAGAATCAACATAACAAATGTATCTCGATGTAAGAGGGGACTGAGTTAAGATGATTGTTGCCAGTTTGCATGACAGATGCGGAGAACCTTATTCATGTTCTTAGGGACTATCCTATCTCTCTTGAACTATGGCACGCAATCATCCCTAAGCATCTATGGCGCTGCTTTAGTTCTTTGGACTTTGATAGCTGGATCGATTGGAACCTCAACCATAGAAGGGGGTCAAAAAAGGAAGACGATTGGAGCCAACAATTTGTTCTCATATGTTGGTGGTTATGGAGGGGCCAGTTACTGTTTATTTTTGAAGGGAAGAAGGTTTCGAATCTCACCATAACTTATAGTGTCACAGCCATGAGAAGTAGTTTGAATGAGGTGTGTGACAGATTTAGCCTGGTAGATGGTCAGAAATGAACAATAAGAGACCTTGGGGAACGTTGGGAGCCACCTCCGCCTGGATGGGTAAAACTCAATACTGACGACGCATTTTCACCTCTATCTCCTGGTATTGCTAGTGGAGGCATACTGCGAGATGAACACAACAAATTCTTAAGAGCATTTATCTTTAAAGGAAATGATGGAGATAGCCTAATTGCAGAACTCTGGGGATGTATGCATGGCCTTGAGCTCGCGTGGGACATGGGGATCAAGAATATCATTCTTGAAGTCGACGCTACTGAAGTTATTTCTCTGATAAGGAGCACAACGAATGAAACCCATGAAGATTGAAGTCTGATAAATCAAATCAGAGCAGTTGTAGATCGCGAATGGAATGTGGAACTTAGACTAATCAGCCGTTGGAGGAATAACACAGCAGATCATTTAGCAAAGATGGACCTATCTACCATGGCAGGTTTTCATGTTATTTCAACACCAGATATGGATCTAGAAAGGGTGTTTGAACTTGAAAAGAGTTAGATTATTGTAAGGATGCTCACTTGTATAAAAAAAAAAAAACTTGCCTTCATTTGTTTATGGGGTTTAGTTTTCTCATGTTGCATGAAAAAATTAAAATTCTTACACATACATAAAATGGTAGGATCTATATATATATATATATGGGTCCCACTATTTTATGCGTGTGTGACATGAGAAAACACTTCTCCTACAACATGAGAAATGTTTTTCCCTTGTTTATATCAATAAATCTAATTTTCCAATTAAATCTTGTCATGTGGTCTTTTCTTAATAATAAAATTCACACAATTCATTGGAATTTTCTTTCATATTGAAGGGAAGCAAAAGAATGGTTAATGTGATTTAAGAAGATATTCCTCTTTTTCTAAGAAATTTTGAATTTTGTTTTATTCGAATTATCCATTTCTTAAAATCTTTTACACTTTCTATGCTTAATGTTTGTTCTTCTTGTTCTTTTTCTTTGTAATTTTGAATTTTATATCTTTTTGTTTACAAATGCATTTTGATATTTCATAAAAAAAAAAAATCACACATAAGACCTGGTGTGGGGGAAATGTTATTTGGGCTAAAGGAATTGAATTGTTTATGGATAATTAGGTGAACAAATGTTGATGGCATTTATTAAAGAAATTGCCTGAGATTAACGTGTTTAGCATGATGGATATGATATTAACGTTTAATTCCCCACCATTTTCGATTTTAGAAAACGATGTGAAAGCCTCAAATATATAGAAAATGATTATTAATTGAAGAAAACAAAACCAAAATGTGACCGAGCGCATCTTGTTAGGTAGGTGATGACGTGGACGGCCAGATTGCATCGAATGTACGGGTAAGCGTAAGTGTGGATAATCGATATCTATCTCTATTTATATTTTCTGGCCAGCACTCTCTATTTATTTATTCTCATAAAAAAAGAAAAAATATGTGTATATTATGCAATAGTTATATTAATTTTAATAATATTTTTGTTTGATGGAGGGTATTAAATAAGCAATAATTATATCTCAAATTTTAAAATATACTCTTTTTTTTGCCAGTAAAGTTTAAAACATAGTCTATATATATTATGAGACAAGGAAAATATAAATGATAATGATAAATTGGGAATGACTTTAAGAGACAAACGGGTTAGGTTAGTAGAATGGTTTAATAATTTTTAACATGATAAATCAAGATTTAAATTCTTATTGAACGAAGTGATCAAATTCAATGTTCAGAAATGCCTTTAATAGAATTTAGTATGAAAAAAAAAAAAGAATTGCCATCACAACTAACAAAAAACGAGTACAAATTGTAAGCTTCGTAATGCCGCCAAGTGGACGGCCAAGATTGGGAGATAGATACGTACGAAAAGATACTGACAAGTGTCGCTATATCATTGGGTACTTTTGGTTTTCCCGCCCTTTAGGCGTAGAACAATAAATTACGCGTGTGGGGCCCTAATTTGCGTTTACTTGTATTGAAGTCACGTACCTAAATTTTTTAATTCTTTACTCTTTTTTTTTTTTTTTAATGCCGGAAGTACCCTCAATAATATCGCCTGAATACTCTCTTACGGATGCAAGTCCAAAGATAAAGCAGTCGCTACAGCTCTATGAATATTAATGGTGCAATAATGTTCTTATTATATAGTGACATGCATTTTATCTGGTAATCTGATTTCTTTTTCCTTTTTTTTTTGGAGTTCAGGTAATCTTATTTCACTAATAATTTAAACAATCGTAACAGTAAACAAGAAAATTTAAATTTTTGACAAGTCTGTTGAATAAAATTGACACAAAAAATAGGGAGGCAAGAGAATTGTTTGGCTTTTTCTCTCTTTTTTTTTTTCAAAAATAAAATAAATTTTTTTTTGGTAATTAATTTTTAATTAACTTTTTTATGAAAACACAATTATCTGTTTTCATGAATAAAATAACAAGAACAACTTTTAAATGTTTGTTCTGTAAAATCGGGTGATAAACAAAGAGTCTTTTATATATATATTCTGTAAAATTGGGTGATAAACAAAGAGTCTTATATATATATATATATATATATATATTTTGACGTTTGAAGGTTTGCACCTTTACTTCTAAAACTCAAATTCACCACTCTTCAGATTTAATTTGTATGTCCTCTCCACTCTTCAGTTTGCTTAGTACTCATCAGAATTGATTTTAAAAACAATTATTTCAAATACATTATTATATTTTCTCCCAATTATGATTTTTAGACAACTTTTCCAAATTTTTTTCTTGAAACTTGTTCTAAAAAATAAAATTTATATAAACATTCTACAACAATTAAAAATGCAAGGCCAAAATAAAAAATGTGCCCATAACCAAACAAGTGAAACACTATAGTATATTATTGTTGATGAAATAATAAATTCTTTGTTTGGTAGTAACTCGGAATGGGAAGATTTTTATTGCATAAAAAATCATGCTTTATTTATTTAAGGGAAAATTCTAAATAGATACTATTTGAACTCAAAAAAAAAAAAAAAAGAAGTCTACTAACACATGTAAAGGATGAATAGATCTTAAGGGACTAATATGTTATTCTGAAATGTTATACTTTCACTAAAATGTCTTTCAATTTTTTTTTTAAAGAAAAAACCCTCAACTGTGCCAGAGCTTTGTCGCTGCCGCTATCGAAGCTCTTGCGCTAGCACCACCCCTTTGGCAAGCCTTCGGTGATCGGTTACCTGAGCTTCAGTGACAACTTAAATAATGTGATTGACTATTTAAGTATACGGATTAATTACTTGAGCTCTTTAAACTCTATCCAGCGTTGTTAACAAGTAGAATTAAGATAATGATAATTTGAGTGTAGCTATTAATAATCTTGGGAGCGTAATTTGTCAATTGCTATACTCAAGTTTAAGTAGTAAATCTCTATATCAAGGTAATCAATCACATTACTCATGTTGCAATCAAAGCTCTAATAGCTGATTGCCAGAGTTCCGTCGGTGGGGTGGCATCTTCGACGCCGGTGGTGAGGATTCTTTCTTTCTTCTCTTTTTTTAAAAAACTTGATGGACATTTTAATAAAAACACTATTTCAAAATGTCAGAATACTTTCTTTGAGATTTATTTTTCATTTTCATGTGTTAACAAACCTTTGAATTTCCCAATAATGCTATTTATTTAGAATTTTCCCAATGTGTAACCACTTCGGTACG
Source organism: Acacia confusa (assembly GCA_037074495.1). Lineage (NCBI taxonomy): Eukaryota > Viridiplantae > Streptophyta > Magnoliopsida > Fabales > Fabaceae > Acacia > Acacia confusa. Next base: position 36,389,905 of record CM073502.1, on the reverse strand, counting down.
TATTATCTATTTTTTCGAAGTGAGTACTAATTTGGAAAGAAAGTAGGTAGGGGCATATTTGGAAAACAAATACCAATACGCACTAAATATACGGAAGCGTACACGTATGGGATACTCTAGGCAGAGCGTGATCCATAGTTCCACACCATACCATACTCTGCCCTCCGCTTGGCGGCATTCCGCGTCAACTGTGGTTTTGGATTTTCTTGGGTTTACCTTTTTCGTGTGCCTTTCTTTTCACGGCATACAAGAGGGAAAAAATCGAAAGCTGAGAAGGAAAGCATTTCTTTCCCATTTTCCCTCTCGTACTTTCTCACTCACTCTTGAGTATTAGCTTCTGGTTTTCTCCTTTTTCGATCAATGCCCATTGCATCACAATTTTTGCTTTTTATTTCTCGTTTGTTTGTTCTGTTTCTGGTTTTGTGAGTGGATAAAGCTTGGAATTTTGCAGAAGGTTTTTGGGTCAGAGTCCCTCCTGCCTTCTGCGTTTCGCTCTGAGATCGGTGTGTACCTTCTTCCTCTTCAAGTTTGGGTGCTTTGCTGTTTCTTTTGGCTGGTTGATGTGTCTTTCTTCGCTTCTACATTTCTGCGAAAATAGATGGTGATTATTTATCATCTGCATCGTTGTTTGGGTTTTGAATCTGTTGCATGTGTTCTATTTGCGAGTTCCAGTCTTCTATATGACGTTTATAAATGGCCCATTAATTGTAGAAGTAGTGATGAATTAGTTTCAAAACTGGGGTCTTTAATAATTTTCCCCTCATCGTTCCTCTTAGTTTCTCCGTCTTCTTGGATCTTCTGGATCCGTTGCTTCATATGTTTTTCTTTCCTGGATTTTTGATTCAAGGAGCGTCAATGCGATTGACTTTCATCGAATGGGCTTGTGCAATAGAACTGCATGTTTGATGCGATTTGAAGTTAAAAAGTGGATTCTGGGAAACTTTATTGTTTATGAGTTTGACGATTCGGACTTTACATTGTCTTCGAATTATTTCTAGGTCTGTAGTTGTAGAAGAACGATTATATAAATGAGCAAAATTATATCCTTGCAGATAGGAAAAATCGGAAAGCATATATTCATTTGTTGTGAAGTCATGTGATAGAGTCAGATGGTCACTGTTTTGCTCGGTTATATAACTTTATCGATTTACACCTTAGCTACAGAGATGTCCTCCGGAAAATGTTGATTTTTCTGGCAAGAAGTCATCCTTTTTAGCGTCATGAGATTTTAGTTGAGCCTAAAAAGGGCGTTGACATGTTAAATCCTAGGAAGTTTATTTTTTATTCATTTTGCAATATTTATGCTCGTGGTTCATCCATTTCATCCTGTACTGCTTTTGTTTATGAATCAATTTATGTATAATAACCGTCCGAAGTGTGGATCTATTTCTTTGTTGGTATCAGGTTCCACTCAACTTACAAAAGAATTGGTTTCAGTCTTTTCTTAAGGCTGCACCTTTAAATATTTCTCGTCTTATCAATTATATCATGGCCAGCGATTCTGCAGTAATGTCCAATGGCAATGCCATCTCACATCCTGATCCACAGAGGAATTACCAAGTGGTTGTAGCTGCAACCCGAGATATGGGTATTGGCAAGGATGGAAAACTACCATGGAGACTGCCTGGTGATCTCAAATTTTTTAAGGAGATCACTTCGATGACATCTGATCCTGGGAAGAAGAATGCAGTGATAATGGGTAGAAAAACATGGGAGAGCATCCCTCTGGAGAATCGCCCTCTTCCTGGACGCCTTAATGTTGTTCTTACTCGGTCAGGAAGCTTTGACATTGCAACTGCAGAGAATGTGGTTATATGTGGAAGCATGTCCTCCGCATTGGAATTGTTAGCTGCATCTCCTTACTGTCTATCAATTGAGAAAGTGTTTGTTATAGGAGGTGGCCAGATATTTAGGTATATACTATTTTATTTCCTTAAAAGCGTTTCCTCTCCTCTATGCCATCTTTGGTATCATATAAAATTCTTTCTTATGACTGATAATTTTTATGTACAGAGAGGCTCTAAATGCACTTGCATGTGAAGCTGTTCACATTACTGAAATTGAGACAAATTTTGAGTGTGATACTTTCATGCCTCAAATTGATTCCTCTGTATTTCAGCCATGGTACTCTTCCTTTCCTAGGGTGGAGAGCAACATCCGCTATTGTTTTACCACATATGTACGAGTTAGGAGTTCTATAACAGAATCCCTGAGTCAGAATTCTGATCAAAATTGTGATACTAGATCAGATTCCTCAAAATTTGAGGTCAAAAACTTCTCTTTCATTCCTAAAATGATTTTTGATAGACATGAGGAGAACATTTATCTCAATCTGGTCCAAGAAATCATCTCTGAAGGCACTGCTAAGGATGATAGGACCGGGACTGGCACCTTCTCGAAATTTGGTTGCCAGGTAACAGCATGATTGGTTTGTTGAGTGATAATTGTCATTTATATGATGGCTTATTATCTCTTTATATCCACAGATGAGGTTTAATTTGCGTAGAAGCTTTCCTCTTTTAACAACTAAGGTATGGAGATATATTGGTTGAGATATTTGCAAATTTACATTACCTTTTCTTTTTTACCAGGGTTTTGATTCAACCAGTGAAATGTGTGTTCTAATGTCACTGGAGAATTTTTGGGAATGAAATATTTATTCTATGGTTCAATGTAGTTGACATCGTTTCTTCATTTGTTTCCTAGAAAGTATTTTGGCGAGGGGTTGTTGAAGAGCTTCTCTGGTTTATAAGTGGTTCAACAAATGCGAAGGTAATAACATCATTTTCAAATACATACACATGGAGTGCTGTATATTCCCTAGTTAACTTGTCAAGAAGCTGAGATAATTCTACTTTAAGTAATTGATGTCTGCCTTGATATTATTTGAGCTTGGGTTCAAGTAGAGATTCAGTCATGAGAAGGTTGGGAATGTCAAATCTGAGAAGCTCACCACTGATCTTTATTCTAGTTATAAATTATATAGGTATTATTAATCGAAAGTGTGTTGTATGTCGAATTCTTGTTAATCTATATGTAGATGAATAAATTCCCTTTGTCTCTTGTAAGACTTTCGAAACAATATTCATTGGCCTACTTTTCAATAGACAAAATGGAGCATTATTAGGTAGGTTTACTCTCAGGGTGGAAAATAAAATTTGAGGCTTATGCTAATTCCGTCCGTGTGTTAATCTAAAAAAAAGCACAACTTATATTGACATGTTTCACAAACTCAAGAATCAAGTTTGGTGAGGCTTTTGCTATGCTCTTTGGTGATAAAAAAGTTATGGTACTGTGAATTCATGAGCTGATAGTTCATATCTGTTACAGCTTTAATAATTTCTATTGGTTATCTGCACAAGCTTTGTCAAAATGTGATTAAAGTACCAGGCAGTTCATAAGGAAATTCATGGTGTTGTATTTATATTATTGCCTAGAGAAAGAAATCTTTCCTATTGCTATTGACAATGGTTTAATAGTTGTTTCTGCTTGTTCCAATGCTTGCCAATATTTATGCCATGAAGTTATATTATTCTATTAAAAAATTTCAATGTAAATTGCTCATTTATTGATGCTCAGTACTTTTTGGATGATGAGTATTGAAACCTGTGCCGTTTACAGGTGCTGCAGGAAAAAGGCATCCATATATGGGATGGCAATGCATCCCGGGAATACCTCGATAGGCAAGTCTTGACTATCAGCTTTTATCTGTAGAGATAGTACTTTATGTTTTTGATGTAGTTACTGATTATCTTGTAACTTACAGCGTTGGATTGTCAGAGAGGGAGGAGGGTGACTTGGGACCTGTTTATGGGTTTCAGTGGAGGCACTTTGGTGCCAAGTAAGGGGATCATAAATTTTTCTCAGTAAGCATGTTGTTTCATGTAGGTTCTTTTAGCTCAATTGATCCATGTATCATCTTTTAGGTATACTGACATGCATGCTGACTACTCTGGCAAAGGATTTGATCAACTTTTAGATGTCATTAACAAGATCAAGCATAATCCTGATGATCGGCGGATTATTCTCTCAGCTTGGAATCCAGTAGATCTTAAATTGATGGCCCTTCCACCCTGCCACATGTTTGCACAGGTATTCAGTTCTCTCTAGGTTGTGTTAGAAAGAAAGCGATTTTAAACCTCTCCATGCCCCTTCATTTCTAAGATTTCTGTATCTTTGCAGTTCTATGTAGCCAATGGGGAGTTATCTTGTCAAATGTATCAGCGATCTGCAGACATGGGCCTGGGCGTGCCCTTTAATATTGCATCTTATGCTCTCCTGACATGCATGATTGCTCAAGTTTGTGGTATGCGAATTTTTCAAGCATTTGCTTAGGATCTAGATTGTGTAGTCATATATATGATTCATATTAAACTTCAAGGTTTTTTCTGGGTTTAGCTAATGTTCTGTGCCATTTCCCTGTGGTTGTAATATCAATTTGTATGGGTTTCTATAGCAGTTTTAGTTGAGTAGGTTTTGGTTGGAAGTTTACTTTGGTCATCGGTAAAGGTTCAGAAATTTACTGAGAAGCAAAGAGAACAAAAAGAATTAAGAAGAATCTTTACTGACCTGAAAGATACAATTGCTATGCCTTTTTCATTTCAGATCTTGTTCCGGGTGATTTTGTCCATGTTATTGGGGATGCACATGTTTACCGCAATCATGTGCGACCTTTGCAGGAGCAGCTTTGGAAACTTCCTAAACCTTTTCCCGTATGTTTATGTTCATGAAGCAATTTGATTTGACAAAAGATGGCTAGAAAAACGCTTGACAGTATTTTCAAACACTACTTTAACATTTACCTGTCCTCTGTCACCCTGATTACCTTTATTTGAATGCAGATTTTGAAGATAAATCCAAAGAAGGATATAGATTCTTTTGTGGCTTCTGATTTCGAACTGATAGGCTATGATCCTTACCAGAAGATAGAGATGAAGATGGCTGTGTAACCATATAGGAGATTGATTCTTAATCCCCAGAGGCTGCCCATGCTTTTTGAACTGAGGCAAGTACCATTCTTTGTTTCTCTCCGACTATGAACACTGAATAGAATTAAACGGCCTCAAGCCATAAAGTTTTAATTATGTTGTAATATTGGGATTGAGATTTACATTAATTTTGTATTGTGCTTCAGGCGACAATGATACGAGGCTTTTAATGTACTTAATAAAGAGAAAGGTACTGGTTGGAGTTGAAGCTTGGTATAGGTTGTTTGTTAGTGGACATTATTTAGTTCCACATCAAATGTATGGTTTGGTGCTTTTCTTAATTTTTATCATTCATTAGCTGTTTTGACTGTAACGCCTTCTCGATACAACTTTGACACATCACGTACTTGGTTTATTAAAATAGCACTCATTATTTAGCTCCACACACATGTATGGTTTGGTGCTTTTTGTGCCTCTTATTATTTGCTATCCTACTTTTTTTTTTCCTTTTTTAAATAGGCGTTCTTGAGAGTAATAATTTTTTCATTAAAAGAATAAAACTGATGATGTTGAGCTTTGACAAGAATAACGTACTAGATATGATATAAACGTGTGCTTGTTTGGATTAGTTTGTTTTAAATGATTTTGCATTGTTAAGAGCCTTAGAGGTTTAAAAGTACTTTTTTTCCCCCGGCCAACGTTGTGATCCCAAATTCGCACATACAATGAATGCAAAATGATTATACAATAAATGGAAAATGATTTTCATTTTTCGGTTGATATTATATAATAGGGTTAATATGATCTCTGATTTTTCAAATGTGCTTTCATTTTGATCTTAGTCCTTCAAATTTTAAATTATAGGTTTTAGTCTCTTAAATTTAATTTAGTTTAAAACATTGGTTTCTATAATTCAATGAGAATTTGGATTATAGGAATCAAAATCAAAATGAAGATAGATTTAAGAGAGTAAAAATGATATTAACCCTATGTAATACTTTGCTCTTTATGTCTGGTCCATTGTCGATGTGTAAAGATGCTAACAAATTTTCTTAATTTTTTATTGTTTTTTAAAATCAAGGCTATACGTATTTTTAGTTATCTCGAATTGTTATGTTGTTATAAATAACTTCATCCCTCTATTGCATTATTGTGACGGGCCACCCACCTTTAATCATGTTCTACTCCAAAGCAACAACCGGAAATAGAAAGAACAAAATGGTCATGTTGCGTCACTCTCACCAAAGAGAAATGGTTCGATCCTGGAGTTGGTCAAGGTGCTGAAGGAGACATTTTAGCTCTTGGGTGCCAAAGTCAACGCTTGAGGGTAATAGACGGCTTGTTCTGCCTAACATTGGTATCACCTAGGAGGAAAGGAGGTTTCGCCTTACCCTTGAATTGTGGGTAAACCCAACCCCTCTCCTAAAATTTTGATATGAAAAAAAAAAACAAACAAAAGGCTCATGTTTCCAAACTTCAGATGAAGACTTTACCACAGACAAACAAATCAAAACCCCAAATAAAACAAAGGTCCAAAGTTGTCTCTTCTTTGTCTTGTCGAAGCTTCTTGTGGAAATCAGCAGGTGACTGAAACATGATGTTGAAGTCATTTCTGGGAAGATCATTCACATGAAGCACTTGCTCTATAGGCAACGCCATCGCTGCCACTTATGCCTATTGACCAATTTGGCATCTCTATTTACAATTGCCACGCTGCATACAAAATACACAACCAAGAAGATGACATCAAATTCTTTTTTCAAGTGTAAAAACTTTTGGCAGACAAATTGATGATGACGCCTTCCTAATGATATAAAACAAAAGAGAAGTACACAATAATATGTGTCATTCCAATATTATCATATGTTACCAAAGGGACTGATACAATATAAAGTAAAAACATGATACTTGACACGACTAAAATATATCTATGAATGGACTCGTATTTTATAACATAAAATAACAAGATTAAAATTATTGTAGTAAAGTAAGGATCTTGGTAGGGTCTGTTATCATCTAGTTACCGCTTGAAGAAAGATTTTTTGATTATGGGAGAGATTGGAATCCCCCCTTCAACCACCAAAAAAAATAAAAAAATCCTTTCCTCTTCAGGACACATGAGTTGATATTTAAAATCTTCTGATTCATATTCAGCAACTATTTCTATTTGTGTCTTCTAAGGGCAGCTGTAAGTATACCTTTTTAAAGTACTTTGTCATAATTTCTGAATTTCATATGGATCTTGAGAGTCTCAAGGAAAGTAAATACTAGCAGCATTGGTTTGGCGTCCGTCATGCCTTAAAACTGTAGAGTTGATGGTTGTGTGAGTCTTAAAGCGAGCTGAGTCTAGTCATGACAAGAAAATGTACGATGACCTAGAAGATGAGGATGAGTGCTAGTTGTCAGGAACGTCGATATCTTGCATTCTAAGTTCTCCTAGAGGGAAAAATTATTTTATTTTAATATATTAATATTGGCTGGTATGTTTTTCTTTGGAAAAATCACATTACAATACAAATAGGTGATTGAAATTTTCTTAATCGCATATTGCTCCAAAAGCACCAAAGTGAAATTTTAAAACGTTCCTAGTTTACTTTTATACCGTTTTTGGTTTTGTCTCTCTCCCTTCTCGCCCCTTTCCAAGTCCGCTCGTGGAAGAACCTAGGCTCACTGCCTTATTAGTTATTAACCACCACACCCACATCTAGACCCTCCATCGCCTCCTTCGTCCTCTTCATTATCTCCTCCCCGTTGATGCTCCCCAAGTCCATCTCCACCGCCCTTCACTTCTATGTCCAAATGTCTTGAAGCCTTCTGAGGTTTCAACCCATACCACTCTGGTTCTATTTATAAACCCCTTTAGATTAAAAAATTTGGTCATATTTATAAGTCATCTTTTAAGTAATTAATGAGATTGTGATAATTTTGCCCATATTAATTGTACTAATGAAAATAGAGAGAGAAGAAAAAGTTGAAAGATACCTATTCATAAATTAGGGCAAAATTGAAAATTTACCTCATAATCATTGGGTTAACTATCTTTCTTTGGTATGTGTGATTTAGTTAAAAGAGACTTATAAATAAGATCAGAGTGGTACTAGTTACAGATTCAATCTTTTGTAGGCGAGTTCAAAAGTGAGGGGTGTTAGTACGACTGGTCCTTTGAAGAATGCTATGATAAGAGATGGAGAAAAAAGTTATGCATAATGTTTGGAAGGCACAAAGAACTATTTTTTTCATAGTTTTAATTCATCCCCATCTATTCCTATATTATAAGGTATAAATTGGGATTAATTGATGATTTTTTTTACCTGGTATAATGAAGAACCTTGAGTACATATTGCACTTAAAATATCTAAATAAAGACAACAATGACTTTTACAAAGTGATAATTTGACTTTACCTTTGTGTGTTTCCAAAACAAACGCAATGAGTTTGATCTTATTGATGTGTCTCTTGAAGCAACACCTCTTAACCTAAAAATTCATAATAACAAATGATTGTTTAAAATAATTTTTTTAAAGATTAACACTTTTTTAGTCAATAAAGTGTCCTTATAAACAACACAACCTTTCACTAAATGGTGGTTATACATTTGATAATAACCTTTCACAATTATATATATTTTTAGGAAGTAAAGAAATATGACTTTGATGACTTTAAATTTCTTAATTTATAAGGATATGACAGTTAAAAAAACACATCTCTTTATTTTAAAAAAATATTCCAACAAGTGCTTCATCTCTTCAATAAAATATTGAAATATCATGTCAATACAAATTTTCCAATCTTATAAGTCAACATCAATCTTTCTATTATCATGTTACTAGCCATTTCTTAACAAGAATAAGTCTCAAAGGAAAATTTTAATAAAAAACAGTCTCATGGTCCATATCACAAACCAATAGTAAATTTATAGTCTTATATAATTAAAAATCACTTATAAACATCATACAGTAAGAAAAAAGTGATTACGTCTCACCAAAGTAAAATAATCACATAAAATATAAAAATGAATGAATTTACGATAATAACTATAAGTATATGGAAGAAAAAAAACTTTTTTTCTCAAGTCCTATGATGCAATTGGAGCTTGTCGACCAAAAAAAGAAAAAAAATTCTGCTAGTCCTCTATGCCTTTAGTGACAACTAGCTAGATCAATGCGAAATTTCTTTAGGAGAAGTTCTTATTGAAGTTCACTACGAATCTTTGGTATCTATTATGAAATTCATGGGGCACTATTTAGTACTCTCTCTTTTTCTTTTTATAAGATATTATTCTTGACTATACGTGTTCCTTTTTATAAAATACTTTTAGGGAATGTCTGAAAATTTTCTTGTAAACTCTCCATTTTACCCTCATTTAATTACAAAAATTAATCACGCCATTATTACATTTAATTCCCATGTTTGACTAAAGAATTCAATATAATATATCGTCTCGCTTTTATGTAAATGAGGGTATTTTTAGAAAAAAAATTTCATTTTATAAATATTTATTGTACCAAACTACTTTCACCATCTCATCAAATAACTCAATTTGGTTATTAGAATCTTATAAAATGAAATGAAGAGAGTAGTAAGAAGAATAAAAAAAGAAATTCTTTGAATATACATTTGAACAGTTGTTGATCATATTTATTTTTATCGAGAAATCAGATAAGCTATACAAGACTTTTGCATGGCCTGTTCAAATAGTAACAAATCATATAGATCTTAACTTAAATAAATTTATGATACCGGTGTAATTCGTTGTATGTAGGACTGATGCTTGTCCGGTATATATTCCCTTTATCATAATTTCATCATCATCATCTCCTGTATTTTTGCTCTTGTTTGATGAATTCGGAGCCTTTTCCCCCCAACAATTAAGAATGTAGTTCAATTAAGGGTAGTTAAAGTGTAATTTTACTAATAATGAAGCTTAGCAAAATTGACACTTATCTGGGTACTTATCTGGGTTCCTTAAGCATATAGTTAGGGGTTTGATTCCTGATGGTATGTATAGAAAGGGTCTTATGACGAGAACTAAAGCCCCTTCAGAAAGTTCATGGTGCAAGGGGATTAATCACCGCTACTAGCGATGGATACCCTAGTCCTAAAAAAAAAAGTGCAATTTTATTTTGAAAGTAACCACTCAAGGGCATTGGTATCTGAAAGTTTTTTAAGGGGTAAAGATGTAAAAATGCACATAAACTTTTACCCAACATGCATCTAGTACCATATGCTTTTTGAAGGTGCAAAAATGCATATGAACTTTTAAAATTGATGCAAAAATACCCGTGTTGTATTGCTATTAAAGTCCCTTAACTGACGTTAGACACAATATGAAAATACCAAAATACCCTTGAATTAAAAAAAAAACCCTCCCTCCCAAAACTCTCAATTCATCCCTTCCCTCTTTTCGTCACCAACATCCACCATAAAAACCACCACCACTAGGCCACTAGCTCAAACTTTAGCCATGGAGAAAGATTATTACAAGAAATCAGACTAGAAAATCCCCAAATGTTTCAGCTATGGGCTTCCTCAATATGAGATTAGACAAGAAAAAAAACAAGAAACAATAGAAGCATTAAACCAAACCAGAAACAAGAATCCCCAAATGTTTTAGTCATGGGCTTCTTCAATATGAAATTAGACAACCAAAAAAAGAAAAAAGAAAGAAAGAAACAAGCAAAGCAACAGAAAGAAGAAATCAAAATCAAGATCAAGATCAAAATCAAAATCCAATACACAAGAAACCAATGAAGCCTAGCTTGCTTCCTAGAATCGAACACCAAAATCGACATACCCAAAATCAATTGCAACTTAGAACTGTGAGGAACCTAGACGAAATCATGATTGAGATCCTTGTTGCTTGAATTCATCGCCAATTTAGAGAGATTCTCTTATGATCTCTAGAAAAAGATCTATAATTTTGGCAAAATCAATACCTAAAGAACGTCAGTGACATTGACGATTACGGCATGAGGGACAATGGTCTGGGGATTGTATGAGGGACAATTAGGGCATGAACTTGAGCAAAACAGCACGAATCAAAGGAGATTGCTTCCCTAATAAGCCAAAACTGACGATTTGTCAACCATTAAATAGGAGAAGCTTGGATTGTGCGTTGGGAATTGAGGGAGAGGGACGAAACCAAAGAAGCTTGAAACGTCTTGCGGAGTTTTTCGGATTTGAGTCTGTTGAGTTGGTATTGGGATCTGAAGGAGAGAGAAAGCTTGCACACATGATGGCATGAGCAACAGCCGAAGGAGAAGGATCGACACAGGTGGAAGGATGGTGATGAGCGAAGGAGGAGGATCGGCACAGGATTTTGTTCCAAGCTTGAAGGAGGGAATGGGGGTAGTAAAGTAAATTAAAAAATTTAGATATTTTTATTTTTTTTAATAATGTGGGACCCACTAAAAGAGTAACGTCTAAGCTAATTTAACAGCAATGGTATTTTTGCCCCAATATTGAAAGTTCATGTGTATTTTTACACATAAAAAAAGCATTTAGTGCTGGATATATACATCAACTCCTTTTGTTTTCCGCAAGAACAGCCTAAGTCTGCCAATATCAAGCAAGTTGGAAGATTGGTGCAAATATCAGATCAAATATACCTAATTAAGTGTTTTATTTAGTACTTATAATTTTCTTTGAATAAATTACATTAACACTTTTTATTTTTATAATTCTGATTTTAATATTTCTCCCAATGTTATCGAATTATATACATATATTTTTGGTCGAAATTACATACATATATAGAGGTGTGTATTTAATAAAACTCATAACATCGTTTCAAGTATGATTTTAAGAAAAAATGGTAGAAAATATCACTTGAACTTCAAAAATCTCATATAAGTGATTTTCTATTAAAACAAGTTGTTAATTATTATATTCTTACAAACAACAAGATTGATTTAGGATTTTGAAGTTTAAGTAATATTTTCTTGTTTTTTTCTAGTTTCAATGATTAAGATTTCCAATGTTAACCAATAATTAATTGTTTGAAAAATTAAGATTTAAGATATTATCTTTTAATTTATGTTAGATTCTCTACACATTATTTAAAATATTTTTTTAGAATAAAAGTAAACAAAATTAAAGCTAAATTGTTCTTTTTTTTTTTTGGTCACCACTATCTAGACAAGAATTTATGAGCCTTGAAATCAAGATTATTAAATTTGGATTAGTCTCTAAACCGGTTGAGGTAGTGGGTCAGTTCGGACTTTATAGTCAACTCGAGATTCAGACTGGTGAGGATTAAAAAATTAGAAAAAAATAGCTTCTCATCACAGTATCATTATATCATCCAAAATCAATTTAATACCTTGAATTATTAACAAAAGAATCACATACTTATCCAACATTCTTTACAATTTCTTTAACATATTAACATTATCAGTCCACCGTTCAATGACATTATAATAAATAATCATTAAATAATCTTCCTAAAAAATTATCAAAATAAATAAATGATAACAAAATATTCCTACCTACATTTTTTAGTCATCAAACTAATAGTCACTTATACAAATTCATCATTAACCGCAACCAATATTTCTATCTACAATTTATACCCGTTAAAAATTTTATGTTTTATTAAAAAATACAATTGGGTCAACCCTACAACTCGCCGGGTTTTAGGTTGACCTGTTTAATTCGGTTCAGGTTTGATAACCATGACTGAACGCAATTCTAAATATAAGAATATTTCCTATCAAAATCACTCAAGCACACAGCTCACTATCACACAATATAAAATATATTAATTATAAAATTGTTATAAATATTATAATCATATAGATGTTCATAAAATCTAAGAATGAGGACCTTAACCTTCCATCTTATATTGAATGACATTAATTATACCTATAACCCCTAAATTAAAGGAAGGGTATTTAGTATATATCCTCTATAACCTTCATCAATTGTACAATTATGTTGCCCAATTCCCTTCTCGATGTACGTGTGGTTCTTTAGGATAGTCTTTAATATTTGTAGGCATATAAATAGAGGTTATATATAAATTAAAGGATTGGTGCACAAAACTGAATGAGAAATACTCCTTTGCTTCCCCTGCTAACTTCTTGAGTTGCTATTCTCTCTATTTTTTTACTCCTCAACTTTCTTATTTTTACAATAACACATTATCCGATCGAGTTCAAGAGTTCAATATGAAAATTTGAGATATAAGCTCATAATAGGTTAATGTGTTCTTACTATATATGTATAATAATGCTCTATATTAGCTTTTATTTACCCAATTATTTATTCTATTGTTCTTTTCTATACATTTTGATTTTGTCCTCATCATCAGATTATATTATAGATGTTTTATCTTTATTTTATGTTGCCTTTATTTTTCTTTCTTTGTGATATATAACACTTAACATGGATTATATGATATGCAAATTATATAACACATCATATATATATAGACACTCTAACAGTTTATTGCGTTTAGTGGTCGAATCACTATAACTTTGTAGCTGTTGCACAAGTAACGTGAAGACAAGCTCAATGTCAGCAAATTAAACATTGGTTTGATGATATAAATAACAGAGATACTGACACAACATTACATAAAACGACTCAATTACATATGATAAATATACTCAAACGATTCTTTGACTTATTGACCATACTTTAGAGTAACATGAAGAACCAAAAACTCATGGAAGGGAAAGACTTGGGTAGTTTCTTCAGTCTGCTATTTCTTGACCCAGTGGCTCTCTCTCACTTAAGCAATTTTAATGAGAGATATAACCAAAATAGGATCCTCCAATTTAGGCAAGAATTGGATAATCCTGTTCTTTAATCTAAGGAAGAGTTCATCCAAGATTCCTTCTCCAAAATGTGCCTTCAAAAGAGGTTCAAAGATGGATCTTTTGTTTCTGGTTATGAACTCTGCTCTCTCATTGTCATCCTTAAAACCCTTGTTGCCTGCTTCTTCATCAAGGCTTGATCCGTCCCAACTTAGTTTGATTATTTCTAATCTTTCAACGCTGAAAGACCCTTCTTCCTCTATTATTTCTCTGACCTTTTCAACTGGAGCATAATACAGTGGCATATTGAAATGTTCCAACTTCGCCTCTTCAATCAAATTCTGCAACATTCACTTCTTATCTTGGTAAGTCCATGTGTAGTATACATTATTAAAACACATTTCAAAATAAATAAGATCATAAGTTAATTAAATGGATGATGAACAAATCTGTAATCAAATAAAGTTCAGTGACACATGCACTGCAAGATACTTGTGGGTTGGAATGTGAAAAAAAAGGAGGAGGAGTTTTGGTTGTCATCTATATTGAACATGCTTAGTATATGATTGTTAATGATTAAGTTTAATAATCTGAGTTTACCTCTGAGGCCATGTCATTGAGCACTACACGAAAGATCCCTGGAGTACTTATATACTCAGAAGTATCAAATTTGCCAAGGAACGTGAGGAGCATTCCACCGCCAGGCACCAATTCCTTGTAGCGTGATCCAAGAAATAGTTTGAAATCTTGTTCAAACTGTTTACCGTATGATGGAGGAATGATACTTGTCGCATATATATTCCCTTTATCATCATTTGCTATTTTTGCTTCCTCCCTTAATAGATTTGGAACCTGTTCCCCAACATATATATGCAATGTTATATATAACCCAGCTTTCCTATGTGTATGTGAGATTGTAAGAAAAACAGGAGAGAATTTGAGTTGGAAGTTGAAGGTAGATGATGCTGACCTGAGAGAGCCAGTGGAGAGAAAAAGAGGAATGGAAGAAATGGATGGAATTGGAGGGGAAGAGGGTACCATAGAAAGTTCCAGGTGTTGCATTTATGAAACATGTCGTGTCTTGTTGTTTCAGAGTGTCATAGTACTGTGGGAGTGACTTAAAGATTGAATTAAAATCATTCCCAACTAGATCGTTCAGGAAAAACTGAAACATGGGTGGCTCAACCTTCAACCTGCGACTTGTTTCATTAACGATATGGATGATATTAGAAGCCAGCAAAAGTGTATTTGGTCCAGGAGAACAACCTAAATCTGCCACTTTGAAACAAGTTGGAACATTGGTGGTGCCGTACACCTTGTTGAGGCTTTCTTCAAGCATAGGTTTTACTCTCATCATCACCTTTTTCTGCTAAAAAAATAATTAACATCATCTATATTGCTTATTTAATGCATCTTTCACACTCAATCAATGTACTACAACATGTACTTAATATCGGAGTTACTTGATTAATTTAGGTAGATTTAAAAAGTTAGTTATGTTAATTATTTGTAACAAATATATGTCGATTATTCTAAAATATCATATGTTATTATGATTACTCTGAAATAGAAATTCCTTAATGTATGCAATCAAATAGGGATACTTTGAAGAAAAAAATTTAGATTTGTGAGATAAAGTGGATTGAGCCATTATATTTAGGATCAAATCAAATCATCGACTAATTATCTCTTATATTAAGAACCAGAAGAACTAGTATTGTACATAGAATAAAATATTAAACTGATCAAGGCACAGCTTTGACAATCAATTGAGGATATAGATGCATTGTCGGGCATCATCAGGTATGGCCTATAACAAAATCAATAATGGACAATGTTCTATTTTTCATCTTCTTCATCTTCATTCCTAGTGTTCTTTTCCCTTTTTTGGGCTTGGAAAAACAGTTCAACCAACTAGATTGGCTGGGTTGCATGGATTTAATTAAAGCCAATCTATCAGATCGGTTCATTCAATTCTTCCCACTGATGCCCAAGTGATCGGTTCACCATTAATGATCCAATCCTTTTCAATATGATGCATTGGATCATTTATTAAAAACACTCTTTCCTTTTCGGTCCTAAATATAAAACATTTTTATCAGAGAAGACTGAATAAACTAAATAGATTACTTAATTATAGTATATGTGATATAATCTATTGGAAGTATTTTTTTGTATCATTAGATTATATGTCAATTTATAAGTTAGATCAATTAATTTGAAGAAAAGTGATAAATATAAGAGATAAAATGAAAAAAAAAAATCTTATATATAGAACTAAAATTCACTTTTAAAGTAGGTTTTATATTAATAATTGGAGGGAGTAAATAATAAGGATAAAGATAAAAGCTAATAAGTGGTCAAAGAGTCAGATTTGATAAAGTTAATGATGTCTTTGAATACAAGAGAGCATACCGGTATTAAAGAATTGTTGGCGAAGCTTGTTTCTTCAGCACCCCCATTCATATGAAGCACTTGTTCTACACGCACAACTTGGGTCTCCATTGATCACTAATTACCTCAAACTCCACCCTTAATGCACGACGGAGCTGTCATCCAAATTTAGATAATAAAAAAATTCGTCTACTTCTCCAATCTATTTGTGTCATACTCCAAAATACTATAACGTGACTGGCATAAAGTATAAGGATAATTCACTTCATAAATCCTTTTTAATTCTCTACTTTCTATTTATCATCGGCACAAATCTACTTCATTTCGGGTTAGGTTTCTCTCCCCATCTTTTTCTCATTATCCCTCATTATTTTAAATCATATCCATCCAATCAATCACAATACTACTTTAACTTCTCTCTCCTCTTCTCAATCAATGACCTAGATGGAGACAATGAGGGAAAATGAGAAACAAGACAATGAGAAAATCCTCTCCCCTTCATTTCTACTATCTGTAATACAAAGAACTTGGTGGTAAGTACATGGAGTCTCAGAACCAAATTTATTAGTAAGGTAATATAAAATACATATATCAAATCCTGATTAGTTTCACTAGATGTGAGTGTCATACTTCAATAATTCCAATCATGAAAGTATTTGAAATAATTGTTTTAATGAATGTTTATTGACATAAATTTCACAATATAAAAAGATAAACATTATTATTGATATTCTTTAAATTAAAAAAAAACTTGTTTTCAAAGTTCTTGTAACTATGCCTATATGTAACAAAAACAGAAATGGAAATAAATAATCATAAATTCAATGCAAATAAAAATTTTAAAAATAATTTCTTTTCAATAATAATAAATAATGATGAAAACTATTTTTTTTCCCCTTTTTCAAAGCTGGCCGGTTTAATTAGAGGAACTGACACGAAATGACTTGATATAAGCGCAACACAAGACCACAATAACAAGTGCAACTTGAGGCTACGAACAATAATCACAACTGAAGGCCATGAATAACAAGCATTTTGTGTCTAGCTCTTATGCTAAAGTTGTTCCAATCCTTGTGAAAAATCATTTCTTTCTTTTTTGTGAAATTGCGCTTATGCATATTTTGAAAACTCGATCTTCTAAAAGAAATTGTACAAAATATTTATAATCTATATCTTAATTTTTTTCCCATAGACTTTATAATCGCATTACTTATATATATATATATATATATATATATATATATATATATATATATATATATAACAAGATTGTTCGATTAGAGTGATTAATATAAGCTTCTTTTTTTTTTTTTAATAACTCTATCAATATATCTCATGTATTTGTATCCACAAAATAGAATCACTTTTCAAATGCATATGAGTATGAGCAATATACATCAATTACTTAAATCGTTTTGTGAATCAAGATAAGATAGTCATTCATTTAACTTAAGTCACTCTTTCAAACAATTTGATAAACATCTGTCAAGCATATGAATAAGTCAAGTTGGTATTCATACATTAGATAAACATTTTCATACAACAAGCTTTATTTTCCATTAAATAAAACGTATTTCCACTTCTTTCATATAAACTATCTCAACAACATCCTAATTCCATGCCAATATTGAAAAATATAAAAAGAAAAACTATGATTCCAATCTCTTTCATATAAGATATTATATTAAATTTAATCAATAGCAAGATCCTTAACTAATTAAGTAACAATTTCAACATAGTTCCAAACAAGCCCAGATAAAACATCACGTTTTTCCTTCTCATACATGCTTCAGGATTCCATTTATTTTCTCGCACAATCTCATCATGATGTAACGTAATTGAAACAATATCTATACCTTTCTAAGTTTCAACATTGATGTGAACAATCCTAATCCAACTAAATTCCTCTCCTATGCATTTTCACAAATACCTTATGTGCATTAATATCCCAAATCATAAAACAAGCATCAATAATGTACTCTGAAAATTTTCCTCAGGCCAATTTTCACAATAGATTTCACTTGAGTTGAAGTGAAAACAGAATTTAAATCCTTCTTTATAATCTTATCAAAACAAAAAGTCTACACTGAAATATCTATAACAAAATTAGTTTCTATCATTTCAATTAATTTTGAATTCCAACTCCCTTGTTTTCTCATCGTCAACCATATAAAGCCACAAACAGGTTTGCAAAAAATAAACAATAGCCAAAGAAGTGAAAACTTTTAAGCATATAACACTTACACAAAGGCGCAGTAGAGGGAGATGGAAGATTGTACTCAATGTTTACCCACTCTAACATAATGAACAGAACAGAGAAAAGAGGAAGCAGAATAAGAACTTGCACATTCCAACAACAAAAAAGAAGAAAATAGGACATCAACAAGGACCAGTTACAGGGAAGAACGGAAACGCTGTGCAGAGAAGAAAAACATGACCGAGGAAGAAGAAGAGTGGTTCTACCACATCGACGCCGAAGGCCAGCACCAAGGAAAAACTGGGGAGAATGGTGATTGAATAATGAAAGGAAAAAAATTCCTGAAGCTTCTTTTATGTAAGTTGCGGTTTTAATGATATTATAAGGAGAGAAGGGCATTTTAGTAATTTAATAGTATTAGGACATATAATAAAATACCCATTTGATCTTGACATTTCCATTACCACTAGGCCTCGAGCTCATCTCTAATAATAGAGGCATACAACAAATTAAATAATAAGAAAATTTTCTTCGTTCACCTCAAACAAACAGGTTCACCAGAGATTGGATTCTCATTGTCAGCGCCGCATCAGATTCAGATGGCAAGTGGCAACACATTAAAATCGATGGTTAACCTTACATGACCAATGGCCCAAATATATATATATACGAAATGAGTGTATGCCTAGTTTGACGAAATTATAATTTCTTAATTTATGGCAATATTCTTTGAAAAGCTTGTACTACTGCTTTGCTTTACTGTTGTCTGTCCGGTTGTCTGTATCTTTAATTCTCCGTCACTCCTTTTATTAGTGCGTCTGCTCCTCCACTAATAGGAGTTTTGTCTGTTTGCATCTCTGCGTCTCATGACGATAAACTTGCCATATGGTTTTTTTTTTTTTTTTTTTTTTTAACAAAACTTACTATATGAATTTAAACTATAACAATTTTCACTTTCGAAAATACACGTCATATACTATGAACTTTTTAATTATTAAAATAATTCTGTTATCAAATACTTTGGAAAAGTTGCTTCTTTATAAAAGCCAAGGAGATCTCATAAGCCAGATAAATAGAATGTTATTCCAAACATCAACAAAAGGTAAAAAGCTACTTTTGACTGTTCCCATGCATGTTTGGGGCTCTAAATATGATCCCAAACACAGACTACAAAGTCAATCGCTGAGTCAAACAATTTTAGTAAGAGATATGACCAAAGTAGGATACACCAATTTGGGCAGCAATTGGACAACCATTTTCTGAAACCTAAGGAAGAGTTCGTCAATGATTCCTTCTCCAACATGTGCCTTCAAAAGAGGCTCAAACACTGCTCTTATGTATTTGGCTACAAACTCACCCCTTTCATTCTCATCTTTAAAACTTTCACTCCCTCCTTCATCTAAGCTTGATCCGTCCCAACTTGTTTTGATACTTTCTAATCTTTCAACGCTAAAAGACCCTTCTTCCTTTACTATTCCTCTAACTTCGTCAGCCGTAGCAAAATAATTTGGCACATTGTAATTCTCCAACTTCGCCTCTTCAATCACATTCTGCAACATGAATGATTGTTGTCTTTATTATTCACTATTATATTGTAAATGATCGTTGATCACTAATTAAATTTAATAATATATAAGCATATTACCTCAGAGACCATATCATTGAGTATGATACGAATGAGCCCAGGAGCATATATATGTTGAGAAGAATCATATCTGCCAATGAAAGTGAGGAGCAAACCACCGCCAGGCACCAATTCCTCGGAACGTGATCTTAAGAATACTTTGAAATCTTTTTTAAATTGGTTAGCGTATGGTGAAGGACTCTTGCACGTCACATATATATTCCCTTTATCTTCATCTCCTGTTTTTGCTTCCTCGGTCAACAACTTTGGAACCTGTTCCACATGTAAGAATCTAATACAACAGTCGTTGATATATATATACGGAGTGTGTGTGTGTGTGTATCGAGAGAGAGAGAGAGGGGGGTAGATTATGACCTGAGAGAGCCAATGGAGAGCGTAAGAGGAATGGATGAAATGGATGGAATTAGAGGGAAAGAGGGTGCCATAGAAAGTGCCAGGTGTTGCATTTATGAAGCATGTTGTGTCTTGTTGTTTCAGAGCGTGATAGAACTCTGGCAGGGTCTTGAAGAGTGAATTAAAATCATTCCCAAATAAATCGTTTAGGAAAAACTGGAACGTGGGTGTTTCAATCTTCAATCTGCGACTCGTTTCATTAACCATATCGATGAAGTTAGTGTTGGATATATGCTCTTAGTCACTTAAGCCTTATTGGGCTTTAGTGAGACTAAAGCCCATGAGGCTTAGGGTTAGATTAAGTCTTGCACTTAACTCTATATATTCTAACTTTCTCCTACTGTGCCTCAGAAGGATAGCTCATCAGAAATAGACCTAAGAGGCAGACATTCATCATCTGAACGGTTGCCCACACACCCACCCCATCCTACTCGAGAGATAGTTTGGAAGATCGGTCATAGAGCGGACGAGGATTGTTCGTGAACTGTTCGTGCAGAGGCTTTCAGACCGGTTTCATCTTTCCAGGTAATCAAAATGATGAAGGTTCTTATTTTCCTACATCAAATCAGTTAAATACGCTTTCGTGTTTTTTGATGAGATTCCTACAATTGGCATCAGAGTCAGGTTGATGAGAAAAAGAACCCAGTTTTGATGTTCTTTTATTTGTCATGTGATTCTTTTAGAAATTTTTTTTTTCTTGAAAATATGGCATCCTTTTCTATAATTGTTATTTATTTCATGAAGATTATTCGTTTATAATTCAGATTTGGTTCCAGTTTTAATTTTAAAGGCTTTAATCCATGGTTAGATTTTCCCTGTATTTCTTGACTTGTAACGAGGAGGCTAATCCCATATGATTAGGTTTCCTCCTTGCTATTTTACTTTATTTTCGGAATTTCCATGTAAATTTTTTGAATTTGTGAAAAGTTGTAAATCAAGAAATTGCAAGAAGATGAGCTTTCAACGCTTCCAGGCTACTTTTCGTGGACCTCTGGACCTCGGAATTGGACAAACCATATATCATTGGAAAGAGAACGGAAAGACGAGCGAGAATATAAAAACCCCGACCCCAGATGCTCATCCATGCGCCTCCACGCGCCGCCACAAGGGATGCGCGTGGAATTCACGCGCCGTCAAAGAACCAGCGTGTGACGGCGCGTGGGACCTCCTTTTGAGGTGGTTCCGGCGGCCGTGATCTCGTCTCTCCGTGGTGGTCCTTCCCCTGAAGTTTGGTGATGATCTGACTTCGGTTGACGGCGTGGCTTCAATGAAAGCTAGGGTTTCTCTTTTATGTCTTAGGTTTTTTAGCTAAGGATTGGGTTTTGGGCTTTTGGGCTCATGGATACCCTAAAAGGGCTTGGACAAATACCATGGACTGGACAAAAGAGAAATTCCAAAGTTGTAAAATTTTTTATCTTTTAATTTTATAGGAAAGCCATGGATTAAAGTTATTTATTTAATTATTTATTAAATAGTATGAATTATATGTGTGATTAACATGATTAGAAATAACATGTCATATAGAATAGGAAGATGCCATATTGTTGCATAATCACATGTCATAAATGCATAGTAGCTATATGTCTTAAATCGACTAGTATGATAGTTATTATGTGAGATTATTTAGGCTTTCCACTAATTAATTATCAATTATTATATTTTTTTTATTTTAAAATCTAGAATAATAATTGGATTAATTAATTATGGAATTAAAATCTAGATAACCATTAAATTAATTATCAATTATTATGATTTTAAATTAAAATCTAGAATAATAATTGGATTAATTAATTGTGGAATTAAAATCTAGATAAATAATCTAGGAAATTTCCTAAGAGAATTGTGATTTTGAGTAATTTGTGGGTTATTTAAAATGGTCATGTGAAACAAATTTTGCCAAACATGACTAGATTTTAGATTCCTAATGATTTCTCTAAATTGAACAAATTCTTGGAAATTGAAAATTCTAAATTTAAAATATTGAATGGGTGAAGGTTTTAAATTAAGCATTTAATTTTAAAACCTACGGGCTCCAATTGTGGGTTTATTAGTGAGATGGTTATCGCTGAAGCCCCATCGGATAAGGAAAATCGGATTTCACTAAGATTAAACCCTAATATTTTCAAAATTTTAGTAAAGTTTTGTACGGCCCATCGTCGGCAACACTTGGACACTAAAGATAATTTTGAAAGTAAACAATGGTTAAATACATTCAACTTTGGTAAAATTGTTAACCCTCCCATCGAGGCACTGACAATGAAACTGAAGGCCCAAATTAACAATATTGGTTTTACAAGTATCTTGCCCATCGTAAGCCTTGTAAAGATAACTAATGGATTGTTAAACAATAAACAAATAGTAGTTATTAGAATCTACTAGCGATATATTTGTTTGCTGTTAATTATGGTTTGTAACTAGTGTGCTTTTCATTTTTTCAGAAAAATGTCTTCATTCAATCATTTAGCTACTATTTTGAGTCAAAAACCTATGGATGGTACAAACTACAAACAATAGAAAACTAATTTGGATATTGTTCTTCAATATGAAACGCTCAACTTTGTTCTAACTACCCCTAAGCCAACGCAGCCTGCTGCAGATGCATCTGATGTAATTCGGACTCAATTTCAGCAGGAGAAGGAAAGATGGGAGAAGGCGAATGTGGCAGTTCACTGCTATATTTTGGCCAGTCTCGCTAGTCACCTTCAGGAGCAAGTGAGCATGATTGAGAGTGGGGCAACAATGCTCCAGACTCTTGATGGCATGTTTGCTACGCCTAGCAGCTCTGCAAGGCAAAATGCGCTGAATGCAGTCACCAAGACAGTGATGTCTGGAGGAAGTGTGCGGGATCATTGTCTGACAATGATAGCAAACTTCAAGAAGGCTGATGACCATGGTATCAAGTTTGAACAAGAAGTGAAAGTTGACCTTCTCTTACAATCACTGCCTGAATACTTCAATCAATTCAAGATGAATTATAATATGAATAAGATGAATCTTGATCTCACTCAATTGATGCACGAGCTTGAGAGTGCTGAACAATCTCTAATCAAGTAAGGAAGTGCACTTTTTGTTGGTGAGGGTTCTGTGAAACCTAAGGGGAAACCCAAAGGAAAGAACAAGAACAAGAAAAAGAAGAAATCAGGTACTCCAATTGCCAAAATAGTTGCAATGAAGTAGCCAAAAGGCAAGTGCTTCAAGTGCGGACAAAAGGGGCATTGGAAGAAAGATTGCCCACGTATGAAACAACCAGGTATGGGTAATTTACATGTGATTGAGGCTTGTTTAGTGGAGAATCATGATGATAAATGGATCGTTGATTCAGGAGCCACTAACCATGTTTGTCATTCTTTGCAGTGGTTCAAACATAGCTTGCCTGTAAGTGAAGGACAAAGAGATTTAGAGCTTGGAAATGGAGAGCTTGTGTCTGCACAAGCAGTGGGACAAGTTGTTTTATCTTTTGATAATTGCAGAACTTTGGTTTTAGAAGACTGTTTATTTATTCCAGAATTTCAGAGGAATTTAATTTCTGTTAGTTGTTTGGATAAACATGGTTTGACAGTTCAGTTTAATTCCTCAGTTTTTATAAGAAGTTCATCTTCTTTTATTTGTTCTGGTATAAAGTTTAATGGTCTTCATTTCCTTAATCCTATTCCCTGTGAAGTTAATCATGTTGAATTAAAAGATGTTGAGCATGTCAATTCATCAAAGAAAAGAAAAGTTTCAAATGAAACTTATCTTTGGCATTTGAGATTGGGTCATATTAACTCTAACAGGATACAAGGTTTGGTCAAAAGTGGGATTTTAAAATCCCTAGACTTTGAACCGATACCAGTATGTGAATCTTGTTTAGAGGGTAAAATGACAAAGAGATCTTTCAAGGCCAAGGGAAAACGTGCCACACTTCAGCTGGAATTGGTGCATACTGATGTATGTGGACCAATAAATGTCCAGGCCAGAGGCAGGTATCAGTATTTCATCACATTTACTGATGATTACTCTAGATTTGGACATGTGTACTTGATGCGTCACAAGTCTGAGGCTTTTGGAAAATTCCAAGAGTTCAAGGCTGAGGCAGAAAAGCATCTTGGTGTTCAAATTAAGACTCTTTGATCTGATCGAGGGGGTGAATACCTATCTGGAGAGTTCAGGTCTTACCTGATTAAAGAGGGGATAGTTTCACAATTATCTTCTCCAGGGACACCACAGCAGAATGAAGTTGCTGAACGGAGAAATAGGACCCTTTTAGAAATGACAAGATCTATGCTCAGTTATTCATCTCTTTCTGATTCATTCTGGGGATATGCCTTAGAAACTGCTATGTATTTATTGAACTTAGCACCGTCCAAGTCAGTTTCAAAGACACCAATATAATTGTGGAAAAGGGTGTAAGCCCTCCATGAATCATATTCGGATTTGGGGTGCTCCGGCACATGTCTTGTAACAGAAACCAGATAAAATGGACTCGCATACTGCAGTATGCATGTTTATAGGCTATCCTAAAGGAACCAGAGGTTGGTTGTTTTATAGTCCAAAAGAAAAGAAGGTCATAGTGAGCACTCACGCGACTTTCTTAGAGGAGGACTATATGACAAATTATAAGCCAAGGAGTAAGGTTATTCTTGATGAGTTAGTCTCAGATCAAGTTTCAATGCAACCTCAGGTGGTTCCAGCTTTTATTCCTGTAGTTGTTCAAAGAGGGGAAAATATACCTGATGAACATACACAGGAATCACATACAGAACCAGAAGTTCAACATGATAATGAAGTTCAGCATAATGATGATGTTCAGCATGATGATGAACTTATGGAAGAACAAAATCATGAATTGGTTAATCCACTTAATGAGGGTCCTCATCCAGAAATTGTTAACCCACAAAATATGGACCCCTCGTAGATGCACAACATCAAGTGCGACAAAGTCGTAGTGGGAGAGTGATTCGTACACCTGCAAGATATCTCTTGTTGGGTGAGTCAAATCAGGATGTCATCTTTGATGAAGATGATGATCCCACAAGTTATGACGAAGCACTAGGAGATGTTGATGCTCAGGAATGGCTTGAGGCTATGAATCGTGAAATGGATTCTATGTATTCCAACTCAGTTTGGTCTCTTGTAGATGCACCTGAAGGGGTAAGACTCATTGGATGTAAGTGGATTTACAAGAGAAAGAGAGGATCGGACGGGAAGGTTGAAACCTTCAAAGCTAGATTGATGGCGAAAGGGTATTCCCAAAGGGAAGGTGTAGATTATGAAGAAACCTTTTCGCCAGTTGCCATGCTCAAGTCCATTCGGATCCTCTTAGCTGTTGCAGCAAATCTTGATTATGAGATTTGGCAAATGGATGTCAAAACTGCTTTTCTAAATGGAAATTTGGAAGAGGAAATCTATATGCAGCAACCAAAAGGGTTTATAGCCAAAGGGCAAGAAAAAATGATATGCAAGTTGCAAAGGTCCATTTATGGACTTAAGCAAGCATCTAGATCATGGAACATCAGATTTGATCAAGCCATTCAGTCTTATGGTTTTGAGAAAAGTCCTGATAAGCCGTGTGTGTATAAAAGGATCTAAGGTAATGCAGTATCTTTTCTGGTACTTTATGTAGATGATATACTCCTTATTGGAAATGATACAGAGGTATTGTTAGGCATAAAAACTTGGTTGAGCAAGCATTTTGATATGAAGGACCTGGGGGAAGCCAATTATGTTCTTGGTATTAAACTCTTACGAGACCGGAAGAATAGGGTTTTGGCATTATCCCAGGCTAAATACATTGACAAAATACTTGCCAGGTTTAGCATGGAGAATTCCAAGAGGGGAATTATACCCTTCAGGCATGGGATTCATCTCTCTAAGAAGCAATATCCTAAAACTCCTGAGCAGAGAGAACGCATGAGTAGGGTACCTTATGCTTCAGCAGTAGGTAGTCTCATGTATGCTATGCTATGTACCAGACTAGACATCTGCTATGCAGTGGGAGTAGTGAGCCGGTACCAATCCGATCTTGGAGAGCAACACTGGGTAGCAGTTAAACATATACTCAAGTATCTACGGAGAACGAGAGATTATATGTTGGTCTATTCTAGTGGGAGTCTTGAAACTATTGGTTATACGGACTCAGATTTCCAAGGAGATATTGACTCAAGAAAATCCACCTCGGGATATGTGCATACCCTTAATGGCGGTGCCATTTGTTGGAGAAGTGTAAAACAATCATGTGTGGCTGACTCTGCCACAGAGGCTGAATATGTAGCTGCTTCTGAGGCTGCAAAGAAGCTGCATGGTTAAAGAAGTTCCTAACGGACCTTTAGGTGATATCAGGTGTTGACTGTCCTATCACACTTTACTGTGACAACAGCGGGGCAGTAGCACAGTCCAAGGAATCAAGGTGTCACAAGAGACAAAAACACATAGAGAGGAAGTACCACTTGATCCGAGATATAGTTAAAAGAGGAGATACTGTGGTAGCAAAGATAGCATCAGACGAGAACCTTGCTGACCCTTTTACTAAGAGTTTGCCAGAACGTGTGTTCGAGAGGCATGTTACATCTATGGGTCTTAGGAGGATTCCAGATTTGCTATAGCTTTAGGAAGTTGTTATTTCACTTTGTTATTTTGTGTTTCCTTTCAGCAAGACATTATGACAATGCAATTTTTCTGAATATTAATAAATGAGGTGTTTTATCATTTATTTCGCACATTATTTACAAACACTAAGGTCCGGATCAATTGTGGAGTATATGATCATATAGATATGTTCATAGAGGACATGGTCATAGGTTCTCACAATTGATGAATAAGTTCACAGCTATTAAATTAAGTTGGGCACTTTATTTAGGCTGTAATATTTTATGAAATGGTTTTGTTCGAATCATTATAAAATATTGGTGTGAGTTAATTCTTGCATTGAATGGATCAAGGAGAGATTTGATTAAGGTTGTTCTTTCTGTCATAAGGAATCAAATCTCCAGATAACTATAGTCATGTAGTTGCTCTAAATCCTGAGTTTATTTTAAATGGGTAATTAAATAGTTTTCATTCTTTGATTTACCAACGGGTGAGGTTTGATCTATATGATGGCCAATAACTTGGTATTTTGGGATTGAGACTATTTGGTTATCGGTGTTTATGAGATAAACAACATGGAATTTATAGGAAATGTCCCCTTGATATGTTTCGGTACTTGGATATTGAAGACACTGGCCAGTGCATGTAATTCATTAGAGAAACTATCAAAGTCAAGGGAATAAATAATTGATTGGGTTACAGAAGACTAGTCAATCAATTATAGACATTCTATAAAGGGTCGATGCACATACATGTTATAAGTGTCATTAATTTTGGAGATCACGTTTGGGCTTTTAGTGGAGTAGCACCGAACTAGATAATCTTCTATAGATTATCATGAGCCTTGATGAATGACAAATGATAGATCCCCAGGCTAGCTCGATACAAGGGATGGGGTATATAATTAGATGATGATGGCTTATGGACTACATGATCTTGGGTTTACGAACTCAAGTTTGTAACTTAAAAGAGCAAGTGGGAGATTGTTGGATATATGCTCTTAGTCACTTAAGCCCTATTGGGCTTTAGTGAGACCAAAGCCCATGAGGCTTAGGGTTAGATTAAGTCTTGCACTTAACTCTATATATTCTAACTTTCTCCTGCTGTGCCTCAAAAGGATAGCTCATCAGAAATAGACCTAAGAGGCAGACGTTCATCATCTGAACGGTTGCCCACACACCCACCCCATCCTACTCGAGAGATAGTCTGGAAGATCGGTCATAGAGCGGATGAGGATTGTTCGTGAACTGTTCGTGCAGAGGCTTTCAAACCGGTTTCATCTTTCCAGGTAATCAAAACGATGAAGGTTCTTATTTTCCTACATCAAATCAGTTAAATACGTTTCCGTGTTTTCTGATGAGATTCCTACAGTTAGTAGGCAGAAAAAGCGCATTTGGTCCACAAGAACAGCCTAAATCTGCCACTTTCATACAAGTTGGAAGATTATTGGTGGTGCCGTACACTTTGTTGATGCTTTCTTCAAGTATAGGTTTTACTTTCATCACCACCTTTGTCTGCCCTCAAGCAAGATCATTATTCTATATAATGAATGATAAATATAATTAGAGGCAAGACATTAGATCCCAACAAAAAACAATAATTTCAAAAAGTAATTGACAAGTAAAAGAGTTATCATAGAAAAGTTGAGATTTTTTTGATATTATTTTTCTTAGTTAAGACATTTTTATCATTTTCCTTCAAATAAATCTCCAAGTTACAATCACATTTTATACCTGGAGTAAAGAGTTGTTGGCATAACTTGTCTCTCCAGCACCACCATTCATAAGAAGTACTTGCTCCAGAGGCATAGCTTACAAGAAAATGCGGATGATCTAGAAGATGAGGATGGATGCCATTTTTCAGTAACATCTATTTCTTGCATTCTGCAGACTTCTGAGTTCTCCTGAAATGAAAAATTAATTTATTTTAATATATTGATATTGGCTACTGCATTTTTCTTTGGAAAATTCCATTAAAATACTTTTATGATTTGTAAAACCCAAATAGGTGAATTGAATTTTCTTAATCGCATATTGTTCTAGAAGCATCAAAGAGGAATTTCAATATGTTGTTGATTTGCTTAACCCGAATGGAAAATGATTTTCATTTGGCGGTTGATATTATATAATACTTAGCTCTGTATAATTTGGTCCATTGGTTTTTTTTTAACTTGTTAATTAATTAGCTCTTATATTTACGGACGGAGGTAGTAGTTTAGAATTAGTGTTCTAAATAACATCCTAAGTCATATTGTAACATCCTAAATTTTAGGATTTGTAAGTTGGAATATTTTATGAAAATTAAATTATGACATATGGGATGAATGGTTATAGTAAAAATTATTGGAAAAGTAGAAATTTATTTTCCTTTTAATATTTGGAAATAAAGGCAATCTAGTTGAGAATATTTATTGGCTAGAATATTGTGGAGATAATATTTTATGGCCAAAATAAATTTATTGAGGAAAGAATAAAGTAAAAAATAAAATAAAATCATAAAGATAATTTTAGGCCTAAAAGTTTTAAAATTTATGTTTTAAGGCCTAGGAAAAACTAATTGAGAAGGGAAAAATCCTTATAGGAAATTAAGGATTTTATTATCGCATAATTACATTAAACCATGTGCTTATATATATAAAAACCAAATCTCTATTTTTTCATTCTTCTCATTTCAACTCCAGCGTGAATAGCAAAAAGGAAGTAATACATATCAGCCCATTATACCTCAATCGACCCAACCCACTACATTCAGCCACGACCTAACTCGTAAACAGCTATCAAATATGTGTCTATATATATATATATATATATAACTAGCAGCCCTCACGCAAGTGATCAGCGATAAGAATATATATCTAAGACATAGCCGCAATGACGTGGAGTAACATCCATGCAAGATCCAGAAGACCAGCGAAGACCATACTCTCTTTGCGTTCACGAGCCTAACGTTGAGTGCTCATGGGTTCTGCGCTTCTCATACCATCAGTTTCTTCTCTCCTATCAGACTATACCCTTGCTCATTATTTAACCACTGTGCTTTGATCCTCATTCATTCCCATTCGTGCTCTACCGTGAAAAGCTGTGAGAGAGGGAGAGAGAGGGGTTCAAATTGAAACATCCTCTTCCTATGCTCAACGTCGCTGAAACAGGGAGATAACCAGTGGCATATTTCCCATTGTGCAAGCTTGAGGAATCAACCAAAGTGAGTTCCTTAAGTCTTTTCCTCCTCATTTTCATGGCCCTAGTATGCTGGTTTGCTATTTGGTTGGAAGGAAAGAAAAGAAAAACAAACAAAGACACAAACACCTCTATTTTTCGAGCAGAAAACAGAGAATTTTGTGAGCTTTAGTTCCAATAGTAAATCATCGTGTTTTTCCATGAAATTTTGGTATCAAATAGTAGAAATCTTAAGTTTTAAAACGACCGAAACAACAGCCAAAATGAACGTGTATAATGAGAGATATGATTTTCCAAAATTTAGCCAAAAAACCTGGAATGTTTCTGCATTTCTAGAGAGTAGATCAATTTCGGATTTGATTTTGAAATAATAAACCTTTTAGTTTTTCCTTAAAATTTTTACAATAAATAGTAGACTCAATAAAGTTTAAAATGAGCAAAATAACAGTCAGAAAGAACATTTATATTAGAAGTTATGATTTTTCAAAGTTAGACACTGAAAACTGGAAAATGAAGTGAACAGTAATTTTTGGGCTCGATTTTGAATTAGTAAATGTTTGAGTTTTTCAATTAAATTTTGTCAGTAGATATTAGACATATTAAAATTTCCAACAAGCCAAAGAACAACAAAAAAAGATGTGTATAATGATAGATATGATTTTCTGAAGTTTAACAAAAAATCTGGATGAATTTTGTGTTCCAAAAATAGTGATTAGTTTCGGGTTCCATTTTGAAATTGTAAACCTTTGAGTTTTTCCATGAAATATTGTGTGTTAATATTACACATAATAATCTTTAAAATAAGATTTGGATCACGTTAAACGAAGGTCTGTAGCTTGAAATATGATTTTTTGATGTTGAGTCATAATTTTGGAAAGTTATTTGGACAATGGTCACGTTTTTGAAATCTAGGAATGATATAATGTGTTATGGCTATTGGTATTATTTTTCTTTGAAAGTAGACATGCTAAGGAACACGTATTGTTTGGAAGCACCTCATTTGGATTTTCCTAGAATTAATTACGATTTTTCAAAATTTAATCAGAAAATTTTGGAAAATCCTATGTAAAGAGTCAAGCTATATATATACATTTTGAATTTTGAGAAACATTATATGCAATGCATTAAAGCATAACTTATATGATGATTGGTATTTAAAAACTCCTAATTTAAAGTGTTAGGATAGCCTATGAGAGTTTAAAATAATTATAGAGAAATAATAATAAATAGTAAAATATCAGTAATAATATAAATAAATATTACTATTATTATTGTTGTTGTTGTTAGGAAATGGAATTTTTAGGGATTAATTCACTTTTAATCCCCTAAAAATAATTCGTGTAGTTAGGTACTTTGTGACGCCGGAAGTGACTAACGACAATGATAAATGTTTATAGGTATACCTTGACACCTCCATTGATCCTAGCACATTCAGACGAATTTAAGGATACAAGTTTGAGGTGGGTAACTGTTATCTTATTAGCTTGTATGCGTATATATTCATATATGACTAACCATGTTTGTTAGAATATTTGCACATGTGTATCCTAGTTACGGATTGGGGCTGTGAGTCCTAAAACAGGGCTGCATGTCCTAAAGGGCTGCGGTCTTGGCCGATAACTGCGGTTATGGTGTGACTTATTTACTGTGTGTTATACTGTCATCTATATTTCATACTTACATATAAGATTAACTGTTACCCTACGGTTCATTTATTTAAACTCCAAATCACATGAAAGAGGCAGGTAGTGGATTGAGATTAAGAGGCAAGATGCAGCTGTAAAGCTTACAGTAGAAGAAACTTTTTGGAAGAAGATACCTTAAAGTAATTGGAACTTTTTGGAAAAATACGAGTAAATAGATTTTATTAGATCGTTCATCATTCGTTAAATTTGGATTACTATATTAATATCCGACTATAGGATATATTTGAATCGCAAAAAACTTATCCTCATATTTTCAAATTAAGTTATTTTTCACAAGTTTTTTTCCAGAATTAAGTCATCCAAATCATTTCAAGGCCTTTGCGCTACAACTCAGATAAATAAAGGCCCTATAGGGTTGGACGTGACACATATCATCAGAAGAAGTGATCGATGCATATATATTAATTTAATGAATGTATTATTGGATTTTTTAGGATCTAAATCCTATGGATTATGAAAAAGAAGTGGGTTAGAGAAGAAGAGCAAAAATGAAGGTGAAATGGATGTATGGATAGAAGTCCTACATTGGACAAAATAGGAGAAGTGAAAGAGTATATAAGCTTTTACTTCACCAATCTAAATTGGCCTCTTGAGGCACCCTACTTTTGTAGAGGAGAGAAGACGTAGGTAGCCCTTGGTCTACCATGCGTGTGCCGCCATCACCGGCCACCCCAACTTGCGCATGTGTGAGATTAAAAAATAATTTTTTATTTAAATAATTTTTATTTTGTCAAAAAGAGTTCTGATTTTTTTTCCTGGTTTTCCCCCTCCGTGTTTCTCCAAATCAGGGCTAGTATTAGATCATTGTTTGCAAAACATAAATGTTGCGATTGTCATTTCTGAAACAGAAACGATGCAACTAGTTGTAGTTTACCAACATTGTTTCGTTTCATCATGTTTGATTGCCCATCACGTCCATTCACCGGCAAGTGACCATGTCCATCTAACTGACTTCTTAACGTTTATAAATAGATGTGTAGATGACAGAAAATATACTCTCAATTTTTGTCATTCCACTACCATACATACAGTATTCTACATTATGCCATATTTCATATATTATGCAATTACTTTGCATTTGGTTGTGTTTATGGAGGCTCTAATTAATAGTGTCATCTTTCTAGAGATGCAATCTATTCTATCCTAAGAGACAATTGTTTGAGATATTTGGGAATTCATATAGAGGGAACAAATTATTTTAAGGAGACAACATTCGTTGGACTTAGATTTCGTCAATTTCATCATTATTATTTTCAGCAGTCTTGTGAGTTTTTTCTGTTTTGTTCAAAATTATTGTAGATTTATAGATTATGCTATCTAAGTTACAAAGATTTTGATCCTTGTGAAAATTTCTACATCTAAAGTATTTTTAAGAACAATCGTAAGACAATTTGTTATTGGTTTGCTCTATTGGCATTGGAATCAGCTAAAGTTAATTCATACCACTGGTGTATAGGAAAGTGATTTAAAGGCTAAGCCTTGATTTAGTGATTATTTAATTTGTCACCGTTGTAATAGCATGAAGAGACTCCCACTTGATTTGCACTCACCTGGTCAATTGATATGATGAATATAGGTGATTTCATGTATTGGTATAAATGTGATTATAGTCTTCATTTTATTGAGTTGAATATGTGTTTAGTATGTTTAATTTTAATTATTATACTATTCGTAGATTAATATGTGTGATTAATTGAGTTTATGTTTTAGTAACGTAAATGGGAAGTTTAAGTACAAATTTGATGAACCCAAGTGATACTACTCTAAAACATGGTGAAAAATCAGAAAAGTTCAATATGAATGATTTGAAGAGATGGCAACAAAAAATATTTTTTCTACTTAACTACCTTGAACTTGGCATGGTTTCTTACTGAAAGCAGATCAAATCACCAAGAGGGGGTAAATTGGGGATTTTAAAAATTCTTTTCTAAAACTCTGAAACTTGAATACTAAAACAGAGTAGAACTGAGTAAGAGAAGAGGAAGCAAGACAACAAGATTTATACTGGTTCGGTCTAACTCCTTGATCTACGTCCAGGTCGCAGACATTATGGGTTTTTCGCTATCACTTAGGATTAGTTACACACTCTATACTTGAAGTTATCCTCTCACTAAAATACACTCCCCCTTACAAGTTGTATACTAATATTTCTAATCTCCAAGTTCCACGATTTGAGATTCTTACAATAAATGATTTCAATAAATGAAACTCTCTCTAAGAGTGGATAAAGATAATTATTGAAGTACAAATGTATCAAAAGATACTTTACAGTAGAAAACTGAAATAGTAGTTAGAAACTTGAATGATTTTCGTTTTTTGCAGATTAGTTGTTGAGAAGACTTGAATGCAACTCTTAATATATGAAGAGAGCATTTAATAACCGTTTGAATGTAACCATTGGAGATATTAGAGTAGCTGTTAGAAATACTTTGGTCTTCTTCTCTCTTTAACTTTCAGTTGATTTAGTTGCATAGAAGTTTATGGTTGACTTCTCTTGAATGAAATCCGTTGGAAGAGTAGCTTCTTGATAGGGAAATAAAACACGAGTTAAGGAGCAATTTGGATAATAAACTATTACCTCAGGAGAACCCAACACAAATAACTTTCAAGTGGACCAAAAATACCAAAAAACTTTTAAAAACGTACAATCAGCACAACGTCGTTAGAAAAAGATAACGTCCGTTATCTAAGGTGCAAATTGGCTAACAAACTTTTACTCTAGGAGTGCCCAGCACAAAAAAATTTTACTCCAGGAGTGCTCGGCACAAAAAAGCCCATGTGCAATCTATCCAAAATCTGAATGTTGCAAATCCTTGCCCATAACCCCAACCATATGCATTGGGGTTAGAAAGAGTGAATGTAACGAAAAAAATCTCAAATTATATTAATTATTATTATTAGTTATCTTATGCAATTATTGACTATAATATTGTATTATTTACTCTTTAAATTTAATTTTGTTATTGTAATTTTATTCAATCTTTTAAAAATATCACATATTTACGTGCTTATAAATATGCGTAAAAATTGATATATGGCTAATGAGATTTTTTAGTTATTGATATAAGTGTGTATAATACGAATAATTTTTTAGTTTTATTTATTATCAATTTAGAATAGTTAATGTGATGGGATCTTTTAGTTGCTTAAAAATAATTTAGAAGTCTTCGTCCTATTTTTAAAAGTAATGCTCATATAATACTTACTTAATCGACAATAAAATTTGAATCCATAGTATGTTAATCTCATCAAGCGTATATCAATTTTCATTGGCGAAAATATTATATTTATACAGATAAATATAAATGAGTTTGATCCCTTTATCATCAGAGACAAGAGAGAAGGACATACCCACATAAATAAAGGTGGCCTATAAATTATGTGATTGATAATTGAATATTATTCCACTTATTTTTATCTCTTGGTTAATAATTTAGGGATGTTTAATTGAGAAATAATGGGTTTTATTATTGAATTAGGCATTAAGCTTTTAATTAGATTAAATTCGTTTTTGGTAATAAAATTCCAGATTTACAATGTTTCATCATTTTTGCCATAACTTTTGATCTAGATATCGGATTAGCCTCATTCTTCTTTCGTTTTTCAGATGATTCAGAGAGCTACAATTGTTATGAAGACCTCGAAGGCTGATTTGGACAAGAAGATGGACGAAATTGGAGCTAAAGACAGACCCATTTTGTTGGATTTCTATTTTGGACGAATTTTGTAATAAAATACCAATTATTAGAAGTTTCCTAATTTATTAGAAATTTCATATTGATTAGAGTTTTCCTATAATTAGGGCATTGATTCCTAATTGTCAGTCATCTTGATTCATCTTTCATGTATAAGGAAAACTGTATGGTGGCTAAACACAACACATTATTACGTTTTACATTGTTATTGGATTAAAAACGTTTTAATTAAATTCTCTGAGATGTTCTTCGTGTTCTTCGTCTGTTCTTCATTGTTTTGCTTAGCCATGCTCGGCTAAACCTCTTTGATTAACCCATGGATTAAGGATTCCATATTCCAGAAGACTCACACTTAACTGATGACATCTAAACTCATTTCTGCCTTCTTTTATCAGATCCGATTTTTGAATTTGGATTGGTTTTTGATTAAAAACCAAGATTGATTTATCCCAAGGACACAATTCGAACTGGGTTTAAGTGATTACTGGGCGATTGCTCGGTGTCACACCATTGTTTTGAATATATTCTGGACAATCGTTCAGTGGAGGGAATTTCTGGACAAACGCAGAGATTTCGGTTTGTCCAGAATCAATCACGAGTTTGGTGTATTATTTTAGTCTGATGAAGGTTTTGGAATTCCTAATTCTGGGTTAGTCGTTTTTAGTCTAATTAATCTCGTTTTCCTTATCTGTTTCATTCTGCTTTCCTTCTTAATTGCATAAAAAACTCTTCCCCCTATTCTGTTACTATTTTCCTGTTTCTATTGAACCTACTGCGAATTCTGTGGGAAATGATCCAAGTTCCTTATACTGCAAATATTTTTATTAAACTTGGTTATTTTGTAAGAGGTCAACATCTCTTGTCAAAATTTGGCGCCGTTGCCAGAGAATTCACATCGGTTTGATTAGTAGCAGTAGAATAGTTTAGGAGTAGTTTTGTTGGTTCGGTGACTGGGCAGAAATTTTTCTCACCCAGATCACTTGAACTAGGGCTGTTTCCTAAGGAATTTGGCATTCTTAACAATAATCACCCCTTTAAGAGTGAGGTCTTACTTGAAATTGCCAAATTCCATCGTTTAGCCCATGTTTTTCACTGTTTTTGGTCTCGGTGGGACGTGACCGGTATTCTTGAAATTGTTTTAGGATTGCGATTATCTCTGATTGAGTTGAAATTTGGTAGGTTGATAGATTTCGGCCTAAATATCAAGACACATTACTTTGCCATGTAGTCTTCATTTTTAAGCCAAATTCTATCGTTTAGACCACTTTTTCAATTTTTTAAGTTTTTTATTGCATTTTTGGGTCCACTAATGGTCTAGGAGTGTTTCTATGGTGATCCCATAAAATTTAAAAATCATTTGGTAGTGTTTTTGCATTTGTTTTGGTTAATTTCTAGTGTGATTTTTTGTTTGTGTTTTGAGTCTTTTAGTGTCATTTAGTGTTTTTGTTGTCTTGTAGGGCTTTTTTTTTTTGTAGGTGTTTTTGTTGTTGTGTGAATCCATCCATTCTGCCATATGCTGCTGCATGAGTACTAGGAATACTACCAATCCAGAAGATTTGTTAGAAGGAGATCCTGAAATTGAGAGGACTATCTTAGCCACTAAAAGGGCTGTCAGGTTAAGTCAAGTAGTCACTATAGAGGTTGTTTCAGATTCTGAGTCTGAATCTATTTCTCTTCTTGAATCTGATGATTTTACTGACTCTTGTAGTACTTTTGCTAATTTTGAGAATATGGCTGAACAAGGAATTCGTCCCACTTTGAAAGAATTGGTTGCACCTACTGTAGTCAATCAACCTTTATGTATCCAATACCCTGAACTTGGAGCTAACTTTGAATTGAAATCTGGTCTTATCCATTTGTTGCCAAAGTTTCATGGTCTTGTAGGTGAATGTCCTCACAAGCACTTGAAGGAGTTCCATGTGGTCTGTAGCACAATGAAGACACAAGCAATTGATGAGGAGCATATCAAACTGAGAGCTTTTCCTTTCTCACTTAAAGGAGGAGCTAAGGACTGGTTGTTCTACCTTCAACCTCAATCTATTACGTGCTGGAATGATATGGCCAAGCTGTTTCTGGAAAAATTCTTTCCATCCTCAAGAGCCACATCTATCCGAAAAGAAATCAGTGGCATTAAACAAGTGAATGGGGAGAACCTACATGAGTATTGGGAGAGGTTTAAGAGGTTGTGTGCAAGCTGTCCACACCATCAGATTACTGAGCAGCTTCTTATTACATACTTCTATGAGAGTCTATTGCCTAATGACAGAACTTTGGTTGATGCATCTAGTGGTGGGGCTTTGCAAAATAAGACACCTGAGGAAGCTAGAGATTTGATATCTATCATGGCTGCCAACTCACAACAATTTGGCACTAAAGCAAACAGTGCCCCTGTGTACCAGATTCAAACACCTCAAATTGCAGATCAACAAAGACTTGAAAATAGACTTGATGACTTGACTTCTCTGGTTAGACAGTTGGCAGTTACACAAATAGTACATGCTTCCCCCCCTCAGTTGGGATATTCATGTGGATATTGTGCTGATCCCTACCATCCTACTGATTCTTGCCCTACCTTGCAAGATCCCAATCACCAGGACCATTCAGTAGCTGCAGTAGGTGTGTTTCTAGGAAATCCATAATACGAACAATAGAACAATGCATTCTCTAATAGCTATAACCCTGGCTGGAGAAACCACCCTAATTTCCGTTGGAACCAGAATTAAGGCAACCAGTTTCAACAAAATCATAATTCTGGCAGTTACCAGCAGAGGCAGTTTAAACCACCAGGTTTCCCACATTCTGCACCACCTCCTCTTCCAGTTCCTCCTCCCTTACCAGCCATATGTGCACCCCCTCCAGTGACACAGTAGCCTA
Source organism: Acacia confusa (assembly GCA_037074495.1). Taxonomy (NCBI): domain Eukaryota; kingdom Viridiplantae; phylum Streptophyta; class Magnoliopsida; order Fabales; family Fabaceae; genus Acacia; species Acacia confusa. The sequence goes on along the minus strand of CM073502.1, from coordinate 36,351,574 downwards.
GTGGCAGTATTAGTGGTTCCTTTGGTTCCTCACTTGAAGATATGATGAAACAATTTGCCAAGAATACATTGCAATTCCAACAACAAACTGAAACCTCCATTCAGGGTTTGCAAACTCAGATTGGCCAATTGGCAATTACATTGAACCAGCTCCAACCTCAAGGTTCCAACACCCTTCCTTCACAGACCATTCCCAATCCTAAGGGCATCGTGAGTGTTATCTCTTTACGGTTTGGTAAGCAATTAGAAGAATCTAAGCAAGCTGCAGATGTGATTAAATCAGGTAAAGGGTCAGAAAATGTGAAGAATGACTCTAGAGATATAGAGGCAATGAACCAAGTTGACGAGGACATTTCTATTCCTCTTCCTTTCCCTCAGCGATCCATTCAATCTAAGAAAGTGGTAGAAAAAGCACAAGCACAAGAGAAGGACATTCTAGAGACCTTCAAGAGGGTTGAGATCAACATTCCTCTCTTAGATGCAATCAAGCAAATGCCTAAATATGCCAAGTTTCTAAAGGAGTTGTGTACCAACAAGAGGCAACTGAAGGGAAATGAACGAGTGAGCTTAAACCAGAATGTATCAGCACTCATCCAGCCTACCATGCCTCATAAGTGCAAGGACCCAGGTATGTTTTCTATTCCTTGTATTATTGGTAATTATAGATTTGATGATTGCATGTTGGATCTCGGTGCTTCTATTAATGTCATGCCTACATCTGTCTATACATCTCTTGGTCTTGGTCCCTTACGTCCGACTGGTATTATTGTTCAACTAGCTAATAGGACTAATGCTCATCCCTTTGGTTTACTTGAAGATGTACTGGTTAAAGTTAATAAATTGATATTCTCTACTGATTTTTACATCTTAGATATGGAGGATGAGTCTCCTAATAATAGGTCACCAATCATTCTAGGTAGACCTTTTATGAAAACAGCTAGGACTAAATAGATGTGCATTCTGGTACCCTCTCTATGGAGTTTGGTGATATTTCTATGAATTTCAATATTTTTGATGCCATGAAACATCCTAGGGAGGAGTACTCTATTTTCTGTATTGATGTGATTGATGATGTTGTTGCTGATTGGTATGCTGATTTCCCAGACATTGCATCTATGAGTGATTATGTTGTTTGTGATTGCTCTGATGATACATGGTGTCCTATATGCACTGAGATTGATGCTGCATTGTGTGCTACCATTGACTGTGAGAGTGTCTGTTTGCATTCTGATATGGACTGTGATGCTCTCTTATTGATGTTGACTATGAGAGTTCTTCCTTGTATGATGTGCTGAATTCTGATTCTAACAGTGAGTTGTCTAGATACAGTTCTGCTTCTTTGTGTATGGTTTCCAAGATTTCAGGTTTGCACATTACAGAACTTATGGAACAACCACCCAAGCTTCATCCCTCCATTGAACAACCACCCAAGTTGGAGTTGAAATCGCTTCCGGATCATTTGAAGTATGCCTACTTGGAGGTGGGTGAACAGTTGCCAGTCATTGTGGCAAACAACCTTCTACCGGAGCAAGAAGAGAAGTTGCTAAGCTTATTGAGGGCAAACAAGAAGGCGATTGGGTGGACACTAGCTGACATTGTTGGTATTAGCCCTTCCATGTGTATGCATTAGATTTTGTTAGAAGATGAGGCTAAACCAGTGAGGCAACCCCAGAGACGCCTTAATCCCCTTATTCTTGATGTGGTGAAGAAGATGGTCACCAAACTTCTACAAGCTGGTATTATCTATCCCATCTCTGATAACCAGTGGTTAGCCCGGTTCAGGTAGTTCCCAAGAAGTCAGGAGTGACTGTGGTGGCCAATCAGAAGAATGAGCTCATTCCTACTCGAATTCAGAATAGTTAGAGAGTTTGCATTGATTACAGGAGACTCAACCAGGCCACTCGCAAGGATCATTATCCCCTGCCTTTCATTGATCAGATGCTTGAGCGATTGGCTGGTAAGTCTCACTATTGCTTCCTTGATGGCTACTCTGGCTACTTCCAGATCCATATTGCTTCTGAGGACCAGGAGAAGACGACCTTCACATGCCCGTATGGAACATATGCCTATCGAAGGATGCCCTTTGGCCTTTGTAATGCACAGGGCACCTTCCAGCGTTGTATGGTAAGTATTTTCTCTGAGTTTCTAGAGGATTGCATGGAGGTGTTTTTGGATGATTTCATTGTATATGGGTCTGGTTTTGATGCATGCTTAGCTAACTTGTCTAGAGTTTTACATAGGTGCATAGAGGCTAATCTTGTGCTGAATTTTGAGAAATGTCACTTTATGGTTGAGTCAGGGATTGTTTTGGGCATATAGTGTCTAGTAAGGGCATTGAGGTAGATCCTGCTAAGATTGATGTTATTACTGCTTTACCTTACGCCACATCTGTGCGGGAAGTTCGTTCTTTTCTTGGTCATGCAGGTTTCTACAAGAGATTTATCCAGGATTTCAGTAAGATTGCCCGATCTTTGTCCAACCTTTTGTACAAGGACATCGACTTTGTATTTGATGATGAGTGCAAGTTGGCCTTCGACCATTTAAAGCGGTGCTTGACTACAACCCCTGTGATCCAACCACCGAATTGGTTGCTTCCTTTCGAGATTATGTGTGATGCCTCCAACTATGCTGTTGGTGCTATCTTGGCTCAGCGGGTTGACAAAGCTTCTCATGTCATTGCATATGCATCCAAGACCTTAGATTTTGCCCAGTCTAATTACACTACCACTGAGAAGGAGTTGTTAGCTATAGTGTTTGCCTTTGATAAGTTTAGATCATATCTGTTAGCTAGTAGAGTTATTGTTTACTCTGACCATGCTGCATTGAAGTTTCTTTTGAAAAAGGTAGATGCTAAGCCCCTACTTATCCGGTGGATGTTGTTGCTCCAAGAGTTTGATGTTGAGATTAGAGATAGAAGTGGAGCACAAAACTGGGTGGCTGATCACTTGAATCGCATTTCTCATTCTCCTTCTCACCCCTCTCCTATCCAGGACGATTTTCTTGATGAGCAGCTTCTTCAGCTGCAGGGTAAGATTCCATAGTATGCTGATTTGGTTAATTATTTGGTTGCTAGAGTTTTACCTGCTGATTCCACTAGGGCCCAAACTCTGAAATTGCAAAGTGATTCTAAATATTATGTTTGGGATGACCCTTATTTGTGGAGATTTTGTAGTGACCAAGTAATTAGGAGATGTGTGCCTGATTATGAGTTTGATTCTATCTTGCACTTTTGTCATGCTTATGCTTGTGGTGGTCACTTTGGACCACAAAGAACTGCTAGGAAAGTGTTAGACTGTGGTTTATTTTGGCCTACCCTATTTCATGATGCCTATATGTTTTGTAAGTCTTGTGATAACTGTCAAAGAGCAGGGAGTATTTCTCGTAGGCATGAGATGCCCCAACACCTTATATTGTTTTGTGAAGTCTTTGACGTCTGGGGTATTGATTTCATGGGTCAAGTTCCTGTCTCTTATGGTCATACTTACCTACTCTTGGCTGTTGATTATGTTTCAAAATGGGTAGAGGCGAAAGCCACCCGAACTAATGATTCTTTTGTGGTGGTGGATTTTGTTTGGTCTAACATTTTCTGCAGGTTTGGTATTCCTAGAGCCATTATCAGTGACTAGGGTTCCCATTTTTGCAATTGAAGCATGGCTGCCTTATTACGCAAGTATGGAGTGCTTCACAAGGTCTCCATAGCATACCACCCTCAGACCAATGGCCAAGCTAAAGCTTCAAACAAAGAGATTAAGCAAATCCTTCAAAAGACTGTTAACTCTTCCCTGAAAGATTGGAGTAAGCGATTAAATGATGCTTTGTGGGCGTATCGCACAGCCTATAAGACTTCGATTGGTATGTCTCCCTATCGTCTTGTCTTCGGTAAGGCATGTCATCTTCCGGTTGAGTTGGAGCATCAAGCCTATTGGGCTATTAAGCAGTGTAACATGGATTTGGCCAAGTCTGGTGTGGAACGAAAGCTGCAGCTGCAAGAGTTAGATGAGCTTAGATTAGATGCATATGAAAGTTCACGGTTGTACAAGGAGAAGACAAAGGCATTCCATGACAAGCATATCTTGAGGAAAGAATTTTTTGTAGGCCAAAAAGTTCTTCTATTCAATTCCCGTCTGAAGTTTATGCCTGGTAAGCTTCGATCTAGATGGGATGGCCTTTTTGTTATTACTAACGTCTTTCCTTTTGGCGCTGTTGAGTTGTGTGATCCACCTGCAAGACGGACCTTCAAGGTAAATGGACATCGTATCAAGCAATTTCATGAGGGGTCCCAGCAGCAGCCTGGGGAAGCAGAGATTCTCCTCATTGCTGCCACTTATCCTCCATAAACCCCTTGGGAAGTATTCTTCTTTCTCTCTCTATTTCCCTTTTTCTTTTATTTCTTTCATTTTCACACTTTGTTTTCTTTTTCTTTTTTCTTTTTTAAAATGGAGTCTCTTTTTATGATTGCCACATATCATGACCTTGGACATTTTGGCTTGAATAGATTATTATGATTGGACTGTGATTCTGAACTCTTAGATTATATGTCTTGGTAGTTGATTTTGTGGTTCTGATTGCATGATTTGATATTTACCTATGTGAGATTTTAGGCCTATACGAATGGAACTCATATTTTACCATTCTTTCTTTCCTGTGTGCATCTGCTCATGATCTTTGGTTTCTAGAACTTGCTCTCTTTCTTTTTGAAACTTTATTTTTCACTTACATACATAAATATGATAGAGGCTTATTTTCTTTCTTTCATTTTCCTACTTTGGCCAAATAGCCTTTCCCTTGCATTCTATTCCCTTTGCTAGCCCCTTTGTGCCTATTTGACTCATTCTTTTATAAACCACATTACTAGCCTAAGTGTAAAACCAATTCTATTGAGTATTGGTTTCACTTTTATTTTGTGTTTAAGTGTGGGGGTTGCCTAGGAGTGCAACATTCTAAGTGAGGGGGAGGATTTGAATTTATGCCATACATCAATTGGCATTTCAAAAAAAAAAAAAAAAGAAAAGAAAAGAAAAGAGAAAAAAAGAAGAAAAAAAGAAGAAGAAGAAGAAGAAATAAAAATTTTACATATATCATTTTAGTGATTCCATTTTCTTGAACTATACTCTTTTTATTTCTTTGGTACTTAGCCCCTCTTTTCCATACTTATACATACCTTCACCTTAACCCCATTACAATCATGAATAATAATAAGATCTCTTGATTTATGCATGCATGTGTTATGAGTAGTGGAGAAGTAGAAATTGAGCAAACCTATGGTAAAACAATTTTCTTGAGTAGAATTTGAGTGATACACTTATTCCCTAATACACTTGAGAGATTGATTGAGGGCATCCTTTGAGAGATCATCTCGTGTGATTAGCATCATTGATTGAGATTACCATGCTTTGTAATTTGAGATGAAGGGATTGTAGTCTTGATTGCTATTGGTCTTTTGAAGCCTCATGTGTTTTCTTGAATTTTTACATTGTTGGCAATTGCTTGAAATGAGAATTTCTTTCTTCCATTCCTTTTCTTTGATTTTTCCCAGGAGTGCAAAAGAATAAGTGTGGGGGAGTTTGATAATTGAATATTATTCCACTTATTTTTATCTCTTAGTTAATAATTTAGGGATGTTTAATTGAGAAATAATGGGTTTTATTATTGAATTGGGCATTAAGCTTTTAATTAGATTAAATTCGTTTTTGGTAATAAAATTCCAGATTTACAATGCTTCACCATTTTTGCCATAACTTTTGATCTAGATATCGATTAGCCTCATTCTTCTTTCGTTTTTCAGATGATTTAGAGAGCTACAATTGTTATGAAGACCTCGAAGGCTGATTTGGACAAGAAGATGGACGAAATTGGAGCTAAAGACAGACCTATTTTGTTGGATTTCTATTTTGGACGAATTTTGTAATAAAGGACCAATTATTAGAAGTTTCCAAATTTATTAGAGATTTCAGATTGATTAGAGTTTTCCTATGATTAGGGGATTGATTCCTAATTGTCATTCATCTTGATTCATCCTTCATGTATAAGGAAAACTGTATGGTGGCTAAACACAACACATTATTCATGTATAATTAAATTCTTGGCTAAACCTCTTTGATTAACCCATGGATTAAGGATTCCATATTCCAGAAGACTCACGCTTAACCAGTAACATCTAAACTCGTTTCTGCCTTCTTTTATCAGATCCGATTTTTGAATTCGGATTGGGTTTTTGATTAAAAATCCAGATTGATTTATCCCAAGGACACAATTTGAACTGGGTTTAAGTGATTACTAGGCGATTGCTCGGTGTCACGCCACTGTTTTGAATATATTCTGGATGATCATTCAGTGGAGGGAATTTCTGGACAAACGCAGAGATTTCGGTTTGTCCAGAATCAATCACGAGTTTGGTGTATTATTTTAGTCTGATGAAGGTTTTGGAATTCCTAATTCTGGGTTAGTCGTTTTTAGTCTAATTAATCTCGTTTTCCTTATCTGTTTCATTCTGCTTTCCTTCTTAATTGCATAAAAAACTCTTCCCCCCATTCTGTTACTATTTTCCTGTTTCTATTGAACCTACTGCGCGGAAACGATCCAGGTTCCTTATACTGCAAATCTTTTTATTGAACTTGGTTATTTTGTAAGAGGTTGACATCTCTTGTCAGTGATATTTTTACGCATGTAAATATCAATTTTTACGCATATTATAGGCATATAAATGTGATACTTCTAAAAGATTGAAAAAAATTACAACAAAAATTTAATTTAAAGAGTAAATATATAGTTAATAATTACATAAGATAACTGATAATAATAATTAATATAAGATCATTAATATAATATGTGATTTTTTTGTTGCATTTACTCTTTCTAACTCTAATGCACATTGTTGGGGGTTTAGGCAAGGATTTACAGCAGTCGAATTTTTGGTGGATTGCACATGGACTTTTTTGTTTTGAGCACTCCTGGAGTAAAACTTTTTTGTGTTGAGCGCTCTTGGAGTAAAAGTTCATTGGACAATCTGCACCTTAGATAATAGACATTATCTTTTTCTAACGTCGTTGTGCTGACTGCACGTTTTGAAAAGTTTTTTGGTATTTTTGGTCCACTTGAAAGTTATTTGTGCTACACTCTCCTGAGGTAATAGTTTATTGGACAAATTGCTCCTTAACCCATAAAACATTAATCCTTTGCAATGTGTACAAAATGATTGTCCAAAAAGATGCAAGCTTTCTAGACTTTGCAATAAATGTTCTAACATTATTTTTTGCTTTTGACTAAATCTTCATTTAATATTCTTTAATCTATCTGAAAGTCACTAACAAACTGATTAAACATAGTTAATAATATTAATGAGTGATAATAAGAAGTATTGAAATCAAACATGAGGATTTCACAAATTCGAGCAATTTGATTTTCAAATTGAGCTACACAAACTCGAGTTTGTAACTTTGCTTCAGAAGGCTAAACTTGAGTTTTCAAATCCTAACTCGAGTTTAGTTCTTCCAGAGAAGAACGTCACGATTTGAGCGTTGAAGCACAATTTGAACATATGAGCAAACTCTAGTCAATTAGTGACTAACTCGAGTTTTGAACTTTTGATGAAAAATAAGTTTAAGTCATAAAGCTCAAAACTGGAGTTTTCAAAACTTAACTAGAGTTTTCAAATCACATAAATAGAGCATAGTTCTCTGCTTGACTTAAACTCGAGTTTACAAGATTCAACTCGAGTTTTCTTTAAAATTGAAAATCTTTGAAAACTCTCTGCCAAGAGAAAACTAGAGTTTACTAAATCAAACTCGAGTTTACAAAGATAAACTCGAGTTTTCTCAAAACTTAGAAAACTCTTGGCCAAATACAAACTGGAGTTTGTCATAACAAACTGGAGTTTGCTCAGGATGAAAAACATTAAGAGTCTCAGCCAAACACAAACTCGAGTTTATGAAAACTCAACTCGAGTTTGGTCAAGTTCACAAATTCTTGAAAACTCTCTGAGAGACATAAACTTGAGTTTGCAGAAGCAAACTAGAGTTTGTCATACTTCAGAAAATATTGAAAGTTATTTGTTTTGTGCAAACTTGAGTTTGTTAAAGCAAAACTCGAGTTTGTCTTAGTGTGAAAAATTGTGAGTGCTCTCTATATTTCACAAACTCAAGCTTGTTTATGCAAACTGGAGTTTGTCTTAGTTTATAAAGATTGAGCTACTCTCAGTCAAGTCCAAACTCGAGTTTGACACCTCAAACTTGAGTTTTTCTTTGACAGTAAGTTTTTCAACTTACTAAAGACAAACTTCATCTTAAGTTTACAATTGTCATTTATCATCAAAACACATAGAGAACTAAAACTTACTAAAGATACTTTGAAATTGGAAGAAGGTTAACTATTAGACAAGGAAAATGTTGCTGCAAATGATGTTTGGAAGCATTTTAATTTCTTATGTATGAATTAGATTCTCAATGGTCTAAGAAATACGTTGTATATTATGTATATTACTTTGGAGACAATAAAGGTATTATAGGAAAGTCTAGACAAGAAGTACAAAACTGAGGATGTTGGCTTAAAGAAATTTATAGTTGGCAGATTTTTGAACTTCAAAATGCTTAACTCTAAATAGTGATAAGTCAAGTTAAAGAACTTTGATTGTGCATGAAATTCATGCTGAAGGGATGTCCCTTAGTAAGTCTTTCCAAGTATCTGCATTTATAGAAATATTGCCACCATTTTGGAAGGATTTCAAGAATCATCTTAAGCATTAGTACATAAAGATGTCACTTGAGGATCTAATTGTAAGATTGAGAATAGAATAAGATAATAAGATTTTTGAAAAGAAATTTGGCAACAATCATGTGTCTCAAAGGCTAAAATTGTTGAAGACGATTTGAAGTTCAAGAAATGGAAAGGCTTTGATGAGGGATCATCTAATCAAGGTCAAAGCAAAAGACATAAATTTAAAGCCAATTGTTATAATTGTGAGAAGCCTAGCCACCGTGCTTAGGATTGTAAGAAGGAAAATAATCTAAAAAAGAATAACACTCAAGCCAATATGGTTGAAATTGCTACTGACATGATTGAAAACATGAATCTTTTGATAACTGTGGTGGAATGTAACTTGGTTGGAAATGCAAAGGAGTAATGGGTGGACACTGATACCAGCAGTCATGTGTGTGCCAACAAATGGACGTTCTCTTCTTACACTCCTGCAAAGTAAGATGAACAACTTTATATAGGTAATTCTTCTACTTTAAAGGTGGAAGGTGGCCTTGAAGATGACTTATGGAAAAGTTATGACACTTAATCATGTGCTTTTCATGTGCCTGACATTTGTAAAAATTTAATACATGGATCCCTCTTGAGCAAGAATAGTTCTAAGCTTGTATTTTTTTTCCTGATAAGTTTGTACTTTCAGAAAATTGAAAAGCCGGAGCAAATCACCAAGAGGGGGGTGAATTGGGGATTTGACAAATTCTTTTCGCTTAATTTTGGAAATTAATCACATGAATAAGATAGTGCAGAGAATGGGAGAGGAGAACAGGACACAATAAAATTTATACTGGTTCGGTCTAACTCCTTGACCTACGTCAAGTCCCTAGACTCTCTGGGATTTCCACTATCACTCACAATCAGTTACACACTTTGTACTCGAAAGTTATCCTCTCACTAGGATACACTCCCCCTTACAAGTTGTAAACTGATATTCCCAATCTCCAAGTGCCTTGACTTGAGATTCTTACAAACAAGTGATTTTACAGAAACAAACTTTCTCAAAGAGCAGGTAATGATAAACACTGAAGCTCTAATCACTCAAGATGTTTCACAGAAGAAAGAATACAGAATTGAATGTTGTTCACTGTGAGTCTCTTGTCACACTTTCTTCTTCGAATCTGAACTTCATTTATAGTTGAGGAAGATCAGTTTGAATGAAGAACATGACTGTTGGAAGAGCACTACGAATTTGACTGTTGAAGCTCCACTTTCAGAAATGTGGCTGTTGAGAATCCACTAAAAAAGTTCTTGATGGAACTCATCTGTTTTAGTTCCAACATCTGCAGACATTCTTGCAATCTAGGACTTAATTAATATGAAGATAATGTTGATGTCCCTGTGTTGGAATGGACTGTACTTAAAGTTGTAGTTGTTTAATCCAAGTTGGAGCACTTTAAGAGACAACATGTTTTTCTCTCTCTTGCTTTATAGCTAATAATTTGAATCTTCACTGTTTCCTACATTAGATCATCTGAAACTTGCTAGCAAACTTGTTAAATAACGTTAGAAACAATAGCAATGAAAGATATGAAGTATTAACATCAAACATAAGGTTTTCACAATTTGGCGCCATCTGATTTTACAAATCTGTTCGTCACAAACTCGAGTTTACAAGGCCAGACTCGAGTTTGGAGTTCATCCAGAGAGCAACACATTTTGGAAAGCTTCCTAAACTCGAGTTGATAAGTGACTGATTCGAGTTTTGGTTCTTACAGAGAGGAAAATCACGAGCTGGTCTTGGATGAAGTTTTGAACACATGACTAAACTTGAGTCATTTAGTGACTGACTCGAGTTTGAAGCTTTTTATGAAAAACTTAAGTTCAAGTTCATAGCTTTAAAACTGGAGTTTAAAAACGCAGACTGGAGTTTACAAAACCTGAAATATTGCATAGCTCTCTGTATGGTCCAGACTCGAGTTTTGATATCCAAAACTCGAGTTTCAATGAAAATTGAAACTTTGAGATTTCTTTGTCAAGTGTAAACTGGAGTTTCTATTTGCAAACTAGAGTTTTCAAATTAGGCATTTACTTGAGTGCTTTCTGTTTGAGCTAAACTCGAGTCTCCAAAACCCAGACTCGAGTTTTAGTGAAAACTGAAACATTTGAAATATCTTTGTAAGCTCAAACTGGAGTTTAGAAATCATGTAATAGCTTGAGTGTTTTCAGACAGTCCTAAACTCGAGTCTCCTGAAACCTGACTCGAGTTTCAATGTATTTTGAAACTTTGAAAACTTTTTGTCAAGTGAAAACTGGAGTCACTGAAAACTAAACTAGAGTTTACAAATCAAGCAACAACACGAGTGTCTCTATTTATGCCAAACTCGAGTCTACAAAACCTAGACTCGAGTTTACAAGTCTTTAAAATCTTTAGCTCTTAAACTTTCTTATAAACTGGAGTTTCTCAAGATTAAAGGTAGAGTTTGAAAACAAGTTGAAATTCGAGTGTCACTGCCTTTGATCTAAACTCGAGTTTACAAAACTTAGACTCGAGTTTACAACTCTTGTAAACTTTGAGTGCTCTCTGTAATTCTGCAAACTCGAGTTTGCCTAAGCAAACTGGAGTTTGGCATTCTTTGTAAAAACTGAGCCATTGTCTTATCAAGTCCAAACTCGAGTTTTGCTACCAAAACTCGAGTTTGCCTAAAACAGTAAGTTTTACAACTTACCAAAGGCAAACTTCAAATTAAGTTTATAATTGTCAGTTATCATCAAAACATATAGAGAACTAACAAAAATGATTTGTATGTAGGAAACGATTGTCTTAGTGAAGGCCTTTTCAAGCTTAATGTAATTACTGTAACTAATGATGGTGTTATCAATAACAATGTTGTTTTTGTTTATTTTCTTGAGTCCTCATATTTATGGCATCAAAGATTAGGACATGTTAATTTTACATCAATTAAAAGTTTAATTCATTTAGATATATTTCTTAAAATTGATTGTTCAAATAATGATAATGTCAAGTATGTATTAAATCAAAATTTTCTAAATTACTGCTTCATTTTGTTGAAAGATCAACCAAGTTATTAGAATTAGTACATATTGATATATGTGATATGAAATATGCACTATCTATGGGTAATAAAATATTTTATTACATTTATTGATTATTGCAGTAGATATTGTTATGCGTATTTGCTTAATAGTAAAGATAAAGTTATTATTGCTTTTAAACAATATAAAAATGAAGTTGAAAATCAACTTAATAAGAAAATTACAGTAGCGAGGAGAGATCGTGGGGGAGAATATGATGGTCCATTTGAAGACTTTTGTATAGAATTTAGTATTATACACTAGACAACTGCTCTTTACGCTCCACAATTAAATGAAATTGCAGAGAGAAAAAAATCAGACATTAAAAAAAATGATGAATGCAATGTTAATTACATCCATTTTTCCAAAAAATTTGTTGGGGGGGGGATGTCATTCTAATGGCTAACTTTCTAATTAACAACATGCCTCACAAAACAATACAAAGCATACCATATGAAATATCCAAAGGAAAGAAACCTTCCTTGAAATATTTGAAAGCGTAGGAGTGCTTGGCAAAGGCTGAGATTCCTAAATCTAAAAGAATGAGAATCAGACATAAGATAGTAGATTGTGTGTTTATTAGCTATGCACTTAATAGTAGTACATATCATTTTCTGATTTATAAGTATAATGAACTAGATATCCATGTGAATACAATTATTGAGTCAAAGAATGCTATGTTCTTTGAGAATGTATTTCTGTATAATAAGGGTAATAGTGATAATAATAACACTGTGATACCTCAGGATACTATGACTAATGATGATCTTATAGAGGAGGAACCTAGATGTAGTACAAGGTAAAGGACCGTAACATCCTTTGGGCTCTATTTTCTAGCTTATCTAATAGAAAATGAGCCTCAAACATATGGCAAGGCTATGGGCTCCCCTGAAGCACCATTCTAGGAAGAGGCTATCGATATCGAAGTTGAATCCATTATGTCAAACCACAGTTGGGAATTGGTTAATCTTCCTCTTGGAAATAAGCCTCTAGGAACTAAGTGGGTCTTCAAAAGGAATATGAAAGTAAATGGCACTATTGAAAAGTACAAAGTTAGACTAGTAGTAAAAGGCTATAGACAACATGAAGGCTTAAACTAAGTTGACACATATTCACTTGTTACAAGGATTACATCCATTCGGATGTTAATTGTGTTAGTAGCGTTGAATGGGTTGGAGATACATCAACTGGATGTAAAAACAACTTTCTTAAATGGTGATTTTGAGGAAGAGATTTATCTAAAACAACCTAAGGGATATGTTGTCTCAGGACAAGAACGAAAATTTTTTTGCTTGATAAAGTCCCTTTATGAACTTAAGCAAGCCCTGAAACAATGGCATGCGAAATTTGATGAAGTTATGTTGTCATATGGTTTTAGTATTAATGAATGTGATAAGTGTGTCTTTATTCAAAATACTGAAAATGGGTTTGCCATAGTTTGCCTTTATGTAGGTGACATGTTGATGATGGGTAGTAGTACTCAAATGATTAAATATACTAAGAGATTTATTACCAGTAAGTTTGACATGAAAGATATGAGTCTAGCAAATGTTATTTTGGGTGTTAAAATCCACACAACTTCTAAAGAGTTGGCTTTATCACAAGCACACTATATTGCAAAAATTCTAGAGAAATTCAAGAATTTGAATATGGTTCATGTGAAGAACCCTATAGATTCTAGTCTTCAACTACTGAAAAATATTGGCAAATTTGAAGCACAAAGGGAATATGCTCAAGTGCTAGGCAATCTTATGTATGTTATGAACTGTACTAGACCTGATATTGCCTATGCGGTGAGCTTGTTGAGTCACTTTACAAGTAATCCCAATGAGCATTATTGGAAAGCTATGGTAAGTTTTTTGGGTTAATTGAAGAACACTTAAAACTATGCTTTTCAATATGAAAAGTACCCTGCTACTACAAGGGTATTGTGATATAAATTAGATCATCAACTTTAACAACACAAGATCCATGAGTAGATATGTGTTTATCCTTGGTAAAGGTGGTGTGTCTAAGAAGTCATCCAAGCATACTTGAATTGCAAGATCAACCATAGAAGTAGAATTTATTGCTTTAGATAAAGCTGGTAAGGAAGTCGAGTGGCTTCATAACTTTCTTGAGAACATTCCTAATTGGCAAAAATCGGTACCAGTAGTGTGTATACACTACGATAGTCAAGCACCTATTGGTAGGGTCAAGAATGTTATGTATAACGGTAATTCTATACATATATGGTATAGATATGATACTGTTAAACAACTACTCTCTAATGGAATAATCTCAATTGACTATGTGAAGTCAAAGGAGAATATAGTAGATTTGTTAACCAAAGGGATTCCTAGAGAGTTGATTGAGAATTTGTCGAAAGTAATGGGTTTAAGGCGTATCAATTGTTGATCATTGTGGTAACTCTACCTAGATGAGTAGAGATCTCACAAACTAGGTTCAAAGAGACAACTAAGTGATAACTCATTGTCAAAACTGTGGACTTTTAAAGTCATACTCAATCCTATGACAAGACAATGCATATATAAGGGTAAGCATTTGAGATTTTAATATTTTAATCTCATGTGTTCATATGATGTATATTGAGTTATATCGTAAGGAATCACTTATGTGAGTATGAAATGGGAGCTGCTTCTATAAGAATTTATAAAGGTCGATTCTCCATAACACATAGAATCAGACAGGTGTCCAAGACCAAAATGGACACAACAATGAGCACCAATAATGCTAGAAGAGCGATTGCGTGACTCCTATTGTTTTGGTATACACTAAAGGTCAATGGTTCAATGACATCGTGTCCACAGATTGACCGAGTACACCTGATAGGTTTTATTAGAGAGGTTCAAAGGTGACCCCTATTTAACTCGATTCAATTGCTTCTTGTAGAGGAATCACACTTTACATACATGCTCATTTGCATTTGGTCATAATGGACTAACTTCTTATCTATGTGGGGGATTGTTGGATTGTTTTTTGGGTCTAAATCCTATGGGTTATGAAAAAGAAGTGGGTTGGAGAAGAAGAGAAAAAAGGAAGGTGAAATAGGTGTATGGATAGAAGTCCCACATTTGACACAATAGGAGAAGTGGAAGGGTATATAAACCTCAACTTCACTCCTTTAAATTGGCCCTTGGGGCACCCTACTTTTGTGGAAGAGAGAAGACGTAGGTGGACCTTAGTTCTTCACACACGTGTGCACTGCCACCATTTGGCTGGCTCAGCATGGCTTGGTTGGTCGTGCTCACCTCTGTTAGCCTGGCCCGGTTAGGTTCACACATTTGTTAGATTCAAAAATATAATTTATTTTTATTTTTTCCAAAACAGTCCCAATTTTTTTTCCAGTTTTGCCCCTTCTTGTTTCTACGAATCAACGCTAGTATTGGATTGTCATTTCCAAAATAGAAACGTTGCGATCGCCATTTATGAAACATAAAAGATGTGACCAGTACTAGTTCACCAACATCGTTCTGTTTCATTGCGTCTAATCGCCTGTCACGTCCATTCACCAGTGAGCATTCTTGTAGATTTGATCGACTTCTTGATGTCTATAGATAAACATGCGGATGAGAGAAAATATATTCTCAATTTTCGTCAATATGCTACCATACATACAGTATTCCGCGTTCTACCGTATTTCATATACTTTGTGATTACTATGCATTGGTTGTGTTTATGGGGTTTTCTAATTGATAGCATTATCATTTTGGAGACGTAATATGTTCTATCCTAGGAGATAATTGTTTGAGATCATTGGGCATCCGTATAGTGGGAATAAATTGTCTTAAGAAGACAATATCCATTGGGCTCATATTTCATCAATTTCATCATTATTATTTTCAGCAGTCTTGTGAGTTTTTTTCTTCTTTTTCTATATTGTACAAAATTATTGTACATTTACAGATTATGCCATCCGAGTTACATAAATTTTGATCCTTGTGAAAATTTTTACTTCTAATGTATTTTCAACAACATGTATATATGTTTGCATGCATGCATGTATATTTTGGCTTGAGAGAGCCAGTGAACAATGAAATATGAATGGAAGAAGGGGGTAGAATTGTTTGGAAAAGCCTTTCATAGAAACTCCCAACAAACGCCAACAATAAAACAAGGCCAGCTTTGGCTTGCAAGTTTCTTATTAGAGTCACTAATGGGATTTTTAACCGTTGTTGCTTCTTAATTTCCTTGCTTTGTATTACTTTTCACTTTCGGTGTATAAAAAAAGGCCCAAATTTGTCTCCTTTGTCTTGTCAAAGCTTGTTGTGGAAGTTAGCAAGATTAAATAAGGGGCTACTTACGAAGGATATGTAATTCATAAGATTGCATTGTGTTATGGAAGAATATGTAATTGAACCAAAAACCCTAATTTCTCATACTAGCTATGATCCTCAATTAATTATGAGTCGGTAAAAACTCATCTCTCACTTCAAAGGCAAAGAGTTCCCAAGTTTAACTCTATCATTATGAGTGAACGACAAAAATAAATGCTCTTACAAAGTCTAACAATGTGCATTTTCGTCTTGAATGTGACAAGCCAGATGAAATAACTACATTCAAGACCTAGTCAATAGATAGACACTATATTAGTAATGGAAGGACTGTCATATATCAGGATAGATTTACATATTCATTTTCACTACTAGCTAGGATCTTTCTTGAATTCTTGAATCTTAGACATAAGAATTTATAAAGTGGATTGAGGCCATATATTTAGGACCAAAACAAAATCCTTATCTAGCTCTTATATTTAGTAGTAGAGTTCACAATTTTCATAAGCTAAAGTGATCAATCATCAATATAAAAGTTGAAAGTAGTTGAGCGCTTTTTGTGGTAACCCTTTGGCCATGAGAGGTTAGCCATCAGTAACACCTGTCACTAATATAAAAAAGGCTTTTTAAACTAGACAAAAAACTCCTTTTAGATCGTATTTGGAATCAGTTTCGATACAGGCAGTCCAAAAAGTCTGTTACTTTTAAGACCGAATGCTTGACCAGTTTTAAACAATTGTTTTTTTAGACCGGTTAAAAAATATTAGATCTAAAAATTTGGACTACATAGACTTGACATCGTTTATGTTAGGTCTAAAAAGTATGAACTTTAAGACCAGATGTATCCAAAAGCCAGTCTAAAAAGTCCAACTTTTAAGACTGGATATTTAACTAAACAAACACAATTGGTATTAAATGTCTTAATTTTTAGACTTGCTGTGTGATACATCCGGTCTTAAAAGTCTGGCTTTTTAGACCTTATGTGTAATATTTCTAGTCTTAAATATTTGGACAGGCTATGTGATTTATCTAGTCTTAATAGTCAAACTTTTTTAGACATTGTATAATACACATAATCTTAAAAGTCTAGACCAAATTTTTTAGACCTCTTATTTGTATCATTTGGTCTAAATTTTCTCATATTTTTTCTCTGATCTATTTCTTCCTCCTACCCATCCACCACCCAATTCAGCACATAAAAGATAGTACTTTAAGCTATAAGCTATGAACAATTTATTATGAATTACAAATTGAATTGTTGTAAATGAATACAAATATTATTCACCATGAGTTATGTCCTTTTAATGAATATACTAAGACAACACCTAAACGAATATACAATATGAGTTACAAAAACAATATCTAAATGAGCATAAAATGAACATAGATGCCCAATTCACCATGTCTTGATCAAGTTCTAGCTCGA
The DNA here is from genome assembly GCA_037074495.1 of Acacia confusa. Lineage (NCBI taxonomy): Eukaryota > Viridiplantae > Streptophyta > Magnoliopsida > Fabales > Fabaceae > Acacia > Acacia confusa. Next base: position 36,334,094 of record CM073502.1, on the reverse strand, counting down.
TAACATTCATCTTTTATCATGCCCCTTTGGCATCCCCCGAGGATCATGCCACAAAAATAAAAACAAAAACAACAGCTTCATAGTCAATGACATTGTTTAAGAATAGAGAAAGAATATTGTTAAATTCTTAAAGGTTTCAAATAATTTTGCATATGAATATTACCTGATGAATTGTCTCTTTTACAAAAGGATATCCTCCCATATCCCTGCATGATGATAATTTCTTATGATGAGTTCATTATCCACTTCATCTTCTTCGTTCAACTCTGGAAGACCCCTTGAAAAAGAAGGAGTGGTCTCAGGAAGTTATAATTTGAATGAATTTTTCATCAATATCAATGAACCTTTTTCCTTAGAGAGCTACAGACCACATTTGATTTGCCTTATTAGTGATATATAACATTTGTTTTACTTGGTTCACCATAATAAAAGGTTCATCTCCAAAATTTCTATTATTAATATCAACTAATGTAAATCCTAGCCGATCCATTTAAACACCATTATTGACATTAACTTATTTGCATTTGAAAATGAGAAATTTAATTTTAACATAGTCCATCTCTCAAATATCTTCAAAAACCCTATAATAAGGCATGGCTGCCAATTTAGACTTCTTATATTTCAAATTGGAGAAGTGCATAGATTCAGCTTCTAACAAAACACCACTATTTTGGACGGTGCTCTTATCATTTAGGGACTTCATGTAAAAGGTATAACCATTGATCACACATGAATTCCAAGTTATGACATCAACCTTAGGACTACGTACATGCTAACCATTTTATTGTATCAAAAACACATTCCTCTCCCTCAACCATCTTTAGTTTGAACCAATTTGCAAAAGTTTTGTTGTGCTTCTTAAGTAACCTTTGTTCAGTCATTCAACTATTTTCTTTCTTTATAGCTTCTTTATGTGCATTTATGTTGTCTTGAACTTTATCAACATTATTCAAGATGTATAAGTGGACTTGAGCGTCACAACCTCAAATTGTATAATTGGTCTATGGTGTGGGACTCAAGCGTCACAAAATCCCCTTCCACCTTGTCCACCTTAGTAACCACCTCTTGTAAAGCCTCCTCCAAGGTCTCCACCTTCATCATCAAGGTGGCAATGTCCATGGCTTGGCGGGACTTATTTGAGCCACGAGTCTTCCTTGGTTGATGAGGGGGTTGAGTCTCCCTACCCCTCTCTTCTCCAACAATGATAATGTCATCGGTCGTACCTGACATCCTTGCCTATGTAATGGCTCCCCACGAACCATGCTCAAAGCTTCAAACCAAAGTTCTGATACCACATTGTCACGGTCTTAGATTAAACCTCTCAAAACTGTGTCGACCTTAGCTTGATCACTCCCCTTTGATTTTGGCTAGGTCAATCGAAACCCTCATAAGTAGGCAAAGAAAGCCTCCTTTCTTTTTGTTGGTTCCCATTGCTTTATCGTGTATGTCCTACAGCTACTTCTTCCTCATCAACAATTTCAGTTTTGTTGGTAAGTAATAAAATGATATCCAATAATGTTTGGTCTAGTGGATCAGATAGTCTATAAAGTGTACTATTGTTCAAAAAGACCTTTAAAGAGAAACATCCTCATCACAAGTTTTGATTCATATTAGTCAATTAGATGCCTAGTAATATAATGTAAAAAAAAGCGCCAAACGCCCAAAAAGTTAACAAAAAGAAATGTACTCATTCATTTCTTCATCATTTTCATAACACACGCGCGCGCGCGTAGACACACACCACAATTTTTTTTAAGTTAGATTAACATTGTTTCCTTAATCTTTATCAGTAGGAAGCCATCATGACTGGGTTAACACCAACCTCGTCTTTCCATTGCCAACTGTGCTGTGGATTAAAACTGCTCCTTCTGCCTTCTCTCTTCTGAATGGTCTTAAGAAAAATTGACAAAATTTTAACATTGAAATTGAAATTTAAGATATCTGACCTGATTAATGATTTGATAACTTAAATAAGAATTTGGGTATTTCAAATGAGTTTTAAAGGAATTTTCCCTAAAATTTTCAATAGAACTTTATCCACATTTTTGTTTAGTTGAGTTTTACTTGGCATCCCCCCCCCCCCCCCCAAAAAAAATTTTTGACGACATGCTAAACATGGTTTAAAAACTTACTTCTAATCTCAAACTCAATCACAACCCAATTTTAATCTCATTCTCAGTCACTTAAAATTTAGTCCAATGTGCATAGTGTGGCCTATGATTTTTAAAAAGTTCAACACTATATTTTTTGGTACCATGTACATTTTTTAAAATGCAGACTAAGTGTCCCGCATATTATAAGTTATTGTAATACAATTTGTTATTTTAGCACCATGTACATATTTTAGTTTATAATTTATTTCTTCGTAAATCTTATGTGTTATAAATTAGTTTTAATAATTTATCATGTGTTAGCATACTAGCATAAGGTGGATCATCAAATCTGAAAATTTCTCCTCAGTCAGGAAAGATAATCTGGACAGCTTTTGCTTAAAGAAGCAATTTATTCGTCAACCTAAAATAAATGGTTAATGTAATCTTTAATATAATCTTTAATCCTCAAGTGTACTCCTATTTTGATTTTAATCTTTCAAGTTTTAAACCTTAGGTCTTCATCCCTCAAATTTTAGTTCGTTTAAAATATTAGTGTCTACAACTTAATAAAAATGTGTACCATTTTACCTCTAGAGAGGTAGATCAAAACCAGTGAACTGAAGTTTGAGGGACCAAATATGGTATTAGAAAATAAAATATCATCAGTTTATGTAGATACTTTGCATGCACTGCCTTTCTTGTGGTTTATTCTCTTCCTACTCATCTTTTCAATTCTATATATAATTGTCCTATGACTATTTTTCTGTTTTTTAAGTTCATGTACTATAAACTTTGTAACATCGTTTTTCTTCATATAAAAAATTGCATACTAAAAAAATGAATCCTTCATTTTTATTTGTTAAAGCAAAACAAAATAATAGGTTATTTATGTGCACGTGATAATTGATTCTAAACTAAAACATGTTTAAATTTTAATTTACAGATCACTATTTAAAAATAATAGTGATATGTATGATAATAAAAAAAGAACTTTTTATACATATTCTTAATACGCTAGAGATAGTATATTCCAAAATAAGTTGTTTATGAATAAAAAAAATTATTTTTTATATTTTTAATATGCATGTGGCAACGAGTTTTAAAGTAAGGCGAGTTGTTTATACAATATATTTTTTAAATAAAAAATCTATTTATACCGTGTGTGTGCATGGGGCAACGAATTTTAAAGCAAAACAAGTTATTTATACAATACATTTTTTAATAAAAAAAACTTTTTTTTGTGTGTGTTAAAAATTTATAAAATAAAGAATGTTTGAAATTTTCAATTTGCTTATAATAATTTATTTATATACTAAAATCAGACACGGATTGGGGCAATAGCTCACTTTCTTTGTTTGACTTTTGAGGTTCATGGCTGTTACTCTTCCCAATATAAATGTCATGTCTGTAATTCAAATTTAAGCCTTAGAAAAATCTAATGGAGTTTTACACCGTTAGACCAATTATACTTTAGTGTGTGTGTGTGTGTATAACTCCACAATTTTTGGAAGTTAAATTAACATTATTTTCTTAATCTTTACCAGGAGGAAGCCATCATGACCGGGTTAGCATCAAGCTCTTATTCTTTCCATTACCAATGGACTTACGATGTGTTTATCAATTTTCGTGGCGAAGATACTCGTCATGGTTTTATAGGAAATCTGTATAATGCTTTAAAGAATGCGGGAGTTCACACCTTCCTGGATGATGAGGAACTAAGAAGAGGGGATGAAATTACACCAACACTTCACAAATTACTTGAAAATTCTAGAATGGCCATTACCGTATTTTCGAAGAACTATGCTTCTTCCACATTTTGTCTCAATGAACTTGTTAAGATTCATGAGTGCATTAAGAGAAAGGGTCGGTTGATTTTACCAATTTTTTATGATGTGGAGCCTTCAAAAGTGCGACATCAAAAAGATCACTATGAACAAGCATTATCTATGCATATCAAAAACCTAAGGGCTGATGAGGACAAGATATACAGTTGGAAGCTTGCATTGCATGAAGTGTCTAATATTTCTGGTTACCATTTTAATCCAAGGTAATTCGAAACTTTCATCTTGTGTTTTTTTTCAAACTCTAGTTTTTCTCCTTTCCTAGTTTCAACTTAGTTTATAAGTAAATAAATTTAACTTTTTTTTTTAATTTGGTGAATTTAATATATATTTGCAACTTTTCAGGCAAGGTTATGAATATCAATTTATAGAAAAGATTGTGGAAGAAATCTCACGTAAAATCAATAGGGTTCCTTTACATGTTTCTGAATATCCTGTTGGGTTAGAGTCTTGAGTGAAAGAAATAACCTCTCTCTTACAAATTGGGTCAAATGACAAGGTTGTTATGGTAGGAATTTGTGGAATGGGGGGACTGGGTAAAACAACAATAGCACGTGCTCTGTATAATTCAATTGCTGATAATTTTGAAGGTTTGTGCTTTCTCCACGATGTTAAAGAAAAATCAAAGAAACTTGGCCTAGAAAGAATTCAAGAGATAATACTTTCAAAGATTGTAGGAGTGGACATCAAAATACAAGATGTGAATGAAGGAATTCAAGTAATAAAAAAGAGATTCAAAGAAAAGAAAATTCTTTCGATTCTCGATAATGTTGAAAATCATGAGCAATTGAAAAAATTAGCTGGTGGTTCCAGTTGGTTTAGTGTTGGGAGTAGGATCATTATAACAACAAGGGATGAACAGTTGCTTGTAGCACATGGGGTTGAAAGTAGATACAACATGAAGGTTTTAAATGCTAAAGAATCTCTTGAATTGTTAAGCTGGAATGCTTTCAGAAATTGCCAAGTAGATCCACTTTACAAGGATGTCTTGAATCGTGCAATAACTTATGCACAAGGCCTTCCACTTGCCCTTGAAGTAATAAGCTCTAACTTGTGTGGAAAGACTATAAATGAATGGGAATCTGCACTTGACGCATATAAATTAAGTCTCCATAAAGACATTCAACAAGTATTGAGGGTGAGTTATGAGGACCTAGAAGAAGTTGAAAAAGAAATATTCCTTGATATTGCTTGTCTTTTCAATGGGGAAGAATTGGAATATGTCAAATATATGGTTGAAGCAGTTTATGACTCTAATAATTTAAGTTATTATATTGGAGTGTTGGTTGATGAATGCCTTATAAAGATTGGAAGTAGTAATTGTATTCAAATGCATGATTTGATACGAGATATGGGAAGAAAAATTGTTTGTGAAGAATCACCAAACAATCCAGGAGAACGAAGTAGATTATGGTTCCATCGAGATATTGTTAATGTTTTGGAACACAATACAGTAAGTAACACTAAGTGGGATGATTTATTTATTTATTACATGTTGCGTTGTAATTTTATTTATTTTCACAATATCTTGGTTGGCATATCCTTAGCTATGTGATTTATATTTATTTTCCTTGTTATATGTAGTTATTAACTCGTTTTTGTATGCATAGTTGTTAAGTCCTTTTGTTTCACTCATAAATTCAATGTATGGAATTTATTTAATGAATGAATGGGTTGAATTAGTTTTTGATAAGGTGAAATTCTTAGAATCGATTTTTAATGGTACATGAACTATGGGATTTTTAGAACTGATTTTATAGATTTAGCGTGAAATTTTTTCCCATTCAAATATATATATGTATGTGTGTGTATGTATAATGTATATATATGTGTGTTTGTATGTATTATTTTAAATGTTTAACTTTTATTTTCATCATATTTTTTAAAAACAAAGAGTTTTGTATATTATACAAAAATTTCCTTTTAAAAAATCATATAAAGTTATATAAATATCTCAGAAAGATTTTACATCATTCAAAAAAGTAAATATATAATTAGTAAATTAATCTTCAAGAAAAATTCAAAATTTTAAACCAAAGGCATAAAGTCACTGTCTGAAGTCAAGGTTTGATTCTTAAGAGGTTTACATGTATATATATTGAGGCTGAGCTGGAGATATTTTAGGCCCAGTTACTAGATTGCGGGATTTTTATGCTGAAGTATGTTACTATTTCAAATTTGTGGATTTTTTTTTTATCTATTATTGCATATGCTTCAAATTTCTAATATTTTCAAGATGACTTTCATTTGTTGTTCACTTGAAAGGGCACAAATAGAATTAGAATGATAGGCCATTACAATTGGTCGGAATGCATAGAAGTAAACTGGGACGGAGAAGCCTTCAAAAGTATGAAAGAGTTAAAAATTCTCATTTTTGAGAATGTGAAATTTTCAAAAGATCCCAAATATCTTCCTGAGAACTTAAAAGTGCTGAAGTGGAGACGAAATCCCTCTTCATATATTTGCCTCCTAATTTTAGTCCAAAGAAGCTTGTTGTACTCGATATTGAGTACAGTTGTTTGAGTTCATTGGAAACAATAATTAAGGCAAGATCCCTATCTTATAAACATTTTTAGTTAGCTATCTTGTACTTGATAATCTCATTCTTTTTATATTAAACTTTTTAGATGGTTTTGGTTATTTCAGACTTCGGACAATTTGGGCATTTTGAATCTTAAAGGTTGCGAATATGTTAAAGAGATACCTGATCTATCGAATCTCATAAATTTAAAGGAATCAAGCCTTATGGATTGCGAGAATTTGATTGAAATTCATGATTCAATTGGCTATTTACCAAAACTTGAGATCTTGAATGTAGAAAGTTGTGTCCGGCTGAAAACCTTCCCACGTGCCATCAAGTTACCCTCTCTTAGAGAACTCATTCTTTGTTATTGCTCAAGTCTGAAGTACTTTCCGGAAATACTTGAAAAAGTGAAAATAGAAGTGCTAATTTTATTTGGAACCGGAATAAAAAAATTGCCTTGGTCAATTTGCAATCTTTCTGAGCTTAGGCAGTTAAAAATTGATCAGGAAGAGTCAGTCATTGAGATCCCAAATAGCATTTTTCTATTGCCGGAAATAGAAAAGATCTCAGTGTATAGTACAGGGAAGGTGATATCATGTAATTCAAAGGAAGGACAAGAACATGCAATTTGGTCCAAGCAATGTCCCAACAGAGTTAAGTTTAAACTCCCAAGATGTAATATATCAGATGATGTCCTTAGAATTGATCTTAGTCGATTTATGAATGTGAGGTATTTGAACTTATCGGGTAATGATTTCACAATTTTACCGGCATGGATGAAAGAATGTCATCTTTTGGAGAGACTTGTGTTAAATGAGTGCAGGCATCTGAGAAAAGTTGAAGGGATTCCACCAAACATAAGACGTTTAGAAGCAACAAGAAACTGCGTGTCATTGAGTTTAGAGTCCAAAAGCAAAATATTGAGTGAGGTAATCAATTTTTCTCTTTGATTTTTAGTCCTTATTATATTCACAAAATATATCTATTGAGTTAGTGTATTTTGCTCAACACTTGTTTTGATCCACAGGAATTACATGGGGCTCCTGGAAGATACAATTATAATTCAGAAGAAGGAGCATACCGAATCGAACCGTGCTTTTTTTGTGTGCCGAGTAGAAGCATACCGAAGTGGTTTGATCACAGAAGCAATGGAGCTTCTATTTCTTTTTGGTTTCGTAACTCCTTCCTTCTACCTCTATGCCTTTGTCTTCTTGTATCAAAATTTTGTTCCTTTAATGTACGGGTGGACATCAATGAGGAACCAGCATTTCATTGTAGATTGCCGAGTTCATTATATGATAAGCCATCATATTATTTGGATGGTGATCATTTATTTGTGTGCGGTCCAGAAGAGGATCATATACTTGAGTTTGAGAGAAAACGAATTCATCTAGAAGATCGGTGGTATCATGCACAGGTTTGTGTACAATCATATAAAAGTGATGAAGCCAGGGTTATAGAAGGGATCGGGATGTATGTAATCAAACAACTTTGTGGGATGGAAAATATCACTTCTACAAATCCTTATCATCAAACATTGCATTCCACTTGGGGTAACCAAGGTAAGCCTATGAGCTCTTCCTCTATCACTACTAGTTTGAGTTTTTCAAATTAAATTGCATTATTCTCCAAATCACATATTGATTATAGTTTGTTGTCAATTCCACAACCTTTCGTAATATATTTATGTACATAAAAGCAGACTTCAGATGATGATTAATATCTATTTGAGTTTTCATCGGTTGATTGTTATAGTAAAATAAACAATATTTTGCTGAATTTTGCATGGTCAGATGTCTTTGGTGCATGATTTTATTATTTAAAATGATCATAAGATCCATTTGGCAATGTGAAAACAAAACTCTCTCTCTCTCACACACACACACAGATATATATATATATATATATATATATAAAGAGAGAGAGAGAGGCACATGATTACCATTAGAATCATTTGTAGAAATATTTCAGTCTGTATGTCATTACAGTTAAAACAATAACATAGGCATGCTATATATAACAATTAAGGAAATTTTATTTTCATTAATTCTCTGTAGAGAAGCCCTAATAGATACGATTTGGAACAAAAATAACTATTTGTCGTTCTTCAGTTGAACAAGTGGGTGCAAGGATGGAAGAAAAAGAAGCAGCAGTTAATAAAAAAAGAGGGTTGATGGGGGATGACAATTTTTCCTCAGTAAGTCCTTTTTTTTTTTTTTGGGGTTCTGTAAAACACTTGATATAGTGTTGTTGGTGGCTTTCCTTGTTCATTTATGACATTTAATTTGCAGAGTTCAACTACCTTTATATACACAAAGAGATCAAGAAATAGCCCAATCAATCTGAATGACTTCGACACAATCACATCTCAAGTCCCATTTGATCTAGCTTCAAACAGGTATTCCTTTTTATTAGAATAATAAAAGAAACTAAAACAACTAAAGTTTTAAAGAGAATTGATCTAGCTTCACTTTCAGGGTATATATATAATGAGATAAAGATACCACTATGGTCCTTATTATTATATCTTCAATTTGATCAAATCTGACATAACAAGAAATAAAAGTTAATGGATATAATATATATGTTTATTTAATTCACTTTTCAAAATTTACCTTTATTTAATAATGAGTATCCGAAAAAAAAAGAGAGAGATGTCATATTCTTTCTCTTCCCCCATATTTTCAATAGGGTTAAAATTGGAAGACAATTTAATGACTCTCGTGGTGTACTTATATTTAAGATTTTTTTTTTTTGTTTACAGATTAAAGTTATAATAAGGACAAGAGTGATAAGTGACACTAATAATAATCATATTAATAACAAATATAACCGGTTTCAAAGCTCTATTGAATTGATATATGTAACTGTAAATAATATTAATGAGTGAAGTGTCTCTCTTGATACTCTAGTTCTGAAGCATCCTTGTTAGAACTTGATATTTTTGCCACTTCACTGCCAATGTTGCCAAGGATGCAATACGCTTGCAGCACCTTCAGAAACCAAGGTATGTTCATAAAATAGCTACTAATATAAACATGTAATCCACCAATTTACCACCAAAAATATGCAAATCTCTATCTAATTATGAAACAAAAAAAAGTGTGACTAACAGGTAATAGTATTAAAGATGATGAGTGACTATCCTTGAGTCCTTGTAGGGAAACATTCCTTTATGACGTGTCAATCAATCCCCAAGGCAATAAGAGACATATATATGGATTTCATGATAGGGTACATAAGATTTTAAACAAATTAAAATCTTAATTGGTGTTTGGATTGCAGAACTTCAGCAACAAAAAGATGTAACTTCCACCACTGTTGAACGGGTTTCAAAAAGCTTTGAAGGCACTACAAAATCTAAAGGAAAGGAGATAGTAATCTATGATGACACCATAAATGAGTAATGACATGGCAATTTGTATTATATATTCTTATCATCAATTACAAAAACAATGTTATTTTATTTCTCTTTAATATTTTAATCTTTAATTTGTTAATTATGTGCTTAGTAGCAGTTTGTGTAAAAAATATATCCATGTATGTTACATTTTTCTCTCTATGAAATTAAATTATTTATCACTCTTCATTTCTAACTCCAAATTAAGGTTGTGTTTTGCAAAACCATGACCTAATGAAATCAAATTATCATCTCCTGGAATCGATTCGATGCCTTTCTACACCAGTTTAATTAGATATGTTGTTTTTGTTTGCTGTAGACTCAAAATAATGAAATATGACTAGTGTACCATACTTAATTTTGATTTCACCATTCCATTTTTCCATTTTTGCCCTGTTCTAGCTGACTTTTATTCACAAAGTCTGAAAAGTATTATCCTTCCCGGAAAACATAATTATAAAATATTAAATTTTATATATTATTTCTTATTATGGCCATTGAAAATTGGCAACATTATCTAAATGTTGCCGCAATAGAGAAAACATAATAATACCTTTTATGTCATCCCCACAGATTTAAACCTACTTATTTATTTCTTGTCATAACAATGTTCCTGAAATGCCAATTCGTCTAACATCACAAGAGAGGAACCCCGACTCTTGAAATGCCATTAAACCCTCTTAGTGTAATGAGTTCCTCTGGGTTTCCTAATATACCAAACCTCAATATTGAGTCTAATGCTTAAACTCATGAACCCATTCATTTAAGCATTATTAAAACCATTAAAGAGTGATTATAAAGTAAGCAATGCATTTAGGCTAAATTATAATTCCAATTCAATGACACCATTTAACAATATAGAAATCAGTAGAATCATAGAAAACAAAACAGATATATCACCTTACATATTAATGAGTATAAGTCCTCATTACAAATAACAAATCAGAAGAACTCAATCGAAATAAAACATAATTAAAATCATAGTCTCAATATATAAATAAATTCCTAAAACTAAGAATTCACGAATATAATGAGCTATGGGTAATTTAAACTCTCCCCTTTGAAGTATACATGAGCTCAAACCATCTCCAAATCATGAGCACAAAATTGGCTAGCCACTCATGAAAATAACTTCAAAAAGCATAATCACTCTGTGATTCAAATACCCAGCCATAAAATCACCAATTAGACCAATTAGTAATAAATCAAAGGAAAATCGTGGCTGAATATGAACCCAGAAAAATTCAGAGGAGCCACAGTTTGAACAAGAGAATTGATGGCAGTGAAGCTAAAGAGAAGGTTGCCAATGGTCTGGTGAGTGAAGAACGAAGGATGTAACATTATTAAAAAAAATTAATTAATTTTTTTTTGAAAAATAATAATTAAAAAAATTAAAAATTAAACGCTGCCACATTTGGAAGTGGCAGCGTCCTGCCACTAATTAATGATAGGAGGGGATGATCATTATCATTAAGTAAATATATATATATATATATATATATATATATATATATATATATATTTCTAATCCACCGCCTCAAGTTCTATTATATATATGTGTGGTGCTCAAATAGGTGTGAGTTAATTTGAAGAGTGTGGGTGAGAGGGAGCTGACCGGATTCTGGTCGGGAAAAAAAGGAGCTTATTTAAGGTATGTTATTTATTTTATTGGATCATTTAGGTAGTTAGATTAATTTCTTTTCAATAAACTTCCTCTATGAAAGTTGGTCTATTTATTTTTCTCTTTCTAAAGAGGATAGCATAGTATTGATTATTGAAAATTTTAGGATTAGACCATTGGTAAAATTCTGAGTTTTGATAATAGAAGGCTATATATATGTCAAGCATGATTAGTAAATAAATTTAATCGGTTAGTTTTACTAAATCATTGAACTACATGAGAGTATGAATTGGGATCTGAGATTTTAAATTAGAGGTTGGTGTGATTATGAGATTTGGAGATTTGTAAATAAATTAGGTTATACTTATAAAAGTTAATACAATGTTAAAAACTGAGGAATAGATAAATTGTTATATTATTTTAGGAAAACAAAAATGAGATAATAGTTTAATTAAATTTTTTTATTAAGATGTTAGTAATCAGTGTTAATTCTATTAACATATGATTATGTATTTATTTTTAAAGGGGACTAATTTCTCTCACGGTTAGTGTGCTGTCAAGAATTTGAGGTAATCACTTTCCAATTTATCTTTTATACTTGTTGAGGTAATTATAAGTGCATGCTTATATATATTTAAATGATATAAATATATTATAGTTTGTGTTACATATGAAAATGTATTCATGTGTGAGATATTTGTTGAAAGGTAAAATTTTAGTTAAGTGGGCTTAAACTGTTTATATTGTTATAATTAAAATTGTTTATTTTGAAATCATGGGAATTTATGCATGATGTTGAATATTGAACATAACTATGAATTGTTGATACTGAAAATTGTGATGCACTGCATATTGAGGTGTTCTGGGTTGAGATGAGACGTGATTATTGGAGATTGATTTCATACCACGTGGTATTGCCGCCACTGAGCGCACAGTGCATGGCCGGATATTGCCCTTGGTATCATCCAAATCCTTTGGCCGGGATTAGGGTTAGCCCTTGGGATAGTGACACCTTTCTATGTTCAAGAGAAAGGGAACCCATGGTCCGATATGAGTTTTGTAGCCTTTGGCCGGGCTACACTTCATCATTGAAGAGCTTGGAATAATTTCGTCATAGAGATTAAACCTATTATATTATAGCCTATGGGTTCTGTTAGAGGTTATAAGGAGGGTTGGGGGAGTTAAATGCATATCGAAAAATTTGAAATTTATTAATTTGTTTTTCGTGAATTATTCAAAATTATTGATATACAATGGATACTTAGTCCACTTAACTATCTTGTAATCATTCCATGTATACCTTTTAAATTGGATATGTGGTTATTGAGTCTTTGTAACTCACCCGGTCATTTTTATTTGTTTTCAGGCGAGAATACCAAGGGGAAGGAGACATCCAAGACTTGATCAAAGTTATCAATCTTGTATGTCTTATTTTGTTACATGAGCATAATTTGATCTATATTGCCAAACTTTAGGGCCTCTTTTGGTACGTTGCATATTTTGATTATTTCGCTGCATACTAGAGCTTATAACAGAAACAGTGACTATTGATATGAATTTTACTATGGAATGATTTATTTTGACTGGAATTAAGTACGTTTAGGTATAAAATAATTATTTAAATGGTAATTTTGGGAGGATGTTACATAGGACGTCCAACTCTCTCTAGTTCATGGCTTGAAACTCGGGCCTTTCTTTTGAGTGTTAGAAATAAATAAGTGCACATGTTGTAAATAAATAAATGTGACATTAGTTTGTCAGTTTTATTTTCGTTAAAGTGTTGTGCATCTAATTATATATAAATAGCCTGCATAGTTGTTGTATTAGACTTAGTGGTGTAAAACTCAATTTTATGAATATATGAAATATATTTTTTCTCTTCACTGGTGATTACTGGGTGCAAGGTTTTTAGGTCAAGTTAATTAACATGGTACCAAAGCCATTCTGAATCCTTATCGGCTTCTTTGCGTCACAGGACACTACGGCCCACAACTTAAGCTTTGGCCCAATATTGATCATCTTTATGTCCAACAAGCAAGATTCGTGCAGCACCCACCAAGTACACCCGACTCCTTTTTTGTTTTTTTGCGATACGAGCATCAACAAAAAGGAAGAGGGGATTTCTTGAAGATTCTTGAACCTAACCTCTCATTGCAACCTTACTCGATTTGATCTTTTCGTTTGGTTGTGCGATTCGAGTATTACCAGAGGGATTCTAATGAATCTTGGCCCCCTCGTTCTCGCATCATCCTTTTGTTGCATGATAATAGCACCGTGAAGGGTCCGTTCTTACTTCTCGACCCTAGCTCTCACGGCAACTACTGTTAAAGAACACTATCAATCCCCAGGCCCCTTGTTTACACCGTTTGTCGCTCACCTGAATTGTTGATATTTCTCATGGCAGACAAGGACCCACGCAAGTCGTCATCCCACACGGAAGATAAGGGGGTGTTGCCATCTTCAGAATCCATTCCATTTTCTCATCCCTTGTTCCTTCATCTGTCAGACACCCAAGGGGTTTCCATTATTCAGCAAATCCTCACAAGCACTGAGAGTTATACTATCTTGAGTAGAGCTATGCAGATTGCCCTGCTTGGGAAGCACAAACTTGGTCTGGTTGATGGCACTTGTTGAAAGGAAGACCAAGATCCGTCACTCTATGCTTAATGGGAAAGATGTAATGTTGTGGTCATCTCCTGGCTTCTAAATTCGATTTCCAAGGAATTGGCTAATGGTGTGATTTTCTTTCAAAATGCACACATGTCTGGAATGATATCAAAGAACACTTTGATAAAAAGAATGGGGCCATAATCTTCTCTCTGCATCATGAGCTCACTTAGCATCGTCAAGGTTTTGCCTTTGAATCTGTATATTTTTCAAAGCCCAAAGAATTATGGGAGGAGCAATCTGCACTTGTTACGCTTCCATTGTGCACCTGCAATACGTCAAAGGCCTATTCAGATTTAATGCAAGAGCAGAAGCTTCTACAATTTCTGATGGGATTAAATGAGTCTTATCATCAAGCTAGAGGGCAAACACTCCTGATGAATCCATTGTTGTCAATGAATGAGGTCTACTTTATGGTCATTCAGGATGAAACACAACGATCAATTTCTAACCATAGTCATCCAACAGAAGGGATAGCTGTGGTTGCCAGGTCTCGTGGTCGTGGAAGAGGAAGGGGTCGTGGTGATTCCTCTATTGAGTGTACACACTACTTAAAGAAGGGTCACCTTCGAGAGAATTGCTTTCAGTTAGTTGGATATCCATCTTGGTTTAAGGGAACTGCAAAACCAAGGGAGACGAAAGAATCAGGCCAATTGGGGATGGAGTCCATGGCTGAACCAGACCTCCACATGAATGCCACAAGCACAGTAGCTCCTTCATTCACTCAAGATCAGTATGAACGCCTCCTTCAAATTCTGCAGAAGGAAGTTGAGTCAACAGTTCATGCCTTAACTGGTATAGGTTTGGCTATCTCTCCTTCTGCACATTTAATTCATATTTGTTGGATTCTAGACTCAAGAGCTACTACTTATATGATAGGAGATCTTGCACTATTAGATAACTATAATTAGTATAATGGGCCTATTAATTCTATTAAAATTCTGGATGGCCAAAGAGTGCCCGTTACACACATAGGTTTAGTCAACATAGCTTCTAACATCAGGTTAAATGACGTGCTATATTCTCCCAAATTAAAATTCAATCTCAGCAATTTCTAAGCTTGGAAGAGAACTAGAATGTATGGCTTGTTTTTTTTTTCCTGATTTCTGTGTTATACAGGACCTTCAGGGTGGAAGGATGAGGCTGGCTAGTAGAATGGTAGATGGATTATACATTCTTAAAATTTAAAAAACCTCACATGTATTGAGTATTACACAGAAACATAGTGATAATACATACATACATACATACATACATACATAGCAACACCCTAAAATCATCTTATGTATGTTTGTGGCATAGGAGACTAGGCCATGCACTCTTTTCTGTAATGAAGCATTTGAGTTTTGTATTTGATGATACTTAATTAATGAATGATAAATGTGATATATGTGTTCAATCCAAGTAAAGTAAGTTTCCATTTTCATCTTCTTATATTAAGACTAATAAGTGCTTTAGACTTATACATTTAGACATATGGGGACCATATAGGACACCCGCTCATCAAAGATTTCAATATTTTCTAACTATAGTAGATGACTATTCGAGAGCTACTTGGATATTCTTGATGAGGCATAAGTCTAATTTATATGTTTATATTCGTAATTTTATTGTATATGTCATGACACAATTTAATGTTAAAGTTAAGAAGATAAGAAGTGATCATGGAAGTGAATTTATGAGTCATTCTTTTAAAACTCTTGTTCAAGAAAAGGGTATCATACAAGAAACTTCTTGTCCTTACACTCCTCAGCAAAATGGAGTTGTAAAATGTAAACATAGGACCATTATGTAAGTAACAAGAAGTTTAATGCTGCAATCTAACGTTCCAGTTCAATATTGGGGTGGGTGTGTAAAGGCTGCAACATATTTGGTCAATAGATTGCTTTCCAAGATCCTTGATTACCAAACACCATTTGAAAGGGTTTATAGGCAGCAATCAAACCTTAAGCACATAAGAGTTTTTGGGTCTATTGTGTATGCGACAGACCTTAAGGTACATGATAAGCTACAATCTCGCCTTATTCCTTGTGTTTTTTTAGGCTATCCTAAAAACCAAAAAGGTTATTTGCTATTGAATTTGAAAATTGATGTGATATTTGTGAGTCGACATATCCATAGCAGCAAAATGGAGTACACCCTACTTTAAAGGAGATGTTATGGTTCAAAGTAGAGCCTAGCTAAACACAAACTGAGTCATTAAAGGTTAATTAAGTATGGTACTACACAAGAAAAGGATGACCAATAGCCTTATAGGTCTAAGTCTAATATGTTTACAAGGTTATACACATGTGGTATGGACACTAAAAGTTAAATAAAATTAATGATTATTGTTGTGGGGGGAAAAAGTCTGAAATGTGGTTTTGAATATGAAGGGAAAAAGTTGACAACTTGATATGGGGTAATATTAAAACGTGTTAGTAAAGGAAAAATTCAAAAGGGCAATTAAGAAATTTAAGAAACAATCAAATCATTTCTAAAAATGATTACTTTATCAATTAAATATGAGCTGACTTAAATTAAGAAAATCATTAGGAAATATGAAGGAATAATCATTAATATTGTGTATTTATTTATTGATGGATCTGATTTGACCTTTTTTTCATTAGGGTATTACTGTACAAGTTTTCAAAAATATAGTTGATTGATTGATAATTTCTTTATTCTCTCTCTTATTCCCTATCTCCTCATAAATAAGGGTATTTTAGTAAAAAAAAACGATTATAGTTTTGACACATTTATTAGTTTTAACAAACGTTTTGAACTGCAAGATTCGGTTAAATGTTTTTTATATAAAAAAAAATGGAGGGAGTATGTGGTTATTTGGGAAACAAAAAGAAAAAACTTTTTTAAGCATTTTTTCATAAGCCAAGACAAAATTTCTCTTACATACTTAGGTTAAGGTGAAAATTTGCTCTGAAAGTTTCAGCTGATGAGCAATGTCGCCCTAAAAGTTTTTTCAAATTCATTTTCACCTTGAAAGTTTTAAAATGTAGCAATGTTGTGTCATACAATTAAAAAATTAATGTTGACATTTACAAAATTGATATTGTTTGTTAAGTTTTTAAAGGAAAATGATAACATTGCTCTATTTTAAAACTTCCGGGACAATATTAAATCATAAAAACTTCAGGAATAACATTGCTACTTAGCAAAATTTTTTAGAGCAAATCTACAAATTAACCCTACATACTTATATACCTTGAATATTATAAAAGCACTTCTAAATAATTAAATGAGGAAATATATTTTATCCAATTTCTTTAAAAAATGATAAAATTATTTTAATTTGATGGATTTTTTTATTTGAATTTATTTTTTATAGTATTACATGAAACATTAATTAAAAGAGGACATTATTGTCATTGTAAATATTCAGCATTTTTTCTCCTTCCTCTTTTCTCCTCGGCATTCAAACATAAGGAGGGATAATATTATCTCTCTACTTTTCCCCCTCCATTTCCCTCCCCATCTATTTTCTCTTCTCCTAATTTTTCTTTCCATACAAACATAATATTCATCTCATTAATTATGTTTTAAAATTCAATAACTTTTATACTTTATACCTATTTAATAGAGACTCAATTCAAAGTATAAAGTGAACACAATACCTTTGGGCTCTTTAATATAAGACTTTTTTTTACTTAATTTGATTAGATTAAAAAATTTACTTAAGTTTTTTTATATAGTAGGTATTTTTTAAAATATCTTAGTTATCTTTATTAATTTTCTTATTCATTCTTTTTATTAATTGATTATTGTTTATAGAACATCAACATGGGTAAATATATTAGAAAAATATTAACAAATAAGTCTTATATTTAAGATGAAAATCAACTCTCTAAATATGTCCTATATTAAGTACCAACAGGAGCAATGAATAGAAGGTAATTAAAATTGTATATTTATGTGGGAAAAAAAGTGCAAATTTAATGACGTAACTTGCCCATGATTCGTATTGAACAACTCTGATAAGAAATCACGAGTAACGTGAAGACAGGCCTGATATAAGCAAATTCAACATTTGGTTTGACGATATAAATAACAGAGATACTGACATAACATTGCATGAAACGACTCAATTACATATGATAAATTACTGAAACGACACTTTGATTTATTGACCGTGCTTATAGAACAACATGAAGAACGATACAGTTCATTTTCAAACTCACAAGTAATGACACCCGTGGAAGGATAGACTTGGGCAGTTTAATTTCTTCAGTCTTTTATTTCATAAGCCAGAGGCTCTCGCTTAAGCAATTTTAGTGAGAGATATAACAAAGAGAGGATCCTCCAATTTGGGCAAGGGGAAATTTACCAAAAATCTTTTTGAAAAAAATTACAAAAACG
Organism: Acacia confusa; assembly: GCA_037074495.1. Classification (NCBI taxonomy): domain Eukaryota; kingdom Viridiplantae; phylum Streptophyta; class Magnoliopsida; order Fabales; family Fabaceae; genus Acacia; species Acacia confusa. The sequence continues at coordinate 36,315,595 of CM073502.1, read as the reverse complement.
AGGCACTAGTCCAACTATTTGTCAAACTAATACAGTCAGTAACATCACCTAACACGATGCTACTAGTGGTGTTGTGTGGCGTGATGCCACTGCATAAGTGGTGTCAGTACCATTGACGCCACCCTGCTGCAAACTTAAAAAAAATTAAAATTAAAAGTTGCTACAATTGTAGCAGCGCAGGGGTGTGCTTTGTTCGCGCCCCTTTTTTTAACTTTAATAAAAAAAATTAAAATAAAGTTGCTGCAATTGCAGCGTGAGACACGCTGCAATTGTAGCAGCACAGGGGCGTGCTATTTTCACACCCCTGCTGTAACTTTTATTAAAAAATATATATATGAATAATTGCCTACCTCCTAAATTAAACACATATAACACACAAATTCACACACACATACATATCTGGAGAAAGAGAGGGAGAGACAAGAGAGTAGTAACGTGGGGAAAGAAGAGGAGGGGAATAGAAGAGTTGGAAATTATTTTAAGATATGTTATTTATTTTATAAGATTATTTAAGTAGCTAAACTAGTTTCTTTTCAACAAATGTTCTTAATAAAAGTTATTGTTTATATTTTTGTCTTTCTAATAATGTTGGTTAGTAAAAAATTTAGAGTTAGAATTGTGGGGAAGTTTTGAGTTTTGACAATAGAAGACTGTATTTATATAGTGAATGATTAATAGTAAATTTTAAGCGGTTTAGATTTATTATTTGTTTGTTGGAGAAATTTAAAACTAATTTTTCTATTTAAAAAGTTTAAGATTTTTGTATTATAGGATATTTTTACCGATTAAATGTTGTGTAAATAGTTTATTTGGGTTAATAGAGATATTATGGAAATTTTAATCGGCTTCGTTTTCATATTTGAGGACTGATTTGTCATTTCTGAAATTGGAGGAATGATTTGTCATTTTTGAATTCGAGGACTGATTTGCCATTTCTGAAATTTTATGACTGATTTGTCATTTCTAAAATTTGAGGACTGATTTGTCATTTTTGAAATTTGAGGACTGATTTGTATTTTGAAGTTTGAAGACTAAAATGTCATTCTTAAATTTAAAGGACAAAAATATTATTTTTCAGTTTTTATTATATAATACATAATTATTTGTTTTGTATGTCAATTAAAAACCTTAAGATAGATGACTAAATATTTAATATTTTGTGAATTAATAATTTGATATATAAGTTGTAAAATATTATTATTAACTAAATGTAATTAAAGAAATATGTTACACTGACAATTAGTTAATTACTAAAAATATTTTGTGAAATATGTTGTACATTATTAAGTAGTACATATAGGCTCGGGCTTGAGCCTTTATAAGGCCTGGTCGAGGTTGAAGCTTTTTTAAAGGCCTCATATTATAGGTTTTAAAAGTCATAACTAATTAATATAAGAATAGATATAGTACTATAATTAACAAATTATACTTGAATTTAGAATATAAGAATGAAAAAAATTAACTATTTTGTTATATATATATATATATATATATATATATATATATATATATATATATATATATACATACACACGATATAATATAATTATATTTGTTTAATATATAAACATGTCAGGCTTGAAGGCTTATAGGTCAGACCTTAACAAAAAAGGCCTGGCCTATTTACACATTTAGGCCTTCAAATAGGTCTTGCCTTGGCCTTTTTAACAAACAGGCTAAACTATATCAGGCCCTAAACAGGCTAGGCCATAGGCCGCCTGATAAGGACCTGGCCTATTTCCACCCTTAAGTTCATTAGAGAAAAACACCAAAGTAGCATGGGAAAATTAAATAAAAAACAAGAATTCAATATATATAATAATATTGAATTTTATTTATTATATTATTAATTTTTATTTTTTGATTATTATATAATATTGAATTTTATTTATTTATTTATTTTTAGAGAATAAATAATTAGTGACTTAATAATGTGTTGTGTGAGGGTAAATTTTTATTAGTCAAATGTATCATCAACACGCCCACAAAATTTAGCTCGGCCTCAAAGAGTAAGGAGTTCTTAATGAGGAAATGCAACGATCACACCAATCACAAGTTGTGTGGAACACATGAGATTGTGATGCTTTGAGGGTTGGGCGAGCCTCACAGTGATCTTCGGGAGATGTCCATGACCCATATCACATCCCACTAGAGTTGCAGGAGCACCTTATTCGGGCAGATTTTTGTCATGTGTCTCACATGAAGAGACTCCCGATATGTTTTTTTCTCTATGTAATTAATTATATGAATTTAGTTGTTTGTACATGATATAGATAATATAGACCATTACATATTTATTCTCTACTTTTATGTTAGTGCAGATTGACAAAGACCTTATTTCTGCTTTGGTTGAAAGGTGGAGATCGGAGACTCACACTTTCCATATACCGGTTGGTGAGATGACCATTACTCTATAGGATGTAGAGGGCATTTTATGTTTGTCTATTAGAGTAGTTTCCGGTAGGACGCATGGCAATTGGGTAGCAGTCATGCAGGAATACATGGGTCAGACTCCACTCCTAGCTGCTTTGATTGGCGGAAACATCAGGATGAGTTGGTTTAACGCTCATAGGGACACTAGGAGGAGCACTTAGCTATTGTTCAGGGTCAGCTTTGATACACATGTGCTTACCTCATACGCCTATTTGGTGGATTTTTGTTGTGTGGCTAGTCTAGCTCAGAGGTACCTTGCCGATATATACAATTACTGGGCGATGGCCTTACGGAGACTGCTACATACAGCTGGGGGTTTGTTGTACTTGCTATACTGTTTCACGAGCTATGCCAGGCCACGTCAGCTTCAGCCAAAGACATTGGGTTGTTTGTTGTTATTGCAGATATGGGCATGGTTCAGATTTCTTACCATATCATTTCCCATTCCACCGCCCAGTGACGAAGGCGATCATTACGGATGCAGGTATGGAAGTAGCATGATATAATGAATATTTTGATTGATTGTAATAGTTAATCGATTACGTTCTTATTTGCAGGTCGTTTCACTAATGTTATTGAGTTACATATTGCATGTTCAATAGTGTAAACGTGCGGTTATTGCACTGTGACCTAAAGACATACCGAGTAGAGCTTGACCAGATGGGTTGTGACGATGTATGTATAATAAATTTGAGATTACGAAAAAACAGAAAGGGTAAACTAATTCGTGTTATATGTGTGACCATTTGTTTACATGTATAGGTGAATTGGAAGCCATATAAGGACGTCGGGTATGAGTTGATGGGTGCAGATGTTGACATGCAAACATGTGGAGGGTGGTGACACCCATACTTGCTTTCCACATTGTCGAGATGCACCAGCCCTTTCCTTGGTACATGTAGCAATTTGGCATGCAGCAACACATCCCTAACGCTGCTGCACAACTTGAAGGTCCACACAATCTTACCTTACGTGGTAAGATGATTGAAGATTGGGAGGTGAAGCTGGAAGAATTTATTCAATATTGGGACACGTGACATATGCGCATCCTGACTACAGATCCATCGGAGGGGCCGATTTCCCTAAACTCGGAGTATATGACTTGGTTCTTCACCTACACTCGACGGTTTATGACGAGGCAGGTGGCAAAGATCGGGCACGTGGTACGTATTGATCTTGCTTCCATTTTTTATGCTATATATTTCATCTTATTATCCAAACTTATTTCAATAATGTTATTTATTTTATTGGATAACTGCAAATAGATGGTGTAGAGTGGATTTGGTTGATGAATTCTCCACAGTTTGATGCTGACTTCAATAAGAGGCAAGTTCAGGCAGGTTGTGACCAGTTACTTAGAGCACTTAGAGAGTTTGTACGAGTTGCCGAGTCTAGCCCCAGTGCATCAACGAGAGTCTTAGCTGGTATACCCGATCCCGCTTTAGAGGTCCTGCCCCGTGCGAGGGAGGGACGGGGACTCGATAAACGACAACCGCGTAATACAATGCAGGCATATGAGATACCTCAGCCTGGTCCACGTGGCGGAGGTGTATACAGACCAACCGTAGGGCCTAATATGACCTATACGTTCTGTGGTACCTAAAGTAGTTATCAAGGTAGATGTCAGAACAGGGGCCTCCAGAGATGCCAGTACAGGTACCTCTAAAGATATATGCTTCGATGCCTTATTACCATAGCCAGAGATGATGTTTGCTCCACAGACGTAGGTTCCTTACACATATCAGTGGCCATCACAAAGTTCCCAGATCGGTTTTACTAGATTCAGTGCCTATCAACGGCTATATGGACAGGGTTTTACTAGCTTCAATGCATTTCGTCATTATAATCATGGACAGGATTGCAGTGTGCAGGGAGCACGAGCATGAGTGATATGGGATATCGATCTGAGCTATGAGGGTATATGCTAAGTGATATGTCAGGATTTAGTTGGAGTCCATACCAGTCAGGTCACCATACAAGCGATAATGGAGGTGACCATACCGATGACTTCATATGAGCAACTGTTAAGGATTTCGATGTTAGCCACAATCCTGATGCACAGTATAGACTTGATGGTTTGTGTAGGAACCCTGAGCATGATGCGTGTTCAAGACTGTGGCCTACGTATACTCCACCTTGAGCGTGTTGCGCTTCGGAGACAGACGTTGTTTTCTATTATGTTATATTTGCTACTTAATTTGAGCATGAATGATATATCTTAATATATAAAGTTGGATCACTTTTTCTGCAAGAATTAAATTCGTATGATTATTAGAATAAAAAATGTATTTATTTATTTTCTTAAAAATGAATTTATTTTAATTAAAATAAAATAATGAATGTCGATTAAATATTTGGTCCAATCAAAGGCTCATGTATCACTACATTAATTAAGTATTTGCACATTTTGCACTCATTTACACTCAATACTAACAAAATAAACTGATTTTTTTAAAATATTATTGTATTTAATCAGCTACATGCCTCGTAGGACATGCATACTTATTATGCCCATCTTGTTTACATATAGTACATCTAGTTTGACTGGAGCTAGGTTGGACCTCCACCTCATCCATTTCATTGCGAATGCGGGTAGATTTAGGGCACCCCATACCACGCAATTTTAATTCATCGGGGATAATCTTCATTCCGGGAGCGGGCGGTATTCCATGTTCATTACCAATTAGCTGAAATGATGAAGAGTAAACTTGCATAATATATTGGACTGAGAATATTGGATCCACATACTGTTGAGCATTATGAGGTATAGCCGAACATGCAGCAATTACATGACTATATGGGAATTTGAATGCCTGAAACTTCCCACACTGGCATTTCCCCTCGATCAAGTTCACCGAGTATGTATCGCCTTGATCATCAACTTCAAATGTTGTGCGCACCACATTGAACTCCTAAACACACATCAATGTTGCTCGCTCTCCATTCTTTGTCATGGCTTCTCCAATAGCATTCGAAAAATGCTTTTTGGCCATTGCATCTTGTTGTGCTTTGGTCCCTCTTTTCACCTAGTAACGAACAAGTCGATTATAGGTGCATTTCACCAACGATGTTATTGGTATGTTCCTAGCTCTCCGAAAAACCTTATTGATTGATTCGAACAGATTGGTTGTCATATGCCCGAATCTCCATCCGTCATCATCATAACTCTGACATCATTTCTCTTTTGGAATTCTCTCAATCCATGCAACAACTTCACTACTGTGACTGCAGAACTAGTCATACAAAGAATCGAAGTGTATTTTGCTTGGCACATATGCTATAAAAAATACAGAAAGACACAATGTTATTGGGGTCTAGTAAAGGAGAATATAAAAGTCATTGCACATCACTAGGAGTATATTACCTAGCCTCGTTAAGTTTTTCTTCAACTCCTGATCCTTGAAGCGGGTAGCAAAATTGCTCGCAGCACAACGAATGCAAAACACATGGTACGCATGAGGAAGTTGCCAACTAATTGCCTCATTCCTGACTGCTGATATTATGCTTTGTGACGATCAGAAATGAGACACAGACCAACCTTATTGGTAACATACAAGCATATGCTAGGCAAAAAATACTCCCATGCTTCCTTTGTTTCACCTTCAACAATTGTAAAAGCAATCAGCAGGATATCATTATTTCGATCTTAGGCGGTGGCTATCAATAATGTCCCTTTATACTTATCGTATAAATATGTACCATCCACTTGTATGACTGGTTTGCACCAGTTGAACGCCTCACAACATTGATCGAAGGTCCAAAAGGTACGTTGAAAAACCCAAACCCCATTAACAACCTACCGGTCAACAATATACGGTCCATGTTGAATATCATAAATATCTCTCAGGGAAAATAAACACATGTACTCAAACCATCTTGGCAAGAACACATATAACTCGTCCTAATCATCGTAAATCTTAGCTATTGCCTTTTGTTTTGCCTTCCATGCCTTCATGTAAGAAATATGATAACCAAACATTCCGGTCACCCTTTCTTGTATCATGGCCACAGCTACCAAAGGTGTTTCCTTAACTATGTATGCAAAACCAATCACAAAAATTGTACACTAGGAATGTTATTTATGTTCACTGACAAACAAAAAAAAATCACTTTAGGACAAACAGTATTGTGCATCGTACCTTTTATGGCCTCAAAAATAATTTCAGAATCAAGTTGTTTGTGATCCTGGGAAAGAATTGTGCTCATACAACTATGATTTCCAACCCATTTAGTCACCACCCAAGTGTTTCCATTCTTCGGTTTAATTGCTCTTACTCTCCAAACGCAACCTTGTTCATGATTTCGACATTTCATTAAGAACTTGGTTGTAGTACTCTCAACCACTGCAGCTTCATGATGTTCCTTCATGCAATAATGTTTTATTGCGGCCTGCACATCATTCTTGGACCTGAATTCTTGTTTCACATATAATCTATCTCCTCTTGCTCGCGGACCCCGGCCCAAGCCTTCAATATCCAATATATCTTCATGCGGGTAATCTTTATGAAAATCCTCATAATGCGGAATCTCATTCCAAAATGGTGTAATATATGCATATTCACAAATAATATAGTTTATGTGAAAACATGTTAACTAATATATATATATATATATATATATATATATATGTATATATATATATATGTATATATATATATATATATATAATAATACAGCTCCATAACTAACTTGATGATTGTAACATACTGGTCTGCTATGGCATACCGTAACTAACCTTTCAATCGATTATTTATCCTATTTTGCTTCATTCTTGGATTCGGTTTTACAGATCTATTTTTCTTTGTCACTAATTTCATTTTCTTTCTAATAAATCTTCCATGGCAACTACACAAACGACCTCATCTTCTCTTGCCGGTAATAATGTCGGAGATTCAATTAATCCTTCTTCTGATTCCATTCAGAATATCGAAAATCCCTATTACCTTCACCCCAAACAAAAATCCCTCTTTGATCTTGGTTTTACTAGTTCTCTCAGGTCCAAACTACCATTCTTGGGAAAGAGCAATGAGAATAGCTCTCATGTCCAAGAATAAGACCTGCTCCATCGATTCTTCTTCACCTATTCCAGCAAAGACAGATTTTCTCTATTCTGTCTGGGAAAGGTCCTATATAATGGTACTCTCATGGATCACACATTCTCTTGCTCTGAATTTGGCCCAGAGTATCCTATGGATTGACAGAGCTTCTAATGTTTGGGAGGATTTGAGAAACTGTTTTTCTCATAACGATATCTTCCGGTTAGCCAATTTACAAGAGGAGATTCAGAGCATGAAACAAGTCGACCTATCATTAAGTGACTATTTTACTAAACTTAAGATTCTTTGGAATGAGTTTTTAGTTATTCGTCCTGTTCTGTCATGTTCATGTAGTCCACGTTGTCATTGTGGTCTTGTTGATTTGTATAGAAAGCATCTGGATCAAGATTATGTAATACGTTTTTTTAAAGGGATTGAGTGATAAATTTACCACTGTTAAGTCACAAATTATGCTCTTAGATCCTTTACCAAATATTAATAGAGTTTTCTCCTTAGTAACTCAGCAAGAGCGAGAGTTAGGATTTTCGTCTGTTGAAGCTGTTGCCCTATTTAATAAATCCTCTATGCCTCGTTCTGGGAATCAAGCTGGTTATAAGTCCAATTCATCTGGTATAGGAAAATAATGTACTTATTGTGGGAAACCTAGGCATACAGAGGCAACATGTTACAGGAAACATGGTTTTCCTCCAGGACTTCGTAATGCTTCTATAAATGTTGTTGCTACTGACTCTGTTTCAATTGCAAATACTTCATTGAGCCCAATAAGACTATGAATTAGTCCTACAACTTCACCCTTAAACAATACCAAAGGTTGCTTGCTCTAGTTCAGGCTGATAATCAATCTACACAACCCTCTATTTCGGTCAACAATGTCACAGCAGTTGGTATGGATTAGTCTAATGTTCCTCATTTATTTTCCAAATCATATACGCTCACATCTTGGCTTATTTGCTTCTTACAAATCCATACCACCTATCTCTGTTAATCTTCCAGATGGGACAAAGGTCTTTGCTAGACATAGTGGCACTGTTCAATTTTTTGATTACTTCTTCATTCATAATGTTTTGTTCGTTCCAACTTTTCAATCTAATCTCATTTCAGTTTCCAAATTGACTCAGTGCTTGTCTTGTGATGTTTCCTTTCAAAAATCTCACTGCCTCGGATACCATAGTGTGAAAGCAAGAATAGAAATGAAAATGAATTGTATTCAATTAATTCATTTGAAAGTATACATATGGTCTATTTATAATAGACTAAGGACCTAATGCTATTACAGGAAATAATCCAACTAGGTTAGTTTTACTCTAACAAACTCCTAACCTATTCATAGTAAATAAACAAACTGAACAATTACACACAAAATGAATAATTACAAGTAAATGGTTACTTATACTCTAATACCCCCTTAAGCTGGAGCATATATATCAATCATGCCTAGCTTGGAAAGGAGTATACAAAAAGATGTAAGAGCAAGAGGTTTAGTGAAGATGTTTGCCAACTGATCTTGAGATTTAATTGGAAGCAAATGAATCAATCCCTTCTGTAGCTTTTCATGGACAATGTGGCAATCTATATCAAGGTGTTTTGTGCGCTCATGAAAGGTAGGGTTAGCAACAATATGGCATGCAAACTGATTGTCACAGTATAAAGAAGTAGGGGAATCAGTTTAAATACCAAAATCTCTTACAAATAAGACAACTATTGAAGCTCACAAGTTGTACTGGCTAAAGCCCTATATTCAGCTTCAGAAGAGGATGTGGATACAATGTGTTGTTTCTTAGATCTCCAGGTAATTAAAGCTTAATCCAAAAAAACAATAATTGAGCGTTGAGTATCAAGGCAACCGGCCCAATCAAAATCACTAAAAGCAGACAATTTCATATTAGATGTGATAGGAAAAAATAGTCCACGACTAAGGGCAGATTTAAGATACTGAAGCCCTCTATGTAAAGCCTTAAGATGAAGGTCTGTAGGATGCTGAACAAATTAACTAAGTTGCTGAACAACAAAAGAAATATTTGGCCTAGTGTTAGCAAGATAAAGCAAGCGGCCAACCAAAGTCCTATACATAGAACCAGCCCAAGACTTGGCAGGGAATGGGATCATGATTCTGAACAGGAATAGATAAGATGGACAAGAGGAAAGCAAGGCCAAGAAGCCTTCAGGATAGACTCCTCCCTCTCTACGTGGGAGCAGATGTTCTCATCACTGATCCACTGGTTGCTGAGTAGTACATGTTAGCTCTTCAACGACTTGGTGTTAATCTTTCTTATCACAAGTCGTTGGTGTCGTTAACCCAGATTCAGCAGATAGTTTCAGATCTCTAGCCATAAGAGTTTGTTAGAGTTTGTTAGTTTTACTCTAGCAAACTCCTAACCTATTTACAGTAAATAAACAGACTGAACAATTACACACAAAATGAATAATTACAAGTAAATGGTTACTTATACTCTAATAGTACTCATAATATAAAGTTGGCTTGAAATAAACACACAATAATACATGTGTAATTCCTAGTTTATATGTTCTCAAAGAGGTCGATACATGATGAAATAAAAGCATGATATAAAGCAAAAAATGACATAACTTGACAAGACTAAAAAATATGCATTGTAACATAAAATAAAAGCATGATATAAACCAAAATTGTCATGACTTGACATTTTTAAATTTATTTTAGTAAAGTATCAAAGATACTTTATTTAAAGTTAGACTAGACTTAAAGTAAAATTAGCTTGGACTATTTGGAAAGTTAAAGAGTCTCGTAGAGTTTGTTATCATCTTGTTATCACTTGTAGATAATTCTTGATTATGCAAGAAGATCGGGATATCTTTTTTCTTCTTTTCTAATCCTTTTCCTCTTTATTACACATGATCAAGTTGATATTTAAAATCTTTGATTCATATATTACTCTGTAAGGATATCTATCAAAGTACTGTTTCTTCATCGTATGGATCTTGAGAGTGTTGGGGAAATTAAATAGCTGCATTAGTTTAAAGTCAGTCATGTCTTAAAACTGTGTAGCTCATGGTTGTATGAGTCTTAAAGTGAGTTGAGCCTAGTCATGACAAGAAAATGTAGACGACCTAGAAGATGAGGATGAGTACCAGTTTCCAGAAACATCTATTTCTTGCATGAGTAGTTCTCCTTAAATGAAAAAATATTATATTTTAATATATTAATATTGGCTACTACGTTTTTCTTTGAGAAAATTCCATTAAAATACTTTTAAAATTGGTAACCCACATAGGTGATCTGAACTAATCGCATAATGGTCCAGAAGCACCAATCATGAATTTTAAAATGTTGTTAATTTATTTATATGCCATTTTTGGTTTTGTCTCTCTCCCTTCTCGCTCATCTCCAAGTCCGCTCGTGGAAGAACTTAGGCTTAACGGAAGCCATCGTTGCTTCATCTCGTCTTCTTTATCTCCTACACATTGATGCTCCCCAAATCCATCTCCACTGCCTTCACTTCTGTGTCTCTTTTCTCTATCCAAGTGTCTTGAAGCCTTCTAGAAATTCAACATTCCCACACCAGTAACAAATTCAGTCCTTTGTAGGTGAGTTCAAAGTTGGCGGGATTGGTAATTTGAAGAGTAAAAGGAAAAAAGATGAAAAAGAAAGTTGTTCACAATATCTTCAAATACTCAAGTCAGGATTAGAATGACTTTTATAATATTATAATTTGACTTTATCTCAATATACACTAAAAAAACAAAAGCTACAATTTTAATCATGTTGTGTTATATGTGTATCATCAAATGGTGTGATGGTGAGAGTGTTTATAGATTATGAAGTGATGTCTACACATCTTCAATTAAAAAGTCATAACCATGTGTTAAATTCATGAACTCCATATGTTAATTCATGAACCAACTTAAAGTAAATAACTAATGACTATTTAAAATAATTTTTCATGAAGAGTAACACCATTTTAGTATGTAGAGATAAACAATACAATCTTTCACCAAGTAGTGGTCAACATACCTTTGGTTATAACTTTTCATGTATGTTTTTAGGAATTAAAGAGACTGACCTTGGTGACAGGGGAAAAATTACATTACTAAATAGTTTAGAGTACTAGATGCTCCTCAAGAAATATTTTGAGGTGTTAGGTGCACCTTAAATATGTTTATTATTTTCTTTTTATGTGATGAAGAGTTTTCCCTTTTGAGGCTTAATACATAAAGGGTGAAAATGGAGCAAATCACCAGGAGGGGGGATGAATTGGGGATTTTGAAACTTCTTTTTTGGATTGCTTTGGTTTTTGAAACTGGGTAAAGCTATTAAGAGCATTGAGAAGGAAAGCTTGACACACAGAATTTATAATGGATCGGTCCAATCTTTGACCTACGTTCAGTCCCCAGTCTCACTGGGATTTTTCACTAATCCAATCAATTACACACTCTGTAACTCAAGAGTAATTCTCTCACTAGAATCTACTCCCCCTTACAAGTTGTAATCAATATCTCAATCTCCAAGTCCCCCGACTTGAGATTCTTTACAATGAATGATTTTACAATCAGATAAAACTCTCACTAAGAGTGGATAGATAAACATTGAAGAACAGAGTATCAAAAGATACTTTACAAGTGAAAAACTAAAATAGTAGTTGTGAAACTTGAATGTAATACGTTTTCAGTAGCCTTGGTTGTGGAAAAGAATTGAATGCAACTCTATTTATACAAAGGGAGTGTTAAATGACCGTTGAAATCTTGATTCTGACTGTTGGTGCATTAATCCAACTGTTGGGGCACTTTGGTCTCTTCTCTCTCTACTCTTCAGTTAATTATGTGTTCAGAGGATAAATGTTGACTTCCCTTGAGTTTTGTCCATTGGAATGTCAAAGACTAGTTTAGATAGGAAGCATTTATCCATTTTGCATCGTGCATATGTTGTTTGTTCAGAATATAGCAAGCTATCTGTACTTTTCATTAAATGCTCTGACATGCTTTTTCACTTGTGTTGAACCAGCGCTTTTAATTCTTCTGAATCATCTCTAAAACAACTGAAATTCACTAGCAAACACTTTAAACTTTTCTAGAGATGTTGATGAATGATAATAAGCAACATATAGATCTAACACACATCTTTTCGCAGATTTAGATCATTCACATTTTGAATTCTGTGATATAGACTCGAGTCAGTTCATCAAGACTCGAGTTTGTAGTTCACACTTAAAAGTATAAACTCGAGTTATATCTGTTTGACTCGAGTTTTCTTCATATAGAGAGGAACATCGCGATTTGAACTCCCAAACATGTTTTGTGTTGAGTCCAAACTTGAGTCATTAAGCGACTAACTCAAGTTTTGGACACTTAAGATAAAAATACATTTTTAAAGTCCAAAAGCTCAAAAATAGAGTTTTCATACAAAACCAGAGTTTTTAGATGGTGTAAAGAAAGTGATGTTCTCTGTAAAGCATTAACTCGAGTTTCCACAAAAACTTAGGAAAACTGGAAGACTCTCTGTATTGTTCAAACCGGAGTCTGAGTCCAAACTCGAGTCATTAAGTGACTAACTCGAGTTTTGGACACTTAAAATAAAAATACATTTTTAAAGTCCAAAAGCTCAAAAATATAGTTTTCATAAAAAATCAGAGTTTTCAGATGGTGTAAAGAGAGTGATGTTCTCTGTGAAGCATTAACTCAAGTTTGCATGGTTAACTCGAGTTTCCACAAAAACTTAGGAAAACTAAAAGACTCTTTGTATTGTTCAAACCGGAGTTTTCATTTCAAAACTTAAGTTTTCAAAACCATAGAGATATGTGTTATTCTTTGTGAATTCTAAACTTGAGTTTGTGAAGACCAAACTTGAGTTTTCTCAATGGAGAAAACTTTGTAAAATATTCAAGCAAATCCAGACTGGAGTTTCCAAAATTATAACTCAAGTTTTCACAAGCTTAATATGCTATATCTTTCTGTATGTGATAAAACTCGAGTTTTCTCACTACTTGGAAAAAACTAAAGTTTCTTGATTTGTCAAACCGGAGTTTGCTTAACTAAACTCTGGTTTGCTTTGTCTTTAAAAAACTTAGTGACTCTCTCTTTGTTACTGAAACTCAAGTTTTCAAATCTTGACTCGAGTTTGTCTTTGCTTAAAAAACTTAAGTTGCTCTGTGTTTAAACCAAACTTGAGTTTTCTAACCAAAACTTGAGTTTTTCTTTGACAGTGAGCTTTATCTTCTTTTCAAAGACAAACATTAATTTAAGTTTACAATTGTCAGTTATCATAAAAACCTATAAAGAACTAACAAAGGGTTTTTACCTCTTCCAGTAAATGTTCTTCTCAAGATTAGTCTCCTCCTTATGAAGGTGATACACCTTATCATATCAATTAACAACTTGTTGGTAAATATGGATATCACTAGCACCAAAAACAGGCTTTAACACTGCTTCATTTGGACCAGAGTATTGACGCTCTAATATCAAAAGTATGACTGGTGGCATTTTTATAAATATCAAGAACTTCTTGGACTGGATCCTTTATTCATAGGTCTAAAATATATTATTTAGACTGATTTCCAAAACAACCGGTCTTAAACATATTAAAAGAATTGAATTATCAATTAATTTTTATAGAAATCTCATACGTGGACTTAAATAGTGTCTGGTCCAAAATATAAGGAAAAATTTAAATATAAAATCTGTTAATTTTAAGACTGGATATATTTAGAAGCTGGTCTTAAAAGTTTGACAGACTAGACGTAAATAGTAGTTGGTACAAAAGATAAGAGAATTACTTTTAAGATCGGATTTAATAAGAACTAGTCTTAAAGTTTAACTTTTAAGACCGCTTCTAAATATATCTAGTCTTAAAATTACAGCGACAAAAAGGAACTATATCTTCTTTTCTTCACGCCAAAACCTGAAGTTTCTCTTTTTAAACCTCTCTTCCTGTTGCAAAACCTCTCTTCTTACCACCACCATCATCCTTTGTTACTCTCTCATTCACTCAATCATTCCTTTCTCACTCCACCTCTCTCAATCTCTCTTATTATCTCAATAACGAATGGAAAAAGCGATTTTAGTCTTGTTCAAGGAAGGCCAATTATTGGTGTAAATAAGAGCAAACCATGTACGTCTCAAAGTGAGCCTCGTAATCAACCTTTACGCCGTGGTAGAAGAGACACCACTACTACAAAAAATACTTTTAACGTCAGTTTCTAAGACCCTTAGACGATTGTTTTCAAGGGTCGTGTATACAAGTGTCGTTGAAAGTTTATAACTTATAACGACTATTTTTAAAAAAATAGTCATTGAAAACTGTTATCTAAATAATAGTCATTGTTTGTCCATAAATCCACAATACACACGCATGCTAGGCAGTCCATAGATTCATCTAAAATACAATGTAAGGCGCAATTTGAACAGGCTAAAGCCTCATGAGAAAAAGAATGGATTGAAAATGAACGATAAGTGGCACTATTCAAGATTCGACGCAAGAAATAGAGTTTTATATACAACGAAGCACAGAAAGAAGAAAAATAAAACCTCTTAAGTCTTAACTGAATGAAACATAAGACAAAAAAAAGAACTATGTGCCTTAAAATTCAACACGCATTACCTAGAGGCCAACTTAATAAAATTAGAAAAAAAGAAAAATAAGAGATTAGCCTCTCAAAATGCATTCATGTTACAAACAAAAGAAAGCACCAGAAAATAAAGAAGAAAAGCACTATAATGAAACTATCCATTCAGAAATTTCAACAAAAGAAAGCACCAGGAAATAGAGCTTCAATATCCTCATCATGATTTGCGGGGGGCTTCCTCCTCTTTACGTTGCTCAACATATTGTTTAGTTCGGAGAGAAAGAAAGACGTAGATTTGCAACCTAGATCTATAACCGGTAATGAACAATAGATCTGGAGGCTATGGAGTACACTCATAGTTCACGACAGAGGATAAGTCGGAGTTGGAATTGCTCACGTCACGATAGCAAATCTCCTTAGGGCAAGGGTAGGGCCATTAGGTGCGGCGACGAAGACGAGTGGGTCTCAAGACTCGTATTGAAAGGCTATGTTTAAGATAGATTTGAGGAAGACGTTTTGCACTTTTAGGTTTTACAGAGAAAATTTTATATGTTTATGGAAGAGAGGGAACAACAAAATGTCAAAGGCGTGAGACTAAAGTTGAAATGTCTGAAAAATTTGAGTTTTAACATCTAGTTTTAAAAAACCAACCGTTGTAACTCAAAATAACACATAAATAAAATGGCATGAGGGAGGCTCAAACTCCCAACCTCAGGATAACTCACCAAATGCTCTAGTCGACTATTTTTATAAAAACAGTCGTTGATACTTTATTTCTTTCTTTTTTAAATGCATATCAATGACTTTTTTTTTAACAAATAGCCGTTGTAACTAGCTAGAGATACAACGATTGTTTTACTTCCCTTAACTATTGAAATCTAGGTTACATACTAGTAAATAGCTATTGAGATTAGATAAAATCACAACAGTTATGTAATCTTTAAGGCTTTTATTCTAACAATAAGTAACACCAATTTTTCGCTTATTTATTAAATTTAATCACATGATTGCAATGTTGTTGATATATTTTTTACATATATATATAAAAGAGATATATCGTTTAATTTATTAAGAAATATGTATGGTGTTTATATATATATATATATATATATATATATATATATATATAATTTATTACATTTAATAAGGAGCTAACTAAATAAAAATATTGTGTGTGTGTAAACACATATATAACAGAGATATATTGCATCATTTATTAAATTTAAATAGGAACTAACTAAATAAAAATATAGTTATATTTCTTCTCTTAATTATCAAAATTCTAGGCTGCATATTAGGAAATAGCTATATACACTCAACATACTGTTTCTAATAAAATAGTAGTTGTTTATCAAAATTTTAAAAAAAATTAAATGGTATCTAAGATAAACAGTCGTTGTATCACAACATTTAACATCCGTTTTAAAAAACGGACGTTAAATATACATTTTTAACGTTAGTATCTAAAAAACGGACGTTAAAAGTAAAGAGAAAATTAAAATAGTGCCACTGCCTACTTTTTAACGTATATTTTCTAAAAAACGGACATTAATTGGGAGACGTTAAATTCCTATTTTGTAGTAGTGTACACGATTAAGGCTAGACTTTTAGGACCGAATATTGTTAACAAGAGGTTTGATATGTATGATGTTTTTTGGCATTTAAACAATGAATGCTAGAGTTTTAAGACTGGATATATTACACAAATACGATATTAAAAGTCTTACTTTATTCTAAAAATTAAAGCTAAACTTTTAGGATCAGATATTTTTAAAAAGTAGTCTGAAATGTTATTCTTTTAGGACCAGATATTTTTAAAATTCAATATTAAAAGTCTTTGTTTATTTTTAAAAATTAAGGCTAGACTTTTACGAAATCCGGTCTTAAAAGTTACTCTATATATACTCAACCCCCTTATCGTCGTCTTTGATCAAACAATGCCCTAGGTTCAAGATAAATTTTTTACCTCAGATTCATATCCATGGTGCCTCCATATGTCATCGTTTTTACCCCTCTAGATGTTGATTATTATCATTCTGCAAAAGGAAACTGAAAACGATCAACATATGAAAAGTAAAAACAATTACACCGTGGGCCAAACATTTCTGGGAATTTAGCATTGTTTTGTTTTGTATATTTGTTCGAACATTATCAATGTAAATAACAAAATGTAAATGATGTTTCCTTTGTTCTTGACTATGTTTCCTTACTAGTTACTTTGTATAGATGACACTTGAAAAATGAAGATGGAACAAACTTAAATAATATTATTCATTCATAAGTTTTTTTACAAGCAACATCTCGTACAAAATTAAGAAAAAACAACTACATCATTAAAACAAAAAATCCCCCTCAATCCTCCATATCATTGCCAGAGGAGGGGTTGTCAGAAGGACTGTACTCGACGTCATTGGAGTCAAGTAACTTGTTGAGCTTGTAGTTGACAATATGCAGAAGCTCAACTAAATTTTCCACTCATTTGTCAATGTGATCGACTCTCGCATGCAGATGCTCAAGCTTCTACTTGTTTAATGCTGGTAGAGGCGGTGGAAGAGGCATTGGAGTTTGCAGAGGAGGAAGGGGATAAGGAGGACGAATAGAATTAGACATTATGGTGGAGACGTTTAAGGAGGCTGTGGAGGTCGTAGAGGAGGAGGAGGAAGTGGAGATGAATGAGAAGAGACTAGTTTTAAGATTGAGGAGCTTAAATAGATCACCATAGTTGGAATGGCATTAGATTATGAGGAGAGGCGTAGTTGGGAAGTTTACTTGGAAGCCAAAGAAACTCTAAAGCATTTAACATAGAGTATAAGAATATGACGGTATCTAAAGAACTAAAACGATGGCACTTTTAAGACCGGATATTGTAAAACAACCAGTTTTAACGCGACACTGTAATTTTAGAACCTTATATTTGACACTTTCGATCTAAAAAACACTGTAAGGACCATATTATTTGAAACATCCAGCCTTAAAAGTATTTAAGTCTTAAATGCCAAAATTACTCCCATTCATTCTCACATTTAATCCATTTCGTACCTCTTAGCCCTAACTCCTCACCCCGTCCTTGAGAGTCCTCTAAGTCCCTAATCGTCGTCTCAACTCAAATAATGACTAGATACAAGACAACCGCTCGCAGGGGTACTTCTAATGCTTAAGCCTCTCATAGAATGATATCCAGGACGCTTGAAATGAGTGTGTCTTCTATTCTCATGGAAGATTCTCATGTCGTTAGACCCATTATTATTTAAGATGATGAAAAGATACATGCTCCCCCCTCTAGCCTTTAGCTTATATTCGCCAACCTCCTAGCCCAGCGTACTTATCGTTGTCCCCTCCCCTCTTTCCTCCTATGATGCTTGTGTCGCCTCTCTTAGATAGTGACTTACTGATCTCCGGCGGGACATTGATGCTGCTCACACCCATGCCAAGGATTGGCCAATAAGCTTAATGATTTTTAGTGACCTTCTTGTTGTTGTTGTTCATTTTCAGTTTGTTTTTCTTATTTTTCTTTTGTAAGTGCATATATATTCTTTAGTAATGTAAGAGGCATAAAGAACTAAGTTTTTACCTTCTTTTTGTTCATATTTTTAGTAATGGAAGAAACTTATTCTCCAGTTTCCTTTATTTTCATTATCAGTTACTGCTGCTCTTGCCAAAGCCAAGCCTTTCTTTTGTTATTCATTTCATAAAGAATAAAATTATATATAAAATAAATTATGTTAAGACCAGATATTGTAAAATAACTGGTCTTAAAAGTATTACGTTTTTAATTTAATATTCTTACTTTTAGGACCGGATATATTACAAAAATCTGGTCTTAAAATTAAATGATTAGAAAAACTAAATATATGCCTTTAGCACTAGATACTTTATAATAAAATGGTCTTAAAGGTATTACGTTTAATTTAATATTCTTACTTTTAGGACCAGTTTTATTATAAAAATCCGGTCTTAAAACTAAATGAATAAAAAAATTAAATATATACCTTTAAGACCGAATAATTTATAATCAGCTAGTCTTAATAATATCCCCAAATTCTGAAATCTATCTTTGTCGCATGGAAAATTAAATTTTCCTATTTGAACTTCTCTTCTTGTCGCACCGAAAGTGATAACTCATGTTTTTTCTCACTCTCCAGTGTTTGTGTTCGTCACTACTTCACTTTTCTCTCTCAACAAGTTAGTGCTGGTTAGCTTATCACTTTATGGTTTCTTAGCTCAACGGCGATACACCAAGTTGTCATAAGAGGTTTTTCAGTTTGATATAACTTTTTTATTTTTCTTCTTATCATTCTGATTGTTCTCATGAGTTGAATGAAATTGATGAAATGTTCTTGTGGGTTCCTCTTTTGTTAATGAATATTGTGTTTTCAAGATTATTTTTGCTCTTGAGACCTACCCAACTGACTAACAAGTGTTTTTAGGGTTACTTTTGTTGTCTGGAGAAGCAACATTCATGGAGAAGAATTCCTCAGTAAAAAGCATTTGAATTTATATGTTATAGATGAGTCCACAAAAACCTTCATGCGATGGATTTATTTTCCTCATTATACATTTATTTTGCTTATTGGATTCATTCTGATACATTTATGACCAAGGGTGATTCTTCGTGATGCATTTATGGGCATGTTTCTCCTTCAAAGGGAAAAAAAAAACACACACACACACACACAACCTACATTGAGCAAATGCATTTGGAGTTGGCTTAGGTAATGCAATTTTCAAATTTTTCTAATAATGTATGTTAAATCTTTTCGTCTTAAGAATTCTACTATGGATCACAATTAGACAAATTCTTTAAGAACGAATGTTGAATAAGAGAATGAGGTGAGGCAATTTGTAGAATTTGCTAAACAAAATGTTGATGGTGATAGTGGGAAGTTTTATTGCCTTTGTATAGAATGTTTAAATGAGATGAGACTAAGTCCTGAAGTTATATATACACATTTAATTTGTGAAGGATTTTGTAAGACTTTTATAGTATAGGTATGGCATGGTAAAAAATTGCCAAGTGCATCTCAGCATGGGTAAGTGGCCTTCGATGATAATGACACAGACATGGACGATCAGATGGAGGACATTATTCGTGATGTAAAAGAAGAGGCTTTTGAGCAATCACATGTATATGGTAACATGTGTAGTGATGTAGAGATACTGCTTTACCTTAGGTGTAAAAAACACTAATTGTTGAATGTTGTATTGAAATTGGTAAATTTGAAAGTACGGCATGGATGGAGCGATAAGAGTTTTACAAAAATGCTTAAGGCTTTTAAGGACATGCTTCCAAATGATAATGTGTTGCCACATCGATATTATGATGATAAGAAAATACTTTGTCCATTGGGGATGAAGTACAAAAAGATCCATGCATGCCCAAATGATTGCATATTATATAGAAAAGAGTTTGAAGAGAAGCAAAAGTGTCTAGTTTGTGAAACCCCAAGGTACGAATCAAATAAGGGGTTTGTAAAAGTGTTGTGGTATCTTCCAATCATACCAAAGTTCAAGCGCTTGTTTGCTAATGAAAATAATGCAAAAAATTTGAGGTGGCATGCAGATGAGAGGATTTCTTATAGAAAGCTTTGACATCCAGCTGATTCTTCTCAATAAAAGAAAATTGATCAACTATTTCCTAACTTCAATGAAGAACCTAGGAACCTTAGGCTTGTCCTTAGCACAGATGGCATGAATCTCTATCGTAGCCTTAGTAGCATAAATAGTTCATGGCATGTACTCCTGATTATTTACAACTTATCTCCTATGTTATGCATGAAATGAAAGTACATCATGATGTATGTTGATTTCGAGACCAAAACAACCCATAAATGACATTGATGTACCTTGACCCCTTAATCAAAGACTTAAAGGAGTTGTAGGAAGAAGATATTGATGTTTTTGAATCTTTCAAGAAGGAGGCTTTTAAAATATGATCCATGATATTTTGTACTATAAATGACTTCCCAACATATGGTAACTTGTCACGATATAGTGTAAAAGGCCATATAGCATATTTGGTTTGTAAAGAAGGCACATGTTACCATCAACTTCAACATGGAAGAAAGAAGATTTATCTTGGCCATGGGAGATTTCTTAGACTGGGCCACCTATATCGTCGATTAAAGAAAGCTTTTTTTGGTGGCCAAAAGTATCAAGATGCTCTGGAAGCATTGATTAGGGAGAAAGTTTATGAAAAGGTGAAAAATATCAGTGTCATATTTGGTAAGACTGCAAAGAGTAGAAAAGAAACAAATATATGGAAAAAAGAGATCTATATTCTTCGATCTTCCATATTGGCGTAATCTTGATATGAGACACTGTATTGATGTCATGAATGTGGATAAAAACATATGTGATACTATTGTTGGCGCACTTCTTAACATACAAGGTAGTTCCAAGGATGGTGTGAAGGCAAGATTAGATTTGCAAGCAATTGGAATACACGAAGACTTACATCTAAGCCAATATGGTAAGAGAACTTATTGTCCTCCAACTTCTTATACCTTGTCTAAGATGAGAAAAGAAGTTTTGGTAAGTGTTTACATGGCACAAAAGTTCCCTCAAGGTATTCTTCAAATTTTAAGACGCTTGTATTGATGAAGGACTTGCAATTAGAAGGCCAAAAGTCTCATGATTGTCATGTCTTAATGCAACAGCTACTCTTAATAGCAATTCGAGGCATTGTCGAATATGATCTTTGACACATTTTGAGTAGACTTTGTTCCTTCTTCAATGCAGTTTGTAGTAAAGTTTTTTAGATTAAAAAATTGGATGAATTGGAAAATGATAGATATCTTATCTTGTGCCACCTTGAGAAGATTTTTCTTCCTACACTTTTTGACATCATACTTTGCCCCATTTGTGTAAATAAGGAGGAGGAGGAGGAGGTGGAGGAGGACCCCCTGCACAAGTTGCGGCTCCAGAGGAGGGAGCCGAGATGGCCTCCAAAGATGAGGCTGAGGAGGTGGCGATTGACTTCAATCGTTTCCATGGGATAAGCTCTGTGGAGGGCGGAGGAGAAAGAGCCCTCTTCTTAGGCACAGTCGCCTTCTTCGACGAAGGTACGACAGCCGCTTTCTTCTTAGAGGGAGATCCCCCCTTTTTCTTGGTTCGAAGTTTCTCCTCCAATTCTTGGTAGGAGGTCTTTCCCATTGCGGGTGCTACAAAAGAAGCAAAAGAAAAATCAGCAACGGTAGTAAAACATAACCAAACAAGGGATAAAACAAAGTAAGCAAAAAACCCTACTCGGCGGATATAACTCCTCCACCGATTGTCGAATAAAAAACCAAGCATCAAGGATGTCCTTCTCGGCCACATGGTCGACCAATCCTATAACCGCCGCGATTTCAGCCGGCTCCAAGTTATCGTCAGTAGACTGGAAAATTTTTAGGTCTCGGTCATAATGGACCTTGTACCAATATAGTGGAAATGTCAACTCCACGGATTTAAAGTCGACATCTTAAAGAAACCACAGTTTATGATCGGGCTCAGCAGTGACTTTGAAAAATGAAGTTTTGAAGCCTTTCCAGGTGTTGGTGGCCACATGAAAGTTTTCTTTCCGGCTTCCCTCGGAAAGAAACCCACCCCTTTTTCTCCATATGCTCACCGGGTTGGTGAGCCCTTTGGATATTAAAAAAATAAAAAAAAAAACACCTTGGTAGTAGGGGTATGTTTTAGAAATTGACAAAGTCGCTCAAAAGCGATAATGAAGCCCCAAGAGTACAGATGAATTTGAGTTAGGGCTAGATGAAGAATGTTTAAAAGATCTATTTGGAACTTGGTAAACGGAAAGTGTAAACCAAGTTTCGTAATGAAATCCCGGTAAAAAAAGAAAAATGAACGCTCGTTCCCTTCCCAGGTAGTACACACTGGTTCATCGGGACTAGGAGCAGAAAGGGAACAATGATTCCGGTCCCCTAATTGGAGCTTGGCAATCTGATTAGTTGTGATGGTAGAGAGTCTAGACAACACCTTGGCCGCAACCCAGTCATATTTTTCCAAGAGATGACGAGGAGCACAGGCTGATGCCAACTCCACAGATCCAGACTCCTCAACAGTATGGGGTGAAACTGACATACTACCTAGAAAAGAAAAAACGAAAATAAATTAGAAGGAGAAAAACAAGAATACATGAAAATGGTAAAGCAAGACGGGTAGACATAGATGAGACTTCCTGCAACGGCATATGCCGACATGACAAAGCTATTTCGTCAGTTTCCCATGACCGACCCGCCATCACGGATGTAGAAACTAACCAGGAGCACTCCTCACAAGGGCCTAAGGGACGAGAGGAAATACTAGGCGGCAAAGATCTCAAAACCAAGGGGGCAGTAGGCACGAATGAGCCCCTCCCCCCATGACTCACAGGAGTAGGCTCTAAGGAAGTCGCCTGGGCAAGAGTATCTCCCCGACCTCGGCTTATGGGTTTTACGGATTGGGACCAACCTCTAGTCCTACCCCGGACACGACCAGACCGACCTGGAAGACTCCTACCCTCACCACTATATCCTTGGAGCACACTCTCTAATTTTTGCTCCTCGGTTAATGGTTTCTCATACAACCACCAGGCCGTCCAGGGAGGAATGTGTTTCACAAACTCTTCCTCCTCTGGGGTAAGATTGTTGTGCTTGGAAGGAGATGAAGATTCTCCCAAATTCATTGGAGTTAATGAAAAGAAGAGAAGGTGGCAATTTTGGCTGAACGAAGCAAGAAACCAACACCAAATTCCCAGAAAAGAAAATCAAATTGACTATGACTCAAGAACACATGGATAAACACGGAAGAACACTATGAACGCTGGATAGCTACCCAGAAAGCAAAAATCAAATGAACAAAAACCCACCCAAGAAACCAAGAAAAAGAAAGGATGAACAATCAAGAAGCAAAGCAAAGAACGACAAAAATACCTGATTTAGAATAAGTTATGGATAGAAGGAATACGTGAGCCACAGAGCTGAGAAAACTGAGGCATGGAAAGCAGATGGCGGAAACTCTCTCAAATGAAAACTCTGAACTTGTAAAAATGTGAGAGAAGGGAAGGCGAGGAATATATATACTAAGTCTGCAAAAACGGTTGCAATTCGGGGAGGCCGAAACGACAAAGGCCCAAAGGGCCTCACTACGATTGCTGACGTCACCAAGAAAGGACGTGCGCATTAATTGCAGGCATTTAAGGCGCACGAACACTGAGGATAATGAAGCAGGCACTTATGCTATTACGCCAGTTTACAGACGCCAGTTAGCAGTAGGCAATGATAGCATGTCGAGAATTCGCAATATGTCAAATCAATATTTGAATCAATCATGAATCTCGGGTAAAGTATGAGATCGGCCAAACTTGGGTTGGATTCCGACCATAAGAACCAGTGCCAGCCTACCCATGCAATTTCAAATGGGGGTAATAGTCCTAATCTAGAGAAACCAGGGTAAGAGCTTAAACAAACATGGAAACTCGAACTCGAAATTATTTGACCTCAACGAAGGAAAGAATTTAAAATAAGCATGGGTAGAATATGGCCCAAAAGCAAAAACGTTGGGGAAAAGGCATTTTGGATTAGCAAATGAATCCAGGCCTAACAAATACATCCCGGCAGCCCAGAGTCCTGAGCTACCGGGCTGGGGGCAACTGTTAGGGATATAATAAATATGGTCTGAGCCCAATAATCTCAGAAGCCCAAGTATAATGGCTTATTTATAATATCTTAACAGCCTCCTTGGATCAAGGGGTAGTTTATCAACATAACTACCAAAATTCTAAGCGCCCAACAATATAGGATCTGATCAGCTAAGGATATATCATATCTTTAACTACTCAGATAACATAAATCTAGGAATTTAGGGGCCCAAGTAAGTCTATAAATAGGGTAAAAACCCTAATAAAGTACACAGGTTCTAACTCTAGCTTTTAGCATTCAGTATACACAAAGCAAACACTCCTACTCCCTCTGGCTATAAGCCTATTCTTCACAAGCGAACTACGTGGACTTTAATCCCACAAGCGGTACGTACCCCTAGGATTTCACCCCAAGTCAAGTCCAATATGTGTTCTACACCAGAACAAAGCCTTAATTAATTTTTGTAATTATTTTAAATCCAAAAATTCCGTATTAATTTTTCTTATCATTTTTAAATTTGTGTTTCCCAAATTTGGGATGTTACATTTATTATCTTCACTTTATTAATTTAATATTCATAAAATCCTCATTAAAATAAGGAGAGATAGTAGGAGATTTATTAACTACCCTATCAATAAAAAAAATAATATGTTCATTAACTAAAGATAGTCAAACTTTTAATGAAGTAAATTCACAGTGCAAGTGGTCAATAATTGGCATATATAATTAAAAAAACATATCGATTTCTATGAGCATATCCATAATTGACACATCAAATATTGAAAGCTATAACCGTATAATTAAATTTTAATATATGCCCATCAATATTCTAATTAATATTAAATTAGACGCATACCTGGAAGAGCAGTTTGCTTAATAACAAACAGGCATGAAAACAACAACTCTTTTTATACCGTTGCCCCCCGCGTCCATAAATCTTCTCCATACAGTTACAACGCATCCATTAAAGCGGCCCTTCTTTTCTACCTCTTGCCTATGTTTGCAACGATCACAAGGCCCTCAAAATCTCTTTACCATAGAGATTAAAATGAGTTCAGATGAATGGGAAATTGATTATCTATCCATTACAGTAATAATGATGGCTCTCCTTGATCATATATTTAATAGGCTTTCATATACAAGGCCAATTCTCACTCCCTCCATTCTCAATTGTCATCGAACCAACATATTTTTTCTTCTTTTAGACATAGCCATTGATCTAGACTTCTTGCAGGAAGAGAGTCGCAACTTTTCCAAAGAAGACCATTATAATGTTAACCACTCACTCAGAGGCCGGAGAAGGAGAAGGCAAGGAGACCAAGATTTGGAGTTACACGGTCTTCTCAGCTTGAATAGAGACCCAAGGGGTTCATGTCATCAACACCAGTTTCAACCTGTTTTGATCTTTTCTAGGTCCCAAGCCTCTTCACTATGCCATCCATATTCGTCTAACCCTAGGCTTCCAATAAAATTGTCAATAGTCATGATTCCTTTGGAGCAACTTTAGCGCCCAAATCAAGGCAGCAATTTAGAATAAGAATCATTGCTTTCTACTCGAATAATGAAGTCCGGGAATATACAACTTGTGCCCTGCAATAGTGGCGCTAATGAAATTCTTTACACAGTAGGGTGCCGCACGTTAGCGTTTCGGTTCCTTTGTAATCAACCTAAAAGATTTCAAAACACCCCCTGACGCGCTCCAAAGATCAACAAGAAATAACTCTATAGATTGTTGAAAATCGCAAGCAATCTAGAAGAGATAAGTAGATTATCTGAATCGTGTCTAAGAACACTGTCCTATAGAGTTATTCCGCAACCATCGGAAAAGAAGAAGCGATACTCCCCAGGATTAAACAGACCCTTCTTGATTAAATTAAGGTGGCAGAACTAGCGGAAGATAAAGTGACTTAATAAGAGATTATCGATGTTTTCTAATTCTTTTATCAAATGGTATCACAATTTGGGTATTTATAGTCAATGAATCAATGCCTTTAAAAGGTTCCTTTTAAACACTACACCTCTTCAATTAAATAGGTATAACCATAAGTTACATTCATAAACCATGTTGATTCATGAACCAATATAAATCTCTTAATTTATAAGAATATGACTTTTCAAAACACATCTTTTTATTTAAACATATTCTATAATATTGAAAAGATTTTTTCTTTGACACACCCCTATGCAATATTTACAACCATTCTTTCACAGTTCAAGAGAAGACCTTGGGTAGTTTCTTCATTATGCTTCTCAGTCAAGCAATTTTAGTAAGAGATAAGACCAAAGTAGGGTACACCAATTTGGGCAGCAATTGGACAACCTTATTCTGAAACCTATGGAAGAGTTTATCAATGGTTGCTTCTCCAAAATGTTGCAGCAAAAGGGGCTCAAACACAGCTCTCATGTATTTGGCTATAAACTCCCCTCTCTCATTATCATCCTTAAAACTTTCACAGCCTCCTTCATCATCTTCAAGGCTTGTTCCATCCCAACTTGTTTTGATACTCTCTAATCTTTCATCACTGAAAGACCCTTCTTCCTTTATTATTTCTCTAACTTCGTCAGCCGTAGCAAAATATTTTGGCATGTAGAAATGATCCAACTCCACCTCTTCAATCAAATTCTGCAGCATTTATTTATTAACATCTTCATATATACTTCTATGCATGTGGTATAAATCGTTTAAACACAACTTTAGAATAAAAAAAGATCATAAATGTTAATTACCTTCATCATAAAAGTAATCAAATATAGTTCACTGAAACACACGCTGCTCGGCTGCCGATACAGAGATACAATCTATACGTCTGAACTACAGTTTAGATATATGTTTAACTAATGTAGATATATGATTTACGGGGAGATTAAAAATAACTAAATAATTTACTTTAATCATTCATATTCATCATTTTTTTCGTAAACTAATTTTTATGACTTATATAATTATATATAATCTAATTATACACAGAAGTATTTTAGAGAGATCATCCAACTTACGTATAATTAAGTAATTTATTTAGGTTCCTTAATTTATGTAAATCAGTCAACTGAATATTATATTAAGAAACTGGTGTATATAAACAGACACATATAAGTTGTCATAAGATTATATTTGAAGTGAATTTAAAAAAATTATAGTTTGTTGTCTTTGTTCGATCACTATTGGTAATGATTGTTGATGATTAAATTTAAATAATTAAATTTAATAATATAAGCATATTACCTCAGAGACCATATCGTTGAGTATCATACGAATGAGTACTGGACCAGATATATGTTCAGAAGTATCATATCTGCCAATGAAGGTGAGGAGCATACCACCGCCAGGCACCAATTCCTTGGAACGTGATCTTAAGAATACTTTGAAATCTTTTTTAAATTGTTTAGCGTATGATGAAGAACTCATGGTTGTCACATAAATATTCCCTTTATCTTCGTCTCCTGTTTTTGCTTCATTTGGAACCTGGTCTCTCAAATGTAAGAAAGTAAGTTAACAGTCACTGATATGTGTGTGTGTATTTTATATATACATATAGCATTCAGTTTTTTATGTGGTTGACGGTAACAATTGAATATCTGAATTAAGTATATTTTTAACACCGAGCTGAACCGAAGCCGAAGAGGAGAAAATAACTGAACCAAATCGTTTATGTTCGATTTTTCAGTTCAATCAATCAGTTTCAAGGAAGCTTATTAAATACTCCTCCTGTCCTATATTTAGGACCGGAGGTAATACTAAAATATTGTCTTGGACCTGGACAAAAAAACTGACATTTTCTTCTCTTCCCAAAGTATTTTTTTAGAAGTATTATTGTCCTTCCCAAATATACAAATGGGACATTGAACTTTTTTTGTCATTTTCAAAAGTATCATAGTTGCATTAGGACTTGGACAAAAAGGGAACCAAATTCAGTGCATGAGCACTAAGAGCTTATTGTTGCGGTGAGATCTCACCGTTCAAATAAAATTGCTACGGTCTATATTTTAAGATTTTCAATCAATGGTTTTTAAATAAAAAATCATTTTTTGAAAAATTGAAATTTAAAATATTATCTTCATTTTAGATTTTGTATGCATAAAAATATTTTTTTGAAAAAAAAAATAAAGTAAAATAATTTCAATTTAAACCATTCAAGTTTAATCTAAATGGTATGTGAAGACAATGAGCTCTTGTTATTGCAGTATTAAAACTGATTCCAGACAAAAACACAGGGAGCCTAACATTCTACTTTTAATCTCTGATTTTCCGATTTCAACCAAAACATTTTTCTAATAACTTCACTGGACATCAAAGATCTATCAAACAAAAACCAAAATAAAAAAACTGAAATAAATTCGGTCGGTTTTGGTTTTGCTCACAGAGAGAGAGAGAGAGAGAGAGAGAGAGAGAGAGAAGGTAGATAATTACCTGAGAGAGCCAGTGGAGGGAGAAAGAGGAATGGAAGAAATCGATGGAATTGGGAGGGAAGAGGGTGCCATAGAAAGTGCCCGGATTTGCATTTATGAAACATGTTGTGTCTTGTTGTTTCAGAGTGTCATAGAACTCTGGCAGCGACTTGAAGATTGAATTAAAATCATTCCCAAATAGATCGTTCAGGAAAAACTGAAACATAGGTGGCTCAACTTTTAACCTGCGACTTGTTTCATTAACAATGTTGATGATGTCAGAAGCCAGAAAAAGTGTATTTGGACCAGAAGAACAGCCTAAATCTGCCACTTTGAAACAAGTTGGAAGATCGGTGGTGCCGTACACCTTGTTGATGCCTTCTTCAAGTATAGGTTTTACCATCGACAGAACCTTTTTCTACTCAAAAATACATCATCAGTTAATATTATAAGAGTCGAAAGAATCAGATCGATTTGATAAAGTTAATGATGTCTTGGAATACAAGAGAGCATATAAATACCGGTATTGAAGAGTTGTTGGCGAAGCTTGTTTCTCCAACACCCCCGTTCATATGAAGCACTTGCTCCATACGCACAACTTGGGTCTCCATTGATCACTGATTGCCTCAAAGCTCACTCTAAAATGTAGGCTTCTTAATTATAATTGTCACTCTTTATATAAATGCACAAACTAAGCCGATCGAGATCCCATACATTTTAGCTAATAAAAAATTAAATAAATTATCTGTAGGTCACGGCAATGGGTTGGGGGCCGCTCATCATCATCAAAACGATGAGCCCCAACTATCATATCTAGACCGTTCAATTTTTTTCCTTCAAAAGGGTAATAATACTTTATTTCAATAAGCGCTCTCTCTCTCTCTCTTTCTCTACGTTTCTATTTCAACCCTCTCTCTTTTCTGTCTCTATCAATAAGGTATCAATAAGGTATTGATTGTTGACAAGTTGAATAAATGTAATATTAAATAAATGCAATAACAACTTAAAAATAGAGATTGACTATTTGAATTTTTTAAACTCTATCAGACATTGTTAACAAATTGAATAAAAGACAATGACAACTTTAATAGAAGATTGACAGTTTGCGTTGCAAAAGTTGCTAACGGTTATAATCAAGTTATCATTATATTGTCTTTATCCAATTTGTCAATAATGCCTAATAGGGTTTAAAGAGCTCTAGTGGTCAATATATATACTCAAGAAGTTAATCTCATTACTTAAACTGTCACAGGAGCCCTGATGGCCAACGAGGTGGTGCGACCGGCAAAACTCCAACGCCAACAAGGATCCTTTCCTTTAAAAAAAATTGAGGGGTATTTTGGAAAAAACGCACAATATTTCAAGTTTTTCATATTCCTCCCTGATGAAGTCTATTTGTCCTTTCCATATGTTAACAAAATTTTTGAGTTTTCCTAATTCATATATTATTTATGTGTCTTTTTCCTTTTCTAAAATCAGATTTAGACTGTATAAATCTAATGGATTGGAGCGTTTATCAAAATGATGAGCTGTAAAACGGTTACACCTCATGGCTTTAAAAATATTTCCCATGAGAACAACGTTGTTCATTTTTATATATTGTAATATCATAAAAATGAACAATATCAGCAATTTGATTGCTTTTGAGATTTGGCGGGCACTACATCATCTAGTATACTCTTACAATCATCTAAAGAAAAGAGATTTGCGGCACTTTTATTATAGGGAAAATCTCTTTAAGGATCTTAAAGGAACAAGTAATTTTTTTTTAAAAAAAATCTCTGAGAAAATTCTGATGTTAAAAAAATTCTAAGTAATTGTCAAAACCTGCATATGGATTTGTTAATTTTTTATTGAAGGAGTTGTCAATAGGTCATTTTTTACATCAGAATTTTCTCTAAAACTTTTTTAAAATTTTTTTAGTCCCTTAAAACCTTTAAAAGATTTTCCCATCTTATTATATTGTCCATGCGATGGACCTGGACCCCATCAAGGTGGGCATGAGTAAGGAGGATTATAAAGTTTTCTCAATGTCTCAAGGGATAAAACATTAATATAAGCCATTAATTAAGAAAAACTAATGGTGTTAGGTATAACCACCCTAATATAAATATGGCAAAAAAAAAACCCTAATATAAAAATATATCTACAGAATATAATTATAATTAAAATAAGTTTATAAGAAACACTAATAAGGCATGGACTAAGAAATTAAAACACGGGTATAATGATGTCAAATTAAGTATAACTACCCATATACAAAAATACATACACATTATAATTATAACAAGTATTGTTACCCATTCGTTACGCAAAGAAGTTCATATATACATCATTTTAAGCTTCTGCAAGAACGGAAAGATAATTTATGCATGTAAAGCATTGCTTTTATGAGGTATATATATAATATTTATATATAATTTAGTCAATTGAAATACCTCTCAATGACATCTTTTATAGTAATAGTATTCTTGTTTATTTCGATTATCCTCAATACAGAAAAAAAGAGTTCAGGAATTACTAAATATAGGATTATAGAAGTTTATTCCATTTTCAAAAAAGAGGATTTAATTGAGTATCGATGAGTAAAAAAAATTAAAGCCAAAATACCAAATGGTGAGTTTAATTAATTAGTTTAGTTTTACAATTAACAGTTGTTCTTATAAAATCCTCTCATCTCATAATTAATGTCCCTTCTATTACTCAACTTAGAATCTATGTTTTTGGCCTAATTTGGAATTATTTGTATTTTTTATGAATTTAAACTAACAATTTGATATTGTCAATCACTGTTTATAAGAGATTCTAAAGGTAAATATTGATTTTACAAAATAAAAATCGACCTAATCATCTTTGATAATGTCATTTTTTGGCATAATTTGCAAGAAAGAATCCGTTAGATTAAATGAACGAACATTTAATGATGTCAATAGGATCATTTTTATTATTTCTCAATCAAAATGACTAAGCTAAATTATGGATTTAAACTTATATGCGTATGTTACAAATAAAAATATTTAAATGTGCATTTGACCAAAAATTCCAATAGACAACAATTTTAATTCTCATAAATCAAGGATCAACGAGTTATTATAAATTCAGAGTTAATTGTCAAAATTTCTAAGGGATATTAAATTAAAATGTTGAATAGTTGTGATTATAATTGATAATGAAATTCATTATAACAACAGATAATAAATATTTAATTATCTAATTGAGTATTAAGAAATTGAGATTGTGAAATAAATTAGGAAATCGTGAAATCATAATTAGAAAAAAGAAATTTAAACTCAAAAATTAATATATTACAAGGCACAAAAGAAGGAAAATAAAGGATTGAGATAAGTGCACTGCCTGCTAACTTTTTGTCAGAGATGGTGAAATCAAGTTTTTTTGTTTGACCAGTCTCTTGTTGATGGCCAACGAAGCTCTCAAACGCATGCAAAAAATGACACACACACACATATATGTGTGTGTGTAACATTATTATTACTCTTGCTCCCGTCAGGAAAAAGCTGGCCCCTTCCCCTGTTCTTACCTACATATATTAGATATTTTTTTAAGAAGTGAATATCTCTCTAAGTAGTGAGATTGAGGGAAAGAATACAAAAGGTTATTTTATTATATTTCTGACCAAGAAGAGGGGCTACCACAAGAATATTTTTTTTAGTGGGACGATAACTTTGAAAAGACAAATTACCTATCTTTTTTCTAATCTCAGGTGAAATACAACCGGGGGCCAATTCAAACCCCTCTAGTAAAATAAGAACGGCCCCCACATTTAAAGCCCCATGTTTACCATTAGTAAGAATTTGTTTCACTCACATATCATAAGGAATTTGAACAATTGCTTCAAATACAATATCAGGAAGTATAACTTGTGGAACCTTGATATCCATGGACTTGTTAGCTAAATGGCAATTGGTACATACAACACAACCAATTGCTTCTCATGGATTTTCATAACCCTGTTGAACAAAAATGGGATATGCATTATTTGAAATAGATTAAGTTGTCTAAGTTGCTAAAGGTTATACTCAAGTTGTCATTGCATTTATTCAATTTGTCAATACTACCTGAGAGGATTTAAGGAGCTCAAATAGTCAATCTCTACACTCAAATGGTCAATCTCAATATATAAGTTGTCAACGAAGTTCTAGTCAATGTTGTAACATCCCAAAGCATATGGTAGCACTTCATTTTTTTTTTTTTAATATTAAGCGGAATCATGCGTCATTTCTCTTCAATCATCCACCCCCTTATTCCATTGTATATTCAGCACTCCTCTTATTTTATACTCATTCGGCCAGCACACCAATAGACAAACACATGCAGCCAAAATTGACTCACTCTATTTTCTCAATTATCATAAGCCGATAGACAGCACGCACATACATCTCTCCTCAATTATTTCGGCCAATACGCATGTCCCACCCAAGACGACAACTTAGTAACACAGTTCAATGTAATAAAAAATGGAACATTCTTAAACATATAGGCTAAAACTTTTAAACCATGTCTTCTCCTTATCACATTCCTCAAAACCCTTCCATCCACAACTAATCATTTCCATCTAAGCAACACAAATATAAATTGTCCATCTAGCAAGCATACTACTAGAACATTCGTCATTATATCCCCTTTTTTATTCTGATATCAACCCTTGCGCTAGACGGGAACATGTACTTGTATATGAGTACCATCCTGAGCCCTCAAACATCCCTACCATTAACAATAATTATATAAAGATGCAAATAACATTTGAAATGCATATTGACATAAGCAAAGTCCAAAGTATTTTACCTTAAAACTATTTTCAACGATCATTCATGCAATCCTCTCTAATAGGCTCTACTATCTTGAAAAGTTAATGTTGCAGTTTGAGGGTGGCATTCAAAACAAGTTTAAAGTATTTGCTTAATGCTTCACCCAACATTTCAAACTCAAATTGAATGACTTGGTTTTAACTTACTCATCAACTAACATGTGCCTCTTAGGTTTCAACCCTCCAATTGTGTCCAGCATGTGGCATAGGTCATCAAATGTCACCCTGTTCATCCTAATTTGGTTAAAGCAAGTTGTATCGCTGCTATATACCATTGCTCTGAGGTTCGCTCTCTTTGAGTGGAAATATAGCATAAATGAGCCATAAGGGTTCTCCCTCATATATCCACTAAATGTCACTGTCACAAACATCGCGACAACCACTTTCCTTATAGCCAAAATTAGAGCTAAACATCCAATCAACACCTCAACTAAACACTTATCAATTTCTCGGTCCATCGCCTAACTCAACACAAACCAAAAAGACGGAGAAGGACCAACGCACTTGTTGTGTGGGATGCACAGTCATCGTCATCAAAATTCCACTCACCCTCTCTGATCTTCACAACTCTCTATTTTTTTAGGGGTCAAATGCTCTGCCTTTTTATACAGGTAGCCATGGCATCAAGGGCAAATGGGAGAATGGACGCCAGCGGGGATAATTTTTCCTATGGAAAATTTGATTCAAATGCTCACCGCTAGATCAAATTTTCAAATTTTCATTTCGAGTTCTTAATTTTTCTTGATCCAAACAGGCCCTAGGTTTTAGTCTTTGTAGTTTCCTTCTATTAAAACTGTTAGTCCCTATAATTTAATAAAGACTTGGACAAGAGTTAATGGTGTTAAATATGTCGATGTGTCACTACCACCATCAAATATGCATACATGGCTTGTTAACCGGTAGAAAAAGGGTAAAGTATATTTTTAGTTCTTTAAGTTTAATGAGATATATTTTTTGTCCTTTAACTTTATATATAAAATATACTTTTAGTCCTATATAACAAAAAATGCCAACATGGGAAACTCAACTGATGATTATGCAAACTTAAGTGTTAACTGTATAATTAAAATATATTAATTTAAATTTAAAATATGAATAAATTGAAAAATATCTAAATCCCTAATGAAGTAGTCATTATCAAAACCTCGATTATATTAACAAAATTGAGTTTAATGATCTAAATATAAAAATTTTAGTTTAATAATCTAAATATCAAAATCTCGATTTCATTTATAACGATTTGTCAGTTTAGTTTAATTTAATAATCTAAATACATTATATTAAAAAAAAATAAAACTTAAATATGTTTTGTCAGCTGCACAGTCATTAGTTGATTTTGGAGCGTTAATATTTTCCATTAGCAACATTAACGATGTTAGAAATATAGGACCAAAAGTATTTCCAGTGAAGTTAAGGGACCAAAATTATATTTCATGTCAGACTTAAAAAACTAAAAGTATATTTTAACCGGAATAAAAATTATAAACTTTAATTTAAAAACATTTAAATATAAAAATAATGTCCTCCCTCTCCCTCCTCTCTCAGACTTGCCGCTTGCATTCCGCAGCTTGTTCAGCTCCTTCGTTAAGTGGCGCAGTGGTGGTGGAAGTTGCTGAGGTTAGAGTTGATGTTGTTGCCAAGTGAAGAAGAAGGAGAAGAAGATGAAGCATTTTTTACCTTCCTCTCCGATTTTTCATGAAGTTTGGACCTTGCTTAAGAAACTCTGGTTTCTCCAAAAATTGGCCAACCCATTGTTCCTGGAGGCAAACCTTCTTTCCTGTACTTAACTTCATTCCATTTCAGCAAAACAGAGAACTATCATCACACCCACAATGATTGCCATTACCATATCCATTGGTGGTGCCACTTCAGAACCAAACCCAAATTTGTTGACAGAAAGTATACATCGCTTCAAATTCAGACTTCAGACACACACAAATAGGGCCTTGAGTCACCATTTTCTGAGAGAAGGGAAAAAATAAAAAGCCACACAGAAAAAAAAAAAAAGGCGAATATATAAATATAAAACACACTCTCTGCAAATGAATAATGGATGTAAGATTATGAAAGGGGTCGAAGGAGTGATGGTGAATAAGATTGTGGTAAGCAGGTTTGGATTTGGATTTTGGACAATGAAGAATGAGACTGTGAAGAGTCCAAAGCTCTCGATCTTTTAGACAAGAGCATTTTTCCAAAGCGTGGAGCAAGAAATATGCTCCCATTCCCAGCGGGTCCGGTTGAGAGTTTGGAATGAGTGAATATTGTGATTTATTTTTTTTCTTTCTAATCCTAAAAGAACATGGTTTTGATTTTTTTCTTTGGAAAAAAATAAATAACAGGCAGTACATAATATATATTTGTACCCTAATAACTTTGTTTTGTTGAATAATGTGTAGCTTATACATAAATATTATATTTACCTACATATTAATGCATTTTTTATAATATAGACTATTGCATTCTACATTAATATTACTCATTTCAGAATTTTATATATAAATATTTTTATAAATTTTAATTAAATATATTATTTTAATCATAACACTCCAATTTAACCTTTTTTTTTTTAACCGCTAACACTTAATCTCTTTTAATTTATGGACCGGCCTATTTTTTTATACATTGAGGGTTACAGTACAGAAGCACACCATATATTATTTTTATTTTGGTATATAAACAAAAATCTTAGGATACAAAGTAATAAAACAGATCAATCAGGATTACCGTCTTTATTATTAATGACGTCATCATTACCAAGAGTTATGAAATTTTCTGTGTTTGGTCATAACTGGCCAATCAATTATATCCTTTATATTAGGTTTTAACTCGCAACCACATTTAAGAAATCACTAAAGAGGTTCTTAGTGTCAGTTTTAAACATTAAAACGTGAATTATTGTTCTCTTTAATTATTTTATATAATAATATAGATATTGGTGAAATTTCGCTCGATAAAATACTGATATATATGAGATAAACTAAGAAATATCTCTAAATCAAAAGTGCTTTTAGGTGTAAGAGAGCATAAAATAATGATAATAATTGATGGCTTAGTGGATTTTATTGCTAAGATGGTTATATATGGGTCAATTTTGAATTGATAAGCTCAATATATAAATAATACTACTGAATATAACTGAACAACTCTGAGAGCACAAGTATATAGAGTGAAGATCAGTGATATATAGAAACAATAGTAGCTACCTTGG
This sequence comes from Acacia confusa, assembly GCA_037074495.1. Classification (NCBI taxonomy): domain Eukaryota; kingdom Viridiplantae; phylum Streptophyta; class Magnoliopsida; order Fabales; family Fabaceae; genus Acacia; species Acacia confusa. The sequence goes on along the minus strand of CM073502.1, from coordinate 36,278,537 downwards.
CTTGACCATATGATATAGAATATACACAGATCATTACATAAAACAACTCCAACGACTCAACAATGTAACAACACTTTGACTTATTGACCTTATTCTATGTGTGTGTGTGTGTGTGTGTAAAGATCAACCAAGAAACAAAGTTCATTCAAACTCACTGATGAATGAAGAATCTTTGAAGCATACCCATAGGAAACAAACAAAAAACTTTCCTTAATTGTTTCTCTAATTTTCGTCAGTCCTAGCAAGATAAATGGACACATTAAAATGTTCCAATCAAGTCGGCCTCTTCAACCATGTAGAATTAGTTAGATGGACATGTTAGGTTTAATGTTGTGTATTTGGGCCAGGGTCTAAGGATTGTTTTAGGCCCAATTCGTTTGAGAGGTCTGACTGTATAATATATTTTAATTTAAAATATTCCTCATCTTTGGGTTCAACAGGCAAAGAGATCGGACACTCTTATCAAAGAAAAGGATTCAATCATGAAGTTGGTCAAAGCGTTGAGGGGATGCATCCTAGTTTTTGAGTGTCTAGGTAGATATCTAAGAGTAATAGACAGCTTGCCTTACTCAACATTGGTATCACCTAGGAGGAAAGGAAAGTTCGCCTTACCCTTAGATTATGGTGAGCCAAACCCCTCTCCTAAAATTTTTATATAAATTAATTTAAGAAATAACTTCTAATACAACCGTAACAGCCAACTATTCCCACTAAGGACATTCTAAATGATCTAATTATATTATCTTAAATATTTTTAAATGTTCAGGTCAAAAAACATATTTTAAAAGTTATTTCTATTGCTTTAAACTATTAGAGAAAACTAGTGGAAAATTTAGTAATGGTCTATTGATTTTTGTGTTTTATATATTTATATTTTTTTTACTTAAATGATAATATCATAACCGAAATATATTTTATATATTAGGTAAAGGAGTAAAAATACACATGTGCCTTGCCCTTGGGAGCTTAGCACCATATGCTTTTCTTAGGAGCAAATTAAAAATACACACGTAGTTACCATTTTAGAATAAAAGTCATATCACACTGTTATGTTACCGTTTGCCATGATAAGAGAGAAAGAGATGAAGTGAACAGTAACATAACGGTGAGATGTGACTTTTGCTCCAAAATGGTAATCACTTGTGTATTTTTGCTCCAAAAAAATATATATAGTACTGAGCACTCCTGGGGGTAAAGCACATGTATATTTTTACTCCTTTACCCTTATATATTTTGAGTTAAAATTTTGTGATAGCCTTAATTATTTAAAGGAAAAATCTCCAATAAAAACAATTTTAATTTGGAAAACCTCAAAAAACCTGTTAACACCATGGAAATTACATAAAGGTAACAAGATCAAATTGATATTTTAAAATGTTTAGATGAATTTACCATTATACCCTTAGTTTTTAAATTTAAAAAGAAAATAAAAGTGTGCCCTTGTCAAAGCACCACCGTCTAAGTTTCGGCTCTGGCTGGCCTACAACCAACACTGGGGTTTTTTCCTGGGGGATGGGGTTGAATTTTTCTTTTAAAAAGATTGAATCAAGGGGTAAGAAGTGGGATTCAAACTCACCCCACCATTTTAATGAAGGAGTTCCTTTGATATATAATGCATTGGAGTGTGTGTGTGAGAGATATTTAAAGGCATAATGACATTAACAAAATAAGTAAAGAAAATATAACTAAAGGCATAATTGTGTTGATTAAATGAGTGATGACATTAACTAAAAGCGTAATGATATTCATGCAAAGTTTAAAAAACTGACTAAAGGCGTAATGGTTAGGCGTGGGAAAAAACCTAGTGATCCGCGATCCATGCTTATCTTTAATAATGGTATTGACTAAATGAGTGATGAGATTGATTAGAGACATAATGACATTAACTAAATGAGTAATTATATTAACTAAAGACATAATAATATTGACTAAATGAATAGTAAAATTGATTAAAAGTATAATGACATTGACTAAATAAGTTATGAGATTAACTGAAGGTGTAATGATATTAAATAAATACGTAATGCCATTGACTAAATGAGTAATAATATTGATTAAAGGCGTAATGACATTTACTAAATAAGTAATGATACGTATTTAGTTAAACTTTTAACAATTGTTTGTCTTGAATCAGTCATTGAATATTAAAACAAAATTTCAACAATATCATCATCTTTTTTTTTTAACTTCTGTTTTCTAAAAATGGACATGAATTAGTGTCATTAAATTTATTTGTTGTAGTAGTGTGGAGGGAGTATTTTAATTGACAAATGATATTAAAAATCTTAGTATATTTATTAAAATGATAAAAGTAACGACATGGGGTTTAATATTATAAATCAAGATTTTAATGGAGTTAAATTTAAAATTTGAATATTATGGATTTTATTAACCAATCAAAGTTCAAGGGGTTATTTATAACTAGTCAATGAAATTAGTAATTTATCTAGGATGCTTCACAAGACACCACGTGTCATCTCTTAATCTGACGTGCATGGCAATTCCTGTTAAAAGGTTAAGCTAAGGGGGTTAAATTAAACTTTGAAATGTTAAAGAGATTAAATGCAAATGACATAAAATTTAGAGAGTTTTGTATAATTTGGCCTTAAAAATATGTCTTATATTTAAAAGTAAGATCAATTCCTTAATATATGTCATATATTATTGATATGATATTAGATATAAGAGAAGCTCTAACTAGCCTTTGTAGCTTTTGCCAAGCCCCTATTATTATAGATCAAAGAAAATTAAGAAAGCTAACAAAAGCATTTATAAAGTGGTTTTTTTAAAATTTAGACAAAACTCCTCTCACGTATATTTAACTTGAATACTATCAAAGTACTAAGCTAATTGGAGAAGTTTGAGAAGAAGTTAATATGTTTCATTAGATCTCTTTTCTACTTTTTTTAAAGTCAATTTTTTTTTTTTATAAAAAACAACTCACGTAGTTAAAAATATTATTTAAAAGAAAAAAATATATAAGAGATGTATATTTCTTTCCAATCATCCCTTTATTTATAAAGAAACTACATAAAAGATAAAAATTGAAAATTTATTGTAGAGAAATAATGAGTAGGCAGTAACATATATTTAATGAGGATAAAAATTAAAAAAATAATAATTTTAAAATTTTAGACAAAAAAGATTTATTGCTAGATTGATAATCTCTATGAGAGAGATTGTTTAAAAAAAGAAAAAAAAAGTTAAAAAAGGATATATCTACTAATACGATGGTATCAATACAAACTGTTGATACCGGCATTGTTTCTGCCGACAGCTTCATATTATCGCCACAGGCGTCATGTCATGTGCTCATCTATCCCAAGTTGGATTCGCTTAATATTCCAATCCTAGCTAGAGAACTACAAAACTTGATCTTTATCAATTCAATTAATGTATGTTGATGGTTAGAGCCGCGAAATCGGGCTAAACCCGTTGGGCCAGTTTCTTTAGGTCTTGACCCTTCAAGGACCAGGTCTGAAAATTATAGAAGCTAAATAAAATAAGCCCTACAAAACCGGCCTTGTAGGGCATTGGGCTTAAAAGGGCCAGCCCTGTAGAGCTTCAGGCCGGCCCTACAGACTTTTTTAATGGATGTGTTCATGATGCAAGAGAAGAAATTTATAATATTTTTACTCAAGAAACAGAGCTTACTATTCAAAGTGAAACACAATTAAATATCTTTAAAATTAATAATAGTGATGAAGAAGATGACAATGATAGTTATCATATTAATGTTGCCTAGTGGTATGTTTCTTATGTTTTATGTGAGTTATTTATAGACAATAGTTTGCTTTTAATTACGAATTAGTAAATGTATTTATTTGTTGGATGATTCGTGTTATTTGGATATTAATGTTGACAATATTAATTTGATAAAATAGAACTTTAATTATTGAAATTCACAAATTATATTTCTTTGAAAAAACACGGAGGAAAAATGATTATATTTTTGAATAGTAAATTTCGGGCCTTATAAGGCCAGCCTTGGCTTGATGCTCTTGGGTCAGGCTTTGAAAAACAAATGTTTTTCTTACTTTGAGCCCTGTAAGGCCGGCCCTAACCTTTCAAGGGCTAGCCCAGTAGGGCCAGGCCGGCCCTGATTCCCAGCGCAACTGATGCTGATGTAATGGTTTATTAAATTTAAGGGGGAAAATGCTTTAAGATGTTTATTGGTGAACTATATATAAGAAAATGTGTACGTTTAATTAGTTCTTTTCTATATATAATACAAAAATAAAATCTCTCCATTTATTAATCTTATCTTAGTAATATTCTATTGGATATTTGCAGAGACGCATGTGTCCAAGTTGTTCAAATTACATTTGAATTACTTAAATTTTTAAAAAAAAAAAAAAAAATCCCAGGTATAGCAGTGATCTTGATATGAGAATAAAAAACGAAAGAAGAAGGATCGAGAAGAATAGTTAACCATGATCTCGTGGTGCTAGAGCTGTGCATGTGGATGCATGGACATAAAGTGGCTCAGTAATCAGAAATGAGCTACACTCACGTCCATGACATTTGATATTGTATGATGTTTAATAAAATAATCTACCAATTATCTCAAATATTCTCTTTTTAATTGAGGTGTTAGTAATAATAGTATAGGCGTGCGCACGTGTGTGTCTATATGCAGTGGCGGACCTAGAAAATTATTGAAGGGTGGGCACTCTAATGCTATTAGACACAAAGTCCATCTCATTTTTCATTCTCTTCTCTTCAGTCCAACACGTGACAGATAAAGAGGACAACAAGATACATATTCCTACTCCTCCCTCAGCCCATTATATCTCATTCGGCCAACTACATCACGTGAGAAAGAAAAACCAGATCAAGCCATCAAAGAGCAAGAGATCACAGATTCTTCTTCAAAAACGCAGAGGCAGAGAGAAATCAGCAACGCCATGCTTCTCAAATCAGCGACAGCATAGTCCCATGCATTTCGAGCCCCAACAAAAACAAAAACAAAAAAGACACGTCGTATACACCTTGACCGCTTCTTCCTCCTTAGACTAGACCCTTAGTTCATTATATAATCACTGCTCCTTGACTCTCATTCATTCCATCGCCATTAACAAAAAATCAGAGCTGGGTCCAAGAATGTAAGAGAGAAAGATGAGGGAAGAGAGAGAGAGAGAGATTCAAATCGTAATCATTCTCATTCACGCTTCCTCTGTATAGAAGCCAGAAAACAGAGTGAAATCGTGAGGAAGATGAGACTGAAAATGTGAGAGAAGAAGCCAAGCACGAGAGTCATAGTTCCCATTTGTTATTCTCATTCTAATTCAAAACGAAGAAGAGAGAGTGAAATACCAAAAGATAGAGTTAACACCAATCAGAAACGCAAGGCATCGACGATGAAAGCAGAGAGCCTGAACGTACATAAAAACTAGAAACTAACTGAGGTGAGTCTACAAGCTTCTCTCCTTCTGGTCTCCAACTTTCCATCAGATTTCAAGGGTGGGCACTTGCCCCCCTTCTCATACACGTGCGTCCGTCCATGTCTATATGTGTGTATAAATGTGTGTGTCTGCAGTATAGGGGACGCATTTGTGTGTGTGTATTTTTGGTGGTATAAATAATATTTTTTTCCACAACAAAGACTACTATTCCCTCCAGTTCTAAATATAAGGAAAAATTAATTTTTTTAGAGAAATTAAGTAAGCTAATTAAATTATTTTAAAGTATTTATATTTTTTTTCCTCTAAACTAATTAGTTTACCTAATAAACTAATATATAATTTAAAGATACACAACATATGATATGATTAAGTAACTTATTTAATTTCTTTAATTTCTCTAAAAATATTAACTATATCTTACATTTAATATATGAGAGAGAGTACCTCTTTTGAGATACGGAAAGTAAGAAAGGCAGAATTTTTTTTTAGTTTGAAGTATAAAAAATTAACACAACTCTTACCTATAGAACAATCAAATCGATCAATCCCTAATTGCCACTTTCGTATGTGATATATATATATATATATATATATATATATATATATATATATATATAAAAGACAAAATGAGGCATTAAAGTCACATATATTCCTTTCCATGGAATAAGTGAATTTATTTGACAGAGCATAAATAATAAGTGATGGATGATATCCAATATCTAAAATATCTGAGAATATTGTTCCCTTATAGAAAATATCTGGCAGTTGGGAAGCGAATGCATGGATGAGAATGTCAGAGACATTTGCAAGTTATAGAGAGACAGAAAGCTTTTTTTTCATGAAAGAAATTAGGTCTGGATAGAGACAAGACAAGAAGCTTATATATTATTCACGTAATGATGGAAGTGGCTTCTCTGCACTATAAATCTTGAACGTTGGATTGGATATGATGGTTGATATCTAATGATGGTTTTTAAAAGTACAGCTTCATCATTATCGTTAAAATTTTGATTAGTGGTTGAGATTTTGTAATTAAAAACGATTATAATAAAGTCTCAGGGTGGCAGACCATAATATTTAGTTGCGAATCAAGGCTCACCCAGCTCGCTGTCATCTGTCCTAAGAATAAGAAGTAGCAGTGATGAGAGAATATAATTATTCGGTGACTGTCTACTTCTTGGGCTCCATGTGTTTTTTTATGGGCCCAAACATAGAGTTGTGGCATCAAATCACACTACCAATTTAGATAATGTTATTCCCCTTTCAATTTTTTTTTTTTTGGGTTAAAAAAAACGGTGAAAATCTTGATTTAAAAAATTTATTTGTAAATTCTTAAATCATGATTTTAGAAGCCATTTTTTGTGAGTCAAAGCAAAACTCCTCTTACATTCTTACTCGTGAATCGTAAAAGTTATTCTCAAAATTAATTCAAATTCACCATAATAAATGTAAAAAGATTTGGCACACAAATTTCTCTAGAGGCATACAAAGCCTCTAGACAAGCCTACTATACTATACTAAGAATGCTGGTCCTTCTAATGCAAAGCCTGATTCCAAGAAGGGCAAGAAATTTTAGAAGAGAGGCAAGAAGGACGACCCTTAAGTTCAAAAGGGGAAGAAGAAGGCAATTTAAAAAGAAAGGCCAAAGAAGGGCGGCAAGAAGAAAGTTGACCTGAATAAGGTCAAGTGGTACGTCTACCTAAAAATGGATCGCTTTCACATGAGACTGTACCAAGCAAAACAACAATGAAAAGTTTATATTGAATTATGTGAATTCACACATTTCTTCTATTTTAAGTAATGCTTTTCTAGCAGAATCTATTTGTTCTTCTTGAACTTTTGACTCTGGCTCAACAAACCATGTGACGAGGGATCAAGGATCCTTTGTGGAATATTGCCGATTGCCACATCTAAGAAATGCAAAGATCGAAATCAGAAGAATTGGCACCTACAAGTTAGCTTTACGTGGTGGAAAGACTTTGATCCTACATGATGTTCTTCATGCATCCAACATCTGATGGAATTTAGTTTTAGTACTTTGTCTTTTAGATTATGGGTTGGATGTAAGATTTCATGGCAAAGTTATAGACATTTTTAGCAACAAGACCTTTTATGGTTTATCTTTCATTTCTAAGAAGTTCTCATTATGGCTATTGTTAGTGACTTTTATATACACGACCGTTTCATTTCTTCCTGAACTTTAATTGTTGATGTGAATATCTAGCATGCTAGACTAGGATACATTAACCAAAATAGAATGATTAAACTAGCTAAAGAAGGTCTGCTAGGTGAAATTTCAAATATGGAAATGTCATTATGCAAGAATTGTTTAGCTGGTAAGAGAACTGAAGCTAGGAGTCTATTGTAATTAATCCATTCTGATAAATGTGGTCCAATGAGCTTGGTATTTCATTACCTTCATTGATGACCTTTCTCGATATGGTCACGTCTATTTGATTTCACACAAGTATGAAGCTCTTTAGTGCTTTAGACGATACATGAACAAAGTAGAGAATCAAATTAAAGCGTCTGATCGAGGTCGTGAATACTTGTCTAATCAATTTAAGGAGTTTTGTGAAGAAAAAGGGATAATTAAGCAAGTATCCATTCATGGCACTCCATGACAAAATGAAGTTGCAGAAAGAAGAAGTAGAACTCTTCTAGACATAGTTAGGTCAATGATGGCTCAAGCAAATGTGCCAATTTCATATTGGGGTGATGCTTTATTAACAAATGCCTTCATTCTTAACCGTGTGCCCTCAAAATTAGTCACTTCTACACCTTATGAGTTATGGACAAAACTCAAGTTGGATCTAGGCTTTCTTAGGATGGATGCATAAATTCATAATGATTCACATAGGTATAGGTAGTTGGGTCTTAGATAAAAGAAGTGTATCTTTATAAGATACTCTGAGCAATCAAAATGATACGCTTTCATAGGTGAAAACGAAGATGGAACCATGATTGAAATTGAATCAAGAGATACCATATTTCTAGAAAATGAATTTCATGGCAGAGGGAGATTAATCATAAAATATCTCTTAATGAAACACAAGAATAAGGAAGTACAAAACAAACTAATGAGCCTTAATCGTCTCAATAAATCAACTTGAGTGGGAGCTTAGAAAGGTCTTTACAAAGGCCTAAACAAGAGAAGAGAAAAAGACAAGAATCTCCCATAAGAAGGAGAGACAGGGGAAATGTATTCAAGATACACTTTTCAATAGAGAGAGAGAGAGAGAGAGAGAGACTTATTATTACTCCAGATGGAGATTATGGGCCACATTCTGTACAAGAAGCCTTATTAGACCTTGTTAAGGATGAATGGAAGAAAGCAATGGAAGAGGAAATTGATTCAATGAAAAAGAATCAAGTTTGGGAACTAGTTGATATACCAAAAGGGCAAAAAGCCATTGGGAAAAATGGGTTCTCAAAATAAAGAGAAAAATTGGTGGATCAATTGACAAATACAAGGCACGATTGGTTGCAAAGGGGTATACATAACAGGAAGGTATAGATTATGAGGATACCTTCTCATCTATTGTACATTTCAATTTCTATAAGACTTATTCTGACAATAGTAAATAGTTTAGATCTAGAACTATATCATATGGATGTAAAAATTGCATTTCTTAATGGTGATATAGACAAAGAAATCTAGAAGGAACAACTATTAGGTTTCATTAAGAAAGGAATGGAGACCAAAGTTTTTAAGCTCAACAAGTCCATTTATGGACTGAAACAATCATTCAAATAATGGTATTTGAGGTTTCAAAAAGGGATAACCTCTTATATATGACTTTTGAATGATTGAAGAAGGCCATTGTATCTACATTAAATAGTTTGAGGGTAATTTTGTGATATTATCCTTGTAAGTGACATATTATTGACTAGAAATAGTCTAAATTTAGTTTTGCCTATTGAAGAATGGTTAGCATCAAATTTTGAGATGAAAGACATGGGTGAAGCAGAGTATATACTTGCGAGTTAAGATCCAAAGGGATCGCTCTAGAAGAATCCCCTCTCTTTCATGAGAAATACAATAAGAAAATTCTTGAGCGATTCAATATGAAAGACTGCAATCCCTTAAATACCCCAGTAGCTTCTGGTGTAAGCTTGAGTCTTGATATGTGTCCCAAAACTAAGTCAGCAAAGAAGAAAATGAAAAAGGTTTCCTATGCTAGTACTGATGGAAGTTTGATGTATGCTATGATGTATACAAAGGCAAATATTTGTTATGCAATTAGACTGGTTAGCATATTCCAATCAAATCCCAATGAGCAACATTGTAGAGCAGTGAAGAGGATTATGAAATACTTGAAGGGCACATCAAATTATGCACTATGATATCAAGGAAGTGATTTACACTTAGTTGGATACTCCAATGCTAATTTGGGTGGAGATAAAGTTGAGTGAAGGTAGACTTCACGTTACACCTTTTTACTAAATAATGATGCCATATATTGGACCAGCAAGAAGCAGGCGTGCATTGCCCTACATCCTATCGAAGCTGAATTCGTGGCATGTACCTCAACAATGCAAGAGGCTAAATGGCTCAAGAGGTTTATTGAACACCTTGGATTTGGAAATTAAAGCACCAATCCAATATTAGTGTATTGTGACAATACTATAGCCATAGCCTATATGAAAAACACCAAATATCATACCAAGACCAAACACATAGATATAAAGTATTATTTTGTAAGAGATTATATAGCACAAAAAATTGTTACTATACATCATATTTGGACCAAGAGTATGGTTGCAGATACCTTAACCAAGCCAAATAGCTAAGGAAATATATGACAAGCATGTAAAGGCTATTAGCATGTGCAAAATGTAAAATTGCAAACACTATGTAATATGTGTATGATTAATGAAAGTATTAATTTATGTGTCTATATGAAAGTATATAATGTCTAGTATGTCATTTAAGTAGGTGAGGTTGGCTCTCTCACAAGAGTAATCGCCTTTGAAACTCAGGAGGAACATGCAAAGATGAAACACTTGTGTTCACCAATAAAACAGTAGGAATGCTGATATGGTAGAGAAGAAATACAAATTATGTCACCTTGACAAGAGTGTAGGTGTAGCATGTCGAGATTAGATCCAATAAGATATAGATATAAATATGGATCGAATAATAAATGACCCATAATGCCATTGCCAGATAACAAATTCTTCAATGCTAACATCATGAGAGATAAGTGGAGTAGAAGAGTTTGGGTTTAGATGTTTGGAGAATCTAAACTTATGAATGTACATTGTTAATAATGACATTCAAAACGATGTACGCTCTAAAAGTGTAAGAGTGACACTGTAGTATGTGATTCATACACGTGTGAAAGAACCTCAAATGAGAAGTAAGTGAATGGATCCTTGCTTGATTGTTGTGTGAGTCCTAAGAAGGTTAAACACTTCTATGATGTCCTTTGACTTTAACATTGTCATGGAAGTATGCTTTAGCGACTACTACCTTAACATTCATCATATAATCATGATAGATATAACCAAGGTATTATTTTAAGAAAGTAGTTGACGCATATCAAAATGATAAATGGGTGAAAGGAAAATTACCTGGAATATACACACCTATATTGGTATCTAAGATATGTTCCTTATGATATTAATTGGTAATTTCATAAGTGTGGATACTAAGCATATGAGAAGCTGATCTAAGTTTTATCTTGACTTAAGAAGGATTAAATTTACCATGTGAAACTGTATATTGGTAAATCTAAAACATATAAGGCATAATATTAAATTCAAACTACACAAAGAAAGGTTGTCTTGCACTGGTTTTGTGAAAGGGATTTCTAGTATAGGCACTTAGGAGATGTCATACCCACGCAGTCATAGCAAAGCACCTAGTATGAAAGAAGGAAGAGAGAGAGAGAGAGAGAGAGAGAGAGAGACAAGGCTCACAGTATCTAATCCAGTAAGTGTGAGCGAGAGATGTTGGAAAATAGGCTTGATCCAACCCTTGGTCGAGTATGCCCAAACCCATTGGCCTTGGGGCCAAAATATAATATCCATATTTATGGGGTATTGGTTGGAAATATTCCTCACTTATTTTCTAACACCATGGTAGGAACAATTTTTTGTTGTGTCTTGGAGGGAACGGTTTTACACATATCTTGGGTTTATGGGAGGGTATGAAAAAATGGTACATATACAAGAATACATCAATTGTAAATAAGAGTGTACACTCTTAACCTCTACACACAGAAAAACTCTCTCAAGCGTCCGGTGCATTTGCTATGTGATATATATAGCTGGAGTCTACCGACATGACCCAATTTGTGTGGGTATCTTGAGAGTATGAACATTCACTCTAGATAAGCCCAAAACACTACAATTTAATACCAAGATTAGCTCTTCAAATATGTCATATATTAAGGACCGGAGGAATAATATGGTAATAGGTTTTATTATGATAATGATGATTACCAAAAAAATTGGTAATCCTCATTCATACCTCCCATTTATGATTACTCATTACCACCACATTGCATGTTCAAAAAATTTCAATTTATCCTTTTGTTTCACTTGTCTTATTACCAACAAATCATTATATGTTTCCAAATATCTCATTTTGTCCTTTCTTTTTCCCAAACTAGAGCGTAAGATGACCACGACGGATAGAAGCAACAACCCTATTCTATTACCATACATAATTGAAGGAAGTTCATCCGAAACTAGAGCTAGAAACACCTCATTTAGTTTTGTTCTCGTTCTTCACTTCCTTCTTCTCGAATCCAAGGGGAACTTATCATATTTTGAATTTTTTGTGGTGTGCTCTGTTTACTATTCCTTCTTACTTTCCTTTCTTTACCACGCCATAGGCTAGCAAAGCGTGAGGAGGCATAGAGGAGGAAATGTCAAACACTTCGGCCTAACCCTAATGGGAATGAACAACAACAAAATGACAAGATGAGGTGCGCTAGGCTGGTGACAGCAGTGAGCTTTGTCATATGATCCCCAACGAGGTAACATGATGATTATGGTGAGGTAACGTGATAACTCTTAGCAATTTTTCCTGCGAAGGTCATGTATAGAGTAAAATAAAATAGACTTTGTGTTATATATTAATTTTGAATAATTATTAAAAACATAACCTATCACAACTTACTTAAAAATTGAACCAAACACTATCCTTATAGATATTGATATTGCATCGCATTACAAGTGGGATTGAATCAAATAGGCCCTAACTAATTTTGACTATTTTATTGATATTTGTAAATAATGGGATTTTTTTTTTTTTGAAAAAAAAATGACACACTAAATCTTTCTGGTATGGTTCAGATCCATGACTTAGTACCACTATATGACACCCTAAGCGCTGCTACACCACAAGGTGTTGGTAAAATAATGGCAACTATAAGAGTATTTTGTATTTCATAGATGTATATGAAATAAATTTCTTTTTCTTTTTTTATTTGATCAAGGATCTCCCTTTGAGGATTAGGTGACAAATACGTTTCTAAAGATTTAAACTTATATTCTCATTCTTATAATTCTTATAAGAGTGAGGCCCTTGCTAAATAAATTTCTAATTCACTTAGTGATACTATGGTCCAGACTTTGACTTAGATTAGGCTTCATGCTTTAGACCACAAAAATTATAGTATTATTGTTCATTTTACATATTTTACAAAACTCCCATCAAATAATCAAATTTTTAGCCTTCATTGACTTGGGAATTGGATTGAGATCAGATAATCAAAATTTTACCCTACCATCACCATGTTTATTCACTTGGGAATTGGATTGAGATTTTTTCAAAGTAATAATGTCTATTATCCAGCTACTTTAGAATTCAACAAATATTGCCGGAGTTTAAAACGAAAGCTAGTTCTTCCAATATATATTTTAATGGGTTAATGTAATCTTTGGTTTTTTAAGTTTACTATTATTTTTGTTATAATACTCAAGTTTCATTTTCTTTAAAAAGAATTGTTCCTTATTATTAAATAAAAATATAAACTATTTTGTTTATTGAGGGACCAAAACCTCGTGTTTGAAATTTTAGTGACTAAAATCAAAATGAAAATAAACTTAAAGAATTAAAAATTATATTAACCCGATTTTTATTCACAAAACTCAAAAAGAGCATTTTTTTTTTCCTTGTTCAAAATGGTATGTACTCACTGCTTGAGATTACGGTGGGATTAAACTATTTCTCACTTATTAAGGATCTCGCATAGCAGTGAACTATAACAGCATTGATGTCTGCAAAACAAGTTTATTGTATAAATTTCCCTCAAACTCAACTGCTTGTGTTGGAATGAGAAGTTCTTTTCATTCTTGCATTGTATAAACACAGAACTAGCTGTCCAATAGAAAACCGAAAATTTCATTTCGACCTGAGAATGATGAGATTGATTTAAGATACAACCCATTCACAGTTTTGGGCAAAAAAGAAAAAGAAAGTTACATTCATACAATCTCCCCCCCACCTATTATACTGATAACATAACACGACTTGAATGAAATAAAAATAAAATAAAAACATCTGTATTTACAGCTAGAAAATAAGTAGATATACATGCTAAATGGTAAGTGATACAGTAATGAAGAGCTTTGAAAATTCAAATTACAGAGTACTCTTCTTCCCTTCGGAGTTTCTGTTGCCGAGCAATGAATTCTTCAACAATTCGGCGAAACTCCTCGTTGCTCATGCCATCTTCTTCGTACGAACTTGTGATTTTCTCTGTCTCTGACCTTTTTAGCACACTCGTAGGTTTCTCTCTCTTGATTTCCATTGATTTCTCTGTCTCACACCTCCTGAGATCCAAACACTTCCTATCCCCTGTTCTTCCATTCTTCTTCTCCAACCACTTGATCTTTCCTTGGTCGGATATCTCCTTTTTCATGCCTTCTTGGTTATTTTTATTTCCTTCGTTTATGAATGTTTTCTGATCTTTTTTGGGATGCTCGGTTATTGTGCTATCATTTTCTGGATATTTCTGGTTTCCTGAATCCTCTGTTCTTATGCTCTGTTTTTCTGGGGAGTTGTTTTGTTCTTCTTTGATTTTCTGATTCTTGGTGATATTTTGAATGAACTGGTGGTAAAGATCACTCTCTGAACTATTGGATTTAGAAACAAGAGCTGAGAATTGGCCTGACTGGGCAAAAAGAGTGATGATGATGACGTTTCCCATCAGGAACACAAACTGAGGACTGACCATGAAGACCGAGAAGCCACGAAAATAGTCGCTAGAGTTCTTGACGGCAACAGGAACTTGGAAGGAAAATCTTGAAATTAAGATCAGAACAATAGAAACCTCAACAAGCCGAAACAAGTTGGCAATCCATCGGAGTTTTTGTTGTTTCATTGCAATGACTTTCTTGGCTTTGAGATTTGCGAGATTGAAAGAATCCATTTTTGCCTTTGTAGAGTCTGGGAGAGATTAGAGAAATATTTGGTTAGCAGAGAGATAAAATTTTGGGTGTTATTCAAAAGGGTCAGTGAGAAAATCCATAAATCTCAAAGTAGAGAATTGAGTGACTGAAGAAACTTGGACAGACAAAAAAAAAGCATGGAACAGAGGAAGGGAAGGGGAAGGCTCAAACGAGCTCTCAGAGAAAAATGGAGGAAGCAGAGTGAATCTTTATAGAAACTCTGTTCCCATAGCGGTTTTGGGAATGGCATCGGGATGATTTTTTATTTTTATTTTTTCATTTTTAAATATAAGTGATAGATGAACGTAGTTGGATCGAACTGTATACGAGTGGACAATTCTTCCGATCGACGTCAAATTTCTTTAGATACAAAACTCCAACTTTAGATCAGAACAAGCATCAAATTATTTAAATATACTAATAATTTATTTTAAGAATATTAATTAAGAAAAAAATTAAGGAAAATATTATATTCTTCTCTATGTTTTTTAATATTATCAATTGGTTTCAGGTTGTTCCTTCTAATATAAGTATTTTCTCTATGATTCAAAATCGGGATCTAACAGCGCCTTACATTGCTAGACCAACTCTATATTAGTTATTATATTCCTCTTTTGGCTTAAGATGAACTTAATGTTTTTTGAGGTATATGTATGCTCTAGTTGGTTTAAAAAAAAAAAATCCTCTTATACGATAAAATCATATTTGACATATTATTGATAATTAAATATAGAGCATAGGCATATTTTCTGGCGGAGTTTTGGTACAAAATAAAATTAAATCAATTATACTAATTACTAAAATTCCTTTCATTGCATGTTTAGAGGGAAAAGGGATGCTAAGCTGTTGATCATATATTGATAATTTATTGAGAATAGGAATCTGAAACTTTTACTTTACTTATTGATCATAATATTCCAATATCTCCTTTCGCTATCCTTTTTCCTTGTCACATGTCCTTCAGCATTTCCCTCTTTTTGACGTTGTGTTTCACCATGTTGGATTAATTAAGATTATATATTATTTGCAGCATATATTCAAAATTCTTATTCCTATTAAGTCATCAGTGTACTCAAATTATTTTACAACTTTAACTTTGTGACTTTAATAAAGTTAAGTTGTATAATTTTTTTTTTTTTTTAAATATGGGACCAATGGTCCGGGCAGGGTACGAATCCTTATTACAAAGGCTGGATAACCAGCGTCATACCACTGTGTTACACTAGCGCTTAGTGTATAATTCTAATTTTGTCTTGCACTACCATCACCTGTTGGAATCGAGTAATAAGATACTCATTCTCCTTTAAGCATATCCTGAGTTTGAGATTTATCATTGGAGCATATGATATTGCTAGCTCTACCCTCTAATTGTGGAGACTGACCGAGAATGAATCCAGATTAATCTGGATCCTAAAAAATCCTCCGATTTAAAAGGGATAGATTGACGCACATGTAAAAAAAAAAAAAAAAAAGATATTTGTCTTCCACTTATTTTTTTGTATTGTTACTAGTACTTCACTACACACACAGATTCAGTCCAATGTGAACTTAACCACTACCTTTATTTTTGGATGCCATAGTTTATTATCTGCTGTTTATTCTTCTAGATTGTTGTGCTAATTATGATTCCTTCCCCTTTAAATATATAGTTAATGTGAATCATTCGTTTAGAAAAAGGCCATTTTGAAAAAATAGACACTAAATCACTATTTTTGTCTCTTATAAGCTTCAGGATGCATATTCTATTTGGAGTCATTATTTTCATCTCATGGGTTTATGTTTTAAATTACGTTCTTCTTTTAAATTTATTTAATAACCATGAGTACACATGTATAACTCATATTTTGTATGAACCACCAAAATAAATATGGATCCAGCTTCTGTCCTATGCACCTCCCCTCCGCTGCCATCCGCTGCACCCTTTTTCTCTCTCCAATTTCTCATATCCCTATCCTCCAATCCCTTAAAGACACGTGGCCCTCCCCTCACTCCTTATAATATTTTGCTCAAATTTCACATGTTAACACAGTTTATGCAACTTAAATTCAAATTTTTTAGGATCTTAAAATAATTATTTTAGGATCTTAAAAAAATATTTTATGGGAATAAATGATACTAAAGAGATATTTTATGATACTAATTGGTATTAAAAATATACTACATAATATTTAAAGATCTTAAAACAATTATTTTAGGATCTCAAAAAAAACATTTCAGGGTAATGATCAGTACTAAAAGGATATTTCAGGATACTGGCTGGTACTGAAAAAATACCTCATGATATTTTTTCAAGATACTAACATAATTTTTTAAGATCATGAGATATTTTTTTAGTACCAGTCAGTATCTTGAAGTATCTTTTTAATATCAGTTAGTACCCTGAAATATTTTTTTAAGATCCTAAAATAATTATTTTAAGATCCTAAAAAAATTTAAATTTAAGTTGCATAAACTATGTTAACATGTGAGATTAGAGCAAAATATTATAATGAGTGAGGGGAGGGCCACATGTCTTTGAGGGATTGGAGGATAGGGATATGAGAAATTGAAAAAAAAAAAAAGGTGCGGCAGCGGAGGGGAGGTGCATAGGATAGAAGTCAGATCCTCCCAATAGGCATACATTAATTAGGTAGAACGATAAATTAAAAAATTAGTTATTAATTATTTATAGAAAATGCATGTTGGTTTTTTAAAAATAACTTTTTGTATTTTTTTGGGATTAGTTTATTTTAAGTAATTTTGTGGTATATCAAGCAATTATGTGATGTAAAAGGTTTTGTCTTGTAACAAGGAAAAGCTTTTTAAAATGATACTATGATGAGGATCAATATTTTAAATAGAATGAAATTTGAAGGACCAAAATCAAAATTAAAAAAAATTTGAGGAGACCAAAAATTGTATTAACCTATTTGTTTTTATTACATGGACCATTTGTTTTTATTGGAAGGGCCTTTTGTTTTTGTTTTTTTGTTTTTGCTTGGATTCGAAGGGCTCAAAGCCCAAATGGTCCATCCTTGTAGTTATAGTTAGGAAATCCCAAAGCCAACCCGAGAAGAGTAATTTTACAACAAAACCCAACGGGCTTTTCACTATCCAGATATAAAATGCACAACAAAACGACGTCGTAGGGATTCCCTCAGCATCGTCCTTTGTATAAAATAAGTACAAACCCTAGAATCCCTTCGCCTCCCTCTGCTTCTGCTTGTGCCTCAGCCGAATCGGAGACCATACGCACTCTGAACTGATACAATGGTGCGAATCTACTACTTTCTCGAGATATCTATTAGCTTCTTCACTCCTATGTATGACTCAGTGGTAGTGCTATGATTCTGTGTTTCTTCCTCTGTTTCTAATGTTTTTGTGCGTTATTGGTTCCAGGCTCCCAAGAAGGATAAGGCTCCTCCTCCTTCCTCAAAACCTGCCAAGTCTGGCGGTGGCAAGCAGAAGAAGAAGGTTCTCAAATTTTGTTAATTTTTTTTTTTTATTATGACTAATCTCGTTACAATGCCAATTTTTAACCTGGCTTGTGGGGTGCATCTAGCTTTTTTTTTTTCTTTCTTTTTTTTCTTTTTTCTTTTTACATCCTTAATCAGTAGTATAGTTTATTATCTGGTGATTAGATTTATATGTCAGATGTTATGCGATATTAAGGTGAATTTTATGTTTATCAGAAGTGGAGCAAGGGAAAGCAAAAGGAGAAGGTAAACAACATGGTGCTACTCGATCAGGCCTCCTATGACAAACTCCTGTCTGAGGCACCAAAATATAAGCTCATCACGCCTTCGATTCTCTCTGATCGATTGAGGGTACCACTTTTATTGCTCCCTTTTCTCAATACGTGCTTGATTGTTCATGTTGATGAGATCTTCTGTTGTTGGTGTTATTTGAGACATCGTCTGTTTTCATGTAGTTTGAGTCGTCTCTTGAAACCTTGGATTTATATATATATAGATTAGTTTTATCTGCATAGAGGCTGATTAAGGAGCTAGAGATTGGATTTACTAGTGAGTATAGTTTAGGTAAAATGGGTTTATTGATATTGGATTTTCTAAACATCAATGCAATGAATTATTTTGAAACCGATTCTAATTGAATTGACCCGCATCCTAAGGAAATTCATTTGATTGATGCATGTATACATTCATTCAAAACATAGATACAAGATTTTTTATCGAATCGTTGATAAATGGATTCAATTTGTCACGTTGCGTTGGGGGTCTATTTATGTGTCATTCTTCTGGTGGGCTGCTGTATGTCTTCGATAATCCTGGAGACTTCATTGAATTGTGATTGATCTGATTGATTATTGCACGTGATCTTTTCATCTATCTCTCTCTCTCTCTTAACTTTCCAATTAGATTTAGTTTATGAGTTTGGATCACCAACCATTAAAAAATCATGGTAATTGTGACTTTGTGAGAATGATATATCCTCTTCATATATCAAGGTGTTTGGAGCTGGTTTCATGTTGAGAGTTAGTATGTGAAAATACTCTGATAGCTTGGCACAAAGACTGATCTTGTGAACCCACTTAGTTGCAGTATAGGACGCTTGTTAGATTATAGAGACTGCTTACTTGTCCTCCAAACAAAAATGGTTTGATTGGTAATTTTGAATTGTTTTTCCTTTGCTGTGTATCTATGCTTTTACTTTGGTTTGCATATTACATTCTTACAAGCTTTGTGGCTTGATTAGTCTTGAAAAATTGGTATGTGTTCCTGCCTCTTGCTTCATTGGTTATGTTTCAAACATTTGGCTGTCTTATGCTTTTATTATTTGCCGCGGTTCACATGTGGGGACTTTCTCCAATACACCCTCCATGACAAGCAATGATTGCAGCAACAAACACTATTGTCTTTGGTTTGCAAAGCAAACAAAAGCCCCTTTCTCAATAATCATGTACATATGGAAAATGCTTGCAACTTGCAAGCACAAACTCAATAACTATGTGAAAGTCAATCGTTTACGTTACCTGCATTCTGTTTCTTATAATTTCTTTCTTTGATGAATGATTATTCAGTGATGAGCAGATTTGGTACTATTAGATTTGAGCCATTCCTCATATTTTTGCATGAATATTTCAGATCAATGGATCACTAGCAAGGAAGGCCATTAGAGAGTTGATGGCCAGAGGCTTAATCAGGATGGTATCCTCGCACGCAAGTCAGCAGATCTACACTAGGGCTACAAACACCTAAGTGCTTTTGGTCATAGGATATGTAGCGTTGCGGTTTTGGCTGTATTTTTTTTCGTTTTATTTTTTCCGGTTGATGACTCTTGTTATATTGCGTTGGCACTAATTATCTGACTCTTAATTTTATGTGTTACTGATATGGTTATATCTTATCTCCTTAGAAAAACGTGTTTTGATTGGTGACTTCATATGCACAGTATCATCTACTTTAGGCAATGTCACGATTGTTTTTTATATTCCCGAATGTTATACTACCATAGCTCCTCAATATGAGATACAAAAGAGCTTTTATATTATGGACTGGAGGAAGTATTTCTTTGACTTTTGAAATGTGGTCGGTGTCTTAACTAGCAGCCGAGCCCTGATGGCTTGTAGCTTCTCTAGCTGTAAAATTTTTATTTTTATTGACTAAGTGAATTACGGATAAAGTTGTTACTAATGTCCCTTTTAATATTCGTTCAGTGTTTATCTAATAATTTGGGTGCTATTAGTGATATAAGGTGAATTTGATGATAAAAGTAGTGTGAAATGAAATCGAACTTTACTTTGAGCAATGGAAATTCTTGTTTTACCGGGCATTTGGGTGATAGGTGTTCATTTTGTTGAAATGTGAAGCATGGAAAAATGCTTTTGAAAACACGTTGGTGTTTAACATTCCTTTATCGTTTTGGCTCACGATAATTTACAGTACCTAGGTCAACTCAAGGACTCGTTACAACGTACAATATCCCCAGACTAAGCATTTCTTGATGTTTCTATTGTACTGTCTGATGTTAAAAAATGTCGCTGTCTCTTACTATGGCAAGAAGTTCCGTGACTTTATTTAAAAATTCTATTGATCAAGGGTTATTTTTTGATAAAGCTTTATTAAAGGGTATGAGAGGAGTAACTTGAAATGTTCCAAGATATTTGGTTTAAAAGAGCATGTCTTGTGTTCCTTTCTAATTTCATTTCATTGAAGAATAGTGACACAAGTCTCAGAGTTCCCTCTCGGACGATTCAGTTGTTGCTAAAGATACATCGACAGATTTTATATGCTTCTCTTGTGAAGTTTTTTTTATTTCATTTTAGGTGGTATATTATATATATCAGCACACGCACTCTGCATATTTTAACTTTAATAAGCAATATATTCACAATCCTTATATGCCAAGTCTCTGCGCTAATATGACTTCACCAAGCAGTGTGTCTTACAAGCAAATCATCTTCATGTAACCAGAAGGAAGCTGATATAATATAATATATAGCCAAAGTATCTGAGTGGCTGTCAATGGTTTTCCGGTAGATGAGAGAAGCGTTGGTAACAGCTTCTTTGCTTCTTTCAAACACAAATTTGCTGTCCCTCACCATTACCATTAGAATCATCTCATGAGGAATTAATAAATAGTATGCTGATTTGGAGCTTGGGAACATTGTTCAGACAACATGAGATATTCCAGATATCATCAATTGTTTCCAACCTTAATATTTAAACATGAGATTCCTAGATACATGACCAAACCTTAGGAAGGCAACATGTTATCATAAACAGGCAAAGGCCCAAAAAAAAAAAGAAAGAAAGAAAAAGAAATCATGTAAAAAGATCCCAAGAAGCCATGCTAGTTGCGTATGATTTTCTGCCTCCCTCAACATACACCATGAGTTTTCAATATTCATGTTAGAAATTTCATAGTAACCCAAAAGTCCCAATCAAGATGGTATTTTGTAAGCCAACTTTCAGACAATTGAAGAAGAATATATTCCTTTTGTCTTCCTCAACTGCTCTGCTTTCTCTCTCTGTCTATATATAAATATATATAGAGTATATGGTAGCAGCAAGATCCAATAGTGTCAAAGACTCGCATATTCACTCTTCTCTGAGAAAATTAGTGGTTTTTTCCATGGCTGCAAGCATGAAGACCTCTCAACACAATCGATCCAACAGTGTTCCCTCTGCCCCTCATCCTCTCATATCACAAATTGAAGAACATCTGCAAAGATTGAAACTTTCTGATTCAACTTCAGCTTCATCATCTTCATCAATTAGCCTGCAGCTTAATGGTTTGCAGGATTTGCATGGCTGTGCCACTCAGATCCTTGAATTGCCAACCACACAACGAGCCTTGGCGCAAGGATGCTGCAAAATATGGGTTGATGAACTTCTAGAAGGGTCTCTTAGGATCTTGGATATTTGCAGTACTTCTGAAGATTCCTTGCTTCAAACAAAGGAAAGTGTACATGAACTTGAGTCAGCGGCTCGCCGGAAGAGATTTGATGCTGGAAAATACTTATCATCAAGGAAAAATATGAAGAAAGCAATCAAGAAGGAGTTAGAAAATTTGAAGAAAATTAAGAAGGAAGCTGTTCTAACTACTTCCTCATACATAGGTGATGAATCTCTGTCTATGATTAGCAGCTTAAAAGAAACAGAAGTTGTCACTCTTAGCACCCTAGAATCTCTTCTGTCTTTTGTCTCTGGCTTGAAGATACAACCAAAGCAGAGACGAAGGTCAATGGTTTCCAAGTTGATGCAGCCTAAAAGAATAGGTTGTGACTCAGAAAATTCAGACACAAATGAATTTGAAAAGGTGGATGAAACATTACTGTCTCTCCTATCTCGTAAGTCTCAAAGTGGTTTATTAGTTGAGGATTTTCTGAATCACATGGAAAATTTGGAGTTGTGTATTGAGGTTTTAGAGGGAGGTATTGAGCAGCTTCAAAGGCAGTTGATTAGAACAAGAGTTTCTCTTCTGAACATCCCTATCAAGTACTGATTTTGATATATGAGAGTTCCATAGTTGGATATGAATGTAACTAAACAATTTTGTCAGTGAATATATACAAAAAATACAAATTTGGCTATTTTTTATCTTCACTCCTTCTTTCTTAAGTACTTTTTATGCCATATCTCATATTTGTTTTTGTATTAATTTCAATTCTCGCCGCAAAATAAGAAGAAGAAAAAGAAGAGTTGGGGCACAAGAAAAAGTTCACAAAAAATTATTGTTTGAAGTTCTCATAAGTAGCATGTTAAGTTGGAGCAATAATGTGGAAACTATGGTCAGTACTCTTTATTATTTTCTTATTTGAATATGAAGATATTATGAAATTCACATATTGAAATTCATATACTCTGATTTCAAGTTTTAAACTCATGTGATGATGCATTGAGTCGGTGTGTTGATCACAGTTTCCATAGCTATAATAGATGAACCATAATGAAAATCAATTATTGGTCTCAATTATAAGTTATGGGTTCAAATTTTAGAAGCTGGATGCAATGAACGATGTGCTTGTCTTTGGTTTATAAGGACAAGAAAATCAATATCTGATTTCCTCATGTTATCTACCTACATTACTGAAGACAAAATCAAAAGCGCGCACAAACATATGAAATTATGATCCATACATAAATATAGATAATTTTAAAAAATAAATCGGGTGTCACTTCATGAGAAAGGTAAATCAAATATCATGAAGTAATTAATATTTTTTCATTTTGAAAACATTACTAAATTAGATGAAATCAACTTTGAACCTAAGACTAAAATTGATCTGATGCAATGTCTGGATATGCATACAACCTATAATTCCCTTTTTGGTAAGTTCAATATTTCAAAGGGTTTGTTTGAATTGGCGGTAAGAGCGGTGACTTAAAAGTTATATGACTTTTATAAAAGTCAGTTAGGAAAAAAGTCAGATTAAGTTAACTAATGTGTGTTTTGATTGTCCGTTTGACTTTTTGCAGAAGTGACTTTTTTCCTAACTGAGGTGTGTTTGGATTAATATTTGAAAAGTCAGTTGAGATAGAAAATAACTGAAAAGGACATGAATCATATTGAAACAACATATACATATTAGTTTTATATATTGAATTAATGAAAATTTTAATTTTAAAGAATTAAATATTATATAAAAAATAAACAATAAAAACCTTAATTAAATATATTTAATGGATAAAATTGTTTATAAAATAATACATTAATTTTTTCTATTGTTATGCCTTCTGCTAAAAGCATTATTATTT
Organism: Acacia confusa; assembly: GCA_037074495.1. Lineage (NCBI taxonomy): Eukaryota > Viridiplantae > Streptophyta > Magnoliopsida > Fabales > Fabaceae > Acacia > Acacia confusa. The sequence goes on along the minus strand of CM073502.1, from coordinate 36,254,524 downwards.
TAAAATTTATATTTTTTATATTCTTAGAAAAATTAAAAATATTTAAATTATTATTTTAAAAGTTATATAAAAAATAATGAAGTAAGAATTTTGGCAAAAAAGGTAAAAGAATAATATGCTTTATTATAACATTGCCATTAATAAAAATGTTATATAATATTTCAATTTTAAAAAAATAACACGTTATTAAAAAATTGTTCTATTTTTTATTTTTAAAATTTTTTTCTTGTTTTTTAATAATAAAAAACATGATATCAAAGAAAATCACACAGTTTCTTTTTTTGGTTTTCTCATAAACACATTTTTATACTTTTTTAGCTTTGTTTCTTAAGACAAAAAACTTTTAGCTAAATTCCAGATGAGCCCCTCAGATAGTTTTTTTTTTTTTTTAACTATATTTCCTCTTTTTATCTTGGATTGGAAAGAAGCCAAATTCTCTGACAAAGTGCGCCTCCGTTTCAACCTCTTAAGCAATAAATTTAAATTCAACCCAGTGTGAGTTATGTTGCCCAAATGTGGGCTTTCCAAGCTTTTTTTAAGCAGAGTTTAGTTGTGTTTTTTGAAAAAGTCCAACAGATGTGATGAGTGACTCAAACAGACAATGCCTAACGTTTTTTGACCTGACCAGCTTTTTGAGCTTTTTTTTTTTTAGAAAAAGCCAAATAAGATGGCTCTCCAAACACACCCAAAGGAGACTACAACTTAAGTCTATTGTTTTAATGAACCCTTTTTCTTCTCCAAAACAAGTTAGAAACTTCACAAAACAAGTTAAAACACAGAATTTAGAGGCATAAAATTAATGAAAATAAAACTTGGGGGATGTCATAGGCATATTGAGTTCATGAAATCCATTACTTTCATTGCACATAACCCTTAATGTAAGTGGATGAGATTCTCAATTTTTTGTCGGATAACTTGGAATGTTTTGGAATTAAAGTGGTAGTAGTACAGCTAAGGATGAGAAGATTGATTATTGAAATCCATATCTCTGTATTGATTCCCAGAATCTGCATTTATAATTTGCTTCCATTCCCATTTTAGTGGGGCTAAAACATAATGAAATACTTAAATTAGTCAGTCACCATCAAAGTGTTAGGAGGAAGAAAACTGTATACAGAACACCATCACTTAATTTATCAGCTGCAATCAATAAAGACATGTCATTGTCCCCCGTGCAATGTAATAATAAAGTATAAAGATACAACGTACCAAATTTGAAAAACTGGCCTTATAGGCTTATATGATCATAGAAGTGAGAGAAACGAAATAAGACTAAAAAAAATTCATTAAAAACTGTGGTTATGAGCTGTAGAGATTATGATGAGATTATCTGTAGTTGTGCCTAGATCAATCTAGGTTATTAGCACTTGGCAATATTTAAGATATCCAAGAAGTCTCCTATATATATATCCATTTCCAGAAGAGAAAGGCAAAGTGGTGCTTCAATTCAACATTTTCAATTTCAAGACCTTTCTTTTCTCTTCAGAAAAAAATGGCAGCCTCTTCATTAAACCAAAAATCCCACAACCATGTTCGTTCTAGCAGTTTACCTTCAAAACCTCACCCTGTGATTTTACAAGGCAATGAACACTTGTCTCGTTTCGGGGCCTCAGAGGCCACTCTTTCGTCTTCATTGCTGAGCTTGAAACTCAATAACCTTCAGGATTTGCAAGATTCAATTGAGAAATTAGTCCAACTTCCCCTTACTCAAGAAGCACTCATCCGGGAACATCATGAGAAATGGGTAAATGAGCTCTTGGATGGATCTCTAAGGGTCCTGGATACATGCACATCAGCAAAAGATGCCTTGCTGCACACGAAAGAGTGCACCCGGGAACTTCAATCGATTATAAGAAGAAGAGGAGGAGGAGGAAATGATGTGGAACTCGTGACCGAGGTTAAGAAATTCTTGACCTCAAGGAAGGTAGTAAGAAAAGCAATCTTCAAATCCCTGGAGAATCTAAAGGGAGTTTCTGCAAATAAATTGAGCCTATCTGATACAAACAGAGACTATCAAACCATGATCTTAGTTAGCTTGTTAAAGGAAGGTGAAGTGGTCACTCTTTCAATATTTGAGTCTTTGTTGAACTTCATTTCAGGTTCAACACAATCAAAACCAAGCAGCTGGTCTTTGGTTTCAAAGTTAATGCACAGCAAAAGGGTGGCTTCTGCACAAGGAGGAGAATATGAGAATGAGTTTGCAAAAGTGGATTCTGCATTACAGTTCTTTATATTTAACATGTCAAGAAAGTCAAACAATACTATTGATTTGCAAAATAAGTTGGAAAAATTGGAGTCTTGCATCCAAGATCTTGAAGAAGGACTCGAGTCACTTTTCAGGCGTTTGATCAAAATTAGAGTTGCCTTTCTCAATATCCTCAATTCCTAGTTGAATGTACTAAACGAAGGCTTTAAAGTTTTGTAAAGGCATGTAAACTGTTTTCATGTATGCAATTGTAGAAATAGAAACTGTAATACATCTATTTGTTTAAATAGAAACTGATCGTCTTGCTAAAAACAATTTTTGTTCTCAAGATTAAAAGTTTTGATAAAGAAGGTAATGAAAATTCATAAAGGTTGATCCAAAGCCAATAACCTATAACTTTGTAAGCACTGAATAATCAATAACGGGATTTTCAAAATTTTCAGGTTTTTTGTAACTTTATTGCTTCATTATAGTTCTAATAGATATGTAGAGGTGGTGGTGGTAGCAGTATTAAATTATTTAAATTGTACTGGGATCAACAACGTATGAAGTTTAATCTTTTTTTTATTTTAAGCAGGGTACCATGTGAGTTGGCTTGAACATCAATCATTTGATATTAGATAAGAAACAATACATGAACATCGCCACCAAAAAATGATAAACCGTCGTGATGTGAATATGAAAATGTTCCTCGAGAAGAACAAATTCCACTAAAGTAAGAAGAAAAATTTATAAGCCAAGTGGTATTATGATAGAAACCGTTCTTCTTTCTATTGACATAGCATCTCACTAATGCCAAATATAATGGCCTGCCCACATGGTTTTCAAAAGTTTTAGTTTTTATATCAGAGAGTTTTTAAGATGTAAGAGACATGTAAGAGGAACACCATCTGTGGAAGATGCCACTGCAGGAGAACTCGTGTGATTACCAAGTTAAAAGATTAAAGGATGAGTTGGGATGCTTGGTTTGTCTGGGAGGCACTGAGAAAACTTTTTGACAAGGTAATATTACTGCAGGCCAACTTTGTGACACTTGAAGAGTGGTAAACTCTTCTTGTCTCCCTCTATTTGTTTGCTATATATAGAGAAGATTACTGACTAATAAAACTTAGAGTTTTGAGGAGCAAAAGTTGAAGATATACTGAATGGAAGCCATAGTTTGTGCTATACCCACATGGTATTCAATCAATAGAGTCAGATGGAATCAAGGCATCCATATCATATTTTATTGCCCGCACATGTGTGTTGTTAATTCAAGTTTTATGTGCCATGCTTTCCAAGAATAACGTGGTAGTTTTCATGTCACTCGTGCATAGGGAAATTAATATAATGAGAATACAAAATTACAGATACGATTGTTGTTAGTGTGAAGAGAAAAATAGGATTCTGAGTTGGAGTGTTCCCGAACAAGAGACATCATATTAACATTTTTCAGATTGTTTATCTGAATCTTCATTAGTTAACCTTCACCCATATGCATGAAATGAAATGTTTTGTCTTACAATTCCCGTTCTTAGATTTTTAAGGCAAACACCAAACTGGAGATTTCTAATCACAATTAATTACATTTCTTCCTTTTGATGATGGGAAGTGGTGGAAAAGCACATAAAAGTTCCCTTATGTGTAATCCTCCTAACGCATGGGGAAGTTGACATCAATTTTATCCTAGTTTTCCACACAATTTGATTTTCCTCCCATGGTACTTGTTCTTTTAATGCATTCATCTTCAGCAATTGGATCCCCATACAGTGTTAGAGTAATGGTGCCAATCTTCTATTATGATTAAAAGCCTCATGGCCCTTCATGATCATATGCTTTCGCTCTCCTGAAAACATTCACATTGTAACAAGCCTTCTGGTCATCTTCTGAGTTCTGACAGCTTCAAAAGCATATGCATCTCAATCATGTACCTAAATTCATGGTATTATTATTCTGTAAACTTAGCACTTTTGAATATTTCTCCCTTCTCTTCAAGTATATGTTCATCTTTTATACTAACTTGCATGTCCTCTGCTACATCTCATTCTCTTAAAAATATTTTATTTCCTCCACTTCTCATTAATCGCGTAATCTTTCTTCACTAGGATATAATTTCTTTCCCTTTCAGAATCCAGAGGTTCAGTATTGTTCATACGTGCCTCCTCTCTGGATTCAGAAGCAGGCACCATGAGAGATTTTACATAGGCATTACTGGCAAAAGCATCAGCATATGATACTTATCCAAGCTCCATTTTTTTAGGTTGAGGTCACTCTCCATATTCAAGAGATGTAATTCAAATCATGAACTATTTGGGATTGCAAAAATTCACTCCAGAGGGAATACTTAAGAAAACACTTCTATTAAGAGCCTCCTTCCTGAATCCTGATTATATAATTACCAATTCACATTGCAACAGGGATTAATGACGAAATCCTAATATTAAGAGTACTAGAAACCTCTAGTCTTCTCCCCCATTAGAAATTACTAAAATTCATGCGATAGGGGATAATTAGAAGCCATAGAAGAAAAGGAAAATTAGTTTTTAAATGTTTGAAATACCTCATCATCTGTACAAAAAGCAATAGCAACTAAACTGACAGGTTACAGCCCTTTCTGCATGCCATTAGAATTCAGAAACCTGAATATACTATTTGTTTTAATAAATAGATAGCAGTATATAAGATGAATAGTTGGATAGAATAGCTCCAACAAAAACATATTAACCTGTGATAACTTGTCTCTCTTATTAGCAGGCATCATAATACTCAATATTTGAACTTGTTCATTCTTTAGTAATTTGCTTGCTTTTTAAGAGTTTCATTTCTCTATTTCTCTAACAACATATTTTAATGACTATGTTCCTTCCTAGTATGGCAAGGCTTTTATTGAAACAGAAAATGGAACTGTGCCAGCCTAATGTTCATGAGCAACCACTTTAATTAATAGACACTAGATAAACAAAGCTGCATAAACATCTCTGTCCATATATGACCCTTGATCTCTGAAGATTTAGATTCCTATTAAACCATATTTGTTGGCTCTACTACGCATTCAGAATTGTTGAATAGAGATTATTTAATGATGGAAACAACCCTTCCCACAGACAAAAGATCCATATATGATGCTCACTCCAATGGTATGCCTTGCTGGAACACGCAGTTTTTGTTGAGATGGAGGAGACATTGCCAAGGAATAGGTCTATACCACATGGATTCGTGTGATTCCCAACCCAAAAACTGATCAATTAGTTGTTAAGTTCGCTGTGAGGGAAGCACTGAACAAACAATGCAAGGGAAACACAAAGAATCATGTTGATATTATATTATTTCATGCCCACATGTAGAAAGAAAAATATACTTGTTGTCTCCCTCTATTCTTTGGCTATATAAGAACAAGATGCACATAGCTAAAACTCACAAGTTTTGAAGAAATTGAGTTCTCATCTCCGAGCTTTTATTTTCTAACAAAAGAAAATGGTAGCCATTGAATCAAACCCAAAGATCTCTATGCATACACGCTCCAATAGCTTTCACACTGCACCTCACCCCCTTGTATCACAATTTGAGGAGCACCTCAACAGATTGAAGTCTTCTGATTCTGCCTCTTCTTCATCCTCTTTAAGCCACAAACTCAGTGGCTTGCAGGATTTACAGGACTCCACTGATAAGTTGCTTCAATTGTCAACCACCCAACAAGTCTTAGCACAAGATTGCAGCCAAAAGTTGGTTGATGAACTACTAGATGGGTCTCTAAGGCTCTTGGACATCTGCAATACAGCAAAAGATTGTCTTGCGCAGTCAAAGGAGTCCTTATACGAAGTTCAGTCGGCCATTAGAAGAAGAGGAGCTGAAGCATTCACATTTGAGGCTGGAAATTATTCGTCTTCCAGGAAGAATGTGAAGAAAGCAATTCGAAGGGCCTTAGTTAATATCAAGGGAATAAGAGATGAGCTCCTAGTTTCTTCTGCAACCAAAGAAAATGAGGTGCTTCGCATGTTAAAAGAAGCAGAAGCAGTCACAGTGAACACATTAGAATCTTTGTTGTGCTTCATCTCTGATCCAAAGGGACATTCAAAACAAAGCAGATGGTCTGCAATTTCCAAGTTGATGCAGCCAAAAAGAGTAGCTTGTGACTCTCAAGAAATTGGCACAAATGAATTTGAGAAGGTAGATGCAGCTTTGAAGTCTCTTGCCAGTCAAAAAAATGCATCAACACACAATTTTCAAGCAGAGTTGGAAAATTTGGAGATGTGTATTCAAGATCTAGAAACAGGAGTTGAATGTCTTTCCAGGAAACTTATTACAAACAGAGTCACCCTTCTCAACATATTCAACAACTAATTGTACAAAATATTTAGGATAAACTTGGACACTCAGAATTCAAATTTTCCCCATAAGTGTCTCATACTTGTACATGAATGTGATTAATGACACTGTTCTTTTACTGAGTATATGTTATCTTGGTATCACTTTATTGCTTTTTTATCTTCTTTCTTCTTCCCAATCTTGCAAATATTACTTCTCCAATTTTGTTCCCTGTTAATGAAAACCAGAATAACCACGTGTTAAATTTCTTGGTCAATCTGCAAATTTACTATCTAGTTTTACGTTATAAACATGAATTTATTTATACCAGAAACACATGGAATCCAATCATTCAGTTCAAATCAAATGGAATCAAAGCATTCACATAAACTTTTATTGCCAATACATGCACAGGTAATCAGTTCAAATTTATATGCTATATTTGCACTGAACAACGTGCAGTTTGCTGCCTTTGTTTGTAAGTCAAAAGGCAACCAACTAGTAGTTTATATGTAATAATGGAAAGGCTTCACAGAGTTTTCCAAACAAGCCTAACAATAATGCTAAGGATTATTTGGCAACACGTGGAGCAGATTATCATATGAAGTTGTATGATTTTCAATCAGCAAGGGGCAATACTTGCATGGTGGAATACAAATAGAATACAGATATGATTATTGCGAGTGTGAAGAAAAAAAATGATATTCTTAGCTATAGTGTTCTTTGTTTACGAGACAGTATTAATATTTCTGACATTATTTGTTGATCTGGATCTAGTTTTGAGATTAGTCAACTTTCTTACAACCTCATAGCTAAAAGCATACAGTCATACCTCATTTTTTGTCATTGTTTCCCCTTTTCGGTAAGAAATTAAAATTAAAATGCCCAACCGAATTTTTTTACATTTTGAACTACGTGAATACAGAAATTTTCACAAGGTAGATGTGTCCTAATTTTCATCTTAGATAAAGTGCTCTCTACTAAATTTTTATGCATTTATTCTTTTCTTTTTTCCATTTATTTCCCTTCTATTGTGTTTGATTTGGGGTAAGCCTGGGTATAGACTATAGACATCTTTCAAGATTCACATGTTACAAGCCATAATTTTTTAAGAATTCTATTTCACTTAACTTGGGATAAATGGTATTACCTCTATCAACAAAATCTTATATTAAAGACTGGAGGTAGTATAGCAATTTTAGAGTAAAATCTTGTGTTGTAGGACGTTAGGCTAAGGCCAGTTTTGAAACAAATATCATCAAATTGACAAACGTAAACGTTCAGAAGGAGAGATAATCATCAACCATTCAAACAAAAGAAAACTACATAACAGCCAAATGTTGAGTAAGAGTATTGGGTTCATGTAACAAGATAATAACTTCAATGTTTTTTGCATGTACAAGTGCAAGCAAAGAGCTAATTTTGGTCAAAATTACAAAACTTTATGTGACCAATTTGCACGACTAGTGGTTGAGAATGTTAAGTAGGGCAACTCTAGTTTTGATAAATCTCCTGAAAAGAATTTCAAGTCCTTCCACAAAGTCTTGAATCACTGACTCCAAATCTCCCAACTCGTTCTGCAAATGATCAATATTCTCTGACTTCCTTGTTGTGTGAAACACAAAGGCTTGCAATGCAGAATCTACTTTGGCAAATTCATTCTCATCTGCTTCTTGTGTACAAGAAACCTTTTTGTTGTGCATTAGCTTAGAAACCAAAGACCAATTGCTTGCCTTGGATTGTGTTGAAGCAGAGATAAAACTCAGCAGTGACTCCAAAATCTCAAGAGTGACTATCTCCACATCTTTAAATAGGCTCACCAATTCTGGAGTTTGATCATGACCCTTGTGGGAAGGTGAAAACTTGCACTTATTTGAAGCACTCTTCAAATTTCCCAAGGCCTTTGAAACTGCCTTTTTGACTACCTTCCTAGAGGTCAAGTATTTTCTTACCTCTATAGTCACCTCCATTTCACCTCCTCTTTTTCTTCTCATGATTGACTGAACTTCCCTTGCACACTCCTTTGTATGCAGTAGCGAATCTTTGGCTGCAGTGCACGCGTCCAGGAGCCTGAGAGATCCATCCAAGAGCTTCTCCGCCCAATTTTCTTGACTCTCTTGGACAAGGACTTCTTTAGTAAGAGAAAGTTGAGCTAATTTTTCAACAGTTTCATGCAAATCCTGAAGGTCTCTTAGTTGGTGGCTGAATGAGGAAGATGAAGAAGAAGTTGTAGCAGTAGAAGCCTCTAATCTGCTCAAGTGTTCGTTGCATTGTAGAATGAGAGGGTGTGGTTTAGAGGGTAAGCTGTTTGATCTGGTATGGTTATCAGAGGCTGCCATTTTTTTCTCTAGAGAAGAGAAAAATGAAGCGAAACACTTTGAGATTGAAGGTAGAGTTGAATTTGAATCCACAGATCTGCCTTCCTTGCTTTGAGTTGGTGCAATTTATACTGTGGGTGTAGGGGACAAGAAGAATCTCATCTTAGCACATATCAACGAGTTCTAACCGATTCAGATTCAGATCCAAAGTCGGCTCAGATATGTCAATGCACTTGTCTCCTTCATTGCAACAACCCAACTCAGACTCTTCGTTTTGTTATTATATGCATATAAAAAAGTTGTCTTTTGATCTCTTCTTCCAAACAGATAGTACATACATTAAATGTGACTCATCTCTCACAAGTGTGGGCACACGTAATGAGCAACTGTAAGATTTAAGGTAGCTTAAATACACTAGCCAAATGGAAGATGAACATTGGAAGTAAACCAGGACACTCTTCCTTATCCATTTAATGTTGGTCACACCCTGTCAAAAACTATATTCACAGCACCCTGTTTATGAGTTTTGACAAAAAAATTTGGTCTTTATTATAAGTCTCTTTTAAAGGTAATAAATACAATTTTGTCCTATTAATTGCAATAAACAAAAAGATTTTATTTATGTTGTCTTTTGGAACCATTCATAAATGAGGCCAAAATAGGAAATTTAGTACATAATTAATTAATTAACTAATGATCTTTATTATGAGAAATTTAGTTAGTTTAAACTTACAAATATGATAAATGTACCTTTGGTCGTAAATATAGTTTGGACCGAAGGGAGTAGTTACTACGTATTGTTATATTGTTATGCCAGAAAAGGAAATACTTCATTACTCCTATTTATACAATATTTTTACCATTTTACACACTAACCAAGGAAAACTTTAAATCTCATTACTTTTGTCATAAAATTCAACAATTTTCTAACTCCACTCCTATTTAATATACATAATACTCCATCTGCCCCTAAATATAAGATTTATGAGAAGTGGTTCATCCTAAAATTAAGATTGATTTCAGTTTTATCTCAACATTTAATGTTTTTCTTAAAAAAAATTTTACCTTGTTGACTAGATATATTTACCCATGTTTTTTTTGCATTTATTTTTCCACTAATGAATGAATTGCGTTAATTAGGTACTACTACGTTGAGGGAAGAAAAACGAATGGTCATTTCATCCCCCACCGCCCCGCCCCCCCCCCCCCACCCCCCCCCCCCCCCACGGTCATTTAATTTGTGATATAGAGTATTGCTGTATTTATTCTCTTTTCTTTAACACACACTCCCTCATAATTTTTTTCCCATACATTTTCTTTCATATTTTGTTCGCATTTATTCTTTTTATCTCACCTATCCTCTTTTTACACAAGGGAATATATATTTATTGTGTTTAATTATTTTCTTTAGACACAAAAAATGGTTAAATCAAGTTTACACTGAAGAATGGAGGAAGTATCACATAAAAACAAAATCAATATAATAATAAATAAAAGGTTAAACCTTACAAATTTAATGAGTTGTTTTATAATTTTTTTTTTTTAAAAAAAAATCATCTGTGGCTTATCCGGAGTAGAATGTTGACACTTCTATTAAAGCGGAGAAACTGAAATGCTGAAGAACTGATTTTCTATACAATAACACTTCCATTAAAACGTGCGGACAAGGACTGCCAGAGATTGGCTTTCAACAAAACGTGTCCGTTAAATAACAGAGCTGAATGTCACTCACCCCAGAGATTAGCTCTTTAAAACGATCGCGTTATCGTGTGCGCACTGCTTCCTAAACACCAAGCCTCTCCATTCTTATCACCTGAAGATTCGAATTTTTGAATCACATGGGGTTCCTGAAATGTGGCATGTGCCAAAGATGGAATCCTTCTCAGTTGTCTTGTTTCCCCATCCCAACACAATTCATTGATATTCAAAAACTCACAGCATCGTGATGGGGGCCTTGTCTGCAGAAGTAGCTGTTAAATTTTTAATAGCTTCCAGTTTATGAATTTGCCTGCCCAGAACAAGATATATATTAAGGGCAGAAAGAATCTTCATGCTAAGAAGTTGAAAAGTGGCTTGTATTTGAATAATGAAAGGCGATGTTTATGCAATGTCCCCAGCTCAGTTTTAGCTAATGAAACACATCTGTTGTATAATAAAACAATGGTACACTCTGTCAAATCCCTTCTCCAGGTTTTTCTTTTATTAACTGTATTAGCATCTTCTTCATTTACGCGTGAAATTAATTGCCCCAGATGGTTTAGAAGACAAGAAGAGTGATGAAAATAAGAACATGGCAGTGTCTCCCATGTGTCTGTTATTGTAATGGATTGAGCTGTATGAGAAAAACTATTCTTTTTCCCCCTAACTAATTAAAAGTTTAAATGAGGTAGGCTTAAGCTCATGAAAGTAAGACAATTTATGGTCCAAAAGATTGATATGTGCTTGGTTGCAGTGTATATGGAGTTATGAACCATTGCAAAATCAAGGAGAAGTAAATTTATTTAGGATCTCATCAATAAGTAACTAGCAGAGTATTCACTTAATATATTGATATTTAGCTAAGACTGCTTAATACAAAATATTGCTCATAAATTAAGATCAAGGATTAAGGAATGGACTAACTTCTCGTCCCTGACAAGAAGAAATTGTTGGTATGGAATCGTAGAATGTTTTATTAGGGAAGGATGACTCTATTTTGTTAATGGAAGAGAAGTTGGACCAACAGATTTGGTATTTTTGTGAATCATAATATGTAAACTCAGAAAAATTATCATGTGCTCTGCAAATTACATTGGCAAGGAACCAATGAATTATAGGAAGAAGAAGCAGAATTTTCTAATGAACACAAAAGTTCTTTACAACGGAGAATCTTAATGGGACCATTCCAAGGATAGGCTGTATACTATTGAAGCTTAAGATTTACTTGTCGTTCACTGGAGTTAGTTCAATATGTGTTGTGGGTATGGGAGACATGAATCTTATCTTTATATGTACCATAATCATGACTGAAATCACAGAGTACTTGTTTGAGAGAAGAGGAGGCAATTTATGCTATATCAACCAAAATTTGTAGACATTTATTATCTTTAGGCAGCTATATTCATGTACATATTTACATATATACGAAACTAAGATACATGACACTACAAAATTTGGATGTCCCAATTAATTGAACTAGTGATTGAGGATGTTGAGAAGGGCAACTCTAGTTTTAATCAAACGCCTGAACAGAAACTCAAGCCCTTCTTCAAGGTCTTGGATTCGAGTCTCCAAGTTTTCCAGCTGGTTTTGCTGATTATTACTGTGGTCCCTCTTGCTTGTCAAATTGAGCAAAAAGCCCTGGATTGCAGCATCAACTAGTGCAAATTCATTTTCTTCTGCTTCTTGTGCACAAGCCACCCTTCTGGTGTGCATTAGCTTAGAAACTGAAAACCAGCTGTTTGGTTTTGCTTTTGTTGATCCAGAGATGAAGTTCATGAGTGACTCAAATGTGGAAAGAGTCACTCCTTCAACTTCTCTTAACAAGCTAACCAAGGTGCAAGTAGATGAAGAGGACAACGAGTTTCCTTTCTTAGACATAAACTTCGTGCTCTCCATGACTTTCAAGATGGCCTTTCTCACCACCTTCCTGGAAGTTAGAAACTTCTTAGCCTCCACTGTAAGTTCTGCTTCACCACCTCTTCTTCTTATGATTGATTGAAGTTCACGTGTACATTCTTTTGTATGAAGTAGAGAATCTTTGGTTGTAGTACACACATCCAAGAGCCTTAAAGATCCGTCCAAAAGCTCATCCACACTATTTTCTTGATGCTCATGGAGAATGGCTTCTTGGGTGAGAGGAAGTTGAACAAGTTTTTCAACATAGTCATGAAGATTCTGCAAAACTTCTAGTTTTTGACTAAGTGATGATGAAGAAGAAGACTTTAAGCTGTCCAAGTGTTCCTGGCACCGAATAACCAGAGGGTGTGGCCTAGATGGCAAGCTATTTGAGCGAGCATGGAAATGGGATTTTGCGTTCAAAGGAGAGGATGCCATTTTTAGCTTTGGGAAAAGAGAAAGGAGATAAGGCTGAATGTGGATTTCAATCTATGAATATATGTGTATATATATGATGGATGTAGGAGACACAAGGAATCTCATATTGAACTAATCCTAATTGTTAGAGATTTAGATCTTAACAAAAGATAGGAAAATGATTTAGTACTAACCAACTCGTATTTTGTATATTTTAATTGAAACAATTACTTGCTTGCAAATTTTTTGTTGGCCATGTTACTTCCATTATTTCAGCTAAGAAAACTTGCACATGGTTATTGGACTAATCTATCCGTGTGGGCAATGGGTTGGGTTCTTTTTATTTATTTATTTTGAGGGAACATGCTCTGCATGGCCAAAAATTGAAATAAATTTTGGGTTTGTGATGGCGCACATGCGTGCGTGTGTTTTCTTCTTGTGCAAGTAATCTGAGTTGTGCTGTTTCTAGGACAGGAAAAACAAATCTCTTTAGTTGCTGAAAGCGTGTCAAATGAGTTCAATTTCTTTTTCTTTTTTTCCTTTTTTTGTCAGCTTTTGTTTCAATAATGTTTAAAATTGAAAATCTTGTCTTTGAATGATATCAATTTTACCCAACCTCCACACATTAGTAAAAGGACTTCCAAAATTTGTACTCAAACCAATTCACTCAACCTCCACACATTTTCCTATCTTAACAAAAGATAGGAAAATGATTTAGTACTAACCAACTCGTATTTTGTATATTTTAATTGAAACAATTACTTGCTTGCAAATTTTTTGTTGGCCATGTTACTTCCATTATTTCAGCTAAGAAAACTTGCACATGGTTATTGGACTAATCTGTCCGTGTGGGCAATGGGTTGGGTTCTTTTTATTTATTTATTTTGAGGGAACATGCTTTGCATGGCCAAAAATTGAAATAAATTTTGGGTTTGTGATGGCGCACGTGCGTACGTGTGTTTTCTTCTTGTGCAAGCAATCTGAGCTGTGTTGTTTCTAGGACAGGAAGAACAAATCTCTTTAGTTGCTGAAAGTGTGTGAAATGAGTTCAATTTCTTTTTTTTTTTTTCCTTTTTTTGTCAGCTTTTGTTTCAGTAATGTTTAAAATTGAAAATCTTGTCTTTGAATGATATGAATTTTAGTCAACCTCCACACATTAGTAAAAGGACTTCCAGAATTTGTACTCAAACCAATTCACTCAACCTCCACACATTAGTAAAAGGACTTCCAGAATTTGTACTCAAACCAATTCACAAAACCAAAGTTATATCATGTACCAAAAACAGAGTAACGTGCTCATGAAGCATTGTAAATAACAGTTTTTTTCCCTTCATGCTTCTCACTCAGTTTAAATTTTTATCTTTGTCATGGAGTTTGGTTTTTTCTAATCTCATGTGTCCTTACTTGATCAGTGATGATTCTGAACTGCTCTCAAATTGGTGGCAAACGTGTAGACATATCAGAATTTATAGCCCCTTTGTATTAGGAAACAAATCATAAAATTAAATACAGGTTATGCCACTGATGTTTTCAATTATAATTTTGATGATGCATTTAACTTCAGAAAAAATTCAGTTTATATCAAAAGACAAATAGATTATTAGTGATTGAGAATATTTAAGAGGGCAACTCTGGTTTTGATAAATCTCCTAAAAAGTGCTTCCAGTCTTTCCACAAAGTCTTGAATCACTGGCTCCAGATTTTCCAACTGATTCTGCAAATTATCAATATTCTCTGACTTGCCTGAACTGTGAAATACAAAAGACTGCAATGCAGCATCTACCATGGCAAACTCATTCTCATCTGCTTCTTGTGTGCATGAAACCCTTTTATTGTTCATTAATTTGGAAACCAAAGACCAATTGCTTGACTTTGATTGTGTAGGCCCACTGATAAAACTCAACAGTGACTCCAAAATATGAACAGTGACTACTTCCACATCTTTAAATAGGCTCACCAATTCACCTTTCTGATGACCCTTGTGGGTAGAAGAGAACTTGGACTTATTTGAAGCACTCTTCAAATTTGCCAAAGCTTTAGAGATTGCCTTTTTCACTATCTTCCTAGAGCTCAAGTATTTTCTGACCTCCATTTCACCTCCTCTTTTTCTCCTCATAATTGATTGAACTTCCCTTGCACTTTCCTTTGTATGCAAAAGAGCATCTTTTGCAGCTGTGCATGCATCTAGCAGCTGAAGAGATCCATCCAAGAGCTCGTCGTAGCACTCGTGGACAAGAACCTCGTGAGTATCTGAAAGTTGAACTAATTTTTCAACAGAATCATGCAAATCCTGAAGTTCACTTAGCTTGTGGCTGAATGATGAAGAGGATGATGATGGTGAAGAGGAAGCTGCATCTAAAGCCTCTAATTTGGCTAAGTATTCATTGCACTTTAGAATTAGAGGGTGTGGTTTAGAGGGCAAGCTGGTTGAACGAATATGGTTATAATGGGAGTTGGATTGAAGAAAGAGGCTGTCATTTTCTTCAAGAGAAGAGAGGAAAAGCCTTGAGGTTGGATATGCACAATTGGCTCTATGATTCTATATATATTAGAGTTAGGGAGATAAACAAAAGGATTCTAATCTCAACTCATATCGGTGTGCGCTTACCGGTTTAGATTCAGATCCAGCAGTATATCAGAAATCTTAATGTAGTGTCTCGGGTAACATAAGACTACAGCTCAGACTTTATTTCTTAAATCTCACCAATGAAAATTATATTTGTATCTTCATTTAATCATGATCATTAGTGACCTTGCCATTTGTTGCTTCGTTTCTAGTCAAGGTCATGCGTATAAAAAATAAATCTTCTGCAGGTAGAGGTTTCATCTAATTATGACTTATCAGCCCCACGAGTGGACAAAAAAACATAATTAGTATATTGAGTTTGAACTGACTTATTGGCTTTCACCTAACTAGAAACCAAACTAACCAGCACGCTGTTTATTGCACATTCATGGGATATAAAACTTGAATCAATTATTTATTCATGCATGTACAGGCAATTATAGTTGTTCTAATTGTTTAATCAACTTGGCAGGATATGTTATATTGACATATCAGATAAGGTTTCAAATTGACTAGAATAGTTGAACCCCATGCATGGGTCTAAGACTATTTTATTTTCATTTGTTGTGGTAAATTGGAGTGGGTTGAAGAAAATAGGAAAAGGTTATCTTCTGACTTTAGTTTCTTTTATTAAACTTTAGTTAGTTGTTGGGATTAGGTATAAAGCTTTGCTGATTATTATTTAATTATCAACCTTATCACAATTGCAAGGCTAACAGATAGGATCCGGATTCAAATTTTGAATCCCATGGGTGGCACAATACTGGGTTTGACAGAGCATACCTCCTTTATTCTTGGTTTTGTTTTATTTCTCTCTTAAAATTGAAATAGAATCTAGGGAAAATGACAGAAAAATAACCTAAAAAATACACAAGGACAAAACGGGAACCTGAATTTGCATAATCCCTATAACATGTGACATCCCAAATTGGGATTTTGAAATTCAAGGAAAAAGTCAGAAATGCCCCTTGTTTAAAATCCCAATTCACAAGTTTTTTTAAACAGGGGGCATTTCTGACTTTTTGCTTGAATTTTAAAATCCCAATTTGGGATGTCACATGTTATAGGGATTATGCAAATTCAGGTTCCCGTTTTGTCCTTGTGTATTTTTGAGGTTCTTTTCCTAGAATCTATTTGAAGGAGAAACTTAACAATAGGATGGTTAATTGGTGGATTGAACAAGACAACAAAATACTCATCTACTGTTCCATTTCATTTATTTTAAGAAGCAGCTTGACCAAGAAAATTAATAAGTTATTATACTTTTTAACTCAAACTAACCCCAAGATGTTTTTTCATTTTTTTTTCCCAATTAACAGGGAAGAAAGTTGGGCAGAAAATATATGATCAAAAAGCAATAACATGATCTCAGAATATATACCAAGTATTATTAATCACATAAATGTACAAGTATGAGACACTCATGGGGGAAAATTGAATTTGAGTGTTCAAGATTAGCCTAAATATTTTATACAACTAGTTATTGAAGATGTTGAGAAGGGAAACTCTTTTTCTGATAAGTTTCCTTGAAAGGTACTCAACTCCTATTTCTAGATCTAGAATGCACATCTCCAAATTTTCCAAATCGCCTTGAAAATTGTCTATTGATGCATGCTTTTGACTGATTAGAGACTTCAAAGATGCATCTACCTTCTCAAATTCATTGGTGCCAATTTCTTGAGAGTCACAAGCTACTCTTTTTGGCTGCATCAACTTGGAAATTGCAGACCATCTGCTTTGTTTTGATTGTCCCTTAGGATCAGAGATGAAGCACAATACAGATTCTAATGTGCTCACAGTAACTGCTTCAGCTTCTTTCAACATGCTAAGCATGTCATTTTCTTTTACTATGAGCTCATTTCTTCTTCCTTTGATATTTCCTAAGGCCTTTCTAATTGCTTTCTTCACATTCTTCCTGGAAGCCAAGTATTCTCCAACCTCAATTGCAAGTCCATTTTTTGCACCTCTTCTTCTGCGGATGATTGACTGAAGCTCGTGCAAGCTTTCCTTTGATTGAAGCAGGGAATCTTTGGCAATGCTACATACATCCAAGAGCCTTAGAGATCCATCAAATAGTTCATCAACGTTTTTGTTGCTGAACTCTCTTGCGAAGTCTTGTTGTGTGATAGGTAATTGAAGCACCTTCTCGATGCAGTCATGTAAATCCTGTAAGCCACTGAGTTTGCGGCTTTGAGTAGAAGATGAAGCAGATTCAGATGACTTCAATCGGTTAAGGTGCTCCTCAAACTGTGATACAAGAGGATAAGGTGAAGAGGGCAAGCTGTTAGATCGAATATGCAGAGAGCTCTTTAAGCTTGAATCAGAGCATGCCATTTTATCTTCTCAGAAGACAGAGGCTACAAGATGATGTTTATTCAGTTTTTGCTGAACTCTCGTGTGTTTCATTGGTAGGCATCTTCTCTTTATATATATCCAAGGATAAGATGGAAACAAAAAGAATACTGCCATATTTTTTTCTCAAATGTTTCAAAGTGGGCATGCAACGATATCTTTTTGATATGATTCTTCGAGTTGCCTTTACTTTGTTTGCCGAATGCTTCCGATACCCCAGATTTGCCAACTCATTACTTATTTTTTGATTTGGAAGTCACAATAATGAATAATTCACATTCCATTGGAGTGGGTATCATCAAAATTTGATCTTTTGTCTGTGAGACGAGTTGTTTCTATCATAATATAATCTCTGTTCTATGAACTTGGATGCATAGAAGATACATACACCTGTAGTTTACAGGAAATAGGAAACAAACGTTGGTGAAATATGGATGGCTGTGTTTATGCAGTTTTTTCAATTCATTGTCCATTAATTTTGGAGCTATGAATCTCTGAGATGAGTTGAAATTAAAAAAGACAAAATGGAAGCTGGCTCTGTTACGTACTCTGCTTCAATGGAAGCTATTCTGATGAGACATGGTCATTAAAATATAGAGATAAAGAAATAAAAAAATCATAAAAGAATGTCAACTTGATTTTGAACATGTCCCAATTCTGTTATTTTGAAGTTAATGAGACAACTAATCAGAGGATGAGGTGTTCAAGCTGGACCCCTTCTGATTATAACCACAAGTCCAATGTCAGATTTTGCTGGTTCCAGGGTAAAAACTGAAATTCTTGACGATGAAGAATTTAGAAGCCAACGTCATCTGATGAAGATGACAATGGCTCAGATACAGAGGAACAAAGAATGCATGATCGAAGAGAAATACTGAAGACTATCTGATGTAGATTCAGATCTTCACATAATCTCAGAAATGTTAACGCGATATCTCTTAAGGAACATCCAAACTCAGAATGTCTTTTTTTTTTTAAGCCCCACGCTTGCAATAACCAAACCCTTATATGTCCTTTACCGTTGGACGTCGAAAGTTGACCAAAGAAAATTACAAGTTGCTTATTGGTTTGTCCTTTAATCAATGCCCATATGTCGTTTATGTATGTTCAAACTACAAGCCCCCGCGTTGTTCATTGCAATAATAGCGTCTAATAATATGAGATAATTACCCTTGCATGCGAAAGCAACAAAATTTTGTCTGGATGCTTTGATTGGAGTTGGCAAGAATGATAGAAGCACGAGCGGGTTTTAATTCTTAATTCTTATTTTCTTATTATAAACTATGGCTGCCATTTATTATCTCTGGCTAATGCTGCTCCCCGCTAAACCTTTATCATTTTACCGTCTATGTTTGTGACAGAAATAAAATCATGTCTGTAAAGTAAAACCAGATAAGCAATTAGTACCATTTCACTGAATATATATTATATTTGCAGACAGAATAAATAAAGTTAGTGTCTACTTCCTCATTCAAATTTCCCGGAATTATTCTGAATTTTCAAGTTAAAATAATTATTCTCATATTCTTAAAAAGAGAGCAAAAAATGAAAACCTGGGTTATTTTTGGAGGTTAGAAAGAAGACAGATGATCAAATAACAATGTTGTCATCACAAGCTAATTATATATTCATTGACAAAGTAGCATTTCTGATTACAAAAAATTGAATTTGGGTGTCTCAGGTTGTCCTAATTCTTATAGTTGAAGACATTGAGAAGGGAAACTCTGGTTTTGATTAGTCTCCTTGAGAGGATCCCAACTCCTGCTTCTATCATCAATGCACATCTCCAGATTTCTCATATAGACCTGAAAATTCTCAATGGATGCAAGTTTGTGACTTGTGAGATATTTCAAAGCTGCATCAACCATGTCAAATTCGTTTGATTCTGATTCTTCAGAACAAGCAACCCTTTTGGGTTGAATCAACTTGGAGATTGCTGACCATCCGTTTTGCTTTAATTGTCCCTTAGGATCGGAGATAAAGGACAACAAAGAACCTAATGTGCTCACACTGACTGCTTCTGTTACTTTTAAGATACTACGAATTTCATCTTCTCTGTTTGCAGAAAACTGATTTGTCATTCCTTCGAAATTTCTCAGGGCCTTTCGTATTTCCTTCTTCATGTTCTTCCTTGAAGCCAAGTACTTTCCAGCCTTGATTACGAATCCAGTTTCTGCGCTTCTTCTCCTGCGAAGTTCGAGCATGCTTTCCTTTGATTGTAGCAGGCAATCTTTGGCAGTAGTACAGATATCCAAAAGTCTCCGAGACCTGTCAAGTAGTTCATCAACCCATTTTTCACGGCATTCTCTAGCAAAGGCTTCTTGGTTGACTGGCAGCTGGAGCAATTTATCAGTGCAGTCATACAAATCTTGCAAACCAGAGAGTTTCTGGCTTAGAGAAGAAGAAGAAGCAGATTCAGAAGATTTCAATCTGTTAAGATGTTCCTCAAATTGTGATACAAGAGGGTGAGTTGCAGAAGGCCAGCTGTGAGAACGGATGTGAAGAGAGTTTTTTGTGTTTGACTCAAAGGCTGCCATATCTTCTCTTGAAACAAAAGGCTAGAAGATGATATGTGCAAATTTTTTCTTAGCTCTTTTGGGTTTCCTTAGTTAACATCTTCTCCTTCATATATATAGCCAACAAATAGAGGGAGACAGAAAGAATATCTTTGTTTTCAAATGTCGCAAAATAAGCATGCAATGATATGATCCAGATGTGATTCTTTGAGCGCCATTGCATTGTTTGCTCAATGCTGCCCGCACACCAAACTTCCCAACTAATTCATCAGTTTCTTTTTTTTTTTTATATGAAAATTTTAGAAAAGGAGTCGGGCTCACCCACAGTCCAAGGACAGGACGCTTGGAGCCCAGTCCACAGGGGATACTGGCCAGAGAGTATATGTGCCTCCACCTCTACCAGTGTTACCACTGCTTCCTAAATCCCTAGGATGCCTCCCCCAGCGCCTTGACCAACGCAGGGATCGAACCCCCTCCCTAAAGGTGAGGAAGACCGACCCCCACGTCTGATGAACCAAGGACGAGGGGCTAATTCATCAGTTTTTGAATTGGGAATCACAAGAATACAACAACATGGATACTCTGTCTGTGGGAAGAGATGTTTCTGTGAACTTGCATGGCTACAAATCAATCAAGGGCCAAAAAAATATGGATGCGATGTTTACACAGTTTTTCCAATTCAATGTCCATCAAGTTGGCAACAATGAATCAATAAAACGAGTTGAATATAAAAATAAAGAGGAAATTGGCAATATTCGAAGTTCTCCTTCCAAGAGATATCAAATATTCAAAATGACACGAGCCGATCATTTAATATAATGGAGGAGGATTACAAAAATGTTAATGCATTAATTCATTAAAAAAAAACTCAAAAAAAGCGTGTGAAATCAAGGAAAAGAACAAATGCCACTATTGTTCATTTTTGAAGCTACTACCAAATGATATATATACTCACAGGACGGGGCGTTAGTGTTACACAGATGGCAAGCCAGTAAGGCTTCTATTTCTGAGATATTTTCTTCTCTTTCCCCTCTGACTTGAAATTTCATATGGATGTGGTTCCTTTCACTTCATCCTTCATGTTTATTCTTTGATTTCTTTCTGTTTGTGGCAGGAATGAAGCCACGTATACAAAATAAACCCAGATATTTACAGGTTAATCTATAAAATGACAAGACATTACCCTACTTTCTCGTTCAAATTTCACAAGGTTGCTTTGCATTTTAAAATGGTAAAAAGTTCACGAAAAATGTGCGGGATTGGGACGAAGAAAGATGATCAAATCAATAATCAGTTAGTAGCTAAAACTTAATGCCAAGAAAATACATTCAGTATACGACATTTAAGAAAAAGATCCTCCGGGGAAAAACTAAAAGGCGTCAACAGCTATCCTGAATATTTATCTTCACTAGTTATCACACAACCACCCAAAAAGAAGTGAAACATACACATACAAACACGTATATACGCGAAGATCAGGAAGTGACGATATGTTTCTTCACCATAGAAAAAAAAAAAAACCTCATTAAAGAATACCTGACTAAAAGAAAATCGAAAGTTCTATCCTACCTAACTGCAGTTTCTACAAAAAAATCTCAATATAAAAACCCTTACTCAGATGCAAGGTGAGATGTCAGTATAAATGAGGAAAAACTGTCAACAAAGACAGAAATTGTACAGGAATGGATTTTACCTTCTTATAAAGTTAATATTATAAATAGAAAAATTTAATAGCTAACAATATAATTTCTGGGTCCATCTTGCAAAATTACCTTCAGATTAGAATCAAGTCACCAATATAATCATCGCTGCAGCCAAAAATATAAAATGACATACAACCAGAAGTCACAAGTAAACTATATGTTACTTCACTTTACATGATCTAGAACACAATTCTGGACAAAAGCTATGAAGCTACTAATCTGCTATTCAATGTTTAACACCATTCTCAGCTGCATTCTCTTCCTTCCCAAGTAAGACCACAACTTTCTTTAAAATGGCTTCTGCTGGCTGGTGAGAGTTCTCCACTGCTTTCGAGATGGCCTGCCATTTCTCACCATGTTTTGGTTCAGCAGCAACACACCTTTTCAACACTTCCTTCTGGTTATCCTCAGTTCCATGTTGAAGTTCAAATTTATAGTACAGTGCCCAGAAATCCCCAATATCAGGTGCCAGAGTCACTGCCCTGTTTAGCCAAGTTCTAGCTTTGTCCACCTTCCTGTCATGCCAGAATAATTTTGCCACAGCAGCAATCACATGAGGATCATGATCACATTTCTTAAGGGCATCCATACTCTTACTTTTTCGCTGAGGGCGAGGAACCATCTCAATTGACATTGCCCACAAAATACCACTGTTTGGACACTCTTGCAGTGCTTTTGCCATCAAAATATCAGCTTCCTTCTTATTCCCATGCTTCAATTCTGCTCTAACAGCAGCCAGCCAGAGTTCAGGGTTCTGAGGATTTTTCTTCCGAGCCATGGTTAGAATTGCACGAGCTTTACTCAGTCCATTCATCTCCTCTTCGAGTTTTGCAAGAGAGAGCCATAGAGGAATACAATTAGGACAGTTTTTCAGTCCAGACTCATAAACTTTCTTAGCTTCCTTCAAGTGATCAAGTTGTTCCTCATGCTTCTCATTCTGTTTAAAATCCTGAGCAAGTCGTTCCTCAAGCTGACCAAGCATCAGCCACAACTTGAAGAATGAAGGGAAAAGCTTCAGCCCTTCATCTAACAACTTTCTTTCCTCATCAATATTTCCCAGTTCTCTCTCAACAATTGCGGATTTCATCCATACTCTTTCTGTACCTCCTCTCTCACGAGCTTTGGCCAACAGCATTCTAGCTCTCTCAGGTTCATGGTTTTCAAATTCCAGCTTGAAAGCAGCTAACCATATTTCCTCAGAATTTGGAATGGCAGCATAAGCTTCTTGGAGGATTGCACGAGCTGCAGGAACATCCCCAGCAAGCCATTTCTCTTTTGCACCCATAAGCCAAAGAACTTCAGCCTGTGGTCTGTATGTAACAGCTTTACGGAGTAAAGCATCAAGGGATTCCCTAGTTCCATGACTTTTTTCAAGCTGTGCTGCTTTGAGCCATATGCTCTTCTTAGTTAAGAAGACCGTAAGGGCATGAGCATATATAGCTCTTGCTGTCTCAATAGAACCCCTCTTCTTGCACTCTTCAGCATCAGCAACCCAAGTCCTCTTCCGATCTTCTTCTTCCACTCCAATTGCAATTGTATTTTGAACAATAGCCTGGCAAGTCGCAACAGATCCTGCACGCTCTGCAGCCTCAGCTTCCTTCATCCAAGCTTCCCTATCAATAGTCAGACCGTCTCTTTGCAAAGCCCTTATACCTCTTTCAATAATTTTACCAACCATTTTAGTATTGCCATTAGCTTCTTCTAACTTTGCAGCAGTTATCCATATGGCAGGCTCCTTTGGTAACCTCTCTCTCGACCTATTAAGAACCTTCCTAGCATTATCATAAGTTTCCAACCTTGCAAGCGCTAGCCACAATTCAACATGCAATGGACAACATTCTACAGCTCTGTGGAGCAAGAGCCTTGCATCTTCTTCATTAGCAAGCTCCACAACTGCCTTCCACAGCCTAACAGAATCAGGAATGTGCTCTAACCCCTTCCTCAATACCCTACTCTTGTTCACGTCATCATGTTCCAACTTTGAAGCTTGCATCCACAGCTTCACAGAATTAGGGATCGATTTCACACCCCTAGCAATAACAGCCTTGGCATCTTCTGGATTTGCCAGCCTACAAGCCTCCAACCATACATCTTCATTCTTGGGACACTCCTCACAACCTCTTTGAATCAACTGCCTTGCTGCCTGAATCTTGCCAGCCACTTCTTCCAACCTTGCAGCAGCAATCCAACCAGGAGGGTGTTTAGGATTTGTCAGTGTAACACTCTTAAGTAGCAACCTAGCCTTCTTGATATCCGAAATCTCTGCATCACTTGTTATTTTCATACTCTTAAGATCAGTCAGATATCCCTTTGGATCTACAACCGTCAAACCTGAAACTGAATCTGAGAGTCTATCCAACTTCAGAGACAACACAGTACCTCTACCCTCACCAACTGCAGTTAAATCTGTAACTGGAGTTTGTGCCCATGGAGTCTCGGTACCCCCAGCTGCCCTACTCTTGGGGTCCAACGCAGTAACATGTTCCTGCTCCTGTCTTGCCTTCTCAAGAAGTGTATCAGGCACCGGGACAAAACTCTCAAATTTCTTCTTCTTATTTCTCAAAGAATAATCCCCAATCTCCGGTATACTATCCCACTCTTGAGCCGACATAGTATGCAATTTACGTTTCAAATCCGCAAACTGCTCTGTAATCTTGGGGTTGGATGCCCTATACTTCTCAATCTCCTGCTTCAACCTTGCTTCTCTCCTATCCTTCCTCCTTGAATCCATTCTCTTGTCAATGGCCTCCCACACAGCATCAGCCTCCTTATCATCCTCATCATACTCAGCGGAAGCAAACAACCCCACGTCATTCCCTTCAAACTCGTCAAACTTCTGATTCTCATCGTATCCTTTTTCATCCCCTTCATCATCTTCCTCGTCTTCACCTCCCTTCCCTCCTCCCCTGCCAGCAGCAGGGACAGCACCGCCAATGGAAGTCGCCGACCGATCAGGCAGGTCAGGAGCCGCACGAGCAGGCCCTATATCAGAACGGGTGGTGAATCCAGTGGCCCCACGTCCAAGACCAGCAACATAATTGGCGGGAGGCTTAGAGTTGAGGAAATCAAATCGAGGTTTGGGAACAGCAGGCGGCTGAGTGCCACCAAAGAAGGGAACGTGAAGAGTTAAAGTGGAGTAAGGTCGAATTCCAAGATCGGAGATAAGAACGGAATCATTATCGCCGAGCAATCGGAGACTTTGTGAAAGGAATAAACGTTGATGAGATAGAGGTATGTCGGAAATTTGCTGGATAGAGAGCTTTAGGTCATGGAGGGAGGTCGTCTTCGGATCAACATCTAGGGCTAGAGTTTTGTGGTTGGGCGGCACAACGAAGACCATGGTACTATCTTCCTCCGATTGAAAAAGGAAACAATTACACTCACTCTCACTCTGAGAAACTAAAACCAAAAGAAGCAGACGAAGTTTTCGAAGATGAAGAGAATAACGAAACCACCGCCAAAATGGAGAGTATCTATCGGGATTACCTGAGCATGCTTCGGCCGACCGCCCCTTATTCAATCGTATTGATATTCTGATACGCCGACTTCGGAGGTGGGAAGACGGAGGCCCACTTTTTTTTTTAATCACAAATCGGGCTAAAGGCCCAAACAAAACTTGAAACAAAGTACCTTGGAGGCCCTTTATTTTTTATTTGGGAAACAGTTGATAATATATCTCCAATAACTACCAAAACTTTCTAAAATCTCATTATTTCCCATGACCCAAAACAAAATTAAAATTTATGAGTGAAAAGACAATAATCTCTCTACTATGTTTTTTTTAAGGGTAAATAAGCAAAAATACACATATGTTTTACCACGAAAGCACCTAACACCATATTTTTTTTTTAGAATAAAAATACACACGTGGTTACTATTTTAGAGCAAAAGTCGCGTCCCACTGTTATATTACTTTTCACTTCTTTCTCTCTCATTACGGTGAACAGTAACATAACGGTTGGATGTGACTTTTGCTCTAAAATGGTAACCACGTATGTATTTTTACTCCAAAAAAAAAACATATGGTGTTGGACGCTCCTAGGGGTAAAGCACATGCGTATTTTTGTTCCTTTACCCTCTTTTTAAATCAAAGAGTTAATAGTCATCAAAGCTCTGTTTTATGTGCATATTTGACTTCAACATGATGTTAACTTATGTTTATTCAGGATGGTAAGGTAGTACCTCTTGTCTTTAGGTTTAATTGGCAAAAGGGTCAGACATTCTCACTAAAAGGGAGAAGGTTCGATCTTAGACGGCATTTTAGATGATGTGAACTTATGAAAATACAGGTTGAGATGTAGGTATATGTACTCTCAGTCTCCTATATCTTATGAAGCAAAGTAAGCCAACCCCTCTTCTAAAATTGTCATATCAGAGATTAAGATATGTGTACTCTCAGTCTTATATGACTTGGGAAGCAAAGTAAATCAACCCCTCTTCTTTTTTTTTTTTTGATACATAAGCGATAAGAGATAGGGAGATCAAACTTAATACAAGAGGGTGGGGAGACTACTCCTAATACCACTACACTACTAGTAGTGCCGGTAATCAACGCCTCTTCTAAAATTGTTATATATAAAAAAAAAAAAAAAAAGATGGGAAGGTAGTGCCAAATGCCAATGATTTGAAATTGTTGTTAGGTGCAATTACAAATCCTGAAGAAAATTTGCCATAGCTTCCGAAAGGTACGAGTCAAAATGAAATCCTTCTTATATGCCATTAATGCTTTCTTAAATCAATGAAGAGGAGTTATTGTGGGACCATTTAATCTAGTAGACTCTGGATATTCTTGCACGGGTGGTTTCTTCCAAAATATAGGGGAGAAAGATATCATGCACAAGAATACAGGTCGCCAAGCTATAAATGCTGAAGTGCTTTTTAATTATAGGTATTTTTCATTAGGGATGACGATTGAGCGTTATTTCAGAGTTTTTAATTTCCAATTCTACGACATTCATGTTTGAGACAGCGTTCTATGACAAACTTACAGAAAAAGAATAAAAAAAAAAAGAAATGAACAATAAAAAAAAATCAATAGACATGTATACTAGTCCATGAAAAATAACAAAGCATCACATATATAAATACTAGGGTTTTGGTTTTCTCATGTTACATGAGAAAAAAAAGTTTCTTACACACACATGAAATGGTGGAACCCGCATATACATATATGAATTCTTATATGTATATGTGAGTCTCACCATTTTATGTGTGTGTAACATGAGAAAATGATTTTCCTACAACATAAGAAAATGTTTTCCCACAGATACTAATGTTTGATAAACAAAAGGACATGAAAAGAGAGGAGGTGGTGGAGAAAAAAAGAGGGAATTATTATGAGGCTCAAAGAAATAATTTAGTTGTAAAAAGTTATAATGACAAGTAATTAACATATATCATTGCATACTTCTTAGTTGTAATTGGATTTTCATGAGACTAAATCCCTTCCTTTCTTAAGACCTTATAATTATTTCCTCCTTTTTTTGAGGAATTACTGTAAGGTTACAAGTAAAGGATTTAATTATTAAAAAAAATAAAAAAAAATGAGGAGAAGGAGAAGAGAAAAAAATATAAATAGATTCAAATCAATCCTCCCATTTAAAAGAATTCACAATACTCTAGCATCATATAACAAACAAATCGTTATCTCCCACAAGTGGTTATCGACCATGTTAGGAATTATCATTAATGTAAATAATATATAATCAATTAGTAGTTATCATTATTAAGTGACAAAATCTGCACATATACCAATCTCATTGGCTTATGAAACAACCTTTGAAAAATGCAGATAAAAGGGATAAACTAACCATTTGGATGGACGTGGCTTTGGTCTTATTCTCTTTAGATCTGTTGCACTCCTTTCCATGAAATGGCAATTTTTGTTGTCAAAACACAACGTTGCCCTCTTTTTTTTTTCTTCTTTCTTTTTGAGGATCTTACAAAAATATTTATGATACTAACTGGTATTAAAAAAATACTTCAAGATATTAAATGATACTAAAAAGATACTTCAGGATACTAAATGATACTAAAATATTATTTTAGAATCTTGAAAAATCATTTCAAGATATTTATTGATACTAAAAATATACTTAAGGATATTGATTGGTATTGAAAAAATATTTTATGGTCTTGAAAAAATATTTTAGGGTATTTATTGGTATTAAAAAGATACTTTAGAATGTTGACTGGTGTAGAACAAATACTTCATACTCTGAAAAAAAAAATAGCATCTTGAAAAAATATTTTAGAATACGGACTAATACTAAAAAAAATATGTTATTTAAAAATAAAATAAAAGAGAGAGAGGGGGAAACGTTTTGTTTTAGCACAAAAAACGGTGCTATATAAACTAAATAATATACCTTTTTAATTTAAAATCATTATAGTTGTCATGAACCAATATAACTTCAATAGCCAATAGCTATATAAACTAACTTTACGATGAAGAGTAACATTCTTCTAGTACATATGTAGGATTTCCTTAAAACAACACAACATATTTCACCAAATGGTACGTGGTTACCACACCTTTATTAACCTTTTATAAGAATCTTTAGGAACCAAAGAGACAAGATCTTGATGACTTTTAAACTATGTTTGGATGGAAGGAAATGTGAGGGGAAAATAGAAGGGAGCAAATACTACAAGGGAAAACCTCAAAAAGTAGTAAAAAAATGTACTATATTTTAGAATTTTTCCTCGCAGTATTCTTTCCTTCCCAATTTTCTTTCCATCAAAACTAAGAGTTAGTGTTGAGTTAAATGCTCATCTTCAATTGTATGATGTGTACGTTGAGTTTATCTGAAAATGACACATTCAATGCAATGCACATGTCAACACGTGCAGTACATGGGTCTCATTAAATGTCAGATGAACTAACTGTTAGGAAAAGACAACTTTCATATGCATAATAATGCAATTGATCAGAGAGATGTCAAACTCACTCGTGTAATGAATAAAATAAAAAATAGACTATTTATGATATGGGTGGCTATGAACTTTTGAAAACTAAAGGCTCTGAGTTGGAGTGTTCCTGTGGAAGAGACAATTGCCTAAACATTTGTGAAAGCCAAGTTTGGATCTGAACCAAAATCAGTTAGGCCTTATTTGATACGTGCAAGGATGAGATTCTTCTTCTCTCCCCACACCCACAATATATATTGAACTCCTTCCATAGAGAGAAAGCCAGATCTGTGGATTAGAATTCAATTCTGCCTTCAATCTCAAAAGTTTTCTCTTCTTTTTTCTCTTAGTTGAGAAAAAATGGCAGCTTCTGATAACCATACCAGATCAAAAAGCTTACCCTCTAAACCACACCCTCTCATTTTACAATGCAATGAACACTTGAGCAGATTAGAGGCTTCTATTGCTATAACTTCTTCTTCATCATCTTCCTCATTCAGCCATAAACTAAGTGATCTTCAGGACTTGCATGAAACTGTTGAAAAGTTAGCTCAACTTTCAATTACTAAAGAAGTTCTAGTCCAAGAGAGTCAAGAAAATTGGGTGGAGAAGCTCTTGGATGGTTCTCTCAGGCTCCTGGACGCCTGCACTGCAGCCAAAGATTCACTACTGCATACAAAGGAGTGTGCAAGGGAAGTTCAGTCAATCATGAGAAGAAAAAGAGGAGGTGAAATGGAGGTCACTATAGAGGTAAGAAAATACTTGACCTCTAGGAAGGTAGTCAAAAAGGCAGTCTCAAAGGCCTTGGGAAATTTGAAGAGTGCTTCAAATAAGTGCAAGTTGTCTCCTTCTCACAAGGGTCATCATCAAAATCCAGAATTGGTGAGCCTATTTAAAGATGTGGAGATAGTTACTCTTCAGATTTTAGAGTCATTGTTGGGTTTTATCTCTGCTTCAACACAATCAAAGGCAAGCAATTGGTCTTTGGTTTCCAAGCTAATTCAGAACAGAAGGACTTCTTGTACACAAGAAGGAGATGAGAATGAATTTGCCAAAGTAGATTCTGCATTGCAGGCTTTTGTCTTTCACACAACAAGCAAGTCAGAGAATACTGGGGATTTGCAGAATCAGTTGAAAAATTTGGAGTTGGTGATTCAAGACTTTGTGGAAGGACTTGAAACCCTTTTTAGGAGGTTTATCAAAACTAGAGTTGCCCTCCTTAACATTGTTAATCACTAGTTGTGCAAATTTGTCATTTAAAGCTTTGAAATAAGCTTTTCACTTGCACTTGTACATGCAAAAACACTAAAGTTATTATCTTTTTATACAATACTCTTGTCAAATCTTAATGAACATAAATACAATACTCTTACGCAACATTTTAATTTGCTGTTATGTAGTTTTTGTTCTCAGAATATTTGTTGATGATTATCTCTCTTTCTAAACTTTTATCTTTGTGATATCCCATTGACTTTTTCAATCTGATGATATTTGTTTGAAAACTGACCTCATGTCCCATTAGACATAGTTTTACTGTGAAATTGATACCATTTTCCCCAAGCTCAATGAAATAGAAGTTTTAAAACTTCTTTCAAACTTTATGATGTAGACCAAAATTATTGATTCCCAGACTTGTTTTTATGAATTATGAATCTCTAAGGTCGCTGTAGTGATGGTTGTAGACTCTGTCAATAAATATAATTTTACAATCTCCATCTCCATGAATGACAATCCTATTTTAGATTTTAACTATAAAATAATGTTTGTCACACCTAACTAGTAGATAGAAAGATAAATAGGAAACACAGGAAAAAAAAGAGAGAAAATATTATTTTTTAAAAAAATCTTCTTCAAAATCAATTTACATAGATATAACAGAAATTACACTTTTTTTTAATAGTGCTGAATCAAATGGGTATACAACTCAAATAACAACCTAACCTCCTTTATCAATTGCCGCCTCTTGGTCAAAAGGTGGAGGTTGATCTAGGATACAAAAATTTTGTACGTAGATGATCAGTGTATTGAAGGTCTTCTCTGTACCTATGAATTATAGTTACATACCAATCCCTATGGATAAATCTCCTAGTTTCATCAATAATATCACTAAAAGGATGATCATAAACACACCCCCTCAAAATCATATGGATAGCTTTTATGCAATTAGAGTAAATAGCCACATTTCTGTATCCTCTACTCCAACATAGATGCAAGCCATTTAGGATCCCCAACACTTCTGCAAATTGTACTTTTTAAAAGAAGTTAAAATTTGCAAAATGATTTTCCAAAAAGAGAAAAAAAAAAGTACGGTAATAAAATCTAATATAAGTTTGATGTGATAAAAAATTAAGTACATGCCTAAGAATTATTTTACTTATCCCAAATCATATACAGTCAGAGAGGGGTATGATTGTATACTTTTAGCTATGAGGTTCTAAGAAAGTTTACAAATATTAATCCAAATCCAAATAATGTCAGAAATATTAATACTGTCTCATAAAAAGGAACACTATAGCTCATAATTTGTTTTTCCCCCCTTCATACTTGCAATAATCTTATCTGCGTTCTATTTAAATTTCATGCCTTTCTCAATTTAATCTACAAATAAAAGTTCCCCTTGCAGAGTGAAAATCCATATAACTTCATATGATGATCTGCTCTCCACGCGTTGCCAAATAATCTTTAGCATTATTGTTAGGTGTGTTTACAGAACCCTGTGAAGTTGATCCACTGTTACATATAAACTACGAATTAGTTTCCTGTTGACTTGTAAACAAAGGCAACAAACTGCACATTGTTCAAAGCAATTATAGCATATTATATTTGAACCAATTACTCATGCATGTGTTGGCAATAAAAGTTTATGTGGAAGCTTTGATTCCATATGATTTGAATTCAATGATTGAATCCCATGTGTTTCTGGCATAAATAAAGCCATGTTTATAACGTAAAGCTAGATAGTATATTTACAGGTTGACCAAGAAAATTAACTTGCAGTTATTCTGTTTTCCATTAACAGGGGAAAAAATGGAGAACCAATATTAGCAAGGATGGGAAGAAGAAAGATGATCAAAAAGCAACAAAGTGGTACCAACAGAAAACATACACTCAGTAAAAGAACAGTATTATTAATCACATTCCTATACAAGTATGAGACACTCATGGGGTAAAATTGAATTTTGAGTGTGCCAGGTTATCCTAAATATTTTGTACAACTAGTTGTTGAAGATGTTGAGAAGGGAAACTCTGGTTTTGATAAGTTTCCTTGAAAGGCATTCGACTCTTGTTTCCAAATCTTGAATGCACATCTCCAAATTTTCCAAGTCACCTTGAAGATTGTCTATGGATGCATGCTTTTGCTGAAAGAGAGACTTCAAAGCTGCATCTACCTTCTCAAATTCACTTGTGCCAATTTCTTGAGAGTCACAAGCTACTCTTTTTGGCTGCATCAACTTGGAGATTGCAGACCATCTGCTTTGTTTTGATTGCCCCTTTTGATTGGAGATGAAGCACAATAAAGATTCAAATGTGCTCACTGTGACAGCTTCTGCTTCTTTCAACATGCTAAGCATGTCGTTTTCTTTTACAATGAGGTCATTTCTTATTCCTTTGATATTTCCTAAAGCCTTTCGAATTTCTTTTTTCACATTCTTCCTGGAAGCCAGATAATTTGCAGCCCCGACTGTGAATGCAGCTTCAGTTCCTCTTCTTCTAATGGTTGACTGAACTTCATACAAGGACTCTTTTGATTGGACAAGACAGTCTTTAGAAGTACTGCAGATATCCAAGAGCCTCAGAGACCCATCTAGCAGTTCATCAACGCACTTTTGGCTACAATCTTGTGCTAAGACTTGTTGGGTAGTTGACAATTGAAGCAACTTGTCAGAAGAGTCCTGTAAATCCTGGAGGCCACAGAGCTTGTGGCTTAAAGAGGATGAAGAAGAGGCAGATTCAGAAGACTTCAATCTCTTGAGGTGCTCCTGAAATTGTGATACAAGGGGGTGAAGTGCCGTGGGAAAGCTATTAGAGCGCATATGCAGAGAGATCTTTGGGATTGGTTCAATGGCTGCCATTTTATTTTCTTAGAAAATAGGAAGCTTGGAGATGAAAAATGAAATTTCTTCTTAACTTGTGAGTTTCAGCTGTGTGCATCTTGTTCTTATGTAGCCAAAGAATAGAGGGAGACAAGAAGAATATTTTTTTCTCCACATGTGGGCATGAAATAATATTATATTAAAATGATTCTTTGTGCGTCCCTCACAGCGAACTTAACAACTCATTCATCAGTCTTTGGATTGGGAATCAAACGAACCATGAGCTTCAGATTCAAATTCATTGGCAGTGTCTCCTCCATCTCAACTAAAACTCTGTTCCAACAAGGCATGCCATTACAATGAGCATCACATATGGATCTTGTGTCTGTGGGAGGGGTTGTTTCTGTCATTAAATAATCCAGTATGTATTATTTATTCAACGAACTTGAATGAGTTGCAGTCTCAACAACTATGGTTTAAAAAATAAAAGGAATCTCATCTTCAGAGATAAAGGGTCATATATGGATGGCGATGTTTATGCAGATTTCCCAATTCAATGTCCTTAAATTAAAATAGATGGTCATGAACAAGACCCTGGCACTGATGTTTTTGTAGTACTAGGATGGGACATAGTCATTATAATAATATGATAAAGAAATAGAAAAGCAGAAATTATAAAAGTGTATATTACTGAAAATGGACATGTCCCAGTGTTGTTTATTACGTTGCTAGTAAAAAGAGGAACAGATTACACAGAGCCACAGACCAACGCGTCCTCCCATCCATTCATCTTCTAGGTCCAACCAAAAAAAAAATAACGGGGGTAGGGGAAGAAAGAAAAATACACGAGCACTATAAAGAGAACGAAAACATCAAACTTCATGTTAAGAATGCTCTGTGATGGAAGAGAGATTTAGAGAAGAAAGTGTCACACTGCCTTGATTACACTTTTAAATACGTAAATACGTACTCAAAAGCATACCTCAATTATACAAATTCACTATTCATGTATATGAAACTATTCATGTATATGTACGCATATCAGAGTATACACAACAGTGAGCATGTATAAGCGTATGGACGATGAGTAACTAATAACATAAATCCAAATTTACGGTGGTTTAAAGAGTGTATGCTCAATACAAACTAACAATCCGGTAGTACCGTAGAAAGAGTTAATTAATACAGTTATCCCAAAAATAGTTTAATAACTATTTAACAAATCACACTTATATATAAAACCCATTTATTCAAATCCCCAACCTTGGGGTCTTTTTTAGTTACTGCCTTACTTCTTGATCCAGAACATCTTCCTGACTCCTTAGGTGTTTTTGGGATCCAGTGATCAGATGAATCCCAAAGTAAC
The DNA here is from genome assembly GCA_037074495.1 of Acacia confusa. Taxonomy (NCBI): domain Eukaryota; kingdom Viridiplantae; phylum Streptophyta; class Magnoliopsida; order Fabales; family Fabaceae; genus Acacia; species Acacia confusa. Next base: position 36,220,256 of record CM073502.1, on the reverse strand, counting down.
GGTTAATCTCATATTCAAAGTGTAAATTATACATGACAGATATTTCATATATTGCAGAAAACTATAAACAACCAATAATAAAACCCACCGCAATCGGTGTACATAGCATATAGCAAATGTAACATCACGGCGAAAGCACATAAAAGTACTGGATAAACAGGCATGCAGCATTATTATATAAAAACAATAATACTCAGCCAAATAAATAAAATGCATGACACGGACATACAAATCCGGCCACGAGTCCACAAATACATGAACATATAAGACATATATAAAAACATAAGGAATCGGAGATTAAGTTACCAACCTCAACTTTGCAAATATTTATAAAATTCCCAACGTAGGAACTCGATCTTCCTTCAATATCCTAAAGTAGAATCATCATAAGTATCAATTTCCTTTTGATTAATAAGGTATTGCAATAAATACCATTTCTTCATTATTTTAACACAATACTTATGATTTAACAGAATTTTCACTGACTTTGAAAATTCATAGTTAATTGCACAAAAATCCAATAATGTGCTTCCAAGACCTAAATATCCCTTAATATATCTATTTTTATATTAAACACCATAGAATCCTTAAAATCATCAAAATCTCTTCTGATTCCACAACTTCTTAATTAACCAAAATAATATATAGAAAATGATAAATATCATCTTCAAAATAATATAAGACAAGTTAAATCCTTTATTTACTTGTCTTGAACCTTTAGACTTAAGAAGCCTTCTTCTTGCTTCTGCCTCTTAAACTCTCAGCCTTCACACTCTCACTCTTCTTATTTCAGCTCACTCTCCCTCTCTCTCTCTCTCTGCGTCCTTTTCTTCACTCAACGAAAATGAGTAAACAAAGAAGCTTAACGTTGTATATATTTAATGTGAGAGGGAATTGTTTCACTCGTGACTGAGCAGGAGAGTTATCCGTAAACCAACAATTGCTCCATAAATTATTCGAAAGAGAAAATGTGTCTGCCACCTTACACTACTTTATCATTTGAAAAGAAAAGTAGAATGTCATATGTATATAATTGAAGCAAATGGTGTTGCCTCCTATAATATAATAAAAGAATTAAAAGAAAGGTTGAAAGTTGAGACAAAAATAAAGTTTATTTGGATGTTAGTGGAAAAAGGAAAGTAAGTGCATTTGAGATTGCTATCCGGATGGAGGAAGTTGAATGTAATGGGACATATGAAGATATATTAAAATATTGAGAGGAAATGAGTGGATCATTTATTTACTAATAAAGAGAATAATATGGGTGCTTGTGAATTCCCCCTTGCCGTAAATGCTTGATTATGGATTGAGATAAGGCAATAATAAGTAGACAAAAGAGAAAGCATATGGTCCCACCAAAATGGAATGGAAAGAAGGAATGATATGCTTCTTGTTGCCATGCTCCTCATTTTCTTCACGGTAAGCATGATAATTGAGAGATAATGCGAAATAAAGAAAATGAAAGTGAATGAGGAATTTATTTTAAAACAAACGGATCTTACAGAAAGCAAGGTGACTTCTTCACATTCATGTTTCTAATGGAATCCAAAAAGGGCTGTAAGTGTACCTGCTTCTGCTTTTTTTTTTTTTTTAAAGATTTTGGGATACTAAGAACTACTCCTCTCGTTAGATTAAAAAAGTTAATTAATATGACATGTATTAAAATACTCTAATAATCTTCCTTAATTCGCCTGTTCCCTCTTCTCCTTGATTATGGTTGAAAAAGCATTAATAAAGATAAATTAGGAAAACATTGACAAATATGAAAACTATGTCTTATATTTAGAACCAATATCAACTCCTTAAATATATCTTATATTAAAGACTGGAGGAGTATATTGCTATCTATATTTTAGCTTCTAATCATCCACTTGTTGATTTAAGTTTAGAAGGTTTTCTTGACTCCCATTGCATTCCTTGAACATGGGGAGTGATCTCTGTCTGAAAACATAGTTATTGGACGAGTATCAGATGCTGCTGCTGCTAACAGTAGTGCTTGTGCATAACCTTCCATGGGACCAGCTTGTGAGTCCAAAGAACCAGGCACTCATAAAGATTAGTTCAGGAAAAATTCTGAAACTGGATCATATGGTGAAGAAAGATCGTGTGGCCAATGAGAAGTGAAGGAATTAAGGCAATTTATAAGAGAATGAGATGCAAGTTGACACGAAGATAAATTCTGCAGAGAAGAATAAAAAAAAAATCCTTTAGAAATGGTTCAGAACAAAATACTTGAAGAGAAAGTAGGAATCTATTACCACACAAATCCAGTGTAGAAAATGAACAAGTAGATTCAGATGTTTTAAGTTGACAAAAGATATCATGAGTTTAGGAAACACACACACACACACAAAGCTTATTACAGTGAAAATGCATTCAGAATGCCAAAAAGCTTATGATCATGAAGCTGCAATGAGGCCATCGATAAGAAAAGAGATCGGCTCTACAAGTGCAGTATAAGAGAGAAAATGAGGACACCATGCCCGATTCCTCCATGTGTCTTGAGGATTGCTTATAAGAGAAGGCTATTTTGAAATATTGTGTGGAGAAAGTTATTTGAGGAGTGCACAAAAATATCTGAGCTAATCATGTGCCTATCCAACCTCCCACGCCCTTCCTAACAAGTGGCACCCAACGTGGGGTTCGAACACACGATCACAAGGTTAAATTAATAATTTTGGTGTCCGCTACGATCTTCCTAACAATGGCGCCCATCGTTGGGCAGATTGGCAGATTCTATGGTTGCCTAACCGTTGGGTTATTGACTTGCTTGAGTGATGGAGACAAATAGGATTGCTTCTTTAAATGGCTAGAGGGTGTATATGTAGAAGCTTTGCTGGTTTAGCATCCGCTGCGCCCTTCCTAACATCTAGAAGGGGTAAGAATGGTTGCTTTTGCTGGTGATGTCGTTGAGACATCACTGTTGTTTTATGAAATCAAGAATGCTATATAAGATGCAATTAAAGGACCCTTGGGGAAAAATATATAGGTCAAGAGAAGTACTTATAGGAGTAGACTGCGTGCAGTTAGAGGTTACAAGAATCATTCCACTAGCGTTATTGTTTGAAAAATCATGGTGAATGAACCAAGCTAGGCAAGTGGATGTGGAAGTTCTCACTTGATATCATGTTATGAAAACTGGAGCTAGCTTCTGAAGTGTGTTGTTATTCACAGGAGATCGTTGTTGTTGCCGCTATGCTTTCTAACGGAAAGTCAAATATTTTACGGTCAAAGGGTTTAACAAGTGAATGCAAACAATGCAAGGGTGAACTTTGACATTAAGGATGTTGGAGACTATATTGCAGTTCATACCAGGCCTATTACTTAAACCAGTGGTTGTTTCTTATCAAAGAGTATCAAACAGGAAAATGATAGCTGAGATCAATTTGCAGGTTTTTGAGAGAGTTCTGAAATTCAACTTACAAAATATTATGATTTAAATGGCGTAAAAAATCTTCAACATCTGGCTTTTCCCGTCTCTGCACTGCTGCAAAAATATGGAAATTCAGACTATAATTTATCCAGAGACTTCTCTCTTTTTGTTTTCACTTGGGATTTACAGCCTTACTTATTTGTGTTCTGTTTGATCCAGTGGCATTCCCTGAGCAGCCGGATGATATCAAGAATAATGAAGGCTTGGTTGTTTGTCATTTAGTAAAAGTAGCCTGTTTGACAGCTATTATTCTTTTCATCAGTTTCTATGCAACTGAAGAAATGTTTAAAAGAACAATTTGTTAGTGAACAGTATCAGAGAAGAATAAATGCATATCATCTAAAGGAGGAAATATAATCAATAGTGCTGAGAAGTGTTTCATACAGTGTTCACTTTTAAATCCAAGGGGAAAAAATTGTGCTCAATAGATAAATTAGAAGACAAGAAGTTTCATATAATGCATATTAGTGAAGGTTTAGTTAATGAAAATTCAGATACACATAATCTCAGTAATTTGAATATAATGTCTCTTTCTCAGGAACACTCATAGGAATATCAGTAATAATAATCGTCCCTTACCTCTTCTCGTTTATTGCAGGAGAAAGAAAATAAGAGTATAGGATAAGGCAGAGTAGTTATGGACAGTTTAAAGAAGTTATTCAGTTATTGGAAGTTATTAAATGTGTTATCTGTTCAGTTATTAAGTATTATCTGTGTAAGGGTAGTTTTATAGGCAGTTAGGAAAGCAATATTTTATATATATATACTTGTAATTTGTTTACAGAGGCATTATGAATGAAGATATATTTCAGAGAATTCTTGTGTTGGCTAGAGTTAGATTTTGACTCTAGATTTACTTAATTTCCCATTCCTATTCTCTAAATCTGCTAAGTTCTATCAAATTAGTATCAGAGCATAAGGTCTTAGGGTCTGTAGAATACCATGGTTAATACTCGAAACTCCTCATATGAGAATAATTCACCACGGCAACCCCACCAACAACTAGAAATACCACCCACTTCCAACCCTCATAATGATCTAGCAGTAATTATGTTACAAAACGCACCCCAAACAACCCAAGGAACTGACAGTGCTCAATTAGCAGCCATTATGGCGCAATTAAGTCAAATGAACACAGAGATTAATACATTGAGGAAGCAAAAAGCCCCTACGTTTGCTCAAGGAGAGTCAAGCCAGATCAACAGAGACACATACAAAGAGAATGATGAAGGAGATGATATGGGATAGCACAGAAATACCTTAAGGCGGCCCTATTCAAAAATTGAGTTTCTAAAATATGAAGGGGGGGAGACCCATGAGGCTGGATCTTGAGGGCTGAAAAATACTTCAGATATTACCAAACACCTGAAGATTTGAAGGTCGACATTGCTGCAATAAATCTCGAAGGAGATGCACTAGACACTTTCACTTGGGTGTCATCAGGAAGAACCATACTCTACTAAGATGAGACGATATAGATATTTCAAGAGCAATTTGGACCCGCTGAATTCCAGAACCCCAACGCCTATCTATGCAACATAAAACAGTTATATTCAGTAACTGAGTATAAACAGGAATTTGTTAGAAGGCAAGCCCAAGTAAAAAGATGGCCAGAGCATTGCCTCCTAGGAGTTTTCATCAATGGTCTAAAGGACGAATTGTTGTCGGATGTCAAAATACATAAGCCACGGACAGTTTATAAAGCGGTGAGTCTTGCGCTGGAGTTCGAAACAAAATTACAAAACCAAAGTACCCAACGACCCAGTTAGTGCTATAATAATCCACGTGGCAGTGAATACCAAGATTACCAATCTCCATCCCGCAACACGTTCGAATATTCCCATACCACGAATTCAAGAACTCTAGTAACCGTTAACTCAATTGGCGCAACAAACCCAGCACCTAATGCTAATTCGACTTCATCCTATCCTGTTAGTGCGTTCTCAACGGTTTCGCAACGGAATTCAAATTTCTAGAGGCAACTTCCTTCCACCTACACACCTAACTTCATGACAAACTCATATAGACCCAGGATATCGGATACCGAGAAGCAACATCGACGTGAGAAAGGCTTATGCTTCCGCTGTGGTGACAAATTTGCCCCTGGCCATCACTATTTATCTTCAACATTGAAAATAATGGAAGTCTTAGATCAAGGAGATGGTTTGATCGAAAGTACAGAAGACAAACACCTGGCAAATGCAAAATTGGCTGAACTTTCCTTCTTCTCGCCATGAGGACAAGGCTAATTTTCTAGGGGAGGGTATTGATAGGAATATCAGTAATAATAATCGTCCCTTACCTCTTCTAGTTTATTCCAAGAGAAAGAAAATAAGAGTATAGGATAAGACAGAGTAGTTATGGACAGTTTAAAGAAGTTATTTAGTTATTGGAAGTTATTAAGTGTGTTATCTGTTCAGTTATTGAGTATTATTTGTGTAAGGGTAGTTTTATAGGCAGTTAGGAAAGCAATATTATATATATATACTTGTAATCTGTTTACAGAGGCATTATGAATGAAGATATATTTCAGAGAATTCTTGTGTTGGCTAGAGTTAGATTCTGACTCTAGATTGTCTTAATTTCTCATTCCTATTCTCTAAATCTGCTAAGTTCTATCAAACACTCCAACACATAATCTTATAATTCCCTTCAAACTCGCAATATTCATGTCTATATTCTCATGATATTAATCATCCCATGCTCAAGTTAATGGCAACCGCCATGTTGAAGATTGAAACTAAAGCACATAAAATAAATTGAATTAATAACTCATACATGTGAGGGCAATAAATATGCATGTTAGGGGATATATACAATACAATTCATGAATATTAAGTTGACAAAGACAATAAAAACAAATAGCTTGAATATTATTTTATTCACATCATATGTGCATTTCCTTCCCTTGGTTATACCAACAATATATTTTTCTTTTCTTTTTTTTTAGGGGCCCCCCGGGGGGGGGGGGGGGGGTTTACATCAAATTCCATGAAAGTATAGGTTGACAAGGGTAATGAACGCAAACGCAAGGTTCTTCTACTTCATTTTAATAAATTTACTTATTGTGATTCCATGAAGATTATACTTTTCTTTAGTAGGAAACAAATCTGGAAAATTGAAATTCTCAAAGATGGACAGAAAATATATAATCAAATAGCCATAATATGATCTGATAATATAAACTATTATTAATCACATTCATGTACAAGTATGAGACTCATTGGGGAAAATTGAATTTGAGTGTCTAAGGCTATACTAAATATTTTGTGCAACTAGTTGTTGAAGATGTTGAGAAGGGAAACTCTAGTTTTTATAAGTTTCCTTGAAAGACATTCAACTCCTGTTTCTAGATCTTGAATACACATCTCCAAATTTTCCAAATGGCCTGGAAAACTGTCGGTGGATGCATGCTTTTGATTGATGACAGACTTCAAAGAGGCGTCTACCTTCTCAAATTCATTTGTGCCAATTTCTTGGGAGTCACAAGCTACACTTTTTGGCTGCATCAACTTGGAAATTGCAGACCATCTGATTTGTTTTGATTGTCCCTTTGGATCAGAGATGAAGCACAACAAAGATTCTAATGTGTTCACTGTGACTGCTTCTGCTTCTTTCATCATGCTAAGCATCTCATTTCCTTTGCTTGCAGAAGAAACTAGGAGCTCTTTTCTTATTCCCTTGATATTAACTAAGGCCCTTCGAATTTCTTTCTTCACATTCTTCCTGGAAGACAAATAATTTCCAGCCCCAACTGTGAATGCTTCAGCTCCTCTTCTTCTAATAGCCGACTGAACTTCGTACAAGGACTCCTTTGACTGTACAAGACAATCTTTTGCTGTATTGCAGATGTCCAAGAGCCTTAGAGACCCATCTAGTAGTTCATCAACCAACTTTCGGCTGCAATCTTGTGCTAAGACTTGTTGGATGGTTGACAATTGAAGCAACTTATCATTGGAGTCCTGCAAATCCTGCAAGCCACTGAGTTTGTGGCTTAAAGATGATGAAGAAGAAGACTTCACTCTGTTGAGGTGCTCCTCAAATTGTGATACATGGGGGTTAGGTGCAGTAGGAAAGCTATTAGAGCGCATATGGCAAGAGATCTTTGGGTTTGATTCAATGGCTGCCATTTTCTTTTCTTAGAAAATAGAAGGCTTGGAGATGAGAAAATGAAATTTCTTCTAAACTTGTGAGTTTCAGTTCTGTGCATCTTGTTCTTATATAGCCAAAGAGGAAGACAGGAAGAATTTTTTTTTCCCTCCACATGTGGGCATGCAATTATATCATATTAACATGATTATTCTTTGTGCTTCAATTGCATTGTTTGCTCAGTGTTTCCCTCACAGCCAACTTACCAACTCATTCATCAGTCTTTGGGTTGGAAGTCACACGAATCCATGTGCTTCAGATTCAAATTCATTGGCAATGTCTCCTCCATCTCTACCCAAACTGTGTGTTCCAACAAGGCATGCCATTGGAACGAACATCATATGGAGATTTGTGTCTGTGGGAGGGGTTGTTTCTGTCAATAAATAATATATATTCAACGAACTTGAATGAGTTGCACTCCCGTCAACTATGGTTGAAAAAATAAAAGGAATCTCTTTATCTTCAGAGATTAAGGTCATATATGGATGGCAATGTTTATGGAGGTTCCAACAACTCAGTGTCCTTTAATTAAAATAGATAATAGTAAACAGGAAGCTGGCACTGCTGCATTCTCTGCTGATATGGAAGCTTTGCAGTGTTGGGATGGAACATAACCATTACAATGTAATGATAAAGAAATAGAAAAATAAAACTCATAAAATCACGTAAATCAATGATACCGGACAATTTGCAGTATTGTTTATTATGATGTTAGTAAGAAGATAGACAAATTACCACATGGCAACATGTCCGCCCATCTATTCATCTTATAGGTCTATTAATAAAAATACACAGGCACTATAAAGAGTAATGAAATTATCAAACTTCATATATGACAGATGCCATGAGATAGAAGAGAGATTGCAAGAAGAAATCAATGCTTACCCTTGACCTTCACACATTTTCTTGTCTCAAATGGCATGCCAGCAAGGGCTGTAAGTGTAACTGTTTTTGCTTTCTGTCAAGATTTAAGATGCTTCAGCCTTTCAAGAACCATTTTTTGCTTTCTCTGATTTGGGTTCTAATCATCCACGTGTTGGTTTAAGCTTGGTAACTTGTAATAGTGGAGGAAACTAGAGAGTTTTCAGCACTGCTAAACTTTGGAATTTTTCCTTATTCTCTGTAGCAATGGGAATTAATTAGCATATAATCAGGAAGGGGGCTTTAATTAGGCAAAATAATTTTTGTGAATTTTTCATTCCTCATAGTTCATGACTTCTATTACATTTCATGAATATGGGGAGCGACCTCAGTGTGAAAACATAGGGTATTGTATAATAACCTTCCATTGTAGCTGCTTCTGAGTCAAGAGCAAGCCATTGCAATCATAAAGAATAGGTCAGGAACAATTCTGAAACTCCAGTTACTGAAAGGGATAATCTAGATGTCCTCGTGAAGAAAGATTGTGCGTTCAATGAGAAATGAAGGAATTAAAGCAACTTATAAGAGAATGAAATGATGCCAGGACATGAAAGTTGAATCAAATATCAATTTTGTGGAGCTGAATCATACAAGTTTCTTCTCCTATTTGGAACATGAATGTCTATTTATTTTATTTTTTTTGTACTGCACACATATCCTTTCTGACACAAAACTACAGACTTCTTGCTCAAAGTCCAAGTTTGAGCACCAATCTCTGCAAGTCGATCTCCTGCAAATTCTGAACTTGGTCTGTGTATACGGCTGAATATCTTTTTCTCCCTTTTCATGAAAGGGGAAAAACTGATCGAGCTGTTTCTGAAAGTTGTCCCTTGTAGAAAACGAACAGCTATAAAAAAAAAATGTACATTCACTATTTGTCTCACTGATAGTGTTATGTTATTTTCAGGCACTTCCTGGCGGTGTTATTCCTAATGAATATGGAATTATCCAAAGCAGAAGTTAAAAATTGGCTCGAATGTATAACCCTGCTTTAAGACATATGAAGTTAATCCTTGTGATTGCTTCTGTTTTGAGCAAATACTATGTTTTAACTCTAAAGAAGTAAACTACTAATGAAATGTGAGGTTTGAAAGACTGAACTGTGCTCATATTTCACCCGTAGCATTTTTTGTTGGAGTTTTATACTAGATATTGCTTCCGTTATTATCACTCAATTAAGTGCATTTTTGTTATGGGTTTATTTGTAATTTTAGCCCCTAATTACCCTGATTTGTACTGTTTCAATTCATATTACATGTTGTTGATCATACAAGAGATTCAAAAGATGACTCAAAAGCAGGTGCCGACAAGTGAAACATTCTTAGAACTCAAGGATAGGTGTTAGTGGGGAGCTAGCAGGTGCTACAATCGGAAATATCTAATGCAATTTGATTAAAATTCGTTTTTCTCTTTTTTGCTTTGTTGGAAATACCTAAGAGGGAAGACGGAGGTGAGGGAATACGAGAAGGATGATAGAGAAAAATGCATTTACAAATCTTTAAGACAAAATAATATTTAAATAAAAATAATAAAACTCTAGTAAATTTAAAAAACACTTAATGTTTTAATGAGTAAAATACTCTAACCGCCATTCTCTTTTAATTACATAGATCTCCCCTCTATTTTAAAAACATATACTTTAGTTCAAATTACTAACACCGTTAAAGAATATTCTAAAAAGATTCTTTATTTAAAATAAATATTGTTTACAAATTTACCCCTCATTATACTAAATCCTTAATTTATCTTTGAACATCAATATTTATTAATGATCTATTAAATATTTTCGCTAAATTTTACTAAATTTAGAAAAAGTTTACGATATGTGAAAATACTTGATAAAAAATTAGAATAATTTTTTTAACAAAAAAAAATATGAGATTAAACGTATATATTTAATAAATTACATCATAAGTAAGTTAGGTAAGTTTTAAATAAATGAGATTAAACATTTAATTATTGAAAAATAAAAATTTATAATGATAAAATTAACTAACTTTGAAATATGGTAATCAATTTATCGGTATGTCAAAAAAATTTAAGAGTATATGTTAAAATTATTTTTTTAATTTTGGATCAATATATGTGATTTAATGATTATTTTTTGGCTAAAGAATACATGATTATCAAAATTGAACCTTTCAAGGCCTTATTGAATACTAAGGTATTAAAAATCGGTTATTCAATGAACTGGTTAAGAAAATAATTTAATTAGGGGGCAATAGTCTTGATAATATTTAAGGGGCAGTAGACTAACCGTGATTAAATTGAATTCATCCCAATCATCATTAAAATAACATACTTTAGTTAAAGTATACAAGATATTCATATATAACCATGAAAAAAAATTAATATTTGAATAAAAAGGCATTAATAATATTCAAAAAAGTAAATGGAACATTATGTGTAAATAATATATAATATAACAAAATAGATTTACTAAAGTATAAATCAAAAGGAATGCTAGCAATTTTTTAAACTCGGTGTCATTTCAGGCTGAGGAAGAGGGAAAATAAAAAATCTGACTAGATCAACCTATCCAAAACTCGTGACTAAACCCGTCGAGAGAAGATTCGTGTTCACATGCTGATCAATAATTAATATTATAACATATTTATTTAATTTGATTAAATTAATAAAGTTAATTCACTTAATTAATCAATGTGGCATGTTTTTCTAAAAAAATCATAATCTTCTTCCTTAATACTCCCTCTGGTCCTTATTATAAGGCACCAACTAATAAGTTTATTTGATCCTTTTTATAAGGCACTTGCTTGTTCCCAATGAACATTAATTATCTTTTTCCATGTATGTTCCTAGTTAATAAAGGTAGTAGGTGAGAGTAATAATTAATAGAATATTAGAATTAAGTGTAATTAGTAGGGGTAATATTGGAAATTACTTAAATTATAAGACAACTTTATTGACTTTAACTGTTTTTATTGGTATGTGAGAATTGTTAGTTGGTGTCTTATAATAAGGACTAGAGGGAGTACCCTTCATCTACTCCTACCTAATTATTGTTAATGGAATATCAATAGAGATAATTTTTGTAAATATCAATATCTATGAAAAGTATGTCTTACAATATTTAATACCAATATTAACTGTCAAATTAAGTCCTACGTTAAGGATCAAAGGGATACAAACTAAAAAAAAAATAGCATATCTGAGATAAAATCCATTTGGGACCCCAAATATTAAAATATGTGCCACATTAAATTAAATGTATGTAAAAGGCCAAATATATTCTATCAATTGGCTTAAATTATTTTAATAGAAAGACAATATCAACCTATTAATATATCTAAAATTTAACATTAAATAGATCCAAAATGGAGTTCCCAAACACAAACTAAAACTAAAATGGTAGAGTTTTGTTGAGCTTAATTAGATAAAACAAACCAGACTACTTTCCTATATGTATAAAGATATGTAGTTTACCCAAGATGATAACTAAGAAAATTAGGGGGAAAATAATACTATGAGAGAAAACTTCTAAAAATAGTAAAAATAAAAATTACCATTTTGGGAATTTTTCCCCCTAATATTCCTCCCCTCCTATGTTTTTCTCACTTTTCTATCCATCCAAACATACTCTAAAGAGTTTGAGTTCAACTTACAAAATATTATGATCCAAACATACTCTAAAGAGTTTGAGTTCAACTTACAAAATATTATGATTTAAATGGCATAAAAGATCTTCAACATCTGGCTTTTCTCCAGCCTCTACACTGCTGCAAAAATATGGAAATTATTATTAGTCTATGATTTATCCAAAGGCTTCTCAATTGTGTCTTTATCTGGGATTTATAGCTTACTGTTATGTGTTCTGTTTGCTTTTTCTAATTTGTACACTAAATACGGGTTTTTTTTTTCTTTTTGTCGAAAGAAACTGCTTCTCTTTCAATCCACATTAGGTGTTTTTCTTTAGATGCTTGTTACATGCTTTTCTGTTATTTGATAAGCATTAATTTCTCTTTCAGACCAAAAAAAAAAAGGCATAAGTTTCTCACTGAATTTTAAAGAAAAGCATATAACAAACACCTAAGAAAAAGCACCTAATGTGGACTCCTTCTCTTTTGCTATCAGTAAAAAGGAACAAAGCCCATTACTAAAGACGGATTTGGATTCTCTAAAATTGAGCGGATCAAGTTGGTGAACAAAATACTATTCTTCTAAACTTTAATGGAAGACATATTTAATAAATTATGAGGTTGAGAATCTATTGTATATTATCCGTGACTATGCATATCATAGTTATCAGAACCAGCTTGGACCGACCGTGTTGACCCAAAAACCGGCGAACCGGTCACCCAACCGATCCAAACCACTAACGGGATCGGATATGCGTCAAAACCGGTTTTGGACCGGTCCGACCACCGGTTTTCTCCAAAACATGTGAACCGGCCGGGTCTGTGAAACCCGGCTGGTTTGTGCATTTTTTAAAAACTTTGTCGAATCAGGAGCACCAAACAATACCTCGACAAAAGGAAGAGGGAGGAAGGAAGAAGCTGAAGGACGAGCTCCATCAGTCTCGCGGCGCTGCTCGATGGGTTTTGATCTGATCAAGCTCTCTTCCTCTCTCATGGTGGTGCGGTGGTCTGACGGCGGTGGTGAACGATGAAGGAGGTCGCCGGTGATGGAGGTGATGGATGAGAGGAGGAGGTCTGGTTCTACGGCGCCTCAAGCTCGTTCTCTTCTCTCTCTCGCGTCTCGTCCCTCTAGTCTCTGTTGTTTCTTTTTTTTTAATATTCATTCTAGATCCAACGCCCTCCACTGACCTAGCACTGGTCAAAATGCAAGTTTTGACCAGGGACTAAAGTGAGAAGTTTTAAAACTTCTGGAGAGGGACTAAAGTGAGCATTTTCAAAATATTTTTGTAAACTTATCTTCTTTAATTTTGCTCATAGTTAATTGGGTTATTCATGTTTTAAACTTGTAAAAATGTTTTAGGTACTTTTATTTTGTAAACTCATTTTTTTTATATATATATTTATAAGTATGGTTATATAATTTATAAATATAGTATGGTTTTCAAGACTGGGTCATAGTTATGCGGTTCAACCAGTGACCCATTGACCTAGTACCTCGACCAGGTCAATGATCGGTCCGAGCCTGATAACATTGGTGCATATGCTAGACAGATATGGATGAAATTGTTGTCCCCAAGGTATATAACACCTTTTTTCTCAGCGAGTCTTAGAGATTGGGTAGCTATGAATTTAAAACATAACTTTAGCAGGGGGGGGTTAATGCAAACTGGCGTTTGATGTTTGGGGTGGCTGTTTGGTTGCTATGGGGTCGGAAAAACTCCTTTATTTTTAATCACAACTTTGCTAAGCCTATATGCCCTGCCTCTATTATTCTTAATTGCTGGAGAAAATTCTCCATTCTAAAGGATTTTGATCCGGATTGCTGTGAGCATGACCGTAGCACTGCTGCTATTAGGACCTGGGAACGTCCACTGATGGGGTGGATTAAATTGAATGTGGATGGGGCTATGTCTCTAAGTACTTCTTTAGCTAGATGTGGGGATGTATTCAGAGATAGCTAGAGACATTGGTTAGCTGGTTTTTCAAAGAAGCTGAGAATTTTTTATGCTTCTAAGGTCGAAGAGTGAGCTGTTTATGAAGGGATTCGGTTAGCTTAGGACCTAGGTTACAAAAAGGTTTTGCTTGAATCTGAGCTTTGAATCTGGTCAATTTCCTTCTCAGTGGCAACCTCCATAATGCAAGTCTGCTATTCTCCAGTATAGGTGAGTTTTTGAACAGAAATTGGGCGGTTTCCATCAGGTTCATACCTCAGTGAGAACATGCTATGGCGAAAATGGGTTTGAGTAAATAATCAGACTCTCGATGGTAGTTGAATTTTCTTAAAATTAAAGATGAGTTGGTTGAAAAGGGTACTCCAACGAATTATAAAATGCGATAAATAAGTTAGGAATATAGAGAGAGTTAAATAAGTTAACTCAAATGACTGTTGTTTTTAAACAGTTTGGGTTGCATAAAAAACTCCAACACATACAAATATGGATCGTGGATAATAAACATATTAGTTCAATATATATTGTCTTTTAAATATGGTGGATGATGTTATTATTTGTATTCCTTGAATAAATGCTATAAATTTTTGCTTGAACAATAAATAAATAAATTTTATAAATTGTGTTATGTTTTTTTTTATAAATAATTTAAATTAGGCGGTGTTAGATTTAGGTGTTAAATTTTTTTGAAATATATGAGGAGAAAATTGTGTTAGTTTGGTGAGTTGATCCATTTTGGTATTTAACCTCCCCATTCATATGAATTAGGTTGGGTTGTAAAGATCTCTACTTGCACCCAGTCCATATTTTCCATATGGGTCAGCCCATGTACTTCATTTTCATTTATCTTCCTATATTTATCCGCTCTATTAATCTTTTTTGTAAGTTACTTTTATATATTTCGTTATAACTAAGAAAAATATTAATCCTCATTAATTAATTTAAACACATCTTTTACTTTACCCCTGATAATATTCACTATACCCTATGAGTTTGCATTGTAATAAACGAAGGATAAAATTATAAATTCATATAAGAAAATTTAATGACATGCCTTATAAATATAACCATAAAACTATTTTCTTTCTTCCTTATAAATATGACAGGAGGAGTATAAAATTATTAAACTACGCGATAAGTAAATTTATTAGGTTTTGTTATTGATATTGGCTAATAAATATTTTATTGGTCCTTAATATAAAACTCATCACTTTATAGTTAAATTTGAATAACAAGATATATCTTACATTAAGCACTGGCAGGGAGGGAGTAATAATGAAGGGTTTGAGTTATTTGTTTAGACATATGATTAAGATAACAATTTTCTCAACATCCTTACTGACTGAACCAACTACAGACACCATAGAATTTATTATTAGTATCTTGACCAAATTAAATTCATTATATTAAAAGAAATAATGTTATATGTATGTCCCACCCCTATTTTTGTCTCCCAAATTCTTATTCCATATTCCCCACTGATTATAACATCTTCCCTAATTTGTTTTTTTATGTGGCTCTTTATTTTGTTTTTCTACCAAATATATTGTCTTTGCATAAATAAATAAAGCATGTACTGTTGAAAATTTCAAAGTGCCTAACTATTCTACTTTAATCAACCCATGTGTGCCAATGAGGGTTGGCAAGGGATCCAGGACTAGGCCCTTGGGTTGTGGGTTCGATTTTCTCTGCCGTCGCTGGGACTCTTTTGGTAGACGATCTCGTAAGTCCCCAGTAAATGCTCATAGAGTCTAAGGCCATGCTCTGGCCTTGACAGAGGATTGGTGTCGAACCCTTCCAAAACTTTTTCGTATCAAAAAAACAATCAACCCATGTGTTGATGTCGAGTCCACTTTAATTTTACTTTAAGCAATTGTATGGGTTGTTTGAAAACTGCTCAAAAAGAAAAAATTTTTAAGAAGATCGATGTTCCATTAGCATATATATATAGAGAGAGAGAGAGAGAGAATTCCAAACAAATACCGTCTAAATTTGTAAAATCTTCAGAAGTCTTTTGAATTTGTAAAAAGACTGAAAGATACCAAAGACCTATGAGAGATGCAAATTCAGGTGAAATTACCTTTTTACCTTTAGTTTTAAATTAAAAAAAATACCCTCGCGGAGGCCTGTCGCCAACGGTTGGGCGCCAACCGGCGGCCACCGGGGAGGGGGTGGGGTTTTTTTTGTTTTTTTGGGATTAAGGGGTTTTGTTTTAAAAAAATAATAATAATTCATTGAAAGTGTGGGGGGTGGGGTTTGAACCACCAACCCCCCACGCATCCATGGGGCCAAGTGGCTTGGGCCACTTAGTTCTTTTAACATATATACACATTAATATATATATATATTCTTCTTAATATTTTTTCAATGGTAATTACCAACCTTGAAACGAGAATTACCATTCCATAAATGGAGTTTATAACTTTTTTTCAAGTTTACTTGTTTTCCTCTTTAATGCACTATTAAAAATCCTAAAATGAGAATTACTATTCCACAAACGGAATTTACAACTTTTTTTCAAGTTTACATTTTTTCCTCTTTAATGCACTATTATAAATCCTGAAACGAGAATTATCAATCTTGAAACGAGAATTTCCTATTCCACAAACGGAATTTACAACTTTTTTTCTAGGGATCCCTTTTTTACTCTTTGATGCATGTGAATGAATGGTAATTCTCATTTCAGAATTGGTAATTCTTGTTTGTGAAATGGTAATTCTCGTTTCAGGATTGGTAATTCTTGTTTCAGGATTTGTAATAGTACATTAAAGAGGAAAAAATATAAACTTGAAAAAAAGTTGTAAATTCCGTTTGTGAAATGACAATTCTCATTTCAAAATTGGTAATTCTTGTTTCAGGATTTGCAATAGTGCATTAAAGAGGAAAAAATGTAAACTTGAAAAAAAATTGTAAATTCCATTTGTGAAATAGTAATTCTCGTTTCAAGATTTGTAAATACTATTGAAAAAATGTTAAGAAGAATATATATATCTGTTAATATATATATATATATATATATATATATATATATATATATATATATATGTTAAAGGAACTTGGGCCACTTGGCCTCATGGATATGTGGGGGTTGGGGGTTTGAATCCCACCCCCCATACTTTCAATAAATTATTTTTTTAAAACAAAAAACTAAATGCAAAAAAAAAAAACCCACCCCCTCACCGATGGTCACCAGCTGGCGCCCAACAGTTTTTTTTTTAAATTTATTTAAAACTAAGAGCAAAAAGGTAATTTTACCCGAATTTGCATATCCCTCATAGGTCTTTGTCTCTTCTGAATCTTTTTACAAATTCAGTGAGTTCCTAAGAGTTTTACAAATTCAAATAGTATTTATATGGAATCCCCCCACACACATAATGCCAAAATCATTTCATTATTGTTATCGAATTAGATTAATCTAGTACAATTATAATTCTTTGTTAGCTTGTTATTTTCCAAGAGAAAACTGCTCATTTTTTCAATCAAACAACTCAATATTTAATAGTCATATCAGACTTTGGACTAATTCAAGTCAGATAAAAAATATTATGAAGAGAGCAAATATCTCTTAATAAGCATTTTTTTTCAAGAAAAACGTCCAGTAATTATAAAGCTTGAAAATTTTAATATGGCTACAATAATGTGAAAGTTGTAAATAAAATAAAATTACATCATATTTTTGTTCGATTTGAAATTTAAGAATAAGATATATTATTTTAGAATTTTTATTGTGCATCATTCATGAATATAGAGTTAGAGGTGGGTGAAAATATTTTTATTTAAACAGATAGGTATTAATAACCTATGACCAGGGACGGAGCTTGTGAAAAAAAATTTGGGGAGGCCAAATGTATGCTCATGAACTAAAAAAATATTTGGGAGAGTCAAATGTATACTCATAAACTAAAAAAATATTTGAGGAGGTCAAATATATAAGATAAAATACTTTTTCACATTTATATTAATTTTTTTTAAAAAAATTCCAAAGAAATTTTTTGAGCATAAAAAATTTTTATGGCCCCCATTGTCATAAAGAAGCTCCGTCATTGCCTATGACTATAAAAATAATAATTAAGATTGAATCTTTGGCCTAGCATTCACATAAGAATTTTTATATAATTAGATTCTAAAATCATTAGTGAGATGGGTGAAGATTCCTAATTGGAAAAAATTATAAAATTCAAATACTAATTGCCTAAAATTACAAATGAGATTCAATTCGGAATTTCTTTTCACAAAAAATAAAAATAAAAAATAAAAATCACATCACTAGACCATTACAATAATGAGATTGGTGAAGATGGTTGATGATTAGAATAATGTTTAGGTGATCTTTAAATTGCGCGGAAGGTATTAATTTGATGCATGGTGGTTGCAATCACACCCATCCCTTTTGTGAAGTTATAATTATTATTGTCAAACTCGTGAGTTGAGTATTTAAGTTTACTGTTTTAATATTTTTTTTCTTATTAAATCAAGTCGAATCGCTGGTAAACTTGTGCCAGCTGTAAGCTCGAGTAAACTCATGAGTTTACATACTGAGTTTACTGTTTTTACGTTTTTAACTTTCAAAAACCATGTTAACTCACTATTAAACTTATATTAATTTTTTTTTTGATTTGGTTATCCTCAATGGCTTTATATAGGCATTTTATAGTAATTTATTTATTAAATACAGTTATGAACATTAATAGATTTAATTTCAATTATTTAGATTTAAAATATATTTAGGTCAAATTGTTACAATTTTTATATTTTAATTATTTAATTATACTCTATTAATACATATTTAATGATAAAAGTAAACTCTTATGAGTTTACAATACAAATTTACGTTACTGTTACAAGTTTGTTTAAACTCATGAATTTGATAACCTTGGTTAGGAGCCTAAGACATTAGTTCATAGGAATTGGTATAGGTTGTAACAAGTGTTTACCAATATAAATTGGAAGAATATTTTATAACCCCTGCCTATAGAAAAATCATATAAAGAAGTTAACTTAGTCAAAGATAAAAATAAATTACATCTCCTAAATTTAAGGAATATGCAGTAGTAAGGAAATATGATTACTTAATGAATGAATTATGATTACTCAATGAGTGAATTATGAAGAAATATTAAAAAAAGAAGAAGAAATAATTAATAATAAATTGTATTTATTGATTAATAAATCTAAATGGACTCATTTTCTTAAGATTCGGGCATTACAAGGGTTTAAAATTGAAGTTAATGATGATTGATTGATTATTTAAATATGAGAGAGGAAAACTCTGTAGCAAATGGTTAGCTAAACTATTTCATAGGACTGAGGAGAACTTTTGCATCTTTAAGCATTCCTTGTCAGTCTGTTACATAGTGTAGGAGTAAGTTAATGCGAGAAGCTTCCCCCATCAGGTGTTATTTCTAACTCTTTTTTTCTTCTGTTGAGTAACTAAATTCAATTTATATTAAAAATAAGGGATTAGTATCATTTTTAGTTTAATTGAATTTTGGTGATCCTGCTAGTCTGAAATCATTAATTAGTTTGAGTTGCTATAGATTTATAAGGACTTAATCCAATTTTAAGTACACGAATCAAAATTAAAACTAATTAAAAGTATATGAACCAATTATTAAACTCTTAAAAATTGACACACTATAGGGATGAAACCCATTATTTGAAACTATATTAGCATGCTATAAAAACTAACAATCATATAAAAATGTTTGGGAGGCATGATATGTTAGCATATTTATCTGAGATAGCGGTGATATAAGTGATTTTTTTTTTCAGTTGGGCCTTTTCAAATAAACTTTTTTTATAAAAGTTAGATTGCAGATGTGATTTATGTTTGCGATAACAGTGGTATAAATGACTTTTTTTTTTCCTAAATGGACTCTTGTTTGGCATAATCTTTAAAAAGTCAATTAAGATGGAAAATGACTAAAAAATGCATGTATGTGCTATATATTATGTGATAATTTAAGATTAAAAAAATTAAATTTAAATGTAAATTTGCTAAAAAAAACAATAAAATTACCATTAAAAAAATTACAAAATATTGAAGTGCTTTATTAAAAATATCCCCTACAAATTGATCTATGATGTTATCATAAATAGGATTCATTTATATTGAAGATAATGGGAGCAAATTTTAAGACCTGAGGATTATGGGGGTCTAGGAGTTAAAAGACTTAGGCTTTTGGTGAGAAATTGGCATGGAAATTAATGATAGGAGAGAAGGGTATGTGGGCTGAAATACTTACTAACCATTATATGCTCCGAGATGGGGAGTCTTTGTTTTCTTATCATCAAGATGCTGGGAGCTTACTGATGCTAAAGATTAGAGAGATGCTAGGAAGGGATTGGCAGGTTGTTTTAAAATCCATTCCCAGGGAAGCTAATAATGTTGCCGATGCTATGGCTAAATTAGGTATTACTTGTTCTAATTTCTCAAAAGTAACTGACTTTTTCCTTAAGCCCATCAGCCCACACCAAACGGCAAACGCCATGATTTTCACAGAAATGGCCACTGGACTTTTTGCCTGATTTGATGCAATCCTGGGCCAATAATTGAAGCAAAGTCGGCAATAATGTGAATGTGAAGGTAAACGTCAAGAGTAGGGGGGTAACAAGGCACGTGAAGTTTTGTCGTTTTATGTGTTGGTTTGTTTCGTTTTGGTGCTTCTCCTTCAGATCATCATGTGTGGTTTCATTCCATTTTCTTCCCCTACTGCTATTTTGCTGCTTCGTTCCAGTGCCCATTGTTCCTCATCGGCCTTCTTCTGACACGTGTACGGTGGAAGCACAAGTTTGTAAACTGGACCCCACTCCTCCCCACTTGTTAACTGTATCATTAATTTCATGCCGTTGAGCCTTTCTTTGCTTCCTCCATTTCCTGCCTCCCCATTACTAACCAATGATAACCGCCAACTCCTTCATTATTGGTTAATGATAACAGTATTAAGAATTGACTATCCCATATTGGCGCAAGTGGTATGAGTAGACATTTTTCATTAAGCTTATTAAATCAAAAATACTAGGTTAGAGGTTAGTGAATTAAATCATAGTTAAACCGGAACTAACTTGAGGCTAGACCGATGACAAAGTGAATATTTTATAGTTATTAATATAAAATTATAAAGAAAGTAAAAAAAAAATGATTTAAAAAATCCTAAATGAAGTTAATGCCCAAACTGTTTCACTAATTTTCAACCCGGTTCAGTTTGAGTTTAATAACCCTTTTTTTATAGTTTACTGAAATTTTTATCTTATCAAGAGTAATTATTCTCCAAAACACAAAAAGAATATGGGACAACATTTTGAACTGGCATACAAATTTAGATCACTGACAACATTTGTTTTTTTATTAAATTTATTTGCATTTAAATCATAAGAAATATTTTAAATTGATCATTTATAAAGATGTGTGTTAATTTTTTAAATCATTGGCATAAAAAACAATTCCTTTGATGGAAAATATCCTTAATATATGTAACTAACAATACAAGTTTTTTAATAATATCATAAATCCATAAAACAAAGCTGACTAAGATCTTATATTTAATATTTAAGCTAATTTCTCTCCTAATTCTTACTTTAATACAAAGTAAACTTTCGTTTATGTAATGATCCAAGAAAAGTTTATCTCTTACATTATGGACGCACTAAGAGATAATATGCATTGTGATAACCTAAATTTGATTAAGACAATTAGTTTTTTTAATATAAATTAATTTTTTTCTTTCAAATGAAAAAATTAATGAGTGAGATGTTAATTTATATTTTATATCATTTTTTTTTAAAAAAATAGTATCATAATAATACTTCAATCAATAATTGAAACTAAATAAAACGCGTGTAATTCTTCATAAAAATATCTCTACATACATGCCATTGAAGGTCGGTATCAAGGGGCTTCACGTTGATCCATAAATTTCACAATTATCCTCAATTTTTTAAAATCTATATTAATGGATTATTTGATGCATATCTTTCATTTGAAAAATGCCAAACATGTTAATTAAAATTGAACTATATTTACTAAAATTTGGCCCAAAAGTGTATTATAATGAGAGGATATCCCCTAATGGCGTGTGGGCCCACGCTAGACTGCAACGCATACGATCGACAAGCGAAGATATGGTGGTGGGCTCATGTAAACATATGGTTTGTGGGTCCCGTCAGTGCAAATATTTTGAGAACCGTTCAGTATTAAATTGTTCTTTTAGCTAATTAAATTGTTCTTTTACCTAATGTGAGTTGGAATATATGGTAAAGGGTCTAAGACTAGCCCTTTAGGTCATGAGTTCGATCCCCTCTATCATCGTTGGGACTCCTTTGGTAGGCAATCTATTAAGTCCTTAGTAAGTGCTTATAGAGCCTGGGGCCGTACCTTGATCTTGGCAGGAGATTGGTGTCGAACCCTTCCAAAACTTTTTCTTATATAAAAAAAATTGTTCTTTTATTATTATTATGACTAAAGTATACTTTTAGTCCTTTAAGTTTTACATAAGGTATACCTTTGGTCTCTTAACTTTATAAAGTATACTTTTGGTTCTTTAAGTTTTACATAATGTATACTTTTTGTCCCTTAACTTTATAAAGTATACTTTTGGTCCTAAAATTCTAACACCGTTAAAGTTGCTAACGGAAAACGCTGACGCAACGAACTCAAGTAATGACTAATAACATTTAATTACACATATTTTATATATTCTTCAATTTATCCATATTCTTAATAGTATTTATTAACATAATCATCACTTAAATTTACACCATTATTTCTTGAGTTTGCATTTTCCATTAGCAAAATTAAGGGTGTCAAAATAATAAGATTAAAAGTATACTTTATAAAGTTGAGGGTCTAAAAGTATACCTCCTAAAAATTTAAAAGACTAAAAATATATTTTAGCGTATTATTATTCCTTCTTCTATTTTTAATATAATTTATAATTGACTTTTTTTACACATTAAAAAAATAAATAAATTAGCCAGTTATAACATATTTTATATATTATATATCATTTAATTATGTATCAATTCATTCATGAGTCGAATAAAGTAATTTGGTATAAAAAAAATATAAATATAGATATTTTTAACAATTTTTTAATATTGTTTAAAAAAAAATCAATGTTTTATATTAATTAAAGAAAGTACGTCCGAAATGAAATCTGTTGACAGCTATTTGCCTTGAAAGAATCTTCTTGTTTGGAACCGGGTTTAGCGGGGCCCTCTAGAATTCATCAAAACTAGTATTTTATGCTCTGTTTATATTTTAATCACAACTGAATTCTAAATTATTTAATTAAAATATATTAATTCCTAAACCTGTACCATAATCGGAATCGGAATTCACAACTCGTGGTTGTATATACCTTCAACACTTAGGAAAAATGAGAAGAATGCATGTTTTGAGAAATTATTAATTCCTAAATTTGAAAAGATACTAGTCCATTGGATTATATCGTTTTTTATTTACTTTATAATTAACACGAGTTTGTCCCAACACGATTTAGTAAATTAAAAGATGATAAATTTGTAAAAGAAGAGTCAACTCCTAAATTTAACAGTCATAATATATTTTTTTTTTCACTTTTAGGCCTCAAATTACATCAATAATAATAATAATAATCAGGTGCTTAAACATCATTAAAGAAGCTTTAAATCCATAAAAAAAAATCTGGTAACCCGCTAATCAATTTTTGACATCCATATAATCATAGTAATAAAAATCAAAACCGATATCGTCATTTTAGCTCAATCGTGTTGTGCGGTCACCATCATCTTTATTCATTATGATCAAAATTTGCAACAAGCGGCTGCAAGTATCCGACCACATGTGGCAAATGAATAAATTTTCTTAATTGTGAAATTCAAGCAAATAACAACCGTAGAAAATCGTATTTGATTTCATGGACGACCAGTTCTCTGGAATTGACAGCTTGCTCTTTAATGGCATTCGTTTGTGTAGTATAAGAGGAGCCGAGACCCTTGGGTCTGGGACATGGAAGACATGTACTATGTACTGATAATAATTTTCGCTTCATTATTGCTTTTGGAAATTTGATACTGATGATTTATACCAAATGCGCGTGATTTTTTGCCACCTTTTCCGTCTCGTGATCACAATCACATGCTGAGAAAGACTTCCACTGCCTTAAACACCACTTGATCGCATTTCACACTCTTTTGCCACTGACTTTTCAATTTTCGTTCCAAATGATCACGATTTTCCATAATCTTGCTTAACTTTGATCGCTTCTCTGGATCCCCGTTATATTCAGCTCGAAGCTTCTGTTCTTTTAGGAACTTCTTGAGTAAAGGGTGAGGATTATTTTGCATTTCCGGTCTTTATTCTTCTTGATTCGCATTATTCTCTCTAACTGCAACTTTGAATATTCGAGAAACGTTAGTATCTGGATGTTTACTTTTAGTTTCCTTTTGGTTGGACTTTCAAGTTAGTGAGATTTGAGTTCATATGTTTGTTCCAGTGCTTGCAGTTGATTCGCTTCTTCTTTTAAGCACCTGAACTCTCTGGTTCGCAAATGGCTTCCTCTTGTGTGACCTGGAAAGCCAATATTCACTTGCCAGGAAAGGGAGATTTCTTTCGCCGTGATAATGGGGTTTTAGGAGAGAGAATCAAGAACCCGAGTTGCATCAGTCCCTTTGTGAATCCGTCGACTTCAAGTTTGAGACACGAGAAGAGGGTCAAGAAGATCAAACCTGGCGTTGTTTGTGCTGTTCTTACATCAAATGATACCAAAGAAGCTCTGGTAAGTTTAACTCTTAACTCTAATTGGTTTTCTTTTGTGGCTGCTTTGTTTAGGTGTAATTGATTATTTCCTTCTTAATGTCAGGTTGACTACCAGACCTTACAGGTTCCTTCGTTTCTGAGACGAAAGGCTGACCCCAAAAATGTAATTTCCATCATATTAGGTGGAGGACCTGGACTTCAACTCTTTCCCCTCACCAAGCGAGCTGCAACACCTGCTGTAAGTGAATATGTTACATAGTTCATAGCTTCTCACTGTAGAATTCGGTCCTCTGAACATGAACTCAGGCTCTTCAATTATTATTATTATTTTTTTTTTTTTTTGCTTTCAAGTTTATTCTTCAAAGGACTTTTTAGTATCGTGTTTAGATCAGCATGAAACAAAATTAGACTATTAAGTTCTAGGCTTGAGGAGTAAAAATGCCTATGAATTTTTACCTAAAGTGCCAGCACCATATACATTTCGGAGGTGCAAAAATACCATGAACATTCAAAACGAGAGCAAAAATGTTAGCACCTTAAATTTGACTTAACACCGTTATATATGCATGTGCAAAAAGAACGTGGGTCCCAATGTTCCATCACAAAGAGCAACAGTGTTAGGTCAGATTTAACGATTTTGAATGTTCATGGGTAGTTTCATCCCTAAAAAATGTATATAGTGCTCAACGTACTTTTGGTAATAGTCCATAGGTATTTTGGCATCTTCACCCTAAGTTCTATAGTGATGTAGAAAAATTTTGTATGAGCCAATTGATACTGAGGTTAACTCCAGAAGACCGAGATCTTTAGCTGGTCAAATTTTGGAGTTCTTGTGTCATGATGATACCTTATGCATCTTCAGGTACCCGTTGGTGGATGCTACAGACTTATAGACATCCCAATGAGCAACTGTATCAACAGCGACCTTCACAAAATCTTTGTACTCACCCAATTCAACTCTGCACCTCTGAACCGTCATATCTCACGCACCTACTTTGGAAACGGCGTCAGCTTTGGGGATGGATTTGTAGAGGTATGCATCAAGGAATAGAGAGAAACCATAGTAGGCCATCATATGCTCTGATGATTTCATTCACAAGATTCATAAACATGACCTAAAATTGACAACAAGTCAACAACTATGTATAAACGAAAAAATGAACTTTTGTTCACTCTGAAATAATCATAAATTATAGTCTCCAACACTCTGTTTCCTGTTTGTTTGCTGTACTCTAACTCACATGCCAAACAGGTTCTAGCAGCCACTCAGACACCTGGGGAAGCAGGGAAGAGGTGGTTCCAAGGGACTGCAGATGCTGTGAGGCAATTTACATGGGTATTTGAGGTGGACTACAAACTCAGCATATACCTTGTTGCAGTGTATACAGCATGTGCTTCTTTATTTTCAACTTAAACGGGATATTGTTGGTTGGTTTTGTAGGATGCCAAGAACACAAACGTTGAGAATGTATTGATCTTGGCAGGAGATCATCTATATAGAATGGACTACATGGACCTTGTGCAGGTATGCAGTATAATGATTTATGGTTTTTTATTTTTTTTGGCCAACAAGTATAATTATTTGTTGAGGTGAATTAATTCTTTCTTTCAATGTCATATTTTTTCTGATTTATTATTACAAATAAACAGAGCCATGTTGACAGAAATGCGGAAATTACAGTTTCATGTGCACCAGTGGGTGACAGGTGTGCAAGTTATCATTTCTTTTTGATGTGTACTTTATTCAAATTACCTGGGTACTTTATTCAAAAGGCAAAGTGCTGGAAAGAGGAGGATGAAAAAAATAGAAATGATAACTTGGAATGAATCAATTCAAATTTTATATTATGTAAGACTCATTGCCATTTGTCAATTTCTTGATTTTCAGCCGCGCCTCAGATTATGGATTGGTCAAGGTAGATGAAAGAGGCCGCATCAACCAATTTTTGGAAAAACCAAAGGGCGCTGATTTGAAAGCAATGGTAATTACTATCGTATCTAAGATTATCACCTTCTTTCAGTCATCTTGTTTTTTTAATGGTTCTTCTGAAGTAGGTCACTAGCACGAAGCTAAGACAAATTTCCATGTTCAGTTTCAATGTGGTCTTTCGGCCACCCTTCTGGGAATAAGTATCTAAGCACAGAAACATCTGCTGTGAAGTTCAGTTTATTCAAAACTGATGAATTTAACATGTTGAGAAGAACTTAATTAAAAACAGGGCTCACATTGGATAGCTTTTGTGCCAATCGAACCCCAATGCTACGTCAATTGTTTCTTATATAACAGTGTGATCTTTATGCAAAATTCGAGTCGCCAAGAATTTTACATTATGGCTTTATGGCAATATCATAACATATATTGACATAGTCATGCCTTGTTTATATTTTCTCCAGCAAGTAGATACCTCTTTTATGGGGTTGTCACACCAAGAAGCAATAAAGTCACCATATATAGCATCCATGGGGGTTTATGTATTTAAGACAGATGTTCTGCTCAAGCTTTTGAAATGGAGATATCCTACATCCAATGACTTTGGATCTGAAATCATTCCTGCAGCTGTGAGGGAACACAATGTCCAAGTAAGAGAAATCTCCGAAATAGATTTCACTTTAAAATGTTTCTCTTTTCCAATACTAAATCTTAGTTTTCATTTGTCAAAAGTTAAACACCCTTTGCTCTGTGCAATGTTCTTATGCACATTCACCTAGCCATCCATGAATATATGGGGGTTTAGGCTCATTTTTCTGTTTTTACTTGTGCATGTAACATGTCACTTATACCACTCATATGCCTTCTGTTTTTGCAGTCATATATTTTCAGGGACTACTGGGAAGACATTGGAACAATAAAGTCGTTTTACAATGCTAACCTTGCTCTTACTGAAGAGGTTGGTTCAAGATATTATGATTGGCATTTTATTTATTTATTATTGAATCGTCTACCTTGTATATTAATATGCCAACCTTGCATTAATGAAACCACGAACCATATATGCTTTATCCTCTCTTGTTTCACCTTCAACACTAAGAATACAGCCACCATCTCATTGCAGATTATAGCTTATTAAATGTCTAAACCCAAAAGAGCCGCAATGGCTTCTTTGAAGGATCGGGTTACCCTCCGATGCATCGGAGGGTCCTTTGCAGGGAAATCAGTGCAAATTTCCAAATTACAAAAAAAAAAAAAAAGACATTACCAAAAAAAAAAAAAAAAATTCAGTGTTATTTCTCTGCAAAGGACCTCCGATGCATCGGAGGGTAACCTGATCCTTCTTTGAAATGTAAGGCTGGTTGGTTTGTGCTTTGAGCAACTTTCTTGTACTTTATAGGCCTAATTACAGTGAATCTCTTATTTCAATTGACTGCCAGAACTGTTGATAGTCTCTTTGCTCATTTGAAGGAAACTAATATCTGCTTTATCCTTTCTCTCCCGCAGAATCCAAAGTTTAAATTTTATGATCCCAAAACACCCATTTTCACATCTCCTCGTTTCCTACCACCAACGAAGATTGACAAGTGTCAGGTAAGATTACTCAGTAATTTACCTTAAAATTAATTTCTTAGTCAGTACTATTCCGGTCCTATCGGGCATAGTTTTGCACTACAAACTATGTCCAATATATTTAGGACTGGAGGAGTATGTCTTGTTTCTCATCACTGAATCTTGTAGATTGTGGATGCAATCATCTCTCATGGATGTTTCCTTCGAGAATGCACAGTCCGGCACTCCATTGTGGGCGAACGTTCTCGTTTGGATTATGGTGTTGAGCTCCTGGTAAACAAACTATCATATCTACGTAGACTAGGGTTTTCAGAGTGTAGACTACAAAAACCATTTGAGATTCCTCCTATCTAAATTCATGTTTTTTTTTCAGGACACTATAATGATGGGAGCAGACAATTACCAAACTGAATCTGAAATCGCTTCTCTGCTAGCGGAAGGGAAGGTCCCGATTGGGATTGGGAGCAATACCAAAATCAAGTAATAATCTTTACTTAAGGTTTACTAAATTCTATTATGATCTCATTCATTCAGTGAGCTTTTTAAAGTTTCTTCTATTGAAACAAAACTGTGTGCTGTTGAAGGAACTGTATAATTGACAAGAATGCTAGGATTGGGAGAGATGTGGTGATCATGAATAAAGATGGAGTTGAAGAAGCTGATAGACCAGATGAAGGGTTTTACATTCGATCAGGGATCACTGTCATCATGGAGAAGGCCACCATAGAAGATGGCACTGTGATATGAATGGTTTGATGGCTATGCTAATCTCACCAGCTGAGTTATCAAGAGGTTCTGGGAAAAACACTGAGCAACACTTACTCTGTGAGGGGACACAAGCTAGCAGTTTCCAGTTTCCTCTCTCTCTCTCTCTCTCTGCGTGCGCAATGAAGGAAGCAGGAGCAGCAGCCATTTTGGTAGATGTAAATTAGAAGCTGCCCTACATGTAAAAAGGAAGCTGTTAATAAGGTGTGATGTGAAGATCCATGAGCGTTAATAAATGCAGCACTTCTCCTTTCACAAATCGTGTGTCGAGATGTGGTGATTGAGGTTGAGAGTAAGGAATCTCAAAACAGCCTCAAGAGCTACCATGAACATGAACATATTTTTGTGGGGTCACTCATGACTAATATTATTCTGGCGTAAATATAAGATAAAATTGACTTTTTTTTAAGATATTAAAAAAATCTAATTAAATTACTTTAAAATATTTATATTTATCGTTTTTTCTATAAACTATTTTTTTAACAAATAAATTAATATATTATATGATTAAGTAATTTATTTAACTTTCTTAATTTTTTTAAAAAATATTTTTAGGACTGGATGGAGTATCAAATATCATATACTATACTTAATAGGGAAAGTTGGAGAATTTGAAAATTCAATTAATGAGATGGACTTGGAAAACAAAATGAAAAGGTGAGGTGCGCTTGCTTCCCAGACCTACAATGTCAGTTGTGTTTATCAAAACCAAACATTATTAAGAAATGATAAAGGGAGGGACTTTATGTCATTGGCCTACAAGCATAAGGTCCCACAAAGTGAATTTTAGAAAAATCAGTGAAAAGTTCTTATATGGAACATTTATTTGCTAAAAGGATATATTATGCTTTTATACATAGAAAGTATTCACACTTTTTAGAATTTTATATATAGAAAGTATTGATACTTCAATTTACGTCCTTCTAGCCTAAACATTTTTCAAATGGGAGCTTTACAATGATTTTCCCATTTTTTTAAATTTTTTTTAAATAGAGAGACAAATTTATTCAAACTTAATTTTTTTGTTCAGAAAAAGATACATAGTAATATCATTCTAATCTTATTTATAAATCTAAATTAACTCTCATTTACTAAGGAGAGTTAGTTAACATATTAATTATGGGCTAAATTTTTAATTTTACACTTAATTATGATTGGTTTTAAGGGTCAACATGAATACATTTTTGTTTGTTTGTTACAATTAATAAGAGAAAGATTGTAAAAAAATGCATTTATTACTATGAGACTTTTTTCTTGGCCAGGACCATCAAACTGAATTTATAATAAAGATTAATTTTTTTTTGGGTTAAAATGGATTTATAAATAAGACCATGAGCTTTGTGTTATATTATGAAACCGATATAAAATATTGAAGTTCAGTATATTTGAGAAAATAATTACTCCCTCTAATTTTTAAAAGAGAACATATTTAAAAAGTTGATATTAATCTTAATTATAAAACATATTTTTAATATTTATCAATATTTTTTTTAATTTACTTCTATTAATAATAATAAAGAGGAGAGAGAATAAAAGAATTAACGAAATAAGTAGAGTATTATAAAAAAAATATATAGTATAGAGAGTAATTTGGAGCTCAATTAAACAGAGTCGGAGGACTGTTGATGAAATATTTTATTCGGGGGAATACGGTGAAGTTGCACCAAAAAGTTGAGGAACTTGGCATATTTTTTATAACGTGGTAATGCCTCGTGGCTAATTCCAACGTCAGTGATCACCAGAAGCAAAACACGTAGAACTAACTTCTGGAATCGTACCTGAGTCACAATCGCCTGATATGGCGGTTAATGGCGAATACAAAATCGGACCCAATGAAATAGCAAATGTGAGTTCAACCAGAATCAAACATCATGCAGGCAATATTGAACCCAACGAAGCCGGACTCTGAACATGATGCCACTCTCGACAACGGCGATAAGGGGCAACCCCTGATCGATTCTGGCTCCGCTCTTCAAAAATTTCTCGATTGCATTCCCCTTAGTACTATACCCGGCATCCAAAGTTCATTCGGTATTCCAATACTGTTCCGTCGATTTTTCCTTTGTTTTAGAACCATTCCTGCTTTGAATATCTGATCATTCATTTTGTGATTCCATCTCCGTGTCTTTCTTTCTCTAGCTTTGGAATTGAAAGCTGGGGACAGTGTTAAGGATGCGATTCGCATGCTGTACGAAAATGACCTCTTCGGAGCACCCATTGCGGATGTCTTGGACCCCAAAGCACCCAGCATGGGATTTTCTTATCGGTATATTGGTTTCCTTGATTTCTCAACCATGGTTCTCTGGTGTATTGAGGTATGATATTTTTTACTTCATCAGTTGATCCTATTCTCAAGTTTTTATATGAATCGATTGAATTCATTTCGTCGTTTTGTCTTATGAAGTGTCATTGTCATTGATGTTTGCCCGCGAAAATTGTCGAATTCTTTGATGTGACATCTTACTTGTGTGTTGAACCTGTCAGCTTTTCTCACAAAATTGTGTCCGAGGAAAACGTACAGGAGACGAAAACACGATGTTCGAGCCGATTAAAATTAAGGGCAAAAATAAGTTTCGTGCAAAAATTTAAGGAATGGAAGTTATATTTTGATTCATTTACTTTAGTTATCGGATAACCTAGCCTGGTAGATGACAACGCATTCTGATTAAGAAAATATTTTTCAGGAATTTGAAAATTTCACGCAAATTTCCGAGAACTGTGGTCTTGAAGTGAAAAGAGGCAATGGCTTGTTATCCACCCTGGACCAGATTCCTAAGATTGGAGACACCAAGGTTCTTTTCCACTTTTCTCTCTATCCCTTAATTTTTCACCCTTCTTTTCTTTAGGAGATTTTAATTGGATGTTTGAAAGTAGAATTACTTCTTGGTTCGTCCTTTACCATAATCGCTGTGTTTGATCAGCTTTTGAATTATGTGTAATTCTCTGTTCTACTCCATTCTTAATAGGTGAGCAAGTTAGCCAAGCCATTCGTTTGGGAACCATTTTTCCCTGTACATTTGGATGATACACTTCTTCATGCGCTGCTAATTGTTTCTAAACATCCTCTCCGTGTTTTGCCAGTCGTGCAACGTTCAGATCGACAAGTCATTGGTTTAGTTACTCAGGTATCCACCAAGTTTGATGTAAAATAAAGGTTAAACGATATCATGTTGGTATAGAATGACACTGGGTCAAGGATTTCATATTTAGCTTATTTGGATACAAGCCAAGATAAAGTATGTTATAGACTACCTATGAAAACTTGCTAAGGTGTTTCTGGCAGTAGGTTCCATCAACAAACCCATTTTGCTGAGCTTTCAGCTCCTTGTACCAGTTGACTACATAAGTGGTGTCGATCATTCTAGATAGAAACAAATCATAAACAAATGAATGGGTATGTTTCTTTTGATGTTTATAGATGCATTATGAGTGACATTGGTTGCCTTTTGTGCTAGAATGCCTTGGTTCAATCGCTTCTTGAATCAAGTGGACTAGAGTGGTTTGATAATATTGCAGACAAGGGATTGTCAGATCTCAAGTATTAAGCCCTTACATTCCTTACGGTGTATATTTCTATTTGAGATTTGTTTTATTTATGCAGCTCTTTAACCTCACTTTATGTCTGCACAGATTTGAAGCCCAAGAATATGCTAGTTATGTATTCAGGGACCAAACTATTGCTGATGCTTTGCACGTGCTCTGGGAAAACCGAACTTGCGCAGTTGCTGTTGTAGATCGACAGACTAAGAAGCTTGTTGGTTGTGTCAGGGACATAGATGTCTATCATCTTGTGGGAAATGACGACCTCTTTAGAAATAGAAAGTAAGGTCAAGACCCCATATACTGGTTTTTTCTCATATACCTTCTCTAACATACCCATTAAAAAAGTTCCCCAAAAAAAAAAATGAAAATAAAAATCCCGACTCTCTTCTTATTTTGAGGGCCAAGATTGTAAGTAATAAGTAGCACTGTCATGTTTTTCAAGAACAGAGTAATCAGATTGGCTCAATGCCTGTAAAATTATTGAATGCATTTGAATTCTTGACATGGAATTTGACAGTGTTAGCCACTCTAGGTGGTTAATGAAACTGGTCTTGGATTCCTTGAAAAGAGTAGTTGTTAGTGAAAACCGATACAAATATGATGCTTGTTTTATGCGAAAAAACAGGAAATTAACTGTTGGAGAATTCATCCACTCAGAGACTGACGAAGCAGAGCCAAGCACTGGAATTGATAATGGGGCCTCAATGATTACAAGAAATCTCCACCTGAAGAGGAGATGCGTACCTAAGATGGACTCCCCATTGACCAACAAGAAAAGTGACACACTGAAGCAATTGATGAAGCATACGACAGAAAGGAATAGCAGATTCAGCTTTCTGATGAATGAAAATGATCAAGTTATAGGATTGATCACACTGAGAGACGTTATTCTGCAGTTTGCTCCTCCTTGTGTGAGCTCCAGTATTGATGGGGGTGGGTTTTTTCAAATGGCTTTGGAGCAGAGTGGATGTCATGTAGAAGATGGAACTCTGGTTCGGAATCATTGATCTCGGAAGTCTTTTGGATAAAATATAAATTATTTCCATTCTTATCTTCCTTATTTCAATTTTTTGGGGTTCTGGGTTTATAAGAAAATATTTTAAAAAATTAAGATAATCTCAGATACAAAAACATTAAAATTTTCTCGTGGGTGAAACTATTCTTAACTGTTTTCCATTGGAAAAAATAATGACAATTAAATTTAAAAATATAGCAATATGTTTTGAACTAGGGGGGAAAAATCTTAGTAGGAGTATCAAAATTTTTATAATTATTGTAATTTATTTTCTTTTTTATTTCCCCTTTGCTGTCCCCAAATTAACATATCAATCTACTTTGTTACAAAATATTGATGATTAAAGTGACGTAGTATTAGCTCAAAAAGTCACGTAACATTTTTGCGGCCTGTTTACATAATCACTCCCTCCATTCACTAATATAAGATTTACATCAATAAAGAATTTGATCATCAAACTAGTTTCTATATAACTACTCCCTCTATTTCTTATGATAAGACATCAACTAACAAGTGTCTTTGGTTATTTTTATAAGATACTACCTCTGGTCCTAATTATAAGACATAGTTGACTTTTTTTTTTAGAGATTAAAAAAGCTAAATAAGTTACTTAATCATTCTACATGTTGTGTATTCTTAGATTATATATTAGTTTATTAGTCAAACTAATTAGTTTGAAGAAAAAATAAATAAATAAAAACACTCTAAAGTAATTTAATTAGTTTTCTTAAT
Source organism: Acacia confusa (assembly GCA_037074495.1). Taxonomy (NCBI): domain Eukaryota; kingdom Viridiplantae; phylum Streptophyta; class Magnoliopsida; order Fabales; family Fabaceae; genus Acacia; species Acacia confusa. The sequence continues at coordinate 36,185,913 of CM073502.1, read as the reverse complement.
TTCTCTAAAAAAGTTAACTATGTCTTATAATTAGGACCGGAGGCAGTACTTGTTTGTTTCCAAATAACATTAATTTTTTTTTTCCATGTATGCCCATAATTAATAAAGGTTGTAGATAAAAGTAATAATTAATATTACTCTGTTCCTATTTATAAATTCATTTTGACAAAATTTTTTTATTTTTATTAGAAGTCTAGTTTCAGAGTACTAAATGCATTTGCTACATATTTGCCACTATTAATTGCAATACACAAAAAAAAAATTACTCATGTTTTCTTTTGGAACAGATAAGGGCAAGATTAGAAATTTAGCTCATAATTAATGAGTTAACTAATTCTCCTTAATATGTGAGAGTTTGTTAATTTGAATTTATAAATAGAATCGTGATATGATATTAGAGTTTAATGCAGTTAGTAGGGGTAATATTAAAAATTATTTAAATTTTACAATAGATTTAATAATTTAAACTTTTTTTATTGGTTTGTAAAAATTATTAGTTAGTAACTTATAATATAGATTACAGGAAGCATTAAGGATCAGTGGGGTATTAAAGAATCAATCTTATGACAAAAAAAGATTGGTTGAGCTGGTAGGCACTAACTCATAATTCACAAGGTTGCAAGTTTAAATTCTTTTGGTAATTAGAACTTTGTTGGTAGGTGCCTCTTTAGCGCCATTTGAAGGTGTGTCAAGTTTTGTTTAATTCAACTCCTTCCCCACACATTTTGCTTCTTTGACTTTCGAGCTCCTATCCTCCTCGTAGTTGTGAAGTTTTTTCCCAAGAAAAAACGATTAATGCAATAATAAGATGTTATCTTTTTATCAATGAATGCATTGCAGAACGCCATTAGAGAACATGTAATGTGATTGAAGAAATGAATGAGAGAGATTGATGGTGCAGGGGACAAACAGAGAATACAGATTTACCACTTCATGCATCAGCAATGGTTATTAATATATATCGAAATCTCCCAAACTATGTTTTGCACAGAGCCAAACTATCAGTACTCTCTCTCCTCTATGCACATATATATACAATTCATATCATGCGCACACTATCTTTTCATCCAAGCACTGTTTATATATCGTTTCAATTGCTCCAGGTCACAGAATATAGTGAAATAACAAACATCTTTTGACGAATCAAGTAAACTGATGGCTTACCAAAAAAAATCCACCAGGTGTTCCTTCCACCTAGTTTGGGAGGTGTATTGTGCTTCTTCAACGAACACATACATTTCAGTCTCCGCATGGAATGCATCTCCTCTTGCCAGAATGATCTTAGCAAATAGCCTGAGCATTTCTCACACTGCTCAACATCTTGGGAAATAGCCACTGAAGAAGCAACCTCAGCCCGTGGATTCCTCAGCAAATTCTTCTCACTGGAACTTATCCTGTGGTCTTCCAGCATAACTTGTACTAAATTTGAATTACAAATACAACAGTTTCATAATTTCTCTGTATTCCAAATTACAAGGGATCCCTTTTTCATTAACTCGCACGGACGCAGGCTACCCGTTCCTTTTCCCATCAGTGCCATAGCAGCAATGCTTGGAAACTGCTTCTTTTGAAACCCTTCCGTCACAGGCTCTAAATCCATCGTGTGATCCTTTGTAGGGGAAGAAGCAGCAGGATTATGACTCCATCTCTGAATCCAGGGATGAGAAAGTGCAGCATGTACAGTTTGATTTGATTTGGCGAAAGAGGGCCTGCCATTAGATGATACTACTGCAGGTCGGTCTGGTAGATTCAACCCTTCAGTGGGGGATGTTATTTTGGGTTCCAAACTTGTTTTTCTGCCTTTCATAATTTTGCTGAAAATCATATGTACATTTTCATGGGAAGAAGATTCTCCAAGCTTTTCACTCCTGGTTCCAAGAGCAGAATCGGATGTAGAGAGCTTGAGTCTTTTTAACCATCTGCTGCTTGGTTCTGATCCGAAAGGACCATTGCCACAGGCACTGGATTTTGAATTTCCATGCTCATTTGCATGGGAAAGGAGGTGTTCCACATCCAGACTCTGGGTTTTGGACGTGCTAGTCTCCCTTTCATCCACTGGACCTGTCAGAGTGTGAAGCTTAAGCGACTCTTGGTCAGCATCATGTATCGCAACATTTAATGGCTCTGCCTTTGTCCCCTCTCGCGCAGAAGTTGTTGCACCTGGCCATGTTAATGAGTTTGGACTCTCCTTGGGGCACTACAAAATTCATAATTTGATTATGGCGAACAGATTAGCATCTTGAAATTTAAAATAGTTTTATTACTTAATGCCCCTGCAATATGGCCCCCAGAAAACAGTCCAATCAAATATTTTCTGCAAGCGAATTCTTTAAGAACTGAAAACAGTAAAGGCACTCAGCCATTCCACAATGGTGGATGGTCCATAAAATTTCGTATCAAATAATATCATAACATAATAGGGTTTGTTTGAGTTAGCGTTCGAGAAGTACGTGCACACAAGTTGGACAAAACTCCTCTCACATAATTACTTCGTCTATAGTGAATCACGTTGTACAAGTAGCTTCCATTGCTAACCCAAACAAACACTAAATTTAAGAACTTGTTGCAATATGCCTATACGAACTTAAATATATTTCTGTACACGTCTGGGGAAGAAAAGAAAACGTGATTAAAATTAGCTGCATATTTAAATATGCTGAACATAAAAATATTTCTTATCATCAATATGCATGCATAGGTAACAAAATAACTGTTTTTCCAATATGCTGGACAGTGATGTAGAAATCGGAAAAAACCAGCAAAGATGTTAATTACTCAGACTGCTTAAGAAAGAAAGAGATGTTTGAAAAGTGAATAAAAGGGCATTTACAAGATTCAGAATTACAGAAATCACCTCGTTTGATGACAGTGTAACATCCCCTGCCAAAAGGAAAAAGAACCTTCAGCCCAAAAACATCAGAAAAAGGAAGCAGCCATTCACGCAACATTCACAATATTATCTAGAAAACTTCAATAAATTATAGCGTTTTGTATAATAAGAAACTTCTAAATTATTTGAACAACTCACTAAAAATTATCATTTATGAAATTATTCGCAGCATGAAATCTAAAGTATAGCATATTTCAGCATCTTATTTAAACAGATGAAGATTTACCAGGATGTTGATCCTCCTGTAAAGCATTTATGTCCATGGTATCAGTTTCAGCAGAAGATTCATTCTTCAGGGTCGTCATATTTTCAAGATTTTGGATGCTTTTCTTTCCTTCCCTATTCACAGAGCTGCCTAGTGTTTTCAGCTTTACACGTCCCAGAGCACTATCACCGATGGGTTGGGAGACATAAGGGATCACATTGAAAGCACTTCGTTTGAATTTGGTGGTAATTTCTGGCTCTCTGAAGAGTTTCCCTTTTTCAGACAAGATAATATCACTATTTTCTGACATCGGAAAATGGTAGGCTGTCTGATAGATTTTGGAATGGCCTCTTGGTGATTCTTTTCCTGATTCTATGGGGGTGGTGAATATCTTCAAAGTCTCTGCATCATGAACAGAACTGGGCATTTGAAGTGCAGGAGAGCTTCCATGACAAAAGTTATCTACTTTACTTGATTCAAAAGGGCTGGTCAGGCTTGAAAACCTTGCAGTACCTGTGTAATGTTGCATCTTCCAATGATGATCACTAACAAAATTCAGTCCACCATGGGTAGCTGAGAGTTCATATGGTGCATGATCAGGACCACTTGACAGCAATCTAGAAAACCCAGATGTTTGGGGAGCTAACAGATTACTTACTTTCTTCTCACGAATCAAAAGAGAAGAACAGGTCTGATGATCAGTACTTGTGAAATGCTCCCCAGATGCTAACCTGTAGCTTGATTGATATATTTCATGTTGCCCATGTGTGAAGGAGGGCATTGAAGATTTACCTTTGTTATTTGCATAAGTCACCATGTCAGAAGTTGACTTCACATCACTCCACACAGGTTTTGAAATAGTTAATCTGTTCTTCTCAATAGCATTGGAAGAATTCATCAATAGGTTAGGAGGCAAAAATCGTTCTGACTGCAAATAAATCTCAGTTTTCCTGGGAGAAACAATATTATTTCTAAAGCTTGTATCAGTTTGAGACTTCAGAGCTTCCCTATGGTAGATAGCACATTGTTCCCCCTTCAGAGACAAAGTACCATCTCTCTTTTCTGAAATCGGAAATGATTTGAAATCCAAGCTTCCTATCCTTAAATTTCCACGATTTTCTGGCAGATTCTCCATGATGGAAACGTTTGCAGCCTTAGTTGCTTCTCTGATTGCTCCAGTGCTTGTAGAAATATCTATTGCAACATCTGTCCTGCCCTGTACATTATCCTGCTCAGCAACACTGTATTCTCTAACTTCTCTTCCGGACTCACAATCAATCGATAAATCATTATTGCCCTGAGTTGCTGAGTTATAATTTCTGTTCTTCCAATGAGCCATCCATACAAACTGGTAACCATTCAGTAGCTGAGCATCCATTGCCTCGTTTTCATGACATGCTGGCACAATATCTCCAGGCATTTTAATTCTCTCTTGCATGACACTATTTCCTCCTATTATTTCTCAACTGTCACCTGAAAATAGAGTCAACTCATAGAGGGAAACATCTGGATATTTAATAATCATTAAGGTACCCTTAATGAAAACCAAAAACCCTATTTTGATCCTCCAATGAACTATTTCAAGTTGGGCCTTCACGTATTTCTATTTGCATTTCGATTCCCTGTAGCCATGGGTTTCAAAATCTGTCCAATCCTGCCCCATTGTTAGTGAACCACTGACTTTTCCAAATCTAATACATAAAGTGGGATGGCACATTTTCTCCGTGCACCATCATCAAACGGCAGCCAAACCTGCATGGGGAGTCAATATGGAGGTAAGTTTGCCTCCTACGTCACTGTTAATTTGCCTAGTATCAGCACTTTCTTCGGTAAACAAATTCTGATAACTTCGAAATCCAACCCATCTTAACTGGTTCAATAGGAATATTGACTCCCACCCCCAACCAGGAAAAAAAAAACAGAAAAGAAAAGAAAAAATTGATGATGATGAGAGCAAACTAAAAAGAAGAAAAATTAGAATCTGGCAATTGAAGTAAATATGATAAAAACAGTAAGTGTAACAACATCCCAGTCCCAGAACAAAATAATCAGATTTCAAACAACTTTCGTGAACTTACAACAGACAAGATGCTTAGACACCAGAAACAGAAGAACAAGCAGAATTTCAGTTAAAATGAACTGAAGAAAGAAACACGTTACCTGGAAACTTTAGAGCCAAAAGAGTAAGCAGCCAGCGAAACTCAGGAAAACAGCGGATCCAGAAATAAGAATCGATCCAAGATAGATACTAGCCATAGTGAAGAATGAAGGTCCATGGAGCCCACACATTAGATCATCCCCCCTTATTGGTTGTTTTCTTCCCCAGGCCTTTTTCTTTTTCCGATGTTTCATTTACACACGCACATATATATTTAATTATATATATTGTGGCGGGTATGTATTAAATTTGTTAATGAGCCTGAGGCTTTTGGTCAAATAATCATAATAATAATGAAAAGCTCGTGGAATTAAATAGGTATGAACTATTAAAATATATCGTGGAGGATTGAGAACCACGCATATGAAGAGAGCATGCATTTGGATTTCCTTGTGTCCACGTCAATCTTGCCGGGAACATAGGCTTTTCAATAATAATATGTCACGCGGGTATTAAAAGTCATCATACACTCAAATCATATGATTTACTGCTGTATCTCTATTTTTGTTTTTGTCCATTTAAACTTGGATAAACTTTTCATCAATTTTTTTCCTTAACATGATGTGTCAGATCAACGGTAACAAAATTTTAAGTGGGGATAGACACTTTTACCTAACCAGAGTCAAGACATGTCTCTAAATTCAAATAATGCTTACAAGGATATTTATACATCGCTCAATAAGGAAACTTCTTCCACATCAACTAACGAGTATTAAACCTTATTTTTTAAATGAAGATCTTTGCAACATTTGCTCAAATCATGTCCAAGTTTTGTCCACACATTTTGTTCAACCTTGCCTAAGGGTCCATGTAGATTGCCCGCACTTACACGACGTGGTTCGGACCTTGTCCAAGCTTTGCCCATACCTATGAAAACCTTGACCAACTATGTCATTTTTCATTGGTACTAGTCAACTATGCAATATAGCTCTTTTTTTTTTGGGGGGTGGTCCTGATTTACAGACACATTGAACTATAACTGATTAGGAGGCCCAATAGAATTATAACAGTTCTGCTTGGGCTTGCATGGGCCCATGTCAAATATTGGGCCTCCAAATCCGGTTTCAATTTATTTGTTTCTGGAAGAAGAAAATCATGATTTATTTCACCAAACACCATACGCAGGTGCAAAAGTAAGTAATATTTGGTCTATTGGGCTTCAACAAGTTGATTGCCCCTATAAGCTAACTAATTAACATATCTATTTATTTATACTATTAGATCTGTTTGGATTACAAGTTTTTTTAGTTTTTTTTTTGTTATAATTTTGAAAAAAAAATCAATTAACGTTACCAACTGATTTTGGGTCTGTTTGGGTTGAGCGTAAATTTACTTAACTTAAAACTCAAAACTCCACTTAGCCTTTTCTAAAAAGTTTTCAGCTTTTTGACATAGACTCCACTACTTCTACTACCATCAATTTAAACATATATAATTATCAATAACCTGACTTTTTTTCTACCAAGCATTTCTTAAAGTCAGATAGCTTTTAAACCATCGCTCTTACTGCCAACCCAAACAGGCGCAATAACTGGACTGGATTTAAGGATACAAAGAAAACCAATGTTTAAATCTCCATTTTATATTTAGTGTTTTAAATAGGATTTTTTTTTTAATAGGAAGACAATTACTCCTATTAAAACTACGACAATCAAACATACATAAGAAAAAACCTCTATACCTACGACGGTGAAATTCCAATTTAAAAGATGGCAATAAATATTAGTTGAGGTGATTTTTATTATTAACAATGATCTAACATGATTTTAAAATTTTATCAATGTAGTCCACATGTCAATATTTAATTGGGGAATTATAATTAATAGACATGTGTAAATGGAACTAAGGTTTATCTATAATTAAATTAAAATAGTAGAGTTACCTAGATTAATATATCAGCCTAAAAGTATTTAAATATGACACAATAATATTACGTTAGGTAGTTATTTTTAAAAAGGTTGTTTACTTGTATGCATCGGCTAGTCAATGGTTCTGGCAAAAACAACCTACTAGTCAATAATATGAAATATTTGTTTTTTAAAAAAATCAATTTTTCTTCCTGAATGGCCAAAAAAAATTGTCTTCCGGACTTCCCCAAATGTAATGCTAATGTCCTCAAGTACCAGTGTATACACAATTTGACAGGCCTTATATAAAAAAGAATTGGGTTAAGTATCAATTTTGTCCCGGAAGTACGCGCTCATGAGTAATTTTGTTTTAGAAGTTTTTAGTGTAGCAATATTGTCCTAGAAGTATCAAAACGTAGCAATGTTACCTCTCTGTTAAAAACCCTAACGGTCAACGTTAAGGTTTTTAACGGAGGGACAACATTGTTATGTTTTGATACTTTAGAGGCAACATTGTTACGTTTTGGCGTAGCAATGTTGCCCCTAAACTACGCACCTAGGAGCAATTTTGCTCCTTGGTTAAAAACCCTAACGATCAACCGTTAGGGTTTTTAACGGAGGGGCAATATTACTCTTGGGCGCGTACTTCCGGAGCAATATTGCTACGCCAAAAACTTTCAGGGTAAAATTGCTCCTGAGCGCATACTTGGTATTTAACCAAAAACATTTTGACAGGCCAATCGACTTTTTTTTTTTGTCAGAATTGACAGACCAGTCAACATTTAATGAAGATAGTTCTAAATATAAAATAAAGGGTTAAGGTGTAAAAATACATATAAGCTTTTTTCTTAGGAGCGCCCAGCATCATGTGTTTTTTTTAGAGCAAAAATACACACATGGTTACCATTTTAGAAAAAAAGCACATCCCACCGTTATGTTACTATTCACCTTGATGAGAGAAAACAAGACTTTTGCTAGTAACCACGTGTGTATTTTTGTTTAAAAAAAAAACATATGGTACTAGATGCTACTGGAGAAAAAACTCATGTGTATTTTTACACCTTAACTTTAAGATAAAATTGACCTTTTTTGAAAATATTTAAATTAATTTAAAATATTTATACTTATCATTTTTTTAAAATTATTTTAACTCGCGTATAAACTGATATATAATCTAATGATATAAATTAACTAACTTATTTTAATCGCTACAGAAAAATATGAGCGGCCTAATGAATTTCCCATGTGGGCACGTAACGTTGCACGCGCCTCCGCCCTCATTTCCTGGGCGAATCCTAACGTAGAGGGAAAAAAAAAAGCCCTCATCCAAAAAATGAGTGAGGAAAAAAACGAAACAGATAATAAGGAAATTCGCATCTCCTTGTAGATCTGCCCACTTTTCGGTTCTTCCACCAAAATCTCGTCGTCGTCGGGCTTTAAACTGTCCTCCCAGGTCAGCTTCGATTCTTCTCTGAATTTCATTTCCTCCTTCATACAGGGTTCAGCAGATTCCCGTCCTCCCCTAGATCTGCACTCTTTTCGCCTCCCTCCGTCAGTTTTCTTCCTTCTTGAACTTCAATAGTTCTCCTAGGTTAGCTCCTTTTCTCCCTTGGATTCCGTTCCTCGCTTTTATCTTTTAGGACTTTCGATTTCATTATGCTAGATCTTGTTCTTCCCCGGCTGTTTTGTGCATCTTATTTTCCAGAAATTTGTTAATATTTCACATGTAATGAGAAATGATGCTTGTGGATCCTTTTTTAAAAAGAAAAAAAATGCGTCGTACTTTTTTAGTTCATGTTGTTGGTTGTTTTGGTAAAATTTCATGTGTATGATTCTGAAATACTATCTTTATTCTCCGGTCGTGCTGCTTGCAATACTTTCTTTATCATGTATGTTGATGTACTTAAATAGAATAGAAGCTCTTCTTTTTTCCCCTATATTTTCATATTTCAATGCAATTAGTGTCGGTGGTTATCTTTTATATATGCTATTAAGCATGGGAGGTTTTTAGACATGATCCATTTTGAATAAAGGGCTTGTTTGTAAACCACGATTATGTCTACGCAGGTTGTTAATTGAATGGAGGGAGCTGGAGGCAGCAGTGCCTCGGCTGCTGCAACTGTTAGCTCGGAGGTGCCGAAACTTGTGAAGCTCTTTCAATATTATCTGGATAAATCTACTCCTCATACTACGTATAGATGGATTGGGACTTTGGTTTTGGCGTCAATCTATGCTTTGAGGGTTTATTATGTCCAAGGATTCTTCATTGTATCTTATGGTCTGGGAATCTATTTGCTGAATCTGTTGATTGGTTTTATGTCCCCTTTGGTCGATCCAGAGCTGGAACCTTCAGACGGACCTCTGCTTCCAACAAAAGGTTCCGATGAGTTCAAACCTTTCATTCGCCGACTCCCTGAATTTAAGTTCTGGTAATTTAGCTTACCTTACTGCTAATCTGTTGCCTACATTTTCGCCATTATAGTCTTAGGGTTTCTGTTGAACACCTTCAGATGACTTTCACAGCCCCTCTTTTAGGAAACCTTAATCAATTATTTGGATTTGAGATTTTAATGGAGAACACTTAATGAAATTATTGAAAGGGATATTTTCACTGACAATTTATCTAAAGATTTGGTTGTGGAATGACGTCTTGCAATTTATGCAGCCGGTCTCACCTAGTGGGGTAAGGCTTATTGTTATTAGATTTTAATTGCTGCTTTGGTGTCTTTCATTTGAGTATTCAGTCCCTTGAGTTTTAACATTTGAGGTGTTATAACTTGATATCTTAGTTTATTATAATGTACCTACTGATATTGCTATGAATCAATGCTAAATTCCATTTGGTGGTCCGGTCTTCAGTTATTCTATTACTCACAATTCACATTAAATATACAGAAATTGTCTGAATGCTGTGTTTTTTGGGAAAACCTTTTCTGGTCAATAGAAGTTAACCCTTCATAAAGGAAGAATAACTTGATGTCCTTATACTAAATTGATGAGAAGATTAAGGTAATCTTGTCAGTTACTAGCTGTTAGCCTATTAGTATTACCTACTTACACTGCCTAATATTTTTAAGCTTGTTATTTTAAATTCCAACAATTTTACTTTTTTATATTCTTTTTGTCCTTGTTCATTAAAGAATTGGATACCTTGAATTTAGGAGTATTATCTTGCACAAATTACACTCTCAGAAACTTATTTTTAGCTTACCTGCCAGAACCTCGGTAATTATGATTTTTCAGAGCATATCTTCTTGTAGCATTTTGTGAATATTTCATGACCTTTCTGGAAAACTGATGGAGTTAATACTGCATTTGTCGTTAAGAAATTTAATGTCTTCTATTTTTCCAACCTGTCTTTTTTAAAATTCTTCTAGTCTCATCATTACATTTCTCCATTCCCTTTCTGGAAAGGGGGTGGCACTAGTTATGTGCAATCTTTTTCATTTTTTGTAGTAAAGGAATCATGTAATTTACGGGCTCACCTTTTTAGGGTTTCCATGTTTCTGCCGGAGAGCAACGTGATAACTCATCAACACAGATGAAATTAATCATTTGCTTTTGTCATTTTTGTTGCAGGTATTCTTTCTCAAAAGCTTTCTGCATAGCTTTTGTCATGACTTTCTTTTCTGTATTTGATGTTCCAGTCTTTTGGCCTATATTACTCTGTTATTGGATTGTTCTGTTTGTCCTTACCATGAGGCGCCAAATTGCACACATGATCAAATACAAATACGTCCCCTTCAGCATTGGAAAGCAGGTTGAGTTTCTATCGTTTTTTATCCGATACACTGATTGCTTCTATCCCACTTCTTCTATAATTTCTACAACTATCCTAACAAGATTGCTCTATTTTATATCTTTTGCTTGAAAATTACCCCATGTTATTTTCATAATTCTTTCAGAAGTATGCCGGTAAGAAGTTTTCTGCAAGCGGCGGTGGATCTCGTGCAGAATAAAGCTAGGCTGTTGCATGATCTGAAGGATACTCATTTACTGGATTGAGGCGAAGGGTTAGGATTTGTGAACATTTAGGGTAGTTGAGTTCCCCCCCTTTTTTACTTGAAGGATTGGCTTTTTCAGACCTTAATGGGTGCTAATACGCAGTCACAGAAAATTGGATTATGTCCACTTAGTTTTATGATGCCAGAAGATATGCCAATGTTGGCACTTGGCAGTGAACTTCATTGTTTATACATATAAGCATTTAGTCCAATTTTGAATATTAGTACTTCAGCATACTTTTTCAACAAGTACCCTGATATTATTTCTGGGGAACTGACTGCATTTCTAGTTGCTGTTCACTTCTTCCGTTCCTTACCTTTTAAATACGAATATTGTTTGGTTATTAATGCTTATTGGCAGCCGGTTTAAGGGGCAATAAAGCTGTTGTTCTCTTTAGGCTCTGATTTATTTTCTTATGTATTTTTGGAGCAAAGGTTAAATTGGCCTTATTGAAGGGCTTTCAGTTTTATAGTACTGCATAATGTTTCTTGAGGCATTGTGGGTTAGAGTGCCAAACAACAATAAGCTTCTCTTTAAACCTTTGGACGTTGTTTTTTTTTTTTCCGGCTATAAAACCTTTGGACGTTGTTACCCTTCCTGGATACTTGCTAATTCATGCATCGGTGTTAACAATCCAAGGGGGTTTTTGATATTGTATGTTAGTAATGAATATTTTGGGGATGATTAGTTCATTTTGTCCAATCTAAACGTATTCTTGATTTGCAAACAATTAGTAAGTGCCAAGTTGAGTTAGCTTGAAGTATGTTTATTTAAGTAGAGATGAAACTTATTTCACATATTTATCTTATATGTTTGAAAAAGTAGTTTTTATTATTAATCCAAACATACACTAAATTGACATGGTTGAAAGCACATGGTAGAGTCAATTATTCTGTCCTATGTTTCTCAGGCTATTTCTAATTAACGAATGACATGTGCAAAATTAAGTTCCCAATTCTTTTATTTTTCTTAATTTATTCAATTTGTTAATAAAATCATAATAAAGTGATGAGGTAAAAATAATTATGTCTTAACCGTAGATATGTTAAGTGTATCATGCTATATTTTGGGGAAAATGTCATTTAAATACCATATGAAATTTTAAAACTTTAAATATCTATTAAAATTTGTAAATGACATAAAGGTGAGAAGGATTAAATTAAAATTTCAAAATGTTGATAAATTTACCATTATGCCCTCTCTTGTTCTTTCTCTTTCTTCAACCTCTTTGCCTCTCTCTCTCTGCCGCCATCTCTCTCTCTCTCTCTCTCTCTCTCTCTCTCTCAATGGCAGTGTTGTTGGCCGTTATGGCCGAGTGGTAGTTATCCTTAGTGAGGATAAGAGGCAAAGGTGGAGAGGTTGAAATTAGTGTTTTTAGAGGAAGTTAGGAGGCTAAGGAAGAAAAAGATGAACAGAAAAAAGGAGAGGGGGGTTGAGGAAGAAGATGATGAACAATAAATAATAAGTTTGACAAATTTTGTAATGGTACAATGATTTCATTAATGAGAATAAAAAGTTTAATAATAGATTTAACAAGTGCATTCGTCAGATGAAAAACATGTCACTCAGATTAAAACAAAATTTGAACAATTAAACAAAAGTTGTTGTAATACCCCAGATTAATAGTAGTAGTAATAATAATATAGTATTAGTTTAATTTATTAGTTTAGATTGATTGATTTACTAGAATTTAATAATGTTTGTATTGTTTTATAATTTATTAATTGTCAATAGTTAAAAAGTCAATCTATAACTAAACCTTAAATTTTAATTATACTTAAATTTTAATTATAAATTGAGGTCTAGCTGTCTAACTCTTCATTACTTCTCTTCTCCTCTACTTCTTCCTCTGTAAATCTGCGGCAAATTGCTCTTCCAGGAGATTAGCAAATATAAAGACTAGATAATCCTAAAACCACTAATATAGTTTAACGTGTATATCGTCAGACATAATCAATGATTGTGTAATATCATAATTGTATTGAAAACTGCGCCTCATCATAATTGGGTGTGTTTGGAGACCCAGATAAGATAAGCTAGCTTTTACTACCAAAAAAAAAAAAAGCCTAAAAAGTCACATTTATTAACAAAATGAAAAGCAGGCTGTTTGGAAAACCCAACACGTTCACTGTGCCAAACTCCAAAAAGCAACGTAACTTGGTCCCAACGTGCCTCTGCGTTTTGTTGTTACCGTTGGAGAAAAATCTCACACCTCACTGATTGAAGCTTGTCGCCGAGTGCTCCTCTGTAATCGTTTATCAATCTCAGCCTACCGCAAAGGCGCGTACTCTGCATAATTTATCAACCGGCCCCCTGTCTTCGTCTGCCACCAAGCTTTCAGGTTCTTCCCAATGCTTGCCTTCGGACAAAGACTTTCACTTTTACTATAACTTCGACAAATTTAAGAAACCAACTGGAGAAATCGAGAAAAAATCCCAGACGATGCTGGAAGCCATAGGCAACTTGCCCCATTTATGGAGCAAGGAGATTGATTTACCCATGGATATCGATGATGCATATGACTGGTTGGTTAATGTGAATGATGAGGTTTTTGAGCGGTTCGATGTGTCCTTCGATGAGTTTCTTAAGATTAGGAAGGAGGAGGAGGAGGAGGAGACAGGACGTCCAATGAGTTCATTGCCGGCCTCGGAAGACGGGTTCCAGTTGGTTTATGGGAAGAAGAAGAAGGGGGATAATTATCCGGGATCTAGGAAAGTAGAGGAGCTGGACGAGTTAGCCACAACTTTTTTAATATAACCTACCCTGCTTCTTCATTGTCGTAAATAATAAATCAAATTGTGGTTAATTGTGTCTTGTAGTTTGCTGTTGATTATTACTTGATTTTTACACCTGAGTTCTGGGTATTATTTGTTTTGGTACTGGATAATTATTATTTGTATTGTTATCATAGCAGTAGTATAGATTTAAGGTTTCTGTGTGACAATGAAGAGCATGCCATCCCAGCGATTTTATCACTATGACCTAATGAATTATTATTCTGATGACAGATATGCCAGAGAAGATACACAATATCTGCTATATATTTATGATTTAATGAGAATCAAGTTATATGAATTGCCTAAGGAGGCTGAAAGTTCTGATACACCTCTGCTGGAGGTAACTGTTGTGAATGCCATAATCTTCCTGCCTGTGGATGCTATTGATTGATCATACTTACATAATTTTGTTGAGTATCATTCTTGCATGCTCATAGTGTTCAGGATTTGTATTTTGACCAGATTAAGGACTTCTTAATGTTCGGTTTTCTCAAAGCAATTGTTATGTAGGTTCTGTTAAAAAATGCACTGCAGAAGATTCCAAGAATTTATTGTTAAAAATGTGATAGAAGTTAGCCTTGTACTTGAATATTATTTCGAATGACAACAGTTGTATTAAATATTTGAGGTTTGTTGAATTGCAAAATCAGATATTATTTGTTTGAATGAATATCATGTTTCTTGGAAACGATGATATTAATAACTAGATTTTAAGAGAAGTTGAGGATTGTATTTAATTTATATATCTGGCAGCTACATAAACATTTAAAACCTCTCCTAAGGTTGGGTTCTTTCAGGAATTGCTGATTTTTTTTTTTTTTTTTAATACAACCATGGAAGGAATGCTTTTATAAATTTATTATTGCAGATTTGAAGTATCAAAGGGCGTCGGAACAAAAAGCCTTGGGTATATATATATTTTTTTTTGCTCAGACATTGAGTATTGAATCTATTTGTAGTTTGGGACCTTTTTTTTTGTTTTTGTGATAAATATTTTGAATCATTTTAATCTCAACTGATTTTTTAAACAATAATCCAAACATACACCAGTTAGAAAAAAAAGTCACTTCTACAAAAAGCTAAGCTAGCAATCCAAACACACATCAGTTAGTTTAATCTGACTTTTTTCTTATCTGACTTTTATAAAAGTCAGATAGCTTTTAAGCCATCGCTCCTACCGCTAACCCAAACAGGCCCATTGTTTTTCTTCCAATTCACCAATTTATATCAGGGATCAAGTTTAGGGTGGTGAATCCAATGTTTTCATGTGACCCTTTTATTCGATTGAGCTTTAGCATTTAATCCTCTGAATATCTATTGAAGTGTCAGTGTATATTTCCTCTTTCTACGTAAGGAATATTTCTTTTTTTTTACTCTTGCTTTTCATAAATGAGTTTTTATGCACGTCCCTTCCGAATGAATAATTGTAATGCCATGCCAAACTTGAATATGTGAGTCAAAGCCTTCCTGGTTCTTATAATATTTAATAATATATCAAGTCGGTGATTTTAAATTGTTGTTGAATGGTTCGAGTTTCACACCGATAGGAATATTGGTTGCCAAAACCCAAGAGTGCCTACATGCTCTCATGCTTTTGAATTGGTCATGGAGTTAAGGAGACATGACAAACTTATCGAGACTTATAAATATTTACCTTATAGTTTAGTTTGGGAAACTCCACAATAAATTAGAGACAACATTTTAATGATTATATTTGGGAAAACTCACGAGCTTTTATAAAGAGTTATAGCTCTTGGGTTTATGAAATTAAGATCTACATTTTTTTTGTAGGAGTTAAGGATTATTATTATTATTATTATTATTATTATAAATATCTAATTACACATAATAAAAATAATTTAGGAAATGAACACACCCTTAACTTTATGCCTCTGAAATATTATTTGATGTAAATTGATAGTATCCGTTCTACCCAAAGTGGTGTTTAGCGGGATATCCGGCACATTAGGAGCAACTTTGGGAAGAGGTGTGCACAGTAGGAAGAAAATGATTTATGACCAATTTGATGAGTTGTGATTGGCAGGTTTCTGGGTTACAGGGTAGACTGGCAGGATATCCGGGTCTACCATGGTTCTTTTCCTACTAAGTAAACTTCATAAGAAATGACAAAACCAACATCTTCTTCTAATTATATCTATATTTATATGATATTTTTATTATGAAATTATTTTTTTCTTTTTTTTTTCTTTTATTATCTTTGTTTGTTTATGATTACCGACTTTGTTGATGGTTGTTTTATGTGGTTGCGATAATCCTTCGAGGGAGCAAAATTTCAATGAAACAGGTGCCAAGGGTTGAGGCTAGCAATAAGAAGTGAAAAAAGACATCCAATGAATTTTTTTAAGCTATTTCTTTTTATTTTATATTCCGAATAAAACTTTCTGTTTAGATTTAGATTTATATTAATATAATAAATAGCCGTGCACTTGTCCCAGTGTAAATACGGCGGTAACACTTCCCAAATTTGGTTGTTTTGAATTTTGGTATTATTTATAAAAACCTTGGCAATTTTATGTTATTATAACTGTTAGAAATTTGGGGGTGTTACAGCTGTAATGGAAATAACAAATTTATTAATGGGATTCCCAAGTTTAGATGTTGTTTTCACTAGAGTAACATGTTTTGCACCTGACTAATGCACTTATTAAACTTATTATTGAACTTGTTATTCTCATTAATGAACTTGTTATTCTTATTATGAAACTTGTTAAATTCATTACTTACTGTTCATCATCTTCTTCTTTAGCCTCTTTTTTTTTCTAGTTCACATTCTTCTTCCTCAGTCTCTTGGCTTCCTCCAAAAGCATCAGTTTCAACATTCCTTCACCTTTGCCTCTTTTTCTTGCTAAGGACAACTACCACTTGGCCATAATGACCAACACCACCACCGTCAAGAGAGAGAAAAAGATGGAGAGGGTGAGAGAGAGAGAGAGCTCAGACATAACAACGGTAAGAGGAGGAGGAAGAGAGGGAGATGAGAGAGAAAGATAAGGAGAGCTCGGACATGGTGACGAGAAGAGGAGGAGGCATAGAGGGAGAGGAGAGAGAAAGAGAAAGAGATGACATAATAATAAATTTATTAACATTTTAAAATCTTAATTTAATCTTTGTCACCTTTATGTCCTTTACAAATTTTAATAGACATTTTAGAGTCTTAAAATTTCATATAAGATATAGTTAACTTTTTTTTAGAGAGATTAAAAAAATTAAATAAATTACTTTATCATATTATATGTTATGTATTTTTAGATCATATATCAATTTATTAGTCAAATTAATTAATTAGTTTTTAAAAATAAAAATACTTTAAAATAATCTAGGGAAAATTCCATTAAAATACCATTTGAATTTGCAAAACCCCTAGAAGTCTTTCGAATTTGTAAAAAGACTCAGAGGTAATAAGGACCTATGAGGTATATACAAATTCAGATGAAATTACCTTTTTGCCTTTAGTTTTAAATAAATAAAATAAAAATAAAAAATACCCTCACCGGAGGACCGCCTGAGGGCCATTGGCGGCTAAGCGCCAGATGGTGGCCACCGGCGAGGAGCCAAGTGGCCCACCAGGTGGGCCACTTGGTTCCTTATATATATATATATATATATATATATATATATATATATATATATATATATATTAGCAAATATATATATTTTTACCATTTTCACAAACGAAATTTACAACGTTTTCTACATGGATTCCTTTTTTTTACTCTTTGATATATGTGAGTGAAAACAAAAAAATGCAATATTACAAATCCTAAAACGAGAAGTACCATTCCACAAACAGAATTTACAACGTTTTCTACAGAGATCCCTTTTTTTTACTCTTTGATGCAAGTGAGCGAAAACAAAAAAAAAATACACTATTACAAATCCTGAAATGAGAATTATCATTCCACAAATAACATTTACAACTTTTTTTCAAGGATCCTTTTTTGTAATCAAAAAAGTTGTAAATGATGTTTCAGGATTTGTGAAAACCAAAAGTTTACATTTTTTCTTCTTTAATGCCTATGAGTGAAAAAAAAAAATGCACTAACACAAATCTTAAAAAGCCAATTACAAATCCTAAAATGCCAATTACAAATCTTGAAACACCATTTACAACTTTTTTTTTAATTACAAAAATGGATCCTTAAAAGAAAGTTTTAAATTCCATTTGTGGAATGATAATTCTAGTTTCAGGATTTGTAATTCTTGTTTCAAGATTTGTAATAGTGTTTTTTTTTTTGTATTCACTCATATGCATGAAAGAGTAAAAAAGGGATCATGTAGAAAACGTTGTAAATTTTGTTTATGAAATGGTAGTTCTCGTATCAGGATTTGTAATAGTGTATTTTTTTTGTTTTCACTCACATGCATCAAAGAGTAAAAAAATGGATTCTTGTAGAAAACGTTGTAAATTCCGTTTGTGGAATAATAATTCTCATTTTCTGGATTTGTAATTTTCGTTTCAAGATTTGTAAATATCATTAAAAAAATGTTAAGAATAATATATATATTTGTTAATGTATGTGTGTGTGTGTGTGTGTATTAAAGGAACCAAGTGGCCCAACTGGTGGGGATTTGAATCCCACCCCCTACACTTTCAATGAATACTTTTTTAAAAAAACAAAAAACCGTAAACCTAAAAAAAAAAAAACAAACCCACCCCTCGCCGGTGGCGGTGGTCCTTCAATGAGGGTATTTTTATTTTTTTTATTTATTTAAAACTAAGTGTAAAAAGGTAATTTCACCCAAATTTGCATATCCCATATAGGTCCTTGGTACTTCTCAGTCTTTTTACAAATTCGGAAGACTTCTGGGGATTTTGTAAATTCAAATGGTATTTTAATGAAATTTTCCTAATAATCTAATTACCTACTTAAATTTATTGGCCAACATAACATCTTTGATTTGACAATTGACATTACGATTTTTTTTAGGGAAAATACACCTCAGGGCCCAATTAAGCAAGATATTCTCAAATAGGGCCCAAAGAAAAGTTACTTATTAGAAAAGGCCCTAGAGTCCTTATGGGTATTAAGTTACAATGGAAAATGACATTTGATGCCTTGGGTTAAAAGAGAAAAATGAAGGTCTTCATTTTCACCCTCTCCTTCTTCCTCCAATCTACACAGACTCGAGAAAGCTTGGAGCGCGGCGGAGAGCTCAGATCTTCATATTTCACTCCTTTCACCTTAGTCACCGACAACTTCCGTTCTCACCTCCATCACATCACTGTCGGCGACGTGAGGAGGGGAGTTCTGAAGTTTAAAGCCCATATTCGTGAGAGACATAGATCAGAGCCCGAGCATCTTCACCTTAGCAGCCTTCAAAACTCGTTCTTGGACACTCCAGATTCGCCGATGTACCTCTGTCACCATTGGCGTTCTCTCCCTCCTTCACCATCATTATTAATTTTTGTTATTACCTATTTTCCTTGCGTGTTTCCGATTTTAAGCTTTTGGGGGGTAAATTTGTCATGAGATTCTGCGATTAAATGATTGATTGAAAATTTTTGATGTTGAGGTTGTTCTTGGAGAAGTGATTGGTCATGTGAGGTTAATCACCTTAAATCGGCCTTGTCAGTTGAATAACCTGAACTTGTAAGTCAAGCACCTAAGTTCCTTTCTTGATTTTTGTCTGAAATGAAGACTTTTCTACTAACTTTTAGTTGCTATGGTTGTTGAGTCTTCTTCCTTCTAATGATATCAAGTTTTGCTGGTGGTAGCATATCTAGAAAAGTGGGAGAACATGATAAAGCAAAACTTGTTTTCATTAAGGTTTTTCTGATTCACATGGGTTCTTCAAATATTCTGCAATGTCACTGTTGATTAATCAATTATGAGTATGGATAATATTTGGACTAATTATGATTCTCTTGCTCTTGGTTGTGTTGCTTTACTCATTTACAATCACTAAATTGCTCTATAAAACTTGTTCAGGGACCTAGTCAAGCTTTTTCTGCTGGTGGGGATTTGAAAGTTTTTTATGATGAAAAAAATACAAGTGAGTGCATTGTTATGTTAGGATTTTGATGTTTCTTTATGGAGCACTAGTTTCTTCAAGTGCACAGACTTCCCCTCTTTTCCCAGTGAAGATTTAGAAGTTATTTAGAAGGAAACTAATATCTGTTTGCTAAATATCTGTTTTTGTTTATTACTTGCTAAATATCTGTTTTTGTTTATTACTTGCAATTCTTACCGAATTTGCTAAATATCTATTTTTGTTTATTACTTGTAATTCTTACTGTATTAATTTCTAATAATCAATTCATGATTCTAAGTGCTTCAGCATTTGGAGACTGTCATCAAGTCCAAAATTCCTGGCATTCAATCTCTTATTAACAAAACAGTTGCTGAACTTGAAGCTGAATTGAGTCATCTAGGGAAACCTATAGCAGCTGATGCTGGGGTAAGTTTTTCACTTGAATGCTCAATTAGTTTAACATTGTAAATTCATCTATCCCCAAACACGTGCATTTTATGCAATTCTAATCTTGAATAAAGAGATTGCTTCTCTGTCCAACTTCTATTCTCGTATTTCATGCCAAAAAAAAACTTTTTTTTATTGTCTGAGCACATGTGCATATACAATTAATTATTTATTGTTTTTTGAGTCCATTTACGGTACTTTAGAAATTTGCTATTTTTGCAGTTTACATTTTGTTAAAGCCGTTTTTTTCTTGCTTGATTGCCGTTGTTCATTTTTGCTTATTGAGTCAGGAATTAGAAAAAATGAAGGAAAATGCTAAACTACAACAACTGCCTCCTGTATACACTGGTAAATGGGCTAATGCAAGTGATGTGGAAGTGCAAGAAGAGCTGGAAAAAGGAACTCCTTATACATACCGGTTTATAACTTTTGTGTAACCGTGGATGATGCCACCATGGCTATTTCCCATGTTATCAGGTAGTTATTTTAATTCGACAAAATCACATTTTAGTGCTTGAAAGATATCATTGTGATTCTGATTAATTGTGGTTCTAATTAAATGTGGAAATGTGGTTGGCTTGTGCTCATGTTCTGGTTAAATGTGGTTGGCTTGAACTCATGTTCTGAAATATGTTTGCTAAAATCACTTGTATTGTATTAGAGATGGAGTTAATTCTAGACTTCAACACTATGACATTTAGTTAATTATGATTAAGGGTAATCTTAAATGAATTTCATTTGCAATTGTTGTAGGTACACAAGCTACAAGTCTGTAATATAAGAAGCAACAACATACCGAAATCTTCAAAAAGGGATCCAAGATTCTCTGGATACAACCTATTCACTGAACAATTCTTCGACCAATCCGAGGAGCGTCTTAAGGGCAAGGGCAAGGCTGACTTTAAAGGATTGATTCTACAAATGAGACAAGCTTGAAAAAGCTTAAGTTCAAAGAAAAAGGCTGAATGCACAAAGAGGGCTCAACAACTTAGAGCCCCGGAGAAAGTGAAGAAGTATATGGTGCCCTTCCTAACAGCCATCCTCGCAACAGCCATCACCAAAAAGTGTTGTCTTTGATTGACGACTACCACAAGAAGAAGAAGACACATTAGGGGGAATACTTGTTAGAACACATTGTAGTTGATGACAAATATGTATTTATGACAACTTTGTATTCATAACAATG
Source organism: Acacia confusa (assembly GCA_037074495.1). Lineage (NCBI taxonomy): Eukaryota > Viridiplantae > Streptophyta > Magnoliopsida > Fabales > Fabaceae > Acacia > Acacia confusa. Next base: position 36,164,404 of record CM073502.1, on the reverse strand, counting down.
ACCTTCACCATTTTTTCTGTGTAAATTGTCTACTGATGCTAACTTCAAATTTTTTGTTGAATGACAAGAGCAAATTTTTTCTTATGTTTTCTTAAATTGTTGCTTATGTTTTGATATTTCTTCACGGAATGCCAACTATAAAAGAGTGGACAGGTTCTTATGCTTACTTTTGGTTATGTTCAGGGTATTTATTCAATCATTGGTATCAGTCATTTGTAGTAGGAATATTAATCCCTATAAACAACAATAACAGGGGCCATTAACTACAATATCAGTACCTACTGACAACCATAACAGTACCCCTTAACAACAATTAATAGGCCATTGACAACAATTTCAGTAGAGACTAACAACAATATCAGTAGTTACTTACAATAATATCAATAACGACTAACAACATCAGTAGTCATTTACAACAATATTAGTTAGCAACTAACAACAATATTAGTAAGAACTTACAATAATATCAGTAGCCACTTACAACAATATCGGTAGTGACGAACAACAATATCAGTAGCCACTTACAACAATATCAGTAGCCATTAACAACAATATCAATAGGCACTTACAACAATATCAGTAGCGACTAACAACAATATCAATAGTCACTTACAACAATATCAGTAGCCACTAACAACAATATCAATAACCACTTACAACAATATCAGTAGGCACTTACAACAATATCAGTAAGCGTTTACAACAATATCAGTAGTGATTAACAACAATATCAATAGCCACTAACAACAATATCAGTAGAGATTAACAACAATATCAGTAGGTGCTTACAACAATATCAGTAAGTGCTTACAACAATATCAGTAGCTATTACCAACAATATCAGTAGGCACTTACAACAATATCAGTAGACACTAGCAACAATATCAGTTCCGTGTAACAACAATATCAGTAACCACTAACAACATTATCAGTCTATAGTAACAACAATATCAGTCCTTGGTAACAACGATATTAGTCTCTAGTAACAACAATATAAGCACCTACTAACAACAATATCTAACTGCATATATTTTCCAACGTCATTTACATTTGTAATACAGTATGATATGTGTACATAAATGAGACTTGGATACAATTGTCTCAACAATATTCAACCTTCATTTACAACACCAAATGCATCTACAAATTCATAATGACAACATCATACACCATCTTAAAAAATAATATGGTGTGGATTTGTATCTAAAGCCATATACAACAAAAAAATCGCGAGACGCAATGCACAAAAAATATACACCCAAGGCACCATCAATGATCAACTTGGATTAGGATTCTTGCAAGTCTTGATGAAGTGTCCTGCCACATCGCATCTACAAGATCAACAAATGTAGATGTATCCATGCTAAGTTTGAACTTCACGCAAATTTCAGTATTTTCTTTCCCAATTAAAGATGCTATGATTCTTTGCAACTCCTCATATGTTATTCCTTCCTTGATGCATCTTGTTTTTACCATTCTACCAATATAATCACTTTCTTGTCCTCCCCCGTATACAAAGTTACCCCCCACATGGAAGAAACATAATAGGTTCTTCCTTGAAGTAGTAGCCATCTTTAATTATGATCTGCACCATAAAGTTAGTATTAACAATTTTAACAATCACATCAACAACTTAAATTGTAAGTATTAATAACAATCTAATTTCACCGTTTTCACATTCAGTCATTCCCCCTAACAAACAGACCTCCCTTTGTTTCCATGCCAAAAACTAGAGCAACCTATAATGTTTTAACATTCAGGTCGTATTAACAACAATATCAATCAAATTAACAACTAAAACAGTAGGCGTTAACAACAAAAACAGTAGGTGTTAACAACTATCCCATTTTCAGCGTTTTTTAACCAAATGTAGCTTCATCCCACTAAAAAACACATATTTCCCTCTGTTTTCATGTCAAAAACACAGAGCATCTTTTTTCCACCCTACCCTCCAGTGATTAAAGATTAACTAGAATGGTAATAATGATATTTGATCAAATTGTTAGTGTTTCTTACCTATTTCCTATTCGACAATAACGTAAATTTGGCTAAGCTCCACCCTTTCAGCCCCCCAACATTCTAACTGAAAAAAAAACTTTCAGGAACAGCAAATACATCAACATAGTGGATGATTGAGAATATATATGTTCTTTGCTTTGCTGACTTGAGCAAATATTAAGCTTCAGGAAAACAGTGTGTTTCTTGTCTTCTCTCCCTTGCGTTCTACATGAGCTTTTGATTTCTCCATTCGCTTTTGATTTCTCTTTGTGGTGTATACGTTTCAGCCAAAAACAGACAGTGATTTTCATTTAATCAGATTTCCTTTTTATTTTTTTAATACAAGGATATTAATGTCATTTGACTTTACAACTTAATACCCATTAGAGCCCTAGGACCTTTTCCGATCAAAGACTTTAGTTTGAGCTTTTTTTAGGATTTTGTTGGTTATTTGGGCCTTCATATGCATTTTCCCCTTTTTTTTGGCAAAAAATTACTATGATTTTTTATTGATTTTCTTATGGACACAATTAGGGATGGAAATAGGCTAGGCCCCTATGGCCTAACCTGCTTTAAGCCTAGCCTGACCTATTTAGCAAATAGGTCAGGCTTAGGCTTAGGCTTATCGTTAGGCCTATTTAGGTAAACAAGCCAGGCCTATTCTCATAAGGCCTAGCCTTTAGGCCTACAGGCCTGGCTTATTTATTTATTTATTTATTTTAAAAATGTTTTATTATGTATAGTCATATATAATTTAATCTAAATTAATTTTGTAGATTAGATTATTTATAAAATTAATAACTTATTCTTAACCTTAAATTTTACATTTCTCTATTTATCAATAAGCTTAATATTTTCATTCATCAATTAATCACATTTACTTCTCTCTTTTTTTAATCGCTCGAGGTATCAATACTAGCTCACTACTCCTCCCTTGATTTATGTCATTTGATGTGATATAAAAATTGTAGTAAGTTAATTTTAGTGATGTCCAAATGAAAATAATTCAAACAGGAGAAGTTTGTTTCATTTTCTATAAGAAAAATAAGAGGTAAAATCTAGTTTTACAAATCACATGTCGTGCTTGGTTGATTTTAAGAAATATATCTCCTTAGTGAATAAATAATTGATTTTTCTTATTCCTACTTGCTCAGATAATTGCTGGTACTAGATGTTATTTTCTTTCACTTAGTAACTATTTTATTTCTTATGAGAATGAATCCTTAAACTTTTTAGACATAACGTAAGCATTTAAATAGGCTTGATGAATTATATATGGACTTAGATGCATATCCTTTAAGACTATATATATAAAGACCTACATTTTAAGTAGGCCTTTAAACAGGCTTCAGGCCTTGTCAAACCTTCAAAAGGCCCAGGCTTAGGTCTAAAAAAAAACCTACTCACAGGCTCAAGGCTAAGCTCAGGCTTTAGATTCCCGTCGCAGACCCAAACTTACTTAGTTAAAGCCTAGTCTAACCTAACCTATTTCCCAATAGACAATTTCCCCCCGAGGAGAAGAGGAACCAAAGGACCAATGGCTTCTTTACTCTTTAGACTCCCAACGGGCGACCGCAAAGAATGCAAGGACGCCGTACTAGCTGGGTATATTATATATAATTTTATTGTAAAAAGATGCTGTGACTAGATCTATATTAACGGCGAGAGGTAGTATTAACAGCTAATATAGTCAAACGATCTATTCTAGTTACTTGCTTAGGTTGCCATTGTAGCAGGTTCTATAACTCTGGGTTTTCCGAGAGAGACGGAGATGGAAAAGAGTAAAATTTTGATAATCGGGGCAACTGGAAGATTAGGGTACCACCTAACGAAAGCAAGCCTCGATTCTTCTCACCCAACATTTGCTCTTGTGAGAGAATCTGCCTTCTCTAACCCTATCAAGTCTCAGAAGCTTCAATCTCTCTCCGATTCTGGAGCTACCATTCTAAAAGTCTCTCTCTACGTTTTCGTTTTCTGGGTTCAATTTTTATGGTCGACTTCTCTTTCCGTGGTTCTTATGGTTGACTTTTTATTTATGCTGTAGGGTTCGCTCCAAGACGAAGCGAGCCTTTTTAAGGCAGTGAAGCAAGTGGATGTGGTGATTTGCGCCGTTTCAGCACAGCAGATTCTTGACCAGAAGCTTCTTATCCAAGTCATCAAACAAGTTGGCTCTATCAAGGTCATAATCATCCTCTTGATGTCGTCATTTGATCTTTTTATCTATTTCTGCATTTGTCTTTCTGGGGTTTGCAAATCTTTGGGTTTCTATAGAAAAATTCTTGAATGTTTATTCTTGCACCATCAAAAGCGCTATTGTTATGAGTGGCAAACTATGGAAGACACTAAAAGAAGGAAAAAGTGACCTGGGTGAGTATGATTTTTTTGTTTGGGTGCAATTGATTAACTGTCAAATAATTTTATGTTGGTAGGAAGGAGCAAATTGAACTTATACATCTCAAGTTTGCACATATCAACTCTTCTTTCTCCAATTTCTTGGACTGCATTTGCTTTTGTGATTTTAGAGGAGCTGGATTGTTTAGAATCAGCCAACGATGGTCTTTACCCTTTCTGTTATTTTTTTAGTCCGAACCCTCTCGTATGTAGCCTATCTGAATAAAATATACAGAGTGTTAATGATAAAGAATGATCGGGTCCAACAAGTATATACACATATCAGCCCATATATATAGGCTTATCAATCCCATAACTAACAACCGATTCTTACAACTAAAAGTATCCTAAATAACTAATGACCAAATCTAACAAATACATACTCCAGTTCTCTTCACAGTTGGTTAGCACCTTTGATTACAAGGAGATATTAGTCATGGCAATATGCAGAGAAACATTTGGTGATGTTATGGCCTTGATAAGTTTTGATTCTAATCAGGGAAAGAATTATTCTAATGTTGTTATGTTTTCCCCCTTCTGTCATTCCTTTTTAGTCCTAGGTTGGTGCAGATACTGAAGAATTAGCAAAATTAGTAAGAGATGACAACATTTTGTGTTATAAAGTTTTTCCCCTTATCAACATGGATTTGATTCAAAGAGTAATTTAGCTATAAAATCCTACGTACATTAGGCCGAAATGGAGGAATGTGCGTTTAAGATCTTATTGAAAGGGTTTAGTATAGACCACTTTTTTGGAATATCCTTGCAATAACAAAGAGAAATAACTCAGTTGGTAAGAGAAAATAACATCCTACTTTAGCAACTTGGGTTCCATTTTTCCAGATGGTACTTTTGCAATATAATTACTCTAGCACCTAGTTGAAAATGGAGGGAAAGAAGTTCCTTTCTGATCTCTGAAGGAGGGGTTTTGTGCAGATGCAAAGTTCAAGGATAAATAAGTACAAAGAGCTAATTAGTAAAAACTCATTACAGTGAGTGTTTAAGACTGTTCTGTTTATTCTTGGTACTTATTTTGGGGGGAAAAAGGAAGAATCTGTTTATTCTTGGTACTTATTTTGGGGAAAAAAAGAAGATATAGAAATGGGTTGGATAGGAAAAATAACTTGTCCTTCCTTTAAATTCAGCAGGTAAACAACTCCATCCAAGTTGTTGAGCTTGGAGCTGTAGCTCATTCATGATTATTCTGCTAATCATTAGTAATAAAATGTAGAAAATGTGCTTTCTTGAACCGGTGAATCTTTCTATCCTTACCATCATCTCAAACACTTACTTGAGATGTAGATCTCTTAGCGATCTGTTTTGCTCTAATGTATAGTTGATACAGCTCAGCTCAATCTTTTATGAAATTATAATTTCAGCAGTTTCTAAAAACACTGAAATCTTAAATTTTTTCATTTCAGTAAAAACTATGATTTTTAATTTAATAGCAGCTGCTGTTCTGTGTGTTCTTCTTTTCACAACTGAAGTTTGTTTTCCTTTTTCTTTACAACTTTCTCGTGTGTTTATTAATTTTAATTGGTTTTTGGGGTCTTGCAGCGGTTCATCCCATCAGAATTTGGATCAGATCCTGATAAGGTTCAAATTTCTGTCCTTGATGCTGGCTATAATTTCTACAAAGATAAAGCAGAAATCCGACGACTTGTGGAGGCTGAAAGCATTCCATATACCTACATCTCCTGCAACTTCTTCATGAGCCTTTTAATTCCATCTCTTGTTCAACCAGGCTTAAAAGTTCCTCCTCGGGACAAGGTCTCTATATTTGGTGATGGGAACACAAAAGGTCTGTTTTCTCAAGCTCCTTTATGGTTAACTAATCAAAATAGTTTTTTTTTTTCCTGCTGACATTCATAGTCAACATGGCAGCTGTCTTTGTTAAGGAAAGTGATGTTGCTGCCTTCACTATCAATGCCGTCGATGACCCTCGTACATCATGTAAAATTTTTTACTTAAGACCTCCAGGAAATGTTTATTCCCTTCATGAGCTAATAGACTTATGGGAGGCCAAAATTGGGAAGAAGCTTAAGAAATCTTATGTGTCGGAAGAAGAGCTGCTCAAGAGCATTAAAGGTATTTTAGCGTTTCACTGCTTATTTGAAACATGTAGAATTAATAAAATTCATACAGCACAAAGAGATACATATTATGGGTTGAAGGTTTTATTCATATTGAAAATTACTCATATACAAGAATAGAAAAATGAGTTGGATTTCTAATTGTGATGCGTAAATCCTTATTGCATTGCAGAGAGTACTTTCCCAGACAATTTTGAGGAGCTATTTATATATTCTGCTTTCATACTTGGAGATCATACTTACTTCGATATCGATTCGAGGTCTGGAGTGGAGGGTACAGAACTGTTCCCACACATGAAGTACACTACAATCGGTGAATTCTTTGACACTCTAGTCTAGTCTTGGCTTCTCTTGAAAATGTTAGGACTAAATAAAGGGAGCAGTGCACATAGATATGCCAAACACTTTCATTCTTTCCATGTCAACAGTGGCTATTACAGGCCTGGTTCTCCGTTGTCCTGCCTGCAGTAATTGCTTCATCGTTAACAGAGTTGAGCGTAAAACTGACGCTAAGGGTAAGGAAGTATAGAGAATTCAGCTAGCTGAACCTTAAGCTCTTTCACACTGCATAGAGATTCAGAAATTCACGTGTTACTGCTCAGTGCAATAGTGTTAAATAAAAGGGCACTTGCTTGATTCCTGCAAATATTTGTTCAGCATGTTCTTAGACTGTGCTGAACTTCAAACTGATTTGTTATTTGAAATTGAATTGTTGAAGTTGATTCTCTTATCTCTTCTTTCTCTTGTCATATGGAATCCATCATCATATATGAACAGTTGACTTTAAGTTGCTAAAAGATATAATAGTCTGAAAATTCATGATACAGCCATGGTATTCACATTATATCATAATAGAAGGTATGATCGATCCATGGAAACCAAGTTCTCTGTTTTTGAGTTTTGGCAATACTAAAAACCACCTACATATCAGTGGTCAGCAGACCAAATAGTTTTTGAAGTGGAATCCATCCCTCTAAGCTCAAATTAGCCCAGTATAGGGTTTTGTGGTTAAGACTTCGGAATTTCCGATTGAGAATAGGACAAAATTGGAAGATAAGGTGGTCTTAACCATTGGAGTTTCACTTTATTTTTCTTGTTTTGTTTTGTGCTGCAAGGATTATATTTTTTTAATAACAAAAGTTCTTGGAATGCACCATGTGATCCTGTGAAGGAAAAGGTAGAGATAGAGAGAGAGAGAGTTGAGAAGGGTTTTTTTATTTTTATTTTCAAATACAAAGTGGGACAAAGGAAAGGAAAATCCAAGGTCATATCTCACCATCCATAGGAACAAAGAGAATCAACAAGATCTTTGGCTATATGGATGAGACAGGTCCACCATTTTCGCCAATTGTATATTTGCTTGAAAGTGAATGAAAGCTGAGGCTCTTAAAGAAGAAGCCTCACTCTAGCTCTTGGCAACCTCAAAGTGGTCCCCACAATCTCCAACCTAAAACTGAAAACATCCTTTCATTCACATCAAGACATGAATCTTATTAGGACCAATACTCTTGTCTGTTGATTATTTCCAACAGGCATCTGAACTACTCATAGATATTCCTAGTCTCTAAGGCACCTTCCCTGTTTTCTTTTTCTTTTCTTTTCTTTTTTTTTTTTTGGGGGGGGGGGGATTTTGGTGAATTATCTATTTTTGACCTAAATGACCAGTCTTTGGCTACAAATTTGACAGAAATATTTCTCAGATAGATTTGAAAGTGAGAAAGACTTGAAAGGGTTAGACAACCCTATCTTTTATAGCCTAGATTTGTATATATTGAAATTGCAGCCTGAAAACCCTGTTTTAATGAGGTTGTAGAGCATTTGAAGAGCACTGAAAAGAACATAATTTACTTTTTCCTCTTTTCATGTAACAGTAGTTTCTACATACTGAAACATTCATTTAAACCAGTTGAGTAAAAGTGGGTTTTTGAATTTTGATTGAGGTGAAGCAAAATTCTTTTTGGTGGTATTTGAGGGACAGGGAAACCAGGCTAATAAATGGAGGAAATGGACATGTCTGGTCATCCCTGAGGTCTATCCCCTTATGGTTAGGGCTCTGTATTCATCATTCTATGCCTTAGCTATTTGATGTCTCAATCAACTGACTATTATTCGGTCCCCAAAGCTGCCCTTTTATAAGGTCCACTATCATGCTTTTGTCTTAGGTCTCTCTCAAGCATCTTCAATCTTGTCTTTCTGGTTCACCCACCATAATAACATAATGGCTTTTGGTCTAGAACCTCAAACCCCTCCTCTGTTACACCTCATGAGTTAATTGGCTTTTTCTTCTTTTTGGCATTTTTTCCTTTGGGGTAGTACAATGTTTGGTTCTTATAGTTTGTCTTCATTTTGGTTTTGATCCTTATAGTTTCTAACCATTTGTATTGGTCCCTTAAGAAGCAAAATGGTTTGGGTCCTTGTTAATCTATGGGGACTACCATCTTAGACAAAAGAAACTTTAGGGATCAAAACCAAAATAAGGACAAATTATAAGAACCAAACATTTTATTAACCCTTTTTCTTTATACTTCCATTGAGAGATTGAAGATTATTTTAGTGCACTGAAAGGTTTGTGTTTTATGGATTTTATCACTATTTTTAATTATTTGTTTAAGAATGAATCGGTGGTATTTGATATATTGAAACTATTGTATGCCTTTTGATGATCTCTATTTGAGATTATATGATTACTTGAGCATAAGAAATAAATTCACTGATGCACATTAGTCCTCTTTATGAACGATATTTTTTCCTTTTCAATATCGTTATGATGTTGAACCCATTAACAGAGAAGGACAACATGTCCAAACAAGAAGTTGATGTTATTATCAAGTGCTCAACTTGCTATTAAAGTACCAGCGGAAGTTGGCTCAAGTGGAAGGGACTTGGGCCGCTTAAGCAAGGGTCTCGAGTTCGAGTCCTTGTGGATGCAGAAAACTTTCCTGGAAGAGGTCCCCGTTTATGCGCCCGACAGAATCTCAATCCGGACTAATCAGGGCAAAGCTTTGGTGAACCGGGTGCAATAAGAAAAAAAAAAACTTGCTATTAAAGTATGTTAGCACAGAAATAGAACTGTGGAGCCCATGTAAGGTAGGACTCATCCATTGCCTCTCTCTCTCTACACATTCAGATGTACAGATCCATACATTGTGTGTATAACTGTTGGTTTACAATGAGATAGTTCTAGGAATATATAACTGTTGGTGATTTGTGGTGATATCTCTCCATGGCAATTGACCATTCGGTTAACTATTTGTTATAACATATTCCGATGATATTGAAGTGTCTTTTGGCAAAATAAATTCATGCACGAGAGTCTTGAAAAGTTCTTGGCTCTTAGATTTTTGAGATCCTCATACTCGACTATTTAGTGGCTCTAATATCAAAAGAACAGCGATTCCTCAAACAGATATTACTGGCTAAACTCAGGTTTCTATTTTTTTTTTTAAATAATGATTATACATAAGTTAAGAAAACAATAAAATTAAAAGTAATTTTTTTACTAGGTTGTACCAAGTGTCAGAAGAGGCAGAAGAAAATGATGTGATCTGAGTAAAGCTAAATTGAGGGATTGAAGTGAAAAGGGTGTAAAAATCTGACCTTTATTTTTACTATGGAGAACGTATACAAACAATTTATGTTATGTACTCAGAAACTAAAAGAAAAAAAATCTTGACAAGAGTCATTCAGATACACTGAGCTCATCCAACTAGTTCGAATATATATAACAACATCAGCTTCTTCACTTCACATCTCCATCTTTAGATTGCTAGCTTCAATTAGGCCTGTATCCATTACAACACGTTCAGACAGAAACAGGCCCAAGTTGGAAAAATTATTAATTGATGTAATGTTCATGGTAAGTATATATTAGTGTGTGTGTGTGTGTGTGTGTATTAGTATATCTTTTGTCAAGTTATGCAGAAACAGCTATAAGCATTAAATAATAATACCAAGTGGCAAGTGCATTGAGTTAAAAAATCTATACCACTTTTACTTGCTATTTCTATGAGAGAAAAGAAAGTGGGAAAGGGAAAGAAGAATCAGAAAGATTTTTTTTTTTTTTTAAAAAAAGAAAAGGGTCTCAGCAGTATTCATATACACCCATCAATATCAGTATTTGTGGGGGGCTAGCTCTCAGTCTCATGTCTCTGTCACACCATTAAAAATCCACCCTACTTTTATATACCTACTTTCAAGTTTCTAAGATATAAATAAAAAAAGTGATTTTGACAGCACATGAACTTTTAGCTAACCTGTGAATGGCTGAGAAGGAAAAGACGACGTCGTTGATCTGGCTTGATCAAAAATCATATTGTACAGGTTCTGTAAATCACCTTCACAGGTTGAAAATGGCATAATTTGCTGCAAATTCAATTGAGAACACAGATTACGTTCGCCACATCACGAGCACACAGATACTTCCATGTACTATGAATTCCTATATGACAGATAATACAGAGGAGAGAGGAACTTTAATACGTACATTGAAACAGGAAGAGTCAAGAAACGTTTCGTGAGGCAAAGAAAGAGGGGCACTAATGGTCCTTCGAAGCCCTAAATCTGGAGGGTTAATAATGCCCATATCTAATCCGGAACATGAAGCAACATGTTGAGTTGGATCAAACTGTTGAAGATAGGCAGCAGGATTAGGTGTCAATGTCATATCTATGGCTGGAAAACTCGTGGGAGCACAAGCTGGAAAAACCTGTGAAAAACATCATCAAAAGAAACGTTTTTTTTTTTTCTAATTACTTAGTTTGAAATGCCATTGTTATTAGGAAGCTTGATGTTCTGCTACTATTTCCATTTCTCTTACCTCTTTGGTAAACAGATCGTCAATGTTGAAATCAATCGTTGGGTTTACGGCAGCTAGTTTCATTGACAAAAACTGCATTTTTATGATGAGAACAATATTATAAGTCACATGATTTTGAATCAAGTTTGAAGCTTGAACCTAAAGGAAAATGATGAAGTTGGTAATGTTCCTAGTTCTAACCTCTACTTGTCGTTGAAGAGATTGAACATAATTGATGATTTCATCGAGCATGCCAGCTTTTCCTGTGATTTTGTTACAGCCAGGCACTAAACTTTGCAGGTACTTCATTCTCTCGCTAATTTTTTCCCTTCTAACCTGCAAAAAAGCACGAAAACAGAGACCTTGCATTATTATTGTTCAATTACCAGAAGCCAAATCCATAAAAAGGAAAGCATCAGTAATTTTTGTAGCTGGTTCTTACTCTTTCGGCCAAGCTATGGCTATCAGTGGCTTGTCCTCGACGTGCTCGGACATGAATGTAGTCTGGCTTTTGATTTTGAACCTCGGACGCTTTTGAATTCTCTTTCGAAGATTCCGCTGATGTTTCTCTGTTCTTGTCATTATTGTTATCATTATTATCTGTTGCTGTGACTTTGGATTCCCCTAATTCCTCACCACTCGTTTTGCTTTTCTTGTTCTTATCATTTTCTGCCACAGGAACCTATTTATACACAATGGACACACAAATTTTCATTTATGTTAGATCGATCATTCCCGTAAAAAATACAAAATTCATAAAACTAACAACTCCATGCAAGTACGTTATTTCAATTGCCATGTACTAGCGAAACAGGACACTCACCTTGAGGATCTGAGCTTTTTCAGATTTCCTCTTCTTGAAGCTCTCTCTCCCACTTGTGGATCTCATCTTCTCCTTCGGCGTGGCTTCCGCCGCCGCCACAGTCGGCGGGCAGCTAGAAGTCCTTGAAATTGCAGAGCTCGCATTAAATCCAGAAGACACAAATCCCACACCAGGCAAGTCCACCTTGCCCATTTCGGGCCATCCATTTTCCGGACCCGGGTCGGGCTTCACGGATCCAGCATTAGCAGCCACCTCACCAAGCCCAGAACCGCCGCCGCCATTATTCATCATCATCATCATCCCCCCTGGATTGGGAAGTTGCAGAGACGAGAACCCCCCGTCAAATCCACTACCAGAAAAGAAGCTCTGGTTCGGATGATGATGATGAAACTGTGATAGTTGCCATTTCATCCGGTCTCTTTGCCTTTCTAACAATGTCATATCAGAGCAGGACTCAGAGAGATTCTCCGAACTGTTCAGACAACGCAACATATTAACGCAAAGAAACTAAACGGATAACGTAGGCAGGGGTGGGAGGAACAGTGAGTGAGTTAGTGGAGTGGAGTAACTAGACGTCGAGAGTTAGAAACAGGGGAAGAGAAACAGAGGAATGGTTTAAGGGTGAAGAAGGAGAACAGATGGGGTATATATATAATGGGGGAAAATGGGTGATTTAATAATTCAGAAAAATGAAAATTTTAAAAAAAGAAGAAGGGGGAGAAGTGGTCGGAATTATTAGGGAGGAGAGAGAGAGGGAGGGAGAGAGGATGGGATTGAAAGGGGAATGACAGGCCAGAGAGGGGAAGGGGAGGGGAGTGGGTCCCTCGGACATGACCGCCACGTGGGAGTGTCTCAAACGAGACATTGTTGTGTTCTCGTGGTCATCAGCAACAGGGGATACACTTTACACTCAAATCTTCTTTCCCTTCGCCTCTAATCTTCCTTCCCACTACCTGTAAGTTATTTGTACTATATTATTCTCGTAAATTAAGAAAAGTATTAGATGAATGATTTTTTTTTTTTTTCTAATTTGTTAAAGGGGATAGATTTATCCTACATATCTAACTAAGAGTGAATAAAGTAAAATTAACAAAACCTCATTTATTATTTATTACGAGGCAAGTGACTTGTATATATTTTGAACGTAAGTTTTTTAGTATAACTGACTTATAATAAAGTATAGGATAGTAGTACATTACTACCACTTTACTTTTATTTATAAATCTATGTTGACAAAAAACTTTATTTTTATTATAATTCTAGTTTTATAGTAATAAATGTGTTCTTACAATTTTACCCCTATTAATTACAATAAATGAAAAATTATTCATGTTGACTTTCATAACCAATAATAAATAAGAACAAAATTAAAAATTAAATGTATAATCGTGAGTTAACTATTTTTTTTGATAAATGAAAGTTAATTAATTTGGGCTTATAAATAAAATTAGAGTAATATATATCTGTATGTGAGTACTGTATATATCATGCAAACAACTCCAATTTCACGTATTGTTCAACCTCATTTGTTATCATTGATTATTTATTACTCCCTTAGTTCCTTTTTATAAAATAGGATTCTTGGTATGTTCCTTTTTATAATATGTAACTAGGAGATGTTTGAGGTTTTTTTTTTTTTTTGTAAACTACTCATTTTACCTTCAATTGATTATAAAAATTACTCTTTTTACTATTATATTTAATTCTTATATTTCTCTAAACATAACATATTCTTTCTCTTGCACATAAATGAAGGCATTGTTAGGGGTGTTCACGTAATGAAACAGGAATGAAATAGGTTTGTTCTACATTCCGCAAAAGGGTACAGAACAATAAAATGTCCCGTCTTATCCCAGAGCATCAGATTTTTCTTATTTTTGGATAAGTAAAAACTAAAATGTATGATTATGAGTTGGATGTTGAACTTAGATGATTGAAAATATATAGTATAAATATGTAATTATCCTCGTTTCACATTTTAGATTGAAAGCATAATAAAAAGTAAGAAATGATTAAAACTAAAAATTAATAAGAGCAATGATAGATAGATCATAATTTTGTATAGAATTAGACAAGCAGGTACTCCCTCTGATCCTTATTATAAGACACCAACTACTAATTCTCACAAATTAAGGAATGTAAGTTAATTCATTAATTAGGTCTAAAATTAATAAATGTTTCCAATTTTACCCTTATTTTAATGATGTAGATTTAAATAAGTTAGTTAAAAATGAGGGCATAATAGGAAAGTAGCAATAAATGAGTTAGTTAAAGTAAGTTAATGCCTTATAATAAAGACCAAAGAGAGTACAAAAGAGACCGAGAAAGAAAACAATAAATGAAGACAGTGACAGTGTTCTGATTGTGAGGGATTTCTTAAATATTTATAGTATTTTGTAGTAAAGATATAACCAATATATGATAATATATTTTTATATGGCTAAAATTTGTCTAAAAAGATTATATTATAATACTTTTTCTATAACTAACATCTATTCAAAAAAAAATATTAGTTTTAAAAACATTAGATATATTTGTAAAGAAATAAAAAATATATTAAATATATTAAACTAATAACAAAATAATTTCAGAACGGGACTAAAAGTCAGGAATGAATAAACCCGTCCCAATAACAATTTTGTCACATCCTGCTTTTGTTTTTTATCTGAATTTTTTTTGGGATAGGAAAAATGACTAAGGGGGTGTTTGGAAAACACCCAAAATCTAGGTTTTGCGCAAATCGAGACAAAACTCCTTTCACATATTTACCTCGTACTACGCAAAATCTAAGTTTTGGAAGGTTTCCAAACACCCCCTAAGATTGGAACACGACCGACGAACAGGAGATAAGTGAACACCCCTAGGCATTGTTTGAAAACAAAATCAATTTTTACATATTCATTGCAAGGTTCTCATTCCATGCTTTTCTTAAGTGTCTGTAGGTGTTTATCCCCCTAATTTGGGGGTGCGGGCATTTTTTTAAATATTTTTAATTTTATTTATTTAGATTAAATTATATAATGCATCTTGAATTTTTTTTTTTTGCTGCATTCAATATCTCAAATTAATTAATTTTCAGGATACTAGTGTCACATGGAAAATATTTTTGAATGCAGGACTAAAAATTAATTAATTTGAAATATTATGTATAAAAAATATTTCAAGATACAACATATAATTTAATTTAAATAGATAATGTTGTTTTAAAAAAAAATGCTCAAACTTCCAAATTAGGAGGATAAGCACTTGACAAACACTTAAGAAAAAAACATGGAATGAAAACCCATTTATTGCACCTTTTCTAACTATCTTTAAAAAAAAAAAAAATATATATATATATATATATATATATATATATATATATATTAATCCCATTTTATAATAAGAAATGGAGGGAGTACACTTCTAGTCATAAAATGTAGTACTTGATTTGTTAATTTGTTGTGTAGGGCAATTAACATCACAAACTAGCTACTTATAGACCGGAGGAAGTAGTATGTATCCAAATATAATATAATAAGAAAAAATCATAACTTACTTTACAAGTTAGGTTTATTATCTTATTAATTCAGTCTAACTTCAAACCGAAATATAAGTATAATAAAACTTGAAGAATATCTATTTATAGGGGGGAAAAACCCAGTAGGTGGGAAGCCTTATTTATAGTTTTTAGACAACGACGGATCAACATTAAGTAAAGAAATCCAATTAACATTGAGAGCCCACACTTTTTTTAGGATGATACTTGCTCTTTTAAAAAAATCTTTTAGGATGATAGTTGCTATTTTAAAATGGAAATGTAATTAAAAATAAGAACTTCTTGCATTGTAGTACATAAACTAACAAAAAATTTGATTGCATTGTTTGATATGAATGAAGTTGATGCGTTGTTTTTAGGTGAAAAAAACAGGAAAAAAATTTAAACTAGAAATTTTTAAAAAATGTCTTATGGATTATTTATTAATTTTTTTTATTTCCTTACCAAATTGTTGATATTATTTAAGATTTTACAATTTAAGGAAAAAAATCTGACATTTTTCCTCGTTTTTAATAATATTATAATAATACTAATAAGGATGTAGCAAACGTAGAGTGGGGGAATAGGAATTGGGGCCCTTAGGTGGGGCCCGAAAAGGATGGCGCGAAGGTCTGGTCCAACTGACGTCTGCCAGTCACATGGGTGGCCCACGTGGCAGAAGGAGGACCAGATATCTGACGTGTCATTGATGATGTGTCGGGTTTTAAACGGGGAATCATCCTCGGCCGTAATTGGTACTTGTTACCTTGGAGTTTGCGACATCAATGATATGAAATCCCTCAACATTGGAAAGTGTCTACCACGCGCTCCCTGAACGTTACTGTACAGTGTACGTTGATGCATTCCCGATTCTTCATGTGTAATTCCATGTTTTTCTTTATATATTTGTTAGGTGTTTTTTCTCTTAATTAGAGAGATGAATGCATTTTTTTAAATTTTTATTTTATTTTGTATATAACTTTAACTTTCTAATTAGAGAAAAAAAATACCTAACAAGCATGTAAGCAAAAGGATGGAATATGAATTCCGATTCTGCATCGCACTCACTTCCTGATACAGTAAGTCCACTACAATTCATTTTAATATTCCTGAAAATTAAATTAAGATAATATAAAAAATATTAATAAAATAGATCAAAAGTTTCCCCCTTTGAAGCTTTTAAACACGCCCTTATGGTATATATAAGATTTGAGGAGGGAAAGAAAAAGACTGAAGATTTTAAAAGATGATGGAAAATGGGTTGTTTGGTAGAAATAAAATGAAGGGGTAAAGTTGTGAAAAAAATTAGGAAATATCTATTTTACCCTCAATATAATTAATTTAAAATAAAAAGGAAATATGTATTGTTTATACCTATTTTTTAAAAAAATATCCTCTTATCAAGTTGAATTAGTGAAAAATATTCTCTAGCCAAGTTTAAATTTGTCTAAAATATCATTTCACCAAGTTCAAACTTATTGCATAAGTTTGAATGTATCCCATAAATTTGAATTTAATGTTATTTTCTTATATTATAGAAAAAAAATATTTTTATGAGAGGTAAATATGTTTGAAAGCATCACAATTCACGTGAGAATTTAAGTTCTCATCAATTTTGATATGATCTTATCTTCTCACATTTAAAGAAATATTGGTGGGCCTGAGGTAGGCTTAAGAATTTGAATTCATGAAAAGATTGAATATAAAAAGTGTATCAAATAAGAAAATTTATTAATCTTCCATTCTCTTTTCACCTATTCTGCGTATCAAGAAGATCCTCTATGGGGTCTAAGGGTGAAGATTCTTCCATTATAGTAACCTACGTGGTTTTGTCCTTTTAATAGCTTGCTTTTCCCACTAACTTCCTGATTAAAGCCTTAATCACATTTTCATGATTATACATGTACCTGATTACTTTTTGTTCATCAAGAGTACCATATTAAATTCTTAAAAGGTTTGTGGCTATATCTATACCACTCCAATCCTTATCATGAACAAAAAAAAAAAGCCCTAAATATTAGTCTATTTAGAAGGTTATTAATGACTATTTTTTAATTTTATTGTTATTGAATTGAATTCCTGTTGGATAGAAAGAAAAGTGAGAGGGATATGTGAATGATTTGTGTGTACACGCGCACATATAAGTAAATTTGAAATTTTTGTCGGTGTTGTCTCTTGTTGTGAAGGACACATCGGATATGTAAACCTTTTTATCACTTGCAACAGTATAAGGAAACAAATATAGGATATAAATTAAATGACACAAGAGACATCATAATCATTAACGTGGAAAATTCCTCAACTCAATAGTAAAAACCACAAGTCGTTCAAACTAATGAAAATATGATCCATTATAATCAAAATAGTGTATAAGTGAGTCTCAAACAAATGTACAGACATGTGCAATCACCCAGCCAAATAGCAAAAGCTACAAGATTACGATAGAGAATAAAGTAGTCCAAATACCAGAAAAAATGTCCCTAGCCATGAACATGTTTTCTCTCACACCATATCTCTAAATGGTGATCTCATTGTTAAAAAAGACAAACCATATGTTCTTAACCTTTTGACTAAATTTTAACTTTATCCAACAAGCAACAAATGAGCAAACACCGATTTACTAATACTAACATGTGAAGCTGCGTTTCTCTCACATGGCTACAAAATTAGACTTCTCTAACCTCTCTATCCTTGGCCTATCCGGCTTTGGTAGGGCCTATTTGCCCAAGAACATAATATGCCCTCTCACCGCTTATAAATAAGTAAGACATAACCTCAAATTAGGAAACTTTGAGAGAATAAACTTTCTCACAAAGAATAATCATGAAACTTTCTTCACCCCCCCCAAAAAAAAATTCTTACTCTTTTCCTTATTTCCTATTTTTTCCTTTCCTTTCCTTTCTTTTCTTTTCATAAAATAAGAAATATATAAAATTTGGACAATTCAAACATGAGCTTTTCTCCATATAGAAAGAGAGCCAAAAACCCAACATCTTCTCCCTCACGACAATGTGGAGACTACCACCAATTAGGTGTTCACATGGCAAGCTTCAAACTCCCCATAAATGTCAAGGTGCATCCATTCAAGCAACTTTGACCTCGTTGAAGAAACATTCTTCCTGAAAAATACTCTAGTGTATTCATCAATCATCTAGGAAGTACATATTGTCCTTTTTAATTTATTGAAATGATTAGGCCTCTTATGCTGCAAACTTGATGCACCCAAATCTATAGTATTCGCACTGCTTCTTTTTAAATAAACAATTCTTTTATCTCATAACTCAAGCAAATTCAACAATTCAACGGCCAAACAATCTGACAACCAGCCAACCTGGCTCTGATATCCCTTGTTGGGAGGGCGCAACAGATGTTAAACCTTCCTATCACTTGCAAAAGTCTATGAAGAAATAAATATATTGTAGAAATTAAATGGCACAAGGTTTATCATAAATAATTATTAACATGAAAAACCCTTCAACTCAATAGTAAAAACTATGAGTTATCTAGACCAATGAAAATATGATCTACCATAGTCAAAGTAGGGTACAAGAAAATCTCAAATGAATTAATGTACAAACACGTGCAACCACCCATTTAAACAACAAAAGCTATAAGCTTATTATAAAGCAGTCCAAAATACTAAACAAAATGTCCCTAACCACAAATGCATTTTTTCTTACACCACAATTTCAAATGATAATCCCACCATTGAAAAAGATGAACCATATTCTTAACCTTCTGACCAAAGGATAGCTCAATCCAATGGGTACCAAATGCGCAGATATCAATTTACTAATATTGACTTGTGAGACTACATTTCTCTTATATGACAGCAAAATTAGATTTCTCAAACCTCTCTAGCCTCGGCCTATATATCCAACCTTGGGAGGAACTCTTTGTCCAACACATAATATGCTTTCTCACCACTTAAATAATGAGACACAACCTTAACCATATAAAAAATTACATTGGGTTATTTTTTTTATTAATAGAATGTCTTTGTCCAAGGACGGGACACGAGACAAAAACGCCATCCCTGAGCATCCATCCCATGCATTTGCACTTATTTTAAAGTAAAATTCACTGTTCAAAAAGTTACTGTTGAATAGGTTGCATAATTCAATTATTCAAGAATGTGTACTGTTTTTAACAATAAATATCTAAACCAAGTATTCAAATAAAACAACACATACATAGGAAACAGATAATTAATTAATTAGATTCCATAATTGTTTGATATATGAACGACTATATTACGTAGTAACCAATGTGTTTGTGGGGGGCTATGATTTGATCTTTCTATGTAGCCAAACTAATAAAAATCCCTTTAAATTGAAGAGTTTGATATTTTTTTAATGAATCAAATCACAAGAAAAAGTTGGAGAATGATATAGAGTAGTAAGTAGAGTCCATTTGACCAAGTTGGTGATGTGTTGTGCTTGATAGTTCAGCTGGGCCTTATTTGAATAATCAACATTATAAAAGTCAGAGTCTGAACTTTGAAGAAAGTGATATGGATTAATAACATATTGGAGCCAATTAGAGTGACATGTTATTATCCTAGATTACCCAATTAATTATTAGCTACAAATCACCACTTTTAGATTTTTCTTGTTTTGGAGTTAGTTAGTTAATCAGTACGTACTTTTCATTGAATTTCAGTTATATATTGCATGTTGTGATACAATTAAGTATATATTAATGCCACCTTAATCATCTCATTCATGATTTATATTGATTAGGTCAAAGATGTAATTAATTATTAAATAAACACTCACAAGTTGTTTTCAAATGGATGAAAGGTAGTTGAAATATTAGCTCATACACTAAATATATACCACCTAAAACAATTCTGAATGTGAGTCTCTCTCTCTCTCTCTCTCTCTCTCTCTCTATATATATATATATATATATATATATATATATATATATATATATATGGTGATTAAGAAAAAAAAAAGAGTAGCATGGCTTAGTGGCTTAAGTTGATTAAAGTTGTATATATGTGAAATATAGACAAATATAATTTTGGAAAATAAATGAGGGAATTTATTGTTAACGTTATGATGATGATGGCGTGCAAGTGGGCATATATTAGGAGCCACTTGACAAGTAACACAGAGTCAGTGGTCTAAATCATGCATTGGTGTTGAAGGGGTGAATTCGAAGGTAAGCAGCGTTACCAACTTAATTTTTAAGTAAAATTTGATTAAATTGAAATAAAATAAAATAAATAAAATAAAAAGTAAATAATTAAGAATTTTAGAGAGGGTGAGGGCAAGTTCATTATGAGGTGATGGGGCCACGTCTTTCCTCTCCGACTTCACTTTATTTCTTGTCTACAAAGTTTCTCTGCCAAATGATTCCTCCAATATTTCTTCGTCCTCATCATGAAGAGACAACTAACACAAACACACACACCTATGTATATCAGTCATCCTTAACATAATTTATATCTTCTTTGATTTTGGATTAATTTGCATGCACTCTATTTTTATTTATAAATTAGAATTAGAATTATAAAGTAGTCACTAGCTAATAGGATTAAGTAACACATCCAAAGCCGTGAAGTACTTTGACAACACATTAAGGGTAAAATTGCACCAAAAAGATCTTAGTATATTGAATACTACTAAAAAAAATATTCTAAGGTGTTGGATGTAAAAAAAAAAATTATGATAATGAGTACTACTGAAAAAACACTTGAAAATGCTAGATATAATAATAAGTGTATATTGCTTCTGGTCCCTAATATAAGATCTTGTTTGTAATATAAATTGTATTAAAAATGAGATCATATATTAAGAACATCATGTAGCTAGTGTGTGTGTGTGTGTGTGTTATAGGGTGTGTGGACGTGGATGGAGATTAAGTTGGATACAATTGATCACTTTGGTCTATAGAATAAAAAAATTGTGATACCCCTCCTCCGGTCTTAAATATAAGTTATAATTGATTTTTTTGGTGATATTAAGAATTCTAATTAAATTACTTTAAAATATTTATATTTATTGATTTTTCTCTAAAACTATGTTACCTAACTTATAAACTAATATATAACCTAATAATATACAACATATCATATGATTAAATAATTTATTTAACTTCCTTAATATCTAAAAAAGAAGAAGAAGAAGTTTCTTATATTTAAGAGGAGAGGGAGGGAGTATATCATATGGATAGAATGTATCTTACAAAAGATGAAAAATATAACAGCTGCTTACGTACCTGCCGCTATGGCGTCATAGTTTCATATTTTATATTATTACTATTTTTCTAAATTATCTACAGAATCTGTGCCTGACGTTGTTAATTTTCTGCCATTTTCAAAAATATTGGATAAAATTATTGGATGGCCCTATTCCAGTTTGAAGGTTGCAGACGCTCATCATTCTACCCCGTGTGTATCTGTATGTGTTTGTATATAATCCCTCTAGTCCTTATTATAAGGATTAAATTACCAACATTATTTGGTCCTTATTTTAAGATACTCACTTATTCTAACTAACTCATTTATCACTATTTTCTTATTATGACCTCATTTTCAACTGATTCATTTAAATCCACATCATTAAAGTAGGGGTAACGTTGAAAATATTTATTAATTTTAGACTTAATTAATGACTTAACTTCCATTCCTTAATCCTCGAGAAATAATAGTTGGTGCCTTATAATAAAAATCAGAGAGAGTTAAATAAGATTGGGCTAATTGCCCCGGATTTCACCAAAAAAAAAAAAATTAAAAAAAATCAGAGGGAGTATAATATATGTGTGCGCGCGTAATTGTGAATAGCTGTAGGCTTGCTCGCTCGCCTCTTCCTTTGTGTGGGAGCAACACCTGTACCCACTGCCCTGGGTGCTTGCCTTCATTGACTGATTCACTCTCTTTTTATGGCAAGTGTAACTCTTAATTTTAATATTACTATCTCGGGAAGTTAGTACTATATCTAATTAAGATAGCTAACCAGCTAATTTGAAAATTATTTAATTAAAGCACATTTTTTATTATTTCTTTCAAATACTTTTATATGTTTGTATTATTTGATGAAATTGAGTGTGTTTAATTTTGTTTTTGGCCACCATAGTTATCTGAGCAATTCTATTTGAAGTATTCTCAGATATTGAATGTTGGTACTTATCCCAATAGCGATTTGAACATTGATTTACTATGTTATAAAGACTAACTCTTTTAGTTAGACCCAATTTTATTGGTGAGTTTGTTCAAATTAATTAAGTTAAATAAGTTTACCCCTGACCTAAACTTCTTTTTTTTTTTTTTTGAATTAAACTGGATTCATTATCTCAAAAGGGACATTACAACATATCCTTCTTCAAGAGGACTCAGCCTTCATTAACGTTTTCTATCCTATGACTGGTCAAGCAATAGTTATGACCTAAACCTTTTGGCCCATAGAGTAGGGAACTCACATACCCACTTGAAGTTTGACCCTTCGATCTCTAGTGTTGATAAAAATATTTATGGGTGTTATTATTATATATATTGGCATTATTCAGATAGCACCCAGAGACTGCCAAACCCAGCGTTAGCATAATTAAAAGCAACCTGTTATACACAGACCCACTTCTTTTTTCCTTTTCCTCATTGGCCCCATTACTCCTACACACACACAACCAAAAGAATTATTTGAGATTATTCATCATTTTTCCTTCTTATAATTTATTGTAGATTTTTTTAGCCTTGTAATTATCTAATTGGCGTTTTGTAAATTAATAATATCGTTTCATCTCTTGGATTGTAAAGTGTAAAATTTTCCTTCTCTATCTTATATAATTCTTTTCCAAGTCATACCGCATACGTCATGTTATATATCTTATAAACATCAAATCTTTTCATCTTAATTAATGAATTCCATTAGTTTGAGTGACAGTAAATTTTAAACACACGATTAAGATTATTCCTACACGGACAAAGACTGTGGTCTACCCAAATCAAATTTTCAAATTTTTGAAGCACTCTATAAGTATCGGACATTTGATAAAAAAAAATATAGGTGTGAGTATATTTTAACATTCGAGAAATTATGCAAACTTTATATTATCTATATTTTTCTATCTTCATCCGCCTCGTAACTAAATTTAATTTGACTCTGGAATATAATACACACACGCACAAAAGAGACGGTGCATGCATTTTGACAAATATAGGATGGGAGAAAGATAAAATATACTCCCTCCGGTCCTAATTATAAGACATATTTAACCGATTTTAGAAAAATTAAGGAGATGAGTTAACTTAGTTAATTTTACTCATTTTCCTAAAATGTCCTTATATACATTTAAAATGACATAAATAAAAGTTAATCAACAACTCTGCTACATATCTCTCCAACCAATTTTCCTTTCCACATGTTTTCTAATTAAAATAATGGTCTTGCTAGATATACATGTATGTGTATATATATGTATACATATATATCTATCATGCACGCACACACACACAACCATGTATCTACACACAGAGGTATATATGTTGACACACACAAACACATACATACATACACAAACACATATATATATAGACACACACATATATACACATACATATATATGTTTATAGACATACACATGTGTGTGCATGTGTGTGTATTGCAACCCATATATATATATACTTACTAAAAATCAAACACATTTGAGATAATAAAATAAGGGTATTTTAGGAAGAAATTGGCAAAAACTAAAAAATTGTTCTATAATTATTATCAAAACCAACCCCCAAATGTTGTCTTATAATTAGGACTGGAGGGATTATGTTGGACAGCTGCATGCTAATAATCACCAGGCAATTTCTGGCAAAAGAAAAAAAAAATCACTAGGCAATGGTCATGTATCTGCCATTAATATTCTCCATATCTTCCATGATTACTTTCCATCCCTCTCAACTATAATAATTCAATTTATATATGTACCATACGTATTTGGGTTGAGGTGCACCCAATATCCTGAAGTATTTTCTCATGTTCAACAAACAACTTAAGATACTTTCTATGCATCTAGTACCGTGAAATTTTTTCTCATATGTGTCCAACACCATAAAATAATTTTTGGTGCATTCAACACCAAGGTGCGAAAAATATGTTAAGTGCTAGACACACTTAAAAAAATATTTCAAGATATTGGATACACTACAAAATACCCACTATTACAAAAAATTTGATACATAACAGTTATTAATTGTCATACTTCACAGTTCTGAACCATTATAAATGCGAACGCTATATTTATTTTGCGAAAATAAATTACAATTCCAAACCGTCATTTATTCTTGACATATTACAATGGTTATAAGATAATATGTGTTATGTATTAAGGTTTGGTGAGGTCATGATATGCACATTGCTATGATAATAATTGACGGGCACATGTGAACAACCGTCATAATATATTATAATACTCACATGATACATAAGAGTCTCATTTTGACAATCTTGATTTATTTAATAACATAGATAATGGTTTCTTAATAAGAATCGTGAACTTTTATAGTAAATGACTATTGTTATATAATATTCGTCATATATATCTGGTTATGAGACTTTTCAAGTGAGAGTTTCTTAACTAGTTGGACTAGACTATATGTAATAGAACAATAACTCCCAAATTGAGTTTCTCTGCAATGTGGGATAGATCAGGACTTCTAGGATTTTTGGAGAGAATCAATGACAACTGTTAACCTATATAAGTAATAATGTAACGTTTACTTATAAATTGTGTCTCTTCACATAAATTAACCCTGAAAAGCAATGCATTGGAGAAAAAACCCTATGAATATCCATATTGGAAGGCCTAGCAAGGTATGCGAACCATTGGGCAAAGTAAGGGGTAAGCAGACCCCTGAGATGCTCAATGGTTTCCTCACTAATACAAGAAGCAGGAATAACGTCCCCAAAAAACATATGCTTAGCGAATTCAACATTGTGAGTCATATTCAAGATCATTATGATAAAGTATATGGTTCAACTTCCTGTTTAGCATATTGGTGTATGTTGAGAGACATCTTGTGTCACGATTAAGGCTTGCCAACATTTGCATTAGAGCCTCCATTTCAAGAGGAGGAGGTGGTTTTTTTTTTTGGGGGGGGGGGGGCAATGGTAGCTAAGGAGCTCTCTAGGAACTTAACCTGATGAAGGAGATCAATAAAGAAAAACAGTAAAAATCACAAATAATATGTAAGTTTAAATAAAAATCTAACGGATTATGAAAGGTTATGAGTTATGACTTATAAAGCTTTAACGGATTACGAAGGGTCATAAGCTATGACTTATGAGGTGACAGTGGGGTGATAATGGTTGTTTTTTAAGACCGTCATATTTTTTCTTGGCTAATATAATAAGGGTCTAAAGACGAATCATTCATAATTGTTACATGAAAATTGTTTCAAAAGAACCGTCAGTTTTTTCACTAAATAAATGACGATTATTAACTGTAACAATTATTTTTGTATTTTCGTGAATTTCGCTTTGCAATTCATAATGGTACAATAATTAACTCTTACTTTTACGCGTTGTATATTCTCTCACAACCTCTGCCTCAACATTCATGACATTATAGTGATTAATTGTAATCATTATGTATTAAGCATTGTAAATTGTCAAATATGTAGTAATGACAAAATGTTGGGTATACCTGAAAAAATATTTTATGGTGTTGGATGCACCTTAACCCTACATATTTTATACATATAGATAGCTAGCATATTCCAAATTATTCATTTTCAATTTTTTCAAAACATGCATATTTTATTTTATGTATGTTTAATTATTTTCAGCTGACAAAAGATCGATTAATAATTAATAGGAAAATCTTGAAAGAACCAATCTCATTGAGCGGCAGCTAATTAACATTTAAGTGGGTGTATATTAGTTTCCCCTGTCGTTTAATTTACAAAAGTTTGGTCACTTAAGCATGGAGTCTCAAGTTCGAGTCTAGGTAACGCAAAAAATGCTTTTGAAGAAGTTATTTACAATTAGATCTGATAACACTTAAATATGATACTACCACATAGTTCATGAAAAAGATCAACTACCCAAAATTTTTGGTCCTTTTTATAAGACATCAACTACATTTAACTAACTTATTTATTACTATTTCCTATTATGCCTTTACTTTAACAAACTTTTTTAAATCTATCTTATTAAAGTAGGGATAAAGTTGGAAACTTTTATTAATTTTAGGCTCATTAATAACTTAACTTTCATTTTCTTGGTTTGTGAGAAAAAATAATTGATACCTTATAATAAGAACCAAAGGGAGTATTATTTTGCAGCTGATGGCGTTGTTCTGTCTTTATATACGGGTTTTGTTTATGTAAATATGCATTTTTTATTTTATTACTTTATAATATAGTGTTTGTGTTTTTAATTCTGGGAAATTTTGCCTTTTAGTTTGTAAAAGATAAATTTTCCTATTGGACAAAAAGTCTCAAAATTAAGATTACAGTAGGCATTATGGTTCAAAAAGATTTATAAAAGTACTCGTTAATTAAAAATTATCTACCAAATAAAAAGGTCCTTAATTAATTATATATATCCATCAATAGTTAAAAATAAAGCCTCTATATTGGTTGCACAAGGGATTTTTTTTTTTTATCAATGGACGATAATGGTTTTCAATACAAATGATCAAAATGAAGATTTTAAGAAATCCAAACACACAATTTTATATAAATAACTAATTTAACTAATATTTTTAATATCTACTTATTAATCATCTAGGTCCTACAGTGGATAATTGATATATGATTTTAATAATACTCATGTCATGGAAAAAAAGGAATCTAAAAGAACGATGGTGGTGACAAAAAAAAATGTCACTTTCGATTCACGATGACCGAGTTATGTACTGAGAGCGAGACTTTTGAATTATGCAAGAATTTGGAGGACTGATATATATGTGTGTGTGTGATTTTTCCGGGGACAACGTTGCAGCAGACAGTTTACTTTGTGTTATAGCATTATGGAAAAAGGGTGGAGAGGCTGAATCAGACTCAAAAGGGTCGCTATATTATAAAATGCGTGTCCATAGTTGAAAATGAAGCTAATTTTAAACTAAAACCATAGAAAACACATGATTCATTTCATCGTTGTTTTTTACAAGCCTTGTAGCTTTTGCTCTTTCACCCCATTTTCGGTGCACATGCACTGTTCTTATGCATGCACTTACTTGTCCATGTGTCTGTGTGTGTCTTCCCAACTTTAGCTTTAACTTGAAAAGTTACCGAACAATAATAATATAAGAAAATATATAGCTTCAGTCCACGAACATCGAATATTCGTAACATTAACTAATAATATATGTAGCTGTCAGCACAAGTCCTTTTTATATGAAAGTTTTAAGTTTTAACTTGGTCGTCTCCTTGTTACAAAGAAGCTGAAAATATGATCAAGTTACTATAGAGAATGAAGATTGATTAATAACATATGATGATAATTTACACAAAACCATTCATAAGTTAATTATATATTGTTACGACCCACAAATAAAATCTTTTAAGCCGCGTTAGATTGATTGCTCTTGATTATTGAAGTTAAAGTTGGCCAAAAGAAATAAATCAACTTATAATTTAAGAGTTAGCCAAAGCGTAATTAATTTTACTTTTCAAGCATTATGTTTGGATTTGCCAATAGATCGTTTATAGGTTTTTTGTCGTCAAGACAGGATTAATGTTGATTACATTTCTTTCTTCTTCTTCTTTTTTTTTTGGTCCAGAGAGTTAGTTTTATCCTCTCATTGTCATGCCAAACCTGGATAAAGGAAAAAATTGACACTAAATTAAACATTTGCAAGCTAAGTCTCTACATATAAATCATTAAGTGAAGGTTGATTAGTTGTCACTCTAAAAACTGGTAGATATTTTTTTTTTTTGTTTTCTGACAACTGTGATATTACCCTAAATATGGAATAAAGTTTGTAGTGTAATTTGTACTATAAATTTTATCCTATATTTATGATCAGAGGGAGTACATACATATTTTTAATGATGCTCCTGGATTCAAACACATTGAACAGGGAAACCGCATAGAAATTGAGAAATGAGAAAGACCATACACCTTAAGAGATTTTTTTTTTTTTTTTTTAATATCCACTCCTTCTGATCCATCATATAAATTACTTTCTAGAAGAACTTTGTGGTCTTATATACAAGTCGCTTTGTAAAAGTTTGTACAATATTAAGTGCTTTATTCCAAATATATCATTCTTATCTATTTCCAATAAGGGGACAGATCGGAGGGTGTATATTCTTTAAGTTTATAAATACTTATTAGAGGTGAATGAAGATAAAAATCGGAACAATTTTCAGAGTTTATTGATGTAGCTATTTTTCTTGGTTCTATGTTTAGTGAACTAGTTACAAGTGATTCGCTCTCTTTAGGCCATGATATATATAAGCCACTTTAATTTCAATCACCTCACCAAAATAAATAAAAAATAGTTAACTCATTAAGTTTATCTAAAATTGAAAAAAAGGTTCCACTTTTACCCCTATTATAAGGTTTTGAAAGAGATATATATAAAATAGATGATGAGTCACATTTAAACATTGATTATAGGATGAAATTGATAAATAAACATTAACTACTTTCTAATTGACTTATATTAAGAATTAAGAAATCTTTTTGAAAGGTGACTTGTATTACAGACGCGAAAGAGTCACACATGAGGTTAGATCAATAATAACATGAGAGATCTCTCAAAGTTAGATAGTAACAAAGGCATATGCGGTTGTTCCCATTCTTCATAGTCACAAAAACTACGTACCCCTTCACAACATGCCTCTTTGTTATGATAATGCTTCTGTTTTTCAATATGTATTGTGTGACCTAAATGTTATGATGTGACCATCCTAAAGATATGGAGCTGACCATGTTGTGACTCTATGTTTGTCTCTCCCTAAATATACACAGTGGCCTAAATAATCCACTTATGTTCCGATCATAATCCATAATGTCTAGCAAGTTGCAATATTGAATGTTTTCGTTAGTATATGGGTTAATAATTAATCATTAAATATGTGGATAAGTAACAGACCGAAGTGATCACCATTCCTTGCTGTTTTTGCTCCATATTCCAATGCTCCACAAAATATATACATTTGAGGTGTATATGTTTTAAAGGCGGCCTAGTACACAAGGCTCCTATCATGTGCAAGAGGAGGGATATATGACAAGGGACACAGAGAGAGGCTATTTCTAAGATTTATATATGTGATGCAATTAAATAATTAGTCCTTATATATTTTTATGGGTTAAAGTTCAATTTTATTGACAGGAATTTTCATCATAAGCAACTAGCACAATTAAATTTTGAAATGTGAAAATAGATACAATATTTTTTAAAATGAAGCAATTTTAGCAATTCTGTTAAATTGACTTGAATTTTGCCTCTTTGTCATGTGGCTCACTTGTTCTCTCTGTAGTTTTATAACGGAAGTTTGGGTTAGTGTAACATAATTGATAAAATTACATCATTTTTAAAAGATTGTATCTACTTTTGCATGTTTCAAAACTTAATTGTGTCACACACACACATGGTAATAAGCCTCATTATTAAAATTACACCTTAACCCTTTTTTATTAGTATTATATCTGTTTTATATATTTTACTGGTGAGCCATCAGAATCAAATTCAAGGGGGCTAATTGACTGATGATCTGATGAGCTAATTTCTTGTGGAGAAATAATTGTCTTGTTGACAATTTCTCAAGTAATTACTTTTGGTGTTAAATATGACAGACTCCTACTGTAGGACCCTATACCCGACAAACACACATGTAATGTTTTTTTGCCTCTTAACAATACAATAATCCCATCAATTCATCATCAACTAAGAAATATATATATATATATATATATATATATATATATATATATATATATTGTAGCCAATGTGATCAGAGAGTTGAGAGAGTAAGTACAAAGGGCAATTTGAAGTAGTTGGGTTGACAACCCTAATAGCCAAACACACATTAGTTATCCACAAGTGGCCCATCTTGTTGCTGTTACTATCTCCAAAGAAATGACAACCTTCCTCTCTAAAGTTGTCAATTAATTAAAATTCAAGAGTTTTATTTATAAAATGTGTGTGTGTGTACAACTGTTTCCCAGTATTTGAATATTATCACAAACCAGTTGACTTTGTAGCTACAATTATGATTGGAAAAATAGAAAATACATGTGCCAACTGTACTGAGTGATATATTTTGATTATTCCATCATGTTCCATTTATACAATGTGTGCGCGCGCGCGCATCATGTTGATATATATAGAAAAATGGAATGAGACTAATCTCTTTAGTATTATGGTCATGATGGATAAGTGCAACATGTGTTGCTTATGAAAAGTTTTGAAGAACTATAGTGGGAATTGTGACAAAGAGCTATATATCTGCCACCATTACAGAGAAAGAAATATTCAGCTGAGTGATCATTTTGGCTATATATAACCAATAAAATAAATCTTCCTATAACAAGATTAGCGTATGTGTGTATAGTTGAGTCACCTTTGTAATGTTTAAGGTCTAATTCTCTTCAAAATCCTAGTTGACTTGATGTCCTTTTTACTGATATTTCAATTCATAGAGTTTTCTTTTTCTCTTGATTGGTTTGTATATGGGCAATAAGGCCTTGTTATGTAAAAGCCCATCTAAGGTAGGTTTGGGCATTCCCATGCATGGTCGTAGGGTTGTACAAAAAAACCCATAGTTTGGTCTAACCCGGTCCAGGGTAACAAAAATCTGGTCCCAGATAATTTGACCAGATTGGACCGGACCGGACCAAATTGTTTGGGTTGGACTAGACTTCGGTCCAGAGGCTTAGACCTCTTGGACTAGTCTCTGACCCGATTTTTTTTTTTTAAAAAAAATCACCACTATATTTAGCCACCCACTGAAGTTTGGACTAATGTGCTTTTTAACTTAAAGGAATCACTTTTTATTACTTTTGGAAGTCAGGTGAAACTATAGTTAAAATTATCTCCCAATAAGACAAAATAAAAAAAAAAAACTGGCGAAATAAATTTTGGACCAAATTTAATTAATTACTTAATTAATGCAAACGCAAGCTGAATTATTCAGTTGCATGCTAGACATTTATTATTTGTACCGATATTAAAAGAAATAAAGAAAGAAATTTGAATATGACAAAATTTTATTTGAAGCTGAGTTATCGGATCTACTGAAAAAAGAGACATATCTGTGGGAAACAATTGAAGCCACAGATACATTATCAACGCCAACACACACACACTCTCTCTCTCTCTCTCTCCTCTTTTTATTTTTAGAGCTTTATTAAAGCTTGTGTTTGACATTATTCATGTTCTCTATCATTGGGAAGCCATATATCAATGCGAATAAATTTAGGTTTAATTAGTAAGAAGTTAGCTCATAACTATAAAGGTATGAGTTCAAATCTCGTGGCCAATGTGAAAACTATCTCGTGGCCAATGTAAAAACTTTATTAGTAGACAATTTATATAACTATCTATGTAAATGTTGTTTCAGCTCGGAGATATGCCTATTTACCTCTTAAGACCCAAATCACCTAAACTTTAATTTGTGTAAAAAAAGTCATATAAAAATGTTATATAGATATGAAGTAACAATTCAACTCATCTAAATTTTTTGTTATATGAAAAAAGAAAAGCATATGATGAATCATCATGGGCATGAAGTAACAGTTTGATCATACTCTTATCTTCTGGATCCCAAAATCAGAACTTTTATCTGCTTATATCTTCAAGCTTCGATCTTCTGGCATCCTCAACTTTCTTCTGCTACACTCATTCCTGCCTTATACAAATTAGTGTAAAGCTTGATTTCTATATTTAACACTTATAAACATTTTTCATATTTTACATCCATCATTAAATTTTGCCATATAGCTTATCATCTAAGTACGTATTTCTATATTTCATCTAGGGTTTTATACCAAATGCTTGAGTCCCTGTTTAATTATCTTATACTTTATTTATGCTATACACAATTAAGGTTCTCAACTTCTCTCATATTTATGATAAAAATGAATTTTTTTTAATATATGTAATGATTAAAAGAGAAAATGATCAGTTTATGGAACAGATTAAACATTAGAAAGAAAGGGGAAGAAAGCGAAAAAAAGGACCTATTGCTGATGAACAGGTATCCTGATTTTTGATACCCAGAAGAACAACCTAGGACCATTCCCTTTATTTTGGGACCTCAATATATACTGCTTCTTTGGAAATGGTCACCCAAATCATCACCCAAATCTTGACATTCTCACCAGCTATGTGGATTCTTTATATTCACACACACACACACACACACACATATATGGGAAAGAAATGGTTATTATGTAAACATTAAATATAGACCCCATACACAATCACTTCTTGTGGAACGGTTAGTAACATTAATGAAATTGGAAAGAACAAGTTAGGACCATGGCCGCCACTACAGGGAATAGCTTACAATAATTGACTCCAACCTTGTGTATGGCTAATATCACTTTATGCTCTCGTGGCTGAAACCAGTATTTGCATTTAATTAGAATAATTTATTTAATTACAAGATCGCTTTCTTCTTTCAAAAAAGCTAGTGTTATTAATTACCTTGTGAATCCTTTAATTTCTCTAATCCTAGCTTAATAGAGTGTTAGAAAACACATAATTCAAAATCAAATAATAAAATTCAAAACTTTTGTTGTTTGTGTTTTAGCTGTTTAATCTAAGTGAAGATGCATATGTTTTATGCCAATCAATCAAATGTTTGGAAATAGAATGTACCAGCTTATTTATCTCTTTCATTGGTCAATTAATTAAGAAGATGTTTCAACCTTTGACCAATATAATCAGCTGGCAAACACAATGAGAGAGTTTTAGAAGGGGCTCATTGATGATGATGATGATGAGTAGAGTCCAACAAAGCATGCGGAAACAAACAATGTTGCTCTGAACAAACGTACGAGATCCCAATTCCTAATATCTCAGAACCCAACAAAATACTACTATAATGTTTCTATATATGACTAAGGCACAGTACAGTCCACCACTTTTTCTTCTCGTCTCTGGGCGGATTCTTTCCAGCTTTTGCAGATTTCGTCAGTCGTGCAATCAATTTGATTTTCAGTTTTTGGAGAAGCTACTGGGAGTGAGTTCACAATTGGAAAGCAAAAGGATATTTTAGTGATAATTTCTAGCTCAGTGTCTTTTATCTGAGAAAACTTTTCTACGAATTCTCATAGAAGGGGAAAAAAAAAAGGGACTTGGCCGGTAGGGTTAAAAATTCTGCGCTGTCTTTCTCTACTCGCAAATAATTGTTTGAAGGGACCCTTCCCTTCCTCTTCGTTATTCATTCACCCAAACATATCCTTAGTATCAGACCAAAACTCAGATTAAAAATTACAGGGTAAAGTTTCAAGTTGCACTAGAAAAGATAGATGATCTTATCGTTATTCATCTTCTGCATTACACAGGATAAAGTTCACTACAGAAGCTCATGTACTTGGGACTTGCAGTTTTAATGAATTCAAAATATTCTTATGTAGAGATAAAGAGTAAATTTTGTTTGACACAGTCCACTAAGTGAATTGACCAATAAGAATATACTATTACTTATCTCCTTCCTTCTCTCTCTTCACCCCCGTCATGATTCTCTTGTTTTTTTCTTCCTATATATATGACTGAATTACAGATATTCAAGATATTATCTCTTTTCCTTTTCATCTTTATTTTGTTCCTCATAGGCTCCTAGCTGTCAGCATATATAAAGGGCAAAATTTCACTCCACCCCTCTAAAAGCCATTTAATATCAAACGACTCTAAAAACTTTCTGAAATGTGACTGCATTCTCTAGGGCTAATTTGAAATAAAAAATTATGGATGAAAAAACAATAATTCCTTTACCGTACAAGTCAAATATGATTATTTACAAGAAATGTATGTGAATTTACAAGTCGAATATACTTATTTAGAAGATAAATAAATGAAATTACAAGATCATCTCAGTCAAGTATAAGATAAGAAGCATATTCATAAAAATAAATATTATTTACTAGACACATAAAAGAATTTACAAGTTAAATATGCGTATCTACATCACACCTGAGAATTTAAAAAACCATCTCGGCCATGAATAAGACATGGGTATAAATGTCTTTTCAGCCAAAAAAAACTTAATTTCAATTTAGACCAAGGTGCAGTAAAGTTTCAGAAAAATTTGGAAGTTATTTGATATTAAATGTTTACAGTGGGGGTCAAGTGAAATTTTCCCTCTATAAAACCATTTATAAACCTAAACCTGATGCTCATCATTTAAACTATTTTCTCACAAAGCTAATCAGTTTTTTCTTGTCCACAATGAAGCTAAGGGGGAAAACACCTTTGTCGGTAATGAGAAAGAAAAGGAAGGCAGAGTGGGGAAAAAAATAAAAATAAAAATATGTGAAATTTGGAACCAGATTCATTTGAAAAAACTGATTCTGCTCTCTGGCTGTACATTGTCCTGCTTGGTTTTTCGTGGTTCCAAAGCAGACAGAGTAGCCACAAGTGCTTTCCAACTTTAATTTTGGCTATTCAGATTCCTTCACTAGCTTCATCCAACTATCTCCTTAACCATTTATATAAGCACACACCACCTTCTTCACCATTTTCCTTCACAAGCAATCTCTGAAACCATTTTCTTCTCATTCATCTTCACTTCTGAAACAATATCTATATAGTTATGGCTTCAAGCTCTCAGAGCAAAAAGAGGGACTGTGATTCCTCATCATGGACACCTAAACAGAACAAGAGGTTTGAGAAGGCTCTTGCAAAATACGACAAGGACACTCCTGATCGATGGCAGAATGTGGCTAAAGAGGTTGAAGGAAAATCAGCTGAGGAAGTTAAGACACACTATGAAATCCTCTTAGAGGATCTAAGACACATTGAGTCTGGTCATGTTCCCATCCCAAACTACAAATCCAGTACTGGTACCACCGCCAATGATGTTGTTGAAAAAGATAGGTAATTAATTAATGTTCACTCACAAAGCCTTTGTTTTTGCATGCATGTGCTTGCTTGCTTAGCTTCTTCTATTGTTAGAGTTATTATAGGGACAGGTTCAACGTTGGAGTTAAAAACTAGAACAAATAATGCAGAGACTAAACTGAATTAAGAAAAAAAACCAAGTTTGATTTGTTCATTTGTTGAAGTTAAATTACGTGCATGAGAGTTGAGACTTTGCACGGTCATGACTTATTACTGGTTTTGGCTCACAGGCTTATGAAGTATCGTCAGCTGAATTGAAGGGAATCGATCATCTGCTCCTTAGCATATATATAGGTGCTTCTGCATGATGACTCAATAATTAATAGATATATATATATATATATATATATATATATATATATATATATATATATATATATATATTATCGCTGTGTGTCTCTTCACTCTCTTCTCCTTTCCGTAATTGCCACTGTCATTGAGATCGTTGTAATGAATAATCGTATTCTCATACGTGTGTGTGTCTATATATATATTCGTTGGTTGTGAATTATGATGACAGTATATTGTATTATTTGTGAATAAGCAGCTGCAGCCTGCAACAAGAGGGAGAAAAAGAAAAGTTGGGAGAGTATCATTAGAAAAGCTAAAGCTATATAGCGGATAATATTCTTGCTATGGTATTTCAATATAATATATATCGCTGATCATGACAAACTTTCTGTTGCGAAACCTTTTTCAAACTCGAAACATAGGCCACATGCACACAATTAAAGCTATCCGATAAATAGACATATACATAAACACACAAATATTAATATACTCCCTCCGGTCTATTAAGATATATTTAAAGAGTTGGTATTTATCTTAAATATTAGACATATTTTCTATATTTATCAATTTTTTCTTAATTTACCTATGTTGATACTCTCAACTTAATTAAGGAGTAGATGGAATAATGAGTAAATTAAAAAAGATGATTAGGGTGTTTTAAAAAATGTATGTCATCTTAACAAACTTCATTAATCTAATCAACTTAGATTAATAGTAATATGTCTTATATTAAAAACGGAAGGGAGTATATATCTACATATATTCTAAATGAGGACGTTAATTATCACGCTTGTCTTGTGACACTACTCTATTAATCATGCACCAACGTAACGTTATTATAAATGCGAATAACGATTAACCAAGCTTTGACATGGTTCAGAATAAGAATGTCCCACGACATACCATGTAAAATAGATTTGAGATTATGGCTAACCTGTCCGGTTATGGTTTTCATGAGAACACTAACTGCTCAGTTTTCTCACTGTTATCACAAGTGGGTTGAGATTACAGTTTTTGGCAAATAAGATTAAATTTTGGTTGATATATCAAGCTTAAAGTTGGGACACTATGGGCTTGTTTAGGATATCGGTGAACAAAATAACTTATGGAAAAAGTCCAATTAGATAAAAATCAGATTGTGAAATATGATTTATGTTTGAATTGATGATTGCATAAGTAGTTTTTGGGTATAAATTAGATTGTGAAACTTGTTTGGAATAGTTTGTGGATAAGTGACTTTTAAGATAATTATAAGAGAAAACTTAAAATAAAAATTACCAAAATTTTGAAAAATGCTAAATTACAAAATTTGCAATGTTTTATAAAAATTACAAAATTTTTATATAAATTTGCACAGTGTTTTATTTAAACCAGGATTAGTCACAAAAACTAGCTTATCTCTGTTTCAGCTTATAGATCCTTAAGTATTTATAAGCTCGATTACAGTTTTTTTTTATCCAAACACAAAATTTATAAAAAAAAATAAAAAATCATAAGCCTGATTGAGTCTTCTATAAACTATACCAAATAAGCTCTATATATACTTGGGATTGGGGGCTTTCCAACAATTGGGGCTAAGAAATAAGATGATCTCCAAATTTCATTTCAAACCCAAAACCTCAGGGCAACTTGTTAATGGGTCCAAGTAAGTCCACCCAACATTGGCATCTACACAATTTCTACCTCAAACATGAGTTGATCGCCGTCGACCACGTAAACACAGGGACCAGTTTTGGGGTTCATCTCTTTGATAAACACTCAAAACTCATAATATCTAAACCGGATAGAATTAATTTTCTTCTCATCATTTAAAAAAGAATCATCCCAAGGCTTATAGAATTTAAAATAAAGATAATCATTAAAAAAATGATTTTTTTTAATTCAAAAATCATCAGTTGAAAATTATTAAATCTTGGAGGTCCAGATCTAATGAATCTGGGGTTGTCCCGATCTAATAAGTTTTGGGTCACTTCAATGACCATACTCCCCTATTAGCCTCACATACATGTGGGCTTTTGATTTGGGTTTCTCCGTTGAGTTCAACCTTCTCCGGTGATCTCCGGCATAGTCCTTGGCCGTCCCAAATACTCAAGCTTTTCGCCCCCATCTCCATCTCATTTAATGGTCTAATATCAATGGCTATTGAGTTCGTGCTAGGAATAATGTTTTCAAGTGTGCATTAATTTGATCAATAAAATCTCTGGAAGCCACCACCATTTTATATCCATAATAACAATTTTAACAGGGTCACTTGAAAGTTGAAACGCACACACGAGGAGGAACCAGCTGACAAGATGTCTTTCCCAAAGCTAAGCTCATTTTTCACTGTGTTTTAAAAATATTAGTTAAATATGTGAAGTATTTGTAAAACTTTTCAAATATGTCTGACAAAAGAATAATACTACAACTCCAATAATTATAATGGATTAATTACTTATAAAGTTTAATGGTATGTAAGGGCAAAATAGTAAAACAAGTATTAAATAATATACACTCTATGTATTACCATTTTGGTTTTATTTATAAGTTTAAATTACATAATTTTCATATGGCAATGAGAGTTAGTTAATTCAATATATGGATAAAATTGATAAATTTTTTCAATTCTACCCTTATTTATGAATGAGTATTTTTCACTTTTTTTTCTTCTCTCTAACTTTAATAAAGGCATAATTGTAATACTCTGATTTATTACTCTAAAAATTGACTTATAACAAGAATAAAATAAATTTATAAATAAGACAAGGATGATAGTAGATTGGTGGACTTATATTTCAGGAAAAGTTTAGTTGGGCGAAAATGACACCGTGACGAATGAGTACATTTAACGCTTATACACGGAGTGGTAAATGTCTATTCTTCTCTCTTAATTGTCAGTCATAGATTCATATTACATATTAAGGGATTCTGATATGCATTCACTACTTAAAATAAATTATAAATATTGGATCCTTTTTTTATGAATGTAGAGATGATGCTTGTTGCGCATATCATTTTACTTTTTTACTCCCGGCTGTTTCAATCCCTTGGCCTGAAACTGAAACTCCCGGCCGGCTGGGCCGGCTGATGGCGATCGACTGAGGAGGCCAGAAGGGGGAAGGGAAGGGAGAATGCGGGAGAGGACGGAGTTAAAATTTGAAAACAAAAGGACGCTCCAACATCACCAAGTGACCTGCGTTCTCTATGACATATGCAGGTCTGCTTTCTCCCCTAATTCCCTGCATACATCAACAAATCTGAAGCATCACTCTTTATTATCAGCTAAACACTACTTTTACAAATACTCTCTATATATACACACCATATTAATTCTGAAATATCAACGTGCATGTAATTAATAGGACAACAGATTAACAGCAGCTAGGAAAGAGAATAGAAGCGACGTACGTTTTCAAGTTTTTGGCAACTTCCAAGTCGAATATCCTGTCCTTTGCTCCCCATATCAGATGTATTTTCTGTTACCCAAGCTCGCTCCTCAACATGAATACAACAACCAAATACATATTCTTCTGCTAATTTTTAGCTAACACTAGCCACTTAATCGTACTTGTAGTATTATATATATATGACAAGTTTAAGGACAAATTTTATTTGGACTGCGTTAAAATAAAATTTGATTTAGAGTAAGTATCAATTTAAATTACACACACACACTTACTCCTTCTCATCATCAAAGTACATGATTTTAATTCAAATATTTAAATGTAATAATAAATGTGATTTATATTTTGATAGATTGGGAAAAAAAATAGTTTGACATAAACTTATACATATGATGTATTAAAAACTCAATTTTAGTTCCTTCAGGAATATCTGATAAAAAGTCTATTTTAAAATAGCCAAAAACAAGAAAAAATTGCTCTATTTTTAATGTGGCTTTTTGGGCAAAAAAGTCATTTTGGCTAAACGCTGATATGAACATGATATTTAACCTCGGGCTAGATTTAGGGCATTATAAATTACATAGTAGTCCGTTATCTCCAATCTTAAATATAAGATGACTTTGTTTGAATAGATTAAGAAAGTTAAATAAGTTAGTTAATCATATCATATATTATATATTTATATATTATATATCATTTTATTAGTCAAATTAATTAGTTTAAAGAAAAAATATAAACAAAAATTTCTCTAATAATTTAATCATCTCCTCTTAAAAAAAATCGACTAAGAGGGAGCTGTATATAATCTACCTGGGGATGCTTGAGGATTGCTGAATTTATATTCTTCACAAGTGCCGCCAAAGGTTCCTCTTTCTTCCTTCGGTTGACGCAAATAAATTCCTGCCAAAAACATTGACTCTGTTTCAAAATTTAGAGTGAACTTTACTAACTACGGACATACTGAGAAATCTGTTGGTTAAAATACTAGGAGTGGAGGGGGGCTCGGTATGAAACACATTAGATAGCAGAATCGTGCTTTCATGATGAAACTTGGCTGGGGCTTAGTGAATGATCAAGACTCCCTATGGGTTAAAGTCATCCGAGGAGAGTATGGATGTGGAAATGATCTCATTCCTCAAATCCATCCACTCAAAGCAGGCTCAAATACTTGGAGTGGAATTAAGAATAATTGGTCCAACGTTCAAGAGGGGATTCAGTTAGTGAGAAATGACGATGGCAAGAAGAAAGTTAGATGGAAGTGGGAGAAGAGTGGTTATTTTACAGTGCGCTCGGCTTACCGTGGCCTCACTCCATATTTGGAAGCTTAAGATACCTAGTGTACGTGATAAACCAAAGATACTGAGTACGAGAGAGTAAAGTATGAAAGAGAAGAGTGAATTGCATATTCTGAAGTGTATGTGTACAGATATATAGAACTCTGATGTCACTCTTAGAATGAATCAGGTGGTTATAACTTACTAACTAAAGCATAACCACTTTACATTATATACTCTAACATTCGCCCTCAAACTTATAGCTACCCTTTCGATCTCCCTTTTAAACCCAAATGGCGTTAAAAATCAGAAAACAAAATCTGAGAGAGGGCCTTAGTCAAGCCATCTGCAACCTGATCATGACTGGGGATGTGCTGCACTAGGAAAATTCCTTGTTAATAGCTTTTTCTCTGACAAAGTGGAGATCAAGCTCGATATGCATTGTAATAGGATTGGCTGTAAGCGTAACTGTGCTTAAATTGTCACACAATACTCGAGCTGGACCTGAAAGAGCAACATGAAGCTCCTGCAGAAGTGATTTTAGCCATAAAACTTCAATCACAAGTAATGCCATGCTTCGGTATTCTGATTCTATGCAAGACTTGGCAACCGTGATTTGCTCCTTAGACGACCGGGCTATCAAATTAGAACCAAAATAGATACAGAAGCCTGTGGTACTGCGGAACCAGATTATTTAATACCTATCTAAAGGATAGGCACTGAGAGCTTGTTCGATTTGTACCGTCTAGATCAGATTTAAATGATCCAGATTTTATTTTTGTTACTTTTTATTTTTTGAAAAAAAAACTATTTTAGTATATAAAAAACTTAAAATAAAGATAATCTCTCAACTAATATGTTTAAAAAATAATATTTTTTTTACTCAAAAATCACTAATTTTAAAAAATAAAATATGAACTGTCCAGATCTGATTTGAATGATCTAGATTGGATGAGCTCTTGGTGCTATCAAAAGGATAGGCACCGGGTTCTGTGGTACTGTGCCTGTCATTGCAAATGCCCAGTCAACATCACAAAAGGCAGCAATTTGCCTGGGACATCTAAAGTACCAGCTAGGTATCTTAGGATGCGCTTGACAGCCTTCCAATGAGAATTAGGAGGATGATGAATAAACTGGGATATTTCGATTATTAATTAAGTCGGTGTTTCATAGAAGAGAACCTTATCGAGAAAAGCCCGATTTGCCTTAGTCTTTGAAATACATAATACTATTTTCTAAAATATATAGGGACTCATATGTTGAATGGTTAAAATACAGGCGATGGGTTGAATATTGTAAACTCGGGTACTGAGTTAGAATCGAATCAGCAAAACTATTGAAATTGAGTTATACAGGGTTAAAGCTAGCTTAGTCGTCCGCCTCGACCACATGGCCCTCTTTCTTAACCCTGACCATAAGTTTTAAAGTAAAAGCATGGTTTCCATACATCTCAATTTAAAATAATTCCAGAAACTTGGATCTATCGTGAATAAAACAGGAACGCAACAAGAAAATAAGAATTAAGACTTTAAGAGAATGTTTCTTAAAGTTCATGATCCTTGGATGGTGCATGTGGTGATCACTCTTAATTAATCAATCATTCATGTTTTCTTACCTTTAAGAATTCTCGAAGGAAGAATGTAGGGTACGGAATACGTTTGTTAATGCCAACGTCGAACAACACTCTAACTCCATCCGCTGTACGAGGAAGCAAAAAGAACCCTCCGATCTTCTGAAGCGCCGGACGACTAAACGATTCCCCCAACTCCGTGGTTGACCCACTCACCACCACCGATTCCACCATGTCACTATCATCTCAGCCATCTTGAAACCTACGAGCCCTCCATAACTGAACCCTACCACACACCACTTCTCTACAACTCCCAGCTTCTTCAACCCCTCCGCCACGCACTCCGCCTGGAACTCCGGCGACCGCTCCGGCCTCTCCGTTGTTGACTCTCCGAAGAACACTAAATCTGGGACATACACGGCGTATTTTCTTGCCAACGCCAGAACTTGGAACTGCCACGTCAGGATTCCGTCGGCCGCGAAGCCGTGAAGGACAACGACGGCCAGCCTTTTGTTCTGTGGTTTGGAAGGAACCCAAAAGTTGATGACCGTTCCTTGCTGATCGATTTCCACCTTTTGAGGTCTCATACCTACCATCTTCATCACCATGCCTAGCAGAGCTCTGACCACGACTATAAGGCCCGTTTGGGAGTTGATTTTGGAAAATTGATGGGGGAATTTAGGAGGTAGAAATAGATTTTAGATGATAGATTTGAAGAATATGACTTTTACAAAATAGCATTTAGAAAAAAATGATAATATTTCGATATTATTATCAGAACAACTTTTTGAGGGTTAAATTTACCAAAAACGACATTAGCTTTTGGTAAAATTACATATAAATGATAAAGTTGTATTTTAAATATTATAAACATTAAATTTGATAACAAATACCAACAATTTCATAAAATTGTTAGAAAAAAAATATTTCTATCATTAATAAATCATGTAACATGATAAAAATTAGATTTAACATTTATATTAATAAATTGTATAAATAAAAAAATTTTAACATATAAAAATTAATTAATTAATCAATCAACTTTTGGCATAACTTGATTATTAATTGTTAGTTAATTACCAAAGGCCTATAGCTATTCTTATTTACGTATATCAATTATATGCATTCAAAAATCTTGTTTTATTATATATTGCTTCTATATATGGAACTTCTTTTATTTTTCTCACACCTTCCTTTATATTTTGTGATACGTACTTTATAAAAAAACAAGGATATATAATTCACCTCAACTTCCATTGGTAGCCATGCAAGAGGATATATAAGTTAAAAAAAATTACTTTTCAAGAGTGAATTGAAGTAACATCTTACCACTAACTAGAATACAGTTCACATAGTAGGGATACAAATACATTTCACATAGTTTAAATAATAGAGTATGTCAAACTAGGCAAACAATACATGACTATTGGTTTTGTATATAATAATTGATCTGATCTTTAATGGAATCACGAAGAGAAGCCATGTGAGATGAAGATGGTAATGATGAAGGTATTAATTATCTTCCAGATCATCATCATCGTCA
Source organism: Acacia confusa (assembly GCA_037074495.1). NCBI lineage: Eukaryota > Viridiplantae > Streptophyta > Magnoliopsida > Fabales > Fabaceae > Acacia > Acacia confusa. The sequence goes on along the minus strand of CM073502.1, from coordinate 36,120,704 downwards.
GAACACAAAATATCCTCTCGTTCACCTTGTTGGAAGTCAGGATTGGAAACAGAGGCTCTTCTAATGAAATTGTGCATGGCCATCGTACAACAAACAATTTGAACCTGTGTCGGAAAGCTGTAGCCAGACATACTCTGTAAAATTTGAAATTATTTCTTCCAAACTCCAAAAGTTCTTTCTATTGTTGACCTAAGACTTGAATGCAAGTAATTGAAAGATTCATTGGCATTTTCAAGTGTAGAAGATCTCTGAAATTCAGGGAGATGGTAACGCATAGATTTGTACGGCCCAAGGTATCCACTTGGTGTCGCATACGCAGAATCCACCAAATAATATTTACCTGTATGAAAAAAAGTGATTAATTTCAATACCTAGGTTTATAGTTATAAATAATTAAATTGTAGGAATAATAAACATACCAGTAGGTGGATGGGGAAAATTCATGGAAGGAGTTGTGACGGCATGATAAAAAACGCGAGCATCATGTGCTGTGCCTTCCCATCCAGCCAATACAAAAATGAAGCACATGTCCCAATCACAAACTGCCATAACATTTTGTGATGGAAACCCTTTTCTTCCAATATATTTTGTTCTTTCTATTGAGTCCACCCATGCCGGAATATGTGTGCCATCAATTGCTCCAATAGCATTTTTAAAGAAAGGCCAGTACCGATCACTATGCAATATCTTTGAGTGAATGTTCTGGAATGATGGATCTTGTGGTTTGAGGTTGGACATTGCGAGCCTACAACATGCCTTTAAGACAGCATGAAAAGCCCTATGAATTGTTTCTCCCGAACGCTGAAATCTTTCTTGTTGCAGCCTATTCCCTGCCGCATGTCCAACAGTGTTCAAAAAAAATTCCAATCATTTCATGTATCCCCATGCCTCTAGTTTCAGTCAAACCATGACATTGCAACTCAAAGCAAAATTCTTGAAACACAGAAAGCTCTATTCTAAACATTTCATAACAACGAATAGAATTACCCCCTAAAATATCATTTACCCATGCAGCACCCATATAATCACTGGTGTGTCGCGGTTCCTTACACAAATATAACTGAGCATATGCACCAACACATGCTGCAATTTTTCGAACCCTATTTCTCCACCGTTTAGCCTTCTCTGCAATTATTTCCAATTCATTTTCCATATTTGCAAATACCTGTACACGTATACATTAAATTTAAAAATTGTAATATTCATTCATAGTCATGCATATTGTTTCAATAAACATCTAATCCTTAAGCAATAACATAAAAATAGTCATTCAAAGTCATGCGAAGTAGTTGTTCAGGGCATATATAGTAGTGACTCCCTACATCATTCTAAAATACTTGTTCAAGGTATATAACCATCATACTACAAACATTGTTATAGACTGTCATGGATTATGTCGAGCACATTCCCGCCTCAAAATTCCAACTAGCTGCTTCCTCATCCCCTTCATTGAATTATACAATTCCCTTAAAGGCGGGTTGTTCATAAGGAGGATTGCACATTGAGCATGAAATTCCTCATCAGCCACAACTTCTTCAAGTTGATTAAGGTGGTTCATGACTCCAGATTTTGATATATCATAAGCATGTGAAGCCATTATATCCGAACGTTGTGTGTCATGGTGTGCTTCAAAATCATCCAAATCAACTATCTTGCTTAGACAATCAGCTATTTTTAATGAGGCGGACATTTTCTTCTTCTTCCCATCACCCCTCCTCATCACCCCCAATGAGGCTGTTGTTCCATAACCACGCTTATTTTGTCTTGACTACTGCTTGCCTTCCCTTTCCCTTTGTTAGTGTTGCCTACACTACCACCTCCAGAAGTACTAGTTAAATTGACTGTATTCATATCCCCACTTAGGCCAGTTGTTGGCTCTAACACTTCATCGCTATCTCCAGACCCTTCTTGTAGATCATATTCAGGAGTAGGTGCGTTAAGATGTGGGAGTACTCCGGATGATGGGGCCCAATTCTCTGGTCCAGTGGCCGCAACAGTTGAAAACAATTGGGTCATTTCTTCTTGGAATTGGAGTCCCTGGTCTCTGAATTTCTCATAGCCACTAACTTCCTGTACATTTACCAAGAAATATATTATATAAGTTATAGAACCCCAATCCATTGAAATAACTATTTAACATTATAAAAAGAACCTTACTTACCCCAATCTTCCTCTCCCACCAATCATCATCGGCCAAAATGGTTTTCTTCTCATGATCTCATCCAATGCCTGTTTCTTTTAACAACCTATCCCAACACTGCCACTTTCTTCGAAGGGAATCATACTTGTTTTTCAACTTGCCTTTGTCATACGCTTTCCCAGTTTGTAGCAAAAAGTGCTCGCAAATTTCTTTCCATCCTTCCTTGCTAAAGCTTGTGGTTTTCCTTCTTCCTTTTCGTACTTGTATTGTGCACAAATCAATTAACACTTTCATGCTTTGTGTGTCCCAATTGGCTTTCTTACTCATTCTACTGAAACTTATTACAAACCACCAAACTCATCACAAACAACCAAACTCATTACAATTCATTATGGAAATGCTAATGATAAGGCAAGCATTAACCACTAAGTAATACAGACTAAGCAATACAGACATCTAATATGGGTGTGTGTGTGACATGTTTGCTTGACCTTGTGATGAAAACAATGTATTCGGTTGAGGCCTGTGTCTCTCAGCACCTCAGTGATAAAAAATGAAGTCGTGTGGAACTAAAATATCTGAGCAAGCAAAATCTCCAAGTTTATCAAGCGATTACAGGTATAAACTCAGATCATTCATGAAGCAATTAGATGGTATAAAAATTGCAGCAAAAACAAATGGAAAAATCAAAGAAGCCATTTTATGAGATCAAGAGATGAAGCCAAAACATGAGAAGCCAGAGCAGGTAGATCATATAACAGTGGGGAAAAGCAGGTAGATGAGAAGCCATTTAAGTGGCAGCTCTGGACCTACCATATAATTACCATAAATGCTTGTTGTTTTCATAATCCAAATCTCAACTAGATAACAGTGGGAAAAATTATTTGGGCTAAGCATAATGAAATTCAGACAGTCAATATAAAGAGTGTAGGAGCAGATGTGGAGGTTTGAGCTCATTTATATCCTTATTTTGTTGTCTAATATGTGAGCAACAAATGGAGAGTTCTTTTACTCAGGGGAAAGAAGGGGGAAAAAGGCTGAAGATGAGTTACCTCAGTGAAGATGTAGCAGCAGGGGAGTATTTGAAGGAGGAGGATGAAGCTGAGTTAAGACGACGGATCTCCCAGGAACCCACTGGCGAAGATCATGGCTGGAATCAAACAAAAATAAACATTTCATACACAAAAATTTCCAGATTCGACCGAGACAAAAACATGCAACTTAAAACTGGTAAGGATGGAAAAAATTTGCCAAATAACAGGACAAAACGGAATCATAGATCTTGGAAATGATTTCTTACCTTAAAAAACCCCACTACTTCAGCTCACCTTTCCGGATCCACCGAAGATCCAACTTTAGAAATGGAAGCCGAAAAAGTTGCAGAGAACGAAGAACTCGACGAGATCAGAGACAAGACGAGACCACACACCGGAGAAGCACCTCGACGATGAAGATGAGAAGAGAGGATGACGATTAGCAGAGAAGGAGTCACGGATCTGAAGAGAAGGAGAATCACAAATCTGGATCTGTGGGAGGAAGAAGACGCGATGCAGGAGAGTCACGGGATGGCTCAGGAGAGAGAAAGAAAAGCTGCCTCTAACGGATATAATTGGAGGGCATTTTTGGGTTTTTGCTTTCAGGTGGGTCCCACTTCTACAAAGACACTCTGAAAATTGAAAAAAAGTTGGTTTTTGGAAAACCTAGGTTTTGAAGCCAAAACCTAAGTTTTGGATTCAGAATTGATTTTGGAAAAAAGTGAGGTGTTTGTTAAATTTTTTTCAAAACCTAGATTTTGTTTTCAAAACCTAGGTTTTGGTATTTGCCAAACACCCTCTAATACTGATCCCCATGTCGATCTGTAATAGCTTCTCCCAAGAAGAAGGATGCTATGGCCTATGGCTTTGAAAGAGATATGAAGAACAAAGTAATTAATGTGTTCTTTCATTTGTAGCTATAAAAAAAAAAAAAAAAAAAAAAAAAAAAAAAAAATTCTCCTATCATATACTTAACCCATGTACTTACTATATTGATCACGATTAAAAAATACTCTTAAAGACTTTAATCAATATTTCAAATGAGTATATAATACTTACCTTGTTTGTTTTTCATGATTGATAAAATGGGTTATTTAAAATAAATTAAAAAGGTGATCCTACTTTTGCCCCACTAAAATTTTCGCTCCAAAAAAAAAATCTCCAAGTCAGCCCCCTCCTTTAAGAATTGTGTGTCTTCTTATAAAATAATTACTGGACTCGAGAGATGGCGCATATGTAATTAATGGAAGAGGGGATACGCTTCCCAATGGCTCACTCCATATTAATTGAGTGTTTGAATTTTGAAAAGCCCAGAAGTCTGACAATTTTTCGTAGATCGAGATAAAAAATATTTTAGATTTATTTTTTCTAATTTTTATTAGAAGACATCAATTTTCACAAATATATTAAAAAGGTAAAGTTAATAAAGATGTTTAAAATTTAAGTAATTTTTAATATTACACCCTCTTAATTACATTAAACTCTAATATCATAATAATTATTACTCTCACTATTATCCTTATTAATTAGAAGTATATATGAAAAAAAATAATTAATACTCTTTAAAAATATGTAAGTGACTAATAAAAAAGATCAAATATACTTATTAGATAGTCTTTTATAATAAATATTAAAGAGATTTTATTAAAACGAGTATGTTATAAATTTTAAAAGCTATCAGTATATTTTAAAAACTAAACCAAACAAAAACTAATATTCTCCGTATGATTTTTTTCCTCATCCCTTCCCTCAATCATCAATCAACTCTCAACCGATTATAAGTACACATTAATATTCTCGGTTTCTTTCATCTACCAAATTATATATTATGTATTATTAGATTATATATTAGTTTATTAATTAAACTAATTAGTGTGAAGAAAAAAATAAAAATAAAAATACTTTAAAGTAATTTAATTAGCTTCTTTAATTTCTCCAAAAAAGTTAACTATGTCATATAATTAGGACTAGAGAGAGTACTTGATTAAGATCTTAACAATCTAAATTTATCATATTATAAAATTACTATTATAATTTTACTTTAAAAATATACAAGATGCAAAATAAATTTAAATTGTTAAAATTACTTTGTATCTTTTATATAAAATTATAATAATATTTTTATAATATAATGAATATTGACTATTGAAATCTTAATCTAATAATAATAATAATAATAAAAAGACTATTGGAGAGAAACCAAATCCTCCCCAGTACGAATACTCCGTGATTATTTTCCTTGTCCCTCGACTCAATCATCAATCAACTGTCCACTATATTTTAGGATTATTCCAAAAACAAATCAACTCTCAACAATTAGCTGTCACCCATAAATACTTTTTTTGGGAAAAAAAAAATTTGATTTCCATCCCTAAATAATATGATGCTAGGTATTACTTCATTCCTTCACAGAGCACTACTTTCTAGTCTTAATCTTTTTATTATTATTATTATCATCATCGGGTATCTGGTTTCTGATTGACTTTCCCAATATAAAAATTTTATCTTCAGCTAGAATTTAAGAGGTAAAGAGATCTAATGGGACCTTACATAATTAGACAAACCCTATAAAGACTCGATAGTTTTAAAGAATATTAAATATTATTTTTCAGAATTCTCATACGAGAAATTAATACTATTGTAGTCATCCTGTTATATTTATAAGAGATTTTCAATATGTTTTATTAGAATTAAAGAAACTTTCTAATCAAAAAAAAAAAAAAGAATTAAAGAAACTTTCTCATTAACTCTGCTTTTTAAATTTAACAACTTTAACTTTATCTCTATTTAATCTCTAAAATGTTTTAATAACAAGTTTTAATGTAAGAAATGACAACACTTAACTTATTTTAGAGACTTCTTGACAATGGAGTCCCTTTCATAAAACTTTATAGTAATTCTTCCAATATATAAACTATATCTTATAAGAATAACGTTCACAAGATAATAAATTAAAAGTAAAATTGTATATTCATATAAAAAATTTTATAATGTGACTTATAAATTAGAATAAATAAAACTTATCTTTGCTTTATAAATAAGACCAGAAGATTATAGTATTAAATTTTTCTTTTGTAGTTAATAAGGTTAAAGTTATAAATCCCTTAAATTTGATAATAAATTTCATAACTTTAACTATTTTTATTGATATATAAGAATTAGCTATAAATGACTTGTATTTGAAAACTTGTCTATATTTAAGAGTAAAACACTCTAATCACCCTTTTGTTTCGCCTTAATTGCACTTACCTCCCATTTATTTTAGAAGTCCATATAAAACTTCCTTAAATTTGACCTATGTTACACAAACCTCCCTTATATTTTGATATTTTATTTTCATCTACTTAAACCGTTAGTTTACCATTAAATTTAACTTTTAAACTTTTTTGACTAAAAGGCCCCTCTTCAGTATTAGAATTATTTAAAATATATATAAACACATATATTTTTATCAAATATAATAAACTATATAAGTTTAAAATTGTATATATCATTTAAATTTATAATTTAATATATTTTTTTATAAATATTTATAAACATATTTGATCAAGCCGACTCCCAATCAAAGAATAATTATTTTTTTAAAAAAAAAACGATCAATGCCTTTTTCATGGGACACTTACATTGGATAATTATATTTTCATATATCACGCACTGTGCTTCATTTTATGAGAAATAAAATACTACAGAATATGCAATATACATTGTTTGATGGATTTGAATGAAAATTTGATATGCCCTGTACTTTCTTGTTTCCATGATCTGTTGTAGTTGTGTTCTCCATAATTGTTCTTGTGGCTCGTGCATTTTCTTTCAGAAGTCTACAAAATATCAAATAAAATTAGGAATTTATTATTAAGGGTAAAATAATAAATAAATTTTATTTCTATATAAATTTTAATCAAAAAATATATTTCTGGAATGTTTTTAGAATACTCATAATGAAGTTAACTGTTTGAAATTTAGTACATGTTTTCAAAATTGAAGGAAAGTTTATATAATTAATGTAAAACATGAGGGTGTTCAGAGTATTTTACTTTATATTGTTTTAAAAAATATAGTTAGAACCATTTGGGTACCTGATCCCAAATACTCCCTTCATTCCATTTTATTATAAATGTTTTTTTTTCTTTGGTATGTCATGTTTCCTTTCTATTTTTACTATTCATTTAAACAGTACTGGCTCGTATGTGGCTCCGTGCATGGTTGAATTTTTAGCGGGCTTTGTGTAGGCTCTCTACTTTGATAGGCCATAAAAAAAAAGTGCGAATATATAGCTCAGGTGGGGCTTTGACCCTGAGTTCTTTCTGCTAGCTTGTCAATACTACAACTACATGGAGGTTTAGTCCTATTTACAAATTCATTTTGATTAAATTTTTTTATATTTATTACAAATCCAGTTTCACAATAATAAATGTGTTTTTTTATACATATTTTCCTATATTAATTGGAATAGACAAAAACAATTTATTCATGTTGACTTTTGGAATCAATCATATATAAGGGCAAAATTGGAAATTTAGCCCATAATTAATGAGTCAATTAATTCTTCTTGATATGTAAGAGTTATTTAAATTAAATTCATAAATAGGGCCAGAGTAGTATTTGGGATAGCAGTGGGAAAGATGTCTTTTGTTATAACATCCCAAATTTTGGGATTTGAAATTTGGATATTTTAAGGGAATTAATTATGTGTTTTGATTTAAAAGAATTATGTTTATTTAAGTTTGGGAAAAGAATAATTAAAATAAGGAATAATTGGGCCTAGAATTTTAGAAGATTAGGTTGCAAAATTTTCCTAGAATAATTACTAACGTAATTATAGGAAAATTTAATTAAATAAATAAAAACAGCTATCTTATTCCCATTCATTCATTAAACACCCAATTACTAATCTCACACTTGGCCCAACAACATTTAAGTAAAACCCAACCTATTTACCCTTTCCCTTCATGATAAACCCGTGGCCCAAACTAATGCTATAATACCCCCAGCCCAAGTCTTTTTTTTTTTTTTTTTTTACATCCATCAAGTCATTTCCTTTAGCCCACAAACAGTAAAACAATCACGTAAGAGACCTCTAGCTGAAGCCCAAAATCATCATCCATTCAGAACTAGAGCTGGGAATCAGGGCCACCCCGGCCTTCCAAGGCCCGAAGTAAGCAAAACACCTATTTTTCAAAGCTAGGCTCAAGAGCACCAAGGCCAGGGCTGACCCACAGGGCCCAGAAATTACTATTCCAAATGTTAACTATTTTTCCTCCATTTTTTTTAAAAAATATAATTAGTAAATTACAACACGAATCATTCAATAAATAAGCACAGTCACTAATTCATAATCAAAAGCAAACTATATTCACAAATAACTTACATAAAACATAAAAAGCATATCACTAAATAACATTAGTATGATGACTATTATTGTTGTCATCTTCGTCACTATCATCGATTTTAACGACATTTGATTGTTCTTCATTTTGAATAGTAGCCTCTAACTCATGAGTAAGAATATCATGAAATTCTTGTCCCGCATCAGGAACATATCCATAATCTTTATTTACAATAAATAATAAATCAAATCATAAAATTAGAGTATAGTTATTATATATATGTAGTTAAATAAATAAATAACTCTATAACAAATACAATATATATATATATATATATATATATATATATATATATATATATATATATAAATTAATAAATTTAAAAAGAAAAAAAAAAAGCTACAGTGTAAAGGGCCTGCAGGGCCGACCCGAGGCTCTCTAAGGCCGGACCGTTTAAGCTCGAGGCCTGTCAGGGCCGACCCTCCAGGACTTATTTCTAATAACTTGTCCATTTTTTAAGTCCAGCCCTTAAAGGGTTAGGGCTTAAACGGGCCAACCTGATGGTCTTGGCCCGTTTTCCCGGCTCTATTCAGAACCCAACTTGCAACCCATTATCTTAAATTCATTTCCTCCATATCATGTTTCTCTGGGAGAGGTCCCCGCGTATGCGCCCGACAGAACCTCGATCCGAACTAGTTAGGGCAAAGCTCCAGTAAACCAGTGCAATAGCAAAAAAAAAAAAAAAAAAAATGATGTTTCTCTCTCTCCCAGTCCAGCAAAACGCAAAAGCAACGTCCAGAACCATTTTTTTTTATCCAGCCAAGTTCTCTTCCAACATGGCACCATGTACTTCTGCACTTCCAGTTTGTTCTTCTTGGCCCACTGTGTTCAGCCCATGCACACACAAAACCAACTCTCTTTTGATTCAATAATGAAATATAAAATCATCAAAAATCTATTAGCAAAAAAAAAAAAAAAAAATCATCAAAAATCCGAAGAGCAGACTCGAAGAAGGTAGAGATTTCAGCAACCAAATCCAAGCAGTCAGCGCCGGTCAACTCCCGCACGCAAGACCAGAAAGCCATACGTCTTGAGCTTTGCGTTGTGGCCCACTGGTCCTTAGCTCGTCGGACTGGACCTTAGGTCCTCACTATATATCACTTTTTCCAGCTCCATTTCCACGAAGGAGCTCTGTGAGTGATCGAGAGGGAGTTGAGAGCATCCATGAGAGGGTTGCAGAAGAGATAGAGAGAGACAGAGGGGAGAGTAGAAGGAAGAGTGAACCGAGAGAGTTTGAGAGAGAGAGAGACAGAGACAGAGAGGGAGCGCCCTTCTTGCTCTGTTTTGTATCAGCCAAAACAGAGGTGTTCGCTGCGTTGAAGCTCATCGGGTCACGTCTTGCAAGCTACAAATGGAAGGTCAGCCACCGAAATCCTTTTTTCCCCTCTGGTTTGCGTGTTCCGACGTATGTATATATATACCTATAGGCTGTCGTATGAAACCAAAAAGGAAACCAGGATCTTACTGTTTGTTTTAAAACCATCGAGAGTCTTTAAGTGTGAAGTCTGAGAAATAAGAGCATCGAGTCGTGTTAAAGAAGCGCTGAAACAGGGACGTAGAGTATATACATATACATATATGTGCGTCTCTGAGTTCTTTAAGCATAGTAGCTGTTTTATAGATATAGACCTATACACCCACCAAGCTCAAAACATTGCTATGTTCTTCCAGTTAGTTCTCCAGTTTACAGCCTGGTATTTTATACGTATCTTGCATTGCTGGCTAAGGCTTCCCCTTGATGGAAAACGCTTGCTACTGTTTTCATCGTGTATTATTTTGTTTAAATGAACAATTATGAGGATAAGATTGAATTAGGGGAAAAAGTATATATAATTATTATATATGTTCGAAAAGAGAAGGAAGACAACGCTAGGCATTGTATATGGGGGGGTGTGTATAGTAAGACACCAAAGAAGCATGTTTGCACGTGGTATAATAGGAAGAAATATTACTGTGTGTAATAACAATAATAATAATAATAATAAAAGAAAGTTAGCAATAATAAAATAAATAATAGTAATTTATATTATTATTAGAAAAAGAGGAATGTTTGAAAATGGAAAAATGATCATTTTTAGATATTCATAAAACTGGAGATTTCATAGAGATTATTGTTATTTCCTTTTTCATGTTTAGTAACTGATTCAAGGAGTTGTAGTTATGTTAAAAGTGTGGCAAGAATGGTGGTAATATTAGTTATAAATCTTGAAGTTTTGATTGAGAATTTGAAGAGGTTTTAATGTCTTCTCCAGGAGATAATTATTCTGAATTGAGAACTTTAGTATATCAAGATTTTAGAGGTTATTTGGCAATAATTGAATTGGGTTTAGTTTAATGATGCTACTAAAAGAACAAAGTAAATAGAATCAGTGGTTATTTGATGTTGCTTTGGGCTAACTAATTATCTTAATAAAATAAATTATAAGTTTAGAAGCATTTTAAATTATGATTTCAACAATGATATTAGCAATAATGAAATAGATAATAATAAATATTATTATGAGAAGAAATAAATAGTAAATGAGATAAATAAATAACAATGTCATTAATTATTAAAGACAAAAAGGAAGATTTGTGACAAGTATATATTTTAGGAAACCACAAGAAACATTAAAAGTTATATGGTAATTAGTATCATTTAAAGTGTCAATATTATGACTAGTTAATTGGGATAGTCTCATGGAGTGCTGTCACTAAATTGTCATTAATAAGAAGAAATAAGTAATAAATGGGGTAAGCAAATAATAATGACTAATGTTATTATTCATTAAAGGGAATAAATAATGTATATAAAGGAAGTTATTAATGACTAATAAATTGAAGGAGAAATTTAAAGTTTCAATGGTTTCCTTAAATTTTTGTTAATTTGCCACTTCATGCATACCAAATTTGCTGTTAAAATTTGTATATTTTAAGTTTCTGAAAATGTTTAGTTATAATTTTGAATATGTAGAATCTTAAAGAGTTATTAATTGATAGTAAATTGATTGTGTTAGATTGATCTGTGGAATGTGTTAAGTTCTCGGTTTAGGAGCAGTATGATAATAAATAGCTCTGGCGAGAAGTAATCACTTTTCACTTATCATGAATATTGATATGTTATTTGTAAGCATTTTGTGAAATAATTATGAAATTTCCTTGTGAAACTTTATGAGTAAAATTATGAAATATATTGCAAATATTTATTGGAAAGTGAAATGTTATGATGTGATTATGAGCATTGTTTAAATTCCATGATATGAATGTGAATAATTTGGAAAAATTCCCAAATGAGTTATTATGATAACATTGGGAAGGAAAGAATTGGAAAAGAATAGAAAAGTTATTTCCACCACGTGGTGAAGCCTCCATTGGTGCACAATAGTTGGATTTAATTGTCCCACTAGTTCAATGAGGCACTTGCCCACCAGAGTGATAGGCTTACGACACCTCACTAGTATAAAGTGGGGAAAATAACCATGGTCTGGAACAGGTGCTCTGAAGATTTTGGCCGGTCCTCATCACTTGACCAATTAGCTTTTGAGTAACTAATAACATGGGTGTGATTTAGCCCATGGTTCTAGTCATAGGTAAGGCGGTTCGGTTGGATTGCTGGGAAGTATTTTGAGGAATTAAATTAAAAAAGAATTGTAACACCTAATTGTGATACATGGTAAAAATGTGACAATTATTGAAGAAGATATTGATGAATTGTTTTATTTTGGATTGAACTGTTTAAATCCATTTGGCACCTCACTAGCACATATTAATATTCGTAATGAGTTGGACTGATGGTTACAACATTTTTTCCAGGTGACCATATCTGTCCAGGTCCTTCCGGGAAGTCTACAGAAGCCTAATCTACTTTGATCAAGTAGGGCTTTTGTCTTTTTGTGTATGAATGGATTAAAGTATATTGCCACATTCTAGGGCTCATTATGCATACTCTGGCATAATCTAGACATTTTATTTTTCGCTTAAATCCTATTATGAGACTAACTCTGATTAATTATATGCTTATTTTGTTAATTAAACGGTGGTCGTTTCATTTGTTCAATCTCACTTACTCAAATTTAAGATTAAGTAAAAGCTATATTATGTGATATAATTTATATTTGGATTGACGATAGCATAAATAGTTTTTCTGAAACTGAAATTTGTTTGGATTGGCGATAATATAAGTGACTTTTATGATAATTATAAGAGAAAATTTAAAAATTATAAAAAATTGAAAAATGTTGACTTAAAAAAATCAGGACACTCAATATGAATTAACTCAATTACATACTATAGTGATCACATATCATGCATAATCTCATTAAAACATAGTAAAATATGTTCAATACAAAATACAAATATATCAACAAAATTAAACACAAGAGCAGTTCATCATAGTGAAACAATTACTCATCTAAGTCCCACAAACATATACCAATACAAAATTAATCCAAACAGAATAATAATATATGAAATGAGCTCATGGAAAACTAATGAACTCCCCTTTACAAAATATTGAAGCTCTAACCACTTTCACTACCACCAACACTTAATAGAATTAACTACTCATGAAATTAATTTTAACCACAGCCACATCAAGACATTGAATCACACAGTAATTGAAAGACTAAATCAATGGAGAATGAGAGTGAGAAGTTCTCGATCTTAAGTAACAAAGCGAAGGATTAGGATTTGTGATAGAGATGAAGAAGAGATAAGGTAGTGATGGAGTGGTGGAAATAGAGAGAGTGCCGGTGAAGACGTTATTTTCGGTGATGTGCGTAGTGGAGGAGGAATAGAAGATGGAGCTAATGTAATGAGAGGACAATGGTCTCAACTTAGTGGTGAAGGTTCCCAAGTGATGGTAGATACAAGGGAAATCTAGTGATGATGAGGGTGTTTCACACACTTATTGCTTGAGCTTTCTGGTTCACTCTGAAGTCTCTTTGATCTGGTCGCCATGCCTCTGTCTCTGCTTCTTTCTTCCACAATGAGGGTGAATGGAGTTCGCCAGCTACAATGGTGGTGAGGGTGAAGGCTGTCAGCGACTATGAAGAAGGGCAAAGGTGGAGATTGAGGAGGATTGATTAGAGAGCTCTGGTTCTCGTCCCTCAACACCTCTCTATGATCTCAAGTGTTGAGCTTGAAGAAGGTATGATTAAGAGGTTATTGCTGCTCTAATGATAAGGAGCTTTTCAACCGCTAAAAGCTCCGAACAGTGGCTTTTAAGATAAACTACTTTTTACTTAAAAGCATAATTGGGATAATTTTGTACCAAACATAACTAAAAAAGAAAAGTCCCCAAAAACTCAATTTGGGCTTCAAACCACACGATCTAGGCTTTTATAAATCATACCAAACATGTTCTAAATTTCAAAATTTAAATTGCCCTTCACTTCTTCATTTCTTGTATGTTGCATATGATTTATCCTTTTTCATAATCGAATTATTTCTCTGTCCACCCATCATCGTCCTCGCAACGCATTGCACCACATCCACCATAACCCCCTCAGTGAAGGCAGCTGATTTATGAGTGTTGTAGCTATATGAAATGCTTCCCATCAATAGTGAAAGGGCATTTTTGCTTTGAGCAAGCAAAGTAAGTCTCATTTCAACTATGTGTTTGTGTTTCCTTTCTACTCTACCATTTTGAGAGGAGGCATGTGGGCATGAGTGTTTGAAACATATGCTAACATCTTGTAGAGTGTAACATCCCAAAAATTTAGGAAACTCAAATTTAAAAATGATAAGAAAAAATTAATACGGAATTTTTGGATTTAAAATAATAACAAAATTAATTAGTTAAAACTAAGGCTTATTTTCCCTAAATTAATTTGGGAAAATAATGAATCCGAATAAATAATTATCTTAGGCTTAAAATATTTTATCAACAATATTTTATGTCTAATGATTTTTTTTTATATCCAATATCTTTAATTAAATAAGATAATCTAAGGAAACCATGCACATTCATAAAGCCCATTCTTTATTTTCCCTTTGGCCCAACTCGTTTGTCACTCTCTTGGCCCATAAACATTAAAAACAAAGCCCAATGAAACCCATCAATATTCATTCATCCATATGATTTCCTTCATCTCTCTCCCAGCTCCTTAAAACGCAGAGGATATGCAGGATTTTTTTTTCTTTTTGTCCAGTCAAGCTCTCACCTAATAGATATTCCAAACCCAATCACCAAATTGAACCCACACCCACGGCCCAGAACTGATGAGCCCATAACCTCATGCAACCCCCTCCATTTATCCAGATCAGCCTCTCTCTTCCAGGCGCCGAAAACTTCAGAAGCAGAAAACCAGCTGAACACACAAGCTCAGAACTTCCATACCTATTGAGCACCGAGCCAAATACCCTCTGGTCCTTGTCCGTCAAAGCAACCTCCTTTTCCGTCAATATATATATATATATATAAGTCTTCATTCCATTCCTTCTTCCTTCATTCTAACCACAAGGCACATGCCGTAACCAAAAGAAAAGAAAAACAGAAGAACAGAGAGTGAAAGAGCGGAGAGAGAGAGAGAGAGAGCAAAACCGAAACTCAGCAGCCCTGTTCTTTACCGTCAAAACAGAGGAGCAAGCCAGCACCATTGTAAGTTTCACTAGCTTCGTTTTTTTTTTTTTCTGGGTTGCTGTCTAAGATCGCGGTGTGTGTGTACGTGGTATTCTCGTTTCACTGGATCAATGATTATAGTTTTTCATTCAGTTTCTTTTGCTTGGTGTCGGGGGGGGGGGGGGGGGGGGGGTTGCTGCTGCATGTGAAGGAGTCATCGGTTGTTTCATTTTGTTTGGTGTTGGTGTCGTTTGTTTTCCCTGAAAACCTGTTATGAGCATATAAGTATGAAGGAACTGCGCGCGAGGAATGGAGAAGGAAAAGGTAATGAATAATAATGAAATTATAAATTCTTAAGGAAGTTATTAATGAATAATAGATGAGAGAAATAATAATAATGAATATATTATTATTTATCAAAGTGAAATAATAACAATAAAATTATGAGAAGAAATAATTAATAATTGGATAAATAAGAAAAATGAATAAGATTTTATTTATTAAAGGAGAAATAAATAATATATTAACAATGAATTATTTACTTAATTTAAATGATAATTGTTAAGGAGTTGTTCATGTGATATTGGTCATTGAGGAATTCATATTAATAAAATAAATGAATAATAATGCTAATAATAATGTGTCATTATTATTAGAAATAAGGAAATAAAAAACAATAGAAAAAAATAATGAGGGTATTATTATTAGTATAATTTTAATAAATTATAAATTATAATTTTTAATACGTGGAATTTTAAGATGTTATTAATTGTTAGTAAATTGATATTGATAGATTGAATTGTGGAGTGTATTTGAGCTTTGGAATTAGGAGCAATATGAAAGTAGTTAACTCGAGCGAGAGGTAACCACTTTTCACTTATTATGTTATTAATATGATGCTCATGAGTATTTTTCTAAACTGATTATGCATGTTTTAAATAAAGTTTGTCATGTGGAATTTTTATGAGTTTAAATATGTGCATTGGATTAATATGGTAATTATGGAATGGGAATAATTAAGAGAAGATGGAAAAGTTACTTCCACCATGTGGTGAGGCCTCCATTGGTACACGA
This sequence comes from Acacia confusa, assembly GCA_037074495.1. Lineage (NCBI taxonomy): Eukaryota > Viridiplantae > Streptophyta > Magnoliopsida > Fabales > Fabaceae > Acacia > Acacia confusa. Next base: position 36,104,525 of record CM073502.1, on the reverse strand, counting down.
TGGTTGGTTTACTATTGTCCCACCAGAGTGATGGGCTTACGACACCTCACTAGGGTAAAGTGGGGAAAAAACTCATGGTCTGGAACAGGTGCTCTGAGGATTTTGGCTAGTCCTCATCACTTCACCAGTGAGTTTTTGGAGTAACCAGTAACATGAGTGTAACTTAGCCCATGGGTCTAATCGGGGGAAATAAGGCAGTTCGGTTGGATTGAAGGGAGGTATTTTGGGTATTGAATTCAAAAAGTATAGTGACACCCAATCATGATATATAATAATAATGTGATAATTAATGAAGAGGATATTGATCAATTATTTTAATTTGGAGTGAACTGTTTTATTCCACGTAGCACCTCACTAACATATGTTAATATACGTAATGAGCTGGATTGATGGTTACAAAATTTTTCTAGATGCCCAGTCCGGTTCAGGTCCTTCAGGGAAGCCAACAGAAGCATAGTGTGTTTATTACAAGTAGGACTTCTGTCTTTTGATGTATGGATAACTGTATATTGTTACACATTAGGGTTTATCATGCATACTCGAGCATATTTTGGGATGTTTTAATTTCCGCTTAAAATCCTATTAAATGAGTTATTCTGATTAACTCTGATAAATATAAGATTATTTAATTAATTAAACGGCGATCGTTTTATAGAGTACTAGAAAAAACTTCTGTATTCTCCACCCCAATCACTTTAGAGTATTTTGATTTTGCTATCAAATTGATTTTCAACAAGATTTTTGAACTGAACAAACATATTTAGTGCTTCATCTTTGGCTTTTAAAGGGAAAATCCAAGAGAATCTATTGTAATAATCAAGAATCAAATTGTAGTAACAGAAACCATTTTAGGAATTCATAGGTGCTGGTCCCCATAAATCTATATGGATTAGCTCAAGGGGCTTAGAGGCTTGTGATTTGGAGACCTTATAAGGGAGAGAGTGAGATTTTCCATACTTGCAAGATTCACAAAATATAACATCATTTTTACTAGTGTTGAGATTACAATCACTAATAATTTGATTAAGCCCTCTATCATTAGGATGTCCAAGCCTACAATGCAGTAAATTCCTATTAATGCTGGAATAATTAAATGCTAATCTAGTAGCTTCTTTCTCAACAGTAAACGTAAAATCAAAGTTGCGGCAACTACTCAAATTTATTTTCCCTTTTGAAACTCCTTTGGATACTTTAAACATGCCTCCTTTAGTTGGAACCCTTGCAGCATTATCTTCCTTGTTTATTGTTCCTTCACAAAAAATCCTCTTGTGTTAAATAGAATATCTGCATTATTGTCATTAGCCATTTTGTAAACACTTAGAAGATTCTTTTTAATTTCAGGTGAGTAAAGAATATTGTTTAGCTGGACATTTATGTCATTCACATTTGATAGTGTAGAGCAACCTACTTTTTTTAACTTTAAGTTTGTGACCATTTCCTACTATCAGGTTTATCTTACCTTTGGGATCAATTAGATGGTCAATTCAGTTGACATCATTAGTGATATGACTTGTTGCTCCAGTATCCAAGTACCAAGCATCATCATCAACACACACAGGGGTAGCCCTATAAGCAAAGTCATTGTTGTTTGTGTTTGACCCAAAGGTAGTTGGGTTGTGCTTCTTCTTGCCAAGTTTGACAAATGACTTATCATATCTATAGAAACAGTTTTCAACCTCATGACCAAATATATCACATAGTTGACATTTTGGTCTGTTCCCATCAAAACTATTGTTGTCGTTGTTATAGTAACTTCATGCACCTCTTCTACCATAATTTCTTCTTCCTCTTCCTCGATTTCCACGGTAAGAGTGATTTCCGCTCCAGTTTCTAGAGGGTGGACATTTGGTTCTAACATAGTTAATATATTGTTTGAAATAGACAGTTTAGAAAACTGACTCAATTGTTTCATTATGCTCTTGTAGGTTAGGGGAGATGACTGAAAAGCTATCCAGCTAGGCTCATCAATTTTCTTGCTCAACTGCACAACTATTGGGTATTTAGCATAAAGGCCAGCAAGGATCTAAATAAATAGATCTGGTAGAAGGACAAAGTAGCCAACGATAGAGAGCTACTCATCTTGATCAGGTATTCCTTCATTTTCAAGGACTCCTTTCTTGTACACTGAAAATCTGATTTGAGCATGAGAATCCTAGACTTTGTTTGAGCACCAGCAACTTATTTTGTTGCAGTCCAAAGTCTAGTAGCTGTGGAGACATTAGTCATTTGAGAAGACACTTCTAGTGTCATGGTGTTCAAGATCCAGCCAAAGACAAGTTGATTTGCAGCTACCCGATCTTCAAAAGTGGGGTTGAGTATAGTCTTTCCATCTTCAACAAGGAATTGAGATGGGCATGTTTGTGATCCAATAAGACAGCCTTCAAGCTTGTGCCCCCTAACAATGGGTAGCACATAGGTTTGCCAAAGGAGAAAGTTTGTTCCATCCAATCTAATAGAACAAGTTTGAGAGATGTTGGTTGAAGGTTTGGATAAGGAGGCTATTGATACAAAGGAGAGTGCTTCAGACCCTTTTTCTGTATTAGGAACAAAGAAGGCTTCTTTGGTGATGAGTTCTACCATGGCTATTAGCCTAAAGGCTATGATACCAAGATAAAATATTTAGAATAGTGATTATGTGTAATGTGACATATTGAGACCATAGGTTGTATTGTTATTTATATTAGGTTTAGAAACCCTAGAATGCATAGCTATATGACATCGGTACAATATCTTCTAAATACAAAAAAAGCCTATTGGGCTATATTGCAAATGGGCTTTATAATTATATTATTTCCAGATTTCGTTTCTTTAACCTATTACTATCAATTGTCTTAACAACGAGAGAGCTTGACCGAACAAAAGGAGAAGGAGGAGACTATCTCTAGCCACCACAATTGACCTTTGCTTCCCTTAACAACGCTGAAAATCCTCTCAGATACTCTTTCATTACTGAGCCCCGACAAAGGAGACTGAGAACTTCAAGCTCGGACTGTATGGCCGTGAGATTCGAAGATGAGAGGGAAGGGAATATAGCCACCGACCATCAGTTTTAACTACCACCTCCGTCAAACCAACAACAGAGTTGCATCACTGTTCTTTGTTTCTGTTGTACCTCTTACAGTCACTAGAAAATCACAGTTCGACAACTTCTCCATCAACCATGCCAAGAAACGATCTCTCTCTCCACTATTGGCTTCGTTCTTTCTCTTCCATAATCTCACAGTATTTTCCCTCTCTCCTGTCAACGATGACAAAGATGTCAACATAGAAGTTAAACCCTCGTTCCTTGATATTTTCGCCTTTACCTTCTCGATCGTGTATTCCACTGTTGCAGCGAAGCTCTCTGGCGACATTGAGAAGGTGAAGGGATGGAGGTGGTGGTGGTAGTGTGGTGATGAGAGAATCTCACCAGTGGTGATGAAGGTGAAGGTGTCGCCAACAAGGAAGGAGAGAGGAGAAGGTAGAGGTATGGAGGATTAATGGATTCCCAGCGTGCCAATTCAGGACGCTCTCTTGTGGTCTCCTAGACAAAAGCTCAAACCCAACTTGTTTCTATTTTCCTTTTTCCTTACTGACACTTGTATGCCACATCTTCCATTCCACTACACTGTGTCAACAATTTAAGTCAAAATCTTCCCCTACTAATTATTCAAACGGCCGTTTTTTTAGTTGTAACGACATTGTGATAATTGTCACTTTTTAATTATTTTTTTGGTACTTATAGCCCCCTCAATTATGTTTTGTGCTGAGTGCTCCTAGTGTAACGTTTTATTGGTCAATTTACACCTTAATCCTTATTTAAATCGTAAATGAGAGAGATGGTGTGAAATAGTTTTTAGTAACCAGACAAAAGAAAAAAATGCAAGAGAGAACAAGGTGTAGAATTAACTTGACGGATTCCACAAGAGGATAATTTGGAGTAAGCTACAAGACAAATGTACAGAAATGCTGGCCAAGTGCTTTGTGCTCAACACCACTAAATGATACACAACGGCATCAAAGCGATCATTTTGGGATAAACGCTCTTTTGACGCTTTCTCTAGGCATCTTTCTGGCTTTATCTTTTTCATGTGCTTTTTATTTTGGCATTAAAAGAGGTAATTATTGAGATTACAATTGAGATTAGGAGCGGGATCAAATTTGCCAGCCATTTTACACTTTTCTTATGCTTCTTTATAAGAACATCAACAGCACAACTAATAACATTACAACCTAATGACATGAAAACTCTCCATAAATGAGAGGTCACGAATTCAATTTTATTTATAATCTCATACGCTACTGCAGCAACAATAATAATATTTCCCCCATAAATCATAGCCATCATATTCATATGAACTTCTCAAGCCATTTTCTTTCTGTTTTTTCTTTTAAAAAAATTAAGTCTAAGATTGATATTATGTCAGACCTAAATCAGAAAAACAAAATGAATTAGGTATAAGGTAGTGTTTGGAAACAAGCCAAAATTTAGGTTTTACACAAACCGAGGTAAAACTTTTCTCACATACTTACCTCGTAAATCCAAAATTTTAAGTTTTAAAAGGTTTTCAAACACTTCTAACTAAGTTTGACCCTCTGTTTACAGAAGCATGCAATCTGGCAACAAAATGAACAGAACCAAATCATGCAACTTGACTTCAAAACATCCCACTATGTATTACTCACTATAGATGAGCAAGACATGTAATAAATATAAATGTAAAAACTCAGAAACAAAGAGGCTTATGTCACAATCTGAACAGGATACATATGAATACAATCCTCCCAGGGACTGTTTGGCGAAGCCTTAACATTCCTAAGAGCTTGCCAAACAGCACTGTTGCACTTAAACCCACTCCCAAACGCTATCTGCCACACTCTGTCTCCTTTCTTCATCCTCCCCTTGGCTTCAATGTACCCTAACTCATACCAGATTGAACTCGACGATGTGTTGCCAAATCTGTGAAGTGTCATCCTCGAAGCTTCCACATGAACTGGAAGAAGCTGAAGATTCTTCTCAAGTTCATCAATCACAGCCCTCCCACCAGCATGAATACAGAAATGCTCAAAGGCTAATTTGAAATCTGGTATATATGGCTTCACCTTCGCGTTCAGAAGCTTCTTCGCCATTAATGTCGCGAAGAACAGAAGCTGCTCGCTTATTGGAAGAACCAGAGGACCCAATGTTGTGATGTTGGTCTTTAAAGCTCCCCCTGCTATGGCCATTAGGTCTTTTGACAGTGAAACCCCTGTTTTTCCTACATCGTCTTGTTCTTGATACACACATTTGAATGCTTTATCGTCTGCTCCTTTGTGGGTTCTCACAGTTTGAAGAAGCCTGTACTTGGCTTTTCTTCGATCTGAGGATTTATTTGAGAGTAAAATGGCTGCCCCACCAACACGAAAGAGACAGTTTGGAATTAACATGGACTTTTTGTTGCCAAAGTACCAATTTTGAGTTATGTTCTCTGTGCTAACTACGACTGCGTATGTGTTCCTATGAATTTGAAGCATGTCTTTGGCTAGATCGATGGCTATAACGCCTGCACTACAACCCATACCTCCCAAATTGAAGCTTTTGACGTTACCTCTTAACTTGTACTTGTTAACAATCATGGCGGAAAGCGAAGGTGTGGGATTGAACAGGCTACAGTTAACGACCAAGATTCCAATGTCTTTAGGTTTAACCTTGGTGTTCTCGAAGAGGTTGTCCAATGCTCCAAACATGACCTGCTCTGCTTCTTCTCTCGCCGCCGCCATTGATGGCCTTGGTGGGATATGATGCATAGCTTCAGGGACGTATGTTTCTTCACCAAGACCGGATCTTTCTAGAATCTTTCGCTGAAATTCCAAAGAGGAATCGTCGAAATCGCCCGTCAGCTTCGAGTGGTCCATGAATTTTTTGTATTTAACTTGCAGGTGTGAGGGGGGTTTGTAGCAAGAATAGTCCAGAAGGTAAACGGATCTGGGTCGGGTCAGGAGGTAGAAGGTGGAACCGAATACGAGGATCGCAGAACAGGTGATGACGATGACGAGATTGTACTGTAAGTGGAGCCAAAGATGGCGAATATCTTCTAGGTTTGTCTGGGAAGCTTGAATGATGACGATGGAGATTAGAGGGATCACGCAGAGGGTGAGAAGATGGGTCATTAAATAGTGGTAACCCAGTTTGACGTACTTTAGGTTAACGCTCTGCAAGAAGTCCGGCAACCGCCGGCCATGGTGGATCTGAAGGACTCCACCGTCTCTGGTGGCAGAGGTTGGATCGGAACTCATGGTGGGTGAGATAGGGGTTGCAAGATGATGTGTAAAGTTCAAATCTTTGATATGAAACGGTGAAAATTGTAGAAACAGGGGATGCTACCAATTAGAAGGAATGAGGAAAGAAAAGCGTAGGAGTATGAGAAGCCATGAGAGGAGCCTGCCAATCTAATCGAAGCAAGAGAGAGACACACACACATACAGAGGTATATAATATGTATCTCTGATCTCTGTATGCGCGTGAGGGAAAGAAAAATATGGCCGCTGGGAATATATAGAGAGAGAGAAGGCGATTCCTCTTTCTTGTCTCGCCGTCCCTTCTTCATCCTCAGGTGGAACGACGTCGTGTTCGTAAAGAAGGCCTAACCAGCGATAGAAGATGCTCCTCTGTTTCTTTTTTAAAATATTTCTTTTGGTTCTTAATTACATGAAACTTTTCTAAATTTTGTAATGTAGTATTAGTGTATGATTTCTATTCTACAAATACCTTTTTATAAATGGTGTTTAGCTTTTATTAAGAGCTTTTTGAAATGTTATAATACTTCTTAAAAAAATTAGTTAAAAATAATAAATATATAAAAAAATGTAGGGTTGACATAATCTTTAGCCCTTTAAATTTTTTTTCATTTTGATTTTAGTTCCTCAAATTTTAAATAACAAGTTTTAGTTTCTCAAATTTTATTTTGCTTAAAATATAGATCCTCATAACTTTAAAAAAACTTAGACCATTTTGGGTTTTGGTTTAAAATTTGTGGGACAAAAATTATATTAACCCAAAAATATATTTTTTTTCCAAAACAATTCAGACCAAGTATTATAATTAATGTAGAGACATATTCAAAGTGTATGTTATAAAAAAACTAGACCTATTTAAGAAATTGTAACTTAAAAGGCGGAGAGAGTAATTAGTTTTAATCATATACCTTAATCAGCATGGATTCAAATAAGATTTGGATAAAATAAGTGGATGAAAACTCTGGATTCTCCTTATTTCAATTCCTCTTGAGGAATTGAAGCATAAAACCACTCAAAGTGAATAACCAAGAACATTCCTAGCATCTTGTTCATTTTATATGTGCAGCCATGATTAATGGCTTAGTTTTTCTTTTTTTTTTTTTTGGGCCACATGATCGATATACCCAAGAAATTGAGGGACAGCTCAATTATAAGGAAGGCAGGCTAAACTCATCAACATGGAGAGTTCATCTCATATTTACTATCCAAATGAGATATTGATAATCGAAATTTTTTTATCGGATGATTTTTAAATAAATTTTTTTAAAAAAATGTTAATTAAAAAATTATTTTTATTTTAAATTTTTTACCCATTTAAATATTGAAAAAATAAATAAATAAATCTTAACGGTGTAGATAGGACAAACTCTCCCTCCTCGACAATAACTATAGTTCCATATATATAATATTGCCAATATGCAATATTTGAAATATATCAAATTTACTTTTCTAATGTAATATTCGATTCAAAGTAACAAATTCGAAGGGAATAATAATGCATGTGGCTTCTCCAGAACCAAGAGAAGAAAATCTGTCTACCTGTAATTGGATTAAAGAAATTTTACGCTCAAAACATGGGACTTTAGAGGTCATTCTACACTTGCGCCTGAAACTGGTTTGACTTTCTCTTTCTATCTCACCTTTCCCCCTAATTTTTCGTAATCTAATTCTTAATTTTTTATCAATATTTATATAACCGAGAATTATTTATTTATTTATTTCCTTTCTAGGATACAAGATCTCAAATTTCCAATTGTTTGATGACCATGGCCTTGATTGGGATGTCGGTGGGTAAAATAACTTACGTAAAAGTTAAATTGTGAAATGTGATTTATGTTTGGATTGATGATTACATAAGTAGCTTTTGGGTATAAATCAGATTGTAAAACTTGTTTGAAATGACTTATAGATAAGTGACTTTTGAGATAATTATAAAAGAAAATTACCAAAAATATGAAAAATGCTTAATTACAAAATTTGCACAATATTTTATATAAATTACAAAATTTTTATATAAGTTTGTATAGTATTTTATATAAACCAGGATAAACTAGAATAAACCAGAAAAACTAGTTTATATCTACTTTAGCTTATAGACACTTAAACACTTATAAGCTCGATTGTAAGTTTTTTTACCCAAACATGAAAGAATCATAAACCCGATTGATCCTCCCATAAATTGTATCAAACAAGCTCCATATCTCCTCGTGAACATCACAATCAAATGACGCCTTTTGCCCTTGTTCATCTCTGGTAAATACTCTAAATAGTGAACAAATAGAGATATATAAAAGAAGCACAAATAGAACCCCCCCCCCAAAAAAAGAAGAAGAAGCACGAATAGTTTAGATAGTAGCAGTAATAGTATACTGTATATTGTAAAGGAAGGAAACTTGTGTGAGAAACAAATGAGGTATGGTTTCTGTAGGAATCTCATCAGAAAACACGGAAGCGTATTTAACTGATTTGATGTAGGAAAATAAGAACCTTCATCATTTTGATTACCTGGAGAGATGCAGCGGTCTGAAAGCCTCTACACGAACATTCCTCGTCCGCTCTATGATCGATCTTCCAGACTATCTCTCGAGTATGATGGGGTGGGTGTGTGGGCAACCGTTCAGATGATGAACGTCTGCCTCTTGATCTTTTTCTAATGAACTATCCTTTTAGGCACAACAGGAGTAAGTTAAAATATATAGGGTTAAGTGCAAGACTTAACCTAACCCTAAGCCTCATAAGCTTTGGTCTCACTAAAGCCCAATAGGGCTTAAGTGACTAAGAGCATATATCCAACAGTTTCAAAAGTCATGTATGAATCAAATGCTCATAGCAGCAAAGTCAAAATGAAGTCGGCACACCAAAAAGTCAAATTGAAGCTGTGACTCTTCAGAAATATTAATCTCAGATCAAACTACGATTCTTAGTATTTGGTAAGTGGATATATACGTATCACAATGCCACCAAATTCTTCTCTTCCGTTCTTAATTTCCTAAACCCACGTAGGGAATTGTAGACTTGGGGTGCATTATCGGGACTGAGAAGCTACTTAACCAGCACGAATTCCTTGTTTCCACTCAAAAACACACATGTAAAAGAGTGCACCTGGAAAGAAATGAAGAAAGTAACAGTGCAAAAGACTAGTTGTGTGACACGTGAATCTTATGAGCATAAGCGTATGTATGTATTGCTCTTTAATTTTCTTAAAACACAAACACTTGAATAAAAATGATCTAATCACTTATGAGCAACATTATTGGTTACTAGAATGGAGTGGTGCATTTGCATGAAACTTTTTCTTTTTCTTTTTGGTTAGTAGGCATTGGTTTCTGATCTTTTGATTAGAGTTGATCTTATTCTAGACATTATTTATTACTAAATCTGAGCACTTTCACCAAGGATTCAAGCCTTGGGTCATCATGTTGTCAAAGACTAGACCCTATGATCCCAATGCTCATTGGTTACATTTACAAGTATCTCTTGCTTAATGATGCCAGTCCTAGCTATGGCCTTGATGTTCAGCCATGGCTCACCCATCTCCGTTGTGAAAGTGTCGAGAATTAACGTTAGCGGTCAAAATTGATAATTCTAAACGGTGGGGTAACAATGCACCAGTGCCCATCGGTGGAAACTTTCAAGACATTTTTGCCCATTGAACCAATAATTTTTAGTACATTCAACATTTTAAAATATTTGTTTGGCAGCACACACTATCAAATATCCCCAAACTTAGAAATACTTTTCAATAGTACCCAAGATCACTAAAATTTACTTTACATTAGTGGGTGGTATTTAAAAAATGGGTTTTAGTTTTCTCATGTTGCATGAAAAAACTAAACTTCCTACACACACATGAAATGATGGAACCCATATATACATATATGAATTAATATATGTATATGTGGGTCCCACCATTTCATATGTGTGTGACATGAGATAATTTTTTTCCTACAACATGAGAAACATTAATCCCTTAAAAAATACTTCCAGGTGTTTTTAAAATTTCATCACTACTCATGATTAATTTCCACAAGTGGAAAATCAAATAAAAGAGATAGAGATTTGAATTAAAACTTACATGGATCAAACTAAATTGAGAACACTCATCCCAATGCATTCCCGAGATAAGCAAGAAGTAACTCTTAAGATTATTGGCAAAATCAGCAAAATAAAAAATTAAATACTTGGTTCGAGTCATATCAAAAGATATTGTTCTTAAGAGTTATTCTGCAACCCTTTTAAAAAATAGGAAGTGACACTCCCTAAGATTAAACAAACCCTTCTTGTAAGGATAAATGATGTAACGATTGAAGTATTTATAGACACTAAATTAATGCCTTGAAGTTGTGCCTTTTGAAGCACAATACCTCTTTAATTAAAAGATATAGGGTCTATTTGGAATAGCTTCAAACAGTGAAAAAAACCCATCAAACAGTAATATAAGTCCAGTTGGAAGAAGAAGAAGAAGCTAATTGACCATTTGAGATAGATTCAAGGGTTGAAGGACTTATTGTAAAAAAGTGGCTTAGGATAGAAGTCACTTTTTTTAACTTCTAGAGAAAAATGTTAGGAATAGATTATCTAATAAGCAAAGTACTATTAAATATACATTTGTATGTATTTTTATTCATCAATTATAATATATTCCATTAAGTACTTTATAGTTTTTTTTAAATATTTTTAATAATAATTTAATTTTTTTATCAAATTTAAATTTTTATCTTCAATTATCACAATATATAAAAGTAATATATATGTGTATATAGTACTCAATAAGATTTATAACATTGTCAGTTATTTTTCATCTCAAATAACTATTTAAAAGCTATTCTAAATAAAAGCTCATTTGGGGAAAAAGTTATTTTTATCACTACTATTTCAAACACAAATCACATATACAATCTAACTTTTATTCTATCTTCCATTTGTAAAAGCCCATATAGAAAAAATTCACTTCTGCCACCTCTATCCCAAGTGGGCACATAATCAATTGTTAAATTCATTAACCATGTTGATTCATGAACCTTTAATTTATAAGGACATGACTTCTCAAGACATATCTCTTTATTTTAAATCAATTCAACAATATTGGAGAGACTCTTTCTTTGACACACCCTTACACAATATTTACAACAATCCCCTACATGCGTCAAAGAAAACACGTCATTGGCTGAGTCGCACCCATTGATATAACTATTGTATCTGGTGGTCATTTGGACTATAGACTAGACTTAAACCAATAATACTTGGGACATAGAGATGTCAGTGGTCTTATGGATTGTGAGCTATCTCTTAGGTGTATATCAGAGGCATTCATTGTTAGATTATACTCTCACATTTTTGTTGTTAACGAAGGTTTTGCATATTAAGATGGCCTTAAGCGTGCCAGGTGAATAACGAATGCTCTAAAGATTTTACTATAATCTCATAAGAGCGGCTCCACTCCACATTCATAGATGTTATTTCATGTAAGTGTACCTACAATAAACATACCATTCCGTAAGATTATGAAATCATTAAGAGTTTTCCTCAACCTACCAAAATGCATTATATCATATTCCAATTGTCATAGAAAGGAACTAGTATTGTATTTTAGTGCTAGTCAGAACTTACTAACGACTTGTTCTTACTCATTGAATCATCTTCATGAGATCACCCATCACAAAGGTTAGGTTTCATTACTGTCAATTACAAGTTAGTTTTAGTCCTATTTGCCTTACCTATTATTGACTTCACCAAATTAATTGAGATAACTACACATTAATTCTCAAAGCGCTCATATCTCAAATGGTTTCCACTTACATCATTGCTTTTTCTGCAGCGGCTACTATAGATAATCGATACAAAGTGTCAATTTCACACCAAAATATTTGCTAAGATACATATTAGCATCCAATTCTATCCATTTATAGAGTAATTAACTCTCACTTTCATAATATACTTTATTTTTACCACCACTATAAGTGAATAATCACTAGTAGATTTTCATAATTTGAATTTGAATTAACATCTGTGTTTTTTTATGCAATGGAAACCCATTGTACATGATGCCTGTAATATCTTAATTTTTATTCTTAGGATTTAAATAGTTTTAAAAAGAAATCAATTCATGGTGAATAAAATTTTACTATGTAATTAATTAAGTTGAGAGGATTTATCAAAAAAATGATTTATAAAAATAAAAGTGATCAAAGAAAACAGAGCAACAATAAAAGAAATGAATTATTATTATTATTATTCGGAAGGTTGAAGAAAGTAAGAAAAGGAATGTAAAAAAAAAAAAAAGGCCCAAGTTCTATTGTCCTAACCCATTTGAGGTTTAATATAACAAAATTGGGGGCCTAGGAGCCAACGGCCCTTTTACATATTAAGACACGTGAGGGAGGGGTGGAATAGGCCAGCGAGCTCGCGTCTGCATCTACTTCGTCCCCCATTTTTTTTTCCTGCTTTTGGGATTATTTTGGCAAAGTAAAATCACTTCTATTCGTTAAAATCTCTTCATGAACATTGTTCTGCTCAACTTACTCTTTCTATTGGATATATTTTTTAGGTGATTAGAGCAAATTATTGGATTAGAATTTGAAGTACATGTTGAGTTTTAACAATACATGGCCATAGGATTGTAGAGCTATTTTAATAGCCAAATTACGGTTATATTTATTTATTTGTTGTTTTGAGATTTAAAAATTTTAGAATTATATATATTATATTTTTATTGATTAAATTTGACTTAAATGATTGATTTTGAGTTTGTTGGAGGTATTATTGAATTTTTTATGGTGTATTTTAAGATCTAAGCTTGAAATTTGAAAGTTGGAATTTTATATTTGAGAATTGTGGGATATATTTTTTCTTTTGGTTAAAGTAAGATATTTGGAAATTATTAAAGATTTAATTGACTGATTTGAATTTTTTTAAAAAATAGAAATCTGGTGTTGGAATGATTTATTATGGTTTATGAGAGATTTGAGAATTTTTTTCTTGAAAATTTCAACCTTCAACTATTTTTGTAGTTAAATATTGTGGTGCGTGTATATTAATCATGAATATGTATATATATTATTAATAATTATCCAAATAACTCTTTGAGTTATTAATGAGGTAATAGGAGACTAAAAGTAGGTTGGGATAATTGTTGGTCAAGAATTAAGAGTCGGGGCTCTATAGTAACATTAAGAGTCTAATTGTTATTTCTAACCACTTAATTAGTTGTAAACTAATTGTGGTGATGATGTGCATTGTGTAGATTGTTGAATTGTAACTTGTTCGTGTTCAGCATGAGCTTTGGTTTATGGTAATATACCATTGCTTGGTGAGAGAAAATCGATCACCTTCTACTTATTATGTGTGGTAGTATATTGTTTGTCAGTATTATGAAAGGATTATGACAATTCGAAAAAGTATATTGATATTGATAAGATATTCGATAGAAATTTGTCTTTATGATTTGAATTATAATATATAGGGTTAAATAGCAAATCCGCCCCGGAAGTGTACGTCGAAGAACAATGTCGCCCTGAAAATTTTTTTAGATTCAATTTTGTCCCATAAGTCTAAAAACGTAGCAATGTTGCCCTTTTCCGTTAAAAAACTAACGTTGACTGTTAAAAAATTGACGTTGATCGTTAACTTTTTAATGGAAAAGGGTAACATTGCTACTTCTTTAGACTTCCGGGACAACATTGATCCCAAAAAATTTTTGAGGGCAACATTGCTCTCGGGTGTATACTTCCACGACGGTTTTGCTACTTAACCCTAATATATATAAAAGCTAAGAATTTACACATTATGTCATATATTAAGATTATTTGAATATGTCGAAATCCTTCCTGAACAAAAAACATACAAAAACCAAATGAAGGTTTTGATGAAGCCCAATAGCGACAATTATTATAGGGTTCAGTAGCAATTTTGTTCTGAAAGTACATGCCCAAGAGCAATGTTGCCCTGGAAGTTTTTTTGGGCTCAATGTTACTCCAAAAGTATGAAAACTTAGCAATGTTACCATCCACTAACGATGAGACTAACAGACGTCTGCCACGTAAGATTAATTGATACATTGGACAGCCACGTTAGAGTTCACATACGGACCCCACACCACCACCTCATCATCACACCTCGTCATCTTCTTACTTCCCATCCCTCCTTCCTCCTCGTTGGACCTCGCACTACCACCACTGGCACACCTCTTTCTCCTTCCTCGTTGTTCAACTCCCACCAACACTAGCAAACCATTGTAGTTATTTTCTTACTTCTCATTTTTATTCATGTATTACTCTAAGGCCCCATTTGGATCAGTGAAAATTGCTAGAGGGAAATGGAAAATTCAAATTTTCCAATGGCGGCGGATGTTTAAATCAAATTTTGTCTATGAAAAGATTAGTGTGGGTTATCTTCAATCTTTTGGTTTTTCCAATCTTTAAAAGGTTATTTTTGAATTTTAGGAAGTTTGATGGGTGGGTTATTTTTGTTAGCCCACATATATTTATAATTTTGTAAGGAAAAAGATAGACAATATATAGACTTAGACTTGTATGTAGTTAACCACCTTTAATTTAAAATTGTCAAAGTTATCTACGTATTGTTCCTTCTCATCCCTTATTTAATTAAGTTGAAACAGAGCTAAACAGAGGTTGCATAATATGTGTCACACCATGCCTACTAAGTGCAGTGTGGAAATCTCTAAAAAAGAAAAAAAAAAAGGCTTACAGTGGAAATCTCAAAGCAAAAATGCTTGAAATGTTATCAATACTCTGTACACTCGAATGTGATAAAGTTACTAGAGTGTATACTCCAATGTGAAGTTATCACAACACAGCATTATCACATGTTCCGCCCTCATCCTGCATCCAAAATTATCACACTCGAGTGTGATAACATCATACTCAAGTGTGATCACTTTTTCTTCCATGGATACTTGACAAAAATGATCACACTCGAGTGTGATAACCTCACACTCGATTCAACACTCCAGTTTGAAGTTATCACACTGGGGTGTAATCGAGGCATCCACTTAAAAAAGGATTTGCTTATTTATCTCACACTAGAATGATTACATCACACTCCAGTGTACACTCATTTCCTTCTAAATTTCATTTTTATGTCATTATAATTTTGTTTTCTTAAATTTTCTATGATTATTTAATGAAATTAATAATCATTAAAAGTAATAATAAACACTTGAAATGTTATAATAGTAATACATATTAATTAAAGAATGATTATTGTGATAACTAAAGTAGATCCATTAATTTCAGAAATTAGGAATAGTTATTATTTATTATTATAATAACATTTAAATATTTCATTATTAATTTCAGTAATGATTATTTAAATATATTATTATTAACTTTGTGATTAAAATAAAATTTAAAAGAAAAAAAATATATCACACTGGAATGTGTAGTGTGATGTTACGACTTACGACACTCCAGTGTACACTGGAGTGTGAGAACATCACACGCTCGTGTGCCATCTATTCATGAAGCACCTTCCACCCCCTCCAAGCCAAACCCATCTTCCCCAATTTGAAGCAGGGACTAACAGCAGCGGAGTAGAGGCGTTAGAAATCCACGATCATTATGGTACTTTCAAATTTACTTTCTGCATGCTCGTACTTTTTTTATCAAAGTATTTCATTTTCTGAAGTTGTAGGCCTTTGAGTGCATAACGGTTTTCTTGACCTGATCTCACCACCCAACTTCATTGTCGAATGGGATTTAATGTAGAGACTGTGGAATACAAAAATATTAGCTTCACGGTCTGGGATGTAGGAGGCCAAGACAAGGTGTGCGCAAATCTCAGTTTTTGTTATGTGTTGAAGTTTGGAGAGATCACTTACATATTTGCAATAATCTTAAATTTATTTCCGCAATGAATCGTGCTTTTTCTACTTGTCTTCCTTTTCTTAATTAAGTGCTTTCATCAAGGAAAGAAGGATTTGATAATAAGTTATCATTAGCACGCAACAAAAACATAAGGTATATAAATTGGAGCCATCTTGTCTTTCAAGTTTCTACTTAACTATATAAGGGAAGGCTATCCCTGTGTTGGCTTACACTCAAGTTTCTCACATTGGCACATTCATTCATCAAATTAGAGGATGCATTTCTTAATTTCTGAATTAATTTCATGATACAGTCATAAAATAGTTTTGCTGATATTGACTTCAGTCTATACCAATGGAGACCATACATGCATTTTAGTCTATGCATGTGACGCATCTTTCAACTTGCAGGGGAAAAAGTGTTTGCCCTTCATTGAAACTTAAAGCATGATAATTTGGCATAATTAAGGATGGACAATGTAAGGAGAAAAAGTAATTACCATGAATGCCTATGCTATAGCACTATTTAATTAATAATGTAGTTACAGTTTTCATTTTTAGGATCATTTCTGATTTATTATTTATTCATAACTTTTATTTTTCTTTCTAGAATATTTCCTAGTATTTTTATTATTTACTAGTTCCCTAAGGTTTAGGGTGGTTACTCAGACTTGATGATTCGAATTACATACACGATTATCTCTGTTTTTTATTTTCTACTCCTTGTCTCCCAAGATGACGCCCTATAATTGCTGGTGTATATATCATTTGGGACTTTTTTTATAGGATGACTTAACAGATTTCAATCTTGTGTGCAAAGATTTTCTATATTAATCGCAAAAATCCACCACACTGCGCACCAGAATTGTTGTTTTCATGGTTTTGCAACAAGTATTGATTTTCTATATTATACATGTAGAGAGTTATGATTTGCATTATACTCCACTAGTAAAAAAGAGACTATGTTGTGGGGTTCAAGGTTTCTGGAATGTGTAAGCCAAAGATGAACAATGTACTTGAACAACAGAAATATTGTGAAATCCTTGCACTTTGTATAAAAAACACTTGTTAGCAGTTAACAACTTTTAGATTGATATGTTATATCTTACAGCTCATCATTTTGTAATAGAAGTATGCCCTTTTGATGTAATTTTCTTACCTTGTAAATGTGTGATACAAAACCACTTTGGATGGATGATATACTTTCGTTAGTCTCATATTTTGAATGAACTTGTTATATTTTAGAAATTGGAGTTCTTTCTTAAAGGTTCAAGACAATTATATATTTTAGATGAACATCACTTGCTTCAGTCTTCTTTCGTTCTTCCTCATGTTAGCATAAATAGTGGTTATGTCATCTTCAATATATCCTACAAGTCCAAAGTCCTCCCTGCTCCATTCTCCTTAGCCCCACATTTGTATCATTCACATTCACTACATGTTCCACTAGCTTGTTTATCACCTCTTTCCCTCTTTCCCATTTCATTGTCGTACCATTTGAAAAAACCACAGCCCCTTCCTTGTACATTGAAATCAGTTAAATAAACGCCTCCAAAATCAAATCATTACACTGGATAATACGCCCCCCCAATGCAATCATAACAATCAAATCCTATGATTTACACTTACATGTTCATAATTTCTGCATCCAAAGAATCTTCTACCTGGATTTTGCTTAGTCTAGAATGTATACAGTTGTGCAACCTCCCCACAGTGGCACATCGTTGACGAACGAGGTTCTTTAACATCTTTGTGAACATGCGGTTACATCGTAGCCCTCCTTGCCTTATTGATGTTGTAGACGCCATCGATTCCCCCACTCCTCTTCTCTGCTCCATCCCTAATAAAAATATATAATATTTTAAAAAGTTGAACACGTTATTTATGTAAGTAATAAAGAAATATAAAAAGAATATATTAATTTATGTCGGTGGTGTATTAATTATTTTTAAAAAATCAGGTTTTAGGAAAAAAAAAACTGATAAGCGTGTATAAAGATTAAAGAATTCTAAAATGTACTCCCTCTGGTCTTTATTATAAGGCACCAACTACCAATTCTCATAAATCAATAAAATTAGTTAAAAACATTAAAGTTATCATAAAATTCAATTGATTTCCAATATTACTCCTACTAAGTATCCTAAACTCAAATTTAGTACTCTCTCACACTACCCTTATTAAATATGGACAGATACGAAAAAATGAATTAATTGCACCTTAAAAACTTATAAGTACCTTATAAAAAGGACCAAAAACACTTACTAATTGGTACTTATAATAAAAACAGAGGCAGTATGTGTTAAGGGTGTGAATGGTAATGCTCACAGAATGAGGTTTTTTTAATTTATATTCCCGGGAATAAAAATAGATGAGAATTGTGTTTGGTAAATTCCGTTTTTTTTTCTATTCCTGGGCTGGACCGGTTTATTTTTTTATACTGGAAAAAAAAACCAGAAAATTTCTGCTTTTCCCCTCCTGAGCACAAAATGATCAGAATCATTTTTTTCCCCAACCAACCCTCTTCCCTCCGTCACTTTTCATTAACTCAACGCCTCACCCTCTTCCTATGTTCTTCATCGAACCTCCTTCCTCCAGATCATTTTCTTCGACAGTGTTTCTGTCTGCGACAGCGTGTTTGTCGGAGTTTCAAAAATTGCAGATCTATAAGCCCCTTCAGTTCTTTGATCTTGTTTCTTTGTGATGGCGGTGGAGTGTGTAAACGACGATGGTGGCATATGGACGAGTTCCAGAACACGATGGTTCTGCACTTTCAATTTTCAACTGAGACACACCCCTGAGAAAAAGGCAGCGGTGAGATAAGGTTCTTCT
Source organism: Acacia confusa (assembly GCA_037074495.1). Classification (NCBI taxonomy): domain Eukaryota; kingdom Viridiplantae; phylum Streptophyta; class Magnoliopsida; order Fabales; family Fabaceae; genus Acacia; species Acacia confusa. Next base: position 36,085,618 of record CM073502.1, on the reverse strand, counting down.
TATCTTCGCGATTTTGAATCCTTCTGGTTATTTAATTTCTGATGAGATGGTCTATCGAGGTTTGTGTTGTGGTTTCTTTGAGCTTGATAGTTGCCTTCAATTTCTTCAATTCCTGGATGCTTTCCGATTCTGAGTTTCTTTGTGGTGATGATCTGATGGAGGACAAGGAAGCATTAGCAAAGGAGATCAATGGTGGGGTGTGTACAGTGAGTTTGGACAAATTGGTGAAGACTTGTAGTGCTCCGTAGCAGAGCCTAGAACCAATCTGGCAGAAAACAAGAAGAACTAACGGACTTTCAGTCGGCAATGGCATTTTTGCTCTTAATTTTCAAGTTGATAGGTATTTTTACACTTTTAAGAAAATGTATGTTCTGAAAAGTTCAATTTTTGCCTTTCCAATTTTCCCCAACCAGCTGGAGTCTTCAAACAGCTGAAGTCTTCAAACTTCTGAACCTCAACAGTCACTCCTCGGAAGTCATTCATGGCCAACCATGCCTTCGGGACACCAAGGCAATAAAGGCTTTTCGGGACTTCTTCAGCAGCTATTTGTCCATATTTTGAACTCTTTTCAGATACAGAACTCGATTGTTCTTCAAGAGTTTTAATTTTGGCCTTCAGTCTCATGATCATTGTTGCACTGTCATAATGCAGCTGCTGGGCCTGGTATGGCATTAATGCCATATCACGGATAGCCTGTTCTGATTCCATGTTGTTAAAGGGACACGCCTTGTAGTAGCCTTTGAGAGCAGAATCTTTGAATTGCGAATCTGGGCACTTAATCCCCAAGCAAATTGAAGATTGTTACTTTCTTTTGCAATGACAACAAAAGCCTTCGCTAAGATTGTTTTGTATTGTTTAAAGAATCTACTTGTCTTATTTTGAATAGCTTTTATGGACCATTGGAGGTGCTAAAACGATACTTCCAGTAAATCTACTCCAAAAAATTATTCTACCAGATGTCTGTATAATCAAACAACCAGCAGGGCTTTTGGTGATTTTTAACATGTACATTATGTTTCAAACAATGCTGCTAATAATTTATGAATCTAAAGTTTCTATTGACTGAAACAAAGAAGCTAGCATCTAAGATTTTGAGGCTAAATCCGGAGAAAGAGTTATTGGTGGCAGTAACTAATCTGACTTAAATTGCTATATTTGCTGGACTCTGTTGAACTCTGGTGGATCTCAAATACAGAAATTTCATATTTATTCTGTTTTTAGTTTATAAGGATATTCGTTTTATACAGAAATGGAAGCTTCATTTGTAGAGAAAATGCATGTTTTTCAGAGAAGTAGGAGCAGTTGTGGATTGTGGCAAACTTGGGAGAAATTAAAAGCATATCTAAAATAATTCAGATTTAATGTTTTTTTTTACTTTTTGTATTTTTTACAAAATTATTTTAGAATCTAAAATAAAGATAATATTTTAATTTAATATTTTTTGTATTGTATTAGGTAATTCTAATTCTCGGAATAAAAATAAAATATGTTAATAAATGTAATTCTGATTCTCGAAATGGAAAAAAAAAATGTTAACTTTGGGAATAAAAATAAAATGAGTTAACAAACATAATTCTTATTCTCAGAATTTTTCCCGGACACAGAATCAGAAAAAACTGTTTCATCTTAGAAACAGTGCTGGGGAACAGAATGGTTATCATGCACACCCTAATTGTACTCCCTCTTGTCTTTATTATAAGACACTAACTATGAAGAATTTTTTGTCCTTTTTATAAGGCATTTGCAAGTTTTCAAGGTGCAATTAATTTATTTTTTTATGTCTGCCCATATTTAATAAGGGTAGTGTGAAAGAGTAGTCTCTCTGGTCCTAATTATAGGACAACATTTGGGAGTCGGTTTTAGTCCTAAACACCTCTATTTTATTCTCTCAAGTGTGTTTAGTTTTTGCTAAGTATATGCATTTAGGTGTATAGAATTTTTCAGTCAATGAAACTCTTAAATTGTTGGATTTTAATTTTTTTATCAATGAGTTAATGTTAATTTACCAATACACACACACATATATATATATAAACACACACATATATATATTTATATATGTACACACACACATAGACATACACACGCATTATATAAATATGTGTGTGTCTATATATGTGTGTGTACATACTCATACACTTGTGTGTGTGTGTTTGTGTATTTATGTATATGTGTGAGTAGATGTGTGTATACATTTGTGTGTGTTGGAGGGATGTGATGATTTATATTTGTGTGTAAATATGTGTTTGTATCTGTGAGTGGGTGTATGTGTTTTTTTTTTGGGGGTTGTAGATGTGTGTGTGCACATCCACATGCATATATACATACAATGTGTGTACACACACATACACATGTATGTATATATAGTAAGACCATTTCAATTAGAAAGCATGGAAATGAAGATTCTAGTTGGGGAGGTATGTTTATGTCATTGAAAATTTATATAAGGGTATTTTAGGAAAATGAGTGAAATTAACTAATTTAACTCCCCTCCTTAATCTCTCCAAAATCAGTTAAATATGTCTTATAATTAGGACCAGAATACTGTATTTGAATTTAGGGTAGTTAATAGGGGTAATAATGAAAATCATTTAAATTTTATGACAACTTTAATATTATTAACTAATTTTATTGATTTATGATAATAGATAGTTGATACCTTATAAAAAGTTCATAAAGAGGACCAGAAGGAGTAAATCGGAAGAAAGAAAGGGCAACGATAATGGAGCCAATCAGCCAATCACGGATGGTGTCAATCAAGCAGGTGCGTTGATGGTCACAGACAATGGTGCCAATGAGCCAATCAAGGCAGGTGCATTGACGGTAACAGCAAGGACATCTGTGGAATTTCACAAGAGCAACACGTAGCAGCGAGCCTACAACAAGAAGCTAGAAGATATTTTTTTGAGAAGATATTTTTTTGGGTCCACTCCAGCCTTTTGAAAAAGTGACTCCTTTTATTTGGTCGAAAAAAAAAAGTGACTCCACCAACTACCACTTTTCTCAAAAAAAAAAAATCTATCAACTGAAGGTAGAAGATATTTTTTTGAGAAGATATTTTTTTGGGTCCACTCCAGCCTTTTGAAAAAGTGACTCCTTTTTTTTGGTCGAAAAAAAAAAGTGACTCCACCAACTACCACTTTTCTCAAAAAAAAAATCTATCAACATAGACATGCCAAATGGACAGATTTAAACGTCTTCTTTATGGATTTTTCGGGCAAAAAAAAAAATGTCTTCTTTATGGATGAGTTTTTTTCACTCCTCACCGGCTTTTACATGGTCCAAACATAAATGAGAATTTTAGTCGGCCTTTTTCTAATGGGCTTTTAGGTCATACTGAAGAAACCACCGTGCCCTTCTCCCGCAAAATCCAAACCAAACCGGTCCTAACATTATCCACTCGGGTACGAACAACAGCAAAATTATTTAATTATGACGATTAATAATAAAATATAATCCAAAACCACGGACGTATTAAGCTAGTGGCTTGGTTCAGTCTAGCTATACCAGGTTGCATCATTTGAAACATAAAGGAGGGACAGAAGAAAATCTTCAATTATAGTTGATTGATGATAAACCACGATTCACGATTCAGATGCAAGAACAAAACCTAAGTGCCAGGAAACAGAACCATAACAGATCTTCATTACTCAGATACAGTAAATCCAGACGATTACTCATAAACCTCATTATTCTGCAGCTAACAGACTGGACTGATCTATCCTATTTAATTCTTCCAGCTTCCATCGGACTCGCCACGCCTAGAGTAGCGAGATCCACGATCACCGTAACCGCCGCCATATCCTCCACCTCCGCTCTTGTTGTATCCACCCTCGCGGCGACCACCGCCTCCGTATCCACCTCCACCACGGCTGTAGCCACCCCCATCGCCGTAACCGCCGCCGCCGCCGCCTCTTCCTCGAGACTGAGCTTCGTTCACAGTGATGTTCCGGCCATCAAGGCTCTGACCATTCATGCTTTCGATCGCATCCCTCATGGACTGCTCTGAGGAGAATGTCACGAATCCGAACCCTCTGGACCTTCCGGTCTCACGATCATTTATAATCTGCGCAAGAAAACCACCAATTAGATCCAATCGACCAAGAAAAAAAAAACAGAAAAGCAAAATAACCGATCGATCTTCGCCTTTTGAGAGAAAGGAAGAAGATAAACGTACCGATTGGCATGACTAATAAAAGAATCATAGACAGTAACACAAGTATCATAAGATCAAGTAACATAAACAGGTCAGAGAGAGCACGGCATCAGATAGGGATCAAGAAAACCCGAATCCAAATCGTGTCAGATCCGATCCCGGTGGTGCATCAAACCGACCTTCGATTCGATAACATCGCCGAAAGGAGCAAAGGCCTGGCTGAGGGCATCGTTGTCGGTAGCCCATGCCAGCCCACCGACAAAGCAACGGTACTCAACATCTGCAGAACCCATTGATGCGGGATGATAAAAAAGGGACTCAAATGATAATGAGAGATGAAAGTGAAGAGGCTGTGAAAATATCGGGAACTAGGGTCATGTTATATAGCGGGTGAGATGCTAACTATGGTTAAAGCTGAGCCAGTCAGAATGACCCAGCGAATGTACCGTGGTTAGATGTGGTTAAAGGTTTAACCGTGGTTACCATGCAACCCCCAGAACAAGTATTTTTTGCTCAGACCCCCAGAACAAGTTGCATTGCCATATCCCAATCTTTGTCACTTTTGCTGCTTTAAAGTTTGTGTAGTTAGTGTGGTTGCTTTTAAATATAAAATAAAAATATCTTTAAAAGATTAATGAAATTATTTTTAAAATATTTATATTTCTTTAAAATTAATTAATTTGACTAATGAGCTGATATATAATATTAGAATACATAACATATAATATAAATAAATAACTTATTTAGTTCTTTAATCTTTTTTTAAAAAAAATAACTCGGTCTTATGTTTAAAAGTGAGAGTATTTTATTAATTTTGAAATAAATCAATTTTTTCTATTTATACGTTTTATTAAAAATAATTACTATATTTATTACAATTTTTACTTTCATTATCATGTTTTTATTTTATTAATTTCATAATAATACCCAAGATAAAATATTGAGGCGCAGTGTTTGCAATTTGTGCAGGGCATTATATTTGGGACCGGCTAGCCTTCAGTGCGCCTCCCATCCTCTTCCACCAAACTGCATTTTTGTGCAAAACAATGAAACTCATGACTTTTCTTTTTTAATTTTGGATACTACAGATGCTAAAAAGATACTTCAAGATATAGATAATTACTGAAAAAATACTTTATGATTTTAAAAAATTATTTTAGGATATTGAAAAAATAATTTAGAATACTAGATGGTATTAAACATATATTTGAGGACATTGACTGCTACTGAACAATTATTTTATGATCATGAAAAATTATTTTAGAATCTTAAAAAAATATTTTAAAGTATTGACTGATACTAAAACAATACTTTGAGATACTAACTCATACTACCCTGAAATATTTTTAAAAAGATCCTAAAATAATTTTTTAAGGTTATGAAGTATTTTTTCAGTACGAATCAATATCTTCAAGCATATTTTTAGTATCAGTCAATATTATTTTTTCAAGATCATGAAGTATATTTTTCAGTAGCTGTTGAAATATTTTTTTTTAATATCCACCGGTACTCTAAAATATTTTTTTTAAAAAAAAAAAGGGCACGAGCTTCACAGTTTTGCCTAAAAAACGTTGGAGTTTGGTGGAAGAGGACGGCAAAAACGACGTAGTTTAGTGAAAGAGGACGGGAGGCACAGTGGAAGCTAGTTGGCCGGGACCATTATATTCATACTGATTTCTATTGTGATGGATCGGTAATTGATTCATTTAAGTTATTTTATAGATCGGGTGTTCCCCGTTATCGTGTGCATTGATCTGCTGGAGTGGATTCAAAACTCGATGATTTGGACCCAAAAAAACTAACTGGGCTTGAAGTCTAACTCGTGAATTGATCTGCTGGGGTGGACAACTAGGCTTGATATCTGAAATTTGGACCCAAAAAAACTAACTGGGCTTGAAGTCTAACTCGTGAATTGATCTGCTGGGGTGGACAACTAGGCTTGGTATCTGAAATTTGGGCCCAAATTTTTGTAGGCCGTTTTGGGCTTGGAACTGAAGTTATTTGTTTGCTCATTCTTTGTAGTTTGTTTTGAATGGCACGAGGAAGAACAGAGAGAATATATATCAAAAAAAAAAAGAAAGAACAGAGAGAATATCCAATCAGGTTCGATAAGGACAGCAAATTACGGGTTTTGGGCAGGGAGACTGGAAGAGTAATAATTTTAATTACTAAAAAATATTTTAAAATGACTAACAGAGTATTTTTAAGATTATTAAAAATCAGATGAAAGTTGAGATTTAGAAAATAAAGATGTTTGTGATTTCAAAAAATTGATGGGAAGGGATGCATTTCACTCTATTTTTAGTCCTGTTTGTTTGTTTTAAGGCGAGGGAGACCGGACAAAGAATTTTTTCCATTCATCTTTACTAAATAGTTTATAAAAAAATTTCAATATCTTAAAAATATAGTCGTTATAAAAAAAATATTTTTCTCATAATGACATTTTAGTCCGTATGCTCCCTTCACTCTCATCCCCTCTCATTCCCTTCCCTCAATATTATTTTCTTTTCTTTTTTATTTGGTAGTAGAAACTCTGTTGGTTTGTTCGAGGCATAGCATCCTATTACTTATGGCATCATTTTCTGTATTTTTTTAGTTTAATTTTTTATTTTGAAAGATCTGATAGAAGGCCTGCTCATTTCTCATAAGTCATTTCCTTAATTGTATGGATCAGTAAACCTCGATTTAGGTTAGTAATGAGAGCAATAATTTATTTTCTATGTGATTTTTAGAGAAACTAAAAAAGAAGTCAAATTGTAAATATGATTTGTGTTTGAATTGATGGTAGTAGAAATAACTTTTTCCCAAAAGAAGATGTATTTGAGTTGGCAGTTGAAAAGTTAGTTAAGATGAGAAATGACTAACAATTGCATGAATTATATTGAATACTACATTTACGCCCAAAAATGTTTTAAGAATCTACACTTTAGTCCCTCCTCATGCTTTCAAAATTTACACATAGGTCCTTGGTCAAAACACTTCCCAAAAAGCTATAAACCCGAGGACACACATTGGACGTTACATTAGCGCCACGAACTTTAATCATGGAAAACACAAAGAGGGCTTGACATAGGAGAGTGTCAAATTGATATGGGAAGCTTGGAGGAGTAGACCACCGCCACCGCCCACCATCACAACTTTCAAAATTGCTTCACCATTTTTCACATCCATCGCCACCAATTCCGTTCGTGGTTGAAGTTCCATCTCAAAGGGTTCTTGCCGCTGACTACTTACGTGCTCAATTGGAGAATGCCGATCACCCACTGCCCAGCCATCTCTCTAACCCATCACACCCTCACCGCAGCAACAACAGTAAAAGCTGAAACCGTACAATATGGCTTCTCTCTCTTCAACGCCACTACGCCCAAAAGCTCCAATTTATGGCTTCTCCTCTGTTGGGACTTTTTTTTTTTTTTTTTTTTTTAAATAAGCTCGATTGATCATATGGGAATCCAAACAAATGCCCACTGCATTTTTTCCCTTCAACGCAAAACCAAACACACACTTGGTTGTTTATCATAAAGAAGATATTTGTTTTATTATTCCAAAAGGGCAGGGTCATTGATTGCGGTGGCCTACCTCTTAAGGCGAAATATATGAATTTGTTCAATAGCTAGGTATATTTTTTTATTCTAAGAAAGTCAAATATGGAGATATTTCAGAGTAGAAAAGGTTTAACAAGCAAACTATTTGACTTTAATTTCATTATTATTATTATTATTATTATGTGTGAAAGCCGCCATATTGAACTCACCCCTCAATAATAATAGGATCCTGTTGATCAAGTCAACTCTCCTTGGGCGTGCGTAAAAATTAGAGACCTTTTTATGGATTCATGTGATTATGCCATTGCTGTTTATATCAAATGATAAAATAATGGGAAAATCTCATACAAATATCATTTGAATTTTCAAATCCCAAATCAATGACTCTAATTTCACAAAAGACAAATCAGCCTGCAAGTATTAAATTGGGATTTGCCAATTTTAGCAAATCACCTTCATGACATTTCTCTCTCCCCCTTTCCCCAAGTCTCTCGCCAAAAGTCCCCTACTTCCTCCTCTTCCTGCATAGCTTCCCCGTCGACAGCCAACCTCAGGGAAACTTCATGGTACAACATTGAAGCTGTGTGTGTAACATTGTTGCTGTTGGAGACCTCACCAACCCTTCTCAAATGAAAATTAATGAAGAGGAAAGCCATTATTTCAGCCTCCAAAATAAATAAATAAAAATCTTAAGCTAAGCTTTAATTTGTAACTAAATAAAAGAAAAAGGAAACATAACTCATAAATTACTTGTAAATTGCTTGTTCAGGGAAAAAATCATGAGTTCATGGCTAAAAGTGAGAGACGACCACAATGAGAATGAGAGAGAACAACGCTGAAGGGACGTCAGCAGTCAACAAGATGAAAAATTGAAGTGTTGTGAATATGAGAGGAATAAAAAGACTTGGACCAGCCGCGATGAAACCAGAAAATATTTTTTTACATGGGATAAAAAAATTAAATTATTTATTAAATAATACCCCATAACATTGAAATATAAATAAATAAGTGTCAATTTTTAATCAGTATCTTTTATCACTAAACATGAATTCTTATAATACACATTCCACCTACCTCAAAACAAAATGATTGGAAAAAACAAAAGAAATACAAAATAAACCCCAAAAAATATTTTAAAAAATATACATATCTGGTTCAATTTCAGCTAAGTAAATAACCAATTATAATATATTTCTTAAAGAGAAATTCATTATAAAATCATAACACACCCAAATAATAAATCCAAACTAATTAAAATTAATCATTAATCATCTTCTACATATATATAGTCATCTATTGTCAAGCTCAAAACTCTCCTAACATCATAACCCCAAAATTTTCACTAATTAACATAATATCACCCTCATTATAAAGAAGTGACATGTAAAAAATTATTTTAAGTACCTATTTAGTCTTTAAAATAAAGATGAACAACGTCGAGGCCCAAATGTGGAAGAAGTTTGACGCCTCAAGACCGTCTCAGACACACAAAGAATACGACAAAGGAAGGTTGTGTATTTGATCTAATACCCCCTTCCACGTGAAGTTAAAGGACTACGAACCTCTTCAATTAATTAATATATCATTCTTTTTTTTGATAAGGCACGATTCTTTTAAAAAAATTAAAATAAGATATAATATGATACTAACATTTCTAATATGTATCTCAAACTAGAATTTTACTTTTTCCTCACAGCCTAACAATTAATGAACCAAACATTGTCTTAATAAAAAAATAAGTATAACTATAGAGAAGATAAAAGATTAGTTGAGGTCAAATTATTAACTAAAATAAAATATTATATAAAATAAGATTAGTTGGAGCGAAGACTTCCACAAATCTGGATTGTCTCAGTAGCTTTTTTTCTCAGAATCTCTCAGTATCTTATCACAATTGTTGGAGGAGATAGATAAAGAGATGTTCAAAATAATATGCTCCATCCAACGGTTGTGATTAGATAATGAGAGATTCTGAGAAAAAAAAACTTCTGAGATAATCTGCTTCCGACTTCCACTGGCCAGCACACAGTTCCGCCATTATTACCTGGTGCAGGACAAGGAAGAAAAATGAGACGTTTAGGTTTTGGCTATGACGGATGCAAGGAGCAGGATGGTTGTGAGCGGGGGGGCCCAGCATGACTAGCGGATGCAAAATGGTTTGTCCATGATTACACTTTTTCTTAAGAAATTCTTAGGGGCAGATTCGTCTATTAATCGTATATTAGAATCTCATATCCTTAGTGTCTGACCAATGTGTCTTTTTATTTATTAGAGAGACTATTTTAGAATTTCGGAAGAATGGTATTTTTTGGAATTTGCCCTAAAACAATAATAACCATCTCGCTTTAATGTATATTCCCTGGCTGACCACTTATGGGTTGGGGGTTTTTCATTCATTTCCTTTTCAATTACCCAACACAGAAGTAAAAAAGAGAGAGAGGGAGAGAGAAAAGAGATGCATGCACTTACCCCAATGAGTAAATGCAACTTTATGATTGATGAAATGATTAGGAAGAAGTTCCACAGAATCATTTTTGAAACATGAATTTGATTTCACATGAATTACCTCACTTAGTCAATGCCTCTTAAATATGATTGTGTCCCGTGGGCAACTTCCTACCCTCACACACCCTATCCCCCTTTTTTCTACCAAACATTGATATTTTGAGGTCATATTTTTAAGGAAAAATTATATATAAACACCATTTGAATTTACAGAATCCCCAGAAACCCACTGAATTTGTAAAAAGATTGAGAGATGACAAAGACTTTTGAGGATATACAAATTCATGCAAAAATGACCACACTACCCTTTAAGCATGTCAGGCAAATTCATTGAGTGAAATCATAGACCAGAAAATCGACCCCCATTGTTGTAGCCTGTGTGCGTCGTCTAGACACACCATTGTGGACGTCGCAGCCGCGGCCGTTGACGTCGTACCAGCTGCCGCTAACATCGTTGAGTTATTGAACTATCGATGGTAAAGAAGAAAAATCATTTTGTTGGTTTCGTCGAATCACTCATCAATCATCGTCCCTCCTTCCAGTTTGAGGACTTCGCAATTTATAGGTATTTGTATTTCGACCGTTGCCAGCATTTGACTATTGGACTGTTTTTTCACTTTAGAATATGCATGTTGGTTATCTTTAGGAAGTAGTCGTTAGAGTTTCTTAATATATAAGGATTAAACAAAGTAGAAGATAAATGTAGTATGTAAGTTTTTTGCTCTAGATAATGACATATATACAAGTCACCATCAAAACTAAGTCAAAACATTGGCCTGTAAAAAAATCATTTTTGCAAACATTAATCCAAATAAGACAACCCAAGCTGTAAATTTACAATAAGTGAAAGTTTAATGGTCGAGTTTTAACTAAGTCAAAACTATAAAAACTATATCTCACTAAGTTAAATTTAAGAGCCGACGGACGAAAATCCTGCACAAACAAAAAGATTAGTTTTCTTTTTAAGATTCCAAGTTCCAACTAATATCTTGTATTTTTAATCATTCATTCTACCCACAACTCGTGGGCCTATCTCAAATGAATTAAGTAAGTAATAAAGTAAAATATGATGTGATGAAATTCATGATTAAACAAGATATTAAACAAGAAAAGAACTTAAATTTGTCCTGATGATGATTAAAAATAAAAAAGGGAGAGTCTTGATTTGGCGTGCAAGTTATTATACCGCTTAAAGAAGTTTGGTGATAGTATGGTTTTGTGATGATTACTTCACCTATAATGACACGATACTTCGGTAGCTTCTTCGCCACTTGGCCACGCATTAGTTTGTTTTTCCCTTTTATTTTTAATTATTATGATATATGTCTAGGTTTATTGAAAGTGTAAAGTAAAAAAAAAAGATATGGAATTTTATTAGGAGAATTCCAGTTAAATCTGGTTAAAATACTAAAATCCAAATTCAAACATGCACTTTTAATAAATTTCTAATCAGGCCAAGATGCCTATTTAGGGATTTCTAATTGTTATTAAAAAAAAAACTATAATATCCCTCTAATTAAAATGATAAATGAACTCAGTCTATCATATGGTTTTTTGATTCTTCTGAAGAAGGGGACCAGCCATGTTTTTGTTGTTGTTTTTTATGTTCAGCATTCATGTCGTTTTTAAGGTCCCTAAGTCTCGTCTGCATATTATTGGTGACCAAAACTGGCATACAAACGAGAAAGACAAAAGTTTTCAAGCCAAGAAGAGATTGATCAACCACAAGAGAAAGAAAAAACTGAAAGGTAAGGTGAAGAGTGTGGATTAATTTTTGGAGAATAACTTTTAAGGTAAATATATAAAATGAGTTTTGTCACAGACCGTAAAAAAAAGGCTTTTAAAATTACGGTTTTACACTAACATGTACTCCAATGGTCCAAAGCCACAGGATCTTATACATGAAAAATTGAAGATAAGTTTGTAAATTGGGGTGAAAAGCTAATGATTGCCGGGCCTGCAAATGCAAATTTGTGAGTGGAATAAGCCAAAATGAATGAATTTTACAGAAGTGGAAAGAGGAAAAGAGAAAGGAGGAGGAGGAGGAGGAGATGCCTCGTTTGTCAAATATTCAAAAAGTTTAGTCTATCATTTTATTTATTTTGATGGATATTATAACCTTTTAATAATATTAAAAAAATCCTTAAATACGTATTATGACCTGATTAGAGACTTGTTAAAAATATATGTCTGAATCTGAATTTTAGTATTTTAAACAGATTTCATTGGAATTCTTCCATTTCATTATGTGTAGATTACAAATAGTATGGTTTATCTCAAAATTAATACAATATGTTTTACATATTTTCCCATTTGTTTGGGTACAATCTTATTCCATTTTTCCGGTCAAATTGATAACTTTTTAAAAAATATCCTATTAATTACATATATCAAACAGAGTTTTCATTAATTTAACTAATGTTTAGTATATGTAAAATAATTATCTAACTTCTAAATTTAGCATAAAAGAAAATATTAATTATCTCAACAAATTCATGACAACATTTTGTTGGTGTACCTCTCTAGTCCTTTTTATAAGTTTAGTTTGAAAAAACAAACTTGGTCCTTTAAATCCACTTGAGGAGTAATTAATGACAACATTAAAATTCTTAACCCTATTAAATGTAGAAAGAGAGGTGAAGTAAAATGTATAAAATATTTTTTATATACATTCATACATGAGAATAAATTTGAAAAATTGATCAATTTAAAATATTTTTAATGAGTTAACTTACTTTTTCATTATGAGAAAATTAAGTAAATTAAAGTAATAAATGAAATCAGAGTGATATATAAAAAAAAAAAAAAATTGACTTGAAAGGGAAAATTAGGCAGTTTGGAAGGGCAGAAACAAACAAAACAACCGACTCGTGCATAAATGATAAATAACCACCCGTGTGTGAGAGAGGGGGAAGACAAATTAATGGAGACAAAGACTTGGTCTACCATGAGCAACATTATCTTAGTTTAAGGAAGAGATACCAAAGCAACTTACAACAAAGGAAGCCTACAATAGCAAAAAATTCATAAATGTGTTACTTATTAATTCTCTCAATAATATTGTTTGTGCTTGGCACTTTGTCCTCATCAGAATTCTTCTTATTCTCTCTCCCATGCCAATTCTTGGGGGTGGGGAGGGCGACCGCTGGTGGTGGGGCCCACCAGCAGGGAGGGTCTATTTTAGTTTTTTTAAAAAAAAAATATTTAAAATTAGGGCAAAATGGTAATTTCCCTGGAGTTACTATTCATTTCCGTCTAAATTAACAATCAACGTTGGTCAGCTAACGGCCCGTGGTATTTTTGCTCCCAAAACGTAACGTCATGTGTACTTTTGCTCCAAAAAAAAGATTATAGTATTGAGCGCTCTTAGAGGAAAAAGTTATGTGTATTTTTGTACCTTAACCCTAAAAGTTACTATGAATTTTGAAAATTGAGGCAAAAGTACACAACTATTAAATCTAATCGTTACTTTCATGGTTGGATCCACATTTTTTTTCTGTGTATTTTTACACCTTAACCCTTAAATGTAGAGCTAGAAAATCAGACCAACCCATTTACACCATTTAGGTCCAAACCCGTCAAGAGCTGATCTTATGATTTATAACTTTTAGAAAGAGTCAAGCCTAAAAAGGACAACCCCATAGAGACACGGGTTTAAGCAAGTTGACCCATTTAAACTTGCCAAATTTTTTTTCTTAAAAAAATTATTAAAAGACTTCAAGTTAAATTTTGCTATATAAAAATGATTTTTTTAAAAAAATTGAAAATGATTTTCAAATCATATAGTGTTGGTATTTGAGTGTTTTAAAGGGAAAAATTGATTATATTCTTATTAAAAAGTTATGAGAATCCTATTGATGACATTATAGTTAGTTAAGAGGGAAAATCCCTTTTAGGTCCCAAAGGACCAAAAAAATATCAAAAAAATCCCACAAAATATTCTGATGTTACAAAAGTTTCAAAGAATTGTTAAAATCCACAGATTGAATTGTTAATGGAATTTTTAAAACATTTTCTTGGTCTTTTTGGACCTTAAAGGGATTTTTCCTAGTTAAAAAAGTCTTCTAATTGATTTTTTAAGAAAAACATTACTCAATTTTTAAGAATTATTCATTTGGTTCCTCATATTTCCCCAAATAAATTTTTCCATATGAAATATAAGAAAAGAATACTTTTTTATGATTAGAGTAACTAAAGATATTTTTTAAAAAAATTTATTTGAAGAGATTCAAATATTATATAAACTATATGAAAAAGAGAAACTAATAAGATACATTGAAAAATGAAAAAGTAGAGTCTCTATCTCATGAAAAATTGTATTTTGAGACAAATGATTACGTATTCTATTTATAAAAAAGATAAAACATTTAATACTTAATAAACGTTTGTCTTAAATTAAAAGAATTTAGTGTTTTAATTTAATTTCTTTAAGAAAATATTTTTTTAAAAAAATATGTTTGAGACCCATAAGCTGAACCTAAATTTGTGAATAAATTGGCCAAGCTTTAAAATAAAAATATTTTATGGGAGTCAAGCCTAATCAGGCCGACTCATTTAGGCCTAAGCTTGTGAAGGGCTAGCCTTATAAGATTGGGTCTGGCTGTTTTCCTCGCTCTACTTAAATGTATTCTATCATTTTAAGAAAATATATATATATCAAGGGTATGTAAGTTGATGACGTGTAATTAGATGTATGATTAGGAATTTAACAAGCGGTCTTTAAAATTTGCCGTGTGGATGAAGATGATGAATGATTCCTAGGCATGCATCTGGTACTGCTTGATAAGGACCAGAGTGGAATTTGGTCAAAGCTTGGGAATTCAAATAGTAATGGTAGCAGAGTTTCATTTTTGTACTGTTCTTCCTAACTTTACACACTTGTGCTATGTTCCAATAATCTGACAAACTCTTCATATTGGGAAGCCACCAAAGGGCACTTCATTTTTGTCTTCTTCAATGTTTATAAGTGCGTGTATGTGTGTGTGTGGGTTTTAAGTTTTTTTTTTTTTTTAAATAACATCACCCCAATCAATCAAAATACATGATACTTTTTCATGTGCTTCATATTAAATATATTTGAAGATTTTTTCTAAATATAAAATATATTTTTATATACGTTAATTATTTTTTAATTTGTTTCTATTTATACTCTTTCAACAATAATAACAAAAATGATAGTGAAAAAGGGTATTAGGAAAGATGATTAGAACGTTTTAAAAAATACGTGTCATATTAATTAATTTTAAAAAAAATTTGGCAACAAATTTTGACTAATATAATTAGATTAGATAAATGTATTTTATATTAACGACTTAGAGAAGTAAAATTTACACCAACTGATGCATATATATCACTCATAAATATGTAATGATATGGTTTATTTTTAGACTCCACATAATAGTCAATGAAACATATTTAATTTTATGTAATAAGTTATATTTTTATGTGTCATATATAATATTAGTATATATTATCAATATGTATCTGTAAAAATTACAAGGATTGCCCACGAAAACACCCTTCATTTAACACTAATCACTAGTTAACCCTCACTTAATTGACGAAGGATATTTTTGAAACAAGGTTACTTTTTACTACCAGTGACAAGTTGAATGTTATTTGCCTTGAAAAACACAATTCATTCATCCTGTAGTTTCAAAGCCTGTTCAGTCAAAAATTATTGGTGAAGATATCATTTCTTTACTATGATTGTTTTACTTTTTTCTCCCCTGTTCTTTCAATAATTTTAGTTTTTTCCCAGCATTTATGTAATCATTCTTTTTGTTTATCTTCTCATAATTTACTTTAAATGCTTTCCTTTATAATATATCTTTTATTTTTCTATCAAAAATTTATATTTTCTCCAAAATATTTTATACATGAAACAACTTTAAAAAAATCCAAATCCAAGCACTGCAATGACTTCTCTTTTTTTTTTTCAAACATTATGTTTGTTTTAAACATATAAGATTCAGTTAATTTTTGTAGAGACTAAAAAAATGTTGTGTATCAATTCAAACAAATTATAATTAGTGTGGAGAGAATAATAAATATAAGTACTTTAAAATAGTTCAATTACCTTCCTTTATATCTAAAAATATCAATTGGGTTTTATGTTGAGGACGTGGAGATAATATATTTGTTGTCTTGCACAAAATATAATTTATTTAATTAGAATTAAAAACAGTTTACTAAATTTCAGAGTTTATTTATTTTGGGCAACTAGTTGAATTAAAAAAGTCGGCGGATCCAGAAAATGACTTGACAGCCGACATAAAGAGAGGTTATTAAAAAAAAAAAATAGTGCATAATTGGAGCATGATGTCAACGATTAAATAATTTTTTTGGTGAACAATAAAACACTGAATTGAAGAGTTGAGAAGACAGACGTGGTAGTTGACTGACCCAATGATAATTGCTACCCCACTTTTTATTTAAAAAAATATTTTTTTAAAAAAAGTGGCATTCACTTGCATTTTCAGTTGATTATAAACACAAGTGGGGCAAGGCCAGGACACGTGTAACTCTCTGTAAGATTAAGGTTTTAAAACTCCGAAGTTTATCTGAATTATTAGACAATCTGCAAGTATCTGAAGTTTGATTTGGTATAAAAAACTTTTCGACATGAGAAAAAAAAAAATGATAGAAAATATAGAGAAAAAAATTGCGGTAAGTACAGTTATAACTATATTTAATTAATTATTCCAATAATGTTTTAAATAACGTGAGGGTGAGAAAATAGTGGTTGGTAGTTGCAAATTGCCACATTGCCTATATGGTTGAAAAGTCTTGGAAGCTGTTTATCCCACCAATTAAAATAAAGCCACTAAAAAGGTTATTTCCTTTAATATATGAAAGCTACGTCTCAATATGTCATTAGCCTTAATTAAGTGATCCCGTCAAAATTCAATCTGTTTTTATTTTATTTTTAAATATTGATACTTGCACTTATAATTGTGTGAGTTTGACAGGGAAATAATTAATTAGTCTTTCTTAGGACCAGTCCCACCCCTTTTATTAATTGCCCCCACGAATTCATTTGATATTAGTAGTCAAAAGTACCAATATAATGTTTTGACCTAATATTTACATGTTTTATTGCAGAAGGTAACAACAAATACACGAATCCCATATTATTACAAAAAAAAAAAAAGGATTACCCCCGAACTTAATGACGGAAAAAATTATGTTAGAAATTATCTATAGAATTCTGTAGATAATTTTTATCTGTAATAATTACCCACAAAACTTTGTCAATAATTTATTATGGAATTTTTTCCATGGGTAATCTAAAATTATTTGATAGTGATATTTTCAAAATTTTTGCATCGTTCGTGGGTTTATAATTTTACAAATTTCTTAGAGTGAAAATTACAGATAAATTGACGTATTGTGTGTGTATATGTGAGTATAACTGTATAAACTTTATTAACTTAGAGATAAACTGACATATATGTGACTTATAAATAATGAAGCCTTGAATAAATGCTGTAATATATTATTTATAAATATATATTCTTTGAAATCAAGCAATTTATAATTAAACATGTATGTATTTCTTAAATAATTAACATCCTATCACCACTTGGAATTTTTAAAAATAACATTTATTTTAAGATAATAAGATTAACGACATAAAAATGAGGGGGTTTGTGAAATTTCTCTGTCTTCTCAATGCTTAATTTATTCATCCCTTTTCAACAGTTTAAGTATTATGAATATAATTAGCCAAATTTAAAATTAATATTCTTCCAAGTTACCAGGGGGCGGAGCCAGGAATTTCAGTTGAGGGGGCCGAAAATTAGAAAATAGAATCCAGATATTTATGAAACTTTATTTTAAAGGGCGAAAAGTATAAAATATAACCCAAATATTCATAAAAATATATTTCTACCTATAAACATTTCCATATTTCATTATGAGTCCCTCTACATAACTTTACAAAGAGGAACTAATGGAAAAATTATGAAATTTTTGCAGGCTAAAAGATAATTTCTAAAAAACTTGGGTCATCTTCTGTAATTTTAGGGGGCCACCCCTAGCCCCCCTCTAACTCCGCCACTACAAGTTACTCCTTTGGTCCCTCCTGTCATAATTATAACACATAGTTGATTTTTTTTGAAAAGATTAAAGAAGCTAATTAAATTACTTTAAAGTGTTATTATTTTTATTTTTTTCTTCAAACTAATTAGTCTGACTAATAAAATAATATATAATCTAAAAATACACAATATATGAAATGATTAAGTAACTTATTTAACTTTCTTAATCCCTAAAAAAAATTCAACTTTATCTTCATGTAGTATATAGGCCCCTTATTTTGGACATGAAATGATAGGTCAACCATAAAAATCCTTGAAGATAATTAAGGTTTCTTAGACCAAGTCGCAAGCTCTTCGTGAAAGGAAAAAGAAATTCGGAGTGTATGGATAATTTTTTTAATATTTTTTCAGTTTCTTTTTGCCATATGAATGCTATTTGGGCAGGGCATAGCGACGTTGACAGGTCAGCCGAAACAATTTTGGTTTTGACTGTTCAACGTGGGTTGACTCTCAACTTGTCGCTTTTAAAGATTTTAATAATTAATAAAGGTTAAGTAGTAAATCTGTCCTACATTTATAAGACGAGGCACAATATTGCTTTTATAGTTTTTTTTATGCTCAATTTTGTCCAGAAGTTTAAAAATGTTGCAATGTTTCTCTTTTTTATTAAAAAATTGATGTTAAACATTAACTTTTTAACGGAAAATGGGAACATTGCAACATTTTTAAATTTCTAGAGTAACATTGAGCCCAAAAAAACTACCAGGACAATATTGTTTTTGGCATGTATTCTTATGACGGATTTGCTATTTAACCCAATTAATGATTAGTCATGAACAATTTTATTAGCGAAAATGACACCTAGGTCCTATTTAAGAAAATAATATCAAAGTAATCTCATAACTTATGAATAACAACTTATTCACTTATTAATGATTGTTCTTTCACTTGTTATTGATAAGTTATGAAGCTTTTGTGATATATATTTTTTTAAATTGAGACATTCATATCATTTTTTCATCTTATCACTGCTCAACAAGTGGGCTTTTCTTATTCAAATTGTGCTCTTCTCTGTACAGAATTTGTAATTTTTTTAATAATGAAGTTTGCAAATTAAAGTCAGGACACTTAATTTTGAATTCTGTGAAGTTAAGGTCTTTAAAAGTGATTTTAATTTCTTCCAGTCTTATGAGAAAATTAAAAAAAAAAATACATATCAAAATCTCAGTTATTGTTTTGGATACGAAAAGCATGTCATTGTTTGACCAGAAACTTCAATGGCCGCACCTGCTGTTTGATTATATGAAATTAATAAAAAGCTAAAGCATATCATCAACCCCTTGATCGCACAAAATTAAAGCGATCGATTTGAAAATTGTCAAGAAAATGAAGATAAAATTTGTAATATTTAACATATATTACATGTGGCACTAAAAATAATGCAAATATTGAATTATATTTCATACAACGTGACAGTCATATAAATAGATATGAGTTACGTCTTAGAACTTTCTAGCTGATTAGCATTTTTGTTTGGTACCTTCAAAATTGATGATTTTTTTGATAGAGAACAAAGCGAGAATGAAAATTGCATCTTAATATTGAGACATATTCTAACAATTAAATAAAAAATTTATCCTTCGGTTATTACAATGTTGAGCGATTGGAGTGCTATGAGTTAGAGTTAAGGAAAATACTTTATTTTCCTAATTCTTAATATAAAACATATTTATCTGATTTGATTAAATTAAAAAAATTAGTTAAATTAGTTAATATCAAGCTTATTTTATAAAACACCCAAGCATTGTTCTTTAATTTCCTCATTCCCTCTCATTATTTGTTATTGTTGATGGAGTATTAATATAGGTAAATCAGAAAAAGATTGACAAATATAAAAACTATGTCTTATATTTATATAGGACCAAGATTGACTCTTCAAATATGTCTTATATTTAGGACTGAACATAACATGTGCTATTTTATAATTTAGGATCCATGAAGCTTCTGAACGGATAGTTGAAAGATAAAATGTGTATAAAATCAAGGAAAAGAGAAAGATAAATAATGGGTAGAGAATTGCAGAGCATAAAAAAATGATTCTCATTCATTTACAAGGTACGAGGTGATATATACTCTCTATTTTTACTTTTTAGGCACAATTTTATAATTTGATGATAATAGGAGAAATTTAGATGATGAAAAATATAGGGAGATAATTGACAAATATGGATAATTGCATAAATATCATACTCATAATAACACTCTCCCTATAATGTCTATTATATAAGAATGTTCCTCATAAAAAAAAAAACTTCAACTAGAAAAAGCTCAATGGGACTAAAACTTAAAAAAAGAAAATGAGTACATAATTTATTGATACACTGTTTTATAATTTAGGGTCTATGATGCTTAGTTGAAAGACAAAAATACTCTTTAAATAATAAAGATGGTTTTACATATATTTTTTTTCTTTTTTTTTTTTTGCCTAAAGTTTTATATAGATTTATAATAACATGTTTTCCATCAATTGACATTGAGTAATGGAGTAAAGGAAAAGATGAAGAGAAAGTAAGAATGAGTCAAGAATAGGAGAATAAGAAAAAATAATTCTCATTTACATACAAAATATATGATACATGTTCTCTACTTACCTGTACAAATTTATAACTTCAATCTCATCAGAATCTACTAATTTGATGATAATAGGGAATATTGAAAAAATTTGAGATATTGGGAGACAATTGAGAGATACGAATATCTACATAGATACATATTATATTTATAAAACCTTTTTTTCTTGGCTTAAGCCTCTATCTCACATATTAAGGATTGGAGGAGTATTTTGTTTTGAAATCAATAAATAATTTTTTTTTTTGCCAGGTAATAACAAAATTGCACCCATATCTTTTTTTTCTTTCTTTTTTTTAAAAAAACCTGACTATGGCACATTTGCACCCATATCTCCACATTCATGAATTGCTGTTTTTCTTTTCCTGAAAATTAACAAATTACTCAATCCAGTTCTCATTTTAAGCATTTTCTGAAGGAACGGATATACTAGCATTTATGATGAGTCATTAAAAAGTAGATTATTAATAATTTTTGAATTTTCTCTATTTAAAATTTAATGTATTTTTCCCTTTTCATTATTGTTTTGCCCTTCTTTTAAACTTAATTTTCAACGTAGGATTTCAAAATATTTGCAAAGTGAGACTTTTCTTTTATATATATATATATATTTTTATAAAAAGTGCTTTATAGTTTTTTTAATACTTTTAAAATTTAGGTTAGGTCTCCAGGCTCACAAAGGCTAAAACCTTCCTGCAAACTTAAAGAATATTTAAAGAAGTACTTATAAATTGTTTACCAACAAAGTTATTATAATAGCAGGGTTTAGACTCAACCTTATAATTATAAACTAACCTTTATCAAACTTTTGTTGATAATATACTTCAACCCCCCTGCGCAAAAAATAATCTCTTGATTCCTGTAGTTTTGACTGGGTTGTAATTTAATCTTTATATTTTGATTTAATGTAATTTAGCCTCTATATTTTAACTCAATTATAATTCAATCTTTGAACTTTAACATCAATCCATATATTTTAACTTAGTTGTAATTCAATCTTTGAACTTTAACATCAGTCCATATATTTTAACTCAGTTGTAATTTTAACACAGTGTAACTCGGTTTTTATAATTTTAACCATTTAATAATAAAATCCCCACCTATATTCTATAACATAATGACTAAAATATAAATTGGTTAAAATTATAGAGATTAAATTAGGGTTAAGATATAAAAATACACATGAGCTTTTTTCCAGGAGCAAAAATACACATATACTTTTTTTAAGAGCAAAAATACACATGTGGTTACCATTTTTGTGCAAAAGTCACATCTCACCGTTAAGTCATTGTTCAACGCCGTTAAGTTATTGTTCACCTCATCTATTTTTCTCTCATCACAATGAACAGTAACTTAATAATGAGATGTGACTTTTATACCAAAATGGTAACCATATGTGTATTTTCACTCCTAAAAAAAGCATATGTGTATTTTTGCTTTTAAGGAAAAAAATCATGTGTATTTTTTCACCTTAACTCATTAAATTATAGTCAGATTAAATTATAACCAAATACTGAATTATACGAATCGAGAAATGTAGAAAGTGATTTATAACCTGGTGGAAGCATTGGGGTCAAAAAATTAATTTTTCCTCAATATGTAAATTGTGTGAACCCTTGAATCTTCCTGAAATCCGCTGGGGCCGTACCTATAATGTAACCTAGCTAGTAGCTAACTCGCGCGCCCACACAATACCCAGTAATCAGTACAGCAAGAAAATAGCACAGAGAAAAAGTTTCTAAAGAAGAACAGAGAGAGAGAGGAGAGAGAGAGGTTTTAATGTTTTTTAATTTAATAGCGAGAGTCCGCGTGTGTGCGTATTACGTATATATAGAGGAAGAGAAAAATTAAAAAAAGAAGCAGGATCAACAGTAGTGTTGCAGGCTTAGCTGGACTGGGCGGGATAACCGGAGGTCAAACCCACCTTAGAACCCAACCGGAGCCGGATTCACAGTCACACTCCTCCGCTCCTCTCCCATTTCTTCCTCCTCCTCCTCATTCTTCACTCTCGAATCTCCAATTCTTCTTTTGATTCATTATAGAGTTTGGTATAGGTTTTTCAACTTTTCACCAGTTTAAGTTTCTTCCCTTTTTTTTTTTTTTTTTTTTTTTTTTCTTTTTGCTTCTTTTTCTCTAGGTTGGTGAGTGAGTGTTCTGGGCGTGAATGGTTGTTGGAGGGGTTTGAGAGCAAGTAGAAGCAAGCTGCGTCTGAGTTATAGTTCACAGACAATTCATTTTTTCACATTTAACCTTTTCTCTCTAATTGTACTTTTTCATTTCTACTATAGTATTGTCTAAATTTTTTCTCTAAATTTGAAAATTTCCCCTTTTCCCTCTGTCAACCGTCATCTGAAGAAAGACAAACTAGACGAAGCCCAGAAAGCGATGCCGGCCATTTGTGTTTTCGTCATGGGAGCTTTGAAGAATCAAAGTTTCTGATTGAGGTGAGACTGGTTTATTTTTTTTATAATGGGTTATTTTCTCAGTAGAATAAAATGTTAAAGCAAGTATTTTTAATTTTAAAGAGGGACATAAGCGTGTTCTTTTGCATTGGGTGTCTCTAATTGTGATTATTACAGAAATATATATACATCAACACAGACACATATTTGAGAGGAAGATGGGAATGCTTGGATCTTCCGGTCATCATCACTCATAAGAGACATGGTGGATCGGCGAAGAAGCCTAGTGTCTCTCGGGTGCTTCTTCTTCTCGTTGCTGTTTCAGTTCACATTTGAGCAGATTACGCCTCTGAGTTCAAACATTGAGCTAGCTGCTCTCTTTGACCTTAGATCGTCGCTGGGGCTGAGGAGCAGGGAATGGCCAAGAAAAGTCGACCCTTGCTCTTCCTGGAAGGGGGTCACATGTGAGAATGGTCGAGTCATTGGGATCAATATTTCTGGGTTTAGAAGAACCCGTCTTGGGAGGCTAAACCCACAATTTTCAGTCCAAGGCTTAGCCAATATTACTCTCTTGCAATCTTTCAATGCCTCCAATTTTCTGCTTCCTGGTTCTATTCCTGACTGGTTTGGCCTGCAGCTCTCATCTCTGAAGGTGCTTGATCTTCGGTCTTGCTCTGTAAATGGTGCTATTCCTTCCAGTATTGGGAATTTAACTAACATCACTAGTCTGTATTTATCTGATAATAATCTTACTGGGATAATCCCTGATAGTCTGGGTCAACTGCTAAGCCTTTCAGTTGTTAACTTATCGAGAAATTCTCTTTCCGGAACCATTCCAACGTCGTTTGTCTCTCTTGGGAATCTTTCCTCTCTTGACATTTCCAACAATTTTTTGTCTGGCTCGATTCCTCCTGGCATTGGGGCCATCACAAGGTTACAATACTTGAATCTCTCTGGTAACAGTTTAATGGCTTCTATACCATCTCAGCTGGGAAATTTAAGCAGCTTGGTTGACCTTGATCTTAGTTTTAATCATTTGACTGGTGGCGTGCCTCCGGAATTAAGAGGGCTGAGGAGCTTGCAGAGAATGATACTAAGTAACAACATGCTTGATGAACTTTTGTCCGAGAACTTGTTTCCTGCTTTGTCACAATTGCAGGTTGTTGTGCTGAGACAAAACAATTTCACTGGTGATCTGCCTGATGCACTGTGGTCTCTGCCAAGATTGAGCTATCTCGACCTTTCTGATAACAATTTCACTGGTATACTTCCAAATTCTAGTTCCAATCAGAGTGTGACTGCTGCTATGCTTAATATTTCTAATAATATGTTTTATGGAAGCCTAAGTCCTGTTATCAGAAGGTTCAGTGTCAATGATCTGTCAAGCAATTATTTTGAGGGCAAGATTCTAGATTCCATGCTTAATATATCTCTAAATACCAACTGCCTCCAAAATGTTTCGAATCAGAGGACAGCTGGGGAATGTGCGTCATTTTATGCTGAGAGGGGCCTCACTTTTGATAATTTTGGACGCCCGAATTCAACAGGACCTCCTGCGCCTGAAAGCTCTCGGAAGAGCAATAGGGATAAGATTATATTGGCTGCAGTCTTGGGTGGATTTGGTTTGCTTGTTATTATGTTGTTGCTATTGGTCTTGTTCCTTCTTTGTGTTCGTAAGAGGCGTAATTCAAGTCAAAGAGGAAATGGTGTGGGCCCTGCTCCTGCTGGGAGTAGCCCTCCACCTCCTGGCATGTCAATCAATTTCATAAATGTGGGAGATTCATTTACAATACAGCAGCTGCTTCAGGCTACTGGTGATTTCAGTGATGCAAATCTCATCAAACATGGGCACTCTGGGGATCTCTTCAACGGTGTTTTGGAAAGTGGTGTACCTGTAGTCATTAAAAAGATTGATGTGCGTACAACTAAGAAAGATTCTTACCTAGTGGAATTGGACCTTTTCAGTAAGATTTCTCATACTAGATTTGTCCCTTTGCTGGGCCATTGCCTAGATAATGAGAATGAGAAGTTCCTTGTTTATAAACATATGCCAAATGGAGACTTGGCAAATAGTCTGTATTACAAAAAATCTACATCTGAAGATGGTACTTTGCAGTCATTGGACTGGATAACAAGGTTGAAAATTGCTATTGGAGCGGCGGAAGCCCTAACTTATCTGCATCATGAGTGTAATCCACCCTTTGTTCATAGGTATTTCTGACTTGCTTCTTGCTTGATTATGAAAGCATTTCTTCTTTTCAAATTCTTTTCCAACATGATTGTTTTTACCCGTTTTGTTTACTGTTTTCTGTGACAACTTATTAAGTCAAAAACTATGATACACTGACAGACTGACCCGCACCTTTTTGTAATTCTGTTTTTTGCATTGCTGGTTTGCTGAGTGAATCATCAATTCCGACTCTGGTTTATTCGCTCCTCACTGTTGAAGGCGTCTATTCGAAGAATTGAAACCTTTCAATTAAATAATTTAGGAAACATGATAAGTATCAAAATAGGAACAAAAGGAGTCCTCCCCCCAAAACTGGACATGTACTGTTCCTCTGTTTAGAATGCTTTCATATGTTACAGTATATGGTAAAATCCTTGTTTGCTAATCTGTGTCATGACTCTCAAATCAGCAACTCGCAAAAGCTGCAGTTATCAGGAGTAGGGCTTAAATGGTTTCATTTTTTGGAACACTCTTTTACTTGAAATCCCTTTGAACTTAAAGTGTGGACAAAATATCGACCCACCATACTTCATGCCTTAAAACTTAATAATGAATTATGGAGGCAGCAGCCATTGAATGTTGACATTTTTCTCATAGTGCTTTGATATAATTCATCAAAAAGGTTAATTTGTATGGTGGAATGCCTAGGAATGGATTTTATATTCAACATATTAAAGAATAGCAACAAGGAAGTTACTGATAGGTAGGCAGTTTGTGGTCATATCATAAGTTGGCAAAATTCAGGATTTTTGTTTCCAATAACGCTATCTTGTAATCTGACTGATTATTACTAAATCTTCTAGGTCCTGTATTGAAAATGTTGCCTTGTAAATGGATTGTGCCACTAACATTAGTGTGTCCTTTAATTTTAAATGATTGGACCATATGAGAGGGAATTGGAAAAAAGTTCAAAGTGGGTACTTTCTCTGTGATGTGTTTATTTTCAGCTATCAAGACCCTGCTAGACATGACTTTTTCATACATTTACATATTAAAATTTAAGCTGAACGATGTGCTGGCAGTGATAAGTCTATCTTTTTGTTATTGCAGAGATATTCAAGCAAGCAGTATACTTTTAGATGATAAATATGAAGTTCGGTTAGGTAGTCTAAGTGAAGTCTGCATCCAAGAAGGGGATAGTCATCAGAGCAAAATTACTAGGCTGCTAAGGCTACCCCAGTGAGTTATCCTTGTTTTATTCAATGAATCTCATAAACATTATGTCTGGCTAGTATCAATTTAAAGTCTTTCAGTATGTACCATACTTCCTTTGACTTATATTTTAGCTATTTTGGCCTTTTACTTGGAAATACTGATGCATCTAATTGAAGTTATTTTCCACTCTTGATCTTATTTAGAAATGCCACTATGTCTCTTGAATTTTCTGATCATGGATGTTGCTAATTTTTGGTTGAGTGATGGATTTACTACCATTTTCCGAATTACTTTTTTACTGTATGTTATGGATTGGTTTTTTGATTCCAATAATCAGGTTTATACCTGGTCATTTTAACTCCTGTAGTGTGTTCAACACACGGTTTTCTTGACATTTTAGGCTTAAACTTTGAACCGTCTTGTATAGGGTGAAGTTCCTTGGTTAGGGACATGAGAAATTGTATCCTTTAAAACCTTCAAGATCTATGCTAATAGCTGTCAGTTAACCCTAAAACCTGGGCAAAGTGGTACTTATGTTCAGTCTTGCCCTGGTATATGAACTAGAGTATAGACAATGCTGTGATACAGTTGGGAAGACTTCTTCCCACCGAATAGTAATTAACTCTTGCTGAGTTTATATCTTTTGTCTTCTTTCACATTTTCTTCCTCTAACTTGCTTTTTCCTGGTTCAGTTGCATACGAGTTTTTGACAAGTTTTATTACCATATTGGCTGGTGCTTGCTAGTTTTGTTTTCTCTTGATAAGTTCAGTTATCTCATTTGTCATTTTAATTTGCAGGTCCTCTGATCCAGGCACATCTGGTAAGTAGAAATTCACGAGTTTATTTGGTGATGTAGATTTTCCTTTGATTGGATGCCTGGTTATTTACCTGAGTGGAACTTGTGAATACTGAATAGTATTTGACTTTGCTTCCTTTTAATTGTCCAGTATAATTCTCATTTTACTTCTAACTTAAATAAAAACAGCATATTATTTTGCTTAACTGTCCTATCTTCAATTCTCATTCTCCTTTAAAGACATCAGGTTGTACTTTTGAAGTCAGCAACAAAATTAACAAACAATTTGATGTAGCAAATGAAACATTCGTTTAAGAATCATTTGAGAGTTAGAAATTTGATCTATAGGTTGATGTATAACGGTTCCTTCTGTGGTATGTCTGGTTGGATTGAAGTCCTTTGGAGTAGGACCGAAAACATTTATTAAATATTTTCCATGAGATGTTGGGCGTCTTGTATCTCTTGACAGTTTTATTTTATTTGTTTGGTGACCTCCAGCAATAACTTCCCTGAAATTCTTCAAGTTCTTAGATATGCTTTTGTAAATAATAAAATGGTCAAGATATATAAATGTACAAACAGTTTGGTGTTGTTAAAAATAACATAAAATTTTCAATTGGGGCAATCTGTGATTGTCTCTGAATATCGCAAGTTCAATCATTTTGTTTTCCAATTGAATTGCAACATTTTGGGTGACTTGTGCATGGTGTTGATGGGAGACTTTGTATTGAGTTAAGTTAGGCCTAAACTTATTGCAAAGTAGGTAATTGTCCACTGAATGAAAATTTTCAATCTATATTCTTTTTTAACAAAAGTTCTGTTTACTGTGGAAACAGGTTCATCTACATCAAACTGTGCCCATGATGTTTATTGCTTTGGTAAAATATTGCTTGAATTGGTGACTGGGAAGATTGGAATCAGTGCGTCCAGTGATACTGAATTCAAGGAATGGTTGGATCAGATGTTACCATTCATTAGTATTTATGAGAAGGAGCTTGTAGCGAAAATTGTAGATCCATCTCTGGTTGTAGATGAGGATTTCTTAGAGGAGGTGTGGGCTATTGCCATTGTTGCAAGATCTTGCCTAAATCCTAAACCTTCAAGACGACCACCCATGCGATACGTTCTCAAGGCTCTAGAAAACCCCTTTAAAGTTGTGAGGGAAGAAAGTGCCAGTTCTTCTCGGCTTAGAGCAACCTCTTCAAGGGGCTCTTGGAATGCTGTTTTGTTTGGTAGTTGGCGTCAGAGTTCTGACGTAACAGCAATCCCGGCAGCTTCTGGTTCCAAAGTAGAAGGAGGAAGTAGTTTAAAGCATTCAGGAACAACCGGCTCACAGGGTAGTGGCAACAACGGAGGTGGTTCATCATCCCGGAGGCGACATTCAAACGAAATATTCCCAGAGCCATCTAACGTACAGGACATAGAAAGGCCAGAACAGCAGGAATAGCTGAAGGGTAAAAGACTTGTGAGTCAGCAGGGTTTTCTGGTCAAAAAAAGATTGCCTTGTCTTCCATCTCATTCATTTTCATTTTTTTTTTGGGAATTGGCACATGTTGTAAATTTCTGCAGACAAGTGAGGTTGAAGTTACTTTAACATGATATCTTTTAAGGTGGAGGATTGTTTAGTTTTTTCAGTGGTTTCGGTGGAAAGGGAGGGAGAGAGCAAGAAGGCCAAGTGCAGTTGGATTCTCTTTGACTGCTTATTTTGGGTAGAAAAGATGTCCATAAATTTTTCCCCTTGTAATTTGATTCTTTCTTTTTCTTTGTTCTTCCCCCCCAAAGTTTCTTACTCTGTACTCCAGGCCCCCTCTCATGGAGTGTAAATTTGAATTGATCAGATTTCTTCATTCGGATCAGATTTGTGATTGTGGGAGGCAAAGAAAAGGAAAGAATGATGAGAAATGAGAAAGAAAATAATTTATACTGATTCTTTTGGCTCTGCATCCATTGGTTGGCTAAATGTTATTATTAAGAGCACTGACTTTTTACAAATTTCTGAATTCTGATATCGTATGGCACATCTTTGGTCTGCGGCTGATTTAACTGGTCTTTCACGTCTTAACTACCATTTAGTAGGAGAATAGTATTGAGACTAAAGTGTAATGGCCCGGGATTGTATCGGAGGGCAAAGTAATAGTTCAAGTGCTTGAAAGTGAATGAAAATGGAAAATACTAGAAAAAAGGCCCCTCCGAGATTTGAACTCGGGTTACTGAATTCAGAGTCCAATGTCCTGACCACTAGACCATGGGACTGTAGTGCTGAGTTGGAAAATATTTAAATTAAATAAAATCTAATAATCGATACGGTAAAAAAATTGGTTATAATGAAATTGAGTCAACTTTTGAATTTTTTAGTATATATTTTTTATATGTAATTCAAGAATCTAATGCTTTGTTTGGGGAGTTTGAAGGAGAAGAAAAAGAAAGAAATGCAGAGAGTTTGGAGGGGAGGAGAAGGAAGGGAAATAGAAGATATTTTTCCCCCTTATTTGGGAGTTGAAAAAATAGTAAAGGAGGAAGATGGAAGATTAATGAATTATTTTTACCATTTTGTCCTTTTCTTTAAAAATTAATATAATTATCATACTTTCCAAATAAATTTAAATTTTCTAAAACAATTATTTATGTAATTTTTATATTCAAACAATATTTTCTCCTAAAAAAATATTTTCTATCTCTAAGAGTATTTTCTCTCTCTAAGAATATTTTCCCCTACAAAAGTATTTTCTCTCTCTAAAAAAATATTTTCCCCTCTACAAAATATTTTTTCTCTCTCTAAAAAGTATTTTCTCTCTTTAAAAAATAGTTTCGTATGCATTCTAACAATAGAAAAGAAAAAAAGAAATCAGAAATAATGAGAGTGTTTTATTTGAATGAGGGTAAAAAAATAATTAATCTATTTTCCCTCTTAAAACCCTCATATTGGGAGAACTTTATTTTTTTGAAGAATGAGGGTTTTTGGGGATTTGTAAAAATTTCTTGATTTCTCCCCTCTTATTTTTAAAACTCTCAAATAAAAGAAGGGACTACCAAAACTCTTTCTTTCCTTTCCTTTCTCTCCAAAATAGAACTCCCACACAAAGCCTAAGAGTAACTCCCCCCCCCCCAAACATCATCTTTTGTTTTTTATAATCTTACTCTGTTAACTTAAAATAGTGAGTATTTCCAACCTCTCTCTCATTGGTTACATGTTTTAAAATCAACTAAAATAAAATCAAAGAAGAAGGAAAAAATAAAAAAAAGAACATGAAATCTAGTGACTAGAGAAAATTGACAGTAAATATATAATGTGAATACACTACCTCCGTTCTAAATTATAGTATAATTAGAATCAAATGAGTATATAAGTTATATTGATTAAGTAGAATTTCTGAGGTTGCTAACGAGTGCTTGTTTGAGAAGGTATCCCAACACCTAAAAGTTTAGTGGGGAAAAAAGTCCATTTGTTATGTGTTTGGGTTAATTTGTTTGTGACTGAGTACTACCACCACCATTCTAAATGTTGGATTTGATTTATAGTATAATTAGGATCAAATGAGTATATATGTCATATTGATTAAATAGAATTTCTAGGAGGTTACTAACAAGTGCCAATTTTGGAAAGGTGTCCCAACTCCTAAAAGTCTAACGAGGAAAAAAAGTTCATTTGTTGGATGTTTTGGTTAACTTATTTGTGACTGAGTACTACTACCCGCGTCCTAAATGTAGGATTTGATTTATAGTATAATTAGGATCAAATGAGTATATATGTTACATTGATTAAGTAGAATTTGTACAAGGTTACTAATGAGTGCTTGTTTGGGAAGGTTTCCCAACACCTAAAAGTCTAGCAGGGGGAAAAGCCCATTTGTTGGGTGTTTGATTAACTTGTTTGTGACTGAACTTCCTAAAAAAAAAAGCATCTTCTGATGAGAAGCTGAAATTAGGAGCTTATGAGAGAGCATTGAGGCAACTTCTGAGGGCGTTGAGTTGAATTCCCACACCTTCTTGACGTTCTGTCATGCGTGCCATGAATATGAAATTTCCACTCCTCCCTAGAAAAGAGAGAAGAAGACGAGTTTGCCAATGCACTTTGTTATCTGAGAAAGAATACGGCGAGTCAAGCCTCCACGTTGCAATATGAGCTTTACCGCATCTCTTCTGACCTCTGATGTTGAAGACGGCGGGAGTGGCAGAGAAGGTCAGTGGTGGTGGTGAAACCTCTGGTGACTGTGGTGGTGGAAAGAAGGTGGGTGATTTTGGAGGTGAGATGTTGGGTTGAAGAAGTCAATCCAAGCTTTCCCGGTCGTGTGTGAGATGAATATCAATTATCACAATATATATAACTAATATAACAAGATTCATGCTTTTTTCATTTATTTTTTATCTCAACTTGTTTTTCAAATAATAATCTATACAAGTTTCAATTAGAAAAAAAGTCATTTCTACCACCTTCATTCCAAACTCTAATCACATTTACAATATGACTTTTATTATATTTTCAGTTTGTAAAAGTTATATTGAAAAAAGGTTAAATTTTTCCCTGCTAATCTAAACAGATCCTAAAAAGCATGTCATAACAAGTTTCGATACAAGAAACAAGAAAGCAACAAATTTGTAGTGGCCTTAAATTCCTTTATTGGGAAGTCACAGTCATTTTCCATATTGATTAAGGTAAGAAAAAAAAGTACATGGTGTGTGGGATCGTTAAAGCCAAACGACATCGTTTTTTGTTCAATGGCTGGCGCCTGGCGCTATGTGGGTAGGGTTTAAGCCGCGCTAAATCTCTCTCACTCACTGGCGACCAGACCTCTGCTGAAGCAGCAATGGCTTCTTTGTGTAGATCAGCATCGAGGTTGACCTCAAAGTCCATCGTAAGTCGTTCCAACATCCTCACGCAAAAATCCATCTCTCCTTTGCCTCATTCATGTCTCTTCTCTTCCCCTTTGGAATCGGCCATTCCTCGCGCTTCCAGGTACACACCACCTCAAATTCAACTTCTAACTATAGCTTGTTTCCACATTCCACTTTTATCTGCTCATCTCTATTAGTTTGCTAAGAGAAATATATATATATATATATATATATATATATATTCCGTTTTGAATTAACGGGGGAAAAATGATAGCAAATCTATATAAGAGTGCAATGTATTCCTGCTGCCTATAGGTTTTCATTTTGACAGTAACAATTTTGTTTGTTTGTTTTTTTTATATATATAATTTTGAAGGATTTTGTCCGTAATGGGAACTGTCGAGTCGATGATGCCTCTTCACAGTGCCATTGCAAATGCTCGACTTACGTCCAGCATCGCCGTCGATTCCAGCTGCTGGAGTTTGCTTTCTCGAGGTACTTCTTTCTTTTCAATGTGTTATCTTGTTCTTGCTGCTCCTGATTTTGATGTTAAATGGCTCTATGCGTGCGTGATTTTTCTTTCCATTAATTGTTATGCATTTATAAACACAATCTGTCCCCAACATACCTTAAGCAGTCATTTTTTTGGGAAAGCGGGTTTGTCCCTGTTGATTTTACTATCTGCTTGGCATCCAGCTGTGGTGTTGCCCTTTTTATATGGCGTTTAACGTGTATCCTGACATATTCTTCTACTTTCTTGTATAGGACTTCATAAAACATTGTGACAGGTCTTCCTTCTTCTGGATCTATTCAAGTTGAAAGAAAAAATAAAACGAGACTAGTTGGTTGTCTTTTGTATGTGTCACATTAGGATGGTAAAAGAACCTCTAATTTTGGAATTCGAGACATTGTATTGTGCAAGGCATGCAGACTTGTATAGTAGATTTTCATTTAGTTGGCTAAAAGAAGATTACTGATTTGCTTCTGATACATTTCCTTTTTCCTTTGTTCTTATTCTGTTGCAATTTATATCGTCTGGATGTTCTATCCTGTTCCCGATCTCTAGAATCCTATATTCTTCTTCAACAATGAATAAATCCGCAGATTTTGTGCATAAAAAACTTAATCCTCCTCATTTATTGAGTAAATAAATAGTGAATCTGTTTTTCTTGATTAGGATGAGCATTGCATTGTAACAAAATCAAAATTATTCCTTCTCTGTTCTACTTGATATGATTTGTGATACTTTGTTGCTCTTCAGCCTGTCCAGTAGGCTCTGGGATTGTGGCAAGCATCTTATCCAGAAAAGGGAAAATATAGAAACACTTTTGTACTTTTTAGTTATCCATATACTAATTGACATGGGGCTATAACATTTTTATACGAGTACTTAGGATTTATGAATCCAATTGGACAAATATTACCATTATTTGTTTCCTAGTGAAATTGTCACCACTGCCCTCTCCACTCCGCCAGTGCTGTGGAGAGACACATGCTTCCTTGCTAGTTTACATGAATCTTTCATTGTGCATATTACTTTATATAGGTGCAATG
This sequence comes from Acacia confusa, assembly GCA_037074495.1. Classification (NCBI taxonomy): domain Eukaryota; kingdom Viridiplantae; phylum Streptophyta; class Magnoliopsida; order Fabales; family Fabaceae; genus Acacia; species Acacia confusa. The sequence continues at coordinate 36,051,771 of CM073502.1, read as the reverse complement.
GCATAACATTTTATATTCACCAGAGTCAAACTTAAGAGAGAACAGGATACAGAAGGGCCTCATATGTAGGAGTGTGCTTACTTGATTTGTTTCCTTAACTAAAACAAGTGTACTTTGAGTGTTTTGATTCAAAACTTTTGATTGAATGTCTCAACTATCAAGATTTTAAATTCAAAGATGCTTCTGTGTTGTGCTTTCAAGGCTTTGTCTTGGCTTTGGGGGACATAATCAAATCTGATAATTTGCTGCTCCATGACATTACCCTTCTGATGTTTCTTTTTAGTGAAAACTCCCTTCTGTTTGCCTTCAAGTTTGCTTGGGAAAACGCTTCCTTTAAGCTTATCATCTTAAGTTCTTATTTCCTTCTGGTGATTGTAATGCATTTTTTTTTATTTGATATATCTAGACCTTGCAGTTCCTCGGTGACAGAGATTAAAGGATTCGGTCACTTCAATATGAGTTGGGTTGTATCTGAGTTTATGTTGGCTCACATGTTCATCTACGCCCTCTTATTGGTCATCAAGCCATTATGATATTAAGTAAAAAGTTAGGATCGCTGGCAAAACAATAAGAAACTCCTTTTTTTCCATACGAGTTCGTTTCTCAACATATAATCTGTGAAAACTCTTAGAATTCTTTGTGATGTGAATCAGTTGTTGGGCCAAGATATTATAAACGTCTCCATTTATTCCGTTATTCATTGGTATGGGGATTTTTTTTCCCTCTCTGACGATACGGCATCTCCTGTTATCAGGCTTTGCTCATATTGATACGGGGATGATCCTCTCTTTGTTTAAGCTTCACCTGGAAATTGTGTCATTTTGTCAGAAAGAATGTTGAATGTGATTTCTTCGGAGCTTGAATTAGCACCTTGAACATTTAAGATCATAAAGTATACCTCTTTTTTATTCAACAAGTATGAGTCTATAACTATATTTACCAACCATTACTTTGAATCATAGAATGATCCATAAATCTTTTACCACATTCTTACGATTTACGAAACAGTTCGGGTTCCAATTGATACCAAACATAGCCAACCAACTCTTACGTTTGTGTTGCTTCTACAATTTTGTGTAATTACAGTGAGCTGTTGTTTTTTTTTTTTTGGGACCAGAAAATAGCATTTCAATAAAACCAACCCAACGACAGATACAAGCCAGAATAAAAGGATTGCAAAAAGAAAGCTTAAATACATAATAATGTGAATAAAAGCGTTGTCACTGGCAATAAAGTTATTGTAAGAAGTGATTGTTTGAAGAACCATTTTAAAGGATTTACCGCTTTTACTGGCAATAAGCAAACAGTTTGGTTATTGAAGAAACTTTATGAGAAGATCTCAGAAGGAAAAGCACTTAGAAATACTAGTAAAAAAAGCTGAAAACAGAGAAGTCGTCAACTGCATAATGAGCCCATGGTCTTGGCCATGACATACCCTTATAATTCACTATTTCCAATAAATTATAATAGTCTTTTGAAAGATTGAGCTAATAAGACTGTAGTTACTAGATTTCAACCCCAAAACTGTGGAACGCAATTACCAAGTGAGATTTGCTACTATTGAAACTCCTAATTCAATTTTTTTTTCCTAATTCAATTTATTATTGTAAAGAAAATCAACACTACCATAAAAAGCCCAAAGAAATCATGAAAATAAATAAGGATCAATACTAAATACGGATGTCATTACGGTGAGCTTTACGAGTCTACATATTTGCAGGAAATTCCAAGGGAGCCGATGTAATTGCCTCCAACTTTTATAAATATATACTTCTATAACATTACCTTAAAAAAGTTGAAAACCAAATATAGCACTCTTCTTTTTCTTGTCTATTTCTTTTCTAAATATCGATGTCAGAATGATTCCCCTCATATGTGCCAAAAGAAAATAAAATGTTACAACAAAGAAAGGAAAAGAAAAATGTTAATTGACGCATATTTTAATTTAAAAATGTTCTTGTGTAACCCAAGAGAAAGCATTAATTTTTAAGAAAAATTAACTATTTGATCTTTATAGTTTAATATAATTATATAAATTGATCCATAAAATTTACTTCACTTTTCTCTTTCCATTTCCTCTTCTTAAATAAAAAGCATAGCAGCATAGGCTAAAGGAAGTCATTGAAATAAACCTAACAGTATGGCCAGGGCAGAACACAGTGTTATCCTCCCAACCTAGCCAAACTCCCAAAATCCAGTCAGGCTTGATAGTCCAACTAACACCAAGCAACTCCTTGAGGCCTTTTCATTTGATATTACACGTTTCAAACCTATATGCAATGCATAGTGAATAGGAGGGTTATGAAAAAAAAGGCTCCCAAAATCCAATTGGCTACCCAATCCACCACTAGCAATGCGTGTCAAATCTTAAAACTCACAACACATTACTGAGTGTGCTCACGAGAAAAATGCACAGAATGACGGGGAATAATTCAAGGGCTACAATGTCAAAGTTCTGGGCTTGCATATCACCTAGAACCATTGTTACTTTCATTACGTACATCTTAAACTTTATGAACATAGATATACGTATGAACCATGTTTGGCCAGAAGCCAAACAACAAAAACACCAAAAACATTTTGCCCCAATTGTCAGTGATATTGTTTCAAGGGTTGGGCTGCGCGTCGAAACCAGGTGTTGAATGCAGTCACCAAGTGAGGACAATCTTCAACATTTCGTGTTGAGAAGCTGAGGCACTGCTGCAACAGTTCTTGAGCATCTGACATGGGCAATGTGGAGATTATTCTCAGAAATGTTTCTTCCAGGTCCACAATCAACGATGATTTGTTAATGGACGACATTGGTGCAACATTATCTTTGCGTGCAACATTATCTTTGCATGCAACTAGAACTGGGAGCCAAACTTCAACAAGTTTCATTCTCACCTGAGCAGAACAATGAAGTATATGGGCACTTCAGTTTATTACTGCCTAAATAAAAAATTGACATGTAAAACAGTACTACTTTTGGACATTGAAACACGTGAATGTGCAACAGATTATAGGCCCAAAACTATAATGGTCGATTTTGTCCAATAGCCTTTAGTGGTAGTAGTTCAAAAGACTGGTCCTACGAAAAGGCAAGGGAAACACATGGTTAACAATCGGTCTCAAATATTTAATTGCCTTTTGCTGTTACTTGAAATTGATCTGCATTGACTAAAAATAGTAGGTGTTAAATGTATTTAAAAAAAGTAGGTGTTAGAATCTTATACTTTTACGGGTTTTTTCTAATGCCAACAGAACATAATTGGATGGACATCATCCCATGCAGTGCTTAGACAATAGTCTAGATAATTCTAAGCCAAATCTAGATCCAGATCATGAAGAACTTTCTTCACCATACAGTTATCTCGATATGTGTGCAGAAGATGATGCAAAGAACTACACAATCTTCACAACTCTGGACTCATCATCACAAGATTAAAAATACAAGATATGTGGTTCTTCAACGAAATAAATCCCGTGAACAGTTGCCCACAGATTCACAAGCGTTTTGAATTATTCATTCTTAAGTATTAGATCTCTGTATACACGCATTAATCTCTATCCTTCAATTTTTCAGCAAATACATTGAGTATACTAAAGCCGTATTATAAGCAACAATCGATTGACCCTCGCCACTCAGTTGCAATGACCCCACATGGTAACAATATATTACCAATGGCAAACGAATCCATCACACCTTCCAATTTTACTCAAGCAAAAATTCTACAAGCTTAGGATCTAGTGCGTGGAGTAAAATCTTTCAAAGTCTTCTTAAATTTGAAAAATGACAAGTAGGTGCAAGAAAATGTGCATATGATTCAATCATCAGCATCTAGGAAGAAATTCAGAGGGCCATTGGCTTAACCATTAAAAAAAAACAAGTATCTGCTTAAATACAGAGGTCTTCAAACGAAAGGAAAGATTTTTGAGATCATCAAACTAAGAAAACCACATAATGGCGCTTAAAAAAGATCAGGTCACTAAAAATTGGCGACTTCCTATGGATGCTAGTTGCTCAATCTTAAAAAAGAAACACTTTGATAGCACAGCCTTATGGTAGCGCATAAGCTAATAGGGTCAGAGAGTCATGTCACCTCAAACACACAAACACAAAGAATGGACCTTAATATAAAGTATAAACAAGTTAAAAAAATATCCTCAAAGCCAAGTCGATTAATCAAAGGCGGTGAGGTTCTTATTCCTGAAACTATGCCGTGCAATAGATTCTCAGCATAGAATAAGAGAGAACATCTTAAAGTCGGAAAAAATATACCCGTCTAGTAGCCAAAATAGTGCCTGCAGCAACTGCATTTGCTAACTTGCAAGTGCACCGAAGCATGGTAGCAAGGAGACTCTGCACAATATCTCTCGAGGCATCATCCCGAAAAGCCCTTTGCAAATCAGCAGGGAGCGCTGCCTGCTCACTCCATTCTTTGACGGCTGTATCAGCCACTCTAAGCTCGATCATTCTCTCCACCAACCACTGAAGATGCCTCCCATTTGTCGTCGCGTTGTGCAAATTCGCCCGCTGAAACGCCTCCGTCTCATTGTGGTCTCTCCTAAAATCAGGACTGGAATATTTCTCCAAGGACTCTTTCACTGTTTTCAAGCTCATGTTAAATGCCTTCTCCAACACCCTCTTGGCCGATTCCCTCGAAGAAAAATCCCTAAAAATCATAGCAACAAAAGCCTTCACATATGCCGTGTTCTGATAATTGTGAATAGCCAAAATTATCAACCCTTCAAGCATTTCTTCACACGTATCCTCCCTTAGAGGGGAAATCCTAGCAAGAAGCTCCTTCGATTCCTCTTCACTCATAAGAGGGATCAAGTTCAAAACTCTCTTCTCTTCCTCTTCCGTCCAAGGGACTGCCTCCAGGAAAGTAACGCATGAACGAATGCAATCCTCGAACAACAATTCGAGGGAAACTTCGAGGAGATCGAGAGCAGTGGATGCACTGTCAATGGTATTAGCGAAATCATTAGTATAGAGCAATTCAAGAACCGTGAGATGGGACTGAATTGAACCCGGAGTAGAAGGAACACTAAGATTAAGTCTAAATAAGTTATCGGAGTCATCTAGTTTGGAATGACCTATCCATCGGTCAGATAAGAGAGCAGAGAAGTAATTCGAACGGCGGAGAATGTCAGCGTGGAGATAGACGAAGGTGGAGGGGGAATTGTCAACGGAGGTGGAATCGGAGGAAGATTCAGTCGACGAGGCGGTATCGACAAAGAGGCGGAGGAAAACGTCAGCAGTAGAAGAATCGTTAAAGAAAATGATGTTGCAGCCGGCGGCACCGGTGGTGTTTGGGGTACGGCGTCGGATTTGGGTCACTTCGGCGACGCTTTTGTCGGAGAGCGATGAGTCGATGACTGCGATCGTGGACAAATGGCCGCTACCGGAGGGTCCGGTGGCACGGTGGCGCTTCTTGGGGCCGCCGAGTGTCATTGTGCAGGTGAAAATGGAGATTGAAAGGCCGATTAAATCAAATAAGGAAGAGAAACCTGTAAGGAAAAAAGATCGAGTGAGACGGTTTTCGAAGATAAAGTCGATCTGCGATTGATGTTTGATGAATGGACAAAGCAAAAACACGAGATGACTGATGAGCGAGAGTCGGGTTCGGGGAGGTACTTATGCTGCTGGTGTATACAATTTAAAGAAAAATAGTAAATAATTGATGGGAGGCCTTTTCTTAATATTTAAGAATTAAGAATGATTCTACTGTTAATGGTCCCAGATAGCAGTTATAAAATGACAGAAGTGATTTTTTTTTTTTCTAAATGAGTTATTGTAAATGAAAGATAGGATAAAAATATTGTAAATGTAATTTATGCTTGAGATAAAAGTGGTAAAAGTGACTCTTTTTTAATGTTCTTATTTAAAAAAACGTTTGAAAAGTCAGTTAAAGTAGAAAATGAATAAAAATAATATAAATCTTAATATTGAATACTATACATTAGTTGTATGTATTGTGATGTTTGAAGATACAAATTTAAATTTATTAAAAATTTAAAAACTCTAAAATACTTAATTAAATATATTTTAATAGATAAATTGGATTCATAACAAATGTCTATTTAATAATATATTGTTTTTTTAACAATATGATATATTGTTTATTGAATCACTTATTTTTAATATTATTTTCCAAAAGTCACCTAGAAGCAGAAAAAATGTGACTTTTATTGGAAGTGATTTTTTTTCCAAAAGCTTATCCACTACTGAAGCTATCCCAAACGATCTAGATTAGCATTTTTCTTTTGTTGGATTTCTCCTCCAACTAGCGTTTGATGGTTTGATGGTGTTTTTTTACAATGCCAAACAAGCACATTACTTGCCATCTTAACTAAGCGCTTCTAGAGCGAAACTAAATTTTTGGTCATATAACTAATCTTTAATCATAACAAATTTTCTCAATAAATCAAAGATGTAATTATCTTTGTTTATTAAGCATATGTATCTTTTCATTACAAGTAATCCTGTTCGAAGTAAATATAGGTTGTGATGAGATTACAAGATTGTATAGACATAATCATAATTGTTCGTACTTGTGAAGCAATGTGAAGAAACTATGGGAGGATTTGGAGGTAGTACGAGGTGGGAACTCAACGAGTGAACAAAATGAGATTCTGGTGTGATAAGGAAGATTCATCGCCAATGAGAGTTGGCACAGATGGTAAGGGATCCAGGACTAGGCCCTTGGGTCGTGGGTTTGATCCCCTCTGCCGTCGCTGGGACTCCTTTGGTAGGCGATCTCATAAGTCCCCAGTAAGTGCTCATAGAGCCTGGGGTCGTACCTTGGCCTTGGTAGGGGACTGGTGTTGAACCCTTCCAAAACTTTTAGTGTATCAAAAAAAAAAAGGAAGATTGATCACCTTTTTAGTTTGGAGTGGCAGGCTGATATGATGCATGTCTATTGAGAAGGAAATAGAGTGCTGATTTTCTAGCAAATGATTCTCTGAGTCTTGAAGGGGTAGAGATGGAAATAGGCTAGATCAAATCAGACTTTGATTAAATAGGCTGAGTCTAAACCTGAATGAAAACTTTTTTTTTTTTAAGATTTAGGGTTGAGCCTTCATAAGACCTGGTAAAGCCTGAAGCCTTTTTAAATATTTACTTACAATTTAGGCTCTTAAAAAAGTCTCATTTTATAGGTCTTAAATGTCATAATTAATTAATATAAGAAAATGTGTAGTACTATAATTAACTAATTATACTTGAAATTAGAATATAAGAATGAACATAATTAAAAATTGTCTTATTTATATGATATAAATACTATTATATTTATTTAATGTGTAAACAAGCCATACCTGAAGGCTTATAGGCTGAGTTTTAACAACAAAAAAACACACATAATTGAAGATGGAAGAAATCACCAAGAGGGGGGTGAATTGGGGATTTAAAAAAAAAATTCCTTTTCAAAGATGTCTAAGTTTTCAAAACTTGGAATGAAAAAGGAGAAGGAAGAAAAGCTGGACACAAAGGATTTATATTGGTTTGGTCTTTAACTTTAACCTACGTCCAGTCCCCAGATATCTTCTGGGTATTCCTAATATCTCAATGAGCTTTAATTACAACAATGTAAATTACATACAATCCTAATTACCTAGGACTTGCTCCCTCTTACACTTTGTAATTAAACAACCCAACTCACAGGTTCCCCAACCTTGAGTTCTTACAAAAACAAGTAATCAAAAATGGTTTTCGAAATCTCACTCTCTTAAAGAGCAAATAAACATAAACACTGAAGTTCAAAAATTAGTATTTTGCACAGTAAAGATTTAAAGCAAGAATGCAATCAGTTGTAATTGTATTGCGTGTTTGCTCTGAATCTTCATGGGTATTTATAGGTACACTAGAAGAACTAACTGTTGCATTTTCTTCTCCCTGATTCTTTAACGTTCAGCTGAATATCTAAAAAATGACCGTTGCAAGGTTTTCTCCATTTCTTCAATTTTTGGCTAGAATCTTGGATATGGACGTTTACATATGATCTTCCAATGTCCTTGTCATTTCCATAACCTATTTAAACTGTTGGAGAGGAATCTACTCATCCTTGAATGACTTGATTCAAACTTTTGGGATAGAGGAGAAGTTTCAGGCTTATTTTTAGTTCTTCATTAATTTCACTTTACCCAGTTGATTTTCTTCCTGATCTTTGCTATGTTTATCTGAAACTCATGAGAAAATTGGTCAAGTATAATAGAGAGTAATTGTAGATTGAAGATATGAAGCATATAAAGTTAATGAGATCAATTTGCAAGCTTCCAGGAACAAGGTCGCGCTTCTGTGTTTATTCAACTGGAGTAACTCCGGATGACTGGAGTGATCATGAGGTTTTTGACACAAGCTTACTGGAGTAAACACTAAGTAACTGGAGTAACTAAGGATCTTTTCGTCTCTGTGTTTAGTTTAACTAGAGTAACCTATAGGTTACTGGAGTAACATAAAAGATAATCACTTTGCAAAGTCTTTGTCTCGACGTTACTCGAGTAACAACTTTATTACAAGAGTAATTAAGGTTTATGTTGTTTCTGTGTTAAGTGTGACTGAAGTAGCATTTTTATGACTGGAGTAACTTTAGTGTAAACTCTGCACTATGACTGGAATAACTACTCGATTACTGGAGTAATGTGACAGACTATTGGGTTTGCTTTTGGATGTGTCTGAAAGTGAACAACTACTGGAGTAACTAAGTGATAACTGGAGTAACCCTTACTAGAACAACAAACCGTTACTGGTGTAATGTGTTTCACAACTGACAAGTGTAATGTGTTTCACAACTGACAAGTTATCGGGTTTACTCTTGGACATGGCTGAAAAAGGTGACTTACTGGAGTAAGTAAGTGATTACTATAGTCACACTTACTGGAGTAATCAAACTATTACTGCAGTAAGTCTAATAGACAGACTATCGGGTTCAGCTGGAAATGTCTGAGTTACTGGAGTAAGAAACGGGTTACTGGAGTAATGTTTTGAGAAGCAATTTTAACCAAAACATGTAACTGGAGTAGTATGGCATTACTGGAGTAATGTGACTTGAAAAAACATTTTGAGTTAACACATACTACTGGAGTAACATGAAGCTTACTAGAGTAATGCAAGTAAAAATCAAGTGTTATTACCGGAGTAGCTTAAGCGTTACTGGAGTAACATTTTCCAAAAACTTTTTAAATGAATGAAATCACAATCTTTGCTAAATACAATTGTCAAGTTATCATCAAAACATATAAAGAACTAACAATAATCTATTTACACATTTAAGCTTTTAAATAGACTTTTTAAACAAAAAGGCGGATGCCATCTACTAGAAGGGCCTCCAGACGATATTTGACGGATTGGACATGAGCATGCTATGGGTTCGGGCATTTGAGAGCTTTCTGCACTTCTATTTGCACTTCTTCTTCTTTTATTTTTGATTACCTATCTACGCTTTTTTTTTTTGGTAAATCAACGGGGCATTGAGCCCATATTCATTCCATTCTCACAAATGTATTGACCCCCATAAAGTCCCTATACAGCAAACTATCAATACTAACAGGAGGTGACTCAAAAATAACAAAAGATTCCTCCTAATCAAAGCCAGCATTAGCGAGTGCATTTGCACATTTGTTGCCTTCCCTGTATACATGTACTATCCTAATTCTAGCAAATTTCTTCATAGCTACATGAATCTCATTCAATATTCTGCTATCTGCAGCATCCTCATCCTGCAAGTTTTTCAGCATTGATACAACAGTAGTAGAATCAGTTTCAACAATTAAGCTATCTGCATTTTTAGTCAATGCAATTTCTAATCCAGTTAGTACGGCCCCCAACTCAGCCTTTATAGCTGAACATTTGCCAAGCTTCCTTACAAAACCCCATTTCCAGCCACCATCATTGCCCCGTACCAGACCTCCACACCCTGCCATTCCCATTCCTCCCCTGGCCGCCCCATCCGTGTTCATTTTCACCCAGCCTTCCATTGGAAACCTCCGATATATATTAGCCTCCTTTCTTTTACCACATACTCTCCCAAACTCCTCATGTGCCCTCTTGATTTCTTTTACATACCATTGTACAGTATGTTTTATATTTCTTGGCATAGCATAGCCTTCCTCAAGCTTGCACTTATTCCTCCATTGCCATAATAACCAACAAGTTTTTAAAACCTAGTCCTGAATTTTCTAAGTTAAGTTCCATTCAAACCAAGCTTTACCTTGTAAATTTACAAACTCAGATACATACCTGCCCTGTAAAATCTCATTCTACAGCTGCTTGGCCACTTCACAATCCTTCAGCACGTGCATTAGATTCTCCACTTGGTCATCACATCTATGGTAGCTAGCATTACCACCCATCAGTCTATTTCTCCTTTCACTGGTCAACAATCTGTTGTGTATTGCTATCCAGAGGAATATTTGGACTCTTTTTGGACCTTCTCATTTCCGCAATGAGCTCCACACTCTTTCCCCCTCCACAGCTTCATTTCTCATAATGTGATACATCTCAGAAACAACATACTTCGAGTGTATTTTTTCTCCCCATTTTACAGAATCCTTACCTTTTAATGGACAAGGAGGATTTTTAGCTAAGATGCTTGCCATTCCCTATTGGTTTAGTCTGCCCCCAACTCTTTCCATGTCCTATCCATCCTCACTCTTAACCATATCCTTCACCTTTATTTGACCCTCTTCCTCAGTTATTTGCCTAGTACTTATCTTAGCTCGAGATTTGCCTCCCTCTAGCCATTTATCATACCAAAGTCCAACACTTTCCCCATTTCCAATATCCCACCTCATCTAGTTTATAACTCTCGGCCATACTGCCTTTAGACTCTTCCACATTGCTGGGTTCGATTTCAGTACCTTCCATTCTTTCTTAATGTCACTTTGCCTCCCATACTTGCCACTTAGGACCATGGAACACAGGTTTTTAGGTTTAGCAATCATATTCCAAACGACTCTCCCCAAGAGTGTCTCATTCATAACCTCCAGATTCCTCATGCCAAGACCCCTATTCTTTTTTTCTTTACAAATCATCTCCCAGCTCACTGCATAGATTTTCCTTTTTCCCTCCCCATTTTGCCATATGAATTCACGCTGGATCTGCTCCATTCTCTGCCTCACTCCAGCTGCGATATGTGAATGTTGTATCTCATATATTGCCAATTGATTTGTCACTACTTGGACCAGTGTTTGTTACACCTCACTTATACAGGTGGCGAGTAGTGTGATTTTTAATCTTTCCAATTTAAATATGTATCAGAGGTTCTCATGCAGCAGAGCATGTAAATAATTTGGACAATATAAGTCTGGAAATTTAAAATAAGTAATCAAAAGAATGTCTCCCCTTAGGAGTTTATATACAGTCATCCAGTGTAAATATCAAAATGATCAAAATATCATACTATAATCATCCCAAGTAAAAGTGGTAAATAACAAAAATCACATCCAGCGATCTTTGCAAGACCCTTAGTCTGCTATCTTACCTCTTCTCTCCTGCTCCAACCTAGAAGCACTGCTTGTATCCTTGTAAGAGCCTGGGATTCATAGGTGAATCCCAGAGTAACCGTTAATCTCATATCCAATGCATATACAAGGTATGTAAGAAAACCACAAACATAAATCATACAGCATTCAGTAGGTCGCACACAGCGAGGCACAAAGCCTAATCCGGAACAAGCAATCAAATAATACAGATTGCTCAATAAGGCACACATCAATGCCAAGGGTTGCACACAGCGGGTTCCGGTACCAAAGCGCTTGGAAAACAATAACACCGAATGCATACACAATCATGGTAAAACATACATACAAAGTCATACATAACATATGAGATTAAAGTTACTTACCTGCAATTAGCTAATTAGTAAGGTCAAACTCCCGGGTACTAAATAGGAACAATAAACTTTGCTATAGTACTTGGTTTATCGTGAACTTCCTTCTCCTTGCTCTTACTATATGTTTCGGCCTTGAGCATGCAACACCCTACAAGAAGAGTTCAATAATAAGATCTTAAAGCCATTTGTGAAGATTAAAGAGGATAGAAACATGATCTAGCATAACCTTAGAACTTGCTTATCGTAGACTTTAAGCTATGTCCTTCCTTTCTACCTAGACCCTGCAAACTCTCTTTTCTTCCTCTCCTTCTTCCTCTCTCCCTCTCTCTCTTTCATGCTTTGGCCAAAAATGGCCTAAAGACAAATGAGGGAAGAGAGATATATATAGAACACGGGTGTGGTCCAGAATGCGCCACGTGTTTGGTCCAGAACGTGCCGCTTGTCTTGTCCAAAACGCACCACTTGTCTTCTTTCTATTGGACCAACACAAAAGTAACTTTATGCCTTATATATAAATATGAGGGACACATGTCATGAGCTCATTGGAACAACGCAAAAGTGCCTTCGTACTTTGTAATTATGAAGGGACACGTGTCACCCTTTCTATTTGACCAATAAAAGCAGCTTTTTACTTGTCATGATGGAGAACACGTCTCATGTTTCTGTTGGACCAAAATAAAAGTATGTCATAATGAGACAACACGTGTCATGTTCCCATTATGCCAACGTAAAAGTTGTGTCATCATTAAGCATCATGAGTTACTTTATTAAAGCTACTTTAACAAAGCTACTTTACCAGTGTTTATCTGGTATTTTGCTCGGGCTTTACTCAAGATTGTGGCATGTATATCAAGACCGGCCAAATGACACCATATACTAGTGTCTTTTCCCAAAAACATAGGGTACACTAAAGTGCCCTGAAAACGTGATATACACACCTATACCGACACATTTTTGTTCAACTAATTGTCCTATACCTCATGACATAGTTGGAAAGCTTATATTAATATTCATCTTTGACTTTTTGACATGAAATCACCTCTTTTCTCTTTGGCCTTGTGTTTTGGACGTTTTTAAGGCTTACTTAAGAAGCCTTTGACTATGAAAGGTGGTAGCTTACACAAGAAGCTATCTTCTTCTTGAATTCTCTACAAACCTCTAGAAAGATAATTGGCTTGCTTGGAAAGCTTAGTTGTATCTTCTTGAACACACCTTATCTCTTGCATTTATGATGTCATATAGATGAAATAAGCATTGACCTTAGCCATTTCAAATCAAGAAGTAACTTCCTTTGCAAGATTCTTGGCTAGCTTCTTATGGAAGCCTTCCTAATTAATCATGAGAAAGACTTCTTCATCAAGTCCCTTGTCATCTTCCTATGTAAGCTTCTTTGACTTAAACATGTGAGTCTTCTTGAATACTTTTCTCTTCTTATTTCCTCCAAAAACGCAGGAAAGTCTTATTAGTCCGGGAAATGTCATGTGCATGTTTATTTTAGCGCATCTTTACTCAGCTAATTGTCCCATACCTTAGGACATAGCTGAATGTCATTTTTACCACCCAATTAACATCGTATCAGTGTTTTGTGCCCTTCTGCACTGGCACCTTAATTCCTATGGCCTATACATACTATGACCAGTAACCAATATGGCCAAGTTACTTAGCCCTAGAACGCTATTTTATCTCTTGACATTCTTTAGCTCCTCCAGAATTGGGCTTAGCTGTTTACCAACTTTTAAGCTTATTTTTAAGTCTTTAGGCCCAAAATTCAGGATATTACAGTGTTATTCTCTATGCCAACGATAGGGTCTGCTTTTTCCAGCTGCTTAACTTTTTCTGCATCTTATCAAGAAGGGTCTGATACTGATTCCTTCTGTTTCCTCCCCTCCCCATATTTGCCCCCAAGTAGCATCCAAGTCTTATATTTTCATGAAGTTTGAATAACTACAAACTTCTTGCTACATCTTTCTATCCACATTTTTTCCATTTAATCACTTTTGATTATTTCATTTGCAAACAAAAAAAGACAATCTTGTTCGAGAATAAGTAAAAATAAAAAAAAGGGTCAACCCATGAACTAAGTGGGCTGGCCTCCCTCCTCCCTCAAGTTGAAGCCTACTTTAAAATATGCCTAGCCTAACCTGCTAATTTTACCTTTAATTATTTTTATTTTTATTTTTGAGAAGTACAGGCATGCCGAGGCTTGAGATGAAAAAGGAACCAGACTGTGGAAGTCTAGCCCTAGATACAACACAAAAGAAGCGGTCTACAATCGGCAAGCTAATTGGTCCTTCAACACCTTTTTATTCATATATTTATGCCATAAAAAACATATATAATATTTGGAGTTTGGACTAGATTTAATTCAATCAAAAGGTATAAGTATTAGTAGATATTTAAAGACCAAACCCTAAATCATGATTTCTCCAACTTGAATTTAATAGTTGGCTTTGTATAATTGTTCAAAAGGTCCAATTGGTAGAGCAGGTGATAAAAGGTATTAAAGCTGTGAAATATCGTTATACTCCTTCTAGTCCTAATTATAAGGTTTGATTTATAGTACAAATTGCATTACAAGCTTAATCCTATAATTAGGATAAAGAGGTAGTATGATTAATAAATCCTTGCGGGCCGGATTGAATGATACATAAGAAAACTATGATATTACAAGATTTCAAGAATAAGATAGATGCATAGACATAAAGTTAGGAAATCAGGTCAAACTTGTCAAACTGATTATTTTAAGCTTTTTTTTAGTCAACAGCCAATCTTATAAATTGGAGCCTCTAAAAGAAGTCGAGCTTAAAAGGATCAACTTTATAGGGCCAATGGCTTAAAAAGATGGGCCTGTCCGTTAATATTTTTTTTTTTTCTAACTTGCCCTATAACTTTGCCAATGCTCGATTGCCCTTGACTGTGCTTCTTCTTAACCCTAAAATTGTATTATTTTCCTCGCTATCTCAGTTTCTCACTCATTCATTATCATCTTCTTGAGCTCACGATTTCTTAATAACTCAATCCCAAATCCACCCACACCAAAAGCGTTGAGTTCTCCAACAACCTTCTTTGACCACCAAAGGTGTTGACTTCACCGAACACGCCTTAGCCGTTTGATAAACAAATCATATTTCCTTCTCACTATTCCATAAAACCCTTCCCTTCCCGCCTTCCAAGCTTTTCCTTCGACTCACAGTCTCACTCTCATTATAAATGTTGGTATTCATTGAAAAGAAAAAAATCAAACCAAAATGAAACCACAAACCCTTTCTTTCCAGCCTTCCCAGATTTTCCTTCCACTCACAGTCTCACTCTCACCATAAATGCCGATATTCATTTGTAAAAAAAAAAAAAAATCGAAATCAAAGCAAAATGAAACCAAATAAACATGGGCAAGCTAAGGCCCTTATTAGTTATTTTCTTGGGTAGGGCCGTTGGGGGGCTACTATTGGATTAAAAAAGGTAGGGGTTACTGGTTAGGGGCCCAAAAAACCACCAAAAAAAGAAAATCTTCTGACATACGACGTCGTTTACTCGGTGGACTACACCTCTCTTGAAACTTGAAGGGGAAGACAGATCAGAAGCATAGAAAAGCTACTTCGGTTTCCTCTTCCTCACGACTTGCCCTATTTCCTTTCCATCTCACTGTTCTTTGCACCCTGAAAACCATGGTTAAGCAGCAAGCTAACTGGTCACCGTACGACAACAATGGAGGGTACTCGCTTTCTAACACTGTGAATCGGGTAATAAAAGTTGATTTCGTATCGTTAATTGTATTTTTTTTTCTTTCTTATTTGTAGATCGTGTGTCGCAATCGCTGGAGCTGATTACTGCGTTATTGCTGCCGATACGAGGATGTCAACGGGTTACAATATCCTTACCCGGGATTACTCCAAAATATGTCAATTGTACGTCTGTATATTTGCTTAATGCTTTAGGATTTCAGTATTGTTTAAATGATCGAAACTTAATTTTGGAATTTCATTTTGTTGGATTACTTGATTCTATCTGAATAATAAATTGGACTATTTTGGGGCGGGGGGCTGTCCTGTGATAGACTTGCAATTTTGAGTGATGGTCGAGGATTCTTTTTTAGTGGTTTGGCATACTGGAACCCCTGCTACATTGCTTCTTAGTGATTTGCTATTTGTTAGCAAAATGAAACTAATGCAAAATCCGGGTTATTTTACATTTACCCTTGTATGAATATAGTTTAGATATGAACTTAATTTTAGGTTAAAATTTCATAGATTGCCTTCATACAGAAAGATTACAATGTGAAGAACGGCTGAGGAGTTGTTGACTACTGGATGTCTGCCCCCTGCTATGTTAAACAAGCGTGACTTGATAATTAAGATGGCTATTCCTGTCAAATTATTAATCAAGTTGGAGCCGCCGATAATACATGTCTTCCTAGCTAAAAGCATAAAACCCATTTGGTTTGGTTTTAATTTAGATTATAAGCACAATAAGTAGAAAATAAATTGACAAATTGTTAGGTATCTATGGTATATTTTGACAGAAAAAGAAATTATTGATGAGTAAACAAAAGCAATAAACTGATAATGAATCAAGTAAACACCAAACAAACACCAGCTCAGAAGAGCTTGATGTGGAACTTTTAGTTTTTTTGCAGGGTTTATTGGAAATAACTGCACTTTTAGAGGTGCTATTGTAAATTTCCTTGAGCCTAGGGCTATAAATATTGGTACTTATTACTTGTAAAAGTGTCCAGACGTATTCTTTCAAATAAATGAAGACAATCATCTGCATCTCTATTGCTTTTTAAATCCATAAGTAGCTCCCCTAGATAGGCTATTTGTAACACAAAAGAAGCTCTGCATCTGCTGCTGCACTGAACACGCCCTCTATTTCTGAAAGAGGCTGAATTATTCTATGTAAATCCTCCATTCTACATTGCGAGCTGGGAAAAGATGACTATTTTTGTCAATACTCCAAAAACACATTTTACCGAAGGAATATCCTTGTTGGACCTGAAGGTCCAAATCATAATACTTTTATTAGTATGTTTTGGCTACAATCCAAAGGAAAACTCTCATCTTAAGGAAACCCTTCTTACTTCACCAAGATTTAGACAACAAAAACCTTGGCAGCATGATTTTGAATCTAAAGATTGGAAAGGAATTACTAGTAATGATCTTGAAGAATTCAAGGACTGAATTATTCTGTTTGGCAAAGTAGATAGAGACCAATGCTTAGAACTTTGGAAAATAATGAAACCAGAGCTTCACGTAAAAATTTTAACTGAAATGGATTGGGAATAGAACTTTGAACTCTTAGTTCTTGTAAGTTGGTATTGTGTACTATATGAATACGAAGTTGTTTCATACTATCTCTGGCATGATCTAATCTAATTTGTTTTCTTTCATTTGACATAACAGAGCTGACAAATGTGTGATGGCCTCTTCTGGGTTCCAAGCCGATGTGAATGCCTTAAAAAAGAATTTATATGCTAAGCACTTGGTGAGTCAAGATGTATAGCAATATTCTGCAATACTGTTTCACATGCTAATTTTTGAAGACATATAGGAATTCTTTTTTTTTTTAAAAAAAAAAAAAAAACTCCAAGTGTCTGTTATGTGATATGTCAAGTATTTGCTCTCAAATGCTTTTTGATTATTTATTCCTTCTCTGCAACCAACTTGGAAACTAATCCTGCTTTAGCCACCCTCTTTAGAAATTAACTTTCTTTTGTTATAAAGAGTTTGAGTGCTTTGCTACAATTAGGTGTATTATATCATAACCCAATCAAAGAATCCTGCTCAGTTAAGTCAAGTTCAGGGGTTTAAGACTTTCTACATTCTGTTATCTTGAAAAAATTACTTAAAATCTGTGCCTGTGTAAATATACATCCCCGACTATCAATTAGGATGCAAGCTGAATTTAGTTATCAGAACAGCAAGCTTAAATTGATTTGGCATTTATTTATTAAATGCAATGCTTCTCATTTTTTTGGTTCTTATTTCTCATTTGGGAGCAGATATATCAGCATCAACACAACAAACAAATGAGCTGCCCTGCTATGGCTCAGTTGCTTTCCAACACACTTTATTATAAGCGCTTCTTTCCTTATTACTCTTTCAATGTTTTGGGCGGTCTTGATAGTGAAGGTATTCTAGTTTATGTTATCTGTTCTTGTTTATGCCCATAAATTTATGAGAGTAGCACTGTAAGGTTCCAAGGAAGGATTATACTCCTCAAAAAGTCCCTCAACAAGTGAGCAGCATGTGATGACAAGTTCTAGTGCTAGAAATGAGAATGAGTCCATGTTGCTCACTTGTTATTGGGACTTTTTAGTGATTACATTCCTTCCTTGAGACCTCACAGTAATTCTACCTGAATTTATTTCCTGATAGGCTGATATTCTCTACTCAATCAACAGGAAAGGGATGTGTTTTCACATATGATGCTGTTGGTTCGTATGAGAGGGTTGGGTATAGTTCCCAAGGATCTGGTTCCACACTTATTATGCCATTTCTTGACAATCAACTGAAGTCCCCCAGCCCACTTCTATTACCTGCTCAGGTGAAATTCTTATGTTTGTGCTTTTCCTGAAATATTTACTGGTTCAAGTTTTCCTTGTGACATGGTCTACATATTATGACACCTTGTAGGATGCTGTTACTCCTTTATCTGAAGTTGAAGCAGTGGAATTGGTCAAAACTGTTTTTGCATCTGCAGCTGAGAGAGATATTTTCACTGTAAGTTTGTCTTCCATACATGCCTTCCGAGCTTTCAAGTTTACACTTACAAAGTAGCGACTATTCACTTAAAACCTGTTACTTATATTGAATGTTTTACAGGGTGATAAACTTGAAATAGTTGTCCTGAGTGCCTCTGGTATTCGCCGTGAATACATGGACCTAAGGAAAGATTGATGCTTTACACAAAGTTTATTGTGTGGTTGTACTAGACTTGGATTCTGAAAATGTTTCAAATGCTTTGAGGATTGAAAATGTTGTGTGGGCCAATCAAGAAAATTCAGAGAACTCTTTAATTTAATTAGCTCCGATTTGTATCAAGATTGTGCTGAGACTTGAAGTTCACAATGCTATTAAGTCTTTATGATTAATTGTTTCCATTATTCATCTTGTGTCATTCTGCTCAGCATATTAACGAAACAACCAAACTTGAGTATTCAAATATTAGGCTTGTTGATGAGCTTAACAGTTAGGTTGTTAAGGGAAAAACACGCATAAACCCGAACACCATATTTATTTATTTATGTTAATTTTAAGTTGTTATAATGAGTAAAATAACTAAACTGAATCTACTGTACACCATAATTATTTTGTCATGTGCATTCCAAAATCCTTCAAATAAACGGGAAGATATCCTAACAAGGAAGGTGCGGCAATCTGATTTTCGCATACCACAGAACCAACAAGATAATATTTAGCATGGATTTTTCAGCGGCTGAAGAAAAATGCATGAAATGTAACTGTATCATGAATTATTCAATGAGGCTGAACAAGGATCCCCCCTCTTTATCATGAAATCATGAACTATGAAGACCAATTCTAAGGTATAACAATTCTTAAGATAAGAACATTGATATCTAAGTACATACATTTTAATATTTTATAAGCTAGCGTAAGTTTCAAAAGATCATTAAACTACTTAACTGTACTCAGCAAAGGAAATATAAATAATAGTTTTACGATCTAAATAATGGAGAGGAAGAAGATCAGCAAAAGGGAGAAGGCTATTATATCGAAATTGAAGCATTGGTATTTTTTTTCGGTGTTCAATTTAACTATAATAAATAGCTAACTGAGTGACATTTCAGATTAAATTATCTAAAGTGTATGATTTGCTAGAGGAGTTGTCGTTTGCTTAATGGGTATGGAGAATAGCTAATGGAGTGTAATAAATGACAACATGTTTTATCTGTAGATCTATGGGTTTAGTAGGCAAAGGGGTTGGACACATTCATTGAGAGAGTGAGGTTTGATCTTAGAGCATGTCACATCGCTAAGGGAAACATTTTCAAAGTCAAGGCCTGTTACATTAAATTAGTTGACTAGCATGCTACAGCACCTTGTCATATGGGAGTTAAGGTTTATTTGTTTTGTCATTAGATTTTGGGTAAGCCCAACTCTCTTCCTAAAATTTTATCACAAAAAAATAACATGTTTTAACAAATTACTACATTTAACTATTTACTTACTACACTTCAATGACTAGTTTTATTTTTGGTCAAAACATACTTATATTAATACTCAAATCAAAAGATACATCAAAACATAACAATTACAACTGAAATAAAATAAACCAAAACTATTACAACTTAAATAAATAAACTAGAACAAGAACAATAGGAACACAAACACATAAAACAGTACAAACCAAATGAAAGTGAAACTAATAACCAAAATCACTGAAGAGGTAGGAATAAAAGTAGTCTCAAAGACTGCATCAACTTACTGAACATTCAAAGTTAGACGTGAGAAGAAAGAAGGTGTTGGTTGCAAAACACACTTGATAGGGCACAATTGCTTATAAGGATAAGCTATAGATAGATCAACTACACAAAATACCCCAATATGGGGCAAGAATCAAGGGAAAAAAAAACCAACCTCAGAAAGAAAACAAATGACCTTGAAAATACTTCTCCTCCAATCAAGAAAATCTGGCAAACACCTACCGAACAAACTAAGGTTAACACTAATGATTTGGATTCACCACCATTGAACAAACCTAACAATGATCCTCTCAAAGGTAAAGCACAAAGCACAATCGACCATCCATAAAACCTTTCCCCCAAAATCGCAAATCCAAAACCACATCAACAAAGGAACATAGTTCCAGAAGACAAAAAACCATCACTATCGACGTCCCCTTCTCTGGAGATCACATCAACAGAAGCAACACACATACATAGAACAAATAATAAAAACGAAAGAAAAGGAACATAGATCCCACCGCCTCCAACGTCTCCTGCGCCGGAGACCATCGGATGGGGAGACATATGACAATAGCTTCCACTGCCAGCGATGAGAGAGGGTTGCAGTCGAACTTAGAAATCAGAGGGACACCACAGCTGGAGAGACGATGAGGATGTAGACCAGAGGAGAGCCGACGCCTTTGTATGTCTATATTCCGAACTAAAACTCACCTACTCCTGACTTTTCGAGGTCCAATTTGCACTTCTATTGTTGTTGTAGCTTGAGAGGAGGCTTGCCAGCGGCAAAGACGCCGCCGGCAAGACAGAGATCCTACTAAAGGTGAAGCAGAGAGAGAGAGAGAGAGTCACGATTTAGGGTTAAGAGCAGAGCGGGGCCCTCATCCAAATATTGAGATGATAGGTCCACTTGCATGACTGGTTACTCCACTTAATTAAGCAATTGACAATTGATGCATGATAGTTATGACATTTAAGTAGTTATTTTCAAGACTTGGTTAGCTAACTACTATGCTTAATCAAGCTTCTTATATTTATTACAGGATATTTACTACTACCTTGCTAAGAGTCTCACATCAAGAAATCTTACAAGTGTAGTGGAGTTTATAAGTTTAAGGGGCTTTCCCAAATTTGAGATTTAAAAGGCCTAAAGGGAGAACTCAATCCTAAAAGACTAACCTATTGAAAGGGAGAGCCTCTTGAGCTTATAAACAAACCTTTTGTGGGTAGCCTTTTCCTTGAACATTTTCTTCCGGCTTTTTTCCGGTTAGAACCTTCTGTGAGTAGGTCTTTTTGTGAACATCGATCTTTCAATGAAAGCATCAATGTCATGAATACAAGCCCACTTTCCGTAAACATTGACCTCTCAATGAAAGAATCAATTTAATGAAAACAAGCCCAAAAATACACCATGACACTTCACTCGACCTTTTGCATGTCAAAATCTTTCGTGGGTAGCCTTTCCCGTCAACATCGACCTTAATGAAAGCATCAATGTAATGAACATAAGCTTAAAGGAAGAGTCAATCCCAAAATATTATAAACGTCTTGAACTTATAAATCACACCATTGCCACTGCCACCCAAATGACACTTCATCAGCCCCCCGCCAATCAAAACTCTCCATGGGTAGCGTCTTTCATAAATATTGGGCTCTCAATAAAAGAGTCAATGTGATAATTATGAGCTTAAATGGAGAGCCCAAACCCAAAATATTAGCCTATTAGAAGGGGGTAACCCCTTAGCTTATAAACCGCACTCATTACCCTATTGGAAGGAATAATCCCTTAACTTTATAAACCCCACTCTATTTATGAGATTTCCCAATATAAATTGAACTCCCTCATGTTAGACTCATGACATAACTCATATTCTTAATATTTGATCATGTACGTAGTGAAAATTGTACTATGAATGAGATCTTATATTAAGTAACTAGGTGTGGCACAATTAATCAACTATTTACTATATTAGCTAATACGATATTTACTACATTTGAGAAAGTATCATGAACAAATTAAGTCAAATGAGTTAAGTGAAAATTACGGGATTGGGTTGGCGAAAAAGACTAATAAAGTTCACTTGTCATGACATTTGACCAAGAGTCTTTGTATGTGATATAAGCTGAAGTAACTCTTTCAAGGCTTCAACGTCAAATTTTGGGGGGTTCTTGATCATGTATAAATGTTCTCGACCAAGAGTTTAGGATAAAATATGTAAATTAAACTAGCTAAATTATATAAAACCTTATGAACTCTAAGCCAGTTGTATTTAACCCCCTAATACTTTAATTTTAAATTTAACCCTTTGGATTTTTTGTCCCTTTTATAAATACCATATTGTTAACTGACCGTTATCTTTTTAACAGAAATTGCTACATCATATTAATAGGTGACACATGCATCCTACGTGACATTCTATGTAAACTACTAATTTTACAAAAGTCCCCAACCTTTGATTAGTTACACATAACCTCTGAACTTTAATAAGATAAGTACACCTGAACCCTGATCAGTTATAAATAACCTCTTGACATTTTAATATTTAAATTTAGCTCCCTAAAAAATTTGATTTATAATATTTAACCACGTGTTATTATTTTATCATCTTAATAATTTTTTTAATTTTTTACTATAATTTGTTAGTTAAAATAACTTTTTATGGCAAAAAATAAAAAGAATAATAATTAAAAAATATAAAATTAAAACGTTGAACCTCTTATTCCAAAAAAAAAAAAAATCTGCAACGTTTCATTTTTATATATGTTTAAAAATAAGACGTTGAACCTCTTATTCAATAAAAAATATGCGGCGTTTTATTTTTATGTTTTTTTTAAAATATTATTCTTCTAGTGTTTATCATAAAAAAAGCTATTTTGATTGATAAACGATAGTAAAAATATTAATAAAATTATGAAAATAATAAAAATAATGACATGTGGTTTAATATTATAAATCATATTTTTAAGGGAGTTAGATTTAAATTTTGAAATGTCAGGAGGTTATAGGTTATTTGTAACCAATCAAAATTTATAGGGTTATTTGTAAGTGATCAAAGTTCAGAGGAATTATTTGTAACTAATCAAAGTTTAGGGGGTTTTTATAAAATTGGTAATTTATAAATGTTGTCACATAGAATGCCACAAATCACCTATTAAGTTGATGTGGCAAATTCTGTTAAAAAGATAACAACCAATTAACATATGAATGGTCAATGGGTCAAATTTAAACCTAATGGCTATATGCAATTGACCTAAAATTTATGAGGGTCTTGTATAATTTAGGGTATTTTTTTAAAAAAATTATTATAGATTGATGATTAAAATTAATTTTTTAATGAAAATATATATTAAATAACTATAAAATTACAAAAGCATGAAGACTAATAGACCTTTACCTGCTTTCTTCCAAAAATAAAAATGAAAAAAAAACGACAACCATCAAACTAATTATGGAGTTTGAAGAATTAAGGTTCAAGAAACTTTCTTCTTTGGCCACTGAAAATGTGTAGAATACATTCAACGTCAATATCCAAATCGTATTTGGGTGTTACTTACATTTCAACCTCCCATTTGGTCTGTTTTGCGATCTTTTTACTTTTATTTTACACACACACGTTTTTAAAAATCTTTCTTGTGTCTTATGCAACACCAATGTACATATCACAAAACATACGTAAAAACATATATTATTTATAAATTACATTTATAAATATATAATTCATTTAAAAATCGGTATCATTTTGCTATAGATCTTATATTTTCATATTAATCTTTATATAAGGGCATGATAACAAGAATATAAGTAGCAGAAGTTCCTGTTTTTTTTTTTTTCATGGTGAGAAGAATCTGAATTCAAGTATTGTAATTCCTACGCGTAAAATTTTGCAAAATACCAGTATTTTCTTCTTCTTATTCTTCTTTTTTTTAAATAGGACCAATGGTCCGGGTAGGGTTCAAACCCTGATACAAAGGCTAGATAACCCAGCGTCATACCACTGAACTACACTAGTGCTTGGTCAGTATTTTCTTCTTTAAACATGGTTTTTTACCGAATTTTTGCAAATAAGCATATATTTCATATATATAAGTTAATTTCATTATTAAACAATATATAATAAAATTAAAGTATAATTTCATATCAGCGTTTTGGTAATATCCTCCTGTACCAAACCCGGAAAAGAACAACTCAACTCTCACTTTTGTTTTTTTTCTTTAAAAAAAAACTCCCACTTTCGTGTCTTCTGGTCGCTCTTTTTTCTTTTTTCTTTTCTGCCGTTGAAACCATGAAACCCACCGGTGCTATTTGTTCTTCTTCACTAGTCTCTCTTCTCTCCGACGCACTCTCTCTCTCCCCAATGCTTCTTCTCTCCTCCAAAATCAACCAAACACTTCCCATGCCACTTTTCTAGCTCTCTCTCTCTCTCCCTCTCTCTCTCCACAACCAGTCTCAAACCCATGTCAACCATCTCCGACCATTCCTCCACCACCAACTTTCCTCTGCATGAACTGTCCAAGACCACACCTTTTCTGGGTTTACAACTCTACATCGTTATTTGCGTTTTCCTCTTCATCTTCCTCTTTCTGGTTCTTCTGATCTTCCTCTGCATTCGCCGGAATTGTACCTCCGACGAGCCCTGTACCATAGCCAGCCAAAGCTCCGGCGTGATTCCGTTGGTCTCCAAGGAGATCGTGGAGGTTGAAGCCTTGAATCTTCTTGGTGTTCAAGAGAAAAAGATTAAGGTTGAAGATCGTGATCGGAGGAGGAAGCAGGTGGAAGAAGAGGAGGAGATCAATGTTGGTGGAGTTGGGAGAGGAAAACAGAGGAACGATGAGAGTGATGCCGCCGTCGACGGTCAGAAGATTGGGTGGGGCCGTTGGTACAGCTTGGAGGAGCTTAAGCTTGCTACACGTGGATTCGCCGACGAGAATGTCATCGGAGAAGGAGGTTATGGAATTGTTTACAGAGGAGTTCTTCAAGATGGCTCTGTAGTTGCTGTCAAGAAACTACTTAACAACAAGTAGGTGAAATGTCATATTAAGTACAATTCAAGGACTAAATTGTTAATTTTCCTCTTCAAATCTCTTTTCTAAATTTGAAAGTTTAAGGTGTTATATATGTCTGTTTTTCCTAAATTGTTCACACTACTGCATGTTTTGTTTGTTTGGAGTTTCTGATAAAAATCCACAATTTCTGGGAGAAAATTTACATGTTCTGTTGTGTTTGTCACCTTTCACTTTTTTTTTTGAAATTAATTAGAAGATTTTTAGTCACCAACATGAAAAGGAAATGGATTGACCAGTCTTAGATCTGGCATCTGGTTTGAGGGGTATAAGGAAAAGTGAAATTGGCTGCTTTGTTCTTCTTCGTTTTAGCCTGCGTATAGTTACTTTTCTTTTTTTACTTTCAACTTTGGTTTATTTTATTATACTATTTATCATAATTATTGCTTTATCTCAACTTTTGCTTTTTATTTGAGATGTTCCAACTTGATATCTATGAAACTTAATAGTGCTCTAAACATTTTTCATGTTCGTTAGCTCTGTTGTCTTGTAAATAGGGGTCAAGCTGAGAAGGAGTTTAAGGTGGAGGTTGAAGCTATTGGAAAAGTAAAGCATAAAAATTTGGTGGGTTTAATAGGATATTGTGCAGAAGGTGCTCAAAGGTATTATTTTTTTCCACTTAAACATTTAAGTAGACCCAGTCTACAAAATATGAAACTAATTATTAATAGACATGCTTATTTTTCTAATAGAACCTACTCCTAATTAACATACTTATGTGTTTGTTTGTAACTGGTTTGTCTACCGTTTAGGATTCTTGTTTATGAATATGTCGAGAATGGAAACTTGGAGCAGTGGTTGCATGGTGAGGTAGGGCCTGCTAGCCCATTGACATGGGATATACGTATGAGGATCGCGATAGGGACGGCTAAAGGGTTTGTGTTCTTTGAGGTTCTCGTCTCTAGAATTAAAATGCACACCTTAATGGACATGTTATCATGCTCCCTGATTGTTCCACTTTGGTGTCTGGTTTTTCACATTATGCAACAGGCTAGCCTATTTGCATGAAGGTTTAGAACCCAAAGTTATCCACCGAGATGTGAAATCTAGTAACATTCTTCTTGACAAAAGATGGAACGCCAAGGTATCAGACTTTGGACTGGCCAAACTCTTAGGATCAGAGAAAAGCTATGTGTCTACACGCGTAATGGGGACATTCGGGTCAGTTTTTTCTCAAGTTTCTAATGCAATTTGCTATAAAAATGCTTACATCAACTTGATGAAGCAAACATATATCATTATTGCAGATATGTTTCGCCTGAGTATGCAAGCACGGGCATGCTTAATGAAGGTAATGATGTGTATAGTTTTGGAGTTCTGCTGATGGAGATCATCACTGGAAGAAGTCCCATAGATTATTCTAGATCGCCGGCAGAGGTGATTCCAAATTTCTTTTATTGAGTTCTTAGAAGCACTATTGAAATCTTATCTCCTAATTTTCATTTGATGTGCTTTAGATGAACTTGGTTGACTGGTTTAAAGGAATGGTGGCGAGTCGTCGTGGCGATGATCTAGTAGATCCTTCAATTGAGATTAGGCCCTCTCCAAGATCACTGAAGCGAGCTTTGCTGGTTTGTCTGCGCTGCATAGATATGGATGTCTGTAAGAGGCCAAAGATGAGTCAAATAGTTCATATGCTTGAAGCAGATGATTTCCCCTTTCGTTCTGTAAGTACTATGCCCTACCTAGTTAAATCCTTTGTTAATTATTACCTTGCATTAATCTGCAGTTCACAAAGCATATTTAAAGTAAGGAAAATTAATTTTTTTGCCTCTATGATTTTAGTCCAGTTGTAATTTAGTTCTTAAACTTCTAACTCGATGAAACTGGCTCGATTGTTACTCAATCCTTATAATTTAACCATTTAAAATAGTAGCACCTCTATTTTAGAAAATAAAATTATATATTTCATGAAATTTAAGGACTAAAGTTTTTTAATAGTTGAAATTATAGGAATTGACTTGCAGTGAGTTGAAGTTCATAGATTGTTTTTCAATTGAGTTAAAACTATATAAGGGTTAAGTTACATGAGTTAAAGTTTAAAGATTGAGTTACAACCAAATCAAAACTGTAGAGACCAAAAGATTCATTTTCCCTTTTAAAGTATTACATCTTGCATTGCAATGAACTGGGTTCATCCATGTTATTCTATAGGAACTTCGGACAGCAAGAGAGAAAGATCCTGTGCCTTCTCCTGCAGCTGTTTCAAGCAAAATTCCATTTCCATCAAGGCATGTGGAATCAGTTGAGAGATCAAGATGGTGATGATTATTGCTTGTAATATTGCTGATATATAAATACACACACATATTATGCAGAATCTGAACATTTAAAATTTATAGCTTGCTTTAGAACTTTAACACCATTTTCTGTTTGTCATTGTGAATGGTTACTAGTTTTTTTTGTAAAAATGTGATGTACCTCCCATGTCATATAACTTGGATTCCCTAAAATGGCTTCAGATGAATCGATGAGAGAAAGAAACATATAATAGTTGGTCTTATTTTTGACATATAGGTCTCACAAAATTTGAACTTGCCTTTTGTATTCATCTCTCCTATCACTTTACCTGAAAATTGCTTCAGGGGATCCAAATTGCAATATGTGTGTGTGTGTATTAGTTTGCCTTTCAAGAAATTGCAATCATAGTTATATTTACACATGTTGCATTGGTTAATTGATTAAGATAACAGTGTTTAAGCATATCATTTAATTGGACCTTAATATAGTTCATTCTAACTCTGCTTCTAAATATAAGTTTTTTTTTTTCATTTTATCTCTATTTGTCATTTTTCTCCAAATCAAATTATCTGACTTATAAACTGACATATAACATAATGATGCACATAAATATTTAGGTATTAAATATTATTAAAGGCACAGTTCACCACCCCCCCCCCCAACACACACACATATATAACTTTAGTTTCTATCCTAGCTTCATAACTTTTTATTTTCTCAACATACTTCATAGTCTGCAATCACAGTCCAAACTAAATAAAAGTAAATCACTTCATAGGACAGTTATATTTTGACTAATTTTAACCTCATGTCTTACACAATAAATAAGAATATTTTTAAAAATTTATATTTAAAAATAAAAAAAATAATAATGAAAACAGATCAATTGCATTGAGTAGTATGTATAAATATGTCTAATTTATTTTGAAAAGCTTATATTTGATTGATCAAATGTTATTTTATTGCCTTTGAAATTAAACAATAATAAATGATTATTTTCCATGCATTATGGTTTTATTAAAAATATTAAAAATTCTATCAGCAAGTAATAAGCAAGGGCTGAACCAGGAATGACAAATTGGGGGACGAAAGTTACAGAATATAAACCAAATGTTTAAGAATGAAAAATTAGGGGAGAAAATTATAGAATAAAACCCAAATTTTTATAAAAATATATTTAAAACCTATAAATATTTCAATATTTTCATTTTAGCCCCTTCACTTAACATTACATTAAGGGACTAAAGTGAAAATTATAAAATTTTTATAAAGTTGAAACAAAATTTTCTAAAAATTTTAGTTTTTATCTGTAATTACAGGGGGGCCACCCCTACCCCTCTGTCTGCCCCTGGTAATAAGTTGTTAAGAGAACGGAAATTCATATAATCAAATCCCAAAAAGTGTAACTGACAGAGGCGAAAACTCTTTTAATAAAAAAAAAAATAAAAATTGGGAATGTCTGGACACAAGAGGAGAGCCAAGATTCAATCACAAAGTGACACGTGCAAGTCCCATCCGCGGGCGCAAGGTGAGATTGAGAGCGCCAAATCCAACCGCTTTTCAATATTCATCTTCAGGCGACGTCGTTTCACGCAAATTATTAATTATATTAATTACTATCTCGGTACTAATTATAAGACAAAGTTAATTTCTTTTTAAGGAATTGAGGAAATTAAATAAGTTACTTAATTATTTTATATATTTTATATTTTTAGATTATATATTACTTTATTAGTCAAGGAAAAAATAAAAATAAAAAAATTTTAAAGTGACTTAATTAGTTTTCTTAATTTTTTTTTTTTAAAAAAGTGAACTATCTCCTATAATTACTATAATTACTCAGAGAGGGAGAGAGTTTTCTAAAAAAAACATGTCATGTAACGGCCAGGCCTCCCACCTGATTCAATTCCATTCTCATTTCACCAGAGGGAGAGAGAGAGAGGGAGATTTTCCGGCTCTGAATCATGGAGGCGAAGCTCATGGGGAGGTTGGAATCTGCTGTGAAGAGCTTAGAGTCTCTATTATCATCCGCCGGTTCCCGAGACGTGGTTCTTTCTGGCGATGGTGCGACAGCGGATCCGTCAATTGTTGCCTTCGATGATCTAATGACGCAATATATAGGTGGTTTAATTACAACCGCCGAGAAGATCGGTGGACAAGTCTTGGACGTCACAATGATCTTGCGGGAGGCTTTTGTTGTTCAAAAACAACTTTTGATCAAGATCGAGACCACTCAGGTTAATTAGCGCTTCCACGACATTTCTGTTCCTTTTTTTTTTTGTCCCTCAATGGATTTGTTCTTTCGTAGGAGTTATTGCTACATTTTCTGCTTCTTCCGGCCTCCGGGTCGGGAGAGGAAATGTTAATCAGAGTTTGTTGATTTTGTGTGTATAATTAACGGATTTAACATGTCATTTGATCAATATGCAGGGCTTATTGCATAACTAATGACAACATTGTAGTCCATGCTAAGTACTTTGTTGGTAGTAGGCATGTGATTATTATTTTCTGTAGGAAATGAACAGTTTGGTAGCAAGCAAACTGGTTTTTATGACCTGCTTAGTCGGCTTGGAATTTTTATGTGGATTCGAATATCTGTGTTTTTATGAATTTTGCCATAGAGCAATGAATTCTGTAACATTTCTGCATATTGGAGATGGATACGTCATTCTTGTGGGACAAACGAGAGCGGTTACCTTATATGTGTAATTTTTTTGATATCATAACTTTGGCAAGTCCAATTGATCGTCAATGCGTAAAAGAATAATGAGAATTAATAGAGGATGAAGTTAGTTATTGAAAACAGTCAGAAATGTAGAATGACCTTTGGTAAATTAGAGGCAGCCTCTGATTAAATGAATAACGTTTCCAGGCAGCTTGGATTTTGTAAAAAGTAATTCCAAGATGTTTTATGATCGACAGAAAAATTAATTTAATAGTTCTTGCTTTGAGTACATATGTTCTTTGTAGTATAATCCTTTACATATCTTGATTATGCAGAAACCAGACCCTGCTGGGTTGGCTGAATTTTTGAAACCATTGAACGAAGTTATCTCAAAGGCTAATGCAATGACAGAAGGAAAGAGATCTGATTTTATTAACCATTTGAAGGCTGCTGTTGACAGTCTCTCAGCCCTAGCATGGATTGCATTTACCGAGAAGGGTTGTGGTTAGTGATGCCTCATTCTTTTCTTCATTGAGTTATTATCTTCCTCTTTATTATCATTATTGTCGTTGTTGTTGTTTGTTATTTCAAGGTATGAGCATGCCCATTGCACACATAGAGGAAAGTTGGCAAATGGCTGAGTTTTACAGCAACAAGGTACTCTTTATGCATGCCAGAAGCCTGGCGATTTGGTCCTCCCCTTTTTTATTGAGGGGAAAGGATAAAGGATTTCATTTAAGTGAAATAGGTTGTTCTTTGATAATTTTAATGACCTTGGCCTTATTTTCCCATTGAATAAATGCATGTTTATTGACTTGTAGAGGCAACAATTTACATCAACGTAGTGGCTGGGAAGGTAAATAAAATAAGGATCAGCTAGCTCAGTGTTTAGCTGCACAGACAAATTAGTAGGAATTCAAATTCTGTAATTATGTAATTCCTCTTACTTATGTTAATATATAAGGTACAGAACAAAGCGAGATGATTTTGCAATAATCTCCCAGCTACTTTTCCATGCTCTGTAGTTTCTTCATGCTTCTATTTCATAAACCATGAACACCTAATCCTGTTTTATTGTAAATCAGGTGCTTGTAGAATATAGAAACAAAGACTCAAATCATGTTGAGTGGATCAAAGCTCTTAAAGAGCTATATCTTCCTGGTTTGAAGGATTACGTCAAGAGTTATTATCCTTTAGGTCCGGTATGGAACCCAACAGGACAAACGATTGCTCAATCAAAAGCTCCTGCACCTTGTGCACCTTCTCCCCCAAATCCTCCTCCTGCTTCTCTCTTTAATTCTGAATCTTCTCAGGCTTCATTCTCTAAGCCCAAAGATGGGATGTCTGCTGTTTTTCAACAAATAAACATGGGGAGTGTTATTGGGGGTAGGTTATTCTTCATCTTCTAGTTCATGGATACCTCTTACAGTATAAAAACCAGAAACTTTGTCTAATAGGTCTGAAAAAGGTAACGGATGATATGAAGACAAAGAATCGTGCAGATAGAACTGGAATTGTTGGCGGCTGCACAAGTGAAAAAGAAAGCCGTGCTGTTTCAAATGCGACTTCTAAAGCTAGTCCTCCAAAGTTTGAACTTCAAATGGGTCGCAAGTAGGTTTTTATGTTATATATGCAATTGGGTTTGAGCCTGTTTGATTGTAATCTGTATAAAAGGTAAGGTCATCAGGATTTCAGTTGTCTAAGCCAACCATTCTCTGTTGCTGTAGGTGGGTTGTTGAAAATCAAATCGGAAATGAAGACTTGGTCATTGATGATTGTGATGCAAAACAGTCTGTTTACATTTATGGATGCAAAAATTCTGTCTTGCAGATTCAAGGTAGCAATAATCTTGTTACAAGCTTCTTTCCCTCCCCGGTTAGGAATTTGATTTATAGATACATGATTTGTGGCTCTTAAACTTGTCACTTGATAGAAAGGGTGCAAGTGGCTTGATTAGTTCTGAACAATTTGCAGGGAAGATCAACAATATAACTGTTGACAAATGCACAAAGATGGGAGTTCTATTTAAGGTTAGTGCAAAGTATGAGAAAAGGAGATTTGGTTATAACAGTTGATAGAATTAATTCATATTGGGAAAAATGGAAGTTCATTTTTCTGTGTTTGAAATTCAGGATGTGGTTGCAGCCTGTGAGATCGTAAATTGTAATGGGGTTGAGGTGCAGTGTCAGGTACAGTACCCCTACTCCCTCTTCATCTTTTTTTTTTTTCCTTCCATATCTTTCATTTATTCTGATGCATCATTCTGTACATGATATCAAGTTACAATGCTTAATGCTACGGTAACCATAGTGATGTTACTATTGATAACGATATCACTTTTGTTGTAATTACGCTTGCTTTGATCACTTATATAGGGTTCAGCACCGACAATATCGGTGGACAACACTTCTGGCTGCCATCTTTATCTGAGCAAAGATTCTTTAGAAGCATCCATATCTACAGCCAAGTCAAGTGAGATCAATGTGTTGGTACCTGGTTCCACTTCTGATGGTGATTGGGTATTCTTTTTCACTTTGCTGTTCTATTATTTGCTTTGAAAGCAGTCACTTAGTTAGTGGGACTGTTTAATTATCGAAAGAGAAAATATTATTAGTGGAACAAGGTATGGTAATGAACCTGAATTATACCTATTCTGTTTCAGGTGGAGCATGCTTTGCCCCAACAGTACTTCCATGTGTACAAGAAGGGCCATTTTGTAACCACTCCTGCTTCCCACTCTGGAGCTTAGATACATTATTCGGAAATTTTGAAGTTCTAAGGTCGCTACCGGTGTGGCTTCAGTTAGTGGCCTATGAACCGAATCTTATGCTTTTGTTTTCTTGGGCTTCAATTTCTGGAAACCCAATGGACTTATTTATTTGTAGTTGTTTAGCTGTCAAAGGTGTTCAATTCAGTCAACATGGGCACTGCCTTTTCCTTCTCTATTTTCCCCCCAAAAAATCTTGGTCCAAAACTTCAGTTAGACAATAACGCACCTTTTGAAGTATAAATTTTGAATGATTGCATCATATATGTTGATAAAAAATGTATAGAATCTACAGTCTCTGCGCTGCCAATCACCCTACTTTGTATCATTATCTCACCAACATAATTGCACATTTTCAAACAAGATAATTTCCAACTCGCTAAGATTTAGAAAGAGTTGTATATTTCATATAATGATTAATGTAATTCTCACCTTTACCTTTTTTTCTTTTTGGGTAAAACTCACCTTTACCTTTTATTCCTGACATTTCTCACGTTTACATCTATTGTGTATTAGGTCTCACAAGATTTAGGGCTTGTTTGGTATGGCTTTAAAAGCCAAAATAAGCTCACTAAAAGCTTATCAAAAGTATGAAGCAAAAAAATTGGTGTTTGGCATAGCTTCATGTCTTGATGAGCTTCAAAGCTTGAAGTTGTTTATTTTATGAAGCTAGATATCCTAGCTTATTACCTCATTAGAAACTCACTAAATTTTTTTTTTTTGGACCATTAGACAATTTATATTTATTAAATATAGAAGCTAGATATCATAACTTCATGTCTTGATGAGCTTCAAAGCGTTAATGGTAATTTTACTATTTTATTTAGTAAATTTATATTTATTTTTAATTTTTTGTCCCAAATTATCACATTTTATACAATACATGTATGTGTATGAATTTGATTCATGCCATTTTCTGTCATTTTTCATATTATCTATATTTTTAAAAGCTATATCAAACAAGTGTCCATTAAAAACAAAAACCACTTCTGTCACTGCTGTCTCAAAAACAAATCACATTAGAAAAAGTCTTTATTAACAAAAGTCCATTAAGAACAAAAAGTCACTTCTATCAAAACTATCTCAAATGAGTCGTTACAAGCCCAATCGACTGTTTCACTTTTATTGATGTTTTTTTTTTAAAAAATGAAATTAGATTTGACCCTGTAATAATGTCTACACTCTGTCTCTCGCAATAATGACTGTGGACAACCAAATTTTTGTCGTAGTAGTTGAAGATTTTTCACGTGCTTCTAAGAAAATGGGACGGAAACACACCATAAATTGATAAAGAATGTAAATTTACAAACATTGGATTGAGATTTAAAATTATATAAAGTCCATTTTAATTATTTATAAATGGGATATTTCTTAGTTTAAGTAAAAAGGGCACTGTTTATTTTAGTATTCTGTCTGTTTTTTTTTTGGTTGGGTCAAAATAATTTCTTTTGGGTTTCATGTGTAATTATCCATCGTGACTCGTGCTTGAGTCTTGAGGATATCCTCTTATGAAATTGGTGTGAGATCTCCTGTCTAAATTTCTTTCTTAATGTGATGAGTTAGTAACTGGATGAAGTAGTTTTCACTAATTTATTATACTTTTCTTGTCCATAATATAACAACTATTTAATTAATTTGATGATATTAAAAAAATTTAGTTAAACTAGTTTAATTATAACAAATAAGATATATTTTCCCCCTAAAATACTCTTATTTAAAAATATTCTGTTGTGATTTTGGAATATAAAAATGCCTTAGGATGTGTTTTCGCAATCAGACAGACAAAGTATAGTTAAACTAGTGTCTTTCATGGCAAATTCCACTTCTATTGCGTCATCTACACCGTCCTGATAGCCCCCGGACTGTTCTTTCCTTCACGCTATCTTAATTTTGATCAATCTTAATCTTTTTTCTTTTTTGTTAGATTCGGTTTTCGTCTTTCTTTTTAAGTTCATCCACATCACAATTCCAATTACTACTACTGAAGCTTAAGCTCCTCAAACAATGGCCACCACTCTCCTCTGCCTCTCCCTCTTGCTCCTCGCCTTTTCTTTCGCTGGTCAGTTCTCTCTTTCTTTCTTCTGTGCTTTCATTGTTTTCTGATAAAAGTTGAGATCAATGCTTTTGTCTCCCCATTGCAGGAAAGTGGTTCCACTTTCTTAGAACCTTCTTTCTAAAAATTTCTATTGAAAGTGACTGCTTTTAAGCTTTCTCATTTGCCAGATGCAAGAATCGATCCATTCGTTCTTGATTTCTAGTGGATGTGACTAGAACAAAGCTCTGTGTTTCTGTTATAAGTAACACTACACCTTGGAAATAACTTCGATTCTTAAAATCTCTGGATTAACTTTGTTTCTGATGAATTTTGGATTTTGAATTGGTTCAATTATTTTATAGAAGATTTTTAACTTCCTGGGTCTACTACCTCTGTTTCTTCGCCTTATTACAGAGTCTCAATCCTTCATCGGCGTAAATTATGGCCAAGTAGCCGACAACCTTCCGCCTCCGGAAGCGACGGCGAAGCTACTCCAGACCACCACCATTGGCAAAGTCCGGTTCTACGGCGCCGATCCTGCAATCATCAAAGCCCTCGCAAACTCTGGGATCGGAATCGTCATCGGCGCCGCCAACGGCGACATTCCTAGCCTAGCGTCCGATCCTAACTCGGCGACTCAATGGGTCAAGACCAACGTGCAGCCCTTCTACCCATCCAGCAACATCACTCTGATCACCGTCGGTAACGAGGTCATGACCTCCGGCGACCAGGGTTTGATCTCGCAGCTCCTTCCGGCAATGCAAAATGTCCAGAACGCCCTCAACTCTGCCGGGCTCGGCCGCGGAA
Organism: Acacia confusa; assembly: GCA_037074495.1. Classification (NCBI taxonomy): domain Eukaryota; kingdom Viridiplantae; phylum Streptophyta; class Magnoliopsida; order Fabales; family Fabaceae; genus Acacia; species Acacia confusa. Next base: position 36,015,954 of record CM073502.1, on the reverse strand, counting down.
AGATCAAGGTGTCGACGGTACATTCCATGGCGGTGTTGACCCAGTCGGATCCACCGTCTTCCGGGGCGTTCAACCCAGCACTCCGAGACACGTTGAAGCCAATGCTGGCGTTTCTCAAGGATAATAAATCGCCCTTCACGATCAACCCGTACCCGTTTTTCGCGTACCGGAGTGACCCGAGACCGGAAACACTGGCGTTTTGCCTGTTCCAACCGAACTCGGGTCGGGTTGATTCGGGTAATGGAAAGCTTTACTCCAATATGTTTGATGCCCAGGTCAGTGGGATGCCATTTAACTTTTGCATAGGCTTTTTTCTTCGTATTATGATATGATTATTTGTTTTTAAATTAATTTCTGAAAGAAATGAATTAATGTTTTTGTAATGAAAAAGTTGACGAGGGAGTCAACAAAAATAAGTGGACGACGACCATGGTAGACCCGCGTCAAGTCGTTAACGTCGGGATCGGTGTCTATATTTTCACCACGTGGCTTCTGTCTTTTTGAGTTCGAGTATAAAGTAAGCATGAGATTTCAGAATTTAAGAACAGAAAAAAGTGAAGAATATTAGATAAAAAAATCATCAATATATTAATTAATGTTTAGACAGTTTTTGAGGATGACTATGGTCTTTCGACGTCCTATTCTCTTGTCGGTGTCACTGTATATGTTTTATTTTTTTTTAGACAGTTTTTGAGGATGACTATGGTCTTTCGACGTCCTATTCTCTTGTCGGTGTCACTATATATGTTTTATTTTTAAAAAAAAAAATTATTGGGTCACTATTGAGAATTTGATCAGAGTCTTTAGTGTGAATAAGTTAAATACTCTAGGAATAGAATTAAGATTGATTAGAGAGTCATAATTGATTTCTCTGTTCATAGTTCATACTAATCTAGTATCACAGTAAAATTGTCCAGTTGCTTCACGGAAAAGTTTCTGTTCATAGTTCTTAATGGGCCACTGCCTTCGGATAAGGCGTCTAATCAATCAAATAATTACCCCTTATCTTTGGGCTCAATTGGTAAAAGGGTCGGACACTCTCATTAAAGGGAAATAGTTCGATTTTGGAGTCGGTCAAAACGTTAGGGGAGGCATCCTAGCTCCTGGGTGCCTGCTCTGCCTAACATTGATATCACTTAGGAGGAAAGGAGATTACGCCTTGCCCTTGGATTGTAGATGAATCCAACCCCTTTCCTAAATTTTTCTGTAGCAAAAAAAAAAATCAAATAATTAACAATAACGCAAAAATAAATAAATAGAAGTCGCGCTTAATGTTTTTGTTTATTTAATTATAGTGTTAGGATTTAGGATTGGAGAGGATTTACCTTGAACAGTGAGATTGGGTTGGTTGTTAGATTTATGGTTTGAGGTGGGGCTAATAATAATTGCATCACGACAGGCTGGTTATTCACAGTGAACCTTTCAAAAGTCACAATAATTGCTGCACATGCCTATTTTAAAATCAATTCTAAAAAGAGAAGGACAGCAGTGAATGGTTATGAGCAACAACCTTATCATTTTCTCAAGGCAAAGACAAGCAAGATGTCCAATCCTGCCCCTATGATTGATACTTATAAGAATTCTAAGGAAATTAAACTTACCAACTAGGCTTGGGTAATATGAGATTTATATATTTGGATTAGTTTTTAAGAAATAATTTTTACGATTTACGAGATAAATAGATAAAAAAGAGATTTTAGGAAAATGACTTTTCAAACTATGGCTTCCCAAACTATATAGTGTGTATGCCATGATGAACAGGTTGATGCTGTACATTCAGCATTGAGTAGCATGGGATTTGGCGACGGCGTAGAGATAACGGTGGCGGAGACAGGGTGGCCGTCGCGCGGGGATAGCAATGAGGTGGGGCCCAGTGTGGAGAACGCTAAGGCGTATAATGGCAACCTTATTGCTCACCTCAGATCATTGATTGGGACCCCTTTGATGCCAGGGAAATCAGTGGACACTTTCATTTTTGCACTCTACGACGAAGACCTCAAGCCTGGTCCTGCTTCTGAACGCTCCTTTGGTCTCTTCAAAACTGATCTTACCATGACTTATGACGTTTCCCTCACCAAGACCGCCCAGCAGGTCACAATTTCCCAAGATTACCTTCACTTCTTGCTTAACTATATGCCTTCTCTTTAAATAATACTGGTGAAACTAAGACTTGATTCTAACTCAGTCTTTATATATAGTTTTAACTATTTAAAACTTTAGTTAACAAATTTTATGAAACATATAATTTTATTTTCTAAATTTGAACGGTTAAATGATAGGGACTTAATTGCATTGAGTTAAAGTTTAAAGACTATATAATCGGGTCAAAACTATAAAAGCAGAAAAATTAATCTTCCCACCTTATATCTTAGTTTTAATTTGCTTCCACAGACTCCGACTAATCCTAAGGCCCCTGTTACGCCAGCGCCTACAAATGCGCCGGGATGGTGTGTGGCGAAAGCCGGCGTGTCGGATGCTCAGTTACAAGCAAACTTGGACTATGCTTGCAGCCATGGCATAGATTGTGGACCAATTCAACCAGGGGGGGCTTGTTATGAGCCAAACACAGTAGCTTCTCATGCTGTTTATGCCATGAATCTGTATTACCAAACACAAGGCAAAAATCCTTGGAACTGTGATTTCTCTCAGACGGCAACACTCACATCCCAAAATCCTAGTGAGTTCCTTCTTATTCTTGCAAAATTTTTCCATAAACTGAATAAATTATTAAACTACATAAAGTAATTAGGGCATGTGACCTTAGATTAACTTGATTTTATTTGTTCCTGTAGGTTACACTGCTTGCACTTACCCTGGCGGGAGCACTTGAAAACACTCTAAGCTTGATGTCGTTTGGGATGAGTTAAGGAATAATAAAGGGCTGTCGTTTTTCCGTCTTCTATTTGTATTTATTGTTATATCAGTTAATTGTAAAGGGGTTTCATTTGCAAACCGGGGTTTTGTGTTTACTTTATATTGAACGTAACATTTTAACTTGGGTGCGTGGATAATGTAATTATGCTGGGGGAGAGGAAAATGTAATAGGAGGCCCCAGTCTGGTTTTGCTATGCATTAAAAAAAAAAAACTCAAATGTTAATGCAGTTTCACATAGTCAGTGAATAAAATCACATATTCCCAGCATAACTTGAGGCCCTCAATTGAAGGAGATCATCTCCTTGGCCATTCTTCTCCTCTTCTCTCATCAGCCCAGCCATTAATTGGGAAGGAGAGAGAAAAAATAAATTAGCATTATATTGATTATATATGGATATGATTTATGAATTATGAGGAAGATGAAAAAATGATTACGAAAGAAACCCAACCTTACTACAATATTAGCTGGTTCAATAAAGTCCGTTGTCAATATGAAAGGATATCACAACGTTTAATATTTAAAGAATCAAGTACTAACCAATGGAATTGGTCTAAGAGAAAGGTTCAACCCCATAATATAACTAACACAATACTCAATTTTCCATTAGAAAATGTGTCCATTTTTAGTGTTTGACAATTTAAAGTTTAATCTATTTATTTGGTTATCATTTAAATTGGATATTAAAAGTATATGTCACCCTTAAAATGTTTAAACTCGAAGGGTACTTAAAACTGACATCTTTATGAGATTTGGATTTGATATTTCAAAAAGGGTTAAAGTGCAATTGTACTAACAGTTTTTTTTTTCTTTAGGTGCATCTGGCACAAATAAGTTTTGAAGAGAGTAAAAATACCAATAAACAATTAAAAATACTAAAACCATTAAATTTGACCAAACTGCCATTAGATTATAAAAGAAGAAAACCCTAACGGTGATTGGGCAAATTTAACGGTTTTGATGATTTTCCACCCTCTTTAATTTTTTATAATATTTTTACTCACTCTAAAATTTATTTGTACTAAACACTTCTAGAGAAATTATTTTTTTAGTAAAATTGCAACTTATCCCTTTCAAAAATTTAAGTTGAACCGTGAACGAGAGAAACATTTTGCACATATATAATTGGCTTGATCCATCAATTATTGATGGATTAACGTAATGGTTCATTGGAAAGGTGGAACCACTTAATAAAAGATGATTTATCCTGTCTTGAAATAAAAGTTACATGATGTTTATTTGCCAACTCGGTCCCAAAATAGACGAGTTTTGGGCCAACGTGAATGAACATAATAAGATGAATATTCCGGATTAAATTGACAAATGACAAATATTCAATTAATTGAGGGCACATAAATCTAGTCAAAGCCTCAAAATTCATAATACATTGGCTACAATGGAAAAAGATGAAGTATTATCATACGAGGGTGCAAGTCACTTCAATAAGGCGAACCTGTTACTCGCAGTATCATAGCTCATCAAAGACAGAAAAATATTGAGCCCAGGTGAGTAGTATATTGCAATTCTTTACACAAGCCTATCTATGAAACTGTTCAACTCCAATTGCATTCACTAACTAGAACAAAAAGAATCATATCTGTAGAATTAACTAGCCGCTCGCCACAATCTCATGAATGGTAGCACTGACCGATTCATCCTCTGATCTAACCGCCAGTTTCATAGCAACATCCCTTGCACCATCAAGTCCGAAGGACAAGCGCACAAGCACCTTTACATTCCCTATAAATACACCAGACAGTAGACAAGTGTGTGATCTTGCATTGGGTGAGACAGTCTCTGTGCCCTGCATATAGCAAATAAAAAACAATGAGGAAAAATGAGACTCATATACTGGTGAAAAAATGATCCATTTCTGTGCGTTATTTGCTTATAGTTGTGCAAAGTGTCCAGACAAGCAAGCTGTCCAAAAGGCAGCTACTTGAATACATTAACTTCCTTGCGACTGGGTTTAGAGTGTGTCAAGGTCCAACTTTCCAATCCTTCAAGGGAGCTAAAGATCATTATATCTCTATGTGCATCAATCTCAATTGTAATTATAAGTCAGTGATACTATGATTTTGGTCTATGCTATTCGATTTCTAAAACCTTTCTGTGATGCTAACTTGATAATTAACACAATATTGGTCTCCCAGCAGCATCCCAAAGTAAGAACCTTTGACATTTCAGAAACATGGGGAGAACTGTATGGTAAAGTTGTTCAAACACAGTCCAATACAAGTGTAATAACTATAAACATGTACCAAAATACCAATTGAAATAATCATCTCACCTCACAGGGCTGCATGCCAAGAAGATTGATGACAGTATTTACAGCTTCAGCCAAGCTCTCTCTTGGGCCAAGCCCATATTCGTCCTCTCTCTCGGCCTCAGGATCCATGTTTTCCCATGCGTTTCTAAAATTAGACACTCCCACTTTCAACATGTAATCAGCAGCAACAACATCCAAGTCCTCCAGTTGGTATTCATCTTCCACACCATCATCCTCTGCCTCACCAGTGGATGGGTCAACCTGATGAACATCAACCCACAAAATGAGCATGACATATTTTACAAAAAATTTATTTTATTTTTCCTCATAAATTCCCCAACTGAAGATAAACAAAGTCTAGGTCCTCTAGGTTGAAAATTGACAACCAAAACCATAAAAATAAAGTAGCGCGCTCAGGACAAAAACCTAACCAAAAAGCTTTACAAGGACACAGGTCATTGTACCTCTTTAACAAAGAATTTCAGAATGTTGGAAAATTTTCCAACCGTAGGCAATCCTTCTGGTTTCTCAAAAGCCACAAATGTCTGCCCAGGTGAGTCATAAGGAAGAGATCTGAGAGGCTTGGAGAAAACCTCAGAAAATTCCTCAGCATCTGAGGCATCAACAATTACAGTAACCTGGAAAAGGACCAAGGAATTATATACAAAACTTACGGTACAATTGTATTATGAAGTTAACAGTGTTTAGATCACAGTTCTTACCTCTTCCAGTAGTTGCTCTGGTATAGTGTTTGTGCAGTTGTACTGGAACACAACATGCCTATCAAAAATGTGCTTAACAACATTGACTGCATATTCTGTCTCTGCTTCAGTAAGTTCCACAGGTGGTGAGGACTGTTGAGAAATAGAACATTATAATATATTTTATCATATTAGAAAGAGACAGAGAAACAGAAAATAAGAATTCAAATTGTGAAACGAAAATAAAGTAAAAAACCTTGAAGAGCTTCCCAAAGTTTGCAGACTCGGGAATGGAGGCCAGCAGCCTTTCATATGCATCTGCAGTGGATGGAGGACCACTTGCACGAGCACCCAAACCAGTTGGCTTTTTGCCTGGCGCTTTTTTCTCTGCAAGTGGCTGAGACTTAACCTCCCTAGGCACAGAGTTGATGTCAAAACGTTCTTCCGAAGGCTCCTGGAATTTATATTATACATGTAAGGGAATGCCCGTGATTGTTGGACAAGTAGGAAAAAATAGAGGAGTCTTACATAATTCTTCAAACTATTCTCCAGATTCACGAGGGGGATATCAAAATAACCAAATAGGAAGTCCTTGACATCTTTATCAGTTTCAAAAACTGTACCATCTCCTCCAAGTGTATTAAGATAAAGTGTTGCCCTATCACGAACCTGTAATGGAATCAAAACTATCAACATATAAATCAAAACATATAACATATCCACATAGTAATCAGCCCACAGTAGCAAAAGGCAGGATAAAAGAGCCAGATATAACCGTAATTTCAAAAAACAGCGTAGTCACTTTTCTACAGAAACACATAAATAAGAGCAATCAATGGTGAAAGGCATTGACAATTCAGATGATGATATAATTCTCGGATTTAAAAGCAACAATTAGTAAACAGTAAAAAGTTCTCAAATACCAAACAATTGCACGCATGTTATAAGCAACATAACCATAGACATGCATCAGAAGATGACACACATAATTACCTCATCATCACTGTCAAAAAGACATCGCCTCAGCAGAATAAATATCCGGGGCTGAAAGAGTGAAGGATGACATCTAAGTTAGAAACAGATAAAACCCAAAAAACAAGTAAAAATTCTAAGAAAAAATCATAATAAACAACAAAATCGATAAACAGAAGCAAGTGATACCTTTAATGATTCCACTGCAGCAGCAAACTTTGCCAAAGTGCTAACAGCACAGGCCCTGACTGTTGCATTCTCAAGATGTACCCTATTATATATGTAACGTATATATTTGCCGGGGTCAGATGTTTTTGGTCCTTCAACTCCTAGGAAGTGCAGTATCTAATGAAGAATAGAAAAAGTCAACAGAGTATATCGCCTAAACTATGATCCATCAAAGACCAGGGATAAACCAAAATGGAACCTGTGTGGACAAATAGGTGAATTCACAATCTTCAATGAACTCACAAAGATGGAGCAACCCACTCTCCTTTGCATCTGGAATATCTCTTATGAGAATCACAATTGAACCAACAATTGCCTTCTTGTACTCAAATCCGCCTTCTTCCCGAAGAATGTTACTCAAGAAGTTCATCCTGAGAATAATAAAAGAATACCAACATTTAATTGGGATATTTATTTAGAATAATCGTTCAATAGAAGAAGCCAAACATTGGAAAAGAAACACAGCCTACTCACAGAGATCGATACTTCAAGGGAAACTTTAAACACAATGATCTTATGGCATCAACAACAACAATCTTGAACTCATCAGCAATATCTGACATAAAATTTGTAATCTGTTTCATAAGACGGTCCACACTGGATTCATTTCCTGTCTTCAACAGCGTAGTTATTGCAAGTGTGGCAATGCTTCTGTTTTGGTCAGAGATTAAGCTTTCCATATCAATGTTGCAGTTGGTGACAGCCATGGGATGCGTCATTGCCACCTGCCAAATCCAAATCAATACTTAGCAATTAAAATAGCAATGATAGTTAAGGTTTAATCCAATAATATTTTCAGATTGGCTGCATTAAATTTAATTAACATATAATTTTAAAATATTCCATAGACTTTCCCAGAATTATAGAATCTAAAAATCTCAACTCTAAAGACAAAAGGCACTGAGGTTTTCTAAAGAAGCCCCATGATGAGCAAGCACAATTAATTCTTGTGGTATTTAAGTGGTGCTTTTCTTTCCCACGCTAGCAGGTTTTCAACGGAAGGCTCCCCAAGCTTGCTTAGATCTCCATCAATCTGAGTCAGAACTGGACTGACCGCCACAGAGAAAGAGCTAACTACGAAGGGGGAAACCTGATTATCAAATTGAGCATTGTATAGTTCAGTTGCCAAGAACATCAGCTCTTCAAGAGTGGTGCCATGATAGATTCTCACAATAGTTAGCCACATGTAATTGTCGTATTTAAGCTGTATGTTTCTTTCTCCTTACAAGATGGATTTTATGGATGGTTTCCCATGTTTGCTTAGGTCACCATCTTCTGACGTGCTTCAGTGAAATAATAGTAGGGTTACCAAATCCTTGATACTACTGGGTCGGAACTTGCTTCAGCACCTAGTTGAGCACCTTGAATGTAAAGGAGTGAGGTGTTCCCCTCAGTTAAATTCACTTTTCCCTATACTAGAATTCAACTTTTCTGGTATTTTTGGCATGCCATTCAAATCCCAAGTTTTTAAAGTCTTAAGGTCTACTCTGTCCCATGTATTTCAACCAGTTTCATCTCTCCCCTCTTCCTAGCCCCAGCTTAGCATTTTCCCCTTAACCTCACAGCTACCCAGTACAAGCTTCATCGACTCTTTAAAAAAACTACCTACCTTTTGTCCTCTTCGGTTCAGTGTCTTCCCGTTTTTTTTTTCTTCCTTTATTTTCTCCAATTTTTTTACAACCTCACCTAATTACTTTCTTAAAGACTTATCATTAACTCAATTTATTGCTTTAATTAATAATTTTAAGGTTTGACTGACTAAGTAGTTAATTTATGTTGATAATTCACCCTGCAATAGTTATAAGACAGTTACACATAGTATTAGTTTGTTCCCTGTCTATTTTTCTTATTTAAGGCCCCAAGGCAGTCTCTAGTTGACTCTTCAGCATACACTCACCGGCTATTTGGGGCCTGCCAAATAGATTTTCCTAGTCTAAAGGGCCAATATCAAACTTATACTGAAATTTAAGTATTTCTGCAGAAGATGAACCTTGTTCAATGTGCGGACAGCAGCAAATCTCAAGACTGGCTTAGAAGAACTTAAGAAAAGCTGAAGAACAGTAATTGCTGGAGTTAATTCCCGATTTGTTACACCATTGAGCTCAGTAATTGCTCTGGCTGCTTCAAATATCACCATCTCTGATTTGTGGCGAAGGCAGCTCTCAAGAAAATCATAAAATGGGCGGTCCCCTGTTTGTGTATTATTGCTGGACTCACGAATAACCTGCAGATATAGTGCTCAATGAAGACGGTGCATATAAAAATCATCCCACCAATACTTTTTAACAAGAGAAAAACATACCTGACTGGTATAACGGACCAAAAGGCATTGGGCCAATGGTGAGCGAACAGATCCCCTTGTTAAGCTGGTAACCAACTTGCTGACAGCCAGGCGATCATTCTGCCTTATCTGCAACATGAAGACCATCATATATATTAGCACTTTTCAGAATACAATTCTGTATTCTACATGATGAAAAAACTTAAGAATCTGAAAATAGAAATTTTACAGGGGTGCTTAAGAGGAATAGAAGTAATCAAAAGAATTTACATCACGGTCCTGGTCATCACTAATTCCAGAAGATTATTGAAATATGATTCTGCTAAAAAAAGAAAAAGAAAAGCCAGATTGTGCCCCATTTGTAGTTATCAATTCAGACTGACAGCTTTTCCTTTTTTAATATAACAAAGAGGGTTACAACTTACAAGAGAGAAGAGACTAGACAAGTCTAACAGGCACAGTCATCTTATTTACAAAAAAGGTTGAAAGCCTCTTGACTATTGAGTCTTCACCGATGTAAAAAAAACAAAATAAGCGTAGCAAATAATTTATGCAATTTTCATATGTACTAAAAAGAAGTCACTCGTAAACTACCAGCATATTTTAAGCTAGGCGTCAGGTTAGAGTACACCAAAACTCTACAGCAGTTGAAAGAAGGCATAATACCATAAAATGAACAGGAAGTGAAATACTACAAAAGTCAAATCAGCTTATCCTCAACATTCACTGTAGTAGATGAGAAACTGTGATAACTTATTGCTAAAAGAGTTGTAGTTCAAACAGTCCTCTTCATTTCTAGATGAAGAAGTTGAGAACCAAACATTATTTCAGTAAATGATCTAAACATATATGAAGTTTTGATCTACAGCATTAGTTAGTTTACATGACCGAAAATCTTGATTAGAAAAAAAAAAAACTAATAAGGCAGCTCACCTGATGTAGCAAAGCAAGTGCATGGAACTGCACAAGAGCTGCTCTTGATTGAACAGCTTCTTGAACCTCATTACTCCACCTTTTAACAATCTCAGGATTTGTCTGAAAAAGGGAACATAAAATAAGCAAGCAGCTTTCATGAATATTCAAATGCAAAGAATCTATAAGAGAAAATTAATAATACCTGGAGTAGATGAATGCCACTAACTAGGGCTGCACTTGCAACAACTGGATTCTTATCTACGATTGCTTGTTTCAAATACCTCTCAATTTGGGCAAGGAGGGTTCCATCTGTAATACGACAAAGTACACGAATAGCATTTGCCCTGTACATATCAGTCTTGCTATTCATGTCCTTCATAAGAGAGCTTGTCACAATTATAACCTGAATCAATATATGAATATAGGATCAGTCAGCAAACATGCAAGCAGACTGTTCAAGTAAGTCTGAGTAGCAACATTGAATTGAATGCATAAAAGCATGTGACCTCATCTGCTGAGGGAGAAAGCTCCTTTATCATCAGGTAGACCATCCTCCTCAACCCAATATCTCTAGATTGAAAAAGTTTAGTCACAGCAAAGAAAACTTCTGTGGCTTCAATCTATGACATGGAGCAAGAACAAATCATTCAAAGGGATCAACAATAACTGTAAAACAATAATCCAAATGCAATATGCAACAAGGCTTGGATCTTAAGAAAATGAAAAATTCAAATTGCTGAAAATGAGCTCACCTTGGTGAATGTCTCTCCTTGATTCAATAGGTATAAAAGTTTTGTGATAACCTAGAAAGAAAATAACACATAATGCCAAAAATGAATAACTGAATCGTTATGGGAACAAGATGGAAAAAGATAAATTCATTGGTTCAGGATCAAACCTGTGAGCATCTCCTAGCATCAAGTTGTGGGTCATTGAAAACCCTGGCTTCCTGAAGAACAGCACCCTTCTCAATTCCCAGAAAGGGAGAATACTCAGCTGTTAGACAGCAAAAACCCAATCAATATCTACGAGCATTATACTATGTCATAATCATGAAATGTAACATCAGCAGGATTGAACACACAACATTTGGGTAAGACCACGTTATAAAGAGGCTATAAAATCAAAAGAAACAACTTGTCCCCCTAAACTTGTTAAATCAAGCAAGTATGAAAATTCAATTATCCACATTGAGAATCAAGATCAACCCAGATTTCCATGCACCTTAACCCGATCATATAATATGAGACAATGAGGCAGGCCTACGTTCAACACTAATTTAACAATACAAGCATAATGATCTACGCGAACCTGCTGCACTCACAATTATAAAATGCAAAATAAACATAGATCTAGACGCCAGAAGAGTGATCCATTTGGGGCAACATAAAGCCGTAAATTTTAAATTCAAAAAGCATAGAAGACAGATCGAATTCAGAATAGTGGTAACAAATAGCGGCTGTTCATCGCTGAACAATGCGGAATGGGAGATAACATGAGGGAGGAACCACCTTCATCGTCCCGGTCATCGTCCTTCTTCACGAGCGGCTGCGCCATCTCCGGAGCAGGTGAATCTCTGAGATCTGATACCTACAAAGTCTCGCTGGATCTCTGTCTCTCTTGATGGGTGCCTCTGCGAGCACAGAGTGAAGTTGAGAAATCGGGAGTATGCGAGGTGACCGAAGAAGGAAATGCCCTGTCCAAACGCACAAAGAGGGCTCGGAGCACAGGATGGGCAAAGATCAGGTGCGGTGCGGTTTACTTTGTAATTTTCAGTTTGTTACTGTATTTATATTTAGAAAAATTCCATTTAAATATCTTTTTGAATTTGTAAAAAAGAAGTCATTTGAATTTGTAAAAGCACTGAAAAGACATGGGCACATTTGACGAATATGTAAATTCGGGTGAATATACCTTTTTGCCCTTTATTTTTAAAGAAATTAAAAAAAGAAATATTACCCTCATCGAAGAGGGCCACGACCACCGTGGCCAATGGCCGGTGGCCTGAGATCTGGCAAGTTTTTTTTTTTTTTTGTGGGGGTTGAATCTTGATTTTAGAAAAAGATTTAATGAAAGTGAAGGGGCTTCTTGACAGAAATCAAGTGGCCCGACTAATATATATGCATTAACAAATATATACTTCTTATTTATGCAGAGTTTAGAAAATTTCCACTTTTTAATAATTTTTAATATACTTATGTATTAACTAATTATCAGTTAATATTTATTTATTATTATTTTTCATACTTAATATTTAGTAATATTTTTTGCTAATGATTTTAATTATGACTTATTTAAATAAAATTTTTATTAGATTTTCTTATATTCAATTTGATTTTTTGTTTGAATAAAAGTAATTTAAATGCACCAACTATGACTTTATTTTATATGAATATTTGAATCAACTAATTTTATTCAAAAATGTTATCGTAATATATTAATATTAATAATATTATAATATTAATATTATTTATGCTATTATTCACTTCTTGATTAATAATATATAGTATTTCTTATAATCTATTTTAATCCTATAACACGTAATTATTTTAATTATAATTTGATGGAATGTTTGAAAAATTACCTAAAATTTTAATCCTAAAATTTGAAGAGACGCTTATAAAAAAACCTGACGAAAGCATTGGTAATTGCCATTATGAAACTTGTAAATACCATTAGTGAATTGGTAATTTCCATTGCAAGATTTATTATAATTGACTCTTATTTGTTGTCTCATGAGAGACACTTGTGAAAAACCTAACAAAAGTATTAGTAATTACCATTGCGGAACTTGCAAATATCATTAACAAATTGGTAATTACCATTACTAAACTTATAAATCATATTAATGAATTTGTTATTTCCATTACAAATTTTGTTCAAAGAGCTCAGATTTTGTTTAGTCTTGTGAATCTTATATATATATATACAAAATCTAAGCATTAAAGGTTAGAAAATTGCTTGATATTGAGGAGAAATTACTCATGGACGAGCATTATGGTAAAAGGAGTAGTAGAGCAAAAGTGGATAGATATTTAAATGAAGAAATTTAGGCAAAAAAAAAGATAATTTTGATATATTAAGTGGGTGGATGGTGAATAGCCCTAGATTCCCCATTCTTTTTCAAATAACAAGAGATGTGTTGGCTATCTCAATCTCTACTGTTGCTAATGAGTCTACCTTCAACAGTGGAGGAAGAATTATAGATTCATTTAGGAGTTCTTTAACTCCTAAAGTTGTGCATTCCCTAATTTGTGCTCAAGATTGACTTAGGTACACATTTAACTATGTTGAAGAAGTATAAGATGATGATTTTTCAAGAAATAGAACTTGGTAGTATTTTTGACACACACACACACATATATAAATATAAGAGAAACCTCAGCTAACCATCTATGGGAACTATTCCCCCCATTATAATCCTGACTAAGAATCATTGCAAGAGCCTTAAATGGCTGATAAACATCATGAAAACCATGCCTTAACTCTAATTCGCTCTTCATTAGGTGGTCCGTTGCAAGTTGCACAAACAAAGCATATACGTAATCTTGGTTTCCTAGTCCATATCCAACATCAACTTAATTTCTTTAAGGAGACTAGAGTCTCTGCAAGCTTCCCTAAATCCATGAAGTATAAGGTCGAGGCACTCCATGGAATCTGTTTCCAACTAGACTTTTTAAAATCCCATAGCCCATGCCATTTTAAAGCCAAAAAGATATGCCCAGATTTTAGCAGTTAATTCATCCCCAACACCAACTGGATAGGATGGATAAATCCTTTAATGAAGCTTCCAACATAGTTTCTGAGAAGGCTCCCACAAGCAAATTTCATACCTATATCTAATAATGCGTCCGTCTACATTAACCTTCACCCAGTCTCTTTTCAAAGGACGCCAAGACTCTCAAATTGGGGCTAAAGTAACTCCTAGAACCTTCGTCCTTGCTAAACAATCATTGGTGCGAGTCATGCACTCCACCATTGCATCTATATGAGCTAGAATCATTTCATACAAATTCCTTCGATGCCACAGCCACCAACACAACATCTATTTTTTATCTTCATAAGAATAATATTATATTTATTATGATATTTCAAGGGAAGTCTAATTTTGTTTTTTATTAGATTTTCAAAACATTGCATTGGAGGCAACAATTGATGTATAATAGATGCGATGCAAATATCTTTGTAAGTAACTTTTAATATCTTTATATTATTGTAATATTTTATTTCTTTTATTTTGATTTGATTTATTCTTGTTTTAATTGCAAGGTGCACTCAATATCTTTCTTTTTTTTTTGGATAATTTTATACTGGCTCTGTGATGGATGAGCCGCTACAGTTGTTTTCGGTTTTGCGACCACATACCAACGAACTTTTGAGTTTTGAGTTTATGATGAATTAGAATTTGTGATGGGTGAATGAATGTAGTTATACTTTATAATGTAGTTGTTTTTGGCTCGGTGATGGAATGCATGTAGTTAGAATTGGTTATGGTTGTTGCACTAGACTTATGCTACCATGTTTTGTATGATATTGTAGATTGACCAACTTCTAATGCTACATCTCATTTCACCAAATTTAACTAAACAAGAAGGTCTAAAATATGGTTTACACACCGAGACAAAAGGCCTACATTATGCCCAAAACCGAATTCTTCTAAAAATTGAATCAAAATATTTTGGTTAATTTAGTTCGATTTTTTAGTCCTTTTTGTTTCAGTTCGGTGGTAAAAAAAACATGTACTTTAGTTTTAACCAAGCATGCCTTGAAAAACCATCCCCCTAAAAGAGTGACCAGCCAAGTTTGCGAGGTTCACATTCCATGCGGATGAGCATGTAGTGCTAATCCCTCTAGTTTTGGGGTGAGAACCATTTTTATTTATTTTTTAATTTATATATATATTTTTATTTATTTAGATTAAATTGTATGTTGCACACTAAAATATTTGTTACACTTATTATTTTAAATTAATTAATTTCTAGTCCTGCGTTTAGAAATATTTTTTTTTGTGGCACCAGTATCCTAAAATATTTTTTCAATAACATCTAATATTTAAAATATTTTTTTCTAGTATCTTAAGTTATTTAATTTTTAGTGAATACAGTATTTAAAAAAAAGAGTTAAGTACCAATCTTGTCCCAGAAATACACGCTCAGGAGCAATTTTGCCCTGGAAGTTTTCGGCATAGCAATGTTGCTATGGAAGTATCAAAATGTAGCAATGTTACCCCTCCGTTAAAAACCCTAACGGTCAACTGACGGTCAATGTTAGGATTTTTAACGGAAGAGCAACATTGCTATGTTTTGATACTTCCGGGGCAACATTGCTATGTTATGGCGTAGCAATGTTGCCCCTAAAGTACACGCCCGATCAATTTTGCTCCTCCGTTAAAAACCCTAACAGTCAACTAACGGTCAACGTTAGGGTTTTTAACGGAGGGGCAACATTACTCCTGAGCGCGTATTTCTGAGGCAACATTGCTATGTTGGAAAGTTCTAGGGCAAAATTGTTTTTGGGCGCCTACTGAGAGGTGCTTAACCCCAAAAAAAAAAACTTTTATTTGGGACAAGCTCATGGTTTAAGATGACCCATGGAAAGTGGATTCAGGCTGGCCGAGGTCGGTCAAGCATTTGATTAGAGAGAGAAGACTAGAAAGCTCGAAGCAAGCAGGAGAGGAGGAAGGCGTCATCCACAGGAACTGCGACCGTCAGAAGTCAGAATCCGCTTTGGCCAATAATCACTCCCTCTACGATCCACGATGCCTTCTCGAAGAAGAACCCTCTTGAAGGTCATCATTCTCGGTGATAGCGGGTCCGTCTCTATCTCTCTGTGTTTCTCTTTTCATACCATCATGCACATATGATTATTCCTTCTAGGCTTTGCTTTTCGATTCTAGGGTTTCTCTGTTGCAAGGTTCGGTGGGCTTTTTTGTGATTGTTGCTTTCTTTACTTTAGTAGCACTCTATCTAGTTCAGCCAAAGAAGTTGATCTGTTCTGCTGATTTTACCGTTGATTGAGATATATTGGAATTCAATTTTTTTGTTTTTCTTTAAAAATCTGTCGGTTTCCTGCTTCAAATAACTATATGTTGGAGGGAGTGGGGTAGGAAGAGTTGAGTTATATTGCAATTCCGGATACGATACTCTATTTCGAATGATATATTTTAGTCATTTCGAATGGCGAGTTGCGATAACTCAGCCTAATTGGATATTGTACAGTCATGTGAAGTTGATGATGCTTTACGAAGATAACGATATTTTACTAGTGTTTTTGACTCAATTTATTTTGTACCTGCAGAGTGGGGAAAACGTCATTGATGAATCAGTATCCTTTAGTGCTTTGGAATTGAAAGTTGTAACATTTTTACTTTACGCATTTCAGCTCTCTATTTCGTACTACTCTATGCAATATATCTTACTCTAAAGTCTGAGCATCTGTAGTCAATGTATATCCTTAATATATGTAATATAGATATGTCAATAAGAAGTTTAGCAATCAGTACAAGGCAACCATTGGTGCGGACTTTTTAACCAAAGAAGTGCAGTTTGAAGATAGGCTTTTCACCTTACAGGTTTATGAGTATACTCTGTTTTGTGGTTACGTTGAATTTGTAATGCATGAAGGTGACTGCTTGCATGAGCCATAAGGTGGTTAATATTGGGATTACTTGGGAGGGTGGTATAAAGCACTAACGAGGGAGTAGCTTATTCCAATTGCTGTAGATCTTGTTTAACTCTTGTCTTCCTTATGATTAATAGAGGCTTCCATCTTATGTGCCATGTTATTGTTACATACCAAATTTATTATAGGAATGTCAATGAAGTTGCTCTTATTAATGTTGGATGTTATTAGTCAATGCAACTATTCATGTAAATAATTGATCGTTTTATACTTTTATACTAACTAATGTTGTTATTGACTGATTATTATTTGCACACTTCTAGAACATCTATAGTCAATATATTTCCCTTTTGCAATATAGATATGTAAATAGGGTTAGCAATCAGTGCAGGGACACTAATGTCGTGGATGTCTTTTAACGAAAGAGCTATGTGATTCCATAAACTCACCTGTCAACTTTGAACTTTTGTAGGCTTTAATTTGTTTATTCTCTGACAGATCCTTCTGTCTTCTATATTTATTTACAGTCTGAACATTGATGATGCAAATTATAAGTTTCCCTTTAAGAGACATCTAGACAAGCCCTTCCCTCCAAGGATATAAAGGTGGGAACTGGAAACAAGGAGTAGAAAGAACATGAGACACTAGTTTCTAACTTCTAATCTTGTGACAATGAATGCTAAGATTTTATGTGGTTAATTTTCCACTGTGCACATGTCTATCAAACTTACCACACCAAGTGTAGTTGTCTCTGGCATTGAGCTTTTTAGTCTTTGTTCCTTACTCTGTTCAATGCCTGAAGTGTCTTCATGCCTCTCAGTTCATTGCTGTTTCTTAAAATAAGATGGGGTTTGGCATGACCTGTATTGCTAAATATGATTATTTTCTTACTTCTAGGCAAATAGCCATTGTTTGCTCCCCTGTTTATTTCATATGTTGATATTAGGTCTTGAACATTCTTCAACCCTACTTATTTTGTGGAAACTGGAAACAAGGAATAGAAAGAACATGAGACACTAGTTTCTAACTTCTAATCTTGTGACAATGAATGCTAAGATTTTATGTGGTTAATTTTCCACCGTGCACATGTCCATCAAACTTACCACACCAAGTGTAGTTGTCTTTGGCATTGGGCTTTTTAGTTTTTGTTCCTTACTCTGTTCAATGCCTGAAGTGTCTTCATGCCTCTCAGTTCATTGCTGTTTCTTAAAATAAGATGGGGTTTGGCATGAGCTGTATTGCTAAATGTGATTATTTTCTTACTTCAAGGCAAATAGCAATTGTTTGCTCCCCTGTTTATTTCATATGTTGATATTAGGTCTTGAACATTCTTCAACCCTACTAAGTGCTTCTACCAGTATTGATTTTAACCAGGATGTAATGATATTAACGGGACAAAAAAAGAATTATGGTGACTTTACCTGATTTTTATGTTGATCGTCATGGGTACAGACTGCATAGATTAATTTAATAGGACAAAAGTATATGTTTAAATGATAACTATACTGTTAGTAAGGCTTTAATCTTTAACTTGCTCTCATAAGAAACGCTAAGGAGTTTTTTTGGTGAAAGACTGTGACTTAGCCTTTTAGTCTTTGTGGAGTTCACTATTAGTGGGGTATATGGTATTGGCTTTTGCTTGTTGTAGAAATGATGTTTGGACTGCTAATTAAAGTTAGTTTATCTTTTCTGGTGTTGATATTCTTTATTTTTCAGATTTGGGATACAGCGGGTCAGGAAAGATTCCAAAGCCTTGGAGTTGCTTTTTATCGTGGTGCTGATTGCTGTGTTCTTGTATATGATGTAAATTCGATGAAATCATTCGAAAACCTCAATCACTGGAGGGAGGAGTTTCTGATTCAGGTGTCTGCTTTCATCACCATAGAGAGATTTCTAAGTTTTTTATTATTTATATATCAATTTTTTAGTGATTTTGTGACTTACCAGATCTGTGATCACCTTGGCAGGCAAGCCCTTCGGATCCTGAGAATTTCCCATTTGTTGTTATAGGAAACAAGATAGATGTGGAAGGTGGAAACAATAGAGTGGTATGTGTTTTTCTTGACTTTGTTTTTCTCTCCCCTGCCCCGAACAAAAAAAAGAAAAGACCACCACCCTGACATACACACATCAGACTCGTATATGCGCATGCAAAGCTTGTGACCTTGTGTCTACTGCAAAATAGATGAACAGTGCTAAGAAGTTCTGGCATGCAGGTTTCAGAGAAGAAGGCTCGAGCTTGGTGTGCATCAAAAGGAAACATTCCATATTTTGAGACATCTGCCAAGGAAGGCATTAATGTAGAAGAAGCATTCCAATGCATAGCTAAGAATGCCTTGAAAAATGATGAAGAGGAAGAAATGTAAGTGGCTAAACATGCATTTGTATTTGAACATGCTTTGAGGCACAAGTATACAAAGATGTTGACCTTGCTCTGATATTAAAATGATGTCATGTTGTGGAGCATGCTTTGGTCTTCTTTGGTCTTATTGGTGTTTGACGTTATTATATTCTGTTGTCTCTTGGAATCAAAAGATAAAGTTGTGATTGATGTGTGATTTTATGGGTAAAACTGAAAGCCACAAGGCTACATCATAATCAAGAAACAAAATGCTATGAGAACAACCATTGTTTGCTGCAAGTTGATAGTATCTACTAGATAGCATCATTACTGCAATTGCATCCTCAACACTGTACGCAGTAGTAAGATCATGTTGAATGGGTTAGGCTGGTAGCATGTCTTCAACAATTGTAATCAGCCAGTGTTTATCAGTGCTTGTCTCCAAGTCTGCTCATCGGTTGGAACATCTTTGTAGCATTATTTGATCGGCCATGAACGATTATTGTTATTTTGTGCCCTCTTTTGTATTTGAGGGGGGATAGAAATATTCTAAAATGATACTGACATCTCTTTGGTTTTGTTCTCTGTAAATTGTGCTTGCTGAAGATACCTGCCAGACACAATTGATGTTGCAACTAACTCTCAGCAGCGTTCGACAGGATGTGAGTGCTAAACATGTTGCTTTTGCTTTTCCTTAACCATAAAAATGAAGTACATTACTTGAAACTGGTCTGTTCAGCCATTGCTGGCCACGTGGCTTCATTGTACAATAGCGTTTGCTTAAAATTCAAATTGCTCTAGTGATATCTGTTGGGTGCTTGTCTTGTTTACGTTCCTGTTAAATGAGTTTGTTCACTTTGTCTTTGGTATTCGAATATTGTCAAATAAAAGCTATGAGATCATTCTTAAGTCACTTGTTTTGCTAAGCTTTTAAAATATATTCGAATGGCTGTCGAGATTTTATTTTTTAATTCCCCACTGCCTGCCGAAGAAACTTCTGAGCAATTATGGTGGCCTTTTGTTTAAAAGATGTGGAAATACTCATCTGGAATGATATTATACAAATCTCTATATTCTTAAAAACTTTTCTACACACACACAGATGAAGCTTATAGATTGGCCATGGGATATTCTGTTCGCTTACACACAGGGTGCTACTTCTTTTTTAAAAAACATATTTGCATGGCGATGGATTTTTGTATATTTACATGAAGTTATTTACTTATTTCCTTTCTTCGCTTTTTTTTTTTTTTTGGGTACAGTTGTGGAATGGATCCATAATTTTTCAAAATTGCATGATACAAAAAAAGCAGAAGAAAAAGAGAAGAATACACTTTAAAGCTTGTAATATAACACTTAATAGCTTTATTTAATCACTCAAATTTTATTCTCATTTTTGTTTTCACACATTTTCTAGAAAGCATAACAAACCATATGAGTTTACACATACAACCTTCGTAACCTTCATAAGTGAGGACTATTCTTAATATTCTTTTATTCAGTATAAACAGACACATTCCACCCAGGGTTGAGGTCATTTTTCACATCATAATTGTAAACAGAGATGATAGGTTTTTGACAAATTTTTTCTATTCATGGCCAAGATCACCATTGATGTACGATGTAATACGAGGCCTAGGCCCTAAGTTTTGGGTAAAAGATGTTCTTATGATCACCCAGATTACCATTGTTGTATGAGGTTATACTAGTTCTGGGCTCAAAATCTCTGGTGAATTTGTTCTTTTGAACACTAAGATCACCACTATTTTAAGATGAAGCATTTGGTCTAGGCTCAAAATCTCTGCTAAACTTTTCCTCATTATTGCCAAGATCACCATTGTTGTAGGACCGAATACTAGGTCTAGGCTCAAAATCTTCTGTAAATTTTTTCTCTTTGGCTCCCAGATTATCATTGTTGTATGATGTTATACTAGGTCTGGGCTCAAAATCTTTGGTGAATATATCTCCTTGAACATGTCTAAGATCACCATCGTAGTAAGATTTGTAATTCTTGGCTTAGGCTCAAAATCTTTGGTGAATATTTTGCCTCGAACATGACTGTGATCGCAATTGTGATAAGATGTAATACTTGGCCTAGGCTCAAAATCTCTGATGAATATGTTTTCCCTAGACATCGTGATTAAGATCACCATTGCTTTAACATGTAATACTTGGTCTTAGCTCAAAATTTTCAGTAGCTCCTTTCCCTTAATCGCCTAGATCATCATTGTTATAAGAAGTAATACTAGGCCTTGGCTCAAAGTCAGCTTCATATGCAGTAGTAACAGTGGTGTTGGCTTCAATATCATGTACGGTAACAAGAGCCTCATGTTCATCACATTTGTGATTCGTTCCTTGAACATCATGATTGTGGGATAATTGAGGTTTATTGGTTTGAGGTTGAATCAAAGGGTTATGATGAAGAGGGCCTTGTATTGCCAAAGGCATGGCCTCATATTTCTTCATCATTCTTGTATTCGCCTCCGTCTTTTCTTGAGGTTCCTGTATCTGCCAACTATATGTTCCACAACAAAACAGAAGTAAGTTATTAATCAAACAAGAGACATATGCCCCCACAAACAAAAAGGTATAACATGGTTAAAATTTGTGTTGTTATTAGAAGAAAGTTGGTTGTAAAAAACTCTATTCGAGCTTGTTTGCCTCCACTTAAAAAAAAGTAGGACAAAATCCTTCAATCATCCATACAATATAAAATCACTTAAAATAAATGAAACCAAACTCCGATGAAATCTAAGCTATTTGAATGAGAAGTTGAACTTGCAATGGTAAGATATCATATAATTAAAGAACTATTAATTATTAGTACCTATAGTTTCACCTAATTTTTTATTAGCTCCCTATAATTCTTCTTTGTGTTGTTTTGTTTTATCATGTCCGTATAGGTTTTAGAGTTTCGGTTGCTTTTAATCAGGTGCTGGTGCCTTTTTTTTTTTTTTAAAAAAAAAATTATCAACCACTTGAAATATAGAGATTTGATTTAAAATCTGGTGAAACTATAAGAGTATGGTAAAAAGAAAAAAAAACTACATGATCTAATAAAAGGAAAAAAAAGGGGGGGGGGGGAGCTGCATGGACTTGATATAAAACTACAAGGACCAAGCTAAAAATTAGTAAAAACTATGAGGACTATAAATTAATTATCCCTATAATTAATGTATACATAAATATGCAAATATAAAATATTTTTGGGACTATATATATGAATTTGGAAAAGAAATAAAGAAAGAAAACTACATGATCTGATAAAAAGAAGAAAAAAAACTGCAAGGAATTGATATAAAACTATAAGGACCAAGTTAAAAATTAGGAAAAATTATAAGGACTTATAAATTAATGATCCCTATAATTAATGCATACATAAATATACAAATATAAAATATTTATACATATATGAATTTGGAAAATATTTATAAAGCATTCAATTTATACTGTTTGATAATGATGTGGGTGTAATCACCAAACAGGGCTTTGATAAGAGTAATGGCAAAATTAATATTGAAAATTTCCGAGGAGTACAAAAATTTAGAACCTCTTAGCATTTAAGAATGGGATGCCCTTTAAGCTAATAACCTTATCGAGGCTGAAATTACTGGAACTAATAATTTTAATTAAATAAAAAGAGGGGAATTAATTAACTGGAGAGTTATTGAAAAGTCAGGAAGATTAGAAAAACATACCAGCAAAAAGAAGAGAGCAAGGAAGGCAAAAGCTGAAGCTCTCATGTTGTCAGCCAAATGAGAAACTTCGCAAATATTTTCTTATAGGCAACGACACGTTTTACAGGTATCTTTTATGTCTAAATTAATCAAATTATCGACATGTTTCTTATTAATTCAGAAAAAAAATTGCAATCATGCACCTCTGTGATCTGGTTAATTACCTTTGTCTTTGAATGACTAAAGATAATTTCTAGTGATTGAAGACAAGAAAGAGGTTTTTTTAATTTTCTTTTTTTGTTTGAATAAAACTAACACACATATGCAGTTAACAAGTTATTGTGAACCTTTTCAAATTATATATTACTCCATTCGGTTTTTAATATAAGACATATTTGAGGGTTAATCTTGGTCCAAAATATAAGACATAGTTTACATATTTATCAATTTTTTTTAATAATTTACGCTTATTGATATTCTCTAAAAAAAATAATAAATGAAGGAAGGGAATGAGAGAATTATAGAAAATATGATCAAAATATTTTAAAAAATATATGCTCCCTTTGGTCCTAATTAGGATTTGGCGGAGTATCATAATTACTAACTCGACTAACCACCTTAATACAATCAAATTAGATAAATATGTTTTATATTAAGAACCGATGAGTAGTACTATAATTTGGATAAAATTTTACACGATAAAAAAATTTTCCCAAGCACCTTTGTTAAATCACAGGATCAAATTGAATTACTTCCTTTGATTCTAAATATAAGACAGATTTTAATTTTTTTAGGAAAATTAAAGAAACTAATTAAATTACTTTAAAACATTTATATTTATCGTTTCTTCCTTAAAATTGTGTTGTATAACTTATCAACTGATATATAATTTAATGATACATAACATATGATGATTTGCTTGAATAATTTATTTAGTTTTCTTAATCTTTTAAAAAAAAAATCAACTATATCATATTTAGTATCAGAAACTAGGACCAAATTATAGTGCAAATTGTACTACAAACTTAGTTTTATGATTAGAATTGAAGGTATTATTTAGAGATTTTAGAATAAGAAGTTTTTCTTTTTTGTAAATTTAACTTGTGAGTATGTATTTGGGATAAAATACGGTCAGGTTGCAAGAGCCTATCTGATAATCTTTTGTTGAACCTTTTATCGCTAAAAGTTTAAAGACGAGTTCCTCTAAAATTTTAGTCAATCAATTCCTATATTTTTCGGGTTCTGTTATACAAATCCCGCATAAGAAGGAAGGCAATGGCGCTAATCTCATATTTTCAACCAATTTAGAAAGTTTGCTGTTTTTTTATGTGATTTTGCCAAGTCGGGTCACTGCATTATTGATTAGGAATATAATGCAATCATGCACCTTTGTCCTGGTTACCTTTTTCTTTGGCCTGCTTTGAATACCATGACAGCTATGCGCCTATGCCACTCAATTATGATTAAAAATTGATAAAAATCTCAAAATAAAATGAAATCCTAAAACATGATCTTCAAGGATTTGTTGTTTATGGTCTCTACGATTAATCAAATTCATGAGTTGACTTCATGAGTTTACTGATTTTACGTTGGTAGCTTATAATGCAAAGACGAGTCGAATTATTAGTAAACTTGTGTTAGTTGTAAACTTAGTTAAATTTACGAGTTTACCGTTTTTATGTTTTTATTTTATAAAACTGTTTTAACTTACTCTTAAACTTGTATTAATTTATTTTTATTTGATCATGCTCAGCGACTTTATGTATAAATTTTATAGAAATTTCTTTATTGAATACGACAAAAGATGATGGATTTAATTTCAATTATTTGGATTTAAAATATATTTAAATCAAATTTTTTTCATTTTTATATTTAAATTATGTAATTATATACTAGTAATACCTATTTAATAATAAAAATAAACTCTTATGAAACTATTCAAATTCACGATACAAATTTATGTCAGTGACATGAATTTTCTAAAATTTGTGAATTTGACAACCTTAATTTTTACTAAGTCTTTATTCTTAATGGGGTTGAATTTTATGGTCGCTTAATTAACTTAATTCTAATGAAGAATGCAGACAAATAATGAACCACATCCATCATGATGGGAAATGACACACACACTGATGCATTCATTAAATCATGGGCAAAATAGCAAGTTTTAAAATTCGTTTAATCCTAGGAAAACAGTTTTTCATTAGTTCAATAAGAGAATAATTATGGAATCCCTATAACATTAGAAACAGTACTTCCTTATATCCTCAATTTAACACTTATTTACTTGAATTGTGTAGATTAAATAAGTTACTTAGTTAATAAGATATGTTTTCCCCCCTAA
Source organism: Acacia confusa (assembly GCA_037074495.1). Taxonomy (NCBI): domain Eukaryota; kingdom Viridiplantae; phylum Streptophyta; class Magnoliopsida; order Fabales; family Fabaceae; genus Acacia; species Acacia confusa. Next base: position 35,990,732 of record CM073502.1, on the reverse strand, counting down.
AACATTCTGATTGTCTTTCTTAATTCCTTTAATCTTTTTATTATTTCATTATTGTTTAGAGAATATCAATAGATATTAATTAAGAAAATGTTCACAAATATTAGAAACATGTCTTATTTTTAGGACTAAGGTCAACTCTTTAATTAGATCTTATAATTTTTTTTTGCTCAAATAATTAGATCTTATAATAAAGATATATATGAGGGAGTATACTACAATGCAATCTTTTAGTTGTGGGCGTCATTAGAAGAATGACTAAATCAATCTCTCTCTCTCTCTCAATATATATATATATATTCAGTTTCAAAAAGAATATACTCTTTTTAATTTTTACTATAAAGCATCAATTAATAGTTTTTTATAAATCAATAAAAATAATTAAAGTCATTAAATTGATTTTAAAATTTAAGTAATTTCCAATAATACATTTACAAATTATATTAAACTATAATATTATAATAATTATTATTCTCTCCCACTACCCTTCTTAAATAGAAGCAAACATGGGTAAAAAATATTTAATACTCTTTAGAAACAAACAAATGCTTTATAAAAAGGATAAAATACACTTGTTAGTTAGTATATTATAATAAAGATCAGAGGAAGTAATTAACTTAACATAATGCTTGAACATGAGAAGAGAGGAATATCTCCAGTGTCCTCTCTCCATATTCTCTCTATTAAATGTCTCCCCTATTAGATCTAGTTTTAATGATTGTGATTTGTTCTATTTACAATTTTAGATTTTTTATTAGATTTATGGTTATAATAATACGGTATTAAATTTTTACTATTAAAACTTGCTTAAGTTATAAATATATTAAATATAGAGGAAATTAAGTTATAGATATATTAAATAGAGAGGACACAGAAAGAAAGATGAGTGGGATCCAAACCCCAATCTGATCATCAATTATTTGAAATGACTATAATTATGGGATCTCTACATAACTTTAACATGATTTCCTTCACTCATGTCAATTATTTGATTTTGGGCATACCAATTATAGGAACAACGTGAATGTCACTTGACGAAAACTGACAAGCGAGCCTACTCAGCAGAGTGGGTGGGTAATAATTAAAGAATAATCATATCATGTTCATACAAAATAATCTTTCCTATCCTTAATATAAAATAAAATTGATTTTTTTAGAAATTAAAAAAATAATTTAATTATAGCATAGGTTGTATATTATATAATTATTTATTAATTCATAAGTCAAATAAATTGATTTAATATAAAAAAGAAAAACATAAATATTTTAAAGTAATTTTTTTAATCATTCTAAAAAAGAAAAGTAAAGTGGATATTATATTAACTATATATTAAGAACGGGATATAGCAACAACTTTTTTAATATATTTCTCTTTCAAATCTTTTGGCTATTTGCCTATTCCAATTAATTCATGAGGAAACGACTTTGGGTAAACAAATGAAAATTTATTATTAAAATCTCATACTATTTTATAATTAAAGTTTATTTTTCTATATAGCATTTTTTTCACCTCTGGTAGGTCACCATCTCCCATTTATTTCCTTTCTCATTTGAAAGCTCAAGGTAATTAATAATATATAAATTAATTGGATTACGAAACAGTACTTAAGCATGTTTAACCGAATGAACATAATTTTCATTGTTTGAATAAAAAAAATGAATTTTTCATAGCTCATAGTGACAGAATCGTAATTAACTACAAGTAATTTCTTAACTTCAGATATAATATTATATTAACGATACAGTCCAATGTTTTGATTAGTAGTCGCCAGTCTCGGTGTCACTAGGAGAATGGCGACACACATGACTCAAATTAACCCTGTTACGAATATAATATTCAGTTGTATCCAATGAATTATTAAATTCTATATATGCCAATATATTGTGTGCATTGGAAATAAATGATACTCTATCAAAATTTGGATAATGTTTTCTCACTTAAAATTTAATCCTAATATATTAGAATTTATGAAATCTTAGCTTGTCCCGGAAACCACGTACACCATTCTGAAAAGATTCTTGGACATGGTAGCTCTAATAATATTTGTCCTAATATTATTCAGAATAAAGTACAATAATAACAGCAGTATAAGAAATATTTTGTTGATTAAAAATACTTAACTGTAGTATTGTGATAATTTTTCATTTTAAAACATATTATTGTACTGAAAGAGAACTGTACATATGATTTTAGACATGCCTTTAGGAAAAAAATATTCTATCATATAATGGCGGGGGTTAGATTTAAGGATGTCTTATGTTTCTAAATATAAAACTCATTTAGTTTTTTATTTTTAAAGTTAAGTAAGTTAATTAAATTTTTTAAAATATTTATATTTATCATTTTTTCTTCAAACTAATTTATCTAATTTATAAATTGATATATAATTTAATTATATATAATATATAATATGATTAAGGTCAATTTCCTTAATCTTTAAAAAAGACAACTAAGTCTTATATTTAGAACCCAATATAATAATAATAATAATTATTTTTTCATACATACATGCTAAATAATTTTGGTGCAAGTAATTTATTGTTCACTTGAGTCGAGGGATGTGGCAATCTTTTCAATGCATTTGGAGCTATATATGAAACCATAATGGATATTCCATATTAATCGCTACGATGATTTATTTTTGAAGCAGTAAATATGGATCGGATTTTCTTTTTAATCCTTTTCTTATCAGCCTTTTAATTCAATCCTACATAAAAATGATTTAGCTTTTCATGAGGACGGAGAAGAAGAAGAAAACGGGAAGAATACACTTAATAACTTCTATTTAATTACTCTAACTTTATTCTGATATATTTTACAGATACATTTTCTAGAAAGCATAACAAATCGCATGAGGTTACACAGACAAACTCCTTAACCTTGATACTAAGGACCATTCTTGTTGTTCACTTATTCAATATAAACAGACAAATTCGACCTAGCTAGGGCTGGGGCCATTTTTCACATCATCATTTAAAGCCAAGATTAGACCTCTTTGATAAATTCTTTCTCTTCATGGCCAAGATCACCATTGACGACATATGATGTTACACTGGGTCTAGGCTCAAAATCTTTGGTAAATGTTTTCGCCTGAAGACTTTGGTTGTCATTGTTGTATGATGTCACACTGGGCCTGGGCTCAAACTGTTTGTTAAATATTTTGTCCTGAGCTTTGAGGTTGCCTTCCTGATTTGATGTCACACTTGGTCTGGGCTCAAAATCTTTGGTAACTGTTTTCTCCCTGAAGACCTAGGTTGTTGTTATTGTATGATGTCACACTCGGTTTAGGCTCAAACTCTTTGGTAAATATTTTGTGCTGAGCTTCGAGGTTGCCGTTCTGGTATGATGTCACACTTGGTCTGGGCTCAAAATTTTTGGTAAATTTGTTCTCTTGAGCTCCAAGGTTGCCATTGTTGTATGATGTCACACTTGGCCTAAGTTCAAAATTTTCGGAAAATGTTTTCCTGTGGCTGCCAAGATCACCATTGTTGTAAGACGTAACACTTGGTTTGAGCTCAAAATCTTCTGCAAATATTTTCACCTGAGCACCAAGGTTGCTGTTGTTGTATGATGTTACGCTAGGTCTTGGCTCAAAATCTTTGACAAATCTTTTTCCTTGTGCTCTAAGATCACCATTGTTGTAAGACGTAACACTTGGTTTGAGCTCAAAATCTTCTGTAAATATCTTCACCTGAGCACCAAGATTGCCGTTGTTGTATGATGTTACGCTAGGTCTTGGCTCAAAATCTTTGACAAATCTTTTTCCTTGGCCGCTAAGATCACCATTGTTGTAAGACGTAACACTTGGTCTGGGCTCAAAATCTTCTGTAAATATTTTCACCTGGGCACCAAGATTTCCTTTGTTGTATGATGTTATGCTAGGTCTTGGCTCAAAATCTTTGACAAATCTTTTTCCTTGGCCGCTAAGATCACCATCATTGTAAGATGTAACACTTGGTCTGGGCTCAAAATCTTCCATGTATGTTTTCTTCTGAATGCCAAGATGATCATTGTTGTAAGATGTAACACTGCGCCTTGGCTCAAATTCATTGTCATAATAAGCACCAGTAACAGTGGGTTTGGCTTCAACATCTTTTGTGAACATCTTTTCTTTGGTAACAAGAGCCTCATGTTCATCACATTTGTAAAGCAATCCTTGAACGTGATTGTGGGATTGAATCAAAGGATTATGATGAAGAAGGCCTTGTATTGCCTGAGGCATGGTTTCGTCTTTCATCACAATTCTCCAGTATTCGCCTCCGTCTTTTCTTGAGGATCCTCTATCTGACAACTATATATTCCACAACAATGTAAAATCATTTAAAATAAGTGAAACCAAACTCCACCGAAATCTGAGCTATCTGAATGACCAGTTTAATTTGCGATAGTAAGATATCATATGATCAAGGAATAATTAATCTGTAAGTTGCTATAGTTTCACCTAATTTTCAGTTTTGTTTTATCATGTCCTTATAGGTTCACCTATTTCTAATCAGGTCCCTAAATTTTTTTCTCATTTTTATTAGGCCCTTGTATTTCAATTTTTTAATCAGGTTCTTGTAATTATTTTTATCTTTTTCTTTTTATTAGTCACTTGAAACTATAGGGATTTGATCAGAAATATGGTGAAACTACGGAACCTGATAAAAAGATAAAATTAGAGGGACTTCATAAAAAACTATAAGAATCTAATTAAAAATTAGTAGGAACTATAAGGACTTATAGATTAATTATCCCTACAATTAATGCATTCATAAATACACGAATGTAAAATATTTTAGGAACTGTATATATCAAAATTTGGAAAATAATTATAAGCCATTCAGTTTATACTGCTTGATACTGATGTTATTAAGCACTAAACAAGGGGCTTTGATAAGAGTGGTAACAAAATTAATAACAAGAATTTTACAGAAGAACAAAAATTTAGAACCTCGTGGCATTTGTAAGAACGATGCCTTTTAAGCTAATAACTCCTTATCGTGTGAAATTACTGGAATTAATAATTAGTTCATTATAAAGAGGGGAGTTAATTAACAGGAGATTTTTTTTTTTTGATAATAAAAAGTTTTGGAAGGGTTCGACATCAGTCTCCTACCAAGGCCAGGGCATGGCCTCAAGCTCTATGAACACTTATTAGGGACTTATAAGATCGCTTACGAAAAGAGTCTCAGCAACGACAGAGAGGATCAAACTCACGACCTAAGGGCCTAGTATTAGATCCCTTACCATTTGTGCCAACTCTCATTGGCTAACAGGAGATTTATTAAGAAGACAAAAAGAGTAGAAAAACGTACCAACAAAAAGAAGAGAGGAAGGAAGGCAAAAGCTGAAGCTCTCATGTTGTCAACCAGATGAGAAAGTTTGCAAGTATTTTCTGTGACTTCAAGTTGGGTGGATGCTATACAATGTAACTCCGTTGTATTTATAGGCAAGACACGTGTTATGCTTTGTATATTTTATGTCTCAATTAATCCAAATTATTGACATGTTTCTTATAACATTTTATTTTATTTTATTTTTGCAATCATGCACCTTTGTTCTGGTTAATTACCTTTGTCTTTGAATACCATCATACGCATGCTACCCAATTTTTTCAGGAAAATGACAAATAAACACTAAGTGAAATTTCAAAACCCCCAAAAGTCTGTTAAAATTTGTAAAGAAATACAAGTAATAGGGATCAAATTGAGATTTTGAATTGTTGATGAATTTACTATTGCGCCTTCTCTTCCTCTTTTCCTACTTCTCTTCCCACCACACCACTGCCTACAGAGACCATGACCTCTTTTTCTCTTCCCACCGTAGTGATCATGAGACCTCCATCTTCAACCTCAATTATCGTCTCATCGTCTTCAACCTCACTTTTCAAAACACCAGACCTAAAACTAGATCTACAAAATACTAGATCCGTCTTCAATCTTGATCAGGTCATTTGTGTTTGTGCTCTCCTTCCAGATCTGTTGTGCACAACCTTCTTCTTGGTCCATTGCACCACCGTCAAACATACCCACGCCATTGTCGAACCTACCCCCTCCTAAGTTGAACAGTATCTGAGTTTTGAGGAAGAAGAAGGTGAACAGTAAATGTGGGATTTGATAAAAGTCATAATGAGATTAACGAGTTCATGAATGAGTTTAACAAGTCTTGTAATATGTTTAACAAGTTCATTTATCAGGTGAAAAGTCACTTTGGTGAACCTAACATCTGAGCATTATGAACAAAAATTGTAAAGGAATTAACAAGTTCATGAATGATTTTAACAAGTCTTGTAATTTAATGAGTTTAACAAGTTCATTTATTTTCTATAAGGCAAGAAAATATGATTATATTTGGATTTATGTGACAAATTCGAATTTGACAAAAAAAGATTTCAGACAAATTTGTATTTTTTGCGTGAAATAAATGATTCATCATAAAATTTGAATTTGACCCATAAATTTAAGTTTGATACCAGCAAATTCTTATCAAATTTAAATTACCACAAATATAATTAATTATTTTTTAGAGTAAAATAGATATTCCTTGATTCTTTCTCTATTACCACCTTTTCATTTTTTCCTACCTAACAACTTATTTTCCTCATTCCTCAAAATTTTCCCTTCCCTTCTTTTCCCCCATCTAAATTCCTTTTCCTCTTTAAATTTTTCCCGCACCAAACGGGCCCTAAATCCATTTCTATTAATGTATATGAATATCACAAAACTGACAAAAGAAGCTACTAAAAATGGATAATAAATCAAGAATAATTAAATCATGTCATGCAAAATAACAATTCTTTTAATGTGATCCTGATCTTGTGATTAATGAAATTATTTTATTTTATCTCTCTTTCAAATCTATTTGTTAATTCATGAGGAAAAAAATTTAATTGGGTATGCAAATGAAAATTGAATCCCATAAGATATCGTAATTTATTATTAAAATGTATACTCATACTTCTAAATATAGCATCATTGTCAACTTTAGTAGGTCACCATCTACCACTTATTTCCTTCCACATTTTAAAGCTCAAGGTAATTAATTAATATATAAACTATATTAATAACAGAAGTATAAGAAATATTTTGTAGATAAAATATGTAACCAATATTGTCAAAAACTGGTTTCTACGTAGACATGGAAGGAAGTGATAAAAATATAAATCGTAGAAACGACACGACACGTAAAGTTTTTACTTTTTACTATTTAAGATCAGTGCTCAAAATTATATGTGTTTGTGTGTGGAAAAATAATAATAATCATAAATCAATAAATTACTACTTAAAATTCAATGAAAAAAAATATATCATAAATCACTACTCAATGAAAAACTTCATATTTAAAAGATATAATACAAGTTATATAAACACAAAACGTAAGTTCAAAACATCAAAATAATAACAATTCATCTGGAATGTTATCAATGTTCTCTTCTCTTACTCTTACAAGTTCATTTGCAAAGTTAGGAATGTCAGAATTATCACCATCCATAGGTTCCCTTTCACCTTTTTTCTTCCCCCCTCCCCTTTTTGGTTTTAAATAAAAACGGTAATGAATGTAAAAACATAAGTTTAATTTCTACCAGTTTCTACATTTTTACACTAAGTTTTTACCAGTGTTTACCTACGTTTTAGCACTGAATAGCCTAGTAAAAAAAAATGTAAAAACATATGTTTTTTACGTTTTTATACTAGTTTTTAAGATCACTGCATGTAATTGCATGTAATTATGTATAGTATTGTGATAACTTTTTGAAAATAATTAAGAATATCAAAAGTGAATTTGGTCCAAATTTAGGGATTTCAGTAATTCAAGATTGCATTATTCGTGAGGATCGTAGGAGAAGACGACCGCAAAGCTTGTTGGAACATGAAATAGCTTTATTCAGTCGCTCATATATAAAGTTATTCTGATATTTCTTACGTTTCCAATACTTCATTTATTCAGATTAACAGGCACCATGGATTCAATAGGTTCAAAGTATTTTTCTCTCATCACTATAAGCTGATATATATAAATACACGTCTTGCTTCAAAATCTTTAGCAAACTTCTTTTGATTATTTTTAATGATCTTGTCATTGCCGTAACCTGCGATATTTACTCTCGGCTCAAAATCTTTCACAAATTTTTCTTCTCATCTTCATTTTCAAGCTCGTTGTTGTTGTAAGTTAAGATATTTGGTTTTGGCTCAAAATCTTTGGCAAATTAACTTGTTCTTTGCAATGACTCCAACATTAAATTTACTGTTTGGATTTTGATACATTGATTTAATCTAATGATTAGAAGATTGACTTTATCTAGTAGAAAATATATATATACGTATATACCCCTGCATGATCATGTGATGATCGAAGTCATTTTCTCTGTCATTAGATTTACTTTTTTCCGAACTAGTACTATATAAGGAGTTGTGAAAAATGCCCTAATAACAATGAGTTTAAATACAGAATAATTGAAGGTAAAATTGAGTTCAAATTTTGGTTAAAGTATATTTTTGGCCCTCTAAATTTATATCAGGTCTCTTTTTAATCCTTTAAGTTTATAATGTGCACTTTTAATTCTTTAATATTAATACCGTTAATCTCATTAATGGAAAATCTTGACTTAACACCTTGCAATTAAATCTTTTAATATAATAATTTTATATTTTAAAAATTTTTTAAAAAACTTTATCTATGCCAATTCTTCTAGGATTTTACCTAAAAACTCATCCTTATGACTGCGAAATGTCATCCCTATGAGGAATAAGTAATTATATTTCAGATCTGGGCTTATTTGTGCCTTTGTGATATCTAATTTGCCTTATTTGTGTCAACTGTCATTCCGGTGGAGACTAAGCCGATGGTGTTGTTCCTCAGAACTTACACCTAAAGAGGCCAGTTAAGGTTTTTCTTCTTCTTCTTTTTTTTTTGGGGGTTTTTTTGGGGGGGGGTGTTGAGTGGTGTTTGTACCTCTTCCCCTTGTCACTACCTAGTATTTCTGTTTTCAAATATATTAGTTTTCAAATTATTGATGAGACAAACTTAGCATACATATATTGGAGTAGTTAATGTTGGACCATTGTAATCATCATCATTTTTTAATCTTAAGAAATTATAATACCCGGTTTATAATAAAACAGGTCCTTTGATGATCCATTAATCAATAAATGCAATTTTTTTATTGAAATTTTTTATACTTTCCTTTATATATATATATATATATATATATATATATATATATATATATATATATATATATCTTCATAATTCATTGATTTGGTAAGCATATTTCCTTCAAGCCGCATATTCCTTAGTTTTTAGGGGATATAATTTATTTCTATCTTTGACTACAATACTTTCTTCATGTGATTTTTCTTTAAGTATGGGGAGGGCATCATTGAATTATATTCATCTTTCATGCGGAGAGTAAACGCTTATTATTGGAAACAATACGTGTTGGGTTTCTTTCATTTTCCACTTTCTCATTCTCTTCCACTACTAGAAAAGACTGTATTATCGACGGAATTTAGCAACGGAAAAAATTCCGTTGAAAATAGCAATAGACTTTTTGACGAAAATTAAATTCTGTCGATATTAGAGACGGAAAAATATTTCGTTGAAAACAGAGACGGAATTACAAACTGAAAAAATATTTGGTCATAATATGTTACGAAAATTGCAATTGAAAATAAAATTCCGTTGCAAATTGCAATGGAATTTATTTTCCGTTGAAAATTGCAACGGAATTTGTTCCATTAAAAGTTGCAACGGAATATTTCCGTTGCAATTTGCGATGGAATTTGTTGTCCGTTGAAAATTGCAACAGAATTTGTTCCGTTGAAAGTTGCAATGGAATATTTCCGTTGAAATTTGCGATGGAATTTGATTTTTGCAATAGAAATTTCTTTCGTTGAAAATTGCAACGGAATTTGTTCCGTTGAAAGTTGCTACGGAATTTTTCTGTTGAAAATTACAATGGAATTTGTTTTCCGTTGAAAATTGCAACGGAATTTGTTCCATTGAAAGTTGCAACAGAATATTTCCGTTGAAACTTGCAACGGAATTTGTTCCGTTGAAAGTTGCAACGGAATATTTCTGTCAAAAATTACAACGGAATTTGTTTCGTTGAAAGTTGCAACAGAATTTGTTCCGTTGAAAGTTGCAACGGAATATTTCTGTCAAAAATTACAACGGAATTTGTTTCGTTGAAACTTGCAACGGAATTTGTTCTGTTGAAACTTGCAACGGAATATTTCCGTTGAAAATTTAGACTGAATATAAAATAAATTTTACAAGTCAAGAAATCCTATGTTATTTTACATTATGAAAAATCCTAAATATTGTTATGCAAGCATCAATTCATTTATAACATTTATGGTATTGCAACAATAAGTATCAATAACCGGAACTGCTGAAGTATCGGTTCGATTCCCACCAAACACCATCTAGCGATGGGCATAAATACCTAATCGCCTAAACCCGTTTCGAACTCCGAATAACTCCCATAAGCGGCCCAAAGGGTCCTATGTAATTAGGATCATTAATAAAAAAAAGATGTAAAAGTATGGTAAATATCATTGTAAATGGTAGAGAAAATAATGCATTTTGTCAAATATAAAAGATTCTTAAGTTTTTATGGTTTAACGTGTTAATGCCTTCAAATTATGTTGGTTTTAGGTTTAATGTCATTAACAGATACAATTATTTGGTAGTATTAAATTTATTAGAAAAATTAGATTTTCTTATATGTAATAAAGCATCGTAACTTTTGAATTTAAACTTTGTTAGAAACATTTAAGTGCAACAATTAAAATTAGATTTTTGTAAAAAAAAAATTACTTAGGCCCCGTTTGGATCAAAGAAGAGGAAGGAAGGGAAAGGAACGGAAATAAAAAGAAAGGAGTGGAAGGGGAAATATTTACCTTGATGTGTTTGGTTAAGAGTGGAAAAGAAAATGGTTGGATCGGAAAATTTTTGTTTGATTGGAAGAAAATAAGTAGGAAGATAACGACAAATTACATTTTTACCCTTAACATATTTTAAGGGTTATTAAAAAAATGAAATTAACATTTTTTTTCACTCCTCCCCTGTTCCAGCAGACAAACACACTTTGACGCGAAAAAAAGGAAAAACAAAAAAGTTTTTTTGACTCAAGGCATTGGCGAACTCATTCCAGTTAAGGTTTAACATGTATGCCTCTAGGCATCCAAAATTGCCTCTAAGCATCCTGCGCTTTAAGCGTAAATATTGCGCCTTAAGCGTAAATATTTACCTCTAGGCATCAAATATCTTGCCTCTAGGCAGCTTGTTTTTTTCCATATACTTTCATGACCTGTGCCATTTTTCTAAATATGATAATTGATAGGGTATAAGAAGGGGACATAGCTTTAGGTTCCCAACGGCAATTAGCAATGTGAAAAGGGATTTTATTTTTCTTACTGTACCTCCCTATGTGTCATTAAGCGCTTTAAGCGCAAATATTGTGCTTTATTTTTCCCAGATGGCATCCTGCGCTTTAAGCACAAATATTGCGCCTTAAGCACAAATATTTACCTCTAGGCATATTTCAAGGTACTCAATAATTACCTCTAGGCAAGAGTCATATTATTTGCAAATATTTCAAATCTCCTTTAAGTTGTGTTTACCTCCAGGCCACAAGCATCTTACCTCTAAGCACATCTCATGACTCTAGGCACTTCCAAATTTTAAGACGACGTGTTTACCTCTAGGCATCAAATATCTTGCCTCTAGGCATTTAGCAAGTGCCTCGTGTGCTATCTTACTCCATGAGCATATGCATTTCGAAATAGCTATGAATGGCAAAATTGTAATTATGATGACTTTACCTATTTGCCTCAAGTCATGAGTCTTGTCTCTAGTCACGTATTTGAAGCTTCCAGTTAAAGTTTAACATGTATGCCTCTAGGCAATAACTCAAGGTATCAAGTTTTTTTGACTCAAGGCATCGGCCAAGCTCAAATCATTTTGCCTCTAGGCTATATCTTATCATTTTGCCTATTTGCCTCAAGTCATGAGTCTTGCCTCTAGTCACATATTTGAAATTCCACTCGTCGTCTTCTCCGTTCTCCACAGCTCTTTGCTCTCTATTTCCAGCGTCACCCTTTTATACAGCTAGTTGTGGCAAGGGCAAATTCGACTTTCCCTAAATTTCATGACCCTAGGAAAATCGGTTCCCATGATTTTTGGTGGGAAGCCATTTTCATTTAAATGTGAGAAAATGTCACACCCCCGAAAAACTTTTCCTACGGAAAATTCGAACCAAACAGCCGCCGCTAGCTGAAAATTTAAATTTTCCTTTTCCATCGCACTATTTTCTCTGATCCAAACGGGGCCTTAGACATTTACAAAATAATATAAAATGGTGATCGAACCGATCAATAACTTAATAGATATCATCTTGTCACAGTGAAAGATAGAATTTGAATTTCTATCATAAAGCATCCTAGCTACCATAGAGGTTGTTATTATGGGATCTGATAATTGCACTAATGAGAAAATTATATATGTGACACTATATAATTATATTTGTTATTTGAAAAAATAAATTGTATTTTAATTAGATCTGAATGGTAACAAAACTATTCAAAGTATTAGTATACAAGATTTTCCAAAAAAATAAAAGAACTTTACTATTTCTCCATTAAAATTGTTAAATAAATTTGAAATATTTATTAAGCTAGAAGGAGACATAATTATCATTTTATCATAAATATACACCATGTTTCTTCTTCCTAGAAATTATATGTTTATTATTTTTTTTCAAAATTATAATCATAAGTCTAGAAAGAAAATCTTCATTGAGTAATATACCATTTTATCACAATTATCTATGGAATTTATCCTTGGAAAAAAAATTTAGGGTAAAATGAAAATCCCAATAAAAAACGTGGAGTAGCTACTAAGAACCAAATCAGAAGAGACAAATGAAACTTTTTGAGTTTTCTCTCCACCAAATAAAAAATCAAACCTTTTCACCTTTTCGCTCGCTTTGCTTTGCTTAGCAACTATCTTCAGTTCAGGCGTCTCGTGATCGTGGGTTAAAGCCTTAAAGGTTGAACCTTTTGTTCTTCATCCTCTCTCGTCGCCATTCGTTGTTGCTCCAGAGGTGTTTTTGCGCCGATAAACTGTCCAAGACCAAGTTTTTGGTGGTTGAGGCTTTCGGTTTTCAAGTTGGTTCCTTTCTGTTCTCGGAGTTCTAACAGTTTTCTTCGCTGTTAGCAGTTCTCACGAAGAGCACGATCGTGCTCTTCGTTGTCATTCGCGCTATCTGTTCTCGCCGTTCGTGCTGCCCTGACGTTGTTCTGTCTTCTCTTATAGGAATGATCTCAATGTGTAGTAAGGTATTACATTGTTCTGTCTTCTCTTTTGGATGCCACTGTGAAGTTTGGATTTTTGAAATATTTGCAATTTTTTTTCTCTAAATAGCGCAGCAACTTAATGTGCCCAGATATCTGATATAATAATACTGTACATATCGTGTGTGTAGCTTAAGGTGCTAATAAACAAAAGTTTGAAGTGGATTGCGCATACCTGCATATAATAAAGAGAATCTCTACTTCTCTTCTGACACAAGGTATGATTATTTTTCAAGGAAACCGAGAATTGCTAGAAAGTGAGAGTTCCCTCATTATCTCGTAAATTTGCTTTTTCACCGATTAATTATGTAAGAGGTTTTCTCAAATTATTAATTAACTATTTGACTTGCCGATGGAGTTAACTATAGCCATCCTAGTTAACATTTTATCTTGTTATATATACGACTGCCGACTTGAAGCTTTCAAATCTAGTTTTAATATGTTGTGGATGCCATTGTTCTGTCATTCGCCCTGTCTTTTCAATTTTCATGGATAGTTGGGTAATCTAGATATGCCAACAGATCTGTTGGCATATCTTATTTTGTATAGCTATACAAAACCTTGGTTTTATATATTCATAAGGCAAAAGCTCGATTTATATCATATTGAACCCATTTCATTTGATTTTATATCATACTTTTTGAATTGTGATTTTATAGTGCGCTTGTGGTTGTCACGGGAACTTTCACAAAAAGGGTTAGTGCAGATTGCAAATTGAAGGAAGGTGTAGATTGCAAACTGAGGTACCCTCCTTCTAGTTCGGATTGTAATTGGTTCCTAAAATGAAAAAGAAAGAAAGAAAGAAACACAAGAAATATGTATATATATTGCAAGATTTGTGTATTGAATTAACTGATTGAACTTTTCTTCTCATCTTTCTTGCTTATCGTTATTGCAAAGGTTGATTGCCAATAGAGAGATTGATTCTTGTAGATGAAAATTTTAAACTTTCGAAATTATGTTCTTGGAATATTATCCAATTGTTCTCTTTTCTTTTTCTCATTCCATAATCTTTTCTCCTCTTTCTTCTTTGTAAAAGAGATGAGTTGTACGGATTTGAACTTGGTAGTAATAAGTTTTTGATTCTGACCAAAACTTTTTGTAAACAATTTAAAGTCCCACTTTTTGTATCCATTTGACATTCACCCAAAAGCAAGCTAGGTTGGATCTCAGTCAATAAATTAGGAGGAATTAAGGCTGCATAATCCAAGTAACTCATGAACTGGAAATTGCATATTGCATTTAGATGATTATTGTCATAATATTTCAATCTTTATAATCAAGTCATTAATATTTTAACATCATCCGTAATTTTTTAAAGTCTGATTGATAAATTGTGTTGTCCTATACTTTATGGGTACTATTAGAATTTGAACTTGTTGCCTCTATTCTTTTATATTAAAAGTTATTGGTTATATTATCTTATGGAGTTTCCCGATCATGTAATACTTCGGAAAACAAAAAAATAAATCCCTAACACAAACACTAACCTAACCCTTAGCTTCAAATAGTTTTCTCATTCCTTGCAGCACATTAAACCCTATGGAAGGTTCTGATGATAGGAATTGGATGTACAACCACATAGATGAGTCAAGGTCAATCACTATTCAATTACAACAGGGAATTGAGAGGTTCATAGTCTTCGCTCTAGAACATAAAACAATCTCAACACATAAGTTGCGATGTCCTTGTAAAAAGTGCAAGTGTAAGCAATTCCATCATCCGGACACATTGAGGGTGCATCTGTGTAGGTATGGCTTTATGCCTAATTACTATTGTTGGACAAGTCATGGAGAAAGTCATTCTAAGCATCCCCCATTGGTTGATAGACACTCATATTATGGTAGTAGCGGACAACGGGATAACTACGCCCCTTATGAGCAGTTGATTATGGATGCTGCAGGTCCAAATTTGGGGGAACACCTACAGGGTTACACAGATGAGAACCAACCTTTCATGTCTGAAGATCCTAATACTGAGGCTCAACAATTTTTCAACATGCTTCAAGCTTCCCAACTTCCATTGTGAAATGGTTGTGAGACACACACTACCCTATCTGCTTGTCTAACGGCCCTAAGCCTGAAAACAAATTATCGAATGACAGAGGGGTGCTTCAATCAATGGATGAAGTTTGTTGGAGATGCTTTGCCGCAAGGGCATTCCGTGCCGAAGGATTTCTACAACGCCAAAAAAGTGGTGAAGAACCTCGGCCTTGGAGGAGAGAAAATACATTGTAACGGTTACATGTTGTTCTATAAAGAAGATGCACAACTCAATAAATGCAAATTTTGTGAAGAAAATCGGTATGAAAATGTGATGAAAGATGGAAAGGTGAAAGCGGTTGCATTGAAGAAAATGTGGTGTTTTCCTCTGGTACCCAGGTTACAAAGATTGTACTCTTCACATCAGATGGCTTGTCAAATGAGATGGCATCGAGAGCATGAGAGGAATATTAATTCCTTAACACATCCATCAAATGCTGAAGCATGGCTGCACTTTGATGAAAAACATAATGATTTTGCCCAAGATCCCCGTAATGTGAGCATTGGTTTATGCACAGACGGATTTGCCCCTTTTGAGAAGACAGGGAGGACATATTCTTGTTGGCCAGTCATTATTACTCCATATAATCTTCCACCATGGATGTGCATGAGAAGAGAGTTCTTATTCTTGTCATGTATTATCCCTGGGCCTTCAAACCCAAAGCGCAACATTAATGTTTATTTAAGACCCTTGATAGATGAATTGAAAATGCTATGGACTGATGGGGTCCTAACATATGATGTTTCTTTAAAGCAGAACTTCAGTATGAGGGCTGCATTGATGTGGACAATTAATGGCTTTCCCGCGTATGGTATGTTGTCGGAATGGCAGACAATAGGAAAACTTTCTTGTCCGATTTGTATGGATAAATGCAAAGGGTTCAGCCTGCAACATAGTCAAAAAGTATCTTGGTTTGATTGTCATCGTCGATTCTTGCCATTAAGTCATCCATACAGGAGAAATAAACATGCATACACGAAGGGCATGGTTGAAGCATCAAATATACCAGTAAGACTTAGTGGGGAAGAAGTATGGTAAAGAGTGAGAAACCTGCAGAGTGTAGAGGAAAATGCGAGCTTTGTTCCTGATGACGAGTATGGGCAATCTCACCATTGGACAAAGCGAAGCATATTTTGGGAGTTGCCGTATTGGAAAGATAAGTTGTTGAGACACAATCTTGATGTTATGCACATTGAGAGAAATGTCTTTCTTAATATATTGTACACAGTGATGGACACAAAGGGCAAGACGAAGGATACCATTAATGCAAGAAAGGATCTTGAAGTCCACTGCAAGAGGTCTGTTCTCCATTTACTTACGCAACCAAATGGAAGGGTAGGTAAACCCAAAGCTCAGTACACATTAAATAAAGAACAAAATATTGAATTGTTACAGTGGGCCAAGGACCTTAAATTCCCAGATGGATATGCTTCAAAGATGTCTAGATGTGTTGATATGAGGGAGGCCAAAGTTGTTTGGCATGAAGAGTCACAATTGCCATGTTTTCTTCCAAAGATTGCTACCATGGGCCTTTAAAGCATTACCCAAGCATATTTGGAATGCACTTATTGAGTTAGGTGTATATTTTCGGGATATGTGTGCATCTGAATTGAGTGTTGCAAAATCGCAAGAGATGGAATTGAGTGTCCCAATTATGCTATGCAAGTTAGAGATGTTTTTCCCACCGAGTTTCTTTGACTCAATGGAGCACTTGCCCATACATCTGGCATACGAAGCAAGAGTAGGTGGTCCGGTTCAATATCGATGGATGTATCCATTTGAAAGGTAAATTCTCTACACGTATGGATTTATCCTTGATTCATGCTTATAGTTTAACTTATAACATTCATGTCATATCTATGGTTCAAATATAGATTTATTCAGACCACAAAGCAAAAGATTGGGAATACAAATCATGTGGAAGGCTCGATTGCTGAGAAATACTTGGTTGAGGAGATGTCAACATTTGCATCTTATTATTATCCACCAGAGTTCCCATCTAGAAGGACAAGAGTCCCCCGAAATGATCACAGTTGTGGCACTAATGAGGTGCCTGCGTACAAAAATCAATTTTCAACTATCCTGGACGACCCATTAGAAGGAAATCGCAAACAACACTTGAATCCATTGATAGGAAGACATCGATATTATATACTCTTCTAAACTGCAACGAAGTTGTTCCATACTTAGAGTAAGTATATAATATAATGCATTGTCCATTATTATAGAATTTTTCTTTTTAGGGATTGATTGACATTGTTGATTTTCATGCCAGGGTGTTTTACAACCTAGTACGACAACAAAACCCTCTTATAACAGATACTCAACTTGCCTATAAAACATCAACAGAATTCCCATATTGGTTTTCTAGACAGGTATGGGTTCAAAACCCAAGAGATGAATAAATTTAGTGTTGCCACCCAATATTAAGTTATTTTTTTATACTCAATGTAGGTTAAACTCAATTGCAATGCCCTTCTAGATGTTGTGTGGAGTTTAGCTTGGGGTCCAAGCCACATGGTCACCCATTGTCCAAAGTATATAATAAATGGATACAAGTTTGCCACAACATCATCAAATTAAGGGATGGCTACAACAAACTATGGAGTTTGTGTTCGAGGATCCCAGTTAGAAAATTTAGAAGTTGATTACTATGGGGTGTTAACAGATATTATTCAACTAGATTATCTTCCACAGGGTCTGACAAAGTTAACTCTTTTTAAATGTGAATGGTTTGATCCTAGCCCTTAGGGCACACGAAAAGATTGGTATGGCAATATTGAAGTAAACAAGTCCAGAAGATACAACAAATATGACCCATTTATATTTGCTCAACAAGCCGAACAAGTGTATTACACAACTTATCTTGGTCGACAACAAGAGTGGATAGGGGTTATCAAGACCAAAGCACGAAACATTATCCCGGTGTCAAAGGTTAAAGAAACTCAGAACATTGACAATCCTTACCAAGAAGATGCCGTTATGGATGCCCGTGTTCACATTGCCGATGATGACATACATTACAATCTTGTTGATAATGTGGCTGAAATGGAGACAATCTCAATACATTTGGTAGACAATGATGAAACAGAGGAAGATGAACCACAAATACCCTCATCGCTTGAGCCAGAACTTGACGATTATGAAACTGATGAGGAGAACATATAATATAACAGAAACTAGTTGTTGATCTTGTTGTAGGTTTTGATGTGATGCATGAAGTTAATGTATTCAACTTTGTTTTGATATATTAGTCCTATTGACATAATTATTTTATATTTTTTATCTCATTGTCCTATACTTTATTGCTCCATTGTGTTTCTTTGTTTGTGACATCCCATATTGCTTCTAAATACATTATTGAAAATTATTTCAAATTAGATGGCATCTCCTGACCTGATACGTGGATGGTCGGGCTTGAGGGGACGTTCTTCTGGTAGATCCAGGGGTCGTGGTTTGGTTAATTGTTTTGGTAGATTGCCTATCCAAGGCAGAGGACAAGACAATCCTTCATCATCTTCGCAAGAGGCAACACCATCGCCTATTGGTCGACCAATACCTTCCACAGAATTTCAGACCCCAGAGACTAACTTAGCTTCTCTTCAAGAAGCTAATGAGGTTTGTTATCTTACTATGTACAAATCCTTTCACTTCGTATATTATCTAATTTTAATTGTTTCCAATTCATTAATTGGATTATATATTAAGGCTTCATTACCAAATATTTTAACTACATGTTTAGCAGTTACCCCCACAGCAGGATAACATAGATTCTCCTCAAGAAGCTATTAAGGTTTGTCATAATACTAAGTACAAATCATTTCACATGTTACATTATCTATGTTTATTTGTTTGCATATATTTAGTTGGGTTCTATATTATGCAATACTTGTAAGTATATTTTAACTACATGTTTAGGGGGAGAACTTAGATCCATGCGGCGGTCTAGTGCTTGATGGGTTTATTCCAGAATGGGGGAAGAAGGATCTTGCAGACGGTCGAATCTAGGTTCATCCGACTATGGATGGAGGGACGTAAGTTTTCTTCTTACTTACATATAGAATATATTATTGATAATGTTGAAACAACTATGGTATGTTTTATGTTGGTAATTGAGTAATGGCATAATTTCTAATGTATCATAATGTATTTTAGGTTTGATTCCAACACTGTCATTCGTGATATAACTGAAATCATAACTCGCAATTATGATGGTCCATGGTCGACTTACAGGAGTGTGCCCGACATAGTTAAAAAACATTGGTATAAGGAATTCATGGTAAACTAACCCTAAATTACATTACAGTATCTTCTATATATTTATTTTTTATATAAACATTTTTTACATGTTTCATATTGAGGATACTAAAATTTTATTCACTTTTGACAGAGGAAATATAAATGCTTGCCTGATAATAAAAGAACATATGAAAAAGCATTTAGGACAAAGGCAATTGATCTCATTAAGAATCACATGCATGGCCTAAGATATGGAAAAGGCAATTCATCATGGATTCCAGAAGAAGAACTCATCAAGTTACAAGAATTTTGGGCTAATGACGAAGATTGGAAAAGAAAGGCTAAAATCAATAAGAAAAACAGGGCTATATATAGTGGACCTTCACATGCTGGAGGATCAATATCATACGCCGAGCATAAAAAGCGGATTGTAAGCACATTTGTTAAACCATATTAAATGTTTACTATTATTAAATATTGTTTTAATTGTTAGAGTAAACTGTCACAAACATTATATTTTGAACTATTTGATATAGCAAGCAACTGGGGAGACACCACCAGGTGAGGAGAATTGGGAGTTATACAAGCGTACTCACAAATTAACCAAAGAACCCCAAAATTGGATAAGTGAGAAGGCAGTGCGAACAGCTGTAAGTACAATATAAATCCATTTCGAAACATGTATGCTTTTGTATTTCATGATTATTTTTACTTACACTAATACATGACAAAATTGATGGGTAAAACTTTGCAGGAAGCCTACACAAGGTTGAGGGAAGAAAGGCAAACTCAGGCCACATCAAGGGAGGAAGGTAGTGGTCTAGATTCAAACATTGACCTATTTGTGGAGGCTATTGGAGGGCCAAACAAGAAAGGGCGGATTTATGGATTAGGATCTGAAGCAGGAGCTTACAAAAATTCACGTCTCTCCAACATGACACCATATGAAGTCTCGCAGCAGGACCACCATAGGATGCATGAGTTGGTTACACAGCTATCTATTGAGAATACATCTATTAAGGATCAGCTTGCACACTCTGAGAGCCGACTTGCAAACTCCGAGAGCTGGCTTGCACGCTCTGAGATCACGATAGAAAAAATGCAGAAGCAAATGCAAGAGATGCATGATATGATGCGTAGGATCCCATAAGGACTGTTGTATAGTCCTAGCTGCGCGGATACTCAGTATTAGGTGGACAGTGACGAGACACTACCACCAACCCAAGACCCTGATGAACATCTTCGGGAGAATTGATGTCTCCTTTTTATACCTAGTCCCTACTTTTCATTATGTATGGTGTTTTGGGAAATTGATGCTAGTTTCGATGTATATTATCTGTATGAAATTATCACATATTCAAACTTTTCATTATCGTAGTTTTTTTGGTCATTGATGAGAAGTTTGAATATAATGTATATTATTTATATCCACTTATTATGTTTATTAGGTACATTCATGTTTATCCATATGAAACAATTGTTTTTTAAAAATTAATAATATTATTTGCAACGGAATTCTACTTGTATTTCGTTGCAAATTGATAAGCAATTTTCCAACGAAAAATATTTCCATTGAAATTTTCGACGGAATTATATGTATATTCCGTTGCAAATTATGAAGAAGTTTGCAACGGAATTATTTTCCGTTGCAATTTTTTACGGAATTATATGCTTATTCCGTTGCAAATTGTGAATAAATTTTCAATAGAATTTTTTTCTGTTGCAATTTTCAACGGAATTATATGTTTATTTCGTTGCAAATTGTGAAGAATTTTGCAACGGAATTATTTTCCGTTGTAATTTTCAACGGAATTATATATATATTCCGTTGCAAATTGAATAGAAATTTTCAACGGAATTATTTTTCGTTGCAAATTGTGAAGAAGTTTGCAACGGAATTATTTTCCGTTGCAATTTTTGATGGAATTATATGTATATTCCGTTGCAAATTGTGAAGAAATTTTCAATGGAATTATTTTCTGTTGCAAATTGTGAAGAACTTTGCAAAGGAATTATTTTTCGTTGCAATTTTTGATGGAATTATAGTTAAATTCAGTTGCAAATTGTGAAAAACTTTTCAACGGAATTTTTTTCCGTCGAAATTTCCCACGGAATTCATTAAATAAATATTTTATTATCTCTTTATTTGTCAACGGAAAAATGTGGCTTGCAATGGAAAAAATTCCTTTGAAAATTTTGACGGAAAAATTTTCCGTTGAAAATTGCAACGGAAAAACAAATTCCGTCATCTACCAACGGAGCATTTTCAGACGGAATAATTCCGTTGAAAATTCCGTCGAAAATCACATTTGCAACGGAATTTTTGTCATTAGCAACGGAAAAAGTCTGTTGCAAATTTGAATATTTCTAGTAGTGTTCCATAATCTCATATCCACCGTTAAAGTAAAACAATATATGGTTATTTAATTTTTTATAAAATTATTTCTATAAACATAAATAAGTAGATTTAAACTCATAAAATCTAACATATAACATTCATAATTTCAATCCATACAAAATAAATAAATTTTCCTTAATAAAATATTATAATGATATTTTTATAAAATATTAAATATAAGTCATTCATTTCATGATTTAAGGGTGAAGATGAGATGATGAAAAGATAATGAGAAAGAGGGTAATGAGAATTTCCTTGTCGGGAAGAGGATACTTTTATTGTCTTCTTTCTTATTATCTTCTCATAATTTTATCTCTACCCATACATCATGAAATTGATGGTTTATATTTAATATTTTATAAAAATATTATTATAATATTTTATAAATTAAAATTTATTTATTATAAATGGTATAGATGAGATTTTAAGAGTTTAAATTTACTTTTTTTTATATATATTTATAAGAATAATTTTATAAAATATTGAATTTCAACTATTTATTATTTTAATCTGACAGTTGATACGAGATTATGAGAAGTAAAGTTGATAAAGAGGATAATGATGAGAGAAACCTGATTTGTATGTTTTATGTCTATACACATATAGATGGAGAAAGCTGAACTACAATAGCCTGACACAACACATTTTTCTTATTATAATTAGAAAAATTGCAATCATGCACTTTTGTGATCTGACTAGTTACCTTTGTCTTTGAATACCGTAATAGATAATATATATGCCACACTGGGTTTTTTAAGTCAATCAATATGAGTTGGTTGAATTATTGATTAATGACTGACAAGAATTACAAGATAAAATAATCGTAAAATACCATATCTCCAAGGATTTGTCGTTGTTTCACTGATATCTTCTTAATGTTAAATTAATTAATGACGTTGATGAAAGGTCGCTTAACTCAATTCCTTGGATACATTATTGAATTATATATGGGTAAAATATAGCAATATTTTATTATATAGCACATTATTCCTATTAATATATCTATGACCAATTATTGGTCACCAACTCACCATGCATCTTCCACTAATTTCATTGCTCATTTGAAAGCTCAAAGAGAACATTGATATATAAAAAAGAACTCCATGATCAGAAAGTAGCAAAACACGAATCTAGGAAAACAGTTTTTCTTTGCTTCATGGAAAGACTGTAATTATGGAATTAATCTCTATAACATTAAAAATAGTATTCCCACGACAATTAATCCTAATCTTTTAGTTATGGTATGGGTGTCATTGCAAAATATTAATTATTTCAATTACAAAAGAATAAGCCTAATAGCTTGAAAATGAGTGGGATCCAAACTACCAAGATCATATCAATTATTTGAAATAACAGTTGTAATTAAGGAATCTCTGTAACCTTCATGGTATTCTCCAATCATATCAATTATTTGATTATGTATATACTATAGGAATATCACCTCATCTTTACTCTAACTAATTAAGATGGGACAACTCATATGTTTTTAATCTTACATGGTAGATGAGTCATCTGGAGAAATTTAAATGAGAAAATTAGAATGAAGGACTTAGAGGAAAAAATATTTATGGAGAAGGACCTTAAAAATTGCAATTATTTAGAAGGACCAAACATAAAAAATAAAATTAAAAGTACTAAAAGGACCCTAACAAAATATTATATATTCCCTCCTACATTCTATTTTTAAAACTAATACAAAATTTTAAGTTTCACTAAATTAAAAAATATTTTTTTTTAATTTTCATTTTTCACAACTTGAATAGATATCTATGAAAAAATTTATTTATGCATTTTTCAATTTGTAAAAATTATAATTTTCTTTTTTAATTAAAAATAAAATTATATAATTTTAATAAAAGTGGAATTCTTTTATAACTTATCATATATGTTAAATCAAAAAAGTTTATATGATTTATTTATTCTTTTGAGCAATTTATGTGGGTTAAAATATTTATTTAATATTAATAAAATTAAAAAATATAAGTAACCTATTATATCTTGAAAAATATGAAATGAGTTTATTTTTTATTTTTATAAAATGAGCTTAATTGATATTAATATTGATAATATAAATCGGACAGCTTGATGATATAAATCGATGGAAAATAAAAAATTAAAAAAAATATGAGTTTAAGCGTTGTTAATTAAATAATATATTGAAATTTTTTAAAAAAAGGCATGATCAAATCATGATGCGTGATTTTAGTTTTAATTTTAGTTATTTTTTTAATTATGAATACAAGAAATAATATATGAGGTTTGATTAGGGTTAATTTAGTAATTCTAAATTTATATTATGATGTTTAGTCGGTCCTTATAAGTAATTATAATTTTTATAGTTATTTATAATAAATATTATATTCCCTAGGTCCTTTATTTTAATTTTTGCAATTCAAATTTTATAATTTTGAAAAACGTAAACTTCTTAACTTTTAGAAAGACAGAAAGCACAGTTTCTTCCCATTACCATACAATCATACTAGATGACTCATCTGTTTTGTTTTGTAGGATTAAAATAAGATGACTTGTTACATTTTAATTAGTGAGAGAGTAAATGAGATCGCGCTCGCAGTATGTAATAATTTCTCTCAATTATAAGACTGGCTGGTAACCACTCTCGGTGGGATATGCACTATTTAAATAAGTTTTAAAGATTCAAATTCAATTTTTTTTTTCAAAAAAAAGATAATTAAGAAATTATTTTTATTTTAGATTCTGCATATATTAAAATATTTTTTAAAGAATGAACGTTAAAAAAAATTAATTCTAAACTATTTAGACTAGTAGATTGTGATGAAATTAGAAATAGATGATTCAGATTTTGGCGTTCATCCCACGCAAAACCACTAAAATCATTTCTATTAATGTCACATAAGTGCGAAAATGACAAACAGCCTAGTCAGATGGATAATTATTAAGTCACGTGCCCCTGCGAAATACGAGTAAGTGCGAAAATGACAAACAGCCTAGTCAGATGAATATGTTTTACTTAAATTATTAATATATCTCTCTTTCAAATCTATTGTTTAATTTATGACGAAACAACTTTAATTGGGTAAAATATAGTGAATCCCATAAAATTTCATATTTTATTATATTAAAAGTTACTTGCTTCTATATATAGCATTATTGCCAACTTTAGTAGGTCGCCAACTCCCACTTATTTCCTTCATCTTTTGAAAGCACAAGGTCATTAACATATAAATGAATTGGATGACAAAAAAAGTACTTGAGCATGTCTAACCCAATGAACAGATTTTTCTTTGTTCATAGTGACAGATCGTAATCAAGTACAAGGAATACAATTTCTTAACTTTAGAAATATAGATTAAGATGCAAATTTACTCTAAAAATTTTCATGAAAAAGCAATATTACCTTGTAAGTTTTATTCATATTCATTATCAACTGAAAGTTTTAAAATATAGTAATATTGTTCATATTGTTAAAAAACTAACGTTAATTGTTAGCTTTTTAACAATAAGGAACAATACGTACTACTTCATTTTTATACTTTCGAAGTAATATTGAACAGTTTTTCAATAAATAAATTTTTATTTAAAAATTATCAATTAAAATTTTTTACTTGAATTGTTGAAACTATATTTAGTCGGTGTAGATTTCATCTTATATTTTCAGTCAACACATTATGCACCGATGGCATCTATCATATTGTAAGCTACTATTCTCTAATTTTTATTATTGTATCATAAGCCTTATTAATTCCTCTGTGTGATCTTATGTTTATATTATTTCACGTATAATTGTATAAATTTAAAACTACTGTAACAAACACTCTAACACGGAAGCCAGTCAAACTAAATAATTCTAGTAGTTATTATGAGTTGTTTCTTTTTCTTTGATAAATTGGTTTATTTTGTATTTAATCAAAATTAAAAAGATCAAAATGGAATTATTTAGTCAAAATTTGGGGATTTCTTGAGTAGTTCAAGATTGCATTATTCATAAGGAGGATAATCCGGCAAAGCTTGTTGGAACATGAATTAGCTTTATTCAGTTGCTTTATTCGAAATATTTTGCAAATTTCTTCTTTTACCCATCAGTACGTTCTATTATAAGCCGAGGCTTCAAATTTGGGGATCGAAGAATTTCATGACCAGCTCAACGTGTAATTTTTCTTTTATACATTTGGGGAGCCTAAGTTTGAAAGTCAAAGTATGCATCACCTAAGATAAATAACTAATCGCATCCCCAACGTGAATGTTATCAAGTATGAACCGAGTTCTATATCTTAGGTGCACCTATGGAATTACCCTTAACTGTATATCAACTACATGTGTTTCTTTAGTCAAAATATCTATGCATTCAATGAACTCTACTTACTTGAGTGGGAGAAAATAACATCTCATTCTCCATATATAAGCTGATGTGTGACTTCAATTTCAGTTTTAAATGGATGACCTCCAATAAATCAAGAAAAACCTATTTAAAGTTTACAGAACGTTTCGGTGTTTGATGTGACAAAGGAGGCTACTCAAATGGCTAATAATCACGCATAATTGAGATCATAGCACTGGGTGGATGGCCCAAATTAAAGGACAAAAAAAATAAAAAGAAAAAAAGAAGCAAAATATTGTTTAAAACCCTCATGATTGCAAAATTAATTGTTAAAAGTACATAAAATTTGTTTAAGTACCTAAATTTAACATATCTTCAGTCAATGTAACTTTTTTTTTAGCTATATGTAACTTATTTTTAACCATGTGCCATATAGAATACATTTGTACATGTGTTTTGCTGAAGATATGTTACCTTTGATTGAAGAATAGTTACATCCATTGAAGATGAGTTGCACACGCTCAATGATTTGATTCCTTATATAATTTGTGTAACAAATTGGGCAACAAAATATTTTTGAGCAATTTTTTCTTGAAGAGTCATGATAATGCAAATGACTAATAGTTATAAAATTTTTCAATAGTTTACTTTACATATTTAGAGACACACATTACTCATCGATAATTTCAGAAAACAAACTTTAATTAGGTTTAATGTTTTACACGTGAAAATCGATTGTAATATAGTTTATCATCGTCAAAAAACTGAAAAAGTGGTGGCTTTATTGATTGTCTTGCGAAAATCAAAATTGAATTTACGTACTAATTTACATATTTATTATCAACTTCCACTAAATTCCCTTCTCAGTTGACAGGTCAAAGAAAACATTAATATATACATTCTTTTAACAAAAATATCCTCTCTTCCATATATCTTTCGGTTAATTCATTTGAAGAAACAACTTTTATGTTTTACGCATGAAAATTGAAATCGCAAAGACACTGATGAGAGTTGCATATTTTATATAGCCAACTTTTCCACTTAATTTCCTTTCCCATTTTAAAGCTCAAAGATGATAAGATAATATATTGATAAACCCTATATAAAGCAGTTAAATAAAACATGCTTAACATATGAATACGAGTGTATTGTTGTCAATCTCATGATTTGACTCTTTAAATTTTTAATTTAATTTTATATTTATAACTTACAAAATCGTTCAGCGTCACTATTAAACTCAGACTAGTTGTAAACTCGGTCATGGTTACAAGTTTACATATTGAGTTTATCGTTTTTACTTTTTTAGCTTACAAAATTATATTAATTCACTTTTAAACACGTACTAAATTTTTTGATTTGATTATACTTAGTGGCTTTATATATGAATTTTGAATAAAATTTATTTTTTGAGTAAGAAAAATTATGAAGGTTGGTAAATTTAATTTTAATTATTTGAATTTAAAATATATTTAAATCAATTTTTTTCATTGTTATATTTAACTATACATTACTAATATCTATTTATTAATAAAATTAAAATTTTATGAATTTATAATTCGAGTTTAGCATTATACAAGTTTATATTATTACTTCGAGTTTTCTTAAACGGTCTGATAAGCTTATATGTGAGTTTAGTTTGATTTTTTGATGAGCCGTAAATTTACCATGTTTTAAGGCACAAGATTAGCATGAAATTAATCTAATATAATTAAAACGGTTAAGAATAATAAGTTAAAAACATGAATTTGATGTCAGATATACCCTCACGAGTATTCTCGGGTGTTTTGCAGATTTTTATCCACAAAGAATAGCAAATTGGAAGAGCTCAAAGGTAAGAAGAGAAGCCTACTGAAGTTTTGGCGCTGAGGGTGCCAAAACTGGCGCTGAGTGTAACATCTCGTTTTCATAAACGTTTCTGGAGCTGAGAGAGTTGAAAATATTTTACAAAAACAAAGAGTAACTGAATAACATTGTATGTAATATGTCTAACTGAACGTTTACTAATACAGTCATCCAAGTTTAATACTTCTAATATAAGTATCCCCAAAAAGATGTTGCCTCCGCAGGGTCCTCACACCGGCTTCTTACCCTTGTCCTCGATCACTTCCCGGGATCCTGAAGCTATGGCAGGGGTTGAGGTTCAATTCCCATTGAACCTCAGGTAACAGTTAACCTCATGCTTATGTAAACAGTTATCACAGATATACAACATAATCACAGTTTCAAACAAATATCCACATGTAAGGCAATAACATAACACAGCCACTGCAATATGTATGTTATCCCAGTCTGCACATAACCAGTGCCACGACGGCCCATCGTGTCCTCAGCGCTAGGAAAACTCAACGGTGTTATCAAGACTATAACCCGTATACAATTCAACTTTCATGAGCAAATTTTCAAAACAGAGTATTATCATGTGAAAACAACAATCATATATAATCAAACCATAAGCATAAGCGTTGATGTTACAATACGCGTCCGTACCTGAGTTTAACGGGTCGTTGGGTACGTTCGTTGACGGTACGCGTGCACAATCTATCCTAAAAGGGTGATATTGTCTCAATTACTTCTCAAGCAATATTTCAAGAGACATCTTGGTCATACTAGACATTTTTACCCTTGAAGGATTTATTTTCATTTATTTCCACATAATTTTCGGAAAAAAACGCTGATGCAGAATTTCTGGGCAGAATTTTGCCTAACTTTGAAAAATCATAACTAATTCCAGAAAAATCGAAAAGAGGATCCGTAAAATTTCCCGGAATCCTTGAGATGTCTACTTTCAAGGAAAAATACTGGAACTTACCCAGAATTCATGGATAATTCCCAGTTTCCAGAATTCAAACTGCTGCCCAGAATTTCGCTCAGAAATTGTAGCTTAACTTCTGGGATTTTTATCTTTTTGCACAGAACTTCAATTGACACACTCTTTATATATTTGGAAAGCCCTAAATGTCTACTTTCCTCATGAATTTTCCCAGAATTTTAGAACATCATCTTCATCATAAGATACTAGCATTTTTACTACTGACTCCAGAAGTTCCTATTTGCTGAAATTTTGTCAGAGCTTCGCTATTTTGATCATAATCTTCCAAAAATTTTGCTATAACTTCTTCTTCATCAAATTTTCGAAATAAAGCTATTGGAAACCATAAAAACATGAAAATAAAACTGGAATTGAAATTTTGATGATCAAAATAACATTCCTAGCATTTCTACTTCATAAACTAAGAACTTAAACTTTGGAAGCTAAGAACTTCCTTACCTCTTGAAGACCACTTGCCTCCTATTTTCTGCAGCTCTTCCACACTCACTCTTTCTCTCTAAATTTTCGGCCAAGCTAAGTGAATTGGTGAGGAGAATGTGTTGCCTAATGCCTCTATTTATAGTAGAAGGGGGTGGCATGCTTGTAATTTCTCTTCTTAGCATACAACCATAGGATTTTTCTTGATGAGGAAGAAATGATCTTGGCCTTCCAACTCATGCTAGCCGTCCCCCCCCTCTTCTTCTAGAATTTGTTTTGCTTAGCCTCCAAGAAAAGCCTCTTCTTTATTAAATTAACTTAATAAATCCCAAATCCTAATTTAGTTAGGTGTAAGTTGGTGTTTAAATTCAAAATCCAATTTCACTTTTGGAATCTTAATTTTATGATTAGATTTATGGTGATTTTTAATTCCCAAAATGCTTAAGTATGAATCTTAAAAGTAACCGAAAATATCTTTGGGAATAGCCAAGTTGAAGCTCATAATTCCCTGATTCTAAATATGTATTTATCTTGGACATTTAACTTTAATATCACAAATTATAATTTAATTTCTATAGGTTTTCTCCTAATTTCTTCTAATTAAGCAATTACTTGCTCCCTAAGACAAACAACTTGCTCCCCAAGTTGTCTTAATCTTCTTCTACACACTTCTCTAATTGATTTATTATTTTTCTTCCATTTCCCTTAAAAAATTTTGTCCCCCCTCCCTTAATTTTAATTATGAAATTTTGTCTTAATTGTTCTCACATGCTCAAGAAGACAATTCCCTTATTGGTCCATTTAAACTTTAGGATTTAGGGTTAATATCATTGTATAATTTATTTATTCTTACTTAGAGAGATTTTGTCTCATGAAGTTAAATTAGGAATAAATGAGTTAAGTCCTAATTTAATCCCTAAAATATTGGTTTTTATATCAACAAGCTAAATTAATTTTTATACTCCTAAATTCTAAGAAAAATTTCCCATAAACAAAAATAAATACAATATAAAAATTTGAGACCCCATATTCACCTATTTGAAATAGGTATTATCTCTGGAAATATAATATTTAAGATAAATATTTTTATTTTTATTATTTTGTTTTCGGGTATTACACTGAGGGCGCCAATTCTGGATGTTCCAGAAAGTTGGCGCCCAGGGCGCCAACTTTCTGCCTCTTTGTAGAAAGTGGCACCCAAGGCGCCAGAAGTGTGAGAATTTTGATTTTTTTATTTTTGGAAAGTTTTTAGGGCCCAAAAAAGGAAGGAAAATAAAGGATTTTGGAGATTTGGAAACCCAATTGGATCTGAAAGATAAAAAGAGGCAACCCTAGAAATAAAAAAAAAAAAGAATTTTTGGCACAAGAAAGAGCTCGATGGCATTGGAGAAAAGGAGATCAAAGCAATTGTGGAGATCAACTTTCCCCAACCTCTGAAGAACCATTCTCTCTTAATCTTTTCTTTTTTATTTTGTTAATCTAGCCATGCTTGGCTAATTTTCTTTTTGTAGTTAGGGCTAGGATGAACCCTATGCAACTGAGTATTTGGTTGAATTCTTGTATGAATCTTAATTTCTTTGATTGAATGAATTTTCTTTGTTTAATGCTTTCTTGAAGATTGATCACCTTTAAGATTGACCATAGGTTGATGTATGACAATAGAGATGTTGGTGCATCTAACTAGAACTTGTTAATTCATTATAAAATTGCATGACCTAGATATAGGCTTACGAATTTATGCGATCACAGGATTCTGGTTCAAGATCTGATCTTTCTAGACAATACTAAGACATTAGATTGTTTTTAAAGATAAAATAGACTAAGGTAGCATCAAGACATTGAGACTTAGTCTAATTTTAGATAATCGATCATCAATCATGGAAGTAATAATTAATTAAGGATTCAATTCAAATTCTTGAAGGAACATAGGGGGATTCTAAGTCCTAGTTACATTTTTCTTGACTGATTATCTTTTTTAAACATTTTCTTGCAATCTTGATCTTGAATTCTTAATCTTTCTTCAATTCTTAAAATTCTTGTTTGATTACAACTCATCTCTTTTTACTTGATTCATCCAACTAAAGCGTAAATAGCAAACTAGTGATTGAAGTACTATTCCTCGTGGGATGATACTTTCTCACTATTTTATTACTTGTAACAACCGGTGCACTTGCCGAAATCGCCCCTATCATTTTTTAATATAGAACAATATATGGCATTGCTCCCAATAATATTGTCGGAAATGATTTTGTTGCAAGTTTTGAATTAATTATGAGATTTTATACACATGTAATATCTTGTATACGTCTTATTGAAATCCTACTTTTTAAATGATAATTATATCAAATTTTTAAAATATAATAAATTAAAAAGGCTCAATACAATATTTTAATTTGATTCCTTAATTTAAAAAATTATCTTTTTAATAATTGTTATCCCAAAAATTATTGCTGTCCAAAATGATTGTTCCTAGCTAGTCTCAAATGATTTTATTTTATGAAAATAATTTTTATTTTAAAAAATAAATTTAATATGTTAGCATTTAAAAATGTTATATTAAGATTTAAAATTTTAAATATGCCAGTAATTTTTTGCTATTAATATTAGGGTTAAATGACTAAAGATAACTTTTTGTAATTAAAAAACGCAACAGGAAATTAACCTATAATTAAACACAAACATGTTAACTTACAGAAAGACAAAAAATTATTGTACAGTCTCACATAATTAAGTAATACATATCCACTAAAAGATCTCACAACAAGTAGTGTATAAGGCATTGAGAAAATCCAGCGCAAAAAATGATAATAAATTATACATATCGACAACAAGAAGAGATTTTTTTTAGTGATTAAATTATTTATGTATGCCGGCCACTACGTACAGAATATATATATATATATAAAGAAAGCTTTAACTTAGCTCGTCTGGAAACAGCATCATTCTGAAACATTGTTGTGTGGACATAGTGCCGCTGAAAATTGATTTGCCTTAATGTCATTATTTTAATATCTGTATTTTTTTCCCATCAAACGAACGCTTTTTCATGTTTTTGTGTATTATTTAAACCTAAAATTAGCCCTTCTACTTATGAAAATAAGGGGGGGATAAATTACGTACAAAATTTCAATATTTTTTAATTATTTCATGGCGCTGAGAAAAATTGGAGGCATTCTATATTCCATTGTATTAATTTCATTCCTTCATGTTAACTAGCTTTCAAGCTAGCTAGTAAGTAGTAACCAAATGACTAAATATAGAGTTGATCTAATGATGTAATGTAAGGTTCTGTTAGATCTTTTTGGAACTTAAGTTTGAAACTTAGAAAAGATATTTGTGTTGGGTGGGGTAACTATAAACCCTAAACTAGATACTACACAGAGAGCAATAACCAAATGAACCACGTCATTTTAACATCATTTTAAGTAGTTTGTTCTTTTCTTTAATCAAAATGACCTAGATACTTTGATCAAATTAATTGAATAAATTATAAATGTGAGAAATATGATCCTGGTGATAACATATACTAGTAATAATTAAAATAAGTCCAAATAATTCATGCCCTACCATTTATTAATCTGCACAAACACAACCAGATGTATTCACGTGGTGGGCAGCGCCATAAATGCCGAATCTTTCTCCATCACTGTTGATATCAATCAAAATTCGGACAAAAATAAATTATATTTTCTTTTTTTTTAATAAAAAAATTTTAGGAAAGGAGTTGGATTCACCTACAATCCAAGGGTAGAGCAAAATCTTCCTTCTTCCTAGGTGATATCAATGTTGGGCAGGGCGAGCCGTCTATTACCTCAGGCGTTTACCTAGGCACTCAAGAGTTAGGATGCTTCCCTCAGCGCCTTGACCAACTCTAGGATCGAATCCTCTTCCTTTGGTGAAAGTGTCTGACCCTTTTGCCAATTGAGCCCAATGACGAGGGTAAATAAATTATATTTTCTATCATAGAAGGAATTAAAAATACAATTTGATAATGTCGTAAGTGATAAGTCTGTTTTTCATGCATGGTTGATTTGATAAATATAATACTAACTTTGAATATTAATATATGGATTAAGATGTAAATGTGCTTTAGAAGTTTTAAAATAGAGTAGTGTTGTCCTTTAACATAAAAAATTTAATGATCCATAGTAGTTTTTTAGGGTTTAATGTTTTTGCTTTTGTTGTAGAAATATTTTTTCTATCTCAGTCACAAAAAAATGAGTGAGTCTCATTAATATTTTTTTTTCTCTCTCTTTATAACAAGACACACTCACTTTTATGTGAGTGAAGCAAAAAAAATGTTTCTGCAACAAAAGCAGAAACATCAAAACCTAGTTTTTTAATGGTATAAAGCAACATTATTACGTATGAAACTTCTAGGTAAATTTGTCTTGTTTGATTATTCATGAGTGATAATAAATTAATTATTAACAGCAATTATTCATATAAATTTAAAATTTGAGAAGAGTTAATAAAAAAATAGTCACCCCATTTAGTAAAGGATGAACACATCTCTTAATTATGAAGGGCATAGAGTCAAATTTTGCTTGCCAATACAAGAGTCTCTTTAGTAGTTTTAGTGAGTCCAAAAAATCTAACTTACCTAAACTTTTTAATTTTTACCTTAAAAATTTGAGAAAATTTGCAATAAAACATTGAAAGCCATCATATTATTAACATATAACTCAAGATATAGAGTAATAGTCTCTTAATTTATTTTAAAAATAAAATAACATCATATATATCATTAACTTCACATTATTTGTAAACCGTGAACAGTATGATTTATCTCAAATTTAAGCAAAACACAGAAAACTGGCTTGTACGTCTAGCAGTTAATTAATTGTAGAAATGCAACTTGTCGATATCATAATCACATTTGATGTGTCTGATCTTACATGGATTGATTCCGCAAAATACACGCCCTGCTCAGCTCATCTGAGTAGGGCATACTCATCCCCAAAATGGCAGCGTTTTGGGGGTGAGAGACCCCTTTTTTTTTTAATTTTTTTTAAGTTAAAGTATACTTTTAGTCCTCTAAGTTTTATATAAGAGATATTTTTGATTCCTTAACTTTATAAAATATACATTTGATTCTAAAACGCTAACACCGTTAATATTGCTAACGGAAATTGTTGACATGGCGAACTCAAGTGATGACTAAGATCATTTAATTAAATAAATTTTATATACTCTTCAATTTACCCATATTTTAAATTTAAATTTAAGAGCATTTAATTACACAATTATCACTTAAGTTTACATCGTCATCACTTGAGTTTACATTTTCCGTTAGTAAAATTAACGGTGTTAAAATTATAGGACTAAAAGTATACTTTATAAAGTTAATGGACTAAAAGTATATCCCATGTAAACTTAAAGGACTAAAAATATATTTTAACATTTTTTTATATGTTCTTATTATTTGGATTTAATTGTATATTATATCTTGAAATATTTTTTATACCTCGTATATCAAATTAATTAATTTCTAATATATCTAGCATCTAGAAATATTTTTTCAATACTACTTAGTATCCCAAAATATTTTTTTAGCAGCACTAAATATATATCTTGAAATATTTTTTAAGTAGCACCCAATATCTTGAAATATTTTTTTAATAGTAATCAATACATTAAATTAATTAATTCTTAGTGCATCTAATGCTATGGAGTAGTTTTTCAGTAGCACTCACTAACTGAAAAATATTATACGATGCCGGATACACTAAAAATTAATTAATTAGAGATATTGTGTGTTGCTAAAAAAATACTTTAAACTGTTAAATACAACTTAATTCAAACAAATAAAAAATTAATGAAACAAAATTGAAAAACCGCCCTTTTTTTAGGATGTGCATTCCCTACTCATCTTTTGGATGAGCAGGGAATGCAAGATGAGTAGGGAATGCGGATTGTCAGCACATGTACGCTAATTGGAAATTACTGTAACTACTCTTTTTTATTGTCATTTTAAGCCTAAGATTAATTTATTTGATCTGCATAACCTTTCCTGTGAAAAAAAAACACATATTTATTTAAAATTAGATTGCAACCTAACCTACATAGCAAAACTGATTAGAGTCTCTTTCTTGAGATCTTTTCAGAAGCAGTTGAACAGAAGGCAAGGATTCATTTCATTGCAGAAGAATTATGGGTGTGAAGTTTATATGTTGGACCCTCTTTTTTAATCTTCTAGTTCTCATGGTAAAGTTATTTTATTTTACTTGAAACTCTTCTTGGTCTCTAAGAAAAATAGTAATATTTTTCCTTTGCTTTCTTTCAAATCATTTTACAGAGTTGCTATGGAAGTGAAGGAGCCATGGAAATGGGAGGGCATATGGGTCATCATCATATGGATGACCCTTCAGTAATGGTGTTCTTCACATTAAAAGACCTAAAGATTGGGAAAAGAATGCCGATTCATTTCCCAAAGAGAGATTCTTCAACCTCACCAAAGTTTTGGCCCAAAGAGGAGGCTGATTCAATCCCTTTCTCATTACATGAACTTCCAAATCTTCTTAGACATTTCTCTTTCTCCAAAGACTCTCCTCAAGCTAAAGCCATGGAAGACACTCTCAGAGAGTGTGAGAGCAAAACCATCCAAGGAGAGGTCAAGCTCTGTGCTACTTCCTTAGAATCCATGCTTGAATTCACTCAGAGAATGATTGGTTCAGAATCTGGAATCCAGGTGACGTATATGTAAATCTTCAACAGCACAGTCAATTTAGAATGGGAAAATCAGAGAAAAATCCCTATTTGAAATTCTTATTGACAATCAGGATCTAAATTTGAGTACCGATACTTTCTGTATATGAAATCCCTACCTGGTACTTTCTATGTATAAAAACATATCAGGTCCTTTTTTACCAATAAAATTTTAAAACAGGGACTTTCCAATGATTTTTCCTATTCTAACTACATTTAAATATTGAAATTATTTGATAGCATAGTGGGTGTTAATTTTCTTTTGTCATGCATCAGCAGGTATTTAGTACTTCTCACAACACCAAGTCAAGTGTGAATTTCCAGAACTACACAATGTTGGAGATCCTAATGGAGGTGCCAGCACCAAAGATGGTGGCTTGTCACACAATGCCATACCCATATGCAGTTTTCTACTGTCACAGCCAGAAAAGTGAGAATAGGGTTTATAAGATATCATTGGTTGGTGATAATGGTGATGAGGTTGCAGCTATGGTTGTTTGCCACTTGGACACCTCCCAGTGGAGCCCCACCCATATTTCCTTTAGTGTCCTTAAAGTTGTTCCTGGAAGCTCCTCTGTTTGTCATTTCTTCCCAGCAGATCATTTCATATTTCTACCTAAACTCCAAAACCAAAACGGCTTTTCAAGCATGTGATAACTTCACCATGATCTTCTCTATATGTATTTTTATAATAATGTCAACTTTTACGAAAATAAAGGAGGCTTTAAGCCACCTGATGTGTTTTGTGTGTGTGTGTGTGTGTGATAGTGAGGAGTGTGTGGGTTGCTTTAGCAAATTGTCTTAAGCTGATGATCTTGTATCTCTCCTTTAATTTCATGTATAGCTTTATTAATGCTCTTCAATTAAAACCAAACACTCTTAATTATAAGTTCACTCGGCGAAATCATCAAATGGTATTGAAATTTGTTAGCTAAAAAGGCAAAATGAAGAAATATACTGAAACTTTAATTTGGAAATTTATACACGTTTAATACAATTTCATTTAGGTTCATATATTCCAAAATAAAATAATAAAATATCAACCAAAATAATTGAAAACGGATCGATTAACATTAAGGGTTAAGGGTCTACTTTGCTCTAGAAGTTGTCACGGTAGATCAATTTTGTCATGAAAGTTTTTCTGGATGTAATGTCATTTCAGAAGTTTTCAAATCATAGCAAGTTTTCTCTAACCATTAACCAAATTAAGTTTAACCATTAGTTCACATTCGCTAGAGAATAATTAAGAAAAAGACTCAATCACTAGATGCTTAACATAGTAAGGATATTTGCTGAGAACAAGGCCATCAAAAACTCTTTGTTGACTTACTCCAATCATGCTAAGATAGGCAAATACCTCTTTAATTTTCTCTTCATCGCACATGATATTTTCACATAGCTCTTTGATTTGTTCTTCATTGCACAAGATGCAATCAGATCTTTGATTGTCTTAAATCCTTCGGATGAGATGCATTTTTTAAAGATTTTTTTTTAGTTTTAAATCTAACTTTAAAAAAAAATGAAGTAGATAATGCATAAACTTTCCAAATAAATGTATTTGATCAACTAATGGGTAAATTTAACGTGGATAAACCTGGTGAAATTGCTACGATTTTAAAATTAAACTTTCAGAGCAATATTGGTCATAAGGGAAAACTTGAGCAAATTTGCACTGAAACCGACGATAATATATAAGTGAAATCTTGAAACTTTCAAAGCAATATTGTTCATATTTGATCAATCATAGGTCTACTTAAAACATAGTTGAGTTTGTATAAATGTATCACATAAATATTCTTCTAGGAATTTGACTTTACCAGTATATGTCTAGGCATATAATATTAGTTACTTTCCAAACGGTAATACATGCTCTCCATTACAATTTACTCTGACATGTAACACCATCAAATCTATTGATATCTTCATATTACATGTCATCAAACATAGTAAGTAGTATGGAGGTGTTGCAACATAAAGGCCTAAACTAATTTGATACATATTCACCTATTATAAGAATTACATACATTCAGATATTAATCACGTTAGCATCATTGAATGGGTTGGAGTTACGTCGAATAGATATGAAGACAACCTTATTAAATGGTGAATTAGAAGAAGAGATTTATTTAGAACAAAATGAGGGATTTATTGTCTCAGGACAATAATGAAAAGTTTGTCATTTGATAAAATCCCTTTATATATTTTTTTTAGTGTTATGTGAAATTTGTGTTAAATACCACCCACCCAACACACACACATATATCACCTGAATAATCGATGAACTCAACATTATTGTTGGTATTTGACGTGAAAATTGGCATTCTTTTCCTTCAACAATTCTTTTTCTGGGTTTAAACAAGAGTGACCAATCAGGCAAGATATACATGCTTGTTTATTCAGCAAACTATTTTTGCTTTTTTGTTCAGACAAGAACTTTAATAATGCTTTTTGTTTTTTTGTCCATGGTGGTTATCAAGAACACGATATTTATATCGCCAATACCATCAATCACCACGGATTACGGGTCACTAGGAATTTTTATCTCTCATTTTTTTGAGTGAAAAATCAAATCTAATTAAGTTCCAGTTTGGGAATACACAAAAAAAAAACCTTTTATGAGACAAAACTTGTCTTGCTTATTTATCTTGTACATTGCAAAATCACTTACCCTTAATTCGGGCAGGAAGAAAATTAGTAAAGAAAAAATACTATGAGGAAAAACTCACATAAATAATAAATATTTTTATATCAATAAAAACATTTACTATTTTAGGAAGTTTTGGTTTTTAATATTCGGTCCCCTATCTTCATCTCATTTTCCCCTTCATCTAAATAAAAACCATTTGGATACAAATGAGTCTTTGTATGAAAGAGAAATGAAAAGAGTGAAATTATAAAATATAAGGCTTGTCTTGTAGCTCAAAACTTTATATAAAGACATACCATTGATTTTGAAGAAACATATTCATTATCATTCATGGTAAAATATAACCACAAAAGTTGGTACAGTTTCTAAGGATATGATTCATGTCCAATTAGAGTGTAATCGATTTATTTTATGAATCATTAATTTTCATAAGGTTTTCCTCTTGAATTTCATGAAGAGAAGCGCTGATTTTAGGTTAAGATAGACCAAAGAAAAAGAAAAATTAAAGAAGAAGAAGAAGAACAAACATACATTTAAAGGGCAAAAATTAAGTGACAAATCCTGATAATTAAAAAAAGATTTTAGGGGTACCGTATATGCGCACTCACACATCAATGTTTCATAATGATACAACATCCAGTCATGACTCTTCAATTTTTCCCCTTGGGGCTACTCAATATGATGACTCAATTATGCTTAATTATTGACCAACTCCTTTGTTAGTTTTCGTTTTTCTTACTATAGAGATTCCTCCTATTGAATGTATGACAAATAAAAAAAACAAATGAGTAGGCTAATAATTAAGCATAATTGAGTTATAATAATGAGTAGCTCAAAGCGGAAAAAACATTCTGAAAAAATTTAATTAATTACAAGTTTTACACATATAGCTATGGCTTGTACGTTAATGAATTAAAATGTACACACTCAACGGGCTGAATTAATTACTTGCGGAGAGCAGTAAGCGTCTCTTTGGTTGATACATCAGTAAAATGGCAGTCTCAAAACACTAAAATAATAATAAAAAAGATAATAATGAGAGCTAGTTATGAAAAATAGATAATGGAGAAGGTAATTGCACAATTTTTTGTAAATTAAAAATGGGAGAGGTAGATACAAAATATTTAGTAAATATCTAATTTAATATTTTGATTATTCCTTTAGAGATACTTAAAAGGAACACATATAATACTATAATTATAAACATAAATTTAATATGTGCAAATGTGCAAATTTAGGATACATACTCAATAGAAAATATAGGGATTCCAATAAATTTCGAATCCAACCCTTACACCTTGAATCAAATTTGTTTTTTATATATATATAAAAAATCCAACCCTACCCTCCCGAAAAAAAACCCCGATGCCAGAGCTCTGCCAGTGGCCAAAATTCAGGCCGCTGAAGGTTGCAAGCTGGTTAGGGCCAAAGCTCAGGCGGCAAGCCGCGGTGGTGCTTTGGTAAGGCTCATTTTTCTTTTCTTTTGTATTTGAATGTTGAGAGCATAATGATAAATTTATCAATATTTTAAATTTTAATTTGATCTCTATCACCTTTATATCATTTCTGGATGGTAATTGATCTTTTAAGGTTTTGAGATTTTATATGATATTTAGATGAAATCGTCCCTATAAGATATTTTCTAAAAGGTATTTTTGGTAAGTTTAGAAGACATTTTGATAGTGTCAATAAGCACTAGATTTTCTTTTCTATATTTGCTCATATTTATAAGGAAAGTGAGGAATAGAAGAAATTAATATGATGTTGGAGTTTAATGTGATCAATAAGAGTAATATTAAAAATTACTTGAATTTTATAACAACTTTAATATGGTTTTAGTTATTTTCATTGGTATATGTGAATTAGTTATAAACATTTTATCTTAAGGACGGCAGGGAGTGAATAATAGTCTCTCTGATCCATCATATAACTCACATCCAGAAGGGGCTTAAAGCATCTAAATTAAATACTCAATGGTAATATATAATGTTAGATACACCCTGAAAAATGCTTTAGCGTCTTGGATTCACCATCACACAATACATTATCCAACTTTCCATAGAATATCGTCTATTTCCAAGCACAACATCTTCGTGCATGTGTGTGTATGTAATCTAATAATTCATTTGGACCAACTGATTATTATATTCTTATAACATGATTCATTTGAGTCATGCGTTTGCATTCTCCTAGGGAGACCACGACTACTATTTAAAATATTTGATTGTATTGTTAGTATATCATAATCTAAAGTTAATATATCACTTTCACTTAAGTACGATATGTCACTATCAACAATGAAAAGAAAAATCTTTTCATTGGTTTGAACGTGCTTAAGTATTTCATCCTTATCCTTTGAAAATAAAATAATTTTACGCTTCTTAATTATTGTTAATACCATAAAGTGTTCTTAAAATATTATATATTACCTCTGATATCCTTAATATAAAATATTATATGTAACATCCCATTTTCATAAACGTTTCCATACAAAGCTGAGAGTTGGAAATATTTAAAATAAAGAGTAACTAAATAACAATGTATGTAATGTATATAACTAAACATTTAACTATATAGTCATCTATGGGTTCAATATACCACAATTTATATTTCAAAAAGACAGCGTCTCCGCAGGGTCCTCACGCCTGCTTCTTACCCCCAGCCTCGATCCTGACTCCTTGGGATCCTGAAGCTATAACAGGGGCTGAGGTTCAATTCCCATTGAACCTCAGGTAACGGTTAACCTCATGCTTATGTAAACAGTGTATGACAGGTATTATAATAATAAATTTACTACTATCACTTTCAAAATCATATCAGCAAGTAACATAACACAGTCACTGCAATATGTATGTTACCCATAGTTTGCACATAACCAGTGTCACGATGACCTATCGTGTCCTCAGCGCTAGGAAAACTCAACGGAGTTATCAAAATTATAACCCGTATTCAATTCAATATATCATAAGCAACTTTCAAAATAGAGTATCAACAAGTGAAAACAACTTTCACATATAACCATACCATAAGCATAAACGTTAATGTTACAATACGCGTCCGTACCTGAATTTGGCGGGTTTTTGGGTACGTTTGACGTCGGAACTCGTGCACAATCTATCCTAAAAGGGTAATATTGTCTCAATTAATTCTCAAACAATATTTCAAGAGACATCTTGGCCACACTTGACATTTTTACCCTTGAAGGATTTATTTTTCAATTATTTC
Source organism: Acacia confusa (assembly GCA_037074495.1). Classification (NCBI taxonomy): domain Eukaryota; kingdom Viridiplantae; phylum Streptophyta; class Magnoliopsida; order Fabales; family Fabaceae; genus Acacia; species Acacia confusa. Next base: position 35,948,590 of record CM073502.1, on the reverse strand, counting down.
CACATAATTTTTGGAAAAATCGCTGGTGCAGAATTTCTGGGCAGAATTTTGCCTAACTTCGAAAAATCATAACTAATTCCACAAAAATCGAAATGAGGATCCGTAAAATTTCCCGGAATCTTTGAGATGTCTACTTTCCAGGAAAAATACTGAAACTTACCAAAAACTCATGGATAATTCCCAGTTTCCAGAATTCAAACCGCTGCCCAGAATTTCGCCTAGAAAATGTAGCTCAACTTCTAAGATTTTTATCTTTTTGCATAGAGCTTCAAATGACACACTATTTATAGATTTAGAAAGCCCTATGTGTCTACTTTCCTCATGAATTTTTCCAGAATTTTCGAACACTATCTTCATCATAAAATACCAGCATTTCTACTACTGACTCCAGAAATTTCTAATTGCTGAAATTTTGTCAGAGCTTCGCTATTTTGATCATAATCTTCCAGAAATTTTTGCCATACTCTTTCTTCATCATTTTTTTGAAATAAAGCTATTGGAAACCATAAAAACATGAAAATAAAACTGGAATTAGAAGTTTGATGATCAAAATAACATTTATAGTATTTCTACTTCATAACCTAAGAACTTAAACTCAAAAGCTAAAAACTCCCTTATCTCTTGAAGAACACTTGCTTCCTATTTCTTGAAGCTCGTCACTCTCTCCCTCTCACTCTATATTTTCGGTGATGCTAGTGAATTGGTGAGGAGAAAGTGAAGCCTAGGGTCCTCTATTTATAGCCCAAAGAGAATGGCATGTTGGTAATTCTTCCCCCTTTCATTCAACCATGGGATTTTTCTTGGTGAAGAGGAAATGATCTCCACCCTCCACCTCCCCCTTCTCCTTCAAGTTTCTTTGCTTTGTCCCCAAGGCATCCTCCTTCTTCACTAAGTTATCTTAATTAATCCCAAATTCTAATTTAGTTAGTGTAAGTTGGTGTTTAAATTCAAAATCCAATTTCACTTTTAGAATCCTAATTTTATGATTAGATTTATGGTGATTTTTAATTTCCAAAACACTTAGGTATGAATCTTAAAAGTACCCAAAAATAACTTTGGGAATAGCCAAGTTGAAGCTCATAATTCACCGATCTCAAATATGTATTTATCTTAAATACTTGGTTTCTATATTTCAAGTTATGATTTAATTTCTATAGGTTTCCATCTAATTCATCCTAATTAAATAAGAACTTGGTCCCTAAGTCTTCCAAATCTTCTTCCACACACCACCTTGTTTGACTTATTGTTTCCCCTCTTCTCTCCTTAAATCCGTCCCCTCCCCCTTAATTTTTAATTATCCAATTATGTTTTTAATGTTCACATACCTTTAAGGAAGAAATTCTCTCATTGGTCCACTTAGATTTAGGATTTAAAGTTAATATAATTCAATTCTTTCATTTATTTGTATAATTTATTTGTTCATCATCAAATAAGAATTTTGTCCTATAGAGATTAATATTATGTCTTAAATTAGTCCCACAAACTCAAGAAGAAACTCTCCTATTGGTTCAATTAATTTCACAAAGATTCAAGATTAAGAGTTTATATATAATTTCTTATCTCTTTAACTAGTAATTTTCTCCACCTTTATTAGTAAAAGGGAAAATTAATTTATCCTTGGTTAATATAGTGTTTTAAGGGTTACCAGACTTAATTACCAAAATTTGACAAATTTCTAATTTAATTTTGATGATTAAAAACTCCTTTTATGCTAATCTTAGCTTCCAAATCTCATTTAGTCTTTCATTTAATTGATATTTCCCTAATTATAACCTTTATAATTTAATTATTGACTAATTTCAAAAATTATTAAAGCACCTCAATTATTGCAATTCCAATTGCTCAATAATTGTTACTAATTCCCTCTAATTGATTTTATCATCATCTGATGATTTTCAATTGTTAAAATGGTATAATTACGATTACATTAAATTATGATAATCCTGAGATATTTTATGATCAATATAATTTCAGAAAATTTTGTCTTTAGGTTTTCTAATTCTAGGGAAAATTGCCTAGGAATACAAATAAAGACAAATACTAAAATCCAAGACCTCATATTCACCTATTTAAAATAGGTATCTTTTATCAAAATGTAGTGGTTATGTTAAATAGGATTTTTAGGGTATTATATTATATTACAAACTAAATTTTGTATTAAAGATTAGAGGAAATATACAGTATCAATTGTGTGCTCTATAAATTTTTTTGTTTCGAACCTTATAGATATAGGATGTTAAAATGAAATGAATGCTTTACATATTTATTGTCTTTAATTAATTAAGTTTAGTTGACTTTTTATTCTACATAATTTATTTGTATCTCATGTTTAAAATTGAAGGGAGTATCATCGTAGTTGTATTGCTCATAGCTAGAGCAAATTTGATCATACATACATATATATAGCTATGGTCCTTTTTTAAGGATCATGCAGTATTTATTTATTTATTATTTCATTAAGGGAGACTAATCCCTTTTAAGATTTAGAGCACAAAATGTTTTCATCTCTTCTACCAAATGTTCTTATTGGAATTCAAACTCAGTTTTCTTTTTTTATGATCAGGGAGGCTGTTTAGTACCTTCACCAACAACTTGTTGGTTATAGTATTATTTTGTAGAACTAATTCTTATAATAATTTATTTCTTCAAGATAAAAGCTAAGGTAATTAAGTTTAAATATTTACTGTGTACTTAGGTTTGCCAAGAAGTTTACTCTGAATATTGGATAATAAATAAACTTCTTCGCTAAATCAGAACACGAATAAGAGTAGAAGTACACTAATTAAGGACCATGAATAGTAACATCCTCCAACTTGCCTAATCAAATTATCGTCTTAAATTATATATAAACAATAAACCAAGTAGTACGATTTGAATTTCTTATAGAGTTAAATATCATTTTTGTAATGGAAGTTTACCATAAAGAGTACTGGTCATCCAAAATTTTTTTTAATCTCATTTTTACCCTAGAAGTTTAAAAACAAAGTAAATATGTTTTAGAAATTTTTTTAGTAGTAAATTTGACTTGGAAGTTTTTTTTAGGAGCAATTTTGCCCATAGAAGTTTATAAATGAAAGAGGAGCAACAATTCAATGGTTAAGATTAACAGATGAGGCAAGATTGCTACATTGTTAAACTTCCATGACAAAAATAATACCAAAAAAACTTCAAGGTGATCAGTACTCTTCATGGTAAACTTCCATGAAAAAAATGATATTTAACCATTTCTTATATAGCCATCAATTTCAATACACAGTACACAAAGAAACTATCATTGAGAGTCCCTCCACACACAATCAACTTCAAATTTAACTTGAAACATTCTGATGACTTTATTGTTCATCAGGAGACTTTCAAGTTTTGTTTTTGTGTTTCCTCTCCTTTTCTTTATCTCCCCCCCTCCCCCCTTTTTTTTTCCCAACTCCTTTTCTTTATCTTGGTACATGTCTTTCTTCTTCCTCCCTAATCTGCTTTAATTGTATACTAATAATTCGGAATCATGTTTTTATTATTACTAATAATCCTTTTTTTTTTTTTGCATTGAAGATAATAATTTCTTTTATACACTTGCATTGATGATAACATTTAAGAAATGAAATAAAATTCAAACTATATATGAGCTGCCTTCATTCAGTTTCAAGATAATTTATCTTTTTGGACAAAATCTTCCCATGTTGGGCAACAACAACAAAAAGGACAAATTTTTCCCATGGCTCTGCACACGTAAAGTAATGACATGGATTTTTTGAATAAAATATGTTGGCAGATGGACAATAAGAGCCTAATACATTTGTCACTTTCGAATAATTGAATTTTATTGGGGCCATTGTGAATAAAGTCTTAATATATTGAGGAAAGAATTTTTTGTTCATTTGAAAAAATAATTCAGCATGGGTAACATTAATTATTCCATTAATATAATTAAATAGTACAATTTAAAGTTGATCTGTCCCCAATTATTATTCCTCCACGCATCATTATCCTATGTTATTAAAAAGTGAAACCAAACATGGCTAATGTGGCCACACTAATTAGACAATATGAATTTATGTATATAATAAGCAACTAATGTCATATGGCTCTTAATTTAAGGATGGACGGTATTTTATATCTTGCATTATAAAGCAAATTAGCGATTGAATTTCTATTATTGATCAACGGATTTTTTTATATTATATATTTTAATTTTAATAAAGTGATTTTAATATAAATTTAATTCTAAATGATTTGTTTTTTAAATTTTCTATCTTAAAATCTTTTAATATAAATAAAGCTTACTAGCCAATTTTTGAATTTCATTATCATTTTTAAATAACAGTAATTAAGTATTGATTTATTACAATTCTTTTTTCTTGCCAGGAATTATCTCATCGCTAATTCTTTTTTTTTTTTTAGTGTTAAGTGAGATCTGTATTTGATAGCATAAATCATGCAATAAGGGGAATTATTATCACCGTTATTCTTTATAAATAGATCACGAAACAATTATTATCACTAAACATTCAGTTAATGAATTATGGAGAAAGATGCTTGTTTAATTTGTTGGCCGAAAAAACATGCAAAATATGATGAAAACCTTATATCATGAACAATTTTTTTTTCATTATAACCTGATGAATTGATAAACTCAATATCATTATTTCATTTCTCGACTTTATTTCTGTGTTTAATTTATGTGAATATAATACATAACAAGAGTGGCCAATCATACAGGATATACAGGCCTGTTTAGTCAGCAAACTCTTTATGCTTTTTTTATTCAGACAAGAACTTTAATTATGCTTTTTGTTTTTCGTCCATGATGGTTAAGAACACGACCTTTAGAATTTTATATCGCCAATACCATCAATCAACACATATTACGGCTACCCCACTTGGAATTTTTATTTCTTATTTTTTAAAGAGAGAGAGAGATAAAAAAAAAAAACTAAGTGGCTAGCTCTTTGGAAATACAAAAAAAAAAAAAAAATTGCTTTATATGATAAAACTTGTCTCACTTATTTACCTCTTACAATACAAAATCACTTATCCTTAATTTGGATAGGAAGAAAATTAGAAAGAAAAGAATACTATAAGAGAATCCAATGTTTTTACTATATTTTTGTTAGACTTTGAGTCTAGGTTCACCCTTAATGAACTAGACTATTTGATTAAAAAATAAGTAGTCTCATCAAATAAGAAACAAATCAGTATTAATTAAGGATTTGTTAATTGAGAAGTAAGTAATTGTATATTAAGAAATTAATCAAGAATTAATTTCTTGATTATTATTTGGAGGGCAAGTAGGAGTGCACATAACTTCATAATTAGTTCTCCCTGGACCTTTATTAATAGGATGTACCTCCCTCAGTTAAACCTTACCACTACTATTAAGCTATTTGGCAATCTTTGATCTCTCCTACCATCTTTCTTGTTATGGTAATGTGTCATGTCAATAGTAGTCTAATAATTATGTGAGCATTATTATATTCGAGTTATGGAGCATAAGAGCATTAACCGGGATCCAAATGTGGATTCTCCCTAATAAGCAATTCTCTTCTCTCTCCTTAATTTTTTCATTCATTTTTAAAGTTTATTTTCTAGTTTTCTTTCTACTTATTTTCCTCTCACTTTTCCCTTTATCCAAACATAACCTTAAAATAAGTTAAGCCAAACACTTTAAATTAAGGATGTGATTAACATGGTTTACTCACTAATACAAATAATGAATTTAATGTCCGTTTTTTTAGCCTTTAACGTTCACAAATAGGGAGATGCCTATGCAGCGGGCATTATAAAGTCATGATACGGCGTCCTAAAATATTTAGAATGTCGTAAGAGACTTATGGTGTCCTAAATAAATTTATGATGCTGTAAGATTTCTTTTTAAAAAAACAAAAATAGATCGAAAAAATCACAGATTGTGAAGAGAAACTCAAATGAAATCGAAAAAATCATAGCAAACACTTATAGCCAAAAGGGAAAAATCAAACAAAAGAAGAAAGATCTAGAATACAAAAATCACAATTTGTGGGAAAAATCAAATTAGAACAAACAGTCATAGCAAAAATCAAATCTAAGCAAAGATATATAAATTACAAGCCAAAAATTAGATCTAAGCAAAGATCTACAAATCAAAACAAACACTCATAACAAAAATTAGCTCTACAAATTACAAATCTACAAACACTCAGCAAAAATTAGAACAAAAATTTAGATTGAAGCTGAGACGATGAGCGAGCACAGTGGCCGATGCGGCGAGCTCCAACGAGAAGGTTGGGAGTGAAGGCACTGTCTGAAAAAGAAGAGAGGCATCTCATAAATTGAGGATGGTTTGAAGAGTGAGTGAGTTTTGAAAAATGAGGAGGGTTTGATTTTCAAATCTTTAGGCATCCTAAATTGATTTTAGGGTGCTAAAAGCAACAAAAGAAAGTCACATGATATGACTTTTGGCATTCTAAGTTGATTTTAGGACGCCAAAAAAAAAAAAAGAAGTCATGAGATATGACTTTTGGCGTCTTAAAATCAATTTAGGACACCAAAAGCATGCAAAAAAGAAAAAGGAAATCAGAAAGTCACTTTTGGCGTCCTAATTAAAATCAATTTAGAACGCCAAAAGTCATATTTTAGGACACCAAAAGCCAAAAAAAAAAAACAAAAGGTCACAGGATATGACTTTTAGTGTCTTAAAATTAATTTAGGATGTCAAAAGCCTCAACATAATTATAAAAATGCTACCACCTTTATTTTTTATTTCCCATTTTTTGTAATACTCGGATAGCCATTATCTGGAAAATTATATTATAACAATAAAATGTCCGATAATAAAGATTTTGTCTTAACATGTTATAGGATTAGTTTTGGGATAAATTAAGAAAAATTAAAGGAAATTTATTGTCGGAAATGTGAAAAATACCATTTAAGGTCATAAAACATTCCGAGGGAATTATGGAAAATTCAAAGAAACGTGAAATAATTATGAAAAATTTAGAAAACACATTATTCATAATTTGGACAATTTAATAAAATATTTCCTATGAAAATAAAAAGAAGGAAAACTAAAAAGTATTCTAGAATGGAAATTGATTCCATAATTTTCAATATTTTGCTTAAAGGGTGAATTAACAATGTTAACAAAATTGTTGTGAGGAAATAATTAATTTTAATTAAGAAAATTATTAGGAATTATTAAAAGAGTAATTAAGTAATTTTTGGAAATTTTACAAGGTCTAAAGCCATGTGATTGATTAGGAACCAATAGGAAATTTTGGGAGAAATAAATATAAGATAAATAGGATATTAAGATTAATGGAAAAATTATAATTATATATGTGTGTGTGTGTGTGTGTGTGTGTGTGTGTGTGTGTGTGTGTGTGTGTGGCCGAAAATTAGGCCAAAAAGAAAAAAAAATAAATAGGAAATGGGAGGATAAATATGAAAGAAGATCTTAAATAAAATAATAATATAATTAAAACATGTGTTAATTAGATAATAATATAATAATCAGAGGAAAAATGAACAGGATAAATAATCACGGATAGAAAGTAATTCCGTTGTGAGATTCCGGGATTGAGTTAGGAAAAACCAGAATATATTATTGGTCAGTGGATTTTTACCCAAAAGTTAGTACCGACCGAAGTTATTTTTGTAACCAGGCACGAATACCGAGGATTTTCGGCAGACAACGGAATGTCCTTACTGGGTATATAAGGGTAGAAGAACCCAGTATTCTTGAAGAGGAAGAAAAGACCTTCAGCGTCTTGTTCCCGGAATTTTAAGATTTTACGAAATTTCGCGATCAGGATACCGAACCAGGAGTTTTACCTGATAAAGCAAGATGACATAAGGCTTGATGATGCAGCAGGGATGACATCATCCTTAAGAGGTGTAAGACCAAGATCTAGCCACCTCAGAAAAGTGCGATCCGACGGCTCAGATTCCGTCTGACAAAGCATGAATAGTGACAAGATTTTCACTATAAATACCCCTTGCTCCATTTCAAATCTTCACACCATTTCCTTTCAGGGAGGCCGAAAATTTAGAGAGGAAGAAGAAGGAGGAGTCTGGGGAATTTTACAGCGAAGCTCTGAGTAAGTCTTCGGTCCCTAGTCTTTAGTTCGGTAATTCTTTCGGTAGTTATAATAGGAATGCTAGAATAGTCTTTAATCTTCATATTTTAAGAATAAATATGATATTTATTTTAGAAATATGATAGAGGAAAGGCTATAGCAAAAATTTTGAGAAATTAAAGTCGAAACAGCGAAGCTTTGACGAAATTCCGCCGAACAGTCAAACCAGGGGCAAAATGGTAATTTGCACCTAAAATGCCCGTTTTGGTTCTAAATACTCATATTAGTGATATTAACCTTATAGGATACTCGGAACACCGAACCGCTATTTTCGTTGTTTCCGCTGTCACCGCCGTTGAGCCGCTGTCAAACGTGCCGTAATTTGACGGAAGTGTCAAAAATCGTCAACGGAGGTACGGACGCGTATTGTAACCTTAACACTTATGCTGCTTATATACATATATGTGATAGACATGCTTAGATACTGAAACTCTGCTTAGGGTTGTCAGTTATACTTACAGCTTGATACGGATTATAGTCTTGATAATGCCGTTGGGTTTGCCTAGCGCTGAGGACACGATGGGCCGTTGTGGCACTGGATATGTGCAACCATTATGTGGGGCTTTACATACTGCTTTGTGCTTATGTTCTGCCAATATGTGATCATGCATCTGCTTTGTGCTTATGTAGTGATAGTGATATACTGCTGTTATGTGAATATGTTCATGTTGTTATCAATATACTGTTATATTTGAGCATAAGGTTAACCGTTACCTAAGATCCAATTGGAAATTGGATCTCAGCTGTAGCTTCAGGGTCAGGAGTACAAAGGGGATGACAATAGAGGCAGGTGTCCGGTGTAGGAGGGCGGAAGAAGTTTATCAGTTTATCTTTGTATATTCTGTTTAACACTATCTTCTTTTGGGATGACTGTATAAGAAAAAAATTACACTATGGTTATGCATCTTTGGATTCAGATACTCAGTTTATGAAAATGCTCAAACTCTGATTACCGTGTTGGTTTTAAAAAAAAAAATCCGCTATTTTAAGTGGGATGTTACATTTTTAAAAAAGGACTGTTTTGGGGATATCATATATGTTTTTTTGTAGTGGTGAGGTGACTATATAATCACAAAAGTTCAGAGGTAATATATATAATCACAAAAATTGGTATAGTTTCTAAGGATATAATTCACGTCCAATTAGATTGTAATTTCAATTTATTTTATGAATGAATAAATTTCAAGGTTTTCTCTTGAATTTCATAAATAGAAGGGCCAATTTTAGGTTAAAATAGATAAGCAACGTTAGAATCGAACTGAAATAATAATAATAATAATAATAATAATAATAATAATAAGATTTGAATATTTGAATTGTTGTTAAGACTTTATTAGGAGGTTATAACACCGGATACTGTGAGAGTGAGCCGAAGATGTCGGACTTTCGGTTACTAGAAGATATCACAATGCTTTGTATACCCTTGAATGAAATACACAGTTTTGGCTCTTCAAGATTTTACATGGTATCAAAACTGAGATCCAAAAAGTTAAATGAGAGAGCTCAGGTGTCTGAGCCAATGGATCTGTATCAAAAACTAAACTATGGACTGTATCAAAAACTATGGATATGATGTTGCTCAACTACAAACAAGAAACAAGTACCAGAGGCCGCGTCTTTCCAAATCTAGAATGGTTGATGTTATCAAATTAGCAAAGCTATAAGACCAATTCCTATAGTGAATATGTCAAGCAGCCACAAGATCAAATTAGGGTACTAGATGCACCTGAAAAAAAATCATGGTATTGCATGTGCCATTAAATATTTTAAAATACTTGATGCACCTAGAAAAATGCTTTAGCGTGCTGGATTCACCATTACACAAGACATTATCCAACTTTCCATAGAATATCAAGGCGCATAACATCTTCGTGTGTGTGTGTGTGTAATCTATAATAATTCATTTGAACCAACTGATTATTATACTCTTCACATGATTCATTTGAGTCATGCGTTTGTCATTCTCTTAGGGAGACCACGACTACTATTTAAAATATTTGATTTTATTGTTAGTATATAATAATTCTATAGTTAATACATTACTTGTAATTAACTACGTACGATATGTTACTATGAACATTGAAAAATCTTTTCATTGGGTTAAACGTGCCAAAGTATTTCATCCTCCTCCTATGAAAATAAAATAATTTTAAGCTTCTTAATTATTATTAATAATACAAAAAGCCCATAAAGTGTTCTTAAAATGTTATATATTACTCTGATATCCTTAATATAAAACCTAATAGTACAAACTAAATTTTGTATTAAAGATTAGGGTAATATATCAGTATCAATTGTGTGCTCTATAAATTCTGTTGTCTCAACCTTATAGATCTAGGATGTTAAAATAAAATGAATTTTTTTATATATTTATTGTCTTTAATTAAGTTTAGTAGACTTTTTATCCTACATAAATCAATTATTTGTATCTTATGTTTAAAATTAAAGGGAGTATCACTGTTATTGTTTTGCTCATAGAGAAAAGTTGATCTTTTTTCCCATATACACACATATATAAAGCTATAGTCCTTTTTCAAGGATCATACAGTATTTTTTTTTTATTTCATTAAGGGAGACTAATCATTTTTGAGATCTAGAGCACAAATGGTTTTCATCTCTCATAACAAATACCTTTCTTGAAATTCAAACTCATGTTTTCTTTTTTTATGATTGGGTGTGGCTGCTTACCACCTCCACCAACAATTTGTTGGTAATAGAATTATTTTTTAGAACTAACTCTTATATTAATTTATTTTTTTAAGATAAAAGATAAGGTAATTAAGTTTAAATATTTACTGTGTACTTAGATTTGCCAAGAAGTTTACACTGAATATTGGATAATTAAAAAAATTATTCGCTAAATCAGAATACGAATAAGAGAAGTACACTGATTAAGGACTATGAATAGTAACATCCTCCAACTTGCCTAATCAAATAATCGTCTTAAATTATATATATACAATAAACCAATTAGTACGGATTTGAATTTCTTATATAGCAAACAATTTCAATACACAGTACACAAAGAAACTATCATATATATATATATATATATATATATATATATATAGATGCTTGGCCTATAAATAGAGAGAGATTTGAGAGTCCCTCCGCACACAATCAACTTCAAATTAAACTTGCAACATTCTGATCACTTTATTGATCATCATGAGACTTTCAAGTTTTGTTCTGATGATTCCTCTCCTTTCCCTTATCTTGGTACATGTCTTTCTTCTTCCTCCCTAATGTGTTTTAAATTTTATGTTAATTATAGCCTCTTATTGAGTGAATAATCATTAATAGAGTTCTCAAACTGTTCATCATGCATTTAGTTTAATATTATTCTGATGTCTAAATATAAACTAATCACAATTTTCAGATCTATATTATATAAACTGTGCTCTCTGCTTATTTCTATTGAGAAGAGTTACATATATAGTAGAGTTCAGAGGTGACACGTAAGACTATGACGTGTCTCACATGTAACTAATATCGCAACAATTTTGACCAAGTCTAACTGGACTCATGTATCATCATATTACTGTAAAAAAACGTTGGATCAAGGAGCAAATTACTAATGGAATTCCTTTGGTGATTATCTACAACGGAATTTCTTCGATAATTTGATTTGCGATGGAAATTACCAATAGAATTTTATTAGTAATGTCTTTTATCATGGTTTTTTCTATGATGGACTTTTCTGTCAAAAATTCAATTACCGATGGAATTCCATCAGTAATTTGACATTGTTTTTTTTGTAGTGTATATTAGTATAGTAAGTAATTTTTGCATTAGTAAATTTGTCCTTAGAGCAACTTTTTCTGTTGTTTGAAAGAAGTCTTGAAATTTATCAATGATTATTTTCTTTTGTTTTTTTTTTCTACTTTTTTTTTTTTAGTTGCCTGACACAGCAGCCTCAAGAAAAGATCCAGGTGAATATTGGAGAATGGTCATGAAAGATGAGGCCATGCCTAAAGAAATACAAGGCCTTGCTCATCATAATCATCCTGTGATTCAATCTGAAACAAAATATGTCGAAGGATTGAATCACAAATGCGATGAAGATGATGATCGCCAGCATCAGCCTCTTGTTACCGCGGAAAAGTTGTTCATAGAAGAAGAGACCCAAACCCTGCCCAGTGTTGTTGCTCGTGATATTGATTATTTACCTAGGCCTGGTACTTCATCTTACCTTAATGGCCACCTTGAAGTTACAGAAAAGAGATTCATGAAGGATTTTGAGCCAAGGCCCGACATCTCAGTATATGGCAATGACGAGGAAAAGAAGAACTTCACAGACGATTTTGAGCCTAGGCCTAATATTTCAGCATACAACTCTGACAAGGAAAAGAAGTTCACAGAAGATTTTGAACCTAGGCCTAATATCTCAGCATATGGCAATGACGAGGAAAAGAAGAAGTTCACAGAAGATTTTGAGCCTAGGCCTAATATTTCAGCATACAACTCTGACAAGGAAAAGAAGAAGTTCACAGAGGATTTTGAGCCTAGGCCTAATATCTCAGCATATGGCAATGACGAGGAAAAGAAGAAGTTCACAGAAGATTTTGAGCCTAGGCCTAATATCTCAGCGTACGGCAATGACGAGGAAAAGAGGTTTGAAAAAGATTTTGAGCCAAGGCCCAACATCTCAGCATATGGCAATGACGAGGAAAAGAAGAAGTTCACAGAAGATTTTCAGCGTAGGCCTAATATTTCAGCATATGGCAATGACGAGGAAAAGAAGTTCGAAAAAGATTTTGAGCCAAGGCCCAACATCTCAGTGTACGGCATTGATGAGGAAAAGAAGTTAGCAAAAGATTGAGCCGAGGCCCAACATTTCAGCATATGGAAATGATGAGGAGGAAAATAAGTTTTTAAAGGATTTTGAGCCAGGGCGATATGTGTCAGCTTATGGGAAAGATGACATCAAGAATAACTTTAAACCCAGGTCAAATGGGTCTGTTTATTCTGAATGAACAAGAGTAAGAAAATATAGCTGCGTACAATTAGTGGTGATGGAGATCAATAAGGTTTTAGACGTGTGCTGGATTGTTAAATGTACTAGTATTATTTATATATGGTGTGGTGTGTTACCAGAGATGGTAAGAAAATGACTTGAACTTGTGGGTTGTTTCATAAATAAAAAACCGTGAATGGCTCCCTTTAATTTGTGTTCTCCATATCCTCCCCTTCATTCTACTTTTTATGAAAGTACATTTAATTTTCATGAGAATTGGCTGTCATTTATTTTTCTTATGAAAAGACACAAAAGTCCTTAGAATCACTCACCCTTTGACTAGCATTGACCATTGTTAACCTGCCAGAGTTGACCCGTAGAAAGCAACTACTGACCGGCCAAAGATTTTTAAGAAAATTAAAATCAAGGAGCTAGATAAAATAATATATATTATAAAATACTATAAAAATTATAATTACTTAAAAGGAATGATATAATATAAATTTAAAATTATTAAACTGCCCCTAAGTTGACCCTTATATTATCTCCTGTATTTAAAATAAAGAAATAACTAAAATTAAAACTAAAATGGCATGATATGATCGTATCCTTTTTTTTATTTTTAATATATTATTTAATTAACAATGGTTGAACTCTTTTTTTTTTTAATTTTTATTTTTCAACAATTTATATCATCAAGTTGCTTGATTTATATTATCAATGTTGATATCAATTAAGCTCTTTTTATAAAAATAAAAAATAAGTTCAATTCATATTTTTCAAGATATAATAGATTACTTAGATTTTTTTTTTAAAATTTAACAACATTAAATTAATTTCTTAACTCATATAAATTTCTTCTAAAACAAAAAATAAATCATGTAAAATTTCTTAGTTTAACATATATGATAAATTATAAAATACCTTGAGTTTTATTAAAATTATATAATTAATTTTTTTTATTTTAAAAAATCATAATTTTTACAAAATTGAAGAATATGTAATTTTTCCATTGATATATGCAAGTTGTGAAAAATGAAAATTAAGAAAACTGTTATTTAATTTAGTAAAACTTATAATTTTGTATTAGTTTTAACAATAGAATGTGAGAAAGAATGTAGGAGGGAATGCACAACATTTTATTAGAGGTATTTTATTTTTTTTAATTTTATTTTATATTTTGTATTTGGTCTTTTTAAATAATTATAATTTTTATGATCTTTCTCCATAAATATATTTTCTTCCGAGTCCCTATTCTAATTTTCCAAGATTTTTTTCCAAAACATATTTCTATCAAAATATTAATACTTTAATATTTACAAATTAAATATCACAAATTTACAAGTAAAACTTCAAATTTTGCAAGTTCTTTAGAAGTCAATATTTTACTATATTAACGCTTTAATATTTGCAAGTAAAATTTTGCAAATTTACAAGTCAAACTTAGCAAATTTTAGATAGGGTAAAAAGGGTTTGAAGGGCTAGGCCTAAAAGAGCTTTAGGCCGGGCTAAAGAAAAACAATTATTTTTCTAGGTCAGAGCTAGTCCTATGGGGGCCAAAACTATTTTAACAACATTTTACTATTTTTACAGCTTTTTTCAAATAAATAAAATTACAACAATGAAAGTCCTAATTTAACATATAAATATTGTCAAAATTAAGATGTAAATGGTATATATCATGCGATATATAAATGCAATGATTAATTTATAATCAACTGTAAACTATTGTCCAAAGCTCACAATTATAAATAATTAATGAGAAGACTTAACAAAATTAAAAACACTTCTTATAAATATGTCTTAAAAAATGTAAGTATTCAACAAAATAAATAACACAAGATATAAACAAAACGATCACTAGAAAGTAAGTTAAAAAAATACAAAAATAGTAAGAATACTTATGAAATGCTTATTCTCCAAAAGCTAATCCAAACTTGCACTAAGTTTTTAATTTTGTAGGTTCTTAATATAAGATATTCTTATGAAACTTAATTCTAAATAGAAAATAATAACAACTAAATATTTGCAACACCATTAAATAAAAAAAAATCAATAATATTATTATAATAAAATAAATAAATAAATAAAGCTCATTTTAGGCCCTTGGCTTACAAAGTTGGCTCTTTTAGTCTTGCATTCACTTTTGAAGCAAAAATTTGAAGTCTAACTCTTACAAATTCAGGGTCTAAACGGGGCCGGCTCGATAGGTTTAATCTATTTTCCCGGCTCTAGTAAATTTATAAGTAAATTAAAAAAAACATAAATAATTGTAAAACAATCTCATAGATTACAAGTAAATTTACATAATATTTTCTTTGGTTCTTCAAATTTTTTAAATTTATATCTATAAGCCATACGAGTCATGTCATTAGGAACAAGAGCCTATTAGTCACTCGGTTATAGTTTAACTGGCACAGGGAACATTTTAACCACTTTTGTTACTCAGTTAAGTGGATAAAGATTAGATCCTGTATAAATAGAGAACGTGTAATAGAAAAATGTGTAGAATAAGAACACACTCTATATCTATCTATGTCTATGTGTGTGTCTATATATATGTATGTGTGTGTATTCATATATTCATAGGCATGTAAACAGTTAGATCCACTTGTAACTAAATATAATAAATTGTAAATCAATTAGTCAATTTTGAAGAACCAATAATGTAAATCAATAAACTTCTTTTTACACTATTTCGGAAACCCAAGGATTCAATCGTATGGATATATAAAATACAGGATTTCCAATCCTAGCAGGAAAAGGAGGGAAACGGGTTAACCAACATGTTAACTAATCGATTACGATAAATTGGATTGGATTTTGCGGTTTTTTTCTTCTGCAATACCTCGATGTGACGTGAGCATGAAAGGAGTTCAAGAATCCGTTTTCTTTTTATAAGGGCTAAAATAATTTATTTTGGCTTTTTGACCCCATATTGTAGGGTGGATCTCGAAAGATATGAAAGATCTCCATCCAAGTCATACATATGACTTTCATCGAATACGGCTTTCTGGTTCGAACAGGAGAAGTACGTCATGCTA
Organism: Acacia confusa; assembly: GCA_037074495.1. Taxonomy (NCBI): domain Eukaryota; kingdom Viridiplantae; phylum Streptophyta; class Magnoliopsida; order Fabales; family Fabaceae; genus Acacia; species Acacia confusa. The sequence continues at coordinate 35,932,481 of CM073502.1, read as the reverse complement.
ATGTGCCTTGGATGATCCACATCTCAAGGTCAGGCACTGATGATCACATTGAACTATCCATGTGGCTGATAGCCCTCACAGTCTAGGCACAACGACACAATTATCAGGGGTGCACTCTACCATTGAGCTAATAGCCCGTCGTGCAGGCCTCCAGCTGGGGGCCTGTTATTATCAGAAAAAGAATTGCAATAGCTAAATGATGGTGTGCAATATCGGTCAACCATAGACCACCAATTATTGGATCTAATCCTCCACGAAAAGTAAGAAATTCCGCATATTTTGACCAATTCAAGGTGAAAAACCCGTGCTCAAAATGGGAAAAAAAAAAATTCTCGATGGGAAAACACAGAGACAAAAGACTGATCTTCGAATAGGAAAAAGAGTGGATCCACGGGGTCCCAAATGAAATGGCTTATTCAAAAAAGGCCTCGTTACGTTCTTTGAAAGATCTAATATATTTCTTTTATTTAATCTAAAAAAATAAGAAATTTCCATCCATTTTAGTTATCTTTAGTTATTTTATATTATATAAGGCCTATCCGTTCTAGGAAAAAAAGATAAAAATAAAAACTAGAACGTTAACGATAAGACAAAGTTTATTATTCCTCGTTTACAAATATCCAAATTTTGATGCCTAATACCCCATAAATAGTTCGAACTGTATAAGAACAATAATCAATTTTTGCTCGAATGATTTGTAGAGGAACCCTACCTTCTCTCATCTAATGGACCTGCGCACGTTCTTTTCCATCAATACATCCCGCAATTTGTATGATACCCTTCCTACAGATAGGAAAGATATCCTCTATGGGTCTATTTTTCTATCTGTATATATATACATGCAGTATCCAGCATGCCCTTTTGTCAAGTAAAAAAAACTACCCTTGATCCATGCTTGAAAGGGGGAATTTTCCACAATGGGCGAAAGCCTAACGGAGCAATGCCGCATGGAGGTAGATAAGGTCTACGGGTTGTTAACTTCTTTTCCTAGAGAAGAAGAAATGACAGTATCTAAGGAATAAGCATCGACTAACTCTATGCCAGCAATCAAGCATATATGACTATTATTATTATCGATCATATATAAAGATTATTGTTGAACCATCATATATGAAAACACTATATATATTTGACGTAGATATATAACAGTTCTAAATCGTAATATATTGAGGGCATACATAATAGTTCTTTGTCAATAATTAACTACAATGCATTGGCTTTGTTTTTATTATATATAGTTTTTAGTTTTTATTATTATTTGTTTTTATTTGGTTTTACTATTAATATTTATTATATAAGACACAACATAATCACTGATAATAATAAAATAAAAATATTATATTCATAGTATTCAAAATTCAATACATTATAGATAAATATCATACAATTAAAAAAAGATCACTTAAACACTATCATAATAAAACATTATCAATTTTTTGAATTCTAACATAAAATCAATTAGTAAAAAATTCTATAGATGCTTCAATCCCATCACATATCCTTTAATCCTTTAGCTGTAAAAGGATTTCACACACACACACACACACACACACACACACACACACACACACACACACACACACACACACACACACACACACACACACACACACACACACACACACACACACACACACACACAAAATTTAAAAATTTAAACAAATCTCGAAATCCGAGTCAATAAATCTTATTTCAACCTATAGTTTCTCAACCGGTCTTAAAAATCACTTTTTAGACTGGTTTTTTTAAAATATAAAGTCTAAAAAGTAAGATTTTTAAGATTGGTCATGTAAAATAACCGATCTTAAAATTTATCTTGAGAAATCTTTGGAAAAGGATCTGTGTAATACCCTAATTTTCATAATACATATAATATTGTATTTTGCTAAATTAATTAGCAAAATACAAAGGTGAATATGTGGTCTCAAAGAATTATAATCTATTGATTATATTCTTATCTAAATTTCACTTTGAAATTAATTAACCAAGGATTAATTATGAGACATTATTTAGGGGCTATAATTTAGCCTAAAGACAAGAGGTAGATGACAACAAAATTAAATAGATATTTAAGAAAATTAAATGCATAATGATTAAGGCAATTTATGCTAAAATTTCATATGCCTATTAAAAGAAAAATACCTAATCAAATGTGAATTAACTTGTGTAAGTATTTTCAATTTAATTAAAGGCTTTAATTACAGAATAATTGCAACATGATTTGGGATCGTTAAATCATTAAAAAGGGGTTGTTATATATTCAAAAATATCAAGGGATTAATTGATGAAATTAAAAGCTAATAATGCTCTAATAACTTGAGTTAATTAGCAAACTTAGTAAGCCTAAGATATTTTTAATAAGAAGGGAACTAAACACATGATTAAGTTAATTAATTGTGCCCCAAAAGTCAATAATTTCAGCTATCACATAGTGGAACAAGGTGAGCCAAGTGGTTTGGAGATATTTTGATATGATTAAGCTTAAGTCTTCAATAAATTAAAGTAACCAAGGATGGTTGTGAGTAAGAAGCTTTAATCACTTGATTAAGAAACTAATTAAGCTTTGTTAATCAACTTTGAAAATTCAAAGTGGGTAGCTAAAATCAAAGGTCAAGATTAAGTTTAATAAAGGTAAATCTAATGGTCTTAATTAACCCTCATAAAGTATAATCCATGTGAAGCAAAAATCCACCAATGAGAGACTTTTCTTCTTGATATTGTGAGACAAAGAAAACACAAAAAAAAAAAATCAAGAGAGAGGGAGGGGGGACGTTTTTTTTCAGTTACTTGGAGAGGAAGAAGGAAAAGCTACAAAAATCTAGATCCCATGGCTCAAATTTAAGAGGAGTTAGGTTTGGAAAATTTACTAAAGTGCCATTGAGTTGATTGTCTTGGCTGAGCATTGCACCTATCCCCACGCCAAACGCATCAGTCTTTAAAACAAAAGGCTTTGTAAAGTCAACCATACTCAATACAAGTGCTTGTGTAATGGCCATCTTAAGAGCATCGAACGCTTGCTGTGATTCCGAGGTCCAGACAAATGCGTCCTTGGCGAGCAGATTGGTTAAAGGCCCCGCAATTTGTGCATATTGCTTAATAAACCTACGATAATAGCCACTGAGTCCCAAGAATCCTTTCAAATGTGTAACTGATCGTGGGCGAGGCCAATTTTTAATTGCCTCAATTTTTGTGTCATCCATCTCAACTCCTCATGCAGATATTACATGACCTAAATAATCAATTCGTCGCTCGTTGGCCAAAAGTGCACTTAGACCTTTTTGCGAACAGATGATGTTGTCTTACCATCTCTAAGACAATTTTAACATGTTCTAGATGAGCATTCCATGTATTGCTGTAAACAACGATGTCATCGAAAAATATCGTGTTCATCAATGCTTGGAAGGTTGCTGGAGCGTTGGTGAGCCCGAATGGCATGACAAACAATTCATATAATCCATAGTGGGTGCAAAAAGCCGTCTTCACTCGGTCTATCTCCTTCATTAAGATCTGATGATAGCCTGAACGAAGGTCCAGCTTAGAATAGAATACCGATCTATTCAATTCATCCAGAAGCTCGTCCATCGTGAGCATGAGAAACACGTCCTTAACCGTTATCGCATTGAGTCCTTGATCGTCGACGCTAAACCTCCACGTTCCATCCTTCTTCTTGACCAAAATAACAGGGGCGGAGAATGGGCTATTACTCGATTGAATCAAGCCATTCACCAATAGTTCCTCGACAATTCTCTCAATCTCTGTCTTTTGACTCACCGGGTAGCGATATGGCCAGACTTTGACCGGTGTGGATCCAGGTTTTAATTCAATTTGATGCCCATGACCCTGGGCTGGAGGTAGCTCGTGAGGGATCGCAAAAACAGAGTCATACTGAGCTAGAAGTTGGAGCAAGTCCGAAGGTACTGGTTTGTTCGAGTCGGTTGTCGATTGTGTCACTGCTTCTAGAATGTACAATTCCGATAGTGCTTCAGTGTGTTGTATCCTGATCAGATGATGATACTGAGCTTAGGACGTGGCATTGTCGCGAAATCCTTTGAGCGTCACCCATTAACCGTCGGTGAGGAACTTAATGGTGGACGTGCTGTGATCGGCGACGTGGGGCCCCAGTGTCTCCAGCCACCTTGCTCCGATGACCATGTCCACTACGGCTACTGGTAACACGAATAGTGTCAAGTATATCGTGTACCCACAAATCTGTACTAGTACGTTGGTAACCATCTGATTCATGAACATGACTTGCCTAATCTCGCCAAGTATGCGTACTTCCTGGGTGTATTCCACCGTGAGGTTCAGGTGCTGTACAATACGCGGATGGATGAAGTTATCTGAACTGCCTCCATTTAAAAGGATTTGTATCTCTTTTCCTTGGATCGTGCCTGTGAATCTAATGGTGGCTGCTCCATGAGTTCCCTTGGCCGCCGGTAGAGATAGATGATGTAAGGTGCCAATCTATGGGGACGTCCTCCAGTTCTTCAACCACTGTGTCCTCTAGTTTGTCTTCCCCGATCATCATCATCAGCCGCTTCTTAGTGTAACGATGCGTCGATGAGAACTTCTCATCGCACGTATAACATAATCCTTTCTCCCGCCAGATTTGCATTTCCATTGGAGTTATCCTCTTAAGTGGCCATCGTGATGGTGTAGGTAACAGGGGAGATAGATTGGTCTTGCCTTCGCCACTGGTCGTTAGAGATGTGCTACTTGACCCAGTTTGTGGTGTAGCAAAGGTTGTCCCTGTCGATACAGAGTTTCCAACATTACTGAGGCCATGAGTTTTAGTATTCTTACCCCATTCTGTGGCCTCTACAAACAACTTGGCCAACGTCATGGCTTGTAACACGGATCCTGGTTTTTGCACTAAGACGTCTAGGCGTAATTACGACTTTAGCCCACTTAAGTAACAGTCGAGTATCGCAGCATCAAGCACATTTGAGGTGCGGTTGGCTAGCGCAATGAATTGGCTGTTATATGTTTCCAATTTTCTTTGTTGAACGAGTTTGAATAGCTGAGACCTCACGCAATCAAATTGTGACGGGCCATATTGTTCCTCAATTACCTTGATGAAATCTGTCTAGAAGGGAATACAATTGGCCTTCTCGATCATTTGGTACCATGGAAGTACATCGCCATCCAGGTGGACCGAGGCAATAACAAGCCGTTGAGCATCAAGAATGTCAAAATACTTGAAGTACTGCTCTACCTTGAAGATCCATTATAACGCGTCGGTTCCGTTAAATCGTGGGAAGTCCAGCTTCACAGTCCGTTGGTTGGGGTATAGATATGATCCTACTTGCATATTATGCATCTCCAGTAGTGGAGGATCCACCTTTGGTCTAGAGCTCGACCTCGAACTCTCTGTCCGTCGATCAAGGTTGTCCAGCTTTATCATCATGGCTTCCATTAGGTTCTCGAGCTTGGTAAACCGTCCTTTGGCTTCGTCAACAAATTCTGATGTTCGTTTTTGCTCAGTTTGAAGGTCTTTGAGTCTCATATTTTCAGCCATGATTCTCTCAACGAAAGCACAAAAAATGTTATGGTTATAATGGCAATGAGTAATATATAATGCAGAATCAATGAAAAGAGCATATAACACTACTATACTGATATTGTATTAATCAAATGATCTCATGCACGGATCTCTCGTCATAGTCATTACATAGAGAATTGTAGAAAAGTTAAAGAAAAAGAAATATACTGTCAAAGAAGGATAATAGACAAGGAGGGGACCATGAGAAAGAAGAATTCCACCAAATATTCCACACCAACGTCTTTTGTCCATATTCCATATATAGTCTCACTCCTCCAATTCTCTTAACTTCCAGGTCCTTCGTTTAAGCCTTTTGCTCCTTCTAATGGGCCCTACTATGTTCTCAGCCTATTTGCTTCTTGGGTCTTCCTCTGTTTGGCCCAATCCATTGCCTTTCATTACACTTCTCCAACCTTCTTCGTCCTTCTAGAGCACTGTTAGCGAAGTTCAATGATTTTCGACAAGATTCTATAGATTCCGGCTATTCGTTGCATTAAAAAGATTTTTAAACATATATTATATCTAAGAGATGACTATGAATTTGATCATATGATTAGTCATTTATTAGATAAATTAGACTTAATGTCATTGCTTGAGGTTTTCAATTTGACTTGATGATAAATTAACTCCCAAATTATTTCAAGAAGCTAGGAAAGCTATTGACTTTGCTATCAAGACTCATTTCCTCATATCCATCCCATTTTTATAGAAAAGACCAAAAAAATAGTTTAGCTTATAATTAAATTTCATTACTCTTTTAGTTATTAGTTTTAAAAATCAAAATAAATTTCCCCGTATTTCATTGTATTTGCATAACATTTAGATTTCTTATAAATCAATAAAAGACTCTTTAAGAAGAGAAAATGATCTTAGGTTTATTTATATGTAATCCTTAGTTTTTTTTTTAATTGTGGATCTCAAACCTAACGTACAAAATGCCCTAATCACTCACAATGATTCTGCCTACTATAACTTTGATTATTCACATATTGCAGATAGTCCTTTTTTTCAAGGAGCACTTAGTATTATTTTTATAACTAATTCTTATAATAATTTATTTTTCCAAGATAAAAATTAAGGTGCTTAGGTTTAAATTTTTTTATTTAGAACCATACATCTTGTTATCAGCATATCTTTAATTTAATATCCACTTATATTGTTTTGATTATTTTTTTTCCGGCCATTACTCATATACCAATCCTTCACTTCAAACTCACAATTTTAAAGACCTTAAAGGAGATGTTTGGTGTCAGTTGGGCTACAAAGCCCCAACTATCTTATTTTACTGGGAATAAGTATACAAGTTCAAGCATTCAAATCTTCTCCAATTACTGATACATTTAATATGTAAATATTGTAAAATTTGTGGTCAAGAAGATGATGATGAACATAGGCCAAATGCCTCAGACTACAAAGATGATGATGTTGGAGTTGAGGAAAAGAAAATGTTCGTGACAGATTTTGAATCAAGAACCAATCTTTCAGTGTACAACACATAAGGAGAAGAAAGTTTGAAAAGATTTTGGGCCTTGGCCCAAAATCTCAACATATGGCAATGATGAGAAGTTTGTGAAAGATTTTGAGCCAAGTCCCAATCTCTCAGCGCATGGCAATGGTGAGGAGTGCGAAAGATTTTGAGCCAAGACACATTCTCTCAGCGTATGGCAATGATGAGTAAAATAAGTTCATGAAAGATTTTGAGCCAAAGGCCCAAATCTCTCAGCATACGGCAATGATAAGGAAAAGAAGATTGTGAAATGATTTTGAGTAAGGACAAATGCGTTAATAACTTATGGAGAACACGACGTCAAGAAAGACTTTGAATCGAGGCCTAATGTGTCTACTTCACTAGTGCAAAAAAACGTTTTAAGACCACCTCATTTAGAGCGGAGTATCGACGCCTCGCTCTTGAAGAAATGACTGGTGGCAATTATGTAAATATAAAGAACTTCTACCACCGCATCAATTTTTAAGACCGCCTTTGTAAGAGCGGATGACTAAATCTCCGGTCTTAAAGATATGACCGGTGGCAATTTTGTAAATATTAAAGTACATCTTGGACCGTATTTTTTTCGATAGGTCTTAAATATATTATTCAGATCGCTAGAAAAACCAACCGCTCTTAAATTTTTTTTTTTAAAAAAATTGAAATATGAATTACTTTAAAGAGAAATCATCCCCGACTTATATTTTATGTAGTTAAAAATAACATGGAAATTTTTTAAAATAATTGTACAAACTTTTAAGACCGGACATATATAAATGACCGCTCTTAAAACATTCATTAAAAATAATTGATAAATCCCGTACAGTCATACTTATATTTTTTGCGGTGCAAAATAATAAGGAAATATATATAAAATGGCAAAAAACTTTTAAGACCAGACATATATAAATGACGTTCTTAAAGTTAATATTTTTAAAAGCGGACGTGACTTCTACCCGGTATTAAATAATGAAAAAATTTAAATAATAGTTTATTACTTTTAAGACCAGACGTAATAAAAGGACGTTCTCAAATATTAACCTTTAAGACCGTCTTTTTGTTTTTCTCCGGTCTTAAAATTGCCCACTATACTTCTCACGCGAAATCTTAACTTGTGTCTTACATCTTTCTGTTTGAACACTGAAACCCCTGTTCTTGTTGCGAAACACTCAAACACCTCTTCCTGTTGCATTACATCTCTTCCTTGCAAACCGCCACCATCCTCTGTTACTCTCTCATTTGCTCTGGCATTCCTTTCTTGCACCACCTCTCTCAACCTCTTTTCTTGTTTCGAAAATGAACGGAGGAAAGGAGTGTAGTTCTGTTCCTGAAATGCCAGTTGATGATGTGACTGGTGTTTGTCAGAATGAACCATCTCCTTCTCAAAGTGAGCCTCCTCGTAACCGCCCTGCATGCCGTCATGGTAGAAGAGGCCCCACCCGATTGAAAGAGCTTGCCTTAGCGCGGAGTGCCAATGAAAAGCTCGATATACAATTTGATGAACATTTCCCTAATAAAAGCATATATAATAGTTATGTCGGCTTACAAGCACGTAGCAAGCCAAGCATTTTAGTTGACGAGTGGAAAAATGTCAACCAGGAGAAGGTAAAAAATGTTATCTGGGACTCTATCCGGCTTATGTACAATGTTCCTGACGATGAGAAGTTGAAAATCAAGACATTGTCGTATTGTGCTGATCGTTAAAGGAAGTTTAAGACCTAGTTGGCGAACAACTATATTTTTGTCGAGGTTCCAGTTGGTCAACCTCGCTCTAATCCTTGCGCCAAGTATGCCTTTCTTGATGAAGCAACATGACAACAATTTGTTCAGATGCAGACTACTGAAGAAGCTTTGGTGAGTCTATATTTAACTTTTTTGTCCCTTCTTGTATACTTATTAACCTATGCTGATATGTGAATGTTATTGTGTTCATTTGTGAGGTCGTTAGTTAGGTTGCTTGCTTAGGAAGGTATTCTGTTATAGTAGGTCACGTAGATATTGTTGTTAGTTAGTTAGTATGTTAACTGTGTAATGGTATATGTGCATGCTGTTATTGAAACTTGACTAAGTTTGAACCAGTTATGATGAATGAATGAATTGACTGAGTTGGCAGCAGTTCTGCAACCCCCTCTCCTCTGTTTCTCTCTATTTATTATACAATTCTACATCTTCCTTAAATATAGTCTTGAAACTTGATGAAGTGAATTTGACTAGTGTTTGAATTGAGGTCTGGAATTCATAATGAATAGTTGTTTTCGATTCTAATTCACAGATAAGAAGGCAGCAAGCACAAGAGATTGGGAGAAAGAATGATTGCCCACATACGGCTTCTCATGGCGGATATGAAAAGGCCGAAAAAGAGTTGATGGCCGCCAAGTGAAAGAGATTGGAAGATGAAGCTCAAACCAATCCTTCTAAGATATGTGATCCGTGGTCGCCATCTCCAGTACGCCGTGAGGAGTTATGGCTCTATATTTGCAAAAAGAAAGGTGGGGCATACTCTAGTGAACAAACTCATGTAGTTGCTGAGAGAATTGTAAGTATCGTTATTTTTTACTTTTTTGTTACTAATATGCTCTTGTTATCTGTATCTTACAAGAAGAACTCAAAATGCAAGAACAAGAGGGATCATTTGTGTCGGACGGGAGGAAAGATATTCTTACTGTTGTGACTGGAAAACCGGATCATGCAGGGTGTGTAAGGGGAATTGGAGGACGGGTAAGCCTGAAGGAATACTTTGGTAAATCCAAACGCAAAAAACAAGCAATGGTTACCTAGGAAGAGATGGAACATACGCTGGCCAAAGCAACTGAGGAAGCAGAGGCCAGAGCAGAGAAGAAAGCAGCTGAGCGAGAAGCGTCATTAAGTGCAAAGTTTCAAGACGAGTTGAAAAAGATGAAGGAGGAGATGATGAAGATTGTTAGCTCTCGTGGAGAGAGCACTGTTCCTTTCCCACACTCACCTCCACCTTTCCCATGGAGGATCTTGGTAGACGATTGGTTGTAAGAGGGAATGTCTACAACTTGGGATCAACTGTACACCACCAACAAATGGCTGATGATGAAGTCAGGGTGTCGGTTGAAGAGGTGATTATCACTGATGCACCTATCCCTCTTCAAACTGATCAAATTAAACTTGTGAGTGATTGCTTGGGAGGCTTCATCTCGTGACCAGTGAATCTTGTACGTGTTTGTACTCCTCCTCAAGCCCCAGCCCCTGCTGAAGAAGCTGCAACCCCGCTTGATATTTTGCCTGATCCTAAGTTGACTACCAAGGATGAGATTGGACTTATGGTAGTCAATCAAACTTTTGAAACCAGATCGTGGCCTCCAAATGCTGAAGTTGGTCTAAAAGAGAAGCTAACGGTCTTCATTGACCAAGAAGATTTAATCTCCCTTATTTTTCCTAAAAAGGAGTTAACTGATGCAATTGTGTTGTTATTCATGAAGTAAGTATTATCTTCTTCTATGAGTACGTACATAATTTTAAGAGGTGTCGTTTATACATGTACACATACATATATACTAGCTAATTCACTTATGCATGTCATTATTATAGGTTGATGCATCGTGAGATGGGAGTACAGGGCAGAGAACATGATTTTGGATTCTTGTGCCCAAACTACCTAAGTGTGGCAACCGTTACTCAAAGAACATCATACATATCTAGGAGGTTGTCTAACAATATGAGAATGTGGTACCTTGCACCATTCAACAATTCTAACCATTGGCAGTTGGTCCTCCTTTCCACGGAGGAAAATAAAGTAGTCTTTTTATGCTCCCTTCACCACGAACTAGTGACTACATTAAAGCAGATTGTTGATAAATAAGTAGCACATGTCATTTTGTTACTAATTTTTGTCTGAAATCTCTTCTGTGAATTTTCAGTTACCAATATTGATAAATGAAATTTTTGATTTCAATAATAGGGCCATGTCGGAATACCAAAAGAAGGCCAAGAGAAAGGCTGGGCATCAGGTCAAAGATATTGTATGGATCAAACCAAAGGTTAGTACGCATGGACATTGCCTTGTGAACTGTCATTGTGTATGCGCTCATATATATATATATATATATATATATATATATATATATATTTCTTGTTTGATTTTAGACACGTCGGCAACCACATGCTTCTAACTTATGTGGGCTTTACGTCATGAGACACATGTATGATATTATCACGTGAAGAATTCTGTCTATCACTGAACAGGTAAATGTATTTGATATTATACATACGTTTGGCGTACTGACTCCTTTGATGATATGAATTAAGGTCTAATACATATTTCTATCTTTGATGTTACAGACGTTTGATTGCATTGATCCCTTTCCTGATGGTGATATTGAGCGCATACGCCAAGTCATTTGTGAATTTCTCATTCAGGAAATCGCAAATGCCCCAGGATTAATTTGTAAATATGCATGTGTTGTAAACCTATATTACATCTGATCTTCTGTAAATAATAATTAAACAATTGTATAGTTTAATGATCAATAATTAATAAAATTGTTTATTCATTTCCAAAAAATTATATTGATGCTTTCTATTTTTTGTTGCTGAATGTATTGCATGGAATTAGTTCTTAAACCTTTAGGACAAGATGCTGTAAATGAGCTTATTAAAAAGTTCAAAATGTCCAGTGAGACTTTTAGGACCGTTTATTTCATACAAGTCCGGTCCTAAAAGTCTTAGTATAATTTTTTTAAAATATTGGAGACTTCTAGAACCGTCTATTTCATAAAAATACGTTAATTTAATTTTAAAAATATGCGAGACTTTAGGAGCGGCTAGTTATTAAATGACCGGTCCTAAAAGTCTATTTGGATCCCACCATTTCATTCGTTATGTAGGAATCTTCTTCTCTTGAGAAATTTAAACTAAAATATTGGAGACTTTTAGGACATGTGAAATGGAAAAAATTGAAGGAAATTGGCCTTCTCAAATGCTGTATAACAAGCATTTGTGGAGTTTTTCACAGGTTTTCTCATGCACCAAAAAATAGAAGACTAAAATCCAAAACCAAGAGATTTTTAGGACCGTCTATTTTATAACAGTTCGGTCCTGAAGGGCTTTTAAAAAATACGTTTTTAATTTTAAAAATATGCTAGGCTTGTAGGAGCGACTTTTTAATAAAAATCTGGTCCTAAAAGTCCATGCGTAGATCTTTAGGACCGGCTTTTTATATGTCTACGGTCCTAAAGGTCTTTTTTAAATAAAAATTAATTATTATATTTCTTTTATATAGAAATGATGTTATGTTCAAATCAAATCAACTAAGCAAATATATCATGGTTAATTTTAAAGTCAATTAGCGATGACTCACGAAGACTTTAATTTGCATGTTTTTTATGTTCTTAATTAATGTCGTTATTATATTTTTTTTAACAAATTAATTGTTATTATATAACTTATGTTAATTTCAAAGCCATTTTTGGAACTTCTCAAATGTACGCAATCAGGTTTGCTAAAAAATGGCCGTCGCGGCCACCATTATATATATTTTTCTAGGGCAGCAACCAGTACATACAAAAAAAAACATACAAGAAAATAAAAAAAAACTAATTAATCATCCATTTTGTTGCTGGAGGAGGAGGAGGAGGATGTAGTGTCTGCTTCAAAAGTAGGGACCTCGACGTCATTGGCGTTGAGGACCATGTTGATCTTCTTGTTGACGGTATGAAGGAGGCCACAGAGTCTGCCCATGTGTCGGGCCAACAAATGCTCCACAATCTGCTTCACCGTTGGATTCGGCGGCAGAAGGGGAGGTCTCACAGGTAAGAAAGGAGGAGGAGGAAAAGGAGGACCCGATGATGGTCGAGGTGGTGAGGCAGCCATTATAAAATTGGAGATTGTAGAAGAAATGAGGATGTGGAGAAGAATGTGAATAAACTAAAGTAACGAGGGGCTTAAATAGATGGAGCACCATCGTTTGATTGTCCTTAGAAGCCGAAGAGATTATCAATCATCATTATAGAGTGTAAGGATACAACTACACCTCTTGGAATTTGGAACTAAGGCACTTTTAAGACCACATATTCTAAGATAACCGGTCTTATATGTATTTTTTAAGATCAACTTTAAGGATCCAAGTACACAACTCTAGGATGCGAAGAGATTCATCTGACTGAAGCATTAAATTTTATGATGCAACTCACAATATCGGAATTCGTATCGACGACACTTTTAAAGATATTACAAATTTTAACTTAAATTCTGATTGGTATAAATTAAAAATTAGTAATCTACAGGCCTTTAGGACAGGACCTATATAATTATTAGGTCTTAAATATTATTACTAATTATTTATTGCCAATTGAATCCAATATTCTCACTTTCCCATGTCTGAAATAGTGAAGCATATGTCCTGCCATGTGAAATGGAAAAAATTGAAGGACTTTGGCCTTCTCAAATGCTATATAACAAGCATTTGTGAAGTTTTTCACAAGTTGCCAACGCACACAAAAACTGAAGACAACCAGAAGACTTTTAGGACTGTCTATTTCATAACAGTCTGGTTCTGAAGGGCTTTTAAAAAAAAAATACATTTTTAATAATTTAAAAATATGCTAGACTTTTAGAAACGACTTTTTAATAAATGTCCGATCCTAAAAGTTCTTTAGGACCGACATTTTATATGTCTACGGTCCTAAAGGTCTTTTTTTTTAAAAAAAAAATTAATTATTTATTTCTTTTATACAAAACTGAATCAATTGATATTATATTCAAGTCAAATCCCATATTCTCACATTCCCATTTCGTATCCCTCTGCTCCCTTTTCCCCTAAACCAAGCTAGACAATGGTTAGATACAAGATAACCCCTCGCAGGACTACTCCTAAAGCTCGTTGGAGGATCTTGAGACAACTCGTTGGGTTACGTCATACTCAGACCAAGAAAACACGTTCTATTCAGACGGAGGAGTCTCAGGTCGTTGAACCCATTGTTATTTTGGATGATGAAGAGGTTCCCGCTCCCCCTCTCCAGCCTCCTGGTCCTGACCCTGAAGAAGTGGTACTGATGCACATACAACAGGAAATTGTTGATATTCGGCGGGAAATTTCTGCCGCTGAAGCCGATATCGACAAGACATTAGCTGATAATTAGCTTTAGGACTTTTAGTCACATTGTAGGTTGTTTTTGTTATTTGTAAGTTTATTGTTCTTATTTTTCCTTTGTACTTGCACATTCTCCATTAATGTAAAAATGAAAATGAACTAAGCTTATTAATGGAAAAAACCTTATTCTCAACGTACTATCCTTTATTTTCATTATGTTGCTGCTGCTGTTGAGCAAAAAAATATTCAGTTGCTACCACTGCAATCTTGTAGTTTAATTTTAAAGAAAATGCGGACTTTCACTAAATTCTTATATTTAAAAAAATGAGACTTTTAGGAACGGATGCTTAATAAGTAACCGATCTTAATGAATTCATTTAGGAGCATATGCTTAATATGTAACCGATCTTAAAACTTCTATACCTTTAGGACCGGATGCTTTACAATTAACCGTTCTTAATGACATTAAATATAAATGATTTTGTCGTGCAGAAAAGTTAAATTTTCCTCTCTGAACTTCTCTTGTCCCGCTGAAAGTTATAATAACTCCTGTTCACTCTCAACTCTCAAGTGTTTGTGTGTTGCTTTGTCGCTGCCGCAAGACAGATCTCTCGACAAGCTAGTGCTGGTCAGCTTATCACCTTCTGGTTGGTTCCTTAGCTAAATGGCGATAGACCTATAAGATGTGTATTTCAGTTACATATATATTTTATTTTTCCTCTTTTCGTTCTGGATTATTCATGGTTTGCACGAAATCGGTGAAATGTTGACGTGGGTTACTCTGTTGTATTTCGATATTGTACTTTGAAGTTTATGTTTTACTTGAGACATATCCAAATGACCAACAAGTGCACTTAGGGTTACTTTTGTTGTCTGCATTTATTTTCTGCGTCATGCATTTATTTTCCTTAGCTTCTTGGATCGATTGTACGTGATACATTTATGAGCACGAGTGATTCTTCATGTTGCATTTAATGACCAAAATCTTTTTTTGTTTGTTTTTGGAACAATACTAGATTGACTATACGCGATACATTTATGTTGCATTCAATAGACAAAGTCTCACTCATATGCATTTAATGGACTTGGCTTAGTTCATGTGCAATTTTCAATTTTTTCGGATAATGTATGTTAAATCTTTCCGTCTATAGGAATTATACTATGGATCTTAGTTGGATAAAAGCGAGATGGACGAGGGTTGAATATGAGAATGGGGTGAGGGAATTTATAGAGTTTGCAAAAGGAAATGCCCATGATGGTAGTGGGAAGTTTTATTGCCCATGTGTAGAATGTTTAAATGAGAGGCAAGTAAGTCTAGAAGTTATATACACACATTTAATTTGTAAAGGATTTTGTAAGACTTATACAATATGGATATGGCATGGTGAAAAAGTTCCAAGTGCAACTCAACGTGGTGAAGTGTCCTTTGATGATAATGACACGGAGATGGATGATCACATAGAGGACATTATTCGTGATGTGGGAGAAGAGGCTTTTGAGCAATCACATGCATATAGTAATATGTGCAGTGATGTTGAGACCCCGTTATACCCTGGGTGTAAAAAACACCAATTGTTGAACGCTGTTTTGAGATTGGTCAGCTTGAAAGCACATCATGGATGGAGCGACAAGAGTTTTTCAGAAATGCTTGAGGCTTTTAAGGACATGCTTCCGGATGATAATGTGTTGCCTCATCGGTACTATGATGCTAAGAAAATTCTTTGTTCACTGGGGATGGAGTACAAAAAGATCCATGCATGCCCAAATGATTGCATATTGTATAGAAATGAGTTTGAAGATAAACAGAAATGTCTGGTATGTGAAACCCCAAGGTACAAGTCAAATAAGGGGCCTGCAAAAGTATTGTGGTATCTTCCAATCATACCAAGTTTCAGCGGTTGTTTGCTAATGAAAATGATGCAAGAAATTTGTGGTGACATGCTGATGAGAGGATTTCTGATGGAAAGCTTCGATATCTGGCCGATTCTTCTCAATAGAAGGAAATTGATCAATTATTTCTGACCTTCAGGGAAGAACCTAGGAACCTTAGGCTTGCCCTTAGCACAGATGGCGTGAATCCCTATGGAAGCCTTAGCAGCATACATAGTTCATGGCCTGTACTCCTGATTATTTACAACTTATCTCCTATGTTATGCATGAAATGAAAGTACATCATGCTGTCTATGTTGATTTCGGGACCAAAACAACCCGAAACGACATTGATGTTTACCTTCAGCCCTTGATCGAAGACTTGAAGGAGTTGTGGGAAGAAGGTGTCGATGTTTTTGACTCTTTTAAGAAGGAGGTCTTCAAAATGAGAGCCATGATATTTTGTACTATAAATGACTTCCCAGCATATGGGAACTTGTCAGGGTATAATATAAAAGGCCATAAGGCATGTTCGGTTTGTGAAGAAGGCACACACTACCATCAACTTCAACATGGAAGAAAGACGGTTTATCTTGGACATAGAAGATTTCTTAAACGGGGCCACCCATATCGTCGATTAAAGAAAGCTTTTTTTGGTGGCCAAGAGTATGAAGATGCTCCGGTGGCATTGACAGGGGAGCAAGTGTATGAAAAGGTGAAAAATATAAGTGTCATCTTCGGTAAGACTACAAAAGGTAAAAAAGAAACAAATATATGGAAAAAGAGATCAGTTTTCTTCGATCTCCCATATTGGCGCAACCTTAATGTAAGACATTGTATTGATGTCATGCATGTTGAGAAAAACGTATGTGATAGCATTGTTGGCACGCTTCTCAAAATACAAGGTAGTTCCAAGGATGGTGTGAAGGTAAGATTGGATTTGCAAGCAATGGGGATACAGGAAGACTTACATCCAAGGCCGTATGGTAAGAGAACTTATTGTCCCCCGACTTCTCATACTTTATCTAAAGATGAGAAAAGAAATTTTTGTGAGTGTTTACATGGGACAAAAGTTCCCTCGGGGTATTTTTCAAATCTTAAGAGGCTTGTATCGATGAAGGACTTGAAATTAGTATGCCATAAGTCTCATGATTGTCATGTATTAATGCAACAGTTGCTCCCAGTAGCTATTCGAGGCATTGCCGAGTATGATCTTCGACACATTTTGACTAGGCTTTGTTTCTTCTTCAATGTTGTTTGCAGTAAAGTGTTCGAGATTGAACAATTGGATGAATTGGAAAATGAAGGATATCTAATATTGTGCCAGCTTGAGAAACTTTTTGTTCCTTCATTTTTTGACATCATGGTTCATCTAATTGTTCATCTAGTGAGGGAGATAAAACTATGTGGCCCTGTCCATTTACGGTGGATGTACCCAATTGAAAGATCTATGAAATTCCTAAAGGGGTACGTGAAGAACGCATACCGGCCAGAAGCATCAATTGTTCAGAAGTATGTATCTGAAGAGGCCATGGAATTTTGTCAAAATTATTTGGCCAAAGTAAGACATATCAGCCTTCCAAAACGTCAGCATGTTGAAGGGGGTAGACGAGGAGCCTCAGTAAGGGGTGTGGATCCTAATGAACTGTCACAAGTCTACTTATACATCTTGAATAATGTTGATGAAGTTCAACCCAGCATAGCTGCACATAAAGAAGCTGTGAGGAAAGAAAATCCCTGAATGGCTGAATAAAGGTTGATTAGAGAGCATAACAGAACTTTTGCAAACTGGTTCAAACAAAAGGTCGAGGGAGAGGAATCTGTTTCTGAGACAATGTAATGGTTAGCACGTGGTCCTGAGGTTGATGTCATTAGTTGGAATTCGTATGTGATCAACAGGTACACATTTTACATGAAGTCCCTAGATGATAGGAGCACCGTCCAGAATAGTGGTGTGATGTTAGAGGCTGAATCCATGCACTTCTCCAGTTCGAAAGACAAGCGGCCTAAATTGGCAGTCATGCCATATTATGGGGTTATTGAAGAGATTTGGGAGGTGGACTATGTCTTCATTAGATTTCCCATTTTCAAATGTAAGTGAGTTAATGTCAATAATGGAGTTCAGATCAATCGACTAGGATTTACATTAGTCGATCTCAATAGTACAAGTTTTGGAGATGAACCTTTTATTATGGTAGACCAGGCGAAACAAGTTTTTTATATCACTGATGAAGCAAATAAAATGTGGTCTGTAGCTCTCCAAGAAAAAGGGTCATTGATATTGATGAGGAAAATGATGCAAATTATGGTCTTCCTGAGAGTACTCCTTTTTCAAGGGGTCTACCGGACATCAACGAAGAAGATGAAGCGGATAATGAACCCGGCATAAGAAATGATCATCAAGAAGGGATATGGGAGGATATCCCTTTATAAAAGAGTCATCAATTCATAAGGTAATATTCATCTGCACAATTATTTGAAAACTTTAAAGTTTTAATTTACGTTTTAGCTATATTCAATTCCTTCTTAATTATGTTTTTAAACAATGTCACTGATTGTCTCTTGTTCTTGTTTTTATTTTTCCTGTAGAATCTTATCAAAATGGGCTAGCTTGTCACAAAAAAAGCTAGGAATGTTAGTTATGTTCGTTGTTATTGGCCGGGTGGGAATCCGATGAAGACAAGGTGATGAATTGGTATATATGTTTGATAAATCCCAATTTTCATATTTTTATCCCACCTTATTCATTTATTTTGGGGATTATTTTAGGCTAATTTGGAATTATTAGATAATATTTAGATTGTTGGCCTATTTTAGGAAATAATATAAATATGAATTAATTATAAGATATTGAGCTTAAATTATTAAATTATTAATATTCTGATTAAATAATATCTCTTGATATATGATAGATAGTGATTTTATAAGATCCTATGGTGCAGGATTTTTCAGGATAGCTAAAAGGAAATCCAATGGTGAAATTTTATGGGACTACTTGAATTTTATTGGGCTCAAGTTAATACCCTAAAAAAGACTCTCACCTCCTTCCCCTTTTAATTAACCTAGCCGCAAGCTACAGATTATCACGCTGAATATCACGCCACAAGCAGACACGCGGAAAGAGGCAAAGCCGTGAGAATTGAAGAAAGCCGAAGACGGAGAAAAGAGAGACAGAGACACAGTGCATGAATTGAATTAATCAATTCGTCATTGTTCCTATCACGCACACAGCACACCTCCAATTCTCAATTAAGTCTCCGCGGGACCCACGCCTTTTCATCAATTACTATTACACAAATCATGTACATGGCAGTGACGCTTTTGGAGCTTGGTGGGGAGAATAATTCTATGCAAGCTTAAATTATTTGGGAGGCAATTTGGGAGGAGCATGGAGGAGACTAAAGTCTCGGGCTTACACATGAAGATCACAAGGGAGTATTGTTCTTTTTATCTTTTTAATTTAAACTTGAGATTATTTAGTTTTAAAAGATTTCGAGTTGTATTAATTGAGAACAATCTAGTTTTAGATTGTAAACTTATTTCTTTTGGATTAGACTGATAATTTGAAGTTTCATGCTTATTGTTGGACTCTTGTTTGCAACCTTTGGATTGTCAATTAAATTAGTGACTGAGTTTTCGTTATTAATTTAATTGTTAATTTGATTTATCACCTTAATTGCTTAATTAGGTTGATGAATTATCTGGTTGTTCAATTAGATAATTGTAAACAAGATTTCCAAGATTATTTTGTGTTTGGTTTTTAACGGGTTTAATTAGCCACCGCTTATTCCATTATGAGTTTTCTAGTGGAATAGGTGTTATTGAGCTAGAGGGTTTCCCATGTTCGATTGGGTAATTAAATTCATTAATCTCCTTTTGGTCTAATTAATTGATTTAGGCTAAGAAAGTTGACTCCATGCAATTCCTAAGTTGTCCCCTTCGTCATCATAACTGAATTAAATCATTTTATTTTGTTTTTCTTTTAATCAATCTTTTTATTAGATTTTAATTATTTTCTCATAAGAAAACCCCCCAAAAATTGCATTCAACTCATATAGATTAGTCTCATTCTCATATAGGTTTAAGAGTCAATTACATTATTACATTTAGTTAGTTAATTGCATATAGGTAGTAGTATTTTGCATTCTAGTTTAGGTTCATTTACATTCTACTGCATCGTTTATCACTTGAAAATTAGTCCTAAAGAAAACCCACAGCTTGCTCCTTGGGAGAATGACCTAGGTTGACCCTAAACTGCATAACTAATTAGGACCTAGTTTAATTGATCACTTTAACGACAAAAGCACCACCGATCAATGTTCGTTTAGGTGTTGTACACTGTTATTTGTAATGCATTGTATGCATTTGTCTTATTCTATTAATATTGCATTCATTTGTTATTAGTTTTGTACTATAATAGCTAGTAACAAGCTCATTCATTACGATGCCTGATGAATAATATTTGTAATCCATTCCTAATTCAATTATAAATTGAAGATTAAAGTACTGTCTTTTAGACGCTGGATTGTGTGGTGAATTTGTTTTAGACAGGGGAAATTTCCACTTTTAAGACCGGTCTATTGAAGGTCCGGTCTTAAAAGTCAGACTTTTAAGAGCGGAGGCTATTCCTTACGGTCTTAAAAATACTAATAACGGTCTTAAAGACTAATATTTAAGACTGGTTATTTAATGTCCGGTCTTAAAAGTGAGACTTTTTAGAGCAGACTCTATTCTATACGGTTTTAAAAGTCCTAATAATCGTTAAAAAAAACCTTTAAGACCGCACTTATTAATTTCGTCCGGTCTTAAAAGTTATAATTTTAAGACCGATTATATGTTAAAGCAAGGTCTTATTTTCTTTATTTTTGAGACCAGTGAATATGTTTGTCCGGTTTTGAAAGTTACATACTTTTAAGACCTGCTGACATTTAGTCCGGTCTTGAAAGTGAGGTATTTAAGACCGGACCATGTTTTGTCCAGTCTAATAAATTCCGGTTTTAAGACTGAACAAAGTATATGTAAGGTTTATATAGTGTGACTTTTAAGACCTGTTGTTGTTTACGTCCGGTCTTGAAATATTTATTTAAGATCAATTTGAATCCGGTCTTAAAAGTTGCATAATTATAAGACCGCTTGGAACGAGACCGGTCGTTGGTCCGGTCTTACGGGGCCTATTTCGTCCGATCTTAAAATACTTTTTTGTACCTGTGCTTATTCTAAATGAATGAACCATAATAAGATAAATAGCCACTAGAGAGATGTAGATCAATCAGAATATAAACGTCTGGTGTGTCATTATATGTATCATTTATATATGGTGTAGTCTGTGGTGTACTGTTACTATAATTGGTTGATATATAGGTTTAAAACATATCAAAAATTATATTGATAGGTTTTAATTGTGTGGTCAGTGTATCATTTATAAATAACAAAAAGAAAATATCTTATTTATGTAAATAGGTTTAAATTAGAAAATTACTTGCAGGAAAAATAACTATAAAAATAAAAACAATTTTTTTTTTTTTGAAAAAATATATCTTTGATGGTGATTGTGTCAAGTTAGGAAGCCTTCCCAATCACTAGGAGATGCCTATTTAAAGGGGAGCACAAGAGTGAGCTAAGACACAAGAATTTTGAGAAGAGCAAGGAGGCAAGTAAAAAACTTCTTGTGACATGGACATCATAGGTAGATGCTAGTTGCACGTCTTTAATTTGTTGTGCAAATATTTTCTTTTATTCTTAATATTGTTTAACTTTTTTTTCTCTCTCTCTCACCTTGCATGATATAATCACCACCTCATATTTTCTTTCTTACTTTTGGTCTTGTTATCCACCTTTCACTCACATGACATGTGAGCAAAAGGGGAGAGGTATGATCTTAATCATAGACCCTTCTTATTAATATGATGATCGTGTCCTTGTTGACTTTATGAACTCTAGTTTTTCCTCCCTTGCAAATAAAAAGTTTCAAAAAAAAAAAAGAGGTTACTTTTTTAAAATAAACAAATTTGATTTCATATAAGAAAAATAATTTTCTTAAAAAAAATAAAAAAAACACAAACCAAACAAAAAATATTTTTCTTAAATAAATTAGATAAACATTTTTTCTTAAAAAAAACCAACCAAGTGATATTCCTTTATACCCCTGAACTACATGAGTTTTGATCTCTCTAGAGGGTATGTAGGCCCTAGGTCATCTTGCTAGGTCATGTCTGATTTTGTAAATAAATATATTTTCCCTTTGTTTTCATATTTGCAAATAAACATTTTTTTCTTTAGTTTTCATTTTATTTATTTTTCCAAATATTCTTTTTTTTTTCTGGGTAATTATAATAAAATTAAAAGCCATATTCATTTTTAAATAAATGACTTAGGATAACTATTCTTTTGAATGGGTGTTGTGGGGGTGCCTAACACCTTCCCCACGCACAATCGACTCTTGAATCCTATTTGATTTTTATGAAATTATCATATTTTAAAATTTTGATGGTGACTCTAGATTTTCCAAATTTTAGGCACTACAACACATATTTAATACCCTATTTAATGTCAACATAATATATTTTTACTACCCCCAAAAACTTATTACTTTTACCATATTTATTTTCTTATTCTTTCTCTTCTACAATCCCTTTTTTTTAGTCCACACTCACTCCTACAATTCTCTTCATCATAATATTTTTCTTATTCTATCTCTTATTCCCTATGTCCTCATGAAAAAGGGTATTTTAGTTAGAAAGGGATACAATTTTGACACATTTATTGTTCTTAACGTTTTAAACCATGAAATTCAGTTAATCATTTGCCATGAAAAGGACCAGAGGGAGTATTTTGGACCAAAAATTGCTTCAAGTTAGTGTCTCATGATAAAAACTTGAGGGAGTATTTAAAATCAAATTCAACCCCCAACTACTCTTCTATCAAATAAAAGAAACAAGTTGCTAACAACATCATTCAAAAACAATCCTGACAAGGTACAACATTATGTTATAGATATTATGAGAATTCTGCAGAAGACAAAGACAATGATGATGCAGCATACAACTAATAATGAATATACAAAAGAGATTCTGAATCACGAATTTATAATACTTGTTACATCTCATTCTCAATACAAAGACACTAGATATACTTCAATTCTCAGCGATACAAACCCCATTCTAGTAGAGATATATTGTCATACATACATATATGCATATATAAGGTTTCTTTTTTGCCCTCAAATCAACCCTTCTTGACAGTTAGCTCAAGGTGTTTGACAGCAGAGGGCTCGGTCATTTTAGGCATATCATGGGAATGATATATTATAACATTTGGTTTTATATCGAACTCCCTAACAAAGCGATCCTTCTTTTTTTCTGCTTCTGAGAGTTGTAAAGGAGAATCCTGTACAATCAGGTCTTTAATGGCTTCTGGCACAGCTTGATTCTCCATCATGTTCTTCCAATAGTCTCCCACGTCTTTTCTTGCATAGCTGAGGTTGACCAACTATATTTCGTAGAGTTTAAGAATAAGATCTAGTATCTTAAAACTGAAAGCTTATATATATGCATGAATAATAATGAGTAGAACGTGAGAGAATTAAGAATATTGATAGATGAGGATTGAAGAAAAGCTTACCAGGAGAAGAGAGAAGAAGATGATGCAGAGTATTGAAGAGAAAGGTTTCATGGTGTTTTTTTTTCCTCTGCCTTAACTTTGTTAGAAAACTGAGTTTAGGGATTGTTGTGTGAGGTTAAGGATCTTAGTAGATCCTTTTATAATAGGCAAAAAGTATATTATTATGTTTATTGAAATGATAAATGTGGTTGAAAGAGCATGTGGTGTGGGAATTGAATTGTTGGTTTTCAAAGGGAAAATGGAAGGCAAAGAAAAGGTGACTAGCTAGGTTTTAGGAGTGTAGGACATCAAATTAGGGAGTCAAACTTTTTCCATACTCTGTTTCTGATACACTTTATTCGCTCTTATCTACGCACAAACGCCTCTAATGCCCTATTCCCTAATGCTCTAACCCCTCATGTTTTCTTTTGTTAGGCCGATGATTAAATTCTACTTAAAATAAGTGATATTTCGATATTTTATGGGAAAATTATGCAATTTTTTTGTTTTTATATTTTTCAAAGAAAAATGTTGCAAATTAGTGTGCTTTGATTTATTGTTTTGAAAAATCATAAAAAATTTAAAATTGCATCATTTTCACTCATAATAAATAAAAACTTCGCTTATTTTATGTAAAATCTAATGATCAAGAGGAAAAAAAGATATATTTGAAGGTTGGAGGGGGCATTATCTATAAAGGGTATTAAAAGATTGAATATAAAAATGCCTATAAGCAATTATAACAAAATTGTTTATCTACATTTCTTAATAATTGAATCAGTTTATGACCATCAGTTAATTTGAGAAAGATTTTGATACACATCCTAGAGAGATTAGCTTGCTAATATTGCAAATCAAAACTCTCTTAACTAGATTGCATGTCTTTCACAACAAATCTTCTTTTAATTACATCTCTGTCTCTCACATACACAGTTGCCATCTAGAAGGTCCTACCGCCCCAAACACACACACAACACACAATAATGGGTTTTCAAACTTAACAATGTTGACGCAAAAAGGAAAGTGCAAGCCCACTGTAATAATTAAAGCTGATTTGACTTTATCCTTTCGCACAAAGGCGTATACGTTCTTCTTCTTGTCGGCCCCTCACAAGCCTACAACACACATAAGGTGTGTGTTTGTGTGTCTGGGTGTGTCTTCTCCGGTCCTGTTGCGATGCCCATCAAGGTTCTGGTCACGTAGTAATGATGAATATCCAAAATTTAGTTAAGATACATGATAAATAAATATATAGAGAGAGAGAGAGTCTGTGTCCAAATATTTTAAAATAAAGAGATGTGTTTTTTAGGAAGTCATGTCCTTATAAATTAAGGGATTTATGTAAAAGGTTGTGTAAGGAATTATAATATTAAAGGTTATCAAATTCACGTTCTTTTAGTTTCTAAATCCACTTATGAAAAGGTGTAGTAACTACTATTTGCTAGAATATTGTATATTCTTTTTAAGAAAATCCTATGTAATTCTTCATGGAAGAGTTATCTTAAAATAAACATTAATTGGTTATTGAAGTTATGTTGCTTAATGAGGGTTTATGAATATAACATGAGGTTATGACTCTTAATTGAAGAGGTGTTGTTTCAAGAGGTACCACACTATTAAAAAAAATATGATGTTTTGTATTGGTGAAAACTGTGTATTTGTAGCAGTATCGGTCGCTACTAACTACATGTGTAGCAATTAGAAAAAATGCTACAAAAAACTCCATGGCAAGCTATATATTTTGTTGTGGTTAATTAAAACAATCTGCTACTCAAGTAACATCACTACTACTGATATTGTAGCGTTTATGGGTCACCGCTATTTAATGACATCCGAACGAAATATTATGTTAACCTTTTATATTAGTTCATAAACTGTTGTAGCGGTTAAGTAACCACTACTAACTACGTCCATGAATTTTTAAAAATAGGCGGGAACATAAGTGGCAGTAAAACACTTTTAAATAATGGTGGCAAATATTTGTAGCAATTAAGAAACTACTACAATATTGCATGAAATTATCAATGGTGCCAAAAAGTTTGACTTTAATCTAGAACTGTTGCGAAGTTTTGTTGCCAATTTCTAAAATTTAAAAAGTATGCCAAAATTTTGTAAAATGTTGTAGCAGTAATATAATCACTACAAATAATGTTTTTTTAAAGAAATAAGTAAATCTAGTTCTTTTTTATTATTACTTTGCCATTTTAGTTCTATTAGTTAATTGATAATTTATATGATAAATTTTAATATTTTAAGAAATAATACTGTTAGATAATATTTTATTATGGATCTTATATAGGTATAATACTGATACAGTGTAGAAAATATAAATTTGTTATGCTAACAACTAGATGAGATTTAATTATGAAGTTAATGTTGATGATTATAGAAGGAATGTTGAGGGGAATGTCATTCAGGAAATAAAAAAATATAGTTAGGATCAAATAATAATAATAAAATAAGAAAATGAAACACATAGAAAAAAAATATTTACCATATTTGATAAGCTTAATGTGATAATTTTTGTTGTGGTTAACTTGACAGTATTTGTAGCGGTGTTTTTTTTTTGGTAGTTGTTTATTTTATTATGTAGAGGTTTTAAGACCGCTACAACAAATACAATGGTTTTTTTATTATTATTAAAAAAAGCATAAGCAGATTACTGTAAGATAAGCATTTTTTTAAATCAATCTTCGTTGTCATCACTACAAAAAAAGATGGGGAGAAAAAGTTAGAGTTGAGTTTAATTCATATGAACACAAATGAAAATGAAATTAATTGATTATAAAGCGTAACTTTAAAAAAATGATAGAAGGATAGGTAAACTATCATCGCCTTCAGGGAGAAAGTCTTTAAAATGAAGGGGTTAGAATGGATCACTCTCGTAGGTGATGTTATCACCATCACTCATGTCATAAAGGTTCTAAGGCTTTGAGTGAACCACCATATTCCAATCTTTGTACTTCATCCTCAACATAATAAACTCAGTATGCCTCTGAGGCAACAATATATGGCCCATCATCTTCAAACTGACTAGTATGAATTGGCCGAGAGAAATTTATCGATGTGATGCCTAAGTTGTTAGTTGTGAGTCCCTGGGAAGTTGTCATATTTTTCCACAAACACTTGAAAACCTTGGTAATTTATTTCAACAACATCAAGAAACTTTTCATAATAGGGACGTCTCAAAACTACATGTTGTCATCACTACTACTCGAATAACTCTTTGTCCTAAGAGTTCTATATACACCTGAGTTTTGGGTTAACAATCCTTGATCTCGTGAAACCATAGAAAACTTGAAATAATTGATGTTATATTCCATAAACTTGGTTGCATGCAAATGGGTTGAGTACAAAAGCTCTAAAATCTAGTGAGTGCAGATTGTGGTCATTCAATATTCTTCACGCAAACCATCCTAGGAATTCTATGTGGACCTTTCTATCAATTTCAAAATATGTCTATGTACGGATCTAGAGTTGATGCTTCACATGACTTCTAAATTCCCTACGAAAGTGATAATGGAATGTAAGTATAACATGTATGGAAATATATAGCTAACATATGAGTGTACAATGTTTACTAAAGGAAGGGTTCAACTTTAGTGCAATTAATCAAAACATGTTTATGTGTTTACAATTTCTCAGTTATCATTAGTTTAAATCTCTCATTTCCTCCAACTAGTTTACCAACACAAGGGATTAATAACTCTCTTATTGATGGCTCAGATTCGAGTTTGGGACAATCGGTTACATGAGGCAATTGGTTGAAAGACGTATCAATGTCATCGAAGTACCTTAAATAGAAATAAAGGACCTCATCCCCCATATAGCCTTCCACTATACAACCTTCTGGCCATGCCTTATTCTTGAATAAGATTTCAATTTCCTAATAAACCTATAAAATTATAAGAAGTAAAAATGTCCACAAATTCTTAAATTTGTGGCTAGCGAGTACCTCCCAATCAAATATATCCATCGGTATTGCACTGAGCTAGCTAGCTTTGTTTCATGAACAAGGTATACATCAAGTGAACCATCACCATGAAAAAAGACGGAGGAAAGATCATCTTCAAATGACACATCGTGAGAATGATTTTCTGTTGCAGCTGATAGAGATCCTAAATGATCAAAACCTTGGAACAAAACTTACAAAAGAAAGTACACAACTCCACCAAAGCAATCAACACATCGGGAGGCAGTGTATGTTTAATTGTTAGTGGACGTAACTATTGCATAACAACATGTGAGTCATGACTCTTCAGCCTAGCAACCTTTAGAGCCTGCATGTCAATAATCATGAAATGTTGCTTGTATACCTATTAGGAACTGTTATTTTCTTCAACGTTGCGATCATCAGGTACTCTCTCATTGGGGTAGGATCAACACACTAACCAAAGGTAACACCACCACTACCATCATTATCATGAGGAGGTAGTGGGGCTAAATCGATGGTAAACATAAGGGGAGCTAGGGGCAGTGGAACTTCCTCACTAGAAAACATCCGAGAATACGCCTGCATATCTCAGCTATGCCTATTTTGAGCATACAAACTTCTGACTTGGTCCTAAAGCTGCATGGTGACATTCATAGTAACATTCCTGGTAACATTTGCATAGATCACCTAGTCATTGCTTGAGCCATCTCCTTAACCATCGCCTAAACCATCAATTTGTCAACCTTCTCACACTAGAGGTTCCTGCTGGAGAGGTTTCAGCCTTAGATGCAACACTCTTACTGTATACCATACTAGGCCTGACACCTAGCCTAAAACCCCTATAGCGTTTGGATAGCTCAAATTGGCTCAGACTAGCTGTCAAGGGGGAATGGGATCCACATACCCCTATGACTAAATGTCTGGGACTGGCACAACCCTGTTTAGGCCTGTACAATCCGACCTTAGCGCATGCATTGTATAAGAAATTAATGAAATAATTGCATGAATGTACATTAATTACATAAATCATACCCTTTTTTATGTATATCACTTATAATGGCTTCCTCTGCTTGTTGATAGGCAGGCATCCCATCCTAGTGTATACGGGTGTATATGTATAACTCCCCATAGTCTGTCTATTAGTTCTCCTCCTAAACATTCCTCTCCTAAGAGAATTTAAAAAATAGCAACTTAGTTTGTATTTAAAATAATAATAATAATAATAATTTAAAGCTTAAAAATAATTTAACTATAAAATATATCAGCTTACTGTAGATGATAACAAAAGTCTTGGATCCGATCGTGTAGTGAATCCTGTGCTGCTCCCAGATCTTGGTGTTCCGCTGAGCAAGAGTTTTCATAAGAGACAAAACATTAAAATACATTTAAATAATAATTATAAAATTTCTCATTATTAAAGTTATAGAATTAAGAAAAAAAATGTACCTGGCCCTATGTGTTGGATTTGGCTATCACCCAAAAGGGGGGTGAATTGGGTGTTTGATAAAACTTTAAGAGCTTTAAAAACTTTTCACAACTTGTAAATCAACAGTTAGATATTTAAATATAAGCATGTACTGGAAATGTAAAAGATAAGGGAAGAGAGTATGCAAACTGTGATTTATCTTGGTTCAGTCCAATCCTTGACCTACGTCCAGTCCTCAAGCTGTACTTGAGATTTTCAATCCACTATCTGCTTTGATCTTGATTACACGTTCTGTACTCGAAGTAATCCTCTCACTAGGATTCACTCCCCCTTACAAACTATAATCAATACACTTGTTTGATTACACACTCTGAACTCGAAGTAATCCTCTCACTAGGATTCACCCCCTTACAAGCTATAATCACAACACAGTGTTTCCCACTCAAGATCACCCAATCTTGAGTATCTCTCAAATAAACTGATTCACAATGAATCTTCTCTCTCAGAAGTGAATGAATAAACACTGAAGTACAATACAAATCATTTCTCTCTCAATGATAAGCTATGTAGGCATTGAGAACAAAGAGTAAATGATATGAATATTAGAGTATTAGCATGTTGAAGGTGTAAGCATGTGTCTCTGCATTTTTCTCTCTTCTTACACACTCTCCTCTGTTGGAGTCTTCAAGTCTTCGGGTATTTATGCTAATTGAAGCTTGTGACCATTGCAGATCCATTCAGACTTGGACTCATTCGAAAATATAGCTGTTGTGAGTGTTTCTCCATGGATCTAGCTGTTGTGACCACTTCTGTTTGAATATAACTGTTGGGAATAATTCAGATTTGAATATCTGAATATTGGCTTATCAAGAATGTCTCCTATGTGGTCATGTTTGATGTTGTTCAGGATCTTTAGTTGGTAGGAGCCTTGTTGTTTGCATTGAAGAATGGTTGGGCTTCTTTCCAGGCTATCATCCATTTGCTTTGGTTGAGAAGATATATTGAAATAATACAAGTGGTTCATGGAGTTGCTTTATTTAATTTTAAAGCAAATATCTTCTGAAATCTGAAACTTAAGCATATCAAGATTGTTGAATGTTTGAATCCATTGCAGTTGAGCATTCAGCTTCGTTTCTCCAAGTTTCTCATTTGGTTCTGCCTTCTTTGCTATTTCTGAAAATCTGCAGCAATCTTCATCTTCATGCTTATGACAGATTTTGATTTCTGTCAAGTTTGATGTTATCTCTAACTTTTAATCATTTGAAACTTGCTAGAAAACTGATTAATCATGATTAGAAACAATAACAATAGATGATATGAAGTATTAAGATCAACCATGAAGTTTTCGTAAGTTGGCGCAATCTGGTTTTTAAAACTTTAGCAATTGAAACTGGAGTTTGCAAAACGAAACTGGAGTTTGTAGCGAGCTAAACTGGAGTTTAGAAATCCAAACTCGAGTTTAGGTCTTCCAGAGAGGAATGTCGTGATTTGAGTTTTGAAGTACACTTGAACATAAGGCTAAACTCGAGTCATTAAATGACTAACTCAAGTTTTAGACTTTTGAAGTGAAAATAAGCTTAAGTCCACAAAACTCAAAACTGGATTTTTCAAATGTAAACTGGAGTTTTCAAAGTTCAAAATATTGAGGAGCTCTCTATCTGCCACAAACTAGAGTTTACTAACTCAAACTCGAGTTTCCTTAAGAGATGAAAACATCTTGCTCTCTGTCAAGTGCAAAACTAGAGTTTGCTAACACAAACTCGAGTTTTCTTCTCCATGGCTCAGTCAAATATTCTTCTTACAAGTTCTTTGCTCTCTGACTTGATAAAGATCAATTCCTGGAATCCAGTACCTATCTCCATAAGACTCTTTAAGTCTTCTTTCTATTGCAAGAAGAATCAGCTCCAAACTCATTGTAATCTGACAGTTATGATCCGATGAACGAAAGCTGTTCTTTGGCTAGCGTTTTTCCAGCATCCTGAATTGATTGTCAACTTCAAAAATTCATACCTCACTCATTTGATCTTTGTTTTCCATGATCTTTATGTTTCTGGAAAGGTATGTGAGTCTATTTTCATATGACACCGATTTCAGCTCATTCCGATGTGTAGTTTGTGAGATACACTCAAATCATTGAAGCTTGGTTTGCTGTGTGGCGTGAATTCATGTTCCAACTTTTGAAATTCATAACTCTCTCATCTGAACTTATTTAGGCATGAAACTTTGTCAAGATGATGCATTGGATGTCTAGTTTCATACAAAATTGATTTCACCTTAATCTGATCTCTGGTTTGGGAGATATCATTGAATTACTAGAGGTCGCCAGTGCTGAACATGAAACAGAGTTGGACAGAGTTGCTGAAAGCTTGCTAAACTCGAGTCATTAAGTGACTAACTCGAGTTTTGAGTTCCAAACTCGAGTTTACATTGGCTAACTTGAGTTTTGGTGATCCAGAGATGTCAGAGTTGCTGAAGACACTACAAACTCGAGTCATTAAGTGACTAACTCGAGTTTACATTGTCTAACTCGAGTTTTGATGATCCAAAGACGCCAGAGTTGCTGAAGACACTACAAACTCGAGTCATTAAGTGACCAACTTGAGTTTTGAGTTCCAAACTCGAGTTTTGTGTCCTAAACTCGAGTTTTCTCATAATCCAGAGGCACTTCTAGTAATGCAGTAAACTTGACTTTTAAGTATCTGGCTCGATTTTACTCATTCAGAACCTAATATATGCTTGTTTTAACTTTAAATTGAGTTGTTCTAACTTTCATTTGATCATGGAGACATCTAGAATCAAAATAAGAACTTGTATAATGATTTTCTTAGTTTATTCAGCAAGTGTTCTTCTTTATTTCTTCTCTCTTCTTGATTATTCTCCATGAATCAACTCTTTCTTTCTTCTCTTCTCTTGTTATTTCTCCACATGAACAAAAACATTAAATATAGCAATTAGACAATGTATATAATATAAACTTTTTGCTCTTGCTAATGGCATCTATATAAGACATCATCAAAACTAATCATAACCAACACTATGGACTCCTCTTGTACTGTAAAAAACTGGCCTAGTCATTTGAAGGGATGCCATTTGGTGGGCTCACAATCAGCTGGTCTAAAGGAATCATCTCATCCTTATTCACCACGTGGTAGAGACTACCCCTTTGATTCTTCCAGTCGTCCCCTATCTTCATCATTACGTAACTCTTCTTGTTGTCACAGACCGCAAACTTCTTCTGTATAACAATTGAATTATTAATTATTTAATTATAAAGCCATAAATTATAATTATATATATCTATACTATAATTAAATGCATTTAATTACTGTAAAAACATCTTCCCATGCTCTTCTCTTCAGCTCTAATGGAACATGCTTCCACGTCTTGAAGTGAATGGGAAACCACAATCAATTCTCGCTAAGCTCTTTCAATTAGCGATTGAAGAGGTGATCGTCATTCTTGATGAATTGGTCTATGTGCTCATTTTAAGGTGTACTATGACACATGACCCATTAATCACATTAAAATTGACAATGTCTAGCTTTCTCATGGTGATGTTCCCCTGCTCATCTGCATAATTGACAACATTTTTTTACTACACATAACTACTCTTTTATAAACTATATGGAACGTATATATTGCATTTATTGAAACAATATTTAACTTTACCTTTGACTTGCACATCAAATCCAGTCGAGTGTGAAGATGACGGTCAGGGATTCCCTTGCTCCTCAGCGATCTTCCCATCCTCCTACCGCTACATATCGTGCGAGGGCATGCCAAAGTCAAAGTCATATAAACTGATCTTAACCTCCTCATCCTCATTAGGTAACGGTGGGGCTGCCTCCCCTACATGTGAGGCTGCCTTTTTTGGGAACATATGCTGAGGCAGGGTTCCCTGCCATGATAGAATGAGGGCATTTCTACCCCTTTGCTACCCTTTAGTACTAATGCCCTCTCGTTGAGACACTCTGCCTTATATCACTTCCTTTCCCTTACATTTCCTTAAAGCCATCACTCATTAAAAAGTATAGTTAAATGTTGTAAGACATCACATGAGAAAGAAATGAGAAGTAGTAAGAATAAAATGTGTGTGGGTTACTATTACTTTTAGACACGTGACATTTTGTAGTGGTTGTTCTTGAAACCACTACAATAATCCTCATTCGTCATGACACTTTGTAGCAGTCAATTAAACCACTACAAATGTGAGACTGTTTGTATTATGTAGCAGTTTATGATAGAAATTGCTACAAATGTTAAGATTGCTTGCCTTCCGTAACAATTTCATCTATAACCACTACAGATGTTATTATGAGTTTGAAGAATAACATCAAGAAGCCACACATTGGTGTGAAAGTAGTTGTCATTCTTGATAAGATGTAAATGTGGTGCTAAGCTATATGATACCAAGCACAACCCATCTACAAGTTTTCAAGAGGGCATTTTTTTTTAAAAAAAAACCAACACCTAGTTTATTTCTGCTAATTCTTTACAGAATAAAATTTCCGTAGAGGGCTATATATAGGCTTCACATTTGTAGCGGTGATTGTACTTAACCACTACAAGTTTACTAGCTATTTGCATTTCATAGTGGTCATTATAACAGTTGTTACAATAACCTTTACGCACTTTGTTATTAGAATATTTGTAGCGATTTCTACAATAACTGCACAAGTGTCATTATTAGAATGAAGAATTTGCAGCATAACATTAAACATTGGTTTCAAAGTAGTTGCCACCACATGAAAAATTGAAAATATGGTGCTAGTTTACATGATACCAAGCACAACCCATTTGTAAATTTTTATAGGCAGGAAGCTACTTTGAAATCAATGTCTAGGTTCATGCTGCAAATTCTTCACAGAATAATTTGCGCGAAGGAAAGGTTATATAGGCTTCAAATTTGTAGCAATTTCATGATAAACCACTACTAAGTAGTAAACTTTTTGCATCGTGTAGCAGTTTGTAGGAGAAACCATTACAAATATTTAGACTCTTTGAATTCTGTAATAGTTTCTTCCTATAAACTACCACAACCTTCATGCCACATAGCACCAAGCCGACGCCACTTTTGTGGCAGTTACCTTTCATGAAACCACTACAAGTTTGGTGCTAGTTTGGCATGAAAGTTTATAGCAGTAATTTTTATTACATTTGCTACAAAGTTTGTTCTCTAACCAACACGCATCTTAGCGCAAGTAGTCCCATTGCAAATATGTAGCGGTTTCGATCAAAACCGCTACAAAATATGACTTTTGTTGTGGTTTTATTTAACCGCTACAAATTGATAGCTACGACAAGACAGTTTGTTTATAATACCACTTCAAGACATCACTTTATGGTCTATAAATACCTTACAAAATCACTTCACTTGTGATCAACAAAACATATACAACATCAAGAATCACATACGACAACAAATCAAACTCATTACCTTTGTCCTTAAGTGCACATAGAGATAAAATCAAATTATCACTTTGTAAAAGCCATTGTTGTTTAGCTTGAGTGCCAAGAGTGCAATCAATACTCAAGGGTCTTTAGTGTATCCCACAACAAATTTTCCCGTCAATCCAATTTGCACCCTATAAGATAGGTATAGGTGGGACGAATTAAGCCTAAAAGGAAAGTGTTGCCCACACCTTGAAGATGTTGTGCACTACTTTCTTTTTCATCTCTTCTTCTTATACCCCTCATTGATCCATCCCCTCTAACAATCTTTAGGCGTAATTTCGTGAATCCAAATGGCATCTTTGAGGGAGTAGACTACAAGTTTGTCATGTTAGAAATATTTGATGGCAACAACTTTCTAAGATGACACCAGTTTTACTTGTTAGAAGAAATGGATGGTTTGATCTAGGAACTTCACATAGGAGTCATCTTGAATTCACTTGATCAATGGCAAAGGAGAGTGATATGTATCCATTTGCCTTTGTTTATTGAATATAGTTATAGATTCATGAGGTTTATTCATGATCTAGTTTATGCAATTATTTTTCCTTAGATTATGTGATGTATTGCTTGTGGAAATTAAACATGAAATTTTAATCATGATTAGAAAGTGATAAGAAGTATGATGTATTTTAAATTTATTAAATTGATAATTATCATGAGAAGTTATATGGTCAATTAGATGAATTGGTAATTGTCATGTTGTGTTCTAATTTTAATTAGAATGATTGATGAAAATTTATCATTGGTACTAATATCTACCTGTTGCGATAGTCAATCTATTCTTATAAAGGCTTATAGCTAAGTTTATTATGGAAAGTTACGACATTTTGGGCTAAGTCATAGCTATGTAAAAGATTTAATTTTGAATGGAGTAATTTTCATTAGTTATATAAGATATGAATTAAATCTTGAAAATCCTTTGACTTAAGGTCTGACAAGGAATTTGGTGTTAAGAACATCAAAAATGAATTGAAGTCCTAGAAATTTTGATCAACAATAGTGGAAACCCAACTCACACTTGACCATCATATCAAGTCTTGAGTTCAATGATAAAAGTACCTTATTAAAGTTATTGCATGCACTTGATTTTTAATACATCCCAGGTTGGAAAATACCTGGTAACCATAAGACAAGAACAGGTAGGTTAAGCCTTAAATTGGCTCTTAATGGACCTATAAGCATATATTTGCTGGAGTATTTATCATGGTGATGCTTTTGACGGAGTCTACCTATATGAGAATGAAGTGAGGTAGCTTTTAAGAGCTCAAGGGCTTGACTCTGAAAAGTTCTCATGAAAAGGATACGAACACAAGGTCACGAATAAATGTGTCAGGCATACAATGGCCTGAGATCCCATTCATAATTCATGTACACCTGTTCATATAGGATAATTGCTTCAAAGCTTAGTCTACCATATTATTTCGGATAGGTGAAACCATGTCTTATTAAGGTATTTCAAATCCTTAAGATACGTTTACTGATAACATGAGATTTCTGAAGTGATTAGAGTTTGTTATCATTTTAAAATTGTGGGGGATTGTTGGAATATTTTAAAATGAAGAGATGTGTTTGTTAAAAAGTCATGTCCTTACAAGTTAAGGAATTTATGTGAAGATTTGAGTAAGGAGTTATAACATTAAAAGTCACTAAGGTCATGTCCTTTTAGTTTCTAAAGACACTAACGAAAATGTGTGGTAACTACTACTTGGTAGAAGGTTATGTTGGTTTTTAAGAAAACCCTATATACTATAAAGGTGTAACTCTTCCATTATTTTAAAATAAACATTAATTGATTATTGAAGTTGTGTTGGTTCATGAAGGTTTATAAATCTAACATATAACTGACTTTTAATTGAAGAGGTGTTAATTCAAGAGGCATCATTTCATGACATCACTTCATGGTCTATAAATCTGTACATGATCACTTCATTTGTAATCAATGGAACATATACAACATCAGAAATCACACATCAATAAAAGATCAAACTTATTACCTTTGTCTTTAAATGCATATAAAGATAAAATCAAATTATCACTTTGTAAAAGACATTGTTGTTTAGGCTTGAGTGTCAGGAGTGTAATCCATACTCAAGGGTCTTTATTATATTCTACAGGAAATTCTCTTATCAATCCAACTTGCACCCTATGAGAAAGGTATAGATGGGAACAAATACGCCTAAAGAAAAGTGTTGCTCATGCCTTGAAGAACAATGCACTACTTTCTTCTCTATCTTTTCTTCTTATACTCCTCAGAGATCCTACCCCTCTAGCAAAGATATGGAGTGAACAAGAATTTTTCTTTTTCAAAAAAACAACTTGTGACAAATAAAGACTATATAATAATCTCCACATATTAAAAATAGATTGGCCAACATTTACAGTGTGGTGCATTTGGTCATAAAGGAGTAAGAGGGTTGACAAAAAAATACAATTATTTAATCTTAATTCATCTACTAAAGGTGAGTGATAGAAATTTAGGATTTGAACTCTTCTAATATTTAATATAAAAAAAAAACGAGGAATTGAAA
The DNA here is from genome assembly GCA_037074495.1 of Acacia confusa. NCBI lineage: Eukaryota > Viridiplantae > Streptophyta > Magnoliopsida > Fabales > Fabaceae > Acacia > Acacia confusa. The sequence continues at coordinate 35,895,586 of CM073502.1, read as the reverse complement.
TTTCCCGAATTTTGGTCTGGTTATAGATGTAAAGTCAAAAAAAGAATAGTAGGCATCGTGGATTCATGCATGTATCAACTATACGAGATAAAGCTATGACAAGGACAAAGTTATTGCACAAATTAAAAGTACATTCTCCAAAATGATCGATTGCCATTTTTTCTTTAAAGTCAACTATAATTGTGAGTCTGATTAATCATCATGATATATGCTTTTAAAGAAATCTCCTATTAGTACCAGCTTTATTTCATGCATGACATATATAGTTGACAATTCGCTATTTTTTTCAAGAGTGAATTGAAGGATGATATTTTGAGTGCTAGAGGTTTTGGTGAGAAATGTATGAAAATTACTTCTTTTATTTTTATCCGTTTACATTTTTATATACTACCTCCAGTCTTTAATTTAGTATATAAGATCTTGTTCATAGTGTAATTTGCACTACGAAAAAGATCTTATATTAAGGTTTGGAGGTAGTATTATCTTGCTAAATATATCATATCACTAAATAAATTGAAGCTATTAGATCACGGAGGGAATATATAAAAAATTTAATCTAATAATTTTATGCCTTTTCTGGATCATGGGAGAGGATTCAAACTCCAATAATTACTCTTCTGGTCATATTAATAAGGTAGAAAGAGAAGAATTTTTTTTATCCTATTTATAAAGCACCATATAAAGTTTTTATGTCAGTGTACTATTTTTCTTTTCATTTATTATTTTATTGACTTTGATTTCATGGGGTATAATGTAACTAAAAAGGGATAAAACTGAAAAGTTATTGAATTTTAAGGTAGAGTTAATGGAATTTAAGTTTTTCGTTTGTCTATGTGAAATATGCTAGAAATTAAGTAGAAGTATCTTAAAAATATTATCAAATGAGTAATTAACTACACTAATGACATTGAATATGTAGCCATTAGAAATAAGGCGACAAATTAAATTGGAAGTGAGATAGTGAGATTAGGTTGCGTCGGTGTAATGAAATAGTATTCAACCCATTAAAGAGAGGAAATAGCTCAACTTTTGAGGGTAGCCATTGGCTCTCATATTTAACTAGGTTCCTCACATTCAACGTCATCAAGCTATTAATTAATGTGGAAGAAATAAAGAAAAGAAAGCTTAGCTACCCTCCACTACTAATTAGCTTCTTCCTCTAAAGATAACTCTTGAAGGAATCAGCACCACTTTGTTGGGTTGGTATTATGCCATAAATAGTTTGGTTCAGCACCAAAAGGGGTTGATATTTCTTAATGTTATTACCACTTTATAAAAAGGTTTCAAATATATATATTTATATTCCAACGGATATATGTATATATGATGTGATAATATGTGTTAGAATCAACTGAGTTTAGAGAAAGAGAAAACTGAAGGAACCCAGGAAGAAGAACAAGAGGCACACAAAGAACAATCAGAAGAGATCAAGAAGCAGAATATACTAGATATGAAACTTTAAGAGTGGGTTTGTATTTAATAAGTGGACCTAAATGAATGCAAAATCTATAGTAATAACAACGCCCATAACATTGTACTCCACTAGACCTATTTGTAGGATTGAGAAAATATATATTTTTTATCCTATTTATAAGGTACCTCATTAATTTTTTATGTGAATATACAGTTTTTACATCTGATTATTTATAATTGAGTTGACTTTTTCTCATATATATATTAAATAAGGATAAAGTTAAAAAGTTATTGAAGTTGAAGGCAAAATCAATGGAGTTTAAGGTTCTCCTTGGTTTAGAGCATGGTTATTAGAACTGGACCGGACCGGTCGATTCTGACCGGAAACCGGCGAACCAGACCTGGAACCGGTCCGATCCAGATCAGAAACCGAGGTTACGATCTTGAACCGGGACTGAACCGGTAAACCCAGTGTGACCCGATTGAACTGGTCTTAACCCGTCAGTTGACCCGGTCGAACCGTTGGAATATAGTTTTTTAAAAAAAAAATCAATATTTTTTTATGATGAATATTTTGTTATTACATTACAAATTCAGGTGTTATTGGATGGTATATGATACTTTGATATCAATTTGTAAAGAAAATTGTAAAGAGTAGTTGACAAATATATAATTATTTGGCTAGTGATTTAAAGTCTTGAAATAATATATTGTATTTGGAATTATGGATTGTGTGATAAGAAATTAAATTATTTATCAATTTTTTATTCCTCACCGGTCTGGTCCTGGGTTGACTCCGGTCTGACCCACTGACCCTTGACCCAATACCCAGGCCGGTTCACTGACCGGTCTGGGTTTAATTACCTTGGTTTAGAGAGAAATTTGTTTTTGTCATTAATATAAGTCACCTTGTCATTAAATTTATCATATAAATGTACACTTTTACCCCTATTTTATTGTTATTAGATTTCTTAGTTATTTCTAGTTCATTCATATTAAATGAGGACAAATTTAAAAAGTTATAACATTTTAAAATGGTTCAAGGATTTTTTATTTTGATGAAATATGTTAGAAGTGCCCTATATATAAATAAGACTATATATATGAGCGGAGTATATATAGAATGAAGCTTGTGGAAGAAATTAAACCTGAAAAGTTCTCATATATACCATAAGAGAATTTAAGCATCTTGTGGATCATGTGGAATATATGAGAAGAGTAGAAGTTTGACTGCTTAACCTAACAGGGTCACTTTACTTGGTTTTAAAGGACTTTATGTATTGCCTTCAGACACACAAGAGAGTAGCATTATTAATTGAGAATAATGACAAGCTTTAATAAAGGGATTGTGAAAGACTACTATATTCCTTGGTTTGACTTGTATGGAGATGTGACCCCTCATATGATGAGTACAGAAGCACAAAATATATGGGTGACCAGTAGAGTACACATTCTTTTTTCCTTATCACTTTACTTGGTTTCAAACATCTTTAAGTGTTCCATTTCACACCTTTCATTAATTAATAAATATTAATATTCACATGCAACCTTTGATAAAGGTGTTATATATTTAGTGACTTGTCTGAGTTGAACACTAATTTTGGGGATCACCACCTTCAGCCCCATGACCAATGCTCCATAATCAACAGTTTTTGTTTCTTCTCAAATAATATGCGTCAGGCCTTGTAAAACGGATTGAGTCCTCTGACTTGTTTAATTAATCCATTAATTTGATTTTTTTTTTATGCTACATTTTCACGTTTCTTTTTGTAGGATTGGACAAATCTAAATCTTACTTCTTTAATTTGATTTAAACAAGCCAATTTACGGTTCAGGTTAGTCATCCAATTCAACCGATAATTAACATAGTTTTTTTTTAATTTAAATTTAAATTATTTCAAGTGTGATTGGTAGCTTTTTTTTATATAAAAAAAAGTTTTTGAATGGTTTGACACCAATTTCCTACCAAGGTCAGGGCACAGCCCCGGGCTCTATGAGCACTTACTGAGTATTTACGAGATCGCCTACCAAGGTCAAGGCACAGCCCCGGGCTCTATGAGCACTTACTGAGTATTTACGAGATCGCCTACCAAAGGAGTTCCAGCGACAGCAGAGGAGATCGAACCCACGACCTAAGGGCCTAGTTCTAAATCCCTTACAATCTGTGTCAACTCTCATTGGCTGATTGGTAGCTAAATGGGATAGAGAACTCTATCCCAAAACTAGTTATATATTGAGGTGAAAAAAAACCAATCCACTTATAAATACCAATTGATGGACATCTAGGTGGAATGAGGATTTATAAAGCAACTTAAATACCAATTGATTGATAACTAAGTGGGGTGGGAATTTATGAAGCAATGAACTAATGGTTTCATATTATAATAAGGAAAGAACTCATGGCCTCTCACTTCACCTATAGAAAAACTTTCTTGTCATTCGTGAACAAAGCCATTCTTAGCAATTAAGAACTTGACGCATGCATATATGACAGAATAATAGTTTTTTTTTTTGGGTACAAAGAGGGCTAAGCTCAACAGTAGAAAGTTGTTGATCAGAAGTGGAGAAAAGAAGGCCCCATGGGCACACAGGCAATGGGCTATCATCGATTTGATTAGTCAAACCTGGTCCATATTCTAGTCTAAGTTTCAAAAATATTTTGTTTTGGGTTTATAATTAATTTTGACATGTATAATGTTTAGATATTTAAAATATATATACGGTTACGTTCCAAAATCAACTATGAAATTGAAATCATGGTTATCTCATAAATTATCAAATACCCCTTTAGTATAGTAGATAACACAATACAACAAGAAAAGTGTGCTTAAACAAAAAATGAGAGAGGTTCTTTAAGACAAAATTAAACTCAAAATTCACGTAGTGCACTAAATCAATTTCCATAGATTAAAGAGTATGATTGAAATATAAAAAATTGAAGCCTATGTGAAGCCAGATTAATGCTTTGAGGGAGGGGGAAAATAAATTTTATAAACAAAAAAAAAAAGGAAAGACAGATTGTGACTAAAACGTGAGCCAATTAATTACAATTTAGAACCAAAATGTCCTTGTTGCCAGATTATTGTTTTCCATTTAAGCGTGATCCAACGTTGATTTAATTTATAATTTTCCCAGCAAGTTGTTATCTTGACCCAATTCAACTTATTAATACAAATGTCTCACGCAAAATCAAACAAAGCTCACAGCATGTCTCACGCAGCGTACCAAGAAAGCTACCTGGTATGAGCTAACGTGACACAGGGCAGGAGCTAACGTTTCTTCATATAATTTCATTTTGATTTTGATCAAAAAAATAATTTCATTTATATATTGAATATATATATTATTCTTTAAAATTTATAGCTCAACTAATATATTAAATAATTGCAACTAAATGTATACTTACTACCATTGAGTTGGAAATTAAAATAATTAGATAATATATAAGTTTTTCTCTGAAATTTATAATTTTTAATTCAAATATTTATGCCTTATATATTAAATTGTCTTATGAATCACAGATACGCTAATTATATCATAAATGTTTAGATGATTTGTAAATATCAAAATTTGATTTGTAAATTGTTTGTGGAGACTCATAAATAGTAATGATTTTTTTAAGTTATTAAATATCAAAGTAATAGTAATTTAATAAAATTTTATCAAACTAAAAATAACATTAACTACTTATCTGCAATGCATCAAGTGACGATGATTCAATAATCGGTTAGTCAAAATGGTATTTTTCATCTTTCAAATAGTTAAAATATAACATTACTTAATATCTTCTTCCACATTGGTTACAAAAACAACACTACCTCTTTGACATTTATTAGTGTTTTAGGAAACTAAGTTGGTAATTAAGTACTTATTTATAATTTTTGGGGTCTTATTTATATTCTTTTTCCGGTCTATTAACAGTCACACAATTTGTAAATAAGAAGACGGTTCTGCACTTTTTTCTAAACACTAAGGGACAATATTGCGCACCAACTTTAAGTCTAACAAAAAATTCAGGATAAAATGCACCTTAACCCTATTTTACTACAATACTCACATTTATAATTATACTCTTCCACGAACACTTCACATTTAGTGTAAAATTATAAAAATTATTAATATTTTCTTTAAAAGAGTGACAAGTTAAGCCAACATGAGTACCACCTTTTGGGAAGTGAAGGTATATTCCTCCATCTTCAACCCATCTCATTCATAAGATTCTTTTTTTCTGTTTACCTTAAAGCCTCTTCGCAGATCTCAATGCTTCCATCCTTATCCAATTTTCTGCTTTGTCTTTTTTATGATGGATTTTGTGAGTATGCGTGTACAAGGTTGCCTGGGTGTTTCGTCTGAGGAGAACATGCAACGTGAGTCTTATCTCGTTAAGTGTAGTTTTTTCAATATATATAATTTTTCGTTTTATTAACACCACAAAAAAAAAAAATTTAAAATATCAATTGTCATTTTGGTCCTTACTATAAGTTTATTTAAACTAATTTTTACATACCAAAAAATGATAGTTAATTACTCTTTCTGATCTTTATTATAAGATACCAATTATCAAGTGTATTTAGTCTTTTTTATAAGGCACTTGTTTATTTTCAATGAGCATTAATTGTTTTTTTCTCCATTCATACCTATAATTAATAGTGGTAGTGGGTGAGACTAATGATAATATAATATTAGAATTTAGTACAATTAGTAGCAATAATATTAAAAATTACTTAAATTTTAAGATAATTTTATTGATTTTAAGTGTTTTTATGGTTTATAAGAATTATTAGTTGGTGTTTTATAATAAAAACCAGTAAGAGCTAGTAAGCCTAATTAAGTCACGCCTTCTATGCTTGTGGGTTTAGGGTTCTCTTCTAGGGTTTTGTTGAAGCGGCATCTTCGTTTAGTGTCTCTTCACGATATGAGCGTAATTGGTAACAGCGGCTAGGAAATTTTGCTGGTTCTTGGTTGGGGTTTCATCTAGGTGAGGAGAGGAAGGTGATTGGTAAGGGTGAAAATAGTATATTGGGGTTGGCTTTTCGGTGAGATGGAACAACGGTTTATAGATTGTGTGGGTTATTTTGTTTGTGTTGGATTCTGACTTATTTCTGTCAAGAACACTATTTTCCTGGTGTTTGTTCTCAAACTCCATTGTTAAGTAATTCTTCAAGTATAACCTTATTAAGATTTTTCCATCTCTTAATATACAAATCATTCTTACCACTCCCATATATGATAATAAAATAAAGGAAAAATCGGTGAACAATAATTAGTAATCCTCTAATTGAACTGATATTTAGAAGCAAATTTTTGTCTACAAAGACTTATAATAAGCACAGGAGTATCACCCCTTCATATTCATATTATGACACATTAAAAAGAAATGAATGATCATTATTATAAATTATTAAATGAATTTGCATATTTTTAAAATTTTCCTGTTGCAATATTTTTTGCTTTATCAAAAGGTAATTCATAATGTTAAATATCAAAAAAAATTTATTTTTAAATAAACTTAATAACTTAACTAATTCTTTTGATTTTGATGGGGTTAGAAGCGTCATATTATAATAACAACAGGAATTCCTCCCAAAAAAAAAAAAATCCCACGTGATGCGCATGTACTGAAGGTATATAACAAATTAAAACACAATTAGACCTAACCTCGGGGGCAAAAAAGACTTGGAAGTTGGAATCTCTTCAAAAGTAAACTTTGCATAGAAAAACCCAAAATAATTTTGTGATGAACACGAAATGTTGTGGTATCCATCAGCAGATGATGACAATGGAAACTTTTGAAAGTAAGAAATTAATTTAAAACGCATTTAGACCTAACCTCGGGGGCAAAAAAGACCTGGAAGTTTGGAACCTCTTCAAAGGTAAACTTTGCATAGAAAAACCCAAAATAGTTTTGTAATGAACACGAGATATTGTGATATCCATCAGCACTTGATGAAGATGGAAACTTTTGAAAGTAACAGATTAATTTAAAACACATTTGCTGACCTAACCTCGGGGGTAAAAAGGAAATGGAATCTCTTCAAAAGTAAACTTTGCATAGAAAAAACCCACAATAATTTTGTAACGACCACGAAATGTTGCGATATCCATCAGCACATGATGACGGATGGAAACTATTGAAAGTAACAATTTAAAAAACATTTAGAGCTAACCTCGGGGCAAAAAAGACTTGAAACCTCTTCAAAAGTAAACTTTGCATAGAAAAAGCCAAAAATAATTTCGTAAAGAACACGAAAGGTTGTGATATCCATCTACAATAAAAACTTCTTTTTTAATATAATAAAATAAAATAAGTATGTGAAAGAAATTTTATCTCAACTTACGTAAATGTGTTTTTTCAACACCAATTTAAACTCAGCCACGGTGGAAACTTTTGTAACTACCAAATAGGATTTTTTTTTTTCTTTTTTTTGGCGGGTCGTTGCTTCCAAACAGGCCAAAATTTAATGATGGCATACAAAATCAAAAATTTGATAATAATTAAAAATTATTTATTATTATATTTAACTGTGGACGAAAATATACAATTTTACTGTTAATTCAATTTTTAAGAATTAATTAAAACATTTATGTAACATTTATGTTGCTGATAGAACACGTTCATTCATTTATTGAAAATTGTAATTTTCGAATTGCAAAATTTCTGGTGCTTACGGAGTATGAATTCATCAATGTTCCTTATCATAAAATTATAAAAAATAATGAAGAAGAAGAGCTCATAACATTTTTTATGACAAGTTTTATTATAAATTTAAAATTATAATTGGAGATGGGCTTCTTTAATTTCTTTCTCTCTCACTATTTTTTTTCCTTGACGAAAGTTCTCACTTTCATTTTGAATATGTTGTTGATCATGAATTACTTTGAAATTTTTTAAATAATTACAAAAAAATAAAAAATAAAAGAGCTGATTTAAGCTTTCACGTACGTCTTTCTGATCTTATTCAAATGGCCGCTGCTATTTCAGCTGTTGGATGAAGGGTTAATGTTCCAACGATCAATTACAAATTAAAAATGCACAGGCTACTTAAATAATTAAAATCTCCAAATCAATATTACTCCTTGCTCACATATCTTTCGAACTGTTTTATGATTGAAAATCATAACTTGAGGGTTCACATTTTTCGGTTCCTTAGAATTTGTAAGCAATCACTTTCAATTTATTTTACTTTTGCTGATGTCGGTAGTTCTTGAAATGAAACCTTCTTTTACGAATTTTAAAAAGATTGGCTCAGAGGTATTTTTCTCACTCTTCATAGAGATATATGGTCTCATGTATCTAGTTTATCAAATGACATGTCTTTTGCATACTTTATGAAAGAAAAGGAATCAAGCACTGCAACATAGTATGCAAAAGAGAAACTTCATTCACTCTTCATAAAGAAGATCAAGCAATCTGTTAACTTTCAAAATTTGACACTATCTAGTTATTCAAACCAAGAAAATGTTACCAAAACAAATCTTCTTATTGCTTCTTTTATGTCTTTGCAGAATGAAGGACATGGCATTATTCTTCGCAAGTACGAGAGAAGTCATGAAAGCAATTTAGTCATGGATTTATATGTCATAATGGTTCTTTCATCAAAGAATTTCTCCCCCTGAAATCAAATAGTACCAAGGGCCACCTTTCTCTACGAATATTATCGTGCTACACTCTTTTAGATCCATAACATAGGCTTTCTACATTAGATTCTACATTATCTTTAACTACTCACTATGTGGATAAATGCTTCCTCAAACTTTCTTCAAATCCTTCATTAAACAGTAATACTACTTGGCAGGAAATCTTGATATAACTTTTTAATTTATTTTTCTTTTATTATTAGTTTTAGGGTTATTCCAAAATGTCTATCTCTTATGATTTTGTAAGGTGTCATTTAAATAGTTTATCCCAATGTAACTTGTACAATTTGATTGCTTGAACTTTATTTTGTCTTTACCTTATATCTTCTCGTTACGATGTATGATATTTTTATTGTACATATCACTGACAATTGATACTTCACTCTAAATTATGTGTTTTTAACTAGTCCCCACTTGCCAATTAAAAACAGAAAAAAGTACTAAATATTTACAAAATTAAGTGATTTCCGAAAATACCCTTAATACCTACATTAAATTTCAACATCATATTAATTTTTACTCTCTCTTGTTGCCCATATTATTAAATATGGCCTTATATAAAAAATACTATTTAATACTCATTGAAGTGTCTTGTAAAATGGACCAAAATTACCCTCTACAATACATCTTATAAAATGGAAGGGAGGGAGTATGTATTTATTACCAAGTATATTCAAATAATAAGGCAAAAATCTGTTTTTTTTATGTACTGTAGTAGATAATGATATTGATTAAAATAATTATTATTCTTGTTAATTAGTCTGCTTTTTCTTTGCATTTCTACTGTATCGTTCTGAAGTATTGAGATCAAATTTTAATATTACATATTAAATATAACAAATAAGATGGTTAAGTTGCATCAATACCTTAAAATATTTTTCTATTGCCCCAATGTCATAAAATAATTTTTTATGCATCCATATTTTTGGAAAAATTATAATATAGGATCTAAGGAAAATAATATTTATTAAGAATGACCATAAAAATGGCAATTATTTTAAAGAATCAGAAATTTATATTAAAATAGAAAGGCTAAATTGTCCCTATGTTATCTCCAAATTCCATTGTTTATTCCATTGAAAAAGAACGCGGTTATTTGAATTGATGTCTATTTGTCATTATTCATCAATCACTTCAAATATTTATGGTCTTTCAAAATAATTACCATTTTTATAGTCTTTCTTAATAAATATTATTTTTATTAGGTCCTTTATTATAATTTTCTCTATATTTTTCAATAACATTTGGTATCCTAAAATAATTTTTTATACAATTTTATCTTTAAAGTATTTTTGTAGTAGTAATGAGCACCCTATATTGAGGATATTGAATATTACTAAAAAAAATATTTTAGAATGCTGAATGTATTAAAAATTACTTTAGAATACTAAGTGACACTAATAAAAATATATGTTATATGGTACTAAATATACTACAAATTACTTTTGCAATAGAAGGCTCTAATGTTGAGATTGAATGATCACATTGAAGCACAAGAGAAATACTCTTAATATTATTGATCCTCAAAAATAAAAGAGAGTTCAACGAGGACTTTATATAGGTAAACTAATAAGCTAATCCTAACCCTAAAATTAATCATAATCCAATCAAATCAAATCATAATATCTTAATAAAAATGTATTCCTAAAATATAATATTCATATCTAATATAATAAATACTAAACGATATCTCTAATAATAATACTTAATTAATATTTCTAAGCTTAATATTCTCAATACTCCACCTCAAGTTGGAAGTAGCACAGCTTGCACATGTAGTAACTGATCTGTAATAAGATAATGATCTATAGCCTAGAACTCAAACAACAAAGACTAAGGTAATAATCCACCAACTTCACCAGGAGCTCGAACAACAAAAAGTACCAAACTAGAGTAAAAGCTGCGACAAACAATCTCACAAAGGACTCAATCAACAAAGAACGTGACGAACACCAAACGGTCTCACCAAGATCCAAACAATAGTCCAAATGTCTCACCAGAGACAAATATCAAACAAAACACCTCAACTGAGGTAAAGAAACGAACAGGTCACACAAGGACCCCAAATAGCAAATAATTACCAGACACCTCATCAGAAGCAAAGAATGCACAGGCCACATAAGAACCACCAAACAACAAATAATTGTCAAACACCTCACCGGAGGCAAAGAACGAATAGGTCACACAAGGATCACCAAACAACAAATAAATTGCAAACATCTTACCAGAGACAAAGAATAAATAGGTCACACAATTAGGATCACCACAAATAGGTCACATAAGGACCACCAAATAGAAACCCTAATTGTCAAACACCTCACTGGAGGCAAAGAATGAATAGGTTACACAAGGACCACCACAACTAGGTAACATAAGGATTACCAAACAGAAACCATAACTCTTTCACTCTCTCTCTATCACTATTGCCGGAAAATTGAACTCAAATCAAGAGAGAGGATCAGAACCCTTAGAGCTCTGATACCATGTTGAGATTGAATGATCACATTGAAGTACAAAAGAAATACTCTTAATATTATCTATTCTTATGAATAAAAGAAAGTACAGTGAGGACTTTATATAGGAAAACTAATAAGTTAATCCTAACCCTAAAATCAATCATAATTCAATCAAATCAAATCATAATATCTTAATAAAGATGTATTCTTAAAATATAATATTCATATATAATATAACAAATACTAATTGATATCCCTAATAATAATACTTAATTAATATTTCTAAACTTGAATACTGACTGACACTAAAAATATACTTTATATGATACTAAATACACTATAAATTACTATCTCAATAGAAAGCCTCGAGAACAACTTAATCTTGTAAAAAAAAATAGGGTAAAGGAGCAATTTTACACATGGGCTTTTCCCCCTAGAGCATCCAGCACCACATTCTTTTTTCTGGACCAAAAATACATATGTGGTTACGTTTTATGAGCAAAAATACCATGGGCCGTCAGTTGACCAGACGTTGACCGTTAATTTGGATGGAGTGAACAATAACCATAGTGAAATTACCCTTTTGCCCTTAGTTTTAAATAATAAAAAAAAACTAAAATAACCCCTCCCCGCTGGTAGGCCCCACCACCGGCCTCGCCACCGTCGACCACCACCGAAGACCTGCGGCCACCTTCGGCGGCCTCCCCTTAGTTTTAAATAATTAAAACTAAAACTAAATTAACCATTCCCCTGCCGATAGGCCCTACCACCAGCCACACCACCGCCGACTGGCACCGGCTGCGTATTTTAGTTTATTATCTTTTTTTAATTATTTAAAACTAAGGGGAGGCCGCCGCCGACCGACGTGGGGAGGGTAGCCACCAGCGGAGGTGTGGCCGGTGGTGGAGCCCACCAGCGGGGGAGGGGTTATTTTAGGTTTCTTTTTTATTATTTAAAACTAAGGGGTGGTCACCGGAGGTGGCCGCCGGTGGGGAGAGCGGCTACTGACGATGGTGTGGCCGGTGGTGGGGCTCACCGGTAGGGGAGGGGTTATTTTAGTTTTTTTTAATTATTTAAAACTTAAGGCAAAAGGGTAATTTCACCATAGTTACTGTTCACTCCGACCAAGTTAATGGTCAACATCTGGTCAACTAACAGCCTATGGTATTTTGTACTCCTAAAACATAACCACGTATGTAGTTTTGGTCCAAAAAAAAGCACGTGGTGCTGGGTGCTCATAGGAGAAAAGCCCATGTGTAAAATTGCTCATTCACCCAAAAAAAAAAAAGGCAAACGATAAAGGAAGTTATTCAGCGCTTATAAAAGGCCAAGTTTTGTTCAAACTTGGCACACAGCTACACCTCTCATAGAGCTTTTCCTTGGCTATAGGAAGATGGCTCCTTCTCTAAACACCAAAACACTCTCACTTTGCTCTCTCTTTTCTCTCCTTCTCTTTTTGGTATATAACACTCTCTCTCTCTCTCTCTCTCTCTCTCTCTCTCTCTACGCGCGAACACATGCACGCTTCACACTTTAAGCATATTCTTGTTTTTTGCATGCATCCACAAATTTTCCAATATATGCTTTGTGCTCGTTTTGTTTTCCTGTAGCATATACTTAATCTACAATATGCATACATCCACATATTGTAGATTGAGTTTTTTTTCCTCTTTTCTCTCTTTTTTTTTTTTCTTGTGAGAGCATGTCATATAAGTAGTGTCATAATACTAAAATCTACACATAATACACAATTTATAAGAGGTTGCCCTATCCATAAACAATGAATAATGCGATTCTTGTAACATTTTTTAAAACAAATCATGATTAAACGCCACATAGTTTATTACATATGAGAATACTCGTTGATCTTTTGTGTTATGTGTTCGTATACGTTAAATTACCCACTTTTAATTGAACTGCTTTTTGCAGCATGTGCATGGAAGCAGTGCAAGAGAGTTGAAGGTGGAGGAAGAGCTTCCAGAACAAAATGAACCCTCATACATCCATTATCCTTATTCACAAAAGGATCAAACAGAAACAGGTAAACCTTATATAACTGCATATGGTAATGACAAAAAGGTGAATGAGCCTTACTTTGATGGCTACCGTCACTCCCAAAACGGTAAGAAAGAAAAGAGTGAACCATACATAACTGCTTATGGTACAAGCAAAGGAGAGAATCAGCCTTATATAACTGCATATGGCGGTAATGACAAAAAGGGGAATAAGCCTTACTTTGGTGGCTACCGTCACTCCCAAAACGGTGAGCCATACATAACTGCTTATGGTACGAGCAAAAGAGTGAATCAACCTTATATAACTGGATACGCTAATGACAAAAAGTTGAATCAACCTTATATAACTGGATACACTAATGGAAAGAAGGTGAATCAACCTTATATAACTGGATACAGTAATGGCAAGAAGGTGAATCAGCCTTATATAACTGGATACACTAATGGCAAGAAAGTTTCACAAGGAGAGAATCCTAAAGAGTCTTTTGCAGCCATCAACAAAATAGATCATACGGAGGCATTCAAGACAGGCTTTTTCGCTTTGGATGATCTTCACTTAGGGAATAAAATGACCCTCGAATTCCCTATTGAAGAGTTTCCTCACTTCCTCACAAGGAAAGAAGATGACTCCATTCCTTTCTCCACATCACAACTTCCAAGTGTCCTTCAACTTCTTTCTGTTCCTCAAGATTCACCCATGGATCAAGCAATGAGAGGCACACTTGAACAATGTGAGCTTCAGCCCTTAACAGCAGAAAGAAAGGTCTGTGTTTCTTCCTTAGAGTCCATGATTGACTTCGTTCGCTCTGTTATTGGTTCTGATTCTCGGCTAGACATTCTCACAACCACCTTGCCTGCAACATCAAGAAGTGTCCCTTTACAAAGTCTGACTGTTCTGGAAATCTCCCCAGATTTCTATGCTCCTAAATGGGTAGCCTGCCATCCATTGCCTTATCCTTATGCTGTTTTCTACTGTCACTTCATAGGCTCAGGGACTAAGATCTTCAAGGTCAAATTGGGTTCTGAGAACGGAGAACAGATGGAAGCTGTTGGAGTTTGTCACTTGGACACATCTGAGTGGGACCCTGATCATATTATATTTAAGCAACTTGGATTCAAAGCAGGGGAAGCTCCCGTGTGCCATTTCTTTCCAGTGAAACATCTCATGTGGATTCCTCTTCCTTCAGAAGCAACCATGTGAAAGTGAGGCTATGTTGTGTCTTTGTTAAGTGTGTATCGAGTAATAAATTAACAAGGCTGGCTAGACTCAGTGTTGTACTATATGTAGTAGATCTCAGACGCCTTGCTTGTGTTGTTCATTATCACCTGTTGCTTTGTTGTGTTGTTTCTAAGTTATGGCCTTGAAGCTTCTCTTGTTGACTCATTTGTTTTTACTTCTTGTTGGTAAAATGAGCCTAGTTCAAATCAATAGACTTTCTTTTTTTTTTTACTTTGCTTTGATTGAACAAATAAACGCTATAGTGAAATATAAGAAAATTACATAAACAGGTAAAATGATTTAACCTTTTAGTTTGTATGTGTAAAGAGAAAAGGCAGAAGTAGATGCAAGTTATTTTAATAAAAATAAAATCTCTATTTAACCCACAAATAATTAATTTCACTAAAACACACAAGAAGAAGGGAAAAAAAACATTTAAAAGAATCACCCATCAACCATACCTTGATTGTTACAAAAACATGCACCAATCAAACTTACCTTGATGGCTGGTTCAAGAATGGCCAATAATGAAAATCTACCAAAGGCGTCAACCAACCCTTCCTTGGTGGTTGGTACAAAAATGATTAAGGAAAATCCCAAAAAGAGAAGAAAGAAAAAAAAAATCAATCAAGCTTGCTTTGTTGGCTGGTCAAAAACACTCGGCTATGTTTGGAGAGAAAAGTGAAGAAAAAAATAAGAGGGGAGAAAATACTAGAAAGGAAAACTTTCAAAAATGTTATAAAAAAAAACTATTTTTGAGAGTTCTTACTCCTAGTATTCTTTTTCTCTAATTTTCTTTTCATCCAAAGACATACAGTCAAGAAGAGAAACAAGCACAGACCTGGGTGATTCCAGACAAGTTTACCTTGAGGTGTCATAAAAAAACAGCCTAAGACAAGGAGGCAAAGGTGTTCAGGGTTATCCTAGGTGGTCAGTATGGAGAGAAAACTGATACTCTGGGCTTTTGCCACCTGGACACTTCCGACATGGGACACTAATCACATTCTATTCAAGCAGCTTGGAATGAAGCCACCAGAGGAGGATGGTTCAGTATGCCAGTGCCTCCAAAGGACACCATGTAAGAACGGACAAAAGGAAGCTTTGTTTGTTTCAAATATGTGTCTCTGACCACTAAGTACATGGATTGACTTGATGTAGGTTGTTTCAATTTAATCAATGGTTTCGTATTCGAACCTTGGTATACAGCCATTAATTTTGAAAATCCCAAAAACTCATTTTCTCCTCTCCTTTTCACCATTTTTGTTGTTCTTATAGGGTCCTCTCTTAAACCTCATGACTTGGAAGCTCAAACACATTCCACTTTGATTTGCAATTAAAAATATGACAGTTTCTATTGAGTTGGGCGCAACTTAGATCCTATTGAGAAAATTAATCATTTGGCTTCAAAACTCTTAGTTCTTAATTCAGTTATCACTCGGTACCTTAAGTTTGATACATTATAATTTGGTCCTTTTGAAGTTTCCTTTTCCAACCACTATTAAAAAAATGACATCTACACAAATTGCTTGAGCCATCACCTGAGCCTTCTCCTTAACCATCACCTGAACCATCTACTCTGTCAGCCTTCTCATGTCGGACGTCCCTGCTGGAGAGGTCCCGACCTCAAAGGTGGTGCTCCTACCATAGCCATGTTAGGCCTAGCACCTATCCCGAAACCCCTACAGTATCCAAAGTGCTCAGTTTGGCCCAAACCAGCTTTCAAGGGACAGTAGGATCCATAGACCCCTATGACTTCGGGGTCTGAGACTGGCGCAACTTTGTCTAATCCTGTACAATCCGCTCATGGCGCACGCATTTTATAAGACATTAATGAAACAATTGCATGAATGTAAATTAATTACATAATTAAATTATATCTTTTTTATGTATATCACTTACAATGGCTTCCTTTACTTGCTAAGAGGTAGGTGTGCCATTTTGGTGTCTGTTGGTGTATGTGTATAACTCCATTCATCTGGCGGTTCTCCTCCTGAGCCTTCCTCTCCTAAAAGAATTTATAAAATATCAACTTAGTTGTATTTAAAATAAAACAATTAATAATTTAAAGCTAAAAAATAATTTAACGGTAAAAAATATCAGCTCACTATAGGTGACAGCAAAAGTCTTGGATCTGGCCGTGTGTTGGATCCTCTGCTGCTCCCAGATCCTAGTGTTCCTCTAAGCAAGAGCCTACATAAGAGACGAAACATTCAAATACATGTACATGATAATTATAAAATTTGTAATTATTACAAAATATAATTAAGTAGAAATATACCAGGCCCTTTAGACTCCTCCTAAACTGGACAAAACTAGTCTAGTCATTTGGTGGGATGCCGTCTAGGGGGCTTACAATCAGTTGATCACAAGGAATCATCCCATCCTTATTCACCACGTGATAGAGACGATTCTTTCAATTCTTCCAGTCGTCCCCTATCTTCATCATTGTGTACCTCTTCCTGTTGTCATAGACTGCAAACTTCTTCTATATAAAAATTGAATTATTAATTATTTAATTATAACTATATAAATCTATACTATAATTAAATGCAATCAATTACCGTAACAACTTCTTCGCACGCTTTTCTCTTCATCATCTCCCTCAGAACATGCTTCCAAGTCCAGAAGTGAATGAGAAACCACAACCAATTCCCACCAAATTTGGTCAGCTAGTGGTTGAAGAGGTGACATGCGTTCTCGATCGGCTGGTTCGTTTGCTTATTCCATGGAACAATGACACATCGCCCATTAATCACATTCAAATCGACCATGTCCAGCTTTCTCGTGGTGATGTTCCCCTGCTCATCTACATAATTCACAACATTTTTTATTACATTTACCTACGCATTTAATAAACCATATGGAATTTAAATATTACATTTATTAAAAAAATATTAAACTTTACCTTCGACTTGCACATCAAATCCAGTCGATTGCGAAGATGACGGTTGGGGGTTCCCTTGCTCCTTAGCGATCTCCCCTTCCACCATCGCTTCATCTCATGTAAGGGGATGCCGAAGTCAAAGTCGTCCAAAGTGATCTCAACCTCCTCATAGGTAATGATAAGGTCACCTCCTTTACTTATGGGACTGCCTCTTGTGGGAACATTTGTTGAGGTGGGGTCTCCTACCGTGATCGCACGGGGACATTTCTACCCCTATGCTGCCCTCTAGTACTATTGTCACCTTATTGAGGCACTTTCCCTTACATCACTTCCTTTCCATTTCCTCTCCCTAAAGCCATCACTCATTAAAAACTATAATTAAACATTGCAAGACAACCCGTGAGAAAGGAATGTGCTTGTTGAGAGTGAAATGTGTGTGTTAACGTTGCTTTTAAACACTTCAGCTTTTATAGTTGTTTACCTAAAACCTCTATACAAACAGCTATAATATTCCTTGTTCATCGTGACACTTTGTAGTGGTCAAATAAACCGCTACAAATGTTAAGACTCTTTACATTATGTAGCAGTTTATGCCAAAACTGCTACAGATGTGAAAATTATTTGCATTATGTAGCGATTTAATCTATAACCACTACATATTTCATTGAGTTTGAAGAATAGCAACAAAAAACAATAGTTTTGTTTGAAAGCAGTTGCCACCCTTGATAAAATGTAAATGTCATGCTTGGTAACATTATGACACCAAACACAACCCATTTGCAAATTTTCAAGGGGACAGCTGCTTTTAAAGCATTGTCTCGTTTCTTGCTACTAATCCTTCACGGAATATAATTTCCATTGTGGGTACTTTTACATAGTCAAATTCGAGGAATTATATTGAATCATAACAAACTTAAAAATGGGCCGCAATGATTAATTTTTCCAATTCTATTTAAGAATTTTAGTAGGAAAATGATTAACCATCCCATGAAAGTCGGGTTGGGTTTTCTCCTTTTTCTCTCTTATTTTCCTCTTTGAATCTCATTTTACTTTTAAATAAAAAATTCAATTTAATTTATTATTACAAATATATATATATATATATATATATATATATATATAAATTTAAACTATTGAAATTTGATCTTTACGTATAGAAAAAATTAATAAAATCAATTAATAAAATATTATTATAAGATTTTATAAAATATTAAATAGAAACTACTATTATTTTTTATCTCATGGTTAAAATGTAAAATTGGGGGGTAGAGAGGGGGGGATCTCCTTCCTTAAGGTCTATTATTTCAAGGGGGAAAAGTCTCTCAATTCTTCACTACGGGGGAGAGAAGGGGAGGGGGGATCTCCTTCCTTAAAGGTCTATTATTTCAAGGGGGGAAAAGTCTCTAAATTCTTCACCGCAGGTGTGCCTGGTCTGTCAACACTCAACAGTGAATTCATACGCAAGTACAAGTCCTATATGTTAGACTTCTTAAGGTGTCTCATCAATGGCATCACATGTCCCCCCACTGGGAGCTGATTGTCTCAATATGATTATTAAAAATATATTTCATAAGAGAAATTTGGCAAAATAATGTTAATTTTGAAAAAATTTGTCAAAATCGGGTACTGTACAAACATATTGCCAAAGTATGGCAGTTTGTGATGCCACATGTGGCGCCACTGACCATGTGGCACCGCCACGTGTCACGCCACAAGTGGCGTCACACGTGGCGACACCACTTGTGGCGTGACCACGTGTCATGCCACATAAGTGGCTATATATATATAAAATTGTAGGGCGCTGAAAGCTGCCTCAGGGCAGCTTTAATAAAGTTGCCCTAAGGCAGCTGTATTTCAGAGCAGGGGGGATGCCCCCTGCTCTGAAATTTCAGATCATGTAGGGGCATGAATTTTTCACGCCCCTACAGTATTTTTTTATAAAAAAAACAAAAAAATCTTTTATATAAACGCGCTTAGAACCCACACTTCGAACGCACACACAAATTCACATACATATATATCAGTAGAAGCAGAAGGAGAAACAAGAGAAAATCAGTCTCAATAATTTTCATCTTCATCTACTTCTTGCACTTTCATTTGTTCTTTTAATCACATTGTGTTTCTTTATTTCTTTGTTTCATTGCTTATATACATTGTGTTTCTTCTTCTGATTAGTTGCAATTTGTGTTGTGGTTTGTTTTATTTGTAATTTTTTCTTCTTTTTCATTCTATAATATAAGAAAAAAAAAGAATCAGATTCGTGCAATTGTATATTATAATGGTTCTAAAAATATAGGTGCACACAGATTGACCTTTGAAGGTGAAAAACAAGCAATGTATATTGTTCGAAACATGTCATTTATAGATTTAAATGAAAAGATCCGTTGGAAGCTAAAGCTGCAAGAAGAGCAGGTAATATCTTCAATGATGGTTAGAGTTCCTATTGGAGACGACAAATATGACGATATTGAGATAGCCGATGATGAGGATTTGGAAATTTTTTTTGAAACGTTTGAGAAAAGTCCTACGAACAAATTTGCTAAGTTCTATGTGAATATTAAAACATCAGAGGAGGGTGTACCAATACCGTTTGATGGACTCCACCTTGGTAATGAGTCATATTATATGGCTTATTCCGGTACACGTCATCCAACACAATCTACCATTGCGCATGGAAAAGAAAGCAACTATCTGGTAAATGAACCAGACAACGAGGACGAGCAAGAGGAAGAAGATGAAGGCACATTATTGGCAAATAACGCTGATCAAAATGATAGTGATACAGATGATGAAGACCATGGTAATGTCATGCCATAACAGATTAGCATGTTACAATCATCAGGTTAGTTTCAGAACTGTATTACTTTATATTTTAATTTTTTTATTAGTTAACATGTTTTCACATAAACTGTATTATTTGTGAATTTGCAGATATTAAATCATTTTGGAGCCAGATTCCACATTATGAGGTTGTTCATGATGATTACCCGCATGAGGATGTACTGGATGTTGAAGGCTTGGGCCGGGAACTGTGGGCAAGAGGGGACGCGTTATATGCGAAACAAGAATTCGAGTCCAAGAGTGATGTCCAGGCCGCAATAAAACATTATTGCATGAAGGTGCATCATGAAGGACTGGTGGTTGAGAGTTCTACAACCATCTTCTCATGAGATGTCGAAATCATGAACAAGGTTGCCTTTGGAGAGTAAGAGCAATTAAGCCGAAGAATGACAATGCTTGGAAGGTGACTAAATGGGTTAGGAACCACAGTTGTGCGAGCACAACTCTCACCTAGGATCACACACAACTTGATTCTACAATAATATCTGAGGCTATAACCGGTACGATGCACAATTCCATTTATCTTAAAGTGAATTTATTGTTGTTTGTTAGTGAACATAAATAACATTCCTACTTTACAATTCTTGTGATTGGTTTTGCAGACATGGTCAAGGAAACACCTTCGGTACCTGTGGCCTTGATACAAGAAAGGGTAACTAAATTGTATGGATATCATATTTCTTACACAAAGGCATGGAAGGCAAAACAAAAGGCAGTAGCTAAGATTTACAATAATTGGGACGAGTCATATGCATTCCTGCCACGGTGAGTGCTCCTCCCAGTGGCCCCAATGTGTGGTAAACCACCTCATCTTGATGTTTCCGCCAATCAAGTGCTCTGGGCGGGGAGTCCGACCCATGTATTCCTGCATGACTGCTGCCCAGTTCCCATGCGTCCTACCGAAAACTACTCGACCCTCAATGGACAAACCTAAAACGGCCTCTACATCTTGTAGTGTAATAGTCATCTCACCAACTGGCATATGGAAGGTGTGAGTCTCCGGCCTCCACCTCTCAACCAAAGCAGAAATAAGGTCTTTGTAAATCTGCACCAACATAAAAGTATAGAACAAATATGTAATCATCTATTTCATCCGTATCATGTACAAACAACTAGATGCATATAATTAATTACATTAAGAATAAAACATACCGAGAGTCTCTTCATGCGGGCCACGTACCAAAAACTTGCGCGGAGAAGGTGTTGCTGCAACTGTTATGGGATGTCATCTGGGTCATGGACATCTCCCAACTCCTCTGAGGCTCGCCTCACCCTCAAGACATCATAATCTCCTTTGTTCCAAACAACTTGTGATCGGTGTGACCGTTGCACCTCCTCATTAAAAACTCCCCACTCTTTAGGACCGAGATGAATTGTGCGGTCGCGTTGATGAGCCATATAACTAACAAAAATTTACCCTCACACAACATATTATTAAGTAACTAATTATTTATTCTCTACAAAATAAATAAATAAATACAAATCAAAATTATATAATAATAACGAAAATTAATCAAACAATGAAAATTCATAATATATAATAGTAATAATAATAATTAGGAAAATTAATCAAAAATGAAAATTCATAATATATAATAATAATAATCAAAATAACATATATAATATAATGTAAAGAAAATTAATCACAAAATTAAAATTCATAATAGTTAATAATAATAATAAAATTAACAAAATTTATATAATAATAATAAAAATAAATTCAAAAAATTCAAAATTCTTCATAAATACAATTATTCAAAATTATATGATAATAAAACAATTAATAAAAAATGAAAACTCATAATATGTAATAATAATAATCAAAATAACATATATAATATAATCTAACAAAAATTAATCTAAACATTAAAATTCATAATATATTATAATAGTAAAAATAACAAAATTTATATAATAATAATTAAAATTCATAAAAAATCAAAATTCATAATATGTAAAATTATTCAAAATTATTTAATAATAACGAAAATTAATAAAAAAAATGAAAACTCATAATATATCAAAATAATAATCAAAATAACATATATAATATAATCTAACAAAAATTAATCTAAAAATTAAAATTCATAATATATTATAATAATAAAAATAACGAAATTTAAATAATAATAATTAAAATTCATAAAAAAATCAAAATTCATAATATGTAAAATTATTTAAATTTATTTAATAATAAAAAAATTAATAAAAAATTGAAAAATCATAATATATAATAATATTAATCAAAATAACATATATAATATAATCTAAAAAAATTAATCTAAACATTACAATTCATAGTATATTATAATAATAAAAATAAAAAATTTATACAATAATTATTAAACTTTATAAAAAATCAAAATTCATAATATTTAAAATTAATAAAAATTATTTAATAATAATGAAAATTAATAAGAAAAATGAAAACTAATAATATGTAATAATAATAATCAAAATAACATATATAATATAATCTAATGAAAATTAATCAAAAAAATTAAAATTTGTAATATATAATAATAATAACAACAACAACAAAATTTATATAATGATCATAAAGAAATAAAAAAAATAAAAATTCATAATAAGTAAAATTATTCAAAATTATTTATTAATAAAGAAAATAATATAATTCTAAGAACAAAAATTAATTTAAATATTAAAATTCATAACATATAATAAGAACAAAAATTATGAAAATTATATTATAATAATAAAAATTATTCAAAAAATACAAATTCATGTAAGTAAAATAAATCAAAATTAACTAATAAGAACAAAAATTAAAGGAAAAAATAAAATGCATAATTAATATATATATATATATATATATATATATATATATATATAAAATAAGTAAAATTCAATATAATTATATATATTTAATTATTATTTGTAATTTAATTTTCTCATCCTACTTTGGTGTTTTTCTCTAATGTACTATTAAATAATTTGAAAACTAAATCGATTAAAATGTCATTAATATCTCTATTAACCCAAATATACTATTTGCACAACATTTAATCGGTAAAAATATCCTATAATACAACAATCTTAAACTTCTTAAATTTAAAAAAAAAATTTAAATTTCTCAAACAAACAAAAAATAAATCTAAACTGTTTTAAATTTATTATTAATCATTCATTACATAAATACAGTTTTCTATTGTCAAAATTTACAACTTCTAAAAAATTCTAACTCTAACATTTTTTCTAACCAACACAATACTACCATCCTTGCAAAGACAAAAATATATACAAACATTTTATGCAGACAACTTGTTGAAAAGATTTTAGTTTAACTACCTAAATAAGCTTATACAATAAATAGCATACCTTAAAATAGCTTCCAAGAGTTGTATTCTCCTTCCCTTCTTTCTTCACACTATGCTCTCAAGCTCCCACAGAGAAAATGTGTGTGTGTGTGTGTCAAAAATTTTTGTGTGTTTAGTGTGTTTAAATAGGAGGAGAAAAATGATTTTTTTAAAAAAAAAATAAAGGCAAGGGCGTGCTCTGTGCCCCTGCTGTATGCTACAATTGCAACATTTTGTGATGCTGCAATTGCAGCAAAGGAAAAAAAATTACTATTTAAAAAAATCAAAAATTTCAGAGTAGGGGGCGTGCCCCTGCTCTGAAATTTGCTTCCTCGGGGTAGCTGCCCTGAGGCAGCAAATACAGCTACCTCAGGGCAACTTTTTTTTTTATAAAGAAAAGTTTTGGAAGGGTTCAACACCAGTCCCCTACTAAGGTCAGGGCACGGCCCCGGGCTTTATAAGCACTTACTGGGGACTTACAAGATCGCCTACCAAAGGAGTCCCAACGACGGCAAAGGGGATCGAACCCACGACCCAAGGGCCTAGTCCTAGATCGCCTACCTCAGGGCAACTTTATTAAAGCTGCCCTGAGGCAGCTTTTAGCGCCCTGCAATTTTATATATATATATATATATATATATATATATATATATATATATATATATATATATATAAGTAGCTGACGCCACTTACGTGGAGTGACACGTGGCGGCGCCACATGGTCAGTGGCCCACATGTGGCGGCATCTGACATGGTGCCACAAACTACTATACTTTGGCAATATATTTGTACAGTACCCACTTTTGACAATTTTTTTCAAAATTAACCTTATTTTGCCAAATTTCCCTATTTCATAATGTTGATTGGGATTGAAAAAATAATTTCAAGGTCCAGACTAATGCTAAAAAAAATACTTTAAGATACTGAATAGTACTAAAAAAATACTTTAGGGTATTGACTAGTACTGAAAAAATACTTTATGATCTTGGAAAAAAAAATTAGGATCTTAAAAAAATACTTCAGGGTACTGACTGGTATTGAAAAAATACCTAGTGAATCCTTAAAAAAAAAAAAAAGAGTAAACTGTGGTTTTTTTGTGCCAAAGCAAAAAAATAAAAAAAGTATCTCTCTAACTCTCTCTCTGTCAATGGTCTTGATTAGCTTCTGAGGGAAAATGATACTGAGACAATCCCCCCGGCTATCATCTTTCAGGTGATCTATAATTTCAAGTTAAAATAATCAAAACCAAAATCAAGTATATACTTATTTTTCGTGGTAGACCTTAAGATAAATATTTAGAGGGCCAAATGTATACTCATTAACCAATTAAAAATTTTTATATTAATTTTTAGATTAACAAAAAAAATTGGGGGTCAAAATTAAATTTTACATTGTATTAAATTTTTTTTAGAAAAAAAGTTCTAAACAATTCTTTTTGGAGGGGGCATGGCTTCCCCTTATCTCTAAGAAGATCTGTCCCTACTTATTTTCAATTTTTTTTAAGTACATTGGGACATTCTAATTTTTAACAACATTCATAGATTAGTCTCTTATCCCGATTATAAATTTATTGAAAGTATTGGCTTTGAATTTTGACTTTGAACTATCACAAAGATTCTTCCTTACTTTCAATAGTCACCTCACTTCTGATATTGTTTATTTTGAGACTTGTCACCTCTTACAGCTTTAAAACACATCAAGATAAGAGGTACTTAAACTTTTATATGACGTCCTTTGTTTTCCTCTCCAATCAATATGGGAATAACAAGTGGTGTATGTCTTACCTACTACATGATGTATGTTTTTTTTTTTTTTTTGATATAACATGATGTATGTATTTTACTAGGATGCTTTGTAGGTTATGCCTTTTCTTCATAGATGTATAATTATATTTTTTAAAAAAAAGTTGATATCAAAACAAAAATATTTTTTTTACTACTTACCTGCAATGCCACAAGTGACGATGATCCAATAATAGGTTAATATATAGTGAGTCAAAATGGTATTTTAATCTTTTACATAACAAAAAGAAATAGCATTGGTTCTTTGACATTTATTTAGTTGGTGTTATTTTTTATTAAGTACTTGGTTATAATCTTTTGTGGTCTTATACCTATGATTTTTTCTGTCAATTAAACGGCAATAAAAAAGACAATGCTGCGCACTTTTTTGGCAAAATCCCTCTTTTTTTATATAACAAAAATTTTAGGTTAGTTGGGTTTGGAGCTTACTAGAGTCAAGGCATGCCTCCGGTCTAAAAAAATATACTTACAAATCACTCACTAACAAGCGTATCACATCGGCAATGGGATTTTAACTTATGAATTTATAGGCTCTAAGCCAACACCTTGTCAACTGGATCAACCCAGTTTATTGGCTTGTCATAATGCCTCCAAACAATGAATAAAATAAAATGCACATTAACTCTATTTTTCTATAGGGTATAGATATAAATTTACCTATAAACTTTTATGTAATATACGTTAACACCATACATTTTTTTTACTGTGAAACTACCCAGCAACAATTAAAATTAGAACAAAAATGAAGAGTCCGTTAAAATAATCTAACATCAGTTATCCTTTGTTGTAGGGTCCATGTTATTTTTATGAAAGTACTGAAATACATACGCTTAAAAATGATAAAGGTGCGAAAATACTCATAAACTTTAATCCAAAATGTGTTAACTACTATATACGTCTCGAATGTGTAAAAATAATCATAAATTGTAAAATAGATATGAAAGTACAAAAATACCCTCAACTAAAAAAAACACACAGATACTTATACGTGGTGAATATATTTTATAAAAATTGATTTTATGCATTTGCTAGGTATTCTATTCAAGCTTAGAGCTTGCATCTAATTCTTTATATATTGTTACTTGGCCAAAGAATTTTGGAACTGGTTTAATCTAATGATTTGATTCATTTTTAAATTAAGTCAATCTTATATCTCAGCCACCTTAATCACTTTTTTCTCGGAAAAAAAATCATGTGTCCCTCCATAGTTATTTTCATATGGATTTATAATTTACATCTACATTTGATTTCTTAAAAATTTTAGAAAAAATTGAAATAGAAAAACTAGGTGTGTTAATTGTAAATTGATTTCTTAAGAAAATTTAGAGAATAATTGAAATAGAAAATTAAATAACATATACTATAATTGGCATAATATAAGTATCACGCCCAATTACTTGGAGTAGAGTGCCGACCAAAAAAAAATACCTGGGGTGGAGTGTATATTAAATATGGGTAAAAATAAAAAGTTATTAAGTTTTAAAATGAAATTAATAAATTTTAAGATTTAATCTTAATTCTGATTAAAAACAAGTTAGAAATGACTTATATATAAAAGTATCCAAATAGGAAACAATAATTTCTTTGTTAATTTAAATTTGACTCGTAAAATTCTACACTATGTTCATAACAGTATCATGGAATTTGAATGACTAGATAGATAGTTTTTTGGGAAAATTGATTTCAGGGCTCAAACTAGTAAAATAATTACAAAAAAGACTCAAGAAACATTCACATGCCTAGGGCCTTTTCTGGCATTTTTTCAAAAAAAAGTGTACGGATATAGTTGCTAATTGCTACTGATGTAGTTGTTAATTGCTACAGATGTAGTTGTTAAAATGTAGTTGTTAATTAGACTGATTTAGTTGTTAACGGAGATTAATATAGTTGTTAAACGCTACTGATATAGTTGCTAACGCTTTTTGAAAAAATGTCATTCTGGCATGTAAATGTTTCTTGGGCCTTTTTTGTAATTATTTTACTAGCTTGGGCCCTGAAATCAATTTTCCCTAGTTTTTTCAAGTTGGAGGTATTTTAGCACTTCCGTCTCAATTTGAAATGGTTATGAATATTTTTTAAACCGCCCAAAAACATATGATGTTTAACGTGAAAAAAACATTTTCTCATAGACAAGGCACTTGGCCTAATTGTTTCATAAAAGCCACTCCAGCTACAGTTTTAAAATAATTAACCATGATAAAAAGGAGTTTAACCACATTTTCAGACTCTATCATGGTTAATTAAGAAAACAACCTTCCTAAGTTTAACATACACCATGATAGGAAAAAATGATAGAATTAAAACAACAAAACTCTATCTTAGATGTAAAAGGATTTAACCTATCTTCAAATATCATTCCAAAATTCTCGATACTAACAAAACACCTTTTTCCACAATTTAATTAAGCATATATAACACATCGGGTTCAGGACACAATACACACCTATGAATCCACTACAGTAAATCTAAAGCTTTGGGCACAATTAATCAATATTTATCAGTCCTTAATAGAAGATATAGTTGACTTTAATTTTTTAAAGAGATTAAGGAAACTAAATAAATTACTTTAAAGTGTTTATATTTATCTTTTGGGTGAAGGTGTAAATTTAGCAATGAACAATTTCACTATGAGCACCCGTAAGACTTAACTATTTAGCTTTATATTTTTTTGGGTGAAGGTGCAAATTTACATTACGCAAATAGATACTGTAACGGTTCATTGCTCATATATATTTACCAAGCATTGTGATATATTGCTCTGGATATTTATTCAATATTGCTGCACTTTCTGCTATAAATGTGTTTGTACATATGTTGAAACATGTATTACATATATTGTGTTACTATGCATTGAGTTTCTCTCTCCCTTTACGCTTACTTTATATTATACTTATAATTCTGATTTTATCATTTGAAATTTAAGTTTATTCTTATATATTTCTATATCAATCAATTAGATATTTTTTTTTTTAATGACATGGAATGGCCAACAGCTACAGTGCACGTAATTTTGTGATTAGATTATCAAAAGTCATTTGAATAATTATTTTATATTTTTGATTGGATGACCAGAAGTCACATCACATTTATAATAGTTCTTTTGTAAAAGAATACTATCAATTCCAGTAAATAGGATGGCAAGAAAAATTTGTGATACTTTAATGATTTATTCTTTTACAAATATAAAGCCTTGAAGGCTAGAAGTTCGAACATCAAATGTAAAAAAGGAAGGAAAAAAAAAAGGCTGGTAACTTTCAAAGATCTTTTGCGGTCCTGGAGACTAAATTGATAGTGAAAGAATTTTGGTGGTTCAGAAGACCAAATTAATAATGTGCCATTAAAATGAAAGCACAAAACATATCTATGAGAATAATAGTGACTGTGACCATATTACAATTAAAAAAATGACAATTGAAAGTGAATAATATTATGTCTTGCCTGATCATTGAAAAATAATGTCTTTATGGCCATCAAAATGATTATTAGATATTGGCAAAGATTACAAAATGGCAAGAAGCCACATAGCCAACTATGTATCAATTTATTAAAAGTAAATGTCAAAATAGTTGTGAAGTCAAAAAGACTGTGAGATTAGAGGCCAGATTAGTAGGACTAGGGGTGGCCCTACTCCCTAAAATTACATAAAAAAACCCAAATTTTTAGGAAATTACTTTCAGCCTTATAAAAGTTTCATGATTTTTACTTTAATCCCTTTATGTAAAGTTATGTGGAGGGACTAACTTGAAAATATTGAAATATTTGTTGGGGCTAAAATATAATTTCATAAACATTTGGATTATATACTATAATTTTTTTCACCCTGTAATTACAATTTTTGGCTCCATTATTCATGAGATGTTATAAAAAAATATCAAGAGACAATAAGTTGTAGAAAAAGTTGCCCAAATTTATTCTAGAGGAAAAAGGGAATAGTCATAGGCCCAGAAAGATATATGATGTTTATTTTTTAAAAAAATTTAGTGTAATTAACTTGTGTCATAGAAATTATTAGGGAAAATCCCCTATAAAGTTGCTTGAAATAGGAAAATTTTAAATTAGGTTGATAAATTCAAAAAATCATTAATTGAGTTATTAACTCAATTTAGAATTTTAAAATGTGGGTAAAACTACTTTAATGCCCTCACCTTTCTTCTCTATCTCTTAAAAGAGTTTTATTGCTTTTTGACTTTATTACTTTATATGTCAACACTAACATATAATAAAATAAAATAAAATAAAATATGATTTTCTAAATCAAAGGAGTTTTTTTAATGTTTAAAATGGTGATCAAGAATAATTCAAGCAAAAAAAAAAAAGAAAGAAAGAAAGAAGCAGCAATGTAATCCATGTCATGACAGTCCCGTTGATATCAATTAGATGATTTGATTGAAAAATCAAATAATTGATACCGATAATACAAAATATAAATAAATAAATGTGAGTTTCTTAAAAAAATAATATAATTATTTTTATCAGCTGAGACAAGACAAAAAAATAGAATGCATGACACATACCAATTCAGTTTCTAAAAATCAACTAAAATAAAAGTTAATTTTACCAACATTAATATAAACAAACTCTGTATAATTTTCCCTAACACATAAATGTGTGTGTGTTTTTTTAAATAATTTAGTTAATATTTCGATGTTTCAAATTTTTCATTCTTTAATCATTAATATTAATTATTTTTCCCTAATCAGAGGCCTATAAATTTGATATGTTACATAAAAAGATTTAAATGTACGAAAAAAAATCATAAAATGCTTTACATATTGAAATATATAACTTTGGGGAAAAAATTATATATGAAACAAATATAGTAAAGTTTATACTTACTATATTCATTAAAAAAAAAGTAATATTGACATCTATTAAAATTTTTCTTGAAAAAAAATTCATAAGTGAGAATAAAATGAACTCTTTGTTGTAAGTTTTTCTCTTACTATTATAATTAATATATTTAAACTATAGATGAATCATATTTTATCTTATCAAATAATAATTTTGACACACCCACCCACACACACACACACTAAAAAATATAAGTTAACTCTTTAATGGGAGGAAAAAAGAAAAGAGAGGACATTAAAGTCATTTTACTCATAGTTTAAAATCTTAAATTGGGTTAATGACTCAATTAGGAATTTCTTGAATTTATCAACCTAATTTAGAAATTTTCTATTTTAAATGGCTTTATATGGGATTTTCCCAAATTATTATAAGTATTTAATATTGTGATATTGATAAGTATTCATAAGTGATATATGTAATCAAATTTAACAGACCAAAAAGTAATTTTATATATATATATAGAGAGAGAGAGAGAGAGAGAGAGAGAATTTATTTACAAATTTAATTATTATAGTGTGTGAATATTTAATTTAGTGTTCTTTTAGGTTAATGGATAATGCCCTATAACCCCTAAATCGAAGGGTTTCTCTTGTATTTATTCAAATAACTTTCAATTGTACAATTAAATTGTTTAATTCTCTTTTTTATGGATAATTGTACAATTCATCTGTAAATTTAAGTATAAGATGTATTTGATAGCTCTATTTTGTTACGCGATTTGTGCTTCTCTATTGCTCCATCAAATTCCCATCAAGCGCTCAACTCATACCTAAACAAGAAGGTATTTTCTTTCACTGTCTTTAGCCCTGCTTTTCTGTTTAGTTTTGTCTTCTATCTCTTTTCTTCTCTTGAGTACTACTATGTTGCCTTAGATATATGTGTTTTTGTTTGTTAGTTTCCAAACATTAATTATATTATTGGAAGGCATACAAATACTCGGCAATTTTGATTTTATTTTGATAGGCCATTCTTTTCCCCAAATTTCTTGTCTTGTTATTTCTTCTACTCTCTTACATTATCATATGATATGTGTAAGTTTCATACATAACCATGATATGATGTATATATTGGAATTAAATTAATTTTATGTGACATTTGTTGGGAAAAAAACATATATTTATGCGACATAAAAAAAATCATATATTTACATCACATTTGAATTGAGTTCTAAAAATAGTGAAAGAAGATTAAAATAGATTATGCTAATTTCGAGAAAATTCATTATGAATAGATGGTGCTAATTTTGATTTGTTGGAGAAAATCATTTTTGTAATGTTTTTAATTTATGGATGTTTAAATATTTAGAAAAATTTGAAAGAAGATTATAAATATTATAATTTGCATTATTTTGTCTTATAATGTACTTGTCTTTACGTTTCTCTTAAATTAATTTTATTCATTTTACTTTGTCCCCCAAACATCACAAATCATTGCACGTGGTCTTTATGTATTTTGATCATGAATCTCTATATTCTTTATGATCAGGTGGAAGATATACTTTTGATATACATCAAAAGAATTAAATTGAAGTATATTATTATTGATAAGTGATAAAGTTATATAGAAATTCCATAACATATGTTAGTTCTTGAAGAACTTATATTTAATAAAATTGATATAGTCCCCAGAGCAGGGTTATCAGAACCGGCTCATGTAACATCTTAAATTTTGGACTTTGGGAATCAAGAATTAATTATGGAAAATCTAGCCTTAAGGAATTTTAAAGATTAAGAATTTGGAATTTAAAGCGTATTTTTCATAAATTAAAGGCAATTTAGTTGTGAACAATTATTGGCCAGATTATTTTGGAGATAATATTTTATGGCCAAAATAAATTAATTAAGAGAAAGAACAAAGTCAAAGAATATTTGAAAGGAGTAATTTATGGCCTAAAACAATTATGGGAAATTAGAAATTTATTTTCCTTAGAAATAAAATCATGGAAATAATTGCAAGAGAGAATGTTGGAGGAATATTATTGAAAGACAATTTAGGCCACAGAAATTATAGAATTGATAAATTAGCCTCAATTATTTTAGAAGTAATATTTGGGATGAATAATTTTTGGGATAAAATAATTGATGGAAGTTAAAGCCTAATTTCCCTGAAATTTTTGGGAAAACAATTATAGGATTTACTTTATCCAACTAAACAAACAAAATAAATATAATCCATTATTATTATCATTATTATGATTATTATTATATCTACCACGTGCTACCAGAGAAACAAGGAAGTCATATATACCAGCAAACACAAACAAACAGGAGTTAACAATATAAACTCCTCCATCTCATATCCTCATTTCTTTCGGTCCAGCAACATGTAAAAGCCCAGAGTCAGCCCAACCCATTTCCTTCATTCATTAAACCGTCAAAATAGAGCAGCAAATCCAACGATACTCTGATTCAGCATTGATTACGGGATTACAGCAGAAAAGATCACGCCATCAAGGAGCAAGATATCACAGCGTCTTCTTCGAAAACGCAGAGGCAGCGAGAAATCTGTAAAGCCATGCTTCTCACGTCAGCGATAGCACAGTCCCATGCTTCTCGAGCCTCGTGTTTATTGTTCAATGGATTATTGCTTCTGGACCAGTGGGCAAAGCCTGGATTCTAAGTCCCTATTTAAATGGTTTCTCACCTCAGATCCTACGCTTTACAATCAGTTTTCGGCCAGAGAAAGAGCAAACAGAGGAAAAGTGAGGTTTGTGAGTAAAGAGAGAGAGGAACGTATAAGAGAAAGAGAGGCTGAGGCACAGGAGAGTGAAAAAGAGAGGGTTGCTGAAAATAGAGAGTGAGAGTGAGAGGAAGCTGAACTTATGGTTCCCTGTTTTACATCGGTAAAACAGAGGAACCAACAGCAAACTATCTCCATTCTCAGAGCTTGGAAAGAGAAGGTTAGCACTTCATTTTTGTGTCTCTAAACCTGAGTTTTCTTGACTGTTATATATATATATATATAGGTATATATACTGCTTCAGCTCTGTTTTACACGTGAGAATATATATATATATATATAAAGAAAAAGAAAGGAAATCGATAGGCAGTGTGTGTAGGCTGTAACTTAAATAAGAAAAAGATAGTTTTGCTGTCTGGTAAGAAGGAAGAAAATACTGAGCTTGATGAAAACTGAGATGGAAAACAAAGATCTAACAATATCTATATTCGTGCTTACTGTTATCGGTTCTTGTGAGTTTATGCTATAGGTGAAACTTTTAAAAAACAAAAGGGGAAGCCGTGAGTATACAGTGGAAAGAAGGTTGACTGTCATAGGCTGAAGTGTGTGTGTGTGTGTGTGTGTAAGTACGTGCTTTGTATAAGAAAGAGAGTGAAGGAAAGTTTCAGCTTATGACTCATAATCATGCTATAGATATATATGCATACTGTGACGTTAGAGAAGGAAAAGAAAAAGTCAAAGCTGATAGGTATATATATATAATAAGCTTGCTGTAAGAATTGGTGTATAAGTATGTATATATATATAAATAAGGTAGAAGAAAAAGGGAACTTATTTTGTTTTTACTGTCATGAAAAACGCTGAGCATATAAGAAAAGAAAAAGCTTGCTGCTTTGAACTTTTATATACATATATAGCTGCTAGGAATGTGAATATATATAAGAAGCAATATTAAGAGAAGAAGTTTAAATCTATGCATGCCTTGCGTTTTCCATTGCAGCTCTTCCATATATATATTACTTACTCTATGTGTGTATTCAAGTGCTAAGGAAGTTTCTGCATGCATTCCTCTGTTTTTCTTCGATGAAATGGAAGTTGCAACGTTGCTACAGTGATTTGCTATAGCATGTTACTGTAGCACTGGATTTTCATCTATGTACCAATTTTTAAATAGGTAAAAAATATAGCAAACGAACCTTCTTTTACCCTCAAATTTTATGGGCACTTAGAAAGATATGCTAAACTTCAAAATGAGTTTTGGTTCACCTCAATCCAAGGTCTATAGCTCAAGTTATGATTTTTGAAAGATAGATTAAAATCTAAAAACGTTTTTGGTGTCATTCTTAAACAGTCAATTAGATTTCGGACCCATTAAACCTTCGAATTTTTACATGCAATTTTCCAGATAAATAGTAGACACATAGAGTTTTAATTTGATACAAATTTCAATAAGTCTTAGAGTGGTCACTGAGTTGTCCATTGTGAAAGAATACGATGAATGGTGAATCTATAGTTAAAGGAAAAAGATAATAAATAACTTGGGAAACCATGAGAATAATTAAAATGTTGGTGAATAAGTAATATAATAATAAATAATTTGGTTATTAGGAAAACGGAGTAACTAATAAAAAAATTATTATTAAAATTAGTATGATTATATTTTGTAGAGTTTTTAAGAGTTATTAACGAATAGAAAATTGATTGTGATAGATTGATTTATGACATTTGTTGAGCTCTCGGATTAGAAATCATGTAAAATAGTTAGCTCTGGCGAGAGGCAACCACTTTCCACTTATCATGTTATTGATATGCTGCTTGTGAGAATTTTCTGAACTGATTACGAATGTTTTAAATAAAATTGCCTTGTGGAATTTTATGAATTGAAATACATGCATTTATATGATTTGGAAACTGAGATATGATTTATGGTTATTGTGAATATTTTGGGAAATCCCTTGTTGAATTATTATGATAATGTTGAGATGGGAAGAATTGGGAGAGAAATGGAAAAGTTAGTTTCACCACGTGGTAAGGCCTCTATAGATGCATAATGGTTAGCTTTTAATTATCCCACCAGAGTGATGGGACTTGCCCATCAGAGTGATAGGCTTACGACACCTCACTAAGGTAAAGTGGGGAAAGACCCATGGTCTGGGGCAGATGCTTTGAGGATTTTGGTCGATCCTCATCACTTGACCAGTGAGCTTTTGAGTTACCAGTAATATGGGTGTGACTTAGCCAATGGGTCTAGTCGGAGGAAATAAGGCGTTTCGGTTGGATTGATGAGAAGTATCATAGGGAATGGAATTCAAAAAGATTTATTACACTCAATCATGATACATTATGATAAAGTGATATTTTATGATATTTCATTTACGATATGAGATTTTGTGATATCGATATTTATGAGACATATTTTTAATATTTGGTGATATAAATTGTTCCGTTTGGCATCTCACTAGCATATATTAATATTCGTAATAAGTTGGACTGATGGTTACCAAATTTTTTCAGGTGATAGCTCACGTCCGAGTCCATCTGGGAAAGCCTAAGAAGCTTAGACTACTCTGTTAAAAGTAGTGCTTTGTCTCTTTTGGTTGTGTTAGATAATTGTATATTGCCACGTTAGGGCTCATAATGAACACTCTGATAAAATTTTAAATTTTTCGTAAATTTTGAAGCTCTAATAAGTTAATTACCTATCTAATATTAGGTTAATTTAGTTAATTAAATGGTGGTTGTTTCAGCTCGGACCGACTGGGTCGACCCAGAAACCAGCGACCTGGTCACCCAACCGGTCCGAGCCAGTCATAGAATCGGTTATGCGTCAAAATCAGTTTTGGACCAATCCGACTAGCCGGTTTGTAGAAAACCGGTCAAAACCAGTCTGACCAGTTGGTGCATATTTTTTTTTTAAAAAAAAAAACTTTGTTGAAGATATTGTTGGTCATCCACATTATTTTGATAATGATAGAGAGCCTTTCATTGATGCACCACCACTGAATTCTTGGCCATGATTTTATTGTGTTTGGAGTTTATTTTGTAAACTCATCTTCTTTAATTTTGCTCCTAGTTAATTGGGTTATTCATGTTCTAAACTTGTAAAAATGTTTTAGGTACTTTTATTTTGTAAACTCATTTTTTATATATATATTTATAAGTATGGTTGTATAAATTTATAAATATAGTATGGTTTTCGAGACCGGGTCATAATTATGCAGTTCAATCAATGACCCACTAGTTCAACCAGTGACCCATTGAGCTAGTACCCCGACCATGTTGATGACTGGTTCGAGTCTGATAACATTGCCCTAGAGAACTAAATTAGTTTTTTTTTTTGGCGGAAGAAGAATTAATCATGAAAATTCATAAGAGCTACGATTCATTAAAGGTATGAAAATGATAGCCCAATTGGATTGGAATCTACTATAGTACGTGAACTATGAATCATTTGGGTTTTTAAGTGCAAAATTAGTTATTTACCTACTATATTGATAACCTTTTTTTGAAAAATAGGAATGAGGAAAGCATATTTATATGACTCACACTTGAGGGGAGATTGTTATAGTACAAGTGTGAATTAATATTGAAAAGCTCTACTCATATACTCTTCACAAAGTTTATTGATCTCCTAAAACTAAATGTCATATTAAGATTTTAAATCAATATTTTATGAAAATGTAAAAGTTTGTTGTGGGTTGAGAAATATATTATAGTAAATCAGAAGTTTACTAA
This sequence comes from Acacia confusa, assembly GCA_037074495.1. Classification (NCBI taxonomy): domain Eukaryota; kingdom Viridiplantae; phylum Streptophyta; class Magnoliopsida; order Fabales; family Fabaceae; genus Acacia; species Acacia confusa. The sequence goes on along the minus strand of CM073502.1, from coordinate 35,858,736 downwards.
TCAAAAACAAATTTTTGTTGACATGATTTGTTTAATCCTTCAAGTCATATATATGTAATACAAAATATCAAAAATCATGTAGTAACATCCATTGAATAACCAGAATATTCTTTATAAATAGCTAACATATTATATAATTCAAGAATTCTAATGTGCTATTTGTTCTAAAAAAAATTAACTGATTATCACTAATCGTGATTTGAAATAGATCTCTACATTTTTTAAAACATATGGATTTGAAACATATGGGCCTATTGAAATAACATGTAAACCATATAAATGTTCAATAAATTTGATAAATGTATCTATAAGATGGTTACATGTGAAATTACTATTAGTTTGCAACCTAAAATTTGCAAGAATATTGTTTGAATAAATTGTTATGTTAAGCTTGCAATTTCTAGATTATATGATTCTAAGATTATTAATTGAAGCCTCCATAAGTAGCTTGATCAATACTCATGAGAACAAAATTTTTATTTTTAATGTTGGCATATTTGATATTTTATAATGCAACACTTATACTAACCAACAAAATTCTCCCGATAAAATTGGCTTATGTTCCAGAGCCTATTTTCCATCTTAAATGTTTGAATATGTAATATTTATTTGTATTAATACACCACAATGCACATAGATGAATATCTAAAGAAAGTTGGGATAAAATTGTTAGGTAAGAATATCCTTCTTCTTGTTTGTCTCTAAATGAAACAAAAGGATGTTTCTAAAGGAAATAAATGGATTTAAGAGACTTATACTATATACTTAGTCTATTGTCATTTAACAAAGTTTTTTTAAACATGGGAGGAGAAATTGAATAGGTGGAAAAGAGAATGCATTATATCAAGTATAGATCCTCGAATATAGCAATATGAACCAAAAGTTCATTAGGTTTTGTATTCATAAATTATTACATACTTTTTGTCAGATGCAATTACTGACCTAAATAAAAATTACTAAATCTCATATTCTAGTTAAAAATACTCTAATCAGCATTAATGAAAGTGAGACATGCTTGAAGCATGAGAGAATAATCAATTACAAAAGAAAAGAGAAAACAACAAATAATCATAATGATCATACCAAGGAGGTATGTACTCTAGAAGAGTGTTAGACATAACTAATTGCAAAACCTCAAAAGAGGCTTAGATACCAGAAAAGTAATAAAGATACCGCAATTAGTTATGTCACAACAACAAAAAGGGAAACCGAAAAGATAAAGTTGTCGACAACAATTTTAAAAATAATATTACGAGATCAAATGAGGATCTTATACATGAATATGTCATACAAGGTAGATAAAAAGATTATTGGCCAAATGGAAAAAGAAAAAGAAAAGGATGCAATGAAAATTAGATCACACATCCTTTTTCTCTTAAAAAGCATGGACCTGCAGTTCAAATACTTAAAATTTAAAGTTATCTGTGATATATGAATATTTATGTGAAAATAAAGATTTTCACAAAGGTCGAATAATGTTTATGATGAGATAATTAATTTGTGATGGATGCAATAAATTTATGTATATATTATATGTTTGACAGTATGCAAAAAATAATTTTGTTTATTAAATCTTGTTATAGCCCATGTATATGACTCATTAAATAGTGTAGTTTACATAAAAATTCTTGAAGGAACCAAAATGCCAAAATCATAATCAACAAAACATTCAATATATAAAATGTTACATGATTAAAATGATTTGAGTTTGTGTGTGTGTGATTGATTGGGAAAAATACTAACTTTAATGATTCAGTAGAACTATATATTTTATGAATATTTATATCATACTAAGATTGCATTTATTGTATTTTGGTGGTAAAATAAGGTTCTTGCAGGTGCACTATGAATAATATAAAAATGAAGTTTGGTTTGATAATTTTATGGAACTATAATATAATATCATTTTGTTTGGAATAAATATGTGGATGTGATACATATCATGGTTATTTTCATAATAACTTTTCGTTGTTATTTCCTCGTTGCATAAGGCAAGTGGGTATATTAATAATTTAACATATCTAGAACATATGTTAGAGAGAGATATTGCAGGAATACATTTTGGGAGATCATTTGATAGTAATGAATCAAGCATATATGGTTAAGCTAAACAGAAGATGTGCTCAAAATGCATTGAAAAAAATCCCCTTGAGAAATCAATATTCTCTATTGAGATTAAAGGGCGAAAACGATGTTGTCATCATAGGGTAAAAGAGATACTGTCATGAGAAGTGAATATGATATTATGTGTGTAAAAATCATGTTTTATTCTTTTTTCATTAACTAAGGTTTTGTCTCATGAGGTTTTCTTGGTAAGATTTTTAATGAGCCAACTTCAACATGTATGGTATATTCTTTTTTGTTCATTAGGTTTTTGTCTCATTAGGTTTTTCTTAACAAAGTTTAAATGAGACAGAATATTTATTTATGGACATCTAAAGGGGAGCGTTACAATATAAGAGTGGATGTGCATAACTTTCCAAGAGATGCCTTTTGAAATTCTACACTTAAAGCCATATAACATATAACTTGAATGGTTTAGTAGGATTTTTCCCTATAAATACTTTATATTCTACAATTATGTAGATTTACTCTATAAATAATAGGCATGTATCAAAGATTGTAAGCTTGAAATGAAATAAGAATTACTTCCTATTTGCTCTCCAATTCTCTCTTGTATTTCTTTATCTCCCGCATCTCAATCTCTCTTATATTTTCCTTATTTTTACAACATTATTCACTTTTTAAAGAATTAGACTCAAAAACATTTCTATGGCTTATACAACACATTCCGTCATTAATTTCTTGAAAATTTCCAATTTTCGGATTGCATAATTTCATTTAACTTCATTAACTTTGCCTTAATTTTTTTTTTCTTTTTAACTTTACTCCTATTAAACATACAATACATCTCATTAAAGTAAAACCAACATAATAATAAATAAATGTTACTTTTACAAATTATTCTCAACTTTCTCCTCTTACTCTATTTTCGATGAGAGTTAAGTAAAAGTGAATTTGACAAACAATCATTAATAACCTTCGACATGAATTTGTATATAAGACAAATTTCTACAGCGACTTATAATAAGGACTAGCGTAGTACTCCCTCATATTCACCCTCGTTACTTCATTTAGTCCATTTTATAAGATGTCTTCTAGTTTGTGTTTTTGTCCTTTTTATAAGATATTTTGATAGTTTTAAATGAGAAATTGTTATAAGGTTTCAAGGAATGGATTTAATCACATAAAAGTTTAATAACAATTTAGGAACATATAATGGCAAGTTTTAAGGGTAAGAAATGATAATAAGTTTATGTTCATCACCTGACATTGAGACTTTAGTAATTAAATTATTTCCTTGAGACCTCATAGTTGTTCTCCCTAATTTCAATGAATATTAAATTTTAGGCAAAAAAATGAGTATTAAATATTTTTTTTCATATATATTCACATTAATAAAGATAGTAAGAGAGCATAAATTAATATGATGCTAGAGTTTAGTATAATTAATAAAGGCGATATTGGAAACTCCCTGAATTTTATAACAAGTTTGATGCTTTAATACATGTGAATGGATTAGAAACAAATAAAATAGTCCGGAAGAAGTAAAAGACACATTTTAAAAGAAACGAATCGCACTTATTATATTTTTTGCAAGCAGAATCATCCCTGTCATAGGCTATTAAATAAGGAATTAATTATGTGTTTTAAAAATTGTTTCATGCAATTTTTTACTCTTATCACGATGTATGGTTCATAATTTTAAATATGGACGAATTTTAGAATCTCCCACATGATGCACACGTATTGAAATTCACAATTTAAAACACAAATGTAGTCGTTAATGTGCTATTAATTAATGAAGTTGTTAATAAGACTTTTATAACATCAAAATTTTTTGTGAAATTTTTTTGAAATATTCTTGATCCCTTGAGATCTTAAAGGGATTTTCCCTAAATAGTTTCATTATACTAAAATCTGTTATAAATATACTGATTATGTGGATGTCCATTGACTCCCGATCTCCAAATATTACAAGATGATATGGGACCCACGTATAGTAATATGCATAGTAATTTACTATTTGTATCCCTCTATAAATAGAGGTCTCCTGTAACTATTCATATATACTTGAATGGATTTCATCTCTCTAGAATTTCCTCTGACTTCTCTCTAAAATTCCTTCAGTTTTTATAACACGTTATCAGCACGAGTCTCTAGTTAGCTGAGCCTTCTGCATGCTTTATCCGACGAGTATATGTGCCGAATCATATCATCAATACTCTCTCTCTCCTAAAAAGTCACAGATCCAAGATCTTGCAAGAACCTGCTCATCGTGCGCATTCTAGTTCGGATCCCACTAACTTATCAAACACATTCAGAAACACTCCGTCTCAGAAACTTAAGTGGACATCGGTGAGGCACGAAAGCTTGTGCCAAGGAACTAGATGAAGGAGAGGAGGGCTTCTGAGAAGTAGATGAGAAAGAACGGAGGAGGATTCTTTGCTTAGGTACGTTTTCTGATTCAATGTATGAATGATTGAAGTTGATGAATATAGTAAGACAAAACATGAATAGTTAATAGAAAACAATAGCAATGAATTATTAAAGCATGATCATAGAGTAGGTGGTTAATGTGTACTGTTCGGAAGAGACCAGGAGATAAGTAATGTTGCATTGCATTTTTCTTTGCACGGGGTCCACACATTTTGTTTTATGCATTTTGATTGATTGCATAATTAGACGTGAATGAAAGTTGCAATTTGAAGTTACATTTTTATTTGAGCGGGGTCCACACGTTTTGATTTATACATTGATTCACGGAGATATAAAAATTTCCACTGGGTCCTAGGTGTTTGTATATGATATCATAATAAATATTTTATAATATTCTATATTAAAAAAAAATAGCATTTAACTAACCTATAATACGTAATGTTATTATGTGTGTATTAATAGTACATTAACGTCGGTGGGTATTATATTATATTAATAAAATTTTTGATTAATTATAATTATTTTTATATTATAATATATTTCATATTAATATTTTCTTTCTCACTTCAATTTTATTATTTATGTTTAAGATTTTATTATTATTATTATTGTTTTTGTTATTATTATTTAATCTATTTGTCAAACCGAAGAAAGCGAAGTAGGACACTCTGATTCAGGTAAGTTCTAATTAAATTTCTGTATTTAATCTTTTCTTTTAATTGTTTTAATTTAATTTTATTATTGTGACTAACATTTACTTTTATGTATTTACTTTTATGTTATTTAATTTTATTTATCTTTTATGGTTGCAACACTAATATTAGTGGGTACCATTTTTTTTTATTATTTACCGCTTTGTTTATTCTTCATGGAGGCACACTAGTGTCTATTAGTGGGCTCTATTTATTTATTGTGTTTATTTATCTTTTATGGTGGCGCACTTTGTGAGCCCCATTTATTTTATTTAAATTCTTTATTGTTTTATTTATCTTTTATGGTAGCAACACTAGTATAGTGGGCACCATTTATTTTATTATTTAAAGCTTTGTTTATTTAAATTCTTTATTGTTTTATTTATCTTTTATGGTAGCAACACTAGTACTGTGGGCTCCATTTATTTATTTACTGCTTTACTTATTTCTCATGGTTACAACACTATATTAGTGGGCTCCATTTATTTATTTATTTATTTACTGTTTTACTTATTTCTTATGGTTGCAACACTATAGTGGGCTCCATTTATTTATTTTAATTCTTTACTGCTTTATTTATTTCTCATGGTAGCGACACTAGTACTGTGGGCTCCATTTATTTATTTACTGCTTTCTATATTTTATATATATATATATATATATATATATATATATATATATATTTGCATTTGCATATGCATCCTCTTTCTTACCTTTGGATGAGATAGGTCTCGCTGTGAGTTTACTACCATTCCTATTTCATCTTCTTTTTATTTATTTAGCACGTTTATTTCCAGTCATTTATTTTATTTTTATTTATTTATTTACTGCTTTATATAAATCCCCCTTCCCTTTTATTATTTATGGCAACGACACTAATATATACATATTAGTGGGTTCCATCTATTGTTTTATTATGCTTATACTTTATTTATCCTGAAGATAAACTGTTAAAAGATCATATATATAATTATGAGATCAAAATGCCATAGAGATATGAAGCATAGATTAGCTTGAGAGATGAGGCATAAATTGGCTTGAGCCTAAGAGGCAAGATAGCCTTAATTTCAGAGGCAAGATTGCCTGAAGCCAAGAGGCAAGTTAGCCTGATAACAAGAAACAAATTATGAAATAATATTTGATCCATAAATTTTGTATGTTATCAGTTGTATAAAGGCCTCAAAATTGTATATTTGGCATTAAATATTCCCTTAAATTATGAGACAAGGGATTGTATGATCATGATTGATATTATAAATAAATATATTCAATTTGCTATTGTAGTAGCAATATTGTGGATTAATTTCTTGCCATGATCAAACAAATCAGTAAGTTATGGATCATGAATTTTTATCCAACTTCATTCCCAGAAGTGAATAAAGAAAATATATTATTATGGTTGTTATGTGATTTATATGATTATAACAATTTTTATAAATACGAGAAAAGAATATTCATAAACAAAATAATTAAGCAAAAGGAAATATTATTTCAACAAAGTTTAATTGCGAGTGGCTCAACATCATTACAAACTTTAATCATCTCATTCTGAAGATATTTAATGTCTTCTTCTTTTGCTTCTCTTGAGATGGGATCCAGATGAGGCAAAGCTCTTCGTAATATCAAGATTTGCGTCATAAGTTTCTTGAGCTTCTTGTGTGGCCACTCAGTTAACCCTCCTTTTTGATAGATTTTTTGTATGGTGTGAGTAGACATATTTAATTGTTTACTCGCTTCATCAAGGGTTAAGTGAAAATAATTTCTTAAATCATGGAGCGTTGTTTTCTTTATTCTTTCTCGTTGCTCCATAGATAACCTATATAATTCACCCTGGTTAAGGGATGAAGTATCATAGGGTATACTTACTGCAGGTTGTTTTCCTTTGCCTAATGAGTGTTCAATATTGGTTTGAAATGAACTTCCATGGAGGTCATTTGGATTTATAGCCCATTCCGAACCAACACAGAGAACCTCATGATAGGCTAATACAGGATCACGCATCAAGATATATCCTGATGCTTGTAAATCTATACAATACTGTGTCAGAAATTGTTTGATTTCTTCAAAATTTTTCTTTGTGAAATCAAACATTGGAAGCCTGTCAGTATTATAAGATTTATCCTGTACTTTTTCAAATAAAACAGCATGGGTAATCATACCTGTTCTTCTTCCGTGAACTTCAAGTTTATGGTACTGGAGTTCGTTGGTATGTATGATCTCTCGTAAAACATGACAACAACTACATTCCAATAAGCTAGTTGTTGCTAATTGACTTGTAGTTGATGGCTGGCTAGTGGTTGTTGGTTGGCTAATTGTTATTGGCTGGCTAATGGTTGTCGGTTGGCTGATTGTTGCTAGCTGGATCGTGGTTGATGGCTGGCTGGTGGTTGTTTGCTGGCTTATGAATGCTGGCTCATTGATTGTTGTGACTATTGGTTGAATTTGACTGGTAGACTCCATTAGTTCAGCCATAGTTCTACACCTTTTAACAGGCCTCCTTGATGAACCTGCTTCAGTTGTACCTTCATTCCTTCTAAATTGAGGAAGAACATTTGTTCTTGGGGGAGAAGTAGGTATATTTGAAGCAGAAGGAGGAATAGTAGAAGGAGGAATAAACATCTCAAAAGGATTAGGAGATAATAAAGAGGTAAATGACAGGTTTGTCTGATCATCATACAACAAAGCATCAAGTAATGCTGTGTCAGATGTATCAGAAACTGGGATAAAATTACTTGGACCTGCCATTGCAATAATATACGCGATTAGAAGAAAAATGATAAGTTAGTATATGGTAGTGAATGTTATCAGATGCTTGAATGTTTATGAGGCATATTCGTTTGCCTTCTTCTATTTATAGCCGAATTAAATCCTATTGAATCTCTACAGATATGCGCAGTCCTGTTGAATCTTTACAGATCTGCACCCTGTCAAGCACGAGCTTAGACACTTTTTGACTATATATGCATACGACAATTCCACAGTGATACATGTTGCGCCTGTGATTCCACAGTAATGCATCTGTGATTCCACAGTATTTTGATAATTTCAATGATTTTGTATTTATTTGATTGTTGTTTCTGGAAAATTGAAATTTTGTTACCAGAAGTAACAGAATAATGCATTGATAATGCATTTGTGGAATTTTAATGATATCTGTAGAAATAGATATCATATATGGAATATTGTATGAAATTACATGAATTAATTTCTACAGACTCATACTTGAGGGGGGGATTGATATATATCAAGTGTGAGTGTTTTTGTGTTAATTTTCTGTGAATGTTTGTGTGTTGATTCCCCCAAGATTGATATTGGATTTGATGATAAATTATATGGAATGTTGGCATGACTTGTTTGATCATCCGAGTCATATTATGTGCTGCTTGTTCTCAAATAGATATGATTATGAAAATATTATTGGAAATGGATCTCTGGAAATATATTAAATTGAAAGAGTACATATGAAATTATTGATCTGCAAAGTTTGCAGTGATGATTGCAACCAGATGTTTGCAATATATTATGCGCGCAATTTCCAGATTGAATGATCCATAAATCATGTATTAAAGTATCTATGAATGGATAGATCAATGATTATGAGAACATTGTTCATACGTGTATATTTGCAGCTTATAATCCAACAAAATTCTCCCCGTAAAATTTGGCTTTTGGTCAGGAGCCAGAATAATTCCATCTTAAAATGTTTTAAATGTGCAATGATTATTAATCTACTTCAATGCATATAGATGGATATACAAAGATGGATATACAAAGAAAATTGATGATTTGATGAGGGGGAGAAAAATAAGCAGATTGGGTAAAGATTTACTAGAATGTATTATCATTGGCTCATATTGATCATCGTACAAGGAATTGTGCACTAAAAGTTCAAAATGATAATTCAATTTCAGAGTTTAGTTAATCGAATGCTAGAAGCATTTACTGACCTAAAGAAAGTGACAAAGTCACATATCCCAACTGTAAATGCTCCTATATGAATTGTTATAAAGCACGCCTGAAGCGTTGCTGGTCCATCGGTTATAAAGATAAAAAATCATCGAAAGAGAAAAGGAGCTATAAAATATAGATGATCAAGTAGAGGATAATTAAGTAAAGCTCCAGAAGAGTTATCTTTTGATGAGATGTTATCTCCAGAAGAGATATTACAAGAAAAGTGTATTGTGGTCCAAGAGAGACCTAGGTACCTAATATATGTAAATATAATGAGATCTCAATAAATTATGAATGAAATCCGATGGGACTGAAAATGAAGTCGACGTTAATAATATCTATAATAGCATATGCTGCAATGAATGATAATGAGGATCATGAGCCACAATATATTTGTATGTGCTAGAAGCACATGCGGCGCCAGAAACACATATGTCCCAAAAGGACTCAAGATGATAGTGCATATAGCATCATTATCTGAATAAACATTTATTGAATTTCTATATGCACATATATATTTATGAAAAGATTATTATGACTTTACTTGACAGATTTAGATCTTGCAGGTATATAATGAACAATCAAATTGAGCGTTTCTAACAGAATATTTGATGATAGAAAGGATGATATGTTCAGAATGATATTGAAGCAATGTGGTCATCAGGGGGAGCAAGTCTGATGTAATCAAGAAGGGGAGACGATACACGCTGTACTCTTTTTCCCTTATCTAGGTTTTGTCCCACTGGGTTTTCCTAGAAAGGTTTTTAATGAGGCAGTACTGAATAGTGTATCAATGAATGATGTACTCTTTTCTTTGGCTAGGTTTTTTTCCCACTGGGTTTTTCCTAGTTAAAGTTTTTAACGAGGCACATTCATAATGGACATCCAAGGGGGAGTGTTATAAATATACTGATTATGTGGATGTCCATTGACTCCCGATCTCCAAATATTACAAGATGATATGGGACCCACGTATAGTAATATGCATAGTAATTTACTATTTGTATCCCTCTATAAATAGAGGTCTCCTGTAACTATTCATATATACTTGAATGGATTTCATCTCTCTAGAATTTCCTCTGACTTCTCTCTAAAATTCCTTCAGTTTTTATAACAAAATCTACATATAAAATAAAATTTATAAGAAATTATGTTGTTCATAAACAATGAATAGTGTGGTTCATTCCACCCGATCCTCAATAAAAGACATAGTTCACTAATTTCAGAGATTAAAAAGGTTAAATAAATTATTTAATTATAACATATATTGTCTGATCTCTTTTTGAATATGCATATATGTATTATTAGATTATATATTAGCTTATATATCAAACAAATTAGTTTGAAGAAAATTGATAAATATAAATACTTGTAATTGTTTATTTAACTTCATTAATCTTCCTAAATTAATTAACTGGGTCTTATAATAAAGATAGTAGGTAATATCGTATTTTATAAAATAATACTCCATCTTGTCCTTAATATAAGATCCAGAAGTAGTAGCTAGATATTGCATGTATAGTTTATCATACATGTAAACAACTCTAGATGTATTGTGTTATTTGTTATGTGTTTGTATATGTTAAATTGCCCTCTTTTTTAAAAAAATTAAATTAAATTAAGTGCCTTTTCCAGCATGTGCATGGAGACGGTGCAAGAGAGATGAAGGTGGAGGAAGAGCTTCCAAAACAAAATGAAGCCTCACACATCCATCATCATTCACAAAAGGATACAAAAGAAACAGGTAAGCCTTATGCAGGAGCTACTTATACAAAGGGTTCTAGTGACTTTGTAAAAGATTTCAAATATTCTTATGCAACTTCGTATGAAAAAGATTCTAGAGACTCTTATGCAGCTGCCCATGTAAAAGATTCCAGAGATTCTTATGCAGCTACTGATGCAAAAGATTCCAAAGACTGGTAGCCGCCTCCGTAAAAGATTCCAAAGACTCAAATTTAGCCACCTCTGCAAAAGAATCAAAAGAGACTCTTATGCAACTATATATTATACAAAAGGTCACAAAGATTCTTATGCAGCTGTCTATGCAAGAGATGCCAAGAGATGCCAGAGACTCCTCTTATACAGCTAACTTTGTAAAAGGTCACATAAACTCTTATGTTGCTGCTTATCCAAAAGATCACAAAGACTCCAATGCAGCAACCGATGCAAAAGATTCATAAGATTCTTATGCAACTACCTATGCAAAAGATTCCAAAGACTCTTTTTATGCAGCTGCCTGTGCAAGAGATTCTAGAGTCCCTTCTTATGCAGCTAACTATGCAAAAGGTTCCAGAGACTCTTCTTATGCAGCTGACTATGCAAAAGATTCCATAGACTCTTCTTATGCAGCTGCCTATGCAAGAAATTCCAGAGACTTTTGTTATGCAGCTAACTATGCGAAAGATTCCAAAGACTCTTATGCAACTACCTATGCAAAAGGTTCCAGAGACTCTTATGCAGCTGCCTCTGCAAAAGATTCCAGAGACTCTTCTTATGCAACTACCTATGCAAGCAATTGCAGAGACTCTTCTTATGAAGCTAACAATGCAAAAGGTCACAGAGACTTTTATGTAGCTGCCTATGCAAAAGATTCCAGAGATTCTTATGTAGCCACCTATGCAAAAAATTCTAGAGACTCTCACGCAGCTGCCTATGCAAAAGAATCCAAAGACTCTTCTTATGCAGCTACCTATGCAAGAGATTCCAGAGACTCCTTATGCAGCTAACTATGCAAAATGTTACAGAGACTCTTATTCAGCTAACTATGCAAAAGGTTACAGAGACTCTCATGCAGCTGCCTATACAAAACATTCCAAAGATTCTTATACAGCCACCTATGCCAAAGACACCAGAGACTCTTACGCAGCGGCCTACGCAAAAGATTCCAAAGAAGATTCTTATGCAGCTTCATATAGGAAGAAAGAATCAAGGAATACTGATGCAGCCAGAAACAAAGTAGATGATACAGAGGCATTCAAGGAAGGTTTTTTTCGCTTTTCTTTACGTAGGGAATAGGATGACCCTCCAATTTACTACTGAAGAGTTTACTCACTTCCTCACAAGGAAAGAAGCTGATTCCATTCCTTTCTCAACATCACAGCTTCCAAGTGTCCTTCAATTTCTCTCAGTCCTTCAAGATTCATCAATGGCTCAAGCAATGAGGGGCACACTTGGACAATGCGAGCTTCAACCCTTAACAGCAGAAACCAAGGTCTGTGTTTCTTCCTTAGAGTCCATGATTGACTTTGTTCTCTCTGTTATCGGTTCTGATTCTCGGCTAGACATTCTCACAACCACCTTGCCTGCAACATCAAGATGTGTCCCTTTATAAAGCCTGACAGTTCTGGATTTCTCCCCAGATATCTATGCTCCTAAATGGGCAGCCTGCCATCCATTGCCTTACCCTTATGATGTTTACTACTGTCACTTCATAGGCTCAGGGACTAAGATCTTCAAGGTCAAATTGGGTTCTGAGAATGGAGAACAAATGGAAGCTTTAGGAGTTTGTCACTCGGACACATCTGAGTGGAATCCTGATCATATTTTATTTAAGCTACTTGGATTCAAAGTAGGGGAAGCTCCCGTGTGCCATTTCTTGCCAGTGAAACATCTCATGTGAATTCCTCTTCCTTCAGAAGCAACCATGTGAAAGTGAGGCTATGTTGTGTCTTTGTTAAGTGTGTGTCGAGTAATAAATTAACAAGGAATTAACAAGGCTGGCTAGACTCAGTGTTGTACAATATGTAGTAGACTAGATCTCATTCGCCTTGCTTGTGTTGGTCATTATCATCTGTCGCTTTGCTGTCTTGTTTCCAAGTTGTGATCTTGAAGCTTTTCTTGTTGACTTCTTGGTGGCAAAATTAGCCTAGTTCAAATTAATAATTGACCTTCTTTTTACCTTTAATTTGCTTTGCTTGAAGACATAAACATTCAATTGAAATATAAGAAAATTACATAAACATGTAAAATAATTTAACCTTTTAGTTTATATTTGTGAAGAGAAAAAGCATACGTAGATCCAAGTTGTTTTACTAAAAATAAAGTCTCAATTTAATCCTTAAATGATATTTTACTAAAACACACAAGAACAAGGAAAAAAAAACATTTTAAAAAAACACCAATCAACCTTACCTTGAAAGGTGGTTCAGACACATACAAGAAAAAGGAAAATCCACCAAAAAAAAAACCATCAGTGAAGCTTACTTTGATGGCTTGTACAATAACACTGAAGAAGAAGGGAAATTACCAGAGACCTTGGTGATTCCAAACTAGTTTACCTTGAGAGGTAGTACAAAAACAGCCAAAACGAGGAAGCAAGGAGTTCATGGTTTTACTAGGTGGTCAGTATGGAGAGAAAATGGATGCTCTGGGCTTTTGCCACCTGGAAACTTCTGACATGGACCCTAATCACATTCTATTCAAGCAGCTTGGAATGAAGCCAGGGAAAAGTCCATTGTGCCACTGCCTCCAAAGGACGCCATGTAAGAACAAAGGAAAGGGAGCTTTGTTTGTTTCAAATATGTTATTCATATATGTATATATAATCTGTATTCTATATATGTACAAAGTTTGGATCAGTGTAATGTTTGTATGGAATAAAGTGCTTCCGAGTTATCTCAGGGTTATTTATGTGCAGATGGGTGTTACTTGATGTTTATCCTGTCTTCTATGTACATAGGCTTATGAGTGTAATGTTGGGTGTGCATAATGTGGTCCCGATCCCGAGAGTGTTTTCGCCGTTATTCATGCGCGACTGGGCTTTCGTTCATAGCAACAAGGATAAATATACAGAAAACAGAAGTGTTGCAACCTTAAATCCATATTCAGTAATGCATTTGTGTTTAGGCTTAAATATTCCACCATGGATTAAGTGCATGGTGGTCAGTTTAAATGGCATCAAGAATTAATCGATCAACCAAGCCCTTGAGAAGCTAAAAAGTTTTATGAATTTAACCTCTACTTTTAAGGAGGAAGTGATGTTTTTTCAGTTCATTTAAAGCCTAATCCCATGAAGTGACTGAAGAAACCAAGGACATGTCAGCACTAAATTTGAAAATCCCAAACATTAATCATTTTCTTATAGGGTCCTCTTATCCAACTCGTTACTTCGAAACTCAAAACACGTTCCACGTTGATAAAGATCACAGTTCCTTTTGATTTGGACGAAACTGAAATTCTACTTGAAAATTTTAGCTAAGTCACATCCTTCAACATATAACAAGTATATAAACGGGAAGACAAAACCCTTGAAGTAGTGCAGCCTAAGGATAATTGACACTCAGAGTTACATAACAAGCAAAAACAACAAACTAACAGTTGTATTTACATCACTGAGCGGGATCTTCAGTAAACCTAGCATCAAACGGAGCCGAGGAATGAGAGTGAGCAGAATTAGCAGCAGCAGATCCAGAACCATGCTGCAATTCAATCACAAGCCAGCGAACTGCTTTACTCATCTGTTCCAAGCGAACTGCGCTGATGGGTGGAAGACCAGTTGTGGTGGCCTGTCCAGACTTTCCTGCAATAGAGCCTGTTGCTTCATCAACCAAACACTCTGATCCTATCCTTTGCTTCACAGACTCCACAAACTCCTCAGCTTGATCACACGCCACCCTAAATAATTCCCATTTCTGCTTAAAGTTTTCTAGAGCAGAGTCTGTTGCCACAGCATTTTGGGCACCGGCATTTTCCTTAACTTCTAGCACATTTGCTGCTGCAGCAACAAAATCTTGATACGCACTATTGAGTGAATCCACAAGGTTGTCCATTGAAGTTGCACTGTATAAAAATCTTGTGATTGCGCAAAATGAGGCAAGTTAAGATTCCTAAGTTAGGGCTCAAGAAAATCATATATATACATTCAAGCCTCTCCCTCACCAACTGATCACCCAAGTTCCAAGACAATTACCAAGGAGAACATCTAAATACTTATTTACATAAGCAATCTGCAAATCAAGATAGAACAAACAAGCTTTAGAAACCATTTATTGTTCTCTTTTTTTTTTCTATAGCTATTTCACCATTTCAGGCTCTACTAAATTCTCTAATATCGTGGAAACCTAGCAATAACACCCTTGGAATTTTAATAAACGCCTGATAAAAAACTTGAAATCAAGATCACACAAAGTCAAACAGAAATAATATTGCTCCAAAAGGATCCTACTTCCATCACAATCAGAGAGGAATGTTACGGCGCACTGTGGAATAATAAAAACCAATTGCGCACCATAGGGAATACTCATATAGCATCAGAAAAAATAAAATTAAAAGGAAAATTTCGAGGGCCATCGTGCCATGGTCACTGGCGCGTACCCATCTCAAACATTGAAAGTCACAGGCTTCAATTCAACGCTGTCTCTCGCCAATGTAACAACAATCCCAATTAAAGAGAAGAAAACTCTCTTCCCAACCACGAAGAACAGAAGCAGCACTTTTATAATGTAAGGAGGTGCAGTTTACGTAAATTTCATAAAAATCCATAATCACACCAGCCAACCTATTCCGCGCATAATTTATTTCATCAAATAAGAGACAAATATGAACCAATCTGAAAAAGCAATCGATTCTTGCTTCTATCGACACGGTGGGTGCTAATTCAAAACCAAGTGCAAAACCAGTGGACCAACAGAATAGGAATAAGAAGGTGCCAAGCATGCGATGTAAAAAGAGAGGGCGGGTAATGGACAAAATCAAATGCAAACACCGAAGAAACTAGTACATCAATATCCAAAAAGCCAGGGAAGGAGAGGAAGAGCTTTAAAAGAGAAAAGAAAGGAAAGAAGGAAGGAAGCATCGAATTCGTCAAAACCCAAGATCCACATAATCTTTACCGTATTCCGCAACAATCAAACACGAAATCAAAATCGTCGATCTCCTCTTCGCCGCTGTTCTTGGTCCACTTCACGAAGTGACGTGAGCCGTCGTCATGTCGCCGATGTGCTTCTGAAGCAGCTCCGTCGCGGATGGAAGGGGATGAAAGGGAAACGAAAGTGGCGTGCAAAACTCTACAAATCCGATTTTTTGGGTCAAAACTCTACAAATCCGATTTTTTGGGTCAAAACTCTCCAATCGGCCTGATGACTTGAGGCCTGACCTGAAATATGACAAGACGGCCTGATGACTTGAGAGTTGGGATCAGGCTTGCCTCCTTTTCCCCTCAAATCCGCTGCCCTCCTATTCCTCCGTGCCCCGTTTGGTGCCAAAAGGGAGCTGTTCACTTTTTTTTTTTTGAAATAGTATTTTTCATCCTAAAATATTTTTTAATATCAATTAATTTTTTTAAGATCCTAAGATATTTAGGATGGTAAAAAATAATTTTTCAAAATCATTAAATATTTTTCAGTATAAGCCAGTATCCTGAAATATATTTTTAGTATTAGTCAGTATTATGAAATATCTTTTTAGTATTAGTCAGAAGCTTGAAGTA
Organism: Acacia confusa; assembly: GCA_037074495.1. Lineage (NCBI taxonomy): Eukaryota > Viridiplantae > Streptophyta > Magnoliopsida > Fabales > Fabaceae > Acacia > Acacia confusa. The sequence goes on along the minus strand of CM073502.1, from coordinate 35,842,167 downwards.
TGTTTTTAGTACCGGTCAGTATCATGGATTATTTTTCCTCTTTAAAATAAATATTTTATGGTAAAAATACTTCAAGATACTGACTAATACTAAAAAACTTTAGAATACTGACTAGTATTAAAAAATACTTCAGGATACTGAATGGTACTAAAAAATACTTCATGATTTTGAAAATTTATGTTAGGATCTTGCAAAAATATTTTAGTATACTGAATGGTACTAAAAAGATAGGTCATGATACTATCTGGTTCTGAAAAATAATATAATGATCTTGAAAAAATATTTTAGGATATTAAATAATACTAAAAAATACTTTAGGATACTGACTGATGTTAAAAAACATATTTCAGAGTACTGATTGTTGCTAAAAAAAATATTCAAGATGGTGCATGCTATTTCAAAAAGAAAAAAAAATGTGAACATTGTCATTTTGGCACCAAAACGGCACCGCAACGAGGAAAAAGAGGGCAGCGGATTTGAGGGGGAAAAGGAGGCAAGCTTGGTCCGATGACTTGTTGCCGGACCTGAATGTGGTTTGAAACCAAAAAGATTAGTATAGTGGAAACTTTTGAAGTTATCAAATGCGCTTTTTCTTTTTGGAAAATCACTTCTAAACATGCCAAAATTTAAAGATGGCAAGAAAATTATAAAACCCAAAATTTAATAATACAATTTTTATTATTATATTTATCAGTTGAAGAAAGTATACAATTTTATTTAATGAGCAAATTTACCAACAAACTATAAGACAAGGAGTGTCCAACATAATAAACTATTAAGTAGACCAAAAATACTAACAAACTTTTAAAAAAGAGCGTCTAGCACAAAAATACTAACAATACCGTTAGTTTGAAGGTAATGTCGTTTTCTGAGATCCAGCAAAAATTACAAAATAGTACCCATATGTTTGTGAAATTATACTTAAGTCACAAAAAATTTCAATTTTTTTTTTCAGTCCCTCCACGTACTTTATATAGAGGGACTAAAATGAAAATTATAAAAAAAAAAAATTGGGGCTGCAAGATAGTTTTCTAAAATTTTAAGTTCTTCTCTATAATTTTTATGGGACCACCTCTTTCTCTCAAAATCCGTCGCTGGTTACATGCTTTTTTTTTTCTTTAACTTGGCCTGTGGCCTATTAAGGAGGCCTAAAATTTTAAAAATTTTGTAAGCAGCTTAACAAACCACAGGCTTCATCTCAAAACAAGCCTACTTTAAACAGGTTAAAAACAGACCTACATCTAACAGCTTGTTTAAAGTAGGTATGTTTTCACTCTGTTTAAAGTAATTATGTTTTTGCCCCATTTGAAGTAAGCTTGTGGTTTGTTAGGCTGTTTACAAAATTTTTAAAATTAAAGGCCTCCTTAATAGACCACAAGTTAGGTCAGGCTAAAGTCCAAAAAAAGGTCTTTAACCAGGGGCAGATTTAAACCCTGTAAAAATTACAGAAAATAACCTAAAACTTTAGAAAATTATCTTTTAGACCCTTAAAATTTTTATAATTTTCACTTTAGTCCCTCCATATAAAGTATGTAGAGGGACTGAAATAAAAATTTCAAATTTTTTTGGGCTTAATTATAATTTCAGAAATATTTGAGTCATATTCTGTAATTTTTACAGGAACTCAGAAAACGGTTGTTACAAAAAAACTAACGTCATTGTGCTGGACGCTCCTTTTTAAAAGTTTGTTGATATTTTTAATCCACTGAATAGTTTATTGTGCTGGATGCTCTTTGATCAATAGTTTGTCGGTAAATTTGCTCTTTCACTTATTCACTTTTTAAAGAACTATACTTAAAAACGTTTCTATGGCTTATACAACGCATATCCCGTCATTTCTTGAAAATTTCCAATTTTCGAATTGCAAATTTCTCGTGTTTAGAGTCTGCATTCATCAATATTTATTATTATAAAAAACAATGAAGAAGAAAAGCTCATATATACAAGTTGTATTATAAATTCATTACAAATTACTCTCACCCCCCCCCCCCGGATCTTATTCATAAACCACTTCCCAACTTCCCGTAAATTTAACATAAAGGAAAATATTTAAACTTCATTAAATTTACATTAAATTTTAATTTTTTTTTTAACTTTACTCTTATTAAACATATTTAGGTTGACAGTAGAAGCAGTGGCTTAAAAACGATAGAAAAAGAGTCAAGTTATTGATAATGATGTGTATTTGGATTGATAGTAGTAAAAATGGCGGAGGCTATGTCAAAAAGCTGAGAACTTTTTAAAATAAGCTAAGAAGTATAGCTTTTTCCTTAATGGACCTTTTGAGCTTTAAGTTAAGTAAATTTAAGCTCAACCCAAACGGATTCAAAATCAGCTAACAACGTTAACTGACTTTTTTTCAAAATTATCACAAAAAAATTCAAAAAGCTTGTAATCCAAACAGGCCCAATACATCTCACAAAAATAAAGTAAACATAATAATAATTAAATGTTAAAACTATACATTTATATGAAAAATTTAATAATGTGACTTATAAAAATAAACCTTCTCTCTTCACCTCTAAATGGAGGAGTAGTAAAATCTTTTACTCTCTGCAATTACAAATCATTGTCGACTTTATCCTCTTACTCTCTTCAGAAAAGAGTTAAATAAAGGTAAATTTGACAACAATTATTAATAACCCTCTACATGAATTTATACATAAGACAAATTTCTACAAAGACTTGGACTAGAGTAGTACTCCCTCACATTCATTTGAGCCGAAGCTAAATCTTAAATGTCCTCTGGTCTGTAATATCTATAAAGCTTAGTTATGGGTTGCATAATGTGATTATATCTTACTGTGGTTCAATATTATTTTACTCCCATTACAATCAGTGGCAAAATTAAGGGGGGGCTAGGGGTGGCCCCCCAAAATTATAGAATACAACTCTTATAATCAGGAAATTACATTTTAGTCTCATAAAAATTTTAATATTTTCACTTTAATCCCCATTTTCGTGAAAAAACTAAAATGAAAATATTGAAATATTTCCTAGGCGGAAATGTAATTTTATAAAAATCTAGATTCTATTTATAATTATTACCCATTCCTAACTCCGCCTCTAGTTGCTATGTATACTACAAAGCTTTGTTCTGGGCTGTTTAATGTGATTAAACCACAAGCAACAGTGATATTCTTAGAAGGACTCTTAAATCTGTATGCTTTCTGAAATGAGGCGTTAGTGGCTAGCAAGCTTTTTCGATGGAAGCATTGAACTGCCCAGTGCGAGAGAAATGGAAGAGGAAGTTAGAATGTGGGAAGACAATACATTTGTTGGTGTTTAAAAAGTCAAGCTCCTCCTCTCACAGATACTTACCTCGGAGGTTGGGAAAGTAGCTTTTACTGCTCATCCACACACTAGCTATATAGTGGTCATCTTAGATGCTTTTAAGAGCTATTTCCTTGTTAGTGATTAATTAACGCATCTAGAGGCAATTAGTTTCCTGTTTTTTTTTTTTTTTTTTGACAAACGAAGGTATTCTGCACAAGTTATGAAAGGAACAAAGGAACATGGAAGTCATTCTTGCTAATAGGAACGAAAACAATCAGCTTGTGACTGGAGATTCCGTGCTTCATATGGTTACCTATTTACTTTTACCTCTTTTATCTGACTTTTTATTAACACTTCATGGAGGAAACTGCTCCTTACTTGTTTCTGGTTATTGTTGCTGTTCAGACCTTTTTTTTTAACTTTAGAGAGTGGGTTATACTTATAATTAAGATTATGGCAATGACAGTTTTAAAATTATAGATCTTGAATTCTGGATTTCCTATATTTTTTAACTTCATCAATCATCACTAAATCAGGATAAATAGGAACACTTCAGGGAGGAAATTTATCCTTACTTTCTCGTTTCTAGTTCTTCTTGATTCGGTGCTTTTTTTATGGTTACCTATTTGCTTGTACCTCTTTTAGTTTCCTTTTTATTAACACTTCATGGAGGAAATTGCTCCTTACATTCTTGTTTCTGGTTGTTCTTGCTGTTCAGACTTTTTACCTCAGCTTCCATATCCTGTGAGATTGAACCTCATAAGCCAAATAAGCAGTTTGAAGATGAAGAGTTCGCCATCAAAGTCATTTACAGGCAGTGCGTCCCATCAACTTCACTTTGAAAACATATCTAGAGCAAGAAAATGAGCATAAGAAGGAACAAAAAGAGCAGCACAAACAAGAAAATGAGCCCATAAAAGGAAGAGCAAGAGCAATTGAAAAAAGAAAATTATCACTTGTACTGTTATGTAATCTAAGTGGATAGTTGTCTTATAGTGTCTCTATTATATGTAACATCCCAAATTTTCAAAAGCGGAATATTATTTTTTCATCAAAAATCATTTAAAATCATCAGAGTAGATCATTTGAGCGGAAGAGTAACTGATACTTGTATTTCAAAATGCCGTAAGTCTGGCTGGATATAATAGCGGTACATCATACCAAGTATTTCAAAAGTAATGTTCAACAATAAAAGGAAGGTTTCCGCCGGAACATCAAAAGGAAGTCTTCAGCCGGGTCTTCTATGCGTCCTGTTTGCACTTCCCCTTGTCCTCCGTTCTTGGTTCTCCTGAGCCTGACGCTATGTTAAGAGCTGAGGTCCCATGCATACGGACCCCAGGTAACGGTTAACCTCATATTTACATATATGGTACAAAATCATAGCAAATGAAACACTTCCAAACATGTCACTCTCAATGAATGCAAATGTATCGCTCCCAGCGAAAAGTACCACTCCCAGTGAAAACAGATATATCACTCCCAGTGTATGCAGGTGTACAATAAACAACAACAAGTATTCAACAACACACCACAACATGCATACAATACACATAGCACATATACACATACTGTAAATATCAGAGTTAGTGTTACAGTACGCGAACATACCTTCGTTGACGAGCGTTTAGTACGTTAACGATAAACTGTACTTTTGACGGAAAACAGTGGAACGATAGCGAAATGATAGCGGAACAAGATTACTAATATCCTATAATGATAATATCACATTTATCAATATTTGATATTATAACAGGCATTTTAGGTACAAATTACCATTTTGCCCCTGATCCCCTAATCGGCGGAATTCCGTTAGCACTTCGCTACCTTGACCCTAATCTTCCAGAATTTCAACATATCTCCAACTCCATAATAATTTTCGAAATTAATACCTTAATTACCCCTAGAACATGATTTCTAAACATACCTGGAAGATTAAAGATCAACCTAGCATTTTTACAACAACTACCGAAAGAAACACTAAAACTAAAGACTAGGGACCGAAGAACTTACCCGGCACTTTGCTATTTCCACAGACTCCTCCTTCTCTCTAAAATCTCTCTCTAGAAAGCTCTAGGATTTGTGAAGAATGAAGAGAAGGTGAAGGCTATTTATAGAAAAAAGACGATGACATTTCGGTAATTTCATTGAACTTTGTCTGGTTGAATTCTGACCGTCGGATCGCACTTCTTGGAGGTGGCAAGATCTTGGCCTTACACTTCTCAAGGATGATGTCATCCTTAGTCACCAAGTTGATGTCACCAACTTTCTCAAGAAGTTTTCTACCGATAAAGTCCCTGTTCGGTGTTCCGATCGCGAAATTTTGTAAAATTTTAAAATTCCGGAAATAACACTCTGAAGGTCTTTTCTTCCTCTTCGAGAATACCGGGTTTTCCTAACCTTATACTCTCATTAAGGACATTCTGTTACCTGCCGAAAATCCTCAGTAATCGCTACCGGTTATGGAAATATCATCGTCGACGCCAACCTCTGGATAAAAATCCACTGATCAATAATATACTCTGGTTTTTCTCAACTTATCCCCGGATTTCAATCTATGAATAATTTTCCATCGGTTCTCATTTCTACTATCTACTTTAATCCCACAAAATATCTTCCTGGCCGGATCTCCAAATCACTCCGTTAGTTACAGAAATGACTTCGGAGACAGTCCACTCCGAGATAGAAATTCACTTGTTCCTAATATACTCTAACTCAAGAAACCTAGTTCACGGTTTTCTAGGTAGGATTTTATTTCTATCCGTAGTCATTTATCCTGTTCACATTTTTACTATTATAATATTACTTAATTACCACATGTCTTAACTTATAATGTTATTTTAATGCAAATATCTAGATATTAATTTCTTAATTTTCATTTCATTTTTCTTTATTTTTCTTCTAATTTTCGTTTTTATTTATATATGTATATTTATTTTAAGTAATTTCCACCTTTTTCTCTTTATCTTATGTCTAAACAATTAGGCATTAATTATCTAATTAATCACTTACTAATTGTTGAAAATTTTCTTAATTAGTAATAATTATTATCTCACAACTATTTCACTGACATTGGTAATTTATGCACCATGCATAATATTAAAAATCATAGGGTCCAATATGGTCCCCCAAAACTTTTAGATTTTTCTCCTGTAATTTTTCCAAGGTAATAATTTAATAAATTACCTAAATTAGAGACAACATACTTTCTAATTTTTGATAATTATTTCACAGCCTTTTAGGATTTATCATCACATTTTTAGGATGTTTTATGGCCCTAAAATGCATTTTTCACATTTTTTGCAATAAATTCCATTTAATTTTCTTAGTATTTCCCTTTGAAAATAGACCAATTATACAACATTTTAAGACCATATCTATCATAAATGGACATAATATTCCAGATAATAATTATCCGGGTATTACATTATACGTGTAGGGAACTTTGTGGATGTAATGAGCATTTTGTACTGTCATGTAATCAAAGTGTATTTTTTGAACCACTTATGTTGTAAATTAATGGAAAGTCAATATAACATTTTTGAAGGAAACACATTCTACTGCTGTCACATTACAATATTCTGCCATAGAACTTGCTCTCACAGTATATGAATATTGAGACCACATTTTCCGTTGTATATACAAGGACATCAATAAAACGTACATACAACAATAAAGTACATTATGTTGCAACATAATACTGTAAAATAGCATCCTCATTGGAAATGATCATCTGCATTTTGTTTGAACTGCATGTACATATAATAATAATGAGCTGCATATGCCATCAAAAAAGTCATTTGCTCAAGCCTAAAGATCAAAAAGAGTACTTGGGATTATACATAATCCTAAATAATTAATACCCAAGTAATTTACAAAAAAAAAAAGAAGAAGAAGAATAGAGCCATCAAGTATTACTTGGGATCTAAACTCTAAAGCCATATCCAAAAATAACAAAAGACAATCACCCTAGTCATTTATTATGGCCTATACATCAAAAAGATTGCTTCTCCAACAATGCACTATATAAGGGTGGCTAATTCCACCTTCCGAGCTACATCCAGGCTGTGAGCTTGCATTCAAGCTTCACTGCAGGTTCTACGATTATGTCCCATTTACCCACAAAGCTTACACTGAAGGTTTGCATGTGTTGCTTCTTTTAAGCTTGTTTTTAGGTGGTGGCTCATTTTTCTCCCTTCTTCTCCTCTTCGTTGGCCTACCAGGACGTTGAGGGTCAATTGGTTCTGAGTTTGTTCTAACCCCCAAGTCTTTTCCATTTACAGGCTGCAACACAGGAAGAGTAGCAATTAACATACGTCTCTATTGTCAAATAAGCATCAACATATATAGCCTTGAGGATTTTGTCGCATGGCATAAATACAAGAAACAGCATGCCTGCAAGAAATCACATGATAAAGTTAATATTGATTATATTAGCCATGAAATTAGTAAGTAACCTAAGCAAATACCTGCATCGAATTCCAATCAATTGCCACCAATTGCATTCTGTTTGGGTTCAATTCCACATGTAATTAAATATTCTTTTAGGCGTATCAGATACCATTAACTTTTCTTTAAGTACAAAAATATACACAAAAAATTGTGTAAGAATATCATGACCGTGAAGTCAATTGAAATTGACCGTTTAGTAAACATGTAAATTAAAAAAACGGTGCAAAATATAGATGAAGTCTTCAAAATAGTGCAAAAAAATGACACGACTACTATGAACTTCATATGTATTTTTTCACCATTTTCTTGATTAACATGTTTGTTAAATGGTCAATGACTTAACGGTTATGGTATTTTTGTACTATTTTAAAAACTTCATGTGCACTTTTACATTCAAAAAGAGTCCATGATGTCTAGGGGCGGGATATATACTTTATGGGTGGATTTGCACCTTAACCCTAATTTTTATAAGTCATAAATTACGTAAATTAAGAAATTGGTTTAAAATGATTAAAAAAAATAATCCTGCAAGAAATATTTTCTTAAAATATATCTGTATTTATTATGACAATGAGTGAGTGTGTGAGTGGGAATCTATAATAATTAGTTCAAAAAAATTTTCTTGCCAAAAAAATGCAGACACATGGTTAATTAAGAGTAAAAATGAAAAGATACATTAAGGGCATGTTAGTTTTTATTTTATTTTATTTTAAAAAACAGTTTTATAAAATTGTTTGGATAAAATATATTTTTGGAAAATAGTACAAGGGTTTATCTCTCTTTTATTCCTAACAAAAAGTTAATTTTTACAAATTGAAAAATCAAAACAGTTTTTTGGTAGTTTTCTTCTTATTTTTTCTATTTTAAATTTTTTGAAACAATCACTTATCCACTATCGACACCACACTATATTGGCGCCGACCACTGCCACATCACCGTCAATAATAGTCACCATCACATGACTTCAAAAATCAATTTTTTTAAAAAACAACTAACTAAACAAATTTTTTATTGTTTTATTTTTAAAACAATTTGGTTAAAGGATAATTTTGATCCATTAAGTTCAGAGAATGAGGCGCAATGGAAGGGAGATTAAAAACGCAGAAAGAAGAGGTCATAACTAGATTCCTTGATTCTCTGAGTTTGGACAAATCAGGATTCAAATTTCAAAGAGATCTCTCTGAATAAGTATGAGCGAAGAAAATATAGCAACCATTAAATGATCAAAGAGATATGATGAGGAACAGGTGACTTCCTCTTATCACTGCTGGTTTGCTTTCTCATCCGCACAAACTTGTTTAAAAAATATTAGTAGTAAAGTAATTAATGCAAAACGTCATACCTTTGACTCATTTGGTCATGGTCAGTTCAGTTCACTTATCAATTTATCATTTTCAAACGCCATTGGTCTGTTGCGTTTAATTAGACACCACCGTATGAAATTGGGCAAATTACTATTTTAACACTCAAGGCCGTTCACAGAAAATCATACCTCTCGTAGTATGATTGTATGAGAGAATTTGAACGGGCTCCTCACTTCTCGATATTCTCACTGACTTTAATCCTACTATATCTCTCTGTCTGTTACCCTCTTCAACCTCTCCCTCCCTGCATATGTGGGCGTGTGTATCTAGCTCCATATCTCTCATCATCGTTTCTTCTATTGCTCTAATGTTTTCGCTTTACTCTTCGTTTCAACGATGGATCAAGGAAAATTCAAAGCCCTTGAAGAAAAAGATAGTGACTCCCTCAAACTCCACCTCTTCTCATCATCATCACCATCGTCCCATTCTTCATTGAAACCTAATTCTCCATCACCATTATTCTCTTTGTTTCCTTCATCATCTTCCTCGTCAAACCCTAACTTTCGATATTCCCATCCAATGCAAAACCTAGCATCTCCGGATACAATCTTTTCTCCTTCCTCATCATCATCCACACCCGATCTATTACCCATTACACAGCCCCTCCTGAACCCTAATCCTAGCCAGAGACCGATCCTGTCTCTCCAACCACCTATTATTCCTCAAAACCATAATCATGTTCATCGTCGTGGTCCAAGGAGCGAGACCATTCCTGTACCGTTTCCATGGGCAACAGATCGAAGGGCCATGCTTAAATCCCTGAGATGTCTCAAGAACAATCAGATACTGACCATTACAGGGACGGTTTGGTGCAAGACATGTGACATTAGCTATGAGATAGGGTTCGATCTGGTATATATCTAAGTTCGCTGAAGTTCTTACCTATATTGCCATGCACAAGGACAACATGTACGACAGGGCTCCTAAGGTTTGGATGAGTCCGAGGCTGCCGATTTGCAAGAACTGTGGGAGCAGTGTACGACCTGTAGTTTCGGAGCATAAGAGGTCGATTAATTGGCTGTTCTTGTTTTTGGGCCACATGCTTGGGTGTTGCACGCTAGAACAATTGAAGTATTATTGCAAGCATACTAGGAGTTTTCGTACTGGTGCTAAAGATAGGATTCTCTATAAGACTTACTTCGGAATCTGCGAACAGCTCCAGCCTTCTAGTACTCTGGCTTCTGATAGATGATCCGTGATGATCGATTGCCGGACATATCGTTTAATTTCTTTTTTTTCTTTTCCGGGTTGTTATGTTGCTCGTGCATTGCTGCAGTTTGATGATGACTCTATCTTCTCTATATACGACTCTGGTCACCTATCTATGATATGACTCTATCTTCTCTACAAGTATAGAGATTTCTTTCTGAAAGAAAACTCCGTTGTAATTTTCTATTACTTGGATCTTGTTTCGATTAAGATTATAGAGATTTCTTGACAACCAGTGGTGAAGCCAGAAATTTTAAAGACGGAGAGCGAGAATAAAAAATATTATATCATAAATAAAAGTACTTGAAATATAATACATACATAATATACAAAAAAATTGAAAAAAAATCTATTAAAAAAATTAAAATCGCTTCACTTAACTCTTACTCTATATATTTTTATATTGTTAAACTAATCTATAATTGAATATGTATTAAAACTCAAAATAATTTTGTTTTCAATATATGTAATCAAAAAATCATCAAGAAATTGATATTTTATTCTATTTGGAAACCTATTCTTGATTATCTTCATAGCGGTGGAAGATTTTTTAGTAGTTGCTATAGAAAGTAGAAGAGTAAGTACAAGTCTAATCACCCTAGCTATTAATAAGAGCGTAAATGACTCCAACAAGGTTCCAATCGGGTATTATAGGTTCATTGATCGGGGCTTAATAAAAGAACTCTCTAAGTTTTCAAAAATGGAAGATACAAGTCAAGAAATTGAATTTCAATTATTTGTGGAAACATATTAATTAGTAAAACCCTCGATAAAAGAAAAAGATGTTGAATATGAATCACTCACATATTCCACCCTATTAATAAGAGGGTAAATTACCCCAACAAGGTTCCAATCCAATCATATACATGCCAAACATTCATAAAAAATCTAGAATAAATTGTAATCAGGAAACCACAATTTTGAAAGATTGTACGCACTTTTGAATTAGTTTTTGAAAAATAACTTTTATGATTTATAAAATAAGTATATGAAAAAAAAAATCTTGACTTGCAAAAAACTTTTGAAACCACACGGTTTTGTGGTTTTCCAAACACTCTATGAATTGATCATCTTTTTTCTTGCACTACAATGAGAAAAATACTAGACAAGTTATTTAAGTAAGATTTTTTTTAAAAAAAAAAAATATGTGATGAGATTTTTCTATAAGAATTTTGAGATTCCACTTTTTTGGGGCACAATCTACACTGTGATGATTTATTAGAAAATAATATCATGCAATATTCTTGTAATGAAAGTATCTTAGCAACAAACCATAGATAGAGGTTCTGGCTAAAAACACTGCTCCTCCAAATAAGTATTTTTGACAAAAAGGAATAATGAAGGAAAAAGCAGATAACGCCCCACGCCCCCACGCACACGAGTTTCACTGGCGGTTTTCAACTTCAAAAGCACGGCTCAGGAAATTTCATGCCGTTTAACTTTGGTGAAAGACAACTGACGGGCGACTTAAGCTCCCGTCAATAACGTGTGTCGCTTCATCAAACTCCAACCATCACTAGCTCCATTCAAATCAATAACTCTTTTAAAATTTAGGGGGGTGGGGTTAGGGGGGCGGAGGCCCACCCTAACCCCCCTCTAGTTCCGCCATTGTTGCCAACATATTCATGTATTTTCTATTCCTTTATCATGTAAGTGGATTTGAGCATCATATTTGTATACTAACAAAAAAAATATTCATAACTCTACCTGATACTTCAACAGATCCAGTTATTGATAGTCACATTTATAATACCATAAATGTTATAAATGAATTGATGCTTGCATAACGAGATTTAGGATTTTTCATAATGTCAAACTTCATACTATGGTACCATTAAATAACATATGATTCCTTGACTTGTAAACTTTATTTTATATTCAATGTAAATTTTCAACAAAAAAAAAATTCCGTTGCAATTTTCAACGGAAAATAAATTCCGTTGCAATTTTCAACAGAGAAATTCTATTGCAACTTTCAACGGAATAAATTTTCGTTACAATTTTCGACAGAAAAATTCAGCTGCAACTTTCAACGGAAGCAAATTCCGTTGCAATTTCCTTTTGCTTGAATCTTGTTTCAATCAAGATTAAAGAGGTTTCTTGCCAACATATTTACGTATTTTCTATTCCTTTATCATGAAAGAGGATTTAAGCATCATTTTTGTTTGTTTCCAAAAAGATACTCATAACTCTACTCGATACTTCAACAATTTCAGTTGTTGATAGTTGCTGTTACAATACCATAAATAGTTATAAACAACTTGATGCTTGCATAACAATATTTAGGATTTTTCATAATGTCAAACTTCATACCATAGTACCATTACATAACATGTGATTCCTTGATTTGTAAAATTAATTTATTTTATATTCAGTCTAAATTTTCAATGGAAAACAAATTCCATTACAATTTTCATCAAAAAAAAAATTCCGTTGTAACTTTCAACGGAATAAATTTCCGTTGCAATTTTCAACGGAAATAAAATTCCATTGCAATTTTCTATTGCTTGAATCTTGTTTCAATCAAGATTAAAGAGATTTATTACCAACATATTTACGGATTTTCTATTAATTTATCATGAAAGTGGATTTGAGCATCATTTTTATATGCTTACAAAAAAATATTCATAACTCTATCCGATACTTCAACGCTCCAACACTTTCAGTGGTTGATTGTCATTGTTATAATACCATAAATAGTTATAAACGACTTGTTGCTTTCATTAACGATATTTACGATTTTTTATAATGTCAAAATTTTTTCCGTCTGTAATTCCGTCTTTATTTTCAATGGAATATTTTCTGTTGAAAAATTCCGTCGATAATGAAGCCTTTTTCAGTAGTGTAAGAAGATAATTAGAAAGGGGAAAATGAGAGTATCCTCCTCCCAATTTCTCAGGCCTTCACAGCAAGCTAATTTATAAAAATATAGTTGCATGATCATATGATCTTCAAAATTATTTGGATATGCCAGCACTCTCGTGGTGTAGTCATGTATATATAAGTCGCCCGGTAGTGGCACAGCTTGCGGGTTTGAACTGCATCAGCAATAATTTTTCAACTCAAAATATATATTACCTCCCATCTTAAATAACAAAACACAATCACCCAAGTAATTTAGTATGGCCTATACATAAAAAAGATTGCTTCTTCAACAACGCACTAGGCTGTGAGCTTGCATTCAAAGCTTCACTGCAGGTTCTACGATTATGTCCCATTTGCCCACAAAGATTACACTTAAGGGTTGTGTTACTTCTTTTAAGCTTGTTTTTAGGTGGTGGCTCATCTTTCTCGCTTCTTCTCCTCTTCGTTGGCCAAACAGGACGTTGGGGGTCAATTGGTTCTAAGTTTGTTCTAACCCACAAGTCTTTTCCATTTACAGGCTGCAACACAAGAGAGTAGCAATTAACATACGTCTTTATTGACAAATAAGCATCAACATAGCCTTGAGGATCTTGTCGCTTGGCAAAAATACAAGAAACATCAAGCCTGCAAGAAATTACATAATAAAGTTAATATTGATTATATTAGCCATGAAATTAGAAAGTAGCCTAAACAAATGCCTGCATCGAATTCCAATCAAATGCCACCAATTGAATTCTGTTAGGGTTCAATTCTACTCTTAAAGTATTCTGTTAGGCATATTAGATACCATTAACTTTTCTTAAGTATAAAAATACACATGAAGTTTTAAAAAATGGTGTAAGAATACCACGACAATTAAATCAACTAAAATTGACCGTGCAGCAAACACGTAGGTAAAAAAAATGGTGTAAAAATATATGTGAAGTTTTCAAAATAATGTAAAAAATGCCACGAACTGCTATAAACTTCATGAGTATCTTATTACTATTTTAAAAACTTCATCTATATTTTTTCACCATTTTTTTTATTGACATGTTTGTTAAATAGTCAATATTTGTTGACTTAACGACCATGATATTTTTACACTATTTTAAAATTTTCATGTGTATTTTTATACCATTAGGTGCTTATAAAAAGGCCTTTTGTTTTTTTTCATAAGGGCTTATAATAAGATCCTTGATTCTCTGAGTTTGGACAAATCAGGATTCAAATTTCAAAGAGATCTCTGAATAAGTATGAGCGAAGAAAATATAGCAACCATTAACAGGTGACTTCCTCTTTTAACTTGTTTGTTATCTCATTTTCCGCACAACCTTATTTAAAAAATATTAGTGGTAAAGTAATTAATGCAAAATGTCATAGCTAATTTGACTCATTTGGTCTGTTCATTTATAAATTTATCATTTTCAAACGCCATTGGTCTGTTGAGTTTAATTAGACACCACGGTATGAAATTAGACAAATTATTATTTTAATACTCATGGCCGTTAACAGAAAATCATACTAGTATGTGAGAATTTGAACGGGCTCCTCATTTCTCGATATTCTCAGAGACTTCAATCCTAAATTCCTACTTTATCTCTCTCGTCTGTTACCCTTTTCTACCTCTCCCTCCCTATATATATATGTAGCTCCATATCTCTCATCATCGTTTCTTCTATTCCTCTAATTTTTTCGCTTTTCTCTTCCTTTTAACGATGGATAAAGGAAAATTCAAGGCTCTTGAAGAAAAAGATAGTTCTGAGCAAAAGAAAAAAGAAAAAGATAGTTCTGAGCAAAAAAAAGAAGAAAAAGATATTGACTTCCTCGAACTCCAGCTCTTCTCATCATCATCACCATCACCATCGTCTCATTCCTCACTGAAACCTAATTCTCCGTCATCATTAGTACCGTTACAGCCCACTTTGTTTCCTTCATCATCATCCTCATCAAACCCTAATTTTCAATATTCCCATCCAATGCAAAACCTAGCATCTCCTGACACAATCTTTTCCCTTTCCTCATCATCATGCACACCCGCTCTATTACCCACCACACAGCCCCACCTGAACCCTGACCCTAGCCAGAGACCAGTCCTGTCTCTCCAACTACCTATTATTCCTCAAAACCGTAATCATGTTTCTCGTCGTGGTCCAAGGAGCGACACTATTCCTGTACCGTTTCCATGGGCAACAGATCGAAGGGCCATGCTTAAATCCCTGAGATGTCTCAAGAACAATCAGATACTGACCATTACAGGGACGGTTTGGTGCAAGCCGTGTGACATTAGCTATGAGATAGGGTTCGATCTGGAATCAAAGTTTGCTGAAGTTATTACCTTTATTGACATGAAGAAGGACGGCATGTACAACAGGGCTCCTAAGGTTTGGATGAGTCCGAGGCTGCCGATTTGCAAGAACTGTGGGAGCAGTGTACGACCTGTCGTTTCGGAGCATAAGAGGTCGATTAATTGGCTGTTCTTGTTTTTGGGCCAAATGCTTGGGTGTTGCACGCTAGAACAATTGAAGTATTATTGCAAGCATACTGGGGGTTTTCGTACTGGTGCTAAAGATCGGATTCTCTATATCACTTACCTCGGAATCTGCGAACAGCTTGAACCTCCTAGTACTCTGGCTTCTGATATATGATCCGTGAATGATCGATTTCCGGACATATCGTTTAATTTTTTTTTTTTTCCGGGTTGTTATGTTGCTCGTGCATTGCTGCAGTTTGATGATGACTCTATCTTCTCTATATATGACTCTGGCCATCTATCTATGATATGAGAATAATAATTTCTTCCTTACTTGTGTCCCAATCATGTTTGGTTTTAATTTTGTTTAGGGTGTGTTATGCATGTGTTCTCTCCTTGGACTCCACCAGTATATTATTTATCATCTGTTGTACTGAAAATGGTCTCTTTTATATACCTATTTGTAGTTGTTTCATTAGTCAATTTCGTTTTCAATGATTTTAAACATAGTCAGCATTAAAAAAAAGAAAAATGAAAAATCAGATTAGTATGTGTTATTGATTGGGATAGGACCGCTTCATATTCCTTAATTAAGGGTGGGGGATCACATACTATTTTGGTTCTATTTATAAGCCGTAGAGGGAAGAAATTTTTTTGTCCTATTGCATGCCAGAAGGGTCCTATAAGTAAAATAAGAGGAGTGTGTGTGTAGCAGTCCCTATTTGATGCTCAAATGTAGAATTATACCAATTTGTTGGATGATGGTACATGATATAATAATGTGAAGGGGAGTTAATTTTACAGTGGTGAGTTTACTCTCTTTTCTCCTGTTGTGTTTGATAAATTAGGTTTTTCTGGTGGATTAGTGTTTCAATAACATGAATTTATTAGCATTTGAAGGACCTCTCCTTGCTAGGAGCTGAACAATGGCTTTTTTATGATTTAATTTATGCCCTCGACCCAATTATTTAGTGCTCGTTTGGCATCATCATAAAAGTTTAAGCACTTTGCCCATTAAAAGAAAAAAAAAAGATGAAGGGGAACTCAATATTTCGCTACAAGAAAATAGAGAGCAATTGATTAGGGTTTCCAACATATATGGTTTGAAGTACACAATTGATTTCAGAATGAATATGAATATGGCAAGTACAACATGCATGCAAGAAGTTGAAAAGGCACGTGTCATTTTTTTTTAATAATAATAGAAAATGTTATAATAAAAGTAATTAAAGTGATGTCATCAAACCAGTAATTCTGGTCCTCTTGGTTTGAGACTCAAAATTGACCAATTAAGAGGTTGCCAGTTCAATTACTAGCACATCTTCGAAGTGGTGTCATAAACAAAGAAGAGAAAGAAATAGGACAAGAATTCAACTCACCAAACCGAAAGAAAAGGCCATGTTGGGATCAAAAAAGAAAAAGAAAAGAAAAGGCCATGTCGCGCTATGGGAACGCCTTGGGACAGGAACCTCTCATATCTTTTGTCCCTTAGTGTCTATTTTTTCCTTTTAGATCCACTTTGAACAGTTGAGATTTAATATCATATAAAAATATTATTACAATATCAAATTAAAAATGTATATAAATAAATATAAATCATTAAAATTTCATCTAAATATATAGTTTGTATCTTTATACCGTTATTAAAGAGTTTTATTTTATTTTTATTTTTTATCGGAATGTTCAAAGTTGATTTAACTTTGAGAATGAAAAAGTGGACGTTATAAGAGAATTGGAGAGACTCCTTCTCGGATGGCCTTAAACATGGAAGAAAAGTGTGGTCAAATTAATGCTATGTCTTTTTAATTTATGATCCCAACAGATGGCGAGATTTTTCAGCAAAAAAACTCTAGTCATTTTGACATTTAATAATCATGCTGATCGACAAGGACGTCGCGGACGCAATGTTAACCTTGTTTGTAATACATAAATATGAACCTATTGAGTCGCGATGAGTTGAATATGATGATTGAGTAACTTTGAGCCGTTTTGTTCAACATGCCTAAAATGGTAATCATAATTGTTATTAAAAGAAGAGTGTTTAGTTATTCTTCAGCGTAATAATATACAGGATTTACCATGGAAATGATGATTACTAAAAAATTGGTAATCTCCATTCATACTTCCCTCTATGTATACTTATTACCACTTCATTGCATGATTAAAAAGGTCCAATATACCTTTTAGTATTTTTGTCTTTGTTTCACTTCTCTTATTTCACCTACACACCATGCCACAACCACTACCGCCTCCTCCTCCCCCACTGCCGCTACCCCCACCTATTGTCACCACCTACTCCTTCACCATCATTGTTGCCATACCACCCCCATCGTTGCCACCATCATGCTAGTCTCTCTACCTCCTCCTCTTCCACTGCCACCACCTCCTCCCCTACTGTTGCTGCTACCCTCATCGTTGTCACCTCTATTGTTGTTGTGCCGCCACCACTACCTCCCCCTTACAATGAGGGATTCAAATGCCTTATTTGATGTGTGAATTGTATTAATTGTGCTTGTATTGTATCAATCATGTGGTTAAAGTTTTTCCTACCATAGTAGAGTCTTTTCCCTCATGGTGATGTCTTGATTGTTTTGTTACAAAGTTAAAATCTTATTAACCATGTTAAACTTTTATTTGTCTGGTTCCTCCACCACCACCATCGCCATGAGCTCCTCCTTCCATATTGCCACCACATCCCCCATCATTACCCCCTCCACTGTTGCCATGCAGCCGCCACCGCCACCTCCTCTTACTCCACCGCCTCCATTGCCACTACCTCATCCTCTTCCATCACTGCACCACCATCATGGCCACCACACCTCTACTTCCTCCCACATCATTGTCATTGTCACCATGTGTCATCGCCACTACCACACCATTGTTACCATCAGCTCCACCACCACAACCATCATCATCAGACGATCCTTGGTGAGATATTGTGACAGTTATGATGAGGCAACACGATAGCTCTTAATTATTATTTATAGAAAGATTATATTAAGGGTAAAATAGACTTTTTGTGATATATCAATTTTAAATAATTATTAAGAAAATAACTCATTGCGCATTACTTAAAAATCAAATGAAACACTACTAGCCCTATCATCAATATTGTAGTGCATTACCACTGCATCACACTACACTACACTACAGGGTGTCATGGGATCAAACCAAATAGGAGTTAAAATTTATATGACTATAATAACTAATTTTCGGTTCAACAAAATGCCGCATTTTCGTTTTCAAACATACTGAACAAAATTTATTACTGTCTCATTATTTTAAAACTCTTTTCCTCCCAAAGGGAACCAAACAAGTGCCCCCCAAACCACACATTAACATCAGATCAGATTAGATCAAAACACACAAATTAACAAGTTGGGTTTCTCTCATTTTCTTCGCATCATAATCTTATATTCACCATTATAATAAAAAATAAATAAATAGTCCGGATTCAATATTTTATAAAATTATTACTATAAACATCAAAAAGTAAATTTAAATTCTTAAAATCTGATTGTACAGTTTATAACTACAATACAAAAAAAAACTTAATTTAATTTTTTAAAATGTTATATTAATAATTTTATAAAATATTAAATTTAAATTATCCATTTTACAATCTAAGGGTGGAGATGAGATTATAATAAGAAAATAAAAAAGGGGAAAATGAGAGTATCATCTTCCCAATTTAACAAGCCTTTACAGCAAGCTAATTTGTAAAAATATAGTCATATGTGCTTTGGATCTTCAAAATTATTTGGATATGCTAGCACTCTCGTGGTGTAGTCATGTATATATAAGTTGCCAGCTAGTGGCACAGCTCGCGGATTTGAACTGCACCATCAATAATTTGCCAACTCAAAATATATATTAATTCTGTTTTAAGTATAAGACTTAGTTGATTTTTTTTGAAATTTAAAAAATTAATTAAATAAGTTATTTAATCTTATCACATGGTGTGTATAATTAAATTATATATAAGTTTATAAGTCAAGTAAATTAGTTTAGAAAAAAAATGATAAATATAAATACTTTACAATAATTTAATTGACTTCCTTAATCTCTAAAAAAAATCAATTATTAGTCGTATATTTATGATCAAAGGTGATATATGAGTGTGTGTGGATATGATGAATTGGTGTGTCGTTGAAATATCACTATCTAGAAATTATGAGTTTGTCTCAGCCAACATGTAATTTTCAAAGTGATGATATGAAGGACCCATGCTAGCCTCCATGGTCGCCTGGTTTCAGGACACAACAGTTCTGTAATCCGCTGTGTTTGTTATGAATAGATTATGCCAAATACCTAATTAATAACGACCATACAACATCAACATTAACTGCTACATCGTTCTTACCCTAGTTTGGGTGTGTGTTTGTATAAAACAAGTACACTTGATTGTACAGTCTTGAGATGCATATTGCAACAATTTTAGTCCCTTTTCTGGCTACACTTTCCTATTTTCAATTAATTTTTCTTACTCTTTTATTTTACATTTTTTTAATTAAAATTTTATAAATCCACTTCTCCAATTTTTTAAAATCCAACTCATAAAAATTTTCTCATCCCTTCCTTCTCCTTTATCTCTCGTGTCAAACAAAGCCTAAGTTGGGATGAGGAAGTGGCTGAACTATACGCACGTATTTTCGAAAGCATAATATACTCCCTCCCATTCTAAATTTATGAGCTAATTAATGTGTTTATTTTGATATGAAATGTTAGTAAATCTTAATTTAAGTATACTTTATCTCTTAAATTTATAATTTTTCTTCAAACTTTCTACTGATAATTTATATATCAAGGGGTTTTTACAAGAATTAGTTCCAATATGAATGACTAGTAAAGATGATATTTTAGGAAAACCAAAATCTATGATTTTTTTTTTCAAAATAACTAATTTTTTAATATTTACAAATTATTTAAAACGGGAAAAAAATGGAGGAAGCATTAGTTGTCATCTTGTTTCAATCTGAATATAAAGTAGAAAAGACCGATAAAAAATATTTTTAATGTTACAAGGATCTTTGTGTCATGTATATTTTTAAATTGGATTATATAATCATATATAGTACATTTGAAGTAATTGTGCCGATGACTTATTAATAGTATGGTTTTGTATCAATTTTAAGTAAAAATATAAAAATAAATTTCCTATAAATAAAGTAACAGAACATTGATAGCATATCCTCGTACCAGGATAAATCACCACAAAAAAATTCGATTTTTGCGACGGAAAAATTCCATCACAAAATTAAAATATTCTGTCGCTAAATGAATTTGCGACGGAACATCTCCGTCGCAAAAATCGCTTCGCAATTGCGACGGAAAGATGAATTTCCGTCGCAATTTGTGACGGAACATTTTTCCGTTGCAATTGCGACGGAAATAATTCCGTTGCAAATAATAAAATAATTAAAAAAAAATTAAATTTTAAAATATAATTTTAATAAAAAAATAAATTTTAAAAAATGTAAAACATATTAATAAAAAAATAAAATTATTAAAAATTTATAGAAAATTGCATAAAAATTTTAGAAAACCTTAAAAAGTAAATAAATTTCAAGATAAATTTTGTATATAATAAAAATTTAAAATAAAAATCATACAGAATTTTTTACAATAACAAAATCAAAATATATGTGTTCTAAAGTTGCAAACAACAAATACTGATACATAATCTATAAAGAAGCAGCATGATCATCATCATCGTCACCAGTATGGTCACCACCACCACCAGGATGGTTATCAGCACCAGGCACCGGCAAAATACCCTTAGATTGAAGTACTAGCTGCAGCTGCCTCACCACGTCATTTGTCCGCTGCTGCTCTTCTCGTTGCTGCCATATCATCTCATCTTGTGACTCCACCAACGCCCTCAGCCTCTTAATCTCATCTAAAAAAAACAAAATTGTAGAGTGAGTTATTTTTCTCTAATTTCATTTAAAATGAAGAGGGAATGAAAATGTAACAATGTAGAACAGTGTTATTATGTTTACCTGGATCAGCACCTTCACTGCGCAGTAAGGACTATTGCGTAGGCTTCAGTCGGTTCGCAGAGACACCCATCCCGAAGAGTCTCCCTTTCTTGTCAAATCCTCCAGCAGCTTGAATGAATAAACTCTCGTTATCGGATTGAGAGGATGCGCGCTCGCCCTGACTCTGGGTTTCTCTCTCCTGCGTCAGCTTCTGATAAGTTTCTTGCAGGAAAAAAAAAGATTACAGATGACGCACGTGAAATGAAATAAATATGTCACTGTCTGACACGAAAAACAAAAGTAAGAAATATCTCACCGCAAATTGCTGCGACCTGGCGTTGATCCAGTGGCACCCGCTACCATCAGTAGACCTCTGTGTATGGGTCCGCTCAAAGGTAACCCACTCAACATCTTCTGCAGGAACTTCCCCAGATGCTGCCTGCAATCACAAATTTTGACCGTCAGTTAATTAAGTCAAAGTACAAGATATCAAATACTTAAATAGAAAATGATTGTGCTCACAATTTTTCGTCGATGCTCACTATATGGGATGGAGCCCCCAGTACAATACGGTCCATCCATATGGGCCCTATTTGATTTATTTTTCTCACTCTTTTCTTGAAATTTGGGATTGGTGTTCCATTTATGACGTAATTGATTTAAAGCCTCAAGATGAATCCAATCAGTCTTGCCTAGACCTTGTCGCACTTTATAAAACCTATTAGACAACCATCTCGCTGCCTTGTGATTGTAAGCTTTTTTCAACGTATCTTGATGCTCAGGCAACCACCTAAAATGACCCTGAAAATCAATTACGGACAATTAGTGCTCCAAATTATAATGTACCTTATCAATTTGCATTTGCATAACAAAATTTACAAAACTTACCAAAAACTCCTCAAACTAAGTTTCCCGACGATTCTTAGGAATGTCTTTCCAATTGGCCCACGGCTGGTTGAAATTGCGGAATATTTGGGCCGACACGAAATCTATGACCTAATTGTAAGGCTCAAATCTTGATACAGAGGAATAGACTTAAATGTTAGCATACAAAATAAAAGTAAAAACCTCGTACCATTATCAGTAACTTTACATTACTTACTCTAGATCGCCGCGAGGACAAATCCATACCCGTCCTGTCTCAGGATCAACAGTTCCCCACACCGTGCGGCCGAGGAGGAACTAGCTTCCCCGAACTGACTGTGAGGAGACGCGGTGTGCTGAAGGACGAAATGATATTGCAACATTTTACTACACAGTTGCTTAAATAAAACAAAAGATGTAAATCAATCAGATTTCGTAAACTATACCTGCTCTACCCCTAGCTGTGAATCAGGGGGATTGAAAGGCATACCTGCACCTCCCATAATAGAGCCGATAGTGGTCGGTGAAGACGACAGATGAAATGGTGGAAGCTCTGGAGAAGAGCCGTACCCTCTGCCATAAGACGAGTCCGATGTCGTTGCCTTACCACCTCTGATAGGACGGGCGCGACCTCTACCACTACTCCAACCACCGCAAGAACGCCCTCCTGACCGATCCATCTATGAACACCCACAAACATTATGTCAAAATTTCAAAAAGAAACACTTAATGTCACTATCAAAGTAACAGATTATATCTACTAGAACGGACGGTTATAAATAGCGGACTAAAATAAGTCAACCGAAAGATTCCGTTTCCTCCACCTCTCCTTGCTCCCCTTCCTCATCAGTCTCATAGTCATCAAATTTAGACTCACTATCAGAGTAATTATCTTCCTCCTCAGCATCTGATTCCTCATCGACAATATGGATAGGAATAAGTTCTAACTCCCCATGTGCCTTGTAAAAAAGATTGCTTGGTAATTCCTCATCGACAACAAGTACGGGTTGTACTTGTCCACATCAGCTTGAAATGGTTCATTCATAGAGTCATTTGATTCTGACTCTTTTGAGTTCGGTATGATATTGCGTGCTTTGGTTCTAATAACTCCCATCCACCCTTGACGGAATGTTGGATACGACGTATAATAAACTTGTTCCGTCTGTTGAGCAAGTATGAATGGGTCATAACCAACCGTGTACCTCCTCGACCACTGGACCTCAACATTTCCATATTTATCAACTTTTGTCCCACGAGAAGAGTTATCAAACCACTCACATTTAAAGATAGTCACGGACTTGTCCCACTTATAATCCAGGGGAATTATGTTAGTTAACTTCCCGTAGTAGTCGGCCTCAACTCCATCTACCAGGCCACCTCGGCAACATACGCCGTAATTGCAACTTAGTGTATTTT
Source organism: Acacia confusa (assembly GCA_037074495.1). NCBI lineage: Eukaryota > Viridiplantae > Streptophyta > Magnoliopsida > Fabales > Fabaceae > Acacia > Acacia confusa. The sequence goes on along the minus strand of CM073502.1, from coordinate 35,818,291 downwards.
TGTTCGCTTCTACTGTTGCAAAACGATACCCATTGATTATATATTTCGAACATCGGGTAACAACTATTGCAGCTCCCCAAGATAAACTCCACGCAACATCATGGGGAGCTTATGGATTTTCCACGAAGAAGTATTCGAACCATTGAGGAAACTCAGCAATCTTGAATTGTTCAAGTTCGGAATCCGATATTAATGGATTTCTGGATCGAACCCAATCAGAGAAAAAACTGTAACAAAAAAATCTCATTAATATACTTTAATACTAACCATAATAGTAAAAATACAGGAAGTCTTACGTTAAGTACGGGGTGGCATCTTCACAGTTGTTTATAATATACCACTCCGGCACTCGCTTGTCTCTTCCTTCCAGAGTTGACCTCTCACGTTTACCCACGACCCGACCTGGAAAATTAAATATAGATAACTGATCGCTTGTACTGCCTCCATCGTCGTTGCAAGCTACCCCTCTCCATCTTGATATATTTTCAGAGGGATAATAGTATGATGCAAATTTAGTGGCCTCTTCCACTAGATACGCTTCAGCGATATATCCTTCAACGTACCTTTGATTTTTGATCTTGTGCTTGAGAGTGCGTAAAAACCTATAATGGACAATCACAAGGTATTTAAAACTTTACCACCATGAGAGTCAAATAATAACAAGAAAGATAAAGATATATATGTATATATTACCTCTCAAATGGATACATTCACCTATATTGTTGCGGACCTCCAACCCTTGCCTCATAGGCCAAGTGAACAGGCAAATGCTCCATTGAGTTGAATAAGGTTGGAGGAAACACCATCTCTAACTTGCATAGCGTCAATGGCATGCTCTCCTTTAGTTGCCGTAACTTGTCAACGTTAAGTTCAGAAGCACAAATTTCTCTAAAGAAAATGGAAACTTTTGTCAGCACACTCTATATATGTTTCGGTAGTGCTTTGAAGGCCCACGACAACAATCTCTGGAAAAAAACGTGACAATCATGAGTCTTCATATCAGATATCTTCACCTCATATATTTTGACACATCTAGCCATATTTGATGCATAACCATCCGGGAGTTTCAGATTTGAAACTCATTTTAACATTTCCAAATTTTGCTCTTTATTGAGTGTGTATGGTGCTCTAGGTTTAGAAATCCGTCCCCTAGCATCCATCACCAAATGCAAGTCAAGTCTTCTGCAAATCGCTTTTATGTCCTGTCTTGCGTAGACTGTGTCCTTCGTCAAGCCTTTGGTGTCCATTACGGTGTACAAAATATTGCAGAACACATTCCTTTCAATATGCATGACATCGAGGTTGTGTCTCAACAGGTGATCTTTCCAATATGTCAGTTCCCAAAAGATGCTCCATTTCATCCAATGATGATCAACCCCATATCCCTCAGGTTCGTTGAATGCAACCCCTCTTCAACACTTGCAATGTGCCTGATCTTGTCCCATATTTCTTGACCACTTAATCGACGAGGTTGATTTGCCCGTTCGACAGCATTCCGTATAAAGTCTTTCCTATTTCTTCTAAGCGAATGATCGAGCGGTAGGAATCACCGATGCCTGTCAAACCAACAAACCTTGCGACTGTTTTGCAAGCTAAAGCCCATGTTCTGCTCAAGACATACTGGACATGCAAGCTTTCCTGACGTTTGCCAGCCACTCAACATCCCATAGGCAGGGAAATCATTTATCGTCCACATTAAGGCAGCCTGCATGATAAAATTTTGGCTCAATGATACGTCGTACGTGAGAACCCCGTCACTCCACAACATTTTCAACTCATCTATCAAAGGCCTGAGGTACACATCTACATTCTTTTTTGGGTTGGAAGGCCTGAGGATTAACGCGTTGAGAAATAAGAACTCTCTTCTCATACACATGGAAGGTGGGAGATTGTACGGGGTCACAATCACTGGCCAACATGAATACCTCTTGCCCGTCTGGTTGAAAGGAGCAAACCCATCCGAACATAAACCAAGACAGACATTACGGGGATCCGACGCAAACAAAGGGTTGACCTCGTCAAATTTAAGCCAGGCTTCGGCATCGGATGGATGTGTCACAAATTTTTCGTCCTTGCGATGCTCCCGGTGCCATCTCATGTGAGTGGCTGTTTGCTTTGACGAATACAATCTCTGAAGCCTGGGCATGAGGGGAAAGTACCACATCTTGCTGAATGGTTGACAGTCTGTTTTCCTCTCTTTAGTCACAGGTTTGTATCTATTATGTTCACAGAATTTGCGTTTGGTGAGCTCAGCATCATCTTTGTAGTACAACATACATCCATTGGGGCAACAATGGATTTTTTCACAACTAAGCCCAAGCTCTTTAACATTTCTTTTTGCTTGGTAGAAATCCTTTGGCAAATTATTGTCTTTCGGAGCAATCTTGCTTATGATCTGCATCATTTCGTTATAATTCATCTCACTCATATGGTGATCAGTCTTCAAACTTAGTGTTGCTAAGGTAGCCGACAGCGATGAGTGCTCACTACTTTCAATGTGTTCGCAACCTTCCCATAACGATCGTTGCGCATCTTGAAGTATTTTATAGAACCTATCGGCTTCCGGATTAGGATCCTCTCCCATATAACATAGTTGATTATGCGTATCGGTCTCCTCTTGCGTGTGTGATGATTCAGCATGAGTAAAAGGATTAAAATATTGCCCAATCGACGATCCCCCGGCATCCATCACCAACCGTTCGTATTGATTAAGGTTGCCTCGATGACTACTGCTCCCGTAATATCCACTCGGTGTCTGTCGGACTTCGCCATGATGTACCCAGCATTCATAATCGTCCATAAATCCTTTTTTTACACAAATGGATTTTGACCTTGTTATACTCTTGAAATTTGAAACACTGGCATGTGGCACAGGGACATACGATGTGTCTACTTGAATTACGTGAGTGCGCCAAAGCAAATTGCATGAACTCTTCCAGACCGTCCAGGAATGCTCGAGTTATTTCTCTTTTTTGAGTTAGACGATTGGACATCCAACTCCTATCACGATGACCATCTATACTTCTACAACCTATAACCTTACACAAATATATAGAGTGGGGAGATGCCCCAGTCCATGAAATTATTTAAGACAATTTTATGAATGAGGGTTATATTAAAGGCCATTGCAATTCTATCTTTTCTATTTATAAACAGTAATTATAATTTGTTTTTTCAAATTATCTGTATTTATTGTATACCTTGTTAACAAGGTCTTATATTTTCTAGTTACTTTAATATTTGTTTGTAGATTATGATGCGACAACCTTTTTCTATTGCTTAATTCTAATAATTAATAGTAAAAAAAAAAAACAAATGAGTTTCATAAATATATATAGAGGTAGGTTTCCAGTCGTTTCCTTTGTTTGTTCCATCATGAGCTTTGAGATAATGCACATAGCTAAGAGTAAATATAATACTAATGTTTGGATTAATGTGTTGGTAGAGAAGTGACTTTTTATTCTAATTATATATATTTTGAAAATTGAAGGTGAGGTAAAAATATTAGTACAGTGGTATTTATGTTTGGATATAAATTTCTATAAAAGATTGAGTTTAACAGAATATTATTTAGATAATGATATATTTAAAAACATAACAAGAAATCCTAAGAATAATGAATAAATAAATAATGTAAAAATACACAATAAATGATTGAGAGAAACATTATGGATCTGAAATAAAATAATCATTTTTTAAAATGAAAATTATATATATTCAATCTCTCTTTTTATGAAGATATATCACTTACACATTTTTTTTTTGTTGGTATAATTTTTTGTGTGTGTGTATTATAATAATAATAACTTCAACCTTTTTTTTTTTAAATATCACTTCTCATAAATTCACTTCATACTCTTTAATTATTTTGATCATAGTCTTTTTTTTTTTTTAATTAACTCTTACATGGGAAGGAATTGACAATTGAATTTGGGTAGAACAAATGATTTTCACTTGCCCGAGTGAATGTTTTAGGGGTCTTACTCTTGAGAATTTTCCTAGTACTTTCCTTATATTAAATTAAATTGTTTATACTACTTGATAGAATAAATAGGTAACAACAACTATTAGCATAAAAATAGGTAACAACCTATTAATTAGCTAATTATTCGAAATGCCTAAGAAATCTGAAAACTAACAATAATTCAAAAATCAAAATAACAAACAGTAATTCAAATTTCAAAATGACAATAATTGATATATAAATTTGTTGATTTAGCCTTTTGACTAACATAGATAAATATGAAAATTCAATGATTTAGCCTAATCGATCTACGAAGAATCCTCTAAAACAAGTATAATTTTTTTTGGAAAAAAAAATTATTCAAAAGCATAAGTTAAATTTTTTTAATTTAGATTACAGAAACAATATATAAACCCTATAAAATAAGAATAAGCAAAATGTATTGGAATTTTCTCACAAAATTTGAATCTCAACAAATTATGTATTTCTTATCCTCAAACCAATGAGAAAATTTTATTGACGCCAATTTTTTGATTTATTGTCCATTACCGTTTTCATTTTTTATTTATTTTATATATTTTCTCCTAAATATTGAAGACAAAACAATAATCTTTTTATAAAATTAAATCATACAATCCGATTTCAAACAAACACATATATATTTCATTTTGTAAGATAATATAGCAGAAAAAAATTAAAAAAAAAAGAAGAAATATACATCTACGATTTGATAAAGGGAGCAGTTTAACATCAATATAATCCATACTACCAATAACTAAAATTAACCACATACTTAAAAAAAAACAAATAAACATACCTCAGTGAAGGAGACCTGATGGCAGAAGGACTTGAGGCCTGGAGGAGCTGGAACGAGGAAAGTCGCCGGTGGGATGAGCCACGGAGGATGAAATCGTTGGAGGAGGTGGGGAAGATCTTTGTGCCGCGAGAGGGGGGGTTGGATTCGTGATTCATGAAGGCAAGCCTCCCTTTGAAGGGAGGCTTGAAGTTGGCGGCAAGTATGCCGCCAACTAGCGATGGATAAGGAATTCGTCGCAGGCCCATGGGGTCTGCGACGGATTTCCCAATCTGTCACAGGCCCCATTAGGGGCCTGCGACGGATACCAAATCCATCGCAGGACCTATGGGGCCTGCGACGGAAATACAATCCGTCGCAGGTCCCAAATGGGGCCTGCGACGGTTTATCCTTTCCGTCGCGATTTAGCGATGAAATTTGGATTCCGTCGCTAGTTTCTTTGAGATAATTTTTTTTCTTCAATTTCATCTCTTTTTAGCGTCGGATTGTTAGATCTATTGCAAAATACCTTAGGTATTTTGCGACGGAAAATATTTTCCGTCGCAAATATTCAAATTTTTGCTACGGAAAATATTTCGTCATAAATTCTGTCGCAAATTTCGTATTTTCTAGTAGTGAATGGGGGAAAAGTTTTCACTAGTAATTTTTAATGGGAGATTTTTCCCAATTTCCCCTAGATATTTATTTTTATCACCCATGGTAATAGTATAAGAGGTAGGATATTCTTACTACCTCTTTATCTTACTACCATTTGACTACTATTTTCTTACTGTTAGATCTATTATTTAATCCAACGGTTTTAATTTACCCTACTAAAAATCTTCTTCCTTTTCCACATTTCTTTCTTTCCCTTCCGTCTAGCGCCGGTGATTTGAGAGAACTAGTGATTTCTCTTCGCATCTCTTTTACAAAATAGAAACACGGATCCAATTTGCTATGATAATCATCTCTATTTTCTTTATGTAATTTTTTAATCTCCGTCCGAGGATGCCACGCAATTGCGGAAAGCTTTTGTTAACCGACAATATATGCAGGAATATATGCAGTTACGAACAGTCAATCAAGCAAGTGGTTCATTGGCAAATCGTTTATGCGAACTGTCTATCATGTGAACAATAATCAATTCATATAGTTCATTATCATTCTTATATATTCAGGAAATTGTTTAGGCAAATGAAACATTAGGGTTAAAGAATACCCCACTTTTGATTTGGTTCATTTCACGGTGTTCGAAAGCATACCCCACTTTGATACAATAATTGAGCAAACTGTAGGTATACTTTTTTATTTAACATTTCCCTGCGCTTGTTATTAACTGGACTGAAATTATTAACTTTTTTATTTAACATTTCTTTGATTTATGTTATCGGATCTTTGATTGATGATTAATCTGTTGAGTACCTACAAAAGCTTTCCGCAATTGCACGGCATCCTCGGATGGAGATTAAAAAATTACATAAAGAAAATAGAGATGATTATCATAGCAAATTGGATGTGTGTTTCTATTTTAATTTGTAAAAGAGATGAGAAGAGAAATCACCAGTTCTCTCAAATCACCGACGCCGGACGAAAGGGAAAGAGGGAAATGTGGAGAAGAAAGAAGGTTTTAAGTAGGGTAAATTAAGACTGTTGGATCAAATAATAAATCTAACGGTAAGAAAAATGGTAGTCAGATGGTAGTAAGACAAAAAAATAGTAAGAATATCCTACCTCATAGTATAAATATACAAACATGTATTACAAAATTTGGCAATGCTAGAATACATAATTTGATCAAATAAATATTACATAAGTAACTAGAAAACGTAGGCTCTCTACAATTTGACATCTAATTATGTCACGAATCTCATTCATTTTAATTGAAGATAGTTAATTCATTTGGGGCGAAGATTGCTCGGTAGAATCAGTCGAGGAAAACTCTCCATCTACACTGATATTCTTATTTTTAGATTCCATGAAAGTAATATCTGATTGGGAATTTCTCCTAATAAAATTATATGATTAGCTCAAGGATAAATTTTTGAACAGCTAACATACCGAGAGAGAGAAAAAACTAGCTATAAGCTCAATTGTCAATGTGATAAGTGAGAAAAGTTAGCTTATTTAATAAGCAGGTTATATATACACCTATAAATACCCATAAACTCTTATAAGCTCGATTGGTAGCATTTTTCTTTCAAATAAAGAATAAGCCATAAGCCCCATTCACATAATAAATAAGACCGATTGCCTCTCCGATAAGTCATAAGCCATAATTTGAAGCTCCTAGATTGAAGGATTTAAGCTGCCATACTCATCTCTTTATCGTAAAGTTGTATAAAATAGATATGGCGCTGATAATTGCAATATTTCATGAGTCATCGAGAAGTCCGAAGAACATGCGGATATAAAGAGGAGTGACAATGAGGAGCAAGAGAAGGGAGGAGCTCTAAATGATCTGAATGATTCTTGGGCTGTTCGCACAAAGCTAAACTGCCAATGAAACTTCAATGAAACCTTTTTTTTTGCCGCCATTTAAATATGATAAAACTTACTTGTGCCAATAAAAACTTTATTAATGAAATTGTACATTAATCCGTAAATTTAAATACTTATAGTTAATAAAGTGAGATTATGTAGTCCACCTATCGGAGGACCCTACACAAGCAATCACGTGCATAATTTATGAAAAAAATAGATGTATTTCCGCATTCCAAAATTTGCGTGCGGGACCGTCATATTCTCTGACAGAGCGGGAAAAAAGTTGATTAGTGGAGGGGGCAATATGTGAATATCAAAAAATATCTGCCCCGTACTGTAAAATAGACCCGATAAACAAGAATCCCACAGAGGCGCGAAAAGGCGTGATCAGGCCATGGTCGTGGATCGGGTCAGGATCCGTAACCCAGACTTGAAAATGAAAAATGCATTTCAAACGAAAGGTAAAGGACCAAATTCGCGGACAAAGCGAAGCAATGGCATGACCTTAAACTGGATTGTTGTAGCGGAGAGAGGTTTGATTTCTTCGTCAACATCAACGCTTTATCCCATTTCTCTCTCTACGCTCTTCGCTCCAAATTCTCTCTCCTTCGTCGCTTGGGTGTCTTAGGGCGGGGCTACGCCGTGGATGGCTTTCCCGTGCGCCGTAATCAGACAATTATGAGTCGCTCATTGTGAATTCCCCCCACATTTTGGCAATTTTGTGTTCGGATTTTTCTCCCCTGATTGAAATGGAGGCTTTGATCGAGCTGTGCGACCTGATTGCGCAGAATCCAGCGCAATTCTCTGAGAAAATATCTTGGATATGCGGCAAATGCCCGCCCTCGGGATCCCTCTCGGCGGGATATCGTGGGGTTTCCCGCTCTCAGCTCAATGCCATCCTTGTTGTGGCTCGTTTTTTATCCAAGTGCTCCGATTGCAGCGATCTCCGGCCCAAGTCTGTCGTTCTTGAGTTCCTACGGTCTATTCCTTATTCTTTCGACCAATCATTTTGGCCGCAATCGTTTAATGGTAATTCCATTGCACGTTTCTTTGTGGATTTCTTAAGCTACATGGTGAAAGCGGCTGAATTGTCGCCAGATTTTGCTCACGAGGTCGCTGAGTTCTCAGGGGAAGTGATCATATCAGCGATTGGCAAAGGGGGTGAACTATCGAGTATTTCTAAGGCTTTTTTGGTCGCTTTATCGCAAAACTTTATTCCCATTTCAGCTGCGGATGCGAATAAACTGATTAGTCGTCTTATTGATCAGTTTGCATTCACGATCCCCGTTACTGGGGCGCTAGTAGAACATAATGGGGTGAACTCTGAGAGTTCTTCGTCTCAGAGCTCTCCCCTGAATGTAAACCACCATTGCCAACCCAACTCTGTTGCAAGCCCGGGAAATTCTACCAGCAGTGCAGCTTCTAAAGCTGCCGACAATGCTAGCACTGCCTCGTCAAGAGGGTCGGTGATGAACGGGGACCGCGATTTGTGGTTAAGTGGGGTCGATCAGTTGACCGCGAACTTGGGTTTAAACGATGGTGGTGTGATAAGCACTTCGTCTGGACTGCAAGCTGCCTCCTTCGAGAAAGAGTCTGTGGAGAGCTTGGAGAAGCAAGAAATAGCCTTTAAATTGATCGCGCACATATTGGATAAGCTCCAAATTGATCCAGGGCTTTTGGAGCAGGTTAGGTTAGTTGCAAAGAAGCAGATTCAGTCCATGTCTGTTTTCCTCAGGGTAATTTCTTTATCATCATGCACATGTATTTTTATTTTTCCGTTCTTCGCGTTGATATGCTCATAAAGTATATTTTAAACCTAACAGATGATATAAGCATATTCCTGTTGGTTGTATCTGCAGATAAGGAGGAGGGAATGGAGTGAGCAAGGGTCAGATCTAAAAGACAGAATTAACACCAAATTGTCAGTTTATCAAGCTGCTGTAAAACTGAAAACCAAATGTCTCTCATCACTGGATTCTGATGGGAAATCTGTGAAGAGATTAGTTTATGGGGCAGTTGCATTATTAATTGATGCTGCTGAGGCATGCTTACTCTCCGTATGGCGAAAATTGAAAACTTGTGAAGAGCTCTTTAGTTCCTTGCTTCTGGGAGTAGCAGAAATTGCTATTGCCAGAGGAGGTCAGCCATTGCGTATTTTGCTCATTCGATTAAAACCAATTGTTCTGACTGTTTGTGCACAGGTGCAAGTTTTTCAGCTTTTAAATATGCATTTCGTTTGGCATTTGATATTATGAGGTTTTGTTATTTATTTTCTAACTTTAAAATATTAGTTTTACAGGCTGATACCTGGAGAAGTAGCCAAGGGGCCATGTTTAAGAGTGTCACCAAGGCAAGTTGTCAAATAATTGAATCATGCTGGTCTAAGGAGCGAGCTCCTGTAGACACATACATCATGGGATTAGCTGCAAGCATCCGTGTACGAAATGATTATGAGGAACAGGTTCGTATTATAAATAATGATTACATATCCGAAGGGTACTTATGCATATAGTTGTGTCCGCATTGTGCTGTCCATGATTATAAGGAATTAACTGTTACTAAACTTTCATGTTGACACATGTATAATGCATATTTGGTGTTTCATACACTCCTAAGATCTTATCCTTATAATGTTCTATGCTCATTTGTTTTATTATTCTTTAATATTCATTCCCTTTACACTCATGCATGCACTTGTGGCCTTTTGTTACTCTGATTTGAGATGGTTTGTAATCCTAATTGGTAGTTACATCCTTGTGCAGCTGGTTTGAACTGTTTAATTAGCATTATATATTGTGCTTATTGATTAATATCTATGTGTTCAGTCATGCCAACTTTATCCATTCATCACAATTTGTGTCATGTGCATGCTTACAGTGTCTTCTTGTCTTTTAGGAAAACAGGGAGAAACCTGCAATTCCTGCTGTACAGCTCAATGGTATACGCCTACTTGCTGATTTGACTGTTGCAGCCAACAAGTCTGAATTGGTAGACATGATATTGCCTCTTTTTATTGAGAACTTAGAAGAGGGTGATGCTTCAACTCCCAGTTTATTGAGACTTCAAGTATGGAATTTTGACTTCGTAGCAAGAATTTTGATATTCATACAAAATTCTATCAGTGTTCTATAATTATCCCTTATGATCCATTATCTGTTTTTCTCAAGCTTTGGTGGTGTGAATTAACATTGTTTTTGCTGTAACATTTACAGCTTCTTGATGCTGTATCTCGAATGGCAAGCTTAGGTTTTGAGAAGTCTTACCGGGAAACAGTTGTTCTGATGACTAGAAGTTATTTAAGTAAACTTTCTAGTGTTGGATCGGCTGAGAGCAAAACAGAGGCATCTGAGGCCACGACTGAGCGTGTTGAAGTATGTAGTATAATGTCAATCACACAGTAAACATTGAGTTGCTTGATGTAACACTTTATCAAATGGATGCTCACTATTCGATCACATTCTAGACTCTTCCTGCAGGGTTTCTTCTCATTGCTAGTGGTCTCAATGATACTAAGTTGCGTACAGATTATCGTCATCGATTGCTCTCCTTGTGCTCAGATGTTGGTTTGGCTGCTGAGTCCAAAAGCGGAAGGTAGATCTATTTTTCTTCTGATTAAATGACACGTGTTTCTTGTTAGTATTTGTAATGAAACATGAGTTGAGAATTTGGTTAGATCCTTTATTTAAACTTAATGTATATCTTTTGAAGACTTCACGTCTTATGCCTTTGTGCAATACAGGAGTGGAGCAGATTTCCTGGGTCCCCTGCTTCCCGCAGTTGCTGAGATATGTTCTGATTTTGATTCTACTTTAAATATGGAACCATCACTTCTGAAGTTGTTTAGAAATCTATGGTTCTACATTGCTCTTTTTGGCTTAGCACCTCCAATACTGAAAATTCAGCTACCTTCTACAAAGTCTGTTTCCAATACCTTGAACAGTTTGGGAAGCATGGGTGCTATTGCTCTGCAGGCTGTGGGCGGACCATATATGTGGAATATGCAGTGGTCTTCTGCTGTTCAGCGTATTGCTCAAGGGACTCCTCCACTAGTAAGTTGATGCTAAGAGATACTGTGAATAACGTTTTTGGTTGAACAGTTCTCTGTGTATGTTAAGTTATAATGTTTCAGTACTTTTCTAAATGATTTTGTCTCAGTATTTTTATTCCTTTCATTATCCAGTGGGATTGTTATGTCATTTGGTTATTCTGGACTTGTTACCAATACTATATTTTATTGGGAGTTGATTTGAGCAATTTTATCTTTGTTAGTGACTGATGCTTGTCTTAGTCCTTTGCTTGTCATATAAGAGGTCGACTTTGTTTTCTGTATGTTTGAAGAAGTGTAAGAAAAATTTTCCTTTCTGTGATTTTGTGTTTCTTTTGCGGTTGTCCTCAGAAAGATAAAGGATATCCAACTGACTGCTTTGGAAATTCATTCAATTGAATGCACACATACTTTCACTGGATGGATCTATAGAGGGATTCGAAGTTAGAACTATGCTAATGGATCATTAATGTCATGTTTTTCAAACCATGGCATGATAGCTTTTAAATTAACCACTTGATACTTTATTCTTAACTACTGAAGAGCGATGGTGACTAGAGTTGCGCCTGATGTGTTTTATTCATCTGAGTTCACGGGAATTATATACAAGAGGTGTATTATCTCCTAGCTTGATTCTCGCTTAGATTGATCCCTAATATGTAGGGATTACAACCAGAATAATATTTACAAAGATCAAATTTCCATAATCTTCTAATTAGATCCTAAAATCTCACTAACTACCAAGATCATGATAAGGGCAAATCTGCCCCTAATTGTGTTGGGCTTCCTACATTCACCTTGTAGGGTTTAAAGTTTAATTTACACCATTGGAAGTATTGTTTTTCTAGCATTGCTAGAGTCTTATGCTTTGAAGTTGATGTACGATTAATGAGATTGGATATAGACATTGTGCTCACATGATGTCCCTTTTTTTGGGGTTGCATGTACATAACCTTTCTTGATCTGTAATAGAGATTGTATCCATTTAGTTTTATAGTAATTATTGATAATAAGAGGCATAAATCACTCATAATTTATTAAGAGGAAGAGGAGGTACGATATATAGACTAAAAGTAAGAGATTAGTTGAGAGAGATCACACATCCTATAATCAGGGATGACTACATATCCTATAGTCAAGGGATCTTAACATTCTAACAAATCTCTTAATTTATTTTCTAATATTCTAACACTCCCCCTCAAGCTAGAGAGTATATGTTGATCATTCCTAGCTTGCCTCGAAATCCTTCAAATTTCGTTCTGCCAAGTGGTTTAATTAAGATATCTGCAATTTAGTCCGCAGATCTTATGTGAGACAGTCATAATGTCTGTTGCAATCTTTTCTTTAAAGAAGTTTCTGTCTATCTCAACATGTTTTGTTCTATCATGATAACTAGGTTCTTGACTATTTCAATGCTAGCCTTATTGTGACACCAGAGTTGCATTGGTTCCTCATGTTGAATCTCCAACTCCTTCAGGAATATTATAACCCAGATTCTTTCACTTACTCCTTTGTTAATAGCTCTCAGTTTTGCCTCTGCACTACTTGTTGAAACCACTTTTGTTTCTTGCTTCTCCATGTAATTAGATTTCCCTACACGTATGTACAGTACCCTAAGGTTGCCCTTCTAGTCTTTTATGTCTTGCATGCTCTGCATCAGTATAGATTTCAATGTTTCTGGTGGTATCTTTCTTGAAGAATATTCCTCTTCTAGGATTAAGCTTCAGATAGCTCAAAATTTTGTATATAGCATCCATGTGTTCTTCCTGTGGCTGATGCATAAACTGACTTACTATTCCAACTACATAGCTAATATCAGAACGTGTGAGTTAAGTATATCAATTTTCCCACAAGTCTTTTGTATCTTTCTGAATTAATTGGAACACCTTATGGCTTGATTTCTAAGTGGCATCCTTCTTCTATTGGTGTCCCCTCTAGTTGGGTACCCAACATTCCTGTCTCATGTAACAAGTCTAATATATACTTTTGTTGAGATACATTGATACTCTCTTTGGTTCTTGCTACTTCCATGCCTAAGAAATACCTCATTTGTCTAAGGTCTTTCACCTGGACTTCATTCGACAAGTCCTGTTTTAGTTGAGCAATAGATTCTTCATCATTTCCTGTTATAACTATGTCATCAGCATGGACAATCAATATGGTGACTTTGTCATTAACATATTTGATGAATAACGTATCATTTGCTTGTCCTTGAATAGACCTAAGACCTTTCACAACTTTGGTGAATCTTCTGAACTATGCCTTAGGAGATTGCTTAAGACTATACAATGACTTGTTGGGTTTACACACAAAGTTGTGAGAAGCTAAAACTCCATATGGAATTTCCATGTATACTTCTTCCTCCAGGTTTCCATTAAAAAATGCGTTCTTCATGTCCAGTTGGTGTAATGACCAATCTAAGTTCGTTGTAATTGATAATAGCACTTGGAGGGTATTGAACTTGGCTACTGGAGCAAATTCTCTTGATAGTCGATCCCATATGCCTGAGTATATCCTTTTACAACAAATCTCGTCTTGTATTTTATGATACTACCATCTGGATTGAATTTTGGGTGAAGATCCACCTGCATCCTGCTGGTTTATTTCCTTTAGGAAGAGTTATGATCTCCCATGTTCTATTTTCCTTGAGGCCCTCAATTCTTCTTCTACAGTTTACTTCCAATTTGAATCAACCATAGCTTGTTGAAATGTATTTGGAATTGTTATTTGTGCACTGTTGACAACAAAACTTTGCATTTTTGCAGACAAATTACCATGAGACAAATGGTTGAATTGGATGTTGAGTACATGATCTTATCTCTTTTCTCGATGTAATAGGCCAACCCAATTCTTCAAGATTTAATCCCAGATTAGATTCATGGTTGTTCCTTTGAATGAGAGAGATAGTTCTACCAGTGTCTGGTTCAGCTTGAACTTGTGAGCTAGACTCTACCTCTTGTTGTGTATCCTTCCTTCTTCCACGATCCTCTTGTATAATTGAGCATCATCGATGTTTTTCCAAGGATAAACTTCAGACAAATCCTATTACTGCTATAACTTTAGCAAAGAATTATAATATTCAGTTATTGACATATTACCTTGTCTTAAATCACGAAGTTGTTGCTTCAAGTGGATCACAGTGGCGTTATCAAATGAGGAATAGGTTATTGGAGCTGCATCACAGATGTCCTTTGCTGTGTGGGCAAGGAGATAGCCCTCACTGATCTCCACAGTCATCCAACTACACAACCCGGTCATAACTTGGTTATTTTCAGCAAACCATGTGTCAAAATTTGGGTTATTAGGGGCTGGTTCAGGGGTTGTTCCATTAATATACTTATCCTTTCTCTTGCCACGAATATACCTTAGCACACGTTGTGACCATTGTAGAATTAAACCTATGGTTAATAACCATATTGTGATTTTCTAAGAAATCTAGTGCTATCTCTATGGTTTGGGGTGGTACTATTTGGTTTAGTGATTCTAAAGATGAGGAGTCTTGAGTTTGAGGATTTGTATTGGTCATAAAAGCAGTGGGAGTCATTCTAGTTTGATTGCTAGGAATTGATTCGAACATAGGAGGAAATTGAGAGGGATCCATGTCACTGGGGAAAAAAGTTTGTTGCTGGAGGTCATTGTTCGCGACAGTGTGTGGTGGTCACACATCGACAAGATCACCGTCACTCTTCTGGGTTTTGCCAATTGGCACCCATTGATGCTTTCTGTGGTGGTGATGTAGTTCCATGCGTTCTCTCTCAAGCAGATCTTAAAGTTGCGACTCCTCCTCTAGAAGTCGTCATTCTCTTTGTCCGCTCGTGTTTCACTCTATCTCTCTCTCTATGATCTTGGCCTTCCTCCGTCACTATGATTTTTGACACAGTGGTCATAGTGGGTTGGTCACTGATATGATTATTATAATGATCAAACTCATTGTGTTGTCAAACAAAGAACAAAATAGAGGGGAGTCCCGTTTCGTAGCCTCTACACCTTTTAATAGAAGGCTTTGGCTTTGATACCATATTGATAATAAGAGGCATAAATCACTCTCATAATTTATTAAGAGGAAGAGGAGGTACAATACATAGACTAAGAATAAGAAATTAATTGAGAGAATAAGGGCCCAGAGATCGTATAATCAAGGGATGACTACATATGCTATGATCAAGGGGTCTTAATATTCTAACAAATTTCCTAATATTCTAATAGTAATCCTAATGTACTTGCATCTATTACTCCTAAAATATGTAAAGTTTTGTCATTCACATGGATCCATCATATTGTTTACCAAAGAAAGGGGGGGGGGTGTCATGACAGGTAAGGACCTTAAAACTGTTGATTAAATGATTTATTAATGCTTCAAAAAAATCCTTCTGGATTAGGCCATCATTTGGCTTTTGTGGATATGGGCTTTATGTTAATTGCAACTGACCTCCATATCTTTTTACTCCATAACTGTGAATTATGTTTTTCTTTTGCTATTCTTTTTTACTCCTTCAAATTTAATGCAATTATTTTTGTATGAATCTCTCCATTCATAAGAAAAGTTTTCATTTTGCTATAAAATTAGAACTTAGCAATTATGTAGATAAGCTTAAATTCAGTAGCATTCTTATTCTCTCCCCTTGTTTGAGATCATTTAAATCAGCCTGGAGCTTTCCTTCAACATCTCTTTGTTCTTGTCAAGGTTGTTAGCACAGTGAAGTGGCTTGAGGATGAATTTGAACTAAATGCTCTGCACAACCCAGGAAGTGGCAATGAAAAAGCCGCTCTCGCTCAGAGAGCTGCTCTTTCTGGAGCTTTAGGGGGGCGGGTTGATGTTGCAGCAATGACCACAATCTCAGGTTGGTTGCTTTAAATTCTCATTAATTGTGTTTGAAAATCGATGAATCATGGGGACTCCATAGAGGTTTTGCTTTGTGAGGCATATACCAGATCCTGCATTCATATAGCACTCCTACACCCCATTTTAGACGCATTCCAATTTTGAACATTACATTTTAATTCTAAGATGATATAGTTCTTGTGCCTCAAGACATTTTGGGAACATTTTTGGTGCTGAGTATATCATCGGATAACTTGTTTGCTGCCTTTTGCTTTTGGCAAGCATTTTGTTGAATAATTATTTATTACATGATGTTCTCCTTTGATGAACTTATTCTGATTCAGACCTGAACATATTGTAACTCACCTATGCTTTTTTAAATAAAAAATTCAATTGTGAATTCATGAATAAAGTGATTATGATTATTGTCATTGTCATGATGATCATCGTTGTCGTCATTATATATTCTCCTAGATGGTAGTCTGTTCTTTTGGGTGACTGTTGTCCTCGTTGTAATGTGTTCCCCCGCTTGACTACACCAATAAAAAATTAGATGTAGTGTCCTCATTTCTTCTAAAAAAGATGTTATTGTCATACTCAATTTTATGTGTTGGTTAAAATTCCATAGTTCTCTGCTACATTCATTTTTCAACCCGATGTTAAACATAATGATCTTTTGCTTTTTTGCTGTGTAGGTGTGAAGGCTACTTATCTTCTTGCTGTAGCTTTTCTGGAGATTATCCGCTTCAGCAGCAATGGTGGTATCCTAAATGGTGACGGCACTATGACTGCTTCTAGAAGTGCCTTTACATGTGTCTTTGAATATCTTAAGACTCAAAATCTAATGCCTGCAGTCTCCCAGTGTTTAACAGCAATTGTCCACAGGGCTTTTGAGACTGCTGTTGCATGGCTGGTAGGGATTGGTTTGGCTACACTTTTCTGTAAAGCTTAAGCTGGCTGATTGGAAATTGAATCAACTAATTGAAGTAAAATGTGTTCAATTTACCATCTTGCTCTTTATGTGCCCTGATTTGGATCATTGAACCTCAACTGGACATGTTTTTATGAAACTTTGATCTGAGAAGTTCTATTGATACTCTGACTACCAACTTTGTAGATGTCACGCTGATATGATCGCATCACCCTAATAGATTTTGTAGAAAAAAATGCCTGAGTAATTTTTGTAACGGAATCCCCCCCCCCCCCCAAGTTACTGGAAATGTGCTCCTGGAACAAAACTGTTTTTCGCCTCTATAAATAATATAGTATCATTCCTGCAAACTGGTCATCAAAATTTATGCTTATGTTCTGAATCATGTTAAATTTTTAATCTGGGCACTCTTTTTTACTTTTGCGGTTTACTTTTTCTATAGAAGAAATAGTAAACTTGATAGCAAAATTTATAAAGGCTTGATGAACAATGTCAGGTATTGCAGATTTGAAGCATATAGAGAGAAAACGCGTTTCCTCCAAAAGTACTTTCACTTGAACTTTGCCCTAGAAGTTACCCATCAGCCAATAGTATTCTCAAAACTTGTCTAACCAGAGCTCATAGTTGGTTGTGGAACAACTTTGTGTATGTTTCTATAATTTCCTTTTGGATTCATTTACTATCAACACCAAGTCTTACCTCACTAAGTGGGGTCAACCACATGGGTTGCATAACACAATTTTCCTTTGTCCACAACCCACTCTTTCGATATCCCATTAACCAAAAGATCTTAACTGATGACTTCCTTAAGTGTCTTTGCTGTTTATTCATCATCTGTGTCTTTACTTAATATGGCAGAAAGATGACTGCTGCTTTGATTTGGCTTCAGGAAGATCGAGTATCTGAAACAGGTCATGAGGCTGATGCCAGGGACTCAGCCCTTATTGTTCATACCTGTTTTCTGATCAAAAGTATGTCCCTGAGGGAGGAGCATATTCGAGATATTGCTGTGAACTTGTTGACTCAACTTAGGGATAAGTTTCCCCAGGTAAGTATCTGAGTTTTTATCTTATGTGTTTGTATGTGCATTATTTATCTAATGCCATCTTTAAATTCTCTTCTCAAAATTCTCCTCATATTTCAGAGTGAAACTATATTCTTGCAGGTCTTATGGGATTCATCCTGTGTAGATTCGTTGCTATTTTCATTTCATAAGGATTCTTCAGCTGCTGTCATCAATGATCCTGCTTGGACAATAACGGTCCGTTCATTGTATCAAAGAATTGTTCGGGAGTGGATCATTAAATCACTTTCAAGTGCTCCTTGCACTAGCCAGGGTCTTCTTCAGGTTGACATGAGCTCTTTCATTTGTCAAATATTTGAAGTTACCAAATTTTCTTTGTCCACCTTTCACCAGTATATCAACATTTTGGGCAAGCATTTTTCTCTAAGGGGAGTGACTTACTTTCTCTCATTTACATCATGAATAAAGCTATTCATTTAGAATTGAAATTTGCTTTCTTCTCTCTTTTTTAATGGCATGTCAAATGAGGATATGTAAACTTTTATTCTTTTACTCTGGGGCCAAGTATTGCCTTCTCAAAATAGTATGAATTCTATATAAAATTTTATTTGATATGTTTTATTCTCTCATCAATTTTTCTGCATCTTACCTCTGGTTGCCTCTGTCTGCACTTTTCTTTTCTTGACTTTTTGTGATAAGTATGATCCATAAAGGCTGTTCCATTACTATTTAAATCTAATCCTGAAATCTGTCCTACAATAGCATGTTTTTTTGTGGTGCTGTAACATCTTTCTAACTAGAATGTTACCAAATGCTTTCCATTTAAATTTTTTATAGGGGCTGTTTTCAAAATTAATGAGTCTACTCCTTATAGGGTTTTGTGTTTTAATCTCCATTGATACGTTTCACTTCAGGACAAACTTTGTAAGGCAAACAACTGGCAAAGGGCACAGCCCACAACCGATGTTGTTTCACTTTTATCTGAGATACGGATTGGCACGGGGAAGAATGACTGTTGGACTGGCATACAAACAGCAAATACACCTGCAGTCATGGCAGCTGCAGCTGCAGCTTCAGGAGCAAATTTAAAACTGTCAGAAGCCTTTAATTTAGAGGTTCTCAGTACTGGTATGGTGAGTGCAACAGCTAAGTGCAACCATGCTGGTGAAATTGCTGGAATGAGAAGGTTGTACAACAGCATCGGTGGTTTTCAAGGAAGTACTGCACCAACTGGTTTTGGGCTCAGTGCTGGGCTTCAAAGAATTATATCTGGAGCTTTTCCTCAACAGCCACAGGCTGAAGATGATGCTTTTAATGCAATGCTACTAAATAAGTTTGTACGTTTGCTTCAACAGTTTGTCAACAGTGCAGAAAAAGGTGGGGAGGTTGATAAGTCTCAATTTCGTGAGACTTGTTCTCAGGCCACCGCACTTCTCTTGTCAAATTTGGTAAGCATGCTTATAGAATTTGCTTTCTGTCAAAATTGGTAAGCAGTTATGTACCTCTGTCTGAGTTATAATTTTTTCCTCCTGGACTAGGGTTCTGAATCCAAATCAAATGTAGAGGGCTTCTCACAACTTCTGCGCCTTCTTTGTTGGTGTCCTGCTTTCATTTCTACTTCTGACTCAATGGAAACTGGTGTTTTCATATGGACATGGTTGGTTTCTGCTGCGCCTCAGCTTGGGGCTCTTGTCCTTGCTGAGCTTGTTGATGCTTGGTTATGGACAATTGACACCAAGCGGGGTCTTTTTGCCTCTGAGGCAAGGTTTGCTGGGCCAGCTGCAAAACTGAGGCCTCATCTTTACCCTGGGGATCCTGAAGTGCAGCCTGAGGTGGATCCTGTTGAGCAGATAATTGCTCATCAACTATGGCTTGGATTTCTTATTGATCGTTTTGAGGTTAGAAGTTCTGTCCCATGTTATGTTCTCACCTACTTTGTTGACTTACCTTTTCTTGCACCATCACTTATTGAAACTTCATCATTGTTGATGTGCTTTCTCATTGTTGACGTGTTGTCATTTTCGTAAATGTTCATTTTGTATTTTGCCATTTCATGTCTTAGGTGTGATTAGGCGTTAGTATCAGTTATTGAACAACACTGTATCTTTCCAATTATGGGGATGACAAGTTTGTTATTCAGTTCCATACTGTTGCAATTCTGTAATCTTGACCAAATTGATTAAAAGAAATAGGTAGAAGAAGAAGAGAGTTTAGACTGAAGAGAGTAGAGAGGATTGAAGAGAGAAAGGGAAACCGAGAGAGAGAAGAGAGAAAGAGAGACAAGACACAAGGGATTCAATATGAATCTGCATTCATTCATTCATTGAGCAAGAGCAACAACACAATTAGAAATCAGGGAATGCCTATATATAGAAGGCAGGGCAGGGGGATAGGTAGGCGCCTCATTAATAGCCATGTGATAGTCATGTGCTAATTAACTAATTAAATATCAGCCAAGTGTTATAGCTAAACAGGCTAGGTCTGCTCTAAAATGGGTAACACCTACGGCTAGTGCTGCTCAACTACCTTAACTAATATTTAGACAGAATTTACAATGACATAACACATACCTTGGGGATTCTCCTTTGTCTTAGAGTTTCGGATTATGTCTCTAAATATTTTTATCTTTCCTCAATTCAAGCCTTTATTGTCATCAAGTTATCATTATGACTCTGCTTGTTCAAACAACGTCCTGACCTGAATATTCTAATGAATATGATATGGAATATTAATAATCTTTATTTAGGGACCTAAGTGTAAAATAGGAATAGGGACCTATTGTAAACTAGATAGTTGATATGTTAGTTAGCTACTAATCCTAGAGTGTTAGCCGTTAGGAAGGGATTAGAGGAAGGCTATGGCATTATAAATAGCCTACTATCCCATTTGACAGCTTGTATTATGTAATATACGGAACCTGTAGAGATTACACATAATCTCTCTTTCTTCATCTTCTTCTTCTGTTTTGCCTATTCTGCCTCTTTCCTTGGCTGTCTCCTTCTTCCCCGATTCTGTTTCTTTTTCTTTCTCCTCAAGTATGTTGGTGAATGGTCTAAACCCTTTCAAGATTAGCAAGAACTATGGAACATAGGATCTTGGCTATTGAAGAATAGTTACAGAAACTTAACAAGGTCTATGAATTACAAGACACGGTTTTTGGCTTTAGGGATGAATTAAGGGTGCTGGTGCTGGTACTAGCAACACAAGCAAATAATGGTAGTCAGCGGTGTCTTCGGCAACTTGGTAGTGTGAAGGAGTGTAATGAATTTTTTGATGACAATGTCACAAGTTTCCAACTCTAGATGCCAGAAGAGTACCTTGTTGTAGCATATTGGGTGGATTGAAAGATATAATCCATGACTCAATCGAAACTCTTTCAACCAAGAACCTTGCGCGAAGCTCGTTCTATCGCTAGAGCGGAAGAATTATTTATGTAATGGCAATTGGAGAAGGCAAGAGTCTTGAAAGATACAGACGACGGTGGTTGTACTCCACAAGAAGTGCAAGAAGTTTTTGCTTGTCCAAAAAAGAACGAGACTTGTTCGGACTCCTCCTAAGAATGCGATGATAGAAAAGAAGCAAGAGGAGTAACAAAGCTCATAAATATTCAAGAACATGGTAGGGTTCCTTAGCCATCAATTCGAGAGCAGTTGAGGAAGATCTTGGCATATCAAGAAGATTGCCATGGTGATTTCATGAACAGCTAGGAATCCTTCATCGACTAGGGTTGCTGTTCGCATGGTAGTCAAAATCGGCAATCCGGATCGTAAGATCGCCGATTTTACAATTTTTCCAACCAAAAACAATCTAGATCCCATGCATGATCGCTCCCCTTCAAGATCGTGCTGGATCGTGCAAGATCGTAAGATCGCAGGGGATCGACGATCTTGTGACCCATTATCCATTACCCATTAACTCGACTTCAGAACCCATTACCCAGTTTAAGCCCATCTGAAAACCTAAAATGCGATCAATGCTAACCTCCTAGAAACCTTCAGCGCGCGACAGAGCTTCTGGAACTCCTCCTTCGTTCATCTCTAAGCTTCTGCCCTTCCTCTGTTCTTCGTTCATTGCTGCTGGTCCTGGTCTATTCATCGCTGATTCGTTTTCCTCTGTTCTTTGTTTCTCATTCTCATTTTGTCTGATAGGCCGTAGGCGAGGCGACAGGTATTTGGTGCGGGTGCTCGAACTCAGTCTTATTTCTTCATTGATGATTGATTGCTCGACTTCCATGCTTCAATATATATTTGCCAAAAAAAAAACAGATGTTATATTTAATTATATATACTTATACAGTACGGTTTGGGGCTTTGGGCTGCTGATTTTTTTTCCTCCAAAATTATATGTTGCATTTATGTGTGAATAATGGGTTAAGCATTTATTTAAAAATGACATTATATGTTTTTCAGAAAATGGGCTATACATAATTCATATGTTCATCTTTATTTCTCTATTGATATTAAGTTGTGGTGGTTTAGCATTTGGAAAAATGCTAGTTTTGATGATTTGGTATTTTGTATTTGTGGAATTGTAGCTTAATTTGATGCTTTGAATTGTCTATTAAGACTTATTAAATGTTATTTTGAATGCTATATATTTTTATTTGAAGATTGAATTGTCTTTTAGGATTAAGTTGTGAGTTAAATGTTATTTTATATGCATATATTTTTTTCATTATTATTAAAATTAAAAAAGTAAGATCTTTATGATCCATGCCGATCTCACGAGTTATGATCTTGCTACCCCCTTCCAATCTTAAGTAAAATCGCGATCTTGACTACCTTGGCTGTTCGCCCTTGACCTCACAAGACTCGGTGGAAAGTGTAGAAGATGAGTAAAAGAATCTCTTGAAGGATGACCAAGACGTGCAACCCCATGTTTTGAAAGCATAGTATGTGCAACCAACCACAACAAAGGCCCCAACTCTGGTTGTTGACAATTCCAACTCCGTTCGGAAGGTTTCATGTGTGACAAAAGGAAATAAAGAAGCATGGTCATCACAAAATAGGACACGGAGGTGATGATGAAAGCAAATTCAGATGTTGGTGGGTCTGTGAGTTTCAACTCTCTTGATAAATTTCTGGTACGTACTTGGACTAAAGTCTTCTCGCCAATTAAAAGATGTATCCCGAAGATATTTGAAGGAGCTAAGTGGGGAGATATTGAGTGCTTCAAACAAGAATTTCTCCAGCTTGAGTGTTTGTGGCTGCAAAAACTTATGTTTGGAAAGTCAAACAATCTGGCACCCATTTGTACATGCCAGAGGTCTTTATGTGCATTGGGTTTCTTAATATTAGATAACCCAATGTGCTTTGAAGGTGATGTCATGGGTGGAAGATAGTTATCATCCATCTTTCCAATCCTACAGTTGTGTCCCACCTTCCATGTTGCTCTACAGATTGTAATACACAATGGTTAAATGGACCTGTATGTGGCCGCAAATTGAATGGCCCAATTACTTGGTATTTGAGTTTCATTATTCCTACAAGAACTCTGCTGAGAAAGGCTTAAAAAAACAAAGGCAAGGTGTGCAGCAGCTCCAGTAGTACCAGTTTTCTTCCAAAGACCAGTAGAAGTTTTGTTGTCAACCATCCTTGAGGGCAAGGATGTTTTGGGAGGTGGTTTTGATATGGAATATTAATAATCTGTATTTAGGGACTTATGTGTAAAATAGGACTAGGGACTTATTTGTAAACTAGATAGTTAATATGTTAGTTAGTTACTAATCCTGAAGTGTTAGCCGTTAGGAAGGGATTAGAGGAAGGCTATCGCATTATAAATTGCCCACTTTCCCATTAGAATGCTTGTTGTTCACTATTATGCAATATACAAAACCTGCAGAGATTACACAGAATCTCTCTTTCTTCATCTTCTATTCTGCTTATTCTGTCTCTTTTCTATCTCTAATTCTCAATTCTATGGTTAAAACCATATCAGAATACTGCTGAAGTTCTATACATTTGTAAAATTTCATGTTTTATATATATGGAAAATTAGTGGTAGCATCATTATTTTCCTGTGATAAAATCGTGTTAGCTTAGCTAAATGAAACTTCAGATATCTATTTATTAATTCTAGTTTCTTGGTGCATCCCATATCTTGGCTCATGTTGTTTAGGTAATTCGGCACCAAAGTGTGGAGCAACTCCTGCTTCTGGGTCGGATGTTACAGGGGACAATATATCATTGCTCAGTCTTTTCTCACCACCCTGCAGCCACTGGTACCTTTTTCACTTTCATGCTCCTAGGGCTCAAGTTTTGCTCTTGCAAGTTCCAGGAAAATCTGCATAACTTTCAACTAGGGCTTCAGCTGCTGGAAGACTGGGTTTATCGGTGAATACGAGTGACTCTTACTGTTTATCTTTCGTACTTAATCTAAATTATTCTTATCTGCTGTACTATAGTTCTGGTAATTGTTATTGTCTTTACTTCATTAGATTTTACTGAGTTGTTTGCTCTCTTGTTCAGAGTGGGTTAAGGCTTGTTTGCTTTCTTGTTCCAAATGAAAGAAAGCATGTTAATGTGCTTTTTAGAACTTAGGTCAGATTTATGAAGTGTGGGAACAGAAAATGTGTGCTCTGCATATGCTAGGTATGGGAAGTGTGAGGTATGGGAATTGTTTGTAGATGGTAATATTTGCATCCCATACATTTCCAATATCTACCTGCTCAAGTTCCATCATGTTCTACGGCTCTATGCATGACTTACCACTTAAGATATGGTTTGTCTGCGCTGTCTTATCTGCGCTCGTCATCTTAGTTTGTGTTTCAAAGCTTTTGCTCATCATCTTGAATTTTATTTTTTGTTTTAATTTCTTAACTTCTTTTTTTGGAGAAATTTGATAAATATTCAATTCATTTTAATAAATTTAATGCTTTATTTTGATTATAGATGAGGAGAGAAAAGGGAGGAAAGAAGATGAAGGGAAGAGAAAAGTGGAACAAAAATGTTTTGATAGATCTTTGTTATATGAATTTAGGAGGTTAGGGATAGAAAGAAGATTAGAGGGTTGAAGGAAAGAAGAGAAGGAATAAGAGAGAAGAGTTTCTGAATAATTCTCTAGGAATTCATTAATATGTCAAAACTGTCAAATACTGGGTTTATGCCATATTTATAGAGTTAGGGGTCAGGGTACAATTAGCGCCTAACTAACTAATTCACCAACGGCTTTATCCTAACTTCCCTTTGTACATCCTTATGAACTGTTATTACAGTTATATATCTATATCCCCCTCCCAAAACATCCTTGCCCTCAAGGATGATTGACAACTAAAGACAATTTCAAAGAATGACAAAAACTGAGCCATGAAACTTCTGAAAGCTGCCGCTGCAAGCATTTTTCACAGTTTTGGAACAAATGGAAGCTGACTCAAGAAGCATATGTACACAGAATCTTGCACCTAGCAGAACCTTGCAGCATTTTCACTAACTTCCTGTTGAACCAACTCAGAACCAAACATTTTGCAGCAGAAACAACCAGAAAAACCCAATTATAAAATGATCTTGTAGGCATGTTGGGTAAAACCCATTACAGCAACAACCTTAGGCCTGATTCTTGAAAGACAAGCCCATACTCTCATGTAACGTTGTCATTCTGAAATGCTCCTGTGGCTTGAAGAAATTGGTAGCCAGTTGCACCCCATTATACAAAGATAAAGTACTTGAAATAAGCTGAACAGTACTGGAAACAGGGTCAAACAGAAATAGGCTGATAGTTGTTGTGATGTGTTCAGCCCTGTGATGTGGCAAGGAATTCTGTCTCTAGCACTTAGTTGACCTTTGATCCAACGTGATCTCTTGAACACAGGCCGGTCGTCTAGCGTCAAGCAACGTAGAGGGGTTAAACATGAGCACATAATCAGATATTTCATCTTTCAACATGCCTACATAGGCGTCTACCAAGTATGCCTCGGCTAAATCCAGTTTAGCAATAATGGAAATCCCATCTGCTGAAGATGGGTCAGGTCTGTCATCGGCTTCTCAAAGGGTTGGCCGAATGTTGATTTCAATAGCCTAGTGTTCTCCCTCCATGTCGGTGGCTGTGCACCCCATCACTTCTCCACAGCCATGTGCCAGTGAAAGCACACATCATCTAAATGTATCGAGGCCACCATAGTCCTTGCTGCCTTAGGGGTTTTGTCTAGAGCAAAGTAACGTTCTGCCTTTAAAATCCAGGTCTGTATGTCTTGCCCATAATATCTTGGAAAATCCATCTTGGTGAATTGAGTTGGACATTGATAGCCTTGTTGCCCATTTCTTCCACATTCTTGATGATCTTGAATTCTGGGTTGGCCGTTTTGATTATTATGCTGGGCAGCTGATGCTATGCTCTGATTTCTTAACCCAGAGCATCTATATGTTGCTGATCCCCTCTTCGAATCAATTGTATTTCCTCTTGAACACCCAGAACAAAGTCTTGTAAGGTGTCAACCATAGACAACCTTTCTTCGATTGCCTGAACCCTTTCTTCCATAATTCTTGAGGCTTCTTGAAGCCTGGTCTCTACCAGTCAATGCAGGGAAGCAAGTAGCCAATAACCATGGCTAAGGATAGATGGCTCAGATAGATCTTTGTAATATGAATTTAGGAGATTAGGGATAGAAAGAAGATCAGAGGGTTGAAGGGAAGAAGAAAGGGAATAAGAGAGAAGAATAGAGAGAGATAGAGAGGAGAGTTTCTGAATAATTCTCTACGAATCCATTAATACGTCAAAACTGTTTGATACAATGGGGTTATGCTTTATTTATAGAGGCAAGGGTCAAGGTACAATTAGTGCCCAACTAACTAATTCACTTCTAACAACCTTATGAACTGTTATTACAGTTATATATCATTTTCTCTCTCTGTATTTTTGGATAAACAATAGAAAATAGAGGGGAAAGATAATTGCCATGTGGGGCTCATGTGATTGAAGTGGAAACAAAAATATGTTCTCTTCATAATCTCCATTTTTAGAGAGACTTTTTGGAGGAAAAACATGAGGGTCCCATGCCTCTTTCTCCACTTTTCTTTCCTCGTAATTACTCCCTCCCATCATTTTCATAAGAGCCCAAAATTTGAATTGTCTTAATCCTTTTCTTAAGAGCCCAACAAGAGTTGTTTGCACATTTAATGAGGTATTTTTGCCCCTCATTGATTGCATGTTTTACATTAATTAAAATTTTGGTGATACTTATATTTACTCTTTCTCTCTCTTGACTCTCATAAATAAGGGCATACTTGGAAAAAAAAGTTTATTTTAGACATACTTATTATTCTTAACTAATTTTAACCGCTTTCTTAAACTGTGTAATTCGGTTATTGAATTCTTATAAATAAGACCTAAGGGAGTATTGCTTGCCATCCAAGCTGGGGAAATCTATTTTCCCTCCTTTTCTCTCCCCTTAATTTTCTGTCTATCCAAAGATGGGGTAAGTTATTCTTTTGGTTGATTATACTTAATAAAATATTATTTTGTATTGACTATTGATAAAAATGTTACACTATTATTTAATATAAATATTATCTGCTATATCCATAATCTATGTTTTATTTGATATAATTTCTGTATCTCATGGTCATACCTGGACCAATGCAACATAGGCTGGGATGGATTAGAGAGGTGAATTCGAGTCCCACCATCTCAGCTGTGTTATGTGCTGTGTCCATTTGAAAATTACAAGGAACCTATGGGCATAATTAGGATTAACTGTGAGGTAGTTTATCCTTGTTCTTTTATTTTTTTTATCATCCTTGAGTGACATCTATATATTTCATGATGTCCAATTCTTTATTGGCTTTCATTTAAGTTGCATTTTTTGTAGTCATTAGTTGCTGAATGTGTGGTTGCTAATGTTCTCCTTTCCATGGTTAAATTGATAATCTTTCTTGGCACGTGTTGCAGAGCTTCTTTGGGTTGGTTTGCAAATGAGGTCGAATGGTATGACTCAAATAATGCGAATTTTGCACAGAGTGAGGCTCAATCTGTTTCTCTATTTGTTCACTACCTTTCAAATGAGAAAGGAGATGTTATCCAGAATGGTTCAAAAGGAAGTGCACAAGAAAATGGGAACAATTTGGTAGATTTGGTAATAATTATATTTGCAGCATTAGAATCCCAACACGGATTTATAACATCTTTTTGTCAACAAGAAATTATTGTCTGTTATCATATTTAATGTTAGCACTGTTTTTTGCTGTGTATGACCTAAATATCTGTGATATTTATCCAAAGATTTACTTGTCCACAGAATAATCAAGATCATCCTGTCTGGGGTCAAATGGAGGACTATGCTGTAGGCAGAGAAAAACGTAGACAGCTACTTTTTATGCTTTGTCAGCATGAGGTAGATAGGCTTGAGGTCTGGGCACAGCCGATAAACACAAAGTATGCAAATATATACATCCTTTCCATTGTAGAATGCATAAAACATTGTTTATTTTTTTCTTGAACTGTCTCATAAAGATACCTGTTCAACTTCAGGGATACTGGCGTTCGGCCCAAGATCAGCTCAGACAAATGGACAGAATATGCTAGGACTGCCTTCTCTGTGGATCCTAGAATTGCCTTATCCTTGGCCTCAAGGTTTCCAACCAATTCTTCGCTGAAGTCTGAAGTAACTCGGCTGATTCAGGTATATTTCTTTCATATGATCAATCCTATAAACAAGAAGTCCTAATCAGTTGAGTCATTTTGATTAAAAAATCAGCTGAAGTCATTGATTATTATTGGGATTGATTAGGTGGGTCAGAATGCGATGTCATTTTGAACAACTTTTTTATTTTATCCTGAAGGAGAGAGAGAATTTGGACAGGTGTTTGAAATTAATTTGTCTCCTCAGGTGTTGTCTGTGCTTCTGTTATGTAGAATCTGTTAGAATATTTTATTAATCCCATAATTATAGGGATTAACTAAACCTAGAGATTATAGGAGAGTATTGTTAGGGTATTAGTTATTTTTCAAATTTCAAATCTAGATCTCTTGTCTATAAATGTAATCGTTTTCTCATATGAAAAGATATCAATTATTCTCATCCAATATTCTTCATGGTATCAGAGGACTAAGAAGAAGAGATTAATTGATCATCACAGACGTTGCCCACTGCAACATCAGAACTCGACCAAAAGTTACCGAGTCTCGTCCGACTCTGTAACATCAAACTCCAGCTCATTAATCAGATCAGTCACCTCCGACTGGTCATATTCAACTGTCCGTCTCACTCTAAAAATTCGATCGTGAACAATTGCCCACTGGTTCTGCTCATCTCACTCTAAAAATTCGAGATTCTCTGTTAACCAGTGCCAGGTCTCGCACGTCGACTGCCCTCTAACTGTCGACTGCCTCGTCACACGTCCATGACTCGTCATCTTCGACTCATTCCTCAATCGTCCGTCGAAGCCCACTCGTCCAGTTCGTCCGTCCGCTCTCTAGTCTCTCGGACTGCTCTGTCACGGGTCCGTGGTTGGTCATCAAACTCGCCGGACGATCACAGTTCAGATCACCGCCGTCCTTCCGCTACAAACTCCAACGTCCAGCACTCATCTGTCATCAAAATTTCGAACTTGTGTCGTCTCCGTCAGTCAATATGTCTACTAAGTCTGATGCCTCGTCCTTTGTGCCACGATCTGGGTCTACTGACATCTCTACAGTGATTATTGTTTCTGAGAAACTTACCAGTGATAATTATCGAGAATGGTCTCAATCCATGATTCTTGCTTTAGATGGAAGAGACAAACTTGAATATATTAATGGTGAAGCTGAAATACCTCCAAAATCAGAAACTCAGGCGTTTCGAAAATGGAAGTCAGATAATGCTTTGGTTTCCTCATGGTTGATTAATGCTATGTCCTTCCCACTTAAGAAGAGTTTCATGTACCTTCCATCCGCTCGTGAAATTTGGGAGGCTCTTCGTGAGAGTTATAGTTCTGTAGGGAATCGCTCCCGCATATTTGATGTTGAGAAAAAATTGTGGCAGTTGAAACAGGGCCACATGTCACTTGATGATTATTACCTGGAAAAATCAGCTCTTTGGCAAGAGTTTGATGCCCTGCAAAATAAAACTCATCATTGTGGGGCAGATGCTAAAGCAGACTGCAAAGAGAAAGAAGAGGAAAGAGTCTACGAATTGCTAGCTGGTCTTAATGTCATTTATGATGATGTTCGGGCACGAATTCTTAGTTAAGAGCCCTTGCCTTCTGTGCGTGAAGTATATACTACTTTGCGCGACGAAGAGGATCGACGAAAATCAATGCTTCAGAATCTGAATAATTTCGCTGCTACTCATGTACCTTCTGAAGCCTCAGCACTTGCTGCATGATCTATGGAATCAAAAGGACCTAAAGAACGACCATTCTGTGACCATTGTAAGAAACCAGGGCACACCAAAGACACCTGTTGGGATCTTCATGGTAAGCCTGCTGACTGGCAGCCAAAGAAAGGAAAAGGCAAAGGAAGAGGTTATGTAGCTGAAGCCTCCAAAGAACCATCCCAAAATGACCAGCTAAACAAGATAATGGAAATGTTAACTGCACTACAGATTACAAAACAATCAACTGCCACAATCGTCAGGCGAGGTAACTTTTTCCACGCCTTAGCTGTGATTAAAGGTCGGTGTATAGGGAATTGCTGGATTATTGACTCAGGTGCCTCAGATCATATGACTGACAATAAAGCTCTGTTTTCATCCTACACACCTATCACCAATGGAGTGACTGTGCGGATTGCTGATGACTCCCAGTCTATAGTAATTGGCATTGGTTCTATCAAAATCTCTGCTACACTTACTCTTCACTCTGTATTGCATGTTCCAAAATTGAAGTGTAATTTATTATCAGTGAGTCAATTAGCTAATGATGAACCATG
The DNA here is from genome assembly GCA_037074495.1 of Acacia confusa. Taxonomy (NCBI): domain Eukaryota; kingdom Viridiplantae; phylum Streptophyta; class Magnoliopsida; order Fabales; family Fabaceae; genus Acacia; species Acacia confusa. Next base: position 35,787,391 of record CM073502.1, on the reverse strand, counting down.
TTAGGCTAACTTCTTTGCTACTTATTGTATTTTTCATGATCTGCTGACGGGGATGACGATTGGGAGTGCTAAAGAGCTTGATGGTCTTTATTACCTTGATGAAAGCGACAGTAGTGGGATTAAATCTTGCAATAAAATGTCTCTCCCTAGGAGTAGTGATTTGGAGTTATGGCACAAACGTTTAGGTCATCCAAATTTCCATTACATGTCTAAGATGTTTCCATCTCTTGATTCCAATAAATTTGCGTCTGATTTTCAATGTGATTCATGTGAAAAGGCTAAACATCATCGTACTTCATTTCCAAAAATTCCGTACCATGCATCAAAACCTTTTTCCATAATTCACAGTGATTTATGGGGACCATCCCGCACACCAAACCGATCAAAATCCAAATGGTTCATTACATTCATTGATGACCATGCACGTGTTAGTTGGGTTTACCTATTAAAAGATAAAACAGATGTGTATCAAACCTTCCTTCACTTCCACAGTATGATCCAAACCCAGTTCCAAACCCATATCCAGATCCTACACACTGATAATGGGACCGAATACTTCAATTAGTCCCTATCTACCTTCCTATCTGAAAAGGGCATTGTTCACAAAAGCACTTGTCCCAATACACCCCAACAAAATGGCATTGCCGAACGAAAGAATCGTCATACTCTCGAAACTGCAAGAGCCATCATGTTTAGTAGTAACGTTCCTAAATATCATTGGGACGATGCTATTCTTACTGCCACATTCCTCATTAACTGAATGCTAAGCCAACCATTATCTTACAAAACACCACTTCAGCTCCTGCATCAATACTATAACCTCCCATATCTCGAAAACACTCTACCACTTAGAGTGTTTGGTTGCACCTCATGTTCACCTCCATCATACCAACAAACTTGACCCTAAAGCTCTTCGTTGTGTCTTCCTTGGCTACTCTAATTCCCAAAAGGGCTACAAGTGTTACGACCTAGTTTCCAAACGTTTCTTTGTTACCTGTGATGTCACCTTTCATGAAACTACCCCTTATTATTCCTTATCTGCAATTCAGGGGGAGAGAGATGGTGAATTTCAGACACCAAATGATGACCAAACAATTACAATATATACACCTCCACTTCACACACTTGTCCAAACAGAAACGGATACCTCTGATAATCTTGATCATAAGCCAAGTCCAGGGGGAGAGACGAACAAATGGGGTAAGACCTACGTACGAAGAAATAAAAAGGGTAATGAGTCACAAGCTATTAGCACTCACCAGGAGTCAGAACCGGAGGCAAGTTCAGGAGAAACAGAGGTAACAAAGAATTCTGACCTTGATCTTCCCATCGCAGTACGGAAAAATCCTACATCATGCACCCGACATCCTATTGAGCAGTTTGTCTCATATAAAGCCCTTTCATCTAAATACAGGGCATTTGTTTCTCACCTTGATAGCATAAGCGTACCAAACACTATTGATGAGGCCATGGCTATACCTGAGTGGAGACAAGTTGTCCTGGAGGAAATGGAGGCCCACAAGAGAAACAAGACATGGGATATAATAGATCTACCTCAAGGAAAGAAACCCATTGGATGCAAATGGGTATTCACCCCAAAGTATAGAGCAGATGGGACACTTGAGAAATACAAAGCTAGATTGGTTGCAAAAGGCTTCACTCAAATATATGGGGAAGATTACACTGAAACGTTTGCTCGGGTAGCCAAGTTGAATACCATCAGAATTCTCTTATCAATTGTAGTAAATCTAGACTGGGATCTACACCAACTCGATGTAAAGAATGCCTTCCTCAATGGAGACCTCAAGGAAGAAGTATACATGAAGTTACCTCCAGGATTCCCAAGAAAAAAAGCTAATCAAGTCTGCAAGCTAAAAAGATCATTATATGGGTTGAAACAATCTCCACGTGCCTGGTTTGACAGATTCACTCGAGTTCTGAAGAGACACAGGTATACTCAGGGGTAGAGCGACCACACTTTGTTCGTTAAACATCACAAGGGTAAGATGACTGTGTTAGCCGTATATGTTGATGATATAATTCTTACTGGAGATGACGAGGTAGAAATTAATCAAATCAAGGCAGCCCGAGCACGAGAATTCCAGATCAAGGATCTTGGAGAAATTAAATACTTTCTTGGGATGGAAGTAGCCCGATCCAAGAGAGGAATCTATATCTCCCAAAGGAAGTATGTACTAGACCTCCTAAAAGAGACAGGGATGACAGGTTGCAGACCCAGTGACACACCTATACAGGTTAATAAAGTAGATGCAAACATAGATCTCGATAAAGTGGTGGACATAGGGAACTATCAACGAATGGTAGGCAAACTAATTTATTTGTCTCATACCAGACCAGACATTGCATTTGCAGTAAGTGTTGTCAGTCAGCATTCACATAACCCTAAGCAAAAGCATTTAAATGAAGTCTATAGAATTCTTCACTATTTGAAGGGATCTCCAGGACGTGGTTTGCTGTTTAAGAGATCTAACAAAAGGAATGTAGAGTTATTTACAGATGCTGATTGGGCAGGTGATCAAGATGACAGGAAATCAACATCTGGGTATTGCACATATGTGTGGGGTAACTTGGTTACATGGAGAAGTAAAAGCAAAGTGTAGTTGCAAGAAGTAGTGCTGAGGCTGAATACAGGGCTGCAGCACTGGGGATCTGTGAAGGCATATGGATAAAGCATGTCCTAGAAGACTTAAGGAAATGCATAAATCTACCGATCAAGGTCTACTGCGACAATATGGCTGCAATTAACATTGCTCATAACCCGGTTCAACATGACAGAACCAAGCATGTAGAGATAGACAGACATTTTATAAAGGAAAAGGTCGATGAGGGTATCATTGATCTAAGGTATATACCTTCAAAAGAACATAATGCAGACATCCTCACCAAAGGATTGGCCAAGGACAGATTTGAGTATCTAATTGGCAAGTTGGACTTGATTAACATCTACCGTCCAACTTGAGGGGGAGTGTAGAATCTGTTAGAATATTTTATTAATCCCATAATTATAGGGATTAACTAAACCTAGAGATTATAGGAGAGTATTGTTAGGGTGTTAGTTATTTTTCAAATTTCAATTCTAGATCTCTTGTCTATAAATGTAATTGTTCTCTCATCTGAAAAGATATCAATTATTCTCATCCAATATTCTTCTTGTTATAATGCTTGGTCAATGACGGTCAATTTTTGGTTTCTATTTTGTCTCAACAAAGTTGAAGAGTTGCAGACGTAGGGGGGAAGCCTTTTTCTATGATCAGATTTGCTGGTTAGGAGAAAGCATGAAATGAACAGCCTTGTTCGCTGAACAATTTTTTGAAAACTGAATCTGACGGCTTACCCTTTTCTTATGTGAAATGGATTTGTTTGTGGCTTCCTTTTGGTGATCTGCACACAGCTTCAATGAGAGTGTCTCTTCAATAACTTTGTTACGTGTTTGTGATGGCCATGGTTGTTACATGTTTGTGATGGCCATGGACCTCGTTTGACTTAGGAAAAACCCCATGGATTTAGTAAAGGGTAATTGAAGTATTTTATGCATGACTCTTAGAGGAAGGAGAGTATGGGAGGTGTAAAAGGGGGGTTGGTTAAAGGGGAAGAGGTAAGGAAGATTTTGGTAGTCTGTTGGGAGCGCTTGTGTCTCTTCTACACAGGAGTCCTGTTTAGCTTTGACTATTTCCCTTTGCTTATAGTAGTTTCCCTCCAACCTACACTGGAAGATTTGTGACTGAATAACACTAATCTTAGACTGTTTTTCATCGGTTTCCTACTGTTTTCCTCCTAATGTCCTATTCAGCATCTCCTTTTGTGATTTTTTTTTCAATCAATGGAGGAAAGAAGACTGATTTTGAGACACTGGTTAATATCAATTATCAACATGATGCAAATGAAATGGTTGTTTGGAAATGTCAGCTGAGGTTTCCAAACATTTTTATCCGATGGCATTCATATCTTCCTTTTCGTTGTTTGAAATCAATCTGCTTAGAATATGAGGATGAGATATCATCAGCCTTGGCTTATATTTGCTGTCAGATGTTTTTTGTAATTTGGCCTTCTCTTTTTCTGTTGGCTGAGAGCTTACATCACTTTTGTTTTTTTCACCTTGTTGGCTTTCTTCTTCATCTAATTTGTTAGTTTGCAACATATGATACAAGAGCCTTTTCTTTCCAGGCACATATATTGGATATGCGCAACATACCAGAAGCGTTACCTTACTTTATCACCCCCAAGGCCATTGATGATAATTCAGTGCTTCTGCAACAATTGCCTCACTGGGCTGCTTGTTCAATCACCCAAGCACTAGAATTCCTCACTCCTGCATACAAGGGGCATCCCCGTGTCATGGCATATATTCTGAGGGTTCTAGAGTCCTACCCACCTGAACGAGTGACCTTTTTCATGCCACAGCTGGTGCAGTCCTTGCGGTTTGATGATGGGGTTTGTTATCTAATGGAGTTTAACTTTATTGTCTACCAATCTATAAATTATTTCCTTCTTTGAGTTTCTTAAAACGTCAACTCATTTATTATTCTTTGTTCATCTGCATCTATGGCATATGTAAACCATGTTGGTTCAATGGGAATGATTAGGGAGATGAGCTAAATTTTATCAAGTATCCATGAATTTCTCATGGTTAGTCTCATTCACTTCATTAGGGCATGAGTTTTCTCTTGTGGCAGGATTCTTTTTTTAATTAATTTTGTTCGTCATTTGTTTTTCCAATGCATCTCAAACTTGCTCAGCATTGTGGTATCTTAATTCTATTCTTTCTGCATTTCGTTCAGACAGATCTTATGCTTTTTCCCCCTGCAGAAAAGTGTAGGTCACAAGTCTTCTATATTAACGTGATTAAGTTGCTGGGTTTAAAATTGGAAAATCTATATTTACTTGAACATCTTGTCCTCACGTGGCTCATACCATATTTATTAAAGCAGTTTTCTTATGGGTTTTACATATATTCTTGTGCTGATCGAAATCATCTGGCTACTACTATTATTATTTGCAGAAATTAGTAGAGGGATATCTCCTTAGAGCTGCTCAAAGAAGTGACATCTTCGCCCATATTCTTATCTGGCATCTGCAGGTGTAATGTGATTTTAATTTGTATCTAATTATACTATGCAATTTTTTCATCCATGTTTTTTAAAACTTATCTCAAACTTTCTGGTGAATGTCTGTTTTTTTTTTTACTGAGTTTTATCTTTGTTCTTTGTTATTTAATATGCTGTCTGATAATGAGTTTATTTTGGACAGGGTGAGACCGTTCCTGAGCCAGGAAAAGATCCTAACGTGGCAAAGGTATACTGACAGCAAAAATCTCTACTTTTTGTGTAGTTATTGCTATCATATACTGTTGAAATTACCATCCATTTGAAAAAAAAATGAATGCTTAAATTCTTTAGGCAGACTGCTGTATTGCTTAGGAAAACCCAACGACATAAATCATATGATGATCTTTAATATTTACGTTGTAAATTTACTATTTTAGTCTATTTCCAACTGGTTGCTTAAAAGTCTATTTTTTTGTCCATGCATGTCAGAATGCTTCGTTTCTAGATTTGCTGCCAGCTGTAAGGCAGCGGATAGTTGATGGTTTTAGTCCAAAGGCACGTGACATATTCAACAGAGAATTTGATTTTTTTGACAAAGTTACGTCCATCTCAGGATTACTCTTTCCACTGCCCAAGGAAGAACGCCGTGCTGGTATCCAAAAGTATGTTCATGTGTATATATGTTAATATTTTGTGCATATTCAAAGATCTTGGTTTTAATTTTTAATTCATAAACAGAAGTTAACGTTTTTGTACCATCTGTGGTAGGGAGTTGGAGAAAATTGAAGTGAACGGTGAAGACCTTTATTTACCAACAGCTCCTAACAAGCTTGTTAGGGGTATTCAAGTAGATAGTGGAATTCCCTTACAGTCAGCTGCAAAAGTCCCTATTATGATCACATTTAATGTTGTGGATCGAGATGGGGACAAAAATGATATAAAACCACAGGCTTGCATTTTCAAGGTTAGATTTATCCATTTTTTGTAAAATCCTCTCTAGATTAGAAAATGCCTGATTTGTAATTTCAATTATATACTTTTCTTTTTGGCCTCTAGTCAGTTTTGGGAAATCCTGGATTATTATAATAAATTGATATTGCATTTATTTTGGTCAAATTATTATTTTTTTGTTTACTGCTTTTCTTTTATTTTTTGGGTTCTAATTACATCGGATGGGATGTCTACATTAAGTTGGTATTAGAGCCCAACCTCTGTGCTTTCACTGCGGTTTTGCCTTGAAACTGTGATTTAGTGACCCGTTTTCTAAGCAGTACAGGACACCATGAAAAGCAGAACAACTTGGTCTATGAAATTTGATGGTTCACATTGCTGGATAACACCCAAAACCATCAATCCTGACAAGAGTCAGCCTCCACCAATGTTGAAGTTGTTATCCTCTGTTCGAGCATTTTTGTCAATAGATTGACCTTGTGAATGTGCTCCCCTCAAGATCTGATTGTTCTTGATTTTTCTTGGGCATGGACTGACATAATCTTACTTTAAAGGTTGGAGATGACTGTCGACAAGACGTTCTTGCCCTTCAAGTAATATCGCTTCTTAGAGATATATTTGGAGCTGTTGGGCTAAATCTATATTTATTTCCTTACGGTGTTCTTCCTACAGGTCCTGAGAGAGGTATAATTGAGGTGAGTTTATTCTTTACTATTATTCTGAAATACTTAAGTCCACACCAGTAGTCCATCATTGCTCATTTCTTTTGCACGTTTGGTCCAATATCCTGATGCTTAACCATCATATGAAATGTGAAAACCCTCCTTTTGACTATAACTGGTCCGTTGATAAATGTAAAAAAACGATCTGGTGTCCTCATAGGGTATGTGGTTGGTGCTTTATTAGATATGAAAACAGGACCTGGCCGGGAGTTTGGACTTAGAGTTGGAAGTGAAGTGTATGAAAGCGAATTAGCTGATGGACACCTTATAATGATTATCATTTTACTTTCATATAACCTCTATGGTTCGGGTGGGTGAAACATAGACTTGTTCCATGCAAATGAAGTTTGAGCCATTGGACTTTTTTACATATCATGCTGTAAATATTTCCTCTGCTCTCACTTGGACTTCATGAAGTCAACAATGGTGCTGGGGTCTTCGGATCAATTATAGAGCTGTCAATTAGGGCCGGCCCGTAAAGGGCCAGGGCCTAACAGGGCCGGCCCTCCAGGGCCTGAAGTAAGAAAAATATACATTTTTCAAAGCCCGGCCCGAGAGCACCAGGGCCAGGGTCAGCCCACAGGGCCTAGAAATTATTTATTCCAAATTTTAACTATTTTTCCTTCGTGTGTTTAAAAGAAATATAATTCGTAAATTACAATAATTAGTACAATGACTATTATTGTCGTCATCTTCGTCACTATCATCGATTTTAATGACATTTGATTGTTCTTCACTTTGAGTAGTAGCCTCAAGCTCAAGAGTAAGAATATCATGAAATTCTTCTCCCGCATCATGAACACATCCATAATCTCTATTTGCAACAAATAATAAATCAAATCATAAAATTAGAGTATAGTTATTATGTATTTGTAGTTAAATGGATAAATAACTCTATAACTAATACAAAATATATATAAATTAATAAATTTAAAAAGGAAAAAAATAAAAAGCTACAGTTAAAAGGGCCGGCTCCAGGGCTGGCCCGTTTAAGCCCAAGGCCTGTCAGGGCCGGCCCTCCAGGGCTAATTTCAAATATTTCGTCCATTTTTTAAGCCCGGCCCTTAAAGGGCCAGGGTTAAATGGGCCGGCCCGATGGGCCTAGCCTGTTTTGACGGCTCTAATCAATTATATAGGCATAGAAGAATTGTGGATATTGTGGCCGGTTTGAGGTGGTTATAAATATTTGTAAATCAAGGCAGTGTAGTAGTCCCTTCATAGAATATTTTATTTTGGTCCCTGGTATTTTTTATCCATTCTAATGATATGACGCCATTAATCTCACTAATAATAACACATTTTTTGTTCACTTTTTCATTAGTTATGACTGACCCAACATTTTCATGGACTTGTTTTTCCAGGTTGTGCCTAATACCCGTAGTAGAAGTCAGATGGGGGAAACAACTGATGGTGGTTTGTACGAGATATTTCAACAAGATTATGGGCCTGTTGGCTCTCCCCGTTTTGAGGCTGCACGTGAGAACTTCATAATTAGCAGTGCAGGTTATGCTGTCGCCAGTCTTCTGCTTCAACCAAAGGATAGGCATAATGGGAACCTGCTCTTTGACAAGTATGATCATCCTTTCATAATTTTGTTTGCAGATTTGGGTTGAAATTGCTGATGGATTTTAACTCAGCTGTTGGCTCTGAAAGATTGAGCATTCTCTTGTTTGGTCTTCCGGATAATATTTCTCATTTGCTGCCTTCAGTTTTTAATATTTTCGCTGGTGTGTTTGCAGCGTGGGGAGGCTTGTTCATATTGACTTTGGTTTCATTCTAGAAACTTCTCCTGGTGGTAATATGCGGTTTGAAAGTGCACATTTTAAGTTGAGTCATGAGATGACACAATTACTAGATCCATCGGGGAACATGAAGAGTGATAAATGGAACCAATTTTTAAGGTAGCTTGTTTACAACTTATTGTCCTCCTCATCTGTCATGAACACATCTAAAATTACATCAAAATGACAAAACCTGATTCTCCCTCTCCATTTGTATATGTAGCCTCTGTGTAAAGGGGTATCTAGCGGCTCGACGACATATGGATGGAATCATCACAACGGTGGCGTTAATGCTTGACAGTGGGCTACCTTGCTTCAGCAGGGGTGACCCAATCGGCAATCTTCGAAAGAGATTTCATCCTGAGATGAGCGAACGTGAGGCAGCCAACTTCATGATCCGTGTTTGTTCAGATGCTTACAATAAGTGGACCACCGCAGGTTATGACTTGATACAGTATATGCAGCAAGGCATTGAGAAGTAAGAGAATAGACAATCGGGTTTGCTCTAACATGTACATCTTTGCTTGTAATTTTATCTGTCATTGTTTTCTCATAGCTCTGATTTTTTTTCGAGGAATTTCCACGCCTATAGTAATTCTAATTCAAGAGGAAATGGTAAAGGCAGACGAAGAATTGAAAGTGTTGTGTAATGTAGTGGTTGTTCCTCGCGATGTAAAGATAGTTTTGTAATCTTGTTTAATGGCAAATGCAGTTTATTATAATTTTGTAGCAGACGTCAAATTTCTGCCAAAGTTCAGACTCCTCTATTTTTTTTATTTTGAACATGACCCCATCAGACTTTTTCAGTACACCAAAATGAACATCTCATGAAGTTTGCTATCTACCACTACCCTTCCATATGTAGTTCAGAAAATAAAAAATCTCCTTCCGCAATTCTTAAAATTTATTCTTTCCCCATTAACTAACAGCGATAAGCTAACAAAATTAAACCATTCTCTGTTTTTCTTTAATTAAAGAGGTAGACAATAACAGCTTGACATTATGAACGGAGTTAATCTCCAATCTTCATTTAGCTACTGGCACAAATGATATGATATCTAAGGTTTTGCCTTCGAACCCCAAGTCACTATCTATGACTTACTCAAGGAACAATCGTGACTGGCAATCCTTGATGTTCACTTGTTTGCAATTTGATCAAACCAGGGCCCCAACAAACAAACAAAAAAACCAAGGAAGCAATAGTAAAATTGACTGAGTAACTTTCACCCTTGATTCATCCAAACATGGCCACATCGTCTTCATAGAAAGCAAAATCTTAGCACAATAAATTTAAACTTGAGAGCAATTCAACGATAGATTCACATTCACGGGCTCTTAGGAACAGTATTAAACTAACATATGCAATGCAAGTTTTTCTCTCACCCATTAAAATTTTATAATCATATGAAGACAGATGGATATCACATGCTTTCTTCCCCCAGTTACCATGGAATCTTGATACTCTATTTTACAGCTAATATTTAAATATTACAACATACATATTTTAATGCCAATAAGCCACACTGACACCTTGCCCGTGCAGGGAATGAGGCCTTGCTTGATTAATTAGTCAAATGGTCCTATTTTATCTTTTTTTTTAGGTGTTTTTTGTCCTGATGCTTACGATAAATATTTAGTTTTGCAGCTCAGCCGCCTAAGATATTTGTTTTTTTAACCAGCAACTCAACAACCTAAGGTAGGCACTTCAAGATATTCTAATAATCTTGAGAGGAAAAAAAAAAAAAAAGCATAATAGAAGACATGGATGAAATTTACTTGCCAAATTCACATGTGAACGTAACCATGCAAGATGCCACATATATTTTTTCTTTTTAAAGTAATGTAGCATTCAATACACATTGTTTTTCAGTAACATTAAACACTCTTAATCTTATTTATGGTGCATTTAGCACCTCTAATGTTATTTTCTTGGTGTATCTAACACCCCTTGAGGTTGTTAGATTCATTATAAATAAAATTAGGGTATTGAAAGTATTGAAACATTAATATCATGGTGATGAATACAACTTGGAAATAACATAAGCATGTTGGATGCCACTTGGCTGTTTTTAAAATTATTTTTCAACTATATTCATGGTTGGTGGTGTTCCTCTCAAGTTTCAAGGCCTTTAGAGTCCACGTCGGCCAATATGCGCATAAAATTTCAGATATTAGAATTGATATAAACTGGTACTTAGAAAAGCCAAGGCTTAATGACAAGGCCATAATCTAGAGATTTTTCCACTTTTGTCTCCCTTATTTGATTTTTTTTTTTTTTTTACATTTTTCTCGTTTATTTCACTGTCTTCTCGCTCTCTTTGTTCTCCGGATCTATTACTAAAGAGGGATATTTTAGGAGAAGAGATATACAGTTTTTATATAATAAAGACAAACAATTTTCTTAATTTTTAGAAATTAGTTCATTAAGCTTTATATTTAAGTCACTAGGAAGTAGTACTGACTGCAATATTATGAAACCTCAAACAATGCTCCCAACGCTCTCAATTATTGCATTATTCAGTTCTAAATTGAATATGCCAATCTCAGGCTGTCACCTTTTACTAATATGGGAAATTTCCTAAAACAGAACTTTAAAATGCTAGAGGATAAAAATGTGTTCTGAATATTCATAATATCAAATAGGTGTGAGGATTTAATTTGTCATTTTCCCAATTAAATGGAAATGACAGAAATGTCCCTATGAGTTTGAAAAATATGCTCCCATAAAGGGTTTAACAAGTTCTAATAAGATTTTCACTAATTCAAATTCAAAAATCACCACTTACTAAAATAGCAAGGTATTGACTCCCACTTCTGATAAAGGTTTCACAAGTTCAAATAAGGTTTAATAAGTTCCAATAAAATTTCATCAGAAGTAAAAATTAATACCTTGTTATTGTAGCAAGTGATGCTTTTTGAATTAGAATTTGTAAAAACCTTATCTGGACTTATTAAACCATCATTAAAAGCAGGAATCAATATCTTACCATTATAGCAAATAATGATTTTTGAATTGAAATTTGTGAAAAATTTATCTAAATTTGTTAAATCCCTAGAAAAAATGGGAGCACGTTTTTTAAAATTAAGGGACATTTTTGCGAATTCCAATTAATTTTGAAAATGACAAAATAGGCCCTCACATCACTTTGGCATTATTAATATGCCATTTTTCCTTTTAGCAATTTTAAAGTTATTTTTCAAGAATTTTCCCTACTAATATACTCCTACTAGAATAAAAAACTTAGTTGACTTTGTTATTTGTGATAATTCTATTTAAAAAAAAATAGATTGAGGTTATATATTATAACACCCCCGAATTTCTAGAATTAAAATAATATAAAATGTCGATAGTTTTCATAAATAATAATAAAATTCAAAATAATCCACTTCGGGGAGTGTCACCGCGGCACTTGTACTGGGACAAGTGCAAAGCTACTAATTGCAGTAAATAAATCTAAACTCAGCTAGAAATGTTTTTCTCAAATCCAAAATAAAATAAACAAGGTAAAATAATGAAATAGAATAGAATAATGAAATTGGTCGTCTTCCTCACTTCTCACTGCTAACCCCACCCCTTGGCACCTGTTTTACTGAAACTCTGCTCCCCCGAAGGATCATCGCAGCCCAAGAATACACACATCAGCAAACGCTGGTAATCCTAATTAGGTAAAGATAATATAAAATAAAGTAAATAAATAAATAAATTGAAATAAATTGAAATAAAATAGAATAATTATAAAATATATGTAATCATGCGGTGATTGCAACCAAATTAGTCATTATCTTTTTAAATTTATTTAGACCCGGGAAACCCTGCCAGTCTGTTTAGTGGGAAGAGAACCATAGTTGACCCGGGAAACCCTGTCAGTCTACCTTGTGACCCGGGAAACCCTGTCAGTCACAAATCATCAAAATTGGCCATATCAATAATTTTCTTCCTGATGTGCACACCCCTTCCCAAAATTGCTACTAGTATCCCGGGAAACCTACCAGACACCACTTTGGGAAGAACGGATATATCGATTCACATCAAAAAGATTCTCGAAGGCATAAAGCCTTAAAAGTGTGTTCATCACTTTAGGAGGTACCTTCCCAAAGCTATCTTCTCACTTGTTAAATTATTTCAGTTACAAACAAAATGAATTTCTCATATTCACGGAGATTAAACCAAATATACATACTTCTATTTATCAATTATGGGACCCGAGGCAAAACCATTTACAAGAGCATATATTTGTATATATATTGGCACAAGCACATCGGTCAAATTGCACAAAAATATTGAGGTACCCAAAGCAAAATGTGTACAGGTGTACATTGACAAATATTGAGGTACCCAAAGCAAAATGTGTACAAGTGTACATTAAGATCCATGGAAACGGTCAAAGCTTTGCAAAAGTTATTCACGCAAACCGAAAGGAATAGATTGACAAAAATGAATGAATAAATAAAATAAAATAAATAAGATAAAATAAAATAGAAAAAAAATAACCCTTTTTATTGTGAAAACCTATCCTAGAGGTGATTTATGTATGTGTGCAAGATTTTGTCAACACTTTACTTGCAATTAAAATTCATTCTCCAATATCTTGGAATAAAATTAGGATTATTAACAAGATCAAGAAGTTCCATGAGATAATCAAACAAGAATGAAACAGCTAGGTTTCTTGAATGTGCCGATTACCTTGCACATAAAACTAAGTAGCAAGGACGAGCATATCACTTTCCTATAGAGAAATATACCTCACACGCATATACATAAACCTTACGCATAAAACTAATGGTAATTGCGGTACAGAGAAGAATTTTCAAAGTGAAAAGTAATGTATATGGAATAAATCATTATTTCATATATATCAAGCATACAAGAAACGCACACACAAAAAACAAGCCGAAGGGTAATTCATTGTTCAAGCACGCGAATTGAAGACATTGAATGCATTTATATTGATTGCAAAACAAAACAGACAAACAAAAAGAATAATAATAATCTTTATACATAACCCTATAAGCAACGTCTTAACCAAATCAGGCGTAAGGCAATTTTTACAAAATCGAAATGTGTGAGCAGGCTATTCATTCACGTGAGTCGAGAAGGAGATTAGAAAAAAAAAACAATGGATCCTATTGTTCTTGGGTTTAGAATTACCTGACCTCCGTATTTGTTGAGCTCCTAGAGGGGAAATTTTGCTGCAAAGGATTTTTAGAGAGAGCTAATGTACGATGGCTAAAGTTAGGCGGCTAAACCTAACTTATAATTAGGCTCTTAGGGTTTAGTTATTAGCTGGGCTTTGTGGGTTGGGCTTTTAACTATTATTAGTTTAATAAAATAATGACAAATCATTTATTAGATTCTAATTTAAATTTTTTTTATCTATCCATTTATTTTTTTTATTTACCACATTATTAAATTTAAATTTTTAATGTTAGTATTATTACTAGTATTATTAGTATTTATTATTATTATTATTATTATTAAAATAATAATAAAATCTAAGGTATTACATATATAGAACCAAACGCAGTACTATATATACAAATATAACTTTTGGTTTCGTTAAAAGAACAAGAAAAACCATACCAGAGGGAAAGAAATCAAAGCATTAATTTATTTATGCAACAACTATTTGATTATGATTAGTCTATAATTGATAAGGATTTCAGACGAATGTCCCATGAGATTATGAGTTCAAAGAGTTGTCAATCAGGGCCGGCCCGTGAAGGGTCAGAGCCTAACAGGGCCGGCCCTCCAGGGCTCGGAGTAAGAAAAACACCTGTTTTTCAAAGCCCGGCCCAAGAGCACCAGGGCCAGGGCCGGCCCGCAGGGCCCAGAAATTACTATTCGAAATTTTAACTATTTTTCCTCCACTTTGTTTTAACAAAATATGATTAGTAAATTACAACACAAATCATTCAATAAATAAGCACAATCACTAATTCATAATAAAAAACAAACTATGTTCACAAATAACTCACATAAAACATAAAAAGCATATCACTAAGCAACATTAGTACGGTGACTATTATTGTCATCAACTTTGTTACTATCATCGATTTTAACGATATTTGATTATTCTTCATTTTGAGTAGTACCCTCTAGTTCATGAGTACGAATATCATAAAATTCTTCTCCGTCATCATGAACACATCCATAATCTTTATTTGTAACAAATAATAAATCAAATCATAAAATTAGAGTATAGTTATTATGTATTTGTAGTTAAATCGATAAATAACTTTATGACAAATACAAAATATATATAAATAAATAAATTTAAAAAGGAAAAAAAAAAAAAAAAAAAAACTACAGTGAAAAGGGCCTGCAGGGCTGGCCTGTGGCCCTCTAGGGCCAGCCCGTTTAAACCTGAGGCCCGTTAGGGCCGGCCCTCCAAGACTAATTTCAAATCTTTTGTCCATTTTTCAAGCCCGGCCCTTACAGGGCCAGGGCCTAAATGGGCCGGCCCGATGGACCTGACCCGTTTTGACGGCTCTAGTTCAAACGCTACTACATTGATGTGAGGCAGCCATTAACCACTAATTTATGAAAATTTTTGTAAGTGCACAGCTTCAATGTAACTGTGTGCCATTAATTAGCATATAGTTTAAAGTTTATTAGAAAAAAGATCCCTTGCTTTTTGAAAAATAATATTCCTTACCACAAAAAATTATTCCACTCGCTTCTTCATTCATTCATAATTGGACATGGAGCCCCCCGAAAAAATGAAAGGTGCTTGAGCTCTTTTCAATTTTCACTTTAAAAAAAGAATGTCTTTTAGATAATCATCATGATTTTAGCATCAAGTTTTGAGTGTGTATCACTTTTATCAAAACTTGTTGAATTCCAATATGTCAGATTTTGACAAACTCAAACTCTACACATGTTTATAGCCTGTCTCAAGTCTAAATAAAGAAGGAGAGTTGTGTTAGGCACTCGACAGTCAATGAAGATATTGTGTTAATATTAGGTCATTACCTAAAAATAACACGTTATGGCTTGAGTATGTTAAGAAGTGAATGAGAGCCGTTGCATCATCATCCAGATGTAGTGTTAAATGAGCAAGGGCTGCTGCTCTCTACTAAACAGAGGCTGCTAAAGAAGTTAATTTACGAGAACAAGATTAGATTTGGCACTTGGAACATTAGAACTCTGACTAGCAAAGCTTAGGAGGTGGCAGCGTAATGAGAGATCATAAGATTAACATCTTGTACCTCTAGGAAACTAAATGACCAGGGGAAGGGGCTTGAGAAATTAATAGTTTCAAGCTTTGCAACACAGGAAAAGCAAATGGAAGGAATGGGGGCAGCATGATCATTAACATTGAGTAGAGGAAGAATGTGATAGAAGTTAAGAGGATTGAGGATATAATCATTTCTTTAAAAATGCTGAAAATTGAGAAAGGAGAAAGGTGTCGTTTGGCTAAAAAAAAGAGACTAAGAAGGTAGTGAGTAAAGCTCGTAATAAAGTGTTTGAGGAGTTTTATAAGGAGTTACGGATAGGTAAGAGAGCGTAAGATTTATAAGATTGCAAAGAACAAGAAGAGAGAATCTAGAGACTTGGACCAAATGAGGTGTATAAAGAATTAAGAAAGCAAAGTTTTGGTTACTGATTAAGATATTAAGAATAGGTGGGAAGCCTATTTTATAATAAGTTCAATGATGGAGGGGAGGTCGACTTGTGACTTGGAAGATTTGACAACTCGAGAAAGTGAGCTCAATTTGTCATTTTAGTGTAGGATTTGAGTTAGTGAGCTTAAGAAAGATCTTAAGAAGATGGAAAATGGAAAAGTTGCCGAATCTAATGGTATTCCTGTTGAAGTTTGGAAATGTTAGGTGAAAAGGGTGTGTTGTGGTTTACTAAGCTATTTAATGAGATTTTACATTCAAGAAAATGTGTGATGAGTGGAGAAAAGTACTTTGATCCCTATTTATAAGAATAAAGATGATATACATAATTGTGCAAACTATAGAAGAACTAAGCTTATGAATCATGCAATGAAATTGTAGGAAACTGTTATTAAACACAAGCTAAAGTTGGAGATTGGTATTCTTGAGAGCTAATTTGGATTCATGTCAAGAAGATCCATAACATAAGTGATTTATTTATTAAGGGGGCTAATAGGAAGATATCGGAGTAAAGGAAGAGATATGCATATGGTTTTTATTGATTTGGAAAAATGTGTAACTATGTGCTAAGGGATATACTTTGGAAAGCCTTCGAAAAGAAGGGGGTGGAAGTTGCATATATCAAAATCAGTCAAGACATGTATGAGAGGTTATAACTAGTGTTAGAATGCTTGGAGGTGAGACAAAATACTTTCCTATAAGGAGTTGCCTACATTAAGGATCAACTTTGATCCCTTATTTGTTTAACCAAGTAGTAAATGTTCTAACTAAGCCAATTAAAAAATGGATCCCTAAATGCATACATTTTGCATAGATATAGTTTTGTTGGTTGAATCCATGGAGGAAATTAATTTTAAAGTTGAGATATAGAGAATGACTTTGGAGTTGAAGGACTTTCATCTAAGTAAGAGCAAAATTGAATATGTGCATTGTAATTTTGATATGAAATAAGTTAGAAGTGAATTTGAAGTTAAATCGGGGGACAAGTCATGTCACAAAGTGGCAAAATTTAAACATTTGGGATTAATTATACAAGATGGTTAAATTGATGGAAGTATTAATCATAGAATCCAAGCATGATGGTATAAATGGAGAAAAATCACTAGAGTTATTTGTGATCAGAAAGTATCTAAATAAGGTGAAAGGGAAATTTTATTGCACTACTATAAAACCAGCAATACTATGTAGTAGTGATTGTTGGGCTTTGAAGGGACAACGTGAACATAAAATGGGGGGTGGCCAAGATGAGGATGTTGAACAGGATGTGTGGTCATATAAGAAAATATAATATCGTAATAATCATATATGCGAATGTGTTGGAGTGGCCTTTATTTGAGAAAAAATGTAGAAAATCATTTGAAGTGATTTGAACATGTTCAAAAAAGGCCATTAAGTGCACTGGTGTGAATGGTTAATCAAGTGGTATGGAGTCCTCTAAAAAGATGTTGAGGAAAACCAAAACAAACACTCTAGGAGACTATAGAATGAAATCTTTTGGTTAATGATCTATCTAAATATTTACTTTTTAACAAAGCACAATGACGACGTGCAATCTACATAACCGACTCCACCTAATAAAATAAGACTTTATCATTGTTGTGATAACCTTTGACTTGATGGCTTACATTTTATTTCTTACAATAGAAGGTTGAGAATTCAGATCTCCCACTTAGTATGTACACATTATATATGGGCAAAAAAATATATCAGTTCATAAAAAACAAGCAACATGTACTAATCACTTTCTCTTCTATTTAATTTCTTCCTTCAAATCACATAAAGGTATTTTGATTTTCTTTAGATGCCACTACAATCATAGTCACTTTAATAAACAAGTGACATACAAAACACACCATTTTACAATTAACAAAATTCTAACATATATTTTTCATGAATACTGTTTGTGACTCGTAAACAGTATAAATTTTCTCTCATATTATTTAATTGATAGCCCTAAAGAGGCTAAGAGCCTAAGACATCATCTAATTCAACTCAATTGGATTTGCCCGTTAACGTTACCGTTACCGGTAACCTTGTGGTTATCGTTGACTTCCTTATCAACAGTGTAATTTTGTCCGAATTTACCAAAAGACCCTCCCATTTCTTCAAGGGTCTTCCCTTGTGTTTCTGGGAGCATGGTATAGAAGAAGATCCATCCAACGGTTGCAATTCCCCCAAACATAAAGAAGGCCCCACCTATAGTAATCGCCTTCTCCAACGACAAAAACGTCGATGAGATCACACCGCTCGTGATCCGATTCACCACCACTCCCGCCGCCGCACCCTGTGCGCGTAGCCTCAACGGAAATATCTCGGAGCTATAAACCCACGTGATGGGGCCCGCACCTATCGAAAATGTAGCCACGTACGACAACACTGTCACTATACTCAACACTATGGCCCACATTAACTTGGCCTTCGAATGAACAATGATCGTGAGGCTCACCGCCAGAGTGAGGACTGAGATTATCATACCACCCACACTAGTCAACAATAACGGGCGTCGCCCGACCCGATCCAACAGAAACGTGGCCACTAGGATGAAAATTGTCTTCACGAAACCGACGGCCATGGTGGCCAGAAGCTTATCAGTGTCGGAAGTGATGCCGGCCTTTTCGAAGATCTTTGGGCTGTATAAGACAATGGCGTCCACGCCGGAGGCCTGCTGGAAGAAGTGAATTCCGAGGGCGGCGATCAAGATGTGACGGACGGCCGGCGTTGGGTGGAGGAACAGTTCTTTCCAGACTCCTTCGCCGATGTTTTTCTTGGCGGTCACTTGAACGACTTCGTCATCGCAGCTTTCGGGGATACCGGCGGCTTCCTTGATGTCGGCTAGTCTGAGCCGAGCATCTTCCTTGGAGTCTGAGGTCTTGTCGAGAATTCGCTTGGCTTCGCCGAGCCGACCACGCATGACAAGCCAGCGAGGCGACTCGGGCATGACTAACCCCCCAACGGCTAAGAGCACTGAAGGAATGGCGCCGATTCCCAACATGAGCCGCCAGCCCAAGCGAAGTGGCAGCTTCGAAAATGCGTAGTTTGAAATGTATCCAAGTAATATTCCTCCATTGATAAACACCTGAGTATAGTAAAGCCATGAACATGTTAGATCTGTGAGCATCAATAGCCGTTGCTTCCATTTCTGTATAAAAACAATTGGTGACCATTATCAAAAACAAATGTGCAAGAACTTTTTTTTTTTAAATCACGGCATTAACAATGTAAAATTACAATTGGGATCGAATCGGCGACCTCTTCCATGTACAAAGAGCTTTCATTGTTACTAGCATAGCCTAATATTTCTGTTTAAAATAACTTTGAAAATGTGAAAATTTTAAATATGAAATACAAAAAGACAAAAACTAAGTTGGAGAAGCAGAAATTTGACGTTGGATGCGAGATTTAGAGGGAGAGATGAAAGAAGGAGACCTCAGGGAAGGAAGTGAGGAAGCCACGAGAGGAAGCCGGGGAGACCTCGGCGGTGTAGACGGGGGCGATCATGAGGGCGTAACCGATGCCAATGCCGGCGACGAAGCGACCGAACATGAGGAAGGCGTAGTTAGTCGAGAATCCCATGAAAAGGGCTCCGGCAAAGAAGATGGCTCCAGCGAGGACAATGGTGTATCGACGGCCAATCCAATCGGAGGTTCTTCCGGCGAGGCAAGAGCCAATAAGAGAGTATAGATTAATAATCCCCATCAAGATCTCGAGTCGGACGTCCGACAACTTGAGGTCTCTCTGGATATATATGGCCGCCCCACTCATCACTCCTAAATCTGCAGCAACAACGTCCACACTTGTAAATCATGTAAAAGACTGGAAGTAATTGAATACTAATATGCATGAAGTGTGTGTGTGTGTGTGTGTTTAGGGAAGAGATTAAAGGGACTGACCATAACCAAGTAAGATGGAAATCATGGAGGCCAAAACGGCACAAGCAAGAGCATATTTGTTCCTTTTGGGTTTCTTTTGAGGTTCAAAATCCTCAAGCTTCTTCTCTGCTGTTGCTTCTGCAGCCATCTCCTGTAATTAGAATCAGACAAAGAGAGAGAGAGAGAGAGAGAGGGGATTAAAGGAGGAGTGTGTGGCGTGTGAGCATATAATCGATGTGGGCTTTAGTCTGTGCTGTTGAGAAGGTTGCTTATATAGGCGAAACTAGCTAGAAGGCTCATATCACCTTATTGGCCAAGCTGTCCCATGAACGTACGTCGTCCATTTACTCCATTTCTCACTGTTTCTTTTCTTGGCCACGTCCAAAATTTTATTCTTCAAAAGGGATATTCCTCAACCAATACAACGCATCTTTCACTCGGGGCAACAATTTCTTTTTACGTTCTATGTATTATATTTTTAACTGAGAGTAAATTTCAAGTACTGACAAGGTAAAATTTGTGATGATAAGATATTTTTCAGCAACCTTTTGTTTATTTTAGTCACACGTATCTGCAACCTTTTCAGCAAGGTATTTTTCAAGTACTTATCTTGAGGATTTGAGCTTTCATTACTTCAATACTATTACTTACAAGTTACAATTTACACATTTGTTAATGTTTTTAATATATATATATAGAGAGACACACACACACATATACTTTCCTGTGTTCTTAATATAAAATATATTTACCTAATTAAATTAGATTAAAAATATATTAGTTAAATTAGTTAATATGACATTTATTTTTTAAACTATCTTATCATTTTTTTTTAAAATTTTTACATTCTCTTTCCTTTTTCGTTATTGTTGAATGAGTATTAATAGAGATAAATTAAAAAAATATTTACCAATAAATAAAATATATCTTATATTTAAAACCAAAATTAATTCTTCAAATATATTTTATATTAAATAGTAGAGAGAGTGTCCAGGGATGCAAATTGTGTTACTTACTCTAAATTAAGGTAATCTCTGTGTTTAGGGGAGGAGTGGGGAAGCAAATTGGCCCACGTGGAGGGTCCCATTCGCATAATGACAAGTTAGTGCCGTAACTCTGGAAGTTGAGGAAATTAAAGTCCTTTGCTAATTTCCTTCTTTGTAATCATGGTATGCTGTAAAATATCTTATCCTTATCCCAGTCCTAATTTTTCCATTCGATTTTATTTTCATATGATCCAGCTTCTTAATATTCCTTTTTTTTTTAATAAATATTTCTAGGTTAATCATCATGAATCACTTATAGCAGAACCGTTAATTCCAAATACTGAGTATATATGTGACTGTGTACAGTAATTGACCAAGAAAAAAAAGTTATTGATCACCCAACATCTCAGGAGTGTATCTTGTATTTATTTGGTTTACTTTTTTTTTTTTTCTCCAAATTATGTATTTCTTCTCTATGCATAATGTGGCTAATGGATAAGATATATGACATGTCCTTCCCTTTATATGGAGAAAAAATTAAGATGTAGAGTATTAAGTAATTAAAGCGTATTATGTTCGCATTTAAATTTGAACATCACATTAAACATATACGCACGCGTTATCACAAAGTAAATTAATTAATTATCATTCAATTGGGACAATCAAAATTTTGTGATAAATCTTTTACCTTTTTTAGAACAACAAAACAAAAGGGAAATAAAATTGTCATCTAATTTACTTTTAAAGCAAGTTGTGAAAAATAAAATATAGAAGAGGTGAAAACTAACTCACGCATAAATTGAGTTAAAAAAAAAAAAAAAAAGCTAGCATATAAATTTTTTCTTTGTACAATTATGAATTATATTGAACATTTGAAGTACATTTAATTTGTGTTGTACATTTACATAAGAGATTTCACAATTTGTTTTCAATATTTTTTTATTTATAACAAAAAAATTAAAATATTTTTATTTTCATTTAGATAAAAATAATCTTCTGGTAAGAAAAATTTCTTTTTACATAGAGCTGAGACAGCATCTTTGTTAAATAATTTCAATGTATTTTAATTATATAGTGTGATTTTCAAAAGATTCATAATCATTCATTTTATAATTTTGTAAAAAGTTAGTTACTCATATTTACTCAATTACACAAGCTATAGTATGTATGAGACACTCACACTCTGTGCAACTCACAAACCGATAGTTTAAGATATACCTACGTATCATCGTCATTCCAATTTTTATGAATATTTTTAGGAAGAGTGGCGATATTACACTTTATTTTTTTAGAACTTAATTATGCTTTGTTTCCTAAGGTCTAGATATAAAATTGAGACATTATTTTTATGGGATAAGATATTCTTACTACTATTTCTTGTTACTACCACTTTTTCACCGTTAAATCAGAATTTCAATAGGAGAGAGAAATGATAAAAATAGATAAGATTCTGATCTAACGGTGGAAAAATGGTAGTAAGAATATCTTATCCCTATTTTTAAAATTAATTAAAAAAAACTCAATACTTCTTCAAATTCGGACTAAAATGAAGATATTCAAAATTTTGGTAAGAAGAAAATCATTACAGATTAATGGCAACACGTCATAAGATTTTGATTGCAGATTACTTGCATATTAATGAATATGTGTGTGCGTAGACACATATATATGTATATATGCACGCATGTGCGTGTGGCTAAAGATAGATACTCTATATATATGGAAAGAATTGCACATAGACAAATAAGGCATGGTGGTTTCAATGTAGCTATCAGTTTGTCACCAAAAGTCTGGAACAAGTGATTGTGAATAGGATTGATAGATCTAGTTTCAATTATTTTAATTTGCCTGTTCCAAAAAATAAATATTGATATATTTATTTATTTACTTTCATCTTCTCGGGTCAAAATTGACGGGCTGATCAAAGCGACCAGATGGATGGGCCCAAATGAGATATTTCAAAGCCTTTTTGAGATTTTCAATTCTGGTTTCTGAGGCCAGCCCCACATCTTCCTCAATCATTTTCCTTATTAATTCCACTGTGATTTCTTTTTGCTGAAAAATCTTTACATTGCAAATTTTATTATTCTATCTAATTCTTATTATAAGGTACCAACTAACAATTTTTATAAATCAATAAAAATAATTAAAGTCATTAAAGTTGTCCTAAATTTAAATAATTTCTAATATTATCCGTACTAATTGCATTAAACTTTATTATTACATTAATTATTACTCTCACTAACTACCCTTATTAATTATGGCATACATGAAAAAAAAAATTAATGCTCCTAGAAAAGAAGTAAACGTCTTATAAAAAAGATCAAATATATTTGTTAGTTGGTAACTCATAATAAATATTAAGGGAGTACACAATAATGTTTAAGGACACGTCTTTAATCAGGCGTAACTCATCGTAAACGAATGCGGCGTGTTGTTTAGTTTTTGTGCAATTTATATGCAGATATATGCAAATGCCTTCGGGTTTTTTAAGATGTTTATTCAAGATGAGGAGTGTCCGGTTTGTGAAGGTAAACTTAAATATGTTAAGCGTTTGATTTGAAAAATCGATGCTGGTTTGAATGTTCAATGTCATTCTAAATCAAGAAGTGAATGTGCTTAATTCATATATAAATAAAATAACAGAAAAAGAATTTTTAAATTACAAAATCTTAAATCAGTTTTGTTATTAAGAATTGATAAGGTAACAACGAGACTTGATAACTAATTTACAATTTACTTTATAGGAAATACTTGATTTAGGATTTTACAATTTTAAATTTTTTTTCCCGTCCTCTTCGCTCATATATATTGTATGTTTTTTTCCTCGTATGTTTTCTATTTTACTCGTTTTATTTTGTTTTGCTTTCATAGGTTATACTCAGGGCTTGTTTTGTTTTTCCCATTTGATTGCATGGATTAGTGGATATAATATTTTTTTAATATTAATAAAATAGACTCTTTTTTATTAACCAATATTTTTCTTAGTATTTTTATGTAGTATCCAGTTCGGGATTCATGGCGCCTCTAACACAGATATCTCCTTTATGACTTAAACTTAGGACTTATAAGATTCTGATAAGACCTAACACCACACTAGACCAACTATATATTAGTGTTAAGAAAATTATAATCTCAAAGGAAGTAACACTATAACCCAACTATCCAAGCACCTTACACCTTATAAATCTAAAACTAGGAAGTAAGAGAATCTGAATCTGATGACATTCAAGTCCTACCTAATACATGGAGATGTCATCCAAGTCCAAGTAAGGAAATGAATTGAAAATAATAATAATTAATTAAGTTGAAGAACAACCCCGTCACTATTTTCTTGCTCATTGACTATGCATGTATTATTTTTCGAATATTAGTTTAAAAAGGTTACGTGTGGCTGTGTGAGACGTTTATCTTGGAACTTCTTGTTTCAATACACAATACGTAATTTTCACTTTGAATAATGCCAATCTCATTCAGATTTAAAATACTGAATGAAATGTAATGAGTATGAACTAAAAATATAAAGTTTTAATAGAATATGTATAGATAGCTCTTTAAAGTAGAACAACCAACGAAAGGTGCCTTAACTCTTTAATTAGTTGGTATTTTAAGTTCAATCTTTAAATATAGAGAAAACTCTCACAAGAAACCCACTCCTTTAGTGGATTTCTATTGGGTGGAGTGTGATTAATCGGTTGATTTGATACCTAATAATAAAAATCAGAAAAGATGTCAAATGCCGGTGGATCCATTGGAATAAAAGAAGTATTTAACATAATTAATTATGCTTTCCCACGTAGGCCGGTATTACATTATTATTGTATCGTCTTATTTGAGTCATATCGTGAGGAGGAGGTGCGTACACTTAAATACTACTCCATTAATAAATATTACCCCATTCAATCATAAGTAATTTGATCTCATTTGGGCTGATCGCCTTAATATAAACTATATATATATATTTGTTTACCCCTATTAAATACAAAACTTCATATTAATTATCCTCCACTTACCACTAATTCTTTTTCATTTAATCATTCATTACCTATTCTCTTTTATACATATATAGGAGCATATTTGAGAAAAAAACATGACATTTTTTATACATTATTTTTAACTAATCTTAATCTCGAATTCTTTTTACCCAATAAAAAAATTGCTTATAAAAAAAACTAGAGGAAGTATTATTAGTTATTATCATGTATCATTGGTTGATAATAATTGAAAAAACAAAATAAGAGACATGACACCTTAATTATAAGTATCTAAGCAGCCCCAGGCGAAAGGTTTGAAAATAATTTATGCACATAATCTACCACGCTTGTATTCTCCTTTCATTATGCGACCGTTATTCCAATCAGGTATTCTACATCTCATTTAAAATATAACAATTAATGTATGTTATTAGATGAAGACCTCTTTTTTTTACAACTTTCTCTCATATATTATACTCCTTTGGTTTAAAATATAAGACCTAAACTTGTGATGGAGGGTGGCTTTTTTATAAGAGCCACTTTGTTTTTGTCTCTCTACTTATATAGACCATTCGGTTTGATTCCAAGGGAGAATTTAGCATATAATCCTGATGCAATAGATTGATTACAACATTTTGTTGGTCTTATGTAATATAAAGATACTTACATTTTGTAATCCTGATTATATTAAATGATGTAATCACGATTATACTACACTAGGATTAATGAATGAGGATGCACACATTATGTAATCACGATTACGCATGCATTAAGTGAAAACGACACTATTGTCTTTAAATGTTGTCAAATATTAAATAATTACCACTATTAAATATTTTAAAAATTAATTAATTATATAAAAAATAAAAAAATATTCCCCACTAAAAAAAAGTAAGAATTATATTCCACCATTAAAAATATTAAAATATCCTATTAAATAATATTCCTACCGTTAAATATTCAAAAATTACCATGAAACCCTTCATAATTTTTCCACCATTAAATATTAAAAAATTATTATGAACCCAACACATACACACCATAAATTGAAAAAAATTACTTTGAATCTAATGTGTACATTATACGTATATGCATAGATAGACATAATTTTGTCTCTTACTATATTATTATCATTTTTTTATGTAATCCAACTAAACATTTTTATGCATATGCATTATCTTTATTTAATGGCGAACCAAACAAATTCATGTAATCATCATTACATTACATTACCTTCGATCCAGTAAACCAAACAGGCACTTAATGTTTTCTTTTGTTTTTTTCCAAAATTTGTCAAACTCTCATCACTCTTCTCCCCTATATTTTCTTTTTTTCCTTTTTCCCATTTATTATGTAATCTCTCTTACTTATTCCTTTAATAAATAATGGTTAGTGGGAAAAGAAAGTATATATCTTGCATATTTATTGTTTTTAACTACTTTTAATTAACTTCTTGATAAATGTAAAATAGGTATTTGACTCTTATATTTTGAACCAAATGGAGTATATATATAGCTCAATTGAAATTTTTTTTAAGCTTAAACAACCAGGCACTTGATCTGGTTTGAGTAACATCCCGAGGAGATGTAGGGTGCACTTAAAAGACTCATTATTTATTAATGATGGAGTAATTATCACATACGATGGGCTCATTATAATTAAAAAAAAAACCAAAGTAATTAAGAGTTTTTGTCATCGAATCTAAAAGTTCCTCTCCAAGTCTAAACCACATGCGCCACCCACCCCGAAAATCGAGACTCCAAACACCTCATAGTCCAACTGATCACTTTGACTCTAGCAATCACCATCCCCAATTAATGAAGTTAAAATATACTAGTATTATCATGGACCAGATATTTACATTTTTCTTATTCACCCAAATAAAATATTTACATAATCTTCTTCATAGCAAGACAGGCTAGCTAACTAGTTTTTTTTTTTTAAAAAATATATTATTATATAGTATCCGGTTATGTGTTCATGTTGCTCTTCTCAAACACAATGATCTCTTTTGAGACTTGAATTTGAGACTCAAAAAAACTTAGCAGAACCTGTAGTACATTTAGATTCTCATTGGAAAACAATAAGATTTTAACTGTGGTATATTTTAAAGATCTTAATGGAGTAAAGCAACACAATTTTAAGTGTTTTTTGAAGGAAAAATGTTATTCAAAACATTGTACGAAATTACAGATTAATCATGAGATGATTTTTCTTTTTCCTCTTCTTACAATTATATACTTTTTTATTATAATTATTATTGGATCAAAATTTCAATAGAATTTTTTAAGAATATTAATTACCAAAAAGTCCTAATGATAATTGAGAAACATGTAATGACAAGTTTCAGTATAAAAAATAATAACACCTCACTTATTATTAGGACTTATTAGTAATTAAACCCCTTCTTTAAACCTCATGATAATTCTCTCTCTCTCTCTTTTTCTTTTAAGAAATAATATTATGGACACCGCATAGACAAAACCAAAGACAAACTACAAATAAGGCGAAAAGTTTGAAAAGTATATTCACGACTCCCTAAAGAAATAATTTTCTTAGACGTCTAACACAAGAGATATAGTTTAATATAATGATATGATTCAATTGTGTCCAAAACGAAAATTCAACTGAATTTTAAACGGATTCCGTTTCAAACAAGTTAACTCTACTAATAAAAATTTAGGGAATGAGATCTTCTCCTTATCTCTTTTTCATTTTCTCTTATTGGCTAAATTTGAACCGTTGATTGAGAAAATGAGAAAAAAAGTAAAAGTAATATTATATCAATTGGATGGATGTGATTTAGAGATTATGAGTGATGATGAGAAAATGATAATGAAAGAAACTCAATTCAAAATTTTGGGGTAATTGAGTTCGATTTAGGAAGTATCTTGCGAAGTTAAATTTCAGGAAAACATACTTTCTAAGAATTAAACTTCGTGGGAAGTTCATAAATAGTTTCTTGTTTCATTTTATACAAGTTTAATTATTTTTAATAAAAAATATTCTTTTAAATGAATTTTAATTATATATAAGGATAAGTATGCAAATATCCCATAAATACCAAGGAGGTAGAATGTATTACCTAACCTGTCCTTACCAAATTACTTCTTTAATTGTGAGAAAAATGTAAGGTTTAACTTCTTGAGAGAAAAAATCCTATATAATACACTATAGGTATCTAAGAATACATGATTTTGTAGTACACCATCTAAACCACAAAGTGGAAGAATTTGGTTTAAATCTTAGTTTGAAAAAAATACTCATGGGAGAGTTATTTTGATAATAAAGTTTTGATTCGAATTAGTCAATTGCTCGTATACTTATCTTTCTCTCACACACACATATATAAGAGACAAGAATAACCAGTGAATAATATTTCCACGTGTACGGACTCTAGCAAAGGGCTGGAATGAATACCCAGTTAGATATAATTAATCAGAATCGTCTAATATCTTTGATGATCTTACCTTAACCTAACTATAACTAACTTAACTACCAGCTTGTTGAAATTAATTCAACCTGAGCTGTATCTCATTCTCCTAGTTGTTCAATTTTCTCTCGAATTTAATAATCGGGCAACTTGTTCTTTTCCCAAATCGCCGGAATTAGAGAAAATTTTGTTTGCATGCACAAGTGGGTCTGTTTGTATATATACAAATAATCGATAAGCTTTTTATTTATAGTGACCCGAACACTTCAATTGGCAACATTTTTATAATGAACAATAAACAAATTAAAATGAGACACACGCTAGCAAACTTTGACATTGATTCATACAAAGTTATGCTGTCTGTATCATTTTATTACAATATAATTTTCATTTTTCTCAACCTGATGATTATATTACAAAATATTATATTGACAGGTAAAATTAAGGTGATGATGATCATTTTTAATTCAAGGATTTTGATTACTTGATGTG
The DNA here is from genome assembly GCA_037074495.1 of Acacia confusa. NCBI lineage: Eukaryota > Viridiplantae > Streptophyta > Magnoliopsida > Fabales > Fabaceae > Acacia > Acacia confusa. Next base: position 35,758,494 of record CM073502.1, on the reverse strand, counting down.
ACAAGTTGATGATAAATAATAGGTGGAAATTCGATTAGACGAAGTTGGTTTTGTCCAATAATATCTGTGGCGATCTAATCTTAACTACTTTGACTTTAACTAACTTAACTACTCCTTTTAATCCTTATTATAATGCATCAACCACCATTTTTCACAGGTTAAGGAATGAAAGTTAAGTCATTAAATTGGTTCAGAAATGATAAATAGTTCCAACTTTACCCCTTCTTTATGATATAAATTTAAAGAGTTAGTTAAAAATGAGGGTATAATTGAAAAAAAGTAATAAATGAGTTGATTAAAGACAGTTGGTGTTTTATAATAATGACCAAATTTTTTTTTGTAGTTGATACCTTATAATAAAGACTAGAGAGAGTACATACCAAAAAGTAAAAAGCAAAGTTCAGAAAATGATGAAATATCTAATTATAGACTTTGAGCTGTATCTCATTCTCCTATCTGGGAATTGAAGAAAACAATGTACTTCCTCTTAGCCATAACATAAGCCTCTCAAGTTAATTTACTAGAACCAATAAAAGTTAGTTATAAAATGAGTTAAAGTGTAATTTTACACATATGTTTTTCCCTTAGGAGTATCCAGCACCACATGGTTATTTTTTGACAAAAAATACACACGTGCTTACATTTTAGGAGCAAAAATACCACGGCCTTAGTTGACCGTGCCAACGAGGATGCTAGGCCCAAAGGTGAGTGGGATGTTATGTCCCACATCGGCCGGGGAGGGGAATGAAAGACGCTTTATAAGGGTCTTGATACCTTCCTTCTCGACGTGTTTTAAAGCTGTGAGGGGTAATGGGCCCTAAAGCAGACAATATCAAGAGCGAGGTGCTGGGATGTTACAATTGGTATCAGAGCCAGACTCGAGTCGATGTGGGTTGACGTGCCAGCGAGGACGCTAGGCCCAAAGGTGGGTGGGATGTTATGTCCCACATCGGCCAGGGAGGGGAACGAAAGACACCTTATAAGGGTCTGGATACCTCCCCCTCTTGACGCGTTTTAAAGTCGTGAGGGACGATAAGCCCCAAAGCGGACAATATCAAGAGCGAGGTGATGGGATGTTATAATGGTTGATGTGCTAGTGAGGACGCTAGGCCCAAAGGTGGGTGAGATGTTATGTCCCACATCAGCCGAGGAGGGGAACGAAAGACCCCTTATAAGGGTCTAGATACCTCCCCCTCTTTATGCGTTTTAAAGTCGTGAGGGATAATGGGCCACAAAGCGAACAATATCAAGAGCGAGATGCTGAGATATTACAATGGTTGACGTACTAGCAAGGACGCTAGGCCCAAAGGTGGGTGGGATATTATGTCCCACGTCGGCCGAAGAGAGGAATGAAAGACGCCTTATAAGGGTCTAGATACCTCCCCTCTTGACGCGTTTTAAAGCCGTGAGGGGTAATGGGCACCAAAGTGGACAATATCAAGAGCTAAGTGCTGGGATGTTACAATTGGTATCAGAGCCAGACTCGGGTCGATGTGAGTTGATGTGCCAATGAGGACGCTAGGCCCAAAGGTGGGTGGGATGTTATGTCCCACATTGGCCGAAGAGGGGAACGAAAGACGCCTTATAAGGGTCTGGATACCTCCCCCTCTTGTCACGTTTTAAAGCCGTGAGGGGTAATGGGCCCCAAAGCAGACAATATCAAGAGCAAGGGGGTAATGGGCCCCAAAGTGGACAATATCAAGAGCGAGGTGCTGAGATGTTATAAACCACGTGTGTATTTTTGGTTCAAAAAAAATCATGTGGTGCTGAGCGCTGCTGTGGGAAAAGCACATATGTAAAATTGCATCTTAACCCTTATAAAATTAAAGTTGTCTAATAATTGTTCTATTTTTCATTTTCACCCCTAATAAACTATATTTGTCATAAATTTAAAAGGGTTAAAGTGCAAAAATACACATGAGCTTTTTGCCCATGAGAGTCCAGCATCGTGTGCTTTTTTGTGGAGCAAAAATATACATGTGGTTACTATTTTGGAGCAAAAGTCACATTCAAAAGTTAAGTCACTGTTCACCGTGATGAGGGAGAAAGAGACAAAGTGAACAGTAACTTAACAGTGGTGAATAGTGACTTAACAGTAGGATGTGACTTTTGCTCCAAAATGGTAATCACATGTGTATTTTTGCTCCCAAAAAAAGCATGTGGTGCTGGACACTCCTAGAGAAAAAGCTCCTGTATATTTTTACACCTTAACCCAATTTAAAAAATACTCCCTCGAGTCCTTTTAATAAGACCCAAAAATTTGAATTGGTTTTGTCCCTTTTCCAAAATTCAATTTGGAGCTGTCAGAACTTTAAATACATTCTTGGGTTAAGGTGCAAAAATGCACATATGTTTTGTCCTCAGAAGCGTCCAGCACCATATCCTTTTTTTTTGTGCAAAAGTAACTACATGGTTAAGAAAGTGGAGCAAAAATCCCATCTGCCGTTAAATACCAGATGTTGACTGTTAAATTTAAAATTTTGACTAACTGTGCTAAGGTGGAGGATTTATATAACTCCATCCCAATCCACATCATCACCCCCCAAAAAAATCTCAGCTCATCTTCCAGTTGGGTGGGCAAGCTCGATTATCCAAGAACAAAAGAAAACCATGTCAGCTCATCTTCCAGTTCCAGTAGCGTGGGTGGGCAAGCTCTATTATCCAAAAACAAAAGAAAACAATCTCAGCTCATCTTCTAGTTCCAATGACATGGGTGTATATACGAGGGCATGTATATACAATTTCTGAAAATATAAATGAAGGAAGGGGAAAAAGGATAGGAAGCAGAAACTTACCATCCCTCAACGACGACAATGCCTCCACCGGCCTCAAGCTTCCAATCTCGCAATGAAAAGGTCGGGCGATGGCGCATGATGCTTCTTCATGCGGCGAAGCAAACTCAACATGGGCAAACCATAGCCGAATGGAGAAGGAGGGGCAAGGGCAGACCACTACTGATAGCCTTAATTGCAATTTTGATTTCATTTTTCTTCTCCTTGCTCAATCCTTTTCGATCTGGTTGAATCGTGTACTGGGATTGCGATTTTGATTTCTCTCTAGGGCTGAGTTTGCATTTTTTATTTTTCTTCTTCTTGTTCAATCCTTTTCGATTTGTTTGAAATCGTTTGAAATTGCACACTGGGATTTTGATTTTGATTTCTCTCTAGAGCTAGGTTTGCAATTTTGATTTCCCTCTAGCATCTAGGTTCAAGTTTTTGGTTGATCTTTTTCAAGTTTATGGGTTCAAGTTTCTGAGCTCGATGAAGATGGTGAACAAATACACGTGCCTTTCAGACCACTGCTGGTAGCCTTAATTGCAATTTTGATTTCATTTTTATTCTCCTTGCTCAATCCTTTTCGATCTGGTTGAATCGTGCACTGGGATTGCGATGTTGATTTCTCTCTAGGGCTGGGTTTGCATTTTTGATTTTTCTTCTTCTTGCTCAATCCTTTTCGATCTGTTTGAAATCATTTGAAATTGCACACTGGGATTTCGATTTTGATTTCTCTCTAGAGCTAGGTTTGTGATTTTGATTTCCCTCTAGCATCTAGGTTCAAGTTTCTGAGCTCGATGAAGATGGTGAACAAATACACGTGTCTTTCTCAATTTTGACATGTCAGCATTTCTACCTTCTACTTCAGTGTCAGAATTCACATGGCTTTCTTATTTAATGGACGTTTGAGTTTTGTGTGATTTTTGCCATAAAATTCTAACCGCATGGGTGTTTTTGCACAAAAAAAACATATGATGCTGGATGCTTCTGGTAGAAAAGCATATATATATTTTAGCACATTAATCCTACATTCTTTTATCAATTTTACCCATAATTAATTCTATTATATTTCATTATCATCTTTCTCACACATCTCTTTCATTTTTTTCAGATTATTTGTCTCTCTCTCACTTACTCTTTTATAAATAAGGACATATTTAAAAAGAACAAAAAAAATACATTACTTACATATTTATTATTTCTAATAAATTTATTAAACCACATAATTAAGTTATTTTGACCTTACATCGGATGGAGTATACACTTTCTATCCCTTCATTGTAAGATGAGAAGGATGATCCATCTAGAATAAAGCAATTAATGCTATACATAGTCTTGAAATTGACAGAAATTTTTTCTAATAGTTACTATCACAGATCGGAGAGAGCATTGGGCAACTTGTTTAATTTGTCTCAGATTGCTTCAAAGAAATACTCCTAATTAATTAATCATTAAAGTTTTGATTTAGATAGCATGCAAGTAGGACTATTGCATATCCATCCAATCATTAATTATTTCATTCGTATTATTATTATTAGTGAACCACACACTTCTTGCAACGTTTTCCAATCCATAACACACAAAAGTGCGCAAGAAAGCATGTATGGGCCACACTAAAGTTTTTATTCATCATTCACATTGGAAACACACTTCGTCTTTACACTGTCACACACACGAAGAAAAAAATTGACATTGATACGAAATATACTGTCGTCGCTTTATGAATATATAATATAATAAATTAAATGTGCCATATAAATGTAGAAAAAAAAAATTATTTGTTATGAATATACTGATTATGTGGATGTCCATTGACTCCCGGTCTTCAAATATTACAAGATGACATGGGACCCGCGCATAGTACCATGCATAGTAGTTTACTATTTGGTGGGACCCACACACAAAATAATACAACTCACGGGAATGCATTCCCGTGAGTGTACAATTATGTAATTAGGGGAATATTACATCAAATGACCCAAAGTGGAAATTACACTAAAGGCCCATTTTCCTTCTATAAATAGAGGCCTTCTGTAAACATTCAAATTACACTGAAATGAGAACTTCTCTCTACTCTCTCTCTCTCTAAAATCTCTTGTTCTTGTATTTACTTTTCATCAGTTTTATATTATTATTTGATTAATCATAGCTCATGCTAATTTTCTTCAAAATATTGAGAGTGCAGAATAGATTGTTTTAACTAGGTTCACCTACTTCTAAATACATTAGCTTATGAATCTTCCAACTATATACTAAGAAGTAAAGCTTAAAGAGTTCTATTGCTTATGGAAATTAAGTTGATAATATTTTTAATTCAAATATTTTATTGGTTGAATAAAAAATTAATTACCTTGTATCAATGAATTAATTATATAAAAAGTATCAATTATTCATTGAATCCATATTTAGTATTTTCAGAAACATTAGCGATGGGAAGTAAACTATTTACGCTGGGGAAAGACTAATGATCCACTAGCTAGCTAGCAGTGGACTAAAAGGAGCCAGATTCAGCTCATATTGATTGAGGAAGTCAAGTATATTGCACCACAATACATACTTTTGCCACACACAAAAATATCATGCAGCTATAAATACAAGATATAGTTGATTTCTTTTAGAGATTAAAGAAGCTAACTAAATTACTTAATCATATCATATATTATGTATCCTTAAATATATTAATCAAACTTATTAGTTTTAAAAAAACAAATACAAACACAAATACTCTAAAATAATTTAATTAACTTCATTAATCTTTCTAAAAAAGTCAATTTTATTTTATATTTAGGACCAGAGGGAGGAAGTATCATATAGTATTATATATATACCCACTTCATCTTAACCTTATTACAGGATACTTTTAACTAATTCACATAAATCAATCAATGACAGCCAGGGACGGAACTTCATTGGTACATGGCCTGCCTAAAAATTGTGGTGTCCCAAAAATTTATTTAGAATTTTTTTAAAAAAAAATTCAATATAGTGTAAAAATTTATTTTATTTAATACATTCCACCCCCCCAAAAAAATATTTTTTTAATTTATGAGTATACATTTGACCACCCTTCATTTTAATTATTTTTATTTTAATATACTTTTGTCATTAAAATATATGTATTTGAACTTATTGAGTGTCTATCCTTTATTGTAATTTATGTAGCTATATTTTTAACAGCATTTAGCCTTGTTTTTTTAAATGATAGGTTTGTAAAATAATTGTCTTGTTGGATCTGGCTATCACCCAAGAGGGGGGGTGAATTGGGTGTTTGATTAAAACTTTAGGAACTTCAAAAATCTTTTCGCAACTTATAACTTGACAGTTAGATATTCAAAGATAAGTATGTACTGGAAATGTAAAAGATAAGGGAAGAGAGTATGCAAACTGTGATTTATCCTGGTTCGGTCCAATTCACGATGACCTACGTCCAGTCCCCAGGCTCCTCCTGAGATTTCAATCCACTATCTCCTTGTTTAACCAGGCACAAGAGAAAAGCCTTTACAACCTCACAAGTTTAGTCGGGCACTTGTGCAGCCTTCACAATCTCTCACTTTGATTACACGTTCTGTACTTGGAGTAATCCTCTCACTAGGATTCACTCCCCCTTACAAACTGTAATCAATACACTTGCTTGATTACACACTCTGTACTCAAAGTAATCCTCTCCCTAGGATTCACTCCCCTTACAAGCTGTAATCACAACACAGTGTTTCCCACTCAAGATCACCCAATCTTGAGTATTTCTCAAATAAACTAATTTACAATCAATCTTCTCTCACAGAAGTGAATATGATGAACACTGAAGCACAATACAAATCATTTCACTCTCAATGATAAACTATGTAGGCATTGAGAACAGAGAGTAAATGATGCGAAAATCAGAGTATTAGCATGTTGGAGGTGTAAGCTTATGTCTCTGCGTTTTTCTGTTGTTCTTCCCCACTTGAGTCTTCAAGTCTTCAGGTATTTATACTGATTTGAAGTATATGAACGTTGTAGATCCGTTGAGACTTGAACCCATTCGAAAATATAGCTGTTGTGAGTGTTTCTTCATGAATCTAGCTGTTGTGACCACTTCTGTTTGTTGGGAACATTTTCTGATTTGAATATTTGAATTTTGGCTCTTCAAGAATGTCTCCCATGATGTTCAACAGCCTTTGTTGGTGGGAGCCTTATTGTCTGCATTGAAGAAAGGTTTGGCTTCTTTCCAGGCTGTCATCCATTTGCTTTGGTTGAGAAGATATATTAAAATAATACAAGTGGTTCATGGAGTTGCTTTATTTAATTTTAAAGCAAATCTGAATCTTCTAAAATTTGAAACTCAAGCATATCAAGATTGTAGAACGTTTGAATTCATTATAGTTGAGCATTCAGCTTCATTTCTCCAAGTTTCTCATTCGGTTCTGCCTTCTTAGCCATTTCTGAAAATCTGCAGCAACCTTCATCTTCATGCTTATGACAGATTTTGATTTCCATCAAGTTTGATGTTATTTCAAGCTTTTAATCATCTGAAACTTGCTAGAAAAACTGATTAATCATGATTATAAACAATAACAATAGATGATATGAAGTATTAAGATCAATCATGAAGTTTTCATAAGTTAGCGCAATCTGATTTTTAAAACTTCAGCAACTAAAATTGGAGTTTGCAAAATGAAACTGGAGTTTGCAGCTGGTTAAACTGGAGTTTAGAAATACAAACTCGAGTTTAGTTAGTTTAGAATGTTGATGAGCTTTCTGTCTGCCACAAACTGGAGTTTGTAAATTAAACTGGAGTTTACACCGAGCTAAACTGGAGTTTGGAAATACAAACTCAAGTTTAGGTCTTCCAGAGAGGAATGTCGCGATTTGAGTTTTGAGCCACACTTGAACTTAATGCTAAACTTGAGTCATTAAGTGACTAACTCGAGTTTCCTTCAATGATGAAAATATCTTGCTCTCTGTCAAGTGCAAAACTGGAGTTTGCTAACATAAACTCGAGTTTTCTTCTCCATGACTCAATCAAATATTCTTCTCACAAGTTCTTTGCTCTCTTGACTTGATAAAGATCAATTCCTGGAATCAAGTGCCTATCTTCATTAGACTCTTTAAGTCTTCTTTCCAATGCAAGAAGAATCAGCTCCAAACTCATTATAATCTGAGAATTATGATTTGATGAATGAAGGCTGTTCTTTGGCTAGCGTTTTTCAGCATCCTGAATTTACAGTCAACTTTCGAAGATCATATCTCACTCATTTGATCTTTGTTTTCTATGATCTTTATGTTTCTAGAAAGGTATGTGAGTCTATTTTCATATGCCACCAATTTCAGCTCATTACGATGTGTAGTTTGTGAGATACACTCAAATCATTGAAGCTTGGTTTGCTGTGTGGCGTGAATTCTTGTTCCAACTTATGAAATTCATAGCTCTCTCATCTTGGCTTCTTTAAGCATGAAACTTTGTCAAGATGACGCATTGGATGTCTAGTTTCATAAAAAATTGATTTCACCTTAAACCGATCTCTGGTTTGGGAGATATCATCGAATTACTAGAGGTCGCCCGTGCTGAACGTGAAACAGAGTTGGAAAGAGTTGCTGAAAGCTTGCCAAACTCGAGTCATTAAGTGACTAACTCGAGTTTTGAGTTCCAGACTCGAGTTTACATTGCCAAACTCGAGTTTTGCTGATCCAGAGACGTCAGAGTTGCTGAACACTTCACAAACTCGAGTCATTAAGTGACCAACTTGAGTTTTGCGTTCCAGACTCGAGTTTTATGTTTTAAACTCGAGTTTTCTCATAATCCAGAGGCAGATCACTTCCAGTAATGCAGTAAACTTGACTTTTGAGTATCTGGCTCGATTTTGCTCATCCAGAACCTGATATATGCTTGTTTTAACTCTGAATTAAGCCATCCCAACTTCCATTTATCTTGGAGACTTCAAGAATCAAACTAAGAATTTGTATAATGATTTTCTCAATTTATTCAGCAAGTTCTTCTTTCTTTCTTATCTCTTCTTGATTATTCTCCATGAATCAACTCTTTCTTTCTTCTCTTCTCTTGTTCTTTCTCCACATGAACAAATCTACATTAAATGTAGCAATTAGACAATGTATATGATATAAACTTTTTGCTCTTGCTAATGGCAATCTATATAAGACATCATCAAAACTAATCATAACCAACATGTCTCTCTTATTACATCATCAGTATTCACTTGATTTTATGAATATTATTTTGATATTCTTTTCTTTTCTTGTTCATATATATATATTTTTTAATGTATTTAAAACTTTCCCTAAAAAAATTCAGGGGTAGCACCTCCAAATTCCCCCGCCACTAGTGTCTGCCCTTCTTAAAATTTATAGATCCGTCACTATATTTGGCCCCCCAAATGTTTATCGCAAGTTCTATCCCTGATAACAGCTACCTCATTAAATTTGTTTAAATAAAATAAAAATTTTCAACTGTAACCTCTTAAGAGATTTTGAAGAAGCAAAAAAAAAAAAAAAAGAAAAAAAAGAAAAAGAAAGAAAGAAAGAAAAAGAAGATCCACATTTAAGCATTAAGAACAAAGACTAATATTATAATATCTTTGGTTGCTAATATTGAACATATTCAAGGAGTTAATTTTAGGGAGAATTACATTAAGGTCCCAAGGACCAAAAATATTTACAAACAGGTCCCGCACCAGATTCCCTTTACACATAGGTCCCAAAAAGGTCCTTGGGACTTAAGTGTAATTAAATCAAAGTGTAAAATGACCAATATGCCCAGAGTTTGAAACGCCTAGCACCTCCATTCTCCTTCTTCGCTCTCGTCTCTCTCTCTCCTCTCTCTCTCCTCCCTCCCTTCTTCTTCGCAACATAAATGCCCCTACAAGAACCATACTTTGAAGAATCACTTCTCAACCCACGAAGAAGCAAACATCCAGCACCTCCGAAAAAACGAAATGAAAAAATGGGTGGTGAAAAAACGAGATGAAAAAATGGGTGGTGAAAAAACGATCGGGAAATATCTCAAGTATTGGAAATTTGAAGCATTCGCAACTCAAAACAAGAAAGAAAATAGATAATTTGTGAATCCCCAATAATATGGAAGAACATATAAAATTTGAGAAATGAAAAAATTCCTGTTTTTGAAAATTTGTTGTAGATATATGCTTTTTCAGTTGTAAATAGGGCATTTGTTGTTGTAAATATAGCATTTGTTTTTTAAAATAGCCTCTGGACTTGAGAAATGAAAAAAATCATAGTTTTACAGGTTTACTTAAGCACAAAGATGAATTGCCACACCTTTACTCGAGTACGATAAATCAGTACTCGAGTACAGATATATTGACAACACGAAATGCCATATTTACAAGTGAAAATGCCGTATTTAACAACAAAATTTATCACAACAGGAAAAACCTTATTAACAACATGAAAAACTATACTAACAACTCGAAATGCTATTTTTAACAACAAAAGTTTGTAACACGGACACATTTTGAAACTTGTGTTTTTTTATGGCCCTCAAGATGACATAGGGGTTGAAGAACAAGAAAAGCCAAATTAATAAGTGAAAATTGCATTTTAACAACAACAATTTTTACAACAGGAAAAGCTATATTAACAACAGGAAAAGCCGTATTAACAACTTCAAATGCTATTTTTAACATTTGGAGTTGTAAATGATGGCATGTTTAGTTGTAACCATAGCATAATCACCATATGTACTCGAGTAAGAATATGGCATACTTGAGTAACCACCAACTGGGATGTTTACAAGTCAATATGCCAGAATTTACAACTCATAATGTCATATTCACAAGTTAACATGCCATAATTTACATGTCAAAATGTCATCATCTACAAGGACAAAAGCGATCGTTGACAACTCCACATGCCATATTTACAAGTCAAAATGCCAGAAGTTACAACTCATAATGCCATATTGACAACTCAACGTTATCGTTGTAAATATGGCATTTTACGTTGTAAATATGGTGTCTCAAGTTGTAAATGTGGGGTCTGGATTTAGCACAACATTTGTTAGAGTTGTGGAAGTTTTAGAAGTAAATATAGCATTTTTAGTTGTAATTATGACATGTTTACTTGTAAATATGACATGTGGAGTTGTAAATGATCGCAATTTGACTTGTAAATGATGGCATTTGGAGTTGTAAATGCTCGCATATTTACATGTAAATATGGCATTTGGAGTTGTAAAAGCTCGCATGTTTACATGTAAATATGACATTTGAAGTTGTAAATGTTGGCATGTTTACATGTAAATTCTGGCATTTGGAGATGGCATTTAGAGTTGTAAATATGACATGTGGAGTTGTAAATGGCATTTGGAGTTGTAAATTTACATGTAAACATGCTAGCATTTACAACTCCAAATGCCATATTTACAAGTCAAAATACCAGAAGTTACAACTCAAAATGCCATATTTACATGTAAACATGCGAGCATTTACAACTCCAAATACCATCATTTACAAGTCAAATTGCGATCATTTACAACTCCACTTACCATATTTACAAGTAAACATGTCATAATTACAACTGAAAATACTATATTTATTTCTAAAACTTCCACAACTCTAACAAATGTTGTGCTAAATCCAGAGCTCACATTTACAACTTGAGACGCCATATTTACAACGTAAGATGCCATATTTACAACGATAACGTTGAGTTGTCAATATGACATTATGAGTTGTAAAAAAATCTAAAATTAAAAAAAGATATTTTAATGGAAAAAAATTCTAAAATTAAAAAAATCTGTTAATTAATTTTTTTTAAAAAAATGATCCCCTGCCCTAGTGCCCTACCAAACATGTCCAATTGTTTAATTGATTAATAATCTCACGTGATTGGTAATTAATTAATTTTGATATTGGGATGGCTTGCATGTTAATTATTAGTCAATCTCACGTTGTTTGACTTTTATGGCGCCTAACAGACACAAATACATTAAAGCAGGCAGGCATCACTATCATCGATCTCTAATAATTGCGTTAGTGTTTGGGTAACGCCAAAATATGTGGTTTCAGATTTGACAAGGCTTTTTCGAGACAACACTAATTTTATATATTTATCTCATAAATCATAAAAAATATTATCCAAAAACTGATCCAAATACAAACCACATCTTCTGAACCAATTTTTTGTAATTTCTTTTTATAAATCTTCCCACACTTCAATTGAAGATCCAGAAAAAAGGCTAATTTTATGTAGAGTTCCTGGTGATTATTTCTACAATATTTTCCCCATGAGACCTTTAGACTTTTAGACTTTTAATATAACACGTGTTCCCTATTGATTGAGTTCAAGAGTGTCTTACCACTTGAGCCATCTTTAATATAATTCAATGGGTATCAATTTTTTTTTTTCCAACGTCAGTTAAGGTTATAGGTCTAATCTTTAATGAAAATAAAATCTGCAATATTTCTAACTTATAATCTAATATTATATTATAATAGAGTTGACAAAATGAAAAATTACTCTCTTTGTCCCTATTTATAAGGTTGTATTAACTAAAGGGTTAAGGTACATTTAGAACTCTGAAGTATTTTTCCATATATATCAAGTGCCCTCAAGTATTTTGTTGTGCCCCAGTATCTTAAAGTATTTTTTTCAAACATATCCAGTACCATAAAATAGTTTTTGTGCATATAATACTTTAAAGTATTTTTCTTTAGTGTGTCTGACACCCTGAATTATCTATATTATGTACAAAATTGCACAAAAAAGTGCTTTAGAGTGATGGACACATTTAAAAAAATACTTCAGGTGTTGGGCGCACAACAAAATAATAAGGACACTAGATGCACTTGAAAAAAAAAAACTTCAAAATGCTTGTTACACCATAACCCTTAATTGAATTACTACGTTAAAAGTTAATAAATATTTAGGAAATATACTATTTTTTTTAAATGCCCTTATTTAAAAGTGGGCAAAATAGAGGATAATAGTAAGAAAAATGATCAAAGAAAGTGTATGAAAAATATTAATTGAGTAATATTGGTAAACCTGTATTTAACGTTAAGACAAAACCTCAAAGAGAGCCTTATAAAAGGGGACTGACTGATTCAAAAAATAGAATTTTATAAATAGGAAGAGAGTAATTGTTAATTAGTTTTACTTTTAGTCATTAATATAATAGTTTGTTCGTAGATAACTATACCATGAACAATCTCTTATATCAAGAAGCTGAATAATATTAGATTTTACCTTTTCTGCTATCATTCTTTAAAAATAGATGTGCTGGCGCACATTTTTCTTAGAAAAAATAATTAAATTGAAGAAAACTAAACTAGTTATATAGTGTTATACATATCAGTCCACTGAAGGTTCTTGGATTATTTGGTTAAACGTTATGCAATGGGTAAACAAGCGATATTTCTTAAGAGTTTTGGCTTCTTTTTCGAGTCCACATTATGTACTTGGTCTTATATCCTTGTTATATGTTTTTTTGTTGTTTGAGATAAGCATCAATTTCTCTTTTAGAAAAAAAAAAAAATCAGTTTCCAAAGACTATAGTAAGGATAAGGATATAACAAGGATATAAGGATGAGGATATAATGTGGATTCTTCTTTTTCTCCCAAAATATGCCGGTAAGCTTCTCGCCACTTCTTTAGCAATATATCAATTAATAGGATGTGTACTCAGGTTTGGTTTCTCTCTTTGATCATTTTTCTTCTTATCCCTCGTCAGTCTTAAATCTTGGCTATCCATTTGATATCTAACTACTTAGAGAAAGCCACATCGCCTAAAGTATTTTTTTAAGTATCAAACAGTATCTTGAAATATTTTTTTAAGATCATGAAATATTTTTACAATATCAGTGTATCCTGAAATATATTTTTAATATCAGTTAGCACCATAAAATATTTTTTCAAAATTCTAAAATAATTTCTCAAGATCATGAAGAATTTTTTCAAGACTAGTTAGTTATCTTGAAGTATTTCTTAGTACTAGTCACTACCATAAAATATTTTTTCAAGATCCTAAAATAATTTTGGGATCTTGAAAAATAATTTTAGAATATTGAAAAAATATTCAAAAGTACTAATTGATATTAAAAAAATACTCCATAATGAGATAGTCAAGATAAATTCAAATCAATGGTTTAGATGAGATGAAGAGAGAAATTAATGTTCGACATACGAGAAAATAGAGGGATTCGATTCCAATTCTTAACATGAGCATTGAGCCCTGACAAAAGATAATATAAAAAAGCCTAAATATCTTATTTGAGACGTGTGACAGCCATGCAACAAAGAGTACAACAGCAGCTTAGCTGCTTTTTTTTTTTTTTTTTTTTGCTCGGGAGCAGCTTAGCTGCTTAGGAGGAACAAGTTGTCTGGCGAATCTGGATTAATTAATGTAACACTCGAAACAAAGTCAGAGTATACTTCTTACCCCAGCGAATCAATGTGCAACTTTTCTTTCATATAAACTGCAAGTGTATCTTTCGACCAAAAAAAAAACTACAAGTGTATCAGAATCCTATATTTTAGCTAAAATGGCGAGATTAAGAAATTAATTCAAGTGGACGCAAAGAACACATTTAGATATGAATATATAGTACTACATTAAATCCGAAATATAAATATAAGACAATGTCACCTGATTAAAGACTTTTAACTAATACTCCTTTCAATATCTTTAGTATAAGGTATATTTACCTAATTTAATTATATTAAATAAGTTAGTTATTATGACATGTATTTTCTAAAACATCATAGTCGTCATCTTTCTTAATTCTCCCATTCCCTTTTTTCGTTAATGTAAATTGAGGGAGAATCTATCAATATGATAAATTAAGAAATAATTAACAAATATCTAAAAAATTATGTATTTTCTTTAGGATCACGGTCAACTCCCTCAATAGGTCATATATTATAATAATCGGAGGGAGTATTAGTTAAAAATATATAGTTTTCCCTGCAATTCTTATCATAGAATACTTCTAATCATTTAACTGAAATCAAGTAGAATTGGTTAAGTCATTAACTTTATTTGAAAATAAAATAAAATTTTAATTTTACCTATATACAAATAGAAAATTTTCATATTTTTCGTACATTATAAGTTATAATTAATTATTTTAATTTAAATCTAAGTGATATTAGAAAAATTTAATTTATAAGGATCATCTATAACTATAAATATCTTATTATAAGAACCAAATGAACCACATACACATCTTCCCTATGTTACCTTTTACAATATACAATTATAAATGACCCTTTAAAAACACTCGTTTTTAGAATAATTAGAGAAGTCAATTTAAATGAGAACTATAATTCTCATTGACCATTATTAATATTAGAAGTAATAATAAATGAGGGGATGATATATAGATTAAAAAAAATTATAAACATTACAATTATAAGCCGCCCTATATTTCAGATTAAGAAAAGCTTTTAGAAGTATTGCCTCTGCATGTATTGTATGTCACTGAACTGTCAACTTTTCTTCTTTAATTCCAATTTGAGAAAAGCTTTCAGAAGTTGTCCAACATTTTGTCCCCAATGGCCGGGGCTATAGAGTGAGTATTTTATATGAGCTATAACTATAAGCCTAGGAACGTGCATGCTTGAGAAGAAAGATGTGGCATTAGTATAAATTAAAAGGTTTTAAGTTGTGTGTGGGTATCCTAATTATGCGGAGGTAATGAGAATCAAATTAAGATTACGTAAAGAATTCAAGAGTCAACTGTGTGTGTGTGTGTGTGTGTTATTGGGGGCAGTGAGGCTGCTCACTCAAGTCCAGCCTGGTTTGAGTTTGCTGATAATGCCATCCCTCAAATTCAACTCTAATTAATGTTTCTTCCCCTCGATTCTTCTCACCACCAATATAATGAATGCCTATGATTCTCTTGATGTGTAACGTCGTGTATGGTGGCAACTTTGTCATTGGTGTATGTGAAGCGTTGGTATTTTGTTTTGTGTGTTAGACTCCCCATCTTTGTTTTGGTGGGCTTATTCCTAGGTAATTTGTTATACTACCTTCGATCTATTGTATAAGTAGCTTTAATTAATTCATCGTAATTAAGAAATGATAATTATCTCATTAAATTTGTCCTAAATTGACAACTTTACATATATTAAATGGGGTTTTAAATGAAAGAGAAAAATAATAAAAGGATTCATATTTAAATATTAATTATAGAGAAAAAATTGATAAAAAAATATTAATTATTTTCCAAATGACTTATATTGTAGAGGGAGACCAAATCAATCTCCTCTAAGTGACATATTGTGGACCAGAATATATAATTTGAGGTCTTTATTACTTCAAGTTGTTAGATTATTTTGTTTTATTCGTACAATAAAGTAGAGATAAGTTGGGTCCTAAGAACTTACCATGATTATGTTATTCTTCTGAGCTAAAAAAGTGCTTATGGTAACACTTATAGATCATTTACTAACAAGGTTTTTAAATCGATAGGACTTGAATCACAATCTTATAATTATGAGTTAACACTTCTACCAACTTGGCTAACTTTTATTGGCCTGTTTTCTTTTGTCACTTGGGCATGTGTGTTTGGTATTGCTTCCGAGATCTTGCAGATGCCCCATATATTTTCATTTGTCTTACAGCATGTTTGGTTTGAGGGAAGGATAGGGAAAGGAGTGGAAAAAAAAGTTGAGAGAGAAATTTTTTCTCTCATCTTTACAAAATTGCCCATAGAAAATTTTCAATATTGCTAAAATATACTCTAAATAAAAAAGAATATTATTTTCATTAATGACAATTTGATCAATTTATTCCTAAAGTACTTTTTCCCTCCCACTCACTCTCCTACCCTTCCATCAAACCAAACATAGCCTTAGTTAGTTAGTTAGTTAATTTCCCTTTGTCCAAACAAAAAAAAAAAAGTTAGTTAGTTAATTTCGATGTGACGAAAAGTTGTAGCTAATATTTATTAATTAGCTAACCATCGGATCGTTATTTTGAAAATTTGTTTGATTACTGGAAAGGATGAGAATGAAATATATTAACGAAATAAAACTAAAAATAGAATCTCTATTTTAGCATGATGACTTGGTTTTCTCATTTTAAAATATGGTTATCAACCGATTTTTTTTTAAAAAAATTAACCTTCTTTGTTAAAGAAAATTGAAACTTTCAAGTCTCAAACTAAAAACCAGTAAAATTTTTCTTTTGAGAGAATAAAAGCCAGTAAACATAAGCAGCAGAGTTTTTTTTTTTTTGGGTAAAAAAGCAGC
Organism: Acacia confusa; assembly: GCA_037074495.1. Classification (NCBI taxonomy): domain Eukaryota; kingdom Viridiplantae; phylum Streptophyta; class Magnoliopsida; order Fabales; family Fabaceae; genus Acacia; species Acacia confusa. Next base: position 35,741,509 of record CM073502.1, on the reverse strand, counting down.
AGAGTTTTTAAAAGTACAATAACTAAAAATTTCAGGTCTTAAGCAAGTTGGCTGGGATTTTATTGTATTGTATAAGTAGCTTTAATTAATTTCAGGGGCGGGGCCAGGAATTGCAGTCAGGGGGGCAAAAATTATAGAATCGAGTTTAAATGTTCATGAAATTTTATTTCAAGTAACGAAAATTATAGAATAGTACTCATATATTCATGAAATTATATTTTAGCCCTATAAATATTTCAATATTTTCATTTTAGTCCCTCCACATAACTTGACATAGAGGGACTAAAATGAAAATCATAAACTTTTTATATGCTGAAAGATAATTTACTAAAAAAGTTGGGTATTTGTCTGTAATTTTAGGAGGGGCGGGGGCCACCCCTAGTCCCTCCCTGATTCCGCCCCTAATTAATTTATCGTAATTTGGTATACTCCATTCAATTCTATTGTATTGTATAAGTAGCTTTAATTAATTTATCGTAATTAAGAAATGATAATTAACTCATTAAATTTGTCCTAAATCGACAACTTCACATATATTGGGGTTTTGAATGAAAGAGATAAATAATAAAAAGAGTCATATTTAAATATTAATTATAGAGGAAAAATTGATTAAAAAAATATTAATTGTTTTTCAAATGACTTATATTGTAGATCAAAGGAAGACGAAATCATTCTCCTCTAAGCAACATATTGTGGACCAGATAGAATATATAATTTGAGGTCTTTATTACTTCAAGTTGTTAGATTGTTTTGTTTTATTCATACAATAAAGTAGAGATAAGTTGGGTCATAAGAACTTACCATTATGTTATTGTTCCGAGCTAAAAAAGTGCTTATAGTTATGCTTATAGATCATTTACTAACAAGGTTTTCAAATCGATTGGACTTGAACTACAATCTTATAATTATGAGTTAAGACTTCTACCAACTTGGCTAACTTTTATTGGCTTCTTTTTGTTTTGTCACTTGGGCATGTGTGTTTGGTATTGCTTTCGAGATCTTGCAGAAGCCCAATATATTTTCATTTGTCTTAGTTAGTTAGTTTATTTTCCTTTGTCCAAAAAAAAAAAGTAAGTTAGTTAATTTCGATGTGACGAAAAGTTGTAGCTACCAACTAATATTTATTAATTAACTAACCATCCGATTGTTATTTTTAAAATTTGTTTGATTACTGGAAAGGATGAGAATGAAATATATTAACGAAATAAAACTAAAAATAAAATCTCTATTTTAGCATGATGAGTTGGTTTTCTCATTTTAAAATATGGTTATTAACTGATTTTTTTTTTTAAAAAAATAACCTTCTTTGCTGAAGAAAATTGAAACTTTCAAGTCTCAAAAGTAAAAACCAGTAAAATTTTTCTTTTGAGAGAATAAAAGCCAGTAAACATAAGCAGCAGAGTTTTTAAAAGTACAATAACTAAAAATTTCTGGTTTTAAGCAAGTTGGCTGGGATTTTTTGTTGGGTGATTTTATTGGGCCAGGATTAAAAGGTCTCCTTGTAGTTCTTGATGGCCCTAATGGACCGATTTCAGAACAATCCAAAATCCATTTAGGCCGTTTTTAGCCATAGGGGCGCTTTTTTGTAAGGTGGAAACTGGGCCTTTGAGATAGATATATATACGTGTGTGTATATAAACAAGCATAGTTTAGTATAAAAAAAATAATAAAAAAAAAGCATAGTTTTGAAGGGGATAGGTAACATTTAAGTCCAAAAAAGACTGATTAATGATAGTTAGATTTTTGAAACAATCACGTTTAGGTCCCAACAAAAAAAAAAAAAACATCAGAAAAATCTCATGACATCAATATACACTTAATAGGAGATGCATTTTTCAAGCCGTCCACTGTTCATTCTCTCACAAAATCCTGTTCATTTAACAGTGTCGGCTAAAAATGCGGCTTATTTCGGGCTCTGTGCATCTTCACTGTTCACTTTAGCGGGCATGTTCATGTCTGTTTTGAATTTTGAATTTCTATGCTGTGTCTGAGGGCTATTTCTTCAGTAAAAACGCGAAGAAGGTAAAATAGTCTTCCTCTGTCCGTGTGTCCAGAGAGAGAACGTGCAGGAAAATTGAAAATACTCAGCGTTGCGGGGGATGTCCTCACTAGATCCATGGAAGCTCCATCTGTTTGTTCTTCCGCCAGATCCATGCCTGCTCTTCTTCACTGTTGCGTTTCAGATCTGTTGCTTCTTTTACCGGCCTCCACTCAAGGTATTCTGCTGTAACTCATGCATTTCCGTCCCCGGAAATTTTCACGCCAATATTTTTCCATTTCTCTCTTCGTTTATCGTCTTCAATCGATTTAACTTCATGTTTATCGTCTTCGTTTATCGCCAAGATACCCTTGTCCTCTCGCTTAAATGCTTAATCAGGCCAACGTTAGTTCACAATCTCTCCTCGCTTAATCGAAGAAGAGGCAAAGAGAAGCATCATGTCTATGTCGGATTTCGAATCCTCGTCGCGACTACAAAAATTTCAGACAAGTCACCCATGAACGTAAGCCTCTTCCACATTACTATTTTTCTTCGTCAAATTCTAATTGTCATGATAATTTTTATTATTCATACGATTGTCTATGATCAGTTTAGAAGAACCGCATTTTGAATATCTACAATGTGACTCAGAATCGTTATTTGTTTATCTTCTCTCTTTAGCAGCAGTTACATAGAAAAAAGAGGAAAAAAAAAAGAATTAGGAAACTTTTGAACTAAATTCATTCATTGATGAGAGTTTTGAGATTTATCATGCCAAATATTCTGAACCATAGGATGCATGCATTCAGGGAAACTTGCTGGCCACAAATTAGACTAATCTCTATCCCTAATGCTTATGTTGCCTGGTTCTTTGATTCTTAGACTAGAAGCCATTTAAAGTTTACACTACTCAGCTGAAGCCATTTAAAATTTGCACTACTCAGCTGCTAGATACCTCAGGTATAGGCTGTTTGGTGCTCTTCTGGTGAATGTTGATTTTTCCAGTTATTTTGGAGCACTTTCCCAAATGTAAATTCTATGATATTAGGAGGATTATGTAAGGCAGGACTCTTTAGTGGTATGCAATATATTGTTATTTGCACATCTCTATAATGATGTGTAAACTATTAGGATATGGGAAAAACGAAAAGAAAAGACACATTGGATAATGTTTATAATAATGATACTCTTTTTATGGATGTCATTAAATCTTTTAGATGATTAGGTCCATTTCTGTTTACTTAAACTTTGATGTGGGTGGATATGAGTGTTTATTTCTTCATTCTGATTTGATCGCAGAATTCAATTAATCAGCAGGCAATTCTTTGTTTTAGCCTGAATCAGCAGTCAATTCAGAACCAACCTTTCACAAGGCATGTTGATGTTATGGAATATCTGATATGATATCAGAAGTATGCAACATGCTCATGTGATTTGGCACTAATTGTAGAAGTTTTAGCCTTGGCCTTGGGTGATTGTTTGACAGCTATTGCTCGGTAATCAGATGCTGATGCATGTGAGAAACTGAAATTCTTGACTTTTTAGATAGTTTGTTAATTGTTTTTCATTTGTAGATTGAGAAAGAGAAGAGCTCAGAAATTTTTGTTTAGGGAAATATAGGCAAAAGTTCCCTTCATCTTCCCGAGCATGAGAAGCTTAAAGCAGAAATATGCTTTATTTTTGGGTTTGTAGGTCCCAAGGCAAGTGCCCCTAAATTCTAAATGTCAGAATGATAATTTTGATATTATTTTAAATAAGGTTGTAATGTATCCATTGCAAAATGAGAACTCCTAAAAGAATGTTTTCAAAATGATGATACCCTTTCTTTTTCTCTCCGAAATGATGTACTTATGAATTATGATTATAGGAAGTTTAATTTTATAATTTTTACTCTTGTCATGTGTAATATAGAAAGTGACCCTACTTAACAAAATTATAGATTCACCACTGCTAGGAGGTTCTTTTATTCCTATTATGTCTTACTTTTCCATCTGTTTAGGATTGTACTATACCGTCTTCTGATTTTGACCTAGAGCAAACATGCGTACTGCATTCCCCCGAGAAGAAGACAAAACAAATGTCTGCTGATACAAAAGTTCATCTTACAACCTGTCGTGTTTTTTGGTTTTCATAAACGGATGAGTGTGACAGGTTGAGATTTGTTTTATTTATATGCATAGATCTGTGAGTCTCTTTATTTTGATCAACGATGGTGATGACCTTTATTCTTTTCTTTTCTCATGCATGAAGTTGTTGGAACTGTTGAAGGTGGTAGATCACCCACAAAAATCAAGACAAACTTGAAGAAGCCTGTTGTCAATCTTGCTTGCCATCCTCGGCTTCCTGTCCTGGCAATATGTTGTAACTTTGTCTCTAGTCATAAGTTCATTTTTCTTGGTGTTTATTGGCTGCATATTACAGATGTGCTGATTGTTCTCTCTTCCTCATCTCATTGATAGTTCAAGTGTGTCAAATTTAATTTCTTTTTTTATCCAGTATGTTGCTTACGCAGACGGTTTGATTCGAGCATATAACATTCATACCTATGCTGTTCTTTACACGCTACAACGTGAGATAATTTTCTGTGCAAAGTCTTTTACTGATATTATAGATTATTTTTATTATATGTACTTAATGTAATATGTTTGAAATTTCCATTTGCAGTTGATAATACCATTAAGCTTAATGGTGCTGATGCCTTTGCATTTCACCCAACTCTTGAATGGATTTTTGTTGGTGACCGACGGGGTACGCTTTTGGCATGGGATGTATCAGCTGAGAGACCAAGTATGATTGGAATGTAAGTGTGACTATATTTTACTTCTGATTAAGTTGTCTCCTTTTAGTGTATTATCATATTCTTTACTTTGGTACTGTTTTCCTTTAATTGGCCAAAGTTTGTTGCAAATAGAAATGACATTCAAGTCTCCTGCATATAAGCTTACTATAATTAAATAGCCTTAAACATATATATGCTATAGTATGGTAATATGTGTGGCTACAAAGAAAAAATCTTTTTGTGCCTGCCTGCATTTGTCTTTAGTCTACAAAGAATATTTTGAATAAGATTCTGTTTGTGTCTGCCTCCATTTGTATTTGTTTTTTTGGGAGAAAGGTTTTAGCAATTTGAACTGTGTACTAACTGATTTTTGCTGGGAATGGAGACTTCATCATATTTGAAAGTGTTTTCCTAGAAACTAAACATTTTTTAACTACAAATTTTTTAATTTTGACTGCAATTTCTCCCCTTACTTACCCTCCATTTTTTGTGTTTTTTCCTCTGCTTACTATAACAACATGAATACGTAACACTCTTCTTCCATGCACATTATAATCACACATTTGCATGACGTACGAGTGATTCAGAATTTACTTAAAAAACCTGATTCAAAACAAGCATTTGTGTTGCTGGGTACAAATTTTTTGGTTAGTTTCTATCCTTTATTATATATGGATTTTCATTGAAATGCTCTCTCTTCCTTTAATGGTTTTTAACATAGGTTGACTCATTGGTTTGAAATTAAGAAATTCATTGTCTATATTAGGGGTCCATTTTCAATACTCCTGCAATATTTGTTGAATTCTAGAGTATATTGCTGATGTTTTTTTTAAGAAACATTTGGTTATCAATAATTCAAGTTCTTATTATTATTAATGGAATATTTATGGCTATTTGTTTCTTTTATATTTAATATGTTTTTTATGACACTAGTCTATTTTGTTGCTGACTTTATGTCATATGGGCATTTATCTATTTATTCATTGGCAAGTCTGAATCATTTGATCAATCAAGCTTTGTAGAATTGTGGTGTACTGCTAGTCCAAATAACCTTTTACTCCCATAATTTTAATTGTTCTCACGTAATATGGGTACCTTCTAAGATGCTGATTTTGTTTCAAGATAACACAATGTCGTAGGCATCTTAAAAATGTGCTCTTGCACGCTCTTTGAATAAACAGGCTTCTGTAAAGGAAGTTGAGGCAGTATGTTAATGCTCCCATTAACTTTCATTCATTCATGTTTTGTATATCATATAATCATCTTATTTTTAGAAAATGTGAGCTTTGGCAGTTTGGTTAAAGAACATGAAACTAAATGATGTATGTTCCATCAGATTTTCTCAAAATATGGACGGGTTGAAGATGTTTATCTGATGCGTGATGAAAAGAAGCAAAGCTATGGTATGTCCCTTACTCTTATAATATCTTGACTGGAAAATCTATAACTATATTGTTCTATAAAATAATCTAACATTTGTAATCTCTGACCACATAGTTGTTAAATCTTGAACATTGTTTTGTTTAATTGGGGAGGGGGCAGTTTTTTGGGTTCCTACCTTCTAATTGTCCTTGGGAAATCACATATTTATTGATTTGCTTAGTTTTATGTTTACACTTCCCCCCAAATGATAATTATGTTGGCTTTTCTTTGACTGTGGATAGGTGTTTAACTCCATGCTGGATATATAATCCTTTTCCTCTTTTGATTGAAGGATGTGGTTTTGTTAAATACTCTCACAGAGATATGGCTGTCAGCTTTGTCAGAGATATGGTTTTGTAAGTGTGTTATATATTCATGATTCATGATATATTTTACTTCTTGTGGTGCTGAAAACACAAGTACATATGTTTTGGGAATGGAATTTGTAGCTTATTTTACTAGCTATGTTAACCATGTTATTCCCTGTGGAATTTTATGTTCAATATTTCTATGGTAGAGAGAGTGCTTATCAATGAATTATCATTAAGGCTCAATGAAGATGTGGATTATTCAGAAACCATAATTATTCTTTACTTCCCAGCCCTGTCAACCCTTTTTTTTTGTCTGTCTAGAAAAGTAGTTAAAGGGAGATTGGTGCCGTGTTGCATCTCATGATATTGTTGATTTGATTCTCTTTTTTGAACTTAACACGACAATTTTCTTGGCTTAATTCAGTCCCCTTTCTGTTATCAATTTATTATATCTGAACAACAACACTTCATGGATAAGTTTCTCCGAAAACATACAATTGTCTTGTGCTATTTATTTTCAATCTGTGCACCACATCACATGTTTCTGGGTTCTTTTTTCCTCTTATCATGTAGTTGTTTCTTCATCTTCCCAACCCTTTATCTGGGTTTTTTGTTTGTTGAACTTCCAACCTATCTTATGCCTATTGCTATTTACCTTTTTTTTAAAGCATGCTTTCATCTATCTCTTAACTAATTATATATGATTTACTGGAGTTGTTTGCAAAATCCCCTTTTACCACTTACATTTGCACCCAGTTATTTTCAAGTAACGTATTTAGAACCTGGACAGACCTCTGATATTGAAGCAAGTAATGATTCTAGGATCAGAGTTAAGGCTACTGCAGGGCCAATTCTTAGGCCTCCTTGGCAACGCCCTGAAAAAGGGTGAAGTTTTTCAGAACTATTTGCTCTTCCAAATTTATGCATACATTTGCTAATCTCTTTATATTTTCTCTTGAATACCTTCAGTAAAGTTAATGGGTGCTTCATTTGCTGCAGGTATATTGTTGAATCCCCAAAAGGTAAATTGACTCTTTACTATGAACCTCACTGTGTATACAATCAGAGTTTCGTTGAGAAGGAACAAATACATATTGTGATCAAATCAGCTATATAGCAACTTTTGCCTAAATTCACTTTGGTTTCCGGGTAGGACGATGCTGTGAAACTAGCAAAGTTGCTTCAAGCCAAGTATTTTTTCCCCCTGTTAGACAATAATCCAACTGTTCTTTTAAGGGCCAATTGGTATTTTCTGATTGCCAGAAACTGCTTGAGGGATTCAAAAGGGGCTTTGGAATAATGTGTTGATGCTGCAACTCTGAGGTATATCCTATTCACACTTTTCTTCTAAGTTTGTAAGCGTTCTTCAAGATTAAGTGCTTTCTAAAGATGATGGAAATTTATTGTAAACGTTCTACAAGTTAGCCCCTCAGAGTTTGAGGTCCATGTTGGCTAGGCTTCCCTTTAGAAACCGTGAGTGCTCTTACTTATTTGGTGCGGGGTAGTTTTTTTTAATATGCCCGCTGCTTTTGAATTTCTTAAAACCGCAATACTTTTGGGCACTTATGCATACATCTTCAAATCAAATGGGGCGTCTCTCCATGAATTGGCTATATCTCTCTCAAAAGATCGCATACATCTACACATCAAATGGGGTGTCTGAAATTTGGTTTACTTATATGATATATTTTCCATACATATTGTCTCCCTTAACAAGAATCCAAAGAGTGTATGCAATTTTATTTATTAATATCTGGAGTTTTGATAGTGCCTTTGAGATTTTTTCTTCCTTGAGCCTTTGTTACCACCAGTCTACTTTTAAGCTAATTTATAAAAGGTACAACTGATTTTCTAAGGGAAGAACCTTTATTTGGTCTTCATACAACCTTTGCCAAAGAGAACTTATACTCTTCACTGAGAGAGATTTATTACTGTTGGATGAACCAACAAATCACCTTGACCTTGACAACATTGGGTGGTTCGAAGAGTATCTTGACAACCAGGAAGTGCCTATGGTCATCATTTCCCATGATAGAGCTTTTTGTGATCAACTGTGTACAAAAATTGTGGAAACTGACATGGGTGTATCCTAGACATGAGGGCAATTATTCCCAGTTTGTAGTTTCAAAGGTAGCATGGATTGAGGCACAGTATGCTGCATGAGAGAAGCAGCATAAAGAAATTGAGCAGACGAAGGAGTGAATTCTGGCCGTGCTTCATCTACTGAGAAGGTAATCGACATTTTCTTAAACTGACATTTATTAAGGGACGTGCTTCTCTTTCTTTTTCCTTTCAAAGCCCACCCCCCTAAAATTATAAAAGAAAAATTAAAAAAGTGAAAGATACTTCCTTAACTTGGTTTTATCAGTATTCATGCATGCAGTTATCATTTACGATGATTATTAAGCCACTGAGTGCTGGTGTTCTATTGAAATCAATTGAATTTTCTTATAGTTGATTCAGATTATGCTGCTTTGTTGCGTGTCCACATGGTTTATCTGCAATTAGCATTTAATTTTGTTGCTCAGGTTTGTTTCCTTTTGCTATGACAACGGAAGTTGGAGAGACTTGAAGAAGAGGAACTAGTAGAGAAGCCATTTCAATGCAAACAAATAAAAATCAGGTTCCCTGAGCGTTGAAGAAGTGGAAGATCCATTGTAACAATTAAGAACTTGGAATTTGGCTTTGAGGATAAAGTGAGTTAACATGATTATCTTATGCTAAAAATGGGTGTAAAGTTAGTGTCTCTGTGTATGTGGCATACTTATTTTCATGACGTCAAATCAATTGATAATTTTTTTTTTTTGTGTGCTAGGTGCTCATCAAGAAGGCAAATCTTACAATTGAAAGGGGAGAAAAAATTGCCATTATTGGGCCGAGTGGATGTGGCAAGAGTACTTTGCTGACTTCAAACTATTTTGTCATGTATCACTTTTATCAAGTAAATGCTAAGTTAATAAAAGTTGAATCTTTTTCATACTTATTGCTGATATATTTCTAGCGCTAACATTATCGATTTATTTCATAGGCTGAGGCACTTGATTTGGAGAAGACAGTGCTTGAGACAACAGAAGAAACAAAAAAAAAAATACTAAAAGAAATAAGTATTCACTAATGATACTTGACATTTCAGTGTCTTAGAGAAGTAATACCAAAAGCACCAAAAAGAGGGGGAAAGAGATTTTTTTATGAACAGAAAAAGATAGAAAAGAACGTAAGTGCATATGTCCACAGCGTAAACGCATGCCTTAAGTGTAGGGTCCAGCACTAAATGCAATATAGAGATAAAACAAAACCAAAATGAAAACTAGAACTTTTTTATTGCCTCAATATTCAATGCATAACAATAAATGCTGATTGGTGTTTATTTATGGGTTCATTTTTTTTCATTGTTTCTTTTCATATTATCCCTCATAATTTTTAAATTATATCCATTTGATTAAATCTAAAAGATAAATAAGTCACGTCATCAAATTATCACTTATTTAACTTTTCTCTTCTCTTCCCAATTATCTGTTTAGATTGGCTCCTCTTTCAAATCAAAATCATAGGGGGAGTGCATGATTGAATGCTTTTGAAAGAGGCCATGCTTTTAAATGCATTGGGGGTCTTAAGGAAGTACCCAATTAATAAGATCTTTAAAAATGTTTAGTAACATATGTGAAATGTTGTCCGTCCATGTTACATATAAAATTATTTATGTATTATGATGGTTAGTGTTTTGATGTAATTTTTTTTCCCTTTTTTGCTAAGGCAGAAATTGTTAAATATATAAGAGTATAACTACCGATGTAGTTGTGTTTTATTCAATTTCTTAATTATTTGGATGAGCGGAAGCTGATGATGCACTTTCATGTTGTGAAACTGTCGCACCCGTGTATCACATGCTTGGTGGGGGTTGGGGGAGTTTTTACTTAATTGAAATTTTCTCTAAATACTACAATTGATTGTAATACTTTCTAAAGACTAAAATTAAAAGACAAATATGTCAAATAGAGAAATGCATATCTATGGGTGACATATGTACTATAATGGCTAGCATTTTGACGTACTTTTTTTTTTTGGGACCTGTAGCAGAAGTTGCTAAATATATAAGACTAGTAGAAGTTGTTAGACATAAGAGTACAACTATTGATATTATTATGGTTCATGTTATATTTTTGGGTAGTATAACAATTATTTTTTATTGGTTGATTTGAAATCCAATGCTTTTCTTTATGTTTCTTTTTGGTTTTTCAATTTTTAAGTAATTTGGATAAAGGGAAGGTGAAGATTTGCTTTTATCTTTATGGAATTGATGCATCTGCGCAACACGTGGAGGATGTAACTGCTAGCATGAGTTTATACAGAGGTATGGGCGATAGATATATTTAATGGAAACTACATATAGGAATGTTTCTATGATAGGTTGGCTAGCATTTTGATGTTTTTTTTCCCTCCTTTTGAGTTGTAACAGAAATTGCTAAAGAATACAAGTATTGATATGATTGTGGTTCATGTTGTGTTTTTGGGTAATGAGACAATTTCTATTTTTTGTTGGTTGATTTGAAATCCTTTTTTTTTAGTGTGTTTTCTTTTTTCAATTTCTTAATAATTTATACGAGAGAAAGTTGAGAATTTGAGTTTATGTTATGGAATTGGTGCACCGTGCAACGCACTGGGGGAGTTTGTGCTTGTTGTTAATAATAAGTGAAACAACAACTATTAACAAATTAATCAGGTACCATTAACAAATTGTAAAACTTTTATGATATTATTTATCTTAGTTGGGATCTAAACGTGATTTTTCTCTATATTTGGTGGCCACATGCAACTTGTTCCCTGTTTGTTTAGAGCAAGATTTGCAAGTTTTATCCCAATGACTATTCTCAGTTTTTTTGACCCTTTTGCCCTTAATCAATTAATTAATTAATAACCAAAATGCCTATGTCTGAATCTAAGTTACCCTTCTGTCCTTGTTTAGTCGATTACATATGATATGTAGTCGACTAAACAGTGACGTATTATTTGTTATGTTTTCGCGTGATGTAATTGACTAAGTTACAATTACATCACACCATATCAGTTTTTTAATCCCAAAAGTTTAAATATTAAATTCAAATTTTGAAAAATAAAACAAATATATAAAATAAAATATTTTCAAAATAAGTATATGAAAAATCAAGAGGAATAATAACAAAGTGGTTACGAAGAATTTCAAACTATGCAATTAGTAAGGCTAAATATCAGGAAGAAATTTAGAATTAAATATCTCATAACATTAAATTTTTTGGAAAATAATAATATATTTTCTATAAAAAACAAAATAAAACTTTATTTTGAAGATTACAATGCATCTGAGTATATGAAATATTTTCAAAATAAGTATATGAAAAGTAGGGAGAGATGATAGCAAAGTGGTTACAAAGAATTTCAAACTAAGCTATTAGTACAGCCAGCTATTAGGAAATTTAAATATTAAATTCAAATTTTGAAAAATAAAAAATATATATAAAATAAAATATAAATATATGAAAAATAAAGAGGGATGACAGTAAGGTAATTACGAAGAATTTCAAACAATGCTATTAGTACCCAAGATAATTAAATATTTTGGACGCATTATAATCCTCAAAATAAAGTTTTATTTTATTTTTTATAGAAAATATTATATATATATATATATATATATATATATATATATATATATATATATATATATATAATTTTCTAAAGAATTTAATATTACAAGATAATTAATTATAGATTTCTTTCTTATATCTAACCGTACTAATAACATATAGTTTGAAATTATTCGTAACCATTTTGATATCATCCCTCCTTAATTTTTATATACTTATTTTGAAAATATTTTATTTTATATATATTTTTTATTTTTTAAAATTTGAAACTTTTAAGGATTAAAAAAATGATCTGACATAATGTAATCAACTAAACACTACGAAAAAATATAAAAAAATAATAATAATACGTTATTGTTTTGTTGACTACGTATAGTATATAATCCACTAAACAGAAGGATGATTTAATTTCTTAATTAATTAATTAAAGGTAAAAGAGTAAAAAAGCCGAGGTTTTTAGGCGTCATTTTACCCTTTTCTTTTTCGAAACACGGATATAGAGAAACGGCAGAAGCGAACCTCCCGTAGTTCGTCTCTGCGTGCGATTCACTCCCATGGCTTTCCCGGTGCCAGGCGAGGTAAGCGATTACACTTTATCTTTCTTCCATTCCTTACGGGTTTGAGAAGCCATTATTTGTTATTTGTGGAATTTTTCTACATTCATCTCTAGTCTTTTTACGCATGATCATATGAAACTGAAAATAGAGTGAACTCTTCTCCGTGGTTGGTGGTGACGGATTCACTAGATTGTAATCTGGATTGCCTGTGAACTAAAATTCCTTTTGTGCTCGACCTTGTTTTGTGGTGGAAGGGTGTATTATATCTTCCGTAGGTTTTTCCCCTTTTAAACTTTCAGAGGGGACAATATTGGTTGATTGCATTTTTTTGCCACCTTATTAAAGAAGGAAACGAAGTGCTGTTGCAAGTTCCTTAGGACTTGGCAGGAAGTATAATCAGTATATTTGAAACATCTGGGAAATAAGAGAGAGCGTCTTATGCACTTTGATTGCTAGAGAAAAGGAGAAAAATAAAATGATTGGATGATAGCTTTAACATAATTTCCATTTCAAAACTCAAAATATAAACTCCTGGAGCAACATATGTAAAGTTGACCGTGTTATGTATAAAATGTTGATTTGTTTTCTAGAAGGCGTGACATGATTTATAGGTCTGTCGTACTCATGACTGGTTTGACCAAATTGTGTTGTGAATGCAACTGCTCCCTTATGTAGGGTTATTTGTGCCAAAATGTTCTTACTCTAACATCTAACTTAGTATTTTTCTTACACAGGTTGGGTTGCAACTGCTCCTCTCTCCTCTTGGTTCCAAAATTGTTGCTCGGACAGCATGGTATGCATATATTGGGAGATTCTTACCTAAAAAAGTATCATCCTTCTCCTTTTGACATTTTGTGTCTTTATGGAATTCGGTGATGAATTTTGCAAATAAAGTATTTATATCTTGTCCGGGTTTTTAATCAAAAAGTGATGGTTGATAAGGGTTTTATTCTACCTTTTATCAGAAATTAGATCCATGACTATATTCACCAATTTTGTTTTTGCATGGTTTTATAGCTGTTCTGTGGGGCTTGCACTTCCTGTTTACTCTACATTTAAAGCTATTGAGAACAAAGACCAAAATGAGCAACAAAGGTGGCTGACATACTGGGCAGGTTGTAATTTTCATTCAAGATCTTTTTCATTATTAATTTCCTTGCTAGCTTGTCCATTTATTTGGTACATTAATTGGATTTGGATGTGCTTGTTCCATCATGCATTTCAGGATTTCCTGCTTTCCCCACAACTCTTACTAGAAAAACAGGAAAGATGGCAGCTGATCAACAATTGTGTTGTTGACTAGTTTCATTGTTCTTCCAAGTCCTTGGCTATTAATTTCAGTGATATAGTAAATGACTTCATGATATAGAATAATCGTCTTGAAAGAAATTTCTTTCGATGTATCTCAATTTCTGCTCAATCACGTGTGAAACTATTTTAAAGTTATCAGAGAATGTTGATAAACTATTCAAAGCTTAGACTTCCTTGTTTATTAAATTTGATTTCCTTGTGGATTTGAACAAGCATGTGGGGAGGACTATAGAGTAAATAGAAAATGGCTTTAAGTAATGATGTTTACTTTTTATTATCCTCATGCAGAAGCAGACCTTTATCTTCCTGAAGTTGCATTTTTCTGTATGCATTTGGTGTTGACTTTTGATGGTTTTGTTGTGATAGCTTTATACGGCCTCTTTTTAATATGCACTTGCCTCTTTTTAATATGCACTTATCTCTATTGTAATTTGCAGCTTATGGATCTTTTAGCATAGCAGAAATGTTTGCAGAAAAAGTACTTTCCTGGTAATAGTCAAGTACTGCCTTCTCTAAATGCCTATTCCATCCTAAGAAATAAAAAATTGCTTGATACTTTAGTCCAATTATAAATATTTTTAGTATAATACCTCCATTAACCTTAGTACTTTTTTTGGGTACCAAAATATCCTTTTCAAATCAATTTGATAACTCGAGAGAGTTGATCTGGTGACAAAGAAATCTACCACTTGATGCCAATTTAATACTTCAAACTAATCTTAAGAAATTCATTCACTGGCATATCAAGTATGAACATGTACATTGAAAAGTCACGCAGAGTTGGAAATTTTTGTGTGTGCAACAATTCATTATAAACTAGGCAGTTGTATAAGAGAGAAAAATAGAAATACTTCAAGCCATCTTCTTTTCATGCTGAAGGTACGTGCCACTGTTGTTGGTTGACAAATGAGAATCAGTTTAACACTTTATTAAATTCAAAGAAAATAAAATAAAAATTTCCTTTTCATTTTTATCTATGCATATTTGGATATAATTTGGTGAGAAACAACGATGAAGGTGAGGGTCTTTAGCAGTGTTTCTTTTTCTTTCAGAAGTTTCAATATGTGTTTAGGTTAATGCCAGTTACAATTTTGACTGCCCAATAACCAATTTGGTCCTAAGGTAAGGAATAACCAGTTACACCAAAGGATGCGGTCAATACAGCCAAAACTACACCCGTAACCCACGTCAATTCGCGAGGTTTTTTAAAACCACCGGTGAGATACACACGAAATACGTGCAATATCATCATTAGGACCATCATACTTGCAGACCATCGATGAACTGATCGGATTAACCAACCGAGGATATTTTCAAAAATAAATAAAAAATTATGTTTTAGTATATGTTATGAAAATAGAGATGCTCCTGTAACTTCAATAAAACTAAATGTGTAATTTGCTCTATTTGCTTGATTTGTTTCACGTGACATTATACAAGAGATATTTTAATCTGATTAGGCTGCTGTGCTGTGTTTTATCAGGATCCCACTTTATTACCATATGAAATTTGCATTTCTTATTTGGCTTCAGCTTCCCACTGTCAATGTAAGCTCAGCGTTTACTGCATTCATTCTCTACATAATTTTTACCATACTGCTTTTGAAGATGGTTTGCACTATGTTTAATTAATGTGACATTAGAGATAAATAATAATTGAATAAGCAAATCTTACAATTGCTGTTCAACAGGGAGCAAGACAACTGTATGAGAGTCACGTGCGTCCATTCTTGCTGAATCATCAAGCCAGAATGGATCAGGTTGTGGAATTCTTTTATGGTGAAATGGTGAGAGTTCATTGATTCATTTTATTATTGCTGGAAATACATTGCTTTATCTTAGTTTTGTTTTCCAATTGCCGTTGATGTGGTCATCACCTCACCTTGCAGTACTTGTTACTAATACTGAGCTAATTAAGTGGTTTTGTCTCGCCAAATTTGCATCTCTAGTCTAGTATGCTTTGCTTGAAGATATGCTCCCTTTCTTCTTGCTGATTATAGCATATCAGTATATAGATGTGTACCGATCAGTTCTTTTTTGACATTGCAGAGTAAATTTGTTAGTGCGCATGAAGCTGAATTTCTGTTTGCAAGATCACTTGTAACAAAAGTTGTAGTGACAGGTATGCAAGCGATCTCCCTCTGTGAATTTGCCATCTTTCATCTCTTCATTGCATAAATGCTTATCCGAAAGGAGTTCTCCATCTTGAAACTTTGTAAAACCAATTTGCCCAGCTTGTCACATTAGGGCTTCGCGTTGTTGTTGAAATATTTTGGTTGGAATTGTAGTGTTCATGAACCAAGTATGCTCAGTTGCTCATTTCATTGTTTTCTCTTTTGTGTATCAGCTAGTGAAATGATTAGGTCTGCCATTCGGCCAGTTGGAAGGCAAGAAAATCAAGGCCCAAAGAAGGAGATTGATAATTCAGAATCAGAGGACGATTGAGGCATTGCATTATTGACAAGCATAGGTTAGCAAACTTTTTAGCCGGGATAGCTACTATTTCTTTATGTTTTTTTTCTGAACTAACTTGAAAAATAAAAGATTGCTTGTGGGGTTGACTTTTTAGTCTCCCTTTTTTTTTTTTGTGATTCCCAAGTTTCTGCTCTGCTGTATATAGTAGATGGACCTGAAAATATTTACTGATGTACATAATAATCGGGAAAAAGTACATCGGTGTGGTTAGTTCAAAGTTTCAAGCTAACTGATCTAGGGATTAAATATTTTGGACCAAATCTACTGATATTGTAATTTTAAGAAAGTAGAAATGTAATTATTTTGTTGGCCAACGTAATAGCCAAGTATATGACTTGCTAAGTACAAAATTGGGCGGTAGTTCCTTAAGTACAAAATATTTACATTAAAAATTGGACAGAGTCAGATTAAAAATTCAAATAAAAGAACAGAAAAAGAAAATTTGGCATTTGAAATAAATAATTAAAGCATAGAGTTCAAAATGTAGTTACTAATGTGATCTTATCAATAGTTAATAGTTTGAATGTTTTTTTCTGCTTAATATGTATTATATTTTTTGGCCACAAAAATAACAGTTTAAATGGCTTCTATAAAAATTTATAATATATTAGATAGATCAAAGCAGAGTTCAAAATCAAGTTACTATTTGGTTTTTTACTATTCTTTTTACTCCAGATTTTTGCTCTAATCTGTCAAAAATAAATTTGTAATATACCATCCCTTAACTTTATTACTGTCTTTCTTTAGGCCAAATAACTTTATTCCGGTCTAATTGAGCGATTTTTCCTTCTTTTGGTTCTTAGCTTTTTTTCGTCTCATGTTAAATATTTAAAATTAATTTGATAAAATTAAACCTAAAGATTAAATTTTATTAAGCCAACGTTTATCATATTAGATGGACAATTTAGTTACTCTAAAATGAAATATAAAATTTAGTTTTGAACTTAATAATTTTAAAAAATAATCATCATAAAACGTTTTTTTACCTTAAACATCATGACGTTTAATGCTGGGGACATTTATAATAGCTTTAGAGTACAACCAAAAAAAAAATTCCACTACTTATCCAAATATGTATTAAGGATTAGCAATGGATAATGAATTTCGTGTTGTACAAAATAAATATATGAAAAGAGTGTTTTTTCTCGTAAAATATAAAAAAGGAATAAAAATAGATTTTAAGATATCCAAACAAGTTACCAAGTAATAAATCAAATCAACAATTTGACCAACAAAAAAAAAAAATCAAATCAACAAAGGAAGTAGAAAATAGTGATGAAAAATAATATTTTTTATATTTAAATATTGGGTCAGCGTACAATTTTGCCTGCAGAAATTTTCGCATATGATCTTTGGGAATTCAAAAGTTTTTTGGGTTTAACAATTCCATATAGGGTATGACTTCACTTTCTTCTTTAGTCACTTTTCCCTTGAAAGGTTTTTGCGAAGAGAAATACCGCCATGGAATTGTTAAAAAAAAAAAGATTAAATGTTGCTCAAATTTAGCAACACAATGAAAAAAATAAGCATATGAAAGATGGTTGTTAAATCAATGGCTCCTTCTACCCTTTTGGTATTCCATTTTTCTTTTGGCATCGCCGCAAACAAGTTGAATTTATCAAAGACAAACATGAGCATCCAACTCTTACAATTTAATTCATTTAATAAAGTTTTTTTATGTAATTATGATTTAATTATTTTTTGGTAATTATCGGGGGAGGTTGTCTAGCGTAAAGCATGTGAAGCGAGCTCAGGATGATTGTAAGATTAAAGGGTGGAGAATTGCTTACCATCTGCCGCTTCCACATAAGATTGGAGTACTAATAGGGAAGGAGATATTCTCCTTATCCTTCTTTTCATTTTCTCTTATTAGCTAAATTTAAACAGTTGATTGAGAAAATAAAAGAAAAGTAAAAGTAGTATTATATTGATTGGACGGATTTGATTTAGAGATTATGAAGGATAATGAGAAAAAAATAATGAGAGAAACCTAACACGTACTGATACGGACTCTTATTATACGGAAGATGCAATATTGGAGAGAAGAGAACCAAACAGAGTTAGTTTCTATAGGAGTTTTCTATCAATTTGTCAAAAAACTAACCAAAGAGAGTTTTTTTTTTTTTTTTTAAAGAATATTATCTACGCCATACATAAACTATTTTGATTTCAAGGCTTTCTCATTCATAATATTTCGGGGCTCTCACACAAGGTTTGATAGTCATATATTGTAACACCCCCAAATTTCTAGCACTTTCAATGACGTAAAATTTTGATGGTTTTTATAAATAATAACTATAATTCAAAATAATCAAATTTGAGAAGTGTTACCACCGCATTTGTACTGGGACAAGTGCAAAACTATTTATCACATTAACATAAATATAAACCTAAACATAAATGTTTTGTTCGGATTATAAAATAAAAAGAAATAGCTAAAAAAAATTCATTGATGGTCCTTCCTCACTTCTCACTGCTAGTCCCAGCCTTTGGAACCTGTTTTACTGAGAATCTGCTCCCCCGAAGGATCATCGCAGCCTAAGAACACAAACATCAACAAAGTTGGTAATCCTAATAAAACACAATTTAAATAGCACAAATAAATTAATCAAAGCAAATATACATAATCATGCGGTAATTGCATCAAAATTAATCATTATCTTTTTAAATTTATTAAGACCCAGGAAACCCTGCCAGTCTATTTAGTGGGAAGAAAACCATGGTAGATCCGGATATCCTGTCAGTCTACCTTGTGACCCGGGAAACCCTGCCAGTCACAAATCATCAAATTGGTCATAACAACATTTCTTCCTAGTGTGCACACCTCTTCTCAAAGGTGCTACTAGTGTCCTGAATATCCTGTCAAACACCACTTTGGAAAGAATGGATACTATCGGTTCACATCAAATAATATTTCTGAGGCATAAAGCTTAAGGATGTGTTCATCACTTTAGGAGGTACCATTTCAAAGCTATCATCCCACTATTAAACTATTTTAAATAATTTAAACTCGTTATTAAATTCCTAAATTATTTTTACTATGTGTAATCAGATATTTATAATAATAATAGAAAAATCCTTAACTCCTACAAGAAATAGTGGATTTTAATTTCACAAACCCAAGAGCTATAATTCTTTATGAGAGTTCGTGAGTTTTCCCAAATATAATCATTAAAATGTTGTCTCTATTTTATCATGGGATTTCTCAAATTAAACTATAAAGTAAATACTTATGGTTCCTATAAGACGTTCATAGAAAATTCTCACGATTATCATTTAAACCCTATATATATATATATATATATATATATATATATATATATATATATAACTTCTCATTTTGCAAGTTCTCCTCTGTACTGTCTGCAGTGCAGTAAATTAACAATTGTTTGTACTGTCAGCAGTGCAGTAAATTAACACTTGTTTATATATATATATATAGCAATCGAACATTAAAAAAAAAAACCCACAAAGGAAATACTATCCAATCAAGTTGTATATATATATATATATATAGAAATCGAACATTAAAAAAAAACCCACAAAGGAAATACTATCCAATCAACTCACGCATAATGTACAGAGAAGACCTTTGCAAAATGAAGAGTAATGCATTCAATTCACTCAAGTCATCAGAGGAAAAACAAAAATTCACGCAAGTCGAGGATAATGAATTAGATATACTATCTAATCACGCAAACCATGGAGGAATATGTATATATGTTGCGAGAATGTGAATAATTCCATAAATTGTTCCTCACGTTAAGACTGGCATAACATCTTAAAATCCTATTGTTCTAAGAATTAGGATTACCTAGTTTCCGTGTTTGCTAAACTCCTAAGAGAGTCGTTTGCCGCAGAGTTTATAGAGAAAGAAGTACGGAGAAAAGAAATAATGAGCGATGGCTAAGGTTAGATGGCTAGACCTAAACTTTTTTTATATTAAAATTTTAGGAAAGGGGTTGGGTTCACCCACAATTCAAGGGCAGGGCGAAATCTCCCTTCCTCCTAGGTGATACCAATGTTAGGCAGGGTGAGCCATCTATTACCCTCAGGTGTTTACCTAGGCATCCAGGAGCTAGGATGTCTCCCCTAGCGCCTTGACCAACTTCAAGATCGAATCATCTCCCTTTGGTGAAAGTGTCCAACCCCATTGCCAGTTCAGCCCAAAGACGAGAGGTGGTTAGACCTAAACTTATAATTAAACTTTAGGGTTTAGCTATAGGCTGAGCTCTGTGGGTTGGGCTCTTTAGCTATTGCTAATTAATGAAAAAAATAATAATAAATTATTTATTAAATTCTAAATTTTTTTTTTTATTATTATTATTAATATTAATATCAATATTATTATTATTATTATTAACAACAATAATAATAATCTGGGGTATTACACACATATATATCAATCACTATTAAATTATGGCAAAATCTAAGACTAATTATGATTTTTTAAAGGGATAAATGTTTCTCATGTTGTAGGAAAAAAATTATATCATGTCACACACATATGAAATAATGGGACCCACATATACATACATTAATTTATATATGTATATGTGCGTCCCACCATTTTATGTATGTGTAGGAAGTTTAATTTTCTCATGCAATATGAGGAAACTAAAACCCTTTTTTAAAGATGTAATTATGAACTTTTTTATACATGTCTAATTTTGTGTTGAGTTACATTCTTTTTTTTTTTTTTAAAAAAAGGTCAATACTGTCTTTGGTCCGCAAAATTTACTTTCATTTTGATTTGGGTAAAGGGTCAATTTTACACACGACCTTTGCCCTAAGGAGCGCCCAGTACCACGACCTTTATTTTGGATCAAAAATACACACGACATTATGTTTTAGGGGCAAAAATACCACGGGCCGTTAGTTGATCGTTAACTTGGATAGAAATGAACAGTAACGTGGGTGAAATTACCATTTTGCCCCTAATTTTAATTTTAAAAAAAACACACTAAAATAAGCCCTCCCCGCTGGTGGGCCCCATCACCGGCTGCCGACGATCGATGGCCACCTTTCGTTTTTTTTTAATAATTTTTTTTAAAAAACAAAAAACTAAAATAACCCCTCCCTCGCTGGTGGGCCTCACCACCGGCCACACCACCGTCGGCGGCCGCCCTCCCCACCGCTGGCCGCCACCTCCGACGGTTTTTTTTAAAATAACTTTTTTTAAAAAAAATAAAAAACTAAAATAACCCCTCCCCTGTTGTGGGGCCCACCACCAACCACACCACTGCCGGCAACTGCCTCTGGCCGGCCGTGGCCGTCGATCTCCATCGGCGGTGGTGTGACTTGTAGTGGGCCCCACAGGCAGGGGAAGGGTTATTTTAATTTTTTTTTTAAAAAAATATTTTTTTAAAAAAAAAAGCCTCTAGAGGAGGACGTTGGAGGTGGCGGCCAGCGGTGGGGAGGGCGGCCGCGGTGGTGTTGTAGCAGGTGGTGGGGCCCACCACTGGCGAGGGAGGGGTTATTTTAGTTTTTTTTTAAAAAAAAAAGGCTGCCGAAGGTTTCCACCGGTCGCCGGCGGTAGGTAAGGTGCGGGGAGGGTTTATTTTAGTGTTTTTTTAAAAAAAAAATTAAAACTAGGGGCAAAATGGTAATTTTAGCTTAAAACTAAGGGCAAAATGATAATTTCACCTGCGTTACTGTTCATTTCCGTCCAAGTTAACGGTCAACATTAGTCAACTAACGATCCGTGGTATTTTTACTCCTAAAACATAACGTCGTGCGTATTTTTGATCTAGAACAAAGATCGTGGTGCTAGGCGCTTCCTGAGACAAAGGTTGTGTGTAAAATTTACCCTTCACCCTTTTGATTTTGGTCCCTTAAATTTCAAATCAATGGCTTTGGTCTCTCTGGAGGTAAAATAGTTCAGGTTTTTATCAAGTTATAGGACCAATGTTTGAAATTAAATGAAACTTGAGAGATCAAATCCTATTCTTTGAAACTTGAGGCATCAAAATAAAAATTGAGGGTAAATTTAAAAAACCATAGATTACATTAACCCTAAAAAAAACTCTTCTCGAGTTATATACATATATAATATTGGCATTTGCCAAGAATACAAGGGGCAGTCAATTTTGTGAAAAAAAAAATTATGCGACTTAAAGTTAAAAAAAATTAAAGAATTGAGGCTGATCATTGATAGGTATTTAATTCAAATGTAGCAGCTATTGTTGTTATATAAGAAGAATCTTGTCTCGACTTGCAAAAAAAAATAACTTCTGAAATGAGGTATGATGCTTTGGAAATGCTACGCATACATATCGCAGACACCACCATTTTAGAAACCTAGTATCTCATTTAGTATAATTAAAGGAAGCGACACATTTATTTTAAATTTCTTATAATTAAAATGGATAAGGAACCTGTATATTTACGTGCAACCTGAACCATTTAATCATCCGAAGCTTAAAAATAATTTTTAATTGTTACAATTTATTTCATTCTATGAACTGTACTAATTGCTAAACATATCGTTTGTCTACCCCATTGATCCAGGATTATCTTGTTGCCTCAACAGAAATTCCTCCAAGAGTTGTAACGTTATTTTGAGTGATTGTCTAAAATAAAACGATTGACACGGAGTTCAAATTGGCTTCTAATGTCTAACGAAGAACTCCAGAAAGTTTTGAGAGTTGCTTCGTGAACTGATATGTTAGCTTCTACCATAAACAGACTTAATCAGCAAATTAGCAAATGGGTTGAGGTTAGCATATCTCAACGAGTTAATCCGCCAGGCCTCATGGCTATGAGATCGGCAATTGCTTCTGGCCCATACATATTGGTGATTTCTTCCTGTTAATAAGCCAAATCAATTACTCATATCAGAGTTCAGCTTGCAAAAGTCAAAACATAATAACAAAAAAACTTGTTAAACCATGATCTAAGTAAAAAGGAACCAGATTCAAAAACTATTCATTCATGAGAATCTCAAGTGTTAAATGCTTGAATGGATACTTGTAAATTTTCTTAGTTTCTTAGTCCTTATGAATAAATAGTTTCTGAATTTGGGTCTTGTGAATAATTTTCCCAATAAAAGGGGAACCCCATTGTTAACCTTGGGGACAAAAATGGCAAAAGAGTGTCCAGATTAGAGGTCTATTAAATATCCATTATAGCAAATCTTAAACTCTTCTTTATGAAAATTTTGAACACAGAAAATGGATTCTTGTAAAATGTAACTGGAACTCAAACGGGTTAAAAGGGATTAATCTATCCTCATTGCCGTCCTTTCCAAAATGGATCCCATTGACAGCAAATAGAATCAAGTTATGGTTGCAAATTGATGTTTCATGCACGTTGAATGCTCAATCAGGCAAATGATACATGAACTCTATGGTTTTCGAGCAACAGGTAACCTCAAGATGCTTGAAAGAATAGCTTTGCTTTAAAGAAAGAATGACAGGAAGGGAGGCATAATCATATGTTGCCAATGTTTGCAAGTACTTCAATCATCTTCAAAATCACTAGTTAATGAGCGAATGACTAAACAGATATGGTTTAGAATTAGATGGCTCACCTCTAAGGAGTTGTTTTCATTATTGAGTTCTAGACAGTCTTCAGAAAGGCTCATAAGCTGGTCCTTCAGCAAGGAATTCTTCTTCACAAGATCATCCATAATTTTACGTAGCTCATCACATTCTTGCTGCCAAGAAATAGAAATTATAAAACGTCTAAAAATGTCTAGAGTATATGTAGGTATGTGTCTATACATATAAAGCCATTTCCAGCAATATTTAACATATATGCATACCTGCCTACGTATCCTTGATCTCCTAGCTGATTCCCTATTTAATTGCCTTTTTCTTTCTTTTCTTATTTCATCTTCTTCCTGCCAAAACATATACAGTTCAGCAGGAAATAAATAAGGCATTTCTGACATTAAAAAAAAAAAATCAAGCAATCTGACCAAGAGATCCAATTTAACAAGTATTCGCCATCAAGGCAGTAAGATCATAAAAATTTATAGTATCAAAAGCCAATAATACATAATATAAAACCAGAAAAGTTTGTAGTACCTGTTTTGCAAGTCTATGAATAGTTCCAGATATATTGAGGCCAGTTCCTGGATTCAGATTTGATTCAGTTGAATTCACTGCAAATTGCTGTGATGCAGAGTCTTTATCCACATGATCTGCATTACCATTTTCTATACTAGCTACATTCTGTGTTAGGTCCCCTGTTCAAATTTCATGATCATCATCACCAAATAAAAAATGCATCAATTTCAAACATACTTTTTGCAAGTAACTTGTTACATTGCTGCTCCCTACTTGAACGAAAACCCTGCAGAAGAGAGATGGCATTAAACCTTCTGGTTAAGATATTCTAAAAATCTTGAACTATACAGCAGAATGACCGATTTTCCATTCTACTTTTGAAAGTCTATCGTAATTCATAACTGGAGACAGGTAATAAAGCCACATACATTGTCAGTGTCAAGGCCTTCATCTGATGATCCCATGCTTCCATTTGTAGCACTATGAACACATAATTTGCAATTAAGTTTGGAAAAATGTGATGAGGATGCTTGCTAAATCAGACCGACAGTACCTCCATGTCCCTCTATCTTGTTCATTTTTGGAAATTGATGATTCATTTCCATTTTCTCTTAATTCTTTCCCTTCACATGTTTTTGCCAAATCCATGTCCTCTACACTGGAAGTCGTGTGTACTTTATCTGAAAATGTCAACGCAGAGCCCTGAGCAGAATGAAAAAGTAATTGGGTCATATGCATTATTCAACGTATAAAAAAGCAGATAAACTTATCATCCTCAACATACTATGCCAGGAAAAATTGAATTCAAGAAATTGCTAATCCCAAATTTCATCTTAGTATAAAGAAAAAGGAAAAAAAACAGTAATTCTAAAGCAACTGAACATGTAAATTTCATAGAAAATGTAGAAAAAATATAGAAAGTACAATAAAACAGAATACTCGGCAAGTGAGTTACCCCAGAAACAATTGGATTATTCTTGGGCCTGCTGGGATCATGCAGAGGGTCATATTGAAGGGGAGTGCTGAAAGCCTGCACCAGATGATTAAAAACAATGAAAAAGAAAGCTCATGATTTGCCCCTTCATTAATCAAAGCAAGAAATTTGCAGAAAGAATTATGAATTACTACCTGGTTGGGCCAAATGTGAGGATAATAGTAAGAACCGGCGGCAGCTACATGAGAATTTATAACATGTGCTGGCGTAGGCATAGAATAATGGTATCCCTATTTCAAGGTCACTTAGAGCGTTAGTAGTTTCCATATGAGAAGCACGGACATACAGGAACCAGATATCAATATAAACCCATGCAAATAAATAAATATTTGAAACCTGTATAGGAGGATACCAATGCGGCTGCAAAGGTTTGTTTTCAGTTTCCTGTCGTAAAATAAGGATTGAAACAAAAAAACAAAAAAAGTAGAGAACATAAGAATCAGAAATCATCAAATAGCAGGTAGAGAAATTTAAATACGACAATCCAAAGCAATTTACTGACATCCTGAACCACCATAATTTTGCAGGGTTCAGTGCTTTTGTTGGATTCTTCAGTCTCCATCAGAGCTCAAAAGGCACATGAACTCAGTACCGCCAATATGACTGATTTTTTTTTTAATCTAACGCCTAGAGAATGAGAGTTAAGCAGACGAAAGTAAATTATACAATGAAAAATAATAAGAAAACGAAGAAATTAAAATGAGGAAAAAAATTAAAATCCACATTTAGCAAAGAACAAAGACAGGTACATTGGAATTGCCTCTAATTCAGAGTGTGTTTTTCCTAATTGGAAAAAATTAAGGAGACTAACTTAAAGCTTGCATTGGGATTAATCGTTTGCGATAAGTGGTTAGCATAGTCATATGTATTTAAGCCTTTTCTGAATAGGTTTTAAAGGCTGATGGTCATGTATCATGTTCCATTGTTCCTAAACTTTTTTAGGCGCAAATGTAATGGAATTGTAATGTCCTTCCAGTTAATTTAGTGCGGCCAAATACAAATGTAAGAAGTGATAAAATAAGAGAAAAAACCTCGCCAACCCTACTAAGAACAAACTAAAGACAAGGAAAGTCGCATTCTCAAGAATCTCTAACAGAATGGTTATCTACACACCCACTGATAAGTCTTGCAGCTACGAGGTATATGAATTAAATAACAGAAAACACAAAAATCCAGATTCACATGTTTGCAACAGAAAAGTTCAGCCTGACTAGTATTTCGGTAGAGAGAAAAAAACCTGCTTAGTATGGATAAACCTGTCTGAGTAGCGAACCAGAAACATAAGAGGCTAAACTGGAAAAATTGATAATCTAGAGCGTAATAAAACGAATTTGAAGTGGGGGAAGAAAATCTAGGGATTGCGCCTTGTTCGCAGCTTTGAGGGAGGGAGGGAGGGAGAAGAGAAGGGAAGATAAAGAGTGGGGTTCAAGGGAATGGATTAGAAACCTGGGTGGCGCGAAAGAGAAGTTAGGCACAACTTTGACAAATGGCTATTTCTTGTTTTGACATGACATCTTTATGAGCCTACTGATTTCCATACCCAAAAGGCCCACTTCAAGCGTGTTTACTAAATACTTTAATATTCCTTATTAACAAAATTTATTAAGCATTTTGAAAACGAGAAATATAAAAAAATTAAGAAATCTTTTGCTGACAAAATTACATTTTAGTTCTCTAATTTTAGATAATTTTAATTTTGGTCCTTTGATTTTATCAAATATTTTTCGCAATCCTCTAACTCTAAAACTGTAAACTCATGATAATTTTTTGTTCTAATTATTATTCTTTTCAAAATTAAACATAATTATGTCAAAATTTAATAATATCTTCTCAATATTTAAAATTTAAAATTCATAATTTTTTGATCAAACTAACAATATTAAGGTTAGATGATTGAAAATACATTTCATAATATTAAAGGTTAAAGTGCAAATTTGTTTTGAAAGTTTTTGTTGATGAGTAATATTGCCCTAAAAAAATTTTCAGGTATAATGTCATCCCAAAAATTTTAAAATGTAGCAATCTTGCCCCATACTATTAAAAATTTGACGTTAACTATTAAAAAATTGACATTGACTATTAATTTTTTAACAAAAATTAGTAAAATTGTTTCATTTTAATACATCCGGAGCAATCTTTGACCTGAAAAAACTTGTAGGATAACATTATTTATCAGAAAAAACTTATGGGACAAATTTTCACTTTAACCCTAATATTAAGGTGCTACCATGAAATTTTATGTAAATTTAAATAACAAATGTACAATTCTGATTTTTTTTATTTAAAAAAACTTAATTATACAAAACCCCATTAACTTTGATTAGTTGCATGTAATCCTATGACATTTCAAAGTTTAAATTAAACCCCCGACCTTTCATTTTTCAACTCTTACCCCTTGCTGTTAAATGACTATTATCTTTTTAACTGAAATTGTCATATCAGATGATAAAGTGACCGTGGCATCCTTTGTAAATTAGTAATTTCATAAAACTCTCTGAAATTTAATCAGTTACAAATAATCTCATTGACATTTCAAAATTTAAATTAAACTCCCTTCAATTTTTTATTTACAATATTAAAACCCATATTGTTACTTTTATGATTTTAAAATTTTTATTAAGTTTTTTACTATCATTAATGTCATCATTTGTATAACATTTACTAATTTTCTTGAGATAATTAAGGATTGATAGTATAAAAATGTCATCATTTATCTTAAATATATTTTTGGAATGATTGAGTAGTGATAGTTTAAATATTACTTTTGTGTTCGAAGATAATTTTTATCATCATTAATTTTTTATTAGTAATCATATTTTTTTTGTAACAAGAAGTTCAACGTTTATTTTTATATTCGGTTTACTGTATAAATTGACCAAAAAGTATTACTTTACAGTAAAAATCTTATTAAATTTACTAAAATCATAAAAAGTATGAGCATGTAGTTTAATATTTTAAATCAAAATTAGAAAGGACTTAAATTCAAATTTGAATGTCGGGGTTATTTGTAACTAATTAAAGTTTAAGGTTTTTATGAAATTGGTAATTTACACAAGATGTCATGTGTCATCTTATAATTTGATGTAGCATTTTCTGTTCAAAAGATAGGACTTGTGTTACATCCATTGCAAGGCAGCGTCCGCTACCATCCTTTTTTTAAAGCTGAGTTGTTTTTTTTTGTGCAAAACAGTGAACCTTTTGCTTTTTTAAGGAAAAAAATTTAGGGTACTATCAGGTGTTAAAAAAATACTTCAAGATTCTGATCGGTGCTAAAAAAAATACTTCCTGATTTTGAAAAATTATTATAGGATCTTGTTGTCTACATAATACAAGCCGGTGGTCTGAAAAAATAACACATACTAAGGGTGTTATCAGTACATCGATTGCTTATATTAGTACACATGGGGATGGTATCAGTACACTTAGGGAAGTAGAGGTATAGATTTGAACATCAGATATAAATTCTCCGGACAAATTTCCCTATTAAGATAAACAAATCAATAAATCAGTAATAGGAATGCCTATCAATCGAGTATGTGATTTTGGATTAGCTCCTGGGATTTCGAGTCGTTTTACTCTATTTTTCAACCATTTTTGCTAGTACAAGTGCCCTAGAAATTCTTGGATTTCTTGAAATATGAGACTGAATACCAAAACTAAAGATAACAAGCTAATGACACCATACGAACTTAATCCTTTTAATGTAACAAGTATGTAAGATATGAGGCAAGCAAACAGACAACAATTTTAGAAGAATTAAGAATATATTGACTACAAAAAGAAGAGACTTAATCGATGCGAAGCCATTTCCAACAAGTCAGAAAACGAACTCCGTTACCTTGCACACCATTTTCTGGATCTGCACCCTCTGATCTCATTGACTCCTTTTACTTTCGTCAGAGGTCTCGTTTCTTCTCAGGGGTGAAGGCAAAGAGCCTGCACAACAAGTTGGGGACAAGCAATTAAACTTGAACACGTGATAGCTCACGGGTTTCACAAGGGCTCATCAAATCCGGTTCAGGGTTTTTCTTTTTGCTCAAATTCGGTTCAGGTTAGCCTACTGATGATGAGCGTGAGACAAATTGAATTGAATTCTTGGTGGGAAAGGGTATGACCCATATTCTAGGGTGGAGACCAGAGGGGAGCTAGCTGTAGGGCTATATTGCCTTTTGCTACCTATATACTGTATAATGGGAGGGTGGCTCAAGTATGCTTTACACTTTCTACTTTCATTTATCATCTCCCACTCTCTCAACTCTGCAAGCCTGCAAACCCTAGTAATAAAAGCTAAACATAAATCTATTTCACCAAAGCTTTGAACATCCAATATAACTTCTCTGGGCAAATTTCCATTTTGACATAAACAAATCAATAAATCAGTAAAGGGAGAAACTTTAGAACTCAAAGATGATCTTCCACATAACATCAAAACATGATGATGGTATAAGAGTGGTATCAGTACATCAAGGGAAGTATCAGTGTGTTATTATTCATTTATTGATTTGTTTATCTCAATAGGGACATTTGTCCAGAGAATTTATATCTGATGTTCAAATCTGTACTTCTACTTCCCTAAGTGTACTGATACCATTTGTACTAATATAAGCAATTGGTGTACTGATACCACTCTTAGTGTATTGATACCACCCTGTGTACTGACAAAGGAATTATTTTCCAGACCACCAGTTTGTATTATGCAGACAGCTCAAAAGCAAATTTTTGTGTAAATGATTTTAATGGAACCAGAAGGCAATATATGCTAAACCTATATTGGATAAGGGTTAAGTTAATTTTCTCTCTATAAGTTTTTAATTTTTTATCAATACTAATACAAATATTAAATCCTGAAAGTATATTTTTAGTACCAGTTAGTACCATAAAATATTTTTTCAATATCATAAAATAATACTTCATGATCTTGAAAAATTATTTTAGGAAACTAAAATAATTTTTAGAATTTTGAAAAAATATTTTAAGATAATAACTAGTACTAAAAATATACTTTAGGATATTTATTAAGATCCTAAAATAATTTTTCAATTTCATAAAGTATTTTTTCAACACCGGTCAGTATCATGAATTATTTTTTAAATACCCATCAGTACCCTACTTTTTTTTTAAAAAAAAAAAAGTAAAAGGTTCATTGTTTTGTGCAAAAAAACAATACAATTTTAAGAAAAGGATGGCATGAGATTAATAGTTAAAAAATAATAGGTAATGGGCTTAAATTTAAATGGGATATATACAACTGACCCAAATTCAAAAGGATTATGTATAATTAAGCCTTAAAAAATAGAGGTATATATCTTTATTTATTATATTATTTTGCATTTATAAAATGTTTTACAGATTTCTTTTAAAAGCGATTTGTCGTAGCATCAATGTACTATTTTTTCCATTAGCCAGTGTATCAAAAATGTAATTGACAATTATATTCCAACCGTTTTATAGAGTCGCGTCAGAGAGAGAAAACATGGAATTTATTTTAACTAAAATTGGGGTGGAAGGGGAGAAATTATAGGGAAATTCAGGGTTTTTTTTTTTTTTAATACACAATTTAGGGGTTTAATTTGTCATAATTGATAACTTGATCAGGAAGAAATGGCTTGACGTCGGGGACCAAGTTGAGAAGTGGAAGAGGGGCCTGGGCGTCGGAAGAGAGGGGGACAAGGAACTATGTGTGAGTCTCGAACACACATATTGTTCCTTTCTGGGACGACGACGACGACCACCACCACCTACGTCTGTCCCCTCTGACAACCATTCATCTCTCTCTCTTCCGGCCGCCCTCTGCAATCAAAAGGTTCGTTTCTCACGTCTTTCAATCTCATTCTCGTTCTTTTTTTCTCTTTTCTTGTTCTGTTCAGACCCAATCTGCTCTCCTTCTTTTCTTTTCTTTTACCTCTATTTGCTTCTGCCATGGTTTCTTGAGAAAGATCTGTTGTTGCTCTTCTTCATTTCCCTTCCTTATTTTTTGTTTCTTGTCTAACCATCTGATCCATGACCTGCAAAATTTTCCTTGCTCACATTCTGTTACATTTCAAGTGTGCATACATCATTATCAGTTCACAAGCTAGATTGATGCGATGAATTTTTTCAGAGTGAAATTTCGTGCCTCTCATATTTTATGTTCTTTTCTCTTGAATGGTAGTAACTAAAAGCAGATGGTTTATGCTCAATAATGTTGGTCTTGATATATGCAGATTGGAAATAGATATAGAGTGCTTGCTGGGTTCATTTTCAACATGAAAAGAAGAACAGAGAACGATCGCTGGCCATCTCTTGTGCACCTTCATGTCGTTAAAAAATCAGAACCCCGCTTTCGCATACTCCAAAAGGTGAAATCAGTTGACGACATTCAAGTGAATGTACCTGTCTATCTCAATGTGTACGATTTGACATCCGCAAATGGTTACTTTTACTGGGCAGGCCTTGGTATTTTTCACGCTGGGGTTGAAGGTCAGTAAACATTCAAAACCTCTCAAGTAATTTTCAAAACTATTTAAAATTTTAATCCTGAAAGGTTCTTTTGAAGAATTGAACCTATGATTTGAGCTATTTCAGGTAAACAGAAGTAACTTTTTAAGTTTTAATGCTATCTACTGCAAGATGATTTTATGGATTTGATTCCCCACCAGCACACATAACATCTAGATGCATGTTTACCCAAAATTCACAAGCATAGACATGAGTCTCAGCAGATATACCTAACTACTTTAGGGAAGTTAGGCGGGGGAAAAAAAGCCAAAAGCATGTTAGGTTTTCCTGCACCTATTCTTGCTCTTGTGACTTAAATGGGGAAAAAATTACCTGGATGCCATTATTATTTTCTGAGATTGTCTTATTGCCTCAGTTTATGGAGTGGAGTATTCCTTTGGAGCCCATGATTGTCCTACTACCGGTGTCTTTGAGGTTGACCCTCGGCAGTGCCCAGGATTCAAGTTTCGGAAGTCAATATTCATGGGAATGACGAATTTGAATCCATTCAAGATTAGAGAATTCATGGACCGTCAGTCAGCTAACTACCATGGTAATACTTATCACTTAATAGTCAAGAACTGCAACCATTTCTGTGAGGATACATGCCAAAGGCTAACAGGAAATTCAATACCTAGATGGGTCAATCGCCTTGCAAGATTAGGTATATGACATGCATTCACACACTATCCATTATAATGTTCAAACTTTCAAATTGCATTATTTTCTGTCAGTAAACACATCAAAGGCATCTCAGAAGTTATCTTGCGATTCAATACCTGATTCATTCTGCTTTGCCACTCTTTTAGGTTCTGCATGGAATTGTTTACTTCCTGATGCCCTCAAAACTTCGACCTCTCAAGAGGATCCCTACTTTCGAGGGCGTGATAGTAAGAAGAAAAAGCTGCATGCCGTTTTTAGTTGTTTTTCATCAATGTCAAGGCCCCAGAAGCTCAAGAGGAGAGAATCCAAGTCTCCATTAATTCAACGCTCTCGAAATAAAGGTTTCCTACGAGCATGGAGGTCTAGAAAGGGTTTGCGGAAGGAAGGATGGGATTATATTTAGTTCTCTTTCTAGGAAGACGGAGCCACTGTTACATGGAGAAAAAATTCTTTCATCAAGGAGTGCAGAATTGCCTGTCAAAATTTGTTTTCCATATTTGAGCTCAATGGCCCATTTGGCTAATTCAGGGGTTGTCTAAAGAAGAACTTGTCAGATATATTTCTGTGCAAGTTCTGCGCAAGCTCAATAACAAAAACAACTCTTGGTCGAAATGTGGAATACATGGATGATCACAGCAAGATCAGATATATCAACAATAAGTTAAGCTACACTTATAACGCCCATATAGTTCAAAGCCAGTGAAAAGCGAGGAGCACTTTGATCCAAGCTTAAAACAAAGAGTATAACGATAGTACCAAGCTGTCAAAACTCAAAAGACTAATAAAGAACTAAGCACAACAAAGAAATTAAACATATTAGCAAAAACCATGGAACAAATGTCACTCGCCATGTTTTTGAGATGCAGAATCATGAACTTGGATTCCCAAATAAGATGGTTGAGGTTAAGCTATTGCATATTTGCCCATTCCAGGACTCAAACAGATATACTGAGGCGACAAATTTAAGCTATACTATTTCCTTTTCTACTCCACAAATTTTACCCGTTCACTAGATATTCTAAAACATATTTTTCTGCATAAATTGAGACTTGGCTGCAATTAATCTATACATGTAAAATTAGAATAAAGGTTACATATCTCTAGCAACTATTAGTATAATTTTAACATGCCAAGAGACGGCATATATGCCCACCTTATTAGCAACCGGTCGAATTTATAAGGACAGAAATCATATCATCTTACCAACTTAAATCAAAATTCCTCTTAAGCACTCATAGCTAAAAAAACAACACATTGGATGAATGAGGAAAAATCTATAATCTAATTCGTAATATCGAAAAAAAACATTAACCTAACAATATAAGCACACATCAACCTTGCTATAAAATATAAGTGTCTACTAGTATTTTACCAAAAAAAAAAAGTGTCTACTAGTATCCTTTTTTGTCCTTTAACCACAAGTAACAATATCAACGAAACATATCATAAATAATTACCAGTAATTATAAGAGATTAAAATACAATTGACTGTTAAACTCATCAATCTCCGCCAAAGCTATTGACACACGTTTTAGATCTTTCGTACGGGATTTCTAATTAAGAAACAACTATCATTGACCAAGGCTCGAATGAAACACACTTCAACATTAATTGTGTTCATAAGACAATTTGGTATCTTCAAAACTACGAATAATTCTTCATCATTTTGTCGTCTGTTGATGACATCCATGATGGTGTTGATCCTAAACTAATTGTATTTGCTTCCAAGCGCGGCGATGACATAATATTGTAAGGAATACAGTCTTCGTTGACCACAAGATTTTTAACTTAAGAGAAGTTTAGGTTTCCAATCTGTACCAATATTAATCATTTCTACTTAACCAAGAAGGATTTACAGGATCGAGTAGCTTACACAGAGAGTCACTGAATCTGATTCGCGCTAATAATTATTATGAACAGTTATTTACCAATTGCATTGCGGACTGGTTCAAAGATGAAGCAACTTAATCCTTCTTAAAATTTGGGTTATTTAAGGAGAAATTTGGTCCTATGGAAGCAACTTCATTTGATGTGACGAGGGATAGGTATAGATAAGAACTGATACATAATAAACCAAAAAAAGAAAAAAGAAACACATTAATCCTACTTTTGTGAATTAGAGGTCTCAACCAACCAATAATTGCATGGAAATTATGAGTTTACCGGTCATAAACACTGTCTATATTTGAAATAAATTATTTCATAGTCCAAATAAATATGTTTGAATATGTCAATGAAAACGACAAGAAGCGAGGTATGGCAATATCCAACAACTTTATAAAGCTATTTTTGAAGAATATATATTCGTCGGAATCTGTCAAAGAAAAGGAAGTTTCCCATTTTCTATAGTTTCTTCTAAACGCATCATATTACTCCGCACCGAATACCCTTTGATTCTTCGCCTATATCCATTGTCTCCTTTGGCTGCCTAGTTTTCTAAAGACCAATTTTAATGCCACGTTTGGCTCTCGTCATGAGCGCAAATTTTAAATTATCTTCATAATTTATCCTAAAACAGCTCACAAATATGAAGTCAAACACAAGCTTGTTTACGTAATTTATCTTCCCCTTTATTATATGTCAGCTATGTTCTGTACCCTATTATTGCAGAGCATAAATCTTAGAGTTTCAGATAACAACATCTGATTCAGTGTAAAAATATTCACAACAATGGGGAAAGGAGGTGGGTGCATACCTAGTAAGAAGAAGGCGCCCATTTCTGATTCGAAGAAGAATGATCCAGTTTCTGAGAGCATCGAAACCCAACCGCGAGTAAGGGAAATGACAACAATCGCAGTCCAAGAAGCGCCGAAGAAGCTGAGGGTTTTCATAGTGTATTACTCAATGTATGGTCATGTGGCGTCACTGGCGCGGGAAATAAAGAAAGGAGTGGATTCGATTGAAGGAGTGGAAGGCGTGTTGTACCGAGTGCCAGAGACGCTGCCGAAGGAGGTGCTAGAGATGATGAAGGCGCCGCCGAAGGACGATAGCGTTCCGGTGGCAGCAGCGGAGAAATTGGTGGAGGCAGATGGGGTGATATTCGGGTTTCCGACGAGGTTCGGGAGCATGGCGGCGCAGATGAAGGCGTTTTTCGATTCGACGGGGCAGTTATGG
The DNA here is from genome assembly GCA_037074495.1 of Acacia confusa. Classification (NCBI taxonomy): domain Eukaryota; kingdom Viridiplantae; phylum Streptophyta; class Magnoliopsida; order Fabales; family Fabaceae; genus Acacia; species Acacia confusa. The sequence goes on along the minus strand of CM073502.1, from coordinate 35,705,796 downwards.
AGGGAACAAAAGCTGGCGGGAAAACCTGCGGGCTTTTTCGTGAGTACCGGCACGCAGGGCGGGGGCCAAGAAACGACGGCGTAAGTATCCCTTTCTCGTCGTTTAAGCAGCTGTGAACATCATTTAAGATTTCAAATGAGTGTTTATCATTTAATTATAATATTTTTTACAGAATAAAAATTAATCTGATAAATTCAAATCATTTGCATATAATAAAAGCTTGTTCATTTGATATGTTTATATGTATGAAAAAATTGATTCAATTGAGATACAACTCATACTCTATAAGGGTATAGGGTTTATGTCTGAATCCTGTCAAGAACTTTGTTAATGGATATCAAATACTCCTCCAGTCTTAAATGTATTAACTAAGTAGGAAGTTGATTTTTATTTTGAAGATAAGTCCTTAATCCATTTTATTTATAATATTTATCTTTTTTTTTTAAATTACTTTGTATAACCAAATATGACATAGTGGTATTTTAGACCGATTAAGTCACATTGGTTGTTATAATTAATTAATTAATTTAATTTTCTTAATCTATCTGGAGATTAGACCCAACCCAGATTAGTTAAGTTGTGCATAAACCTTTTTTCAATGTAAAAAAAAAAAAAAAAAAAAAAAAAAAAACCAGAATATCAGTAATCTTGTTGTTGTAGGTGGACAGCAATTACACAATTAGTGCACCATGGGATGATATATGTTCCAGTGGGATATACATTAGGAGCTGGAATGTTTGAGATTGAATCTGTTAAAGGAGGGTCTCCCTATGGTGCTGGGGTTTACGCTGGAGAAGGAACCAGACAAGCTACTGATAAAGAGCTTGCTCTCGCTGAGCATCAGGGCAAGTATATGGCTACAACCGTCAAGAAATTATCTTCCACTTCCTAAATTTGGTTGTATCCTCGTATCCATACATTTGTATAATGTTCCGATCAATGTTTCTTTCAATGGTTGTGTTGAGGTGTGGTGTCAACTTATTGATTGGTCTATGTTGGGCTGAGGAGGAAAATTCGATGCACCCCTTGTAAACTTCGTCCCTGTGAATTATGTATTCTTCACCGTTAAGTTCAATTTATATTTATTTTCAGCTTTCTCAATCCTAACAAACAAACAGTACTCACAAATGTTTGGTCCATCTTCATATGTAATCCTATGTTTGGAGTTTGGTCCTCTCCAACTGATGATGTAGGTCTAAACAACAAATTGTTAGTTTTGATGGAACTAGTTTTCCAATTATACACTTTGTTTAATAAGGAGAGCTAATTAGATATAGATTATTTAGATCAGATTTGGACTGATATATATATATATATATATATATATATATATATATATATATATATATATATATATATATTTAAAAAAAGTCGTTTTTTTCATAAAACAAATGGTTTAATTGATATAGAAGATAAAATAAAAAGGGTTAAGGTGCAAAAATCCATATATGTTACCTGAAGAGCGTCCAACACAAAGTGCTTTTTTTAGATGTAAAAATGCACATGTGTTTACAATTTAGGTACGAAAATACCATTGGACCGTTAAATTTGACTTTAACTGTTAAGTTTGATTTTTTTTTGCTGACTGGACGATGACATGACATTTTTGCACATATGTTGGACGCTCTTTTTGTCAAACCATATATGTATTTTTGCATTTTTTACTAAAGCACATGTGTATTTTTGTACATTTGAAATGCCACGTCATCACTCAGTCAACAAAAAAGTCAAACTTAAAGGTCAAACCGTATTTTTACACTTAATTTATAATCACATGTGTACTTTTATAACTAAAAAACACTTAGTATTAGACGCACCTCAAAATAAAACAAATATACATTTTTGCACCTTAACCCAAATAAAAATAATCTCTTGGGTCTTAATTGAATCGTCCAGATTTGATTAGCTATTGAAAAAAAATGCTTAGATCTAAGCGGTCCAAATCTGATTCTCTCTCTCTCTCTATCTCCTACAGGGAAACTCGTTCCGTTTTGATGTAAATAACCAAAAAGAAAATAGAGAAATTGCTCAGCAGTTCCGTTTTGATGCTGCCAACATTTTAAAAAACCAAAAAGAAAACTGAGAACTTCAAGTTTGTTTTCTTTCAGTTACTGGGTCATCTCTGTTCATCCTTATCACAGAGTATAAGCAAACTCGTCACTTTGACAACTGTACATACAGTTTGACATTTCTGTTAATAAAGCATGTAACAAAAAAAAAAAACTCTGTAGATGGATAATATCTTGCTAATTAAAGCACAATGTACTGAACTAAATGCCTCAAAACTAATCCAAATTCATCCCTGTTCTGGAAAGATCCTATATATATAACCTCAAGCAAAAAAGTTATGAAACAAAGTAAGAAAACCTCTGATTCAGTGTAAAAAAAATTCACGACGATGGGGAAAGGAGGCGGGTGCGTACCTAGCAAGAAGAAGGTGCTCATTTCTGATTCGCAGAAGAACCATCCTGTTTCAGAGAGCATCGGGACTCAATCGCAAGTACCAGAAACGACAACAATGGCCGTCGGAGAAGTGCCGATTCAAGCAGAAGGGAAGAAGCTGAGGGTTTTCATAGTGTATTACTCAATGTACGGTCACGTGGAGTTACTGGCCCGGGAAATAAAGAAAGGTGTGGATTCGATCGAAGGAGTGGAAGGCGTGTTGTACCGAGTGGCAGAGACGCTGCCGAAGGCGGTGCTAGAGATGATGAAGGCGCCTCCGAAGGACGATAACGTTCCGGTGATGACGGCGCAGAAATTGGCGGAGGCGGATGGGGTGATATTTGGGTTCCCGACGAGGTTCGGGAGCATGGCGGCGCAGATGAAGGCGTTTTTCGATTCGACGGGGCAGTTATGGAGGGAGCAGAAGCTGGCGGGAAAACCTGCTGGCTTCTTTGTGAGTACCGGCACACAGGGCGGTGGCCAAGAAACGACGGCGTAAGTAGCCCTTTCTTGTCGTTTAAGCTGCTGTGAACATAATTTATTATTTAAAATAATTGTTTATCTCTATAAAGTAACAATTAATCTTATAAATTCAAATCATTTGTATCCAAATAATACTACCCCGTCATAATTAGAAGACTTAGTTGACTTTCTTTGAAGAGATTAAAGAAGTTAAATAAGTTACTTAATCATTTCATATGTTGTGTATTTTTAAATTATATATTAGTTTATTAGTCAAATTAATTAGTTTGGAGAAAAAAATAAAAATACTCTAAAACAATTTAATTAGTATCCTTAATCTTTCCAAAAAATTCAACTATATCTTATAATTCCGGAAGGAGTAGTTGGTTTTTAATATATGGCAATTACTCACCAGTAGATGAAATTTTGTTGTAATTATATGTCAACTTAGAGATTATCCGTGATTGATTTCCAACTTTACCTTTAATTGATTCTTATTGGAAATAGAGAAAGGAGAAAGAGATGCAAATAATTTGTAAATGTAAGGAGGTGAGAAAATTTTAATAAGAGTAAACTTTTAAATATTTATAAATTTAAGACATATTCAATAACTTAATTGTCATCCCTTAAATACATAAAAATAAGTTACAATTGATTTATAATGATATACTCCCTTTGGGTCCTAATTATAAAACATAGTTGACTTTTTTGGAGAGATTAAGAAAGCTATTTAAATTACTTTAGAGTATTTTTATTTTTTTCTTCAAACTAATTAGTTTGACTAATAAATTAATATAAAATCTAAAAATACACAACATATGAAATGATTAAGTAACTTATTTAGTTTCCTTAATCCTTTAAAAAAATTAACTTTATCTTATAATTAAGATCGGAGGTAATATTACAATACGTAAAAAAAGAAGTTTATCCAATTGATTACTGGCTAAAGATACGACACAGACGCAAGCCCAGCGAGAGCATAGATTTAAATTTAGCAGCTAACATATGAACTTTGATAAAGGATACTCCCTCTGGTCCTAATTATAAGACATAGTTGATTTTTTTGAAGAAATTAAGGAAGCTAATTAAATTACTTTAGAGTACTTTTATTTTTATTTTTTTCTTCAAACTAATTAGTTTGACTAATAAATTAATATATAATCTAAGAATACACAACATATAAAATGATTAAGTAACTTATAGTAATTTGTAGATATATTTGTAATTGATCTTTCAGGCAATTTGATTGAGGTTCAAACATTGATTGATCAACTCCTATTGGACTCAACCCATTGATAATTGTCAACTTTTGTTTGGAAGAAAAAACTAAACATAATTGTTGTTGTAGGTGGACGGCAATCCCACAGTTAGTGCACCATGGGATGATATATGTTCCAGTGGGATATACGTTTGGAGGTGGAATGTTTGAAATGGAATCAATTAGAGGAGGGACTCCTTACGGTGCAGGGGTATTTGCTGGAGATGGAACCAGAACAGCTACTGATACAGAGCTTGCTCTTGCTGAGCATCAAGGCAAGCTTATGGCCACAACCGTCAAGAAATTGGCCCTCACTTCCTAAATTTGTTTGTAATATTCCAATCAATGTTTTTCTCAATGCGTGTGTTGAGATGTGATGTCAACTTATTGGTCTTTGTTGGGCTTTGGGGGGGGGGGGGGGGGAATTTGATGCACTTCATGTGAACATGTTCAGTTTGGGTTCACTGAGTTTTAGATTTGTTTTCAGCTTTGTCAGTCGTCAACAACAATTTTTTACCACTTACATATGCATATTTACTGCCATTAAATGTTTAGTTTCTGGGCTCAACCCATTCTTATCATCTTGATCTGAATGATAAGGTGTTGCTATGGAGCATCATTCAGCATTTTACATAGAAGAAACATTGTTAACCCTAAAAGTGAGAGTGGGGAAAAAATTGGAGAACCCCAAAAAAGACTGTTCCACCTTATATAATTCTGTAAGTATTGCATATAACCAAAGTTCACTGGGGTTCTCAAAGCTCACTCTACCAAAATTTCATATAACCAATAAGGAAAACTGAGAACTTGAATTTAGTTTTGTTTCAGTTACTGGGTCATCTCTGTTCATCTATATAAAGAACTGGGAGAAGTTAGTGTCATTGACTCTTAAAGAGCCTTCTACTTGAATATAGAGGCAAGCTAACGACTGGTTTATAAGCATGATTGTACTGATGAGTCTCTAATTGAAACCCAAGCTTGGTCATCCAAGCAGGTCTTTTGAATCTGTTTCTTCCATATGGATGACTCCTATATTTATCAACAAAGTTGCAGACTCATTTGCTAAGCAATGTACCAGAGAGATGTGCCTGCCCATCATCGTAAGAGTCTAATGGCAGGGATGATGTTTTATGTGTTGTCTTTCATACACACGGTATATCTTGGTCAAAAAAAGGACCCAAAAAAAACAGCCTCTTTACTATTTCTACAATTTATTTTTGAAAAAAATTTAAAAGCCTACCATTTGACATTTCTGTTAAAAAAAGCATGTAACAAAAAACTCTAGATAGATTATATATTGCTAACTAAGGCATACTGAACTAAATACCTCAATATTGATCAAAATTCCTCCCTGATAATGGTGTACGGCAAAGATCCTACATATGCATAACCTTATGAAAACAAAGTAAGAGAATTTAACAGTTATTTTCCTATTCGATTCGGATCAGTCCAACTTTAAGTGACTCTGAAAAATCGTTTATACAGAACCCAGAAAATAAAGCTGAAGATGAACCTATTTCAACCTAAAACGACAAACCCCTAAAAATGCCTATTTTATATTAAAGAAATAAAATTGTAGGAAATAGTGGGAAAATGTATGGTAAAAGTTACTAGTAAACGCCTTGAGATAATGAGATTCAAGCATTTATCAGCGAAACTACCAGTATCAGTTTGCGCCTCCGATGAATCAGAATAAGCACCGAAGAAACCAGCCTTCAAGCTTATCTGGGATTAAGAAGGCCAATCGAACACTTTCACAGAACGATGTAAAAGGGAGAAAAAAGATCTCATTGACAACAAGAACCAGAATTATTAGGTTTTAACACGAACCGTTCGAATCCAATCAGCAGCTTGGCTGCGCATTAGTACTGAGGGGTTTGCCTCTGTATATATATAGGGCACTGAGCGACATGGAGATCACTGGAAGCTAGAAAACCCTAATACTCGCTTTTGTATTAGGTCCTTGGAGTTAAGAATATTTCTCTTATTTCCCCACAAATTCTATCGTTGCAACATTTGATCCCCAGGAGCAGCAAGGCTGGACGCGCAGTTTTTTTTTAAAAAAAATGATAAATAAATGATAAATTGACAACTTGCCACGTGTTATTGATTCTTCTTTATGCCACAATCCAATTGAAGATTTAAAGAATGATCTAATTATAATTGAATAATTTCTTACAAACGGTTGTTGTAAATGGTTTTTTTATTAGGAACGTAAAGGCTTAGAGTGCATGTATTCTCCTCCTACAGAGAGAGTTCACTTACCATCTTAACCTAAAAGGAGGGATGTTTGGTTTGAGGGGATTGGAGGGGAGGGGAGGAGGATGGAGGGATTTTAACCCCCTCCCCTCGTTTGGCTGATGATATTTTTAAGGAGGGGAGGGGAAATTTTTTAAAATTTTCCCCTCCCTCCCCTCAAAAACATCACCCCCCAAATCAAACGGATTTGGAGGGATTATTAAAATATGTGTGTCAGTAGACTAAAATGCCCCTAAAATTTTTCTATTATTCCTAAAATTCCCTTATGCCCTTTTTAAGTCAATGCATCCCAGGACACAACGTTGCTTCTACCCTCCGACTCTCTTTTTTAACACTGATGCCTTCTTCAAGGACTTTGCCGAGGCCATGATCAGAATGAGCAAAATCAAACCTCTCACTAGAACCAAGGGCCAGATCAGAATCAATTGTAGAAAAGTCAATTAGAAATCACCCCGTGTCTTGTGTCTCCCGATCTGTTCAGTCATTCATCTTTCTATCCGCTATTATGTCTTGTAATTTGATGCGTCTTCCAACTATCAGGCCACCCAGTTTGTTTTTACGTGTACATCCTCATACCCTATCCTGCTGCCACTCGTTCCTGTTTACAAGTGATTACCAGAACCGGAACGCTGTGTAATAAGATCAGTTATTTTGTCATTGGCAGCATCTGAATATGAAATTTTTACCTCAAATGTTAAAAAATAATATTAGTATCCAGCCAGATGAGACATTATAATTTGCTATCGAGCTATGCATCCACAAAATCTTTGATGTCTTCACATAAGTTTCTGATGAATTATCTGCGTAAATCAAGACATTCGTGGCTGCATATTCAATAAAATCTTGTGGCATGGCATGCTGGAACTCGTCTTGTTTAGAAGCCACAGTGCAGCGATTTTGTGAAATTGGAAGATATAAAATACACTCTTCAGCGAAATATTAATTCAGATATGACTGCACTCGGAGTTAAGAAATCATAACCATGCGCAATTTGTTGTATCAGTGAATGAGTATGAGCATGCTTTTTAGAATAAAATTTTACAAAGAGGTGATATGCTCTGAAAAAAAGAACCAAAGGGGAGGGGGTGGGGGGAACTGGGAAGAACCAGAAGAACAAGGACATACCCACATCAAGCCCTTGGAAAAAAAATCACTTATAATGTAAGTAAAGTTGTATGTGTGAAGATAATTTTCCTCCCCTCCTCTTCTAAATTAAATAAGGTAACATTAAACCCCTCCTCCAATATAAGGGTAAAATTGTCAATGTTAAAAAAAAATTCCCTCCCCTCCCCTCCTAAACCAAACAAGGTATCATTAAAATCCTTCCCCTCCGCTTCCTTCTGATCAATCCAAACAAGGTAATATTAAAATCTCTTCCTTCCCATCCCTCCCCCTCCCCTCCATTAAAATCCTCCCCTTCCCCTCCCCTCCGTTGAACCAAACAGACCCTAAAAGGCTGTTGGTATTACAAACAGTTTTATGCCCTCCACTATCTTATTATATAAACAAACTTTTCTGCTAATAGATTTTGTTAAAAGTGTGGCCCAGATAAACTGAATAACATTTGTAATATTATGAACAAAATATTCACTCTTACAAGGCATTACATTTGATCCACTACTTATGCCGAAGAAAGTTGGCATAGATGGTAAGGGATTTGATTAAGTTCCAAAGAGATGTGTGTTTGATTCCCGCTGACGTCGCTGGGACTCTTTCGGTAGGCAATCTTATAAGTCACAATTAAGTGCTCAAAGAACCCGAGGTTGTGCCCTGACTTTGGTGAGGGATTGATGTCGAACCTCTCCAAAACTTTTTGTTTTATAAAAAAAAATAATAATAATTTGATCCACTACTTATATATTAACAAACCCTTTATCGAAAAAAATATATATTAACAAACCCATATAGTCAACATTGGGCCCAAGGCCCAATTACAAACATCCTAAGCCTACAAGTCATGCCCCACATCACCCCCTAAAGTTAGCAACCATGTACTCACACATTCTTTAAAAAGTAGGAATATCACCTAGAGAGAGGTAAATAGGTGATTTAAAAAAATTATTTCTTTTAGAAAATAAAGTTAATACACACCCAAGAAGAATAGACATAGAATTTATACTGGTTCGGTCTAACTCGTCGACCTACATCCAGTCCCCAATCACTTGGGTATTTCACTATCTCAATTGCTGATACAATCTCACAGCTAGTACTCGAAATGATCCTATCCAAGGATTCACTCTCCCTTACAAACTGTAGTTGTACACCCATTCTTAAGATTCCACAATCTCAAGATTTACAAAAAAAGAATTGAATAAGATAAATTCCTAATTGAGTGAATAAAATGAACACTGAAGTTCAGTAAATATCCAGAGATATTAAGAGTGATAAATGAAACAATTAAAAGTAACAACACATAATTGAATACACAGAGTTTCAGTAGGTGGCTGAATTGAATGCTTGAGCTTTTATACTCTTCGCCATTAATGTTATTGAGAGGAACTTGAATGTTACCATTGTGACTTATTTAAATTCCCATTAGGCACAGTTGTTCCTCGTTGAACCCAATCGACCGTTGCTTCATTAAATGAAATCACTCCTTTCATTAAATGTGTTGCCCGTTGATTATACTTGTGCATAGAGAGATAATCGGAATAAGTATGCCTGGAAAGAATGTTTTGCTCTGCTGCAATATTTCATTCTGATTGTTGCTCTGTTTTACTACTTCGCATTAAATGCTTCTGACACACTTTTGCTTTATAATGCTTTTTGATTAAAACTTCATCTTAATGCCTGAAATCACTAGCAACTAAGTTAAAAGCATCTTAAAAATGATTTTTAATAATCATGAAAAGCAACAGTTAAAGATTGATTTATTTGAAAGTTCACAGACAACGGCTCGCGATTCTCGTTCATGAGAACTCGAGTTTCTAACTATAGAACTCGAGTTTCAAACTCAAGTTTGTTTACAAGAATTTGAGTTCCTATGTTTTGTTTTCAAACGTCTCAGTTCTTTAAGGTAAAAACTCGAGTTGATATCACAAAAACTTGAGTTTTCAATTTAAACACAAATTGAATCCTTAAAGAACTTGAGTTTTTAAAAGATGAACTTAAGCTATGAACTTGAGTTCTTTACCAAGAATTTTAGTTATTAAACTTCAAATAAAACACAAGTTTTTTTCCAGAGATGAAGAACTCGAGTTTTATATCTAGAACTCAAGTTTCTTACTAAAAAACTCTAATTCTCAAAGTCTATTTGATGATTGAAGATTGGAACGAGTCTAAATTCGCGAACTTGAGTTCATCACTTATGAACTTGAGTTGATGGGCTATGAACTCAAGTTTAACAGTAGATGTAGTCGTTGTAAAAGCATTTCAAATCAAGAACTCGAGTTGATTAACCGAGAACTCGAGAACTCGAGTTCTCAACTTTATTGATTAAAGTCGATCTGATAAAGCTCTACAGAACTTAAGTTTTAAACCATGAACTCGAGTTTGTATTAAAACAACAATTGACAAGTGTTTAGTTATTATCAAAACTAAAAATGAGAACTAACATTCTTAACTTGCTCAAAATATAGAGAAAATCTCTATCAAGGCCCAATTTATAAAAATATTGTCAAAAAGGCCTAAAGAAAAGTCATATGTCAAAAAAAGCTCTAAGGTCTTTTCTGGTATTATTTCAGAAAAACATAGTTGTTAATAAATACTGATATAGTTGTTAATGGGTACTGATTTAGTTGTTAGCAAATAGTTGTTAACTGAACTAATGTAATTGTTAATGTTGTATTGATATGGTTGTTATTGTTTCTTAAAATAATACCAAAAAAGGCCTTTGAGATGTAACTTTTCTTTAAACCTTTTTTTACAATATTTCTGTAATATGGGCATTGAGGGGAATTTTCCCCACAATATATTGATGTTGCAGGCTCCTAGCACTACTAGAAAATTTAGATTTTGTGACGGAATAATTTCCGACACAAATTTTTGAATTTTTGTGACGGAAATAAAAAACTGTTGCAAATTTCGGGAATTTGCAACGGAAAAAAATTTTCGTCACAAAAAAATAAAAAAAATATATTTTTTTCAAAATTTAGCGACGGAATCCCTGTCCGTCGCAAGTTGGCGGACATTTTGTCCGCCAACTTGCCTCCCCCCTCCCCATTTTGACATCCCAACCACCCCCCACCCGGCGAACCACCCTCCCCCACTCCTGTCCCCCCTCCCGGCGGACCCCCCCAACAGCCCCCGTCCACGACCTCACCCCCACAGCCCCCCCTCCCCGTCGACCCCCACCCCCCTCCCCACAACCCCCACCCCCCAAGACCCCCAACTCCCACCCATGCCTCTGCCTCTCCTCCTTCTCGTTGGCTGGCGTTTCTCTTCTTCTTCTATTGACGTTTACTGTTCCTTTTTCGGCGACACTTTCCAGTAACCTTCATCCCTTATCTCTTTTCATTTTGTTATTCAATTTCATTTTTTGGAAAATAAAAGGCTATTGTTTGTATAAATTTCATTGCAATTCTCTTATCTTATATGTATAAAATTTTAAGTTTCTCATGTGATAATGTATAATAATTTTTGGAATTGATCTTACTCCTAGAAATAATTACAGCAGACATGAATTGATGAAAACTGATATTTAGATATAAGAAAATTAATTAGGAAGTTTACTATTTGATATTTGAAAGTAAAAAATATAAGAGAAAGATCTAACTCTACATTTAATTTTATAGTGATAAATATAAGCAAAAAAGTTAATGTTATGATTCATAATTTGCTTATTTATTTGGATTATGGTTATTGTTTGGATAAAATTCCATGACTTTTTTAGTTATTGGGTTTTCTTAATGTTTATTAATGAGATTGATGAATTTTTTTAATCTTTTATTGTATTGTTTTTTATGGTTAATTTTTTGTAATGAAAAAATTGTGTAACAAAATTATGATATTCTATTGGTTGGTTATGATACATAAATCTATAAATAGGAAGATGTTGAAATATGAAGAGTATAGTGTTGATAAATGATGTTTAAGATTAAGACACTTAAATTAATAATTGATGTAAAGTAGAAGCAGGAATGTGTGCCTTCAAAGAAGAAACAAATTTGTATGTTAAAAATTAGTAGAATTAGCTAGTTGATACAGAATATGTATTTCTATTAATATAGAATATATATTCTATTAATTATAATTTTTTATTTTATTTCAGAATTTCATATATATAATGTAGAATTCTAAAAATATAATTATAATATGAACGTCATATTTTAGATTTCTTTTTATTTTTTTTTATCTGTGAGAACATCCTCAACATGTTATAGTTATGCTTGGATAATTTGTGAATTTTTTAACATTTATTATTTAAATCTACAAAGTAATTTTTATTCTTTTAGATTAAACTTTGTTCAATTTTAATCAATTGACATTAAATTAGTTAAACTTTTTATAATTAGCTTGAATTGATCGTAAATAGCATTACCTCCATATTAAATTATTTATAACCAAATGCTTTAATTTAAAGGCAATTGGTTGACATGAGTGGCCAGTTGTATTGGCCACTTATTAATATTTGATTCATGTTGTTTTGTGGACTAGGGTATCTCCACGCTTTATATATTTGCGTAAGGTTAAATTGTAGAAGTATGGACGACCATCGTGATAGGAGTTAGATATTCATTCGTCTAACTCAGAAAAGAGAAACAACTCGAGCATTCCTAAACGGTTTGAAAGAGTTCATTCAATTTGCTTTGGCGCACTCACCTAATTCAAGTAGACACATCGTATGTCCCTATACCACATGCCGATGTTTCAAATTTCAAGAGTATAACTCGGTCAAAATCCATTTGTGTAAAAAAGGATTTATGAACAATTATGAATGAAGGGTATATCATGGCGAAGTCTGACAGACACTGAGTGGATATTATAGGAGCAGTAGTCATTGAGGCAACCTTAATAAATACGAACAGTTGGTGATGGATGCCGAGGACCATTGATTGGAAAATATTTTGATCCCTTTACTCATGTTGAACTATCATACACGCAAGAGGAGACCGATACGCATAATCAACCATGTTATATGGGAGAGGATCCTAATCCAGAAGCCATAAGTTCTACAAAATGCTTCAAGATGTGCAACGACCGTTATGGAAAGGTTGCGATCACATTGAAAGTAGTGAGCACTCATCGCTGTCGGCTACCTTAGCAACACTAAGTTTGAAGACTGATCACCATATGAGTGAGAGGAATTATAACGAAATGATGCAGATCATGAGAAAGATTGCTCCGAAAAACAATAATTTGCCGAAGGATTTATACCAAGCAAAAAGAAATGTTAAAGAGCTTGGGCTTAGTTGTGAAAAAATCTATTGTTGCCCTAATGGATGTATGTTGTACTATAAAGATGATGCTGAGCTAACCAAATGCAAATTCTGTGAACATAACAGATACAAACCTGTGACTAAAGAGAGGAAAACAAACTGTCAACCATTCAGCAAGATGTGGTACTTTCCTCTCGTGCCCAGGCTTCAGAGATTATATTCATCAGAGCAAACAACCGCTCACATGAGATGGCACCGGGAGCATCGCAGGGATGAAAAATTTGTGACGCATCCATCCGATATAGAAGCTTGGCTTAAATTTGACGAGGTCAACCCTTTGTTTGCATCGGATCCCCGTAATGTCCGTCTTGGTTTATGTTCGGATGGGTTTGCTCCTTTCAACCAGATGGGCAGGAGGTATTCATGTTGGCCAGTGATTGTGACTTCGTACAACCTCCCACCTTCCATGTATATGAGAAGAGAGTTCTTATTTCTCAACGCGTTAATCCCCGGGCCTTCAAACCCAAAAAAGAATGTAGATGTGTACCTCAGGCCTTTGATAGATGAGTTGAGGATGTTGTGGAGTGATGGGGTTCTCACGTACAACGTATCATTGAGCCAAAATGTTATCATGAGGGATGCCTTAATGTGGACGATAAATGATTTCCCTGCCTATGGGATGTTGAGTGGCTGGCAAACGTCGGGAAAGCTTGCATGTCCAGTCTGTCTTGAGCAGAACATGGGCTTTAGCTTGCAAAACAGTCGCAAGGTTTGTTGGTTTGACAAGAACCGGTAATTCCTACCCCCCGATCATTCGCTTAGAAGAAATAGAAAAGACTTTATATGGAATGCAATCGAACGGGCAAATCAACCTCGTCGATTAAGTGGTCAAGAAATATGGGACAAGGTTAGGCACATTGCAAGTGTTGAAGAGGAGGTTGCATTCAACGAACCTGAGGGATATGGGGTTGATCATCATTAGATGAAACAGAGCATCTTTTGGGAACTGACATATTGAAAAGATCACCTGTTGAGACACAACCTCGATGTCATGCATATTGAGAGGAATGTGTTCTGCAATATTTTGTACATCGTAATGGACACCAAAGGCTTGACGAAGGACACAATCTACGCAAGATAAGATATAGAAGCGATTTTCAGAAAACCTAACTTGCATTTGGTGGTGGATGCTAGGGGACGGACTTCTAAACCTCGAGCACCATACATACTCAACAAAGAGCCAAATTTTGAAATGTTAAAATGAGTTTCAAATCTGAAACTCCCGCATGGTTATGTATCAAATATGGCAAGATGTGTCAAAATAGATGAGGTGAAGATATCTGATATGAAGACTCATGATTGTCACGTTTTTTTCCAGAGATTGTTGTCGTGGGCCTTCAAAGCACTACCGAAGCATATATGGAGTGTTCTGACAGAATTTTCCATTTTCTTTAGAGAAATTTGTGCTTCTGAGCTGAATGTTGACAAGTTACGACAATTGAAGGAGAGCATGTCATTGACGCTATGCAAGTTAGAGATGATGTTTCCTCCGACCTTATTCGACTCAATGGAGCATTTGCCTGTTCACTTGGCCTATGAGGCAAGGGTTGGAGGTCCGCAACAATATAGGTGGATGTATCTATTTGAGAGGTAATATATATATATATATATATATATATATATATATATATATCTTTCTTGCTGTTATTATTTGACTCTCATGTTGGTAAAGTTATAAATACCCTGTGATTGTCCATTATAGGTTTTTACGCACTCTCAAGTATAAGATCAAAATCAAAGGTACGTTGAAGGATCTATCTTTGAAGCGTATCTAGTGGAAGAGGCCACAAAATTTGCGTCATACTATTATCCCTCTGAAAATATATCAAGATGGAGAAGGGTAGCTCGCAATGACGATGGAGGCAGTACAAGCGACCAGATATCTATATTTAATTTTCTAAGTCAGGTCGTGGGAAAACGTGAGAGGTCAACTCTGGAAGGAAGAGACAAGCGAGTGGCGGAGTGGTACATTATAAACAACTGTGAAGAGGCCACCCCGTACTTAACGTAAGACTTCTTGTACTTTTACTGTTACGGTTAGTATTAAAGTATATTAATGAGATTTTTTTGTTACAGCTTTTTCTCCAATTGGGTTCGATCCAAAAATCCATTAATATCGGATTCCGAACTTGAACAATTCAAGATTGTTGAGTTTCCTCAATGGTTCAAATACTTCTTCGTGCAAAATCCATCAACTCCCTGTGATATCGCGTGGAGTTTATCTTGCGGAGCTGTAATAGTTGTTACCCGGTGGCCGAAATATATAATTAATGGGTATCGTTTTGCAATAGTACAAGCGAACAAAAATACACTAAGTTGCAATTACGGCGTATGTTGTCAAGGTGGCCTTGTTGATGGAGTTGAGGCCGACTACTACGAGATGTTAATTGACATAATTCAGCTGGATTATAAGTGGGGCAAGTCCATGACTCTGTTTAAATGTGAGTGGTTTGATAACTCTCCTTGTGGGACAAAAGTTGACAAATATGGAAATATTGAGGTCCAGTGGTCGAGGAGGTACACGGTTGGTTATGACTCATTCATACTTGCTCAACAGGCAGAACAATTTTATTATACATCGTATTCAACATCCTGTCAAGGGTGGATGGGAGTTATCAGAACCAAAGCACGCAATATCATACCCAACTCGAAAGAGTTAGAATCAAATGACTCTATGAATGAACCGTTCCAATCTGATGTGGAACAGGTACAGCCCGTAATTGTTGTTGATGACAAAGTATCAAGAAATCTTTTTGACGAGGCGTATGGGGAGTAAGAACTGATTCCTATCCATATTGTCGATGAGGAATCAGACGATGAGGAGGAAGATAATTACTCTGATAGTGAGCCTGAATTTGATGATTATGAGACTGACGAGGAAGGGGAGCAAGGAGAGGTAGAGGAAACGAAATCTTCTGGTTGACTTGTGTTAGTCCGCTATTTATAACCGTATGTTCTATTAGATATAATCTATTACTTTGAGAGTGACATTGAAAGTGTTTCTTTTTGAAATTTTGACATAATGTTTGCGGGTGTTCCTAGATGGATCGTTCAGGAGGGCGTTCTGGCAGTGGTCGGAGTAGTGGTAGAGGCCGGGCTCGTCCTATCAGAGGTGGTAGGACGACGACATTGGACCAGTCTTATAGCAGAGGGTACAACTCTTCTCCAGAGCTTCCACCATTTCATCTATCGTCTTCATCAACCATTATCGACTCTATTATGGGAGGTGCAGGTATGCCTTTCAATCCCCTTGATCCACAGCAAGGGGCAGAGTAGGTATAGTTTACGATTTTTAATTGATTTACATCTTTTGTTTTATTTAAGCAACTATGTAGTAAAATGTTGTAATACATCACATTCTGTCTTTTAGCACACCGCGTCTACTCACAGTCAGTTCGGGGAAGCTAGTTCCTTCTCGGCCGCACCAGTGTGGGGAAATGTTGATCCTGAGACAGAATAGGTGAGGATTTGTCCTCGCGGCGATCTAGAGTAAGTCATGTAAAGTTATTGATAATGGTACGGGGTTTTTACTTTTATTTTGTATGCTAACATTTATGTCTTCTCCTCTGTATCAAGATTTGAGCCTTACAATCAGGTCACAGATTTCGTGTCGGGCCAAATATTCCGTAATTTCAATCATCCGTGAGCTAATTGGAAAGATATTCTTGAGAATCGTCAGGATGCTTGGTTCGAGGAGTTCTTGGTAAGTTTTGTAAATTATGGTTATTGATTTTGTTATGCAAGACTGATTGGATTCATCCTGAGGCTTTATAATTTAGGGTCACTTTAGGTGGTTGCCTGAGCATCGAGATACGTTGAAAAAAGCTTACAATCACAAAGCAAGCAGGTGGTTGTTTGATAGGTTTTATAAATTGCGACACGTTCTAGGCAAGACTGATTGGATTCATCCTGAGGTTTTAGATCAATTACTTCATAAATGGAATACCGATCCTAAATTTCAAGAGAAGAGTGAGAAAAATAAATCAAATAGGGCCCATATGGATGGACCATCTTATACTGGGGGCTCCATCCCATACAGCGAGCATCGACGAAAAATTGTGAGCACAGTCATTTTCTATTTCAGTATTTGATATTTTGTACTTTGAATTAATTAACTAGCGGTCATAATTTGTGATTGCAGGTAGCGTCTGGGGATGTTCCTGCAGAAGATGTTGAGTGGGCTACCTTTGAGCGGACCTATACCCAGGAGTCTACCAATGGTAGTGGGCGCCATTGGATCAACACCAGGTTGCAGCAATTTGCGATGAGATATTTATTACTTTTGTTATTTGTTTCAGGCAGCGACATATTTATTTCATTTCACGTGAGTCATCTGTGATCCTTTTTTTTCCTACAGGAAACCTATCAGAAGCTGACGCAGGAGAGAAACACCCAGAGTGAGGGCGAGTGCGCATCCTCTCAGTCCGATAATGAGAGTTTATTCATTCAAGCTGCAAGAGGATTTGACAAGAAAGGGAGACTCTTCGGGATGGGTGCCTCTGCGAGCCGGCTGAAGCCTACGCAACAGTCCTTACCGCGCAGTGAAGGTGCTGATCTAGGTAAACATAATAACATTGTTCTACATTGTTACGTTTCCATTCCCTCTTCCTTTTAAATGAAATTAGAGAAAAATAACTTACTCTACAATTTTTTTTTTTTCAGATGAGCTTAGGAGGGTGAAGGCGTTGTTGCATGCACAAGACGAGATGATATGACAACAACGAGAAGAGCAGCGACGGCAACGAGAAGAGCAGCAGCGAACAAATGACGTGGTGAGGCAGTTGCAGCTTATACTTCAGGCTAAGGGTATTTTGCCGGCACCTGGTGCTGATGACCCTCTTGGTGGTGGTGATGACCATCCTGGTGATGATGATGATGATCATGCTGCTTCTTTATAAATTATGTTTCAATATTTGTTGTTCACAACTTTAGAACATATATATTTTGACTTTGTTATTGTAAAGAATTTTGTATGATTTTTATTTTAAATTTTTGTTATATGCACAATTGATCTTGAAATTTATTTACTTTTTAAGGAATTTTATAATTTTTATGCAATTTTCTACTTTTTTTTATAAATATTTTCTACGTTTTTTTAATTTAACTTTTTTATTAACTTTATTTTTTAAGATTTTAATTTTTTTTAAATTTTTTTTATAATTTGTGGCAAAATGAGTTTCGTCACAATTGTGACGAAACTCATTCCGTCACAATTGCGACGGAATGTGTTCCGTTGCAAATTGCGATGGAAATTCAAATTTCTATTGCAATTGCGATGCGTTTTTTGTGACAGACTAATTCCTCGCAATTTCATTTTGCGACGGAATTTTTCGGTCGCAAAAAATGAATTTTTTTGTAGTGTAGTCCTTTGGTAAGTACATTTGCTAACTGTTTGAGGATCTTACATGTTCAAATACAATGGTGGAACTAGAGAATATTTTTAGCGTAAGCCAAAAAATAAATATATTGAACTATTTACTAAATAATATCGCATAATATTAAAAATATTAATAAATAATAACCAACAATTATAAATCAAAACAAAATATAAGATTATAACATTTTCAGTAGGTATCTCAAATAAGAATTTTACTTTCCTCTTACATCAGGGAGTAATAAAGCAAACATTATCCTAAAGATATCACAAACTCAATCATAATAATAATATGTATAATGAAATTTAATAAAATTAACACTTAAATACGCATTCCACCTACCTTAAAACAAAATAATTGGAGAAAATAAAATAAATATAATATGAACCCAAAAAAATATTTTTAAAAAACATAAAGATCTGATTAAATTTCAACTAAGAAAATAACATATTATAATCTATTTTTTTTAAAGAGATTTTCTTTATAAAATCATAAGACAACCAAATAATAAATTCAAACTGATTAAAAGTAGTCATTAATCATCCTCTACATATATATAGTCGTCTATTATAAAAACTCAAAACTCTCCCTAAATCATAATCCAAAAATTTTCACTAATCAATACAATTTACCCTCATTAGAAAGAGTAAAATACGCAGGATAGAATACTTAGTTGGGGCCAAATTAGTGGCCAAAATAAAATATTATACACACACACATAAGATAAGAGAAAGACAATTGGGGCCAAGGCCCCAGCTGGCCACAATGTGGCTCCACCACTGTTCAAACACAAATAAGCTTGGCTAGCAATTTCTCACGAATGAAGTAATGATTGATTCCTATGTGCTTCGTCCATTCATGGAAACGCAAGGTTTGTGGTTATAAGAATTGTCGTATTGCTGTTACAAAACAATTTTACAGGTTTAAGTGCATGTTTGGAAAACAATAAACCTATAGTTTCATGAGCTTTTTTCTGTAACTTAGAACAAAACTCCTTTCATATTCCTACCTTGTAGATCGTAAAAAATATTCTCTAAAAGTTAATTTAAACATATATAACATTATATACACGAAACTCTTTCATAAGATTAACAACCCAAGTTAACTCAAAAATTGTCATTTGCAAAGCTCTATGCTCGGCTTGGAGTAAAGTGATGAAGACAACGTTTTGTTTCTTGGACTTTTCGGCCGATTAATGAACCTCACAATCTGACCATGAACCTGGAGATTGGTCTTCTCGTATGTATTTGCACATCCGGCATGGTCTGAATCACAATAGAACTCCATGCTCATCGTACTTCTAGAAGATGGGAAAACTCCACAACCTAGCAATTCTTTAGATTACTCACCAACCTTAATGCAGCTTTCATGAGATTCCTTCAGCATTTTCATACAATGACGTAACACTTGCACAGTGAACGAAATATCAAGCCTTGTCAAAGTTAAATACAATAACTTGTCCACAAGTCTCTTATACGGTCTAGGATCATGAAGGAAATGATCACCATCCTCAACAGTAAGCTTGAGATTTTGCTCAAAAGGAGTAACAGCCTCTTCTATGTTAGCCTCATCCAAATCTGCTTGATAAATAAGTTCAGTGGCATACTTCCTTTGATTAACCCTAAGAAATATTTTACGGGACCTAGATCTTATTATCTCGATTAACCCTTTTTCACTCACAATTTCTCAAATGCGCCTCACTTAAAAATTTATATCAGAATAAATTGTATTGTAACATGCTAACGTACAGTTCATGCATAATTTGTTCATAAAAGTGTATTTTGCAAACACTTTATTCCTAATTAATCCTCTCTTAACATTTATTCATAGTCTTATTACAGGTTTTCATGTATTATATATCGATATTAACGTGTTGATCACATACAATTGATATTAACTTTTCTTTAACATTTGGATTCGTAAATGAACGTTCGTGGAAAATTTCATGATTGAAAAAACCCGAGATTACACCTGCACAGTATGAGGTATAGAAATTTTTACCAGAAGTGGGTATAGAAATTTGAAAAAGAATATGGAGTATTATCTTATATATTTTATGGGAAAAAATTATCTTATAGTATATTTTATTTTTGTCACAACACACCTATTCATTGATGGAGAACTCGAACTACCAACAAATTATTAGTTAAAGTAATAAGGGATCTTGCTCTATAAGAAGGAGAAACAAATTTAAATATGGGGAAGTACACTTATTAGGAGAGTTGAGAATTATTTGCCCTCTAAGCCTGGGCAAATCCTTGATCAAATTAAAAGAGAGAGGACTTAAACTTACAACTTTTGTTTAATATTTTTTTAAAGAGGAGCTTAATGTAAAGGCCAAATCATTTTTTCTCAAGCGAAAACTTGTGAGTTGGTAAGGGATTGACTCATAATAAAAAAGTTACAAGTTCGGATCTCACCGAGATAAAGATCTAGTTGGTAGATGATTTGTGAGCGCTCTGGGCCTTGTTTGTTAGACAGAACTAAGGCCAGGGAAAGAGACTTAACAGTTGACACAATTCCCCCTAATTAGACACGTTTGGCACGCATGTCTTCTTATAAGATGAGTTTCCGTCTTGTCCAAAGTTTTCTTAAACGTGGGAACCTTCATTTCATTCGAAAGTGGAGGGAAAGCTGAAATGTTCCTGAGAGGGTGAAATATTGGGACAAAAAGGCCCCTTTAAAAAATCAAATCTGTTTAAAATCATGAGCTACTGAGGACCTTGACGAGGACACATTGAAGAAGGTTGGAATGACAATTGCAGTTGGAGAATGAGAAGTTGAACCTAGGCGAAACTGAAGCTGAAATTGAGGTAAGTGGCAATGGGTATGCATTGATATCTGATTTACCGTTTTTTGTATAAAGCTTGCTAATGCCTTGTTGCTTTCAATTGGGTACAAATGACAAAAAATGCGTTGGGAAACAATAAGGGTGACCTTTTTTAAGGGGTGTTTGTGAGGGTATTTTTGTGGGTTCTATCATGGTGAATTTGGAGATGTAGTGACACAAGTAGTGGAAATAGGTGATGAAAAATGTTGTTTGTTCCTATACATTGTGTTGTGCTTTTTTATTAAAAATTTTGCTATATATACTATTTCTCACAAAGTTCTATCATATAATATTTCTTTATTAGTTACTGTTATGCATTTATAGTTGTATTGTTTTAGTAAAAAAAAAAATTATTTGTTTTACTGTCATATTGTTGTTCCTGTAATGTTTTAATAAGAATTGATGCATAAGTTTGGTTACTATCAAATTTTTCATTCAAACGGGTTCTCATTTAGCGCCTTACGTTCGAACGTATTCATTGAAAAGTCTATGCGGTTGACACACATAGCGTTTGTGCATTCTATTTATGTGCCTGTGCATTCTATTGTTTCTATTTATTGTTATGCCGCATTTAAGAATATCAATTTGCATTTTTGTTATTGCTTTCCTTCTTATGAAATATTTGAGAAGGCCAAATTACATTATTCTAATTGTTTTTTCATACCTTGCGTTGAATAAAAATTAATAAATATGGTTTCAATCTGTGTATATGTGGCATTTCTGTGCATGATATTTGTTCACTTATATTGCCCTTTTCTCAAACAAAGATACTGATATGCAAATTGTAAATCTATGGATGTGTTCTTCTTCAATTTCAATTTCATATCTCATTGATGTCTACTTCAATTTTACATTTCAACCATCACGTGATTTGGTTTAGGGTTCGTTTATGTCCCACTATTCTGACAAATAAGTCAGTAATCATATACATATTTTCTTTTTTTATTTTAGGAGCATTGTGGGAATTTCATTTAACCTTTCAACTTAATTAATACCCAATTCTTCATACCAAAAATTTTATTTTCCATCAATTTAAGTTTCATTCCTTAATATACCAAACAATTCACATTTTTAAGTTCCTTCTTAATCTTCATTTTTTTTTCCTTTTCACTTCCATTCCTTTCCTTTTCTTCCTCAAATTTTCTCTATACCAAACAGGGTTTTTGAGTTTTGGGGCATACCCCAACACAAGTGAGCCATACACCCAAACTCATCTAAAATTTAATTTATCTAAAAAAACATCGTATATTGAGCTATGAGATCATCTAAACGCAGAGTCCCATCCTTTTAAATAGTAACGTAAAAGAAACAAGGCACAATATATCATATTTAAATGAAGGGGTTTAGAAATGGTGGGACCCACTTACATATATATATATGTGTGTGTGTGGGGGGTCTTAACATTTCATATGTGTGTAACATTAGAAAATACTTCTCCTATACAACATGAGAAATGTTTTTCCCTTAAATGAAATCTTTTGCTCAAAAAATGAAGTCTATTGATATATCACAATTAAACTTGGGGGCAGAAAAGCAATATAACATAGACCAAAGTATCCAGACAAAATCTTAACAAAGGGGACTTGCTGCTACTTACACGTCACGTTCATAACAATAAACACTACTCGCTTAACAACAACAAACTTTTATTATTTTCACCAATGAACACGTTAGTGAAGTTGTACACACTTGCAGCTGATTTTGAAAGATCTCAAAACCAAACAGATCCAATAATCCAAACCTTGAACAGATTAAGAAGAAAACAACAATTAAAGTGGATCATAATTAACAACGCCAACTAGAGTCCACGATCTGGCACAGAGCAGGGAGAGCCATGGCTTGTTTAGGATCAACGTGATAGAAGTAGAGGAGAGTCTTTGAGTTCTTGAGACGGCAGAGGCATTTACGGTTGTCCGCCGAAAGGGCCGACAGGGCAGAGCAGCAATTATCGGACGGCGGCATCTGAGGCACCTGGCCGCTCACCGACGGCCGGCAGTCCATCAACCCTTGCGCACTCATCCCACACAAAACGCCTTCATCATCGTCACCTCTCACCTTTAAGGCTTCTGATGACCCTATAATGACCACCACCATGGCCAAAAACAGCCCCACCACCACAAGCTTCTTGTTCAATCGTGCCATCTCTAGCTAGCTCTGTATTTTTCAGGCTCTGTTTAGTTACCCAGACTTGAGTGTGACAATAGTGAAGGACTGTTTGGTTTATATAGTATCAATGTAGGGGGACTGTGTCTCTTTCTAATGGGAAATGAGAAATAAAATATGAGGTGGTGGGTTTTAGTTTTAGTGGATTCATGCTCATTAGGCTAAACCGTGAACTTTGACTTCTAGAAATTTGGGATTGTTTATCCCCCAATTAAAAAGCAGCATTATTGCATTTCACCTCCCCACTTTAATATAATTAATATTTATCTAATTTGATTATATTAAGAAAGTTAGTTAAATTAGTTAATATCTCATGTATTTTTTAAAACACTACAGTAATTTTTTTAATTATCTCTTTTTATTTTTTATTGATTATTGTTGAGAGGGCATCAATATAAATAAATCAAGAAAATATTAACAAATATAAAAATTATATTTTATATTTGAGATCAATATTACTCCACAATCCACAATCGTATGCTATATTAAGGACATGGGAGGTATTGTATAGACATATATTTTTTTTCCTCGAGATATAGACATATTTTCACTCATGCCCTGGGCACCATAAAGTCACTAGATTTTTTTTTTTAACACTATAAAGTCACTAGATCAATATTCAATATTTATGGGGAGCTTGATTACACTTAATTTATTTAAGTGAGGCGTGATGAGTTTAATTATCACGTAAAAAGTTTTTTCTTAAGAAAAAGAAAAATTTATAGTTATGATGTTTTCCAAACAACTACTACTTTAGTTTTAGTAAATAGTTTAAAATTGTCTTAATGAATCAACCTGGTATATTATAAGTTACTTTTAACTACAATTTTATAAGGGTTAAGAAAATTAGTTTGTATGTTAGAATGGTAAAAAAAAAAAAAATACTACTTCCATGGTTTTTAACGTGAGACGTAATTAACCAATGTGATTAAATTAAGGAAGTTATTTTAGTTCAAAAATATAACATGTTTTTTTTTATATAAAATACTATAATCATCATATTCCTTAATTTCTTCCATCTCTCTCCTACTTCATTTTTGTTAAGGGAATATCAATAGAATTAATTTAAGATAAAATTGATAAATATGTTAAATAAATCTTACATTCACAACTAATACCAACTCTCCTACTATGTCATAATTAAGAATTGGAGGGGTATTACTTTCCAGGGTTATCTTCAACTAAAACCAATGTACTCGTAATTACTTTTTATTTCTTTCTTATATAGCTTCTATTTAATAACAATACACTATTCATGAGAGTATCTGTGGAATAGAAGAATCAAATGCCATTACCTTCTTAGAAAACTGACTTAATGCCTGTTTAGAGTTATTTATTGTAAGCATATTTATACAAGTTACTACAAAAATTCCTCTCATAAATTAAAACCAGGTACTCTTAATTACTTTTAACTTCTTTCTTATATATATAGCTTCTCTTTACAATACAATTCATGAGAATATTTGTCGAAGAGAAGAACCCAATGCTATTTTTTTTACTTCTTAGAAAATTGACTTAACATGTTTGCTTAAAACTGTTTATCATAAATATGCTTATGCAAGTTGCTACATAATTCCTCTAATGTACGTAAGTAAAAGACAATTAAAAAGTTACTTTTTAAAAGCTCCCATCATTATTACGAACAAACTTTTTATATTCTCTGGGACATTATAAACTTTCTAAATGTATGATATAAAGGACAGAAGTTACATATAAAAGTGTATCCGTATGGATCATCACTTAAAAAAGACATATATATGCAGAGAAGCTTCATTCACAAACGCATCTGTCGTCCTCAATGGGCCATAGCATCACGGGCGAGGTTAGGAGCTGTGAAAGCATGTGAATTAGAGGCAATATTATGGGGTTTTGGTTTGTCTTATGTGTCTACCAATTTCTACAATAATATTGTGGAAATAAATTATAATAATTAAAAGCATGTGAACTGTTAATCTGTGGATTCCCACGATAATGCTTCAGAAAAGAACACTCCTGCTGGTGCTGGAATTGAATCATGACAAAAATTTAGCCTCTGTAGTGAAGCCTAACATCATCACCAACGAGGTGTTTGATTCCATATTTCCTGCCAGAGGATGATGACAGTACATTATCCAGCATTTTTTTGTTTTACTTTTCATGCTATGCAGGTAGCTTCAGGAGATATATAGAACTGTATATATATTGCAATAGTTTCTTATATCGTCAGTGATTACCTCAAATAAGGATTTCAGGCACAAGATCAAAATCTAAAACATGATTATTCAAATTAACCGAATAATCCAAACCACGAACAAAAGGAGTATCGAAATTCTGTTTATTTTTTAGAGGTGAAAAATTAAATTATATGGTTAGTTTATTTTTTCAGAGGGAAAAATAGACAAAAATAGGTCAACCATGAATTAAAAAAAAATGGAAATTCTGTTTTTTTAGAGGTGAAAAAAGTTATATAGTTAGTGTATCTTTTCAGAGGGAAAAGTAAACAAAAAATAAATAAATAAAAATCTAAAACATGATTATTCAAATTAACCGAATAATCCAAACCACGAAATAAAAATCTAAAACATGATTATTCAAATTAACCGAATAATCCAAACCACGAACAAAAGGAGTATTGAAATTCTGTTTATTTTTTAGAGGTGAAAAATTAAATTATATGGTTAGTTTATTTTTTCAGAGGGAAAAATAAACAAAAATAGGTCAGCCATGAATTAAAAAAAAATGGAAATTCTGTTTTTTTAGAGGTGAAAAAAGTTATATAGTTAGTGTATCTTTTCAGAGGGAAAAGTAAACAAAAAATAAATAAAAAAAAATGGAAATTCTGTTTTTTTAGAGGTGAAAAAAGTTATATAGTTAGTGTATCTTTTCAGAGGGAAAAGTAAACAAAAAATAAATAAATAAAAAATAGTCATATTGTTGAGAGTGGGATTTGAACCCACGCCCTTTCGGACCAGAACCTTAATCTGGCGCCTTAGACCAACTCGGCCATCTCAACGTTGACGGAAAAGTTACTCAGCATAATGGAATATAATCAATTTACATTGCAGCTTCTCCGAGAAGTTTTGAATCTTGATGGTTTCGGCTAACGTGTTTTGGCGCCAATCTCAAGAGACTATCCCGAATTTAAATCGCTCCCCGCCCCTCTACGGAGAAATCAGCCCGAACGCAAAATAATGGAAGATGACGACGAAGTCGTCTCGTGCTCTTCCGGTTCCGATGACGACAACGAGATCTTTTCCGATGAAAGTGAAGATACCCTCGGTAAGGATGATCGGTCAGAGGCCGACGTTTATTCTCTATCCGATGACGAGAGGAAATCGAAGAATATCGATGCTCTTGTGAGGTATTTAACCTTATATTTTAATAATTGAATCTCATTTCAGCATTTGGTTTGTGCATTGTTAACTGTTAGAGACAAGTGGTTTCATCTTTTACTCGATCTTTTTGATCGTGTTATCTATTGGAACATTATTTCGGAGGTATTAACATTTGGGAGATTTAATCAGTATTGTCCTACTTGGCTTGTCTTTTTAAGTTCATCGCACTCATATTTTCACCGGTGTTTGATTTACTAGAGGCAACCTTGTCGTGAAGACACAATCGCTGCTTCCACGAGTTCTTTCTGTAACACAAGGAGCAGCTGTTTGTAGAAAGCCCTTTAAACCTCCCAGCTCCGATGGCTACAATAATGGAAATGAAGAGCTTACACGTCGCCTTTGTGCCCGAAAAAGGTTTGTCCCGTGGGGCTCTACCAGACCGGTGTTGGTGGCAATTACAAACCGGTTAAGTTCACCAATAAGCGTCGAAGAGGATGTCGCCGAAGAGGAAGTTTCTTTGCCACCTGGGATTGAACCTCTAGTGTTGTGGCAGCCTGAAGGCTTTGAGGAGGAGGGCCGTAATTTGACTCCAATAGCAGTGGACCCGTTGCTTGTTCGTTTCCTTAGACCACACCAGAGGTGCTTCTTCCCATGTTAATTTTGCATTTTGGTTTTATTTATTGCACTATTGGATACCTAATTATTAGCGTACTTCATTGAGGCTTGTACTTGGTATCAGCTCACGTCTTTATAATTTCCCCGTTCTTGAGAGTCAGTGTAGTTTGAATTTTGGAAGTTCAGCACATATTGAAACATGTTCCTTGATGCATCTATAGCGTATCTACTGATTATGTTTTTATTTTTTTGGTTCTCGGAGCTTAACTAGTGAAACTGAACATCTTGTTAATACTTTTGATGCAGAGAAGGAGTTCAGTTTATGTTTGAATGTGTTTCAGGGCTACTTAGCACCGCAAATATTCACGGGTGCATCCTGGCAGATGATATGGGGCAAGTTTATCTCGTCTTTATTTTGATGCCTTATGGCATTATATCAATATATTGTTCATTCTCCCCAGCATCTTTCTTTACAAGTCTACTTTTGATACTGCATGCAGTTTGGGAAAGACTTTGCAGTCAATCACACTTTTGTATACACTTCTTTGTCAAGGGTTTGATGGAAAGCCAATGGTTAGAAAAGCCATCATTGTGACCCCTACCAGCCTTGTAAGTAATTGGGAAGCTGAAATTAAGAAGTGGGTTGGAGAAAGAGTTCGTCTTGTTGCTATGTGTGAAAGTACAAGAGATGATGTCATTTCTGGAATTGACAATTTTATAAGTCCCCACAGCTCTCTACAGGTAAAATTTGCAACTGGCCTTCCTCTTGCTTCTAAAGCTCGAGACGTTGAATTTTCTATGCACTAAATAAGTGTTTCCCTACTTGCAGGTGCTGATAGTATCATATGAGACTTTCCGAATGCATTCATCAAAATTTGGCCATAGTGACTCTTGCGATCTACTCATATGTGATGAGGCTCACAGGCTTAAAAATGATCAGACAATTACAAACCGGGTACTATAGAAGCCCTCCCGTCTAAATGTTCTTTATAGTCTTAATGATGAGCAAGGTAGATTGCTATTACTTGACTGCCCTGTTTCTGAGTATTAAAGTTACCTTCCATATAGGCATTGGCTGCTCTCTCATGCAGACGTAGAGTGTTGCTTTCAGGAACTCCTTTGCAGGTGAGATTTGTCCTCGATCATCTATAAGCATTACGAGTTATAACTCTAACTTTTTACTTTTTTTTTAAAGAAAATAATTTTTTATGCAATCTGCAGAATGACCTAGAGGAATTCTTTGCCATGGTTAACTTCACTAATCCTGGAATATTAGGTGACATTACACATTTTCGCCGGTACTTTGAGGTAAGTAATTGACTGTTTTATATTTTTTCTTACATACACAAAATAACAAAGCTTCGATTAGAATATGCATATACTCAAAGAAATGGTGTTATTTAGTTGCAACACTTCTATCTGTTAATATCAGGGAACATTTTATAGACACAGATACAATGAATAGAACAAACTAATGCCTCTTGCACTTCCTGAGGAAATTTGAAGAGGATTCTCTCCTCATCTTTTTTCTCATTTTCTCTCATTAGCCCATTTGGGCCATTGATTGGGAAGGAGAAAGAAAGGTTAAAGTAGTATAGTGATTGATTGGACGGATATGATTTAGAGATTATGAGAGATAATGAGAAAAGGATTATGAAAGAAACCCAACCCGAGGAAATTCTGGTGCAGGAATAGTTGTTTTCTTTTTTGTTGGTGTCAATAGGAGTACTTCTTTTTCTCCCTTTTTTTCTCGTATTTCTGATTTTGACTACACTCTCCCTGAACCATGAAGGGACCAATTATTTGTGGAAGAGAACCTACAGCCTCTTCAGATGAGAAGAAGCTAGGCGCTGACCGCTCTGCAGATTTAAGTGCGAAAGTTAATCAGGTAAATTGTAATGTTTTTTTTTGGATATGCATGCCAATTATATGCCCATTGTCTCATTTTGGAGAGTTCTACTGTTATTCATCATTTGGCTTTGAAGTTGTAGTTCTTAAACGCCTGATGAAATATAACCAAAATATGGTATGATTTTGAATTGATAGTTAGATGATAGCCAAGTCCAACTAGCACCTTTGTCTTCTGAGAAAATTCACTTTTATTTTCTTGAAAATTGACTAGCCAATATGTTTTGCAGTTTATATTGAGAAGGACTAATGCATTGTTGTCAAATCACTTGCCGCCAAAGGTATTGTACCTTACTACCTTTATGTGACAAACTTTCTGTATATGGATGAACTTTTGCATCACATATTCTGTTGCTTAATATTTATTTGTAAGCACATTATCATTGCTCCCCTCAAACTCCAAATTAGCATTCTTGGCAAGTGGACGTTTCTCCTTCCTTGCATTGAAATAAATGACTTGTGCTCTTTGAATGTTTTCTTGCTATTGTATTAGATGTGAAAGTGTTGGTTGACAAGCATAAGTCGAAATAAAGATGTTTTCAAATGTGATGAAAATATGAAATATGGAACATTTGGCAATTTTTACCAATCTAGAGTTTCACCTTGATCAATGAAATATTTAAAGCTTTAAACATATTCTTTGTTATATATGTAATGAAGGGGACACTTGCCCTGGAATGGATGAAAATCCCATGCCTTGGTCATTGGTGATTAGTTATTGAGTTATTGCACCACATATTCATTCTTTCATCTTATATGCAAGGGCTGTTGTTTTCTCCCTCCAGATAGTTGAAGTTGTTTGCTGCAAGTTAACGCAACTCCAGTCAGACCTATATAAATACTTTATACAATCCAAAAATGTAAGCTCTGTCATGATTTGGCGAACAAGTACTTTTCATAAGATTGTTAGGCTATTGGATATGGAGGAATACAGGACTTTTCAACCAGAAATGATAAATTACGTTTCAAATACAGGTCAAACGCGCAATTGTTGAAGACGTTAGGCAATCGAAGATTTTAGCCTACATAACAGTTCTTAAAAAGTTGTGCAACCATCCAAAGGTATGACAAATTCGGATTCCTTCTTTTTATGGTTGATTCTGTCGATAGAAGTGGGTGAAATTCATTGCTGAGAGCTGTAATTTTTTGTCTGAGATTTTTGTTATGGGACAATTTAACTTTTTGTTATTGTCTCCTGGGAATTCTGTGATCTTATATAGCTTATTATTCATTTCCGTCTTCCCCGTTCATGGTTTTTAAAGTCTCAGACGTATTTCACCCTTATAAAAAATCTCATGTCTTCCAGCTTATATATGATACTATCCGAAGTGGAAGTCCAGGAACTTCGGGTTTTGAGGACTGCATTCGGTTCTTCCCCCCAGAGATGTTATCAGGAAGGTAGATGTTTTTAACTTATGTTTCATCGACACATTTGCTGTTTGAGTTTAATCATTCTTGGGGCTTTTCTCTTTAGGTCTGGTTCATGGACTGGAGGGGATGGGGCTTGGATTGAGTTGTCTGGAAAAATGCATGTCTTAGCAAGATTCCTTGCCCAGATACGGCAAAGGACCAATGACCGCATTGTCCTTGTCTCAAACTACACACAGGTACGCTTTCCCCGTCTCCCAAAATAAAAAGTGAAAACCTTGCATTCTCTTACTTAAGATAGTGTTTCTAGCTTCCGATTCCAATGTCAATAGTAGGACAAGGTCATATCAGTATCCTTTATCGGATGAGACAATTTTACTGGACTGCCATAAACCACACAGGAACTGGTTCTGTAGGTTGATTCAGGCTTCATATGACATTTGGTGGACCATATTTCTCTCGAGGCTGATGTTGAGTAGAGTTTTTACTTTGGGCAATGTTGCTTGTGAGAAAAGATAATTTATATATCGAGTAAAATTTCATGGCCCTTCTTTGAAGCATAGAACTAGTTGACAGGTTCCTCTTGTTTTATATCAGCCGGAGGTTCCTATTCATGGACAAACCAGCCAAGCACACTCTATTTGCAGTCAGTATTCATATGCTGTTCAGATAATATTTATTTTCTTCATGGTCGAATTTATATTCCATGAAGTGTCTACGTTGTTAATCTTGTTTAAAATGCCCTTTGATGCGGCCGCTCTTGTGAGTCCCAACTCCCAATGACGATGAGCGGAGTTTAACCTACAGATAGTTGTTCACAGAATTCATTTGCATCTTATCTCGTTGCAATATCACTATATCTTTCTTTTTTCCAATTTATTTCCCCAATAACTTTTTGTTTGCTGTACCAATCTATCGCCGGGGACAGACTCTGGATCTTTTTGCTCAATTGTGTCGGGAACGAAGGTACCCGTTCTTGAGGCTTGATGGTGCAACTTCAATCAGTAAAAGGCAGAAGTTAGTAAACCGCTTCAATGACCAATCTAAGGTAAATCGCTTAGGAACTGATAGACGAGTTACCTAGTTTGTTTTAGCTTTTTTTTTTTTTTGAAACAATCATTGTATGTGATATTCATGACAACCTCAGACTCACATATATATCTCAAAATATGGGCTTATTAATTGGTACACCTGATATAAATTTCAAATATTGCAGGACGAATTCGCTTTTCTTTTGAGCAGCAAGGCTGGTGGCTGTGGCCTCAATTTAATTGGAGGAAATCGATTGGTCTTGTTCGATCCTGATTGGAATCCTGCAAACGACAAACAAGTGATCCCCAATCCATGCGTTATGATTATTCCTAAACCTATGTGTACTTGTATCACTTCACATTTCAATTTTGCCTTGCCCATGATCAGGCTGCAGCAAGAGTTTGGAGGGACGGGCAGAAGAAAAGAGTGTACATTTATAGATTTTTGAGTGCGGGGACAATAGAGGAAAAGGTTTATATCATTGTGATAATTCAGTGGAGATAAATGCCTTTATCGTGATTTCGAATTTTGATTCATTTTACTCTACCGTAGGTCTACCAGCGTCAGATGTCAAAAGAAGGGCTACAAAAGGTCATTCAGAAGGAGCAAACAGATAACCTTGAGACACTGGTAGAAATTTCTGCTTCGACGACGTTTTCTTCTTGAAAAAGCTCATTACATTTACACCTGTACACTAATGTTCTCAGTCTATAATTTTCAGGGCAACTTTTCAACAGAGGTCCTTCGCGATCTGTTCTCATTTCATGAAAGTGTCAAGTAATTCATTCCATTTGTTTTCCTCACGTAATTTAAATTTAATTATCAAGCTGAATCTGATGTACTTCCCTGCTCTATGCATTGTGAGTGGAATTCATATTAGTGAAGCTGAAGCGATTCATATGTAATAGTAGAATAGACAGGAAAGAGGATAACCAATAATAGTTAATAATAGGATGGGGATTTAATGAAAAGAAACGACATTGCACACTCCTCCATAAGAAGAAACAGTGGGCTTTACTTCATCCTTACTCTTTTCTTTCATGTCTTTAGGTCAGAGATTCATGAAAGGATGCATTGCACTCGGTGCCAGACAAATGATGATGGGCCTCAGAGCGAAGATGGGAAATATGCAGCTCATTCAACAGTAAGTAACGGTGAATCTGATGAGGAAACCTCTGATGATATAGGTGGATTTGCCAAACTTGCAGGCTGTATACACAAGTTAAAGAAATCAGAAAAGCAGGTTAGTCATGTAAATTGTTGGAGAACACCATGGTTTTCCGCACATAACAGTTTTTAATTCTACTAGACTTCTTTTTGTGTGCCTTAAGTTCCACTAAAAATATCTGTATCCCGACTTCCTCAAGGGGATTCTACGGTACATCGACCAACTGGATAAACTGCATTATATATCTAACACTCGATTCAAGGAGATACTGAATTAATATGAGTGCCTAATCTTAGATTAAATCTTTTCAGGTAGGGACCCCCTTGGAAGAAGATTTAGGTAGCTGGGGCCATCATTTCTTTCCAACAACTGTACCGGACGCTATTCTTCAGGCTTCAGCCGGAGATGAGGTGTACTATAGCAATTTGATCATATTTCTTTCAACTTTTTTTCTTATCATTGTTAAACTCAATAGTTAAATCACCCCAAGACACATTAATCAGATGATCCATGGCTCTCTAATTCGTATTCTGTATACTGGATCCTAAATTAGAAAACATGACAAGAAACTCAACTAGTTTCAATCATATAATTCATTAAACGCAGTGGCTTTCTTACGGTTCTGAGACTGAAATTTTTTTCATTTGATATATCATGCATTGTACTGTGCTGAAACATTCAAATAAGCGGGTCGTCTTTAAGTTTCTCTACATAAGTTTTGGTATTGTGCTTATTAGTGGTACCCTTCCTTTTCCTTCCAAATATTTTTCCCCCCTTTTTACTAGGAACATCCTGTCAATAATCTGAACAACAAGAACTGTTATTGCCGGTTGAACAAGAAAGTGACACTGACATGCTAATTTGCCTAAGGCCGACTTTGCTTTACAGTTCAAGTTACAATAATCTATACCCGGAAATTAATATATAAATGATAAATAAAATTTCTCTCTTTCAGGTGACCTTTGTTTTTACAAACCAAGTTGATGGAAAGCTGACACCAATTGATTCAACCATCAGTTCAGAGATACAGCAAGAGAAAAGCAAGGAACTGATCCAGCTAAAAGGGAACGTCAAACAAAATCCCGGTCTTTCTTTAGCTCAGAAGCCATCTTACTCCCTCAAGCCTTCAATGAGGCCACCATTGAGTTGTGTTAGAGCGAAGGAAAATATACCAACACAAGCAGCTTTAAATTCCAAAAATACCCTTGTAAATCAATTACCACAGAAAAGATCATGTCCCACTTATGGCGATACTGATGAATTAGAATAATACTTCTGTCCATTTCAAGCGATCGTTATTTTCTTCTGGTCATTACAATGTTACTGTCCTGTTTCTTTGGGCACGAAATGCAGGTGGCGAGCTTTAGGTCCTGGGAATAAAATGAGCTGTTTAACATTGGCGTGTCAGTCCGTTAGATGCCTTTGGGTTTAGAATTCGAGTTCTATTGTGTTGTGTTGGCACGGTAGTCACGAATTTCGAACTGGATGATAATATTAAGAAAGGTATTTTTTTTATTATTTTATTTATACTATGAGGAGACTCTGTAATTTTCAGATTTTAAAAGGTAATCAATTTAAATGACCAACAAGTAAGGAGATTGGTTTTCAAGTGTATAGGGAGTTTATGTAGAAAGGTATGACTTTTGAGTATTGTTGTCAAAAATCGTAAGTTGACTTTTTGAGTTTGTTGTTTTTATGTTTTTACTTTACTAAATTACATCGAGTTGATGGTAAACTCGTATTAGTTGTAAACTTAAATAAGGTCATATGTTTATACATTGTTTTTACAT
Organism: Acacia confusa; assembly: GCA_037074495.1. Taxonomy (NCBI): domain Eukaryota; kingdom Viridiplantae; phylum Streptophyta; class Magnoliopsida; order Fabales; family Fabaceae; genus Acacia; species Acacia confusa. Next base: position 35,671,435 of record CM073502.1, on the reverse strand, counting down.
GTTTAACTTACAATACCGTGTTAACTCGTTCTTAAACTTGTGCAGACATTTTTTATTTGATTATACTCAATAATTTTATATATGAATTTTACAGAAATTGTTTTGTTAAATATGATAAATTATAAACGTTAATAGATTTAATTTCAATTATTTGGATTTGAAATATATTTAAATTAGATTGTTCTAATTTTTATATTTTAATTATTTAATTATATACTATTAATACCTATTTAATAATAAAAATAAACTCTGATGAGTTTACGATTTGAGTTGACGATATGATTTCATGTCGCTATCACGAATTTACTTAAATTTGTAATTTTAGCAATTTTGCTTATGAGATGTTATAAATTTATGTAAAATGTAGTAAATAGATATGCTATTAAATATCTAAAATTAAATGAAAGTGTAGTGTAATTATTCATCTTAGTACAAACAAAATTATTTAGTTTAAAAAAGTTTTAGGATTTTAAAACTATTAGAAAATTGCTCCGCCGGCATTAAATATTAGATAATTGTATTAAAAACATTATTAGAACATAACGATATTTTAAGACTTTTTATTTACCCAGACCTTTAAATTATCTTTGTCACTATTATGCCTCCACTGTTTACATTTTACAATGCATGAATATTTTTCAAGAAAAACTAAATATTATTTGTTTCATCTTTATTATTGGTTATTTTTATTTAAAGATATAAGAAATATAATTTTCATTTATAAAAATTATATTTATCATTTTATAATACCTATGAAATAAACTCATGTTTTTTTAGCCAACAAATCATATTGGGTAAAATTTCAGCCAGACCTCATAGAAGATTTTTTTTTTTTTTCAGTCAATTCTAAAAAATTCTAAAATTACACTGTACCCTTGGTCTCAATGAAATTCTAAAAGAACAAATGAAATTGCAAGAAATGGATGAAGATGAAAATTAGAGACAACTGATTTTCTCTTGTTTCTCCCTCTGCTTCTACTAATATGTATATGTATGTGAATTTGTGTGTGTTTTCGGAGTGTGCATATAGAAGGTAGGCGTTTAAAAACAAAGATACTGCAAGAGCGTGAATTTTTCACGGACACATTGCAATTGCACCATTTGTGTTTTTTTTTGACAAAGGCTATTATTCTTTTTTAAGAAAAAATTTTTAAAAACTTAGAGCAGGGGCGATCCACCCCCTATTATGAATTAAAGTTGTAGGCCTGTGGCAGCTTTATTGTAGGGCGTTAGACGCCCTGCATTTGTAATTTATTATTATTATTTTTTTAATAGGTGGCATTAGGATCACTGACGCCACCTATGTGGCATCGCCTCACACATGGTGACGTCACTTACACGGTGACGTCACGCCACACGACGCCAATTGTGACGTCATATCAGGTGACGCCACCAACTGCCCTACTTTGACAAAATGTTTGCACAGTGCCTTGTTTTGACAAATTTTTTAAAATTCCTTTTTATTTTGGCAAATTTCCCCAGTCATTTTTCTTTTATTTCATTCTTTTCTTATTTTCAAAAATTAATGTAAGAAGAAAGAATAAATAAAAAAAGAGACAGACAGATAAATACGAATTTAGAAAATTCTAAATAATTTATTAAAACACAAAAATGATAAACGTGGTAGGAATAGATTTTAGAAATTATAAAGTTTGTTATTTTTAATGGGGATATCATTTCTGTTTTTAAGGTAGAAAATAAGCCAAAACTACATTGTTTTAGCTCTTTTTTAAATGAGAAGATGAAGAAATGAAAGGAAAAGAAGAGAAAGCAAAAAAACAAAAATAAAAAAAAGAACGAAAATGACGTAGTTTTGACTTAGGCAAAAAACTTTTTCTACCTCAAAGACATGAAATTCCTATTTTTAATACCTCATATAATATAAACATTTTTATAAGGTAATTTTCCTTCGCGAAAATCCAAATTCTCTCCCCCTCGGCAGCTTTCGTAAAGGGTTGGAAGCAGATGTTGCCGCTAAGGCGGCATCGCTGCTCGTGTGGCTGTGATGATGCCTAGAATCAGATTCATCCAAACTGCATCATGGGCCTGTTGTCTTTATAGACGTCGCCGGAGGTAGATAAGGAGTTGCAACATTTGGAGAAGGAGATGTGGGAAAGGTTTTACGGTACTGGTTTCTGGAGAAGTCAGTCCCAGGGCAAATCGTCCGACTTGATCGCCGGCTACTAACTCAGAACCCCGAAAGCGACCTTAACCTCAACAGTAGCAAACATACTGTGAAAATAGTATGTTTTTTATTTGAAGAGGTGGTCGCGATCAATCAGGGAAAGAAATCAAATCATAAGTTGATGTTTTTGGTGTCGATATTGGTTAAGCTGAATCACTGAAGAAATCCCAAAATTTTGTTTTCTTGGTCTAGAAGGGTGTTTTTCTTTTTTTTTTTTACAGGAATAAGCTGTGACAGATTGATGATTGATTGACTTGTTATTATGTTTGTGGCGAAATGACAATTCAATGAAAATATCAAAAAGAGCGAACTAGTTTTTTCTGAGTTTCTGGCTTTGTTTGGATATAAAAATGTAGATATATATATTTGTGAGTGAAAAAGTTAGGTAATATTCCATTCTAATTATAAGATAATATTTGAGAGTTAATTTTAGTCATAATTATAGGATAAAATTTAAATTTTTGTCAATTTTTTCCTCAAATACCCCTATTTTATTCTCTCAAATATGTTTAGTTTTTGGTAAGTATATGTATTTAGGTACATAAAATTTTCTAATCAATAAAACTCTTAAATTATTAGATTTTAATTTGTTTATCCATGAGTTAATGTTAATTTATATATATAGGGTTTATCGTTTGTCATGTCACTGAATATAAGCTTTTGTCCAGTGAAGAACAAAAAAAAAATCGGAATATAAACTGCTGTCATAATTCTAGGATCGATAATTTATTAATAATATTTTTTTGTAATAAATGAAATAATTATAATTAATTAATTAATTAAGAAGTACTAATTAACTAAACTAATATTTTTCAAATTATGTAATTATTAATTTAAATTTATTATTATTAAATTATATTTTAAGTATTATTTATTTATTTAGTTTTCAATTAAATTAATAAATTACCGATCCAGGAATTGTGACAGTAGTTTATATTTCAATTTTTTTATTGGGAAGTTATTCTACGACTTTTTGGGTTTACTGGGAGGCGAATGGAAGATTTTGTTTTCAATTTATTTTATAATTTTTTTTCAATGATAAAACGACGTAGTTTTGTTTTCACTGGACAAAAGCTTATATCCAGTGACATGATAAACGATAAACCTACATACTGACACACACACACATATTTATATATGTATACACAGAAACATATAGACATACACACACATTATAAATATATATATGTGTGTGTGTACATGTGTGTGTGGGGTGATGTGTGTAGATGTGTGTGTGTGTCTATGGGGGGTGTGTGTGTTTTTTTTGGGGGGGGTTGTAGATATATATGTGTGTGTGCATATACATACATACATATGTGTGTACACACATATGTGTATATATAGTAAGACCATCATTTTAATTAGAAAACATGAAAATGAATATTCTAGGTTGAGGGTATATGAATGTCATTGAAAATTTATATAAGAACATTTTAGAAAAATGAATAAAATTAACTAATTCAACTCCATTCTTTAATCTCCCCAAAATCATGTATGTCTTATAATTAGGACCGGAGGTAGTAAGAAAATCCTAGAAGTGTAATAAGAAAAAGTTTGGACACAAAGAATGTGGATATACTCATGAGCCAACAATTTAACATCTACTTGTTTTCTTGTTTCATTTTTTTGGGTGAAGACTTCTTAAACAGTTTGGTTCTTTCCTTTTTATGTATTTTTTAACTTGTAGGGCTTTTCAGTAAAGACACACAAACTTTAAAATTCCATATTTTTTAAACTTTTTTATTGGTGTCTAGAACTTCGGGGTCAAAACAAAAGGAGAAATCGATGTTACACGTGCGAGAATAACAAGGCCTCGCCCGACAATCACAAGTAATATTCCAGAACGAGTTTCCCAGCTGTTTCTTTAGGAATATTTGGAAGTGTCAGATCTCATCAGACGATTCTAATCTCATTTTGTTTTCATAATTTTTTTTAACAGTCCTATTAGTATTTTGAAGTATTTTTTTAGTACCAATTATATCCTAAAATATTCCTAAAAAAATTTTCAAGATCAGGAATATTTTTCAGTGAGTACCTTGAAAAAAAAATTATCTTAAAATTTTTTTAAAAAAAGTATCTTAAAATTTTTTTCATGGTATTAGCTTAAGCTAAAAATATACTTCAGACTACTGAATGATATTGAAAAATACTTCATAATCTTCAAAATAATTTTAAGGATCTTAAAAAATTATTTTAAGATATTGACTAATAATTGAGACTATTGGACAAAATTTGACGAAGAAAAAAGAGATCAGGACCGTAGATAAGATCTGACAACCAGCCAGAACTTCTCTAGAAAAACGGGGACGGACAAACAGGGAACTCGTTACGTAATATTCCTTTGGGAAAATTGACCTGAAGGCCCAAATTACCAAGATGTTTTCAGAAAAGGCCCTACAAACTTTCTCATAGGGCCTTTTCTGGTATTAACTTCCAATGCAAATGACAAAAACGCACCTCTTGTTAAAAAAGAAAAAGCAGAGTCTGTTTTGGCGCGAGAGAGAAAAAGACCGTGAGTTTTGTCCGATAGAAACTTTGCTTCGATGATACTCTATCTATCTCTTTCGTCTTTCTTTGTTTGATCGTTGTCTTTCGTTTTTTTCCTCTGCTGAACTAAAAGCAACTCATCTTGGTTGTATATTGCTGACTGATCGTGGTGATTATTGTTGTTTATCAACATTTTTTTCAGTCGGAAGTTTGGGTTAATGAAAGGTAGGAGTTTGAGCTCATTTATGTTATTATTTGGTAGAATATAGGCAAGAAATGCTAGGTTTTTCATTAAGATAGCTTAATCATCATCCTTCCTCGTTTTTAATCTCTCTAGGGTGGGGTCAATAAAATGTTGCTCTATTTTTTGTCACACAAACAGAGGGAAATTTATGTATTTGAGTGGAAATGGGTGAAAGTGATCAAGGAATAAAGTTTGAAAAACGCTGAAATTTGTTAGTTGTTAAAACCTACAGTTTTAGTTGTTAATACCATATGTTTTTGTTGTTAATATGGTTGTTTAACTTGTTAAAACGATGCTCTGTTTTTTGGGCATTAAAACAGAGGGAGTTCTGTTAGTGGGAATGTTTGAATGTAAAAATACTTATATGGGATAGTTGTTAATATCTACAGTTTAAGTTGTAAATTCCTTCAGTTTTAGTTGTTAATTTGACTGTTAAAGTTGTTAATACTAACTCTGTTGCATATTGTAATTACAGATGGCTAGTAGTTTAGGGAAGAATATATTATGTTTCTTTCATGTGGGGGGAAGTTTCTACAAGGTGGAGGGGATGAAAGTGGTTATGTTGGAGGAACGGTAAGAACAAAATGCATCAAGGAAGGGACCACATATGAGGAGCTGCAAAGAACAATATCATCTTTAATTAGGAAAGAAAGTAATCAAATTTGCGTGAGATTCAAAGTTAGCATGGATACATCACATTTATTGATCTTGTGGATGATGAAGGGGTGGATCACTTAATACGGTATAATGACGAATATGGTCATGTGTATGTTGAAGAAATTGGGAATAATGACAATAGACTTGCAGGGGCGGAAGAACAAGAAGTGTAAGTCTTGATGTGTTAAGAAATGCAATTTTTTCATATATAAAAGAAAAAGACGTGAGTCTCAATTCCAAAACAAGAAGGTTCATCATTGTTGTAGATGCTATGAGCCAGGACACTCCGTCAGGACTTGCAAGAATCCAAACCCAAGTTGATGATTGTTGTTTCCTAATGTTGTTTATTTTTTAGGCATTGCATGTCACGCTCTTTTGTTGTAAATGGCCATAGATAGGAATCCCCACCATGTTATTTTTTGGAGGTGGTGTGTCAAGTTGTAATCTCTATTTTATTCGCATATTTTTTTGATATAAATGAAAGTTGGATATAACACACAATTGACCAATTGTATCTAGGTTTCATTTATGTAGACTTATTAATATTGTTACACATGGTGAAAACTGATTGTTATTGTTTGCTAATGTTGCTGTCAAAATGGGCTGATTTAGGTGTTATTTTTAAGTGATACTGATGTTAAAAGTGCTGATGTCCTTGTTAATGGGGGCTGATTCTGTTGTTAATTGTGCTGATAGTGTTGTTAACGGGGGGCTGATGGTGTTGCTAAAGTGACTAATTGTGTTGTTAAAGGGTGCTGATGTTGTTGTTAAAAGTGCTGGTGTTGCTGTCATATTTTTATGATGTTGTCATTTAATGCTGATATTTTTTGTCAAAGTGGCTTATGTAATTATTATTTGGGCTGATGGTGTTGCTAAAGTATGCTGATGGTGTTGCTAAAGTGGGCTGATGGTGTTGTCAAAATGGACTGATGGTGTTGCTAAAGATGGCTGATAGTGTAGCTAAAGGGGGCTGATGGTGTTGCTAAAGGGCCTGATGATGTTGCTAAAGTGACTGATTGTGTTGTTAAAGGGTGATGATGTTGTTGTTAAAAGTGCTGGTAAATAGGGCTGATAGTGCTGCTAAAATGGATTGATGAGGTTGGTAAAGAGGGCTGATGGTGCTGCTAAATTGGACTGATGGTGTTGCTAAATTGGGCTGATGGTGTTGCTAAAGACGGCTGATGGTGCTGCTAAATTGGACTGATGGTGTTGCTAAAGTTGGCTGATGGTGCTGCTAAATTGGACTGATGGTGTTGCTAAAGTTGGCTGATGGTGCTGTTAAATTGGACTGATCGTGTTGCTAAAGAGGGCTGATGGTGCTGCTAAATTGGACTGATGGTGTTGCTAAATTGGGCTGATCGTGTGTTGCTAAAGATGGCTGATGGTGTTGCTAAAGAGGGCTGATGGTGTTGCTAAATTGGACTGATGGTGTTGCTAAAGAGGACTGATGGTGCTGCTGAATTGGACTGATGGTGTTGCTAAATTGGGCTGATGCTGTTGCTAAAGATGGCTGATGGTGTTGCTAAATCATGTTGATGGTGTTGCTAAACAAGGCTGATGGTGTTGCTAAATTGGACTAATGGGGTTGTTAAAGAAGGCTGATGGTGTTGCTAAATTGGATTGATGGTGTTGTTAATGGGGGCTGATGGTTTTGACAACCGGGTACCTGATCATATTCATTTTTATTGCTCATACAAACACAACCAATAGATAAATAGCTGCTGGAACCAATTGTGGTTGTCATTCATATTAAAATGTCAAGTCAACAACATCAACTACATCAATACATTTACAAAACTAGCTCCTAACAATGAACTCAAATGTTTTGTACAAGTTGTGTAATCTAATCTAACTGCCAACCAACAAAATTTAGAAATTCAGATACAAAATTTAAACAATTTAGACATAGACTATCGGTTCATTTTCCGCGCCTGGCCTTCCTGGATCAATGACAACACCTTGGCTCGATGTAGGTTGTTTGGGTGATTGACCAGCCACCACAACATGCCAATCTTAATTTCTCTCAGATCATCCATTTCTAACAAAGGCATTGTGTATCCATCCTCTTGCTCTGTCCCGTCCCATGATTGGAGCCAGGAAAGGACATGAACACCACAGGAGTTCCTGAAAACAATAAATATACAGAGGTGTTAAAAACATGCTTCACGTAAACTTTAACATGATACTTACGAATTTTAAACAACTTAATAGACACTTACACATCGCTTTGGACATGGACTTTAGCCCATGTCACCCCCTTGGGAATTCTGCCCTCGTTTTCGAACAATTGAGGCTTCACCCTTCGTAAAATGTCCATGAAGCACTTTCGCAACAAAGGGGACAAGTTCAGCTGCTCAAGAGAAATAAGACTTAAAGTAACAATCAGTCCTCAAAATTGCAATTCCAAGAATTTACACTTCAACAAATACCTCACAGAATTAGACAGGTTCACAACAATTAATAAGGATTAAAAAAACTCCTGAAATAAAGGAATGGCTACCTTAAGCAGCGGGGTTAAGATGAAAGGTTCTTCAAATATAGTTTCTTGAGTGGTTGTTGGCCTTATTATGAGGTTGCTTACTTTTCTGAATAATTGGGAGAGTCTTCCACTAGTAGGATCTACAAGATCAACAGTTCTTGTGATATCACCTTCACTATACATTAGAAACTGAAAAATGAAAATGTAAAAATGGAACAAAACATGAAAGCAAAGAAATGATTTTAGGTAGCAACTTGAGCTTTAGGCCGCAACTTGCTTACTTGTGAAAATGTAAAAACGGAACAAAACAAGCTATGAAGTATAATGCATAGGAAATGGCGAAATCTCACCGCAAGTATCACCCCTCCCAGATGTAGAAAACAGCTCACTAGCTATGTCAATTTCGATAATGGTTTCAGCTCCTACAGCAGGCTGTGAGACACATGCTAAGAAATGGCGAACAACTAACTCATACAATTTCTGTGACAATCAGGAAATTAAGTGAATATCCAGGAGAAAATAAGAATAAGGGTTTAGAAAAATATATCAGCATTAAGTTCAAAAGGACAAATAACAGCATCTTTAATCCATGACATAAAAATTTGATGGAGTTTCACATTTGTTATAAAGCTAACACAACCAATCTCCTTTGCCCGAGCTTGGTATTAGCTATGAGAACTTAGGCGAAGTTAATTTCACCAGGAACAAAAAGAAACAACGTAAAACTCTTGTCGTTGAAAGAAAAAATGTATATCAGAATACATAAGGAAGAGAGAACAAAGGAAAAGAAGCTAACTGAGTACAAATTGCCAAAGTTAGGTAAAAACCTTATAAGTGATCAATCATATAAGCCTTCAGAAGCCAAATCCCACTTACTTAAAACTATATATCCTATTTGGCAAAACCAATTTATATAACCAAGAAAACACATCTCTATAGTGAGGAATGTTTGGGAAATTTGATTGATCTAAAAAATAAGATACATCCAGATATATACAACAAGGGAAAAAGACATGAGAATAAAGGCTAATAAGCTGATAAACACTATAGGTGATAAATGAAAGCCATGCATATCAATCACTTCACAGCTTCCAATTCCAGACCCCAAATCTACATTACCAAAGGCAAAGAAGAATTATTTGCTATTGTGCGCACGTGCATATTATTATTTGCTATTTTTCAAAAAAAAAAAATTCTATGAGAGACAAAGAAAGAGGTGCATGAACAGAGAATAATCTATCCTAGTAAAAGAAACTATAAGAATACAAAGAACATAAAAAATCAAGGGAAAAAAACACATAAAAACAAAGCATGCCAAACTTCTCATTTAACAAGAAACCATTCTCAGTTGTCAAATGTTACAACAACAAATTCTGAACATATTTAAAAAGAACTAAATACTGAATAGACAACAGGAACAATGAGAAATAGAACCATAACAACATGTCAAACTTCTCATATTTAAAAGGTGCAGAAGGGTCATAAATACAAGACCTGAAATCATTCAAGAAAATTATTTTAACACCCACCTGGAGGAATGTCTCACAGTATTGATGTAAGAACCCCTATATTCATCATTTGAAAGAAAACCTGCAAAGGCACAAAAAAAAAAACAACAATGAAATACATCTAACAGAGTACATTAACAGAGCCAAATCTTAGTAGCCATCTCACAATGAACATGCACCCCAAAGTATGAAACTTCAATTATTAGCTTCCCACTAGAAATAGCTTCACCTACAAGAAAGATTGGCATAAACTCCACTTGTTATTGATCAAAGTTAACGAATGATGAGAAATTAAATAAAACAAGTATCTCTCATACACATAATGCATCATAAAAAACAGTTAAATTTGATTGTTAAAAGAATTCTGAGTACTGAAGTACTCCTATATTTTATCTATAAATCATTCTATTTCTTTGCAAATAGAAATACAAACAAATTCAACCATGTTCCAACCAAGTGTGTTTAACTTCATTCCAAAATGTGAGAAGAAAAGAGCATGATGGAAATTGAAACTTCCATTTGCACAGATTTCTTGAACTGTCACGCTCTCATGCTCACTGAACTCCATGGATCATCACCCCCTCACCTACATACACATCTATACCTTTACTCTTTAAGTTTCACTGGGTTACTTTTTAACGCATTGATGATATAATACATAAGTTATCTAGCAATTGAAATAGCTTAAAACCAAGCCTAGATAAATCCTTGGAAGTTTCCAGATGACAACAAATAAAAACAAACAGTGATAATTGAAGGCAAGAAAAGCCATATGAAATTGCGACATTTTAGGATTTTACCCGATCAAAATGACAACATTTCACATGGCATTGCTTGGAACAGATCCAAATAAAGCATACAAGATTCAGGTGGGTCAAGATTTACAAAATCCCTTGTCGGTTAAAGGCACTATTCATCTAACGGGGGGAAAAAGAAACTTCTACAGGAAATCTCGAAATTGAAGTTTAAAAACAACGATGAATAAAACAGTTTTAGATCTAGAAACCCTGTTGAAAAAAAGTAGAACGATAAAGAAAACACGATCAGAAAACTTACCAAGCTTCGGAACGATAGTGAGAGATTCAATAGTGACCTAAATTGTTTTGTTTGCTCAGTGCAAATGAGGGAGGTCAGAGATAGAGACAGAGAGAAAGAAGGAAAGCGTGTTTCATTCCTTGGGCAGCCAGTGTAATTTCACATTGTAACTTAATACCCAGAAAGGCCCTAGAGCCTTTCCTGATATGTGGATGTTTTGTGGGCCTTATTTGAAATTATGTTGCTTAATTGGGCCTTGAAATAAATTTTCCCTATTCCTTTCTCCCTCGCGGGCATACAAATACAATCCATTAGAACAAGACAATGGCATACAAATACAATCCATTAGAACAAGACAATAACTAAAATGTGAAATGACCTGGATAAAGTTGGAAGAAACAAGACAATACTGTCAACAGGTAATTTGATCCCATATATTTTATCCTTGTGTATATATACACACACCACCTTACCCCTCCGATATTTACTCCTCCCGGCCGGCCAAATTTGACCTTGTATCTTTCCCTCTCTTCTTCATCGCCACAGCTGCTGTCGCAACGGTCCAAGCTCGTTCATGGAGCTCAAACCGGGTTTGTCGGCACTGGTCACTGGAGGTGCCTCTGGAATTGGTAACATACATAGTTCACTATTGGGTTTTCCTGGATTCTATGATGCTTCAATTTATTCTTAAAAATGCATTTCCTTTTTTTCTTTGGATCTATGAATTTGATATACCTGTTATTTTAAAATTGATTGGAGACTGTTTGGGCTGAAGTTTGTTGCTTTGTTAATGTTGACAAGTTTAATGTTTAAACTATGGGATGATAATTATAGCTGGATATAAGTTTACATGACTGTGAACGGTGTTTGGTGTTGAGATTATTATTGGTAACTGAAGCTTCCAATCCCAATGTCCTGATATCTTCTTCTTCACTGGCTATGTTTGGGGTTTGACTAACGAACGATGAAATGCTTGAGGTGCTAATGATCAGTATAGGAACCAATTGGATTATAAGTAAGGATAAAGGAAGGAAGGGGAAAAGTTAACTGGGTAGCCATTTCTGTTTCATAGATATTGAAACATCACGTTAGTGGAGGCTTGATGCAATTTATTAGATATCATATCTATGATTTAGATGGAACAATTCATGCCTAAACTGTATTTCTTCTTTTGTTTCTCATACAGGTAAAAGTCTTTGCTTAGCTCTTGCAGAGAAGGGTATATTTGTCACAGTTGTTGATTTCTCTGAAGAGAAGGGAAGAGAAGTCGCCTCCCTTGTCGAGAAAATTAACACCAAGTTCCATTCCAAGTTAGAACATCCATCTGCTATTTTCGTGAAATGCGATGTGTCTAACCCAAGTAAGTCAACAGTCATCTATGAGCAAGACATACAACATAAAACAACAGAATCAGTTTTGTCCAAAGTTAAACGATGGTCTTCCCCTTTGTCCACCATGCTGGAAGTTGGCTTGGTTTCTTAAAATTCTTTTTTAAGGATACTCTTCCAGCCTGCTTGTGATTTCAATTGCATGTTTAGTATTACCTAGCTGTAATAAAATAACATATAGGGGGCAGATAGCCATACTTTTTCACATGGAAGAAAGAGAAAAAAAGAGAATTTCATAATCTGGAGGGTATATTTGCTCACCATTTTCCAACTATCATCAAATTGTGTAATTTTTATACATGTCATACAAAGTGAATCACGTTATTTTGTCCTTTTATTTCTGATTATTTGAAAATATTTTAATTTATGATTAACAACAGGGGATATTGCTTCTGCATTTGAGAAACATTCGTTGACATATGGAGGGCTCGACATTTGTATCAACAGTGCAGGGATTGGCAATCCTGTACCATTCAGTACGGATAAAACAGATGGTTCTAAGTCATGGAGATACGCCATTAATGTGAATTTGACTGCTGTTATCGATTGCACTCGCCTAGCAGTAAGCTTAACATATGGCTTGGTTTTCCTTTTTCCTCTAATTGTGGTTACAATTTTGCTTAAAGTTGCCAAAAGAAAGCTCAGTTCACAATGTGAGGTTGGAAAATTATGGATTGCATGCATAACTAAACTATTTATTTCTTAAATGAATGAAAAAGGTTAAAGCCATTGATTATAAATGACAGTAACTAGTTGCTGCTGTTTGATAGATTAGAACCATGGAGGCTACCCAAAGGCCTGGTGTGATCATCAATATGGGTTCTGCTTCTGGTCTTTATCCTATGTACAATGACCCTATCTATTCTGCCTCCAAAGGTTTGCCACTTTACCTACTTTAATGAGATTCATTCATTAAGAACGTCCTGTTGAAGTTGGAAAACTAAACGTTTTCATAAAAAGGAGCCTAAAAACTAATCAACAATTTCAACCATTATTAGGCAAACTATTAGTTAGGAGCCAAAAATGGCTTTTGTGATTGGGATTTTATAACAATGCCAAGTAGAACAAGATTTAATAAGTGTATTATATCAGTGTTGATTGTTGATTTCTCCAAATAAAATTCATGGGACTGGTTAATTATAATGGGTTGTACATAATGCATCATTTGCTAAAATTGTCATGTAACAGATTATTATATGTCAAGTACTTTTCAAATTTAATCATTAAACTGAGGCGGCCTTGCTGTTATTGGACAATTAGTTCTGACTAGCCTAATTATTACCTTGTTGAAAAACATCTATATATAAAAGTTTAAGTTGTTAATTGAGGGTCAAAGAATGGTTTTTACATCTTTGTCCCTAAGATTCTGCATAGACTAGTGTATTATTGCTTCCTGAAAAATAAGCATGTGCTCCTGTAGGTGGTGTTGTCATGTTTTCTAGATCACTTCGTCCATACAAACGCCAAGGAATTCGTGTCAATGTGCTTTGCCCAGAGGTCAGAGTTGTGTTTGATGAGTAAATGCTTATAGTTAGCCTCTTTAATTTTTAATCTCCGGAATGTTAACATTTTGCTGAGAATTCTTAATTTTTTTTGCATATAATGGTTTAGGTACATCTTAAGTTCATATTTTTTCTTTTTGATAAATCTACATGGTAACTGGTGCTACTTTTATTAATTGTGTATATAGCTTCCCTTTGGTGCTCAAGACATGGATTTTTTAAGGAAAGTTTGTTGGACCTAGCTATCACCCAAGAGGGGTGGTGAATTGGGTGTTTGATAAAACTTTAGGAACTTTAAAAATCTTTTCGCAACTTATAAATTGACAGTTAGATAGTCAAAGATGAGCATGTACTGGAAATGTAAAAAACAAGGGAAGAGAGTATGCAAACTGTGATTTATCCTGGTTCGGTCCAATCCTTGACCTACGTCCAGTCCCCAAGCTTCACTTGAGATTTTCAATCCACTATCTGCTTTAAGCTTGATTACACGTTTTATACTCGAAGTAATCCTCTTACAAGGATTCACTCCCCCTTACAAACTGTAATCACTATACTTGTTTGATTACACGCTCTGTACTCGAAGTAATCCTCTCACTAGGATTCACTCCCCTTACAAGCTGTAACCACAACAAAGTATTTCACACTCAAGATCACCCAATCTTGAGTATCTCTCAGATAAACTGATTCACAATGAATCTTCTCTTTCAGAAGTGAATGAATAAACACTGAAGCACAATACAAATCATTACTCTCAATGATAAGCTATGTAGGCTTTGAGAACAGAGAGTAAATGATATGAAAATCAAAGTATTAACATGTTGAAGATGTAAGCTTGTGTCTCTGCGTTTTTTCTTTTCTATAGAGTCTTCAAGTCTTCAGGTATTTATGAGTTAATTAGAGGAACTAGCCGTTGCATTTTCTTCTCTTTGATTCTTCAAGGTTCAACTGCAAATTTGGAACATGACCATTGCATATTTTTCTCTATTTCTTCAATTTTTGGCTGAAATCTTGGATATAGTCATTGTAAATGGTCTTCCAATGTTCTTGTCATTTCCATAACTCTATTAGACCGTTGTAAAGTGACTTATTCGTTCTTGAATGGCCTGATCTGAGCTCTTGGGATAAAGGAGAAGTTTCAGGCTTATTTTTAGTTCTTCATTAATTTCACTTGACCTAGTTGATTTTCTCCCTGATTTTTGCTATGATTATCTGAAACTCATCAGAAAATTGATCAAGTATAACATAGAATAATTGTAGATTGAAATCTTGAATCATATAGAGCAAATGAGATTAAATCGTAAGCTTTCTGAAACAGAGTCGCGCTTCTGTGTCTGTGACTAGAGTAGCCTTTAATTGACTGGAGTAATCACAACGTTTCTGACACAAGTTTACTAGAGTAATCACTAAGTAACTGGAGTAACTGAGGTACATTTAGCTTCTGTCTTCGAGATTACTGGAGTGATCACTTAGTTACTGGAGTAACTAAGGTTCACTTCGTTTCTGTGTTCAGTTTGACTGGGGTAGCCTTTTGGTGACTGGAGTAACTATAGTGCAAAAGTCTCAATATGACTGGAGCAACTACTTAGTTACTGGAGTAACGCATCTTCATGATTCTTAGGCTATCGGGTTTGTTTTGAGGTGGCTGAATAACATCGACTTACTGGAGTAAGGAAGTGACTACTGGAGTAAGCCTTACTGGAGTAACCATTGCATTACTATAGTAATGTGCAAACAGAGGCGAACAGACCACATATTACTGGAGTAGCACGATGTTGACTGGAGTAATCATCAACTCTTCACTTGTTTGAGGCTCAGTTCTAGAATTCTGAACAGATACGGAACTTCCAAAAATCATATCTCTCTCATTTGATCTTTGTTTTCTGTGATCTTGATATTTTTGGAAAGGTGTGTGAGTCTAGTTTCATATGCCACTAATTTCAGCTCATTCCGATATATAGTTTGTGAGATATGCTCAGATTACTGAACCTTGGTTTGCTGAGTGACGTTAACAGATGGGTCAACTTAAAAAATTCATAACTTTCTCATTTGATCGTCTTTGGACCTGAATTTTTGTCAAGATGACACATTAGATGTCTAGTTTCATTCAAAATTGGTTTCACCTTAATCCGATCTCTGGTTTGGGAGATATCATCGATTTACTGAACGTCGTCTAGGTGAAACGCTCAACAGAGTTGCTGGAATACACGTATTACTACAGTAACGTGAGGATGACTGCAGTAATTTCGTATCAGATGCTCACTGTCTTAATATCACTGCAGTGCGTTAATGATTACTGGAGTAATCATCAGACAGAAGCGAATACAGCTGCTGAAACACGTATATTATTGCAGTAGCTAAGTGACGACTAGAGTAATGAGCGCAAGAACACATATATGACTGGAGTAATATGTGTATGACTGGAGTAACTCGGTCATAATTCATTCGGAAGCTTCAACTTGCTCATTTTAACTCCGAATTGATCCATTCCAACATTCACTTGATCGTGGAAACTTCAAGAATCAATCTTAGAACTTGTATAATGCTTTTCACAAGCTATTCATCAAGTTCTTCTTTCTTTCTTCTTTCTTCTCTCTTCTTGATTATTTTCCATGAATCAATTCTTCCTTTCTTCTCTTGTTCTTTCTCCACATGAACAAATCTACATTGAATATAGTGATTAGACAATGTATATTATATAAACTTTTTGCTTTTGCTAATGACATCTATATAAGACATCATCAAAACTAATCATAACCAACAAAGTTTCCTAAGAGATTTGACAAACTCCACTATATTAATAGGCTTTGTAGGCTTCTGTTTATAAGTTCTGTTTTGACTTTTGAGCCTTTCATATGTCTTCTGTTTTCAGGATCTCTTATTCTCCAGCTAGTTGTAAACTCTTTTCTTTTAGATATTTTTCTTATTGGTGCCTTGATTGTTGCAATGGAATAGGTTCTTCGTCTTTTTGATGTGTCAAGCAGTGGGCAGCTTGATTATTTTGTTACTTCCCTCTAACTTACATATTTTTGGTATTTTTTTTTAATATGGCTTTTCAATGCTTCTTTTATCTTGGGTTTTATTGATCACTGGTCAGTTCAGCTAAAAGGTCAGAAGTTTCAGTGTGGCACACTAAGTTCTAGAGAAAAGCAATTGATCAGATTGTTTTCTAGGGAGCCAGATCATTATTAGAACATTGCTTATTTTATCATGTACATACAGAACCCTTAGTCACAGGTGGTAGGAGGCAGTAGATCAAGGCTAATATTTAACACAAGCGTTAAAAGCTTTCACATGAATTCTTTTTCATACCCTTTTAGTTGAGGGATTTGAAATTTTATCGTTTGACAATAATAATTTATGTTTTGATTTACTTGGAAGATTCATTGTGATACTCTATTAAAAGTGACCACCTATAACTTGTGCAGTTTGTTCAAACTAATATGGGCGAAATGGTGGATTTTAAATTTGTTGGTTTGATGGGAGGCTTTGTACCTATGGAAATGGTTGTGAAAGGTATGTGTGTATGTGTATTTTTTATTCTCTTAGCTTGGGCGAAAGATGGTGGTGACAAATGTCTGCAAGCTTGCAAATATCCATCCTTAGTTTACATCTTCTTTATACTTCAAAAGCCTGTTGATGGGTTTTCTGTGAGCATCTTTATTGTCATCACGCATTTGCTTCTTCTACAATGCTACAATATGCTTAGGTGTAACTTATTCCTTGATTGAAGATTAATGTTTCTTGTGATAGTTTCATTAACAAGGGAAAGCCCCAAATTCAATTATCAGTGACCATTTAAGAGTTTTGAAGTGTTATATTATATCTAAGTATTTTAACCTCTCAAGGTGCCTTTGAGCTTATTATTGATGAGAGCAAAGCTGGGTCATGCCTATGGATTACAAATCGCCGTGGATTAGAGTACTGGCCCACACCATCAGAAGAAGAGAAGTACATGATACCCTCCTCAAGTTGGAGAAGATCCAAGTTCAAAGCTCCACCGATTAAACTTCCTGAAAATTTTGAGAAAATGTGTGTATTTCAATGCTTTCATTCTCTTCTGCTGTGGCCATACATGCACACACTCATACAGTGGGATCCACCTTATAGGATCAAGCACATTGATGAACCCTGAGTGATTTATGTTCCTCAGCCCATGCTTCTTTCCCTACATGCTTCTTTTTTTATAGTCTAAAGTATCTTTTCTAACGACTTAGTGTTACTGAGGAAAATATGCAATTATATTTTGAGTTTGACCATATAATGTTCTTGGTCTCAACGTGTATTATTTAATGGATTTGGTTAGTTGCTTATTGTTTGCAGAGTTGTCCACACCTTGACTCACAACTTTAGGAATGCCACCAGCATCTTGAGAACGCCACTGAGATTACCTGTCAAACCACATCATGTTCTTGTAAAATTGATTTATGCTGGTGTAAATGCCAGTGATGTAAGTTTTTGTATCTTTCTCTGAGGACAATTTACTTACTAGTGCTAGTATCCTATTAACAGCACCAGATAATGAATGGTTGTGAACAATGTTCTGGTTGGAAATGAAGTTGATTATTCAAGCCTAAGTTGATAATGAAGGGTTGTAGATTGAGGGGATAATTTTGATTTGTAGATTTTAACTCACTTTGTTATAACTCTCTTTGCATGTTCATTTAATAGACTAATGACCAATCTATATACATGATGAAGTTATACGTTATAATATGTAGATGAGATTTTATGTCTGGCATAAATTCAAAGAAGCCTGATTTTGTGTACTTCTATTAGTTGTGTCAATTTATAAACAAGCTTGTTAAATCTTCATAGTCCATCATTACAAAACACAAAAGGGTAGAGTTCTTAACAGATTAGGCCAATATATGAACTCTGAATGGTGACACTTCTATTTTCTTTGAGGAATCCATTGTTGAGGCCTTTATCAAAGGTTTTGATATCCTGATTTATAGCTGAAGCATGATAGTTGAACAAAATAATTGTGGTATATGTTTGTAGAATGAATGTTGTTAGATTTTAATTTCAGATGAGCTTATCATGGTTTAAACATGTGAAGATTGATGATTCAGGTCTCCTGTTCTGAATCTTAGTTGTTGTCTTGATATTGAGTTTTTTTTTGGGCATAATAACCTGTTCACAGATTCTCTTCCGCCCTTGCTTAATCCCTTTTTTAGTCTAGAAGAAGAACACACATTTTCATCTTGACTTCTAACAAAAACAAATTACTATAGGTAAATTTCAGTTCAGGCCGCTATTTTAGTGGCAAGGACAAAGATACTGCTTCTCGTCTGCCATTTGATGCTGGATTTGAGGTTAGATATCATTCTAAGCACGTATTTCTTGACATGATGTGTACAGTTTGATGTTTTTCTTGTCATGTATAAACATGCACTTATGCTTATCATGTGCACTTGGTTTCCTTGTTATACTCAATATTTTAGGCTGTAGGAATAATTGCAGCTGTTGGGGATTCTGTGACTGACTTAAAAGTTGGCATGCCTTGTGCGCTCATGACTTTTGGAGGGTATGCTGAATTCATAATGGTGGGCATTGCTTAACATTTTTTCCTGGTTTGATCATTAAGTTGATGATATTGAGGCAATCTAAGTTTACCTTTTTTATTTGGCCTAGATTCATTCAAAACATGCCCTTCCAGTTGCCAGGCCAGATCCAGAAGTTGTTGCCATGCTTACTTCTGGACTTACTGCTTCCATTGCTCTTGAAAAGGTTTACTGATATAAGCTCACCTTCATGCTTCTAAGATATTACGTGATTTACATTGATTAGTCTAGTACCTGATATATTACGTGATGCCCATTCAAGAACTCTTATGATATACTACCTTTTGTGCAGCTTATAATTAGTTTAATGCCTTAAGTTAATTTCCCGCTGAATTGGTTTGAACCAATAAAGGTCTCCTCTTGTGCATTGAATAGGCAGCACACATGGATTCTGGAAAGGTAGTCCTTGTTACTGCTGCTG
Organism: Acacia confusa; assembly: GCA_037074495.1. Taxonomy (NCBI): domain Eukaryota; kingdom Viridiplantae; phylum Streptophyta; class Magnoliopsida; order Fabales; family Fabaceae; genus Acacia; species Acacia confusa. The sequence goes on along the minus strand of CM073502.1, from coordinate 35,651,965 downwards.
CTGGAGGAACTGGACAATTTGCAGTTCAGGTGCACATAAATATGTTACCATTCTTCTCTCAAATGTGTTGTGTGTGCATTTTAGCATTTATACTTTTGCATATTATGTAGTGCATGGCAGAGCCTGGTTTTTTATATTTTACACAACTCAGCCGACAACCAATCACATAACATTTGTTCCAATCTACACATTACACTACCATATTTCATGTTACTCGATGAGACATTTTTTCTCTCAAGTATATAGACAAGAGATATTTATTGCTTTGACTTTTGTGCCTTTTCTTCTTTCCATGCATTACCTGTTCTTTAGACTTTTTTTTGAACCCTTGAACATTTTTTCCTTGATTCATTGAATTTGAAGATGTCACTCTGACTGACCACTAGTTTAGGCCTTGTCTTTGTAATATTATGAGTTGTGGTTTATATTTTCTTCCTTTTCCCGTAAGTTTCTTGGAACTAAATATGGAGTCCTTTCTATGTCTGAGAAATAGAGAAGACACGACACAAAGTATAATTCATTAAACTGAGAGGCTGGACCTCTTTTAAATAGTTCATTTGTTCAATGCTTCACAGCTATGAAACATGTATAAATAAAATTCATTGAGTAGCTGTCATATATACATCACTACCCCCCCCCCCCCAAAAAAAAAAAAGAACTTATATTACATCATAAAGATGGAGTTTCTAGTTTCCAATTTTTTGGTTGATTTGGTCAACATGCCTTAGGATAGAATTGTACGTGCTTCATAACTTAATAGATAAATAGAGATGAAGGTACTGTTTTGTGTAATATAAACATTAAAAGATAGAAGAAATAACTAAACTTGTTCACATCAATTTATGTCCATAACCAAGTTGGTGGGAGACTTTTTTATTGAGACGTTGCAGTTTAAAACTTCTACTTGATTTTTATGTGCACAACGTGCAATGTCTTTGGATTCGTGCAGCTTGCAAAATTAGGAGGAAATAAAGTGGTTGCAACTTGTGGAGGAGAGTCGAAAGCCAAGCTTCTAAAAGGATTGGGAGTTGACAGAGTCATAGACTATAAAAGTGAAGATATTAAAACCGTATGAGTCGAGTCCTCTGATTTTTTTTTTTTTTTTACTTTTATATTTTATTTCTTTTAACAATACTTGGTTGCTTTGATGGTTTGCCTGATGATTTGATGACATTTTTAATAAATTGACAAATTAATCTATTTATGTGAAATGGTATTGCTAACACTGAAATAATGTTTTTCACACATTGTCCGATGCCTTTTTTAACCCCCAAAAAAATTATGCAATACCTTGACTTCCCCAACGCTCTAACTGATGATTGAATGCTTGTGGCTTTATCTTTTCAGGTTCTGACTAAAGAGTACCCAAAAGGCATTGACATAATCTATGAGTCTGTTGGTGGTGACATGTTTAACTTGTGCTTGAATGCTTTAGCAGTATATGGAAGACTCATTGTGATTGGAATGATTTCTCAGGTTCTTTGATATTATCTCCTTTCCCCACCCTTGCAAATTCTCGTATAACTATGTTATATTTGTCTTGCAATATTTTTTCTTGGAAGTTTTCCCTCCCCAGACCCCCCTAGTGGGAGCCTTGTGCACGGGCCCGCCTCTTTTTTTCCTTTGTCTTTTGGATAATGCATATTCTTGTCATAGTGTACTAGTGTACTTTATGATTGTACTTAACATCTAGTCTAGCTTTTGTAGTCCTTCACATGAAGTAGTACTGGCTAGTGACTCATTGATTTGCTCAATCTTCTGGGTTAAAATTTAGAACTTATATAGTGCATGGATATCATATCAAAATTTCAAACTGTTTATAGATTGTATAGAAGCACGGGTATCCATTTTACGTTTTACACATCTGAATGGACACATTTCTTTCCATATTCATTGTTTCATTTATATCAGTATCAAGGAGAGCATGGTTGGCAGCCATCAAACTATCCAGGATTATGTGATAAGATCTTGGCAAAGAGTCAGACTGTGGTATGTGTTGATCATTGAGTTGTATTTCAGTAAGCTATTTCTTATTTCTTTTGGTTAATAATTTTTTTGAAAAAACCTAACCTTTATAATCAGATTTTTTCCTTCTATGTTAGTGAATTTTCCACTGATTGTTCTCTCCCGATTTGAGTGATTTGAAAATATTTGGCAAATAAGATGATGATTTGATACAAGTTCCAAATCCCACAGTTGGCTCACCTATGGTTTTTGCATAACAATTTCAACATTTTTAGACTGGCTTTTTCCTGGTGCAATATGGTCATTTGTGGCGACAACATCTTGACAGACTATTTGATCTGTACTCTAAGGGAAAGCTGAAGGTAATGTATGCGTATTTCATCTGTGTATCATTGTGATTATTCATAAGTATCTGCTTGTACATATTATGTTTACAGGCGTGATCCTTCTAATTTTCCATGCTTCTGAACTTCACTTCTATTCACTTCTGTATGTGCACATAGGTTACTTTAGATCCGAAGAGATTTTTAGGCCTACAATCTGTTGCAGATGCAGTAGAGTATCTCCATTCAGGTCAAAGTATTGGGAAGGTATTTACTTACTGATGAAATTAAATGTTACTTTGGTGCGTTTTACTGTCAAGTTCTCCAATAAAAGCAATGATGGATATTTGTAACTCTTCTAGTCCTATTTATAAGTCACTCCTAGCAAGTTTCACATAGATCAAGAAAAATCTTAAACTTCATTAACTCTATCTTAAAATTCAACAACTTTCCAACTTTATTGCTATTTAATGTACATTATATCCTATGAGAACAAAGACAATTCAATAATAAATGAAGGGTAAAATTATACTTTTTGCCATATATACATTCATATGAAAAATGACCTAAGTTTCTTCTATATCTAGCTCATAAATAGGATCAGAGGAGTATGTCGTAACATATCTTTAGTGGATTTTTTTTTTTTTTTAAAAAAAAAGAATGTTAGTTTTAATCAGAGAACCTGGTTAAAATAGTTATGAAACTCCATCAAAGTTTTGTCCAAAAACTACTGCCACTATATACCCGTGCTTTCATACAATCATGCCCTAAATGCTTTTATCTTATGAAATAAATCCTCCAGGTGGTTGTCTGTCTGGACCCATCTTTCCAACATCAAGTGGCCAAATTATGACTTCACAAGGATTGTACTACTGTTTCATCGATTTCAAATATATAATTGTGAACTGAAGGTGGTGGAACGAGAATCAGCGCCTACCTATTTTCGGCTCTTGTTCAAATGTGCTACTGAACTATAATGAAGACTGGTTCTTTACTTTCAAATTTCTCGTCTATTCCGCTCCTGTATAATGTATTCTGGACATTATTTTGAGCTTACTCTTGGAATGTGTAATAAATAATAATAATAATAATAAATGTTATGTTAAGAACTCAAACGTCGTTTAAGCAAGTTTGCTTTTATGTGAGACGAGTATTCTTTCCATAACTCAGGGATAAGTATGAAGCATCCATTTTGAATTTTGTTTTTATCTACAAAAAGATTCAGCTGAGTTGGGTTTGGCCATCAACTATGATCTTCTAATTTGAGGGGGGAAAAATTCTTTTATCTACTTATTTTCTTGGCCTGATTAACCATGGTCTTGGAAATAAGCTAAGAATCATAAGTTTGTTTGGGATAGCGGTAGGCAATCGGACTTATAGAAAAGTTAGATTGGGTAAAAATTCGATTGTGAAACGTGATTTAGGTTTGGGTGAGTGGTTGTATAAGTAACTTATAGAAAAGTCCGATTGAATACAAACTTATTTAGAATGACTTATGGATAAATGGATTTTGAGATAATTATAAGAAAAAATCAAAATCAAAATTACCAAAAACATGAAAAATGTTAAATTACAAAATTTGGCAATACTAAAATACATAATTTAATCAAATAAAAATATTACATAAGTAACTAGAATATTATCATAAAAGGTTATCACAAGCTCTTATCCATAAGCTATCATAAGCTAGGAATTGAAGTTTTTGAAATAAACACTTATTTAGCCATAAGCTCTTTTGCCAACTTTTTTCACCCAAACAAAAATTTTGAGAAAAAACTCATAAACACTTATAATAAGCTCCATAAGCTCCTCATATAAGCTCTCCTAAACATGCTCCATGATAGATTCGGATAGTGAACATTACTCCTTCCAGAAATTTTGTCATACACCTTGCACGTCAATATAGATTTTCCCCAAGTAGCATAAGCTCTCATGAGCTTGATGCTTACTACTCAGAGATGGGGCTGAATGAAGATGGTCAAGAAACATCAGAGTGCTTTTTCCTCGAGGCTTTAATGTTAGGGAATTGGTGGATTGGTCCAAGAATAAAAAGGCAGACAATAAACACTTGTACTTTCTTAGGCCCCACAAGGTCAGTTTTCTTACCCGCACTACTTGTAGTGCAGTGGTATTGGGATTCATTTCTCCCCCTTAGGTCCTAGGTTCGATCCCCCTCCTCTCGTCTTGTATAAAAAAAAAGGTGAGTTTTCTTTCTTTTTTTCTCTCTCCATGTTTTACATGTACATAGTATAGAACATCACGAAATAATACTGGAAACGGGAGATTTATTTAAGATTTAATTAACCGAGATTTAGAAGATGAAATTTCTCATAATTCATACAAATGATGGTGAATATTCAACAAGGTTGGTTCCCGCATGTAGATATACTAATATGGTGAAAGCACTCTACTAGGCCAACACTGATACTAGGAGACTAAAGCTAGAGAAGGGGATGGGATTGGGCACCCCATGAGATCTAAATTGATTGATTTAATGCTCTGCTTAGAAATTCCATACCAAGGTTTAGATTTGGAAGATACACCAGATTTTCTTTAAAAGTAAAAAAATAAAATAAAAATCGAAATGACCCCTTTTTTCCTCTTTCTATCGATCCTGATCAATAGCAACATATGCATCTCAGAGATATCCAGACGGAGCATTTGCATTTGAATGTATTATTTAAACACTCCTACAAAGATGTAAAAATAGAAGTAAAATTTTCTCCCTAAAGTCGGTAACAAAAACTGGAAAGATGTAGCAGAGGACTCAATTCTTTCTTTCATTTATATTCAATTCTATAACGGTCAATACACCACCGGCCTACACAAATAAAATAGGGAGAATCACAATCTGGTCCCAAGGACCAGAAATAATTACCAAAAGGCCATGTGCCAGAATTCTATTACAAAAAAGTCTCAAAAAAGTCCTTAGAACTTTTTTGTAATTAATTGAATCCGTATTTACAACTGAAAATGCTATATTTACAACTGAAAATGTTATATTAACAACAAAAGTTCTCAATTCGCATTTAAAACTAAAAATGTTATATTAACAATTGAAAATGTATTTTAAGTTGTTAATATAGTATTTCCAGTTGTAAATACGAATTAAGAATTTTTGTTGTTAATATAATATTTTTAGTTTTAAATATAACATTTTTAGTTGTAAATACCAATTGAGAATTTTTCACTTAATTACAAAAGTAATAGAATTCTGACACGGGACCTTTTAGTAATTATTTCTGGTCCTTGGGGCTAGATTATAATTCTCCCAATGAAATATTATTCAATGGCAAGACACAACGTAGTGTGCTAACTAATCATATGAAGGTATCCCATGCAGTACAGCTTTTAGTTGGGATATAACTCTAATATCAGACACTTACTACCAACATTTGTGGTTGAACTCTAAAGTAACCATGTTGTCATCCTGCACTACATGTTTGCACATACAATTGTTCCGTAAGAGTCGAATATAATTTACTCACATCAATCGGTCATCTTGAAATAAAGCCCTGGACACTGAATTACTTGTTGGACTCTCATTAACCCTGTAATGATCATCATCCACCTTGCTCGTCCCTGAACATGAACGCTTGTTTCCCGTCAATGGGGTCTCGCATACTCTGTCATAGCTTGCCCTCTCCCGCTTCTTCTTCTTCCTTGTTGGCAGCTTTCTAAGAGAATCAGACTTGAGTTTCACAGCCATCTGCTTTGGGGCCCAAAGTTTCTGCAAATCAGGGATGCAACTTCTGAAAGATGAGAATCTCTTCGCTCTCTCTCTCTTCTTCTTGGCTTCTACTATTTTTTTATCCTCCCGTTGATTATTTCTCTCAAGGCTTCCATTTGCATTCTTGAGGAGCTGAAAGGGTTCGTTTTCTGATGACATGGGACCACTGCTACTTTCATTGTTTTCACCCATCTCATCTCTGTCGGCCTTTCCATTCCAGGATTTGTTGCTTTCTTCACTGAAGAGAAAATGATTAGGGGCTTCATCCTCTTCGGCAAACAGCAATAGGTCCATCTTGTCGTAGATTTCATGAACCACATCTCCAACGGAATGAGAATACCTGAAATTCCAAATTCTTCAAGATCGCAAGTCTAATGGATTTTCATTATTCCTTCATCACTTCATGCAATATTATGGGTGAATTCAAAACAATTGATGGTAAGACAGAAGGTGAGGTGAATTCAAAACAATTGATGGTAAGACAGAAGGTATTTCACACTAGTGTGTCAAGTTATAATCATGTTTTGCTACAAAAGCCTGCCTGACAGAGGGGAGGTCGCGGGGTGCGTGCGTTTAGTTATGTAAAGAACAAAAAACATTATAGTCAAGTGTTAGGGAGAAGAAAGCACTTCACATAGATTCCTTCTCTGGTGAAAATATTTTGGCCAACAACAAAGCAACCGCCGCACATGATATATTTTAGACTAGTAATGCAAAATGATAAACCTGAGCTATGCATCTAACTCCAAAGAGAAGCTAAAATCTTTTGTCCTTGCATTAAGAAAACTGAATTGCTTCACGAAAAAAAGTATCAACGGACGTCAATAAAATCTATCAACCTTGGGATACAAACAAGTACCTGCTTTTTATGATCTTCGCCATATAATTATCGATGTTCCAATCACCAAAGAATCCCCCTTCCATATGGCACTGAATATTCTCCAGAAGAAGGCAAATTTGCTTTACCATCTTCTGTTTGCTAGACTCTTCAACTCCGCTTCCAACATCTGATTGTAAGATTTCCATCCGAAACAAAATCTGCAGTTCATATCTTGTGCTCATTAAGGTAAATCAAGGAAACAGAATAAGCCAAAACTATCCTAACAACGAAACATAAACAAACTGTTGTCAAAGGATACTCTCTGACTATTTGTCCTGTGTTGAGTGAAGTAGGTCCTGTTTCAGATGCCTGAGAGAATGGATTTCTACTTTTATGCTTTGTGACTAACTCTTTTGGCTCCACTAATAAAACTTTGCCAAGTTCAGCTGCAATCATGTTACCATAAGCATCATTACATTTTGAAGAATTTTGACTTTCAGAAATGTTTTCTCTGTCAAACTTCTTTGATAGCCAGTAGATTGATGAGTTCACAAGTCGCTCAGCCAAAGCCTGCAGGTCTACTTCTTCAGATTCTATTCCCTGATGGATCTTGTTGGAAAGAGTACTGAAAAATGCTTCAGATGTTTCCGACCCAGTATCAGGGACAGCACCAGCCTGTACACCTGAAGCCTCAGTCACAGTGTTCTCTCCTGCTGAGTCAGATGAGGAGATCGGCAGTTCATCATCTTGGAATGATCCAGTCAACCTATTGTTAATGTCTTGAGGAATTAGCTGATCTGGCTTGGATGTTTCAGACACAATTATATCATGACAGTCAGGTTTCTTCATCTGTTTCACCCAGCACTTTAAGAATTTCAACTTTTTTGACTTGTTACATTCCATGGCATAGTAAACCTTGTGCAAATCTAAGTCAAATTGATCATATGCTGCTTTACAGAAGGAGCTCCATGTAAGGTTTTGAAGGTTATTCTTGTCCATTATGTTCTTTTTCTGATGACCCTCAATCACTGCACCACTCTTCTTATCTTGAGAATCCAATAGTTTATTGTGCCTTTTCAAGTTGATATCAGGCTTGCAAACATCAGCACTCAGTGTTCTAAAATATTGAGCCATATTTTCCCCACCAAAATCAAGAGCCATATCTGGATCGTCTAATAGAGATAAGAGAGCAGAAGAAATTGTGAAAGGCCTTAGAATGCCCAAAAATGAACCGCCATCGCTATTGGAAAGGGACACTAATGCACAGCAACCTTCGTTATAAAGAAAACTCAAGAGCATTTGCCAAATGGGTACAGAGTTTCTCTGCCACATGAAACCAAATTCATTTGAAAGAATTTCAAGAACCCTATCAGCGAAGAATTCATGTGAAATTCCCTTCCTCTTTTTCTTAGATTCACCAAATACTTCTCGTACAAGAACAGAATCAGATATGAGATCCCTTAGTTTCAAAAAAGCATCATTCCTCTGTACAGCCTTAATATTAAATTTTGTGATTTCATTCCCTAATTGGTTCCAAAATTTTTCCTTTTGTACACAGCCTCCCTTTGGCAGATTTATCAGTTCTGGATTAAACCGAACGTCATCATATATACCAAAGAACCTAAATTTGATCAGCTCAAGATCACAACAGTTATATTCTATGGGATTTCTACTTACATCTAAGATCTGAAGACTCAATTGCACATGAATTTTCCTAGAACAATCATTTATATCGAGAGAACACAATGAAACTCCAATTTTCGGATAAATTAAACCAAAAGGAACAAGAGCGGAACCAAGTATTACCGAATCCACAGAACATAAACCCCAACCCAAAGCTCTAATTCCACTCTCAAAGAAACTAGAAATCTGTTTAATTTCATCAGTCTCATTCTTATGCTCATAACATTCAGATTCACACTTCACATCAACCCAACTAAAATGAATGTCCCTACAACTAAATGCACCACTCACACTTCTGAAGAACATAGAGAATCTCTCACAAAATGAACCCACATTTTTCAACGACTCGTGACCTAGCTCCACTTCATAAAACTCAGATAAACACTTCAATGATCTACAAATAGGCGAAAACAAAACAACCAAATTCGACCGAACAACTGGGTAATTCAGAACAGCATCTGGAACAGGATCACACATTACCGAGTCCCAAGCATAGTCGTGAACAATTTGTTGCACCGATGCGGCAAGATGTGAGGCCCTGGGAGGAGAGGGATCCAATGGATTGTAAAAATTAGGCAGAGAAGTGAGGGTCTGTGAGAGCGATTGGAGGGTAGAGGCGGAGTCACTGAATGAGAGAGAAAGTGAGGGATTGGGGACAAAACGGTGGAGCTTAGAGGATGAAAGAAGGGGAGAAAGTGAAGAAAAGAAGAGCTTAAAGCAGAAGAGAGAAGACGAGAGAGGAGGGAAGGTGAGAAGGATTTTCGTGGATGTGAGAAGGGAATTGATGTAAGGAGCGGGATCCTCAAGATGAAGCAGTGAGTTGAGGTCTATGAGGATAACCAATCGCTCCGTTATACTGTAACCTGTGAATCCATCAATGGCGTTTCCCGCCATTGAAGCCAATGGTTGGTGCCTTGTGACTCGAATCGATCAATGGAATGTGGTGCCGGCGGGGGAGAGAGAGGAGAGAGATTCTGGATTGGATCGCAACGGGGAAAGAGAAGGATGAACCGGTGCCGTTTGGCTTAACGACATAGATACGCAATGTGAATTGGCGGGATCTGATGGATTGGCGGTAAAAATTCAAAACATCTAAATTCAATTTATTTTCTTCCAATTTTTATTTTGGAAAAAGGCTACTAAACTCTAAACTCATTATTTCTTTATCAAATAGACTGATTTATTTAGATTTAATTTTTCAATTTTAGCCTTTTGGAAAATTCAACGTTTGATAAATTGATCTTTTTATTATAGTTATTATCAAAACTTTGATTAATATGTAAATGGATTTCTTTTTTTAGTTTACAGCTTCAAATTTAAATAATTAGACATAATATAAAAGATTTAATAAATTTTAAAATTCATAGATTATAAATAACTTCACTCATTTTCTGGACTTCATATAATCATATACCATATAAAATCTTTACTAGCTATGATAAAAAGGAAAATGATATGCCTTAGTTCTGATCGATTGCTTAGGTGAAGAAAAAAATTTCAGATATATTATAAAAATGAGAAAACTGGGATTGAAGGTGAGGGTAAGAGAAAGTTAGAGGAGAAATGGGGTGGTTATTATTCATCTTAAAGCTTACTACCACTTAATATATGTACACTAGGTTACAACTCTTTCAATTACATTTCAAGGGTTACATAAGAGATAAATTTACATAATTGTGAAATATGTTAGATTTGGTAAGTTATGTTACTAATGGTAAGAAACTCCTGAGAGGCTATTCATTTATTGGTTATATTGATTTATTTGGAGAACTTCAAAAAGCATTATTGGAAGGCTATAGACATCCACCTAAATATAACTATATTTCTAACACTCCATCTGGATATACCTCAACATTGTGCTTCATTAAAATCTTACTTGGAAAAATCTAATAGAACAAAAATATAGTGAAAGAAAAAAAAGAAGTACACAATACATATTGAAACTACCTCGTTAAAAGCGTTTTTTGGAAAATATAATGGGACAAAACCTTAATTAAGAAAAAAATGACATCATGGTTTCTACTCCTCTTAATGATAAATATTGTATATACTATCCTTGATAACAACATCATTTTGCTCCCATTGATGACAACATCACTTCGAATGTATTTTCAAGCATATCTTTCTTTTAACTATCAAACTACGAAAAATGCATTGTCGTCAAATGTTCTACTTAAATGTATTCATCTAACATATCTTCTAGATATGCTAAAAAATCGGCTTTTTTCCCAAAGTGCCCTTTTTTAGGAAATTATTTACCAAAATGCCCCCACTTTCAAACTATTTCCCATTATACCCCTCTCTGGAAACATATTCCCTGTCTACCCCCATTTAGTCGACTAAATAAAGGCTTTAGTCGACTAAATGAGGGTTTAATTTTTTTGAAAACCGTCGACATTTAGTCAACTAAATCCTAGGATTTAGTCGACTAAATAAAGGCTTTAGTCGACTAAATGGGGGTTTAATTTTTTTGAAAACCGTCGACATTTAATCAACTAAATCATAGGATTTAGTCGACTAAATGTCGTGGGGGTGAAATTTTTTTCAATAACCCCGACATTTAGTTGACTAAATCCCAGGATTTAGTCGACTAAATGTCGACAGTGAGCCTTTTTTTCAATAATAATGGATAATAATGACTATTTATGAATAAATTAATTCAAACCCTATTATTTAGGAATAAGTTAGATCATATCATTATCTTCTTGATTTCATGATTATCATTATTTTTACTTCTATTATTATGCATTATGCATTATTATTATTATTATTATATGATAATAATATAACATATACATATATTCCCTACCTGTTAGTTGGTTAGATCCTATTATTTAGAGATACCTTAGATCAAATCCTATAATCTCTAATATATTTTATTCACCTCATTATTGCTTTCCTAATATTATTATTATTATTATTATTATTCTTTTATAATTAATCTACTATCTACTATTTTTATCCATTATTGTAAAAATATGTATTCATCAATAACTTTGCAAAAACACACGTATGACTCTCTGGCTTTTTTTTTTTGTTTCAGTTTACACGCACTCACAGAAAAATAATCATGCAGAGAAGAAGAAGAAAATGACGAGGATCTAGAAAGAAAAGAAGAACATAGTTATAGATGATCATAATGATCACTATGAGTGTGTGTAAACTGAAAAAAAAGAGCCATGCGTGTGTTTTTGCAAAGTTATTGATGAATACATATTTTTACAATAATGGATAAAAATAGTGGATAGTAGATTAATTATAAAAGAATAATAATAATAATAACAATATTAGGAAAGCAATAATGAGGTGAATAAAATATATTAGAGATTATAGGATTTGATCTAAGGTATCCCTAAATAATAGGATCTAACCAACTAACAGGTAGGGAATATATGTATATGTTATATTATTATCATATAATAATAATAATAATGCATAATGCATAATAATAGAAGTAAAAATAATGATAATCATGAAGTCAATAAGATAATGATATGATCCAACTAATTCCTAAATAATAGGACTTGAATTAATTTGTTCCTAAATAGTCATTATTATCCATTATTATTGAAAAAAAAGGCTCACTGTTGACATTTAGTCGACTAAATCCTGGGATTTAGTCGACTAAATGTCGGGGTTATTGAAAAAATTTTCACCCCCACGACATTTAGTCGACTAAATCCTAGGATTTAGTCGACTAAATGTTGACGGTTTTCAAAAAAAAAATTAAACCCCCATTTAGTCGACTAAAGCCCTCATTTAGTCGACTAAATGAGGGTAGACAGGGAATATGTTTCTAGGGAGGGGCATAATGGGAAATAGTTTGAAAGTTGGGGTATTTTGGTAAATAGTTTCCTAAAAAGGGGCACTTTGGGAAAAAAGCCCTAAAAAATCAATATATCCTGCATTTACCTTATTCATTGTGCAAACAATAAAATAAAATTATTTTGAAAATCACCAAAATATATATATCGCATCCACATTTCAACTTCTTATAAACAAAATGATATCATATAATATGTTCATAAAACTATCACACCGAATTTCATTTTTGCCATCCATTGTGTACATGCAAGAATTAAATTTTACCAATAAAATCATAAAAAAAAGGGTAAAGGTGCAATTTTACACATAACCTTTACCCAAAGGAGCGTCCAGCACCATAACTGTTTTTTGGGAGCAAAAGTACACATAACGTTACGTTTTGAGAACGTCTAGTATCACAGGCCGTTAGTCAACCAACGTTGACCGTTAAGTCTGACGGAAATGAACAGTAACTCCGCTAAAATTACAATTTTACCCCAAGTTTTAAGCTGAAATTATTATTTTGCCCCTAGTTTTAAATAATTTTTTTAAAAAAAAAAACACTAAAATAACTCCTTCCCACCGGTAGGCCCCACCACCGGCCACATCGCCAGCGGCGGCCGCCCTCCCCCCACAGCCGGAGACCGGCAGCTACCTCCGGCGACCTCCTCCGACGGCTTTTTTTTTTTAAATATTTTTTTTAAACATTTGTATATATATCAGTTTTTTTATTTCTAATATCCCTTCTTCTTTCCTTTCCCACAGCAAGTCATATGTACATATATATATAGGAACAAAATAGCTATTCTTCCTTTCTTTCTCTTCGGCATATGACAGACAGATCCAGCACACTTTTCTTCTTCCTTTTTAATACATATGCAGCAAAACACACACACCCAGCGACATATAATTGCAGCAGCGACACAAGACATATTCACATATATATATGTTTGTGTATTCATGACAGCAACACACTTGTCTTTTCCTTAGATAAACCGAAGTCAAACCCAACAACATATATGCAGGAACCAACGTTTTCATGTCCATAAAATAAACTGAAACCGATGACAGCCCCCCCTGTTTTTCTGTCAGTTTTTTAGCGAGCTTACGTTTCACTTCTATGGCTTACTCTTGGCAGAAACTTGATGGAACTAAAAGGAAAGATAGCTTGAAAAACTCACCTTTGCTGAATCAAGCTGAGTGACGAGAAGGGTGACTGATTTTCTCCTCTGTTTTTCGATGCCAAAACAGGGAAAACGCTGAGCCTTGGTTTACGCTCCTACACTCTCCTTCTCCCTCTCTCTCGGCCTCACACACTTTCTCGGTTTTCTTTCTGGGTGAAGACCGAAAGAAATGAGTAAACTGAACTCATAGACCATTTAAATAAGACTCCAAGGTTCAGAGAAGACATAACAGTCCAGAAGAGCAGAAGCTTTGAGTGTTTGACGTTGGGCTCGAGGGAAATGAAGGTATGGCGCGTATCTGATTCTTCTGCTGCATTCTTGCGTGTTTGATTCATCAGGTTTTAATGTGCTTTCTGCCTTTCCGTAACTCACGCTGAACCCTGATTATGGTCTGGTCCTTGGGTGATTATGGCGTGATCGGTTTCTCATGTGGCTGAATGTATTGGGCCGAGATGTCGCCGGAGGTGGGGAGGGCGGCCGCCGGCGGTGGTGTGGCCAGTGGTGGGGCCTACCAGCGGGAGGAGTTATTTTAGTATTTTTTTTTAAAAAAAAATATTTAAAACTAGGGGCAACATGGTAATTTCAGCTTAAAACTTAGGGCAAAATTGTAATTTTAGCGAAGTTACTATTCATTTCTGTCAGACTTAATGGTCAACGTTGGTTGACTAACGGCCTGTGGTACTGGACGCTCCCAAAACGTAACGTTATGTGTACTTTTGCTCTCAAAAAAAGGTTATGGTGCTGGGCACTCCTCTAGATAAAGGTTATGTGTAAAATTGCACCTTTATCCTAAAAAAACACAAAATTAGCATGATACAAAAATATTATCATAAAATATAAGGTACTTCTTGACCATTAAATTCAATATATTTTTGCATGCAAAATCATCATAGCAAGAATATGTGATTTTGGAATTATTATGACATTCAATAATGCGATCTACAAATCAAGTAAAATAGAAAATTATTCATTTTCCAATAATTTTTTTAATCAACTACATGGGCTCAAAATTATTTTCAAACTCGCACAACATTATACACACACATATATAATGATTTTTTTGATATGTTTCTGGCACTTTTTATCAATTAAGGATTATTTTCATATAAATTTCTCCATTTATTGAGCCATATGCCATAACAACATCCAATAGAAACATATTTTTTTTAATGCTACCAGCCATCTAATATAAGAAAAAATTATTGCATCCACCATAAATTAATATATCTCATCATAATTATCATTAGACTTTTTGCAAAAATCTTTATTTTCACATAAGTATTCATATATAAAAAAATAACTTTATATTTCAAGTATTCGGATTGCAGGTTTTTAATTTTTATTTATTGAAAGAACAAAATCCTATCTTTATTGTTTATCTTCCCTTTTAATTTTCCTTTTAGCCAATCACCATATTGTTTACCTCGCAAGATAAATTTATGCATAAGATCATCACTTGATCACATGAAATTATTATCAAGACCGTTGTCGACAACTTCTTTTATTCAGTTCCATTTTTCCTATGACATAATTCATTCAGATCTTTTTATTACTTTTAGGTGCCTAACCCTCTTTTGAGGTTTTTGCAATTGGTTATATCTTGACCTCTTGTGGAGTATCCACCTCCTTAATATGATCACCTTTATTATTTGCTTCTTTCTTTTTGGAATTGATTATTCTCTCATGCTTTGAGCATGTCTCACTTTAATCCATGTTGATTAGAGCATTCTTAGTTGGAATATGTGATTTAGTAATTCTCATTTAGGTCAATAATTTCATCTGTCAGATATTGTGAATATTTCTTGAATATAAAAGTTAATGAACTTCTGATTGATACTGCCATATTCAATGATCTATACTTGATAGTAATAGTACATTCATTTTATTCTCTTTTCCATCTATTCAATTTCTCTCTCTCATGTTAAAAAAACTTTGTCAAATGACATTCAACTAATTATATTATATAAGTCTCTTAAATTTATTTGTTTCTTTTAGAAACATCTTTTGTTTCATTTAGAAACAAACAAGAAAAAGGAGGTTCTTACCCAATATTTATCTCAACTTTCTTTAAATATCCATCTATATGCATTATGATGAATCAATATGAATGCACATTCAAATTTTTTAAAATGGAATATCTTTGGCTCCTAATCAAAAGCCAATTTTGTCGGGAGAATTTTGTTGGCTAGTGTAAGTGCTACAATATACAAGATCAAATATGCCAACATTGAAATAGAAAGTTTATTATAAGTATTGATCTTAGTATTTATGGTGGTTTCAATGAATGATCTCTGAACCACATAATATGGAAATCGAGCACTTAACGTAATAATTTATTTAAATATTCTTGCAAGCTTCATGTTGCACACTAATAGTAATCTCACATATAACCATCTTATAGATGTATAATCAAATTTATTGAATATTTTTATCCTTCACATGCTATTTCAATAGGTCCATATAATTCTTTTTGATAATTTCCATAAACGTAGAGATCCATTGCTAATCATCATCAATGATACTCTCAAAATCAATTTTATTTTAGGACAAGCAACACATATCAATTATTGAATTATATAATATATTGGCTATTCATGAAGAATCTTTTGGTTCTTCAGTGGTTGTTAATACATAATCTTTTATAATTTGTTGGATCATATACATGACTCGGATGATCAAACAAATCATGCCAACAATAAATTTATTTGGATCAGTAAACTCCTGGTTTACTGTAACATGTTTCTTAACTAATAGTAAGCTTTTCAATTTCCATCACATATTGATTTAAAACCTTAATTTGACATCCATTTTTGGAAGATTAATAGCTTTTGTGAGGAAGTATACGAGTAAAGGTTTTTAATATTATCTCAGACTTGTTTTCTAAAAAAATTTCTTTTCAATATTAACTTACACTTGTATTCTATTAATCTCTCCCACAAGTGTGAGTCATATATGAATATAATTTCCTTATTATTGTATTTTAAAAATGATGACTTGTATATAATAAATCAATAATTTGCACTTGGAAACACAAATGCTTTATAGTTTACACACAATCATGATTTTTTTAATTCAATCAGGCTATCACTTTCCTACCCTTTAACAAATCAAAACTCTTACGTAAATTTATAGTTAATAAATTTTCATTGTCAATTCTTCTTCTTCCCCAAGAAAAAACAAATCTATATTAGTTCTTTAGGAATTATATCAATTTTATTACATATAAGTTCTTCAAAAACTAACATAAATGATTGCATTTCTATATAACTTCAATGCTCATCAATAATGATACACTTTAGTCTGATTCTTTTAATGCATATTCCAAGCACATCTTTCATCATATAAAAATATATGAAGAGAGCCATGATCAAAACATAAAGATCACATTATAATTATTTGAGGTGTTTTAGGGCTAAACTTAATTTGAGACGATTGTAAATAAAATGCATTGTAATACAAAATAATGAATAATTATAATATTTATAGTTTTTTTTCAAATTTGTCCAATTATTTAAGCATCCACAAATTTTACTTGCACTGTGTGTCTATATATATAAAACTAATTTGATTCTAATATATATAATATAATATATCATACAATGATTTATGTATGAAAATTTTACATATTATATGAAAATTCTAGGGAGCAGAAGAAATAACAAGAAAAGCAATTGGGAGAGAAGATAATGGCTTATCAATGCCAAAATAGAATCAAAATTGTAAAATATTTGTGTGCCTTTGAATAATGAAATGTTTAGGAACTAAGAAAGAACTACACATATGTTAGGCAACATAAAAGTGCTGAAGAGGAGAAAAGAAATGGAAGATAGAATTAAAATAAAAAGTGGAGCCAAAAAAAGTACCTTCACTTTGGGGTATATGAGCGTTGACCGTTTGGTGGGAAATCCATATAGCAATACAGACGCACAAATCTGAAGAAAAAAATAGAGGCATGTTGGGTATATGAGCATCGAGTGTTTGATGGGAAACCTATATATATAGTAATAGAGAAGCACAAATATGAAGGAAAAAAAAATAGAGGCATGTTTGGAGCTTGACTTATGAAACTCCATTAATTTATGAATAAAATTCACATACTACAAATAAATTGTGTAGAAGAAAATTAAACAACTTAATTGGGGGTTATATGAATAAATACTAAAAACCTTTGTTAGTTGCAACGTTTTCACCTAAGAGGGGGTGAATTTGAAAATATTAAAAATTTTAAACCGAAATTGATAAACAATTATTTCAAACAGCAAGACTTAAAAAAATATTATCGAAGTGTGCACATCAGATTATATTGGTTCGTGTAACATCTTGAATTTTTTTATATAGGAGAAATTAATTTATAGTAAATAAAATTTACCATATAATTATTCAGTATGAGTAAATTTTCTAAAAAAATAGAGTGAAGAATTTTTATAAATATTAACTTGAATGGTAGACGGTTATGTAATAGATAAGAATGTGATATTTGATTAGTAGATAAGTATAAGGTTGTTATATGATAGTTATACATGTGTTTGGTAGTTAGATAGTAGATGTACATATATTTGGTAGTTAGATGGTAGATGGACATGTGTCTGGTTGTTAGATGGTAGATGGATATGTGATGTTGGAAAGGTAGTTGAGATCGAAAATTCTATAAATATCTCATCCCTTCTCTTCTATCACACATACACACATGTTTTCACTGTTCGGCCATATGAGAGCGTAAGAGAAAGAGAGAGGGGAAGAGTGTAGTGGAAATTATTTGGGGATGCTAGAAGACTTTCATTGAGAGATTTGGAGTAACTTTTGAAGATTATCTATAAGGTAAGAAATAACAGGTAACTCTAAATATTCTTCCATATACTTGTGAATTGTGTATGATTATGAATGATTATTTTCTTAAAATGGTCTGAGGTATACGTATATGTGTATGTACAGTAAATTTTAATATTATTATAATAAAAGCCGAAAATCATTGTTTTGTCCCTGGATTTTAGAAATGTCAGTTAGTCCTTCGATTTCCAAAAATGACATATTGGTCTGACGAGGCTTTATGAGATATTGGTTTACCTTATGATGATATTTGATATAAATGGAAGTATGTTTTAATATATTTTATTTTTATTGAATATACTTATTATGGCAGTTGTATTTCTAATGGGATAGAGTACGGAAGGATTGGTATGATAAAATGTTTTAAAGTCACCACTTGGTACATAGTGGATGGTACTTGTTAGGGCCCCTTCTTCCATGTTTTCCTCTGGCCGGTATTGCATTGGAGCTGTGGGACTTATGACACCTCCTTGTTATGTTTTTGGGGAGAGGTGCCATAGTCCAGGTTTAAGCTTTATACCTTTGGTCGGGTGTATCTTAGGTTTTGGTGAGCTTGGGACAATCTAGTCAAATGGATGTGTTTCTGTTGGACTATGTGTTAGCCTATGACTCCAATCAGCAATATAAGGATGGAAGAGGATATAAGGGATGTTTCATATTGCATATTGAATAATTATACAGTTCACAGGTTAACAAAATGATAAATGGATTTTGTAAAAGAATTTTGTATGAGAAATTATGAAATATACAAATACACATGTAATCAACTACTTTTTGTCATATGTAATTTGCTTGTGTACGGAAAAAACTTTTCAGTAGTTACTAAGACGTGAAATATCATCCCGTATTAACATTTTTCAGGTGATTGTTCTAGTAAGGAGCAAGGGAAGGCACCAATGAAGTGAGCCTAGAAAGCTCTTCTGTACTCCTATGGCTTAAGTTATGTTATTTATATTTGCCATGACCCTAAGACTTCCACTTTGTATTCAACTCTAAAATATTTTAGAAATTTGTTGACTATATATTACGAACTCTATTTTAAATGGTCATGTAATTTAATTATTTGTATCTTAGTTATCTCTATTGGAGATATTTTAAATATTTTGGTCAAGCGTTTGTGTGTTGAATCTGGGGTGTTACAGTTCGGCTTTAATTTTCTAACCTACGTTCAATCCTCAAAGCGTCTTTAAGATTTTCACTATTGTTCCAAGATTCCATAGGTTTTTGGCACCTCAATACCGCAATAATCCTCAATGGCAAGATACACTCCTCCTTACAAGTTGTAATCTAGAACTATATTCAAGGTCCCATTACCTTAAGATTTTACAAAGATTGAAATCGTTTGTAAATGACTCTATTCACATAGTTGGTTGCTCCATGTTAAATGATTTGCTATTTATAATTGCACTCCATTAATGACTATTGTGAGCATTCAAACTATCCGTTAGAGACAAATTGAAGTCATTGGAAGAATTCAATGTTCAATTGCTTTCACTTCTCTACAATAAAACTTCATACGACATCCCTTTGGTCTACTATAAGATTTCTTAAGCTTCTGTCGCTTTCGTCTTTGATGAAATAAATCTTTAAGGTTCTGTTGCTTTCATCTTTAATGCAATAAAATCTCCAAGGTTCTGTTGCTTTCATCTTTAATGCAATAAAATCTCTAAGGTTTAGTCGCTTTCATATTTTCCGCAATAAACGCTTCACACGAAATTTGCTCTACGATTCCTTTCGTCTACTCTGTTTTTGTTATGAATTTAATGCTCTGATACATGAAATTGCTTTTAAACTTTTGAAGGTAATTGATGATCTTAACCATCTGAAACTTATACATAAAAAAGATTAGTAGCATTAAGAAGTAGTATAAGTAGTAATCAAGTATAAGCAAATATTAATCATAATATTTAAATTCTTAGAGACGTTGTGGAATGAAATAAAAACAACCACTCAAGTGTGATTACAGAATCGTGTGTGTGTCCATCACTCGAGTGCTTTTGCAATTCAACTTGAGTGTTGATGAACTTTATCTCTGGTAGTGAAGTTTTGAAAGAGAAGGTCACTTGAGTGGATGAAATCTTATGTAACACCCCCATAATTTCTAACAGTTATAATAGCATAAAATAACGATATTTTTTTTTATAAATAATGCCGAAATTCATACCAAAATTCAAAATAGCTAAACTTGGGAAGTGTTACCATCGCACTTGTGTAGGACAAATGCAAGGCTACTTATTACATGAAATAAATCTAAACCTAAACAGAAAGTTTCATTGGAATATAAAATAAAAGAAAATAAATAATTAGGACTCATAGAACGTCTTCCTCACTTCTCACTGCTAGCCCCAACCTTTGAAACCTGTTTCACTGAAATTCTGCTCCCCCGAAGGATCATCGCGCAGCCCAAGAACACAAACATCAACAACGCTGGTAATTCCAATTAAGTAAAGATAATATAAAATAAAATAAAATAAGTAAGTAATAAATAAATAAGTAAATAAATAAATTTAAAATAAATTAAAATCAAATAAAATAATTATAAAATTAAAATAAAATAATTACAAACTAAAACAAAATAAAAATGTCATATATATATTCTAGTGGGAAGAGAACCATGGTAGACCCAGGAAACCCTGCCAGTCTACCCTGTGACCCGGGAAATCCTGTCAGTCACAAATCATCAAAATTGGTCATATCATCATTTCTTTCTAGTATGTACACCTCTTCCCAAAGTTGCTACTAATGTCCCGGGAAACCCTATCAGACACCACTTTGGGAAGAACGGATACTATCGGTTCACATTAAATAATATTTTGAGGCATAAAGTCTAAAAGTGTGTTCATTACTTTAGGAGGTACCATCTCAAAGCTATCCTCCCACAGCTAAATTATTTTAAATGCACTCAGGATAAAATTTCTAAGTTATTTCCATACACCCTAGTTTGTCCCAAATTGGATTTATTGATATTCTTATACTGTTTTAATTTTCTTTTCTAAACTTTTCCATCATTTAATTAAATATAGGGTAAAAGAATAATTTGACAACTCCTACCTATTTTATTATACAGAGACATTATATGGAGAAAGAGATAAGTAAAAAAAAAATCAAATGAAATAGCATCAGGAAAGATTTTGCATTTATGTCAACATATATCATAATATATCAAAATATGGCATCTACTCTTGTGTGGAGGAATAAAGGCAAAAAAGGAATCAGACACGTTAGCATAGGCAAGAGTTTGCATTTACGTCAATATATACTATTATATAATAATATATCAATATATAACTAAGATCTACTCTTGTGTGGAGGAATAAAAGCAAAAAAAAGAATCAGAGACGGTCAGCCTTGTTCCTTCAATCTATATGTGATTATATTAATCAAAGGGGCAGAAGAAGTTAATGTTTTAAAAAAAACACACAAAAAGGAATCCAGACAAGTCGTGTGGTTTTTTTTTTCCAGATTGCAAAATAAGAGGTTCAATTAGAATAAAGGACGCATAGATGTACAGAAAGGAAGAAAATCACGGCGAGCAGTGAGCAATTGCGTGAGTTTTGGATTAAAGAACATGCAATCTATAAACAAACGGTTTCCATTAGTCTATGGATTAGGATTACCTGGTCTCCGTGTTTGCTAAACTCCTAGGAAAGCCGTTTGCCGTAGAGTTTACAGAGAAAAAGTAAGAAGAAGAGAAATAATGAGCGATGACTAGGGTTAAGCGGCTAGACCTAAACTTATAATTAAACTTTAGGGTTTAGTTATGGTTGAACTCTGTGGGTTGGGCTTTTTAGCTATTGCTAATCTAATGAGAGAGAAAAAAAGTAAATCATTTATTAAGTTCTAAATGTTTATTAAAAAAATCATTTATTAAATTCTAATTAATTTTTTTATTACTATATTATTAATTTTAATTTTAATATCATCATCATCATCATCATCATCATCAACAACAACAACAACAATAATAATCTAGGGTATTACATCTTAACTCAAGTGTCGTTTTGAAAAAGACTTCAACTCTATCAGTAACTCGAGAGCTTTTGCAAGTTGCCTTGCGTCCCTCAAGTGAATATGAGGATCACTCAAGATGACTTCAGATGAAAAGTCCAACACTCTTGGTTTATTTGCGAATGACTTGCTCTCAACTTTGATCACTCAACTAGCATCACAAGCACTCAAGTGAAACTAATTATGACTTGTATTAACCATCACGAGTGACTTGTAGTTTACTCACAAGTGCTCACCATCACTTGAGTGACAACATGTTCACTCAAGTAGACATCTCAACACTTTCGGAAAATGGGTGGGTGACTTTTAAAATCTTAGCAAGTGTTCACCAGCACTTGAGTGGCTACTTATCCACTCGAGTGCTCCAAGCTTATCACTCAAGTGATGAAACCTATCACTTGAGTAATCTACCATAATTTCCAAAAATCATGTAAGTGACTTGCTGATTTCCTGCAAGTGACAAAAGATCACTAGAGTGATCTTGCATCACTCTCATTCTTTCAGCAAGTGACTTGCAAAATCATTGTAAGTTAAGGATAATCATTTGAGTGCATTAACTGTCACTCGAGTGATCATCTCAAATCACTTGAAGTGAGTGTGCTTGATGATTCAAGTTTTAATTTAAATATAGTTCTATTATTTGAGTGTTTTGAAACACAAAACTCAAATGACTTAAATCATCAAGTCCTCATTATTTTCTAAAGTTTGTTATCATTAAAACCTAATCTAAAATCTAACAACATTAACCATGAGATGAAATCCTAAGGCTTTGTTTAGTACGTAGGATTGAATTTTGATTGACTGGGATTGGGAGTGGGATTGATATTGGGATAGGAAATGAGACTTCAAATTTAAGTTTAATATGAAGTAATATTTGAAGGGAATATTTACTTTTATTTTATTTTATAATCATTCCTAAACTGTAAAAGACTACAATATCCTTATTATTAAAAAACAAAATTATAAAACTATCCTTCATCTTCTTCAACCTGTGACCTACACGTTGTCTTTGCGGTAATTAGAACTCCATCATAGGTCCTTCACATATCTTCATTTTCAACTTGTAATCATCCCCACCTTCAGAGTCATCCCAAAGGCATCTCGATGTTATTCCTCTCTTTGGTCATCTTCTAGAAGGAAAAATCTCCGGTTAATAATTCATTCCAAACATGACAAATGAGTATGGTACGCCACCATTATTATTTGAATGATCTATTTTGCCTCCCAATGATATAAATGAGAACATGTTGTCGTGTTGCCTCATATTCTCATAAAAGTTCCTTGAGTGGGCCAATTCTATATGAAAAAGTAAGCTCTCAAACAATGGGGAGGCCTTATCATTGTTGTCAAGACAAGCTTGCCTTTCAAATAACATAGAGAGTGTGCACATGCAATATACTTCACTTATTGTCCTTAATGCTTTGTTCGTTAAACCAAAGAAATGTCTCACAGAATTTGCATTCATAGATAGGGTTTCCTTCATCTATATATCTTGAGACAGTGTTGATAACGATAATTATGCTTCGGTAAAGTTATATAACACACATGTATATGTATGATTAGATGAACTTTGTAAAGGGGTATTACTTACCTTCAAATTCATGTATGTTGTCAATAAGTTCAGTGGTCTCAACTTGATTCGAGGGGAAGCTAATTGATCATGCGGAACATGTGTAGCTTCATAAATAAGTATTATCACCAATTATATTAAGAAGAAAGAAATAATATAAATTGATATAAAGGAATGTTAGGTGTGAAGGTCTTTACCTTCAAATGCATTAGAGTGAACATTTTGAACTTTATTATCATCATCACTATTGATATTGAATTGAAATTCGATGTTTCTATAATATATTTCTTGTGGTGGATTTTCTTGGAAGATTCACAACCTGTTCGTTTTGTTATAAGACAGAAAAATATAGTTAATCATAATTGTACCATCATTGCGTTATTACAAACACTAACATACCTCAATATTATTTCTCAATTTGAATTTAACCAACCCGGGACTAAGAAAACTACACCAATGAAATATGTATAATGAAATAACAAATGCCCATAACTTTGTAATAAGCTACATAAAAAGTACTATAAAATGACATTTTTAGTTGACAATGTTCATTACCCGACTCAATAACATGTATTGGCTCCTTAGAAGTGTGGGCTTGACAATTTTCATTTGCAACATTGTCGATGCTCTTCACTTATTGTTATAATTAGGAAATGTTATTATTAAAGTATAAATGTAAATTATAAATGCAACGATGAAACATAACGGTTATTTTATTGTGAACAAGAAAGTCAATAAAAAAATTTGTAGCTTGTTTCTGCAGAAAAAATGTTTTTACAGAGCAAAGGTATAAACATTAAACCCATAAAAATATTGAGTTAACTAACTCAGCAACGGTTTACGTGGTGGAACGTTGGAGAAGGGAAAGATTCATATTTGATACATTTGTATTAACTTTATTTTTAATATTCTCTTCACTAACCGAAGGTCCATTTTCTGACACAATATAAATATATCAATCCTTTTTCATTTTACTTTATCACATTATTATATAAATAATAAATAATATTAATAGAAATAATTATAACTTTGGCATGGAAATGAAACTACGCTACCTACGTATAATCATTTAGTACTCAAGTCTCAAGGTACACCTATATATAACGAATAACTAACATTTCTATGCACTTTGGTGGATTCTCTTCCTATACGTTTTGACTTCTTTTTTTTTTTCAAAAGCTATTTATATTAATAATTCAAAGTTATATACATAAAATGAGAACAAGCCGAATGTAGAAAACTAACACAACCAAAACAAATACAAGAGAATAAACTAAATACAAGGGGAAAAAAACTAATTATCACTAATTGTAGAATTGGAATAAAAATAGTATCAATGATAACACTGGACTTCTATAGATTCAAGGTTATAAGTGATATGAAAGAAAATATTAGTTGCAAAACCCGCCTTATAAGGTACACCTCTTTATAAACATCAATTGCAAATAAAACAACTGCACAGTAGTCTTGTCTTGGGGTAAAGAACATAAAATTCCCAACCTCAGAAAGAAGCCCAATGACATCCTAAAAAACACTTCTGCTCCTCCATTAAAACAGATCTAGTGACGTCGACCACACATCAAACAAATAATGTCTATGGCTAATATGGTTCTATGATAGTTAAAACATATGGTAGCAGTGACCATTGATAAAATCATTCCGCTAAGAACGCAAATCTGAGCCATTCAAAGAGAATTGGATCTATTAATATTCAAACAACCACCAAAAAAGGAAGAAAAGACAAATAGCTCGCATATAGACAAGGAAGAGAGCTCTCATCGTCTCAAGAAATATATGGAGTGGGAGAGGAAAAACTCACCCTAGAGGTGAGAGAAGACCACAGTCAACAAAAATCAAAGGAAGGAGGCCACAGCTGCTGGGAGATTCGAGCTCTGATATACCTTTCTGAAGTGATTGTGGTCGAGGATGAGGCTAGCCGGCGGCATGTGATGGGGAAATATGCCGCTGGTGAGAGAGAGTGGAGGGAGTGAGTTTGCAAGACAAAGAGGGTGAGGGAAAGAGATGCTGACCCAAGCTTTTCATAAAACAACTTCTCGCGTTTTGGCTTCTCATTGTGACTGAGATTTTGTAAAGATCTAAACCTACGACTTATACATATGACTTACATGTCCTAACTCTTCTGGGAAACATAATATAAGCTTATTATGAATTATGATGATAATCAATATGACTACCAATAACACACTTGACAGAAAAATATTAACATTTCGGGATGATACTTCACATAAGCATAGCAAACTTCTTAGGAAAAACATATGCATAACCCAAATGGAAAGATAATTATAGTAAGAGTTATATGTATAGACACCATACTTTCAAAGTGATTCTCTAAGTTGGAAGCAACATTTATTATATCTTGTAAATCAGTTCTTTTTCTCCTCCATCTCTCTGCTGTTTCAGAGCTTTGAGGGGAAAAGACTGCACTTGGCTGGTGTATTGGGTTCATCTTTTCCAACATTTTTGTTTTTATTTTTTTGTTTTTTTGCAAATAAGAGGTAAAAGTATCAACTCGGTGTGGACTTCCCTTGATGTCGAATGTTTCATCAGGTCTTCCGTTATGTAGGAGGGAAGGCTTTAACGATGTGAAGACGACACCCAGAGACAATAAGATATAGTTGGCTGAAGAAGATAAAGCAAATCTTTTGGCATGGTCAATAATTACATTAAGTCCTCATCGTTTTTCAATAAATAAATAAACCTCCACTAATATTTATGACCCAATATTAGTATGATCTCTGATATGGCATGAATTGTGGAGATTTAAATTAAAAGTGAGGGCTGGTGTATGTGTCGTTACTCTCGGACAACACAGTGTTGTCCTCCAAAACTAAAATGACCTCAGTAGAAGGAACTCCATCAGCCAGAGTCATACACGGTTCATACTTAGTATTAAGCAAACCGCACATATATGTTAACGTATTGTTAAATCACACGACACGCGAGTTAGCTGTCAAGTGAGACTATCATGCGCTACATCTAAAATATAGAATAGAAAATTGTCAAAGCAGAAAATCGTCAATAAAAATTCAGTAAGGAACACTTCATGCCACAAGACAGGCAAGCAATTAATATAAAAAATTTTGTGGTTGAATTTATGCAGTTATCTTTGGTTCGATAAGTACCTGTACAACAGAGGCAGAGTACTGGTTTTGGACTGGTTTTTAGTTGGGTGTGGTTTAAATTGGAGAATTGGACATTGGGATTTATGACTCCTTTCGTGACTTTTTGGCCCATTAAATGCCTGACACAGCTGATAAGAAGCCGCAAGGGAGTATATTTTATTATGGGTTATATTGTTCTCAGCTAAGCTACAGTGTTTTTTGTGTGTATAGCCGAACATAAGCCGTTGGAGTGAAAATTAAACACTCTTTTAGCTTAATGAACTTTAAGAAATCCAGGAAAAGCACTTCTGTAATCTTTCTCAAGTCATTATAAGGAAAACCCCATTTAGTTACAAAATACCACATCTCAATCAAAATCTGTCCTCTTCATGTTCATAATCAGCACCTAGAGATGATGGAATAATAATACAAACTAGCTTAATCTAAGAAAAAAGTTTCCTTTTTCTCAGTGCGTTTGTACATTTCAGAGAACCAAAAACCCTGAGATGTTTGTTGCCTTGCAACTTCCATGACACCAAAATAAGTTCTTCCAGCTATAGCCCAGCAATGTGAACTACCTTGTACCTTCATATATAGAAATAAAAAGCTGTAAAATGTTGACACATACCACAATCACATATTCCTAGCTTATTAATATGTCATAAGTTAATTAAGATTATCCCGCAATTGATCTGTGGACCATTAATCAAATCTTAGTGCTTTGACTGTGTTATGTGATAATTAGGGGTAGTTAGGCAATTGTTAAGGGAATTGGTTTGTTAGAGACTCCCCTGTATATGCTGATATGATGAATGTAATAGGTGTCGATTGACTAATATGTTACTACAAAATAAGTATATCAATTGGTATCAGAGCAAGGATACAATTGAGGGGAGGTATTGGTATGGGATTACATGTAGTTAATAATGGTTAAGGGAATTTCGTTAATTAGAGACCCTCTTAATAGTGTAAATAGGGAGATGGGGTGAATGTACTCAAGTGTCTATTGATTGGATTTCTATGTTATACTGGAATCATTTAAGAATATACTAAATCCTCCTAGAAATGCACAAGTCTTATCTTGTATAACCAAAGACTATGAACGATGACCCTTCATTATACTACATAATGTTTGAAGTTTAAACGTTGAAATTTTCTTTATGATAAATTTGATTCAGAGTTATTAAAACCTAGTTTTATGCTCATAGAGAATAACAGAACATGCGTTATAAGAGAGAAATTGTAAAAGGGAGTTACTTGCTCTGACTCTTTTGGAGCTCCTGTTCAGGTGTGAAGCATCCAAATCTTCATCTCCTTCCTCTTTGTTTTCTGATTTATATGCTCTAATTATGAACACCTAAAAGTGAAAAATTTGTTCGTTTGAGTTTTGACTGACTCAAAAAATCAAGAGCAGGCACAAGTCTGCTAAATGATCACCTTAAATTCTGTGGGTTTGATCAATTGAAACACTAATGCATCCCCATCAACTAGTTCATGATCAATTGAGAAACCCCTCCAACCACCACTAAGACCAGTTTTATCAGCAAGGAATTTGGTGGGAGACTCGTTCCCATCCTCATCTATTAGAGTTATTGCTTCATCATGGTCAGGAAGATGGGTTTTACAGAACTGAACTGGAAGACCCTGTTAAGAAACAAGCAAAGAAAAACCCAAAAGATCATTTCTTTTTATCTCAAGAGCTTACCATAAATGAAGAAAACAGAGTATTTCCCTTTACTTACTAGCCAAAATCCTCCAGTGACATGTGATTGGAGCATAGGTTTGATGAAACTAGGGTGTTTAGAATCTAAACTAGACAGAAGTTCTTCAGCTCTATCAATTGCATATTGCCTAACTTCATCTGAAGCATAAACTCGATTTAGCAAATCCCTCTTCTGATAGGACCTACAAGTCATTTTCCCATATAAAAATTTCATCTCAAAAGAAGCTCGAACAAGTATGAAACTTGATCTCACCTTCTTGGTCTCACCGAAGGTTCAATGGGAACCTTGCAAGAACAAAAACAAACCCCATCAAAACTCAAATATTTGACAACAAAATCTGAGTGAAAGAAAAAGCAGATTGAAGACTAACATCCTTATAGTTTGGAGAAGGTAAGCTGGCTACGCGACTAGACCTTCTTGCTGGAGCAGAAGAAGGACTCACAGGCTGACGTGGCATCCTAGCCTTCGCCTGTAACAACAACAAAAAAGAAAAGAAAACAAACCAGACCCAGTAAAGCTAACAAGAGTTTCTGATGAAAAAGAGAAGGAAACAAGTGAAATACTCACAGGGGAAGATTTATGAGGTGAAGGTGAAGGTTTCAAAGCAGAAGCAAGCTTGTTGAGGTTGAGCTCTTCCATTCTCTTCTTGTTTTCTTCTAGCCGTTGTCGCCTGCATTCTTCGTATGTTAACTTAGAAACCAGCATTTTCGTCTTCATAGGTGTGTTTGCTGGAAGAAAAATGTAAAGTTCAAGTTAGAACTTTTTTGAGGAAATGAGAGAGAAGAAGAAAGAGTTGATGGTTGCGAGTGGAAGCCCATGTGAGCGCCAATATTACCTAAACGGCTACAACCTGTTCAGTTCAAATTGGAAGAGAAGCATTGCACTTTTCTTATATAGCTCCTATTTCAAGAAGGTCATCTTCGTTTAAAAAGTAGTTCTGTCATATTTATTATTTATCTTCTCTATATTCGATAAAATGGAACCGTAGGAACCACAACATAACTGATTCTGAAAAAAACTCTCCTCGTATATTTCTACTGTTAACTTAAACGGGTACTACAACATATATTTCATTCTTTTTATAAAATAGACAATATTGGTATTAAAAAAATAAATAGGCAATATTGTAGGAAAAATAGGAGAAAGTCCCCTGTTAAAAAATTTTATTGGTAAGGATCTGGATAACCTAAATTGGAATATTCATAATATGTGTGTACAAAATTTGTAAAGTATCTTGTGTATAAAAATTAATGTTACAAGTTTTATATTGGGAGTGTGGCTTATAAACTCAAGTGGATAGGATAGGCTGATTGCCAAGTGGCTAAAAGTAAACTTGAGTCCCACATCGGGAAGTTTCATTAATGGGTGGAGTTTATAAGTTTAAGGGCTCTCCCTCCTAATCGACTAATATTTTTAGATTTAACTCCCCTTAAGTTTGACACTCGATAAAATCACTGATGTGATGTAATGATCACAAACCTAAAAAGATATTCAAATCCCAAAAAACTAGTTTATCCACGAGTTCCTAATATGGGATCAAAACTTTATCATGGTTTTTTACCAATAAATTTTTTAATAAGGAATTTTTCACCAATTCTCAATATTATTAAATTTAAATATAAGTAAGAATTAAATACATCAAACCCGTGAAGTTTAAAAAATAAATCATTTAATTTAATTGATTATTGATATAAGTATTAATGATATGAATTTATTTTTTATGTTGATTAAATTTAACATTTTAAATGTAGAATAATTTTCTAGTGTGATTTATTCGATTTTTGACATATCATTCCATTTCTTTCTGTCATATCATCAACATATCCATATTAATTATAAATAAAAATATAATAAAAAAATCAAAACAAATCAAATATTAACAAATAATAAAGAGTTGCTCATCCATCAAACTAAGACTGGTGTTTTTTCTTTAAAAAAAAAAAAAAAAAAAAAGCCCATTCCTTTTGTTTTTTTTTTCATAAGAGCCCACCTTTGGTTCAATTAACTCTTGTCCTTAGTAAAAAAAATTCCTACCAATGAGAATTGACACAGATGGTAAGGGCTTCAAGATTAGGCCCTTGAGTCGTGGGTTCGATCCCCTCTACTGTCGCTGGGACTCCTTTGGTAGACGATCTCGTAAGTCCCCAGTAAGTGTTCATAGAGTCCGGGGCCGTGCTTTGGCCTTAGTAGGGGACTGGTGTTGAACCCTTCCAAAACTTTTTTCTTAGTAAAAAAAATACTCCTCCTGGCTGTGATTAGTATCCTGCCAACAACAGCAGCATAGATAAATTTAACTGGAAAGCAGCTTCTTTCCCCCTTTATTTGCTCTCTATACTGTCTTATCCACAAGTTTCCAACCTCACAAGTCACATCTCATCAATATATACATCTATCTATATACAATATAAAGATTCTGATAAGATACAATATTTAGTCAAGGATAGTAAGGCATATTGTCTAGGCTCAAGTTGAAACCACAAAACTCCACTTGTTCTGATTAAAACTACAACAACCAAACTGGCCTCTAGCACTAAAATATCTCTGTACATGCAAAACATCCTTTCATGCAAGCATCTCCATAACTCAATCCCGCATAAGGCAACTAGATGATCACTAATTTACATCCATGGGTAGGTTCTTCCTTTGCAACCCCCATTGATATGAAACACTTGAACCATTTCAATTACTCCGCAGAAAAGTCATATTGTCTGGTCCAGTTCTTGCAGGAAACCTAATGTAGCATGCTCTTGAAATTAAGCTTGTTATCATTTATCTCCCCAAGTCAGACAAGAAAACGATATCATAATTTGGAGCGACGGATGCACTTGGCGCTGCTGAAGGGTGGATGCCCACGAGCAGATGCAAAGGGCCTACCATTTACAGTCCCTGAAGATTTAACGTCCCACTCCTCAATGTTCTTGGGAACACAAACATCGAAAAGAAATTGGCCAAGGACGCTATGAGCATTGATGCTTGGCGGAGTGGGCAGACAAATAGATTTTTCTTTCTTTTCTTCCTGTGGAGTGCCAGAATCTCTACCGTCATGATATGCTGCGGAGCTCGGCAAAAAGAAATGATCACTTGGCTCTGATGCAACTCTTCTAAGGCTCCTATTTGAATTGATTGCCACCTTCTGTAGGTCACAGATTAACTCAGAGATCTCATCATGCATACTTTCCATTCCAGTTCTCTCCATTTCTACCATTTTATGAGAATAAACTGAGGTTGCCTTCTCTAACAAATGGGTCACAGCAATTCTGTATTGGATAGGATGATGCTTGTAATGACCTGGAAAAACAGAAAAGGTGTTAGAATGTTTCAAGCGCTTACACTGGTTTATTCCTACACGAAGGAAGACTATGCCCAAATAAGATAGAAAAATATGAAGACTAAAATCTTAAGCTTCCAGAATGCATGCTGCAACCTTTGACCGCAAATTATTTGAGTCAATAATGCCAAAGCCAGCATTACAACCAATAATTTTTTTGGTAGCAATGCATGAAAGTGGATATAAGCATATAACCCGAAAAAAGTATCAGACAAACCTAAGTGAGAAGAGCTACTCAATTTTACAAGGTTAACATCTCCACCAAGATCTTGTAATCGTTGGGCAAAAGTATGGATACTTTGGAATGGCACGATGTCATCTTTCTCTGAACAGAAAATGAGAAATGGAGCTCCAAAATTCTGAAGAGAAAAATGAAAATTAGGATGAATTGGAACAATTAAATCATACCCAACAAAAATCTCCAGCTGGGCAGAGTAGATACTTACAATAGAAGAATACAAAGCTTGCCAATGTTCAGCAGCTAGGGATTCAAACCTGGTTAGGTATAAAGCATCAAAACCAGAAGCCACACATTTTGCCATCCAGGAAACAACTTTTGATGGTCCTGGCACTTTTACAATCGCTGGGTGAAGAGCAAAGCGGATGCCAAAATCACTTGTAACATCTAGTGGGCCAGAATCATAGATGTGTCCAGAAACAAAGTTCCTGAGCAGTTGGTAGTTATGCTTCACATGATAAAACAATAATTAATAAAATCTAGATGATAAAGAAGTAGAAGACATCATTAACCAAGGGGGAAAAAATACAAGGAATGAGAAAAGGATATAAAAAAAAACCCAATTATCTAACAGGAAAATGCATTACCAGATAGAGCTGACCTTCACATTTTCCCTCAATAAGCTGCATGTACATGAAAATCTATAAGAATGAGCAGTTCCAATCCAGCAGAATATACAAACTTGAACCACCAAACTCTCTACACCAAAGATAAGAATGGGTGATAGAAATTACCTGAACTACCTTGTACAGACAAGCTTTTGACCCAGCAGAAAATGATGCAAATACCACAGGGCATGATCTTGTCCTCAACTCCTGCATAAGCCAAAGAAATTGTTTGCTCAAAACCTAAGATACAAAGCTAACAAATTATACCCAGAGATTGCAGCCTCAGCATCATTTAATTTCTCGTGTCAAAGAAAACCAACTGAAATCTTAGCACAACTTCCCATTTCTAATACTAACCTTGATGAGTTCATCAAGAACGTAAATCGCCAATGATAACGCACTCTCATGATGAAACCTGCAAAATGGAAAACAACAAATTAAAGAATTATGTCAGTAAATGTGGCCAGCCAATCACTATGATGAGAAGGCATGTGATATGCCAGTTATCTGTCATCAACGCAAGTCAAACAAAGAACAGTCTACCCAAATCATTTTTGAATGATTATCAATCGACTATGTCACTGCATGTGCTGACAGAAAATAACGTAAACCCTTGCTACTGAGTATTTACCATTTCATCATGTCCCACACCTTACTCTCATTCTAACATGTTTGCTTTTCACAGAAACTTTTCCAACCTCACTCTCATTAATCATATCTGATGGCAAATTTTGTCAAATTTATTCTGGAGCATTTCAACAGTTCAACCACAATCTAAGACCTTCCAAAATAAACACTTTCTTACATAGATACATACTCTGACAAGTCCTGGATATTTCCTCTCTACTCAAATGGTGATGATAGGCCATCAGGTGCCCAACTGTGGTTCCATTTACATTAGCCAAACTGTGCAGGCATAAATATACATAGACATCCTTGCTTTGTATTTGGGTGAACCTGATATACATTGCTTGCCCGCTTGCCCATGACTTTTATGATAGTTAGATTGTTTAGCATGCACTTCAAGTCCATAAAATGGCCTCAAATAATATATTATATGTGTGTTTGTGTGCTTAGTAATCTTCACCAACATATTGACACCAAGACTACATGTTATAGGACATCAAAGTGACCTCCACCTCAACATGCACTTTCATGTCACGAGATATTAAGCAGGGACCTCTGACAAGGGCATATCCAAGGGGGGAAGCACCATACTTCACAACTTTGTTAATTTTTCCTTAAAATTAATTTGCCAAAACAAAGTAAAAATTAACTATAGCCCCCAATATTTTACATAGTTTTAACTTTTGCACCCTCATATGGCAAGCTCTGGGTCCATTACTGACCTCCGATATCTACATCTTAAAAACACTTTATTGAGATAAAGGCCAACGAGAACAATCAGCTATGTCAAAGAACTGACAACCTTTTAAACCCGAAAACACTTGGAATTGCAAGAACACAACTCATAATATATTTTTTATTTACCCAAAAAACTAAACACACGCCAGGCCGCAATGAACATGATTATAATATCCAAAGAGCAAGGAACGCTATGCAACAGCCTCGTTCCCCTAATTCAAGTTGAATACGACAGATATTTAGTTTTGGTGAGATTTCATCTTCATTTACGGCCAGGCATGCCGTCTTCAAAGCTGAACAGCTTATTAATCCAATGAACTCCCTTAGACTACCAATCAGAGCATTTGATAAGAAATATAAGGAGCCTCAAATCTTAAAGGACAACAACAAAACGAAACCAAGAAAGAAACACAGACGGCTGTCACAGCAGGGAACTAAAACTAATCACACAAAAAAATGGAAAAGGATAAAATTGAACAAGAAATCTCCGAGGCTTTATAACTGCATCAATGGAGAAACAAAGTTGGGGGAAGTATAAGAGAAATAGCAATGTTGAAAGGAGCTGGCTCGTGAAAGTCATACCAAGAAAACAATTAACAGAAATAGACTTACGCAGAGATATAATGACCATGACAAACAAGGGAATTCCACCCAAAGGATGAGTACAAATCCACATAATCCCATAATTGACCCTCCTGAACAGAAACCCAAGCAAATATCACAGCGATTCCTTTGAAATCAGTGTCCTCCTTTCTTCCCCAGAAGATATTTCCACCTCTGACGCCTCCGTCAGCGCTGCCACCACGTTGACTTCTCAGCATAGCTCGACGGAAACCCAGTTTCCAGAACAACTGAATTTTAGGATTCTGAGAATTTCAGCTTGAATATTCAAAAAAAATAAATGAAAGAATGTTGCTTTGTGGTAGTTGGAGATTTGAGATATTACCGATGGCTAGTGCTCATCTAAAGAGAGCAACATGAATGCTGAATTGTTGGGAGGTGGCTGGCGACGCTAATTCTAATTTCTGGCGTATCTCCTCTCTCTCTCTCTCTCTCCCCCCACCAAGTTTAGGCGAATAATGCCCGCAACGAAACCTGTGAACGTGAATGGGACTGCTCGATATTATTAACCACGCGCCACTACGCTTCCAGGATAATGCTCTCCCTCCACCCTCTATCCTTTTTTTCTAGTTATCTCATTATTTTCGGAGGCGGCTTCTCTTTTTTTATTTTATTTCTCTCCCGTCAGCTGCCCTCCTTGGCTCCTTTACCATAAAATGGCAGCGGTTTGGCGCACAAAACAGAAGCTGTGCCTCTTTTTCTTTTTAAAACATATTTTTAGAGTATTAATGAGTACTAAAATGATATTTTAAAATACTGAAGGTACTAAAAAAAATATTTTATAATCTTAAAAAATTATACTAGTACCCTCAAAAAATATTCTGAACTATATCTGGGGGAGGAAATAAGTCAGGTCAAACCAGACCTATTTTGCAATAAAGTGGCATAAGCTTGACCTGTGGCCTTTACAGGCCTATTTTTCAGCTTGAGTTTCGCCTGTATATAGGCCTGACCTAGCCTATGACCTGTTAAGGAGGCATACTTTTTTAAAAAAAAATTAATTAATTTTTTATATGATTATTATTATTTATTTAATTAAGCTAATAGGCAACCTTTTTTAATTTTTTAAATTTTATTATTATAATTTATTTAATTAAGGTAACAACAGGCCACCGACCCAAAACATACCTACTTTAAACCGGTTAAAAACATACCAAAATTACATAAATTAATACTAATAATATAAACAAACCGGTTTGACAAGCCTAAAAGGTCTCTTATCAGGTCTGAGTCTGGCCTGTTAAGCGAAAACAGGCTTTATAAGAGGCTTTGGCCTGACGTTTTAGGCTAACAGGTCAGGCCTGACTAGGCTTTTAACAGGCTAGGCCACATGCCCATACCCTATTTCCACCCCTGACTATATCTTTCAGTACCAATGCTTCAAATATTTTTTCAAGATCGTAAAATAATTTTTCAAAATCCTGAAGTATTTTTTCATTACCATTCAGTATCCCGAAATATCCTTTTAGTACGATTCAATGTCTTGAAATAATTTTTCAAGGTCCTCAAAATAATTTTTCAAGATTATAAAATATTTTTTCAGTATAGATTAGTATCTTGAAGCATCTTTTAAGTATCAGTTAAACTTTGAAATATATTTTTTTTTTTAAAAAAAAGGAGCAGCTTTAGTTTTTGCGTCAAAACAGCGCCATTTTATGGCAAAGGAGGGTAGTG
The DNA here is from genome assembly GCA_037074495.1 of Acacia confusa. Lineage (NCBI taxonomy): Eukaryota > Viridiplantae > Streptophyta > Magnoliopsida > Fabales > Fabaceae > Acacia > Acacia confusa. The sequence continues at coordinate 35,615,371 of CM073502.1, read as the reverse complement.
GATGGGAGATGCAAAGAAACTATTATTTCAATATCAGTCCATATCTTAAAATATGTCTAAAAAAGGGGTGCAACTTCAATTTTTGTACCAACACGGCACTGTTTTATGACAAATGAGGGCAACAAACGAGAGTGGCAAAGGAGAGAAGCCCGTCCATCGTTACCATGTTTAAGAAAAACTAGGCGTGTTAGGCATGCTATTTGTCATGCCATTCATGCTTCTTCTTTTCTTAACGAAAGGCCAATTTAGGAATAAAATAATGTTTGTTATGCTTTTTGTGTTAAAAACCATTTTAAAGTATAAGTACATTTTTCTTTTATTGTTGGATTTTCTTCATATTTTAACATTTATTTAACATATTTTTTCAATATATCATCACAATATGTTCATATAAAATGAACTTTTGAATTAAGGGGTAATTTTGCCTCAGGAGTTTTTTCGAAGGGTAATTTTGTCTGAAAAGTGTAGAAAAGAAGTTAATTTTGTCCTAGCCGTTAATTTTGATAATTAGTTGACTTAATATATTAAGTTAACAATCAATCTGTCATCACGTTATTTTTATTAAAGTACAAATTTGCCACAAAAATCTTAAATCTAACTCTTGAAAAATTAAAGTAAATAGCACATGGACTTCTCAAGCAAATTTGCACATTAACAAAAATTTACATGCATGACATATAGTTTATCAGCTCAACATATTTATTTAATTAATGATAAAAATTAACTGGAATATCGACCAGGGAAAATTACACTTTAGCTCTTAGCTTTTTCATAAAAAATTTATTTAAATACAAATCACATCATTACATTGATTGACTTTTATCACAACTACTATATGTAAAAGTCATTTTTATAAATATTAACCCAAACTAATTATTATTGTCGAGTAAGGGTCACTATCGAAAAGCAGTTTTAGATTTTACAAGATAAAAATTCTATCACATATTTATCTTATATAAAATATAATAATTTAAAACCAGCTAATCCAAACAAATTGTTAGCAAAGAGCTTAATATACACTTTGTAAGGTCCCAAGCATGATCATGTTGATATGCTCCACTCCAAGCTCCAGCATTTAAAATAACTCGACTTTGAACTTGTGTACACGCACATTAAAAAAAAAAAAAAAAAACTTCACTTATTTGAACCTGACAAGAACTTTAGTTAGAACTAGAAATAAAATAGAGGATTTGGTAATATTTTTGTGTATAGATAGATGTAGAGAAAGTCATAAACAATACAGGTTTCAATTTTTTGTTTTAATTTTATACCTACCTCTACCAGCTGCATCTAGTTTTTACCTCATGAAATATCAAGAATAACAAATTATAAAAATAATAAACCAAAAAATATTTAATTTATATTTTTATGTTTTGCACATGGTTTGATTATTCATAGCCAGCGAGCTATCTAGCCAGGTGGATATTTAATTTATTTTTTATGTTTAGAAACTGTTATTGTCAGTTTAAAGTTACTTATAATATAAACGTCATGTTTCGTATTATATATAAATTTAGAAATATAAAAAAATACATTTATTTATAATAAGTAAGCTGCAACTAGATATAAATTCAAGCAATTTATCTAGTTTGTACGTACGATGTAGAAGTAAAAGGTTTATTATTATTATTATTATTTTTTACCTTATTGTTCTGAAAGTTAATTAAAATTTAGATCACATGCTATATATGGAGTTTGAGAATGGTGACATTGTTTAAAAGTTAAGTATTTATATACTACTTTCTTTACAAGAAATATTGTTGATCTCTATCTTTTTTTTATTGCCAAGATTTCTATCTATTAAAATATTAAAGAAGAATAAAGTAAAACAAATCCAAAAGAATTGATGATGAAGATATGATTTTTTTTTTTTCTAAAACAGCAATATCATGTCATTATCCTAAACACATTTCGATTATTTTAATTAAATTTTCTTTCCATTTTTTTGACAGTTAAAAATTATTTTAACTCTGCTTTTAAAAATTTAAAATTGAAATGTTCATCAGCAAATGGAACGATAGCGATGTTACTTTAATTGAGAGTTTGCGAATGAAGAGGAAAAAAATGGAAGCAACAAAAACTGAAAAGTATTTTGAGCCTATCTTCTGCAGAAACATCACTCTCTACCATCAATAATTATATATATAATTAAATATATTATTTCATTTTCAGTTGAGATGGAATAATATATACACACATATATCTAACTTATGCGGTAAAAGTACAGAAAAACCTTAATTAAATAATTAATTACCAAAATGTTATTGGGGCAAAACTATTAACCCATCTACCCCCATATAATCGATTACATGACTTATGTATGTAATCGATTACATGGGGCCAGATGATTTTTTTTTCCCAATTTTTTGCACTATATAATTGATTACGCACTGTAGCATAATTGATTACAAAGAAAATACACTATGTAATCGATTACACCAGTATGGTGTAATCGATTACACCAGGTCCAGAAGGAAAATGAATCTTGATTTCGAATTGGTTCATGTCCAAACTAATATCCAACTTACTTTTACCTATAAATGTGACTTAGGGAAGATATTTTACACAAAATTTAACTGCCTACCCCAGGCTTAGTCCATCATTGTCCCCATATCATGTAATTTGCAAAATTCATCACCGGAAAAACATATGAATTGAAAACATAAACATTCATAACTAAATTAAATGCCATAATCAGTGCAAATACACCACGTCCAACAAATATAAAAAAGAAAAAGTTAAACGAAACAAATACAAACATCAAGTCCAACAAAAAATAAAAACAAAACTATCTAATATGCCTACTCCTCTGTATCATCCTCCTCCTCCTCAGAGACATCAGGCACATCCTCCTCCTCCTCAGCTGCCTCCTGGTCCTGTCCGACCTATAACTGCGCAGTCCTTCCTCCAGCCCCCTCATCCGGCTCTGCATCCATCGTCACCGCTCGTTCTCCTTCTCAACGTGGCTCTTCCACCGCTTCTTTTATCGAAGGTTCATCTGCCTCATCACATCACGGAGGGAGAATCCACCATCCCGCTCAACCATGTCCTCATCCTTAAACTCTTCATCATCCGGCATAGGGACTGCAGGATCAACCACTAGATGAACAGCCGGTGCATTGTCCTCGTCAGCAACAGTGCATATCCAGACATCGTGTGCATTCTTCTGTATCTTGCACTGCTCTAGTAGATGCCTCCCGAAGACAGCGTTCCAATGCGTCTGGTCCACTATGTCCTCATTGTCCATCGGAACACCAAAATGGGTCAAAGTACGGTGGACCAAATAGGTGAATGGGAGTGCAGCGTTCTTCTTATGCTTCACCTTGGACATCATCCAACAAATATAATGTCTCCAATTCACCGGTCAGCCGTGACGGATGGCTCAAATGACCGGTATATCAACCTCCAACACCTTGGAATGGTTGTAGGCCCGAGGGAACACAATATGGGTCAGAACGTAGAAGAGGATCCGTGCATCCATAGTCAACTGCCCCACAGAGAAAAGGGCTCTCTGACCCAATGGCTTCCTGATGTCATGGACGGCGGTAGTTCGCTCATATCCAGGCAGGTTGACAATGGTATCCCCATCATAAAGAATGGTGCCCACCCCATCAAAATCATATCTCAGTATGTGGGCCCATATTGGGAGCTGTCATCACTATGTCACGGCCACATACGCGCGACTTCAGGTCTTCGTGAATGTAGCTGAGGTTGTGGTAGAAAGCTCTAACCATATCCTCTGAGTAGGGACTGATGAACTCCGCCAAGACATGCAGATGCGAAGCCTCCAGCAGTGGGACTATGTCAAATCCCTCATCTACGAAAAACGCCATGTCCAATGATTTGGGCTTGATCACATTTCTGTAGGCAAACTTCTCTACAAATATTCTGTGGGATGCAACATGATTCACCAACAGATATCCATAGCGGAGATCTTCCGGCTATGCCTGAGAGCTGGATGTATCACCCTCCCTCCGCTGCTTCGAACGTCTCTCAGCCTCAGCCCTACTGTGAATTCGTCTACGTGGAGGCATGATGTCAACAAATACCTACAAAGAGACAACATAAATCATCAAAAAACATGAAACAAACACAATTAATGGCATAATCACAATGCAAATGTCAATATCAGTCAACAGAGACAATGTAATTGATAGTAAAATGCATAATCAACAATCAAAACAAACGTAATCAATAATCTTCAACATCCATACACACAATAACAAGTAATTTGTGCTTCAACTCTACTGTTTGCTTCACATTCATATACAAATATACACACATTATTCCTGAAACGCACAAAAACATCAATTTAATCTCTCATTTGTTCAAAAACAACAACAAACAATTCAAATCAATGATCAAAACACAACATACCCAAAGAAAACAAACCCTAATCGATTATATGTACAATATCTTCAGAAAAACGGAGAAAATAGGGACAAATCCGTAATGGGAACCAAAAACCTACGGAAATCACCGCAAATGAGAGCAAATCTTCACTTTTTCCTACACCCACACCTTGGATCCGACTGTTTCTGGCCGAAAATGAAGATGGAGGAGAGTGAGGGAGTCTAATCAAGTATGGGAAATGAAATGGAAGGGTTACGGGTGGTTTGGGCTTTTTAAAAAATGAAAATCGTGCAATGTAATCGATTACGGCCCATGATGTAATCGATTACATGACATTTTGCACTATGTAATTTATTATGCCACATCTCGTAATCAATTACATAGTGTGAAGATTTATGTAATCGATTACACTACAGTGCATAATCGATTACATAGTGCAAAAAATGAAAAAAAAAATTCATCTAGCCCCATGTAATCGATTACATAAGTCATATAATCGATTACATGGGGACAGATGGGTTAATAGTTTTACCTCAGTGGTATTTTGGTAATTAATTATTTAATTAATGTTTTTTCTGTACTTTTGCCAACTTATGCCATAGAACATATAGACTTAGCATTGGGGTGGAAAGATAACCCACAATAATAAAAACAATTATGAAAATATTTTAAATGAAATATCATGAATTTGTATCCATAGTGATGAGATTATTACATTTATTAGCGATACAATCATCTACCCAATTAATTGCTTTGGGTTCTAAAAGAAGGCTCGATTTTTTTATTACTATTTATGCGCGTGTTTGTGTTCCATGTAGCTTCCACGTAAAAAAAATGTGAGATGTAAAAATAAATGTATAGGAATATTAAATTATGAATAGTAAACATCTTATTACTTGTTATTTTATATATGCGGATAAAAAATGGACATAGATTATTGCTCGAAAAATATCTTAAGAGCTCATTTGGTTCTATCGTATTGTATTGTATGTCTACAATGATAATTATGATTGTATTATTAATAGAATAGTGTTTAGTTGGTCTTTATCATGATAATATTGTTTACCATGGTAATGATGATTACCCAAAAATTGACAATCTGTATTCATATCTCCTTTATAAATACTCATTATCATCACATTGCATAGTTGAAAAAGTTCAATTTATCTTTTAATTTCATTTGTCTCATCTTACCTGCCATACCACAATCATTGCTGCCACTACTTCCTTCTCCTACACCGCTGCCACCTCTACCGTTGCCACTATCTCCTCCACTACGCTGTCGCCTACCACAACCTCCTCCTTTATCACCATTGTCGCCACTTATATTGTTGTTGCCGCTGCCGCTACTATCTCCTCCTCTTTTATCGTCATTGTTGCCTCCATCACCTACTCTTCCTCCAATGTTGTCGTCGCCACTAAATCCTCCTCTTTTATCGTCGCAACCACTACCTCTTCCTCTACCACCATCATGGCCACCACCATTTGCTGCTGCTACTACCTCCTTCTCCTCCTTCGTCAATGTCACCTCCACTATTGTCACTGCCATTGCCTCTTTGTCCACCGATGTCACCTCTCCCTATTGCCACTACCTCCTCCTCCTTTGTTGTTGCTGCCACCGCCACACCACTGTTACCGTTGCCTCCACCACCATCACTATTGCCATTAGGTGATCCTTGGCAAGATAGCATAACGGTTTTGATGAGGCAGCACCATGGCTTTTGACTATTTTTTCTACAAAGATTATATTATGGGGTAAAATAAACTTTATACGATATATTAATTTTAAATAATTATTAAAAAAACATTACACCTTGCTTAAAAATCAAATCAAACACCAGCCCTATAATTAATATTTTGCATTACATTGAACTGCACTTCCGGGTGTAATAAGATCAAACTGACGCTAAACTCAATCCATCTTTAGCCAACTCATGATGATGGGCCCAATCCAGAGTCTGAAATAAAGTAACAAAAAAGTTTGCTTCCTTTTATTAAAAAGATTAAAAAAAATATCCTAAAAAAATCTCAAGAACAACGTAGAGGTATAGTGAGGAACATCAAAATTTTCATTTAAAACTAGTAATAAATTTTAAAAAAAAAATCCCCATTGAGGGACATGAATTTGGTAGGAAGGATTTGAAGGGAAGAGGGGAGAAAATATTTATGAGTTGAATTTAAAAAAAAAAAAACTGAAAAAACGGAGTTACAAAATCTTAATATAAATAAGATGTAAGATAAAATAATAATAATAATAAAATCTCTCCAAAATTTTTAGCCCCATTCCTTTATTTTTTAAAAAAAAATTGGACTCAATAAACTTTCCTCTGCCCTCACTTTCTCTCCCATCCCATCATACCAAACAAGCCTCAAGAAATATTAACGATGTCATATAGTCATATGTTAATAGGGTGATTTCGTCCTTAAACTATTAATATTGTAGAGTAATTTTTTTTAAGTTATAGATTCTTCAGTGCGGTTTTGCCTAAAAAAGTTAAAAATTAATAGGACCAGCCAAGTACACTTAAATAATGAAGAATTATGGATTGGATGTGGGTACAAGGGGTCAAAAGAAAGGATATTCCCGATCTCTCCCTCCGAAACATATTGGGTCATTCTAATCATGATTGTCAAACTCGCCAGATTTTACCATTTTTACGTTTTTAGCTTACAAAAACGAGTCGTGTCACTAGTAAACTCGTACCACTTGTAAACTTGGTTAAACTCACGAGTTTATGCACCGAGTTTACCTATTTTTACGTTTCTAGCTTATAAAATTTTGTTAACTTACCCTTAAATTCGTATTAATATTTTTTATTCGATCATGCTCAACAGCTTTATATAGAATTTTTTTTGTTAAATATGATAAATGATGAATAGTGATGGATTTAATTTCAATTATTTGGATTTAAAATATATTTAAATTAAATTATTGTCATTTTCATATTTTAATTATTTAATTATACACTAGTAATACATATTTAATAATAAAAGTAAACTCTTACGAATTTACAATTCAAGTTTATGAAACGAGTTTACATCATCGTCACGAGTTTGCATTCATGAGTTTGACAACCTTGATTCCAATTCATTACTTTCATATCTTTAGATTTTAATCAACTCATAATATGGTGATGATTATACGATATTATTTGTACTCACTTTTAATTTGTTACTCTTTCATACATCCTTGCCATTATTATATATCCATCAATTTTTTGTTGCATAATCATTCAACCATTATTATTTTCTTCTATGCTCATTAATCATTATGATGGTGCCTATATATATATATATAGTGGGCAGAATTTATAACTGATTCTTTTTTTTATTTCCTATAGACTATATATCAAAAGCCATTTAAATAATGCTCCTCCCAATATAAGACCTAGTTACTTTGAGGGTAAACATTGATTTTAAATATAATATCCTTTTTCATTTTACTTCTTATATTTATCATTTTTTACACTAACATGTATAGTTTATAAACTGATATATAATATGATCACGTCGAATATATTATAATTAAACAGTTTATTTAGCTTTACTAATATCTCAAAATTAGATAATTCTACTTCGTGTTTAGATTAAGGATAAGATGAGTACTTGAATTGGATCACACTTCTTTATTTTATCTTAAAAACTGGTGTGGTAGATTAGTAGTGCGCATTCTATGACACCATTTTATATAATAAAATCAATTACTGTAATATCATAAAAATAAATAACCCACCATTACCCCCATACTTTAGGAACATTTTCTGTTATAAAATATAAGTCATTTTGTAGAGTATTAGATTATCTCTCCAAAAAGTTAAGCAGTTCATATGAGAGAGCCCAGCGAGATGAAAAGACTCTTGCAGCTTTTTACAAAGAAACTCATGATTCCACACAGAGACACACATATTACGATTCTAGTGGAATCCATTTCCCTGTCTATCCTTCTATCCCTGGGAAGAGAGAGTCCAGCGAATCTGGATTGTCTAGATCTAATTTAGACGGTTTAGATTTAATTTTTTTTTATTTAATTTTTTTTAAAAAAATTATTTTAATCTATACTGATTAGAGTATTGAGTAATTATACATTAAAAAAAATGTGAGTATTAGTTATAGAGAATATATAGCAAAACTGAAATAAATTATTGTCGAAAACCAGTGGCTGAATTTGCAAATTTAATGAATTATACATTCCTGCCGTAGGTTCAAGCCTTAAGGTGAACAATGTGGTAGGTCCTTATGGGGTTTTTTTTTTTTTAAAAAAAAGAAAGATTAATTCAAAATTCTTATGGATTTTTTTTTTTTTTTGGATATGAATTCTTATGGAATTTTTCAATGTATGTGTGTGTACGCGTGTTGTGTGATAGATAGGTTGTTCATGTAGCTGTTAAACCTATTATGCCAACTCAAGCCCACTAAAACGATGCTCATACTGGAAAAAAAAAAAAAAAAAGGCACTGTTGGGTAGGTCCGAGCATTAAGGACGAAATGTATTCTGCTCAAACAATATATATAATTTTATTTTAAGAATATAATATACGTATATATTATTATGCATTGCAGTCCTTTTACTGCCTTGTTTTTTTATAGATTAGGGATGCTGGGATGTTATTTATTTCTTATTTTAATAAAGATAGTTTTAAGACATTATGCCGGGTTTCATAATGGAATTATAATGTGGAATTATGTGGCCCATTAGTACCTATATTTCTTCTTTTCAAATATTCAAAACTAAGGAATTATGAAATATATTTTATATTCAAAATATTGTTTATCAAAGTACTCTCTCTCCCGTCTTTTTTATAAGTGACCAACGAAAAAATTCTTATAAATAAATAAAAACAACTAAAATTATTAAATTTGTCCTAAAATTTAAATAATTTTCAATATTACTCTTATTGATTGCACAAAACTTTAATATCATATTAATTATTACTCTGACCTACTATCCTCATTAATTATAAGTATACACGAAAAAATAATAATTAATGCTTTTTGAAAACAAGCAAATTCTTTATAAAAAAGATTAAATACACTTGTTAGTTAATGTCTTATAATAAAAACAAAAAATGAGTATTAATTGAATTTTTTCGTCACATCTCCAGCAAGAAAAAAAAAATCCTTAAGTGGAGTGTTTATGTTGAGCTTTACATTCACTACGTTTTTTTTTCTAAAAAAAGCTCATAAAAGTCTGTTAAGAAAAAAGCTCCATGAGATAACTTTTTCTAAAAGAACTCTCAACTTTTTAACATGAATCCTACCACTTCTACCACTATCAATCTAAATACACATCATATTTATAGTCTAACTTTTTTTCCTACCGAACTTCTAAAAAAAATCAAATAAGAAATAAGCCACAGCTCTCACCACTAACTCAAATAGACCTATTATAAGTAGGGCATCACCGTTTGGGCAGGGAAGCATGTCATTGTCAAACCCGAAAAGACTTGGACTTTTCACGTGCAAATGCCATAACATGTCCAGCCCTGGCCACATGCATATTGTCTTACATTGTGCCCTAAATAAAGGATACTCATGTCACTCATATTTGACAGGGAAGGTTACGGAGTTACATATTAAAGAAGAGTCAAGAAGTGCATTAATGGGAAAAGATGGGGGGGAACAAGGCATACCCTACCAGGTAGAGAAAGAATAATGAGTGAGGATAAGGTGAAGAGTGTGGGATTGTTCACATTGTGGACAAAATAATCATAATGGAGGGGTCTGTGTGTGTGTGTATTAGCTATGGACGCTCGCTGTCTCTTCTTTCATCTCTCTCTCTCTCTCTGTCTCTTAACCATTAATATTATGTCACCTTCTACACCATCCTGTTTTCTGAGCAGCCCTTCAATTATACTAATTATTTAAAAAAGCTGCTTTTTTGCCTCTTTGCTAGCTTTCACATTTGGCGCATCACATGGTTGCTTTGATCTACTGTATCAATTATTATATTGTTTGCTTTCAAGGCATCGATTGCTTACTCCCTCACTTCACTCTGCTTTTTTAACATCACCCCACGTTTCTTCTACAACCACAATATGATTATCTCCATCCATCCATAACCTAATTGACAAGACATTATATATATTCCAACACAACACGATTATTTTTAAATATCACTCCTGCTGAAATTAAATCGTGCCACTTATAGGAATTTATACTACAAATGTTTAATATAAAATCTTATTCATAGTGTAATTCACACTGTAAATGATATTTTATATTAAAAATAATGAGTAATACTTTAGTAGTTATACGTATAATCATATCCATTTTGATGTGCATCAATTTTTTTTTTCCAAAAGTTTTTTATTGGAATAAGCCAGTCTGCTTCAACTTGCAAGAATAAGATCGCATGTTTAACATGGCTTTTGACTCACTCAAATTGATTTCATAAACCCAAAAAGTTAATTTAGGCTTATGTAGATATGGGTTTCAAGGGCAAAAGATTTCTTTTCAAAAGTCCTTTTAAAGTTGATTTTTTTTTTCTACTTTTTGAATTTTGGTTTTTCTTACATATTGAAAATGAATTTTTTAATGTATTATCTAAACAAACTTCTACAAAATAACAATCGGAAAATTAATGTCACTTTTACACATGTTCATTCAAATATCTTTTAAAAAGTTCAATTTAATGCTATTTATGAAACCAGAAAACAAAAATTGAACAGAATGATTTTCACAAGTAATGGAAAATGAATCCACCCATGTAATCCACAAATTTGGATGCAACGACCAGTCTAGCTAGCAATGGCCTATACATGGGGTCATGGAAATTAAAGTGGTTGGGATGATATTCTTTTATTCTATTTACAAGCAAAGAGCTAAATATCGTTCATGAGGGAACTCTATCGATTCTTTTCAATCATTAACAGGGAACAAATTAAAGGACCTAAATTTAGCTTCATATGCAGGCATTTCTTGCAGAAGGGCACATGGTCCCCACAAAAATAGGGAGATAATCATTACATGGAATGGAGAGGCAAATCAGCCAATGAAAGAGAATCATCCCATAAAAGATCGTCTCAAGCTGCGCAGAAAGCTGATAATTAAGAATCACTCTCCAAAACGTCCAAAAGAAAACTCCACATTTAAAAAGACACTTACATTTGGATACTTAACAAAAAGTAATTAAATATTAAGACACTTTTCTTTCCATTCGTTTCAAAAATTGCCCATTTTAGAGCAACCCCAAAGAGTTTAGCTGAACCTCAAGTTTCAAGTGCATGTAGAAGAGAGGTTCAGTTACAATTAAGGCACAGAATTAATGGGGATTTGTCTTTTATAAGTTAATTAATATATTTATCTTTCTTATTCTCTAGAATATTGAAGCTTCCATCAAGGCCCTAAACGATGTCGTGGAGAAACGTAGCTTTCTTACTTCTTCTATTCAACGTGTTAGCTGTACAAAATCAAGCAACTCTCAACGTCTTCTTCAACATAAGATCCAGAAGCAAGTGGCACGATCAATTCCGTATTAATGCACTTTCATGGCTTCAAATCAAACGAACCCAGTCATATTTTCCTTGCAATGGCATATCTTTAACAATATCATAGTTGTACCTGCAGAATAAAGGGAAAGTTGTTAGTTAGTTAGGGGTTCGATTCCTTCCGATTCTGCTTCTACAGTGCGCGGTCGGGGTCACGCTTCTTATCCTGCGCACCACAGAGTTAATACTCACTTCTCTGCGAACCGCTTTTGCTCGTCTTTCTCCGCCATTGCGAAGAACTCTTCAACCTCCTCCTTTGGCGCCATCTTTGCCGACGTAAACTTCCGATGCTCACTCGCATCCGTTGAGGACTTCATCGGAAACACCGTTGTCCTTTCTTCCGAGTCTCCGGAAAACTCGTTCAACGAGTTCCTGTCTTTGCTGCAAACGCCATATATTTAAATTAAAAGGCAAAAAAATTATGAAGGTCACTCCTCTGTAGAAAATAGCGCATACGCTTAGAGAGTGAAGAAGAAACAGCCATTTCAAACCTGAATAATTTGAAGTTGCTAGGAGTTGAGCCTACTGTTTCTAAGACGCTGGTCTGCAGGGTCCAATTTAATATATGAATAAATATTAGAAATATGCTTATTAATTAGTCAGTAACACCAATTCGAATGAGAAAGAAACGTAAACTTGTAAATGTAAATGACCAGGGGAAACTGCTTGGCTACCGAGAAAATACAGGACAAAAGAAGAGAGAAAATATCAACAGTTCAACTAGATAACTATATATCTTACATGACATTCGCAGTTCCGTTCTATGGAGGATTCGAGGGGGCAAATGATCAACGCAACAGAAAGAAACAGATATTTATGCTATGACAGGGATTCAAATTCTCAGCAACCAAAAGGAACTTTTAATAGGCATCACGCAGAAGAATTTATGCAAGACCTAAATATATCATAAACAGAAATTCGAAATTGCACCTCCAGATCCAACGCCGTCGCGGTGCTCTTTTCCACGGCATTGATGGTTTCAACATTAGCGCTGGATACCGTGGAACAGGATAGTGGTAACCAACCAGAAAAATGTTCATCAGAAACCACCGTTCCTGTGGAATTCACAGAGGTGGCCGGAGAAGTCGCCATGTCCGGTAAATGTGAGCTTCGGAGCTGCTCACTGGAAGAAGGCCACTGTCTTTGACAATAACGTCCCAAGTCAGTTTTCATTTTCTTGGACGCAGCAGCTTCCATAGCCGCAGGTGAAGAAGCATTGCGTTTAAAATCGCTCATTCTTTCTCTGGTTTTGCAGTTTTTGGTTCTGCGAAACTTGAGAGGGAAAAATGAAGGTGAATGGGAGCTAAATCATATTAAAGGGAGTAATAATATATGGGCAAAAAATTATTGTATGTTGGATCGATTTATTGATGATAAAGATGGACGGTTGAGATTTCTTTCATCTCCCTGGTGCCGTCAAACGGTAGGAGCGGTATAATATGAACGAAACGTCGTCGTTGAAGGCAACATGAAAAAGTTTTCCGGGTTTCCAAAAACGCACGATCGGTGTCTGCCTTTGTAGCCGCGCATGTGGGGTATTTTTTTAAAATTATTTTCTAAAAGGTATTATTTTTATTATTCTTTATGTAAAAAAAATTATACTCCTAAGAATATGAGAAAATCGCACAAAAATGTCATTTGAAATTTAAAATAACAAAGAGATAATTTTACAACAAAACGAGTGGTTAGTCTCATTATTATTTTTTATTAATTCCATTACTATTTTTATTAAGAGGATTTTAAAATTTAAATAATACCTTTCTGTCATTTTCCCTAATAATATTCTATATACAAATACGCACAAAAAAATTCATTTGGAGAACAAACAATAATGGCTTCTCCAAAGTTATTACATTAACGTCAATCAAATATAAAATGTTACAAAAAGCCTAACTACTTACAATTTGCATAAAGTATGACTCTTTAAACTTGAAATAAAATTACAATATAAACTGAGTTATATATTTAGGTTGGGAGGTAGTATCTAATAAATATGTTGCACTAACACCAACAAGAGACACGAGATACGACACGACTCGACACGTTAATTCTAAAAAAATTTAACTTTCGACACGTTAGGACACATTTTAATATTAAATATATATATTATAATTTACATTCAAGTTCAATATATATTTCGTGAAATCCTGGCTTCCAATGATTCGGCCTTATTATAAAAGTCGTGTCTCATTTTTTAAAAAAAATACAAAAGAAAAATTCATTATCAATTCAATAATATTCAAAGTCATACATATTTTTTAAAAAAATATAAGTGTTGAGGAGTGTCAGATGGTGTCGAAGTGTCGGAGTGTCCGACACGCATATTTTTAAAAAATAGGAGTGTCCGTGCTTCATAGCTAATAATAACATGTAAATTGAGTAGGAGTAGGAAGCTTATTTGATGTATTTAACTACCTTGCAAATAATGTCATGATTCAGAATATTTAGCATATATTCAGGTAAAAAAAAAAAAAAAAGTTGGCATATATCAAGGTCTATATTTAATTTGGGCTTAATTGAAACTGAAACTTGAGTAAATGATATATTGTTTAAGATATATTATTTTTATTTTTTTAAAAAAATATTAGGGAAATACAACTCTATATGGGTTATGTTCAGCAAGCTATTCTTTAATTGTGAATTGAGTGTGAGTGTTAACTTCTTATAAGGTTAAACATTTTTAGCCAACTGATTAAGATGTGTTTCTTTTTTAAAAGAAACCTTTTTACCCTTTCTTGCCCCAAATAAAGTGAGACCTAAAAAGAGGGAACCGGTTTAATTGGCACCTAGTGCTCATCGCTACAGCAACATTGGCAATGTAAAATTAGAATTTCAACAATAAAATTTTTTAAACAGATGATTCCTCAATAAATTTTATTTTTAAGAAATTGAAAATTAAGAAATTATTTTTATTTTAGATTTTGTATACATTAAAATTATTCTTTAAAAAAAAAAGAAAATATTACTAAGGTCCCAAGATAGAGAAAAATTATTAAAAAAGTCTTTACTCCAAATCCCAAATCTTTTAAAATTAATTGTGAAAAGTTACGAATTTTCTCTCACAAAAAAGGTTTCATTTTCAAAATAGTTTTTTATGTTATCAAAATAGCTTTTTATGTTACAAATAATTCTCCAATTTTTTAAAATTCTACATGCTCGAGGAAAAACTCGGAGAATTTTTGATAACATGAAAAATCATTTTCACAATATTAGAAACTATTTTGACAACGAGATTTTCATAGGAATATTTTAACAACTAATAAAGCTATTTTAACAACCTGAAAAATCATTTTGATAATGAGATTTTTTTGATATTGGAATTTCATAACTTATTCAAAATTAATATCAGAAAAGTCCCTTAGTGGGGGATTTGTGATTGAGACTTTTTTTATTTGTTTTCTCTACCTTGAGACTTCAGTGATAATTTCCTAAAAAAAGAGTAAAAAATATATACGTTGACAGTTTAAACTACAAATGGGCAATTCAGCTTTTGGTATTAATCATTAAAAGAAAAGGAAAAGGAAAAAAGCTGGTGGACATAACCACATGATGGTTGTAGTGGAAAGAAGAATGTGACATGAGTATTGTGTGAACAAATAGAATCTTCCCGTATTGATTATTTCTGTTCTAGAAAATAATAATATTCTTAGAGGACAAGTTTTAATGGGAAAATTAAATTTTGATAACGAAATATTAATGCAACGAAAATACCTCCTTCTGATAGCGATTTAATTTGAATGATTTTAAGGCTAATCTTGTAGGATGTGACCCTGTTAGTTAGTATCACATGGGACCAATTAATAATAGTTTTAATTCGTGCTTAATAAAGCATAAAATTATTAAAATAACCAAATCATGAAAAATATAGTATCAAATTAATTAATTTCGCTGTTGATGGAATGCCTTTAAAAGAATTTTAATTTCCTACTGTTACAACATCAAATAGGGAGTGAATATACTAAAATGGGTAGGCATGGCATGACATGACTAGGTAATTTTGTAACTTTAAGGAAAGCTTTGAATTTTCAAGATGTTACGCTTCTTATCATAAATTATTATATCTGGAAAATGCCCAATTTATTTAATGACGAATAAATATAATGTTTATATCCACATGCACTTTTATTAATTCTTTTTTTTTTATAGACAAACTTTTTATTGATTCTTTATTCTGTCCCTTAAAAGAACATTTTTTATCCCAGAGTTCTAAAATTATTAACATTAATGTGATCGGGAATGTTGAATTCGTAGGAGGAAGAATGTCTCAATTATCGATATTTCTATTTAATTTATTTATAATAAGGTCAAATTTTAATGGTTGAGATTTTATGTTATATTAAAATATTATTTCAATATTTCATATATATATATATTTATAAATATATAAAAGGAAAAATACTTCTCATGTTGTAGAAAAAGTGTTTTCTCATGTCACACACACATAAAATGGTGGGATCCCCACACACACAGTGTGTGTGGATCCCACCATTTCATGTGTGTGTAGGAATTTTCTTTTTCTCATACAAGATGAGAAAATCAAATCCCACATATATAAATCTCAATTATTGGTGGATAAGTTAAACTAAGAGGAAATAAATAGAGAGGGTTATCTATGGAAACATCCTTTACCCGAATTTATGTCATTTGTACGCTATAAATACTCGTACATAAAAAATTACTGATGTGACTTGTATCTTAAATACTAGTAGCATTTAATTATTTAACAAAATAAGGTTATTACATGCCAGAGACAAGCGACAAGACAGATGCACAAGCAATATTTATATTAGGGATAATAAAATCCGTCCTGGAAGTATATGTCCGAAAGTAATGTTGTCTTATAAGTTTTTTTTGGGCTCAAGGTTGTTACCATTGCTGTATCAATGTTAATTTTTTAGCGATCAACGTTAATTTCTTAACGGAAAAAGGCAACATTGTTGCGTTTTTAGACTTCTTCGGGGAAAATTGAACCTGAAAAAACTTCCAAGATAACATTGCTTCTTGACGTATACTTCCGGAGTAGATTTGCTACTTAACCCTTTATATTATGCTGAGTCTTAATCAAGTCTTTAGACTAGAGATCATACTGGGAAAAATAACTGTATGGTCCTAAAATTCGAAATTAATCATAAAAATGTCTCACATCAAATTCCCTTCATAAAAAACAATTAGGGATTTTTTTTTTGTAATTAATTTTGAATAAGTTACAAATTTCGCTTACAAAAAAGTCCCGTTGTCAAACTAGCTTTTCATGTTATCAGAATAGCTTTAATAGTTGTTAAAATGTCTTTATAAAAATCTCGTTGTGAAAATGACTTTTTATGTTATCAAAAGTTGTCTAGATTTCTAAAATTATACAAGTCGAATGAAAAACTCGGAGAATTTTTGACAATATGTAAAGCCATTTTTACAACGAGATTTTCATAAGGACATTTTAACAACTAATAAAACCATTTTGACAATATAAAAAAGTTATTTTGACAACGAATTTTTTTTTGTGAACGGAATTCAGCAATTAATTAATAAAAAAAAAAGATCCCTAGAGATATTTGGTGTGAGACTTTTTCATGATTGATTATGCTCCCTACGACCTGACAATGATTTTCCCATGATAACAAGGTACATACGCCTTAATTAACTTAGGTTAGAGATAAAAATCATAATAAAAATAAAAACTAAAACTACAATACATATTGACCTGAATTAAAACAGCAGCAGTTGGAGGTATGGTGGTAGGATCAACACAATTACAAAACCAAAGTTTCACAAAATGCCTATCACACACAAACATACTCGCAGGCACTGCATGGGGTTGAGCCTGTGGCTGTGACCTATCCTAAAGAGAGGAGTAGATGTCACGTGACCTATCCTAGCCAAGGTTCATTCGCTTTTCTCATTTCATTTATTGTAGAACATTACCATATCTTTATATTTTTGCATCTACACGTTATCGCCCCAATTACTGTAGAATTATGAAATAAATTGACTAATGATAAGTTTTATATCTTTTTACTTTTAATATTAATGATTAAGTGTGAAAAATGGGCACAGATCCCAATAAAAAAAATAATGATATGAATATATAGATGGAAAAAGATTTAGTAGGTTCAAGCTAGAAAAATAAATATAAAAAGGTATCTTAATTTTCAAGGAATTCAACGTTATACAGGTTTGATTGGTAAATGACACAAACCAATTTGTAAATATCAAAGTCTGACATATAAATACAAATTAATAATTTTGACTTGTAAATATTCAACTCCTATTTAGTCAGTATCGTAAATATACAACTTTGACCAATAGATTTAACTGATTATTATTATTTTTCATACAATTAAGTTTAACTTATAAATATGAATTTTTCCAAACTAGATAGGCTTGCCTTAGAGCCGCAATGCCCATACCAATGATCCAATAGTACCATACTATTCCTTGTACTCTTTTTCATCACTTAGAATAAATATTTAAGAATTAAATGTATACACGTTAACTGATAAAAAAAATATTAATTTTTAGATTAACAAAAAAATTGGGAGGTCAAATTAAATTTTACATTATATTAATTATTTAAAAAGTTTCTGAACAAATTTTTCTCATAGCCCCCCATAAACCTTCTAAAGTCCGTCTCTGATGCTTGCTTCAACAAATTGGAGTTTTATTTTTAATTGTCAGCGGATAAGATTTGAATAATAGGAATTAATTAAACAATTAATACTATATATATATATATTATTTGTCATCTTCCATTATTTTCTCATCCCCTGTCTTCTTTAATTATTGTTAATAGAGTATTAATAGTAATAAATTAGAAAAAAAATTGACAAATATAAAAATATATCTTATATTTATAATCAAAATTAAATCTTCAAATGTTTTAAATTAAGGAGAGAGGGAGTATTAATCTATCTCCTAAGTTACGTGTACGGAACATTATGCCAAGTAAGATTTATCAGTTGATTGTTCAATAAATTAATAAAAAATAATTATTGTTCAAGCCTTCAAGGTAATATTTCCTTGCTGTCACACTAATGCCAACTTCAATACATTAATGACACCCAGATAATTAGTACATACTAAGTTGAAAATTAACCCCTCTATCCCTTTCTAAAGAAGCAACCGTTGTTATACATGCCTCACCTCTCTTTATATAAAATGTTTAGAAAATGTTTTATTTTTTACTTCTTACTTTCTTCTCATTTGTCCTTATTTAATTACTTTATTTAATGTTAATATAATAAATTTTCACAATCCAAAAATTTATTATTCATACTATATTTATTTTCTTATTTTCTATATTCTCATAAATAAGGGTGCTTTAATAAAAAAATTATAATTACAATATATTTATTATTTTTAGCTAGAATTTTATACCGTAAGATTTGGTTAAACTTTTTTTAAAAACCAACGAGAGACTCTCAGGAAATTTGCCAAAATAATGCAAAAAAAAAAAAAAAATTGTCAAAAGCGGGTATTGTTCAAACATATTGTTAAAATAAGGTAATTTGCGACGCCACGTTAGATGGCACCACGTGTCACGCCACCTGTGTGGCACCAAAAACTCCACGGTTTTTTTAAAATTTTTATATTAATATATAATATTATTATATTATATATTATTTTATAATATATATTAATATATTGGTTTATATAATATATATATTATTATATATAATCACATTTTAAAATGATATGATATATATATCATATTCTAAGCTAGGTCAACCAAGTGTTCACGTTGAGTGTTCGGTGTGCCAAGTGGCAACGCTACATACTCAGTGGTGCCATGCACGTGGCGTCATTTGACGTGGTGCCACAAATTGCCCTATTTTGACAATATACTTGAACACTACCTGTTTTTGACAATTTTTTTTGGCATTATTTTGGAAAATTTCTTAGAGACTACCATAAGCGATGAGTTCTAGATCAAAATGACATTGCTCTTTGGTCTTGTGAAGAGTGTGTATGGATAAATAGATGAATTAAGTTTTTCTCATCATCTTTTTTTCATCATCTCTTATTCTCTTATAATCTTTAAATCACATCAATCAAATTAATATAGTCCTACTTTAACTTTTTTTATTATTTTTCTAATCAATGGCCCAGATAAGGCCAATGAGAGAAAAGGGGAGAATCTCATTCCATAAATAGATAGCCATTGACATTCAAAACAGATAAGCCATTTCCCATCTTTTCATATCATTATATACCATTTTGTCTTATTTATAAGTCCATTTTGACCAAACCTCGCATAACAAGAAGAGTTAGGTATCTCAATGATTATGAATCAAATTTTCTGTTTTACCCTCATTTATGATAATGTATGTTTCAATTTTTTCTTCTCTCTCTATTTTCATTGGTACAATTAATAGGGGAAAAATTGTTACAATCTCATTTATTATCTGAAAGCAGACTTATAAATAGGACCACTTTTTTTGATTAAAATAAATTTATAAATAAGACTGAAGTGATATTCTTTTATGGGTTCCGGTTTTCTTGTCTCCGAATAGGCAAATACACATTCAAATAAAATATGGAGAGGATAAAAAAAACAGCGAGAGAAGCATGGTCCTTATTTCACAATAAATTATTTAATTATTTATAATTTTTTATGAAATTACACATATTCTCCTTTTGTTTAAAGATTTACACAAAACTCTTTTAACAATAAAAATTAAATTACATAATCAACAATCTCTTTAGAGTTTTCTAAAATTACAAAAGCATACAATATCCTTTCAACTTGGAATCACTTGGATTTTTTTTTTTTTTTTAAAGGCGTGTATTAATTGTCTGAGGTTATAAACATAATTAAACCCGTGACCTTCAAGTTAAAGGGAAGCTCTCACACCATTAGGCGATATTCTTACTCACAGCCCCATAGATAGAGAAGGTTTTGCGTTTTAGAAAAGACTTACACTACTGTCTTCCAATATATTTTTTGTTGTTAATGTTAATTCAATATTTTATATGCCCCTTAAAAGTATTTGATAATTGCCATGGTCAATGCGACAATGCGTTTTGTCTGGGCAATAAAATAGAAAAAGTGAATTTATTTTTAAAAAACGACTTATGAATAACTCAAAATTTAAAATGATTTTCATAACTTGTATAAAAAACTTGAGTACTCGGGCAAAAAAATAACAAAACTTGAGTACTATTATATTTTATTAGCTTTTTTATAGTTGATGCAGCAAAAGTAACACATAAAAGGCCAACCTTTATCATTCTGATTTGAATATAGTTGTTAATTATCATAGTGTAGCATATATGATAACTGATTTCTTTTTTATTCTGGTTGTCACAATTTATCCTTCTCCAAACCCAACCACTTATTTTATTTGATTACTTTTGATTGCTTATTTCCTTAAATGGAATGAGGGGAAAATAAAACATAAAATTACTTTCTTTATATGTACTCATTTCTAACCAATGACATTAATTCTATTATTATTTTTCACCAAAAAAGTACCGTTGATAAATGTAATGAAGACAATGGGCATGTCTGCTTTTTTATTGGTCTCTATTATAGGTTAAAAAGTTTGTTTACATAGGGTCTGTCTTTCAAATTTTTTAAAAATATTATGGGATTTTTTTTTCCTCAGAAGATTTATCATTTATTGAAATATTTTAAAAATACCGTAAAATAATTTGACTGAAAATCTAGAAAAAGAAAACCTAAACTGATAATACCAAAAGATCCAACAGATGTACCACTCTGGTCTTATTTATAAGTCATTTTGATTAAAAAATTTGGTCATATTTATAAGACCTCTTTCAAATAATAAATGAGATTGTGACAATTTTGCCTACATTAATTGTACCAATGAAAATAGAGAGAGAGAGAGAAGAAAAAGTTGAAAGATACACATTCATAAATAAGGGCAAAATTGAAAATTTACCTTATAATCATTGAGTTAATTACCTTTTCTTGGTATGTGTGATTTAGTTAAAAAAGACTTATAAATAGAAGAGATATATAGCTGTCACAGTTGACAAGAACACCAATTAATTAATGTCATAAAAAATGACTCTTTGTTGCGCAGATGATTTTTTTAAAGATCTCATTGATAGTTATTTAAAGCATGGTAACATATATTTATTACTGCAGGTTGGATCCAACATTCTTTCTGAGGACCTTAAATGAAAGCTCACATATTTGTGATTGAAAATTTATGTGGTAGTGTCTTTAAACCACAAAACAGAAGTAAAAATGCACGTGCAGGTGTCAGGGATTGGTTCAATTTATAACCATTTTCATTTTTTTTAAAGAAAAATTACAATAAACAAGATTTTAATGTGCTAACTGTTAGATGCATTTACAAATTATTTAAACAATTGTTTAGGGTTCTTACTTTTTAGAGCTGGTCCCCCAGCTGGGTACAGTTAAAAGTGGTCAGAGTTAAATTTATGGAACCCTATCCTCTAAAACCACCAATTGACTATAATGCAATAAAAAAAGTGATGGAAAACAGTAAAGGAAAGATGAATATAGCTAAAAGCTTAAAAGTAAATTGTGTGTTAAATTACATTCAACGCTTTATTTTTATTTTTATTTTTATTTTTATTTATTTGGCGCTGAGAAAAATAGTTTAAAAGTAAAATTGCACAAAAACTCTCCCTCTAGTCTTTATAATAAAACACTAACTAGCAATTGTATTTGGTCATTTTTATAAGGTACTTGCTTGTTTCCGAGAAGCATTAATTGATTTTTTTTCATTTATCCTCATAATTAATAAATGTAGTGAATGAGAGTATAATATTAAAGTCTAGTGCAATTAGTAGGAATAATATTGGAAATTATTTAAATTTTATAACAATTTTATCAACTTTAACTGTTTTTTTTCTTTATTTGTAAGAATTATTAGTTTGTGCCTTATAACAAGAATTAAATAGAGAACTTTAAGATATTTGATGCTACCAAAGGATGCTTTAAAGCCTTGGATCAACCATGAATTAGTTTAGAATATTGTGTGCTATTGTGAGAAAAAGTAAGAGTTTAACAATTCATGCAATTTTAACAAACTCACCACGGCAGAACATACCTTTGGGTTTAGAAATCGCTTACAAGGGCATTTATAGATCACTTACTAATAAGATTCTCTTATAAGTAAGATTTAACACATAACTTTATGGTTACAAGTCAATCCTCTTACCAACTAAACCAACCTTTATTAGTAAAAATCTAAGCAGTTAAAGAAATGTTTCAAGTTTAAGGTAAATCACACTTTCAAGTCTAACAACAACAACAATAATAATAATGGTTGAGAGTTACTCCATGACAGGACCGCCGTTCAATGTTGAAGCACGCCTCTGCCGAACGGGCATGTTGTACAAGTACTCTGAGTTCAATTACTCCATCTTATAAGGACGTCAATATTGTTTTAATGACATGTACAAATGTTTGATCTTTCAATAACAACACCATCATAAGCATCCAATTTTCATACATATCTATATAACTTTTACAACTCAGCATAATATTAGATATTTGAAGAATTTTTTACCCGTTATAAAATTGTTGGTCAACTTTTTAGCAAAAGTATAAAGAATCATTCCTGAAATTAGTCATAAATACTTGATCATCCAAAAAGAAACAAGAGGGCCACTATATTGATAGAGAAACACCAAAGAACAAGGAGGAAGAAAAGGAAAATTCTTTTTTATTAATAAGAATGATTCATTCAAGTGCTAAATATAGGACCTACAACATGAAAGAAATGGCTCATGAGTTGTGCTATAAATCAAACATCATTGTGGATATCCTAATAAGTGTTCAAAGTGCTCTCTTTACTTGAAAATTGTTGGAATTCTCCTTATTAGCAGCATCTACATCCTCCGGAGATGCCACTGCAACCACAACTCCTTTATCTTTAACTGCTTCCATTGCCCCCACAAATTCTTTGAAGTCCTTCAAACTGAACAACACACATGAAAGAGTGAAACATGGCACATTAACATATCCCAAGGTGACACGAGGATGTTTGGGAACCTTCAAAATAATCACTTTTTCACTTTATCAGACAAAACTCCTCTTATGTGTTACATTCCAAAATCACTTAATAATATCCCGAACACCCAGCAAAAGGTGTCAAATATATGCAAAAATAGACCCCATGCCCTCTAGTGAGATATCACATGAATGCCAACAATATAAGATTTAGAGTCTACAAGCAACAATACTTAAAGTACAGAAATCCTATATAGAGCCAATCAGCAATGAAATCAAGGTAAGGGCAAGCACCGCTCAGAATCTTTACCTCGTAGATAATATCTCTTCACGTCTCTTTTGCCTTTCTTCTTCAGTGATGCCGAGTAAATACCGCAGCATACTGCATTGGAAATGAAAAGGAAGAGCACGTAATTTGTATTTGTATTAAGAAAAGAAGCAACTACAACTCATCAGGAAGTGGTCATGTGTTATGAATGAATGAGGGAAAAATTGGACGCAACCATTCTTCTTGAATGGCAGTCAAAATTCAAGAGCCAAATTCATCTGCATTTTACTTTTCAAAAGATTTAAAGGCATTTAGAGGAAAGATTAAGTTTGCTCCTACCAGAGCTTCATCAAACAAGATACGTGTCAGAAATAAGAAATAAGAGGAATACGGAGATGTGTCACAAAATTTTGAACAGCCTATCTCTAATCTGTCACTGATCCGGTCAAGAGGCCTCAGAAAAGCATGAGACTTGGACAAGAATAACGGCTCCAAGAAGGACTTAGTTTATCATTAGAGAACACAATAAGAGAAAGGAAATGTCAATAATTTGAAGCTTTATGCCTTGCATTCTCAATCGTGGCTTTTCATCTAGCCAATAAACTTCATCCTTAAAACGCCAATCATGTAAGAAAGAATAAATGGAGAAAATTACACACAGGCAGCAAAATATGTCATATACATACCTACTATAGCCTTTGGCATCAGGAAGTTGGTATGCATCAATGTCCCCAATGGTCCCTATTATGGCTTTTGTTAAACAATCATCATCCATTTCTAGTTCCCGTAAAAAGTCTCCAGTTCCATCATATACATCAAGCGTCTTGAGCAAGTTGGGATCACGATAAGATAAGAAGGAGAACACCCCTGAAAGAATACACATGGGTAAATTGCGAGAGAGAGATTGTAAAATTATGCTTATAAGCAACGCGTGTTTACCTGAATGAGTATCAAAATCACAAAATCCCCCATAAGCTCCACCACTAACTCTTACACGATCCCACAACCAGGTATTGCTAATGTATTTCGAAATCACATGAGCACTGCCATGAAGCTTATAACCAGAATCATAAATGTTGGCTGCTTTTCCAACATAATTGACCTGCACAATAAATAGCTCAGATATTAACAGAAGAAACATAAGCAAGGGATGGCTAGAGGGAGATTTATATTCTTACCTGAGTAGGTATCACAATAGCTTCATTTGTCAAAGGGAGCCGAGCATGCCAATTAGTTGTTTCATTAGGAGAGCTGGTGGGAAGCAAATCAACAAATTTGCTGACATACTTTTCTGTATTAGCAAGATTTTTCCCATCAGCAGTCAAATTTATCAAGCAACCTTGCTTGGAAAATACGGACTTGCGAATCTCCTCAAGAGATGATGACAAATCAGCCCAATCTTGATCAACCTTCTCTTCAAGAGTTCGGAGGAATTCGAGGTAGCTAGAAGTATAGAACATAATCAGAAAGAATCAACAATACTTATCCATGGAACTTTAATTTGGATTCCAAAATCCAGATTAAAAGGTTAAAGTAGGCTAATAAAGCTAATTATGAAACCTACAATAATACAAAAAAAGCATATCCATACAGGATAGACAATAAAGAACATTTAGATATAACAACTGGATGCAATGAAAATGAACAAATTATTAATCCATCATCAAAGTAGCATCCCACATTCTAACCTGAGACCACCCATATTTTCAGACATCCAGCCAGCAGCATTTAGTTTTGCATCCATCCTTGAAGCAGCTATTCCATGACCCCCTCCTCTTAACCGATTCTAAAAATAAAGACAAGACTCAATAAATAATCTATGTATAGGTTCAACACATTGTAATTTGATCCTTTTCATCCTCTTATTTGACAATTACCTCCATCCTTGCTTTGCTCTGACAAACAAATTGTTTGAAACGCTGTTGGTCTGTAAATTGGACATCTTGAATAACACGATTAACCTAAAAAAGTAGGATGCATGAAATTAAACCTTCCATATTGTGAAGAAATAATTTTAGGCAAGTTATTGGGTGTTAAAGGGAAGCATGATGCTGAGGTAGCAGGGTTCCAAAACAACAACAATACCAAATTATAAAGGTCTTCAGCACGTCCAGCCATTGATTTGCCTCGAACAATTATCTTACAACATGGATCTTCCTTACCCCGCACTGATGATGTGAGAGGATAAACTGATATTCCTCCTGTTTTCCTCCCAATTAATTGGTTCAGTTGGACAAAAGTTAAATCCTTTGTGCCCATCTCCAGCAATGATTGACTGTCAAGATTACAATAAGAATAACAAAGTATGACTTCCACAACATATTAAGATGAGGAAAAATAAATTAAACTTCTAAAAATAAAGGGTGTAAATTCACCATCCATAATGCTAAATTTTGAGAAAGGAATCTAACCGGACGAAAATTATGACATGGGACATGAAGGAACATATTGAGAGTAGATAAGATCATAGAACAAAGACCCAATTATAATATGTTTCACAGTTACAATAAAACGAATCCCATATGCAGCCAGGAGATATTATAAAATGAGATTAGTAAATCTAAATAACAATATTTGAGAGGCAGGAATTTCAAATAAAGATGACGCCTTCAAATTAAAGAGGCATACCAAAAAGCACATAATAGAAGAAAATATTAGGTATTATAGATGCAGAAAAGTAAAATGGAGACCAGCTTCTAAAAGTTACATAATTACCAAAATAGTGGGACCAAAGGAAGAAGCTCTTGCTTTAATGAACTCATATTGAAGACTATTTCTGTATACAGAACATCATTGGTGAAGAGGTCATGCTGTAGCGTTTCAACTCCATTGATATTACCAACCTACATTGAGCATACATGTGCCTGTCAATCTCTGCACGGTACTGGTCAGGAGAAAAATCTAACTCAAGAGGAATATTATGATAACCTCAGAGGGGATCCGAATAGGTTCTTTAGGAATATCTTGTAGAGATAGACTTGGGACAGCTTTTAAAGCTTCTGGTGGATCAGGAGTTTCCTGCTTGAGACGAAGCTCTTGAGTAGCACGTGCCAACTCTGCAAGATCCTCATCTGTCATGCTAGCTTTAACTTTACTTAAGATCTCTTTCTCAGCTGCTTCATCACGGGCTGCCTTTTCAGGATCAGGCTGATAAAGTATTCACATCAATAAATAACATATTCAGTAACAACAAAAACCATGCATTAATGCTAGAATAAGTGAATGAGTACCTGCATCTCCACAGTAACTTGATGATGGTTTTTCAAAATAAACCTCTCTATTAGAGGAGAGAAAACAGCTTTAGTGCCCTCGTTTTCTATTCTAGACTTTAGATCTTGCAGTGGTTTCTCATACTTTAGTGGCTCGAAGGGATTCAAATCATAAATCCATTTACCCTATGATAGCAAAAAACCAAAACATTCACAATCTCAACCAGCCCAAATGAACAATTCGAAACAAACACAAAAATAATTGAGCACATCTTACAATAGACCGAAGCATGAGGGATAGGCCACGGGGGAATGACCCGGTGTTGTTTTCTCTAAGAGAAAATTCAATTGTATTCATGGAAGCCTCCACGGCATCTGTATCAAAACCCTCCTCTGCTAACTTTCTAAGCGTATTCATTACCAATTCTTCTACTTTATGAATGTTACTTTCAGAAACACCCTTCAGGCCAATGCTAAACTGAGGCTGAAGTAGCTCATCTTCAACTCCCCCTCCAACAATGGCATCCCCAAGTCCACTTTCTAGTAAAATTTTCCTCAATGGTGAAGCAGGGGTACCCAACATAAGATGATCCAAAAATCCAAGGGTAAGCTCAGTTTCCAAGTCTAAGGGCTTATCAGAGAGCAACCAGTTAAGGCAGACCATATGCTTCTTTAAATCACCTTCACCAGCAGGATATTTCTGAACAATCCGAACTGGCTCAGAGAAGAGCTTTTGTGGTTCAATTTTCGATTCATTCGGAGCAGAACTTGCACTAAACATATCTAAATACTCTGCACAAAGCATAAGCGACAGAGTTACTCATTTCTGCAACCCACAGGTCTTAAAAAATAGAGTAAATATAAGGCGCCAACAGGAACACAGGACTATCAGACCGGTAATATCATTTTACTCTGCACCCAAGTTAACAGTAACAAAATGGGCATGCAGAAATTCTACAAGCCAACCCTAATTACAAAGGATTATAAAGGTCTTAAATCCTTAAGGAGTGTGAAAAAGGAATCAGTTACTTTGTCGTGTATTCTGAACTCTGAAGCCTCAAGAGATAAATCAAATTCATAACAATGATGAGGTTAAGGACCAGATTTTAGGACAATTACGCAGGACATAATCAATAATCAATTTTAGAGATATCTATCACATCATAAAGAGATAAATTATATACAATTGAATTCATCATCTCTCCAGATTACAGTAGCATATTCATTTTCTTCATCCTTGAGAAAGAAACTAGGGAGGCAGTAAACTTGGTATCTTGATCTCGTAATCTCACATGCCAAGGTATCTAGGATACTGATTGGATCATGGCATTTGGCATGTTGTTAGGGCGAAAATATATAAACAAGGTGATATCTGAAATAACACTTTGATAAGCTGATGTTACACAACCACACACACAAATATTACAAAAGCGCAATAAAATTTTCCATGTTGCCAAATTTGCCCTTACATTTCTTGGTAATTAACTCCAAAACAAACTTTATTCATATAAACATTATAACCATATAAAATATAATAATTTTTTAAAAAATGATATTATATTTTATTTTCCCCATGATCGAAGGAGGAGAAAAACTATACATGAATTTTTATTTTTGGCTTATATTTCTAATCAAGAAAGTAATCTAATAAGATTTATAAGATGTATTAAAATTAAAAAGAGTATATTAGAAAGTTCATGAAGGAAATAAGATTGATTTAGATGCGCAACAAAACATTCATGTCTTCCATTACTAAAATGTAAGATGCCATCTATTATAAATACCACATTTTCTTAGCCTCGGTATCTCATACCATAGCTTGCAATAAGCCATAAAAGTTAATATCAAAGAATGCCAAACATGGACAAAAAGAGAGACAGCTACTAGCCTTTAAAACGCTCTTACTTTCTACAACTAAAGAAAGACTACTTGCTCTTTGCTTAAAAAGCTTAGCGGAAGTAAAAGGAAGAGGGTTCTAACTTATTTACAGGAAAATAAGGCCAAATAGTTCAGTGTTTTGTCAGTCATTAATTTAATTTACTCAAGCTTGAGCTTGAGCTTACACTAAAGTTTTACATTACAGCCACTATCCTTAATTGTCAGCATTCTAACCAAAACAGCGAATGTATTACAACATTATTACCACTCAGAATACGGAGGCGCTCATTTGGATCATCATCTCCATAGAACCATATCCGGGCATTGCCAGGATGGTAATATTTACGGTGAAATTCCTGTGAATAAAGTTCAAAACAAAAACTGTCATGTTAGAAGAAAAGCAAGTTATTTTTAATCACAACAGTCATATGTTAAGCTACATGGCAGTAAAAGGACACTGTAAAACCAAGCAGGGAAGATAGGCATGTTTCTGGAAAAAAATAATATAATCTATGCTTTTCTCTGTTCTGCTACAAACCCATGCCTAAAAGTGAAACATTTGCTAGAAAAACTGAGTGATAAGTAATGTTTCTCTCAACAGCTTAAGTCATTGAAACAGTTAGACCTTAAAAGCCCTTTTGACCAATTGCTCAAGAGACTGAGGTCCATGGTTAAATCCTTACCACTCCCGCTTTTCTAATTAAAGAATAATTCCAGCATAAGATAGATGTCCTTTATCTACTCCAAGCCCAAAAGGCTTTTACGAGAGGCATGTTAAAAATATATATAACAACCATTCTAGGGCTTGTTTCTAATAATATAAGGTTTGGAGATAGTCCCTCACAGTTATGGGAGCCAAACCATATACCTCAGAGAAGTTTAGAGCTCCTTCTGTAAAATACAACATTTTTTAAAACATGATTATCAAAGCATACCTTGAATTCCTCAAAAGTCAATTTAGGAATCACTTGGGGATCACCTCCACTATCAACACCATATGTATTGTCAGGGAAAAGAGCCTGGACCACAGTAATATTAATAGCGATGAATATGGATATATTGAATTATCAAGAATACAATAAATCAACTAGTCAAAAAGAAACTTGATGTTGACAATCCATTGATTCAAAAGTGTGTGTGGTGCTGTACTATATATGCAATCAACACAATTTAAAATTCAATGCCAAAAGCACAACGTAAATCTTTATAAAATCATATTATTAGATACATTTGAGCAACCCGCAAGTCAATATATCCCAATATAATAGAGAGAAGGTTTAGGCATTCATGATTAGTGACTGAAATTTCTAAGTTCTGTAAATCATACTCATATTCCAAGAAGAACAAGATAAAAGAAGTAGAAGGTTTAAAAAAATAGAGGAAAGAAAGGGCAAGATATAAGAACTAGCCTGCTGAGCAGTCCGCCCTAGTATATTATCAGGTTGAGAATAGACACCTTTCATCTCATTAAAAACAACACCTGGAATATCAAAATATTCACATTAAGAAAAGGGAAAGAAAGTTATCACCGGTTAAAAAAAAAAAAAGAAAAGGGGAAGAGAGAGGATCAGGGAGAATGAAAACATTCAATATGCCCCTCCCGTTGAAAGAAGGAAGGCAAATGCTGAAAGGCCTAAACAGCTTGAAATAGATAATGACTACATTTATCCGACCTTTGTAACTGATGTCTTCTGAAGGATCATTGAGCTCAAAGTGCCAACCCTCCTGTTGAAACGTCTGAAAGTCCTCCACACATCTGGGAAAGAAAACTGCATCCAGGTATACATCGACCAAATTATAAAAATCCTGCACAAAAAAAAAAAACAGATGACAACCTTGTCATATTTGCTCAAGCAATAGATAGACAATTGAAACGCCGAAAGTTCGATGAACAATATATAGACTTGTAACCTTGGTATTTGTGGAAGCAACAGGGTAACATGTCCTATCAGGATATGTGAATGCATTCAGGAAAGTGTGCAAGCTTCCTTTCAATAGTTCAACAAATGGTTCTTTTAAAGGATATTTTCTTGATCCACATAATACGCTATGCTCCAATATGTGGGGTATACCAGTGGAATCTTTCCTGAATTATCAAGCAGAATCAAGAATTTTACAAAATATTGAGCATCCATCAGTTGCTAAAGAAGTAAACATCATTGCTCAGAAAATATCAATCCCCCTCCCTCCCTCCCTCCCACAACAAAAGCAAATATTTTGTTTATTACCCAACCTAGAGGGGCAGAAGAGCGCTAATCCATGTGAATTTAACAGAGTCAAAGCTGATATGCCAATCTTTTTATTATCCACCCAATACCCACTTCTTACCACCCCTTTTGTTGTACATAAATAGATCATCTCCCATGCCCGGATAATCTTTTCATTATTGACGAACTGATCTAGTTAAACTTCACGGGTTCAGTAAGTGAAACACGGAAGTTCAGTATGTACTTAACATCATCACTGACAGACTGACTCTGAGGAAAGCTGGCAGAGCTGGCTATACGTGAACAGATAGAACCCTCAAAATTCCATTATTATGCTTCTTAGTGCAGATGCCTCTATGCATCAGTCATATTGTTACACTCGCAAGAGTACGTCTCCAGAGTCAGACGTCACCATAGTTTCTTACAAAGGCATCAAAGCCACTCACCAATAGAACATATTTAATCTCAATTGCAGTAGAGATGTCGTAGATGAAAGCTTAGATAAAAAAAATCTTCTGAATTGACAAAAAAATTCAGAAAACAGTGGTTAATCACATTTTTTGAGGTGAGCCCTTCACAAATCCTCGCCTGTTATAGATATGCAAGTGCTCTATTCCGTATAATTGTTTAAAAAATCAAATTATGTTTCTAGACTTTCCATCAGGACAAGATACAGTTTAAAACTTGAGATCCTGCTTTCAAACTTTTTCCCATGGTACTGAAATAATTTAAGCTCCAAAAAAATATCCTTTACCAGTCCGCCACATAGAATCTGGGGATATAGCTTTGCTCAAGAAGAATTACATCAAATTTAAATCATGAACTAAAGTTTTACTTACGGGGGTGTGCGGAAAACAATGCCAAACACCTTATTCTCATCGTCATTAGAAACAGACATGACCTCGGCGCCGGTCTTCTTATGCCTGAAAAGCACTGCTTTTGACTTGCATTCTGGAATGAACTCTTCTGAAACCTTCTCAAAACCCAACTTTTCCGCAACTTCATCCTTTACTTCAGCGAATTCTTCACCAGCAAATACAAATAAGAAGAAACAATAATCCATTCAAAGCCCCAGACAACACAAACTTCACTTCGAAACAAGTAATATCAATATCACAGTAAGAGCAAGAAGGTTTCGCATACCTGTAGAGGATGGGAATGGAGGCGAAGCAACAGCACGAGGAGATACAGAAGAGAAATGCTTCCGAAGGTTAAGTGATAAAGATGGTAGGGCTGCAGGGACTAATCTGAAGTGGCGGCGGAGCACAGAACGTCTAGTGGGGTAGGAAATCGAGCGACGATAGTGAAATGGAGCTGAAGAAGACGAGCAAGAAGAGCGAGAAAATAGAAGGAGTGAAGGAGGAGAGCGAGAGAAGCATCTAGAGGAAGATAAAGAACGAAGAAGAGCGGCTCTCTCCATGGATAACAGAGGCCAGAGAATTTGGGTTTAGCAATTAGAACTTGGAAGACGCAAATGGTTTCGTACGAGTATATGAATAGAAGGGAAAAAATCTAAAGCTTGATAATTACAATCTGTTTTTGTGCGCGAAATATCGAAATCTATTGTGGTTCTCTAATTGCCAGGTTTTTCTTTTTTATCCCTGCAAAGTGTAGACATCAAAATCTCAATTCCTTACTCTCTCTTACCCCCCCCTTTTTTTTTCTCTCTCTTCTTCTTTCTTTTTCTTTGTCTTTCTCTTTTTACAAGTCACAAGCCTAAACTTAAAATTCAAAATGCAAACCACCTAAGACTAAGAACTATAATCATCTCCAAAAAATATTATGTTGAGTATGAACCGAGTTCTACATCTTGGGTGTACCATTGTGACTATCTGTAACTATTTTTCTTCTACATGCGCCTCTTTTGTCAAAATATATGCACATTCAATAGTCTCCTTATTTTAATGAGACAAAACAACCCGCCAATTTTCATACAATAGTTTACATGTGGCCTCTGTTTCGGCTTTAAAAGGATGATCTAATATACTATCTCTCACCAAAATATTCAACGCTTCTAAAGAATCAGAAAAAACCTATATTCTTTAAAACTTGTAAAGTTGACAAACCTCAAACCCTATCTTAATGGCTACTACCTTTCCATGTCATCTCTAATAACTCCTCCAACTGCTGCCTGGTTATGTTCTCTTACTGATGCGTTATGGGTGTAGTGTCTTAGAGCACGATATGGATGCGGTGATGATTATGTACCGCGAGTGGTCAAAAAGATGTATACTTCGCTTACCTGGCAAGCTATCACTAAAGTATGGGATAAGTTTTTACAAGAAGTCGGTAAAAAGATAAATGATGCTATAACTACTAGATTTTGTTCGGATTTTTGGACGCCTCTAAAAAAGCCTTTGATTGAATAGGTAGTTTTAAATGTTCATAAAATTAACCCGAAGGAAATGGTGGGTTGTTTTACTACTCCTAGTAGTGATTGGGATGTCCTAGGATGGAAGGAACATCTACCAAACTGGGTTATCAGGAAGATGGTTATGTTATAGCCCCCCATTGGATCCCAATCAGATACAATCATTTGGCGTAATTCACCTGACGGAATGTTTTTAGTAAAATTAGCCTATAAATTCTTATATGTACAAAATACGAATGGGTTATTCTTTGGTTCATGGAGGTTTTGGCATTGGAATGTGCCTGAAAAGATTAATTTTTTACTTGGCAAGTAACCTATGAGAGATTAATGACTAATTCCTTAAGAGTGGAAATTGGGCTTTCAAATATAAAGGAGTGTCAAAGTGAGGAAACAATACTACATATTTTGAGAGATTGTGAGAGAACAAAAAATATGTGGAGGGAATTTCTTAATCCTAATAAATATACTATCTTTTTTGGGTCTAACTTGCAGGAATGGCTTTGATGGAATGCAACAAGAAATCCAAGCAAGGATTATTTTAAAAAGTGGATAGGGACCAAAATTTTTGCACCTGTCTTTTGATTGCTGTGGAAAGCAAGATGTGTTTAGATGTTTGAAGGCATAGCGGTTACTCTTTTCTTCTTTTTTGCCTGCTAAAGAACTACAACTATAATTCTTATGACTAGAGCTGAGAATCATGGCCGGCCCGACCCTATAGGGCTGGCCCTTAAAGGGCCAAGACCTAATAGGGCCGGCCCTACTGGGCCTGAAGTAAGAAAAATATTTGTTTTTCAAAGCCCGCCCCCATAACACCAAGGCCACAGCCGATCCTACAGGGCCCGAAAGTTACTATTCCAAATTTTAACTATTTTTCCTCCATTTTTTTTCCTAAAGACATATAATTAGTAAATTACAATAATTAAAGTTCTAATTTATCAAATAAATGTTGTTAACATTAATATCCAAACAACATGAATCATCCAATAAATAAATACATTCACAAATTAGTAATCAAAAGTAAACTATTGTCCATAAATAACCCACATAAAACATAAGAAGCATACCACTAAGCAACATTAGTACTATGACTATCATTGTCATCTTCTTTGCCACTATCATCAATTTCGAAGACATTTGATTGTGCTTCACTTTGAATAGTAGACTATACTTTATGAGTAAGAATATCATGAATTTCATCTCTCGCATCATGAACATATCCATTAAAAGGTCTACAAGGCCAGCTCGAGGCCCTACGGGGCTGGCCCTTCTAAATCCGAGGCCCTACAAGGCTTATTCCATTTTGCTCCTCTAATTTTTAAGCCCAACCCTTAAAGGGCAAGGGCCTAAAAGATTGGGCTGGCCTGATTTCTCGGCTCTACTTATGACCTATTTGGATCACGGATAATGACATGACAGAATAGGAAAATGGGGATTTTTCAACTGGCGATGAGCATTTTGATTAAATATTTCGTCTAAAACATTTTCTCGCCTTCGGCAATTTTCAAGCAAATGAATGAAAATGGGTTCCCACCATTTTCCAACACTTGAAGAAAATTAAAAAAAGACTCAAATGCCCTAATGTGATGGCAAATTTAACAATCAATTTTCTTGTGAAAACAGAAAACAATTTGTGGAGGAAGCTCTCCATTTTTGCTGCATTGGCAATCTGTGACATTAGCGTGGGGATGAGCATTGCCAGTCTCTATTTTTAGGCTAGGGATGAGTGTCGCCTGTCTCTGTTTTTAGGCTGCCAATTTAGTATAGAACACTCAAGTGTGATCTTTAGTGAGTGCTACAGTGATTTGCTACAAGGATCGGCTATAGTACCTTAAACATGAATTTTTCAACGCACTCGAGAGCAGATTTTTAACACTCAAGTGTGACACTGTGCACTTGAGTGTAATCGTGTTTCCAGCTCCTCTATTTGACCCTCTTTCACATTTTACATGAACAAGGTTATGTTATTTGGTCGTATCTCTCAAACCATAAATCTGATTGAGGTAAATCTTGTTTTATATGAAACTAGATTCCCAATAGGTCACATAGACACCAAAATCAAGCTCAAAAGAGTTTGGATGAGAGAGATATGAATTTTGGAAGTTGACAGTGGAATTCTCTTATCATATCAAACATAGGTTCCGTAATTTGAATGTATCTCACAAACTACAAGTCTAAATGAAATGAAACTTGTGTCATATGAAACTAGACTTCCAGTGCATCATATAGACACTAAGAGCAAGCTCAAACAAGTTTGGAGCAAACAGATATGACTTTTGAAAGTTGACCTTGGAAATTCTCGTGTCATTTTAGAATAAATTCGGCTATTTGGATGTATCTTCATAATACATGTTCAATTGAAGTGAAACTTGTTTTATAAGATAATGTACTACCAATACGTCATATAGACACCAAAATCAAGCTCAAAGGAGTTCAGATTAAAGAGATGTGAATTTTGGAAATTGACAATGGAATTCTCACGTCGTATCAGATATAGGTTCAATAATTTGGCTGTATCTCACAAACTATATGTCCAAATGAAGTAAAACTTGTTTCATATGAAACTAGACTCTCAATACGTCAACCAGAAATCAAGAGGAAGCTATAAGAGTTTGGAACAAAGAGATATGACTTTTAGAAGTTGACACTGGAATTATTGTGTTATTTCAAAATAGATTCAGTTATTTGGATGTATCTCCTGTATGAAGAAGATTGAATGAGATATTGATTACAGCCATGTTGTCACAATATAATTTGATTGATATATTTATTCTTTGTCGTAGTTCCTCAAGGACTTGCTTTAGCCATATGTGAAAGTGGAAGAAATCACCAAGAGGGGGGTGAATTGGGGATTTTAAAAATTCTTTTCAACTCTTAAAAATGAAGCTTAAGAAATGGATAATAAAAGATTAGAAAAAGAAAAGCTTAGACACAGAATTTATACTGGTTTGGTCTCAATCTTGACCTACGTCCAGTCCCCAGATACCTTCTGGGTGTTTCCACTAATTCAACAGATTTTCAATTACAACAATGAAGACCAGACACAATCCTAATCACCTAGGACTTGCTCCCCCTTACACTTTGTGATTGAACAACCCAACTCACAGGTTCCACAACCTTGAGTTCTCACAAACAAATACTTTCAAAAATTTACAAACTCTTAAAAGAGTATATAAGGATAAACACTGAAGAACAGGTTGAAAATAACAATACAGACTCAAATTTCAAAGTATAATCAAGATAGCTTCGTTGTGTGTGTGTTGCTTTGAGTTTTCACAGCCTCTTATAAACTGAATGGATAAGCTAGCCGTTGCAATTCTTTCTCTAATGTTCAACTGCAATTCTGGAAAAATGGCAGTAGCATATTTTGCTCTGTTCTTTGAATTCTTAGCTAGAATCTTGGAATTTAGTTGTTGCAGAAGGTCTTCCAGATTTTTAGTCATTCCTTTAACTTAATTTGACCGTTTGAGATGATTCTTATGAGTTACAACGGTCTGAGCTGAACATCTGGGATAAGGGAGAAGGATCAGCCCTGTTCTAGGTTCGTCATTTAATGCATTTATCATAGATCTTGATCTCACCTTGATCTTGGCTAAACCTTATCTGAAAAACACTCAAAACTTCATCAAGGACATTAGAAACAATAATATCATATCATGAAATAATTTCAGGAAGACCCATTAAGATTTCGCAGATCAACATCATTTGATTTTTCAAAATCCCCGATGCAAACTCAAGTTTGTTCTTCTAGACTCGAGTTTGGGGTTCATCCAGAAAGCATGTCCGTTGATTAGAGGTCTAAACTGAAAAAGCCGAAGCAAATCACCAAGAGGGGGGTGAATTGGGGATTTGAAAAATTCTTTCGCTCAATTCTGGAAATTAATCGCTGAAGCAAAGTAGTGCAGAGAAAGGGAAGAGAGAACAAGACACAGCAAGATTTATACTGGTTTGGTCTAACTCCTTGACCTACGTCCAGTCCCCAAACTCTCTGGGATTTTCACTTTCACTCACAATCAGTTACACACTCTGTACTCGAAAGCTATCCTCTCACCAGAATACACTCCCCCTTACAAGTTGTACACTGATATCCCAATCTCCAAGTCCCCCGACTTGAGATTCTCACAGTAAGTGATATACTCAAACACAGTACACTACACACTCTGTAACTTGGGATGATCCTCTCTCTAGGACTCACTCCCCCTTACAAGTTGTAGTCGTACAATCAATCTCCAAGTCCCCCGACTTGAGATTCTTTACAATCAAATGATTAACGAAAACAAACTCTCTCTAAGAGCAGATAATGATAAACACTGAAGCTCAAATCTCTCAAAACTATTTACAGAAGAATGAATACAGAAATCTGATGTTGCACACTGTAATTGTCTTGTATCTTGTCTGTCTTAGTTCTTCTTCGAATCTGAATGATATTTATAGCTGTTGAAGTCCAATTTGAATGAAGAACTTGATTGTTGGAAGAGCACTACTAATTTGAACGTTGGAGGCTCCACTTCCAGAACTAGCTGTTGAGAATCCACTAAAATCTTCTTGATGGATGGATTCTGCTTTTGTCCAATCTGTTGTAGACATTCTAGCTATGTGGGACTTAATTAATATGAAGATAATGTTGATGTCCCTGTGTTGGAATGGGCTGTGCTTAAAGTTGTAATTATTTAATCCAAGTTGGAGCACTTTATAAGACAACATATTCTCTCTCTCTTGCTTTACAGCTCATTGTTTGAATCTTCATTGTTTCCTTCAATAAACCATCTAAAACTTGCTAACAAACTTGTTAAAAGACGTTAGGAATAATAACAATTAAAGATATGAAGTATTAAGATCATTCAAATGGTTTTCGCAAATTCGCGCCTTCTGGTTTTACAAATCTGTGCGTTGCAAACTCGAGTTTACAAACCCAGACTCGAGTTTAGAGCTCATCCAGAGAGAGCATCTTGTTTTGAAAGACTTCCTAAACTCGAGTTGATTAGTGACTGACTCGAGTTTGGTTCTTACAGAAAGGAAAATCGCGAATGGCTCTTGGATGAAGTTTTGAGACTATGCCTAAACTCAAGTCATTTAGTGACTGACTCGAGTTTGAAGCTTTTATGAAAATCTTGAGTTTAAGTTCAGAGCTTCAAAACTGGAGTTTAGAAAACGCAAACTGGAGTTTACAAAATCTGAAATATTGTTTAGTTCTCTGTATAGCCCAGACTCGAGTTTTGATATCCAAAACTCGAGTTTCAGTGTAAACTGAAACTTTTGAAAAATCTCTTCATATGTAAACTGGAGTTTCCATTTTTAAAACTGGAGTTTTCAAAACAGTCATTTACTCGAGGCTTTCTGTTTGAGCTAAACTCGAGTCACCAGAACCTTGACTCGAGTTTCAGTGAAAAACTGAAACATTGAAATACCTTTTGAAAACCTAAACTGGAGTTTCCATTTTCAAGACTGGAGTTTAGAAATCATGTAATAGTTCAAGTGTTTTGAAAACAGTCCTAAACTCGAGTCTCTAGAAATCTGACTCGAGTTTCAGTGAGTATTCAAACTTTGAAAAACTTTTCATTAAAGTGTAGACTGGAGTCACTGAAACCAAAACTGAAGTTTACAAAGCAAGTAATAACACAAGTGTCTCTTTTTATCCTAAACTCGAGTTTGCTTAAAACAAACTGAGTTTACGAATCTTTAGCTCTTAAACTTTTCTTGTAAACTGGAGTTTGGAAGGATCAAAGGTAGAGTTTGAAAATTTGATAAAATGTTGAAGCTTCTGTTTGATCCCAAACTCGAGTTTCTAAGACATAGACTCGAGTTTACAAGTCTTTGAAAATTTTGGCCTTTAAACTTTCTTGTAAACTGGAATTTCTCAGAATCAAAAGTAGAGTTTGGAAACAAGTTGAAATTCGAATGTCACTGCCTTTGATCTAAACTCGAGTTTATAAATACAGACTCGAGTTTACAAATCTTAGAAACTTTGATTACTCTCTGTAACTCTGCAAACTCGAGTTTGCCTATGCAAATAGGAGTTTGGCTTTCTTTGTTAAAAACTGAGCTTCTGTCTATCAAATCCAAACTCGAGTTTAGCTACCCAAACTTGAGTTTGCCTTAAACAGAAAGTTTTACAACTTTCAAAGACAAACTTCAAATTAAGTTTACAATTATTAGTTATCATCAAAACACCTAGAGAACTAACATAAATTTGCAATCTGTAAAAGCTAACTCGAGTTTGGCTTTTACAGAGAGAACTATCGGGCTTTGGACTTGGCATGGAATTTTGGTCCTGCTCCTAGACTCGAGTCAATTAGTGACTGACTCGAGTTTGGGTCTATGTTTGAAGAACAAGCCTAAGTTCGTGATTTTCCAGACTGGAGTTTAGGAGACAGACTAGAGTTTTGGAAAGATGGTAGAAATTCGAGTGTTTCTCTATTTGTCCTAAACTCGAGTTTACAATGACAGACTCGAGTTTATGTTTGAGCTGAAACTATTCAAATCTTTCTGTTTGGTCTAAACTGGAGTTTGTAACTCTAAACTGGAGTTTATAACTTGGCCTGGAATTCGAGTGTCTTTCTATTTGGTCTAGACTGGAGTTTAGGAATCCAGACTCGAGTTTGGCTTACTTGGGATTCTGAGTGTTCTCTGTATCTTCCAGACTTCAGGTTTGGTTTTGCAAACTGGAGTTTCGCTCATTGTGAAAATTTCTGATTGCTTTCTGTAACTCCTCAGACTCGAGTTAGTCCAAGTAGACTCGAGTTTGGCTTTCTTCGCAGAAGTAAGCAGCTTTCTGTCAACCCTAAAACTCGAGTTTACATACCCAAACTCGAGTTTGCCTTTGACAGTGAGATTTTCATATTGTCAAAAACAAACTTCATATCAAGTTTACAATTGCTAGTTATCATCAAAACACATTGAGAACTAACAATATGCCCTCATAGATGCCTAATGCAATGGCCCTGTATTTAGCCTTAGCACTATTTCTTGCAACCACACTTTGCTTTTTATACCTCCATGTGACCAAGTTGCCCCACACATATTTAAAGTAGCTAGAGGCTGACTTTTTTTCATCTTGATCACATGCCCAATCTACATCTATGAATAGCTCAACATTCTACCTTTCAGTTTTCTTGAAACATAGACTGCAACTTGGAGGTCCCATCAAGTATTGAAAAACCCTATAAACTTCATTTAGGTGCTTTTGTTTATGATCATGTGAATGTTGGCTAACCATACTAACTGCAAATGCAATGTCTGATCTGGTGTGGGAGAGGTAAATTAGCTTGCCAACCATTCTTTGATAATTTCCCACGTCTACAACCCTACCAAGGTCCGCTTCTTCATTGATTTTATCAACTCGTAGAGGCGTGTCACTAGGCCTACAACCTAACATTCTTGTTTCCTTTAAGAGATCTAGGATGTACTTTCTTTTAGAGATATAGATTCCTCCTCTTGACTAAGCAACCTCTATTCCAAGAAAGTACTTCATTTCTCCAAGATTTTTAATATGAAATTCTCGAGCAAGAGCTTTCTTGATTTGGCCAATCTCGATCTCATCATCACTTGTAAGGACAATATCATTTACATATACTACTAGTACAGCTACCTTACCCTTATAGTGTTTGAAAAACATAGTATGATCACTTTGCGCTTGAGTATATCCTTATCTCTTCAGAACTTGAGTTAATCTATCAAACCATGCTCATGGTGACTATTTCGGTCCATATAATAATTGTTTTAGTTTGCATACTTGGCCATCTTTTTTCCCTGGAAACCCTAAAGGTAATTTTATATACACCTTGTCTTTAAGTTCTCCATTGAGGAAAGCATTCTTTACATCCAGTTGGTGTAGTTTCCAATCCAGATTGACTGCAAGAGATAGGAGCATTTTGATCGTGTTAATTTTTTATACTGGTGCATGAAAGACCTAGTTGTCACCCAAGAAGGGGTGAATTGGGTATTTGATAAAAACTTAACAACTTTGAAAATCTTTTCACAACTTACTGAAAGCAGTTCGTTCGTATGATAGTAATGAGTTATAAACTAATAGTTATTCATTCAAACATATATACTGGAAATATAAGAATTTAGGGAAGATAATATGCAAAATATCATTTATCCTAGTTCGGCCCAATCCTTAACCTACATCTAGTCCCCAAACTCCACTTGAGATTTTCAATCTACTATCTTCTTGTTTAATCTAGGCACAGGAGAAAAGCCTCTACAATCTCACAAGTTCACCCAGGCACTTGTGAAGCCGAGTCTCTCACCAAGATACTCCCCCTTACACATCGTAAGGCTACAATCTGTTTCTCAATCTTGAGTAACTTTCAGATAAATAGATAAAATGATTACAATGAACTTCTCTCTCTCAGAAGTGAATAAGATAAACACTAAAGTATATAATCGATCATCTCACTCTCTACAGTAAACTATATGAACATTGAGAAATAGAGAGTGAATGAGTTAAGTGTGTATTGACATATCGACGGTGAAGTAGTAAACTCATTTCATTGGCTTCGTCGAGTCATTCATCAATCATCACTCCTTTCGGTTTGAAGACTTTGTAATTTATAGGTAATCGTCTTTTGACCGTTGTAAGATTTTGAATATAGTCGTTGAGTCTTCATCGAATTTCCATTAGGCATGGATGGTTTCTATTGCGTACAATCATAACTTCATTAAATGTGTTCGCCGTTGAAGTATTTGGTGTAGAAGTTGACTCAGACTAATAGCAGGAATAAGTATGGCTCGAATGAATATTTTCATCCACTCAAAATGTTTGTTCCATTTGTATTTGTCTTCATTAAATGTGTCTGACATAATAAACAACCATTTCTGCTAATCTTAATTTAAACAAGGTTAAATATCTATAAATCACTTAAAGAGATGATTACATATAACAATAATGAGTTTGAGAGTGATTAAGATTAAATATAAGATGACTTATAATAATTAATCAAAAGATTAAAGGAACTAGACCAGCGTTATGATTTGGCCAAACATTACTCGAGTAACAATAAGACCTTACTCGAGTAATGATGTGAGACCACAAGTGTTTTTGAATCTAGTCAACGACACTTTCGTGGGCATATCACACTACTCAAGTGAGCTTGGGAAGTAATGATCTTTTATAAACCATTACTTGATTAATAATAAAAACTAACGAAGAGTAGGCTCTGACCATGATTACTTGAGTAATAAATTTTGTTACTCAAGTAATAATAAAATATTATTTGAGTAAGAGAATTATTACTTGAGTAATATCGAAGGCCATTTGGAATTATAGCGTCTGGAACAAGAAGTTACTTGAGTAACAAAATTCATTACTTGAGTAATATGTAGATATTACTTGAGTAATAATTTTGTCACTTGAGTAAGCTTATGAAGGTTAAAAATAATTGTTCCAGGAATGATATTGCTTAAGTAATACAATATACCTACTCAAGTAACATGTGTCACGCCTTCTGAATTTTGCTGAGAACTCGATTGATCTTGTTCAAGGATTAATCTCATCAATATGATGAATCTTGAAAAACGTAAGAGTATTGGCAGCATAATAGACAATTTCCCGTGAGTGTAACATCTTCGATATATCTTCAAATTTGACAAACCATCCATACTCAGCAAGCTCTTTAAGTCTTCTTTCCAATACAACAAGAATCAGCTCCAAACTCATTGTGTGTTGATCATTATGATCAGATTAATAGAAGCTATTCTGGACCAACGTTTTTGCACCATCCTGAACAGACTATGAACTTCCAAAAATCATATCTCTCTCATTTGAACTTTTTTTTTATGTGATTTTGATGTTTTGGAAAGGTATGTGAGTCTAGTTTCATATGTCACTGATTTCAGCTCATTTCGATGTGTAGTTTGCGAGATCTACCCAAATTACCAAGGCTTGGTCTATTGTGTGACGTTAATTGTTGTTCCAACTTCCGAAATTCATAACTCTCTCATCTGAATTTATTTGGGCTTTAAATTTTGTCAAGATGATGCATTGGATGTCTAGTTTTATAAAAAAATTGGTTTCACTTTAATCCAATATCTGGTTTTGGAGATATCATCAAATTACCGAACCTTACCCAAGCTGAACGTGAAACAGAGTAAAAAAGAGTTGCTAAAACACATATATTACTCAAGTAATTGCATGAAATGAAGCGTAATTGTTGTAGCAACTCGTCATGGCACTGTAGTACCTCATCTTAGCATTGTAGCAACTTGGGTATTCATCGTGAAGCTTAAGGTTGTTTATTTTAACTCCGAATTGTGCCATTTAAACTTTCATTTAATCATAGAAACTCAATATTCATATTCTCATAATATTTGACAAGTTCTTCTTTCTTCAATCTTCTCTCTTGATCGTTCTCTATAATTCAA
The DNA here is from genome assembly GCA_037074495.1 of Acacia confusa. Taxonomy (NCBI): domain Eukaryota; kingdom Viridiplantae; phylum Streptophyta; class Magnoliopsida; order Fabales; family Fabaceae; genus Acacia; species Acacia confusa. The sequence goes on along the minus strand of CM073502.1, from coordinate 35,571,289 downwards.
CTTTAGACTAACCTATATTAAACAAAGTAGTTAGTCAATGTAGGAGATGAATAGATTATGTAAAACTTTTTGCTCTTTATAATGTCATCTATATAAGACATCATCAAAATTAATCATATCCAATAGTGCAAATGTTTCAGTATAATCCTCTCCATAGATCTTTGTAAAGCCTTTTGCAACCAGTTTAGCTTTGTGTGTTTCAAGGCTTCTATCAACTTTGTACTTTGGAGTTAATACCATTTACAGCCTACAAGTTTCTTCCCTTAAGGCAGACTACTACATCCCATGTGCCATTACATTTAAATGCTTCTATTTCTTCCATAACCACTTGTCTCCACTCGAGTACAGTGATGGCCTCATCAATATTGTTTAGTACCCTGATATTGTCAAGATGGGAGACAAAGGCACGATAATTTGAGGAAAAAGCCTTATAGGAGACAAACCTTGTAGGTTTCTTTCATACTATAATTGGCAAATCAAGATCATAATTTTCCTTCACCCCTGCTTCTTCCTGACCTACCACTGATTTTGATTCTTAGCCAGTGCTAATAGTCTAAAGCTCATTACCTATCTTGTGTCATATATAAGTCTTACCCCATTTGTTTGTGTCTTCCCCTTGGACAGTCTCTCTTCTCTCCCCAGGCACATTTTCAGGGTTTATCAAGATGATTAGGGTTAAACTCTGTTTGGATAGGGATATAATCAATGAAGGTCATGTCATTTTCTGGAGATGGTAATGTATGTTATTTGTTATCTCTCTCCCCCTAAATTGCAGATAGGGTGTAATAAGGTTATGTTTCAAGGAAGGTAACATCACATATAGTATTGAGACGTTTAAAGATAGGGTCATAACATCGGTATCCTTTTCCAGAATTTGAGTACCCAAGGAAGATGCAACGAAGAGCTCTAGGGTCAAGTTTAATGGTATAATAAAGGTGAACATACGTTGTGCAACTAAACACTCTAAGGGGAAAGTGTTTTCAAGATATGGGAGGTTGTAATACTTGTGAAGTATCTAGACAGGTGTTTTGTAGGACAAAGAATGGCCTGGCATGCGATTAATGAGAAAGGTGGCGATGAGGACACATTGTCCTAATGAAATTTAAGAACATTGCTACTAAACATAATAGCTCTAACAGTTTCAAATATATAACAGTTCTTACGTCTGGCAATGCCATTTTGTTGAGGGGTATTGGGACAAGTACTTTTATGGATAATATTGTGATTTGTAAAGAAGGTGGACAAGGCCTGATTGAAGGATTCTATTCCATTATCAGTATGTAGAACCTGATTTTTTTTTTCAAACTAGGTTTAGATCATGTTGTGAAAGTTTAGAAAGGTTTGGTACACTTCTATTTTATCTTTCAACAAGTAGAACCAGCTAACATGTTTGTGATCGTCAATAAACATAATGAACAACTTTGAGTGTGTGTGGTTCGATGTGCAAGAAGGACCCCATAAATCAATATGAATAGTATAAAACGGTATAGATGGTTGGTATGGGATTTTCGAATAGGAAGTTCTATGATATTTAGTCTTTTCACATGAATCACACAAAAATCCAAATACATATTTATTAGAACAAAGAATGGAAACAATTGAGACATCTAATTGAAATTTGGATGGCCTAGACGTTTATGCTATGACTCTTATTCACTAGTCTTGGGGAGAGACACTTTATTGCAAGACTTAATACTATGAGCATCACTTTCATCGAGGTAATAGAAACCATCAAGCTCTTTCACATTCCCAATCATCATCTCCATCAGCAGATCTTGAATAATATGGTATGTAACAAACATGACACCTCTCATCACTGACTAATTGACTCACTGATAACAAGTTACATTTTAAACTTAAAACATGTAACACAAAATATAGAGTAAGCGTAACGAAGATTTTAATAGTGCTAAATCCTCTTACAACAAACTTAGAGTTATTAGCAATTCTTACTATCAACCCCTTAGTAATGGGAGTATAAGATGAAAACAAAGTCTTGTCATCAATCATGTGATCTGAAGCACCTTAGTCAACAATTCAACAAGTTCCTGTACATAATTGTAGTAAATACTTAAAGAAAGTTACCTCTACTAACAACCGCATCAATGGGCTATTTTGTATTCTGTAATGATGTTAGTATTTCCTTGTCCTCATTTGATCTCCTTAAGGATGGGGTCATCCCTCTTAGAAGTTTCAACAACAAAGCCTTTTCCTCGTCCTTTTCTTGGTTACCAATCAGCCGGTTTGCCATGTAGATCCTAACATGTATCTTTAGAATGTCCCTATTTCTTACAATGGCCACAAAAGGGACAACCTTTGGTATTTCTGGATTTCGTGGAATGGGCAGCAAGGGTTGAGGACTCAAGGTAGAGGAATTGTAGCATAATTGTTGTGGAGCATGGATTTACATCTACCCTTTTCCTTACATGGGATAGAGTAAGTCTCACATATAAAAGGTAAGGGTTCTTAACTGAGGATCCGTGCTCGAGTGTTATCATAGACCATATTCAGGCCAGCGAGTAATTCAAAGACTCTTTGTTTTTCCTTCTCTTTATGATCTTCATTAGCATCAACATGACAATGATGGACCTTATTTTTAATTGCGTCCAATTCTTGCGAGAGAGCTTCTTTTTCAAGATAATAATCATTAAGAGATTTGTGGTCTTATTTTACCTACCACAATTTTGCCTTGATATCAAAGATGCAAGACCAATTTGCTGTGTCACGATATGCTTCTCAAACTACTTCCTAAATTTCTTGAGAAACATGAAGCTCTTATTAATTGATGAGGACATAGCATTGACTAGCTATGTCTTCATTAAGAGATTTGTGGTCCTATTTTACCTACCACAATTTTGCCTTGATATCAAAGATGCGAGACCAATTTCCTGTGTCACGATATGCTTCTCAAACTACTTCCCAAATTTCTTGAGAAACATGAAGCTCTTATTAATTAATGAAGACATAGCATTGACTAGCTAGGAGGAGACTAATAAGTTTTCTTATTTCCATATTTTGAACGCCTTGACATATAACGATGGAGGTGGCTTGATTTTAGCTGATATAAATTCAAGTTTGCCTCTGCCTTTAAGAGCTATCAGCATGGATTAGCTCATTCTCTATAGTTTTCGCTAGTGAACTTCTCGGCAATGAGGAGAACCATTAGAGCATCAAGTCCAATTGAACCTAATTGTGCAAACCCAGCAGGGGCGGAGGAGGCTTTGTGGTCAGTCATGGTTGCAAACTGAGAGAACTAACCTTTTGATCAACCCTGGTGATGGAAGAACAGAGCAACACATTTGAAGGTGTGACGGACCAAAAGTGAGACATGGGTGTCGAGTTGGGAAGACGTTGTGACGACAAACCAAGGGCAGCATTATGACGTAGTGACGTGACAAATGGTGGACAGAGGAATAGGGGCAACACTATGACGGAGCGACATGATGAGTGGAGAATGGAGAAGAATAGGTGTGATGCAACGAGTTCCTCTGACTAATCAAATTACGGGAGTTCCTCTGTTTTTGAAATCTCTGAAGAGCTCTAATACCATGTAGAATTCAAAGATGCAGAATGGTATATTCAATGATAATTCCAGTTAGAATGTTGTCCATATATACACAAGGAGTGGCCGAAGGAGGCCAAATCAAATCTTTGATGAGATCCTGATATTTAGCTAATTAATTACAAATAATAATAATATAAAAATATTTTTTCCTATAATATTGTATCTAATCTATCCCTAAGATAATCCCCTGAGATATCAGGATTTTAGTATCTAAACCACCGGAAGGATTCTACAACAAGATATTCAAGTTAGTCTTGAACATCTAGTAGAGTTCAAACCCCATCCAATATGAAGCCTAACTTTGACAAAAACAAGTTCCTTACTTCAGTGTTGTTAAGAACCACAACTGGGCCAATGAGAGTTGACATAGATGGTAAGAGATCCAGGACTAGACCCTTGAGTCGTGGGTTCGATCTCCTCTACCGTCTCTGGGACTCCTTTGGTAGACGATCTTGTAAGTCTCTAGTAAGTTCTCATAGAGCCCGGGACCGTGCCCTGGCCTTGGTAGGGGACTAGTGTCAAACCCTTTCAAAACTTTTTAGTATCAAAAAAAAAAAAAGAACCACAACTGGATATCTTTTTGGGAAACCTGATAGATTATAGTCTCTCACATCAAGTTTATTACTCCCTCCAGTCCTAATTATAAGACATAGTTGACTTTTTTGGAGAGATTAAGGAAGCTAGTTAAATCACTTTAGAGTACTTTTATTTTTATTTTTTTCTTTAAACTAATTAGTCTGACTAATAAACTAATATATAATCTAAAAATATACAGCATATGAAATGATTAAGGAACTTATTTAGCTTCCTTAATCCCTCCAAAGAAAGTCAACTTTATCTTATAATTAAGACCGAAGGTAGTATTATTCTGCTTTATTAAGCGTATTGGGACCATCTTTAACTTTTTGATACAGTATCTTAGGTATTTTCATCAATTTGTTCTGCTGATTGATGTTTTCCTATTGTTCATCCTAATGATTATGCAATATTGTCTCCTAGTATTATTTTTTGTGAGACCTCAGACTAATCACCCTTTTGTAACTGCATGTATTGGTTTCTTCTAAATCTGTGAAACTACTGGAGAGCATGATCTTTTTCTTCGATTTCAATGCATCCCGGCTGCCACTTACAAGCTCAAATCTACCAGGTTAGTTTCTCTCTCTCTTTTTTTGTTACATTTTAAAATTAATATACTAAATTTTGTAATCAAGCTTGAGTTCGGAGAGGTAAAATATATATTCTCCAAAAAAAAATTAATGGTTTAGCATGTCATGATATTTCAAAGTGAGTAATAGAAGCCTAATTTTTTATATTCACTCATGAGCTTAGACTTCAAAAAGAGTTCCTTGAATTTCCAAGGTAATACAATATTATTATTTTCCCTACTCTTTAGTATAAGCCATATTTATCTAATTTGACTAAATTTTATTAATGAGCTTAGACTTAAAAAAGAGTTCCTTGAATTTCCAAGGTTATACAATATTATTATTTTCCCCACTCTTTAGTATAAGACATATTCATCTAATTTAATTAGATTAAGGAAGTTAGTTGAGTTAGTTAATAAGACAAATAATATTTCCTAAAACACCCAAATCATATTTCTTAATTCCCACATACTCTCTTCTCCTTGATTATTGTTGAAGAAGCATCAATAGAGGTAAAATTAGGAAATGATTGATAAAAATAAAAATTATATCTTATATTTAAGACTAAAGTCAACTCCCTAAATATGTCTTATATTTTAGGACAGGAGAAGTAATTTATAAACAAGAATAATAACATCCGATCATCCATTATAGTTTGGATATTTTGATTACTTATTTCCGCCATGAATGTTTTATAACAAGGATTTCTTACTCTTAAAAGATAAAATAAAATATTTTGTCAGATATATTCTGAGTGGTGCAAATTCCTTCCACTTCTCTTGGCGATGGTCGATCTAAAACTTGAGATTTTGAAATTGAATTGTTATACTCAATCATGTTTTTAGAGAAACTAATACTTATGTAGATGGGCTTGCTTATCAATTAACATGCCTATTTAAGTTAGAGTTCAAGGAATAAGTTTATATAAGTTGAAACAAAACTCTTTTCACAACCATTTCTACTACTAACTCAAATAAGCACAACGTTTTCATACACTTTTTTATGGGCAATAACCAGCCTGCTATACCAAATAGTAAATAAATTTGCCAAAATACTACACATTTCAAAATATTTACTACAATACTATAATCTCCAACCACAATTCTAAAGAGATGTGACGTTGGCCTCGGTTTGTATCAAACAAATTTGATGAATATTGGTGGGATTTTTTAGTATTGAAATAAATATTTGGGAATGTGTACTATTTTGATTTTTTTTTATTAAAAAAAAAACTTGCCAAGCTATCGAAAATCTTAGAAATAGTAATTATTGATGGGAAAAAAATAAAAATAAAACTTTTGTATCAAAAGAAATAAATAGAACTTCATTTTCAGAGTAGGTGCAGGGTTGGATTGTTCATATCCCAGACAAGAAGCCGTATCCCCCTCACCAGCAACCTACTGGTCAGTCTATTAGAACCCATTAATTCAAACTTTTTTCTTTTATAGTTAATTATTCAAAAAAAAAATGATGCTCTATTTATTGCTTTGTGATTTTGTTCAGGGAATGTCGTTGCTTCCGTCGTTGATCCAAAGCATGCCAACTACATTATAAGGTGAAGGTCCGTTGCTCATCCTTTATTTATAATTTCCATTTTATTGGCAATTTGATGCTTAGATATTGTTCGGCTAAATAAATTTTATAATATTAAAAGTATACTTTATAAAATTAAGGCATCAAAATAAAATACCATACAAAACTAAAGAAATAAAATTGTACCTCAGCCAAAAGCTAAAAAAAGAAGTGTGTATTTTAGCTTTCTTGTTGTCGTAATTTTTTTAATATTAAAGATTGCTTTTTGTAAAACTGACTGCAAATAAAATATATAATGAACTAAATAAAACAGAAAAGATAACAAAATGAATCTGTTTAATTTTATTTTTTAAAAAACTCATATTTCCACATTTATACATTTATATTCGTTGATTGTTAATAACACACAATTCTCTCAACGTGCAAGAGTTCCGTTTGTTGACTAAATGATTAAAAATCATCGAGGCCTATATTATTTTTGTGATCAAAGCCTTGTAACCTAATAACACTAAGCTCATTGAATATGTGGAGGCCCTTTCTGTCTCTGACCATAGTATGGAATTTGAGAAAGGATCTTTGTTTTTATTTTTTTGGTAAAATACATATACACATAAGTGGTAATATCTTTTATTGTATTATGCCCTTAAGAAAACCTTATAAGAAAGTGTATGATATCAGTTGAGTAACAAAGCTCTAAAATAAACAGCAACATTTTCTCTTCCCCTGTAAATACGATAAGAGAGTAATAATTCAAGATGTCTTACTTTTATAAAGGATTACTGATGATATTGATTTACTATAATTGAGCCCCATTTCAGAGGGTTAGGTTTCTCTCATTATCCCTCATCATCTCTAAATCATATCTGTCCAATCAATTTAAAATGTCACAATACTTTTCTTTTTTCTTCCTAATCAATGGCCCAGATAAGCTTTATAAAAGATAATGAGAAGCAAAAATGATAAGAGGATCTCATTCTCATTTTAGATGGAATTAAATCTCTCACGCAAATTCCAACCCAAGTTTCAACAGTTTTGCTCTCTCTCTCTCTCTTCCTTTTCTGACTCTCTTTTTGACTTCAAGGCAGGGGTATTTTTGTCCTTTAGCATTTAAACTTATTCTCATTTTAACCTATAAGATATGTAGTGGCAATTCAAAATTTCTTGGTTCTGATATTTAAAGAAAAATTCACAAGCTTAGTCAAAAAATAATAATATTGGTAAAATCCCATAAACCGTTAAAAGTAAAAGTGGTGCTATTAACAAATTATGAGACTTTAAGTAAAGGGGAGAATTGTATAGCTCACTTCGGTGGAGGAGATACTGCAAACAATGGCGGAATTAGATTTAGTGGAAACTCTGATAGTATTATCATGTACAATGTATTCACTATGATCCACAAACATTAAATTTATAATGGAATTTATACTAAACGGCTTATACAAAAAAGAGCAAGTATTATCAGGACCATGTTTCCCTGCCCATCTTTTGGATGGGCATTGAGACCTCATCTGCTTAGATTAAATCTAGGACGTCCAGATCTAATCTGGACGGTCTATATCTAATTTTTTTTATTTGGTTATTTTTAAATAAAAAAAGTTATTTTTTGAAGAAATATTAATTAAAAGATTATTTTTATTTTAGATTATTTACCTATTAAAATAATTTTTTTTAAAAAAATTAGATATAAACTGTCCAGATCTCATTTGGACGGCCCAGAAACGCTGGGCGCCCTCAGCCTATCCAAAAGATAGACAGGGAAACGCATTGCCAGTATTATCATATAAGTTATAGTTTACCTCATGGACAGCTCTAACCAGTACACCTATCCCAAAAAAAAAAAAAATACACTATGATTAATTTTTTGATTTTGAGATTCACAAGACTAATTTGGGATTCGTAAATGCTGATAATTTCATACTTTTTTTTTTTTGGTTAAAAAACTGCGGCTACCAAATGGTAGTAAGTAAATTTATAATTAAAAAAAAATGTGATTCCCATGTTTTCCCTCTTGGAAGTAAAATATTTTAATAAAAATCAACTTTATATTAAAACACAAGAGATCAGTACAGCAAGTGCACAAGAAAACTACAAGATGCATCTACAAGCCATTTCCTACTAAAAACAACACAAAACCATAGCTCTGCAATACCAAATATAAATGTACTAAAGCATACATAATCCATTAAACTAAATCCATAGAACCAGGTTCACTATGCAAATCAGTTTTAGGAGAGACTCCACAGAGCAAGTTGACATGCAGCTAACTGCAAGCACAAGTAGAAGAGTGTGCCCAAACATGGATAGTGTATAACCACTATGACAAATCTCTTTTAACTAGTGTTACGGATGAAAATAAAAATAATACAGGTCTGCTATGAAGGCGGCCCAACAAGCAACAGCCCATGACAAGGGTTTAAGTATAATTTCAACGGCCTCCCTTAATCAAGGAGATCTCAACTAAATCCATCATAATCGAGATTTTAATTACCCTCAAATCAAGGATCTTATCATTAAAGATATCATATATCTTTAGTATAAGATAATAGATACCTCGTCAATTTAGGGCCCAAATAAACATATAAATAGGGTTCAAACCCTAAAAAGACACGCACGCCTTACACTCTGCTCTTTATAATTTTGTATACACAGAGCACACACCTCCATTTCCCTCTGGCTATAAGCCTTTTCTTTATTATCGTACTACGTGAACTTTAATCCCTTACAACAGTACGTAGGCCCCAGGGAATTGTTCCTAGGTCAAGTTCAATATCTCTTATTCTACAACAAAACAACTAGCTTTATGTTAAGGGTAGAAGGTAATACTTAAATCTAAATTATTTTCATTTGAATTTGGAAAAAGAAAAAAAAAACAGAGAGACTTTTGTGGAGATAACAAAAGCGAATATTCTTTAAAAAAAGAAAAAACAAAGCGAATAGGTGTGTGTGGATAGTGGGCCAATAGAAAGATGGGCGGTAAGCTATGGTTTCAACCCATTTCTTGTGAAGGCCTTTTGAAGTGATGAGACCGGATGATAACAGGCCACTGCTTCATTGTGGCCTCGCCTATTTTCCAGCCACTTAGGCGAGGCCACAATTAGGCGAGGCCACAATGAAGCAGTGGCCTATTACGATCCGGTCTCATCACTTCAAAAGGCTCATTTCCCTTTTTTGGCAACACATCAAAATATATAATTTAGTTGGAGAGTTTATTTTAAGGATTTTAGTTTTCTCATGTTGTATAAGAAAATTAAACTTCCTACACACATAAAAACTAAACTTCCTACACACATATAAAATGGTGGGACCCGCATATACATATATGGATTCATATATGTATATGCGGGTCCCACCATTTCATATGTATGTGACATGAGATAATTTTTTTCATACAACATGAGAAACGTTAATCCATTATTTTAAACTTAAATATAATACCATTATTCATTATGCCTCTTAAATTTATGGATTTTTTCAAATTATATCTATTGAGTGCGTGTAATAAGTATATTTGCATTAAGTGTAGTTTTAATATACATGATTATTGAGTGCAAATTATATCTATAAAATTATCTATTGATTATTTTAAAATTATTTTTGTGTTTTTGGTCTTATATTTATATATAATTTGGTGAATTATATCTTTTAAATATGAAATCATTCATTGAATTTTTTAAATAGTAATTTATGTATTTTTTTAGGGAAAACATTTTCTCATGCTGTAGAAAAACCATTTTCTCATGTCCCACACACATGAAATAGTGGGAACCACATATACATATATTAACATATATGTATATGTGGATCCCACCATTTCATGTGTGTGTAGGAAATTTTTTTCTCTCATGTAACATGAGAAAACCAAAGCCTTTTTTTTTAACATGCATATATATATGATTTTGTATGTTGGGTTTAAGCAATAGAAGCTTTACGTTTTGACGATTTATATTTCTACCGCCTCTTCTATTTCTACATAGAAACTTGCTTGTTAGAGATGGTAGAGAATTTAGTTAATTTATTCATTAATCAATTTATCAGCGTGATATACTATAATGAGGATTTATATCAATTTTAAAAGTATGAAATTATATTTAGAAATTAATATAAACTATAGGGGACAATTAATTAGTTTTACTAACAGGTATTTGAATAGTCTTAAGCAAGTGTAGCCAAGAAAATTTATCTTCACAAAATTTGTTCATATGAAAAAACAATTCTTATCCCAATATGAGATATTCACTTTTGTACTATGCCTCATCTCTCCCCTTGTCCATATGCGCTGCAATAATTGGAGATATTTTACATTTCAAAAGCATTACTGATACTGATGATGTTGATTTAATATAATGGAGCCCCATTTTTTATGGAATCAAAACTGTTCACGCTATTGACCAGAAACTTTGAACTCAAATCTCAGAAAAATCATCAGCGCAAAGGAAATCCCAACCCAAGTTTAGAGGAATTTGCTTTTAATGTTTTTCTTTTGAAAATGACCACCAAGTTACTTCAACCCAACCAGGAAGAAACAAGTTGATAAAGACTCTTGAGAGGTGTAAACGATTCAATTCTTGACAACAACACATAACGTGTAAGAAAAAATCCCAGAAAGTGTAGATATATGATCATTATTCTTAAACCTTAATTCTGATTCATGAAGGAGACAATAGTGTTGAGCATGGCCACAGCATTATCGCAGGTCGGATTAGACAGATGAAACACATGATCCTTGTCCTTGGCTTCCACCACCTCCACCACACCTTTCCAATCACTCTTCTCCACCACTTCCTTGTAATACCAACCTCTCTCCTTAAACTTGTCCTTCTCTGCAACACAAACCAGTATCTTTCTGCAACCCAACCGCCCCAAATTCGGATCCCTTTCCGGGTTCATCAGCGGGTCATCCGACCCTTCTGTTATCGGGCACGCAAACCGCCACCTGCTATCCACCAAGGATCTCACAATCGCTTCTATCTTCTCTGACTTCAATGCTTCCGATCCCCAGAAGTATGGATGAACCAGAATGATCCCTTCCAGATTTAGGCCCGGTAATCCTCGGGTGCCCACCCGAATCGCCAAATTGTGTGCTATGTTTGCTCCGGCGCTGTCTCCGGCGAGGAATACTTTTTCGAAATCGGCGTGACGGTTAAGTAGGTCCTCGGATCCGTTCCCACCAGAATGGGAAGCGACCCATTTGAGCGACGTCCAGGAGTCTTCGAAGGCATCAGGAACAGGGTGTTCTGGGGCTCTTCGGTAATGAACGGAGACGGCGACAACGTTGGCCGCCGACACGAGCGAGTTGACGTGGTTGTGGTAGCTTGCGGTGAAGGGGGTTTCGACGACAAAGCCTCCGCCGTGGAAGTAGAGGAGGAGGGGAAGTTTCTGGTGGGGATGGATGACTTTGGGAGCGAAAAGCCTGGCCGAAATGGGGGCTTCCTGAGAGATGACAACGTCGTGGGATCGGACGTTAGTTTTGGGGTCGTCGAGGGACGGCGGAGTGAAGTCGATGCCGGTGAATCTCTCGACCCTGCCATCTTTGTAGACTAGGAGCCTGGGGTAGAATAAAGTGTTGGCTACTTGGTTGGTGTTGGAATCCATGGTGGAATTTGATGGTAAAAAACTGACGGTATTATGATATGATCGTTTCAGTGCAGTGAGACCAATAACTGGAGCAGGAATTCGGGCTGAGCCCAATTAAGTCCGGGGCGAGTTTATGATTTAAAACTTTTAAAGTTTATTTAAAAAAAAAATTAAATATAATCAAATCTAAAAGGACTTGCTTCGTAGAACCACGGATTGGCCCTAAGGGTGAGCATTCAGTTTTCGGTTCAATTTTTCAGTAAAAACCGACAAACTAAAATACACCTATTCTTAAAACCGAACCAAAACTGAAAAACTGAAAAAACCGAACTGAATTAACCGACATATTTCGGTTTGGTTTTACAATTAATTTGGTTACTGAGCTTCAATTGGGCTTTATTGTGGGCCTTACTGTCCTTTTTTCTTTTTTTTGAAATAGGTCTAATAACTAATTTTTTTGCAATTAATCGAAATATTTTATTTATTGTGGACTTCCATATCTTGCCTACCAATAAAAAAAAACGAACCGAAAAACCGAAATACACACAACACCGAATCAATTTTACAAAAACCTCTATATTCCGGTTATTCGGTTAAAACTGAATTAATTTTAAAAACACCGAACCGAAAACCAAAAAAATGCCTGTTTTACAAACCGAAAAAAACCAAAAACCGAATAGACCGAAACCAAAAAACTAAATAGCCTTCGGTTTGGTTCGGTTTCAGTTTTGATTTGCTCACCCCTAATTGGCTCGTTGAAGCTTGCTTATTTTTTAAATTTTTATTAAATGACTATAAGTTGAATTTTGTTGTGAGGTCAATGATTTTTTTATTAAAAAAAAACTTGGAAATGTTTTACAAATCATATATTGCTATTTGACCCTTTTTAAAGGAAATAAGTGATTATATTCTTATTAAAAAGTTAAGAGAAGCTTTTTGATAATATTATAGTTAGTTAAAAGTCTTTTAATTAATTTTCTTTAAAAAATTACTCAATTTTTAAGAATCTTTCCCTTGATTTAAGCCATCAATTTTTTTTAAAAAAAAATTGTATTAAATAACTATAAATTGATTTTTATTTTGAGGATAATAATTTTTTAAAAATTAGCATTTTTTTTTCAAATCATATAGTATTTCTATTTAAATGTTTTATATGAAATAATTGATTATATTCTTATTAAAAAGATGAAAGAAGCTTGTTGATTACATTATAGTTTGTCAAAAGTTTTCTAATTGATTTTCTTAAAAAAATCAATTTTTAAGAATATTTCATTTGATTCTTAATATTTCTATAAAGACATTTTTCCTTATGAAATTTTGAAAGAATCATTTTTTTTTATTGTTGTAAGGAAAACAAAAAAAAAACAATTTTACAATTTTATTATAAGAGGTTCAAATATTATGCAAACTATAAGAAAAAAGAAACTAATAACACATATTGAAAAAAGAGAAAATAGAATCTCTATCCCATGAATTAATATAAAATTGATGAAAAGTAAATAACAAGAACAAAATATTTTAGAGAGAGAGAGTAGAGAGAAGTTCTCATTCCAGTGTATTCTGAATGTTTACAAAAGGCCTCTATTTATAGAAGGAAAATGGGTCTTTAGTGTAATTTCCACTTTGGGTCATTTGATGCAATATTTTCCTAATTATATAACTGTACACTCACGGGAATGCATTCCCGTAAGTTGTATAATTTTGTGTATCGGTCCCACTAAATAGTAAACTACTATGCATGGTACTATGTGCGGGTCCCATGTCATCTTATAATATTTGGAGACCGGGAGTCAATGGACATCCACATAATCAATATATTGATGCAATTTGTAGATATTATTTATTCTCCTCATTTATAGTCTCAATATGATATCCATTCTGACGGATATCTTTAAAACTCAACAAATTTCTATGAGACTTAGAGGAATACAAAGCATCATTAATAAAAAAAATTCATACCATTGGGTAATATTATTATTGCTCTTCCAAAGCCTTCAATCAATCTCGTATTACTCACTATGGTATTGATGCTTGTACTACAATTTGTTAGATGTGAAAAATATTTCTTATATTTAAGAATTGTATGTGTCGTTGCACTATTAATAAAACATATATCTTCATTCTTGTGTGCAATATTTGAAATATCCATGAGCTTCATAAAAAGAAAAGAAATGCATTAAAACATATTTAATATAGGAGATGCATTAAAAACATATTTATTATACATAATTGGCAACAAGTCAAAGCGAAACAAAATAATTATTACAATTTCTGCAAAAAACTTATTTAATCATAAAAATCTTCCACCTCCAAGTGAGACATAACATCATCATTTGGCTCATTGACATCATTATCTTTATGAGTGTTATTGTCACATTCCACATTATTAACACTCCTTTTTATAGAGGCTTGGTAAAGTTTCGCTAAATGTTCTGACGTACGACAATTACGTACCCAGTGTCCCTTCATACCACACCGATAACATTTATGTTTTACAACTTTTGAAGGACCTTCTTTATCATTCTTCTGTCCTTCATTATTCATCTTTTTCTGGTGGGTATAAGGACTATAATAACCTCTTCCACCATGATAAGAACCATGATTATTTCTGCCTCCACGATTTCCACGTCCTCGTCCACGACCACGACCACGACCGTGACCACGGCCACGACCATAATCATTCCGTACACTCACATTCGCTTCAGGAAATGGAGAAGATCCAGTGGGACGATTTTCATGATTTTTCATTAATAACTCGTTATTTTGCTCGGCTACTAATAAACATGAGATTAACTCAGAATATTTTTTAAAACCTTTCTCTTGATATTGCTGTTGTAAAAGCAAATTCGAAGCATGAAAGGTAGAAAAAGTTTTCTCTAATAAGTCTTCATCAGTTATTTTTTCTCCTCATAATTTTAACTGAGAACTTATTTTGAAAACAACTGAGTTATACTCACTTACAGTTTTAAAATCTTGTAGCCTCAGATGAATCCAGTCATAACGAGCTCTAGGCAAAATCACTGTTTTTTGATGATCATACCTATCTTTCAAACTAGTCCACAATTCAAATGGATCTTTTACTGTTAAATATTCAGTTTTCAAACTTTCATGAATGTGGTGTCGGAGAAAAATCATAATTTTAGCCTTTTCTTGATGGGACGCATCATTTCCAGGCAATATAGCCTTTCTAAGGTCCTTTGCTTGAAGATGGATTTCAGCATTTAAAACCCATGATAGATAATTCTTCTCGGTGATGTCAAGAGCATTAAATTCAAGATTTGAAAGACTGGAAGACATGAATCAAACTAAAAATAATGATAATAATTAGAATCATATTATAAAATCTTATTATAAATTTAAACATAATTTAAAGAACTGTAAATAAACATGCTAAGGAAATAAAAAGAAGATGAGATAGGAATGGTAGTAAACTCACAGCGAGACCTATCTTATCCGAAGGTAAGAAAGAGAATGCATATTTAATATATAATATATAAACAGCAGTAAAGAATTAAGATAAACAAATGGAGCTCACTAATAAATATATTAGTGTCACCACCATAAAAGGTAAATAAATGCATAAATAAATGGAGCCCACTAATATTAGTGTTGCCACCATAAAAGGTAAGTAAATACATAAATAAATGGAGCCCACTAATATTAGTGTTGCCACCATAAAAGGTAAATAAATGCATAAATAAAAGGAGCCCACTAATATTAGTGTTGCCACCATAAAAGGTAAACAAATGCATAAATAAATGGAGCCTACTAATATTAGTGTTGCCACCATAAAAGGTAAATAAATGTATAAATAAATGGAGCCCACTAATATTAGTATTGCCACCATAAAAGATAAATAAATGCATAAATATATAAATGGAGCCCACTAATCTTAGTGTCGCTTCCATGAAAAATAAATAAAGCAGTAAATAATTAAATTAAACAAATGGAGCTTAGTATTGCCACCATGAAATAAATAAATGAGAAGAATATATAAACATAAATAAATTACTGTAAATAGTAAAATATAAATTTACTGTGAATAGTAAAATTACTATTCACTATAAATAGTGAATAAAATAAATTACTGAAAGATTAAATCTAGACTTCCATATAGGAGTCAAAATGAATAAAAATGTAAAATTAACATGAATAGTAAAAATTACTATTTACTGTGAATAGTAAATGGTAAATAATCTCAAATCTTAACCATGGAACCCGATGTTCAAAATAATCGGTAAAAGTAGAACTTTAATTCCATATAATGGTTAAGATTATCCCAGATAGATAAAATGAATATATATAGTGAAGATATAAAAGATAATAAGAAAATCCTACCTTTGGTAGAGTGTTCGTGCTGATAACGTAATATAAAACTAATGAAAAGTAAATAACAAGAACAAGAGATTTTAGAGAGAGAGAGAGTAGAGAGAAGTTCTCATTCCAGTGTATTCTGAATGTTTACAGAAGGCCTCTATTTATAGAAGGAAAATGAGCCTTTAGTGTAATTTCCACTTTGGGTCATTTGATGCAATATTCTCCTAATTATATAACTGTACACTCACGGGAATGCATTCCCGTGAGTTGTATAATTTTGTGTGTGGGTCCCACTAAATAGTAAACTACTATGCATGATACTATGCGCGGGTCTCATGTCATTTTGTAATATTTGGAGACCGGGAGTCAATAGAGATCCACATAATCAATATATTCATAACATGAATAATTTTGTCTTGAGGCAAATTGTCCTTTACTCTATTTATTTAAAATATTTATCTTAAATTAAAATTTTTAGTGTTTTAATTTAATATAAACAGGCCGACACACTTAGGCCTGAGGGAATGAGGGTCAGCCTTATAAGTTAGGGCTGGCTTTTTTTCACACTATATCAACAACAAAGCCTTCTGAGCAAAAAAAAAAAAAAAAAACAACAAAGCCAGTGGTCCCAACAACAAAAAATAACAAAAAAACGTCCTTCACTGCAGGATTATTTGGGGGAAGCTTTCCAGACCTCTCATTTCCTATAAAAATCACCACCAAATAGGAAAATTCCAACGCCATTTCAGACAATTTTGCTGAGCGCTATCATTTTCTTCTGAAAATGACCACCATTCGATATTTCTTGCAAGTTAGTTGGGCGCCACCCCAAAACAAAGAAACCATACTCATTACAAACAATTCAAGACAAAGCAGTTATTAAAAAAAAAGAAAAAAATTCAAGACAAAGCACAGTTGATATCAACTCTTGGGAGGCACCATCACTACCATCGATCAATTAACAAAACACACAGGGATATGATCTTTATTGAACCCAATCAATACCATCTTCCATATCAAAGTTAAACACGGTAATAAAGAAGGGATCAGAAAGGAAAAGGAAAGTGGGAAAAAAAAAAACCAGAGACTGCTGCGTGCTTAACGATAATTCTCATACTAAGTGTTGTGGATGAAGGAGACAATAGTGTTGAGCATGGCAGCGGCATTTTCACAGGTCGGATTTAACAGATGAAACACATGACCCTCCTCCGTGGCTTCCATCACCTCCACCACGCCCTTCCACTCACTCTTCTCCACCACTTCCTTGTAGTACCACCCTCTCTCCTTCAATCCATCCTTCTCTGCGACACAAACCAATATCTTCCTGCAACCTAACCTTCCTATATTTGGATCCTTCGCCGGGTTCAGCATCGGGTCGTCGGACCCTTCCGTTGTTGGGCACGCAAAACGCCACAGTTTATCCGCAAACGATCTCTCACTCGCTTCTCTCTTCTCTGACCCGACTGGTTCCACTCCCCAGAAAAATGGATGAACCAGAACGATCCCTTCCAGATTCACGCCTGGTAATCCTTCTGTGCCCGCTCGAATTGCCATGTGGTGCGCGATATTCCCTCCGGCGCTGTCTCCGGCGAAGAATACTTTCTCCAAATCCGCGTGGCGGTTTAGCAACTCGTCGGAGCCGTTCCCGCCAGAATGGGAAGCGACCCATTTAAGGGATGTCCAGGAGTCTTCGAAGGCAGCAGGAAGAGGGTGTTCTGGGGCTACCCTGTAGTGGACGGAGACGGCGATGATGTTGGCCGCCGACACGACGGAGTTGAGGTAGTTGTGGTACTGCGGGGTGAAAGGGGTTTCGATGACAAAGCCTCCGCCGTGAAAGTAGACGAGGAGAGGAAGCTTGTGGTGGGGATGGATGATTTTGGGAGCGAAAATCCTGGCCGAAACGGGAGGCTGTTGGGAGATGACGACGTCGTGAGATCGGGCGTTAGTTTTTGGGTCGTCGAGTGACGGCGGAGCGAAGTCGGTGCCGATGAGTCTCTCAACGTGGCCATCTTTGTAGACTTTGAGCAAGGGAGAGAAGTCGTGTGCTATTTCGGTGGAGCTGATGGAATCCATATTTGATGGCCTCGGTAGGATCTTGTTCAGATTACTCAGTTCAGTCCACATATAAAGTAGCTCTAGCCAATTCAGTAATATATACCCCCAAACCCAATCAAGAAGAGGCTGAAATTGAAATAATTTTTCATTTTTAATTATATATTCTGTTTCATGGATAATAACTTTGAATATATGTCTACATCTGTGGAGGTAATATGGGAAACCCCTAATGACCTAATGCCAGAAGATTTTTCAAACTGATGACAAGAATCATTGAAGGTAGCAGCAAACAATTTGCAAGCCATAATATAAGTCATTTTCTCTCAATTAATATAAGTCTGGTTTGATAATATTCAAAGTATTTAATAATTTTTTTCTTATTTAATCCTTTTATGTATTATGCTTAATATATCATTTTGAACTGATGATATTTTTTAACTAGATATAAGTTGAGGGGGGACAAATCATATTTGTATTATGGTTAGAGCCATGTGGCCTAACTGGCATCAACCTTCACATTTACTTCACATTTACGTACTGGTGTCATAATGTATTTAATTTTGGCTGTTGAGTTGGTGCGCGCGCGTGTGTATGTAGATATATACATCGCTGAAGAGGGCAAAAGCCTGAAATAGGGAAAAGATCATTTTGGAGAGTGTATGGAATAAATACCAATTAAGATACAGCCTGCATTTATTCTCACTATGCGTCTCCATTCATTCATCAGCAATAAATCAACTAATATCTTGGCATCTAACTCAATAATAACTTTCTTCAATCCTATATCCACATGAACAATAAAATAGAAAAATTCCATTAAATATTCAAACAATTCTTATAATAAAAGAGACCAATGTGATTTCAATTTTTGGGCCTTGTAAAAAGGACTAGCAAGAGGGAGTAATTTTTTAAGGTCACCAAGTTCGTAACCTTAATTTCCTTGAAACTGTATGCATGGGAATCCTATAGTCCATTGCCACGTCATCCATGACTTGGCCACTTAATGCATCCGATCCGGTGACACGTATATCAGTTAAACTATCCATCGTCATATACCCATTTACGTTAGTGTGAATTATAAAGAGCTCTTAAAACTTGAGCTAGTGTTTAGAGGTTGAGATCACCAATAGATTAACTTATTTAAGCTGATCATATTGTCACAAATTCAGCAACTGCTTCCACCATTCTTATTATAATTATTTAAATTCTTATTTAGATTAACTTATTTAAATTGAAGTTACGGAACTTTTTATTCATAAATTGCAAAAGCATTTATTCTAAGTACTGCCAAACATAGATTAGATTTTTATGGAACGAAATCGGTCATACGGCGTCGTTTAGTTGTGGGTCAGGAAGGAAACAAACTGCTTCACAAGAACCAGAGCCTTCTCTTTCGTTGGGTCAACCAAATGAAACACGTGGCCTTCTCCTTCTGCTTCAACCAAATCCACCTCTCCTTCCCACCCACTCTTCTTCAGCGCCTCGTAATACGTCCTCCCGCGATCCACCAGAGCATCATTTCCCGCCACCATGACCAGCACTCTCCGGCAACCCAGCCGTCCCAGATTCGGATCCTTGTCGGGTCTCATTTTCGGGTCATCCGGCCACGCCATCGTCGGGTACAAAAAGTCTATCGGTTCTTCCTTTTCATCGATCCCGAAATACGGGTGGATCAGGACAATTCCGGCTAGCTTCACTCCGGGAAGGCCCTCGAGGCCGACCCGCATAGCCATGCTGTGGGAGAAGTTCCCACCGGCGCTATCTCCTGCGAAGTACACGCGGCTGAAATCCGCGTGGTCAACAAGCCACGTCTCCGTCCCACCGCCGTTCAAGTGGGCCGCGGCCCATTTGATCGTCTCCCAAGTGTCCTCATAGCCGATGGGGAGAGGATGCTCCGGGGCTAACCTATAGTTGACGGACACCACAACGGCGTTTGCTTCGGAGGCGATGGTATTGAGGTGTCTGTGGTAAAATGGATGAAAGGGCGAGAATGTGCAGAAAGCGCCGCCGTGGATGTAAATTAGTAAGGGGAGTTTCCCGGCAGAGGTAGCAGTTTTGGGGAGGAACATGCGGACAGATACGCCAGTTTGTGGGTTGATGGTGATGTCTTTGGATTGAACGCCGGTGATAGGGTCGATTCCGGCGGGGACTTTTTCTTCACCCCTGAGGCGTTCAACGTGGCCATCTTTGTAGACACGGAATCGGGGAGAATAGTCGTGGAGGATTTGATTGTTATCAGAGGCTGAATTGGGATCCATGGAGGGTACTTGTGAGGAAGATGAAGATGGTAGAGAAGAGTAGTGATGGAGACAGTTCAGTGATTAGAAGGCTGAGATTAATAGAGGGTGATTATCACTAACCATTATTTTTTTATTCACTCCTTCGAATAAAATAAATGAGTGGTTAGAAGAATCATGAATTCATCTGTTTTTTTATCGCCATTTCTGATATTGAAAATCGAAGGCTGTGTCTTTTTACTCCCGCTAAAAACAAGAATGAAAGCTGCGTTTTAATTGTAAACTGCTTTCTCACGGTGCTTTATGATCAATCATGTCTATTATTTACTCCAAAAAAAGAAAGGGATTGGCTTTGGTCCGACTTTCCTTGGTTGCGAACCACTGTTTGAAACTTCGTCACCTAGTTAAATCCCTTTTCTTTAAAAAAAATAAAAAATCAGTCACCATGTAATAAACAGATAATTTAAAATAGTGAGTAATAAAAAGATCATTTAAAATAGTGAATAGTACTGAAATTTTTTTGAGAAAAATTATTTTAGGATCATGAAAAAATATTTCAACAGAGTATTAGAAGAATACTTCACGATACTGAAAAAATAATTCAAGATCTTAAAAAATTATTTTTAGATATTGAAAAATAATTCAGGTACTAACTGTTATTAAAAATATGTTTCAAAATATTTTTTAATGACATTAAAATAATTTTTTAAGATCATGAATTATTTTTTCAGTACCAGTCAATATCCTAAAATATTGTTTTAGTGCCCGTGAGTATCATGAAATATTTTTTCACGATCCTAAAATGTTTTTCAAGATTCTAAAATAATTTTTCAAGAGGATGAATTATTTTTCCAATATCGAGTATCCTGAAGTATCATTTTAGTCCCGTCAATGCCCTCAAATATTTTTTTTTCTGAACCTTGAAATATTTTTTCAAAATCCTAAAATAAATTTTCAAAATCATGAATAATTTTTTCATTATCATTCAGTATCATAAATTATCTTTTTATTATCTGATAGTGACTAAATTTTTTTAATTTCCTTTCTAAAGAAAAGGGGTATGGCCAGGTGCCTGAAACTACACCAAAAGGCGCAGTTTCATAACTCCAATTAAAAAAAAAAAAGGCACTGGGGAACCATATTTAATGAAGTTACTCGAATGGAAAATTTCATAGAACTACATCTAATTTATTTATTTTGTCAAAATGCATCTTATTTATTAAGGAAGACCTGTAGATAAAAACAATAAAAAAATTTAAATGTTCAAATATTTATAATATCATAAGATATTATTAAGATAATTACAAAACCGATAATAACTCTAGCCGGCAAAAGCACCAATGTAGCAACTTTCACTAAATATTGTGCCTAGTTAAAGCACTTTGCATAAATTTTACCTGAATAAGGCAGTCAATGACATTTTGTCAGGCAATGTCATCAGTGGCATAGACATCCGTGATGCCACTAGCCTCCAGATCATCAATTTTGACAGTGACGTTATTAGTGGCGTCAAGAAGAATCTTGACATCATTTCCTTCCCTCTCATAGGTCCAAATTTTTTGTGACTGCTGCTCCTTTTCATTAAGAACTCTTCACTCTTTAGAGCCAGGCTCAATATTGTGGGCGCATTGATCATCCATTTGACTAATAAAAATTTACAATAGCACAACACATTATTAAGTCACTAATTATTATTCTCTAAATAATTAATTATTTGACTAATTATTATTCTTTATTTAAGCTTATTTTATCTATCTTAGGGTACTATAAATAATATTATATAACATATTTCACAAAATATTTTTATTAATTCATTAATTATTATTCTCACAAATTTCCCTAATTAAATTTAGCTAATTAAATAATTAGTCATCTATCTTAAGGTTTATAATTAACAAACAAAATAATTAATTAATTAATTTACTAATTAGTTTTGTATAGTAAGGTTTATAATAAATTTTAAATATTTTAATTCCCTAATTTATTAACTATAATTATTATTTAGTCTTTTTATTATTTAAAATTATTACTAATTTGTAAGTAATTAAGCATCTATCCTACCGTTATACATTTTATTAAGCTTCTATAATAATTAAGTATATATAGTTAAAATTTAAATCAAATTATTAAACAATAAATATAACAAAAAAAGTTAAATGATACTTGTACAAATGTGAAGTCAGGAGTGAGAGAGAGAATTAGAGTCTCCTCCTTCTTCTTCCTTCTAGTGATTCTCTCTTCTCTAGGTTTTAAAGTTTCTCAACCTCTCTTAGTGTTTTCTCAGCTTCAAGAAAGGAGGGTATGAGATGGAGATTGGAAGGATAAGGAGGTGTGTGTGTGTGTGACGAGTGGCTGCTCAGCTTCAAGAAAGGAGGGTATGAGATGGAGATTGGAAGGATAAGGAGGTGTGTGTGTGTGTGACGAGTGGCTGCTGTGGGTGAGAGTGAAAAAGACGGAGGACAAAGGGAGTTTCCAGATGAGGGAGAGGGAAGGAGTGAATGAAGAGAGGGAGAGGGAAGGAGTTGCGGATGAGAGAGAGTGGTTTATGCGATGTGGGATATCTTTCGCTTTGACAAAAGCTTTTGGGCTTGGGAGAGGGAAGGAAATGGCGTCAAGAATCTTCTTGACGCCACAAGAAACTTCTCACCACATTAGTGGCATTAAGAGACTTGATGGCTTAAGTCAATTGATGTCACTAATGGTGTCAAGATAGATAATGCCATTGTCAATTTTAATGATCCAGAAATTAATGATATCAAAAATGTTTATGCCACTGATAGTGTTGCCTGATAAGATGTCATTGACTACCTCATTCAAATAAAATTTATATAAAGTACTTTAACTGAGTACAATATTTTATAAAAATTGTTTCATTGGCACCCACGACGAAAGGTCCAATAATAGACACGAACACTAGAAAATGGAACTATATATGATTTAATAATAATCATTGGCCTGTCATGCTCCACGGCTTCTCAGGGAACAACTGTCGACCAACTCACCTTGCGTGGCCCATTGAACCTTGCACCCTATAGCCCATAGGGCATGGTCAATAAATACAACGTTGTTATTTAGTAGTACTATTAATTACTACGAAATAGTGTTCTCATATTACCAAGAATCAAATTAAGGTAACATATTTTTAGAGGATGCAATTCTGTTTTAGCAATGGATAGCATATATTTAGTGGACCCGACTTTGGTCCTTTGCGGACTTAACGTCCGTTGCATCCGTTGCGTGAAATTGTGACGATGTAGTTTCACCCACTTGATTTTTTTTTTTTAAAAAAAAGAAATTCAAGCACTTCTATATAGTAAAAAGATAATTCATGATCTTTAAAAATTATTTTATAATCATAAAAAAAATATTTTAGGGTACTGACCAGTATTAAATGGATACTTTAGGATACTGAAAAATAATTCATTATCTTGAAAAATTATATTAAGATTTCAAAAAAAAATATTTTAAGGCATTAACGAATATTAAAAAAGAATTTATGATCTTAGAAAATTATTTTAGAATCTTAAAACAAATATCCTAAAGCATATTTTTAGTTGCAATCACTAGCTGAATAATTTTTAAAATCATAAAATAATTTTGTTTAAGATCATGTATTATTTTTCAATATCCTAGTATCAATCAACACCTTAAAATATTTTTTCTAGATCCTAAAATAATTTTTTAAGACCATAAAAAATTGTTTCAATACTATTTAACATCCTAAATTATCTTTTTACTATCTGATATCTGATGGTGTTGGAATTGTTTTTAAAGGAAATAAAAAAGATCTGAAACTGTGCCAAAACAGAGCGTTTCTCACTAACGAATGCAGCGGATCCGAAAAGGACCGAAAGTCAGGTCCATATTTAGCAAAGCAGAAGACATTTTGCATATTGTTGAAATTATGCTACATAAAATTGATCAAGAGTTATTTATCATGAAATACACTCAATTGTTTTAGCAGGATATTCATTTGGCCCTATCTTTTTTTTGTAAAATAAAATAAAATCTAGCGTTATTCATGAAAAGTAGCCGTAGAGTTATTTACTTCATCCGGTCCTAATTATAAGACAATATTTAGGAGTTAGTTTTTGTCCTAATTATAAGACAAATTTTTAATTTTTGTCAACTTCTTCCTAAAATACCCTTATTTTATTGTCCCAAATGTGTTTGGTTTTTGGTGAATAAATGTATGTAGGTGTAAAGACTCTTTTTGTCAGTAAAAATTTTAAATTATTGGATTTTAATTTATTTATCGATCAGCTCACATTAATTTTACATGTATGTGTGATAGATATGTGAGTGTCTGTGTATCTATATACACACACACAAATATATAAATGTATATATGTACACATACACATACATATATATACATATGTGTGTGGGTCTACACACACATATATCAGTGTGTCTATATATATATTTGTGTGTGTGTCTATATATGTATATGTATATGTATGTAGACACACACACATATGTATAGATATGTGAGTGTCTGTGTGTCTATACACACACAAATATATAAATATATATATGTAAAACACATATACATATATATACGTATGTGTGTCTGTCTACACACACATATGTGTGTGTGTTTATGTACATGTGTGTATCTGTAGGGGGTGTATGTTGTATAGATATATGTATATATAAATACATACATATGTGTATGTGTATGTATATACACACACATATATGTATATATAGCAAAACCATCATTTCAATTTTAAGAAATATGAAAAGGAAAATTTTAGGTTAGAGAAGTATGTTACAGGTGTTGTTGATTCACTTTTATTAGTGTCATTTAAAATTGATATAAGGACATTTTAGAAAAATGAGTAAAATTAACTAATTTAACTCTTCTCTTTAATCTCCCTAAAATCGATTTAATATTTCCTATAATTAAAACAGGAGGGAACATCATTTATGGATGGCCCATTTTTTTGGTGACTGTTCGAAAAATCTATCACTCATATCATTTAATTAGGGTACTGCGTGTGGTGGTCGATTATTGCTGACGTACCATTGGGGCGATTCTTCAAATCCACATCCCTTCTTTCCCGCATTGTGTTTCTGGCATCAATTATATCACACGAAGCTCTTTTTCTTTAGATAAGGGTTAGAATTTTATAGGGTGGTCTAGGGTGAATTATTACATCGGTTTCCTCTTATCATCTATTTTTTTTCATCTACCTTCATAATTATTAAATAATATTCATCCAATCAATATTAAAAATCACGTCATCAAGTTATACTTTTCAGATTTTTCTCTCATTTTTCTAATCAATAACCCAACTTAGATAGGTTATGAGAAAATGAATTATGAGGGAAATTCCTTTCGTAAGTCATTATGTTTGTGTTGTTTTTTATATTTTGTTTTCTGTTGATTATATTTAATGGAATTTATATTTTTTAAAAAAATTGTTGAATATCATCAGAAAATTCTATGAATCTAAATACAACAAAATTATTTTCAATTTGAACTTTATTTCATACAGTTCAATTCCCTTCCCAATCTTCCAGATAGCAAAAGACTGACAGCTCAATAAAAGATGGCCCAAAGTAAAAAGACACCACTAATTTTAGGATTCAGAGTACGACGTCGTCTGGTTCTAGATCAAGAAGGAGGCAAACTGCTTTGCGAGGATCTGAGCCTTCTCCTTGGTCGGGTCGTACAGATGAAACACATGGTTTTCTCCTTCTGCATCCACCATGTCCAACTCTCCTTCCCACCCACTCTTCTTCAATGCCTCGTGATACGTCCGCCCGCGATCCACTAGAAAATCACTTCCCGCCACCATAACCAACACTCTCCGGCAACCGAGCCGTCGCAGATTCAGATCCTTCACCGGGTTTATTTTCGGGTTATCCGGACCCGCCATCGTCGGATACAAAAACGCTATCAGCTCGTCCGCTTGATCGTTCCCGAAATACGGGTGGATCAGAACGATTCCGGCTAGGTTCAACCCGGGAAGGCCGTTGGTGCCGATCTGCATGGCCATGTTGTGGGCGATGTTTGCGCCGGCGCTGTCTCCGGCGAAGTACACACGTCTGAGATCCGCATGGTCATTGAGCCAGGGCTCCGGCCCACTTCCGTTCGAGTGGGCCTCGGCCCATTTGATCGCCTCCCACGTGTCGTCGTAGGCGATGGGAAGAGGGTGTTCCGGCGCTAACCTGTATTCAACAGACAAAACGACGGCGTTTGCTTCGGCGGCGATTGTGTTGAGGTGCCTGTGGTAAAATGGATGAAACGCCGAGCAGATGCAGAACGCGCCGCCGTGGATGTAAACTAGCAAGGGGAGTTTTCCGGTTGAGCGGGCGGTTTTGGGGAGGAACATGCGGGTGGATAAGCCGGTTTGGGGGTTGATTGTGATGTCTTTGGATTGAACGCCGGAGACAGGGTCCGTACCGGCGGGGATTTTTTCTTCGCCCATGAGGCGTTGAACGCGGCCGTCTTTGTAGAGATGGAACCAGGGAGGGAAGTGGCGGAGGATTTGATCGTTATCAGGGGCTGAATTGGGATCCATGGAGAATGCTCGCGAGGAAGATGAAGATGAAGATGGGAGAGAAAAGCGGTGAAAGTTCAGTGATGATGAGATTTAGAAGTAGATGAAGACGGAGATTAATTGAGGATTTATGACACTGAGAAACTTAGTACGTAGTATTATCTTTTGTATTCACATCTTCCAATAAAAACGGTTGGTCAGACGAATTCATGAACTCATCCGTTTTTTTCCCCACAATTCTGACGTTTGAAATTTTCGATTGACATTAGATGCATTTCTACCTTATATCCTGCTAATCCCTCCAATTTTTTGGGTCAACATATTTTTATTATTATTTAAATTAAATTATATAATATTTTTTACACCCAATATATTAAATTAATTAATTTTCAGTCTTAATTTAAAAATATTTTTCTTGTAACACTATTATCCTATAAATTGATTAATTTAAAATATTGAATACATAAAATATTTTAGAATGTAGTATATACTTTAATCTAAATAAATAAATAAAAATAAATATGCTCACTCCAAAAATTAGAGGGTTGAAACATAAGGCACCTTATTCGCACCAAATGTGAATCCGAAATTTTCCATTGTTTATTTGCCAACTAATTTGAAGTTTGCATTATGGGTCCACCGTTCTAGAAGTTGTTGAGGAAAATTGTTCCCCAGTCAAATCCTATTTATTTATAGGAGACTTTCCACATATTTTATATATATTAATAGTCAAAGAAATGACATACTTGATTAAGATATTCGTCTTCACCCTAATAAAGAGAATGTTCAATACCCATGGATCGATGTGAGTGTTTTTTTAGTGAGTGATATGTAATTAAGTACATCTATAAATATTCTTTAAATCATAATCATAATGTTATAAGTTTAAAAACGTGTGTATTTGTGATTTTTCATTTTTCATTTTTTTTCACCTTTTTGAACAATACTATCAGTATCCAGCCACTTAATTGAGAAAAAAAAAAAAGATATTGTTAGAGTAGGTGGATATTAAAAATATACACAGATATGATCTTTCTTGGTATTTTAAATTATGCTCTGTGTGCAGAAAATTAGGAATTTTTCCTGGGAGATCTGATGAGATGGCCATATGTATGGGCATGGCTAGGCTCTATTCCATTATTCAATTAGAGGTGAGAACTGAAAAGTATGGGGTTTGAGGAAACTGTAGGTGTTAAATGTCTCTGTGTTTGGTGTTGATAAAAAATGATTTTTTTTATTATAATTATTGAGTTTATACTAATAAATCGATGCCTCAATTGGAAAATACAGCACTAATGTAGACACTAATCTTGATCTTGTTTGGAGAGAACTTTAAATAACTTTAAGTCACAAAAACTAGCGGTAGAAAAAAAAATCTTAAATAGAGTGTTTAGATAAAGTCTTAAGTCCATTGGATTTTTTTTTTTAAAAAATAAAACTCCTAAAAATCAGTTTAGGACAAAAAAAAAACTCTCATTTTTTTAATATGAGCCCCATCATTTTTACCGCTATCAATCCAAAACCAAATTATATTTATAACTTGACATTTTATCTATTAGGATTTTGTAAAAATCAAATAAAAAAAAAATCGCCCCTTCTATTATTAACGGCCCATCATCATCTTATTCGACGGACCTCCAACCCGTCATTCAGAAAAGGTTAATGACGTGAATGATAGACAATCAAGATGGCCATTTAGAGACCTTACTGCTCTGTTTGGAAGAGGGAGAAAAGATTAAGGATAGAATATTATCAACCTTCTTCTATGGGTAAAATTAGGTGGGCCCACATCCCTTTTCTCTACCACCTTTCCTTTCTCTCATTTTTTTTCCCTCATTCAAACAATTAAAAACTGGAGAAGATTTTTTTTTTTCTTTATGCAAAAAGTTTAGGAAAGGGGTTGGATTTACCCAGGGTAGGGTGAAATCTCCCTTCCTCTTCTTAAGTGATACTAATGTTGGGCAGGGCGAACCGTCTGTTACCTTCAGACGTTTACTTAAGCACCCAGGGGTTAAGATGCCTCCTCCAACGCATTGACCAACTCTAGGATTGAACCCCCTCCCTTTGGTGAGAGTGTCCGACCTTTTTACTAGTTGAGTCTAAAGAAGAGGGGTAAACTGGAGAGGATTCTCTCATAACTCATTTTCTCATAAGCCCCATTTGGGCTATTGATTGAGAAGAGGAGGAAAGAAATCTAAGGAGTAATAATTGATAATGTGACATTTCAGTTTGATTGGACGAATATGATTTAGAGATTATGAGAGATAATAAGAAAATGGGTAATGATAGAAACATGACCAGAAAAAACCCATTTTCCCATCATTTTCTTCTCTAATTTTCTCTCTTTTCTCTTCCTCTGAATAGCTAGGGGTAAAGTTACAGTTACATGTGGTTATAGTTTAATCGTCAAAGTTTGAAATAAAAAAAAAAAATTTCAATATGCTTTTTTTAATAAGCACAATCTCATTTTATTTTAAATAATGAAGTCTTGGAAAAAAATAAAATTAAAATCATGAAATGAGGGGCTGATTTTTTGTGCGTTTCCCATTTCTGTGTGGCTGGCTATATCAGAGCCAAGAAAACTTTGTTCACAGTTCAGCTGTGTTGGGCATCTAAATATTATGGTCGTTTCTAATGCCGAATGATTATACAAGCAGCAAATTAATACGCGTTTATTCAAATAATTAATAGGGTTGGTCAGCATATAAACAGAGCTACTGAGGTATGAACTTTTGTGCAACAAGCTGATGAATGAATTGTGAATATGCTATTGCTGCCACGGTTTTAAAAACTAACCTCACAAATTATAAAGGGCTTGTTTGATTTTGTTTTTAAAAACAGTTTTTAGATATTTTTATTTCTTATTTTTTGAGGCCATTACTCGTCCACTATCAATATAGTTTTGGATTCTCTTAGAATCTTTTTCCTCATTTTCATCTCAGTATCTGTTTTCTACCCTCAAATTTAAGAAAATAGATGGTCCAGATTTAATATTTTATAAAACTATTATTTTGAACATGAATAAATAAATTTAAATGGTAAAATCATAATCTATACAATTCATAGATGTAATACAAACAAAATTAATAAAAAAAAAATTAATTTATAAAACACTATCACCATGGTTTTAGAAAATATTAGATCTGAACCGTCCATTTTATCATCTAAACGTGGAAATAAGATTCTGAGAAAAAAATGAGAAAAAAGATTCTGAGGAAATCTGCTCCCCTATCAATACCACATCTCATGTTACTGTCGGTGACATCTACTGCCATATCACTTTAAAAAGTTTTCTTAAAAGCAATCATACAGATATTTTTTTTGTTTTTTGTTTTCAAAAATGTTTTTAAAAAAACAATTTTATGAAAATATATTTTTTTTAAAAAAAACATAAATAGAAACAAACAGGCCCTCATTTTGTGCAATGTTCTTATGTTAAGAAATTAAAAAAAAATTACAAATACTGGGAAAAAATGGTGACCTTAGAGATGGGAAGGTGAGCTTTAGAATCTGTTTAGGGTGAGAGGAGGGGAGGGAAAGAGAAGATTAGGCGATTTTAATAAAGATAAGACATTAGATATCAAGGTTTGACCACACATAGCTTTACTCAAAATACGAGAATTAAGTGAGGGGTCGCTAAAAAGCGATCCTTTTGAAATCCCCCACCTTAAAAAACAAGAAGCAGTTTGAGTAACTCTTGTGCTAGAATTCAAGCTCCATGGTTCTCTGCTTGCTTGTTGTTGGACGCTATTTCCTTTTAGGCTGGCTATATGATCTTTTTGTGTGCTACTAGTTGTGTCTTAGAGTTGAATGTACCCGGCCTATCAATAGTTTCAAGTGTTTGTGCCATCCAACTTCTTTTCTATGTGCTTCTTCAACTCGTCTACTTCAATAGATTGATGTTCTTCTTAAGTCTCATGATAGATTCAATGGTCCGTCTCTTCATTTGGCGTAACATTGCACACCTACACTCTTGTGTCTAATCCCCGCTTTGATACGAAGATGATTCTTAATCAGAGCTTATCTTTGCGTATCTTGAGATGGTTTGAGTCATGTGATATCTATTGTTGTAGAAAATACTTTAATTTGGAATTTTCATAAGGGAAAGAATTTGTGTAATCAATATGTATAATCTGTAAATATATAATACTTTACATAAGAAGGAAAAATAATAAAACTCACAAGACCGTCGAAAATAATAATGAACTATGCAGAAATCTGGGCTTAATTTTCGTTGTGTCCTTAAGACAATTTTGCTCCCTCAATACGGATGCCGAAAGTTTCTGAGCAATTGTCTCTCAGGATAGAGCGGACTATTCGTCTCCAGAAAGATAGCTCTGTCTGTCTGAAGTTCAGGCGAATCCAATGAGTCTACTTTCGGAACGTATAGAATGTATATGTGATATGTAGAACGAGTGTATATAGAAAAATTGGGGTATTAATTTTGTCATTAGGGCGCCCTATTTATAAATGAAGGAAGTTTAATTAGATGGACTTGTCTCTTATTCGTGAACCGACACGACCGTGGCGAACTGATACGATTGTCGGTGGTGAACCAATGAGGTTTCTTATTCATAACCCGTGGGATGTAGACATAAAAATCCAACAATATCTACTGTGATCCTAAAGGAATCTAGCCCATTATGACTTTCCTTGATTTTCATAACCTTTTCCGTAGTTTGTTGTTGTTCTATGTTTTCTGTTTTATTCATAGCCCAAATTCTTTCAGCTTCTGGTGTACATGATAGTTGTGAATTCTGATATGTATAATCATTTTACTCTATTAGTAAAGTTTGATATTATATTTGTTTTGTTTTGTTTTATAATAATCATATATGATCCAGTAGGGCAATTTTTTAGGATTGGGCACCTAAGGGAATAACTACAGACTAAAATCAGATACGAAAAATGATACTGCATGCCTCATTCAATTCGGGTATAATTAATTTTCAAGCTCTGCTCTGGTCTCTATTTTATGTATGGCCTATTTTAAAATTTTTAATTATATATATTATATTGGATCATATTTATAACCAATCATGATTTGTTAAAACATCACATAAAATCTATGTCCCATGATTATTCATAAATCCTGGACCTTCACATGATTTCGTGTTGTGCAGACATAAAATACACATCTACTTCAATACCAATACCGTAACATTTTTTATGTAAAATGTACTACCTCCAATTCTAAAAGTAAGCCTTAACTTGAAAACACAAACACGTAACTCATATCGATTATAAAAGATTATTTTAAATAATAAGTTACAGAGAAAAAAGCAACTAACAGACAAAAGTCTTGGATTGAGCCACAGCCAAGTCGCCACCTAGACATAGAAGCACCATAACTTTCAGGACTTCGTTACAAATTCAGCAATGAGATTAAAAAGCGGACCAACCCGCTCACTATTCGGGTTGAACATGTGAAAGCAATGATCCTCCCCTTCGGATTCAATCAGCTCCACCTGCCCGCCCCATTCACTCTTTCTCAACGTCTCACAGTACTTCACCCCTCTCTCTTTCAACCCATCTTTCTCAGCCACACACACCAACACCTTCCCACATCTCATCTTGCCGAGATCCGGATCCGCTCCAGGGTTCAAATTCGGGTCATCATCTCGACCCGAGCTCGTCGGGCACATAAACCTGTACATCTTATCCTCATCTCTTGTCCCAAAAAACGGGTGCACTAAAATCATCCCAACTATATTCACGCCGGCCAATCCCATGACGCCAGCTCGGACAGCCACGTTGTGGGCAATGTTGGCGCCGGCACTCTCACCGGTTAAGAAAACCCGACTAAGATCAGGATACTGGTTGAGCCAGGGTTCGGGTCCCTGCCCAGTTGAGTGAGACGCGATCCACTGCAACGCGGCAAGCGAATCATCGTAGGCTATAGGGAGAGGGTTTTCTGGTGCGAGCCTGTATTCGACGGAAACGACGACGGCATTAGTGAGAGTGATGAGGGAAGTTATGTATCTTTGAGTGATGCCGTCGAGAGCCGATCCGCTGCAGAAGCCTCCGCCGTGGTAGTGAACTAGAAGCGGCAACTTGTGTGATGGAGAGCGATGAGCAAGATTGGGGAGAAAAATTCGGGCGGAGACGCCGGATTCGGGTGAGAAGACGACATCTTTGGTTTGAATTCCCGTGATAGGGTCGACGCCAGCGGGGACGTTAGCGGCGTCGGCGCCTTCAATGGAGTTAGGGCGTTGGATTTGACCATCTTTGAAGACTTTGAAGAAGGGCGAGAAATCCTGGAGGATATTGTCATCAGTGTGTGAGGCCATGAGGGAATATAAGCTGATGAAGGAAGATGAAGGACGAGAGATTGTTGAAATTGTGGAGAAATGGAATCTAAGCCATATGATGAGAGAAGGAGGAGATATGGAACAATTCCATTCCAGAACTTGCATGCTTACTGGCAGGAGTGAATGGTTGGTGAAACGAACGCTGTGAACTGTGTCCATGCTTGAATTTGAATGGATGTTAGCAAAAGATACCCCAATGTGTTTTTTTAGGTGGGTTTATTCCTCTTTATGAAAAATTTCATTTGATCTTTTATTAATAATAAGTTATCTTTTACTATAATAAAACTGAAAAAAAATCTAGAGAGAAGTCAAAGAGAATTGTAGAGAGATGAAATAGATTCTCATTTAATTGTATTCCAAATGTTTATATAAGGTCTCTATTTATATACCTTCAAGGGTTACTATGCAATAAACATTTACACAATAAATATATTCATAACACCCCCCTTGGATGTTTATTATGAATATGCCTCATTAAAAACTTTAACAAGGAAAAACCCGGTGGGATAAAAACCTAACCAAAGAAAAGAGTACATCATCCATTGATACACTATCCAATGCTGCCTCATTAAAAACCTTTCTAGAAAAACCCAGTGGGACAAAACCTAGATAAAGGAAAAAGAGTACAACGTGTATCATCTATCATCTCCCCCTCTTGATTACATCATATTTGCTCCCCCAGATGATTACATTATTTTCAATGTTCTTCTGAGCATATCATCCTTTCTGTCATCAACTATTGTTCGTTATGGAACATATATAGAAACATCCAGTCTGATTGTGTACTGCCCAGTCTGATTGTTCATTATATACCTGCAAGATCTAAATCTTTCAAGTAAAATCATAATAATCTTTTCATAAATATACATGTGCATATAAAACTTTAATAAATGTTTATTCAGATAATGATGCCACATGCACGATAAATGCTTCATGCTATATATGAACTCATTTAATTGATTATTCTCGAGAATTTGGTGCTTAGCATCTTGAGTCCTTCAGGGACTTATATTTCTGGCATATTTAGTCCTTCGAGGACATATGCTTCTGACGCCTTACGTCCTTCGGGAACATGTGCTTCTGGCACACATTAATATATTGTGGCACATGATCCTCGTTATCATTCATTACGGCATATGCTATCATATAAACATAAATATCGTCAACGTTGACTTTATTTTCCGGTCCCATCGGATTTCATTTATAATTTATTGAGATGTCATTATATTCACATATATTAGATACCTAGGTCTCTTCTAGGACCATAATATTCTCTTGGAGATAATAACTCTACAGGAGATAACTTTATCTCTACTGGAGATGGCTCTTCTAGAGCTCATAACTTTTCTTAATTATCCTCGACTTGATCATCTATATTTTTTATAGCTTATTTTCTCTTTCAAAGATTTTTATCTTTAAAACCGATGGACCTGCAACGCTTTAGGCGTGCTTTATAATAATTTATATAGGAGCATTTGCAGTTGGGATATGTGACTTTGTCACTTTCTTTAGGTCAGTAAATGCTTCTGGCATTCGATTAACTAAACTCTGCAAATGAATTATTTTTTGAATTTTTAGTGCACATTTCTTTGTACGAGGATCAATATGAGCCAATGATAATTCATTCCAGTTAATCTCTTTACCCAATTTGCTTATTTTTCTCCCCCTCATTAAATCATGTAATATAAGTCTCCTAAATCCATTAGTATCCTCTAGAAACATCATTTTGTTTCGTTTAGATACAAACAAGAAGAAGGATGTGCTAATACAACATTTATCTCAACTTTCTTTGTATATCTATCTATGTGCATTGTAGTGGATTAATAATCATTGCACATTCAAAACTTTTAAGATAGAATTTATCTGGCTTCTGACCAAAAACCAATTTTACGGGGAGAATTTTGTTGGCTTATATAATCGTTGCAAATCTACACATATAAACAATGTTCTCATAACCTCATATACTTTCTGGATCATTCAATCTGGAAATTGCGCGCATAATATATTGCAAACTTCTGGTTGCAAACATCACTGCAAACTTTGCAAATTTATAATCTCATATGTAAACTTTCAATTTGATATATTTCCAGAGATCCATTTCCAATAATATTTTCTTAATCATTTTTATTTGAGAACATGCAGCTATACGACTCGGATGATCAAACGAGTCATGCCAACTTTCCATATAATTTATCATCAAATCTAATATTCATTTCGGGGGAATCAACACACAAACATTCACAAATTAACAAACAAACTTTCATAGATGATTAATACAAACACTCACACTTGATATATATATATATATATATATATATATATATATATATATATATATATATATATCAATCTCCCCCTCAAGTGTGAGTCCATTAAAATCAATACATGTAACTTCCATACAATATTCCATATATGATATCTATTTCTACAGATATCATTAAAATTCCACAAATGCATTATTTTGTTACTTCTGGTAACAAAATTTCCATTTTCCAGGAACGATAATCAAATATATAAAATCATCTAAAACATCAAAATCATCGATCCTATAAAAATATTCACGAGCGCAACACTGTGGAATCACATATGCATCACTGTTGAATCACAGGTGCGACATTACAGATTTGTCGTATGCATTTAAAGTCAAAAAGGCTCTTGAAAAGGTTCTACACAAGATCTTTATAGGGAGCAAATTTGTAGAGATTCAACAGGACTGCGCATATCTACAGAGATTCAATAGGATTTAATTCGGCTATAAATAGAAGAAGGCAAACGAACATGCCTCACAAACGCTCAAGCATATGATAATATCAACTACCAGATACTCACACATATTTCTCTAAATTCTATTGCCATGGCTGGACCAAGCAATTTTATCCCGGTTTCTGATACATCCGACACAACATTACTTGATGCTTTGTTGTATGATGATAAGACAATTTTGTCATTTTCTTTACTATTTTTTGATCCTTTAGACACGCTTATTCCTCCTTCTGAGATGGTTATCCTTCCTTCTGCTTCAAATGTTCCTTCTTCTCCTCCAAGAATAAATGTTCTCCCTCAATCTACAAGGATTGAAGGTACAACTGAAGTAGGTTCATTAAGGAGGCTTATTAAGAGGTGTAGAACTATGGCAGAACTGATGGAGTCTACCAATCCAGTTCAGCCAATAGTGACGACAATCAGCCAGCCAATAACGATCAGCCAGCAAGCAATGGCTAGCCAGCCAACAACAACCATCGAACCAACAATAACCAGCCAGCCAGGTACAACCAGTCAGCTAGTGACTACCAGCCAGTTAGCAACTACTAGCTTATTGGAATGTAGTTGCAGTCATGTTTTACGGGAGATCATACATACCAACGGACTTCAGTATCATAGACTTGAAGTTTCACGGGAGGAGGATAGGTAAGATTTCTCATGCTGTTTTATATGAAAATGTAAAGGATAAATCTTACAATACTGACAGACTTCCAATGTTTGATTTTACAAATAAAAATTTTGGAGAAATCAAACATTTTCTCACACAGTATTGTATAGATTTACAAACATCAAGATATAACTTGATGTGTGATCCTGTATTGGACTATCATGAGGTCCTTTGTGTTGGTTTGGAATGGGCTAAAAACCCAAATGAACTCCGCGGGAGTTCATTTCAAACCAACATTAAAAATCCATTAGATAAAGGAAAATAGCCCACGGTTAATATTCCATATGATATTTCATTCCTTAATCAGGGTGAATTATATAGATTAACAATGGAGCAACGAGAAAGAATAAAGAGAACAACGCTCCATGATTTAAGTAATTATTTTCATTTAACCCTCGATGATGCGAGTAAACAATTAAATATGAGTACTCACACTATTCAAAAAATTTATAAAGAAGGAGGGTTAACAGAGTGGCCTTACAAAAAGCTTCAAAAACTTATGAGGCAGATCTCGATATTACGAAGAGCTTTACCTCATCTTGATCCCATCTCAAGAAAAGCAAAAGAAGATAACATTAAATATCTTCAGAATGAGATGATTAAGCTTTGTAATGGAGTTAAGCCACTTGCTATTAAACTTTGTTGAAATAATATGGTATTTTGTTTAATTATTTCATTTATAAATATTCCGTTCTCGCATTCACAAAAATTGTTATAAATATAGAAAATACAAAATAATAGTAAAACAATCATAATCACAATTTCATTAATTACTTCATTCACTTCTAAGAATGAAGTTGGATATAAATTCATGATCCATAATTCACTGATTTGTTTGATCATAACAAGAAATTAATCCACAATATTTCTTGAATTTATCACAATATTGCTACTGCAATAGTAAATTGGATATATTTATTTATAATATCAATTATGATCATACAATCCCTTGTCTCATAATTTAAGGGAGTATTTAATGCCAAATATACAATTTTGAGGCCTTTATACAACTTATGGCATATAAAATTTATGAATCAAGCCTTGTTTCATAATTTGTCTTTTGGCTTCAGGCTAACTTGTCTCTTGGCTTCAGGCTAACTTGCCTTTTGGTCTCAAGCCAATTTATGCCTCCTCATAGTCATATGTCAATTTATGCCTCATATCTCTCTGGCATTTTGATCTCATGATATATTAATAAAATTAGTAACAATAATAAATCTCAAATTAAATTAAAAAAAATTAAATCTAGAGATTTAATTAGAGCATACCTGAATCAAAGTGTCCTGCTTTGCTTTCTTCGGTTAGACAAATAGATTAAACAACAACAACAACAACAACAACAATAATAATAATATAAATGACATAAAATATTTAACAACACACTACCTTCAAAGCATATGATTTTTTTTTAATATGCTTATGTACAACATCTGCAAGTTTTAATATATATATATATATATATATATATATATATATATATATATATATATATATATATATAAGATTGATATATATGACCTTTCACAATTTTATATTCATGAAGTAATAATAATAATAACAAAAAGATTCATTATTTTACAATGAGTGAAAAAAAAAATAAAAAACAATTTGTGCATTCATAGGCTCACACAACAAATTCTTAAATTATAAATATTATTATAAAGAAAGTATTTAATAATAATATTACGTATTTAACTTGATTAGTGTGGGACCATGTGTTTTCTTTTCACCTTGATTTTCGTTTCATGCTTGACAACTCATTTCTCTATTGAATCATTTCGGTTGATAAGCATATTTCCTATACATTCACATGCTTCTTGTCTTTTGGCACGCCTTTTCCCCATATATAAGACCCATACTATCCAACAACTCACCCTCAATTTTATCTTAGCAAACACATACGTATGCAACTTGTAACATACAATGTATTAATTATGACAGTAATATGTACTATTTAACATCATTCAGAGAAAAACTGGTGACAAATGAGAGGAACTTTATGTTTTTCAACCATATTCTTTAAGACAAAATTTGTGATAATAAATTAAGTTTGTGGGGTATCAAAATTATTGTCTTTTTTTTTATATATTTAATATTAAATAATATAATATATTAAAATCAATATTACTTACCTGCTCGTATGTCATCTTGCAGGCATTCATTGATTGATAAGGCTGATTCACAACACATGATAGCTTCAAGTCAAAAACGCTGGAGTTTAAATAATTGAAGAAAACGTGTGGACCCTCTCTGGCACTTCATTCAATCTAATAATACACTCTTCGTCCTTCTCGACAAAGAAGGTATTAAATTTCTCCGGGTCCCTTTCCAATCTTGAAGTCCATCTCCTCCGGGGAAGACACACCGACGGTGGCTGCATCATCATCGAGCCTGGGCAGTGAAAATAGCCTGAGGAAGCAACCGTCATAGATGACGCGAGCCCCCTTGGTTCTGGCGGAGCAATTCTGTATCTGTGCAGTGGCAATATCAAAGCAAGCCGCACAGTCCGAAAAAGAGGTAGATTGAGACGATCTTGGGCAAGAGGAACAAGATGTCAGCGACGATATAAGATTCAACACTGGATACAGTATTGCAGCAAGAAGAACCCAGAAGGGTTGGAGAAGTGAATGGGAATGATGAATGAATCAGAGTGATGGTGAGGTCAGTTGCTCCGGAGAATGAGAAGAAGAAATCAGCAATCGTGCTGATAACGTATAATAAAACTGAAGAAAATCTAGAGAGAAGTCAGAGAGAATTGTAGAGAGATGAAATAGATTCTCATTTAAGTGTATTCCAAATATTTACATAAGGTCTCTATTTATAGACTTTCAAGGGTTACTATGCAATAAACATTCACACAATAAA
Source organism: Acacia confusa (assembly GCA_037074495.1). Classification (NCBI taxonomy): domain Eukaryota; kingdom Viridiplantae; phylum Streptophyta; class Magnoliopsida; order Fabales; family Fabaceae; genus Acacia; species Acacia confusa. Next base: position 35,531,745 of record CM073502.1, on the reverse strand, counting down.
TATATTCATAACATTTACCTATTTTTTCTTATTGTCTTGCATCATTTATTGACCATATATTATCTTTCTTCCTATCTTAAAAAAAAACATTTTCTGTAAATTTATTACATTTAATTAATTTTAATTGTTTTTTGAAATCCTACAATTCGGTTGAAATAATATTATATCACTTTTAACTTATTTTAATTGTTTTCGAGAATCCCACGACTTGGTTAAAATTATTGGAGAGAGTATTTACTAATTACTACTACTCGTAATGTCACACGCAAGGTACATCATTTTGTATCATTGATATAAATTATCACATTAAAGTTATTCTATGAATTTTATAATTTTACATCTAATTTATTATAGGATAGACTGCTATTTTATTGGACGCCTTAGCTACAAAATATAAATTGAATTATTAAATTTTAATATATAGTTAATTAGATTTAAAGCTTTTCCTAATTATGGTGAAACGGGTTGAAATTGTCTAAATATTCTTTCGGTGTTTACTATAAAATATATTTTGGAAGTTAATCTTAATTCTAAATATAAAAAAAAAAATTATATTTGTCAATATTTTTCTAATTTACCTCTATTAATACTCCACCAACAAAAATCAACGAGGAGAGTAAGTGAGAAAATTGAGAAAGATGACTAAGACATTTTAAAAACTACATATCATATTAAGTTATTAACTAGGTAAATTAATTTCCTTAATCTAATTAAATTAGATAAATATATTTTATATTAAAAACCGTTGAGAGTATATATCTTATAAATTGAAAATCACCGATTTATATTTGCACTGGCATATTCAATTTACTTTGATATTAGTTTCATAAGTTGAGATAAGGTTTAATAAGTAGTGTATGATAAATTTTTTACAAATTTCAATCCTTGCCGATAGGTTTGATTCCCACAGCCTTCAATGAGCAAGATACGATGAGGAACCCTATCTAAGCATGCTTTCGAGCTTAGCCACACCCATACCTCTTACCGTTATTATATTATTGGCCTTCCTTCCTCTGTCGCTTGTTTCTTCCTACGATGGTCTTGTCCATGTCGGAGTTCTCAAAATGCAAGGGTATTTTTGTAATTTCAATTTAATTTAAAAAATGACAAATCAAGACTCCACACCCATTGAATATTCAAAACACTATTTCATTTTTAGAGTACTTTTTCTGAGATTTTCCCTTTCAATAATGTGTATTATGGGCGCCAACTGGAGAGCAAGCTGTGAAAGTTCCAGTTCTTTAATCTTATTGCACGTTGCCCCCAATATATATATATATATATATATATATATATATATATATATATATATATATCTTAATGAAAAAGTGCTCTGTATATCACCAAACTACCAAACAGGAATAAAGTCCTTTTCTTTTGCTTTTGGCAGTGAAGGGAAAGGGAGTATATTTGGCACAGTGGGAGACCACGTGCTTCCATTGGTTCCTAATTCATACCTCTTCATTATATGTGGCTATTTCCATGGGAATTATCCAGAGGAACCTAGTAATAGAAAGAGAGAAAAAAAGTATGATTTTTTATTTTATATTGGGTTTTCAATCGTATGATTTATAACTGACTAAATACAAACTTTACCTTAAAATTTTTACTTGACTATAATTCATGATGAGGGTAGCCAGTTCCAGCCTGATTCTGCTTTTACCAATCACCCCCATCCAACAATAATAATATCCTATGAATTAAAATATCTGTTTTGCAATATCCCATGAGATCCTCTCTTGGGATGGTTTTTAATTCTAGGGTTTTTTTTACCAAAACGCCCATAATTAAAAAATTATTTACCAAAATGCCCTTATCAAAAAATTATGAATCAATCTGCCCCTGTTTAGTTGATTACATGCCAGACATGTAATCGATTAAACCGGGGCGGATTTTTTTTTTTTAATTTTTCCCGTTATGTAATTGACTAAGCTACAAGACTTAGTCGATTACATCACGCTAGATCATTTTTTTAATCCTAAAAAATTTAAATATCAAAGTCAAATTTTGAAAAATAAAAGGCATTTTGGTAAATATTTTTTTAATTAGGGGCATTTTGGTTAAAAAAAACCACTTCTTAGTATAGCAGTTAGATAGTTAATTCACATTTAAAATATTAAGAAATTAGTTATGTTAATTATTTATGATGCCTATAATACATTTTTAAGTTAGGTGCATGGTAACTATTTATCTACTCAATGTGTTCTTAAATATAAGCTTTAAATAATTATTTTTGTTTATAAAAAAAGAAAGTAGTTAAAATCAATTAATATGTAATAGTATATATATCTTTTTCAACTATTCCCTCCGTGATAAATATAAATCTCTTTCACCTTCTTAATTAATGTAATTCTCACTTAGTCACTGGTCCAAAAAATATGCAATATATATACTGTCAAAGGTAAAATTGAAAAAAAAGAAGCAATAAATGTAGAGATAAAACTAAAACGATGCTTATATTTTGGGACGGATATATTCTCAAATTTGAAGCCCATATTTAGTGACGGAAAGGGTATCAGTAAATAGAAATTCCCTTAAAACTTACCATCAATAAGGATATTTTATTTGACCAAAAAAAAGAAGAAGGATATTTTAGAAAAAAATTAAAATGTTGAACACAAAACAAAATAAATTCTTATATTTATGATCAAAATAAACCCTTTATTTTTTTAAATAAAAATTAAAGCTTTGGTCAAACTTTTATATTTAATATCAGTATTATTTTTCCCTTACCATTTATTATATGTACTACAAATTAGGTTTTTCTTCCTACAGCATAGAGGCCTTAATTTTTACGCCGATTAATACCCACATTTTTATGTCTAATCACTCTCAACATCAGAACCTGGTGGTTCTTTTTCAGGGCAAGAAAAATAAGGCAAATAATCACCATGATTAAAAGTGTAGCTAAAGTATAAAATGATTATTTAAATTTAATATTAGGGTAATAATTTTGCCTTTGATCTCACTCATTGAAAAGCCCTTATATCAAAATGGATAAAATATTTTCAAAAGCATAATAAAGGCCTAAAAAGTTCAGAAGCATAGGTCAAGCTCCAACGACTCCTCAAGACATTTATATATTAATTATTGGTATTTATTTAATGTTATTAATAATAATATTGATACAGATATTGGTTCGGGGTGTCGTTTCACGTGGCAATGTAGCATTCTCTCACGTCGTTTTGCTTTGGGTTCACTCCACTTTCCCTTGCTGGAGCCTCCGGGCCGAAGATCAGTGTGTGACTCTCTGCAAATAAAGAAAGCACAGGACAGCGTGCAACGTTCGATGCATCTAATCATTATGTCCTTCACGAGGAAAAGCTTATAGCAATCAAGAACCCTCTTTTGGCTTTGCTTTTCCTTCAATCTTCGTGGGTTTTGCAGCAATCGGGGCTAAAATGCTTTAGGAAGAAATAAAAAAAGAAAAAGAAAAGAGAAATTCAAAGCTAGTTTTCCCAGCTGTTCCCAATGCCTTTTCGATCGCTTTCTTTGTGAATACACCAGCATCCATGGCCGATGATCTTCCTTCCTTCGCTAAGGTTAGTTTCACTCAATCATTTGCTGTAATGTTGTCCTTTTGCCTTTGAATCTTCCAAAATCTGAGGCAAAATATTCTGTATGATCATCATTTTTTTATTTCATGGGGTTCCACGTGAGATTGTTCGATCTGGTTGTTTAATAAATTGGAACGGATACGTCCAAAATGAAGCTCCTTCTTGACCTGTGATTGGATTATTTCCTGAGGTTTTACTAGCATCTGACTAGCTTATTCGGTTCGCTCCATTGTTATGCCGAATCAACTGAGTTGAAGCCCACTCATAGTTATTTATATTTTGGTTGTAAACTGAATAAAATATTGTATTTTATGACTTCAGGACATTTTTCTCTTGAAGCCTTTAAAGAAGTCAACAATTGTGTTGAGGATGGTCGTATTGGTCTTGGCAATGATCTGTGGGGTGTATATATGCACAATTTGTCTGAAGCAGGTCGGTGTTCAAACCGAGACTGGAGTTTTAGATATCCAGCGTACAGAAAGGGTATGCCCGGAACCTATCATTGAACCTTGGGAAATTCCTTATTTGCACTACCCAAAACCCAAAACTTATGACAGGTAAGTTACTGCTGGGGAATTGGATTTAGTTCCTGAATCTGCTTGGATCTTACGTACATTGCTTTTTTGGTGTGCCATTATTAGGGCTGAGTGTGCATGCAATCCTGTCCGGAACTTTGCCATTTTGTCTATGCAGAGATCTGGGAGTGGATGGTTTGAGACTTTTCTAAATAGCCATATTAATATAAGCTCAAATGGGGAAATTTTCTCTGTTAAAGTGAGAAGAAGTAATATCTCAACAATTGTGGAAACTCTTGACAGAATTTATAATCTAGATTGGTTGAGCAGTGCTTCAAAAAACGAGTGCACGGCTGCAGTTGGCTTGAAGTGGATGCTTAATCAGGTACTGCTTGTTATATGTGTGAATGCCCTTTGGTGTTATTAATATTTGCTTTCCTTCACAATCATTTTTGTTACCCTTTTTTCCTCCTGGCATATGAATTCTAACTATGATCTTGATGAGGGTGATCTTCCTAAAATGGTATGCTACCAGAAGGTCTTTATGTAAAAGTAACAAAGTGTGGATTGCGTGGCAGTCAGTACTCAGTATCATGTAAAAGTAATGATTTTTGGTTTTAGAAACTACGACAATTGTATAAAACTTGGAAAAAAAGGTAAACATACTTGACTTCTGCTTTCAATCAGTGAGTGTTAGAGCCTTAGAGGAATTGTCCAGAACTCCTTTTGAGCTTATAGAATGGGATTTCAACTTAGCAGCTGTAGTCTTACATTGGGTGCTGAACAGTGAGCTATTCATGGGAGGTTAAGAGTGCAGACATGGCTTGGGTCTCAAGATCCTTAGTTCTTCTTGTAGAACAAAAGTGCAACTTAGGGATCACAGTGTCCAATTTTGAAGGTTTTGAAGCTTCGTTTCACTTGGTCTGATTTTGGAGTTAACCATGAATGCAGTTAGGATTCTTGGTGCTTCAGGTTTTGGAGGTGTAATTTGGTCAAACATTACGTGTAACAGCACAAACAAATGACCACTAATGGAATGGGGGAAAAAATGAAAATTTGAAAGTAGACAGGTCTGTAAGTTTTGAAAATAAATTCCGAGTTTATGTTTATTTCCATAAAATTTTGCTAGGTCCAGCAGGTTTTAGATAAGAGAAAATAGAAATTACTAGAGAATAGAGTGCTATCTAGTAAAAGTGGAGGATCTCCTTGAACATAATTCTGAAATTCAAGGCAAAGACACCAAGACTCTTTACATCTACACATATGAACAGAAACTGACTCAAACTAATCCTAAATGTGTCGGTAGCACAAGCACTGACAACTACCTTAACTCAATACTAACATAATGTGTTAAAACATGCTACAACATGAAAGGAATGTGCTAACAGAACCAAGCTCCCAGTAACTTCTGGCCTCCTCTATACTGTTTTGTCCACATCAGCTATATCAGAATGGTTGTGTTCTCACTTAGTTTCCCAAGGGATGAGGTGGCAGCCCTCTGTCAAATATTTGAAGGAGAATTGTATATTTTACTCATCATATTGTAGTAAAGGTTGACCCAAATTTGAGCCTGTTCTTCTATGCGGTAAAATACTTTAACATCACATGGGTGGAGGAGTGGTTAGGTGTAGGCTCTATAGAGTATGGAAACTTTAGTTTTCTGATATCTTTTCTCTGTCTGGACATTTGTGGGAAAAATAGTAATGATAATGCTAATGATGTTAGAACTATTCTGGAAGAGGTGGCACCTACTAGAACATATTAGGAAAACATTTATTTTTTATGAAGGATAGGATTTTTTCATATGTTCCATTGCCTCTTACTACGATTTGTAGCATTGCAATTTATGGCTGATGAAAATGAATAATGATTTAAATCCCCAGATAGAGGGTTATCATGGAAGTTGACTTTCTATGAAAAACGACATAGAAGGATTGTTTGGCTCAATCTTTATGGAAGCCTATCTTTAACAATCTTAGATGTCCATCCAAGATTAATGTGATTAGCAATATTTGATAGATCTGATTTATCTGAAAATCTCTATATTTGCATCAAACATTTTATGGTAGTTCTTATTGTACACGGACACTTTAGATTTCCTTGTCTCGTAGTGTCAGTGTCTCTGCCCTTGCTCTCGTCTGAGCATGGTAGAATGCTGAAGAGCGTGCAAAGTATTATAACTTTTAAGCTTTTTCACTGCAAGTTGATTTACAAAGAAAGCTCAGTATCTGAATAGACAAAACTAGATATCATCTGGTTTATTTTATTTTGTCTGTGCATGCTTGTTTCAAGAGTGTAATGAATCTGGGATATCATACTTTTGTAATCTTCACAGGGATTGATGCAGAATCATGAGCAGATAGCGCATTACTTCAGAGCACATGGTGTCTCAGTCATATTTCTTTTCCGAAGGAATCTTCTACGTCGAATGGTTTCTGTACTTGCAAATCAGTATGATAGGGATGCTAAGCTGTTAAATGGGACTCACAAGTCTCACGTTCATTCGCATCATGAGGTCTCTCTCTTTTTCTCCCATGGATGTTCATCTTCATATATTTTTTTGTTTGCTTCATGTGTGAAGTTGAACATCTTAGGCTGTGCATGTCCACAAAGGTCTTGTTTAGAGTTTAGACACAGCCTTGTTAAGTCAGTTGATGTGTTGTCCTACCCAAAATACTTGTTCTGTCATGTTTTTTATTTCTGACTGTGGTTTTCAGGCAGAGATACTTGCACGATACAAGCCCACGATCAATACCACATTGCTGATGTCTAATCTGAACCAAGTGAATGGAACTGCGGCCACAGCTTTGGAATATTTCAAGACCACCAGGCACATTGTCATGTACTATGAAGATGTTGTCAAAAACAGCGCCGTAAGTCTAACTACATATGATGCAAAAAAGATCAAACCAACAATAATAACTAAGCCAGCCCGAGTTTATCTTCTTTTGTACACTTAGACTGATTAGTATTATCAGTTCATGATTTTTTTTAATTACCTACCTTATTAACCATTAATATTCATTTCTGGTTTCAGAAATTAATGGATGTTCAAGATTTTCTCAAGGTCCCTCGAAGAGATTTGACGAGTCGTCAGGTGAAGATACATAAAGGACCGTTATCAGGTCAAGTTGAAAATTGGAATGATGTGAGGAATACACTCATTGGGACGCCATACGAGAGCTTTCTTCATGCAGATTATAGCAAGTAAGCTTCCTCCATGCGAGAATACAGCGAAAGCTGCCAGGAATGTACATAGCTCATCTGGTTCCGTTTGCCTAATTGCCTCCATCTTTGAATGCCTATTTGGGTTAGCGGTAGCGATAGAAGCTGCTTTTCTAACATAATCTACGATGCACGAGGTAAATATGAGATGAGTTTTGTCTCAACTTGCGGGAACTTATTTCTTGAACACTAACTCTAACTTTTTAGTCACAAGTTGCTTCAGGAGCCAACGGGATGGATAATCACCCTGTTTGAAATTTTGGCCAAGGCTCTTGCTGTTTTTTTTCTTTGTTTCCAGTTCCAAAAAATCCCATTTTGCTCCCCTAATCCAGTTTAATTCATTCTTTATTGCCCCTCTCCGTTTCTATTTTAGTCTTGATAGATGACACTAGCAGTTGAGCTATCTGTGAGAAGGGTTTTTTTTTTTTTTTTTTGCAGAATTTCTGTAAAGTCAGTTTTTCCTTTATTAGTACACTGATGTTGAAGTAATAACTCTAATATAATAATATGCGAAACATGAACAATGGCCATAAAATAATTATTTGCAAGGGAGATTTACGTGGTTGCGTTTCTGTATATATTTTCGTGAAGGCAAGCTCATCGAGCAAACTTTTGAAATTTCTTGAGAGTTTAGTTTAAGTTCTTTAATGTGAGGATATTCTTGGGAACATATTTTATAAGACACTATTGTAACTTCATGTGAATAATACTATAAACTCATAGAGCGCATTAAGTGACCATTGCTCAATGCAAATTAATAAGCGGGGTCCTATAACTCAGCTAACACTAAGCGCCTCTCTTAAGAAATTTTTGAGTGTGAGAGTGTAAATTCGAACATGAACGGTATAATGGGTGTGAGACTGTGAGTGATGGTAAAAAAATTAAATTACTAGTACTCGGATTGGTAATGACATGTGATCGGGACATTAAGCCATATCATTAGGCTAATGTGTCTATCTTAGTGAGCCTTCTTGACATGTAATAGATGGCTTGTTTTGCCCAATTTTGATATCATCTAAAAAGAAGAGATATTTTATTTTGTATTTCAATCGTGGGTGAGTCTAATCTTTTTCATAAAATTTTTATATAAAAAAAAGAGAGAAAGAAGAAAAAGGAATGTTGTGGAATATTGATGTACATTAAAAAGGAAGTTTCGTCCCATGACCATTAGTTAAAAGGAACGCAATCAAGTCAAGATTAACATTTGTGAGGTCCCAATTTATTTTTAGTTTATTTTTAAGATGGTGTTATAAAGAAAGTCAAAAAATGCCACGTGAGCGAAGGAAGACAGCTAAAATTCAATTGGTACAACGTTGACCGGAACATGCATGCATTTAATTTGGTGGCTTCAACTATTATGGTAAACACCTAAAAGCCATTCTTGTCTTCACATTAAAAAAACATGCTTTGCATATGCCTTTTTTAATTCAACGTTCCCTAAACCTTGAACTCTTCTCCCCTTTTTTTTTTTTTTTTTTTTTTACCGTTATTCAAATCCACAAGAAACAATTTAATTTAAATATCAGTGATCTTTATATCAAAAAAATATATATATATATCAGTGATCATATCTCATTAATTTTATTTCTTTGTTTTAAAATCCATGCGTGTACCAGTGTGATTTAGACTCTAAATTATATTTAAAGAGGGGGAAATAAATTTGGTGTGTTTAATGTCATTTAGGATACAAAGAGACATGGAGTAATAGAACTTTTATAATGGATTAGTTTCCCGCTAAGCACTTTAATGAACTTGGTTTCCCTAATAAGCACTTTAATGGACTTGGTTTCCCAGCTAAGTACTGAGCTAAGCAAATTTAGGTCATCTATATCTGATTTGGACAATCCAAATATGTTTTTTTTATTTCAAAAATGATTATTTTTTAAATAGATAAATTATTTTTTGAATATATAATAGTTAATAGATTATTTTTATTATAGATTTTATAGCCATTAAACTAATTTTTTAAAAATATATATAAACTTTTAAGAAATCAAATATGGACTATTGAGATTAAATTTGACGACCCAAGTCTCCTTAACTCTTATTGCTAAGCAAATTTTCTTAGTAGGAAAACCAATTCACTTTTGAATGACACTTCATGTACTATACTGTTAAGTATTAAACATGCCTTAAATATCATTATTAATTACTTTAATACTTCAACAGAGGATACACAATAAACAATGTTCTTAACATATCCAAAATCTGTTGCTATACAATGAAGATGTATTATTAATTATTGCAAAATTAATGCAATTATGTTCATGCATTAGACTGGATTTGCTTCACAGAGAAATGAACAGAAACAGAGATAAAGATAAGATTATCCCCTTGTAATTACCACTTACAACGAACTCTGGCTCTTTATTTTTATTATTCTCTTCATTTTCTCTCTTTTAGACATTCGAAGAGAATCTGAGTTTGTTCATGCATCTATCATTAATAATAATATGACAGAGCCAGAAATAATATAGCTCCTTATGGAATTAATGTTTGTTTATAAAGGGTCACTTACAATATCTCCTTATAAATTAATGAAGACATTCGGATTTTCTGCAAGTTCATCATGATTTACTCTGGCCTTAATTATTTCCCCCCTGTTTTGGTGGGTGATGAGACTGTAAATCACACTCAACTAGTTACTAGTTATTTTCCCCCAACGAGTTACCACCTCTGGTCCTCTCTCTCTTTCTCTCTCTCTCTCTCTCTATATATATATATAGAGAGAGAGATATGATATTCTTACCACCCCTTTATCTTACTACCATTTGACCACCACTTCTTTACCGTTAGATCTATATTTAATCCAACAGTTCTGATTTACCCTACTTAAAACCTTCTTTTTTCTCCACATTTCTCTCTCTTTCCCTTCCATATCTGCATCGCCGCCCATGATTTAAAAGAACTGGTGATTTCTCTCTGCATCTCTATTACAAAATGGTTACTATTAGTGATTTCTCCATTACCGAATCGTGTTTCTTGCTGCAATTAACCAGACCGCTTGTAGGTTCTGGGGTTTGTTTGATCTGGTTCACAGGGCTTTGTTTTTCGATGACAAATGGAAGCATATCTGCAGGTTCTTGGTGAACGGAATCTGGAACTTCATGGATAGAAGTAGTTATCCACACTTTTGGCCTCTGTTTTTTTTTTTTTTCAGTTTATGATTAACTAAAATAAATAGATATTTTCTGGTGAATCTCTAACAAAAACACAATGAATCTGGACGGCTTTGAAAGATACTATACACACAGGAAACAAAAATAATAACTAATTTAAAAGGATATGTATATAAAAAATAGTTACAATAAACCAAGTATGTGGTGTTATAGCAAATATTGGGAAAACAGAGTTGTAGTATTATGCGTACGAATCTGAAATTTGCAGATTTTCTTTTCCCGGCGGCAATCAAGAGGATGGAAGGAAAAGAAGGAGAAATGTGGAGAAAGAATAAGGTTTTAAGTAGGGTAAATCAGGGCCGTTTGATCAAATATAGATTTAACGGTAAAAAAGTGGTAGTCAAATGGTAGTAAAATAAAGAGGTAGTAAGAATATCATATATGTGTGTGTGTGTGTGTGACATAAGAGATTTATTTGGTTCAATAGAGATGAGTTGGTTCAACATAATGTTTATTTTTCTAGATACAAGGTTAATCTTATTTCTCAAATTTATAGTTTTCGTCAAAGTACCTATTGATTGCATAGCAATAGGTTTCCATCAAGGATAGTTACAATGTCTTACATTTATAATGCAATTTTACGCTATAAACTATATTTTATATTTAGAACTAGAAGAAATACATGATTAGAAAGGATGTTTTAGAGAAACCACCACATTTCTTATAAATAACTAATTTAAAAAATTTTTAACATTCGTAAATTAATCATCTAACTCTTATATTAAAGATTAGATGTTGTATTAGTTATTTGTTATATATGGGGGTTACCCAATGACTTATTAAGATTTTTTTTTTTTGGTAATGAAAAGGAAATTTCACATTAAGTAAAAAAGTTACAACAAGTGAAAGTAAGGATTATAATTAAGGAGAAAACAAAACAACAAACTAAGAAACCACGGAAAGTCACCACGCTTCCATGCATGAAAATCAGAAAATTATAGATTTAATTTTAAGTGATATGATAATAAAAAGGAAAAAATCAAGGAAAAATGTGAGAAAACACCAGTTGAACTTTAAAATCTTAAATAAATGATTTTTTATTAAAATAAGTTGTCAATTAATTTACTCAAGTAGTTAATACCTATACCATTATAGGTTACAAGAGTTGATTTGAGATTTTGAAGTTTAAGGGATATTTTTTGTCTTTTTTTCTAAAAGATCAATATACTTTACTTTATATATTGAAGAAGTTTTTTTTTTTTTAAAAAAAATATTGAATATGTGAATCTTTTACAAATTACTCATCCTATAACAAATTCTTATTATTAACTTTATTATACTTTGACATCTACTTGTATTTTGAAAAAAAGATGTACTTATATTTATTTGATTATATAATAACGAGGTATTCTGCCCCGTGTGATGCACGAGCCAATAGACTCTACAAGGTGTTTCAAGTGTTAGCAGCAAAGTTTCTACTCCCTCCGGTCCTAATTATAAGACAATATTTGAGGGTTGATTTTAGTCCTAATTATAGGACAACTTTTAAATTTTTGCCAATTTTTACCTAAAATACCCTTATTTTATTATGTCAAGTGTGTTTGATTTTTTTATAAGTATATATGTATATGGGTTGCAATACACATACATGCACACACATGTATGTCTATAAACATATATGTGTGTGTGCGCGCGCGAGCGCGTATTTGTGTATGTTAATATATATACCTCTGTGTGTAGATATATGGTTGTGTGTGTCTATATGTGTGTTGTGCATAATAGATCTATATGTATGCATATATATACACATATATGTATATCTAACAAGACTATTATTTCAATTAGAAAGCATGTGGAAAGGAAAATTGGTTAGAGAGATATGTGTGGCACAGTTGTTGATTAACTTTTACTTATGTTATTTTAAATGTATATAAGGACATTTTTGGAAAATGAGTAAAATTAACTAATTTAACTCATCTCCTTAATTTTTCCAAAATCAGTTAAATATGTCTTATAATTAGAACCGGAGGGAGTACATTTTATGCTTGGGGTTCAAAATGAAACTTAGATAGGGCAATAGTGTCAAAAGTCAAGCAATTTAAAATGTGACAGATAAGCTGCTGTCAAGATTTCTCCCCTTTGTGATGCACTGAAAGGTGTTTATTGCTCATGTCATTTTTGAAATATAAGTTTGCTAATCAGAAACAAAAAAAATGATCTAAATTCGGAGAATTTACTAATTATTATTTATATCTATGGGATAGGATATTCTTACTACCATTTTTTATTACTATCAATGTTACTACAACTTTTTCACCGTTAGATCAGAATTTCAATAGGAGAGAGAAATGATAAAAATAGATAAGATTCTGATCTAACGGTGAAAAAGTGGTAGTAACATTGATAGTGATAAAAAAATGGTAGTAAGAATATCCTATCCCTATACCTATATAGATATTGTGTTCATCTACAAAGAGATTCAAAATAAATGATAAACTTGGGATGAAAGAATGAAAAGTTGTTTCAAAAGAAAAATAACAGAAAGTAGAACAATCACTTGAAGATTGAGCATCTAGAAAGACAAACGTTAAGTATTAATTTATAATTTTAATTACAATTTTGCTGTCCAGAACAATCTAAAGAGGAATGTGAAGAATCTAAAGAATGTAATAGGCTATTTGAATTTTAAAAGTGTGAGTTTTGGATAACTCAAGAGATAACAATTAATCTTCTTAAGGTGACATTTATTGGGTTATCAATTCATTTTGGTGATTAGTAATGTGCCATTCTTTCCCATCATTTAGTGTTTTTGGGTCCTTCGTTTTCTAACTTTAACTTCAATGTATATAAAGAGTATTGAAACTAACTTTATTGATAGAGTTATAGAATCCAGAAAGGCGTCATTTCTACATTTCTTGACTGCAAGTTTACAACTTCAATGGACATTAAAACTATCTTCTTTTTTTGGTGGTAAAAGCTGGGGGTGCAAACACCCATTACTCCACAATCATCATCCAGTGTCTATTTGTGGGTAAACAACTCCCACAATGCCAGTGTACAAAAAATTTATCACCCTGTTAGAAGCGATTCAAAATCTATAAAGTTCTCACTACAATTAAAGCTAAAATTAGCTAACCAATGTGCAAACGAATTCCCTTTTCTTAGAGTATGGATAAAGACAAGCTGGAGCTTTGTATTACTTTCTCCCAACCATATGTTAAGTGTCAAGTCTCTAGTTTTTCTTTGGATCCATGCATCGTAAACCATATGTAGTGCCAAAGTTGAGTTCCCCTCCACTATGATCATATTAAAACCCAACTCTTGTGTCATTCGAAGCCCCTGCACAACCCCCCCCCCCAAAAAAAATTTTCAGCAGCTAGAGCATTGCAATGTCCTAATTTCCGTTTAAACCCACAAATCCAACTATCATTACTCCTCTTCAACACCCCTCCACAGCTCGCCAACCCTTGACAGCCTTTAGCAACACCATTAAAATTCAACTTCACCCACCCTTCCTTCGGAAATCTCCATTTTACTTCCCTTGGTTCCTTTCTTAGACCATAGCCATCAAAAGATTCAGAGGACTTAATACATTCCCGGACATGATTTTGAATTACTAGAATAGAACATTCAGGCATACAAAATCCTTCTTATAAAACTACTTGGTTTCTCTAACCCCAAATCATCCAACTACACATCGAAAATACAATACTCTATTCCTTTCCATGTTTTAGATTATTTAAAAACCAACAATGCATATTTTCAGTAAAAACTGTGGACAAACCTTCATCACTTTTAGAGCTAGCCATATGCGTCTAGATTCAGGGCAGCTCCTCAGTACATGAGCTAGGTCTTCCATTTCTCCACCACACACCTGCTATAGTTTGGGGCGCCTCCTAATATTCACATTTTTCTAACTATTGTGAGTAGTCTACCTTGTACTGCCAGTCATAAAAATACTTGGATCCTTCTAGTGGTTTTCACCTTCCAAATAGCCTTCCAAATGACCTCCACTCCCATGTTCACCTCTCCTTTAATTTCAACTGTTTATACATTTGGGCGGCAAATAATCTATCTCCATGTCCTCTCTCCACACAACCTTATCATCGCCATCCTCAACACATAGTGGGAGAACGGCCTTAATTAACTGAATAACCTCATTTGGTAGTACTCCTACAAGTTAAGTCTAATTCCAATTCTCTTCTCTATTCAAGGTTTGATTCACAGTTAAGTTTGGATTTGGGAATCCCAAGTTTCCAACATAAAAGTTAGCCAATTTATCAACCTCCTTCAGCCACCTATCCACCCAAAATTTAAAACTCTTTCCATCCCTAATTTACCATCCAATACCCTTCGTAACCTCATGCCATAATCTAGCAACATTTTTCCATAAGAGGGAATCATGTTGTTTCACTGAACATTCAACTAACCAATTAGTACCATTTCCATACTTATCCTTTAAGACTTTAGAACATAATGCTTTCGATTTAGCCTGAGATTCCATCCAATTTTCCCCAAGAAACCATCATTCATCCCTTTCAATCTTTTTATACTCATACCTCCTTCCTCTTTAGGTTTGTATACTCTTTCCCAGCTTACCGCGTGCAATTGCTTTTTGCCTCCATCCGAACCCAAAATGAAATTCTTTTGGAGTTTCTCAATCTCATTACAAACTCCATCTGAAATGTTTTCATGTTGCATTTGCATATTTATAATTTGTGATGTAATTGATTGGACTAAGTATCTTTATTGAAAGAGTGAAGGCATTTAGAAACATATTATGTGATGCTTTAATTTTATTAGAACAGGAAAATGCGGAGTTAGTTACGATTAATAATTAGTAACAATAAATACTAGTAATTAACAATTGGCAATTAATGACAATTAAATTTCAATCATAATCAGTATGCCGTTCAACACTGTTTAGTTCAACAGATTTAAGTAATTATACTAATTATTAATATAAACTAATAGTTACAATTTATGGTTGTAGATATTCCACTTAATTAGGAGTATCAAACGTTCAAATGCGGCAATGTTTTAGATCCCCACTTCTTTTGGCGGATGCGTTACAAATAATAAGTACTAGTCCCTCCTGTTTTAATTATATGATAAAGTTGACAGGGTAATTTATACTATAAACTTTGTCCAAGTAGTAATAATAATTACTAATTATCAATTGAAAATTAATAAAAATTAAATTTCAATCGTAATAAGTTAAAACACTAAAAGTAAGAAGAATATAAATTAAAAGGAACAAAAAATAAAAATAAAAATAACCACTTTGTAATAAAATTGTAAGATGCATTATAAATATTTATTCATTTTTAGAATAGTTTTACTATTTTTAAAAAAATATTTAAAAATTTTCGCATTTGTACTTTCCAAATTCAAATTTCATTAAGAATAAATATATTTAATTTAAAAAAGAGGATTTCCGATTCCCCCGATTAATTGAGATAATTTCATATATTAAGATTACGAGCGGTTAGACATATTAGGCAATAATGTATACAATATCGTAGTATTTCGTGTGTCGTTTTTTTTTTCTTTTTAAATTTTTTTAACACCAAAGCATGAAATTCAAACCGTCCTCATTTGGAAATGAATCCGCATTACATTAAGTAAAACTACAAATCATTGAAAAGGAAAGATCCTCTAAAATTGTGTTGTTAAAAACAAAAATCATTAAAATTTTAGGCTGCGCCCTTTTTCGCTAATAAGATATTAAAATGTTAGGCATTTTATGTAGAATTTCATAACCAAAATAATAATAAAAAAAAAGGTAAAAAAACAATTGGGAATTGAAGAAAAGAAATTGCAAAAGGTATTATTAGAGGGCATTACTGCAACAGTGAAAAGTGGCAAGTCTAACAAGCAGATAAAACGTGACACAAACAAAGTCAATTCCCTGTTTTCAATTTTCTTTCTTTTCTTCATGCTTCTCATTAAGCTACTCTTTTTTGCCATGTTGCTGGTCAAATTGACATCTGCATCGTCCAAAGCAGTGGCCTGTGCAGGCAAGTTTCGCTTGGATATGAGCACTTTATGACTAAAACTGTGAAATTGGGATGTGTTCCTCCTCTTCAGTCTCAGCACTATAGGCCTCCTATGAAGAATTGAAGTAAAAAGTGTTAGTTGATGATCTAACAAATAGTGAGATATGACGCTGCAAGATGAAGTGCAAGGTCAAAATACAAACTGTGTTCTAGTGTGAAACAGATGTATAGTCAATGAGCTAATAGATTGATGTAGAATCAGTAAGCTCTCCCAGATATCTATTGGATGCCAGTAAGTGCCGTGAATCACTGTGCAAAATATATTGGTTTCGTCTAAGGGGTGGTGTGTGCGCAATGACGGCATAATTATAACTGAGAAAGAATGTGCGTATCTTTAGGGTTTATACCCTATTTACAGAGTTACCTGAGGTTTGGATCAATGGGCCCTATGTGTCTTATGTCCCAAGTTTTGTGCTGTTATCAAAATCCTTGATTCTAGCTGATTAGTTAGGATCTTTTTTATTTTAGGGTGGTTAAGATCTGATATAGATTCTAATATGGATTGCCCCTTATTGGGCCGTGCTAGACTTAGGCCTCATTATTGGGTTTGTAACACAAACATAATCATCAAAATAAGTAAAGTGAACGATCTGTTTTAAATTGTGTCACTGTCATACTACTAAATGGATGTTCAATGTTTATACTGTTTTACTCTAAGCTTTATATACAGTTCCTTTCCATTGCAATCACTCAACTTACTGGGAAAAGAGTGAGGCTTCCCATCCTACAAGAAAAAAGAGTGGGTCAATTAGAGGTAATGGATTTTGGCGGTGAATATTATAGTTGGCCAATATTAATAATTTACCTTCACTAATTTCTTTTTTAGTTGTTCAGCTGTTGAACCAAGCAACTCAATGGCTTAGTGACTAAAGAACAATACAGAGCACTCACCAGTTGAATCAGATACTTTATAGTGCACTTGTGTTAGAATTTTATTTAGGAGACTATTTAGTAACATTAAATATTAACTAACTACTTAGAAATAATTAATGCAATAATATGCATGTACTTTAGTTGAGTATGCACAACATCAACTTGACAATTGTTGCATGTGAGTTTGCCTTTTGCCTCGGTTGCTTTGGTATTGCATAGGCCATCCATATGTAGTCTCAAGCTTTTGAATAGATACTTTAGAGATAATCTCACATTCCTTTTATAGGGTTGGAACGGGAGAGGAATGGGCAATTATTTATTTAGTAAAAGTACAAGTATTTTCCATCTTATTATTCATTTAATCCTATTCTATGCTATTTTAGTGGTGCTAGAATAAATATTAAATATAATCTCATTAATATTCCGCAATTCCTTTAGAGGAATCCTCATAGAAAGTACTAAAAGGTCATCTTTGTTGAAGTTTTGTTTGCTGACATTTGATACTTTAGATAATTAATGAGCAGGATTTGTTTCAAAGCTAATTATAGTAATCAAACAAAAGAAATGAGTTTGTTGTTTAAAATTTGATTTTGATAAATATGAGGTAGAGGTGAAATGAATGGCTCAAATTAACTTTTAGTGAGATGAACGGCTGGGATGGAAGGGTATTGAGGGATACTGAGGGATGTGCTTATGAGGAAATCCAGATCTGGCTTTACACTATAGGTATTTGAGGGTTGAACACAATGTTTGTTGCTTCTGAGACGTTGGTGATATGTCCACTTGCTTACAAAAGAAATAGGCATGATTTTCATTAAGATTAAGTAACAAATCCACCCTCTAAGTACACAATGTTGTCCTAAATATTTTTTAGGGAAACTAACAAAATATTTGTTATAAATAAATAATTAAATTAATTTTATTAATATTATAAATTAGTTATCTTTTTTCCATGTTTAGCACAACCGGAGTATTAAACACATGATATTAAATACATAAATCATCTCCTAATAAAAAAGTAAACTTAAAATATTAGATTGATTACGTAAATAAGTTTAGGATATATTCTATTTTCAAATATATATTTAAAATAAAAATATTTTTAATGTAATTTCATCGAAATTATAAAAAAAACTAGAGTTGATAATGAAATTAATTTTAATGAATAAAAAAAATAACAAGAAAGAGGCAAGATTTGAAAACAATGGGGTTAACGGGAGGGTAATAACGGAAGCGGTGAGGAAGTACCCAGAAACGCAGGAGGGCCGTCGATATGGTCAGGTGGGTCCCACAAAGAGGGCCACGTGATACCAGACGGCAAGCCGACGTTATAGCCGAGGTGTAAACCAAGCGAGATCCAACCTGTAATACAGGAAGAGTAGTGTGTTTGTGTCCCTTACAATTTACAAACCCAAATCCAAACACAGCACACAATCCCCCACCTCTCTCTCTCTTCCTTCCTTCTCTCTCATCTCGCTGTCAGCAACTTCCATTGTTAGAGACGGGAAGGTGAAGAGAGAGACATAGACGAAGAGTTATTTGCGCATAGAAAGTAACTAAGGAGACATAAAACTTGAACCTCATGGCTCAGCCAACTTCCGACGCCCCCGATCTGAATCAGCAACCGCCGCAGCCGCAGCAGCAATGGACGCAGTCGCATCAGTATCAACAACAATGGATGAACATGCAGTATCCGGCTTCGGCTATGGCGATGATGCAGCACCAGATGATGATGTATCCGCCGCATTATATTCCTTATGTTCACCAATATTACCAGCCGCCTTACCACCACCCGCAATTGAAACAGCCGCCGACACAGCCGCCGCACCACCAGCAGAGCTCCAACGATGAGATCAAGACGATCTGGCTCGGTGACCTTCATCATTGGATGGACGAGAACTACCTAAATAGCTGCTTTGCTCACACAGGCGAGGTACCGCTATCTCTCTCTCTCTCGCTCTATTTTTGTCTCTTGGCCAACCTCTTCGTCTTGCTCTATATGTCGCCCTTTACGCTAATTATATGTTATCCTTCATTGTAATTTATGGAAGACTGGGTTCGGATACAATTAATTTACTCTTTGTTAAATATTCTTAGAATTTATAAGGCATATCTTAACCATTTATAACTTAGAGAAAGGAAGGAATACAAAGAGAGTTTTGCCAAGTGCGAACTTTATGTTTTGAGTGGGTGTTTTCTTGTGCTTTCTTGTTCATAATATTAATTTTTATAAAAATTTGATTTTGTAACTGAGGAAGCAAGCCTTTCCTAATAATTTAAATATTTTAGTCTATGGCCATGAGTTTTGACATGCTGTGGTACAGGATAGCTTTCTAATCATTGTGGAACCCGTTGCTTTCTCCATTGTAGCAACCACTTACAGAAGCTCTTTTTTTGTAAAAAGTCAATTTCATGTTTAAACTGTCTACCGAGCTTTCTATAAGTTCCCTGGTTCGTTGTTTATACACCCGCCGTACATTTTATTATTGAACTCTAATAATGAGTCATACGTAACTTAAAATGACCTTCCCTCTCTATCTCTGTCGTAGAATTCATTAATTGTCATGGCTCTCAGTCTTATCATCAGCAATCGTCCTGTGAGTTTAGTTTAAGTTTGGATAATTGAAAAATTAAGTTCTGGCTTGGGCTTTCTTCACAACTTAAATGAACGGGCTGATGATTAATGTATGCATCGCAGGGTGAGTCAACTTTTGAATTCACGAGCATTAGACAATCCATTCTTGAGCATGTGTTTTGACCTTAGTAAGCTTGAGCTCAAATGATGCATACGTGAATCAAGCCTGGTGAGACTTGGCCCCCCAATCCTTTTAATTGATCACACTCCATGTTGTTGTTGCTACCCTAGGAAGACAGTACTAACTGCATTTAAGCAGACCTCAGTCTTGTTGATAGTGTATATGACAACTTAGGAAGATTTTCCCAAGGTTTTGGATGGAATTATTTTCAGTTTATTGGAACTGTTTGTATAGTAAAGATCTATCCAGTTTTCAACTGTGGGAGATGGGTAAGCTGTGGGCTCTGAAGCTCATTGAGCAACTCTTACCTTTTTAGTAAAATGTTAATGTGGGATTATTGGGAAGATATGCTAGTTTGTTCATGTAATACTTTGCTAAATGGTTTTTCCCGAACATGCTTTGTTTGGTTTTGACTAGAGAGTCTGTGACACTATCAAGTACTAAGCTAGAATTGTGTGAGAACTTTCAACTATGGATCCTATAGTTCTGCTCTACTTTCAGAATCCTTCTGTGCAGTTAACATAGTGCTTCTGTTTTCTGTTGAATTGAGTCTGAGAATAATGTGTTTCAGCAGCTGTAATTTGCAAAACTTGTGCATGTACAGGTATATTCAGTCAAGGTTATACGGAATAAGCAAACTGGTCAGTCTGAGGGATATGGATTTGTTGAGTTTTATTCGCGTGCAACAGCTGAGAAAGTTTTGCAGAGCTACCATGGTACTGTGATGCCAAATACAGATCAGCTATTTCGCCTAAATTGGGCCGCTTTCAGTTCGGGTGACAAGCGATCTGATTCTAATTCAGATTACTCTATATTTGTCGGGGACTTGGCTGTAGATGTTACTGATAATATGCTGCAGGAAACCTTTGCAAGCAGATATTCGTCTTTTAAGGGAGCAAAGGTTGTCATTGATTCCAGCACTGGCCGGTCAAAAGGTTATGGTTTTGTTAGGTTTGCTGATGAAAATGAGAGATCCAGGGCACTGACTGAAATGAACGGTCAATATTGCTCAAGTAGGCCAATGAGAATTAGTATTGCAACTCCCAAGAAATCATACGGACATCAACAACATTACTCTTCACAAGGTTTGTCATGATGCACTTATTGTAAATTTAATGAACTGTACTCTATTTAGCATTTTTATTTCTGTAGTGCAACTGATACTAACGAGCTTCACTCCTGCATTTGTAATCATATCCTTCTTTGTAAGAATTAAATTGTAGAATGACTAAATGTTATATGGTTCTTATGTATACTGTAATTCTAATAAGTAAATTCTATTTTACTGGTTAGCTTCTCTGGGATTTACCATTTTGGCCTTTTATCCTTTCTGATTTCGCTAATCAAATACTAACATATGTACTAATTGAATTAGGCTACTTGATCTTCTAATTTCATGAGTTATGATGACTTAAATTATTGACTATTTAATTAATGTGACATGATAGGCTAAGTAGGATCTTTTCAAACCGTTGTGGCTTATAGATTTATTCTTATAGTAACTGTATCATCTTTTAATGCGCTCATATATCTGTTGAGACTCCCCCCCCCCCCTTCTCTTTTTTTCTGGTTGCGTTTCTATTCTGGAAATCATTTATTCCCATGCCTAAATCATGATTACTGTTTCTCATACGCCTCAAATTTATATGTCTAGGAACTTGTCACATTTGGGAAGGTCCCCAGAATTAATTTTGTAAATAGGCATTAAATTCCTACTTTAGTTCATTTTTTAAAATATTGGTAATTGCCAGATGCGTTTTTTTGGTGCCAAAATATTGCTTAAGATTTCAAATTTGATTTTGATATTCTTTTATCAGCTGTGGTGTTGGCTAATGGATATTCCTCCAATGGTGCTATGGCCCAAGGTTCCCTGTCTGAAGGGGACTCTCTTAATACAACTGTGAGTAAGCTTTCTTTTTTAAAAAAACAAAAATAATTGTAGTAATTGTCATTGCTTCCCCTCATTGTGGGATAAGGCTTGTTGTAAATGTTGCCTTGCCCTCTGTACACATCAATAACTCATCTACGTTTTAACATAGATATTCGTTGGAGGGCTTGATTCTGACATCAGTGATGAAGATCTAAGACAACCATTTTTGCAATATGGTGATGTTGTCTCTGTGAAAATACCGGTTGGAAAAGGGTGTGGTTTTGTTCAATTTGCTAACAGGTACTCCTGTTGTGTTCCATAACATAGTTGATAACTTAAATCCCAGTTCCCTGTGTTCCAAAACTTAAAATGTGCACATGTGCCTGGGGATGAGTGTCAAGCTGTTATAATTTAGAATCTTATGACTGACGAGTGACAACTGCTGTAAATAGTGCTGTCATTACCAGTATTATATATATGTCTTTTTATGGTGAATTAGCCATTCATTTGTCTTTTGCTGTCTGTTACAGAAAGAGTGCAGAGGAGGCAATAGAGGCATTGAATGGGATAGTAATAGGGAAACAGACAGTGCGTCTTTCTTGGGGTCGCAGTCCAGGAAACAAGCATGTAAGATGTTTGAACTCACTTCTGTCTTTTAGTTGTTTTGCCTTTGGCTATCAATTGAGCTAATTTTATTGATAATGTCACTCTTGTTAGTTTGATATTTAATGCGCCAAATCTGTCATACAAGTTCCATTTCTTTTTTTCGTGAAAAGGAGCATAGACATCATTAGCAATCTTTGTCCTAGTTTGCTTTCATGCTGCAAGCTTTCTCTATTTGCAGGTTCTATTGTTGAGATGTGTTTGAAGAGTTTTAAATTAACACACCTATTCATTTTTTGTTCTAGATAAAGTTAAGACTTCAGGCTGTAATTTTTTTTATCCATAAATCCATTTCTTGTTTAACTTACTGGGTTGGAGATTTCACAGTGGAGGTCGGATTCCAACGGAGGTCAGCATGGAGGGCAAGGTTATGGTGCTAGACAGCATCAGGCATGAAGATGCAAGCTGTTGCTTAGGTGCAAGTGGCTTTATAGCGGTGATGGAAAATCCTAGCGTAAGTCAAAATTGAAGTATGTTGAATTTTGTAGCTGGTTAATATTAACTTAAGAGATTCTTAAGATTGTATTAATATCTTGTCTGAAATTTTGGAGTGTGCTTGAACATATATAGCAGTATTATTGAGGTTGGATTCTTTTATCATCGTTATCATCGTTATTATCAACCCCTTAGGATTTTATGAGGTTGGAACATAGCAAGTGATAAGATATTCAAACACTTCCCCTTATCCTGATAATTAGGTTGCGGATACTAAGAAAATTGATTAAGTTAATTATTTGTAATAATGTGTGGTCGTTTCTTAAAATATCTAATTCAAGCATAATCTTTATTGATCAGTTTAATATATGCAATTAATCTGGATAATTTAGAGAAAAATTGTATAAATTTGCGAGATAAAGTATTACTTTTACTCCTACTATATAAATCTTTTCAGTTAGCTCCTACGTTTAAGGGTGGCATTTTTTTAAAAAAATCCGGTGACCGTGATTGTCTTCAATACTGTGTTTTTCTTGGATAGTGGAGTGCAATTTGCACATGCTAGAGTCTGATGTGAACTACAAGAAAATTACACAAGTGAAGCAAAGCAGAGAATTTCACCTCCTATAACTTCAAAAAAAAAAAAAAAGGAACTTCAAGATTATTCAATAACACCATTAGAGAGCAGCTAACTTTTAAAGGCCAGGTTGAAGACCTAAAAGCCTTTTTACATATTGGCTTGGC
Organism: Acacia confusa; assembly: GCA_037074495.1. Lineage (NCBI taxonomy): Eukaryota > Viridiplantae > Streptophyta > Magnoliopsida > Fabales > Fabaceae > Acacia > Acacia confusa. Next base: position 35,507,929 of record CM073502.1, on the reverse strand, counting down.
CATGAGACCTCGGGTGATAGACGTGTCCCTGAAGCCCTTTTTATTGTAAATGAAAATCTATAAATTATATAATATTACAATCTACAATTCAAACCTTAAATTTATATTTTTAACAATCCAAACAACAACTCAAACGTACTACTTACAATTTAAATCATAATTCATAGAATTTACAAACTAAAATTTGTTTAGGGCATAAATCTTTTGAGATTTGAACTCATGACCCAAAGGATTTTTATAAGATCTTACAACACTAGATCAACTCTAGGTTAGTTTTCGGGCCAAGTAGGTAAGAGGCTTATGTTAAAAACTATATCCTACATTTGGTTTCAGGGATAGTATTGAATATGGAGAGGCATAGGATATACTGTAGATTATGAGAGTATAGGTGGTTGCTTTTAGTGGAAGCAGTGTTGAATGGTTAGTTGATCATACCCATCACTTATTCACTGTTGAAATTTGCTCTCCCATTGCCTTGCTAATCCTTTTTTAAGTGTTATTATCCCTATATATGCACATGTGTGCTTGTCATAACCAGGCATCTAATATAAACTAGACAAAAAATAGTTGAAAATTATCTTTAATCATTGATAATTTAATACATGTTTTGACAAATCAAAATTATTTTAATATATTTCTTTACTTCGTCTTTGGGTCGTTTGATTCTTAAATTGTTTTCATTATACCAAACACAGAAGAAAGAGAGAAATATCTATTCCTTTTTTATTCCATTTCAACGAACATTATTATATTTTTTAGTTTTATTTCCATTATCTTAAAAAAAATAGTATTCTAACCACCAAACAGTGCCCTAATATATTCCAATTATGCATGTGCTAAATGAAGCTAGCTGCAACTGTAATACTGCCTCCTATTATTAATATAAGACTCAATTGTTTTTTTCAAAGAGATTAGAGGAGCTAAATAAACTATTTTAAACTATTTTTATTTATTTATTTATTTTTATATCAAACTAATTTATCTTACTTATAAATTGATATATAATCAAAAGATACATGAAATATGTTATAAACAACAAATTTATGTTGCTTTCTTTATCCCTCTAAAGATCAAGTACCTACTCTTTTTTTTTTTTTTAAAAAAAAAAAAGTCTTTTCTGACTTGTTTAAACTCACATTTTAGGTGAACCAAATTTTTTTAAAAAAAAGAAAAAAATATTTTTCCCAATAAATTAAGCCATCCTTTTGGGTCTTTTGTTTTTAAGAGAACATGTTTGGAGCAACCATTTTTAAAAAAGACCTGAAAGTTATAGGAAAAAAAAATGAAAAGAAAAGAAGGACCTGTGAAAGTGATATGTAAACTTGCTTCAAGTTGGCCATATCTCAGTATCCCGCATATGCATGTTGGGACTATTTTATTCTTTGAAGTCAAATTTCATCAACTCAAGAATTAAATCATTTGTATAAAAAAAAAGAATTAAATCATTAAATTTTAACGACTACAAATTTAATTGGGTTCCTTTCATTTAATACATTTTTCCTTACTTTAGTCATTTGTAGACATGGGCCCTTGTATAAGAAATGTTTATTAATTTTTTCCCTTTCACAAATAAAATAATTATTGGTGAAGTGCTATCACCGAATGACCAGAACATGAGTTTCACTTCTTAAATATAATTTTGCTTGTGGATTAGTTAGTTGATTGTATAGTTTTTTAAATATAATCCCAGGCTACCAGCTATTTGTAGCCGCCAGGAAAGTCAAAATACTAAGACAATATCATAAGGGTAAGTGGTATAATTAAGGAAACGGAAATGTCTGTGTTAAATATATTTAAGATTCAATAATTAATGTAAAATAAAATTTAAAATTCAATAAGCTGCAATAAGTAGTTTTCAAGTTAATTAATTAGAGGTTATTGACGTCTTTCAGATCTTTATTTCTCGCTTGTAATTTATTTACTTGGATAAAAAATATTTTAAGCGTTACCGAAGTATTGTAAAGTAATGTTGTTATTGTTGTTCTACAACAACTATAAATATATTTAAAAAATTTTACAGAACTAGAATAAAATCGTCTCTTAATTTTTAAAAAGGATATAAAATAGTAGGATTGTGAAAGAAATATTTATTGTATCTTTTATGAAAAGTGAGCGCAAATTTTCCAATTTGTATGGAGCGAAAGTAATCTCATGCAGGAGGGATTCTTTACATATCAGAGAAATTAAATTGGCTCGACCGACAGGCCGAAATAAATCACTTCATTTACTATTTAATAATATAATTAAGAAAAAATTAATCTTTTAATCTCTTAAGGCCTTAACTATTAACTTACAATTCACGGTACCTTATCCTTTTATTGTTTTATATTTCCATCCTTTGTCATCATAACTCAGTCCTACATGGCAAAAATGGCTAATTTGACCCTTCCACCTAAGCTTGACCTTTTTTTTCGTTTTTTAATTACAAAATTTAACCAAAAGAAGGAAAGCCACCGTACCTGCGCAAATGCCTTCTTTTGGTCGCCATTTTTACCAGGTAGGACTGACTTGATGGAAATATAAAACAATAAAAAGAATAGGGACTAAGCTATAAAGAGAGTTAAAAATTCAATGACTGACTTGTTTGTATATATGATCATGAAGAATCTTATCTTCTTTCTTTTTATATATATATATATATATATATATATATATATATATATATATATGACCACACATTCATGCTAGCATTATCATTTCAGCTTACACATTTATCTTAATATTCTCATTTCAGCTACTCTCTTTTTATTTTCATGAAAAAAAATATGGGTACACACATATAGGTATGGTGTGCCTATATATATCTCAACTACCCCTATTTTGTGGCTGTTAGAGAAAAAAAAAACCCATTTGCTATATACCTATAGAAATAAAAAATAAATAAAAGCGAAATTATGGTATACCTATATATCTTGGCGTAAAATAATACCTATCTAAGGGGGTGTTTGGGAAACACTCAAAATCTAGGTTTCACGCAAGCCGAGACAAAACTCCTCTCACATACTTACCTCGTACTATGTAAAATCTAGGTTTTAGAAGATTTTCAAACGGGCTCTAAACTAGTCATGATTGGTCAAGAAAATGAACGTACTCTCAGGCATTGGATGAGAGACATCATCTTTGAGTTTTTGGTAAAATCTAGAATGTTGTGGGTTGGTGAACCTTCATGCTTCTGGGTCCCTTAATTCATATTCACCAGCCCTACTTATAATTGTTGTCTCCCTCAAAGTACAAATATTTAAATTATTAATTGTTACATATAATACTTATTTTACTTATTACATCTGTATTTAATTGTAATTTGTTGATATATATATAACTTTCTTTTACTTAACCTTCTTTCATTTGTTCTCCATATATAGTTTGTTCATTACTAATCACATCCCCATATATAGTTTCATAATCATACAGAAGTAGTTCTTAACTTATGGTTTAATTTGAAAGCGGCATTAGGGCAAGTGACACTAAGCTAATTAAACAATGTTAATTAGTTTTGTAATTATGTAGACGTTTTAAATTTGAGCATATTTCCCCCAAAAAACATTTTCATTTTCCCTGACCTGTTTTTAAAATCATAGAGATAACTAATTGATTATGAAATTTTAATTTAGAGACATGATTAATAATGAATAAATCACAAGGACCAAATCTTCCACATAATTTTATGGGCAGGTAGTGGCGTACAAGTTTTCTACCAGATATATGAAATGCTCCTAATTAAATTGCGAAATATGAATTAATGCATGTTATAATTGCGCCAAAGTTGAAAAAGGAAAAACGAAGAAGAAATGATACACTTGCTGTTTCTTAGTCTCTATATATATTGATTACGTCCACGTCGGAAGATTTTTCTAAGCTATATGAATAATGTAGAGTTGGAGACAAGAGACGAATCTTATTCAAATGTATATTCATCATATTTAATTATGTTTATTTAATTTATGTAAAAACATTGGTTAAATTTATCATCTATATTATCCAATATCATTTGATGATTAGAACGCATTCTATCCATTTTTATAATGTTTTATACTTGTTTATAAAACATTAAATGAAAGAAAGAAAGAACAAAAGTAGGGATATTGCAAGGTAAGCTCAGAATTGCAGGATGAATCTGAAATGTAGTCATGTAGTGAGGATCATATATGATATATATATATATATATATATATATATATATATATATATATATATATAATATCAAAACACACACACACACATATAGAACAAAAATAGGGAAATATTTTAGGGAATTTAAGTCATGCATGCCTGGTGGCGGCACTTGAATTTCCTGGCAACTAAACCTAACATTTGAACAAATTAAAGACATACTCTCATCACTTTCCCTCTTATTTTTTTCTCTTCTTGCTACTAATTTTCTCTCCTTAATTACTTTCATCCAAACCCTAATTTCCTCATTATTGCAGCGTTGTTCTCAGAGAGGACTATTCATTGACGGCTTGTACTACTATATATAATAGAGACTACTCTTTACAACAGATAAAATTAAATTTTTGGCTTTCATCATATCAAAATTTTAGCCTAGATGTAAACATAAAATAGACAATGTTAACAAAGACTTTAATACATTGGTTATTAAACTAGTATTAAAAAAAAAAAGCTCTTTACTTAAAAATTTTAGGGAAAAAGACAGATAAAGACTATTAAAAATGGTAAAGGATAGAGAGGTGATTCAAATTTCAATATCCCTAAAACATGTGAGTGCTCAAATATATATATATATTTTTGAAATTAAAAGGAAATAATATGACTGCCCTTATATATATATTTTTAGGGGGAAAAAAACATTAACCCCCACTCTAGTAATAATTATTGTAAAAGTGATTTGTTTGTCCCAAATGTTGTTGGTCATTGGGATACTAATGGCTTTCAACACATATTATACAAACATCTACAAACAAAGTGGTGGGAGTTGGCAATTACTATTTTTATTTATAAGTCATTTTTAACGTATTTTATATAAATAAAAAAATTAAATTACATTAACTCTGTCTTGAAATTTAATAACTTTTCAACGTTATTGTTATTTAATATATATTATGTCATATGAGAATAACATCAATATAATAATAAATAAAATGGTAAAATTATACATTTAAATAAATATGAAAAATTTCACCAAACCCTGTAAAAAAAAAAAAAAATTATTCTCTCTCACGAATAGCTCCATATAGGAGGGGAAAAAATAAAAAATAAAATTGGACAATACATAGGAGTAATATATAAAGGTGTCTTTCCAACAAAAAAAATCATGTGGGAATTAAAGCAAATTTTATAGTAAAGTCAAGTCAACATTTGTTCACGCTCTGATGCTCTCTCTATCCTTGGCTCTATCTTGTTCTCTACTCCTCCTCCTCCTCGTCTATATATTCTCCACCTCTCATCTTCCCTCTTTTTCCCAAGCATCGCCATCAACCATGGAGTTGCAGGTAGCCCCGCCCCTCCCTCCACCCGACTTCTTCTTCCACAGCAACTGCTCCTCCCCTTCCTACCTCACCGCCCCCTCCAGCCCCAGCCACCACCGCTTCCCCAACTTCTTCTTCAGCGCCCCAGCCAGCCCCTCCTCCTCTCTCCCTACTTCTCCACCTTCTGCCTCCCCCACCGCCGCCGGCAATGAACAAGATTTTGAATTCGATTTCAGTGGCCACTTACAGAGAACTTCTCTCTCCGCGGACGAGCTCTTCGACGGCGGCAAGATTCGCCCCTTGAAGCCTCCACCGTCGCCCCGGTCGAAGCCTGACGCGTGCAAGGGAAAGAAAATCATTCATGATCGAAGAAAATTTGGTTCTGACTCGTTTGAGAAAACCAGAAAAGTGGAAGAAGATCAACAGAAAAGAGGGAGATCAGAAAGGGCTTCTTCGTTCTCATATTCGTCGGAGAATTCCCTGCGTAAAGGAAGCAGATCCATGTCTCCTTTCAGAAATTCCGTCGACGACGTCTCCGATCAGGACTTGTCCCAAGCAAAAGCGACTTCTTCCTCTTCTTCTTCAACAAGAAACACGACAAAATCGTCGTACGCTTCGTTCTTGTCATCACTTTCGTTCGCGAAAGGGTACAGAAAATGGAGACTAAAAGATTTTCTACTGTTCCGCAGTGCATCGGAGGGACGAGCCTCTGGAAAAGACCCTTTGAGGAAATACTCAGTTCTGTCGAAGAAGGCGCAAGAGGAAGTGAGGAATAGCAGTTTCCGGTCGACGGAGAGCTCCGGTTCGGTGTCATCAAGACGGAGAGGACCAGTTTCGGCCCATGAATTGCATTACACAATGAACCGAGCGGCTTCGGAGGAGATGAAGAAGAAGACAGTGTTGCCTTACAAGCAGCTCGGACCGTTAGGATGCCTTGGATTCAATCCTACTGTTCATCGTATTGCTAGCTAGCCAAACATAGATATATATAATCCACATTTCTGGTTCATTTGTCTACTATTAATCATCTTCTTGGTCACCATTGGTGGCGTTTTAATTGATGATCTTTCGTCAATGATTGTGATTTGCACACAAGAGATCAATGTAAATTTTTGTTTTGCTTTTTTAAAATAAACTATGATTATATAATAGCCTTCGGATGATATTCATTGTCATTAACTTATTTTTTGAAAACCTTGTTGTACCGTAGGTTGATAATCAGTTAATTAATAAAAAATGGCGTACAAATTGCTTACAGTTTTTAATGCTTACAATCTAATGAGGATTTTTCTTTTAAAAAAATGGATATGATGGAGATAAATCTTCTATTACAGTTTAAAAATGCATTGTTTCATTTTCATTGCGTGATATGGAGCAGTGTGTTCTAAAATGAAACACTCAACTCCTTACAAAAATAATAATAGTAGCAGCAACTAGCTAGCATGCAGTGCAATAACTTTAATTATTTTTGTGATAAATATGTCCCTAGATGCGGGTATATAATATTGTTTTTTATAGACCTATTTATTTAACTTAATTAAATGATATATTCACATGTTTGACTTGGGGAAAAAAGGTTAACAAAAAAGAAAAAGCGCTTGTGTTGTTTGATTCTATTCTAATCCTATTTATAAATTTCTTTTGACCAAAAAATGTGATCATATTTATAAGTATTATTTCAGATAATAAATGAGATCATGACAATTTTGCCCATTTAATTGTACCAATAAAAATGGAAAGAGAAGAAATAATTGAAAAAAAATAAATTCATAAATGAGAATAAAGTCGAAAATTTACTTTCATAATGATTGAGCTAACTACCTCTCATTGGTATATGTAATTTAGTTAAAAATGACTTATAAATATGATTAAAGTGATATCTAGATAACTTCAAACCAGACAAAATTTTTCTTCCGCGCAATATATATAAAATTGCTTAAAATAAGCCAATGAATCCAAATAATATATATAGTACATTTGTGTGGATATGGAATGAGATCCTCTCATTATTCTTACTTCTCATTATCCCTCATAGGCCCATCTTGGTCACTGATTGGAAAGGGGAGAGAAAAGTATTGTGACCTTTCAAATTGAATATTGGAGGGATATGATTTAGAAATGATGAGGGATAATGAAAAATAGATAATGAGAGAAACTTGACCCGTTTAAATATATTGATAAATGAGATGATCGATATATTGCTTAGGCTAACAGTAATGTACCTGCAATAATTAAAAGAATAGCAATATCATTTAAAGATACATATAAAAATAATTATAAGAAGTCATTTGATGTAAATGAAGTAGTAGGGACGAGAGAGGAGACATGCATGCAAATAAAAGCTAACCCTATCTATCTAAGGCTTTATGTAAAGGCTACTTATGTCGATTCGATAAGAGACCCATTTGAAACTATGCAATTATGCTGCTTTCGCTTCTCTCTCTCTCTCTCTCTCTCTCTCTCTCTCTCTCTCTCTCTCTCTCTCTCTCTCTCTCTCTCTCTCCGTCCCTCTCCTTTTTTCCTTCATTTTTTTTTTCTTTAGAGATTACACATAACGTCAAAATAAAATATTGCAGAAATGATAATTATATTGTAGTTTATGTTAATGGCAATTAATATTGCTTTAAGATTTATAAGAATAAATGTTTATATCATTGAGCGTAATACAAAGTGTGCACACATGAAGAATTAATCAATTCTGTATATTTACGCATGCATATATGATAAGGCTATTCTTTCTGAAATATGAAAATGGTTTAGTAATAGTAAGAATCCTACAAACAACTAACACATATAGCTAGAAAAGGAAGTAGGGACTGGAAAAGAGGCATGCATGCAAATTAAAGCTAGCCCCACCTTTATGTAAAGGCTACTTGTGTCGATCCAACAAGTGACCCTTTTTGAAACTATGTATGCTTCTTATTAAATATATTAAAATTATAATCATAATTCGGTCTTCCTAATTTCGTTAATACATATGCATGAAAAACAATGATGTAAAACAAACCAACGAAAGGAACTTGAGAGTGGGGAGGGAAGTACGAGATGAAAGAGAGGAAACAGAGTAGAGAAGAGAAAACCAAGAAAGAACATAATTGTCAGTAATTTAATAATCAATCAAGTCTAGTTTAATTTGAAAATGAAACCCTAAATTTATAGTAATATTTGTAAGAAGCGTCAATATTAATATATTTTCTTAATTCTTGTTGCTGTCTTTAATATATAAGTCATTGATCAATGTTTTTGTTTAATGATATGGCAAGAGGAGAAAAAGAAAAGAAAATGATATTATGCACCACAGAAAATGTGTGCTAAGGGTTGCGTGTGTATTGGCTCTGTAGCTTTTATTTGACGATAAGTGTGGTCGTAAGCTATTGATTCTGTTGGTGAATAATGATTAAAGTAACATTCTGTATTTTGGCCGAAAAATGATTGTGAGAGTATAGATTTAAACGGACCCAATTAACATAATCCATGATTATTATCTCTGGATTTATAGGGTTCTTAATAAATTAAGACTATTGAGTCCTTTATGTAGGTAAACATTTCAGTAAAAGATGAAAAGCATACTTCGTACTCAAAATTCAAGCAAGCATGTTCTTTAATTAATATATACTCTCTCTATTGCTTTTTTTAAACCGTCTCACACAGATAAATAGAATAATTAAGATTATTTGTTGTAACTATAAATCTTCAAAATATACCTTGAATTAATAATGAATTGGACACTCATTATAACCTTCTCTAGGTTTTTGATAGGTACAAGTATCTTCTTATATTGAAGGTAATATAATCTTGATCGATGCACCCACGGATATATAGTAAATATGGGCACCACCTCCTGTGGGGATTTTAGGCATAAATAATAACATTAATTACTCTTATCTAATTAATTGGTTTCTCTAATGGTTGGAGGAAATTGAACATTAGTTAATATCATCGGTCAATCAACTATCACATGGCGCATATGGAATTGAATTTGTTCTTATTAGTCTTCACAATAACTTTAGCAGTAATAAATAAATTTACTATTTTACCAAAAAAATAAATAAATAAATAAATTTACCATAAATTGTAAAGTCATGCAAAGGTAATTAGGTAATATCGTAATACTATACATATGTATATATATCTCATATAGCTTTTAAAGCCCCTAATAATTTATAATGAAACAGAAAACAAATATTTGTAATTAGAGAAGTAAAACTCATCAGGAGTGGCCAGATATATATCACCAAGATTGCGTTAATAAATTGAATTTGGATGATTACTTCAAGAGATTGGCTAGCACGCCTTTGACTGCTTTTTGTCTGTTCGTTGATTTGAAAAGATTAAAATTTTGGTTTAAGATTGCAATCAAAGACAAAAAGTTTAATTGCGTTGAGAGTGGGTTGCATTAGGGACAAATCAATCATTGTTATTTAATAATTAAAAGTAATTAATCAAACAACCCCAGGCCAACTCTCTATTTGTCCTGTACGCGACGTATCTACCCACAATAGAGTTGTTAGGCAAGCTAGGCTAATTTGGAAAATGTTCTGGTGTAGAACACAAGAAGACTTGGACTTGGCCTGGGGTGAAATCCTAGAGTCTTACGTACCAAATTTATGGATCAAAGTCCACGTAGTTCGAGAGTATACGATAGACTAGTGATAGCCAGAGGGAGTGGGTGTGTGTGCTCTGTGTGAATTGAAAAGCCAAAGTTAGAATGTGTGTACCTTGTTAGGGTTTCTCCCTATTTATAAGCATACCTGAGGCCCTATTCTGATGGGCCTTGATATCTCTATTATTTTTAGAGATTAAGATAAAGATATTCCTTTTTGATAAACTCCCTTTATCTTATGGGTGGTTATGATCTTGGCCACTATCTTGATAACTGCCCCTAAATTCAAGGGAGTAGTTAAGATTGTGGCTGGAGCTATTTGACTGGGTTCTCTGGTCATTGGGCTAAGCCCATTTTTATCATGTCCATAACAGTTGCCCCCCAGCCCGGTTGTTTAGGGCTCTGAATTGCCGGGATGAACTAACGGGGGTCGTATTTGTTTGTTGATCCGAGAGAACATTACCCCGAAATTTTAATTTTAGGCCGGAATCCTTTCATGCTTTTTCAGACTTTTCCTACTTCATTGATGTCGGACAATGTTGATATTTCTACTCGGGTTTTTTCCCTGTTTATGGGTATTCTATCCCGTTTTTCATGGGCCGGGACTTGTTGCCCCTAGTTTGAAATCGCATGGGAGGTCGGCATTGGTTTGGATGACCGAGGTGCATCTATGTGGTTGGCCACCTGAATGCTGTAAGCCGGGATCATCATCTAGCTCATCTGTTGATTCAATGTTTTCCTGTTTTCGAGGCAATGAGTGCATCATTGCCCCCTGTTGCTTTGACGTTCGCTAGCCGTCCTCTGAGTGGAACCACTGTTCCACTATCCTTGGCTTTCGTGCGCATTTAATACCAACATTAAATGCGCATGTCTTTTTATGTCCACATCATCATCTTCGTATGGGCCCTTTGGGCCTTCGGCGATTGAGTTTCCTGGCTTCCATCCGCTAGCTTCTTTGTTTATAAGCCCTCGGCCTCCCTCTTTCCCCACTTCGAAAACTGCCAAGTCTTGAACTTCCTTTGAGAGAATTGCAACCAGTAACCAGTTCATCTTTCCCAAATCTCCATTTCCAGCTTTGTGGCTCGCACATTTCCTCTTCCTTTAAGTTATCTGAAACCAGGTATTTCCTCGCTTCTTATTTGGTTTCTTGTGATTGTTTCTTCTTTCTTTCTTCGTTTCTTGGGTAGGCTCCTATAAGTTCTTTCGAGTCTTCCTTCTTTCTGGGTTCTCACTTGTTGTCTGTTCATGGCTTTGGTTGTATTGCTCTTTGAACTTCTTTAAACTTTGGTCATTTTGGTTTTTCTTCTTGGGGGTTTGGCGTTGGTGTTTTGTTTCGTCCACTCCATTATTTCACCACCCTCCATTTTCTTTTAGTTCCCATGAATTTGGGTGAAGCTTCGTCTCCTTCCAAGCCTACAGATCTTTCCCCCGAAGAGGAAGAGTTTGTGAAACGCCTTCCTCCCAGGACGGCATGGTGGTTGCATGGGAAACCTCTGACCGAGGAGCAAAAATTAGAAGCTATGCTCCGAGGGTATGGTAGTGGGGGTAGTGGTCATCCAAGTCAGTCTAGTAGAGCCCGGGGTAGGACTAGGAGTCGGTCTCGATCTGTAGAACCCATAAGCCGGGGACGGGGAGGTATCCTTTCCCAGTCGACTTCCTTAGAGCCCTCCCCTGTGAGTCATTGTGGGAGGGATTTCGTCCCGTCTATCACTCCCATAGCTCCGCAATCTTTTCCGTCTGACACTTCATCTCGTCCCCAGGGCCCTTGTGAGGAGTGTTCCTAGTTGGTTTCTGAAGCTATGATGGTGGGTCGGTCATGGGAGGCTAACGAGATAGCCACGTCATGTCGGCACGTGCCGTTGCAGGGCGTCTCATCCATGCCTTCCCGTTCCAATTTACCCCTTTCAAGTATTCTTTATTTGTCATCTCCTAATTTATTTTGCTTCTTCTTTTCTAGGTAGTATGTCAGTTTCTTCCGATCCTGTTGAAGAGTCCGGTTCTGTAGAGTCGGTCTCAGCCGTCGTCCCTCATCATCTAGTGGAGAAGTATGATTGGGTGGCCAATTTTGTACTGTCTCGGTTGTCCACTATTACCATACAACAAATTTCCGAGCTCCCATTAGGGGACCGGAGTCACTGCACAATATCCCCTCCCCTTCCAAATGAACCAGTATGTACCATTAGGGAAGGGAACGAAAGATCATTCTTCTTTTTCTACAAGGATTTCGTCACCAAACTCGGCCTCCGTTTCCCTTTTACTGAGTTCCAAATAAAACTGTTGAACCTACTTTACTTAGCCCCTACCCAAATTCATCCGAACTCGTGGGGTTTTACTGTTGCTTTCGAGCGGTTATATAAATTTTTAAATCTTGTACCTTCTACACAAGTCCTCCTACATTTCTTTAACATTCAAAGGGCTCGCCAACCCAGTGAGTCCTCTAAGAAAAAAGGATGGGTTTCTTTCCGTGGGAAGCCGGAGAGAAAACTTTTCCATGTGGCCACCGACACGTGGAAATGTTTTAAGTCTCCTTTCTTTAAAATAACAGCTGATCCCGGTCATAAACCGTGGTTCTTACAAGACATCGACTGCAAGTCGGTGGAATTGACCTTCCCCTTGTATTGGTCCAAGACCCACTATGAGCAAGACCTTAGAGCATTTCATCCGGCCGAGGGAGATTTAGATCCGGTCAACGTGGCCGCCATATCGGATTTAATCGACCATGTGGCCGAGAAGGATGTTGTTAATGCTCGTACTTTTATCCGTCAATCGGTTGAGGAGTTGTACCCACCGAGTAGGGTCCCTTGTTTATATTTCCTTGCACTATTCTAATACTTTCTTGGCTTTTCTCGCAGAACCCGGAATGGGGAGAGTATCCTACAAGGAGTTGGCTGACAAGCTCAAGGCTAAGAGTAAGGGTGGTGAGTCTTCAACTCCGAAGAGAGCCGCGGTGCCTGAGAAAAGAGCTGCTTCCCCTCCCCTCTCCGAGGAAATTGTTGCGCGGAAGCGCTCCAAGAAAACGACGATTGTGGCCCCCTCGGATGTAGTTGCCGCCCCTTCCACTGCTGGAGATGCATCTCCTTCTCCTGATGCTCGTGCTTCCTCTTCTCTCCCCCACTACCATTCAGTCAAAAAGGGGGAAGTGTGAGCCCATGGGGTCTTCGACCAGCTGAAATACGTGGTGAAGCCTCCGACCATATATTTTACCGGTTCCAAACTTCCTTCAGCCAATATAGACACCATCCAAGACCTTCAAGCTCGGTTAATGGAGGCCGCTGGTATAATGGATGCTTATGTCTCTGTAAGGCAGAAGTATTCGAAGGTCATTGCTGAGCTCAAGTAAGGTCGGGTTGAGAAGGATGCGGCTATCAAGGAGAAGAGGACGGCCGAGGATGCTCATTTGCGGGCTGTGGAAGCTTTGAGCAAGGCCGAAGCTGATCGTGACGAGGCTCTAGCTGACTTGGCCCGTGTGAAGGCGGACCTACTTAGATCCCAGGACTCGGAGAGTACGCTTGATCGCTCCTTTTGTGCCGCGTGGGAGGAGCTAGATGCTGCTAAGGCCGGGATAGCAGAGAAGAACGCTGACATTTTGAGCCTTGAGGTCGCGGTAGTGGAGACGGCGGCTGAGGCCTTTAAAGACTACCTCGCCCTTGTCCGGGCCCTTAATCCTTCAGAGAACTTAGAGCTTAGCCAAGTAGATTTTAGGGCTTCGGTGGTTGATGGTTAGTTCGTTCCAGCGCCGCTTTCCCCAGCCGAAGAGTCCGAGCATCTTACGGGGGGTGACTGAGCTCAAATTATTGAGGGAGACGCTTCGGCCTCCGATGCCCCCGGTTCCCCTGTGCCTGACCAAGCCCATCTTTAACGTTGTCTCCTTTAGGATGTTCGTTTTATGTTAGTAGCTTTAGTTCTCATTTTTGTTTCGTTTTTTGTTTTTGATGTAATCCGGGGCCTATGTCCCCCCCTCCAAAAATTAATACAATGACACTTGCATCCCGGTATTTCCAGGTATTTCTAGCATTTCCGTCTTGTTCAACTTGTCGGTTTTTATTTTCATCCTTTAAACCAAACTCGCGTTTAATTCACCAGTTAATGAGTAAAGGGAAATGTAATCCAGGCATAAAGCTCGATTCTTTTTATATGACTTGGCCAAAGTCAAGATATATTGCGCAGAATTTGCAAGATATTCTACCAACATTCATAAACGGGCTTGTTTACTAATAGTCAGGCATTTTAAACAGATGATTTTGCATAATCACCTAAGTACTTTAACATGTAAAGCACTAATCCGAGTGGTAGCCAACTATCACATGTTCGGGACTTAGTTATTTGAACGTAAGATCCTAAACATTTTGACCTGATCAGGATCAACATGATAATGACAACACCATACCAGATTTATTGTTCCGATGCATCGTAACGTTCACAAGATTTGTTAACAAACCCTATGATAACCGAGTTCGCGACACCCTGGTTTTATTGGCTAAGTTGCCTTTATTCGGCTATTTTTGTATTGAACTTTATAAACAATCATTTGGTCGGCCTATAAAGTAGCCCACCTTCTTTATTGATTGAAATAGTTGCAATTACAAAGAAATTTAATATAAATGGAAAATGATGCGTGAAAGTAAAATAATCCCTAAAAAGAAAAACGGTTCTCAGCCACCGCTGACCTCCGCTGTATCTGAGTTCCGAGTTGATCTCGGTTCCTAACTGTAGTAGATCCTTAATTTGTCCGCATTCCAAGTCCGCTTAACGGCTGTGCCATCCAATGCCTCAAGGACATAGGTTCCGGGCTCCATCTTGTGCGAAATACGGTAAGGACCTTCCCAATTTGCTGCAAGTTTTCCATCCCGAGCATTTTTATTTCCGATATCCGTTTTGCGAAGTACCAGATCACCCTTGCTGAACACTCGTGACCTAACTTTGCGATTATACTTAGCTGCAACTAGTTGCTTTGTTGCAAGATCTCGGCAATGTGCCGTGATTCTAGCCTCATCAACGAGGTCTAATTCCACAGCTAATCATTCGATGTTATTGAGCTCTCCTTCTTCTATGACCTTCGCTTTTCTCCATGATGTTTGCCCAATTTCAACCGGGATCATGGCCTGCAACCGTAGGTCAATTTGAAAGGCGTTTCTTTGGTCAAGGTTTGGATACTAGTTCGGTATCCCCATAGTACTGGATACAGCTGCTCGACCCAGTCATTTTCTGCGTTTGTCATCGATAATGATTTTGTTTGCTGCCTCGGCTTGTCCATTTGACTGTGGGTGCTCTATTGAGGCGAAATGGTGCTTGATTTTGAGTTCGAACATCAATCTCTGGAAGCCCCGGTTGGTGAACTGTGTTCCGTTGTCAGTGACGATCTTGGCTAGAATCCCAAATCTTGCCACAATGTTTCTTTCAAAGAATTTTTGTACGCGGGCGGCCGAGATGGTTGTCAGGGGTTTGGCCTCGATCCACTTAGTAAAGTAATCCACTGCTATGACCAACCACTTCATTTGCCCTGTAGTTGGCTTGAATGGTCCTAAGAGGTTCATGCCCCATTTGAAGAATGGCCACGGAGCCGTGATCGATTTTAATTCGGCTGGAGGTGGCCAAATTATCCGAGCATGTTTTTGGCAATTTTCGCACTTTTTTACGTGCTCTTTGGAGTTGGCTACCATTGTCGGCTAATAATATCCAGCCCTGAAGGCTTTTCGGGCCAGTGCCCTAGCTCTCATATGTTGCCCATTGATCCCTTCGTGTATTTCTGATAAAACATACTCGGCCTCATCCGGGTTCAAACACCTCATCATGGGAGAGTGAAGGCCCTTTCGATACAGGTGGTCATCGACCACTATGTACATTAACATGGTTCTCGCCATCTGCTTTACCTCAATGGGATCTTCCGGGATAATTCCTTTTTCCAGGTAATTTAGGATAGGCTTCCGCTAATCCTCAGCCGCTGCGATGACCATAATACAAGTGGGCTCAGTCAAACTTTGCTGTATTATGGTCCGATGATTTCTCGGGTTCTTAGTACTGGCTAGCTTCGACAGGATGGCCGCCCTCGCATTTTCTCCCCTAGGGATATGGGTGACTACGACTTCGTCAAAGTCGGCCATAGCCTCTTTGACTTTCCCAAGGTATTTAATTAGTAAAGGTCCCTTAACCGTATATGATCTGTTGATTTGGGCTGCAACCAATTGGGAGTCGGTTGATAAGTGAACCCTCCTGGCTCCGTTATCCTTTACCTATGATAGGCCGGCCAATACCGCCTCGTATTCGGCCTGGTTATTGGAAGTCTTGAAATGTAACTGTAGGGAGTGTTTCATAGAAACTCCCTCCAGGTTTTCTACTATGACCCTTGCTCCACTTCCTTTGGCGTTTGACGATCCGTCTACGAACACTTTCCAAACATCCAGATTGGCCTCCGGGATGACACTGGTCGGCACCAGTTCCGCAATGAAGTCGGCCAGGGCCTGGGATTTAATAGCATGTCAAGCTTCGTACACAATGTCGAACTCAGATAACTCGATGGCCCAACTAATCATTCGTCCCGCCAAATCAGGCTTATGCAATACTTGGCGTATCGGCTGGCTTGTCCGGACTACTATTCGATGCCCTTGGAAGTAAGGACGTAGCCTTCTTGTGGTAATGAGTAGTGCAAATACTACCTTTTCCAACCTCTGATATCTCAGCTCTGAGCTTTGCATAGCCCGGCTTTTGTTCTGTTGATTCTTCTCTTACCAGGGCAGCACTTACCACTTCTGGAGCCACCGATAAGTACAATATCAAATCTTCCCTAGGCTCGGGTTTTGACAACACCGGTGGTGATGATAGACACTCTTTGATTTTATCAAATGCGACTTCACACTTCGAGTTCCATTCTCCATGCTGAGCTTCCTTTTTTAATAACTTGAATAGTGGAAGTGCGTATTCTACCGACTTCGATAGAAACCTTGTTAGCGCGACCAACCTACCCGTCAACTGCTGTACTTCCTTCTTGTTTCTTAGGGCAGCCATATTGAGGACGGTCTGACATTTATCTAGGTTGGCCTCAATTCCTCTGTTAGTCAAAAGGAATCCGAGAAACTTACCCGCTGGTACTCCGAATGCACATTTTGCTGGGTTGAGTCGGATTCGATGATCCAGGAGCCTGTCAAATGTTTCCTGCAGGTCTTGAATATGGTCGAACCACTTCACTGATTTAACAATCATATCGTCGATGTAAACCTCCACGTTCCTGCTGAGCTGTGTCTCAAATACTTGATTCATCATCCTTTGGTTAGTAGCTCCCGCGTTCTTTAGCCCGAAAGGCATGACATTATAACAATAATTAGCTTTGTCTGTGATAAAAGCTATTTTTTCCTGGTCTTCGGGATGCATGGCTATTTGGTTATAACCGGAATAGGCATCCATAAACGAGAGCAGCTGGAATCCAGAGGAGTTGTCCACCAATTGGTCGATGTTTGGCATAGGGTAAGCATCCTTGGGGCAAGCCTTGTTGAGATCGGTGTAATCCGTACAAACCTTCCATTTGCCATTAGGTTTTTTGACCATTACCACATTTGATAGCCAAGTAGTGTACTGGATTTCCCTGATGAATCCTGCATCTAGCAACTCCTTTACATGCTCGGTGAGGGCTATTTGTCGGTCTGGAGCTATCTTCCTTTTCTTTTGTGCAACTGGTGTATGATGTGGGTTTATCGTCAGCTTGTGGCAACAAAACGCGGGGTCCACACCTGGTAGCTCGGAAGGTTTCCAGGCGAACACATCCTTGTTTTTTACTAGCAATTCTTCAAGCTCGGTTTTCTCTTGTTTAGTGAGTGTATTGCCAATCTTAGTTGTTTGCCCGGGCTCATCTCCCAGCTGGTAATCCACGAGCTCTCCGTCAGGCTCTGTTTTCATCAACTTCGCTTCCTCTCTCACATCCAATCCTACCACGTTCACCGGGCTCGACGTGGATATCGCCGGGTTTGGAGTTCTCTTCTGCCGCGATGATGATGGCCCGAGTTCTTTATTTTTTTACCGTAGAAAAGTAGCACTGTCGAGACTCCTTCTAATCCCCTTTAATGGTGATGACTTCATTTTTGCTGCTCACCATTTTTAGCTTTTGATGCTTAGTTGATATTAGCATATCTCAACTATGAATAGTTGGTCTTCCTAGGATTATGTTATAGGTCGAGGGAAAATCCGCAACAATGAATTTGACCCGTTCGGTCTTGAAAGCTTCTTTAGATCCCAATGTCATTTTCAGCTCTATATGTCCTTTGGGACTTGTGTCTTCTCCGTTGAACTCGATTAGGATTGTTCTACACGGCTTTATATTTTTTGAATCCAGGTCCATCCGCTTGAACGCGTCCCACAGGATGATGTCAACCGCACTGCCGAGGTCGATAAATATCTTCTTTACTCGGCATTTTCCCAAGAGGCCAGTTATGACCAGCCCGTCTTGATGACCTGGGATCACGTCTCTCAAGTCTTCCTGGGTGAAGAATAATTTTGGGGGTTTTGCTTGCAGAGGTTGTGTCTTGAAGGAGGGTCGTCCCCTGATGGTTAGGACTTCCCGAAGATATTTTTTCTGCTGACTCACAGTGTCGCTACCTCTTCCGTAACCTCCACTAATGACGTTGCAATCAAACTCCGCTTCTGAGAACTTGTCCTCGTCGTCATTCTTTCTCCGGTCCTCGTCTGGCTTTTTTCATTGAAGGACCGGGCTCTTACTCCATTCTGTATGCTTGTGTCTACTGCCTTTTTGCCCTTGCGTCTTGATGACGTATTGATGCAACTTTCCATCTCGGACGAATTTCTCTACTGCATCTCGAATATCCCAGCATTCATCTGTCGTGTGCCCGGGTTCATTATGATTATGGAAATCACAAAACCAAGATTGGTCCAATTTGCCTCTGTTATACAGTGGTCGCGATCGCTCCACCTTCCTCATCTCGGTCAGGGCTATTTCTCTCCACAGTTGAGAACGTGGGACATTTAAAGGAGTATATCTCTCATACTTCCCCTCATGCCTTCCTCCTCGTGTTTTTTGGTCTGAGTTCTTGGATCGGTCTCTTGATGCCTAATCCTTCCCTTTCGGGGGTGGGCTTTTCTGTCTTTCTTTTCCCGGCGCATTGGCTATCTGCATCTGCTCGATGTCCAGATATTTCTTAGCTCGTCTATGGAATTCCTCCAAAGTCTTGATCTCGCCAGATAAGACCAATCTTCCCATTCTGGATTCGCTATCCAAGCCCGAGATAAGCAAGTGTACGTGGACGCTTTCCGTCAATCCTTGGATTTGCAATGCTGCTGCCTTGAAACGATCCAAGTACTTCTGCAGAGTTTCGCCGGGTTGCTGTTTGATTCTGTCTAATGTGTAGATCGACCTGGGCTGCTTTTTGTTGTTGCAAAATTCAACAGGAACTTCTCACTCAGGTCGTTGAAGTTGGTAATAGACTTTGGAGGTAGAGTCCAGAACCAGATTTGTGCAGCCCCTCGCAGTGTTGAGGTGAACAGCCTGGATATAATCGGTCCCTTGAATCCTCAAACCAGCATTTCTGTATCGAAAGTATTCAAGTGCATTTGGGGATCTTTACTTTCGTCATATCTGGGGAGGTCGGACGTATTGAATTTCTTCGGATACTCAGCTTCCATAATCTCATCTGAGAACTGACTGTTATTCTGTCCTCCGTCCCCATACCACATCTTGTACTTCCCTAGCTCTTCTGGTTGAATTCCCTGATTTCCTGAGGCATGGCTGTTTTTCCTCAGTGTCCGAGCTCGATCTTCCTGGTTCATATCCCGGTGATTACTTTGCTCAAAATTCTTTGTTGATACTACTCGGCCCTGCTCGGGCTGGTTGATTTGCGCCAGGTCAACAGTTTGTTGATTGGTTTCTTCGTCTTCGTTCTGTTGATCATTCCGGCATTTCCTCTAAAGAGGGTCTTGAAGTTGTTGGAGGATTTGGTTCATCACCTCAGTCATGCGATCAATCTTTTGATTTTGGAGATTGTTGTGTTCTTCCACGTTTTCGATTCGTTTGAGCATCGATCCAGCAATGTTATGTAGGAGCTCCATGTCCGGGCTGCCAATCTGGAATTCTGATGAGGATTAGCCTCGTTAGCGTTTTCCAACATTTGTTCTGCTCGTCCATCCTCAAGCGGAGGGTTCGAATTTGGTGATTCCTTTATTTGTTCCTGATTGTTTCCTTGGACATTCCCCTATTGTTGGTTCTCATTAGAATTTTGTTCCTGGCCTTGCTCGTGTGCAGGCAGGTGGCCTTTGCTTCTGGTATTGGCCATCGTTGGTCACAGGAATAGGACTTTATAGTCCCCACGGTCGGTGCCAATGTTCTGATGTAGAACACAAGAAGACTTGGACTTGGCCTGGGGTGAAATCCCAAGGTCCTACGTACCAAATTTATGGATTAAAGTCCACGTAGTTCGAGAGTATACGATAGGCTAGTGATAGCCAGAGGGAGTGGGTGTGTGTGCTCTGTGTGAATTGAAGAGCCAAGGTTAGAATGTGTGTACCTTGTTAGGGTTTCTCCCTATTTATAAGCATACCTAGGGCCCTATTCTGATGGGCCTTGATATCTCTATTATTTTTAGAGATTAAGATAAAGATATTCCTTTTTTATAAACTCCCTTTATCTTCTGGGTGGTTATGATCTTGGCCACTATCTTGATAACTGCCCCTAAATTCAAGGGAGTAGTTAAGATTGTAGTTGGAGCTATTTGACTGGGCTCTCTGGTCATTGGGCTAAGCCCATTTTTATCATGTCCGTAACAGAAAATATATAATATAGTAATCATTCTTAATTAATTTCATTAGCTAGGACTAGAATGAATGTGTCTCTAAACTCGTTTAATAACGACACGCTTCCAATAACTTTTTCAAAGAGAAATAGTTACTTTTTTTTTTTTGGGGGGGGGGGGGGTGCAGAAAAGAGAACTAGTTACTACACTCTTATGGCTGTGAAAAGTTTAATGATATTAGTGGCGAGTTCCTTAATTCAGTCCCTATATCTTCTCATGAAGCTGTGGCTATATGGTTTGCTTCTAATAATTTGGGATTAAGGATGGACCATAATGTAGACATGTCATTACTTTGTAGTCTACTAGCATAAAATCTCTTCTATGAGTAGAAGGCCGTACATTAAATATTACTTAAATTTCAAAATCATATTGATAATAATAATAATAATGAGATTAATAAAAATAATAAAGCAATTAATAACTTATGTTATTGAAAATCACTTATTTAAAATTTTAAAATTTAAGTAATATATTCTTAGAATTTTCGCTCAAGTCATTAGCACTTATCCCTTTTATTATTATTTCTTAAAAAAAAAAGGCATTGCCCTAGGGGTTGACCTAGTTATAGTTATGAGGCAATGACATTGGAAGATGATTCTCTCCTCATCTTCTCTTATCATCCAATTTGAATTGTTGATTGAGAAGATGAGAGAAATATTAAAATAGTATTATGATTGATTAAATGGATATAATTTAGAGATAATGAGAAAAAGATTATAAGAAAAACTCAATCCAATAACATTAGAGAGACTCATACCCGGCTAGACTATCTTATGAGTGTAGGACTGTTTAAAAAAAAGCTTTCTTTGAAGGAAAGGCATGCTAAGAAAAGTAACTTATATTTATTATATTATAATAAAAGTAAATAACTTGAGGATGTTTGGACTAGCAAGGGATCATTTAGACTATAAAATGGGTGAATTTCAAATCTTACCTTGTTCCAAAAGATATTTGAGAGGTATCTTTATCACATAATCTCATTTTATATTAGTTAGTAGTCATGTTATTAATAGTATCCAGAAAAGGTGCGCACCAGGTGGCTCAAAGGTTATAATTAATTTTTAATATATGTGTGAACTAACTAATTGACTCTTAAGTCTTACCTTTAAAATGGGAGGGAGTATAAACAATGTGGTTAAGATATAACCACAGTAATAATGAGAGTTTGTTATAGAAATCCTAGGGCATCAAATATTTTATTGTGGGGTTGGTTGGTTTATTGGTGGTTTTTTTTTTTTTTTTTGGAGGGATTAATTTGTGAGGTGTGAGGATACGTGGGAAGGATGGGGAAGCAAATGGGCATGTGAGGTGAGGGGACAAGTGTCAGCATCAGCCGAAATAATTGACTTTTCAAAGTCAAAGTTGTCTCAGTCAGTAGTCGCTGCTTTCCTCTCCGTCAATTAAACAGTGGGCTTCTTTTTTGTTTTAAATATTTATTTCATTAAAAAAAAATAATGCCTTTTATTCACGACAACAAGCAATTTTGCATATCCCCACTAATTTATTAGAAAAATAGAACGAAGCGCGGAAAATTTTCAGAATCAATTGCCGATGATCTTTTTAAATTTAGGTTAAAATACACTTTTAGTTTTGGAAGTTTTATATGAAATATATTTTTAGTTCCTTAGTTTTTTCTAAAGTATATTTTTTATTTTTTATTTCTAACATAGTTAATATTGGTAACAGAAAAAATTGGGTATCAAACTAACTGACGACTGGACAGTTGAAAAAGCATATTTATGTTTTAATTTTTTAATATAATATAATTATTTTGTTAAACTAGAATAAAACGATAGACAAATAGCTACAACTAAAATTGAGGTTTTAATATTTAGATTACAAAACTAAAATATTTTATATTTAGATTATTAAACTAAATATTTTTAATACAATCAAGATTTTGATATTTACTCGTTCATTAAGTTTTTCTATATTTTTTAATTTACACATATTTTAAATTTAATATTAATAGCATCTAATTACACAATCATTATTTAAGTTTGTTGTGTCAACGTTTTCTATTAGCAACATTAACAATGTTAGAATTATATGACCAAAAGTATGATTTATAAAGTTAAGGAACCAAAAGTATACCTTATATAAGTTTAAATGACTAAATATATACTTTAACCTTAAAATTAATTAGCATAGCCTTCCTATCATTTGAGAGTTTTAGTTTACTTCTAAATATAAGGTATTACCTCTGATTTTAAATATAAGACTTATTTTAAAATTAAATTTTCATCTTTAAATATAAGACTTTTTTTTCATTTTATTTCTTTTATGTATGTATGTATGTATATCATTTCTTTTCAATAGAGCCGGGTTTGAAAATTCAAAAAATTAAATGAAATAAGTCCTGCAGGGCAAGCCCTGTAGGGTCTTAGATCGACCTTACAAGCCCTTTTAATAGATGTGTTGATGATGCAAGAAAAAAAATTCATGATATTCTTAGGGCCCATTTGGATGGGCTTTTTTCATTTTAAAAAAACACTTTTTTAATGTAATTTTTTTTTTAAATTAGTTTATGTGTTTAGTAATATTTTTTTAAAAAAAACAAGTGTCACAAAAAAAAAGCCAAAATATTGTTTTTTTTTTTTAAAGCTTCAATTTGGAGCTTAAAAAAAACACACTTTTTTTAAAAGCTCATCCAAACGAGCTCTTACTCATGAAGCAGAGCATACTACTTAAAGTAAAGCACAATTAAATGTCTTTGAAATTGATGATAGTATGAAGAAGATGACAATGATAGTCATCGTACTAATGTTGCTTAGTGGTCTGCTTTTTATGTTTTAAGTGAGTTATTTATGGGTAATAGTTTGCTTTTGATTGTGAATTAGTGAATGTATTTATTTGTTGGATGATTCATGTTATTTGAATATTAATGCCGACAATTTTTATTTGATAAATTATAACTTTAATTGTTGTGATTTACTAATTATATTTTTTTGAGGAAAAAAGCAGAGGAAAATAGTAACTTTCGGGCCTTATAGGGCCAACCTTGACCCTAGTGCTCTCAGGCCGGGCTTTGAAAAACATATGTTTTTCTTACCTTAGGCCTTATAGGGCTAGCCAACCCTTCAAAGGTTAGGTCAATCCTAATTCTCAGCTCTATTTTTCAATTAGTTTGCTTAACTTATAAACTAATATAAAATGTAATAAGGGTTTAATGTTTCTGCTTGTGCTGCAAAAACATTTTTTCTGCTACACTCGCATAAAAGTGAGTGGGTCCCATTATAATTTTTTCCCTCTTCTCTTTATAATAGGACCCACTCACTTTTATGTCAGTATGACAAAAAAAATGTTTCTGCAACAAAAGTAGAAACATTAATCCCATGTAATGATACCTACAAGTATTTCAAAAAGATCATACAGCATAGGATATAATTAAGTAATTTATTTATCTTCCTTCACTTTCCCAAATTAATCAACTAAATTTTATATTAAGGGTTAGAGGAAGTATCATTTTTTCATTAGATCTTAAATTTTTCTTACCCGTAGTGAAACCCTCAATGTAAGGTCTACATTTTTTAATATAGGGTGTATTTGGGAAAAAAAGATTTTCCTAGATATATGTTTATCATTTTAACTAATTTAACAGCTTTTTTTATCAATCTATACAATTTGATTATTTTGATCCTAATGAAGGGAGTATTAAAGTTAAATATATAAAATGTAAAATATGCAAAAGTGGATTAGTGATAAGTCTTGCATAAACAACATTCTTTTTGGAAGGGTTTAGGGCCCTACCCAATATTGATATTATCTAGGAGGAAGAGAGATTTCGCCTTGCCCTTGGATTATAAGTGAACCCAACTCATTTTTTAAAATTTTCATATCAAAAAAACATTGAACTTGGCTTTCCTCCTTTTCTCCTTACCATCATTTTCCCTCCTTTTCTTTTTTTCACCATTGAATCAAGATCTCAACGTTCCAAATCTAATATATTATATATTTAAAGTAAAATTATAATAATAAGGTAAAATTATAATAATATTTTTATAATATGTTAAATTTGGACCGTTGAGATCTTGATCCAATAGTAAAAAAAGAAAAATGAGAGAAAAGAATGATAAGGAGAAAAAGAGGAAAGCCAAATCCAAAAAGATTCTTCTTGGAAGGGACACCGACTTTACAGTTACAGGGCCATTGTGGCAATATGAAATCCAAGAATGAGCATTTCCATTGGGCTAGAAACAAGGCCCAGTCTAGCATCTTCATGGAGGCACTTATCCAAACATTATACGAAGTAGCTCATAAATACGTACTATCTCTTGACCCATTTAGAAGAAACAAATTATAGTTAAATTAGGGGGGAAAACACATAAAAATACTATCAAAAATTGATCAAAGATAAATAAATATGTTAAATTCTAATAATTCCAAAGGGAGTGATTTGGAATTAGGAAATGTAGCAAAACTTGAGAAATTACCTAACTACCCTTATTTTTTAAAAAATAAAAAATCCTTAACCCCTTGCCTGCTGTTGGAGCTCCAATGCCAATGACTAGCAATAGCAGCTGTTGTTGGATCTCCAGTAATCTTGCTAACAACAAGTCGCAAGAGCTTTGGCACCGGCAACCAAAGCTCCGCCCTAACTGCCACACACACACACACACATATATATATTTGAGTCTCAAATAAAAATTGTCAATATAAATATTTGAGTCTTTAATAGCGATATTAAAGTTGTAAGATGGTTTTTGTTAAATATTTCCTGATAACTTTCATTGGAGCTTCGGTAGCTAATATTTTTTTTAAAAAAAAAATTCTCAGGATAAAATTGTGAATATAAATACATAAGTTATTAATAGCGATACTAAAATTGTAAATGAGGTATTTATTTACAACTTTAGTAGAATTATTAACAACTAAAGTTTTCATATTAACAACTTTTGCTTCAAAGATTCAAAAAATATATTAAGCTACAATTTATAACTTTAGTATCATTATTAGTAATTCAAGTATCTATATTAACAATTTTTACTTGAGAAATTTTTAAAAAATACATTAGGTAGGTTGAGTTTTGGCGGCTGATCACTGGGTACCAGCGAGGTCACTAGAGCTTCGATGATGGTCGGCTGGCAACAACAAGGAGGTTGAGGATTTTTTGTTTTAAAAAAATAAAAATAGTTAAGTAATTTATCAAATTTTGCAACATTTTGAAATACAAAACAATTCATTTAGAATTGTTAAAAGGGAAAATCTATATAGGGGCCCAAGTAAAAGAAATTTTTTTAAAAAAGACCTCAAGATTCTAAAAAAACCATAAAAGACCTAAGGGCATTTTCTGGTATAATTTCATTAAAACTTTAGTTGCTAACGGGGCTGATATAATTGTTAACAGAGCTGATATAGTTGTTAACGTTTTAATGAATTTATAACATTTTCTGGTATTTTCATAATTTTAGGGCATTTTTTGAAATTTTTTCTGTTACTTGGGCCCCTATATAGATTTTCCCTTGTTAAAATTCAACATTTCTTTTATCAATTTTGATAGTATTTTTCCTTAAATTATATCATTTGTTTCTTACAAATAGGTCAAGAAGTAGTATTTCAGAGCTATAACTACTTTTGACATACCAGACTCTTGAACAACAAAATTCGAACGCATCCTGACCATCTACAGAAGAAGAAACTCGTCGTATTCACGGGGCCTTGATCGAGTTGAACAGAGAATGTTGTAGGATCACTTGTACTTGGTAATGCTTTAAAATCTGCTTCACTTTCGTCCCTTCAGACACAATTAAGAATCGGTGATAGATAACAGATCATCGACTGTTTTTACTTGGAGTGAAAGCTTATGATTATATCCAGTAGACTTCGATCATAATCAGAATCATTGAGCAGTTTCCTCTGCATAATTGCTTCCCTGATCATGGTTGCAGCAAAGTAATTGATTCACAGAACTAAAAAAAATCAGGATATACACATTACGAGCTGACACTAGAATTATTACAAGTGATGGTGTATACAGGAGCATTCCTTGATAAAGTTACATGAAATTGTTAACACCCATTTCTCTTTCTACAATTCATGCCTGAGCTCATGTACCGACCTTTTTTCTTGAACAATTTGAGCTCTAGCGTGAACAAATGGGTAAGAATCACCATGTCTTGTGCAGCTATAGTGTAAAGGGATGTGCTTGCAAGAGCAACAGAAATGAAGTAAATTATCATGATCATCAATTGCAGCAGATAATGTTAATATACAGTCAACATATGATTGCATTTGCACCAGAAATAAAAGAGAAATTATTTCAGTATATCCCAGAGGCATATTGCTGTACTCTTCTATTGCACCTTTGAAAGAGTTCGGCCAGATACACCGTGTAACAATTTGACAAACCCAAGAAAGCTCAGCTTCCCATCAGTGTGCCTTATCCAATCCACAAGTACAACATGAAGGGGGATAGAAGGGCCTAGTCCAAGTTCCTAAAACAACAGTTTGAAGAAGATAATATAGGTCAGCCATTTCTTTTTCTATTTTTTAATGAGCTTAGAAATAGCTGGAGCTATAACATGCTCTCAATAGTTTCTGGGATGGTGGTGAAACAGGTAACAACACAACGATTCAATTGTAAGATTAGATATCCATTACAAAAGATTTAATGTGACTGAAGTAGTGTCTTGAACTTACCGAGGCAAGTTCTTCAATGACAATAGCTCTGTTTCCATCTTTCTCAAAGATTTCATATGCACAGCGTGCATGTTGCTCCCAACGATCAAGTGCTTCAAGCTGATGCACACTTAATGCAGCCGCACAAAATTCTTCAAAACCCATTCTTCTGTATTGTAATGGATTTAGCTGTAACAAAAAGAATATTCATGGATAAGACTCAGTAACCAGTCATAAATATACTCCATCTACACATATAGAACAAGGCATTACCGAGGCAATAAAATCAGAAATGTGGGACTCTTTCATGGCATCTGTTGCATGTTTTATCAGCGCCTGCCCAGACAAATATATGAATGAGAAACTCTCGGAATTCAACAATACATCATGTCTTAAGTGCTGATGTGACAGTGGATTATCCACTCACCATCTTGATGTTTTCTAATGTTACACTACCATTTTTGCTTGGCTCCAGCAGAGCAAATTGCTCCCTCAGATAATAGAGCTCATCAGCAGTCAATGTCTTTGACAGTGCCTGGCAGAGAGGTCAATGTAAGACATCTAGTAAGATTAAATGTGACGAACGCTTATAAATATCAACAAGGTCCATAAATAATACAATGCAACAGGAAAGTTAAAAACTAAGATAATACTCCCCTTGAACCTTAATATATGACATATTTACCTAATTTGATTAGATTAAGGAAGTTAGTTTATATGCCATGTATTTTTTAAAACACTCTACTTATCTTCCTTAATTACTCAATTTCCTCTCCTCATTAATCATCATTGAGGGAGTATCAATAGGGGTAGATTAAGAAAATATTGACAAATATAAAAACTAAGTCTTATATTTAGGACCGAAATCAACTTTTCAAATATGTGTTATATTAAGGATGGGAGGGAGTACAAGTTTTCCCCAAACGTATGTTGTTATATGTTGTTAGCCGAGAGAGAAGAAAATCCCAAGTTTATTGGAGAAAAATGAATATAACGTGAGGTCACTTTGTAGACTACGAATTCCATGTTGAAAGCTATAGACTCATATTCAAACATTAGATTGCTATAAAGAAGAAATATTTGATTTAAACAGGAATCAGTCTAAAAATAAAAAATAAGTTCTGTTTCTCGTGCAGTATTATAATACACACACCCTTAAAGAGGCCTTGCGCAAGGATGACGATCGCATATAAGCCTTCATGAGCTTAAATATTAAAATATCAAGAGGAACTTTTACATTGTTGAAGTTCCTAATCCAAGGATGACCTGCAAGTACAAGAATGTCACTGAATTAAAAAAATGATCTTACTGGAAGCCTAGAAACTTATTTGATATTAGAAAAGTCAGAAAACTCACTTAGAGCCTGAGCAGCTGATATTCTCTTCCTTGGGTCCTTATTCAACAGGCGCTTAACAAAATCTTTTCCTTCTGAAGATAAGGATGGCCAAGGAGGTTCGTCAAAGCTTGGATCAGCTTTTAGAACAGCCCTGAATATACCAGACTCAGTTCGGGCCCAAAATGGACGACTACCACATAAGAGAATATATGCTATCACGCCTATACTCCACACGTCAGCTTCTGTACTATAAGATCTATGCAGAACTTCAGGGGCCACATAGTATGCACTGCCCACGATATCGTTGAGCCTTTCATCTGAAAGCCATGGAGAAGAATCAAGCAAACACCGCAAATTCTCAAGGGTGAGAAGAAACTATCAAGTAGGACCTGACAAAGGCAAACCTGGTTTGACAAAGTCTGATAACCCAAAGTCAATAGCTTTTAATTCAGCGTTCTCATCCTTTGAAACATACAAAAAATTCTGAGAAGTAAAACAACAAGATGGTTACATAATGATCTAAAAATCCACATTGAAATGCCAATATTCAGTAAACCATTTTACTCATCAAATATTATGTTTATGTGTGTCTTGTACAAGTAACAGCTGTATTTTCATCAAAGCAATTTTTATGCATTATATTTTTGTCATTTTCTTGGAAACGTTTGATTGCGACATGTTCATGAAACTGTGACTAAATGATATTTGCAAAATTCTGTTTACTTGAATGGTTACTGCACATTTAGGTGGCATCTGAAAATTCCAAAATCCAGTCTGCTATGACTCATTGGGTATTCTTGCAGCAAAGCAGATATGGCTTTTGTATCTCCATCCAACGACCAACGTACACTGATGCTTCAATTACACAAAAGAAAGGAAGATGTATATGCTCACCTCCGGCTTAAGATCCCTGTGCACCACACCCTGAAGATGACAGAACGCAACAACATTCAGTATTTGTGTAATAACAACTTTTGCGTCATCTTCTGAGTATTTCCCTCCTCTACAGAAAGATTAAACCATGTCAGTTAGGGAAAAGGTTCATCCTCAAACAAAAGTTTTATAACAAAAATTAGAGCTGATGTAATAAGAGATAAGAATCACCTTGAAAGTATTCTATCCAACAGCTCGCCTCCTTCACATAACCTAAAATGCCAAAAGCACCCAGTACATACCCAAAACTTAGAAAACTCTTGAGCAAACTCCAGAGTGAATTCAGGTAGATAGTACATTCAAAATTACCATAGGAGAAACTAAGAATGAAGACTATTGGGTTGTATTTGATAAAATACAGATAGATAATTGGTATCCCATCAAAAAGTCCTTTTTTTTTTTGGGGGGGGGGGGGGGCTTCACTTAAATACCAGCAATGCCGCTACTATGAAGGACTGAAAATGCACCAAACTTACTCCATTACAATGTAGACATTATCTTGATCTTCAAAAGCATCATAGAATTGCGCCAGATTTTTGTGTCCAGTCAAGGCTCGTAATATTTTCACCTCCCTTCTAACATCTTCAACTGCAATTGCTGTGGTCATCTGGCAACCAAAAAAAGGGTAACATCACAAGCGAGTTATAATGCTAGTCACACCATATATGATTTAAACATCATGCTTTGTTGGAAAGCGATATAAAGAAGTGCCAGAAAAAAAACAGTGTTATGCATGAATACACAAATTCAAGTTAGCCCGTAACATAGGAATATAATTTAGCATTCATTTTTGTTTTATATTTACACTTAAAATATATTAATAAATTTATTCATCCCTATAGTTTCTACCCAGTTGCAACTTAGTTCCAATCACTTGAAAGTTTGTAATCAACTTGAGATTTGAATATACAGAATCATTACACTCTGGACAGATTTGTCAGAGACTGCCATTGCAGAGACTCAGCAACAAAGCTTCAAAGTATAATGACATATTAGAAATTGATAGAGCTAAAAGAACTGGCTGAGTAATCCCACCCAACGAATAAAGCTAATCACCATCTCCGCAATCCAATCAAGTTTCGTTAAAGTAAGTTTTTTATCATGAAAACTTAGACGGTTTGACCATTTCCACATTAACTAAAGCAGAAGAATCTTCAACAGTAACCTCTTAAAGAAAGGACTTCAAAAGCTCAAGCTTTATCCACAAAGTACCCCACCAATTCGGAGACCAGTACCGTTTGAACAAAAATCACTCATAGTCCTCAATATAATTTTCAGCGAGAGTGAGACACAGAAAGAATTCAAAGAGCTATTATATAAGGGAGGAGAAGGGTATGGTTGACCTTAGCTTTAGGAATGACCTTCACGGCCACTTGCTGACCCTTACGTTCACCCTTCTTGAACCTAGCAGAGCATGTAAAACCAAAATGTCCTCTTCCTATTTCTTCCCCAACCTCCAATCTACTCGTGAATTCCTTCGAAAACCCAAACCTCTTGTCCAAATCTCTGGGTTCTTCTTCCTCCCCTTCTTCGGGGATAGCTTTCGCAGCCTTCCTCCCCTGCCTCCTTGCCAGCACAGCCTTTATGTGCTTGGCCGGCGACGGCGGAGGAAGAGGCCGCCGGAAGAACCTCCTTGGCGTCGAACTCGCGCTCTTGCTCCCTCCCGGCGTCGACGCCGGAGAATTCTTGAGAAAATGAGCTGGACTGGGGCTGTAGAAGGGGAACAACGGAGACTTCTTACCGGCAGTGACGTCATCTTCCCGGTGGTAGTTGTTGGTGATGGGAGAAAGCGGGGATTTCGGGATTTGAGAAGAAGAAGAATCTTCATACCGATTCTCATGATCTTCTTCTTCTTCTGTTGGCTTACCCGCGTATGGATTCGGTTGCGATTGCTTAGAGACACAAACTCCCATGTTTGGGTTCGATCAAGCAAGCTAGGTCACAATATCAATGATAATTCACTCTATGGCATCGTGTATACACTCCAGAATTCAGTATGAGAATCATTCCGTGGCTTCATTCGCTGAAGATTCAGACAACGAAAGAGAGGCATAGAGCGAGAAAGAAGAGAGGGAAGAAGAAAAGTAAGAGTTGAAGACTGAAAACCGAGTATTAAATGCAGCATGAGATGAGATGAGTCGAGGGAGAGAAGATGGGCTTAATGGAGAAGATGAAGGTGGGGACAATCCAAGTGGCCACGTGGCATGAACAGGATTCTTGAATTCCAACTGTTCATGGAATTTAGTGAGAAGTGAGATGAAGAGAAAAAAGGATAGGGGAGAGAGAGAAATTCAGAAATGCGGGAGGTTGGAAAGGGACAAGAAGAAGAAGGTGAAGGAAGAAAATGGGAAAAAGTTGGCGAAGTAGGATTGTTGTATTGGTTGACATCATTCGTGGTTTCTCTTCCCTCGTTAACTGGTCACCAACAAGGCAACAACGCGCAACTCCATCACCAAAACTTTTTACATCATGCAAATATATGTTTTCTTAATATAAGGTTTCGTTCGTAATACAATTAATCATTAATCATGCAAAATACAATGCCAAGTCTGAGTGAATTGGCTATGTTTGGTAATTAGCTGATCAGCTGCTAGCAGGGGAGGAGGAACAAGAGAAAATAATGTTAATTCATGATAGTGAGCACCATAATAATAAAAAAAGGGGCCGGGGAAGCTAACAAAAACAAAGTGGTCAGCTCTGTGATCCAAGACGCAGGTATCAGTGCATGCTTGAGAGATTGTCAGGAAGGTTCATTAATCAGTTGGAATAAAGTACTCTATCTATATGTTTGAAATAGTTTTGGGAAATGAAAGTATATTATGTTTTCGGCTTTTCTTCTGAATTTAATTTCCTGAAACTTAATGCTTGAAATATAAAACATCTAAATAAGTTTGTGCTAAACTGACTTTTAAATCTAAATCTAAATAATATTATACTACTTGACTTTTTTCCAATGTCAAAAGTCAGTTGGGATAAAAATTACTTTTGAAAACATCAATCAAAACGCATTCTAAGATTGGCTGTTAGTATTTTTTTTTCATGGGCTTATTTAAGGATATACTCCATCTAGTTTTTATTATAAGACACCAATTATCATTTCTCACAAATTAAGAAATAAAAGTTAAGTCATTAAATTGGTTCAGAAATAATAAATATTTCCAATTTTACCCCTATTTTAATGATATAAATTTAAAGAGTTAATTAAAAATAATGATATAATTAGAAAATAGTAATAAATGAGTTGGTGCCTTATAATAAGAACCAAAATATTTTGGTAGTTAATGCCTTATAATAAGGACTAGAGGGAGTATCATTCTGGTCTTATTTATAAGTCTATTTTGACCAAAAAATATTTGGTCCTATTTATAAGTCTAGTTTCATATAATAAATGAAATTGTGACAATTTTACCCATATTAATTGTATCCATAAAGATAAAGAGAAAAAAAAGAATTGAAAAATACTCAATCATAAATAAGGGTAAAGTTGTCAATTTACACCCATAATCATTAAGTTAACTACTTCTCATTGATACGTGAGATTTGATTAAAATGGATTTATAAATAGAACTATAGTGGTATTACATGTTTTATAGTATAATATGTTTTGTTTAAAACACTTGGATATTTGAGGATAAATTAAAAGATTTATAATTAGATGAAAGTGGATATAAATTTGAGTATGGATGACAAGGACATTGTATATATTGATATTCACAAGGCATGGAGGTTAAATTCCCAACCCAAACACAGCCCTAACCCCATTGGAAGCCCCATGTGCAGGCCTAAATTATCCCAAACACTACGCCAAGTATAACTCACAAGCAACCCGTGTATCTCATCTCTAAATATTTCATACTTTCCTCCCTTCTGCAAACTATCTTTTTTATATGTAATTCATCTTCTTATGTGTAAACTAACTTTTATTTGTGTAATATATCTTTTTTTATGTACAATGTATCTTTCTTTTATGTAATTCATTTTCCCTTATATGCAATTCATCTCCCCCAAAAAATCTAAAATTTTCAATTTATTGATCTACATTTCATTTTTGCCCCCCTCTTTCTTCAAGTTTGTGGCATTTATATTTTTATGACCAATGAATGGCATACGTATGACCACCATTAACCACTCCACTCATCAACATTGGTGCCACCATATACCTCCTCGATCATCAATGTAGCTGCCGCCTCCATCTACTTCACTAATCTTTGTCTCTTCATCTTCTCCACTGCACCTCAAAATTAGACTCTTTGTTGACACTTACACCTCCTCCTTCATGATCTAGGTGCGCTTCAATCTTCTTCATCTTCCCCAAATACTCATCATTGTCTTTATGGAGGAAGTAAGACAATATCTTTGTTCGATGGTAGCTTTCTATAGATCTTCTTCTCATTACAAAAAAAACACGAAATTAATCATGGAATTACCCACGGAAAAAATTCCATCGGTAAATGGTAACTTGAGCCACCATTGAGCTAAAAGCCCTATAGACTACAAAAAAAACATGGAATCAGCCACGGAATTACTCACGGAAAAAATTCCATCGGTAATCACCCACGGAAAAACTCTTTCACCTCGTCAACTCGGACTCGGGAAAGCGGGTGAACTCGTATCCTCTTTTTTTAAGGTAACCATCCAGTCTTGGAAGGAGTCCATGGAGTACGTTTTCCTGTCTTTGAAATCGTGGAGCGAGGGCCTCTTCTTTCAGGTGTCGTTACCCGATTCGATGTTGGAGCTGCGGAGCTTCCTTACCTTACCAATAAAGCCTGAGATTAGAGTCGGAATCAGTGAAGGAGGGGAAGTGAAGGGCTAACGGACTGAGGCATTGGGAGAGTACGAACCCTTCTTCAGACCCCTCTAAATCTGATTACTCACCTAGTAAAACCTGCTCTCTTATAGACAATTTATTCTTTTTCATATTTCATAAACCGACTCTCCGAGTCAGCACAGTTATCAGAAGAAAGGCAATAGACTGGATGAGTGAAAACCTGTCACATTCTTAAATTCCGTGGGTGATTACCAATGGAATTTTTTCCGTAGGTAATTCCGTGGCTGATTCCATGTTTTTTTTGTAGTCTATAGGGCTTTTAGCTCAATGGTGGCTCAGGTTACCATGGGCATTCAATAGATTCAAGACATGATATGGTTTTTTTTTTTTTTTTTTTAGTTTCATTGGTTATATGCGTTTGATGATATTATTAAGATTCATTATTTCTAAATTTAATTGCTTGAAGATGATGATTTGCTTTCATGGTTATTCAAACTAATTTTCATTGAAGATTCTTTGATGAAATTAGTACTGGTGGAGGAGAATTGTTTTATGATGAATGTTTGGTTTCTAAAGAGAGGGAATATTTTCCTTCAGATCGAGTAATTTTGTTTTTCTCTTATAATAATTTCCGTTCAAAGACCTCACACTTTTACATGGTCTCAAGTCCCATCTCACAAAGAAGTTTTCATCTAGGGATTTATGAGCAATTTTTTCTAAAATAAATACTATTTTAATTAATATTTATTAGAAAAAGAAGAAGAAGCAGCTAATTAAGAAAGCAGGTTGTCACAGGTGGCAAGTCACAAGCCAAGTGTGAATGGTGCGATAACTTAACTTCCACGTTCAACCCGATATTCCCCGGGACAAAAAGATATGCCACCTTCTATACTTAAAATAGGATTGATGAGTTCACTAATTTGAAAAGATTAAATAAGTTAAGTAAATTTTTTAAAGTATTTATACTTTATCATTTTTGTTTAAACTACTCTCACTTATAAGTTTATATATATATATAAAATTTCAGAGAGATTATCTAACATATGTCATAATTAAGTGATTTATTTAATTTTCTCATTCTCTTCAAATTAGTCAATTATATTTTATATTAAGAACCAGAGGTAATATATCTGACATAAATATGAATCACCTTCAACTATTTTACCAGAACTAAGGAACAAGAGTTAAATGCTTAAATATATCTTAAATATTTTTTTTCAAATATACTATTACTAAAGAGGATTTTATATGAGTAAAGATAAAGCTCATTTAAGTATTAATTGCAATGACCAAATTAATAAATAAACCTTACTTATTTTTTGAGTGACATATATTATAGGCTAATAAAACTCTTCTAGAAAGTGTTTTATATCTAGAGAGTAGATAGATTACATATTCTCTCTAGTCCAAAATATAAGCAACCTTAGCCATGAAACAAGTAGCTGGTAAATTAAATTATAAGTTACCCTCTAAGTCTATAACTACATCATCGAACTAAGATGGGCTATTAATGCATTAACTTTGAAATTAAAAAGATTTTTTCAACTTTACGCATATTTAAGAATAATATATAAAAATATATATATTAGTCTTCAAGTTTTCTCTTAGTAAATTGTAATATGGGTAATATTGAGAAAAAGTTCATTAATAACCCACCAAATGACTTATAGAACTTCATGTATTATGTATTACCTAATTGGGGAATTGATCTTAATCCTAAATGTAATACAGATTTTCTGTATTTATTAATATTCTCTTAGTTTACTTATATATATATATATATATATATATATATATATATATATATATATATATATATATATATAATTTGATTATTATTGAGAGAGAGCATATATATATATATATATATATATATATATATATATATATATATATGCTCTCTCTCAATAATAATCAAATAATAATAAATAAATAAAAAGATGAAGGGAATTAATGAATATGATTTAGGTGTTTTAAAAAATGTATATCATATGAACTAACTTAACTACATTAATCTAATTAAATTATATAAATAAGCTTTACATTAAGGATTAAAGACTCGAGAGAATATTACAAACCAAAAAAGTTTCCTGAAATGCACCTTGTATATTTGGGCTAAAGGGAGGGTGTATGTGTGTATGCATGCATTGGCATTTTTTAAATTATGACAGTACGAGATTTTAGTTTCCCGAAGGAGAAATATATGTGTGTGTGTGTGTGTTTTTGGGGGGGGGGGGGGGGGTTAAATTCATGTAGGAACGGCGAGGGACGGTTACAATATTATTATTTCAGACATGGGATGACTTTGAGATACAGAATATAGATGGAGAGTATCGACATATAGAAAAAGAGGTATTGGTACGTACGTTGGTACAACAACAACAATAATAATTGGAGATGGATCCTTAATCATTTATCGGATTGGTTATCTTTTTGCTAATCATCAAGTGTTGGGGGACATGGATCCGTGGATTTGTTCAATGACACGTACCGCTATGCTCCTGCCTCACCCACAATTTAACCTTTTTGCATGCAGGGGGACCATTATGCCCAAGTTTTCATATATAAGCTCTATGGTTTGGATCTGTATGATTATTTAATGTATTTTCTTGATTTTCACCCCCAACTCACTATGTCTCTCTCATATATTATTTTCACTTGATCTCTTCCATCTCCTTCTCAATTGATTCTCTCTCATATTCATCCTCCCTATTGAAAAAAAAAAAAAAGTATTTTACACTAGTACAAAAAAATTTTTTTAGACCGGACGAAAAACGCTTCGTAAGATCAGATCTGGAACCGGTCTGGATACAAATGGTCTTAAAAGTGTGTTATTTCTAAGACCGGATGAGCGACCGGTTTTATACAATTATTTTTAGACCGGACTTTTAAAATATGAAGTCTTAAAAGTCAGACTTCTAAAACTAGATTTTTAAAATATAAAGTCTTAAAAGTAATACTTTTTAGACTTGACTTTTTAAACATCCGGTCTTAAAAATAAATTAGAAAAAAAAAAATCTCCCCCTTCACTGCAAAACCACAACCACCGGATCAAATCGAACAATACAATCTCGTTGTTACAAAAATCGTGGATGGTAAATCTTAGCAGCACTTAAATCAAAGATCAAAGCATTGAACTGCGACTTGCCTTCATAATTAAATATTAAAAAGAAGCCACGTCTAAGAGAGTAGTATTTCACAAATTCCTCCAAACCCATGAAAAAATAAACTTCATTTTCAGATTTCTTAAGTTCCATCTTCCACACAAGATTATTTGGAACACCAATTGTAGCTTCACTAGCACACAGTTCATTTTCAAATCTTCTCAAGAACACCTTTGGAATTCTTTGTAAGTTCAGCGATATCGTGGCTCCAACTTTATCAAATCAACTAAGGGAACATAACGAAACAGTCTTTAAACACAAATGAAAAACACATCACATAATATAAAGATAACTTATTTTAGATACTAAGAGTTTTAAGCGAAAAAAAAAAAGCATAGAGTTTATCATATTTTTGGCATGAAGACTCCGAGAAGTACGATCTTCATGACGACACTGTGGCTTTGAGTTTTCTGTTGCAGCAATTCAAAATAGAGGCGACCATGCTTTTCAGACACATATTACAGTCAAATACCGAAAGAAGAACTCTGGTATGAATTGGGAGAGGTCGGAAAAGGTTGAAAATTTAAGAGGAAAACTCAATTTTTGTTGAGTGCGCTTCTTGTAGACCGGTTCTTTGTAAAATCCGGTCTTAAAAGTAATACATTTTAGACTGGTTCTTTATAACATCCGGTCTTAAAGATGATAGAGATTTTTTTTATTTTTTATTTTTTAATATTTTTAACTTTTTAGACCGGTTCTTTATAATATCCGGTCTTAAAAGTAATAGACATTCTTTATTTCTAAATTTTTAGATTGATTTTTTATAACATCCAGTCTTAAAAGTAATAGTCATTTTTTATTTTTAAATATTTAGATTGATTTTTTATAATATCCAGTCTTAAAAATTAATAGACATTATTTATTTATTTTTATTTTTAACTTTTTAGACCGATTCTTTATAATATCCGGTTTTGAAAAGTAATGGAAATTTTTTATTTTTTATTTTTATTTTTGATGTTTTAGACTGGTTCTTTATAATATCTGGTCTTAAAAGTAATAAAAAAATTTATTTTTTTTTAATTTTTAACTTTTTAGACCGACTCTTTATAATATTTGGTCTTAAAAATAAAACAAATTTTTTATTTGTTTTATTTTTAAATTTTGAGACCATTTTTGTATAATATCTAGTCTTAAAAGTAATAACCATTTTTTATTTTAAACTTTTTAAACCAACTCTTTATAATATCCGGTTTTGAAATGTAATAGATTTTTTTTTTTGGATGTTTTAGAACGAATCTTTAAAATATCTGGTTTTAAAAGTAATAAACATTTTTTATTTTATTTTTTAACTTTTTAAACCGGTTCTTTATAACATTTGGTTTTAAAAATAATAGACTTTTTTTAAAAAATTATTCTTAACTTTTTAGACTAGTTGTTTGAGAAAGATGTTTAAATAATATCTTTTTGACCTCATATTAAAGGAACCAGTCTAAATTTTTTTTTTATATTTACAAAACTGTCATTGGTCACATTTTTAAGACTGGGGCGTCATTACTTTGATCTAAACAAGGTGGTCTTAGAGCGCTTTTTGCACTAGTGTTAGAAAAATAATTTACATATGTACATATTTATTGTTTTTAACCGACTTTTCGATATGTATAATTTAATTATTTAAAACTCATATTTTGAACCATAGCTAGCTAGCATTTAATTTACTCTTTCTATTTTAAATATACACCTTATTAGTTGATATATTGCTTTGGCTTAATTTTAAGTAAAAGACTCTAAACCCCTTTATCTTAAATTTATAATTTTTTCCTATCTGACCTTGTTATTGGACATGTGAAAAGGGAATTTCAATCAATGAGATATTTTCCCATACAAATTATTGAATAAATTTTTTTTAGAAAAATCAAAACTGATTTTTTTACAAATAATTATCTTAATTAATTTTAGTAATATATTTAAATTACTTATCTAGCTTTGTATATTTATAATCTTTTGAAATATTACATATTTCTCTCGCACTCTCAAAATTCATATAAACTTTTTCTTTTGGAATAAAAGGGTGCGTGAAACGTGCAAGGATTAGCTAACTAAAAGAAGCTTATGCTTGAAATTTTTAAAGAAAGTAGCAATATTTCATGGTGATAACTTCAACATCCATTTAATGACTTTAGTAAGTAAGAGCGGTTGACCTTGAATTTCTTGACATGAGATCAAAAAGTAACAATCCAGTTTTGCACATAAGGAGATAACCAGTTTGTTTGATGTGACCATTGACGAATGATCTTAAGTCCTCCATAGATCTTCAGTCTCCGTAGCAAAAGGAGGGGCATAATCTAATTTTTGTTTTTTTTTTAATAAAACCCAGCATCCAATTGCCTTTGCTAGCCCAAAGTAGTCCACCGCAAGTAACTTCACTATTCTAAAAAAACACAAAGCGATTCGTATTTAATCTCAACCAAATTTTCTTGAGGAAAATTTATATAAACTTTGTATTATATGTTTTTTAATAACTGCTCCTTTTCTTGTGTTCTATGTTGTTGGCTTGTTTTCTTCTCTTATCATTTTTAGTTGTAATTTGGCTCTTGTGGTTCTCTCTAATCTTGTAAAAGGGACCCAAAATTTATGAATCATTATACTTTTTAAATAAAATTGTTTTTTTTTAACCAACACGGGTTGAGTCTAATAGATAAATAGCTCCTTCCTAATAATGTAACGAACCAACATTCAAATCCTATTATGAAAGGTACCAATATTTAGTGTTTAACCGTGTCTTGAACAAATTGCTTTACTTACAAGAAATTGTTGATTTGTCAAAACCAATGCATATATCTTTCTCCTTTTAGATCTAAACCTTGCATTCCCCGTTTTCGTAAGTATATTTTCATATGCTCATTGCTTGTGATAGATGAGTACTTGTTGGAAGCTCTCTCATATGGAAGATTGGAAGCTTTGTGTTGGAACTATGTATTCAACTTTTTTAATTCTAAATATATGCACCGATTCTTTGTACGTTCAATCCAACTTTAAATGGCAAGAGAGATCTCCTCTCTACTTTCTCTTTAACCTTTCCTTCAATATATAATAGACATCGTCTAGAGATAAAGACCCCCGTTTTCGTCTATGATCAAAAGTTATTGACTAGCACAAGCTAGTTCTTAATTAAGCTATAGTCAATTTACAGCATTATGATTTAGAGTTAGTACTAAAAAAGTGTAAATATATTTAGTTTTGTACCATTCATTAAAAAGTTTAATATTATTAACATTTAAATAAACAAATATTTCTTGAAAATTCAGAAATTTAACTCAATTATTATTCATTTACACTAAATGGGGTGCAACTTCGAGTCTCCAGTAAAGTCAAATCTAAAATTATGTATGATTAAGTTTGACTCTTTTAATTTCATCAAAAGTTCCCCTTTCAAGGCCTAGAGTGAAGTTTAACTCTTTTATCGTTAGTGATTATCATTATTGATAATATTATGGTATAATTTTTTGAATATAATGAGTCAAACAAAAGAAATTAATCATAAAGTGTTGTGTGTGTATCTTGTATAGTTTTCTCAATGATACATAAGCTATTTTATCTAAGTATAATTCTTAATGAATCCAACATGTGTGAAAAAAGAAAATAAAATATACACTAGTTTTATTAGATACAAGACTACGGATTGATATAATTAATAATCATTTTGCAAGATAATTATGTGATGATCGATCAATATATATCGCATTCACGCATCTTGTATGGTAGCTGGCTAGATGCTGCTTTCAAAACAAAATAAAACGAAGAACTTGTGTATGTACCGATTATTAGAATAAAAACAAAATCTCTTAATGCTTGATTAGGTATACATAATCACAACCAATAAGGATATATACCCACCTCCCATACGTAATTGAAAATGACGCTTATCTAGGTGACGGTGACGCCCAATAGCCAAAATTAAGGTGAAATTACATTTGTATACCACTACAAATATTTAATATAAATAGGCACCTCATCATTCTTTGAATTTTACATTTACAACCAATAATATTGGCCTTTTCTTGAAAAATATATTTGTCGTGATGAATATGATATCCCTCCCCTACTCCATTGTTTTTGGGTGCACAAATTCAGATTTACAGGTTAATTTTCAGGGTGGATGACTAAAAATCCATACTAATTTTTTTTTAAGGTAAAAAACAAGTGCCACATCTAAGATTTACAACTACGACTCTTAATTATTAAGATTCATATGTCAATTTGAACTTTTGAAGGATGAGGGCAAAAATTCATTCTATTTTTTTTAAAATGAAAAACAAATTGAAAGTGTTCCATAAATGATTTTCAAACTGCCCAAACAATTGATATAAGTTTTTTTTTTTTAAAAAAAAAAAAACAATTGGCACCTCTTATATTCACAAGTCATTTCTAAGGAAGCGGGGGCTGAATTTTTTTTTTTTTAAAAATAAAATTACACGTATCACAAAAGAGATCCACAAGTGCTACCCTCGTTTCAAGTCAATTTTAAGAGGTAACGTTTGAAATTTACACAAGTTTTAAAAGCTGAACTAGATATCAAGCTAGAAAAGCTAGCGGGTTAGGTTTAGCCGTTTGGTAAAACTTATTAAATTAAACATAATATTATACTCCCCTTAATCTTATAAGAAAGAGAATTTTTTAAGAAATTATCTAAGTTCATTAACTCATCACTACCTCAATAAATAAGAAGAGAATGTGTATAAGAAAAATAAAGTGTTCAATAAATTAAAAAAAAGTAACCCATAAAATAAACACAATATATAAATCATAAACCAGGATAAAATATAAGTACAATTAAAAATTTATAACTAAAATCTTATATGTTTATAATAATTGTTGTCTTTGAAAATAATTACAATATTATAATGTAAATACTTTTTTATTGCCTTTATAATATAGTAAATATTTATTTATTTTTGTATCAATGGAAATAATTTAATCCCACAATTAATTTAATTTTCACCCATCAAAATTAACATCAAAATAAAAGGAGATATTTTTATGCATTAAATTTTAAGAACGAGATCGTGACATATCCAACTCCCAATCTCAATCAAGAGGCAATGTTTGAAATTTCACATAAATCTTATTTAAAAAACCAAAAAACAAAAATGAAATGGTACAACCAACTCACAATTGCCCGTCAATTATACCCAAGTCCATTTCAAGCGGGGATTTTGCAGCCACCCACCGTTAAAAAAGACTTGTGAATTTAAGAGTAGTAATTGTAAGGGTCGATTGTCAATTT
Organism: Acacia confusa; assembly: GCA_037074495.1. Lineage (NCBI taxonomy): Eukaryota > Viridiplantae > Streptophyta > Magnoliopsida > Fabales > Fabaceae > Acacia > Acacia confusa. The sequence goes on along the minus strand of CM073502.1, from coordinate 35,465,070 downwards.
GTCACAAGTCACCAAAGTCAATGGAGCAAGAGTGGGAGGACACATTTTGGTGATGATAAATTTTCTTGTTAAGTAACGTATGTATCATTTCTAGAGGTGAGAATAGGTCATACCTTTATAGCCAGTTTATAACTTGATCTGTTTAGGGTCTGATATAGTCTGACCTATTTGTTAAAAATGTCAGACCAAGATCTATTGAAAGGCCTAAATATATAAATAGGTTATGCATTTTTTGTTAAGGCCTAGTCTGTAAGCCTTTAAGTCTGGTTTGTTTACACATTAAATAAATATAATTATATTTTTATCATATAAATAACACAATATTTAATTTTTTTCATTTTTATATTCTAATTTCAAGTATAATTAGCTTAATTATAGTGCTAAACCTATTCTTATATTAGTTAGCTATAACCTTTAAGGCCTGTAATATGACGCCTTTACAAAGATTTCAGGCTTAACCACGCCTTATAAAGGCTCAAACTGAGTCTAAAAAAAGCGTACATTCAGGCTCAAGCCTTTTACCCTCATTATAAACTTAAGCCTATTCAGCCAAAGTCTCACCTGACCTGACATATTTTCATCCCTACTCACTTACTTTTTTTATATTAAAAAAAGTAAATAAATTATTTTATAGCATTTATATTTATTTTTTTAAAAAATAATTTTTCTAACTTATAAACTTATATTAATATAACAATACATAACATATGTTATGCTTAAATATTTATTTAATTTTTTTAATTTCTCTAAAAAAAATTAACTAAGTTTTATGTCAAGGAGCGAGGGAGTATGTATAAAAACCTCAAATTTATGTTAAAGAGAGTAGCAATGATGATGGTTTTTTTTTTTTGGGGGGGGGGGGGGGGGGCGGGGAAGGGGTTCATGATTATTTGTGATGGAGAAGTGGTGATCGAAAACACATATATGTATACATCACTGCCTCCTCATATCATAATAAATAGTATTTTGTAAGTACTATTTCTCCACTTGCTCTTCTCTCTGTCCTTCTCTTCTTGCCTTTCATCAATCTGTCTTCTCCAGTCATTGTCTACACAGTCATATTTTAACTCATAATATGGCTTTGCCTTCCTTCACAATTATTAATTGTTTGTCTTCATTAAATATATATCAAGTTCCTAAACTATATCATTAATCTTTGTTAATGCTTTTTATGGACAAAATCTTTGTTAAGATTTGATTAGCTAGCTATAGCTGGCGTTTCACTTACAACAACAATATTGGCGAATATCACTATGAATTCATGTATATCTAGTTTGTTTTATTTTTCAGATAAACGACATTGTTGAATGGGAGAATACAAATTAGAAGAAGAAGCAAGGATATGATCATCCTTATTCGCTAGCTGCTTAAATTTTACTAACCATAGAACCTAGTTTGTATAATAAATTGTATTATAAATTAAGTCTTACATTTACGATAAGAGGAGTAATATATAGTTATTGTAAATTATTCTACTAAAAGAGAAAGGGTTAAAAAACAATATACATGTGGTTTTTCTCAAAAGTGTATCAACACAAAGTTTTTTTTTGGGTAAAAGTAACTACATGATTACAAAAGTGGAGCAAAAATATTCATTGACCGTTAATTTGACTTTTTTATATTTTTAAGGATAATATGGATGATAACTCAGCTAAATTTCATTTTAACTAACAGTAAAGAACTAGAAAAAAATTACAAAAATGACATAGATATTTTGAAAATTATAGTTCAACCCTTCTCTCTCCCAATCCCAATTTTGCCTATCAGGCCACCCATCTCCGCCTTCTTGCAACTGTTACCGCCTTTCTATAATTTTTAAAATTATTTGGGCTTTTTTCTATAACTTTTTTTTAGTTCTCCACTCTCAACTGAGATAAAATTTAGTTGAGTCATTATATATGTTAGCTTTTGAAAAAAATACAAAAAAGTCAAACTAACGATCAATTAATAGTCAATGGGTATTTTTTTGCTTCATTTTTGCGATCATATAGTCACTTTTGCACTCAAAAAAAATATTTGGTATTCGGTGCACTTTTGAAAAAACCACATGTATATTTTTATACTTTAACCCAAAGAGAAATTGTATTGAAAGGAGTACAAAATAGCCCTTAAGAAAAAAATTATGGGAAGCTAAAATGGTGAGGCTTTTTTCGTGAGGTGGAGGATAATTTGGCAGCGAGGTTGATATTAGCTGTAGACATGGCTGGTTGTCGTCTGAGGATTAGTATGAATTGATGCATCAGAAAAGGTGGTGTGAAACTTGAGCAAAAAAAAAAAAGGTAGTGTGAATGATAGGCCACCAAATAACGCTGTACTCACAAGTCCTATTGTAACCATCTATGTATTATAGGGGCTAGTGTGATAGATCACCAACTGGATGCTTTGTAAAGATTTTGATGATACCTTCAAATTATTATTGGAAAAAATCAAATTAAACTACGTTGAGAGGAAGCAAGAGATCAGATCATAATAATGAACGATTCTTTGGCCTGTTTGTATCAACCGAAAACAAAACTTCAAATTAGTGCTTGCCTTCACTTTATATGATTGGCGTCTTCCCTACACAGTACACTTGATTTGATATAGAAAACTTAGACTTTTATATTTCTGTCATGTGTTATCAGATTGAACAAGGGATTCTCCCACGTGCAATGGTACGAGACGGTGTTTATTGTTCATATAATATTTAAAATATAAGTTTTCTAATTAAAAATGAATAAAATGATTTTAATTTAAGGATTTTACTAATCATCATTGAGATTTGTTTCTTGATATACTACGTTCATCTATTGAAGACATTAAAAATAAATGATAAACATGATATATGAAAACAAAAATTAAAGTTGTTTTAAAATTAGAAAATAACCAAAAAGTAGAATACCTTCGTTTGAAGACCAAAAACAACGTTTATTATCATAATGATCTATGAATGTTCTTCAATCTCCCTTTCCTATAGAACAATTACGCACGACTGAATCAGTATGACATTTACGTACTTGTTGTGGATGTCTGGTGTATGTCAGCGTATCAAAACCCTCAATTGAATATTGACCAGATCGCTACAATTCTGTTTGGTGTTTCATTCATTGTATCATACATGTGTAGTTGGGAGTACACTTGAGCACATCCTTCTAGCAACGATAAGGGCCAATGTGATTAATTGAGTGGTCAATCTTCCCTCATGGACGTGAAATAGAACATGATGCCATATGCTCTTAGACAAGTTCTTTTTTGTTTGCATATATATCATCCTAGTCAAATTATTAGAGTTTGCTTAGTTCTTCACTTTGTGGCTTGAAAAATGGCACAATACTCTTTCTAGGACAGTTGTAGATTAAGAACCGAAGGTATATTCGACCAAAAAAAAAAAAAGAACCGAAGGTATTCAGAAGCATATGACAAGCTTCTCGTTGTACAAAAACAGTACGTCATAAGATTAGCATTCATAAATAAGGGAACCCATTTCGGTTGCATATCTTTTAGATAGGTAATGAGAGCTCGTCCGATTTAGGCCGTCCATATTAGATCTGGACGGTCCAAATTTTATTTTTTAAAATTAGTGATTTTTAAGTAAAAAAAATCATTTTTTGAAAAAATATTAGTTGAGAGATTATCTTTATTTTAGGTTTTCTATCCACTGAAATATTTTTTTTTAAAAAAATAAAATCTGGACTATCCAGATTCAATATGGACGACCCAGATTGAATGAGTTGGATAGGCACTGAATCTGATTCCCATAAATAGGGTCTCCTTCACTTGGATAGCCCGAATCAGAGTCCTCTAGTCCTTCACTTGATTTTTGTATGATTTATTTACTAGAATTTTGGAGATGGTGCAAAAGTGGTTGATAGTCCAATGTAGTCACACTCATTTACAACCTTCAACGGCTGTTTGAAGTGGGTATGAGTTGAGCCCAAGTGCCATATTGGTTTGCCCTTGAAGTTGAAAGCGAGACTCTTCTTTAACATCAAGCTACCAACGTTTTTGTTCCATTTGTCTACAACTTGTCTTCAAGTTACACATCAGTTGTCATATTGTTCTGCAGAGTTTTTTTGAGGAATGTGTTATTTTTCCACCCGATTCTCATTTGGATCATATATATGGTCCATGCCAAGCACATCATTGCGCCACCCGAACGTGTTGACCTCTTTGCATTCCCAAGACGTAGACAATGAAGCAAAATTGATTAGAATCAACCTAAATATCGCATTTCTAATGCGTAGTGATTGAATGATGTGTTAAAATTACATTAATTCTTTTAATATGGCATACATTATTTCCTAAGTATAACCTCTCATAATGTTAATATATCGAATTATTTCATTTAACCGAGATTCTTCTTTCTTTTTATTTCAATTTTTAATGAAAATTGAATTTTGAAAGTATTAATACGAAATTTTTAAATATTATTTTATAAATAGTTAAAATATTCTAAATATCAATAAATATTAGTGAACCTTACAATTTATTAGAATATTTAGTTAAATATTTTTTTTGGATAAAATGAAATATGAATATGGGTTTAAAGGTACGTAGGTTGTTTTTTTAATATAAAATATGAGAAAGTGGTTATTTATATTCTTATTCTTTTTTTCCTTTTTAATTATATTCTTCTTACTTTTTATTCATTTGACTTATTACGATTGAAATTTGATTGTCATTAATTGTCAACTGTTAATTAGTATTTATTATTAATAATTATTAATGGTAAAGCATCCGCCAAAAGGAAGTGGAGATCTGGAACATTGCCGAACTTCTACCATTCCCTTTGCGTCTCCCAATTAAGTGGAATATCTACAAACTATTAATTTATTTTAATAATTAGCATAATTAATTACAAACTGTTAAACTAAACAATGTTAACCGGCATATTATTATCTGATGTGCTCAACAGTGGCGGTGTTAACTAAGCTGTTACTACGGCATTTCTCGTAATACAATAGATAGATAGATTTATTTCTGATTATATATTAATTAATCATCCCCTTTCTCTTCATTGTGTTTCAAGACTCAACCATGGTTATAGCTCTAAACCTATATAAAGTATATAGAATGTGCTGATCAAAGAGTATTCACTTGGGCTAAAGTATATTTTTTATTCTTAAAGTTTAGTTGAGGTTTTCTTTTAGCCCTTTAAATTTGTAAAGTATATTTTTAATCCTTAAAATTTAAAATCGTTAACATTACTAGCTCACAGAAAATATTGACTAAGCGATATTAAGTGGTGATTATACAATGCAAAGGGCTTTTACCTCTATCAACAAATGCATTTTTTAGTATTCGAACTTATGTTCTCTTCCTTATAAAGGTAAGGTCGTTTATCACCTCAACTATTAGCTTATTATTATATTTTCACTTCATTTTAATATATAGTTTCTTTTTTTTTCTTTTTTTTATTGGTTTCTTATAATTTCTTCAATTATAGGAATTTATCCCTATACAACTATACTCTTAATCTGTTAATTTGCAAAAGAAATAACGTTAAGTAGCTAATTATGTGACTCTCTCTTAACATATCTTGGATTAATTTTATCACAGGGGACTAAATAAAACTAAAATCAATAAAATTACATATTATATTATATATAGATGTAATCTATATATGTTTATCCATTACATTTCATGCAATACTGAAAAATATATCCAGTTAAAATCATGATGTTATCAAAATTCTAAAATTAAGAAATTCAACGGTATGTGGTTGACATAGATAGAGCTTTCCAAGTAGCTAGTGCATAACTAATTAAAATGTCATATATATGCAAGTCCAAATTTCTTATCAGCATTGCTCTGATTTGAAAATGTCATATCTCATTGTTTTTTAGTTTTCGCATCATCATACTGATCACAGCTATATATATATATATATATATATATATATATATATATATATATATATAAGTACTCACAATAAAATATGTTTGACATACAAAATGAAATGTTTATGTATAGAAGGTACATTTGTTAAGAAACAAGAGGCAAGCAAGCAAAGTCTTCCATTTATTCATGTTGTGTGTATATGTGTATAGTTCAACAATACTAACAGAGAGGTAAAAAACAAAAACTGAAACCTGCGTTCATTTGACACAAACCAGAAATTAAAGTGGTCCTTATTGAGAGAATTAAGCAGATAAAGAAGAAGATATAATATATAATAAAGGTCTGCATTTTTGTTGGAAATGATCAAGGCCAAGGGAAGAAGGAACGCAGCATGGGCATAACAGCGAACTTCATGCCACCATTAGAGCAGTGAAAGCCATTTTTCTCTCCACAAGCAAAGTAATAAGGCTGCCACCTCTTCAACACAATCTTGAATCCCTCTCCGACACCTTGTGTTGTGTTCCCCACCATCTTTGCCCTCTTCACATCACAATTCATGAAGCTCCGATAGTTGGAAAACAGGTAAACACTGTGTGCATGGGTAGTAGCATTTGGAGCATCATACTTGAACACTGAACTCATCAAACACATACAACATCTAAGTATACGTGTAGCTGATACATTATTAATTAAGCACAAACAGACATAAAGTCTTTGGTTTAAAATTTAGAAAGTTACTTTAAAGTATTTATATTTATCATTTTCATGTTAAACTAATTTGTCTGATTTATCTAATAATAGGCAACATCTGCGATGATTAAATTACTTATTCATCAACTTTCTTAATCTCTTTAAAAATAAAATTAATGAAGTCTTATATTAATAATAAGAGGTACTAAATATATATAAGTGGAGAGAGAGTAGGAGCTGACCAAGAGTATCGTTGAGGTAGAAAGGACCATTTTTTGTGGCCCAATCAGAGTAGTTGAAGCCGAAGTGCCAATTTTCTGTGCCACCCACAACAAATTTGTTGGGCTGTGGCTGAGTCTTGTTGGGTTTCTGGTGTGCATATCTGGACCACCAGTCGGTGTAGTTATAACCAGAGAACCAGTCCTTGTTGGCCAAACTCACTCCGAACATTGAAGCGATCAGAACAAGAACGGTTACTGAGTTTGTAAACTTGGAAGAGGCCATATTTGCTGCTATGAATTGATATTGTCTCTAAAAATTGATGCTTTAATGAGCACAAGCAAGAGGGTTGATTGTGAGGTGTGTGATTTTCTCGGAACATATATATAGGTGAAGATGGTGGGGGCAGGCATGATGATGTTTTGAATTTTGGTGGTTCAAATGGCCAAAATTGAAACTTGTTTTTTTTTTTACAAAAAAAAACTTTTTGTGTATAACGTTTGTGTGGGTGAGGGTAGTTATAACTTATAAGCTAACTAGGGTTTTGAAACTGAGATTTCACAAACGAAAGTGGGTATTTGCCTGACTCTGTGTGAACGACCAAGTCTCAAGAAACAGTTACATTTCAACTAGACCAAAAAGCACAGAAGCTGAATCACTATTATTAGTTATTCAAAGGATATTAAAAATATGAAAGGAAGTTTGTGATGTTGGCTATAGTATAGAAATGCAATAATGGTGGGTTGGTGGGTGGAAGAAGTAAAAATATACAATACTCGCCCCTTCCTATTTATATGTCATTTTTAGCATGTTTCACATAAATAAATAAAAACTATAAACCTCATTAAATATGACTTAAAATTTAACAACTTTGCAAATTTTAACCCTATTTAATAATATATATTCCATTATAATCTATGAAAAACAAAGTAAACGCAATAAATCATGAGTATAATGAGTATAATTATATATTCATATAAAAAATTTAATGATGTAACTTATAAAGAGAATCAAAATAAATCTTCCCTTTCTACGAATCACAGGAGTACCCTTCATAAATGCTTAAATATAGAAAGGAAAAGGTCAAGGTTGACCATATCTACAGATGATGCATGCATATATAAGGTTTGAAGTTTCGAAGAAATTAAAAGGAAGTTAATGTGTGTTGCAAATGTACCTGATTATTGATGGAAATTAAGGCAACTGGTGGGATGTGGATGGCAATTTTTGGGTGTCTTTGACTTATATTGGACTTTTCGTATCCTATTGAAACATCGTTTACATGATCCATCGACTTGTGCTTATGATCTGATGATATGATGACAGCTTAATGTCGTAAGACAATTTTTTTTTTTTTTTTTTACGAGAATTATGAGAGAATATTTTTCTTATCTAGGCATGAGTAGGCAATAAATGGTTCAAATAAAAGCATACTATTTCTTATAATAATGAACAAAATTAACCCCCTCCCTCTGGAGACATCCAATAAAAAGGGATGGAGGGAATATTATTTTTACTAAGATATTTTTGGATAGTCCTTCACTACTTTGTCTTGTTATGATAAAAATACTAGTATTTTACTTTTTTGTCGTAAAATTTTATGAAAATTAGAATGAAGAACCTAGAGCAAATAATATTGATTGGGAATGACCATAAAATATGTAATTATTTAGAATGATCAATTAACGAAATAAAAATTTTAAAAATACTCAATTACCTCTAATCAAACCTCCTATGTTTTCTTCCACTTTTTATGTTTAAAACTAATATGAATTTCATAGATATTTATAGGAAAAAAATAATACAAACATCTTTCAATTTTGTCAAAATTATAGTTTTATTTTTAAGATTAAAAAAAAATTTAATTGAAAATAAACGTTATATAACTTTAGGAAAACTTAAAAAAATTCATAATTTATTATAAATATTAAAGAAATGTTTTCTATATCTTTTTTTAAAAATTGGCAAGGTCATGTTTAGATCGAGAGCAGCCTTCCAGTGTTGATGACAAAAGATAAAAAATCGAACCCTTTTATTTAATCAAGGTTAATTTAGTATTTTTAAATATATATTTTGGTCATTGGTCCTTATAAATATTTACAATTTTTATAATCATTCCAAATAAATATTATTCTCTCTAGGTGCTTCTCTCTAATTTTCCCTTAAATTTTGCCAGATTAAGTACCATCTAATTTTTTATCCAACCACTAGTTAAGCTTTAAGATTCTATTTCCACTAATAACTTGCATTGTAACTCAACAATAATTGATGTTTAGTAGGCATGAGAATTTGGTAAATTATTAGTTATTAATCAAGATACTAAAAATACCATCCCCTCATTTCTATAAGTAATATGGTTTATCCTAATCTTGAAGTCTTTTAATGTAGTAGTATTCATATAATATAATTCATGATCTCCACTTAGACTAGTAAGCCAAAGAAGAAATAAAAGCCCTTTCTCCTATATTTCTTTTTCGGTCTTCGCTTCCCAAAATTAACATAACAAAGGGTCAGCCAGAGATATAAATTAATACAATTAATAAACTTATCAAAATCAGAGACATTACAATCTGTGGTCGACCAGATAAAATCACTACAAGAGATGTTTCCAAGAGGATGACAAAATATTTCTACAAGACTTAAAAGAGTTCTCTGTATAAAAACAAAGCAAAAATCGTTGGTTAAGAATCTTCATCATCATTTATAACAACCATTCCATTGTCTACTTTCAATCTTTTACATTTGTATTCGCTATGGTGATTAGCTTCACCCCCTCACTGTCAAGGAAACAAACAATCCAACAACAAAACAAAACATTTTAGCATCAAAAAATGAAACAAGAAGACTGGTATTATATCCAATAACAACAAGAATAAAACATATGCATACCAGAAACGTTATTGGAACATCTTGCTATATGCCTTTTTCTCCAGGTCACGCCTATCAGCAATCTGTTCAGAGTATAATCAGTTAGATAGATCATCAACAAGAGTTTTGAGTGTCTGAGAGCAATTTTGTTCAGATGGATATACTGGTGACTCACCTTCTTCCTGGCAGCAGAAAGTTCCTTTTTTATTCCAGCTGAAAATAGAATATCAAAGTTGCCTTTTAGTGACTTTGGATCACACAGCTCACAGAATTTAAGAATGAGGTCCAGTTTACTTTTCTTGTATTGAGTACTAAGTTTGAATCAGGAATCCCAAAGAGAATCCACCTTGTTGGTGAAACACAGGAGAGTTTATGACACAGTCTTGGAACTAAAATCATAGCTTACCGTCATTTGGCTCCAAGACCAATGCCTTCTTAAAGCTTTCAACTGCAGCATCAATGTCATTAAGTGCCATGTACGCCTGCTCGAATGGAAGCAATGCAATCATTATAAGACTTGAACATGAGACATCAGGAAGACCAGAAGGTACTCAACTTCTGAAAAATGGGATCAAATGTGAGTAAAGACTAGAAAGAAGCTCTCTCTCTCTCTCTCTCTCTGCGTAAGCACCTAATATCCTAGACAATCCCTCAGGGAATTACAAACCAGACTAATCAGGATCAGGCCATAATAGGACCAATATGGGCGGTGACCCTACCACATAAGCTGCTGGATTCCCAAAGGATCGAACCCATAACTTTGGTTAAACTAAAAGAACTCCTACCAGTTGATCCAAGCCCTCGGTGGTCAAAGAAGTTCTCGTTTTTGTATTTCATAATACCAGAAAGAATTTGGATCAAGAGTCAGTATTAAGTCCACCTGTCTATTTCTTTCAAAGTTCAAATTTTTTTAGGTAATAAAAGAAGGTTAATACATCTCTCCAACATCTGAAACTCTATTGAGCCCTCACTAAATTCTAGCACAAGGCTCTTCAATGGAGTTACGTGTACCTGTCCTTGACGGAACAAAGCCTTGACATTGTTGTCTCCATCGCGCATAGCAAATTCTGTATCTAGCAATGCTCCTTTCAGATCCCCCAATTTTAGTTTACAAGCCTAAAATGTAAAATACCAGAAACAGAATGTTAAAGTAAAAGAGAAGCACTATGGAGGGATCAAAATCAGTTATCATGTCAGATTAAGTGAACAGGAGCCAACAGAGAATTGGATAGATAATTGTAAGCTGCAAAATAAGTGTAATCTAAAACTGCATCTCACAGTGTAAAATAAAGTAGCTTTGGACTTACAGAGCTGTTTGTGAAAACCTGAGACTTTGTTTTTCTCAAACTTAAACTCAACTCTGAAAAGGCATAACACAAACACATCATCAAAACATATAAATCAGAATTTTGTATTTGCAGCACGGTTACTGTACAATCAAGCAAAACAATTATTAGTTATTACCAAAACTTAACATACCTTCATCAATCCCTTCCTTCTCCCAGCAAATATCCAGGTAACGTAAAGCCTTCCGGTACTTCCTAAGAGCCATTTTATAGTCTTGTTTCTGTCAGGAAAAAAAAATTAGAAAATAAGTATTTTACCAAGAAGCAAAAGACATACATAACCATCAGCACAGAACAACGATCAACAGGCCCCAAAAATATTGCATTTGCTTCTAGCTGCTTTGACAGGTACACCATTCTTCCAACAAATAAGGGAGATGAATGAACATAAGCATGTGAGATTGACTAAATAAAGCCATTATACCTTGTAGTACTCATTACCGAAAGCTTTAATGGAGTCTACAGCATTCATCCACCATTGAAGTTCACCAGGGCTCTCATTAAGATCAGCTGGCCAATCAGGATAAGTATCACCATCTTTGAAAAAGTTAGATATTCCATCGTCAGCTCCATGAGGGATTTCCCCACAGTCCACAATTTTAACAACTTGAGTGGGGCGGTCGTTGTCACCAGTTGTCACATGCTCAATTGAACGGACCACCCCCATTCCTTTGACTACCTTCCCAAATACAACATGCTTGCCATCAAGATGTGAAGTTCGGGTTGTGGTGATAAAGAACTGAGACCCATTTGTGTCAGGACCAGCATTGGCCATAGTTAGCATCCCTTTCCTTTCATGTTTCAACTCAAAATTCTCATCTTCAAACTTCAGCCCATAAATAGACTCTCCTCCAGCACCATCTCCGGCGGATATATCTCCTCCTTGGATCATAAAGCCTTTAATGACACGATGAAAGCAAGATCCCTTAAAAACACATCAGAATATCAATGTGAGTCCAACACTTGAGCTTTGAAAAATAGAATCAGGGCAGCAATTTTAAATTAACAACATTATGAGAAAAAGGAAGGGGGCAAAGGCATTGATTAAAAGAACAAACTTAGTATACATTGCATATAACAATCTAAAATATGGGACAATGAAAATATGAAATATTATGCCTCATGCTATATGCAAGATTTTGATCTTGCATCTACATAGGAGTTACCCTTAAGAGAGAGCAAAAATTTAAGAAATGTAAATCAGTTATCATACTATCCTAGTATACCCGTATAAAACTAATATGAGGCATGCTATATGAAGCACACATGAGCACCATAAGCCAATGGGCTAAAAATTGCCTCATTAGTTAGCACAAAGCAGAACCCACACAGTGGTACTGTACTACATCCAAAGACAGTTCTTCAATTCAATCTCAGCTTGTCATAAGTAATCATTGATGCACTGAATTAAGAACTGACGCTGTCCAATATAGCCATTTGTGTTGAAGTTTGATGATCATCATTAAAGAGAAAATAGATCCTATGGTCATTTTACCCAAAAAAAATAGAAGAAAACCTTTGTATATATAAGAATTTACTACCTTTATAGACCCCTTGACTAAAATAATGGATATAAAATTCCACTTTATTGATAACAGCCAAATGAAATTTGTAGAGAAACATAACCAATCAACCAAAAACAAAACATTCACAGTCAAAATGATAATGGGCATAACCGTCTTTTCCCAAATCATTGATCAAAAGCAATGAAAGGGTTTCATAATCTTTCCATTACTGCAGAGTCCGCAGTTTTTCCAGATACCAAATGCTCAAAAGGGGCTCCCCATTGGAGGAGTCACCCCATCTACTTAAAAAAACGAATAAGTAAAAAGCTCATAAACCAACGAGATGTCATTCATAAAGAAGTAAAGAACCATATGCCATAATCATTCCCCAAACATCCATCTTAAATCAGCAATAGAACAAAGAATTCCCAAATTTGGACAAGAATCACAGCAAGAACGCACCAAAAGAAATTGATAGTGCTCAGTCCAAAAATGGCATATCCGTCAATCGGTAAACCCGATACCACAAATGAATAATATAAGTCTATGAAACACAAAGAGGAGAAAAAAAAGACATATAAAAACAAACCTTGAAATGGAGGGGCACCCCAGTGTTGGGACCAATGCCCTTCTCACCGGTACAGAGAGCCCTGAAATTCTCAGCAGTTTTGGGAGCGACATCGTTGTAGAGCTCAACCACAATCCTTCCTTCAAGTTCATCTCCTATGCTAATGTCCAAGAAGCACCTTGGTCTCCCCATTTGTGTTGGGACTCTCAGTTTCAGTAAGCCAGAACAAGCAAAGACCAAGAGCGTTACGAGTAGAGAGAGTCTTTTGAGGGTTGAAAAAACAGGTATAAATATATAGAGTGAAAGTTCTAGACTCTTCTCCGAGCTCCTCTCGGATAGAGGGAAACAGACAGAGAGATAGGAATTTACATACGCGAAAATAAAATAATTAGGAAAGGCCTTTAAGGATCGGTCTCCTTCTTCTTCTTCTCTTTCTCTCTCTGTGATAAGTTATGGCGCCTTCACTTTCTGAATATACTGTTCACTTCATAGCCATTAGCCAATTTCAAGTTAAAAACGCTCCCAAGTTACCAACTTGGTGAAGCAAAAGGACGCCCAACACCAAGGACATCTCTTCTTTCTTCCTGTAAGAAAATGAATAACGAGCAAATAAAAAAATAATACTGGTAGTAATAATCTCTTTCTCAGTTTCTCGGGTTACCTGCAAGTTGCCTTCCCGGTTGTTGGATGACGGAAGAAAAAGAAAAAATTATGACTTTCATGTTTTATTTCATTTTTAACGTTTTTTTTATTCATTTTTTATAATTTTGTTATATACTCATAAAATACTACATTTAGTCTTAAATATATAGGATAACATTTATAGTATGTAATGTACACTATAAATTTCATCTTATATTTAAAATTAAAAAAAGTACAGATGTTACTTTTGATAATTTTTAGGTTGACGATGTGCATTTTTTTTTAACCGATGGCCCAAATTTACTAACTTCGATAATAACTAAATAAGAAAAATAAGTAAGAGAATAAGTATTGTATGAAAATTTTGTCTTCTTATCCTCTACCACCTTTATATCAGGGGGCAATAGTTGGTGAATGATAGTAAAATGTATTTTTCCTTATTATAGATGTTATTTTGAGTTATTAATACATTTCAGTTTTCGTTAAAAAAAAGTTAGAGGGAGAAAAATATAGAGACAAATTATTGAGTCATATATGTAACTTTAAGGGCCAAAGAAATAAATTTGAGTAAGCTCCCAGAAGCATGTTGATCCCTAATATTAGGAGACTATAATTTAACGTGGATCATGTTAACATTTGTATCACCTTTTGTTGTGTGATGAGATGGGGAGCTAGGAGACCAAACTATATGAAAAGGTATTAAATTGTTTTAGACCAGAGGGATAAAAAGAATAATTTTTTTTTTACAGATATTGATTCAAATATTCAATGTATATATATACTCCACTGGTCCTTAATATAAGGCATATATACTTAATTTTATTATATTAAAATTTTTAATTAAGTTTGTTGATATGATATGTATTTCTTAAAAAACGTCTATTAATCTTCCTTTATTCTTTTATTTCTTCTTCTCCTTGATTATTTGTTGAGTGAACGTCAACGAGGATAACTTAAGAAAAATTGATAAATATAAAAATTATATCTTATATTTATGATCAAAATCAACTCTTTAAGTATGCTTTCTATTAAAAACAAGGAACTAGTATATATGTGTAGAAAAAAATAATCACGCGGGATGCAAATGGATGAAGAGAGATTTGAAAAAGAACAGAAAAGAAGAATATATTTTTATTTATTATTATTATTTTTTTTTTGCTATAAAATTTTTAGGAAAGGGGTCAAACTCACCCACAGTCCAAGAACAGAGTGTTTGGAGCCCAGTCCACAAGGAATACTAGTTAGAGAATACACACGCCTCCACATCTGCCAGCGTTACCATTGCTTCCTAAACCCTTATGATACCTCCCCCAGTGCCTTGACTAACGTAGAGATCGAACCCTCTCCCTAAAAGTGAGGAAGACCGACCTCACGCCAGTTGAACTCAAGAACAAGGGGTAAGAATATATTTTTAGAAGGTTTATAAAAATGACACGTTTGAATGGGGCCTGAGTTGCTTGGCTATTTTTAAGAAGGTAACAACCTTCCAAGAAATGGATTCTTTCATCATCAGATGCCTCGTACGTCTCCTGAGCTTGAAATTCTCTTCTTGTTCTTCTTCTTTTTTACCATTTTCTATGGGTTTGTTCTTTAAAAATTACATTTGAGTTAGTATTTATATCAAAAGTTATAATATTAAAAGAGAATGCTGAAAAAATAGCATTTAAATTTTAAAATTTCAAATATGTGATTTCCTAATAAAATAAGTTATTTATTTTTGTTACCATTTTTATTAATCCTATTATTAGTACTACTGTTAACAAGATTTTAAAATTTAAATGATATTTTTGTGTTAATTTTTTTAATATTAATTTAGTTCATGCATTGGAGAATCAGACAATTATCAGAGAAAATGTAAGGCTTGAATCATCCCTCTTTCTTTGAATTACAGCTAGAGACTAGAGGGAACTATTCATTTGAGAAAGACACAAATGTAATTGTGTCATTTTCACGTGGAAATGATCGAAACGTGTTGGCTTTTATTTGTTTGTCCATGAAATTGTGGACGCTGCAGAAGAGGCATGATATGATGGTAAGACCCCACATACTTTATATTTGGTTTCTTGTATTAACTAATAATTTATATAAGTTAATAAAAATAGTTAAAATTAATAAAATTATTTTAAAATTTAAGTAATTTTTAATATTACATATACTAAGTGCACTAAACTCTACAATTATATTATCATTATTCTCACCCACTACTCCTATTAATTATGGACATATATGAAAAAAAAAAAACAATTAATGTTCTTTGAAAACAAGCAAATACTTTATAAAAAAGATCAAATACATTTATTAATTAGTGTCTTATAATAAGAATCAAATGAAGTACTTTATTAAATTAAGGAAAATCTTAAATTCTATGAACTTTATATTAAAATCTAACAATTTTTAAACTTTCCTTCTATTTAACATACACCATAACCTACAAGAACAAAGTCACATAATAATAAATAAAGGATAAAATTGTATATTCTTATAAAAAAAATTTAAAGATATGACTTATTAATAAGTAAAAAAAAAAAAATCTTCCTTCTGCCTTATAAATATTATTTAGAGGAGTATATCTACACACTAAGAGCGCAAAATGCCTTATAATTCAATGGCATAAGAGCTCTCCTCTAAATGAAAGGTTGAAGGTTTGATCTTTTCAGTAACTTTAAGTCATTACTACTTACCTCTTTAGTTAATATATATACATATAAGGTCTATTGTTGTAACATAATTCAATTTTACCCCCAAACAATTTTGAAATCTCACAGTAGTCTTTTGTAGTTAAAATGAAATTAACTTATACAATAGAAAGTTCTTATTCACCTTTATGCTTCAGAAAAGTTGTTGTTTGAGAAGAAGGGGGAAAAAACGAGGAAAACCTAGGTCTAATAGTCAGCATCTCACTTCCTCACACGAACTCACCCTCTCGAGTCCCTTCACCCGATGACATGTTTCATCATCACATGCCACTAGCGAGCCTCATCCCCAACCACAACCGCGTCAGAAAGGTAGATTGAAGCTTAGATCTCCTAGTTGCGGCCTCCTTCCTCTAATTTTTGTCGACTGTGATCTTCTCTTGCCTTTGGAGCCAGTTTTTCTTCCTCCACTCCAAATCTTTCTAGAGGCAGTGAGAGCTTTCTTCTTTGTTTTTGTGCCAGTTGTCCGTTTTTTCTTCCTTTTTTGTGAAGTTGGGTTTTAGTAGTGGTGTTTTATCAAGTAATAAATAAGATTTGTGAGATCTAAATATAACTCCGCTTGGTTGGAAGGTTGTTTGAATGTTAATATATCTAATCCTCTTCAGGTGGCTCGGATTTGCATTCTTTGGAAAATGGTTTTATCAATGGTCACTGCTGCCATATGCTTTACCTATCAAAGAACAATTGTTAGCCATAGGTATCATCAAGAGGTGTTCTTCGGTGTGTGGTTGACATCATCATATTTTTTTTTAATGGAAGAGCAGAAGTGTTCTTTAAGATATCATTGGTCTTCTTTTTGGGGATGAGTTTTTTATGTTCTTTACTCCAAGACGAGGCTACTATATGGCTGCTCTATTTGCAGTTGACACTTACAAGGAAGTGTGACATATAGGGTGGGTTTTATAACCAACATTTTCTTTCATATCACTCTTAATATTGGATGTATATGAGCCTGGTGTAGTCATTGATACTACTTCTATTTTAATTCTACAATTGATGATGATTTGTTTTTTCCCCTTTTATTTGATTTGTTTTGTTGTATTTACTTTGGCTGTGTAGTTTTCTATATTTGGTTAGTCCTACCTTTTGAACAACAACAAAAAGAAGAAGGAAAAAAGATAGAACAAATCACTCCAAAGGTGCTTCTTGCTCCAGCTATTTCTCCCTCCGCAACCCAAGAAGGAAAAATGAACAAAGTTGAGAAAAATTAATACAATAATGTTGAAACAATCATATCAGTCACCCAAAGTCCAGCTCATCTCAAACAACCATGCAATCTCTGGTCTCTCTCCTCTTGCTAAACGATCTCTCGTGCAACTCCGGCATACAGTTGACGGCGACAACATTCCTTTATCCAATTGTGTCTCTCTAATCTTCAATGAATCAGTCCGATGATAATGACTTTGAAGGTACCCTCTTTTGTCGGAACTCTCCTCTGTTTTCTCCGTTGATGAAGAAAAATGCTTCCCCAGCTCCTGTCCACGTTCCTCATTTCAGGCAGACGATCAGTGATGATTGAACAATGTCTCCGTAGCGCCTGCCTCCTCTTCCTATCGCGTTCTTCAGAATTAGGTTTTCAATTCCCCATTGCAACTCTTCAACCCCAAATCATGTCATTCCCTTTTCATTCAATTTTAGTTGTTCACTGGGAATTGAACCCACAAGTCAAATAAAGATATGAACAACAAAAATTAATTGGTTATACAAAAGGTATGATCATGAGCAAATTCTTTTTATAAGTGTATAACCACTGATAAGCAAGTGAAATAAACACACGAATAACACAAACTAATTGGTTGACCAAAAACATATACAATCATGAACAACAAATCTTATTTACAAGTGCCTAACTCCTTATGAGCAAGTGAAGAGCAAGTGAAATAGATATATAAACAACATAAATTAATTGATTACCAAAAAAAAATATATGATCATGAACAACTCTCATTTTTATATGCCCAGCTCCTCATAAACAAGTCAAATAAACATACCAATATTGCAAATTATTGGCCTATGCTATTCACAAATTCTATATATGACTTGTAAATAGTCATTCATATCAATTTATGCCAACCTTATTACTTACTATATCCGAATAATACTCTGGCCCATTTAGTTATTATCAGCACGCAGGTTCAATTAAATTTTTCAAAGAATGTGGGTGTGAGCAAGTGGAAGGATGATGAGTGACATAAATCGGAATCATTTGATAATATGTGTGTGTGTGTGTGTGTGATATTATTGTGATTCCACTTTTTGTAATTATCTCCATAAAAAATAAAAAATCATTTCCAAGCTCTTGCTGGATTCTTTGACATTTTTAGTGGCATAACCAAATAAAGTAGAAGTGCGTAAATTATTCATTTATCTTCTTTTGTTTTTCCATATCTTCACAGAGAAGATGCTATATTTGTGAGAGGGGACAAGCATATACCAGTGTTGTGTGTCTCCATCATAATTTTTACTCATCGCTGTTTAAAATGATTACACTTTAATTTCACCACTATACATGATTCATAACCTATCAGATCAGCGCTCTCTTGTGTATATCCTTTTTCTATTCTTTCGTTGAATTTTTGTAAAGAGTAGTGGCACAAGCTTTTATATACGTGAGCGTGAGGTTATCCGCACTCACATTAAAAAAAAAGGTCAATGTACCCCTTTCCAATTATATATTGGGTTTGTTTGGAATGAAGCTTTTTTGAGCTTTTTCAGTGGTAACTTTAGAAAAAAGTCACTTAACGTTGTCAGTTTATTTTAAGTTCGTTTGGGGTGAGTTTAAATTCACTTAACTTAAAACTCAAAAAGCCTGATAAGAAAAAAAAT
The DNA here is from genome assembly GCA_037074495.1 of Acacia confusa. NCBI lineage: Eukaryota > Viridiplantae > Streptophyta > Magnoliopsida > Fabales > Fabaceae > Acacia > Acacia confusa. The sequence continues at coordinate 35,445,893 of CM073502.1, read as the reverse complement.
CTCACTTCTAAGCTTTTTCTAAAAAGCTTTCAGTTTTTTGACATGGGCCCCGCTACTTTTACCACCATTAATCCAAAACACAAATCATTATCCATAACCTGACTTTTTTCCTATCAAGCTTTTTTTAAAGATATATTGCTTTTAAGCCACTATTTTACTACCAACCCAAATAGCCCTATTACATGCTCCATTTGATGGTTGATGCAAGTCAAATTTGATCGTTGCTCTAGATATAAAATCTTAATTCACTTTATTTCATAAATTTAAAATTAATTCTAAACATCCCTATTGTATGAGGCACGTGAAACAATATTTATAGAGTACACATTAAAATTAAATTCCATTTTTAATATGGAATTAAATATTTCAGAAAATTGTTATGGCAACATAAAGGTTAGAACATTTTTCCCTAGGCACATGTATCTTTTTTTTTTTTTTTTTGAGACAACCATGTTTGAGACACTGTCAGTCACTAAATGTGGACATTTTTCATAATAGAGATTCAAATTTTAATTCATTACGTTGTGAGGGATTAACTCATTCTGCTAGACCCAGCTTTCATTGATAAAAGATAGATTTTTTTGTAACAAAAAATACAATTATTTTATTTAAAAAAACAATAGACAATAATAATTCAAGAAGTGTGGACTCTTTATTAAAAAAAAATACAAAGATGGAAGTCGCTGCTATCCAAATTGAAGGGCCCAAATGAATTGGGCTGTAGGGATGCTTCTTTTGAATTGGATTAAGAGCAGATCCATAGTGTCTTTTTTATAAATAGGTATTTTACATAAAAAGTCAGTTTGTTAAAAAAAAACAAAAAAATTGTAGGGATCACTTTTGGAAGTTCCAAAAGCATTTATTCATATAAATTGAAATAAAAATTCTCTTACATACTTACTTCATACACTGTAAATCATGATTGAAAGTCTACTTTTAAAGGTTCCAATCACTATTCCAAATGACTACAGATCTGCTGAGACTTTGGAGGACAAACCCAAAATTATCAAATATATCATAAACCTAAATTACCATACATCGCAAAAAAATGAAACTAACAACAGCATAAAAGATAACTAGCTTGAAGATAGAAGAACCATGCGCGTCTACTGAATTCGAGCTCCCTGTTAGGTTCAAAAGGGAAAGGTTGAAGCGTTGGTTGAGTCCTCTCACTCTGACAGAATTCAGAAAGAAGAGTTCACATTTGGTTCTATTCTCTTATATGCTTTTTATATGCTAATCCCTCTATTAGAGGGATTAGCATATTTTTTTAATTTTTTTATATATTATATTTATTTATATTTAAATTATATGTTACTTTCCGAAATGTTTTTTGCACCCAATATCTTAAATTAATTAGTTTTCATGATACTGATGTTACAGATCAATATTACTGATACAAGACTGAAAACTAATTAATTTGAAATATTGGGTGCAAAAAACATTTCAGAAAGCAACATATAATTTGAATATAAATAAATACAATATATAAAAAAATAAAAAAAAAATATGCTAATCCCTCTAATAAAGAGATTAGCATATAGTAAGAAGCATCTAAGAGAATAGCACCAAATGTGTGGACTCGGAAAGAACCGAAATGAAATCCTTCGAAAGGGGCTCCTATAGGAGTTGAAATTTCACCAAAAGTGAAGAAACATGAAAAATGTAGAAGAGTAGATGAAGCACTAAGAAAGCTTTATTAAAAAGCCAAACCAGTAGAATAGACCAAATCCGTAGAAGGCAACTTGGCAAACAATCAAATCAAGCCAGAACAAAATACCAACCACTCAACAACACAAGCAAGCAAGCAAACAGACAATAAAATAACACCACAAAGTAAAAGGAAGCAGGACAACATGACGGACCTCTAAGTGGCTGCTGAGGAACTTAATTATAGGTTCATGGTAAGAGTATCCACATGCGCAGATGATGACTGAATAGTAAATTTTTGATGTGGAAGGAATATGTAGGGTTTTAAAACGATCAGCAGGTTGAATTCAAAAATTGGTGAATCGGTCTAGTAAAGGTATCAACCTAATTCACTATTTCTTACTTTAAAAAAGGAATTGATTTTTTTTATTTTCTTTATAATTTCATATTAATAGCTCTAAAATCTTTAAATTTTCACTGGTTTGATCAAGTTAGCTCTAATCTAATCCACTAACCTTTGATTTAGTAGCCTGATCAGTTCAGTGGCCGGTCGAAGTTTAATAACCTCGAGGATGTGTATATAAAAGTAAGAATGATGTAAAATGGTAAAATAATGCTATCTTTAATCCTTAACATTATAACATAGGAGGATGATTTCAATTGTAAATTTACAAAAAAAAAAATGTGTGTTGATTTTCATAAAATAACCTATTAAATTATTTGAATTAAAATCACTCTTAAAACAAAGCTCCCTCAATATGTGCAATTCATATGGATAATTTAAAAAGATATGTAAATATACAGGACAAAATATATTGAAATCTTATGTTTAAAATCAAATTTAACACTCAACTATCTTTTATATTAGGGACAAGAGGCAGTAAGTGTTAAGGAAGGCAGACAATAGTCCATGACATGTTATAATGTTAAAAAAAGAATGAGAAAATCAATGAAAAATTCTCACTAGCGATGCACAACTTTTTCTTTGTGTGCAACCTGGATTCAGTATCTTGACCCATGCATAAAATCTTTTAAAAAAAATTTGCGGATAGTTAAAAATACTTAAAAAAGTTGCACACACTCAAAATAACTAAATATAAGATTTGATATTTATATTTTTTTTCTATTTTTTGGTTTTAGTCGTTAAATTTGAAACTCATAGTTTTTGTCCTGTCTCTTCTTAAAATATTAGTCAGGATCTAGATATATAAAGTCACCGGCGTTAAATTTATTTACGTCTCGCCATTTATTTTACTGACCTGCCGGGAGTTGTAATCTGATTCTGACATGGTAAAATAAATCATAAAATTATATATATTTTTGAAATGTTATATAATAAAAAAGAGCGGAAAATTATGTTAGATCCCAACCAAGACAAATAATATTAAAAAAATTTCATAGCCTATTAATTGTAACTGATTTACTTATTAATGATTGTTGTTTTACTTATTATTGACAACCTCATGGGACTTTTTTAATATTTTTTTATAGGAACGTGATTTTTTCAAGGAAAAAAAAACAAATACCTAGGTCTAGCTAAAATAAGACATGCCTATTTGGGTTAGCAGTGGAAGCGGTAACTTATTTTCTATTTGAATTTTGCAAAAGTAAGATAGGAAAAAAAATCATATTGTAAATATGATTTATATTTATATTAATGGTAGTAGAAGTGACTTTTTTTCCAAATCAAAGAGTGTTTGGATTATTATTTTAAAAGTCGATTGAAATGAAAAATGACTGAAAATTATATGAATCTTATTGAATATTACATATACATATTAGTTATATATATTGAGATAATTGAAGACAAAAATATAAATTTATTAAAAATTTGAATTATTATGAAATATTAATAAATAATAAATTCCTTAATTTATCAATTTATCTTTTAATGATTTTTATAAAGTGAAAATTCCAATAAATGCCTTTCCAATTTTCAAAATCCCCAAACATCATGTGAATTTGTAAAAAAACTGTAAGAACATGTTGGTTTCGCAATGAATACTTTTCTGGATTTCGTAAATTAGGGTGATTTTACTGTACTCTTAGTTTTAAAAAAAAACCTGGTCAGAGGGCCATCGCGCTGGCCGTCAGCCTCCACCACTGGTGGTCGGAATCCGTTTGCCAGTGGCGCCGGTCGCCAAACCCTGCTGCCGACTGTCGAAGTCTTGCCATAGAATGCCGGAGCCCGAGGGCCGGCACCGCGGCCCTCCGGCAAGGGGTATTACTTTTTAAAAAAAAAATAATTGAAAACTAGGGATAAAAGGGTAAAATCACCCCAATTTATAAAACTAAAAAAAATTTACATATTCTTACCGTCTTTTTACAAATTCACATGTTGCTTGGAGTTTTAGAAATTAGGGGGTATTTAACTGAATTTTTCGCGTTTATAGACGGTGCCATTGCTGTCCAGGTCGAGACTCTTCCATCATTTTATCTTTTAATGATTTTTTATTTATCTAAATAGCTATTCACTATTGACTGGTGAACAATGACCCTTCTTCCTCTTTTCAGCTTTTCATAAATATCTCCTCTCCTTCTCTGCAACTCTCGCCTTCTTCTTGAAGATAAAACCAAGATCTACTGTCGCTGTTTACTCACAGCGAATTGCTGCTCCATGAAGGACTTGCACGAAAATGAGAGAGAAATGACAAGCTCCTTGCCCAACGCCAAACGCTCGATCATCGAGCATATGAGAAAAAGGAGTTTTTTTTGGAAGAAGTTGGGTGAGTGACAAGCTAATCCAAACACCTTTCCACTGAGGTTTTTTCCCACAAAGCTTTTTTTATTTTTAATTTGGCTGAGCTTTAGAGACGTGAAACGCCAATCCAAACAGGCTAGATCGATCAGACAACAATTAGTATGAGCCATTGTGTTATAGCCTATGGTGGTTGTTGGATTTGAGTTCGTCCATGGAAGTGGTTAATAAAAAACATGCAGGAAATGAACAAAACATTGATAAAGTGAAAGGGGATGGATGGTGGAGAGCAGTGGTCGAAGAAAAAGAGAGGAGATGGTGATTCAGTCAAATAAGAAAGTGAGAGAAGCTGTGAGAGAAGGAAGATAGTAAAGTATTGAAGGATATATTTCGATCATTTGATGCTGAATTTTAAAATTTCAATCTGAGGACTCACACTTTAATAGCATTATAAATATTCGGAGTGTGTTAGTATTTTCAAAGTTTTTTTTTTGTGGTAATTTTCTTTATATTAGGTTTGTTTGTGATACTGGTGGATAAAATGACTTATGAAAAAGTCTAATCGGGTAAAAGTTAAATTGAGTAAAAGTCAGATTGTAAAATTTGATTTATGTTTGAATTGATTGTTGCATAAATAGTTTTTGGGTATAAGTCAGATTATGAAACTGTTTAGAATGACTTATGAATAAGTGACTTTTGAGATAATTATAAGAGAGAAAACTTAAAATAAAAATTACCAAAAATATGAAAAATGCTAAATCAAAAAATTTGACAATGCTAAAATATATAATTTTAATCAAATAAATATTACATAACTAACTAGGGATGTAAGCCCATAAGCTCAATTGTATAATAAGTCAAAAAAGCTGGTTTATTTATAAACAACTTATATACCTACTTTTACCCATAAACTCGATTGGTAAAATATTTCATCCAAATAAAAAAAAATCATAAACTAATAGTAAATAAGTTTAATTGGCTCTTCAATAAGTTATATCAAACAAGCTAAACCTTAGATTATTTTTGAAAATACTCAATGCAAAAAGTGGTTCATATTCTGAGATGAGAAGGGTCACATGGAATTTTCAGAAGGCGCGCAGACAGCAGACAGAAAGGACAACGTAGCCAAGGAGAAAAACAAGCAGACAAGGACAGGCCCCGACTTAACATAGGGAGGGAGGAGCGTGAGAGGCACGTGACACAGCCCCTTCCAATTCCATATTCTCTCGACTGACAGATTCTGTTTTCAAACTATTCATCATCATCATCATCATCATCATCAAACATCATGATTTCAAATATTCCCACACTTTCAATCTACTCTTTAATTTATTAACAAATGTAATGTAAGTCTGTTTATACTTTATACTCCACGCAAAAGCCAATTTCAGCTTTCAACAGTCAACATATTGTTGGGGAAAAAAAGAGAGGATATAATGTTTTTTTAAAAAAGTACATTTAGACAAATACTAAAAGTCCCTTCGAATTACAGTACAACAATAAACAATTAATTCAGCTGTCACTTACATCCTCATAGTCATAATCCTCTCTCTTTTCCTCTTCTCACACATCCTACACCAAATCTCTATCTCTATCTCTCTTATATCTGCAAAGTTTCCCAAACCCAATTCAATTCACACTACATGCCAACTCATTCCTCTTTCGCCACCTCCAACTATTGCCTGCCTCCTCCTGCTTCTTCTTCGTGTTCTTCATCTCCTTTTGCCTCCGGACCCGCCTCCTCCTCCTCCGGCGTCCCTGCGTCCTCGGCGGGCGCCTGTACCGGCCGTGGTGGTGGAGGAGGGCGGATTCTGCCGTCAACACAGGAGGAGCATTTGGTCTCCACCCAGCTTTCTATGTCATACTCTCCCAGACCCATGACCCTACGACCCGAACAGAGCCTGCCAATCATGCCTGCTATCACCCCCAGCACAGTGATGACGGCGAGCACCGCAATAACGGGTCCCACTGACCCGTGAGGAGTGCGGGTCGGGTAACCCTGCTGCTGCTGGTTCACCTGCATCAGAGGAGGAGCCTGATCCGCCATTGGAGTGAGTCTTGAGGGTAAAAGCAAAAACAAAAAGGAGTGTGTGTGGAGGGGACTTATGATTCAGAAGAATAAAGAAGAGGAGGAGTGATGGAATGGAATGTTAAGAGAGAAAAAGAAATGAGTGTGTTCAGTTTGCTTTTTATTGTGGTCTCTCTTTCCTTTAACCCAAATTAAGGTATTATTATTAGTAGTATTGCTTTTTTGTATTCTTGAAAAGGGCTTTGCGGTGTAAATAATAACATATCATTGGTAAAGTGTCTACCAATTCAGTAGTAATTGTCGTGACGCTATTAACTGTGGGGGTACGTAACTCCCAAGAAAAAAGAAACAGCTTTTCAAACAAGACACTCCTCTCTGCCTGCACTCTCCTTCTCTCTCTCTCTCTCTCTCTGCTCAAAGCTTCTCTCTTTTTAATGTTTTTTAGTTATGGGGTAATTTTGCCCCAAGCTTTTGATCGAGGGAAAATTTTATTGGGAAAATCCTGCTTAAGGTTTAATTTATCAAAATATTATAAAAAAGGATTAAAGAAAAGTTAAATGTCAGAAAAAAACCCTTAGATTTTTTTTGATATTATTTCAGAAAATGTTTTATGAATATAGTTGTTAACAAGCACTAATATGATGTTAATAGATACTGATTTAGTTGTTAATGGAACTGTTTTAGTTGTTAATATATAATTTTTAATTTGTACTAATTTAGTTATTAATGGGTATTAATATAGTTGTCAACGAATACTGATATAGTTGTTAACGCTTCCTGAAATAATATAAAAAAAAAGTCTTTAGACATTTTTTGACATGTAACTTTTCTTTAGTCCTTATTAATAATATTTTGGTTAATTGGGCCCTGAGAAGAACTTTTCCAATCTTATTTGAAAGTATAAAAAAAGAAAAAAGAGGCATGTTGTCTTGTTCATTATCTCAAATTTTAATTGTTAGTTAATCAAATATAATTATATAGAAGTCTATATGTTATTTACGTCATTTTTGTTGAGATGAAAATTTATATGAAAATTTTTTAATTTAACTTTACAAAATGTAATATATGTCACATAGACTTCTGCGACAATTTTCTATCTTAACAAAAATGATATGTATGATATATAAATTGTCAATTCAACATTTTTTATCAATTAATAAACAAAATTAACTAGGATAATTGTCAGGATAAAATTGCTTAAAACTACCCAAAAAACTTTTAAAGTAAAATTGTTTCTTGGTAAAAACCTCTCTAGAGTAAAATTAACCCCTGCACCCTTTTATTTTTATCCTCTTTCTTCTGAGTTCTGACAATAGATTGAAAACCATTGTCCATGATGCCGTTCATATTGTATTTTGTTGCATAGCTAGTTTTTCAACTAACACACATTATTCTAAAGTAAATCGTGATTCATCTCATGCCATAAACTATTTTTTTTAACGGTACGTAGCATCTTAAAATATTTTGGTTAAGGTATAAATCTACCTATAAAGCATTTTGTCAGAGGTATAAGATATTATAAACTTTTTTTTTAGATACAAAATTATATATATACTTTTAAAATAGTGTGAAATTCGACTAATGTTAAATAAGCTAACATTTATCATTTAACAATCATGTCAACCATGAAAATGGTAAAATGGTGACAAAATACACATAAAGTTTTAAAAAAGATAGCAAAATACACTTGAAATTTCTAGTGTCAATGATATTTTTGAACCATTTTAAAAACTACATCATCTATATTTTTTTACACCATTTTCTTTTAGCCTACATGTTGTTAAGCAATCACATTAGTTTACTTAATGGTCATGGTAATTTTGCACCGTTTTAAAAACTTGATGTGTATTTTTGTACCAAAAAAGTTTATGATGAATAGTGCCACTAACAAAATAATTCATAGATAAATTTGCATTTTAACGCAATATTTTTAGTGTAATTTTTCCTTTTAAGTATTATTTTAATAACAATGAACACAAAAATACTTAGGATGGTGAGTACTTTTGAAAAAATATTTAAGGGTATGAAATAAACAAAACAAATTATAGAAACATACTTTACTATACTTAGTGATACTAAATAGTACTTCCTCCGGTCCTAATTATAGGACATATTTAACCAATTTTGGGGAGATTAAGGAGATGAGTTAAATTAGTTAATTTTACTCATTTTCCTAAAATGTCTTTATATCAATTTTAAATGACACTAATAAAAGTAAATCAACAATACCTGCAATGCAACATACCTCTCCGACCTAAAATTTTCCTTTTCATGTTTTTTAAAATTGAAATAATAGTCTTGCTATATATACATATATGCGTGTGTGTATATCTACACACACACACATGTATGTATCTACACACATGTATGTATCTACACAACATACACCCCCCACAGATACAAACATATACATAAATACACACACATATATATGTGTGTATATGTATACATACATATATAGACACACTTATATATGTGGTATATATGTGTGTGCACGTGTGTGTGTCGACACACACACAGACACACAGACACTCACATATCTATCACTACTAGAATTTATTAATTTTGCGACGGATTTTATCTATTGCAAATTCCATTGAATTTGCGACGGAATTACATTTCCGTCGTAAAGTTTTCTTTTTTGCGACGGATTTTTCTGTTCCCTTGCAAGAAAATCAAAAATTTCATAAAAAAATTTCTGAAAAAAGAAATCAGCGAGGGAAATATAATTCCCTCGCTGAAATCAGCGAGGGAAATGTTGTCCCTCGCTGGTCCACTCGGGGGCCAGCGAGGGAGTAGGGCTCCCTCGCTGGCCCTCTCGGGGGCCAGCGAGGGAGTGTGTCTCCCTCGCTGGCCCGAGCAGGGGCCAGCGAGAGAGTGGGGCCAGCGAGGGAGTGGGCTTCCCTTGCTGGTTGGCCCCCTTTTCTTCATTTCTACCCTCTCCCTTCACGATTTTTTTTGCTGAAACTCCACCCCCCACTCCGGCGACATTCCTCTTCTCCACCCCGAGAAGCATTGCCCGGTGGCCCCCCGGTGACCTTTGTCCGTCCCCGTTCCGGCGTGGATCTAGAAATCCCCCCACTCTGGCAACATTCCTCTTCTCCACCTCGAGAAGCATTGCCCGATGGCCCCCCAGTGACCTCCGTCCGTCCCCGTTCCGGCGTGGATCCAGAAACGCCCCTAGCGTATCTACGCCTTCCAAATTTCCCATTCAACATTGTTGCTCCACCTTCTGAATCTTGCTCTCCGGTCTAATTTTCTATTACAAGGTATGTTTGAATTTATTTATTATTTTTTTGGTAATATATTTTATTTTACTATAATTATATTGATAGTAATTATTTATTTTGCTTTACTTATTTGTTTGCAGTGTGAATTATTTGTTGGCATAAATGTAAATATGATGGTTGAATTGTTTTACTTATATATTGATGTTAATTATTTAGTATGGATTATAGGGATTATGTTTTGAGGAAATTTGAAAATTTTATTTGTTTGCTTTGTGAATTATCTGTTGGCATAAATATGATGGTTGAATATGTATATGAAACTAGGAGATAATGAGCATAAATTATATTTATTTGATTTAGTTAATTTAAAAAGGACTTATCTCTTGTTGTAATTTTGTTTTCTTCGTGTTGTATAATTTTTTATGTCTTCTTGTAAATTTACTAATTACTAATTGTAGTTATCCCTTACATAGAATCAAAGAGGAGTACATGGTTTAGTCTAAAAAGTTGCAAAAATACAAGTTTTCTCTGTCAAGTGCGTGGTTTGAACTTTAAATACATTGAACTTTCCTCACGTGGCTGTCCAATGGCCAATATCATTATTTATTTTCAAACAAAACAACTAAATGTGCTTAAAAAATAACTTTTTTCCTTTAATCAGTTTCTTGTTTTTTTCAATTAAGAAGCGTGTTGTCCACAAGCATGCGTGCTTCTTTGCCTACCGAATTTCATGTCAATTTGATATTTACTAACACCTTTACAATTGCAAGACAACATATGAACTCGAATTTGGGTTATATATATATAAATATAAAACATTTATAGTGTAACCAGAGGTACATATTATATGAAAATTTATCCTATATTTTTGCACACTGTAAAAAAAAAAACAGTAGTTCTTTGATTGAGTAACCAAATTTAATTTAATTTAATTTCCTCATCTAAAATTTTAGAGTACATCTCTTATGTTTTTATAGATTTAGCTTATGAGATTTATTAAATAAATTATAAGAAGAATTTTATTTTGACATAAAAAAAATATTTAAAATCTAGATTTAACGTTTCTCATACCATCCCTATTTAAAAAGTACAAGAAGAATAATATTTTGACATAAATATTTATATACAACTCGCTGTTTTAATTTCTATTCAAAAAAAAAAACAAGTCAAACTTTAAATGCTCAATTAATTAATTCGTGTGTTGTAGTTATAGATATAAATAAGAATATATATGATGGATAGATGGAGCGATGATGAATCAATAATCTGGACTTTTTCTTTTAACCTTTATTTTCTGACTTTTACAAATTTTTGTAATGTTTCTGCTTGGTAGTTTGTGTTGTTAGGGCTCTACTTTTCGCCTTTATTGTAATTCCATTACATTACACTGCTCCATTCTTTGTTTGAAAGGTGCGTGAACTTGTGCTGGTCCTTTTTATGAATTCCATGAAATTGTGAATATATATACCTCCCTTTATTTCTATATTTTCTTTTACTTGTTTGCTTGATTTGTATTTGAATTATTATTTGCCACTGAAAGTACTGCCTGATACATCATTATTTGCTATACCTCACAATTAGACGCTGAATAACATAATTTAGTAAACAACATTATTAGCATAAAACTTCCTTGAAATATAAATCTTCGCAATTCACTACACACACTTACAAAACACAACAAACTTAGTATATATGTGAAATGTAATACAATTTTCACCAAAAACACTTAATTTGATGGTATGCATATTATATAATAAATATTGTGTACATAAAAACTTGATCTTGTAACATAAACTTTTGTTATCTCTACACACTATATCTACACACACATTATAAAAAGATTAATGATATGTGTGACTTTATGTACCAATGTAATATTTAATAAAAATGGAAAGACTTTATAAATAAATTATTTGATAATTTTTGACGCTATATATAACTAATTATATAATTATATGTGTAGATAGAAATTATTTAATAAACATAAACTTTTGTCAAGTACTTATTATAAGTTTTTGAAATAAAGTCGATCAAGATGTTATATTTAAAATCAAATCTATTTATCAACAAAATATATATTAGAAACCGAGGTACTACTTGAATTTTAAATATATAACCTAGTTAAATTTATTTTTTGGAATGTTAACTTAATCATGTGTATGATTGAAACAAAATCAAATAAGTATTATATTTAAAAATTAGTGAAATTGTTTAGTTGGCATAAGTGGCCAAGTTGCAGAGGTATGGAGAACCATCGTGATAGAAGTTGGATGTACAATCGTCTAACTAAGAAAAGAGAAATAACAAGAGCATTCCTGGACAGTTTGGAAGAGTTCATTCAATTTTCTTTGGAGCACTCAACTAATTCAAGTAGACACATCAGATGTCCATGTGTCAACTGCGAGTGTTTCAAATATCAAGAGTTGAACATAGTCAAAATTCATTTATGTAAAAAGGGATTCATGAACAATTATCAATGTTGGGTATATCATGGCGAAGTCCAATAGACACCGAGTGGATATTACGGGAGCAGTAGTCATCGAGACAACCTTAATCAATACAAACAGTTGGTGATGGATGCCGTCGGACCGTCGATTGGGCAATATTTTGATCCCTTTACTCATGATGAACCATCATACATGCAAGAGGATATCGATTTGCATAATTAACCATGTTACATGGGAGAGGATTCTAATCCAGAAGCCTGTAGGTTCTACAAAATGCTTCAAGATGCGCAACGACCGTTATGGGAAGGTTGCGAACACATTGAAAGTAGTGAGTACTCATCCCTTTCGGCTACCTTAGCAACACTAAACTTGAAGACTGATCACCATATGAGTGAGAGAAATTATAACGAAATGATGCAGATCATGAGCAAGATTGCTCTGAAAGAGAATAATATGCCGAAGGATTTCTACCAAGCAAAAAAAAAAGGTTAAAGAACTTGGGCTTAGTTGTGAAAAAATCCATTGTTGCCCCAATGGATGTATGTTGTACTACAAAAATGATGCTGAGCTGACCAAATGTAAATTCTGTGAACATAATAGATACAAACCTGTGACTAAAGAGAGGAAAACAAACTGTCAACCATTCAGCAAGATGTGGTACTTTCCCCTCGTGCCCAGGCTTTACAGATTGTATTCGTCAAAACAAATAGCTGCTCACATGAGATGGCACCAAGAGCATTGCAGGGATGAAAAATTTGTGACGCATCCATCCGATGCCGAATCTTGGCTTAAATTTGACGAGGTGAATCCTTTGTTTGCATCGGATCCCCGTAATGTCCGTCTTGGATTATGTTCGGATGGGTTTGCTCCTTTCAACCAGACGGGCAGAAGGTATTCTTGTTGGCCAGTGATTGTGACTCCGTACAACCTCCCACCTTCCATGTGCATGAGAAGAGAGTTTTTATTCCTCAACGCGTTAATCCCTGGGCCTTCCAATCCAAAAAAGAATATAGATGTGTACCTCAGGCCTTTGATAGATGAGTTGAAGATGTTGTGGAGTGAAGGGGTTCTTACATACGATGTATCATTGAGCCAGAATTTTATCATGCGGGCTGCCTTAATGTGGACAATAAATGATTTCCCTGCATATGGGATGTTGAGTGGCTAGCAAACATCAGGGAAGCTTGCATGTCCAGTTTGTCTTGAGCAGAACATGGGTTTTAGCCTGCAACACAGTCGCAAGGTTTGTTGGTTTGACAGACATCGGCGATTCCTACCTCCCAATCATTCATTCAGAAGAAATAGAAAAGACTTCACACGAAATGTGGTTGAACGGGCAAATCAACCCCGTCGATTAAGTGGTCAAGAAATATGGGATAGGGTCAGGCACATTGCAAGTGTTGAAGAGGGCGTTGCATTCAACGAACTTGAGGGATATGGGGTTGATCATCATTGGATGAAACGGAGCATCTTTTGGGAACTAACATATTGTAAAGATCACCTATTGAGATACAACCTCGATGTTATGCATATTGAGAGTTGGTGTTTCCTCCTACCTTATTCGACTCAATGGAGCATTTGCCTGTTCACTTGGCCTATGAGGCAAGGGTCAAAGGCCCCCAACAATATAGGTGGATGTACCCATTTGAGAGGTACTATATATATATATATATAGACACACACACACACACACACACACTTATATGTATATCTTTCTCGTTGTTATTATTTAATTCACATGGTGCTAAAGTTATAAATACCCTGTGATTGTCTATTATAGGTTTTTACGCACTCTCAAGTCCAAGATCAAAAATCAAAGGTATGTTGAAGGATCTATCGCTGAAGCGTATCTAGTGGAAGAGGCCACAAAATTTGCGTCATACTATTATCCCCCTGAAAATATATCAAGATGGAGAGGTGTAGCACGCAACGATGATGGCGGTAATACGAGCGATCAAATATCTATATTTAATTTTCCAGGTCGGGTCGTGGGAAAACGTGAGAGGTCAACTTTGAAGGAAGAGACAAGCGAGTGGCGGAGTGGTACATTATAAACAACTGTGAAGAGGCCACCCCGTACTTAACGTAAGACTTCTTGTACTTTTACTATTACGGTTAGTATTAAAGTATATTAATGGCATTTTTTTGTTACAGCTTTTTCTCCGATTGGATTCGATCCAGAAATCCATTAATATCGAATTCCGAACTTGAACAATTCAAGATTGCTTAGTTTCCTCAATGGTTCGAGTACTTCTTCGTGCAAAATCCATCAGCTCCCCATGATATTGCGTGGAGTTTATCTGGCGGAGCTGCAATAGTTGTTACGCGGTGTTCGAGATATGTAATCAATGGGTATCGTTTTGCAACCGTAAAGGCAAACAAAAATACACTAAGTTGCAATTACGGCGTATGTTGCCGAGGTGGCCTGGTTGATGGAGTTGAGGCCGACTACTACGGGATGTTAACTGACATCATTCAGCTGGATTATAAGTGGGACAAGTCCGTGACTCTGTTTAAATGTGAGTGGTTTGATAACTCCCTCCGTGGGACAAAAATTGACAAATACGGAAATGTTGAGGTCCTACAGTTGAGGAGGTACACGGTTGGTTATGACCCATTCATACTTGCTCAACAGGTGGAACAAGTTTATTACACATCATATCCAACATCCCGTCAAGGGTGGATGGGAGTTATCAGAACCAAAGCACGCAATATTATACCCAACTCAAAAGAGTCAGAATCAAATGACTCTATGAATGAACCGTTCCAAGCTGATGTGGAACACGTACAACCCGTCAATGTTGTCGTTGACAATATACCAAACAATCTTTTTAATGAGGCGAATGAGGAGTTAGAATTGATTCCTGTCCATATTGTCGATGAGGAATCAGACGATGAGGAGGAAGATAATTATTTTGATAGTGAGTCTGAATTTGATGACTATGAGACTCCGGATGAAGGCGAGCAAGGAGAGGTCGAGAAAACGGAATCTTCCGATTGACTTGTGTTAGTTCTTTGTTTATAACCGTTTGTTATACTAGATAATCCGTTACTTTGATAGTGACATATTAAATATATATTTTATGACTTTTTCATAATGTTTGTCGGTGTTCACAGATGGATCGTTCAGGAGGGCGTTCGAGTAGTGGTCATAGTGGTGGCAGAGGTCAGTCTTGTCCTATCAGGGGTGGTAGGGCAATGACATCTGACCCCTCTTTAGGCAGAGGGCTCACCTCTTCGCCAGAGCTGCCACCATTTCATATGTCGTCTTCACCAACCACTATCGACTCTATTATGGGAGGTGCAAATATGTCTTTCAATCCCCCTGATCCACAGCAAGTGGGAGAGGAGGTATAGTTTACGATTTGTAATTGATTTACATCTTTAAATATATTTAAGCAAATATGTCCTAAAATTTTGCAATTCGTCACATTTCGTCCTTCAGCATACCACATCTCCTCACAGTCAGGTTGGGGAAGCTAGTTCCTCAGCCGCACCGGTGTGGGGAAATGTTGATCCTGAGACTGGAAATGTGTGGATTTGTCCACGTGGTGATTTTGAGTAAGTCATGTAAAGTTAATGATAATGTTACGGATTTTTTTATCTTTAGTTTATATGCTAATGTTTGCGTCATTTTTGCTGTATCAAGATTTGAGCCTTATAATCAGGTCACCGATTTTGTGTCGGGCCAAATCTTTCGTAATTTCAATCATCCATGGACCCATTGGAAAGATATTCCTGAGACTCAGCGAGATGTTTGGTTCAATGAGTTTTTGGTAAGTTTTGTAAATTATGGTTATTAATTTGATATGAAAATGCAAACTGATCATGTACTTTTATACTTTGGAGCACTAATTGTGCGTAATTGATTTTCAGAGTCACTTTAGGTGGTTGCCTGAGCATCGAGAAACGTTGAAAAAAGCTTACAATCATAAGGGAAGCAAGTGGTTATCTGATAGGTTTTATAAATTGCGACACGGTTTAGGCAAGACTGATTGGATTCAACCTGAGACTGTACAACAATTAATTCAAAAATGGAACTCCAATCCCAAATTTCAAGATAAAAGTGAGAAAAATAAATCAAATAGGGCCCATATGGATGGACCAACATACACTGGGGGCTCCATCCCATACAGTGAGCATCGACGAAAAATTGTGAGTACAGTCATTTTCTATTTCAGTATAATACTTTGAAGTAAATAACTAGCGGCGGTAATCTTTTGTATTTGCAGGCCGCGTCTGGAGAAGTTCCTGAAGACTCAATCGAGTGGGCTACCTTTGAGCGGACCCATTCACAGCAATCTACCGATGGTAGTGGGCGTAGCTGGATCAACACCAGGTCACAGCAATTTGCGGTGAGAAATTTATTACTTTTGTTATTTGTTTCAGGCACCGCTATATTTATTTCAATTCATGTGTTATCTGTGATGCATCTTTTTTCTGTAGGAAACCTATCAAAGGCTGACGCAGGAGAGAGACTCCCAGAGTGGGGCCAGCCCCACATCCTCTCAGTCAAATAACGAGAGTATATTCATTCAAGCTGCAAGAGGATTTGATAAGAAAGGCAGATTGTTTGGGATGGGTGCCTTTGCGAGCCGACTGAAGCCTGTGAAGCGATCCTCACCGCACAGTGAAGGTGTTGATGGAGGTAAACGTAATACATATGTTCACATTGTTACATTTTAAATAAAGTTGAAAAAATTAACTCACTCTGCAATGTTTCTTTTTTTTAGATGAGCTCAGGAGGATGAAGGCGTTGGTGCAAGATCAAGATGCTCGTTTGCAAGCCCAAGATGAGAGGATACGGCAGCAAGAACAAGACATGAAGCGGACACAGGAGATGATGAGGCATATGCAGCTTGTTCTCCAGTCCATGGCTAAGGGCAAGGGTTCATGGCCGACTCTTGGGGGTGACGATTGTCCTGGTGGTGATGACCGTTCCGGTGCTGATGACCCTCCTGGTGGCGATGATGATGATCATGCTGCTCTTTTTTAGATTAGATTTTTAGTATATAGATTTTGCAACTCTATTCTATATATTTGACTTTCTCAATGTAAAATTGTTTATGATTGTTATTTAAATTTTTATGATATGCAAGTTTTTATTGAAAGTTATTTAGTTTTATTTTATGCAATTTTATATATTTTTAAATATTTTTTATGATTTTTTAAAATTTAATTTTTTTTTCTTGGTTTTTTGTAATATTAAATTTGAAAAAAAACAATTAATTCAGTTTTATTTTATGCAATTTTTTATATTTATAAATATTTTTTATGATTTTTTAAAATTTAATTTTTTAATTTTTTTCGTGGTTTTTTTTGTAATATTAAATCTGTAAGAAAAAATTTATTTATTTTAATTAATATCAATTTTGCGACGGAATATATTATCCGTCGTAAGTGGGAGGGAAACAAATTCCCTCGCAACTGCGAGGGGAATTGAAATCCCTCGCAGTTGCGAGGGAAACAGAATCCCTCGCAAGTGGGAGGGAAATGAATTCCCTCACAATTCTTCTGGGATTTGTGAGGGATTTTTTTCCCTCGCAATTGCGAGGGAAAAATTTCCCACGCAAATTTAAAATTTTGCGAGGGAATCCAATTCCCTCGCAAATTTCAAATTTTGCAAGGGAATTAAAATTCCCTTGCAGATAGGGACGGAATTTTTCAATTCCGTCGCAATTACGGCGCCTATCTTGCGACGGAAAGAATCTGTCGCAGATTTTGCCGCACACAGTTTTTGCGACGGAAATTTCTGTTTTTGCGACGGATTTTTTCCGTCGCAAAAAACAAATTTTTTTGTAGTGTATACATATGTGTGTGGGTCTACACACACACACACACACACATATATATATGTATGTATATATATATACATACATATATATATATATGTGTGTGTGTGTGTAGACCCACACACATATGTATAGATATGTATGTGTGTGTGTGTACATATATATATTTATATATTTGTGTGTATATAGACACACAGACACTCACATATCTATCACACACACACACGTAAAATTAATGTCAGTTGATCGATAAATAAATTAAAATCCAATAATTTAAAAGTTTTAAACTGACAAAAAGAGTCTTCACACCTACATACATTTACACACCAAAAACCAAACACATTTGGGAGAATGAAATAAGGGTATTTTAGGAAGAAGTTGACAAAAATTAAAAGCTTGTCTTATAATTAGGATCAAAGCTAACTCCTAAATATTGTCTTATAATTATGACCGGATGAAGTAGTATTTTACATTGTTAAATAAACAATACATTAGTTGAAAATATTAAGGGTGTATTTGGTTTGAGGGATGAGAAGGAAGTGAGGGAGGAGAGAGAAATTTATTTACCTTATATTGACTAAATTACCCATCAAAACTTTTCAATATTAAAAAAATATACTCTCAATAAACAAAAAACTTTTTATTAATGCTAATTTGGTAAAAGTCCTCCTCCCTACACCCCTTCTATCAAATCAAAGACATTATTGAAATGAAGTTAATTTTTTAGTTGACTTAACATATTTTAAATAAAAAAGGGTTAACCAACGACCTTATATAATAGTAAGAAAGCTCGTCTCTAAAAAATAAAATACTGTGAGTTTGATCGTTTATAATCTTCATCAACCCTAATGATTTAAAAAAGAAATAAAAAAATAAAAAAAGGTCAAATCCTAACATCAAGAAGTGACTTATCTAATTTTTGGAGGAGTGGGAAGGAAATTCTCTTTTTATCTTTTTTTTTTTTTCTCTCATTGGCCTCATCTGGGCCATTGATTAGAAAAATGAAAGAAAAGTTAAAATAGTATTGTATTGATTAGATGAATGTGATTTAAAGATTATGAGGGATAATAAAAAAATGATGATAAGAAAAATCTAACCGAAGGAGTGTGGATGGAACTCTGCAAATCAAGGAATTAGACTTTAGAATTGAATGAATTGGGATCTTCCAAGCTTTACAACAACTACTCTCTGCTTTTCCCTCCTCCAAGATTTACTCCCCCCCCCCCCCCCCGCCAACCTTCCTCCAAGAGTTACAGAGTATCGCATCATGATGCATATGCAGGATTCAGTATCAATCAGTCATATATACATACATTTTTTATATATAGAGAGAGAGGCCAACGAAAACCTCAGGCAAATCATTCTGACTCATGCTCATGCTTTTAAGGGCATATTCCTTCTGGGTGTGGTCATTTTCTTGGACAAATAATCTGTGATCACTCTGCTTCTCACTCTGATCTCTCTTTGAAACCGGTCCGTGAGTGTTTGAAAAACACAGAACCGCCTTTAGAAGTTATTTTTCATAACCCAAAATAAAATATTTCTTATATTTTTATCTCATAAATTATAAAATCTATTTTTCAAAAACTAATTCAAACATATATTCATTTCTTATAAGAAGAGTACGATCATGTATAATTTTGGATGATCAAGATCTGATTTTTTTTTCAGTGACAATTTTTGAATAAAAAATCATTTATAAAATAACATTTAAGAGATTATCTTTATTTTATATTTTATACTTATTAAAATAATATTTTTTTTAAATAAGATCCGATGACTTTTCCATATGATGTAAAACATGTCGATACGGAGTCAATTCATGGGAAAAAAAGTGGTGCCGTACAAACCTTTTCAAACAATCAACTGTTCATGAACAACAGCTACGAATTCGAAAAAGCATTATTACAGTAGATAGATGTCATTATTGTTTGAATAATCAGTCACCATCTATCATAAAGAAATAAAACAAAAATAAATACTGCAGAGATGAGAATCATCCATCCCATCCTTATGCGGAAACACAGTTTAAATTTTGGCGAAATATGAGACAAGTTTCGAATAGTTGTAAAGCCAAATTTTGGAAACACCCTGAGTTCAAATCTCTGAGAATATAATTGTTGTAGGAAACAAGTCACTTGGGTTTGAGATTGAAGGTATCGTAATGTTTTTGTTTTTTTTAAAAAAATGAAAGATATCAAAAGTGCACCGAATGGGAGCTAAATAAAGTGAAGGAGGAAGACAGAGGAAAAATCATGAAATATTAAATTCTCTCAGCTTCAAGTGCATGGCGAAGAGATAAGCTTAAAGGTCAAAAAGTTGAACATATCATTATTATTATTGTCCTACCTATACAATTTATAAAGAAAAACTACTACTTCTGCTTCAATAATAATACTAACAAAGTCTGAGGCCTTTCTCTTTTTTGAGCTACGGACTACACTCTATTGGACCACCTTCAAACTCCACTATTTGCATTATTCAACTCTATCATTATCTCCCACGTACAAACTCCATTAAACAAACTTGTTCTTATCCCCCTGTGAACAATTAATGTCCTCTATAAATATACTTTAATCAAGTTGTCACATATTTTTAAGAATATTTGTGAGTTATGCAAAATGCCAAAATGGGAGAGAGACGTAGCTTAGCTGTTATCAGAGTTGAAGAAGTATTGACTAGCTGCATGTAAGTTGATTGATTGAAATGGAGGAAGTGACTCTACAAAAAAGGTGAGTGGACTTTTGGGTATACTCTTTTTTGACTCTGCTAACACTTTTGTCGGCTTCTCTTTTTGAATCTGAATTCTGCTATGTGATTCTTTTTTCTCATGCATCACAGAAAGTGCAGCAGCAGCAGCAGGAATATTGAGACATACGAAAGCGAAGACGTGACTATTGTAACTTGCACAGTATGGGAGGGAGACATGTATGGATATAGTAATCTAATAATCTTATATACTCTCTTATACATTCAATAATATGATTCATTCTTGTATTTATGTCTTGCAAAGGATTCGGATTTCGGATTGAATTGGTGTTGATGATATCCTCGGGAGTTTCTTTACTTATTTACCATGCATTTGATTTTACATATATAATGGGGCCAATGAGCCCGTTAAGCAGTCTCATGTTAGTGGGCCAACATATGAGATCAGAGAAATGTTTTTTTTTGGGCTGTGTTTGGTTTGAGGGGAGGGGAGGAAGACTTTTACCAAATTATCATTAATAAGAAGAGAAAGGTTTTTTTGTTGAAAGTGTAGTTATAAAATATTGAAAAAATTTCATAGACAATTTGATCAAAAAGTTTCAGCTAGGAAAGATTATCACCTGAATATAATGTTGTTTCCTTTAAGCCCAAATTGCGTAATAAGTATGAGATTTGCCCTTAATTATTTTTCCCTCAGGCCTCAGGTAGTTTGTATTAAAGTTTGCAAAAGTGATGTTTATTCCAACCGACTTTTACCAAATGAAATTGAGATAAAAGTCTAATTAATTAATATGATTTATATTTGAATAGACTTTTATATAAAAAAAATTAGTTTGAATTGAATTTGATTATTAATATATTGAAAAGTCAATTTTAGAAGTTTCAAATTTTTAAAAAAATTTAAAGATTAGAAAAAGTTAGCTTCAAGTTTTAAGTCACTTTTGGTCTATACTAATTTTTCTTAGGAATTATCCCAAACACAGTTTTACATTCAACTAATCTTCTTTTTGTTCCAATGAGGCAATGACTTTCTGGGTGTGAACAGGGTGTAGTAGCTATTAATCCTCCCGTACTATAGACTTTCCAATTTCATAGGGTTTTAATGCTGGCCACTGCGAGCAAATTAAAAAATGCTGGCCACGAGATCTCTGCGTACATATTGTCAGAGATTAAACCCTTAATTAGAAGTTTAAAAAACCTAATTAAATGCAAACTGTATTATTTCTTGTCATTTGTTCCAATGACTTTTGATCTCTCCATGCTGTTTGGGTGGATTTCTTGGGAGCTTCATGGATCCATTCTTTTGTTTTTTCCCACTCACACACCCATCATGTCATGAGTAGAATAGAATCCTACTCTACATATGTTTGATAAGGTACGTGGATACCTAAAAATGCCCATTCAGCCACAAGCTAGTCACAACAGCTATTTCATAACATTGAACACGTCCAAGTCGCTTACAATATCCAAAGCACACGCAACAGTAGTTTTTTCTACATAATATATTCTACCACCTGTATGATTAAAGTGATGGACTTATCTATCTGCACTAGTAGATTTATTAATGCCTACACAACATATCAGCGATAATGGTTCATGTATTTTAATTTAATGTGGATTAACAGAGCCACACTTGAGTCTAACTTGCCCATTCTGACCAGTGAGAACACCGACACTACTGAGCTTAGCCATGGAGACAGCAAAGTCATTGAAGAAGGCAAACTGGTTGGTACTATAGTAGTTGACCAAGTCAACAGTGGTGGGGTCAGCATAAAGAACCTGATCCGATTGGAGGAGACCCGAGTTCTTAACGAGGTTGCTGTAATAAGCACTGTCAAATCTAGAAAACGAAACAGCATCAAGAGGAGCTAGGTTTGCATTGGAAGAGTTCCTGTTGGGGCAGCGTCTCTGGAGACCCGAGAGGAGGAGGGAATCCAGGGCTGGGTCTGGTTTGCCCGAGCCGTTGAAGTTGAAGAGCCTGCTTTTGAAGGTGAAGCACTGGGCGAATCCAATGGTGTGGCCGCCGGAGAGGACGACGACGTCCTTGAGGTTGAGGCCTTTGGAAGTGAATTTGGCGGTGATGTTTTGAAGAGATTCAAACGGTGTAGGGATCTGCTGATTGGCTGCGTCCATACTTGCAGTGAGTGAGTCTCTTCGTCCTAATCCCACTGCCCAAGAAGGTCCTCCTGCCTGTAAATGTTATCGGAACTGTTATTAGGTGACATGAGATTAAGCAATTATTGAAAGTGCCCTAGGATTAGAACAGTAATGAGGTGACATATATATATAAAGAAAGGGACCTGAAGGACAGCTTCACGAGCAGCGAGGGCAAGGATATCAGCGCAGGAGACAGTGGAGGGACAGGAGGCTTCGAGGTTGGCTTTAATGGCGTCAATCACTTCAAAGCCTCGCACCGAATTCATATTGGGTCCTGCGCTCTTTTCTCCTTTCATTTCCTCTGTGTCATCCAGCAGTACGGATCCATCGCATCCCTACGAGCACATCCATTTTTTTAAAATCACAAACACGTTAGAATTTAACAAGCCTCTCTTTCATAACTTGCTACAATAACATGTTCTTTTTAACTGTGTTTTTTACTTCCTAACTTGTCATAAGTCTACAAAATAAGTTTTATATTAGAAATTGTAGTAGTAGTTAATATAAGCTCCTTCAGAATTGGTCTCGTTAAGATGTGGACTAAAGTTATTTGCAATTTTCATTTCCATACATGTGAGTTTATGCTTCTTCATTTAATTATGACACACGAGGGACTTTTGTCTATAAAATTTTTTACGTGGTCTTTTATTTTGAGAAATTCACATTAGGCATTCTAATAATTGTGTGTATGGGTACGTATGGAATCTTGGACCCATGTGTATGTCAGCGGGATGTTCATGAGTGTCGCAAGGCTGGCAGCTAATGACAGGGACAACAGGGGGACAGACCACGAACTGCTAGCGCTACAGTAAAACGAACCTCGGTCTATGTCATGAACCTGCGTTTTCTTTTACTAATCTCCCAACTAATATGGACTCCTCTTACTATTAATATAATTTTTATTTTATTTAATTTAATTGATTTAAAAAATTAATTAATTTAGTTAATATGAAACATATTTTTTACAATATCATAGATATTTTTTAATTTATTTTTTTATTATTGTTGAAAAAATATTAATCAAAAGAGATAAATTAAAAAAATGATGAATATAAAACATACGTCTTATATCTAGAATTATAATCAACTTTCTAAATATATATTATATTAAGAAGAGTATTTGCTAACAAAAAATCATAAAAAATTCCATGTTTTTAAATTTTATTGACTAAAACCATCTAAATTTAAGCACCCGTTACTTTATAAAAATATAACACTTTTTTCTAGACAATAAAACTTCTAAATAATTGGCCGATAAAAACAAAACTTCTAAATAAAAAATTTTAAAAAAACCAAAAAAAAATATTGATTATACTTTAAAAATTTTTCCACGTGGAAATCTCAAAGCAATTCAACAGTATTCAAGAATGTAACTTAGCTTTAGTTTTCTAAGGAACGAGTATTTACAACAATATCCCACACCAGATAACGTACAAATGTTATCGTCAATCTCATGAATAAGCCATTAAAATAGGCTGAGTTTTCGTGGCAAAAAAATAAAAACTCAGAGAGGTAATTTACTTAATGTCAGTAATGTTTAAAGATATGTCACTAAATATCAATATAAAATACATAAACTCTAACTAACCGAGGTACTAACACACACGCATATATATTGTGGATAATATGTTGTAACTCATTTCTCATTATAATACATAAAATACCTCCCTGTACTTTAACACATCTAAGCACTCCATATAACTATCTGTCTCACAAATTATTAATATTGTAAACCTATTGTACTAGAATTTGCACAAACGTATGTGTGTGTGTTTTGCAAAGACTACAAAAATATCTTATTTAACTGAAACTAAAACATGTACACATATAAATAATGAACACTCATGATAGATGACACAAGATAAATGTTCAACGTAGGGTAAATGCATGATAAATATATGTAAACCTTTTCTAATAAAATATATTATCTCTTATTTTTAGTATAAGACCCAGTTAACTTTTTTTAAGAGATTAATTAAGAAAGATAAATGAATTAGTTAATCAAAATATGTGTTGTATATATATTATTATATTATATATCAATTTAATTATTTATCTAACAAATTAGTTCGGTATGAAAAGAAAAAATATAAATAATTTAAAATAATTTATTTAGTTTCTTTAATCTTTCTAAAAAAAATCAATTGAGTCCTGTATTAAAAAACAAAAGTATATCAGTCCTTCATTCTGCAAATTAGGTTCCTTGCATCTCTCTAATCCAAAACACACTCTTGTTATCCTTCTTAATTCTCATGGTCGCTGACATAAAAAATGGTGAGAACTATACAAGAGTAGAAAACTAGAATATAGTAATATAATAAACATGATACATATGGAACTAGTATTTTGGCTTTTAAATAAACAGCTGTGTGCTTGCGCATAGGAATAACGAAGATTTTTTGAGAAAGTTGAACTATAATTGATTAATTTGCAAACACCAATGAATACATAAAGATAAAGATATATGCAACAGAACACAGAGAGAGAGAGAGAGAGAGAGATTACGTACGTTGACAATACAATCATGGAAGTGAAGACGAAGGAGTGAAGCAGCCATTCTGGGGTCCTTGTTGATGGCAGACAAGAGAGTAGAACGAACAATCATAAGCAGATTAGGGCAAGTTGTGTCGTAGAAGTTGAAATCTAGGGTTTTTCCTCCAGGTCCATATGCTTGAGGAGGATAATTATAATAACCATAATTAGGAAACATATGAACCTTAAGGGGACACATGAAAACACAGAACAACACCATGAGACTGAGACTTATGTGGGAGACGAGTAGTCTGTTAATAGAATTGTTAGAAGAATCCATGGCTTGAGAGAGACAAAGCTACCTCAGAACATATTTTGATGTCTATACTTAATTATAACAACTAACACTTCGCAAGTAGTTCTCAGCTTCTTCTTGATTCATTCCCATCACATGCATATCTATGAGCCTTCAAGGTATCATTTATATATATAACAATTTCTCAATGCACACAATGGCGATCATCATATTAAACCTTCCAATTATTATGTTTTGTGGACAAAGCATGAAGGAATGTCTGATTGAAGTCATTGGTCAGTCTCAGAAGTGGAACCACCATTATCGTTTCTAAAATTAACCTAAACCATGCGCCGCCAATAAAGCTTTTGACGTTAATTTTCCTTCCACCATGCATTATCATTATCTTATCTAATAAGTATTACCTTCGGTTCTAAATATAAATATACGATTTAATTGATTTTTTCTTTTTGGAAATATTAAAGAAGATAAATAAGTTACCAAATCATATTATAAGTTGTGTATAACTAAATTATATATCAATTTATAAGTCGTACAAATTAATTATTGTAGTGAAAAAATGATAAATATAAATACTTTAAGTTAATTTAATTATAGCTTCAATAATCTCCTAAAAAAATCAACTAGCTTAATTTTTTATGTGATCTTATAAGCACATCCATACATATGCTTTGAACCGGACGTGTAGGACCTTTTCTGTTCTATTGCATGCTTTAATTATATGTATAAGCTTATATTTACTTCTAAGTTTCAAAGAGCACGTAATCACGTTCTCTTAATTTTCAATTGACAAATTTCACTCAATCTCCATGTTTTTATTTACATGTGTAATGAGCGGTTTTCATTTCGAAAATTAACCCACATATTGTTATTATAATTGATATGCTTCTTAATTATAGGTACTAATATTCTCTTATTGAATGCTATAATGTTTAACACATTGTTAGGCATGAAATGTATTTAATTCAATAATTTTACTTCACAGCCTTTATGAAGTTTCATTTATAGAAAAATACACGGTCCGGTATTAAAAGGGTGTTGAAGGAAATTTCATAAAATTCAAGAAATTCTATAAATTAAAATTAATGGTTTTTTACACTAAATGATGTTTTCCTATATATAATTGATGGGTCAAACTCTAAGGGCCTAATTCAAACAAAATAAACTATAATGACCTAATTCTTCAAAATTAAAATAAACTATAAGAACCCTTGTGGATTAATTCTCTCCTTTTTTTAAGTATATCGTACATTTTGTAAAATTGAAAAAAAAAAACCAGAGAGATTGCATCCATGATCATTAAATAAAGTTAATTACATTGTCCACTATAAAACTAGTAAAATAAAAATGTCTTTTGCACAATACTAATTGCTTTTATATATGTAGCTAGGAAATTAGAGCTTTGTAAGTTGATATGATGTAGAAAAGCACTTGCTAAACAAAAAGATTAGTAGAAAATTTTTCAGAACACAATGACTATTGACTAGGATCTCATATTTGAAAGATAATTACAAAAATTTATATCCTTCTTCTCAACAAAGAGTAGATCACTGTCCCCGCACTATGCACCATTTTTTTGTTTATATGAAAAAAGTTTTGGAAGGGTTTGACACCAGTCTCCTACTAAGGGGAGGGCACGGCCCGGGGCTCTATAAGCACTTAGAGGGAACTTACGAGATTGCCGACCAAAGGAGTCCTAGCGACGGTAGAGGGGATCGAACCCATAACTCAAGGGCTTAGTCCTGGATCTCTTACCATCTGTGCCAACTCTCATTGGCACCACACTATGCACCATATATATCCTTCAAGATAACATAAATTTGGACTAGTTTAAGTGGGAATGCACAAACTTAAAAAATAACATCAATTTAATAACTTTAAAAATATTTATGATTCGAATCTTTTATATATGTTCAAAAAAATTGAAAAAAATTATTTATAATGTAGTTTAAAGGGATTTAAAAATAATGAACATATAGATGAGTGTTATGAATATACTTATTATGTGGATGTCCATTGACTCCCGGTTTCCAAATATTAAAAGATGATATGGGACCCACGCATAGTGATTTACTATTTGCATAGTACCACGCATAGTAGTTTACTATTTGGTGGGACCCGCACACAATTATACAATCACTCACGGGAAGGAAATCCGTGAGTGAACAGTTTAGGTTTTTGGGGAAAACTACACCAAATGACCCAGAGGTGGAAATTACACTAAAGTCCCATTTTTCTTCTATAAATAGAGGTTTTCTGTAACTGTTCATGTATTGAATGAAATGAGAATCTCTCTCTCTACTTTATCTCTCTAGAACCTCTGCTTTTCTTCTTATTATTTTTATCAGTTTTATAACACGTTATCAGCACGAAGACTCTACCAAGGTAAGATTTTCTCACCATCTATTTCATATTTCCATTTTATTTATCTGGGATGATCTTAACCATTATATGGAATTAAATATCTATTCTTACCGATTATTTTAACATCGGGTTCCATGGTTAAGATTTGAGATTATTTACTATTTTACTACGGTAAATAGTAATTTACTATTCACAGTAAATTTACCCCTTTTTCAGTAATTTTTACATTTTATTCATTTGACTCCTACATGGAAGTCTAGATTAATCTTTCTGTAATTTTACTTTATTCACTATTTATAGTGAATAGTAATTTTACTATTCACGGTAAATTTATATTTTATTATTTACAGTAATTTATTTATGTTTATATATTCTTCCCACTTCCTATTCATTTATTTCATGGTGGCGTCATTAAGCTCCATTTGTAATTCTTTACTTACTGCTTTATTTATTTATCTCATGGTGGCTATACTAAGCTCCATACTGACTTTACTAATATTTAGTTTTATGTCACTAACATTTATTTTATTGTTACTAACATTTATTTATCTTTTATGATAGCACATTAGTATATTTACTAGTGGGTTCTATTTATTTATTTTAACATTTATTTATTTTTTATGGCGGCAACATTATTTATTAGTGGGCTCCATTTATTTATTTTATTTTACATTTATTTATTCTTCATGGAGGCACACTAGTCTCTATTAGTGGGCTCTATTTATTTATTTTATTTAGAGTTTATTTATCTTTTATGGTGGTGACATTTTGTGGGCCCCATTTATTTTATTTTAATTCTTTACTGCTTTATTTTTCATGGTGGTAACACTTGTATAGTGGACTCCATTTATTTATTATTTATTTACTGCTTTAAATCCCCTTCCCTTTTTATTTTACCGTTTTCTATATTATATATATATATATATATATATATATATATATATATATATATATATATATTTACATTTGCATATGCATCTTCTTTCTTATCTTTGGATGAGATAGGTCTCGCTGTGAGTTTACTACCATTCCTATCTCATCTTCTTTTTATTAATCTAGCATGTTTATTTCCAGTCATTTATTTTATTTTATTTATTTATTGCTATATATATATATATATCCCTCTCCCTTCTTATTATTTATGGCAACCACACTATTAGTGGGTTCCATCTATTTATTTTATTATGCTTATATTTTATTTATCTTGAAGATAAACTGTTAAAAGATCATATATATTATTATGAGATCAAAATGCCATAGAGATATGAGGCATAGATTGGCTTGAGAGATGAGGCATAAATTGGCTTGAGCCTAAGAGGCAAGATAGCCTTAATTTCAGAGGCAAGATTGCCTGAAGCCAAGAGGCAAGTTAGCCTGATAACAAGAGACAAATTATGAAACAATATTTGATCCATAAATTTTGTATGTTATCAGTTGTATAAAGGCCTCAAAATTGTATATTTGGCATTAAATATTCCCTTAAATTATGAGACAAGGGATTGTATGATCATGATTGACATTATAAATAAATATATTCAATTTGCTATTGTAGTAGCAATATTGTGGATTAATTTCTTGCCATGATCAAACAAATCAGTGAGTTATGGATCATGAATTTTTATCCAACTTCATTCCCAGAAGTGAATGAAGCAAATATATTATTATAGTTGTTATGTGATTTCTATGATTATAACAATTTTTATAAATACGAGAAAAGAATATTCATAAACAAAATAATTAAGCAAAAGGAAATATTATTTCAACAAAGTTTAATTGCGAGTGGCTCAACATCATTACAAACTTTAATCATCTCATTCTGAAGATATTTAATGTCTTCTTCTTTTGCTTCTCTTGAGATGGGATCCAGATGAGGCAAAGCTCTTCGTAATATCGAGATTTGCGTCATAAGTTTCTTGAGCTTCTTGTGTGGCCACTCCGTTAACCCTCCTTTTTGATAGATTTTTTGTATGGTGTGAGTAGACATATTTAATTGTTTACTCGCTTCATCAAGGGTTAAGTGAAAATAATTTCTTAAATCATGGAGCGTTGTTTTCTTTATTCTTTCTCTTTGCTCCATAGATAACCTATATAATTCACCCTGGTTAAGGGATGAAGTATCATAGGGTATACTTACTGCAGGTTGTTTTCCTTTGCCTAATGAGTGTTCAATATTGGTTTGAAATGAACTTCCATGGAGGTCATTTGGATTTATAGCCCATTCCGAACCAACACAGAGAACCTCATGATAGGCTAATACAGGATCACGCATCAAGATATATCCTGATGCTTGTAAATCTATACAATACTGTGTCAGAAATTGTTTGATTTCTTCAAAATTTTTCTTTGTGAAATCAAACATTGGAAGCCTGTCAGTATTATAAGATTTATCCTGTACTTTCTCAAATAAAACAGCATGGGTAATCATACTTGTTCTTCTTCCGTGAACTTCAAGTTTATGGTACTGAAGTCCGTTGGTATGAATAATTTCCCGTAAAACATGACAGCAACTACATTCCAATAAGCTAGTAGTTGCTAATTGGCTTGTAGCTGTTGGCTGGCTAATTGTTGCTGGCTGGCTAGTGGTTGTTGGTTGGCTGATTGTTGTTGTCGGGCTGGTTGTTGCTGGCAAACTGATGATAGTTTGCTGGCTTGTGAATGCTGGTTGATTAACTGCCGACACTATTGGCTGAACTGGATTGGTAGACTCCATTAGTTCTGCCATAGTTCTACACCTCTTAACAGGCCTCCTTGATGAACCTGCTTCAGTTGTACCTTCAATCCTTGTAGATTGAGGAAGAACACTTGTTCTAGGGGGAGAAGTAGGTACATTTGAAGCAGAAGGAGGAATAGTAGAAGGAGGAATAAACATTTCAAAGGGATTAGGAGATAACAAAGAAGTAAATGACATGTTATGCTGATCATCATACAACAAAGCATCAAGTAATGCTGTTTCGGATGTATCAGAAACTGGGATAAAACTGCTTGGTCCTGCCATGGCAATAGAATTTAGAGAAATATGTGTGAGTATCTGGTAGTTGATATTATCAGATGCTTGAGTGTTTGTGAGGCATGTTCGTTTGCCTTCCTCTATTTATAGTTGAATTAAATCCTATTGAATCTCTGCAGATTTGCGTAGTCCTGTTAAATCTTTACAGATTTGCTCCCTATAAAGCACGAGCCTGGAATCTTTTTGACTTTATATGTATACGACAATCTGAGTTGTCGCGCCTGTGATTCCACAGTGATGCGCCTGTGATTACACAGTATTGCGCTCGTGAATCTGCAATTATACACCTGATGATTTTGTATTTAATATATATTTGTTTGTTGATTCTGGAAAATGGAAATTTTGTTACCAGAAGTAACAAAATTATGCATTGATAATGCATTTAGAAATCTGTGGAATTTTAATGAAATAGATATCATATATGCTATTATCATGGAATATTGTATGGAAATTTCATGAATTAATTTTTAAGGTCTCACACTTGAGGGGGAGAATAATATATATCAAGTGTGAATATTTATGTGATAATTCTTTGTGAATGTTTCTATATTGATTCCCCCAAAATGAATATTAGATTTGATGATAAATCATATGGAAAGTTGGCATGACTTGTTTGATCATCCGAGTCATATATTATGTGCTGCTTGTTCTCAGATAGACATAATTATTGGAAATGGATCTCTGGAAATATATCAAATTGAAAGTTTACATATGAGATTATAAATCTGCAAAGTTTGCAGTGATGTTTGCAACTAGAAGTTTGCAATATATTATGCGCGCAATTTCCAGATTGAATGATCCAGAAATAATGTATTAAAGTATCCATGAATGGATAGATCAATGATTATGAGAACAAAATTTATATGTTGTGTATATTTGCAGCAATTATATAAGCCAACAGAATTCTCCCCGTATAATTGGTTTTTGGTCAGGAGCCAGATTAATTCCATCTTGAAATGTTTTAAATGTGTAATGATTATTAATCTATTACAATGCATATAGATGGATATACAAAGAAAATTGATGATTTGATGAGGGGGAGAAAAATAAGCCGATTGGGTAAAGATAAAGTGAAATGAATTATCATTGGCTCATATTGGTCCTCATACAAAGAAATGTGCACTAAAAGTTTAAAAGATAATTCATTTGCAGATTTTAGCTAATCAAATGCTAAAAGCATTTATTGACCTAAAGTGACAATGTCACATGTCCCAACTGCAAATGCTCCTATATGAATTGTTATAAAGCACGCATGAAGCGTTGCTGGTCCATCGGTTATAAAGATAAAAATCCTCGAAAGAGAAAAGGAGCTATAAAATATAGATGATTAAGTCGAGGATAATTAAGTAAAGCTCCAGAAGAGTTATCTTTTGATGAGATGTTATCTCCAGAAGAGATATTACAAGAAAAGTGTATTGTGGTCCAAGAGAGACCTAGGTACCTAATATATGTGAATATAATGAGATCTCAATAAATTATGAATGAAATCCGATGGGACTGAAAATGAAGTCGACGTTAATAATATCTATGATAGCATATGTTGCAATGAATGATAATGAGGATCATGAGCCACAATATATTTGTATGTGCTAGAAGCACATAAGGCGCCAGAAACACATATGTCCCAAAAGGACTCAAGATGATAGTGCATATAGCATCATTATCTGAATAAACATTTATTGAATTTCTATATGCACATATATATTTATGAAAAGATTATTATGACTTTACTTGACAGATTTAGATCTTGCAGGTATATAATGAACAATCAAATTGGGCGTTTCTAACAGAATATTTGATGACAGAAAGTATAATATGCTCAGAAAGACATTGAAGCAATATAGTCATCAGGGGGAGCAACACTGATGTAATCAAGAGGGGGAGACGATACACGCTGTACTCTTTTTCCCTTATCTGGGTTTTATCCCACTGGGTTTTTCCTAGAAAGGTTTTTAATGAGGCAGCACTAGAAAGTGTATCAATGGATGATGTACTCTTTTCTTTGGCTAGTTTTTTATCCCACTGGGTTTTTCCTAGTTAAAGTTTTTAACGAGGCACATTCATAAATGGACATCCAAGGGGGAGTGTTATGAATATACTTATTATGTGGATGTCCATTGACTCCCGGTTTCCAAATATTAAAAGATGATATGGGACCCACGCATAGTGATTTACTATTTGCATAGTACCACGCATAGTAGTTTACTATTTGGTGGGACCCGCACACAATTATACAATCACTCACGGGAAGGAAATCCGTGAGTGAACAGTTTAGGTTTTTGGGGAAAACTACACCAAATGACCCAGAGGTGGAAATTACACTAAAGTCCCATTTTTCTTCTATAAATAGAGGTTTTCTGTAACTGTTCATGTATTGAATGAAATGAGAATCTCTCTCTCTACTTTATCTCTCTAGAACCTCTGCTTTTCTTCTTATTATTTTTATCAGTTTTATAACAATGAGATGTTAATATACAGTTATATATTTTTATAATTTTTCACTAAGGAACAAATTATTTTATATAGATGTAAATGATTTAATTTGTTACTACATTTTCTCTAGCAAATTGGCAATTAAGTTAATAAGTTTTCTAACCATCTTTGATTGACTTTTATCATATCATTGGAATATTATAATTCTGAGGATAGTTGACGACATTTCATGTGACAATGATAATGGAAGTCACCGTGATTCCACATTCAGAGAACTTAGAAAATGATGAACACCACCCCACTAGTACTATTCTCCATTAACTTTTCCAATCTGAAAGTTTTTTCATTGTTGCCCTAACTTTTAATTATTCATCAGTTCGATCGGCTTCTTTTTAAGTTTTAATTTTGTATAAATTTATTTAAAAGAACACAATAGACAATAAAATCTCACAAACGATTCGTGCGTGCTTGAACTAATTTTTGAACGTAACGAACCTATACAGATTTATAAATTTTGCATAAATTTATTTAAAAGAAAAAAATAAATGGCCTATGCAGGTTTCGAACCTGCGACATTTGCGTTAGTGCGGTGCTCTAACCAACTGAGCAAATAGGCCAGATGTTGATGGTTTTTTAATATATTATTAATTATATTATTTTTCGTGCGAAAAAGGTTACATTATGGGTAGCATGTCAGGCATAAAATAAAATATTGGGCTATTAGACACCCAATATGAGGGTGTATGAGTTTGATCCTGACTGCCTAACAAATCAAAACGAGACACGTTACATGACAAAGGAGATGCTGATGCGGGTGGATCAATCTTAAGTCGATAGAGAGGCAAGCATGATATGTTTTCAGTGGTGAGGAGTTATAGATTCTCCTTACAGTTTCTTTTCCCCCCTGCAAGTCAGTACAGAATATCAAATGCTTTTTTCAGGAGATCGAATCAACAATCAGAACAGAGAACAAGACAATTAAGAGAGAATTATTGTGAGGTGTTAAGGAAAGAATGTCACAAGTTATATCAAAAAGAAAGGAGGAAATTAATGTAATCACAAAAAAATACTCCCTCCGGTCCTAATTATAGGACAATATTTGAGAGTTAGTTTTGGTCTTAATTATAGGATAAAATTTAAATTTTTGTCAATTTCTTCCTAAAACACCCCTATTTTATTCTCTTAAGTGTGTTTAATTTTTGGTAAGTATATGCATTTAGATGCATAGAATTTTCCAGTCAAGAAAACTCTTAAATTGTTGGATTTTAATTTGTTTATCAATGAGTTAACATTAATTTACCAACACACACACACCAATATATATATGCATAGACACACACATATATTTGTGATTACACATACATATGTGTGTGTACACACACAACATATATGTATATATAGCAAGACCATCATTTCAATTAGAAAGCATAAAAAAAAAGATTCTTGGTGAGGTATGTTAATGTCATTAAAAATTTATATAAGGACATTTTTGGAAAATGAGTGAAATTAACTAATTTAACTCCCCTCCTTAATCTCCCCAAAATCGGTTAAATATATCTTATAATTAGGACCGGAGGGAGTACACTATAAGCAAGAACAAGTTTTGATACAAGAAATGACAATAGATTAATGTTACTTACTTGTTTACATTCTTTTCTTAAGCCTTTATACAAGAATCGACGTCCACAAACTCAAAGTCATAAAAGCTCTCAGTACAATTCCACCATTTTCAGGTAAATTGCAAAGCTTGCCAGGTGGTCCTCACGCATGCTTTTGTTTTTTTGGTTAGGTCCTCACACATGTTGAATATATATATATATATATATATATATATATATATATATATATTATATCAAAATTTTAGAAAAGGGGTTGGGTTCACCCACAATCCAATCCAAGAGCAGGGCGAAATGTCTTTTCCTCTTAGGTGATAGGAATGTTGGACAGGGCGAGCCGTTTATTACTCTCAGGCGTTTACCTAAGCATTCAAGAGCTATGATGCCTCCTCCAGTGCCTTGACCAACTCCAGGATCGAGCCCTCTCCCTTTAGTAGAAGTGTCCAACTCTTTTGCCAATTGAATTCAAGGACAAGGGTCACACATGTTAAATATTGTTGAAATATGTCTAATGCACCCGTTGTGGATTAAGGCCCAAGCCCAATGTAAACGAGGCATTATGTATATAAAGAATATGGGTCCAAATGAGGAATCTTATCTTTATAATTTGAAATTCAAATTGTGATAACTTCCCATATATGTGAGATATGTGATTATATCAGTTGTCAAGTTTTCAAAAACGATGGAAAACTTCCTAAAAATTTTTCTTTCTGGCTCTCCTCTTCGGTGGTGAATCTGCCGTATAAAGGTGATCGGAGTTCATATTGATGCTCCGATCTCAAGTAGGTACTCAGCGAGTCAACAAATTCCATATTCACCCGAAATCCTTCAAAAAGGACGTATGTATAATGTACTTCCTGCAACTATTTGGGCCGACAAGAAGTTTTAAATGCTCATATCCCCATGTCCCAGCAAGCAATACAAGTAGGATTAGTTCAAGCCATTTATTATTAATAGTAAGTTCTTATAAGCATGTTCTGGGACCAGTTTCTTGATACACCCTTTTAGCGAAAACACTACTACATCCGTTCTTTTATATGAAATCTAGTCTGTAGTACAATTTTAAGGATATGAGGTAGTATTTCGCAACAGATGCATCATATCTTCATCATCACTGCTACATATTGTATCATGCTTCAAGCATGTGTGCAATTAATGGAACCTTCACTCACCAGGGCATGTTTGCCTTATATTACAAAATAACATAAAGTGAAACACAACATACAAATTTATAACATAACGCGCTGCCAGCATTTTCTGCTCTTCCTATTCCTCTCACCTTCTTGGTTCATTCTTTAACAACTCCACAGTAAGTGAGCAAAATTTTTAGATCCTTCTTCCTTGAAAATAGGACTGTGTTTTCTTTTTTTATCACAGAGATATGAATCAAACTTATGTTATCTGCTATCCAACCTCCAATCTTAATCACTCAGCCACCTAAATAATTATGAAATTCAACATATACTCCAACAAATATGTATAAAGGCACAAGTATGATCTGATAGCAATTTTTTGTTTCTTTTTGGCTAGACGATAAAAGCATACATTGACAAGTCCACTGCTACAATAAAGTGTTTACAATGAGTAAAAGCAAATGTTACACTACAGAGAAAAAAAGGAGCACTAAGAGTAAAGAAGAAACAAAACTATTTCATGGAAGCAGAAAGCAGGGATCAAAATTGGAGGAACAAAACTATTCCATGCGCCATTATTATTACTCTTGAGGTAGAGCAGAAGAAGTTGAAGAAGAAGTAATAGGCTTGCCCCTTCCCATGGTGAAGCCTCTGGTGCCGTCGGGCATTCGGGGGCCCTTGGGGTTGGGTTTTGCAGAGACTCCTCCTCCTTCACTCACAACAGCAGCAGGGCTGCTGCTTGGCTGACATGGCAGAGCAAGCAGTCCCCGTCCTCTTCCTCTCCCTCGTCCTCTTCCCCATCCTTTCTTTGACCCCGTTCCATTTTCTTCCCCCTAACCAAAATTACAACATAGATATGTTTCTTTTCAGACATGTTCAGACAAAGTCAAGTTCATCTTGGAATGGTGAGATGAAGGTGGTAATGAAAGACTGAAAGTAAAGCTTTTTCTTATGTTTATCATCATCTTGTTATTATTACTATTCAATAAAACCTAACTTTTCCTATTACGTTCGTAAACTAAGGATAAGAATGTTATTCAAAATTTTCTTGACAAAAAAATTTCTTTTTCTATTCTTTTCCTTTGTATCAATTAAGATGCTGGTCTACACATTAAAGAGGATAATTCTATTAAAAAGTTTGCATGATATGGCTATGTTAATTAGAATAGTCAACTAACTATAGCACCTAGGAAGACTCTTTTGGGAGAGGCAATAATCCGAGGCCATTTTTTTCAATGCCCCCACATATAGTATATATATTTTGGAAGAATTTGTTAACAAGCATTAGACGGACTGCATCTATGTCTTCTTCAACTTGTTTATACCCTTTTCAAAGAACTAAGTACGCCCCACGTTTATTTTGTATTTGAGATATACAATTAAATTTTAGCCTCTAAAGAAATGAGTATTAGCACGGAATGACACTTACATTTGTCTGAACTATAAAATGGTCATTGTTAGAATGAGAAGAATCCTCAGCAGTTTCAGAATTTAGCATCTCATTCTCCTCAAGAAATCCATCGAATTCCGACTTCTTACTCTTCAAAACAGATCTAGGCTGCAAATTTTACATGAAAACCAGTCAGGAGGTGGAGGAGGAGAAATTCAAGGGGCACAAAATCTGAAACGAGACACATATGAGGTATATGTACCGAGCACCTAAGCAGCAACCTAACTTGCATCCCATTTCTCCAATTCCCATCATCTTTTAGCTTCTCAACCTGATCAATTAATTCCTGTTAAAAGAAAAAAAGAGCTGTATACTATGCATCTTTACACTAAATTTCCAAAGAATGTGACTCACCGCTTTCTCGGCTAGATATGATGTCTCATACTCCACAAGTGCATGCAGCTAAAAGAGACGCACAAGCAA
The DNA here is from genome assembly GCA_037074495.1 of Acacia confusa. NCBI lineage: Eukaryota > Viridiplantae > Streptophyta > Magnoliopsida > Fabales > Fabaceae > Acacia > Acacia confusa. The sequence goes on along the minus strand of CM073502.1, from coordinate 35,407,967 downwards.
ACAAAGGTAAGAAAAGATCAAGTACCTTTTAACCACCGAATCATAAAATTCTTAGGTAGACTCCAGGAGGCAATGAAGAATAGACATATAAGCATGTCAAAGGAATGTTATGCTAAATCATTTATTCGTCTTACGTGTCTATTCATGAATGATTCAGAATGTCTCCTAGACAAACATAGGATGGTGTATTCTCTATACCTTGTTACTAATGAGGATATCACCCTTTGATCTGGGAGAACTTGCTTCCGGGGGATGGGAAATTCTGATTGTTTTCACACTGTTCATATATGAAGCATCAATCAATTACTGTCTTTAGGAAATGAAAGAAAAGGCAAGAATGTAAGTTCGAAAGGCAAATGAAATCCACCTTCCAATAACACTAAATATTTTCATAAGATTTTCGTGGGAATGATCTTCAGGTAAATTCTCTACCACAACAGTACGAGACTGCAAAACAAAAAACAATATCACTGTATATTAGTCAGTTTAAGATAAGCCAAGTAGACAAAAAACCAATGGCATAACATTACCTGCAATTCCTCTTTCTCCTTATCAGTGAACGGTTGTTTACGTTTAACCTTCTTTCCATCAGCACTTAAAACCTTCCAAAAAAAAAAAAAAATCATAAAGCAAGCTGAAATAGACCTAATGGCATCTTGGCATGCACATCATATCCATTCAAAAGACTTACAAGTTTTGAAGATGAACGAATTCCTTGGGTAAGCAGATGAATGTTTCTAGTAAGGGACTTCACCTTTTTTGTGGAAGCAATAAGGGATACATGAACTGATAAACAGATCAACATCCACCAATCATGAATTATCCCTAGTAGGAAAGGAACAGTTTTTGACAAATGCCATTCTAAAATCCTTACCATAACCTTCAGGATCTTTGTTCATCTGTTTCAGGAAAGATTCATTTGCCAGCAAACTCATGTCACTGAACTGATACTCCACCTATATATTATATCCACAACATTTTTAGAATTGATGAACAGCGTAACTAAAATATTATATATATCCACAGCATTTTTTAGCTAATGAATTCAAATTCTGAATAACATCGGGAAAGAGAATCTATAAAGAAAATTCATGATAAACCCCAAGATTAAAGTAAAGTGGCGATGCATATAGGATCGTCAAGATCAATATTATCCAAAAACGAAATAAAACAGATGAAAAATGTTGAAAATATTCTAATAATTCAAGACTAACAAAGATGGAAAGACTCCAAAAAAAAAAAAAAATCTTCCAAACAATTATAAAATCCAAGAAATTAAAAGGAATGAAGAAAAGAAACACAAAAGGCAAGGCAAATGTGGTCTCAATTAATGGTAATGGTTATCCAGAAACAAAACAGAACAGAAGACAAAAGCCATAAGAGATTATTTAGAAAATACCGATGAAGATGGCAACACTAAAACGAAAGAGAGCCAGATAACCTTCTACCCAAATATAAAGATCCAAGACAGAGAAAAAGAACAAAAAGAAAAGACGGTAAAAACTAAAAAGACAATGCATATGGCGGCGCCCAACGAAAAAGATCATGCATAAGCTAAATAGAACAGATGCCAAAAGCAACAAGAAATACCATATGAGATCAAGACCAAACAATAGGGAAACATAAAATCTGGAAACAGGGGAAAGGCAACACATCCGTGGTCATGGCGATAAAGATAATTCACAAACAGAAGATACCAGAACAGATTGAGTAAAGCATTATCAATATGAATAAGACGGAAACCCAAAAAGATGAGGAAAGGCGGAAGGAAACCTGTTTGACGATTTTCTGCTGAAGATCGTGAGTGAGGACATTCCTCGAACAGTTGGGAAGCGCCACATTGGTGGTCGAGATCAAACGAGAGGAATGATCCTGATCGCTAACAGGGAACCAATCAGAAGCACTAGAGGCACCAAGAATCTGAAAGAAGGGGTAGAAATAACCCGACATGGGCATCTGCGTATGCGATCTGGGCACAAATTCAGGTGCCTGAGCATTCAATTTGAAGGTGGAACTGAGCGTAGTAGGAGTTTCTTGGATATTGCTTTTCTCTTCCTTGAATGTTTGTGCCTGCGCCATTCTTTTGGCTTTTCTTCTTCTCTCGATTCTTTGTTGTTGTTCTATTCGATCCTCTCTCTGTCGATTATGATGTGATCAGAGAGAAAGTAATCTTTGATTCTTTGTGAAATGAAGAAAGCTCTCTCTCTCTTCTCTTTGCCTCTCAGTCTCTCCCCTGAAGTTAGCAACTGTATTTCGAAGTTTTCGCGCCCAAAGAGTCACTCATATTCCGTTACTTGTGGATTTGACTAAAATTTTGGGGCTCTTATTTTTCCCATTCCCACTATTTTAATTTCTTTTTATTCCTAAGCCTCGTTAAACATGCAAGCTCAAGCATTGCTCTAACATCATAATAGGTTGATTGTGCTGTCTAAATTGTAATTTGTGCTAATATTTATTTGAAAATGGTCGTTGTTTTAATATATATATTTTTGTTTTAAATCCTTTATAATTGTAATAAAGTAGTAAAATGAACCTTCACTTATGAGATAGTTAAATTAATTCATGAAATTATAATAATGGTATTTTAATTTGTTATTATCTAAACCAAGTTACTATTAATTGTGTATTTCCATGCCCAAGTATTAAATAAGATTGTACTGTATGCTTCAACATATACTACTTTTATAAGACTCACTTTATAATTTAATTTAATAGATCTTATATTAAGAAAATGAGTGACTATATCATCTTTTTTGCCTAAACTCATTATCATACAAGTTTTAAACCGCAATTTTGTTTTTTTTTTTTTTTATGGCCTTATCATTAACATTTCTTATGTAAAATTTTATATTATGATGATTTGGATATCATATTGGAGTGAAGTAAGCATAATGAATAAATGAATATGATAAAATCTAGGGAAAATTGGAATCCCATTTAATGGGACCTCTTCCAAGGTCCCATTCTACAATTAATTTTTTAAATAGGGATTTATTCCCAATTTTCCCCTTATAACTAATTCGACAAAAATATGCAATTGAATCCTTCAAGAGAATAAACGGGAAAGATAATTGGTGGACAACATATAAGTATAGAGGTAAGCATTATTTAAATCCTAAGTCATGTCTAGGTCTCTCAAGACCTAACTCACTTAAGCATTTTGTTATAAAAGAAAGAGAGAAATAGGAAGGATAATATAATACATTAGAGGACAGAGCATTTACAGATGATAAGCTTTTTTCTATTAACAAGGTAATTTTAGAGCTGGTAAAAATAAATGAATTTTAGACATGGGCTTAATGGGCTGCCCAAATAGCTCATAATTCACGGGCCTAGTCAGAAATATGGCGCAAAATTTATGTTTGGGCTTTAATCGCCCAAATCCTAATAGCTTTACTCAGCTCACTGCTTGTCATATATATATATTTTTTTAAAAAAAAAAAAACAAATATGTGTCTTTATCTGGTTAGGAAGATCTGTTGGGGCAGCTAAATAATGGGCAAATGAGTTGCTGGGAAAAGCCTCCATTTGGATTGTATAAATTGAATGTCGATGGGGCTGTTGCAGTTCAATCTTCTATGGCTAGATGCGGTGGAGCTGTTCCTGACTATTTGGGCAACTAGGTGGTGGGTTTTACTAATGATTGGAATCAGTCAAGTGAGCACTGCAGAAGAATGGGCTGGAGTAGATGGTTTACAGCTAACAGGGGATTTGGGTGGAAAGAAAATAATTCTTGAATCCAATTTTGATGTGTAATAACTGGCAAAGGGGTCGGGCACTCTCAACAAAGGGAGAGGGTTTGATCCTGGAGTTAGTCAAAGCGTTGGGGGAGACATCCTAGCTCCTGGGTGCCTAAGTAAACACATGAGGGTAATAGATGGCTTGCCCTACCCAACCTTGGTATCACCTAGGAGGAAGAGAGATCTCGCTCTGTCCTTGGATTGTGGAATCCAACCCCTTTCCAAAAAATTTTGTATAAAAAAAGAAATCTGATGTTAGACGAACTTGCAATACAAGTAGCAATCTGGTGATGAAAGCAAGGGAGTTACTGAAAATGGACTGGCAAATGGATGTAAGAGTTATACCACGGGAATTCAATAGAGTAGCGGATGTATTAGCCAAACTGGGTATTTCTAATTTTGCAATTTTAGATAGGTGTCATAGTAATTTAAGGACCTAGATTGAGCAAGAATGCTTGGGATTAAATTCCCCATTTGTGTAATTTTGTTTATGTAGGCTATTAAGCCATCTCTTATATATAAAAAAAAAAAAAAAACTACTTATATTAACGGGGGTTAGCACAAGTGGTAAGCAGTTTGTATCGTTTAAATAAGGTTTCGAGTTTGAGTCTTATGAATGCAGAAAAACCCCGTTAGGAGACTCACCCACCATAATCAGGTGCGCGATACAGGTTGGATTCAAATTAGTCAAGGCAAAGCTATGGATACTAGATGGGCAACCAAAAAAAAAACTACGCCTCTGGTCCTAAATATAAGTCATAGTTTATAATGATAATTACACTATAAACTATATCTTATATTTAGAACTGAAAATACTAATAAGTAACCAACGGGTTGAGTCTAACGGAAGGGTTAGTTCCTCACAACGTAACAAACGAAGGTTTAAATCTTCACTGCAAGATGTACCTATATTTAGTATCAAACAATACTTCGAATAAGATTACTCTAATAAAAGTATACATATGCTTAGCAGAAAAACAAAGAAGTAATAAGTAGACATGGTAAACGAAAAGTATAGTGATCTTAAATATAAAATTTTAATATACTTTATTTTCTAAATTTATAATTTTTTCTTAAAGTATCTTATTGATTGCACACATTAAAGGGTTGCTATTTAAAGAAGATTAACCTATAGTTATTATAAATAATTAATATAACTAATTTTCTTAATCTATACAAATCAACCAACTAACTTTTTATATTAAAATAGAGGAGGTGGTAATAAAATTCATGAACTATGAGTGGACCCGCACAATTTTTGAATTCATGCAATGAATGAATGAATATTTTTTATTTATAGAATAATTCCTCCACCTAAACAATATTCATGTCAAAATATTAATAATTTTAAAAAAGTCTTTACATTATAGTTTGTATTATTATCTTCAATTTATAATGCAGTTGCTAATAAACACTCCCTCCATGTTTAAATATAAGCTTTAAATTTAAAAATAAATCTTTAGCAAAATATAAGCTTCATTTTAAGTTTGTCAAAATATTTTTTTTTTTCAACTTTTCTCCTTATTTTATTTATTGTCTCTCTCACTTTTTCTTTTTACAAATAAAGGCATTGTTGGAAAAAAAAAATATATGTTTAATTCTCTTAACTAATTTTAACTTTTTTCTTGATATCCACAAATCGGTTATTTAAAACTTATATTTAGAGACGGATGGGTTATCAGCCCAAATGATATATTTTTAAAAAGGTAAAAGTGTAAGAAGGCAATATATTTTACCCTTAGGAGTATCCAACACTAAGTATTTTTTAAAAGTGCAAAAGTATACATGAACTTTAAAAATTGGAGCAAAAGTCATTGCACTATTAAATCCTGCCTCATGGTATTAGTTTTTGTGCCCGCGTTATTTTTCTAAAAATACAATAATACCCTTAACTTTGAAAACCATCGCATCTTCCAGGTTGATGGGAAAAGTGAGGAAATTGGACAAACCTTGCGAGTGGATGAGTTGGGAGATGAGGGGGGGATTTGGCTAGGTCGTTGGGATCCTCAATAGCCGCATTATCAGCTTGATTGAGAGGCACAGAAGTTGGACCTTTATCTTCAGCCATCTCCGATTCTTCTCTGCTTCCTCTTCAACTGCGGAGAACAATTTTCAGGAGAAGCGCAACGACTTGATAGAATGATTAAACTTGAAAGGTTAATGATAGTGACACAAATTTATTACATATTGGATTGGATTGCAAGCAAGCCTCCCGTTTGCATCGTTAAGCAATATCGAAACTCATGTGGCAGGCCAAGAAATGAGATCCCCCAAATGGTTTCTTCAACCACACTATTTCTTCTAAAAAGTTAGCGAAGACAAGTATTTCTTCTACTTTGTTAGTTTGATCAAAGATTCTTCTAGAATCTTTTTCGACAGAGAGCTCGAAACAACCTCCAGGTTGTTCAATTTCATTTTCAAGTGTCTCACTCTTAGCGATAATACTCTTCTGGCCAGGGGCATATCGACCATTCCATAACAACTTGCTCAAGGTTGCCTTCCAATTCAATCTTATTCAACTCAAAAGTAACTTTAATTGATCTTGTTGAATCCAAATCGTTGACTCTGACATTACAGAACAAAGAATCTGTGACAAGTGAGCTTGGAGTGACTCTGGTGGTTGAAGAACCGGAAGCAGTCAAGTTGTTGCTTAAGAGATTTACATTTGAGGGAAGGTTTCGAATTATTGTGTTCAACTAGGGATCTTGCCTGAAGATGGGATGGTTTTCCAAAGTTAGGGGTATTATTGTATTTTCAGAAAAATAATGTGGGCCCCACCACAAAAACTAAGGCCCCATTTAGATTGAAGAAAATTGAAAGAAGGAAAAGGAAAATGGGTATTTTCCGTCGCATGTGTCTATTTGGTTCACATTTTCCAATGAAGATGTTTTCTGACTGCGGATGAATTTTCCCTCAAACATGTAAAAATTAGTTCCCACCAAAAATGGTGGGAACCCATTTTCCGGCAGATGAATAAGACTAACTTACCCATTTTCAGCGTTGTGTTCATCTGTACTTGTCCATGGAAAGTTTCGAAGAAGAAGGCAAGATGGTGGAGAGAGAAGATGAGAGTGAAGAAAAAAGACTCTGCTAAAAAAATAGTTTCCGTTCCACTTCCATTCCATTCCTTCTACCGGAAGGTTAGTTGTACAGGGGATGCGAGGAGGAGAAAAAATATTATTGATTATTGGCCTTAATGGTTGTTGCTTGAGAAGCATTCAGCTGCTGCTCGAGCAGCATTCGAATGCTGCCCGAGCAACATCAAATTTTTGCCGCTGCCCGAGCAGCATTTGGCTGCTACTTGAGCAACAACGTGCTGCTCGAGCGTTGTGTAGCAGCGTGCTTAAAGTCTGTCCGCAATGTAAAAATGTAATATTTCCTTATTTTCCTACTTATTTTTTTCCAACTAAACAAAAATTTTTCAATCTAACCATTTTCTTTTCCATTCTAAACCAAACACATCAACGTAAAATATTTTCCCTTCCATTCCTTTCTTTTTATTTCCATTCATTTCTCTTCCTTCCTTCCTGTTCTTTGATCCAAACGGGGCCTAACACCATCAGGTAGGTGTTGTGACTTTTGCTCCAATATTTAAAGTTTATGTGTACTTTTGCACATAAAAAAAATACTTTATGTTGGGCGTTTATAAAAGTAAATCACATGTGTATTTTTGCACCTTTACTCTTTTAAAAAATATATTTTAAATTCAATATATATTCATGATCTCCCAAAGCTGGGTTAGAAACTTTGGAAACTACAGTTTGGCCATTTCTTTAGCTTTTTGAAATTTAATACAATCAATTGACCCAGTCAAACATGTAAACGTTGCGTTTGAGCGTAGAGCCTCGTTAGAGCTTGACATGTAGCGTTGTTTTTTTTTTGCTCCAAAAGGATACTTTCATTACCATAAAGTTAACTTTACAAGCTGAAAACAACAGGGCAATACAAGAAAACTGACAGCATAAACACTGGAATAGATACAACCAACAACCTAGAAATTTCACAACTTATAGACAGATACAAACAAAAAGTACCGAACAAATCAAATAAGAAGGAAACTAACACCTAAAAACCACTGAAGAGATACTGAAGGGTAGGAATAAAAGAAACGTCAGCGATTGCACTGGTTCCTTGATCATCCGAGGTTATAAGTAATAAGAAAGAAGGTGTTGGTTGTAAAACCCACCCTATAGGGCACACCTCCTTATAAGGATTAGCTGCAAAGAGATCAGCTATACAATTACCCAAACGGGTAATAATCATAAAATACCCAACCTTAGATGAAAGAAACCAGATGAAATCCTGAATTAAACATTTTCTCCTCCAATCAAGCAACTCTGACAAACAGCTACTGAACACACTAACAATAGAAAATACCACCAGGCACAAGAAACATAAAAAACATAGAAGAAGACCATCCACACCAATGGAGACCGCCAAAGAAGAAGCGGCCAATACAACATCTCTCACCGCCTCATGAAAGATCTGGAGAGGGAGAGGGAAGGCTCGCACCAGAGGAGAGAAAACAGCCACCGTAGACCGAGATCTGGTGGAGAGCATAGGAGGGCGGTGTCGAAGAAGATGGAGGCTCGTCACAGAACGTTTCGAGGCCGATCTGAGAAAAGCAACTCCAAAATACTCCGGTGCTACCTTCTTCTGAATCTCCAAGCCCCGATCTACAGATCTATGGCGGTGGTGGCTCAGATCTGAGCTCACCGGTGGCAAGACTACCGCCGGCGAGGGAGGAAGCTGACTGGTAAGGGCGAGCGAACGAGAGAGAAAACCTGGACGAGAGAGAGAGAGCGACCCTTCTTTTCACCCCTCCACATGTAGCGTTGTTCGCTTGTACCATTAGTAGTTTGTTTCTTTTTGAAATTTGTGGGCATAAGCTTGCAACGGTGAGCCATTATCAAATGTTTTTTTTTTAAAATATTATCATCTTATTTAAGGTTTGTGGCTACTACTCCCAATATAAGTATTTTTTCTAGAACTCAAATCAAAGACCCAGAGAGATCAATAGAGTTTACACCACTAAACCAACTTTATATTAGTAGCCATTGCCAAATGTTTTACTCCCTCCCTTAATTTACAATATATTTACTTAATTTAATTGGACTAAAAAAATTAGATAAGTGGGTTAATATGCTATATTTTTTTAAAAAAATGTTCTAATCATTTTCCTTAATTTTCTCTCTCTCTCTCTTGATTATATTGAGAAAACATTAATATGGGTAAATTTTTTAAAAAATCAATAAATATGAAAAAATATGTCTTATATTTAAAATAAATATCAACTTCTCAATTAGATCCTATATTAAGAAACGGAGGGAGTATTTTATTTTATTTTTTGTTTGTGCATGTATGTCTTAATGTATGTAGTGCTAATCTTATCTTTGGAACCTTGACAAATAAGCTAAAATGAAAAACAACTGTTGGGCAAAAGGATGATGAGGTTGGTCAAAACCAAACACCATCACCTACCAAACAAGAATGATCTAATTATAGATTTTATGTATTTGATCTGACAATCTCTTATCGAATTATATTTAACTTAAATAATAAATAAAAATACCTTTTAAAAAACTCATACATGATTTTCACTTCAGTAAAATTATTGGAAGTCAGTTACACCATTTTTAAAAAACTTTTATAAAAAATATCGTACTTATTTTGAAGCCTATGTTCATCTTAGTTAAATTATGCAGGATTCTCTATTTTCAAAATTTAGGCATCACTCTTGTAAAACAAAGATTGAACTACACATAACTCCTTTGAATTTTAATTTTAAAAGATCTTAAAAAAAATAAAACAACATGAAGAAGAAGATTAAATAATTTATCTGTTATTCAAAAGAAAGCTTGCAAGAGTTTTATTTGGAAGAGTTAATATTGGATCAAAATAGGAAGAACAATAATATATGCACATCATCAATTCAGCAAAAGGAACACTTGAATAAGAAATTAACCATAACAATAAAATAATAGTAATAGATAGAACAGACCCAGAGAAACAAGCTTCTTCCTTTACACGAAAGTTCTGTGAAAAGTTTCTATCCAAAACATAGAAAGAAGAAGCGATTTGACACGTACATTGGAGATTAAGTGAATGAAGAAGATAGCTAAGAATTAGGTCAACGAATAAAATTGATCCACTTTGCGAAATTTACATGAAATCTCTTTCACTGTGTGAAGAACACTCTGAGATTGCGTTTTAATTTCTTCTTTTAATACGAATCCTCTCTTTCTTTATACATATCAGCATGCTATGGATAAGTTTCACTTTGGCTCTGTTCTTTCAAAAGAATCTTTCTCATGAATTATTTCTCTCTCTATCTGGGACCACACTCTTATATTTTAGGTTATCTGACATGTGATTTCGATTCCTCCATGATATTCTATTCCCTGCATTAATACTTATTCCAAGTCTCAGAATATTTCCAAAAGATTTTGAAATCTGAATCAGTGACTTTAAAATTATGATGGGGAATATGAAGAAGAAGATGATGTTGATGATAATGAGATAGGTTCCATCATTTTCAGCCAAACGTTTTCATAATCCATAATTAAAACGCGGGATATCACAGTGGGACTCCTTCCCCATATCTTGTCTGCAAGATTCTCTATTATTTGGCATCTGAAAGTGACTCTTTTGTCTTCAACCCAGATGAACAAACAGGATTTTGACGATTAATTTTCATTATTAGTTTTTTTTTTTTTTTGAAGAAAATGAAAGTGGGATATCACCAAGGTTAGATAAAAGGATAAAATCCTGGAGATTTTGTACTCTTAACTGGTTAAAAGTTTAGATAAAAGGATAAAATCCTGGAGATTTTGTACTCTTAACTGGTTAAAAGTTTAGAGCAGGTTCAAAGCTGTATGATTAAGTTGATTGGTAGGTTACTGAAAAATTTTTGATAGACTTCACTAAATGAGTATTTGGATAACTCTAAAACTATAGTTTATAGTTTTAGAAGTCTTTTTTTATAAAACGAAATAAAACTTTTCTCATATACTTACTTCATAAATCATAAAAACTAATATAAAAACACAAGAGTGTGATCAAGTTCTTTTACAGTACAAATTGTGATAGTGTGATGTTTGGAGAAGTCCGTAGGATGAAGACAAAAATGGTTTTATGGTGGATGAACTGTTCTTGTCAACCTCAGAAGTTATCTGCCTGTTGTCAAATTAAAGATCGACCACAATCTCTCATTAAATGACTTATTGAAAGGCTATCCTAGGGACAAAGACTAGATATAATTTCAAGGAAGAGAAAAATCCCAGTGCAAATCTTCCACAACAGTCACCAAATCTAAAAGATTGAAAAGCAAAATCTGTAAATCTAACCAAGAAGTGCCTAACAAATTCTGAATCTGCATTTAAAAGTAATGAAACATCCATAGTTTAAAAAATTGGGGTCTTACGGTGAGTATCTGATCTATAACATTGGACAAATAAATGAAGGAACTTGATAATATATGGTGAGGAGGGCATGAATGAATTTTATTTTGGAGTTCTCATATAATAAAACTCAAGTTGGATAAATATACGGAAAGCTAGTCCTGCAAAATTTCAGTAGCCTCTATTCATAGATCCTTTTGTTCCTTTTTCAAGTATGATGTATTATACTTATGTAGTTGTAATACTCCTCCCATGTATATTTTTATCTGCAAAATCCATGGTGGAGCGTATCTATACATCTTTTCCAGGTCTGTGAGCGTGACTTTTCCAGCTAAAACACTCTGATTTTTCACCTTCATCATCGTCCATGCTGTCACCTTCCGTTCGAGACATCCCTCCACCGGATGCTGCTAACTGGAGGGGACCTTGAGGAGAACCGGAGCCAGAACTGCTAGCCTTGGATGATTCATTTTGCTGATCTTGGGACATCCACAAACCTCCAAGAACTACAGATTGATTAGCAGTTGCAGCTGTGGTAGCCGGTACTCTTCGAGTGTGAAGTCGATATTTCTGCAAAAACCAGTAGCCATATTATGTCTCCATCTAAGACTTAAATAGGCATGTAAAACTTAGAATACAAACTTCATGAGACATGCCAAACCAAGAATTATAGAAACAAATCAAGCCATAAGGAGAACTGGAACGCCATTAACTCACTTGTAAATGACTTTTCACTTCGTCGTTGGTCAGGCCATCAACCTGCATGAGATCTCTTATTTGTTTAGGGGTTGCCGCTGCATTGAAGAAACCCAGAATTGTAAATTAGATACAAAGAACTCAAACAGAAAGTACTAAGATCTGTCAAATCTTTTTTTCAAATTGAACTTTCAGATTGGCAGTTGGCAGATGATATATGCAGTACACAATCTTTCTCATCTGTCTCACTCTTTTGCCTGATCCCTAACCCTATCCAAGTTACAGTACAGAACATTCAGAATCCAGCAGCCACACGATTTCAATACTAGGTAAGCACTTTTGTCTCCATTCACTCATTCAGTAACCATGATGTCCCACCATTAGAAACTAAGAGGAAACCCCCCTACATTGAATTAAATATTTGATTGTTTCAATTCAACATAGGGGAATCTTGATCCTTGCAATAGCAGATTACTAACCTAGAGAACCTCCGAGTTGCTGTAAAGCATTGACAAATCGTCGATGCAGCTGTGGTGACCAGCACCTCCTCTGTTTCCTGGCAACTTGCTTCTGTGGCTGTTGATGACCTGAGGGTACAATTGGCTGTAAACTAGGAGTCGAGGAAGAAACTGCTCTGCTAGAGCCACTTCTTGATCCACTTGAACCAGAACATTCCCTCAAATTTTTAGTACCAGGAGTCATAAGAGAAAGATCATTGATGGAGTCGTCCTTTTCTTCCTTAGTTGTCACTGGTGTCACAGGAATGCTAGAGTAGGATGAAAAAGGCAAAAACGCCCTGCACCCATCATCACTTTTTCTACTAGATTGAAATGGGTCCTCAGGTACAGATTGTCCTTCGTCTTCGCATTTCTGTTATGATCAAGGAGAAAAAAACAAAACAAAACAAAACAAAAGCAACCTCTCTGAGAATCATTGTTAAGGTTTAAACAAACGATCGTGCTAAATTTACTATCGGTGAAATATTTTACCTTGGTTTCTAATTCACGGTGTTGCCTTTGGTCATAAGCATTGTTAGTAGTGGGATGATTATCTGTATTCCAGAGCTGAACAGAACTCATCCAATTCTTCTTATCCATGCATTCCTTTTCTTTCTTATCATCCTTTTTCTGGTCACATTTTTTCGTCAAGGGAATAAATTCTTCAAGCACTGGCAGAGAAATTGATGTCCTGAGTTTTGCTGATTCCTCCCTCAGAGTCAAGATTGCTGCAGAGGCATATACAAGAACGATACATAAGGCCATTGATCATAACAAACAGAACCAAACAGAACAATCATCAAAAAGCTAGATATCAATTTGAAGAGAATGAAATCCAGAACTGAGAGAAAAATCAAGACCAACCATCATTCAAGAGGAGCAGGCAGAGAGGAAGCTCACGCTTAAAAACGTCGATCTTCATCATTTCCTCCTCCAGTCTCTTGAGAAACTCATCGAACCTCGACAACTTGTCGGCGTTGTTTCCGATCGCGGAAACCTCGTAGAGAAAATCACTGATCGTCTTGGGAACGAAAGTGGGCCTCAAATCCAAGCTCAGTTCTGGAGGAACCGAACCCATTTTCAGATCCTTCACACCCCTCAAATTCAGATCTCCTCAAGGCAAGCTTAGCAGCTGGAGATTCTATGAGAAAATGAGACGAAATTGCCAAGGAAAGAAAACCAACAGTGAAGAGATGCAATAAAATAACGAATATATCGGTAGGGGAATAAATGGATATGGGATCAGTATAGAATAATATTAGAGACAATGTGATCCAGGATAAATAGACTTGTCTGAGAAGAAAGGAAAAAAAAAAAAAAAAAACAGAGAGAGAAAGCGAAGGTGGATTTTTGGGAAGGAAAAAAGAATTGAATTTTGAGAATTTTCAAACAAGGAGATTCTGCGGAAGAAAAGGGTAGCGGTGGGTAGTGGGAAGAGCATCGCCCAGTTTAGACGGGTTTCGATAAAGTCACTTTCGGGTCGTCGCGTATTTAATCTTATCACATCTTAGCTAGCCTGAACCGATTCTTTGTCTCAGACCGGATCTCGGTGAAATGTCCGAAAATGACATTTTTCAGACACGAGTATTCCAATTTTAATGTAATTATTTACCTTCTATCAGCTGAATAAAATATTCTACTCTTGGGTCTTTTAAGAAAATTATTTATTTATCTTTGTTAGATTTAATTCCGCTACAGTCCATCCCAAATTTTAATCATTTAATTGGTTAATCCTCACATTTTATGACTCCATTTTAATTTCCAACTCAATTTTTGAAGAGCTAAATGATTCTCTAAACCACCGGCTCTTGAAACGTGTCGCGTCCGTGGTGGACATTACAGTCCCGGATCTGATACTAATTTAAATTTTTGATCTTATAATTATTATTTTTTTGCTCAGATACCCAATGTGTTGGCAGAGGACTAGATCACTTGGTAAAATGTCCAAAGATGACATTTACTATTACACGTGTATTACAATTTTAAAGTGTTATCGAATTCGGAAATTATTTGCCTCGCCTCCTCAATAAAATGTTCTAATCTTCCATTTGTTTAGAAAAGTATTTATTTATTCTAGATAAATGTTCCAATTTTTAACTCAATCTTTTACGGACTAAATGGTTATCTGAATCGATGGTTTTTAGAACACGTCGGGAGGGGAAATCTCAGTTTCTAATAATTGAAATACATGTACCCGAGCCAAGGCTCCCAGACTGATAGGAGACAAATGAATGTGTAAAGATCCATATATAGAAAATGAGTACAAATTAAGGTTAATGTGTAGATTAATTAATAAAGTGTTACGTTAAAAGCTCTCGGTACAAATGAATTGGATAATGAATTGGATTCATCATAAGATCTATCTCTACAATGTCACTTTTAAGAAAGTTGAAACAAACAGTTGAAACTTATTTATGCTAGGAGTTTCTAGCATAACAATTTATTAGTCAATTTGCATCTTAATCCTATAAATTAATATATTAGAATATTATATTTTAAATGACAATGATTCTTAAGTTAATCCTGATTCATAATTAGTACGTGTTTTTAAAAATGTCATCACCATGTGCTGCTGAAAGATTTCCAAAACTAACCAACTCCTTTTTCTTTATTTTATGAAAATTGTTTTACTTACCATAAATAAACATTTATTCGTATTTAACCTATCAAGTGGTTACCGCTTAACACTAAGCCTGGATAGAGAGAAACCAGCATCAAGAAATTTTTTTTTTGTTCTTCGGAGGAAACAGATTAATTTACTTTCTTAAAATTAGACCATATTTTTGTTGGCTGAAGTTTGAAGCACAGCCTCTTTTATATGTGAATACGTTATATACTTTTGCTATAGGCTATAGCGCAGCAAGTAAAGAGGTAGGGTCAAATAATAATAAACTATAATATATCAACTAATAACAATAAATATTATATATCAAATAATAATAAATTATATCGACATGTATATACAATATATACATATATAGTTAAACTAGTTTTCTCTATTTTTAAAAATAGAGAAAAGAGACTGGGATTGGCAAAAGAGAGTGGAGAAAGTGGTGGGATTCTGTTGGATGTTAACAGAGATTCTAGCAGGAGAATATACTATCTCCATCCCTTCTCTACCCATCTCTCCTCATCCTCCACTCTGACCTTCAAAATTTTAATCCAAGGGTTCAAGAATATTTTTGAAAATTTTTTTTACCACATGCGGTTTTTTGGAAAATAATTCTGGACTTGGATCAAAATTTTGATGGTAGGGAAACCGGACACAATTCTAGCACGTTTAAATAAAAACTGATGCAACTTCTTCTTTGAAAATAGAAAAAATAGATAAATAAGACGTAATGTCTCATTAAAAACAAGACAAATCTCATAATTTAAAAATATTTTCAAAATATAATTACTAATTTTCATATAAACATTTCATACCTTTACGAAAAATGTTGATGGATCCTAAATATAGGAGCTAACAAATGGGTTAATATTGATTTTCAATACAATATCTTATTTTGTTTTGCCTATTAAATTTATAATCTTTTTTCCTATTCTAGTTATTAATTACAAATATCAGAAAAACTTAATCAAAAGGTAGTTTTAAATGCAAATGACTAAAAATTTTTTTTAGAGAAACCTATATACATTTATCACAAATAACTAACTTAATTAATTTTTCTAATATTTACAAATTAATTATCTAACTTCTACATTAGAAAACCGGGACAATATTATAAATTAAGTATTTATTTAGACCTACCAATTTATGTTTGGATTAGTTTTCAGATAATAGTTTTTACGATTTACAATATAAACATATGAGAAAAGATCCATATGAGTTGAGTAGCTAAGTAAAACGTACTCACTTAGACCCACTGGCATGTTTAAATGCAATCGTTTTTTTAAGCTACTAAAAAAGATTCTATGAAATTGTTTTTGTTATAGGACAAAAATAAAAAGATTAGGATTATATGCGCTTTCAAAGAATACTGCTTGACCCTTTCTAGGGTGTGTTAGGTTAGAGGAGAGGGAGTGGGAGGGAAACAATTTTTAAGGAGGAAATTGACTAAATTACCATTAATTATAAAAATATTTTTTTTTATTAACAGTATATTTTAAAAATATTGAAATTTTTTTATAAATTATTTTCTTTTATTTTTTCTTTCACTTCCTTCCCTCAAACCAAACATAATCTAAATCTTAGGTGAATCCAACCAACCCCTCGTGTCTCATCAGCCACGAATGTATCTATGAGTAAATCTTTTGTTTTAGATATACCTTATTCTAAGTTCCTACTCATAGGTTAATTTGATCATATATTGTATCCAATCCCTTAAAAAAACTATTTGAAATTGCAATAAGAATATAATATTCTATTTTATTTTATTTTTTTCTACTTTTCATTTCGCTTCTCACAAAAAATCTTCATAGTAAAATACAACACATCTATCAGAACTATTCCACAAAACACCTCGAACTTTATAATAAAAATATTTTTTTCTATTAACATTTTTTTTCTAAAATGATCATTTATATTAAATTCCAATAACATTTCGATTTATCAAGGTGGGAGATTTACTCTTGGAGTCTTGGTCATAATAATTTGGAACCCCATCCTTTTTCTTCTCATCTTCTTCCCTAATTTTTATTTTTTTAACCATTAGATTAACATTTGAATGGTTTAGATTTCATCTTTTATAAAAATATTATTTAAATTTTATATTTTAAAATAAAAATAATTAAATAAATGCAAATTGTTAAATTTTGGTATGAACATTTTAACATTACAATAAAAAAAATATTTTGTATGAAATTAAATTTGAACATTTAAAAGTTGATGTGATAGTTAGAAAAAGAAGAGGAGAGTCTTGAACCGCCCCAAAATTACCCTACCTAGTCACGCCTAAAACTCTGAAAATATTTGTTTGGAATTTTTTTAATTAATATGCATTCTTCCAGTTATGTCTTGACCAAAAGAATTGATGTCTTGATTAACTTTCAATTACATATTTATTAATGATAAATAATATAAATATAACCTAATTACGAGCTTCTATACTTACAAACTCTTATGTCAAAAAATATATAATAATCATACAAAAAATTCCATCCCAAATCTACTCCTCAAACACGGACAAAGAACATAATAAAATATGCTTTTTCTATTCTTAATTATTCTATCAACCCAAAACGACAAGCTTTAACAACCGTCAGATTCCTTGTTTTTTGTCCACAAAGAATTAAAATCGTCTCTGCGGTTTTGTCCACACAGAAATATTATTAAAAAAAGTTATGTGTTAAAATTTAGAACATAACACATGTTTAGAGATAAACAAAGAAAAATCATGAGAAATAAATATGAACACACTACTATTATTGTATCACTAAATTCGTTGGCATTATTATTATTATTATTATTTATTATATTATCATTATAATCTAAAAACTGCTATTTCAATTTTCAATTGGATCGCTCCCATTTCCCGCATCTGCATTGCTTTTGTCGGATGCTCCCATTCGAAGAATCCGCACCTCCTGACTATAAATAAATAAATAAATAAAATATTATAGAATCCACGCATTCAATACGTCTCGCTTAAATTATATTTCCGCAAATGTCCAGCTGTCCTTGATTTATTTACTCATATCATCACGTCACATTCTATCATAATCCATGAAAATTACAGTTTTTTTATTGAGAGCATTATTCACGCAATTTCTATAATTTGACTTAATTAAAATGTAGTCTTTTAGCTATGACCTAGTTTTATAGTTTTGGCTGGGTAAAAACTTAGTTCATGAAATTTTCAACTTTTTGCAACTCATCAATCTCTATAATTTAAATCATTTAAAAAATTATCAGTCTTTACATTTTAAGAAATAAAACTATAAAATTTAAATTTATTTTCTAAAATGTTATGAACTAGTGCCTTAAAGAGCTGAAATTAATTAAAGATACTAAGTTGTACCGAGTTAAATTTAGACGTTGAATTTTAATCGAATCAAAATTATAACAATTGATGGCATCATGCTAAAATTTAGAAAACGAATATCAATGGAATCAAAATTTTCTAAACCAAGTGATTATTTTTTCTTTTTCTAAACAAATAGTGAATTAAGTACACAAATTTGTGAACGAAATTAAAATAACATTTTATACTTTATTTATCTGGTCAGACCTTTTCCAATTTTGATTTTCATGTTGACCGCAAATATATTGAATATGTTTACATTTTTTTATTTTGATTTTCATAAGGAATTTTTTTTATTTTATCTCTCTATTCAAAGATTACACCGTTCTGTATTTAGTTTTTAAGTAACTTAATTATGTGTTGTGTCTCAATCACACGATTTATGATTTATTTATGTAATATAATTCTTATTTAGATTTGATATTCAAGTCTATATATTACTACGTATTTTGGTTGAATTTGATATTAAATTCGACATAAAATAAAATTAATAGACAAAATTAAAGCATTTTTTAAAATCAATAATGTTATAGATTTTAAATTCATGAAGGATAAGTTTAAATTTTTATAAAGGTAAACACTAAAAAAAACTACATTTTTTACCCGTATTAAAAAAAACAACATTTAAACCTTGAAAAAGCGAATCAAATCAAATAAAGTAGAAGTCAAATGAATAGTGTTTTAATGGCATTTATCAGATCGATGACTTATATTTTGTGTATTTGAATAGTGGCCATGTGGTAGATGAATTATTTGTCCAGCGAAAGCGATAATATTATTAAACGTGGGAGTCATGATTAAGTTGATAATTTAATTAGTAAATTAGATTTAGCAGATAAATATGGAGTTAAATTAAGAGAGAATGGTCAAAATAGAAGAAAAAACAAGATCTTTAATGGATTGTGATGCTTGTTTCATCGATTAACAACTGTTGACTTAAAATATAACACATCTCTCATCCTCAATATAATATATATTTACTTGATTTGATTATACTAATAAAATTAGTTAATATAATTTATGTTTTTTAAAACACTCTAATCATCTCTCTTAACTCTTAATTCCCTCATTTCTTTTTCTCCTTAATTATAGTCAGAAAAATATCAATAGAAGTAAATTAAGATAACATTAGCAAATATAAAAATTATGTTTTATATGAACTAAAATCAACTTTCTAAACATATTTTATATTAACAATTAAAGATATGCTAATAACAATAATGTCAAGTGACAAAGATAAACGTCTGCTTAAGTTTACCGTAACACACATGTCAACTTAAACAAGAGTGACAATGGAGCGTGATGCACGACTTTAAAGGGGAGTAAGGGGTAAAATGGTAATTGGGGGCCATGTTTTGGTTGGGTCACTATTAAAATGGATTTTTTAAAAAAAAAAATGGATAGAAGGGGTCAAATAAATGAGTGGGGGCATAAGATTCTCTGAAATCTGCTTCCATTGGAAGTAATGATAGCATAATGGAATTGGGGGATCTTTCGTGTTTCAACTCACCTTTGATTCGGTCAATTCTAAAGAATGAAGAATCCAAAGTGGCTGGTTCAACTCGCCAAGCTCTCTCTCTCTCTCTCTCTCTCTCTCTCTCTCTCTCTCTCTCTCAATACTATTTCTCGTTTCCTTGCTTAAAAAAAATAATTAAAAAAAGTGAGCTAATTTGAAAAGATTAATAAATTAAATAAATTGTTTTAATATATTTATATTTATTATTTTTCTTCAAAATAATTTGTGTCTAATAGTATGCATAAGTATATCCGAGAGATCATATAATATATTATATAATTAAGCAAATTATTTAACTTCCTTAATCACATCAAATTAGTCGACTGTATCTTATATTAAAGATTGAAGTAGTAATACAATACTATCAATAATATCAAGAGTATTGTTAGACCTATTTTTAGTGATATTTTTATGGTAAAATTTAGTCATTTGGTCTCTATAATTTTGTCTAAATTATAACCTAAATATTCACCTCATGCACCTTAATACCTATAGTTTTGAGTTAGTCAAAAGGTCAATTGCTAAATTTTGACTCATATAACTTTGCTCAAAATATTGCCAGGCATTAAATGTGAGAATCACATTCAAACTTTAGATTGTAACGTTGTAAGAGACTATCTCTTTTCATTGGATTGAGGTTCTGTTAGTTAACTTGGTATAACTTAGTACTTATAGTTTAAGCATTTAAAATATTAGCCCTTCAATTTTGATAAATAAATTTAGTCTTTATACTTTTATTTTCTAAAATGGAAGGACCAATATTTGAAATTGTTAAAAGGGGTTAATATATTTCCTTTGAGCCAGAAAAACAACTCTGCAGCAAGCCAAAAACGACATAGTACAGGAGCCAAAAACGCCTTCTTTTTTCCCCCTCTTTATATTTGATTCTCTAAACCCACGATAAATTGCACAGGAGGAAAAAAAAGTTGGAAACCCATGAAAGACAAAACCTCAAATCAGAGCTGCCGAGTTAGTTTCCATATCCCCAGTTAGTCGTGACCACCAAAGTGAATTGAACTAGAAATGGAGGCAAATAATGCATCCCTGGATATTCGTGATGCCAGACAGTTGTTGCCCATTTTAAAAGAGTGGTTTTTGTTGGTTCTGAGCTTTCAATAGACAAGAACTAACAGAATGCTAACAATCCAATACTCTATTTATAGTGTAAGCGCAAGCAAATAAATATCTGTGAGTGCTGTAAGAACTTCCATGGAAGAAGACAAAGAAGAGCATGGAATGGGGAATACATATAAATAAGCTTTTGTGAGGAAAGAAGGAAGAAACTGTGTCGTTTTTTGCTTGTTGCAGAGTTGTTTTTTTGCCTCAAAGGCAAATATATTAATTCCTTGTTAAAATACTGTAAACTAAGTTGCATCAAGATAGAGTTTAAGGGTGAATTTTAACCAAGTCAAAATTCTAGGGATTGAATTACACTAAATGAAAATTTAGAAATTTAAGTGCAAATCAAGTTAAAACTATGAAGTCAAATAATTAATTTTTCATATTAAGAAACGGGGAAGAAGTTGTCTAACACTTAGAATAAAGAGGAAAAATTAAGAATTTAACTAAAAAGTTTTTGAAAACAAAAACATATTTATTTCATTTTAAAAATAAAGATAATTTATAATAACATAAATTTCTAGCTAAAGAATACTTTGGCCCTTTAAAAAACTAATGAAAAAACCTCTAAATGGTTTGAACCCTAGATTTTTTATTCAGTATTTTTATTATTATCCGCGTTAATTCTATATAGAATATAATTTGATGATTGGATCCCTCTCGTGGAATTGAAGATCTGAACTCAAATATTGTAAATTTTTTTTTTTGGAATATGAAAATAATAATTTAGGAAAGTTCTAGAAAAATAAAATTAAAAATGGGAAAAGACAAAGCAATATTATGAATTTATTAAATCATAAGTCAAAATCGAAGTAGGAATATGAGATTTCTAATTCTCATTAAATGACCAAAATGCACTGAATTGAGGGCTTAAATTTCAAGGGTGAATAACAGTATCTGTCTCTATATTAACAAAATCATATTTTACATTAATAACTTTACTTTCATGTTTGACAACTTCCCACAACTAAAGATAATTTTGAGGGTATGTGTTTTTAAGGTCAATAACAACATCTGTATTTATATCAATAAAATCAGATTTTATATTAATGACCTTACTTTCATGTTTCACAATCTAAATCAAGGCAATTTGATCATTTGGTTAGAATTGAAAATCTCATATTCCTACTTCAATTCTAACTTGAGATTTGATAAATACCAATTTGTTTTTTTTTTCTATTTTTAATTATATTTTTTTACAATTTTCCCTAAAAATTATGGTGCATGAGTTATTAAAATATTGTATCGATATTATTATATCCATATGATAATCTTATCTTGGGTGATTGTCCCATCCATATCCATCCTACTTTCGTGAGGAGGGAGTTGTGGAATTTTGAGTCCTTATGACAGAAGATTGATGATAACAGTCCTTTCCCTTATGAGACTTGACCCAAAAGAAGTTTGATGCCTTGAAGGAATCGTTAATTTTCTTGGAGGTTCTCATAAATCCAGGGTTTTAAAATTTAGATTGGATCGGTCAGTTCAAATTAGAAAACCAACAAATCAGGGTAAACAAGTTTGGTCCGCATATTAATCAAGTTCATTTTTTTTAAATCGTTTTTTTTAATTGCTTTTTTTTTTTATAATTACATATTATTAACTCTAAAATCTTAAATTTCTCACTAATTTGACCTCATATTAATTCTAGTTTGACCCATTAACTCTTGTCTTAGTACCCCAGCCAGTTTAGTACAATTAAAAATTGGCGGTAGTACATACTGCTTCCACTGATTATAAATATAAGACACGGTTGACTTTTTATAGAGAGATTAAAGAAATTAAATAAGCTACTTAATATATTATATGTTGTATGTTATTGGATTATATATAAGTTAGCCAAAATAGTTTGTAGAGAAAATGAAATATATAAATATTTTAAAGTAATTTAATTAATTTTCTTAATATATATAAACAAGTCAATTCTATCTTATATTTAGGATAAAAAATTTATTATAATGTTCCGTTTTCACGAGGGGCCGTGCCTGTTGTGCTAATCACCTCTCCTTAATTTCAGGGTAGATAATTAGAGATAACTTGTAATATAAACTGAAGCACTGATATAATTGTCCAACGAACCAAATAATTAAATTAACATTTTTTTTTCTAATTAATATAGGGAATATGTTGCATGCCTCTTTTTCTCATACGCTCTTCTTGTATTTTTTTCCTTAATTATTCCTCTCATTTTTTTTCCTTCCTTTTCTTACTGTCCTATTATTTTTCTTTTCTTCCAAAAATAGTGGGAAAAGAATTTGAGAGGACTGGGGAGTCAAGAAGAAGATCCATTCCAATGAAGAAGTGGGCCTATTGGCTTTAGCGTGATTACTCAACCATCGCCATTTGTTCCCATCCCTCAATATTATTATTATTAGCAGAAGTTATTACTTAAATATAGTGTTTGTCTGTTTTAATTTTTTAAAAGTGTTTTTATAATGTTTGAGATAAATATATAAAAAGAGTTTTATCTCAACTTACTGAAAAATATTTTAAAAGAACACAATTGTGCTTCCTAGACAAGCATATAGTGGAAGAATAAAAATTGTGAGATGAACACAATATTTTTTTTCTTGAAATTGGAAGGATGTCAAGCACATTTAAGAGTAACTAAAAGATTTTTTCCCCCATGTATGCGGATTCAAACTCAAAGCTATGTCTAAACAACTAAAACCCCTTCTATTAACACTTGTTAGTTTTGATTCTGGTTATTTCTGTATAAGACTTGGCACTTCGTTTCATTTGTTATTCATGCTCCTCAATAATGACCACCTGCTTAGGGAGTACGTTCGCATGAATGAAACTCAAAGGAATTGACAGGGGCTGCACAAACGGTAGAGCATGTGGTTTAATTCGATACAAAGTGAAGAATCTTATCAGGGCTTGACATGCCGTGAATCTTCTTGAAGGAGAGGGGCGCCTTCTTTTTGAGAACACGGACACAGGTGGTGCATGGCTGTCCTCAGCTCGTGCCATAAGGTGTTGGGTTAAGTCTTACAACGAATGCAACCCTCGTGTTTAGTTGCCAATGTTGAGTTTGGAACCATGAGCAGACTGCTAGTGATAAGCCAGAGGAAGGTGAGAATGACGTCAAGCCATCATGCCCCTTATGCCCTGGGCGACACATGTGCTACAATGGTTTAGAACATGAACACAGGTGGTGCATGGCTGCCTTTAGCTCGTGCCATAAGGTGTTGGGTTAAGTCATACAACGAGTGCAATCCCTCGTGTTTAGTTGCCAACATTGAGTTTGGAACCCTGAGTAGACTGCTAGTGATAAGCTAGAGGAAGGTGAGGATGACGTCAAGCCATCATGCCTCTTATGCCCTGGGCGACACACGTGCTACAATGGTCAGGACAAAGGATCGCAATCCCTCGAGGGTGAGCTAACTCCAAAAACCCATCCTCAATTTGGATTGTAGGTTGCAACTCGCCTACATGAAGCCGAAATCGCTAGTAATCGTCGGTCAGCGATATATTTAACTAATGAAATCGAATATTGATAAAAAAACTAATGAAATCGAATGGCAATGTGTCATGGTCTTTTTTTCCAAGGATTCTTCTCTCTCTCTCTCTCTCTCTTTTTTCCTCTGTATCCTTCATCAGCCTTATCTGGGCTGTTGATGGGGAAGATGAGAAAAAGGTAAAAATAATAACGTGACTTTTTAGATTGATTAGATAAATATGATTTATATATTATGATGGATGATGAGAATAGAATTACAATAAAAACTCAACCTTTTTCCCCAACAAAGTTCTTGTTAGGCTCGCCATAACCGATTTAACTATCAATAATTATTACTCGTTGGGTCCTAAATTTATTTCCTAATTTATAAAATTAGATACTAAATTTAGGATGGGAGGTAGTGTGAGCTTATGATTTAACCTAATCATTACAAGTTCACGTGGGGGTGAACAATGAATCTTTAGAAGCAAGATTTCTGGGAGTTGTACATTGATGAGAGGCAGGTAGTTTTTGGGCGTTTAGCTTCCCTCCCGGGCTCCCCCATCACCACCTGAAATTATTCTATTTTGGGTGTAAAATGGGAGGTGATCCAATTTTTTATTTTTTTTTTGTTCCAGAAGAACATTCAGGGCCTAATTTTTTTTTTTCAGTAATACTAAATATTCTCAAATAAATTTTTGGGTACTATGTAATATAAAATATATTTTCAATGACACACAATATTTAGCAAGCTGCACCCTAAAGTATTTTTTCAATCACACCCCATATCAGAAACTTAATTTAAAATACGAAGTGCCATCAGAAAAATAATTAAGAGTGCATCTTACTAGATGCTGGTTTGCTACTAAAAAAATATTTTATGCTATATTATACCAAAAAATTATTTCAGAATATTTAGTATTAGTGAAAAAATACTTTAAAACTTTGAATGTCGATTTGAAAGAAAAAATTGTACCACCTCCCATTTTACATCCAAAACGATGTAGTTTCGGGTAATGGAGATGCCAAGGATGGGATCTAGTTTTTGGCCATATAGAGAATGATGTCTTTTTTGTTTTGTTGTTTAGGATTTGTCTTGTTTGCAGCATCGTTTTTTCCTTACAAATTTACTACCACTCAGTGTTCATATATAATATAAAATTGAGTTTTCCTTACAGATTCCCCTATCCTTTCTGAATTCTCAGGATAATCTGGGAGGAGATTACAAGGCAAATTTGGGTTATAGAACAATTTTACATCAGGCCATACAGAGGCAAGCTGATTCATTTTGAAAATCCCTATGGTCTCTCTCATTTCCGGCAAAAGATATACTCTTAATGTGGAGGATTCTTAATGATGCTATTCTTTCAGTGGACATCCTTGCTAAGATCATTTACACAGGGCAATTGTCTGTTTGGATGTACTGAGCCTGAAAATTTGGCTCACCTCTTTGTAAATTGCCCCTTCTCACGAGCTTTATGGTATGGTACTCTATCAGTCAGATTCCAGTTCTGTTCCATTGCAGCATTCAAGAACTCGTTGAAAAGGAGTCTGCAACATCTTCATCAAGAAGGGAACATTAATTAGGTGGTCCAAATAGTTAAAATTATTTCTATCTTATGGATGAAAAGAAATCAAATACTTCATGAGGGTAAAATTATGAGACCAGAGGCTGTCATCAAAGAAATTCTTTACACAAGTATCAGCAATGCAGCTTTCTTACATAATGAAATTCCTTAGACAGGTTGGACCATAGTTATGGAGAAATATCGAAGCAGAGATTGCTAATGGATCAGAGCATTCATTGCTTATCAGGGGCAATCTATTCAAGCATTATGTTAGAAACTAGTTTAAAGTTCTGGTAATAATGCACATAATTTGTATCAGAGCTTCACTTTTTCGGATTATTAACTGCACTTTCTATGAGAATGAAATCAAGGAAAGTTTAAGGATCTTTTGCATCAGCGAAAAATGGTTCTTTCAAGTAGAACAATGGTCTTCCTCGTCACATGTTGTCCTCCAACACACGGGAAACATTCTACAATCTTTTTCCTGTTTTTATACTTCTTCTGTTTTAGATGTTAACACTTCTGTTTACAGGTTGCTGCAGGCTTGCCCATGCTTGACAGTAGAATATTGATGTAGCTCATTTGATATTTATTAATGGAAATTGATTATTATAAACAAACAGAGTTTTCCTTGTATACGGAGTACTGTCTAAAATTGAAGATGAGCTATTCTATTTGCTACTTGTAATAATACAAGTTGTTATAAATTCTAGGGTTAAGATGCAATAAACTATTGGTTCAGGAGTAATTTAACCAATAAATTCTCTAATGGACTAAAATTACCAACAAACTCTTGGATCTGGACCAATTTGGCCAACGCCGTTAATTTAAGTTGACGCCGTTAATATGCCTTGATGCAAAAATTACAGAATAGAACCCAAATGTTTATGAAACTATATTTAAGCCCAAAAAAATTTAAAATTTTTTTTTAGTCCCTTCAAGTACTTTATATGGAGGGACTAAAGTGAAAATTATAAAAAAAATTTTGGGCGGCAAGATAATTTTCTAAAACTTTGGGTTCTTTTTTGTAATTTTTGTGGGGCCATCCCTATCCCTCAAAATCTACTGTTGGTTACAGGTTTTTTTTTTCAGCTTTAGCCTAGCCTGTGCCTTATTCTTTAATATATTTTTTAAAGTAATTTATTTAAATTCTTTAATATTTTTCTTAAAAAGTCAATCGTGTCTTATACTAAATCTAGTAAGAAGTACATAGTATATTAATAGAATACTCTATATGATCTTTATTATAAGACACCAACTAAAAATTCACACAAATAAATAAAAACCAGTTAAAGTCAATAAAATTATCATAAAATTTAAATAATTTTTAATATTATCCCTACTAGTTGCATTAAACTATGATATTACTCTCTTTG
The DNA here is from genome assembly GCA_037074495.1 of Acacia confusa. NCBI lineage: Eukaryota > Viridiplantae > Streptophyta > Magnoliopsida > Fabales > Fabaceae > Acacia > Acacia confusa. Next base: position 35,380,650 of record CM073502.1, on the reverse strand, counting down.
GTCCTTATTATAAGACACTAACTACCAACAATTTTTTATCCTTATGATAAGGCACCAGTTACTTTTAACTAACCCATTTATTACTATTTTCCTATTTGCCCTTATTTTAACAAACTCTTTTAAATCTATATCATTAAAGTAGGAGTAAAGTTAGAAACATTTATCAATTTTGGACTAATTTAATGACTTAATTTCCATTCCTTGATTTGTAAAAAATGGTGGTTGGTGCTTTATAATAATGACCAGAAGGAGTATATTATTATTAGTCTCACATACTACCTCTATTAAAATTATGGGTATACATGAAATAAAACAATTAATGTTCATGGGAACAAAAAAGTGCCTTATAAAAACAACCAAATGTATTAGAACAAACAAGTACTTTGTAAAAAAGATCAAATACATTTATTAGCTATTTTATCACTATACTCATAACTTCTCTCTCACACACACAGGCAGTCAGGTATCATGATTGTTCTTTCCCGGCATGGCCGAGTTCATGAATCATATTTCAGTTCTCTCTTCTTGGATACACCTCTCGGCATAACATGAACCCCACTTTTTCACTACTTAATTTCTTCGCTTTCGGCCGTCAACGTGATATATTAATTTCATCCAAAAAATAATTAAAAGTCGTTCCAGTGATATACGTGGAAGAACAGGGGGAACAAAAAAAAAACTCTTTTTTAGGCTCATCAAGACCAAAATCCACCTTCCATCTCAAAGAGTATTTAATTTGTAAAAGTACTCACGAATCATCCATAGCAAAATCCTCATATCGAGGATGAAATTAGTGCTTACCACTTTATGAGTGATTTTACCAATAAGACTAACATTTGTTTTTTTTTTTTTGGGGGGGAGCTTATATGGACACTAATATAGTAATATAAAAATGACTTTCTACAAAAGGATTTTATACAAATTGAAAAGGACTCAGTATAAAACAATGTGACTGGTGGTTATAATGATAATGGATTGTTTCTACACTAATTGTTGTGCATTTTTATAGTAGTGCAAATCATGAATAGAAGAGTAATACAGACTCTTTACATATGTTCTCATTGTGATTCGGATTGGGATTGATTGCTTTAGGAATCCCAACACTCATTCCCAACTCGCATGCTTCCTCTTTCTCTCCTCCTCATTATTATTGTTACTTTGAATTATGCTCCTTCAGTTCATTTTGTAAGATGTATGTCTTTAGAAATTATTTTCAATATTTTTAGTAAGACGTTTTGATCATTTTAATAGGCATAAAATATTTGTTTTCATATGTATCCATATTTAATAAGAATAGTAGAAGAATAGAAATTTATATGATATTAGAATTTAGAATGTTTAATATAATTAATAACAGTAACATTGAAAATCATTTAAATTTTATAACAAATTTAATTTTTTTAAACTATTTTTTTTAAACACGAATTGAATCAGTAAGAAACAATTTTATAAGATGGACGAGAGGGAGTATATATTTTATTATATATTTTATTGCTGTTTCCTCTATAACACCTTACATTATTTGATCTCATTTATCACTGCTTCACTATTATCTTTTTGGGGTTCAAGGTATCTGTTGTCGATAGCAATGACTAATTCTCTTACACTGTAAACTTTTTGAAAGGAGATTTAGTGCTGGCCACTGGATCTTCTACATATACACTACTAGGGATTAAACCCTTAACTAAATGAATAAGGAACCTAACTAAATGTTAACTGTGTTAGGCCTCATAGTTCAGTCCTTCATTATTTTATTTACGTTGTTGGTCTAAATAATCTTTTTTTTTTTTTTGAACAACTAAATAATCTTCTTAACTTGTGATTCATTTACTAAACCACCACTTCATTTACATTTTAACATACCTCATAGTTAGCTTCTTAATTTTCATTGATTCGGCCTAAAAGTTTTCCAACTTTCTAACTTTATCTCTATTTTATATATATTTTATCTTATAATAATAAAGTTAAAACAATAATAAATAAATAGTAAAATTATATATTTATATGAAAAATTAAAAAATGTGACTTATAAACAGGACAATTTTTTTTTTTTGCCATTTACCTTGTAAATAGGACCATAGGAGTATGATTTATTATGACATATATTATGTTTAAACATTTTTCATTAAAATTAAAAATTACCAATGTTATGAACTCCTCACAAAATAACGTGATCATCAATTTTTTTTTGGCACAAATGTCCAATTATAGGAGATAATTATGTTCAAGTATTATCGGATACTAAATAAGAACATTTCTTCTAATAAAGATTTAAATATTGATTTATCATGTTGTGAGAACCTAGCCACTTTTGTTAAATGGAACTATGCTGAACATACCATTTGTAATTTCAAGCCACCATGCAGGTGGTGCTTAAAAGGTTGCAATAGGCCAAGCCCATATTAGGGGCCTACAGCGTGGTCTGTTTAGGGTTTGGTCTGATTTGACCTGTTTGTAAAAAATGTCAAGTCAATGCCTATTTAAAGGTTTAAATGTGTAAATAGGCCAAATTTATTTTGTTAAGACTTATCTTGTAAGCCTTCAAGCCTCATTTGTTTACACATTAAATAAATAAAAAATGGTATAATTTGTAAATATTATACTTTGAAGTCTATTAAAAACTTATGTTTATATAAGTTTTGATAGGCTCATATAGGTTTTGATAGGCTCAAAGTGTATAAAACATAGTTATGGCCTTCAGAGCCTATAATATGAGGCTTTTTTAAAAGCTTATATTGTAAATAAGCCTTTAAAAAAGCCCCAGGCTCGACTAGACCTTATGAAGACTTAAACCCGAGCTTAAAAAAAGCCTACATTAAGGCTTCAGCTTAAACTCAGGCCTTCTACCCCCATTATAGACTCAGGCCTGTTTAACGAAAGCCTGATCTGACCTATTTTCATCTTAGTGGTTGCTCCCTCTTTTTTTTTATTTTTATTTTTATTTTTTTAATTAATTTTATGCAAGAGAAATGCTAAGGCTGATTAAACAAAGAAAAGAGTTGAGTTTTTCTCATTGTCTTTTTCTTATAATCCCTCATTATCCTTAAATTATGATTATCCAATCAATATAATATTATTTTAATTTTTTTCTCTCTTTCCCAATCAATAACACGAACTGATGAGAGAGAATGAGAAAAATAGCTAAGGTGAGGATCTTCTTCCTCGAAAAAACGTGTGTTCTGGAACTTCACAGCTCCCAATCTTTCTCCCTCATTCTTCCAATCCGCCAGAAAATAAGATCACCTCTGGATCCTGCTCGATCGTCATGCATCAAGTCGACCAGCTCTTTTGCATCGGACTCCACTCTCACCTTCCTTAGACCCAAATCCCATGCCAATTCAAATACCGAACATAATCCGATATTATGGCTAAATCCCGCCGTCAAAGCAATTTCTTATCACCCCACCGTATTAACTGCTCGCTCTTGTAAAAAGAACAGTTAATACATTGAGCCAATAAACCCCATTTAGGGTACATATGGGCCAAAATGTGTCTTGCATTTTTGGGGTTGGGCCATAATTTAGCCCGATTTGTAATTCTGCACCATTTGGGCTACCAGATAATTCGGTTTTGGGCCTTACCCAATAACATCCCACTGATTTAAAGCAGGCTCTGAATGCACCAATTTTGACGATAAAAAAGGAAACAATAAAAAAGCTACCTGATAAGAACCTATTGTCCTTAATATATGTGTGATCAGAGTCATGACAAAAGTATATGTAATTATATACAGAGAAGGAGACAAAGACAAACAAATTAAGGTTGTTGCTAAAAGAGAAGAGACAATCTGAAACAAAGTGAGAAAGTATTGTAAGTAACTCACAGTCTAAACCAATTAAAGCGTGAGAACTAACTACTTTAGGAATGGACCAGAAACACCCTTATCACTTATATCTATTGCTGTACATTTCCTTCCTTCTCAGTTCAGACTTCAGGGTTCTCACTTCAATTTTTAATTTTTTTGCGTGAATCTCTTAAATTTTTAATTATTTATTCGTCATTGAATAAAACGACGTGATTTAAATATTGATTATGTCATTATCCCCTTTTGGTTCCATTAGTTAATTATTTTATGGCTTGATTAATTATAAATCCGTACAAATTACAATCTTCCATCTGTCATGACATCATTGATCACCATCTTCATATTTTAATTTAATTTTTTTTATGTGCAAGTCACTTTAAGATTTGTCATTCGCACATGGATTGTTCTTGTGATTGCTTTCTTTTTCTTTTCCTTGTGGACTACTTAACCATATAATTGGGAATGAGCTTCATGCATCATTTTTGTTGAGCTTGAACATAGGGTCCCTCCTTTTTTTTTTTTTGGTTTAATTAAATTTTTCTTAGTTTTGTTTGTCAAAGTAGCAGGGGCTGATTAGAGAAAAAAAAGGTACAATAGATACTCCAAATTTATACATAGAATCCTCATTTTCTTAGAATAGAATTATAGTGAAAAATGCGGCGTCTTCAAATTTCATTTACTTTGGGGTTAAGGAACAATTTTATTTTAGAAGTTTTCATCGAACGATAATTTTATCCTACAAATTTTTCGGAGGCAATTTTGCCCCCCAAGTATAAAATATAGAACAATTTTGCCCTTATTGTTATTCTAGTTAATTTTTACTGTTAGTTGACCACATATATCGAGTTGACAAATCATGTTTCATCTTTATCATTTTTGTTAATGTTCAAATTTTCCTTGAAAGTCTATGTGTCATCTATTTCATTGTTTTTTCAAAGTTATATTTAAAACTTTTGGGGCAAATTTACAGATTAATGAAAATGACGTGGATGGCACATATGCTGTCAACTAAATATATTTAATCAATTAACAGTTAAAATTAATTGGGATAACAGTCTGAACAAAATTACTCTATTTTTTACACTTACAGAACATAATTGCCCCTTAGTTAAAACTTCCAAAGTAAAATTGTGACTTAATCCTTTATCTTTTTAAAATTTGTCAGTGTCAAGATTACTCATGCCTATCTTAAATTTCATTCTTCTAATGAGTGAGTTTTACTCTCCACGACAATGATTAATTAGAATAACATAAACTTATGTTTCCAACTCTCTCTCTCTCTCTCTCTACATATATATATATAATCCTATATGTGTGTATGACAGCTCAGAGAATCAACATTAAGTGTTAACAAGTTAATTTTATAAACTTGGCACAAGTTAACATCAATCAAATTGTACCAAGTGTCTAAGTCATGCCATTCAATAATAAGTATGAATAATGTGATTTGTTCTTGGCAATACATGAGAAGTATGTATATTTTTGTGCTAAACAAAGGTTAATAAGTATTTTTTTTAAAAAATATATAGAATGGCCTATATGCTAATGGAATAACATTTATTGTCATTTTATGTAATGAAGTTAATCAATTCGAATTATTCAATACCTTTTTATCCCCTCTTTCTGACAACATAGTTTAATCTCCAAAAGAAAAGATTATTTTATTTAAAGTACTCAATTGGCACAAATGACTTTTAAAATAAATTAACCATTTACATTATTAATAATCAATAGATCTCGATTTGACACTTCAAAAGTATTTGAGATAGAATTTTTTCCACACATTTACCCCATATATTACAAATTACTATTAAACAATGGTTTTTAAAGGTTTCAATTGTCATTTTAAACAAATACTACAAAACATGTTCATCAAAGCATGGTTCTTTTAGTCAAAAAAAATACTTGCACCGGTTATTTAGTAATTAAATTAAGAAAAAAATTAATTGAGTCATTGGATAAAATTTTAAGTCTCTATCTATTAATATTTAAAAAGACATTATTACCTTATCTTTGCTATTGATGATGAATTTTCAATTAAAGAAATTAGGAAGAGTAGGGGGCGGCGAAGTCACGTTCATTGGACACCTTATCTCTGGTAAGCCTAACTTCTTTTTCTTTCCACTTTTGATCACCTTTTCCAAATTGTATTTTCGTCATTGGCTTCAAAGTTGACCAATTTGTTAGACTCAAGCACATAACTTTCTCCTTATCTTGGAATAAGGAATTCATAATTCAGAGGGACTTTTCATGTTTGGTACCAATTAATAATTAGTCTAATCTTAATCCCAATCTCATTCAATATAGAATTACTCAATACCATCATTTTCCCCTAGTGTCATTTGTATTACCTATGAGATTATAATTATTTTGACTAAGATACCCCTTCCATACTCAGTAACAAAGTAGTTAGTCTCCCACCTCCATTACTTACTCATTGTTGATCTTGCAGATTTAGTCAAACCCAACTTGAAGTCCACAACTTTATACCTCATCTTGAAGGTTGAGCGTGAGTTCAAGTTCGACGACTAAATCTTGTTTAAATTTAATGGCCAAGTTGACGAATCTCCATCAGTAACCTTTTGTATCCATCTTCATTCATCCATCGATTAAGGGAGAATATGACGTCTAGATCTAGTGAACTCGTTAGTGGCCCGAGTCTTTTACATTCATTCATCCATAGCTTTGATTCTTTTGCCTTAGTGAGAAAATAACGCATAGTTGGTGTTTAGTTTAACTTATTTTAAATGATTCAATGCTCCCCAAAATAAGTATGTTGGCAGGCATGTAAATAGAAGAAAGTAAGGGTAATTGTGTCTTTTACCCACCTTTATTTGATTCTTTTTTTTTTTTGAACAAACCTTTGTTTGATTTGAGTCTTACAATACTTCTTGTTCTTATGACATAACAAACCTGATTTTCATGTCGATCTTTTTCTCAGTCTCTTTAAATTCAGTCCTCGTACCTAACGGGACCTTTTCGTCCTTCCACCAAGAGCCCAAGGCTATTTCTGTCTTCGCTGTTGGATCTCACTTATTTTGACCCAAAACTACTGATAATTTCTCTGCCCAGATGAAAATATCTTGCTGAGTCCTCTCAGAAAGGTTTTGGATAAAATCTAGAAAGATAACTCCCAAGAAGGAAAGCAAGGAAAGGTAGGCGAAGATCGACGGAGAGCAAAACAGAAGAAGAAGACGAAGGAGAAAGGGAAAAAAGAAAGCAGAAGAAAGAAGAGCTCACGAGCTTATCACCAATCATTTACCGCTTTCTGCAACTCCAAAACTATATAATCAGGTGTTGGAAGATAAAATCTCAAGCACACATTCAGGTTGGTGAAGCTTCACGGGCTCAAACCGATCTCTTTCGTCTCTTTCGTCACCCACCTCCAGGGCCCTTGTTCGTCTCATCGAATCCGGTGGTCTAGGTCCAACCACGTCAAACTTAGCTGGATTTTCTTTATTCGATCTGATTGAGGTTTTTGGGGTTCTTCCTCTCATCTGTTGAGATGATAATGTGAGAATCGAGCTTCTTTGAGATATCTATATACCGGGGGTTTCCAGTGGATGCAGAAATGGATCGTTCGGCCGTCACAGTTGGTCCAGGTATGGATTTGCCGATCATGCATGATAGCGATCGATATGAACTCGTGCGCGATATTGGGTCTGGCAATTTCGGGGTCGCGAGGCTTATGAGGGACAAGCAGACAGAGGAACTCGTTGCTGTGAAGTATATTGAGAGAGGTGATAAGGTTAGTGTCCTAATTATTTCGTCTTTTTCTATTTGTGGTTACCTAAAGAGGATTTCAAATATTTCCTTATGTGGTAACTAAAGAGTTGAAAGTCTCCGGTGACGAATTGCATCCGGATTAGCGAGGGTTACCTCAAACAGGGTTTTTTTAAAAGCATCTTGGTTTCAGGATTGAGATACATTATGTTATTATTTCCTTTTGAATGGACTGATGGAGTTTGAGTCCCTGAGAAAATTTTCTGCCTTCAGCGCCATAGGAAGTCAAACGTGTTTCTATTTCTATTTGTAAATGGAGTTTAATGACGTCTTGAATCTTTGGTTTGATCATTAGTTAGCTCCTAAATTAATTTTGAATCTACTTATAGTTATTGTTATTCTTTTATTTCCCTGCGTTTTATGTTGTGGCTGCTGTTTGCATTTAATGGCTCATTTATTGATGGCTTAGAACTATTAGCAGTATCCTTGGTTACTAAGACACTATGGAAAAGTGAGAGGTTTTCCTAAAATATGCCCTGTCGGGTCCGTTTCTTAAAGTCCTGGAAATTTCTCTCCTTCTGAGGTTACGCACTGTCAACGCTCATTTCCCCATTGTTCCTCAATACTTGAAGTTATTCTACTCATTGTACTTGATTTACTAAGCTGTGGACTTTCTATTTTTTTTGGTACAATTGCACTCAAACAGATACTATGTTGCTTTTGTGACTGATCAATAGTCTTGTTTCTTAACAGATAGATGAAAATGTACAAAGGGAAATTATAAATCACAGGTCACTGAGGCATCCTAATATTGTCAGGTTTAGGGAGGTCTGTACAACCCCTTACCAATGATATCTCTTCCTGTCATAGAAGTATTGTGATTAGTTTAATTGTCTTTTTCACTATAGGTCATATTGACCCCAACACATTTAGCTATTGTAATGGAATATGCTTCTGGAGGGGAGCTATTTGAACGAATCTGCAATGCAGGGCGGTTCAGCGAGGATGAGGTTTTATTCTATTGAACCAGTGTGTTTGTGCTGTGCTGTGCTGTCAGTTACCTTTAATGTGAATTGTGTCGTGTTGCAGGCTCGGTTCTTCTTCCAGCAGCTTATATCAGGGGTTAGCTATTGTCATGCAATGGTATGCGAGTTCAACAGTAGTACATTTAGGAGGCATTTAGTACATAGGTTTGTGTCCAAGATGTATTCTGTGTACCAAATGCCTCCTCTGTCTTGGCTGGATTATATTTTTTTCACTGCCCAGAATACAAAGTAAGATCTTTGAATTGATTTTCATTGTTCTGTCCATTTTGTTTTAAAAGCAAGTATGCCATCGTGACTTGAAGTTGGAGAACACATTGTTAGATGGAAGTCCAGCTCCTCGTTTGAAGATTTGTGATTTTGGGTACTCGAAGGTATACTTTTTTCTTCCAATTGCCTGTTTGAGCTGCAGCTATAAAACCTGACATTGCAGCTTTGCTGCACTCAAATTAACAGAGCGTTGCTTAGAAAGTTTACTGAAAAGTATATTTTCTTCCTATATCCCTCGTCTTTGGTGTATCAACTTGTAATCTCCTGGTATCCTGTGTCATGGTTTACTTTGCAGTCCTCAGTGCTCCATTCACAACCAAAATCTACAGTTGGTACTCCTGCATACATTGCTCCTGAAGTGTTGCTGAAGAAGGAATATGATGGCAAGGTATTCTCAACTTCTATCACCAGGAGAAATCTCAATGGCGACTCTGAGCATTTTCACTTAAGATGCTTGCTTTCCTATCTTTGATTATTAATTTTTTAAACACAGAATTTACAGCGTTTGCGTTTGATAGGAAGTAGTCATGTGTGATGCAACTACCCATGAATTGGTTTTTTGGCTTCTGGGATCAGGTGGGAAAAATTATAAGTACAACTGCTGTAGTTTTCTGGGGTTTAATTCATTTTTTAATTGCTTACTGTTAAATCTCTTGTCCCACCCCCCTCCAATTTGGTGTGTACTTTACTTAATAAGTTGTTTTCATGTTTTTACAATCATAAGATCTTTGGTGTTTGTTTGTATTGGGAAGAGATGGATGATTAGAGAATCAGCCAACTATGCATAATTTTATAATAAATGAGAGTTTAAATAAGAGTTCAGGTGAGTTTGGTTTTGAGAGCTTACTAGAGTTAGAGCATACCTTTAGGTTTAAAGAGCATTTATAAAGATCCTTATATATTGCTCATTAACAATGCACTCGCATTGGCATCAAGAGTTAAACCCATAACCTTGTGGGTTATGTGCAAAATCCCAGCCAACTAAACCAACATTTAATGGTATTGTGCATAAATATTTTGGGGTGGTTCTGATTCATGGTTAGAAGTAAAGGCTTGAAAGGCTTGTGGGCAATGCCATGCCTGATCTTCTGCACATTGTTGCATGAAAAGTTTAATTTGATGGTGATGACATAGCATCTCTTTCACGATAGCTTTCATTTGCTTGTTTAGAGGATAATTTCTTATGGTTTCAATCAACTTTTGATTAGGTCCCTATAGTTTTTTTTCTTTTTATTAGGTCCTTATACTTTTACTTATTTTTCATCAGGTCCTTGTAGTTTTTTCCTTTATATCTCCTTATTATTTCACCGTATTTTTAATTGGGTCCTTGTAGGTTTTTTTTTGGATTTAAGTTATTAATTTAATTGCAAGTTAAATCAATGAGTAATATTAAAATATAATTTAAGAATAATAAATTTAAATTAATAATTACATAATTTAAAATATAATTAATTAGTAATATTTAATTAAATAATTATAATTCAATTAAATTTTTAGATAAAAAAATATTATAATAATTCAGATTTTATAATTATAAAAATAAATTAAAATTAAAATTGAAAAATAAATTATATAAATATATTTTTAATTAAAAAATTATGAGGAATATTAAAATTTGAATTATAATAATAAATTTCTAAAAAAAATAATTAATTAAGAATTAGTAATTAATTATATTAATTATTTTTTGAATGATATAATTATTAATTTAAATTTATTTTTTCGTAAATTATATTTTAATATATTCATTTATTTACATTTCAATTGAATTAATAAATTAAAATCTAAAAGAACCTTCAAGGACCCAATTAAAAATCTAGTGAAACAATAAGGACCTGATAAAAAGAAAAATAAGTACATGGACCTGATTAAAAACAGGTGAAAGTATGAGGATTTGATAAAAAGAAAAAAAAAACTATAGGGACCTAATTAAAAATTGGTTGAAACTATAAGGACTTGCGGATTAATTATCCCTTTCTTTAATTGATAGATACTTTTTATTGATGATATTTTCACTTAAATATGACTCAGATTGCAGACGTGTGGTCTTGTGGGGTAACTTTATATGTCATGTTGGTTGGTGCATATCCTTTTGAGGACCCTGATGAACCAAAAAACTTCTGCAAGACAATACATGTAATTGATCCCTTTCCTTTTCAGTCATCGGTAACATGAAGGAGATAATATGCCTAATCTGTTTGAATACTGCTTGCAGAGGATATTGAATGTGCAGTACTCAATTCCTGACTATGTTCATATATCTCCTGAGTGCTGTCATCTGATATCAAGGATCTTTGTTGCTGACCCTTCACAGGTCAACATATTTTTACTGTTTATATTTATTTATCTTATTTAAATGCCTAAGTCCATTGAAAAGAATTGGATTTTTTCAATTGTACTCTTGTCCAATTCAGTCACATGTTTTTCTTTTTAAGTGATGGGTGAAGGCTTGTATCTTCTAATTATAAATTAACATCAATTCAAAACAGAGGATAACCATGCCTGAGATTAGAAACCATGAGTGGTTTCTAAGGAATCTTCCGGCTGATCTCATGGAGGAGGGTACGGTGAACAACCAGTTTGAAGAGCCTGATCAACCAATGCAGAGCATCGAACAAATCATGCAGATAATTGCCGAGGCTACAATTCCCTCGGCTGGGACTCAGTCTCTCAACCAATATCTTACAGGTAGCTTGGATATTGATGATTACATGGATGAGGACTTAGACACAGATCCTGATGACCTTGATATTGATAGTAGTGGAGAAATAATCTATGCTATGTAACTGTAAGTATGGCTGCCAGGTGACAAATGGGGCTGGTTTTTTCAATTAAGTTGAATGTTATAAGCTGGGTTGTTCATAAGGTGTAGGATATGATGTGAAAAAAGGCTCTTAATCTACAGAGGGAGGGATTCTATGATTGTATTGTTCTTGTTCTGTGAGAGACTCCATCCTTTTTGTATGTCACTGCTTGATCTTTCCTGCTTATGTAGTAGTGCTTTTAACTGATATATGTTGTATTGTACTTTACATTATGTATTTATGTTCCACGTCTTTGCATCTATTTTCCTTGTTAAGCTTCATTCAGCTCCGTTGAAATTTGGTGGTTTTGCATTTTATGGTTCACATCAAAATGTAAGGATGTGCATATAGCTTTCTTCCTCTGTAAAGAAAGGAATAAGATGCATTAATATTGTTTGTTTTATAAAATGGTTTAACAGAGATTAATGAGTATATTTTTCTCAGCTTCGACATAACATCTAAGTTTCTTGCAAGCACAACCCCTTATTTCTAAATTCAATTTGTTGGAGGAAAAGATTATATCCGTAATGAACACATGTGAAGAAGAGTTGGAGTGACATCTATGAAAGAGAAGATAGTTGTAAATTGTTTTATGCTCTGGTGAGGAATTGATCAAGCGCTATATGGAATTGATCATTAACCAAGGGTGGAGGAAGACCCCAAAAAATACTTAGTAAAGTTACGATGGGGCCTTTTCATTAACAATATACTTAGACTTGGTAGTTAATAAAGCAAGATATTGTTGAGTAATTTATATAGTTGATCCTACTTAATGGGCTAGGGTTGCATGTTATATTTGTGCAATAAGAGAAAAGTGGTGTGGCATGCTTGACATGATAGAAAGGTGAATGGTATGGCCGTGGAGGACACACAGATTCAAAGAAGTATTCAAATAAGTTTCCACTTCCCACGCATAAACAAGCATTTAAATGAGAAGGGAAGTTTATGTGCTTTGAAAAAAATAATTTTTATTTCAATTGAGATATTCTCAATTTGAGTAAAGATGACACAATTGCTTCACAATATCGTCAATCAATCATTGACTATATTCTTCTTGAATGTTGTAAAATCCGGTTCATTAAGAAATGGGTTGGTTCGGATTTATTAGATATGTTTGAATTCTTAAAAATATAAATTATTCGCGCATTAACATCTTAAATAAGACTTTAATAACTTCCTTTTTTTAAAGAAAGATATTTACGAGAATCTGAATCTTTTATTATTCCAATTTATGTTTATAGCATTGCAAATAATTTAAAATCATATTGTCTAATATCTCTTCCTTTATGTAATTGTTACAAATCATTTAAAATGTGATGAACATTCAAATTAATACAAACACGTGTCTAATAATTGACTAGGCATATAAGGGTTTTTAGAGACTTGAAAGCTAATGTTATAGCATTGAAATACTTCATTGTGTAATATCGGTCTGAATAATTTATCATCTCTTAATACTCAAATATTAATAGAATGTTTTATCATTACAAAATTTAAATATTCATTAAGTATTCCTATTTGATTCTCTTAATGTTATTAATGAAACTTTATTAATGATTATTGTTTTATTTTCTTCTATTTTTATGCAGTGATGAGTGATTCTCATTTACTTTAACAGCAAAGTAAGAGGAGTTATGGTGATTCTCTGATAAATAAATTCAATTATTATATTCATTTATGATTCTCATTTACTTCCATAATCATGGGTTTGTTATTGTTGAATCGTCTTGAGCTTAATAACTTCTATTATTTTATAAGTACGTATAGAGATTTGTTGTGTTTAACTTCAGTTTCTTATCATAATATTAACTAAGTCCATATTTCATGTACATATATATGGAGAAATCCCACTTCAAGTAACACATCCTCAATTTTGGCTCATGTAGTTTATTTCTATATTTGAATGTATTTTTTTTAATGATTTTCTCTTTAGGAATGGATTTATAAAAGTTTATTTCAATTTTATATTGAAAATTAAATTCAGCTCGGACAACTTAGAAAGTGTAAATGCTTGTTTAGGAACCCAATTATGTGATGGGAAAGACATTAATCATAGAACTTCTGTTTTGCGTACATCACAATATTAGGCGTTATTTCAGACGACACCTTAATAATTATATTTTTAAGTCATTTTTTCCTATTTATAACTTCTTCACCAAAGGCTCAAGGCATTGTTTGGTTTGAAGTTTTTCAAAGGGAGGGGAGGGTTGGGGAAAATTAGAGGGAGGGGGAGAAATTTTGTCTTTTAGTGCTCCCCTCCCTTCTTATGCACCCCTCCAAAGTTTGGGTTTTTTTTAGGAGTGAGAAATATTATATCTTATCCTAACTAAGATACCTAAGCTAATTTTTCATTATCCCAGGCTTACCCATCCAATTGTAAAACCCATTTGATTGTTAATAGGATAAGCCAAATAAATTAAAAAATCTATCTAATCAAATCCGACTTTATTAAATATTATCAAACTCATTATTTCAAATCTGTCGTTTTTCACCATCGTGTCGTTGTTTGCTTCCCCTCTCCTCCTCCTTCTTTGTGATCTTCTAGCCATCCAAAAGGTGTCTATTTATGTATTTCTTTTGTATGATACATTATTTTAAATAAGTTTATTGATTTATTTTCTAATTAAATATGTTTTTAATTTTATAACATGATAACAAGTATATGTATGCATGGAGTAATCTTTTGATAAGTTTGTTTGTTTTTAAGGTGGTTACAAGTATCTTAATAAAATATGATATCTAGATTATAACATAATTATCTTTGTTATCTTAATATTATAATTTGATTTAGGATTCTCATTTAAATTTAAATTTAAATTTAAAAAAAAACATATTAAATTTGCTGAATTAACGTATTAAAATTAATCAAATCATCATTTCAAAGTTATGTAAGTTTTTTTTATCATATATAAGTGAGGTAATAGGTTTTTTGTGATTCATAAATTAGGGAATAATAACTTTGATATCTAAATAAAGTATTAGAGCATATTTGTCAACACTTAATTAGCTCACCTCCCTTCCTCTCTTGAACCAAAAAAAAAAAAAAAAAAAAAAAATCTTTTTTCCTTTCCTCCTATCCAACTAAACAAAGCTCATAACCTCCCTCTACTTTTGGGGTGGAAATAGGCTAGGCTTTAGCTAAGTAGGCTGGGCCTACGACAAAAATCTAAAGCCTAGGCCTGAGCCTAAGCTTGTTTGTAGGCTTTATTTTAGGCCTAAACTTGGGCTTTCAAAAGGCCTGGCAAGGCTTAAAGCCTATTTAAAGGCCTACTTAAAATGTAGGTCTTTATATAGTCTTAAATAATATACATATAAGTTTATATATAATTTATCAAACCTATTTAAATGCTTACGTTAAGTTTAAAAAGTTTAAGGATTCATTCTCATATGAAGTACAAGAGTTAGTAGGTGAAAGAAAAGAACACCTAATGGCAATAATTGTTTGAGCAAATAGGAATAAGAAAAATCAATAATTTATTGACTAATAAGATATATTTCTTAAAATCAACCAACCATGACAAGTGACATGTAAAACTAAATTTTACCTCTTATTTTTCTTGCAGAAAATGAGACAAACTCCTCCTATTTGGATCATTTTCATTTGCGCATCACTAAATAAACTTATTGCAATTTTTATGTTACATCAAATGACATAAACCAAGAGACGAGTAGTGAGCTAGCATTGCCACCTTGAGTGATTAAAAAAAGAAAGAAAGAAAAGTAGTTGTGACCAATTGATAAGTGAAAATGTTAAGCTCATTGATAAATGGAGAAATGTGAAATTTAAGGTTAAAAATAAATTATTAATTATATAAATAATCTACATAATTAATTTAGATTAAATCATATATAACTATGTATAATAAAACATTTTAAAAAAATACTAAATAGGTTAGGCCTGTAGGCCTAAAGGCTAGGCCTTATGAAAATAAATCTGACCTATTTACCTAAATAGGCCTAACAATAGGCCTAAGCCTGAGCCTAGCCTATTTACTAAATAGGCTAAGCTATGCTTTAAGTAGGCTAGGCCTTAGGCGCTTGATAGAGGCCTGACCTATTCCCACCCCTACTCTACTTCCTCCCACCTCCCCTCATTTAACCTCCCCTCTCCTCCATTAAACCAAACAAGGCCTTGAGGGATGTTATTTTAAAATAGCTAAATGTCAATTAATTTGCTTTTTCAATCATGCATATTACAATTAAATTTCAATCTTGGCTTGATTGTCAGGGATACTTGGAGAATAATGCACAAACCTCATGACTCGTAGGCTAGAGCTCTGGAGGGACTGTATTTTCTAAAACAACGATGGCTTTTTTTCTTCGAAAGCACCATGGGCTTGGTCTAGCCATTTGGAGGGAAGTGAGGTGATGAGATTTTAGTTCTCTTTTGGAGAATTGGTAATGAAGAATGTGTGAAGGTAGGTGATGACAGATGGACACGAGGGTTTTTCACCGTCTTGGTCTTCCCTTCGTGATCCTAAACAATTGGGATGGAAAAATCCCGCCCAGAAAATTAAAACTTGGGATCGGAAAAAAAAAATTCAGGATTCGGAATGAGACTTCTCGATCCCGAATTTTTCTGATCGAGAATACACACACTTCTTCTTTGTGTAAACAACTAAAGGAATTTAAATTGATAACTTCTTTTTTTTCTTGATACAAATAAGCAACCCAACGTTAACTACATGACATCCTTATCCAGAAATGATTTCAAAAGCCTATCCGCACAAGACAGGGTGTGGACACCAGGCAGCACTGATAGACTCTCTTTGGCTAGGTAATCAGCCACGACGTTAGCTTCCCGACGAATAAGGCTAACCTCTACAATCCAATCGCGGTCCAGCATCCGTTTTATTTCTTCCACTAATCGACTATCGGCATGAGCTTCATTCACATGATTCTTCATCAGGCCAACTGAGTCCGTAGAATCCACTTCCAGGATGACATTCCAAAACCCCATATCCCATGCAATTTTAAGGCCATGGATGCAACCCCATAATTCAGCAGTCAAACTGTCACCCTCCTCGCCTTTAAACATGAAAGCTCTGAGTAAGTTGCCAAGCTCATTTCTGATAACTCCACCACTTGCAATATCAGGGGTAAAGTAAGAGAAGGCTCCATCGGTGTTAAGTTTCACCCATCCCAACAGTGGTGGCTGCCATCTTACCCTGGGTGGGCTCGCGTGCATCTGGTGTCCACTAGCGAGGCTGAATCGGTGGCAGGCGTCATTTGTGCTACGTATCACGGCATATGCGTTTGCTATGATCTGGGCATTTGAAATCCTTCCTCCCTCGAAGACCACCGAGTTTCGCCGACGCCAGAGCCACCAGCAGACAATGGCAAATAGTTGGCTCCATTCCTCCATTATCTGATTCCTCCGTGACATGGACAGGTTCCAGCGAATCCATCTCTCAAGCTGCGAAGAACTGAACGCATGCCAGTACTTAGGGGCCACCAGCTGACGCCAAAGCTTACAAGTGTCTGGGCAGTCCCTAAGCACATGCAAGATATTTTCCGTTGCAGCACCACAAATCGAGCAGTGAGCATCCGAAGTCAAGCCATGCCTATATCGGGATTCATTACTAAGAAGTCACTTATGAAGGACCAGCCAGAGGAACATCTTGCATCTTTCAGGGGTTTTGAGCTTCCACAATCTACTCCATAAAGGGTCTGAAAGAGACGCATCAGATTCAAGGACCGAAGCAGCAGATTTTACTGTGAATAAACCATGCTTGCTCCATTTCCATCTCGGATGACCACTAGGCAGTATTTCCATCCCTTCCCGAACCTTGTCCCACGTGCGTTTAAGTCCACTCCATAAATTCGAGCCTGGCTTATTTTTGTCAATTCTAGGAATTAAGTCAGCACCACAATTATACTTATTCCTTAATACCTTCACCCAAAACTGATCTCTTCTGGTAGATAATTGCCAGCAAATCTTCATTAGGTAAGCTTGGTTCGAAAGATTAGTGTGACGGATACCCAACCCTCCTTTAGCTTTGGGCCTGCATACCACATCCCAGGCGACAAGCGGTATTTTCTTCTTCTCCGTCGTACTACCCCAAAGAAATTGTCTATTACATTGGTCCAAGTTCTCACATGTGCTTGATGGCAAGAGAGAAGTTTGCATGACATATCCAGGAATTGCTGAAGTTACTGATGAGATAAGAGTGGATCTACCAGCCAAAGACAAGGAGTTCGTTTTCCAGTTGGATAGTCTACCCTTGACCTTGTCCACCACATACTGGAACGATTCCTTAGAAATACGCTTATGGTGAAGAGGGGCCCCCAAATAGTTCCCCAGATCGCTTGTAATTGAGAAATCAAGTGCTGCACACATTTTCGTTCTTCTCACATGATGTACATTTTTGGAAAAATATACTCTGGTTTTTTGTTGACTAACCTTTAGCCCAGAGCTAGCACAGAATGCATTAAGGCAAGAATTAATCATATTCACCTGATCCATGGAAGCTTCAGCAAAGAGATATCATCCGCGAAAAATAGATGCGAGATAGGAGGCCCAGATTTTGTTAGGCGGATTGGCTTCCAATTCCTGGCATGAATAGTAGCTTGAATTAGATGAGCTAACTTTTCCATA
This sequence comes from Acacia confusa, assembly GCA_037074495.1. NCBI lineage: Eukaryota > Viridiplantae > Streptophyta > Magnoliopsida > Fabales > Fabaceae > Acacia > Acacia confusa. Next base: position 35,362,407 of record CM073502.1, on the reverse strand, counting down.
CATATTACAAATAAGTACGGAGATAAAGGGTCTCCTTGCCTAACCCCTCGTGATGGCTTGAAATACTCCGCTTTATCACCATTCCACAAGAGTTGCATGCTAGAGCTAGATACGCATTTTTCGATTACCTTCAATAGCCAGCAAGGAAGATTAAGCTCATGAAGGCAAGTCTGTAAGAAAGTCCAATTCACTCTGTCATATGCTTTCTCCAAATCAATCTTCATAGCCAAGAAGCCCTTCTTGCTCTTTAAACTTCTCATTGTATGGATAACTTCCTGAGCCACAACGATATTATCACTACTGTGCCTTCCTGGAACAAAACTACATTGGTTAGGGGCTATCACATGAGGCACAATGGGTTTCAAACGATTAACAATTATTTTTTAGAGAGCTTTAAGGTCACATTACAGAGACTAATGGGTCTTAAATTGCCCATACACTCTGGGTGATCCTTCTTTGGAATGAGCACCATAAGAGTACCATTTACCTCCTTTATATCCTGCGGGTTAGAAAATAAATGTTTAATATAAGACACAACAGAAGGGCAGATTGTACTCCATTGACTTTGGTAAAAGAGGGCATTAAAACCATCCGGTCCTAGGGATTTAAGAGCACCCATATCAAAGATAGCATTTTTAATTTCCAAGTTTGAAACCTCTCTGTTGCACCATTCAAGTTGCGTTACATCCACCCTTGGATAAGATATATGACAGGAAAGTCTTAGTCTATCTATAATCTCTTCAGTTAGTAACTTTGAGAAAAAACCCGTGGCCATATTTTTGATCAACATGGAATCATAAATCCATGAGCCCTCCTCATTTTTGATAGCCTCAATACGCTTGGATTTCCGCCTCTGATTAGTTCAGGCATGGAAAAAGCGAGTATTTCGATCTCCAAGGACTGTCCACTCCGCTCTAGCTTTCTGCGCCCAGATGAGGGATTCTTGGAGCAATACATCTTCCAGCTCCTTCCAAATATTAATTTGTAGATCTTCATATTTAGGCAAGAGACCTGCCTGGGAGATAGCCCTGTTTAGTCCATCTAGACGATGAAGGAGATGTCTTTTTATGCCCTCTGTATGACGAAACACCGTTTTGTTCCAATGAGAGCATGCGATAGAAAATTGGGATATATTTTGTTGTCAAGGGATATTAGTTGCCCAAGAAGATTCCACAAACTCACTAAACTGCTCATGAAGAACCCAAGCTGCGATAAACCAGAAAGGGTGATTTGGTCTCACATTTGTCTTTGAAGTATCCAGGCAGAGAAGTAAAGGTCGGTGATCTGATTTGAAAAAGGGTAGATGAAACACTGAAGCGTTAGGAAATTTATTATACCATTGAACATTCGCAAGTAACCTGTCAAGTCTTGCCTCCGTGGCACCTCTTCTCCATGTGAATTCAGGACCAGAGAAACCCATGTCACACATTTCATGCATATCAACCCATTGCGAAAAGTCACAATCAACTGAGCGCTAAAAAGTGGCTTGTGAACGCGTTCATAGTGGAGTAAAGTACTATTAAAGTCACCACCAACCAGCCAAGCACCACGAACTCCTAAGGCCAGACGGGTAAGATTATTCCATAAAGGGTGAAGTTCTATCAAGGTTTTTGTGCACAATAATAACATAAGAAATCATAGGGTCAACTTACCTAACCCAAGAAGATCATGACCCAAAACTACAGCAAAAAAATGACCAAAAATATTTTGCAGGAATTCCCAAACCCGACCCTGGAAATTTCAAATTCGATTGGGATGGAAATTTTTTGAGATCATGAATGATTTTGCTTCCTGAGCCTTCTTTAGAACCAGGATTGGGATTGGGGTTTCTTGATCCCGTCCAATATAATCCCAAGAACACCCCTAGTCAATGGTGACTGATATGATAATCAATGAATAGGTAGAAGAATTAAAAGGAGTGTTCATAAAAAGGGGGACACTGCCCAGTGCAGAAGCTCCAACTAAGTGGAGTATAGGGAGGATTAGATAACCTTATCTTATAAGGAGATAAGTTGTTTTTGAAATTTTAACTCGTAACCTCTAAGTCAATTTACAAAAAAATTTATCATTATATTGTTTCAAGGCTCACCCTCAAAAGGAAATATTTATAGTGAAGAGAAAAGATGTCATCTTGAAAAATTCTCTCGACTAAAAGCCGAATGAATGAAGAAATAATAGGTTTGTGCCCTGCCAAGTTGTTCTTATGAAGTAAATTTGCAGAAACCATAATTGATGGTAAAAGATTTGGCAGTCCTGAATGGAAAGCCTCGAGTTTTGTGGACAAATAACTCACGAACTTTTACTTACATAGTATAAATTTTTACTTACAAACTGGAGATGTGACATTCTCTGGTGAAGCCATTGTTGTGAAAACGGCGTTTCAAAACGTAGAAACACTCGTTTCTACATTTTCCTGCAGCCAAACGAGTCAGAAAAGCAGTTTGGACGGCTTTGGAGGCGAAATGGTGAGAACGGCAAGTCAACTCGGTAAACTCGGTAAAAATGTCGAGTTTACCGAGTTGACTCGGTTAGGTTTTTTTTTTTTTTAAAAAAAACAAAAGCTCAGTCTCGGGTCAGGCAAAATGAAAAAACGAAATCGAAGCCCTTTCTATTCCATTCGAGTTCGACTCATTTGACATTTGGGTTCTTCAGTCTTCACTTCTTCTTCCGTCTTCTTCACTGATCGGCGATCGTTGGGGCTACTAAGTTTCTTCTTCATCCACCGTCGCCGCTGGCTGCTCGCTCCTTGTTAATCGTCGACAGCAAAGCTTCCCAGGTTCGGATCTGTAATAGAAACCCTTCTCTTCTCTTTGATTCGTTTTTTTTTTGCATTCACTTCATCCTCTTTGTTTTGGCCAAAAAGTAACGAAAGCGCCTGATGTACCAGTACTAGACTTCATCCTCTTCGTTTTTCATTCACTTCATCGGTTTCATCATTTTTCATTCACTTCGTTTTTCACCAGCACATGAAAGTCCCTCATTTTGGACTGGCTAGTTTTGTGATTCAATTGGATGGGAATGATAATTAGTTTTGTAACGAATTCTGATGTTCTCTGGCTTATTTTTATTGCTGTATAATCTCTGTTCTGGGATGTTCTTTGTTCTGTTCTGATTTATTGTTCTCTGTTCTGTTTTTTTGGGTCTCGAAAATCTCTGTTCTGTTTTGAACTTAATCCTTGTTAGTTGTTCTGTATAAACAAACCCAGTTTTGATTTATTACCCATTATAGTTTGATTTATAGGTTATAGAACAAATCTTAAATTGAGATAATTTCTTTGAATTTTGATTAAATATAGTTTGAAAACACATGGATTCATCAAGTGCTCATGATAGTAGTAGCACTCCGGCTACTGGGAGTGGGAGTGGGACTGTAAGTGTAAGTGTAGGTAACACTAGTATTGGGGGGGAGAGGGCTAGAAATGCTCCTGGAAATAAGTCAGATCCTGGATGGAAGTATGCAATTGAAGTTCCAGGAACAAAAAAGCTTAAATGCAAGTATTGTCCCAAAGTAATGTCTGTTGGAATTTTTCGTGTGAAGAACCATTTGGCAGGAACATCCAGAGATGTTGAACCATGTATATCGGTGACTGAGGAAGTAAAAATAGAGATGTTGAATCTTCTTGTTGAAGCAAAACAAGGAAAACCATCTCAAATACAAGAGGAAGTTGTTAGTGGTGCTACAACCTCCTCCGATATTTTTAAGAAAAGTAAATCATCCACTCCCGTAACCATCAACACCATATTGAAGAGGAATTTGAGAGAGGAGGCATGTCTTGACATTTGCACTGCTATTTATAACAATGGAATTCCTTTCAATTTTGTAAATAGCAATTATTTCAAAAAGATGTGTGAATCAATTGCTAAGCTTGGACCATGTTTCAAGCCACCATCTTATCATGAGTGTAGGGTAAAATACTTGAAGCAAAAATATGAGAAGACAATGGCTATTGTTGAAAAGCATAAGGCTTTGTGGAAGGAAACTGGATGTACAATAATGACTGATGGGTGGACTGATAAAAGAAGAAGATTAATAATCAATTTTTGTGTGCATAGCTCTATGGGAATTGTGTTTCTCAAGTCCATTGATGCATCTCACATTGCCAAAACAGCTGACAAGATTTTTTAGATGATTGATGAAGTGGTAGTGGAGGTTGATGAAGAAAACGTTATCTAAGTTGTCACGGACAATGCTGCGAATTATAAAGCTGCTGGGGCTTTGTTGATGGAGAAAAGAAAGAAAATATATTGGACACCATGTGCTGCTCACTGCATTGATTTGATGTTGGAAGATTTAGAGAAGAAAATACCCATTCATAAAGATACAATTTTCAAGGGAAAAAAAATTACAACTTATATCTATTCAAGAGCATCTCTCATTCCAATATTGCACACCTTCACCAATGGCAAAGATTTGATTAGACCCGCCATGACTCGCTTTGCCACATCCTATTTGACTTTGAAATGCCTCCATGATAACAAAAATGCAATGAAAAGAATGTTCTTGTCAGAAGAATGGAAGAAAACCAATTATGCAAAGTTAAAAGATGGAAAGCTCATTGAAAATGTAGTGATGGACAAAGTCTTTTAGAGAAAGGTTGAGGTTTGTTTGCTAGGGGCACTTCCTTTGATTGAAGCGCTTAGGTTGGTTGATTCAGATGAGGCAGCAATGGGCTCCATTTATGAGGCATTGGATCGTGCCAAGGAGAAAATTGAGGAGGGTTTCAAAAAAAACTTACATTGTAAGTTATCATTTAATTTATTTAATTAAGAGTTATAGACATTTTAACTCAATATTAATTCAATTGTTATCTTTTCTTGTCTTTTTAGTTATCAACTTGTTTGTGATGTCATTGATGCAAGATGGGAGAGGCAACTCCATAGGCCTTTGCATGCTGCAGGCTACTACCTTAACCTAAGGCAACATTATTCTCCTACATTTAAAGTTGATTATGATGTAAAGGTTGGATTATATGATTGTATAAAAAGGATGGTGGCGGATATGGCTCTTGAAAGAATTATTGATGAGCAACTTGAGGAATTCAAGCATCGTAGAGGCCTTTTTGGGAGTACCTTTGCTATAAATGGAGTTGAAACCAAGAGTCTAGCAGCATGGTGGGAATCTTATAGTGATGGTGTTCCAGAACTCCAAAAATTCGCTATCCGTGTGCTTAGCTTGACATGTAGTTCCTCTGAGTGTGAGAGGAATTGGAGTGCTTTTGAGATGGTATATTTTTAATATGAATTGTATTTCATTTCAAAAATATGATATTAGTCTAGTATTAAATTATTTTCTTGTATTTGTTTAGGTCCACACAAAGAAAAGAAATCGTTTAAAGCAAGAGACAATGAATAATGTTGTTTTTGTGATGGCTAACTCAAGATTAGGCAACACAAAACCTAGAGTGTCTCCTCAAATTGATTATAACTTTGATGACATTGAGTCGGATGATGATTGGATTGTGGAACCAACATGTGAAGCTTTTGGAGAAGATCAAGATCCCCTTGCCTTGGATGATCATGATCTGAATGAAGAAGAGGGGAACTTGAATGATTTGGATATTCCTGAATTTCTTAGTGGGGGAGGGGATGGAGAAGATGATATTGACATTGACTTTGACTCTGATGAGCTAAATTAGAGATGTTGATCTCTTTTACTTTTTTATTGCTTTGGTGTTTTGACTTTAATATGTATTATGAATTTGTGATGATTGATGAGTAAGTGTTTAGATTTAAATTTGTGATAACTTTAATGTATTATTAGTGTGTTTTAGTTTTATATATGTTGGATTTTATTTTTTTTATAGTACGAAGTAAACTCTTACGTTTCGTTTCCGTTTTCTGTTTTTCCGTTTTTGTTCACCCTTACCGTTTCAACGTAGAAACTACGTTTTAACAACATTGGATGAAACAGCATATTGTAATTTGCAGGTTTGGGTCTTAAAGGGTAAGTGTCCCAAACTTGTGGGGTTATCCTCTTTTGGCTGAAGCGACAAACACACGACATGGGCTGAGGCTTCTATTACAAGACAAGGAATGGGATGTGACTGATTTCTTTTATGTTTGGATGATTGGCTTTGGGTGTTAGGTGTCTGTCCTTTGTTTCTGCTCTTGGGTTGCTTCTCTTGTGCTTTGCTGTTGGATATTTTTAATTTTAAGGTGCTGTTTGATTACTTTGAATGCAATTCAGAGGATTCTCTAGTTGAGAGGAATTACATTACAATTTTAAAAAAAAACTTGAAGTAAAAATAAGTGATAATTTATTAATCAAGTTACAGATATAACTATTTCATTTGATTTATTAAATTAATTTTAATTATGAATTGCTTAGAGATGTTTAAACTATGCACTCCTCTTTTATTCTAAAAAATCTCTCTCACACACATAAAATTGACCTTGGGTAAGTTTAATGAATGTTTGATGAAATTTAATGGCCTTGATGAATGTGCATCATTTCAAATTGTTTATTTTTATATTTACCCCTTCCAAAATTTATTTGTGTCATATGCTTCTTAGGAAAAACTTTGTTAGTAAAATTAATATATCCCTTTAATTAAAATAGAAAGGTTCTTAGCCTTAGTTTTTTTTTTTTTTTTAAAGAAAAATTGAAATTGAAGATGAGTATGTATTCTTCTTCTTCTTTTTTCCACACCAAGTTAATGCTATGCTTATTGTTTGATTGAATTTTAGTTTCAGTCATGTAGTTTGGTTTTTAGCCTTATCCCTATAGTTTATAAGCATTTGATTTGAATTTAACATCATATTTGATTCTTTTACTTTTGACAAGTATTAATTATGATCCCTATAAGATTTACCTTTGGTCCATATATTTAACGGCATTAGCTAAAGTTAACACTGTTAAATTAAATCAAATCCTTATAAAATTATATCATCAGAATACACTATTTGAAACTAAATAAACTAAAACCAAAATTCTATTAAGTTTAAAGGATCAATAATGATATTGGCTCCGCCCCTTTTTAATAACAAGGGTGGCTCAGCTTTTTAGCAACGTGACTGAGCTAAAGAATATTCCTGATTGTGGAAAAGAAAAAATAATAATAATAAAGCAAGTTTTTTAATTCATTGTTAACATTTAACAAGGATGATCAACGGTAGGGACCAGAGATTCCTTTCAATATTTAAACCAAAGCAAACAGAAAAGTCTCCACGCCGGGAGAGTCAAAGTTTACTTTGTGGGTGCCATGTCTTGATCATTTAAAATTTATTTATTAAATTATTAATTTGTGGATGCCTATTTATTAAATTAAACATCTATCGAGACTGAATTGATGTAATAGTCGTACAATAAATTAATTAAGACCTCCTCACCAAAGGAAAGAACATTATTTTTTTAAAAAATAAAAATAAATTTATCTATATTTAAAACAAAAACGTTTGGTGACTTATGATAAAGGAAAATATTTTTTTTAAAAAAAATCCTTTTAATATGGAAGAAAATAACTATAAAAATTTGCTAAATAAGCAGATTCAATTCCTTGCATCGCATGGCACTTTTTTTTTTTTTTGGGCATGATCGCATGGCACATTTTGGATAGAATATTTGGGGCTAAATATTTTTAAATAGACACATTTATACTTAACGATTTTTTTTCTACCTCCTTCCTTTTCCTTAAAAAACTACTCCCCAAATCTATAATATAAAATCTGATTTGCATTTCAATTTTTTTCACTGACAAGAGGGAGTATTACATTTTTTTATTTTTTGTTCAATGTAGTATTACATATTATTAATTATAAATAAACTATCTCTATCAGTGCGACGCAGGGAGGGAGTATTGTATCTGAGAGTGTTAATTGTGATAGTAGTATTTGCAGAGACATAATATTAGGTAGTATGATTATCAAAATATGTTGATAGAGTAATATATATGTGACATTGACTTTAAATTTTAAATGGAATTAATTTAATTATCATTGTAAAAAAAATGTCTGAAATTGGTTTTAGATATGAAGGGAAAAATATTTACACCCCGTGAATAATTATTTTTATAGCCGTCAAAGGTGATTATGATCTTTAATTCATGATTTGATGTCTATTTTTAAATTTACTCAAATTGAATTCATGATTTAATGTCTATTTACAAATTAAATTTACTTTATTACCTTATCTTGGCACCCTAATAATAAAAACTGGGAATTAAGTGGGAATAAGAGCCCTATAAATTCAAATAACTTGAATACATAATGCATGATTTTATTTTGCAATTATTTATTGAAGAGGTCAAACTTTTTGGAGTAAAAAGGGAAATTGTTTATATTAAGGAATGATTTAAAAGAAAATTACTTTAACGGATATTAATTAAATGAGTGTTAATATAATTACGCATGGATTAATTTAATGATATGATAACCCGACCATTTCTTTAAATGGAGTTTACGTGGGTATTACAAGATTTAATGTCTATTGTCAAATTTACTAAAATTGAATTCATGATTTAATGTCTATTGACAAATATAATTTACTTTATTACCTTATCTTCACACCCTAATAATAACAATTGGGAATTAAATGAAGATAACATCCTTATAAATTTGAATAACTTGGAAACAAGATACATAATTTTAGTCTATAGTTTATTATTGAAGAGATCAAACTTTCTGTAGTAAAAGAAAAATAGTCTATATTAAGAAATAATTTGTAATGATTTTTTTTTAAAAAAAGAAATTAATTTAACGGGTATTAATTTAATGATATGATAACCCGACCATTTTTTAAAAAATGAGTTTTAAATGGGTATTACAAGATTTCATTTGTAAGGTTGCTGATAAATAACTTTAAAACATGATTATCTGATATGAGAAATACAGAAACTATATAATAATTTTTCTAAAATAAAATGCAGAGTCGTGTCACATACTTGAAAGTGACATCTCATAACTTGATATTTATAGACAAAAAGTTTATAAGTCTATGGAGTTTTGTGCCAAAAAAAAAAAAAAAATTATGGATAAGTTTTGTGCATCGAATAAATTAAATCACGTTGAGTCACACAAAATAAAGCTTTGTAACGGTAAGTGTCGCAACTTCTCAAGAGAATCTTGTGAAATGATAAAAAGCAAATTTTCTTATCAAAATAAAATGCTACACACTGTGAAGGGTTCTGCCAAAAGAAGAACAGAAAATCTAAAATATTTCTTTGATGGACACTTAAACTTCACATTAAATATATTAAATATTTTTTTTAATTGATTCTTAATGGTCTGGAATTTAGCAAAATTTGATAGAAGACACCTTAGAAAATAATTGTGTCCAAAACATGTATGAAAATTGAAATGAATAAAAGATTATGGCATATTTTGATATTTTTCTAGTACTTCTTTTGTTTAGTTTTATAAATTATACAAATTAAAAAAATTACTCGGAGATAGGATGAAAGGATGGAGTTGGTACAATCCCGTGTTTGTGAGAAGTCAACTTTTTTTTTTTTTCCTAAAAAACAAATCAACAAATTATATAAAACATAAAGACATTCATGCAAAATCAACAGTGGTCAGCTTTAATAAATCTGTGGTAGGAGTAGGATACTTTTTTTATGCACTTGGCTTCGAGTTTAAATCTATAAGAATATAAAAAATTCATTACAGGATGGTTTTCAATTTTGATTGAATATTATATGTGATGTATGGTGCAAATTTATTTTATGCGCTTTATTTTTTTAAAAGAATATTTTTCAAGATACGATAACCATTTTTTATTTTTTTTACATATATAAATGGTCCAAAATCTGAAATGATGAAATAAATATTTGAATAAAATATTTTATATAATAAAAAAACTTATCATGTCTTGATGGTGACGTCAATATAAAATTAATTTTCTACCATTATGTATTTATTATTCCTTGAAGAAACTTTTTTTTTTTTTCAAATCACACTAATATCTATCGAGCCATGCATACTTTTCGAAAATTTGAAAATCTCTATTCTACGTGTTTGATACTAAAGGTTTGAGTAACATCTAAAATTTGTATGAGACCTTGTTATAATTATAAGTCTTAATAATATTCATGTCAAATTTCGAAGTCAAGTCTGAGGATTTATTTTTTTTTCAAAAAAAAAAAAGTTTGAGGATCTATAAATTTGTGGTTGGGCACAATGAATGAATGAAAGAAATGAAAGCCCAACTAATATTATTTGATATATATATAGCAAATGATTAAGTATATTTTAAGCATGGTTTCTTATTGAGTTCTTATGAATTACCACTCTGGTCTTATTTATAATTCTACTTTGACCAAATCTCACATATCAAGAAGAGGTAGTTAACTCAATAATTATAAGGGTAAATTTTTAACTTTGCCTCTCATTTATGATTAGTTATTTTTAAACTCTTTCTTCTCTCTCTATCTTTATGAGTACAATTAATATGGGTAAAATTGTCAAAATCTCATTTATTACATAAAAATAAACTTATAAATAGGATCAGAATAGTAAATAATGTGTGGTGTGAAATGTGAGATGAGTCAACAGAGCATTTGGATTAATGAGTAACAACTCTAACCTCCACAAATTTGGTCTAATATACTCCTACTTGTCCTAGTTAAATTTAATTAAACTTATAAGTTGACGCACTAAATTTATTAGTCGTATTTTTGTATAATTGTATCAATTTACTCTTAAATTTATACTAGCTATAAACTAAATTGAACTTGTGAGGGCTCAATCAAAATCAAACATGTATTAGGTATTACTCTGGTCACATTTATAAGTCTAACTTAATTAACTCTCACATACAAAAAAAAAAAAAAATTAGTTAACTCATTAATTATAGACTAAAATTTCAATTTTACCCCTATCTATGATCGGTTCCAAAAGTCCATATAAATAAATGATTTTTTTATTTTAGCTGCAATTAAAAGGGACAAAAATCTTATTTTTATTTTTACAAGTTTATGATCTAAATGTATGTTATTATTATGAGTTTGCTTAAATTTATAACTTCATCAACAATCTTAGTAGGTTAGGGCTAGTAAACATAAACATCCGATAAAAACCTACACGTATCTAATTAAAAATTCGGTAAAATTATAAGCACTAACAACTTCTTCTTTTTTTGATTTATTTTGTTCATTGGAATCTAATCCAACTCAAATGCGAGTTATTAAATCCTGCATATATTTAGTAACTAAAATAAGCTAGTGGAATGAGTTAGATTCAAAAGAGCATTTGGACTAACGAACAATCAACCCTATGCATTCATTAAAATATGTAATATAAATATTTTAACTCTCCACCATGTTCCGGATAATTATATCAGAGAATTAAAAAAAAGAAGACCCTGCAACCTCCAAATTTAAGTAAACTCCTATAAATAAAGTAATAAACATGAAAAACTCGAGTTGACACAAATCATTGAAATGTTAATACATAATTAATTCTCTCTTAAGACTTGTTTGGTACGAGGCATTTAAAGAAGAATGAAAATTTTTATGAGTTGAATTTAAAGAAATAAGAGAAATTGAGTTATACAATATTAATAAAGGGAATATAAAAAATAAAATTATAAGAAAAATTAATTAAAAATTTTAACCTCACTTCTATAATTTTTTAAATTTAACTCAAAAACATTTTCCATCTATCCACTTTCCCTCCTCTCCCCTCAGCACCAAACATCTCCTTAGGGGTTTGTATAGAAGGTAGTGTGTCTTATTTAAAGAGCGAAGAGAGAACGGAAAGGAGTGAAGTAAAAGAAACCGAAAGGTATCTAGGAGGTTGAAGCAGAACAGAACAGAGGAAAATGGTGATCCAGAGAATAGAACTGTGCTTAACTCTGTTAAGAATGGCCATAGATCTCGTCATTAACGTAGCAGAAAATATCATAGCCGCCCAAGAAGCAGCATCACTGTCCTCTGGTCATCTGAATCGTTCAATCAACCATCCTGTTGCTTTCTCTGGTTTTCTTCCCTGATCATTCCCCCCTCCCCTGTTTTTAAGCTTCCAATTCTTCTGTTTCTCATGTTTGTTCTTGTTTGTATATATCTTCTTCTTTTTCGGGATATGGGGAAATCTGTAACCATACTATAGCAGAATTTTTTTACAGATGATAGATATTTCTGTATGCAGGTTCTGCGAATTTGAGCAATTTAAGTTTGTCAAGTTCTTTATATCTATTTAGTCAAGTAACTGAGTCCTTTTTTTTTAATTATCATCATTAATTATAAATTCATATGAAAAAATAGGACACATGACCTTGAACAATTGATGACTTAATGTAATGTATATAAAAAACTTGGTCTAAGCATAGTCCTAAGTTTAACTCCTCTGTTTTTGTACCCCCCTTTTGGTGATAGATTGGATATCTCTGTTTCACACTGGCTCTTGAATTTGTGTGAAGATATTGAGATCTTCTCATATATTTAGTGTTGTAATGTCGCGTTCTTGATTTGCTTCGAAAAGATATGAATGAAGAAGATAGGGTCCTTCAAATTCCTTCATCAATCTCTGTTTCAGTGCATTGTTTTTTTTTTAAAAAAAAAAAAACAAAATTTTGGGATGATCTGATTCATTGTCACTGTACACAATATGGGGTCTTTTTAGAAAATGGAGACAAGACACATTAGTTTAATGACAAAGGACAAACCCATGCGAGCCACTGCTTCTTTTTTTCCTTTTTAGAAGAATTTTAGATTCCCCAAGAACTTTTTGTTTCTTTCTTTCTTTCAGTTATGTTTAAGAGCATATTTCACCATTATTATTATTATTTTTCCCGATCAAAACATCAAATTCAATCATCTCAAGTGAAATGAATATGAATATGGATGAGTGCATATAACGCATATATATGTGTGTGTGTGATATATATAGACCCTATATACATCACTCAACTTTTACAAGTCCCTTTTTTGTTGCAGAGGGTATTGTGTAGGAGTTGAGGGTATTTAGGGGTTTTTATTTTTAAATTTTCAAACGTTGTTCTAAAAATATTAAAAAAGGGTACAATGTCACCATTTGCTGTTTAAAATTGATAATAATCAATACTAGTTTTTGAACGTTTTGAATACTTCTAATCCTTTTTAACATTTTTAGAGCAATGTTAATATAATAGAAAATGTTGGATACCCACGTCTTCTACCTTTAATACTTTCAGGATAAATTTTGACGTTAACATCAAAATATATATGTTTTATAGTTGAAATGACGCTGACAAAAAATCATATATTTAAATTATCTTTAAATGATACATCTTCACATGAGAAGTCGAATTCAATTTTTTATATCAGAATTCAGAACATGAGTAATATACTTGTAAATTATATTAAACTAAATTTTATTCGCAATAATTCAACTTGCTTTAAATTTTGTGTAATATATAGAAAAGTGTGTATTAAAATTGTATTCTCTTGACAAAGGGTTGACAAAAAATTGTATTCTCTTGATTTGTGCAATAGTCTTAAAGGTCGAAAGCCAAAAAAGTCTTAAATGTCCCTATAATATACAAACTTACAATGCAGTTTTGGTATGGATAGTCAAAAAAGTTACTATGTGGTTGCATGGATAGTCAAAATTTTGGTATGGAATATAATAATTATAAAACGATTAGCATCCAATATTTTAATTTCTGCATAAAATTTTGTTAGTACGAAAGATGATACTTGTCTGGTTTTAAAGATATGACATAATTTATAATGTAAATTGCACAACAAATTATGTCATATATTTAAAATTGAATTTATATATTTAGAACCAAATGTATTAATTAGGGAAAATAGTTCTTAAGGCATTGACAATATCTTTTAAATTTTAGTTTTGCTATTTTAGTATAGCTCAACTATCGAACTTTGTTTTGTTGGTATTGTTATCCTTATAAAGCTAATTATTCTAAAAAATTTAAATTAAAAGATTTCTAAAAAAGAGAAATACACATTGGTACTAAATTAAAAATTGAAAGAAATTATAGATACCACAAAATTTGTTTTCCTCTGATAATTTTATCAACAAGCCTTATCTTAATATATGGGGCTAACTACATAGATCATATAATGTTATTGTGTTCTATTAATAACTAAATTATTAAATAAATTGTTAATCAAAAAGCCCTCATCTATATCATCATTAAGTATTTCCTTTAATGTTTTTCTATCTCTTTTAAAATATCAAGAGTATAAAAAAGATAATTTGATGTGGTATTAATTAAAAAATTTAATTAGTTTTTAAAATTGAAATTTTTTTTATTATATGTATAATTTAAGTTTTTGAACCGGAGTGGTCGATTAAATTTTGTTTTAGAAATCGCATGAAAAAATTGCCAAACTAGAAAGAGAAAGGAGATGGGCTTATCCTTCAAGTCACGTTGTGAATATTAACACCGAAGCCTTTAGGCCGAGCGTAGGTCAACCTCAGTGTCACGCAACCTGACCAATATAATTTTAAATATAAAATAAAGTTAATTTTTTTCTAAGATATTAAGGAAGTTAATCTAATTATTTTAAAACATTTATATTTATCATATTTTCTCTAAATTATTTTTGATATATAATATAAAATAATTAAATAATTTATTTAATTTCTTTAATTTCTTAAAAAAAATATATGTTATATTTAAGATTATAGTAAGTAATTTTTTATGATAGAATATTAATAATTGATCCTTGATAATACCAACATGTGGGCGTTGAATCCTATGTTGCTTATCAACTAACACTCACAATTATTGAAACAAGCGAGGATTCAACTAACACTAACGTTAACAATCAATCATCCTTGACTTGCAGTTATAACTAATACCGTACCTATAGTTTGCGAAGGGAAAACAATTATTGGGGGTACCTATACTTTTCTCAAATAAAAAATAATTAAATGTTATAAAACTGAAAGAATTCTAGAGAGAAGTTAGAGAATTCTAGGGAGATGAAATGGATTCTCATTTAAGTGTATATACAAATATTTACATAAGGTCTCTATTTATAGATCTTCAGGGGTTACTATGTAAATAGTATATTACTATGCGTGGACCCCATGTCATCTTATAATATCTTGAGATTTTGAGTTAATGGACATCCACATAATAAGTATATTTATAACATTTCCTCTTGGATGTCCATTTATGAATATGCCTCATTAAAAACTTTAACTAGGAAAAACCCAGTGGGATAAAAACCTAGCCAAAGAAAAGAGTACATCATTCATTGATACACTTTCTAATGTTGTCTCATTAAAAACCTTTCTAGGAAAACCTAGTGGGACAAAACTTAGATAAGGGAAAAAGAGTACAACGTGTATCATCTCCCATCTCTTGATTACATCTGATTTGCTCCACCTGATGATTACATTATCTTCAATGTCCTTCTGAGCATATCATTCTTTCTGTCATCAAAATATTCCATTGCTTGCTTATAGAACAATTACAGATATGCCTAGATATGATTATTCATTGTATACCTGCAAAAACTAAATCTGTCAAGTAAAATCATATAAGATACATCAAGATCTTTTTACTGATATACATGGGCATATAGAACTTTCAATAAATATTCATTCAGATAATAATACCACATGTACTATAAATGCTTCATGCAATATATATACTTTATTTAATTGATTATTCTCGAGAATTTGATGCTTCTAGCATCTTGAGTCCTTCAAGGACTTGTGCTTCTAGCACCTGGTAATAAATTGTGGCTCATGATCCTCAATATCATTGTTTATAACATATGCTATCATATAAACATAGATATTGTCAACGTTGACTTCATTTTCAGTTCCATCAGATTTCATTCGTAACTTATTGAGATCTCATTATATTTACATATTTCAGGTATCTAGATCTCTTCTGGGACCACAACATTCTTTTCTGGAGACATCTCTACTAAAGATAATAACTCTACAGGAGATAGCTCTTCTAGAGCTTTTCTTAATTATCCTCAACTTGATCATCTATATTCTTAGCTCATTTTCTCTTTCGAGGATTTTTATCTTTAGAACCGATGGACCTGCCACGCTTCTAGCGTACTTTTGACATTGTTGGATCCATTTGAAGATTCTAATCCAATCTTCATAATTCAATAAGCCATGACATAGGCTATAACAATATCTTACAGACGCATAATTTTTTTTCATGAACTGCCAGATATACAAAATTATTGTCTCCACCACAAAATCATATATCTCATCATTATCATATTAAACTTTGTGAAAATCTTTATTTTCACATAATTATTCATATATCACAAATTTTTGGACTTCTGGCCCATAACAATTATAATATGATTATATTTGCATCATTTTCAATTTCACTTTATCCTCTTGGCCAATCATCTTTATGTCAACTTCTTATGACATATTATATCCTCATTTGATAACATGATATCATACTCAAAAATATTGTCGACAACTTCATCTATTCGGTTCTATTTTTCCAGTTCGACATAACTTATCAATATTATTCAGGTACCTGAACCTCTTTTGAGGTTTTTTTTTATGTCACCTCCTTAATATGATCATCTCTATAATATGCTCCATAATATAACTATTTGGTACCGAATAATTTTTCATGCTTCAAGCATAACACATTTGTATTTGGAGCATTTTCAGCTGGAATATAGGTCAGCAACTTTATCTGGCAAATGAATGCATACCATGATGAACTTCTGGTTCATACTTCTTTACTTGAGGATATAGGTCAGTAACTTTATTTGGCAAATGAATGCATACCATGATGAACTTCTAGTTCATACTTCTTTACTTGAGGATATATACTTCATGGTTATAATGCATTTCATGTATTCTCTTTTCCAGCTATTCAATTTCTCCCACTCACATTGAGAAAACGATATCAAATTAACAATATCTCAACTTTCTTTCTATGTCCATCTATGTGCATTGTGGTGGATAAATAAATATTGCATATTCAAACCTTTAAAATGGAATTAATCTGGCACCTGACCAAAAGCCAATTTTACATGGAGAATTTTGTTGGCTAATATAATTGCTGCAAATATTTCAACATATAAACATTGTTCTCATATCAATTTATGGAGGCATTAATGCATGATTTCTGGATCATTTAATCTGGAAATTGCGCGCATAGTATATTCAAACATTGTTGCAAACTTCACGTTTCAAACATCACTGCAAGCTTCAGGTTACAAGCTAATCAGGTTGCAAACATCGCTGCAAACTTTAGGTTGCAGGCTAATAATCTCACATGTAACCTTTTAATAGATGCATCTTTTAATTGTAAGGTTCACATGTTATTTCAATGGGCCCATATAAATCTATTTGATATATTTCCAGAGATCCATTACTAATCATGACTAATGATATTCTCATAATTATTTCTATTTGAGAACAAGCAGCACATCAAGAAGAATCTTCTGGTTCTTCGATGGATGTCAATACATAATCTTATTATATATATGACTCGGATGATCAAACAAGTCATGCCAACAATTAGTAAACTTCTGGTTTACTATAATAAATATTTCTCAACCATACATAATCTGACATCCATTTTGGGAGATCTTTTAGGCTTTGTGTGAGAAGTATATAGCTTTTCAAAAATTAACTTACACTTGCTTGCTTTCTAGCAAATCTCCCCCTCAAGTGTGAGTTACTTATAAACATACTTTCTTTGCAGCTTATTGCCTTTTTAATATCTCATTGGCAGTAAACTTCCAGTTTACAATACATATATCAATATCTATTTCTATAGATATCTTTAAAACTCAACAAATTTCATCTTGTACTCATCATTGGTAGAATAAAATGCATAATCAATGCATCAGATTACAAAACTTTCGGAGCCTTAAAACAAATTTATATTCTCATAGATCTTTCGGAGTCTCAAATTTATATTACCAAATATAGTCTCAACATTGGCATCTTATTGAGCATACTATGCTAATTAGTCTTTAGGACTATTAGCCTTTAAAATTATTACTCTTGAGTGGCAATTTTCTCTACAGTTATTTGTCTTTAGGACAATAACTAAAAATTCTTTGTATCATTCGATATTTGATACATAGGCCTTCAGGGCCTCAATAATAATCTAATGCCACTCTCTTGTTTACCCATCATTTCTGGTATAAAACAATAGGCCTTCAGGGCCTCAATAATAATCTAATGTCACTCTCTTGTTTACCCATCATTTCTGGTATAAAACATGCTATTATTAATTATAGGACTCTCATGTCCATTCCTTATATAAACAAAAATAATATCTAAGCATTTTAAAATATTAAAAACTGTGCAGTCAAATAGCCCTGTTATATATAAATAGTTTGTACTATTCAAATAAATAGTATCAGTAAAAACATTTACTGTTCCGGTAAATAATATTTATTGTTCTGCAAGAATAATCATTTTCTGATGTGACAGATCAGTCTAAGCTGCAGCCACAGGGCATACTCAGAAAAACTTGGCTCTGGTACGGTAAATAATATTTACTATACTAAATAATAAATAACTATGTAAAATATCTGATAGATTTAAAAATCATATATAAGATATTAAAAATCATAAAATCATGGGAAGCAAGATATGATAATAGTATCATGAATTTTTAGCATATTTATTATGCCAATTTTGCTTTGTGGTTCTTATCATTAATCTTTCTCCACTTCAAGTGAGAATTTAAATCACCACAATTATAACCATAATCATACTCAAGATTGTAGACATAACACTTATATTCACGTCTACAATTAGATCCATTCATTATTTCATTCATTTCTGAGAATGAAGTTGGATGAAATTCATGATCCAAAACTCACTGATTTGTTTGATCATGGCAAGAAATTAATCCACAATATTTCTTGTCTTAATCACAATATTGCTACTAAAATAGCAAATTTGATATATTTATTTATAATAAGAATCATGATCATACAATCCCTTGTCTCATAATTTGAGGGAGTATTTAATGCCAAATATACAATTTTGAGGCCTTTATACAACTGATGACATACAAAAATTATGGATCAAGTCTTGTTTCATAATTTATCTCTTGGCTTTAGGCTAACTTGCCTTTTGGCTTCAAGCTAATTTATCACTTGGCTTCTAGCCAATTTATACCTCCTCATGATCTCAGGCCAATTTATGCCTCATATTTCAATGAGATTTTGATCTCATGTTAGATATGGCATTTAACAATTTTTTTTTGTCAGGATAAATATATAATATAAGAATAATAAAATAAATAGATGAAACCTACTAATATACATGTATATATTAGTGTCGTTGCCATAAATAATAAAAGGGAGGGGGATATATATAAAGCAATAAAAATAAAAGATAAAAGGGAAGGGGATATATAAATATAATATATAGAAAGCAGTAAAGAATTAAATGAATGTAAAATAAAATAAATAAATGGAGTCCACTATACTAGTGTCACCACCATGAAAAATAAATAAAGCAGTAAAGAATTAAAATAAAATAAAATAAATGGAGCCCACTAATAGATACTAGTGTGCCACCATGAAAGATAAATATAAGGATAATAAAATAAATAAATGGAGCCCACTAATAAATACTAGTGTGTCTCCATGAAAGATAAATAAAGCAGTAAATAGTAAAATAAATAAATGGAGCCCACTAATATATAGTGTCGTAACCATGAAAAATAAATAAAACAGTAAACAATAAAATTAAATTAAAAAAATTAAAATATCAAATTAAAACAATTAAAAATTAAAATTAAATCTAGACTTCAAATATGGAGTCAAGTTAATAATAGTAATAATAAAATCTGAAATTAAAATTATTAATAATAAAATATTAAATTAAATTAAAAAAATAAAAATAATTGATAAATGTTTTTTTAATTATTATTATTTATTATTATTATTATTTTTTTAGATTATGTGAACTATAAATTATATCTATTAAATATAATAAAATCTATACCTAATACTCCCCCTGCGAAATAATGAGGAAAGACACATCTACTTTTTCTTCTTCTTTTTTTTTTTTTTAAATATAATATATATAATATAATATTATAATATTCAAAACATTACCTGCTCCACCAACTCCATCACACCATGTTCCCTCTCCAATCACCTTTACCTACTTTCTTCACTTTCTTCACGTAGGACTCCTCCTTTTGGCATACTATGTAAATAGCATATTACTATTCATGGATCCTATATTAGCGTATAATATCTTAAGATTTTGAGTTAATGAACATCCATATAATAAGTATATTTATAACATTAAAGAATTATTTTTTTGTTTTCCCAGATAAAAAAAATAATTAATAATAAATCTCTAAATCTCCTTTGTTATTAACTCCAACTCTCCAAGGGACTTCACGGTAAACAAAAAAACTCTAAGGGACTTGAGAGTAATTTTGAAAATGTGAAATTATTCAAATGTCTTTTGATTATGTTGACGAAGCTCGGTCATAAGTTTTACTTGCAAAATAGGATTGGGAAAATAATTATTTTATTTGGAATTTGTTTACTATTCACCTACAAATTATGTAACACCTCAAACTAAACAACTAAATACTTAAACTAAAGTATTTTAAAAGTCATCAATAAGGACTTCCAACGTCGAAATCATCAAAATACATACTAAGTTTATATAAAACTCATATCACAATGTTAAATTAAATTCTCAAAATATTTTAACTAGTAAAAACAAAATATGAAAGCCTTAGGATCATGGTAAATAAAAAAAACAATATAACATGTGCTCTATGAGCACAAGAAAACAAGAGAGCTGTTAAGGCTCACTCATAATTAAATTACTAACTATGTGAATAAAATAAGTTATAAAAAAATCACTTGTAATATTACTTATTTGAGAATTAAAAATATATACAAATATCCGTATAATTCAATCTAATTTTTAATAAATGATAGTCATTCATAATTATAAACAATTCACAACTAATACTACTCCCTAGTGTCATGTGACACTACTAGAATTTACTAAATTTGCGACGGATTTTATCCATCGCAAATTCCACTGAATTTGCGACGGGTTTTTTCTGTTCCCTTGCAAAAAAAATCAAAAATTTCATAAAAAAATCTTTGAAAAAAGAATCTTGCGATGGAATGAAAATTCCCTCGCTGAAATCAGCGAGGGAAATGGTTTCCCTCGCTGGCCCCTGTTGGGGCCAGCGAAGGAGTGTGCCTCCCTCGCTGGCCCTCTCGGGGACCAGCGAGGGAGTGTGGGCTCCCTCGCTGGCCCAAGCAGGGGCCAGCGAGGGAGTGGGCTTCCCTCGCTGGCCCATCAAAAGGGGCCAGCGAGGGAAGCCGTTTCCCTCCCTACCGCCAACCCCCTTTTTCTCTATCTAATTCATCTATACCCTCCTCCCTCCATGATTTTTTTTTTGCTGAAACTCCACCCCCCACCCCGCGGTGCAGCAATCGGCCAAGCTACCCCCACTCCGGCGACATTCCTCTTCTCCACCCTGAGAAGCATTGCCCGGTGGCCCCTCGGTGACCTCCGTCTGTCCCCGTTCCGGCGTAGATCTAGAAACGCCCCTAACGTATCTACGCCTTCCAAATTTCCCATTCAACATTGTCGCTCCACCTCCTGAATCTCGCTCTCCGGTCTAATTTTCTATTACAAGGTATGTTTGAATTTATTTATTATTTTTTTGGTAATATATTTTATTTTACTATAATTGTATTGATGGTAATTATTTATTTTGCTTTACTTATTTGTTTGCAGTGTGAATTATTTATTGGCATAAATGTAAATATGATGGTTGAATTGTTTTAATTATATATTGATGTTAATTATTTAGTATGGATTATAGGGATTATGTTTTGAGGGAATTTGGAAATGTTATTTGTTTGCAGTGTGAATTATCTGTTGGCATAAATATGATGGTTGAATATGTATATGAAACTAGGAGATAATGAGACATAAAAATATAACATAAATTATATTTATTTGATTTAGTTAATTTAAAAAGGACTTATCTCTTGTTGTAATTTTGTTTTCTTCGTGTTGTAAAATTTTTTATGTCTTGTTGTAAATTTACTAATTACTAATTGTAGTTATCCCTTACATAGAATCAAAGAGGAGTACATGGTTTAGTCCAAAAAGTTGCGAAAATACAAGCTTTCTCGGTCAAGTGCGTGGTTTGAACTTTAAATACATTGAATCTGCATCCTAACTTTCCTCATGTGGCTGTCCAATGGCCAATATCATTATTTATTTTGAAACAAAACAACTAAATGTGCTTAAAAAATAACTTTTTTCCTTTAATCAGTTTCTTGTTTTTTTCAATTAAGAAGTGTGTCGTCCACAAGCATGCGTGCTTCTTTGCCTACCGAATTTCATGTCAATTTGATATTTACTAACACCTTTACAATTCCAAGACAACATATGAACTCAAATTTGGGTTATATATATAAATATAAAACATTTATAGTGTAACCAGAGGTACATATTATATGAAAATTTATCCTATATTTTCACATTGTAAAAAAAAAAAAAAATCAGTATTTCTTTGATTGAGTAACTTAATTTAATTTAATTTAATTTCCGCATTTAAAATTTTAGAGTACGTCTCTTATGTTTTTATAGATTTAGCTTATGAGATTTATTAAATAAATTATAAGAAGAATTTTATTTTGACATAAAAAAAATATTTAAAATCTAGATTTAACGTTTCTCATACCATCCCTATTTAAAAAGTACAAGAAGAATAATATTTTGACATAAATATTTATGTACAACTCGCTGTTTTAATTTCTATTAAAAAAAAGTCAAACTTTAATAATGCTCAATTAATTAATTTGTGTGTTGTAGTTATAGATATAAATAATAATATATATGATGGATAGATGGAGCGATGATGAATCAATAATCTGGACTTTTTCTTTTAACCTTTATTTTCTGACTTTTACAAATTTTTTTAATGTTTCTGCTTGGTAATTTGTGTTGTTAGGGCTCTACTTTTCGCCTTTATTGTAAGTCCATTACATTACACTGTTCCATTCTTTGTTTGAAAGGTGCGTGAATTTGTGCCGGTCCTTTTTATGAATTCCATGAAATTGTGAATATATATACCTCCCTTTATTTCTATATTTTCTTTAACTTGCTTGCTTGATTTATATCTGAATTATTATTTGCCACTGAAAGTACTGCCTGATACATCATTATTTGCTATACCTCACAATTAGACGCTGAATAACATAATTTAGTAAACAACATTATTAGCATAAAACTTCCTTGAAATATAAATCTTCACAATGCACTACACATACTTACAAAACACAACAAACTTAGTATATATGTGAAATGTAATACAATTTTCACCAAAAACACTTAATTTGATAGTATGCATATTATATAATAAATATTGTGTACATAAAAACTTGATCTTGTAACATAAATTTTTGTTATCTCCACACACTATATCTACACACACATTATATAAAATTCACTTTTAATAAACAAATTAAATTATAAAAAGATTAATGATATGCGTGACTTTATGTACCAATGTAATATTTAATAAAAATGGAAAGACTTTATAAATAAATTATTCGATAATTTTTGACGCAATATATGACTAATTATATAATAATATGTGTAGGTAGCGATTATTTAATAAACATAAACTTTTGTCAAGTACTTATTATAAGTTTTTGAAATAAAGTCGATCAAGATGTTATATTTAAAATCAAATCTATTTATCAACAAAATATATATTAGAAACCGAGGTACTACCTTGAATCTTAAATATATAACTTAGTTAAATTTATTTTTCGTAATGTTAACTTAATCATGTGTATGATTGAAACAAAATCAACTAAGTATTATATTTAAAAATTAGTGAAATTGTTTAGTTGGCATAAGTGGCCCAGTTGCATTGACCACTTATATTTGTGAGTCATGTTGTTTTGTGGACTGTGGTATCTCTCCATCCTGTATATTTGTGTAGTGGTTAGGTTGGAGAGGTATGGAGAACTATCGTGATAGGAGTTGGATGTACAATCGTTTAACTAAGAAAAGAGAAATAACTCAAGCATTCATGGACGGTCTGGAAGAGTTCATTCAATTTGCTTTGGAGCATTCAACTAATTCAAGTAGACACATCAGATGTCCATGTGTCAACAGCGAGTGTTTCAAATTTCAAGAGCTAAACATAGTCAAAATTCATTTGTGTAAAAAGGGATTCATGGATAATTATCAATGCTGGGTATATCATGGCGAAGTCCGACAGACACCGAGTGGATATTACGGTAGTAGTAGTCATCGAGACAACTTTAATCAATACGAACAGTTGGTGATGGATGTCGCGGGACCTTCGATTGGGCAATATTTTGATCCCTTTACTCATGATGAACCATCACACATGCAAGAGGAGATCGATTCGCATAATCAACCATGTTACATGGGAGAGGATCCTAATCCAGAAGCCGATAGGTTTTACAAAATGCTTCAAGATGCGCAACGACCGTTGTGGGAAGGTTGCGAACACATTGAAAGTAGTGAGCACTCATCTCTTTCGACTACCTTAGCAACACTAAGCTTGAAGATTGATCACCATATGAGTGAGAGAAATTATAACGAAATGATGCAGATCATGAGCAAGATTGCTCCGAAAGAGAATAATATGCCGAAGGATTTTTACCAAGCAAAAAAAAAAAAGGTTAAAGAACTTAGGCTTAGTTGTGAAAAAATCCATTGTTGCCCCAATAGATGTATGTTGTATTACAAAGATGATGCTGAGCTGACCAAATGTAAATTTTGTGAACATAACAAATACAAACCTGTGACTAAAGAGAGGAAAATAGACTGTCAACCATTCAGCAAGATGTGGTTCTTTCCCCTCATGCCCAGGCTTCAAAGATTGTATTCGTCAAAACAAATAGCTACTCACATGAGATGGCACCGAGAGCATTGCAAGGATGAAAAATTTGTGACGCATCCATCCGATGCCGAAGCTTGGCTTAAATTTGACGAGGTGAATCCTTTGTTTGCATCGGATCCCTGTAATGTCCGTCTTGGATTATGTTCGGATGAGTTTGCTCCTTTTAACCAGACGGGCAGAAGGTATTCCAGTTGGCCAGTGATTGTGACTCCGTACAACCTCCCACCTTCCATGTGCATGAGAAGAGAGTTCTTATTCCTCAACACGTTAATCCCTGGGCCTTCCAATCCAAAAAAGAATATAGATGTGTACCTCAGGCCTTTGATAGATGAGTTGAAGATGTTGTGGAGTGAAGGGGTTCTTACATACGATGTATCATTGAGCCAGAATTTTATCATGCGGGCTACCTTAATATGGACAATAAATGATTTCCTTGCATATGGGATGTTGAGTGGCTGGCAAACATCAGGGAAGCTTGCATGTCTAGTTTGTCTTGAGCAGAACATAGGTTTTAGCCTGCAACACAGTCGCAAGGTTTGTTGGTTTGACATACATCGGCGATTCCTACCTCCCAATCATTCATTCAGAAGAAATAGAAAAGACTTCACACGAAATGTGGTTGAACGGGCAAATCAACCTCGTCGATTAAGTGGTCAAGAAATATGGGATAGGGTCAGGCACATTGCAAGTGTTGAAGAGGGCGTTGCATTCAACGAACCTGAGGGATATGGGGTTGATCATCATTGGATGAAATGGAGCATCTTTTGGGAATTGACATATTGGAAAGATCACCTATTGAGACACAACCTCGATGTGATGCATATTGAGAGGAATGTGTTCTGCAATATTTTGTACACCGTAATGGACACCAAAGGCAAGACGAAGGACATAGTCTACACAAGACAGGACATAGAAGCGATTTGCAGAAGGCCTGACTTGCATTTGGTGGTGGATGCGAGGGGACGGACTTCTAAACCTCGAGCGCCATACACACTCAACAAAGAGCAAAATTTGGAATTGTTAAAATGGGTTTCAAATTTGAAACTCCTGGATGGTTATGCATCAAATATGGCTAGATGTGTAAAAATAGATGAGGTGAAGATATCTGATATGAAGAGTCATGATTGTCACGTTTTTTTCCAAAGATTGTTGCCGTGGGCCTTTAAAGCACTACCGATGCATATATGGAGTATTTTGACAGAATTTTCTATATTCTTTAGAGAAATTTGTGCTTCTGAGCTTAACGTTGACAAGTTACGGCAGCTGGAGGAGAGCATGTCATTGACGCTATGCAAGTTAGAGATGGTGTTTCCTCCTACCTTATTTGACTCAATGGAGCATTTGCCTGTTCACTTGGCCTATGAGGCAAGGGTTGGAGGCCCCCAACAATATAGGTGGATGTATCCATTTGAGAGGTACTACACACACACACACACTTATATGTATATCTTTCTCGCTGTTATTATTTGATTCTCATGGTGCTAAAGTTATAAATACCCTGTAATTGTCCATTATAGGTTTTTACGCACTCTCAAGTACAAGATTAAAAATCAAAGGTATGTTGAAGGATCTATTGCTGAAGTGTATCTAGTGGGAAGAGGCCACAAAATTTGCGTCATACTATTATCCCTCTGAAAATATATCAAGATGGAGAGGTGTAGCTTGCAACGACGATGGCGGTAATACGAGTGATCAAATATCCATATTTAATTTTCTAGGTTGGGTCGTGGGAAAACGTGAGAGGTCAACTCTTGAAGGAAGAGACAAGCGAGTGGCGGAGTGGTACATTATAAACAACTGTGAAGAGGCCACCCCGTACTTAACGTAAGACTTCTTGTACTCTTACTATTACGGTTAGTATTAAAGTATATTAATGGCATTTTTTTGTTACAGCTTTTTCTCCGATTGGATTCAATCCAGAAATCCATTAATATCGGATTCCGAACTTGAACAATTCAAGATTGCTGAGTTTCCTCAATGGTTCGAGTACTTCTTCGTGCAAAATCCATTAGCTCCCCATGATGTTGCGTGGAGTTCATCTGGCGGAGCTACAATAGTTGTTACGCGGTGTTCGAGATATGTAATCAATGGGTATCGTTTTGCAACCGTAAAGGCAAACAAAAATACACTAAGTTGCAATTACGGTGTATGTTGCCGAGGTGGACTGGTTGATGGAGTTGAGGCCGACTACTTTGGGATGTTAATTGACATCATTCAGCTGGATTATAAGTGGGACAAGTCCGTGACTCTGTTTAAATGTGAGTGGTTTGGTAACTCTCTTCGTGGGACAAAAATTGACAAATACGGAAATGTTGAGGTCTTATAGTCGAGGAGGTACATGGTTGGTTATGACCCATTCATACTTGCTCAACAGACGGAACAAGTTTATTACACATCATATCCAACATCTCGTCAAGGGTGGATGGGAGTTATCAGAACCAAAGCACGCAATATTATACCCAACTCGAAAGAGTGAGAATCAAATGACTCTATGAATGAACCGTTCCAAGCTGATGTGGAACACGTACAACCCGTCAATGTTGTCGATGACGATATACCAAACAACCTTTTTAATGAGGCGAATGAGGAGTTAGAATTTATTCCTGTCCATATTGTCGATGAGGAATCAGACGATGAGGAGGTAGATAATTATTCTGATAGTGAGTCTGAATTTGATGACTATGAGACTCCGGATGAAGGCGAGCAAGGAGAGGTCGAGGAAATGGAATCTTCCAATTGACTTGTGTTAGTTCTTTGTTTATAACCGTCTGTTATACTAGATAATCCGTTACTTTGATAGTGACATATTAAATATAAATTTTATGACTTTTTCATAATGTTTGTCGGTGTTCATAGATGGATCGTTCAGGAGGGTGTTCGAGTATTGGTCATAGTGGTAGCAGAGGTCGGTCTCGTCCTATCAGGGGTGGTAGGGCGATGACATCTGACCCCTCTTTAGGCAGAGGGCTCAGCTCTTCGCTAGAGTTGCCACCATTTCATATGTCGTCTTCACCAACCACTATCGACTCTATTATGGGAGGTGCAAGTATGCCTTTCAATCCCCCTGATCCACAGCAAGAGGCAGAGCAGGTATAGTTTACGATTTGTAATTGATTTACATGTTTAAATATATTTAAGCAAATATGTCCTATAATTTTGCAATTCGTCACATTTCATCCTTCAGCACGCCGCGTCTCCTCACAGTCAGGTTGGGGAAGCTAGTTCCTCAGCCGCACCGGTGTGGGGAAATGTTGATCCCTCGCAGTTGCGAGGGAATTTGATCCCTCGCAGTTGCGAGGGAAAAAAATCCCTCACAAATCCCAAAGGAATTGCGAGGGAATTCAAATTCCCTCACAAATAGCGACGGAATTTTTAAATTTCGTCGCAATTACGGCGCCTATCTTGCGATGGAATCAATCCGTCGCAGATTCCGCTACAAACAATTTTTGCGATGGAAATTTCTATGTTCGCGACGGATTTTTTCCGTTGCAAAAAACGAATTTTTTTGTAGTGTAATCACATAAGAGTAACTCCAAAATCCTCAATAAGAACCTAGAAAAGCGCACACAAAATCAACTTAATATTATTCTAAAGTATCAAGCTATCCTTAAAAAAATAATATTATATAGATTTACATTTACTAATTACCATATATCAACTTTTATATCAAGAGACTTTGTATTGATTAGAAATTAGAAGTGGAGATTATTATATAGTACTGAAGTTTTAAATATAAAATATCATGTGTGAATTAATAGGCGCCGGTTGATAAGAAGAAGGAAGGGCTTTTGAAGCATTTTGATTAATAACCAAGGAGTGCATTTTATATATATACATCTATACAAATGATAAAACTAAGGATTGGTTTATTTATTTATTGGAGTGGTTAACTTAACTCTTGTATATAATAAGTCAAAAGGTAGATTATTTGGAGTTTGAAAAAAATGAATAGATAAAAAAAAAAAAAACAAGTCAAGAGTTTAGCTCTTTTATATAATAAGTCAAAAGACAGATTTTTGGAATTTGAAAAAAATGAATAGATAAAAAACAAGTCAAGAGTGTAACTCTTGTACATATAATAAGTCAAAAGGCAGATTTTTTAGAATTTGAAAAAAATGAATAGATAAAAAAAACAAGTCAAGAGTGGTTCAGATGTAGGGACTAGGTGCTAATGTGTTATGAGAGAGAAGTACAAACATAAATAAAAAAAGGAAAGTATATCAGTCTTGCATAGAGTTGGAAATCAGAACTGACGTTCTTATGTTTGAAATAAAAAAATATATTTGTTTTTCAAAGTTCAGCCACTAGAGCATTCGGGGTAGAACCGGCCATACAAGGTTGAAAGTTATTTTTCTAAATTTTAACTATTTTTTTAAAAAGAAATACGATTAGTAAATTACAATAATTAAAATTCTAATTTATCAAATAAATGTTGTCAACATTAAGTTTTAAACAACACGCATGATGCAACAAACAAACATAGTCATTAATTCATAATTAAAAGTAAACTAATGTCGGGCGAGAAAGGGAAACTGAGGCGAAAGGTGTGAAGTGAATGATATAAATTAGTGAGACTGTGAGAGGGACTGAATGAGTGGGAAACATGTAGAACCGAGAAATCAGGTTAAGCCCATTGGCCGAGCTTAAAAATTATATGAGCTAAATGAAATAAGCCATGCAGGGGCCAACCCTGTAGGGCCTCGGGCTTAAAAGGTCGGCTTTGCAAGGCCTTAGCCTGACCCTGCAGGCCTTTTTAATAGAAGTGTTCATAATACAGGAGAAAAAATTTATAATATTCTTCACGCCTACCACTCAAATTGAAGCACAATCAAATATTTTTGAAATTGATAATAATAGCGAAGAAGATGATAATGATAGTCATTGCATTAATGTTGTTTAGTAGTATGTTTCTTATGTTTTTGAGTTATTTATGGACAATAATTTGCTTTTGATTATGAATTAGTGAATTTATTTATTTGTTGGATGATTTGTGTTGTTTGGATATTAATGTTGACAACATTTATTTGATAAATTAGAAATTTAATTATTTTATTTTACTAATTATATTTCTTTAAAAAAATGGAGGAAAAATAGTTAAAATTTGAAATAACAACTTCTGAGCCTTATAGGGCCAGCCCTAACCCTATTGTTTTCGGGCTGAGCTTTAAAAAATAGATGTTTTTCTTACCGCATGCCTTGTGGGGCTAGCCCTGATTCCCAACTCTAGCAACATGGTAAAGAAGTAGCTTCCTTCACAATCAAACTCGGTTAGCAGGGCAAGTGGGCAATTGCCAATGGTAAGTTAAAAAAATAACGTGTCTAACAGGGACGGCCTTTTTAAGTCCTCGGCTTTACAGTAGTGGCCTTTTTTAGCTTGACTTCATTTTAAGACTCAATTTAAAAGCTCGGCCTTTAAAGGGTTATGGTTTAGACCAATCAACTCGACGGGCTCGGCTTAATTTCCTGGCCATAGTCTTAGAATGAGGAAGATATATACATACTCATAATGCAGTTGTTGGGAGTTGGTGGCTTATGAAGGAAGATAAAATAGAGTATGTACTGTAGATACACTCCACAAGCAAAACGAAATGGGAAATATATGGGTCAAAGGAAGAAAGAAAAATAACTTATATAACCAACACTCACCCAGGAGAAAAGAACAGTTCATAAGTTACAAATATATGTCACAGATAAGCTGGATGAATGGAGAGAGTTGAGCAAAATAGAAAAATGAACACAGAGAGAGAGATAGAGGGAGGGAGGGAGTAAAATATAAAGAATGACAAGAAAATATTAAGGAGAGCTTGTGAGTTTTGAAGATAAGACACATTAATGGAGATAGGCATGTGGGATCTTTTTTTTTTTTTGCGTCAAATAGGCATGTTGGATCTGAAGCAATGAAAAAAAAAGTATATCTGCTCAACTGTGAAGGAGAGAGCGGATGGTTATGATTAGTCAAGGCATAAAATATTATCACTCCTGAAGAAATAGGAGAAGAAAAACATGAAATGAACAGTTTTTTTTCCTCGATAAAAATGAACAGTCTAAAGACATGATTCAGAACAGGGGAACTATGGATATTATATTTAGACAACATCTTTTTTAATATTACTTTTCAATAATAAGATAAGTTTACACATACTCATATTGATCTGGTGTAGATCACAAGTTGGGTTGGACTTGGCCTGGGGTGAAATCCCGGGGTCCTACGTACCACAGTGTGGATCAAAGTCCACATAGTTCGAGAGTATATGGCAGGCTAATGATAGCCAGAGGGGGTGGTGTGTGTGCTCTGTGTGAATAGAAAAGCTAGGGTTTCAGAAGTGTGTACCTTGTAAGGGGTTTACCCTATTTATAAGCGTACCTGGGCCCTATCTTAATCAGTTAGATTTGTCCTTTATTTTAGGGATATTAAGATATGATTTTTTGAATAATCTCCTCCTTTCATAGGCAGTTACCATCATGATAGATATTCTTGATAAAACCACTCCTATTTTCAAGGAAGTGGTTATGAGCATAACTGAAGCCATTTTGATTGGGCTCTTTGGTTATCGGGCTGGGCCCATTTATGAGATATCCGTAACAGTTGCCCCCCAGCCCGGTTGTTCAGGGCTCCGAGCAGCTAGGATGTATTCATCAGGTTACGTCCTGTGTTCTAGTTCATTTCGCCGTCCTGAAGTTTTTGATTTCTAGTTCTTTCTTTTTCCGAGGTCGAACATTTTTGGTCCCCGGGCTACCCCATCTGTCATTAATTTGCATTCCGGTTTATTTGGGTGGGACACGGGTGCCCCCCAGCCCGGTTAACGTGGGTCGCATTCGTTTGCTATCCCGAGAGAACAGTAATGTTCTATAATTTTGATTCTAGGCCGAACTCCTCCCATGCCTTCTCGAACTTTCCTTCTTTATTGGTGTCGGATAGTATTGATATTTCTACCTGATCTTACTCCCCGTTTACAGGTACTTTGTCCAGTTTTTCGTGGATCGGGACTTGTTGCCCCCAAGTTTGAGATTGCATGGGGAGTTAGGTTGGACGACCGGGGTGTATTCATATGGTCGGCCATGTGAGCATTTCAAGTCGGGATCATTGTCCGCCTCATCTGTTGATTCAACGTTTGTCTTATCTCGAGGTCACGAGTGTCATCATTGCCTCCTGCTGATTTGATGTTTACTAGCCGGCCTCTGAGTGGAGCAACTGCCCCACTATCTTGGTTTTTGTGTTTGCTTAACATCAGCATTAAATGCGCACGCCTTTTAACGTCCACGTCACTATTCGTGTATGGGCCCTTTGGGCCTTTGGCGGTTGAGTTTCCTGACCTCATCCGCCTGCTTGCTTTGTTTATAAGAGCCTTCGACTTTCCTCTTCTTCTATTTTGAAAATCGCCAAACCTTGAGTTTTCTTTTTGAGAGAAATTTGCAACCAGTCACTAGTTCATTTTCCTCAGATTCCCAGTTCTGATCTTCGTGGCTCGCGCATTTCCTCTTCCCTTAATTTATCTCAAACCAGGTATTTTTCTTGTTTCCTTCTGTGGTTATTTGGCTGTGTTCTTCTCTTTCTCTATCTCTTGGTCTTTCTTTTTTCTGGGTAGGTTATTGTGAGTTCTTTCTAGTTTCTTCCCCTTTGGGTTCTGGCGTCTGCTTTGTTCTTGAACTTCTCTGAACTTCTGGTCTATTCAATCCTTTTTCTCTGTCTCTAAGTTCCGGTTTCCTGTTTAAATTCTATCTTCTCGGGATGAGCCATCAAGGTTCTCCTCCGCCTTTTAATCCAAATGCTTTTTCCCCGGAAGAGGCCGAGCTTATTCAACGCATGCCTCCCCGGACAGCTTGGTGGCTGTATGGGAAACCTCTAACCGAAGAACAAAAGAGGGAAAACGTTCTCCGTGGTTATAGCGGAGAAGGTGGTAGTCAACCAGGACGGTCTGGTCGGGTTAGGGGAAGGGCTCGAGGTCGGTCTGAGTCTGTAGAGCCCGAAAGTCTAGGCCGGGGGATTGCTGCCACTAGGGTTTTTTCTTTAGAGCCACCCTTGGGAAAGAGTAGGAGGGAAAATCCTCTTCTACCCGTTTCTTCCTTTCCTCAACGAGTGGAGCCCCTCATCTCTCTTACCCGGCCTATCGGCCCGTGCGAGGAATGTTCCTAGCTGATATCTGAAGCCACGATGGTTGGCCGATCATGGGAAGCTGAGGAAATAGCTTCGCGATGCCGGCATATCCAACCGCGGGTTGTTGAAGCCGTTTCTACCCGTGCCGCTTTACTACCTTCAGGTATCATCTTCCTCGTTTCTAATTTATTTTTGTTTTGCCCTTTTCTAGGTAGTATGTCAACTTCTCCCCGTCCTGTCGAGGATTCCGGATTCGTGGAGTCAGCGGCCACCTGTATTCCACGTCATCTTGCTGAAAAGTATGACTGGGTTGCGACCGGGGTGCTATCCAAGCTCTCGAAAGCCATGACCAATCAGATCGCCGAGCTCCCATTAGGGGACCGGGATCATTGTTCTTTATCTCTTCCTGGCCCTTCTGAACCGGTGTGCATTGCCCGGGAAGGGAATGAGCGTTCTTTTTTCTTCTTCTACCTAGATTTCGTTAAAAAACTCGGCCTTCGTTTTCCATTTATCAGGTTTCAAGTAGATCTTTTAAACATTCTTCAGCTGGCCCCTACTCAGCTTCACCCTAACTCCTGGGGTTTCATTATTGCATTCGAGCGGCTTTGCCGATTTTTAAATCGTACCCCTACCACCGGAACATTTTTTTATTTTTTTAATATCCAAAGGGCTCGTCAACCCGGGGAGCCCGCAGAAAAGAGGGGTTGGGTTTCTTTCCGGGGGAAACCGGACAAGAAGCTTTTCCATGTGGCAACCGACACCTGGAAAGGCTTCAAGGTTTCTTTTTTCAAAGTTAGTGCTGAACCCGGTCATAAACCGTGGTTTCTTCAGGGTGTTGATTCCAGCTCGGTGGAGCTGCTGTTTCCTCTGTATTGGTCTAAAACTCACTATGACCACGACCAAAACATTTTTGCATCCTCCGATGATAGCTTAGAGCTAGCTGAGGTTGAGACTGTGATAGCTCTGGTTGACCATGTGGCCGAGAGGGATGTCATTGATTCCCGGATTTTTATTCGACAGTCGGTGGAGGAATTGTACCCACCGAGTATGATTTCTGTTGGTTGTTTGTTGTTCTTTGGATTTTTTTATGCCTCTTGTCTTTTCTGATGTTCATTATGTTTTTTGTAGTGCCTGACATGGGGAAGGCTTCTTTTCAAGAACTGGCCGAGAAGCTCCGAGCTAAGGCCAAAAAGAAAGGGGAGTCCTCTTCCCAGAAGAAGGCTGTGGTTGCTCCTTCGCCTGCAAAAACTACTTCTGAGAAGAGGGCTACGCCCTCTCCGCCATACGGAGCTCATTCCGCGTAAACGATCGAAGTTGGTGGCAACGTCATCGATTTCGGTCGAAGAAGAGAGTCCGGCCTTTGTCCCGGACGCCGGTGTTGCCACAAGCGTCCCTCCTCCTCCACTTCCTAGCAAGTCTCGCCTTCACTTACGGGGTGAGGTATGGACTGATGGGGTCTCGGAGGAGCTTAAATACGAGATGAAGCTCCCCAGCAAGTATTTCAGTGGTGAGGACTTTGCCGACTCTGACCTCGATCACCTACAGGTTCTGCAGGACCATCTGATGGAGACGGCCAGCGTGTTGGACGCTTATGCTGCCGTTAAGCACAAATATGCCAAAGCTGCAACCGAGATTGCCAAGGCTCGGATTGAAAAGAAAGAGGCCGAGATTAGGCAGACAGAGGCTGAGGAGGCGCGCCTGAAAGAGGAAGAGGCTCAGATAAAGGCGGTGGAGGAGCTATCAAAGGCCCTTACTGAAAGGGATCGGTTCTCCGCCGAACTTGACGCCAGTCAGGCCCGAGAAGACACGCTAAATGCCTCACTGCACACCTTGCAGGGTCAGTATGCGGGGGTGGTGAAGGACCTTAATCTCGCTCACTCCGACCTCGACGCTTCGAAGGTCGAGCTGGTGGCGTCTGCTGCCGAGGTGGATAAGCTGGAAGTCTTAGTCGTGGAGACGGCTGCTGAAGCTTTCAACCTATGCCTGGCCCAAGTCCGAGCTCTGAATCCCGATATTACGATGAATTTGGACGCTGTGGATTTCAGAGCTTCGGTAGAGGACGAGCAATTTATACCAGCGCCGTTTTCTCCGGTCGAAGAGTCCGAGCATCTCACGGAGAATGACCGTGGTCAAGTAGCTGAGGAAGATGCTCCGACGACTGACGCCCCTGGCTCCCCTGTTCTTGGCCAAGCCCAAATTTGACGCTGTTCTTCTAGGACCTTTTTATTTTTTCCTTTGATGTGTAGTATTTTTACTTTCATTTTTGTTTTTCTGTAATCTGGGGCCTCTGCCCTCAAAATTAATACCATGACAAGTCGGTGTTCCCGGATATTTCTAGCATCTTCAGCTCGTCTATCTTGTCAGTTTTTATTTTCATCCTTTAAACCAAACTCGTGTTTTAATT
Source organism: Acacia confusa (assembly GCA_037074495.1). NCBI lineage: Eukaryota > Viridiplantae > Streptophyta > Magnoliopsida > Fabales > Fabaceae > Acacia > Acacia confusa. The sequence goes on along the minus strand of CM073502.1, from coordinate 35,327,103 downwards.
CACCAGTTGATGAGTAAAGGGGAACGTAATCCATGCACGAAGCTCGGTTCTTTATTTTATGACTTGCCCAAAGTCAAGATATATTGCGCAGAATCTGCTGGATATTCAACCGACGTTTTAACAAACGGGCCACGTTTATTAATGGTCGGGCATTCTAAACAACAGATGATTTTCAAAAATCATCTAAGTACTTTATCTTGTAAAGTACCTTACCGAGATGGTAGCCAACTGCCACATGTTCGGGCCCTAATATCCTTTTTGAATAGGAGCCTAAACATTTCGACCTAATCAGGATCTTTTATGGCAATCTCACACCACCCCAGGGGACAGTTCCGATGCATCGTAACGTTTATAAGACTTGTTGACAAATCTTATCATGACCGGGATCGCGAAACCCAAGTCTTTGTTTAATTATCTTGCCTTTGTCACGTTGATTTCACAAGTAATAACTTGGTTGGCCCATTAATTGAACCACCTTTTTTATTGATTGAAATAATCGGGATTACACAGAATTTAAAATCAACGGAAAATACTGCCAAAAGCAAAACAATGCTTAATAAAAAACGGTTCTCGGTCACCACCGACATCCGTTGAAACTGAAAAGCGGTTCTCAGTCACCACTGACATCCGCTGTGCGCTTATTCCGAGTGTATCCCTATCTTTAGCTGTAGTAAGTCCTTAGTTTGTCCGCGTTCCATGTTCGTTTAATGGGCGTGTCATCTAATGTCTCAAGGATATAGGTCCCGGGCCCCATTTTGTCTAAAATACGGTAAGGACCCTCCCAGTTTGCTGCAAGTTTTCCGTCCCGGGCATTCTTATTTCCGATATCCGCTCTGCGTAATACCAAGTCACCTTTATCGAATGCTCGTGGTCTAACTTTGCTGTTATACTTAGCCGCCACCAGCTGCTTCGTTGCCAGATCTCGGCAGTGTGCCGTCGTTCTGACTTCATCGATGAGGTCTAGCTCAACTGCTAACTGCTTGCTGTTAGCGTGTTCTCCCTCCTCCATGACTTTGGCTTTCCTCCATGATGTTTGCCCAATTTCAACCGGGATTATGGCCTCGCATCCATATGTCATTCGGAAGGGTGTTTCCTGGGTCGAGGTTTGGACACTAGTTCGGTATCCCCAGAGTACCGGGTATAGTTCCTCAACCCAGTTACTTTCTGCATTGGTCATCCTTTTTTTGAGCCCGTCAACAATGATTTTGTTAGCTGCCTCAGCTTGCCCATTAGATTGCGGATGCTCTACCGAGGCAAAATGGTGCTTGATTTCGAGCTCGGACATCAACCTCTGGAAGCCTTGGTCAACGAATTGAGTACCGTTGTCAGTTACGATCTCGGTAGGAATCCCGAACCTTGCAACAATATTTCTTTCGAAGAATTTTTGTATTCGAGCGGCCGAGATGGTTGACAGTGGTTCGGCCTCGATCCACTTAGTGAAATAATCCATCGCCACCACAAGCCATTTCAGTTGCCCTGCGGCCGGTTTGAACGGTCCAAGGAGGTCCATACCCCATTTAAAGAATGGCCACGGAGCCGTGATGGTCTTCAACTCGGTCGGAGGTGGCCAGAGGATCCGAGCATGTTTTTGGCAGCTTTCGCATGTCCGTACATGCTCTCTGGAATCCACGACCATTGTCAGCCATTAATATCCAGCCCTTAGGGCTTTCCGGGCTAACGCCTTTGCCCCCATGTGTTGTCCGTTTATTCCTTCGTGTATCTCTGATAGCACGTACTCAGCCTCTGCCTGGTTTAAACATCTCATCATTGGGGATTGGAGGCCTTTTCGGTACAGTTGGTTATCAACCACCGTGTATATTAACGCGGTTCGTGCTACCTGCCTTGCTTCCCCGGGATCGTCTGGGCTAACTCCCTTTTCCAGGTAATTTAAGATGGGCTTTCGCCAGTCTTCTGCTGCTGCGATGACCATGATACACGTGGGCTCCTTCAAACTTTGTTGTATTACAGTCCGATTATTTCCCGGGTTCCTGGTGCTTGCTAATTTGGAGAGGATATCAGCCCTCGCATTTTCTCCCCTGGGGATGTGGGTGACTACGACCTCATCGAAGTCGGCCATTACCTCTCTGACTTTCCCCAGATACTTGATTAGAAAGGGTCCCTTAGCCGTGTATGAACCGTTGATTTGGGCCGCGACTAGTTGAGAGTCAGTGGAGAGATGAACCCGCCTGGCCCCATTATCTTTTGCCTGTGATAGCCCGGCCAATACAGCCTCATACTCGGCCTGATTATTGGACGTTCTGAAGTGCAATTGCAGGGAGTGTTCCATGGCGACTCCTTCCGGGCTTTCGATTATGATCTCGGCTCCACTTCCTTTGGCGTTTGACGAGCCATCTACAAATACTTTCCAAATGTTAAGGTTGGCTTTCGGGACTACCTCTATTGGTACTAGCTCTGCAATGAAGTCGGCTAAAGCCTGGCATTTAATAGCATGCCGAGCTTTATATACTATGTCGAATTCGGACAGTTCGATAGCCCAACTAGTCATTCTTCCTGCCAAGTCAGGCTTATGGAGTATTTGGCGTATCGGCTGACTGGTTCACACAATTATTCTATGCCACTGGAAGTAGGGACGTAATCTCCTCGCGGCAGTGAGGAGCGCAAAGGCCACCTTTTCCAACCTTTGATATCTTAGCTCAGAACTGTGCAAAGCCCAGCTTGTAAAGTAAATTGGTTTCTATTCTGTCGATTCTTCTCTCACCAGGGCGGCACTTACTGCTTCTGGGGCCACGGATAGATATAATATCAAATCTTCCTCGGGCTCGGGTTTCGACAGCACAGGTGGTGACGACAGGCATTTTTTGATCTTGTCAAACACGGCTTCACACTCTGAGTTCCATTCTCCATGCTGTGCTTCCTTCTTCAATAACTTGAACAAAGGAAGAGCATTTTCTGCCGATTTCGGTAAGAACCTTGTCAGCGCGGCCAGTCTGCCAGTCAACTGTTGTACCTCTTTTTTGTTTTTTGGGGCAGCCATATTGAGGACGGCCTGACATTTATCCGGATTGGCCTCAATCCCCCTGTTTGTCAACAGGAATCCGAGAAATTTACCCGCTGGTACTCCGAATGCACATTTAGCTGGGTTAAGTCGGATTCTGTGATCCCGGAGCTTATCAAATGTTTCTTGCAAATTCTGGATGTGGTCGGAACGCTTAACTGACTTAACGATCATATTGTCGATGTAAACTTCGACGTTCCTGCCGAGCTGTGCCTCAAACACTTGATTCATCATCCTCTGGTAAGTAGCTCCTGTGTTCTTCAGCCCGAAAGGCATGACATTATAGCAATAATTAGCTTTTTCCGTGATAAAAGCTGTTTTTTCCTGGTCTTCGGGATGCATAGCTATTTGGTTATAGCCGGAATACGCATCCATGAATGAGAGCAGCTGGAATCTCAAGGAATTGTCCACCAGTTGGTCAATATTTGGCATGGGGTAAGCATCTTTGGGGCATGCTTTGTTGAGATCGGTGTAGTTGGTGCACACCCTCCATTTGCCATTGGGTTTCTTGACCATTACCACATTTGATAACCATGTGGTATACTGGATTTCCCTGATGAATCCCGCATCCAGCAGTTCTCTTACATGCTCGGCTAGGGCTTTCTGTCGGTCCGATGCAATCTTTCTTTTCTTCTGCGAGACCAGCGTATATCGTGGATTTATGGTCAATTTGTGACAACAGAACGCCTGGTCGACACCTGGTAACTCCGAAGGTTTCCATGCGAACACGTCCTTGTTCATCCATAACAGTTTTTTGAGCTTGATTTTTTCTTGCTCGGCAAGCGAACTCTCGATCTTCGTTATTTGTCCGGGCTCCTCTCCTAGTTGGTAGTCTGTGAGCTCTCCATCAGGCTCTATTTTCATCAACTTTGCTTCTTCTCTTACATCCAGCTCTACCACGTTGACCGAACTCGGTGCAATTGGCGCTGAATTTTGAATTCCTTTCTGCTGCGAGCTGGATGTTCCGGGTTCATTGTTTTTAACCGTCGAGAAGTAGCACTGCCGGGATTCCTTCTGATCACCTTTGATGGTGACGACTTCATTCTTCCGACTTACCATTTTCAGCTTCTGATGCTTAGTTGATATGAGCATGTCCCAACTATGAATAGTTGGTCTGCCTAAGATTATATTGTAGGACGAAGGGAAATCCGCTACAATAAACTTGACTCGCTCAATCTTAAAGGCTTCTTTAGAGCCCAAGGTCATTTTTAGCTCTATACACCCTTTGGGACTTGTATCCTCTCCGTTGAACCCGATTAAGGTTGTCCTGCACGGCTTTAGATTTTCTGGGTCGAGGTCTATGCGCTTAAAGGCGTCCCACAGGATGATATCCATTGCACTGCCAGGATCGATGAATATCTTCTTTACGCGGCATTTTCCCAGGAGGCCGGTTATGACCAGTCCGTCTTGATGACCCGGGATTACGTCCCTCAGATCTTCCTAAGTAAAGAACAACTTAGGAGGCTCTTCTGTTTGCGATGGTTCTGGCTTGAAGGTCGGTCGTCCCCTGATGGTTAAGACTTCCTGAAGGTATTTCTTCCGCTGATTGGTGGTATCGCCGCCACCTCCGTAACCTCCACTAATGACATTGCAGTCAAACTCTGCTTCCGAGAACTCGTCCTCATTGTCATGCTTTCTCCGGCCTTCGTCCAGCTTTCTCTTCTGGGAGACCGGGCTTGTACTCTGATCCGTCTGCTTGCGCTTGGCTTTTTGCCCTTGTGTTTTGATAACGTACTGACGTAATTTTCGATCTCGGATAAACTTCTCAACCGCATCTCTAAGGTCCCAGCACTCATCCGTTGTGTGCCCGGGTCCATTGTGGAATTCGCAAAATCGTGTGCGGTCCAACTTACCCTTGTTATAAAGTGGTCGTGGTCGCTCCACCTTCCCCATCTCGGTTAAGGCTACCTCTCTCCATAGTTGCGAACGAGGGACATTTAGTGGAGTATATCTCTCATACTTCCCCTCATGCCTTTGTCCTCGTGTTTTTTAGTCCGAGTTCCTGGGTCGGTCTCTTGCAGCCTGGTCCTTCCCTTTCGGGGGTGGGCTTTTCTGTCTCTCTTTTCCCGACGCGTTGGCTATCTGCATCTGCTCGATGTCCAGATACTTTTGGCTCGTCTATGGAATTCTTCCAGCGTCTTGACCTCGCCAGATATGACCGATCTCCCCATTCTGGATTCGCTATCTAAGCCCGAGATGAGCAAGTGTACGTGGACGCTTTCCGTTAATCCCTGGATTTGTAATGCGGCAGCCTTGAAACGATCCAAATACTTCTGAAGGGTTTCACCAGGTTGCTGCTTGATTCTATCCAGCATGTAGACCGACCTGGGCTGCTTTTTGCTTGTCGCGAAATTCAGCAGGAACTTCTCGCTCAGGTCGTTGAAGTCGGTAATGGACTTGGGAGATAGAGTCTGGAACCAAATTTGAGCGGCTCCTCGTAATGTTGAGGTAAACAACCTGGAAATGATCGGCCCCTTGAATCCTTGGACCAGCATCTCAGTGTCGAAAGTACTCAAGTGTGTCTAGGGATCCTGACTTCCGTCGTACCTAGGGAGGTCGGACGTATTGAATTTCCTTGGGTACTCAGCTTCCGTAATTTCATCTGAGAACGGGCTGTTGTTTTGTCCTCCGTCCCCATACCACATCTTGTACCTTCCGGAATCTGGCCGAATTCCCTGATTGTCCAAGGTACGGCTGTCTTTCCTAAGCGCCCGAGTTTGATTCTCCTGACTCGCATCCCAGTGATTACTTTGCTAAGAATTTTTTATTGAAACTATTCGGCCTTGACCGGGATGGTCCGCCTGTAGGGGATCAACAGTTTGGTGATTGGTTTCTTCGTTCTCATTCTGCTGATCATCCCGGCGTTCCTCCTGAAGAGGGTCTTGTAAGTGTTTAAGGATTTGGTTCATCACCTCGGTCATATGGTCAATCTTTTGATTCTGAAGATTGTCGCGTTCTTCCACATTCTCAATTCGTTTCAGCATTGATTCAACGATGTTATGTAGGAGCCGTATGTCCGGGCTGCCAATCTGAAACTTTGTTGAGGAACCAGTGTGGTTAGTATTTCCCAGCGTTTAGCCTACTCATCCATCTTGAGATGGGAGGTTCGAGTCTGGGGGCTCCTCAATTTGTTCCTGATTAACGCCTTGAACGTCCTGCTGTTAGGTCTCGCTAAAATTTTGTTCCTGACCTTGCTCGTGTGCATGCGGGTGGCTTTTGCTTCTGGTATTAGCCATCACGGGTCACAGGAATAGGACTTTACAGTCCCCACAGTCGGCGCCAATGATCTGGTGTAGATCACAAGTTGGGTTGGACTTGGCCTGGGGTGAAATCCCGGGGTCCTATGTACCACAGTGTGGATCAAAGTCCACGTAGTTCGAGAGTATACGGCAGGCTAATGATAGCCAGAGGGGGTGGTGTGTGTGCTCTGTGTGAATAGAAAAGCTAGGGTTTCAGAAGTGTGTACCTTGTAAGGGGTTTACCCTATTTATAAGCGTACCTGGGCCCTATCTTAATCAGTTAGATTTGTCCTTTATTTTAGGGATATTAAGATATGCTTTTTTGAATAATCTCCTCCTTTCATAGGCAGTTACCATCATGATAGATATTCTTGATAAAACCACTCCTATTTTCAAGGAAGCGGTTATGAGCATAACTGAAGCTATTTTGACTGGGCTCTTTGGTTATTGGGCTGGGCCCATTTATGAGATATCCGTAACACATATATTTGAAATAATTATTTTAAAGAGATATTTTATTTGTATTATTTTATTTTATTAAGTAATAATTTTTTTAAACTTGATACTTATTTTTAAAGTATTAATTTATTATAACTCTTTGACTAAATATAATTTTAAATTACAATTAACTTAAGGTGCTAAAAATAAGGATGTTACAAGTTACTCTCTCGGTTCTTAATATAGGATATATTTAGAAAGTTGATATTGAACCTAAATATATGACATAATTTTTATATTTGTTAATGTTTTTCTACTTTACCGAGATTGAAACGTCCTCAACAATAATCAATGAAGAGAAGGGATAAAAGAATTAAAAAAGATGACAATGGTGTTTTATAAAATATATGTTATATTAACGAACTCAATTAACTTTTTTAATCTAATCAAATTAAGTAAATATGTACAATATTAAGGACATGAAGGAGTATTTTATAGGAGAAAATCTTATTTGAGACATTGTTAAATATTAATTATTAAATGTGAACTTTTTTAAAAAAAATAGATATTGGAACTTTAGTTCACCTAACCTAACCCCCAACTGGTGCCACTATGATTTAATAAGTGGATGTAAGGAAATGGGCCAACTTTGTTTGCAACCGAAAAAATTTTGGGCCAACTCTGTGACCCTAGTTAAGTATATGCAGATAGATCATAGAAGAAAATGGCTCACGTTTGTTGGTTCATGTTTGTTTAGTTTACGCGGTCCAACAGGAGTTAAAAAAAATGCTCTCCCCATTGAAGAAAAGTTCCGCCCTGGTTCCCTCTTCCATTGAAGAAGATGATCTCTTACACAGAAGCTCAAAGAAGATTAAGAATGGAGGCGATATTATCAATGAAGTGAATGGCCAACCCTAAATAAGGAGAAGCTGAATCCGTGGGTCAACGGACAATCCTTTGCGGAAAAACTACAAGGCATCGATAAAGCTGGAACAGAGCACGGTCTCCCTAATGATAACAATTATATGTCCGATGATTCATTATCTGACCATCCAGAGAAAGATGATACAGTTCCTCTCTGCAAGATAAGTGAAGACCCAACTTGCAACTTCTGTACCTTCTCCTTCTCTGAAAGGATGCAGAAGAGACTTTACAAGGCGTGGAACAGAGCGATAATAGTTAAACTTCTGGGGAAGAATATTGGATAAAGCTACTCCTGTCTATTCTTCAATCGTTATGGGCAAAACGTGGTGTAATCAACTAAATCAATTGGCAACGGGTTCTTCATAGTCAAATTTTCAAATAATGAAGATCATCTCAATGAACTAAACGGAGGCCCTTAAATGACTTTTTATCACTACCTAACGGTAAGACCATGGGAACCAAAATTCCAACCATTGAAATCCTCAATAGACAAAGTAGCAATATGGGTTAGATTACCAAACGTCTTCCTGGAATACTACGACGTTGAAGCGCTGACCTAGATTGGAAATGGTATCGGAAAAACTATCAAAATTGATTTAAATACTTCTGGGCATCTAAGAGGACACTATGCAAGAATCTGTGTTCTAATGGATTTAAGGAAGCAGCTAATGGCCAGGTTTACCTTAGACGACAAGGATTACTATCTTGAATATGAAGGTCTTCATGGACTATGTACAAACTGTGGAGTCTACGGTCACAGCACAGAAGAATGCAAAACAGAGACTATCACTCAAAAAGCAGAGCATGTCACCAAATCACATATTCATCAGGAAAATGCTGGGAGAATGGAAGCGGGTGATGCTCCGATGATAGAACAAGATGCTTGGAAGGTGGTGCATAAACCTCGCGGTCATAAAAAGGGAGGAAAAGACACACAATTGGGCAGTTTCCGACCTACGGCCGGTGGTTCGCTATTTGTGGTCGTAGCAGATGAAGAAGAGAGAGGAGTTGGCAGTGTAAACAACGGGATTTCATTGCCAGTCGTATAGGTGAGTACAGTCACTAAAGAGCACTCATGTGCTACTCTGGAAATGGGTGAACACTCACGACGTCATGTTGTAGAGAAAGAAATTAAAGAGAAAAGGAATAATGGGAAGAAAAAATAAGGAAAAAATCAGTTGGTGGCTGGAGGAGGAAATGAGCAGACAAATGGCCTGAGGAAAATAAAACGGACAAGAGATTTGGTACAACATGAAGGAAGAAAGGACGAAGTTTTGCGGCTAACATACGAGCCGACAATAGAACGAGCGTTCGAAGTAGACAAAAATGCAGATACCATTATGGGCCCCTTAGAGACTAAACCCCCAGATGACAATGCCTTCTCTTTGGACACTCTGGACCTAGGAGAAATAGGGCTTGCCAATGGCCTATCTGGGAAATTCTAGGCCGGGCCTATCGATTCGGATGAAGTGACGGAAACTGATGCCCTTAGTGATGAGCCCACTGGGATTGTGGTACCCGCTACTCAATTCTCTCCAAGTTATTAGTTGGACCTCTATAGTCGAAGCCCAATAAGCTCAATGGCAAATATCCTATATTGAAACGTTAGGGTAGTATGTAACAGAAATGCTATCTAGAATCTTCGCGTTCTTTGCAAGGGTCCAAAACCTGTGATGCTGACAATCTCAGAAACTAAGTGTGAAAGTGAATTACAGACTCATCATTTGAAGAATATGGGTTATGATGGCTTTGTATGTGTTTCGAGCATAGGCTGATTGGGTGGTTTGGTGGCAATTTGGAGAACGGACCTTATCAGAATTACTGTTCTCAAAATAGATCGTCAATTCATTCATTTCCAGTGTTCACTCTCTGGTGATCCTCCATTCTTCCTAACGGCGATTTAGTCCATTCAAAATACATATCATAAACAAGCCCTATGGCAATCGCTAAAGGCTCTGTCGTCATCTATCATCGACCCTTGGATTGTTGCAGGAGATTTCAACGACATCCTACCTCCATTAGAGAGGATAAGTGGCTCGGCCATAAACTACTCAAGGATCAATCAATTCCAAAATAGACTGCAAGAATGCCAACTTTCTGATCTGGGTTTTTGCGGTCCCAAATTTACATGGTGAGGTCCTCACATGGCATACTCATCACGTCTATTCGAAAGACTCGACAGAGCCCTGGTAAATTCTTCATTCCTTTCTACCTTCTCCAATTGTAATGTACATGTTCTTTCTCGTACAAAATTCTCTGGTCATAATCCCATCAATCTGTGTCTTGGGATTGCGAGGGACACCTAAATTAGAGATCATCCATTCTGCTTCGAAGTTGTGTGGTTGAAGCATGAAAACTACAATGCCTTCCTTGCTGACAAATGGGATCCAATATCTGATATTAATGGTGTACTAACTAGTTTCCAAGAGTCTATCAGTTCATGGAATAATGAAGTGTTTGGCATTGTCGAAAAGCAAAAGCACCAAATCTTAGCAAGATTGGGAGGCATCCAAAAATCACCAGCCTACCCACATTCATCTAGTCTATGCACATTGGAAAAGGAACTACAGGAAGAGCTCCACAGACTTCTTACCCTAGAGGAAATCAAATGGTTCCTAAAATCCAGATCCATTTGGATTACTCAAGGTGACAGAAACACACGTTACTACCACCTGAAGACAAAAACGAGGAGAAGGAGAAATCGAATTCTATCATTGAAGAATGAATTTGGAGCATGGATACATGGGGATTATGATCTGAAAAAGCTAGTTCTTAATCACTTCAAGACTCTGTATTTAGCTGAAACCCAAGTCTCTGGCCTGTTGCAAACAAAAACTAAATTTCCCATTTTACTCCAACCAGTCGTTGACAATCTTGCAAAAATTCCGACTAATGAAGAAATACGTACTGCTATATTCTCCATGGGAAGCTTCAAAGCCCCAGGTACAGATGGATTTCCACTTATCTTTTATAAAAATAATTGTGGTACGATAGGTCCTTCTCTCTGCTCCTTTGTCAAAAAAGTGTTGTCTGGATCCATTTCTATTGCCAACTCAAACAGAACCCTGATCACTTTGATCCCGAAAAGGGAGAACCCTCACCATGTTTCCTGCTTCAGACCTATTTCTCTATGTACAATGCACCACAAGTACATCACTAAGGTTATTACTCATCGGCTGAAAGAAGACATAAATGACTTAATATCTCTCTTTCAAGCTAGTTTTATCAAAAGACGCCATATTCAAGACAATATTGTAGTTGGCCAAGAACTTCTTCATATCATGAGTAAGAATAGAAGCAAAAAAGGCCTAATGGCTTGGAAAATTGATCTTGAAAAAGCCTTCGATAGAATTTGTTGGGACTTTTTGAATCAAGTGCTTTTAGAGGTTGGTTTCATCAGCACAGATTTTATTCACCTTATTATCTCTTTTGTTTCTACTGTCTCTTATAATGTTATGTGGAATGGTTCCAAAACAGAATTCTTTTGCCCCTAGAAAGGGCTCAGTCAAGGGGACCCTATTTCCCCTTTATTATTTGTGCGCTGTATGGACAAACCGTCACACTTGATTTGTGATGAGATTGCTGATGGGAATTAGAAACCAATATATGCATCTAAATCTGGTTCAGAAGTGTCTCACTTGCTTTTTGCAGATGATCTATTGTTATTTGGTGCAGCCTCCATAGAACAATCTAATTGTATGCTACATGTCCTTGAAAAGTTCTCAGCAGCTTTTGGAGGAAAGGTTAATAGGGCAAAATCTTCAATTTTCTTCTCTCATGGAGTCTCTGCTCAGTCTAAACAAAGAATCAAAGATCTATCCCAGATGAAAGTGACTAATGATATTGAGAAATATCTTGGATTCCCTCTTACAACAAATAGGAAATTGAGGGAGAACTTTCACTACATTGTGGAAAGACTGCAATCCAAATTATCTACTTGGAAAGCGAGCTATCTCTCCACAGCCGGGAGAATTACATTGGCCAAATCAGTTTTAAGCTCCATTCCAGTTTATGTTATGCTAGTAGCCAAGATCCCAAAGACTATTTGTTCAGAGGTTGAGCGGATTCAAAGAAACTTTATATGGAGACATATATGGAGACATGATGCCTCCTCATCTCACTATCATCCTATTGGATGGGAGCAAATCACTAAACCAAAGCAATATGGAGGATTGGGGTTTAGAAGACTTGACTCTTTTAACAGTGCGTGTGGTGCAAAATTAACATGGAGGTTAGTTGTGGGAGACAAAGGTCTGTAGGCAGACATATTGCAATATAGATACATGTTGAGAGAGGAAGATTCACTTATGACATACTTCTCGGGGGACTCTAAGGTATGGAGATTTATTTGCTCTCAAAAAGATATAATTAATGAAGGAACCAAATGGCAAGTGAGAGATGGCCAAATGGTTAATTTTTTCCATGACCACAGGTTGATTGATAGAAAGCCACTAAATGCTCTATGTAGAAGTCAATTAACAGCAGAGGAAAGTGCTTCCTCCGTGGTAGATTGGGTAGTGAATGGTGAATGAAATATTACTGGTTTATCCACCATTGTGTAACCTGAGGTTCTTAGTCGGTTATCAGCATATATTCCCCCTAGATCAGAGGCTGGGCATGATATAATGATTTGGGGAGCCTTAAGTGATGGGCAATTTTCAATTGAGAGCGCATACTTCTTAATTGAGAAAAATCCTGCTCTATCACATAATAACCTGTTCAGGGAAATTTGGAGATAGAAAGGAGTGGAGCACATCAAAGTATTCATGTGGAAAATTTTGCTTTATCGGCTACCCACAAATCAATGGAGGAGCTCCTGCTCCCCGTGCTCAGGTTTGTGTGACTTTTGCTATACTAAACCTGAATCTATTTTATATATTTTAAGGGACTGTTATTTTGCTAAATCTATGTGGATAAATCTGCTTGGAACACGTTACACGCCAACTTTCTTTGCTTCTGAATTGAGTGACTAGCTGTACTACAACCTCACGAATAGGCGATTGGGTTTAGAGTGGAACATTATATTTGGGGTTGCCATTTGGAAATTATGGGGATGGCATAATTCATACATTTTTTTAGCAAAATTTCAGTAAGCCCTCAAATATAGCTGTTATAATTTTTCACAGCTGGCACCATTTTTCGTTATTATCAGATGATCATCCCTCATCCCAATTATCAGAAGATGCGATTCCACTGATATTATGTCAGAAACCCCCAGTCTCATGGATTAAGCTTTTAGTTGATGGTGCTGCTATGCTAAGATCCTCCCAAGCAGGCTGTGGTGGCCTTTTACGAGATAGCAGGGGAACTTGGATTTGTGGCTTTATATGAAGGAACTTGGAAGCTGTAATGCTAATTCAGCGGAAGAATGGGCGGTGTTTGAGGGATTGAAACTAGCTTGGAACTATGGCTTCAAAAAGATTATTGTTGAATCTGATGATCTGGGGCTTATTACCAGGATCTCTGATGCTAATTTCTCCTCAGGAAGTTTGCTAATGATACAAATTAAGGAAATGGTTAGATAGGACTGGCTGGTGATATTCACTCATGTCCCACGAGAAATCAACAGTGTGGCCGACGCCTTAGCTAAGTTAGCTATTCCCAATTCAGCTATATTAGATGTTTGTCCTGTTCAACTTAGGACCTAGGTTTCTCAAGAGTCTATGTGATTAAATTCCCTCAGCTTATTTTCTAGTTAATGTAACCCTTCTGGCCTAGGCCATCTTTATATATCAAAAAAAAAAGGCTAATGTTTTTTACTTTTTTAACCTCCCTATCACAACAATATTGATACTACGTACTCCCCTATTAATGTAGGAGATGATTTTAGAGATTTATTTTTTATATTTATCAATTTTTTTAAAGGCTGTGTGATGTACTCCCGTTCTTCTCATTCATACGAACTATGAAATGATAGTTAGCTTATAAAATTTATCTTATATTGATAAAATGTTTCAACTTTATTTATATTAATGAGGTATTGAATGAGAAAAACAAATTCGAATAGTCATGTATGTTTAAACATTACTTGAACGGACAAAACTGGCTAAATAACTTATACTATAGATGGACCAAAAAATATAAAGCATCTTATAATAAGAACAAAGGGATTATCATGCACAGCGTTATGTACATGTAAGGTATAACACTTTATATAACATACAAATTGAAGGGCCAAATTGGGGTGGACATTATATTTTTTTCCAATACTTTTTATAAGAAACAACTACAAAAATCACAAAAAACGAATTGTTGATTAAAATTAGAGGCAATAAAAGGGTAGGAGAAGCTTTTTTTCTTAAAACTTATCTATGAATATGACGATTGAGAAAGAGAAATGGGAAAATAGATTGAAGAGAATGAGTGAGGAAAAAGAGAGAGAGAGAGAGAGAGAGATATATATATATATATATATAAATGAAAAAAAAAATTAAATTTTTAGACAAAGCCAATTAAATTCTTACTTATATTTAGCCGAGTACAGCGAGTTATGTCTATGCTTAAACTCGTTAAAAACACCTATAAAAATCTCCATAGGTTTAGAATCCAAAATAGTGATCATAGTGTTGTGGTTGAGTCGGAAAAATTGTACGTGGAAAGATATATGCCCATGTTGTTTGAGGAATGCACAATATTTTCGAGGTTAGCATGAAGGAAGGGGTTGGTTGGAGGTTATGGCGTGTTTGGTTTTTAGATTCCATTATTCACTGTGGGGATCTTATTCCCCTCATTTGCCCATGCATTCCACTCCCATGATGAATTCATTTCTACTAATAGAGAATAAAGATTGCTCCAATTAATAAACATACGAGTCATATCATCTCTACTTGCCATAACACCATATCAAAATATTATATGGTAGTTATTTAAATAACATTGTTGGCTAATCAGAAAAAGAATAGATTAACTGAAAATGTAGAAGTGCTCTTCAAACAATTAAAATAAAGGTTAATCAGTTCATGATACGTACCAAGATGAATAATTAAGAGTATCTCTTTTAAATATGACATCCCCAGTAGAAGAATCATGCATCGAACCGCACATGGTTCTCATTTTGCGACCTTGTATGTTTATATAAAATTTAAGAGGTTAGGAAATGATTAGTACAAAAAATAAACAAAATTATATTCTAGTACTATTTATGAGGGAACCAACTACAGAACATAGATACTATGAGCTCATCTCATTCGGATCATCCAGATAATTATAATTTAACAACTTTTATTTTTATCCTATTTAATATATACATTACACAATAGTATAAAAGCTACACAGTAATAAATGAGAAATAAAACTGTACACTATGGTTTGTAACTAAAGGGGAAAAAAAATCGTCTGTCAACTCCACAGACAGTACAAGGAGTAAAGTTTCAGTGGTTTACCTTTAAAAAAGTCGTAATGATAGAATTAGGAATTTGTTGGTTTCGTGAATAAGACAAAAGGCAAAGGCAAAATGGCAAAACGTCATCAAGATGAAGAAGCGTGCCATGAAAGAAGCACACGTACCCATTAAACAGGGAAATCAATATACGTCCGGGTTCAACGTACCTAATAGGCTAATACCATAGCCTCACGATCCATATCAACAACGCAATGTTCTGTTCATGGTTTCCTTCCTCAGAGCCGCCATGGTAGAAGTGAAGAAAATTAAAGAAACTAGCTTACGTATTCAAGCTGAAAATTATATTACACTGAGTCGATCTGGGTCTGAGACCAAACATAACACCAGCAACATAAGACTGAACCATGATCCTGTTATGGCTCTAAGCCTAGGACGCCACAAGGACACTGGTTTCTTAAAAAAGAAAAAAGAAAATGCACTCACTTTATCTCACATTATTTGCTCAATCCATACAGAAGCCAAAGGGTAATGCTGTGATATATAGAATTAGGGCAGCCTGTAATGAGAAATTTGTATGTTCTCCACGTTCAGCTTCTGGTAATTGCCGACCTTTCTCTTCACAAGAAACTTGCCATAATTATAGGGCTTATATTTTGCAGGGTTTTTTTCATTAATGAGCTCCTTCATAGGCTCAACCATGGTGTTATGTGCAGGCAAGAAGAAGTATGGGATTGAAAACCTCTCCTTCTCACTGTTCACAGCCACCCTATGCTCGGCACCCTCATACTCATCATTGCTCCAAACCTACACAAACAACATTCATTCACATCACGCAACAAAATAATAATCAAACCCAACAGTACACTGACATGAACATTAATTAGTTCAAGGTGTACATGTACCTGAACGACATCACCGATGTTGATGATAAAAGCTTGTGGGGTGGGTTTCACTCTGATCCATTGTTTATCTGATTTGCGTCTCACTTCGAGTCCTTCAACTTCATCTACAGCATCAAGAATTGTTAGGGCTGATGCATCCTTGTGGGGTCCGACTCCGAGTGCCAGGTCAGGCCAAGGACATGCCGGATAGTGATTGAATCGCATCATGCTACAATGATCCTTCAGGTAATAGCCATGAAACCTCCTTGGTTCTAAACCCAAGCTCAGAGCTATGAGCTCCAACAACTTAAATGATAGCTTCTCCATCTCCTCAAGATACTCCAAAACTGTTCCTCTTCATTAAGTAACAGGATTAAAAAAAAAAAATTAGTATATTTCCCTCAACATCATCATCAATTTGCTAATACTACATTGAAATTACCTTAGGTCTGGAGGGTTTTGAGGGTAGCGATTAGTCCAGTGAGTGGTTCGATCATCGTCATCGTCGCCGGAGATAGGGACGAGGGTGGGTTCTTTTGCAACAAAATCAAGAATCTCCTTCCAATCTCTGATATTTTTGGTGTGCTCTGAGTCGAAATAACCAGGCACGCCTGTTTTTTCTCTGGCCACTTTCTTCTTCTCCTCCAAACTCTGAGAAAAAAACCTTCTTGAAACGTCCTCGACTCTGTTTCTGAGATTCAGAGGAATCCCATGATTGATGACTTGGAAGAAGCCCCATTCCTTGCATGCTCTGCCCACCTCCTTCACGACGGCTTCAATTGCAGACGGGTCTGAAACGGTGGTGTCGGTTCCAAGGTGTTGGTGGATTGGAGAAAGGTCGATCACCGGAATTTCTTGAGCTTCGACGATGATGGAGAGATTAGGTCTCTGTTCTGGGGTTTGAATGAAAGATGCGTCTACCTCTCCCATGGCATCTTCTGCTTCGACTTGGGGTGGTTGTTGACGTTGTGTGTGGTTTTTACCTTATAATGTTGTGAGTAGTGAGGATATCAAATAGCTTTACGGTTCATTGGTTTGCTTGGGTGGGTTATGTGTTCATGTAATGTCGTTTTTCTTATTCTGGGCTGTTGTCTGGATTTTAGCTACAGTATCTGTTGGGTTTGAGTGCCAGGAAATGAGGAATGACTTTGAGTGAGGTAATTTGAGAATATATCTATACCATCAATCATTGAAAAAAAAAAGGTTACATTTTCATCATTTTTTTTATTACTTTTAATGAGAAACCGTCCAGTAGTTTAATTAAATGGGAGAAATGTCAGACAAAAAGAATGGTTGACTTAAGCAATGAGAACCATGTTAGATTTGATGGAGGGCGATATTGCAGGGAGTGTGCCGGTTGTGTTATACTCTGCTCTGTTAAATGCAATGAAACAACATGGCCGTCGTTACGTAAGGATCATAGTATGATACCATCCTCTTGTGTTATTGATTAAGGGATGGGTAGGGAAAACTCCTCCGTACCGTCCAGATGAGATTTAGACGGTCTAGATTTAATTTATTTTTTATTTTTTATTTTTTAAAAAAATTATTTTAATGGATAGAGAATCTAAAATAAAAATAATCTCTTACCTTAACATATTTTTAAAAAATATTTTTTTTCATTTAAAAATGAAAATAAAAAAAAATTAAATCTAGATCGCCCAAATCCCATCTAGATGGTCCTGAGAGGAGTTTCCTTTCCAAACGCCATCAAGATGAAGAAGCGTGCCAGGCAAGAAACACACGTACCCATTAAACGAGCAAATCAATATATGTCCAGGTTCAACGCACCTAATACCATAGCCTCACGTTTCATTTCAACAATCCAATGCTCCGTCCATGGTTTCCGTCCTCAGAGCCGCCATGGGAGAAGGGAAGAAAATTAGGGAAACTAGCTTAGGTATTCAAGTTGAGAATTATATTACAGAGTCGATCTGAGTCTGAGACCAAACATAACACCAGCAACATAAGACTGAACCATGATCCTGTTATGGCTCTAAGCCTAGGACGCCACGAGGACACTGGTTTCTTAAAAAAGGAAAAAGAAAATGCACTCACTCTCTCTCGCATTATTTGCTCAATCCATACAGAAGCCAAAGGGTAATGCTGTGATATATATAATTAGGGCAGCCTGTAATGAGAAATTTGTATGTTCTCCACGTTCAGCTTCTGGTAATTGCCGTCCTTTCTCTTCACAAGAAACTTTCCAAAATTATAGGGCTTATATTTTGCAGGGTTTTTTTCATTAATGAGCTCCTTCATAGGCTCAACCATGGTGTTATGTGCAGGCATGAAGAAGTAGGGGATTGAAAACCTCTCCTTCTCACTGTTCACAGCCACCCTATGCTCGGCACCCTCATACTCATCATTGCTCCAAACCTACACAAACAACAGTCATTCACATCACGAAACAAAATAATAATAAGACCCAACAGTACACTGACATGAACATTAATTAGTTCAAGGTGTACATGTACCTGAACGACATCACCGATGTTGATGATAAAAGCTTGTGGGGTGGGTTTCACTCTGATCCATTGTTTATCTGATTTGCGTCTCACTTCGAGTCCTTCAACTTCATCTACAGCATCAAGAATTGTTACGGCTGATGCATCCCTGTGGGGTCCGACTCCGAGAGCCAGGTCAGGCCAAGGACATGCTGGATAGTGATTGAATCGAATAATGCTACAATGATCCTTCAGGTAATAGCCATGAAACCTCCTTGGTTCTAAACCCAAGCTCAGAGCTATGAGCTCCAACAACTTAAATGATAGCTTCTCCATCTCCTCAAGATACTCAAAAACTGTTCCTCTTCATTAAGTAACAGGATTCAAAAAAAGAAAGAAAAAAATAGTATATATCCCTCAGCATCATCATCAATTTGCTAATACTACATTGAAATTACCTTAGGTCTGGAGGGTTTTGAGGGTAGCGATTAGTCCATTGAGTGGTTCGATCGTCGTCATCGTCGCCGGAGATAGGGATGAGGGTGGGATCTTTAGCAAGAAAATCTAGAACTTCCTTCCAATCTTTGATATTTTTGGTGTGCTCTGAGTCGAAATAACCAGGCACGCCAGCTTGGTCTCTGGCCACTTTCTTCTTCTCCTCCAAACTCTGAGAAAAAAACCTTCTTGAAACGTCCTCGACTCTGTTTCTGAGATTCAGAGGAACCCCATGATTGATGACTTGGAAGAAGCCCCATTCCTTGCATGCTCTACTGACCTCCCTCACGACGGCTTCAATTGCAAACGGGTCTGAAACGGTGGTGTCGTTTTCAAGGTGTTGGTGGATTGGAGAAAGGTCGATCACCGGAATTTCTTGAGCTTCGTCGATGATGGAGAGATTAGGCCTCTGTTCTGGGGCCTGAATGAAAGATGCGTCTACATCTCCCATGGCGTCTTCCGCTTCGACTTGGGGTGGTTGTTGACGTTTCTGTGTGGTTTTTACCTTCTAATGTTGTGAGTAGTGAGGATATCAAATAGCTTTACGGTTCATTGGTTTGCTTGGGTGGGTTATGTGTTCATGTAATGTCGTTTTTCTTATTCTGGACTATTGTCTGGATTTTATCTGAAGTATCTATTGTGTGTGACCGCCAGGAAATGAGGAATGACTTTGAGTGAAGGTAATTTGAGAATATATCTATACCATCTATGATTGAAAAAAAATGTTACATTTTCATCATTTTTTTTTTTTTTTGGTTACTTTTAATGAATTACTGAAGGATCCAAAAGGAGACGCATCGGGCTGTATCTTTTTTCGGATCTAAGATAAACCTCTGAAGCTTCGAGAGTTGAAAGCAATTGATGGCTCAACTATGTGTATAGATTTGTATTAAACATATCAAAAAGAGGCACCTTTAAGACCACACATTTAGGAACCGATCTAAAAAGTATCCGGCTTTTTAGATTGGCTTGTATCTAAACCTGATATAAAACCAAACTAAAAAATGATTTTCACCATATCTAACAAGTGCTTTTTGCCTAGTACGTGACAGTGATCGGCAGTATATGGTAAAGGGGCTAAACAGGGATGCTGGTTACCTGTTGCGCATGTTTTACTATTAAACGGTTTGACGCTATATACAATGGAAGGAAGGAATGGGAGAAACCGTCCAGTAGTTTAATTAAATGGGAGAAATGTCAGACAAAAACAATGGTTGAGTTAAGCAATGAGAACAATGTTAGATTTGACGGAGGGCGATATTGCAGGGAATGTGCTGGTTGTGTTATACTCTGCTCTGTTAAATGCAATGAAACAACATGGCCGTCGTTACGTAAGGATCATAGTATGCTACCCTCCTCGTGTTACCGACTAAGGAGCACAGATAACTTCAGATG
This sequence comes from Acacia confusa, assembly GCA_037074495.1. Classification (NCBI taxonomy): domain Eukaryota; kingdom Viridiplantae; phylum Streptophyta; class Magnoliopsida; order Fabales; family Fabaceae; genus Acacia; species Acacia confusa. The sequence goes on along the minus strand of CM073502.1, from coordinate 35,306,926 downwards.
AGTATATGTGCTAACTTCCTAGGGCTTGCCGTATAATCTTGCAAACTAAGTCAGGCCTCTCCGATGGCTGGAAGATAAGTCCGCCTACACGCATACAAGTCATGATTTGTAGGAGGTTCTGCGGCAAAGGATTCACCCAACGAACGATGCATTATGGAGGGATATAGGTTCATTATGGAGGGATATAGGTTCAAGGAATCAGATGGAATTTGCATGGTTTAAATTTAATTTTTTTAAAAAAAATATTTTAATGAATAAAGAATCTAAAATAAAGATAATTTTTCAACTAACATATTTTTAAAAAATAATTTTTTTATTTAAAAAATGACAGTTAAAAAAAAATAAATTTGGACTATCCAAATCAAATTTGGACAGTCCAGATTAAAAAAAGCTCTCCCTACCTATTCCAAGAATAGGCAGGGAAACTGGTTCCTTAGGTTCGGATAGGAAGGACCAAACTGTGTGAAGCATATATGGAATATGCGATGCTAGTTTGGGCGGGAGGTTTGAGATTGAATTTTAAGTTTGGAAGTTTTTAAATTGGCATTTTGTTCAGGACCAATAGGTGTATTATATTGGGATAAGGTAGTTAAAATCAAGATTTTACGTAAAATTGAAAGAGAGATAAAAACTCGTAAAACGTAAAATCATAAAAAGATAAAAACGTTTAGAAAATTAGTAAAATCGTTTTAAAAAAAATCATAAAAACATAAAATTACAATAATAAAACTAAGATTTTAACTAGTATACTATAATTGAAGTTGCTTGGTTAGGAGCGAGGGATTAAATTAGTATCGAAAGCTTCTCCGCCGTACATTTGTTGTGAATAGTGTTTTTATGTGAGAGAGGTCATTTTTCAGATGATGGCTTGATGGAACAGAATTGTATTGTGTATTGATGGACTGAACCTAGTCCTTGATAAGGATCTGGCTATGGCCTACTTCCAACGCTTTAATGAATTTTTTGGGACGTTGTACATTTATATAAACATAATGTGGTTAGGAAATGATTAGTACAAAAAACATATAAAATACTCTTATAGTACCATTTATAAAGGAACCAAATAAGGAGCCTAGGCGCAAAGAACTCGTCATAATTTAATTTTATATTTTATTAACTTTGCCTTGCAATTTAATCCCTTTCGTCTTTTTCCTATTTAATATTCACTTCTGTATACTTTTGTTTATAAATGAGAAAAAAAAAATCTTCTGTCAACTTTATAAACAGGACGAGGAGTAAAGTTTTAGTGGTTTTCCCTTAAAAAAAAATCATAATGATTGGAATTAGAAATTCGTTGGTTTCGTGAATAAGACAAAAGGCAAAATGGCAAAACGTCATCAAGATGAAGAAGAGTGCCAGGAAAGAAACCCACGTAACAATCAAAGAGCAAATCAGTATGTGTCCAGCTTCAACGTACCTAATACCATAGCCTCACGATCCGTATCAATAATCCAATGCTTGGTTCATGGTTTCCTTCCTCAGAGCCGCCATGGCAGAAGTGAAGAAAATTAAAGAAACTAGCTTACGAATTCAAGCTGAGAATTAATTGCACTAAGTCGATCTGGGTCCGAAATCAAATCTAACTGTTAACTAGAATAACGCTGAACAACTTTATCTTATTGAATCAATTGAATTATACGTTACAAATGCTTTCTATGTTTATAAAACTAGACACTAACAACCATATCAACATTGGCTCAATATACTCGACCGAATTACACAATTCCCATAAATACAAACCAAACAATCCAAAATATTATTTTTACATTAATCTCAACACCTCTTTCAAATTAGGGCTAAACAAATTTATAGCTCGTAACTACTAAACATCATATCATGTATTTCTTTATTTTCTGCCTTAGTCAAGATAAATGCCTCTTGATTATAAGATTGAACATGCTTTAAGACAATCACTTTATTTAAAAGCTTTTCTTGAACAAAATGAAGATCTATCTCAATGTATTTTATTCTTTAATGGAAAACTTGATTAGAAGCTATATGCAAGGCATCTTTATTATCTCAATACACATTAACAGGGGTTAAGTGTTCATAACCAATTTCTTTAAGTAGTCTAACTACCCACACAACTTCTACTATTGCAGAACCCAGCGCCCTATACTTCAGTTGAAGACTTTGAAATAATGTGTTGCTTCTTTGTCTTCCAAACGACAAGGGAATCATCAAGCTTTAGAAGATATCATGTAACTGATTTACTTGTCGTTTCACATGCTCCCCATTCAACATCACAAAAGCAGTCTAACGTAATGGTGCATTCTCGACTGATAAGCACTTCTGCCTTAAAGCTCTCCTTTAGGTACCGTAACACATGCAAAGCAGTTGTCACGTCGCATTTTATGGTTTGGTAGCATTTAAATAGATACCCACTAGTCTTCGATATCTTTCTGGATCATTAAACAAATCCTCCTTCTTGTGCTTCCCTTCTTCATACGTTGACAATTTAAGTGTAACGGCCATAGGTATTGATAGTGGTTTACAACCACCCATGTCCTTTTCTTCAAGAAAATCCAAAGTATATTTTCATTGTGGAAGCACTATTCCTTTTGTTGACATAGCTACTTCAATAACAACGAAATATCTCATTATTCCCAAATCCTTTATTTATGGTGTAACTTCTTGAAGGTTCAAGCGTTCATGGTGTTCAGATCTTGTGTTGACAACTTGCTTGTTGGACTGTCTCTTGCTTTTGGGTAGTGTCTTGAAGATCCGAGCGCTTCTGATATCTGGAATATGCAATGCTGGTTTGGGCGGGACGTTTGAGATTGAATTTCAATTTGTTTAAATTGGCATTTTGTTCAGGACCAACAGATGTATTATTGAAGCAGCTTGGTTAGGAGCCAGAGGAGGGATTAAATTAGTATGGAAAATGGAAGGAGATCTTCTCATTAGCATTTTTCTCCTTTTCCCTTATCAGCTCATCTGGGCCATTGATTGGGAAGGGGAGAGAAAAATTAAAATAGTATTATATTGATTGAACGGATATGATTTAGAGATTATGAGGGATGATGAGAAAAACCCAACTCATAGAAAACTTCTCAACCATCCATTTGTTGTGAATAGTGTTTTTTTGTGAGAGAGGCCATTTTTCAGCTGATGGCTTGATAGAATAGTATAGTATTGTATTGTGTATTGATGAATTGAATTGAACCTAATCCTTGATAAGGATCTGGCTATTGCCTACTTCCAACCTTTCAATGAATTTTTTGGGACCTTGTATATTTATGTAAGGATAATGTGGTTAGGAAATGATTAGTTGTAACATCTCAAATTTTTTGATTTTGGGAATTAAGGATTAATCATGGGAAATTTGGCCTTAAGGAATCTTAAAATTGTGAATTTTGAATTGAAAGGCATATTTTCCAAAAATTGAGGATTTTTAGTTTGAGATTGACTTTTGGCCTATATATTTTTGAAGATGATAGCACACGCCCAAGTCCATCAAGGAAGGCCTCAAAAGCTTAGACTACTCTGTTAAAAGTAGTGCTTCTGTCTCTTTTGATTTAAATTAGATAATTGTATATTGTCACGTTAGGGCTCATAATGATTACTCTGATAAAATTTTAAATTTTTCGTAAATTTTGAAGCATTAATAAGTTAGTTACCTATCTAATATTAGACTAATTTAGTTAATTAAATGGTGGTTGTTTCAATTTGATATCAGAGTAGTCCCCTTCAGAGTAGTCCACCATTGGCTCTGATACCATATTGAAACGACCACTGTTTAATTAACATATTAAATATAAATTTAACAGAGTATTAATCAGAGTTACCCAGATAGTGGAATTTAAAATTTTCAAAACATGCTAGAGTATGCATCATGAGCCCTAGAGTGTAGCAATATATATTAATCCATTCATGCTCACAAACAAACAGAAGCCCTACTTGGTCAAAGTACAATACGCTTTTGTTGACTTCCCTAACGGACTTGGACATGAGCTATATCACCTAGAAAAATTTGGTAACCATTAGTCCAACTTATTACAATATTAATATGTGTTAGTGAGGTACCAAGTGGAACAATTTTATATAACTAAATATTAAAAATATATCTCACCAATATTGATATCACAAAATCTTATTAAATATCATAATCGGATGTCACAAAACTTTTTGAACATAATTCCCTCCCAATCAATCCAACCAAACTGCCTTATTTCCTCCAACTAGACCCATGGGCTAAGTCACACCCATGTTACTGGTTACTCAAAAGCTCACTAGTCAAGTGATGAGGACCAGCCAAAATCCTCAGAGCACCTGCCTCAGACCATAGGTCTTTTCCCTACTTTACCTTAGTGAGGCGTCATAAGCCCATCACTCTGGTGGGATAATCAAAAGCCAATCATTATGCATCAATGGAGGCTCCAACACGTGGTGGAAATAACTTTTACACCTTCTCCCAATTCTTCCCATCCCAAAATTATCATAATAATTTAATAGGGGAATTTCCAGAATAATCACAATAACCATGTCATCATATATCAGTTCCCAATGCATGTGTTTCAACTCATAAAAGTTCCACATGGCAAACTTTATTTAAAACATGCATACTCAGTTCAGAAAACACTCAACAATAACATATTAATAATATAATAAGTGGAAAGTGGTTACATCTCGCCAGAGCTAACTATTACCACATTGCTCCTAATCCAAGAGCTCAACACACTCCACAAATCAATCTACCTTAACCAATTTACTAACAATTAATAGCTCTTTAAAATCCCACGTATTCAAAATTATAACTGATAATTTCATAAACTTAAATTATACAAATTATACTAATAATCCCTTTAATATTTATTTCCATCGTTAATTATTTATCTCATTTTCCTAGTAATAGTAGCAAAATTATTTATCAATATTAGAAGCATTACCCATCTATCTTATTAATTTGAACTCTCTCTTAATTCCCCAATAACAGCACAATCCCAACATTTTAAATCAAGCTTTAATAAATACAAATACCTCCCGAACGATCCTTTAGTTATGAGTTCAATAATTATTTATAGTAATTGATCATAATAATGAATGGTAGAATAATAATAATAGTAATAGAATATTAATATTGATAATAATAAATCATAAGCTAGATAAATAATAATAAAGAATAACATTATTATTTATTCAAAGAGAAATAAATAGTAATGGAATTATAAATATTTACTAAGGAGAAAAACATATTTGTGACAAATATAATTTTAGGAAAACACAAGAAACATTAAAAGTTATATGGTAATTAGTGTTATTTAAAAGTGGCAATATTATGTTAGTGAGATGGGATAGTTTTAAGGAGTACTTTTATTACCAATGGTCGTTTCAAGGTGGACTACTCTGATATCAAATTGAAACACCACCATTTAATTAACTAAATTAACATAATATTAGATAGGTAATTAACTTATTAGTGCTTCAAAATTTTATGGACTACGCTGTGGACTACTCTGAAGGTTAACACTTGCACCAATTGTGAATATTCTCAATCCGAGTAGTCCACCTTGAAGGGGTGCGTATTTTGCTGCGTTAGATCAGCACTAACCGTGAATACGAACTGGTCAGCTAGGAAAGTGGTGCACAGTGGTGGCCGTGACTATGGACTGGTTTGACTGGGAAAGCGGTGGCGAGCTTTTATTGGAAGTGCTAGTATGGGCACAGGGTCCCTTTATTGGGGGAATGGAAATTCACTCATATCGGCTGGCAGTCGCGTTGTTACCTTGATGGTTGGAATGAAAGGATTGGGATATGTCCTAGTGAGACAGTGCGAAGTGGTGGCGTATGCCTCTTAGTGGTTGAATTTCGTGAAATAAAGTATTCTATTGTGTGTTAAACGACAGAAAATGTGTTTCTTGAATTTGGGTCGGTAAGGACTATATTTTCTCAAAGTTGAACTGGCAACGATTAAGTTTGAAAATGTGATAGTGCTAATACTGTTGAGTAGTGCGCATTGTGAAAAATACTGCAACCACATAAATTTTCAATGTGTGAAAAATTTGAAAAAAAAATGAGACAACACAGTTGAAATGAAAAGCGGTGCAATTGGTAATTGTATGGGTACAGGAACAAAAACTGATATAATAAATGTAACATCCCCAAATTTGAGACTTAAAATTTGTAATATTAAATAGGAAATTAAATCTTTCTAATTTGACTTTAATTATATATGAGAATAATTATTTTAGATTTAGGCTTTTTTCATAATTTATTTCGGGGAAAAGAATAATTAAAATAAGGAATAATTAGTCCTAAAATTTGTGGAAGATTAAGTTGCAAAATTTTCCTAGAATAATTATTAAATTAATTATTGGAAAATTTAAATAAATAAATAAAAACCCACACACACATGCAAAGCCCAATTCTACCAATCATATTTTTAGCCCAACTCATTCTCTCGTAGCCCATGTTCAATCAAAATCTAATGTGCAGCTCTCCCCTATTAGAAATCAAAGGATTACTCCATAGTCTTGCCTTCTTTCGGCCATGCACAATACAAAACCAGCACCCATACTTTAGCCCTCCATACTAAAAATCAAGGCTTTTTTTCTAAAGTGCCCCTTTTTAGGAAATTATTTATCAAAATGCCTCTACTTTCAAACTATTTCCTATTATACCCCTCCCTGAAAACATATTCCCTGTATACCCTCATTTAGTCGACTAAATAAGGGTCTTAGTCAACTAAATGGGGGTTTAATTTTTTTTTTTGAAAACTGTCCACATTTAGTCAACTAAATCCTCCTAGGATTTAGTCGACTAAATGTCGACAGTTCAAAATTTTTTTCCAGTCCCGACATTTAGTCGACTAAATCCCAGGATTTAGTTGACTAAATGTCAACATTTCAAATTTTTTTTCAATGAGTCCGACAATTTGTTTCTAAATAGTAGGATCTGATTAACTAATTATAATATTATTTAATTTATAATAATTCTAATTTTATTTTGCCACCAATATTATAAATTAAATAATATTAGAATTAGTTAGTTAGATCCTACTATTTAGGAATAAATTAATTCAAATCCTATATTGTAATTTATTTTCACATCATTTTTGTGCATAATTAAAAATTGGGGGAAAAACATTAATACAGTAGTGTATTATTTTATATTTTTGTAGCCATGTGAGCGCATAATTATTTGAAAAGCAACATTGGCTGATTAAATCAACTTGGTTGAAGAATTTTATACCATAAATATTCTAATATGCAAACTTAACTCTACGAAGTTAATTTGGGGTCATTTGTTGACTTTTTATCTGCTAAATATTAAATTAAAGCATTGATTGAAATTTAATTAAAAAAACAAGATGTAGTATATTAAATTATTTTTTTTTGAGCGTGTTCACATGAAAATGAGATTGTTAAGCAAAGTATATGAAATCCTATAATCTCTAATATATTTTATTCATCTCCTTAATGAACAATAATAGAAGTAAAAATAATGATAATCATGAAATTACGAAGATAATGATATGATCCAACTTATTCCTAAATAATAGGATTTGAATTAATTTGTTCCTTAATAGTAGGATCTAACTAACTAATTCTAATATTATATAATTTATAATATTGGGGGCAAAATAAAATTAAAATTATTATAAATTAAATAATATTAGAATTAGTTAGTCAAATCCTACTATTTAGGAACAAAATGACGGGCTCATTGGAAAAAAATTTGAACTGTCGACACTTAGTCGAGTAAATCACAGGATTTAGTCGACTAAATGTCGACAGTTCTTAAAAAAAAAAAATTAAACCCTCATTTAATCGACTAAGGCCCTTATTTAGTTGACTAAATGGGGGTAGATAGGGAATATATTTCCAGGGAGGGACATAATAGGAAATAGTTTGAAAGTGGGGGCATCTTGATAAATAATTTCTAAAAAGTGGACACTTTGGGGAAAAAAAAAACCAAAAACCAAGGTCCATTATTCCTTACTTCTTCGGCCCAGCAAGAGTTTCATTATGCAAACCCCACGTGCAGCCCAAAAGTGCCTCTCTCTCACAAAATAAATGCTCAGTCACGCAAGGAAGGACCAGAGAGCATTAACCGAAAACACACATCAGCAAATCAACGTTGCAGCGCCGAAAAATCCAGCAGCAGCGCAAGAATAGGGATGCAGACCAGAACATCATACTTTTCAGATCCTTCTCCATCCTACTCGAGCCCAACGTCGGACACCCACCATTTCTGCTCTTCTCGGACCAGACTTTGGGTCCTTATATAACTGATGCTTCTTCATTTCTGTTCATTATTCACCCAAGCAATTGAGTTTAGAACAAACAGAGAGAGAGGGAGAGAAAGAGAGAGAGAGAGGGAGAGTGAGTGAAAGGCAAACCGAGGCCTTACTTGCTCTGTTCCAGCTTCGCGAAACAGAGGAAGAGAGCAGCAGTTCATGTCCGACGTCGACAGAAGCGTATTGTACATTGTACTTTAGTAGGGCTTCTGTTTGTGTTTGTTTGTGAGTATGAGTGGATTAACGTATGTTGCCACACTCTAGGGCTCATGATGCATATACTCTAGCATGTTTTGAAAATTTTAAATTCCACTTAAATCTCATTATCTGGGTAACTTTGATCAATGATAAATATATAGTTATTTAGTTAATTAAATGGTGGTTGTTTCAGTCTAGAGATTTGAACTAGGTAGGTCAGATAGGAATTGCTAGTTACAGTGCTAAGCAGGAGAAAAGTGATTCGAGAGTTTAAGTTGAAGAAGCTCAAACTATATAGATGAGTTGAGGCTCATGGCTATAAGACCCAGTGGGGTAGTGTCCCGAGGTCATAAGACCAATATGCCTAGCATTGTGTAGGTTGCCTAATAAGGTGACTTCAAACTAGTATGTCCAGAGAATGTTTTGAGGTTGACAGAATGTTCAAACTGTACCATGTGGTAATTGAGATGCCTATGACCTGAGGTGATTTCCTAAGCAGTAAGGCTAGGATTTCTGGCGCTGTGGTAAAAGAATGAGCTGAAGGGCAAAATGTAATAAGCCAAAAGGCAGATTATTACTGGCAGCAAAGCCTGTGTAACCAAGCGCTGGGAGAATGGATCAGTGGGTCATGTATGGTTGAATACTACCCCTCGGTACAAGACAGATGAGAATGTGATATGATGAAGATGTATACGTAGTAACCAAGCATAGGAAGAGATAGGTGGTATGCCTAGGATGATTCCTCAAGGTATGAACGTTCAAATTTCAAGGACAAAATTTATTGAATGAGGGGAAAATTGTAACATCCCAAATTTCTTGATTTTGGGAATTAAGGATTAATCATGGGAAATTTGGCCTTAAGGAATCTTAAAATTGTGAATTTTGAATTGAAAGGCATATTTTCCAAAAATTGAGGATTTTTAGTTTGAGATTAATTTTTGACCTACATATTTTTGGAAATGATAGCATACGCCCGAGTTCATCTGGGAAGGCCTCAGAAGCTTAGACTACTCTTTTAAAAGTAGTGCTTCTGTCTCTTTTGGTTTGTGTTAGATAATTGTATATTGCCAAGTTATGGCTCATAATGATTACTCTGATAAAATTTTAATTTTTTCATAAATTTTGAAGCACTAATAAATTAATTACCTGTCTAATATTAAGTTAATTTAGTTAATTAAATTATGGTTGTTTCATTAGTACAGAAAACATATAAAATACTCTTATAGTAACATTTATAAAGGAACCAAATAAGGAGGATAGACAGAAAGAACTAGTCTCATCTGTTTTGATAATTATAATTTAACTATATTTTATTAACTTTGTCTTACAATTTAATCCCTTTTGTCGTTATCCTATTTAATATTCACTTTAGCCATCATTATAAAAGTTACACTGTAATAAATGAGAAACAAAATGTATACTTTGGTTTATAAATAAGAAAAAAAAAATCTTGTGTCAACTTTATAAACAGGACGAGGAGTAAAGTTTTTAGTGTTTTTCCCTTAAAAAAAATCATAATGATTTGAATTAGCAATTCGTTGGTTTCGTGAATAAGACAAAGATAAAATGGCAAAACGTTATCAAGACGAAGAAGCGTGCCTGGAAAGAAAGAAACCCACATGCAAAGAGGCAAATCAGTATGTGTCCAGGTTCAACGTACCTAATACCATAGCCTCATGATCCGTATCAACAATCCAATGCTATGTTCATGGTTTCCTTCCTCAGAGCGGCGCATGGGAGAAGTGAAGAAAATTAAAGAAACTAGCTTGCGAATTCAAGCTGAGAATTAACTGCACTTAGTCGATCTGGGTCTAAGATCAAATGTAACTGCTAACTAGAATGACTTGAGTAATATGAGCTGAACAACATTCTCTTATTGAATGAACTGAATTATACATTACAGATGCCTTCTGTGTTTATAAAACTAGACACTAACAACCATATCAACATTGGCTCAATATACTTGGCCTAGTTACACAATCCATATGAATGCATACCATACAATCCAGAACATTATTCTTACATTAATCTCAACACTCCCTTTAAATTGGGGGCTAAATAAATCTATAGCTTCTAATTTGTTAAGCATCATATTGAGGGAGTTAGGAATTACAATTGGGAGACAAAAATTATAGAACAGAACCCAAATATTCATAAAAATATATTTCAACCTTATGAGGCAAAAGATAATTTCATAAAAATTTGGGTTCTTTTTTATAATTTTAGGGGACCCACCCCTAACCCCATAATTCCGCTCCTGCATCATATACAGAGGCGGACCCAAAAATTTTACTGACGGAGGGTGAAAATAAAAAATGTTACATTATAAATAAAAGTAGGGTTAAAATGCAAAAATACATATAAGCTTTTTTTCCAGGAGCAAAAGTACACATAAGTTTTTTTTTTGAGTAAAAATACACATGTGGTTACTATTTTGGAGCAAAAGTACACATATTTATGTGTCATTTGATGCCACTTAGTGGCGTTAGTTTGACTGACGCCACTTGGCGTCAATCAAACAAAAAAGCAGGGCGTTAGATCTGACGCCCTGCTTTTATTATAAAAAAATAAAATAAAATTTGAAAGGGAGACATGTCTGGCCTTTTAAAAAAATAAAAATAAAAAATTTAAAACTAATGTTGCAATTGCAGCGTGAAAGGAGGGGCGCAGAGCACGCCCCCCTTTAATTAAAATAAAAAAATTATAATAAGTAAAATATATATAATTACAAGTAAAATTCAATATAATTATATATATAATCAAAAGATTTATAAATAAATACAATTCTCATATAATAATAATCATAAAATGAAAATTCATAAAATATATATATAATAAGTAAAATTCAATATAATTATATATATATATATATATATAGAATTATTTTTTTTATTTAATTTTCCCATCATACTTTGGTGTTTTTCTCTAATGTACTACTTAATAATGTACAATATATTTGACATAATATTTTTTATTAATTAACTAATTATAAGCCTAACATGTTTCTTTATTTTTATTTAGCTAATAAAAAAAATGTACATTATTAGGCTAAAAAAATTGTTGTTTTTTTTTATTTAGCTAAATAATCAGTGGAAGCATAACAGATTCAAATGTCAAGGCAAACCAAGCAAGTAATTAATAACATTAGAGCCACTTGTGTTTTTTTATTTTATTTTTTTTTGGTGCACACATCTTTTTATTTCATACACTTTCCTCACAATTAAGCAAATTAATCAGTATGCCCAAAAAACAAATTCCAGTAATCCTGTTCTTTTTTCGGTAAACTATTTCTGGCAAAATTTGAAAGAAATTATTAAATTAGCTTCCTCCTAGTCCAATATAAAAGTAGAGTAAACTTAGCTAAATAAAATTAAAGAAATATGTTAGGCTTATAATTAGTTAATTACTAAAAAGATTGTGTAAAATATATTGTACATTATTAAGTAGTACATTAGAGAAAAACACCAAAAATTTCTTTCAAATTAACTATTTAGCTAATTTTACTCTACTTTTATATTGGACTTTGATTATATATATAATTATATTGAATTTTACTTATTATTATATATATTTTACTTATTATATATATATTTTATTTTAAATAAAGGGAGGGGCGTGCCCCTCCTTTCACATTGCAATTATAACATCAGTTTTAAATTTTTTATTTTTATTTTTATTTTTTTAAAAAAAGGCTAGACACGCCCCCATTTCAAATTTTAATTTTTTTTTATAATAAAAGCAGGGCGTCAGATCTGACGCCTTGCTTTTATGTTTGACTGACGCCAAGTGGCCTCAGTGATTCTGACACCACTAGTGGCGTCAGAATGATTGACGCCACTAAGTGGTGTCAGTACTTCTGACGCCACTTTGTCAGTGGTGTCAGATGAGGCGTCGTGTTAAGTAACGACACCAACTATATAAATTGGTAGTATGTTTGCACAATGCCTCATTTTGGTTTTTTTTTTATTCTTCTTATGTTGGTCAATTTCCCAACAACTAGTAGTACTAGGTTATTATACACGTGGCAACACCCCAACAAAAAGTTAATGCTGAGAACACTTTGGTGTTTTTTCTTCTCACGCATTTCTTATTATATAAACGCCAGAAACAAAAGAACTCTAGAGAGGCGTAATAGATTTTTCCTTCGATAACTTAATTCGCTCTCTATCGTCCCTGCCATGGCTTCCGAGGCTCATCATCACCTGGACCAAATCCTAAAAAGTTTGGATCAGCTCTCCACCGTTCAACAACGAGTGATTCTTCTACTCACTGAGATAAGGGATGCCCTCTGAACTCCTGGCTCACATTCAGGGAAGCTGAACAAGTCTGGCTCCCTCGAAGATGAACAGGCGGCCCATCTCCCTGTGACGGCTCCGCTGAAGGCCCTGTGGTCAGCTGCTGAAGAAATGGCCCCTCTGACAGCTCAGCTAAAGGCCCGGGGGTCAGCGAAGGTGATAGTTGTGAACCAAGAGACGTTGCTGGAAAAGGCCAAGAAAGCTATGCAAGAGGAGGGTTGAGGATGTCGTGAAGGAGGCTGGGGGTGTGGCAGAAGGGCAAACAGGGTGGATAGCTAGTCAGCGAGCTTGACCTCGCTAAAAAAGCTTTGGATTTGCAGCAAAAGGAGACAGATGCCGCGGCTTCTGAAGTGGCTGCTCGTGAATTGGCACTAGCGGAGGCGCGCAGCTGTGCATAGGGGTTGCAAGCATCTATCCTGCATTCCGTTTCATTTTTTGTTTTCATTTTATAGGACCTTTTTTTATTTCCATTTTCTAGCTTTCCCGTGCATTTTCTTTGCTCTTAGTCGACTGTGTCCATTTCTTGATGATTGGATACTGAAGATGGAATATCACCTAGGAAGTGAATAGGTGATTTAAAAATCTAACTGCTTAATCAAAATTTTCACAAATTAATGAACTAACTGAGCAAGAGTTTAAAGGAGAATGAACATGAGAGAATTTATCCTGGTTCGGTCTATCCTGACCTACGTCCAGTCCCCAAGAACATCTTGGGATTTTTCACTAACTTCATAATACAATTACACAACTCCCCCTTACTACTTGTAATTGTACACCCTTACTTAAGGTTCCACAACCTTAAGATTTTACAAACGAATGAAAATTGAATGTTTAAGTAACTTCTCACGAGTTGAATAATAAGTGATCACTGAAGTACAAGTTGAGAGTAATGAAACTGATAAGATAATAACTCAGAGTAAATGCGCAGAGTTTCAGTAGGTGGCAATATTGAATGCTTGGGCTTTTATATCCTTCGCCATTAATTCCGTTGGGAGAAACTGGAAGGTGATCGTTGTCACTTGTTTAAATTTCTGTTAGACTCAAGTTCCTCGTTAATCAGAATGGACCGTTGAATCTTCAGCTTCTTACATTTAATGTATTGTGCCGTTGGTTGTACTTGAAAGCTGGAATAAGAATGTCTCGAAGAATGTCTTTGTTCTGCTGCAGCGTTAATTCCATATGTTGCTATGTTTTTCTGCTCTGCAATAAATGCCTGACGCTGTGACGTGAGCATTCGCTTTATGTTGCTTTTCATTTATTACTTCGTTTTGAACCCTGAAATCACTAGCAAACATATTAAAGATGTTTTACAAATGATTATTTATCAATCTGGCAAGTATCTGCTTAAGTTCAAAACGTTTGGAGAGTTCCAAAAATGATTCACGTTTTTTTTTCGTATAAGAACTCTAGTTCTTATCACAAGAACTCTAGTTCTGTATACTGGCCGAGATAGGTTTTAAAAGAACTCGAGTTCTTGAAGATGAACTCTAGTTTAGAACTCTAGTTCTACATGCAAGAACTCTAGTTCTTGTGCTTTCCAAAAAGGTTCAATTGTTTTTCCTCGTGAAGAACTCTAGTTCTTGAATGAGAACTATAGTTCTTGATAAAGAACTCTAGTTCTTGTATTTTCAAAGAAACTTCGCTGATTTATAAAATGAAGAACTCTAGTTCTTGTTCAAGAACTCTAGTCATAAACTCTAGTTCTTGTTCAAGAACTCTAGTTCTTATATTCTAGACAAAACACAATTTTGTGAACTTGAGTTCTCATTCCAAAAACTCTAGTTCTTGAATGAAGAACTCTAGTTTTAAATTCCCTTCTTTTGTTTGAAGAATTTCAGTGAGACATAATTCGCAAACTTGAGTTCTTATGTCAAGAACTCTAGTTCTTGACCAAACAACTCTAGTTCTCAAACAAGAACTCTAGTTCACCACTTAAGAACTCTAGTTCTCATAGTTTGAAAAATTTTGTATGATGCAAAGGTCGAGAACTCGAATTCTACTCCTAAGAACTCGAGTTCTCAACTTGCCTGGGTGAGAACTCTCTTATCAGAAGACGCAAACTCGAGTTCTACTTCCAAGAACTCGAGTTCTCAATTCGACAGATTGAGAACTTTCTTATCAGAGGCCGCAAACTCGAGTTCTATGACCAGGAACTCGAGTTCTTACTGCTCAACTTTTCTAAAACCTGAGTTTTAATGCCCAGAACTCTAGTTTTAAAAACCAGAACTCTAGTTCTTGTTAAACCAACAACTAACAAGTGTTTTTATCATCAAAACTTAAGTTGAGAACTAACAGATACATTCTCCATTGTCTTTTGATTTTTGTTGATTTTGAGGAGAAGTGATGTTAGCGTTAATTATCTGGTGAATGTGGCCCAAAATGTTAATTAACACTAACATCACTTCTCCTTAAAATCAACAAAAATCAAAAGACCTAAAGAGGTTCAAAACGAGTATTTATGCCAAAAGAAACTACCAAAAATTGAAACTTGATGAGAAAAAGGAATGCTAGTTTAAGGAGCCAAAAGTCTAAAAACCATTTAAAACCACTTGAATGAAGTAAAAAGCACGAGAGCCTGAGGCAACAACACTACTAGTACAAGCCCCTCCAAAAAAATAAAACCATAAACAATCCGAACTAGTTTACCTTAACTTCTTCTTCCTTTCTCTGCCACCAAAATATTCTTAACAAGAAAAGAAAGGACTTCATCTGCCTACAATATCCTCTATATTTATCTCCTTCATTTAAGTACCCTTCAATTTCAAAGTCTCTCACAATGGCAACATTTATCAAAAGAATGGCTATTGGTTATGCTTTTCTTGCTCTTTTCCTTTCTTCAGGTATATATCCTTTTGTTCTGTTTTCCTCTACATACAAATATTTTTCTTGTTTCTAGTTTTTACTCTTTAACCTTTTTCTTACTTTGTTTTGGACAAAAAGAAGGAATTTGATACTATGGTATGATGTGTATGTATGTCTTTGTGGAATCATATTAAGTAGTAGTAGCAATAACTGATTTGAACATTGTTGGTTCAATCACAGATACAACATTCTTACTTAGAGTGGATTCCTTTGGGGTTAACTATGGCCAAGTGGCTGATAACTTGCCACCACCAGAAAAAGTGGTGGAACTCTTGACGTCCTTAAAGCTCACAAAAGAAAGAATCTATGACACATTTATAATACTTACCGCTCAAGTTAACCATCTAAACTTCAACTAAACTCACTATTTTTTCAACTTTTTTTTGCTCTCTCTCTCTCTCCCTCTCTCCCCTGAATCTCAAGTTTTATTTTTGGTTTTACGTTTTTATTCTTTTAAGAATATATGTTGCAGGAATCTTTTCAAACAAAGCAATCTAGCATGCTTACTTCATTAGACAAGATATTTTCTTTGCAAAATGCCATGTTTCTGGAATCACGAGTGATCAAAGCTTTTACTGTTTATTTTGTGTCTATCTTCATCATCTATATGTTGACCAGTACGAAACAGACGCACGGTACAAAGCCCTGGCTGTATATTGGTAAGAAGGAGAGAGTGTACTTTAAATTTTTGTTGTTGTTGTTGTTGTTTGGGGGTTTTTTTTTTAAATATTGAGTTGAAATATTTTGGAATTTTTATAGGAATGGTTAATAATAATAATAATGGCGTGGGATTTTTTTTTTTGTGATTGTTGGGCAGGACTTTGTGTTGTGTTCTTGGTGGAAATAAGCATTATTCGTTTTAGTAGTGGTGATGACTTGGAACGACAGGCTTGGGTTATTACTTTGATCAGAACAGTTTTCACTGTCTTTTGATTTTTGTTGATTTTAAGGAGAAGTGATGTTAGTGTTAATTAACGTTTTGGGCCACATTCACCAAATAATTAACGCTAACATCACTTCTCCTTAAAATCAACAAAAATCAAAAGACAATGGAGAATGTATCCGATCATCAAGAAATGGACATAGCCGACTAAGTGCAAAGAAAATGCACGGGAAAGCTAGAAAGTGCAAAGAAAAAAAAGGTCCTGCAAAATGAAAACAAAAAACTGAACGGAATGCAGCATAGATGCTATGCAACCCTTATACATGGCTGCGCACCTCCGCCAACGCCAATTCACGAGCAGCCACCTCAGAAGCCGCGACATCTTTCTCCTTTTGTTGCAAATCCAGAGCTTTTTTAGCAAGGTCAAGCTCGTTGACAGCAAATCCAGCCTCATCTGCCCTTCTGCCACACCCCAGCCTCCTTCACGACATCCTCAACCCTCCTCTTGTCCTCTTGCACAGCTTTCTTGGCCTCTTCCAGCAACGTCTCTTGGTTCGTAGTTGTCACCTTCGCTGACCCCCGGGCCTTCAGCTGAGCCGTCAGAGGGGCCGTCTCTTCAGCAGCTGACCACAGGGCCTTCAGTGGAGCCGTCAGAAGGAGATGGGCTACCTGTTCATCTTCGAGGGAGCGAGACTTGTTCAGCTTCCCTGAAGGCGAGCCAGGAGCTCGGAGGGCTCCCCTTATCTCAGTGAGTAGAAGAATCACTCGTTGCTGGCCGGTAGAGAGTCGATCCAAACTTTTTAGGATTTGATCTAGGTGATGATGAGCCTCGAAAGCCATGGCAGGGATGATAGAGAGCGAATTAAGTTCTCGAAGGAAAAATCTGTTGTGCCTTTCCAAAGTTCTTTTGTTTCTGGCGTTTATATAATAAGAAATGCGTGAGAGGAAAAAACACCAAAGTGTTCTCAGCATTGACTTTTTGTTAGGGTGTTGCCACATACACAGTAACCTAGTACTAATAATTGTTGGGAAATTGACCAATATAAGAAGAATTTTAAAAAAAATTACCAAAATGAGGCACTAAGCAAACATATTACCAATCCAATGCAGTTGGTGGCGTCACCTGACACGACGCCACTTGTGGTGTCGTGTCATCTGACACCACTAACAAAGTAGCGTCAGAAGTACTAACGCGACTAAGTGGCTTCAGTCATTCTGACGCCACGCATCAGTCAAACATAAAAGTATGGCGTCAGATCTGACACCCAGCTTTTATTGTAAAAAAATAAAATAAAATTTGAAATAGGGGTGTGTCTGGCCTTTTTTTAAAAAAAAAAACTGACACTGCAATTGCAGCGTGAAAGGAGGGGCGCAAAGCACGCCCCTCCCTTTAATTAAAATAAAAAAAATTATAATAAGTAAGATTCAATCAAAGTCCAATATAAAAGTAGAGTAAAATTAGCTAAATAGTTAATTTGAAAGAAATTTTTGGTGTTTTTCTTTAATGTAGTACTTAATAATGTACAATATATTTTACACAATCTTTTTATTAATTAACTAATTATAAGCCTAACATGTTTCTTTAATTTTATTTAGCTAATTTTACTCTACTTTTATATTGGACTAAAAGGAAGCTAATTTAATAATTTCTTTCAAATTTTTCCAGAAATAGTTTACTGAAAATAGAACTGGAATTTTTTTTTGGGCATTCTGATTAATTTGCTTAATTGTGAGGAAAGTGTATGAAATAAGAGGATGTGGGCACCAAAAATAATAATAATAATAATAAAACACAAGTGGATCTAATGTTATTAATTACTTGCTTGGTATGCCTTGACATTTGAATCTATTACCCTTCCACTGGTTATTTAGCTAAATAAAAAAAACACCAATTTTTTTAGCCTAATAATGTACAATTTTTTTATTAGCTAAATAAAATTAAAGAAACATGTTAGGCTTATAATTAGTTAATTAATAAAAAGATTTTGTCAAATATATTGTACATTATTAAGTAGTACATTAGAGAAAACTACCAAAGTATGATGGGAAAATTAAATAAAAAACAATAATTCAATATATATATAATTATATTGAATTTTACTTATTATATATATATATATATATATATATATATATATATATATATATATTATATGAATTTTCATTTTATGATTATTATTATATGATATTGAATTGTATTTATTTATAAATCTTTTGATTATATATATAATTATATTGAATTTTACTTATTATTATATATATTGTACTTATTATATTTTTCTTATTTTAATTAAAGGGAGGGGCATGCTTTGCGCCCCTACTTTCACGCTACAATTGCAGTGTCAGTTTGAAATATTTTATTTTATTTTATTTTTATTTTTTTAAAGGCCAAACACGCTTCCCTTTCAAATTTAAATGTTTTTTAATAATAAAAGCAGGGTGTCAGATCTGATGCCCTGCTTTTATGTTTGACTGAGCCACTTAGTGGCGTTAATACTTCTGACGCCACTTTGCCAGTGGGGTTAGATGACACGTGAAACAACCAGCTTTTAATTAACTAAATTAGTCACATAATTTATCAGAGTTGTCGCTTAATACGAGTTAGACAGTAAATAAAATTTTTGCGGAATTTAAAATTTCAAAATATACCAAAGTATGCATGATAAGCCCTAATGTGTGACAATATACATTTAACAATTAATACACAAAAACAAACAGAAGCCCTACTTGATTATAGTATACTATGCTTCTGTCAGCTTCCCAAACAGACTTGAACCTGACTGGTCACCTAGGAAAAATTTTGTAACCATCAATCCAGCTCATTATGAATCAATATGTGTTAGTGAGGTGCCAAGTGAAATACACAGTTCAATAATACAACAGTTCAATCCAGATTAAAACAATTGATCAACATCCTCTCTGTATAAAATCACATTATTATTAAATAACATAATGGATGTCTCAAATCTTTTAAATTTAATTCACAGAATCTCTCTCTTTCAATCCAACCGAACCGCCTTATTTCCCCCCGACTAGACCCATGAGCTAAGTTACACCCATGTTACTGGTTACTCCAAAAGCTCACTGGTCAAGTGATGAGGACCAACCAAAATCCTCAGAGCACCTGCCTCAGACCATGGGTCTTTTCCTCACTTTATCCCTGTGTGGCGCCGTAAGCCCATCACTTTAGTGGGCAAGTCCCATAACTCTGGTGGGATAATCAAAAGCCAACCATGATGCATCTATGGAGGCATCACCACGTGGTGTAAATAACATTTCCATTTTCTCTGAAATCTTCCCATCCCAACATTATAATAATTCAATAGGGAATTTCCAAACATTCACAATTGTTATGTCATCATATCTCAGTTCCCATAATTATCATCATATTTCAATGCATATAATTTCAACTACTAAAATTTCACATGGCATACTGTACTTTAAAACATTCATAATCATTTCAAGAAATATACTCAGAGGCAGCATATTAATAACATAATAAGTGGAAAGTGGTTACCTTTCACCAGAGCTAACTACTTTCACACTGCTCTCAAACCAGGGCTCAAATACACTCCACAATTTAATCTATACAAATCAATTTTCTAACAATTAATAACATCGTTAAAAGTTCCACATATTAAGAATTATGACTGATAATAAAAAAATATACTAATTTGAGTAATAACCCCTTCATTATTTATTTCCTTATTCCTAATAATTATGACACATTATAATCATTATTATATTCTATTATTTTGTTAACTTGAATTCCCCAAACCATTAGATTGACACCTTATTAAATAGACACTATCTACCATGTGATTTTAACATTTCTCATGGTTTCCTAATATATGGTATTGATTCCCTTTTATAACCGATAACATTATTATTTATTTTCCCTTTAATAAATAATAATCTTATCCATTTCATTATTAATTATTTCTTCTCATAATATTATTTTTATTACACTTTGATAAATAATAATATATTCATTATTATTATTTATCCCAATTATTATTTATCCTATTTATTATTTATTAATACTATATAAAAATTTCCTTTGATCTATTTCCTATTTTATAATTACTACCTTTTATTTATTTTCTTTATTTTGTAAAAGATATTATAAGTTAGATATTATAGGAATTAGTTAGGTTATATCCTATTAGGCTATTATATAGGAATAAGTTGAACCATAACCTATTTTGTTGATTTCCTGATTATAAAATAACTTCCATTATATATATACACACTCTTCATCTATTTTCCATCATTTTGTATATATATATATGCAGCTAGGTAAAATAACCATTTGATATATATATATATATATATATATATATATATATATATATATATATAGATAATCCTAATAGTTGCTCAAAGCAAGCTGCTTAGATGACTCACGCAAGGCATGCCGTAAGTATTTAATTCAACTACCTTCTTCACTTTATATTTATAACAATTTTCTTAACTTTTCTCCCTATCTATACTTTAACAGATGCAGTCCCCTCTTTCAACGTTGACCATGCATGCTGATGAAATAAATAAATAAATATATATATATATATAACTATTTTTGAATTGATCTCTGTTTTCTCCGAGTACACCCAGCGTACTATCTCTGTATATATACATATATGTTTTTCTTGTCCCTACCAACAGTAAGTTTGTCTTCCTCCCATGTATATATATAAACTCTCACCCAGAAATAAGGAGCTAATAGTTTCGGTTTGCATTCCTAGACTAAGCACGATGACAGCAAAAAAATAAGAAAACACTCACAGCCCTCTAAAAGCATCATTCATCGGTTTACATGTATTAGTGCATTCGAGTTGCTTTCGTGTAGATATATGTACATACGGTCAACAAGAGAATGACAGTAAAAACTTCAGTAACATGACAGAAAAATTTCAGCACCTCATGTCAGTTAGCTATCTCATTCTACCTCCTTCCACGCATGCATCCATTCAGTTTAACATCTTATTTCATTTGAAACCCGAAAGCTACTCATGTGCTCTTATGACAGCAAGAGAAAGAAAGAATAATCAATGCAAGACGCTACAAGACTCAGAGACTAAACCACTGTTTCCTTAATCATTTAAGCACCCCCACAACAACTTAACCGAACACAAAGACCCCCTGTTTTTAACCATACAAAACAGAGCCTCCAAAGCATGCAGAAACGAGGCTGAAACTAAGGTAAGAGATTCTATCATCTTCAAAGTCTAGAGGCACTGACGACAGATCCGATAGCAAAGAACCCACGACGCCACCGACAATAAAACGCAATGGAAGGATCACCCTCTGTCTCTCTCTCTTCTTCTCTTAAGCTCACTCTCGTCCTCTCACTCTCAACTCTTCTCAGTTTCTGGTTTTTGCCGATAGAGAACTAGAAGGCTGAAGAAAACACTATATATATATATATATATATATATATATAGAAGTGGAAGAAGTTTCTCGGCGGGCAAAAACCAGGGGAAGAAACGGTGAACCAGATGAAAAAGGCGACACTGGGCTTGAGGAAGATGATTTTTCGCGTGACTTCCGCTGCCTGTAGATTTGCTTCTGCGTTTTTGATTGGGCTTGCGTGTTCAGTTGGTTTCCTGGTTCTGAGGTTTTCGGTTTGGGGTGAACTGAAGGAGGATAAAGGAGAATGAATGAAGCAGAAGCATATATATTACTCCCTCTAGTACTTATTAGACACCAACTATCAAGTGTTTTTGATTCTTTTTATAAGGCACTTGTAGGTTTTCAAGGTGCAATTAATGTATTTTTTTATGTCTATCCATATTTAATAAGGGTAGTGGGAGAGAGTAATATATTTGAGTTTAGAGTAATTAGTAGGGGTAATATTGGAAACCACTTAAATTTTATAACAACTTTAATACTTTTAACTAACTTTATTAGTTTGTGAGAATTGGTAGTTGTTGCCTTATAAAAAGGGCCAAGGAGTAGATACAGCTTTTGGTTAACAGAGAAAGTCCAACGGTTTTTGACGACGTGAGGCTCGAGAAAAACGCAGACTGATCTTAGGTATGGAAAGTTCGGATTTTTCGCTGCTAAGGGATCTGTTTTTCTGATAGCGTGTGGCAGCGGAGATCTTGTTCTGCTGATTTGTTTCTGCGCTTGCATGGTCTGTCAAGGCAGAGAAGAATGGTATGGAAATATATGGGTTGGGTTTTCTGTTGTTGTTCACTGTACAAGGCCGATAGAATGAAATGGAGAATAATGATGATGGGCTGATGTTTGCGTTGGATCGATTAATAAGTGTGTGTGGGAGCTGAAATAAGAAGAATGATTTGGATAAAATATGCTGCACGTGTTCGGCCGAAATGGAATGATATAGAGAATGTATCAGTTTTCATGTCTTGGGCTGGATGAAAGTAATTAGATGGCAGAAGTGGATGTGTGATATTGGGCCAACGAAAACAATAGAGAATTGCAATTGAAATATGGCCCAAAAGGACAGTACTACTTATAGTACAGTGGTATTAGGATTCATTTCCTCCCTTAGGTCCTAGGTTCGATCCCCCTCTCCTCACCTTATATCAAAAAAAAAAAAAAAAAAAAGGCCCAAAAGGAATTGCAATATGTGAGTGGAATAATTTATAGACTGAAATTTTTATTTTTTATTTTTTATGTATTTATTTTATTTATCATCCATTTATCTTTATTCTATTTTGTTTTGTTTTATTTTTCTTTAATTCCCAAAAATTCAAAACTTTGGGATGTTACAACACGACGCCACAGGTGACGCCACCAATTGCATTAGATTGGTAATATGTTTGCACAATGCCTCATTTTGTTTTTTGTTTTTAAATTCTTCTTATATTGGTCAATTTCCCTATATATATATATATACTAGGCAGGACCAAATGGGCAGGGCGGCATACCCTGCCCGCAAAAATGCCCAACCCGATTATGCCAATTTTTTTTGGGCTTCTTTTTTTTTGGGTTGGGTAGGGTTGTTTTTTGTTGGACTGAGCCAGACGCATTGGACTCCTGGGCATCATGCACAGCCCTAATCACTTTATCTAAAAGCTTTTCTTGAACAAAATGAAATTATATCTCAATGTGTTTTGTTCTTTAATGGAAAATTGGATTATAAGTTATGTACAAAGCATCTTTATTTTCACAATACACATTAACTAGGGTTAAATGTTCATAACCAATTTCTTTGAGTGGTCTAACTACCCACCAACTTCTGCTACTGTAGAACCCAGCACCTGGCACTCCACTTCAGCTGAAGACTTTGAAACAATGTGTTGGTTTTTTGTCTTCCAAACTACAAGGGAATCACTAAGCTTTATAAGATACCTTATAACTGATCTACTTGTCATTTCACACGCTTCCCAGCTAGCATCACAGAAGCAGTCTAACATAGTGGTGCCTTCTCGATTGATAAACACTTCTACCCTAAGGCTATCCTTTGGGTACCTCAACACGTGCAAAGCCGTTGTCATGCGACACTTTATAGGCTGGTGCTTAAACTAACTTAAGACTTGTACAGATAAGCAAATACAAGGTTTTGTAGCATTCAAATAGATACCCACTAGTCTTCGATATCTTTCTGGATCATTAAATAAATCTTTCTTCGTGTGCTTCCCTTCTTCATACGCTAACAATTTGAGTGTAGCAGCCATAGGCATTGATAGTGGTTTACAACCACTTATGCCCGTTTCTACAAACAAATCGAAAATATATTTTCATTGTGAAAGCATTATTCTTTTTGCTGATCTAGCTACTTTTATAACAACGAAATATCTCATTATTCTCAAATCCTTTATTTATGGTGTAAATTCTTGAAGATCCGCAAACTCAGGTTGTAGTTTCTTGAACCTCTGAGCGTTTATGGTGTTTGGATCTCATGTTGACAACCTGCTTATTGGACTGTCTCTTGCTTTTGGGTAGTGTCTTGAAGATCCAAGCGTTTTTGGTGTCTGGATCTTGTGTTGACAGCCCGCTTATTGGGCCATCTCTTGCTTTTGGGCCTCTAAAGTTTAAGCTTGAGACATTTATTTGGACTCGTGACATGGCGCTATGATGCCATGATAACTAAAATAACTTGAGTCATATGAGCTGAAAAATATTCTCTTATTGAATCAATTGAACTGTACATTACAACTGAGTTCTGTATTTATATAGACTAGACACTAACAATAACACCAACATTGACCCAATATATTCGGCCCAATTATACAATCCTAAGGAATACAAACCAAACAATCCTGAACATTATTCTTACACTAATCTCATCAATAACACCAGCAACATAAGACTGAACCATGATCCTGTTATGGCTCTAAGCCTAGGACGCCACAAGGACACTGGTCTCTCTAAAAAGAAAAAAGAAATTGCACTCACTTTCCCTCACATTATTTGCTCAATCCATACAGAAGCCAAAGGGTAATGCTGTGATATATATAACTAGGGCAGCCTGTAATGAGAAATTTGTATGTTATCCACGTTCAGTTTTTGGTAATTGCCATCCTTTCTCTTCACAAGAAACTTTCCAAAATTATAGGGCTTATATTTTGCAGGGTTTTTTTCATTAATCAGCTCCTTCATAGGCTCAATCATGGTGCTATGTGCAGGGCTGAAGAAGAAGGGAATTGAAAACCTCTCCTTCTCACTGTTCACAACCACCCTATGCTCTCCACCCTCATACTCATCATTGCTCCAAACCTACACACACAACAATCCTTCACATCAGAAAACAAAATAATAATTAAACGCAACTGTACACTAACATGATTATAAGTACAAGGTGTGCATGTACCTGAACGACATCACCGATGTTGATGATAAAAGCTTGTGGGGTGGGTTTCACTCTGATCCATTGTTTATCTGATTTGCGTCTCACTTCGAGTCCTTCAACTTCATCTACAGCAGCAAGAATCGTTAGGGCTGATGGATCCCTGTGAGGTCCAACTCCGAGAGCCAGGTCAGGCCAAGGACATGCCGGATAGTGATTGAATCGAAGAAAGCTCAAATGATCCTTCAGGTAATAGCCATGAAACCTCCTTGGTTCTAGCCCCAAGCTCAGAGCTATTAGCTCCAACAACTTAAATGATAGCTTCTCCATCTCCTCAATATACTCCAAAACTGTTCCTCTTCATTAAGTAACAGGATTCAGGAAAAAAAAAATTGTATATATCCCTCAACATCATCATCAATTTGCTAATACTACATTGAAATTACCTTAGGTCTGGAGGGTTTTGAGGGTAGCGATTAGTCCATTGAGTAATTCGATCATCGTCATCGTCGCCAGAGATAGGGATGAGGGTGGGTTCTTTAGCAAGAAAATCAAGACCCTCCTTCCAATCTCTGATATTTTTGGTATGCTCTGAATCGAAATAACCAGGCAAGCTTGTTTGGTCTCTGGCCACTTTCTTCTTCTCCTCCAAACTCTGAGAAAAAAACATTCTTGAAACGTCCTCGACTCTGTTTCTGAGATTCAGAGGAACCCCATGATTGATGACTTGGAAGAAGCCCCATTCCTTGCATGCTCTGCCCACCTCCTTCACGACGGCTTCAATTGCAGACGGGTCTGAAACGGGGGTGTCGTTTTCAAGGTGTTGGTGGATTGGAGAAAGGTCGATCACTGGAATTCCTTGAGGTTTGTCGATGATGGAGAGATTAGGCCTCTGTTCTGGGGCTTGAAGGAAATATGCGTCTACGTCTCCCATGGCGTCTTCTGCTTCAACTTGGGGTGGTCGTTGACGTTCTGTGTGGTTTCTACCTTACAATATTGTGATTAGTGACGAAATGAAATAGCTATATGGTTGATGGGTTTGCTTGGGTGGGTTATCTGTCCATGTAATGTCGTTTTTCTTATTCTGGACTATTGTCCGGACTTTAGCTCAAGTATCTATTGTGTGTGGCTGTCAGGAAATGAGGAATGACTTTGAGTGAAGGAAATTTGAGCATATATATTTATGTCATCAATGATTAAAAGAAAGAGAGAATTAGTGAAGGAATCCAAGAGGAGATGCATCGGGTTAGATCCATGTTTGGATTTGGGTTAAACCTTTGAAGCTCCGAGAGTTGAAAGCAATTGATGGCTTAATTATGTAATAGATTTGTATTAAAAAAATCTTTTTTAAAAAAAAATTATTAAGAGAGAAGTTAATTTTGAGTAATTTTGTATAGATGCTAATTGGAACTTTACCGTGTATAAATTTTTCTTCAAACTCTAATTTTGCTGTAGTGGGCATTTTAATCTGGAGTAGTTTAGGTTAGTTGATAAGTAAAATGACATGTTGGTTTTGATAATTATAAATACAAGTGTAGATAGGGAAATTTATACAGGAAAGATTAGAGAATTTACAATAAAACTAAGGTGATTTAGAAGAAAAATAAGTGACTTTACAATTAAAATAGTTGATTCATAAGAAAAACATGAGCGAATTTACAAATAGACTAAGGTGATTCATAAAAAAAAGATAAGATAATTTACAACTAAGTGTTTATTCAGATTATGTTTGAGACCTCAAAAGTTCTTATTTATTGAAATCGAAATAAAACTTATCTTATATACTTACCTTAAATATCATAAGTCACGTTTGAAAAATTGTTTTTTAAGGTTCCAATTACTATCTCAAACAAGTAACTCACATGAAAAATAAGGGAATATACAATTAAAATAGGACGACTCATAAGAAAGATAAGAGATTTATAAGTAGACTAAGGTGATTCACAAGAAAGATAAGGAAATTTACATTTACAATTAGGAGATTTGCAAGAAGGGAATGAGCCAAATTTGCCTGAACTGAGTTTTTTGGGGCCAACATTGTGACCCAAGTTAAGCTTATTTGGATAGTGCATAGAAGGAAGTGATGGATCAACTCCTTATCTTCTGATAAGTTGTTAATTGAGATAGTAAGCGACATTATCCTGTAAAGAGAGAACACAAGTTTGATTCTTGGGGAGCGCACTTATTGGAAGAGATGAAAACCTTTTGTGCTCCAAGCCTCAAAAGGGGAAACCCTTCATATTATTTAAGAAAAAAAAACTCCTTGTCTTGTGTTATGAGGTAATACAATGCATGATCCTTATAGTTTGTTCTAATTTAGGATTTGTTCTGTAAAGATTCAAACAATAGGTTTTGTTCTTCCAAGAGGCTAATCTTTCATACTAAGAAAGAGAAGCTAAAACCCTTAATATGTCTTAAACTAATTGATTTTTTCAAATTTATCTTTATTTAATAAGTACTCTCTCCTGTCTTTAATATAGAAATTAGTTAACATTTTTAGAAAGATTAAAGAAACTATATAAGTTAGTTAATCATAACATATGTTGTATATCAATTGATTATATATTAATTTATAAATCAAACAAATTAGTTTAATGCAAAAAAGATAAATATAAATACTTTAGAATAAATTATTTAGCTTTTTTAGTTTTTCTAAAAAATTTTTTGAAAAGTTTTATATTAAAGATAAGAGGCAGTATTGAATACTGTATGCTTCTTTACATATTTATTACTGTGTTTTCACCTTTATTTGCCATTCATATTTGACTCTTTAGAACCTATTAAGATTCCCTTTAACAAATGCAAAGATTGATTGGTTGCTGGGAAAAGCTAAACTATAGTTTAAAGGGGATTAGGTAGCTGGGGACTGTCCTGTCTGCTGTTTTTGGCTTCAGCCGGCTGCTTATATTTTCACTCTGATCCATTGTTGGCGGTATGCCTAAAACGTTATTATCATAGATGAGTCTTAATTTTTTTTTTTTAAATGGTGTGGTTTCTGTCAAAATTTGGCTGTTTATCTTGATTCTTGATGTTGATAAGGGCATGTAAGATACTATTTCTTACTTCAAGTGTGAACAATGTTCTTATTTGATCCTGATTCCCACACTAAGTAATTTCCTCTGGACACTCTGATGCTTTACCTCGGTTTGGGACAATGCTATGATTACTGTTTAGGAAGATTTGCTTATAATGAAGAATGATATATGTTTTGTAAAGAAAACAAACAAGAATTTGTGGCAATGTCACCGAAAATGTTATATTTCAAGAAGGGTAGGAGAGAGAGAGAATATGCGTTAAAGAATACAAAGGGTGCATAAGCATAATTACCCCCCTTTTCCCATCTATAATGCACTTCTAAAAATAAAAACAAAAATCCTTAAACTTCATTAACTTTGTTTTAAAATTCATCAATTTTCTTACTTTATACCTATTCCATATACATTATACATGATAACAACAAAGTCAATGCATAAATAAATAAAGGATAAAATTATACATTCATACATATATATATATATATATATATATATATATATATAGCCTTATAAATAGGAGCACAGGAATAGATAAGACATTTCTAACCATGTCTTTAAAACAATGTTGGGGTGTTCAACCCATTAACTTTGCCTAAAAATTAAAGAAAAAAATCTTGAAATTTACTCATATTTAATACTTCCTCATGTAACACCATCTCTAATTAACCCTAAACTTAACTGGATTTTCAAAACTTTCTTTAAAGATGACCTAAAGAATGAACTCAAATACATATCCATCAAGGTTATACCTTATACTAAATTCTCACTGAAGGTGCACAAGTTCAATGGAAGTTAAATAATGATCACCATAGGCCTTCGGCCATCCATTACGAAACGCCAAATCTTTTAATTGTGAAAGTCAGATTAATTCAAATGTAACATGATAAAATAAATAAAAATTCCTAATGTGGCGACAAAATGGGGGAAAAAAAAAACAAACAAATAACCAAAAGCTACTTGTAATTGTAGCCTCAAGTCTTATTAGGTACCTTCCTAGTCATGCCTTTCCTCGATTTTTCACTAAAAAATGTGAGAAGTAACAAGATGAGATTACTGTCTGAGTATTATAATCACTATCACTTTACCTACTGGTACCACTCATGGTGTGCCAGGTGGACCTAATAAACAAATATGACACACAAATAAAATCAGAGGGAGGGCTAGCCAATACAATAAGCAAGAGCATAGTAGTATCGATTTATTTTTCTCAAAAGATATTCATAATGCAATGATTTATATTTATCTTTCATTAACCCCAACTATCTTTATATTTATATCCTTCGAAGACCCGTGGGCTAAATACATTCCATGTTACTAGATTATTATCACAAGCTTTCCACCAATGAGATGTAAACCGGCCAAGTACTACAGAGCACATTGGTGATTATGGGTTCCTCTAGTAGGGTTACTGTCCTTAGGAATATTGAGCGGGCCTTGAGAACACTGCCTAGAAGCCTTCAAAGTGTCATATCAAGGAATACTGATCAGTAAGAGAAGCCAATTCTAGTGGTGCACAATAATCAAACTAGCAGCCTACCTCATGGTATTCAATTTTTATCATTCATAACCCATTTACTAGCTCCACCATTTATATTACATTATTCTCAAGGGGTTTTCATATCCTCATACTTATACATTCTAGTCATAACATTGAATCAACATGTTCCAACATAAACATACATTCTTTGTCTAGTCAATCAACAATATCAACAGTGTAGAATCTCAGTACATCATACACTGCAAAAAAAACCATGATTTGTAGCGGTTAACAAGTAGCGATCACAAAAAACCGCTACAAAATTATAGATTTGTGCAGTTTCATACAAAACCGCAACAAATTCGTAGTGGGAGGATTGGCACCAAAGGGCGGGCCTTTTTGCAACGCTATTTGTAGGGGTTATCATCAAATAAACCACTACAAAGGTGGCGCCAACTTAGCGCGTTATGGCGCGAATTTTTGTAGCGGTTAATTAGTTGCGGTTTGTCAAAAAAACCGCTACAAATGTGACGCCAACGTTCACGCGTAATGGCGGGAATGTTTGTCGCGGTTTTTTTGATGCAGTTACATGAAAATAACCGCTACAAAATGCCAAGAGTCTAAACTTTTGTAGCGGTTATGGAAAACTGTTACAAAGTTTCACAACGCATGAGGGAGAGTTTCTTCATTTGTAGCGGTTGAGGTAGTGGGTTTTTAGTAAAACTGCTATAAAAAGTGTCACATAAACTACTATAAAATGTCAAAATTTTGATTTTTTTTTAAAAAATATGAATGAATGTAAACCGCTACATTAGTGGTTTTAGAACCGCTACAAACATAAAACCGCTACGTAAACCGCTACAAAATGTGAAATTTTGATTTTTTTTTTAAATACTAATGAATTTTTGTAGCGGTTTTAGAACCGCTACAAAATGTGAAATTTTGATTTTTTTTTAAATACGAATGAATTTTTGTAGCGGTTTTATAACCGCTACAAAACAAACAAAAAACCGCTACAAAAAGTGTCACCTCAACCGCTACAAAATGTGAAATTTTGATTTTTTTTTTAAAATACGAATGAATTTTTTAGCGGTTTCATAACCGCTACAAAACTAACAAAAAACCGCTATAAAAAGTGTCACACCAACCGCTACAAAATGTGTTACATCAATCGCTACAAAAGTTACACATATCCTTATAAATATCCCCACCACTCCCCATTTCACACATTCCTTCATTTCTTCCCATCCCCTTCTCTCTTATCTTCTCTCTTATCTTCCTTATACAGAACTTTAAAGATATATATTTCCTCATCATTCCTTCTATCATCATCAACATTCTTTCCACAACATATTTTTTTGCTCAAAGGTGGACAACATAATAAATCGTTATTATATTCATATTCTCAATATTATACCAACATAATATTAAGAATACAACATAATAAGTCCTTATCTAACTTAATCACTTTTTAAATTTATGAACTATTATAATTTAATTTGTCACTTAAATAATAAAATATTCAACATGATATTATAACAATGGATTTAAGTTATGATTTTTTTTTTCCAATTTTCTAATATTTTGTAGCGGTTTTAAAACCGCTACAAATTTTATGAAATTGTATCCAAATATTTGTAGCGGTTTTACAACCGCTACAAAATTTTGACACCATTTTTTTTGAAATTTGTTATCTTAATCGCATCTTGTAGCGGTAACTTAAAACTGCTACTAATATAGTAGCGGTTTTATTACATGAATAGCGGTTTTAGAAAACTGCTACAAAACATTTTGTCACAGTGTATTTTATAGCGGTTTTTTAAACCGCTACTACTGTCATTTGTAACGGTTGAAACCGCTACAAACACATAATTTTAACCGCTACCAAATGTTAGTTTTTTTGTAGTGACATACATTTTATATATATATATATATATATATATATATATATATATATTCACAAGTCCATACTTAAAAGCACATTACACTAGTAGTTCAATTACTGCACATATAGGGCCATTCACCTCAGTGAGAAGGAAATTAGGCAAGGCGTGAATATCAAATATACCAATAACAAATAAGTTTACACACCCAGATTTAGATTTACAATTGTCTCTAATGATTCCAAAAATCAACATATCTAGTTCTAAGGTTCAAACAAAGGTCCTTTAAGGTGTTATTGGTTAAAAAATAGCAAGATTCATACTAATTCTACTCATTTTAAGCTTGTGGGGTTTTTCAGAAAAACCCACGATAGCAGCACCTTATGAATAAGATATATATGACCTTATTAAATGGAGTTCTCTAAGTTACACCTTTGAAAAACGTTATATTTCACAATCGAATTCAAACTACAGTGTAAAGAAAAACTAAGTCAAATTAACACCATCCAGCTATTCAAGGAACAGATTGATTTTGTAATACATTACTATTAATTGAGGTGTCAAATCGACGATCACACCTTTGATACTTCCGGAAAGGATATCTGGCACATGCTCACAAAATTTTGTGTTGATCCAACGGTAGACTTATTTAAAATATTGATTGTTCCTTCTAGGGTTTGTTCTCCATGTTATAGAAATTTAACCATGTTCTTGGCTTTGGAACTCATAACCCTAAATATTAATTATTAATCTAACCATTGAAATTGACGTATTGGATGTCTTGAATAGGTTGGCTAAATTTCAAATCAATCCAACGGTTACAAAAAAAGAACACGGCATTTTACTGAAGTTGTCCTGGTTGTATGTGAAAATAGAAAATGTCGCCCTTTGATTCACCTCACCACTCCTATATATAGATTCTAAAAGCTCTCTATTCTCTTTATTCAGTCGATGTGAAACTTCTTAGTCTCTTTTATTTTATTATTTATTGACTTATACACACATAACTAAAATTAAACATTTTTATTTAACCTCTACCAACTTTATTATTTATCTATTCTAAAAGAACAAGTATTGTTATTGTGTGTTGCACGGGGAAGTTTTTATATAGCATTTTGAGCTTCAAAAGCTTCAGCAATTACAAAAGGATAGTTTTTTTTTTTATTTAAATCATTTTTTTACCAGAATATTGATTTAAAGCGTTGCTTTATGAGGTATGTAATATTTATTATATATTTAATTTAGTGTTTATTGGTGGTTAAATTTTTTATTGTATGCACAATAAGAAATATTTATTTGTAATCATAATTTATAATCATCTATTTAAACTTAAATGTGCATCTTATGAAAATTTATTTTTAAATATGTATTTGACCAAAAATTCTATTAGACAAAATTTTAAATTCCCATAAATAAAGGATGAAAGAGTTATTATAATTGAGAGTTGTCAAGATTTCTAAGAGATTTTAAATTAAAATGTTGGTTCCACTAAAAAATTAATTGGTCAAAATATTTTTCTCTTCATAAGTTTAGTTTAGTTTATAAGTTAATAGTTGTGGTTATAAAATCCTCCCATATTGTAATCAATGTAACTTTTATTATCCAACTCAAAATCTCCAGTTTTTTGGCTTAATTTGGAAGTTTTATCTTTTTGATTAATCTAACAAACAATTTAATATTGTCAATAGGATTTTTTTTTTTTTGGAGTTGTACGTAGCAGTGTAATACTATTATTTCTCAATCCAATCTCCAAAGGTAATGAAATAAAGGATTCTACGTTATATCATAAATCATAAATGTGTATTTACCGGCACTACTTGTAGTTCAGTGGTATTGGGATTCATTTCCCTCCCTTAGGTCTTAAGTTCGATCCCCCTCTCCTCACCTTGTATAAAAAATAAATGTGTATTTGACCAAATATTATATTTAAATGTGTATTTTTACAATAA
Organism: Acacia confusa; assembly: GCA_037074495.1. Classification (NCBI taxonomy): domain Eukaryota; kingdom Viridiplantae; phylum Streptophyta; class Magnoliopsida; order Fabales; family Fabaceae; genus Acacia; species Acacia confusa. The sequence goes on along the minus strand of CM073502.1, from coordinate 35,273,347 downwards.
AATATAATAGACAAAAGTTTTAGTCCCTAAAAATCAAGGATTAGGGAGTTATTATAAAGGGAAAATTACATTTGGTCCTAAGGACCAAAATTAATTACGAAAAAGTCTCATACCAAAATTCCATTACAAAAAAGTCCCTTAGAACTTTTTTGTAATTAATTAAAAAATTCTCAATCTGTATTTACAACTGAAAATGCTATATTAACAACTAAAAATGCTATATTAACAACAAAAAATCTCAATCCGTATTTACAACTATAAATGTTATATTAATAACTAAAAATGTTATATTAACAACTTAAAATACCATATTAACAATTGAGAATTTTTTGTTGTTAATATAGTATTTTCAATTGTTAATATAGCATTTCTAGTTGTAAATACGGATTAAGAATTTTTGTTGTTAATATAACATTTTTAGTTGTTAATATAGTATTTCTAGTTATAAATACGGATTGAGAATTTTTCAATTAATTACAAAGATTTTTTTTTAATAGAATTCTGGTACAGGACTATTTTATAATTAATTCTGGTCCTTGGGACCAAAATGTAATTTTCCCTATTATAAACCCTTCTAATCATCTGCGAATCTCTTTTTTCTGCTTAATATGTCAGAAAGAATTTGTTAGACTTAATTAACATACAATTTAATATTATCAATAGGATCATTTTTCCACTTTTCCTCATTACTTTTATTTCTCAATGATTTCAGCCAAGTAATCAAATTAGTGATTCAATCTTAAATATTTATTTTACTTGAAAACAATTTTGTCAAACCCCGATTTTAAGCAAAATTGTGACGTATACTTGTATTGCGAACTTGAATTATAAACTCTTAAGAGTTTACTTTTATCATTAAATAGGTATTAATAGTATATATTTAAATAATTAAAATGTAAAAATGATAAAAAAAATTGATTTAAATATATGTTAAATCCATTGACATTTATAATTTATCATATTTAATAAAGAAATCGCTATAAAATTCATGTAGGCTATTGAGTATGATCAAATAGAAAAAGTTAAAACTAGTTTAAGAGTGAGTTAACATAATTTTGTGGAGTTAGAAACATAAAAACGGTAAACTTAACATGTAAACTTGTGAGTTTAACCAAGTTTAAAATTTGTATGAGTTTACCTATAACTCCACATGATTTTATAAACTAAAAATATAAAAACGGTAAACTTAAAGAGTAAACTCGTTAGTTTGATAATAATGCCTAAAAATATATTTAAATGAGGATTTCACCCACAAATATAATGGATAAAAGTTTATATACCCATAAATCAAGGAATAATGAGTCATTATAATTCGGAGTAAGCATGGTTTATAAGGGGCTCAAAATGCAAATATTGATTTTAACGAATAAAAATCCACCTCAACATCGGTGGGTTGGTTTTCTTGCCTAATGTGCAAGAAAGAATCTGTCAAATTAAATGAACAAACAATTTAATATTGTGAATATGATCTTTTTTATTACTATCAAATCGCTAAAGCTAAATAACAATTCAAAATAAAAATTTATAAACTATTTTGACACATTGTCACAAACTAATTGAGGTTTGCCACTTCTTATTAGATGGAGAAGTGATATATTACTTGTAGGTAGATTTCATTGGCATTCCTTTAATTTAACATGATTAAGACTCTAATTAAATATTGAAGTGTTTTTAAGAGAATAAGAATCCTAATCCCCATATAAACCAATGCTCAAAAAGTTATTATAATTTAGAGTTGTCAAGATTTTTAAGTGATTTGAAATTAAATTGTTGAACTCACCCAAAAAAGTAACATGTAAACACATATTGTTTAATTAAATAAATACAGTGCTGCTTATTACTTTGTACATGATTAGACTAGTGTATATATTCTAAGCAAAATATATTCATAAGTGGAAAAAAATTATAAAATCAAACTTTAAGGGGTAGTTCTAAAAGGTGTATGTCATGCTATATAAGCCTAATATAATGTGAAAACAACAAACACAATTAAAAGTAAAGTAGACTGAAAACTTACTAAAATGACATATTTAAAAACTCAAAACATGCATGGGAACTCTCTCTCTCTCTTAATGTTCTCGATAATTGCTTTATTGACTCTAAATGTATGGGTGGACATATCAAACAATTTCACATCTCCATTATCTCCTTCAGAAAATTGCAAAATTCTCATACTACTAGATAGATCTTTGATGCTGCTTTGCTTGACTTTAAGCCTAATAATAATCAATCCTATGGCCATGCACACAGAACATGGTTGTCATAGCACAGAGAGCACAAAAACCCAAAACTCAATAATCAAGTAGGCATGAATTACAAATTTTCTCATCAACCAAAACCATACCGACTTTCCAAATATCAAGAGGTGACGTCTTTTTAGTCAATATCCTAATGATTTGAGCAACGATAGCCCATGTATTCTTTTTAGGTTCTTGATTATTGGGTATTTGATGTTGTATTGTTTGACTATAAGTCTAATAATAATCAATCATATGGCCCTGCATGAAGAATACAACTGTCATAACATAGAGAGTACATAAAACCCAAAAATCAATAATCAAGTACGCATGAATCACAAACCTCCTTATCGATCAAGATTGTGTTAACTTTCCATATTTCAAGAGGTGACATCTTTTTAGTCAATATTTTGATAACTTGAGTAGTGATAGCTTAAGTATCCTTGTGGTCGTTAATTTCTCTAATGAGTTCATAAGAGCAACTTGCCATAATATTTGGGATGAAGAATTGAAATCACGAACAATAAGAATGAAGAACACAAAACATGATGTATTAAAGACTTTAATAAGCATTACTATAATCAAGGAGCCAATCATATTTATTGGAAATTAAGCTTTTAGCAGATTTAGTTTGAATTGTGATTATGATAACTCTTTTATTCGTGGGCTAAATTATTATTATGATAACTCTTTGAATCATTGGGTCAACTAATCATTTATGAATATAAAATATAAAATATTGATATAAAATTATAAAAGAGAATGATAAATAATTATGATAGCCAAAAGAGAGTTAAAATATGGATATTGGGATTTATTGATGTGATATTGAAAAAAAAAAGATATTTATTGGTATCAAAGTAAACAAAATACACTAATAGCGTTCATAAATATAATTATTTTCTTCAAAAAAAAAAATTGCTCACAAAACAATTTTTAACAACGTTACTGTGAGTATTATAGAAAATATAGATATAGATTTAATAATATTAATTTCTTTATTATATTTTTATTGGACTTCATTAAACTTTAATATTTTAATTCATTTTAGATCTATCTTTCTTATTTAAATCATTATTTACTAAATTTTATTTACGGCTAAATATTTCCTACAAGGACTATTTAAGTCTTATGAATGAAAGTTTAAAATGTTACACCTCCAATTCTTTTTATAAGCAATAACTATTAAAATTATGCCAATTAAACTGTTGCTTAAAATTAGTTAAAGCATGGAATAAATGTTTCTGAAATATTATTTGTTCTTCAAATATACCTTTATTTATGGAGATGATGGGTGAGAGAGATAATGTGTGGGAAAATAATGAGAGAATTGGTGAAAAATAGATGAGAGAAACATGTAATTAATTGAGAGTAAAAAAATATTGAATTTTTAGGGAAAAAAATACAAATTGTTGATGATATATAAGGATTAAAGGGTAATTTTGCCCCAAAAGTTTCTTGGAAAGCAATTCTACCTTAAAAGTGTAAAAAATAAAACAATTTTATCTAGTTATTATTTTAGTTAATTATGGATTTGGTTTTCCTCCTATACTCCTTACTATCATTTTCCCTCTTTTTCTCTTTTCTCCCATTGGATTAAGATTTTAAGGGTTTAGATTTATCATTATTTTTACCATCCTTTTCCCTCCTTTTCTTTTTAATAATATTTCTATCATATGATAAATCTAAACCATTGATATCTTAATCCAACGGTAGAAAAAGGAAAATGAGAGAAAATAATGATAAATGATATAGGAAGATAGCCTAGTTAATTAATTTTAATCATTAATTGACTAAATATACTGAACTAACTATGAACATGTCATCCATGTAACTTTTGTTAAGATACAAATCTTTTTTTTTGGTCTGAGTTAAGATACAAATCTGGCATTAAAATTTTAAACCTAGCTTTAGGAAAAAATGAAGTTTTATATAGGACTAAATCTTTGTGAGAAAATGTTGCTTAAAAAAAGAACTCGACGAAAAAGAGTACCACGAATCAATATATATCAATATATACTTAAAATAGGAAGATCATCATATATAAGCCAAGTACTGTTCATTGTCTCACATAATACTGTTCCCAATAACAGAATCGGCTTATATGAACAACAGTATCGGCTTATGCATGTGGCTTTGTGCCCTTCCCACCATTCCTTTCAAAGTTTGAATTTTGAAATTCAAAATTCCTATTTGGCTTTGCTATTTTACTTCGCCTGCAGAACAAGTAGTTTTGGTTGTTGTTGTTGGTACCTATTTGTTTTACGTCTTACGTCGTAGGTGGGGGCTTCGTCGAGGGAGTCTCTTCGTCAATACATGATTGGGCATGTCGATGTGGTCTGGGTGGAGAAGCTCTCTATTTCGAATAAATCGGAGCTTGCGTCGCTTGCTACATCGTCGTCGATGATCCGTGACTTGGGTAAATATAACTCCTATTTTAAAGTAAACAAGAACGAACTGATGCTACAAATTCCTTTATTTGTGAAACTGAAGGCATTCCTTGTCCGATGGTTAGTCTTCATGCTCATTTAATTCGATCGAATATGTTAAGAACTGATGGATATTGCTATGGTTAGGAAAACGGAATGCTGTTAAATACTTAAACTTCTTCAGGAGTCATGTGCATGCATAAGATATATAGTGAATACTGTCGTTTGAATTTATAAGTCTTGGATTGACTTTGGGAATACATCTAATTACCAATCTTTCTGCCTGACTAAACTGTTGTTCCTATTGAATCTCAGGTCATGGATTCAGAAGCTGATAATGTGTTTCGAGCTCCTATTAATGATACTCAGGTTTTAATGTCAGCTGTTGAGAAGATGGCTTTATAGTTTTAGAATGATGGCTTTATTAGGAAGGTAGGAAGATTGAAATGATGGCTTTATATCGATACAAGCACGGTTTCTACTTGTGTCTTAACTCTTAACCACTGTTTGTTCTTTGTCAGCACTCACCCAAATATTGAACACTGTTTGTTCATAGCTATATCATCAAATGAAATCTAACTCTCACTAATTTCCTGTATTGCAATCATGGTTTCAACTGTTTGGGCTTTCAGTCCTCAATCACTCTCATTCAATGGCAAGGTCGCTCCCTGTCTTCTGTCTTCTCTGTTTTTCTCTGCAACTTTGATCTCTTAAGATTTTTGGAATCAAAATATTTCACTAACCCAAGTTAGTAATTCTGATATTTTTGTCTCAGAAAGAACTGAGTCTCTCTTCTTTTCCTTCATCATCATCATTTACAGCAGATAAGAAGTGCAAGGAAAAAATTTCGAAGAAGAAGATTGTTTCTGTTGTGGCACCACAACAGTATGAGCGCAAGCCTTCCACTACTGGCTCAGTTGGCTCCAACCCTTCACTCTGTTTTCTTCCATGGATCAGGTATAAGTAAGTTTGAGTAGCAACAGTGGGTTTTTGTTTCGCCGCAGGTCAAGATTCCAATGCCAAGGTACTGTTCTGCCAACTTTTTTATTCATTTTTATGAAGAATCAAGTCTACTCTTGAGATGTTCAGGTTTGGATTTTTTATGATCGGGTAAACATTAAGTTCCCTGTTGGTTGTAACTTAATCATGTAGAAAATTTTTCAGCCCGGGGTGAATGAGTTTGTTAACCCCTGAAAATTTTTTAGGGTTTATAGACCAAAGAACATATTTTCCATTTTGCTTTCTTTTTGTTTGGATGTAATAGGTCATGCTAACAGCCTAACATGCCTTCACCCCTAACATATTAGTATACCACTTTGTAACTAATTATAAGTCACTGATCAGTTAATAAATGTGGTTTTGTCAATTTTATTTACTATTGGTTGAGCACATGGGAAAGAAAGAAGAGAGAGAAGGGTGTAAATGCAAAGAGTAAGAAGGGTGTAAACACGTACTTTTTTTGTAGTGGGCTACTAGTAACTTATAATAAGGAAGAGTGGTAAGTTTATAACACGTACGATGTGGTGTTAAAGATTTTTTAGCCAGTTACAAAATAACCCTGAAAAATTTTGTCTTTTTATTTAAGTCCCTTTATATTGTAGCTGAAAACCCACCTGATCAAGCCATCCGAGTCAAGGAACACTATTGTCTTGTATAATCACTAGTATTTTCAGCTTTGTCATCATGCTTCATTAGTTGTAACATATAGTGGATTTGTTATTTTGTTTGTATTATTGGTTCTAACCACTTAAAATTGCAATGTGTTATATTTTGCAGACAGGAGTTGCTCTTGGAATTGAAGTTGATGACAAAATGCCACAGCATGAGTATTATGAGTATTTTGGTCCTGATTATACTCTTCATGTTGCTCCAAGCAACATGGAAAACTGTTGCATAATAGAACTTTAGTGCTCAAATTATAAATAATTGAGCACTAAAGTTGTCATCAATACCCAAGGTATTGATGACAACTTTAGTGCTCAATTAGCACTTAAAAGAACTTGTATTTCACAGCTAACCTGTTAAAAAAGGCCAAGTACATGTAATCACTTAGCTCCCTTTACTTTGATCAGTGACTTTCTTTTAATTGTTCTCACGTGACAAACAAATTTTGTTTTTCATCATCATTTTGTTATTGAAAATATGATTGTTGAATGGTGTAATTAAAGGTCAAAGTCGTCGTATTGATGACAACTTTAGTGCTCAATTAGGACTTAAAAGAACTTGTATTTCACAGCTAACCTGTTAAAAAAGGCCAAGTACATGTAATCACTTAGCTCCCTTTATTTTGATCAGTGACTTTCTTTTAATTGTTCTCACGTGACAAACAAATTTTGTTTTTCATCATCATTTTATTATTGAAAATATGATTGTTGAATGGTGTAATTAAAGGTCAAAGTCGTCATTGTTTGCAAAATTGACCCTGCTTGACTAGATACTGAGTCATATTACTTTCACTCATTTTGCTTTGGATCTTATTTGCATTTCATTAATTTATGTATAGCTTAGCTCTATTATATCCTATGCTCTATGATTTTTGACTTAAGCTATATTTTATAACTTTTGGCCAGTGCATGGTCTCTACTTATATTTTTTTTATCAAGACACTTGCATCATATGAGCAATTCTGATAGTTGATCATGCAAATGTATCTCCTTTACTAGCAGTTAGCAACCTAGCAATTCATTCAAAGGTTTTATTTTTTTGATTTAGCATCTCTTTTCTCACTTATATTCTATGATTGTTGTCTGCAATGTTTGTCTGAATTTTCGCCAATAAAAGAATTTTCCGTCACTTTTGTCTCAATACAACTCCACTAACTTCATTTATGGCCTATTCTTATACTAGGCCTCTTAGCAACCTAGCACTTCATTCAAAGGTTTTCTTCTTTTCATTTAACTTTCCTGTTCTCACTTATATTCTATGATTGCTGTCTGCAATGTTTGTCTGATTTTCCGCCAATAAAGGAGGTTTCTGCCACTTTTCTCTTAATATACCTGCATTAACTTCATTTATGGTCTATTCTTATACAAGGCCTCTTCGCATTCTGGCATACTTGAATATGCCACCATTAATCTGGCTGATTTTGGTCACACCTTCAAGACTACGGTTGTTTCTTCGCAGCTCAATGGATATGAGGCAGGAACTATACTACATGTGAGATTTTATAAACCTCATTCCCCTTCTTTTTATTACTTTTGGGTTTTCATGTTTTTATAGTATTCATTTCCATATTTAATGATTCTGTTTTCTATGGCAATGGCATCATGCTTTTTAAGCCAGTTCACTGTGCATCTATTGACCCCAAAAACTATATACAAAAAGATTGTTTCCTCCATTTTTCAGCTAACTTTACCTCCATCAAAACTTTCAACGAAGTGTTCGTTTCATCTGCTTTCCATACTTGTAGTTATGATTTCCAATCTTTCTTTCTGCTCTTCCTATTTGCTTATAGCATCACGGACCAAAGATTACATTCATGAACATCTATAATCAACCTATTTTAAACGTTACCATTTATCAACAAATCAGTTCGAATTTTCTTAGCTTTATCATTTTTCCATATCTTGGATATTTCTCTCAGGCTAAATTCATGAACAACTAGACTTATTTAATCATAATGCTAACGATTCCCTCTAAATTTAGCATAGTTTCAACTCAGCTAACCATTTTTCATTCATATCAAAGTCTAAATTATTTGCCACTCTTCTCTCTGCATGACATGATGTCATTTAGAAAGCTTCAAATTTTCATCTTAACAAATTTTTTACAACAACAAACTTATGTTACTATAACATTAATTTATTCCTTTCATTATGGTTATCAATATCCATACATATCTCTAAATGAATTATCTGACACAGTTCAGTAAGCGCTTACTGAAGAAAATCTCACAAGTTCTCTACTAGCATTTCACTTTCAAATTACACGCATTTCTTGATGAATTTTATGACCCCAAATAGCAAGTTTGACAATGTTTTCATTTCTGATATCATTTTCATCCTTGTCAGCCATCTATCGCTTTACTTGTCTTAAGCATCCCCATTAGTATTCTATCTACATCCTCCATTATTAAAAAAAAAAAATTGCTTCTGCTTCATTATCTTTCCTTCTCAGATATGTTGTCTGCATTCTTCTTAACTTTTCCATGACTATTATATTCTCCTACCTCTTACTTATCATGTTAGTACTATTTCGTGGTTAACTGTTAGGTTTGTTGTCTTATTAATAGACCATCTGCTGCTGATTTCTTATTTTGTTTTCCATTTGCTGATTCCATTATAAAATTTCTTATTTGTTTCCAACAGATGTCAAGCTTGATTTGATACATAAGGAGCAAACTTTTAAAAACCTAAGTAATTTATTACTTTCCGAACAAAATTTGACAAACATACAGAGTGAAAGGATAATTTACATTATGTTCAGCACACACTTGCTGAATTACTTCAATATTTTATATTTTTCATAACAAAGTGAAAGTCTTTGTTTACTTCATCCTTTCATTTTGGTCATCCACAAACTTATTGCATGATTTAACTTCATGTTGGATGCTGACCATAGATGGAGCATTTAATATCGGATAGAAATTTAGCTTCGTATGTGAAAATGTAAATTATATATTCAGTACTTTAACATGCTTAATGAGGTTTTTAGTCTGTTGTTTTTCTCATCTAAGTAGTAAACCTTATATTTTTTCATTTGCTTCATTCATGGTGAAACTCTACTTCCCCTTTTTGGGTTTTATTTAATATGTTGCCCGGTACAAAAATATAGGCTGCTGTTTGCTACTTTTTCATCAATTTATAAAACACTCTCCAACTCAAACACACTTATGCGTGTGTTTTGAGTCAAACATTCATATCAGTATATTAATCTGATATGACCATACCAGTACATTAATCTGACTTGACCATACTTCGTTAGGTAAGATTGGATACTGTCACTGTTTCTTCGAAAAAAGAAAAAAACTACACCTAATTCTTTTATTTAAACATTTTCATTTCCTGATGCATACCCACTTCAGTGAGTTCTTTTAGCATCTTGTTTGCATCAGTACATTGTCTAAAAGTTACCATGCTGAAGTACATATGAATAGTTGCTTTTCACAGTCCTTCAAACAATACTCTGCTGACTTCTTTTTTCCCTACCTGCTGCTGTTGCTTTTTTGAATAATAATCACAACACGAACTTCACTTCTCAACAAATTCTTCTATATAAGCCATCTCAATTTGTTGCTTTTTCAACTTTCTTCCTTAAAACTACAACATCCTTTATTCTTTTCCTCATACTCACACTCTAATACATCACATTGGCTGAACTTAACTGCTTCATGATCAAAGAACTAAATGACTCCACTTAAATGTGGAGGATAGTGGTCCGAGTGTTGAGGAAATTGAAGAGCTTTCACAAAAATTCCCTAAAGCAGCTGTATGCTATCTGTTTCATTCTTATGGACCAGCAGGTTATCTCATTCCTTCACATATTACGTTCATCTTTTCAATGTTCCTTCATGAATATCATTACTTGTATAACTTTCTTAATAATATTATATCTTCCAGCTTCCTCACAAACAATATATTTTAATCATTGTTTTTAAGGGTGACAAAATACAAGCCTTAGTCATGAACAAATCTTTATTCAATAAATTTGACACTGAGCTTTTTCATGATTGAGGCTTGTATTTTGTCACCCTTAAAAACAATGATTAAAATATATTGTTTGTGAGGAAGCTGGAAGATATGATATTATTAAGAAAGTTATCCAAGTAATGATATTCATGAAGAAACATTGAAAAGATGAACGTAATATGTGAAGGAATGAGATAACCTGTTGGTCCATAAGAATGAAACATATATCATATGTTGGAATTTATGGCTAAATCCTATGGGTTATGAATAAGAAGTCTTACTGGTTCGCCACCACCGATCGCGTCAGTTTGTCACAGTCGTGTCGGTTCACCAAGAAGAGACAAGTCCATCTAATTGTGCTTTTTCAAAGTCTATAAATAAGGCGCTTTAGTCACAGAATAAATAACGTTTTTCTGCATACACTCTTTTTATATATTGCATATATATTCTGTGTGTTCCGAAAGCAGGCTCGTTGGATTCACTTAGGCTTCAGATAGACAGAGCCATCTTTCAGGAGACGAAAAATCTGCTCTATCCTCGGAGACAATTGCTCAGAAACCTTTGGCATCCGTATTGAGGGGGCAAAATTGTCTTAAGGACACAATGAAAGTTGGGCCCGGATTTCTTCAAAGTTCATTATCATGTTTCGGCAGTCTTGTGAGTTTTTACTGTTTTTCCTTCTTGTGTAGAAGTATTGTATGTTTAAAAATTATTCATATTGATTACACAGATTCTTTCGCTTATGAAAATTCCAATTTGAATGATTTTCTACGACAACATACAGTTGCTTTGGGGAATTTTTGTGAAAGCTCTTCCATTTCCTCAACACTTAGACCACTATCCTCCACATTTCAGTGGAGTCATTCAGTTCTTTGATCATTGAGCAGTTAAGTTCAACCATTGTGTTGTATTACACCATGGCTCAATCATGGTGTAATGCGTAGGGTTGAAGAAGAAGGGAATTGAATACCTCTCCTTCTCACTGTTCACAACTACCTTATGCTCTGCTCCCTCATACTCATCATTGCTCCAAACCTACACACAACAATCGTTCACATCACAAACCAAAATAAACAAAACTCTACAATACTACCTCTAATCAGCATTTCATTAATTTATACAAAAAGTCTACTAGCGTTTATGTTAATGATTGGATATATTACCATTGACTACAAGGTACTTGAGCGACTTCACCGATGTTGATGATAAAAGCCTGTGGGGTGGGTTTCACTCTGATCCATTGTTGATCTGATTTGCGTCTCACTTCGAGTCCTTCAACTTCATCAGGAGCAAGAATTGTTAGGGTTCTTGGATCCTTGTGGGGTTTAACTTTGAGAACTAAGCGAGGCCATGGACATATCATGTTATAGAAGCCTAATATAATGTGAAAACGACAAACACAGTTAAAAGTAAAGTAGACTCGAAACTTACTAAAATGACATATTTAAAAACTCAAAACAATACCTGGGAACTCATTTTTTTATTTTTATGGTCTTGATGATTGCTTTATTGGCTCTAAAGGTAGGGGTGGACATATCAAACAATCTCACATCTCCATTATCTTCTTCCTCAAAAAATTGCAAAATGCTCATACTACTAGATAGATATTCGATGTTGCTTCGCTTGACTCTAAGCCTAACAATAATCAATCCTACGGCCATGCATGTGGAACATGATTGTCATAGAACAAATAGCACAAAAAACCCAAAACTCAATAATCAAGTAGGCATGAATCACAAACTTTATCATTAGCCAAAATCATGTTGACTTTCCAAACATCAAGAGGTGACATGTTTTTAGTCAATATCCTAATAACATGAGCAACGATAGCCTATGTATTCTTTTTTATGTTCTTGATTATTGGGTATTTGATTCTATTCCGTTTGACTTTAAGACAATAATCAATCATATGGCCCTACATGAAGAATACAACTGTCATAACATAGAGAGTACATAAAACTCAAAACTCAATAATCAAGTAGGCATGAATCGTAAACCTCCTTATCAATCAAAATCGTGCTAATTTTCCATACGGTAAGAGGTGACATCTTTTTAGTCAATATTTTGATAACCCAAACAGTGATAGCTTAGGTATCCTTGCGGTCATCAATATCTCTAATGAGTTCATAAGAACAGCTTGCCATAATATTGGGGATGAAGAATTGAAATCATGAAGAATAAGAATGGAGAACAAAAAATGGGATGCATTAATGACTTTAATAAGCATTACTATAATCAACGAGCCAACCATATTTAATGGAAATTAAGCTTTTAGCAAATTTAGTTTAAATTATGATTATGATAACTCTTTTATTCGCGGGTTAAATTATTATTATGATAACTCCTTAAATTATGGGGCTAACTAATAATATATAGATAGAAAATAAAAAATATTGATATTGAATCATAAAAGAGAATGATAAATAATTATGATAGCCAAAAGAGATATTGATATTTATTAGTGTGTCGTTGAAAAAAAAAGAAGATATTTATTGGCATCAAAGTAAACAGAATACACTTACGGAGATAATATAAACATAATTATTTTCTCTAAAAGAGTCTCTCAAAATGATTTTTAACGATGTTTCTACTAGTACTATAAAAAATATGGATATAGATTTAATAATATTGATTTATTAATTATATTTTTATTGGACTTCATTACACTTTATGAATGAAAGTTTAAAATGTTACACCTCCCATTTTTTTATAAGCAATAACTATTAAAATTATGCCAATTAAACTGTTGCTTAAAATTAATTAAAGCATGCAATAAATTTTTCTGAAATATTATTTGTTCTTCAAATATGCCTTTATTTATGAAGATGATGAGTGAAAGAGATAGTGTGTGGAAAAAAAGATGAGAGAGAATTGGTGGAAAATAGAAGAGAGAAACATGCAATTAATTGGGAGTAAAAAAAAAATTATTGAATTTTTTGAAAAGAATACATGATGTTGATTATATATAAGGGTTAAGGGAAAATTTTCCTTCAGTTTTTGGAAAGCAATTCTACTTCGGAAGTGTAAAAAATGAAGCAGTTTTGTCTAACTTTTATCCCAGTTAACTTTAATTATTATTTGATTAAATATGTTAAACTGATTATGCATATATCATCCACGTCATTTTTGTTAAAATGTAAATTTACTAGTGAAGTTTTATATAGCAATAAATCTTTGTGAGAAAATGTTGCTTAAAAAAAGAACTGGACACAAAAGAGTGCCATGAATTACTTTCAATAAGTGATAATATGTTGTTATAAATTAAATTTTTTTAGGAAAATACATAATCAACTATAATGTTTTATAAGCTACAGTCAAAGATAGAACAAATAGTTGGTAAAATGCCAAAGAAAAAAAAGGATGGATGTACAGTGCGAACATCAGTTTTTGAATAGGTGGAAACTAGAAACTTGATATGGGGTAATGTATTATAGACTCATTTAAATATGAGAAAATTTTGTTCAGGTCCCAAATGAACTAAGAAAACTTTTAAAAAAGTCTCCAAAAATGAACGGAATTTCCCTTTAAATATCATGCTCGGTCTTGAGAAATGTATCGTTTACCAATACATATTATAAATGGGATTTTAAAAAGGGCCAATATTAAAAAAATGCAATTAATAGATAAACATTGTGTACACGTTAGTCCCCGCGGGAATGGAATTTTTGCAACATTGTGTGTGTATTTCAAAATTGATGAGATTAAGAAATTATTAGTTTATAAAAGATAGATAAAATAAAGTTTTAGTCGTTTTCCCTTTAAAAAATCGTAATAATAAGAATTAAGAATTGTTGGTTTCGTCCATAAGTCAAAAGCAAAATGGCAAGACGCCATCAAGATGAAGAAGACAAGTACCCTTAAACAGGCAAATCCATATATGTCCAGGTTCAACGTACCTAATACCAGAGCCACACAATTCATATCAACAATCCAATGCTCTGTTCATGGTTTCCTTCCTCAGAGCCTCCATGGAGGAAGTGAATAAAGAAACTATCTTACAAATTAAAGCTAATAATTAATTGCACTGAGTACACCAAACATAAAACCAGCAACAACGTAAGACCGAACCATGATCCTGTTTTCTTAAAAATGAAAACAGAAAATGCACTCACTTGGTCGTCAGATTATTTCAGGCAACCTGAAATGAGAAATTTGAATGTTTTCCTCGTTCTGCTTCTGGAAATTGCTGTCCTTTTTCTTCACAAGATACTTGCCAAATTTATAGGGCTTATATTTTGGAGGGTTTTGTTCATTAATCAGCTCCTTCATTGGCTCAACCATGGTGTAATGCGCAGGGTTGAAGAAGAAGGGAATTGAATACCTCTCCTTCTCACTGTTCACAACTACCCTATGCTCTGCTCCCTCATACTCATCATTGCTCCAAACCTACACACAACAATCATTCACATCACAAACCAAAATAAACAAAACTCTACAATACTGCCTCTAATCCTTGATATATGAGCATTTCATTTATCTCTCCAAAAAGTCAACTAGCGATTATATTAATGAGCGGATGTATTACCACAAACTACGAGGTACCTGAACGACTTCACCGATGTTGATGATAAAAGCCTGTGGGGTGGGTTTCACTCTGATCCATTGTTGATCTGATTTGCGTCTCACTTCGAGTCCTTCAACTTCATCAGGAGCCAGAATTGTTAGGGCTCCTGGATCCTTGTGTGGTCCAACTCCGAGAACTAAGTGAGGCCATGGACATGCCGAATAGTGATTGAATCTAATAAAGCTGCTCTGATCTTTCATGTAATAGCCATGAAACCTCCTTGGTTCTAACCCCAAACTCAGAGCTATCAGCTCTAACAACTTAAATGCTAGCTTCTCCATCTCCTCAATATACTCCAAAACTGTTCCTCTTCATTAACAAGATTCAGAAAATTAGTAGGGAAAATTTCATTCACCTTTCATAAGACCATTTACAAGAGCAATTAAGTAATTACAAAATACATAAGGAATTCAAAAAATATAGTAACAAATCATTGTGTTTTCACCCACCGGAGCAATTAAGTTTCAGAATTTTTGGGCTGGCTGAAATAAACTCACATTTTCCCAAATCAGTATCGCACAACAACAGCATCATCGTTTTGCTAATACTACTACTACATTAAAGTTACCTTAGGTCTGGAGGGTTTTGAGGGTAGCGATTAGTCCATTGAATGGTTCGATCATCGTCATAGTCAGCGGAAATAGGAACGGAAGTGGGTTCTTTAGTCAGAAAATCAAGACCCTCCTTCCAATCTCTGACGTTTCTGGTGTGCTCAGAGTCGTAATAACCAGGCAAACTTGTTTGGTCTCTGGCCACTTTCTTCTTCTCCTCCAAACTCTGCGAAAAAAACCTTCTTGAAACGTCCTCGACTCTGTTTCTGACATTCAGAGGAACTCCATGATTGATGGCTTGAAAGAAGCCCCATTCCTTGCATGCTCTGCCTATCTCCTTCACGACAGTTTCAATGGCGGACGGGTCTGAAACGGTGTCGTTTTCAAAATGTTGATGGACTGGAGAAAGGTCAATCACTGGAATTCCTTGAGCTTCGTCGATGATGGAGAGATTAGGCCTCTGTTCTGGGGCTTGAATGAAAGCTTCGTCTACCTCTCCCATGGCTCCTTCTGCTTCAAGTTGGGGTAGTTGGTTCTGTTCTTTGTGGTTTTTAATATAGTTGGGATCAAATAGCTATATGGTTCATCGGTTTGATTAGGTGGGTAATCTGTTAATGTACTGTCGTTTTTTCTTGTTCTGGACTATTATCTAGATTTTAGCCACTAAATTATATATTGTGACCGTCAGGAAATGAAAGTAATCTGAACAAATATAATATCAACGGTGGGGAGAAAGTTGCATTCTCATGGACTTATTTTTTGACTTTTAGTGAATTAGGTTTGACGTAATAATCATAATCATAATAATATATCATTGATCATGGATCAACAATGTCATGCACATAGCCTTATCGTCCACGTTTTACTCGAAAATAAGGTTTTGCTCAAAAAACAGAAAAGACTCAATTATAGAGCTATAAACTGTAGAGAATTTTTTTTAAAAAAAATTGTCGAGTCTCGCGTGTGATGTTGGGCATGCCAAATCTCTTTATGTTTAAATGCTTGTTTGAATCAACTTCTTTAAAATGATTTTACGTTTACTAGAAATCTTCCATCAGCAGCTTATGTTCACTGTCCAATATAATCTTGCTCTTTACTGAACATTTTTCAAGAGAAATACGCAAAGAAGAGTTGAAAACTATTGGTTTTTATTCTAGGAATATGAATCTATTCTCCAGGACTGTTGGATTCAGCGAGATTCTGGTTCACCAGCTTTTAAACTTCATTCCAAGCCTTCCAAAACTCTGCAAACCTTTACTCAATACCGCCCTTTAAAATTTCAAAGGCAGAACAATTTCTTATTGATGTTTCAAAGGAAATATCTCTTCATGGTGATTTGAATACCGAAAGCATATTAGGAATTCAAGAGGCAAAACATAGGCAATTGAGTTCCTTTATGATTGTGAAGTTAATTTTTGGGCATAAAGAGCTAAATTAAAACGGTATGATGCAAGTGAGAGAAATACTGCATATTTTCATCCAACAGTAAATAAGATATCATCCTCAAATTTAATCAGAAGCCTACTCAAGTCAAATGGTCAATGGACTTCGGATGAAACTGAGTTGTGAGAGATGGCTTTAGCACATTTTTAAGGCATCTACCAAGAACCTCATCAGGCTTCAGAGGAGGAAATTATGGATGGTTTCAACCATCTTCCAATTCCGACTCTCACATCAGAAGAAATAAATCATTTGATGTTGCCTCTATCAAGCTGTGAGATCAAAGAGGTTGTGTTTAGTCTCCCTAAGGATAGTGCACCAGTCATTGATGTTCTTCATGCAGATTTCTTCTAAAAATATTGGGAAATAGTTAGGCTAGACATCATAAGTATGGTTAATAATTTTTGGCAGAGTGAACATTTGCTTAAATCCATGAATAAAACAATTATCATTCTACTACTAACATACCTCAAGATTTTAAGGACTTCAGATCTATCAGTTTATGTAATGTTGTTTACAAAATTATCTCCAATAAGGCCTTTAGTAACTGTCTGAAAGCATCTCTTTCAAAGACTATCTATGTAAGTCAATATGCTTTTTTCAAAGGGACATTAATTTCTGAAAATATTTTACTTGTTTATAACCTTTTGGCTCATATTCACTCATCAAGGGGAAGGAAGATGGAAAGTTGCATCTCTCAAAGTAGACTTTTCTAAAGTCTTTGATAAGTTGTCAAGGAACTTCATTATTGCCATTAGGAGAAGTATGAATTTTCTTGCTTAGTGGATTAATATATAAATCAATGCTTATCCACGGTTCAATAACAAGTTCAATTTAATGAAAAATTGATAAATGTCATCTTGCCAAAAAGAGGTATTAAACCGAAAGATTTCTTATCTTCTTGTCTATACATATTAGCGGCTAACATTCTTTCATACATGATTTCCAAGTTAGAATCTTCCAGACTATGGAAAGGTATCAAAATCTGTCAGAATGCACAGCCTGTGTCTCACTTGCGTCATACTGATGGCTCTTTGTTCTTCTTTGAGAGTAATGCTCTACTTTTATGCTCAATTAAATTAGTTCTCAACATATATGCATACTGGTCGGGGCAGCATTATATTGGAACAAATCAAAATCCTTCTTAGTTTTTAGTCTTAACGAACCTTTTTCTTAAAAAACAATACTATCTAGATTCCTGGGGCTCTGTTTTGAATCAAAACTGGGGAAGTAGCTAGGAACTTGGATAGATCCTACTAGAAGTAAAGAAATGATATATCAACAAGTCCTTTCGTCTATTGAAAAAAGGACTAGTGCATGGCAAGTGAAGCTCCTTTCTCAAGCATCTAGATTAACTTTGATTAAATCTACCCTGATTGCTGTGAATACATATGCGCTCTCTTGCATTGATGTTCCTCAGTACATCATCATGATAACACAGATTCTTGATGTATTAAATTTTGTTGGGAAATACATAGTGACAAGCGGAAGATCTATGGATAAAGGTGGTTTAGGATTAAGACCTTAGTTGGTAAACCAGACTCTACTAGCAAAGCATGTAAAATCCATCACTTATCACTCAATTTATCCATATACTAAGCAAATCTCATAATAATAAACCACGCTATGACGTAAGAGAGGAAATTTAATCCAAAGGTCTACTATAGTATAAGATTTTCATCTCGACTTTTCAAATGTCAAACATTGATAAGAAAAGTATCTTTTTCAAATTGAAGTTAATCATAATAGAAAAGAATTGAACAAACTCGTTTGAAAATACCTATCATAATTAAAAAGGTTCAAAATCACTGCAAATATCTATATATAATAGAATACAATACAAGTAATCATTTATAAGTTATCACGGATAAATAAAACCTTTCCAAAAGGATTGAATATTAAACCATGGTAGAAAAAGGCACAATCCCCTTGACATGATTATTAAAACAAAACCCTAATTTAGAAAGTCATTCTAATTGACATTTGGCCTTTAGCTTCTCAAAGCTCATAATATTGTATTTAATCATATGCCTAGGGGTCAACTCATTTTTTAATAATATTATTTCACAAACATTTACCAAATGTGCAATGTCAAATATCCATTAATCAAATATTTAAAATACATCATGGATAATAGAACTTTTCTCATTGGTTCCCAAACTTAATCATCATTAATCAACACACTTCGCCCTTAGACTTCATGAAATTCAGAATATAATCATTTGATCATAAGGCTAATAACAAACTCAATTTTCAAAATACTTAAACAAAAATTCTCTCTGACATCAATTTGAATCACTTATCCATGATAGAAAAAAAATGACTCTAAACATAATTTCACATTAGAGTATGTAACATGAGCTCTATAATAACAATACACATCGATTCATTATATAAATAAAAAGGGGGAGAATTTACAGAGATTATCACGATAATCAAACCTCTAGAGCCTTCCTCAATTGACAAGTAGAAGAAATATGACATGAAAATCAGTAGGGTGAGATAAAAGCCTCCATAATCAGCTATCCAACTTATTACACATGCTAATATGTGCTGTTAGGTGTCGAATAGAAAAATTTATACAACAAAGTATCAAAGATATAGTTCACAAAATTCCATAACACAAATTTCATATTGCACATCACATATCACAATTTCTATATCACAATTTTCATATCACAATTTCCATCTAACAAATTTTGTATCATAATTCTCAAGTTGCCTTCTATCAAACCAACCGAACCACCTTATTTCCGCTGACTTAACCCATGAGCTAAGTTACGATCTATGTTACTAGCCACTTAAAAGTTCACTGGTCATGTGACAAAGGTTAGCCAAAATTCATAGAATACAATGCCTAGATCATGGGTCTTTTCCCCTCATTGAACTAGAGGGGTTCACATGCCCTTGTTGAACTAATTGGACATTCGCTCGTTGAACTAGTGAAACAATATAAAGCTAACCATCATACACAATGGAGGTTATACCACATGGTAGAACAGACTATTCCATCTCATTTCAATCCAATCATCACAATAATTATCAATACATTGCTCAATGGGATTTTTTTAAGATTTTCACATTCATAAAATGCTAATTAAATCATCTTCACACACACATCATAATATCTCAATCCTCACCTCATATATATGTACGTGTACACGGATCCGGTTTCTCTGCTCGTCTTTGGGACGAGCAGGGAAACCAGATCCCTGGGATAGCGGTTAGAAGTGATTTATTCTTTTTTTTTTGGTAAAAAAGAAGTGATTTATTCTAAATCTAACTTTTGTAGAAATAAGATAGAATAAAAATCAAATTCTAAATGTGATTTGTGTTTGGAATGATGGTGGGACGAGTGACTTTTTTTTTTCCTAAATGAGCTCTTGTTTTAATAATTATTTGAAAAATCATTTGAGATGGAAAATGATTAAAACAAGCATGAATCTTATTGAATATTCCATGTGTGTGTGTGTAAAGTCTATATATTTTGATAATTGAAGATTAAAATTTAATTTTAAATTTAATTAAAAAATTTAAATTATTATTTAAAAAAATGCGCTTATAAGGCACTAGTTCGTTTCCAAATAGAATTAAATATTTTTCTACATGTTTGCTCATATTTAATCAGGGTGATGGTGGGAGAGAATAATAATTAATATTTGATTTTATTTAATATTACTTAAATTTCATTTATCTCTCTTTTAATTAATTATTGTTGAGAGCCTCAATATGATACATTAAAAAAGGGAAAATCCCTTTAAGGTCCCAATGGACCAAAAAAATGTCAAAAAAGTCCCACAGTATATTCTAATATTAAAAAAGTCTCATTACAACTCATTAAGTAGGTGATTAATAACTTCATTTGTGGGTTTTAACAACCCTTTGAGACTTTTTTGACATTAAAATTTTCTGTGGGGCTTTTTTGACATTTTCTTGCTCTCTTAAAACCTTAAAAGGATTTTTCTTTTTTTAAAAAAAGCACGAACTCCCCCCCCCCACCGCACGTTGTGCAAGTGCATCAATATCATAACATAAAAGCAGATCATCACCTTCCTCTCATCCAAATTATTCAGAAATTGAAAAAAACACACACAGAGAAATATAAAGAAAAGAATTAGATTTCAAATCAACTAATGAAAAGTAGTTGTCTAACTATCCAAAAACATAACATGAAAACAACTACATCAATAATTGTACTTTTATATGTCTAGCAACTTCTGCTAAAGCTCAAGCAAAAAAAATTACATCAAAATGTTAGTCATCATAATCCATAAACATTCTTATATATAGTTGCCATTAAGTACATTTATCACCTATATATCTACAGCTCTCCATCTGGCACGTTTGGCGAAAATGGGTTATATATTGAATACAATCTCAAATAAATGCAAAAGGGACATCAAGTAGATGATAGGTCGACAGAAAGTTTTAAGCAACCATAACTCCTCTTTACCAAACATGTCATTAAAATGTGGAAACAGTAACCACACCATAACTCAAGAGTAAAACAATTAACTGTTGCATCGTATACAAACCTTTTTTGTGAGTAAACTGGACTAAAAATCAATTTTCTCACATTCATGCTGACCCGTGTAACTTCAATCATTCAAACTTTTTTTTAGTCTTGTTGCTTCATTCATTCAAATTACACTTTACTAACACTCTAAACTTGATTCAATTTTGTGATTGTTACTTTTCCTTTCTCAGCAAAATAAACATATCTCTCCACTAAAAGGGCCTTACAGTTTATATAAAATATACAAACAATATACTCTACCTAAACATATACGTTTTTAGAGATTAGTAAAAGTAATTGGAGTTCATAGGTTCAGCATTGGACAAATAGAGTTATAACAAAGGCTATACCCTATGTACTATTCCTCAAGCAGAATCACAATAGCCAAATCCATTGTAGTGCAAATCAATAAAGGCTAAAATGAAAGCTCATAAGAATAACTGAGGGTAGAACGTAAATGTACTTTACTTGAAATGAATAAGATTCTAAGAGAACAGTTTTAGAAATAAACCGGACTAGTGGGAATGACAGCTGTGTTCATTGGCTATGGTTGAGCAAACAACTCTTGCTTTGCCACCAGTTTGTAGGACATCCCAGACTTCAGTCATATGGTTCACATGTCCCTCAACCAATCCTAGTACATGGTTTATTCCTTCACCTGTTAGCTACCATTCGAAGCTGTTTTAAAGGCCATATATATACACCTTCCACTCTGATTTGACCACCACCAACATTGTACTCACTGTTAAACACATCATGGAATATAACCACCCCCTAATAACATCCAAGAACATTTTGATTTGTAATAGTATAATAATATGAAAACAGTAATAAGGATTTTCCCCTAGTAAAAGTGAAGATTAAGAGAATGACATTAAACTTTTTACCAAAACATAATGCTATGGAAAGAGATGAATGAGTAATAAATTTGATTTTGATATTACTAAAATATGGTTTACCGATCGAGATAAAAATATGGTTTACCGATCGAGATAAAACTTTGCTATATGCACTAAAAGCATGCAATAAAAAAGGAAATAATAACAGTTAATTCATTAACCGTAAAAAAAAAATTAAAAAAAGTAAGATTCCTGATTCAGTTACATAGTCTTTAGCCTCTGAGGGATCATTTTCATTACATCATTGAACAACTAAGAACCAAAAATAAAAGTATCAGTATTTTCAGCATTGAATAAAACTATAGTGCGCACAACTAAAGTTGGTATTTTTTACAGGATCCTTAGATAAGCGACTAGTAAAAAATCTACAGGGGGAAGGTTCCTTACCTCATTCATTATTGGATTGTAAACAACGCCAACAGTGGGAACTTTTTTAATTGTAAGGCCTATGGAGACACAAACAAAAGGAACCTGCAAATAATGGAATAATGCTTATTCTATTCAACTTGAAAATCAAAGTGGATATTTACCCATACACAAAATCAGTAGTTCCATCCACAGGATCGACTATCCATGTGATTTCATCTGTAAGTTCTAAAGCACCTTGAGCTGCGGTAGTTTCCTCCCCAATGAACTAATAAGAAATCATCATTGTTTTTAAAGCATAATAGTTTTAAGGGGGAAAAAACAAAGTAGCATTGCAAGATCATTAATTTTATTAAAAAAAAAAAAATTAGTATGGTTGGAAGAGAAAAGAAGAAACCTTATGAGTGGGCAAATCTGCTTCAGATGATTGAATATGAGTTCTTCACATTGTTTATCTGTTTCCGTGACCAAATCAACCTACACGCATAAAAAAACTGAAAAGGTGAAGACAAAAACCATTATGTGTGGGTTTTTGTGTATTACTAGGATTTCACTACCCATCTGAATTATTTTTCTAAGAGCTTACAAATGCCATCTGGGCATCTTCTTAAACTTATATGTTTCAACCTAAGCAAGAAATGAACTCCATCCTATGGAAGCTACACATTTATCTCGCAATAATAGGAACCTACTTACCCGGATTTTAAGGGCTTCGCAGATCAAGCTATCAGGATGAAGGAAAAAACTTTTCTCTTCCTTACGAGAAATAATAATAATGAAGTATGGAGCGAAATGTAAATTAGGCTCAAGGATGTTCCAGCGCATTCTCCCATGCAAACAGGTAAAAGAAGGCGGGATATAGGTGTCACGGAGGAAGATCTGAATCCGTTTGATGGGCTTAAACGGACGCTGCATTTGGTTAACCGATCAACGTACAAATCTGGCAAACCTAGGAGGATTCAATTTAAGGGCTCGCTTATCCCTTCGGCAACCTTCTTCTGATTTCCACGACGACGAAGAGGAGTGCAGGCCTTGGCGTCGCCGGCTTACCATGGCTTTCACCTGGGGCTCTGCTCTCAGGATTACTCTTTTGCTTATCCTTCTTGCCGCTATCATTCTTGCTTGCTTTACTCTCCCCGTTGATAAGGTGCACTCGGATTTTTGTTTCTTGATCCGTTCTTTGGACATTTCCGTTCGCTTTAATTTTTCTTAGGTCGCATTTCAAGGTTCAAGCTATCAGGATGAAGGAAAATTTTTACTGAATGTCTTGTGGAGAGGGAGGCATTTTGAAATTCAAAATTGCATTAGGTTGAGAGTCGGTCAAAATGTACAGTGCGGCTTACTGAAATGGCTTGGGATGAAGCCGCTACTGTTCTGAGGAACAGTAAATTGAGTCTACATGAACAGTGAATGGCTTATTTTGCTATTCCTATTAAGTACATGTTGATTGATATTGATAAATATGATAAATATCTCCTATTAAGAACAATATCAAATTTTTAATTAAATGTACATTAAAAACTAGGATAAGTATAAGTATTCATTTAAATGATGTCTCACTCTCATTCCTCATTCTTCATGGAATTCTAGGTTTTCTCTCACTCTTCATCTCCTTCTGACCTTAGTTCCATCACCTATCACATATCTCTAGCCACCACGACAACAACAACGACCTCTAGGCACCCGCGACGGAGACTCATCCTCCTCACGGATCTCCGACAATGACAACAAGATCCACACACCTCCCTTGTAGACCCCTACCTCCTTCAAAGATGTCTACCACTCATCCTCTTCTCAGATCTCCACCAATGGGCGACAGCTGAAGCTTATCTTCATTTTCTCCACTTAATCTTCAACTTCTCTGGCTTTATCACCATCCCTAATGACAAGATCGACGGGTGTCCAACTTTCTGGTATAGATCTTTGAGTCTTCCCCGCTCTTCATCTTCTCCTTTTCTAGCATTGCTTCAACGTCGACACCCTAATCAATGACGTGAAGTTCTGAGCCGTGCATCAAAGCCGATGAAAGGTCTTAAATGGTGATCAAAGGGCTTGTTGGAACCGGCCGGGAATATTATCGAGGGGGGCCAGTCGGAGACCCGTAAGGGTGGTTGTGTGGCCGTTGACAGTGCAAGCAAAGCTTGGTGTTCTCCTAAAACAAGGGGAACGTCAAGCTGAGAACGCAACGGTCGAAATTTATGTCCAAAAGTTGCAATTTGTGGCTTCCATGATAAGCACATCACAAACAAAAGTCATGTCAAAGACTTACATTTCCCCCATTTAGCACCCCCAAAAAAACACCATGTCAATCAGAGCCTAAGTTAACTCATGTCAAGTCATGGGAACCACAATACAAAATGGAAACGGATGTTAGATACAGATAATAGAAGAGAAAATTGACTTGGAGGCCCAAATTACCAAAAAACCGGCACTCACACCCATTTCATTTGCTTAGACCTACTCACCCACGCCCTGAAACATTTTCAGATTCTCCTTCCTCTCCAAATACTCTGCCCAGAGCTTCCTTCATTTCGAATCGAACCCACGCACGCTGTGAGTGCTCTCTCAGAACAGTGAACGCCTCGCCGAAGAGAAAAAATTGCCGCTACCACCATGCCCTTGTGAGTGGCACTCCGCGCACTGAATGGTGTTGCTCTGGTTTTCGAGTTCATAAAGGATTTTGCATTAACAGACCCTATTGGTAAGTTTCCTCATCTGGTGCTTGTGCTTCTCCTACTCAGCTGTGCGCCGCGTCGTTTGCTTGACTTGTTCTTTTGAAATGTTTTCTTGCTTTCCTTGATTTCTTGGGTTGTGTGGTGGTTGATTTGCGGAGGATTTTGCACCATCAGACACTGTTCACACTCTTCCTCATTGGAATGATTTGTTATCTTACCCTTGTTCCTGTAATACATCCTATCTGGTTCTTAACTTGCAGCTTATATTCTTGACATTTACAAGTGCTAGGATTAAATTCGTTGAGTATTCTCCATAGATTCATTTTGGATGTTTAATTAATGGTTTGACTTTTGGAATGCTTCTTCTTTTTTCTTTCGTGTGGTGTTATGATGTTTTCCCCCAAATCAAGGTTTAAGAATTTTTTGTATGCCATGTTAATAGTGACATATTGAGTTGAAGTTATTTCAAATTATTGATGTTTCTGCTTTATTCACATTTGAACAAAAGAACGCCTTATTATTTATATAGAGATTCCTTCTGCTTCCTTATTTAATCAAATGAAATTTGATGCTTGTCTTGAAATACCCTATATCAATGTGGCGTAATGCTAATATTTAATCTGTAAATGGGAACTAGTAAATTTTCTCAGTAGCTTATTTTTGTATGTATTTGGTGACCTTAAACAGTATTTATACTGCATAATTCAAGCTTATTAAGCTGTTGATTTGAGGAAACCTTTCATGCATCTAATATTTTATGGTGTCTGATATAAATCTAATCAATTCAATGTACTATCAGTTGCTATATGTAAATAGTTGGTGCTTAATCAATATTTGATTATGTTTTTAATTATTTTTTGTTACATTATCCTTTGTTGCATCTGAATGTTTTTATTACATTCTTGCGGGATAGGATATGGATAATAGCTATGCTACAAAAAGAATGTTTGGTTTGTGTTTGTGTATCTACTTAATAACTCCCTCTAGAGACTAGGACTGTGGTATGTTAGTCACATTAGTTATAGCTTTTGTCAATATTTCTTATAGCCCATAGCTAAAATTTTGCAACTATTATTTGATGTTGTTTTAAAAACTCTTTCTACTATAATATTTTCTACTAAAACTTTCTCATTACCTCCTTTATGGTGTCTTCTAGCTTTTTTTTTTCAACGTCCCTTCAGTATCATGCATGCATTTGTTCTTATGGTCGAAAAGGGTTTAGTGTTTGTGATGAAAAGCAGTCCAACTATGTTTAAATTGATTTGTTGGCTGGCTATTTGAGTTCTTAAACAACATTGATTGTGTTCACCTTGATTTTGTAAATGTGTTCCGTGAAGTAGCTCCATTACAGATCAGGTTGGGATTGTTTGGCACCTCTCTTGATCTTCATCCAACTCCATGGCTTATTTGGCGTGAATTATCAAAAATGTATACTTTGCTGATAATTTTTGCATATGGGATCAATACTCTGGATGCCGAGCTTAAGGAATTTTTTTAATAATCAATGGAATTTGTGTTTATATGCACAGGCTTATGCATGCACACACTGCGAGTTGCTTATTTTTTTTTCTATTGGATGGAGTGGGGGAATAGGTGCGTTTGGGGAAGGATTTGATGAGGCATAATGAGTTCTATTGATTGCCTGCTATTTATACTTCTTGGCCTATGTTTGAACCTGTATTATTTTTGGATAAAATATGTAGTACTAAATAGTAGAGAAGCTTGTGAGACCTGGCAGTTTTATCATAGAAAGTTTGGCCCTAACCTCAGGTGCAGTCAAACTAATATGGTTTCTAGTTTCTACGAAATAGCTCTTTGGTATGAATTACAAATATCTGTAGTATTTTGTAAGGTCAAACCTTGTTCCCTTAGACCCCAAGTCATCAAACTAGAAAGAGAATAAAAGCTTATAACGGAACATAGTAATAAGAGTCAAATATTTTGAAACAGCTGTCCAGCCACTTTGCATATCAGATCAAGAATTCTCCTTGGAAAGAGGTGCATTTTCTAAGCACCAAAGAATGGCCATATACACAATTATATCCCATAGAACAATTAGAGATGATATTTCCTTTATTTTGCTTGCATTTCAGTTCAACCTAACAATTATGCTATCTTTGTTTCTACTGTATTTCTTTCCTTTATTTTCAGGTTTCA
Organism: Acacia confusa; assembly: GCA_037074495.1. Lineage (NCBI taxonomy): Eukaryota > Viridiplantae > Streptophyta > Magnoliopsida > Fabales > Fabaceae > Acacia > Acacia confusa. Next base: position 35,245,886 of record CM073502.1, on the reverse strand, counting down.
TGTTTGTTGTTCTGTGTGTTTTATTTTCATGTTTGTTTAGTACAATAATATTTATCTCACCTTTCCAATAGAAGTTCATATTTTTGTTTTTATTTTCCTTTCATAACAGATCATGTTTGTTTTAAATATTTGACATTACACATCCAAAATTTTAGAATATTAGGTTTACGACCTATGAGTGCTTCCTATACATATACTCTTTTCGAATGCTTTTATTAAGCATGTTAGTAAAGATGCCTAAAAAAGCACTATTAACCCGTCCATTGAGAAGAAACATTCAAGTATTCCTGAGTTGACAATGATTTTTTTTGCACTTTTGAATGTATCTATGCAGTAGCTAAAAGTTTATCATTGTTGCATTATTATTCTGGTCTTTTGGTTGCAAGTTGTAAGCTTATTTGATTATGGTTTTCATATTACAGATTTGATAAGAATGAGTACTTCAAATACTTCAAAGAGGGCAGCAAGGTTCTCTGGCTATAATTTGTTCACTGAAGAGTTCTTTAAGAGCTACGATGAAAAACAAAAGATCAAAGGCAAGGGAAAGAAAAGTCAAGAAAGTAAAAAGACATATGAAGACTTAAGTGCAGAAATGAGGGAAGAATGGAAGGGGTTCAGTGCATCTGAGAAGGCTGAATACAAAGGGCCCAACTACTAAGAGGCCCGGCCAAAGTGATAATCTATGTCTGAATTGTTTAAATTTTGTATCTGAATTTCTAAATTTTGTTGACTAGCTGGTAGATTAGATTACACAACTTGTTCAAAACACTTGAGTTTATTGGTAGGAGCTAGTTTTGTAAATGTACTGATGTAGTCGATGTTGTTGACTTGACATTTTAATATGAATGACAACCACAGTTGGTTCCAGTAGCTATTTATATTTTGGTTGTGTATGTATGAGCAAAAACAAAAGAATATGATCAGGTACCCGTTTGTCAAAACCATCAGCCCCTTTTAACAACACCATCAGACCCTTTAGCAACATCATCAGCCCCTTTTAGCAATACCATCAGACCTTTTAGCAAAACCATCAGCCCCATTAGCAACACCATCAGTCCCTTTAGCAACACCATGAGCCCCCTTAGCAACACCATCAATCCCTTTAGCAACACCATCAGCCACCTTTAGCAACACCATCACCCCTCTTTAGCACTACCATCAGTCTGATTTAGCAACACCATCAGCATCCTTTAGCAACACCATCACCCCTCTTTACCACCACCATCAGCATCCTTTAGCAACACCATCAGCCCTCTTTAGCAACACCATTAGTCCAAATTAGCAACACCATCAGCATCCTTTAGCAACACCATCATCCCTCTTCAGCAACACCATCACCCCTCTTCAGCAACACCATCAGTTAAATTTAGCAACACCATCACCCCTCTTTAGCAACACCATCAATCCAATTTAGCAACACCATCACCCCTCTTTAGCACCACCATCAATCCAATTTAGCAACACCATCAGCATCCTTTAGCAACATCATCACCCCTCTTTAGCACCACCATCAATCCAATTTAGCAACACCATCAGCCCTCTTTAGCAACACCATCAGTCCAATTTAGTAACACCATCAGCATCCTTTAGCAACACCATCACCCCTCTTCAGCAACACCATCAGTTCAATTTAGCAACACCATCACCCCTTTTAGCAACACCATCACCCCTTTTCAGCAACACCATCACCCCTTTTCAGCAACACCATCAGTCAAATTTAGCAACACCATCACCCCTCTTTAGCAACAGCATCAATCCAATTTAGCAACACCATCAGCATTCTTTAGCAACACCATCACCCCTCTTTAGCACCACCATCAATCCAATTTAGCAACACCATCAGCCCTCTTTAGCAACACCATCAGTCCAATTTAGTAACACCATCAGCATCCTTCAGCAACACCATCATCTCTCTTCAGCAACACCATCACCCCTCTTCAGCAACACCATTAGTTCAATTTAGCAACACCATCAACCCTTTTAGCAACACCATCACCCCTTTTCAGCAACACCATCAGTCAAATTTAGCAACACCATCACCCCTCTTTAGCAACATTATCAATCCAATTTAGCAACACCATCAGCATCCTTTAGCAACACCATCACCCCTCTTTAGCACCACCATCAATCCAATTTAGCAACACCATCAGCATCTTTTAGCAACACCATCACCCCTCTTTAGCACCACCATCAATCTAATTTAACAACACCATCAGCCCTCTTTAGCAACACCATCAGTCCAATTTAGCAACATCATCACCTCTCTTCAGCAACACCATGACCTCTCTTCAGCAACACCATCAGTCCAATTTAGCAACACCATCAGCCCTCTTTAGTAACACCATCAGCCCACTTTAGCAACACCATCAGCCCAATTAATAATTACATAAGCCACTTTAACAAAAAATATCAGCATCAAATGACAATATCAGAAAAATATGACAGCAACACAATCACTTTTAACAACAACATTAGCACCCTTTAACAACACAATCAGTTGATTTAGCAACACCATCAGCCCCCCATTAACAAGGACATGAGACCTTTTAACATCAGTATCACTGAAAAATAACACATAAATCAGCCCATTTTGACAGCAACATCAGCAAACAATAACAATTAGTTTTCACCATGTGTAACAATATTAATAAGTTTACATAAATGAAACCTGGATACAATTGTGTCAATTGTGTGTTATATCCAACTTTCATTTACATCAAAAAATATGCGAATAAAATAGAGATTACAACTTGACACACCTCCTCCAAAAAATAACGTGGTGGGGATTCCTATCTATGGCCATTTACAACAAAAGAGCGTGACACGCAATGCCCGAAAAATAAACAACATGAATGTTCTTCTCCAACTCTATATGTCCTAATGATTAGAAACTCGGTCTCTTGATGTTCTCCTCCAGCTGAATATGCACCAAAGTACCAAGGACAACCATCAACCTTGCACTTCACTATTATCTTTTGTGGCTTGTTCTTCACAAATTTGTAGGCAAAGTTGTGTGCAATGCTATATTTGTACAACTTCTCATGGAGGGTCACAGCATTTGCAATAATTTGTCCTGCTCCCATGATCAAATCTTTCCATTTACCATGATTCATTTCAGGACTCGTTAATGGCATGGTTTGAGAAAAACATGGCAATGAGGGCAACTCTTGTGTTTCATTGAATATTTCAAGGGGCAATATGGACAATCCGGCTGAACCTCCATAAACGTTATAACTCCTGTGACAAACAACAAGTATTAGTGCTTGTAATGACAATGTTTCAGATTTTATTCGCAACTTATATATGAAAAAAATGCATTTCTTAACACATCAAGACTTACACTTCTTCTTCTTCCGCCCCTGCAAGTCTATTGTCATTATTCCCAATTTCTTCAACATATACATGACCATATTCGTCATTTTCATCATCCACAAGATCAATAAATGTCGATGTATCCATGCTAACTTTGAATCTCACGCAAATTTGATTACTTTCTTTCCCAATTAAAGATGATATTGTTCTTTGCAACTCCTCATATGTGGTCCCTTCCTTGATGCATCTTGTTCTTACCATTCCTCCAACATAATCACTTTCATCCCCTCCAACCTGTAGAAATTTCCCCCCCACATGAAAGAAACATAATATATTCTTCCCTGAACTACTAGCCATCTGTAATTACAATATGCAACAGAGTTAGTATTAACAACTTTAACTGCCGAATTAACAACTAAAACTGAAGGAATTAGCAACTTACACTGTAGGTATTGGCAACTATCCCGTATAAATTTTTTTACATTCAAACATTCCCATTAACAGACCTCACTCTGTTTCAATGCCCAAAAAACAGAGCAACCTTCATCCCCTACCACGTTTTCAAATTCACCTTATATTAACAAGTTAAACAGTCATATTAACAACAAAAACAGATGGTATTAACAACTTCCACTGTAGGTATTAACAACTACCAAAATTCAATGTTTTTCAATCTTCATTCCTTAATCACTTTCACCCATTCCCACTCAAATACATAATTTTTTCTCTGTTTCTGTGACAAAAAACAGAGCAACATTTTATTGACTCCACCCTAGAAAGATTAAAAACAAGGAAGGATGATGATTAAGATATCTTGATGAAAAACTTAGCATTTCTTGCCTATATTCTACCAGATAATTACATAAATGAGCTCAAACTCCTACCTTTCATTAACCCAAACTTTTGGCTGAAAAAAAATGTTGATGAACAGCAATAATCACTAGGAAGAGTCAGCAATATACAACCAGGATAAGTTTTTTTCAGTCCAGCAGATGAAAAAAACGAAAGACAATGATCAAAGGAAGCAAGATGAAGGAGATAGAAAAACAATCATGGTAGCAAAGAAACTTTCGGAAAGCTCACGTTCTGATTTCAGCGCCAAAACACTCTGCTCTTCCTTTTTTAACACAAGGGGCGTTTTGGTAATTTCCCTTTGAACTTAATACCAGAAGGGCCTTTTCTGGTATAGGAAAGTGTGTAGGGCCTTTTCTGAAATTATCTTGGTAATTTGGGCCTCCAGGTCAATTTTCCCATAATAGAATTGTAAAATTTCCTCCTTTTAAAATGATTATGATGACTACTTTTGCATCCAACAAGATAAATTATGTTGGGTGCTTATAGGGCAACTCTTTGTTACTAAACCTTGCACTTTTATCCTTATATATATATAATATTCACAAATGCTCTCCTCTGTTTTTTATTCTGTTTGTTTTTCTTTATAAAATTCTTTTTTTTTTACTTTTCTTTTCTTAATGATTCTATTTATTATTTTTTTACTTATTATTTGATTTTTATTTTAATCCATTATTATTATTTTATAATTTCCCTTACTCTTATAAATCATGTTTTAAATAGCCCCTTTCTATTACTTTAATAATTATCTGATAAGTCTATTTATCATAGATAATTCATTCTTAATTATAATTAATCCTAAAATAAAAAGTAGGATGTTACTAAGGAACTTTGGAGAAATCTAACAACAGATCAATCATCTCTTCTTGGGCAGACAAATGAAAATTAAATACATTAATATCATTAGTGATGGAATCATAAAACTTCCACACAATTCTTCTCAGATATAAAAAGGAATATCTGAGTGCTATAATCTTATTATGGATGGGTTTTACAATGGAAAGTGGGTAATGACTCATCCATATATATATATATATATATATATATATCAACTACCAGTTATGATGGCCAATTTAGTTGGATCAAAGTTTGGTTGGTTTAATTAATCGAGTTAAAGATCTAGTAATGTATGTTTCTTCACCGTAGAATCTTGTCAGATGTAATCATTCATTAGTTTCAGATTTATACCTACAACACATTACGAAATATATTCTTAGCATTCCTCTATGCTTTCTTGATATTCAAGATAATTTCTAATGGCAGGGAAACAACTCTAGTTCATATAAGGTTTAGGATGGATACCAAATCCTTATACATCAACATCTATGGCATCAATATGTTGATAATTCATTCAGGGAGATACTTTGGTAATTAGCAATATTGTCCGAATTCCTTCTCTTGTAATGGAAACTATCTACTTAATGATGCTCTTCCTACTGCTGATCTTATGCCAAAAAAACATCATATGCAAATAAATGACATTATTTGAATTTGGCTGCAATGAATAAAAAACTATGCAGCATATATTTTTCACTTGCCCTGTCTCAAGAGATGTATGGTTTGTATTACTACAAATGAAAATTCCCCCATTGAAGTATGATGTCTTGATTTATTAATGTTTTAAAGACACTATAATTCATCTGCCTCAATCACACGAGTCAAGTGTTTTATGTTTTGCCATTTTAACAATTTATATTTTGTGGTTGAATAAAAATGCAGCTCTTCATCATGGAAAACAACCACAACCTAATATCATAATTCAGATGATAATTCAGGAAGTTAGGGGGTTATCAGTTGTTGGAAGGTTGGCAAATTAGTTTGATGTGTATAGTGGGGCAAGGAAGTTACCTAAAGAAGTTGCCATTGTTGGAAAAGATATTTTGGTAGATCAATGGAACATTATCTTTAATCCCTTTAAAAGGAAAAGTGGGCACTTCTGTGAATGTTACGTTATATGTGTAATCAAATATCTCCATTGATTCAGTTTGATTGGAGAAATTCAATGAATTCTGGTACTCCATTTCACACTAGATGCTTAAGAGCTGCGTTATGAGGGATCATTAAATCTAACATATTGGGAAGTTCAGGACAATAACGTCTTATAATCACTTGTGTCAACAAGTTCCCAAATCAGCCACCATCTATTAGTAGCATCACATGACAAGAGATTTTGAAGATTCTCTTAGAGATCTATTTTAATTTACAGCATGTGCATGTTATTCCATGTTTTGTCTAATGTCATTATTTTTGTCATTTTATAGGTGTCATTTACTTTGGTACTTTGTAAACATTTTCTTTTTAAGTAATATCATTTTATCCTTTATAAAAAAAAAAAGTAATTTCATGTTATATGAAGTTACGTTATTTAAATCACCACCTTTGCAGCAACTTCAACAGTAGTTATAGTATCCTCATTTTACTTTTAAGACAATATTTATGAGTAGTCCAGTCGAACACAAAAAATTAGTATCAGTACAAAAATTAAAAATACTTCCTCCGGACTCATTTATAAGATACAAATAGATAGAATAACTTGTTTTAGTCTTAATTATTATAAAAATAACTAACTTATGTTGATCCCTGTATTCAATAAAAAAATTTCCCGATCAATTCAATCAAGCACTTACCATCTATTTTCATTGTTTAACTCTTTGACAACATGAAAAAAACAAAAACAAAAAAGCTTTGCCCTTCCTCTCTATCTTATCCAAGGGATGGAAAGGCAGGAAGGGCTTTCAGCATCCCCTCAAGTCAAGAATTATGGTCTTATAATCAATAATCAATATACTTTTATTTCATATCTTTCTTCATTTATGCTTTGATATTCTTGTGTCCTAAGCATAGAGGAATCACACCAATCCATCCTAAAATTGGTGGTTAAACTCTACTACAATGACAATACTATAGAGGGGAGGGCGCTAAAAAGGTAAAGCTTAACACCTCTCATTTTTATTATTTTTTCAAAACTATAACCTCAATAAAATTTCCCAACAAAACCATTGTTATATGTTGAGTAATTTTATTAATAAGGACATTTTTTAAAACATAAATATTTGACATTTTTTTTAACGATTTTTCTTCGTTTGTGTAACACTATTTACATAGAAGAGATGTTGATAATGAGGAATAGCGAAATTACAAATGGTACATCTGTATGATTGCTCTGTTACTTTAATATCCAACAATAGCCGGTGGAGGTGGTGAACTATATTCGGCCCCGATGATTGGGGGCAAGATGACATCATCCCATGCTGGTGGTGGTGGGGAAGAGAACATAGGAGGAGGAGGGGAGTGGACTGGGGGCGGTGGAGAGAACACGGGTGGAGGTGGGGGAGACTGGACTGGAGGTGGAGGGGAGTGAACTAGTGGCGGAGGAGAGTACACGGGTGGAGGTGGAGACTGGACTGGGGGCGGAGGAGAGAATACAGGTGGTGGTGGGGAGTGAACAGGGGGCGGAGGAGAGAATACAGGTGGTGGTGGGGAGTGAACAGGGGCCGGAGGAGAGAACACAGGTGGGGGTGGAGAGTGGACAGGAGGCGGAGGAGAGAACACCGGTGGGGGTGGAGAGTGGACAGGAGGAGGAGGAGGAGAGAACACCGGTGGGGGTGGAGAGTGGACTGGGGGCGGAGGAGAGAACACCGGCGGGGGTGGAGAGTGGACTGGAGGCGGTGGAGAGTGCACTGGTGGCGGAGGAGATTGGACGGTGGGTGGAGAAGAATGAACCGGTGGTTCTACCTTTGGTGGTTTTGGTGTTGATGGGGTATGGTTGTTGCCATCACCGCTTCCACAACTCTTGCTACAATCAACGGGACGAGTCACCACTGGCGAACATTGCTTGCTCGTCTTTTGATTTGATCTCAGAGGCAAACAATTATTACTATCATCAAAAACAACATTTGCTCTTGAAGAAGGCACACAAGATTGAGCTTCTCCATTAAAGTAATTGTCCGAGAATGAAAATTTGGTCAACCCTGGTAGCTTGCAAATACTGTCCGACACATACCCAGAAATCTTATTATGTGCAATGTCCATTACCTCCACACTCTTCAAACCTGACAAGTTTGGCAATGTCCCAACAAACCCATTATGGCTGGCATCAAAAATCGTCACATTTCCCAACAATCCAATCTCTTGTGGGAAACAACCTCCGAGACCATTCCCTAAGAAAACAATCTCATTCAAGTTCACCATGTTCCCAATTGATTTAGGAATGCAACCTGAGAATTTGTTGTTAGCAAATGTCACAACAGAGGCTGTGGAGTTCCCCAGTGTTTCTGGAATGGCTGAAACAAAACGATTATTGTTCAAGAACAAAGCATCAATGTCTTTCTCAAAAAGTTGTGGAGGCAAAGGTCCTTCAAAATCATTAAACCTAAGATCCAAATACTTTATGCCTGGCCATGTAAGGACCACAGAAAGGAAAGCACCAACAAACCTATTGTTGCTTATATCAAACTCATACATAAGAGTGAGATTCTTAAAGCTGTCTGGGACAATCCCACAAAACCTATTAGAATTTATATGGAACAGAGCCATGTCTGTTAAGAGGCCCAACTCGGGAACAAGACGACCAGCAATATCTGCATGGTTGAGATCAATTCCAGCAACAACTGTTAATTTAGGGTCATCAAGAGCTTCAGCACAGAACACACCATTATAAGAACAAACATCAGAACCAACCCAATTTTCAAGTGTGTTCAATGGATCAGAATATATGGCACTTTTCCATGCCTGAAGAGCAACATGGGCGTTTTTAAGCCTATCATTTTCAAAAGTTAAGTTGGCATCAAATTCAATATTGAAACCTAATGAAAATTCGCTATCCTCTGGAATTGGGATTGGGATTGATGGAAGCAAATGTGAGAGAGAAGATATGAAGAGGGAGCTAAAGATGAAGCAGCCTAAGGCTTTATTATTTGAGTATGGCTTAGCCATAAGTGCCATAACTGGCCCTAAGCTGCTTAATAGGTAAGCTGAAAGAAGAAAACTCAGTTTGATCTTATATTAAGATTAGATTGATGATGACAATCTTTGAATATAATGGTGGAAATTGAAATTTATTTTTAGCTATTACTAGCTGATTTCTCTGTTAGATGCCTCTAATTTTGGCATGCATTTAGTTTTCTTTTCATATAAATCCAGGGAGGAGATTGATTATTATGATTATAATGCCAGAATCTTGAGGAAAACAAGCCAACCAAAACCAATGAATTGCCTTTGACTTGGTCTTTCTGTAACAATAATTCTGAGCAGGTAAATCCATGTTTGGCATATGACAACTTTCTTATTCCAAAAATGGATGGAAAATGAACGGAAACAAGGATATATATATCGAGAACTTAAATTAAGTAACGTGAAAGCATATTCAGAATGAATAAAATGCTTGAATTTTTTAAGCAACGTGTGTATATGTATGTACTCCTGTTTATTTTATGTTTGTATGTCTTCACTTAATAAAAAAGCATATGCTAAACCATTTATTTCGGAATAAAAATTTCATTCATAAAAGGAAAAAATGGGTAGAAAATAACAATACTAATCATTATCTTGATACTCCCTCAAATCCTTAATATCACATTCAATTGAAATAAGCTATGCTTGAAATATTTACATTTATCAATTTTCTCTAAACTAAATTGTCTAACTTATAAACCAATATATTATTTAATGGTTGGAGTGGAAATAAGCTATACCAGATTAGGCTTTACCTTAATAGGCTTAAGGTGGCAACACATATTTAAAGTATAAGCCTGTATGTAGATTTTTGTTTTAAGTATGTGACTGTGCCTTGAAAAAGCTTGAAACCTTTTTAAAGACCTACTTAAATTGTTTTTAAATAGGTTTAAAAGCTTATACCTCCAAATTCATATATCACCGTTCAAATATATTTACAATCTTATGCTACGTCCTAAAAGCATAGGGTCCATTATTGTCGTAATATAGTGACAATAGTTATTCAAGCAAGTAGAAATAACAAAAATAATCAATCTTCGGTTGATTAATATATATATTTTCTAAAATTGACAAATCATAACAAGTGGCATGCATAATTGAATTTTATCTTTTATGCTTTTCCTACATAAACTGGGACTAACCCCTCACACTAAAATTATAATATTTAATTTGGTATTAAAATAAACTTATAGTAACTATTATGCATTAGCAGACAACGCAAATTAAGGGGTGAGAAAATGAGCTAGCGGTGAAAAATAAGAGATGTAAGAGTGGATGATTAATGGATGTAAGAGTTAAGTGTATGTGAATCATAATGGGATGTGAAGTTTAGAAGTAAGGATAAGTTAGTAATTTTATAAATAATTTATAAAACTATTTAGATTATATTATATATAATTACATAATAGTATAGATTTAAAAAATTTAAATAGGACAGGCCTATAGGCTTGTAGGTTAGGACATATGAAAATATGCATGATCTGTTTATCTTTATATACCTAACAATAATCGTGAATCTAACCTATTTACTAAATAAGCTTTATGTAAGTTAGGTTGTAGATTCTGTTAGGGGCTTAGCTTGCTCTCAACTCTATTTAATAATATATAACATATTCTATAATAAAATAGTTTTTTAATTTCTAAAAAAAATTAATTAGATCTTATATTAAGAACTATAGGTAGTGTAATTTATTTTCTTTGGTCTCAGGCATCACTCCTTCATATAAGACATTCTACAAAATTGATTGGAATATTTATTAATCATTTTTAAAAATGCCCCTTTTTTGGCATGGAATCCACTTCCATGAAGGAATGTCTTTTTTGTTAGTCAAACTTCTATGATGGAACTCACTGGATTCACTTTCCAAGACGAGCAGAGAGCGCTCCTCTGCCTTGGGAGGAGCGCTGGGAGATCTGGACGGTCCAGATCTCCTCATGAGATCTAGACCGTCCATTTTTTTTATTTTTATAAGATTTTTGAAAAAAATATTTTTTTTAAGTACTAGTCAGTATCCTAAAATAATTTTTTAACTATCAATTAGTATTCTAAAATAATTTTTTAAGATTCTAAAAATTATTTTCAAGAATAAAAAATATTTTTCAGTGTCAGTTAGTATCCTAAAGTATGTTTTTAGTCTCAGTCAGTACCTTGAAATTTTTTTAACAGTACCAGTCAGTACCCTGAAGTATCTTTTTAATCTCAGTCAGTCCCCTGAAAAATTTTATCAAGATTATAAAATTTTTCAGGGGATTAACTGAGATTAAAAAGATACTTCAGGGTACTGATTGGTACTGTTTAAAAAAAATTAGGGTACTGACTATTGCTAAAAAATATTTTATCATCTTAAAAAATTATTTGAAGATTTTGAAAAAATATTTTAGACTACTGGTTACTACTAAAAAGATATTTCAGGATACCTACTGCTACTGAAAAAAATATCCTAATAAAATTTTTTTACAAAAATCTTATAAAAATATAAAAAAATGACCATGAGATCTGGACTATACAGATCTCCCAACACTCCTCCCCTTAGGAGGAGCGCTTCCTGCTCGTCCAAAATCAGGGAAAGTGGATCTTGGACTCACTTCGATCAGAATGATGGAAGTCACTTTCTTAGTAGACCCATGGAATTGAGGTGGGTCCCATGGAAGTGAACATTTATGACTATTATACCTTTATTTATATTTTATCAATGGTAAACATGTTTTTTTTATAAAAAAAAATATAACTTTAAGATACTATAAAAAAATTATATTGTATGATATGATTTACGTTTGAATTAACTTTTGGAAAAAAAAAATTGTTAACAAAAACTTAGTTGGATGATTAATGGAAAAACAAATTTAGAGGTAAAAGACTAAAAAAGACTTGGATTTTACAAAAATAAAAAAGGGTAATGCATTATTGGGAAAATTTTAATAACACTAAACTACTTAAATTTTTTAGGAAAAGTCTCCTTAAAAATTTAATTTGTGAGAGTGACCTAAAGTGGAGTATTGTCATAATTTTCTTACAAATTTTTTTTAAGTAATTCTCACCAATTAAATTTCTCATGGACCTAAATTAGACTGTAAAAAATTTACCACTCTTCTCCTTATTATATATTTATTTTAACTAATTCTCTTATGTATTTCTCATTTTTCTCTATTTCTAATGAGAATTAAATGAGGATAAAAATAAAAAGAAATAATGATTATCAACTTTTAAGTGAATTTATAAAAGTTTCATTTATAAGAATTTATAATAAGGACCAAAATAGTATTTTAATTTTTAGAAAAAGTAAGACCCAAAATCTTTATTTCAAGAGGAATTTAATTTTCTCTCTCTACATAGTGAAAAATTTAAAAACAAAAAAATTTGGATTGAGGCTTAAGCTGCTTTTTTTTTTCCCCTTCGCAAAAAAAGGTCCAATTGAAAAAAAAAAAAAAACACTATCCTAAACATTTTGGGGGGGGGGGGGTAAATCACCCAGCTGCACGTTTCAAACAAAAGTGCCTCTAATAAAATAAAGTGAGTGTCTATCAAGAAAAAAATATGCATGGACCAATATTGAAACTGAAGATTAAACTCAATGAAATCAAGCGGTTGTTTTCATCTACATCCTCTTGCATTTCCCTTTAAGTGTATCCTTTATTTTATTCCTATCACTTTTGTCGATTCAAGAGAATTGTGGGAAAGGATCTTGAGACTTGTAAATGATATAATTAAAAGCCTTGTGACACTTTAGAAAAAGGGAAAATAATAACAAATATTCAATAGTCTCAATTACATGTGTGAAAACTACTAGACTTATGGTAAAAAAGAAAAAGAAAAAAGGAAAAGGAAAAGTATTAGCCTTGTTTTATTAAAAAGGAAAAAGTACCAGCCTTAGCTCGTTCTAATGCATGCTCCAACAATCTATCTAATTCAAACTGCAATTCTCAGTGAGGCCCATTTTAGTCTTAGTGCCAAAAATATTTACACATTCGGACATGCCTCTGCCCTCAAGGACGATCTCGTGGGTCAAAATAAATTTATGTTTATTATAAAAGGTTAATATTATTAAGTAAAATGAGATTATTACTCTAAGAAAGTCTTGCTATCATATATCCGCATGAATAGTATAGCAATAAACTAAAAAGGATGTTAAACGTTGGTCTCTTGTGCTCACCAAATTCACCGTCCTAAAAAAGAAATTTGTAAGAAAATAGAAAACATGCTCATAGATTACATTATTGGATGATAGATTTGTGTTTGCTGAAAGGATTAAAAGTTTTCTTAGGTAAATCACTTGCAAATTCTGTTTTTGTACTTGTAAATGAAAATTAAAACGAAGAATCCATGTCAAGGATACTCTAAAACAAAGTATGGCAAAAAGATGACTTTGTGATACTTTCCTTATTCAACTGATAATACTAATTACCCCTGAAGACCAATCCAAACCTTATAGTATTTGCTTCCCCTCCTTTAACACTTATCCAACATTATGATTCATTATTGTGAAGAAATCGGCGTATCCTAATTTGAGTGTAGCAAAATCAATTCATTTCCTTTCAAAATCCCTTATTCTATTGAAAAAGCTAGTGATATTAAATCAACTGCATGATTAACTCTCTAATTGTAGTCATGGTGTCCATCTTTCTTCCCTGATGAATGATTTTGTTCCTCTTCATCCAAATCATAGAGGTGATTTTGATAATGCTTGCATTCTCTCTTGAGTGATCTTGTTGATGTAATCTAATCAAACCAACCTTTAAACATGTCAAAAGTGGAGAAAGATGAGTGGATATTTAAACACCCAAACCAAACATCTCTAGCAAAAGGACACATCCAGCAAATGATCCAACGATTTCAGTTCAAAGCTACAATTTGCATCAATATTGAGATGGTGCAGTCTCAAAATATCCATGCACAGAATGAATGGCCAAATTCATTATTTTCCAGATGAAGACAAGATACAAATCATAGAATTTTCTAGAAAAGATCTCCATTGTATTGACTAGATGGAGAATTTAGAAGGTGATATCTTTCTTTGACTGAGTATGTTCCTTGTTTTTTTTTTTGGTCAAATTGACTATGTTCTAGATGATAGAATCTTGCATTATTCCACCAAAGGAAATAGGAATTTCCAATATTTGCTGAGCAATTTCTAGCGAATAAAGCCTTCAAACCAAATTTGAATTCCATGTAACTGGGGACTACTTAATAAAAGATGCGTTAATAGATCAAATACAATTTGCAAAGCTTCATATATTTCTGATCTAGACTAGTAGACTGTATAAGCCACCACAAGGGTGATTAATATCAATTGAGGTTCTTGAGCTTACCTTCCAAGAGAGATTATTGATTATGATGTCAAAGCATTGAAGGATGCCGTTTCATATCCATGGAATTGTAATAATGTTCGTAATATCACATAAATCTCTATATTTAAATATGCTTGGATGTTTGCCTATGTACTAATTAAGATCTAATATATATAATTACAATATCTTTTTTGCTATCAATGTTTTTTATATATTGATTTTTGACCATGTTTTTTTTACATATTAGAATTAGGTGTTGCTGACCAAAAAGAAAAAAGAAAGAAAAAAAATTAGTTGTTAGTATTAAAAAAATACATGATCTACAAGAAGTCTGGATTCACTCTTTATATAATGCATGAAATTCCTAATAGATGTACGGAAAATACTCACATCAAGATCTTTATATCTATTTTGTCAAGTTCTCCAATGATATATGATCCTATGTCCTATTTTTAAAACATTATTAATTAATTATAAGCTCATATAAAAATAATAGGACATATGATCATTATGATTGGAGAACTTGATTTGATAAGTATAAGGAACTTGATGTAAGAATACTTTAAAAATATTCCAGAAATTCTTTTTTAATTTCTCAAAAAATAAAATTTATGATACGGATCGGAAGATAAAATCATAAATGTCCATTTAATGTTATTCTCAATATGATCATAATTAACTGACGTGAATTTAAGTTTCGATAGAAGCTTCAGGTGAAAAAACGTTTTCAAGAAAAGATTGATTTCGTCCCCGCTATCTGCTCTCCTCTCCCCTGGAATCGATTTATTTTACTTTTTAGTGACAGAAAAAATTAAATTAAAACGGTTTAATTTTAGACATATAAGCGGTGCGGAAAGAATATCCTATTAATAAAAATGATTTTAAAGAGGTCAAAGAACTTCAATGTGATACATTTTTTAGGATAAAATATATTCAAGTTTCGGAGGTTGAATTGGGGATGGAAATGGTAGAAGAACGAAGGAGCGTACGTGGAAGCAACTAGCGAGGCTTTGATCACCTTTTTGTGTTCTCCAATATTTCAGAAGGCATCTTTTTCCAACAATTAAAGACCAAAGTGACAAACAACATCATTGGAAAAGGCTGGACAAACCATATACCAGTTGTTTTTTTCCTGGGAATTTTATTTTATTTTTCCTGGAAAGCCCCATTCTGAGGAGAATCGAACCCGACCTGGATCACTGGATGCAACACGGTTAGCTTCGTGTTTACCGATTTGGTGTTCTAATGTTTTGGCCTCTTGTTTGAATTTAAAGCTGGGGATTCGCTTTAGTAGGTGAATCACGCAGGAAAATTGGGAGCTTTTCGAACTATGAAGCCCATGAATACTATATGTGATCTGATTGAAGAGGCCAAGGTCCGAACAGTTTGGTGGGCCCTTTCTATATTCGCCATTACCTATTTCTTAACTCGTAAGTGATTCGAATTTGGTTTGGTTGGGATTATGTTAACTTAATTTCGTGGTAAATCTGTTGTTTCCAGAATGAATGGTGAATGAATTTGCATCTGCGCACCTTCGTATGCTCTGAGTTTTGCTTTGAAAACTATTTTTTGCTATCGTTATGGCAAAAGTTTGAGCTTTATCTTGGCCGTCTGTAGTTGAATTTTGCTTGCTTCATTACCATGCTGCTTTAGCTCAGTCGATTGCTTGTAGTTCACATGTATAAGCCGAGCGATAATAATTATGATTTACAACAGCTAAAGTGTCATAAGTGCAAATGCTGTGATTGCTTGTTATTGATTCCTTGGCTTAACCCCACTCTGTAGCTCATTTCTTGGTGGCTTGTGCTTTCCTATTGGGAGGCTATATCCCCTAATTAATGATTGTACTTCAGTTTGTTTCTTCATTCTGTTCATAGGCATGACTTCCAATGTAGTATTCATATCCTTATTAATAAAAGAAAGAAGAATAATTAACATTGGCATTCATGTCAACCCATTTTCTGTATTGACATTCTTTATGGTATATCATCACAGATACAAGCAAGTCAATGTGGATGAATGTACCCATCTCAGTTCTGCTTGTTTCTGCACTGCGCATTCTTTTGAATAAGGTGGAGTTCCATTGGAAGGTTAAAACACCTAGGTCACAAACATACTTATCTCATTTGGAGAAGAAACAATTATCTCTGAATGATCCACGCCTCTCTACTCCTCCTCTGCCTGCAAAATGGAAGAGGAAAATTGATTCTCCAGTTGTGGAGGCTGCGGCCAGCGATTTCATTGGCAAAATATTGAAGGATTTTGTCATAGATTTGTGGTACTCAGATATTACTCCAGATCAAGAGTTTCCTCAGCACATTCATGCAATTATAATGGATGTACTTGGTGAAATATCAGGAAGGCTTAAGGAGATAAACCTTGTTGACTTGCTGACAAGGTATCAGATCCTCCACCCCTTCCTTCTTTCAAAGAAAGATAGGATTAGGAATGTGGCGAGTTCCTGGTTAGGATTCTAAATGTTATTTTGAATTTAGTGCTATTAATAATTACTGATTGATCATGTGACAGGGATATAATTGATCTAGTTGGTGATCACTTAGATCTTTTCAGAAGAAATCAAGCTGTTATAGGTGTTGATGTTATGTTAACCTTATCTTCTGAAGAGAGGAATGAACGATTGAAGTTCCATCTGTTGAATTCTAAGGAGCTTCATCCTGCACTTGTATCTCCTGAGAGTGAGTACAAGGTGTGAGTGGAGTGTTCTGACATCTTCCAGTTTTTGCTTTTGGGCATTATGGCTTGTATCTTGTCCAATGGTTTCACCTTCCTGTAGGTTCTTCAGAGACTAATGGGCGGGATAATTGCTATAGTACTCAGACAACGGGAAGTTCAATGCCCAGTGATTCGATCTATAGCTAGGGAACTGCTAACTTGTTTGGTTATGCAACCTATCATGGATTTGGCAAGCCCTGGGTATGTTCTTGATTATATAATAAGGTTAATATTTTTAAGTTTTTCTATTAGGCAGGAACAGATTAATGATTTTCAGTTGTTTTGTTACTCTGTTGCACAGTTTGCAGAACTAGTATTTCATATGATACTTCCCTAAATTCCT
Source organism: Acacia confusa (assembly GCA_037074495.1). Lineage (NCBI taxonomy): Eukaryota > Viridiplantae > Streptophyta > Magnoliopsida > Fabales > Fabaceae > Acacia > Acacia confusa. The sequence continues at coordinate 35,228,407 of CM073502.1, read as the reverse complement.
ATTTTGGGGTTGTAGGGGAGGTTTCCAGATTGGTTTTTGTGTAATTCAAATTTATAGATTCTGATCACTGTGACTTTCTATGGATTTTGGCTGTTAAGGCTATGGTTTTGTTTTTATTTTTATTTTGAACTATGATATGTAAGGTAACATCTGATTGCAAAATTAACCCGGAAAAATAAACCTCAAAACATATTGTTACATGGATATAATTGGATAATTTACAAACACTCTTAAGACTCCATTTGCCTTGTGAGTTTTGATGTCTGAAATAAACCTGGCATGTAACACATTTATAAGTTTGAGTTTTGCAGAACACTTCTGACTATTTTTTTTCACAATTCGTTCAAATTTATTTTTCATAAATGTATGATCATTCATTTCCATAAATTTTCAGGTATATTAATGAACTGATCGAAACCCTAGTTGTTACCTTTAATGATGAGGGCACACTTGGGGTGGCCAGTGATCAATCTTCTAACGCAGCTAGTCATCATCATGGGCATTCTGCTGTTGTTGGGATTGGTCATGATGAAAATGCTGCCTTAAAAAAGGCTGCATATTTAAATCAAGGGGATGATAAGACATCGACTAAAATGCAGTATCAGCAAGATCCTTTGCAGGTCAGACATGCTGGTTGGGCACGGGGGTTAGATGCTTCGACTCAGAGAAGAACTGAAGTTCTTACGCCTGAGAATCTTGACAACATGTGGACAAAAGGAAGGAACTACAAAAAGAAAGAGATTAAAAAAATGAAAGTAGGCTCTCAGGATCTTCCTGCAAAGAGTCCTGTTACAGATAGCGTAGGGCCTGATAGAAATTTGACTGTGGAAAAGTCAGCAAGTAATCCTTTTAAGCATGCTGTTCCAGAAGTGAAGTCTTCACTGCCACCAATGAGCACCTTGAGTTCAGATCCCCTGATGAATTTTGGGAGCTCAAATGAGTCAGTGTCGTCTCAGAACCCTGCCATGGAGTTATTATCTGGGGGAGGGTATCAAGCTCATGAAGTGAAAGATACTGAGGTTGTTGCTAACAAAATTCGGATCAAGAGATCCAACAGTACTTCCGACTTGGCAATTCAACCACAGAAAGGGGGAGGGCCCATAATTTCAGAGTTCTACACCCCTAATTTTGAGTGCCGTGGTGAAGGATTTCAGGGGAAGAGTGCTTCTGATATGATTGTTAGGAAAGAGGGGCAACTATTTCCCAAACTCCGGTGTCGGGTATGCTTCTACGCTGGATAATCTTGAGATATACTATTCTGGAAAATAATGTGAACCAGATCCTTCATAATAGAGACCATCTTAAAGCAGAATGAATTGTCACTGTGGGTATCTACTTTTAGTGCGGTTGTATATCCGAATAGAGAGTGAATAGAAGGAGAGAAATAATGATAAAGATTATTTTATTAACGACGTCTTGCTTGTTATGATCATCCTCCTTATATCTATTAATGAAGTTCGTAGGAATATATAAAATGCAGAACATTTTCATAAAAGTGGATGTGTTACACATACTACAAGGGCATAAGATCTACCTCTTACTGATGGCCTAAAACTAATGAATTGTTTATCCTTGTCTACTTGTACTTTACAGGTTATGGGGGCACATTTTGAGCAAGTTGGGTCCAAATCTTTTGCTGTTTATGTAATTGCAGTGACAGACGCACAAAACAGAACTTGGTTGGTGAAGAGAAGGTTTGTTTCTCACATAGCTTTTATTATAATTATGATTGTAATTGGAGCCCACACTTTATATTTAAATTTTTAATGTTACAGGTAAGTTCAGTATGACTGGGTTAATAAAGCAAGGTGGTGTGCTAAATTCTATCTCTATCTCTAAAATAAACTGACCAGATTTCTGAAGTACAATATTTGTCAAATGGTTCTCTACCCCCAATTTTTGAGCTTAAACTACCCTTTTCACTTGGAAAATATGTTGAGTCTGGAAATTGTTTCATTCCAACTTCTTTGTTATGACTGTTTCTTTCTCTTGGTTATATACAGATACAGGAATTTTGAGCGATTGCATCGGCATCTAAAAGATATTCCCAATTACACGCTACATTTGCCTCCTAAAAGGTTTCTTTCCTCGAGTACAGAGGATGCATTTGTCTATCAGCGTTGCATTCAGCTTGATAAATACCTTCAGGTATTTGTAGTCATTCTCTACATGACCACAAACTCTTCAAAGGCATAAATTAATTTCTTTTGTGCCTGAACTGGCTCTTTCTTGATCTCTATATGCTGTCTTGCTTCAGGATCTCCTGTCAATAGCTAACGTTGCTGAACAACATGAAGTATGGGATTTTTTGAGTGTTTCCTCAAAGGTGTGCATCTGTATTTTTCTCTTATTATAACTTCACATGACCTTTATATAATTTATCTTGGTACTTTCTGGAAATATAATGATAATCTAACAGAAGTATTGCTTTTTTTCCCCCTGAAGAACTACTCATTTGGGAAATCTTCTTCAATGATGAAGACTCTGGCAGGTATGTAACTCTGACCTTAGTTTTTCACACTTGCAGTTTAGGAGCTCAGCTAGTAACTTTTCTATTTGTATTGATGGACAATTTAGCATTCTGTTCCCACTTATTAATCTGCCATGAAAAAAAAGAGTGGCCCAACACACAAGACTCCCACCAGGTGGGGTCTAGGGAGGCATACTTACTTATCTGCTATATAGTTAAACAATTATATTGGCAGTTTTATTCTCTAACTTTAAATCCTTCCGACCCTTGTTTTCTGTTCATCTAAATGCACCATTAGATATTGGGGAAAAGGGAGAAATAATTGTCCCAGAATTCTTACAATTGGCATTCTTGTATACCTTCCTCTTTTATTTGAAGGTTCCAGCCCACAAGGCAGAAAGTTTTCTGTCTTTTTTTTTTTTTTTTGGGGGGGGGGGGGGGTGAGAACAATAATATAGGAAGTCAACATATTATGTTGTTTAGGCTAACAGAACCTTTCAGTTGATATTTGAACTGGCCTCTTTTATGCCTTTAATGGCTGAAGCTGGAGGCTTCTATCTCGCTGCTGAAACTGTTTGTTTGTTTGTTTGAATTCCTACTATTTACAATTGATAACAACTGTTTTTCAATAAAAAAATTAGCAATCTATTAAGCTAATGACAGACGAAAGCCAGAAATAGGCAACAAGAAATGGAAATAACTAGGGATGAATGATACTTTCTGAACAACTAAAGCAGATAACCAGGGAACTCAAGCCAAACCCATGACCCTTTTACACCCAGATACATAAATTACAAATAAACTAACACTGCTTTAGATTACTAACACAGGATAACGAGGAGAAAAAGATTCAAAACTCAAATCAAATACAACAAACTCAACAGGAAACACAATAGATCTGCCAAACTTTCTAGAGGTTGACAATCTCCACCAGGCTAAAGTCTCACTTCCAAGTTCTTCTCTGCCCCCTCCACCTTCCCTGCTCTTCTTTTTTATTCATCCTACTGACATCCATCTATTCATCACGGCTTCCATATTTTGCTATTCTACATACAACTTTATCTAACTTCTAACCCCTATGTTTTCCTTTGGACCAATAGATCCCCAATTTTCGTCTTTTGCCCCTCCCCCATGCCCCCTCTGTGTATGTTCTAGTAGCAGTAGGAGGTTGGGTCTTATCAAATCTCAAGTGAGTTATGTTGAAAAAATAATTTCTAATGTTTCTTTCTTTCTGTTTGTTTTGGAGTTAAATCCCAAATCTCAAAATGCAAACATTTCTAGATGCACAACTCTTTACTTGGTTTTTTAACTCCAGATTAATATTTGAATTTTTAACATTAACAGTCAATGTGGATGATGCGGTGGATGATATTGTACGCCAGTTTAAAGGAGTTTCAGATGGTTTAATGAAAAAAGTAGTTGGTTCAACATCTCCAATCAATGAAAGTCCTTCAACGTCTATCGCATGGAATTTGTCTTGGAATTCAGATGAAATCGATAAAAGTATTTCTAGGCAAAATATGGCAGACTCTGTTTTAAGCTCTGATACTGAGGAAGGTGAGAAAAATGCTGATATTGGCCATGAGGTTGTTGATAGAGAAGTGGTACAATCTCATGAGTCACATTCAGAGAATGAATTGGGCTCAAAGGGTTATCCACCTCGGGCAATAAACCAAGCTGGAGAGTCTGGTAAATTGGATCAAGACAGAAAACAAGGTTTCGTGGTTGATGCCAGGTTTGGCAATGACATACCAGCTGTGCCCCCTGAGGTCTGTTTTGTTAGCGGAGTATATTTTTGCTGTTTTTTGCATTACCTTTGTTGATTGGGATGCTTGATACTGTTTTGCTTTTTAATTTTTTATAAATTGTTTAGTAACTATTTATTGTCAGAGACTAGGTTACGAACTATTATGCTGCTTACTAGGTAAATAGAATTCATAACTGATCTCCTCTCAATCAAGGAAGTTGAGTAATTATCATGCATCCTAGTTTCTTAGTTGTTAGACCTGTTCGGGTGTTCAAACCCTGTTTCTAATTAGTTATGAAAATTTTTGGAAATTGCTTGAAAACTAATAACCATGAGCTGAAGTGTGGTAAAAGCATGTTTTGTGGTGTGTTGTGGCCTCCTTCTGTCGCACTTTCCCTTTTTAGTGAAGGAATAATGATATATGACCAGGACTGAAGTTTTACTCGAGACTTATCAAGAAGGACGCCAGCAAGATCTTTCCTATTTTTCTCTTTTGCTTAGGAGATACTCTTAAATATTTATATCTGTTTCTTACAGTGGACCCCACCAAATGTGAGTGTGCCTATTCTGAATCTGGTCGACAATATTTTTCAGCTTAACAAAAGAGGCTGGCTACGGTATGTTACTCTATTGAAACTCAGTAAATTTCATGTTAGTAACAGCAAGGAATAATGTCTAATTCCAATATACTTCTAAATCTGCTGGTGTTCTCATTTTGCATGTTTTTTAAATTTGTGAGTTATTCTGATGTATTCTTTGATTTTGTGAGCTGCTGTTAGAAATAAGACTTATTCCTAGATGTTCACCTACCATCTTAAAATTTTAGACTGATCGGTTCCTGACATGATACACAAATTTTTGTAGTTAAGTCTCCTATATGATATTTGATCTCCCTATTCTAAAGATCAAGCAATATTCTTACACGAGAATGGTTGATCTATGATTTGTCCATGCTTCTAGCCTAAAGGGATTTTGTGTGAGGGGATGCATCATAGATAAGGTCCATTTGCACGCATGGTATCTTAATTTCTTTTACTTTACCATTAATAGATTTCAATGTGTTTTCTACTATGTCTATAATATGCTGGAATGAATTTTAGTGAATACAATGTTAGGTCTCACGGTTCGCTTTATTTGTTTCACTCTCTAACGTACAAGTTTCTAACATTAACTAATTCATGTTCATGCAGAAGACAGGTCTTTTGGATATCAAAACAGATATTACAGTTGGTGATGGAAGATGCAATTGATGATTGGCTGTTGAGGCAGATTAATTTGCTCAGGCAGGAGGAAACTATTGCCCAAGGAATTCGGTTGATTCAAGATGTAAGGACGGAATGGAATTCTGAACCTCATCTTGAATACTGACATAGTTCGCAACTAAATGATTGAATATTATATGATGGCCCTGACCCTGATTTATATTCCCGTCAAATAGCTTAAAAGTATGAGTGACCTGATTTTTTGTTTAATTTGTGTCTGCATCATGCTTAATTAAAGTTGGTTCTAAAATTCATATCTTGGGTAGCTGTATATTAGTAGATATTTTGATGGAAAACTTTTTGTCCAACCCGAACATCTGATAGGTTAGGAGCCTCAAAACAAATCATGCCCTATCTCTTAAAAGTCCTGGCATTCTATCTACACCAATGCATGTCAAGAAGGACTGCTTAAATTGTGTTAAGGCTATAAAGCTTTTCTTCAGGTCTCACTTTGTAAATAACTAAATTGTGGGGCTTGTGATTTGCAGAGTCTGAGTCAAGTTGCGTTGTCACTTTGTTCACGAGTCATTAATATTGCAGCTTCCTATAAATTTTATATGATGTCAATTCAAATGCTTTCAGTTGCTCTGGCCTGGTGGTACATTTTTTACTAGATTGAGGGCTCCTCAGATGTCAACTGATGATGATGACATGCATATAAAACCTTTTCAAACAATGAGTGGGTTTAGTGGAAGCAAGATCACTAACTCTGAGTCGGGCTCCTTTGAGGAAGAACTTGAGGCTGCTCGTATTGCTAGTGCTGTCAAGAAACTGCTCTTTGGTTAGCTCTTCTTTCTCGAATCTAACACATTCATTTCATAGCAACTTTTGATGAATATTCTTGCATTTTTAAACTTATATTTATCTTGTTCCCGTTACATTCCTTCTTTCTTCTAAGATTAGTATTTACTTCAATGTAAACTGCACAACTCCCTCAGAGACTTCTCAATGTCTAATCCTTTTTACCCCAGCCATTATATCTTAATTCACTTTCCAATCTTCTCAGATGGAGCTCCAACTGCCTTGGTCAGCTTAATCGGGCAAAAGCAGTACAGACGTTGTGCCAGTGATATATACTATTTTACTCAGGTTAAACATCTCTTTCCCACTGTGGTATTCGCTTGATGGGGATTTTTTTTTGGTTTTGCCTTGCATTTGTATGTTATAATCTTCTTCAACTCAAGAAAATTTTGCTTCTAAACTAACATTTACGTCATTTCTCTGCATTTTAGTCTACTATTTGTGTGAAGCAACTTGCGTATGCGATCCTTGAACTTATACTCATATCGATATTCCCCGAGATGCGGAATCTAGTCATGAGTGTTCACGAGAATATGCATGTTCACCAACCAGTATAGTCCTGTCAGAGTGGCCTGCACATGTTCTAGTGGAGATCGTTGGACTTGGGAAGGCCAAGTTTCTGTTTTCAGGTGACAGGTTTTTCTTCATGGCATTGCCTGTTTGGTTTCTCTTTTATAAGGTGTCAGGAGCAATGTTTATTGGGTTGTCTTCTTAACTCTCAGTCACTGTACAAAGGTTTAGATTTAGGATCATGTACAGGAACACCTCTCTTTCCTCTTTGGCTTTTTTTTTTAAAAAAAATTTTTTTGTTGTTGATTCATTTTTCCCTCTCTAGGCATAACTATGCCAGAGGGTTTTTGTATTGATGCTGACTCTAGAATTAATCTAGTGAATATTCTTTATTCGTTCGACATTGGGACCTGTCTCATGCATTTTCTGAACTTCAATTTTCAATCTTATCACCGTGTTTCTATATGGTGTATTTTCAGTTTTATCATTGGTCGGTGTACATCTATCCTTCCCTGGTGGTGGGGGTGTTATGTATTGGGCCACCCTATCTAATAAATTGGAAGATCATAATCCATAACCCGAAAGAATGTGATTGGTAAATTATTTGAGATGCTTGTTTTGATTCCGTAACTTGTTATCAACAATTTATCAGAATCCGCAGACAGAGATGCTCACTGTAATGTTGAAAGAAGATGGTATCAAAAAAAGAAAGAAAGAAGTTGCCACCGAAGGTTGTAATCAAGAATAGGATTTATTTCCTAGAGTGACATAAGTTAAAATCGATAGATATCGAGTATGTTGATATATACTTTGAACCCGAAGTGGTACATGTTCAGGATAATTATTTGTCCTGTTAATGACAGAAATTTCACCTCATTTGATCATGATTTTCTGTCTGAGGGATGGATCTAATAAAACAGAGATGATACGCCATTTTAATAAAACAAAATATGAAGTCAATATGTATGTGTATATATAGTTATAAGTTTCCTTTTAAAGTATTTACTACCACTTCCGGTTCTTAATATAAGATTTTATTTTTAGTATAAATTGCAGTGTAATTGAAGTCTTATATTTAATATAGGAGGTAATATGAAGTATAATCAGTGTCGCCATCATTAGGGTGACTAAGATCATATATCTAGAGAGAGAAATAGAAAGGAAGTGAAGCTTTAATTTAGTCCAAGTCTTTCATGTGGTTTTCCCTTAAATGTATAGCCTCTTAAATTTAAATTTAAAATATCTAATAATTGTATGATTCGTTAGTCGTATGGATGTACGAGAATCCTCCAAGTACCTTAAAGAATAAAAAGAAAATGATAGAGGAGAGGTGGGTTTCATACATGTGAAACTCACGTGAGCAGAAGTGAAATTTACTCTCCTCTTTTTCTCTCTTTACTTCAAAGGACGTCAAGGAAGACAGATATTTTTTTGGAAAAGTATCTGTCGTTATCAGCAAAAGTTTTTTTTTTCTCCCCCCTGGGTATGGCCATCTTCCTGAGTACAAGATTGAATAATAAAAGATATAATTTGTTTTTCAGTTCATGAACAAGTCTGGACAAAAACAGAATGAGAAAATCAAGCTTATGAAGTGGCAATGATGGAATCAGGAAGATCAGAGAAGAGAGAAGGGAGAGAATAAGGCCTAAGATTTCTGACTTGATACCAAGAATTGAGGACATTGAGGTTCTTGTCTGTCCCAGTGAATGACAATTGAATCCCAATGTTGCAGCCACCTCCTCCATTGTTTTGACATTCTGAAACTGCCACTGCACAGTCTTGGTTGTTCAGGCACACACTTTGCCCAGAACACCCTTCACATCCAAAACTCTTCCATATCAGACTCACAAGCGTTCCCTCTTTAAACTCCATAATCTGCTCAATCCAGCCCATTTTAGGATCATACACATATATTAATATTGTATAGGATACTTAAATCATTTATTCATAAAAACATTATTGGGTTAAGTTATTTATAGCATCCTAAAGTATTTTCACAATAACATTTAATATTATAAAGTAATTTTTGTTACGTACAACGCCCTAAAATATTTTGAGTAAAACTTAGCATTCTAAAGTAATTTTTTGTGCATTCAATACCTTAAAAATAATTTTCCAGGAACACCCAATATCTTGAAATTATGATACTCATTGCTACTGAGAAAATACTTTAAGGACAACTATACTAAAAAATTACTTTATCATACTGAATGACATTGGAAAAATATTTGAGCATGTTGAATGCACAAAAAATTACTTTAGAATACTATTTTATGGTGCTGAATGAAACTTAACCCAACTTTGTTAACATATGATAGCTGAACTATGAATTTGGATAGTAAAACAGTTTGGAAAAACAAAACATAATTCTGTGCCCATAAGTTGGAAGCAAGTCAAATGATGATGTTACCAGAGTGAAACTAGTAATGGTGTGAGAGTTGTCTGAAAACATAATTGGAGAAGATATTGCTGCATACTGGTGTCCAGCAAATGCTACCATGAATCCACCAGATTTGGCCTGATCAATAATATCATGCTCATGATATTAACTTCTAAACATGGAGATTAATTATTACAGTATATCTCTACTTTTCTCTGACCTTCCAAACCACAAGCACTGGTATAACCTAATACCATCTCTCTTCATGTGCATATGAATGAAGAGTTCAATGTGAAACTTGAAGAATCACGGTCACACATACACACACACACACAATAGAGAAATTCAAATTCTTAACTGAACTCAACTGCTTCTTTGGTCATCATGATTCAAACTAAACCCTTTAAGCTTAATGAGTCCAATCACCTTTATTTTATTTTTTTTTACCATATCAAATCACCTTTAGTTAGGTAGTTTAGACTTAGCTTCAAAACATAAATTTATATACATAGGCAAAACTTTCATACCGGGTCAAAAGAGCTCCCATTGATGGTGAGAAAAGAGATCTGATCAACCTGTGGCCGGAATACAGCAAGTTGAGCTGCTGTGCCGGAGAGGTTGAGACGGCTATCACACGGCGAGAGCTGAGGGCCTTGATTCAGAAAGAAGGAATCCTTGTTGGAGAATGCAACACCAAAGCTAAAACCATCACCTCTCTTAACTTTAGCATCAGAACATGGGCTAAAAACGTCATTTGTATCTGCAGCTTCTGCACCAAACATGACCATCAATAACACAATGACCATCTTCAACATGCCAAAGCCTTCTTCTTTCACTGTTCTCAATCTCATCATCATCGTTTTCTTCAAGAGGTTGTTTTCTGTACAAAAAACTAGGGAAGAAAAATTAGAGCAAAGTATAATATGAAGAAGAGGACAAGCTTAGTGGTGATAAAAACAAAGTGTGAGAACGAATATTGAATATTTCATTATAAGACTGAAAAGTTCGAATTATATTAGCTTCAAAGGGTGGAAAACAGGAATCTTAGAGTGTTATCCATCTCTGATTTTTTTTCTGGACTTCAAGTAATTCTTGTAATCATTGGCCAAAAAAGTACACATATGGTTGACCGATGCAATTGCTAAATTTTCAAGAGTATTTACCAATATGCTACATTCAAAATCTTTCACCAGAAGAAAGGGTTATAGTTTGTATACAAATTGTTCACGTCAAGAACGAGAAATAGGAGGGAGAAAACGAAATACATGGATGCTGGTATTGTATTATATGCTCTCTCCCTCTTTGTTTTAATTTTAAACAAATCATATCTCTCATTTTTTCTACCCTTCTCTTCTTCTATCTCCCCTCCCTTTCTCATAACTTTCACACGACTGCCCCCTCCCCCCTGGATGTTTTCATTTATAGGTATATTTGTCTCAAAAATAAATTTCAAGCCAATTTTATTTTCATTTTTTAAATTTTACATGTTTATTTACTTTTAAATTTGATTTATTTTAAGCTTAAATTTTTATTTTATTTTTAATTAATTGGGTCACTTAATAATGTAATACTAGTTCCAATCCTAAATGGAAGGATGGATTTCCATAAAATTAGGATTACTTTTCTAACTTCCTAGATCCCACCAAATCAGCAAACTTCAAACTAAATACACGAATAAAAAATAGGAGCAATAGACTCAATTAATTAAAAATAAAATAAAAATATCAGGGGGAAGCATGTGACAGTTGTGATAGAAGGGTAGATAACATGAGAGAGATAAGGATCTAGATAGATTTTGTTTTTAATAACATTTTTTTTTAAAAAAAAAACCTTATTTGATATTTTTTTTCTTTTTAGCAAGTTGGTTTTAAAAACTAGAAAATAAAAACATTTTTTAGTTGTTTTCTTTTTCTTTGATACCATCATATATCTATTATCAACACCACACTACCACACTACCGCTAATGAAGCCACATCGCTTCAAAAATTGATTTCTTAAAATAAATATTCAAACAAATTTTGTGTTTTCTATTTTTGAAACTTATATCGAATTTTTTTTTTTGAATAAAAACAGATAATAGAATCCAAAAGGCCTAGATTTGTTTTTTAAAAAAATGAGAGAGCATATATAATACAATATCAGTATCCCTATATTTCGTTTCCTCTCTCCCATTCCTCCTACTCTCTCTCCCTTCCACGTCAAAAAGTCGGAACCAGCTTCTCTCCTTTGCTCCTTCAGTCCGCTGCCCTCCCTTTCCTCAAAACTCTGCCATTTTGGCGCAACCAGCTGGTGCTTTTTTTAATATATATATATATATATATATATATATATATATATATATATATTATAATTGGTACTAAAAAAACATTTTATGACAGTAATCGATATTTCATGCTAGTAAGGGATACTAAAAAAAATACTTGAAAATACTGATATTAAAAAACTACTTCAGGATGTTGAAAAATTATTTTAAAATCTTGAAGTATTTTTTTAAGATCCTAAACTAATTTTTAAAGATCATTAAACATTTCTTCACTATCAGTAGAGATGGAAACAGGTCAGGCCAGATCAGGCTTCATCCTTAACAGGTCAAGTCTGTTTTGTAATATAGTGGCCTGAGCCTGGCCTGTGGCCTGTTACAAGCCTATTTTTCGACCTGAGTCTGACCTGGCTTGTGGCCTGTTAAGGAGGCCTTCTTCTTTTTTTCTTTTTAATTTTATTTTTAATTTTTTTTCTATGATTATTATTATTATTATTTATTTAATTAAGCTAAAAGGCCACTTTTTTAATTTTCATTTTTTTAAAAAAATTATTTATATTATTTATTTATTTGATTAAGCTAACAGGCCACAGACCGAAAATAGACCTACTTTAAACATGCTAAAATTACATAAATAAATACTAATAATATAAACAGGCCGGTCTGACAAGCCTAAAAGGCCTCTTAACAGGTTTGGGCCTGGCCTATTAAGCAAAAACAGGCCTTATAAAAGGTCTTAGCCTGGCCTTTTAGCCTAACAGGTCAAGCTTGATTAGGCTTTTAACAAGCCAAACCACAAGCTTATTTCCACTCCTAAGTATCAGTCAGTATCCTAAGGTATCCTCTAGCTTATTTCCACCCCTAAGTATCAGTCAGTATCCTCAGGTATCTTTTTACTACCCGTCAGTATCGTGAAATATTTTTCAAGATCCTAAAATATTTTTTCAAGATCATGAAATGTTTTTTGGTACCATTCAGTATCATAAAGTATCTTTTTATTACTCGTCAATACCCTAAAATATTAAGGAAAAAAAAAAGAAGCACCGGTTGTTTAGAGGAGTAAGTGACTTATAAATCGGACGAGGATAAGATATATACGAGTATAATCTATCTTAAACCATGTGTTTTATTTGTTTGTAAATTCTTTTAAACACTCATTTAGTCTTTAATATAAAACTTATTTATCAGTTTTTGGAGATAAATAAATTACTTGATTATAATATATGTAACATGATCTTTCCAAAACACTTATGTATCTAACCAAGGTTGTCAAACTTGTGAAAGTAATATAAACTCGTATTGTGAATTCAAATCGTAAACTAATAAGAATTTATTTTTATTATTAAATAGGTATTACTAGTGGATAATTGAATAATTAAAATATAAAAATAACAAAAATTTGATTTAAATATATTTTAAATCCAAATAATTGAAAATAAATCCATCAACATTCTTCATTTATCATATTTAACAAAGAAATTTCTATAAAATTTATATAAAGCTGTTGAGCATGATCAAATCAAAAAAGTCAAGGTTAGTTTAAGAGTAAGTTTACATGATTTTATAAATTAGAAACATAAAAATGATAAAATCGATGTATAAACTCATGAATTTAACTGAATTCACAACCATTATAAGTTTTTTAGTGACTCGATTTGTTTTTATAAGTTAGAAACATAAAAACGACAAGCTAGAAAAGTAAACTCACGAGTTTGATAATAATGTATATAACATTAGATTATAGAGAAAATGACAAAAAAGAAAAACCATTTAAATTAGCAAAATAAGAAATAGGTGATCTAGTAAGAATTTAAGATTTTGAAATCTGGATATTGACAACTTAAGTATAGACAAGGATAACTTAAGAATATTAATTAGCAACTTTGGCATATGCATTGATAACTTGGGGAGTTCAAATTGTCAATCTATATACCAACTTGTTAATTCCTATACTTGAGTTATCAACAATCAAATTTCAAAATCCCATATGTATACCACATCACCTGTTTGTCTTTTTTGCTATTGTAGTACACATTTTGATGTTTTTTAGTTCAAATAGTTTTTTTTTGTCATTTTCCCTAATATCAATTTATAAATTAAACAAATTAATATAGAAAAAATAATAGATAAAATAGAATAGATCACACATCTAACACCAAAATCTATTCTGAAACTGTCTTACATTAAGTGTAAGGGGAATATTTATTTTATTAGTAACTGTAATATCATGTCAACAGTCTCACATTTGTGAAACTACACGAGCCACCGTTTAAAAGACAAATGTATAATGCACAAGCTAGCGGTTTATGATGCATTTGTGCAATATATGTGTCAATATTCTAGTTTTACCTATACAGCTTTCGCCTCTTACTATAACAAATATTGTTTGTAGTGTAAATCATATATTATATTAAAAATCAGAAGTACCAGTTGTCTTAGTGGGTTGGAACAACCCCCTAGTACTTGGTCAGCTAGCTCTGATGAGCCAACTTGAGTGACCACAAAATTTTCATGGGATTCTCTTGCTGTATGTGAACAGAAGAATATATTTGTACCGAGTCAGCTAACAAAATTGTTAACTGCTCAACACAAATATAAAAAGTTTGTCCTGTCATTTCTGGCAACTTGTTCATTCTTGGTTTTGCACTCCATGAGCAAGTCTAAATATGTTTGTTATGAATATAAGACTCGGTTGACCTTTTTTTTTTTAATTTAAAGAGATTAGGGAAATTAAATAAATTGCTTGATCATATTATATATTATGTATCCTTAAATTATATATCAGTTTATAAGTTAGGCAAAATAGTTTAGAGAAAAAACGAAAAATATAAATATTTTAAATTAATTTAATTAATTTTCTTAATATCTCCAAAAAAAATCAATTTTATCTTATATTTAGAACCAAAAATAATAAATATAATATGATTCATTATCTTCCCATTGTCATCTCAATTTACTAATGATAATGATGCTCCATATCATATATAGAAAATATGCCATTTAACTAATTTGGAGACTAGCCAATAAGATTTCATCTTTATCTCTTTTTTCATTTGGGTGGTCCAAGAAATGTTACCTCGTAGTGTCAAAAAGCTGCATTTTGTGAGCTGTTTGGTTTTTGTTTAGGAAAAGAAATAAAAAAGAGGTGACACAGCAGAGTGGAATAAAGTCGTAAAGGATCTTCCCTTTGCTAATTTTGGATCTTTACATTCATTTCGGCTAATTAATTATTTGATTGGATACTCCCTTCTATTCCTTACTTTCTCTATTTAATTAATATTACGATAGGGATGTGAATTTTACAAAATAAATATAAATTCTTAAAATTATTTCCATCTAACTCTTAAAAATTAATCTATATAGCTCACATACTTATTATATGTTAATTATTTATATTTGTACATATAACCATTTAATAATAATATGGTATGTGCATATATGATAAAAATAACATTTCTTTATATTAATAAAAGGGGAAAATATAAAAAATATAGCACTTGATTTTTAAAATCCTAGATCAGTATCTTTACACAAGAGTATAGATATTTGTTAAAAAATTTATAGCAATTAATAATTATTTTTAATAGAAAATAACTGGTTTGGAATTTTAAATGATATTTTTTTTGTCTTTTTTCCTTAAAAAATTATACTATATTTTGATTAAAAAAAATTGATGAAAAGTCTGAATTAAAAATTTTATTAGTTAGAAGGATATAATGTACTTTTATACCAAAAAGTACCTTTGATAAAATTTAAATATATTTTAATAAAAATTTTAAATATTTAATTTTCATATGTTTTTCTATTTTTTTTAATTAACATCAACAATTTAATCATCAAATAAATACCCTCAAATAAAATGGAATCGAAATTCTGACACGGGCAAGCACAGTAACGGGAAGGGGTGAGTTTCCGAGTCACGAACTCGTTGGACTCGTAGGCATTTTAATTAGGTCAAGTTGGGGTTTTATAAGGTTTAAAAATCGCTGTTTGACTCAAAAGCAGAGTGAATTATGAGTGAAAGGATTGAGAAGAAGCAGATCTGAAAACTAAGGAATTAAGGAAATCTGCAAACTAAGAGGCCCGTGAGGTTTCTTGTCGAATCTAGAATAAGGGAATATATCAAATGCTTTGAGCTTGGTTTTTCTGGCTTCTCAAACAGTCAGAAAATGCCGCGTCCTTGTTTTCACAAGCTTATTCTTCCATCCACCGTCCAAGCCGGCCAACTGGTACCTAAATTTCCCTCCTTTCGCTGTTTCTAGCTTCTTCTATGGAGTTCCATCATTTGTTTTCTTCGCAAGTTTTATAATTGGGCGCTTGGGCCGGCCATATTCTTCTTTTCATTAGAAATTTGAGTGAGAGTGAAAAAAATCCGCAACATATCGAGTCTTGGTTTTGATTCTTCTTCGGCAACTTAAGATTTTTATCCCCTTTAAACGCCAATTCCTTTTTCGCTTGTTTTGCCTTATAGGGTATGGTGGGTTATTCTGGATGTTTATGGGTTGTCAATCTATATAGAGGAGCCCCATCTCTGAAATCGTTGGTTTCCGTTTCAGATATGAGGGTAGACTACTATAGTGCAAGTAATATAAAATGAATATTTTTATAGGGCTAAGTTTCTATGATTTTAAAACTCAATGCTTTATTGAGCTGAATACTAATGCTAGACTTAAGTGGATTAGTTAGTTCAAAATCATTTCTATGTCAATAGTGCTTATAGATGTATGCTTTTGAGTTATCTCGGGCATCATGTTTCTGATTGAAAATATCCTAGGAAAGCTTCTGATCATTATTTTCTTGAAGTAGAGGCGTATTAAAAAAAAGCTCAACAGTCTAGGCTATTGAGCTACTGAAAATCTTGGAATTTCGCTGGGCAAAAAATAAGGATTTGACTTTAATAGAAGGAAACTTAATCCTTAGTATGGGGGACCTGAGTTCTTTACGGTGCTCTTGAATTGAGGCAGAAGCACTTCGAATAATTCTAAGATATTGATGTAAGAAACTCTTGTCAAAAGTATCTAACAATGAGGTTAGTCTGGAATTCCATCCCTTCCTAGTAGCGTTTGAGTTTAAACAGTTACAGAAGTTCAACTGTTCAAGTGGTCTAGGGGTGTTTGAAATGAGCTGTTATTCTAAATATTGGCTCAAAAGCTTTCCTTCTAAAAGTTCATTAGGGGATTAGGGGGAAACTGGGGAAAATATGAAATCCTACAGTCTTCAGAGGTGACTTTTGGATGATTGAGTTCTTTCTTCTTTGCAACTTTGGCTTCTGAATTACATATTGATTGCCTTGAAGAAATCAAATCTTTTTGCTGTCTTTTTGTTTATTGCAATCAAGGAATTTATAGAACGTGATATCATGAGATATGAAATGTCTAAACAGTTATTTAGTGATAAAACCTAATGGTGTTGCACAACCTATCATGTAACTGACTTCACTTACTAGGAGAGTGCTTCTTGTTTATATTGTTCTTTTTGTTGTATTGTTTATTGTTACCATTTTGAAGTTTCTCAGAAGTTGATTTGCAGCTAAGCATCTCCCTTTTTTCTCCTACCCTCTCGTTTCTGACTTATAGTAGTAACTGGGAAGCTTAATGATTGGCTTCAGTCTCAACCTCATTCCTTGTCGATTTGGTCCTTTTAAGTGAATAGCTTATTTTTGGGTTTTCCTAGGATTAATGTGAAGATAATCAATGTTTAAGTTTTAGACACTTTCCACAATCATGTTTACTTTATATAGCACCTGCCTTTTTTTCCTCTCTGATATCTTCTTTTTTGGTGGGTAAGGGCTGTGTGGCTTTTTGATGTGAAGGATGGCATGACCAGCTTGATGCTCTAATGAATTCTGTAGTTAATTTTAATTGTATAAGTGGTAGAAAGCTCAATCTGCAATATTGCATTGTGAGTATTTGCTAATAATTAAGACCTAGCTTGTGAACTGCAGAGGGTTCCAGATTATTTTTTGAGGAAGTTTGGGGGGGAGCTCTCTACAATTGCCACCCTCAGTGTTCCTGATGGCAGTGTCTGGCGTATTAGTATCAAAACGGCAGACAACAAATTTTGGCTCCATGATGGTTGGAAGGAGTTTGTTCAACGTTACTCCATTGGTGTTGGATGCTTTTTGGTGTTCAGATATGAAGGGAATTCATCTTTCAATGTTCATATTTTCAATTTGGCTGCTTCTGAGATAAACTATCAATTAGCCAATCGAAATAGTGATGAGCGGCCTTACTTTTCCAACCAACCTATTTTTGATGAAATGGAAGATGAAGATTCCATTGAGTTCTTTGATTCAACACCTTCCCCTGGCGCATTTAATAACAAGGTTATTGCTGGGTCTGCAGATCAATTGACACCTGGCAAGAATTATACTCCTTCACCATTGCAGAATTTCTTTAATGGGTCTAAACTTAATAGCATAAACTGGGGAGACACTATTTCTTCAAAGGGTGCCAATTCACAGAACAATCAATTGACCAGAGATAAAGGTGTTCAGTTCAATGCAGCCGAGTTTAAAAGATCTACTGAAGAGTTGAAATTGCGAGCCTCCAATAATGAAATGCAGAGAGTTAAAAAAACTGTAAGAAAAAGGCGGAAATCTGATCCTGGTAAGCTCTGACATGACTTCACTATCTGTTGTGATTGTTCGTCAAAAATCAAAATATTGAATTTTCTCATGAATACTGTTTTTGGATATGCAGATGGTGAAGAATCCTCTCCTCATCATGAAGAGGAGGTAGAAATGCGTTTTAGGTTTTATGAAAGTGCTTCTGCAAGAAAAAGAACTGTGACAGCAGAAGAAAGAGAAAGGGCAGTTAATGCTGCTAAAGCATATGAACCGCCTAATCCTTTCTGCAGGGTTGTCCTGCGGCCGTCCTATCTGTATAGGGGATGCATTATGGTGAGCCATTGAATTTAATGTGGCAACATTTTGACAAAATCTCTATTATTCCCCCCCCCCCCCCCAAAAAAAAAAAAGTGACTCCAGAATAATGTGCTCCCCCAAAGACCTTATTTATCACTCACTCATTAAAAGTCACTTCAATCAATTCACTTGAACCAAAAAATGGTAGTGAACTCATTAAATTTTTCTTAAATTCAAAGTTTCCAACTTTACCCATATTAAATGAAGTTTTGAAGGAGAGAGAAAAATACAATGAGCCATGTTTAAACATTAACTAGATGGGTAAAAGTGACAAATTAGTATTAATTGCTCTCAAAGTGACTTATATGGTGGACCAAGTTGTTATTCTAGAATCAACGTATATTATGAGTCGGAGGGAGTAGGTCTGATTGTTGATTGTGTTTCAACTTCATTGAATATTTGATCCTTGAAAAATTGTAGTGTCATTTTAGTGCTTTTCAGAGGATGAAGTTGAAATAAAGTTACTTATATGAATACCAAAGTGACAGAAGCAATCACTGAGGTAGCTTATAGTACTGGACTAATATTTAGAAGGCCAATACGGATATTCAGTTAAACTATTTTTACTTACATGTGGAATTTCTTGTGTTTGTTTTCCAGTATTTGCCATCTGGCTTTGCAGAAAAGCATCTGAATGGGGTTTCAGGTTTCATCAAACTCCAGATTACTGAGGGAAGACAGTGGCCGGTTCGCTGTCTTTATAGAGTGGGTAGAGCAAAGTTAAGCCAGGGGTGGTTTGAATTCGCCCAAGATAACAACCTCAGGGAAGGTGATGTCTGTGTTTTTGAGCTGCTTAGAATGAGGGAAGTAGTGCTGAAAGTTACTATGTTCCGAGTCCTTGAAGAAGAGGTGGGATTGTTGGAACCTCCCATGCACCAAAGCCAAAGCATGAGCCCAACCGCCAAACTGTTGCACAATCCCTTGCAGCGAGACGTGAGCCCCATGAAAATTATTAGGAATCAGTAGCTCCAGTTCAATTCCTGACGTCTCAAGTCAAGTCTATTATCATGTAGCTCTTGCTTCTGCATGATCAGTTTTATTACTCATCTAATTTCTTGAAGTGGAACTTAGATGCTTTTTCCTTGTCCATATACATTTCAGGTTGACTTGAAACTAAAACTTATTGTAGTCTTGTAACAGATACACCTTTTCCTGTTTTTTGGGGACTATGGCTTGTAAATAGATTGGTTAGTCTAGCTGCTGACGGGAAATTTGAGCCAAAACGGTGGTGGTTCTGCTGTTTCACATCTCTTTTGGTGCTTTAGCCTTAAAATATTTAGTAGTATATCTTAACCTGAATGTTGTGTTGCCTTTATTTGCGCTCCATGGCTTTACCTAGAAGCAAAGGCAACACCATGTTACAGAATCCAAGATTTTTTTTGTACGAGTACACGGGAACTTGGCCCGGTTGGTAATTGTCTTATGGATTGATAATGATACGGTGAAATTACAAAAAAATGTTATCTCATTAAAAATTTTATTGATAAAAAAGTTATAAATTAAAGTTCTGATGCTTTGTCTATAAAATTTGTAGAGTACTAATATTTTTTTAATATAAAAATTCATCAGATCATTCTCAAAATTTATGATAGGGGACTTTTTAAGTATCCCAATTTTTGTTCGTTAAAAGATCCATTTTACAAAGGCCTAAGCCTCGTCACCGTTAAGAGCCTGAATCCTCATGTTGGTGGAGTTTTGATTTGTGCCAGCAGCATATTTCCAAAAAAAAAAAAACCCTTAACTCGGAAAATAAATTATGAACAGTCTTGAGTGTGAAGCTGAGTGAGGCATTATTATTCTTCCTCCAAGTTGTTTTTATTGATTTCACGAATTAAAAAGAATTTTTATAATGGATAGTTTTAATGTAAATATTAAATAATAATCAAATGGGTATTTTAACAAACTCAATGTACATTTTTGTTATAAACAACTTAACTAATTTTCTTGGTTTCTATAAATTAATCAATCCTTACCTTTATTCTTGAGAACTTATAATATCCGGTTCTATAAGAGATAAGAGATGGGTCAGATCTCACTGTCATTAAATAGACTGTCTTAATCATTATTTCATAATATTTCCTAATTCTATTTGGTTATATTTTTCATATTTGATTTGTTGATCAATTATATTTGGAAATGATTTGATAATTTTTAAATTTCCCAATTTTCTTTATTTTATAACTTCCTCCATTTGACAAATAAATAAATAAATCTAAAAACAGCAATATAGGCATGGAAATTATCCCTCCATCAATGGCATTACATCCCCATAAATAATGAGGATTCTGTTTTTCTGTCCCCATAAATTATATTCTAATTATAATGATTTGATTTGGAAATAATAATTCTGTTTTTGCTTTGTAGCTTTTATTTCAGCTCAGGACAATCATCATGCATTTCTAACTACATTGATTCGTACTACATAATTATTACAGTTCAAATTTCAAGTTGAAAAATAAAAGATTATTAAGGATAATTATCAAACTTTTAATGCTATTTAATGGATTGATAGAAATCTACAAAGATTTTTCATTACCGTGTTTAATGATATTTAATTGATTAATGACTATATGCAATATGAGCATAAATTGCATTTCCAAAATGCTTTCAATGAAATTAAAAATCATTATTCTCTTAGTTCCCTTATTTATATGCCACAATCATGAATAATCTCTTTTTATGTCAATAGTGATAATGATAGTAAGTTCCCCTTTAATTTTTCAGGCATTATTTTGTTGAGGTCTGACAACAAGTATCCTTGTGCCAAAAATACTAGAGAAAAATATCATTTCATGAAGATTTCAAGCTCTGTTGAAATGGAGAAAGCAAACCAGTGGATAGAAAAAGCTTTGGGGAAGAAGAGGAAGCTAACAGATAGTGGTTTTAGGTAATCTTCTTATTTCGCACTTGGATTAATATAGTACTCAATGGTACTTCAACCTAAAGATAAATAATATCCCCGTTTAGAAGAACTCATCATGTGATATTTATCTCTTTTTCATGTGTGTATATAAATAAAAGCTTTAGTTATTTTAATTAAACAATATTGAAAATTACTATATAGTTGAAAATGAGTTGGTTGAATCACAGGGGCGGAACCAGGAGTGACAAATTGGGAGGGGGGAAATTACAGAATATAACCTAAATGTTTAAGAATGAAAAATTGGGGGGAGAATATTACAGAATATAACCCAAATTTTCATAAAACTATATTTTAAACCCATAAATATTTCAATATTTTCATTTTAGTCCATTCACTTAATATTACATTAAGGGACCAAAGTGAAAATTATAAAATTTTTTTGAGGCTGAAACAAAATTTCCTAATAATTTGAGTTGTTATGTGTAATTTTAGGGGGCGGGGCCCCTGTCCGCCCCTGTTGCATCAGCAAATAGCACAAGCAGCTTGTGGTGAAAAGCATTGGAATGTGGTTGTTGGTGAGAGCACAAGCAAGAGGGTGCAATTACCTAATGAAATTGGTTATTTTTGCACCAAATATAATGTTTGCTTGGTCCCTATTGTGTTAGGCTTTTATACGATCAAGTATTCATCAGAGGGCTTTCAATACAACAAATTCTTTAATGCAACAAGAATAAGTAACACGAAACTGAACTGAACGAATTGAAGATGAGAGCAAGACATTACATAAGATGAGTTTAGAAATATGGATAGGCTATAGTTGTAAAATGTCCAGCTATTTTTAAATTTTATGCAATATTATAACATAATTTTAAAAGATATTAAATTTTAATAGTTCATTTATAAACTAAAAGTGAAGATGTGATAAGGAGAAGAAGATGAGAAGAGTATTCAATTCTAAATTTAAACCAAGTTCTGATTTTTTATTTTTTATTTTTTGTGGGGTGGCGTCCAAGTTGGGATTATGTGTTCTCACCCCTGATTCTTAGTATAAGATTTATTTTGATTTTTTTTTTAAAAAAAATTCAACTCACATGTTGATTATCTTCTAAACATACTTTCATTGATCATACCACCTAAATTCGGATTCGGCTTTGGTCTGTTGCTGACAGCTGCACGAAACTACACTGTTTTGGCGCAGTTTCATGCAGCCAACCAATCCTTTTCCCTTAAAAAAAAACAAAATTTCCACCCAGCCAGATCCCTTTCCTTTAAAAAAAAAAATCGAAGACTACTGGGTAGTAAAAAGATAATTCAGAATATTGAAAAAAATATTTGAGGGTATTGACTAAAACTAAAAGGATACTTCATAATATTGACTAGTTCATGATCTTAAAAAATTATTTTACTATTTTGAAAAAAATATCTTGAAGCTTATTTTTAGTAGTAGTTAATACCTGAATTATTTTTTCAAGATCCAAAAATAATTTTTTTAAGATCATGTATTATTTTTTCGGTATGTTGAAGTATTCTTTTAGTACCAATACCCAAAAATATTTTTTCTTACTAAATAATTTTGCAAGATCCTAAAATAATTTTTCAGTACCATGAATTATTTTTTCAGTATCAGTTAATATCCTAAAGTATTTTTTTAGTCATAGTCAGTACCTCAAATATTTTTTTAGTACCCTAAAATATTTTTTCACAATCCTAAAATAAATTTTTAAAATCATAAAGAATTTTTTCAGTACCATTCAGTATCCTGAATTATCTTTTTACTACCCAGTAGTCTCCGATTTTTTTTTTTTAAAGGAAAGGGATCATGCTGGGTGGTTTTTTTTTTTTTTTTTTGATAAAGGAAAAGGATTAGCTGGCTGCATGAAACTGCACCAAAACGACGCAATTTCGTGCAGCGGTCCCAACGGATCAAAGCCGGATCCCCTAAATCTATCCTTATGTGCTCAATTTAAATAGGTTGCTTTATCAAATATACTATTATCACAAATGTGAGAAAACACTTATTGTGCAAAGCGCATTGAGACACAGCTTGTTATAACAAAAAATGTGTATACTTCAACTAAACAACCTTTCCTATTTCCAACCAAACACAAACACAAGCGATCAAAGTTAAAGTTAGAAATTACAAAAATTACAGACAACTTTCTAGAAAGAAACCCTAGCGGTTTTGGCCCACAAAATTGTCTTCAAAAGAATTCAAATTTAGCTACATAAGGGGGCGGAATTAGGGGGCTAGGGTGCCCCAAAAAGAAAAAAAAAATTGAGGATAGAATTAAAAAGAATGAAACAAAATCTGCGAGGGATGCTTAGAGGAAGGGAAGACATGGCAATCGATGAAGTTGGAGGTAGAAATGTCAACCCACAAGTAAACTTAATAAAGTTGGTTGTTTTCATAAGGGTCCTCATTGCACTCTATTAATGGAGCAAAACTAGTCATAGTGATAATATTTGCAAATTTATTGTCAAATTTTATTATTGAGATTTCACATAACAAGAAAAATTGTATTTGAAGATGGAGTTACAACATTTTGAGCTTGACACCCTTAAACATCTAGATTTGATTACTTTATCAACTACATCTGAATCATGTCAAAGGCTAGTAAGAACAAGAAAGTCCATCATTTACCTTTTTATTGATAGAAGGATTAGACTTATACTCACTCTTCCAATTTCTACATCAACTACTACAAAATCTTTTTTTTTTTATGAAGATAATTAAGAACATGCTTAGAAATATGATAGAAGACCAATTTCTTTATGATTTTTTGAATACATACATTGAAAAAGAAATTGCATTGAGTTTTAACATGGATTTAATCATATGAGTTTAATAATATGAAAACAAGTAAAATAAGAGTAATTATCTTAATTTCAATAATAAATTTCTTTCAATTTTTTTTTATATATTATATATGGATTATATTTTAAATATTTTTATTTATGATATAGTATTTTTTATTTTACCCCTCGTCATTAAAATTTCTGGGTTCACCACTAGCTACATAACAACTCGAAACACATTTTACAGAATAAATTGAGACACGTGACTTGAATTGGCCTGAGTTCTGAGGAATTATCAAGGTCAAAGTATACCTAACTTGTAATGGGTTCTAGAGGCTTATCAAAGTTGAAGTATACCTCCGGTTTTTAAAAGAACTAACAATTCCCTCATTAAAAACTTCCTCACATTAACAAGGGGTTTGAACTCACAATGTATTCTATACAGGTTGATTCAGCGATCTGCATATTGTCTGACGCGAAATATCTGAACTCTCAACACAATGTCTCTTCTGTGCACAAGTTCGAACACACATACATCTCCTTCCTTAACCTCATTGTCCATCTTAAACTTACCCCACCCTTCGCCAATGCTCATGCCATTGCCTGATCCATTCTTGTGTAAGCATCTAGCTTCCCACTGTTTTCCCTTCTCGTTCTCCAATCTTATCTTCCCTGACCCTTCTCCCAAATACTTCACTGCAAATCTTGCTGGCACATACTGCATTATCCCCACACACCAAAAATATAAAAAAAAAAAAAAAATTGCATTCTTTAATCTAATTAAATTAAGTAAATATGTCTAATATTAAAAACATGAGAGAGTATAATGCTTACCACTATACTGTTGTATAGGTTGTGAGGCCTCAAGACTACCCTGAAAGAAGGAAACTCTGGTTTGTAGCTGTCTGCAGCTTCAATAACCTTGGTTCTTGCTCTTTCTGTTATGTGTCTCTTTTTGTATGATTTTGATATCAATGTTTGTTTGCGAAGCCATTCCACTTGGTGGTTTGATTTCTTTTCTCTGCCTCTGCGTCTTTCTTCCATCGATCGTCTTCTTCTTTTTCTTCTTCTGCTATTATTTGAACCTTCATCACTTTCACTGTCACTACTATGTTCATGCCTCTTTCTTTTTGAGGAAGGAGGAGGAGAATTATATTTTCTTCTTTCTCTTCTTGATGGTTGATCTATGAATTTGGTGAAGCCTCGTCTTTTTGTTGTTGCTGGTGAAGTGGATTTAGATGGAGAAGTAGAGGTGGATTTAGATGAAGAAATGCTATAGTAGAAATTATCTTCTTTATGTGCATCATGAGTAGAATCATCCTCATCATCAGGAAAATATTCTTCAGTAAAGTGATAGCTGTCGCCTCCCCAGCCACGGCAATGGCGGCTGCCGCCGCCCTCACCACTACCACCAACATCATCATCATTATAATTTTGACTCCAATGATGATCATGACCATCGCTCTTCGATGATTCTGATGAGGCAACCTGGTTTCCCCCACCACCAGCACCACCATTATCATTTAGATTTTGATGATCGCCACCACCGGCACCATTATCATCATCATGATTTTCATTCTGATGATGAACATGGTTGTTGCCCTTTGGTGATCCTGATAAGGCAACCTGGTTTTTCCCACCACTGTCATTCTGATTTTGACTCTGATGATGATCGCCGCCGCCGCCGCCTTCATCATCAGCATCACCACCATTATCATTATAATTTTGACTCAAATGATGGCCGCCGCACCCGCCTTCATCACCACCACCGCCGTCATTATTATCATTATGATTTTGACTCTGATGATGAACATGGCCGTTTCTCTTTGGTGATCCCGATGAGGAAACCGGGTTTCTCTCGGGGCTTGAATTCTGGCAAGGGTATTGAATTTCTGATCCAGTCATGTCAAATATTAGAACCTGGAATTTTGAATCTCCGTCATATCTGAAAACCAGAAAGTGTACTTCGGTGATGGAATAGTATTCCATGAAGTTTTCCCAACCTTCTGAGAAACAAAGGTCATCATCTTCTTCAATCTTCTCCAAGCCAATTTTCCATTCTCGAGAATTAGGATCGTGTAAAGTAATAATGGGAGAGAAATCATCCCCGTGATGATTCACAAACGTCTTAGGAACTCTCTGCAAATATCAAGAACCAAACTTATATAACTCAATCATAATTCATAAATACAAAAGAATCATCCCAAAACCATTGTAGTTGCTTAATTCTCTTGCAAATAAAGTAATAAACACACGATTCACCCCATTCAAGTGAGTCTCTGTTTTCTCAGTAGCAAAACAGAGCCCAAAATCACTCTTGGTTTTAAAATCTTCCTAACTACACAAAATGACTCTCTTAAATCCAATTTGCTTATTAAAAAGATTTACATATGCATTATTCAAATTTAAAATAAATAAATTAAGTTCCTTTCATGGTTTTTCAATTCAAGAAATTGAACTATATCTAAATCGATTGATATAAAAAAAACAGACGTATTTGTATTTCCCACCAATTCAAATTGGAAATGCCCTAACCCTCACTCACTCTGTTCGGTTTTCTCAGGAACGAAAAAGGTGTAAGAATCAAATCACTCATAGAAACCAAATAGAACATTCATGGTTTTAGAGGGTGGGGATAAAACCGAAAAACGCAGCAAAGCAGAATGAAAATTACCAATTTTTTGTCAAGAGTCATGGTAGGAAGAATTATCTTGAAGAAGTGCGTCGGTTTCCCCTTCGGCAAGTTTGATCGCCGCCGGCGATTTGCTCCCTCGTCCATTCTCTTAATGGTCTTGGGTCAAAAACACTCCTCTAGTTATGGAGCTTGTTTGAAATCTTCCAGAACTTACAAAACTCTTGTTAAATACTTAAATCTCAAAATTGAAAAGTTTTCAAACAAGCTAGACTATTTTACAGTAATGTGGTTTTTACATCATTAAACGTAAAAAGGTTAACGGAGATGTGAAGTTATCATCGTAAAAGCTGTTTCCTTATTTGTTTATGTGATTATACATTCAAATCATTTTTTATTTATATTCTGATTTCCAAATCGATAATTTGATTTTCTTATGATTTGCTGAGTCACGATTTACAGCGAACAGAAAATTAATTTTTTTAAAAACAAAAATTTGTATACAATTATTTTCAGAAAATAACCAAAAAAAAATCACATACTTTAAATTTAATATTATCACACAATCATATTGGGAGTTGTTTTTTTTTTTTTTAATGAAAACTGAAATCCATTAATAAAGAATATCTATACAATATGAAAAACTATAATCTATGTTTTACAAACTGCTGCCTCTAAGTATTATCGTGGTGTGTGATCGAGGAAAAAAAGTTTCTTAAGATATTTTGTTCATTAAGAATGTAACTAATTAAAACTTATCAGTTTTTTTTTTTTTTTATTTATAATAACATCATGATATCAACTATAATTTATCTAAGAGGGTGAGAATAATCGCAATTCACAACCCCTAACCAAAACATTAAGTGAGATTATATATGAGACATTTTTTTTGGTATATTTTATAAATTATAAAAAAGATAGATATAAAATTCATCGGATTGGAAAGAATTAATATCAGCAGGGGCTAACTTCCTAGCGTTTCTCACGTTTTCGTGCTTTCCTAAATTATTCAAGAAAAATAATTTGAATACTGATTGAATCAAAGATTTGGATCAAGATTAAAAATAATAAATTTCTGATCCAATCTTATCACTTTTTTTTTTTTTTGGTAAAGAAGACGAAGAAAGGATCTTACATAAATTTATATTTTTATTTACCAGAGTTTTTTTTTTTGTTTTAATCGTAGTCACACGGTCAAACCTGTGTGCCCTTTTGCAACAGAAACACCGTTTCTTATTTCAATCAGACCCGAGTGATCCAAGTTTAGAGATTACAAAACTTAAACAGACAAATTGTCAGAAAGAAATCCTGGTGATTTGGCCCCCAAAATTTTCTTCAATAGGATTCAAACTTGACACTACAAGTAAAAACATATTTCACAGTTTATATTTATGTATAGACCATTAATCCAGGGGGAAAAAAACATAGCAACATTCCAGTTGTAATCTAGTATTCATAGGATTTGCATTTATACTTATTGATACAACCATCTACAAAATCCAACAGTTAGTTGGATAAAGCATAAGATCAGCCTTGGCTTGTGTAATTATAATTCCCATAAAAAGTGATATATAATTAAGTAACATCCAACACTACGAAATATTTTTCTAATAACACTCAATACTTTAAACTAATATTTGGTGCATTTAGTACATATCTAATAACACCCAGCACTCTAATGTAATTTTTGTTATGCTTAGCATTCTCAAGTATTTTTCAATAATACTCAGTATCCTAAGCTTAGAAAGCTAGTTGCTATTGAGAAAAATACTTTAAAAGCAAAATTGCATTAAAATTAGTTAGACTTTAGAATAATGGGTACTAGTAAAAAATACTTTAGCAAGCTGATTGCACCAAAAATTAGTTTAGGACAGCGAGTGTTACTAGAAAAATATCACACTTTCAAGTTCCTTCCTGCATAACAACAAATTGAGAATTAACAAGCTTCAAACCTTCAGCGGTTATGGTGGAATCTGCAACTTTGCTGTGAAGTCTCTGGTACTCAACCAATCTGTCTGAAATGGCGGATCTTCTTGCCATTTTGAGATAGACTACTCCTGACACTATCAGAATAACACAGAAGATCCAACTGAACTGTAAACTAGCAAGAGCTCTTGCTCTAAAGTCAGCCTCATGAGAGCCACAAGAAATTGCTCCAAGCATGCTATGATTATGACCAGTTTTGGACTTGCCTAAATGATTTATAGAACACCCTTGAGGGACAAAAGCAGGAACCCATAACATGAATCCCATGTTGAGAAACCAGCAACCTTGGAACATGACAGAAATGGAAAGAACAAGTGCTGCTGCAAAACTCTTTGGGAAACAAGTTGCAGCAATGGCTGTAAAAAGTGAGACAGACACTATGAGCTGAAGCAACCAGTGGCAATGTCCTTCAATTCCAACGTGGTCGGTGGAGTGAAAGTGAAGCAAAAACAACTCTTGGGCAAAAACTGAGGATGCAAGGATTCCAACAAACCCAGACAAAAGCTCAGATGAATCAGTAAAAAATTCTGCATAAAGTATGAAGCTTGCAAACACAATAAGCTGCAAGAACATGGTCACATGCTCGAAACTGTCCAGCTCAAAGACAAAGTGGAAGGAAGGGAAATCCAGAACTTGAAAGGAAATTGCAAGGATGGAGAAAGATATAATGGAAATGAGCTCTAAATGTTTGAGTCTAGAATGAAAGGCATTGAATTGGTACCAGAATCTTACTGTGAAGTTGGAAGGGCCTTTCACGAAATAAGCTTTGATGGTGTTGATGGTGTGCCATAGGCCAAGAAGGAAGAGTCCCAATCCAGGTACTATGTGTCCTATTAACGTGCCCATGGGAACGTTATATTGTTTTTGGCTTCACAAATCAGGAGTTTCCAAATTTGTGTTCTTCTTAAATGCAAGAGGCATGCAAACACCTTGTCTGCAACTTATAAAGAGCCAGGAGCCTAGGAAATTAAGAACGTATATGATTAGTCCTCACGTTTCTTGGTGCTTTGTGCATGTGTTTCCACAAATAACGTATTGCACAAGAAGACAGTTTGAGAGCTAAGTTAAAGAGAATCAAAATGGGTGTACCACTATCAGAAAAAAGGAGTTTGAAATACCTGTAACTTTCGTCAGCATTTTTTGGTTTTTGATGTTTGTTGGTAATTTATAAAGTTTATATGAATCATGATACTCTTTGGAAAGAAGAAACAATATACTTCCTAAAAGCATCTTTTCCATCCTACAAAGCTACAATGACCCTGGCCACATATAAGATCATTTAGTTAAATCATAAAAATTCATGATAAAAGAAAATATATAGACCCACACGCAACTTCCTTCTTTTAGCTATCACTAATGTAAAGTTTGGAAAAGACAGCCAAGATCAAAATCGTCTTTGGAGTGATAATAACATACACATAGTGAAAATTACATAATTTAAATATTTTGGGAGAGTTTGGTTTTTATGGCACGAACACCGCGAAACCATGGCTGCACAGCCTTCTAGTAGACTATTGCTTAATGTATATTTGACATATGTTAAGAGAAGCTAGAACAGGGTTTTGGTATAAACAACTCCAAGATCGCTTTTGTCAAAAATTAGTTTTGATTCTACCCAACATGATTCTCAACATCATCTTATAGTCATATCTATTTTTCACATCTTTCTTGGTTTTTTTTTTTAATCTTGATTGAACAATTGGAATCCAGCACTTTTTTAGATCTATTATTAGGTATCTGAGCAACCAACTAATGACCCCACCTAATAAAGGTCCACTTAATGAGCTCAAATGTTCCAGCAACAGTTTTCTTCATACTTAAGAAATAAACTTGATACCAGCTAGTTAAAGGGTCAAGGTTTCTACTACCAGAGTAACCTCTCGTTAATAGAAAGGTGCACACTTATACCTAAGTAGAGTTGGTAAAATGGATTGGTCCATAGGTTACAGGGCTGGCTCACCCATCCCATGGGTAGGCGATTAGGATTGGTATTAAGTGAAATATTTGCTTCTTCTCAAATGATGTCATTTGTTTTGATTAATATGAATGTGAAGGTTAATGTCAGATTTCCACTGGCCTTGAAAACTTGGTGATGGTGCAAAAGGAGAGACCACTTATCTTCTGTAATTGGAAATCCGCATCAGAATGAGAATGGCCAGACACAATAATGACACAACTGCCACTACCACTATCTACAAAATGCCAACTTTAACAGCAATAATCACCAATACAAACTTCCGCTTCCGTAGCCAAAATTACTACTTTATCGTCTAGTTTTGAACCACACGCTCAGTCATACATACTGCCTTTTTCCACCTTGATAAAAAGGGCTCATGATTTGTGCTTTTGTGAGCCCAAAAGGTAACCCTATCATCTGCAATATATCATATAGTGGATGTGAAATATGGCCAATAATTTCACAGTGGCCAACAATGAGTTTCCACTTGTCCTTCACCTTTCAAAATATTACTATTATTTTACGTGTGGTCAATTTTATGTAACAAGTAAATCATAGCAAAAGTTGTTCCGCAAGATCATTATCATATGATCTTAACACCGTAATGATGAGCGACAGGTGATGTTTGTTTTGATAATCGAAGCTCATGAATGACCACTACTGAAAACTTGACTGTGCCACTTAATAAAATTGATTTACTTTCACTGTGTAGGATTGGCATGTTTCACACAATATAGCTGCATCCCCTACATGGTAATGTAATTTTAAATATTGCAACTTACAATCACAAACTTCCTAAAGTTCAAGATTATTGATATCAACGACAAATTGCCTGTGGTAACACCATTGGCCGCATTTGGATGAGATCCACGCTTGATTCCAACATTAATATGTTTGCGTCCTTGTGGGTTAGATTTGGTCCAAAAATTACATAGGTGTACTACAGAATTGAGAAATCTGATACTGTAGACACTACAAAAGAATCTATCTAAACTACTAGAGAAGCATATGACAAATATCTACTGTGGTAAGATACGTCTAAACTCAGAATCACTCCCCTGCCTTTAGTTTAGGTCACATGGCATAAATATCACAAATTTGTGAAACAGATTCTCTGACTATTCACTTATTGGATCATAGAGACAGAATGCAGAGTTGAATGTATCATAGTATTGTAAGAGAACATGGGTTCCTAATTCAATTTTCCTAATTACGATCAGTCGGATTGGTAATGCGCACTTGTTACTACAATAAAATATGGTATTATCTTTATTTAAGATTCTATATCTATTAAAATTAAGAAAATCATAGTCAACAATTTCAAAATAAATTTTCCACCCTAAAGCATTCATCAGTCAATAAATGAGAAAAAGGAAGAAATTATTCACGGTGGAGGGCTTTATCACATCCATTGGCGTACACCATTTGTTTAAATAACCTCGGGCAATAGGGAAAAGGCAACAAAATTCCCGAGGAGTTGCACCACAAGGTTCACTTTTCCCAGCTCAAGAGTCAAGAGTAAGGATAGTTCAAATAAATAATAGTATTCTTGTCAAACTACATTATATTATAATAGTTCTCTCTCATTTTTCATCTCAAATATAAAGAATTCCTGCCTGGAAGAAAAGGTCTGTGTATATGCTATGATCAATGAAGCCGCACCAAAAATCTATAGCTCTCTCCGTTTCAGAACATCTGCAAGACAAGCATTCAGTCATATAACCGAAAGAAGTGAAACCATTCACTCCTCTACTCTTTATTGAACAACAAACAGTACCAAGTTTTGTAATTACAATATATCAACACACTCTCCCTCTAGTCCTTTTTGTTGCAGATTAAAGTAGTTAGTTAGAGTCAATTAATTTTTGTAAAATTTCAAAGTTAACCTTGATAAAATTTATTAATTAGACGGGACTGTTTAGTTTGTAGGGAATTGTACATTTTGTTTGGGAATATCAAATCAAAGGATACTTGGGGGAAAAGCTTCACGTCTTAGACAAAAGATCTTTGTATTAAGGACCATAGAGGAGGTGCATGTAAACAAGGGACCAGAAATATTTTTCAACTTTCACCACCAAGAAATCTACACGGTGTGAACAAAACATGAGGAGGAAAAGCATAAAAAATTTCAGACCCAATGAAACGCAACAGCTACAACTCGCCCCCTCAAAAACAAAACTACAGAAGTAACTGTTAAAATAAATGAAAAAGTTACGAGTGAGCAGAAATACATGACACAACTCAGATAATTGACAACAACATAAAGGCTCAACAAAGCCAAACAGAAAACAAAAGATTTCACATCCAATTATAGTTGACACTTGATAGTATAGTTTTATGCCACAAGGCTTTGATCTCAGAAACAAAAGTGTGGGAAATGCTAGTGAGAGATGCCGAAATAGGAAAGCTGATATGGCAAATCAGCAGACACCGAAAACATATAAAAGGGAATTAGGAGTGAAAAAGTGAACACACAAACGATTTTAATCTCCACCTGAATATCCACAGACAAGTTAATTATCCATCAAACAAACAATTATAATTTGAGACCTTCTCCACCAAACATCAAATAAAGCACAATAAGGAATGAGTATGCACCAGAGTCAGTAAAGATGCACTTTTAAGAAGCTCAAACTCTTTAGACTACAAGTTCGTTCCCAATAATTTTATAACTACTGAATGATAAAGCCAACGTCTTCCTTCAATCCTTGCAATCTCCACACCCCCCCCCCCCCCCAAAAAAAAAAAAACTACCAAAGAGCCAATGCAATAACTTGAAGTTTAGACAGAGCCTCTTACGTTTCTTTAAAAATCCGTATGCAAGATAGTTCAGGAAAATCAAGACCCAAGATTCTAACCCTTTTAATGTAACCCAATATAGGCCTTTGTGCTTGCAGGATTGAAATGCCTATGGGATGGGTGAGATTTAAAGCCAAAGAATCAATATATTATCAATAAAATCTAACAAGAAACACCCTCATTCCTTTGACTTCATGCAATATTAGGCGGGAAATGTGTCTCGTAAACAGAAAACATACAAGTTCTCTCTTTTTGGAGAAGGATGGAAATTGAAACACATAAAGACCAGGAAAATTCAATTAACAGAACACGAATAATAATCCATTTATATAGCTAGAGTGAAAACTTAAACTCCTACTATCAACTTCTTTGCCCTCTTGTTTTCCGTATATACTATACCCAACGAGTGAAAAGAGGGACATTCTTTACGGAGCTTTCAGGCAACAGATTAATCAATCAATTACAGGGTCCAAACAAAAACCTAGTTAACACGTTAGTATAATCGCCTCCATGAGATGGGCAAGTCAGAAAACAATCCAGCAAGCAATCCCGGAGCTCAAATAGAGCAGGATTATCGTGTTTTCACAATCAAACCCGCCGAATTGAAAAATAAATACAAAACATATATGGCGGTAGGGGTGGCAAGGACCCTAAAGAAGGAAATTGAACTCATGGAGACTACGATTAATTCCCAACTAATATCGCAAGGATAGAAGTAGGAAAAAAAAACGCATGAATCAAAAGAAAAACAAAGGTCATAAAAAATTATTAGAAACCTGCAATTTATGCGACGGTAACGGCTTGTTGCTTTGGCGGCTCAAGATTCTTCTTAGTATTTTGATCATCGAGAAAATCCTCCATGTTGTAGATGACAGTGATGTACAGAGAGCAACTAGGGCATCGAGCAATCTCTTCGCCAAGCTTAAGGTCTTCCTTCGTTATCTGGAAGAGGTCGCCGCATGGACAAGGGTACGTATAAGCCTGTAGTTCCTCATTCCACTCCATGTCCTCGATCTCTACGTCGTCGTATGACATTTTTTTTTTCTTACTCCTTTTCTTCTCTGCACCACAAAGGACCGAAAGACGATGAAGAGATGAAGTTCAGAGAGAAGAGACCGACTCTGTTTCAGATTCCTCCGCGAAGACGGAGACTGCAACCGTTTTATTTTAACACACGGCGAGTCTGGGACTAACCTATTTTTCTTAATTGCAAGATAGTCCCTGCAATTCTGAGTTATTGGTTAATATTCCGTACCCTTTGTCAAGATTTTTCTCCTATGCCTATCCTAATCCTACGATACTTAAATGGATTATGATTATAGATTATGGATGGTGATAAAAAAATGCTTATGCATATCCTAATTATTTTATAACATTTCAATGGGATAGGATATTCTTACTACCATTTTTTATTACTATCAATGTTACTATTATTTTTTCACCGTTAGATTATATCAGAATCTCAATAGGAGAGAGAAATGATAAAGATAGATATGTTACTATCACTTTTTCACGGTTAGATCAGAATCTCAGTAGGAGAAATAAATGATAAAGATAGATAATATCTAATGTTACTATCATTTTTTCATCGTTAAATAAGAATCTTAATAAAGGAGAGAAATGATAAAGATAGATATGTTACTGTCACTTTTTTACGATTAGATCAGAATCTCAATAGGAGAGAGAAATGATAAAGATTAATCTTTATCATTTCTCTCTCCTATTGAGATTCTGATCTAATCGTAAAAAAGTGACAGTAACATTAGTAGTAATAAAAAGTGGTAGTCCTATCCCCATTTTAATTATACACTAAGCCACTTTCAAAGTTCTTTTTAAAATTTTACAATTAAGTAATTATTAATTTATAAATATTTTGATGAAAATAAATAATAATACTTCTTATACAAATCATAATCATAATTCATAAGTGTTTCAAAACCCAAACTTAATATCGAGGATACTACTATTTTTTTCAATTAGATTAAGAATTAAGATCCGGGGATCTTGTAATTTTCACTTATTAGTTGTTACCCACTTTTATGATCAATATCTTAGTTGAAAAACTTTGTTTAAAAATACTTAAATGAAAAGCAATATCTTAAATATTAAAAACTCTGGATTTTTTTTCTTGAATAATTATGAGTAATTTGTAAATAATTCAAAATATAAAAATTGTGCGACTACAAGGCAAAATATGCTTGATTAATTAAAAATTTATGCGAAATTAAAATTGTTGAGCAATGTACCCTTCTACAAAAATCGTCATCAAGATTTTTCCTGTGCAGAGAGGTTCTTCGTTTCGTGTTAGCTGACTTGCTCTGTGCCAAAGAAATGCAGTAAGCAAGAGGAGGAGGAAGAAGTCAGAGTAAGCACGAGATGCGAAGCCATAATCGTCGACACTATGATGCAAGGACTCCATCATCAACAACAACAACTTGCAGCGCTTCTCTCCGTTGCTCTCCCAAAGGACGATTCAACCTCGTCCACCGCCTCTTCCGACGACGATGACTCGCCTCGACTTGCTGCCATTAACTCACTTCACCGCGCAATTGTATACCCGCACAACTCGCTCCTTGTTACTCACTCCGCCGCTTTCCTCGCCCAAGGCTTTTCTCAACTTCTGTCTGACAAGTAAGTATCCCCCCTTTTCCATTTCTGTGTTTATTAGTTAATTTTGAGTCTGCTCGATCAGCTGTGTTTGCTGTCTATGCGTATCGTTGTCTTATCTCGTTATCCCTTTTATTAGTGGATTTCTGTTTGAGCCTTACCCCTAAACTGGTTTCAGGTAAGAAAGTCATTTACTTTATTTGTTGTATGGTTCATATCGTTTGTTAAAGAAGAATTCGTCGGCTTTGGTAATTAGTTTATGCTACCAATTGTTGATCTGATAGACATAATGTTAGAAGCAGAAGGGCATTCCGAACTCCGAAGCATCTCCCCAAGGCTTCTTCCAATTTCTTTCTTTTATGCTAAATAAATATACTAGAACTATTTTGGTCCATTCATTCTGCCTCTTTGCATATTACATTATAAGTTGGAGGGGATTTTATGTTGAACTATTACTATTATTAATATGAGCAAATAAAGCCGCTTTTGTCCTGGGTTAAGTGCTTCATGTTATTGTCCAAATAACGACTCTGCTGAAATATTTGTCTTCCCTTTTTCGGGAAATCCCAAAACAGATCTTATGCTGTGCGTCAGGCAGCAGTTATAGCATATGGTGCTCTTTGTGCTGTCATCTGTTCAATTCCTGTTACATCAAATGGAAGACAGAACCATGTCATACTTGCAAGTTTAGTTGACAGGTTTATTGGTTGGGCGTTGCCATTATTAAGCAATGTTGGTGCAGTTGATGGGACTAAGGAGTTGGCATTGGATGGTCTACGAGAGTTTCTTAATGTTGGAGATGTTGTCGGTTCTGAGAGGTATGTCTTGCCAATTCTCAAAGCATGTCAACTCCTCTTTGAGGATGAGAGAACCTCCTTGAGTTTATTACATAGACTTCTGGGGATCATAACATTGATCTCAGTGAAATTCTCAAGATGCTTTCAACCTCATTTTCCTGACATTGTTGACCTCCTTCTTGGATGGGCATTGGTGCCAGACCTTGCTGAATCAGAAAGGCGCGTTATAATGGATAGCTTTTTGCAATTTCAGAAACATTGGGTCGGTAGCTTGGCTATGTCTATAAGGTTACTAACAAAGTTCTTGGGTGACATGGAGGTCTTGCTTCAGGATGGAACTCCTGGAACCCCACCTCAATTTCGAAGGCTTCTGGCATTACTTTCCTGCTTTTCAACAATTCTACAGTCCTCTGCTTCTGGGTTGCTGGAAATGAATCTTCTTGAGCAAATAAGTGAACCCCTTAGCAATATGCTACCTCACTTGTTGAGATGCTTATCAATGGTTGGGCAGAAATTTGGATGGTCTGAATGGATTGAAGACTTTTGGAAGTGCTTGACCCTATTAACTGAAATATTGTGTGAACGATTTTCAAATTTTTATCCTCTTGCTGCTGATATCTTATTTCAAAGCTTGGATTTGGATGCTACTCCTCACCATGCAGGATATAGAAAGATTACATCCTTTCAAGTTCATGGGGTTCTGAAAACTAATCTTCAGCTATTATCACTGCAAAAGCTTGGCCTCCTCCCATCGTCTGTGCAGAAGTTATTGCAGTTTGATGCACCGATTTCTCAGCTGCGGTTCCATCCTAATCATTTAGTAACAGGAAGTTGTGCTGCTACTTATATTTTCTTGCTTCAACATGGAAATAAAGAAGTGGTCGATGAAGCAGTTACCTCATTGATTAAAGAACTGGAGTTGTTGAAGGCTATGCTAGGAAAAAATAATGGTCATATGAATCATTTCAATAGTGTCACAGCTTCAAGAACATTTTCTAAACTTGAATTATTTTCATTAATCAAGTTTGATTTGAAAGTTCTATTGGCATGTCTTCCCTCGGGTGTGGATAGCAATTTGATTGGCCAGACTGAAATTGTTGCCATGTATATTAGGAGGTCAGAAAAGTTGGTGTCTTTTATTGTGGAAAAGCTGAATCCTTTTGAAATACCTATTCAAACTTACTTGGAGTTGCAGGTTGCTGTTTTGAAGTCACTGGAGAGGCTGACTACAGTTGAGCTCTTGGTCAAGTGCTCTGCAAGAGACCAGAATTGTGACAGAGATTTAATAGAATTTCCAACTAAAAAGGAGAGCAGTCATGACCATTTAAGTGATGGCCATTTAGCTTTAATTATTGGGTATCTAGCAAAGTATAGTTTGATCCTGATTAAAGGCCTTCAGCGTTTTTCTCCTCTTGCAGTTAAACTGGCTGCCCTACACTGGGGGCAAAGGTTCTGTGAGATTATTATGACTGTTGATGAGATCTCAAATGCAAACACTCACTCCTATGAATCATGTGGACATGCTAATATTGTAATGAACTTAGTTTTCGCATTCTTGGGTGCTACATTTGACAGAGAATTGGAAGTGAGATCACATGCTGCATTAACTTTGGAGATGTTTCTGCAAGCAAAGCTTTTATATCCAATGTGTTTTTATCCTCTAGCTGAAGTGATATTGGAGAAGCTTGGTGATCCAGTTGCTGAAATACGGGATGCATATGTAAGGCTGCTTGCTCATATTTTGCCTACTACTGTATATGCTTGTGGCCTCTATGATTATGGGAGATTTAGGCATGTTAACATGAGCTTAGGCATTTCTTCCAACTTGCACTGGAAGCAAGTATTTGCCCTGAAGCAGCTGCCACCGCAATTGCATTCACAACAACTTGTGTCTATCTTAAGTTACATTTCACAAAGATGGAAGGCTCCTCTTTCTTCCTGGATTCAGAGGCTCATTCACAGCTGTAAGAGTTCAAGAGATTCTAC
This sequence comes from Acacia confusa, assembly GCA_037074495.1. Classification (NCBI taxonomy): domain Eukaryota; kingdom Viridiplantae; phylum Streptophyta; class Magnoliopsida; order Fabales; family Fabaceae; genus Acacia; species Acacia confusa. The sequence goes on along the minus strand of CM073502.1, from coordinate 35,189,628 downwards.
TTTGAGTCAGCCTGAAGATACTGGAACTTTTGGTGCTAGTGCTATATGGTTGGATGTAAAAGTGGATGAAGACATTCTTGAAAGAACGTGTTCTGTCAATTCATTAGCTGGTGCCTGGTGGGCTGTTCAAGAAGCAGCAAGGTATTGTATTGCTACACGTCTTAGGACCAATCTTGGTGGGCCTGCTCAAACATTTGCTGCCCTAGAGCGCATGCTTTTGGATGTGGCACACCTTTTACAACTTGATAATGAGCAAAATGATGGAAATTTAAGTATGATAGGATCTTCTGGTGCTCATCTGTTGCCAATGAGATTATTGTTGGATTTTGTTGAGGCTCTAAAGAAAAATGTATACAATGCATATGAGGGTTCTGTCATTTTACCATCTGCTACCCGTCAGAGTTCTTTGTTCTTTCGAGCTAACAAAAAAGTTTGTGAAGAGTGGTTTTCTCGTATATGTGAACCAATGATGAATGCTGGATTGGCTTTACATTGCAATGATGCTATTATTCAATATTGCACACTACGTTTGCAGGAGCTAAAAAATCTTTCCATGCTAGCTTTGAAGGAAAAACCAAGGGCTCAGGTAGCTGAGAACTTCCACAATATTAGAGGAAGGTATAAAGGAGATATCTTGAAAGTTTTAAGGCACATGTCACTAGCTCTTTGCAGGAGTCATGAACCAGAGTCATTGATTGGCCTGCAAAATTGGGTTTCAATAACATTCTCTTCCTTATTTGAGGATGATAACCAATCCTTCAATGACTCTGGCACAGCCGGTCCTCTCTCATGGATAACTGGGCTTGTATATCAAGCAAGAGGCCAATATGAATGTGCTGCTGCTCATTTCACTCACTTGTTACAAACAGAGGAGTCACTTAGTTCTCTTGGTTCTGATGGTGTACAATTTGTCATTGCACGAATAATTGATAGTTACACTTCTGTATCAGATTGGGAATCTCTTGAAAGCTGGCTATTAGAGTTGCAACTACTTCGTTCTAAGCATGCTGGAAAAAGCTATTCTGGTGCTCTGACTATGGCTGGAAATGAAATCAATGCAATCCATGCATTGGCACGCTTTGATGAGGGTGATTACCAGTTTGCATGGTCTTGCCTTGATTTGACTCCTAAAAGTAGCAGTGAACTCACCCTCGATCCAAAAATAGCATTACAACGGAGCGAACAGATGCTTTTGCAATCATTGCTTTTCCAAAAGGAGGGGAAAAGCGATAATGTGATTCTTGATTTGCAGAAGGCCAGATCAATGTTGGAGGAGCCTCTGTCTATTTTGCCACTTGATGGGTTGGCTGAAGCGACACCTCTTGCTATTCAATTGCATTGTATTTTCTTATTAGAAGAGGATTGCAAGCCTAGATCAAGCCATGAGAAGGCCAAACATGCTCAGTCAATATTAAATTCCTATGTTAAGTTGGTTCCACCTTCTATTAGCAAGATCCGTCAAGATTGCAGTCCATGGTTGAAGGTTCTTCGAGTATACCAAACAATGTTCTCAACTTCTCCAGTTTCTTTGAAGCTCTGCATGAATTTGCTTAATTTGGCTCGTAGACAAAGAAATCTAATGTTGGCAAATCGCTTGAAAAACTATCTCAATGATAGCATATCTACTTGCCTTGAAGGGAGGCATCATGATCTTATGTCTTTAAATTTACAGTATGAGAGCATTCTTCTGCTGTATGCAGAAAACAAGTTTGAAGATGCTTTCACAAACCTCTGGTCATTGTTGCGTCCTTGTATGGTTTCTTCAGAATATAAAATACCTGATATTGATGAGAAAATTCTAAGGGCGAAAGCATGCTTGAAACTTGCGAAGTGGCTGAGACAAAATTATTCTGATTGGAGTCCCAATGATATAGTTCTCAGCATGCCTGCAGATTTTGAAAGTGCTGAAGTCTCTTCAGTTGATAATGATGGCAATGATAAGAATATAAGATTTAAGCAAAGCGCGGATCAGGTTACTGAAGAAATTGTTGGCACAGCAACAAAGTTGTCTACTCATATTTGCCCCACCATGGGCAAGTCATGGATTTCTTATGCCTCTTGGTGTTTCAAGCAAGCCAAGAACTCACTACATAATAATAATGAAGCCACCCTTCATTTGCACTCCTCTCCAATACTCATTCAGGAAGTTTCACCTGAGAGATTTAAGTTGACTAAGGATGAGGTGCAACAAGTTAAATCATTGGTTTTGCATCTTTTACAGGACAAGGGTGATATGAAATGTTTCAAAGATGAACAAGATTGGAAATTTTGGCTTGATTCTGAGGAGCAATCAAACAATGACAACCCTCTAACAACATTAGTGCCGCAGTTAGTGAATATTATTGAAACAGTGGCTGGGGCACCAGGTGCAGAAAACTGTGGTGGTGAAAGTCTTTCAGCCATGCTATCTTCTCAGTTAAAAATTTGTTTGCTAAATGCAAATCTTGGGCTGGGAGAATCTGATGTAATATCTACTTTGGATGACTTAGTCAATATTTGGTGGTCTTTGAGGAGAAGGAGAGTGTCCTTGTTTGGGCATGCAGCCTATGGTTACATACAATATCTTTCTTATTCATCTACCCAGCTTTGCCAGAATCAGATGCCTGTTTCAGATGATGAGTCTTTGAGGCAAAAGACTGGAAGTTACACTCTGAGGGCTACCTTGTATATATTGCATATACTCCTCAATTATGGTGTGGAGTTGAAGGATACACTTGAATCTGCTCTTTCGGTTGTTCCTTTGTTGCCATGGCAGGTTGCATGTTAGATCATGGCATTTTTACTTTTTGATCTTTCATTTTTCCCCCAATTGAGGATAGTTTTTCTGGAATTCCAACTATGGTTGTCCTTTGTAGGAAGTTACCCCTCAATTATTTGCTCGTATAAGTTCTCATCATGAACAAGTGATCCGGAAGCATCTGGAGGGCTTATTGATTATGCTGGCCAAGCGGTCTCCCTGTTCTATAGTGTACCCAACACTGGTTGATGTTAATGCTTATGAAGAGAAGCCTTCAGAAGAGCTACATCATGTGCTGAGTTGTCTGGTATTGAAAATTTGTCTCTGATATGGCTTTTATATTTTCAACATTTAATATTCTATTCACATCATGTGGTTCATTTGGTTTTAAATTATTGTGGAGTAAAATGTCTCAATAATTACTAGTATATTTCATTGGCATCAACAACAACAATTATTATGGTTCTTGGATGTACCTTTGCTTACCATAATTCAGCTGTTCTTTTGTTGCCTCTCAACCTGGAAAAAAATCCATCTTTAGCGCATTTGGTAGCTTGATGGAAATAGAAACAGTGAAGGAATAGCTATCCTAATATGTTTGGTTCACACATTGCTTTGCCATGAATGGAAAAGAAATGGTAAATGGGATTACTGTGTTTTTGGTGTCAACAATAAAATACCGGAGGGAAAATTTTGATTGCCAAATATGACCCATTGCCCTTGGATCCATAGTATATAAGCTTTTTGAAGGGTCTGAACTCATTTTTATCCTCCATTGGCGTGCAGGAGGAGGTGGAGAATAAGCCGTCCTATTTGCAATTTGTACTATGTCCATCTTTTTTGTAAAAAATTTCTATATTGAAATACTATACAAGTAGGTACATTAATAAGTTTTATAAAATATTAACAAAAGTTTAACATTAAAAGTTATATAATAAATGATAAATTTTATAAAATCGAGTTATAATTATTAATTATTGGGACTAAATTTGAAGTTTAGTTACAAATTCTGAATATTTTATATATGTATATATATATAAAATATTCAGTTAGGGATATCTTTGCTGTCCCGCTCTCTTTTGCTTCCATTCCTTTTTTATTTTTTCCCTACCAGATAACCTATTGGAAAGGTATTTTTGTTCTGTTATTAACCATACCGAACATGATTCTTTCCATCCAATTCATTTATCATTCCTTTCGATTTCCATAGCCTTCAATTCTGCAAATGAAATGAGGCCTGTGTACCCTGCTCTGTTGCTGGTGCACCTCTTCTGTTCTCATGGCCTCAACTTTGTGAATCCAAATCAGTATTCTATTCCTGGCTTTTTCATTTTCCTAAGGCCGTACCTTCAAGAACAATTATTGCTGTGACATAATCTTTTATCAGCTTGCTTGTTCAACATACTGTATGAGATGATTAAAACCTACTTTTGATCATGCAGAGGGAACTTTACCCTAGATTGGTTCAGGATGTTCAGCTGATGATAAATGAACTCAGTAATGTTACTGTTCTCTGGGAGGAATTGTGGCTCAGTACTCTTCAGGATCTACACACAGGTTGCTTTTTTGTTGATCATTATACCTCTTTTCCTTGCCCTACAATGAAGAATAAATGATGAAGTTTTCTAGTTAGGGGATGTTTGTCCCTGTTTTCTTTTACCTGCATCATTCAGAATATAGTATTAGATGATGGGATTGGGCCTGAATTAGTCTTGTTGCAGATGTAATGAGGCGTGTAAATGTGCTGAAAGAGGAAGCAGCAAGGATTGCAGAAAACATCAGTCTTAGTCAGAATGAGAAGAACAAGATAAACTCTGCTCGATATTCTGCAATGATGGCTCCAATTGTTGTGGCCTTGGAACGCCGTTTAGCTTCAACTGCTCGAAAACCTGAGACTCCTCATGAAGCTTGGTTCCAGGAAGAGTATCAAGAACAATTAAAATCAGCAATTTTATCATTTAAAACACCCCCGGCATCTGCTTCAGGTCTAGGAGATGTGTGGAGACCTTTTGATGGTATCGCTGCCTCCTTGGCTTCTTATCAGAGGAAGTCTACGATTTCTTTACAAGAGGTTGCACCGCATCTGGCTCAGTTATCTTCTTCAGATGTTCCAATGCCAGGTCTTGAGAAACAACTCAAAATACCTGAATCTGACAAAGCTACTGATCTCCTGGGTGTTGTTAAAATTGCTTCTTTCCTTGGACAAGTTACTATCTTATCAACAAAGACCAAACCTAAAAAACTTGTTATATCGGGCTCAGATGGTCAGATGTACACATATCTCCTTAAAGGGCGAGAAGATCTGCGCCTTGATGCTAGAATAATGCAATTGCTGCAGGCTATAAATGGTTTTCTGCATTCTTCTTCCACCCAGGGCAACTCACTGGGCATTCGTTATTATTCTGTGACTCCAATAAGTGGCAGGGCAGGGCTTATCCAATGGGTGGATAACGTAATAAGTATATACAGTGTATTTAAGTCTTGGCAAAGTCGTGCCCAGTTAGCACAGCTCACAACGGCTGGTGCCGGGAATACAAAACCCTCTGATCCTCCACCTGTTCCTCGGCCCAGTGATATGTTCTATGGGAAGATCATACCAGCTCTTAAAGAGAAAGGCATTAAAAGAGTAATTTCTAGAAGGGATTGGCCTCATGAAGTCAAACGTAAAGTTCTACTTGATCTCATGAAGGAAGTGCCACGGCATCTTCTACACCAAGAATTATGGTGTGCTAGTGAAGGATATAAAGCCTTTAGCTCAAAAATGAAGAGGTGCGTTCAAGTAATCCTTAAGCCTTTATTAGCAAATTTCATGGTTGCATTATAATACGTACTTAAACTTGGGATTGGAATTACCTTTTAACCCAAAAATCGTAGATGTCAATCTACACTTATGATGGATGTCAAATGTTCAGTTAGTTCTGAAGTGTGTCAATGACATGGGCAGAGACATTGAACATAGAAAAATTAGACATTTAATATACACCATGCTAAGTCATATTCAAGTTCTTTTCAGCCTAGCCACTTTGGCAACATAATTGCAAAGAAAAAAACACAGCCAGCATTATCCTATATTTACACCATTTTACGCTACTGTTATGAAAAAAATCCTCCCATATAAAAGATGCCAAATTATTTTAGGCAAAACGTTCACTGGGCTTATGCCCTACATTTATGTGCACACACATATATTTAGAACTTTCTTGTACTCCTCAAACCATGAGGAAAGAACTTTTTATATCTCATCAGGTGGGGTGTTAAAGCATCTCACCCCAACCCCAACCTTTTTCTTTTCCCCCCCTTTTTTAAAAGATTGCATACCTTTTTCTTTTTGGAATCAGCTTTTTCAATCTAAATAAGTTACTTTCTGGGTCCTGACATGTCATTACAAACCACCATGTTGGGCACATGTCATCCCAGTGTCCATGTCTAACGCACCTGAAAATTGGTTGGTCCATGCTTTACAATCAAAACTTAATTGAAGTTGCCTATGATCTTGTTTGTCTTTAGATATCAAATAAATGATGGTAATTGCTATTTGTTGATCATTATCTTAAAATGTATTTCCAAAGTCATCCTTGGCTAGTATTTGCCTTCAATTAAATTTTATGGCATACAAGGGAAATTATGTACAGTTGCACTTACAGAGTTTTCAATCTGCAGGTATTCTGGGAGTGTAGCAGCAATGAGTATGGTTGGACATATTCTGGGTCTGGGTGACAGACATTTAGATAACATTCTCATAGATTTTGGTAGTGGGAGTATTGTGCATATTGATTATAATGTTTGTTTTGATAAAGGACAGAGATTAAAAGTTCCAGAGATTGTTCCTTTCCGTCTTACACAGATTATTGAAGCAGCTTTAGGGATGACTGGAATACAGGGTAGCTTCAGAGCGAACTGTGAGACAGTTATTGGCATTTTAAGGAAGAACAAAGACATTCTTTTGATGTTACTGGAAGTGTTTGTCTGGGATCCACTAGTAGAGTGGACACGGGGTGATTTTCATGATGAAGCTGCTATTGGTGGTGAGGAAAGAAAAGGCATGGAATTAGCTGTTAGCTTGAGTCTATTTGCATCTCGAGTGCAGGAAATCCGTGTTCCCTTACGGGTATTTATCCAACTAAGAGATCAAAGTTGTATATGCATTTTTGTTGAGGAAGAAAATGTTTAGCGATATTTCCCCCATATTTCAAGTTCTTCTAATTCAAGTAGTTGATACTTGGTTTAGAGGTTCTTTGGAATAACCTACACATGAGTGCATCAATATATGTTTAATTTGTAGTTAGTATCCATCTTATCTTACATGAGATCTATCTTACATGTTGCTTTCCGCCCCTTAATCTTTGAATAGGAACACCATGATCAATTGTTGACTAGCCTGCCAGCTGTTGAATCTGCACTTGAGGTATTGATAAAGTCACACTACATTCTTAACTACATTCAAATCATAACTTTATGTAAATTTCAATCAATAAGCATTTGGTGTTAATTTGACTTTGATAATTTATGTACAGAGGTTTACCAATGTTCTAAATCAATACGAGCTTACCTCTACTTTATTTCATCGAGCTGACCAAGGGAGGTCTAACCTTACTCTGCATGAGACATCTGCAAAGTCAATTTTTGCTGAAGCAGCCAGTAAATCTGATAAAATCCGAGCTTCATTTGAAATACAGGCCCGGGAATTCGCCCAAGCAAAGGCTATGGTTACTGAGAAAGCTCATGAGGCAACAAATTGGGTTGAGCAACATGGAAGGATTCTTGATGCTTTACAAAGCAATATAATCCCAGAAGTAAATGTTTCTTATAAGCTGAATAACATGGAAGAAGGTTTGTCTCTTACGTCTGCAGTCATTGTAGCTGGTGTCCCTCTAACTGTTGTTCCTGAACCAACACAAGCACAATGCAATGATATAGATAGGGAAGTTTCTCAACTTGTGGCCGAGTTAGATGATGCACTTGCTTCTGCCATAACTGCACTGCAGAAATATTCCTTGGCTCTGCAAAGAATCTTACCCTTAAATTACCTTACAACCAGTGCAGTTCATGGATGGGCTCAAATTCTGCAACTAGCAATCAATGCCCTGTCCTCTGAAATTCTTTCTCTTGTGAGGAGGCAGGCATCTGATCTTGTAGCAAAATTTCATGGAGATAGCATGGATACTGTCAAATTCAGATATGATGATCTCTGTCTTAAAGTGGATAAATATGCAATAGAAATAGAAAAATTAGAAGAAGAGCGTGCAGAACTTGAGAATTCTATAGGCTTAGATTCAGAATCAAAAGCTAAAGATCGAATTTTGTCAGCCTTTATGAAATTTATGCAGTCCAGTGGTTTCTTAAGGAAGGAAGATGGTACATCGTCAGTTCAATCTAGACATGCTGGAACAAACAACACTACACTGCCTGGTGACCTGGAAGAGAAGAAGGAAAAAGTATTTTCAGTTCTTAACATTGCAGTAAGCTGGCTTTATAATGAGGTTAAGAATATAGTGCTTAACATGTATAACGAACACAATATATTGGTAAATGATTCTGGAGCTTTTTTCACTGAATTCGAAGGGCAAGTAGAAAAATGTAATCTTGTGACAGAGTTTGTGAGTGATCTATGGAAAATAATTGGGAAGGACATGCCTACTGTTGAGTTCAGTAAAAGCAAATCTAAATTCCCTTCAGAAAGCAATTGGGTTTCTATTTTCAAAACCATTTTGTCTTCCTGCAATGGATTGGTCAGTCAAATGACTGAAATTGTTCTACCTAGTGTTATACGGTCGGCCGTTTCATTACATTCAGAAGTTATGGATGCATTTGGGTTAATCTCACAAGTTCGAGGGTCCATAGATACTGCACTGGAGCAGCTTGTGGAGGTTGAAATGGAGAGATCGTCATTGGTTGAACTTGAGCAGAACTATTTTGTTAAGGTTGGTCTTATTACTGAGCAGCAGCTTGCTCTTGAAGAAGCTGCAGTCAAGGGCAGAGATCATCTTTCTTGGGAAGAGGCAGAGGAACTTGCCTCTCAAGAGGAAGCTTGTAGAGCGCAGCTTGATCAGCTCCATCAAACATGGAATCAGAGGGATCTGAGGGCTTCTTCCCTTATGAAGAGAGAAGCTGATATTAAAAATGCTGTGGATTCTGTGGAGGGTCATTTCCAATCATTGGTGTTTCCTGAAGAACAAAGAGAGCCACATCTTTTAAGAAGAAAAGCGCTGTTGGCCGCACTTGTGAAGCCCTTCATGCAATTGGAATCTAGTGATAATACGTTGTATTCAGCTGATGGTTCTGCAAGCAACTCAAGTAAATTTCAGGCTCTAGCAGATTTGATAAATTCTGGGAATCCAATATCTGAATATGTCTGGAAATTCAGTGGTTTATTAGATGGTCACTCATTCTTTATTTGGAAAATAGGTGTAATAGATTCTTTTCTTGATGCATGTATACGTGATGTTGCTACATCTGTTGAGCAAAACCTAGGCTTTGACCAGTCACTCAATTTTGTAAAGAAAAAGCTTGAAATCCAGCTACAGAAACATGTCAATCAGTATTTAAAAGAAAGAGTTGCTTCTAGCTTTCTGGCTTGTTTAGATAAAGAAATTGAGAACTTGAAGCAGTTAACAGAGGCAACAAAGGAAGTTGTTTTAGATGAGTTGAAAAGAGATGGGGCTGCAAAAAAAGTTTTACTTATGCTTGAAGAATACTGTAATGCTCATGAAACTGCTAGAGCAGCAAAGTCAGCAGCTTTCCTCATGAAAAGACAAGTAAATGAGTTGAAAGATACTCTTCGGAAAACAACCCTTGAGATTGTTCAGATGGAATGGATGCATGATGCGAGCATGAATCAATCATATAACAGAAGAGTCAGATTTGAGAGACATATTGATAGCGAAGGCAGCTTAAATGCAACTATTTTAAACCTCAGCAGATCTATATTATTGGAAAATATACAATCTTCTGTATCAAAAATCACTAGGTCGATGGATGGCCTACAATCCTGTGAGCGAAATTCTCTTGTAGCTGAAGGACAGCTTGAGAGAGCTATGGGTTGGGCCTGTGCAGGTCCAAATACCGCCACTTCTGGAAATGCTTCAAACAAAAGTTTAGGAATTCCTCCTGAATTCCATGAGCATATTAAGATGCGGAGGCAGATATTGTGGGAATTAAAGGAAAAGGCATCTGACATTGTTAAATTTTGCATGTCATTGTTAGAGTTTGAAGCATCAAGAGATGGATATTTGCTTATCCCCAGTCAGCCTTATCCTCTCAGGAGTAGCATTGATGGCAAGACATGGCAGCAAGCATACTTGAATGCCCTAACAAGATTGGATGTCACTTACCACTCTTATACACGTGAGTTTACAAGATTCCTCTTTAATTTAAGTCTCTTGATTCCAGCTGAAACGTCCATATGAAAAATGAAATTATGCTCTCTTTTTCCTGTTTTAGGTACTGAACAAGAATGGAAGCTTGCACAAAGCACTGTTGAAGCTGCTTCCAATGGATTATATGCAGCAACTAGTGAACTCTGTATTGCTTCTCTGAAAGCGAAGTCAGCTTCTGGTAAAATGCCCTTTAAAAAAAAAACTGTTCAATACCCTATGTTAGAAATTAAGAGGGGGAGTAGAAAAACAATCTTGAGTTGCTTCTTGATATGTCAAAACCTTGAGGTTTGGACACTAATATCAATTCTAAAAATGGCAACAAAGCAAAAATTTTAGTTTTCATGTGCTATTTGAAAAGTCGCATCATATTTGATGAGTGTTTGACACATGTCGGCATTCGACATGATTTTTTTTAACATGTTTGTGCTCCTTTAATCAGGAATAATACGTGCATATGCAAGTTTTCTTGTTAAGTGGTGATTTTGTTATAGTAACTATGCGTGTTGCTTTAATATGTTCTTTTTTTTCCCTCCAAGGTGATCTACAAAGCACTGTTCTTTTAATGAGGGATTGTGCTTATGAGGCTGGTGTTGCACTGACTGCTTTTGCTCGGATTTCAAGGATCCATACAGCTTTGACCTCAGAGTGCGGTTCTATGCTTGAAGAGGTATTGTATTCAAAGATGACATATATTAGTGACAAGTGTACTTTCAAACTTTATTCCAGATGATTTATAGGAACTCATGGGCTGGAAATGTCCAAATCCAATCTTAAAGACACAACATGGCTCTATATTGGTGTTGGAGGCAGGGCCCGTGGGACACACAGGACATTCAATTAATATTTTAAAGTTATATTATGTTTAGACTATTTGGGCTTTATTTTTATATTGTCAGCCAGTCCCTTCCAGGATGTCTGATTTCAAGTTTTTCTGTATTTCCGGAGTTTTGATTTAGAAGTGTCTATTATCACCATTTTTATTTCTAATCTTACCTGAATTGTTCACATAATCAAGCATGCATATGAAGATGTATTTTTTTTTTATGGTTAGGTTTCTCATTTTGCCTTTGTTCTGTTCAATCACACTCATGCAGCTGAAAAATCCTAAAACACTAAGTTGACACCCTGAAATAAACATGTCATACACCTGTGGATTGCTTCACATACGGACATGCAACAGTTGGCAAAATGTTGTTCATAAAGCTCAGTTTAGATACTATTATGAGGTCTCCGTGTTGATCTCTTTCTAGGTTATGCATATAGGTGTAGTGCTTTAGTTGGCTAAGTTGAACCTGGAGACCTGATATCGTAGTGTGAATTTTTATATAGTTGTCATTGTATATTTATTGATTCTTGATAAGGTATAAGAAGTTCAAGTACATTATCTGCAGTCTAAAGATGAGTTGTTTTTTTGCCTTTTTAGGTTTTAGCAATAACTGAAGATATACATGATGTTTGCAATCTGGGAAAGGAGGCTGCTGCTACTCACCTTTCTCTTATGGAAGACCTATCAAAGGTTTCTCTTGCCTCTCAGTTTATCTTTTCAGTGATAATGGTATATGGCTACATTCTCACATATATCCTTCCTAAAGTCAAAATTGTGTTGTGGTGGCTTTATGTTTTGGTAGGCGAATGCTATCCTTCTTCCACTTGAATCAGTGCTGTCCAAGGATGTAGCTGCTATGACTGATGCTATTGCCAGAGAAAGAGAGACCAAGAAGGAAATATCACATATTCATGGACAAGCTATATACCAGTCTTATTGTTTAAGAATCAGAGAGGCATATCAGACCTTTAAGCCCTTGGTACCATCTCTGACATTGGCGGTGAAGGGACTTTGTTCCATGTTGACTAGGCTAGCAAGATCAGCAAGTCTCCATGCTGGAAATCTTCATAAAGTAATGTCACATTTCCAAGATCTTGCTCTAATATATTTTATAAAATTTTAACTTGGATTGTTTTCTGTTTATACTTTCCTTGTCAGGCTCTTGAAGGAATAGGAGAAAGCCAGGAAGCAAAATCACAGGATATTGCTCTCCCAAAATCAGATCCTTCCAATGGTGATGCTGCTGAGTTTGATGGCAAGGAAGGGGAGAGTCTCTCCAAATCTGATGACGGTGGTAATGAGGATGTTATTGGATTTTCTCAGCTTTCTTTGGAAGATAAAGGATGGATATCTCCACCTGATAGCATCTGCGGTAGCAGCTCTGGATCTGGCATTACATCAACTGAAGCTAGTTTCCCAGATAGCTTGAATGATTCAACAGAAATCAAGGAACTGCTTTCCCAAAGCTCTGCTAGTAGAAACCCCACTGAACATATACATTCTGCTTCTATTTCTCACACTGATGGTGAAGAAATCTCATCTCCTAAGCTTTTGGAATTCAAATCCACGGAGCCTAATGCCAATGAAGAAATCTCAAATTCTGCTTCAATTTCTCACACTGATGGTTCTGCTTTCCCATTTGATAAATCTGTGACCTTGCCTACTAATACCTTGAAGAATGAGAGCGTACAGAAATCTGAGGGTGAAGCTGAACCAGTTTCCTCGAACAAAGATAAGAATGGTACTGAACATCATGAAGCTCTGGATCCTAACTCAAATGCCAGTAGTCGGGTGGGAAGAGGTACTTGATGTGTCTACAGATTGTCATTTAATGTCTAAAGATACTCCTGAACTACTATCATATTTAGCCTTCATGGTAAGCTAAAAATAGTATAACGTCGAGGTTCTAAGTTAAAATGCTAGTACGGATAAGCATAAGCAGAAAAGATACTCCTGAACTTTAATCTCACTTTTGACATTTGAGAACTACATTTTACATTATTGAAGTAGCTTTTATTATGCAGTGCTAGAAATGAGTGTGAAAACAAGTTATGACTTGGTTCGCTAGTAGTTATTTCTTGTCATGAACTTGATGGATATCTGGTGTTTGTATAGCTGTCATATATCGTACAGATTCTTAATTGTAAATTCCATAGCTGTGTATATCAGTGTCATCACTGATGCATTCTTAACCCTTAGGTTTCTTCTTTTTATCCCTCACCTCACTGTGAGGTGGGAACAATAAGAAATCTTTGATGCCCTTAAGTCCTCCCATATATCTTGGCCTTTTATTGTTCATTATTCAACTGATGCTTTGTAATTGTTTGATTTTTGTGCTAAATGCTAGGTAAAAATGCATATGCATTGTCGGTGTTGAAGCGAGTTGAGATGAAAATAGACGGTCGAGATATTTCTGAAAACAGGTATTCTTAGTTTTGGAACTTACAAAACCTGCATGGAATTTACTACGGTTGATATTTGAGTGATTCTTCTTTGTATTTCAGAGAAATTAGTATTGCAGAGCAGGTAGATTATCTACTGAAGCAAGCTACTAGTGTAGATAATCTTTGCAACATGTATGAAGGCTGGACACCATGGATTTGAGTGCTTTGTGATGTGAGCATCTTGAACTTAAGCACCGTCCCCATCGTGCAAAGAGTGGCCTCTGGCTTTGTTGGGTTTGTTCACAGCGGGGAATAGATCCTTTGGTCTGATTTTGGATGTTGTAATGAAGACATAAAAGCCGCATCTTATCAGCCCGCATTGGCCTGGCCATATCCAGTAGTAGCCTGCTGCCAACGATCACAGTCACTGCTTTATCCTCAGCCTAACTGTATGTCTAGCTTCTGCCATCTTTTTCAATTTCAATATTATGCAGGCAGAGTTATAATTCCAGACTGTGCATATGATTTTACATCCATTATCTCAATTCTCAGGACATGCTGCTGAAAAATCCAAGGCTTGCAGCTGAATTAATGGAAGATGTAAAGGGATTGGTGTGCCTTTCGCCCGCGACTGATTTGTCCACCCATTCTTTGCGCCTGTGTCAATTTGAAGGGATATATTTTGAATATTGCATTCATGATGAAATGCTTATGGTGACGGTAAGGGTTGAGTTCTCAATGATCTGAGTTACTGGATCAATAATATCTTTTGAAAATCTACAGTTGAGCAGCGGGTATATATTTATATGACACCCATCAGGAAAGAGGCTATAGAATCAGCTGCACATTTCTGGTTTATAGATTTCTTCAATCGGACATCATCAATCTTGCTCAAGACTGGATTTGGCTGTTAATATTCATTTTTGGGAATTGTAATCAGATTTCTCATTCTCGGCCTCTATTTTTGTTTCACTGCTGCTGGCAGTGAATCCCAGAATGCCCTTCAATGTCCACTAAAAATTTCACGTTACACCATGTTTATATGAAACTTGCCTTTTGGATCATGGTACCAAACTGCGTTTGTATATTGTGCAACTGACATCTTTAGTTATACGTGGGACTTGTAGAAATAAAAGGGACTATTCTATATCAGCATTTACTTATAATGATTAGATAGATATCTTATTTGATTGGTACCAATCTCAACAGTTTGATTGCTGGAGGAGATAATCTACGGGTAAATTTTAAATTATGTCAAGGCAGTTTTTTCTATACTATATCGTTAATTGATGAATTCATATTTTAAAATTAATTTAATTTCCATATCTTTCATGATAACATAACAGATGAAACTGCGATTTTCAGAACTCGTTCAATTCTTGAACAGGTAATTGAACTCATTGAATAAACTAAAATTGAGAGTCTGTGTGGTTAGAAAAATTTTATTCTATTTTTATTTAATGAAAGGTTTCTCCTTGCTTTAAGCGCGAAGGATTTTCACTTTTTTTAATAAGTATAATTCTTGATGTTTGAACTTGTATTCTTCTTTCCATTATAATTGAGGCTGCATAACTTATTGAGTAGTTAGAAAAATCTTACCGAGGAATTAACGTGAGCTCTAAATCAATTGTATCCCTTTACGAAAAATAGATCTATAGATAAAGGCCTTTTCGCTTTTTAAAAAAACTAGAAGCCCAAACCATGGTCTTCATGCAGCTGTTTTGCAATTTGATGCTATGTTCTCTGTTGAATTCTAAGGATAAGGATCACTAAAGTCGGGGCATCAAATCAAATTATTAAAATAAGTTCCTGTTTGCTACTTTGCTGCCATGGTTTGAAAGCACCCAGACACCAAGAATGTGGACCCCACCTTTTTCCCTTATCCACATAACCGACTTTCCAAATATCAATCATCATCTTGTTCACTATAAAAACCTAAACTTGGATAGCTGGGTACACGTTGATCACCTCACTGTATACCAATAGCAACATAACAGAGTGAAGCGGTTATCAGCTACAGAGTCTGTCTGTCACACAATTCCATGTCTGGTCTGATTGATATGTGGACCAACGAGGTGTCGAAGGTGAAGGACGACAAGGGTGGTGAGGCCATGTTTCCTCCTCATCATGGCTCCACTCACATGGAGGAGGCTGACTCTGCTCAACAACAACAGAAAAAGAAGATGGGCTCTGTTGCTTTGGCTGTGGCTGTGGGCAAATTCGACCACCTTAACAACAAGCCTAGGTTGCCCTTTTCTGAGGATTCTGTTTCCCTCCTCGTTACTTGTTTTAGCCCTTAGAAAAAGCTGCAGGAAACAACAAACCCTTTCACGTGATGATGCCTCAGTGGCTTCAGATTCTCTGTATCATATGTTAACATATCTCTGAGTTTTGATTTAAACGGTTGGAAGAGAGTGTAAATATATAGATATTGTTCTATAACGGAAGAGTTTGTATAATATATAGATATCCATATGGTTAAAGTTTGTAGTGTGGAGTGATTGCAAGTGAGTTCTCTTGGCTTGTTTTGGGCTCTACTACTTATATCTGTTTTTTTTTTTTTTAATTAATCCTCTGATATTTAACGCTACTACTAAACAATTAGTTTAGTTTGCGGGAATGTAAACGAATAATGGGAAAAATTCGCTACCCTCGAGTAATTATTACAGCTGAATAATCAAGGAAGGACCACCAGTTAAATTGGAATAACTCATTGCCTTTAATTTTAAAACATACCTTGTAAAAAAAAAAAAAAACAACAACAACAACAAAGAATTCAAGGAGAGATTCACGAGTGTTCATCACAAAATCAATCCAAAATGTTCTCTTATTGTGAATAGTGTTATTTAATAGATAAGGTCTACTGAACATAATTATTTTAAAGGCGCGTCAAGTTATCATTGTTAAGCTCCAACACCCCCATGGCCCCATTAATTTTATTGTCTATTGACTTCGACAAATTCTTTTTAAAAAGAAAAGTTTGATTGAGAGAGAGAGAGTGAGAGTGAGGGAATTATGGGAGGTTGAAGATAAAATAGGAACAACAAACCATGTGGCCAGCTGATTTGCACCATCCCCACTAGAAAAGGAAAAGAGAGGTTTGGTTCATTCAAACTAACTGGATGAATTTTATGATCAGATAGAATCGTTTTCCAAAACACAAGGTCACAGGAAAAATCCAAGCGAGGAAGACTTGGTATGAAGGATTTGGAAGAGAGGAGTTTTTTTTTTTTTTTTGGGGGGGGGGGGGGGTGTTTGTAAGTTGGTTTTAAAAAAACATGAAGAAGTTTGTGGTTATAATATTATATTAACGAGAAGATGTAAGATTAAAAATTTTTTAACCTCACTTTTTTAATTTTTTTTTTTAAATTCAATTCATAAAAATTTTCCCTTCCTTCCTTCAAAATCCCTCATTACCAAACAACCCAGAAATAAAGTATCAACAATCAAACTAAGATGTCTGCCATTTTTTTTTAAAGTGGCCATTAGAGATGGAAATATAGTAGGCCAAACCATCCACAATCCAAAGGCAAGGCGAAATCTCCCTTCCTCCTAGATAATACCAATGTTAGAGCAAACAGTATATTACCCTCATGCGTTTACCTAGGCACATAGGAGCTAGGATGTCTCCCCTAACGCCTTGACCAACTCCAGAATCAAACCTTTTCCCTTTGATGAGAATGTCCGACCCTTTGCCAGTTGAACCCAACAACTAGGGGTTTTAGCCAAATAAGTCTAGTCTGCCATAGGAGCCTCAAGTCTAAGCCCGAATTCATATTCTTTTTAGGTTCAAGCTTGAACTTTAGAAGACCTACCCAGGTTGAAGCCTTCTTAAAAGCCACTAACCATATATCAAAGGCTTTATATTGTAGGCATTGAAGGTCATAGATAGACTTTAGGCCTACTAAAACCTACATAAATATAGGTTTTTGATAAGCTTTAAAATAATATTTATAAAATATAGATTTACATATGCTTAAAGCCTACAATAATTAAAAGAAACATAGTTTTTATATAGAATAATATATATGGATCCAGATCCTCTCATTAACATTTTCTTATTGTCCTTTATTGACTTTAAATCTGGACTATATATTTGATATAATTGCCCACATTAACAACCTCATTAAATCAAATCAACAGTTTGAATTGGATAATGAGAGATGAGGAGAAAATTAGACAATAAAAGAATCTTATTCCCAAAAGAGAGAGAGAGGTTAGACTTGCAGGCGTGAAAGAGGTTAGGTTTGCAAGCAAGCAATCGCTCGGAGAGAGAGAGGTTAGGCTTGCATGCCACCAAGTCTTATAAAAAAGTCTAACTTGTTTAAGCAAGTAGGCTTCTAAACAGGCCTATGATTTGGTCTCTTTGGCCCCACGGCCTAATTTGTTTCCATCGCTAATAGCCACCTAGTTTTTCGTAATGTGGCTTCTAATTAATTTTCTTGATATATAGTGTAATAAGTGTTCATATTGCATGGATAAGGAGTTTCTACCGGTTCGCGGAAATAATTATACATTTCTAATACAACTATAATTCCGTCTCCTTTAAGCTAAACATAAGTAATTTTAAACTCTTATTCCAAAAAGTTATAAATAATTTTAAATACGTTTGAGGTTATCATTGTTAAGTTGAAACACCCCTCCCCTATTAAAGGGTTAATAATACCAAAAAGAAATTTTTATAGGCGCACATGATTCAAATGAAATGTGAAATTGTGGATGCAATAGTTGAAGACTTGAACCTAGTTGTAATAATAATGTTTTAAGAATCGGACTGAACAAGACAGCCTCATTTATTTAAACATCACTATGATTGTGGATAGGTTGATTTGAGATATTGTATTAATCTTGATAAGTGTTGTAACATTACAGCATAAATAATCGTGGGAAATCAAATGATCATAATAATGGCAAACAATTTTTTTCGGATAAAATATGGCATGCAATTAGGAACACAAAAAAGTGTAAATGCATGTTGAATCTCCAAGTGTTGCGCATCTCCTAAGGTTTTGTCGAAACGACGTGTTCGTTTGGTTTCTTCTTCATGGAAAGTCGATCAGTGATGGCGGCAACGAGCACGCGAGGTTCCTCTATGAGATTTCAGCGGGTGAGGGAAGAACAGTGCTCAGTGTCGGCAAAATAGGGGATTAGGCTCGCGTTTGGGTGGGCTAAATCAGGGGTTGATGGTTGCGATCCCAAAGTGCACCGGTTTTCCTCGGGCAAATCTGTTCCTCGGCACTTCGTTTATGCAAATGAAGATTACTTAAAAAAAAAAAAAGCCTTTTTAACCGTCTTAAATTTGTTCAAATTAACGTCTTTTTTTCTAAGGACGTCTATCTAGGGGACATCATACTTACGGCGTCCTCACAAAAAGGGATATCGTAAGTGGTACTTACGACTTTAGGATGTCGTATGTACCATTTAGGACGTCCTAAATATAAAATAAGGAAGTCGTAAGTAGTACTTATGGTGTCCTACATTTAGTGTTTGTTTGAAAGTGGGGCAAAATCTAGGTTTTGTGCAAGTCGAGACAAAACTCCTCTCACATACTTACCTTATAAGTCCCAAAACCTAGGTTTTGAAAGATTTCCAAACAATACCATAATTTAGGAAGCTGTAAGTACCACTTACGGCTTCCTTATTTTATATTTAGGACGTCGTAAGTGCCTAATTTTTTTTTAAATCTTTTTTTCTAGCATCTCTTATATGGCTAATAACGATGCAAGACGATGAAAAAGAACAACAATGAAGAAAGGTTCTTCAAGAAAACTTAGACCATAAACAAAAAACATACAGAAACACAAACATAATCAACAAACCAGTTTTAGTTAAGTTTAAAAAACAAACAAACCAGAACAAACTAAAACATAACCAATAAACTAGAACATATGCATATAATCAGTAGCATTATTCCTAAAATTCAATGAAAATGTATAAACACAAGAGTTGAAAAGAGCAGGTTTTCAAGAAAAAATGGCACAATTGCTTACAACAACAATAATGGCTCCCTCCTTTCCAACTTTCTCCATTGTAGCTCTTCTCTTGCAACAATAAAAAAGCCTCCTCTCTCTTAGCACTACATACCCCTTCCCTTGTCGCTTCAGCCTCAACAATCCCTATCAAACCACACATTGGTACAAATCTCAAACACAAAGACCACAACATTGCCGCAAAATCAGAGATCTAGAGTGGTTTGAAGAGGGACGACCGTGAGGGACATATGTGAACTAAGGATCTAGGGTGGATCAGAAAAGGAGACATGTGAATTAGGGATATAGGATGGTTTGAAGAGGGACGACCATGAGGGAAGAGGAGAAGGCGACGACACGGATGTATGTGAGGAGTTGGGTGAAAAATGAAAAGCTCGGTCGTTTCTATGCTTTGTTTTTTTTTTTTTTTGTTTTGGGCATACTGAACCTAATTTAGGACGCCAAAAATAACATTTTTCGCGTGATTTATAAAATTTGGAAAAAAATTTAGCGCCAAAATTTTTTTTTTGGCGCCCTCAAGTAGATGTATGACACCAAAAATGTTATTTTTGGCATCCTAAGTATATTTTAGGAAGCCAAAAGTAACATTCAAAAAAAATTCTGGCGCTAAAACATTTTCCAAATTTTCTAAATTGTGCAAAAAATACTAATTTTAGCTTCCTTAAATATATTTAGGACGTCAAAAAAATTTAGGCGTCCTAAATTAATATTTAAGACATCTAAAGCCTCAAAATCAAATAAATAATTACGACAATGCCACCTCCTTCACTTTTTACTTCCCTTTTTTTAAAAAGAACATCTTTTATAGTAGTAGTATCAATATTTTGTAGTGGTGTGAAGAGGGATGGGGTTTTGGAGATATGGGTTGAAGTTGCTCAATGGGTTATGACTAAAGTTATGAAGAATATGAAATTTGAAGGGCTGAAGCTTTGGGATGATTTGAGCACAAGGAAGAAGAAAGCTCTTCAAGGCTTGTTTGCAGCTCAAGACAATCCTCCAATGGATTTTCCTTTGAAGTTTGGTGGTTGGTCTGCAGCCACCCAGGCACCATGAGGGATGTATTTAGAACCTTGTCGCCCTTGTCAACTATCAGATTTATGTTTTGTGTCATGTTTTTGTTTATATGGGTGTTTGTTGGGTTGAAGTTTTGCCTCTCTTTGTGGGTTGGTTTTGTTAGTGAAGAATGTTGGCTTGATTCTACTATGACTACTGGTTTCTGGAGTTGGTTCTCAAAATCAAGTTGTTTCACCCCTATGATATGGTAGGTGGTATTAAAGTTGCATTTGTCTTAGCAACATTGGCATCAAAGGGTGGGATCAACAGAGCAAGTCTTTATACAACCATCCTCTGTTGCTCTTTCCTTTGATTATGGTAGAATGACAGTTAGCCTTCTTATCTTCAATCTACAAGGTTCAGGCATCAGTTGTCTTAATTTTTTATTTTGTCTTGTTAGTTCTTGTCGCATGGTGGCTTTGTTTAGTTATTTGGTTTCCTTGTTTAGAGTATGTATTTTCGTTTCAATATAATGAAATTATCCCTTTTGTGAAAAAAAAAAGATTAAGGTGTAAAAATACACATGTGGTTAAGCCGAAAAAGTGCATAGCACCAAGTTTTTTTTAGATGAAAGAGTGACTATGTGGTTACAAAACCGGAGCATAAGTCACATATTTTATTAATTGAAGCTGACATCCGTTACCTTGTTCTAAGTTGAGCCCAACAGTGATTTGACTCATTTGACTTAGTACACGTGGCAGTAGGGGTTGATTTCTCCATTAAACATGTCGGTGGACGAAGCATGCCAGTGGCCTTGGTGATGAATGATGCCATCAGCTAGAAGGAAGAAGATGAAGGAGTTGAAGATGGAGGAATGGATGTCGGATGTGGTTTTGAAGGTAGAGTAAGATGAATGTGGCATTACCACCGAAGATTTCGGTAGAGGAAGGTATGGTGGACAGAGCGGAGGTGACCTACGATGGTAAAGTGAGTTCGGTAAGAGTGAAGTTGGAGGAAGAAAAGGTGTGGTTCTCTGTTCGACGTTGATGCTTTGCTTCTCCATTGTGGCACTATCTCTCGCTCTTAGGTCCCATTGCATTGCTATTGGGTAAGCTCTGTCTCACGACTGTGGTGGAGAGTGAGGGAACATCGCTCTCTAGAAGTGACAATGGTGGTGAACGAAGGAGCAATGATGGTGTGCTCTCTTCTTCAACTCAAACTGTTGAGCTTTGTCTCACTCTTCGCAGCCCTAGTTCAAATTTTTTACGGTGACAATGAGTTTGGAGAGAGATGATAGTGGGTGTGGTGAAAGAATAAAGGTAAAGGAAGGAAGGCCAATGGTAGTGAATGGAGAAGGTTGAGGAAGGAAGGCCGAGGGAGAGAACGAAAGTGAAGGTTGATGGGTTTGATTTTCTCACGACGCTACTATGATTTCCATCTCTCCTCCATATTGCCATTTGTGCCTAAGTCAAATCACTGTTGGACTCCACCTAACACAAGCTAATGGACATCATATTCAAATAACGGAATGTGTGACTTTTTTTCCACTTTTGTTACCATATAGTTACTTTTAATCTAAAAAAAACAATTGGTATTAGACGCTCTTTTGACCAAATCTTATATGTATTTTTACACCTTAACCCAAAAAAATGCTGAATCTTTAAATAGTTGAAAATCCTAGTTATGAACTAGTTGCAGTGGAAAAACTTATAATGTTCCAAGCCCAACTTTGGAGAGCGAAGGAAGAATATGATGGATCCTTTTCTTTTTTTTCTTTTTTAAATTTTCCCTACTAATAAATTTGACATGGAAAATAAAAAGTGAGGTGGATGCCATGTGAGCTTGTCATATCAGCATAATGATCAACTAACATTTGATTGTTGGGGCAGTTAATTTTGGACAACATCAGTACATTTTCTTACACTTCTAAAACAATATTGCTCCTTAAAAAACTTCCGAACACCAAGCGCTCATGAGTGAAAACTTCCAAAATAAAAATGATTAATCTTAACACAATTTTAAATTGAAGAACACAAAAAGTATTGTTTAAGAAAGTTATTGCCTCCTGTTCTAAATGTAGGACCTAGTCTATAGCACAACCGAAGGAGCATATTTTGTCTTCAAAATTGAATTTTAATATTACAAACTACAAAGCCATCTAAAAAAAAAAAATGGTACAAAAGCAACACACACACTTTAAAACTTAGGGCTTGTTTGGTATGAGGGAAGGGAGGAATTGTTTTTTTTAGTTGTATTAAAAAAAAAGTAGCCATATGGGGTTAAATTTTTTACTCTTTTATCCTACATATTCTTTTTACTAAATTTTATAGATCCATTTCTCCAATTTTGTTTAAATTCTACTTTTAAAAGTTTTCTCTCCCCTCAAATTTTTCATACGAAAGAGACCCCTGAATAAAATAGTTCTATCAACACAATAAAAGCATGTAATTCCAATATATTTTAACGACAAAGAATTTTTTTTAAAAACCATATAATTAAGAAGAATATTTTTATATAATTATCCAATATTTAAATTTATGGAATCAAGTTGGAGTAGTATTGTATACCTTTTTTTTTGCCAAATATTGTACCAATTAAAGATAGTTCTTTTAACATAATTTTTTACAAGATTCAAACTATCGTCTTTATTTTTTATTAAAAAAAAAAATTAAGCCGCTTCTCCTTAACTCAATTACCATTGGTCATGAAATAAGCAACAAACATTTTATAACTCAAACAAGCTAAACAAAAAATAATGATGGGTGTGATTTCAATTTCAACTAAAATTTTACAATTCATCGTCTCTTAAAATTTAATAAACACTTGTGAAAAAAATTATAATAGTACCAATTTTATAATTAAACGTTGCTTTAAATATCCTAAACTGTTATGAATATATTGATTATGTGGATGTCCATTGACTCCCGGTCTCCAAATATTACAAGATGACATGGGACCCGCGTATAGTTCCATGTATAGTAGTTTACTATTTGGTGGGACCCATACACAAAATTATACAACTCACGGGAATGTATTCCCGTGAGTGTACAGTTATGTAATTAGGGGAATATTACATCAAATAACCTAAAGTGGAAATTACACTAAAGACCTATTTTCCTTCTATAAATAGAGGCCTTCTGTAAACATTCAAAACACACTGGAATGAGAACTTCTCTTTACTCTCTCTCTCTCTCTCTAAAATCTCTTGTTCTTGTTATTTACTTTTCATCAATTTTATATTACGTTATCAGCACGATCACTCTACCAAAGGTAAGATTTTCTTATTATCTTTTATATTTTCATTATATATATTCATTTTATCTATCTGGGATAATCTTAACCATTATATGGAATTAAAGTTTTTCATTTACCGATTATTTTGAATATCGGGTTCCATGGTTAAGATTTGAGATTATTTACTATTTACTATTCACAGTAAATAGTAATTTTTACTATTCATGTTAATTTTACATTTTTCAGTAATTTTTCATTTTTATTCATTTTGACTCCTATATGGAAGTCTAAATTTAATCTTTCAGTAATTT
The DNA here is from genome assembly GCA_037074495.1 of Acacia confusa. Lineage (NCBI taxonomy): Eukaryota > Viridiplantae > Streptophyta > Magnoliopsida > Fabales > Fabaceae > Acacia > Acacia confusa. The sequence goes on along the minus strand of CM073502.1, from coordinate 35,165,777 downwards.
ATTGTATTCACTATTTACAGTGAATAGTAATTTTACTATTCATGGTAAATTTATATTTACATTAATTTATTTATGTTTATATATTCTTCTCACTCCCTATTTATTTATTTCATGGTGGCGACATTAAGCTCCATTTGTAATTTAATTCTAATTCTTTACTTACTGCTTTATTTATTTATTTCATGGTGACAACATTAAACTCCATTTGTAATTTAAAACTAATTCTTTACTTACTGCTTTATTTATTTATTTCATGGTGGCGACATTAAGCTCCATTTGTAATTTAATTCTAATTCTTACTGCCTTATTTATTTATTTCATAGTGACGATATTAAGCTCCATACTAACTTTACTAACATTTACTTTATGCCACTAACATTTAAATTTATGTTACTAAGATTTATTTATGCATTTATTTACCTTTTATGGTGGCAACACTAATATTAGTGGGCTTCATTTATTTATGCATTTATTTACCTTTTATGGTGGCAACACTAATATTAGTGGGCTCCATTTATTTATGCATTTATTTACCTTTTATGGTGGCGACACTAATATATTTATTAGTGGGCTCCATTTGTTTATCTTAATTCTTTACTGCTGTTTATATATTATATATTAAATATGCATCCTCTTTCTTACCTTCGGATGAGATAGGTCTCGCTGTGAGTTTACTACCATTCCTATCTCATCTTCTTTTTATTTTCTTAACATGTTTATTTACAGTTCTTTAAATTATGTTTTAATTTATAATAAGATTTTATAATATGATTCTAATTATTATCATTATTTTTAGTTTGAATCATGTCTTCGAGCCTTTCAAATCTTGAATTTAATGCTTTTGACATCACCGGGAAGAATTATCTATCATGGGTTTTAGATGCTGAAATCCACCTTCAAGTAAAGGACCTTGGAAAGGCTATATTGCCGGGAAATGATGCGTCCCATCAAGAAAAGACTAAAGCTATGATTTTTCTCCGACACCACATTCATAAAAGTTTGAAAACTGAATATTTAACGGTAAAAGATCCATTTGAATTGTGGATTAGTTTGAAAGATAGGTATGATCATCAGAAAACGATGATTTTGCCTAGAGCTCGTTATAACTGGATTCATCTCAGGCTACAAGATTTTAAAACTGTAAGTGAGTATAACTCAGTTGTTTTCAAAATAAGTTCTCAGTTAAAATTATGTGGTGAAAAAATAACTGATGAGGACTTATTAGAGAAAACTTTTTCTACCTTTCATGCTTCAAATTTGCTTTTACAACAGCAATATCGAGAGAAAGGTTTTAAAAAATATTTTGAGTTAATCTCATGTTTATTTGTAGTCGAGCAAAATAACGAGTTATTAATGAAAAATTATGAAAATCGTCCCACTGGATCTTCTCCATTTCCTGAAGCGAATGTGAGTGTACGGAATGATCATGGTCGTGGCCGTGGTCATGGACGGGGACGGGGACGTGGAAATCGTGGAGGCAGAAATAATCATGGTTCTTATCATGATGGAAGAGGTTATTATAGTCCTTATACCCACCAGAAAAAGATGAATAATGAAGGACAGAAGAATGATAAAGAAGGTCCTTCAAAAGTTGTAGAACATAAATGTTATCGGTGTGGTATAAAAGGACACTGGGTACGTAATTGTCGTACGTCAGAACATTTAGCGAAACTTTACCAAGCCTCTATAAAAAGGAGCGTTAATAATGTGGAATGTGATGATAAGGCTCATAAAGATAATGATGTCAATGAGCCAAATGATGATGTTATGTCTTACTTGGAGGTGAAAGATTTTTATGATTAAATAAGTTTTGCACAAATTGTAATAATTATTTTGTTTCGTTTTGACTTGTTGCCAATTATGTATAATAAATATGTTTTTAATGCATCTCCTATATTAAATATGTTTTAACGCATTTCTTTTCTTTTAATGAAGCTCATGGATATTTCAAATATTGCACAGAAGAATGAAGATATATGTCTCATTGATAGTGTAACGACACATACAATTCTTAAAGATAAGAAATATGTTTCACATCTAACAAATTGTAGTACAAGCATCAATACCATAGTGGGAAATACGATATTGATTGAAGGCTTTGGAAGAGCAATAATAATATTACCCAATGGTACGAAATTTGTTATTAATAATGCTTTGTATTCTTCCAAGTTTCATAGAAATTTGTTGAGTTTTAAAGATATCTGCCGGAATGGATATCATATTGAGACTATAAATGAGGAGAATAAAGAATATCTACAAATTGTTACTGTTAGATATGGTGAAAAATATGTTCTAGAGAAATTACCTATGTTATCTTCTGGTTTGTACTATTCATGTATTAGTACAATTGAAATAAATGTTATGGAAAACCAGAAGCATGCTGATAAAGGCATATTTAATGTTTGACATAACCGGTTAGGCCATCCCGGGTCAATTATGATGCGACGTATAATAGAGAATTCATGCGGACATAATTTGAAACAGAAACAAATACCAAAATCCCATGATTTCTCATGTGATGCATGTTCCAAGGGAAAATTAATTATTCGGCCATCACCAAGCAAAGTAGAAAGTGAGTCTCTCACATTTCTAGAACGGATACAGGGAGATATTTGTGGGCCAATACACCTACCATGCGGACCATTTAGGTATTATATGGTTTTAATTGATGCATCAACTAAATGGTCGCATGTGTGCTTATTATCTTCTCGAAACCTAGCGTTTGCGAGATTACTTGCTCAATTGATAAGATTAAGAGCACATTACCCTGATTATCCTATCAAGAAAATACGTCTTGATAATGCTGGTGAATTTACTTCACATACTTTTTAATGAATATTGTATGTCTCTTGGAATTGATGTTGAACATCCCGTAGCTCATGTTCATACGCAAAATGGACTTGCAGAATCATTGGTAAAACGATTGCAACTTATTGCAAGATCTTTACTTATGAAATCTAATTTAGCAATTTCTGCTTAGGGCCATGCCATTTTGCATGCAGCAATGTTAATTCGCATCAGGCCAACTAGTTATTTAAAAGTTTCCCCCTTACAAATGGTTTTTGATGAAAAACCTAATATTTCTCATATACGGACTTTTGGATGTGAGTATATGTGCCAATAGCACCTCCACAATGTACTAAAATGGGTCCTCAAAGAAGAATGAGAATTTATGTTGGGTATAAATCTCCTTCAATTATAAAATATTTAGAATCATCTACAAGAGATTTATTTACTGCATGATTTGCAGATTGTCATTTTGATGAATCAGTCTTCCCAACATTAGGGGGAGAAAATAAGCAGTTGATTAAAGAGATTAACTGGAATGAATTATCATTGGCTCATTTTGATCCTCGTACAAAACAATGTGAACTAGAAGTTTAAAAGATAATTTATTTGCAAAAGGGTTTGATTTGCATCTAATGGATGTTATGACTGCCTATTTATATGGCTCACTTGATAGTGATATCTATATGAAAGTCCCTGAAGGACTCAAGATGCCAGAAGCATTTAATTCAAATTCACGAGAACAATACTCGATCAAATTAAATAAGTCCCTATATGGCTTGAAACAATCAGGGCGCATGTGGTATAATTGTCTTAAAAAATATTTATTGAAAGAAGGGTATAAAAATGACCCAATAAGCCCATGCATTTTTATAAAAAGATCGAGAAATGGATTTGTCATAATTGCTGTTTATGTTGATGATATCAACATTATTGGAACTCCTGAAGAGATTTCAAAAGCAATTAATTGTTTGAATAAAGAATTTGAAATGAAAGATTTGGGTAGTACAAAATTTTGTCTTGGATTACAAATTGAGTACTTGAAGGATGAGATCTTTGTATATCAAGAAACTTATACAAAGAAGGTCCTGAAACGATTTTATATGGATAAGTCACATCTATTTTGTACTCCAATGGTTGTAAGATCTTTGAAAAAAGAAAAAGATCCATTTCAACCCCAAATAATTAACAAAAAAGGTGTAGAACAATTACTTGATTCAAGAGTACCATATCTTAGTGCTATTAGAGCATTAATGTATCTTGCTAATCACACACAACCTGATATAACGTTTGCTGTTAATTTATTAGCAAGATATAGTTCTGCACCAACACAAAGGCATTAGAGTGGTGTAAAGCGTATTTTTCGTTACCTTAGAGGTACTATGGATATGAGTTATATTATTCAAATGTATCTAAACATGAACTGATTGGTTATTTAGATGCTGGATTTATGTCTGATCCACATAATGGAAAATCACAAACAAGCTATGTCTTTACATGTGGAGGTACAACTATTTCATAGAGATCTATGAAACAGCCTATATCGGCCACTTCATCTAATCATGCAGAAATCCTAGCAATGCATAAAACAAGTCAAGAATGTGTGTGGTTGAGGTCAGTAATTCATCATATACGAACTACTTGTCATTTATCTTCTAGTAAAATAGTTCCAACAGTTCTATATGAGGATAATACTGCATGTATTGCTCAACTTAAAGAATAATACATCAAGGGCGATAGAACGAAGCATATTTCACCAAAATTATTTTTTACTCGTGATCTTCAACAGAATGGTGAAATAGATATCCAGCAAATCAGTTCAAATGAAAATTTGGCAGATTTATTTACCAAGTCACTTCCAGAAGCAATCTTTGAGAAGCTTGTCCATGATATTGGTCTTCGAAGATTCAAAGATCTCAACTGATGTTATCAAAGGGAGTAATACTGATGTTGTCAACAGGGGGAGTCGATACACGCTGTACTCTTTTTCCCTTATCTAGGTTTTGTCCCACTGGGTTTTCCTAGAAAGACTGGATAGTGTATCAATGAATGATGTACTCTTTTCTTTGACTAGGTTTTTATCCCACTGGGTTTTTCCTAGTCAAAGTTTTTAATGAGGCACATTCATAAATGGACATCCAAGGGGGAGTGTTATGAATATATTGATTATGTGGATGTCCATTGACTCCCGGTCTCCAAATGTTACAAGATGACATGAGACCCGTGCATAGTACCATGCATAGTAGTTTACTATTTGGTGGGACCCACACACAAAATTATACAACTCACGAGAATGTATTCCCGTGAGTGTACAGTTATGTAATTAGGGAAATATTGCATCAAATGACCCAAAGTGGAAATTACACTAAAGATTCATTTTCCTTCTATAAATAGAGGCCTTCTGTAAACATTCAGAACACACTGGAATGAGAACTTCTCTCTACTCTCTCTCTCTCTCAAATTTCTTGTTCTTGTTATTTATTTTTCATCAGTTTTATATTATAAACGTATTTTTTGGCGGATTCTGGTAGATATTCTTATCCTTCAGCAGATTTTGAAACTTCAAACTGGGCGCACAGAAAACCAAAACTGGGTTCTCCTTCTAGAAACCCAAGAATTCTAAATTTGTCTTTGGTCACAAATTCAGTTCTGGACTTTTGTGACCAATGCATCTTGTCAAATGTTCACAAATACAGCGGAGATAATATTGAATTTTCTGAATTAAGCTCCGTAATAAAAATTAGTTTTAACCAAAAAAAAAATGATTTGAGTTATGCATACCTCATGATTCAAAAGAGCATTTTCATATTATTTATCAACAAAGTCATTTTTTAACAAATTTAACAAGAGCTTTATATGGGCAGCAAGCTTATAAAATATAATTATGCATGTATCCTTGCTAATCAAGGCATCTTTTGCTATAAACTTATAAGAGTTAATTTGGTTTTTAATTACCCAGAGACACGTAACTATTTCTGTTGGAATTGGCTACAAAAATTTCATATTTAAATCTGTGTGAATAATTGAATATAGAAAATATCTTAATCTAATATTATAAAAAAATATTTCTATACTGAAAATCTGATCCAATGGATATTTGGCCTATTTGACTTTTGTAAAAGCCTGTAGGAAAAAAGTCAGGTTGTAAATATGATCTGTGTTTAGATTAGTCCTTTGGCTTTTACAAAAGTGACTTTTTTCTAAACTTATGAGTGTTTGGATTATTATTTGAAAAATTAGTTGAGATGGAAAATGACTGAAAAGGGCATGAGTCTTATTGAATACTACATATATTAATATTAGTTGTATGTATTGCAATAAATAAAGATAAAAATTTATGTTTATGTTTAAAATTGAAAAAAGGAAAAATGAATGTATTTATTATTTAAAAATATATTTATATTTACATATACTAATTCAGTATAAAGAATTTACATGGAGGGATTTAAATTTTGGAAGTATAATATCAAATTATGTTTTTGGAAAGAAAAAAAAAAGAATAAACATAGAAATGGTTAAGAAGGAAAAAAAAAAAGGGAAAGGAAAGAAAAGAATTAAAAAAAACTTGGTGGCAGGGCCATGCTCAGAAAACATATGATTATTGATAGTGAGCTCACATCAAAAAGAAGCATTCACATGAATAGAGAGAGAAGGAGAAATCTTCACATGAATACAAATTATATGTGCTTGGTTAGCTATGAGATAACGGCATGCCAAAAAAGCTCCAACTTGGAGCTTATCATTAAGCCCAGCGGCGTTATGATTTTTGAATAAGTGCAGTGGACGCAATGGGCAAACCCAAACAATTCACAGCAAACTTTTTTTTCATTGGTCCTTTTTTCTAACTTTTTTTTTCCCTTAAAGTCAGCTTTAAGTTAATTCCAAACAAGCCCAATTGTAATACTAGTTTCACATTACCCAACTTTTTTAAAAAAAAAAAATTATGAAAACATATAAGTGAGTTGGCTAGTTCTTAGTGATCGCTAGAGCCTGAGCATACCTTTAAACTCAACTCAGCAGACTGGTTCTAGATTTGACCTACCAGTTATGAACCAAAAGCTACCCATCATAACATCCTACGTTTCTTTTCATAAATGAGGTTGTGACTTATACGACAAGCCAAAAATGGAGGTGGTGCATGTATGTGAGTCGCCTCGGTTACTAGAGAAGTAGAGTTAAAAATCATTGATTAATTTTGTATCTTATTTCCTCACACGATCTTTTTATTAAAATCTCTTATCCCCTTCCAGCTTCTCAAATCAAATAAAAGGTAATGTAAAATGTAGTATTGTCTAGTTTTTACTATAGTCAATTTAAACATACAACGTAACCACACACAAACATGTTAATATGGCGGCCATTTTTCTCCTTGCTGAACTTTCTCTGAAATTTCTTGAGATGACACAATGGCTTAGTCGAGACAAGCTTTCTATTTCACAATATTGTTAATATCACCCGCCTCACATATTCCACTTTTCTTTTTTCTTCTTTCTCATTCATTCGTCTCTCTCTTCCATTATAACGTATTGTCTTCATGTATTGAACCTACAAAACTATTCCAAAGGCACGTTTTTCTTTCGTTTTGCCAACAATTCGCATATCAGCCCTCATCTTTTTCAGATACTTTGTATTTGTCTACGCTTTTTGTATAATTTAAAATTAAATTTTAGTATTATTATTATTATTACTAAATGCCAGAGAAAGATATTTCTTCCAGTACATAATTGTATAGTGCTTGAAAAGGAATTTATTGAAGTCACTTCATATATATATCACTATTTTATAGTATAGTGCATGAGAAAGCTAGCTACAATGTTTTATTAAAGTAACTTTCAATGTATAAATATCACTATTTTTTTTAATATTATCATTCGGTATCCGATTTAAACTTCGTGCCTACCACAAGAGCTTGAATATAAGACTCGTAAAAATTTTATAAGGCCTTATACCACTCAACCATCTATACGTTGGTAATATCAGCAACTTATTTTTTATCAACTAAAGTAAAATTATACGCATGCTGCTAAACACAGATTTCCGACAGACATCATTTCAAGTCTTCATTATTTCAATCGTTATGTTTATTACTAATTCAATCTGCTCACAATTCTTTTTTGTGTGGAGTTTCTTGTCATTGTCTTCATGATCATATAATTGTTTTCTTACTTAGTTTAAATTTATTGCTTATAATCTAGAAAACACTCATTTATTGTTATTTTGAAGTGTATTAATGTAATAATACATGAATCTCGTTGAGAAAGAAAATAAATAATAAAAAACCCTTTAACCCTGAAAAATGGGGGGAAATTGTCCATGCAATGCAATCTAGAGAAATTACTTTGTATTGTAAAATGATTAAATTTTAAATTCCATATAGTTTTCGTAAATGGTTAAAAGTTATTACTTTGATTTAGAGAATAATTATTTATATATGTTTCATTTTAAATTTACTATTTTTATTTTCAAAAGTTATAAATTTAAAATATTCTCATAATATTGAGAAGGCTAATTAATACTCCATCCAATCGTTAATATCAGATCAAATGATTTTTTTAAAAGAGATAAAATAAAATAAATAACTCACTTGATTGATTGTAGAAAATTGAATATTTTTGAGTTACCTTGCCAAAGTATTTTCTTAGCAATTTTCTACAAGTGTCAGTTTCTCCTAGTTCAAAGAGGAATCGTGAAAGAACAAATGAAATCCAACAATAAGATATTATTACAGTAAATAGATAGAAACTTCTGTGTAAATTCTTATCCTTTCCCATCATTTTCAAAATTCAAAACGCTAATCATCTCAATCATTGCAAAACAAGTTCTCTTCGTGTTTTTTAAAGAAATCAAAGCAAAGGTATTTTGATATTTTAAAATCACAATTTTTTTGGAATCAGTTTCCCTACCCATCTTAAGGAGGAGTAGGGAGAGTTCTTCCGATTTGGATCGTCCAGATGCAATTTGGACCGTCTAAATTTTATTTTATTTTTAAAAAAATTATTTTAATGAGTATAGAATCTAAAATAAAAATAATCTCTCAACTAATATATTTTTTTAAATTAATTTTTTTATTTAAAAAATAATAATTAAAAAAAATAAACTAAACCATCCAAATCAAATTTAAACGATCTAAATTAAGAAAAACCTCCCTACCCATCTTTGGATGGGAGGGAAATTGGTTCCCAATTTTTTTATGACTCCCTCTATTGCACAAAGCTACATGAAAAAATTAGGCAGCGGTCTATGATAGGGTACGAGGGAAATAGAGGGGAGAGAGCTGCAGGTGACGACAAATCCTATTGAATTTAATTTTAAAAAGAATTGAAAAATGGGGTTAAAACTTTTTATTAGTTTCTTTTAATTTTTTTATTCTCTTTATTAAAATTTTATAACCTCATTTTTTAAAATTTTTTATAAATTAAAATCATTATTCTTATATTGTAAGGTTTGATAATAGAATTTTTTTAAAAAAATAGTATTATGAATAATCACTAATAGTGTAATTTATGAATTTCAAGAAAATATTAAATTATTAAAAATAAATAAATTCAGTAAATTTTTTTAAAAAATTAGTTATAATGATTTAAAACAACAATAAAAAAAATACTTAAAATAGTATTCTTATGGAGGACAACATTAAATTTAAACCACTTGTGCAGGTTATGCAGCTAATAGAAAACACCCAACGAATATACGAAACCGCGGGTGAGAGTATATCCTCTTGCTTATGTGGCGCCTCTATCCTCACACACACACACCGACACGTTTCTCTCTGAATTTCCCATTCTTTTACTCTTACACGTACGCACACATTAATTACTACTTTTTACTATTAAGAAAAAATTGTTTCCCCTCCATCCACACCTATAAATACTATTAAAAAATAAACAGTATAATTTTTTTTTAAAAAAAAAACACAATGAAAGGCTCCTACATAACTAAAAATTTAGAGTTGACTACTATTTTAGTAAAGATATAAAAAATGATTTAAAAATAACAAATACATAAAAAACGTAATTTTCTTTTTCTAAAACATTTTTTAATTTATAGAGAGAGTGAGCTGCTGTGAAAGAAGGGTTAAAGTGAAAAAATATATATGAATTTTTCCCCTAGAAGCGTCCGCCCAGCACCACGTGAGTATTTTTTCAAAAAAAAAATACTCACGTGGTTACCATTTTAAAACAAAAGTCATATCTCACCCTTGTGTTATTGTTCACCGTGATGAGAGAGAAAGAGATGAAGTAAACAATAATGTAACTGCGGTGAATAGTAACATAAACGGTGAGATGTGACTTTTGTTTCAAAGTGATAACCACTTGTGTATTTTTGCTCCAAAAAAAGCACGTGGTGCTTGGCACTCCTAAGAAAAAAATTCATATGTATTTTTGCACCTTAACCCGTGAAAAAATGATAATCAAATAATTATTCAATTAATATGGTGTGAGTTATGACTAACCAATAATTAACATGGCATAATTAATAAGTAAAATATTGTGCCAGTAATTTCCTCTCGTAAATGGGAAGTACTATCCTCCTATCTCTCAATTTCAATAATATTAACTAATTAATCTTGTTTAATGATAATTTGCGGTTATGTCAGTTAATATGAAAGACTAAAATTAAACGCGCTTTCTTTCTTTCTGGGCCTATAAAAAGGAGGTGTCACCGCTTAAAGGTTCATTTCGAAGCTCCAAACAAACACAGGAAGAAAAAAAAGCATCTGATTTCTTTCAACATGTCGGCCATGGTTGAGATTTGTGTGGGTGAGCTCTCTAAGCTCAGAGCCAAGCTTCTCTCTCCCAATAATCCCTCCTCTTCCTCCAAATCCATGGAATCTTCTTCTTCTTCTTCTTCACGATCTCCTCAATCTCCTCGAACCCTAGCCATTCTCAAGAACAACACACCTCCCGTCGAGATGTCTGAATCCACTGTCTCTTTGCTCATGGATCGCTTTGCTCCTTGCTGATCTTTACATAGAGATTCTGTGTTTGTATGTACGTTTATTTGTTTGTTTGCCTTTCTGTTTCTTTAGATCTAGGAAAATGTAATTAGTTTGAAGTTTCTGTGTAATTAATGTAAGTTAGGAGGAAGAAGAAGGCCGTTTGTTCACTTAACTTTTGATATATATTATATATTTGCTTCCTCTGCATCACCTCCCTGTCTCTGATTTGATTCTGAGCTCTTTGAAGTTTCTGAAGTGTTTTATCAGAAACAGCAATCACTTGCAAAATTTGACCAAATTCTTTTTTATTTTGATGAAGTGTTCAAGAAGAATACAACAGAATACAGGCGAAAACGGGGGAAAAAAAATCAATTTCACCTCATTTGATCGAATTACTCCAAAAAAAAAAAAAGAAAGAAAGAAAAAGAATTTCCTTCTTCTCTGCATAAACTCCGTTATTTGTGAAAGACAATTTGCCACATCAAACGCAAATAAGCCACATTTCCTTACATGTGGTTTCTGGGAAAACCATAAGTTAAATTTGGCGGCATGAGCACACATCTCAAAATCGTCCAACTTGTACTCTCCCTCAAGCAATAAAAAAATACTAACTCCTAAATATAATATCAATTACACCAGCAACGATATCTTATATTAAAAAGGGGAGGTATATATAATGTTATCCTCATTTACAAAAACAAAAAGCAAACTTGTTGAATTGGTTTCTATGTGTTAAGAAAAAATGTATAATTTGGGGTTTAGCCGTCTCATTAAAAGTTAATTTAACTCTTTTTTACCATGACAAATAGACAATTGTAAAAAGGCTAGGTTAACTTTTGGGAGCTCAAACTAGAGTTTATATTTTGTTTTTTGAACCACTCACACCTCAAACTCTTTTTTTTTATTTTTTAATTTAAAAGGGCATATGCTAACGGTCTAAGGAGGGTTGAGTTAGACCATCAACAGCCAACGTAAAACTCTGTAGAATCTTTTATGAACATAGAGAGAAGCCGATACTAATATGCTAAGGTTATAAAAAAGATCAAATCGGCGATATCCCACTTGAGCTCTCATACCATTACATTATAAGACCACTGGCTTTGACGACTCAAACACTGCATATCATTGTTCTATGAGCGCTATATATCTTTTGAACGCTGGGAGTGTAGCCTCACTAGTTTATTGCTAAGACTAAGAGCATGAGTAGCAGAAACTTCATATCAAAGTAAAAGAGGACATGGACAAGCCTTTTAGCCAGAACATGACAATGACCACACACCAACTCAAAACCGTGGGAAGGGCCTCTGAGAAGTTAAACATTACTAGTGGCACAGGATTATCTCATCCAGATATTTTCATGGCAATTTTGAGCAGACAACGACTGAATCGACCACTTTGAACAATTAGAATAAGGTGAAAAAGGGAAAGGGAAAAAAATCCTCGTCTGTGGATATTTATTGCAGTTTAGCTTGAGAGAATAAAATTATCAAAATCTTTTTGTCCTCTCATATCAAATTCAAAGACAATCTTCTATATGTTCTGCATCTTTTATGGTTTGATATGTACAAAGAATTTTGGGGCAATATGACAACAGTTCAGAAAACACTGAATCTTGTTTTTCTTGAAGACTTGAAGAACTGGAGAACCATCAAGTGCTTAGCTCAACCTCATCAAAAGATGTTGTAGTATTCTCAAACTTATCGCCAGTAACAGAAGGATCCCATTTTTCCCAAAACATAACCTCTCTTGCATATCTGAGAGCTTCATCAACAGTATCAGGTTCCAACCCAGTGACCAATGAAACAAATAGCTTTCTGTTTGTAAGAGAATAGAACAGTTTCTTAAACTTGGTAGCAATGAATTGAAAGGCACGTTGAGCTAATGGAGGGCTGTTGGTATAATTATTGACTTGGTTCTGATTACTGCCGATCACTGGATTGAAGTCACAAAACCATTCGCATCGTGTTAAAGGTATTTGTTCGATCTTTTCCTCAAGCAGATCAAGTTTGTTTAGAATCAAAAGGAATTTCTTGTTAGTGAAAGAACGATGAGTGATTATGTTTTCAAATAGTTGCTTGGCTGCCATCATTTTGTTGGTAGAAACTCCATTTCTGTCCACAGTATACTCATCATAATCAGTTAAGGCCACACAGAATAAGACAACATCCATGTCTTCAAATATCTCCAGCCATTTGTAGTTTTCTCCGAGGCCTCTTGGATGTACTCTAATGAGTTGGTACCTGCACATAAAGTTGTAGGAGACCAAAAAGATTAACTAACAGCATGTCTCAGCCATATAACTTGCACTAAAAAACTTGGCATATATAAAATAAAGGTCTCTTTCATGGGAATTAAGGAGCATATCAGGGAAATTATTAACCGAGTATAATGAAGTGTTAACTTGGAGGCAGCAATCTTTCAAGTATCAAGATGGGGTTTTTGTCCATAAACAAATTGTTTTCATCCATTATCATCCCTTAGTGATGTTTGAAACCTTTTGATTTGAACTAAGACAAAGTTCAGGGCATCACCCAGAAGCTAAGATGATCAAAAGGCTTGAGCTCAAAATAAAAGTTAAGCATTTATACGTTACAACTAAAATTGCGTCAAAAGAGAGAACTTACTTGAAAGAAGGGTCATGCTGATACTCGGGGTCCAAAGATTCCTCAGAACATGTCCTGGGAAATGAAAATTCCACTGCAGTGAGACTGTTGGATAACGATATTCCTTCAGCATACATGATATCCATGTCCGTGGGTTCATAGTCTACCTTCGAAATCTCAACAGCCTGCACCCAGAGATTTATTTAGAAATTGACGATAAACTAGTCTTCTTTTCTGAAGGGATGCGATGAGCCTCATGTATTCATATCCAAATGATTTGAACCACAAAAAAACAAAGAAAATGATCAGAACTTGTTTTTCCCCTCTATCTGGGTTCCCTTTATCTCATTACCATCTTATACTTAATTGACTCAGATAGTCTCGTGCCTTACTGATAATCTAAAGTCCAAAATATAAATTACCATAATGCGTTGATGATCCCATATTTCAACGCTAACTCTGTTGATCTTTCTATTCCATTTTATCTTCTCATTTGTGTCAAATAAATCATCCTAACTCTAACCAACAAGAAAAAGGAGGCAACAACTTAGAAATCTGAAAATCTTCAAAACTCAAACTGTCTGCATTAATATCAACTTTGGAATCACTCTTGTTCAGCAAGCATAAATAATATGAGCAAAAGATTGAAAACCAAAAAATATCTTACCCGGTCTAGAAAATAACTTGCGCCTCTAGGTAGCATAGCTAGTTCATTTCTCCGGTTGTATGTTGCCTGAATGGCTGCATCCCTCCATAGCTCTTCTATAAGTGGTGCATATTCACGAGTTGCAGCTGGAAATATCACTTCCAAGTTACCCGAAACCATATATTTGATAAGCCAGTCCGAGAAAGCTTTCAGTCTTGGGCCAATGGAATAGATTGTTGTATTAGTAGTTTCACCAGTGTTCCCTGTTGCCGGCTAAAGTTAATAACTTCTCTCCATATTAAACAACCAGTTAATGGCAGACAAACTTTTTTTAAGCTTATTAACAAAGAGCTATCTCTATGCAGGAGCATGGTTAAGGGAAGGGGTCAGGCGAATGCTACCAATTATCTGATCAAAACAGAACTTCTGGTTAATTTTCATTTAGAGGAAAAATTACCAGCTGAAGTGGATTCTTCAGCGGTCTGTCTGTCCCTTTTCTCCAACAAACTCTCTTCAAAAGTCTCACGTCCCTCCAGCAGTATACCAAGGTATGTATACAAGTTGCTTTGTATCACCAACTTGATAGTTTGGCGTTCTTCTTCAGAGAAAGGAATGTTGTACAAATGCTTGGCCTGAGATTAAATATTCAGTATTTTAGGTTGTCTCCAAATCAAAGGATTATTTAACAAACATAAGTGTTGCCCATTTGTCAAATATACGCAAGAAAAGGCAACAAATACCAAAATTTGAAAAAATAGAATGTGCATCATAAGAAATTCTCAAAATATGGATCATGCACAAAGCTTATCATCTGACCAGGGCAACTAGCAATGTGAGATGTGACTGATAAAAATCAATTAGGTTGAAGAGCCAAGGTAAGTAACAGCCATCAATGTGCAATACCTTTTTCTTCATTTTGCTTGGAATGAACATCATATAGAAATATGATCACATGGAGGAACGAAATTGAGTACAAGAATTAGGCTAAAATTTCAGTGTTTACAATTACAACATAAGTTATTAACCCTATCATCATCACATTTTTCCTTTAGTCCATTAACAATGCAGGAATGTAACAACAGCATGAGTGCAATAAAAATGAGTTCCCTCTAGCAGGGTTATTGTTCCTACCTGTTTAACTATAGTACTTGTTCCAGACTTGATAGAACCAACAAGAAGAAATTTGTAAAGCTTTTTTTGTACAGGGTTATCTTTGATTTTTTTCTCTCCTTCTACTTCGCTTTCACCGCTAGCATCTATGGAGTTGGAAGGAACTGGCAGAGACATAAAGGCACAAGCTATCCTCACTGTTGTCTGTGAAAGGATATACTCACAATCATCAATGAATGATAGAGCTAAAAAAAAGGGGGGAGGGGGGATAATAAAAGACGAGATCAATCAACACACTGATCACCTTATCCCATATACGCTCTTTTTTGACATTCTTCTGCCCCTCTTCCCGGTAGGATCCATCTGGATTAACCCAAAAGTTAGGCGTTCCTTCACATGGGATGCTTGCCATCTGCAAACAAACAGAACATACTTAGATTCAAAATGCTCACTAAACCTCAATAAATGTACGGTTGTTCCCAGTACACCAACCTTCAGAATCCTGAGCTCTCTTTTGGTTATTTCTCGACCATTTATTGACACATTTGTGTTACCTTTGCTTGCGTTTTTTGGTAGGTGACCTCCAACATCCAGCCGAGGGGTAATAATTTGTGAAGGCGGTTGACCATCCTGTTAGATTGCAGCACAACAAATTTCAGTTTCTATCGTTAAAGCATTAGCAGTAAAATCTGAGGGAACTTAACCTCACAAAGGGTTGATCACCAGGAAGATTAACAAGATAAATATAAGAACTTAAGAAGGATAGAGTATTCACCTTTCCCCAAAGTCCAGATGCCTTATCATACCAATAGGAGCCTGGTTTTAACTTTTTTGGGGGTTTAGCACAGCTCTGTAACAGCTTCAGCTGGTTTCGGTCAAGAGGATCCCCATTTACAAAAAAAAGTTCTGGGGGCATTTGATTAACTTCACAATTCAATTCAGCATGCATTATTTGTTTCACTTGCACCTCAGACAACATATGTTTGAGCAAACGAGAACACTTTCCCTGGGTTCTCCTCATATTTTCATCAATTCTGTAACCAATACAAGTGATGCATTTCCTTCCTTCAGGCATAGACCCCATGGTTCTTATAACACAGTATTGGCAATACTTGGCACGGCACACAATGCAAATCTCCTTTTCAGTGAACCGATTTCCTCTATTGCATCTATAACACGAGCCTTTCTTCCCAGTTCTCTCAGCATGTGGCCTCACAGGGATGCTTGACTCTTCTGAACTAAGAAAAGTCACAACTGAAGGCCGTTTGACATGTACCGGCGCAACATTGTTACGGTGATCGTCTTCTCTGCATGAAAATATGTCAGAAGAAGCCGAGCCAGAGCTTGAGCCTGACTCTGCAGTATCTGAATTGGTGGGATTCAGCTCACTTTCAGGTGACTCTTCAACAATTTCACCCCTACCAGAAACTCTAAATGACCCAGAAATCTGAAGTTTCTGTGCTGTATTTTCTGTACTAGACTTATCAGCATCATAAATTCTGTTTAATGATCCTGATTCACCTATCCTATCTACTGTATCCACCCTAACTCGCAGAGAGCATGACTTCGTAAACTCAGCAGAGCCAGAGATGGCAAATCCAATGGCAGGAGATTTTGAATTTGAAGAACCAAGAACATCTTCATTCAGTTTCAGCTGTATGTTAGAAGATTTCACAATAGGTTGAATAACTGGCACGGAAATTTGATTAGCTGAAGAAGAAGCAACGGAAGCAACTGGGATTTGCTCAATTTTAAATGGGGTCGCTTGAGGGATGGAGAAACTAAGAGGAGGGCCCTTGTACTCTGATGCAATTGAGTACTCATAGTTAGAATCATCGCCGTCATCGTAAATTGATGAAGACGAACCAGGTCGCAATTTTCTCAGAAGCGAAGCCATAAAGGATCAAATTGACACCACCCAAAACACTAAAACAAGACGAACCCCAATGCTACATCATCACCTATTATCTAAACACCATGACAAAAATACAGATTTTTCGGGAAATCCGTGAAAAACAGACAGGCCAATCAACAACCCAGAAACCTAGGTGAGGAATTTGACGGAATACAAGCTGTGGAATGAAGAGGAACGAAGTGATGGAGATCGGAGAAGGAGCAAATGGAGTCAACAAGAGTGAGGGATGACTAGTAAACAGAGAAAACGGTAGTGAAACAGTTGGTTTGGACTAAGGGTAGATGAAATGGAAACGAACGCGTTCAATGGAAATTGCTGGGAAAATTACAAAAGACAACAACGGCGCGGAATGATTCAAACGACGTTGTAGTTCTTCCAAATGGGTGGCTTCCGTACGCTCCCAGATGTAAAATAATGACTATAAAAATTTGGGAAAGGGGGGCAAAAATGATTTTTCCCAGAGGAGGAGGAGGGCTCAGCACAAGTGTTTTTTTAGGTGTAAAAATGACTATATGGTTATAAATTGGGTATAAAAATACCTTTGACCATTAAGTTTGATTTTTTTATGTTGATTGGATGATGATGTGGTTTTCAAAATGCAGAAATGGATGATGATGTGGCTTTTAAGGTGTAAAAATACACATATGGTTTGGCTAAAAGAGTGTCCGACACCAAGTGTTTTTTTTAAATGTAAAAATACCGTTTGACCGTTAGTATGACATTTTTTTTATCTTTTAAATATCAGTCAGTAACTTAAAGTATTTATTAATATTAGTTAGTACCATGAAATAATTTTTCAAAATCATGAAGTATTTTTTTAGTAACAGTTAGTACCCTCAAGTATTTTTTTAATACCATTCATTATCTTAAAATATTTTTTTTCAAGATTAGAAAGTATTTATTTCAGTACCAGTCAATATCTTGAAGTTTTTTTTAGTACCAGTCATTATCCTGAAGTATTTTTTTAGTACCAGTCATTATCATAAAGTATCTTTTTAGTATCGTTCAGTATCTTAAAGTGTTTTTTTGACTAGTCAGTACCCGGAATATCATTTCAAGGTCTCAAAATAATTTTTCAAGTTTATGTAGTATTTTTTTTTAGTAATAGTCAGTATTCTATAATATCTTTTTAGTACCTATCAGTATCTTAAAATATTTTTTTTTAGTATTAGTCAATTCAAATATATTTTTCATGATCCTAAAATAACTTTTCAAGATCATGATTTTTTTAGTACCAATCAGCATTTTGAAATATTTTTTTAATGTCAGTCAGCATCTTGAAATATTTTTTCAAAATCTCATATTTCAAGATACTAAGTAGTACTATTTTTTCCACACAAAAAAAGTCAAATTTAATTATCAAACGATAGTTTTGTACATTAAAAAAAACATTTAGTGTTAGGCGCTCTATTGGATAAACCACATATATATATATTTTTGCACTTTAAAAACCACGATCATCCAATCAATAAAAAAAAGTTAAATTTAATGATTAATGAGTATTTTTACACCTATAACCATGTAGTCACTTTTGCAACTAAAAAAAACACTTGATGTTAGGCGCTTCTCCAAAAAAAGCACATGTATATTTTTGTCTCTGTTCTATTTATAAATCATCTTTCAGCTAATAAATGATATTATGACAATTTTAATCATATTAATTATACCAATGAAAATAAGATGAAAATGAAAAGTTGAAAGATACTTATTCATAAATAAGGGCAAAATTAAAAATTTATCCCATAATTATTGAACTAACTACATTTTTTTAGTGTGTATAATTTAATTAAAAGGGACTTATGAATAAAATCAAAATGATAAAATATAAATACTTACCGGATTCATCAATATACATAAATTTGAAAAAAAAAAGGGGGGGGTTGTTTTTGTAAGTTCATTTTTAAGTAATAAATGCGTTTTTTTTACCTTTTTTCCCCCTATTTATGTTGACTCTTACAAGTTGCAACTAATCATATAAATTTTTAATTTAACCCTTATTTATAATTGGTTGGAAGAATAAACATGAATAAATTATTT
This sequence comes from Acacia confusa, assembly GCA_037074495.1. Classification (NCBI taxonomy): domain Eukaryota; kingdom Viridiplantae; phylum Streptophyta; class Magnoliopsida; order Fabales; family Fabaceae; genus Acacia; species Acacia confusa. The sequence continues at coordinate 35,146,740 of CM073502.1, read as the reverse complement.
TTATTTATTATAATTAATGGGGTAATAAAGTAAAAAACATTATATTCATTATCCTAAAAAAAGAATTATAATAAAGATAAAAAAAAAATTACTTAAAATATCATAGTGGTAGCAAATCCCACGAGGGTTGGAAATGCTTGTTAAAGAATGGTTTGTAAGAAATTTGATATTAATATGAATGTTGAAAATTTATGTAAGCTAGCCAGTAGCTATAGTATTTACGAAATTATCCGTAATACGTTGACTTCAACGATTCAACCTCTATGCCGGTATTCGGTGGGAGGGGGCCAACTCTACGAAACGTGATTGTTAGAGTACTAAGTACCCGTTTAGATTAGTTTTTTAAAATAGTTTTTAGAATTTATGAGATAAATATGTGTGAAGAATTTTGACTCAACTTACGTGAACTTAGATTTATATTTAAGTTTTGAAAGTTTCTAAACATTATCTAAAGTGGCTTCTCTTTATAAATTGGAAAATAATCATATTTAATAAGATGCAAATATTTTAAAATAGGCGTTGCAAAAAAAGTTATTTTAAAATAGGCATTATAGGCTTATGCCTTGTGTCATTGCCGCACTAAGCACTTTCCTTATGTGCTTTCTACCCAAAAGAAGTCATGAGTTCTACTTTATATAAATACAAAGGTCAACAAAAACATCAGACAAGATATGTTGTGTTATATGAAAATTGGGACGTCTCTATGTATATAGTATATTTGGTCCATATTATAAGTCACACTCATTAAAATTAGGGAAAGATAGTTGACTCATTAACTTGATTTGAAAATAAAATATTTTTTAAACTTTGTCAATATTTAGAGCTACATGGAAACAATATATTATACTTCAAATTTAATCTTCTCTTAGTAAATTGTTATATGAGTTATAATTTTTTTTTTACAAATAGTTATTAATAGCCCATCATATTATTTATATTATACTATGAATTAAGAAATGTTTAAAAAATAGTTGATATAGTTGAGATCTAATAGAGTATGTATTTTTAAGTAAGTCATATACTTACATCAAGTTTATTATATCCATTACACCAAGTTCTCCAATAACACTTGACCCATGTGTCCTAATTTTTTTTATATGAATTTATAGCTAAATTATTGTAATTTAAAAATAAAACATATAATCATATGTGATTAGAAAATTTGACGAAATATATATAAAGAATTTGATATAAATATTTTTGTTTTTAAATAAAGACAAAGTGAATTGTTGAGAATATTAGAGATGGAGCATGAAGGAGAGGGGGGGAGTGGTTTGGCAAGAGAAAACGCGTACTCAGTATCGGCCAAAAAACACAGGACACTAACACACGGTTCTGGTGCCATAAAAAAACGACCAAGACCCAGGATACACCTAACATTCTAGAAATCTTCCATCCTCTCCGTCCAAAATTAATGAGGTTTCTTAAAAATTCCCTTAATAAATATTTAAAATTAAAAAAAAAATATTTAAGTTGTAGGTAGATTTTATTACTATTAAATATTTTCCTGAGATGAAATTTAGTTAAGTATGTTTAGTAATCTTAAATGGAAAGGAGCAGTTGATTGCAGAAAGAAAACTATAAATGGAAAGGGCGGTTACTATTACTATTATTATTTTTAGAGAAAATTTATATAGGAGCCCAAGTAACAAAAAAATTCAAAAAAAAAAAAGGCTTTAAGATTCTAAAAATATCAAAAAAAAAAGGCCACAGGGTCTTTTCTGATATAAATTCATTAAAACTTTAGTTGTTAACGGGGCTGATATAGTTGTTAACAGGGCTGATATAGCTGTTAATGGGAATGATATAGTTGTTAACGTTTTAATGAATTTATACCAGAAAAAGCCCGGGAGTCTTTTTTGGTATTTACAGAATCTTGGGGTCTTTTCTGAAAATTTTTCTATTACTTGAACCTCTGTATAAATTTTCCCTTATTTTTTTCATCATCATCAGCTTCTTCTCTTTTATAATAAAGTACTGCACAATGAATGTTAAATGGAATTTTCAAAACATGCTATCAATTTAACCACTCCTACTGATATTAATCGTCCCTTCCCTTCTCTTGTTCTGATTTGTAAAATGTAGGTTGATGAGGGAAAAATGTATTGTTAGGTGTACATGTAAGTTGTCTTGATGCAGAGTAATGATATTCAGTTTTTACTTATAAACAGCACGTTCCAAAATATTAAAATAAAGGTGATAATAAGACAGGTTAGGCGCCTGGCGCGCACGCTCAACGGCTCAACCCACCAACCCGCCAAAAGTAAACGGGTTCGGGTTCTTGGTATTTCTGAACCGTAATATTGCGATAATGGTTCAGATTCAGATTCTTTCTATGATTTGAATGCTTGCGAAGTTCTGATCATGCGTCCCATTTTCGTGATTCGGAGCTCCGACGGAATGCCTTTCTTTTCCAAGTCTCTCGTTTTGTTTGCGTGTTGTGATTTTCAGTTGTTTGTAGTCTACTTTTCTCTCTCAAATTCTTGACATCGGTGCTGACATCTTTCTTTTTCTTTTTCTTTTTTTCCCCCCACTAAGAGAAGCTTCATTTTCTTTAAATAAAGTCAAAGATTTAAATCTGGTTGACGAAAAAATTATGTTGGGATAATTGCCTGGGTTATAATACTATAAGCATATTATATTATATATATATATAGACACACATATATAAGGAGTGCGGAGGAAGTATAGTTTAGTCTAATTTTGAAACGTTCATTAATATGCCTTCTGTTTAAAAGTTCTTGGATAAAAATGTGAATTTAAATTGAATTGATAGAAGGCGTTTGATTCTATATATACATATATATATATATATATATAGATTAATATTTCTCATTAGGAAAAAAATTATCTTATGTCACACATACATGAAATGGTGGGACTCACATATACATATATTAATTCGTGTGTGTGTGTGTGGGGTCCCACCATTTCATGTGTATATAGGAAGTTTAGTTTTTTCATACAACATAAGAAAACTAAAACTCAAATATATATAATTCGTGTGTTTGTGTGGGGGGTCCCACCATTTCATGTGTATATAGGAAGTTTAGTTTTTTCATACAATATAAGAAAACTAAAACTCAAATATATATATATATATATATATATATATATATATATATATATATATATTGTTGAGGAAGTATTAATAAGAATAAATTAAGAAAAAATTGATAAATATGTAAAATGTGTTTTATATTTATGATTAAAATCAATTCTCTAAACATGTCTTATATTAATAACCGGAGGGAGTACTAGATATATATTAAGCACAAGAAGTATTGATATGATTAAAACCACTAAGCCATTCTTCAAAGATTATACAATAATCCTTAAAGTTTTGTACATTTTTTAAATAACATGTTTCCCTTTTAATCAATAAATTAAATCACAAAATCAAATAATTTTCTTTTTTGGAAAAAAGATTAATTAATTGCATGCTTTCTGAAAATTTTTATGCTCATTGTCCTTGCCCATGAAAAATAAGTTGCTTGTGTAGAAATTACTTAATAAGGCTCTCCCAGTTGTGTAAAGTTTGATAAGGCACCACTTCAATGGTACTGGTAATTATGCATTTGAATTTGATTGCTGTTATGAATATACTTATTATGTGGATGTCTATTGACTTAGGATCTCCAAATATTACAAGATGACATGGGACCCACGCATAGTACCACGCATAGTAATTTACTATTTGGTGGGACCCACATGCAATTATACAATCACAGATTGCTTCACGGGAGGATTCGCGGGCGCATAGTAATTTGGGTTTTGGAGGAAATTACACCAAATGACCCATATGTGGAAATTACACTAAAGGCCCATTTTCCTTCTATAAATAGAGGCCTTCTGTAAACATTCTGAATACACTAGAATAGAACTTCTCTCTACTCTCTCGCTCTCTAAAATTCTCTCTTTTTATTATTCTCTATTTTCATTAGTTTCATAATGCGTTATCAGCACGAAGACTCTACCAAGGTAAGATTTTATCACCATCTTCTTTACTATATGTTTATTTTATCTATCTGGGATAATCTTAACCATAATATGGAATTAATGATATACTTTTACCGATTATTTTAAATATCGGGTTCCATAGTTAAGATTTGAGATTATTTACTATTTTACTACGGTAAATAGTAATTTACTATTCACAATAAATTTACCCTTTTCCAGTAATTTTACATTTTATTCATTTGACTCCTACTTGAAAGTCTAGATTTAATCTTTCAGTAATTTTACCTTATTTACTATTTACAGTGAATAGTAATTTCTACTATTCACGGTAATTTTACATTTTGTTCATTTTACTTCTACATGGAAGGTTTTACCTCCTATATAGATATCTAGATTTGATATTCACTTTTTGTAGATATTGTCATTTTATTTTTACTGTTACTAACATAATATTTACTTTTATTATTAACATTTAATTAATGTTTTTATGGCCAGAAGCCATATAGTTATATTTTCTTATTCTGAAATTATATGACTAGAAGTCATATTACCTTTATGACTAGAAGTCATGTTGTATTTATGGCCAGAAGCCATATAAATTTAATTTCTCGTTATGAGATCTAAATGGCCTGAAGCCATAATGAGGCATAAATTAACCTGAAATCATGAGAAGACATAAATTGGCCTGAAGCCAAGAAGTGACATAATTGACTTAAAGTCAAGAGATAAAATTAGCTTAAAACCTATGAGGCAAGTTGGTCTGAAGCCAAGAAACAAATTATGAGATAAGATTCTATCCATATTTTTGTGCCATCAGTTGTAGAAAAGCCTTAAAATTGAATATATGGCATTATAAAACTCCCTTGTTCATTAGAACAAATTAAAAGGATTGTAGACCACCAGAAGATGGTTGTTCTTCTAAAGTTTGTTGTCAGTGGATGTATCCAATTTGCTCCTGAAGTAGCAAAATTGTGAGTTATAAATTAAATGTGGTCAAACAAAATAGAGTTTTTGTTGCAAGAATTATAAATCTCAAGGCTTGATTCCATTCTCAGAAATGAATGAAATAATGAATAGATCTCATTTTTGGACATGATCTTATGTGTTATGTCTACAGTCTTGAGAATGATTATGGTTGTAATTTTGATGGTTCAAATTCCCACTTGAAGTGGAGAAAGATTATTGAAAAGTACCCCAGAAGGGAAACCAGTGGAAATAACAAACATGTTGTAAATGCATGCTATTGTTGTGGTGTAAAAGGTCATTGGTCACGTACCTATCGTACGCCAAGACATTTGGTTGACCTTTACCAAGAATCATTGAAAAATAATGGTAAAGGACCAAAGATTGAAGCAAATCATGTGGATAAGGCTGAGAATTCTGGGAAAGAAGATGTTGAGATGGCTCATTTTGATATTTCTGATTACTTAGTATAAATCATTTTTCATGATTAATAATTATGTTTTAATATGTTAAAACTTTCTTTTGTTATATGCATTTCTTTTAATTATGTTTTATTTTTATTTTCATGTATCTTTAATGAAGAATGAATCTTGTTGACAACAATCTTGAAAATTTATGTCTCATTGATAGCGCAACAACGCACACCATACTAAAAAATGACAAATATTTTTCTTCATTGGTAATGCGAGAAGCCAATGTTTAGACTATATCTGGTAGTATAAATTTGATCGAAGGCTTCAGAAGAACTAATATTTTGTTACCTGAAGGAACAAAATTATGCATTGAAAATGCATTTTATTCTACCAAATCAAAAAGGAACTTGTCGAGTTTCAAAGATATCCGCAGAAATGGATATCATATAGAAACGACAACTAAAGATAATCAAGAATGTCTTGCTATCACAAACATAATTTCTGGTAGAAAATGCATATTAGAAAATTTTCCTGCTTTTTCTTCTGGTTTGTATTATATTTTTATAAGTACAATTGAAATACATGCTATTGTAAACCAGAAGTTTACTAATACAAACCATAAGTTTGTTAATGCAAACCAGCAGTTTGCCAATGACAACCAGAAGTTTACTCATGAATTTAATGTTTGGCATGACCGGTTAGGCCATCCTGGGTCAACTATGATGCGACAAATAATTGAAAATTCATGTGGACATACCCTGAAGTGTAAGCAAATACCACAGTCCCATGATTTCTTATGTGATGCATGTTCTAAGGGAAAGTTGATTATTCGACCCTCACCAAGCAAAGTAGGAGATGAATCTCTTATATTTCTAGAACGGATACAGGGAGACATTTGTGGACCAATAAATCCACCATGTGGACCATTTAGATATTTTATGGTCTTAATTGACACATCAACCAAATGGTCACATGTCTGCTTACTATCTTCTCGTAACCTGGCGTTTGCGAGATTACTTGCTCAATTGATTCGATTAAGAGCACATTATCTTGATTATCGTATCAAGAAAATACGACTTGATAATGCTGGTGAATTTACTTCACAAGCTTTTAATGAATATTGTATGTCCCTTGGAATTGATGTTGAACATCCTATAGCTCATATTCATACGCAAAATGGACTTGCAGAATCTTTGATTAAACGATTGCAACTTATTGCAAGACCTTTACTTATGAGATCTAATCTACCGATTTCTGCTTGGGGTCATGCCATTTTGCATGCTGCAATGTTAATTCGCATCATGCCTACTAGTTACCTAAAGATTTCCCCTTACAAATGGTTTTTGGTCAAGAATCTAATATTTCCTATATAAGAATTTTTGGATGTACAGTATATGTGCCAGTAGCACCACCACAACGCACTAAAATGGGTCCTCAAAGGAGGATGGAAATATATGTTGGGTATGAATCTCCTTCAATCATAAAATATTTAGAACCATCTACAGGAAATTTATTTACTGCACGATTTGCTGATTGTCACTTTGATGAATCAGTTTTCCCAACATTAGGAGGAGAGAATAAGCAGCTGGGTAAAGAGATTAGCTGGAATGAATTATCATTGGCTCATTTTGATCCTCGTACAAAACAATATAAACTAGAAGTTCAAAAGATAATTCATTTACAAGATTTAGCTAATCGAATGCCAGAAGCATTCACTGACCCAAAAAAAGTGACAAAGTCACATGTTCCAGCTGCGAATGCTCCTATTCGAATTGATGTTCCTGAAGGACAACCTATAATGAATGAATCTAAAGCACGCATGAAGCGTGGCAGACCCATCGGTTCAAAAGATAAAAATCCTCGAAAGAGAAAATGAGCTAAAAATATTGATGGTCAAGTTGAGGTTAATCAAGAAAAGTCAGTAGCTCCAAAAGAGTCACCTCTTGAAGAGTTATCTCCAGAAGAGAATGTTGCAGTCCCAGAAGAGACTCAAGTACCTGGAATGTATGAAAATAATGAGATCTCAATTAATTATATTATGAATGGTATCCGATGGGATCGAAATGAAGTCAACGTTGATGATATTTTTGCTAATCATATAGCATATGATGTAATGAATAATGAAGAGGATCATGAGCCTAAATCTATTAGAGAGTGTCAACAGCGAAAAGATTAGCTCTTATGGATAAATGCTATTAATGTAGAATTGAAATCACTGGAAAAATGAAAAGTATTTGGACCTGTAGTCCAAACACCTGAAGGTGTAAAGCCAGTTGGATACAAATGGGTTTTTGTAAGAAAGAGAAATGAAAAGGGTGAAATTACAAGATATAAGGCACGTCTTGTAGCCCAAGGATTTACACAAAGACCCAGCATTGATTATGAAGAAACATATTCACCAGTAGTGGATGCGACTACTTTTCGTTATTTGATTAGCCTAGCAGTAAATGAAGGGCTAAATTTACATATGATGGATGTAGTGACTGCATATTTATATGGATCACTTGATAGTGATATTTATATGAAAATTCCTGAAGGACTAAAGGTGCCAGAAGCATTTAATTCAAATTCTCGGGAACAATACTCGATCAAATTAAATAAGTCCCTATATGGTTTAAAACAATCAGGGCGCATGTGATATAATTGTCTTAAGGAATATTTGTTGAAAGAAGGGTATAAAAATGATCCAATATGCCCATGCATTTTTATGAAAGGATCGAGAAATGAATTTGTTATAATTGCTGTTTATGTTGATGATATCAACATAATTGGAACTCCTGAAGAGCTTTCGAAAGCAATTAATTGTTTGAAGAAAGAATTTGAAATGAAAGATTTGAGCAGAACAAAATTTTGCCTTGGACTACAAATCGAGTACCTGAAGGATGGGATCTTTGTATATCAAGAAACTTATACAAAGAAGATCTTAGAACGATTTTATATGGATAAGTCACATCCATTATGTATTCCAATGGTAGTAAGGCTTTTGGATAAGGATCAAGATCCATTTCGACCTCAAATAATTGATGACAAAGGTATAGAAGAACTACTTGGTCCAGAAGTACCATACCTAAGTGCTATTGGGGCACTAATATATCTTATTAATCATACATGACCTGATATATCGTTTGCTGTAAATTTATTAGCAAGGTATAGTTCTGCACCAATACAAAGGCATTGGAATGGTGTAAAGCAAATTCTTCGTTATCTCAGAGGTACTATGGATATGGGATTATACTACTCAAATGTATCGAAGCATGAACTGATTGGTTATGCAGATGCTGGATTTATGTCTGATCCACATGATGGAAAATAACAAACAGACTATTTATTTACATGTGGAGGTGCAGCTATTTCATGGAGATTTATGAAACAGACTATAACAGTCACTTCAGCTAATCATGCAGAAATTCTAGCAATGCATGAAGCAAGTCGGGAATGTGTGTGGTTGAGGTCAGTAATTCATTATATATGAACTACTTGTCATTTATCTTTTGATAAAATGGTTCCAACAGTTCTATATGAGGATAATGCTGCATGTATTGCCCAACTCAAGGAGGGTTATATCAAGGGTGATAGAACAAAGCATATTTCACCAAAATTCTTCTATACTCGTGATCTTCAACAAAATGGTGAAATTGATATCTAGAAAATCAGTTCAAGTGAAAATCTAGCAGATTTATTTACTAAATCTCTTCCATGTACAACCTTTGAAAAACTTGTTCATGGTATTGGTCTGCGAAGATTTAGAGATCTCAACTGATATTGTCAACAGGGGGAGTTGATACACGCTGTACTCTTTTTCCCTTATCTAGGTTTTGTCCCACTGGGTTTTCCTAGAAAGGTTTTTAATGAGGCAGCACTTAACAGTGTATCAATGAATGATGTACTCTTTTCTTTGGCTAGGTTTTTATCCCACTGGGTTTTTTCTAGTTAAAGTTTTTAATTAGGCACATTCATAAATGGATATCCAAGGGGGAGTGTTATGAATATACTTATTATGTGGATATCCATTGACTCAGGATCTCCAAATATTATAAGATGACATGAGACCCACGCATAGTACCATGCATAGTACCACGCATAGTAATTTACTATTTGGTGGGACCCACATGCAATTATACAATCACGGATTGCTTCACGGGAGGATTCACGGGCGCATAGTAATTTGGGTTTTGGAGGAAATTACACCAAATGACCCATATGTGGAAATTACACTAAATGCCCGTTTTCCTTCTATAAATAGAGGCCTTCTGTAAATATTCTGAATACACTGGAATAGAACTTCTCTCTACTCTCTCTCTCTCTCTCTAAAATTCTCTCTTGTTATTATTCTCTATTTTCATTAGTTTCATAATAATTGCCAAGATTTTGAAATAATGGATCATCTTTTTGTTATTTGTCCGCTTGTTAAGACTACTTATTTGGTTTGAAGGTTTAATTTGTCTGTCACATATCAGTACTTTTGATGATTTCAAAAGATGGTTTAAATCTACACCGTTGAATTTATTCAAGGAGATACAAACAGGAATTACGAAAATGATGAAAATTATTTCAATTATTAAGATGAAGAGAAACTTAATAATTCATGAGGGCCTGTCTCTTAATCCAGAAGCACAAATCAAACATTCTATAACCAAATGTTGTTTAGCTTTTTCATCAAATCATTCTCATGTGGTATCTCATTCTTCTGCGCAAAAATGAATTCAGGTTATTGATTGTATTCATAGCGATGGTTGGTCTAAATTCTCGAGAAAATATAAGAGTGATCATCCTTTTTCTTATTATTAATCATGGATTTACCTTCGAGGTCAATCAATCTTATCTTATATGGAAGGAATATCATGGGCAAGCATTCCTTGTTTTGACTTACTTCAAGGCGTCTCTTTATTAGATACTTAAATGCCCGTTGATTTTCTTCATCAGACAGCAAAAATCTCTGGGTGATCCCCATTAAGAAATAGCTAGCTATTACAGAAGGGGGGCATTTTTTTTTTCATATTGTGTTTTAATGATAACAAATCTTGATATATAAAGTATAACAGAAAGTTGATTTGATGATTCATGTCACTTAAGTGATAGACCTATATTTAAGGAAAAACTTGAATCAATAAATCACTCGAGTGAATATTTCTCACTTTAAATGATCAAAGAAGATCACTTGAATGACAGAGGATGCACTCAAATGATGTATCTTGATTTCCACAATTTTTGTAAGTCGTTTGATAAAATTTGAAGTTATGTAAGATCACTTAAGTGATGGGGTAAGTACTTGAGTGATTCAACATCACTTGCGAGTGACTCACAGAACTTTTGAAAGTTGAATCAGATCACTTGAGTGATGTGGTGATCACTTGAGTGATGTGATGTGGTGATCACTTGAGTGATGTGATGATCACTCGAGTGATGACATTCACTTGCGAGTCTTAGCAAGGCACTTGTAGATGAAATAAAAGTGGTGTGATATGGAGAATCACTCGAGTGATGTGGTGATCACTCGAGTGATGACATTCACTTGCGAGTCTTAGCAAGGCACTTGTAGGTGAAATAAAAGTGGTGTGATATGGAGAATCACTCGAGTGATCCAAGCTTGCTTGCAAACTCCTATAAATAATCCTTTAAAACACTTGAGTCATCTAATAGTATCAAAGTTTTTTTAAAAACAATTGAAAATCATTCGAGTGATAAGCATTTTCTCAACACTTCACTACAGGGGATTATTACACGAAGATCACTCAAGCACTTGATTGCCAGTGCAATAACTCGAGTGACCAAGTATCACTCGAATAATCCTAACTCAAACTCAAGTGCATATCATTATCTTTAAAAATCAGCATCTCGATAATTTTGACTCATATGATGAACATCTTGATTAACGTTATAACCACTTATACAACTTTTGGATATTACTAATCTCATTTATGTATAAGTTTTAGGTGATTAAAATTTGAATTTAGTTCAAATTCAACAAAAACAAAATGTGTCAGATGCATTAAATGCATAGCAAAGCATAACAGAGAGAAAGCAATGGAAGCATTCAATTTCTTCAATGGCTACAATTACTCTCAACAGAAAAATTCATTACTCTCTAATAGACAAATTTAAATGCTCATAATGGTCATTTATAATAATCTACTTATAAATATCGAAGCATTCAAGATGGAGCATTAACAAAGTCAACGACAAACATTATGTATATTAATTGTTCTATTATTCTATAATATCTTCTAATATTCATTATGTCCTTCAGTGTTTATTTATAAACTCTTTGAGAGAGATTACCCAATGTTATTCAATATTTTGTAAAGAAAATTTTAAGGTAATGGGACATTGAGTGGGTTGTTAACTTACGAAGTGTAGTGAGAGTGAGTGTCCTATTAAAGAACTCCTTTATACTACTATAGTGCCAAGAATCCATCGAATCTTGGATATATAGTAGAAATCTTATAAGCATTATAAGGAATGGACATAAGTTAAGAGATTAAAATTGAACCTATATAAAATTATTTGTACACTTTGGTGATATTTCTCTAATTTTATCTTTCAATTAAGTTTAAATTGCATTTGTTTGAAATTTTTATATCACTCAACTTACCTCACTTTTTGGATGAAACGTTGGCACTAACAAATACAAAACAACGTTCTTCTAACATTTTGTATGTTGATATCTATATTTTTCTTACTATTTTTTCTTTAAAGAATATCATTTGAGTTGAAAAAATACACAGTAATATTTTCAGTTCTCTGCAATCATGATTGTAGAAACATGATTTATAATCTTTTTATTTAATGGTATTGATCTTTTTCAAAAAATCAAATAGTTAAAACATTTTAAACGCTCGGGCAAAAAAAGACATTTTTTTAGATGCATTTTAATATATTTTTCTTTAAGAGCTTAACCAATCTTAGTAAAAGAACAGTCGAGACGTACAACGTTGGATACATAATTTAAGAGTGAAATACTCTAACTACTCTTGTATTTTTCCTTAATTACATCTACCTCCCTTCTATTTTTAAAACTCATATACATCTCCTTTAAATAAAAAAAAAAATGTGTTACACAAACCTCCTCTGAATTTTGAAAATTCCATTTTCATCAATCCAACTGTTAGTTGACTGTTAACTTTGACTTATAAATATCTTTTTTTTTTTTTTTTTACTAAAATACCTTATTTAACATAAGAATTATTTAAGCATTTATATTGACTAAAATATTATACAGCCCAAAAATAATTCTAATATGTTTTTTTCCCCAAAATATCTACTATATTATAGAATTTATTAATGGTATATAAAATTTTATAATTTTAATTTTTCATCATACTTGTTTGAGAGATAAAGGGTAATTTAGTCAATAAAAATTATTAGAATATAAATTATAATTAAAAAAATATTTTTAGAATCATTTTAAAATATTCTTGACGAGGTTAACATCTTAGACTTAAGTGTAGGATTTAAAAGCAAAATGTAAGGCTGATCAAAGTATTTTACTCATAATTTAATCTAGTGAAGTTGCAAATTGATCCATCAATAATTTCGCTATGAGAATCTATAAGGATTATATATTTTCAATATAAAAATAGACATAAATAATTTATTTGGAGTAGATATATCACCATCAGATTTAACTTGTATTATTGTGGATCCTATCAGTCTTCTTTCTATTACTTTGACAATTTTTAATGGGAAAATATCACTTAGACCCATGTAAACAATTTTATTTCAGTTAATTTCGAAAAGATTCTGAAATTTCATTGCACCTTTAAGACAAAATTAAATTAAATTTTTTTTAGTGAAAAGACAATAATACCATTAATTTATTTTTTTTCATAAAAGCATTTATAAGACAAATATAGGCATCTTTAAAATAAACAAAAATATTTACAAGACAAGTATGTGAATGACCAAAATGTTTAACTCCATAGTCATTTACATATTTATCTTGTATACGTCTTTATTTGTCTTAAATTATCATATTTGTCTTATAAATACTCTTATAAAAAAAATGTATCATTATTTTTTTACTGTTAAAACTTAATTTTATTTTGATTCAAGAGGATGCATAAAATTTCAAAATCTTTCAAGGATTAATTGTAATAAAATTGTCTGTAAGAAATTTAAGTGATATTTCTTCACAAAAAAACCCTTAAAATAATAGATGGAGAATGCGGATGGGACTTACAATATAAAAAATAACGGGAGTTAAATTTCATTTGTTTACTCTATCCCATATAAATTGTTTAAATCTACCTTTTACACAAAAATATGTAATCATGATGTTGGCGGTGAAATTATTTATTACTAAATTTACACATTGTGTCTCTACTTAATATGTAATTATATTTTATAAATCATCAGTTGGCTCTCCCAATCTCCTGAGCAAAAAAAAAAAGTTGGCTCTCCCAATCTTCACGAATCTCAAACCTCTAATCGTCACCCTCCGTCTCTCGCTAATCTTCCAGGATTCCGGGATTCTCAACTCTGCTTTGGTTAAGCACAAGGAATTCATCGAGTCATCGATTCTAGTAGCCCAGGTCGGCCGTCGTCGGCGGCGCTCTCTCGCCGGTACACAAGTAAGAGCTTGACCGGATCAGCATCTCGTTATCACTCACCTTCATTTTTGATAAAATTCCTTAACTCTATTTCAAATTTGTGATCGTTTGCTTTGTCATTGGATGAGAAAGATAAAGTTAGTTCCTGTTTGCCCTACTTAATGCGTGCTGATCGATTAAAGCTACCTATATTTGACCTATTGCATGTTTGATGTTGCGGAAAAAGAATATTTGTCACTAATTGGATTCCTTGGAATGGTTGTTCACAAGTCTTATAACTTTGTATTTATAGTTTGATTATATGAGTTTCACCTGATAATTCATCCTTTATGGAATCATTAGACTAAACATAGTTTCAAAATGCTTCTGTTTTCTTGGTGGTAAGTTAGTGTTATCCTCTAGTTACCACTTATCAATGACAAGGACTGTTTTTAAATTAAGCTTTACGTTAGGTTCTGTTTTTAGTTTTGAGCTAATGGCTTCATGCTGGTTTGTATAGATTTAGAAGTTATTAAGCGTTTGAAGTAGTTTACATGTTTCCAACTATAAAATACAGGAAAAGTCTACACTTTGACTCGGTAATATTCAGGAACAACTTCTCAAAATCTGCCTTCATTATCTTAAATTAATTTTAACATCTGGATTTTTTAGACAAGTATTTTTACTTTTGCAGCAACATATTACCCTACTTGATATCTATATCCTATCTTCCTTCAGAAGTTACTACCAAAAGATGCTTTGGAAAATTACTTTACCCTGAAACCCATTAATTTATGACTCAGTTCACAGGGATACAAGACTTCTTAATCGCAGGAGCTAGTTTTTAATATAGTTCTCTGAAAGTTTCTTATCATTTGGTATTAGAGTGTTCAGTTTCAGTCTGGCAACTACATCCTAGTTGCATTCTTGCAACCTCAGTTTGTGATGCTATAATTCTTTTTCGAGCTTAGGGTCCTGTAGCATATTGAAGTTAGGGCCTAATCTCAAGATATGAGAACTGAGTCCCACATCAGAAGCACAAGATTCTGATGTGGCGTTTAGAAGCACTTTAGGTTTGCAAGATTCTGATGTGGGTTTTATAAGCACTTCAGGCTCCCAAATTTTATGAGCTAGATTTTCAGGTGTGACATACTCAATCACTTCTATAGAAAAAACCCAGTGGTCGGTAGGGGAACTGATATGAAATTTTGATGCAAATTAATCTGGGTGAAGCTTGTGAGTCTGTCTAAGTGACAGCAAAATTTCTGTTTTCTGGTGGTCTTGTTCTGTGAATCAGATAAAAATGATTTTTCCTTTATATTTTCCCCTCTCTTTAGTGACAGTAGATTTTCACAAGAGAAGCTGCATTCTGATCCTATTTAGGCAGTCAATAAGCTGTGATCCTTGGTTTCTATGATTATCACCTTGCGTTCTATGTAGTTTTGCATGTAACCTGTGAGAGTACCGGATTAGTTAGAGATTTTAGTAATTAATTATTAATGTTTGTTTTTAGTAGTTGAGAAATAAGTGGAATATCCACAAAGTAGGAGTTAGTTGTTAGAATCATGGGTTGTTAGCTATTTGAATTTTGAATTAGAGTCTCTCTCTGTAATCTATTTCTATAAATTGGCTTTTGCCTATTCAATAAAGTATGAAATAGATATGGAAAATTATTAGAGAATTGCTTCTCTGATTATGGGAGATTCTCTTTGGGCTTTAATAATCTGATGAGTTACAGATCCTGACTCATCTTTCTATTAAGGATTCACTCTATTCTTTATCATATTATGATATTAGATTCTGATTTCATAATCTGATAAAGGTTTATCCTTTTAATTTTATCCTCTTATTCTTTTAGCTTTCCTTAAAATAAAACCGGTTTCTACCAACCTGTCTTGATTCGTTGGTTTGTCTCAGGCTGATTATGCTGTAAACTATATCAGACACAATGGAAGGAGATGCCAAGAAGCAAGATGAATCGTTGGTGAAATTAAAAGTATTATTTTTTGCGAGAGCTCGTGATATAACGGGTTTGAGCGAGTTGCCACTGGAGATCTCATCGGGCAGTACTACTCATGACTGTTTGAAAAAACTACTTATCAAGTTTCCAGGTTTGGAAGAAATAAGAGAGTGCATAGCTCTGGCTTTGAATGAAGAATATGCAACAGAGTCGTCTATTGTTAAAGACAGAGATGAGTTGGCCATTATACCTCCAATAAGTGGTGGTTGAAACTGGCTTAGCCTCTTCTGAAACTGCAGGACACTGTCACTTCGAAGCTCAAGTGAATATTTTCAGAAAAGAAAATTTGGATTCTAATAAATCCTGAGTAGTCATGTATAGATTCCCAGACAATTTATGGTACATTGACGTTGTTGTGATTCCAAAATAAGATGTATGGTGTCAAAAGTGTGGAATTGTTATTATCTTTTCAGTAAATAACTTAACTACATTTATTTTGCCATATTTCTTAACAATCATCTGCTTTTTATACATTAAAATGACTGAATTTGATTTTTCCCCTATGATATGATGATCTTGTGGAAACAAGAAAAGTTACACTTTTCAGGATTTTTGCTTGAACAGTCAGTATTTCATTTACAGTAGTTGATGAGCAGATTTGTAGTCCTACACACAATGAGTCCATCTTTCTAAAATTCATAAAAAATTGGGGGATAAAAGAACATAGAGAATTGTTATGTGTCTCAAGTAAGCAATTTAAACACTAAAACGTCCCACAAGTAAACATCTTACAATTTGTTGTCATTTATTTCATTGGATTTTGTCATTGAATGCTCCAATTTTATCAGATCATTGTATGTTATTTGCTTATTGGGAGACTTTTTAGTAATTATATTGATTGTGTGAGACTGCAAAATAATTTTCCTGAAGGATACAAGATCAGACCTCACACACACATATCATAATTAATACTATATTTAGTCCTAAATATATAACTCAATTGATTCTTTTGGAAAAATTAAAAAAGCTAATTAAATTATTTAAAGTATTTATATTTTTCTTTTTCTTTCAAACTAATTTTTCTTATTTAAAAACTGATATATAATTTAATTATACATAACATATAATATAATTAATTAACTTATTTAGCTTCATTAATGTCTAAAACAAGTTAATTATGTCTTATATTTAAGACTATATAATTATTTTTCAACTAAAATATTTTACTCTGAAGGAGAAGAATTATTCAAATCAACATAAAATAACAATATGAAAGTCTTCCTTCGGTACAATTGGTAGGTTCTATATATACTTTATAATATTCTATGTATGGAGTCTATTCTACAAAATCGACACTAAATAATTTATGCAGGGAGGAGAAAACCCCGCCTAATTTCATCATACATTTCAAGAAAATACTTCAAATCCATTGAAAAGATAATTTTATTTAAAATGATTAAACTAAATAATTAAATATTACATTGTCAATGTCACTTTATTATTTTATATAAAAGCGTATGTTATCATTAAGATGGTAAATCATGTCATTATTATAACATGTTAGAAACTTCATCTTACAAGTCACTATATTCCAGTAAAGTATTACTCTATTTATTTATTTCACTTAAAACATATATTCAATATATTATACTTCATTTGATGTTAAATATAAGACAGAGTTATTTTTTTTTAGAGATTAAGAAAACTAATTAATTTACTTTAGAATATTTTTATTTTTATTTTTTTTCTCTAAACTAATTAGTTGAATTAATAAACTGATGTATAAAAATATACAATATATGATATAATTACGTAACTTATTTAACTTCTTTAACCTCAAAAAAAAAAAAAATCAGCCATATCTTATATTTAGAGTCAGAAGAAGTAGCATATAGATATTTAATATGTTGCGAGAAACTTGAGTTTATCCAAATACTTCACGTGAAAGAGGATATTTATGTTTGATATATAGTAAATATAAGCTTTAATTAAAATATTACTTCTCTAGTGCAAAATATAGGACCAGAGGTAGTAGTAATACATTTTTGTTGCTAATTATAAAACACTGGAATTTTTTTGTTAAACAAGGCAGCTGTTTTTTTTTAAGAGAAAATAATAACAATAAATAAATATTATAATACAGAATATGCCCAAGAAGAGAAAAGGTCAACTGAAAGACTTCGAGAATTTAACAAAAATCTTTTTTCTTTTCCATTCTTCGAACATGTATGCTTTTGACTGTATCTAACGCAATAAAGTACACCCTTTGATCGAGGGAAAAATTAGAAGATATTATTAATGTAGTTATAAGTTAGGGCGAGGGTCACGTTCATGCATATCCTGTTAAACATGCAGGAAATTAATCCATTAATTATGCTTTTCCGATGTCAAAAGGGTTTACAAATATATATTCTTTTTTCCTGAGAAAAAAGTATAAAGCATGGGGCAGGGACATAGGCACTCCACTTGTTCTTTTTTTTGGTAAAAGAGGAAAAAAAAAAGTGGGCTATGTATCATAGGCACTCCACTTGTTCCTATTAAAGGCCTGGGCTATGTATCAAAGGGTAAATATTGAGCCCAATAATATCAAAAAGTAAGCCCATTAAAAATAAATTAGGCCTAACTCCCAAATAATTTATACATCTTGTATGTATAAAAAAAAAAAAAAAATTATACATCTTGTATACTCTACACATCAAATATACCAACGGGGTTTGATCTAATAAAAATGCTAGTCTTAATTAATCAATGTTTGAATTCTTGTTGGGATAGGTGCCCAAGTTTAATATCTGAGGGTATCTCGAATAAAATTACATCTAATAGAAGGATCATATACTTAGCCTAAAATTAAAAAGGAACATCAAATGAAATGAGATTGAATCTCTCTCTAAATAGAAAAATGATGTAGGAGTATGTTTCATTTGCCCAGGATCCAACACACTCATATCTCCCATTTCCCATGACTTTGTTATGCTAGTAATTGAAATTACACACACACACTCCTTCACTCCTAAATGCAAGTTCTATTCACATTTAGGATTGGAGTTGCGTTTCAAATTAATTTTTATATTTAGGACTAGAGGTAGTAATTAATTGTAATAATTTATCTTTTACAATCAAGTTAAATATAATATTTCAGTAATGCGTTCCGCATATTTATACCAATTAACAAGAGAAAACGAAAGAACAATGGCATCAAAAACTGGAAGGGCTATATATGTTTTATCTTTGTTTGTGGATTTCTTAAAATTTTTTACTTTATTGTACGCATCTGGCCTTCAAATAATGCTGCGCATGCTTTGCTCCATTAATCACTTCTCAAGTTGCTATTCAATTCTTCCAAATTAATAAAATCAAAATGAATGAAGTCTTTGCTTTATTGCTAATCATACCAAGAACACAAAATATCCATCCTCGAGCAAAGTGTGTAGAGGTTTGATTTGTAACTCTTTTTTATAGAACAAGCCTTGTTTATAGAAATATGCCATTTTTACCCTTTATCCTAGAACATGGATTGTATATAAGTTCCTATTTCTAATATCAACAATTTGCATAGAAGGCCACACGCATTTATTTCCAGCTAGCATAGGTTTCGGGCATGGCCGAGTTGTTAAATTTTTTATATTAATTGATACTCAATAAATTTCATTATCAAACATTTAACTTCCAATATGTATTGTTATATTTGAGTTGCATATTGGGAAGCCTCTTAGTGTGGTGGTGTTTATAAATTTAATGAGGCATCCCTTCTAATAAGTTAGTCTTTTAGGATGATTTCTCTTTAGACTTCTGATCAATAAATTGGTGCTTTGGTTAAAAATCCAATGTTTATAGGAAGGGCTACCCATGAAATCTCTTAAAGGATTCTCCCTCATAATGGATTAGTATTTTTGGATGAGCCCTTTTTTTTTGATAAAAGGAAATTTTTGGAGGGGTTTGACATCAGTCCTCCACCAAGGTTAGGGTACGGCCCCAGGCTCTTTAAGTACTTAATGGGGACTTATGATATCGCCTATCGAAGGAGTCTCAGTGATGGCAGCGGGGATCGAACACAATCCCTTTGGGACTTGACCAAATCTCTTACCATCTGTGCCAACTTCCTATGAGCCCTTTATTTAGGCTTCTAATCATCACATTAAAACTTTTGTTGAGAGCCCCGGTGTTTACAAAAAGAGTTATCCACGGGATCTCCTAATCGGCAAAAGGCCAACGAAGTGTCTGGTGTAAAGCCCTCTATGGTATGGTGGGCTATTCTCCCTACTTATAGGTTTTGTTTCTAGGATGGCTTGCGTTCATTGACATTGAAAAACATCACTTATTTGTATGACATTGAGTTGTATATGTACCCAAATAACACATTTCACAACTCAGATTAAATCAAATAACTAATGGGGTTCTAGCTTGTAATTTAAATGATACCAAACGCTTCGATCCTTTAAAAACTTGTTTAATTGTGAAGTTGAGTTCAAATGGTATAATGAATGTGTTAGTTTTGAAAAAAAGAACATCAAAATGGCTCCCAAATCGTAAACTTTACAGTTGTCTATTACACACAGATATATATGGTTGTAATTGACACCCAAGCCAATGGTATATACAAAGTACGGCCTCAAAACCACAACATCTAGACCCTTCCCAGACTACAGTATTACAAACACTTGATTCAATCTCAAATGTAATCTCCCTTACTCCCTCAACCCTAAACTTTGAAACGATTCAAACTCACCCACAATATCCTCCTGCCTCACTTGTAGGGGTGTTTGTCTACGTGTCAGGTTCCTATAAGTCGCTTTCCCATGAAGGACTTTCACTGGAACTTAGTTACCGTGTTCCCCCCCAATCACAGACCATGGAACCTTACTCGTGGCCCCACTTACCTACCAAACCGCCCATCTAGAATCAAGCGTGGCCTCCACCGCCGTTCCCAGAGCGTCACTATTCCTCATCCCCCTTCATCCATTTTCACACCCACGAAGGTATCCAGCTCTCCTTCCCGTTTCTCCCACTTATTACAGGCGGGGGATAGTTCACTCTCTTCCCTGACGCCACCGGATTCGTAGTGTGCATGTTGCTCCCCATGCCCTGTTCTATCCGCGTCTCCGGAGCGTGAGGCCACACGCGCCACACCTTCACGGACTTATCCAAACTCCCCGTGTAAACCGTCCACCTGTGGTCCTGTTTGTTTCCTTCTTGCTCTTCTGGCTCCGCGGCTATGCATTTAACGGGGCCTGTGTGACCCGTCAGAACTGAAAGACACGTGTGGGACCCATTCACCTCCCTTTTCCACACGCAAACATTCTTATCCGCCGCCCCACTGAACACCAGGCTCTTCCCGGCCGCCAAGCACAGCACCGCCAGCTTGTGGCCTCTCAGGAATCCGCCGTGCTTCAGGTTGTTCTTCTGTGACCGTTCCCAAAAATTCACCACCCCGTCCGACGACCCGCAATATAAAACCGTGGACCACGTGTTCACCGCCAAAGACGTTACGGCGTTTTCCTGCTTCAACAGAATCCGATCCAGCATGTGCCTCGTCTTCCCTTCCCACGCGACCTCCTTCCTCCACATCTTAACCGTCCCATCCGCCGATCCTGTGAAGACAAAACACTGGAACCCAGCCACCACCGAATTCACTGCATCATCATGTGCCTGAATAGATTCCAAGCATTTAAAATCCGAAATTCGCCACACTTTCAAGGTTTTATCCCACGATCCCGAGTATAACAACCCGTGATCTTCGTCCAGACTCAGGCTCGAAATAGCGTCGTAGTGTTTGATTCTCAGCGTTTTTTTGTGCCTCCGGATGTTCACATAGTTCTTCGGATTCGTCGACTTTTTGACAAAGTCCGTGAAAGTGGGCAAGGTTCCAATGCGTTTATGATAGCCAGGGATTTTCTGCGAGCTCTTCCAGACTCTGATTTTCCCGTCCTGGTGGCCGGTGAAGATTTTCTCACCGGAGATAACAATGGCTTTCACTAATCCGCTGCTCGATTTGAATCCTCCATGGCTCCTGAGATTCTTCCACACTCTTATGTTTTTGCTATCGGTTCCTGTGTATAACAAATCCCCGGAAAGCGCCAGAGAATATATGTTGCCCTCCTCGCGGACGAGTGACTTGATGAGGCTGTTTTGGTGGTATCCGTCGATATCTCCGCCGCCGTGGGCATTATTATCGTTCATCGGCGACGACAGCAACCAGGGAGATTTGTTGTACGGCGAAGCCAACGGATTCCACGGAGACATCAAATAAGGAGAGCTGGCGGTGCTCGTGGAGGTGCTGTCAGCGTAGTTTAGCGGGCTTGAAGTTGAATCCTGCTCGCCGCTGTAGCTGCTGGAGCAAAACGACGTCGGTTCGGAGTTCAACAGAGCTCCGAATCTCGGACGATGAAAACCTGCAGGCTCAGCCACCATCGTCCTTCCCGAGCTAATTTTCATCCAAGAAAATAATTGAGACAAATTTCAAATGAGACAACAAAAATATCACAGAAAAATTTCAGGTTGTAATTATGTTGGTGAAGGATTTAAAAGACGAGGGTGGGGGGATGATTGGCGTATTTATAAGGAAAGGGGAAGGACACGTGGCGGTGGGAGACGGGAACAGCTGGACTCGGGAAACAGGGAGAGCCGGTAATGAGGGTAGCGAAAATGGTAACGAAAATTGTTTTAAACAAGGTAAGCTTCACACGCTATATGGAGGAGGAAGAGAGGGTTGGTTTATGGAGGCCAAGATTTTTGACCTTTGAATCTAAAATTAGAAGGGCTGTTAAGAAATGTTGACTTTTGCAAAGGGTCAAAAATGTGCTTTTCAGACGATGACACGTCGCCGTTTTATTACTCATATGATTCATGATTGTGGATAAAATGATAGATCGCGTAAGGTTACGGCTCTCTTTGCCTATTTTAGCATACAACGCTTACGTGTGCATTGTGTCACTAATTACATTGTCATGCAAAATACTGAAATAGGATTTACTAATTGGGGTCCCCAAACTAATAAAAATTGTATATATGCCTTTTTTTTATTAATATTGAAAAGAATATATTAAAACTAGACATATATAGCTAGAATAATACATCTTCTAAATTATTTTCACAGGAAATTCGGAATCCATATATAATAAAATTCCCTTACACAATCTGTGATGGTTTTGGCTGACTCAGCTATATATATTATGCACGACCTGTTTAAGGCTAGGAAAAGAAATTTGAATTTTTGTATCATGAAAAAACATGTTAAATAACTTGACAAAATTCAAAGTTTAAAACGAAAAGAAACCGGCGGGGCGGTAGTATCAACGCCATCCTGCCCAAGTAAAGTACATATAACGACGTACAATGCATGCATGCATTAAAAGTAAATGTGTGTGATATTTGACGATGATTAGGAGTAACATTTTCAACGGTAACGTATGAAACCAAAACCCAAAATCAAGCGGGGCATGTGCTGGTGCATCAGGGCAAACGATGAATTTGGAAATAAACAAGCGGGAGATCGAAGCGAGGGGCATTAAAAGAAAGTTCTCTAAGTTCCCAAAAAAAAGTGAAAGAAGATCGGTGAGATATTTATTTTGAGACTCCAATCCATATTATACACTCCACTTGTTCTTTATTTAGAGAAATTAAATAAGCTAAATAATTTATTTAATCACAACATATATTGTATATCATTTGATTATATATCAATTTATATGTTAGAGAAATTAATTTGGTGTTAAAATAAATGAATATAAATACTTTAATAATGTAATTTATTTAACTTCTTTAATCTTTATAAAAAAAGTAATTGAGTATTATATTAAGGACCTAAGGTGGTATGATGTTTTCTAGAAAGTGTTAATGGTCATGTTTTTATAAGATATGTCATTGTCTTAAAAATTACGAAATATTTTTTCATATATGCCTATATTTAATAATGATAGTGAGGGACTATAAATTACTCCTCTCATCCCTTAATATAAGCTTCAATTTTTTTTTTTTTATGAATTGGTTAGATTATTTTTATAACTACAATTTGGAGATATATATATATAACACACTTAATATTTTGTTTTCATTTTCTATCCTAGTTAATTATGTTTCTCTCGCATCTCTTTTTTTGTTCATTATCTCTCCCACTTACTCTTTCCATAAATAAAAGTGTTTTGGGAAAATAAGTTGTATTTTGTACATATTTATTGTATTTAACCTATTCGAATCATTTTTCGAATGAGCATAACTGAATACAATCCTATCAAGGCATTGTCAGGTTTTAATCAACGTTTAATTTGTGTGATTTAGTTATTTGAAGCTTATAAAAAAGATCAAATGGACTAATATGTAGTACTCCTCTAATCTTAAATGTACTTGGAACATAATTTGTAGTAAAGTTTGTATTAAAAAATAGGTCATATATTTAAAACTAGAATCAGTATTAGAGTTAGTGTAGTTGTTGGGGGAAAAAAGTTTAGAATTGAAGTTATATCACAAATCACTTGAATTAATAGCAAGATTAATGATTTTAATTGTTTTTATTAATACATGAAAATTAACTAAAAGTGACTTATAAACTAGTATTTAGAATAAAAATAATATATATCATGGCCGTAGGTAGAAAAATTTGAGCTTGATCACATGCATGCATGAAGCCAAAAAGGGGGGCGACAAGGGAGAAGACAAGTCATAAGGTTGGTTGAACCACAAATTAGATATAGGATATCAAAGGGATTGGAATCTTAATTAATATTTTGTCGTAGTTATTATAGGGTTTCATGCATTTCCTCTAATTCATATGATACCACATATATATGTCAACGCTCTCATCAATTGGCAACTACCTTCGTCTTTAGCTTTTCCCGTCCCCTTCACACTATCTTCCATCCTCTAATTGCCTTATCATCACACTCCTTATCTTTTTTGTTTGTTTGGATATGTGCTTTTCCCAATATACTACTCCATCTCGTCCTTAATTTAAAATTATTTGAGTAGTTAGTCTTAATTCTAAATATAAGATGCATATTTTATATTTGTCAATTTTTTTCTAGTTCATTTCTATTGATGATTCTTCAGTAATAATCAATAAAAAGAGAAAATAAGGGAATTAAAGAAGATGAGTAATGTGGTCATATTAGTTAATTCAATTAACTTCTTTTATCTAATCAAATTAGATAAATATGTATTAAATTTAGGATCATAGAGAGTACTAAGTATGGTACATTTTTACTACTCCAATACGTATTACAAGTCACGTTCTAAAAGAAATTGATGATTCTTCTTATTAGTCACCAAGTTGGATATTAAATTTTTTTTTTTTTAAAGGTTGTCCCGATTTAAAATTTCGTTACTTGTAATTTCTATTACTTTTTAGATGTACTCTAATTCATAGTTTATGCTTTCATTTTGCCCATAATCGGTACAACCTTTTAAAAAAAAAAATTAATATGATCCAAAGTTGTCCCGATTTAAAATTTCGTTACTCTAATTCATAGTTTATGCTTTCATTTCGTTACTTGTCCCGATTTATATATATGTACCACTTATTAATATATGTTTATGCTTTCATTTTCGTATGATCATGTTAGTTATATAAAGTGCACAAATTAAAGCAAGGAAGATATTTGCCCAAAAAAACATACAAGCCGATCACCTGTCCCTTGCCAGTTGGGGTGGCTGGTTTGTCTCTCCTAACGTATGAAACTAAAGCAGACAAATTCCATAGAAAATAGAAAGGTGTGCTATTTTTGTATGGGGTGGCATTTATTAGCCAACAGGGTTGTGACGCGTGTACGAGCGTAGGTATGACGGAATATGTCGTACGAAGTAACACGTGTCCAACCCACGGCTTACCAGCGTACGTAGTAGACATGCCCTAATACATACGAGTATTTTTTTTTTTTTGATAAGAAATACTACTATTTGTAAACTTAGAAAGAAAATCAGGTGCTGGAACTGAAATTGAACAATACTTCAAAGAATTTCAAGAACTTGGAGGTGTCCTGCTCAACGATCTTACTAGATGATCCAAATGAATGATACAGCTTTATAAAAAGTTTCTTCTAGCAGAGAAGCTAGAGTTTACGAGATCCATAATTAGCAGCATATTTTGAGTTTATAAACATGCCATAATATTTTAATTCACTAATCAAGACTCTATTCTATTGGGATTGTGTGATCAGAAGTATCTGCATGTTTGATTATTATTATTACAATTAATCAACTACCAACACAAAACTGTGTCTTTGATATCAAAAAGTTCATCGACTGCCAACGATTAGCTGCCTTGTTGTGATTCTATATTTCGCCTTGTTACGTTGATTCTATAATTCACTAATCAACATGTTCTTTTTGCTGCCATATTCGTTGCACTAATTTATTTTATTAGTACATAATATTTACTTTAACAACACGATTCGTGAGTCACCAAATTAAATCTCTGCATGGATAGTTATTAATTCGATGAATATTAAAAATTTAAAATGGTAGGTACGTGCGTGGCTTTCTATATAAAGGGGATACAACGTGTCTTTGTGGGAAAAGATCCAATATCGGGTTAGATTCTCCTTGCAAACCCTGTTCTTGTTCAGTCTATAATGATATAATTAATTTGTGGTGGCTACGTATTATATGTATTGACAATGTATTTTCAATTTTGTTTATTTCATATGGCCTCTTATTTTCTTCACTTTGTATACCTACTTCTTGACTTCTATATGCAAATCATCGTCATTCTAACTGCCTTAAGATTTGGGTTACCTCCTCACGCTTAGCTTGGATATGCCCTTTTTTATTTTGTATTGATGTCAATGCACGTATTCTAAATATTTGTTTGATATTTTCTTTCTTATAATATCATCAATACATATAATGTACACATTCATAATCAAATGATCATATAAAAAATATACAGCTCGATTTGATATGATCTCTTCCCACCCTTTAAAACACACACACACACAAACTCCCTCTCTCTATTTCTTATCATATATATGATGAACATATCATCTTTATTCAAATTTTATTAAGATATATAAACGAGTACGAAGATCAAAAAAAAAAAAAAAAAAAAACTCTACTCCCCCATCATACTTGTGTAAGCAACAGAAACTATGAATTGAATATCAAAGTTGAAGGAGGAGATTAAATAAATTAATTGATAAGGTCTAGTCTTAATGTTTCAGAATCATCAGACACGTTAACCTAATCACAAACATCTTTTTTTTTTTTTTATTGTAATGCCAGTATGTTATAAATGGCCTTCCCGATTGAGAAAGTAATCTTACGTGAACTAATAAAAAGGAAACAACACTGTTTTGAGAAAAGATACTTACATTATTATAATCGTTATCAGAGATAAATATGGTGATGAAAGCTACTGTCCCCGAGGCTGTCCCAGCTGATGTTGCGAAATTATATTAGATAATGTTGTGATGTAAATAAAAGCTGTACTAGTCCAGATTAATTTGAATGATTCAAATTTGACTTGCCTCAGCTTAATCAAGATTATATTTATTATTCTGATATTTTGATTAAAATATTAGTATGATTGAAAATATCCTAAATTCATTAAAGTGTTAGTTGTCTGGTTCTCTTCATTTTTGTTGTAGGTCACGAAATATAAACCTGCACAGACCATGGAAATTAATTCTGAAAGACTGAAACTGATTAATTAGTCGGTTTAATCGTCGAAATAATAATGAATATAAGAAACGAAAGACAATAAAATGTTGTATTGTAATTATTGTAGCCAGAAAACAGTTTTTCCTGACAATATATTTAGTTATTTACCTTTGATAAGTAGTTTTTTATCTCATGGGGAAAAAAGTATTTTTTTTTTTTAATCCTCCAATATAATAACGCGCGAGTTTCTGCGATATATGAGGTTAATTTTGCAGAATAGATCTAGAGTTTATCTCATAAATTGAGAAAGAATAATAGAGTGATGATGGTAAAGGCTTGTTGAATGATTGGAACATAATTGGTATTGTGAAGAAGGTGCAATTTATTGTCACTCGACAGCATTGTCATTTAAAATATAACCAAGTGTATATATTTCACATCATGCATATTGTTCAGGACAAAATATGATACCCTGGTATATTGTAAAAGTACTTCTAAAATGCTAATATAAATACATAAAAATCCAATAGTTGCCCCCCCCCCCCCCCAACACATTCTCACTGGGACTCGACCTCCACTAATCATCCATGCACGCAAATTAATCTCTTCTGAATTTTTTTTTTATATGAGAATTTTAGGAAAGGGGCTGGGCTTACCATAGCCCAAGGACAAGGCGCTTGGAGCCCAGTCCACAAGGGATACTAGCTAGAGAATACACATGCCTCCACCTCTACCAGCGTCATCACTACTTCCTAGACCCCTAGGATGCCTCCCTCAGCACCATGACCAAGACAGGGATTGAACCCCCTCCCTAAAAATGAGGAAGACCGACCTCCACATTAGTTGAACCAACGGAGGAGGGTATCTCTTCTGAAATATTTGATGGTATAATATATGGAAACGAAAAGCTTTGATTTTAATTTGTGTGATTGATTGAGTTCGGAATGGGCCTATGATGAAGCCCATTGTTATAGGAAAATAGACCTATCCATTTGAAACCCAACACTTTTAACTTGGAATCAAAGCCCACAAGAACGTCCTGAGATTGATAAATGGGTCGATGTCTTTAATCTATGAATTTATAACTCGTATTCAAAATGTATTACCAAAAGCTACAGCAAAAAAAAAAAAAGTATTAGCAACCCTTCGTCTTTGGGTTCAACTGGTAAACGAGTTGGGCACTCTACCAAAAGGAGATGGTTTGATCCTAGAGTTGGTCAAGGCGCTGGGGGAGGCATCTTAGCTCTTGGGTGCCTAGGTAAACGCCTGAAGGTAATAGACAACTCGCCTTGCTCAACATTGGTATCACATAGGAGGAAGGGAGATTTCTCCCTACCCTTGGATTGTGGGTGAACTCAATCCCTTTCCTAAAATTTATATATATAAAAAAAAAGTATTAGCAAAGGAACTTACTAGATCCTCTTACCTTAGATCTTAGGTCTATGCTTTTAAGCAATTGTATGGGATTTGATCCCCCTCTAATTATTATAATATATGAAGGTTGAATGCTTCTCTCTTTTACCAAAAAAAAAAAACTATAGTGGTCTAGGTAAACGCCTAGGTTCAAATAGCAAAGAAGTCAAACACTCTAATAAAAGGAAGGGAGTTCGATTCTAGAGTTGGTCAACAAGTATCCTAACTTTTGGGTGTATAGGTAAATGCCTGAGGTTAATAGACAATTTGTCCTATCTAACATTAATACTAACCTAAGAAGAAGAAAGATTTCACCTTATCCTTAGATTGTTGGTGAGTCCAACCTATTTCCTAATACACACACATACACACAAGAACTATAGTGGTCTTGGCCTATTTCATTGAAAAAGGAGAGTGAGAGGAAGCCTACAATAACCTTATAACCTAGTAGCATGTAAGTTTCCGTGTGCGTGGAAGGTCAAGGATTCAATTCTACTTATAATCTCAAGTCGTTAGTATCTGCCTTATTAGTTTAAAAAA
Source organism: Acacia confusa (assembly GCA_037074495.1). NCBI lineage: Eukaryota > Viridiplantae > Streptophyta > Magnoliopsida > Fabales > Fabaceae > Acacia > Acacia confusa. The sequence goes on along the minus strand of CM073502.1, from coordinate 35,117,374 downwards.
AGGAAAAAAAAAACAGAGCGAGGGGAAGATGCAAATCCTTTTGAATATTCCAAGTAATTAATGAACAACATGTCGATATCCTAAGATGGCTACACCCCAGAAAACTATTAACATGGGTGATTATAAAAAATGTAATGCCAGATCAGTGAAAGAGAATTAAGATCACCACGTGTTGATAATAACAAGCACGAACTCCCCCCGTGCGTTGCATGAATGCATCAATTTTATAACATAAAAACAAATCCTCTCCTTCCATTCATCCGAAATATTAAGAAATTGAAAAAAAAAAACACACACACAGAGAAATATAAAGAAAAGAATTGGATTTCAAGTCAACCAATGAAAAATAGTTATCTTACTACCTAAAAACACAACATGAACTACAACTACATCAATAGTTGTACTCTTATATGTTTAGTAATTTTTGCTACTATTATATGTTTAGCAACTTCTGCTATAGCTCAAAAGCAAGAAAAAAAAATCATCAAAATGCTAGTCATCATAATACATAAACATTCTTGGATATAGTTGTCATTAAGTACACAAGAAAGAAGTCCCCCGCGCGTGATGTGCTAGTGCAACAATTCACTAACATTAAAACACATCCTCACTTTCCACTTATCCAAATAATTTAAAAATTGAATAAAACATAAAGGAACAAAAAAGGAAAGAATTGGATTTCAAATCCACCAACACAAAATAAAAGTTGTCTCATTATCCAAAAACACAACATGAACCATAATCACATCATTATTTATACTCTTATATATTTAACAACTTCTGCTATAGCCCAAAAGTAAAAAAAAAAAAATACTAGTCATCTTAGCAACTTTAAATCTACCAACACAAAATAAAAGTTGTCTCATTATTCAAAAACACAACATGAACCACAATCACGTCAGTATTTATACTCTTATATGTTTAGCAAACTCTGCTATAGCTCAAAAGAGAAAAAAAAAAATGCTAGTCATCTTAGTAATTTGATTGCAACAAATAAGGTGCCTCCAATGGCAATAAGATCATCAATGACTAAGGCTCGATCTCCGGGCTCTACGGCCCCCACATGCATCTCCACTTCGTGAGTTCCATACTCCAAAGAGTTCTTTTATGAGATAACCTCCTCTGAAAGAGAATCAAAACACAATCATTAAAGCTCTTATTCGTTGCATGACACTTAGGTGCTTTATTAAGTATATGGAAGATAGCACATGAATTCCCCCATAACTTAGAATACTGTAGACAACATATATTCAAATAGTTATAGCCATAAATAACAATTAACCAACATGGAGGTCACAAAAAATGGTGGTGGTGAAATGATGCTGAATACTCTAATTTTTTTCATTATAGATTTAACACAAAAAAAAGGGGTACTTTAAAATAGAATAATATCAAAAGAAGATCTTTGCAAGACTCAGTCCCATTAGCTTTTGCTTTACATATCAGCTGACAGTAAAATAGGATGTTAGAATAAGATAAGCTAATGCTAAATGGGCGACAAATGCATACCTCATACATTTCAATTGTCTCTTGCTTCTACATATCTACCCACCACTTTATGAATTCCTCTGTTTTTTTAATCAAATCCTCTGTAATTAATGTAAAGAACCTGTTTTTGTCAACATGAGCTTACAACATGTAATTAATGTAAGGAACCTATCCACAAGCATAATAAGCTACTTCAGCTCCATCACGCAATCCACCTTCCTAAAAGACTAACTTATTCAACTGCTAGTGCCTTGGAATTAACATAACAGATGAACAAATTATCAATAAAAGATAGATATTTTAAACAATAATATCTTGGAGAAGGCAAGGGGCTAAGATAATGACTGAAAATTGTGAGGACCTAAAAAAACTAAAAAACTAATTTTTGTGAGGGCAGTCAGGAGGCTTCACACGCCTAAAAATTGTGAGGGCAGGATTCAATTATTAAAAAATTATTAAATTTTACAATGAAACCTTTGTAAATAATATACTCACCCCTCCATTGGATTGGAAAGTGCTATTGTAGCAGCTGCCTCTATGACCCAAGAACTTCAAAAATCAGCTCTCCTGAAAATTTCCCCAAATAAAACAAATAAAAAAGCACACAAACACACACTCACTCAACATTCTAAATTAAATGGCTTGGAGAAGGCAAGGGGCTAAGATAATGACTAAACCTCTTTCTCCTCAAATGCCACTAAGGACACCTTCAATTAACATCACAATCTCTTTTACTCAATTGTTCTTGCTAACAACCCAGACTCATGTTTGCATATAAACACCATAAAAATCAACACTGAAGCATTAATGCTCATATCATCGGAAGAGCATTCTAAGTGAGGTGAAAAAAAAAACAAAATAAAGCAAAGATTAAGAACCTCGTCGATTTGAAGAACATAAGAACGTAAATGAAGAATTGCTCGAGCTCGGGGGAAAAAAAGACTGAAGAGGACAGAGTAACGGACCACCAAAGCATGAAGCGGTATGAAAGATGATATTCAGAAAGCAGGGATCACCTAAATTTCGATCGTCCTCATCAGAAAATATTGATGAAAAAGGAATCGAGAGAGTAGAATGGAACCTGCTGTTATTGTTGCAATTTTGAATATCGGACTTCAGACTAAGTATATTGATGTTGATGATGCCAAACATGTAAATAAATAAGAGAGAACATGTTAACAACATTTGAAAATAACTTTTTGACGAACTACATTATTAAAAACCCAAGAAAAGTCTCTGACATGGATAAAAATGAGATGTTCTTTTTTTGATTAGACGGGATAAAGATGAGACAGGGTAGATCAGTTGGACTAAAAGCCAAACATTTCAAAAGAGTCATCCACATCATTAACTTTTTCACATGCAATTACAAAAATATTCTAACTTTTGGATGTATAGGTAAATATCTGAGGTTAATAAACAATTCACCCTATCTAACATTAATATTAATTTAAGAAGAATAAAATTTTCACTTTATCCTTGGTGAGTCCAAGCTATTTCCTAATACACATACACACAAAAACTATAGTGCTCTTGGCCTATTTCATTGAAAAAGGAGAGTGAGAGGAAGCCTACAATAACCTTATAACCTAGGAGTATGTAAGTTTCCGTGTGCGTGAAAAGTCAAGGATTCAATTCTACTTATAATCTCAAACCGTTAGTATCTGCGTTATTAGTTTAAAAATATGAGAAAAAAATAAAACGGAGCGAGGGGAAGATGCAAATCCTTTTGAATATTCCGAGTAATTAATGAACAACATGTCGATATCCTAAGGCGGCTACACCCTAGAAAACTATTAACATGGGTGATTATAAAAAATGTAATGCCAGATCAGTTAAAGAGAATTAAGATCACCGCGTTTTGATGATGATAATAATAATAAAAGGCAATGGCTGCTGATCAATCAACAACAGTTACAATAAGAATAAGCTTCATACCGACTACATAAAGTTAAACAAATGTACACAATATAATAATTTATGAAAAAGGGAAAGTTAAAGCGAAATTTATTACTTAATTTTAAAATAATAATCCTCCGGTTATAAATATGGAGCCTGATTTCTTGCATAAGTTGCATTATAAATGACATCATATATTTAGAATAAGAAAAAGCATAAATTAAAGAAGATGCGCCAATATTTATGATAGCCACTCAATTTCAAAAATCGATTATTAACTCGAAATTCAGGTCACACAACTATGATACATGTGTTGCGGAATCCTGATTAGCTGGTTCATTCATGACATGAAGGTTCATATGTTTTTCTCTTTAAAAAAATAAAACCGATATATTCAATTTTAACCTGCATTAATATTTGACTTAAATGAATTAATTAAATGAATGAATAAGTGGTGCCGATATTAAAAAATAACGTTAGATTAACCCTTTATTCCTTTTTCTGACAACATTCACGTGTTACAGATTGCTCTGGTGACTTGTCTGTCATATCATCACCATATAGATAGATTCCAGAAGGCAAATATTTTATTGTTTTAATTAGGGGATAGAGACATACAAAAATCACCAAAATGTGAAGTTTTAAAAATAATAGTCTCATCTGGTCAAATAATAATAATAATAGGCTCACGAAATGGCATGATTCTTTTTTGTTATGAATATATTTATTATGTGGATGTCCATTAACCCAGAAGAAACTTCCTCCTACTACAAGCCAACAAGAAGTTTCATTTCTAAGTTAACAAGAAGTTTCCTTAGCTTCATCTACAAGTCAAGAGGAAGCTTCCTCTTTCGGCATTTCTAAGGAAGCTTCCTACTTTCGGCTTCTCTAAGGAAGCTTCCTCCTTTTGGTTTTTCTTACTCTTAGCTTCATCTTCAAGCTTCCTGAAAGCTTATAAATAGAGGTCTTGTGTAAACATTGAGATTAAACTTGAATGAGAATTCATTTCATTTCTCTAGATTTTCTTTAGTTTTATAGCTTATTTTCTTCAGTTTTATAACACGTTATCAGCACGAAGGTTCTTATAACCAGCTGAGCTGCGTGTTTTTAATTCCTGTATCTTCCCTCTAGCCCTGTTTCAATGAGCTCGCCACCAGCCAAGCTAAGACCACCTACCTCACCCACAAGAGCTCCAGAACTTAGTAAAGGTGCATTCTCTCCTGGACCTACGTCTACGAACGATCAGGTGGAGCAGCTTGTGCAGAATAGCTGTATTTGAGCAACAACAATTATTCAGAAAAGGAAGGGATCCGTGGGCAAAAATTTCCAGATATGCTCTCTCCCACTTAATTTTATATTGTTTATCTTTATTTAATTATAAAATTATATCATCATCAATTGTGAATTATGAAGCATGGAAGATGATGGGAGAGTTGTTAAAAATTAAATATATGAGCTATGTGATTGCTAGTTTTGTATGTGCTGTCATGGGTGAGTTTTGCATGATTTTGGACGAAAATAATTGATTCAAGAGAAGAAAAAGTTTGAATGGGGAAGAAAAGTTTGAATGGGGCCGTATGTTTTGCATAATTAAATTAATCACATATAGAAATTCTTATTTTGTGGGTCCTATGTGCATTTTGCTTGATTAAATTAATTAAATGGAGGAAGGACATAGTGTATTACAGGGATATTATTTGCTCTCCTTCTTCAATTATTGGCAAATAATTTTGCTACAAAATGACAGATTTTCAAAACCTATTTTTATGACTCATGAGAATTATTTATAGACAAAGGAGGTCCATCTTCCACTTCCACTATTTTATTCATTGTGTGTTTTTCTTAATTCACACATACACTTTCTTTAATTCATATTATGGATAAATCGTATCTGGTACTCAATATTGGCACCCGTGGTTTTTCTTTGAATTATTGATTATTGAATATTTTTCCAAAACAAAAGGATAAAGTCCACTTCTTTTAGTGGCTCAGTCTAATTATTTTAGTAGGATACTGGTAAAAACATAGAATTGTCACATGGTTTAAACATAGAATAAAACCTTGATATTTTATGCATAGGTATGTTTTTCTATTTTCATTCATATTATACAAATTTGCTAGAATAAAATTTGTATTTTTATATGATTGTTTATGTGTTATTATTATTGTGTTTTATGTGATTATCATGATGAGGAGACATGAATTAGCCTGAGACCATAAGAAAGCATAAATTGGCTAGAAGCCAAGAAATAAGTTAGTCTGAAGCTAAGAAAGTTGGCCCGAAGCCAAAGAGATAAATTATGAAACAAGGTTTGATTCATAAATTTTGTATGCCATCAGTTGTATAAAGGTCTCAAAATTGTATATTTAGCATTAAATACTCCCTTAAATTATGAGACAAGGGATTGTATAATCATTGTTGATTGTAAATAAATATATCCAATTTGCTCTTGTAGTAGCAATATTGTGATTAAGTCAAGAAATATTGTGGATTAATTTCTTGCCATGATCAAATAGATCAGTGAGTTATGGATCATGAATTTTATCTAACTTCATTCCTAGAAGTGAATGATGTGATTATAGTTATTTTACTAATTTTGTGTTTAGATGATTATAACAATTTTTTTTTATGAATACGAGAGAGGAATATTCATAAACAAAATAATTAACCAAAAGACAATATTATTTCAACAAAGTTTAATAGTAAGTGGCTCAACATCATTACAAACCTTAATTATCTTATTCTGAAGATATTTAATGTCTTCTTCTTTTGCTTCTCTTGAGATGGGATCCAGATGAGGCAAAGCTCTTCGTAATATCGAGATTTGCATCATAAGTTTCTTAAGCTTTTTGTGTGGCCACTCAGTTAACCCTCCTTTTTGATAGATCTTTTGTATGGTGTGAGTAGACATATTTAATTGTTTACTCGCATCATCGAGGGTTAAGTGAAAATAATCACTTAAATCATGGAGCGTAATTCTCTTTATCCTTTCCCGTTGCTCCATTGTTAATCTATATAATTTACCCTGATTAAGGGATGAAATATCATATGGAATATTAACCGTGGGTTGTTTTCCTTTATCTAATGGATTTTCGATGTTGGTTTGAAATGAACTCCCGCGGGGTTCATTTGGATTTTCCGTCCATTTCGAACCAACACAAAGGATCTCATAAAAGGCTAATACAGGATCACGCATCAAGTTATATCCTGATGCTTGTAAATCTATACAATACTGTGTCAGAAAATGTTTGATTTCTCTAAAATTTTTATTACTAAAATCAAACATTGGAAGCCTGTCAGTATTGTAAGATTTATCCTGTACATTTTCAAATAAAACAGCGTGGGAAATCATACCTGTTCTCCTTCCATGAACTTCAAGTTTATGACACTGAAGTCCGTTGGTATGTATGATCTCTCGTAAAACATCACAACAACTACATTCCAATAAGGAAGTAGTTGCTAACTGGCTGGTAGTCACTAGCTGACTGGTTGTAGCTGGTTGGCTGGTTATTGTTGGTTCGATGGTTAAAGCTGGATTGCTGATTACTGTTGGTTGACTAATAATTGCTGGTAGGCTGATGGTAGTTTGCTGGCTAGTGAATGCCGGTTGACTTACTGCCGTCACTATTGGCTGAACTGGATTGGTAGACTCTATCAGTTCTGCCATAGTTCTACACTTTTTAACAAGCCTTCTTGATGAACCTATTTCAGTTGTACCTTCAATCCTTATAGATTGAGGAAGAACACTTGTTCTTGAGGGAGAAGTAGGTACATTTGAAGCAAAAAGAGGAATAGTAGAAGGAGGAATAAACATCTCAAAAGGATTAGGAGATAACAAAGAAGTAAATGACATGTTGGGTTGATCATCATACAACAAAGCATCAAGTAATGCTGTTTCAGATGTATCAGAAACTGGGATAAAATTGCTAGGTCCTGCCATGGCAATAGAATTTAGAGAAATATGTGAATATCTGGTAATTGATATTATCATATGCTTGTGTGTTTGTGAGGCATGTTCGTTTGCCTTCTTCTATTTATAGCCGAATTAAATCCTGTTGAATCTCTGCAGAAATGCGCAGTCTTGTTGAATCTCTACAGATCTGCTCCCTATAAAGCACGAGGTTGGAGTCTTTTTGACTTTATATGCATACGACAATCTGATTTGTTGCGCCTGTGATCCCACAATAATGCATATTGCGCCTGTGATTTCACAGTGATGCATCTGTGATTCAACAGTATTGCGCTCGTGAATATTTTTATAGGATCGATGATTTTGATGTTTTAAATGATTTTATATATTTGATTATCGTTCCTGGAAAATGGAAATTTTGTTATTAGAAGTAACAAAATAATGCATTTGTGAAATTTTGATGATATCTGTAGAAATAGATATCATATATGGAATATTGAATGAAAATTCCATAATTAATTTTTACGGATTCACACTTGAGGGGGAGAATGATATATATCAAGTGTGAATGTTTGTGTATTGATTCTCCGTGAATATTTCTAGTTTTCCCAGAAATTGATATTAGATTTGATAAATCGCATGGAAAGTTCGCATGACTTGTTTGATCATCTGAGTCATATGGCTGCTTGTTCTCAAATAGATATGATTATGAAAATATTATTTATTGGAAATGGATCTCTGGAAATATATCAATTTGAATGATATGAGAATACATGTGATATTATAAATCTGCAAAGTTTGCAGTGTTGTTTGCAACCAGAAGTTTGCAAGATATTATGCGCGCAATTTCCAGATTTAATGATCCAGAAATCATATATGAGTAAATCAATGTTTATGAGAACATTGTTTATATGTGTAGATTTGTAGCGATTATTTAAGCCAACAATATTCTCCCCATAAAATTGGCTTTTGGTCAGGAGCTAGATTAATTCCATCTTTAAAGTTTCGAATGTGCAATGATTATTTATAATGCACACAGATGGATACATACTGCATGATTAGATGAGGGGGAGAAAAATAAGCAGATTGGGTAAAATAAATAAAGTGGAATGAATTATCATTGGCTCATATTGATCCTCGTATAAAGAAATGTGCACTAAGGGTTCAAAATGATAATTCAGTTACAGAGTTTAGTTAATCAAATGTCAGAAGCATTTACTGACCTAAAGAAAGTGACAAAGTCACATGTCCCAACTGCAAATGCTCCTATATAAATTTTTATAAAGCACGCCTGAAGCGTTACAGGTCCATTAGTTTTAAAGATAAAAAACCTCAAATGAGAAAAGCAGCTACAGGAATATAGATGATCAAGTATAAGATAATTAAGAAAAGCTCCAGAAGAGCCATCTCCTGAAGAGATGAAGAAAAGCTCCAGAAGAGCTATCTCCTAAAGAGATGTTATCTCCATAAGAGATGTTATTTCCAGAATTAAATATTATGGTCCTAGAAGAGACCCAGATACCTAATATATGTGAATAGAAAGAAATCTCAATAAATGAAATTCGATGGGACCGAAAATGACGTCAACGTTAATGATGTTTATGTTTATATGATAGCATATGTAGTAATAAATGATAATGAGGATCATGAGCCACAATATATTAGTGTGTGCCAGAAGCATATGTCTTTGAAGGACGTAAGGCGCCAGAAACATATGTCCCTGAAGGATAAAATATGCCAGAAGCATAAGTCTCTGAAGGACTCAAGATGCTAGAAGCATTAAATTTTTGAGAATAATGATAAGTTCATATATTGCCAGAAGCAATTAGAGTGTGCATCTTAATGAATATTTATTAAAATTCTATGTGCACATGTATATTTATGAAAAGATTATTGTGATTTTATTTGAAAGATTTAGATCTTGCAGGTATACAATGAACAATTAGACTGGGCGGTACAAAATCAGATTGGATGTTTCTATATATGTTCCATAGCAAACAATAATTGATGACAAAAAAGATGATATGCTCAGAAGGACATTGAAAATAATGTAATCATCAAGGGGAGCAAATCTAATGTAATCAAGAGAGGGAGACGATACACGCTGTACTCTTTTTTCCTTATCTAGGTTTTGTCCCACTGGGTTTTCCTAGAAAGGTTTTTAATGAGGCAGCATTTAATAGTGTATCAATGAATGATGTACTCTTTTCTTTGGCTAGATTTTTATCCCACTGGGTTTTTCCTAGTTAAAGTTTTTAATGAGGTACATTCATAATGAACATCCAAGGGGGAGTGTTATGAATATATTTATTATGTGGATGTCCATTAACCCAGAAGAAACTTCCTCCTACTACAAGCTAACAAGAAGTTTCATTTCTAAGTTAACAAGAAGTTTCCTTAGCTTTATCTACAAGTCAAGAGGAAGCTTCCTCTTTCGGCATCTCTAAGGAAGCTTCTTACTTTCGGCTTCTCTAAGGAAGCTTTCTCCTTTTGGTTTTTCTTACTCTTAGCTTCATCTTCAAGCTTTCTGAAAGTTTATAAATAGAGGTCTTGTGTAAACATTGAGATTACACTTGAATGAGAATTCATTTCATTTCTCTAGATTTTCTTCAGTTTTATAACATGTTTTCTTCAGTTTTATAACACTTTTAAAGTTTTAAGGGACTTCTTTCAAATTGATTTTTGATATTTCTATTTGTTTTTTTTTAAGAAAAAATTCCCTTCGTACTACCAAAGTGACAATCGGTGGACTGAACTCCAGCGGCGCATGACAAGAGAATTATTGCAAAAATGACGCTCCCTCCATTTCTTGTTTAATATAAGATCCAGTTAATTTATTAGAAAAATTAAATATTAAAAAATATAAATAATTTATTTAATTATAATATATGTCACAAGTGTTTAATTAGATTTTATTAATTATTTTATAAGCCAGAAAAATTAATTACAAAAAGAATAAATATAAAAGCATTAAAGTAATCTATTTAATTTCTCCAAAAAAATCAGTTGGGTCATCTTATATAAATGACAAGAGGTAACTCTTTATAGTATAAATGAATAGTGCCAAAAGGATAAATTTTAGATAAAATTGATTTAGGTCCCGGATAAAAAATATATATAACAAAATTTTCTTTTCAAATCTTAAAATTACATTTAAATTTTGTAAGAATTTTTTACAATAAATTCAAATTCCGCTGATAGGTTTATGGGCGTTCACTGACAAGTCTGGAATTGAGCTTTATTGTAAAAAAGTCTTATAAGACTTATATGTAATTTTAAGATTTTAAAGAATCATTTTATCGTTTTTTTGTTTTACTTGGAACCTAAATGCAATTTTTCTAAATTTGATCCAAGGCTTAACTTTAATTCTCTCTTCAATCCGATTGGTAGTTTCAACTTTCACTGAGGACCGTCCGTCTTGCCTTTATAATAAAAGTAATACAATGATTATGATCATGCTGATCCATATCTATTCGGATATTTTTTATTATAGAAATCCCACCACCAAATGCATTATAATTAATATGCGACAAACAGAATAGTTCCATAATCACCTGAGTTATTCCACGGAAACAATAATATTTTTTAAAAAAGAAACAAAATTTGTCGCTAGCTTAATCGCGACTGAATGAATACATATACTCCTACTCCTTTCCTCCTTAATATATAATTTATGTGGGGAGTTATTTTAAATTTTAAATGTAAATCATATATTTTTATTTATTAATTTATTTTTTTTATTTTTTTATATGTTTCTTCAATAATGATCAACAAGAGAAGAAATAAGGGAATTGGAAAAGATAATTAGGATGTTTTAATTAGAAAATACATGCCATATCAACTAATCAAACTAATTTTCTAAATTTAATCAAAACATACAAATATGTATGATATTAAAAATAGCGGGGAGTAGTATAATCTCTATGATTTTGTGTGTTCAATATAAATAAGGGGGAACAAAATCTCATAATCCACATGTGTACGTCTCCAATACATTTTAATTTTTTGTATCAATGCATTATAAATTAACCAAGAGCATTTTAATTAACTGATCAAAATGTCAAGATGGAACCTTTTTATGGCTCATCCGCCCCTGCCGCTGTGTGTGGTAATTATTGTTAATTTCAAGCAATATGTGGAATTTGAACTAAAGGTTCTGAATTTATAAATACACACACATATTATCATTTTATTATTTTTTATTTCTTTAATCCTAAATATAAGACATAGTTTATGATATAAATCATTTTATAAATTATATTCTATATTTATGACAGGAGGATTAGCTACGTCGTAGAAGGAATTAAAAAAAGCAGATAATCATGTCAATAGTTACCACGACACGAAGTCAATAGAATATTTGAAGAAAAGTCGTAACAAGATAATGATATCTATGCCCATCACGAATTGAAGCTAATAGACGCGTAAGATATGATTAATGCCTTCAAATTTCATTCTCTCGATCTCTTCATTCAACAAAAAACAATTCTTACTTTTATAAAACTGAAGGAATTCTAGAGAGAAGTCAGAGAAAATTCTAGAGAGATGAAATGATTCTCATTCAAGTATCATTGAAATGTTTGCATAAGGTCTCTATTTATAGACCTTCAAGGGTTACTATGCAATAAACATCCACACAATAAATATATTCATAACACTCCCCCTTGGATGTTTATTGTGAATATGCCTCGTTAAAAACTTTAACTAGGAAAAACCCAATGGGATAAAAACCTAGCCAAAGAAAAGAGTACATCATTCATTGATATACTTTCTAGTGCTGCCTCATTAAAAACCTTTCTAGGAAAACCCAGTGGGACAAAATCTAGATAAGGGAAAAAGAGTACAGCGTGTATCGTCTCCCCTTCTTAATTACATTAGACTTGCTCCCCCTGATGACTATATTGCTTCTATGTCATTCTGAGCATATCATCCTTTTTATCATCGAGTATTCTGTTAGAAACGCTCAATCTGTTTGTTCATTGAATACCTACAAGATCTAAATCTTTCAAGTAAAATCATAATAAAATACATTTAAATCTTTTCATATATGTGCATATAAAACTTTTAATAAATATTTATTCATATAATGATACTATATGCACTATAATTGCTTCATGCAATATATGAATTTTTTTAATTGATTATTCTCGATAATTTTGATGCTCATAGCATCTTAAGTCCTTCTGGGACATATGTGTTTCTGGCGCCTTACGTCCTTTAAGGACATGTGCTTCTAGCACATACTAATATATTGTGGTTCATGATCCTCATTATTATTCATTACAGCATATGCTATCACATAAGCATAAATAACATCAACGTTGATTTTATTTTTCTGGTCCCATCGGATTTCATTCATAATATATTGAGATCACATTATATTCATATATTTCAGATACCTGGGTCTCTTCTAGGACCACAATATTTTCTTCTGGAGATATCTCTACTGGATATAACATCTCTTCAAGAGATGGCTCTTCTTGAGCTTTTCTTAATTATCCTCGAATTGATCATCTATATTTTTATAGCTCCTTTCCTCATTCGAGGATTTTTATCTATAAAACCGATGGACCTGTAACGCTTCAGGCGTGCTTTATAACAATTTATATAGGAGCATTTGCAGTTGGGACATGTGACTTTGTCACTTTCTTAAGGTCAGTAAATGCTTCTGGCATTCGATTATCTAAATTCAACAAATGAATTATCTTTTGAACTTTTAGTGCATATTTCTTTGTACGAGGATCAAAATAAACCAATGATAATTCATTCCACTTTATCTCTTTACCCAATCTGCTTATTTTTCTCCCCTTCATCAAATCAAGTAGTGTATATCCATCTATGCGCATTGTAGTGGATTAATAATCATTGCACATTCAAAACTTTTAAGATGGATTTTATCTGACTTCTGACCAAAAGCCAATATTACGGGGAGAATTTTGTTGGCTTATATAATTGTTGTAAATATATATAAACAATGTTCTCATAATCATTGATCAACTCATATATGATTTCTGGATCATTCAATCTGGAAAATTGCGCACATAATATATTGCAAATTTCTAGTTGCAAACATCAATGCAAACTTTGCAGACTTATAATCTCACATCTAATCTTTCAATTTGATATATTTCCAGAGATCCATTTCCAATAATTATTTCTATTTGAGAACAAGCAGCACATAATATATGACTCGGATGATCAAACAAGTCATGCCAACTTTCCATATGATTTATCATCCATATGATTTATCATCAAATCTAATATTCATTTTGGGGAAATCAACACAAAAACATTTACAAAGAATTATTACATAAATATCACAAAGAATTATCACATAAATATTCACAAAGAATTATCACATAAATATCACAAAGACTTATTACATAAATATTCACACTTGATATATATCATTCTCCCCCTCAAGTGTGAGACCTTAAAAATTAATTCATGGAATTTCCATACAATATTCCATAATAATAGCATATATTATATCTATTTCATTAAAATTCCACAGATTTCTTAATGCATTATCAATGCATAATTTTGTTACTTCTGGTAACAAAATTTCCATTTTCCAGAATCAACAAACAAATATATATTAAATACAAAATCATCAGGTGTATAATTGCAGATTCACGAACGCAATACTGTGTAATCACAGGCGCATCACTGTGGAATCACAGGCGTAACATGTATCACTGTGGGATCACAGGCGCAACAACTCAGATTGTCGTATGCATATAAAGTCAAAAAGACACCAGACTCGTGCTTTATAGGGAGCAGATCTGCAAAGATTTAATAGGATTGAATTCGACTATAAATAGAAGAAGGCAAACGAACATGCCTCACAAACACACAAGCATATGATAATATCAATTACCAGATATTCACATATTTCTCTAAATTCTATTGCCATGGCAGGACCTAGCAATTTTATCCCAGTTTCTGATACATCTGAAACAGCATTACTTGATGCTTTGTTGTATGATGATCAACCCAACATGTCATTTACTTCTTTGTTATCTCCTAATCCTTTTGAGATGTTTATTCCTCCTTCTACTATTCCTCTTTTTGCTTCAAATGTACCTACTTCTCCCTCAAGAACAAGTGTTCTTCCTCAATCTATAAGGATTGAAGGTACAACTGAAATAGGTTCATCAAGAAGGCCTGTTAAAAGGTGTAGAACTATGGCCGAATTGATGGAGTCTACCAGTCAAGTTCAACCAATAGTCACAACAATCAATGAGCCAGCACTCACAAGCCAGCAAACAACCACCAGCCAGCCATCAACAACCATCCAGCCAGCAACAATCATCCAGCCAACAACTACAAGCCAATTAGCAACTACTAGCTTATTGGAATGTAGTTGCTGTCATGTTTTACGGGAAATTATACATACCAACGGACTTCAATATCATAAACTTGAAGTTCACGGAAGGAAGATAGGTATGATTTCCCATGCTGTTTTATTTGAAAATGTACAGGATAAATCTTACAATACTGACAGGCTTCCAATGTTTGATTTTAGTAATAAAAATTTTAGAGAAATCAAACATTTTCTGACACAGTATTGTATAGATTTACAAGCATCAGGATATAACTTGATGCGTGATCCTGTATTGGACTATCATGAGGTCCTTTGTGTTGGTTCGGAATGGGCTAAAAACCCAAATGAACTACCGCGGAGTTCATTTCAAACCAACATTGAAAATCCATTAGATAAAGGAAAACAGCCCGCGGTTAATATTCCATATGATATATCATCCCTTAATCAGAGTGAATTATATAGATTAACAATGGAGCAACGGGAAAGAATAAAGAAAACAACGCACCATGATTTAAGTGATTGTTTTCACTTAACCCTAGATGATGCGAGTAAACAATTAAATATGTCTACTCACACCATACAAAAGATCTATCAAAAAGGAGGGTTAACTGAGTGGCCACACAAAAAGCTTAAGAAACTTATGATGCAAATCTCGATATTACGAAGAGTTTTGCCTCATCTGGATCCCATCTCAAGAGAAGCAAAAGAAGAAGACATTAAATATCTTCAAAATGAGATGATTAAAGTTTGTAATGGAGTTGAGCTACTCGCTATTAAACTTTGTTGAAATAATATTGCCTTTTGTTTAATTGTTTTATTTATAAATATTCTTTTTCTTGTATTTACAAAAATTGTTATAAACATAGAAAATACAAAATAATAGTAAAACAATCATAATCACAATTTTATTAATTACTTCATTCACTTCTAAGAATGAAGTTGGATATAAATTCATGATCCATAATTCACTGATTTGTTTGATCATGACAAGAAATTAATCCACAATATTTCTTGACTTTATCACAATATTGTTACTACAATAACAAATTGGATATATTTATTTATAATATCAATCATGATCATACAATCCCTTGTCTCATAATTTGAGGGAGTATTTAATGCCAAATATACATTTTTGAGGCCTTTATACAACTGATGGCATACAAAAATCATGGATCAAGTCTTGTTTCATAATTTGTCTCTTGGCTTCAGGCTAACTTGCCTCTTGGTTTTAGGCTAACTTGCCTCATAGTCTCAAGCCAATTTATGCCTCATGTTTCTTTGGCCAATTTATGCCTCATATATCTCAGGCCAATTTATGCCTCATATTTTCATAGCGTCTTGATCTTATGATACATATGGTCTTTAACAATTTTTCGTCAGGATAAATATAAATATTAGCACTAAAAATAAAACAATTAAAGGAAAGATTAAATCTAGAGATTTAATTAGAGCGTACCTGAATTAGAGTGTCCTGTATTGCTTTCTTCGGTTTGACAAATAATAATAATAACAATAATAATAATAATAATAATAAAAGTAAATAAGTAAAAGATTAAAATAAAAAATAAATCTAGATTTCTAATATGGAGTCAAATTAATAACAATAATAATAAAGATAGAGTTGAAAAATATACTCACCTTGGATTGTCTTACTTCTTGTCCCCTTTTATAAAAATTAAAAATAATAATAATAATAATATATATATTTTTTAAACTGTCGGCCCGGAAACATTAGTTATTTTTATTTTTATTTTTATATTTTAATTAATATTAATACGGCATCTGCACTATTTCCACTTCCACCTGCTTGTCCAATCGTGTTTGCAATTCATAATCTCATCATATATATATTATTTTATATTAACATATAGATATGCAATCAAAAATGCAATCGGACCCAAGATGCAATCATTTAGTTCTTCCCTTTTTTTAATTTAAATCAAGTAATGAAACACATGGGCTAATCTAGTATTATCACGAGCTAGCTTTAGGCATTTAACATATATTATAATATATATGATTTCTAGTGTACAAATTAAGCTTGGATAATGTCAAATAATCAAGGGCAGAGGAGGAAGAGAAGGGTACAGTAAGAGCGATTAAAACGGGCAGAGAGGAAGAGAAGGGTACAGTAAGAGCGATTAAAACAAAATAATAATTTTTTTTTAGTACTATTCTACCGACAATTTGTTTTTTTTTTGTTTTTTTTATATTATAAATTAATTTGTACACTAGAGGTGGACCAAAACAGCACATATATATAACATGATATAATTGCGTACGTTTTTTTTTCCTCTTCTTTTAAATATAATAATTTAATAAAAACATATAAGGCCCACGAGAAATTTTTTTTTTTCAACATACCTGTGATCCCCGTGACTCATATCCTTGTCTTTATTCTTTCTTTTTCTTTTCCCTTTTTCTTCTCTCTCCTGTCGGCAAGCAATGATCATTGAGTTTGGCCAAATAGGTTATTCAGGGGAGGGGGTCAGGGGAAGGGGACTTCACTGCTGGGATCAATGGGGTTGAGAATGAGATCATGAATTTGGGTATTGATTATGATGCTGAAGAAGGAGAAATGAATTATGATGGAAATGATCGATTGAGAGAAGATACAAACAATGGTTATGTGTATGAAGAAGTAGAACTGACTGGCTCCAGCTTAAAGAAGAAGAAAAAGGTGGTGAAGGGGCTTGAAAAACCAACTTGGTCAATTGAGAGAAATGGAGGCTCACAGTTGCACAACACTGGACGGCTGGGCACGATTAAGAAGCAATCGTGCTGATAACGTTTTATAAAACTGAAGGAATTTTAGAGAGAAGTCAGAGAAAATTATAGAGAGATGAAATGATTCTCATTCAAGTATCATTGAAATGTTTGCATAAAGTCTCTATTTATAGACCTTCAAGGGTTACTATGCAATAAACATCCACACAATAAATATATTTATAACACCTGCATCTTTTTAACGTTTATTTTTTATCTTTTCATTTTACTTGTTCCAATTTTTTTTTGGTTGCAAATTATATTTTTTTATTTTTATAATATTAATATTTATTTTTTTTATGTTTATAAAAAAGAAATATTTACTAATCATTATTAGTTCTTGTATTACGTATGCATTTTTCCTGTGTAACCAAGTTCTTCTACCTCCGCAGCTGTGTCCCCATGGGCTGTACAACTTATCCCGGAGCACTATTTATCAGAACTACGTACCCCAATCCCCAGGAATTTTATTTACAGGGGTGAAAAAAAATATATTACATTATAAATAAAAAAACTTGAAATACGATAAAGATCTAAAATACAAAAAATTGAAAGAAATCTAATACAGAAATTAAAATTACTTTACTTGACTCTTACTCTATGTGTTTTCATATTGAGCCATCATCTATATTTTCATAGCCATATTATAACATAACTCAAAACTTATCCAAAATTCTAACAATAAAATATTCTCTGATCAGTATAAAAGATAAAATCATGTATAATAAATTTCATGAAAAAAAATTTAATAAAAGAAAAAGTGATTTTGAATACGTTATCGATTTTTAAAATTTACCTTAGATCGTTGAAAAAGAATGAGGTAGCAACCGCCAGGGAGAGGAGGAAGAACTAATGCCCCAAGGGATTTAAGTAATGTTGATGTTAATATATATATATATCAAAGTAATTATTTTTTCTCCACTTTTAGCTAAAATTACGTGATCTCTTTTCATGATTGATTGATTCAATTTTTGATAGGTGTGTCGGTGGGCTATTGGCCCACATGATATATTAACACATAAAGCTCACCACCGTAGTACAGTAGTTTGAAGTTTGGAATATATAGTATATGGATATATAGAATTTTCTATTTCATTTTAGGGGGGCGGGGGCCACCCCTAACCCCCCGGTCTGCCTCTAACCCCAATCCTTATAAGACTAATTTTAATGAAATGATTAAACTAAAAAATAAATTTTATATTGAAAACCGGAAATGACTATCTAATTTCTAAATATTAACGCATGAGGCCCATGTTAGCCTATATTAATCTAATGCCATTTTTAGTTGTAAATATCAGTCACAACAGATAACAATCTACTCCCTTCTATGCTAAATATAAGAACTTTTTGACTTTTTTAAAGAGATTAAGAAAATTAAATAAATTATTTTATTATATCAGTATATAATTATATTATATGTTAATTTGTAAGTCAAACAAATTAATTTTAAAAAATATAAATATAAATATTTTATTACCTATTTTATTTGATTCCATAGGAGATGATTACACATAATCTTAATGCAACAGAACGATTACAATGTTGAGTTGAGCTTAATGTAAAAATGATTACATTTCTAGAATTGATGAATGTGGATATAAACACATATAATCAAGTGAAAAAAAGACATTATTGGTATTATAATTCTTAATTTGACTAAAGTGGCAACCCAAAAATGCTATTAAATATTAAATAATTATCACCATTAAATATTTTAAAAAATAATTAATTATATAAAAATATTCCCCCACTAAAAAATTTAAAAGGTATATTCCACCATTATAAATATTAAAATATCTGATTAGATAATATTTTCACCATTAAATATTAAAAAATTATCATGAGTCCCATAATATTTCTACTATTAAATATATTGAAATATTATGATGAACTTAACATGTATAGTACACAAATTAAAAAACTTATCTTAAACCTAACGTACACATTATAATATATGAGTAGACAGGGTTTTTTGTCTTTCGTTATATTATTACTCTCATATACTTTCATATTGGATGTAATTCAACCAAATAGTTATATATATATGTATTATCTTTCCTTAAAAAGAAACCAAATAAATTCATATAATCATCGTTATATTACATTACACTCCATGACATTACTTCAGATTCTATGAACCAAAGGGCACTTAAAGTCGCTTAATTATTTTTTTAATCTTTCTAAAAAAAATCAATTAGATCTTATTATATATAAGACTAGAGAGAGAGGTAAGAGTCTTACTATTGCATTATTCATGAGTCTGTAATTTTTGTGCGTGACCCGCAATGCGCCCCACTAGAAATAAATAAATCTGGAATACCCATGAGTACGTTAACATATCACCTTGGTTAGATGGAATGACGAGAATGGAGCCCCGAAAACGCGTGTCGTTTTGCTGGATCGCAACGCCTGCAAGTTTTTCTGTCTCCCTGAATGATCTGCTTCATATTTATATATCCATATTATTTTACACAGCCCCATGATACCTCCGGCAAGCGTTTCCAAATGTGATCACTTTTTTTTAATTATTACTCGTATTTTAGTTTCACTATTTTATTTCTTTTTAGTCTTGAACACGATCACACAGATCACAAGCCTAAATAATATTAAACGAGTGAGTAACACTCTCTGTATATACCCTGACAAACCAAAACCAGTCTTTTTCTTGAGCTCAGTGATATTAACCTAAACAATGTCTTCCAACTCCGACACGGCCACCGAACTTCCGGTGAGATCCATACCAGGCAGCTATGGCATCCCTTTCCTTGGAGCCATCTTTGATCGGTTCGATTATTTCTATAATCAAGGCCGTGACGACTTCTTCCAATCTCGAATCAACAAGTACAAATCCACGGTGTTCCGAAACAACATGCCACCCGGTCCCTTCAACGCCTCCGACCCACGAGTCGTCGCCGTCCTCGACGCCATCAGCTTCCCCATCCTCTTTGACACCTCCAAGGTAGAAAAGCGTGACGTCTTCACCGGAACTTACATGCCCTCCAAGGACTTCACCGGTGGCTACCGCGTCTGTGCCTACCTCGACCCCTCCGAGAAGAAGCACCAACAGATCAAGAACTTCTTTTTCGCTCTTCTCGCTTCACGCAAAGACCAGACCATCCCTCTCCTCCGTAGCTACTTGAACGATCTGTTCCTCAAGCTTGACGACCAAGTTCATGACCACGGCCACGCTTCCCTCAACTCCATCAGTGACTCCGAGCTCTTCAACTTCGTTTTCCGACTCTACTCAGGTAAAGACCCCGCTCAAACCAACCTCGGATCCTTCGCTTCCAAACTCTTCGAGCTCTGGGTGTTCCCTCAGGTAACAACACTACTCTTCGTTCATTCATGATTATCAACTGTTTAGAATGCTTGGTTTGTGGCTGCCTCCCACCACAGATGTATCCTCTTGGATTTAAACTCAAGATCCAGAGGGTTTTACATCTTTATACTAACTATGTCTTAACTGTTTGGACTGATTGATTCCGAACATGGCCACAACGCTGATCAGGTTGCTCCTGTGGGATCACTGGGGCTACCATGGTACTTCTTCCCGATCAACGTGGTGGAAGATTTCTTCCTCCATACGCTGCCGTTTCCGGGGTGGTTGCTGGGATGGGATCGCAGAAAGCTATACAAAGCCCTATACTCTTCAGCCACGGAAGCTCTCGATTTAGCTTCGATGTATGGGCTATCCCGAGAAGAAGCCTGCAACAACCTACTCTTTGTTCTCGGTTTCAACACTTATGGCGGCGTCAAGATAGTGGTGCCGACGCTGATGAAGTGGTTGGGATTGGCCGGAAAGAGCCTGCACAAGAGGATCGCCGATGAGGTGAGAACCACCGTGAAAGAAGAAGGCGGAGTGAGTTTGGCGGCGGTGGAGAAAATGGCGTTGGTGAAGTCGGTGGTGTGGGAGGCGATGAGGATCGAGCCGCCAGTTCCGTACCAGTACGGGAAAGCGAAGGAGGATGTGGTGGTTCGGAGCCACGATGCGGCGTTTGTGGTGAAGAAAGGAGAGATGATATTTGGGTTTCAGCCATTCGCGACTAAAGACGAGAGAGTGTTCAAGAATGCGAAACAGTTTGTGGGAGACAGGTTCGTGGGAGAAAAAGGAGAAAGCTTGTTGAAGTACGTGTATTGGTCGAACGGGCGGGAGACGGAGGATCCGACGGCCGGGAATAAACAGTGCCCGGGGAAGAATCTGGTAGAGTTGATTCTACGGGTGTTTTTGGTGGACTTCTTTTTGAGGTTTGACACGTTTACTGTGAAGCTGGGTAAGCCCACTCTGGGACCTTCAGTTACCATTACGTCCTTGGTCAGGGCTTCCACCATCTGATCCCTCACATAAATTTCCCATTTAGTCCTTCGTTGTTGGTTTTGCAGATTTCTTCTTTTGCGCGTTACCAAATAATAAATTTTGAGAATAAAAGAGAATCTCATCATTTCCATATCGACAAGGCTCTTATTTATTTTGTCTTCCAGTTCTTATGGTTTTTTCTTTTCAGATTTTCTGTGGGCGGCCTAATATAATATGAATACTGGAACTAATGGATAAACCAATAGGCCATTATTATATAAGGTCTCACCTGCTTTTGATCAAACTGATTTGTCAAGTATAATGTTTTTAATAACCCAATAAAAAGGTCAAGATAGTACTATGATAGGATTAAAGAATGATTTTCAATTGAAAAATTAAGATAATTTAGTGTGAAGTTGGTCCAACAACTTCACGTTAACCAACCTCACATGAAGTTTTTTAATGAAAATTAAACTTGCCTCTATGTACAGCCCTATGGTCATCGGGTAGGGACACAGCTTTTATGGGGCCACATTTTAATTAGCCTCATGGCTCTTTTTCACACTGCTGCCACCCTCTTTTTGTTTCCCCCCGAAAGACATGGAAAAGCTGAAAGTTGAGGTAGAGAGACTAGGATAAGCTCCTAGGTTACAATACTTAGAAAACGTTAGCAAAAGAAAACTTCTTACAATAATTTTGTTTATCTTCTACTCACATCCCTAAGCATCCATTTCGTACATTAGGTTATCAAATTAGACCATATCATAAAGTTCCTGGTGTCCTTCTCTTGCTAGAAAGTTCACACATTTTATTATATATATCCTTGCGCGAGTGTCGCAGTTCCAACTCTCACCTCTAGAAGAGAAGCACTCTAATTTCCCTAATGACATCCTTTATAAGGGGTGATCCAATGCACTGATTCAACCATATTTTTATAAACTTCTTATTATTAATTTAGGGTTTTTAATTCATTTTTTAATGACATTACTATATGATTAAGCACTAATTTAAATTAGAGACATTTGTATTGAATTAAGTGTAATTAGGAACAAAATTGTCTAAATTTATTAATTATTTATACACATAATTTCTTAAACTTTTGATACTACCTTATATTTAATCTTGCATTACAAGAAAATTGAAGATTTTGAAAAATGTCAATTACCCAATTAGGGTTAGAATTAATATTTTTGAAGGATTGGAGAAAAATCCATATGATTTCTAAAATTTTCAAATCAATAAAGAAAAGAGACCAGAGAAAATTACATAAAAGGGCCCAAAAGTTTTGGAAATCAGCTCTGCAAATGTTTCAAATATTTTCACTTTAGTGCCAATATGAACTTTTAAAATTCACAGACTGGTCCCTAGTTAAAATAGGTTTGACGGGCTTTCTTCTTCCTTCGACGTTCAGAAGCTCGGGAAGAAAATAGCACCGCAGATCACATATTTGAAGTAGAACACCTAGCGAGCTTCTTCGGCGGAGAGGGTTTGAGAGGGGAGGAAAGAGACTGAGACGCGATAACACAGAGAGCGCCGCGAAGCCATGGACTTAAACCTCTGAACCTTTGGTCACATTCCTCTCAACACCTCACCTTCACTTGTCCTGCACCTTCTACCACCATTGCCGGCGAGACGAGAAGAAGGGAGTTTCAGTTTTGGACGAGAGCGTCGAGGAAAAAGATTTCAAGCGGCTAGCTCATCAGATCGATAATTAGATAAAAGAACCTGAATACCAGAAGTCTTCGGCGAGATTAAGAGAGAAGCACACTGGAACTTCTTCTTTCTTCGGACTGAGGGAGCGTTGTGAAACTAGATGGAAGTTATCTAAGATATGATTATAAATGTCATTATAGGATTGATCATTAACTAAATAAATTGGGCTCAATAGGATTCTTTGAGGTTTTTTATTTGACTTGATGAAAGTTAATTCCCAAATTAATTTTTTGAGAAGTTAGAAAAGTCACAATCTTTGCTAACAAGACTCATTCCATTATATTATCCTTTTTAATCTAAAACATTTCTTTGTTGTTTTTCAAAAAAATCCAGAAATATTATAAATAACTTTATTTTCATAAATTTTAGCATCGAGAAAACCAATTTGAGAACTCATTTTTTTAACCATGTTTTTAGCGCTTAGCTTAATTTAGGAAATTCAAAATAAAATATTCATTGATAAGTGAACAATCATGAATTATTTACACTATATTCTATTTTAATTTGTGGTAAAATTTGTGATTTGACTATGAGGCAGAGCTGGGAATCAAGGCCGGCTCACAGGGCCCGAAAATTACTATTTCAAATTTTAACTATTTTTCGTTTGTTTTTTTTTAAAGAAATATGATTAGTAAAATACAACAATTAAAGTTTTAATTTATCAAATAAATATTATCAATCAAACACGCTTCTTGTTTGTCAGTCTCTAGGACACATATTTTTATGGGAATCAATTTTTCATTAAAACCTAATTTGTATTATGTACGATTGGAAACATCTATAATTAACTATTGACTTTACTATTTTCCTATTTCATTTTCAATGGTTACATATTCTAATGAACCAACATCGTATATGAAGTCCCTGTCCCTGAATCCTTTTATTTTATTCTTAAAGGCCCTTACCTGTTAAAAAGAATTTGACGAAGTTTTCTTTTGTTAAGTTTAAATTTTTCAAATAACTTATTTAAAAATAGATTATTATGTTAAAATGTGCATGAAAGAAACACTTGAAATGAAGAAGAATATGAGCAAATGAATGTATGAAACACACAAGAAAATAAAAATGTCAACAAAAATAATGAGCAAAGTCCAAATTCAACTTCAAGTAAAAAAAAATAAAAAGTTATGCAGGGCGGGCCGGCCCGTGGCCCTCCAGGGCTAGGCCCTTGAAGGGCCAGGGCCGACCCGATTTCCCGACTCTACTATGAGGAGACTAAGATTTTTGTCAAATCATGCACATTCTGTGCAAGCATATGTTGAAAATCCAAAGAATATGAGTAAACAACTACTCCTTCATGTTCAAAATATACGGTAGAGTTAACTTTTTTTAGAGAGATTAAATAAACTAAATAAATTATTTAATCATATTATATGTATGTATATTTTTAGATCGTACTCCCTCTGATCCTTATTATAAGGCACTAACTACCAATTTTCATAAACCAATAAAATTAGTTAAAAGTATTAAAGTTGTTATAAAATTCAAGTGATTCTCAGTATTACCCCTACTAACTACCCTAAACTCAAATCTAATACTCTCTCACATTACTTTTATTAAATATGGACAGACATGAAAAAAAATGAATTAATTGCACCTTAAAAACTTGCAAGTGCCTTATAAAAAAGGACAAAAAACACTTGTTAGTTGATGTCTTATAATAAGAATCAGAGGGAGTCACAGGTACAAAACAAGCTTTTAAGACCGGACAGAAGAGTCATCCGCAGACCGAACTCGCGACCAGTCTTGTTCTAGCCAGTATTAAAAGTATATCTTTAAGAGCGGACTTCAACCTGTCTTAAATAAACTCTTTTAAGACCGGACATTTAAAAACATCAGGTCTTAAAAGTGATACTAAATCCAACTGAAATATTTTTTTGTCGGTCCTAAAACTCAATTTTTAAGATCGGACAAAAATTTAACCGCTCTTAAAAGATCTATTTTTTAAGACCGGACAAAAATAATTATACGCGGTCTTAAAAGACTCACTTTTAAGACTGGTTGACTAATATGTCCGGTCTTAAATATTAACTTTTAAGACCGAACATATTAAAACCAACGGTCTTGTAAGACCAACTTTTAGTACCGCTTATCAAATATGTCGCCTGACCTTTAATACCGCGCATTTAAGTAAATCCGAGTACATCCAGTCTTAAAAGTTGAACTTTTAAGATCGGCATTTTTGTTTTATCGGTCTAAAGTTTCCTACACTTTTCCCCTGTTCTGTTTTTACTGATCATATATATACACAAATCCATACCAGCCAATCCAGCACATAAAACGGTATACTTTAAGCTACAAGCTATAAACAATTGTGGATAAATTGAATGATCTATACATAAATCTTTACAAGCCAATCCAACACAGAAAATGCTACACTTTAAGCTACAAGCTATGAACAATTATGAATAAATTAAATTGGGAAAAAGAAGATCGTAGAATACAAATATTATTGACCATGAGTTACAAATACAAATACAATAAGCTGTTGCAATAAGATATACCACAAAGCAAATCAATATACATGCCCAATATTCACCATGCCTTCATCTGATTCGCATCCAACGTACATGTACAACTCCCTTCCACCATGCCTTTACCCTGATCATTCCACCATGTACAACTCCCTTAACAGGATCCTGATAAGTTTTGTGGAGTTCTAGTATGATCTCTTCTCTATGTGACTGAGAAGAGACAATAATCAGCACTTAAATAAAAATCCAGAGATAATAAAATTCGTTACTGATTAAGCTGGTTGTTACATATTAGAGAAAATTTGCCTTAACATTGATCTTTGAGGGCCAAATTTTCAAGATATTGCTTCTGTAGCTTTACAGCTTCCCTCGGCTGAAAGCATTGGATGGGATCCAGCTACCACAAACATAAAACAAGAACAAACTTTATAGAGTCAGTGACATCGGTTAAAAACATAGAAGGAATATAATACAGTTAACACCTTAAAGTTTTCAAAGAATTGTGCAAATGAATATTTCCTTATGAATTGACTCTTTTATAAAGGGATATCCTCCCATATCCCTTCTTGATGATCATTTTTTATGTCGGGTTCATTATCCTCTTCATCTTCTTCGTTTATGTCCGGTAGACCCCTTGAAAAAGGAGTACTATCAGGAAGACCATAATTTGCATGACTTTCTTCATCAATATCGATGACCCTTTTACCTTGAAGAGCTACAGACCATATTTTATTTGCTTGATCGGTAATATAAAAAGCTTGTTTCGCATGGTCTGCCATAATAAAAGGTTCATCTCCAAAACTTGTACTATTGAGATTGACTAACGTAAATCCCATCCGATCGATCTAAACACCACTGTTGACATTAACCCACTTGCATTTGAAAATGAGAAATCTAATGAAGACATAGTCCACCTCCCAAATCTCTTCAATAACCCCATAATATGGCATGACTACCAATTTAGGCCGCTTGTCTTTTGAACTGGAGAAGTGCATGGATTCAGCCTCTAACACTACACCACTGTTTTGGATGGTGCTCTTCTCATCTAAGGACTTCGAGTAAAATGTGTAACCGTTGATCACATACGTATTCCAACTTATAACATCAATCTCAGGACCACATGCTAACTATTTCATTGTTTCAGAAATAGATTCCTCTCCCTCAACCTTTTGTTTGAATCAGTTTGCAAATGTTCTGTTATGCTCCCTAATAAACCTTTGTTCAGTCATTCGAGGATTTTCTTTCCTCACAGCTTCTTTACGGGCAGCTATGCTGGCCTGAACTTCATCAACATTATTCAAGATGTATAAGTGGACTTGTGACAATTCATCGGGATCCACTCTATTTCCTGAGGCCCCTCGTCTACCCCCTTCAACATGCTGATGTTTTGGAAGCCCGATATGTCTTACTTTGGCCAAATAATTTTGACAAAATTCCATGGCCTCTTCAGATACATACTTCTGAACAATTGATGCTTCTAGCTAGTATGCATTCTTCACGTACCCTTTTAGGAATTTCATAGATCTTTCAATTGGGTACATCCATCGTAAATGGACAGGGACGGACAACTTGATCTCCCTCACTAGATGAACAATTAGATGAACCATGATGTCAAAAAATGAAGGAACAAAAAGCCTCTCAAGGTGGCACAAGATAAGATATCCTTCATTCTCCAATTCATCCAATTGTTCAATCTCAAACACTTTACTGCAAACAACATTGAAGAACAAACAAAGCCTAGTCAAAATGTGTCGAAGATCATACTCGGCTATGCCTCGAATAGCTACTGGGAGTAGCTGTTGCATCAAGACATGACAATCATGAGACTTTTGGCCTACCAATTTCAAGTCCTTCATCGATATAAGCCTCTTAAAATTTGAAGAATACCTTGACGGAACTTTTGTGCCATACAAACACTCACAAAAACTACATTTCTCATCCTTAGACAGAGTATGAGAAGCCGAAGGACAATAAGTTCTGTTACCGTATGGCCTTGGATGTAAGTCTTCGCATATTCCCATTTCTTGCAAATCCAATCTTGCCTTCACACCATCCTTTGTGCTACCTTGTATGTTGAGGAGCGTGCCAACAATACTATCATATATGTTCTTCTCCACATGCATGACATCATTATAGTATCTCACATCAAGGTTGCGCCAATATAGAAGATCGAAGAATACCGATCTTTTTTTTCCATATATTTGTTTCTTTTATACCCTTTGCAGTCTTACCGAAGACGACACTTATATTTTTCACCTTTGTATACACTTGCTCCCCAGTCAATGCCACCAGAGCATCTTCATGCTCTTGGCCACCAAGAAAGGCTTTCTTGAGTCGACGATATGGGTGGCCCTGTCTAAGAAATCTTCTATATCCAAGATAAACCGTCTTTCTTCCATCTTGAAATTGATGGTAGCGTGTGCCTTCTTCACAAACCGAACATGCCTTATGGCCTTTTATACTATACCCTGACAAGTTCCCATATGCTGGGAAGTCGTTTATGATACAAAATATCATGTCTCTTATTTTGAAGACCTCCTTCTTGAAAGAGTCAAAAACCCCAACACCTTCTTCCCACAACTCCTTCAAGTCTTCGATCAAGGGCTGAAGGTAAACATCAATGTCCTTTTGGGGTTGTTTTGGTCTCGAAATCAACATGGACAACATGATGTACTTTCGTTTCATGCATAACATAGGAGATAAGTTGTAAATAATCAGGAGTACAAGCCAGGAACTATGTATGCTGCTAAGGCTTCGATATGGATTCATGCCATCCATGCTAAGGGCAAACCTAATGTTCCTAGGTTCTTGGCCGAAGGTCGAAAATAATTGATCGATTTTCCTCCATTGAGAAGAATCGGCAGGATGTCGAATCTTCCCATCAGAAATCCTCCCATCTGCATGCCACCTCAAATTTTTTGCATCATTTTCATTAGCGAACAAGCGCTTGAACCTTGGTATAATTGGAAGATACCACAACACTTTTGCAGGCCCCATATTTGACTTGTACCTTGGGGTTTCACATATCGGACAATTCAGCTTCTCTTCTAACTCGTTCCTATACAACACGTTATCATTCGGACATGTGTGGATCTTTTTGTACTCCATCCCCAGTAGACAAAGTATTTTCTTAGCATCATAGCATCGGTGAGGCAACACATTATCATCCAGAAGCATGTCCTTAAAAGCCTCAAGTATTTCAGAAAAACTCTTGTCGCTCCACCCATGACATGCCGTCAGGCTGACCAATTTCAATACAACGTTCAACAGTTGGTATTTCTTACACCTAAGGTATAGTGGGGTCTCTGCATCACTGCACATATTACCATATACATGTGATTGATGAAAAGCCTCTTCTCCTACATCACGAATAATGTCCTCTATGCGATCATCCATATCAGCGTCATTATCATCAGATGTCACTTCTCCGTGTTGAGACCCACTTGGCATTTTTTCACCATGCCATACCCATACTGTATAGGTCTTACAAAATCCTTGACAAACTAAATGTGTGTATATAACTTCAGGACTTAGTCGCCTCTCATTAAAACATCATACACAAGGGCAATAAAACTTCCCACTATCATTATGAGCGTTTTGTTTAGCAAATTCTATAAATTCCCTAACCCCATTCTGATATTTAACACTCGTCCGTAAAGCATTTATCCAATTGCAATCCATAGTACAATTCCTATAGACGAAAAGATTTAACATAAAACATAATCCGTAAAAACAGAAACTTGCATATAAAATAAGCCAACTTCAAATGCGTATATAAGCTAAATGTAGGTTCTGTCTTATGGTCATAAATGTATGACAGTGAATTAAGAAGCAAAATAAATGCATGACGAGGAAATTAAACGCATCGCAAGTAGGTCTCATGCACTTACCAGTAGCATATAGGTCAAATGTGTTTGCTGAGTCTCTCTTCTCCTGCCACAAATGTTAACGTTGCAGACAGTAATAGTAACCTGAAAACACTTGTTGGTCAGTTGGGTAGGTCCCAAAGAAGATTTCATCGATTTTGGTCAACCCATAGAAAACCCAGAACGATAAGTAGGAAAAGCATACAATTATATAGCCGATACAACTCGTACAGCTTGGTCTTTAGACGTTGAGCCAAGGAACCATAAAGTTGTTGTCAAGAGTGGAACGCGAAGTAGCGACGAAGCAACACACAAACATTGGAGACAGAACCAGGGTAATCACTTTCGGCTAGACGAGAGAAGTTCATAAAGGGAAATTTAATTTTCTTGCGCGAGTGGCGCGAGAGAGACATTTATTATTTGAGATATTATTAAGACCGGTCAATTAAAAGGAATACGGTCCTAAAGATATATTTAAATTATATTGAACTTTTTAAGACCGAAGTTTTATAAAACTGCGTTCCTAAACTAAATTTAATTTAAATTTTATATCGGAAATTGTAAGACCGGAGGTTAATAATATTGCGGTCATAAAATTCATTTAATTTTGGACCATATGATTTATAAAACTGCGATCTTTAAAGTCAAATACTTTTTTATATTAAAAAGAAAAATTGCTGCAGCAATTGAATAAAAATAAAGAACACTGGAGAATGGAGAATAAAATATAATCTTCGTTCTTATTAATTCTTAGATCACTATGACAACATGCAAGAACAACAAACTGAAAATTAACAAAAACAAGATTATAATGCGACTAAAAATCCTAGTCCTTGGTATCATCTAATGTCTTGGAGATGGAGGCTTTAGTAGCAGCAATTTTACGCCGAATATCAGCAATTTCCTGTATTATGCGCCTCAGTTTCAGTTCATCATCATCAACCATGGGAGCGTTGGGACCAAGAGGTTGGAGAGGAGGAGCAGGAACCTCTTCGTGGTCTGAATGCTAGAGGGGGCCGTCAACCTCTTCATCATCCGAAATAACAATGGGTCCAACAAGCTGTAACTCCTCCGTCGGAATGGAACGATGCATTGGAAGAGAACCATTGAGAGATCTAGCATGGGCACGAACTTCAGGAGTACTCTTGCAAGAGGTTATCTTTTATCTAACCATTGTTTGAGCAGTTGGGGAAGGAGGGGCAGAGAGCTAAGTACGTAGTGTGGAGTTACGAGATAATGAGGACTCAAGTTAAGAAGGACAGAGAGGAAGCGTGTGGAGGATAATAAAGGCAGGACAACAGTAGTTAATACTCAAAAGTGTATTAAGACCGTCATATAACATATCCACGATCCTAAAAGTCTATTATTTATTATTTTATTAAAATACCTTTAAGACCGATCATTTATCTTATAACTGGTCCTAAAAGTCTATTAATATTTTTGCATTTAATTACCTCTAAGACCGATCATTTATCTTATAACCAGTCCTAAAAGTATATTAATTTTTTTAAAAAAAAGTAATACATTTAAGAACGATCTCTTACAATATGCGGTATTAAAAGTTCATTCTTCTCAAGTGAGAGACACCAGAGTCGTATCCTTACACTCTGTTCAAATGAATGATTCAGAGTCTCTTCGACTTCTAGATAAACTTCCCAACTAGGCGTCTCCTCGTATTCTGATGAACTATGCATCTCCTCGGTAACGGTTCCCATGTTTCACATTCATCAGGATGGCTTCTCTATTTAAAACCGTTGTTACTTTATGTTCTTCACATTCTTCTCAATCACTTCTACAACCTCCAAAATGGCTGCTCCACCACGACCAGGAATGCACAACAATGGTTCTCCCGCTCCACCACCACCACTGCCCAACAATGCTCCTCCACCCCAACAGCCACCTCCGTACCCTCCTTCGCTGTCTCCAAACCCCTCCGCCCGACAGATGATGCAACACCTCCTGGCCCGCGTCGCTCATATAGATCGACGCATGGGCCAAATGTTTCAGGTCTACCACGCCGTCAACAACAATCTGAACATGTTACTCGACGCTAATGACGTCGAGTACAATTTCTCTGACGACGACGTCTCCGACCTCTTCTCCGATCCCTCACTCCTCTCCGACAACGACGGGGGGATTAAATATTTTTTTGTTTTTTTGTTCATGTTTTTTTTTTGCTTGTACTCTTCCTGCCCCATAGCGGGCAGGAAAAAAATGATAAATAATTTTTTTTTTCCATTTCGATTTTCTGTTAGTAACTTAGTATAGTATACTTTCGTTGTCTTGATTTTGTTTAAGGCAAAAAGGAAACAAACAAAACCATAACTAAAAAGTTATTAACGACAAAAGTTCACAGAATACAGTTAACAACATACAAAACGAAAAGAAAGACAACTTTTACCTTTCAAGAATAAAAACAAACACAGTGACAACCCTTCTCAAGCTTGGACCACCATTGCCGTCAGTTTTACCACACCTAGAGTTGAAAATTTCCATTATCTTACTTCTTTTCCGACAATGCTCTTCAACTTCTGGAGAGGTAAAACTGACGAGGACGATGGTCCTGAACTTGAGCTGAACGCCAAGAACTCGAAGTGTTCTTGAACCCTAATTATTTGTCTTAAAAAATGAGTCATCATTTCTACTTATAGGAAGATTATTAAGACCAAACATTTAACAAATAGACGGTCCTAAATATCTAGCCATATTTAATTTAGAATTATCGAAGACTTTTAGGACCGAACTTTATATAAATGTGCGGTCTTAATAATAAAGACCTTTAGGAGCGTTTTTTTAATAAATATGTGTATCAAATATACGGTCCTAAAATCAAGGTTTATTTTTTTTTGTTTAAAAAAGGACCTTCAAGAGCGTCTCTTAAATAAATATGCATTCCTAAAAGTGTCTAGGAATTTTAAGACCGCATATGTATCAAACATACGATCCTAAAAGTGGCGAATACTTTTCAGAATCTCTTACTGCTAGTTACAACTCTGCAAAACTCAAAACTCAAGCAATATCCACCATCCAATATACGTTTAAAAAACCAAAATTACATAGGCTAAGAAAATTGTTCGCAAGAATAAAAAATTTATTATATAAAGAATTATACAAATTATAAAATTCTTTATTTATAGAATGAATTTACAAATTAATGTAGTACTGTAATTACAATTGTTGCTCTACAAGCATATATTTACAAATGAATTATTATTGTGATTGTTGTATTTACTCTAAGATGTCAATAACATGTTGACAAAACACACTGCGTATGTGGTCCACCTCGTCAGCAGAAAAGGAAGTCTCAGAGGCAAATCTTTGTAACATCAAAGAAAGAAACTGAATTAATTGGCGTGCATATTTCATATGTAACATTAATTAAGACATAAACTGAATTCAGCCATAATATGTAACATCAAATACATTTACCTTTGCAGTGAGTTTATTATCTGGTTGAGTGATAATATCATACATGTGTTTCATTATGTACAGGCCATATAAGTTGGATCCGATTGATTGCCGACGGGTCTGAAAAGAACAAGAAATATATATAAGATCGAGCATATATATATAGCTTACTGACCAACTTCACAAGGTAGTATGCCAGTGTCCAAATATGTACTAACCTTTGGTGTGAGCCATCTAGGATCTTTGAGATCAGTCCCTCGCTTTTTTCTGACCTGGTTTAGGAAGGTCTTCATGGCACTATCATTAAAATCACAAATTTATCAATAATTTCCGCTAAAAATTCACATTAAAGATTTCTTACAAGAGAATCAAAATGACATGCTTACTTGTTGATGATCTGCTTCAACAGAACCCCTGGTTGGCCGTGAGTGGAGCATAAGAATAACACCGTATTCGAGTCCATGATCAAGATGAGCAACTGCCAGTGGGCACTGAAAATTCACAATAGTAAAGTACTCAGTGATATATTATGCAGAACTAAGTGAATTGCAACAAAAGATCGATTGTCATATGTACTCATGGTGATATGGAAACAAGTACACCTTCCTTCTCACTTCACACAACCTATTTGATATGTACTCTTGTCTTTGTTCCACGGTGGCTTGGCTTGCATATACTAGGCACAATAATCCAAAATCATTGATTCTGCCCTGTTGCTCCAAATCTTGATGCATGAACCTACAATAAAGACATCGATCATGGAATTATTATACATGTTCCTAAACCCTAAACGGTGCATTTAAATTATGTACTCATAAAAGAAGATACTTCAAAAACATTTGAACACATGTTGATGTAAGCTCCTGTCTAGGAAGCAACAGGGACCTCATATCAACAGTGTCAAAGAAAACCAGTTGAGGCTCATGAGAAACCCCTACCACTTCCTGTATATCCCACAATTGACATGAAAATTCTCCTTTGGATAGCATTTGGGATATTTTATCCTTGGCCCCCAAATCAGCAGTAAGGGATATAGCTTTAGGAGGGGTTACAACTTTATTACGAAGGGATAGAGATGGAGGAGGGGATGCAACTTTATTATGAGGGGACGGAGATTGAGGAGGGGATGAAACATCAGGAGGAGTATAGACATTTACAAGCTTCACCGGCCAAGAGATGAAGGTTCCCTTGATATCACTTACACGCTTCATCTGATTGGTTGGGAGAGGGAGAGGTGCATCAATAGTGACCTCTTCAACTAACACTCTGACTTCATCATCAGCCATTTGTTTGTGGTGTACAGTTGATCCCAAGTTGTGGACAGTCCCTTTAGCAACTAATTGTCTAATTGGTTTTGCCACGTACAGGTCACAATGTTGCTCTGACTGTCCAACAATGCAACTCCCTCTGGTGTTGTGCTGCACAGGTGCAGGTGTATGTGTGAGGGGAACACTGGTCTCTAGCCGAGAGCTAATAAGCCTCTTCATCCCCATCATTTTCTCCTTCATTAGCCTCATCTGGGCTTCAAACATATCTTTCAATGCACGTTCTTTGGTCACTGCCTCCTCATTTAATTGTCTAACCGTTTGGTCCATCTCCTCCCGGGTAACCATACTTTGCCTAAGTCGTTTGGTTTTACCAAAGTATTCTTTTAAGCCTACCCATCCTCCGATCCCCCTTACCTGCCCCGGGTGATCCGATTTTCCGGTTGCAATGGTCAGAACATCATTCCTCCCACCTGACACAAAAGAGCCCTCTGCTTCTTTCTTTTTTAGATCTACCTATAAGATACAAATAACAAGAAGCTTAGTAGTGAAACATGTTTAGTAACTAAAAAATAACAATAAATGATACTTACAATTCTCTCAGCAACTAGACGAGTTTGTTCACTCATGTAGGCGTCTTTTTTTGGTCGCCGATTATACAGCCACAAATCCTCGCGACGTATCTGGGATGTCTGTTGATCAACTACAGCAGAAGGATTGGATTCAACTTCTTCTTCCAATCTCTTCCGCTTGGCCTCCATCATTTCTTCTTCGGCCTTTGCATATCCTTCCCCGAAGAAGCCCTATGTGGGCAATCATTCCTTCTCCCTACTCCTGTGCTTGTGCCCTTCTTCTCTGAGAATCAGAATTGAAAACAACTATTAATTATGAATTCAAGCCATGTCACTAAAAGAAATTATAGAACTTCTGCTTCATATGAACCTCAAACATTAGTCAAATTCACTTCATCAAGTTTCAACATTTTATTTAAGGAAGATGTAGAATTGTATAGAACTAAGATACTAAGTTACTAATAGCAATGTCTAACCACTACCCACTATAACAGGACTAGCTAAGAATATAATAACGGTTAATATATAAGACATGCATACTCACACATTAAACCATCATACTCAAATTCACTTCTGACTTACTTGAATATATACTTCTACTCATACATTAAACCATCTAACTAACAGGATTAGACAAACACAATAACATTCACATGTCTGCACAAGTTAATAAGCAAACAGAAAGGGCAAACAAAACTAAATATGAATTCACCAAAGCATCAGTAGTGGTCCGAAGCTGAATAAATTGATCCCAAATTTGTTGATCAATGAATGTGTACTTCGCCCATGGATTATGATCAGGTCAAACCTCGGCAAAAATATACTTGTTGGCTAGAAAGGTCTTAAATTTCCTCCACCTATCAGCACAATAAGACAAGGTCTTGGCTTTCAACTTGTTAGAGTCAGGGATAGTGTATGAAAGCTGGATAGTGTCCCAGATAGGATCATTCATTGCGTTGGTCAACATTTTTCCACTCATCTACCAAAATGTTGACCTTGCTGTGTGTCATATAGCCAACATAACTATTATATTCGTGTTTATTCGGACCGACAGGTTCCAACCTCCCATTAAACTGAATCTCGATCCTTGACCCAGCGTTCCATTTTACGGACACGATGCTCATTCATGTACCACTTCTACCATGGCATGCAGGGCGATCACAAGGCTCATTTTGAGAAGAAGAGGGTTGGTTCTCGCTCACACCAGTAACATCAGTAACTGGCGTTGATTGAACAGGGAGAGAATGGTTTTCTCTGTTCATTTTTGAGAAAGTAAGAGAGTGGTGGTGCGAAGGAGTAATGCCTGAGAAAGTGAGAGAGTAACAAAGGAAGGTGGTGGTTAGCGAGGAATAGACGTAATGCAACAGGAAATGGGGTTTCGCAAAGAGAACAGGGGTTTCAGAGTTCAGATAGCAAGACGTAAGTCGTAAGTAAGGTTTCGCGCGAAGAAGTATATGTTTCCATTTTTAAGTACGAAGTAACTAAAACGACGGTCTTAAAGGTTAACATTTAAGACTATTTGTTATCTATGTCTGCTCTTAAAGGCAATAAAATATTATTTTAAATTTTTAGTACCGGGTATTAGTTACATCCGCTCTTAAAAGTATTACCTTTAAGACCGTCATTTATATATGTTTGGTCTTAAAAATTTTATACAATTATATTTAAATATTTCCTTATTATTCTTGACCGCAGAAAATATGAGTCGGGGATGTATGAGTTTTCTCTATAATGCAATCCATATTTTAATTTCTTTTCTTAATATTTTTAAGAGCAGTTGGTTATTTTAAGCGGCCTGAATATTATATTTAAGAATTTATACGTTAGAAGAAGTTCTTTATGTTTACAAAATTGTCACCGGTCATATCACTAAGACCGGTGCTTAGAAACTCCGTTGTAAATGAGGTGGTCTTAAAAATTGATGTGGGTGAAGAAGTTCTTTATATTTACAAAATTACCACCGGTCATTTCTTTAATAGCAGGGCGTTGATAATCCGTTGTAAATGAGGCGGTCTTAAAAATTGATGCAGGTGAAGAAGTTCTTTATATTTACAAAATTGCCACCGGTCATTTCTTTAAGAGCGGGGCGTTGATAATCCGCTGTAAATGAGGCGGTCTTAAAATACTTTTTTGCACTAGTGAGTATATCAGTTTATAAGTTATAAAAAATAGTTTTTAAAAAAATGACAAGTATAAATATTTTAAAATAATTTAATGAACTTTCCTAATCTTTCTAAAAAAATCAACTCATTCAAAATAAATACCTTGTAATTGAAGCATTTACAGGAACCGGCATTCAGTCCATAACAAATATTTTTATCTGACGTGTTGTGTGTGTGTGTGTGTCTTGCAACGCTCTGTTCTGATACTATATAATGTGTATCTTACGAGTTGTTAGATAATAAGAATTAAGAACTCTTGTATTTCATTTACATTTAAGTGCTGGTTAAGTTTTCTGACAAGTATATCAATTAATTTTAAAATCATTTCTAAAATTTGGCCAACCATTTCAAGGAAAACTATAGAAAAATATTAAACTTGAGTTACTTTTCTCCAACTTGATAAAAGTTGTTTTACGTCTTGTACATGTATCACTATCCAACCAAGTTTGCTCAGCCATTGATTCTAGATATACTTGAACTTCTTTTGGGGGAATCTTGGAGATATATAAGGGAAAAACAAAGCATCTCATTTAAAATTAGACCAACACATTTAATAAACAAATCCCTGCTTGCCAAACGATTCTGAAGATTAAATACATTCCTTTAAAATCACCTCTTGTAGTGGCCCATGCATGTTAAGTCAACGAATATAAAATCCAAACGTTTGCTGATTTACTACTACATACCCCTTTGTTTGGAAACTTGTTTAGTGGAATAAGCAGTTGGTAGCACAACTATATATATATAGAAGTCAAGTGGCTCAATCCATTATGAGTAAAACAATTTCTTTCAGGAATATTCCATATAGAATTGTTTGGGGTGCAAATCATTTGGGACACCAATTGTAAAAGATGGCTTTTCAATTGGCTTATTAAGACAACTTGATCCAGGTAGAAAGGATATGGGTTCCGAAAGTTCTTGTAGTCCATTCTAGGAACATATGACTAGTTAATTATTATTATCAGATTAAGCTATGAATATTGGTTTTAGTACAACAGAATTTGAAAACTGTTGTTACGGATTAGCAGAATGGGCCTTGTGACAACAAGCCCAGCAGCAAGCCCAGTATCAAGGGAGCCCATAATATTTGGTAAGAGGTTGTTCCTAAAACCTCGCCTACCACGATACCTGAAGCAAGTAGTGGAG
Organism: Acacia confusa; assembly: GCA_037074495.1. Lineage (NCBI taxonomy): Eukaryota > Viridiplantae > Streptophyta > Magnoliopsida > Fabales > Fabaceae > Acacia > Acacia confusa. The sequence goes on along the minus strand of CM073502.1, from coordinate 35,079,080 downwards.
CAGGCACGAATCAGAGCATTTAGGCACACTACCAGCAGACATGGAGAGCCCGGAAGGAGTATCAATCGAGTACTCATTGAGTCTCAGTTTTAAGACATCTAATAACCAGGTCAAGTATGAGGTCCTTATTGCCTAATTACTTCAAGCCAGAGAGAGTGGGGCGAAGAATGTGCAAGTGTCTACCGATTCTCAGTTAGTGGCATCTCAAATAAATGGGTCATACCAAACTAAGAGACCTTTGCTGACCAAATATCTCAGAAAAGTCAAATCTATCATAGCCGACTTCGACGAGGTAGAAGTGAGGCATATCCCAAGGGGAGACAACACCAGAGTAGATATTTTATCTAAGTTAGCCAGCACGCGGGGACCCGGAAATCATTGGACAGTAGTATAGGAAAGCTTGCAGGAACCAATGTGCATAATGGTTATTACAAGCTCTAACGATTGGAGGAAACCTATTGCAGATTACCTAGAGCATGGAATTCTCCCTGATGACACAGTGGAAGCTCGGAAGCTTATAAGAACAGCGACATCTTATGTGATGGTAAATGATTAGTTATATCGGAAAGGTTTGCACTCAACAATGGCAAAATGTCTCGGCCCCGAAGAAACGGAATATGTGTTAGCTGAAATCCACAAAGGCATTAATGGACAACATATGGGTGCAAAGGCTTTAGCTCAGAAAGCTATACAAGCTGGGTATTACTGGCTGACGTTGTTGGCAGATGCAAAGAATTTTGTTCGAAAATGCGATAGTTGTCAAAAGCATGCAAAGATTATCTAGATTCCACCGGCTGAATTGAAAAATATCTCAGCACCATGGTCGTTCTATAAATGGGGGTTGGATCTCTTAGGTCCATTTGAGAGAGCCCCAAGACAACTGTGATGGCTAATCGTGGCAGTGGATTTTCTTACGAAGTGGATTGAGGCTGAACCACTGTCCACCATGACCTCGGCTCGAGTGCAAAAGTTCATGGCTAGGAATATTATTGCTCGTTTTGGAATCCTAGCAGAGATTGTCACGGATAATGGAACCCAATTCACAGATAAGGGCTTCAAAAAGATGATGTCCGACTTCCAGATTGCTCAGCACTTTTCTTCGGTCAAGCATCCACAGTACAATGGCCAAGCTGAAGTGGCAAACAAAATAATCGTTGACGGTCTCAAAAAGAGTATGTAGGAAGCCGAGACTGATTGGGTCGAGCAATTATATGTTGTGCTATGGGGATATTAAACAAACTTCCAATCTGCTGCGGGAGAAACCCCCTACAAAATGACTTACGGTTGTGAAGCTATGATACCGGTTGAAATTGGAGAACCCTCTCTGAGGCGAATCAATGCATTCCATGAACAAAACGAGAATAATCAGGCCCTCACAGCCGAGTTAGACCTAATTGATGAAGTTCGAACTATAGCACATTGCTGAGATCTTGTAGCCAAGCAACTTGTTGCAGCCAAGTATAACAGAAAGGTGAGACCTCGATCTTTCCAGAAGGGCGACTTGGTGTTGCGAAAAGCCGACATAGGGAACCGGAATGCACGAGACGGAAAATTGGCGGCAAACTGGGAAGGTCCTTATCGAGTTAGGGAAGCATTAAGCCACAGAGCTTATATGCTTGAAACACTGAACAAGGAAACTGTCAAAAGAACGTGGAATGCTGACAAGCTGAAAACTTACTATAGTTAAAGCTTTTTAAGGCAACATAGTCGTGAGTTTACGTTAGAGGCAACAGGATTATGAGCCATTTATTTGTAAGCAATGTAACCACCATTCTAATGTACTCTCTGATAAAGCCAGTTATTTTGTAAGCAACGTAGTCGTCTCTTCAATGTATGCTCTGATAGAGCCAATTATTTCAAGCGACTTTATCGCCATTTCTATAAAAGTTTTGAAAAGCCAATTATCTGGTAAGCGACATAGTTGCCTTTAGACTGTAAGCTCCAGTGGAGCCGATTAAGACAGACGCACTGTCAAAGTCGATGAATTTGAGAGAAGGAGTCCTGGAACCCATTCTTGAAAATTCAATGCGATGGTGTTAACCGTCAAGTTTATTATAAGTTCCTAAGTGAATTAAATATGTCGACAAGTTAACAAGGATTTAAGGGAAAGAGTCCTAGAACCCATTCCCAAGAATTCTATGCGACGGTTTTAACCGCCAAGTTTATTACAAATTCTTAATTGAATTAAAATTCGGTGAAACCGACATGCCTAAGCAACAAATAAATATAATCTGAGTTATACCTATTACGCCGGCCTTAATCAAGTTGGTTAAAATAAGATTCGGTTTAAACTGTTCTTAAGTAACAAGGTTGTTCATAGCTCAGGACGCGGTATGAGAATGTGGCGTAGAAATCCAAGTTATTGCGTTACATACAAAAGAAAAGCATCAAGAAAAATTCAACGTCAAAGCATTAGAAAAAAATGAAGGAAAGAGAGACTATTTCATTAATAAGAGAGCTTTTACAAGGTAAAAATCGAGACTCAATCCCAGACAAAAAAAAGAAGAAGCAAAAACTAATAAAAAATAAGCTACTCAACCACTTCAAAAATGGGTAGAGTTGGAGACTGTGGCCTAGCGCCCTCACCAGCTAGTTGTTTGTCAATGTCTCCCCCTACCCCAAATGGTACCTCGCCAGCCTCCTCATTCAAAGCACTGGCCGAAACAATCTTCCCATCTTTAACTACCCCGTCAAAGCGGGCATCTTCTAGATTAAGAGTTGCATTGGGGTTGAGGAAGACTACTTGTGCAAGCACATTGTTAAAGGACTCTTCCACGCCGCTTTCCAGATCGGCAATATTAGCAACATTAATGGCCAGTTGCCCATTCAAGTTTTCAACCAAGGCCGACAACCGAGCTAGCTCAGCCTGATGATTCTTCTTCTCTTCTTCAACCGTGAGCTTGGCAGTCCTAATGCCGTTCTCAACAATTTCCTTGGCCTTGGCTTGCGCTTCTTTAGCCGCCGCTACTCTAGCAAGAGCTATATCTCGAGCCTCTTCTGTGGACTTCACCGCCGTCTCTACTGCTACCCTTATGGCTTCAACCCTCTCTGAAACCGCAGATTTAAGTTTCACGTCGGTTTCCGACCATTGGGCTTTGAAGAAGGCTACGGCTTGGGCTAGGCCAGCGTCACGCATTGTCTATTACTCGATGTCGAGCAACAATTGTTTTTCCTCCAAAGTCATTGGCAGGGGGTGAACCAGCTCAGTGGTGGACGAAAGGCGTTACGAAGTGGTGGGTCAACCCCATTGTCCCACAGGAAAGACGGCAAGGTATACTTGTTAGGTGATACATGCAGAGGTGCTTCTGTCGTAGTCGCATTAGGGGAGGGTGGCGAGATAGGCCCTCCGAATGTTGGTGATAGAGGTGGGAGAGCAGCCGACTCAGAGCGAGTAGTATTGGCCTTCTTGGAAAGGGGAGCCTTGGCGCTCTTCCTAGATTCAAGTGTTTTACGCTTCCCAGCAACGTCGGCATCTTTTCGAGCAAATCTCTTCATAAATGCTGGGACAACAGGCACAACAGACATAGTTGGCTCCGCACAGACGAAATATGGTCAATAACTCGGCACAAGAATTAAAAAAACAAAACATAAGCTACAAACATCATGCATACTTGTTACAGTTCTTTTTCTCTTTTTCTTTAGAGGAACGGATAAATAAATCCCGAAATCGAAAGGTATCATTGCTTGGCCGAGATCTTCCAACAATTTCTTAGCTTTCTCCTCAGCCAGGTTAAGGATGGTATGTCTGGAGATAAAAGATTTGGTTCCTACGTTGTGGTGCTCACTAATCCAGCAAAGGGGAAATTTCTCTTCTAATTCCCCAAGGTTATTTTCGTGAAGAAACCACGACGTTTGGTTGGGAATGGCTTCAACTTTAAAGAAAGCCGACTTAAAACCTTTAAAGCAATCAGTAAAAGGGTTGAGAATCTTCCTACCCGGATTCCTCTAAGAGTGGTCCACATGAACTCTAGGGGCTTCTCTTTGGTTTTATAATTGTTTATAGGAGTAAAGAAATGGAAGAACAAAGGAACTGTACAGGTAATCTGTTGTTCTTTACATAAATTTTCAAAGGCTAAGGCGTATGCCAAGCCGTTGGGATGCAAATGTGTCAGGGATATACGTAAATGATTCAATATATGAGTAAGAAACTCGGAAAAAGGGAACGGGGCACCTAAGAGGGTAACCACGTCCCGATACATGAAGAAGAATGGGGGAGAATCCCCAACCCTCCAGGACGCTACCGATTCCCTGTCTAGAGGAAGTCGGACAGTGTATCCTTCACCATCGGCAAAGGTGGGACCCTTAAATTCTGACCATGTCATCTTATTAAAGATTGATAGGACCTCTTTGGCTATCACATAGTGACTCAAGCTATGGACAACCTCGGTAGATCATGACACTTCGGCAGCCGACTGCTCACTAACGTGGGAGGAGGAAGCCATCTATACCTATACAAATAAAAAGGAAAGACGAGTTAGATGGAAATCTACCTCGGTGTAAGGTCATGGGATGAAATCCACTATCTGAGGTAAGGATGGGAGCGGATCCATGAGTGCAACTTTTCAACACCGTTTCTGCTACCCTCTCCTAACCGAGATGAACTAAGGTTATATACTCATGTTGGCAATCTTCGTATGGGGAAGTCGGTAAAGGTGAGGTTGGAGAAAGGGGCGTTCGTGAAAATACTGGTGGAGTTTGAGGACGATTTGACGAGATTGGAGTCGCTTTGGTGGGGGTAGAATAAGGAATAGCCCTATGTGTACTTTTTCTACTACTACTACTACCAGAGAGCTTAAGAACATCAACTTTCAATGATGCGTCAGAACGACGAACACCATATAGCCAAAAGGCAGATTTCTCAGGCATATTTTTGACAACCTCCCAATCTTCCTTTGGAATGGGCCTACCATACATATCTACGGGTATATCTGGGTTTCCATCCATGGAAAGCAAGAACAGGCGAAAACAAGCAAACAAACCAGAAAATAGCCAAACCCAGAACCCAGAATCCCAAGAACACTGCTTAGAGACACTATCCCAAGACCCAGAAACGCAAAATGACTCAATGAGGAAGAAGAATCATACAGAGCAAAAAAAAGATGGAGTAACAGCAAACGAAGTTGAAACAATAAGATAAAGATAATGGTTTACCTAGAACGGAAAGACTTGAAAAAGAAGGAGGATGAGTTTTGTGAGACTTGGATTTGGACAATAAGGGAAGGAGCTTCTGGTCGTAGAAAGGGGAAACACCTTGACATTTGAAGTTATATATAGCAATTTGAAAAGACGGGGTTTTAAAACGCCAACAGGCGCGAAGACGAAACAACAGGACCAGTGACGTCAATGTGGCGCAGAAAAACAGGTTTGAAAAAGAAAACCCTAAAAAAGTGCAATTATGACCCCTATGAAAATACATGAGCAATAAATAAGCGCAAGAATCAAAGACAGCTAGCAGAGACGATGATAACCTTAGGTTTTATACGCTACTTCGCACTTCGACAAACCGAAGGGCGCCTGTTCGTATACCCAAGTTAGTATAGTACCTCAGACTTGGGGGCAAGATGATGCGTGGTGAAGAAATGTAACTCAGTATAAAAAATTTAATCAGTTCCGAAAAATCATGGGAAATCGAGTAACCAAGTTTAATTCGGCTAACACGAAAGTCGAGGCACAATGCAAACTCGAAAAATCAATTCAATCTTGGCAAATCATGCTTGAGGGCAAATAAGAGGATACACTCCAAAATCCGAGATAAGAAAGCAATTAATTCCTGGCAAGTCTCAAAGACCGACATAAAGGCAATTAACCTCGGTATCCCAGAAACTTGAGACACCGAGCTTGGGGGCATCTATTACGGATTAGCAGAATAGGCCTTATAACAACAAGCCCAGCAACAGGCCCAATATCAAGGGAGCCCATAATATTTGGTAAGAGGTTGTTCCTAAAACCTCGCCTACCACGATACTTGAAGCAAGTAGTGGAGTAGGCACGAATCAGAGCATTTAGGCGCACTACCAGCAGGCATGGAGAGTGGACCATAGCCTCAAATGCTCTTTATATAAATAGGGGACTTCTCATAAGGTACACACACTTTGTTCGTCTATTCTACGTTCAGTTCCACTGAGCACACACCCCACTCCCATATTGGTAGTGTGTGACGCAATGATCTATAGACATTCAGTTAAGACACTTTCAGTAACAGTGATGATTCCCTGTATTGATCTGTCGTTGTCCATTGGACTTCTGCGTACGTATACTAGGGTATTTTGATATTATATATATGTGTGTTCTCACTCCAAAACAAAAACCAACGACTTTGAGGGAATTTAACTTGATCATATAGTTATATAAAATAATTATTATCAAATATTAATGTTTAAATAGATGCATTATGCATATGGAACCTTTTAAATAATTAAAAAAAAATCCCCAATCATATAATATTAATTAAACTATAAAAGTAGTGGGCTAATTAAACTTTTTCTTGTGACAAGCACTTCTCATCTCACACTTGCCAATCCAAAAACGCCACTTGCCACACTTGGCATAAACTATTTATTCATCGCTTATTTGATATTATTGACCATACCATATGATATTTTTTAAGGAAAATCTCAGTGACTCCCGAAAGACAAGAAAAAAACATATAAAAAAAGTTCCAATATGGTTTCTCCATCAAAAAACTCCCAGGGACCTGAATAATATAAATTCTAGATGTGAATGTATTTTAATGACAAGTGTATGTGATTATTGACAAATCATAGAGTGACCATTGCATGCTTACACACACACTAAAGTAGCTCTTTTTGACAATGTATGTGACTATAATGATAAGTTATGGATCAACATTGACAAAGCTTATCTATGTTAATTAAACTAACTCTCGTTGACAAGTGTATGGTACCCTAAACCCTAAACCCAGTAAGTGCTTATAGAGCCTGGGGTCGTACCCTAGCCTTGGTGGGGGACTGGTGTCGAACCCCTCCAAAACTTTTTTTTTATCAAAAAAAAAAGTGTATGGTACTATATTATATTGATAAGTTATAGAGTGGACTTTTAATTTACAAGCCCATCTATATTAACTAAAACAACTTTGATGACTTCCAAATTTTCAATAGATTTAAGCTCTATTTTGACATATTTGGAAAGTCATTAATATTAAATTAAAGAAGTTCTCTTAATATTTTATATGATATCAATTAGATGCATCATTTATGGGATTGCAAATTACGCACAAAAACAAAAGACACCATTTTGGAATTTGTGGAGACCTAAATTTAAAAGAAAAGCCACGATTTGAAGATAAAAAAGGAGGAGGACGCAGCATTTTTATATAATCATCCATCGTCTTCTTCAATAAAAAATGAGAGAGAGAAAGGAGTTCAAGTTTCATTCTTTTTCATGAGAGGACTGTGGAGAAGAGGAGAAACCAGGGTAACCACTTGAACAAAGGATCCGCTGGGATTTGAAGATGAGGCTTTGACTCAATGCTCTGTCCCTTTTCCAGCTTTTCTCTTTTCTTTGAGAATTTGGATTATGAATATGTTGTTGTTTTTCAATTGCGTTTAATTTGTTTGTTGTGCAACTTGGAGGAACTATAAACTTATGGATGAATTAGACTTTAATTTGTTTTTGCTATGTAGTTATAATTAATATTAATTTTGGTTAGTTAATCTTATTTAGCTTTATCTATTTAGTGACTGACCAGTATTGAATATAAATTCGAGTATTAAGATTTAAATTGACGAAGTGGATTTTAATTGGGCTCTAAGTAGTAATATAAAACTAAAATATTGGTGTTTCAAAAAAATATTTCTAAATATAAAACTAAAAATTAATTAATTTGAGATACTATGCAAAAAATATTTCACAATGCAATATAGAATTTAATCTAAATAAATAAAATATGTAAAAATATTTTTAAAAAATGTCTCATCATTCTAATAAGAAAGATAAGCATGTAAAAGAAAAGCATCAAAAGTGAACCCATCAACACTTTAATTCAATTTACTCTGTTTTTTTTTTTTTGTCATAACTCTCATTGTTGCATGTTTAATTTATGACGGTGTTTAAAAATTATGTTCATGCAAGTCAAAATAAAACTTATTTTACATACTTACCTCATATATCATAAAATCACATCAGAAAAGCAACTTCCACTACTAATTCAAACAACTAAGTTGTAATTCACAAAGGGTTTTAACTTAGAACCTTACAAAGGCCCTAAAAAAAGGTCTTTGGTGTTGGTTCATTTTACTTAACTAAATATATTCATCACACCAAAATATTATTTGTTTCGATACACACATCATTACTGGTCAGCTGTACATTTTTTTTTTAATCATGATTTTGTTAACACTTTTTTTTTTGAACAAATAATCATGATTGAACAAATTGAGATATTACATGAAAATTATTTTATTTCACTAAAAAGAAAAGGTGGGTCTATAGGTATGATGGGTATACCGTAGTTTTTATGTAATATCTCAACTGATGCGTTGTCTATGACCGTGACAAATTAAAGAGATAGGATGAGATTTTTGTGATCCAGTAAACAAAGATTTCAGCCACTTTCCGGTATCACCAATTATTTAACGCTATGTTTGGACGTAACGTGCATATATCCTAAAAAATATCCAATTAAGGTGCGGCACCAAATCTAGACTGTCCAAATTCTTTTTTTTTTAGTTCATTTTTTAAAATAAATTATTTTAATGGGTGCAAAATTTGAAATGATGATTGTTAACTATCAGTCTCTTTAAAAAAATATATTTTCTGTTTGAAAAACATCTAAAACTTTTAAATATCAATCATTAAAATTATATTTGGACAATCAAATCTCATCACACTGGTCATCTATGTATATTTGTCCCATTTACCGTATAATTTAATTTCTAAATTACCGTATGCCTAATCAAGGAAACTGTATATTTATTTATGCATGCAGTATAAACAATTAGCTATATTCCCGTTTCCATAAAAGGACAAGCGTTTTTTTCTGGAAAAAAAGAATATTATATTAAAATAACGAAACAAGTACCAATACGAACAAAGAACCCTGAAGCACATCAATATATATACAATAAACATAACATCACGATACCTAGCGAAGGAAGATGGGACGTCACCATTATGTTCAATTCAAAAGAGATTACATAGTTCAACGCCCATTTTAAAAGAAGCAAGTAGAACGTTATTAAATTGTTTTCTTCGATCTACATATAATAACCCGAATTTGGTGTACAAATTCAACTAGGCTCAATTATTACATATATCGTAATATGAACTAATCTACTAAATCCTATCTGTTTCTTGACTTTATCTCTTAATGTAGAATATTATAAAATACTGAAGGGGACCCATGACAGCAATATATATACATGCATCTTGTTCATTGTTTATTAATTTTCCACTGCTTAAATTATTTCCACATCTTGGGTAATGATGTAGATTTATTTAATATAATAAAAAACGGTGACTGCTACTTGTGTATATAAGAACTCGTGACCAATCCAAGTGTTTGTATCAAGCCAGAGTGAGCAGTGAGAAGATTGAAGAGATATTATTAGAAAAGCCAAACAATGTCTTCTTCTTCATCCTCAAAAGCTGACAAGCTCCCAATGAAACCTATTCCGGGATCCTATGGCCCTCCGTTCATCGGAGCCATCGCGGATAGACGCGACTTCTTCTACAACCTTGGCCGTGAAAAGTTCTTCACTTCCAAAATCGAAAAGTATCAATCCACGGTGTTCCGAACCAACATGCCGCCGGGTCCGTTCATCGCTTCTGACCCAAGAGTCGTGGCCGTCCTTGACGCTGTCAGCTTCCCCATCCTCTTTGACGTCTCCAAGGTCGAGAAGCGCGACCTCTTCACCGGAACCTACATGCCGTCCACCGCCCTCACTGGCGGCCATCGCGTCTGCTCCTACCTCGACCCCTCCGAGCCTAAGCACGCGCTCATTAAGCACTTCCTTTTTTCTCTCCTCGCGGCTCGTCACGACAAGGTATATTATGCAGGGGCGGACCCCGGGGGGGTTAGGGGTGGCTCCCCCTAAAATTACAGATAATAGCCTAAATGTTTAGAAAATTGTTTCAGCCTCATAAAATTTTATAGATTTCACTTTAGTCCCTTAGAGGAATGTTAAGTGAAGGGACTAAAATGAAAATATTGAAATATTTATGGATTTAAAATATAGTTTTATAAAAATTTGAGTTATATTCTGTAATTTTATCCCCAAATTTTTCATTCATAAAATTTGGGTTCATTGTGTAATTTTTACCCCTAAATTTGGGTTACTAATTTTCACCCCTCAATTTGTCATTCCTAGTTCCGCCGGTGGGTATATGCATGACCCATGTAAACTCGTTCATGAAATAAAAAATAATACTACATCCGCAGCATAATTTTCATATATTTACAACTAGAGAATTATCACTTATATTGAGATTAACCATGTCATTAGATTATATCATTGTATACTTTCCCATATCTTAATATAATGCATATATGTAAATATTTTCCTAATTTATCCTTGTACTTTCTTAACAATAATAAAGAGAAATTAAGAAATATTATAATAATATTTTAAAACATAAATATATCATATTAATTAATTTTACTATTTTAATATAATCAAATTGGATAACTATATTTTGTCCGTCTGATCGATACCTTTCATTTTTAGGTTCTCCCACTGCTCAAAAGCTCCTTGTCCAAGATTTTTCTGAAACTGGAACAAGATATCTCAGCAAAAGGCGAAGCAGACTTCAACACCATCAGTGACAACGAATCCTTCAACTTCGTGTTTCACTACTTTTGCGGGGTAGACCCGACCCAGACAAAAATCGGGTCGAATGGTCCGAAACTGATCCAGAACTGGCTGCTGGCTCAGCTGGGCCCAATCGTAACCCTAGGGCTTCCCAAAATCTTGAGCCTAGCTGAAGACCTCCTTCTTCACACTTTCCCCTTTCCACCGTGCCTGGTCAAGTCAGCCTACAACAAAGTCTACGACGCCGTTGCTGCATCGGCGACGGAGGCCCTGGACCAAGCTGTGAGTTTAGGCCTCCAAAGAGAAGAGGCAGCTCATAACCTGGTTTTCGTGTTAGGGTTCAACACCTTCGGAGGAGTCAAGGTTATGTTCCCCAGCATCATGAAGTGGGTTGGATTAGCTGGGGAGGGTCTACACAAGAAGCTCGCGGACGAGATCAGGACCGTTGTTAAGTCCGACGGTGGACTCACACTTGGATCGTTGGATAAGATGACTTTGACCAAATCAACCGTGTGGGAGGCTCTGAGGATCGAGCCTCCGGTTCCCTTCCAGTACGCGAAGGCCAAGGAGGATTTGGTGGTCCAGAGCCATGATGCGAGTTTTGAGATCAAGAAAGGAGAGATGATATTTGGGTATCAGCCGTTGGCTACGAGGGATGCGAAGGTGTTTGAGAGAGCTGATGAGTTCGTGGCTGATAGGTTTGTTGGGGAAGAAGGGGAGAGATTGTTGAAGTATGTGTACTGGTCGAATGGTCGCGAAACAGAGGATCCTAGCACCGAAAACAAGCAGTGTCCGGGGAAGAATCTGGTGGTGCTATTGGGAAGGTTATTGCTGGTGGAATTCTTCTTGCAGTATGATACGTTCACTATTGAAGAGAAAACACCAGTTCTTGGACCGGCCATTGCTTTTAAGTCGTTGACCAAGGCCAATTAAGCTTCTAATCAATGTAGAATGTTGAGTGATTATTTTAATTTTCTAAATCCAACGACTGCCCTTGTTTGTCCAATAATTTTGGGATCATCAATAAAGATTTTAATAAAGAGTCTCATTTATTTAAATTGAGTTATTGGACCGGTCCATTATTTGGGTGGTGGTTGATAAAATCTGAATTATTAAACCCGGACCGGCTAGTTCAACCCAGAAACTAACCAACCAGTCCGCTCTGAGTATCAACCTAGTTTTACTTTCTAAAAAAAATGATTTTTTTAATTTCATTTATAATTTCATATTGATAACCTTAAAATCTTCACTTTCTCACTGATTTAGCCCAGGTTAGCTCCAGTCTTACCTATTAACCATTGACTTAGTACTCTGACTGGTTCAGTGACTGGTCTGGTTTCATTAACCTTGGACAAAATCTATAAATCAAAGGAACATCATATATCTAGACCAACCTGCTAATTAACATAATCCTTGCAAATTCAAAAGATCATAGGGTGGGGAGTAATTGGAGATTTTTCAGGTTTCACGAACAAGAAGAAAAGGCTTTGTTAGTTTTAACCTGAAAATTTTGAGTTGACACTTCGCATAAGCTCTTGTCCCTGTCTCCTTTATTCCAAATCATCTACTTGTTAGATTCGAGAATATTTTAGAATATGGGCTCAAAATAACAGGCCTAAACATGGCCCACTTGAAAGATGGGATATCTCAAAAACCCAAAAAAATAAAAAAATTCCGGAGCATAAATTAGATGAAGTTATCTCTAGGGTGGGCTTAGGCAACCGAATGAGAAAAACTAAAGCTTGGATCAAATTAAATGTAGATGGTGTTATGACTACAACAACTATAAGGCCCCTATGGTGGAGTTATAAGAGATCACAAAGGATGCTGGATATAGTTGGTTTTCACTCAAGTACTCGGAAGGTTGTGTTTGAAGCAGAAGAATGAGCTACTTTTAAAATGCTAAGTTTGGCTTAAGATTACTATCAAGCTGCTGTAGGTAGAGGTGGTAAGTAATCTCACCACGTTAGAAGAAAAACACAAATTTGAATCGATCCCGTGAAACACAATTGTTGAACTAACGAAAATCCTTTATCCTTCAAGCTTTAGATGGGGAAGGCTTAATGTTCTTATAGAGTATGGTGATGTTTAATTGGAGTGATTCATATCTCAAGAGAACAACATAGAGTTGCTTATGCCTTGGTAAAGAACAGCTTGACAAGCATCTCCTTTGTTTAATGAGTGCCTTATCTTCAAACCTTGGTAGACATAGATTGTGGGATTAAGTTCCTCTCTAGACTTGTCACCAAAAAAAATTCCCCCTCTAGAACATTTAGTTATACTCCTTTCGGCATAAGGGTGGAGTCAGGAATTACAGTTGGGGGGTGAAATTTATAGGACAGAGCTTAAATGTTTATGAAATTTTATTTCAGGAGGAGAAAATTACAGAATAGAACCCATATGTTTATAAAACTATATTTTAGCCCTATACAACTAACGAGGGAAATCATTATAACTAACGAGGGACAAAAATGAAAAAGGAAATCATTACATGTTCGGACAACTCTTATCAATTAAACTATTATAAAAAAGATCTAGGCAATTCAAATTTTAATCTATCATAAAAAAGACTAGAGGAAGTATGTTTTAGGGTGGAAGCCCTCTCTTCTTTTGTAATGGAAAAAATGAAGAGGATGAAACAATGAGTTCTACTAGTATCCCTATATACTGCTAATAAAATTATTTATAAATATTATAATCAGATTTTTTTTAAGATTGTTGGGATTTATCTATCTCTTGCATGTGTAGCACGTGTGAAAAATATTTCCATTAATGAACAGTTCCTTGAGTTGTTAATTTTGTCATGATGACTTGTTATCATTCTTACACTTGTCTTCACGTGCTGCTCAATGCTCAATTGATTTGATGTGAGGCTTTTTGGTAATTATATTGCAATTGTATGTGACTGTACAGTAACATTTCTTTGATTATATGCTTTTGAAAAAATTTAGGATTTGTATTTATCTCATTTCGATATCCAATTCATTGAATATTGAAGCGTTCATTTGAGCTAAAAGCATGTGTGAACATTATCAAAGAGATCACGCAATCTGGACATCGCTTTCCATTATATGACAGGCAATTGATGTTTTGACGTTGTGAAGTACTTCTTTCAATGTATTTTGTTGTTGGGTTTGGAATTATAATTAATTTCACACATAGAGAGAGATAAAGGGGAGATTCAAAAACTTCCTCCTACAATTAGTTGAAGCTCTATATGATGTGTTTAGGAGTGAATTAAGGATGATGGAGTCTTCATCAAAAAGAAAGGTTAACATATATAGGTTCCCACCTCAGGGTTTAATCAGTTACCCATCTGTTATCATTTGCTTAATTGTGTATTGTTGATTAACAAACATCATTATCTTCTATTCTTCATTCTTAACAATATAAAAACAATTCGACTATAGTCTTTAAGCATGCGAGAGAGCGCGCGCATATGTATTATATTTACAATAATTTTATAGGGTGGGTCTATGGTTTTTGTCATAACTATAAGTTGTCTAAGGGTTCTCTATGTTTTAAATATATGCATATATGTGTGGGTGTATTAAAGAAATTAGTCTCAGATTGTTTAAGAATAATAATAAAATATAAGCCTATATATATCATCATATTATCTTAGGCTTGTAAAAAAAGCCTAGAGGAGTGGTGGGTACAATTCTCCTCTCTTCCTATGAATAGAGAGGTAAACTAGAAATATATTGACAAATATAAAAAATATATCTTATATTTAGCATCAAGATTAACTCTTTAAATGACCAACATATAGTTAGTATCTACCATATAAGGCCTCGTTGGATCCCTCTAATTCTTAATACTGTACAATTCCCTCTCCTCCCATAAATAGAAGTAAATTAGAAAAAATATTGATAAATATAAAAACTATGTCTTACATTTATGTTAATATCAACTCTTAAAGCAACCAACATATAATTGGTCTACTGTGTAAGACCTTATTGGAATCCTCTAGGTTTTGAGTTCGAGTTCTATGGAAGACACTTGTGGTATGAGGAGCAGTCACGAACCCCAAACCAAATATGGATGATAATATATATATATATATATATATATATATATATATATATATATATATATATATATATATAATCAACCCTTTAAATATATTTTATATTAAAGTACCAACCAGAGCTAGTAAAACAAATTGTAAAGTTTGCAACAATAATGCATGCATCTCGATGGGATATTGGGATGCTGTATTTTGCCAAATATTATCAGGAAAGATTAGTAGAAAAGTTTGTGTCCCTTTACGTTACAAAAATGCCACTTCCTTATGCTTACAAGTTTCGACTTTGTGTGCATCCAAGGAAAACTTATACACAAAGAAGTTTCCCTCTTTCAATAAAAACCCTCCTCCTTCCTTTTTACCAAAAAAACAAAAGAAAAAAGCCCTCGTCCTTCTCTCTTTGGCCTCTTCTAGAAGTCAAAGTTTTTATGGAAATTAAACTGATATATACATATAATTTATAATGGAATCGGATCAATTTATGCATATATTCACTTATTCATTCTAAATGTTTTTAAAGGTAATCTATTTAAGGGAGGGGAAGCTAATTTTTGTATTAACTATGATCTGCGCCAAAAGCAAATTGGGACATGACAGATGTTCAAACCACTAAAACTAATGCCCTTCACAAATCGATCATCACATGCAAATTCTTGCAAATCAGGGAGATTAATTAAAAGGTACAATAATTAACCTTAGTTACATATCTTATGTTTGGATTTTAAAAAGTAAAGCTTAATTAGATTTGAACTATCATAAAAAGTAAATCTATTATAAATATATATGGTTCAACTAAAAGTTTAAAATCCACGTAACTTATATCTCTGTCGTATACCTTAGTTCCCCATTTATTTATTTAGCACGATGGGAACATGGGGAACTAACAATATAATCATGTGATCTCTGGACGTTGATTTTAATTGGCCTAATGACCTACATATAATATATATATATTTTTTGCTGTTCATTATCTAGTCTGAGAAATAAACTAATTATAAAAGTGTACACCATAAACTTTGAATATACCTATTTTATAATTAGAATGTTATTCATTGCCAATTAAAAAGAGTTTTTTTAACCTGATGAAAATCCATAATTGATATGAAAAATACGCAAATAATAGTATAGTAATGGGCAATGAATCTGCGGGTGGAACAGCCACATGATTGTGAATAGTGTTAGGACCCACAAGGCCACAAATACAGTTGTTCAAGCTAAAGGGCAGGGATAATGAACTGCATGTGAAGATCTCTCCCTCTTTCTCTCCCATGTTCTATATATATATATATATATATATATATATATATGTGTGTGTGTGTGTGTGTGTGTGTCCCTCTAAAGTATCCGCCACATGTGTGAGAACCCTGGCTTGTTCACTTTGTTAGACTTTATTAACCACTCACATGTAGGTTTAAGATCGCGGAAAAGGCTAGTCCTTCCTAATGTAATCCTTATCGCACTTAATTAGACACATAAAACAAATGCTTCCATGCCTCTTCTCTTTTTATCGGGACTCTGTGCAATTGGATCGATTGGAACTACATTAATCTTTGAATTCCTTTGCTTCAAAATTTGTTGGGACAAAAAATGAATTGAAGTTTCACATGCCAAACTCGGCCCGCACTCTCACACACACACACACACATATTTTTAAATGTTTAATGTTATTTATTTAATTTTATGTTTTATTTTTATTATTCAATTCATCTAATTAAATGGTTTTTAATAATTATAGATTTTTTCTACTAATATATTAACTCTTATTTTTATTTTTGTTTATTTTTTTCTTAAATTTATCAAATTACATATATAATGTAACTTGAAATATAAACACTCATATTATCATTTTCAATCATCTTACATTTAAACTTGTTTTTCCATTATTCATCCAAACACGTTTTAGTTTGTCATTTTGACTTTTTACAACAGTTAATCCAAACATAAATCACATTGAACAATCTAATATTTACTCTATCTTAACTTTGTAAGAATCATATTGGAGAAAAGTCACTTATATGACGGCTAATCTAAATACACCTACATAAAATAATGTGGACATGATTCATAGGAGAGAGAATTGGGGCTTCTCCCTCTTATTAAAATAATATTATTTTTAAAAACAATATAATAATATATAATTCTTCTATCTCTTCTTTCTTTTTCTTTTCTTTTTTTCTTTTTGCACATATTAATCCAGATTATTTTATGAAGATGTTACCCTTACAGCTTTTTTTCAGCATCATTTATCATTATCACTAAACTTAATTAATAATTTTTTATTATATTTATTACTATTTTTTTAACTTCTCACAATCCACTTCATACTCTCTAATTATATACATCCTAAGCCACAGATGACTTTTAAAGTCCTTAAAATTTAAAGATGTTACAACACGCATGGGTACATGTGTGAAAGATTAAAAAAATAGAATTTAAATAATTATATAAGACTAATTTTGTAATACTCCCTCTAGTCTATAATATATTAGATATATTTACCTAATTTAATATAATTAAATAAGTTAGTTGTGTTAGTTAATATGACATGTACTTTTTAAAACACCATAGGCATTTTCTTTAATTTTTTTTCCTATTATCTTTGATTATTGTTGATGAAATATCAATAGTGATAAATTAGTTATTTATAAATATATATATATATATTATGTCTTATATTTAAAACTAAAATCAATATCTAAAATATATGTTATATTAAAGACATGGGAGCAAAACATTTTTCTTTCTCATATCTCCTAAAAAAAAAAAAAAAACTCACTCATGAAGGGGAAAGGATGGGCAGGGAGCCCTTCCCCTCTTTATCCCTATATTTGAATGGAGAGAAGAGTGAGGGAAAAATAAGGAGAAGAGAATACTAGTTAGGAAGGAAAATTTTCATAAATAATAAAAAATTTACAATTTTTAAAAATTTTCCTCCTAATTTTCTCTAAATTCAAACATAAAGTTAAAAACAATATTACCAAAAGAAGAGAAGGGGAGCAACTCCCCTCAAAAACCTTGTACCAATAGCAGAAAGCCACGTTTTTCGCCTCCCATTCCATCATTAACAGCTTCATCAATAAGGAACGGCCAAGTGGTCCAAGTTTTTAATCCTCAAAACATTAATATAAAGTCAACCTTAGCGCTTTCAACACCTCAGGGCATCTTAAAAATAGGGAAAATTGATTACAGGGTCTAAGGAAGCAAAATAATTACAAAAAAAGCCCAAAAAACATTCACATACCAGAAAAGGCCCTTCTGGCATTTTTTCAAAAAAAAATGTATGGACATAGTTGTTAATTGCTACAGATGTAGTTGTTAATTGCTACAGATGTAGTTGTTAAAATGTAGTTGTTAATTAGACTGATTTAGTTGTTAACGGGGACTGATATAGTTGTTAACCGCTACTGATGTAGTTGCTAACGTTTTTTGAAAAATGCCAGAAAAGGCTCGACATGTGAATGTTTCTTGGGCCTTTTTTGTAATTATTTTACTTACTTGGGCCCTGTAATCAATTTTCCCTTAAAAATATGTAGTGAGTCATCAAATTTATTTTTTCTTTATAAAAAGTTATCAATTAATTGATAACAATAAAAAAAAAACACACACACACACACTACCCGCGCACATCTCCTTCATCAACAAATTATGAGGTGACCCGTGCCGGCAAGTTACACGCCTGCATGACGGCCGAGGCCATTTCAAAGAAAGCACATTTGTCCGGTTTCATTCATTTGGATTAAACATTCACTCTCTCTCTCTCTCTCTCTCTCTCTCTCTCTATGTGTAACTCTTATCCGATAAAAATTTAGCTAATTAAGTTTGAATCTCAACCACAACACCATACATCTCTTTTAAAACTTTCTTAAGCGAAAAGTTCAAAGTTTAATTTGATAATATGCATGAGTGATTTTTTGGGATGAAGTTGATTAAAAAAAAAAAAAAAAACCCCAAGACGAGCTGGCCTGTATCTCGATCTAAGCATCTTATTAAAAAGATTTATTTCGAAGAAACCTTTTAAAACTTGAGACATCCTTAGGATATATTTTTTAGGATATACTCTCTCTAATCTTTATTACAAGACATATATAAACTAATAAGTGTATTTAATCTTTTTTATAAGATATTTGCTTATTTTCAAAGAACATTAATTATTTTTTTCTTATGTATGCCCATCATTAATAGTTAGGCATAATGAATTAAAGTAATAATAATATAATATTAGAATTTAGTACAATTGATAGAGGTAATATTAGAAATTATTTAAATTTTAAGACAATTTCATTGATTTTAACTGTTTTTATTGACTTATATGAATTATTTGTTAATACCTTATGATAATAAGGATCAAAAGGAGTATTTAAGTTAATCTTGAAAAAACCTATTTACGAGAATTAAGATAAAACTGTAATACCCGGATAATTATTATCTGGAAAATATGTTATAATAATAAAAAATGTCTATTTATGGAAATCTATGTCTCAACATGTTATAGTATTAATTTTGTTCAAAGAAATGAATTATGAAAAATTAAAGGAAATTTATTGTCAAAAATAACATTTAAAGCCATAAAATATTCCAAGGAAATTATGGAAAATTCAAAAAGAGATGGAATAATTATGAAAATTTAGAAAAAAACATATTATCCATAATTTAGAACAATTTAATAAAATATTTCCTATGAAAATAAAAGAAGGAAAATTTAAAAGGTATTCTAGAAATCAAAATAGAATCTAAAATTATTAATAAATTGCATAAAACTTAGATTATTGGTGTCAATAAAATATTTATGAGGAAATGATGAGTTTTAATTAAGAAAATTATTAGAAAGTAGTAAGGGATTTATTAAGTAATTTTAGGGAATTTTATAAGCCTAAATTCATTATGGACCAATAGGGAAATTTTGTGAGAAATGAATATAAGATAAATGTAATATATTTTTGGTTGGAAAATTAAAAAAAATAATAATAAGGGGCTGGCCGAAAATTTTGGGGAGGGATAAGGATGGAGTAGATTTTTTTGATATAATAATAATATTATATAAGACATGTGTAAAATAAGATAATATTAAAATAATAAAGAAAAATGGACAGGAAAAACGAGAACGGATAGAAATAAAATCCTACATAGAAAACAGTGAACTAGGTTATTGGAGTCAGAGCATATTACGGACGAGTGAAATTTTATCCCGAGATAACCGGTCTCCGAATTCATTTCTGTAACCGATAGAGCAATTTGGAGATCCGGATAGGAAGATATTTTGAAGAAATTAAGCAGATAATCAAAATAGGAGCTCTTAGAAAGTCAGACCGTTGTGGAAATACGGGCATAAGTAGGGAAAAACCAGAGCATATTATTGGTCAGTGGATTTTTATCCAGAAGCTAATACCGGCCAAAATTGTTTATGGAATCAGACACGAAAATCGAGGATTTTCAGCTGATAACGGAATGTCCCTAACAGGATCAGAAATCCAGTTAAAATATGACATTTGAAAGAGGAAGTAAAAAGCTTCAGCATGTCATTCTCGGAATTTTGAGATTTTACGGAATTACGCGAACCGGACACCGAACCGGGAATTTATCAGATAAAGCAAGAGATGAAGCAAGCATGACATCATTTTGATGACTCAGGATGATGTCAGCAGAGAGAGGTGTAAGGCTAAGATGAAGCCACCTCAGAAAAGTGCGATCCGACGGTCAGAATTCGACCAGACAAAGTTCAACGAAATTACGAAAATGCCATCGAGTTCACCTATAAATACCCCTTCACATTTCACCATTCTTCACACCATTTCCTCTTGAGAAGGCCGAAAATTTGAGAGAGAAGGAAGAAGGAGGAGTCCGGGGAATTTCGCAGCAAAGCTCTGAGTAAGTCTTCGGTCCCTAGTCTTTAGTTTGGTAGTTCTTTCAGTAGTTATAGTAAAAGTGTTAGGATAGTCTTAATTTTTCAAGATAATTTAGATATCATGTTTTTAGAATAAATATGATAATTATCTTAGAAAAATATTATAGAAAAGATTATAGCAAAGAAAAAAAATTTGGAAGAAAAAAGTCGAAACAGCGAAGCTCTGGCGAAATTCCGCCAAAAAGGCTAACTAGGGGCAAAATGGTAATTTGTACCTAAGATGCCTGTTATGGTCTTAGATATTCATACTAGTGATGTTATCCTTATAGGATACCCAGAATCACGAACCGCTGTTTCCGCTGTCATTCCGCTGTCAAACCGCTGTCAAAACACTACCGGAGTAACCAAAATCATCAACGGAGGTACGGACGCGTATTGTAACCTTAACACTTATACTGCTTATATACATATATGTGATAGACATGCTAGATACTGAAACTCTGTTTAGGGTTGTCAGTTATCTTACTGCTTACTACGGATTATAGTCATGATAATGCCGTTTGGGTTTGCCTAGCGCTGAGGACACGATAGGCCTTCGTGGCACTGGATATGTGCAACCATTATGTGGGGCTTTACATATTGCTTTGTGCTTATGTTCTGCCATTATTTGATCATACATCTGCTGTGTGCTTATGTAGTGATATTATGCTGTATGTGATTATGTTAACGTTGTTATCAATATACTGTTTTATTTGAGCATAAGGTTAACCGTTATCTGAGATCCAATTGGTAATTGGATCTCAGCTGTAGCTTCAGGGTCGGGAGTACCGAGAGGGTGACGGTAGAGGCTGGTGGACGGTATGGAAGGGCTGAAGAAGTTTATCAGTTTATATTTGTATATACTGTTAGAAACTATCTTCTTTTGGGATGACTGTATAATGAAATTACACTATGGTTATGTATTTCGAATTCAGTTACTCTACTTATGAAAAATGCTTTACTCTGATCACCGTGTTTAAAAAAAAAAAATTTCCCATTATTTTTACTGTTTTTAAAGTGAGATGTTACAAAAACTCTTCTAATACCGTAAGTAAATAACTTAAAATGACAGTGTCCACTTATCTCGTTGCCTCACTTAAATTTTCTTTTTCTTTTTTCCCTTAAAAAAACTTGAAATGAGAGCGTTCCCGTGTTCCATCTAATCCGTAATTAACATTTTAATACGTCGCGTGGCTCCTCGTTTTACAACTCAGGAAAGTACTCATCACCAACTCCATTATGATGCTTGTTCTGTATGAATATTATATTATTAATACAGTTTATAAATATAATCTCAAGAAGCCCCTCTCGCTCTGTATCACTCATTACCCTCCTCTCTTTCCCTCTGGTATTATCAAGAGAAAGGAAAAAGGCTCAACAAACAAACATCAATGGCTTCTTCTTTCCCCCCAGACACAGGTTCCAAGCTTCCACTCAAATCAATACCTGGAAATTATGGCCTTCGCTTCTTCGGAGCCATCAGCGACCGACATGAATACTTTTACCGGCAAGGCCGTGACAAGTTCTTCTCCTCCAGAATCCAAAAATACAACTCCACCGTTTTTCGCACTAACATGCCTCCCGGCCCTTTCATTTCTTCCGATCCAAGAGTCATCGCTGTCCTTGATGCCATTAGCTTCCAGATTCTTTTCGACAACCACAAGGTCGAGAAACGCAATGTCCTTGACGGCACCTTCATGCCCTCCACCGCCTTCACCGGCGGCTATCGTGTCTGCGCCTTCCTCGACACCTCTGAACCCTCTCATGCCCTCTTCAAAAGCTTCTACCTCCACCTCCTCGCCTCCCAACACCACAACTTTATCCCTCTCTTTAGGGACTGCCTGTCGCAGCTCTTCGCCGGCCTCGACGACAAGTTCTCCGACAAAGGCAAAGTCAGCTTCAACACCTTCTCTGACAAAATGTCCTTCGACTTTGTGTTCCGCCTCCTCTGCGGGCCAAACTCAGACCCAAAGAATACCAAAATCGGGTCGAACGGTTATAAGCTCTTTGAGATATGGTTGGCTGTCCAGCTCGCTCCCCTGGCCTCCCTAGGTCTTCCCAAAATATTCAACTACGTCGAAGACTTCTTGCTCCGGACACTGCCGTTCCCGGCGTGGATGGTGAAGTCTGACTACAAGAAGCTTTACGATGCATTCTTCACGGCTGCATCATCGACGCTGGACGAAGCGGAGCGTTTCGGGCTCAAAAGAGACGAAGCTTGCCATAACCTTGTTTTCATGGCGGGCTTTAACGCTTACGGTGGGTTCAAGAGCCAATTCCCTATACTGATGAAGTGGGTGGGATCCGCCGGAGCCGGCCTGCACAAGGAGCTCGCCGACGAGATCAGAGCCGTCGTCAACGCGGAAGGCGGGATCACTTTTGCTTCGCTAGAAAAGATGACTCTGACGAAGTCCGTAGTGTACGAAGCACTAAGGATTGAACCAACAGTACCTTACCAGTACGCTAAGGCGAGGGAGGATCTGGTGATCCAATCTCACGATGCAACGTATGAGATCAAGAAAGGAGAAATGATCTTTGGATATCAGCCGTTCGCTACAAAAGATCCACTGGTGTTCGAGAATCCTGAGGCATTTGTGGGCCATAGGTTTGTCGGGGAAGGAGAGAAGCTGCTCAAGTATGTATACTGGTCCAATGGACGAGGGACACAGGAGCCATCAAAGGACAACAAGCAGTGTCCCGCGAAGAATATGGTGGTGCTGCTGTGCAGGATTATGCTGGTGGAGTTCTTCTTACGTTACGACACGTGTACGGTGGATGTGGGCAAGAGTAATTCTAATCTGGGAGCATCAGTGACGTTCACTTCGTTGACCAAGTCTTCCTCGCATTGATGCTTGATCCCGATAAGTTCCCACCAGTTGGGACTTTCACTATTTGTTTGTAATGTGTTTTCTCTCTTACTGGTATAAGGATGTTACTTGGTATGCGACAGGGAAAATTGTTACTTGGTATGCGACAGGGAAAATGGTAGTCGTACTGTGGC
Source organism: Acacia confusa (assembly GCA_037074495.1). Taxonomy (NCBI): domain Eukaryota; kingdom Viridiplantae; phylum Streptophyta; class Magnoliopsida; order Fabales; family Fabaceae; genus Acacia; species Acacia confusa. Next base: position 35,055,402 of record CM073502.1, on the reverse strand, counting down.
GATGTCTTGTGCATGTGTCATGCATGGGCCCGTGCAATGATGAATTTTATGATAAATATTTAGGAGGCCAAATGTATACTCATTGACTAATAAAACTCATTGATGGATCTTATTTAATCTTTACTGTAGTGCATTTAGAAAAAGTACAATCACGTAGGTTGAAATAAAATTTATCTTATAAATTTATCTCGTATATAATAAATACATTAGAAAAGCAGTTTCTACCGTTAATTCAAACAGACATAACTTTTACCAAAAATTGATGAAGAATCTCTACAACATCTATTCCTCTCTTGTCACTTTACTTGATTCGGTTAGCATTAATACCTTCTGTCATTAGTCATTAATATGAGCTATTTGATTGATTATTAATTATTAAACAAGTTAGTTGTGTTGGTTATTTATAATAAATATATATTAGTTTTCTTAAAAATTTATTTACTTCAAAGGGAGGGGATGTAAAGAAAAGGTAGGGAGTTACCTTTTTTGATTTGGTTGTTAGTAAGATGATGTGAGGGGGTTTTTAACGGTCCATTCTTTGATTTAAAAGGAGAGGAGGGGGGGGAAGGTTAGTAATTTACTATTTCACCCTAATATATTTAGTTGTATTTTTTATCTATATGTTAAATAAGGTAAATTACATTCTATCTAATGAATATAACAATATTTTTATTTGTAATTAATATACTATATTTTAAATATGGGATAATTTTTTTGGTTTAAATTAATTTTACAATAATTTATTTTTAACTGTAATAGTATTCTTTATTTCTAACAAAATATTTTTATTTGAAATCAATTTAATGATTATATATTTTTAATTAGAAAAATATATTTTTATTCAAAATGATGTTAGCATATTTTTTATTAATTTTATAATAATATATATTTTAAATATAATAGTATTTTTTTTATTTATAATAAAATGTTTTTATTTTAAATTATGTTAAAATATTTATAATTAAAAATATATATTTTTATTTCTGATATTATATTTTTTATTTTAATAATTTAATAATAATATATTTTAAATTATAATTCCATTTTTATTTATAAAAATATATATTTTTAAAATTTTATTTCACAACAGTGTTTTTTAATGATTAAATATTTATACTTCTTAAATAGTAATAATAAAAAAATATTTTTAGTTATAATAATATTTGTTATTTAAAATATTAATAGCTTTATGCTATAATTATAATACTTTTTGTCCATAAAATTATATTTTGAATGTTAAATTTATTTTTTGATATTATATTTTTAATAACTATGAGGGTAAAATGATCTCAAATTCTTAGGGAAAAAATGTCCAAAATTTAGCTCCCTACAAAACCCCTCAATTTGAAAGAGATAGGAGAATGGGGAGGAGATGGAAGGTTTCAAATCCCCTCTCTTCCAAAATTTTAAACTAAATGAGGGGAGGGGAGCATCTACCTTTCTATCTCATCTCCCCCGTTTAAATCAAACACAACTTAAAATATTATATTTTATTATAATTACCTTTGGATAGAAACTTCTTGATACATACCATCACAATAAGATTACTTAGTTAGTGGAAGATTTATAAATATAGAAGAAGAAAAAAATGAATTGATCTCTTATATTTATAACCAAATTTAATCCCGAACTACTTTTTTAACATAAGGATCAGAGGTAGAAAGTTGATTCAAATTTCACACAGATATACTCGTTGGCCGGATTGATGATACACACATATATATATACACATACATATATATAGAAGGAGAAAGAAGTTTCTTCTCGATCACCATCTTTAACGTCCCTCTAAGATTGCATCATCCCGCGTGGACTTGTCAGGCATTAAAAACCGATATCGGTGAGATGTTCAAAAACTTCCTACTCTTTCTTTGTAGTTTAATGTGCGTTTGAATATTATCCAAAAAGAAAACACAGTTTACGTGGTCGTGATGGTTTTCTTTTTCTATCTAGTTCAATGAATTTAAGTTCCAATTTATAATGAAGTGGATTGATCGATAAAGCATGATGGGGCCCTATAAATGGAAAGAGGAAAATGTTTATTACATATTTACATTTTGTCTATTTGAGTTGATGGTAGGAACGATGACTTATTTTATATATGACTTTTGCATAAGCCTAATAGGGGGGAAAAGTTAAATTATAAATATGATTTGTATTTAAATCAATAATGATAGAAGTGGCAGGGTCCAGGTCAAAAAGTTGAGAGTTTTTTCTTAAAAGCTACCATATAGAGCTTTTTCCTAAACTGACTTTTAAGAGTTTTTTTTTTAAAAAAAATCCAGTGAACTTAAAGCTCTATCCAAACATTTCATTTAAAACTTTTTTTGTATTACTAATTTTTTCTGGCTTTTTACGACTTAAACTATCCAAAGCTCTCTACAAACAAGACCACTAGGTGAGGGGAAAAGAAGGTGTGAAACTGGTGGCAATATGAGAGAACTGACGGGGTCCATGTGGAGAGATTGCTTGTATAAGTTTTTAGTCATAAATGTCCGGTCCCATAGTTGAAATTTTAATTTCAAGTTGTCCATTTTTTCATGATTCATCGCATAATGTGTATTTCGTGTTTTAAAATTCCAGGTTTTAAAATTCCAGGCTGAATTTTTCTTCATTTTAATGTAATAGTCGCGGGTCCCCCACTCTTGGGTCAACAAGAGTACGTAATTACATATAAATGAAAGACAAATACTAGCGAATGAGAGTTGGCACAGATGGTAAAGGATTCAAGACTAACCTCTTGGGTCGTGGGTTCGATCCCCTCTACTGTCGCTGGGACTTCTTTGATAGGCAACCTCATAAGTACCCAGTAAATGCTCATAGAGCCCGGGGCCGTGCCCTGACTTTGATGGGGGACTGGTGTCGAACCCCTCCAAAACTTTTTTGTATAAAAAAAAATACTAAGAAGATGTCGGCAAACATTTTAAACATCTAATTTTTTTTATATGAATGACGTAATAAATTTTTTTTATCTACATTCGTTTTATAACAAGTGTAGAAAGAATTTCCCACGTTCGCTTTTGTAAAAACAAATGTTGAGAGTGATGTTATTTTTAATATGTGCGTGTGTGTGTGTGTGTCATAATTGTTTTCTACCCCAGAAACTAGCTAGCTTGTATACAAACAGAACACAAGCAAGTATCATATATAAACAAATAATCAAGTGTGAATGAAATAACTTCTCTAAACCACTACTCTCTAAATTAAAAGTAAGCTTTTCACAGAAAAAATTCTATTAATCTTTGTGTTAAGAAGATTTCCTGCGAAAAAGTCATGAATATTATTAATCTGTTCCATTTTTTTGGGGGGGGACTTCATTACCAAAACTCTACGGATTAGAAAATAAGTTAATATAAATCAATCTGATAAATGAAGTAATTAAGTAATAGCTCAATTGCAACAACAAAATTATAATTTGATATTCAAGAAGCAATTACCTCTTCAAAATCTATAAACGGATGTTCATTATAATATTTAACATTTGTTTTTTAAAAACATACCTTGAATAATAATTGACTGCCACCGTCTGTATTTGTGACGTCAATTTTTTTAAAAAAATAGGTGTGGTTTAGTGACTTAAAAAGTTCCTGTTGTAGTAATATTGGCTAAGGTGGTTAGCAGTCCTACTCAAACACAAGTTTAATATCAAAAAACATATTTATTGAAAGAGATGAAAATCTTTTACGCCTTGACCAGATCCAGAAAAAAAAAATGAAAAGACATATTACATGAAAATAATTTTTTGGTTACTGATTCAATTGGATTAGACTAACCACAACTAATGATGTTTAGATAAATAGGTGCTAATCTACAGGTATAAAGAACACTCATGTGTAAACCACAATCATCCAATAAAATAGAGTTACTAAAGCACAAATTTGATTAATTTCTATTTTTTTAAAATTAAAATAAGGATACTTCATACTCAATAAAGAAATGGAAAATATATAAAATTTAACTCAATCAATTCATCAAAAACTCGGACTAATAAAAGGAGTAATCACCATGAAAGTTGGATATAGAAGTGTATAACACGTTAAGAACGTCCTCTAAAATGTATGGTCCAGCCAATGCAAGTCTAGTGACCTTGTGTTATTTGGGCCGAGCTGCATAAACATTTCTGGGAGGCCGAGAACTGGATGCCTGATTTGAAAGTGGTGGGAATTTGCGTTCTGTCAAGTACAAACCTATTTACCCCTCGTCTTTGGTTCAACTGGCGTGAGGGTCGGTCTTCCTCATCTTTAGGGAGGGGTTCGATCCCTACGTTAGTCAAGGTGTTGAAGGAGGCATCCTAGAGGTCTAGGAAGCAGTGGTAACGCTGGTAGAGGTGGAGGCATGTGTACTCTCTGGCCAGTATCCCCTGTGGACTGGGCTCCAAACGCCCTGCCTTTGGACTGTGGGTGAGCCCGACCCCTTTCCTAAAATTTTTGTATCAAAAAAAAAAGTACAAACCTATTTATTTTTTTTTAAAAAAAAAGTACAAACCCATTATAATTGAGAGCTCGTTTTAAAATTTAAACAAATCATGAAGAAAAAAGATTTCGTGAATGATCATTGGAGACATTAGAGAAAATGGAAAAAATTAAGAGAGACATTCCTTTTTCCATTTTCATCGAAGATACCATCGTACTAGAGTGTCTAAACAAGATAGTTTGAAGTTTATTCTGATCTAGTACCTATCCAAGGTTAGGCTGGACCAAATCGGTTATAGTGGACTCCTTGAAGAAATAATTTTTTCCCCCTCTTTAGAAGGTAAAATTTGAATCTATTAAATAGAATTAGAACTATAAAAATACCCATAATAATATGAAATGCGTTACAGGAAATTAAAACATTATAAATCCTTAAGAACTCCAACAACAATAAAAAAAATATATTGGAAAAAAGATTTACACATGATAAATACATTTAAGATAATAAAAATATCTATAATCATATATAAAAAAAACATCATAAAACAATAAAACATATTTATAAATCTTTAAAAAACTCCAACAACATTAAATAAAAAATAAAAAGTAACATTTAAATTATAAAAATATTTTTCTCAAAAAAATTGACTTGTACGATTTTAGACCATTCTAGGTGGTCGGAAACCCACTCCAACTTGACTAGTTAGTTTGGTCCAATCTTTTCCAATTTCATTATGTTGCTTATTTAAATTGAACCAAATCAGATCAGATCATTTCAAGTTAGACCAGACTGGACCGGACCACGGCGTGTTTGCCCACCCTAGCTTCAAATTGAATCCCTTCCTTCATCCACGGTGTTTTCATTTTAATTCTAAGCTGCTGTGATGTGATTCTCGTCTAACTTTCTCATCCTAATTTTTTAAAATAGTACGTACTCTATAAAGACTTTGGATTTTTCTTCCTAATTTGGAAAATGGTCCTGAATTGAAAAGGCAGTAGTAATGCATGGGAGAGAAAGCATGGTGAGAAGGTTTATTTTTACATTTGACACGAGAATCTGAACATAATAAGGTTTCAGATGATTTATTACTACATTATCGTCACTTCATGATTTTAGCAACTAAGCTATCTGGGATGTACTAATCAACTTGGCGGAAAAGCTCGGGAGGCAAACAGTAGGCAAAAGTACGGAAAAAACCTTAATTAATTAATTAATTACTAAAATACCACTGAGGCAAAAGTATTAACCAATCTGTCCCCTGTAATCGATTACATGCCTTATGTAATTGATTACAGGGAGTCAGATCTTTTTTTTTTTCATTTTTTACATTAAGTAATCGATTACGTCACTGTTTAGTAATCGATTACACCAAATTTACATGGTGTGATCGATTATACCAGCTGCAGAAGCACAATGAAGAAGAGATTTCGAATTGGTGCATGACGAAACTGATTTCCAACTTCTTTTTACCTACAAATGCGACTTGAGGAAGGTTTTTTTGCCAATAATTAACCGTCTACACTATGTCTAGTCAATCGATGCCCCTATATCCGTTTTTAGTCCTACGACATATCATTTGCAAAATTCATCACCTCAAATCATATGAACTGAAAGCATAAACATTCATAACTAAACTAAATGTCATAGTCAGTACAACTTCACCAGGTCTTAAAAAAAATTACAAGATCCAAATACAAACATCATGTCCGACAAAAAAAAACATAGCTATCTAATCTGCATCCTCCTCTGAATCCTCCTCCTCCTCCTCATCGGAGACATCAGGCACCTAGTCCTCCTCTCCGGCTGCCTCCTAGTGTTGTCCGTCCTGTAATTGCCGAAGTCCGGCCTCCAGCCAGTGCATCCGGCTCTGCATCCACCACCACCACTCGTTCTCCTTCTTAACATGGCTCCTCCATCACTGCTCGTGGCTCCTCCGCTACTGTCTTTGTCGAAGGTCCATCTGCCTCATCTGCAGCATGACGTCACGGAGCTGGAATCCACCATCCGGCTCAACCATCTCCTCATCCTCATCATCGTCATCGTCCAGCATAGGGACCTCAGGATGAACCACAGGGGGAGCAGGCAGTGCATCGTCCTCGTCAACGGCAGTGCATATCCAGACACCCTATGCATTCTACTGTATCTTGCACTGCTCCAGTAGGCACCTCCCGAAGACAGTGTTCCAATGTTGCTGGTCCACCATCTCAAATTCCTGTATTGGCACATGGAAGTGGAACAATATACGGTGGGCTAGGTAGGCGAATGGGAGGGCGGCGTTCTCCTTCTGCTTCACCTTGGACATCATCCAGCAAATATAGTGTCTCCAGTTCACCGGCCTAGCGTGAATGATGGCCCGCATGATCAGGATATCAACCTCCAACACCCTGGAGTGATTGTAGGCTCGGGGGAACAGAATATGGGTCAGCACGTAGAAAAGGATTCGTGCATCCACAGTCAGCTGGCCCACAGTGAAAAGGGCTCTCTGACCCAAAGGCCTCTTGATATCGTTGATGGCGGCGGCTCGGTCATATCCAGGCAGGTTGACATTGGTATCCCCATCGTACAGAATGGCGCCTGCCCCATCAAAATCATATCCCATTATGTGGGCCCATATCGGAGCAATCATCTCTATGTCAATGTCGCAGACGCGAGACTTCAGCACTCCATTGATGTAACTGAGGTTATGGTAGAAGGCTCTAACCATATCCTATGAGTAGTGACTGACGAACTCCGCCAAGCCATGTAGATGTGAACCCTCCACCCGTGTGACTATCTCAAATCCCTCCTCTATAAAAAAAACTGCATGTCCAGTGACTTGGGCTTGATCACGGGTCTGCCCGCAAAGTGTTGAAGGAAGGATACGTTGGATGCTGCATTATTGCCCAGAAGAATTCCGTATCGGAGATCTGCCGACTGTGCCTGAGAGCCGGATGTCTCACCCTCCATCTATGCCTTCGAACGTCTCTCGGTCTGAGGGTCAACTCGTCTGTGTGGAGGCATGATCACAACAAATACCTACAAAGATGAAACAAATATAAACCATCAACAAACATGAAACAAATATGTGATTAATGGCATAATCACAATCCATGATCAATATCGGTCAACGGAAACAGTGTAATTGAAAGAAAAATGCACAATCAACAATCAAACTCCACGTAATCAATAATCTTCAACATCCATACACACAATAACATGTAATTTGTGCTTCAATCCCATTGTTTACATCAATTTCACATGCAAATATACACACATTGTTTCTGAAACGCACAAAAACATCAATTTAATCTATTACTTGTTCAAAAACAACAACAAACAATTCAAATCAATGATCAAAATACTACATACTCAAAGAAAACAAACCCTAATCGATTACATGCACCATATCTTCAGAAAAACGGAGAAAATAGGGACCAAATCGCAATGGAAACCGAAAACCTACCGAAATCACCGTAAATGAGAGCAAATCTTTGATTTTTCCTCAACCCACGCCTTGATTCTGGAGCTTTGTGGCCGAAAATGTCAATGGAGGAGAATGGAGGAGGCTAATCGGGTATGAGAAAGGAAAATGAAGGGTTTCGGGTGGTTTGAGCGTTTTAAAAAACTGAAACCGCGCAATGTAATCGATTACAGCCTGTGCCATAATCGATTACATCACGTGGTAACTGCCAGATTTGCCTTTTGATTTTATGTAATCGATTACGCCGCTCATCATAATCGATTACACAGTGCAAATTTCATGTAATCAATTACTGAACAGTAACGTAATCGATTACATAGTGTAAAAAATGAAAAAAAAGAGATCTAACCCTCTGTAATCGATTACGTAAAGCATGTAATCGATTATAGGGGGCAGATTGGTTAATACTTTTGCCTCAGTGACATTTTAATAATTAATTAATTAATTAAGGTTTTTCCCGTACTTTTACCCAAAGAGTGAGGTGGTTATTATTCTTAATTACATGATCATCTAGATTGTTGTTTAGATCCATAATTAATGATGATGTATGTTACGTGTGGAAACACGGAAAATGAATAATGCCCAGATAATGATATCCATTAATTATAATATTAATATCCAATCCACCCTCGTGTCCTCCTTCATCTGTAATTACGTGTTGTCCTTTTCAGGTTTCCCCCTCCTGCCCACCCTCCTCTCTTTATATATATATATATATATATATATATATATATATATATATATTTGCCACCGTCCTCTATATATAATTATTTACCACAAATTAACGTTTTTAATGGGCTATGAGACTAGACTTAATTTGATCCTATTTATAGAGTGAGGATAAAAGTTGTTTTGAACAATTTTAATTTTAATTTATTATTAAATTATGTTTTTTGAGAGAAAATTTCACTACATCCCCTATATAATATCCTTTTTTTTAATGATTTAGAGAATCAATTCTGACAAATTGTATATACTTAAATATAAAATGATTTATATGAAATATTTGATATTTCAAATTTTTTTTATAGATTATAGATTGATGAATTTTAAAAAGGGTTAGGTAGCAATTTTGCCTCGGAAGTACACCGCTAGGAGCAATTTTGTTCTGGAAGTTTTTTTGTGCTTAATTTTTTCCCGAAAATATAAAAACATAGCAATGTTGCCCCCCACTAACGGTGAGACCCAACGGCGTTACCACACACTCGAGTGTAATACCCCCACACTCGAGTGTGTACGATTTTTTTTTTAGCGAAGTGCACACTCAAATGAGTGTGCACTTTAAAGGACGCACTCGAATGCATTTGAGTGTACATGCACACTCAAAAGCATGTACTTGAATGTGCACCAAGTGCACACTCGAGTGTGCATTGGGCACACTTAAGTGTTTCCTTTAAAGTGCACACTCATTTGAGTGTGCACTCCGTAAAAAAAAAATAATCAAAATCTGTACACACTCGAGTGTGAGTGTGAGGGTATCACACTCGAGTGTGGTAACGCCGTGACGGACCATTAGTGGGGGGCAACATTGTTACGTTTTTATACTTCCGAGGAAAAATTGAGACCAAAAAAACTTCCAGGGAAAAATTGCTCATGGCGGTATACTTCCGGGTCAAAATTGTTACTTAACTCTTTTAAAAAAATAAGATGAAATTCTTACTAAAAACAGTTGTTTTATATAAAAACATAAATGCAGATATGAGACTATTATGATTTTTGGAGATGATTAAGCAATAGTATTGGAAGTAAACAATAACTAGGAAGCTTTTAAGGTTCTTTTTAGATTTTTTTTTTTTGCCCGAAAGGTTCTTTTTAGATTGAGTCATAGATTTTATTCATATGAATTCTAGCTTTAACATATGGGTAATTTTTAGAACTAAATAAATATAAGAATGGCCTAATTGTCATAAGCCCAACTTGTTGAAAACCCTACCTTATTGTTCCTTTAAATTTCTTCCCCTTGTTATTGGGTTCAACTAAGAGGCTGAACACTCTCATCAAAGAGAATAGGTTTGATCCTGGGGTTGTTCAAGGTGCTGAGGAGGCATCCTAGCTCCTGGGTACCTAGGTAAATGCTAGAGGATAATAGACGGCTCGCCCTACTCAACATTGGTATTACCTAGCAGGAAGGGAAACTTCGCCTTATCCTTAGATCGTGGGTGAGTCTAACCGCTTTCCTAAAATTTTTGTATATTAAAAAAAAAACTCTCTTCCTCTTCACTACGCTTCTCACACTAATTGTTGCCATATGACCTCTACAATTATAACTCTCGTTGAGAGTTTTTGAGTAATTCTTATTTGATCATTTGTAAGATAGGGAGTAACAAGTAACTCTAAATACTTTTCAATATACTCGTGAATTGTGTATGATTGTGAATAATAGTCTTTTATTTTTAAAAAATAGACTAAATTATATAATACGTGTATGTATTGTAAATTCTTAAGTAAGTATTATTACAAGTAAATTTCTTTATAACTCACTTTATTTACATAGTTAGTAATTTAATTATAATTAACGTATTATTGGAATATTGTTTCCTTTTAGGCATGCTTGAATATGTCCTAATATTTGATATGAATGAAAGCATGATTTATTGTACTTTGTCATTTAATGATATTATATTTATCGATGATGAAATATAATTATCATGGTAGTTGCATTTGTGATATATTGAAGTAAGGAGGAGGAATTTGTATGGTGAGATCTTTTACCACGTGGTATGTCATCATTTGGTGCAAGTGGATGGATGAAACTTGTCATGGCCCCTTCCTCTATGTTTTTCTCTGGTCAGGATTGCATTGGAGTTATGGGACATATGATACCTTCTTAGTTTAGTTTTTTTAAGGAGAGGAGTTATAGTCCAAACTTAAGGTGAGATCTTTTATGGGACATGTGATCCCTTTGCCCGGGTACATCTTAAGAACTAGTGAGTTTGGGACAAACTAGTCAGATGGATGAGTTTATGTTAGACTATATGTTAGCGGTTGTTACAATTAGTGGAATAAGGATGGATGGTAATATAAGTGTAACACCCTTGAATTTCTAACAGTTATAAAACATAAAATTTCCATGATTTCTATAAATAATAACTAAAATTCAAAATACCTAAATTCGGGAAGTGTCACTGCCACACTTGTACTGGGACAAGTGCAAGGCTACTAAGTACATTAAATAGATCTAAACCTAAACAAAAATGTTTTACGCAAATAAAATAAAATAATAAAAATACAAGAAATTTAAATAAAACTAAAATCGGACGTCTTCCTCACTTCTCACTGCTAGCCCCAGCTCTTTGGCACCTGTTTCACTGAAATTCTGCTCCCCCGAAGGATCATCGCAGACCAAGAAACACAGACATCAGCAAACGCTGGTAATCCTAATTAGGTAAAGGTAATATAAAATCAAATAAAATAAATAAGTAAATACATAAATTTTGAAATGATTTGAGATAAAATAAAATAATCACAAATAATTACAAAATAAAATAAAAATAAAAATGACATATAGATGTAAAAATTTTAAATAGCACAAACATATTCATCAAAGCAAATATATATATATAATCATGTGGTATTTGCATCAAACTTTAATCATTATATTCTTAAATTTATTTAGACCCGGGAAATCCTGCCAGTCTCTTTAGTGGGAAGAGAACCATAGTAGACCCGGGAAACCTTGCCAGTCTACCTGTGACCCGGGAAACCCTGTCAGTCACAAATCATCAAAATTGGCCATATCATCATTCTTCCTAGTATGCACACCTCTTCCCAAAGTTACTACTAGTGTCCCGGGAAACCCTGTCAGACACTACTTTGGGAAGAACGAATATATCAGTTCACATTAAATAACATATCGAAGGCATAAAGCCTTAAAAGTGTGTTCATCACTTTAGGAGGTACTATCCCAAAGCTATCCTCCTACTTGTTAATTTATTATAGGTAGTTTAGACTCATAAAATTCCTAAATTATCCTTATTAGGTGTATTCAGATATTTGTAACAAAATAATAACAAAAGCCTTTATTCCTACAAGAAAGGGTTGATCTGAATTTCACAGTTATAACTCTTTATGGGAGCTCGTGAGTTGTCTCAAATACAATATTAAAATGTTGTCTCTATTTTATTATAAGATTTCCCAATTTAGAACTATCAAGTAAATACTCATGGGTTTTCATGGGAAATTCCCAGGACTATCATTTAATCTCAACTTCTTCTCATCATCCCTTTTTGAACTATAAAGTAAATACTCATGGGTTTTTATGAGAAATTCCCAAAACTATCATTTAATCTCAACTTCTACTCATCATCCCTTTTTGAACAAGTAAATATCATGATCCCTATAAGATGTTTATAGGAAATTGACAGGATTATCATTTAACCCTAGCTATACATATATATTAGTTTAATTTCTTCTCCTAATTATTTAGGGCGTAGCAGGAAGATTCACGAGAACCCGAGAGCTAGCAAGAGAATAAAGAAAAACTTCCATGCCATGTTGGTACGCGACTATGATGCACACTTTCTTATTGTCCAACAATTTCAAGTTCTTTTATTTCATGCATTGACTAAGGTTATAAAAGAATTGATAAACATATCTTTTCTCTTTCCGAAGTCTACTCAGCAAAAAGGAACTGGCCTATATGTGAGTGTGTGTGTGTGTGTGTGTCACAAGAGAAAAGAAGCCATAAATCATACACACATACAAACAAAGCAGGTCAAACAATTTAGTAATCACTATAAAGAAACAAAAGTAAATCATTTTGACAAAAACTCTCCACCTAGATATTTTCATAACGTGATTTAATTAACATAACTAATCATCATTAGGTATTCTCCAGTGGTGTCCCAGATGCAAGCTTCAGTAAATTATTTCGATCTTCCTCTATTGTACCAAGCAATCAATAATGTATCATTCAAATTTAGTTTTAGAATTACAATCAATCAATTCCAATCAACTTTCTAAGCTACCAACAAGTAATCCTTATTGCTCTAGGGATTAGGATTAGCTGGTCTCCGTGATTGCTAAGCTCCTAGAAGGGAAACTCTGCCGCAAGGAATTTTCAGAGGGAGAGAGCTACTGAACGATGACTAAAGTTAGGCAACTAAACCTAACTTATAATTAGGCTCTTAGGGTTTAGTTAATAGCTGGGCTTTGTGGGTTGAGCTTTTAACTATTGCTAATCAATGAATAAGAATAATAACAAATCATTTATAAATTTCTAAATTTTTACTATAAAAATAATAAATCATTTATTAAATTCTAATTAACTTTTTTTTTGTTTATTACTATATTATTACTATAATAAACCAGGTGGGAACACTGTATATAACAATCAGTGAATTATATAAAACCAACACCTAGGATTTTAAAGATATATGTGTGTGTGTGTGTGTGTGTGTGTGTATTAAATATTATAATCTTAATTATCGCTTTAATAGTAATTTAGATATAAAACTATAAAATAATTTTCAAATTTCAAAGGAATATAATTAATATCAAACAATTAATAATGACATTTATTTTCTTACATTTTATCACTAAATGAAACAAGCTCTCTATACCGGATGATTTACGGTGGTAATACCATAATCTAGTGAAAGCAATCTTTTTATTTTTCCATTTTTTTTCAAAAGTGTTTTATAGTACATTCACACAAATATAAATTTAAAACCTTATGGTTAAATGATCAAAGTGCAACAATCTATTTAATTTTAATATCTTTATTATTATTATTATTATCATTATTATTATTATTACTAACAATAATAATAATAATAATCTGGGGTATTACAATAAGAGAGATTGCATATTGCATGATTGTATATTATATGTAGTGATGAAAATAGAAATTGACACAATGATGATTAATTTGAAATAATTGTATAGGGAGATTGTGATATATATGCAAATATACATGTAATCAATTCCATCTTTTAAATAATATGTGGTTTATTTGTCTACGATAGAAAATTTTAGTTGTTATTGAGACGCGAAATCTCATCCCTTAATATTAACATTTTTTAAGTGATTGTTCTAGTAGAGAGCAAAGAAAGACATATATAAAGTGAGCTTTATAGGCTTTATATTGGACTCCTTTTAAACCACTTTATATTTAGTTATCACGACACTATGATTATTTTTATGTTATAAAATCTTTGATCAATAAATGTTTTTTTAAACTAAACTTTTGAGATAATATTTGAAAATATTGGGCTAGTGTTGTTTGTACTTTGTATATTTGGGACAACGAAGAAAACTCTTGTATATGGCCAAAACGGTTTTATGAATTGCCACATGTGTCTTATAAATACACATATTTGACTTGTAAATTATCACACTGTCTTATGAATAGTATGTATTCTAGTGAATATACGCCTTGTCTTGTACATGGCTAACAATGTCTTATAATTTCACTTATTTGCCTATTAAATAAGCATATTTGACTTGTAAATTCTCACATGTATTTTGCAAATAATCATATTTGACTTGTGAAGTAAGAGCACAATTATTTTTTCACTCACAAATCTCATTTTTAGTTTAGTTTAGCCATAGGGGAGGTAGTAAAGTTTCAAGAATTTAGGAAGGCTGTTTGAGAATAATTTACTATAGAGGGGGTGCAATGAAATTTTTACTTGTTTTTATGTTGGAAAGTGTGTAGTATTAAATAGATGTAAAGTTAATTTTAAGATAAAGTTAGTAAAATAAAATATTTTTGTAGTTCTATTTGCTTTAAAAAAAAAATAGGGTTTTTATGGTTATGTGCATTGATGTATTGATATCAAATTTGTGAGTTAACTCTCTGAGTTTACCGGTTTTAAATTAATAGCTTACAAAAATTTTTGCTGAATACAATAATTTAGTAGATTTAAATTCTGATTAATTTTGTATTATTTATATTGAATTACTAGTAATTTCTAGAATAATAGTTGGAGAATTATATTTATTTTAGATTATATCATAAAATATCATAATTTTAATTTTTCATCACATTGTTAAACTTGTATTATGTGAATAATAAAATTGACATTATTTTAAATAATTTATTAGTCATTTTATAGTTAAAGTTCATAGAATTTTTTTTATTGTGTGTGATAAATTATAAATATTGATGTATTTAACTTTAATAATTTGGATTTGAAATATAATTAGACCAAATTGTTGTTTGTTGCATTCTAATTATTTGATTATATACTTTAAATAATTATTTATAGATAAAAATAGACTTGTGAATTTACATCCATCTTACAAATTAAATAACCTGCAAGTGTAACAACTAACAACCTTTGGAATGGCATAATTTATTAATAAGGTGTGAGGAATAAACCTGAATGCACAAAATATATTTTTGGGAGAAGATGTTACAAAATCCGGAGTTAAATCTTGATCCGCTTAATTTAAATTTAATGATTTATTTTTTTTCTTATATTATAAAACAATAACTAACAAGTGTATTTGTCCTTTTTATAACACTTGTCTATTTTCAAGGTTTATTATTATTATTATTATTTTTTATGTATGCCCATAATTATTAGAGGTAGTGAATGATAAAAATAATAATATATTATTTAAGTTTAGTGTAATCAATAAGGGTAATATTAAAAATCACTTTAAGATAATTTATTAATTTGGACTATTTTTTATTAATTTATAATAATGATTAGTTGATAAACAAAAAAATAATAATGAGTAAGATGCAGATAAGATCCAGAGGAATCCCGAAACTTTCTCCCGCTCCAGACGGCCACACATGTCCGCTGCATTGGGCCTATCGCTTTCCAGTTGAAATGCCTCCATGTGCCATTTCTCATTCTGTGTCTGTCTCCATTTATTTCGATACTTCCATCTTTCTGATTGAGCTCGCAAAGGAAAGCGATGGCCAAAATGAAGAACTTCTTAGCATTGAGGACCGATTCCCAAGACGATGCCGTCCAATTGCTCAACTCCGATTTCCACGATCTGAGTCGCGCTGCTTCAAACCTCGCCCGCCATGCCATCAAGCTCGGTGGCCTCGGCTTCGGCACCTCCTTCCTTCAGTGGGTTGCTTCTTTCTCTGCCATGTACGATCCTTCTCACACTTTCTACTCCTTTTCTACTGATTTCTGTTTCTTGTACACCATACTCAAGTGTTGTTCAGATTTTATTTTCTATTTTTTGTGCTTCAGTCAAAATCTGTTCAATCATTTGAGGCCTTTATGCTTTATATTATAAAATTACAGTTTCTTCCATCATCACTTGTGTTGCGCCCATTTACTTGTGAGATGCATAAAGAGGTTTTCGTGTAGAATCGATCTGACTGTTGATGAGTTCTATATATTGCTGCTTGTCAAGTCTGAAATGTTTTTGGTATTGGGTTTTGCATTGGATGTTTTCAGCAATTGACAGGGGCAGGATCTTGTGTGTTAGAGTTATCTTTATTTCTCTGCGTTGATGTTGTTACCGACTATGAGGGCCCAGACTTTAGACTTTTGCTCCACCACTGAATTGAATATGATCAACTAAAAGTCAATGTCTTAAAAAATTGCTATTTCAATTCTCATTGAAGAAAAAATCCCTGCTGCTAAGATGGTAAATGGTGGACACAATAAAGTTAAAGGCCAGATGATTATGATTTAGAAACCAATTTACTTTACAGTGTGAATGTTTGACTGTCGCATCTTGGTTTCTTTGTATAACTGTTTCCTGGACTATAAGCTTCCCTTCGGCTTATAAATTTTGTTTTCTATCTGTCTACTGTAGTTACTTGTTGATTTTGGACCGTACAAACTGGAAGACAAACATTCTTACTTCGCTGCTGATTCCATACATTTTCTTCAGCCTTCCTTCACTAATTTTTGGTGCCTTTAGGTGATTAGCCCGTCACACTTCCATGTTGCCAACCTTGTCTAATACCAAAGCTCTGTTTCTTTTCTCTTATTAGGCTTACTTATTTGCATGTTTATGCAGGGGAGAGGTTGGTAAATGGATAGCCTTTATTGCTGTTGTGTTACGGCTTTTCTTTCCAAGGCATTTCCCTGGTATAGTATGATTTCAGTTGACATTAAATCATTAATCATTGTTCTTCTTGTCTGTATTGGGTCAAGACCTCAAGTTGCGATACACCATGTGCATGCTTTGGAAAACTTTTTTTTTATAAAAAGAAACTTTTTGGGGTGCCTCTGATTGAGCAGACAAGTATCTTGTGCTGCTATGACTTTTTGTGATCTGTGTTTTATTATAGGGCAAACGTACCTAATTTAACTGATTTGTCTGTGTATGAGAACTCTTTTAACCAGGCTTAATTATGATATATAATGTAATAATATGTTAAAAGTTAGTTAGAGTTGGTTAGTCAATTTAGCCATTGGTTAGTTATTTTAGATGTGGCTTGGTCATTAAGTCACTCTAGCCTATAAATAGGACCTTATCCCTATTGTAATCAGATTTGTGATATTGGTTGATAATGCATATTTCCTGTTTCCTCTGTTTCTCTCATTCTCTCTTGATTTCTCTCTCTGCCTTCTTCTCTAACCCTCTAATTCTGGTTTCTTCCCTCTTTTTCCCTCTCTCTCTCTCCCATTACAGAATTATGATTCTGTAACAGATTAAGTGAATTATAATTTGATATGTAGTCTTTTCCTGGAATGCTATTGAACGAGAACCACTTTTATGATGGTTTTATTAAAAAATTGTAATCAATTCGATTTCAATATCTTTCTTATAGATATGTTTACTTTATTCTATTCATGATTTTTAAGATAATACTACCTTAGGGCTTGTTTGGAATGAAGTCATTCCTTTCTTTACATTGCCACTATGTCCTTGTAATTAGACACAAGAATCATTCTCTACGTTCAAAGTCACTTTTTTCCATTGTATTTTGCTTTCCATTTTATTTACCAAAGAGAGAGCTTCTAAGAAAATGTAACTGCTATGCAGATTGGTTGGAATTGCCTGCTGCTCTGATTCTGCTTATAGTTGTGGCTCCTGGTCTATTCGCTAGCACCTTCAGAAGCATCTGGGTGGGCGTGGCGATATGCCTCGTCATTGCATGTTATTTACTGCAAGAACACATTCGAGCTTCTGGTGGTTTCAGGAATTCCTTCACAAAAGCTCATGGCATATCAAACACAGTCGGCATAATCCTTCTATTAGTCTATCCTGTTTGGGCATTGGTACTCTACATTATATAAAATACAAACTTTTAACAGTTGTTGGCATTTGGCTGGGGCCTGTAAACCGAAATGGTCATTGTTCCTCTGTGCATCATTCATTTGTTGGAAGCTGAGACTTGTATGTCCCAACAGTTTGATTGTGTAAAAATGTGAAAGTAATCCTTATTGTATTAATATCATTTGTCAGTAGCTGAGACTTGTATACCCCCAAGAGTGTGCATGTGTAAAAGGTGAAATCAGCTGTGATTCGATTACTTTAGGCTTCATTGAATGTGAATGTATGGAAGAGTAGGGGTGTGTTATCCTCTCACCTTCTAGTGTGTTGATGGAAATAAATGATATTCCCTTTCATCTTTTTTACAAGGTCATTCTAATAACTTAACCCAGGTTAAAAAATTTTACTTAAATATGGCTAGCTCTATTCTATTTGTCAATAATTTGGATAATTAATGCTTGAGACATCTTACACAGAGGTAGGAGAAAGATTATGGAAATCAGGGTCTTATAACAAGGATTATAAAGATTATATTTTCTCATGTCCTTAATATAACATGATAGAAAACTTAAAATACAAATTATATCTCATATTGAGAAAAACTTGAAATACAATGTATACTTCCTCCGGTTCTAAATATAGGAGAAAGTTTATAGTGCAAATTTCATTATAAATTTTATCCTATATTTAGAATCGGAGTTGGTAGTATATTAAGAACTGATGAAGCATTTTCAGTTAAAATACAGTGTAATCACGATTATGAATAGAGTGCAAAGGTTTTTGTTTTTGTGCGCACTCTCCAATTATTTGTATTTTCTGTTCATTTTCTCAAGTTTAACGAATTCCATTTTGCATTAAAAATGGTTTTTGTTTATGGCATCGTTTTCGGGAAAAAAACATTTTGTGTTACAAATTAACAAACCAAAGTAAACTTTTTTTAAAATATTTCAGGAGTTTACTGTCACCAAATCTTATCAAACTGATTTGTAATGTGGAAAAGATAAATCCATTGTGATTTTTCGACGAATTAATCAAGTCTATATGCTTACTCAGACATCAACGCATTCCGCGAGATGGAGGCTTTCCGAGATTTGTAAATAATTTTATTACAAAATATTGACAAGAATGTGCATACAAAGCTGCTGTAATAATACGAGAAAACTGTATGTTTTTCAGATTTTCAGTGAATATAATTAATAAGAACCAAAATGGACAAGCAACCAAATGGATTGTGAATGATAAAACTCTACTACAAATCATTATATTTTAACACAGCACTCCAGCTTCCTTCCTGCTTCATACCTTCTTTTCCTTTACTTCATTGTATAGTTTATCGATATGGTTCTGCAAATAAAGTAAACAGGTCAACATTTAAAATTACTGCTTCTTGTTCCATACCTCAAACCTTAGAAGATTAGTATGGGAAATCATTTGATCCACAATGATAAAACGCAGCAGAAAATCATAGCTGTTAAAGAGAATTGATCAAAGGGTATGATGCAAACCTTGAAGTACTTGAGAAGTTGTGGTCTCTTCAGCTTAAATGTTGGAGTTACCAGATCTCTTTCTATGTCGAAGGGGATTGGTTCCAGATGAACTGCTTTTAGCATCTCAAAACCTCGAAGCTGCAACAAAAGTTCTCTTTCATGTAAGTCAGATAAAGCTTCCAGGTAATACAACTTAGCAACAAGTTATTAAACAATTTGTTCCCATGAATTCTAAAGACTTGCTTAATTTGTCTTTGAAAATTGATGAATGCCACAAGTTTCTGATTAATCTTAAATAACAACAAAATCCATTGCTTATTGTTCCACTCAAATCAAGAGTTTGAGATGCATACTTGGTGTTTCTGGCCAGTTTTGTTGAGCTCGTCCAAAATGAACTGTCTTGCCTTTGGATTTTCACATAAAGATTTAAAATCACCGGTCTCATTTTGCTTCTCTGCCCAATCCTCGAGTGCCTTCTTTTCTGGGACCACCACAGCCACTAGGAATGACTCAAAACTATTTCCATATACCCAAATCTGTATGAAATAATCAAAGCATTTTGAATTACATTAATCACTTAAATTCAGTGACCGGTGTATGCTGCAGGAATGGAATCTAACTGATGTTCCTGTAAATGCACATGCTGCTTCGTGATTGATGAAGAAACATACCGATGTTATTAGAGGGCACTGCGAATACTTGTTTTCAATGCTCTCAACAGCAACATATTCCCCTTGAGACAACTTGAAGATATTCTTTTTTCTATCAATAATTTTCAGGGCTCCATCTGCCTGCCATTCTCCAATGTCACCTGCAAGGAATTTTAAATCATTCCCATAATGATTGCACTTGGAGACAAAGAAAATTGTAAAGAAACAAAAAGAAAAATGGAGAAATTTGTCAGTTCATGACAGAATTTCAGACTTGATTCTTGATTAAGATTCAAAATAAAGTTAGCAGCTTAGAATTTGGAACTTATCCTTCTACTTTTAAGCATTAACCAATACAGTTTTCTGGTTTCAACAAGTAGAAGGCAGGAAAAGATTACAGCTTACAAACTTGTTAATCTGTAACCTCTATGCTTATGCATTATTATATTCTGAGGAAGAATGACAACAATAAGTGAGATCTTATATTAAAGACTGGAGGTAGTATATACAATTTTTCTGACGTCAAAAGATCTAGAAAACTTTCAATCCAACTCAGTTTAGTAGCAATTTCACAACGTAATGGAAGAAAATGGACAAGTGCCAGAACAATTAAAATAATAAAATAAAATAAAATAAATGTTTAAGTATAAACAAAAAGCCATGTGTGAATCAAGGAAAATGGGAGAAAAAAATCTTCATTTGAGTTTGTGTATACAGTTTCAATCACAATTTCCAGGGAGTCATACCTGTATGAAACCACCCATCAATGGTCACCTCTTTAGTGAGATCTTCACGCTTGTGGTAACCAGAAAACAAGGTGCTGCCTCTAAGGCAAATTTCTCCACGTGGCTGACTGGAAAGTGCGTCATATTCCATCTCTGGAATAGATTCAAGCCTCGCTTCTATGGTTGTCATTGGCACCCCTACTGTTCCCATCATTGAAAACACATCACCAATTGCTGTGAAACACCCACCACAGCTTTCAGTGAGACCTGTCATTGCAAAAAGATATAAATTTAAAATGTACTCTTGATTTGATGAACTTCAACCAAACTTCCTTGTTGGAAGAGTAATGCTTCTTTTTCTCTTTTCTGGCCTGAGAAGAGTCATCATATTATAAAGCAGAAGATTTGTGTACAATACCATATCCTTGTGATAATGTAGACCCAATCGTGACCCTCAGAAACTCCTCCACATGCTTAGGCAAGGGGGCAGCTCCAGATAACAAGATGCGAACTCGCCCACCCAGTGCTTGTTTTATCTATCAACAAAACTGAGGTTTAGAATTTAAATTAGATATAAATATAGAATTTTCCAGGATAGAGATAAAGGACCTTATCAAACACAAGCTTATCAAGCAGAGGTGCTGCTTTGTCCTGTGGAAGCCCCTTCTCCAGATAGTTCAACTTGCTGTCATTTGATCCCATATTAATTCACACTGACATAAAATTGAGAGCTAAAACAGCTAAAGTAAAAGGACAGAACTTACTAGTTATATGCATGCTGAAACAACATATTCTTCAGTGCCCCTCCAGAAGAAATTTGGCTTATGATACCTTCAGGCGCAAAGGATAAAATCAATGCTTGTTCATGCGAGGAGCTTAAGGACAATACTTTAGATAAGGCGGTTTATCCAACTACAGAAAAGAATAGAGTCTTAATTTCTTACCGGCGTAAATGCGGTCATAAACTCTAGGAACACCACAAAATATAGTTGGCTTAAGTGACTTAATGTCTTCCATTAAGAACCTGACATCCTGTAAGAATGAAGATGAAAATTTTCATATGAAGCATTAAACAGAGCATAAAGCCTAATTGAGACTCAACAATGGAAGAATGATTAAGTAATGAATTGCAAAAATTGAATTCAGATCTTACGCCTTGCCAAAATCCTATTGAGGAGCCCTTGTAGATGCAGTAGCTCTCCATTATCTGGTCGTATACATGTGCCAGAGGAAGAAAAGAGAAGTATACATCGTCTACTGTTGCCTACAATAGCACATTTTTTTTGCCAACAATTTAGCATTACATAAAGATGACAACTTCAAGCTCAAACTTATCTTCCTTACTCATCAGCCTTTATAAATATTTAATTCAGAAGAGAAATAAACTTGAAGATCATAACAGTCTATTGTAATTCCCACAAATTTACCTATACTAAAACATATGAACAGAACAAGTAGAACAGCTATGTCATGAAACTGATGAACATCAGAGGAAAATGCTCATCTTACCACTTTGTCAGTTAATAAAAGTATTTGGTCAATAGACAACACTTCAGCCATAAAAGCCTCGTTCTTAATAATAACACCTTTGGGTTCACCAGTCGTTCCACTTGTGTACATTATTGTGCAGATGTCTGTCTTCTTTTTTGAAGGTAGATCACCCTCCACACTTCCCTAAGTGAAATACAAGATTGAAAACACAACTAAAATAATCAGAGAGATAGGTTTAACATAAGCAGGAAAATTGAAAATAGGTTTAACATCATACCAACTGGAGGAACTCTTTCCAGGAGAAGCAGGCTGCGCCATGTTTCTCAGCTTCCTTCTTTTGTTCAGTTGAAACATTTCCAAAACTCACAATGGCTACACCATGAATTTACAGAGCTTGGTTAGTGGTTACCATAGAACAATGAAGTATTTATTTCAGATGAAAGATAGGAATGGTCAACGGCTAACCTACTTTTTAGATTTGAAGAACACTGTTCAAGACATGACAAAATCTGTATAAAAAAAACACTCATCGCTTCAGTGACCATACAAAAGAAAGAAAATAAAGAACCAAAAAAAGAAATTCATTCCGTATCAGAGAATAGACTAATTTGTCTTGAAAGAAATAATAGTCAATTATTCTATTGAAAGAGCATCAGCAATGGTTTTGACAATTTGTCATCTTCAAAATTGATACCTCACCATTTATTTGGCAAGTGACTTGCAGAAATCTCATCAATAAATTAAAGGCAGCTAAAGGCATTGTTATTCCACAGTTTCTTAGGAGACAAGTCAGATTCAATATGGATGTAAGAAGTTCAATTTTGAAGGCATATGGCTTATGGTCCGAAACTTCAAGGCAAATCATCACTGAATATGAAAAATGAAAGCATTCATATTCATATTCATCGGGAGTTTGCGACCTGTTAGGTTAAAACTAATCTTGAATACACACCAAAAAATAATAGTAAACAGCAAAGATAATTTAGAACTTACAGAAGGAATCTTGTTTTCCTGTACAAATGCTATTGGAACTTCAGCATGATTAATGATATACTCCACTGCATTAGGACCTGTTTGGTTTGAAATCGGGTCAATTTTTTAGTTAAATGTAAGAGAAACCCTTAAAAGTTCTACAAAAGGAACATGCCTCAAACTATGAAGTAAAACCCTTTTTGACTTATTGGAAAAGCAACAAATGACAAATCACATACCAAGGCTATCATACAGTGGGACGTAAGTTATTGCACAGCTATTACAAGCCTGCAAAATAACAAAAACTAAGTTCTATGATGATAACAAATAAGGAAAAATATGCAATGTCTTTCTTCATTAAGTGAAGAATGATATAAACAAACCGATATACCTCCATGGCAATTATCCATTCGGGGCAGTTGGATCCATAAATGCCACAACGATCTCCCTGTTGATGTGAATCCATTTTTTTTAATTAGTTTTATATTTAAAGATTATCAATACGAATTATATATCTTGGTATGGCCCAGTACACTTACAGGATTGACACCACGTCTCCTCATGGCGGAACCCATTCTGATGGCAGAATCATAAGCCTCCTCATAAGTGACCCATTCATAAGAACCCGCCTGCAAAATCAGTAAATTCATATATGATGTATGTTGTATGATTTACTTTCTTTTAGAAATTAAGAAAAAGCAAAATAAAAAAGAAAAAGAAAAGAAAAAAGATTAATAATGATATCGACTCACGAGCCTAATAAAATATAAATTCACACCTTCGAATTGGTTTTCTGACGTCTGCCCAGAAGTTGGTTGTTCGGGTTCCTCTTAGCAGAGTCCCTGAACAAGAATCAGTACTGATCAGAAAGGAGGGATCGATAAACCAATGAAAGTATTCGAATTTCAAGCGGTCCACGAGACATCCTATCGATAAACGTGTAGATGATTTGGCTTGGAATTGTTAACACTTAGTCAAAATCGTTTTATCTCAGAAGTCAGAAGTTTAATTTACAATGGAAGGCTCACTGGGGAGTTTATTATGATCTCTAACTCTTTTGTTTTTTATTGTGAAATCTCAAAATGTTGATTACCACTATTTCGACTGTAATTCCCCTGATTGACAGGACTTGGATTACCAGCAGGATTCTTATTGCCATACTCAAAGAATTATCTTTCAAATAAAAAATGGAAATGCAGAGTAAAATAAAAATTCTGCTTTTATAGATCCTGCAGTTATAAATTTCTTCAAATTGTATAGTCATTAATCCAAGTTCTAGAAAAGGCTAACAAGTCTCAGGGTATAAGTATAAAATCTTGAGTCAGTGCATGATTTCGGTTAAACAATAAACTAAACAGTTTGTTCCCCGTCGTTACGTTATTAGTTTATATTTATTTCCCAAAAATCAGTTAATGCATGAATCAGTTCACAAACGAAAAATAATAACAGACTTTGTATCAAAAAAATAATATTAGCAGACTGGTGGCGATAAAAAGACCCGAAGAGTTTGTTAGATTTTTCAAAACTGACACTTCCAGTTTTTCATTTTCACTGAAGTAACGCAATCAAATCGTCAGTTGAGCGAAGAAGAAATTGAAACGCAAAAAATAAAAAATAAAAATCACCTGAAGAACTGCCATGGAGATTCGAGGTCTACGGGAAGCTCCATTAAACCATCTTTAGCATATATGCACCTATAGACAGGACCCGCCGATGGCTTATGAGCGGTGGCCGGCGTTGCCTCCGCCACCTTCACGGTGTAAACCTCCGGCATTGTGAAATCGGAATGTGCAGAGAGTGATTTCAGAATCGTACTGAGTAGGGGAAGCTCACAAGCACAAATCACAAATCACACAGCCGATTTTTAATAACTAAATAAATAAATAAATAAAATAAGCGAATCATGAAAGTGAAAGGGTTAGCTGAAGAAAGGAGAGGAAAGTAGGAGAGTTGGTTGAGCAGAAGCAATAAATTCAAAGGATTGGCAGTCTATTTGTTTTACTTGTTGAGAAGAGAAGCTGAATTATAGAATGGATTTTTTTATGAAGCTCGCATATAAATATAGAAGGTTATGTGTTTTTTGGGTACTTGGAATAATTCACCTCCATTTGCATTTATATTCGGCCGTCCAAGTTTGGTGAAGCTCTCTCATATGCCATTGTCCAAAGATCAAATCAGAAATGAAACAGAAGAAATAATAAAGATGATATTAATAATACTAAGACGTTTTCGCTGACATGAACGTTTTTAATTAATTTGTTTGCAATAAAAATTAATAACTGAAGAAGGCAAAAACCACCATTAGTCTATTTGGAAGTTTTTCTCACCTTCTTCTTCTAGATTTTTTAATTGTTTGCCTATCATCCAGTAGTTTTAATTTAATTATACAACCATGGATCTGATTGAAATTATACTCTATCAAACAGGTTTACGTGCATGGAGTTACCTGCAATATAATATAATATCATCCCTGTTCTTACAAAAATTAACGTGAAATCAACTTGGTTTGCCTTATTTTATTTTATTTTACACAGGATTTAGTCCTAACCTTAATTACTAAGGAATTTAGCGTGCTGCCATTAAAGTGATACTCCATTTGTTACATATGTGTTATGTGTAACTTGTTATAAGTCCCATCCGCACAGTTCAAATTGCCCACAAAGGGCAAATCAGCATGAACGTGATTTTTTTTTTCAAAAAAAAAAAAAAGAGTTACATCTAACTATTTCATTAAATTCAGGTAGTTAATTTGTTAACTTCTTCTCAAAAATAAAATATTTCCCTTACTTTACCCATATTTAAAAACCTAGAGAAACCTTAAGGATAAGGACTAGTTGTTTTGTATTTTATGGTTGCTTCTGTTTATCAAAAAAAAAACATAGAGAAACGTTATGTCAAACTTCAAATCTTCTTCTAGTACATTGTTACAGTGTTAATATCTGTAAAATATTTTATTTATGACTCACTAAGGGACCTATATAATGAATCAAGATTTTCTTTTAAAACACGTCTTATATTAGAGTGTTTGGTATGGGAGAGTATATTAAGCTCGTTTCTACTTCTTTTCTTTTAAAAAGTCTTCTTAAAAGGAATGTTGGTCCAAATATAAGAGATTGAGAGAGTAATCTAAGAGATTGACTTTTCACCCCTTGTATGAGAGAGATAGAGGTAACGTACATCAAATGTATATTTAAAAATCACATTCTTTAAATAAGGGTAAAATAAATAAATTTTATCAATTTAAGACATATTTAATAACTTAATTAATATTCATTGCTTCGTACAAAATAATTAATATCTTATATTTTGAACAAGAAAGAAAACAACTTAAAAATTGTTGACACTTCCTTTGATCCATAATATAAATCACTTTTAAAAAAATGTCTTAATCCATAATATAAGTCACTTAGAGAGTAATTGATGCTTATTAGCCAATTTTACCCATGTAGTTAATGCTAATGTGACTTTTTGTAAGTTCTATCTTATTTGAAACCTAATTTAATATAGGTGAATTTTCAATTTAAGATATACAACTGGTCTTATTTATAAGTTTATTGTAACAAAAAAATCCGGTCCTTATTATAAGTTCAATTTTAGAGTAATAAATGTAATTTTTTTCCCTTATTAATTATAATAAAATAAATAAATTATTCATGTTAACTTTTGGAATCAATTATAGATAAGGGTAAAATTAAAAAATTAGTCTATGATTAATGAGCTAATTAACTTTCTTTGGTACATAGTTGGTTAATTTAGAATTATAAATATAACTACCTTTTTTAATTAGGGTGAATTAGTTGAAGTAGGTTATATATTATATTATAAACGAAAGGGAGAGTATTAATTTGAAGGAAGCAAATATCAAACAAAATGAGAGGAAAATGCACAGCTGTAAACAAGCGGGGTAGGGAAGTAAACCAAGAAAAGCAGGCGCATTGATTATGAGAAAGCAAGAGTGAGGCCACGTGGCTGACCCATAATGAAGCCTTGGCTAAGTTATATATGACGAACAACCAACTAAAAGTAATACGAATTCAAGTCCACTTTTCTACCTTAAACTCATTCTATTTAATTTAATAACTTCTTTTTATGTGTTTCAATTTCTGTGTTGAATTTTCTTTGCCTGATTCATTAATATAGACAGCATAGCAAATGCCAGCTTCCATGCTTTTCTTCATTATGAGCGTTTCAGCACAAAGTCCAACTTGTCTCTCAGGTCAGGTGACACTCTTTTTTAAAAAAAAATTGATTGTTTCAAGATTTTGCAAGGGGCTAGAAATAGAATATTGAAAAATAAAAAATGAATGGATCGAGAGGAATAATGTCAATGGTGTGGATGCAGCAACAAGCTGAAGAAAAAATAGAGGATCGTCATTATATTATGGATACGTTAGGCAAGACTCTCGTGTGTACGTACGTTCTCATTGGCTTATGAGCCACACAAACACAATTCACAAATGTTGTTGATGGTTAGGAATCGGCCCAACAAAACATTCCAACTCTTTTATTTTATAGGAGTGTGTGTATAGGATATTGATGATATTAGATGGGTGAAATATGATGTTTTGGTGAGTCTTTTATAAATGTTTAAAGAGCCCTGAGGTCGTACCCTGATCTTGGTAGGGGACCGGTGTCAAATCCACCTAAACTTTTCTATATAAAAAAAAAATATGACATTTCATGTTTAATAGTAGTAATATATAGCTAAATATATAAAATCCTCGTGAAATATAAATATAGTATATTATTTAATTTAATTTTAATTCTCAAATTAATAGTTGATACTTTATTTAGAAGATATCAGCACTACTTTATTTTTTTTATAACGAAGATAGGTATAAATAAATGCTGTGTAGAAAGGATTTATTTATTTATTTCTATATTTGATACCAATATGTTGCATTTGATCCTTATCGAGAAGATTGGGGTGCACTGCGAGTCGATGTGGTAACGTTTCTTTCTTTTTTTAGCTAAAAAAAAATTTTAAAAGAGTTCGACACCAGTCCCCTACCAAGGTCAGGGCATGATCCCCGGCTCTATAAGCACTTACTGGAGACTTACGAGATCATCTACCAAAGGAGTTCCAGCGACGATAGAGGAGATCGCCTACCAATGTGGTAACGTTTCGAGCAGCCTTTAATGTAGCCACTTACATTCACCCCGCATGTGGGTCAATTTGGGCCACGACAAAAATGGTGGGCCTTCTAGAACCCAATAGAGGGATGAACACCTATGAATTAATATCTTCTTAAGGATAGTGCTTATGAATGATTGTATGAGACTTGATCTCCTTTAGTGACTATTGTGTGTGTGTATATATTCTTAAGGATGTTGTTCGCAGGACTTGAGTTTTGCCTCCTCCCTTATGGAGAGAATGGGGAAGGAAGACGGTTGTATATTTCCTTAGGATTTTTTTCCTGGGTTTGTTGCCCCATTCATTACAACAAAAATAAAAATCATATCCCTTGTTACTTGACATGTTGTGAACTATTAATGTATCTAAGTTAGGTTTTCTATTCATTATCCATTTCTATCATTAGATTGAAATTTCAACAATCTAAATTCAATATTTTATAAAAATACAAATAAAATGTCACATTTTAAAAAATAAAAAATAAATTCAATATGTTGAATATTAACAATAAACCCATCAATTTAATAACATAAGTTTTTCTTTTCAATTAAATTTAGTATATAAGTTCAATTATTTTATTTATGTGAGGCGATTAAATCAACTTACTCTTCTAGTCCTATTTAATGTATATTCTGCCCCCAAAAAGTATAAAATTCATGTAATCATAAAGAAGGGTAAAAATATATATATTTATGTGAAAAATTTAATGTATAGATAAAGAAAGAAAAAATGTAGAAAAATAAATTTAAAATTGTAAAATCTTAAATAAGGTTTGTTGCCCAGAATTGATAAAAGCATGACAAAACTTAATAAACAATTCATAATTCATTTTTATAGAAATATATGATTTAAAATTTTAAAATTCTTTTTCTACCTTTTTCCCAAAAAAAACTTCTACCCTATCTTATAAGTATAACCCTATGGAAACAAAAAAACCTATAGAGTAAAGGCTATATCAATTTAGGAGAAGTTTTGGAGCCTAGACCTTATAACGCATAGGTTTATAAAGTAAAAGTTAACTGATTACTTACTTGAAATTGATAAATCATGAAGTCATAGAAGACTGATGGACTAACACCGATCTGATACAAAACATTATGAACAAAGAGCTAACTATCCTGCCAAATCTTAGTTTAAAAAATGTTATCACACATTTGCTACTAGTTTAAGTTTTTGGTATGATGGTTAGTGATTCATTGCTAAGGTTTGGTATCAAAGCCAACACATGTTTGGTATCAGACATTGGTCTCTCGATGTGAGTGATAAGGGTGAAACATCTCTTTAAAATAATAAAGCATCTATATATGAAGATCTTATAAAATAAAGCGAAAGTTGCGGAGGAGGTTGAAAATCTCAGCACGACGAGCCGCAATAGAAGCGAAGATGATGTGCGTGTCTGCTTGATGTAATACCCGGATAATTATTTATCTGGAATATTATATTAACAAATAAAATCTATTGGTAATAGGTGAATGTGTGGTCTCAAAGTGTAAGATAAGTAGTTTAAGTTCAAAGGAAATTAAGGGCCGGAAAGGCTTAAAAATGCATTTTTGGGACATAAAAACATCCTAAAAGGAATTATGAAAAATTCTAAAGGGCATAAGGATAATTATTAAAAATTAGCAAGAATATTGTCCTTAATTTAGACAATTTATTAAATTATTTCCTATGAAAATTAAAAAAAAAGTATTCTAAGACTAGAACCGGCCTTAAGATTTTTGATAATTTGGATAAAGCTTAAATTAGAGATGTAAATAGAATTGTTGTGAGAAAATAATTAGTTTTAATTGATAAAAATTATTAAGAATTAGTCAGGGATTAATTAAGTAATTTTTAGGAATTTTGTAAGATTATAGAATTTAGGAGATATGAAAGTTAATTAAATATAAATAATTACTATTAATGAATAATTATTAGTAAGGGCCTAATTAAATAATTAGTAAGGATTAAGAGGTAATAATGCTAGTAATAAATAAAGATCAGTGACTTAGGATTATTTAAGGAATTATAAAAGCTTAAATCAATTATGGACCAATAAGGAAATTCTTGGGAAATAAATATGAGATGAATAAAATATTTGTGGTTGAGATAAATGGAAAATATATATATATATATATATATATATATATATATATATATATATATATATATAATTAAGGGGGGGTGACCGAAATTTTTGGAGAGATAAGGATGGGTGGATATTTTAATAAGATAATATAAAAGTTAAAACATGTGTTAATTAGGTAATAATATAATAATCAGAGAAAAAATGAACAGGATAAACGAGAACAGATAGAAATAAAATCCTACATAGAAAACCGTGAACTAGGTAATTAGGACCAGAGTATATTATGAACGAGTGAATTTTTACCTCGAGATGGCCGGTCTCCGAAGTCGTTTCCGTAACCGACGGAGTGATTTGGAGATCCGGATAGGAAGATATTTTGTAGGAATTAAGCAGATAACCAAAATGAGAACCGATAGAAAATAATTCCGTTGTGAGAATCTGAGGATAAGAAGGGAAAAACTAGAATATATTATTGATCAGTGAATTTTTATCCAGAAGATGGCACCAGCCAACGTCATTTCTGCACCCAGTAGTGATTACCGAGGATTTTCGGCTGATAACGGAGTATCCTTAACAAGAATATAAGGTCAGGAAAACCTAGGATTCTCGAAGAAGAAGAAAAGATCTTCAGCGTATCATTCCCGGAATTTTAAGATTCTACGGAATTTCGCGATCGGGACACCGATCCAGGGATTTATCAGATAAAATAAGAGGATAAGTGTAACATCCCAAAAATTTGGGAAACATAAGTTTGAATATTATAATAAATTTAAATAATAATCATTTAAGTTGGTATTTATAATTACAAAATTTAATTAATTGAAGTAAAGACTTATCTTCCTTAAATTAATTTGGGAAGAATGATTGATAAATATTGCCCCGAATTTATAGAAAATTAAGGTACAATATTTGGCCTAAAAATTTTAATAATTACTATGGGAGAAATAGGAATTTATTTACTTGTAAATACCATCAAGGGAATATTTGTAAGTGATAATTTTAGGCCTAAATATTATAGGATAAATATTTTATGGCCTAGGAAATTAGGAATTTGATTTTTAGATTAATCAATAATTGCAATTTAACCAAATTGCAAATTGCAAATTGCAAATATTGTTTAAAAGAAACAAGAGAATAAAAGAATCATGGGCCACGTAATTAGAAGCTTAGAGCATTAAGAAGGAATGAATCCAAGCCCAATCTATCATTTGTTAACCTCAGCTCTTCAAAACCGAAAAAGAACCAGAAGCAAATCACCTTCAGCCCACGTTAGAAACAGGAAATATCAGCAAGGAAGTTCACTTCCCTCAGTCCAGTTCCGACGTGGAGAAAGACGCAGAAACAGATCACTTCTTCTTAATATCCATTTCTCACTGTCACATAAAGCTGCAACTCGCCATAGTTCCAGATCCAACTTTCGGCCTTCTACTGTACACGCAAAATCGTTGACTTTTCTTTCAAAGCACGAAAACACAGAAGGATCAGAGGAAACCATGCTTTTTGAGACACTCACCCTTGGACCATTGTGTTTTAGTTGTGACTGGTCCTTCATGAGCTCTTTAAAACCACTTCACTTTAGCTCCTCTTCCTTTGTCTTCCCATCTCTTTCGGCATTCAAAGAGGAAAAAAAAAAAGAACTATCAGAGAAAGGAAACAGAGAGTGAGAAGAGGAAGGGAGTGAGAGTGGGAGAGTGACAGAGTTGCTCAATGGTTCTCTGTTTTTTTTTCATCGGTGAAAACAGAGGAGATAAACCAGCGACCTATTTCAACATTTGACTTAAGCTTTGAAGGTGATTATCATCCTCCCTTTCTCCTTCGTTATCTTTCATAAACTAGCTTAAGTTAAAACCGAAAGGATATGAAACAAAGCCAACTGAAATAATCCGAAATGAAAACATAAAACAGGGATTTATATATATATACATGTGTGTGTGTGTGTGTGTGTGTGTGTGTGTGTGTGTGTTTGCTGTGCTATGCTGTGGCTGTCTGTGTTTTCTTTTCTGCAGTTAGGTACTGTTTTGCCAAGAAAAGGGATGTTGGACGTTTATTTTTGTGTGATAGCTGTTATCGGGTCTCTTGGTTTCTAGTGTATAAGTGAGACTAAACACAAAATACTAAGGGGAATGAAAGAGAAAAGAATAAAACGTTGTACGTTAATTTGTTTACATATGTATTGGAAAGAAAAGAAAGAAGATTTTTTTTTTGCTGTCAACTTGGTGTAGTATGCGTGAGTGGGTGTTTTTCTGCATGAGAACTATTAATATATATGAGCATAACGTGAATGTGAACAATAAGTATATGCATCTGTGTGTGGGCATGCTGATGAAAAGAAAGAAAGAAAAGGAAAAGCTAGTTTGTTTCATACCTCTATATATATATATATATATATATATATCTACAGGGGAACGTGGTTACTGTGTGTGTAGGTAATAGAGAGGGGATGAGTTAAGTTAATATATATATATGTGTGTGTGTGTGAGTGGATGAATATGTATGGTTGTTGTCTAGAAAGAGAGAAAGTAAATGAAGAATAGATTTATGAAAATAAATATATGTGCTACGTGGTAACTGTTTTCAGTGAAGGAAGGAGGAGTTATTTTACTTTTCATACCTATATATACATGTGGTATGTGTTTGCTGGGTGTTATTTTTCATCCTATCTATAAATATATGTGTGTACGTGATGTATATAAGGGAGAGGGACAGAAACTTGTTTTGTTATTCAAACCTTGCTGAAAAGCATAAAGATATGTGAGATATAATTATATATATGTATGTATGTAGCTGTCGCATGGTGTGAGTATTAAGTTATACGTTGCCAAGATTTTTGCTAGCTTAGGTGTGTTTGAGCATATAAATATATATATATAATAACCTTGAACATGGAGCCTAAAGTAGAGTTGCATATTCTGTTTATATAAAGCATATTCTCTTGAAGAGTTAGTAAAGGTAACAATTAAGAAATATGGAGTCTAAATTAATTAAAGAAAGATAACTTATATTTTGGAAACCATGGGAAACGTTAAATTAATAAATTTAATTATCTTCTTATATGATGGTTGGTCTTTATTAAATTTAATTGATTATTAATAATAAATTAAGGGAAATAAAGGAAATAAATAAATTATTGATAAGTAATTAATAGGAGTTAATATTGCTTATAGAAAGTTAATAATAATGAATAATTTTTTTCTATTGGAAAAATGGAGTAACTAATAAAGGAATTATTCTTAAAATTGGTATAATTATGTTCTGTAGAGTTTTTAAGAGTTATTAACGAATAGAAAATTGATTGTGATAGATTGGTTATGGCGTTTGTTGAGCTCTCGGATTAGAGGTCATGTATAATAGTTAGCTTTGGTGAGAGGTAACCACTTTCCACTTATTATGATATCGATATACTGCTTTTGAGTATTTTTCTGACTGATTATGAATGTTTTAAATAAATTCTAGCCATGTGGATTATATGTTTTTATAAACTGAAATTATATACATTGAATCATCATGAAAATCATGGGAAAGGGAAGAATTGGGAGGAAATGTGATATTTATTTTCCACCACGTGGTGAGGCCTCCATGAATGCATAATGGTTGGCTTTATTATTGTCCCACTAGTTGTTTGGGACCAGCCTACAGTTTATTGGGCTTACGACACCTCACTGGATTAAAGTGGGGAAAGACCCATGGTCTGGGGTAGGTGCCCTGAGAATTTTGGCCAATCCTCACCACTTGACCAGTGAGCTTTCGGAGTAACCAGTAACATGGATGTAACTTAGCCCATGGGTCTAGTCGGATGAAATAAGGCGGTTCGGCTAGCGTATATGGAGGTATTGGGTATTGCATATATTACTTCCGATCATGATATTAAAGAATCATGTGATATTATATAACGAAGATGTTGATGAATTGTTTATTTGAGTTGAACTGTTTTAATCCTATTGGCACCTCACTAGCACTTATCGATATTCGTAATGAGCTGGACTGATGGTTACACAATTTTTCCCAGGTGACCAGTCAAGTCCGGGTCCTTCTGGGAAGCAAGCAGAGGTTTAGCTACTTGCTACTAAGAGTAGGAATTTTGTACTTTAGTATGTTTTGGATGAATGTATATTGCCACACATTAGGGCTCATGATGCATACTTAAGCATATTTTAAAAATTTAAATTCCGCGTAAATTCCATCATTTGGTTAACTCTGATTATTTTGTGGTAACTATGTTCACTATATATGATTATCTAGTTAATTAAAAGGTAGATGTTTCAATAAGATTGGATGATGCAGGCATGATGAGGTCATCATTCTTTGTCTCTTTGTGGATGATGAGGTCGGCCAAGAGAAGGAAGGGCCAAGATCAAGCCACCTAGCAAAAATGCGATCCGACGGTTCTAATTCGGTCAGACGAAAATTACGAAAACGCCCTTCCCTTTTCCTATAAATAGCCCTTCATTCATTTCAAAATTCACACACCAAGCCTCTTGAGATTTTCGAAAACTTGGGAGAGGAAGGAAGAAGGAGGAGTCCGGGGAAAATCCTAGCGAAACTCTGAGTAAGTTCCTCGGTCCTTAGTCTTTAGTTCGGTAATTCTTTCGGTAGTTATAGTAGGATTGCTAGGGTAGTCTTTAAATTTTCAAAGTTAGTTAAATATCATGTTTTAGGAATAAATATGATATTTATCTTAGAAATATGATAGAGGAAAGGTTATAGCAAAAATCTTGAGAAATTAAAGTCAAAATAGCGGAGCTCTGGCGAAATTCCGCCGAAAAGTCAAATTAAGGGCAAAATGGTAATTTGTATCTAAAATGCCCGTTTTGGTTCTGAATACTCATATAAGTAATATTATCCGTATAGGATATTCGAAACCACGAACCGCTGTTTCCGCTGTCACCGCTGTTGTATCGCTGTCAAACGTGCCGTAATTTGATGAAAGTACCAGAAATCGTCAACGGAGGTACGGATGCGTACTGTAACCTTAACACTTATGCTGCTTATATTCATATATGTGATTGATATGTCATTTATTGAGACTCTGCCGAGAGAGGGCAGTTGTACATACAGCTTTGTACGGGTTATAGTCTTGATAACGCCGTAAGGTTTTCCTAGCGCTGAAGACACGATGGGTCGTCGTGGCACTGGATATGTGCAGACTTGTTGTGGTACTGGTTGTGGTACTTGTTGTGTGATTTAGTATTGATATGCTGTTATGTTATTATGAATATTTGTTGCCATATATTGTTTATTTGAGCATAAGGTTAACCGTTACCTGAGATCCAATTGGAAATTGGATCTCAGTTGTAGCTTTAGGTTCGGGAAAATCAAGAGTTGAGGTTCGGGCAGGTAGCCGGCGTTGGATGGCAGAAGGGGTTTACTTTTGTGGCTTTATTAAATCTGGTTAGACGCTACTCTTTCTGAACAATGGATGACTATATAAGTATAATTACACCGTGGTTATGTATCTTAAAAATTCAGTTACTCAGTTGATAAAAATGCTCAACTCTGATCACCGTTCTTGTGTTTTTTTTTTTTTAAAAAAAAAAATTTCGCCACATTTAAAATGGGATGTTACACTTGATGAAAAACGAATAACGATATTAATTCAGGGTTTGCCTTTATCACTAGCAACAAAAACTCACCCTTCCCTTTTCTTGCCGCACCATTTAGTGCGACTGCTGTCTTAGTCTGTGTCCAAAAACTTCACATTCTCACAAACTAGGTTCAGAATTTCATCTGCTGCATGCTGCTGCTTCATCTTCCGTATTTCCTTCATTCCTGCTCCATTTGGTTACTCAAATAACACTATATGTTTTTAATCACAACAACAAAAATACTAAAGAGATGCACGTGCCCACATACCTGACAAATTATTTATGCTGGAGATGAGCTTATGGAGTAGACCTAGCCCTGTTAACATTGTTTTTTAGCAAATATAGAGCAACTAATGCATAAATTAAGGTTAGGACTTGTCATTATGCACAAATAATTGAGCTTACAAAAATTAATTTTTAATTTCATATTTCATATTATTTGGTTGTGTCTGATTCCATGTGGGATAAATAAAAAGAATTACTTTACATCATATACTGCGTAAATTTTTTTATATATATAATATACGCAAATTAAAATAAAATAGTGAGTTTCATTTTTCATAATTTTTGATACAATAGTGTCGGTTTCGGTTTCATATGAACTTGTAGAAACTCAAGCTGAGATGGAGACATATGTACTCTCAGTTCTATATACCTTAAGAAGTAAAGCTATAGCACCTTACTCTTGGATTGCGGCTGAATCCAACCCCTCCCTAAAATTTTTTTTATCGCCCAAAAACAAAAAATTAAGGATGTCGTTTGTAGGATTTGTGCTTTATCTCCTCCTTGTAGAGAGGATGGGGAAGGAAGCGTTTCCTTAGATTTTATTTTCCTGGGTTGGTTGCCCCATCTATTACCAAAAACCAATCACATTCATTGTTTCTTGACATGTGTGACCTATTAATGCGTCTAAATTAGTTTTTCTATCCATTATAGTCGTTCGATTGAAATTTTAACAATCTAATTTAATATTTTATAAAAAAAAGTCAGATTTTAAAAATAAATAAATAAATTCAATATGTTAAATATTAATCATGATAATATAAAGCTAAAAAAATATTGATTAATAAATTAACATTTCCTTACTAATTGTATAAAACATTAAATCTAGCTTGCTGAAATTTTAATAAAACTGTGAGATGAGTAATGGTCTAGTGGAGGGAGGAAGTGAATGGAAAAGGTAGGGAAGAGATGCTAAGTCGAGTAAAAAATGTGAAAGTAATTGACAATAAACTCATTCATTTAATAACATAAGTTTTTCTTTTCAATTAAATTTAGTCTAAAATATAAGTTCAATTATTTTATTCATGCGAGGCGATTAAATCAACTTACTCTTCTAGTCCTATTTAATGTACATTCTGCCCCAAAAAGTATAACATTCATGTAATAATGAAGAAGGGTAAAAATATATATTTATGTGAAAAAATTTATAAGTAGGATAAGAAAATGAAAGATGATAGAAAAATAACTTTAAAATCGCACAATTTCAAATGAGATTTGTTACCTAGATCTGATAAAAGTAATGAAACTTGATAAACAATTCATAATTTATTTTTTTAGAAATACATGATTTAAAATTTTATAATTTTAAAATTCTTTTTCTATCTTTCCCCAAAAAAAACTTCTCCCTCAATCTTATAAGTATAACCCTATGAAAAAAAAGTATAGCCATATGAGTATACTATTATCCGTGACAGAACTAGAAAATATTTTTAGTTTAGGCCAAGAAATAAACATATTGAATTATTTACTAAATAATATTGCATAACATTGAAAATAAAAATAAATAATAACCAAAAATTATAATAAAAAAAAAAGATGATACTAATATTTTCAGTAGGTAACTCAAACAAGAATTTTACTTCCCTCTTATAGTCTAATAAGTAATAAACCAAACATTAAAGATATCACAAACACAAACACAATAATTATATGTATAATAAATTTTAGTAAAATTATTTAAAATATAATTAAAGAAAAATGCATACCTAAAATTGTAGACGACTCTTTTAATTTGACAAAATCTTCAAGGATAGAATCAATAGTAAACATTTCAACAATCTCTCTTTCAATATACATAACCAAATTATTTGCAGGAAAGTTATCTTTCATCTTGTTTCGAAGTATTGTCCTTACAATTTTCATTGTTGAGAATGTATGTTCAAAGAAAGAAAGCACGTTTACTACTTGCTGATGAAACTGGCACTGTTAAATAAGCTCTTCATATCTCATCATTTTTATTAGTGGAATATTCCCACATTGGCTTATGCTTGCCCGGATCACGTTCAAAAATCTTATTTTAATTTTGACCATAATAATGTCATCGGCATGTTCAATTCTGTGACGTTTGAAGGAAACTCATTACAGGGTGCATCACTTTCAAAAAGATACTTTTTAAGAAATTTCATTTTTTGAAGTAATTTTCTTCTTAAAGAACACATCTATACTTTTCTGTTTATACTTACTCATATTTTTCAACCTACAACAAATTTGGTGACACAAAATATATATTGTTGTCAATGTTAATTAGTATCTATTGTTACTAAACATGAATTCTAGTAGTATCACTTAATCCGCAAAACTAACACTTAAATGCGCATTTCACCTACCTCAATACAAAATAATTGAAGAAAATAATAGAAATATATAATATGAACCCCAAAAAATATTTGAAAAAAAAATACAAATATGATTAATTTCAGCTAAGCAAATAACATATTATAATATATTTTTTAAAGAGAAATTCATCATAAAATCATAAGATAGCCAATAATAAATCCAAACCCATTAAAATTAGTCATTAATCATCATCTACATTATATAATCATCTATTGTTAAAACTCAGGACTCTTCCAAAATCATAACCCAAAATTTTCACTAATAAGCAATATTACCCTCATTGGAAAGAGAAAAAAAAACATAGAATAATTTTCATAAAAGGAGTTAGGTGAAAAGAAGTGATTTTGAATAGTTATTTAGTCCTTAAAATGAAAATTAACAGTGCAAGAGCCTAGAAGTGGAAGAAGTTTGACGTCTTTAGTCTGTATCATGTGCACAAAGAAAATGATAAAGGAATGTGGGGTGTATTTGATTTAATACCTCCTTCCACGGGCAAGCTAAAGGCCCACGAGCCCCTTCAATTATTATTATTATTCATTTTTTTAATAGGTCACGGTTCTTTTTTTTTAAAAAAAAATCAAAATAAGATATTAGATAATACTAACATTTTCAGTAGGTATCTCAAAAAAGAATTTTACTTTATTCTCATAACATAATAAGTAATAAACCAAATGTTGTCCTAATAAAAAAAAGAGTGTAATTATAAAAAAATTAGAGATTAGTTGGGGCTAAATTATTAACCAAAATAAAGTATCATATAGCATACATATAAATATATAAGATAAAAGAAGGTTAGTTATAACCAAGGCCCTAACTGGCCAAGACGTAGTTTTGCCATTAACTTTTTTTTTTTGGGGGGGGGGGATGATGGGTCATAGACTCATAGTGAGTGGCACAAGGACAAGGTGTCTGTCTAGACAAAGGAAGGAGTGTGTGTTGTGTGAGCATGTCATAGAAGCCAGAGAGCCGTTTGGGATAACAGTGGCAGGAGTAACTTATTTTCAATCTCATTTTTACAGAAGTAAAATAGGATAAAAGTCATATTATAAATATGATTTGTATTTAGGATAACAATAGTAGAAGTCACTTTTTTTTTTTCAAATGAGCTCTTGTTTAAAATAACGTTCGAAAAATCAATTAAAATAAAAAATAATATAAATCTTATTCAATATTACATATATGTGTGTATTAGTTGTATATATTGTGATAATTAAAGATAAAGATTTAAATTTAAATTTGATTAAAAAAATTTAAATTATTCTTAATTGTATAATTCATATGAATATAATTTTCTCATTAATCTTAATGTAACAATGGCCACCCACATGAAAAATCAACATTAACGATATTAAAATCCAATGTTAAATACTTAGTAACAGAAAATCAGAAGCAAGTTTTTTGGCTTCTTCTCATCAACCACCTTTTTTAAAAAAAGTCTAATAGACTAAGATGGGATCTCAAACACTATAAAATCTGCTCTTTTTCCCCACCGGGCGTATACCCCCTCCCACCAGGCTTTTTCGGCTTGACAAGGTTTATCTCATTGTGGGCTGGACACTTGTTGACTCGTCACTCCCATTGGAAAAAAAAAGAAACCTACTCTTTGTCGTCAAAGTAGCACTGGTCTTTCTAGTTGCCAAGTTGGAAAAAAAAAAAAAAACCACACTCTCAAAATGTTAATTATACC
Organism: Acacia confusa; assembly: GCA_037074495.1. Classification (NCBI taxonomy): domain Eukaryota; kingdom Viridiplantae; phylum Streptophyta; class Magnoliopsida; order Fabales; family Fabaceae; genus Acacia; species Acacia confusa. Next base: position 35,014,968 of record CM073502.1, on the reverse strand, counting down.
ACTAATCACATTTGTTTTCACACATTGAGCCAGACAAGCACGAGCACAGTACCCCATTTGTTGTTGTTATTTTTATTATAATTCTGCCCCTTTTTACCCCTGAAAATTGAATTAAAATAGAGATAACGTAGAGTGAAAATAAACACACAATAGTGGCATCTAGCAACAACTGTGGTGGCAGTGTAGGGAATTAGAGATAGGGATGAGTGATGAGGAAGAAAGATTCGAGATCCAAAATGCCAAGAACATTAATTACAACCAAACCAACCAAAGGAAAGAGATTGTCAGCATCCAAACACCACAATTAATGCGTTATGAGGGTGTGTGTGTGTGTGTGTGTAAAGGTCAGCTCCATTTATGTCATTTGGGTTCTTTTCCACATGGCCTTCCCCCACAGTCCGTGCCTCCGCCATCTCTATGCCTTTTATTATGAAATCACTATTACGGTATTACCCCTCTCATGAATGCTTCCAAGTTCCTAACTCCCCTCAACATCACCACCCCTAGCCATCTTCCCCTATATTTCCTATTATCATTATTTTGGTTAATTCTTTATATTAATTACTCCTCCTCCTTTTTTATTTGATTTAGTCATTTTCATAAGATTGTTGTATGAATTTCAATTCCTATATTTTTTCCAATTTTCTATTCTCTCTCCTTGTAATACACACACATACACACTTTTAACTAGTTTTAACTAATTATTTAAATCTTATACTCCTTTGATCCTTTTGATAAGGTACCATTTTGGTCCTTTTTATTAATCCAATTTTACAAAAATTATGGTACTTATTATAAGTTTAACTATAGAGTAATTAATAACAATGCTAACATTTTGCCTCTATTAAATGCTATGAAAAATGAGTTTATTCGTGTTGGGAAAAAGAAATAAGATATATTGGTTGTGAATACCATTCATAAATAAGGTAAACTTGAGAAAATGCATCAATTTATGATATATTTAATATTCAATTTGATTCTTATTATAAGACACTAACTAGTAAGTGTATTTGGTCCTTTTGATAAGGTACTTGCTTGTTTCCAATAAACATTAATTTTTTTCCATGTATGTTTATAATTAATAGGGGTAGTGGGTGAAAGTAATAATAATATAATATTAGAATTAACCACAACTAATAGGGGTGATATTAGAAATTATTTAAATTTTAGGAGAACTTTATTGACTTTAACTATTTTTATTGGTTTATGAGAATTGTTAGCTAATGTATTATAATACTTCCTCTGATCCTTATTATAAAGTACTAATTACTTTTTCTCACAAACCAATGAATGAAATTTAACTCATTAATTAGGTTTAAAATTAATAAATGTTTCCAACTTCACCTTTATTTTAATGATGTACCACTTTGGTCCTATTTATAAGTCCATTTTGACTAAAAAAATTTGGTCCTATTTATAAGTTTATTTTCATGTAATAAATGAGATTGTGACAATTTTACCCATATTAATTATACACATAGTATTGATTTAAGGCTTAACTTTATGATGTATGTAATATTTATTATATAATTTAGTCTTCATTGGTGAGCAATTTTTTTTTTAATTGCATGAACAATGAGCAATATTTATTTTTAATGATAATAAATCATGAAATATTTTATAAACATCTAATGAACTTAAATGTATATCTTACGAAAAGTTTTATTTAACTGTGTATTTGACCAAAAATTGTCATAGACAAATTTTGTAATTCCTATAAATAAAGGATGAAAGAGTTACTATAATTGAGAGTTGTTAAGATTCCTTAACGGTTTTATGGTCTAATTTGGAAGGTTTTATCTTTTTGATTAATTCAACAAATAGTTTGATATTGTTAATAGGATCAAATTTTGAGTTCTTTGTAACACTGTTATTTCTCAATCCAATTGCCAAATGTAATGAAACAAGGGATTCTATGTTAAAGCATAAATGTGTTTTTGACCGAAAAAGTATATTCAAATCTGCATTTTCCCAAAAAAATATAATAGACAAAAGTTTTACTCCCCACAAATGAAGGATTTAAGAATTATTATAAATCCACCTAATCATATGTGAATCTCTCTCTATCCCTCTGTTTTTTTTTACAAAAAAAAATTGTAAGAAAGTATTGCCTCCGGTTCTAAATATATGACATATTTCATAGTGTAATTTGTATTACAAGTCATATCTTGTATTTAGGATCAGAGGAGTATCTGTTAAATTGAATCAATATACAATTTAATATTATCAATATGATCATTTTCCACTTCTCCTCATTAGTTTTACTCCTCAATGAAATCACCAAAGTAATTAAATTAGTTATTCAATCGTAATTGTTTATTTCACTTGGAAACAATGTTGTCAAAGTCATGGTTGTAAACAAACTCGTAACAATAACGTAAACTTACATTGTCAACTTGAATCGTAAAATCATACAAGTTTACTTTTATCTTTATATAGATATTAATAATGTATAATTAAAATGTAAAAAAATGACAACAATTTGATTTAAATATATTTGAAACTCAAATAATTGAAATTGAATCTATCAACATTTATAATTTATCATACTTAACAAAAAAATTTCTATAAACTTCATATATAAATCCATTGAGTATAATCAAGTCAAAAGGGTTTAAAATGCAAAAACTCAAAACAACACATGGAAATTCATTTTTCTATTTGTATGTTTTTTATTATTGCTTTATAGGCCCTGAAGGTAGGGATGAACATATCTGACAATTCTACATCCTTGTTATAAGCTAATGGAGTGTTGTCTCTATTTTTTCTCTTTGAAAGTGGTTGAAGATCATGACGGTTAAGCTTTTAAAAGGTCATCTTTGTTTTGAATATTTTTTGTAGATATCAATGTTGTCAAGGAACTTGAGGCTCGTGTTTCTACGTTGGAGGGCTGGACAAAAAGGTCCAAGGAATAAATGGAACAATAAACAAATGAATATATAATCAAGAACTCAATCACAATTTGCATTACTATAAACCAAATCATTTTCTTTAATTCTGAGTATGTAAAGCGTTACACAATATCTCCTTATCTCAAAAAAATTTCAAAACGCCTGTACTACTGAATGTGCATTTCATGTTGCTTTGCTTGACTCTAAACCTAAAAATAATCAATCATACGGCCATGCTTAAAGAATATGACGATCTTACCACAGAGAGCGCAAAAAACCTAAATCTCAATAATGAAATAGGCATGGATCACAACCTTCGGCCAAAATCATGCCAATTGTCCATAAATTAAGAAGTGACGTTTTCTTAGTTATTGTCTATTTCTTGATAACTCGAAACCCAAATATCCTTGTAGTCATCAATATTTCTAATGAGTTCATAAGGGTGACATGCCATGATATCGGGGATGTAAAATTGAGATCACAAACAATGAAGAATGGAGAATATAAAATATGATACATTAATGTTAATATATAAGCATTACTATAATCATTGGCCCAACCATATTTCTTGGAAATCAAGCTTCTTGCCGATTTAGTTTTGATTTTGATAACTCCTTGATTTGCGAGCTAAATTATTATTATGATAACTCCTTAGGGGTCAACTAATAATTTATAGATATAACATCTAATATTGAATTATGAAAGAGAGAGATAAATAATTATAATAACCAAAAGATGGTTATAAATATAGATATTACTATTTATTAGTGTCAAAATAAACAAAATACACAACAACATTGATATAGACATAATTATTTTTTCCAAAAACGACTAATCGTTACTACAAGTATTATGGAAGACATAAAGATATAGATGCCATTAACAAAATAATCTAATTTAAACCTCCATTTTATCATACTGTAATCAATTTTTAACCCAAAGTATGATTTTGTCACAAGCCAGCTCAAAATTTATTCTACACAACAACATACTTGAAGTAACATTCTAGCAGGGCTCTTGATTTTATGCCTTTCATTTGAACCATTACTGTCTTCATGGTAATCATCCTATTTTGTATTTTTTGTAAGTGGCTTAATGAGCAGATAATTGCACGTATAAGTTGTCTACAACTCTACATTCTACATAAAATTATAACCAATTAATTAATCAAAAAAGAACCACAGGTTGTGATAATATACACAAGTGCATCTTGGTGTGAGAGATCAAAACTGGGGAGAGGGACAGTTGACATATTGAACATTGAAGTGATGGTGGAATTGAGAGGGAAGGGCCAAAGAGAAGCCTCATCGTCCCCTCATTTATGAGCTTCTTCTCTCTCTCTCTCCTACTCTCTCAAGATCACATCAGAGCAGAGACGCGGTAAGTAACGCAGGCACAGAGAATATGAGCGAGAGAGGGATGAATGTTGTTTGAGGTTGTGGAGAGAGTGTGGCTGTAAGTTGTAACTTGTAAGGCCTATGAATTGAAGAAGCTTTGTCTCTCTTTCTCCTCATATTGATGCGACATTAAATGCAGATCCACCTTCCAATTAATGACCCTCTACATATTGACAGGCCCTCTCATTAATCCCCTCCATTAATTCTTATTCCTCTCTCTCCTCCCCTCCTGACCCCACTCTCTCTCCTCCCTCCTCCGCCATCGTCACCGTCTCCGACTATCTCTCCTCAAATCATCTCTTTCCACGTATCCCCTCCTCCCGGACTCTTTTTTTTTTGGCTTCCTTATCTCCTGCTGTATCTCTCCGGTGACAGCAATGCCTCCGGATCGCCGCACCTCAGCCGGCTCGACGAGAAAGCTGCTGCTCCCACCGCCGCTAGCGCCGCCGACGACCTCAGGAACATCGGGCTTGCTATTGACTTGCTTCTCCGAGACGAGCTTCCTCCTCCTCCTCCTCCGTTGTATAACCTCATACTTGACTCCGACAGAGGGAAGAACCCTCGTCTGCGGAAGAACGGCGACTTCATCCCTCTGTAGTATCTGAACGAGAACACTCTCGACTTTCCCAACGATCCAAACGGTGATGGCCTTTTGGTCCAGAAGCTGCTGCTGCTTTCCCTTCGGTGGTACCGCCACGGCGACGCCGTCGCCGGCTCCATCACCATTCTCTCCGACGCCAAGCTTCGTTCGAATCCGAACGAGTAGGACCGCTTCAGGAGGAAATCACGACCGCCGTTGAATCGATCGTCCTCCGGATTCGCGTGGATCATTCTCGGCGATTGATCTTCGTTGCACGGAGTGATCTCCGACACCAGAGAATGAGCCCCCGGTGGTGGAGCTTCGGCCAGAGGGTCCATACTTAGTCTATGCAAAATCGTATCGTCGTCAAGGCTCGGCCGAATCCTCGCCGCCATCATTGGCGTGAATGGGGACTCGGTGCACAGAACTCCGGCGCGGCAGAGTGGGCAATTGGCGTGCGACCTGAGCCAAACGTCGATACAATCGAGGTGAAAAGTGTGAGAACAAAACGGCAGCGTTCGCACGTACTCATCATCTTCGAACTCTAATAAACAAACAGTGCAATCGCGTCGAGACTCTTCGAATTGATCCTTGGATTTGGTACTGTACAGGTAAAAAGGTATGGTCTTGATGATGGACTCGTCGAGGCCATAAGGGGAAAACATGTAAGGGCCTTCAATTGGCTCAAAAGGAGAATCATAAGGAAGTGAGTCGAGGTCGCCGGAGGAGGACGGGAGGTAGGAACGTCGCCTACGGCGGCGCCACCGTCGCATGAAGCGTATTATCGGAGGCACGAGGCGGCGGGAGATGAGGCGGGAATAGGTGACGATGAGGAAGGCGGCGGCAACAACTACCACCATTGCGATCAGAGGTGGACTGAAGTTAACCGACAGCTTTGAGGGCACTTCTTTGCCGACGGGTACCGGAAGCAGAGTCGGGGCAGGGATGGCCGGAGACGGGACCGGTGCCGGAGAAGGAGATGGGGCCAAATGGTGGAAGCGAAGTTGATGGGGTGGCTGAGAAGGAGCTGAAGAAGAAGACGACGACCACGACGGTGGAATCATCATCATCATGAGAATGATCATGGAGCTTCTGAGAGAGGTAAGAAATTGGGTTTTTGATTCTTTTAAGGGTAATAGAAAGAGAGAGATAAAAGAGAGACACTGTAGAACTTGGTTCGTTGGTTTAATGCAAAGGTTGACTGAAAGTGTTTATTTTTGCTTTCTCTGTTTTTTTCTTATTTTTTCCCTTCCGTCTAATCTGGTTCTTCAGGTTGTACAGTGTTTGGAGGAGAGAGAGAGAACGCTATGTGGACTGTGAAAGACACGTCAACTTTGGTGAATTTAAGGCGAGGAGCTTTTTTGCAGTGGGGAGAATACCAATTTTCCAAGGAATTTAAGCCAAAGCCACGTCATTGATGATGGTACAGTGCTAAATTATTTACAGTATTTATTTAATTTCTCTCCCCTATTAGTAGTACTATTAAATATTTATTTCCTTTGACCCTATCATTAATGGCTGCCCCTGTCCACTAGTGCTAAATCACCTCTTTGGTCAGTCTTGTTGGTAATCACCATTGCAAGCTTAGCCACACATTCAACGCCCCATTTAATGAAAATTAGCATTTTTAAATATTATTAATATCTTCTTTAATCAGTCATGTCATGTGTGTCCTTATTTTCAATTCAAGCTAGTAATTGAAGTTTTGAAACTATACTCTGTCTAGTTAAACAAAGTCTTAACAAAATTTATACTATACGACTTGGGTGCCAGATGTAAACAGTAAGCACAATTAAAAAATTATATACTACAAGGGAATTGAAAAATTGGTTCATCAGAATTTGAGATCTGACTTTCATTGGACATTGGATGGATTTGTTCCTTCACTTTTTAATATGGGTGATGCCAGTCCAGTGGCTGAAAAGAAAAGTGACTGATCCAATAGCGATCCAAATCAAGTGAAGCAGAAGTTGCTCTATGGCGGGAAATCAACTTTCTAGGAAAAGCAATGGGAAAATTGAGGAGGGCAGAAATGAGAAAGTATAAAAATAGTGTCCAGTCATTCTTAAATATTAGACATAGTTTATAAAGATGTTATATATAAAAATTTAGAGTGATTTTGTTATAACTAAATACCGTCTCTATTATTAAATATATGATATAGTTTGTAATTTAATTTATATTATAAACTATGTCTTATATTTAAAATAAAAAAGAGTATAATTTAGCTCATTTTCTTATTGCAGTCAAATTAGTGAAATCAATAATCGTGTTAAGGATCAGACAATCATGAAGAAGTCAAAACAGCTACATTCCAGGCTTCCAGTTCCTTCTAAAGGTGTTACTGTGAAGTAGGAACAAAACTGAATGATGGTAACCCTGACTTATGAATTGACACACAGTCACATACTCCAAGAACCTGATTTTGCTGTGCTTGTTTGCATGTATGATTGTGCGTTTCTTCTTAATTAGAAAAAAAACAAAAGACAACAACAAATGGAAATCTCATTGTATTTCTAAGCGTTTCATTCTTATCCTTCATACAATGCACATGAGACTGGTTTTACATGCACCAAACCTCTAGAAATACATGCACCCTCATCTGATATTCTACCTTAACTCATCTTGACCCAAAAAGTTTAAAAAATTAGTCATCTCTCTCTCTCTCTCTCTCTCTCTAACGAAAAAAGTTTAGGTGGGTTCGGCACTGGTCCCCCACTAAGGTTAGGGTATGGCCCTAAGGACTCTTTGAGCAGTTACAAGGGACTTACGAGATCGTATACTAAAGAAACCCTCACAACGGCAGAAAGAATCAAACTCTTGTTCTTTTGGAACTTGACCCTATTCCTTACCATCTGTACCAACTCTCATTGACTCTCTTCTATTTTTATTATAACAAACAATTGCGTATATACTTCATTCCTTTTAAACAAAATATTTAAATAATATCTTATTTACTTGTTACTTTCTCAGTTTGTCCTTATTTATCTATTTAATGTCAATATAATAATGGGTCGAAGGATAAAAATGCTCTAAAAGTTTTAACCGAGGATCATTGAGTGTTTGGAAGTTTTCGAAACACCAATTTTCCTTGAAAGCTTAAAAAATGGGGTAATTTCAACCTTAACCTAACAAATTTAAACAGTCTAAGTGATATTTGACTAAATATGTTAAATGAGCCATGCCATAAGATATAATGTCATGTATTATCCCACACAATACACCACATCATCAAGAAAATTATGAAATGCCTAACTTGCCCTTAAGCCTCACCCGAGCATGGAGACCGGCGACGGTGAACCAAGAAATTGCGAAGGCCAAACCCCTAGATCATTCGATTTCCTCCGACGGCCAAACCAAGATGTTATAGTGCAGTATGTGGTGCTCCGACGAGACCTGATTGACACTTGGCCCCTTGGAAGTGTGATTACACAATGCTGCCATACTTCTGTGTCTGCCATCTGGGCCAATAATGATGATCCTCACACTGTGGATTACTGCAGCCCTGGGAAAATAGATTCAATGCACAAGGTAAGTTTTCTTTTTTCTTCTTACAAGTGACATAGTGACATTAGGTGCTATGCTAATAGAAATTGTATTTTTTTTACCCCAAATCATCATCTTTGCCTTTTGGGTAATGAGTTGCGATTCTCTTTAAATTTAGGATCTTCTCATTTGTTAACCTGATTGTAGAGAGAGAAAGAATGTAGAATTTTGCTTTTGTGGGGGGCTGGTAGCGACCGATAGAGCTGGAAGCTCATTCTGGCATTAACGTTATCTCGACAACAATGATCTCTACTGCAATATATAAAAGAAAGCAAGCATGTTTATATTTGTATAACTTGTAATCTTCCTGGAATTCCTCATCCAACTGTCGCTAGAGACCCTCTTCTGTTTTACATTGCGCCAAAGTATGACTTCACTTTCATCCATCAACTTCCTTACTGACCATATTCTCTCCCTCCCTCTTGTTTCTGGTTTTTTTCCCTTTTCTCTTCAAGAAATGACAAGATTTTCATTTGTGGGTCAATGGGTTAAAAAAGCAAGATGCAGGGGAGTTGGAGAAACTGTAATGTGACCAGTTTCTCGGAGGAGCTACTCCGGAATTGTGGTTTCTTGCAATTACCAGGAGTACATAACAGAAATACATCTCCAAGTTTTTTTATGGGATTTTTGGTACTGGCGGAAAAGTGAAGTTAAAAACTTTTAATTAATTTTTCTTACTCTTATCTCTGATAAAATTTATAACCCCACTTTTTAAATTTTAAAATCCAACTCATAAAATTTTTTTACCTCCTTCAAATCCCTATTACCAAACAGCTTCAAGGTTAAAGTTTATTTTTGTATTGAGAGTTCTTTTTAGAAAAGCTATTAATAATATTAAAGAAAATTGTGAAGTCATTTAACGCACAAACTTTTAAAATTAGTGTAATGTTACATTTTTTTCAGCAATAAATGTTAAACAACTATTAGTTGTAACTGGATATTTTTCTCACCAATGTTAAAAAAAGGGCAATTATTGAACTAGTATAAAAAGTTTATATATTAAATTGATACACTAGTTTCTTAGGTTGCTTCTTGTTTCGCAAATACATTTTAGGGCAAGAAACTATTTTAACCTTTATGCATTTTTTTGGAAAAATATTACCTAAAAAGATGAAAGAAGTAGAATAATATGAAAGACAACTAAAGTAGTATAAAAGATGAAAACAAACGTAATAAAACTAAACAATCCTGCAGCACACGCACCCAGCAATATTAGTTGCTTAGCGAGCACCTTCTAAAAAAACATCCTAAGATGAAATCCCAATGGAATATTGAAGAGGATATTGCTGTTGGAGAAAAAGAAGCATTCAATTTAAAATGATCATTAGGTAAGATGATGGAAAATTGCCGAAACAAAGCTTCCTGGAAAAAGATACTACTCTGTAAAGATCGGATTTTGATAACCTAGATATGCAACTCACTGACTAGAAACACACGAGTGATGAAACTAGAAAGACCATGGAGGAGGAAGAAGATACACACGAGTCATGAACAGATCTGGTCTAGCTAGAAGCTTTTTTTTTTTTTTCATGTACCAAAAAAAAAAATCTAGCTGGAAGCTGAGATGTGCGAGCTTGTAGTTGAAGGGAGGACTTGAGTTAGGCCCATACTTCATGGGCTCTTTAGAGGGTGTAAAATTAAAATCATGGGCCCTATTTGTTTTGTTTTGAAGGAGCCAGAATCTAAAATTCTCAATCAAGGGTTTAAGCATCATGCTTCTGCAGAGACGATTCCTGTTTCCAGGAATAATATTCAGGCAGCTCAACTCAAATCTCAAGTTGCCTTGCTCGGTTTGTTACTCGAGCTATCTCTTTGGCGACAAGAACGAGCTCAAGCTTGACTTCTAGATTCTGATTCCACCCTCCTTCCTTAGGTAATGAAGCAGAGTTTATTTGACGCAGTTACTGTAACATTTTCAAATTCTAATTATTCTCTCCTGACATTCATCGTGTGATAAACTCTCTCTCTACTTTTTTCTCATGATTTCGTAATTCATCAATAAGCAAACGGACCGGGTTGCTGCTTTCTTTAGTCTCTCTTATCCATGTTCGTTTTGTATGATTAGATTAATTGAGGTCACTAGCATCATGCAAATATTCGTTTGGACTGTCAGGTACTTCTTTCCGAAAGAAATTACTTACCCCAATCCTAGCTCTCTCTGATAAACTCTTCACACAGGTTCACATCTTATGTCTTATATTACCCTCTTTCTTTTACGAGGGGCATTTCAATTGACACTTGGTTTATTTTCTGTGTTGCGTTTACAATCGCAGTCCTGTCAATGGCGGCTCAACTCCTTAAGCGTTTTCCCCTCACATCTCAACCTCGCAAACCCTCGTCTCTCTTCTGTTACTTTTCATCAACACATTCCTCCGGTGAGGCCTCCACCACTCAAAGTGCCGTGACCACCGCCGTTTCTATCCTCCACCACCATCGTTCCAAGTCTCGCTGGAGCTACCTCCGTTCTCTCTACGCCGATGGCTTCGATCCTGACGATTTTTCTCAAATCACCCTCCACCTTAGGAACAGACCCCATCTCGCAGTCCAGTTTTTCCGCTTTAGCAGATCCCTCTGCAAACACAATCTCGCGTCTTATTCCACAATCATCCACATTCTTGCTCGTGGCCGTCTCAAGTCGCATGCTCAGGACGTCATTCGGATGGCTATTCGAGCGTTGGAATTGCAGGAGGACGATGATGAAAATAATCCCAGGTCAGCACCATTAAAGGTATTCGAGAATCTTGTGAAGACTTATAAGGATTGTGGTTCTGCTCCATTTGTGTTTGATTTGTTGATCAAAGCTTGTTTGGGATCAAAAAGAATTGACCCTTCAATTGAAATAATGAGATTGTTACAGTCCCGTGGGATTAACCTGAATGTCAGTACCTTGAATTCTCTGATTTACTGTGTTTGCCAATGTCGAGGGATTGAAGCAGGATATGAAATTTACAGAGAGGCCTTTCGGTTAGATGAGGAAAGCAAGGGAGATATGAAGAGGGATGTTAGCGTTATCCCAGATGTGCATACTTATAACACATTAATGTTATGCTGTTATCAGAGTGGTTTGATTGAGAAGGTGAAAAAGATTTGGGACGAAATGGTAGAATTGAACTGTGTTCCCAATGCTTATAGCTATAGTGTATCGATGATGGCTGCATTTTGTGAAGAAGGGAAAATGGAAGACGCTGAGAAGTTGTGGCAAGAAATGAGAACTAAAGACTTGGAGCCTGATGTGGTGAGTTATGAAACCATGATTATTGGATTTTGCAAGGCTGGAAATGTTGAGAGGGCTGAAGAATTTTACAGAGAAATGGCAGTGAAAGGTATAGAAGGTACATGTGCAACTTATGAGCACATCATCAAAGGATACTGTGATATAGGAGACGTAGATTCGGCAATTCTTGTATATAAGAATATGTGTAGGAAGGGTTTTAAGCCAGAGGCTTTAACCCTTGATTCGATGATTAGGTTGCTCTGTGATAATGGTAGGGTTGATGAAGCAGTGAAGTTTTTGAGGAATGCAATGGATAAACTTGATTTGTTTCCCAAGATAACGAGTTATGAGGCCATGATAAAGAGGCTATGTTATGAGGGAAGGATGGAAGAAGCATTGAAGCTTCAGGCAGAGATGATAGGAAAAGGGTTTGAATTAAATTCAGAGATATATGATGCTTTCATTGATGGGTATATGAAACAGGGGAATGAGGAAATGGCTGGAGCTTTAACAAAAGAGATGCTGCAAATTCAGATGCGTAGCTAAGTGAGTACTGATAATTATGGTTTGTCTTTGAAAGTGAAGATTGGTTGCAATGGAAGACTGGTCGGTCTTGTGGCATGTTATGCTGAGCCATGAAAGTAAACAAGTGGGTCCATGCCAAATAATCAGTATTTAGATTTGTGTTGGAAATTAAAGAGGAGCTGAACCTATGTTTCCCTCTATAATTTATGCAGAAAAAAAAATGCACACCAAAGAGAGTGGAACTCTTAATATGTGAGACAATCTAAAATGATTTAAGGATCAGAGATTCAGAGGGTGGTAGCAGGTTAAGCATGAAGGAATCAAACGAATCTATGATTTTCTTTATAATTTTAACTAGAATTATAAATTTTTACCAAAAAAACTACGTAGCATCCTTAACATTTTTAAAATATATAATTTTTAACAGACCAAACAATCCCAAATAAATAAAAGAAAGTGAATTAGTATTTTTGTAAATCGTTTCTTCTCATACCACTCCAAATAGGATCAAAAGTCAATCTTACTTCAAGACTATAAACTGTTGTCTCCTTGTTAGGCTTCCAGTTCCTCAACTCAGGGTTTTGTACAAGCCACCGCTATAGTGAATTTTATAATAATATTTGATTGACTGATTTAGGCTGTGCTTCCCTGAAGAGGGGGATTGAGAGAGGATGATGGAGAACACTCTTCAAATGTTTAAGCAATACAAAATAATGTTTGATTTTGACTTCTAAGTGAAGGTCAATTTTTTTTTTACTTCTGATTCACCCGTTAACTCGCAAGGAACAAATTCCCCGAAATTCTGACAAAAAAACAGCTACCACTACACTAATTTTGGCTTCAACATGCTCATCTAATGGCACAAAAACACAGCTACCACTAGCTTAAGTTAAAGGATGTTTTCTTATTGTAATTCTGAAAGTTGGGATTCGGTCTTTCATAAATACAAAAGGCATCGTCATCATGTACTTTTTAATCATGAGATTCTTTATTATTAAATATTAATGATCAGTTTTAAAAGAGTTCTTATGAACAAATCAGTCCACCCCTGATATCGCCATCTTATAAAAATGTTTCAGATCTTCCCTTGTCTGGAGTTTAAATTCCAAGCAGACAGCATCCGGAATCAAGTCTCCTTTCTGAGTTTATTATGTTAACAAATTCTTTTTACATTTCCTGGCTAATTTCATACATTTGACCAGCATCACATGGTTAAAAAAAAAAAAAAATACTTTCTTTGATGTATAAAATTTAACTTTGTTAGTACTCAGACTATTTCTTACAAATGCTTTCGTTTTTCTTTTACTTCTTCAATAGGTCTCTCGTCATACATGTAAAGATTTCTTATTTAACGTGATTTTGTCTTGCATAAAAAATATCCTAATTACTTGATATAAGTCGATATATATATATTTATACACATGCAATTTTCCCCAAAGCATTTAATATCATTGAATTCATCTATTAGTCTGTTTTTGACAACAAGTGCCTCCTCCTGCTACAGTTTTCAACAGAACGAGTTAAAAAAAAAAAAAAAAAATCCGGCAACTCTTATTCTATTTTAATCCAATCTTCATAATTTGAGTGATTAGAAATAATGTACGCTTTGTAAGTAATAAAACTTGTAGCAGAGACACGTGTTAGTAATAATAAAACTAATTGACAAAATTTTATCAAATAAGAATAATTAGGTAATAATAGTTTGAGTTTATTTGAAAAGGTGCATGGGAAAAATCTTTTTCTCGGTGAAGTGTGTAATCTAGTCCTAAATGAAACGATGCCATCCTAGTAAAAGCAGAGTAGCAGACAGCTGATGTATGAAGAAGCTCTTGTTCACGATTTATCACAGGAAAACCAGATTCACTGAATTTAATTGTCAAATAGCCACATCATGCAGCTGGCCACCTTAGTAAATGAAAATATACATAACTAAACTCAAAACGTATGATCGCTTACTCCAAAAATTCCCTCCGGCAACCCAAGTCCGCCCTTCTCCGCACGACCACTGAACCTATTGAAACACAATAATGTTATGTAAAACATTCCATGATTATCATTTCTCAGAAGCATGAATTAACATCCTCAAATGTACTAATTCAGACTAATAAATCTGAAGCGTTTAGATGCATTATAAATACATTCTTGAAACTAATCAAGCCACAAATCGATAAGACTAAGACGTGGGTACTGGCATACCAGAGTTGGATTGTCTCAAGTTGTGGAGGAAAACCAATCATTACGACCAAATTTCATAAACTTATTTTGTCTATTTTCCATGTGATCTCAGAATTTATTCAAAATGACACATTCTCGCCCCTCCACAAATTGGGACAGACCAAACTCAGCTTACCACCCACTCCAAACTCCCAAATGTACATATCATCTCTCCGACCTAAGTATGGACAAATTAAATGTGCAAGTCATAGATTCGCCTAATTCTAGATCGCATCAGCAGTTTTCAATACTATCCCTGCTGTTATAACTGAACGGCAAATAATAATAATAATAATGGGACAATTATTATCAGATGAATAAATGGTACCGTGCTGTTAGGGTGTTTTTATCAGCTTGGGGTTTGTTAGAGAGGGCCAGGACTTTCGACCAAAAAAAAAGAGAGGGCCAGGACTGAGGTGAGAAGGTTTGGTTGGAGGGCTCTAACAGTCTTGACAAAAACTAGAGTCTCTATTTTGGTTTTTAATTCTACTTTCTGGTTCATTTTTCTTTCGAGAATGTAAACTGGAATCCATTATATCATAAAATGACAGCAGAAAAAGGTGGATTAAGTTACACTCTTCAGCTAAGATTTACCATATGCATCAATTTGTCGTCAGTGATCCCAATTGATCTATTAATATCATATGAGTATAGAATTTAAGATCGAATGCAGGAGCTACCAGGGACATCAATCAAACAGAAGAACATGAATAAAAGAAAGCAAAGAAAGAAATTGGTCCGCGGAAATCAGCATAACAATCCGTGCATTTCGAAATCGTTAAAAACAAAAAAAACGCAGAAATGAAGCGATAATCTTCATCGGTAACACGAAGAATGTCAAAACTCAAAAACAGATTCATTAACTGGAAACTTTACAATAACTGCGACGAACAAAATTGGCTTCGTTACCTGGGGATCGGAATCTAGAGTTCAAGCTTGAGCTCCTCCTTCTCACCGACGAGATAGTGGAGGACGTAAGGGGTGACTCGAACTACAACGACCCAAGCACCGAACATAGAGACATGAGATTTTAGCTTCTTCAGCGCTGCAGCCTTGTCTGGCTTACGCATAAACATTCCTGGAAACATGGTTTCTTCGACGGAAATGGATCGGTTTCTCGCAGTAGCAGGATGCTTAAACCCTAGATTGGGATTCTAGTGTTCTTCTACTGGTGAATGCTCCATTTCAGACACAACACATTGGGCCCATCATTCATACCAAGCTAAGAGCCCTTCAAATACAGGCCCAATCATCGAGGCATGAGACCGACCTGAGATTTTGCCAATGAGGGGCCCAGAAAAGGGCACAAAAGCATCCTATGTAGAAGAAGCATTTTGTGTGTGTCTGTATATTTTAAAAAGGGTTAAGGTGAAAAATATACATGAGTATTTTTTTAGGAGCGCCCAGCATAATGTGTTTTTTTGGAGTAAAAATACATACGTGGTTACCATTTTGGAGCAAAAAGTCACATCCCACCGTTAAGTCACTGTTTACCTTGATGAGAGAAAAAGAGATGAAGTGAACAATAACTTAACGGCGGTGAACAATGACTTAACGGTAAGATGTGACTTTTATTCTAAAATGGTAACCATATGTGTATTTTTACTTCAAAAAAAAAGTACGTGGTGTTAGACACTTTTGGAGAAAAAGCTCATATGTATTTTTACACCTAAATCCTTTTAAAAACGGAATGAGATTACAACAGATTACCGGTAGGCACAAAAGCATTCTAGAACTAGAGGCATAGGCAACATATGATTGCTTAATGATTACAATGATCGGATTACTTAGTTTGTGAAACTGTCCAATCATTATGTGAAGTTTCCGCCACAGCGAAAGCACTATTCCTTAAATAGTTTCTCAGCAAAAATTGGTGAAGTTGACCTTATATGTTCGATTTATGATATTTTCAATTCCAGCACTATTAAAAAAAACTTCCTAAACTGTCGTGTTATACATTTGATGGGATCTTGATTCTAAATACAATATATAATTTTTTATAGCTATAAATGCATGTCATATAATTAGCTTCTTTAACTTTTATTAAATTCGATAAATATATTTCATATTAAAAATAAAAAATAGTTTTTATAATCTTTAAAACTTTTCAATAAACTTACATAATCTATACAAATAGTTTAAATAAACAATAAAGGTTAAAATATATTTTTAGCCTTTTAAGTATTCTTGAGGTGTATTTTTCGCTCCTTAACCTTATAAAGTGTATTTTTGATTCTATAATTTTCATACCATTAATGTTACTAATAAAAAATGTTGACGTAGTAAATTTAAGTGATTAAAGTCTAGATGTGCTGTGCTTTGTTAGTTGCACAATTATGACTTGAGTTTGTTGTATCAATATTAACATTAACTGTGTTAGAAATATAGGACAAAAAATATACGTGATAAAGTTAAGAGACTAAAAGCATGCCTAATGTAAAACTCAAAATACTAAAAGTATATTTTAACCAATAATAAATAAAACTAATAGTATAAAAGTATAGATATAGAAGTTTAGGGAAGTTTACTCTAAAGTTTCAAAAATTAAAGTTTATATATGATAAAGATCAAGGGAAAAATTTGTATAATTCAGCCAAAAAAAAAAAGAAGGTATTTTATCTTCCTTTTTCTCCTCTTCACTTTTTTCCCCTGTTCCAGAATAATCTGGATGAAGCACTACCAAGGAGATTCCTATTTCACTCCACTACTACATGTTTATACCTCTTTAGCTTTAAGAAATTCCTATAAGCGAATAACCAAGATGAAAAAAAAGAGTTCCTTCTTATCCAATCCCCATCCTCCATACTTCCAACACTATATAAAAAAATGTTTCATTTTAATGCCTCTGTTTTGTTGGCGCATTAATTTGGTTATTACCCTAGGCAACGAGCTAGCATTACCCAATCTTTTAATACTCTAAAATTACAAAAAATCAGTCAAACAAAGAAAATGAAGTATTTCTTACGTTTAATTAAAATAAAATAAACAGATATTATTTGGAATAAATTTAACAGAGGTGATACTGCCCTGTTTTAATTAATATGATCAAGTGGTAACAAGAGACAAAGCCTGGGGTATTCATATAGAACAGGGGAATCGAACAAGGCCCTTCACTTACAAAACTTTAACGAACTACCTTTCTGACCAGCAATCCGGTTCGGTGAGAAATCGATCCATGACGAGAACAGCAATTACGATTGCTATGCTCTGCCTTTGGACTATTGCCGGGTGTGTTCCCGATACGACCATCATGAACGTTCTCTGCAACGCCGCTGTGTTCACCTCAGGCGATCCTTTTGATATTAGCCTTAATTATGTTCAAGAAAATTTTCCATCAGTCCCCTGACTACTCCTCCTCCTTCCAAAACTTGTGCATGGAAAACTGAAATAATTGATGTTGAATTGCAGCTGTAGAGGATAAATGGAAGGCTAAAAAGGAAGTGAGAGGAAATAATTTCATTTAGTTTTGAAAAGGATAGATCAAAGAACAGCTTTTCACCTCAATCACTTGAACATGCAAGTACAAATTATGCAGAAGATGACTTGGAAGAAAGTACCCATACCAAAGATGACTTGTATGAACAGGAAGATTCCTGATGTTTCTGCTTCTGTACCAAAAGAAATAAAACGCAAAACAGTCAGAAAAAAAAAAAGAAAAAAGAAAAAAATTAAAAGTTCAGAAGAGAATAAAGAAAAGAAGATGGGGGAAAAAGTAGTACCTGGACCTTAATTATAGGTTCCTTTGGGTTGCTTGATTCTCCTGATCTTCAGTTATTCAAACAGGAGATATTGATGAGCACTGACACAAAGCCACAAGGGTATTGATTCTCCACAATCATTCTATCGTTCACCTCATCCACTATGTATCATCCATTCCCTTTTATTAAACCTTGTAGCCATTATGCACCCTCTTTTTTCTGCTCTATGTCATGCTCAGATGGTGTCTGAATCAACTTGTTCGTACATACATCTTGAATAATCTGTTAGTTTTTGGTTTAAAGGTCCGTTATTCAAGTGATTATCAATGGATCATTACAATTTGACCCCAAAAAATTAGGATAGCTAGAATTAATAATGTGATGCTTCACATTGAAGGTTACTAGATCCTACACTGTTCAATCCAACTTATCATGCTATGACTATTAGAAGATATTTAATTCATGCAAGATTCATTTCCTAACATATGCTTATGGGTAATAGGCATATCCTAGATGAAGATGCAAATGGATGTGATGTCTTCCCAAAGACTAAAGTTTAGAGAACCACTGTTTAGAAAAGGGATTTATTCCTTTATTT
Source organism: Acacia confusa (assembly GCA_037074495.1). Lineage (NCBI taxonomy): Eukaryota > Viridiplantae > Streptophyta > Magnoliopsida > Fabales > Fabaceae > Acacia > Acacia confusa. The sequence continues at coordinate 34,996,305 of CM073502.1, read as the reverse complement.
TCTTTTCCTTTCAAAACTTTAATTTAATTATAGTGACTCTGCCTACGTGTTATTGCTGCCCATCAACTTTAACTTTGAATTGCTTCTTCAAAAATGAAGAAACTATCCCTTAAATGGTCTGCATACTAATCATTTCTTAATGGCAATGCAAATCAAAAACTTGTGCAACAGGTTGCAGGTTAACAAATATTCAGAAGACCATGTAAAGTAAACATTGGTATATATTCTTCCGTGGGACAAGGCCTAATATACCTTATGCTTTGCTTGGTCGGCTTCTCCATTAACGCAGGGATTCCCAATCCCATGAACTCTATTTAGAATTCACCTCTATTCCAACTGTTTCAATCTTAAGCCAATGTTCCCAATTTCAAATCACTACTTTCAAAAGAAGCCCTTATTACCCATCGAGCAACAAAAATCCACATCAAACCCTTCATATCATCCGTTAGTTTCTAAATGTATTCCTCAGAAAAACCTCAGAAATACATAAACACGACCATGAAGAACAGTGAGATATCCCATTTCGGTCATCCTCAACACAAGCTGAGTTTCGAATACTCACAATTCCCATTCAAATGCGATGGCTGCAAGGAAGTGGGGATTGGCTCGCGCTACAAATGCTCCATTTGCGATTACGATCTTCACATGCACTGTGCGTTACCTTCACCTTCGATCTACCACCCATTCTACCCAAAATGTTCGTTCCAATTCCTCTCTCGCCCACCAGGAGACATACCGCGATTCTGCAACGCGTGCGAGAAGGGGATTTCAGGGTTCGTCTATCACTGCCCATCGTGCGGATTCGATCTCCATCCATGCTGTGCGAAGCTTCCAATGGTGCTGGACGATGGTGAATTGAAGCTGTATCTGTATCAGAAGGTGAGCTCGGCGTGTCACCGATGTGGGAAGAAGGGACGAAGCTGGAGTTACAGATCAAAATGCAAGAGCTACAATCTACATGTGGCTTGTGTGAGGGAGATGGTGGTGGAGAGTTGGCCGGAGATTTATATGGAAACAAAGAAAGGGAGCTTCAGATTGGAGAATGAGGTTTCCAACTTGAAGAACACGCTTCAGAGCAGCCATAGTAGTAGCAGAAGCAAAGGGAAGGTGAGAAAGTGTTGTGAGATGGCGGGGTTGGCCGTTCAGTTCGTTGTATCGGCAGTTCTGGGAGATCCAACGGTCCTCATTGGTGGAATCGTGGGTTCTTTGATATCACGTGCTTGATGGAGTCTCACGCATCCCGTGGAGATACTCACATAAGTATGAGGGAAAAAACGACGCCTAAGTAGCCTAACGATCCAAATATATATTTTTATATAAATACTCACACGTTTGTTGCTAAATGGGGTGATGTAGAGCACTATCTGTGTTCCATATGAATTTCAAGGTCTTCATAAATGTAATTCTAATGTTATTTGTGAGTATTATATATTAATCCTACAACTTTTCAAGTCTTTTATGGTAATATCAATTTAGAAGAAGTTTTGAAGCCTGGACGTAATTAAGATTTATATCTAGAGGTTAGTTGATTACTTAGTTAAAATTGATACATTACAGAGACATAGGAAACTGATAAACCTACGTTTGATATCTGTTCAGTTCGTTGTATCGGAAGTTCTGAGAGATCAAACCGTCCTCGTTGGTGGAATCGTGGGGTCCTTGATATCCCGTGCTTGATGGAGTTACGCACATCCTGTGGTACTGTGGAGATACTCGGTATAAGTATTAGGAAAAAACCACGCATGAGTAAGCTTACACTCATCTTTATATAAATATCCACGCGTCTATTGCGACAACGTATAGCACTCCGACATGTAATTCCATTGCTACTTGTGACTTGTGAGTATTATATATTGATCTTACAACTTTTCAAGTTTTCTTGGTAATATCAATTTAGGAGAAGTTTTGGAGCCTAGAACTTATAAGGTTTATATAAAGCAAAGGTGAGCTGATTACTTGGTTAAAATTGATGGATCACGAAAACATGGGAAACTGATGGACTTGCATTTGACACTAATCTGATGCCAAATATTATAAACAAAGCATTAACTATCCTACGTAGCGTCTTATACCAATATCATTACAAAAAAAATGGTTTTTTGCGACGGAAAAATTCTGTCGCAAAATTCTAATTTTCCGTCGCAAAATAGGATTGCGACGGAATTCGTTCGTCCGTCGCAAAAAAGGTCTCACAATTGCGACGGAAAATTGAATTTCCGTCGCAATTTGCGACGGAATTTTAATTCCGTTGCAAATTTCAAAATTCGTCGCAAAACCCAAAAGGGTTTTGCGACGGAATTTTTGGGTTTTGTGACGGAATTTTTTCTGTCACAATTGCGACGGAACCCAATTCCGTCGTAATTATTTTTTAAAAAAATTAAAATTTAAAAAAATAGTAAAAAATATTTATAAAATAAAAAATTAAAATTATTAAAAAATATATAAAATTGCATAAAAAGATATATACAAAATCTTAAAAAATATATAAAAATGATTAAAAAATAAATAAATTTTAATAAAAACTTGTATATGATATATTTATAAACATAAAAATATATGATTTATAAATGTGGTCATCATAAAAGCTATACATAATATTTCTCCCACACAAAAAAAACTAAGTAATAAAGCCAGAAAAAAAAAACAAGCACATAATCTTTATTTTCTGATTAAAAAATAATAATAAAGTATGTCACAACAAAAATAAAGCATATACCCTATACAAACATGATTCATTTTTAGATGGGGAAGGGGAAGTTGAAGAACAAAGAAGAAAGTGAAGAAGAATGAAAAAAAAATGAAAAACGAAGAATGAAAACAGGGAAGGGGAAGTTGAAGAACAAAGAAGAAAGTGAAGAAGAATGAAAAATGAAAGTATGAAAAGTAGATGGATGAAAGAGGGAAAAAAAGGGGGGAGTTACGACTGAAGAAGAAGAAGAAAACAATAAAAAACGAAAGCAATGAAAATAAACCACTAACCTAGGAAAGAAGAAGCAATACTAAGATCCCATGTGACTGAAGAAGAAGAACAAATTACGCAGATGCCCATTGATGATCCTGTCGGCAAAGTGGGTCCTATTCGTTGCCTCAAGATCAATTCGCTGCAACCCCAAGAATGTGGGTGTCAATCTCCAATCTTTGGTGGTTCTTGAATAATTTATGAACGACGACGGAACCGCAAGAGAGAGAAGGTTCAGTTCGAGCTCAAGAACACAATGATCTGCAGAAGCAGGCGAGGATCAAAATCCTATGATACCACAAATAGGAACAGGGTAGAAGAGAGAGCTAACAGTGTTGTTGCATTGTTCTTCATACACAATCTGGATAACATACATGAATTAGCCTTGGTTTCCCCTTATATAGGTACTTCCTTCGGACTGCATTTTCTCTAAGTGTCATTAACTGATCCTAACTAATTCCAACGGATCCTAACTAATTCCAACGGCTAGTAGACTCATATCTGATCCTAATATCTAATATATCATCTAACTAATTACTAAACTACCCTTCTTGTAGCCTCATAGAATTAATATGCCATTAATCCCCAATATAACCTAATCCTCTAACCCTAATTAATATTTACAATCTACATAACAGTAACTCTCGCCCCGTGAGCATCTCACGTTATGTGGCTTTTTTTCAGGAGTCCAGTGGACTAAAAGCTAGTCCAAACACCCACAGTGGGCTTTTTTACTACTGTCATTTCCAACACTCGTTTTTTACCCAAACGCTTGCAAAACGCTCTATCCAAACAGGCCTTAAATACTAAAGCCACACTGGTCCAAAATTCTTGAAAATTAAACAATACAACAAAATCTTGCACCAACAATTGGCAACAAAAAATGCGTAACCCAACAAATCAACACTGATATGGTTTCTTGAATAGGGAGTACTGTGCTGATTATTTTCCTTTATGATGAATGACATATTTAACTGATTTCAAAAAGCTACTTCTACCCCCACTATTATAAAGCTGCAAACCATATCACATAGTTTTACAATAATTAAGGATCCAAGAAATGAAGATACATCTGCAGCTACATCTTCAGGCTGCCTTAAATAAAAATATTGGAAAATACACCAGAAATTAAGGTTCTTTCAAGGCTACACATATTTTCTTTTCTTTTCTTTTTTTTTTTTTTTTTGGAGTGAATGGGAAACTGCCTCCAAATATTTGTAAATGAGTACAGGAACCTATATGCGAAATAATAGCGGAAATTTACAGTAGCATCTAAAATCATAAAAGCTTTTTTTAAAGTATGAACAACTAAGATCCTAATGAGAGTCGCAATACTGTCAACATAGTTGGCTAAACATCATTAGCAAAATGCAACACCAACTCTTTTTTGGGTATAAATAAGGTCTAATCAGAAAATCTTTTCTAGAGCTGAAACCTGAAATGTAAGTTTGATTGTTTCAGATGAAAACCTTAATTTTTTTGTGGTCAAAGAAGAATTAAGCTGTCAAGTTAGCAGTATAATATACAGGTACACAGGGTGTTCAGACTCCAACATGTTTACTCTTCTAGGTAATAACCTGGAAAGTTTTTTTCTAGTCACTTTCTCAACCAAGCCTAGAACACCTGACTTTGTAGGGTTTGAACATTTTCCTCCTTCAGTTTGGATGATATCTGCACTTTCTTGCTCCAGTAACTCAGCAAGCTTGACCTGTTAAGTATATAGATTTTTGTTTATTCGGAATGGTGGCAAATATTGACAGCATCAACATAATTGTACCCTCTTATATTTATAGTGTTGCTCATAACCTGATCTGGAAGGCTGAGCATGTGAGAACACTGATTAACTGCAAAAATTAAGCAGTCCATTCAGCTACTTTTGAACCGATAATAGGGATGAAACTATGACCATTAGTGCTCCTCCTTCACCTGCTGGTGGAAATGTTGCGGGATCTATAGAAGAAACACTCACCTGCAAGAATGACAGATCATAAATTCCTTTAGGCAGGAAAGGTTCTAATTAATTTGCTGACACTTGATCTATTGTTGACTTCCACCAAAACAAAAAGGTTGCATTGTTTGTAGGCTCAAATGCCATTATATTCCAAAATTTCTACTTCGTTGCAAGGCAAATGAGCAGGGGTTGACACTAAAACTTGAGTAATATCACAAAATACTTACCAAAACCATATCATAATTTTCACTTAGTACATATATGATTCAACACCAACGAAAAAACCGACTACACTGAACACAAGTAATCAGCAAATACAGATATATCTCAACAGAGGTCCAAAAAAACTCTTGTAGCATCACATAATGAAGTTATGCCTAGGCTATCTACAAAAAAGAAAAAACATATTAACTGATTCAGAATAGTAAAATATTTGATGTAATACACATGAGTTGCTGTAATGCTTTATTCTAACCATAGTTTCTTATAAACCTCCAACAGCAAACTGCACCAGCACATATTCCCCATGTTGAACCCCAAAGCCTGTATTTTTGCAACAATTACGCCAGTAGGCTCCCCAAACAGGACAACTCTAAGTTCATTCACTGCACTAATTACATCATACTTTGCTAATTGAAATAAGAGACAATGATGATAGAACTCAGAATGAATGACAAAAAAATGCACGAATCAGCAAGATTCTAAATCAGAAAGATTTAATAATATCATGTACAATGCCATTACATCAACTCATTGCAATATTGGGTAAAGGGTATCACACCCTGCACCTCTGACTAAAACTACAGTATGATCAATGCACATCAAATGGTTAAAATTCTCAACAACTTGGAATCATAATTTTGGATATTCAAGAATGTACAAATTAATGAAAAAAATAGCATAATGGATGCATATCAGTAATTTAAAAATTATGAAAAGCCATGATATTCGGAGACTCATTATACAACAAATTATCAAAGAAAAAAAATTGTTACCATCTCAATTGCCCACATAACAGTTTCAAGAATGGAAAATGAGAAGTAGTAATAGTTTCCAGACCTGGCTGTGCACCAAGATCAATAACATGCTTGGATACTAATGGACCAGCATTGAACGTCTTTGTGGCTAAAGAAATCAAAACAGACATATTTTCATTTCCAGGAACCAGCCACAAAACCCAATTTAATTTTCCTCAACAAATGTTAATTGCCACCAATGCATGTGCGCCTATTAGACTAAACGCTTTATACAAAAACAACAAAAATACAGATAAAAATAAATGAACTTTCAGTTCTGAGACAAATAAAACTACCACTGCTGAATTGTTAAATTTGGAAGCAGAAAAAGAAAACCATGGAGAAACAAAGAACAAAAATGCAGGGTCCATACAGATAAAAATAAATGAACCTTCAAATGGCTATTAACAACTATGAGGCTACAAATAAAAGATTTAGCCTTTAATAAAAGATAAAATCATTATCATTCCAAAGAAAAAGGGAAAGACTAATTACTTAAAGGCTAAAGCTATTAACAACTATGAGCCTACAATAATTAAAGTATTTCGAATTTCAAAATTTGAAATTTGAAAGCAAAGGAGGGAAAGAAAAGCAACATGTTCTAATGCATTTTAAAAGAGTATGTAAGTTGGCATGTGTCCGGTGCAGGAAAGATGTGCTAAAACTTCTTCCAGAAAACAATTTCATTTTGCACACGGCATTTCATATACTCAGAAAGAAGGCATGTTCCCGTGGGAGGCATATAGCATCTAGGCATACATGCGAGGGGGTGGATAACAGACAAATCAAATGTACCGCCTTACCTATTTAGGACAGTTTTTCAGGTGGTTTTGAGAAATCAGCAACATTTGCAATGCTGATGCCCCACTTAAATGTAGGAGCCCAGAAGTGAACTGCACCAAAAAAAACCATTGACACAGGCATTAGTATTGAAACATAAAAATGATGGTAACTGCTAACAGCAACACTGGTGTTCCCAAGATGACAATGTAGCGAAAATCAAAAGTGGAAAATGGCCTTCCACCCATCAATATACTGAAACAATTGTTGTAGAGAACTGGAGGGATTGTGAAGAGAAAGGAAGAGAGACAAGAGAGACACAGAACAGAAGGGTTGGGAAGAGAAATCTGATGCTCTTATTCATTCATCTTAACAAAAGCATAGGATACAATGTAGAGTTGTGTGCCTTATGTAGGCAACACCTCAATACCTATTAGTCCAAACTAACCATCAGCCATTACTAACAACTAACCAACAATTACCTAATTAACTACCCAATTTATTCATGGTTTACATATCATATATAGTACTTTAAATATACTCCCCTGATCCAGAATATATAGGTCTACTTTAACTACTGCATGCAAACCAAAAATGGCAATTAAATGAAGATTTCATTTTCTAGCTATTGTCCCTCTCTTTCTGCAAAAGCTAAGGTAGTTAATTATAAGTGTTATGGGCTTTGGGTAACTTGCATTCTGCAGAAACATTGAACACTTCTGAGATTTTCCAGAACTCATGCAATGTAGAATGAGGCACCTCATTAGAAGGGCAAGAAAGATAGCTTACCACTCCCAAATGTTTCAGAATTCTCATTTTTTCAATTCAAATTATAATATCTTTATCTCAATGACCCAGAAGTCCATCTCTAGTTCTGAGGAAGAAGTGGAAGATTAATTTGGGAGATTACGCAGGAGATTATAAATGTTGATTGATCAATGACTCTGTTGTATCATACATGATACCTCCAAAGTATCATGAAATGTAATAAACGTTTTCCATGAAACAGAAAAATAATCAATGAACTACAGCATCTCACCTTTGGTAGTCCAGATCCATGTTTGGTTAGTGGACACAAATCACAAACAGACGTTCAGAGCAAACTTGAAGGACAGGGGAAACAAAACTCATAGATAGACTCATATACATACATGTATGCCAGCGAAGAACCCAAACGATGCCGTCGGCTTCCGTCCGTAGCATTTTCGAAGCCCCTGGAAGATGGACATACCATGTTGGCGAAGAATGGCAGCTTCCTTTGGAAACGCGACAGTGAAGACCAAATTTTTTTTTGCAGAGCTAGTATATACATACCATGTCGGCTTCCGTCCGTAGCTTTTTTCGCTGAGCTAGTGTATCACAAAAAAAAATAAAAATAAAATAACATATCATTGGGAAGCGTGAAGGGATTTCATTGAAATAATATCTCTGAATTTTTCAACCACCCCACACCGCACTCTTTCATCTTTCTGCACTTCTTTCTTTATGCACTTCCTCTTCCGACATATCACCACAATTTCAGGAGATTTGAAAAAATCAAACATATAATCACAGTTTCATTTCAAATGCCGCTGCATTTTGCAAACTTTCACGGCTTGCCAAACAAAGCCGTTACTATTGTAAAGAACAATAACGCACTCACACCATATGCAATGAATAGTGCACGGCTTAAAATGCTATTCCTCTTCAGTATATATTGATGATGATGATCCGCCTCTTCTATAATAAATATATCATTTTATTGAACAGTAAAAAAAATAACAATCTCAACCATTGAATGTACGTATTATGTGAGCCTTTTTGCAAAGCAGCAGCACCAAAGTAAGCAGCATCCGTCAGCACTTGATCTTATGGTCTACCCCACAATAGAAGGTTGACTAGCAAGATAAACCATGGTAGCTTTTGTAATTCCAGTCCTAGTTTGAGATCGTCTTCTTTCTTGATCTTCTCATGGATTCGTCTTCCCTTTCATCTTGCTTCTCAAATGATTGAATCCTTTACCACTTTTGGTCATTTTAACATGCTGTTTATCTCCATCACTACCATCCAGCACTTCTTCCTGCAAGAGCTTCTTTAGCCTTGGATCTTCCAAACATCCCTTTAATATCATCTCCTTGTAAAATTCCCGAGCCTTAACTAGCCACCCACTAGTCGCAAGACCTTCTACCATTCTTCTGTAATGCATACAACTGGGTGGTACTTTAAAAGTCTTCATTTCTTGCAAAATTTTCAATGCATTTACAGGTTGATCCAGCTTGAAGAATTTCTCAAGAATTATAAGAAAGGAGTCCCCATTAGGTCCTAAACTAGCACTTTTCATCCTACCCAGGAATTCCAGTGTTCCCTGATAATCTGTTCCCTCAAGAAATGCATGGAAGGTTTCGATGGTTGGTCTAAGATTCTCCTCGACCATTGTATTTAATAACATTCTTGCATGTGCTAGTTTTCTTGCTTTACAAAGAGGGAGTATCATTGAGTTAAAGGTGGCAGAATCAGGCTGCAAGCCACCTTCTTTCATCTCATCCATCATCTTCAGGCCTTCCTTCAAGCAATTTTCGTGAGTCAAAACATAAACTAGAGAATTGTAAACCTCCTTCCCAGGGATCCAACCCCTTTTCTTCATCCCATCATAAAGTCTTAACGAGTCAAAGAGATTTCCTGTCCTTGAAAAGCAAGAAATCATGTGGCTATATGAGGTAGCATCTGGTGTTATACAATAGTTTGACATTTCTCTCCAAACTCTTTTCGCTTCAAATAGATCTACTGATATGTTACACCACCCATTCAGAATAATGTTAAAACTCTTAGTCTCAAGAGGGAAGAGCTTCTTATTCCGAAGCATAAACTCTTCAGCCTCCTCAATGTGCCCATGCTTACAAAGTGAATGCAAAAAAGCATCGAATGCTTCATGATCAGGGGTCAATCTGAACTTTTCCATGAAGTTGAATGTTTGGATAGCCTTGGCTGAGTCATTTCCGAATGCATATCTAATTGAAGCAAAGTGCCACAAGAGGAACAAAAGCAAAAAAGTTATTGACGAAATTGAGATGCCACTAACAAGAGTTCACATATTTACCAACACAATATCTCCAGGAACATATAAAATAGACAGACAGATAAGATTGACTAATCGGATGCAAGCACATGCACAATAAAAATCTAATATTCAAATGATAAGGAAGATCACAACAAAAGAGTCCTACATTATTAGTTAACTCAAATGATTCCAACAGCAAAGACAAGGAATGACTTCTTAAGCCTAAATATGATTTGACAATTGGTGTAATGCCCATCTAAAAATGAAAGTAAACAAGCAAAATAATAGTCAGTCAAAGGAGGTCGAACTAAAATCAATCTGATGCTTCCTATCATGGGGTACACCTTAACATAATAATAGTTTCATTCCACATTTTTTATAAGCTTACATGGGATATATTATTAAAAAGAACTACTGGGACTAAAAGTTCTTCCCAGACCAGAATATTTGGAAGTTGTGGTCATATTCTCACTGAATGCAGCCCAGAAAATCTCTAAAAAAGCCTGGTAATTTCGCAAACTTCCATTTTTAAAATTGAAAACGTAATGTTTGACCTAGGTGCAAGAGAGAATTTACAATTGACCCTCCATTTTAACTATGTTAATGGCATCAACAAAACCTTGTACGAGCCAGAAAGAGTTTCAAGAGCAAAGGCCATTTTACCTATCAATCATAATAAGCATTGCCTGCCGTGTACACAGAGAAGAGCGATGCATGTCTTGAATCAAAGACCATGCAGTGGAAAACTTTTGATGATGGCCCAAAACCCATATCATCAATTGATAAACATTTTCATCATTGCAATCCCACTTCTTGCCCCACTTAAATGCAAAAAAAGCAGCTTTAAACTCTTCCCTCAGTTCCCAAATCGTCGAACCAACTAAATCTATATTAGCTTCGATACCCGATTCATCGAGAAAGGCCATGGCCTCTGCTTCTGATGAATTACAAGCAACCTTTCTAAGAAATTCAAGGAACTGGTGTAGAACTGGGTTACGTGGGTCCCCACGGAAATGGAACTCATCGGCAATGAAGTCGATAGGGTCCTTGATAGCTTGAGAGAGATAGGAGAAAGAATTTTTAAGGGAGTGAGACGGTAGCGAAACTGTTTGATGAAAAGCCTGAGAGAGATGGTGAGGTGTGGCTGTGAGATTTGATCGGTGAATTGTGCGAGGAAGAAGAAGTTGGATGTGCCTTAGAGAAAACCTTCTTGCAGTAAAAGAAGACCATACAGCCATATGCTCAGTTGAAACCTTTGCTCATAAAGTCTTGGTCTCCCGTTCGGTCGATGTCCAAGAAAACAAACCGCAGATAAAGGAATGGAAACAGGATAACCATGACAAGTGTGTTTGGTTGCTTGCTTGGACTTGAATTCATTTCGAACGGGGAAGAAGGCTCTGCCAATTGAAGGAATGACCAATCCATCTCGTCGACAACAAAGGAATCGGAGGCATACCGGGAAAGGCTTTGGCCAATCCCTGAACTTGCCTGCCAATGAAGATGAAACCAAGCGAATCAAAGCAAGTGGGATATCAATTACCATGAGAAAAGCAAATTGCATTAGTAAAGCCAACCAGAATTTTAGGTTTTCTGTTAGTTTTAGCAGCTCCAGCTCCAAGGGGTGCACGGTGTATGAGGTATCAGCAAAACAAGTCGCCGCCGAGCAGGAAATTTAATGTCCAAGGCCATATGATACGCCATTCCTGAACTTCTGGCTAATTGAGGAAATTGGTGTTTAAAAAAATGGATTAATTTTTCTGTTTTTGCTGCATACCACACACTCACATGAGAGTGGGTTAGTCTCACTAATATTTTCTCTTTCTTCTGTTTATAATGGGACTCACTCATTCTTATGTGAGTACGGTAAAAAAGTTTTCTACAGCACAAGTAAAAACATTAATCCTTAATTTTCCCCCCCAAAAACTACTTATATTAATAATTCAAAGAAAGATGCATAAAATGAGGACAAATCGAATACATGAAACTTACACAACCAAAATTGAATATATAAAACTAACGTAGCTAAAGCAAATACAAGAGAACAAACCAAATATAGAAAAAAAAAATCTAATTATCACCAATTGTTGAACTGGAATAGAAGTAACATCAATGACAACACTGGCCTTTTTTAGATCTAAGGTTAGAAGTAACATAAAAGAAAATGTTGGTTGCAAAACCTATCTTATAGGGCACACCTCCTTATAAGCATCAACTATAGATAGAGCAGCTACATAGTAGTCCCATATTGAGATAAAGAACATAAAAAACTCAACCTTAGAAAAAAGCCCAATGATGTCTTAAAGATGCTTCTTAGAGCTGGAAATCATGTCTGGCCTGGCCTTACAGGGCCCGGGGTAAGAAAAACATTTGTTTTTCAAATCCTGGCCCTAGTGTACCAAGGCCCGGAAATTATTATTCCAAATTTTAACTATTTTTTCTCGGTTTTTTTAAAAGAAATATAATTAGTAAATTACAACAATTAAAATTCTAATTTATCAAATAAATGTTGTCAACATACAACATTAATATTTAAACAACATGAATCATCCAACAAATAAATACATTCACTAATTTGTAATCAAAAGCAAATTATTGTTCATAAATAAGTCACATAAAATATAAGAAGCATACCACTAAACAATATTAGTATGACGATTATCATTGTCATATTCTTCACCACTATGATTAATTTCAAAGACATTTTATTGCACTTCATTTTGAGTAGTAGGCTCTGTTTCATAAGTAAAAATATCATGAATTTCTTCTCTCGTATAATAAAAATATCCATTAAAAGAGCTTACAGGGCCGGCCTTGCAGGGCTTATTTCATTTAACTCCTCTAATTTTTAAGCCCGACCCTTAAAAGGTAGGGCCTAAAAGGGCTGACCTAATGACTTTGGCCCGATTTCCCGACTCTAATGCTTTTGCTCCTCCATTGAAACAGAGTGACGTCGACCACACATTAAACAACGCCTCTTAATAATGCCCATGGCTAATAATGATCCTATGATAGGTAAAACATATGGCAGCAGTGACCATTGATAAAACCATTCCCCTAAGAACGCAAATCTGAGCTACTCGAAGAGGATCAGATTTATTAATGTTCAAACAACCTTCTAACTAAGAGGGGTTATACTCAGATCTCACAAATCTATTAATTACTTGAGAAAACACCACCATTAAAACCCAATACCACAAAAAAATGAAGAAAAGATAGACAACTTGTATAAAGACGAGGAAAAGAACTTTCAATGCCTCAAGAAAGATATGGAGTAGGAGAGGAAAAACTCGCCCCAAAGGCGAAAGAAAGCCACAGTCAACAAGAATTAGGGGGAGGACGCTGCAACTGGAAGATCCAAGCTCTGATCTACCTTTCTCAAGCAGCTGTAGTTGGGGATGAGACTCATCGACGACATGTTTGGCGGCATCTCTCTCCGTCACCCCCTCTGCCTCGCAAACTCACCCCTTGCAGCCCCTCTAGCCGGTGGCATGTGATGGTAAATGACTATGACCTAGTTTGGTTTGGCAATTTATTTTACACTTATTAAATTAAACAACAACAAGGTTATAAATACAAAAATGCCCCTAAATTGATGACTTCAGTGGAAGGCAATGGTTGACGTCACAAAAGATGTTGGTATTCAGATTTTAGGGCGGTAGCTAACAATGCAGGATGAATAGACAAATGCATGCTAGCTAGCAGTAGAAAGCAGTGGCTAACAATTAACAACAGACGATATGGTGGTGGCAAGCAATTATCGATATTTATTGTTATTCGATGTAAGATATCTAAAGTTTAAGTACTAGTTTTTCTAGAATTTCTTAATTCACACCATGTTGGTAAAAAAAGTCATCTTGTGTAATCTGTAAGAGATTAAAACAATGTTAAATAAATACTAACTAAATAAAATAAAATAAAATAAAAACAAACCCTTAACAGGCTTTGGTTGAAAAGCTTGGCCTACCCTAAAACAGTACTCTTTCTTTTGATTCTTAATATATAATATATTTATCTAATTTGATTAAATTAAAAAAGTTAGTTAAATTAGTAAGTGTGACATGTATTTTCTCAAACACTATAGTTATCTTCTTTAATTTCCTCATTCCCTCTCATATTTAAATTATTGTCAAGAGAACATCACTAAAGGTAAGTTAGAAAAATAATGACAAATATAAAAATTATATTTTATATTCAGGATGAAAATTAATTTCAGGAGCATGTTTTATATCAATACCGGAGGAGTATTATATTTGGTATTTAATATAAAATGAGTCTATGGGAACTTTTTTACCTTTTAGATGTCCAACCCTTCTTGTACAAGTGGCTTAATCTGTTTTCCTATCTCTATCCATGACACAACTCTCCCTGGTCTTAAGGCCCTATTTGGTATGAAGTACCGAGAGGTAGGGTTTGCGATTGTGTCAGGGATTGTTTGGTATGAGGGATTGATGATGACATGAGATTGAGAGCATCACGAAAGTGCGAAACCCACCCCGTCTTAGTATTACGTTTTTAATTTTGAGATTGCAAATTGCAAGGACAAAAATATCATCGGCTATAATTTTGTTGTGTGACAAAAATAAGCCTCTCAGTTTAACCTAGGACTAATCCCTTTGGCACAATCATTCCCCATTGCCGCAACATACTACTCCCTTCGGTCTTAATTATAAGATAATATTTAAAGATTGGTTTTTATCCTAATTATAGGACAACTTTTTAGTTTTTGTCAATTTCTTCCTAAAATACCCTTATTTTATTTTCCCAAGTGTGTTTGATTTTTGATAAGTATATATGTATATGGGTTGCAATACACACACATGCACACACATGTGTATGCCTATAAACATATGTATGTATATATGTATATGTGTGTGTCTATAAATATGTGTCTGTGTGTGTATATGTATGTATGTATGTATATTTGTGTTTGTGTGTGTCAATATATATACCTCTGTTTGTAGATATATGGTTGTGTATGTGTGTATGCATGATAGATCTATATGTATGCATATATATACACATATATGTATATCTAGCAAGACCATTATTTCAATTAGAAAGCATGTAGAAAGAAAAATTGGTTGGAGAAATATGTGGCAGAGTTGTTGATTAACTTTTACTTATGTCATTTTAAATGTATATAAGGACATTTTAAGAAAATGAGTAAAATTAACTAATTTAACTTCTCTCCTTAATTTTTCTAAAATCGATTAAATATGTCTTATAATTAAAACCGGAGGGAGTATCATTTTTATACTGACTATTTTCTGTCTTCTATTTGTATATGATACTTTCAATACAGGGAAGAAGACAAATGAAATTGATTATTCAATTTTCTTCCTATCTTTAATCGTTCAGCTCTTCAATTTTTATACAGACCACACAGCTTCTACATCTGGATCATTTTGTCTTCCCCTGATTTCGTTTTGTTCATTTTCCCCTGATCCTTTATGATCTAGATTTCATATGTTATTGCTTCTCACTCGAAATTCTAAACCCTCCAAATTTGCATTTACGGTTTATGAATAATTATAACATAAATTTAATTTAGTTTGTATTATAGTTTGTATTTCTACCGTTTTATACCATAAATTTAATTATAACATCTTTATGATCTAGAGGTATTATAGTTTGTATTTCTACCGTTTATGAATAATTGTAACATAAATTTAATTTAGTTATATCCTCCAGCATTACTTCATACCAAACATAATTATCAAGCCTCAATCTCAGTTCCAATTTCAATTATGCCCTTCAAGTTTAATAACTAATTTTATAGTAGTTATATTAGTTGTTTATGAAAAAATGTGTTAAGCCTCACAATATCCTTTTTAATATATAAAGTTGATAGAAAAGGTTCAGGGGAGAATATAAAAATTTAAGTGATAAAGTGATTTAAGATATTATATTTTAAATCAAAACACGTCATTCATATAAGAAAATTCCCCCAATTTTATCTTTTTTTTGGTCAAAGATACTTAAATCTTCTCACTCAGTCAAATAGTAACGTGACAAAAAAAAGCTCTCCCCTACGAATTTATATGGGAAAAACACCAATATAGTAACTTTTACTAAATATTATACCTAGTTAAAGCAAGCTATGCCATTAGTGGTGTAGACATCCGTCACACTACTACCTACTAGATCAGCGAATATTAACAGTGGCGATTTGATGCCATTAGGTGTCAAGAACTCATAAAACTTGACGTCATAAGGCATCAAGATTATTCTTGACACCATTAGGCGTTGTATTATTGACACCTAATGGCATCAAGAATCTTGACGCCAGTAGCGGAAGCCACTATCAATATTCGCTAATCTGGCAGTCAGTAGTGTCACATATATCTACACCACTGATGGTGTAGGCTGACGTGATGTCACTGACCTACTATTTAGTTAAAGTTGCTACATTAGTTCCCAAATTCATATACTTATAATACATGCAAGCAATTGGCCCCATGTTCATCAAATAAAAATGGACAAAAACGCCAATTTATGAGTTCATGGCTTGCGCAATCGAGAGTCAATGACTTGTGGGAAGGTCAAAGACAAACGCTGGCGTCAATAAATTTACCTGATATAGAATGAATATTCCGTTCCTGAGTTTTTGGCATGTTCTGATTTGATTGAGCGCCCACCACTAAGCATCACAGTCCAATTTGAGGAGAAATGGCTTGCCATTGTCCTCAAGGGACACTTTCTTCTTCCTTAAATCTCACCGCAACACCACCCACTTTGCCCCAAAGCCTTCAATTTCCAAAGATCGTCGATTATTGCCATTGCGAAATCCTTCGATTACTGAGAAGATGAGCAATCCGGAGGCAATATGTTTCACCCAAGAGCAAGAAGATCTCGTGGTTAAGTCGTGGGAAGTAATGAAGAAGAATTCTGCAGATCTGGCTCTAAAATTTTTCTTGAAGTAGGGATCTATCTCCTTTACTGAATCCTCTGTTTTTTACTTCAACTTTCCTTAACAACTGTTCATGCGTTTTTTTTTTCTTAGAATATTTGAGATTGCCCCGTCGGCTCAGAACTTATTCTCCTTCTTGAGAGATTCCAAAGTCCCTTTGGAGCAAAACCCGAAGCTCAAGCCTCATGCTGTCAATGTCTTCGTCATGGTACGCTTACTCTGTTTTTTAACCTCCATGTACTAAATGAATGAAACTCGTATGATATTAAATTATCTATACGTAAACCATCATTGCTTTAGCGCCATTCATGTTTTACGCCTAGTAATTTTTCTTTTCGGGATGTTTAATTGCAGACATGTGAGTCAGCAGTTCAGCTGCGGAAGGCTGGTAAGGTCACTGTAAGAGAATCAAACTTGAAAAGATTAGGCTCTGTTCATTTCAAAAGCGGTGTGGTGGAAGAACATTTTGAGGTACTTGACTTGATCAGTTTCTGTTAGAAAAGTTGACATCTTCATAGATGAATTTTTATAGGTGATTGCTATCTTGTCAAGTACTTTGAGGTATTTGACTTGATCATTTGCTGAATCAATGAGACCTTTCTACGATCACTAGTAGAAGTATCTTTGGGATTCCATTTTGATTTCAATTTTAGAGTGCATTTGATGGTGAGCACCCTCGAATTACTAAAGAAGTATACAGATAGATCTAAGTTTACCAAAGAGTATACTTAGGTGAAAAAACATATATGATTGATTAGTGAGTTGTTTTTTGCAAGATCGATGTATAATCTAGTTTTCCCTTTCGTGAAGGTCGTGAAGTTTGCACTTTTGGAAACCATAAAAGAAGCAGTGCCACAAATATGGTCACCAGACATGAAGAATGCATGGGGAGTAGCTTATGATCAGCTAGCTGCTGCAATCAAAGCTGAAATGAAAGCTTCCTCTTAGACTGTCTCTACAACTCGTAATCTCGTATAATCCTTCCCTCTTGAGTTCATAAAGTTTGAGAGGGTGCCACCTTAATCAGTCCAGGGTTTCTGCATTTATGTCAGTGAGCTACCTTTTTTTGGTGATTGTGTTAAAAATGTTCTGTTGTATGAATATGCATTATATTTGTATTTTCACCCGGGTGGTTGAAGATAATAAAGATTTGATTTCTGTTAGTGGTGGCTTTGTTTATATTTACTGTTCTATTGATAATCCTTAAAAACTTCAACACAAGAATAGTTTGGTTCCAAATCTATCCCAATTCTAAGGTAAAATTTGTCCCTCAAAACAATTATAAGATAAAAATAGTTTTGTTGATTGAGCTGTCCCTGGTTGGTTAAAGTTTATATAAGCAAATAAAATTAGGTCCACCCATATTCTTGAAGGACATTAAAACTTTGTTTTCCTACTCTTCAGTTTGTCCCTCCTTGGAAACTTAATGAGTATTTCACACACAAGCTTGAATGACTTGGATGGGTAAAGGAGATTTGATACTCAGTGCACCCAAGTCATGTAGAGAAAGCGGTGAGGAGATTTCATGTGCAGTGGTAGAGTCCGAGCTTGAAACTAGTATGGGAGGGTAATGCATCTGTAGGTCTGATATGTCCAAAACTTTAAAAGATGTGAAACCACCCTATCAAAACTATTATATGCTTGCAAATTTACTCCGTCCAGTCTTATGTAAGATATCAATTTATTTTGTTTCTTATATTTATAATTTGTTCAAGGTATCCTGTTCTAGTATATAAAACTTGAAAAAAAAATTCAAAAAGCCGTTTGTGTCTCGAAATAGAACGCGCCCTACTTTGATGGGTAACTTGAAGTCTTGAACTGGTGTTGCTTTCCATCCAAGTAGTGTTCACTGTAGTTTCCTCCTTTACTCACAAGTTCAAAAGATGCGCTAGTACCCAAATGCTTATTGTGGGTCAGTGATAGAATGGACAAGAAGGTGGCCTAGTGAAATAGAGGAGCATGAGACTTTTTAGAGCGGCAAAAAAAAAAAAAAAAAACTATACTTCATAGTTTTTAATATAAGACATGTTTGAGGTCTTGATCTTAATCTTAAATATAACACATTTAGAATATTCTCAATTTTATCTATTGATACTCCTTCAACAAAAATCAATGAAAAGAGATAATAGGGGAATTAAAAAAGATGACTAAAGTGTTTTAAAAAATATATATTATATTAATTAATTTCCTTAATCTAATCTAATTATATAAATATGTCATATATTAAAGACTGGATAGAGTATTATTCATATTATTCACATCCCATGTCACGGGATATTTGAATGATTTTTCTGAAAAGACTCAATGATACAAAATTATCTTAGAAGGAATAATATTGTAACAATGGTGAATCGATTTAGTTGTCAAAATCATCACTTGTTGACAAATGTGTTTTGGAATGCCTCACCACTGCCTCCCTGTCGACCGGTCGTCGTCACTTCCAGAATAATTACTCAAAAGTCATAAACATCTTCATGCAGAGCATTATCCTACCTTAAGAAAGGTTTTGATGATGAAAGTCAAGCTTATGTAAAACATCCGAATGGTTTCAAACTCTAACCATACTGATAATGGCTTGGAAAGTCCCTACTAATATGGATATTCAGTTCGAAATATGCCTAAAATATTATGGGTTAAGGTGCAAAAATGTACATATATTTTATCTTGAGGAGCACCCAACACCAAACGTTTTTTTTGTGCCCGCAAAAGTGACTACGTGTTCAAATAAGGTGTAAAAATATCATTGGACAATTTCAAGGAAAATTATTATATCTCTGGGTATAATAAATGGATTATTTGTTTTGATAGAATAAATTAATTATTTCTTTAACTATTTTTTTCCAAAAATTAAAATTATTTTTAAGTAAATATGTTATTAATTAGAAAATTTAACAGGCATTTAAAAATAAAAAATAAATTATGGAAATAAACATTTTACCATTTTAACCCATTGAATAAATTCTCCTTCCCAAAATGATAAATTAGAAGAAATTTTTTTGCCTGAATTATATTTAGATAAATAATAATTTTCCTTTAATTGAAATAAAATAATTAAATATAAAAAAAAATTGTTGTTGGAAGCTCTTTTGGCCAAACCTGTATATATTTTTGCACCTTTAAAAGCCATGTAATTGTCTAGTCAGCAGTCAATGTCAAACTTAACGGTCAAATGGTATTTTTGCACCTAGTTTATAATCACATAGTCATTTTTGCATCTACAAAAGTATTTAGTATTGGACGCTTCTCGGAATAAAACTTATGTGTATTTTTGCACCTTAATCCTTAAAAACATTAGAGGTTTATGGATCAACACTTCAAGAAAAGTGAATTGATTCTCCATCAATAGGAATAGCCAATAGTGCAAAATAAGGTGAAATTTGATAAAAATAGTCGGTGATGGTTGGATAGTTCACCCAAAAACCATATAGGTCAAAGAAAACCCTCAAATTTCACTATGCTTAAAGAATTAGGGGTCAGGGAACAACAATCGAGTAGCAACAAAATTTATTAATATCTTTATATATGGATGCTTTATTATTTAAAATAGATACTTTACCCTCTATAATGTCATAGATGACCAATGTATTTGTGTCTGATACCAAACCTGTATTCGCTTTGATATCAAACTTTAGAATGAATCACTAATCATCATGGTAAAAGTGTAAATCACTATCTATTATTTGAAATAGATAGTTCACCCTCTATAATGTCAAAGAAGACTAATGTACATGTGTTCGATACCAAACTTGTGTTCGCTTTGATACCAAACCTTAGAACAAATCATTAACTATCATGATAAAAGTTTAAATTAATAGTAAAACTGTGATAAAATTTTTTAATCCAAAATTTAACATAATAGTTCACGCTTTGTTCATAATGTTTGGTATCATATTGGTATCAGACGTGAGTTCAATATTGATATACAACTCAAAATATGCCTAAAACACTTGCTTTTATCCTTTGATTTGAGGCATGTATCTGTAAAGTTATGTCTCTGAAATTTTAGAGCCACCGCTAAGGGGAAGGTGAAGTGGAGGATTATGGGCCGGGTTTGCTTGCGGAACTAAATGGGGTCGGTGAAGGTCATGTATAACCTGTGCTTAATAGGGTTTGGGAAACATGGGCCTTGGGCCCCGTTTGTCCACCCACAAAAAGACACCCTCTAGATGATTGTGTCAGTGAAGTAACAAAAAAGCCATAGATATTATGTATACATCCGCATTACATTTCAAAAAATAAAAAAAGATTTCAAAGCTAGATTCGACCAAATCAGTTGGTTTGATCCCTAATCAGTTGGTTTGATCCCTTATCTTCGGCTGAGTGCAATCCAAAGAAGGTAGTCTGGTTTGGTCTGATTCTTTTTTATTTTGATCAGACTTTAGGTTAGACCAGGTCATCTGGACCAACAGGTTTTATCACATTGGTAGTTATTTATGGTTCAAATAATTATTATATTATGTCGATCTTGTTGCAGTTAAAAAATAATATGATGGTCAAACTATGAAATGAAAAAAAGATTACTTTATAAAAAATATAAGATAATTTGTAGTGCAATTTGCACTACAAATTTTATTTTATATATAAGACAGAAGGAAGCACATCAGTATGCACAAAATCCCTACATGGTGATCACAATATTGGTTGGCTGTGAAATAAGAGATAAGTTTGTGAAATAAGAGATAAGTGAGGGAGAGTTACAGGAGAATTAAATTAGGGGAGATCCCACTTTTAAAACAAAATATCAGCACCAAATTTTGGGGGAGATCCCCTTTTAAAACAAAACACTCCAGTGAGGTAGATTTGAACTTTTTAATAAGGTTTAAAGGGTAAAAATGGTTTGAAGTTTTCGTTGAGGAGATATGAATATCCAAAAAAATAGGAATAATTTCGCTCGGAAGTTTAAAAACCAGTGCAATGACGCCCTCACCATTCACTAGAAATGTTAATTTTGACTAATATGTACAAGTTGCACTTGATACCCACCATCTCATTATCCTACATCAACAATTCTGGCCCACTCAGATTTCCACGAAAGAAAAAAAAATTAAAAAAATTGTGCTTCTTCATCATCGATCATCACCCTGAAAAAAAAACTTCTGACACTTCATCATCAACGTCGATCATGAACCATAACCAAAAAAACCAGAACCAGAACCAGAACCAGATCAACGATAAATCATACTGAGAGTTGTGGCAAGCTGGCCAGCGAAGGGAACTTCAGCTTTCAACTCCTGCCGTTTGTTTTTGAACCAATCTTGCAGCTGAGGAGAAAAGAGAGAGAGGATTTGAGGGATTTGAACCAATTGCACCATCTCTACATACAAATGAAAGAAAGTACAAGACATTCTGATATATATACATGAGTTATTTGAGGGATTAAAGCTTTTAATAAACAAAATAGGAAAATCTGAGGCAGGGGAAAAATTGGGTCGATAGGTGATTATAGGCATTAAAAAAATCTAAGATCTCAACCAAAGTAAAAAGGCTTGCAAGAAGAAGCAGCATACAAACCAAATTCACTGAGTCTAGATCGATCAGGCGAAATCTCTTACTACCTCGCGACCCTCATCGCTGGAATTTCTGCCTTATGCTTCTTCCAGCGATTCAGTCCCTCAATGCTGCCCCCGTCGCTTCAAATCTCCAGATTCGGATCAAGATTATATTTCGACCCCTCACGCTGCTTTGATCATTCTGAATACTTTTCCTCCGTCATAAGCTTTCTTCAATCAAAGCCACGGTGCAACATCTGAAAATGAGAACACATGAAAGTAATTTCCCTTGGCTTCACATTCACATCGGAAATGGGGGAGAAAGGGGAAGTAAGGGTGACGAGGGAGATGAGTGAGGGTTGGCCAGGATTGTCTAAGTAGGATGATGAGGTGGTGGGTACTAAGTGTGATGTGGACGTACCAGTCAAAATTAAACCTTGGGTGAAATTTCCCTCTTAAAAATGCCCATAACTCTTCAGTGAGAATTTTTAGAAATTTTTTGTCATAATAATAGTAATGTAGGTTTTCAACTGGCTTAATTACCTAGAAATGTGTGACTCTAAAATTAAACCCAGACCAGCCGATTCAGTCCATAAATTGGCGAATCGGTTGGTAAATCGGTATGATCCGGACATCAACTTGGTTATTTTTTTTAGCAAAAAAAAAAATCAATTTTTCTCTCTATAATTTCATATTAATAATATGAAATATTCATTTTTTCACTGGTTTAATCTTGAGTTAGCTCCTGTTTAACTTCAATATGATCCAAGAACCTTTAACGCAATGCCCTAGCCGGTTCGATAACCGATCTGAGTTTGATAACCTCACTCTAAAGTTTAAATAGGACTTTAATAGGCCAAGCTTATAACAAGACTCTAGGGATTGTTTGGTAGGGGCAAGGAAATTTATTTAATTAATCCAAAAAAAAAATTAGATAAGTCATAAGTATAGTTAAAAAATTTTAATTAATTTTTCTTATTTCTTTTAGTTGTGCATCCCCTTCATTAAAAGTTTACAAGGAAAATTACAACAACAAAAAACTTTATAATTGTAAAATCCTAAATAAGGTATTTTTATAAAATAAATTATGAATTGCTTATTAAGTCCCATAATTATTTTATCAATTCTTTATAACTAACCTGATTTGTAATTTTACAATTTATTTATTTTTATCATTTTCCTAATTTTATCACCCTACTTTTCCTATTTTTTAAAAAAGTTTCCCCCTTTTCCGCTCTCCTCCAAGTCTCTTTCAGCAAAGACCCACAAGTCTATGCTTACACAACACAAACCACAGGCCTATGCTTCGGTTTGCGGTCTACTCTGCAAGCCAAAGCATATAAAGACTGATTTAGCATTGCTTTTAGATAACGTTTGGATTATCTTTTAGAAAATATATTTAGAACAGCAAATGAAAAAGATTATTTTAAAAAAATGATTTCAAAAAATAATTTCTAAAGAGGTAAAAAAAAAAAAGCTTTCAGAAGAAATTAGGGTTTTTCACCCTTAACTATGGTCTCTACTTTTCTAACAAAAAAGGGATCCCTTTAGAAAATGTTGTAAACTCTGTTTGTGGAATGATAATTCTCGTTTTAAGATTTGTAATAGTGCATTTTTTTTTTCACTTACATGCATCAAAGAGTAAAATAAGGGATTTAAGTATAAAACGTTGTAAATTCCGTTTGTGAAATGGTAATTCTCGTTTCAGGATTTGTAAATACCATTAAAAAAATGTTAAGAAAAATATATATATTTGTTAATGTACATATATATTAAAGGAATTAAGTAGCCCAATTGCCCCATGGATGTGTGTGGGGGTTGGGGGTTCAACCCCCCCCACTTCCAATAAATATTTTTTTTTTCAAATAAAATACCATAAAGTCCAAAAAAAAAAACCCCATCCCCCTCGTCGGTGGCTCTCGGGTGAAAATGTTTTTATTTATTTAAAACTAAGGGTAAAAGAGTAATTTCACCTGAATTTACGTATTTCTCTTAGGTCTTTGTCACTTATGAGTTTTTTTTACAAATTCAGTGGACGTCTAAGGGTTTTACAAATTCAAATGGCATTTATATGAAATTTAAAGTGCTCATTCATTACCATTGATAAATTATTTAAGGACAAAATTAATCAGAAAACTATTTTAATGCGTTGATTGCTACTAAAAAATAATTTAAGCGAAAAATTACAGCCGAACCCTTTATAATTTTTACCTCAAGATCATTAACTTATTATTTGAATTTATCTGTTTTGATTTGATGATATTTATTTAAACAATAAATATTAATATATTCTTATGATACTATATTTTAAAATTAGGTGTGCGCGTGATCTTTGATGTATGTTGATATCTTAATTGACCTTTGTCTTTGATTCCAAAATATATAGACATATCTTACTATAAAATCAGTTAAGATACTCCATATCTACGATTACAAGTTTACAACAGTGAATTAAGGTCCGGCTTTATTTAGATATTAATAATACACACAAATATATAATATAATAATAGCTAGATTAAGAAGATGCAAAGAAAACTTTGAGGTGCTACTGTATTATATTAGATATATGGGGAGATTACTAATTAGGAAGTTCTATACACTCCTGTTTGTCTTCTAAGTAACAATAGGAAATTAATAATTAGTTCCCTAAGTACAAGTATTTATTTCTTAATTAAAAAATTTATAATTAATGTTGATTTGTATTTTTACTCTATTTGATATGGTTTTTTTTTTTTGAATCAAATGGTCATACCCATTAATTTATTTTTAAACACCTATTTACTATGTGTGTGTATTATAAATATATTTTACCAAATCCCTAAATAATTTTTTTTTTTTTTTTTGATAAAGCCAAATCCCTAATCAACTTCAAATCTGTGGAAGATAGAGCCCGCACTCCCCAAATTTCGTGGCCTCTCCGTCCACATGGCAGGCTCACCCTTCCAATCTCACGTTGGTCATTCTCGCTCATCTGACGTCACCTATCGCTCTCAAATAAGATATAGGAGACTCAAACTCTTCTAACGCACGCTCTCAGCCCTCGGCATCTCTCTATATTCAAGTCCGTCTAATCCCCCATACGCCTTCGATTTTCGGATTTTCATTCTCTTTGATTTCAAGTGTTTATGGCTTTGAATTTTGAGGAGCCTCCCCTCATCCCACAGGCGTGGGTGGGTCGTCGTCTACTTGGAATTTCTTCTCTCTTCTCCCTGTAATGTTCTTTTTCATAATATTCTGGTTTTATCTCATATGTTCTTTCTCTTGATGTTGTACTTATATATATATATATATATATGGGCTTTGGTTTTCTCATGTTACATGAGAAAAAAAAGATTCCTACTCACACATGAAATGGTGGGACCTACATATACATATATGAATTCATATATATATATATATATATATATATATATATGTGGGTCCCACCATTTTATGTATGTGTGACATGAGAAAATGTTTTTCATATATATATATATATATATATATATATATATATATATATGGGCTTTGGTTTTCTCATGTTACATGAGAAAAAAAAAATTCCTACTCACATATGAAATGGTGGGACCCACATATATGAATTTATATATATATATATATGTGGGTCCCACCAAAATGCGTGTGTGACATGAGAAAATGTTTTTCCTACAACATGAGAAAATGTTTTCCCTATATATATATATATATATATATATATATATATATGTATATATGCTTATTTCTTGAGTATCTGTGCTGTGTATTAGCTAATCTACATTCCTATAGATTCTTTAATAACCCTAACTGTGAGTGTAACTTTTATGTTTTAGCCGCTACATCCGTATGCCCCCGGATCTCATCCTTTTTATTTGATTTAGTGAAGGTAAGATTTGAACCGTTAGTTTTTTCATTCAGCCCTAACTGTACCCTATCCCATCCTTTTTATTTAACCAAGGATTATTTAAAATGTCGTCTTTTAGTTTGATAATGAAAAGCTCAATATGAATTTATAAGAAACGAATATAATCACTAGAAAGTATTGAAACAAGCAGGAATTTATATTGAATAGATTCATTTTTTGAGACCTTGTGTTTTTTCTTTTAATAATTTAACATTTCTTATTTGTTGAACCAACGGCTTAGATCTTGGTAAGTTAGGAGTAGAGACGCAGCACAGCGTTGTAGGCATTCATCAGGTCCCTATGCCCTTCCTTGTAAGCTAGGTTGAGAGTGTTAAGGTGGAGAAGTTAAACTTGTAAAAGTAAATAAATTTCAGATGATTGAAGTTATGCCTTCGACTGCCTTCACAACTGGGGAAGATACTACTTTTTTTTTAATTAAAAAAAATAGTTAGTTTAGGCTTTTCGAGAATTTAGATAATAAAACAGATAATCATTTACTGCGACTATTTGGTAAATTCTTAAGGTTGTCTCCCAAATCATGAAATTTATTTGATTATCGCCCTCTATGTAATAAATATTTTTCTTCATGTATGTATAGATCAAACTGAGTTTTCATATCTACAATCACAATGGAAGCAAAAGTCAAAGATCTATTGAGCGATTTACCAGATAAGATTCTTCACCACATCTTCTCTTTCCTCGGAGACAACCCCATAGTAAGACTTCAAGCCTTATCTAGAAGGTTCCAGACCATTTGCCTCACCAGCCCTTCTCTCTTCTTACATCATCGTCCTCCTGGTTCCTTTTCTTCTTGTTATTCTTCTCGCAACTGCTCATGCAAGCATGTCTCCAACTTCATGAACTCTGTTCTCCAACATCGTCCTCGTGCTTTGAAAATTAACAAACTTTCTTTCTCATCATTCTGCAAGAGATCCAGACACCGTAAGCTTCACACGAATTGGATCCGTAATTTGCATGAGGCTTTCCTTGTGGATGAACTCTCTGTTGAATACCAACTACCTGGCGTTTTCAAAATCCTCCCCAGACTTGAGTCCTTGAAAGTTCTGAAACTAGATATGCTTCGTTGCTTCTCAGTGAAGCTTCCTATGATGAAACTTACTTCTCTTGAGACCCTTTATATGAGAGGTATTGTAACAAATGATCCAATTGATGAGTGGGTTTCTCAGAGTTTCCCATCCTTGAAACATTTATCCCTTGTTTATATCTTCGTGAAGGAGAAGGACGTCATGAAGACAAAACAACAAGGCCTCACAATACGAAGCTCATGCTTGGAGGATGTAGTCATTCACCGTTGCTGCTGTTACAAGACTTTTAGGGTTATCACAGAGAACCTACGAGCCTTGAGTTACGCTACATGTGTACGTTATGATTGCTATCATGGGGTTCGTGACGATAAGCTCTCGCTAGAGATCTCTGCGCCTCTTCTACAAAGCTTCAGCTTAGAAAATTTTCCGGAACAGCTTCTTTGTGAAGGAACCTTCAAAAATTTGAATATCGCCTCTCTCACTCAACAGTGTAGGCTCTCTTCGACACAGCTGAATAGCTACATACAATTAAGTAAAGCTTTATGCAAGGGCAGAATACTGCATACAGATATGCGGGTACTTGAGGTCGGTTCACAAATTTATTTGATCTCTATTTTATTTATAGTTTATACTCTCTTCTATGGCAATAAAAGTGAATTTAAATATAAACTAAACTATGAAGATGGAGTGCATTATGCCTTACAACTTGTGAGTTGTTGAAATTTCCAGCACGAAAACTTGTCACTATATGGTATGAGATCTTTTGGTTATTACATTCATTTTTTTAGGACATCATGATTCATTTTTGGATTAAGGAGTATGTTAGGAATGGTAGGACCTATCATAATAACACAACATTGGAATATTTGTGGAGTTTATATATATGTATATGAAAAATTAAACAGACTTGTTTATTGTTTTTCTTAAAATAATTTTGCTTTGCGGGGTTTATATAAAATTAGGGAGACACCCATTTCATTTGAAAACATTAGGCACATCCAAATACAGATCTCAAGTTGGTGGGTTTATGATTATGATATGGGTGATATTGTAAGTAATTTCTTGGAAAGATCACTGCCAAATTTAGAAACTCTGACCCTCACGAATAGGCCGTTAATGGAGATTGAGGAGATGGTATGTATGTATATATGTTGATTTGGCCGTTATATATATATATTACTAGTGCAAAAAAGTGTTTTAAGACCGCCTCATTTAGAGCGGAGAATCAACGCACCGCTCTTAAAGAAATGACCGGTGACAATTTTGTAAATATAAAGAACTTCTTTCACCGCATCAATTTTTAAGACTGCCTTAGTGAGAGCGGATGAATAAATCTCCGATCTTAAAGATATGACTGGTGACAATTTTGTAAATATCAAAGATCATCTTGGATCGTATCTTTTTCGATAGGTCTTAAATATATTATTCAGACCGCTAGAAAAACCAACCGCTCTTAAAACATTTATAAAAAAGAGAAAAGAAATGTGAATTACTTTAAAGAGAAATCACGGACATCCCGACTTATATTTTATGCAGTTAAAAATAACATGGAAATTTTTAAAAATAATTGTATAAAACTTTTAAGACCGGATATATATAAATGACCGCTCTTAAAACATTCATTAAAAATAATTATAAATATTATGTAATTATTGAGAAATCCTGTACAGCCAGACTTAAATTTTTTGCGGTGCAAAATAATAAGGAAATATATATAAAAATGGTAAAAAACTTTTAAGACCGGACATATATAAATAACCGCTCTTAAAACATCTCATTAAAAATAATTATAAATAATATGAAATTATTGAGAAATCCCGTACAACCAGACTTATATTTTTTGCGATGCAAAATAATAAGGAAAGATATATAAAAATGGTAAAAAACTTTTAAGACCGGTCATATATAAATGACGTTCTTAAAATTAATATTTTTAAGAGCGGACGTGACTTCTATCCGGTACTAAATAATGAAAAATTTAAACTAATAGTTTATTACTTTTAAGACCGGACTTAATAAAATGACGTTATAAAATGTTAACTTTTAAGATCATCGTTTTGAGTTTGACCGGTCTTAAAATTCCCACTGTAACCTTTAAGAACGTCGTTTTATGTTTCTCCAGTCTTAAAAATGCCCACTATATTTCTCGCGTGAAACCTTAACTTGTGTCTTACGTCTTTCTGTTTGAACATTGAAACCCCTGTTCTTGTTGCGAAACACTCAAACACCTCTTCCTGTTGCATTACATCTCTTCCTTGCAAACCGCCACCATCCTTTGTTACTCTCTCATTTGCTCTGGCATTCCTTTCTTGCACCACCTCTCTCAACCTCTTTTCTTGTTTCGAAAATGAACGGAGGAAACGAGTGTAGTTCTCTTCCTGAAATGCCAGTTGATGATGTGACTGGTGTTAGTTAGAACAAACCATCTCCTTCTTAGAGTGAGACTCCTCGTAACCGCCCTGCACGCCGTCATGGTAGAAGAGGCCCCACCCGATTGAAAGAGCTTGCCCTAGGGCGGAGTGCCAATGAAAGGCTCAATATACAGTTTGATGGACATTTGACTACCTGTGGCCCTAATAAAAGTAGATACAATAGTTATGTCGGCTTACAAGCACGCAGCAAGGCAAGCATTTTGATCGACGAGTGGAAAAATGTCGACCAAAAGAAGGTGAAGGATGTTATTTGGGACTCTATCCGGCTTACATACAATGTTCCTGACGATGAGAAGTTGAAAATCAAGACATTGTCGTATTGTGCTGATCGCTGGAGGAAGTTTAAGACCCAATTAGGGAACAACTATATTTGTGCCGAGGTTCTGGTTGGTCAGCCTCTCCCTAATCCTTGCGCCAATTATGCCTTTCTTGATGAAGCAACATGGCAACAATTTGTTCAGATGCGGACTACTGAAGAAGCTTTGGTGAGTCTATATTTAATTTTTTTTGTCCCTTCTTGTATACTTATTAACCTGTGCGGATATGTGAATGTTATTGTGTTCATTTTTGAGGCCGTTAGTTAGGTTGCTTGCTTAGTAAGGTATTCTGTTATAGTAGGTCACGTAGACATTGTTGTTAGTTAGTTATTATATTAAGTGTGTAATGGTATATGTGCATGCTGTTATTGAAACTTGACTGAGTTTGAACCAGTTATGATGAATGAATGAATTGATTGAGTTGACAGCAGTTCTGCAACTCCCTTTCATCTGTTTCTCCCTATTTATTATACATACAATTCTACATCTTCCTTAAGAAAGTCTTGAAACTTGATGAAGTGAATTTGACTAGTGTTTGAATTGAGGTATGGAATTCATAATGAATAGTTATTTTCGATTCTGATTCACAGATAAGAAGGCAGCAAGCACAAGAGATTGGAAGAAAGAATGATTGCCCACAAACAGCTTCTCATGGTGGATATGAAAAGGTTGAAAAAGAGTTGATGGCCGCTAAGCGAAAGAGATTGGAAGATGAAGCTCAAGCCAATCCTTTTGAGATATGTGATCCGCGGCTGCCATCTCCAATACGCCGTGAAGAGTTATGGCTCTATATTCGCAAAAAGAAATGCGGGGTGTACTCTAGTGAACAAACTTGTGCAGTTGCTGAGAGAATTGTAAGTAATTATGCCCTTGTTATTTGTTACTTTTTAGTTACTAAACATGTTTCGTTACTAATTATGCTCTTGTTATCTGTATCTTACAGGAAGAACTCAAAATGCAAGAACAAGAGGGATCATTTGTGTCGAACGGGAGGAAAGATATTCTTACCGTTGCGACTGGAAAACCGGATCACGCGGGGCGTGTAAGGGGAATTGGAGGACGGGTAGGCTTGAAGCAATACTTTGGTAAATCCAAACTCCAAAGACAATCAATGGTTACCCGGGAGGAGATGGAACGTACGCTGGCCAAAGCAACTGAGGATGTAGAGGCCAGAGCAGAGAAGAAAGCGGTTGAGCGAGAAGCTTCATTAAGTGCAAAGTTTCAAGACGAGCTGAAAAAGTTGAAGGAGGAGATGATGAAGATTGTCAGCTCTCGTGGAGAGAGCACTGTTTCCTTCCCACACTTACCTTCACCTGTCCAGCAGAGCACTAAAGGGAGCTGCATTGTTGGACAGTCAACGGAACATTGTGAGCTCTACATGGAGGATCTTGGTAGACGATTGGTTGCAAGAGGGAATGTCTACAACTTGGGATTAATTGTGCACCACCGACAAATGGCTGATGATGAAGTCAGGGTGTCAGTTGAAGAGGTGATCATCGCTGATGCACTTATCCCTCTTTAAACCGATCAAATGAAACTTGTGAGTGATTGCTTTGGAGGCTTTATCTCGTGGCCAGTGAAGCTTGTACGTGTGTGTACTCCTCCTCAAGCCCCAGCCCCTATTGATGAAGATGCAGCCCCACGTGATATTTTGCCCACTCCTAAGTTAATTGCCAAGAATGAGATTGGACTTCTGGTACTCAATCAAAATTTTGAAACCAGATCGTGGCCTCTAAATGCTGAAGTAGGCCTAAAAGAGAAGCTACTAGTCTTTATTAACCAAGAAGATTTAATCTCCCTTATCTTTCCTAAAAAGGAGATAACTGATGCAATTGTGTTGTTATTCATGAAGTAAGTAGTATCTTCTTCTATGAGTACGTACATAATTTTAAGAGGTGTCGTTTATACACGTACACATACATATATACTAGCTAATTCACTTATGCATGTCATTATTGTAGGTTGATGCATCGTGAGATGGGAGTACAGGGCAGAGAACATGATTTTGGATTCTTGTGCCCAAACTACCTAATTGCGACAACCGTGAATCAAAGAACAACATACATATCTAGGAGGTTGTCTAACAATATGAGAAGGTGGTACCTTCACCATTCAATCATTCTAACTATTGGCAGTTGGTCCTCCTTTCCACGGAGGAAAATAAAGAAGTCTTTCTATGCTCCCTTCATCACGAACCAGTGCCTATGTTAAAGCAGATGGTTGATAAGTAAGTAGCGCATGTCAATTTGTCACTGATTTTTGTCTTAAATCTCTTCTGTGAATTTTCCAGTTACCAATATTGATAATTGAAATTTTTTATTTCAATAATAGGGCCATGTTGGAATACCAAAAGAAGGCCAAGAGAAAGGCTGGGCATTAGGTCAAAGATACTATATGGATCAAACCACAGGTTAGTACGCATGGACACTGCCTTGTGAACTTTGCCTTTGTGAACTGTCGTCACTGTGTATGCGCTCTTATATATATATATTTCTTGTTTGATTTTAGACACGTAGCCAACCACATGCTTCTAACTTATGTATGCTTTACGTCATGCGACACATGTATGATATTATCATGCAAAGAATTCTGTCTATCACTGAAAAGGTAAATGTATTTGATATTATACACGTACATACGTTTGGCGTGCTGACCCCTTTGATGAAAGGAATTAAGGTAGTCTAATATATATTTCTATCTTTGATGTTACAGACGTTTGATTGTGCTGACCCCTTTCCTGATTGTGATATTGAACGCATACACCAAGTCATTTGTGAATTTCTCATTCAGGAAATCGCAAATGCCCCCCAGGATTAATTTGTAAATATGCATGTGCTCTAAACCTATATTACATTTGATCTTCTGTAAATAATAATTGAACAATTGTATAGTTTAATGATCAATAATTAATAAAATTGTTTATTCATTTCCAACAAATTATATTGATGCTTTCTATTTTTTGTTGTTGAATGTATTGCATGGAATTAGTTCTTAAACCTTTAGGACAAGATGCTGTAAAATGAGCTTAATTATTAAAAAGTTCAAAATGTCCAGTGAGACTTTTAAGACCGTCTATTTCATGTAAGTCTGGTCCTAAAAGTCTTAGTATAATTTTTTAAAATATTAGAGACTTCTAGGACCGTCTATTTCATAAAAGTTCGGTCCTGAAGGGCTTTTTAAAAATACGTTAATTTAATTTTAAAATATGCGAGACTTTAGGAGCGGCTAGTTATTAAATGACCGGTCCTAAAAGTCTATGTGGATCCCACCATTTCATTCGTTATGTAGGAATCTTCTTCTTCTGAGAAATTTAAACTAAAATATTGGAGACTTTTAAGACATGTGAAATGGAAAAAATTGAAGGAAATTGACCTTCTCAAATGCTGTATAACAAGCATTTGTGGAGTTTTTCACATGTTGCCTCACACACCAAAAAATAGAAGACTAAAATCCAAAACCAAGAGACTTTTAGGACCGTCTATTTCATAACAGTATGGTCCTGAAGGGCTTTTAAAAAAATACGTTTTTAATTTTAAAAATATGCTTGACTTATAGGAGCGACTTTTTAATAAAAGTCTTATCCTAAAAGTCCATGCGTAGATCTTTAGGACTGGCTTTTCATATGTCTACGGTCTTAAAGGTTTTTTTAAATAAAAATAATTTTCTATTTCTTTTATACAGAAATGATGTTATGTTCAAATCAAATCAACTAAGCAAATATATCATGGTTAATTTTAAAGTCAATTAGCGATGACTCACGAGGACTTTAATTTGCATGTTTTGTATGTTCTTAATTAATGTCATTATTATATTTTTTTTTAACAAATTAATTGTCATTATATAACTATGTTAATTTCGAAGCCATTTTTGGAACTTCTCAAGCGTACGCAATCAGGTTTACCAAAAAAAGGCTGTCGCGGCTGCCATCATATATATATTTTTTATGCTGCCCCGCTAGCAAGGCAGTACATAAAAAAAACTAATTAATCCTCCGTTTTGTTGCCGGAGGAGGAGCATGTAGTGTCTGCTTCAGAACTAGGGATCTTGACATCATTGGCGTCGAGGACCATGTTGATCTTCTTGTTGACGGTATGAAGGAGGCCACAGATTCTGCCCATGTGTTGGTCCATGTGATCGACGCGGGCCAGCGGATGCTCCACAATCTGCTTCACTGTTGGATTCTGCGGCAGAGGGGGAGGTCTCGCAGGTAAGAGAGGAGGATGAGGAAAAGGAGGACCCGATGGTGGTCGAGGTGGTGGGGTAGCCATTATAGAATCCAAGATTGTAGAAAAAATGAGGATGTGGAGAAGAATGTGAAGAAACTAAAGTAACGAGGGGCTTAAATAGATGGAGCACCATCGTTGGATTGTTCTCGGAAGCCGAAGAGACTATCAATCATCATTACATGGTGTAAGGATACGACTGCACCTCTTGGAATTTGGAATGAAGGCACTTTTAAGATCGCATATTCTAAGATAACCGGTCTTATATGTATTTTTTAATATTAGCTTTAAGGATCCAAGTACACAACTCTACGATATGAAGAGATTCATCTGACTGAAGCATTACATTTTAAGATGTAACTCTCAATATCAGAATTCGTATCGACGACACTTTTAAAGATATTACAAATTTCAACTTAAATTCTGATTGATATAAATTAAAAATTAGTAGTCTATAGGACCTATATAATTATTAGGTCTTAAATATTATTACTAATTATTTATTGCCAATTGAATCTAATATTCTCACTTTCCCATATCTGAAACAGTGAAGCATATGTCTTGCCATGTGAAATGGAAAAAATTGAAGGACTTTGGCCTTCTCAAATGCTGTATAATAAGCATTTCTGTAGTTTTTCACAAGTTGCCAACGCACCCCACAAAAATTGAAGGAGACTTTTAGGATCGTCTATTTTATAACAGTCCGGTCCTGAATGGCTTTTAAAAAATAAGTTTTTAATAATTTAAAAATATGCTAGACTTTTAGGAGCGACTTTTTAATAA
Source organism: Acacia confusa (assembly GCA_037074495.1). Taxonomy (NCBI): domain Eukaryota; kingdom Viridiplantae; phylum Streptophyta; class Magnoliopsida; order Fabales; family Fabaceae; genus Acacia; species Acacia confusa. The sequence goes on along the minus strand of CM073502.1, from coordinate 34,961,482 downwards.
ATGTCCGGTCCTAAAAGTCCTTTAGGTCCGGCATTTTATAAAGGTCCTAAAGGTCTTTTTTTTTAAAAAAAAATTAATTATTCTATTTCTTTTATATAGAACTGAATCAACTGATATTAATGTTCAAATTAAATCCGATATTCTCACATTCCCATTTCGTATCCCTCTGCCCTAAACCAAGCTAGACAATGGTTAGATACAAGATAACCCCTCGCAGGACTACTCTTGAAGCTCGTTGGGAGATCTTGAGACAACTCGTTGGACTACGTCATACTCATACCAAGAAAACGCGTTTTGTTCAGATGGAGGAGTGTCAGGTCGTTAGACCCATTGTTATTTCGGATGATGAAGAGGTTCCCACTCCCTCTCTCTAGCCTCCTGGTCCTGACCCTGAAGAAGTGATACTGATGCGCATACAACAGGAAATTGCTAATATTTGGCGGGAAATTTCTGCCGCTAAAGCCGATATCGACAAGACATTAGCTGATAATTAGCTTTAGAACTTTTAGTCACGTTGTAGGTTGTTTTTGTTATTTGTAAGTTTGTTGTTCTTATTAATGTAAAAATGAAAATGAACTAAGCTTATTAATGGAAAAAACCTTATTCTCAACGTACTATCCTTTATTTTCATTTTGTTGCTGCTGTTGTTGAGCAAAAAAATATTCAGTTGCTGCTGCTGCAATCTTGTAGTTTAATTTTAAAGAAAATGCGGACTTTCACTAAATTCTTATATTAAAAAAAAATGAGACTTTTAGGAGCGGATGCTTAATAAGTAACCGATCTTAATGAATTCATTTAGGAGCGTATACTTAATATGTAACCGATCTTAAAACTTCTATACCTTTAGGACCGGATGCTTTAAAATTAACCGTTTTTAATGACATTAAATATAAATGATTTTGTTGCACGAAAAAGTTAAATTTTCCTCTATGAACTTCTATTGTCCCGCCGAAAGTGATAATAACTCCTGTTCACTCTCAACTCTCAAGTGTTTGTGTGTTTCTTCGTTGCTGCCGCGAGACAGATCTCTCGACAAGCTAGTGCTCGTCAGCTTATCACCTTCTGGTTAGTTCCTTAGCTAAATGACGATAGACCTGTACGTAAGATGTGTATTTCAATTACATATATATATTTTATTTTTCCTCTTTTCATTCTAGGTTATTCATGGTTTGCACGAAATCGGTGAAATGTTGACGTGGGCTACTCTGTTGTATTTCGATACCGTACTTTGAAGTTTATGTTTTACTTGAGTGTACATATCTGAATGACCAACAAGTGCACTTAGGGTAATTACTTTTGTTGTCTGCATTTATTTTCCGCGTCATGTATTTATTTTCCTTAGCTTCTTGGATCGACTGTATGTGATACATTTATGAGCACGAGTGATTCTTCATGTTGCATTTAATGACCAAAGTATTTTTTTGTTTGTTTTTGGAACAATACTAGATTGACTGTATGTGATACATTTATGTTGCATTCAATGGACAAAGTCTCACTCATATTCATTTAATAGACTTGGCTTAGTTTATGTACAATTTTCAATTTTTTCGGATAATGTATGTTAAATCTTTCCTTCTATATATAGGAATTATACTATGGATCGTAGTTGGATAAATGTGAGACGGACGAGTGTTGAATATGAGAATGGGGTGAGGGAATTTATAGAGTTTGCAAAAAGAAATGCCCATGATGGTAGTGGGAAGTTTTATTGCCCATGTGTAGAGTGTTTAAATGAGAGGCGAGTAAGTCCAGAAGTTATATACATACATTTAATTTGTGAAGGATTTTGTAAGACCTATACAATATGGATATGGCATGGTGAAAAAGTTCTAAGTGCATCTCAATATGGTGAAGTGTCCTTTGATGATAATGACATGGATATGGATGATCGCATAGAGGACATTATTCGTGATATGGGAGAAGAGGCTTTTGAGCAATCACATGCATATGGTAATATGTGCAGTGATGCTGAGACCCTGCTATACCCTGGGTGTAAAAAATACCAATTGTTGAACGCTATTTTGAGATTGGTCAGCTTGAAAGCACGTCATGGATGGAGCGACAAGAGTTTTTCAGAAATGCTTGAGGCTTTTAAGGACATGCTTCCGGATGATAATGTGTTGCCTCATCGGTACTATGATGCTAAGAAAATTCTTTGTCCACTGGGGATGAAGTACAAAAAGATCCATGCATGCCCGAATGATTGTATATTGTATAGAAATGAGTTTGAAGATAAGCAGAAATGTCCGGTATGTGAAACCCCAAGGTACAAGTCAAATAAGGGGCCTGCAAAAGTGTTGTGGTATCTTCCAATCATACCAAGGTTCAAGCGGTTGTTTGCTAATGAAAATGATGCTAGAAATTTGTGGTGGCATGCTGATGAGAGGATTTCTGATGGAAAGCTTCGACATCCGGCCGATTCTTCTCAATGGAAGAAAATCAATCAATTATTTCCGACCTTCGGGAAAGAACCTAGGGCCCTTAGCACAGATGACATGAATCCCTATGGAAGCCTTAGCAGCATACATAGTTCATGGCCTGTACTCCTGATTATTTACAACTTATCTCCTATGTTAGGCATGAAACGAAAGTACATCATGCTATTTATGTTGAGTTTGGGACTAAAACAACCCGGAAACGACATTGATGTTTACCTTCAGCCCTTGATCGAAGACTTGAAGGAGTTGTGGGAAGAAGGTGTCGATGTTTTTGACTCTTTCAAGAAGGAGGTCTTTAAAATGAAAGCCATGATATTTTGTACCATAACCGACTTCCCAGCATATGGGAACTTGTCAGGATATAGTATAAAAGGCCATAAGGCATGTCCAGTTTGTAAAGAAGGCACACGCTACCATCAACTTTAACATGGAAGAAAGACAGTTTATCTTGGATATCAAAGATTTCTTAGACGGGGCCACCCATATCGTCGATTAAAGAAAGCCTTTTTTAGTGGCCAAGAGTATAAAGATGCTCCGGTGGCATTGACTGGGGAGCAAGTGCATTGACTGGGCTTTGTTTCTTCTTCAATGTTGTTTGCAGTAAAGTGTTCGAGATTGAACAATTAGATTAATTGGAAGATGAAGGATATCTGATAATGTGCCAGCTTGAGAAACTTTTTGTTCCTTCATTTTTTGACATCATGGTTCATCTAATTGTTCATCTAGTGAGGGAGATAAAGTTGTGTGGCCCTGTCCATTTACGATGGATGTACCCAATTGAAAAATCTATGAAATTCCTAAAGGGGTACGTGAAGAACGCATACCGGCCAGAAGCATCAATTGTTCAGAAGTATGTATCTGAAGAGGCCATGGAATTTTGTCAAAATTATTTGGCCAAAGTAAGACATATCGGGCTTCCAAAACGTCAGCATGCTAAAGGGAGTAGATGAGGGGCCTCAGTAAAGAGAGTGGATCCTGATGAATTGTCGCAAGTCCACTTATACATCTTGAATAATCTTGATGAAGTTCAGGCCAACATAGCTGCACATAAAGAAGCTGTGAGGAAAGAAAATCCTCGAATGACTGAACAAAGGCTGATTAGGGAGCATAACAGAACTTTTGCAAAATGGTTCAAACAAAAGGTCGAGGGAGAGGAATCTGTTTCTGAGACAATGAAATGGTTAGCACGTGGTCCTGAGGTTGATGTCATTAGTTGGAATTCGTATGTGATCAATGGGTACACATTTCACACGAAGTCCCTAGATGGGAAGAGCACCGTCCAGAATAGTGGTGTAATGTTAGAGGCTGAATCCATGCACTTCTCCAATTCGAAAGACAAGCGGCCTAAATTGGCAGTCATGCCATATTATGGGGTTATTGAAGAGATTTAGGAGGTGGACTATGTCTTCATTAGATTTCTCATTTTCAAATGCAAGTGGGTTAATGTCAACAGTGGTGTTCAGATCGATCGGCTTGGATTTACATTAGTCGATCTCAATAGTACAAGTTTTGGAGATGAACCTTTTATTATGGCAGACTAGGCGAAACAAGTTTTTTATATCACTAATCAAGTAAATAAAATGTGGTCTGTAGCTCTCCAAGGAAAAAGGGTCATTGATATTGATGAGGAAAATGATGCAAATTATGGTCTTCCTGAGAGTACTTCTTTTTCAAGGGGTCTACCGGACATCAACAAAGAAGATGAAGTAGATAATGAACTCGGCATAAGAAATGATCATCAAGAAGGGATATGGGAAGATATCCCTTTATAAAAGAGTTATCAATTCATAAGGTAATATTCATCTGCACAATTATTTGAAAACTTGAATATTTATGTTCTTAAATAATGTCATTGACTGTCTTTTGTTCTTGTTTTTATTTTTCTGGCAGAATCCGATCAAAATGGGCTAGCTTGTCACAAAAGAAGCTAGGAATGTTAGTTATATATGTTCGTTGTTATTGGCCGGGTGGGAATCTGATGAAGACAAGGTGATAAATTGGTATATATGTTCATTTAGGTGTTGTGCACTGTTATTTGTAACGTATTGTATGTATTTGTCTTATTGTATTAATTACATTCATTTGTTATTAGGTTTGTACTGTAATAGCTAGTAACAAGCTCATTCATTACGATGCCTGGTGAATAATATTTGTAATCCATTCTCAATTCAATTATAAATTGAAGCTTAGAGTGTTGTCTTTAGATGCTGGATTTTGTGGCAAATTTGTTTTGAACAGGGGAAATATCCACTTTTAAGACTGGTCTATTGAAGGTCCGGTCTTAAAAGTTAGACTTTTAAGAGTGGAGGCTATTCCTTACGGTCTTAAAACTACTAATAACGGTCCTAAAAACGTTCTTGAAGATTGGTGTATTTGATGTCCGGTCTTAAAACTGACACTTTTAGGAGCGGACTCTATTCTATACGGTCTTAAAATTTACCTTTAAGATCGCACTTATTCATTTAGTCTAGTCTTAAAAGTTATGATTTTAAGACCGGTTATATGTTAAAGCAAGGTCTTATTTTCTTTATTTTTGAGACCGTTGAATATGTTTGACCGGTCTTGAAAGTTACATACTTTTAAGACCTGATTACATTTAGTCCGGTCTTGAAAGTGGGGTATTTAAGACCGGACCTTTTTTATACGGTCTTATAAATTCTAATTTTAAGACCGAACAAAATATATGTAAGGTTTATATAGTGCGATTTTTAAGACTTGTTTCTTACATCCGGTCTTGAAATATTTCTTTAAGACCGGTTCGAGTCCGGTCTTAAAAGTTACGTATTTATAAGACCGCTAGACCGGTCGTTGGTCCGGTCTTACGAGGCCTATTTGATCCGGTCTTAAAATACTTTTTTTGTACCCGTGTGTGTGTGTGTGTGTGTGTGTGTGTGTGTGTGTGTTATGTGAATCTTAATTAGTTTAAGTTTTTTCAGGTCCATAGATTTGATGAGGATATAGTAAGAGAGTGTGGGCTAGCTGAGAGGAGGGAAATAAAGAGATTGAGGAAAGTGGAGTTCTTTATAAGAGAAATGAACGAGCGGATGGCTTTTCTGATTGGTGTGTTAAAGGAATGGTGCGTGGACTTGGAAGAGATGATCCTCAATTACCCCCCTCGTTATCACGAGTCCATATCTCGTTATTTGGAGAGTTTTGACATGGCTTCTAATTATGCACCCCTTTCAATTAATTTCCTTCCAGATGATTTGGATACAGCAAGATGAGATTTCTTTTTTCTTTTTTCAGATTACCTTTTTTTTTTTTTTTGCTTTATTGTTATTTAAACTTGTGCTAAAAGACCTATGCCATTGATTGTTTAGTTGAGTTAAGGTATTTTTGGGAAGACGGGCAATTCACAAGCGTGAATTAATTTGTAAAATTAACTTGGTTAATCCATAAAATGTTTTAACTTGGTTGAAAGTTAACCTCTTTTATTAAAGGTTTAATTTGGAAATTTAGTAATGAACTATTTTTCTATAGGCACTCAATACAACTAACTATTTATGGGTGTAAAAGTAGACCTAATCAATTTTTCTGGAAGCATGTATAACAACTATTAATTCTAGTTAACTTTTGTTATTTTTTGCATTGTGAGTACCAATGGTCTTCTCACTCTCTATTATTTTAATATTTTTAGAATTATGTGTCTTTATAATGAAAAAAATATAACTTAAACCACCCCATAGAAGCCGTTTTATGTCCGGCAATTCCTAAAAAATTCTGAAATTTTACTGCATCCCCTTGAGTTAAAACAAAAATAAGTTTTGTGAATGGAAAGACAATAAAGCCGTTAATTTATTTTTGTTATATATAAGAGCATTTACAAGACAAATAAGGATATTCACTAGATAAATAAAGACATTTACAAAACAATAAAAAGATTTAAGAGAATTCAGGGAGTTAAAAAAAAATTACTAGACAAATATAGGCATCTACAAGATAAATGTGGATGACCCAAGAAAATTTCAATGAAAAAGACAATAATGCCCTTACTTTTTTTATACAAACATTTACAAGATAAATAAAGATATTTATAAGACAAATAAATGTATTTACAAAACAAATAAAGGATTTAAATGAATCCACAAAGTTAAAAAAAAAAAAAAGATTACAAGACAGATACGAGCATGACAAAAAATTTTTAGCTCCACGAATTTTTTTTAAAATCTTTTTATTTGTTTTGTAAATATATTTATTTGTCTTGGAATACCCTTATTTATCTTATAAATGTTTTTATGAAAAAAAATAAAGTAAGGTATTATTTTCTTTTCACTAACAAAACTTAATTTAATTTTAACCTTATGGTGCAGAGAAATTTCAAAATTTTTTAGGAGTTGACTAAAATAAAATTTCTTCCATTGGGTTTAAGAGATATTTTCTTTTAAAAAAGGCATATATTTCTAAAAATATATTAAAATAATAAAGGGTGGAAAGACTTGTAAGACCCACGATGCAAAATGAAATGGAAGTTAATCAGATAATGACGTTGCTATATGTCTCCAAAAAAAAGTGATTATGTCTACTTCTACCCTCATAAATTATTAGTTGTGTTGAATGTCTATAGAGAAATTATTTGTTGCTAAATTTGAAACTTAATCCTTTAATAAAATTGAAAGAATAATCAGAAGAACAGTAGATATAAACATAAGCCATCGTTGACAAAAATTAACATCTTTATTATCTTCAACTATTATTAAAAGCTTACTATCCTTTCCAACCTAATGCAAAAGTAACATTGATGATGGCAAATATAATACATGTTTATTAGTACAACAGAACTTTACCAAGACAAGCACCCAAAAGTGTACTGACATATAAGCAGAAACACTGCACTGATTATCAAACTTATTGATGAACTCTAGAGGAAAGGACTGCACACACAAGTTGTAAAGATAGTTTCTAAGATTAAGGTTTCATTTCGGCTTTAATGGCAGCAACTAGTTTATCATAAGCTACTCCCCATGCATTCTTCATGTCTGGTGACCACATTTCTGGTACTGCTTCTTTTATGGTTTCCAGAAGTGCAAACTTCGTAACCTTAACAACATACAGCAAAGAAGATTAGGTTGTATATACATTAATCTTACACAACACAACTCACTAATCACACAAGTAGATTCTTGGGTCAATATGGTCTGTTTCTATTATCAACAGGGACGTAAGCAGAAGTGAATTCTTTTATGTTGAGATGTTTATCAATGATTTAATAGCTATCAGCTGAAAAACTTCATCTTCAACTATTGTAAACTTTACTGATAAGTATATTGTTAATAAGTCAAATACCTCATAATGCTCATTCACCACACCGGTTTTGAAATGGACAGCGCCTAATCTTTTCAAGGTTGAATCTTTTACTGTGACTTTACCAGCCTTCCGCAGCTGAACTGCAGATTCACACGTCTGCAATAAAAAAAATCCAAAAAGGTTAAGAAAAAAATATGTCAAGAAAAAAAAGATATGATGGGGTCATATATAAATATCATACTAGTTTCATCCTTATAATAAAAGAGTAAAGTTGATGGAGGTTAAAAACAGAGTAAGCTTACCATGACAAAGACATTCATGGCATGAGGCTTGAGCTTGGGATTCTGCTCCAAAGGGACTTGTGAATCTCTCAGGAAGGAGAACAGTGTCTGAGCCGATGGGGCAATCTCAAATATTCTAAATTCAAACAAAAAAAGAAAAAAAGAAGGCATATATAGTGATTAAGAAGGCAGCGAAATAAGTAGTGGAAATAAACAGGAGAATTCAGTGGAAGGAGATTGATACTTGATGAAAAACTTGAGGCCCAGCTCTGCAGAATTCTTCTTCATGACCTGCCATGATTCGACAACGAGAGCTTCTTGCTCTTGGGTGAAACATATTGATCCCTCGGATTCGCTCATGTTTGATGTCAAGTGATCGCAGGATTTCGAAGATGTTGAGAAAGTACGGTTTGGTTGATTGATGGGAGGTGGGAGACTGCGTTGAGATTTAAAGAAGATGAAAATGGCCCTTGAGATCAATGGGGAGCCAATTCTCACAAAACCGTAATTGATTTGATTAGCTGCACTAATAAAAATGTTGAACCTCCCAAGTCATTAGCTGCAAGTCATGTTGCCTTGGAGATGAGAAGCGATGGCCCGTAAGTGGGAAAGTTGAGATTTTTTCTTTAACAAAAACATGTTATTAGATTTATATATGGGCTTTGGTTTTTTCATGTTACATGAGAAAAAAAAGATTACTACACACACATGAAATAGTGGGACCCACATATACATACATAAATTTATATATATGTGTGGGTCACACTATTTCATGTATGTGTGATATGCGAAAATGTTTTTCCTACAACATGAGAAAATGTTTTCCCTTTACATATTTATGTTAAGCTAGTCAAAAAATATAGGGTGAAGGGTCAAAAATACACATGACCTTTATCCAGGGATCACTAGCACCACGATCTTTTTTTGGATCAAAAATACACACAACGTTACATTTTAGGGTCAAAAATACCATGGGCCGTTAATTAACCAACGTTGACCATTAACTTGGATGGAAATGAACAGTAACTCGGGTGAAATTACCATCTTGCCCCTAACTTTGAGTTGAAATTACCATTTTACCCCTAGTTTTAAATTTTTCTTTTTTTTTCTAAAAAAACATTAAATTAACCTCTCCCCTGCCGGTGGCCCCCACCACCGACTGACGCCCTCCCCACCACCGGTGACCTCCTTCGGCGGCCAGTCGGCCACCTCTTGCAACCTTTTTTTTTTAATAATTTTTTTTAAAAAACAAAAAACTAAAATAACTCCTCCCCGCCGGTGGGCTCCACCGCTGGCCACACCACCACCAACCACCGCCCTCCCCACTTCCGGCCGCCGCTGTCGACCAGCGGCCTCCTCTAGCGGCTTTTTTTTTTAAAAAATAATTTTTTTAAAACAACAAAAAACTAAAATTACCCCTCCCCCCGATGGGCCCCACCACCGGCCACACCACCGCCGGCTGCCACCCTCCCCACTTCCGGCCGCCGCTGCCGACCGGTGGCCTTTTTTTTTTAAAAAATATTTTTTCTAGAAAATACCTTAAAATAATTAGTTTTTTGTTGTTTTAAAAAAATTATTTTAAAAAAAAGCCGCCGGAGGTAGGGATGGCGGCGGCCGACGGTGCTGTGGCCGGTGGTGGGGCCCACCGGCGGGGAAGGGTTATTTTAATTTTTTATTTTTTAAAAAAATTATTTAAAAAAAAAAGGTCGTCGGAGGTGGCCGCCGGAGGAGGTCACCGGCGGTGGTGTGGCCCACTGGCCGGGGAGGGGTTATTTTAGTGTTTTTTTAACAAAAAAAAGAAAAATTTAAAACTAGGGGCAAAATGGTTCTTTCAGCTTAAAACTAGGGGTAAAATGATGATTTCACCCGAGTTACTGTTCATTTTTGTCTAAGTTAACGGTCAACGTTGGTCAACTAACAGCCCGTGGTATTTTTGATCCTAAAACGTAACGTCTTGTGTATTTTTTATCCCAAAAAAAGGTCGTGGTGCTGGGTGATCCCGGGGTAAAAGTTATGTGTATTTTTGACCCTTCACCCACCAAAAATATATATTTATGTTAAAAAGTTGGATTCTAAACCGGGTGCTGCTGGCGGCGAGTCAAAACGGTGGATTTGATCGTTGACTCATGTTGCGTCAGCCAGGAACTCAGCAATTCATGTTTCTGTCTACTTATTTTACACGATACCTACCCCACCATGACTATAAGTACTTTTTTATTGTCCGTGGGAATATGTTGGGGAAAAAAAATGAGTTCAATAATTTTTTAAACATAAAAATTATTTTTCATTCTTTTTAGATTTTAAATGTTAACCGATCCCTACATCCATTGTATATAATCTCATACATGTCATAAAATAAACAAAAAAATCATTATCACCGTTTTAAGCATAAATTCGCAATTTATAACTCAACATCATCTTAATAAACTTTTTCTCTACTACTATATTATTTATTGCATTGGGTGAATGTTCACCCACGGCTGACATTTCACATAAGCCTCACCGAACTTTTAATCACAAGTGTTATCTTTATTGATGTATTCTCCCCTCCTCCTACTTACTTGTAGGGACGAGCTAAAAAACATGGTGGTCCAAGTAGCCCAGTACAACTCGACCCAGTTGTGTGAGCAAAAAATCAGCCCGAAGCAATATTGGGCAGATCATATTAGACTAGTCTGCTCAGGTTGGATTAGACTCGGGCCAAAGGTTCAAACCTTTTGGTCTAGTTCAGTTTAACCCGAACACACACACACACATATTTTTTAACACACTCACATAGTCATAGTCATGAAAGGAAATCCTCTTATCCTCTCATATAGACCGTCACAGTCACACACACTATCTCACACACTCACAAACACACACCGACACAAAAACAACTCATCGCTCCCCCCCTCCAACCCAATGTCGAAGAGAATGGATCAATGGTGGTCATCGTTAAATCCAGTGAGCACAACCCAACCTAGCTACCTTTTTCTTCCATCTATTCATCGACCCAAACAGATGTCATGTTGTCACTGAAGCTCTCTGGATCTAAACACACAAAATGCAACCTTTTTCAGATATAATGACGACCACCATCAACCCAACTTTTTCAAATCTTGGAATGTAGTTGATGGTGGGGCAAAGAGGAAGGGTATGGTGGCCGAAAGGCAAAGGGGGTGGGTGAGGTAGCATGGTTATTGCTACTGTGACCGACATATCGGAGGACAAGGTATCGCCCCATAAGTCCTCAAAATTGAGGGCGGTTGTGGCAAAGATGGAGAATTGAAGAGGTGGTTGAACCACCACCTTCGATAGCCACATCCGACGAGGCATTGAGGGGTGAGAGCGAGGGAAGAGAGAGAAAGCGAGAAAGAGATGACTGATTAGAGCAAGCCAATGATGGGTCACATTTCTTAAGGGAGAGCCACATGATATGTACAAGCATGGATATATATATATATATATATATATATATATATATATATATATATATATATATAGAGAGAGAGAGAGAGAGAGAGAGAGAACTGCCTAGGCTGGTCCAAGCAGTCCACTGCATTGGTTAGGTCCCGCTTAAGCTCGGTTTGGTGCTGGACTAAACCAGATCACGGGTTGCCTTGTCCAGCCCGAGATCCTATCAAGACAAAACCTGGATTGAGGCCAAACCCGGTCCATAATCAACCCTACTTATTAGCACATACTGCACAATAATGGCTGAGAAAATGCCATAGGAAATCCAACTAGAGAAAAAAATCTACAACCATAATTGGACAAGAAAACTTATACAATCATTGATCCCACTTCGCTCAAACAATCAAGACCTCCGGGCTATATAAGACTACCAAAAATCATTACACAACTACATGCCAGTGAACAAACATATGAACAGTAGGGTAGAAAAGGAGGGTGAAGCACAACATGAGCATTGTAAGTTTGTAACTAACCACACCCGTAGTTTATATCTGGCTTTGCAGCAATTGCTGAAAATGGAACTTCAACTCTCTCTTTCACAACACATCGAACCTCTCCATTTTCTACCACTGGGATTCTTCCTGGTGAACATCTAGTTTTTGATCTCTCATCCTCACTTTCTGGTCGATGAAGCAGGCCTTGAATGCTGAAGTTCGTACCTATCTTCCCCAGATTAGGTCCAAAACCAGACAAACTTATAATGGATACCACGCCAACAACAGTGAGCACAGTTTTGGCTGCAGTAGTCACAAAACATCCCAATCCTTTTCTTGCATTTTTCACCCCATCCTGGACATGATTTTGCTCTTTCTCGCTCAGACTCTTCCTTGATTGGACCTTGGGATCATTTGGGAAGAACCCATTGCCAATAGAGTTATGCATCACGGAATAGGGGGGACGGCTTGGATATGGAGGAAGAAGTAGATCATTGTTGTGCTCCACTGTTTCGCTAGCAAAGGTTGAAGCTTCTTGTATCACTTCCAGCTCCTCACCTTTGTACTCCTTGAGCTTATCAATTAACAATTTGCGGCTTTGCTCAATCTCAGAAAGAGCAACTTCTCTTTCGTATTGCTGCTGGTGTTGCAAAACCTAGGCATTGCCACAACAGTTAAGAGTTCTAAGTCATCAATTAAGAATTCTAAAAACAGAGTAGAAGAAACTAATAAGGATGTTTCAACAATATGATCTTTCCCTTCCTACGTCAACTGATAAAATGAACTGAGACTGAAATAAAATAAAGATAAAACGGCATTCATTCAGTCATATGAACAAAGTGTACATCTCTAGGCAAACAACTAATTCAAACAACAGTTATACATCCTTGTAATGACAAAGAGCATAAAGGGCAAGACTTGAGCAACACCAATCATCAGTTTCAATGAGTTTCATTTGACAGGTGACGAATGCAAAATTTTATTTAAAATAACTGCTAGGTTAATGTGTCTGTGATCAAACATTAACAAACACATCAAGTTTATCTTGATGACAAACAAGCTTCCTATGCTTCGTTGCTTCCTTGAAAGTTCTGAAACTAGATATGCTTCGTTGCTTCTCAGTGAAGCTTCCTATGATGAAATTTACTTCTCTTGAGTCCCTTTATGTGAGAGGTATTGTAACAAATGATCCAATTGACGAGTGGGTTTCTCAGAGTTTCCCATCCTTGAAACATTTATCCCTTGTTTATGTCTTCGTGAAGGAGAAGGACGTCATGAAGACAAAACAACAAGGCCTCACAATACGAAGCTCATGCTTGGAGGATGTAGTCATTCACCGTTGCTGTTACAAGACTTTTAGGGTTATCACAGAGAACCTACGAGCCTTGAGTTACGCTACATGTGTACGTTATGATTGCTATCATGGGGTTCGTGACGATAAGCTCTAGCTAGAGATCTCTGCGCCTCTTCTACAAAGCTTCAGCTTAGAAAGTTTTCCGGAACAGCTTCTTTGTGAAGGAACCTTCAAAAATTTGAATATCGCCTATCTCACTCAACAGTGTAGGCTCTCTTCGACACAGCTGAATAGCTGCATACAATTAAGTAAAGCTTTATGCAAGGGCAGAATACTGCATACAGATATGCGGGTACTTGAGGTCGGTTCACAAATTTATTTGATCTCTATTTTATTTATAGTTTATACTCTCTTCTATGGCAATAAAAGTGAATTTAAATATAAACTAAACTATGAAGATGGAGTGCATTATGCCTTACAACTTGTGAGTTGTTGAAATTTCCAGCACGAAAACTTGTCACTATATGGTATGAGATCTTTGGGTTATTACATTCATTTTTTTAGGACATCATGATTCATTTTTGGATTTAGGAGTATGTTAGTAATGGTAGGACCTATCATAATAACACAACATTGGAATATTTGTGGAGTTTATATATATGTATATGAAAAATTAAACAAACTTGTTTATTGTTTTTCTTAAAATAATTTTGCTTTGCAGGGTTTATATAAAATTAGGGAGACACCCATTTCATTTGAAAACATTAGGCACATCCAAATACAGATCTCAAGTTGGAAGGTTTATGATTATGATATGGGAGATATTGTAAGTAATTTCTTGGAAAGATCACTGCCAAATTTAGAAACTCTGACCCTCACGAATGCCTCGTTAATGGAGATTGAGGAGAATGTATGTATCTATATATGTTGATTTGGCCGTTACACATTATATATATATATTTTTATGTGAATCTGAATTAGTTTAAGTTTTTTCAGGTCCATAGATTTGATGAGGATATAGTAAGAGAGTGTGGGCTAGCTGAGAGGAGGGAAATAAAGAGATTGAGGAAAGTGGAGTTCTTTATAAGAGAAATGAACGAGCGGATGGCTTTTCTGATTGGTGTGGTAAAGGAATGGTGCGTGGACCTGGAAGAGATGATCCTCAATTACTCACCTCGTTATCACGAGTCCATATCTCGTTATTTGGAGAGTTTTTACATGGCTTCTAATTATGCACCCCTTTCAATTAATTTCCTTCCAGATGATTTGGATACAGCAAGATGAGATTTCTTTTTTTCTTTTTTCAGATTATCAATTTTCTTGATTTATTGTTATTTAAACTTGTGCTAAAAGAACTATGCCATTGGTTGTTTAAGGTATTTTGTGAGGACGGGTAATTCTCAAGCGTGAATTAATTTGTAAAATTAACTTGGTTAATCCATAAAAAGTTTTACTTAGTTGAAAGTTAATATTCTTTTATTATATTAAAGGGTTAAGGAGCCAGTAATTGGTTAACATCCCAACCGAGTCACGGACAACATTTCCACTCGCCATTCCCACTTGTCGCGCTTCCTTCCAAGATCATGCAATTCAAACTGAGTCGACTCGCTCAAGCTAATCGCCTCAGTAGAGTCACAGAATAATGCAATAATATTACGGAAACCATTATCCCAAGCACGACGTACTATATATAACATTTTAATGTTTCCTCCAATGACCCCAGTATTTTTCTCTATATAGGAGGATTCGTAGAAAAACAAGGATTTTTTATTGACAATTTATTTAGAAATACTTATAGGAAAACTGTTAAGACTACTATAAGAAAGCAAAACTACAGTCATGTTTATTTATAAAAATAAAAACAAGTGATCACAGTTAGCCTAGATCCTAATTAAAATATCAATTTAATGATGGTTAAGTTTTTAATCCGACAAAAAATGTTAAGAAAATGTTTTGCCAATATCCAATCAAATATTTACGAGGCTAGAAAATAGTCTCCTGCTGAGATAATCTGGCTTACCAAAGAAATCATCCACAACCCATCCGTTAATAAGGTCTAACATATATTTTAACACCATTAATATTTTTTAATCTTGTCTGTACCTTGGTTCTTGGAAATGGCCATGCATGAGGATGATAACAAAAATAATAAACATAAAATTCACATATTCAGGGTAAAAATGAGGATGATAACCAAAAAACCCTATGTTCGTGATTCTTAAAAAGAAAGATTAGATAAAGGATAGTGCAGGGAAGTCAATAAAGATGTGGATCCTACCGGGACGTGGCTCAGGCGCAAAATTTAGATGGATTGATCGGCGGGCCTAACGGGACATGGGTAGCTTGCTCAGCCCTAGGAAGGGGACCGAAGGTTCAGAGGTATAATAAGTCCATGGCTCTGCAGCGCTCTCTGTGTTATCGCGTCTCAGTCTCTCTCTTCTCCTCTCTCTCTCTCTCTCTCTCTCTCTCTCTCTCTCTCTCTCTCGCGAAGAAGCTCGCTGGGTGTTCTACTTCAAATCTGTGAGCCATGGCGCTATTTTCTTCCCGAGCTTCTGAATGTCGAAGGAAGAAAGAAGGCCCGGTCAAAACCAATTTTGACTAGGACCAACATCAAAAAATTCAAAGTCTGTGAAGAGAAAGTGAAAAGGTTTGAAATATTTGTGGGGCTGAGTTCCAAAACTTTTGGGCCCTTTTCTGTAACTTTTCTTTATCCTTTTTCTAAATTGATTTGAAATTTCTAGAAACTGTAGGGCATTTTTCTATAATTTTCTCTGGTCTTAAAAAACATAATTCTGACTCAATTAATATTTTTTAAAATCTCTAATTTTCTTCTTAAACATTTATAATACAAGATTAAATACGAGATAGCTAGTATGAAAAGTTCAAGAAATCATTTACATAAATAATTAACAAATTATGACTACCTCAACTTTCGGCTTTTCCATGTAAATCGGAGGAAAAACATATAGAGGCCGGTGTTAGCAGTGTGAAATAGAGCCATGAGGCTAATTAAAATGTGGCCCCATAAAAGTTGTGTTCCTACCCGCTGACCATTTAGGATACATAGAGTCATTTAATTTACAGTAACAAACTTTATATGAGGGTGGTTAACGTGAAGTTGTTGGACCAACTTCACATTAAATTATCTTTTTCAAATGAAAATCATTCTTTGAATCTTATCATAGTACTATCTTGACCTTTTTCTTGGGTTAAAAACGTTATACTTGACAAATAATTTGATTAAAAGCATGTGAAACCTTATAAAAATGGCCAAGTGGTTGATCCATTAGTTCCAGTATTTTTATAATATTAGACCGCCCAAAGAAAATCTGAGAAAAAAAAACCAAAAGAACTGGAGGACAAAATAAATACATAAGAGCCTTGTCGATATGGAACCGACTTTTATTCTCACACTTTATTATTTGGTAACGCGCAAAAGAAGAAATTTGCAGAACCAGTAGCGAAGGACTAAATGGGAAATTTACATAAGGGGTCAGATGGTCGAAGCCCTGACCAAGGACATAATGGTAACTGAAGGTCCCAAAGTAGGCTTACCCAGCTTCACAGTAAACGTGTCAAACCTCAAAAAGAAGTCCACCAAAAACACCCTTAGAATTAACTCTACCAGATTCTTCCCCGGGCACTGTTTATTCCCGGCCGTCGGATTCTCCGTCTCTCGCCCATTCGACCAATACACGTACTTCAACAAGCTTTCTCCCTCTTCTCCGACGAACCTGTCTCCCACAAACTCCTTCGCATTCTTGAACACTCTCTCATCTTTAGTCGCAAATGGCTGAAACCCAAATATCACCTCTCCTTTCTTCACCACAAACGCCGCATCGTGGCTCCGAACCACCACATCCTCCTTCGCCTTCCCGTACTGGTACTGAACTGGCGGCTCGATCCTCATCGCCTCCCACACCACCGACTTCACCAACGCCATTTTCTCCACCGCCGCCAAACTCACCCCGCCTTCTTCTTCCACGGTGGTTCTAACCTCATCGGCGATCCTCTTGTGCAGGCTCTTTCCGGCCAGTCCCAACCACTTCATCAGCGTCGGCACCGCTATCTTGACGCCGCCGTAAGTGTTGAAGCCAAGAACAAAGAGTAGGTTGTTGCAGGCTTCTTCTCGGGATAGCCCATAAGTCGAAGCTAAATCGAGAGCTTCCGTGGCTGAAGAGTATAGGGCTTTGTATAGCATTCTCTGATCCCATCTCAGCAACCACCCCGGAAACGGCAGCGTGTGGAGGAAGAAATCTTCCACCAGGTTGATCGGGAAGAAGTACCATGGTAGCCCCAGTGATCCCAGAGGAGCAACCTGATCAGTGTTGTGGCCATGTTCAGAATCAATCAGTCCAAACGGTTAACAACACAGAGTTGGTCTAATAATATAATACTGCCGAATCCGAGAAGATATATCTGTTGTAGTGGGAGGCAGCCACAAACCAAGCAATCTAAACAGTTGATAATCATGAATGGACTAAGAGTAGTGTTGTTACCTGAGGGTACAGCCAGAGCTCAAAGAGTTTGGAAGCGAAGGATCCGAGGTTGGTTTGAGCGGGGTCTTTACCTGAGTAGAGTCGGAAAACGAAGTTGAAGAGCTCGGAGTCGCTGATGGAGTTGAGGGAAGCGTGGCCGTGGTCATGAACTTGGTCATCAAGCTTGAGGAACAGATCGTTCAAGTAGCTTCGGAGGAGAGGGATGGTCTGGTCTTTGCGTGAAGCGAGAAGAGCGAAAAAGAAGTTCTTGATCTGTTGGTGCTTCTTCTCGGAGGGGTCGAGGTAGGCACAGACGCGGTAGCCGCCGGTGAAGTCCTTGGAGGGCGTGTAAGTTCCGGTGAGGACGTCACGCTTTTCGACCTTGGAGTTGTCGAAGAGGATGGGGAAGCTGACTGCGTCGAGGAAGGCGACGACTCGTGGGTCGGAGGCGGTGAAGGGACCGGGTGGCATGTTGGTTCGGAACACCGTGGATTTGTACTTGTTGATTCGAGATTGGAAGAAGTCGTCACGGCCTTGATTATAGAAATAATCGAACCGATCAAAGATGGCTCCGAGGAAAGGGATGCCATAGCTGCCTGGTATGGGTTTCACCGGAAGTTCGGAGTTGGCAGACATTGTTTAGGTTAATATCACTGAGCTCAAGCAAAAGACTGGTTTTTGTTTGTCAGATTATATAGAGTGTTACTCACTCGTTTAATATTATTCAGGCTTGTAATCTGTGTGATCGTATGCAAGACTAATTAAAAGAAGTACAATAGTGAAACTAAAATACGAGTAATAATTAAAAAAAAAAAAAAGGTGATCGATCACGTTTGGAAACGCTTGCATGGAGCGGTATCATGGGGCTGCGTAGAATGATATAATATGGATATATAAATAGGGATAGAATATTCTTACTACCATTTTTTGTTATTACCACTTCACCGTTAAATCAGAATTTTATTTATCTTTATCATTTCTCTCTCCTATTAAGATTTTGATCTAACAGTGAAAAAGTGGTACTAACATACATTTGTAGTAACAAAAAATGGTAATAAGAATATCCTATCCCATATAAATATGAAGTAGATCAATCAGGGAGACAGACAGAATTGCAGGCGTTGCGATCCCGCAAAACGACATGAGTTTTTGGTGCTCCATGCTCGTCATTCCATCTAACCAAGGTGACGCGTTAATGTACACATGGAATCGAGTGAGTATTCCAAATTTATTTATTTCGGAAGGAGATCCCTTCATTGGTTTTTTTTTCTTTTCTCTCATTAGCCCATCTAAGTCGTTGATTGAAAAGGGGAGAGAAAAATTAAAGTAGTATTATATTAATTAGACAGATATGATTTTGAGATTATGAAGGATGATGAGAGAAACCCAACCCATTTATTTCTAGTGTTGCTCACTCCCAGACCGAGTCACACACAAAAATTACAGATTCATGAATAATGCAATAGCAAGATACTTATCTATGAATACAAAACTGTCTTTAAAAAAAAGAAAAGAAAAGAGAAATTAAGGAAGTTATTTGAATAATTTTAAAGGGTAAAGGTGCAAAAATACCCATATACTTTACTCTCAGGAGCGTCCAGCACCATGTGCTTTTTTTTGGAGCAAAAGTACCTATGTGGTTACCAAATGGGTGCAAAAGTCACACTTGCAGTTAAAATTCAAACGTTGACCGTTAAAATTCAATTTTTGACCAACAATGCTGACATGGACGCTGAGGTGGAGGATTATATAACTCCATCTCAGGTCCACATCATCAGATTCCCCCTAAAAAAACTCATGCCCACGTCATCAAACCACCCCCCCAAAAAAAAAAAACTCTCAGCTCATCTTCCAATTGTGTGGGCGAGTGACTCTGGCAAGACGGTGGTGGAGGAGCAACTCAGTGTCGTTGGGTGATGTTGCCAGGTAAACCAACTCGATGCTGTCAGGAGTGACTCTGTTGTTGGGCGATTTTAACAAGGAAGCGATCGAAGGGAGAGCGAGGGAAGGTTGGGGGAAGTTGAGACTGAGGTTTGAGGATGGAGCGATGACGCCAGATGGAGGGTTAAGGAGGAGCGATGACGCTGGAGGGAAGCCGAAACTTGAAGGCCAGCGACGAGGCAGTGTATAGAAAACCCAGATCTCAACATTTGCAGTTGTAGTTGCAAAAACCCAGATCTCCCTCAGATCTCCCTCTTGCTCACCTCCGCCATCTCCCTCTCGCTGCCGTAGTAGATGATGATGCTACGATTATGCAGATCTGTTGTTTCAGAGATGCAATCCCATGACCCAGCAAGGTTTGATTGATTACATTTCGATTACATTTTCTCTTCATTTCAATTACATTTCTGGGTTTTTTGAAGATTTGATTGATGACCATGGGAAATCAAATTTTTGGATTTGAAAAATGGATTGTCTGAATTTTTGTTCCCCTTTCTCTTCATTTCCATTATGTTTCTGGGTTTTCTGGATGCATTTTTGTTCCCCTTTCTGGGTTTTCTGGATTGGTTTTTTGGGTTTTCTGCGTTTCAGTGGCTGGAATAGTTTGATTGTTGAATATGAGAATAAACATGCGAATAAGCAATCTGATACCTGTGCGTTGAGCATTTCATCTGGAGTGATAAGTTAGTTCTAGGTTAGGTTAAAGTTTTGCCTTTCTTTTTCACTATCTTCTCGCCGGAAACTGGGCTGTTCATCTGGTGTGACGTTTGCCTGTGAAAGGGGGAGCTGGGCTGAGAGTGGAGGGGGGAATGGGATCTGGTGACGTGGACCTCAGATGGGCTTATATGGATCATCCACATCAGCATTGTTGGTCAAAATTTTTAGTTTAACGGTCAACGTCTGAATTTTAACTGCAAGTGTGACTTTTGCACCCATTTGGTAACCACATAGGTACTTTGGCTCCCAAAAAAAGCACATGGTGCTGGGCGCTCCTGAGGGTAAAGTATATGGGTATTTTTGCACCTTTACCCTAATTTTAAATGCCTGTTTAGTTCATAGAATCGAAGGTATTGTAATGAAATGTAATAGAACCATGGTTCATGAATTTATTTGATTCTTCATTAAAAATTCAAATTTTCTATGCTACTGTACCACTGTTAAATATAGATAATTTAGTTTTATCTCAGTCGTTACCTTTGGCGCCTGTTTCGTTTATAATTTTTGGTTCCTTACTGGTCGATTCACTGCTAGATAATTTAATTTAAAGGATTTTCTGAATTTGAGAGACGTGATGATCCAAAAACCCTAGACATGTTCAAGCAAGTCTGTAAATGGGGACATCGTTTCCAAAGATTTGATACCTATTATCGAGCACTGCCAAGAAGATCGCAACTTGCTTTTAAATGCAGGTTTTCTATGCATCTCCATTTTTGTTGTATACTTCTTTATTGTGGTGGACTTGTAGTGAAGGTGCTAGTGTTCATTACGATGCCTATATTGAGCCGTCTTCGGCAGATATTTTCCTGCATTTAGAGTATCTCATTTCTGGAAGGCCCCCTTGAGAATTTGGAAAGGTGAGAGGAACATTTTATAATTCATAGTACTTTCTCCTTTTGTTGAGAATGGTAGGTAATGAAGGAAACATAATTTGAAATCGCCCCATGTCTGTTAATTTGCCTTCTTCTTGTGGCAACTTTCACAGTGATGCATTTACTAAGGATGATTGGAAACTAGTGCAGCTACTCAGCTAGTACTTTATTTCGAAATATCCTAGCTGTTCAAGAAATCCCGTTGCAACAGAAGAAGGTTCTGCTAGTCAATTACTATTTAGCGTTTTTTTTTTTGGTGGCAATTACAAAAGCTGTGGGAGGCATTGGCATTTTCCCAGTTTGGTGAAGCTGTTAATGGTTTTTCCGGCCTCTTTATACAATTTAGATAATGAACAATTTCAATAATGTATGACTACATACATGTTGGTCTCTTCAAAATTCTACTTTTGTTTTAAACCATAAGAGTCCTTTTCAGCCAGACTGGTAACTGACTGAGTATCATCGTTTTCCTTCCCTGCTAGGATGAGCAGGAAGAGGCTGAAGAAGAGCAAGGCTTACTTACCACAACTGTTATTGAAAATCAGTCATGGTAAGTTATACTAATAATGAAAAACAGTCGTTGTTTAAAGTTGATTACAATGATAGTTTAAAATTGAGTTGTATGTTTTTATTTATAATAATTGTTTTTTAAAAATAGTTGTTCAAAGTAACTTACTATAACAGTTTAAGAGTAGACATCTATTTTAAAACTTTCAACGACATTCTCACACACAATTTCCTAAAAACAATCATCTAATGATCATAAATACAGACGTTAAAAATTTCTTTTATAGTAGTGTATTTATTTATTTTGATTAAATTAAGAAAGTTAGTTAAATTAGTTTATATGATATGTAGTACTTTTTAATTAAAACACCATAATTATCTTTTTCAATTATCTTATTACTTTTCCTCTTTAATTATTATTGAAGAAACATATATGAATAAATTAACAAAATATTGACAAACAATAAATATATGTTTTATATTTAAAATCAATAACAACCCCCAAATAAATTATACGTTAAGGCGGAAAAGAGTAGTGGTACATGTATACATTCTGTCACGATTAAGCTATCTACAAATTGCTTTCTTCTTTTAAAAAAGATTATTGTTTCCGTTGAATAACTCAGTTGATTATGAAACTTTTCTGTTTGTCGCATATTAATTATAATGCATTTGGTGGTGGGATTTCTTTAATAAATAATATCCACAATGCCACATAGATATGGATCATGGATCAGCATGATCATAATCATTTTATTACTTTTATTATATAGACGGATGGTCTAAGTTAAAGTTGAAACCACCAATCGGATCAAAGGGAGAATTCCAGTTAAGTCTTCGATAAAATTTATCCTTTTAGAACTATTCATTTATACTATAAAAATTATTACCTCCGCTCGTTAATATAAGTTCCAACTAATTTTTTTTTTTTTAGAAATTAAATAGATTACTTTAATACTATTATATTAATTTTTTTCTTTAAATTAATTTATATGATTTATAAATTGATATACAAGATCTAATTATATATCTGTAACATATGCTATCATTGAATAATTTACTAAATTTTGTTAATATTTAATGTCTCTTGTAGAGTCTAAGTTTTATGTTTTATATTAACCGAGGGAGCAACTCTTTTGCAATAATTCTCTTGTCCGCTGGAGTTCCGTCCTACGGAGCGAGGTTTTTTTCTTTAATGTGTGTGTGCGTGTAAATATAACAAATAGAAATATCACCATTTCACAACACAAATTAATTTGAAAGAAGTCCCTTGAACTTAGGATTGCAACACTTAATCAAGGTCCATATAGTAATTTTGCTTCAGTCCTAAATAAAGGATAAAATTCGTAGTACAAACTGTACTACAAATTTTATACTATATTGAGGATCAGAGGTAGTACCCATGACAATATGGTCTGGCTTTATTTAGATATTAATACACACAAATATATAACATAATAATATATATAATTAAGAAGATGCAAAGAATTTTGAGGTATTACTAAAGTAGGAACCTCCTGTTTGTAGAGGTATGGTGCACTCATGCCTGCAGTAATAATTAGAAAATTAATAACTAGTTTCCTAACATACAATTATTTATTTCTTTTTTTATTAAGAAATTCATAATTAATTAATGTTGATTTGTTTTTCATTTGATAGGTTCCCTATTTTTAATCAAATGGTGCAACCCATTAAAGGCCGTACTGTCTTTGTTTAGATGTTAATACACACAAATACATAATATAATACTAGTAACAGGTAGATTAAGAAGATGCAAAGAATGTTGAGTCTCCCCTTATCCCACAGGCGTGATCTTCTAATTGGAATTCTTCTTCCTGTGAAGACGACTTCCTTCTTCTCACAGTAATGTTCTTTTTCGTAATATTGTGGTTTTATTGTTTTGATGTTGTTTAAATATATATTTGGGTATTTCTTGAGCATCTGTGTTGTGAATAAGCTGATCTACATTCGTATAGATTCTTGATAACCTAACAGTATGAGTCTATAATATATATATATATATATATATATATATATATATATGAACTTTTTCTGATTTTAGCCGCGCCACAACCATATGCCCTCTGATCTGAATCTCTACTACCACTATTTTATTAAGGCAGTGGCAGATTCAGGAATGTTAATGACAAGGACGAAAATATTAAGATTATCACCATTATAATAACCATCTATAGAGAGACGAGGAGTACTGATCGATAAACATATTTGTTGTTTTGCACACTTAGGCCTAACTCGGAATACAGATTATTTGGGTTTTCTTTTTTTCTTTTTTTTCCCCTCAAGATGAGACTGTTTCTCTTGCAAAGTGTCTTCATTAGCCAATGGCTTTGTCCATTAGCAACTTGAACTAATGGGAGTATCGATCTCACTTGTAAATATTGTCAGTGTTCTATGCTGTCAATCTTTTTTCTTTTTTTTTTTTTTTGGGAATCAGGGTTGATTATAATGCCGCGCAAGATCACCACAAAGCTTTTGTTTTCTAAATCAATACATTCAAGACATAATAAGATCAATGAAGTAATATGTTTGGTTACATAAAAAACATACATATTTGAAACAATATATGGAGTGCTCATGTACAACAGAAGGGAGAAGGAGCAAACAAAAATAACTAAAAAGATCAAAATAAGAAATATCCCAAATATTGAATGCAGTATATATGCAAAAGTAGTGTGACTAAGCACAAAACCTCAGAGTAGAAGGGGAGGGAGGTGTGCATGAAAGGAAAAGCATAATAAAGAGGGAGATCATTGTCGACTGTCGTGATCATGCACGAACTCCAGAATCTTCATCCTGGTTTCTCATGTGCTCCCATAGCAACTCCGCTCTATCCACATAAATGAAGATAAGATTTGAGCCGTTAGTTTTTTCATTTAGCTCTAATTGTACCTGTTACAGATATAATATAAGTGGGCCCAGCCCAATGACTAAAGAGCCCAGTCAAATGGTTTCAGTCATAATCCTAACCATCCATTTGATTTAAGGAGCAATTATCAAGATAGTGGTCAAGATTCTAACCACCCGGATGATAAAGGGATACTATCTAAAGGGATACCTTAATATCTTTTAAATAATGAAGATAACGAAGTCCATCAAAATAGGGCCCCAAGTAAGTCTATAAATAGGTGAAAGCTCTCACAAGGTACACAGGTTCTACCCTAACTCTTCAATTCACACAAAGCACACACCCCCACTCCCTCTAGCTATAACTAGCTTCCGGTTCTACCCAAACTCTTCAATTCACACAAAGCACACACTCTCACTCCCTCTAGCTATAACTAGCCTCCGGTTTACTCTCGAATTACGTGGACTTTGATCCCTAATTGTGGTACGTAGGACCCTGAGATTTCACTCAGGCCAAGCCTAATCACTCTTGTGTTCTACACCAGAACAGTACCCTATCCGATCTTTTTTTTTGGTTGAATGAAATGTAATCACTAAGAATTTTACAGCTAGTGAACGTCAGAACGTGAGATAGATACATTCTTTTTCTGAGACCTTGTGATTTTGCTTTTAATAATTTAATCTAATCTTTCTTATTTGTTGAACCAACGGCTTGGATCTTGGTAGTTGGTAGTACGTATAGACGCAGCACAGATTTGTAGGCATTCAACATTCAAGTCCCTATGCCCTTTCATATAAGCTTGGTTGAGAGTGTTAAGGAGGAGGAAAAGTTAAACTTCTAGAAGTTTGGTTTTCAACTGTTAAATATCCTAGCGTCAAATATTTAAATATAACGGTTTTTAATCGTTAAATGTTAGGTACTATAGTTTACGATTTTTGAAACACAATCGTCATGTATAGGGGACTATATTTAACAGTTGCAAAGCAATGATCGTTAAATATATCAACCTCTATTTAACGTTTTTTTAGTAACAACGTTTATATTTTTATAATACTTAACGATTAAATAATAAACAATAAAGTATTTGTCATCATATAAAGAGGGTTATTTGATGGTTATATGTAAAAACTGTTATATATTTGGAAATCCCTTTAGACAGAGTTTTTTTTTTAAAAAAAAAAAAACATGAAATAAAATGCGAATCATATTAGCAACAGCTTACACCTGATGTCCAGCAGCACGCAATAACCTTTTATATATCATCTACCACCTTCATGCAACAAGATGGGGGTTGAAGGTTGATCAAAGGGGCAGAATATGCTTCCTTGAGCTAATCTAGCTGATTGATGTGCAATTTGGTTAGCCTAACATAATAGATTTTTTAGTAATTACTTTATGACTTTTTTTGGCTGTGGATGAATTTTGGCATAACAACGGGCTCCATCTAGTTGGAAAACCCTTGCCATCTAGCTGTAGCCAGGCCATTCTGTCTCAGTTATTGTTTGAATGATATGTATGGTTATTCCCTGAACTCTTAACAAACAATAATCTCTTACTAGCTGATCTTTATGGATGCAGTCATGAAGAGTCTTACTGGGTGGACTATTGTTATGGGGACAATGAAGAAAATGAAATAATCTATTCAAGAGACGTGATCTAATCTTTGTGCTATTGATTTATTAAATCCAGAACAACCAGGCATTTCTATTCTTGAGGACCGAGGCCGTGTTCAGTTTAAAGGGCTTTCTCGGGTAATTATCTGGTAACTGGTGCTTGCTAGTTCATGAAACACTAGAAAGAAAACTTCAAAAAATGTCATTGTATAAGTAATGCAGGAGAGTTTGTTAACGTTATGTTTTGCAGATTCCTGTGAAATCCATTTCAGAGTTTTAGAAAGCATACTTCACTGCTTGTGCTACTCGAAAAGCAGCCATGAAAAAGGGAAATGACCATGCTCGTAAGACCCATGTGGGATTATCAGTGCATTTCAAGAACAGCGTGGAAAGATGGAAATAAATCTTGTAGAAGGACATGCAAAAGTAGAAGTGGAGCGTGCAAAAATAGAAGCAGACCATGCACAATTTGAGCACAAGAATGAACAAACAGGGCACAGAATTATATGCTCAACTAGTTGTCTTGATGTAACTGAGTCAATTAGTTCTACTTCATCTACTCCTAGCCTTGCTGTCCCACCAACTAGTCATTTTTCATAATTTTCATATTTGATCTTTCCAATAGACAATCTCTTATAATTTTGAAAAATTGTGTTAATACAATTACTAATTAATATATTGTTAGTTTAAAATTATTTTTGATCTTTATCAGTGCATGTTTTAATTTTAGCAATTTACATTAAAAAAAAATTATAACTTTCGGTGGTGACCATTGTGTCACCGTTGATACATATTTCTACGACAATAATTGCTACCTTTACTCCATTTTCACCGACAACATTTGTTTTGGTGCCTTCTAATGTACTTTCAGAGGCAACATTTCTATGTCGCCACCAAAAGTATCAACAACAATCATATATATGGTGACAGCTTATCGCCGTTGAAAAATCCTTCAGTGGCGACTTTGATACTTTTAGAGTGACTTTTGTCGTGGTTGAAAGTCCTTTGATACTTTTAGGGTGACTTTTGTCGTGGTTGAAACTCCTTTTTTATTTTTGCAGTGATATGTGATTCCTGAAATTCCGCCTCTACATATTGAACAAATTTATTAAAACTGTTAAATTTAGAACATTATAGGGTTAAGATGCAACAATACACATAAGTTTTTTCTCCAGGAGCGCCCAACACCACATGTTTTTTTGGGAGCAAAAATACACATGTAGTTACCATTTTGGAGCAAAAGTCACATCTTACTGTTAGGTCATTGTTCATGTGACTTTTGCTTCAAAATGGTAACCACATATGTATTTTTGCTCCCAAAAAAAGCACATGGTGTTAGGCGCTCCTGGAGAAAAAACTTATGTATATTTTTACATCTTAACCCAACATCATACATAGACAAATCTATAATAGTGTCTCTTCTTCAACATTGTCCCTGTGCTTTGAAAATAAGCAAACTTTCTCCGTTGTTGAAAATTAACAAACTTTCACCGTTAAGTACGAAGCTCATAGTTGGAGGATTTAGTCATTCACGTTTGCTGTTACAAGACTTTTAGGGTTATCACAGAGAACCTACGGGCCTTGAGTTACGCTACATGTCTACCTGACTATTGGTACCATCGGGTTGATGACTATGAGCTCTTGCTTGAGATCTCCGCGCCTCTGTTACACAGTTTAAGCTTAGAAGGTTTTCTGGAATTGTGAAGGAACCTTCAAAATTTTGAATCTCGTCGCTCTAACTGAACAGTTTAGTCTCTCCTCAACACAGCTGAATACCTACGTACATACAATTAAGGAAAGCTTTACGCTGAGGCAGAATACTGCATACAGATGGGCGTGTGCTTGAGGTTGGTTCACGAATTTATTTGATATCTGTTTGTTTTTTTAGTTTACAATCTCTTTTATACTTAAAAACAGAAAGATGAATAAATATTACTTCCCCTATTTATCATCATAAGGCATTTTAATTACTTGCCAATTAACTTCTTTATTCTTTAAAAAAAGATTAAGGAAATTAAATAAATTACTTTAAAATATTTATATCTATCATTTTTCTCAAAACAAATATGTCTGGCTTATAAATTAGTATATAATATAATGATATATAATATATACCACAATTAAATAATTTCTCTAAAAAAAAATCAACTTGACCAATATTAACTTAGTATATATATATATCCCTTGTAATACTGAATGGAAGGAGTAATATAAACTAAACTATAAAGATAGAGTGCATTATGCCTTATAAGTGAACAATATTAACTTGTTGAAATTTGCTGTATGAAACTTGTCACAATATGA
The DNA here is from genome assembly GCA_037074495.1 of Acacia confusa. Lineage (NCBI taxonomy): Eukaryota > Viridiplantae > Streptophyta > Magnoliopsida > Fabales > Fabaceae > Acacia > Acacia confusa. Next base: position 34,933,037 of record CM073502.1, on the reverse strand, counting down.
TATGAGATTTTTTTGTTATTACATTATATTTTTTTTAGGGTATCACAGTGATTCTCTTTAATCTTTTTATCACGCACTTTTTGGATTCAAGAATATGTCGTGACAAGTTTATTGGTCTCTTTTTAAAATATAATACAGGATCGTGTCTTTTTTCTGTATTTTTTTACTATGAGATTTTGGTTTCTTTTTAAAGATTATAATTTTTGTCCTTTGCACATGCACACTGCGCGGGTTCTAAACTAGCTTTATTAAAATTACTCTTGGAGCAAAAATCAAAATATAAGAATATCTATTATATCTAAATATGCGGATATACATCTTACGTTTTTTATTTCATAATAATGACACTAAAAATTTGATATGAAATTTAAGCTGAATATGTATTTAGGATACAAATGTATTTCAATAAAATAAGGAAATTAGATTACATCTTTTAATTTCAAAATAAAATTTTCAAATAAAAATGATATATAAATTGAATACATCTGAAAAATTTATAATTTGTTTTTATATGAAGCTATCTATACAAACGAATGAGGTAAATTTCTGTTAGGAAATTCAAGGGGTAATTTCACCGAATTGTAATAAATAGTTTGGGAAAAAGGAATAATTTTAATTAAATAATTATTATATAGTTGGAAAATCAATTAATAGTGGTCCCATGGTCTAGCGGTTAGGACATTGGACTCTGAATCCAGTAACCCGAGTTCAAATCTCGGTGGGACCTTTTTCCTTCTGCTTAAAATCTTTCTCCCTTTTGCTAAGACTTCATTATCAGCCTTATCCTCTCCTTCTTCCAGTCCAGCAACAAGCATGTAGTAGTATCGATATGTTATTGTAATTTGAAGTGTGTGTTCAATCTCCATTTCAGTTTTCAGCCTTGCGATGTTAATAAGAAATTCTCACCTTTCTGCTTCTCGCCTCCCTTCGCCAATTCAGAAATTTCCAAAGCTTTCTCACACTCCCACTTTGAATTCCATTCAATTCTCATCAAACATTTCTCCCTCCCACCATGAACTGCATCCCAATCTGGAAGAAACCCAGCAGATCCATGCCCACTTGATCAAAACCTGTTTCAAGTTCAGTGATCAGATCCCTTTTACTGCACTTCGTAGTCTCTTTAGTCATTTATCACTTTACAGTTTCCTAATAACCTCTTATATCAAGAACCGTTTCCCCATAGAAGCTGTGAAAATCTATACCCATATGCGTAGAACTGACTCCGAAGTGGACAATTTCCTCATACCATCTGTACTCAAAGCGTGCAGTCTTATTTCTTCGATCTTACTAGGGAAAGAGATACACGGTTTTATGGTGAAAAATGGATTGAATATGGATACTTTTGTTTGTAATGCCTTAATCCAGATGTACAGTGAGTGTGGAAGCCTGAAACTAGCACGCCAGTTGTTTGATAAAATGGTGAACAGAGATGTTGTTTCTTGGAGCACTATGATTAGGAGTTATAGTCAAAGTGGGCTGTGTGATGAAGCATTGAGTCTTCTTAGAGAAATGCACGCTCAGGGAATTAAGCCTAGTGAGGCTGCCATGATGAACATGACTGATGTCTTTGCAAAATGTGCAGATTCAAAACTGGGTAAAGCCATGCATGCTTATGTGGTGAGGAATCAGGACTATGAGAAATCTAGAGTTCCTCTAACAACTGCTTTAATAGATATGTATGCTAAATGTAATACTATAGCTTATGCAAAAATGCTTTTTGATGGGTTGTCTGAGGCTGGCATAGTTTCGTGGACTACTATAATTGCAGGATGCATTCACTGCAATGATTTAAATGAAGGGGTAAGACTTTTTGCCAATATGCTCAAAGAGGGAATGTTTCCAAATGAGATTACAATGCTCAGTTTTTACAAAGAATGCGGATTCATTGGTTCTCTAGGACTTGGCAAGTTGTTGCATGCATTCACTTTAAGAAACGGATTTAACATTTCCTTGGTTCTGGCTACTGGTTTGATTGATATGTACGGAAAATGTGGCGATTCCAGAAGCGCGAGATCTGTTTTTGATAGCATTACTGACAAAGATTTAACAATGTGGAGTGCTTTGATTTCAGTTTACGCACAAACCAATTGTATAGACCAAGCTTTTGACACCTTTGTCCAGATGACTAGTCGTGGAATAAGACCAAATGAAGTGACCATGTCTAACCTCCTACTGCTATGTGCAAAAGCTGGAGCCCTTGAAATGGGCAAGTGGGTTCATGCTTACATAGACAAGCAAGAAATTAAAGTAGATATGATTCTAGAAACTTCTTTGGTGGACATGTACGCTAAATGTGGGGACATAAATGCAGCTTATCAGCTGTTTACTAAAGCTACTGACAGAGACATACTGATGTGGAACGCCATGATATCTGGTTTTGCGATGCATGGTCATGGAAAGGAAGCATTAGAACTCTTGACAGAAATGGAAAGACTAGGAGTCATCCTTAATGAAAGCACATTTATTGGAGTTCTTCATGCTTGTAGCCATGCTGGACTAGTGATGGAAGGGAAGAAACTCTTTCAGAAAATGGTCCATGAATACAATCTAGTTCCAAAGGTCCAGCACTATGGCTGTATGGTAGACCTTCTTGGTCGAGCCGGATTACTTGATGAAGCTAAGGAACTAATTAGCAGCATGCCCATGAGGCCAAACATGGTTGTGTTAGGATCTCTACTTGCTGCATGTAAAGTTCACAAAAATCTCACAATTGCAGAATGGGCTGCAGAACAGTTTCTGTCATTAGAACCTAATAAGTGTGGTTATGATGTTCTGATGTCAAACATATACGCAGCAGAAAAAAGATGGGATGATGTTGCTGGTATAAGGAGAGCTATGAAGGATGTGGGAATTAGGAAAGAACCTGGTATCACATCCATTGAAGTGAATGGCTCAATTCATGACTTTGTAATGGGAGATAAGTCACACCCAGAAGCTGAGAAAATCTATGAAATGGTTCGTGAGATGAGAGAAAAGCTAGAAGAAGCTGGATACACACCAGATACATCTTCTGTACTGCAGAATATTATAGATGGGGAAGAGAAAGAAACGGCATTGTGTTATCACAGTGAGAAGTTGGCCATGGCATTTGGTCTTATAAGCACAGCTCCAGGTGTTCCAATTCGAATAGTGAAGAACCTTCGAATCTGTAACGATTGTCACGATGTGACTAAGTTGTTGTCCAAGATTTATGGGAGGGTGATAGTAGTAAGGGATCGCAATCGTTTTCATCACTTCAAAGAAGGATCTTGTTCGTGTGGGGATTATTGGTAGGAACAATAAAAATGAGACAAGGCACATCAGAAATTTTCATGCTAGTGTCTGCAGCACAAATCGTTTGAATACGTAATACACATAATGGTGCAATTGTGCCACATTAAATAGAACTTAGAAGTTTATGATTATGTTTTATATAAAAAATTTATAACTTTTAAATATTTGTTATCTACTAATAATATTATTGACTTTATACACAATATATGATTAAAATTGTATGGAATATGGTATATTTAATTTTTATTTTTACATTCTATATAAATTGTAATTCTTATGATTCAAAAATATTTATTTACTTTTTATTATTAAAATTTCACAAGAATTTATTAAATTTTTTTTAGATTATTAATTATATATTGTCTTGCTGTTATGATTATGCTTGTTTGGGTATACTTTACTATATAAGAAAATATTTCGAGCAAAACAAACTATTATAAAATAATAAAAGTATATGTAATAGAAGAAAATTAGCTCACATGCATGAAAGAAATATTGGGAAAAATATAATAATAAGAAATGCATTTTAAAAAAATTTAAAGAAAAATAACATAATTACATGTTTTAAACTAAAAAATTAAATTAATATTGAATAAAATTATGGAGATAACGGTTTTGTTTTTTTGTTTTGAAAAAAAAAATCATTTTAAATATATTTACAATTAAAACATCCAGTATAATGCATAATTTCAATTTGATTTCTTAAATTTTTTACAAGTAAAATTAATGTTTGACTTGCAAATTGAAATTGGTAGCGTATATGTTCAAATTAAAATTGTCAACTTTGTCTAGCAAATCAGCAGATATAAGGATACCGGATAAATGCCGGTGTATATGTCTCTTAAACTAGAAGACTTGTTTTGCTTGAAGCAAAATTAATGGAACGACCTAAAACAATAAAGAAAATTTGATATAATGATCATGGACCTAAGCAGACAATGGTACGAACAAGCTCCTTCACACCCCTATCCCAAAAGCTGGTTAATCATTTCGAAGTAAAATGGAGATGTATAAATATGATGATGGATCAAATATCACAACCCTCTAATTATCATTCCTTATGCCAGAATTTCACCTCAAGATGAACCTTGGAGGACAATTAGATTCCCCTGCAGCTTAGTATTCAAATCTCTATCCTCTAAAATGTAAACAAGCGAAGCAAGATAACAAGTATAAAGAGTCAGAAACGAGTTTGGTCTCCAGAGAACAAGAATTAAAACCAAAAATCACAATCAAAATCCTTAATTAAACATTTATACATCAGTACACTGTTGGCTGAAAATAACGAGAAATTTCAGCTGACTCGACTAACAGAATGAATAAATTCATTCAGGGAGTGATTCTATTATTTCAGAACATGAAAAACTAGTGTCTGCAGATCGAGGGTATGTAAACATCAAGGAATTAAGTACGGATAAGAATGCTTCCAATGAATTTTACTTCACAAAAAAGCAGAAGGTAGTTCATCTTTGCTTGTATTGATTGATGTAGGACGGGGATTTCAGAATAAATCAGTAGTCTTCAGTCCTGAGGATGCTTTATGATTCTTTGCAGAACCACAGTCCTTGCCTTTCTAATATCGCGGCTGCAGGTGTCAGCCTGGACTCCCAAGTCTTCAACATTCTTCATAAACACACCCAGCCTCTTCTTGATCTCCTCTATAGCTTCCTCCACAGCTTCTACTTCAATGGCAAACTCTGCATTCTGAATTAAGGACTTAATCTCGATCTCCAACCGATCAATCAGAAGCCGTATGTTATCCAGATCTTTTATGGCAACAAAGGTACCAGCTTGCATTGAGCTTATCAATCCCTTCTGACTTTTCAACACATCTTCATAGTTCTTCCACAGCGAGTCTACCCACTTTCCCATTGACCCGATTGGGATGGCAGCCGCAGCAGCGAGAGCAGCTGCAACATGTGGAGCAGCAATGGCTGCTGCTACAACTGAGCAAATCAAAACAGCAGCAAATGTGGCCACAAATATTGTACCAGAGACCTTTCTCCATGTATGTACATGTCTGAGTTTCTTATCAAGCTTTTGTTTTCGGATATGCAACTTCTCAAGCATAAGTATCTGTTGCTTGTAAACAGACTGAAAGATTTGGTAGAACTCATCAGTGAAAGGATCGCCAGCTGCCTTAAAGGTCTTTAGCTCCTGCAATGTCCTCTCATAACAGTTGCCAGGCAACTTGGTCTCCTCCTCAAGCTGTTGAAGGGCGACGAGAATAACCAACTGGCTGTCACGAGCTCTCTGGAGGCACTTCTCTAATGCAGCACAGAAATCCAAAGTTTGCAAGCTGTTCTCAAAGTACTCCTCAACAAGCTCAAAGAGTTCTGGGCTTTTCCATATATCTTTCTTACAATTCAATATCACTTTCACAACTTCCTGATTCATCTCCAAAAGGCATTCTGTGATCTGTTTAAGAGATTCAAAGGAAAGGGATCGGAGTTCGACACCAACAGCAAGAGTGTTTATAACATGATTTGTTCTAGCATGCAGGGTAGTGTCAAATGACTGCAAATCAGCATCTAGCTTGCAGACAGCTTCGTAAGAGCTCAATTCAGTTGCGAACTGCATATCAGTACCGGGATCAATGCCAGCAGACAACGATTCAGGAACCTTCTTGCTAATATAGCTTCCCATTGCTTCGATAAATTCAAATCTAATTAAGGAAAGAGAAGAATCAGAATCAATTCAAATTTCAAAACCCCTTTACCAGATAAAGACCGTGAATTTCACCAAATTTTCCCTCGTCCGATTAGGAAAGCAAAAACCCAAATTCTAAGTACAGCTCTCGAGAATAATAATTCCGACGAATGGCGTCTTAAACCAGCAAGCACGAGGATAAAAACACCCAATTTAAACATACCAATTAATGCGATTACGACAATCAAATCATCAAATACGGACACAAGAAATTTCGATAATGAAATAAACCAACTGAAGCAATTAGATCCAGGGGGAGATACCTTAAAAGCACGAACCTCTTGAAAGTGATTAACGAAGAGGATAGTTTTATACTCCGCGATTATGACAAAGAAAATCGTTGAAGCTGATCGATATGATTTCGGTTTCTGAAAAAGGGAAAGCAATATAAAGCGAGACGAAGAGCTTGAGGAGCAAGAAATGTGGCGGGGTTTAGAATTGAGAGTCGCTTGCACGCTTCAGAAAACAGAACGAGGGTTTTGGGGATGACACGGGGGAAAACGCGGGATGGAATGTACCTTCTTCTCTCCCTCTCTCTCTGTAGAATTATCTCTCTTTCCAAAGTGTTTCAACGTGCAAAGCAAAAAATTTTCCCAAAAGAAAGAAGCAAGGAGCTCAAGAAGCACCAGCTTCTTCAGCTCAGGACCGGAAATTACGCAGAAAAATGCATTACATTTCAATGCAGAAAGCAACAAGCAGAAGATTCTGATATAAAAGTAACCAACTTAATGTGAGTAATTTAAAGAAATCTCGAACTAGCCAATTAAGTAGATAATAATGCATCTACCTTAAAACTACTTGTTAAATGGAAAATTCATTCCAAGCCATGGCATACAGAAAACAAGAAGATTCATACTTGGATTGAGCAGCAAGGATTGAGGTGTAGGATACTGGGTGATTTTATTACAACGTGACAATTTTGTAGTTAGTGAGAAAGTGATAAGAAAAACGGGAGAGAGAGATCCACAAATAGAATGGCGTTGACTTTTCTGCACACATTTATGGATATGATCGGACTCCAGCTAAAAACTTAATATGCAAGCAGAGGGAAATTTACCTATATATATAAGAAGAAATTTTTAAAAAATTATCAAAATAAGGTAATATACAAAATAAATATCGATTTAATGTAGTTGATGAGGTCATCTGACACGATGTCACAAGTGGCGTCGTGTCATCTGACGCCAATGACAAAGTGGTGTCAGTCACGTCAGTCTTTTTGTTATTTAAAAAATTAAAAAAATTGACTAATACCTTGCATTTTTTAAATTTTTTCTTATATAGGTAAATTTCTCAGGAGTTAGTAGTTACAAAAGGGGAAAATCTCCCTAAATGTCATTAGTGGGAACATATTTACACTTTAGCCCCCGAATAAGGAAATCATTTTGAATGAGCTTGATTATTGCTCCTTAGTATTTTTTTAAAAAAAAATAGAAAGAAAATACCTCTAAAAAAATGGTACATGACTCCAAATTATCGACAATACATTTGCGAATTACAGAATTTCAGGATAAATTATTGACAATGAACTTGTGAATCAAAACATTTTAATAGTAAAATCATCAACAACTTAAATTTCATATATGATGTAATTGAAATTGTAATTATACAAATTTAGTTATAAATCATGTGCGATTTATTTATAGATTAGGGAGGTTAAAAATAATTTCATTGAAAAAGCTAAACTATTATATTTTAGGGTATAATGTTATAGTTTATAGTATTGGATGTACTAAAATAATATTTGAAGGTGCTAAATATACCTAAGCCCTAATTTATAAATGCATTGTTTGTAATTATAGCTATATATTATTGTGTTATTTGCTCCATAGATATTTTCGTCTAAACAATTAAGGGCTAAAGTATTCTATGACTTGTTAAAGTTGGGGTACTTAAATGCAAATATGTTTTTACAGAGGCCATCGTGTGTGATTTTCCCTTCCAAGTATGAAACAAGATTAGCCCAGCCATATAATTTTTTAAGAGATAAATTAATCATGAATAAAATGTTATATATAATTAATCAATTAACTATCTGTTAAGCTGGCTCATGAAATCTAGTCAGAGTGCATATGTCAAATTGTCAACTAACTTTTAAATGGGTTACTATAATAGGAAAACAATATAGGTATTCAATCTAGGAGAATCTAATTTGCAATGTAAATTCAAATAGGGAAAAGATACAAATATCATGTGAACTTCTAAAACCTAGAAAAGCCTGTTAACACTTATAAATGATAAAAAGGAGATCGAGGGATCACCAAAATGCCCCTCAAATTAAAACTCCACCATCTTTCTGCCACTCTCTCGTTCCTCAGCTCTCTCTTCCTCTCCCCTCTCTCCTTTCTCGTCATCTCCTTCCCCCACTCCAGCCTCTACAAACCTCTCCTTCTTATCCTATTGATGGTGCCCTGGCTCTCACCATCAATCTCTCTCTCACCATCAAGGTTTGGATATATATGAAAATAGATGGCGCCGCTAGCTCTATGATTTGGGTATCTAAAAATCGACGGCACCACTGGCCTATTGGGCATGGCTGTTTCGACTATAGCATTATATGACAACCCTCCAAGATGTGTTTGTTCGACACCACACTTATGCCAAATCAATGGGCATGCATCCTTCAACATAGAATTGCGGTCTCAGTCTTCTTCTTCGTTGTCTTTGAATACGGCATCCATGTCTCAAAATTCAGTAATGGGTGGCCTTTCTTGCTTGTTCTCTTCACCGATGGTGAAGTATGCTCCGTTATCAAGCTTATCTGGCGAAGGATAAGAATTGGACACTTTGAGGCTAGGTTTTTGTTTGTGTTATGGGTTTTTTTTTGTTTTTTGTTTGGCTAATTGCTATTCTGAATTTGTCATTGTCTATATTCAAGTTGTCAACACTTCTATCCCGTGTAGTTAATAACTAGAGTATAAACAATGACAACCCATTTTGGCTTTGTTTGTGGCTTGATTTTTATTTGTGTTTTGCTAATTGCTATTATGAATTTGTTATTGCCTATATTCAAGTTGTCAACATTCCTATTAGATGTCATTGACAAGTTGAATATAAACAATGACAACTTGAGTATTACAATTAGCAACAAGTTGAGTATAGGTAATGATAACTTCATAACAACAATTAATAACTTGGATATACATATTGACAACTTTGGGAGTTCAAGTTGTCAATTTCTATACCAAAATAGTTAATCATATTACTGAAGTTGTCACTAGAGCTTCGACTATCAACTCTAGAGTTTTGATGAAAGGCAAGCGAGTGGGGTGGGACCAATGCCAAAGCTCCTCGGTCAGGCAACGGCTGTGCTCTAGTGAGATGACATTTTCTTTTCTTTTATTTAAAAATTAAGGAGCATTATAGTAAAATCACTAACACTTGTAAAACCCCAATTTTTGATCTCATGTCACCTCTATGTCATTTACAAGTTGTTAACAGACTCTTTAGGCTTTTAGTAGTTGAAATGGTATTTATATGTCCTTTCTCATTCAAATATAATAATTAATAGGAATCACTAAAACAACTAATACTACATCTAATCCTAATTATAAGACCTATGTAGTCTTTTTGGAGAGATTAAATAAGCTAATTAACTTACTTTTGTTATCAAATAAAGGGAAAGATGAGAAGAGAAATGAATAATGAGTAGAAAGCAAGAAAGAGTAATTCTCATCCATTATTTATTGTTGTATCAAATACATAATTTATGTTTTCTATTTATGGGCACAACTATCTAATTTACAATTAATGTGATTCCATAATCGTAATAATTAATGGGTGAAAATAGGAAACTATGGATAATAGGAAATAATAAGAGATATGGACATCTACAAATATTATATTCATAACACTCCCCCAATGTGGATTTGGCTTTTCTCTTATACCCCTTACCATCATTTTCCCTCCTTTTCCTTTTTGTACTATTGGGTTAAGATCTCAACAGTCCAGATGCCAGGATAAGTTTTTCAAAGATTGTATCAGGAAATGACTTGGTAAAAAAATATGCTAGATTTTCATTGGAATATATTTGTTAGATATCAACTTCACTACTCTTTTGAAGGTCACGAGTGAAGAAGAATTTTGGTAAAATATGTTTCGTTTTTTTGTCTTTGGTGTACCCTTCCTTTAGTTGGAAAATACATGCAGTATTATCCTCATATAGGATTTTTAGGGGCATCTTACTAGGAGATAAATCATAAGTGGTTCTTATATGATGTATTGTTTATCTTAACCATACATATTCTCGACTTACTTCATATATTGCTTGAATTTCTACATGATTAGATGATGTGGCTGATATAGTTTGTTTCATAAATTTCCATGAAATGGTTGTGCCACCACTTGTGCCTTGTTTGTGATTTACTGTCATATGGATCAAACAAAAATCCATTATCTACATAACCAATCAGTCCATGATTAGATACATTTGAGTAGAATAGCCTCTTGTCTATAGTGCCTCTGAGGTAACGAATAATGTGCTTCACTTCATTCCAATGTCTTCGTGTTGGTGAAAAAATATATCTTACTATTAAATTAATAGCCAGTGATATATTAGGGCGTGTGTGGTTAGCAAGATACATTAGTATTCCAATAGCACTAAGATATAGTACTTCTATTTTTTATCTCCTTCTTTGCTAATTACTAAAGGTCTAAATGAGTCTTTATCTGCCTGCAAGAACCTTACAACTATTGGGGTACATAATGGATTGACTTATCCATGTAAAAACACTCAAGGACCTTCCTTATGTACACTTCTTGATATACAAAGATCTCATTTTTCAAGTACTCAATCTGTAATCCAACACAAAAAATTTTCTTCTCAAGTCCTTTATTTCAAATTCTTTCTTCAAACAAGTAATTTCTTTTTAAAGCTCCTCAGGAGTTCCAATGATGTTAATACTATCAACATGAACAACAATACAACAAACTTGCTTCCAAATCATTTTTAGACAATTATACCACATGTAACATCCCCAATTTTGCACTTTGGGAATCAAGAATTAATTATGGAAAATTTGGCCTTAAGAAATTTTAAGGATTAAGAATTTGGAATTTAAGGCATATTTTCCATAAATTAAAGGAAATGTAGTTGGGAATAATTATTGCATTAATTATTGGAAATTAAGGTTTAATTTCCCTTAAATTATTTTGAGGAACGAATAAATTCAAGGAAAAATTGGTAAGTGATAATTGTAGGCCTAAATATTATAGGATTAATTTCCATGATTTACAATTAAGTTTGATTGCAAATAAATTAGTGTTAAAAAAATGAAATTGATTTATCTCCATAATTATTCACTACTCATAATTAAATGATATAATAGCTAATTGCTGTTATAAAACTGAAGGAATTCTAGAGAGAAGTCAGAGGAAATTCTAGAGAGATGAATTGGATTCTCATTCAAGTGTATTGAATAGTTACAGGAGACCTCTATTTATAGAAGGATGCAAATAGTAGATTACTATGCATATATACCATGTCATCCTGTATTTGGAGATTATAGGTCAATAGACATCCACATAATAAGAATATCCATAACACTCCCCCTTGGATGTCCATTTATAAATGTACCTCGTTAAAAACTTTAACTAGGAAAAACCCAGTGGGATAAAAACCTAGCCAAAGAAAAGAGTACAACATTCATTGATACACTATTGAGTTTTGCCTCATTAAAAACCTTTCTAGGAAAACCCAGTGGGACAAAACCTAGATAAGGGAAAAAGAGTACAGCGTGTATCGTCTCCCCCTCTTGATTACATCCAACTTGCTCCCCCTGATGACCACATTGCTTCATTGTCTTTCTATCATCAAGTATTCATTGTATACCTGCAAGATCTAAATCTTTCAAGTAAAATCATAAATATACATGTGCATATTTATTCAGATAATAATATCACATGCACGATAAATGCTTTATGCTACATATGAATTCACTTAATTAATTATTCTCGAGAATTTGATGCTCCTAGCATCTTGAGTCCTTCAGGGACTTATTCTAGCGCCTTATGTTCTTCAGGAACATGTGCTTCTGGCACACACTAATATAGTACGACTCATGATCCTCATTATCATCATTACAGCATATGCTATCTTATAAACATAAATATCATCAATGTCGACTTTATTTTTCGGTCCCATCGGATTTCATTCATAATTTATTGAGATCTCATTATATTCACATATATTAGGTACCTGGGTCTCTTTTTAGACCACAATACACTCTTCTTGTAATATCTCTTCTGGAGATAACATCTCTTCAGGAGATGGCTCTTCTGGAGCTTTTCTTACTTATCCTCAACTTGATCATTTATATTTTATTACTCCTTTTCTCTTTTGAGGATTTTTTATCTTTTAAAACCGATGGACCTGCAACGCTTCAGGAGTGCTTTATAACAATTCATATAGGAGCATTTGCAGTTGGGATATGTGACTTTGTCACTTTCTTTAGGTCAGTAAATGCTTCTAGCATTCGATTAACTAAACTCTGAAATTGAATTATCATTTTGAACTTTTAGTGCACAATTCCTTGTACGATGATCAATATGAGCCAATGATAATACATTCTAGTAAATCTTTACCCAATCTGCTTATTTTTTCTCCCCCTCATCAAATCATCAATTTTCTTTGTATATCCATCTATGTGCATTGAAGTAGATTAATAATCATTGCACATTTAAAACATTTTAAGATGGAATTATTCTGGCTCCTGACCAAAAGCCAAAATTTTACGGGGAGAATTTTGTTGGATTATAAGCTGCAAATATACACGTATGAACAATGTTCTCATAATCATTGATCTATCCATTCATAGATACTTTAATACATGATTTATGGATCATTCAATCTGGAAATTGCGCGCATAATATATTGCAAACATCTGGTTACAATCATCACTGCAAACTTTGCAGATCAATAATTACATATGTACTCTTTCAATTTAATATATTTCCAGAGATCCGTTTCCAATAAAGTTTAATAGCAAGTGGCTCAACTTCATTACAAACTTTAATCATCTCATTCTGAAGATATTTAATGTCTTCTTCTTTTGCTTCTCTTGAGATGGGATCCAGATGAGGCAAAGCTCTTCGTAATATCGAGATTTGCGTCATAAGTTTCTTGAGCTTCTTGTGTGGCCACTCAGTTAACCCTCCTTTTTGATAGATTTTTTTGTATGGTGTGAGTAGACATATTTAATTGTTTACTCGCTTCATCAAGGGTTAAGTGAAAATAATTTCTTAAATCATGGAGCGTTGTTTTCTTTATTCTTTCTCGTTGCTCCATAGATAACCTATATAATTCACCCTGGTTAAGGGATGAAGTATCATAGGGTATACTTACTGCAGGTTGTTTTCCTTTGCCTAATGAGTGTTCAATATTGGTTTGAAATGAACTTCCATGGAGGTCATTTGGATTTATAGCCCATTCCGAACCAACACAGAGAACCTCATGATAGGCTAATACAGGATCACGCATCAAGATATATCCTGATGCTTGTAAATCTATACAATACTGTGTCAGAAATTGTTTGATTTCTTCAAAATTTTTATTTGTGAAATCAAACATTGGAAGCCTGTCAGTATTATAAGATTTATCCTGTACTTTTTCAAATAAAACAGCATGGGTAATCATACCTGTTCTTCTTCCGTGAACTTCAAGTTTATGGTACTGGAGTTCGTTGGTATGTATGATCTCTCGTAAAACATGACAACAACTACATTCCAATAAGCTAGTTGTTGCTAATTGACTTGTAGTTGATGGCTGGCTAGTGGTTGTTGATTGGCTAATTGTTATTGGCTGGCTAATGGTTGTCGGTTGGCTGATTGTTGCTAGCTGGATCGTGGTTGATGGCTGACTGGTGGTTGTTTGCTGGCTTATGAATGCTGGCTCATTGATTGTTGTGACTATTGGTTGAATTTGACTGGTAGACTCCATTAGTTCAGCCATAGTTCTACACCTTTTAACAGGCCTCCTTGATGAACCTGCTTCAATTGTACCTTCATTCCTTCTAAATTGAGGAAGAACATTTGTTCTTGGGGGAGAAGTAGGTATATTTGAAGCAGAAGGAGGAATAGTAGAAGGAGGAATAAACATCTCAAAAGGATTAGGAGATAATAAAGAGGTAAATGACAGGTTTGTCTGATCATCATACAACAAAGCATCAAGTAATGCTGTGTCAGATGTATCAGAAACTGGGATAAAATTACTTGGACCTGCCATTGCAATAATATACGCGATTAGAAGAAAAATGATAAGTTAGTATATGGTAGTGAATGTTATCAGATGCTTGAATGTTTGTGAGGCATGTTCGTTTGCCTTCTTCTATTTATAACCGAATTAAATCCTATTGAATCTCTGCAGATATGCGCAGTCCTGTTGAATCTTTACAGATCTGCACCCTGTCAAGCACGAGCTTAGACACTTTTTGACTATATATGCATACGACAATTCCACAGTGATACATGTTGCGCCTGTGATTCCACAGTAATGCATCTGTGATTCCACAGTATTTTGATAATTTCAATGATTTTGTATTTATTTGATTGTTGTTTCTGGAAAATTGAAATTTTGTTACCAGAAGTAACAGAATAATGCATTGATAATGCATTTGTGGAATTTTAATGATATCTGTAGAAATAGATATCATATATGGAATATTGTATGAAATTACATGAATTAATTTCTACAGACTCATACTTGAGGGGGAGATTGATATATATCAAGTGTGAGTGTTTTTGTGTTAATTTTCTGTGAATGTTTGTGTGTTGATTCCCCCAAGCTTTTTTCTTGATTATCCTCGACTTGGCCATCTATAATTTTAGCTTCTTTTCTTTTTCGAGGATTTTTATCTTTGGAACCGATAGGCCTACCACGCTTAAGGCGTGCTTTTGATTCATTTGTAATCGGTTGTCCTACAGGGACATCAATTCGAATAGGAGCATTAGCAGCTGGAATATGTGACTTTGTCACTTTCTTTGGGTCAGTAAATGCTTCTGGCATTCGATTAGCTGAATTCTGTAAATGAATTATCTTTTGAACTTCTAGTTCACATTGTTTTGTACGAGGATCAAAATGAGCCAATGATAATTCATTCCAGCTAATCTCTTTATTCAACTGCTTATTTTCTCCCCCTAATGTTGGGTAAACTGATTCATTAAAATGACAATCTTCAAATCGTGCAGTAAATAAATCTCCTGTAGATGGTTCTAAATATTTTATAATTGAAGGAGATTTATACCCAACATAAATTCCCATTCTTCTTTGAGGACCCATTTTAGTACGTTGTGGAGGTGCTATAGGCACATATACTGCACATCCAAAGGTCCGTATATGAGAAATATTAGGTTCTTCACCAAAAACCATTTGTAAGGGGGAAAATTTTAAATAACTAGTTGGCCTGATGCGAATTAACATTGCTGCATGCAAAATGGCATGGCCCCAAGCAGAAATTGGTAAATTAGATTTCAAAAGTAAAGGTCTTGCAATAAATTGCAATCGTTTTACCAATGATTCTGCAAGTCCATTTTGCGTATGAACATGTGCTACAGGATGTTCAACATCAATTCCAAGGGACATACAATATTCATTAAAAGTCTGTGAAGTAAATTCACCAGCATTATCAAGACATATTTTCTTGATAGGATAATCCGGGTAATGTGCTCTTAATCTTGTCAATTGAGCAAGTAATCTCGCAAACGCCAGGTTTCGAGAAGATAATAAGCACACATGCGACCATTTAGTTGATGCATCAATTAAAACCATATAATACCTAAATGGTCCGCATGGTGGGTGTATTGGCCCACAAATATCTCCCTGTATCCGTTCTAGAAATGTGAGAGACTCACTTTCTACTTTGGTTGGTGATGGCCGAATAATTAATTTTCCCTTGGAACATGCATCACATGAGAAATCATGGGATTTTGGTATTTGTTTCTGTTTCAAGTTATGTCCACATGAATTCTCTATTATACGTCGCATCATAATTGACCCGGGATGGCCTAACCGGTCATGCCAAACAATAAATATGTCTTTATCAACATGCTTCTGGTTTTCCATAACATTTATTTCAATTGTACTAATACTTGAATAGTACAAACCAGAAGATAACATAGGTAATTTCTCCAGAACATATTTTTCACCATATCTAACAGTAACAATTTGTAGATATTCTTTATTGTCCTCATTTATAGTCTCAATATGATATCCATTTCGACGGATATCTTTAAAACTCAACAAATTTCTATGAGACTTAGAGGAATACAAAGCATCATTAATAACAAATTTCGTACCATTGGATAATATTATTATTGCTCTTCCAGAGCCTTCAATCAATCTTGTATTACCCACTATGGTATTGATGCTTGTACTACAATTTGTTAGATGTGAAAAATATTTCTTATCTTTAAGAATTGTATGTGTCGTTGCACTATCAATGAGACATATATCTTCATTCTTGTGTGCAATATTTGAAATGTCCATGAGCTTCATTAAAAGAAAAGAAATGCATCAAAACATATTCAATATAGAAGATGCATTAAAAACATATTTATTATACATAATTGGCAACAAGTCAGAACGAAACAAAATAATTATTACAATTTTTTTGCAAAACTTATTTAATCATAAAAATCTTCCACCTCCAAGTGAGACATAACATCATCATTTGGCTCATTGACATCATTATCTTTATGAGCCTTATCATCACATTCAATTCATTTCATTGTGGGCCCAATTCATATCTAATTTCCTTCTTTTGCGTACAGACTCTTTGTTTTATTTTCTTCTTTTCCGCCTGTGTGTCTCAGCCTTGGCTTATGGGTCAAATTCTATTAATCCATTGAATGAATTGGGCCACCAATTGATTCAAATTCATTCAATTAATTAATAGGCTAGAGTTCAATGTTTCTTTCTTCTTTCTTTTCTATTCCCGTAGATCTAGATTGTTTTATCAATTAAAATAGTGGGGCCCAATTTAAATTATTATCACCATCTCCACTTCATCATCTATTCATCTTCGTCTTTATCATAATTTGTTTTTGCTCTTTGGGTTCATGCTGCCGACAGTGAAAGGGTGAGATATATATATATATATATATATATATATATATATATATATATATAAAAGAAAAGAAAATCTGTCGAGGTAAGAAGGTGAGTAAATTAGTGGGCATCATTTATTTATTTTATTTTATATTTATTTTTCATGGCGGAACACTAGTATTTATTAGTGAGCTCCATTTATTTATTTTATTTTACATTTATTTATTCTTCATGGAGGCACACTAGTATTTATTAGTGAGCTCCATTTATTTATTTTATTTTACATTTATTTATTCTTCATGGAGGCACACTAGTATCTATTAGTGGGCTCTATTTATTTATTTTATTATGCTTTATTTATTCATGGTAGCAACACTATAGTGGGCTCCATTTATTTATTTACTGCTTTACTTATTTCTCATGGTTGCAACACTATATTAGTGGGCTCCATTTATTTATTTATTTATTTATTTACTGCTTTACTTATTTCTCATGGTTGCAACACTATAGTGGGCTCCATTTATTTAATTTAATTCTTTATTGCTTTATTTTTTTTTTCTCATGGTAGCGACACTAGTACTGTGGGCTCCATTTGTTTATTTACTGCTTTCTATATTATATATATATATTTGCATTTACATATGCATCCTCTTTCTTACTTTTGGATGAAATAGGTCTCGCTGTGAGTTTACTACCATTCCTATTTCATCTTCTTTTTATTTATTTAGCATATTTATTTCCAGTCATTTATTTATTTACTGCTTTATATCCCCCTTCCTTTTTATTTTTATTTATGTATTTACAATTTATATATTCCCCTTCTCTTTTATTATTCATGGCAACTACACTATTAGTGGGTTCCATCTATTTATTTTATTATGCGTTTATTTTATTTATCTTGAAGATAAACTGTTAAAAGGCCATATGTATCATGAGATCAAAATGCCATGGAGATATGAGGCACAAATTGGCCTAAGTGATATGAGGCATAAATTGGCTTAAGACCATGAGATAAATTAGCTAAAAGCTAAGAGGCAAGTTAGCCTGATGCCAAGAGACAAGTTGGCTTGAAGCCAATAGACAAATTATGAAATAAGGCTTGATCCATAAATTTTGTATGCCATCAATTGTATAAAGGCCTCAATATTGTATATTTGGCATTTAATACTCCCTTAAATTATGTAACAAGGGATTGCATGATCATGATTGATATTATAAATAAATATATCCAATTTGCTATTGCAGTAGCAATATTGTGATAAAGTCAAGAAATATTGTGGATTAATTTCTTGTCATGATCAAATAGATCATTGAGTTATGGATCAAGAATTTTATCCAACTTCATTTCCAGAAGTGAATGAAGTAATAAATAAATTGTGATTATGGTTGTTTTACTATTATTTTGTGTTTAGATAATTATAACATTTTTTTTGTGAATACGAGAGAGGAATATTCATAAACAAAATAATTAAACAAAAGACAATATTATTTCAACAAAGTTTAATAGCAAGTGGCTCAACTTCATTACAAACTTTAATCATCTCATTCTGAAGATATTTAATGTCTTCTTCTTTTGCTTCTCTTGAGATGGGATCCAGATGAGGCAAAGCTCTTCGTAATATCGAGATTTGCGTCATAAGTTTCTTGAGCTTCTTGTGTGGCCACTCAGTTAACCCTCCTTTTTGATAGATTTTTTGTATGGTGTGAGTAGACATATTTAATTGTTTACTCGCTTCATCAAGGGTTAAGTGAAAATAATTTCTTAAATCATGGAGCGTTGTTTTCTTTATTCTTTCTCGTTGCTCCATAGATAACCTATATAATTCACCCTGGTTAAGGGATGAAGTATCATAGGGTATACTTACTGCAGGTTGTTTTCCTTTGCCTAATGAGTGTTCAATATTGGTTTGAAATGAACTTCCATGGAGGTCATTTGGATTTATAGCCCATTCCGAACCAACACAGAGAACCTCATGATAGGCTAATACAGGATCACGCATCAAGATATATCCTGATGCTTGTAAATCTATACAATACTGTGTCAGAAATTGTTTGATTTCTTCAAAATTTTTATTTGTGAAATCAAACATTGGAAGCCTGTCAGTATTATAAGATTTATCCTGTACTTTTTCAAATAAAACAGCATGGGTAATCATACCTGTTCTTCTTCCGTGAACTTCAAGTTTATGGTACTGGAGTTCGTTGGTATGTATGATCTCTCGTAAAACATGACAACAACTACATTCCAATAAGCTAGTTGTTGCTAATTGACTTGTAGTTGATGGCTGGCTAGTGGTTGTTGGTTGGCTAATTGTTATTGGCTGGCTAATGGTTGTCGGTTGGCTGATTGTTGCTAGCTGGATCGTGGTTGATGGCTGACTGGTGGTTGTTTGCTGGCTTATGAATGCTGGCTCATTGATTGTTGTGACTATTGGTTGAATTTGACTGGTAGACTCCATTAGTTCAGCCATAGTTCTACACCTTTTAACAGGCCTCCTTGATGAACCTGCTTCAGTTGTACCTTCATTCCTTCTAAATTGAGGAAGAACATTTGTTCTTGGGGGAGAAGTAGGTATATTTGAAGCAGAAGGAGGAATAGTAGAAGGAGGAATAAACATCTCAAAAGGATTAGGAGATAATAAAGAGGTAAATGACAGGTTTGTCTGATCATCATACAACAAAGCATCAAGTAATGCTGTGTCAGATGTATCAGAAACTGGGATAAAATTACTTGGACCTGCCATTGCAATAATATACGCGATTAGAAGAAAAATGATAAGTTAGTATATGGTAGTGAATGTTATCAGATGCTTGAATGTTTGTGAGGCATGTTCGTTTGCCTTCTTCTATTTATAACCGAATTAAATCCTATTGAATCTCTGCAGATATGCGCAGTCCTGTTGAATCTTTACAGATCTGCACCCTGTCAAGCACGAGCTTAGACACTTTTTGACTATATATGCATACGACAATTCCACAGTGATACATGTTGCGCCTGTGATTCCACAGTAATGCATCTGTGATTCCACAGTATTTTGATAATTTCAATGATTTTGTATTTATTTGATTGTTGTATCTGGAAAATTGAAATTTTGTTACCAGAAGTAACAGAATAATGCATTGATAATGCATTTGTGGAATTTTAATGATATCTGTAGAAATAGATATCATATATGGAATATTGTATGAAATTACATGAATTAATTTCTACAGACTCATACTTGAGGGGGAGATTGATATATATCAAGTGTGAGTGTTTTTGTGTTAATTTTCTGTGAATGTTTGTGTGTTGATTCCCCCAAGATTGATATTGGATTTGATGATAAATTATATGGAATGTTGGCATGACTTGTTTGATCATCCGAGTCATATTATGTGCTGCTTGTTCTCAAATAGATATGATTATGAAAATATTATTGGAAACGGATCTCTGGAAATATATTAAATTGAAAGAGTACATATGTAATTATTGATCTGCAAAGTTTGCAGTGATGATTGTAACCAGATGTTTGCAATATATTATGCGCGCAATTTCCAGATTGAATGATCCATAAATCATGTATTAAAGTATCTATGAATGGATAGATCAATGATTATGAGAACATTGTTCATACGTGTATATTTGCAGCTTATAATCCAACAAAATTCTCCCCGTAAAATTTGGCTTTTGGTCAGGAGCCAGAATAATTCCATCTTAAAATGTTTTAAATGTGCAATGATTATTAATCTACTTCAATGCACATAGATGGATATACAAAGAAAATTGATGATTTGATGAGGGGGAGAAAAAATAAGCAGATTGGGTAAAGATTTACTAGAATGTATTATCATTGGCTCATATTGATCATCGTACAAGGAATTGTGCACTAAAAGTTCAAAATGATAATTCAATTTCAGAGTTTAGTTAATCGAATGCTAGAAGCATTTACTGACCTAAAGAAAGTGACAAAGTCACATATCCCAACTGCAAATGCTCCTATATGAATTGTTATAAAGCACTCCTGAAGCGTTGCAGGTCCATCGGTTTTAAAAGATAAAAAATCCTCAAAAGAGAAAAGGAGTAATAAAATATAAATGATCAAGTTGAGGATAAGTAAGAAAAGCTCCAGAAGAGCCATCTCCTGAAGAGATGTTATCTCCAGAAGAGATATTACAAGAAGAGTGTATTGTGGTCTAAAAAGAGACCCAGGTACCTAATATATGTGAATATAATGAGATCTCAATAAATTATGAATGAAATCCGATGGGACCGAAAAATAAAGTCGACATTGATGATATTTATGTTTATAAGATAGCATATGCTGTAATGATGATAATGAGGATCATGAGTCGTACTATATTAGTGTGTGCCAGAAGCACATGTTCCTGAAGAACATAAGGCGCTAGAATAAGTCCCTGAAGGACTCAAGATGCTAGGAGCATCAAATTCTCGAGAATAATTAATTAAGTGAATTCATATGTAGCATAAAGCATTTATCGTGCATGTGATATTATTATCTGAATAAATATGCACATGTATATTTATGATTTTACTTGAAAGATTTAGATCTTGCAGGTATACAATGAATACTTGATGATAGAAAGACAATGAAGCAATGTGGTCATCAGGGGGAGCAAGTTGGATGTAATCAAGAGGGGGAGACGATACACGCTGTACTCTTTTTCCCTTATCTAGGTTTTGTCCCACTGGGTTTTCCTAGAAAGGTTTTTAATGAGGCAAAACTCAACAGTGTATCAATGAATGTTGTACTCTTTTCTTTGGCTAGGTTTTTATCCCACTGGGTTTTTCCTAGTTAAAGTTTTTAACGAGGCACATTTATAAATGGACATCCAAGGTGTTATAAAACTGATGAAAATAAGAGAAGAGATTATAGAGAGAGAAATTCTCATTTCACTATACTAGTGTCACCACCATGAAAAATAAATAAAACAGTAAATAATAAAATAAATGGTGCCCACTATACTTGTGTAGCTACTATGAAAAATAAATAAAGTAGTAAAAAATTGAAAAAAATAAATGGGGCCCACAAAGTGTCACCACCATAAAAGATAAATAAACGCTAAATAAAATAAATAAATAGAGCCCACTAATAGATACTAGTGTGCCTCCATGAAGAATAAATAAATGTATAGTAAAATAAATAAATGGAGCCCACTAATAAATAGTGTTGCCGCCATAAAAGATAAATAAATGCTTAATAAAATAAATAAATAGAACCCATTAGTAAATATACTAATGTGCCGTCATAAAAGATAAATAAATGTTAGTAATAAAATTAAATGTTAGTGACATAAAAATAAATGCGTAAAAATAAATGTTAGTAAAGTTAGTAACAATAATAAAATATCAAATAAAAACAATTAAAAGAAAGATTAAATCTAAACTTCCAACCTGGAGTCAAATTAATAATAATAACAATAAGATGTAAATAGGATTGATGAAAAATTCACTTACCTTTAATGTAAGAAGGTTGTCGGCAGTTTTTTTTTTTAATATTAAAATATATTATATAATATTTTATATTATATACATAGTCCATTATTATGGAGAATGCTCCCACCTGCTCCATTATGCTGCATGATTCTTGTTTTTCAACTTTTTCTTTCTCATGAAAATGAAGGGCACCGAAAACACACACATATTATTATTATTATATATTATATTTAATATTACTTAAAGGCTCCACCTAGCTACTTCATCTGCATAATCATTCTGTTCCTTCACGTGAACTCTCATCCTTTTTCATTCTCTCTTTTTCATTTCACTTTTTCTTCTTTCTCCCTCTCTCTCATTGTCGGCAGCCTCCTCCTCTTTTTTTTTTTTTTATCCTTCGTTTTTCATTCTTTTCTTTTCCTTTGGTTCATTGAACGGCGACGACATAGAATAAAACAAGGCTAGAAGGAGAAGAGGATAAGAGGGTGGTGTTGGTGGGTGTGAGGAGAGAAGAGTGGAGGTGAGGAACAATGGTGAATCTGGACGGAGGTAGAGAGTGAAATCGAAGGAAGGTGAAGTGGGGACTAATAGATCTGATTAGGTCAGTGAAGGTGAAAAACGAAGGGAGGCAGAGGCACGGAAGCTTGACGGAAGGAAGATTCAACAGTGGGCTTGATTGTGTGACTGGAAGAAAACAATCATGAGAAAGAATGGTGAGATCAGTTAAAGCTATTAGCCAAAGGAGAAAGCATCGTGCTGATAACGTGTTATAAAACTGAAGGAATTCTAGAGAGAAGTCAGAGGAAATTCTAGAGAGATGAAATGGATTCTCATTCAAGTGTATTGAATAGTTACAGGAGACCTCTATTTATAGAAGGATGCAAATAGTAGATTACTATGCATATATACCATGTCATCCTGTATTTGGAGATTATAGGTCAATAGACATCCACATAATAAGAATATCCATAACAATTGCAAATAAAATGTGGTGTATTAAAAAGAAGAAGAGAGATCAGATGGACCAAGCAATGCCAATTTCATCAGCCCACAACCCATATCCAACAAGCAATTGATTTTGGCCCACTTAACAAACAAAACTGGTCACGTGTGAGACTAAGAAGTTTCAGTAGCAAAACACCTCCTTCCCTCCGGCTCCAACCCGACAGAACCAAAGGAAAGAACTGGAAGCCCAAACATATATCATCCAATATCTACTCTATTCAATCTGCCAAGACCGAAAACCAGAAAGCAAAATTTCAGCAGCGAAAACACCCATATATATTAACAGCTGCATCATTTCCCTCGGCCCACAGAACCATCTTCAGCCCATCCGAAATGCAAGTCCATTTCCCTTATTCTGTAAAGAGATTTCTTCCCTGAGCACCTACACCTCTGCAACATGTCAATTTCCATATCCCACTTTCGGCCCTCTACTGTACACGCAAGGTCGTTGACCTTTTCTCTCAAGCACGAAAACACAGAAGGATCAATGATGGACCATGTCTCTCGAGCCTTGTGTCTTTTAACCCATGGATCATGCTCCTGGACCGTTGAGCTTTGTCCGAACTCTAAGTCTCTATTTAAATGTTCCATTGTCCCAGCTTCATCCATTTCTTTCGGCATTCACCCAGAGAAGAAAAGAGAGGCTCACGAGGAAGAGAGAGACCGAGAAAGAGGGAAGAGAGTGAGAGTAAAAGTGAGGTTGAGAGTGGAGACCGATAGCTAGAGAGAGAGAGAAAAACTGAAATTGATTTGCTCTCTGTTTTGGCGTCGGAGAAACAGAGAAGAAACCAGCGAGCTAGCTCCGCCATTCAACTTGGTTCAGCGAGGGTAAGTTTGTAAACTCTCCTTCCCTCTAGTTCTATAAGTCTTCCGTCAAGTGTAAGCTTTAAAAATGAAACCAAAACTTGCTAAAAAGCTGAAACTGAAAACTAAGTGGTAGGAGTTAAAACACATAGAATCTTTGGAGTGGAACTGAAACTGAACCTAAAACGCTGCTGAATATTTATCTTGCAGTCATTAAGTTTTTCCTTGAATGAAAATATATATATAGGTGTAAATGCTGGAGTTTCTGTTGTCATGCGTGAACAAGTGAACAAATAAAAGAGTGTATGCATGAGTTTATATATATATATCCTTCACTGTGTGTCGAAAACATATCTGGATTATGCCTGTGTAAACCCATCGTGGCCTATGAAAGGAATGGGGAATAAGCCAAGTTAATATATATGTGTATCTATGTGTTTCAACGTTGAGGGAAAAGAAAAAGAAAGAGAAAAAAAAAAAAAGAAAGGAAGGAAGAGAAAACTATATATATACATATGTACAAACGCTGGAAAAGAACAAGAGTGAAACCATAAAGAAAAATGATGAAGTGTGTGTCTGAAATATGCATATGTATGTATATATGGCTGCAAAAAGTAAAGAAGTCGTGAGTCTATGAGTTGCATAATAGAAAGAGCTGAAAGAAAAAGAAAGAAATAGGTTATATATATGTATGATCTTCACTGTGTGTATGACGTGAGTGAGAAAGAGAAAGGCCTTTGGAAACATAAATATATATATGTGATACGTGGTTGCTGTTTTCAGTGAAGGGAGGAGAAGTTATTTTATTATCTATATGTTTATGTGTTGTATACGTGGGTGTGTATATGAAAATATGGATGCAAGTTATATATATTCATCACGCGCAAAATGTTGCTGTGGGTTTGTGCCAGTATGTATGTGTGTGTGGGTGTGTGTGTATATATACACTAAAGAATATTTTGAAGTGTTATTTTATCCAAAATAAATAGTATTTACAAAATTTATGATTTTTGGGAATTAAAATTGCAAAATGCATTTTTATATATGCTTAAGTCAAAAATTCACATGAAGTATAAATTATATAGTAATAGTATTGACCAAAGTTTTAAAAGAAACCATGAGAAATTAATGAATTTAATTATCTTTTGTAGGAATATTGGCATTTATTAACTTTAATTGTTTGTTAATCAATAAATAAAGGGGAACAGATAAATAAATAAATAAATAAATTGTTGATAAGTAATGTTAATTATAGAGAGTTAATGATAATTAGTAAAATAATAATATCAGAATAATTAGATGGAAATTAGTGTTATTGTTAGGAAAATTTAGAATAATTATAATAATAACAGATAATGTTATTATTATTGGAAAGAAGTTATTAACAGATACTAAATTGGTTGTGATAGATTGAATTTTTGGCATATGGATTAGGAGCAGAGTAGTATTAATTAGCTTTAACGAGAAATAACCACTTTCCACTTATTATGATATCGATATGCTACTATTGAGTATTTTTCTGACTGGTTATGAATGTTTTAAATAAATTTTGCTATGTGGATTTTATAAGCTAAAATTTTATGCATTGAAAGATCATGACAATCATGGGGAAAGGGAAGGATTGGGAGGAATTGTGATATTTATTTTCTACCACGTGGTGAGGACTCTATTGATGCACATTGGTTGGCTTTTTATTGTCCCACCGGTTTATTGGGACTAGCCCACAATTCATAGGGCTTACGACACCTCACTAGATTAAAGTGGGGAAAAGACCCATGGTCTAGGGCAGGTGCTCTGAAGATTTTGGTCGGTCCTTATCACTTGACCAGTGAGCTTTTGGAGTAACCAGTAACATTGATGTAACTTAGCTCATGGGTCTAGTCGGAGGGAAATAAGGCGGTTCGGCTGGTGTAAAGGGAGGTATTGGGTATTGTATATATTACATCCGATCATGATACCAAAGCATAATGTGATATTTTATAATGGGGATGTTGATGAATTGTTTATTTGAGTTGAACTGTTTTAATCCACTTGACACCTTGTGAGCACTTATCGATATTCGTAATGAACTAGACTGATGGTTACAAAATTTTTCCCAGGTGATAGCTCACGTCCAAGTCCATCAGGGAAGGCCTCAGAAGCTTAGACTACTCCATTAAAAGTAATACTTCTGTCTCTTTTGGTTTTGCTAGGTAATTGTATATTGCCACGTTAGGACTCATTATGCATACTCTGATAAAATTTTAAATTTTTCGTAAATTTTGAAGCACTACTAAGTTAATTACCTATATAATATTATGTTAATTTAGTTAAATAATTGGTGGTTGTTTCACCACATGCACCCTGATTGCTTCAGGCTATACAGGGGCTTATTTAAATTAATTGAGCATTGTTATCGAGAACTTATAGTTGATGCTTCTGAAATCTTAAGTCTTTCAGGGACTTGTGCTTCTGGCATCTGGGTTCTTTAAGGACTTATGATTTTGACACATTTTCATTTTTCTTTCAAATAAAGACTCATTGTATCCAACATGTTTCATATCTTCAGTTGTAAGGACTATAGGTCCAAAAACTTTTCATTTTTGACAACTATTTTAATTTTATTAATGACATCTTTCTATAGAAACCAATCCTTTGTTTGTTGGCACTCGCTAAAAGATTTTGGTTTATGATCCTCATTATCATTCATTAAATCATATGTTATATTATAAGCAAAGATGTTGTCAACGTTGACTTCATTTTGGTTTCAATGGATTCCATTTATAATATAATTTATTCAGATATCATTATTTTCTCGCATTTCAGATCCATTAGTCTCTTCTAGGATTACGACATTCTCTTATGGAAATAGCTCTTTAAGAGTTAATAACTTTTTAGGAGATGACTCTTATAGAATTAATAACTCTTCAAGAGATTACTCTTCTGGAGCTAATAACTCTCCAGGAGATGCCTCTTCTTCTTCTTCTTCTTCTTCTTCTTGTCCTTTACTTGATTCTTTATATTCTTAGCTCTTTTTCTATTTTGAGGAATTTTATCTTTAGAATTGATGGGTCTTCCAAACTTTAGGTGTGTTTTAGATTCATTGGCAATAAATTATCCTTTTGGGACATCAATTTTAATAGGAGCAACTGGAACATGTGACTTTGTCACTTTATTTGGGTCAATAAATGTTTCTAACATTTGATTAGCTAAATTCTACAAATAAAATATCTTTTAAACTTCCTATTCACATTGTTTTGTTTGAAGATTGAAATGAGCCAATGATAATTCATTCAAGCTAATTTTTTTACCCAACTGCTTATTTTCTCCCCTAATGTTAGGAAAAGTGATTCATCAAAATGACAATCAACAAAACGTACAATAAATAAATCTTCAGTAGATGATTCTAAATGTTTTTTATTCGAAGAAGATTCATACCAAACATATATTTCCATCCTTCTCTGAGGAACCATTTTGGTGTGCTGTGGTAGTGCTACACGCACATCTACCACACACCCAAAAATTCTTGGATGCAAAATTTAAGTCCTAGACCAAAAAATATTTGCAAGGGGGAACCTTAAAATAATTTGTTGGCCTAATATGTATTAACATTGCTCCATGCATCACATGCAGAATTTGGAAGATTAAATCTTATAAGTAAAGTCTTACAATTAATTGCAACAAATTAACCAAAGATTATGCAAGTTCATTTTGTGTATAAACATGATCTACATTATGTTCAACATCAATTCCAAGAGACATACAATATTTATTAAAATCTTGCAAAGTAAAGTCATTAGTTATTGTGCTATTAATCTAATCAATTGAGAGAAATCTAGCAAACTCCATGATGCGAGATGATAATAAGCAAACATGTGATCATTTAATTGATGCATCATTTGAAATCATATAGTACCTAAATGGAAACATGAGAGACTCACTTTCTATTTTGCTTAGTGAGAGCCAAATAATTAACTTTAATATGCAACACATGAGAAAACATGAGATTGTAGCATTTGTTTACACTTCAAGGTAAGGCCACATGAA
Source organism: Acacia confusa (assembly GCA_037074495.1). Taxonomy (NCBI): domain Eukaryota; kingdom Viridiplantae; phylum Streptophyta; class Magnoliopsida; order Fabales; family Fabaceae; genus Acacia; species Acacia confusa. The sequence continues at coordinate 34,904,745 of CM073502.1, read as the reverse complement.
TTTTCAATTATTTTTTGCATTATAATTGAACCGAGGTGCCTAACCAGTCAAGCCAAACATTAAATTCATTCATAAACTTTTGGTTTACATTGGCAAACTGTAGGTTTGTATTGGCAAACTTTTGGTTTGCATTATTATTTGTAAACTTCTTGTGTACAATAGTATCAGTTTCTTTAGGAAATAATATATTAGCTCTTCCAGAGCTTTCTATCATATTTATATTTTTGGATATAGTCTAACATTGGCTTCTTGCATTATCAAAGAAGAAAATATTTAGTATTTCTTAGTTAGGTGTGGGTTTTTATACAATCAATGAGACATAAGTCTTTAGAATTGATGTCAATAAGATTAATACTTCTTTCAAAGAAACATGAAACTGAAGGAAAATATAAGTAAAAAGGAAAATACACATTACAATAGCAATTTTAAACACACTAAAGCATAGTAGTTACATAGACAAAGATAACTTATACTAAGAAATTAGAAACATAGAAATGAGCAGTGCCTATGTCACCATACTCAGAATTACCAACCTTATCAACATAATTTATTTAAATCTTTCCCCACTTCAGGTGGAAATTTGAACCACCATGATTATGATCACAACCACGTTTACGGCTATAGTCATGTCTATATCCACACCCATGACCACAATTAGATTCATTCGTTGCTATATTCACTTATGTGAATGGAGTCAAGCTAATTGGACAAGATTTATGATTTTTCAACAAAAGCTCATTGTTTTGTTTGCCCAAACAAAGGCAAAATATTAGTTTAACTTATTTCTTAAACTTCATTTATAGTATTATTGTTGTAGGAGAAAATTGGATGCATTCGTTCATAATGAAACTTTGTAAGGATTATCATCTTCTGGTAGTCATATATTTCTTTAAAAGAAAATTATAATTTGAATAATTTATGGTTCAATTTGTTAGATAAAAACTAAAATTATTTTTAAGTAAATATATTATTTATAATGTCAAATTTTAAATGTATAAATACTCATTTGTTAATTATTAATTAGAAAATTTAATAAGGATTTTTTTTAAAAAAAATAAATAATGGAAATAAAAATTTTACCGTTTTCTCCCATTAAATAAATCCTCCTCCCAAGATGATAAATCAAAATAAAAAATTTAGCCTCCTAGGAATTATACCTAGAAAAATAAAAATTTTCCTTTAATTGAAATAAAATTATTAAATTTTAAAAAAAAAGCATTTGGTGTTTGATGTTCTTTTGGTTAAACCACATGTGTATTTTTACACCTTTGAAAGCCACGTCATCGTCCAATCAGCAAAAAATATCAAATTTAATGGTTAAAGTCAAACTTAACAATCAAATGATATTTTTGCACCTAATTTGTAACCACGTAATTACTTTTGCATATAAAAAAAACATTTGGTGTTGGGTGCTCCTCGGGGGTAAAATACATGTGTATTTTTACATCTTAACCCAAGAATAAAAAGGTCTTTTTTGGTCATATATTCAGTTTTGAGATCTTCATGCAAATGATAGTGTAAAAAAATCGTGGATTAAATAAAATAAATAGTTCTTTATGGTAATGACAAGAGCCACAATTCCAAATTTTGTATGGTTTAACATCGTTTAAACTAATACAATAAAAGGAAATCCTTAAAATATGAGATATGAAAATGCAATATAATAATACAGATGATAATAACAAGAAATTCTTAAATACAAGAATTAATTCATGAACTAAAATGTTACAATAAAATTATAACAATATCCAATATAAGCCATGGAACCCGATGTGTACAACAATCGATAAAAATATCTCTTTAATTCCATATAGTGATTCAGATTATCCCAGATAAATCAAATAAAATACGATAAAGGAAGGTGGAGGAAATCATTAAAATAACTATAGAGAAGTATACCTCCATTAGAGCTTTCTATTCGTGATATAAAATAAAGGGAAAGATGAGGGAACAAAAAGGTAGAATGAGTAGAAAGCAATAAAGAGTAATTCTCATTCACTATTTAGTAAAATCATAAAATGTAAAATCATAATGTAGCAAAAGTGTAAAAAATCGTAAAAATATAAAAGCGTTTGAAAATTAGTAAAATCATTTTAATGAAAAAAATTGTAAAAACATAAAATCACAATGATAAAACGAGTTTTTAACTACCATGGTTGTATCAAATACGTAATATACGTCTTTTTTATTTATAGACACAACTCTCTCTAATATACAATTTATGTGATTCCATAATCATAAAAATTAATGGGTGAAAATAGGAAACTATGAAGAAAAAAGAAATAATGGGAGATATCGATATTCACAAATATTATATTTATAACAACTTTAAACTATTTTTATTTTTATTTTTTTCCAAACTAATTTTTCTCACTTATAAGCAAATATATAAATTAATGATACACAACAAATAATATGAATGACTATTTTATTTAACTTCTTTAATTTTTTTTAAAAAAACCAAAAAGTCAATTAAGCCTTATAGACTGAAAAGAGTATAACAATAAGTACAAGTGAAAACTAATTATTTAGTATTCATTTAGGATAATGGTGATAGGAGTGACTTTTTTTTTTTTTTTTCCAGATAGGCTTTTTCTAGAAAAGTATGATTGTATATGTGATTTGTGTTTTGGATATCAGTGATGAAATGACTTTTCTCCATATGAGCTTTTGTTTGGATGATTATTTGAGATGGAAAATAATTGAAAATGATATAAATTTTATTGAACACTATATATAATATTATATATATATATATATATATATATATATATATATATATTAGTTGTGTATATTGTAATAATTTAATATAAAAAATTAAATTTAAATTTGATATAAAAAATAAATTATTATTAAAAAAATTATAAAACTCTAAAGTACTTAATTAAATACTCCCTCTGGTCCTAATTATAAGACAATATTTAGGGGTTTGTTTTGGTCCTAATTATAGGACAACTTTTTAGTTTTTACCAACTTCTTCCTAAAATTCCCTTATTTTATTATCTCAAGTGTATTTAGTTTTTAGTAAGTATATATGTATATGGGTTGCAATACACACACATGCACACACATGTGTATGTCTATAAACATGTGTGTGTGTAGATACATGGTTGTGTGTGCGCGCATGATGGATCTATATGTATACATATATATACACATATATGTATATCTAGCAAGACCATTATTTCAATTAAAAAGCATGTGGAAAGGAAAATTGGTCGGAAAGATATGTGACAGAGTTGTTGATTAACTTTTACTTATTTCATTTTAAATGTATATAAGGACATTTTAGGAAAATGAGTAAAATTAACTAATTTAACTTCTCTCCTTAATTTTTCCAAAATCGGTTAAATATGTCTTATAATTAGGATCGGAGGGAGTATATGATAATGGATAAATTAGAATATATACAAATATATATTTAATAGTACATTATTTATTCGATCACATATCCATAACATTTTTTTCTAGAAGCTGAAAAAAGTCATACCGGAAGCGGAAAAAGTCACTAAGCCCATCACCCGCAGAAGTTTTCTTAAACGCCTCTTTTTCCTTCATTGGGCTTTTCTCACTGTCTGTTGGAATTTTTTTCCTCGCCGCACTAAAAGCTTGTTTGGTTTGAAGGGAGGGAGGGAGGGAGGAGATTTCTCTCATCTTTACTAAATAACGTATGAAAAATTTGTAATATTTCAAAAATACACTCTCAACAAAAAATAATATTTTTCTTATTAATGACAATTTAATCAATATTCTCTTGACCCTAAGGTTTAAGATGCTACTATCACTTGGTAGAACTTATTTTTATTTCGGCGTTACCAAACAAGCCTCAAGATTCGATCAAAAAAACAAGCCTCAAGAAAGAGCATTCTCAAAATAGGTTTGCTTTCCGCGGGAGACAACCAGGGGGAAACCTGAAAAGCTCTAGTGAACGCCTCCATGGGCACAAGCGATACGACGAATGGCGCGCAGCCAGAGTTGTCATCTGCTCTGGCGTACCTGGATCCTCACTATTGGTAACAAAGTTCGCTTTCTTATTAACTCTGATTTACGGATGAATTTAAAGTAACTTATGCTCCTTGTATTATTGTGCGTGCTTTTAGGGACGAGAGATTTTCCAAGGAGGAGCAGTATGAATGGCTCAAGGATTATTCCCACTTTCGACACATCGTTCAAGCCCACGTTACTTCCCATTCCTCTGTAATTCCTTTTCTCTTATGAGTTATTCCTTTTGCGCTGCTCCTTGCTTAATCGTTTGTGTTAAATTTAGTTATCTGAGGTTGGATGTTTCTGGTATTTGACGCAATACTTTTACCACAATTATAAAAATTAAGAACACGCTAAACAAATGAGAAACTAGATAATAACTTAAGAGAGCAGGAGTACATATGACTGTGAAAAAAAAAAAGGAGTACATATGACTAAACATAAAGCTTCTTTTTTACTCAATAAATAAACAAAGCATGGAATGGATCCTCTGGCCTACTTTCTCATTATCTCTCCTCCTCCAATCTAATCTAGGTCGTTGGGAAAGTGATAGAAAAGTTAAAGTAATAGTGTATTGATTGGATGGATATGATTTAGAGATTATGAGGGACAATGAGAAAAGGATAATGAGAAAAACTCAACCCACACAAAGCACCTGTCTTGGGAAAGGAAACTTTTCGGCAGAGTTCAAACTATCCTTTCCATGAAAATTGGATCTTTAATGAGATCTAGTTGGATTAATTTGTCGTAAAAAAGGACATGATAGAATAAAATAGTTAAAAGGATGGAAATGCAAGAGCTGTAGCATACAATAAATCATAATTTATATACTTTTTGTCTGCTAGAAGCTTTTGGTCTGTTTCTCTGATTTGTTTTCCGTCATTATCAACATATGATAAATTTTCGATATACTTTCTGGTTTTAACAGAAACCATTCCTCTATTCTGAAGATACCGAATTTAATATACTACAAAAGAAACAAGGAGAGGAAGTTATAAATGACTATTTATCAGTGGAATTTCCGCTTAACACATTAAAACCAATCATCTCACTCGTCTCATCGACTTTAGTTCATCTAGATATTACTGCCGTAAAGCAAAGTGCCATGGGGGTGGGGGGAGTTCAGGTATTCTTCAAAATCTTAACAGAGATGATTATTCAGATCAGATACATGAGGTAAATGTGAAACCATAAAATGAAGGAGAGAAAGAAATTAGACAGTTAATCAATGTGAACTATGGGAAGAATACTTTGTCCCCTCTGTTTGTTGCTCAATAGTTGGCTTTTATTAAATTTATAAATGAGCCCAATCCCATTATTTGGGAATAATATTGCTTGTCCCCTTTTCCACTTTTGATGGAATATGGAAATCATGCAGGTTTTGGAGCTTGGATGTGGAAATTCACAAATGTGTGAAGAGTTGTACAAGGATGGGGTAACCAACATAACATGCATAGACCTGTCATCTGTTGTGGTGGAGAAGATGCAAAAACGGTTATTTAACCGGGGATTGAAAGGTTGGTTTGCTATTGGGCCAGAGTACTTCCTGGAATCCTACATGCATATGGGCTTCTATCAGAAGCCTTTCTTTTGCTTGGGAATTGAGATGCTGACGGATTAATTACTTTCAGGCTATAATATCTCAAGGCCTATGAGAAGAGAATGAAGACAAAAGTGAGTACAAGGGGCTGGCTAGAGGGAAGAAAATGAGTTGGGTTTAGACAGTGGCCCTTGGGATTTGAGTGCAGTGAGCTGGATGTGTGTGTGTGTGTGTGTTGGAGAGAAGAAAGAGAGTTGGTTGTTGTGAGTGGAACTTGGGCTGTGAGTGTGCTGAGCTGGATGAGTGTGCCTGAGAGAGAGAGAAAGTCTCTGTGTGTGTGATTGGAGAGGTCTATTAAATGGGTATGGAGGCATGTGAGGAGGGAGGGCAGATATTGACTCTTTGAGGTGGGTGTCTGGTCTCTTGAATACCAGGTTTGGGGTGGGAAAGGTCATTTTCAGTATTTTTATATTTCTGTTTTTAGTGTGTTTCTACTATTTTTAAGTTTTGTCTGTGAGAGGGTTCTTTTCTTTCATTTTTAGTGTCTTTTATCTATTGTATGTGCTTTGAACTACCGTAATTACTCCTTCTTTATGAGACTATTTTCATATTTAATATAATACCAGTGTTGGATTCCCATCAGATACATATCTAAATTATCCCAGTAATTTTACTTCATGCTTATCAATTTTTTCTTGGATGAATTTTCTACCTAACAAGAGCTATGACAAGTGGGTAACTGACCTTGGTACAAGGTCTTTAGTTGGCTTTTGGTACTTTGTCACTCCTGGACAGACTATTATTCTTGAAAGATAATATCAATCTTTTTGGCAAAGGCCTAAGTGAGGCATATTTGATTGTTTTGTCTATCTCCTGACTAAGTGTAATTTAATGGAGTTGAATTATTGATTTACTTCTAAGATTGTGTTGATCACATAAATCTGAAATGTGTTGTTGCGTTAGATGGCATGGTCAAAGAGAGAAGCTGAGAGAATGTCAAGGGCATTTCATATGGAATAGTAATGTGAATAAGAAAGTTAGTTATTAGTTAGTTAAATCTATTAGGCACTAGCTGTTAGGAAATACCGTTAATCCGTTATAGTTAGAAGTGGTGATTAAAAGGGGTTTAAACCTAAATATACTCTTAGTCACCTATTGTGTTCAGATCATTGTTGTGATGCCTAATGAGAATACGCACTATTCAGTCTCTCTCTCTCTCTCTCTCTACTTTCTGTTCTTAATTCTTCTCTGTTTCTCTCAATCTTCTGTTCTTCTCTCTTTCTCTCCTTCTCTCATTTCTATTCTTCTTCCAATACTATAACAGTATTTGTTATGAAAAATAAGTCCATGAAATCTGGGAGTAGATGCTGTTCTTGAATATCTTAAGCATGGAATGCGAGCCGGTGACTTGCTGTGTCCAAGTCTTGTTCTGATTTAGTCTTCAAGTTGGTGTTATTGGCAACAAACTGAAATTTGATCTTTAAGTTGAAGGGGAGTGTTGAAAGGCCTGTCAAGTATTGTAAGATTACTTCTTGCAAAGTAAGAAGTGTGAAAAGGATTATCTGTGTGTTTGATTCTATTTAGCTCTTGGGATTATAGTCTAGTTTTTTTATCCTGAAGATAGAATTCAGATCCTTTGTAGTTTTATGTCTTGTATAATGTTTGGTTGAATGGAGGGAGGGAAGGAGAGGGAAAATTCATTGAAATTTTTCATCCTTCCTCCATTTTGTTTTAACCAGATAAGGTGAGCACCTCCCCCTTATTGTTTTGAACGAAATGAGGGGAAGAGATCTTCCCAATAACCAAACCGACAGAAGTGTATCTTCTAGTTCTCTGTTTTTAGAGTATTATAATTATAAATGAAGGAAAGATGGATTGGGCTAGGATGTATTTTCCTTCAAGCCCTAAATTCTGCCAACCAAAAATTTCAACAACATCAAATATCTTATTTTCTTTGCTTATTTGTTATTGGGGATCAACACAACAACTATTGGAATTTAGTTCATTCTATCTTAAATTTGAGCATGTTTTATACTTTTATTGTTGTCATCTCTTTGATTAGACATAAAAGTGCTGCAAGCTGACATGCTGGAGCTGCCGTTTGGTGATGAATGTTTTGATGTAGTTATTGAGAAAGGAACTATGGTAAAACTAATTAAGTCAAATTATTTTTCCTTTGGCCTTCAATAGAATTCTGATTTGATATTCTAGCTTGATAAATAAAATTTCTTTATAATTGAATCTCTGCTTCAATAGTCAATGTGCACATGTTATCTTTTTTGAAGGATGTATTGTTCGTGGACAGTGGTGACCCATGGAATCCGAAGCCTGAAACTATATCAAAGGTTATGGCCATGCTGAAAGGCGTTCACAGGGTATTGAAATCAGACGGCATATTTATCTCGATAAGTTTTGGCCAGGTTTCAACTTTGAATTGCTATGCCTTGTGTCTTTTTAAGCAAGTTTCTCTGTGATTCTGATCTAACTTAAATGCTTGGCAGCCACATTTTAGGCGTCCTATATTCAATGCTCCAGATTTTAGCTGGTCTGTTGAGTGGATCACCTTTGGTGAAACTTTTCATTATTTTGTCTACGTGTTGAAAAAGGTTAGTCTCTATAAGCTCCATGACTTATTTTTGCAATCCCAAATTACATATCACTTCATTATTCTCATGACAAATTACGTAGAGTTCACGAATTCCATAACGCATGAAGTAGTTATTGGAATGTGAGTCTATGGTTTACCCGTTTAATTTGATTTTATTTTGGTTCTGGTTTAACTTTAAAGTATGTGCATTGGGATTGCTTTTGGACGAATTGACTCTGTTTTTAATCCTTTTGTTAATGGTATTTTGAAAAAACACATTCTCATCATGTATCATGAGATACAATCAAATCGTTATGTAAAATGTTTCACAGGGGCTTTTGTCTCGTTATGATTTATATTCTTGCACTCAATAGTCTTTATATCTAACCTTTGAAAGCTTAAAATGTTTTTTAGGGACGGAGATCATCATATGAGGATGTACCTGTCAAGATGTTTGAAACGCCATCTTTTAATCTATTTCATGAAGAGTTAGAAGGTGAAGATTATGTTTTCCGAATCGATGTTGATGAGTTGAACTGTTGAACTGTAGGGTCAGAATATATGTTATCAAATTTCATTCTTCGTGCTGCAGTTTTATTTAATTTATTTTAAATGAAGGAATGGAGTTTTTCTCCTGGGACAAAGCTTGTATTTGAAATTTTCCAAATAATCTATATATTGATTAGAACTAAAACAGTTTCGGTGTGTTGTAAGTGAACAGCTATCTTATGTTTCTATATTTTATTATAATCATTATCTCTCACTTGGGCACCTTAAAATTCATTAAACTTTTTTGTAAAAAGAACATGTCCAATTATGCTGTTTAAAATAGTTTTAACTCTTAAGAATGAAAAATAATGTGCATGTTTGGTAAACCGATTAGGGAGCCCAATCGAACTTATATACTGTTTAAAGCACATATGGGTTTTTGCATGTTTGGTTGAGAAGTTATTCCGGTCGGACTTATTGACCAAAGTAACTTATTTGGTGAGCTTTTGAACTTCTTTTTAAAATTCTAGAATAATTTTTTAAGATCATGAGGTATTTTTTTTAGTATTGTTTAGCATTATAAAATATATGTTTAGTACCATTCAATACCCTAAAAATTATTGCCTCAATTGAATGGTACTAAAAACAATTTATTCAAGATTCTAAAATATTTTTTAAAAATCATGAGGTATTTTTTTTTAATACTGTTTAATATCCTAAAACATATTTTTAACCTCATTTAATTTCCTAAAAAATATTTTAGAGTATTGATTGGTATTAAATAATTTTTTCAAGATCCTAAAATAATTTTCAAAATTATAAAGTATTTTTTTAATACTATTCAATATCCTTTAGTATATTACCAATTAGTACGTTCAAAAATGTTTTAGATTGACTATAAAATTAAATATCAAAAGATACTTATGCTACCACAAATCTAAAACATAAATTATATTTCATAATTTGATTTTTACTCAATCGAACTTTTTCGTAAATCAGATTGACAATAAGCTATTTTAGCAATCCCAAACAAGCAAATAGCAAATAAGGGCTTCCTGACTTCTAAGCATGATTCCAACAGATTTATTAATGGATTTTGTTACTAGTTTAGGGCCTTCTCCTTTTTTTTTCCTCATATAATTTGAAAGGGTCATTTTCTGTTACACAATTAGGGCCTTTTCCTTTTATCTCGTATAATTTGTAGGCCTAAAAAGAAGGGAAAAACACTTCTCATGCTATAGGAGAAATGTTTTCTCATGTTACACATATATGAAATGGTGGGACCCACATATATATATAAATTAATTCATATATATATATATAGGTTCCACCATTTCATGTGTTTGTAGGAATTTTCTTCTTTTTATGCAATATGAGAAAATTCAACCCCTAAAAAGAAAGATATGTTGGTTTTTTACAATGGGCTTTCAATGATATGTAGGCTTATGGGCCCAAGCCCTAATAGGTTGGGCTAATTAGGGTTGACCTTTAAAGGGCCCAAATCAGTCATTTTTTCCAAATAAATAAACTCATTTTTTAAAAAGGAAGAAATAGGAGAAAAGTCCCCCATAGAAAATTTTATTAGTAAAATAATTAAAACAGAACATCGTTGCATTAGATGATAATAAAATTCAAAGTAATGTAGATTAACATAAATTAAGAGCTACTACAAAACTTAAATTATTGAAATTAAGTGCTGATGTGATCAATTTGAAGGCTCATCATTAGGAACATCTTATGGAAGTCAACAAATAGATCACCCATTGAGCAGAAATTTCAAAGTACAATCTCGGTACACCAAAAAGTTAAAAACCTTTAACCTTCATGACAGTTTTGATCCCCTTTCACCTTTTATCATTACCAACAAAAAAATCGGTGCCTTGCACGCTATAAATAGAAATTGTTAAGAAATATGCCAATCAAAATAATTATTGATTAATCAACAACATTCTTATAAGAAGGAGAACACGGGTTTGAATTTTAAGAAATTATTATTTTTTTTGTTTTTGGATAAGTAAGAACCTTTTGAACTCCAAATATCGAAAGGGAAAACATTTCATATTATTAAAAATAACTTATTAATTCACGACATACTCATGGTAAAGGAATTGATAGGAAAAAAACATTCACTCAGTAAGTAAATAAATGAGTAATGGTTGAAGCAGAAAATAGAGATAGGTGAAAAAGTTTTGTTTTAAATGTCTATTTTATTTTGTTAAATGTTTAACAAAGTAGCTTTGAGGAGCCGTAGTCCAAAATGTTAAATAATATTACCTCATGTTCTAAATATAGAATAAAATTTTTACTGTAATTTACACTATAAACTTTATCTTATATTTAAAATCGGAGGAAATATATGCGTGTGAATGTATTTATACTGTACTCTATATGTGTGTGTTTGGATTTAATAAACACTTGGTATGAATCGAATAAGGAAAGCATGTTTGAATTTTGCTGCAAAAAATGTATTGCAGTCACATAGACATTTAACAAATCAAAATGCAGTACCCTATATTGTTCTCATATGTAAGTAATGATACTGTGCAAAAGATAATTAAATTTGCTTGAGTTAAAGGGCATAAATGTTCTTAAAGTTTTTGTGTATGGGCATTGAGTGCTTGGGAGGTTTTTTTTTTTTGGCCCGAGCCCCGGGGATGTACCATGAAAGTTTAATAAATGGACAATTTTGCCGTTCCAATAACTAACTCTAACGATCAATGTTTGTTGACAAAATATATAATGATGACATGCCTATGTGGCATCCACCTCACCCCTTTTTTAGTCTATATAAGTCATCAGCTTTTTTAGCAGTATTTTTTTAAAAAAACTCATATCATCTCTTGCAATGTCTCGGTTATTGATATAAGACTCGGTTGAGTTATTTGAAGAGTTAAAAAAATTTAAATAAGTCATTTAATTATATAATTTTCTTAAAAAAATACTAGTTACGGAAGTTGATTAATTTTGGGAACTAAAGAAGCTAAATGAATTACTTTAATATACTTATATTTATCATTTTTTCCGAAATAATTTGCTTGACTCAAACTATTATATAATGAAGTAATTTTTTTAATACCCGCATATAACTCAATTGAGTCTTGTATTAAGGACCACAGACTTTGTAGGAGATGATTTGAGTTTTTTTTTTTAAAAAAAAAATCTACTAAAAAATATGACGAGTGAGGTGGATAAAAAAAGGGTAAGGTGAATGCCACATAAGATGTCACTTTTGCATATTTAGTTAACAAACGTTGACCGTTAAGACTAGTTAGTGGAGGGGCAAAATTATCTCATTTTTAAACTTTCAAGTACCCAGTGTCCATATGGAAAAAGTTTCCAACCCTTTGTTGAATATTGTTACATGGAGAAGAGACAACACGGCTTATGAGGTTGAGTCAAAATTGTAACTTAGATTATATACATAAAAATTGACACACTCACACATATGTCTATATAGTATATGCGTATACATATGTGTATACATACATATGTGTGTGTAGTATATGTGTATATACACACATATACAGTGGTGGACCCAGAAATTTTACTTACCAGGGGGCAAAAATAAAAAAATACTACATTATAGATAAAAATACTTAAAATACAATACAATCTAATATACAAAAAATAAAAGAAATTTATTATAGAAATTACTATTACTTCACTTTTCAATGAAGCAAAATCAACTTCTTTAACTACCTCTTTATTTTCAATTCTAGGAGACTTTGAAGAGAGAGTTTTAATATTTGACAATTCAACATTAGAATATACAAGGGCAAAAACTCATTATTCTTTCTTTTAAAATAAGTATCAAGGTAGCACTATTTCCCATAATATTCACCTACAAAGATGACCAATATGATTTTTAAAATATTATTAATAATAAAAGTAAACCAATTAAAATTAACTATTAATCATCATCTATATTCCCATAGCTATCTTTTAACAAAACTCAAAACTTATCTAAAATCCTAACCCTAAAATATTCTCTAATCAGTATAAAAGTAATATCATTAGAAAGATAAAATCATGTATAGTAAATTTCATGAAAGAAATTTAATGAAAAGAAATGATTTTGAGTACCTTATTGATTTTCAAAATTTGTTGAGAAAAAAATGGTGGATGAGTCACTCAAAAGAAGAGGAACGAAATTTTAGAAAAGTGAAAACAAAAAGGGTTGGGGGTATATTAAAAGTTGTGGCCCCATCTTTTTAATATTATATTCTTTATTTTTTTTATACGTATGAAAGCAATCGAAACTCAAGAAATTCATAGCCAATAAATATATATATATATATATATATATATATATATATATATTCTTTATATTTTAAAAAACAATTAGCCCAGCCCCCTCTTTGTCCCCCTTGCACATATATATACATGTATGTATTTAAGAAACAAGATTGCATATTACTGATAATTTAGAGAAGTTCTAGAGCAATATTAGAGTTGATTGATTGCTGACATGTTTATTAATATTCTCCATGATTGATTTGAAACATAATGACATGGCCAGTAAATGTCTAATTATATTTCAAAATTTGAAAAATGTTATTAAAATAAAGGAAATATTTAATAAGAAAAAAGAGTAAGAGGAGAGAGAGTTTGAGAAAGTAGGGGGAGTAGTTCTTATTCCCTTTCACGTGGTTATAATGTTTTGCATAATACCTCTATTTATGAGCCTCTAAGAGTCATTATGAAGAGTCACAATTAATATACAATAAATAATATAATTACTACTATAAGACCCTTCATTTTATTAAATAGTTTTTTAGTTGCTCAACAACATATTTATGAATTTTGACTAGGATATGAGTCAACAGACATCCATATAATTAACATTCATAACACTTTCTCTTAAATGTCCATGATGAATATGTCTCATTAAAAATTTTAACTAGAAAGAAATCATTGGGACAAAAACTTAACCAAAGAAAAAGAATACATCATATATTAATACACTATTCAACGTTGCTTCATTAAAAACTTTTTTAAGAAAATTTGTTGGGACAAAACTTAGATTAAAAAAAAAAAAACAGAGTACAATGTGTATGGACTCCCTTTTTGATAACATTAGTTTTACTCCCCTAATGATAACATCACTTCCAATGTCTTTTTGAGAATATATGCCTTTTAGCTGTCAAACTATACATGATGTATTATTGTCAAATGTCTTGAGGAAATATATTTCTCTAATATATTTTCTGGATACGGAACAATATTAATATATTTGAAATTTATCTTATTCACTATGAGAACAATAAAAGAAAATTATTTTAAAAATAACCAAATCTTACTTTAATTATTCACTGTGTACTAACAAGAACTAAATTTTACCAATAAAATCATAAAAATCATAATGAATACAATATTAACATGTTATCTAAATATTCACATAAAGATAAGGTACTTCTAGAATATAAACTCAATATATATTTTGTAAGCAAAATCATCTTTAGAGATGCTTCTGGCATTTTGAATCATTTAAGGATTCTTATGTAAACTTAAATATTCAGTGATCATATGCATAGATTATAGGGAAAATATCACTCAGGTTTCAAGGAAGAGAAAAAATATCAAAAAAGTCTCAATCCCAAAATCCCTATCAAATAAGTCCTTAGGAACTTTTTCGATATTAATTACAGAATTCCAATATAAAAAGAATTCCTGTTGTAAAAATAGTTTTTCTTGTTGTCAAAATAGCTTTTCCTATTGTTAAAATTTCTCTATGAAAATATCGTTATCAAAATGGTTTTTCATGTTATCAAAATGATTTTTCCTATTGCCAAAAATTTTCTACATTTCAAAGATTCTACATTCCAGAGGAAAAACTCTGAAAGATTTTGACAATAGGAAAAGTCATTTTAACAATATGAAAAGTCATTTTGACAATAATGTTTTCATAAGGAAATTTTAACAACAACAAAAACTATTTGGATAACAAGAAAAACCATTTTAACAGCGGTACTTTTTTGACATTAGAATTCTGTAATTAATATAAAAAAAGTTCCTAAGGACTTTTTGAGACTTTTTTGATAGGAGATTTGGGATTGAGACTTTTTTGATATTTTTTTTCCTTGAAACCTAAATGATATTTTCCCTAGATTTTATATAACAATATCTAACAGACGTTTAATTTTCCTTAATAAATTGTCAAACTAATAATATATACAAAATTACATATCTCATCATAATCATCATTGGACTTTGTGAAAATCTTTATTTTCACATAAACACATAAATATTCATATATCCCATAATACTATTATATTTATAGTGTTTGTACCACACCTACTTAACAATCACAATATAATCATTTTTTTTTCAATTTTTTACATTTCCTTTTGCCAATCATCTTTATTTCTACTTCTTATGACATGTTTTTATATAAGTTCCTCATTTAATCACATGATATAATTTTCAAAAAAAATTTCAATGACTTTATCTTCTTGGTTTCATTTTTTCGTTCGTGACATAACTTATTAAGATCTATATTACTTTCAGGTAGCAGACTTCTCTTGAGGTCTTGCAATTAATTATGTCTCAGTACTCTTTTGAAGTATCTAACTCCTTAAAATGACCATCTTAATTATATGCTCCACTTTATCCATAATATTTATATTTGGAACCGAATGGTTTCACATGCTTAGGGCATGTCTTACTTAATTTATGCCGATTGGATAATTTTTGGCTAGAATATGAGATTTAGTAACTCTCATTTAGGTCAGTAGTTCCATCAAATATATATATTATAATATTTCATGAATGCATAACCTGAAGAACTTCTAGTTCATACTTCTGTATTCAAGGATTTATAGTTAATGTTAATAAATGCATTCTATGTGTCCTCTTTTCTAGCTATTGAGTTCCTCCCCTCATGTTAAGAAAAAAATTGTCAAATGACAAATCGACTAATCACGTTGTGTAAGTCTTATAAATCTATTTATTTTCTTTAGAAATATCCTTTTGTTTTATTTTGAGACAAACAAGAAGGAGGAGGTTCTTATCGAACAATTTATCCAACTTTCTTTCAATATCTATCTATGTGTATTGTGATTGATCAATTGGAATAAGCATTGCAATTTTTTTTTTTTTTTGGGCTCAAAAAGCATTGCAAACTCAAACTACTTAAACTGGAATGGAATATGTTTGACTCCTTATTAAAAGCCAATTTTAATTGGAGAATTTTGTTGACTTATATAAGTATAATATCCTTAAAAAATTAATTAAAAATAACAATAACAATAAAAATGTTAAATAACATGGTGGTAGCACATGTTGTCGCCTATTTCGTGTGGGAGAGGGAATTGGCTTGTGGAAGGGGAAATAATCATATCCCCAACCGACTCTTCCCTCCCTTATATGTGTGTGTGCGCGCGCGCGCTCGTTTGCATGCCGGTGGGGGGGGTTAGTGTTGTGTTGCACGTTGTGAGCAAGAGAATGGGTTGGGACAAGAGTGAGTGTGAGGGACGATGAGAGAAAGGAAAAAAGAGAAGAAGAGGAGGTGATTTGAGTTTTTAAGGTAAGTTATTTATTTTATAAAAATATTTTAGGTAATTAAATTAATTTCTTTTCAACAATTGTTCTTTATGAAAGTTATTCTACATATTTTCTCTTTCTAATGAGAATAATAAGATACTGATTAGTGAAAATTTTGGAGTTAGAAGTTTGACAAAGTTTTAAGTCTTGATCATATATGACTATATATTTGTAGAGCATAATGAATAGATAATTTTAATAAATTTAAATTTGTTAGTTGGTTGTTGTAGGAATTTAAATTTAATTTTCAATTTAGAAGAATTTATGATTTATGCCTTATAGGGTATTTCAGCTAGAGGTATTATTGTTAGTTTAATCGGTTTAGTTTTGCCAAATCTTAAACTACATGAAATTAAGAGTTGAGGTTTAGAATTTAAATTAGAGTTTGACATGATTTTGATTATGTGAATATTTGCAAAGTTGTCTAATAAATTGGGTTATACTTATATAAGTTAGTGTTATGTTGGCAACAGAGGTGGAATTAGGGGGGGCTAGGGGTGGCCCCTGTAACATCCTGAAATTTTCAATATTTTAGAAGAAATTAATTTATAGTAAATAAAATTTCCCATGAAATTATTATGATACACACACACACACTTGAATGGTAGATGGCTATATGGT
Organism: Acacia confusa; assembly: GCA_037074495.1. Taxonomy (NCBI): domain Eukaryota; kingdom Viridiplantae; phylum Streptophyta; class Magnoliopsida; order Fabales; family Fabaceae; genus Acacia; species Acacia confusa. The sequence goes on along the minus strand of CM073502.1, from coordinate 34,887,982 downwards.
AGATACGAATGTGATATTTGATCGGTAGATAAACATAGAGTAGTTAGATGATAGATATACATGTGTTTGGTAGTTAGATGGTAGATGAACTTATGTGTGGTAGATGGGTAAGTAGATAGACATGTTTATGGTAGATGAGTGGTAGATAGACATGTGAAATTTGGAAGGTAGTTGAGACCGAAAAATTCTATAAATACCTCACCACTTCTCTTCTACCACACAAACACACATACTTCCACTGTTCAGCCTTATGAGAGAGAGAGAGAGAGAGAGAGAGAGAGAGAGGTTCTGTTTCTTGCCGTTGGAGCAAAGGAAAAACTATACCTTCCTAACTTCATTAGATCAGCGCTGAAGATTAAAATTGTGGAGTGTATTTGAGCTCTGGAATTAGGAGCAGTGTGAAAGTAGTTAGCTTGGACGAGAAGTAACCACTTTCCACTTATTATGATATTGACATGTTGTTTGTGAGTATTTTGTAAAATAATTATATATATTTTAATAGAAATGTCCTTGTGGAACCTTATGATGTGAATTATGAAATATATATGCATATGTTTAAGTATGTATAAGAATTGGAGTTTGTTATGATATGACTTGGTTGTGAGAATTATTTAAAGTACATTTTTATGAATGTGAAACTTTTGGAAAGACTTCTATTGAGTTATATATTTTCCTGAACTGAATATGATTGTTTTAAATAAAATTGTCATGTGGAATTTTTATGAGTTGAAATATATGTTTTCATTTAAATTGAATTGATATATGATGATACGGTTATTGTGATTATTCTGGAAATTCCCCTATTGAATTATAATGATAATTTTGGGATGAGAAGAATTGGAAAAAAATGGAAAGTTATTTACACCACGTGGTGATGCCTCAATTAATGCACGATGGTTGGCTTTTTATTGTCCCAACGGTTCAATGAGGGACTAGCCCAACAGTTCAAGAGGGCTTATGACACCCCAACTGTTCAATGAGGGGAAAAGACTTATGGTATGGGATAGGTGCTCTGAGGATTTTGGTCGATTCTTATCACTTGACCAGTGAGCTTTTGAAGTAACCAGTAACATGGGTGTAACTTAGCCTATAGGTCTAGTCGGAGGAAAGAAGGCGGTTCGGATGGATTGATGGGAGGTTTTTGGGTATTGAATACGAATTGAATTTGTGACACCCATTATGATATTATTGTTGTGATAATATATTGATGGATTGTTGAATTTTGGATTGATTTGTTCTACTTGGCACCTCACTAGCATGTTGTGATATTCATAATGAGTTGGACTGATGGTTACAAAATTTTTCCAGATGACCAGTCCAGTCCAGGTACTTCAGGGAAGCAAACAGAAGTCTAGTCTACTATGTTAAGAGTAGGACTTATGTTCTTTTGCTGTATGTTATGGATGACTGTATATTGTCACACATTAAGGCTTATCATGCATACTTTGGGCATATTTGGAAAATTTTAAATTCCGCGTGAAACCAATTATTTGGTTAACTCTGATTATTATGAGATAATTTTGGACACTAAATATGTTAAATTAGTGAATTAAATGGTGGATGTTTCAGCCCCCACCCCCTAAATTACAGAAAAGTACCCAACTTTTTTAGGTAATTATATTTTAGCCTATAAAAATTTCATGATTTTCATTTTAGTCCTTTTATATAAAGTTACATAGAGGGACTAAAATGTAAATATTTAAATTTTTATAGGGTTGAAATATAGTTTCATGCAAATATGGGTTCTATTATGTAATTTTCTCCCCCTTAAATTTAGTTTCATAAATATTTGGATTCTATTGTATAATTTTTGCCCCCTAATTTCAACTCCTGGCTTTGCCCCTGGTTGGAAAATTAAGGTTTGTGATAATAGGTCTCTTATCTCTGAATTTATAATTCATTTTTAATTTATTGAATGTTATATTGAGCATTAAATGTGTTAGATTTGAAGTTTATCAATGAATATGAATATTTGAAATTTTTAGGTGAAACTTTTATTATAGGAGATTGGGTATTTTGGTTAAATTGAGGATATGGTGATATTTTGATGATCATAATTAGTGAGAAATAATTTATGAAGGAAGAAAATGGGATTGTAATAATGATTTGAGAAATAGATAAATTATCATTTTCTAAAAAAAAAATAAAGTGAGGCAATTATAGTTTAGTTAATTATTTATTACTGTATTAGTTGGTATCTTTGTCAATTCTATTAATGTATAATTATATATTTATTTTTAGAGTGTACTTGATTTCTCTCATGCTTAGTTTTTGTGTCAAGAACTTAAGGTAATCACTTTCCAATTCATCTTGTATATTTGTTGAGGTGATCATAAGTGTATGTTTATATTTGCAAATTATATGAATATGTTACAATATTTTACATGTGAAATACACACACACACACACAAAAATTCATACATATACATACATAATATATATATATATATATATATATAGAGAGAGAGAGAGAGAGGCATATTTAACATGTGGGTATGATATTTCCATATTTCTGTTCTTCTGTACAAGGGTTCTAAGAAATTTAAATTTGGAGTATGTATCAAATGATGGACAAGAGGTAAATCACATGTGTAAGTATTGTGAAGAAAAAGAAAGAGCGATGCAAGATATGGAAAATCCAAAAGTAGATATGAGTGTCCTCTAAAGAATCTTAAAGAAGCCTGCCAACGGAGAGAGAAATAGAAGAAGACAAAAATGGAAAAGATGAAAAGAAAGAAAGCATGAAAAGGTGAAAGAAAGAAATGAAATGTGTCGAAAATCTCTTGCTGACAATCTGTAAAAAAAAAAGGTATGAGTTTTTAAATTTCTAAGGGATCAAATTAGGGAGTAATATTATCATAAATTTAATAGTTATGATCCATTGAGTCATACATGATTATATGTTTAAGTAAGGTTAAAATTTGGTTATGATCACATAAAATCATAGAAAAATCCAATTACGTCTCCTGTAGGAAACGAAGGAAGGTTGTGCTAATCATAATCAGAAGGAAGAAAGTCTGAGAATTTTTATTTTATGTAAAAGTATTCCTGTCCTTATTTAATGCAAGAAAGAGAAATAGAAACATGTAATTTTACGTCATTTATATTAGGAGGTCGAGGAGAATATGCTTGTAATCAAATAAATTGGATTAATATATATATCTAATGAAACAATTAGGAAGTTATATAAGTCCTAATATAGAAGATCTGTTACACATATTTAGTATAAAAGAAATAATAGAACAACTACCTAAAGAAACTAGAGATATTTTAGAAAAAGTAGAAGATGGAAATCAACTAGAAAGATATATTAGACACACACACACACACCCACCTATAGATATTAAACATACATATATACCTACACACACACATATATAAAATGTATGTTTAATAGTAAACTTCTTAGTTAAGTTGGCTTAAATTGTTTATATTGTTATTAGGGTTAAGTAGCAATTTGGCCAATGAACTTTCACCTCAGGAATGTCTAGTACAAATAACTTTAAAGTAAACTAAAAATACCAAAAAACTTTTAAAAATATGCAGTTAGCACAATGCCGTTAGGAAAAGATAACGTTCGTTATCTAATGTGTAGATTGGTCAACGAACTTTTACTCCATGAGCGCCTAGTACAAAAAAGTTATACTCAAGGAGCGCTCAGCACAAAAAAGTCCATTTGCAATCCACTCAAAATCTGACTATTGTAAATTTTTGCCTGGACCCCAACCATGTGCATTGGGGTTAGAAAGAGTGAATGCAACAAAAAAATCATAAATTATATTAATTATCTTATATTAATTATTATTATTATCAGTTATATTATGTAATTATTGACTACAATATAGTATTAATTACTCTTTAAATTAAATTTTTGTTGTTGTAATTCTATTTAATCTTTTAAAAATATTACATATTTATGTGCGTAAAAATTGATATACAGTTGATGAGTTTTTTAGTTATTTATATAAGTGCGTATAATATGAGAAATGTTTTATTTTTATCTATCATCAATTTAGTTAACATGATGGGATTTTTCAGTTGCCAAAAAAAAAAAAATTCAAAAGCCTTTGTTCCATTTTTAAAAGTAATACTCCTAGAATACCTATTTAACCGACAATAAGATTTGAATCCATAATATATTAATCTCATCAGCCGTATATCAATTTTCATCGGCAAAAATATTATATTTATACACATAAATATAAATGAATTCGATCCCTTTATCATCAGAGACAAGAGACAAGGAGTCAAGGACATATTCAAATAAATAAAGGTGGCCTATAAATTATGTGATATTTTTATGCACATAAATATCAATTGAAAATAATTACAACAAAAATTTAATTTAAAGAGTAAATAATACAATATTATAGTCAATAATTGCATAAGATAACTGATAATAATAATTAATATAAGATAATTAATATAATTTATGATTTTTTATTGCATTCATTCTTTCTAACCCCAATGTACATGGTTGGGGGTCCAGACAAGAATTTACAACAGTCGGATTTTGGGTGGATTGCACATAGATTGTGCTGGACGCTCCTAGAGTAAAAGTTCGTTGTTCAATCTGCACCTTAGATAACAGACGTTATCTTTTTCTAATGGAGTTGTGCTTACTCACATTTTTAAAAGTTTTTTGTGTTGACTGCACATTTTTAAAAGCTTTTTGGTATTTTTGGTGCATTTAAAAGTTATTTGTGCTGGGCATTCCTGAGGTAAAATTCATTGGTCAAATTTCTCCTTAGCCCTTGTTATTATGATAAATTATGCATTGTATTGAATTTTGAAGATAAAAAGAAATTATGAATGTTGAAATTGTGACATTGCACTATATATTGTGGTGTATTAGATTGTGATGAGATGTGATGGTAGGAGATTGATTTTACCAAGTGGTATGACCCCCACTGAGCAAGCAATGGGTGACTTTGACATTTTTCAGGGCCCTTAGAATCACCATTTTCCTTTGGCCGGGATAAGGTTTAGCTCAAGGGACAGTGACACCTTTCTCTATTCTAAAGAAAGGGAACCCATGGTTTGATATGAGTTATGTAGACTTTAACGGGGCTACACCTCATTATTGGAGAGCTTGGTGCAATCTTATCAAAGAGATTAAACCTATTATGTTATAGCTTATAGGTTCTGTCAGCAGTTATATGGATGGTTGAGGGAGTTAGATGCATATTGAATAATTTTGAACTATTAAATGGTTTTAAAAACTACTCAAACTTATTGTTATATAAAGATATATTTGGCTTGTTTAACTATCTTGTAATCGTTTCTTGTATACTTGTTAAATTGAATATGTGATTATTGGGTCCTTGTGACTCGCCCCATCATTGCTTTTTTTTTTTTTTTGAGGCAAGAATTCAGGAAGTGATACTAAGGGGAAGGCATCTGAGACTTGATCTGAGTGACCAAATCTTGTATGCCTCATTTTGTTACATGAGCACAATCTAAGGTTTTATTGCCAAACTTTAGGACCTTTTGGATATGATGCTTATTTTGATTATTTTGCTGCATATTCGAATTTGGACTATAGACAAAGCCCTTTAATATGATGTTTATCGTGGGATAATTTATTTTGACCAAAGCTAAATGTTTTTGGGTATAAAATAATTTATTATATGATATTTACAGAGGGTTGTTACAATAGGATTTGGCTCATATCCTCCTTCTCTTCCCATCTACTTTCCATCCTCTTTTTTATCTTAGCTATTAGATTGAAATCAGAATGGTTCAGATTTCATCTATTATAAAAATATTACTTTTTAATATTTTGATAATTCAATATTTTATTAATATTTTTATAAAAGATAAATTCTAAACCGTTTATGTTTTAATTCAATGGCTGATATGAAGAAGAGGACGGAAGAGGATGAGAGCTGGATCCGTTACAATAAGTGTGGCAATATATTAGATCAAATATGCCAACATTAAAATATACATTTTCATTCTCATAAATATTGGTCTAGCTATTTATGGAGGCTTTAATAAATAATTTCTGGATGGTATAATTTGAAAATTGCATGCTCAACATAATAATTCAAACAATCTTGCAAACTTCATGTTGCATTCTAACATCATATGTAACCATCTTATAGATACACTTATCAAATTTTTTGAATACTTATATGATTTACAAACTATTTTAATGGGCCCATATGATTTTGTTTGAAATATTTCTAAAAATGCAGAGATCTATTACTAATCATGACCAATGATATTTTCATAGTCAATTTTATTTGAGGACATGCATCACATATAAATTATTGAATTATATGATATGTTTGGTTATTTAAAATGAATCTTTTGGTTATTTAATGTATGTCAATACATAATCTTTTATAATTCGTTGAATCATGTATAAGACTCATATGATCCAATAAGTTGCATCAACAATAAATTTGTTTGGATAATAATACTTCTGGTTTAATGTAATGTAACATGTTTCTTAACCAACAACAAACTTTTCAATTTGTATAAGATATTGATCTAAAATTGTAGTCTGACCTCCATTTTTGGGACATCAATTATGCTTTGTGATGAAGTAAATGAGTAGAGCTTTTCAATATTAATTCTCAATCGTATTCTAACAATCTCTCCCTCAAATGTGAGTCATATAAGTATGCTTCATTTAATTTTATTTTTCAAAGACAAACTAGTATATAGTAGGCCAAAAACATATCTTTCGCTCTAAAGCTCTACCTTAGATACAATTATAGATTTCAATGCAATTGGGATATCATCTTAAGACCCTCGGGCGAACTAAAGTTTTGACATAGATCTAGAGGTTATAATTTTCATTTCCTATTATTTGTCCATCCATATGGAAATCTATATTGGTTCTTCTTTTGATGGACATTAAACAACAAAAAAAATAATTATGAGTATCTACAACATAGATATTTTCTCATAATCCATCGACAACCCAATAAATTATATCAAGTAAAATTGCATCTCAAATCCCAACTACAAAAACTACTTAACAAAATTAACTAATAATTAGCTTGAACCAAGTCCAAATTTTTTTGTCAACCTGAACCTAATCACACTGAAACCAGTAGACACTTTCCATTACAACATACTTAAATATAGATCAAATTATACACACACTTAAATAATTTTGATATTTAAATAATGTTAAGTAATACTGATAATTTGTAATAAAAAAAAATGTGATAAGAAAGAAGAGTAAGAGAAGAGAGAAAACTTGAGTGAGAAAGAGGGGGAGAGCAATTCTCATTCACTTGTGTTACATGTGGATATTAAGCATTGTACAAGGCCACTATTTATAAGCCTCTAAGAGTTCTCAATGAATATACAATAAATGGTACAATTAATATTATATGACCTTCGCATTATTAAATAGTCTATTAGTTCTTCAACAATATATTTATCAATACTAACTAGGATATGAGTCAATTAACATCCATATAATTAATATTCATAACAAAAAATGAGTTATTGGTGTATTGGCATCCTAGTTAATAATATTCCATAAAATTACTTCTTTATACACCAATTAATAATAGTTTTTAAAAATGATTACTTAATCAATCAATTATTAATAAATATAAATAAATGAAATTAAGAAAAATTAGTAATAAAGTGTATTTATTAATTGATAGATCAGAGTTTTCCAATGAATGAGATATTAGACTGATGATTGATTTACTTAAATATTTTTAGGAAAATCACTAACAAAGTCCAAAAAAAAAAAAAAAATCAGAAAATCTTATAGTTTGTCAACGACAAACAAGTGAAATAGCCACAATCAATAAGTTATGAGGGTTTTCTAATATTTTTAAATAAACTGAGATCTTAGTGTGATTTTCTCATATATTTATTTGAAAAATGTAAATATTACTATTATAAGGCTAGAAGACAATCATGTTTATTATAAAAATGAAAAGGAAAATAACATTGCGGTCTCAAAATATTAATTTAACATTAATTAGATTTTTGAAATTTTTTTTAAAAATTATTTGTAGACACATATTTATAAATAGTCTGAATTTTTATTTATATATTTTTTAAAATTTTTATCGAGAACCTAAATATATAACTAAATAAACTGATATTATGGACCTAATTCTTATTCTCCCAAAAGGGCTGTCAATTTTGATGTAAGAACAAGAACGGTTCTGCGCCAAGCGAGTAATACCCTTTTCTTCCCCAATCACCCAGAGTGCTCACTTTTTGTTGCTTTTGTAGGCTTCTTCTTCCCTTTACGCTCTCTTCAATCTCATCGTCAGCAACCCTCTTTGAATTCCCAATTCTTCATTTACTCCGATTACCTGATTTGATTGATTCCTTGTCGATTCAAACATATCAATACCCCAAAACCCATTAATCTTCGCCGTTTTACATTAGTCATATAATCTTTCCTATCTAATTTGTTTGTGGGGGATGGGCGAAAATTTGAGCAGCGATGAAGATTATCATTACTCCGATCAGGGCTCCATCGAAGGCTTCGAAAACGACGAGCCCGATATTCAGCTGGTCACTTCCAGGGGCCCCTCAACCCTGGTATTCGATTGTGCTGCTCGATTTTTTTCGTTTTTTAATTGACCAGGAAACATGGAATCTGATTGTCGTTCATTTTTTTGTTCAATCGCTTGTTTCTTCTTTTTTGAATGGGTAACGTAAACGTTTTTGGTGGGTTCTGGTTTGCTTTGGGTGGTAAGATATATGTTATTCTGTCTCTTTTGCTCGTTGAACCGGGGTTACTATTTCTCGGGCTTCTCTTGATCCTCTAGGTTGCGAATTGTTAGTCATCTTTGTGAAGTACATTCCATGAATTTATGATTTATGATTTCTTGGGCTTCTCACTGTTTTTAAACAATTGTTTCTTTATGGCTGGACTTTTTTTTTTGTTTTGTTGAATTTATGATTTATGATTTGGTGTTGGGAAAGTGGCAGCTGGGCATGATGCAATTTTTCATTCTGATTACTATATTTAGGATGACTGATAAAATAGAAGTATATTTCATTCTATATTCTGTACTGTTATCTAAAGGCGGATTCTTTATGGTAGTTTTCCTGTGCTGATAATGTTTTTCTGAATTACTATGGTGGTTTCAGGTGATTACAAGGGAATCACTTCTAGCTGCACAGGTAAAAAGAGACAAAAGAAAAACCACTAAACAATTGAATTCCTACAGCATTTATTATTCAATTAAATGTCACTTCTAGGTTAGGTTTTCCTGAGAGTTCTTAATGCACATTTATGTAGAAAGAAGATTTGCGCCGAGTAATGGAAATGCTATCACTAAGAGAGCACCATGCACGTACTCTGCTTATTTATCATCGTTGGGATGTGGAAAAGTTGTTTGCAGTGTATGTAGAACGGGGAAAAGCTGCCTTGTTTACTGAAGCTGGTGTTAGTGTGGATGAACAGTGTGATCCTGACCCATCAGTTCCTTCTTTAGTCAGGTGTAACATCTGCATGGAGGATGTTCCCTGTGATGAAGTGACAAGAATGGACTGTGGGCACTGTTTTTGCAACAGCTGTGAGTGTGTGTGTGTGTGTGTTGCACTCTTAAAAATCTTCTTTAAACGATAATATTAACTATTACATGGATCTTGTTCTGTGTCTGCCTTTTGATGCTATAGTTATAATTATGTAGCCATTGAACTTGCTTAATTTTTTAGAAAGTATAAAAGGCATCATCAGAAAATTTCTCTTTTTATATTTATTACCATTTTGCACAATGATGGAAAATCATGCAAAACTTCATTTTTGGTTGTTTTTCATATCCATGTCTACTTTACAGGTTGGACAGCACACTTCATTGTCAAGATAAATGAGGGTCAAAGTAGACGTATAAGGTGCATGGAACACAAATGTAATGCTATTTGTGATGAAGCTGTTGTGAGAAGTCTAGTTAGTAAAGAGAACCCTGACATGGCTGAGAAATTTGATCGTTTTCTTCTTGAATCCTACATTGAAGACAATAAAAGAGTTAAATGGTGTCCCAGCATCCCTCATTGTGGGAATGCAATACGTGTTGAGGATGATGAATTATGTGAGGTAGAATGTTCATGTGGTCTACAGTTCTGTTTTAATTGCTTGTCAGAAACGCATTCCCCATGTTCCTGTTTGATGTGGGAGCTCTGGGCTAAGAAGTGTCGAGATGAATCAGAGACTGTTAATTGGATAGCAGTTCATACTAAACCTTGTCCAAAATGCCACAAACCAGTGGAGAAGAACGGCGGTTGCAACTTGGTTAGCTGTATCTGTGGTCAAGCATTTTGGTAAGCATACCCTTACCCATTTATCATACAATTTCATTCATTTTTATACATTTAGAATGGTAATAATGATTGATAATAACAAGAACAAAAATAATATAAGCCATGTCTTCACAAAATTCCCCTTTTGGTGCAGTTGGCTTTGTGGTGGAGCTACTGGGCGAGAGCATACTTGGTCTAGTATAGCTGGTCATAGTTGTGGTCGCTACAAACAGCTAGAGAAAACAGCCGAGCGGGCAAAGCGAGATCTATATCGATACATGCATTATCATAATCGCTATAAAGCTCACACAGACTCCTTTAAACTTGAAAGTAAATTGAAAGAGACTATTCAAGTCAAGGTGGCTATTTCGGAGGAGAGGGATTCTACACTCAGGGATTATAGTTGGGTGAATAATGGACTTTCCAGACTTTTCAGATCTAGGCGTGTCCTATCATATTCATATCCATTTGCATTTTATATGTTTGGGGATGAGCTATTTAAGGATGAAATGACAGAAGAGCAAAGGGAAATAAAACAACACTTATTTGAGGATCAGCAGCAACAGCTTGAGGCTAATGTTGAAAAGCTTTCTAAAATTCTGGAGGAACCCTTTGACCAGTTTCCAGATGATAAAGTCATGGAGATAAGGATTCAAGTCATTAACCTCTCAACCACTATCGACAATCTGTGCCAGAAAATGTGAGCTATTACTTGAAGTTTCTTTTCGTGCATCTTTTTTTTTTATCCTGATGATTGGGAATTTCTGATAATTTATGCAGGTATGAGTGCATTGAGAATGATTTATTGGGTTCTCTTCAATTGGGCATTCATTGTATTGCTCCATACAAGTCAAAGGGCATAGAGAGGGCTTCTGAACTTCCAACTTTTTGGAACCATAGAGCCAATAATCCCGGTAAATGTTTAATGTGGGTTTTTGTTTTACTCGTGAATGGTGAATTAGAGAGATGGATTTATTGAAATGTATGGTGTCAATGCTATAATGTTGTGTCTACAATGGATTCTTAGTAATTGCACCTTTCTGTCAAATTGAAACATCTGTTTTATTTAGTTTCATTTTACTTACATGCATATTCAAGTATAAATTTGCAAATGTCTGGGAAAGAAGTTAATGGATTGGGGAACTAGTTAATTTTAGTATCATTTTACTTTCCCATTGGAATAACCTTTTTTCCCTTTTTTAAAGGAAATTTTAAAGTTGACTTCGCTTGTAGGAAAAGGCATTTCAAACTGTACCTATGAACTTCATGTATTAACAAGCATTGGGCTTTTAATGCTTATTTAAGCCCTCAAATTATGTTGGTTAATATTGTATTATTGTTGGCTGAGAAAATATAAATTATCGATTTCTTTCAGTTTACATGAAAAGAATTCTGGAACAAAATATGGTGTTGACTGTTGATTTGTTTTTGTTGCAACTGAAAATAATGTTCAAATGCTTAGATGCTAGGTAGCTTTCTCATTGTAACTGTCATATTACTTAGTTTCCTACTATTTGGTGTAGTTGTTGCTCATCTGAAATGTTACTGAAAATGATTTTTGTGTTTTGCAAGAATAGTTGGAACAGCAGAACTTGGTCGGCCCTCTGGGTCTGGAAGTTCAGATGATAGTGAATGTGCTTCTCACAAGCGTGCTAGGAAAGAAGGTGCTGGTGGTGTCCTTTTTGATCTAAACTTGCCAGCGGAGGTTGTAGACAGAAATTGACTCTGGAGGAGACCTTATATAAATACAAGTGTACAGGTCTAACAAATTGCTTGTCTTTGATGGAATCGATCATTTTGAACATCCCGCAACTAGTCTATTTTCCCATATATCTTACTTTTGGGTATTTCTTTGCTGAGATATATTCCAGAAAAATTCGAAATTATTTATTCCTATCTCCCTTGTAATGGTTCCAAATCTTAGCGTTGTATATATGGGGCCTTTTCGGCACATATGGCTAATAGAAACGTAAACCTTCTACTTGTGACTGACTCCAGCACCCTTGAGTACACAATCTCCAGGGTTCTTGTTGAAGTAGCTCACTCCAATGGTTTTCCTTTCATTAATTTTATGTGTTGCCATTTTCTTATGAATCCGTCAGTCACCGCCCCCCCCCCCCCCCCCCCGGGCCCGGGGGGGGGGTGGCTCTGGTATTGCTCTCAATTGCTGAAAATTTGAATTCCAAGATTGCCCTCTTTTGGCCAAAACAAAAAAAAGACCACAGATTGCGTAGTTCTTCCTTGTCTTAAAGCAATAGTTAATTCACTGACTAAATCATGTTAAGTGGGACGCATTCTCTGGTTCACTTCCACTGTCTTGACCTTGCTTGATGAGCATACAGAGTAATGGAATGACTTACATGAGTCATGTACGGAGGTGTGAGTTTTTTTCCCCCATTAACGTCTGGTTTAGCATTTGGAAGCAGTTGATGCTGATGCAATTTGGAGAGGGAAGCTCCTCCTTTTAGCAATTCTATAGAGTCGTGAACTTGTCCATCATGATGATGATGTTAGGACTTGCATATGATTTGAGAAGAGTTTGATTCTCAACAAGCAGCTTGCCTATCCCTAACGTCAAAACCGGTGAGTTACGGATGTGTGCAACCACACACTGTTGGCCTTAACATAAAACTTGTAAGGATACAGAAGATTCTAGGTCTCATTCTGCATAAAGCATGCCGAATTATGAGACTCACTGGCTTTGTTACTGACTGTCTTTCTTTTGCTTACTATGTTTGCTAAAATTTCTCTCACTTTGGTTTCAACTAGTTGTGTGATTGTGCCTGATTTAACGAGGTTTATAGTGAAAATATTATCATAATGACCTAATTTCTATAATTTGCAGAAAGTATATTCTCCTTTTCATATTTTGTCTTCCTTATTTCTTCCATATAAGATACTCGGTCAGGTACCCAAAATTTGAATTGTTTTGGTCTTTTTTAGAAAGGTCCACAAGAATTGTTTCAACATTTAATAAGCTTTTTTTTTCCTCATTTGTACCCCTAGTTAATTATATATATTACACTAATGAAAGGGTAGATGATACTTATATCAACTCCATTTCTCTTTTTTACTTACCCTTTATAAATAAGGATACGCTTGAGAAAAAAGTTTATTTTAAAACATACTTATTATTTTTAACTATTTTCTTAAGCCGCGTAATTCATCTATGAGACTCTTATAAATGAGATGAGAGGGGGTATTTGGAAGAAAGAGGAGGAAGAGTCTTATAATATCATTGTGCACCTGATTTTGTTTTTGGGTGGTATAGTGTCAATGGCGGAATCAGGGGTGGCACCCTAAAATTACATAAAAGAATCCAATTTTTAAGGAAATTATCTTTCGAACTATAAAAATGTTGTAATTTTCAATTTAGTCCTTTTATGTAAAGTTATATGAAGGGACTAAAATGAAAAATTTGAAATGTTTATAGAGTTGAAATATAGTTTTATGAACAATTAGGTTCTATTATATGATTTTCACCCCTTAAAATAAAGTTTTATAGGCATCTAGATTCTATTATGTAATTTTCGCTCTCTAACTGCAATTCCTTTGTATAGTATAGTTGTTTGCCTATGTATTGCCCCAAAAATAAAATGGGGCACTTGGCTTGTTCATCCTACTGATCTAAAAGGGGTGATATTATTGAGAGACTTGTGCGGTTATTATATAATTAAAGGACAAAAAATGCGTAATTTTTATATTGACCAGAGTGTGCTGATCAATAAATTTATTCATCCCATTTTGTATGAGGGTGGCTCCATTGCTTCAAATAATGTGACTTTCCTATCTTTTGTCATCAGATTACAAACTTAAAATGTGGGTCGTCCATTCTCATGGCATTTGAGAGTTCTACGGCGAGAAAACTGGATGAGTTGAACCGATTATGAATTTAGTTTAAGTCTTGATTACAAGTGAGTTTCAGTAATCATCATAGATCCGAAGCAGACAGTGTATTTTGACAAAAAGAAAAATTAAAGTACGAGGATCAAAGTCTAGATAATCTAGAGTGTGGTCTTAAGGGGGGTTATGTTTGCGTTGGAATCTGATGAGATTCGTTAATGATTCGCATATGTATACAGTTTTCCTGTTTGGGCCAAACAAAGCCTAACATATGAAGCAACACGTTCCCAATGAAAATGATGAGAGGAAAAGTGAATAGCGCCATTGAAAGTGATCACTGGGAAATCAATAATATCGTTATACGTTTGTGCTTGAGGGAGCAGAATCATTTTTCCACATTATTGAGAACCCGAATTAGTGATTTTACTCTCCAACGTGGTCCCTTGCATTTCACAGCCTATTTTTAGTCTTTTTTTCAAAGTTGAAACGTAATTTAACATGCATGAGAAATTTCGGGGGAAAAAAAACAATTAGTTCATAGTTAAATTCTATGAAAATTATATTTAAAAGAGGCATTGAAGTCTATAATTATTTTAAAGACAAAAGATTACAATCAAATTTTAAAAATCAACTATACAGTTTTATAAAAGCTACGCTTTTGACTAATCCTAGTAGCAATTTTTTAACAAATTGATAATAACTTTCCCGAAATTAAGGATATATAGTTTTAATTTTATAAAATACAATTATTTGTTATGATGTTTTAACTCAAAAGAGTTGGGAATCAGAGCTGGTCTGGCCCTCTAGGGCATGCCCTTGAAGGGCTAGGACCTAACAGGGCTAGCCCTCCAAGCCCAGAAGAAGAAAAACACTTGTTTTTCGAAGCCTGGCTCGAAAGCACCAGAGCCAGGGCCGGCTCTCCAGGGCCCAGAAATTATTATTTTAAATTTTAACTATTTTTTTCTGTTTTTTTTAAAGAAGTATGATTAGTAAAATAAAACAACTAAAGTTCTAATTTATCAAATAAATATTATCAACATTAATATTCAAGCAGCACAAATTATCCAACAAATAAACACATTCATCAATTTGCAATCAAAAGCAAACTACTATCCATAGTCCACAAATAGTACACATAAAATATAAGATACCAATAACAGCAGATGACTACACATCTTTTTCATCACTATCATCAATGTCAAAGATATTTGATTGTGCTTCACTAATCGCAGTAGACTCTGCTTCATTAGTAAAAATATTATGTATTTGAAGCGCTCAAGCCCAATTTCAATTTCAATTTAAAAAGGAAAAAAAAAATTATACAGCGCCTAATGGGCTAGCCCGTGGCCCTCCAGTACCGATTTCGTTTATCTCTTCAAATTTTTAAGTTCAGTCTTTGAAGGGTCAGGGCCTAAACGGGCCGGCCCGATTTAATGGCTCCATGTTCATTTATTAAAAAAGACTATGCCTATATTATCCATTATTTAAAAACCCGAAATAGCTGAAGATGCTCTGTTCTAGGTTCTTATCATTGCCATTGACTACACTTTCGTACTCTGTTTCCAAGTTTCTTTCTTCTCTGTTTTCCATCTCTCACTAATCTCAACGTAAAGATTCGTTTTTTTCTTATCTCTTCGTTCTGACAACCTTATTAAATGTTACTAACCTCAATATGCATTGCTTATTAAATTTATAAAGGAAGGTTCCATTAATGACAATTTAAAATACATAGTAACAAATATGATTTGTTCCATAGCCTCGTCTGTTGATTTCTGTGACTGCACCAATCTTTAAGACGCTTCTATTATATGTTTTCTTCGTAAAGTTTTTCTGACATGTTTTGTTTTGTTGTTACAATTGTTTGAGCTTCCAATAATTTTTATAACACTAACGACCTAGGCTAAGTAGTAAGCTCAGCTCCTTGTAGCTTTGCACTAATTCAGAGGTTTTGGAGTCTGCAGAATCTTTGTTGGCTCTGTATTTATAGAAACACTTGAGGTTTTTTTGTTTCATGGTCTGGTTTTTCATTAATTAACCCACAAGTATGTCTGTCAGTTTCTTCTGGGGAATTATTATTTATGACTCGGTCTGAAGCATCTTTTGGTGGCTTGGTTTTCAAAGTTGACCCCAACCCATTACCAAACTGTCTAGAAGAAGACACTTCATGGAATATTATAATATCGCCTTTGTCTGTTATGTAATTACCAGATTCATTTTTTGGGCTTTAACTTCTATTGCAAGCAGTTGAAATATGAGGCTACAAATCAATGGTCACCAAGAAAAAGTATAACAACAATGATAACTGTAGTATGAAATAAAAATAAAAGTGAATAAATAAAATAGTGGGCAATGGAAAAGCTTTGTTGTTTATATTTTATAAGAATATAGATGATAGTACATCAAAAGAAAAAAAGAATTCATATGACAATGACATATAAGTGAGGTCACAATGTTATATTTAGTAAGTTACAATTTCATTTTTCTACTCACTACCATTCTTTCAATATTGATTTAAACAAACCTTAAATGGGGTTAAGTTCTCTCTGTGATTTTCCCCCATCTTTATTAGGTGAAAATCAAGATTTAAAGCATGTATGTTTGTTTTAACATTCTATTCTTCTAATACGTGTAAATGAATCACAATAAATGAACATACATTTATGGGGAGAAAACATGCCAAGTTGACTTTTTGATTAAGAGCGGCCTAATACACAAGGCTTCCACTATATAGGGTTTGGAGAGGGATGAATATATGCAGTCTTACCCCTACAAGAGGAGAGGTTGTTTCCTAGATTTGAGTACGTAACCTTTAGTTCACATGACAACGACCTTATTGTTAGCTTAAGGCTCCAATTCTCCACTTTTAGTATTTCGGATTAAGGGATGTCAAGTAATCTCTAATCTACCTGTTGACATCAATTTTTTTCTTAATTTCAATATGAATTGATTTTCTTTTAGTCAATCAATGGTATTACAAAGAGTTCGTTCTATTTGTATTTGAGTATTAGTGTTTGTTTGTCTCCATTTAAAAAGTACATACTTTTAGCTTTACAAGATAAAACTTATACCACAATTTGTAATAGGCATGCCTTTCTTTGAGCAAAAAAATAGGCATGTATTTGGGATCCCACCCAAAAGCTAATTGTTAAAGTCGGGCACCTAAAACCTTATAAGTTTCTTTTTTCGTGGAAGATGCATTTAAAAAAAGGCAGCTCTCTGAATATGTTTTTTATTCACAAAATGTAACTCTATTTTTTTTTTTTGGCTTACAATCAACTTTCTTTCATTTAACTCTACCCCTTTGGTGGATGTATATGCATTATATGTGCGTATGATTGGTGTATGTGGAGCAGCTTATCCAATAAGAAAAGGAAAGTCACTTTTTCCGTCAGGACAAAAACTCCTGTCATGAGCACAAGCCCAAAGGGAGAGCCCAATTCTCAAAAGCAAGCCTATGAGGAGGGAGTACCCAAGGGACTTATAAACCTCACTTCAAGAGCATAGTTCCCCGATGTAGGACTCATTACATAGCCACCATTACATAGCCACCCCCTCAAGAGCCGACGTCCTCGGCGGCTCCACTCCACGGCACTTCACTCGGCCTTCAGCCGGTCAGAACCCTCCGTGGGTAGCCCTCTCCGCGACATCGGCTCTCAATGAAAGCACCAATGTGATGAGCACAAGCCCAAAGGGAGAACCCAATCCCCAAAAGCTAGCCTATGAGAAAGGAGAACCTAAGGGACTTATAAACCTCACTCCAAGAGCATAGTTCCCCGATGTTGGACTCATTACAACTCCTCAATATGCAGAATTAGTTGTATCCCAAGTTTCTGAGAGATAGATTAGACAAAAAAGACAGCCCACCAAAAGCAGTCATTTCATCTCAAAACAAAAGAATGTGGATTGGTTCTTCCTTTGACGAATCAGCTTTCACCCCTTTTGAGGTTTTTGCTTTTTCTTCAAAGTGCGCCTTCCCCTTTCTTTTCCCTTTCATCACCAAATTCATTCTCTTGTCAGGGCCCCATTTTTTCACCAAATTTCACCAAAATCAAGATTGAATATTCACCAGTTTGTTTAAGAGTTGTTGGTTACAAAAAAGCTCTCATCTGAAACAGGTTTTTTGCAGTCTAACCAGTAGATGAACTTGGTTTGTCTTGTCTTCACATTTGGAATAATATTTAGAGGCCAAGTTCATTCACCTCAATGGGTTAACTTATATTATTAATGATAATCAAGACTTTTGAAAATTTGAACTTCAAGATACTTCTTAAAGTTCTAATTCACATTTCTTAAAGTTAATAGCGAATTTACAACTTCTCTATAACATTGAAAAGATCAGGATGTGGCCTTAAAATAAACATCTTTATAACTTTCCAAGGCATCAACCATAATTTATTTACATGATCTTTGAGAAAGTTTTAGATTTTAGAACTTTTAATTAACCTTTGTTGATGAGTTGAGATTTTAATTCTTTAAAGTCAAAAGTCATCTCTTTGTAGGAGGTGAAAGTGATTAAGGAGCTAACAAAGGCTCAATATAGTTACCAACAAAAATTAACCTGTTTGTCAAGGATGAACATGTATCCTATAAAGATACATGTTTGAAGGGAAAAAATAAAAAACAGAAAAAAAGAAAAAGATACAGGTTTGAATCTTACTATTGTTAATATGAAAAGATATAGGTTTATGTAATGAGTCCCACATCGGGGAACTATGCTCTTGGAGTGAAGTTTATAAGTCCCTTGGGTTCTCCCTCCTCATAAGTTAGCTTTTGGGGCTTGGGCTCTCCCTTTGGGCTTGTGCTCATCACATTGGTGCTTTCATTGAGAGCTGATCTCGCGGAGACTCTTGGAGTGAGGTTTATAAGTCCCTTGGGTCCTCTCTCCTCATAGGCTAGCTTTTGGGGATTGGACTCTCCCTTTGAGCTAGGGATTGGACTCTCCCTTTGGGCTGGGGATTGGACTCTCCCTTTAGACTTGTGTTCATCACAGTTTCCTCCAGGGTTAGGGTACAAACCTAATTATTATTTCTCTTAAGAGAAGTTATCATTGTGAAGCATGAAAATATATGACCAGAGGCTGGATCATAAAAAAAGTGTTAATTTTTACAAGTTGATCAAAGAGAAGCGTCAATTTCAAGACATTAGCAAGGTTGGAGAATTTCAAGGTTTAATATTATCATAACTAAGTGTTAGTAGTTATCTGGTATAGGACTCAATATATATATATATATATATATATATTTATGAATGACTTTCAAATCCTTAAGCAAGAAAAATTAGTTTCAGTCAAAACTTGAAACCATATGGTCTCTCCTCTAAAATCTTATTCAATATCCTTTTATAAACAACTTTCTCTTTTTTAACCCTTGTCCTTAATATAAACAATTTTTTTTCCTTATATCTCAAAATTTAAACTATTTTTTATTTTTTACCCCTATTAAATATATATCTTTATATTAATGACTCCCCACTCACCACTAATTCTCTTCCATTTTATCATTTATTACCTATTCTTTATGTTATTTTTTCCTCATTTTGTCCACTATATTCTTTTCATAAATAGGGACATATTTAGAAGAAGTATAATATTCTTGATATATTTATTATTTTTAACTTATGTTAATGTTAGTTCATTTTGAATAATCAAGAAAAAAGTTGCTTATAAAAATGATCGGAGGGAGTACCATTCTGATACTATTTATAAGTTCAAATTAGGTAATTCTCATATACCAATGAGAGTTCATTAACTCATTAATTATGAGTTAAATTTTCAATTTTGTCCTTATTTATAATTAGTTCCAAAAGTCAACCTGAATAAATTTTTTTTTGTTTATTGCAATTAATAAAGGAAAAAAATAAAAAATGCATTTATTACTCTAAAACTAGATTTATAATAAGATTTGTAATAAGGACTAAAACTTTCATTGAAAATCTATAAATAGGATGGAGGCCGTGGGTGCAAAACTTCTTTGGCTAGTGGTTGAGGGTGAGAAGAAAAAAAAGCTCCATGGTTGAGTCAAAACTTAAAAGTACTATATAGGTAACCCATGTAAAAGGTAAAAATGCTATTCTCATGCTTTCTTGAATGGAAAAGAGAAAAGAAAGCAATTGCACGAGTGGAAGCTGGAACTGCCACCCACCTTGTCACCTCTATTCTTTTCAAACGGTGAAGATCTCTTCTTTTAACAAACTCTTATTAAAGCTCATGTAAGACTAGTTTTTATTTTTACTTCTTTTTACACAAATGCAAAAAAGCTCACCAGCCAAAAAGCCTTCAAATTTGATGTGCCTTTATGCATGCACATTAAGTGTTTGACTATTCGCATTATTGTTGATGATAGAGCAGCGTACTCTTGCTTGAACATATCTCAGTTTTGCCTTCCTGTTTCCTTGTCCTTTCTTTTCTTTTTTGTTATCCCCAGGCAAGTGCTACTTTGAAATATATCATGTTCTTCAAAAAGCCATGACCTCAATCTCTTCTTTTGATGCAACGCAAAAGATCCAACTTTGCAAAAGATAAATCTTGTGAGCACCTTAGGTTGTTCTCTTCGTACAGTTCTCTTGTTTTGATTAAAGCGTTTACCTGACGCGTTTAAAAGGGAACAGAGTGTGTCTATGGGTTTGAAATAGATATAACTAGTAACCCATTTAGTTTCTCTTCAATTTCATATCCCAAGTTGGTCCAGATTTTTGAAACTGTCTCTGTGAGAAGTCTCATTCCATGATAGTGTGGTTTCTGCAGTGAATACGCTGAGTAATGCAAAGAATTAATGCGTTTTGGATGTATCTTATCATTTTTTTGTCCGTTTCTGATGGTGTTATTCGACGCATTTAATGATGTTTTGGTGTATTCCTTGACAACGTTGAAGATTTAAAACCCAGTTCTGACACAATACCATATGCATGAAAATAAAGTGGCGCGATTCTGGATTCGAGGAATTCAAGTTCATGGACGCGACACTTCCATTTTCAAGCCACAAGCGCTCTAAAAGGTTTTCACTCTGAAAATTTTACTTCAAGAGTTTCACTTACATCTCTTCTCTTCGAAGTTGTTGTCTTCTTAAACCAAAATAAACTGAAGATAGGAGTTTTTAGGAACACATTATCCTACTGAAGGGTCCTATGCTCTGTAGTTTGATTTGAACAAGAAGGTTAAATTTCCATACTTGTCTCATCTTCATTCCACTAATGGTTATCC
The DNA here is from genome assembly GCA_037074495.1 of Acacia confusa. Taxonomy (NCBI): domain Eukaryota; kingdom Viridiplantae; phylum Streptophyta; class Magnoliopsida; order Fabales; family Fabaceae; genus Acacia; species Acacia confusa. Next base: position 34,866,699 of record CM073502.1, on the reverse strand, counting down.
TGTGAGAACGCTTTTCTCTGTCTACTGCATATTCATAGACTCAACTTTACCCAAACAATCTGATACTTTATCACTGTGAATAGCAGTGATCCTATGGAAACCAGAGTCAGAGAAGATGGATTATGGGGTAATAGTATTGAAGGTTCTTGTCACACTAGCATGGTATATCTCTCACTTGCTGTTGCTTTGCCTACCCGGATTTTTTTATTTCTGTTTTAATATGATGGTTTATTAATCTTTTTTTTTTTTTTTTTGAAGAAAAAGGGAACGGGGCAGCTTATAGAAAGCAACGAGTCGAAGAAGAGGCAATACCATAATATTGATCTTCAGAGTTCTTTGACTCAAGAGGTACTATTCTCAACTGGTTTAGTTCCACTATAAGATATAGCTATTGGTAAGTTCATAAATACCCCATTTATTCATAGACATCTGGCTTATTGTTCTTTTTACATTGTGTTTCTTCATGTCTTTGAAGATTCTAATGCTTAAAAAACGATTACATCAACAATTTGTGGTACGAAGTGCATTAGAGAAAGCATGTTACCTACCTTTCTCACAAGATGCTGCATTAGAAAGCTCGATGCCAATGGTACATCTCGTAAACTTAAATAGATGCACTAATGACTTTTAACTTTGCTTGATATTTTTTGTTGATTATGTATCTATTGTTTCTCAATTTTAGGCCACCAAGGAACTAATTAAAGAAATTGGCGTATTAGAATTAGAAGTAGTGTACTTGGAACAATATCTTCTCTCGCTGTATCGGAAAAGATTTGATCATCAAGTTTTGTCTCTATCAGCCAAGGAAAGAAGATTGGAAACAGATTCAGACACCAAAAAAGGAAGTTCATCAATTAATGAGAAGAGTACTATCACTGGGAAGGAGATTTCAGTTCCTCACAACAATCTATTGTCACCAAGAAATTCAGTTGGCTTCCCACTTAAGGAATGCAACAAACTAGAACCAGAAGCTGTTTTGGACTCAAGTATCCATCGAAGTCACTCCACACTGTCTCAGCAATCAGTTTGCTCCATCGAAACTTCTCAGGCCAAAGCTTTGGACACTTTCCATTCTTTGCCATTGTCAATGCTAGAGGTAAGTTTCAACAACTATAAGGAGGAATTCTTACTTCCTTATATTGTTATACTGAGTTATTGATCCCTCAAATATACCACTGCCACAATTTTATTCCTTAAAGGTTAATTACGAACATATTAGTCTTAATGCCTTAAAGAGTACCTCAAGTAAATTTGGGTATTGTATCAGTTAACTGTATGGACACTAACAATGTTGCCTAAAGAGCCTAAAATTTGCCTATTTGGAATGTTTGCAGTTGACTTGGTGACTCAACTGTTACATTTGCCCAATAAAATTGCATATACTCTATTTAGTCATTATTGAGCCCTGAATGCCAGTTTTAAATTTGCTGACAGATTTAATGTTCAGACTAGATATAATACAGGTTTCTTAAAACATTGAGATATATATTAAATCCATGGTGGTGGTATCTTTTTGGGACCACTAATGTAGCTTAATGTTTAAATTCAGTGCTTTCTAATTTGGTGTTGTATTCGAATTATATTTCATCAGCAAGCTCAGAGTAATAACTGCAGTTCAACCTCCCTGGCTGAGCATCTAGGAAGTTGCTTTTCTGATATGATTCCAGAGACACCAAACTGGCTTTCTGAGGAGATGATTAAGAGCATATCAGCTATATATTGTGAACTTGCAGACCCTCCTTTCATTGGTCATGATAATTCTTCATCCTTTATTCCATTCTCATCATCAGCATACGAGTATTCCTCACAAGGCCAGGGAAATAAGCAGGCCTCGCGGTGGAAGAAACAACGACCCTTCAATTTAAACTTTAACAACCCTTCCCACATCAAAGGATCAAAAGAATTTAGTGGACCTTATTACTCAATGGTAAAGATTCAGAGGTTAAGCAGAGATAGTGAGAAATTAAAAGAAGTTGAGTATATGCTACGGAGATTTAGGTGAGCCATCTTTGTGATCCAAGTTCCGTAAGTCTTTATCCTAAGAGATTTATTCGTTGAACAAGGAAACTACACATTATAACTTAGTATGAAATTTGAAGCATTAAGATGTATGTATCTCTGATGATTGAACATGAGCCATTGTTTGATAAGAGGATTATGATCTAATTTTGATGCTTTTTACCCACTCTCAAGAGACTAATATATGCTTAGTTTAGGGTTATAAATATTTCAAGGATTTTGTCTAGCTCATAGTTTAAGCTGGAGAACTGAAAGCAGCATTAATTAACTCGGCTCTGTTTTCTCCTTTAAATCAAATAGCTGCATTTCAATATTGACATATCATTCACAACTTTTGAACTATGTCAATAGGTTAAGAAAGACTCCTTTTTGTCTTGCTTTCTTGTGCAGGTCACTTGTTTCTCGATTGGAAGATGTTAATCCTAGAAACCTGGAGCAAGAAGAAAAGCTAGCTTTTTGGATCAATGTGCACAACACCCTAGTGATGCATGTAAACTTTTGCTTTTTGGAACTTCCAATGTTATTTCATTTATGGTTTTGTTCCAAGTCTCAGACAAACCTACCTACCGTATTGTTGTCTGTCATGCACAGGCTTTATTAGTTTATGGAATTTCAGCCAATAATGCCAAAAGAATTTCTACGGTACTTAAGGTGAGTTGGTCCCTAATATTAAGCTGACAAAATCCATTGGCATGATTTGAAGTCCTCCTGAATTAAACTGGTTGATAATGGTGTTCAGGCTGCATATAACATAGGGGGTCATAATGTAAGCGTAGAACTTATACAGAACTCCATTCTGGGATGCAGATTGCCTCGTCCGGGACAAGTAACTCTGAAAACCTTCATCTTCGACATAAGCTTTTTGTCATTATTTTACATTACAAGCAAAGTAGTAGATGGAATTTGAACCCTTTAGATTTATTTATTATGAAGTTCTTGTAGAGTTCAAAAAGAGAAGAAAGGAAGGGGTAAAAATAATAATATGTACTTTTATTCTCTGTGTCACTTTCTCTCAAAAGTCTGTAAAAACTTCAAAAAAGTCCAAAGGATTCTTACAAAAATTAAATGGGACTAATGCACCTTTCTTTTCTCCCAGTGGCTGCAGATTTTGTTTCCTTCAAAAACAAAACTTAAGGTTAGAGATGCAAGAAAAGCATATGCAATACACTGCCCGGAACCCTTACTGCTATTTGCACTCAATTCAGGAAGCCATTCAGATCCTGCGGTACACTTTTCCATCTTTATATTTGTTCTCTCTCTCAGTGTAAACTCAAGGAGACACAAGTAACTTTGTGTAGCTCTTGATCACTTAATTGGAGCATTCTCTATAGTCTGAATATTACCAATGTTATTCATGCCTGGATAAAGTATCACGCCTCTAAATTTCTGCTTGTTGCAACATTGCCAGGTACGTTTGTACACACCCAAGAGTGTCTTGGAGGAGCTTGAATCTGCAAAAGAAGAGTACATTCAGTCTACCGTCTCTGTGACCAAGGAACATAGAGTACTTGTTCCAAAGATAGTTGATTTCTTTGCAAAAAACACGCGTCTTGGTCTTTCTGGTTTGGTGGAGATGTTCAAGAACTATCTTCCAGATTCTCAAAGGAAAATCATTCAGGAGTTTCAATCAAAAGCAAGCTGGAAAGGCATTGAGTTGATCCCTCATAACTTCACCTTCAATTACTTGATTTCAAAGGAGTTAGCCTGGTAATCACTTGCCTTGGTAGATGTTAGCATTAGAGCTTGGAATGACAGATGAATCTTAATTCAGAGAAATAATGAAAGAGAAAAGAATCCCAAGTTCCGTCTTGGTCAAGGTAAAGAAAGAAGACTTGATGCTGAAAGGAATCAAGACTGGAGTTACTCTTACCCGTTGAGTCTCTTTGCATGACTGAGGTGAAACTGCTCAGCCTGGAAGATGCTGCCCAGAAAGCAAGCCTTTGTATTGATATATTTGGCCGAAGATAATAGAGAAAAAGCGAAGGGAAAGTTTAATTCAAATACATCTCTCGTTTAGGAGTAATCAACAATGAGGAGGGGACGACGGAGAATTTTCCTAACCTTTAAAAATCTGCCAAAATCTTCTCTATTTCTTCCAATCAGAAAATTTTTGCAAGAGAAAATCTTCCTAAGCAAGGGGGGAAGGAAAATAACTATCCCTCTCTCTCCTGTACTTTTCTTCCCTTCCCCTTCAAGTCCCAAACATGTCCTAAATGTTTTGTGTTCATATATATGAACAATAAGGCCTGTAAATCATCAGTCTTGTGTGATTGGCATGGTTATGATTCAGTTGTCATTCCTAGCATATGTAAGAACATTAGTGACAATTTTTTTAATGATTCTTAGTGCTGTAGAGGATTGAGTGGTCAAGTGAAGTGATGTTTATATTAGAGACCAGGCAGCCCTCCGACAGTAGTTAGTTATTATTGTATATCATAGTGAATGGTTCCCCTTTAAGTGAATTTTGGAAGTCTCAAAATCAAAGTTGGAATCTTTATCTCTTGCAATGATGATGCAAGAGACTAAACATGTGAATATATATGCCTGGGCAGCAAGCTGATATTTGTTATATAAAATTAATAAATCCATAAGCTCAAAAAGATTTGAAATTTGTACATTTAATTGGCAAATGCATCTTGTATAATTAAATATGAATAAGAGACGAGACAAAATAGATTTGTATAGTGTATATTTATCATACATTTTTTGCCACAATTTCACATTTCTAATGGAATACTAAACTAATAATCTTATATTCAAACCCTATGTATATAATTATGATAATTAGTTGGAAGAAGCAAGGTGCCCTTTATGAACCTCCATTTTGCAAACCAAACTAATTGCTTGTGAGTGATATTGAATCCCAAAAAAGTTGGAAAAAAAGAGAGGAAAAGATTATTTTGGTAGCTTTTATTTTTTAATTTTTCTTTTATGAGGGGAAAAAACAAGGAAAAAATCCTTATAAGGTTTTAAGAGACAATAAAATTATATAAAAAAAAAAATCACACAGAAAATTATAATGTCAAAAAAGTCCTAGTGATAACTTATTCAATGAGTGATTAACAACTCTATATAAATTTTAACAATTCTTTAAGACTTGATCAGAATTTTTATGTGGGATTTTTTAAATATTTCTTTGGTTAACCTTAAAGGGATTATCCCAAAAAAACAATGAACACAAATTGTTTGTTAGCTTATTGAAAGCGATGACAAATAAAGTGAAGCAAAAAGAGACAAAGAATCCGCAGCTCATAATTTCTTCTCTATCTGCTGGGGGATCACCAGAATCACTTGAATTCGCTCAACATAGTGAGGAGAGAAGTCTTTTGGCGGTTAACTGAGAATTAAAGATGAAACAGTGACTAATTCTTTCTCAGGTCAGAATTCTCAAACCCTAAAATGGAAGACGAGGGAATCGGGTTAGTATTGGCCAGAGCTACTGAACTTAGATTGAAGATCAGCAATTGCATCCACAGAGCCTCGCTCACTGCGCACTCCGCTCCAAATGGCCCACTAACGACGGAACCTTCTGATGGGAACCAAGAAGTGAATGACGGCGAAGATGACGATAATGATGAAGAAACAGAAAGGCTATTAAACATTTGCGATGCGCTGGAATCCTTGGAGAATCAACTATCTTCCTTGCAGGTTTTCCTCTAAGCCCCTTTCTTTTTTTAGGGTTTTTTTTTAATTGCGAGGTATTTTTCTTTTTAACATTATGGCATTGTATGATCTAATTTCCTATGCATTTTGTTTCTTTTCTTGGTTGGATAAGCTGAAATAATTCTTTCTATCTCTCAAGACGCACAGTTGAAAAAATTAAATGTACAACAAAAGCTCGGAACACTTGTCGTAGTATCTGTCTAGCTGTTAGGATTATAGCCTGTGATGTTTCTTTGGATAAGGGCCAGAGGAAGAGGGATGTATGCCCCTCTTGAAATCTAGTCAAGCTTTTCCTTTTCTTAAAAGCTTTTGAAGCAATCTGCTACCCTTGAAAGCTAAATTTCTGAAGCTCAGGCCTTGGGAACCAAACTTCTTCTATGTACATTGGTAATCGCATTCAATAGAAACTAACCATTCTACTGAAATAATTTTGCACTTGCATAGTTCTAGAATATTAAATACTCCGGCGTTTATATTTTGACAAAAAATAGCAATTCTTGCCTATAATCCAGGATCTAACTTAGCCATGATTTTAAACTAGATTACATGGCTGTTGACCAAAAGAACAAATTAAAGTATATGGCAATATGCTAATCACAGGAGCACTGATTACTCAATGCTGCAAGATTTCTAGAAATAAATCCCATCTTATGCCCTTGGTACCTTTAAGGCTTTAATTAATAGGGGAAAAAGTGCCATGCCCAGCCAAATGTTTGATTCCATGCAAACATGATCCTCTATCATGGTATTGTCAATTTAAAAAGAAATTCATCTCCACGATGAACCTGTGACTTAGTAACAGTGGGGAAGCTGACCGCGCAACTCCTAATTTGTTTAATGGTAACGAAGTTTCATCCAGAGTTTCACATCAAGTGATTTGATCACGTATTGCAATGTAATTATGATGCGCATATCAATGCCATCATTATATATATATATATATATATATCACCAACCTTTTTTTATCATTGTTGTAATTACAGTGCATGCATGTTCATGGAATTCAATCCAGTTTCCTTCTCCAAATATTGCTATTTTGGCTCTTTCTATTATTTGCAGCACAAATAGCTCAGTTATGCGTCAGAATCTCTATTGAAAAGTCTCACGTTGCCCATTTTGATTCAATCAGTATACTAGGAATAACGTTTATGGTATGTCTAAGTTGGAGAGATTGTGACCTTTTATCTTCCTGAAAGTCTTGAAAACTTTATATGCTTCTAGTGTGTGTGCGTGTTAAAACAGTTTCCATAATGATAAAGGACTTGTTTGCTTTACATCATTTTCTCTCTGGATATATACGTATTCATATGCTTGAAGCAACAATAGAACTAGTTATACTGGGTAGAAAGAGTTTGTCCTTGTGGATAATCCATACCAAATTGGATGGCAGAATTGCTTGTTTGTCATCAAGATAAACTTGATGTGTTTGTTAATGTTTGATCACAGACACATTACCCTAGCAGTTATTTTAAATAAAATTTTGCATTTGTCACCTGTCAAATGAAACTCATTGAAACTGATGATTGGTGTTGCTCAAGTCTTGCCCTTTATGCTCTTTGTCATTACAAGGATGTATAACTGTTGTTTGAATTAGTTGTTTGCCTAGAGATGTACACTTTGCTCATATGACTGAATGAATGCCGTTTTATCTTTATTTTAGTTCAGTCTCAGTTCATTTTATCAGTTGACGTAGGAAGGGAAAGATCATATTGTTGAAACATCCTTATTAGTTTCTTCTACTCTGTTTTTAGAATTCTTAATTGATGACTTAGAAATCTTAACTGTTGTGGCAATGCCTAGGTTTTGCAACACCAGCAGCAATACGAAAGAGAAGTTGCTCTTTCTGAGATTGAGCAAAGCCGCAAATTGTTAATTGATAAGCTCAAGGAGTACAAAGGTGAGGAGCTGGAAGTGATACAAGAAGCTTCAACCTTTGCTAGCGAAACAGTGGAGCACAACAATGATCTACTTCTTCCTCCATATCCAAGCCGTCCCCCCTATACCGTGATGCATAACTCTATTGGCAATGGGTTCTTCCCAAATGATCCCAAGGTCCAATCAAGGAAGAGTCTGAGCGAGAAAGAGCAAAATCATGTCCAGGATGGGGTGAAAAATGCAAGAAAAGGATTGGGATGTTTTGTGACTACTGCAGCCAAAACTGTGCTCACTGTTGTTGGCGTGGTATCCATTATAAGTTTGTCTGGTTTTGGACCTAATCTGGGGAAGATAGGTACGAACTTCAGCATTCAAGGCCTGCTTCATCGACCAGAAAGTGAGGATGAGAGATCAAAAACTAGATGTTCACCAGGAAGAATCCCAGTGGTAGAAAATGGAGAGGTTCGATGTGTTGTGAAAGAGAGAGTTGAAGTTCCATTTTCAGCAATTGCTGCAAAGCCAGATATAAACTACGGGTGTGGTTAGTTACAAACTTACAATGCTCATGTTGTGCTTCACCCTCCTTTTCTACCCTACTGTTCATATGTTTGTTCACTGGCATGTAGTTGTGTAATGATTTTTGGTAGTCTTATATAGCCCGAGGTCTTGATTGTTTGAGCGAAGTGGGATCAATGATTGTATAATTTTTCTTGTCCAATTATGGTTGTAGATTTTTTTCTCTAGTTGGATTTCCTATGGCATTTTCTCAGCCATTATTGTGCAGTATGTGCTAATAAGTAGGGTTGTTTGTCTTGATAGGACCTCGGGCTGGACAAGGCAACCCGTGATCTGGTCTAGTCCAGCACCAAACCGAGCTTAAGCGGGACCTAACCAATGCAGTGGACTGCTTGGACTAGCTTAGGCAGTTCTATATATATATATATATATATATATATTTCCATGCTTGTACATATCATGTGGCTCTCCCTTAAGAAATGTGACCCATATTGGCTTGATCTAATCAGTCATCTCTTTCTCGCTTTCTCTCTCTTCCCTCGCTCTCACCCCTCGATGCCTCGTCGGATGTGGCTATCGAAGGTGGTGGTGCAACCACCTCTTCAATTCTCCATCTTTGCCACAAGCGCCCTCAATTTTGAGGACTTATGGGGCGATACCTTGTCCTCCGATATGTCGGTCATAGCAGCAATAACCATGCTGCCTCACCCACCCCCTTTGCCTTTCGGCCACCATACCCTTCCTATTTGCCCCACCATCAACTACATTCCAAGAATTGAAAAAGTTGGGTTGATGGTGGTCGTCGTTAGATCTGAAAAGGTTGCATTTTGTGTGTTTAGATCCAGAGAGCTTCAGTTACAACACGACATTTGTTTGGGTCGATGAATAGATGGAAGAAAAAGGTAGCTAGGTTGGGTTGTGCTCACCGGATCTAACGATGACCACCATTGATCCATTCTCTTCGACATTGGGTTGGGGGGGGGGATGAGTTGTTTTTGTGTCGGTGTGTGTTTGTGAGAGTGAGATAGTGTGTGACTGTGATGGTCTATATGAGAGGACAAGAGGATTTCCTTTCATGACTATGACTATGTGAGTGTTAAAAAATATGTATGTGTGTGTGTTCGGGTTAAACTGAACTAGACCAAAAGGTTTGAACCTTTGGCCCGAGTCTAATCCAACCTGAGCAGACTAGTCTAATATGGTCTACCCAATATTGCTTCGGGCTGATTTTTTGCTCACGCAACTGGGTCGAGTTATACTGGGCTACTTGGACCACCATGTTTTTTTGCTCGTCCCTACAAGTAAGTAGGAGGGGAGAATACATCAATAAAGATAACACTTGTGATTAAAAGTTCGGTGAGGCTTATGTGAAATGTCAGCCGTGGGTGAACATTCACCCAATGCAATAAATAATATAGTAGTAGAGAAAAAGTTTATTAAGATGATGTTGAGTTATAAATTGCGAATTTATGCTTAAAACGGTGATAATGTTTTTTTTTTGTTTATTTTATGACATGTATGAGATTATATACAATGGATGTAGGGATCGGTTAACATTTAAAATCTAAAAAGAATGAAAAATAATTTTTATGTTTAAAAAATCATTGAACTCATTTTTTTTCCCCAACATATTCCCACGGACAATAAAAAAGTACTTATAGTCATGGTGGGGTAGGTATCGTGTAAAATAAGTAGACAGAAACATGAATTGCTGAGTTCCTGGCTGACGCAACCATGAGTCAACGATCAAATCCACCGTTTTGACTCGCCGCCAGCAGCACCCGGTTTAGAATCCAACTTTTTAACATAAATATATATTTTTGGTGGGTGAAGGGTCAAAAATACACATAACTTTTACCCCGGGATCACCCAGCACCACGACCTTTTTTTAGGATAAAAAATATACAAGACGTTACGTTTTATGATCAAAAATACCACGGGCTGTTAGTTGACCAACGCTGACCGTTAACTTGGATAAAAATGAACAGTAACTCGGGTGAAATTATCATTTTGCCCCTAGTTTTAAGCTGAAAGAACCATTTTGCCCCTAGTTTTAAATTTTTCTTTTTTTTGTTAAAAAACACTAAAATAACCCCTCCCCGGCCGGTGGGCCACACCACCGCCGGTGACCTCCTCCGGCAGCCACCTCCGACGACCTTTTTTTTTAAATAATTTTTTTTAAAAAAAAAAACTAAAATAACCCCTCCCCCACCGGTGGGCCCCACCACTAGCCACAGCACCGCCGGCCGCCGCCATCTCTACCTCCGGCGGCTTTTTTTTTTAAAATAACTTTTTTAAAACAACAAAAAACTAATTATTTTAAGGTATTTTCTAGAAAAATTATTTTTTAAAAAAAAAGGCCGCCGGTCAGCGGCGGCAGCCGGAAGTGGGGAGGGCGGCAGCCGACGATGGTGTGGGCAGTGGTGGGGCCTACCGGTGAGGAGGGGTAATTTTAGTTTTCTGTTGTTTTAAAAAAATTATTTTAAAAAACAAAGCAGAGGAGGCCGCTGGAGGTGGCTGCCGGTCGACGGTGGAGGCCGGAAGTGGGGAGGGCGGTGGTCGGTGGTGGTGTGGCTGGCTGTGGGGCCCACCGGCAGGGAGGGGTTATTTTAGTTTTTTTAAAAAAAAAAAAATTATTAAAAAAAAAGGTTGCAGGAGGTGCCCGCCGGAGGAGGTCACTGGCGGTGGGGAGGGCGTCGGTCGGTGGTGGGGCCCACCGGCGGGGGAGAGGTTAATTTAATGTTTTTTTAGAAAAAAAAAAAGAAAAAAAATTTAAAACTAGAGGCAAAATGGTAATTTCAGCTTAAAATTAGGGGCAAGATGGTAATTTTACCCGAGTTACTGTTCATTTTCGTCTAAGTTAATGGTCAACGTTGGTTAACTAACGGCCCGTGGTATTTTTGACCCTAAAACGTAACGTCGTATGTATTTTTTATCCAAAAAAAGATCGTGGTGCTAGTGATCCTTGGGGTAAAGGTTATGTGTATTTTTGACCCTTCACCCTATATTTTTTGACCAGCTTAACATAAATATGTAAAGGAAAAACATTTTCTCATGTGGTAGGAAAAACATTTTTGCATATCACACATACATAGAAATGGTGGGACCCACACATATATATAAATTCATATATATATATATGTGGGTCCCACTATTTCATGTGTGTGTAAGAATCTTTGTTTTCTCATGTAACATGAAAAAACCAAAGCCCATATATAAATCTAATAACATGTTTTTGTTAAAGAAAAAATCTCAACTTTCCCACTTACGGGCCATCGCTTCTCATCTCCAAGGCAACATGACTTGCAGCTAATGACTTGGAAGGTTCAACATTTTTATTAGTGCAGCTAATCAAATCAATTACGGTTTTGTGAGAATTGGCTCCCCATTGATCTCAAGGGCCATTTTCATCTTCTTTAAATCTCAACGCAGTCTCCCACCTCCCATCAATCAACCAAACCGTACTTTCTCAACATCTTCGAAATCCTGCGATCACTTGACATCAAACATGAGCGAATCCGAGGGATCAATATGTTTCACCCAAGAGCAAGAAGCTCTCGTTGTCGAATCATGGCACGTCATGAAGAAGAATTCTGCAGAGCTGGGCCTCAAGTTTTTCCTCAAGTATCAATCTCCTTCCACTGAATTCTCCTGTTTATTTCCACTACTTATTTCGCTGCCTTCTTAATCACTATATATGCCTTCTTTTTTTCTTTTTTTGTTTGAATTTAGAATATTTGAGATTGCCCCATCGGCTCAGAAACTGTTCTCCTTCTTGAGAGATTCACAAGTCCCTTTGGAGCAGAATCCCAAGCTCAAGCCTCATGCCATGAATGTCTTTGTCATGGTAAGCTTACTCTGTTTTTAACCTCCATCAACTTTACTCTTTTATTATAAGGATGAAACTAGTATGATATTTATATATGACCCCATCATATCTTTTTTTTCTTGATATATTTTTTTCTTAACCTTTTTGGATTTTTTTATTGCAGACGTGTGAATCTGCAGTTCAGCTGCGGAAGGCTGGTAAAGTCACAGTAAAAGATTCAACCTTGAAAAGATTAGGCGCTGTCCATTTCAAAACCGGTGTGGTGAATGAGCATTATGAGGTATTTGACTTATTAACAATATACTTATCAGTAAAGTTTACAATAGTTGAAGATGAAGTTTTTCAGCTGATAGCTATTAAATCATTGATAAACATCTCAACATAAAAGAATTCACTTCTGCTTACGTCCCTGTTGATAATAGAAACACACCATATTGACCCAAGAATCTACTTGTGTGATTAGTGAGTTGTGTTGTGTAAGATTAATGTATATACAACCTAATCTTCTTTGCCGTACGTTGTTAAGGTTACGAAGTTTGCACTTCTGGAAACCATAAAAGAAGCAGTACCAGAAATGTGGTCACCAGACATGAAGAATGCATGGGGAGTAGCTTATGATAAACTAGTTGCTGCCATTAAAGCCGAAATGAAACCTTAATCTTAGAAACTATCTTTACAACTTGTGTGTGCAGTCCTTTCCTCTAGAGTTCATCAATAAGTTTGATAATCAGTGCAGTGTTTCTGCTTATATGTCAGTACACTTTTGGGTTCTTGTCTTGGTAAAGTTCTGTTGTACAAATAAACACGTATTATATTTGCCATCATCAATGTTACTTTTGCACCAGGTTGGAAAGGATAGTAAGCTTTTAATAATAGTTGAAGATAATAAAGATGTTAATTTTTGTCAACGATGGCTTATGTTTATATCTACTGTTCTTTTGATTATTCTTTCAATTTTATTAAAGGGTTAAGTTTCAAATTTAGCAACAAATAATTTCTCTATAGACATTCAACACAACTAATAATTTATGAGGGTAGAAGTAGACATAATCACTTTTTTTTGGAGACATATAGCAACGTCATTATCTGATTAACTTCCATTTCATTTTGCATCGTGGGTCTTACAAGTCTTTCCACCCTTTATTATTTTAATATATTTTTAGAAATATATGCCTTTTTTAAAAGAAAATATCTCTTAAACCCCATGGAAAAAATTTTAATTTAGTCAACTCCTAAAAAATTTTGAAATTTCCCTGCACCATAAGGTTAAAATTAAATTAAGCTTTGTTAGTAAAAAGAAAATAATACCTTACTTTATTTTTTTTTCATAAAAACATTTATAAGATAAATAAGGGTATTCCAAGACAAATAAATATATTTACAAACAAATAAAAAGATTTTTAAAAAAATTCGTGGAGCTAAAATTTTTTTGTCATGCTCGTATCTGTCTTGTAATCTTTTTTTTTTTAACTTTGTGGATTCATTTAAATCCTTTATTTGTTTTGTAAATACCTTTATTTGTCTTATAAATATCTTTATTTGTCTTGTAAATGTTTGTATAAAAAAAGTAAGGGCATTATTGTCTTTTTCATTAAAATTTTCTTGGGTCATCCACATTTATCTTGTAGATGCCTATATTTGTCTAGTAATTTTTTTTAACTCCCTGGATTCTCTTAAATCTTTTTATTGTTTTGTAAATGTCTTTATTTATCTAGTGAATATCTTTTATTGTTTTGTAAATGTCTTTATTTATCTAGTGAATATCCTTATTTGTCTTATAAATGCTCTTATATATAACAAAAATAAAGCAACGGCTTTATTGTCTTTCCATTCACAAAACTTATTTTTGTTTTAACTCAAGGGGATACAGTAAAATTTCAGAATTTTTTAGGAATTGCTGGACATAAAATGGCTTCTATGGGGTGGTTTAAGTTATATTTTTTTCATTATAAAGACACATAATTCTAAAAATATTAAAATAATAGAGAGTGAGAAGACCATTGGTACTCACAATGCAAAAAATAACAGAAGTTAACTAGAATTAATAGTTGTTGTATATGCTTCCAGAAAAATTGATTAGGTCTACTTTTACACCCATAAATAGTTGTGTTGAGTGCCTATAGAAAAATAGTTCATTACTAAATTTCCAAATTAAACCTTTAATAAAAGAAGTTAACTTTCAACCAAGTTAAAACTTTTTATGGATTAACCAAGTTAATTTTACAAATTAATTCACGCTTGAGAATTGCCCGTCTTCCCAAAAATACCTTAACTCAACTAAACAATCAATGGCATAGGTCTTTTAGCACAAGTTTAAATAACAATAAAGCAAAAAAACAAAAAAAGGGTAATCTGAAAAAATAAAAAAGAAATCTCATCTTGCTGTATCCAAATCATCTGGAAGGAAATTAATTGAAAGGGGTGCATAATTAGAAGCCATGTCAAAACTCTCCAAATAACGAGATATGGACTCGTGATAACGAGGGGGGTAATTGAGGATCATCTCTTCCAAGTCCACGCACCATTCCTTTACCACACCTATTAGAAAAGCCATCCGCTTGTTCATTTCTCTTATAAAGAACTCCACTTTCCTCAATCTCTTTATTTCCCTCCTCTCAGCTAGCCCACACTCTCTTACTATATCCTCATCAAATCTATGGACCTGAAAAACTTAAACTAATTCAGATTCACATAAAAATATATGTATATAATGTGTAACGGCCAAATCAACATATATATATACATACATACATTCTCCTCAATCTCCATTAACGAGGCATTCGTGAGGGTCAGAGTTTCTAAATTTGGCAGTGATCTTTCCAAGAAATTACTTACAATATCTCCCATATCATAATCATAAACCTTCCAACTTGAGATCTGTATTTGGATGTGCCTAATGTTTTCAAATGAAATGGGTGTCTCCCTAATTTTATATAAACCCTGCAAAGCAAAATTATTTTAAGAAAAACAATAAACAAGTTTGTTTAATTTTTCATATACATATATATAAACTCCACAAATATTCCAATGTTGTGTTATTATGATAGGTCCTACCATTACTAACATACTCCTAAATCCAAAAATGAATCATGATGTCCTAAAAAAATGAATGTAATAACCAAAAGATCTCATACCATATAGTGACAAGTTTTCGTGCTGGAAATTTCAACAATTCACAAGTTGTAAGGCATAATGCACTCCATCTTCATAGTTTAGTTTATATTTAAATTCACTTTTATTGCCATAGAAGAGAGTATAAACTATAAATAAAATAGAGATCAAATAAATTTGTGAACCGACCTCAAGTACCCGCATATCTGTATGCAGTATTCTGCCCTTGCATAAAGCTTTACTTAATTGTATGCAGCTATTCAGCTGTGTCGAAGAGAGCGTACACTGTTGAGTGAGAGAGGCGATATTCAAATTTTTGAAGGTTCCTTCACAAAGAAGCTGTTCCGGAAAACTTTCTAAGCTGAAGCTTTGTAGAAGAGGCGCAGAGATCTCTAGCGAGAGCTTATCGTCACGAACCCCATGATCGCAATCAAAACGTACACATGTAGCGTAACTCAAGGCTCGTAGGTTCTCTGTGATAACCCTAAAAGTCTTGTAACAGCAACGGTGAATGACTACATCCTCCAAGCATGAGCTTCGTATTGTGAGGCCTTGTTGTTTTGTCTTCATGACGTCCTTCTCCTTCACGAAGACATAAACAAGGGATAAATGTTTCAAGGATGGGAAACTCTGAGAAACCCACTCGTCAACTGGATCATTTGTTACAATACCTCTCACATAAAGGGTCTCAAGAGAAGTAAATTTCATCATAGGAAGCTTCACTGAGAAGCAACGAAGCATATCTAGTTTCAGAACTTTCAAGGACTCAAGTCTGGGGAGGATTTTGAAAACGCCAGGTAGTTGGTATTCAACAGAGAGTTCATCCACAAGGAAAGCCTCATGCAAATTACGGATCCAATTCGTGTGAAGCTTACGGTGTCTGGATCTCTTGCAGAATGATGAGAAAGAAAGTTTGTTAATTTTCAAAGCACGAGGACGATGTTGGAGAACAGAGTTCATGAAGTTGGAGACATGCTTGCATGAGCAGTTGCGAGAAGAATAACGAGAAGAAAAGGAACCAGGAGGACGATGACGTAAGCAGAGAGAAGGGCTGGTGAGGCAAATGGTCTGGAACCTTCTAGACAAGGCTTGAAGTCTTACTATGGGGTTGTCTCCGAGGAAAGAAAAGATGTGGTGAAGCATCTCATCTGGTAAATCGCTCAGTAAATCTTTGCCTTTAGCTTCCATTGTGATTGTAGATGTGAAAACTCAGTTTGATCTATACATACATGAAGAAAAATATTATTACTTAAAAGGCGATAATCAAATAAATTTCATAATTTGGTAGACAACCTAAAGAATTTAACAAATAATCGCAGTAAGTTCATAGTTGATTATCTGTTTTATTATCTAAATTCTCGAAAAGCCTAAACTAATGCTTTTTTTTAAAAAAAAAAAAAAAAAGTAGTATCTTCATCCCCAGTTGTGGAGGCAGACGAAGGCATAACTTCAATCGTCTGAAATTTATTTCTTTAACAAGTTTAACTTCTCTACCTTAATTAACACTCTCAGCCAAGCTTAATTACAAGAAAGGGCATAGGGACCCGAATGCCTACAAAGCTGTATGTGTTACGTCTCTACTACCAACTACCAAGATCTAAGCCGTTGGGTCCACAAATAAGAAATATTAAATTATTAAAAGAAAAATAACAAGGTCTCAAAAAAAAGGAATGTATGGGATTGGGCACAGTTAGGGCTGAATGAAAAAACCTAATGGCTCAAATCTTATCTTCACTTAATCAAATAGTGGTAGTAGAGATTCAGATCGGGGGCTAAAAACATAAACGAACGTTATATATATATATATATATATATTATAGACGCATACTGTCAAGGTTATTGAAGAATCTATACGAATGTAGATTAGCTTATTCACAGCACAGATGCTCAAGAAATACCCAAATATATATTTAAACAACATCAAGACAATAAAACCACAATATCATGAAAAAGAACATTACTGTGAGAAGAAGAAGCGGAAAGAAGAAGGGAGTCATCTTCACAGGGAGAAGAAGTTCCAAGTAGACGACCCACGCCTGTGGGATAAGGGGAGACTCAACATGCTTTGCATCTTCTTAATCTATCTATTAATAGTATTATATAATATAATGGTGTGTATTAACATCTAAACAAAGTTAGTAATTTCCTAGATCCTACCTACTTATAGGGGAAGGAGGAGTGCACCATACCTCTATAAACAAGAGGTTCCTACTTTAGTAGCACCTCAAAATTCTTTGCATCTTCTTATGGACCTTTATTGAGCGTTGCAATCTAGATATGAAGTATCTTAATTCTTGAGTGATTTGATATTAAGATATCTCTATATATTTCGGAATCAAGATACAGGTCAATTAAGATAGATATTAATATCTTCTGGAAAAAAAAAAAAAGATACTAAAGGTGTAATTTTTGCCTTAAATTATGTTTCGGTAGGACTCAACACATTAAAATGATTTTTTGAGTACATTGTTCTTAAAGTAATTCTTATTAATAATGAACAACCAAAAATATTAGCTCCGGTTCAAAATATAGGCTCCAAATAACTTGCTTACGCAATTCGAAAAATTGGTTAAAAAATAATAATTGGGTAAGACATATAACTTACTTTTCTAAAACACCCTTATTTATGAAGAGGATGAGTGGGAGGATAATTGAGAGAGGATGAGTGGAGAAAAGATATTAGAGAACATATAATTAATTAATGTAAAATTTTTTAAAAAATTGATAGGACAGAACAAAAGTGTATCTCCACAGGTTGTATTTTGAAACTGTTTGGTTTTAAAAGTGGGTTAATCTCCCCCTAATTTAACACTCCTATAACTATGTCCCGGGTAGGTTATTATGCACAAGTTACCAGAGTGTCATCTATAATGCTAAGCTGAACATCTGGGTATAAGTGCAAGTATCACACTTAATTTCTAAATATAAAGTTATTTGTGTAATTTGATTAGACTGAGAAAAGATAATTAAATCAATTAACTTAACATGTTTTTTTCTAAAATATCTAGTTATCTTTCCTTAATTCCCTCCATCTCTTTTTCTTTTACTCGATTGATTACTATTGTCTACCGGGGAAGAATCAAAATCATTGGTTTTTTTTTTCTTAAAAAAAAAAAAAAGAGCCCCTAAATAAAAGCCATAAATACCAGAAATCAAAGAGAATGAAAATCCCAAAATCTAACGGCGTATGGGGGATTAGACGAACCTGAATAGAGAGATGGGTTAAAGTGGCAAGCGGCCGAGGGATGGGAGCGTGCGTGAGAAGAATCCGACTCTCCAATCTTACTTTCTAAAGTCTCAGAGCGATAGGTGAGGGCCGGCCGACGTCAAATGAGCGACAAATGAAGGAGAAGCCGTGAAATTTGGGGGGTGGGGAGTGCGCTATATCTTCTTCATATTTGAAATTTATTAGGGATTTGGCCTTATCGAGGAAACAAATACGGATTTGGTAAAATATATTTAATACACACACAGTAAATAGGTGTTTAAAAATAAATTAATGGGTATGACCATTTGATTAAAAAATAAGAGAGTAAAAAAAATAAATCGGCATTAATTATAAATTTGTTAATTAAGAAATAAATAATTGTACTTAGGAAACTAATTATTAATTTCCTATTATTACTCAGCGCAAGCAAGAGTGTATAGTACTACCTAATGAGTGGTCTCCTATACCTCTAATCTAATATAGTAGTGCCTCAAAATTCTTTTAATCTTCTTAATCTATCTATTATCATATTATATATTTGTGTGTATAAATAACTAAATAAAGCCAGACCTTATATAGATCTTTTTATTTAAAATTAAAAGCTAAAGTTAAAAAAAACTAAAAGATGTTTGATGATCATATAAATTTTTTAGTTTAAAGTTTAAATTAAAAATATACTATTTAGCAAAATTTTTGTCATAAGCATTTATTTAATAAAAACTATGTATTTAAACTATCATTATTTTCACAAAATAAAAATATTGTGAGAATAGATTTACCAATAACAGATCACGATCCGGGAATTTTCTATAGCTGGTTACTACTGCCACCTCTGGCGGCGATTCCCTCTTCTCCGTCAAGTCCGAGCAGAACTCTTTCACCCCTCTCCCAGTCGTTCTCACCCAGAAATTGCCCTAGCGACTGACTTTCCCTCGCCCCTGTCACCGCCTGTCAAATAATATGTGTATACATATAAAAAAATCAGTAAACCATCAACGCGTTAATAACAATTCAAGATTCGTTGTTATCGATTTATAAACCTCTAATACCTTTTTGACAAATAATCAAACAACAAAATACACATGAATGAAGGGGGCACATCCACACACGCAAAGAAAACCTATAATTAGAGGGATAGTATAAGGGAGAGCAGAATCAATCAGAAGGTTAGCGAGAACAGTTGTTGCGTGAATGGGTGAACACTGAACATGCCCTAATGAGCTTTAAAAAAAAAGCTCCTCATTTTCTTCATTATATAAAAATAAAATTAAAAAAATCTTTTTATTATAAAAGCTTTTGAAAAAAATCTGTTCGGCCCAACTTCTGCTTATAAGTGAAAGATACGTTAAAAATAAAAGGATCCAAACAAGTACCCAATAGAACAATTCTAGATATTGAGTATCCTAAGTGATCTTATATTAAGATATGTCTATATATTTTGGAATCAAAGAAAAATTTCAATTAAGGTGTTAACATCAAAGATCACACGATATATCTAGTTTTTAAAATCTAGTAGTATAATAATATATTAATATTTATTGTTTAAATAAATATCAAAAATCAAAACAGATAAATTCAAATAATAAGTTAATGATCTTGAGGTAAAAATTATAAAGGGTTCAACTTTAATTTTGCCATTAAATTATTTTTTAGTACCACTGAACACGTTAACATACTTTTCTAATTAATTTTGTCATTACACTACTACAAAAAAAAGACATATAGAATGCCATATTTAGACCTATTATAGAAGATCAGATTCAAAAACTATAATCGGTGATTTTTTCATAAATATAAAAAACTTTTTAGAATGATTCCTTTAATATAAGGTCTAAAGTATATTTTTTTGTCTGGCTAAAAATTGTTATATTTATTATTTTTAAGATTGTTTTTTTTACTAATAACCGGTTTAAAAGATGAAACTTTTTAGAACTGATTTTACTTATACCCGGTCTAAAAGTTATAAAATAAAACAATTATATATTTATTACTTTTAAGAATGATTTTACAAAATAACCGGTCTATTAATACATTATTTTAATCATAACCGAACTAAAAGATTTTCATTTGAACTCTCTTCATCATGTCAAAAATTAAATTGAATTTCGTGACATTTTGTTCATCGCTTTTAAACATCTTCCCCTTTTCTTACCCCTTAAACAATCTTGCAATTCTCTTCTTCAACATTACAATTTCTTGATTCATTCACTTTCGCCATGAATTTGAGCTCAATTCCCTTCATAGTAGAGATTTCCATGATGTTTCTTCAAAAAATTCACACAATGAGTATCTTTGATTTAGCGATTTTGTGATTTCAGGTTTTACTTGATTTCCATGATTTCAGAACTTTCAAAGACTCAAGTCTGGGTAGGATTTTGAAAACGCAAGGTAGTTGGTATTCGACAAGAGAGTTCATCTACAAGGAAAGCCTTATGCAAATTTTGGATCCAATGCGTGTGAAGCTTACGGTGTCTGGATCTCTTGCAGGATGATGAGAAAGAAAGTTTGTTAATTTTCAAAGCACGAGGACGATGTTGGAGAACCGAGTTCATGAAATTGGAGACATGCTTGCATAAGCTGGTGAGGCAAATGGTCTGGAACCTTCTAGACAAGGCTTGAAGTCTTACTATACACGGATTAAAAAAAATGATTTCAAGACCCGACAAAGGAGACTTAACAACCGGATGCGCCACTGTTCTTATTTCAGGCGGTATTAAAAGTCTAGCTTTTAAGATCGGACTTGAACCGGTCTTAAATAAATTCTTTTAAACCGGATATTTAAAACATCAGGTCTTAAAAGTGATACTAAATAGACCTGAAATATTTTTTGCTTGGTCCTAAGACTCAATTTTTAAGACCAGACAAAAAATAGACCGCTCTTAAAAGGTTGGAATTTTAAGACCGGACAAAAATAAATCTGTTATAAAAAATAGCGGCTTGTAAGACTAGACGACTAATTATACGTGGTCTTAAAAGACTTACTTTCAAGACTGGATGATAAATACATCCGGTCTTAAAAATTCAATTTTTAGACCGGACGTATTAAACCATCGGTTTTGAAAGACCAACTTTTAAGACCGGAGTAATATCAAATATGTTCACCTGACTTTTAAGACTAGACATATAAGTACATCTGAATATATCTGGTCTTAAAAGTTAAACTTTTAAGACCGGCGTTTTTATTTACGGTCTAAATTTTCCCAAACTTTTTCCCTATTCTATTCTTCCTGATCATATATACACAAATCCACCACCCAATCCAGCACATAAAAGTCGATACTTTAAGTTACAAGCTATAAACAATTATGAAAAAATTGAATTGGGTTTAAGCAGAATACAAACATTATTCACCATGAGTTATGTGGCCTCTTAGTTAATGATTATAACTATGACTACAACACCTAAATTAATTTATACAATAAGATAACTTACTTACAAATACAATGAGTTACAAATACAACACTTAAATCAACATACATGCCCAATATTCACCATGCCTTCATCTGATTTCCACCCAACAACATACAATCCTCTTTTATAACATACCCTTTTGGATCGGATCCTGCCACAAAAATAAAACAAAAACAAACTTCATAGAGTCAGTGACATTGTTTAAGAACATGTTAGTTATGATTAGTTTTGATGATGTCTTATATAGATGCCATTAATAAGAGCAAAAAGTTCATATCATATACATTGACTAATTGCTACATTTAATATAGATCTGTTCAAATATGACTATGAAGAAAAAACAAGAGAAGAGAAGAAAGAAAGAGTTGAATCATGGAGAATGATCAAGAAAAGGAAAGAAAGAAAGAAAAACTTGTCAAATGGAATGAGAAAATTATCATACAAGTTTTTAGATTGATTCTTGAAATCTCCACGATCAAATGTAAGTTAGAACAAACAAATATCATGTTCTGGATGAGCAAATTCGAGCCAGATGTTCAACAGTCAAGTTTACGGCATTACTGGAAGTGATTTGCCTCTGGATTATGAGAAAACTCGAGTTTAGGACATAAAACTCGAGTTTGGGACTCAAAATTCGAGTTAGTCACTTAATGACTCGAGTTTGTAGTGTCTTCAGCACCTCTGGCATTTCTGGATCAGCAAAACTCGAGGTGGCAAATGAAAACTCGAGTTAGGAACTCAAAACTCGAGTTAGTCACTTAATGACTCGAGTTTTTCAAGCTTTTAGCAACTCTGTTCAACTCTGTTTCACGTTCAGCATGGGCGACCTCTGGTAATTCGATCATATCTTCCAAACCAGAGATCGGATTAAGGTGAAATCAATTTTGTATGAAACTAGACTCCCAATGAGTCATCTTGACAGAGTTTCATGCCCAAAGAAGATTTTATGAGAGAGCTATGAATTTTTGAAGTTGATCAATCTGTTACCGTCATGCAGTAGACCAAGGTTCGGTAATTTGAGCATAACTCACAATCTACTCATCGGAATGAGCTGAAATCGGTGGCATATGAAAGTAGACTCACATAACTTTCCAGAAACATAAAGAGGATGAAAAAAAAATACCAAATGAGTGAGGTATGAATCTTTCAAGTTGACAGTCAATTCAGGATGTTGTAAAAACACTGGCCAAAGAACAACCTTAATTCATCGGATCACAACTGTCAGATTACAATGAGTTTGGAGCTGATTTTTCTTGCATTGGAAAGAAGACTTAAAGAGTCTAATGGAGATAGGCACTTGATTCCATGAATTGATCTTTATCAAGTCAAAGAGCAAAGAATTTTTTAGAAGGATATTTGACTGAGCTATGGAGAAGAAAACTCGAGTTTATGTTAGCAAACTCCAGTTTTGCACTTGACAGAGAGCAAGATGTTTTCATCCTTTAATAAAACTCGAGTTTGAGTTAGAAAACTCCAGTTTGTGGTAAACAGAGAGCACCTCAATATTTTGAACTAAAAAAACTCCAGTTTGCATTTGAAAACTCCAGTTTTAAGTTTTGTGGACTTAAGCTTATTTTCTCTTCAAAAGTCCAAAACTCGAGTTAGTCACTTAATTACTCGAGTTTTGCCTTGAGTTCAAGTGTGCTCCAAAACTCAAATCACGACAATCCTCTCTGGAAGACCAAAACTCCAATTTTGATTTTGAAACTCCAGTTTTGCCTGCTAAAAACTCCAGTTTAATTTGTTTTACAAACTCCAGTTTCAGTCGCTGAAGTTTAAAAACCAGATTGCGCCAATCTGTGAAATCTTCAAGGGTTAATCTTAAAACATCATATCATATATTACTATTGATTCTAACATTATTTAATGAGCTTTCGAGTAAGTTTCAGATGAATTCAGCAATGAATCTGGGTCAAATGCAATTAATGAAGAACCAAGAATAAGCCTGAAATTTCTCCTCTATTCTAATGGACTAGCTCACACCGTTATGAAACATTCAGATCACTCTCCAACGGTCAAATTAAGTTTATGGAATGACAAGAATTCTGGAAGACCATCTGCAACAACTAAATCCAAGATTCCAACCAAGAATTGAAGAAATAGAGAAATATTTGCAACTATCATATTCCAGATATGAAGCTGAACATTGAAGAATCAAGAGAAGAAAATGCAACGGCTAGTTCCTCTGATTTAACTATAAATACCCAGGAAGACTCATAGCAACAAGAAACACACATTTTTCAACTGATTGCATTTTCCATTTGATACATCATTGTGCTTACTTCAGTATGCGAACTTCAGTGTTTATTCATATCTACTCTTTCTGAGAGTCTTGTTTTGAAAATCATTTGATTACTTGTTTGAGAGAACTCAAGGTTATAGAACCTGTGAGTTGGGTTATTTAATTACAAAGTATAAGAGGGAGCAAGTCCTTGGTGATTAGGATTACTTGAGAGTTACATTGTTGTAATTAAAGAATATTGAAATAGCTGAAAACCCCAGAAGGTATCTGGGGACTGAACGTAAGTCAAGGTTAGGACCGAACCACTATAAATCTTACAGTGTCTAGCTTTTCTTCCCTTGCTTTGTTATACTCTGTTTTCGATCAAAAGCTTGGGTATTTCGAAAAGTTTTTTTTTTAAATTATCCAAAGTTTTATCAAACACCCAATTCATCCCCCTCTTAGGTGATAGCTAGGTCCAACATAACATAGAAGGAATATAATATAATTAAAACCTTAGACATGTTTTAGCTAAGGAACCAAAAAGTCGTTGTCGAGAGAGCAACGTGAAGCAGCGACGAAGCAACACACAAACACTGGAGACAGAACATGAGTAATCAGTTTCACCTCAATGAGAGAAGTTCAAAGAGGGAAATTTAATTTTTTGCGCAACAGAGACATGTTTTATTATTTTGGATTTTATTAAGACCGGTAACTTATAAAGCATCTGGTTCTAAAGATATAATCAAATTTTTAAGACCGGAGGTTTAGAAGACCCCGGTCCTAACATTCATTTAATTTTAGACCGGATGTTTTATAAAACTCTGGTCCTAAAAATCAAATACTTTTTATAATTAAACTGAAAGATTGCAACATCAACTGAATGAAAATAAATGAACACTAGAGAATAAGCTTTTTCCATTAATGGATAATATGGAAAAAAAAAGAAGATATAAGCTTAGTTCTTTTTTGTTTTTACATTACTAGGACAATATGCAAGTACAAAAGGAAAATAAGAACAACAAACTGAAAATTAACAAAAACAATATATAATGTGATTAAAAATCCTAATGCTTAATATCGGCTAATGTCTTTGGAGATATCGACGTCAATGGCATAAATTTCCTGCCTGAGATCAACTATTTCTTGTCTTGTGTCCATCAATACCACTTCATCATCAGAGGAAAGAGGGGAAGTGTTAGCAGTAGGCGCGCTGGGATCAGGAGGTTGGTGAATATTGTCACAAGGCTGGTGAGGGGGAGTGGGAACCTCTTTGTAGTTTTAAGGTTGGAGGGGGCTGTCAATCTCTTCATCATCCGAAATAATATTGGGTCTAACGACCCGAAATTCCTGTGTCAGAATAGAACGCACTCGAAAATAACTCACGAGAGATCTAAGGTAGGCACGAGCATGAGGAGTACCCCTGCGATGGGTTATCTTGTATCTAACTATTGTTTGAATAGTTGGGGTAGAGAGCTATGTAGTGTGGAGTTACAAGGTAGTGAGGAGTTAATAACAACAAAGAAGAAGTGTGAGGAGTTAATAAAGGCAGAGAGCAGGAGAGATATACAATTGATATATGAGAATGAAATGGGATTTAATTGGTATTAATGTTTCTACTTTAAGAATATGTGGTTCAAAAATTTTATTATTTATATTTTCAATTCAATTACTTTTAAGACCATCCTATAAAATATATCCGGTTCTAAAAGTCTATTATTTATATTATTCAAGTACTTTTAAAACCAACCTTTTATCTTATATCGGTCCAAAATTCATTTATTTTTTAAAGTAAGAAATTTTTCTTAAAAATATTACTTTTAAGAACAGATCTCTTACAATATCTAGTATTAAACGTTCGTTCTTTTCAAATCAGAGATAGCAGTCATATCTTTACACTCTGTTCAAATGAATGATTCAGAGTATCTTCGGCTTTCAATTAAACTTCCAACTAGGCGTCTCCTCGTATTTTGATGAACTATGTGTCTCCTCGTTAATGTTTCCTGTGTTTCACATTGATCAGGATGGGTTCTTTATTTAAACCCGTTGTTACTTTACTTTCTTCACATTTTTCTCAATCACTTCTACAACCTCCATTGTAATAGCTGCTCCACCACCACCAGGTCCTCCTAATCATCGTCATCCTCCTCCACCTCCACCTCCGTGCCCTCCTCCGTTGCCTCTAAACCTGTCCTTCTACTAGTTGATGTAGCACCTTCTGGCTCGATGCTTAGGCCAACTGTTTCAGGTCTATCACGTTATCAACAACAAGTTGAACGCAGTACTTGACTCCAATGATGTTGAGTATCATCTTTCTGATGATGACGTCTCCAACATCTCTGAATCCTCCCTCCCCTCTGACAACGATGGGGAGGATTAAATATTTTTATGTTTTTTTTCTTTTTTTTTTATGTACTACTGCTGCCCCACAATGGGCAGCATAAAAAAATATGATAAATAATTTTTTTTCCCCCATCTTCAATCACCTTTTCATTATCTTCATTTTGTTTTTGACAAAAAGGAAAAAAAAAACATTGTCCTCGTGTGATCAACGTTAAAAATTCACAAAATACAGTTAAGACCATACAAAACAAAACAAAACAAAAAACATCGTTTACCTTTTACGAATAAAAACAAACACAGTGACAACTCTTCTCAAGGTTAGACCATCGTTGTTGTCGATTTTACCACACCCTAAGTTGAATATTTTTAGTGTCCTTTTCATTATCTTACGTCTTTTTCCGACAAAAAGACAAGAGAAAAAGAAAAGAGAAACTGATAATGCTGTTCAACTTCAGGAGAGGTAAAAACAACGAGAATGAGGGACCTAACTTGAGCAGAACGCTAGAACCTCGGATGTCTTGAACCCTAATGATTTGTCTTAAAAGTGAGTCACCATTTCTATTTAAAGGAAGACTATTAAGACTGGACATTTAACCAATACACGGTTCTAAAGGTCTAGCCATATTTTTTAGAATTAATGAAGACTTTTAGGACCAGACGTTGTATAAATATGCGATCCTAAAAGTGTAGCCATTTTTTTAAAATACACGAAGACTTTTAAGACCGGACATTTAACACACAAACAGTCCTAAAAGTATAGCCATAATAGATTTAGGACCGGACCTTTAATAAATATGCAGTCCTAAAAATGTCGCCATATTTTAAAAATTCACGAAAACTTTTAAGACCGGACATTTAAACAATACATGGACCTAAAGGTCTAGCCATATTTTTTAGAATTAACAAAGACTTTTAGGACGACGTTGTATAAATATGCGATCCTAAAAGTGTAACCATTTTTTTTAAAGGGTTAAGGTGCAAAATGACCAACAAACTATTGGTCCAGGAGCGTCTGACCAATAAACTCTTTAGTGGACCAAAACGACCAACAAACTTTTAAAAATGTAAAATTTGCATAATGCCGTTACATTAGAGCTAACGTCCGCTTTCTGCACTCTCGCAAAAATTACACAATAGGACCCAGATATTTATGAAACTATATTTAAGTCCCAAAAAATTTCAAAATTTTTATTTTAGTCCCTCCACGTACTTTATAAGGAGGGACTAAATTGAAAATTTAAAAAAAAATTGGGGCTGAAAGATAATTTTTTAAAACTTTGGGTTCTTTTCCTGATGGCTCTTGGGTTCCCTCCCTGCTTTTCTTGGTGGGAAATGATGTCATTGAAGTCGCCCACACACATCCATGCATCTGTAATGTTTTTAGTAAAATTAATAATATCATTGTATACAGATAACCTGTTAGCTTCTGTTGGGGGGCCATATATGAATGAGATGTACTTGGGAAATTCTGTAGATGGGTCAAAAACAGTTGCATGGATGACATAATTGGATGAGGAGATGATATTCACTGTAATATTTTTTTCCCAAAACACAGCTAGGCCACCACTTCTACCTTGGGGATCCACAATCCATTCTTCATCAAAGCCACATATTCTCCTGATTTTACTAACATATGAACTTTTATTCTTTGTTTCCATTAAAAAGACCATCTGGGGTTTTTTATTATTGCAAACCTCTTTCAGGTGTTTAACTGACAGGGGAACCCCTAACCCCTGACAGTTCCAAGCTAGAAGACTCATGGCGAACCGATAGTTGCTTGGTGGCAACCATCGGCGGTATTAGTATCCAAAGAAAGGGTTGAAATTCTAGCATCTCCAGTATGGTTAATCTCAACAGATAGTGGTTTAGGTTTGACACTGGTAGATGATAGCTTTTCTGCTTTCACTTTATATTTGCCCTTCCCACGTATCTTATTTTTTACTTTGCGGCAATTCAAACCCTTTACCTCAGGAGTGGTGGTCTGGGCTGGGATAGTAGGGTTGGTGGGTTCAGGGGGTTCCAGGAATAATGGGCGTTTCTTTATGGGGTTCAGAGTCTGGTTGTCCTCTTCAGGGTCTTGCTTACGTTTCAGCTGTATACGATTCAGGGCAGAGGCTACGGCTGAGATAGGGGATAGGCCACTGATTGGTATGATCTCTGTCTGTTGGGGAACGTCATTTTCTGGGAAGTCAACCCGATAGTTAGGGAGCGATGAATCAGTCTTGGGATTATGGCGTTGATTCGCATCTATATCCGGATCCGTTAGGATATGATTTTTAATCAGGTTGTAGACATCCGGGGGTGACCGTTGGGAGGATATTTCTTGCTGCAAAGGTTTCGGCTGGTCATTAACAGGCTCCGTGATTGCGGGGATTTCAATAATTCTTATTTCCCGTTGCATGCTGACGTGGGCCATTTCTTTACGGTTACAGTCATTACCTGTTTCCATGTAATGCAATAACGTAGCAGCGGAGTCTTCGCCTTTATCACTGGAGTTGCCTTTTCTGGGGGTGGCCTCATGAATGCTTTTTCGCACGCGGGCGTCTCAGTCACCGGCGGTGGTTTGGCTTTCATCGTCACCATCTCTTCCCAGTGTTGGGCGTGAACCACCAGTGCTTCTTCTATTGTTTTGACGTGGGTCGTGCCTAAGCCAATACCTACTCTGTTTTCCGTTTCATCATCCTCAGTACAGTCCGATGCGTATTTGCAGTTTTTTGCCTCATGTCCGATCCGGGCAATGGCGCACCTTCGATTATTAACATAAAGACAGCAACGACCTCCTTAGTGACGACAAAATCAAGTTCGAAAATTTGAACACATCGCGAACTCAAAGAAGAACCCCAAGATTCACCTTATTCAAACCTTCAACGGCAAAGGTTGTAACTTCCCATATTTGAGCTCTAATGGATATG
This sequence comes from Acacia confusa, assembly GCA_037074495.1. Lineage (NCBI taxonomy): Eukaryota > Viridiplantae > Streptophyta > Magnoliopsida > Fabales > Fabaceae > Acacia > Acacia confusa. Next base: position 34,837,591 of record CM073502.1, on the reverse strand, counting down.
AAGATGGAAGCTCAGGAACAGAAAAGGTCCAGCAACCACTCCTCTTCACTAAGGCCCCCTTCAAAGTCCTTTTTTTACTTTTAGATTTTTGGATTTCTAGCTTTGGGGAGAGTTGTTTATTGATAGAAGCGGTTTTTTTTTTTTTTTTTTACAATGTTTACTTATTCTTCGTTTATGATGTCTAATGGATCAAGTATCCGAAAAGGGGGAAAAAACCACCAAATAGCTTCTGAACTGCCTGGACCAACTATGCAATCCACTAGACCGAAGCTTGAGTTGGTGCTAGATCTGACCATATTTCAGGCTGTCTTATACAACTCAAGGTACTATCGAGACAAGACCTTGAGTTAAGGTCAAATCCAGCACAGTCTGGTCAATGATCAACCTTAGGATTTTGTAATTAGAGGAAAAAAACAAAATTCACGGAAAAAAGAAGAAATGCCCTAATTATTAAAAAAAAGTTCGCATCTTTGATTATTTAAACAAAAAAAAAAAAAAAGTTCACATCCACCTTGCTAGAGCCCTCACCCCCAACCATGCCGTGTTAGGTTATTATTTTATTTTATTTTATTTAGCAAACATTACTTGTTAAACTTTCCAACTCGAAAAGGGGGTCAATCCCATTAAATATATATAATTTCATTTATTTTCTTTTATGAAACTAATTTCATTTCACATGGCCAAGGTTTACAAAAATATACCCTTCCCCACCCTTGTCCTACAAGAGCTGACAACTTTCAAGAGCCCTATCTTTAACATTCACCTCCTCACATTGACTAGTTCTAAACAAGGGACTAAGTTATCCCCCGTTTGCTTTAAACACTAATGATCTTGGGCGTAGACTCGCTTTAAGGCTTAAGCGACCTGCAATGCTTCGTCACGTTTCAAGTCAAACACCTTGATGAGCACGTCTTCAACCACCTATTTGAAAACCAATTACTCTATAAGCACACTTTTATAAACTTTTCCACCCTTACGAAAAGAACAAGAATGCAAGTTTTGACTACCCCATTTGGTTTCTCCGTACAAAATCTATTATAATTGCATGGCCATTACTTAACAGTACTGATTCTTTTAAGTTCACATTATAATAGTAGGAAAATGAGTTGTTCTCATATTCAGAATTACTACTTCTATTTTTCCCTCTCTATTTTTTATTTTATTTTGTCTACCAAACAGACAGCTTTATCATTTCATAGGCAATAGAAATTACCTTGTCAGGTGTGGATGCACCAGAAGTTATGCCGATAGTAATCGGACCCTCTGGTAGAAAGTTTTCTTTCTCCACCAGCTCACCGTGCTGATAAACCCGAAAACGATACCAATTAAATAGAGAACAGAGCTAATAATAGTTGACTAGGATTATACCACTATGTTCAAGCTCACCTTCAATTTGTATGCAATTCTGTTTCCTGGACCAATTCTTTGCTCACTGTCAATCCAGTAAGAAGGAATCCCACGGTCCTCCGCTATCTCTTGCAGGTGCGATGTATTGCTTGAGTTCCACCCACCAACTACTAGCACAAGATTCAAATCTTTCTCCACCAGCTTGTACATAGCATCTTGTCTCTCCTGAAAATGGACAAAAGATTTAGTTTTATCTGGTGATTAGACTTGAGACACAATATATTTTATAAGAGAAGGGAAACGATGAAGACAAAGCAAAACCAGGGGAAGCTTAAGATTCTACGGAAATTAAATCAGAAAAATCATCCAAAAAACCCACCCCCACTAATAGAGGGGAGAAAAGAACTTACCATATTTGCAAAAAATAAATAAATAAATAAAAATAAGTTGGAATATCTGACTGCAAAAGAGAAACTACCTGAGTAGCATCACAAATCGTGTTGAAGCTTAAGAAGTGTTCATTGACGTTTTCCACACCATATTTCCGCATCATAGTCCTTTCTAATAGTTTACCTGTAAAACGAGCAGATCTATAAATATGAAATCATAATTCTTTTCTCCAAAGAGATGAATTGAGATTGTGCAATAGTAACAAACCAATCTCTTCAGTTTCTCCCTTGAGCATTGTTGTTTGGTTTGCAATTCCCACTTTAGCCAAATCAACGTCTGGGTCAAACCCCTCAGAAACAGCAAACTTAAATTTCTGCCAAAACAAGCCAATAATGATCACAATGAAGGCTGCAGAATTAATTTCAAAAGCCCTATAAATCATGTGAAAGAAAAGCTTACCTCTAAAAATGCATCTTTCGTTGAACTGGATCCATTAAGTCCACCACCAAGAATATAGTCACAAACATATTCAGCCTGTATCAAGTTACCAAGAAAGCAACAAGAAAAAACAAAGAAAATTAACAACAATGCAGAATATTTAGTATCATAAGAGAATGAAATTTCTTCAACTTAACCTAAAAGAAAATCTGAGTTATAGCTGCAACGTAGGACAAACCTCAGCCATATTCTTCACAATGATATAATTCCCAGCAAATGATGCAGTTGCTACAGTTTCCTCGTGAGCATATTTGCCATGTATGACTGACGTGTACTCTCCTTTCTTGTGCTTTTCAACTGTATTCCAGACCTTCAAGCAATTCATTGAAGAAATCATGTCAGCATATGGGATGAAAAATGAATGGTATATGAGATCAAGTTACAGACAACAAGCGGCAGTGCGAAAGAAAGCCACCTCTGGGAATGAATACCTTTACAACCCATGGGCAAGTTGTATCAACAATTTGTACATTTTTCTCACTCAAAGTCAACATCTCATCCACTGCAGCTCCAAAAGCAGGCAAAACCACAACATCACCCTTGTTGACAACATCAAATTGCTTATTTCCCTCCTTCAAAGGAATATTCTGCACTTTCATCTCTTCTAAACGCTGCATTAACAATCCTTCAGGTTCACTAATCATGTGACTGACTAGAATTGGTGAATGAAAAAAGAGTAATATGTGAAAGGATAGCATGTAAAGAAAATCAGACAATGACATAGAAAATCTACCAAAAAGATACAAAATAACAACCTCATGAACAGAATAGTCAGAAAAGTGGATGATTAAATAGTACAGCCCCTCAAAACAGGATCATACATTTCGAATTTCAATTAGAAAAGCCATGTCTAAGCTTCAAGATAAATCAATTGCCAAATTCCCCACATATTGACAACATAGCTAATAAATGATTATTACTGCCTGTTACTAATTACCCATAAATGGCCATTAATAAGAACCAAGGTACAAACAAGATTCAAGAATATTGATAGTGAAAAAATGTTAGACCTTATTAACAGTTGGGTTGTGGATGATTTCGTTGGTAAGCCAGATTGTCTCAGAAGGAAACTGTTTTCTAGCCTCATAAGCAATTTGAACAGCCCGTTCAACTCCCCAGCAGAAGCCAAAAGCTTCAGCCAGCGCTACAGTGACGTTACCCCATGTATGCTCATATCCATTTTCCTTCAAGGTCTTAATGATGTCACCTGAAATCCCAACAGAAAAACATGCCAAATTACAGGAAAACAACACATGAAAAAGAATTCAACGCGTCATGCATCAAGGAACTAACTTGGGGGTGAAATATTTTATTAAAGCTCGAGTTGAGTAAGGATAAGTCATTAGCTAGCTACAGCACACTCCCGGGCCGTATTAAGCATGGATTACCAAGAATTTTTATCTCGATTTCAAATTTCTCATGAAATTGACGAAAACAATGTCAACTGAGCAACTGAATCACAAAATTCTAAGTCCCTTTGGGGATATCCAATAAAATTGGAGATACAGGGAGTATAGCTACACAATTCCAAGAGAAAATTAGCTCTGCAAATAAAAACAGACACTTTCCCCAGTAAACTGCGAAGTGAACGTACTGGTGTATTCGCGATTCATAAGTTCTAGGGTCGCTTCCTTGTGCCCAAAACCTTTCCGATTATAGTTCTGACTCCTTGTTAGATTCTTACGGAAAACCTTAGCATCAAAATCAGACTCCACATCAGCGGAAGAAGATGAAGAATCAGCAGAGCATCTAACGGAGAGAGGCTTCCAGCATCGGATAGAAGCCGTCCTAGAGAAGTTCTCCGAAAACGGCAAGGCGAGGTCCGTGCGAGTAGCGGAGAGACTGCAAAGGTGCGGGGATATCACCATGGTAGATCGTTAGAAATGTCAGAAGGAGAGCGAGATGAGAGCTTAACACAAATAGGAGCTGAGTTAGCAAGAAAAGCTCGCTTTGTTCGCCTTGTTCTTATGGTAGCGAGGCAGCAAAGAGCTCGTGCTTCTCATTTTTTCTGATTTTTTAGTGGTCTGTTAATTTGTTTTTTTATTCCTACATTGATCGCTAGTGTTTCGCTGTTTTCTTTTCTCCTTTTTTTTTTTAAATAAGGTTGAGACAAAAGCCAGCTGAATTAAACTGATAAACTACACTGATATCAGGCAAGAAACGACCCAACGAAAACCCTGCACATAAAAAAATTTAAGTCCTCATCCTGACTCGTGAGTGTAGAATTATTAATATAAATTATAAATGAATTAATTAATGTGTTTTCTATTATAACATAACAAAGGCATATTTCATAGTTTCAATAATATGAAATACACGTATTTGGATTATTATATCTAGGGAAAAATACACATCAGTCCCATATAAGAGAAAATACAGAAAAATATCTTAAAATCTTAAATTTACAATGAACTCCATGAGATATTTCTGTAATATATTGCAAATGTGAAAAAATCTAAATTACCCTTAATGAATATACAATTATTTTCTCCCTCTCTCTTTTAATCAATAAACTTATTTTAGACTTTTCACGTTTGAAATATATTATAACTTTAGTGCAAATTTTCACCACAGGTCTTTATGGTAAATTTAAGAATTCAAAAGATCTTTTTGTCATTTTTTTGTTGAGACTTAGGCACAATTTTTCCTTAAATTTATTACTCAATTGCTTACCATTTTGAAATTATACAATTTTACATGATGAAAATTATTATTTCGAAAACCATTACAGGTTATTACTATTTAATAACCTTGTCCTCCATTCCAGCACCACTTAATCTTATTTATAAGTCTAATTTAACTAATTCTAATATAGTTAACTCATTGTTATGGACTAAATTTCTAATGTTACCCTTATGATTGACTTTAATAGTCAACATCAATAAATTCTTATTTATAGTTTAATAAAGATATTTTAATTTTTGTGAAGAGTATAATGTAATACTCCGTTTCGTTATATTAGTTACACGTGTAATCGTCTTGCGGCCTAAAATAACGTGGGCATAATAATCTCATCTCATCAGGTCAAAGAAGAAATAGGAAAAAAATAAAAATATTCTTATCAAAACAAGTGAGAGATATAAGCCAAGTCATTTATTTGAGACTATTCTACATAAGATGATTTTTATTGTCGATGGTTAAAAATGAGTATTTTAAGAAAATGAATACATCTTTAAGTTTAACTAATGTGACTATTTCTTTTTTAATTTATATAAATTAGTTCAAGTTACATTAGTTTTTTTATACATGCATAGTTACATTAGTTAAACACTTGAATATGTATTGGTTTTTTTAAAATATTCATTTTAAACAATTTACAGTAAAAACCATCTTACGTAGAGTAGTCTCAAATCAATGATTTGGCTCCAGTTGCATCTAATAATTTAGAAGCGTGACTTTATTTTGTTATTATATTATTCTAATTCTTCATTTGTAGAGTTAATTTTAATTCTACATATAAAATATATTTTTTATATTTATCAATATTTTTCTAATTTATCCCTTAAGCTTAAAAAATAATCAATATTTGTGGGGTCCCTACATTAGCGTTACCACAGAGTATGTTACTTTAATTTTATTATTTAATTTAATTTTTTTAATATTGTGTTCCTCTAATTATGTTATTTCCACGGTCGTGTGTGTCATGTACTGTGGCAAAAAATCGATTGTTGTTTTGCTAGTTTGGTGGGATGGGAAGAATTAGTCTTAATTGCCATTGGTGGTGATAGCATGTGCGAAGCCAGCTTACGCTGGGGTACAAATTGTTTCACCTCCTCCTCCAAAAAGAAGAGAAAGAAGAGGAAGAGTAGAGGAAGGGAAGAAGCGGAAAAGGAAGAAGTAGGTCTGTGGTTTGGAATGTAGCTAAACAACTGATAACTTCTCATTAGTTTTATTTGACCTGAAATCATCTCAAATGTCATCCCCGTGATTTGGCCAAAAATGTTAGTCAACTATGCTAAATAGAATATTTGCATATGCTAGTGTGAAGTATGCTAGTTTTATAGTGTGATTTTGAAATACTCCACCTTTAAAAATATGTGATTCTGAAATATGTCAGTGAAATATGTTATATAGTGTGATTGTGAAATGTGTTAGTGACATTTTTGAAAGTTGGATTGGGTTTGAAAGAGAGACTAGATTGGATTTTTACCAATTTCAATTGACTTAATTGCTTTCTCAACTCCACCGTCCATCATGAACTTAAATTTAAGTCTGATAATAGGATTGTAGTGAATTCTAATCCTTCATCATAGAGGAAAAGTTTTCAAAAATCCTTTTCTTATCAGATTACATGGACTCTGGAAAATGATGTCATTGATATCACCAAAGAAGCATGACAAGAGAAAAATTGGCTTGAAGGTGTACAAAACTTTTGAAATTCTACTCTAGAGCGAAATGATAACCAGGTAGGAAACTTCACTAAAAGGAAAAAAGAATTGATTCGTCACCTAGAGGGAATTAATAAAAGCAAAAAGATGAATTTGCAAACTGGTTTGTTTAGGTTGGAGAAAAAATTATGGGATGAGTATCATAAAGTGGTTACCCAAGAAAAAATTACCTGGTTTCAAAAACCCAAAAGTAAATGGCGTTAAGGGGGAGACAGAAATACAAGGTTTTTACATGCCTCCATCATGATTAGAAGGAAAAAAACAGAAAATTGGGGTCATTCAGAATGATACGAGGGAGTGGGTTGAAGAGCATGATACATAAAAATGATGGCTCATGATTTCTTTCTTAATCTATATACTTAGATGTAACTGTGAAGGACCAGGAAGAGTGGTACTCAAACTTTCCTACTATAGATGCTAATGAGTTAAACATTATGTCGAGAAAAGTTACCAAAATTGAAATTGAGATTAAAAACATAACTTTTGCTATGAGAGCATTTGAAAATCTAGAACCAGATGGCCTTAAAGTCCACTTCTTTTAGACCTAGTGGAATGTTGTGGGTGAAAAAAATATGTCATTTTATCGAAGAATGTTCCAATAACCCCTCAAATATGTCCAACATAAATCAATCCAAGGTTGTTTTCATCCCTAAGGTCTACAACTACGTTAAGGGATTTTCAACCTATATCTTTGTGTAATGTGAGCTTCAAAATCATTACCAATGTTTTGGCAAATAGGTTTAGAGAAGTAATGGCCCATCTTATAAGTCCTGAGCAACTTTATTGCAAACAGATCCAGTTGCGACAATATTCTAAGTGCCCAAGAAATTATTCACTCCATGAGAATGAAGGGGAAGAAAAAAGGATTTGCAACCATCAAGATTGATATAGAGAAAGCTTTTGACAGACTAGACTGGGGGTTCATAAAAAATACTCTGATATGCTTGAAGTTGGAGGATAATCTCATTGATCTCATTATGCATGTATCTCTACAACTTCTACGTCCATTTTTTAGAATGGTGATGAAAGCTTGAGCCTTATCCCTTCTAGAGGTGTTCGACAAGGAGACCCTCTAAGCCTATATATTTGTGTTCTTTGTATGGAACGTCTGGGGCAACTTAATAAAGCTGAATATGAAGCCCGACATTGGAAACCGTTCACTTTCAAAAGAGGAAGTTGTCGTATCTCTCATTTGTTCATTGCTGACGATCTCATTCTTTTTACAAAAGTCTCCTTTAACCAAATGGTTGAAGTTCGAAAAGTGATGCAAAGCTTCTGTGAAGTCTCGAGAAACATAATCCACTTAGATAAATCCCGAATGTTTTGCTCTAGAAATGTCAATTTTAATATAGCTTTAGAACTAAATCAACTACTTGGGATTTGAATCACTTCAGATCTTGGGAAATATTTGGGGGTGCCGATTATACATAAGAAAGTAACAAAAGCCACGTATTATCCCATTGTGCAAAGAGCTCAGAAAAAATTGTTCACGTGGAAAAAACAAAATTTCTGACTATTTGCAAGATACTTGGTGCTTATGAAACCTATGCTATCATCTTTGCCTATCTATTGTATGTAGTCAACTCTCCTTCCTATTTGTACAATTAGCGAATTAGAGAAGATCTTGAGGAAGTTCCTTTGGTCTCAAGAAGAAAATGTGAAAAAATGCATCTCATTGCTTGAGATAAAATTACTCACGCGAAGAAGCATGGAGGCTTGACTTCAAAAATCTTCGACGCTAGAATAAAGTTTTCATTATGAAGCTCTACTAGAGTCTCCTGACGAAGAAACAAGCTCGATGGGTTCAATGCCTATGGTCTAAGTATAATTGTGGTGACCTACCTGTGTCTAATGTTTCTAGGAAGAAAAACTCCTCCTCTACATGGAAAGCAATAGTCAAAGTTTGGGATAAATTTCTTAGCGAAGTTGGGAAAAAAAGTTAATAATGGGGCGAGAACCAAGTTTTGGTTTGACCTTTGGCTTCCCCTTAATCAACCCCTCATAACCTTTGTTCTAAATCCATCCTTAGTAAATGAAGATGAGATTGTGAAGGATCCATTATTGATGAATGAAATATGGGACACTAATCGATGGCAAGACATTTTACCTTCTGAAATCATAAATATTGTCTCCAAAAAACACCCCCTTCTAATAGATTCCTAGACTGCTTCACTTGGAGAGGCTGCAAAAGATTGTTGCTTTTTTTTTTTGGTTAAATCAACATATCATTATCTTTCCGAACGAGGAGGAGCAAAACATTAACAATTTCTGGGCTCAGATGTGGAAATGGAAGTTACCTAAGAAAGTAAAATTTTTTGTATGGCAAGTTGACCATGAGAGACTTGTCACTAACTCTCTAAGAGCCATAAGAGGTCTTACAAATGAGGGCTTTTGTCATTTCCATTGTAATAGTGAGGAAAATATGATTCACATAATCAAAGATTGTGAGAGAGTAAAAAACTTGCAGAACAAATTTTAAAACCTAACTATTTTTCTCAGTTTTTCACAGATAAATTGTAGGTTTGACTCAATTCGAACACCAACCACAACCCTAGAAAAAAAAAAGATTTCAAAATTTCTCTTGGCCAATAGTCTTTATTATTCTGGGGTACTAGATCCTTTAGACAACCAGATGCAAATTCCTTTTTCAAAGCAAAAGCACAAATACCAAGGAGATGCTACACTTGTGCAACTATCTTTTCATAGAAAATACAGCTAATCAAAACGTAACTCGCCAGATTTTCCAACTTGACAAGGTAGAGGAGACGTCTTCGACCCCCCTCCTGCAAATGCAGTCCGCATTAATGTGGATGGATCAGTGCGTCATCAACACCAAGCGGCTTGCAAGGGCGTGATAAGAAATTATCAGGGCATCAGTTGATGATGTTTAATAAATTCTTTGACCTTCATACTGTTATTGAAGTAGAAATTTACGCTTTCATCATAGAATTAAAAATTGGTCAACAATTGGGTTTACAAAAAATAATTCTTTCTTATGATTCTCTAGATGTCATCAATATCTTTATGAGAGACTGTTATACTAATCATCCACTAAGAGACGAAATTGGGAAGACTAGAGATCTTCTTTTCTGGGACTGGAATATAGAACTACACCATATTCTAAGAGAAAAGATCTCATGTGCTGACTATATGGCTAAGGAAGGCCATGATACTCCTATTGATGCTGATGTGGTTTTGATTCTAACAATTCTCAGAAGATACCTTGATATGATTTTGAAGGACCAACTAGCCTACTACTAGTGGTTTATTTTCTAGTTTGCTGTATTAAAGGCTAAATTTTCATAGTCTAGTATCTAACTCACCTTTTCAAGTTTTGACTTACCTGTATTATTCACACACACAAAAAAAAAAAAAGGAAGGCCTCGGCTTGAGATTTTTTTTTATCGATACAATGGCTTGAGATTTCTTTACATATGAAAATCTAGTCCTCTCATCTGTTTTGGGGCCTCTTGATCAATGGATCAAACATGGAAGCCTATCAAATAATAAAATAAAATCAATTTAATTATAAACCCTAAGAACAAACACTAGAATTGATAAGGAAGAAAATAGATTTATGGATCAAATTAAATATGTAATATGTACAGACAAAAGTATTCGGTTATTGGGGAAAAGTCAATATACTTCTAATGTTAAATCATAACCAACTAAGACAAAATTAAAGCATTGGGTTGAACTCTTCTTTAGAATTAAAGTAATAGTAATAGCTATGAATGGTCATCAACTCCCACTAAAAGGTGGAAGAATAAACAATCCCCCTCGTCTCCTTGCTTCCATCCCTATCATCGTATTCGTACGTATCCTTGTTGGCGCACAAATACAAGGGAAGATCAATGAACTCCTTCAACCTAATCTTTTCTTTTCTCGCTGGTCCAAATTTGACTTTGCCCGTCAAATCTTGGCAGACGTGATTGCTTCTGGGTTATCGTAAAAACTTGTACATTTAATCTCCTAATTTGATCTAGTCGTTTTCATGATGCTCGAGACCTGTTGGAAAAGAAGAATATCGGTCGTGTAAATTAAGTAATGGGATTCTTGTTTGTGGGTTTTGTAGGGCTCGCTCGTAAATTTGGATGAAACTTTACCATTAATAACCTCCTAAATTCTTATGGTTATGTAAATAACTTTCAAATGATAACTTTTGTACATCGCTATTTATACATTGCCTTTTTTTTTTTTTGGTGATTCACATGCATTGCTTAAATTTTGGGGGATTACCTGCATGTCAATCAAAGTTTATGAGTTATATAAAAGTAAAAAAATAAAGTTTAAGGGGATATATAATTGATAGTTAAGGGCTACCCACAAAGATTTGAAAACTCAACAAAGTTTATTATCAAGTTTTAAAGGTTAAGGGAGTATTTGTTCATGGTCCAAAGTTAAGGCAAGTTGTGTGTAATTTAAACTATTATATATATATATATATAATTCATAAAACCAAGGTAAAAATCAACCTAATTCCTTCTTCTGTTCCCTAATTTAAGATAAATTTATTTAATTTAATTAGATTAAAGAAGTTAGTTAAGTTAATTAATATAATATATGTATTTTATAAAACACCTTAATATTCTTCCTAACTCCTCTCATTCTTTCTTCTCCATTTTGTTGTTGAGGGAAGATCAATAAAAGTAAATTAAAAAAAGATTGAAAAATATAAAATGTATATATTATATTATTTAAGAGCAAAATTATCTCCCTAAATATGTCGTATAATATTATAAGTAAAATTATTATAGAGATGCAAGTTACATAGCATGGCATCTACAACTTACAACTTCCAACAAGGAAAACAAGAGTCTAGCTACTACGTACATGTGTATGACACTTGATACTCGTAGAATAGAACACACTCATGTCTTCCCCTGTGAGTATGGCGATCAGAAGAATCAGGCTGTTCTGAGAGACTGAGTCATCATAGCAGTGAACTCGTCCATATCAACCATGCCATCTCCATCTCTATCCACAGCTCTCACCATTCTTCTACACTCTTCAAGACTGCAACTCTCTCCCAGCCCCCTCAACATCGCTTGAATCTCCTCTGCACTTATCTTCTCATCCCCGTTCCTATCAAACGTCCTGAACGCGCTCTGTATGTCCGTCGTCCTTATCCCTCCTCCTTTCTTCTGTGCCTCCATGAACTCCTGGAAGTTTATGAACCCGTCCTTGTCCAGATCCACCACCATGAATATTGACGGCACTTCACGGATCGTGTTCTCCATCCCCAGTGCCTTCAGCGTCGCCTTGTACTCCTGCTGCGATATTTTCCCGTCCTTGTTGCGGTCAAACTTGTCAAACACCTTCTTCATCTCCTCCACGTTTGGCTGGAACAGCGGCTTCTGCAGCCCTGAATTGGCTCGGTCTTTCATGGAGAATAGCCGAGATGGCTTCCTCAGGTACTTCCTCTTTGACAGGTTGTATTGGAAATCAAGGAAGCTTGTGGTTGACATGATCTTCTTCTTCTTTTGCTACGTACTGCTGCTCTCTGTGGTTGATTATATTAGGCTCATATAATGCTGCCTCTTATAGAACAATGAAAATGGCCGACATTAAGCGATATGACTGTTCATTGTTGATTGGTTCTTTCTAATGAGCTGAGGAATCCTGGGCTATCGGTTATTCCCTGATAACTAGCAGATGACCACGAAACTGAAGATGCTGGAAGAGAAAAAGCAGGATACGGAAGGTGACAGGGAAAAGAATACATTCTTTCTTTCAAAAAAGCCAAGAGTGTATGTATTAAGCTCTGTATTTGCCTCTCAGGAGAGGAAGGGATGTTCCATTTTCATTCTAAGGGTAATGAATTGATTTAATAGTATGTTACATTGATAATTTTAGTGACAGTCTTCAAGTTGAATTAATGAGGTATAAATTCCTGAGGTGGGTGAAAGAGAATAAAGGAGAAGTATTCTTTTTTCAGTGATGGTAATTATCCCTTGGCCACGTCCTCCACTAAGTCAACGTCCCATCATAGGATTTCTTCTGCGAGTATTATGCAGAGATATATGTTATAAATGCCATTGTCTCTGATACGGATTCGTATCAATACATATATGGCATAGTACGGGCGTACATGGGTATGTACATAAGGACAACAATGAACCTTCTACCATTAGTTGGGAGGAGTGGAGACGATAAAAATATTGCCGGCAGATATGCACCCATTTGTTGTTATGAAAATTTTATTTATGCATTCCTGTATTCAGGAGCAAGGGAGTTACAATGAGAACAAGTAGAATAGTTAATTTTATATACCCACTACCACATTCAGTAGTAATTACAACCGTATGGCAAAGTAAACAAAGCAACCCTTGCTCATTTTACTGTCAAGTAAATCAAGCAGAATGAACCACCAGGCGTAATATGTTCTTTTTGCTGATACAGTGTTTAGTGAACCTAGTTTTGATTTCCATTATGAGGCCTGTACAGAAATTAATGCCAAAGCAGGAATGATTAGTATGTGTTGAAGGCCTAAAAGGCTCCCTAATCACATACTAAATTGCCGAAGAAATTTGTGATTACTCCTCTATATCATCATTTTGCAGTGAGGTTAAGCTGATTCTGATAGGTGATTTTCCAGGATCCTCCCTAAAAATACCGAAGGCATTGTTAGAAAGCAAATTTAGAAGGAGGAGGAGGAAGGAGAAGTGATGGTTAAATGATTATATTTTTTTCTTTTCTTCGGAGATGACTCCTAAAATCTTCCAAACATACTAGTACATAGGTGGTTAGGTGAAAGGCAGAAGAAACAGCTATCAGATCGTGAAGAGATGCTGTACTTAGTTATACATCCACGCCGCTCCGATTTCGTAGCTCCGGAGGAACATTACCATCTAGTTTGTTGTTCTGGAGATATCTGTCATGCCAAAGCAGAAAACTTATTTAGTAGAAAGCTGAAGAACAAAATGAAGAAGAAAATAACATTGTTCAGTTGTGTGTCCCTGTAATGGCAAGTATCTTACACTTCGCGCAGTTTTGGGAGATTCCCAAGTGACGAAGGAATTGACCCATTAAACTGGTTATTCTCCAAATGCCTTTCATTGTAACAATGACCAAAAAAAAAAACAAAGAGAGAAAGAAAAGAGGCAGAAAAATTAACATCAGTTCACAGTAGATACATTAAGAAAGCTCAGGGAAAAGAGTAAAATCAAGGGTAAAGCTTCAGCAATGAAAACATCTTCGTCTACATACAGAGTTTGTAGCTCCTTCAGCTTAGACATCTCGGGGATTTCTCCTGAGAGGTTGTTTCCAGGTAGCCAACTGGGGGCCAATAATTTCAATAGCAGAGTATCATAATTAAGTTGTAACTAAGAGAGATCACTTACCAATTTTTAAATTAAAAGGGATATATTCCTTACAGGTTTATGAGCGCGGTTAAATGGCCAATACTTGGAGAAAGTGACCCAGACAGCCCCGCCTCCGTCAAGTTCCTTCATAACAAAACCAAAAATATAAAAGAATCGCCATTACGCAAGGCGCTAAGGTAAATTATAGTTTTAAAACTCAATAACTTATAACCCCTTTTGTTTAACTTTTGCAAGAATATCCTTCGTAGTTATTGATCTTGGCCATCTAGTGCCATATTTGCATCATAAGCATGCATGATTTGCTGATTCATCCCTACCATTTAACCTATTTGGTATCACATGTCACACACCTGAGTGATTTTACACTATCATCTACTTTTTATCCATTTTAAGCGGTTTTTTTTAGTAAGAATCATGTATATATTTCGCCACTTCAATATTATCTGCATATTGAAACAAGTTAAAGGAATCTTAAAAAAACTGGAAAGAAACTCAACTTAAAATAATTTAATCTAATAATTTAAGCTTAGTTGTAGTTACTACTCGAACTTACACTGAGATGACCTGACTAATAAACTCTTCAGAACATTGAACTCCAGTCCATGAATTTTCTTTAGGGAGGCAAGGATCACCACTCCAATCAGGAGGTGGATTGTCGAAACTTTTTGCCAATTCTTCCATTGCAACCACTATAAACAGAATGCCATAGCAACCAAATCAGATCATGTGAACGGAGTATCATCATTATGATTCTAAAATTCAATCAAGAAGTTGCAAAGAAGTACACAGAGATCTACAAGATACCATCTCTATGAATAGTATGGCCTCCCAGAGGAAGAACCAGCAAGATTTCTCCAGCATTGATTACAGGTCCAACGGGGCTCCCTTCTCTAGGGGCCAAAGTGATTTTGGTTTGACCAGAGAGTGGCCACTCTGGAGAATAAATAGTAAGACCGCTGGCCGTGACGTTAAGGTTGGAGAAGAAAGTTTGGTTATTGATAGCAACATCAAATACCCTCCAGCTGTAAGCGCTTGGTGACCTGTTATCTTGAAAATATAGGGCTACGTAGTAGTTGGTGCTCGGAAGGGACACAAGTGGCCATTGAAGTTCAAGCACCTTCCCTCGGCTAGTTGTAATTCCAGATGTGAATGCATTCACTGGCGGGAGATTCCAGAAATCTGATGAAGTTACATTCGAATGGCTCTTCACAGAGGGGTTCTGGTCCAAAAATGGTTGCCACATCCGGTTGAATTTGTCGTCAGGATAACTAGTTTCACATATACACACACCTTAACCATAAGATTTCTCTCTGATTCCACAGTTCAATTTACATCATTCCAACACGTGCATTTTTTTTAAATATTATTATTCGGTATTCGTTTCAGGATTTGTGACGGTTCCTACTAACACAAAAAGTATTTCCTCTGAGACTTGAACTCAAGACTTCAAAAAATCTAGCAGCAGGGCTTATATCGCTAAACCAGCTTTATATTAGTCATTCAACACAAACATTACCAAATAACAAATCCAACATTTGGTTCGTACATGATTCTGCATCACTAAAGCAAATTTTAATTTAACTCTGTACTTTCAATTTGATCGCTTATGAATGGAAGTCCTTTCAATGTTATCTTCCCATTTCATTTCCACTCATTAACTAACATTGAATCTATCTTAACGTTGACTCATACTTGTTAACTTATGCCAGGCATACACACAGACCATAAAGAGATAAGAAGCCCTGAATAAAATTCAAATTTCAAGAAATTCATGAGCGTGAGTGAACTTCAAAGATACGAAACTTTTGAAACTCACGAAATTAAAATTTCTGACTATAACTAATTTGATTTGGACTAGGTCAGTTTTGATTTAACATGATTCACCATTGAAGATAGGGTGGAAAGGAGACTTTGAAAGCATTTTAATGAATAAGGAACTAAAATGAAAGAAAGCAACCGTGGATGAAAATTTAAAACACACAGATTTGTCAAGTATATGGACATGGGATTTTCAGCTCATAAAAACTCTAAAAGATTAGAAGACTACGAGCAAATCTTATAGCTTACCCAATGATTTCTTCACTTTCTCCAAAATTCTGCCTTGCAACAGTGACAAGGGCATAATTGGTGAAGTTAGTTGGGTTATACACAGAAGCATCCAAGGCCTGTACCTCCAATGCTGAAATGAAAGGACTGGAACTACCTGTCTGGTTACTCCTTGCCAAGCACACACTCAACGTCTTCCCAAACGGCATCACTACGACCTCGAAGTAGGAACTAAGGCCTTTGGAAAAGTCCTCTGTGGTGTTTATGGTGCTCCATTTAGTCCCTTCAACAATTTGGTCAAACACAGGAGGCTCCTTTCCTCCATCAAATCTTCCATAATAGAATATGGTTTTCACAAGGTACTTGCCCTGGGGGTTGACTGGTACAGAATAACAGTATTTTCTAGCCTTTGTGTCTGGAAAGTAACGCAGTGTGGACAATATGGGAACCAAGTTATCTGACTTTATAGTGGTGGTATTGCCCACTTTGATGAAGTGCTTATCAGATATGTAATTGAGACTTCCCACCGTCACATTTTCCGAGCCTCCGCAATTTAACAAATACCCTGTGTACATGAATAAAGTACCCAAGTTATATACTTGTTTTCTTTAATTGCTGCATTTCAATCTTACACGGTGACCTCTAGTTTGCTTGATGTAAGAGTTAAGGTGATGAAAGGTTTTAACATTCAAAACGTCTTTTCCTTTTACATTGAACAATTTTAAGGAATCAAAATGATATCTCAAAGTTAAAGTCATTCTAACAACAAACTTACACTCACGTCCAAGTGAATTTAACAGATAAAATTTAGCATTTGCAAAATCAGTGCGGTTCTAAAATCTAATGTCACAGGCTTGATACCAGTGAAGGGAAAATCGATTTTAGACCAAACCAGGAGAGGAAAACTCAATTTAACTTTAATGCATCTAAAGATGAGGACATTGTGAGGGAAAAAACCATATAGACCCATTAATCTATGGCCGAAAAGAGGAAAGAAGACGCAAATCATGATGGTGTTTAGCTACATTGGTGGATGAATTGGCTAGTGATAATGAGAATGAACCTTGAGAATCATCAGAGGGAAAGGCAGGATGGGGAAGGACGAGAAGGAGGAGGAGGCAGAGGAGGAAGACGGAGGGGCTCATGGCATCAGAACCCGCCGTCCAACCTGAAAGAAGCATGCGATATGGGAATGGAGCAAAAAGAGGAAGGACGTGGACGACATGGACCGTGTGTTGATTCTGATTTCAGAGGGGATTGACACGTACTGGGCCATGCTGAATTATAGAATACAAATGTTCTTGCCTTTGACCCTGTCAACCTCCTATTTCTTAAAATTGACAAGTCCACAATTATATCAAATATCAGAAATTATTGCATTGATGCAATTAGTGTATTTAATTCTAATTTTAAGATTTATACACACACTATATAACAAATACTCCAACATATACATATATTTAAAATAAGACATATTTAAAGAATTGATCTTTATCTTAAATATAAACATATTTTTTATATTTATTAATCTTTTTCTAATTTACTAACAATAACCAGAAGAAAATGAGGGAATTAAGGAAGATAATTGAATATTTTAGAAATTATTATTCTATGTTGTATTAATTAATTTTATTAATTTAATCAAATTAGATAAATATTTTTTCTATTAAAAATATTTAGGGGTAAGTATTTAGTGCTTGACAACTGACAATATCTTCCAAGCATTTCTATCAATTGTGTTTGACTAAAAAAAAAAAATTGCAATCAGATTACTGAATGGCGAAACTTTTAAAAAAAGAAAAAGTTTTTCGGCCCTCGCCCTCGGAGTAATTTTTTTTTTTTTTTAAAGACCAATGGTCCGGGCAGAATTCGAACCCTGATACAAAGACTGGATAACCCAGCGTCATACCACTGCATTACATTACATTGGTGCTTGGTCCTCAGAGTAATTTTAAATCACTTGAACTAAAACTTTTATATCACTAATTCCAAAACAGGCGAGGGAATACATGGGCCCCAATTGAAAATAAAGAAAAAAGAAAAGAATAAGTTTTTCCTTTTCTAAGTGTTTGTGGCTTTGTGCTTTTGTCATGTGCTCGTTAGTACTTTCTTCTTTAGAATTCAAGTAACACGAAAAAAAAAAAAAAAAAGAAGCCCTTTCCCTTTTCACTTATGCTTTAGCATGTGCTCATTCATTAGAGTTATGATGAGTGGCACATTTAATGTATTATTAAATAAAATGGTTAAGTTGGGAAAAATAATATCTATAGTGAATATAGCATAAATTTACTCGTCAATAATTAAAAATAGTGAACAAACATCAATTCATAATGGAGGCCAGCATTCATAAGGTAAGAAATATAGATTTCAATATTTCATACGCTATAACAGTTATAAATCAATTGGGAACAGAAATACACCTACAATATTATATGGATTTAGATTCCCTTAGTCTCATTCTCTTCTCTTCTCTCTAACTGTTCATTCTCCTCTCCTTTTCCATCTCAAATTAAATTTTAGTTGAAATTAATGGTGTAGATGAGAAATACTAAAGAATGAGGAGAGAAAGATGCTGAGCAAAATGTACAAAACCCCTCGATCTATAACATATGCACAGGTATAATGTGAAGTCATCACTAACCAATATAAATCAATATAGATATATATTTTTTTCTATCTTAATTATAGAGCATAGTTAATTGTTTCATGATTCTTAATAAATAAGGGATTAATATTCTTAAATTTATAGGAAAAAAATTGTAAATTTCTAGTTTTATCAATCACTAAAATTAAACACAAAAAAGAATAAATGATGAAGGAAGGACGTGATTAAAATAAATAATTTGTTTATCCCAATGCTTCGCCGTTAAGGAAAAGAGCATTTCATGGACGCGACGCGCAGTGCCGCCTGATAAACCGCCAGGGACGTTATAAATGATAAATCTGATCGCAGTCCCTCAAAGGTGACGAATTTCAAAACTTTGGCTCCTGATCTTTATCAACATCTCATCGTCATTTCAAACTCTTCCAAATTCACTATACATGGGAACCTCTCAGAGCCGCGAGGGCCTCGATGTTTCCGACTCTGATTACGAAGAGGAAGACGATGAATCACAAGAACAAAGCGAAGAAGACCATAGCGATGCTAAAACTTCCTCTGGAGTCAAATCCAGAGCGTCGGCGGATCAGCTTGATGAAGTCGACGAGAGGCTCAAAGCGTTGAAACTCAAGTACCAATCGTCCTCCGCGCAAACCCCTAATTTGAAAAATGCTGTCAAGCTTTACCTTCACATTGGAGGAAACACTCCCAATGCTAAGTGGATCATTTCTGATAAACGCACATCCTATGCTTTCGTCAAAGCCTCTAGTGATAACCCCGATGATGACGACGATGATGAAGAAGAGGAATCATACGGTAAGGGAGAGTCATGGTGGGTACTGAAGGTGGGTTCCAAGGTTCGGGCTAGGGTTTCTACGGAAATGCAATTGAAGATGTTTGGCGATCAGCGTCGGGTTGACTTCGTGTCCAGCGGCGTGTGGGCGTTGAAATTCCCTACAGACGAAGCTTATCGGAAGTTTGTGACTGAATTTCAGAGTTGTTTATTTGAGAATGTGTATGGGCTTGAGGCCACAGAAGAGAACAAGATAAAGATTTATGGGAAGGAATTTATAGGGTGGGTGAAACCTGAGGCGGCTGATGATTCGATGTGGGAGGATGCAGATGATGCGTTTGAGAAGACACCTGAGCCTGTAACACCTGTTAGGGGAACCGAGGACTTGATGGAGGAGTTTGAGGAGGCTGCTAATGGAGGAGTGCAGAGCTTGACGTTGGGCGCTCTTGATAATAGTTTCTTAGTGAACGATGTGGGCGTTCAGGTTTACAGAAATTTTAACCATGGAATTCATGGGAAGGGTGTCTCTGTGAAATTTGATGGTGGTAAGTTGCAGGGAAGTTCAAGTTCAGGGCAATCGCTGGCAAAGAAAGCTCTGCTGATGAGAGCAGAAACTAATATGATGCTAATGAGTCCAATGAAGGAAGGGAAACCACACGCCTCAAGTCTTAACCAGCTTGATCTTGAGACTGGTAAGGTTGTCACTGAATGGAAGTTTGAGAAGGATGGAACTGATATTACTATGAGAGATATCACAAATGATACCAAGGGATCACAGTTGGATCCTTCTGAGTCGACATTTTTGGGCTTAGATGATAATAGGCTTTGTCAGTGGGATATGCGTGACAGGAAAGGAGTGGTGCAAACCATTGCTGCAGCTAATTCTCCAGTGTTGCATTGGAATCAGGGCCATCAATTCTCCAGGGGAACAAACTTTCAATGCTTCGCAACTACTGGAGATGGTTCAATTGTTGTAGGATCTCTTGACGGGAAAATACGGCTGTATTCAAAGACATCAATGCGGCAAGCAAAGACTGCTTTTCCAGGGCTAGGCTCTCCAATCACTCATGTTGATGTTACTTATGATGGCAAGTGGGTGCTCGGCACTACTGACACTTACTTGGTACTGATTTGCACATTATTCTCTGATAAAGATGGGAAAACAAAGACTGGGTTTACTGGTCGAATGGGAAACAAAATACCAGCTCCGAGATTGTTGAAGTTGACTCCTCTTGATTCACATCTAGCGGGTACTAACAATAAGTTTCATGGTGGCCATTTTTCATGGGTGAGTACTATTTTCTTTATTAATAAATTGCGCTAGTTGCTATAAAATCCTATCTAAAATGCCTAATTATTTACCTTGCTGCCCTGAAGCACATTTAATTGCCAGCTCGTTACTGTTTACGTTTTTGTGAGATGAACCTTTTCTTTATCCCCTGCATTATGCGTTGAATCGGTTAATGATTAATTTAATGATCAACATAACATCGTAGTTGTAACTTAAACCATACTATGTCTTTTGTTGGGGATATTGTTTTTCCTGCCATTTCAGTTAATATTACCATAATTATTTTGACTTCTTTTGGTATGTAGCAAACTCAGGATATCTACATGTTGTCCATGTTTTGGTTAAACTGACAAAAATTACATGGATGCATGAAGATTGCTTAATATATCAATCCTTTTTGCCTGTCTCTAGAACCTTTTTTCCGTCAATACTAGTAAATGCTTCTGGCAAAAACAAAGCTAAATTTTGATCAATAGGATTGGTTTCAGAAAATACGGCCGTCCAGCCATTCATGTTTCTATACTGAGAAGATTATAGTGCAAGCAAAAAGTTATTGTTTTTGGATGGATGAAATATATTAACAGAAGTACATCCCCATTGTCCCTGTTCGTCTTAGCTGGCATGAGCCCCTCTTGGAGTAAGGACTTTTTTAGTACTGTTCTCACTGTTATGATATTGTGCATCTGCTATAGGTGCTTGCTCTTAATTTAATGTATGCAGTTGTATGCTGACGCATGTCTTTGTCTAGTTGTTCAAGTTAGCCATCTTGAAACCATAATCGCCTGAACTTGGATGCTGATATTTTGCTGACCTGATGAGAAAACCATTCTTCTTAAGAGGAGGGCATAGCTTTGGTGGGTTGGATCTTTGATTTATTGTGATAAAAGAGCTGGACCTGTCAAGTGGAGTTTTGCATGCATTCTTTACATTATATTTTCTTTGAATGGTCTCTTTTACCAAGTGCAAGTGGAGAGAACATGTCCTTGTTTTATGGATATATGGACTGACTTAATGATATTCATTTTATTGACATCCGTAACTCAGAACTATGTAAAATAGATAAGGTCCTGATATGCTAGTACTTTGCTTATTTTGTGTATTATGTGAACCTGATAGTTTAAAGATTAAAATATGCTTGTTCAGATTTAATTGGAGAAAAATATATTGCATTAGGTTGAGACTTGAGAGCCTAAGTTTTGTGGCTCACGCTACTTTGGTGGCTTGGAGGTATACCTGCTAGAGGCATCTCACATTGGTAATTGTTTCTTTCAGGTGACTGAGAATGGTAAACAGGAGCGCCACCTTGTTGCGACGGTGGGCAAGTTTAGTGTGATATGGGACTTTCAGCAGGTGAAGAACAGTGCCCATGAATGTTACAGAAATCAGGAAGGGCTCAAGAGCTGTTACTGCTATAAGATTGTTCTGAAGGACGAGTCCATTGTAGAATCGCGATTTATGCACGACAATTTTGCTGCTAGTGATTCTCCGCAAGCTCCCTTGGTGGTGGCAACTCCCATGAAAGTTAGCTCTATTAGTCTCTCTGGAAAGCGACGTGCTTCATAGGTTTTTCAGAAACCTTTGTTCACAACATTTCCTCCTTTGGTTTCCTTTTTCCTCTTTTTTTCCTGGGTCAAAACCCCCCAAACGCCCTTTGGTTTCATGTGTGTAGTTTTTTGTAATTAATATTTTCCATGTAATTATCAAATTTCTTTAGGTCGACTTGTTCATTCTTCTGTATGAGGTTTTGGTTTTTCCTGTTTCTTTGTATACTCCTGTCTGACGATGGTTAGAAGGTTTTTCCCCCTTTGTTTTTTTCTTACCTGTGAATGGAAGTTTGAAGTTGCCAAAACAAGTGTATTGTCCGATTGTTTCACAGCGCGAGATGTTCCAAAAGTGTGCCAGGTCTTTAAAACGTAGTTTTTACGTAAAAACAGAAAGGGAATGAAAAATCATAAAACATAAAATCGTAATACAAAACATAGTTTTTACCTGTATATATAAATAAAAAAATTAAAAACAAGTAAGACACCTGTCATCCCATACACATACTGATCAATACAATATCAATCAAAATATCCAACATTATCATCAAATATCATTCAAATAAAGGCACTTGTCATCATTCATAGTTCTATACATAATACTAATCAATGCAAAATCAATCAAAATATCCAACATTGTCACCAAATACCATTCAAATAAAGACAAATAACATCAATACAATTTAAAATTCAAGTTTAATTTAAATTCAGTATCACACTACCACTCATTATCCTTCTGAAACATAAATAATTGTCACACTCAGCTAAGAAATCATTCAAGTCATTATTATCAAAGTCATTATGCTCCACATGATGTTCAACTACATCATGATGCATGACAACTTCTCTTTCTCATCTATCAACCTCATTGTCAAACTCAAAATTAGGAATCACCATATTATCTACAAAGGCAACAACATCACCAGTATCATCCTCTCCTCCAACTTGAGCCAAGTTTTCTTCAATTAAAGTATCTAAATTCAAATCAAAATTGTCTTCATCTAAACCTTCAACATTAGAAGACGTACCTTCATTTTCCATAATCCATTCATCTTCAGATGAAAAATCATCAATATTATATTCAACCGTTTTTCTAACTTGCTTCTTCCTAGCCAATTTTGAATTTATCATTACAAACACAACATCATTCATTGTCTTTTGTTTCAAACAATTTCTTCTCTGAGTGGACCTAAACAAAAACAAATCCAATTAATATACAACAAGTAGCAAGTACAAACCCAAATTTACAAATTAAAGAAAGCTTACCATCTCAAAGATACTCCAATTCCTCTCAAAGCACCCTTTAAACATGTCACAACATTTTTCCAAAACTCCCTATCCATAACCATATCCGCAATATACTTGTCATCATTTGTTTTAGCAAACTTGCTAAACGTCCATTGATCTTATATAAACATCTTTATCAATGGTCCTTTGTTGTCATTGAGGCAACCCAATGTTAGATATGATGTGGCAAAGCGAGTCTTGCCTGGTCTCACCAAATCTCGTCCATTTATATGAAATTGCAACATGGAAATTAAAGAAGTCTTTGAATATATAAATGTAGTAATTTTTCTTCCTCTTGCAATTGTTTCATGATGAACTAGCAACTTCTTCTCAAAATCCTCCAACATTAGATCAATACAATGAGCCACACAAGGTGTCCAATACAACCTTGCTCTTTTTGCCATCAACAATGCTCCTGCAACTTTACAGTTCGCAGCATTGTCCGTCACAACTTGGACAACATTTTTTTCTCCTACCTTCTCAACTACAGCATCAATCATATGGAATATCTTCTCAGCTGTTTTGGTGATGTGAGATGCATCAATTGACTTCAAAAACACACTTCCTTTAATTTTATAAGCGTTCTTCTCTTTTTATCAGTCCAGCCATCCGTCATTATGGAGCAACCTATATCCTTCCAATAAGCTTTATGTTTTTCAATACTTTGCATTGTCTCCATATATTGTTTCTTCAAAAATTTCTCTCTAATTTCATAGTAGGATGGTGGCTTAAAGCCAATACTGTGTCAAGCAACCATTTTAAACATCTCTTGAAATTCAACACTTTTTGCCATATTGAATGGTATGACATTGTTACAGAAAAAAGAATCAATTTTCTCACTTGCATCCTCTCTTAGACTCTTCTTAAAAATATTGTTGATGGTAGGTTGGGTGTTTGTTCCTCTTTTCTTAAAGATATTCCTAGAGCTCTCATTATCTTCATCATGTGATCTTTTTTCTCCACCTTGTATAACCTCATCCTCATCATCAATGCCAAATTTCTTGTTATGTCTTTTTTGTAAACCAGATACAATGTCCCACATTTCTTTCTTGACTGCCTCAGGAACGGATTTGCATGCTCCAACATCTTTTTGAGTGCAAGCTAAATGAAAAAATGAAAACACAGAAAACTGATCGAATTGGATTATACTAATGTCTTATGATCAAATAGGATCTTCATAAGTACTCGTTGCTAATTATACTTATAATTTATTTTGTCTCAAAAGGAGGAGAATATGCATTATGCGTATGGACAATGAATTGTAAAGTCCTAAGTAAGAGATGTGAGAGCAAAATAATAGAAAGAAAGACATAAACATGCTCTCTTATATCCTCAGATAGATTGGATCAACTCAACCTGAAGTCTAGTCTAACATATTTTCATGCTTAAACTAGATTGTACGGTTGTAGTCCAATCTAGTCTAGTGGGAATCTGAGGTCAAGCTATAATAGACTTGGTTCATCGAATTAGTAGACTAATCTAGACAACCCAAGACCTCAAATTCCATAAATTTTTTCACAATTTTTTCTGTTTTAGCGTGCTCCTAACTTTATCACTCTCTTTACTTTAGGATGTTTTATTATTCATATACCCTCGGGCTAGCTGGCATGTTGTCCTAGCTCATGCAAATTTTTTAATTTTAAATAAAAGGAAACATAATTCGTATTATTCAATTTCTGTACTTAAAACATATTTCAATTGGATAATAATTACTATTCCCTCCTATCCTTTTTATAAGAAACAATCTCTCTAATCAGGGTGATCCTTTTTATAAGGAATAAATCTTATTTGTCTAAAATTTTAAACTTGTCTTTTTATTTTTACCCTCATTAAGTATATGTCATTCATTATCTCTTTATAATACATTTTTACTCTCTATAACTCATGTATACTCTTTTGAAATAAGGGAATAATTGGAAAGAATGGTACAAAAGTTATACACTTGTTGTTTTTAACTAACACTTTAAATTATGTGATTTTAATAGTAGTTCTTTATAAAAATGATCGAACGAGTACCACTCTTGTCCTTATTATATATATCCAATTTGATCAAATATTACATACCAAAGAATGGAAAGTAATAAATTTGATGTCTAAAGTTGATCGATTTTTTCAAATATTCCCTTATTTAATACTCCCATCAATCCTTTAACATTCTCAGTCATAGGGGCAATCCTTAATATAAGGAACAAATTCTCTTTTAAAAATTTCAAACTGGTTTTTTCATTATTCCTCTCATTAGATATATGTCACATTAGATATATGTCACTCATTATCTCTATCCAATAAATTTACATCCATCACCTCTCATGTACACTCTTAAAGTATATCTAAATAGAAATGTCACCTATAAAAAAAACGTCCAAAGTATAGAGTGAGACTATTCCTTCGAGTACCAGATGGACTGCGGGGCCTCCTTCTTCTCATACTGTCGTGTTCTTTTCTAGTTCATTCTTTTTCCTTATCATCGTCTGTGATAGGTGCAGAAGAACAGATCTTCTTTTAAAGACGTTCATCGTCAGGTACTATTTCTCAAATTACTTGGGGACTATTTGTATTCTGTTTTTTTATTAAAACTGTTTTACAAAATTGTTTTTTAAAAAAAGAAAACAAAAACAAAAGAATCTGTTTGGGTAATTCATTACAAAAATATAATATTTTTCAAGTGAGGTGCCGCTGTCAGCTGTGATGCCGCAGTAGCTCTCGTCGGTGTTGAATTAAAGGTGGTTGGTACTGTAGACTGGTGGCGACCTTAAAAAAATAGAAACAAGAAAACACCTGATTTGATTTTTTTAGTTTTTGAAAACAACTCATTGAACACAGTTTTTTTTTTTTTTCAAAACACCCAGTAATTCTTTTGTGGGTAATTGTTCTTGTTCTTCTTTTGAAATATGTACTCATTCGGGTATTGTTTTGTGGAATGAGAGTATGAACACAAAGGACGCAATTGAGGTTGAAGATGATAGGGCAATGATTGAGGTTAAAGACAGAGATCTCACGATCATTGCCGTGGGAAGAGAAGAAGAGGTTGTGGTCACAGCTGACGGTGGTGCAGCGGGAAGAGTAGGAGTTGTTACTGTTCAAATGATTAGTAACCCTTGATTCAGATTTATAATTATATATGGAAAGATATACAAGATATATAGGTTAAGAGTTACACTATCATATTTGAGATTAGTGCCATTCTATTCTAGCTTCCTTTGTAGATAGATTTGAGATCAGTGCCACTTATTTTTCTGTAAGTATCTATAGTTCGCTCAATAAGTGACCAAAAGGCAATACTTTTTGGCGTTTTATATAGGAAAAATGGCTGGGAAGGAATTTTAAAATTCTAAAATTCTAAATTAGGAATAGATAAGGTAATAACCAAATTTAATAAGCAATTCATTACTCTTTTTTTTTTTATTAAAAAAAATCATATTAGAGATTTTATAATTTCAATTTTTTTCCTGTCATTTTCTCCCTTTTATTATATACGCTCTCAACTTCAAGTCTGTAATTAAAATTAATTATAAACCTAAACGTGGTAGGGTTGACTTAGAATTATAGGCACATTTGTAATTTCTTATGCGTCTAAAACCTATTTAAGCGTATTATAGATTAGAATAAAAAACATTTATACAAATATTCAGTAATTTAAAAGAAAAAAACTAAGGGAAAATGGCAACAAAACATCTGCTATTATTTTATTTTAAAAGATCTGATTAGTAAATCTCCACCAAATATTTTTATATTTAATCTCAGATTCAAATGAGACAGCTTGTAAAATAAAGGGTAAAAAAACAAAAAAGTAAAGAGGCATGCATTCAGAGCAAAAAAAAAAAAGAGGCATGCATCGTATCCACGAGCCAGCCCGCCGTAGGTTAATGTCCCATTGGATCTCAAAAAACCCGCATTAAAAGAAATTGATATTAATTTGTGAGTTGGCGGGCTAACCCGCTAACCCCTTTTTTTCATATTACTTTTTTCATTTTTCTAAATAATACCCCTTTAGTCTTAATTATAAAACATATTTAACCGTTTTTTAAAGGATTAAGGAGGAGAGTTAAATTAGTTAATTTTACTTATTTTCTTAAAATGTCCTTATATAAATTTTCAATGACATTAACATACCTCCCCGACCTAAAATCTTCATTTCCATGTTTTCTAATTAAAACGATGATCTTGCTATATATAGATGTGTGTGTGGGGGCGCGCACACACATATATATCTATAACACACTATCTACACGCCCCCCCCAAAAAAAAAACACTTACACCCCCCATAGACTACACACAAATACAAACTCCCACGTCTCTCCCCGACACACACACAATGTATACACATCCACACACATAAATATACACATACACACACAAATATATATATGTGTGTGTGTATACATATAAGTGTGTGAGTATGTACGCATACACATAAACACACATGCACACACATATATTTATATAATGCATGTGTATGTCTATATATGTGTGTATACCTATATAAATATGTGTGTACACACACATATTGGTAAATTAATGTCAACTCATCAATAAATAAATCAAAATCTAATAATTTAAGAGTTTTATTAATTAAAAAATTTTATGCACTTAAATGCATATACTTACCAAAAATCAAACACACTTGAGAGAATAAAATATCGGTGTTTTTGGAAAAAAAAATGACAAAAAGTTAAATTTTATCTTATAATTATGACCAAAACCAACTTTCAAATGTTGTCTCATAATTAGTACCGGAGGGAGTATAATGGAATTTTTTCCCCCAAAACATAAATCATAAAACATACATACAGTATATTACAAAATTATAGAGTGGTCAGAAAATTGAAATTCAAAGTTTTAAACATTGGAAATTAAACATATATTACAATTTAACACATTACAAACTAAACATAAATCTTAAATTCATGATTAACCTTCAACAAAAGAAAAAAAAGTAATTAATGACTCCACCTCCAGCTGTGAAAGATTCACCAATAAAGTGGAACACCATGAACTACCATCTTTTATTTTACAGGTCGATAACCGAAAACCCAAGCTTAATTTGCTTCCAGGCAAGTGAGGCAACATATAAAAATACTGAGCAATATGCGTTTATTTGCCATATAGTTTTCTTTTTAGGTGGTTTACTGGTGTCTGGTGGCGTTAGGGTTCAATGTGTGACTGTGACCAAAGGAAATGGAGGACTTTTTATTTGAGTTTTATGAATTTCATAAATTATAAAAAAAAAAACAAATATAGGGTAGCCCACGGGTGAGCAGGCCAGCCCATCAGAGGTAGGAGTTTGGTTGGTTCGGACCAAAAAGACCCACATAAAAATGGGCTCAATTTTTCCCAACCCAGCCCAGCCCACCGAATTTTTATGGGTTGTGGGTTCGACCTATAACCTTCTATCCGTATTACGGGCTCTAATGTTAGTAAGCCACAAAGCGAAGAAACTTAAAGATGAGCTAAGACTTGCTCTTATGAGCTCCACTTAACCACCTTGCCTCTATCCTTAAGAGGTGAATATGCTTTATGCAAATGGACATCGAATTGTCTCAAGTCGTAAGTAAAGATATGTGAGAGCAAAATAAAGTGAAAAGAATGGAATCCATCTCACGCGCTATTATCATCTGCTTTATTTTAGAATATTTTATTATTCTTCTACTTTCCACCTCGTTGCCATCTTGTTCTATTTCATACAAAAAAGGAAACTTAATTCCTTTTATTCAGTTTCTACACTTAAATTACATATTTTAATAAGGAGTAGAGAGCCAAGTAATTCCACCTGTAGATTTTATATTTTTATTTATTGTATTATTTTTCTAGCAGCTTAACCTCGGAGAGTCAATCTATAAGCCAAGTTTGGGGCCCGAAAGTGGATCAGAGTTCAGTTCGAGGTTTATGGTCTTAGGCCCAGTTTTAATAGAGAGGCCTGATCCAAATACAATTACAATGTGGCCTCAACATGCATGAATTGAAGTAAAACCATAGGAACTCCACCAAAACATCAAACATTTGGAAATTTTTTACTTTTGAGGAAATAACTTATGATTCAATTATTTTAAATTATTAAAAAATACGATTAATTTTCCTTTTAATACTTCATGTGGGTGCTTTTACTACAGGGAAAATAACGTCCATTTGCTTATTTTTATTAAGTCTAATTTTTCAATCAAATCCAAGGTTATTACACTCGGGTTGGCCATTGAATCAGTCTGGGTAATGTGTTAAGTTTGAGTCAAATTGGAGCTAACTCAGGGTTAGATTAGTGAAGAAGTGAACTTAAACAGTAATATTTTTTAGAATAGTTTTGGAATTTGATAATGTTTTAGGATCAAATGAATTTTTTTTTTTAGTGATTCTTTTTGCATTAAAAAGTAGACATCTTAAAATTTCCTTACACTATGTATGATTTGAAGGGAGGGAGTGGAAGGGAAAGAAGAGAGATAAATTTTTTTCTCTCATCTTTACAAAATAACACATGAAAAATTTTCAATATCCCCAAAATATACTTTTAGGAAAAAGGAATATTCTTTTCATTAATAGCAATTTGGTCAATATCCTCCTTAAGGATTGCTCCCCTCCCACCAAGGTTATTAAAACCGGACCAGTCACTGAACCGGTCAAGATACTGGGTCAAGGGTTAGTGGGTCAGACCGAAGTCAAACCGGAACTAAACTGGGGATAAACCGCTAAAAAAGTAAAGTTTGATTATTAATATGCAATTATAAAAAAATTAAGACTCTAACTGTGCAGCAGTACATTTTGATTTTACTTTTGACTAAAATTTAATATTAATTTATTATATTTCAAATTTTACTTTTTAATTTCATATTTTTTTAATCCACCATTTTGTCATTAGCTTTCCAAATTGCAAAGCCTGTGATTGTGCAGCAGTACGTTTTGATTTTAACCACACTGTTTCGTCCTTTCCAAGAAAGCTTTTTTCATTCATTGTGATTGTCATTTTTTTATGTACCATTCTGTCATTTCCGAAGTCTGTGAAGTCTGTGAGCTTGCCTCCGCAACAGTGATTTTTTTTCTTTCCTTTCACTACTAATCTCTAGGCAATACTGGAGTTCTCTCTTAGAACACCTAACGATCATTTTGTCATTCTTTCTTTATCCTCGTTTCTCCTTTCTTTCCTCCATTCCTCCTCATCCTATGTGTGTGTTCCTGAGTTGTTTGCCTGCAGCTCTACTCGATCCGCTTCTTTCCCCCGCTTTCGGTGCTCTACTCCATCGTATCCAACGCCCCCAACATCCTTTAACAACATCATTGATGTACACGAAGTCACTCACAATCTTCAGATTTGGAAAATAGGGTTTCAAAGAGTAGCAAATGGAGAAGGAGGTGACGAGTTTGAAGGTCAGCGGTCTTTTCTTACCGTCAGATCTTGGTCACTCTTCACTCTTCACATCTCTCTCTCCCTTCCTTCTCCTTCTATGTCTGGCTCTTTTTCTCATCGTCGACCCGACGACGGCGAGTTGTTGAAATTTTATAATTATTATCTGTACATTAATTTAAATTGATATACTTTATATTAATTTGAATTAATATTGGGTTTTATTAATTATAAAATTAATAAGTGGTCCACGTTCTGATGCACATTTTTCTCAACTGCCCATAACCACCCATGAATTTTGGCACGTAACGTTACACACGTTTTGATGGGAAAACGTGGGAATTAGTCGTGCTCTTTATCTATTAATTTACACGGTCCCCTAAGTCCACTCATACGACTGAATTACTCAAACACCATCTACAGAGAGTGAGAGTGAGGGCTTAGAAGGATTGTGGTCTTCTGCTTTCATTCTGAATCAATGGCGGGAGGTATTTCAGCATTTTTAATTTCTTTATTCCGCATAAGATCTAATTGTTTATTCGGTGACTAAGCATGATTAGATCATTCATTTTATCTAACATTTGGTATCAGAGCAAGGATAATATACCTCTGCCTTGATTTATTTTTTACCGATGAAATTTTGTTTTCTTTAACAATGTCTGAAAATTTGATGCATGCATTTATTAGATTCATATCTAGATTTTATTTAAATATATGTATGCTTATTTCATCGGAAGAGAGGATATTGATTTTGTTCTTCAAAATTTTTCTCTTTCTCTGGAGCAATGATTCTTTTATCTCAGACAATTTTCTTGAAATTGCCTGTGATTTGTATTGTGAATTGAATCGGGCAAAATGGAAGCGACCGAACATTCTAGTTCTTTAATTAATAACGTCACCTTCCTTCATTAGAATTCGAAGGACCTGAGAAACAATTCTCTATGATCATTTTTTTTTTTGTTTTGAATATACATTTTGATCTCTGGATTTTGCTTGATGGGTCATGATTATCGCTGCCAACGGAATCGAGATTTATCTATTTATTTTTCGATGAGATCTGGAGATTTTGGTTTAAATGTGTATAGTTTTCATTTATATGCTTCCGATCTGGATACTGTCAGAGAGAGTCCAAGAACTGATGCATGTTTTTCGACTTCCACTGGAGTTGGAGCCGCCGAAACACCGTCAAAAGCTTGAAATCTTTGGATTAATTTCGATTATTTGAGATCTTGGCAACTATCCTGAAATTATGCTTGGCCTCTGATAAAAACCGAAATTAAAGATCATTGTTTTGAGCTCAGGACAGTCGGTCCTTCATCGGAAACTGGAAGATTTTGATCGCTTAAATGTCTCTTTTCGGATTAATTTCGTTTCGGTTTAAATCTCTTGATTTCATGATTATATGGTGGAGAATCGTGCTTTCTGTGATTTCTACCGTGGAGATCACCGTCGAAAACGCCCAGGTGATGCTCTCCGATCGCCTGAGACGCTACCTGGAGTCGCGGGTCGCGGCAGCTGGAACTGGGTCGTCTCGGGTTTTCGGGTCAGGTAGGGTTTCAAAACGGGTGAGGAAGAGGGACGAAACGACGCCGTTGAGCTCAGGTGAAACATTGCGTTTCACTAATGCAGATGGGCCAACGTCATTCTGGGCCACACGCTTTTGGGCCAGGTCCAGGTCCGTTTAGCGTTTTGGCGTTTAAAAAAAAAAAAAAATTCTTGAATGCGCAAAACGCATGAAACTGTCTCTGCCTCATTCGAACCCGGGACCTCTCTGGCGTGTAGGCGCCTAAAGGCAGATCCGCTGCCAGCTGAACCATGCACTAATTTTTGAAACTGATTGAGAATTGATTTTATTTAAATGATTTTTACTTAATTGCCAAAATTTTTGGAAAAGGCCACCAGTAGGGATCGAACCCAGGCCATCACAGGGAGCGGTCAAGGCCTTATTTTGGACTCTCGGACCATTAGGCTGAGATGTTACTTGGGCATCTTATGTGGATATCATTTATAAATATAGAATTATTTTTGGATTTAAATATAAATCTGAAATATAATTTATTTTGAATTCATGTTATTATTCTTGTATGTGTTAATTTTATTTCATAATACATGAAATATGAAGTTGAATAATATTGCTTATTTTATTTTTTATTGCAATATTGAATATTAATGTTGAGTGATTTATATGTTTTTTAATTAGTTAAAGAGTAGCCACAGTATCTTTAATTGATTAAAATCATATATTTAATTTCAAGATCACATAATAACATTAGTTGTAATTAGTCCTATGTAATATAATAAATCTTATCCCACAGGAATTTTTGTTATATGTTTTATATGACTAATTAGGATAAAATATCAAATTATATTCTTAACTTGCCCACAGGAATTAAGAATAGGTAAATAATTTGATAGTTTTATCATAGAGTTGTAAATCTTGTTGAATTAGAACTTTAGCCCACAGGCAAGTTGTATGTCAGTAGATTTACATATTTTTGCATGATTTACATTGGTAAAACATGACATTTATTAGTCTCAAATTTTAGTGTTCTTAAGCATGTATGTTCATTGTTATGCAGTTAAACAACCTGCAAATTTTTCTGATATGAAATGTGAGGTTCCTGAACTTAGGGGTGATAACTATAAGGTATGGAGAGAGAGAGTTCTTCTCCAATTAGGGTGGATGGATATTGACTATGCTATAAGGAAAGACGAACCGCCTTCCATTAAGGAAACTAGCACTCCAGATGAGGTTGACCTTTATGAAAAGTGGGAGCGATCTAATCGTCTCTCAGTTATGTTCGTAAAGACATCAATCTCTGCTGGTATTCGTGGTTCTGTCGAACAGCATGACAAGATTAGGCCACTTCTGAAAGCGATCGATGATCAATTTCAGACTTCAGATAAGGCGCTGGCCAGCACCCTAATTATGAAGTTCTCATCCCTAAGACTCAATACAGTAAAAGGTGTGCGTGAGCACATCATGCAGATGAGGGACATTGCAGCTCAGCTGAAGCTGCTTGAGGTTGACATGTCTGACTCCTTCCTTGTGCACTACATCCTGAACACTCTTCCACAGCCATATGGACCTTTTAAGATATCCTACAACACACATAAGGATAAATGGTCGATTAATGAATTATTGACCATGTGTGTTCAGGAAGAGGCAAGGTTGAAAATGGAAGTGGGAGAGAGTTCATTCATGACAACTGAGAGGAGGGGTCAGACTCAGGCCAAGAAGAAGGGGAAAAGTAAGACATCTCCCCAAGGTGGAATCAAGAAGGAATCCAAGTGTTTCTTCTGTAAAAAGAAGGGACACATGAAGAAGGACTGCTCTAAATTCCAGCAATGGCTTGAGAAGAAAGGTATGTCAGTCTCACTTGTCTGTTATGAAACAAATATGATCGATGATGGTAATGGCACATGGTGGGTTGATTCTGGTTCTACAATCCATGTTTCGAACTCCTTGCAGGGTATGCAAAACCTAAGGAAGCCGTTGGGAAGTGAACAATACATCTATTCAGGAGCAAGGATGAGTTCACATGTGGAGGCTGTAGGAACTTGCAGTTTAGTTTTAAGTAGTGGATTTGTTTTAAATTTGGAAAGGACTTTTTATGTTCCAAATTTCTCTAGGAACTTGATTTCAGTTTCAAAACTTGTACCTTTAGGTTATTCCTTTATGTTTTATGAGACGTCGTTGGATTTGTTTTATAAATCAAAGTTGATTGGAAATGGTACAATGTCTAATGGTCTTTTTCCTATTTATTTGCAAAATGATACTACTGATAGTGCCTTGCATGTTACTGTTGGTTCGAAACGATGTGTTGTTAGTGATGATTCCTCTGTGTTGTGGCACCGGAGACTATGTCATATCTCCATTCAGAGAATTGAAAGATTGGTAAAGGAAGGGGTACTTGGTACTCTAGACTTTACTGATTTTGAGACTTGTGTAGACTGCATAAAGGGAAAGCAGACTAACAAGTCAAAGAAAGGTGCCAAGAGGAGTACAGAACTATTAGAGATCATACATACAGACATTTGTAGTCCCGAAATGGATACGTATGGTCAGAAATACTTCATCTCTTTCATTGATGATTACTCACGATACATGTATCTCTACATGCTTCATAACAAGCACGAAGCATTAGATGCCTTCAAGGTATTTAAATCTGAGGTAGAGAAACAATGTGGTAAACAAATTAAGATCGTGAGATCAGATAGAGGTGGAGAATATTATGGTAGATATACTGAGGATGGACAAGCACCTGGTCCATTTGCGAAGTTTCTTCAAGAACATGGGATTGTTGCCCAATACACCATGCCTGGTTCTCCAGACCAGAATGGTGTTGCAGAAAGAAGAAACCGAACATTATTGGACATGGTGAGAAGTATGCTTAGTAGTTCTAAGCTTCCTAAATCCTTGTGGATTGATGCACTGAAGACGGCTGTGTACATATTAAACCGGGTTCCAACTAAGGCTGTCCCAAAGACACCTTTTGAGTTATTTAAAGGTTGGAAACCGAGTTTGCGACATGTACGTGTTTGGGGATGCCCGTCAGAAGTTAGAATCTACAATCCACAAGAAAAGAAGCTGGACCCAAGGACCATTAGTGGGTACTTCATTGGATATGCCGAAAGGTCTAAGGGATATAGGTTCTACTGTCCATCTCATACCACTAGGTTTGTGGAATCAAGGAATGCTAAATTCCTTGAGTATGACTTGATCAGTGGGAGTGATCAATTCAGAGACCCTGTTTCTGAAAATGATCATTTAGATAATCAACCTTCCATTTCGAGTTTGAGATTGGTTGTTGACAATGCTCCTTCGGCTCAACCGAGTGCTGCACAACCAGTCAATCAAGATCCACAACCCGCTGATATTGATCCAGTAGATCAAGCTGTTAATGAGGAACAACTGGAAGTTGTTGAACAACCAATTGAACAACAAGTTCCTCAAGAAGGTAATGAAACAGCATTGAGAAGATCAACTAGAACAAGAAGATCAGCGATACCCAGTGAATATATTGTGTATCTGCAAGAATCTGACTATAATGTAGGAGCTGAAAATGATCCTGAAAGGTTTTCACAAGCTATGAACTGTAGAGAATCAAGTTCATGGTATGAAGCTATGAAGGATGAGATGAATTCTATGGCATCTAATAAAGTCTGGGATCTTGTTGAGTTGCCTAATGGTGCTAAGGCCATTGGATGTAAATGGGTCTACAAAACAAAGAGAGACTCATTGGGCAACATTGACAGACATAAGGCAAGACTTGTTGCTAAAGGATTCACTCAAAGAGAAGGAATCGACTACAAGGAGACCTTTTCTCCTGTGTCCAAGAAAGATTCCCTTCGTATCATTCTAGCTTTAGTTGCACATTTTGACTTAGAGTTGCAACAAATGGATGTGAAAACTGCCTTTCTCAATGGAGAACTAGAGGAAGAGGTTTACATGAAACAACCAGAAGGGTTTTCCTCTAGTAAAGGTGAGCATTTGGTGTGCAAGCTCAGAAAGTCCATATATGGATTGAAACAAGCTTCCCGCTAATGGTATTTAAAATTTCATAATGTCATCTCTTCATTTGGGTTTGTAGAGAATATTATGGATGAATGTATATACCAGAAGGTCAGTGGGAGCAAGATTTGTTTCCTTATTCTGTATGTGGATGATATTCTTCTTGCATCTAATGATAATGGCTTACTGTATGAGGTGAAACAATTTCTCTCTAAAAACTTTGATATGAAGGATATGGGAAATGCATCTTATGTCATTGGCATTAAGATACATAGAGACAGACATCGAGGTGTACTAGGTTTGTCTCAAGAGACCTATATCAATAAAGTCTTAGAAAGATTTCGGATGAGATATTGTTCACCAAGTGTAGCTCCCGTTGTGAAAGGCGACAGGTTCAATCTGGACCAGTGCCCAAAGAATGATTTTGAGTGGGAACGAATGAGACACATCCCTTATGCTTCAGCAGTAGGAAGCCTAATGTATGCTCAGGTCTGCACTAGACCTGACATTGCATTTGCTGTTGGAGTATTAGGGAGATATCAGAGTAACCCAGGTATAGACCACTGGAAAGCTGTGAAGAAGGTGTTGAGATACCTTCAAGGAACGAAAGATTACATGCTTAAGTACGAACGGACTGACAATCTGGAAGTGACTGGCTACTCCGATTCAGACTATGCTGGCTGCATTGACTCAAGGAAATCCACTTCAGGATACATTTTTATGCTAGCCGGTGGAGCTGTATCATGGAGCAGTAAGAAGCAGTCTTTGATTACTACTTCTACGATGGAAGCTGAATTCGTGTCTTGTTTTGAGGCTACCTCACATGGTGTATGGATGAAGGGTTTCATCTCTGGGCTTAGGATCATGGATTCAATTCCTAGGCCAATGAAGGTTTATTGTGACAATTCAGCTGCTGTCTTTATGGCTAAGAACAACAAAAGTGGTAGTCGAAGCAAGCATATCGACATTAAGTACTTAGCCATAAGAGAACGTGTTAAGAATGGAACAGTGATCATTGAACACATAAGCACTGAATTGATGATTGCTGATCCTCTAACTAAGGGCATGCCACCAATGAAATTTCTGGATCATGTAGAGAGAATGGGACTTAGTTTCGTTCTTTGATTTTCATTATAAGAATGATTTTCTTTAATTTTCGTTGTAAGAACGATGTAGTTACATGAAACCCTATTTGGGTGTTTTCTCATTTCAGTTTTATGCGCATATTCATATGTTTATTTTGTTTGAGAAACATCATTAAGTTAGGACCGAGAATAAACATGGGGTTTATTCATTAAGTTACATGGGCTTGGGAGACATGGTGCAATGTGATACATGGAAGATACTACTCGCTTTAAGAGGACTTATCGCTATGATCCATGCATTTTGTTTTCCTTATGGTATATGGTAGATTGTGTGGACCAAGTGGGAGAATGTTGAAATTTTATAATTATTATCTGTACATTAATTTAAATTGATATACTTTATATTAATTTGAATTAATATTGGGTTTTATTAATTATAAAATTAATAAGTGGTCCACGTTCTGATGCACATTTTTCTCAACTGCCCATAACCACCCATGAATTTTGGCACGTAACGTTACACACGTTTTGATGGGAAAACGTGGGAATTAGTCGTGCTCTTTATCTATTAATTTACACGGTCCCCTAAGTCCACTCATACGACTGAATTACTCAAACACCATCTACAGAGAGTGAGAGTGAGGGCTTAGAAGGATTGTGGTCTTCTGCTTTCATTCTGAATCAATGGCGGGAGGTATTTCAGCATTTTTAATTTCTTTATTCCGCATAAGATCTAATTGTTTATTCGGTGACTAAGCATGATTAGATCATTCATTTTATCTAACACGAGTTTCAGGCGACTTTCTAAGGGAAAAAAAGAGTCTGTTAGCTTGGCTCGGCGGTTCATGCCGATTCACTACGAGTTGTCCGGTTCAGATGGTAACCCCGGTTTTTATGCTATACCGGACCGGTATCTTGGCCGGTTCGCCGGTCCGGTCCGGTTTTCATAACCATGCCTCCCACCCATTTGTAATTTTTGCAAATATGTAGAGTTAGATATGAATTTTTTTAAATTATAAAATTATGAACAAATATTGAATCGGTCAGACTAAACTAGTTAAACGATTGGTTCAACGATTCCGTGTTCAAACCAGTTGGTCCGGTTTTAATAACCTGATCAAATGTTATCATATGAAATTTTTTAATAATTAGAATTTCAATTGATAAAATTTTAACATTTTGTTGGACCATTATTAACAATAAAAACGTTTGACAAAAAAAAAACATAACAATAAAAACACACGTGATGAGATTTACTTTTGTTGGACCATTTGCTTGTATTTATGAGATAAAATTGTCCAATCAAATCATGTAATGTGAAGATTTTTTAAGGGGTAAATATGCAAAAATGCACATGTGTTTTATCTTTATGAGCGCCCAACACTATATATATATTTTTTATTGTAAAAGTACCCATGAACTCTCAAAAGTGATGCAAAAATATCATCTCCGTTAATGTCTGTTAAGGTCCGTTAGATTTGTGTTGGGGCCCACCATATTTAAAAAAATAAAAAATGATAAGATTTTCTATTTCCATTACTACCCTTCCCTGTCTTCATCTGTCTGGCATCGGAGATTCACTGATTTGGGATCGATTAAGAAACCGCATATGTTTAGCATCGGAGATTCACTGATTTGTGATCAATTGAGATTCACGGTGGCATTGCATCTGTCGTGGGCCCGCCATAATGAAATCTGTCTTCATCCCAAATCAACCGCAAGACACTTAGGGATAGAATCTGCAGTTTCTTCGTTCACAGTGGCAAGATGCTTAGGGTTTTGATTCAAGATTGGCTGCTTCAATCTCATTCCCAATCAATCGCTTAGGGTTTTGATTCAAGAATGGTGCGTTGAGAATCGCCGATTTGGGATCGATTGAGAATCGCTGATTTGGGATCGAGAAGATGGTCAGAGGCGCGATCGTGACTTCACCTATCAGCACAGGACATATGCTGAAGCTATTAAAAAGGTTATGGCAAAGCCAGTTGCAAGTTAAGCATGGTATCGTGCTGCCTCAGATATGGGTATGCTGCCTGCTCATTCTTGCCAATCAACTCGACTTTACATACAATTTAAAGGTTCATTTTGCAAATACGTTAATTTTTTCGTCGTGATTATGTTTGCCGCCCATGCCTATTGCAAATTTATACAAAGGACAGAAATTTGTTAAAGCAATCCTTGTT
This sequence comes from Acacia confusa, assembly GCA_037074495.1. Classification (NCBI taxonomy): domain Eukaryota; kingdom Viridiplantae; phylum Streptophyta; class Magnoliopsida; order Fabales; family Fabaceae; genus Acacia; species Acacia confusa. The sequence continues at coordinate 34,797,973 of CM073502.1, read as the reverse complement.
ACCAACCCCCAAGTAATTTTCATGTAGAGCTTTGGGCTACCAGACTTGTTGGAAGTTTTTTACGAGCATTGTTAGTTGTATTTTTTTTAGGGCTATGCCAGTCCCCTAATTTGATTTTCCCTCCAAGGAATTTGTGTTCTAAATTATTTATTATCAACATGTGATATAGTTTGTGTTTCTTAATATTTGGGTCCTAATCTGAAAGTTTGGATCTTAGTTAAGCAGTGGTGCACACTACACAGTAAATGTACCTCAAAAACCAGAACTTCTCCCAGAATTTTCAGATACTGGCTTGGTTTTCCCACCAAATGGGATTGAGAAGATGAGGGGAGGGTATTTTGGTATTTTCAAATAGTAATTAATTGAGGTTAGTCACTTTTAATAGAAATGAGATTTTTGCACCAATTTTGAAAGTTCATGGGTATTTTTGCATAAAAAAAAAGTATATAGTGTTGGATGCTCCTGGGGGGTAAAGCACATGTGCATTTTTGCACCTTTACCCTTTTTTAAGGGTAGAGGAACAAATGTGCTTTTTTCTAGAGAACGTCCAGCACCATATGTTTTTTTTTTAAATAATAATATACACGTGGTTACCATTTTAAAACAAAAATCACATTTTATCATTATATTACTGTTGAAGTTGACATTTTATCATTATATTACTGTTGAAGTTGACATGGTATTAAGAAGTCACATCTTCTTGGCAAAAAGAACCAACGAACGAAGTCACATAAGATGACATCATTACATGACGCAAGAGCCAATGCAAGTAAAGAAACATTAGGGGTGGTCCTATACGGGTCAAACTTTTGTTTCCGTACACGTTCTTCGTTCATTCCGACACGTGGTCACCGTCTCGCCGCACATTCATTTTCTCTAAAATTAAATCTTCTAAATTTGTGAAATCAGAATGGGTTTGTTGTTTGGTAAAATATATATAAAAAAAATAATGGCTTTGTTCTTTCAAATAATAAATTTTTAAATCGATTATTTCATTCAATTCAGTGGGGGAGATAAGCCAAATATTAATTAATACTGGTAATATTTTCATTGTGTCGGGAACCGCGTGCACTTAACTTCAATTTCATTCCCTAGTCTTTATTGATATTTCAAAGTTGATATGAAATTTTAAATCTATAATAAGATATACTCCCTTCTTCTCCTCCGATTCTAAGTATACCACTTTGATACAATTTATGAACTACTTTTAATATATTTCAGCAAAACAAAGAAAATATTTAAATGTTATTAATTCTATCTTAAGAATTAACAAATTTTCAACTTTATTCTTATTTAATATATTCTACTTATGTATAAGGTAACCACTATTTAGACTACACTACTATAAAACAGGGTTACGGTGTCTTATTTTTTGCACTTTTAACATCATTTTTTTGCGAGACGCCTATTTATAAGGCGTAATAGGTATGATTTACAGCCTTTATTTTTTACTTCCTTTTTATAAAAAAAGATGCCTTTTAAGAAAGTAAAAACTCCTTTTTTATATAGTAGTGTTAGTTTTATTATTGCATTAGGCAATCAAGTTGCCAAGGAAAAGCGACCTCCATATCCCAAACATTTTCACTAAATCATTGTTTTTTTTCACTACCACTCTGCTATAATTTAAGAAAATAAGTCTATAATTTAAAAAGCTTTGTATAATCATTTTATTTTATCTTATTTATATTTATTTTTAAAAAATATAATAGATTTAGGCCGCCTAATTAATAGCTTTCCAGTTTAAGTTAAAACTTGCCTTTTAAAAATCTTGTCTTATTCTTATTATTAAATAAGTTAGGTCAGACCAATGGCTTTTAACAAACCATCTGTCCTATTTCTATCCTTAGTTAAAATAATGGTAACAATGCCAATAAATTGTTATTTAATGCTATAAGTAGTCTCACTCCCTTTAAATAAAAAAACACACACACACACGCAAATGTCAATTTTAAAAAGTATCTTATTCAGAAAGATAAAAACTGTTTACGCTCTAGATCCCAAAGGAATACTTTAATCATGATACAGTGTAAGGAGACCAACCAATAGTGGGAGTTGAATCTTGTTAATGGCTGTACTCGTAAATGCGGTTTTGAACAAATTACCGCGGACGGTTTCAAAACAGGATACAGAGTAAAGAGTAAAAACATGGGACGCTCCGATTCATGAACATGGATTAAGAAAAACATATCCGAATTCCTCCTAAAGGCCTTTGACTTTGACAATATATCCTCGTAATTATTTAAATATTTAATAGTAGTAGTTGATAATATAGCACGGATATATGATGTTATAATCATAAATAAAATTTTTATATATATAAAAAATATATTAGGGAGGAGGATATTCTCTTGATGGGGTCATGTCTTACGTTTGAGATGGCGTGTATATTTCCTTAACTTATGCCAAAAAAGGAGAGTAAAGAAATGAGCACATTCAAAACGTGAAAAAAAAAAAAAAAAAGTTGGCGCTTGGGGAAGCACGTGTTATAATGCCAGCTGGGAAGGCCTGTCGAGTGACGTGGCACGCAGTTATGGTGGTTACGCGGCCCTACTAAAGCAGAAGGATATAGTTGGATTGGCGATTCCTGTGTGGGGTCGCAACCTGATCCCACCCAAAGTGCTGATTCACGTCACCTGACATCAAAACCTATTTCTTCAAGTGAGCTTTTGTGGGCCCCATCCCTATGTCTCCCTGCTGCTCACCGTATCTCCTCGTCACCTTCGAAACGCTCACTCTACGCTGCTCCTCACTTTTCCTCAATATCTCCCGCACAAGTTTTTTTAATTTTGTTTTTCATTTTTGTATCTTTTTATCATACATAATTTAAAATTACTCGATGAAATAATTTTTTCAACTTTAAAAATGTTTAGATATATACAAGTTCTCTCATATAATATGAGTAAATGCCTTTTTTTTTTATTATCACCGATATATGATTCAAGATTCGTAGCTACTCCTCTTAACATGAGTATTGTGTAAATGTCTACTTATTATATTATGAATGGTATTCAGTTTATAGTTCGTGACAATACAAGTGTGTTTACTGAGACTCTAACTCGAGACTCACAGGGATCTAACGGGGCCTTACATCGCTAGATCAACTTTATGTTAGTGTAAATGCTTAATTCTGACAACTATGTATTGTATGTACTGAAGGAGGGGGAGCATATTTTTTTATGACTTATAAATGATGTCTTACTGTAGATTTTTTAATTTTTCAGCCACTATATTGAAATTATTTGCAACAAGACGTGATTTATATAGTTTAATAATACCTCTTGGGAATTAAACACTTTTTATCAATGTTTTGGAACACACACTAGACTAGCTGGTTCGGATCGAAAACCGACCAATCAGCTGAAAAACCGGTCAAAGTTAGCTGCCAAATTAGGTTTATATGTGACTCTGAGTCACCTTAGCTAGTGTGATTCGACCTAATGGAGAGCGTCACCTCTTTTCATTGTTGAAAACTTGAGACATGGCAAACTCTTGGAAGATGAAGGAAAAAGTTTTAAGAAGAGGAGGAAGAAAGGAGAAGAGGAGGAGAAGAAAAATAGTAGTGAAGAAGATTCCATAAAAAACTTACGGTAAAGTAGGAAGAAAGAGAAAAAATTGATTCAAGAGAAAGAAGACTCCGTTGTTGTTATTCAAAACTTCCCGCTAAGAGAGAAAGACAAACCAGAAAAACAAAAGTCGGGTTTCATGGCTTCAAGCAACTAGTAGCTTCCAAAGTCAAATCTAAGCCCAACCAGCGAGTCTTGTCCTTCAATCGCAAAACTCAACAACCCCAAATCGTGCTCCTTCAAGCTTTGGCTTCCCTCATCCGATTTCAATCTTTCTTGTGTTTGCATCTACAACTGATCTCCTCTCCAGCCACTTTCGTCTTCTTCATGTGTGGCTTTAACTCATCTTGGCTCTTCTTCTCCCATTCTTGCATGGCCATTGCTCTAAAATATGAACTCTTTGTGTGACTACTTTGAGTCCTTGCCTCTCTAGCCAAAAACAGAGGAGCACCACGTTTGCTATTAAATACTGCAAGTTGAGAGAGAGAAGGACTAGATAGACCAGAGGAACTCCAAGCTAGAAAATGAATGTCCGACTTCCTCTTTGACTAGGACGTGGCGTTTGCTTGGAGGATTGGATTTCTACCTTTTACTTTTTCAAAGCTAGTTTTAGTTTTGTAATCTCTTTGATGATCCTTTTAGTTTTAGGCAGAAATTGTAAAATGATCCAAACTATCATTATCCCAAATATTATAATAAGAAAGAGGGTAACGGTCTGTTATTAATTAGAGTAGTATTATATAATAATATATACTTTTTATTGGCAAAAAATTTATATTCCATTTATTGTTTAACAAAATATTTTTATTATTAAAATATGAATAATTTTACCCATTTTAATTAAATCATATTTTTTAATTAATACTTCTCCGACTTTAGTCTAACCCACCGACTATTGATCTAGTAGTATTATATAATAATATATACTTTTTATTGGAAAAAAATTTATATTACATTTATTGTTTAACAAAATATTTTTTATTATTAAAATATGAATTTTTTTATCTATTTTAATTAAATCATATTTTTAAATTAATACTTCTTTAACTCCGATCTAACCCACCGACTCTTCATATAATATCTGCAATGATTTAATGACTCGACCAAATTTTAGAACTTTGTTTTTTATGCCTCTGGTTACATTCAATTACCAATTCTATAGTAAATGAGTTATTACAGTTTAACCCATCTAAATCTAATGTTTTACGTTAAAAAATTGTTAAACCAATAATCAGTGTTAATTTAAATAAGTAATCTTAACCATTTTAATGTTTAATTTATACCTTATTCTATTGTTTAATATTTTCCTTGATCACATTGCGGTTGTAGTGGTTGATCTTAGACAATATAATTATTCAACAAAATTGACAATGGATAATTCACCCAAAAAAGTACAAAAATTGAAATTATATAACGAGGGGAAAAAACTTTTACAAGTACATTTTCACTCAAACTATTTTATACATTTTGACTCCATGATTTTTATTTTTTGGGTTTTTTTTCTTTTTAGCATTCACACTCAAATAATAGAGACATGAGTATGTACACCCTTGTTCCAAAAAAATTACTGGAAGACAAATTTACATGACACAAAATCCCTCTACTTAGATTAAGAAGAAAAAATTCACCAACTATGAGGACTCTGGCTATGAGTGGTAGCAGAGTCCGAAGAATCCCCTCCAAAATCCATCATCATCGTCATCCATTGCTGAAATTCTGGGTCTCCAAGTCCATCAAAGAATTCATTTTCCTTACAATTCCCAATTCCCATCGTCCAAACATCGTCTCTGTAATTCTCAGGATTTGAGTTTCTATTTCTCTCCTCTGCTTGCTCCAATGCTGACTCTGAGCGTTCTACTTCCAATTGCTCTGTTTGGGAATGCGAATCACTCAACGAGTTATCAGGAAACGGGAAATTGAGTTTCGCTCGCGGCCCGCGAAATTCAATCGCCGCATTATCGTAAGCGCGTGCGGCTTCCTCTGCGGTATTGAACGTACCCAACCAAACCCGGGTCGCCCTTCTCGGGTCTCGGATCTCAGCGGCCCATTTTCCCCACGGCCTCTGGCGCACTCCTCTGTACTTTTTCTTCTTCGACGACGTCGTCGCCGTCTTCTTTTTCCCTCCACTTTTCTTTTTCTCCTCTGGGAAAAATTTGCAACCTAAGCACCCTTCGATTTTGCATTCTCCGCAAGTCTCGACGCTCATGGCCGGAACGAGTCCGACTGGGGCCGAGGTTGTCGCCGATAGCGCATCGGAGTAATCAAATGTAGGAGGAAATCGAATCTCTTGGATAAAATCGCTGGAGGTGGTGGCCGAGATCGTGCTGGTGGAACCGACGACGACATTGGTGAGTGCCTCAACGATGACGGAGTGTTCTTGATCGCTGTAGAAGAAGTTCGGCGGCGGCTGAGTGGAGTTGGATGTCATCGGAGCTCCGGCAAGAATGGATCGGCCGGAGGAAGACATGCTTTTGGTGTGTTGAGTCGATGTGAAAGTGAGATTTGTGAGCGTTTTGCTGCTGAGTGCTGGGTGTGGTCTTTGGCGTGTTTTGGGTGTGAGAGCGGAGGTGGAGATTGTTTATATAGGGTTTGGGGAGTGACATGGCAGGAGATGCCAGCTGTCCACATCGCGCCACACAATTCACACACGGTTTTGAAGGGGGATTAATTTTAATCACGTGCCCTAACTTGAATGTGCCAGTGGACTCCACTGCTGCAAGTGTCTAATATTTTTTTGATGTAAAGGTATTCATATTTACTTTTTTTTTTTGGGTAAAAATGTATTCATATTTACTTTACTTGTGAATATTAAATATATATTTTTTCTTCAATTTGCATCATTTTGCGGGGCAGTTTAGACATCTAATTAATTAGGATCAAGTTGGGTGGGACCCTTGCAAGTGTAAAACTCTCCCAACAAACATGTAAATTACAATAAATATGTTTAAAATTAAAATTATCATTCACTATTATAAATTTTTAGATGATTGTGATTCGTAATTAAGTTATTTACTTATTTGTCATATATTTAGTTTTATTTGTTGAGAGATTGTACGTTGATATTAATATGAAGGTGATAAACGTGCAAACTATGAGATGTTTAGTGTTTGAGGAAGAAAATAATTTAATTGGGAGAAATAGGATTGAATAAAGATGGTCTTCTTAGGGTTTGACCCTGGAAGAAGGAAGCGTCTGAAGGATTCAAAGGAGGGGATGGAGAGCGCGTAGAGATAGTGTGCGCGTCACTGATGATGATCCGAGAAAGGAAAGGAAAGTGGGGACTTGCAAGAGACCAAACCAAGGGATTTTGGGAAGTGGCGCATCGTCCATTGGTTTTGTTTTTGGAATTCGTTGTGACTTTGACCAAATTGTCTTTGTAGTAGTAACTCCCAACTCTTGAACTCATGTTTTTTCTAGGCATATACACTTTGGGAAATGAAGTCTGTGTCTTTACTCTTACTATTGCCAAGTCTTATACTTCATAGATTTTTATTATCAGTCACCAACCAATAATTTTCATAAACTAATAAAAATAGTTAAAGTCAATAAAGTTTAAGTAATCAATATTATTCTTATTAATTACACTAAACTCTAATATTATATTATTATTATTCTCACTCACTACCTCTATTTATTATGGGCATACATTAAAAAAACAATTAATGTTTCTTGGAAATAAGCAAATGCCTTATAAAAAGGATCAAATACACTTGTTAGTTGATGTCTTATAATAAATATCAAAGGAAGTATCACTTTGGTTTTATTTACTCCCTCTAGTTCTTATTATAAGGCATCAACCACCATTTTCGTGGACTAAAAAATGAAAGTTAAGTCATTAAATTGGTCAAAAATTGATAAATATTTTCAACTTTACCCCTACTTTAATAATGTTAATTTAAAGAGTGAGTTAAAAATGTGTATAATTAGAAAATAATAATAAATGGGTTGGTTAAATGTAGTTAGTATTTTAAAATAAGAACAAAAAAATTTTGGTAGTTGGTACCTTATAATAAGAATCAAAGAGAGTACAAGTCTAACTTAATAAACTCTCACATATCAAGGAAAGTTAATTAACTCATTAATTATTAGCTAAATTTCAATTTTACCCACATTTATTATTGGTTACGTGAAAATTCTTTTTGTTTATTTGCAATTAATAGGGGCAAAAAAGTAAAAAAAAAAATGCATTTTCACTCTAAAACTGGATTTATAATAAGGACCAAAGTTTTTTATTAGAATAAACTTATAAATAGGACCAAAATGTTACATATATAAAAGCACAGTGCCTTGGTGAAGTATCACATTTAATTGACCTTTAGGCATTATTATGTCTAAATATAAGCCACATCTACCTAATTTTTACATATTAAAAAATGCACTAAATTGATAAAATCTTCTATATTTGTCCACATCAAAATTTTGTCTCTTCATACTTTACAAATAATTCTCACCCTTCTCTAACATATTTCTCTCCTTCCAATGAAAATTAAATAAGAATAAAATTGATAAAATATGATTCATTACTCGAAAAATGATTTTTATTTTGAATCTTTTTTTTTTCCTCGAAAGGACTTATATTTGGGCACAAAGTGAGACATAGTTATCTACCACTCAAATGCTTATTATAAATCCAATTTGATCAAATGCGCATGTATTAAATGAAATTTGTGACAATTTTTCTCATTAATTGTACGAATGAAAATAGAAAAAGTTGAAATATACTTATTTACAAATGAGGGCAAAGTTAAAAATTTACCTGATAATCATTGAGCTAACTACTTCTCCTTAGTATGTGTGATTTAGATAAAAGGGGTTTACAAATTAAATCAGAGTTGTAGTCCCTCTAGTCCTTATTATAAGATATTAACTAATAAATGTATTTAGTCCTTTTTATAAGACAATTGTTTGTTTTCAATAAGAATTAATTGTTTTTTTCCCTAGAATGCTCATAATTAATAAGGGTAGTAAGTGAGAGTAATAATAAATATAATATTATAGTGTCATACAATTAGTAGGGGTAAATATTGAAAATTACTTTATTTTTATAACTATTTTATTGACTTTACTTGTTTTTATTGGTTTGTGAAAATTGTTAGTTGATGCTTACTAATAAGGACCAAATGGAGTATTTAAAACCAAAGTTTATTTCAAAGATACTTATTATATTTAACTAACTTTAACCATTTTCTTCAATCACTTAATTCGGTTATTAAACTCTTATAAATATGATGGAAATAGTATCAACATACTATATATTTAAGTCAAGGCATTTAATATATCTTAAATTAATTGACCTTTTTAAATTTACTCCTATTTAATGAGTGTTGAAAAATTGTCAAGACATTTTCTCTCGCCAATTTCTATTATTTAATAGGTTAAAATTGGAAAATAGTTATTAATTACTCTCCGGCTGAACTAATATTTACAACTAATTTTATTTTTACCAATTAGGCTTATAGTAATAAGTAGTAATGGTAACTCACGCATGTTATAAATTTGGGTTGTCTGAGTATTAAACACATTTTTACCAAAGTTCCCCCAATTAATTTTCTCCATACACTCTCTTTTGTCGTTTTTCTCGCTATTTCTCTCTCTAACAAGTATATTTCCGTCATATTTACTCTATTACTTTTAAATAATTTTAATCATTTTCTTAAATAATATAATTCAGATAATAGGATCATATAAATAAGGACAAGGGGAGTAATTAGTTAACTAAGTAGTTTTGCTCTATAACTCTATTAAGTGTTCTTTTTATTTTTCCCTACCCATTTTTATTGGACTCCAAACAATTTGATCTATCATTTTTAATGGCGCATCCAATAGCCTTCTCTACATGTATTCAAATTATCTCAAATGATTTTTTACTATTTTTTCTTCAATAAGAGCCACACCAATCCTTTTCTGCGTAAGTTCATTATGGATCATATATTTTCTTATATGACTATACATCTATCTTGACATTTTTATGCTTATGCGATCCCTTTAAAAGCCCAATATTCATTACCTTAAAGTATTGTCAGTCAAATAATAATATGATAAAACTTCTCTTTTACTTTATTAGGTATTTTTTAATGACAAATAACTTTGATAACTTTTCTACATGTAAACCATCCAACTTGAGTATTATGATTTTATCAAATTCACCATTTTTTTGTAAAATTAGTCCTAAATATATAAACTTTGTTGCTTGTACGTGTAATGACATGTCCTCCTATTTTGACCTCCAAATCACTTGTTACTCTCTTTTATGTTTTAGGACGAAAAGAAGATGAATGTTGCAAACATTAAAATTGCATAGACAATTAGAGAAAAATGACCTATTTGAGTTGTCATTCAAAAAATATGTCCATATAAGTCAAGAAAAACTCTTCTCACATGTTTACTTCAGACACCGCAAATCTCGTTGAAAAAATAGTTTTTACCGTTAATCCAAACAGACAAAGTCGGTTAAATGGAATGGAAGTGATTGTGCGAACTCAGAGCCTTCCTCCTTAGGTTTATCTTTCTGTTAGGTTTCTCTTTCTAATGAGTAAGCTGAAACACATGTGAATCAGCTTTCTTCTGTACTTTTTCATTTTTAGTTAATGAGGGTAAAGGTGTCTTTTTACAACTACAATCTGTTACCCTCAGATCTCCTGCTGTTAATTTGGAGATTTCAAGAGGGCTCAGGGTAATAATTTGCCTTGTTTGGCCTTGTGCAATTTTCCCTTAGTCATTCTATACTCATTTTTAGATTTTAGATGCCATTTTCATTTTCACGCAATCTCCTCTCTCTGCTCTCACGGACAGTCCCACTGCTGTTAGAGCCCTACTTCTTTATTAGGAAAAAATATTTCCATACTTGATCCCTCTTGTTCATTAATCCCATCTTCTTCTTTTGTGTGCAACAATGATGTGTTATGCGGTTATGCCAAAGGGGTGTGGATTTTGAAATCTCACATGTTGTCAAGTTCCCCATCAGCTAAATGTATAAAGTTTATGAGATTTTACTTCATATGTCATCTAACTTAGATCTTCTAAGCCAATTTTCAATCTTGAAACTCAAGCCATAAGGAGCTTTTAAAATTTTAGACAAATCTTAAGTCCATTTGTTATTGGGCCTGTTTGGTATTACATTTAACTCAACTTTTTCTAAAAAAAAAAAAAGCAAAAAACGCCACATTTCTTGAATCTAGAAAACGCAGGTTGTTTGGATCATGCAATACGTTCGCTGGGCCAAAATAAAAAAAGCAAGATAACTGGGCTTTTTTAAAAACCTCATTTCCTTGCTTTTTCCCAACTTGCGATGTGTCCTAGGCTCACATGGGCTTCACCATTTTTTTCTTTTATGATGTGTACATGTGGTGTTTGCGGTTACGGCAGACACACATGACAAGCGTGGGCCCACCACAAGTAATTTACTTTTTTTACTTTAATTCTTTTGTTTTACCTTTCTTTTTTGTTTTCCCATTTTTAACAACTTCTATCATTTATTTTCTTTTTTCAAATTTAAATTTAAATTTAAATTTTCAATTATCATAATATATAAAACTAATATATATGTAGTATTTAACAAGATTCTTATAGTTTCCAATCATTTTCTATCTCAACTCACTTTTTAAACAATAATCCAAACATTCTTCAATTTAAAAAAAAATCACTTCTGCTACCATTAATCCAAACATACATCAGTTAAAAAGAAAACCACTTCTACAAAAAACCAAAACAAGCAATTCAAACAAACATCAGTTAGTTTAACCTAACTTTTTTTCTACTTGGCTTTTATAAAAGTCAGATAGCTTTTAAACCACCACTCCTATCGCAAATCCAAACATACCCAATATTTATCAAGTTTAACTTTTTAGTTGAACCTTGTTATGTGATCTTTTCTTATTAATAAACATTCACATTCACATCGGTAAAATTTCAAAATTATGTTGGACCATCACTACTAATAAAAGCCACACCAAAAATTCAATTGAAAAATTGGATCTAATAAACATAAGGAAATGAATCAAAGTTGTCATTGAGATTCATTAAATTCATATTATCATCAGTGTTACCGCCCATAGACGTCAATTTAGGCACGTTCCTATTTTAAAAATCATAACATACAAATTTTAAATCTAGATTGAAGTTGTATTTGAACAGGTATTGATCTCACCGCACACCATAGTTCAAAATTATTGGATGCGCACTGGAATTGATTTCCCTGCTGCACGCACGTGAAGTATTTACTCAAGTGATAAACCGAGGATTGAGGAAGGAGAATAATGGAAAAAATTTGTTTCCTCTTTTTTTCCCTAAATATTCTTTTTGTCGCTATTTATCATTGAGCATTTCGACCCCCGACTAAACTAAGCAGGTTTGTTTGAGTAAAAAACAATTATACAGGAACCACTATAACAATTTATACAGCAAAAATGGAAGAGGCGGAATGTACTGAATGGTCTTCCTACCTCCTTTGACCAATGAAAAATTGAAAACAAATTGGCAGCCCTCTTCAAATGGTTGTATTGACGACCAACAACCATATCCAGGAAATCTACAAACATGTCAAAAGCATCATCATCTGCAGAGCTAACATCAGCTATGGTAAAGTGAACTCAAGATTGTCAAACAAAATTCTCCATCTAATCGTCGTCATCTGAATCTGCACCCAAGAAGATTTCTTAGAAATAAAGAACAATTTCTTCAGCGAAATCAAAGCTGATAATAAGACAATAAGTGATTAAATTAAATACAGGATATGAATTCCTTGGCTTACACCTCACCTTGATCTCATTCAGCTCTCAAGATTACATTTTCTCCCCTCACCTCTGAGCCATTTCATTATACAAAGACAAGAGGCGACTGACGTTCTCAAAATAACGGACGAGTACTTAATTTAATTTAACTAAACTAACTTTCTTAATCTAATCAAATTAAATAAATATGTCTTATATTAAGGATTGGATGAATACTTTTTAGACTCCTAGCAGCAGGCAAGCTTGTTGCAACCTCCTCAACCCCTACACTATCAATTTCTAGAAACACCTACTATGGCTACTGGCCTATTTTAAACTATTGCATAACATGTCAAAGTGCAGTCTATAAGTCTATGCTCTGTATATAATTTAGAATCCATAGAAAACCACATCATTCATAAACATACAAAATACGGCTCACATTAGGTTTTATGTAAAATGTAGGTTTACATTCTACTCCCTCCGCCCCTAATTATAAATTCCAGCTTTTCTAAACACACATATCAAGAAAACAATGAATTTTAGTTGATGTGTAAAAATTTATTTTTCCCATGCAGTTCTGCTTTCAGTAAAATGACTTCATTGGAAATTGCATCCTTATTAAGCAAGATAGGTAATTTTGATCCTTCATAAAGGGTATTCTCGAAAAAGTGTTTTAATGACACCTAAAACGTTGTGATGTTTCTTATGATTAGGGACACAACAAATCTAAAAATTGGAACTTATAATTAGAGACAGAGGGACTAGTTTAGTAAAACACTGAAGCAACTCAGAATTAAGAGCTACAGTGATCATTGACCAACCATGAAGATCTGTAGATTGGGATTTTAAATTTTCACACATTTGTCAGAACTTGTATACAAATTTATGAAAATCTGTAGATTGTGACACAAATTTATCTTTATTTTTCCAACAATTTGAGAGAAGGATGACAACAAAAAAAGAAGACATCCCGCCCACACATTAGTTTATGAAGCTAAAAACACAAATATGTTGAATCTGAATTGGAGAAATGGGTTCACCTGATCTTATATCCTCACCGACTTTTCCTCTATTTTTCAGTTGTTTCCAGATCATCGAACATATGAGTATCCACCAGTATATATGGAACACGAGCAGCATTATGAGCAACGTATTAAAGAGATAGTACAGAAACCTGGGATAAACCTCTGATAGCTTTAAGCAATCTTGGATGTAATAGCTGGAAATAAAACAAAGTGTAAAGATTATTAAAAAGTGTGGCCAAGAGAAAACAAAGTAAAATCAATTTACTAAAACTGAAAATACACCTTGACGCTCTAATAACCCAAAATGGAAAGAAAACTAGCCGCAGTATTAGCCATGAAAGGGCAAAGAATCCAAAGAAGACACTTGCAAAAAATTCTCTCCCAGAGTACTTGAAAATCTTCGCAGCTTCCATGAATACGTCACTTGCATCATGAAGGGCAAGGACTATGGAGCCAATCCTGAAAAAACTGTAAAAGCAGCAACTGTCACTTATCTCTCCTGTACCTCTCTGAGCTAATGTTAGTCTTGATAAATGATAATTTTTCTTATCTAAATCTGTTTACCAATGACGCGAGACCTAAAAAGACTAAAAGGAAAGAAGAAGAAAAAGAGGAGAAAGAAAACAACGCTTTATATAAAATAAGATAATATTCCTACCAAGACCAAAATGCTTGGTTATTGATATGGCAATTTTACTTTCGCAATCAACAATTATAAACTTAAAACTATACACATCTGGTGATCACATAATACCTCAACCTGGATTAAAAGGGTTGCAAAAACTAGAAGTATAGGCTTCAGTATTACATGTTCAATTCTGGTTATTTGGCATGAATAAACAGGATGTGTACTGACTTTTCAATACAATCAAACATAACCCTCCATTTGACATGAATGAACATATGCATGAAAGGGTCTGTTCCTAGAATTAACAAAAACAACATAACAAATGAAATGCAGAAAACTACAATAGTAGCTGTAGGAAGAAATAACTATCAATTCTAAACAAACTACAATTCAGCATCTCATCTTTCAGACACAAGACTCCAATCGCAGGGACCGTACTATTAGTTGTAAACAACTACTAGAACTGCCTTGATTTGTGCCACATGAAAATCAACAATAGGCATCCAACATAAACCACTGTGATAAATTATTCAAGCATATGCGCAATTACATGTAAAGAAATAAGTCCCATGTAATAATGAATCCTTCAACTGCAAAAAAAAAAAGGTAATTACCTTGTCACATATGAGGTTCCAATCAAGATAACTGTAATAATATGATGAGACATCATCACTGAAAAATCTTTCCTACGTGTCTCCCACTTGAGAAGAGCAGCAATGCTGTAGAGGTAGAACCCACATTGGCACATGCAGTAAATCTTCAGTGGACTCCTGAAATGAGAAAAGGAACAGGACGCCATATGATAATTAAAAAACTACCCAGCAGTGAGTGCAAAACACAATTATGTAGTTGATCATCCTTTGAAATAAATACCGACCAATGACATTCAATCAGAAGAAAGAAGGAACTTCTGAATGAAAAATCACTGGTTGATATTAAACTGCAGCCAGTGAGCCACACAAAATAGCCAGATGCATGTATATTTAAGGAAATGAGCAATATGTCTGCGTGCTGTTTTGACTACTCTAGGAATACATCTGACTAGCCATACACTGATATGCATCCACATCAAAATAACTATATGTCGGACATGAAAAATTTTCAAACCAAAATCAGAATAACACCAAATCCTTACGTTCCTAGAACTCCCTTAAACATCAACTCATCTCCACGGCTCTACCATCTAAGTTGTCTGCTTTTTTTAACCCTAGTTTTCATTCTATGCATTGTATGACAGAAGCATGGAAAATTCAGTACAGCATAGACAAGATGACATGCATTACAAGTTCTTGTAGATCAAGAAATTAATGATGAAAGTGAAGAACAATAGCGAGGTTTGCATATCAAAATGAAAAATGAATCTCTTTAGGATATGGAATAAAATTCATTGGAGAAATGGATGCCTGCTCAACAAGCTAGACTAAATTACTTACTTCAACTCTTGATTTGGCCAGCCATCAAAGTATAATTTTATATCTCTGAACCATGGCTCATGGTAAATGATATTAAGAACAAAATATTCCACTGTAGCATAGTAGGTTAGCTTCCACATTGATTCAGAGCATTTCACAATCTTTGCTTGTGTTTCCTTATTCATCTTTAAACGACCATGACCCTTGGTCAAAAGCTTGATGGCCAACCACTGTAAACAGCAAACGAAGGAATTAAAAGGAGTTTGAATAAAATTATATGGTTACGATATATTATAATATAAAACAATAGAAGAAAAATGAAAATTGCTCACACAAATGTTTGTGCCACAGGCCAAAACAATCCAAACACACAACATGAAAGAAAGAAGTATTCAGAAAATTTACAAGTTGCTATAAATATCGTTTCATCATCATTGCTTACGTGCACAGCTAGAAAACAGAGAACATGCAACCTCACCAGTCACTATGAGATTTAGCTAAAATATAGTGTTGGCTTGACAAGAAAACACGTATTGGAAAAGAAAGCCATTTGTTTAAACCCTGACACTAAAAAAACAAAGTTAGGTACTTCTTTTACACTGGAATATTTTCAACTTATATGACCACCTTCCTCCATATACTGTGGGTTGGAAATATTCTTCTTCAGTTCTTTTACCAACAACTGTGCATCTTTTCTTGTTCCTTCCTTTGGCTTATTACAAAGATAAGAAACTAAAGTCCACCAACCAAACAAATTGCATGTGTTACTCAAGCTAAGAGAAGATGAAAAAGTTAAACAACCAAACTATTGTCATTCCTGAATAGAAGAGGGGCCAAACAGGAAATATTAGAGATAGAAAGACGGGGAGCAAAAAAAAAAAAAAAGAGATACACTAACTCATCAACCTCGTTATTGGAAGCTGACAATTCAAAAGAGAGAGGAACAATAAAATCATTAAGTATTCATAGGCAATGGAGAGAACAGAACAAGTATACTATTAATGACTGCATTCAGAATATACTTCTTTTCAAAGTTGACAATGTTTGGTTATAATTGGCTGATGGTGCATCTATATTATCCTGGAAGAATTGTGATCAGCTTCCAATACGATTCCTATCTGTAAAGTCTATCTTTTTTGTTGTCGTTCACGATACTAGCATGTTTCTCTGCCTTTGGAATCTACATAAAGAGTTGATATCCTTCCATATAACAAAAACATCTGGCATTACTGTGCCATTATGGATAAGATGATAATTCCTAGAGTCCAACATATTTTAATGAAAAAATATGTCCTCTATAACTGTAAAAATTCGATCTTCTTTCAATGTATAAAATAAAGTTGCACAGCAAAGTGTCACCCAAACTTTCCAGATGTAACAGTCATTTACAGCTTTGAGGCCTTTATATGGCTCACGCCAACCTCTCACCGGCTAACAGCAATGAAGCGGTTGGAAAATACAGAAATAGCTTAACACCTTAACATGAGAATAATGACCCGAAATTTCGACACGTCTAGTTGACAGGTCCACTTAAAAAATCCTTAAACCGCCAGATTAATTCGATTAAAATCCAAGAAACTACGACTCGGTCTTGCAGCAATTGAATAAAAAAAAAAAAAAGGAAAAGAATAAATAAAGCAAGAAGAAGAAGAAGAGTCAAAGTTCTCAACGGAAAAAGCAACAAGCAAAATATGATCCACCACATTAAGATATTTAAAAAGAAAATAGCCATGCGGAGTTCAAAGTGTTCAAAAATACATAGGGAAAGACAGCAGCAAGAAGCAAGGACAGAGCCGTTCAGGTAATGGAAGACGCTTGTTCCAAGAATCCAATAGAAGCTCGGGGACATGGAAAACGAAAGAATCTTACTGTGAAGATGTATTTGTCAAGAAAGACTCTCGCCACAACGAAGCCAATGGCAAAATAGATCGCGATGAGGAAATGCCAGGCATTTGGTCCACCATTATCAACCGAAATGAAATCCATTCTACGCTAGGAGCTGGAGCCGCAGCAAGAGGAAGACGACTTCAATTGGGAATTGAACTATCGACGAAGATCAGCCATTGAAACGAAGGAATCTCATGGAATCGAGTCTTGAGAGATCTAATAATTTGCCCTAATTCCCAGAGAGAAAGGGGAGGAGAGAGAATAATTTTGCGACGCTGGTAACAGAATGTGGAGAGAGAGAGAGAGAAATAGAGAGAAGAAAGGAGGGAAATAGAGAAAAGAGAAAGTGTGGATGAAGGAGGTTGAAACGGAAACGGTGAGAAGTCTGGGGCTCATGATCTTCTCTGCTTTATTTATTGCTCCGAATATCTTTGAATCTCGAGTTCACTTCAAGCGGCCGATGTGTGGGTCCCGCCTATTCTTATTACACGTGGCAATTACTTGCCCGTGGGCGTAGCATCGTAGTTTTTTGATCTCCAGTTTTTTTTTTTTTTTTTTTTTTTTTTTTGTGGGTATAATCTCACTTAGGACTTAAAGATAAGAAAAAACATGTATTAAAAAAGGCATCATTGTAAATTTCCGCTATCAAAAAATTTTTCAGGGTAAAATCGTCTATTAAAATTTTTTTTAGGCACTTTGGTGATATAAATATGATTGTCAATATTCACTCTATAACTTGTTAACGGAAGCTGTTTGGCTAACATATATACATTTGTCAATTGTAAATTTATCACTTATTAAAATAGTATCAATGTGAGCTGATTTAGTTAATATAGATGGATTTGTCACTAATTATTCTATGACTTGTCAACAATAACTATTTTAGTTCATCTATATGAGATTATCCATGATTATTCTATAATTTGTTAATATAATTCCATACACTTGTCAATAAAATAAATTCACATCTAAAATCTATCTCACTATGGCCCTCGGAGACTTTTTTTAATAAAGGAATCTATACTGAGACTTTTTATATATATATATTTTTGGTCCTTCGTACTTGAGAGCATTATTTTCAAACTCGTGAATTGACTTTTCATATTTATCTAGGCTATAAAATCAAGTCGAATCACTAGTAAACTCATAATCGTTATAAGTTAAACTCACGAGTTTACATATTGAATTTACCGTTTTGAGTTTCCAACTTACAAAATTGTGTTTACTCATTCTTAAATTTGTGTTCACTTTTTTGATTCGATTATTGTCAGCGGATTTAAATATAAATTTTTTAGAAATTTTTTTGTTAAATATAATAAATTATGAGTGTTGGTGGATTTAATTTCAATTATTTGGATTTAAAAAATATTTAAATCAATTTTTTGTTGTTTTTATATTTTATTATTTAACTATAATTATTAATATCTATTTAATAGTAAAAGTAAACTCTTTATAATTCAAGTTTACTTCATTGTTATGAGTTTGTTTAAATTTGTGAATTTGACAACATTATCCAAAAGAGGCTAAAAATTGATTAAGATGTCATTGCCATTCTAAAAAATGTGTGTGGATTCTTTTTTGAGTGAAAAATAAACATTAATAAACCAGCAACCAATACATCAAAAAGATAAAAAAAAAAAAAATAGATTAGCCTCTTTCCTTACCAAACCGTCTTCGGATTAAAACATGGGTAATGATGCCTTATAATTTTATTAGAGTACTTGGCAAGCAATCAGTTTAGGAGACATATTCTCTCAAAATGAATGGCTTATCTCAATTTGCCACTCCTTGCAAATTATTAATATAGTCTCATTTACAACAACTATAATTTATGTGGATTATAGTAGTTAGTTCTATAGTTTTATAAAAAATAAAAGAAAATGGTAATAAGGTATAATGTAATTATTAAGCAATGAGTTTGTGCACAGTGCAATTTCTTGTAAATGCTGGGCTAAGTTGCACAAAATTTTCATTTTGCCATGTACAAATAACTCTGTCAACTTTTAAAACCCAATAACAAACCCACTCAAGGATGAACTCAACTATCAATTATTTACCCCTTTAAATTATATTTTTGTGTATATATCGCCCCTCAAGCTTTATTTATAAGCATATAATTAAGTTTGATAATTCATCGAACTTTAATATATGTGCTCACAAGTAATGAATAAAATTATCAATAAGTTAATCTCATTAGCGTAGGAGTTCAGGAAAAATTATAAAATTTAAGGAGATGATCTATACATAAGTTCAAGGGATTTATATATATAACTTGGTGCATATTGACATTTTATATGTATATATATAATTCTAAGAATGATTGAGGTGAGTTGTGTAGAGGAATAAATAGATTACGTAAAGAAGATATAGGAAGCAAAAGGCATGTGAAGTGTAGAGTGGCGTGTAAGTGTTAGTGGGAATGACATTATAGCTAACCATGCTTGGACTCAAGGTTCAACATTATATATGTTCATCAATTTTTTTCACATTAATTAGTACGAGGAGAACCGAGTTGGCAGAGAAAATTGGGGGGAAAAAAAATCTCCATTTAAAATTTTATTAGTAAAAAATTTATGTCATTCCTATCAATAGAATTTATATTGGGAAATTTTTCGTCGATTTTTCCTCGTTGCTGTTAACACTATTGTTACATATTTTTTTTCCTATATATGTGTGCGCACGCGCCAGCATATCGGCTTGGTTTGATATATGCTACTCCCTCCGGTCCTAATTATAAGACAATATTTAGAGATTAGTTTTGGTCTTAATTATAGGACAACTTTTTAGTTTTTACTAATTTCTTCCTAAAATACCCTTATTTTATTATCTCAAAGTGTGTTTGATTTTTGGTAAGTATATATGCATATGGGTTACAACACACACATGTGTATGTCTATAAACATATGTATGTATGTATATATATGTGTGTGTCTATATATATATGTTTGTGTGTGTGTGCATATGTGTGTGTCTATATATATGTGTTTGTGTGTGTGTGTACATGTATATATATGTGTGTGTGTAGTTATATATGTCAGACTTCTTTCACACATATATATATCTGTGTGTGTGTGAGTATGTATATATATGTGTGTGTCTATATATATATATGTGTGTTTGTATGTGTGTGTCTATATATATGTGTTTGTGTGTGTGTGTTGTCTATAAAAATATATATGTATGTATATATATGTGTGTGTGTGTGTCAATATATATATCTTTCTGTAGATATATGGTTGTGTGTGTGTATGCATGATAGATCTATATGTATACATATACACACACATATATGTATATCTAGCAAGACCATTATTTCAATTAGAAAGCATGTGGAAAGGAAAATTGGTTGGAGAGATATGTGGTAAAATTATTGATTAACTTTTACTTATGTCATTTTAAATGTATATAAAGACATTTTAGGAAAATGAGTAAAATTAACTAATTTAACTCCTCTCCTTAATTTTTCTAAAATCGGTTAAATATGTCTTATAATTAGGACCAGAGGGAGTACATTACTTTGTTTTAATTGCCTATAAAATAAAAGGAACAATATTTGTTGATGAAACATTCTTAAATTTTGATAGTGAATGATCAAATAATGCTTTGTAAGTTTAATTTCCAATCAGCGGCACAAAATATCTTTTTTTTTTAAAAAAAAAAAATTATTCGAGGACGAGAGCCCCATCTAATCGGAAGAGCTAGACGTGCATGAGCCAATTACAATATAGACATACGTTCACAAAAATGAATGTATATAGTGAATATGACCATAAAATAAGGACACGAGTTCCATGCATAGTTTATTATTATTATTATTTTAATGTATCTCATTCAATACATGGATGAATAAGATGCCATTTATACTAAAAATGTGACCCATATGTATATAAACAATCAATGGGCGAATTACAATTTAAAACTATTAGAACATAAATATATTAACTAATTAATTAAGAACTTGTTAGTCATGAAAAGATTTGAAAATTAAAGGTGTGAAGAGTAAAAATTGATTTTGTTATTTACTACTTCATTATCTTGTTCTTTTTATAAGGAATAGTCTGTCTCTCTCATATGAGTGTTCTTAGATATAAAGACTAAATCTTGTTTGAATTTTTAAATTAGTCTTTCTATTTTTACCTATCAAATGTATGTCACTCATTATTTCTATAATAAATTATACTCACTATCTCTCTCACAAGTTCATTATAAACAATGATATGATAAGAAGGAAAAAAATAATTATTATTTTACATATATTTATTGTTGCTAATTAATATTTTAAACGACTTTATTTTTTAAGCCATTTTTTTTTTATAAAAAATACTTGAGGGAGTATTAATATTTTTTTGTTTGTTCAAACTAGGGAGGATTAATATGGAAGAGGATCTTCTTATCATCTTTTTTCTCATTTTCTTTCATCAGTCCATCTAGGCCATTGATTTGAAAGAGGAGAGAGAGGATAAAAAACTTTTTATATTCTTTAGACGGATATGATTTAGAGATTGGGTTCACATTACATGCACATATCTTATGTGCTTGTTATGTGCAGGGATGAGCATATTTTTTTTTATTTAAAATTTTTTATATACTTTATTTATTTATATTTAAATTATATGCTAATTTTTAGAAATTTTTTTCACCTAATATCTCAAATTAATTAGTTTCTAGTTTTGCATTCGTAATATTTATCTGTAACACCAGTATCATGGAAACTAATTAATTTGAGATACTGAGTGAAAAAATTTCTAAAAAACAACATATAATTTGAATATAAATAAATAAAACATATAAAAATTTTTAAAAAAATAAAGAAAAAAATATGTTCATCCCGAGGGATGAACACATAACAAATACATAAGAGATGTATATGTAATCATGAAGCGTCATTGTCTGTGTTATTGCCGTACATATTAATGGAGGCAATGATAGGGGCACAGTAAATATCCTCCACCAAACACTATTAAACTTGTAGGCCCCACAGAAAAGGCCCACTTTGTATACTTCCTTTATTGTAACAAGCCGAAACTCAATTCAATAGAGTTGGAGCATTTATACCCATCGCATTCCATTTCATCCTCTCAACAAGCAAAAATAATATATATGCTCATTTCATATACTAAATATAAAAGCTAGTTAACCAATACACATTAATTAAGAAAGTTAGCCTAAAATATTCCTATTTAATCATTTATTTTGGAGGCTACATACCCCTATTAATTACACACATTCTATATACATTGTGTTCAATTAGTAGAAATAATTTGAAAAAAAAATAATAAGGAATGACAGAGAGATGAAAGAGAGCGTGATTTTATATTTATAACTAAGGGTTAAGGTGCAAAAATATACATGAGTTTTTTTCCTAAGAGTAAAAATACACATATGTTTTTTTGAGGAGCAAAAATACACATATAGTTACCATTTTAATGTAAAAGTCACATCCCACCATTAAATCACTGTTCACCGTGATGAAAGAGAAAGAGATGAGGTGAACAGTAACTTAACGACGGTGAACAGTGACTTAATGGTGAGATGTGACTTTTGCATTAAAATAGTAAACACATGTGTATTTTTACTTCTAAAAAAAACATATATGTATTTTTGCTCCTGAAGAAAAAAACTTGTGTGTATTTTTGCACTTTAACCTAATAACTAAAATCAACTTATAAATTAACTCTTATATTGAAGATAGGAGGGGTAATATATGCTTTTCTAGGTGATATTTTAACATTAGACGATAGTGAGGGGTAATATAATTCGCCCAAATGGATTATTATATATAGGTTTTAGTTTTCTCATGTTACATGAGAAAACTAAATTTCCTACACACACATGAAATGGTGGGAAACACACACACACATATATACGTGGTTCCCACCATTTCACGTGTGTGTAACATGAGATAATGTTTCTCATGCAACATGAGAAACATTAATCCCTATAATATATTCTTTCGTTAGTAGAAAATTATTCAACATTAGAATCGGAAAGTTCCTCACTCCCATTTATCTGCATTTCTTTGACTTTTAAAACTTCGAAACAAACATTAAACTTTGACCAAAGCACAAACGCATCCTTTCCTGGCGTAACATTCAAATTATTTTTTTTATTTTTCAAATTCGATATCTGCCTTACATTACATGAATCATAAAGGGTGTACTTGTTTGAAGGGAGGGGAACAATCTTTAGAGAGGATATTGACTGAATTGTCATTAATAAAAATAATATTTCTTTTTATTGAAAGTATATTTTAAAAGTATTACAAAAAATTTATGAGTTATTTTGTAAAGATGAGAGAAAAATTTTATCTCTTACATTTCTTTTCTACTCCCTCTCCTTAAACCAAACATAGGAAAAGTGTTGAGCATTGAAAGATTAGCCATATATGCAATCTAATCCTCTTCGAGCCTTTTCCTTTTCCAAATATCTTTTTATATAGTCCTTGCCTCCATGGAAGAGAAGTAGGATTTTCTTTACTTAAGAAGTATGCACTTTTAATTGTAAATTGTAATCATCCCATTAGTAGTGTCTCTGCTCCTTAATGTATGATAATCACTACGAATAAGACTTCATGCTCTCTTTGGTCCTACATAGAAGATATAATTTTTTTATTTGTTAATCTTTTTCTATTTTACTTTTATTAATACTTCCTCAATAATAACCAAGGAGGAAAATGATGAATGAGAGAATTAATGAAAATGATAAGGATGTTTTAGGAAATGCATGTTATATTAACTAAATTAACCAATTTTCTTGATATAATCAAATCAGGTAATCATATTTTATACCAAGGGACCGAAGGGAGTATTAGAGATAGTACTAAGCATTAATGAACCAAATCAAGAGATGATACCCAGCTTCTTGGATAGGTGGAAACATTGCAATAAGCCTTTGAATAATTTCATTAGGGAATCAGATCATTCATGCGAGTTTGTTCCAAAATAAAAAGCCAATCAACAACCTTAATTTGCTCCTCCTCTACCATGAGAGGTCTCAAACAAACCTCTTATATTTTCCTTTTTCTGGGTACGTAATAGCATATATATTAGTCCAGGCGAAACTGGGCCAAGGCATTTTCAGTTTTGCGATGCATTTTCCTTCATAGATTAGTCCAGGTAAAACTGGGCCAAAACCCTGCAATTTAGTTTGGGCATATGGATCGGAAATCAAAGCCGATGAATAAGGTGTACAATGAAGTTACGAGTGTTCCCCCCCAAAAAATAATAATTAATTCCCTATCCTTTTTCTCTAATTGTGTCATATGTGTATAACATATACAAGTAAGTTTAAATATCTAATATATATTATAGAGTTAATGGGAAATTTCGCCCTTGGGCTGGGCATTTTGTGGGCAGGGCCGAACATCGGACAGGGTATGCCGCCCTGCCCATTTGGCCCTGCCCGATGTGTGTGTGAGTGTGTATATATATATTATATTTTTTATAATCTATTATCTTCAATTTTTTGACTCTTCCATTTTCTGATTCCATATGCTTTTTTCTTTTGACAATTTGGGGCCTTGATGCAACCTCTTAGAATTTTGGATTACTACAAGGCTTTGATTACAATTTTTTGATGCCTTGTATTAGTGGATTATGGATGTTATTTAATTGTTCACTTATGGATATTGACTATTGGTTAAGACATATGATTGTCTTTTTAATTTCAAGACCCAAGTTGTAGAATTATGAATTTTATTTGTAGTTTGTAATATTATTTATTAGGTATGATTGAAGTTTTTTTTTCCTTTTTAAATATAAGGTGTGATAGGGTATGGCCACTTGGGCATGGAAGGCCCTCCCTACCCTGCCCATCATCACCCTGCCCAAAAATGTTAGGGCTTTTATCGGGCACTGGGCCTTATTTTGCAGCCCATTAATCTTTCGGGCAAAGGTCTCGCCCTGCCCAGCCCTACCCATGAACTCCCCTAGTTGTGGGTGAAGTTGAAAGTTTGCAAAATATGGCATAAACACATCATTATCTCTTTCACGTGTTGTTTCCTTTGTCTTTTTTCCTTATTTTGTTTTCTTGATGCAGTTATCTGCCTCCTCATGCTAGCCCGTTTGGTACATGGAAGATTTGGGAAGAAAGGAAAAGATGCCAAATCTTCCACGGCAGAGGACCGTTTGGATGCACTATCTTTTAGGAAGGCAATTTCCGGCAGCTAGAAATGTTCTCATGTTTTAGGGAAGATGCAATCTCTTACATATAGGTGGGATCCGATCTTCCTTCCTACAAAACTCTCATTAAGTCCCTAATCTTCTTCCTCCGTTTTCACCCTCACTTTAGCCTTGCAAAGCCATAGGCTCTAATAATGGCGCCACCGCTCACTAATCTGCACCACTTCGCTCCTCCCTCGTTGCCTATCTCAACCTCCAACTCCCTCCCTTCCTATTATTCAAATCTCTCTCTTGTCCCTTTCATCACTCTCCCTCTTGCTCTCATCCCACGCATCCCTTTCGTGGCTCTCATCCCTCTTGCTCTACCTCTCTCTTTCAAATAAGAAACTTTTTTTTTAAGTGAGAGTCTTGTCATCAATGATCGTGAGGGATAAAGAAGGAGGGAGGAAGTTTTTTTTTTAAGTTAAGGGGTATTTTGGAGATTTCATATTTCATTATTTTATTTTATTTTTAAAATTTATCATATTCCATTTCCTTTCCCATGTTTACCAAATTGAATACCCCTCTAAGTTTCCTCCCAATTTTTCCTTCCTTTCCATTCAGTTCCCTTTATTTCCTTTCCTTCTTCAAACTTTCCTTGTACCAAACGGGCAATAAGAAATCTTGAGAGAGAATATGGTAGGAAATCAAATATATAATATTAATATTGTTAGATATTAATAGATCATACTAACAACATATGTATCACTGAATATTTAGGAAAATTACAGAGAGAGAGAGAGAGAACAACCGAGTCAAATATATTAGTGCAGTTTGTCATTTAGATTTGAAAGTTGTGAAACTCACTTTGTATATACGTAATCATCTGTATTGAAATAATTCACCATCTTTGCTAAATTTTTTCACAACTACAAGCAGGATTGAACTATAAGAAACTCTCATGTCACTATTCTATAGGCTCATTTAGTTTCCTCCCCTTCTTCTTGTTTACTTCAAGGGACACTATATATATTATCATCTCATTAGTCAAGATTGAATTCAATATATAATGTGTATAATCTCGACACATTTAAACTCCATAAAATATGTATAATATGCAAAGAATTGTGCCCAATCATCATTGTTATTGTTAATATATACAATGTGTGGAGAGGCACTTTCTCAAACCCACTTTTGGGGCTACTCGCCACAAAAAAATCTCTCATTTGTAGTGGTTTAAATGACATATTTGTAGTGATTTTAACCGCTACAAATGCCAGTAGTAGTGGTTTGGTAAACCACGATAAAATTCAACGTTGCAAGTGTTTTTGTAGCGGTTTCCAAAAATTGCTACTCATCTCACAATAACCGTTACCATATTTGTAGTGGTTGGTTCTACTCACTACAAAGTGCGTCCAATGTTATTTAACAATACAAGGAATTATAAATTTTCCAAGCTTCTATATCCCACGGATGTCTTAATTTATCGTCTTTATTCTTCTCAACTTTATTTCACTTCATATGTTCAGTTGTTTTAGATGACATAAACAATTTTTGTAATCATGTCTTCAAAGGAAGTACCTGAGAATCTTTACAAGTTTCTTCTTCTACTTTTTCCCCTTTTGAATTGTCTTTTCCTTTGATGTGTGACATCGCTTATAAGTCTCTCTGCTAGCAGCATCTCCCTAATGTAATATATAATCATTGAGGCATGCATCAATTTTTTAGTAGTTCAAGCACAATTTGTTAATCTTCTTGGCCTCTAAGAATGTTGTGGGAATCTCCATGTTGGAATGCATCCAGTAATAATTCCAAAAACATCGACATTCTCTTATCAGTGGTTCTACACAAGCACTTTATTAGGGGTGGAAATAGGCAAGGGGGCCCACGGCCTAGCCTGTTAAAAGCCTGATCAGGCCTGGCCTATCAAGCTAAAAGGCCAGGCCCAGGCCTCTTATAAGGTTTGTTTTGCATAACAGGCCAGGCCCAAGCCTATTAAGAGGCCTTTTAGGCCTTATAGGCCGGCTTGTTATAAGGGCAATTTAATAATTCCTCCCTCAATCATCCAATCAGAGTGTGAAATGTATACCTCTACTTGCTCCAATTTTGAAAAACCCTAAAATTATCTAAAACTCCAAAACTCACAAATTCCCTTGCTCGTCGTGCTCACAGTCGCCTCTTGTTCAGCTGGTTCTTCCATCTTCATTCTTTAATCTCTAGTCTTCCGGCCATCGTCGTTGGTCCTTTGTCTCTGACGCCGCTCAGCTCAACTCGTCTCTCGATCTGGACGCTCAGACGCCGCTCATTCTCTCTATTTGCTTCCTAACCTCTGTTGCTCCTTTGTCGCTGACACTTGTCACTGTGCTTCTTCGTTCTTCAATCTCAGGCTCATATCAGTGTGCCTACCTCAAATCTCACCTCGTCAGATAAATTTTGATTCATGGCTGAAAGGATTGTCCTGGATTTACAATGTGTGTGTCGATGTGTGTCCTGGATTTACAATATGTTGTTCTTTGAATCTCTGTGTGTGTCGATGCATGAGGCCTTTTTCTTGGCAAAGGAATCTCTCTCTTTTTCTCTAACTAATAGATTATAGAAGTAGCACAGCCTATTCCAACTTGCCTTGTTATTTAAATCTGCAGGGTCAAAAGGGTTGTTTCCCCGCCCCAACTTGTCCCACTTTTCTTTCTATCTACTACTACTTAATATTTGAAATTCATTTGAATTTAGATGGTAGAATATAGAGACACCGCAGCTTCATTCTAGTGAAATTCCATCTCTTTTTATGCACTGAAAATGAAAACTCTTGGCCCAACAGCTCCTTAAAACCTCAAAAGAAAGGTTTGGTACATGGGTTTATTAGAGTGTTTAAAGGCATAAATCTGAATAGATAGAAATCATAGTTCCATTGAAAAAAATAGGTTGTGTAATTTAATAGGAAGAGCAACAAATACTGAAAAGGCGAAATGGGGTTGGGTGTGGTGGAAAGAGTAAGGAAGGGGAGGGTGGTGGAGAAGCACCAAATTAAAAAAGTGGTCAAATGTTCTTTCCATATCTTAATGTATTAATTACTAGTTTTCCTTCTTTTGCTTTCCGCCTTCTTTGTTGTTGTTTATTCTGAAATCAGTTGGAGTGAGTTTCCTAGGTCGCCCTTCCTTGTTGTCTTGTCTGTGAATTGAATCAGAAGCCTCAAATGGTTGCTCTGATTCTGTGTATGAACAGAAAAACTGGTGTAGTGAATTGATTGACTCTGTGTTTTGGATTGTTGATCACTAAGGCTTATTCTAAATCTTCTTTCTTTTGATTTCTTATCCGCATGTGGTTGTATAAAAGTGATTCTATGGCTTATCTCGATTTTCAAGTGCCCATATATTCATGGAAAACCTCTTTGCAATGTATCCGCATATGTTTTGCAATGTATTTTAAAGTGCCCATATATTCATCTATTTTGCAATGTATCTACATCTATTCTCAAGCAACAATTGCCTGGTGATGAGACTAGCAATGTTATAAATTTTGTATTGATATTTACATGCTGTAAAATTTGTACCCTCCAACTAAGTCACATGGCTTCCTGGTAAACACAATTTAAATACAAATGATAGTTGATGGAGTTCACAGTTTTTTCCCATGGTTAAAAAAATGCATGCTCTAAATTTGTGGTTTTTTTTTCAGACCTTTTACCTTCGAGAGTTATCTTGCATACAACATGAATAGGTTTATTTTAAAAAATTATATCTACGTGTGAGTGTGCTTGTAGTATTTATATATGATAACAATTCTATAAGTTGTATTATATTCCAAAGGAATCTGGCAAACAAAAAAAAATCCTAAGGAATGAATAATGTGATTGATATCCAATACATGGAGCTACAATCTTATTATAATTGTAAGTAGTATGTTTTTTTTCCATCTATTTCATAATTATAATTTTACTCAAAGGTAGTGATACTATATTGGATATTCCAAGAAAAAATGAAACTCAAAATGTTGTAGATTGATGTCACTTTGACCTCGTTAATAATTAAATTAAACGCTTTTTTATATTGAAAATAAACAACAGGGTTGAGCAATGAAATTGCCTTGCTACCTCTTTATTCTTTTTACTAAGAAAAGGATTATATTTTGATGGAGAAAAAAGTGAAGATGCGGTAATTTTGAAAATAGATGCAGCAATGGACACGCATGGTCTGAACATGTTTAGTTGCTTTCATCTGACTTAGTTGCTTTCATGTTTAGGATATTACCTCTTGTTTAGTTGCTTCATTGATTGATTTTCTACAGTCATATACTGACATTGTTATATTCTGAATATGTATAATTAATATCATGTTTTTTGTTGGTTGTGTTTCAATTTTAGTTGATGTAATCTCCATTCGAGAGTGAAACAATGTCATCTAATTCAGTTCCTCCTAATGCTAATGCTATTGAGGTATGTCAACAAGCACCAACAGATTCAAGTCAACAAATTAGTCAACAAACTGGTCAACAAGCACCAACAAATTCAGTTCCTCTTATTGATAGTGATGATGATAACATCATTAAGAAGAAGAGGCGAAAAACTTCAGCTATTTAGGAGGATTTTGATCAAATTGACTTTAATGATGGGGTCAAAGCTAAATGCAAGTATTGTAAGAGTTTATTTTCATACTCAGGGAAGGGAGCTAGCACTTCCCATCTATGGAGACATGTCAACTCTTGTGATTCAAGGAAGTTGCACATTGCTTCAAAAAACAAGCAATCCACCATTCCCTTTCAGCCTGCTAGGAATAATCCATTTTTGGGATTGGGTGCTAGATATTATAATGAGAAGATGAGCAAAATAATTGCTATTGCAATCATGGTGCTTGAGCATCCTTTTAGCATTGTTGAGGATGAAATTTGGATGTAGGGCCTCCAATATGCTAATTCTGAATTTCAGAAATTTTCTTGCAAGACAGCAAGAAGTGATTGTTTGGCCATATATGAGGCAAAGAAGAAACAATTGAAGGCCTTATTACAAGGTATGAGCAAGATTAGTTTGACTATTGATATGTGGAAATCAAGTCATCAAGTGATTGAATACATGGTTATCACTGGGCATTTCATTGATGCGGGGTGGACTCTTTAAAAGAGGGTTTTGAGTTTTGAGAAAGTTCCTACTCCTAGACGAGGAATTGATGTGGCTGATGCTATTTTCAAGTGTTTGAAGGCTTGGGGAGTTGAAAACAAAGTCTTTTTTGTGTCTGTTGATAATGCTTCTTATAATGACTCTTGTTTAAGGGCTCTTCGAGACACCTTATCCTTTAATAATTCTTTACCTTTGGGTGGTAACTTGTTTCATGTTAGATATTGCGCACACATATTAAACCTATTGGTGCAAGATGGCCTTGGTAGAATTAAGGACATTATTAATAATGTCCTTGAAAGTGTGAAATATATCAACTACAACGATTCAAGGCTAAAAGCATTCTGTGATATTGTTGAACAAAAACGATTGAAGGAAAAGAAGCTAATTCTTGATTGTCCAACAAGGTGGAATTCTACATATAGGATGCTATCTACTATTTTAAAGTTCAAGGCTGTCTTTCCTGATTATAAGGAAAGAGAACCACATTACAATTACGCACCATCAAAAGAGGATTGGAAGAAGGTTGAGAAGATTTGCAAACTTCTAGAAGTGTTCAATCTGGCCACTCATGTCATATCAAGAAGTGAGTATCCTACCGCAAATTTGTACCTTCTTGAAGTTTGGAGAGTGAAACAAGTAATTGACAATGCCATAGACGATGATGATTTCTTTATAGTAGAAATGACAATCTCAATGAAACACTTCTTGTAAGTATTCTTGATTCTAGGTGCAAATTATATGTTATTAATTATTGCTTTCCTTTGATTTACAAGCCTAATCATGTTTCTTCTGAGAATATAGATGAAGTGATGAAAGTTTTACACTCAATATATGAAGACTATGTTGCTGTGTATAAGGGAGAGACAAGTAGTGAAAATCATAATGTTGGCAACAACTCTTCTTCCAATATACCTAGTTCTTCTATACTTACTGGATTTGATCAAATCAAGAACGTTGTTCGTGAAAAGCAAAGAATTCCTCCTATAAAATCAGAATTGGAAGCTTATCTTGAGGAGGATGTTTATATACCTGAGGGCAATCCTAACTCTTTTACTGCCCTGGAATGGTGGAAAAATAATAGTATGAAATATAAGAGTTTATCTAAGATGGCTGCTGACATACTAGCTATTCCAATCTCAACCGTGGCATCAGAGTCCACATTCAGTGCTAGAGGTAGAGTTATTGATGAATATCATTCTAAATTGAATGAAAAATCAATTGAAGCACTTATTTGTGGTGGGGATTGGCTTCTCAACAAGTATGGATTAAAAAAGAAAAAAAAGGTATAAATTTTGCATTGTTAAAATAATGGGATTTGATTTTCTCATGTTGCATGAGAAAAAGAAGATTCCTACACACACATGAAATAGTGGGACCTGCATATATGTATGAATTAATTCATACATATATGCAGGTCCCACCATTTCATGTGTGTGTGATATGAGAAAACACTTCTCCTACAACATGAGAAGTGTTTTTCCCTAAAATAATACCTTTGAATAATTTCTTTATGTGCACTAATAAATTTTGTTATTATTAGTTGCTAAATGTTTATAATTCACTTGCAACTTTTTATATGAGCTGTTATAATATAAATTGAAAGTTCTAAATTTCTGTCACTTACATACAAGGGAGTGTTTTGCCACCCGAATCATTTAACATGTATAGTAATATTATTTATGAAGAGACCTCCAATTTGTCATATTTTTTGATTTATACGTTTAGCATAAAACATATAAAGTTAATATATAAGCTAGTGTGGAAGCAACAATAATGCACGTAGATCTGAGGGGGCTGGGGTGAGTGTCAAATTAAACCAGGTTTTGGATGCTGGGTCCATGTGTTGTGGCGTGACGTTGATGCTTGCTTGAAATGCAGTTTAAGTATCATGGTGTATCCAAGATTTAACTCCTCATTCATTTAATTTCTCATATCAGATCAGCTCTATTTTTTGCAATAACATCTGTTTTATGCTAGGGAAATAATAATTTAAAGTACATTACTTGTTTATAATCTTAGGCTTGCTCAGTTTATATATTACATTACTTGTTCAACCATATTATGCTCTAATACCATATATTTGATTTTTTTTTGAAGGTCTTTGAAGTAGAAGAAGAAATTTTATTGAAGATTTGATGTGAATGTCTTTAAATTGATTCGGTTTAAATTGTTGAACTTGTAATGAAACTATTATGATGTTGTATTTGGTTTCATATTATATGATGCATTTTATATCATTAGTATTATGTAATTTGGCCTGTTTTCTGTCTCTTTTCACGTAGGCTTGTTTTCGGCCTGTTGAACGTAGGCCTGTTTTTGGCCTGTTTACCGTAGGCCTGTGTTTGAGGCTTGTGACCTGTTAGTTCAGTAAAAAAAGAAAAGAAAAAGAAAACATGCCTCTTTAACAGGTCACAGGCTAGGCTAGGCTTGTATACAGGCCAGGCTCAGGCTGAAAAAAAGGCTTGTATCAGTCCACAGGCCACTATATTGTAAAACAGGCCTGGCTTATTAAGAGCAAAGCCTGGCTTGTTTCCACCCCTACACTTGATATGATACAATTTGATTAAAAGGACAAGTTCGAGTATTTTCCACAACCATGATATAAAGGACGATATGCTTTATCAGGCGAAAAAAATCATGAGTTGCTTCATTCCTCAAGAAAACAAGGTTTGAACCCTGCACTTCTTCGTTGAAGTGGTCATCATGAACACCAAATGCATGACAAACAACATCATTAATAGGATGATTTTGATCTACTTGTGAACTTCCAGAAAAGCATAATGTCTCATACCAGGTTTCTCACCATAAACTCCCCAAAATGTATAATATTTCAAGGAAGGCTTAACGAGCAAATGTTCCCTGACAACTTTTTGTGTATGCCACTTCTTAAACTTGCATTTGAGAAATGGGCACACCTTCTTACCATTGCAGCTAGCTTAGAGGTTGTGAGATCCAAGAAATTGCTTAATCTTGCAAAATATGTTGGAGAATTGTGTGACACCTTTATCCATGACTTATCTATAGCTAGTGTAAAATTTTAGAAAAGGAAGATGATTTTGAGTTTTTTTTTGAATGGCACATGCGTGGATGATTAAATTCATACTTCTCAAATGTTCAATATTTTATCACAGTTGCAAAACCTTTACACAAACCGCTACAAAAGTGTACAATTTATAGTGGTTTAGATGCAAAATCCGCTATAAATATCATGATTATTGACGAGCTTTAAAAGTTTTCAATTTTAAACACATAACTTTGTAGTGGTTAAGAGGCAAAAACAGCTACAAACTTCATGACTGTTGGTGAGTTTTAAAATTTTCAAATTTCAAACACATACACTTTGTAGCAATTAATCCACAATAACCACTACAAACTTAATGACTGTCAGTGGCCCTTACAAGTTTCAAATACTATTTGTAGTGGTTTAAGTAGTGGTCATGAAACTGCTACAAATATAATGTTTTTTTTAAAATATCAATTACCGTTTGTAGCGATTTCTAGGCTCCAACCACTACCAAGAGTAATTATAGAAACAATAATTATTTAAAAAAGTGAAATTATTTGTCATATTCCTACACTGTATAAACTATATCAAATAATTACATCATGTAAAAAATGTATATCTGCAAAATTGTTTAAAATCCAAAGAAGTAAATATTTCAAAGTAAAAAAAAAATGAACAAACCAAGTATTTCAAAGTACAAACAAATAAAAATATCTATGGAAATAACTAATCATCAGGTCCTATATCTATGGCGGCAGGATCACAGGCTTGACCAAAATTAATAGCATCATGATCATCATCGACAAGATCATGGGCTTGGTCAGTAGGCAGCTAAATGGTGAATCTAGGGATTGACGGGACCTCTAGAACTAGCTCGGCAGGAAACAACCTCTCCCAGGCCTTAGACAGCATCATGTTAGTGATTTCCTACCACTGGGTCTACTGGGCATAAAAGAAATTAACATGCACCTGGATCTACTGAGATAGCACTAACTATGTCTTAGCAACTTTCGAACGGATCTCCTTTATAATTGCTTAGCTCAGACTCTTCAAGTCGGAGATCCCTGCTCAAGAGGTCCCATCATCAGATGCGCTGCTCTTGTCATAGACCATGCTAGGCTTAGCACCTAACCCCATACCCCTATAGTGTCTAAGGTGCTCAATTAAGCCCATAGTAGATTTCATAGGTGTAGTGGGATCCATAGCTGACCCATGTGACTCCATCATATGGGACTCTCTCAGCTCAAACTGTCTAAGTCTACTCTTGTCAAACACATTTTATGAAACAATTATTAAGAAATTTAATTTAACTAAAATGAAAAATATTAAAACAAACAATGTCTATATCTTACAATGACTTCCTTTTCCTGTTGAAAGGTTGCAGTCTCATCTCGGCATCTGTGTGTGATAATGAATAACTCCCTGTATTTTGTCTGATGATTCTCTTACTCAGCCTTCCTCTCCTAAAATAATTATATCAATAAATTATTATTAACAATAAAAAATAAATTTATAATATATTGCTAAAATTAATTTAATTGTAAACAATACCAATTCCCTATAGGTGACAACAAATGTATTCAATCCTACTGTGTAATAGATCTTCTGGTGCCCTCGGCTCCTGGTGTTTCTCATAGAAAGAGCCTACAAAAACAACAAAACATTACTAGATCAATAACAATTATTGGAAAAAAATACAATTCCTTTTGGGCTCCTCATGTAGTAGACAAATCTTGCCCATTCGTTCGGTGAGATGCCTTAGGCACGACCTTGATCAACTTTTGTAGAGGCATCGTCCCCTCCTTATTCAAAAGTTGATAGAGATGATTTCTCCTATTCTTTCACCCATCCATCATCTTCATTAGGTGTATACTTCCTCTTTTCTAGCACGACAAACCTATCATGTATATAGAATTTAAGTAAATCAATAACAATTAAATAAATTATAATTAATTAATTAATTAAAAACTATATTAATTATGACTATTTACACTTGATTTAATAAATTAAATTGGTTACCTTCACAGCTTTGTCCCACACTATATCCTTCGGAGTCGAGGGAACATTCTTCTAGTTCTAGAAGTAGATAGAGAACCAAATCCAATTCTCGCCCAGTTTGTTGAGATATCAGTTAAATAGATGATCTCAATCGGTAGGTCCGTGGCCTAAT
Source organism: Acacia confusa (assembly GCA_037074495.1). Taxonomy (NCBI): domain Eukaryota; kingdom Viridiplantae; phylum Streptophyta; class Magnoliopsida; order Fabales; family Fabaceae; genus Acacia; species Acacia confusa. Next base: position 34,762,364 of record CM073502.1, on the reverse strand, counting down.
TCCACGAAACTACTACACATAGCCCCCGACCTAACTTATTTAGATCGACCAAGTCTAGCTTCCTGGTACTGAAGTTCCCTTGCTCATTTGCACAATTCATCACAAATTTTAATTAAATTTAAACCATTATAATTAAAATAATAACTTTATTAAAACAATTCTTTACCTTGAACTTGCACCTCAAATCTGATCGATACGAAGATGACAATCCTACGTTATTCTAGTCCTTAGCCTCCACGTGGACAAGTAACCGCTCCTCCTCGCTCATAGGAATATCAAAATCAAATTCTTCAACCTCTTCATAGTCGTTGACACTAATATCAACCCCCTTTGGTTGAATATGCACCTTTGGTGGGGTCGTTGCTGTGCGGTCTCCTACTGTGGTGAAATTGCCTCCTGCAGTGGCACAGGGACTTGTACACCTCTAGGGTTCCCTCTACCTTGACTACTACTCGCTCACAGAATAGGTCCTCTGTGGGATGCTCATATGCCCTTTCTTTCCCCTTATCTCTCTCAGAAGCCATTATTACTATAGTTATAAACCAATTAAAAATAAATCCAATGACAACTAACCAATATTTATGAAAAATTATAATAACAATAACCAACAATATAAATAATTTAAAATCACAATATTATAATAAAAAAATGAATATCTTAAACCTAATTAAAAATGTGTGTACAAAAAAGGTTTAAAAAATAAACTCAGGAGCTCATAAATGTTACCAAAACTTACTTTGAGCAAATCTTTCCTGCTCAAAAATGGAATTAAATAGATAACTTTACTGAACTCGAGTGCCTAATTCTTTAGATGTTTCAGCAGAACCTCAAATATGAAGAAAATTTCTCAGAGCTAGCGTGGGTTACAATTTTGCCGAAAATGCTAAAATGAAGGGTGGCAAAGCTTATATAGTGGTGTGATTTGTAGCAATAATTCTAACCAAAACCAATATAAATAATGAAAACATACCTTGGGTAATGTGACAATTTGTAGCAGCTGTAAAAGACTGCTACAAATTTGCAACCTTTTACATTGGGTTTTAGTTTTCTCATATTGCATGATAAAACTAAATTTCATACACACACAGGAAATGGTGGGATCCACACACACACACATATGAAGTATATAAATTCGTGTGTATGTGTGTGTGTGGGTCCTACCATTTCATGTGTGTGTGACATGAGATAATTTTCTCATGCAACATGAGAAACATTAATTTCTTTTACATTATGTAGTGGTTATTGTCTCAATAACCGCTACAAACCATAAAAAAGTTTGTAGCGATTTGAGTAAACCGCTACAAAGTTGCAACCCTTTGATGTTGTTGCCTCAATAATTGCTACAAGCCATAAAAAAGTTTGTAGCATTTTGAGTGAACCGATATAAAGTTGCAACCATTTGCATTTTGTAGTGGTGGTCCCTTCTTAACCATTGCAAATAACAACACCACAAATGTGGCTCCAGCTTGGCACTAGATTTTGTTGCGATTTGATTGGCTAAACCGCTATTAAGTAACCGTCACAATTGTGGTGCTAGCTTGGTACCTTTTGCCGCCAAGTTGGCACCATATTTTATACAAGTTTTTTGATGTAACTGCTACAAATTGTTGTCTCTTACCAGAGTGTCATTTGGCGTAAGTTATACCGTTGCAAATTTAAAGCAATTTCCCTAAAATCCATTACAAATCTTTATATTTATAGCAGTTTTTTGTTACCTCTATAATTTAACCTCTATAAAATGACTCTTTTTCTTAATAGTGACTCCATATTGAAATCCCTAAAGTCGAATGAACTATTTTGGTCCCCTCTTCCACCAAACATGAACAGCCTTTTCTCCCTTTGAAATATCATTACCCACTTAAAATTATTCAGTGCCAAAGGGAGTATTGTTATTTAGACCATACCCCATATAGCGCCCACACAATTGTCAAGACCATAAATCATAACACACGCACGTTTTGTGAAAAATTTCATGACTGTAAAAAAATAAAAGAAATAATGCATTAAATAATAAGAGCAATAGTTATTATCAAAATATTATTCCTCCGGTTTTTAATATAAGACATAATTGTTTTTTTTAAAGGTTAAGAAAGCTAAATAAGTAAGTTAATCATAGTATATGTTATATATAATTTGATTATATATTAGTTCATAAGTTAGAAAAATTAATTTAGTATAAAAAAGATAAATATCAATACTTTAAAGTAATTTATTTAGCTTCCTTAATTTTTTTTTTTAAAATCAACTATATTTTATATTAAAGACCTGAGGAGTACCTTTATTCTTTGGTTTAATCGGTTTATCTCCAAACCAAGCAACCCATGGTTCTACGAGTGCACATTCCATGCCCATTTCTTATGTGCTTGTTATGTGTTCATCCCTCTATTAGAGGGATGATAAGTTTTACTAAAAAAATACTTTAGGTTATTAAATACAACTTAAACGAATACAAAAATTATTGCTTTTTTTTTTTTTTATATAAAATCCCTTGTTCTTGTTTACTTCAAGGGATACTATATATATTATTATCTCATTAGTCAATATTGAATTCAATATAAAATATGTATAATCTTGACACATTTAAACTCCATAAAATATGTATAGTATGTAAAGAATTGTGCCCAATCATCATTGTTATTGTTAATACATACAATGTGTGGAGAGGCACTTTCTCAAACCCACTTTTGGGGCCACTCCATATTGAAATCCCTAAGGTCCAATGAACTATTTTTGGTCCCCTCTTCCACCAGACATGAACAGCCTTTGCTCCCTTTGTAATATCATTACCCACTTTAAAGGGAGTATTGTTATTTAGACCTCACCCCATCTAGTGGCCACACAATTGTTAAGACCTTCAATCATAAGACGCACGTTTTGAGAAAAGCTTCCTGACTTAAAAAAACATAAAAGCAATAAGGCATTAAATAATAGGAGCAATAGTTATCATCAAAATATTACTGGGTTAAGAAGCAATTTGGTCAATAAATTATTACCTCAAGAGTGCCTAGTACAAATAACTTTAAACTGGATCAAAAATACCAAAAAAATTTTAAAAATGTGCAGTTAGCACAAAAAACTTTTAAAAATGTGTAATCAGCACAACACTGTTAGAAAAAGATAATGTCCATTATCTAAGGTTCAAATTGGCCAACAAACTTTTATTCTAGGAACGCCTAACACAAAAAAGTTTTACTCCATAAGTGCTTGGTACAAAAAAGTCCATGGGCAATCCACCCAAAATCTGATTGCTATAAATCCTTTCCTGGATTCCCAACCATATGCATTGGGGTTATAAAGAGTGAATGCAACAAAAAAATAAAAAATTATATTAATTATCTTATATTAATTATTATTATCAGTTATCTTATGTAATTATCAACTATAATATTTTATTATTTACTCTTTAAATTTTTGTTGTTGTTTTTGTTGTAATTCTATTCAATCTTTTAAAAATATCATATATTTATGATCGTATAAATATGCGTAAAAATTGACATACGGATGATGAGATTTTTTAGTTTTTGATATAAGTGTATATAATATGAGTAATTTTTTAGTTTTATTTATCATCAATTTAGAATAGTTAATGTGATGAGATCTTTCGGTTGCCAAAAAAAAAAATCAAAAGCCTTCGTCCCATTTTTAAAAGTAATGCTCATAAAATACCTACTTAACCGACAATAATATTTGAATTCATAGTATGTTAATCTCATCAGCCGTATATCAATCTTCATCAGCAAAAATATTATATTTAGACACATAAATATAAATGAATTCGATCTATTTATTAACAGAGATAAGAGAGAAGGACATACCCAAATAAATAAAAGTGATCTATAAATTATATGATATTTTTACGTACGTAAATATCAATTTTTATGCATATTTATATGCACGTAAATATGTGATATTTCTAAAAGATTGAAAACAATTATAATAACAAAAATTTAATTTAAAGAGTAAATATATAGTCAATAATTGCATAAGATAATTGATAATAATAATTAATATAATTTATCATTTTTGTTGTTGCATTCACTCTTTCTAACCCCAGTGTACATGGTTGGGGATCTAAGCAAGGATTTACCGCAATCGGATTTTAGGTGGATTGTACATAGACTTTTTTGTGCTGAGTGCTCCTGAAGTGAAACTTTTCTGTGCTGGGCACTCCTGCAATAAAAGTTCATTGGCCAATCTGCACCTTAGATAACAGACGTTATTTTTTTCTAATGGTGTTGTGCTGATTGCACGTTTTTAAAGGGTTTTTGGTATTTTTGGTTCACCTGAAAGTTATTTGTGCTGGGCGTTCTTAAGGTAATAGTTTATTGGCCAAATTGCTTCTTAACCCAAATATTACTCCACATATCTTTAATATAAGACATATTTTATTTTTTTAAAAGAGATTAAGAAAATTAAATAAATAAGTTAATTATAGCATATGTCGTGTATCGTTTGATTATATATCAATTCATAAATAAGAAAAATTAATTTAGTATAAAAAAGATAGATATTAATACTTTAAAGTAATTTATTTATCTTTCTTAATTTTTTAAAAATAAATTATGTAACATATTAACATTATAACTACATTCATTCTTTCGTTTAATGGGGTTATCTACAAACCAAGCAACCCACAGAACCGTCTGGCTAAGTGTGTATCTTGCTTTTGCGTTGCCTAATTAGTATGGGACACGTGGCTCTTTCTGAACCACAGATAGTGAATCTCAACGTCAATCCGTATGCACTCCCACCACGAAAACGTAGCCACGTTGCTTTTACTTTTTTCGGTTCGTCGTTATATGTTAACGGAATTTTCCTTCGGAGAAACTGTTTATAAATCATGCTGTCGATGATTTTACGAGTAGTAGTATTGTTTATTAGTGGTATAAGTTTTTTTTAATAACCATTCTGGATTCTGCAGTGGTAAGGATGAGGCGGATTATGAGTGGTTTTACCGCAGCTCGAACCCTAGACCTGTTAAGGGAATACAGCACCATATTCCGTTGGACCAACCACATGTTGGTTATTAGTGGTATAAGTTATTACCACATATAAAAAATAATTGTATTGTGTATTTCTAATTTATAAATAATTTCATTTGTTAAGTTTTTATGACACACATATTAATATTTATTTTTTTGAGTTGGCCAACTTTTAGCGGTTCTTATTAAAATTAAATAAAAATAAAAAATTTATTATTTAATAACACTCTAAGAGTTGCGTTTGATCAATTCTTTGTAACACCAACCTTCGTCCATTATGAACTTGCAAAGTAAATTTATTACAATCAAAACATATATGTTCTATCATTTTAAACAAATAAAAATTTTACCAACATTTTTCATAGTTTTTTTAAGGGTTTGGCTGGTGTGAGCGGAAAGGAGGGAAAGCGAGTGGAGAGAAAAACAAAAAAATTAGAGTTGGATTTAAGAAAATGAAAAAATGAGATTAAAATTTTTTAATTAATTTTTTACCTTTTATCTTTCGTATTCTCTTTTCTGAATTTTAGTAGTTTGATTTCTCTAATTTTTTTAAATTCAACTTATAAAAATTTTCTCCTTCCCTTCAAATCCCTCAATACTAAACACAATCTAAGTGTGTGTTTGGTTTGAGGGGAGGGAATTGATTCCTAAGAAGGATATTAACTAAATTACCATAAATAAAAGAAATATTCTTTTTTATTGATGGTGTATTTTTAAAATATTAAAAATTTTCTATGGGCATTTAGTAAAGATGACAGAAAGAATTTATTTTTTCTCTCTCCCTCCCTTCAAACCAAACAGACACTAAAACTTATTAGGGCGTGATAAAATAAGGAGACTTGGCCAGGTCAATCTAGAAAAACATTTAGAGTAAAAAATAGAGTCCTCATGATAAAATATAAAGATTTTAAGACTATAAAAATATTGTGAAAAACAAAGTTATCTGTTGTGCATCCATAATCATTATCGATATTTTTCTAACTTAAAATATTCCTAAAATTTTTAGAAATGTAGTGATTATTTTTTTAAAAAAAAATTACAGTGACTTTAGACATCTTAAGTGAGAATAAGTTATATGAACCTTTGATGTGTGAATATGACTTTTAAGATCATCAAATGTACGTTATTTATCTTATCATATGCCTACGGGTCCCCAAATACTACTGTCCTTATTTAAAACTTCAAAAATACATTTTTTTATTGTGTGAAAATTATAGGCGTGTTGATTTTCAAACTTAAAAAATAATATATTAATAAAGTATAGCTAGCCACATTATATTCAGATTTATTATTAAGCAATACGCACGAAATCCATATCAATAAGACATTTTTTTAAGACAATTTGTACGTACGTACGTATGTACCAACTTTTATTGATTAAAAAAACTTGATGAAGCCCTAGCCAACTGGTCCGATGACATGCCATGGAAAAAAATGGTAGAGGGTTCACCAATAACATATATATAAGAAATATATATACTAACATTAATAAGAATAAAAATAAATTAGATTAATACTGTAGGAATCTCACCAGAAACGCAGAAGCGAATCGTACTGATACGATACGATGTAGGAAAAGTTAAAACCTTTATCGTTTTAATTATCTGGAAAGATGCAGCGATCTAAAAGCCTTTTCACGAACAGTCGTAGTTCGCTCTATGATCAATCTTTCAGACTATCTCTCGAGGGGATAAGATGGTTGTATGGGCAACCGTTCAGATGATGAACGTCTGCCTCTAGGATTTGTTTATGATGATAGCCTCCTTTTGTTTCTTGTTATTCACAAGTAGGTGAAAGTGGATTTATATACTATTACATCTAAAACCTAACCCTAAATTACATGGGTCATAGAGTTCTTGGGCTGTAGTCTCACTTAAGCCTTATTGGGCTTAAGTGACTAAAGAGCACATAAATCCAACAATCTCCCACTTGCTTTTTAAGATACAAACTTAAGTTCGTAAACCCGAGACCATATAGCCCATAAGCCATTATCATCTGATAATATATCCCATCCCTTGTCTCGAGTTAGCCTGAGGATCTACCATTTGTCATTCATCAAGGCTCATGATAATCTACAGAAGATTATCTAGTTTAGTGTTACTCCACTAAAAGCCCGAACGTGATCTCTAAGAATAATAACACTTATAACACGAATACCCCTTTATAGAATGTCTATAATTTGATTGACTAGTTTTCTGTAACCCAATCAATTATTTATTCCCTTAACTATAATAGTTTCTCTAATAGATTACATACACTGGCCAGTGTCTTCAATATCCAAGTACCAAAACATATCAAGGGAACATTATATTTCCTATAAATTTCATGTTGTTTATCTCATAAACACTGATAACCAAATAGTCTCAATCCCAAAATACTAAGTTATTGATCGTCATATAGATCAAACCTCATCTGTTGGTAAATCAAAGACTGAAAACTATTCGACTACCTATTTAAAATAAACTCAGGATTAAGAGTAATTATATGGCTATAATTATATGGAGATTTGATTACTTATGACAAAAAAACAACCTTAATCAAATCTCTCATTGACCCAATCAATGTAAGTTTTAATTGAGACAAATATTTTATAATGATTCGAACAAAACTATTTCATAAAATATTGTAGCCTAAATAAAGTGCCCAACTTAATTTAATAGATGAGAACTTCTTCATCAATTGTGAGAACCTATGACCATGTCCTCTATGAACGTATCTATATGATCATATACTCAACAATTGATGCGGACCTTAGAGTTTGTAAATAGTGTGTGAAATAAATGATAAAATACCTCATTTATAACATTCAGAAAAAATTCAATGTCATAATGTCTTGCTGAAAAAACACAAAATAACAAAATGAAATAACAATTACCTAAAGCTATAGCAAATCTGGAATCCTTCTAAGACCCATAGATGTAACATGCCTCTCGAACACATGTTCTGACAAACTTTTAGTAAAAGGGTTAGCAAAATTCTCGTCTGATGCTATCTTTGCTACCAATGTATTCTGTCTCTGGTTTCTGTGTATGTTCAGGTATATTTTCCCCTCTTTGAACAACTACAGAAATAAAAGCTAGAATCGCCTGAGGTTGCGGTGAAATTTGATCTGAGACTAGCTCATCAATATACCAATAACATATATATATAAGAAATATATATACTAACATTAATAAGAATAAAAATAAATTAGATTAATACAACAGAATACACTGAGATTAAATGCATGCCTCATAAATTGTGTCTATATTTATAATATCTCAGCACTTACAATTACAATACTATAAAGACGATTACATATAAATGAACCTCACTTGAAAAAACAAGAGGCTTTGGTTGGGTTAATAAAAAGGAGGAGGGATTAATATGGAAGGGGCTTTCATTTGGATACTGGAATATAATGCAATAATATGGAAATATTAATAATTAAGAAAAAGAAAAAAAAGGCCAATAATAAAATATAATATAACTAGTTGTTCCTCCAAAATCTTGCAGGAAGACCATGCAGAGGCACTGGGAATGGGCTGTATTGAATTTCCTTCTCATTTCCCACCAGTTCCCACCTGCCAACCAACCAGAAATTATTGATTAATCACCTTTCTCATACTTTTTAAATTTGATTAATTCTTTTCTGGATTTGATTTCTAAAAGCTATTTAAACTTTTTATTTTCCAAAAAGGTAGGCATCACGTGATCTATATATATGTTGTGTGTGAGTTCACACTTAGAAATAATATATATGCATACATTTATTATGAAACTTAAGAAGAAAATTCATTCAATAAATAAGTTAAATATGAGACTAATTTAGAACTATGGGTACGATTATTTTTTAATGAAAATAATTCAGAGTAATGAAGGATATACAGAGGAGAAGTTAATTAATTACCTAAATTTGGTGACCAAACGGTGGATAAAGATGAGCATATTCAACTTGGCTAGCTCATTTCCAGGACAAGAGTGTACTCCATTTCCAAACGGCATAAAAGTATTGGGCTTTGGAGGAACCTGCATGATCCACACACAAATCAAAATACAATTTAGATTCCTCCCTCCTTTCCCTCCCCCAAAAAAATCAAATTATATTTTGCATGCAATATTCAAAGCATTTTTATTTACTTTCCACAACATACACATATAGCATACCTCAAATCTTGATGGGTCAAAACTATGAGGAGCTGGGAAGAGTTTCGGATTATGATGGATGTTCCTGAACAGTGGCATCACTTTCCATCCCTTTGGTATCAAATACCCTGAACAGTTAATTAATAAAACATATACATTATTTACAATTTATGCACAAAATAATAAAATAAAATAGAGTCAACCTAACAATAGTTATGACGAGTGGAAAATACTGGAATTCAAATTAGTCTAAAAAAGAGAAAAATCCCGATCTTCATTGCAAATTTGTTGTCCAAATTAAAGGTATCTAAAATTTGTCCAAGGATCTAGATTCAATCTATCTTCATTGGGTGCAACTATTTTTCAGTTGTGTGCAACCCATCTTGAACTATGTGGAAAATATATGACATTTGTATATAACTAAAGATGTGTTGCGCATAGTTGGAGAAGAGTTGCATCTGTTGAAACAACTGAGGTCTTTAATTAGGTAATTTTGGACAATAAATTTTACATGTAATGATGATTTTTAGCAATTTTTTCAAAATAAAACTTTCTACTTCACATAATCTTACCTTTGTACACTACATCTTCTACAGCTTCCCTGAAGGTAAAGGAAATAATACTAGCCATCCTCAGGCTCTCTTGTATCACCTGTAACATTAAATAGTGTCCGATCATATCTTGAGAAAAAACATACAGCTCATGAAAGAAACAAAAAAAAACCTAGCTACCTAGGAACTGTAAGTAGTAGTGTAGGACCACATACCCTATATGTAATAGGCATGTTTCTTGTGTGAGTCCAAGTTAACGGCTTCTTCCCTTGTTCGTTGGCTTCATAAATTGCCATTTGCTCTGTCTGCATCACAATTATTGTTGACTTGTTAGTGATCAATTAAATACACTGCACAGAGATATGTTATTGATTATATCCAAACACAGTTATATAGTTTATATATGTGTGTGTGTGGCCTACTTGGATATGGCAAATCTCTTATAAGAGTATATATATTATTATTATTCTTACCTTTACAGCTTCAAGAAGCTTCTGGTCATCGTGAAGATACTTGAGGATCCATGTGAGGACACTTGCTGTTGTGTCCTGAGCTGCAAATAGTACTCCAATTATGTTATCAGCAATCTGATCATCACTTAAGGCTTGCCCCTTTTCGTCCTTGTAGTTCAACATGTGCCCCAATAGATCATTCTCTATCAGCCTTTGCTCTTTCCACTTTCTAATTAACTCGCTAATTATCTCATTTATTCTCTTCCTTGCCTTCACACATTAATTTCATGCATCAAAATCCCCCAAAAACAAATTAGTGCTTTTGTTTAACCACTCAACATCATTATTTTTGTTAAATATTGACAACATAAAATGATATGTATATTGAAAGAGATGCAAAAAAAGAGAGGTCACTATATGAACATAAAGATGAATGTATTACTCTAATTGTATGCATATAAATAAAAATATAAGAATTCTAATTTAAGTTCCTGTTTCAAAATTTTATTTGCCCTATGGAATTGAATTTGAGCGGGTGCAACTATCAACATGTGTAACTCTTTTCTAGTTATATGCATGTGAGTTCTATTTTGAAAACTTTTGCACATAATTCAATATAGGGTTGAACACAATGGAAGAAGAGTTGCATCAGAACTATGTTGCCGGTAAAATTTTCAAATAAGTATTTTAACCGATTTTCCATATTTAACACACTCATTCACTATTTTCATTATTAATTAAATGGAGCTCAAGAAATAAAGAATTTAAATTGATTTTGTTACGTTAATATGTAAAAGAATTATGCATTCAGATAAATACTAATTAATATAAACATATGCATAATTATTTTGTATATTGAACGTGAACCAATGAAAATATATATACATGGAATGGAATGACGATATTCTTACCATGAGAGCCTTGGAGTAAGCAGTTCCAGGGATGCTAGTTGGGAAGGAATTGTAACCTTTGTCCACAATGGTATAGTTCTCCTTCAGTTGATCTGTATAATTGCTATCCAAGTGACCAAACACAGCCAAGATACCGATGTTGAAAGAGAACTGTCAAAAGGGTCATGATAAAGCAGCAATAATGCATCGAAATTATTAGAATATAGCCCCACATAATGAAAACAAAATCCAACGCCATGTGTCTATTAAATTACAATGAATAAGCCAAAAACAACAACAACAAAAAACCTCCCCAATGCCACGCTTCCACCATCACTCAAATTAAAATCCCTCTTTCAGTTAAACATTTCATGTGACCTCACAACACCACCAACGTTATATCGCGTCCAAACATCTTTCTATACTCACAGAAAACTGACAAAAATAATAAAACACACCAACAGAATAATAAGTGATCATGTATGAGACACAAACCTTTTTCATTTCGTGGAAGACGTTGATGACTAGATCATTATTAGGAGGAGAAGCCCAGGAGTGGAGAGCAGAAATGGCTGTGGATTCGATATCCGGGATGAGTTTTCTGATAGTTTCCGGGGAAAGAGAAGCTTGGACAAGCTTCCTGAGACGAGAATGATAGTCTCCTTGGTGAAAGAATAATGCAGAAGGACCAATCAGTTTCTCTTTGCTCCTAGGATATGTGGGTTTGAACAGGTTCGCATGAGTCACCAACACAAACCTCGCCGCCTCAGGACTCGCCAGCATCACACAGGGACAACTTAGTATGTGTGTCTTAAAGATTTCTCCATATCTGCACAACAAAAGCTTCGAGTTATATAAATTTTATGAAAGAGACTTCAGATAGCGAGATACACATATATATAGATAATAGATGTCATGATGATGGAGGACCTTTTCTGTTTGGAAGCGAAGAAGCGATTGGGATCTTGAGAGTAGAGTTGAAGAGTTTCTCCGACGTAAGGCAAACCCATTGAACCAGGAGGGAGTTTAGCTCTTCGTTCATGAGGTTTGTGTCGTTTCTTGATAGAGGGATTATAAGAGAGGAAGACGAAGCATGAGGAGAGGAAGATGATGGTGTATATCAGGAATAGGGAAGAAATCTCCATACACATGCACCACCTTCTCTCTCTTTCTCTTTCTCTTAGTTTGTGTTTGTGGATATGTGGAATTGAGATGGATGTGTTGCGTAGTGAGGGAAAATTATTATGGGCGTCGTTGTGTGTGGATACCGATGATTTTCGTTGGGACATTAGGCTGAGGTAAGAGGGGTGGTTTATATAGAAGCTTTCTAGGAGGGACAGGTAGCTTCCTCTGTTCAAGATAGAGGTCTTTTTTTCTATTGGCTGCAAATTATATTTTATTTATTTCAATCAAAAAGTGAGAAACCACGTACCAAATTCAAGCCGTTTTGATAACAAGAAAGCAACTGATAACCCCAAAAAATAATTTGGTAAACCAACCATAGTTGAGTTTAATGAAATGAGTAACGTGACGAATAAAAATTTATTGATAGAAATGTTTATTTTAGTATTCGGTCCAGCCTCAACCTCTAATAAAAGATAATTGTATGCAAGTCAAAATAAATATATATTGTAGCTTTCATAATATATATATATATATATATATATATATATATATATATATATATATATATTGTAGCCTAGCAGAACTAAAAACCATGCACGAAACATTTCATGCTCATTTGGCTTGCCATTTGACTGAGCTCTAATCTTAGAGAGGAACTTCAAAAATTACTGGGATCTTTTTCTTTTTTCTTTTTCTTTATAAGCTTCAATCCAAATTATTTTTATTTAAGAAAATTGATGAAAAATCCTACATTAAAAAATTTATTATCATAAGGTATCCATATTCTTTGAGCGTGTGAAACTATTTTTTAATTGTGTGCACATTTAACTATATAAGCGCAAATATTTTCTATTTTGAACATAGTTAAAAATATGTTGTATACAATTAAAGAAGAATTGCATATATTGAAGATAGGTTGCACGTTCATGGATCTTTGGGCAATAAATTTTGAAATAAGACATTTTTCAACAATTTTTTTCTTTTCATTTCCAACAATATTCAAAGCATTTTTGGCTAAATTTTGTTTATATATATTTTTTAAAAAAATGTATCCAAACATAAATAATATTATATATAGTCATTAATTTTTTTTTATCAAAACTAAGTTTGCATATTATAGTTTGTGCATACCTCAATTTTCCAAACTATAATGCAAATCACATTCGAAATTAATTAGAACCGATAATTACTATCTATATCATCAATGAAAGGATATGATGGTGCTGTTTTTCCTATTTGAGAATAAATTAAAATAATATTTTTCGAAAATCCTCTCAATTCTGTTTTTTAGAAGACTCCACTAAGTTTTGGAAAGAAAAACTGTTTCTAAAAATTTTGAAAACCGTGCTAAACACGGGTCTAATTAATTGATCCGCAAATTGATTAAAAATATGTTTACTTTTTGTTTAAAAATAATTATGGCAACATGTTACTCTCCAGAACCTTTTTAGGTAATTCACATAAGGGTTAAGGTGTAAAAAGGCACATGTATTTTATTTTGAGGAGCGTTTAACATTAAATATTTTTTTTAGGTGTAAAAGTGACTACGTGCTTACAAATTAAGTGAAAAATATATTGTTTAACCGTTAAGTTTGATTTTGACTATTAAGTTTGACTTTTTTTACTGATTGGATGAAGCATTACTTTCAAAGCAACTATGTGGAAACAAATATATGGGTTAAGATGCAAAAATACACATATGGTTTAACTAAAAGACTGCCCAACACCAAATATTTTTTTAAGTACAAAAATACTGTTTGATTGTTAGTTTGATTTTTTCTTTTTTGCTAACTGGACGATGATGTAGCTTTCAAAACAACTGTATGAAAAAAGAACATGCCGACTAGTCACTGGTTTGAGTTGGAAAGAATTAATATCACCATCCTTATCCCTTTGTTCCCCCTATAACAACACTGTACTTGAAAATTACAACATATCCAATGGAGATATATCACTCTTTACCTTGTTGAAAAAGCCATCGATGACTACTGACATATCCTCCCACCAGAAATCCAAGACCTTGCCTAGACTAGCATTCTCAATGTCGTTGTCGTCTCCGATCTATTAAAATTGGATCATTGTGGCATTGGTTGGAGCGAGTACGCATCAGACGATGCGTATCCTCCATTGCCTCAAAAATAGCCCTATAAAACTCATACAACTAAAATGGTGTGGGGATGAAAAATATATCCGCATGGGCAGGTTATGGTTTTCAGTTATAGTGTTGTGACAGGAATGAATAGAGGGATAGAGATAGTGATATTAATCCTTTCCAACTTAGACTTGTAACCAGTTGGCCTGTTTATTATTATTATTATTATTATTTATTTTTTATAGTTGCTTTGAAAGCTATGTCATCATCCAGTCAGCAAAAAAAGTCAATCTAATGGTCAAATGATATTTTTGCATCTAAGAAAATACTTGGTATTGGACGCTTTTTTGGCCAAATCACATTTGTATTTTTCTAGCTTTAAAAGCCACGTCATCGTCCAATTTGGAAAAAAAATCAAACTTAATGGTCAAATGGTATTTTTACACCTAATTTGTAATCACGTAGTCACTTTTACATCTAAAAAAAACATTTAGTGTTGGACAATTCTTTGATAAAACATATTTACGTTTTTGCACCTTAACCCTTCAAATAATGGTAATAACATGATTGATGAAATTTTAAAGAAAAATAATAATCCATCAATTTCTGAATTTCCTCAATTAAACTTTAAGAGAAGATTAATGTTGCATGATCAGTTTTCATTAGAATTTATATGCACTTATTTATTTAAAAGTAACACCAAAATTATTTCTAAGTCGCCACAAAAAAGACAAAATCAAATAGGGCACCTTCATTTAACTATCATCGCAGGCCCAGGCAATACATGATATCACCAACTAGAAAGAAAAAGTGAAAATTCTTCATATAAAAAAAAAAGTTAAAATTCTGTTCACGTATTCTGGAATTAAAAAAGTCTCATTAATAACTCCTTTGATTAAATTAATTATATGGGATTAATAATTCAATTAGTCAGATTAACAACTCTTTAAAATTTTTTTGACATCTAAATTTTTCTTAAAACTATTTTGAGATTTTCTTGATTCCTTAACAACTAAATAAAATTTCCCAAAAACAAACCTCTCATCCCAACGCCGTGATATTAGCTCAGCTACCCTAATATATGTAAGCTTGTAATTGTGAGGTCACATACTCAATACCCCTCATAACCAACTTAAACGGCAAACACCTACCACCCCTTCATCTTTATCCAAAAAAGGACAAAAAAAAAAAAACAACAAATAGAATCCTCATAACAAAATATGGACTATCCATTAAAAAAGGTTGCCCTGCCAAAATTTTATTTTGTTTTCCATATAGTTAAAAATAAGTAGCACACAGTGAAAAAGAGTTGCACCCGCGCTACACCTGAGTTTTTAAATAATAAAGTAAGATACCCAAGGTGATATATTTTGCAATAGAAAATTTTTCATCAATGTTTTTTCAATAATTATTATTGTATTAGACTAATTATTAAATACTACTTCTGATCCTTAATATAATATATATTTCACTACTCTGATTAGATAAAGGAAATTGATTGAATTAATTAATATAACATGTATTTACTAAAAGACCTCAGTTATATTCTTTAAATCCTTTATTCCTTATATTCATTGATTATTGTTGAAGAAGCATAAATAAAGGGGTAAATTAGGTAAAAATTGACAAATATACAAATTATATGTTACTTAAGACCAATATCAACTCCCAAAATATATTTTATATTAAAGATCAGAGGAGTGTGTGTGTGTGTGTAAGCTAAAGACACACTTTAACCATGACATCATTTCAGGATTCATCATGTGTGCAAGTGCGTGTCATACAAATAATACTTACTCCCTCTGGTTAGATTAATGAAATTAATTGAATTAGTTAAAATGATATATATTTTTTAAAATATCTGAGTTATCTTCCTTAATTCTTCCTTCCCTCTCCTTCTTAATTAGTATTGAGAGAGTATTAGTGATAAATTAAGAAAATGTTAACAAATTTAAAAACTATCTTATTTAAGACCTTTATCAGCTCTTTGCATATGTCTTATTTAGAGGGATATTAAATAAAGTATCAATGTATACATGCACATATGATGAATTGACGACCTGCAGTGTTTTCTCATTAACCTTTGCTGTTCCTATCTGTGTGTATCGTATGTATCAAAGGTAACACCATATGTTCATTTAAATTAGCTTATTTTAACTGATTTTACCTCATTTGAAATAAATATATAAGTTCTGAGCAAAAAATAAATAAATATATGAGAGGGATTCTGTCTTATGATCTGCAACGAGTGGAAGTGACAACAAGGTACAAGATATTATAAAAACAAGGGAGAATGAGCAATTTTACACATGAAGTTTGCCCCTAGGAGCGCCCAGCATCACGAAGTTTTTTTTGGACCAAAAATGCCACGAAGTTACGTTTTGGGAGCGTCCAGCACCACAGACCGTTAGTCAACGGACATTGACCGTTAAATCTGACAGAAATGAACAGTAAATTCGCAGAAATTATAATTTTGCCTCTAATTTTAAGCTGAAATTATCATTTTGTTCTTAGTTTTAAATAATGTTTTTTTTTAAAAAACAATAAAATAACTCCTCCCCTGGTGGCCCCACCATCGCCGGCCACCCACCCCACCTCCGGCCGCCTCCTCCGCCGCCTCCTCCGCCGCCGGCTGGCGGTGGCGCCTTTTTTTTTTTTTTAAAATAAGGTTTTTTAAAAAAAAATTAAGGGGAGTCTAGGGGGCTCCACCACCGGCCACACCACCGCCAGTGGCCGTCGCCGGCGGCCGGAGGTGGCTGTCGCCGGTGGTCGGCGATGGGGAGGGTGGCCACTGGCGGTGATGGGGCCCCCTAAACTCCCCTTAGTTGTTTTTAAAAAAACCTTATTTTTTTTTAAAAAAAAAAAAAGCGCCACCGCCGGCGGAGGCGGCTGGAGGTGGGGTGGGTGGCCGGCGGTGGTGGGGCCACCGGGGGGAGGGGTTATTTTATTGTTTTTTTTAAAAACATTATTTAAATTAAGGGCAAAATGATAATTTCAACTTAAAATTAGGGGCAAAATTGTAATTTCTGCGAAGTTACTGTTCATTTCCGTCAGACTTAACGGTCAACGTCCGTTGACTAATGGTCTGTGGTGCTGGATGCTCCCAAAACGTAACTTTGTGGCATTTTTAGTCCAAAAAAAAACTTCATGGTGCTGGGCGCTCCTAGGGCAAACTTCATGTATAAAATTGTTTCTTCTCCCTAAAAACAAAGAATATCCCTGTGTGACAGACTCGTACGTTTATTGTATCGGTGTCTGTAAATCTATGGCTTAATTAATTAATTTCCTTCTTTCTCTTATGTCTCGGGATTCAATCTGCTACACACACTCTTCTCTGCCCCTCCACTGCTCGCTCTATCTGGTTGTTTTCCATCACATGTGAAAGGTGCCGTTCACAAGTTTATTATATATGTTTTTACACACATATTTAATTTTCTATAATATAAATCTTTAATTGTGCAAGCGTGATCTCAAAATTCACGCATAATTATAATTTTTTTTTGAATTTTTTTTGAAGTTACCGAACTGGCGCTTTTCCAAGAAAGAAAAAACTTTCAAGAATAGATGTACTCGTACATCACTTCCGCCCATTCTAAATTCACTGGCTAGTTTTGGGGCATTTTTAAGTCTACATTAAGAAAAATTTTGGTCTTTCATAAGTTCACTTTTTGAATGATAAGTAAGAGTGTTAAATTTTACTCATATTAATTATAATAAAAGATAGAGAGAGAAAAAAGAAGTGAAAAATACTCTTTCATCATAAATAAATACAAAATATAAAATTTAGACTATAATTAATGAGTTAACTAACTCTATTTAGTATGTAAGAATTAAGTGATTTGGACTTATAAATAAGATCAAAACAATACATATATTAAAGGGGTTCTGTCAAACAATAGTTCAAATGCAAATTACTAAAGATAATAATTTAAGGAAAACCAACACATGTTTTTACGAATAACTAACTTAAATATTTTTTCATATTTTCAAACTAATCATCTTGCTTCTATATTAAGTATTGGAAGGGGAGTGATTGAAAAAAATATTAAAACCACGCATACGTATTTGAGGTGAAAGTTTTCAAATTGGTCTGAAGTATCAAAGGTTTTCTGAGTGGTACAAATAAAAATTATATACCATACGTTTGAAGGTTGAACTATAATTTTAATAGATAATTAGAAACATTTTTTTAATATATTATAAGAAAATTCATGTTATTATAGATTATGGCGTCACAAAAAAATCATGTTCGAATATTATTTGAATTTTACGTGAAATTTTGATATCAGATCGTATATGTAATATACTCTCCATGAAAATTTATATTAATATCGCACTCGAATGAATCCATATGAACATTGTGCCATTTTGTCAACTTGAGAATCATTACTGACATTTTCATTTTAGCATTTCATTTAAGATTAATCCATCAAGGCAGGTTTTCCAGGCGTTATAGGATTATACAACTTATTTTATGGATTTCGTGCGATAGAAAAATTAATCCATCATAAATCTATAATGAATATTTTTATTACTTTATAAAAAGATACTGTGTCTGATCTCTAAGCACATGCATATATAATGAGAAAGGTCTCTAAAAATGTAGAGCCTTCAAGTTAGTTCCTAGTCAAAACATGTGAAATTGTCTTCTTTTAATAAATTAAATTAGTACTAATCAAAACTTTAATGCACATTGCAATATAATACAACAACCAAATGTAAGACACACATGTCCTTTTCGTTTTATTTTGGTGACCAAGACATGCACTAATTCCATTTGTTGAAATAATCTTGAGACTCAATTCCCAATATTTCAAAGGAAAATAGATTTTTCCATTAAGAGAATGTTAACTTTTCCTTAATAATATCTAATAATGTCATGACATGTTCAGTTTAAAATCATTAAAATTATGGTTTTATTAATTTCGATGAAACAAAATACATATTTAATTTATTAAAAAAAACTAATGATAACATTAACTTTAAAATATCAACACTATGATTGAGATTTATAAAAATATTAATTTTTTTAAAATCTTTAGGACATATTATTTTCCATATACTACTCTAGTCCTACTCCCTCTAGTCCTTATTATAAGGCACCAATTAACAAGTTTATTTGGTCCTTTTTATAAGGCACTTACTTGTTTCCAATGAACATTAATTATTTTTTTTCCATGTATGCCGCTAGTTAATAAAGATAGTAGGTGAGAATAATAATTAATAGAATATTAGAATTTAGTGTAATTAGTAGGGGTAATATTGTAAATTATTTAAATTCTAGGACAACTTTATTGACTTTAATTGTTTTTATTGGTATGTGAGAATTGTTAGTTGGTGCCTTATGATAAGGACCAGAGGGAGTATTTATAAGTCAACTTTAACCAAATCTCACATACCAAAGAGAAGTAGTTAACACAATGATTATAGGTGTAAATTTTCAATTTTACCCTTATTTATGATTGAGTATTTTTCAACTATTTCTTTTCTTTCTATCTTCATGGGTATAATAATATGGGTGAAATTGTCAAAATCTCATTTATTACATGAAAATGGACTTATAAATAAGACCAAATTTTTTAGTTAAAATGGACTTATTATAAATAAGATCAAAGTAGTATTTGTGTTATCCCGAAGCCGTGTCGTAATAATCATTCAATATTGTAAGAATATTTTGCATAAGTAAAATAAAAAATTGAATGGCATAAAATTATATTACTACAAAAATATCAAGAAAAATTGTGTATCTTTACATAATTTTGGGAAAATTCTCCTTAGGACTCAAATAATCAAGATATTGTCAAAAAATACCCCAAAAAAAGTCACATGTCAGAAAAAGCTTTAGAGTCTTTTTGGGTATTATTTTAAAAATGTTAACAACTATATCAATACATCTTAACAACTAAATCAATGCACGTTAACAATTATATCAATACAATATTAACAATTAGGACTTTTTCTGACATGTCACTTTTTTTAGACCTTTTTTTTTTTACAATATCTTAGTTACTTGAGCTATGAAGGAGATTTTCCCAATAATTTTTTAGTATTTTACTTCTATAAATTTTGAGCTTATGAATAACATATTCATTTATTTAATTTTTTTTCTTTTTGAAAGAAGTTTCCTATAGCAGTTTTACATATTATTGATTAATAATAAGGTTAAATGTTAATGTGAAATTTTGAATTGATAGTCTAAATATTTAAAACACATATTATACTAATTAAAATTCATTAACTACAATTTTAAATGATTGATTTCAATGGGGGTGGGACCAATAGGACGAAAAAAGAAAATTACCAGCAGAAGGGGATAACTTGTGTCATATCGCAATCTTGGAGGATTTAAAGGCGAATCTAGCTTTGCCGGCGAGGGTTCATGTGGCCGCGTAGGGCCCACGATAGGGCGGTGCATTACAGCTCACAAATTCGTGGCCGTTCCTTATCTCTGACTTTCCCGGATCCGATGGCCATTTCCTCACGTACGGCTTCCCGTCCACGTGGAAGCTTCACGAAGCCCCTGTAAATGGTCCATAGGCGAGGACTCTCTAAGGTCTGGCATGGGGCCCGAACGTCGCTATCAGGCGGAGCTGTCCGACACGTGTCAATTTGATGGTGGTCGAGACCCAGCGATTTCGGAGCCAGACGAGAAGGTGCTGGTACGGTGTGGGACTCTCCACAACCTTACCAAACAGTCCACCGTTGGATTCATCTCCATATCGGGTCCCACTTCCGACTTTGCCTTGTAGCTGTTTCCCCATTTTAGGGGAATGATAACGAGGTCGGATTTGGTTATTTTCGGTTCAGTGGAAATCAACTTTTCATTGTGTTTGGCAATCATAACTTGTTGGGATTCGGTTCCATTCACTTCACTTCTTATCCTCTTCCATCACCTTCTTTATCTCGGATTGAAATATGAACAGTTTAGATTTTATTTTTATAAAAATATTATTTTTTAATTTTTTAATATTTTATTAATATTTTTTAAAAGATAAAACCTAAACCGTTTATATTTCAATCTAACGGTCGAGATTAAGAAGAAGATAGAAAAAGATGGGAAAGAAAATGGATGAGAGCCAAATCCAACTTATTGAGGGCAAGCAACTGATTGTTTTGATAAAGAAATTTAATTTCAAGATTATTTGAAACTCAATTATTAGATCACAGCTATTACCTCTTATCTTTATTATAAATCACTAATTAATAATTCTCACTAATTAATAAAAATAGTTAAATTTTTTAAATTTATCCTAAAATTTAAATGATTTCTAATATTACCTCAACTAATTACACTGAATTCTCATATTATAATAATTATTACTTTCTCCCGCTACCCATTTTAAACATGGGAATACATAAAAAAAAATAAAAAATATTTATTAGTTTGTGCCTTATAATAAAGACATAAAATAACTTAATTGGATTAGATAATTATTTGATTTTCAATATCCTCTCATTAGATAGTCTTAGTGAAAAATCCCTCATTAGAAAATTTAATGTCCATAGTACCTGAAGGGTATTTGAAGGCCTAGGCGCATCATTTTTTTTTTAATGGGTGCAGCTTTTTTAAAGTGTGATGATTCATTTTTTTTGGTGGTGGTTTCTTCTTTTTCACCCCACCCCCTGCCCCCAGGGGACACTAAGGTCTTGTTTGGTACAAGAAAAATTTGAAGAGGGAAAGGAAGGGAAAGGAAAATTTTGAAAGATGAGAGAAGATGACTTAAGGGAAGATAAGTTGTTTGGTAGGAAGAAAATAAAGAGGTGGTAGTTGGTAAAGAATTAGGAAATGTCTATTTTACCCTCAAAAGTAATTAATTCAACATACAACAGAAAAATATTTTTTTGCTAAAATCTATTTTTAAAAATTATGCTCTTATGAAGTTCGAACTTATGAAAAAAAAAAAAAAATTCCCGCTAAGTTCAAACTTTCCCACCAAATTCAAATTTTCCCGCCAAGTTCGAACGTCCCACCAAGTTTAAATTTGAGGGGTAAATTTATCAAAAAATCTGAATAATGACATGAGAACTTAAAATTCCACCAATTTTGGTGGAATCTGATATTCCCACATATGAGGGAAAATTTGTGGGCCCGCGAACCCAAGTTCTTGAAAAGATTTATGTAAACTCCGTACCAAACGAATGCTGATGTTCCTTTCCCTCCCTTCCAATTCTGTGTACCAAATGGGCCCTAATAACGGCCGGTAATCAATGAAATCAGGCAAGCTTCATCTCCGGTTGATTTAGTTTTTAAGTCTAAGACGCCAAGGGCATCAGCCTCTTCATGCAGGCCATACTTGAATAACTCAATTAAATAATCCTAATATTGGATGGACTATTATATTGCAGAAGCTAAAGGAAAACCATATGTCTTATTGCAAAGCATGAATATGCTATCAAGGAGAGTCATTACAATCTCTTAAATTGAGAAACAACTCATCCAAGGCTTACTTTGATTTACTATGTTTCAGAACACTCTTGAATTGGATCATCACTTCTTTCTTCAGACACTCAACAAAGGAGCAATTATAAGTATTTTGCCTGAAAAGACAATTCCTTCCCTCAGAAGGAGTGAAATTTGGGTCGTCAGATATTGTTTATCAGGACATCAACATCCTTCTTATAATTAGTCATTTTATTTTTAATGGTGTTTTAGCATTCGACAGTCTAAATAGTGGGCTTTAACATTCACTAAACTTATGGTTACTGTATGTTATTGGACAACTGATGTAAAAACTTTCAATTATTAATGCATTTGACTTTTATAAAAAAAATTCTTCAATTGCGTGCAATATATATTTAACTATGTATAAAATAAACACATTTTCACATAGTTGGATATGTATGTATGTATGTATGTATGTATGTATGTATGTATGTATGTATGTATGTATTTATTAGATATAGTTGAAAAAGAGTTGTATTTGCTCAATGATATGAGTTCTTGTGTACATTACATTTTATAATTATATAATAAGAAATTTTTAAACAATTTTCCCTAAAAAATTATATAAAATTTTTATTTTATATTTTCAAATGATTAAGGATATATTGTCTTGGTGAAGAGAGCAAGACTTCTATAAGTGGATTTTTGTTTTAAAATTTTTACAGACGTTAGTGCTGTTTTATTGAAAGTAATTTTGTTTGAGATAATGCTATGCTAAATGTGAATCCTGATTTGACAAGTTATAATGAACTATCCCTTATGCTAGGCTCAATCTTAAACTAGATAATGATTTAATAACAATCACGAGATGGGTTATGTCATTAGATGAAAAATGTGTGGATAATTAACAAAAAAATATTAGTTCAGTTATTTGTTATGAAGTGTAAATAAATCAATATATGCATGAGGTATTGAAATAAATGAATCTATCAGCGCAGTATTTAATGTACTCCCTATTCTAAAATGTAAGAGTTAAAGAATTGCTCCTCTAGTCCTATTTATAAGGTAGAGAGAGAATATTTTTTGTCTTATTTATAAGGTATATCATTTGATTTTTTTAAATTAATGTATAATTTTACCCTTCATTTATTATAGTTTGCACCTTGTTTTTCAAGGGAATAGTATATATTAAGTAGGGATAAAGTTAAAAAGTTGTCAAATCTTAAAGCAGAGTTAATAAGATTTAAGATTTTTTTTTAATATGTGAAACATGATGAAAGTGCGTTATAAATGAAATTAGAGGATTAATTTACAAAGATTAAGAAAAATAGTAGAGCTATTTAATTATATGTAAGAAATGACATATAGCCTCATTCATGATTCGCATTAAAAACTATCTTATGGTGAAAGGAACCTTTCACCATGTGCAATTGATATGGATAATTTAAGGAAAAATTAAAAATTAAAAATTAAGGAATTAAAGTTTATTGGAATCCTACATTTAGCATCAAAGAAACTATAAAATACTAATTAATATAATCATGACTCTATAGTTGTTTCACACACACACATCAAAGAAACTATAAAATACTAATTAATATAATCATGACTCTATAGTTGTTTCACACACACACTCTCTCTCTCTATATATATATACACACTTATTAACTAACTCAACAAACTTCTTTAATCTAATTAAATTATATGAATATGTCTTATATTAAACACATGAGAGGTATATAATTGATAATTGATGGGAGGGTATACATGGATAAGAGAGAATGAGTGGGGAGGGGAATAAGAGAAAGGAGGTGCCACCCACAAGAAGAACAAGAATGGAGAGTGGCTGAAGAAAAGCAGTACAAAAGAGGAATCCGAATAGATAAACACACACGACAACATTGCAATTTAGCTCTTTGATTGAGCCATCCTTGTTACATAATTCGCATAATACCAATATTAAAGGACATGTGCTATGCTTGTGTTGAACATATATGCGGGGAAGATATTAATTGGTTTGTCTAGATATAGAGTGTACATGATGATGATATAGATAGCGAAAACAAGAGGAGCAGATCTGGGGGAATCTGTGAAAGGAGTCATATGAGATATGATGACGACGATGATTTATGGAGAAATACTGCAATATAATATTATGATGATGTGCAAAGTAACGTCCTATAACTGATGGATGCTCTTTATTTAATGCTCCACCATGTCAATCACGTACTCCATCACCATGCTTGTTTGCTGGCAATCATGCTCCTCCTTACAATATAATGTTACTAAGGGCCCTTTTGGTACGAAAAAGATTTAAGGAGGGAAATAAATTTATGGGAGGCAAAGAAAGGGAAGAGAAGATTTTGAAGGACGATGGAAGATGAGTTTTTTTTTTTTTTGATAATACAAATAAGTTGAAGCTTGATAAGATAAGTAGGGACTAGATCATGGAAATCTAGCCTTTAATACAACAAAATAGAAAGTTATCTATAAGTAAGTGACAGGACATTGATCATTCAGAACCATATTGGGGCATTCTCTGGCTATTGTTGAAATTAGAACCACATTGGCATCAGCAGCAGCAACATGACCTTCTTTGGCCATATAGTTGGCACATGAAATGTTTTCTCTTGGAATATGGTTTAACTCTACATCCCACTCTCGGAATAAAAGATCTTTAGTCTCCCCAATAGTGTCTTGAAGAGGTGATTTGTAGGGCAATCTCTCATAAAGATTGACAACATCTAATGAATCGAAGTAGATGATGATTCTCTGAAAACCCATATGAAGTCCGATTTTTAACCCTATTATGATAACATAAATTTCAGCTTCAATAACGATATAAAGGCCAAGGGTTTTATAGAAGCCCATCAACTATTCACCCTAAGCATTTCTTATCACTCCCTCGCAAGCCGCTTGGTGTTGTTGGAACACTGATCCTTCCACATCAATGCGGACCGCATTAATAGGAGGGGGGTCCAAGATTTCTCCTCTAAGTTGTCAAGTTGAAAAGTCTGATGATTGAGCTTTTAATTCGCACTATTTTCCATGAGAAGGTAGTTAAATTGGTGAAATATCTTCATGGTGTCTGTGCTCACTTCTTGAAAGAGAAACTTGCATCTGGTTGTCCAAAGAATCCAAAACCCCAGGCTAAGGATTATTGTCCACAAGAAGTTCTAAAAATCTCCCTTTTCTAGGCTTATGGTCCATGTTTCAATTGAGTCAAACTTGCAAACTACTAGTGAAAAACTAAGAAAAAAAAGTTAGGTTTTAAAAATTGTTTCCACAAGTTTCTAGCTCGTTCACAATCTCAAATAATGTGAATCTTGTATGCTCAGCAGATCACTAAAACCTACCTTGATATGATATTGTGAACGAGCTAGAAACTTATGAAACAATTTTTAAAACCTATTTTTTTCTCAGTTTTCACTAGTAGTTTGCAGGTTTTGTTTAATGGGAACACCAACCATAAGCTAGGAAAAGGGAGATTCCAAAACTTAGGTTAAAACTACTAGTGAAAAACCTAGTCTCCTTCTTGGCCCAAAGAGAGTTAGCGGTGAGTTGTTTGGTAGGAAGAAAATAAAGGGGTGACAGTTGGAAAAGAATCATGAAATACCTATTTTACCAAAAAAAATTAATTCAAAATGAAAAAAGAATTTTTTTTTCATAATTCAAATTTGATATGAATTTTCTTACATCAAATTTGAATTTATGGGTCAAATGTGAATTTTATGACGAAGCATTTATTTCACCAAAAAAAAGTAAACAGTGCACTACACCTCCCTCTTCACAAATGCTCAACGGATGACTAAAGAACAAGAAACTTGATGCTAGTTTAGTAGATCACTAAAAGATCATGTTATAGCGATAATTAACAATAATAAAATCAAAGAATAAACTAAATTATGTTGAAAATCTCTAAATTGATCGTGTTCAAGTTTCGCGGCTTCAAAGTGTATCTCAAAAAATTCATCACCTATATCATTAATAAAAAATATTAATCATAACCACACCAAAATTTTCAAATTTGTATTTGTCGCATAAATTTGAATGTAATTATATTTTCTTACCTTATAGAAAATAACTTCCATTAAATTTTTGTTTATCCCTGTTTTTTAGATTAATAAACAAATTTTTCCTTGATTTGGTAGCGCTCTCGTGGCCTGCACTGAAACAGTGCTTTACCGCTAGAGGTTTAGTCAGCTGCGTCACAAAATCAGGGTTGTTACACTTTTGTGGCCTATTGATTGTCACAATATACATGCTTGGTGGTGAAGCATTTATTTTGAAAGTGAAATATCACCTAGAGGGGGGTGAATAAGTGATCTATAAAAATTTTCGCTATAAAAATATCAGAGATAAAGGACGTGAGAATGAACATACAAAATTATACTGGTTCGGTCAAATTCCATAACCTATGTCCAGTCCCTAAATGACTTGAGATTTTCACTATCTCAATAAATACAATTACACACTTATACTCGGATGATCCTATCACAGGACTCACGCTCCCTTACAAGTTGTAAATGTATATCCCATTTAAGTTCCCACAACCTTAAGGTTTGACAGTAATTTTACAATCAATAAAATATCTCTTACAGAGTGAATAAGTATGAACATTGAAGTACAATGAAAAATATTCGAAGATATTGATTTAATGAAATAGTAGAACGTAGTTGAGAATTTGATTGCACAGTGTTTCGATAGGTGTCAAGCTTTAATGATTCGGTATTTATAGGTGATCGCATTTATTACTGTTGAAGCTCGAAATAAATTCCGTTGTGACTATTCAGCAGACCGTTGGAGATAAAGCGAGAAATGTCTCCCTGTGTTAGCCTTCATAAATGCTTCTTGATCTAGCTGTTTTATGGCTGTTAGAGAGCAAAGAGAATGAAGTGTTCCTTCCCGAGACTTTTAAATGATCAAAGAGAATGTTTGCTGGTTTAAGTAAGTACATTTAATATGTGACACGTCGGATTGCTTTATTTGAACCCAGTGATAATTTATAAGTTAAGGAACTGAGACTCAAGAGCAAACTAGTTAAAAGCATTAGGATGCAATAATAATTAATATATGATACTCACAGATTACGTTTAAGAAGATATAGGTGCATCAGATTCAAACTGAGAAAAGCATAGTGTATTGGCTCGAGTCATTACTTGGCTTGAGTCAATCCATCACTGAAAAGGCTTGTGACAACATTTTATCATGCAAACTCGAGTCAAGGAATTACTTGCCTCGAGTTCTGGCATTGACTCGAGGCAATTGAAATTGTGGCTTGAGTCAAATAGAATTAATCATTTAATTGCAAAGAAGGAAATTGACTCGATGTTGAAATCCATGGCTCGAGTTAGGCTCTAAACTCGAGCCAGTATTTTAGGCTCGAGTCTATCACGGCTAATTTTCAACTAAGAATCAATCTCAGTACTCTGGCTCGAGTCAATAAGTGATAACTCGAGTCAATCCATATTTTTAAAATCAATGGTCAAAACTTTGGCTTGAGTTAACATACTTAGGCTCGAGTCAAAGAAATCAAATGATTTGGAATCTTTAAATTTTAGACCAGGTAAACTTAAGTCAGAGAAAAGGTTGGCTCGAGTTTAGTCTCAAACTCGAGTCAGGTATTTGGTGGCTTGAGTCACTGAATCTTCAGAGTAAAGGATGGAGGTCGATTAACTCGAGTCTAATACTACTGGCTCGAGTTAATTAGTCAGAAAACTGTTTTTAACTTTCTTTTTGACTCATGGCCTAAGTGATTACTTTCCATATTATTTTCAACAATTAATCATCATCAAAACACATATAAAGAACTAACATATTTCACCACACAAAAAAAACCCCTATTTTTGAATGGTAAAATAGGGGAACTAGATGAGGTTGCTGCCTATGTTTTAGCCCATAGAAGTTTCTTTTGTGAGTAGCGAGTAAAGCCACAGTATCAATGACGAATCTTTCACAAGAACACCCACCACTTCTTGTCTGATGAGCATGTATATCAACAACAAAATTGCCACACAGTTTTCTTTCTTTATCCTCCATGTTATTATGTACAACATCCCGATGATTAACCGAAATCTACAAGCTTTTGGCTGCCCCCTCATTTTCCGCCAACGCCATAAGAACCGTTACACAATCTGTGGTCAAGTTAGATTTTTGTGATGAAGCCAAGAAACTAGCCTGTGTCGGAACAATGTTGGTTTCAAGCATTTTCAGATGATTACAAAGAAGGAGAAGAAGAGTGAAATAAATATTTTATGAAGGGTAAATATGTTTGAAAGCTTTGTGTTCCCACCAAAATTGGTGGGGTTTTTTCTTTCCACCTTCAAAGGAAGACATGTGGGTTTGAGAACTTGACTTCTTAGGAAGATTGGACGCTAAAAGTGTATCAAATAAGGGAATTTTCTCATCTTCTACGTACCAAATAAGCCTTAATAGTGTCACCACTGAAGAATCTTCTTCTTAGATATCACATAATAATCCATCCAATCTACTGTGATGATCACATAAATATGTATATATATGCATGTGTACACACACACACGTGTGTGTGCATATATACATATATACATGTCATACATATATGTATATATGCGCGCGCGCGCGCACACACACTCACTCACACTCACATTAAAAAGGTTACTTTAATGTGTTTAGAATTTAAAATAATAATAATCTCTTGTCCCTTTTTTTCAAAAATTTATTTTTTTTTATATTTAAAAGTCATTAGTTGAAAACTTTAAATCTCAATTGTTGAAACTGTAATTAGACGACGCATATATCATCTTAGCGACGGGCGATGTTAGTATTGAAACTATTTCCCTCCCTTTCACCATTTTTCTATATCCTTTCTTGGATTCAAGCTAAATGTCACAAAATCGTCTTTAGCAATTTTAATAATAGGTTTTTCAAATTTTTAATAATAATTTTAAATATTTTCAAAACTCGTTTTTCGTATTTTAAAATGGGTTAAAGTGCAGATTAGCCAACGAATTTTTACGATAAGAATATCTAGCACAAATAAGTTTTAAAGGGGGCAAAAACACCAATGAACAATTTAAAATTGTTAGTTCTCTGTGTGTTTTGATGATAACCGACAATTGTAAACTTAATTTGAAGTTTGTCCTTGGAAAGTTGTAAAACTTTCTGTTTAAGGCAAACTCGAGTTTGAGTTGCTAAACTCGAGTTTGGACTTGACAGACAGAAGCTCAGATTTTACAATGTTGGCCAAACTCCAGTTTGTATAAGCAAACTCGAGTTTGCAGAGTTACAGAGAGCTATCAAAGTTTACAAGAGTTGTAAACTCGAGTCTGTGTTTATAAACTTGAGTCTAGATCAAAGGCAGTGACACTCGAATTTCAACTTGTTTCTAAACTCTACCTTTGATTATGAGAAACTCCAGTTTACAAGAAAGTTTATGTGCTAAAAGTTTAAAGACTTGTAAACTCGAGTCTATAATTTGGAAACTCGAGTTTGAGATCAAACAGAAGCTTCAACGTTTTATCAAGTTTTCCAAACTCCAGTTTCAGTTTTACAAACTCCAGTTTGCAAAATGCAACAGTCTTCATGTTTTCAGTTTTCATTGGAAACTTGAGTCTGGATTATGTAGACTCGAGTTTGGCATAAACAGAGATACTCAAGTTGATACTTGTTTTCTAAACTCCAGTTTAAATTTCAGTGACTCCAGTTTGTACTTAAATGAAAAGTTTTTCAAAGTTTCAATATACACTGAAACTCGAGTCAGATTTCTGGAGACTCGAGTTTAGGACTATTTGAAAATACTCGAGCTATTACATGATTTCTAAACTCCAGTTTTGAAGCTATGAACTTAAACTTAAGTTTTTCATAAAAGCTTCAAACTCGAGTCAGTCACTAAATGACTCGAGTTTAGCCAAGTGTTCAAAATCTCATTCAAGACCAACTCGCGACTTTCCTCTCTGTAAGAACCAAACTCGAGTCAGTTACTTGTCAACTCAAGTTTAGGAAACTTTCAAACATATCTTGCTCTCTGGATGAACCTCAAACTCGAGTCTAGAACACCAAACTCGAGTTTGCATCGGTAACTTTTGAAAACCAGATCAAATCAATCTGTGAAATCATTATGGGTTAATATGGAATTATCATATCTTGTTGCATTATTATTCTTAACGTTATTGATCAAGTTTTTGATAAGTTTCAGATAGGTTCATCACAAGATCAGAGAGAATCAAAGATCCAGAATAAGTGCATTTAATGAAGAACCAAGAACAGGGCTGATTCTTCTCCCTTATCCCAGATGTTTAGTTCAGACTGTTGGAACACATTAAGATCACCTCAAACGGTCAAATTAAGATCGTGGAATGACAAAGAATTTGGAAGACGTTCTGCAACAACATATTCCAGGATTTCAGCAAAGAATTGAAAGAACAGAGCAAAATTTGCAACTGTCATTTTCCAGATCTGCAACTGAACGTTGGAGAAGATATTGCAATGACTAGTTCATCTAGTTAGGCTATAAAAGGCTATGAAGACTCAGAGCAAGAAACAACGAAGCTACACTTGAACACATTTACTTTTTTGAGTCTGTATTGTGATTCTTTTATTTGTTCTTCAGTGATTATCAATATTCACTCTTTTGAGAGATTGAAATTCTTTTAAAGTATTTGGTTTTATAAACTCAAGGTTGTGGAACCTGTGAGTTGGGTTGTTTAATTATAGGGTGTAAGGGGGAGCAAGTCCTAGGTGATTAGGATTGTGTCTTGTCGTTATTGTTGTAGTTAAAAACCTGTTGAACTAGTGGAAACACCCAGAAGGTATCTGGGGATTGGACGTAGGTCAAGGTTAAGACCGAACCAGTATAAATCTTGTGTGTCTGAGCTTTTCTTTCTCTACTCTTTCATTATTCATTCTTAAGCTTTATTTTTAAAGAGTTGAAAAGAAATTTTAAAATCCCCAATTCACCCCCCTCTTGGTGATTTCTTCCACTTTCAAAAATAGGGTAAGTAGCACACTCCCGCTAACTTCAGCCTAACGACCATTTGGTGTCCATGTGGCATAATCCTTTATGACCCTAACATCCCTTCCCTACTATATTATTTAGGAATTGGACTTGTCTTATGGCATTCCCTTTTTGTGCTTTGGCCGAAGAGAGAAAAAAAGGAGCCATGTTGATGTCAATAAGGGACCCCAATACTTACCCACCATCACCGTTAATGTTAAGCTGAAGACAACCATGAATATCCTCATGTGCTTCGATTCATTTTCATGGAGGCTTCCTTTGTCGTCAGATTTGTTAGAGCAACACGATGATAGTGGTTCTACTTTAGTTTCAGTAATGTTGAGAGCTCTGGCCGCTTGGGTCAGCATGGCTTTGCCATCACCAGATGATATGTTTTCACGAAACAGACAGTCACCTTCCACCATCGGTGCTTCATCAGAGTTGAATCCTCACAAAATTTTTTATGCCAACGATGAGGAGGACTTATACGGATGTTGAGTTTGTCGAGAACTCAATGGGAGGATTCCGCCGCATCTACACCATCGATCTCCACTAGGGGTGAGCAAGTGACCTGCAACCCGCCCAATTGCCCACAACTTGTAGAATTTTCCTCGGATTAAACCCGCCCAGATTGGGCTTGTCATGGTTAATGGGCTACTTGTACCCTTTTGTATTATATGGGTGGGTCATGGGTTCAAGCACGGGGCACCCGTGCCTGCTTGTTACTTGTATAACACTTTTTTTTCGTTTTTCCTCTTCATACGTCTTCAGTTCAGAGTTCAGAGTAGAGTGTTAATCGAGAGCGCAAAAGCAGAATTTTGGAAACACGCAAAATTTCAACTCTTAAACCCTTGATTGGTTTGATCACCTCTCCATCACTGCTCTCTCGCTCTCAAACTTAGGTGTTGTCTTAGGTCTCCTTACTGGTGCCGCCTGAAGCTCCACGACTAGCGTCTCAACCTCTCATTGTCTCTCTCAACCTCGCTCACTATCTCTGTCTCTAATCTCTCTTAGATCCAACCAAGTGCCTCATCCTCTCGCTATCTCTCTTGATCTCGCTCACTATTGTTGTCTCTCTCAAAGTCTTAGTCTCTTGCTCGCCATGACCTCTCCCCCAACCTCTCCCTCTCGCCTATGACCTCTTACTCTCGGCCCAAGCTAAATAAGAGTTGAAATAGCTTACTGTCGGCCCAACGCAGTTTCTGGTGGAAAAGGTACTTATTGTAATTTATTTCATGTTTTTGTATCAATAAGTGTGGAGGTTTCTATGCTAAATGTTGAATTTGAACTATGGTTTTTGTATTAATAAGTTTGCTTCCTGTAATGAACCCTTGCTTGAGTTTTTGTATCAAAAAAGCAATTTTACAATGAGGTCATCACTATGGTTTGTGGTTTGCTTCTTATCTGTACTATTATATTAAACTGTGTCCATGAACCCTCACTTGAGTTTTCTTGCCTTTAGTATCTAGATTATGTGTTTAATTTTTATTGAGAACCAACTATGGTTTTTGTATGAAAATTTTTTATTGTTTTCTTTCAATTATGATAAAAAAAACCTGCTTGTGTCTGTATTACACTTTGTCTTTAGTTATGAAATTTACACATATTGATTATGTGTTTTAAATTTTTATCTTGATTATGTGTTTTTATGTTGAAATTAGCATGGCATATATTCCGCCAGACAATGTGTAAGGGCAAGATCTAACTGTTGTAGGGGAAACTAGTAATGAACTTGTAGTCCCAACAGTACAACATATTGCTGCCCATGTTGAGAATGAGATGACGAATGCGAGATTCATGACCTTAAAAAAAAAGGAAGGACTCATCTGGTATCTAGAACCATTTTACAAGGCTGCCACGAGCAAAAAATAAAGGAAAACATAGGTCAAAGTGCAACTATTGTGGAACAACTTATGCGAGTCCACCTTTGAATGATGACACTAAACAATTATGAAGACATTTGGACAAGTTTCCAAAACAATCATAACAAAGCAGGTAAGGGTCAAAGCTTATTCAATGCAATGGCAAATCAAAATAATGAATTATCACTTATTCAGTCAAGAACGAGGCAGAAAGGCTATTGCTAAGTACATCACAAAGGATGAGGTACCTTTCCAAGCTGTGGAAAATAAGGGGTTGACAAAACTTTTGCAAGAGTTTCAACCTAAATTCCAGGCATCAAGATGGATAGCTGCCAGAGATATCTATGCCATATATAAAGAACAAGCACATATCTTGAGAAAATATTTCAAGACTTCTAAAGTTCATGTCTCCTTCAAAACTGATTATTGGATATCTATACAAAATAACTACTACATGTGTTCAAATGCACATTGTATTGATGAGGATTGAACTTTGCAGAAACGTATTCTAAATTTTTGTGAGATTAAAGTGCTGGGATCCATATACACAGTGGAAGGATTTCATCCATTAAAATTTTATGAATCCCATGAAGAGGATCTATCAATGACGTTTAAATCATGTTGCTAATTAGAACCGTACCTTTGCGAACTCATGGGCTAACGCCTTCTTGCTCAATCAATCTCTATGAGTCGACTCTACGAATCCACTCCTTCTACCGGTATCCACACCAAACAATGCTCCAACACATACGGCAGCGTGCTAGCGCCTTTAAGCTTTACGTCTTACACCATCTAGGGTTTCTTTTACGGCTATTCACTATCCATTAATACGACTATATCATTGTTTAAAGGGTTTCTAAAACTAAGGCTCATATTAAAATATCCAAAATTAAACTTAATTAATCTTGAAATTTGAATTTAAATTTTAAAATAATATTAATTAAATTTGTTCAACAGATATAATCTAATTTATTTATTTAATCCAAATTAAAAGCCAGCAGATTTAGTTTATCTTTATAAATTAAATCTGAGATACAACATCTCAATTTAAATTAAAACTAAGATATGATATCTCTATTTGAAAATTAAATATGAGATATAATATCTTTATTTTTTTAGTTATCTAATTTATCAAATAAATTAAATACAAAACAAATATTATATAATAATATTATAATCTATATTAAATAATATTATTATATTATTTTCGCGCGCGCGCGCACACACACACCCCCTAAATTAAATGTTACATTCATTAAATCTTAGACATATCTAAGATTCAATGAATCTGGGCATTATTGCTCGTGTTGGGCTATTCTTGTGTGTGATCCTGCAAGTCGACATGATATTGGCAGTGGACCAATACTGTACTAGTCCACAAGTCACAAACGACCTTTAGCAAGACATTATGATTACCCAATTCTTATGGGGGGATCAATGATACAATATAACCTATCATACAACCACGTCACGTCTCTTATGTCACGCGATGATTTAGTCAGAGATGAAGCATGGATAATGTCACTTTATCGATTCTTGAATAGTCTAACAATTGAAATGGAAACTCTTTTCCACCGTAGTATAGCGATACATTTCTCAGAATCACTCATCGAGGGACTCAATATTATCTCTCTACAAATGTGAGGGACAATTTCTATCTTGATCATTCACATTCCTCTACAAGAAAACCACTAATCCCGATTGAAGCCTTTATCATCACCCGATCAAAGGTGACTTTTGACTAGGTCAAAGATCAACGACTCTCATGTAGAAATTCATGATGATCTCAAGTCAAGGGCATTGTAATATGGTTATACATGAGAAAAACTTATGACTTAATCCATGCGGCTTTCTCATAGTGAGTCGGTCCAACACCTTATACTCTTACAAGTGCCTATGACTTTGATTCGTATCTCTATACCTTATCAAAGCATGCTGATCTTATTTCATCTTCGCTCCCGCGTAGATGACTAACCAGGGACATTTAGGATAATCTTTATGATATATCCAAGGATATAATTATCATAATAAGCATGCAAATGATATGATAACTAAATGGAGAAATACTTTAAATAATATTAATGTTTAAAGTATAATGACTTGCCCCTAGGGCATAATTTCTAACATAAAGAACATAGAGGAGAGTCAATTTCCAAACAAATTGAGGATTGCTTATTTCAGTGGGGCATTGACAAAGTGTGTACAATCATAGTTGACAACACTTCTGCCAATGATTCTGCAATTTCAATCCTTAAAAAACGTTTCAGAAGTTGTGATGAAGAGTTTTTGCAAATGCGATTTGTTGCTTACATATTAAATTTGTTTGTTTCTAAAGGTCTCAAAGAAATGAACAAGTCTATTGAGCTTATTCGAAAAGCAGTAAAATTTGTTAATCCTTCTCCATCAAGGAAGCATAAGTTCATATAGCCTTCTTACCTTGGATTGTCCCATAAGGTAATTTTTTTACAATTTGCTTGAATGAGATTTGATATGATTATGTATTGATGTTTAATTTTTTTTCATTTCTATCATTTCATTAGGTGAAACTCAACATACCTTGTAGTTGAGAGTGTTGTTGAGTTTATAAAAGTCTTTACTCAAATGGAGGAGGAGGATGAAGAATACAAACAATACTTCAAGAAGAAAGTGAACGTAGATTCTAGTCAAGACACTTACATCTTGATCAATGTTCGTAAAGGTGTTGACGACGATACAACTACAAGAAGGATTAATGAACCTACAATTTTGCCTCCTAGTGCATATGATTGAAGCATTGCAAATGAGTTGCTTACCTTCTTAAAGTTGTTTTACAACATGACTTTGAAGTTTTCTAGCTCAAACTATATTACTAGTAACACTTGTTTTTAGCACATAGTTGCAATTTAGCCAAGCCTTGAATCAAGAGGTGATAGTTCCTACTCTCTATTGAATGACATGTCAAGAAGAATGCTGTCAAAGTTTAAGATATACTGGGGAGCAGCTGAGAAAATGAATCCTTTATTGGTTATGGTTATGATAATAGACCCCAGATATAAATTGACATATGTCAAGGTTGCTTTCGATGACCTTTTTCATGAACCAACAAAGTGTAAAGCTATGTTGAGGAAGATTACAGGTGTATTGTATCGTTTATATGACTACTATTCAACTATTGTTCATGTTGATGACAAGGGAACTTCAAGTTCCATCTCAACATTATCCCCTTGCTCCATTTTTGGTTGAGAAGAAGAAGTTTCTTAGTGATGCTACATACCAAAAGTTTTTAGCTCAAGTAGATGTAGAGAGTAATGTTGATAAAATTTCAGAAGTGGATGAATACCTTTGAGCTGAATTGGTTGGTTATCGCGATCACAAGTCAATGCTTGTAAGTATAAAGTGTTAAGCTTGATCACAAGTGGTTTATTGGCTGCTTTAGTCTCTATTGTCTCTTTAGAAGCAGCTTTTAGTACTAGGGGTTGAGTATTAGATGTATTCAGGAGCTCTTTATCCTCAAATATGGTGAAGGCACTCATATGTGTACAAAATTGGCTATCAGTGAAACCACCCAACTTCAATGACTTTGATTTTGATAATTTTGATGAGACTGTAGCTATTAGTATCAATATCTTAATTTGCATTTTTTATTTTTTGTTTTTAATATTTCATCTCATTTTCATATTAGTTAATACATATTTAATTAGGATTTATCTTCCTTCATTTTGTAGAGGAAGATGCAGTAACAGGAGGTGAATCTGAGCAGTGAATATTTGCAGTTGAAGATGTTCCAAACTTCCGATGATGATTTTTTTTTATGTTTGAAGTCATAAAGTTTGAGTTTGAGTTATTAGTATTGTTCTTTCTTTTTCTTTTTTTTGAGAATTGTGAAGTTGTGATGCTTAAGTTTGAACTTCAAATAGTTTTCAGCAATTTAGAATATTAATATGGACAATTGGACATGGTTAATGACTCAAGGTTATTACTTATTAGTCATTTAGTTATAAAATAGCAGGTTAGTATTACTGAGTAGGTAAAGGTTTTGGATTTGGATGTTTGGAACTTTGGTGATGATCGATCATAGTCTCATATCATATATAATATTATATGATAGCTTATGTTTTTTCTTTACTAATGATCATAGTATTAGTTTGAATGAAATATTTTTCTTTGGAAAAACAAAAATGCAAGAAAAACTTGTTCTAGGGGAAAAAACCTATTATGGGCCCAAAAAAACCTGTTCAATTAAGAAGAAAAGAGGGGCATATTTGCTTAAATGGGTTCCCTGGACCTGCATAGTCATACCCGTAACCGTTTTGCTATGGGTTACACGGGTTTAACCACGATACAGGTTCCTCATATTTGTGTTATATAAACAAGCGGGCCATGGGTTACCCCACGAGGTAGCCCACCGTCCGTCCATTGCTCACCCCTAATCTCCCTGATGATTGCTTGGCTGATATTTTCCATTTCCTCGGCACCAGTGATCAGAAAAGGTGCTCCCTTGTGTGCCGACGGTGGCTGTGCATTGATGGCTAGAGCCGTCATCAACTTTCCCTTGATGCTCCTGAAGGATTGTGGGATTTTATTCCTTGTCACACGAAACTTGCCCTGTGATGCGACAGCAGGTCCACCAGCATAAGCGATGACATTTTAAGCTCTCTCTCCTCCTTGATTTTTAAAGCTCCACGTTGGCTCCCTGAAGTTGAGAGTCCTAGGCGGACAAAGGAGATGGCGTTGGATTGGTGAGGTGTGATGCATGGTGAAGGAGAGAGCTGGTAGTAGTGAATCATTGTGGTTGAGCTTCCTCCCTGTGGCCTCTCCCA
The DNA here is from genome assembly GCA_037074495.1 of Acacia confusa. NCBI lineage: Eukaryota > Viridiplantae > Streptophyta > Magnoliopsida > Fabales > Fabaceae > Acacia > Acacia confusa. The sequence goes on along the minus strand of CM073502.1, from coordinate 34,724,129 downwards.
AGCTCTCTGGGTTCTCTCCCCTCAATATGATGTCAGTGGAATAGATGATGCAGCTAGGGGAGGCGTTGGAAGAGAGACACTATCACCATATTTAGTGTTCTTAGTGTAAAATTTTGTTGGTCAATTTACACCTTAACTCTTTCAACATATATATTTGATTCCTTTTAGTTCTAAAATCATGAAACTTGAGTACTTGAAATATTGAAAATATTGAAAAATTGAATTGCGGAAGATGTGTACCATAAATATGGAAGAATAGCGTTGAAACATATCAATTCAAAAAATAATAATAATTCCATCCGTAGACCAGGCCGATTTATTTGGTATTTGAAAATTTCAAAGTTCTTAATTGTCACTAATATTCTCTGAGGTTTCTTAAATATATAATTTTCCTGTAAGTTATATATAATTTTTTTGATAAATTTAGCCCCATGTATTTTGTAAATTGTATGTTAACCAAGAAGTTCGACACTCTGCTCCAGTGCTCGTACAATTACAAGCTGGTATAAATCTACACACACACTCAAAACCATAATATAACCTTAAGTATTCTGAGAATATTTTGATAGGTAAATGTATGGGTATTTTCTATTTTGGGAACGACATATACTATTCAAAAGTTTATGTTAAGGGATTATTTTTACATACGAATATTATAATAATTATTATTTTTGGTTATATTACAAAGACATCAATTCCCCTGGTAATTTGTTTTCTTAGAAAATCTTTAAAATGTAATAAATATTAATAATATAAGTATATGAAAATAAGTTTTAGTTTTAAAAAAAATGAATATTGATTGAAATATAAATTATCAACAGATCTAATATTTTTTAAGAAAATGATGATTCTAGCATGTCCTAAACCAACAAACCAAATTAATTAATTTGATCTTAAATTGGATATATTCAAAGTTTTACAGAACTAATTGTTTTGGTTCTTCTCTTAAAATATTTCTTAACTACATGAGTATAATTTTTTAGTGAAGCTAAGGAAGGGCTGTTGTGTATAGTTTTTGTTTCCAAGTTTTTTCAACCCATAGCTTCTGTTTGGCCAAATTCCACCTAGCTTTCAATTTTCACAATTAATGTTTGTATTTTTTTATAACTGAGGTTTTGGGGTTTTTCAGTTATTACATTTTTAAATTTTGAAGTCTTTGACGATTATTATTATTCTTCGAAAAAGGTTCGAAACTGCCATTTTCTCAAAATTCATATATATGTGTTCCCCAACATATATACGATCTCAAAATGTATAGCCCCAATTAAAAACCTCTCATAAAAGCAAAATAAATCTTCTGTCCGCCTTGTTTTATGTAATTTTCAGATATCATACTTTATCTACTAACATTTTATTTTCAATTATCATCCAATAAAAATATTGAATATACCATGCAGATGTTTCATGTTAGACACTGTATCATTGTAGGCCGCACGCATACACAAAAACACAACACAAATAAAGATGTTCATACTGAACAGCTCTCAGATTTTATCCATTTTGTGTTATCTTATATAGCAGAAGATAGAGAATGTAATGTCCTATATGTGTGTGTTTGTGGGGTATTGCAGTTATTGCGAACTTAAATTCAATAAGTACACAAGAATAAGGGTGCATTCTCTATATGATGAGTATCCGAGTCACCCTGGCTTAGCTAGAGCCTAATCTCTGTAAAGTTAGGAGCGTCGTGTTTCTCACGATCTAAACTCGAGATAACTGACGAGATAACTGCTAATTTAATTTGGCACACGGCTTGCAATTTCCACTTTTCAATATTTTTTTTTAAATGTTGATATTTGTTTTCTATGAGATAAATTATATGAAAAGAATGGATCAAATTAAGAGAATAGAGAGGATGATGATGAGAAGAATAAAGACAAGGAGGAGGATATGGATGCTGATGCAGTCAAAAAAACAGATATGAAGAAATACATGATAATAATCTGAGAAGATCTGGAGGAGGTCGGAGTGATTCCAAAAATCCAAAAGGAGACAATTTTAATAATGACTTCATATTTACCAAAAGGAGACAGCTTTAATAATGACTTCATATCTGCAAAATAAGGTCCCTTTTGTCTTCACTCTATGTTGTTTTGGTTCCCCTCCGCTTTTAATTTTGTTCCTTATCTTTTTTTCGTTAAAGAAAAGAAGCTTTGAGATCTTTAGAAAAAATAATAATAAAAATAAAAATTTCACGTTTCAGGTTGATTCATTTGTGGCCTTATTAGGCGCCTTGCACTATTCACGTATTAGTATTACTATCAGCAAATGTTAGTTTGTCATATTAATAATTGTGGTCAATGGGCACGCGTCTGAGATATAGCATATGGGTTAGTATGAGGGATTTTCATCTAATACAATTACAGTTAATTTTTTCGCATAATTTTTTTTTAAAAAGAATTGTGTTCATAGCTTAAAGTCGTTTATGAAATGGAAGCAAGCATCTTATGCGATAAAAAGAAACTTACACAGGACATCCTATCTCTCAATGGACTTTCATTAGTCGGGGCTGGATTAATCCGTTACTCAAATACCTGATAATAAAATCCATAAAAAGTGCTGCATAAAGACGGTTTCATCGAATTTTTTTTTTTTTTAAAAAAGGTAACAATTATTTATTTTATAAGTCACCACTTCTAGGTTCAATATTAATTAATAATGTAGAGTTATTCAAATGTTTTGGAAGTTCTAAAAACAATCACTTTAGCCAACGAAATTTGGTAAGAATGTGGCTCGTGTCTTGTATGGCAATGGGTTCAAATCTTACTATGATTAAACCTGGCACCTGAATGGTTTTTAAGCTATACAGTATCCTATGACTTATATTAAAACTCAACTCACATAAATTTGTCATCACTCAATAAGTTTATTAAGTGCTCGTTTCCTTGATGGGTTCCAAAACATTGACTTAGCATGCTATCAAAAAATAATGAAATGAAATGTATATTTAATCCATAAAAAAAATCAAATAAATGTGAAATGATCTTCTTCTTCTTCTTCTTCTTTTTTTAAAAAAACTCTACTAATGTGAAAAGTAGCTAGGTTATAGATGCCCATACGCTGATTCATGTAAGTTGAAATCCATGTTACACAGACAAAGATGTATAATGGGGATTACCTAATTTGTTATAATTAATCTATTATAATTAATATTATATTCGATTACTTTATTATACCAATCAAATGCCGTGATTTAGAACCAAAAAAATTTGAGCTTTATCTAGTGTGTGTGTGAAGGCTTTTATAAAGAAGGGCTGTGGTGGTGCCTTTTGACATCTAATGCTGCCAATAAATGTTAATATCACACTCTTTTAAAGGTGGTATGGGCAACACAATAATACAAATACACTTTATTATTTCTTATAGGATTTTTATTAGTACTATTAATGTCTGTGCCTTCCTTCCAAATTCAATTTGTCTTCAACAACAAAAAGCATGGACTCTGATTTTTGTTTTTGATAATTATGTAGAGTATGTGGATGACTATTGGTTCGTTTTCGTTTCAAAATATTGTATGGTTCCAAATTGTCGAATCGTTATGTTTTCCTTTATTATTATTATTCTAATATATTTTCTCAGTCACATCTTGGTCTCATTTATTGGCTGATATTTAATTAATTGATTGATCAGTATGGAGTGTTAAATCATTAGCGGCTACAACTTGCTAGATTGTTGGTTGAAAATCTCATATATAATGAGCATTGGCCAACTTGGGAGTTTGCATTTTTTATCGGGCGAAATTAAAGCCACAAATATTTTTAATTTATATTACATATTGCGTCACATTTCATTGAATACAAAGTAGTAAATGTAAGTGATATGATCGATCTCTTCAGAGACTTTGGGAAAACTACATACACTCAATAATACAAGCAAGTCGTTTTCAATTTTAATGTTCGTCTCACAATTTTGTAAAAGCCCAGAATGGTTTCACATATCTCAAATTGATTGTTCCCGTTTATTAAAATCAACACACACATATACAACCCTCATTTAAGATTGCCATGCAAAAAAGTTTCTGATTTGTTTTTTTACTTCTGTGGTCTTTTTATTTATTTATTTTTTGATGAAGTTTTTTTCTTGGGTACAATAGAAGGGCTAAGCCCTAGAAAATAAAAGGACTAGGCTAACGGGGAATTCAATCCCAAACTATCGTTTTCTACCAAAGTCCTTAAATCATCAAAATGTATATTCAGGAGGGTGTGGCCAAATAAGCCATTTTTTAGAAGTTATCAGCCACTTTGTTTTGAACTCTTGAAATATAAATTATTTGAATATCCTAATTGAACACACCAAGATACAAATTTTATTGGGAGGGTTGTCATTGAGGAGATCAATCAGATTCAAGAATTACCTTCTTGAAATTGAAATCCCAAGCAAGCTTTAACTTATTCAGAATTGTTCATTCCTCAGCTGCAAAGGCTAGTATCAACCAAAATCATGAGTAAAACCAGCAATCCAACATCCTCATAATCTCTTAGAATTCAGCCACATCCTTTTTAGAATTCATACTCGACATAGCCTCATCAACATTTAACTTCACCCATTCCATATTGGGGGGCCTGCCAACAAAGAGCTTTCCTTTGAAGTTTTTTATAAGCATGAAAGCATACCTACATTATTGAGGACCGCAGGCCCAATAGAAAGTGAAGAAAGAAATAAGTCCAATCTATTGAACTTGGCCCAATTCGTTAGTCATTACAAGTTTTTAGTGATGAATATTATGTGCAGATAACTACATTATGAAACTTATATTAAAAAAAAAAAAAACACTACATTTTGAAACCATTTTTTTTTTCTTGACTAAAGTAGAAAAAGGATGTTGCACCTGGATTTATAGGAGAGCCTCGTGAAGGAGCCGGAAATCCAATCCATGAACGAGTCAAGATAGTGATTTGAGGGTTGTGGGTCATACGAAGGTGATGATTAAAATAATATAATTGAATTGAAAAATGTAAGAATATTTAAATTTTAATCATAAAAAATAATATTTAATTCTTGAATGATACCCACATTACAAAGTGTTTTTGTATACTAAATTCTTCCATATTTGTATCTCTCTTTTCTTTCTTTTCCCTTTTTATTCTCTACCCTCCACCTAACCCACTAAATTATTGAATCCTCATTCAATATTTTTCTTTATGTGCTTCTTAAATGTTTTTCTCCCTAAAAAGCACATAAAGAAATATTGATGGCATTTTTTTATAATTATTTTATTTATTTAGATTAAATTATATGCTGCATTCTGAAATAATTTTCGCATTCAGTATCTTAAATTAAATAATTTTCAGTCATACATTTAGAAATATTTTTTCTTTAATACCAGTATCCTAGAAATTAATTAATTTGAGATACTGAGTATAAAAAATATTTCACGATGCAACATGTAATTTAATCTAAATAAATAAAATATCTTATGTGCTTTAATTTTTTTTTCTTTCTTCTCTTTTACTTTCTATTTCGATTTTTTCATTGATCATAATCAAATATTATTTTTATAATAAAAATATTCATATTTTCATATATTTTAGTTAGAGTTGAACAAGCCCAATTTGACTCAATGACTCCTAAATCATTGTTTTGTTCGGTTTTGAAGTACCTTGCATTTAGCTAGAATTTATTTTGTTTAATTGTCTCTATTTAAAGTATTATTTGGCTTTCACAAAATATCTTTCTAGCCTGACTCTAGTCGAATCCCCTGATTCTTAAACAACTGATTCAACTGTTTCATTAACTAGTCTAATTTTCAATACTCTGTATTTAACTAGGATTTGTTTGTCTTACTTGGGCTTTCACAACATATCTATTTGACCAAATTAAAACTAAGCTAATAAGTGAGAGAAATAATTATTTTTCTGTAGTTGAATATTGAAACACGGAGTTTGTGAACCAAAACAAAGAAAGAGTCTTGATACAATAAAGCAAGGTTCTTTTTTCCAATTTCCTCGTTCCCTATTTTTTTTTTTCCTTTATTTTATTTGTGCAGAATTAACCTGGAATTTGGCACAACATTTTATAAAGATTCTTATTCTAATTATAATAATGTTAGCATTGCAAGAAACAGTTTGATGAATGTCCCCTTATAATTCAATGGGCTTAACATCCTAACCTATGTTGTCCCTGGAAAGCGTTGAGGAAATAGAGTTTCACCTTAACTAACATCTTTGGCCAACTTGGCTTGAATTGATATGAGAGGTCTTGTCAAACCATAGTTTCATATAAGACATTATGATGACATTGTTTGAAGCTAGGGGGAAAAAAAGAAGGACTGGACCTTAAAAATATAGTTATGGCCGGACTAACCACTACAACTTTTGTCCTAGTGTTGGTTGCCGTCCAAGGGCGAGTGTAGAAGTCTCATCAAAACTAGGTTTCAGCCAGGACTTATATGAGGACGTTGTTTGAAGCAAAAAAAGGGGGACTGGCCCTAGTCTCGCTTGAAGACTTGTGTGTGTCTCGTTCTCCATGAACAAGTATGAGTGAACTTGGTGTGTATATGTGGTACATGGGAGCTAATGAACTCACACTTCAAGAAAGGAGATTGTTAGGATGTCCAAGTATGAGTGGACGTTAGTAATTAGAAGTTAAATTGGGACGACATTATAAGGGCTTGCTGAATGGACTCACATTTAAAGAAATGGATTGTTAGAGTGTTCCAATGTCATTTTACCTGAGTTTTTTTTTTTTTTTTTGTATGAAAAAAAAAAGTTTAGATTGGGGTAGACACAGGTACCCCACTAGGGTAAGGACATGCTTCTAGACTCAAAAAACGCTTATAAAGATACTTACAAATGTCTTATTAGTTAGACTCTCACATCGACTAATAGATATCAAACCTTCTCCCTTTTAAGTAAAGGCTGATTATTTAGTCAATTATATCACTTTTCACTGGCTCATTATACTTGAGTTGACGTGGGAGGTCCCACATTTGATAAAGTTAGGCTTAGTAACTATAAACATTCAAGTGGCACATTGTTCTTTCATGAGTAGAAAGTTTCTAGTGTTTTTTTATATACATCAAAATGCATTTAGTAAATCAAATGATATACATCATATACCTCCACAACCATACAAAATCCGCTGCAGATGATCCTGTTTCTAGTGTTATTCAAAAAGAGAGAGAAAGAGATAGTTTAATTTAATTGAAAGCAATCTTAGTAAATAGTAATAATTTTAATGAGTCAGGCAATTTTTAAGCATTGTTATAAGTAATTCATATTAAGGATGTAGTGAAAATTTCTATACAGAAACTGATCGAATTACTTAAAATTGTAAGACGTGTACTTTTATATCTATAACAAGTAAATTAAAATCTAAAGAGAACTTGGATAACTAAAAGAATTAGTGATACAAGGACTTCAACCTTTATTACAGAGTAAATAAAATTTCAATTGTACGAAGACTAAAGCAAAAGCATGTACTGTTATACTAAATCTCTCTATAACATTTCTCACAAGAATCTTCTGGACGAATACCACCATCTTTCACATAGATTGGTTAACGATTGAAAAATGCATTCCATTCATTCTTCTCCTTCTTCCCTATTCCTTGGGACAGCCCCGAAATTCTTAACCAATAAGTCAACCACAAGAGGCACCAAGTCCTTACAAGGGACACCTTTCTTATACACCTCACCCAAATGTGAGTCACTCCCAATTTTTCCTCCCAAGAAAATATCAACACCTTCACAAGCCTTACCATTCTCATCCCTAGCCATGCATCCCATGAACCCAATATCAGCGACCTGAACCTGCCCACAAGTATTTGGGCACCCTGTCCAATGCATTCTCACTGGCCTTGTCACAGCCACTTGCCTTTCAACTTCTTCAGTCACCTTCAAGGCCCTTGCTTTTGTTTCTATTATCGCTTGCCCACAGAACTGATTCCCAGTACATGCAACCAGTGTTTTCATTAGAAGTGATGGTTCAGGTGAGAAACGGTCTTTCAAAAGTGGCTCTTTGAGTAAGGCTTCAAGTTTTGAGTTGTCTACATTTGGGATTATGATGTTTTGTTCCACTGTTAGCCTGAGTTCTCCAGTGCCGTACTGGTCTGCTAAACGAGCTAGCTCGTCCATTTCATCTGCTTGCACTCTACCTACAGTTATGTGAAGCCCCACATAGCTTAGGCCCTCTTGCTTCTGGGGATGAACACCTAGGTAGTCTCTTCTTTCCCACTGTTTTTGAATCAAGTCTTTCTCCGCTGCTCTTTCCAGATTCTTTCCTGGCATTCTCTTCTCCACCTCTCCCCTGAATACTTCTATCCCCTGCAATTTTCAATCATGTAATTCTGTTAGCCTTGGTACAATACTTCAGAACACACAAGGACATTTTAGATGTTAATACACAGGTTTTCATGTTGCAGAAGGATTTAGATCCTCTCAAATTTAAAGCTTGTGAGATTCTGAAGCAAGAAGGATAAATCTTCTCCAGCAAATGCATCAGTCTAAGTTTTTTTCCCCTTTAGATAAAATGAAGCTCTACATTGTGAACTTAGTAACTTGTCGGCATTACTAGTTTGACATCAGAGAGTCATGAAACCGACACTTCAAATAAAAATTGTTGACTGTGGTGGACGCCTGTCAGGGTTTGTATTGGACATTATGTAACCATTTGAACAAAATATGGCGCAGAAGTCTTTTGAGGGAGGGGGGTCGGTGAACAAAAGTTAAAACATGAACAGAGTAAATTTAGTTGAGTAGTGACAAATTACCAGTTCATCAATCAACCACATCATTCTGCATTTTTGTCTGTTTCCTCTGGTGCCGAGGTCTCTGTAGGCCTCAAGAACAGCTTTGCACGAAGGTATTACATCATCAGCTGAGACCCATGCGTCAAGTGGAATTGCCTCTGCACATCGCTTGGCACTAAAGAAACCACCCACTAGCAAATTGAACCCAAAGCGACCATCTTTTTCAGCAGGCATGTAAGCCAGATCATTAATGTGAGGATGCTCATACAGATCATGGGAACCCACCACACAAACATTCCACTTCCTTGGCCTGTTCAAATTTCAACATTAAAAATCAGCACTAGAACTTACAAGTGAGTGAAAGATCATAAGTCGTTTATATACAGGACACTCTGAAAGTGGCACTAGGACTTACAAGTTTGAGACAGTTGGGTTGCCGAGTGAATTAGCAGTGATGAATTGGGACAACAAGTTGGTGTAAGGTCTTGTGTCAACAATCTCATCTGGGTCAAAACCTGCAAGAGGGTTACCCACAGGGTTTCTTACGTTGTCCATGCCACTTTGGAGACTTGTCAACCCAACATCTGCGAGGCCTTTGAGGATTTCTGGGACATCAGGCAGCACCACACCTCGTATCTGCCAATTCTGCCTAGTTGTCACATCAGCACACCCTTCTTTCCCATACTTCCTTATCACACTCGCCAAGTACCTTGTTTGGGCGCTCGTTGTTACTCCATTGGGAAGTTTCAGCCTCATCATGAATCTACCATCTGATTTCAAAATGCACACATTCACCTCAGAGCTACATTTTCACTTTGATTCCCATTCATGAAAAAAATTCTAGAATATAACAGAAGCTGACTCACATTTTTATATTCATGACTGGGCAGAAGAAAACAGAAGGACTAATTTCAAATCATAGATTCAGATCTTAAACGGACAGTGTGGCAAGAATTATATAATTCAACTCAGCCAATCTTGTTAAATGAGATTGAGGGATACTCATGAGGAAGCTGAGATTGGGAAACATGCATAGTATAAAGTTTGTATCAATTTCAGAATACATAGAAAAAATTGAAAACTTGTGGACCTACAGTGCTCCTCCCTACTTGAAAGCCACTAGATTTGAAGTTCATCAAGCTATTTTTTAAAACATATAGAAGCAAAATCTGTCTCGTTGTTACCGCATTTCAAAAAATCAGTCTCATATTAATCTAACATTAATCTTTGACTAAAAAAGTTACCTCGGAAACATAAGCTCGAATACGTAACAATCATCAATTATATAATAGTATTTCGTCAGAGGTTGAGAAATCAGTGAAACTTACAATGATGCTTTCTCCGGTGGAAGAGGCCAAGCCATTTGAGCCTGACATCAATATCATCTTTGGTGAGCTTAGAGCTCTCAATTTCCTCAAGAGACATCTTAGCCAACTCGTCGATCCCACCTTCCATGAAAAGCTTCATGGGTTCTCTCTCGAGCTTGACCTTCTCTTGAGGATTGATGCCTTGCCTGAACTTCTCCTTCAAAACCCAGTACCCATCTTTTTCCTCCACTCGAGGCTCTAACCTCAACGAGTCCACCTCCGGCGAAGAAGCAACCTGAGCTGGCGCCGGAGTAGCAGAGATCACCCATGTCCGCTTGGGGCGAGAAGAAAGGGAAGGGGAGAGAAAACGAACAGAGAAACAGGAAGAGGAAGAAGAAGAAGCCATTTGAGAGCAGTAAGTGTGTGTGGTGGTGAAAGAAATGGGTGTGAGAGAGAAGAGAGGCCATTCTTGTAGGTACGAGAGGTTGAAAGAGAGGGAGGACCTTAGGAAGGAGCAAGAGGTTCTTTGTGAGATGAAGGGACCTTTCGGGGAGTCCAAGGGTCGTTCTGGTTTTGTGGTTCGACCACAGACTTGCCTTCTTGTTTCACGTAACGTTATCTTGCCATTATTTTTTTCGCTTTTTAGAATCAGTTTCGCAGATTCTTCGCGTTTTTGAGATTAGTACAATTGGACGAAGCAAGCATGAAAAGATCAATTTTTTTAAAAAAATATTTTTCTTGAATAAGAGTAACTAACACTAATACTAGCATGGCGATCTCTCACTTACAATAGAACATTGATACCAGTAAGCTACAAAACTGTTGGTCTTTTTTAAATATATTCAAGAGAAGAATTATATGTGTTTAATAAAAGAATACCCAACTAATTTGACCAAGAGATTAAGAAATCTAAATAAATTATTTAATTTTAGTATATGATATATTATCTCTTTGAGATACTTATATGTAATATTACAGTTTGTAAGTCAAACCAAAATAGTTTAAAGAAAAATAAAAAAAAAATCATAATTTATTTAGCTTTCTTAATATTTTAAAATTAGTTAAATGAGTCTTATCCTAAGGATCAGAAATAATATTATATTTTATTATACTAGCATATAATATATAATTTTATATTAATTTATAATAATTAATACACAAAAGTGATAATAAAGGCATGCTTTAACTTACACAATTTTAAAATTTCAATATTTTAATCAAATAAATAAAACATTATTTACATATATGTTTATTTACTAATCCTAGTTAGAAGAAAATATTATGCCAAAAGTATCCATCTAGTCTTTTATGTAAGACCTAATTTAAAAATTAATCTTAATTCGATATGTAAGATTTGTTTCTATTATTATAATTTTTTTTCTCAAATTACTCTATTGATGCCCCTTAAAAAAGAGAGGGAATGAGGGAATTAAGAAAATTGATTAAAGTATTTTAGAAAAATATGTCATATTTATTATAAATAACTAACTTACCTAATTTTTTTAAATTTAATTAAATTAGTTAAACAAATAATATATTAAGGATGATAGTAGTATTACATTGAGATCATGTTTGAAGTACATTTTACATCGTGCCAAAACAAAATATTACATCGACGGACATGTTTGGGATGAAAGCGTGGCACATGTAGAATGGGAATGAGAGGGGGATTGACGGGGTGGTTTACTTTCTGTGAACCTAACAAAAAGAAGTAATAGTACAATTTTAACAAAACATAATGGCAAAAGAAACAACCAAATTTATTAGGCACCTATGCAATGTAAGTAATAAACTAGAGAGAGAGAGAGAGAGAGAGGAAAAACCTTTTGAAGTTAAAAAATGATGTAATTTTGGAATGTTTTTAATTTTTGACGTATTATTTATTCTTTAAAACAAGTATTCATATGATTAAAAAAAAAGCTTTTTAATCATAGAAATGAAAAATGAAAACAAGATATTCCCTATATCTAAATATAAGACAAAATTGACTTTTTTTTAGAGACTAAAAAAATTAAATAAGTTACTTAATCATATCATTTCTTATGTATATTTAGATTATATAGCAATTTATTAGTTAAACCTTTGAAGAAAAAATATAAATAAAAATATTCTAAAATAATTTAACTAGTTTTCTCACTTTCTGAAAAAGAATTAATTATATCTTATATTTCCCACCAAATAAAATAGTATAATTCAAGGCGGGGAGTGTCACATTTTAGTGATGAGCATTGAGGAGCCACATTCAAGAGACAACTTCACCAAGTAAGATGCGCCGCAAAAGTTTCATACTTTTTTAAATTTTAAATATAAGATATAGTTAGCGTTTGTTTTAGAGGTTAAATAAACTAAATAAATTATTTAATCATATCATATGTTATGTATTATTATTATTATTATTATTATTATATATATATATATATATATATATATATATCATTTTATAAGTTAGGTAAAATATTTTGAAGAAAAAACAATAAATATAAATATTTTAAAGTAATTTAATTAACTTTCTTAATATGTCCCAAAAATCAATTATATCTTATATTTAAGATAGGAGGGAGGGACTGTATTTCGTTTATTTAGTTATGAACTTCTCAGCTGTGAATATTGATAATAAATAAGAAAAATCCATTTAAGGTCCCAAAGGATAAAGAAAATGTTGAAAAGGTCTCACATAAAATTCTCATGTAAAAAATGTCTTCTTGACAACTCCTTCCATAGGTGATTAACAACTCAATTTGTGAGCTTTAATAATTCTTTAAGAGGATTTTCCATAATAAATAAACCATTGCAACTTTTAATGATCTAAGCGACCAAATACGGACGCGGAAAAAAGTTTTATTTCATTCATTCATTCATTTATTTATTCTTGACTTTTGGTGGTTAGGCCAGACGTGAACCACTTGACTTCTCCATCTTAAAATCTATAAATTATAAACAAAAACAAAAACAATAAAAAATTTGTTGTTATATTTCACCTTTTTTTAGTTACACTTGCAAAATGTGTTTGAATTAACAGTCATATAGAAGTGACCTCTTTAAATATAAATTTTGCAAACGTAAAATAGGATAAAAATTAGATTGTTTAATTTCATTAAGTTTGGAGGTAAAATGACTTAAAAGAATATGAATTTAATAAAAATAAAAAGGTTAATACAATCTTTGGTTACTCAAGTTTGCTCTCATTTAATAAAAATAATCATATGGATTTATCAAGTTATTTATGACAATTAAATTTATAATGGGGGAGTTTTTATCAATTTCCCTTAAATTGTATTATTTATTTTTTCTTTGAATACTTCACTAAGGAAAAAATCGGAAAACAAACATTATTAACCTGTAGACTTATATAATTATGACCATATTTTTTATCTAAGAGTAGACTCATAAGTCATAATAAGGTCTATAATGTTATTTTAATAAAAGGTAGGACCGGTATCTTTTATTCATTCACTACAAAAAATTTTGATTTTTGCGACGGAGAAATTCTGTCGCAAAATGGCAATTTTCCGTCGCAAAATCAAATTGTGACGAAAATTGTCCATCGCAAAAAAGGCGTCGCAATTGCGACGGAAAAATGATTTTCCGTCACAATTTGCGACGAAATTCATTTCCGTCGCAATTGTGACGGAAAGTGTTTCTGTCGCAAAACCTTTGGGTTTTGCGACGGAAATGAATTCCGTCGCAAATTGCGCAATTTGCAACGGAATTGATTTCCGAAGCAAAATAATAAAAAAATAAAATAAATAAAATACTAATTAATAAAAAAATATAAAAAAAAATAAATTTAAAAAAAACGTAAAACATATTTATAAAAAAATAAAATTATTAAAAATAAATTTAAAATAAATTTTGCATATAATAAAAATTTAAAATAAAAATCATACAGAATTTTTTACATATGTTCTAAAGTTGAGAACAACAAATACTGAAACATAATCTATAAAGAAGCAGTATGATCATCATAATCGTCACCAAGATGGTCGTCATCACCACCAGGATGGTCGTCATCACCAGGCGCCGGCAAAATACCCTTAGACTGAAGTACAAGCTGCAGCTGCCTTACCACGTCATTTGTCCGCTACTGCTCCTCTCGGTACCGCCGCTGGTCTTCTTGGTACTGCCGTTGCTCTTCTTGTTGCTACCGTATCATCTCCTCTTGTGCCTCCACCAACGCCCTCAACCTCTTAACCTCATCTAAAAAAAACAAAATAGCAGAGTGAGTTGTTTTTCTCTAATTTCATTTAAAAGGAAGATGGAATGGAAACGTAACAATGTAGAAAAGTGTTATTATATTTACCTGAATCAGCACCATCACTGCGTGGTAAGGGTTGCTGCGTAGGCTTCAGCCGGCTCGCAGAGGCACCCATCCCAAAGAGTCTCCCTTTCTTGTCAAATCCTCCTGCAGCTTGAATGAATAAACTCTCGTTATCGGACTGTGAGGATGCGCGCTCGCCCTGACTCTGGGTGTCTCTCTCCTGCGTCAGCTTCTGATAGGTTTCCTGCAAAAAAAAAAAAGATCACATATAAGAACATTGAAATGAAATAAATATGTCGTTGCCTGACACGAAAAATAAAAGTAATAAAAATCTCACCGCAAATTTCTGCGACCTGGCGTTGATCCAGCGACGCCCACTACCATCGGTAGACTCCTGTGTATGGGTCCGCTCAAAGGTAGCCCACTCAACATCTTCTGCAGGAACTTCCCCAGACGCTGCCTGCAATCACAAATTTTGACCTCCAGTTAATTAATTCAAAGTACAAGATATCAAATACTGAAATAGAAAATGACTGTGCTCACAATTTTTCGTCGATACTCGCTGTATGGGATAGAGCCCCCAGTATAAGATGGTCCATCCATATGGGCCCTATTTGATTTATTTTTCACACTCTTCTCTTGAAATTTGGGATCGGTGTTCCATTTATGATGTAATTGATCTAAAGCCTTAGGATGAATCCAATCAGTCTTGCCTAGCCCTTGTCGCAATTTATAAAACCTATCAGACAACCATCTGCTTGCCTTGTGATTGTAAGCTTTTTTCAACGTATCTCGATGCTCAGGCAACCACCTAAACTGACCTTGAAAATCAATTACGGACAATTAGTGCTCCAAATTATAATGTACCTTATCAGTTTGCATTTGCATAACAAAATTTACAAAACTTACCAAGAACTCCTCGAACCAAGTTTCCCGACGATTCTTAGGAATGTCTTTCCAACTGGCCCATGGCTGATTGAAATTGCGGAATATTTGGGCCGACACGAAATCCGTGACCTGATTATAAGGCTCAAATCTTGATATAGAGAAAAAGACGTAAATGTTAGCATACAAAATAAAAGTAAAAACCTCGTACCATTATTATTAACTTTACATGACTTACTTTAGATCGCCGCAAGGACAAATCCATAACCGTCCTATCTTAGGATCAACAGTTCCCCACACCGGTGAGGGCGAGGAGAAATTAGCTTCCCCAAACTGGCTATGAGGAGATGCGGTGTGTTGAATGATGAAATGATATTGCAACATTTTTACTACATAGTTACTTAAATAAAAAACAAAAGATGTGAATCAATTAGATTTCGTAAACTATACCTGCTCTGCCCCTTGCTGTGGATCAGGGGGATTGAAAGGCATACTTGTACATCCCATAATAGAGTCGATAGTGGTCGGTGAAGACGACAGATGAAATGGTGGAAGCTCTGGAGAAGAGCCGTACCCTCTACCGTAAGACGGGTCCGATGTCGTCGCCCTACCACCTCTGATAGGACGCGCCCGACCTCTACCACTATTCCGACCACTGCCAGAATGCCCTCCTGAACGATCCATCTATGAACACCCACAAACATTATGTCAAAATGTCAAAAAGAAAACTTAATGTCACTATCAAAGTAACAGATTATATCTACTAGAACGGACAGTTATAAATAGCGGACTAACATAAGTCAACCGGAAGATTCCGTTTCCTCCACCTCTACTTGCTCCCCTTCCTCGTCAGTCTCATAGTCATCAAATTCAGACTCACTATCAGAGTAATTATCTTCCTCCTCATCTTCTGATTCCTCATCGACAATATGGATAGGAATCAGTTCTAACTCCCCATGCGGCTCGTCAAAAAGATTGCTTGGTACTTCGTCATCGACAACAAGTACGGGCTGTACCTGTTGCACATCAGCTTGAAACGGTTCATTTATATCGTCATTTGATTCTGATTCTTTCGAGTTGGGTATGATATTGCGTGCTTTGGTTCTGATAACTCCCATCCACCCTTGACGGGATGTTGGATACAATGTATAATAAACTTGTTCCGCCTGTTGAGCAAGTATGAATGGGTCATAACCAACCGTGTACCTCCTCGACCCCTGGACCTCAACATTCCCATATTTATCAACTTTTGTCCCACAAGGAGAGTTATCAAACCACTCACATTTAAAGATAGTCACGGACTTATCCCACTTATAATCCAGCTGAATTATGTCAGTTAACATCCCAAACTAGTCGGCCTCAACTCCATCAACCAGGCCACCTCGGCAACATACGCCGTAATTGCAATTTAGTGTATTCTTGTTCACTTGTATTGTTGCAAAACGATACCCATTGATTATATATTTCGAACACCGGGTAACAACTATTGCAGCTCCGCAAGATAAACTCCACGCAACATCATGGGGAGCTGATGGATTTTCCACGAAGAAGTCTTCGAACCATTGAGGAAACTCAACAATCTTGAATTGTTCAAGTTCGGCATCCGATATTAATGGATTTCTAGATCGAACCCAATCGGAGAAAAAGCTGTAACAAAAAATTCTCATTAATATACTTTAATACTAACCGCAACGGTAAAAATACAGGAAGTCTTACCTTAAGTACGGGGTGACCAGTGACCTCTTCACAGTTGTTTATAATGTACCACTCCGCCACTCGCTTGTCTCTTCCCTCCAAAGTTGACCTCTCACGTTTTCCCACAACCCGACCTGGAAAATTAAATATAGATATCTGATCGCTTGTACTGCCTCCATCGTCGTTGCGAGCTACCCCTCTCCATCTTGATATATTTCCAGAGGGATAATAGTATGACGCAAATTTAGTGGCCTCTTCCACTAGATACGCTTCAGTGATAGATCCTTCAACGTATCTTTGATTTTTGATCTTGTGCTTGAGAGTGCGTAAAGACCTATATGGACAATCACAGGGTATTTAAAACTTTACCACCATGAGAGTCAAATAATAACAACAAGAAATATATATATATATATATATATATATATATATATATATATATATATATTACCTCTTAAACGGATACATCCACCTATATTGTTGCGGACCTCCAACCCTTGCCTCATAAGCCAAGTGAACAGGCAAATGCTCCATTGAGTTGAATAAGGTTAGAGGAAACACCATCTCTAACTTGCATAGCGTCAAAGGCACGCTCTCCTCCAGCTGTCGTAACTTGTCGACGTTCAGCTCAGAAGCACAAATTTCTCTAAAGAAAATGGAAATCTCTGTCAAAACACTCCATATATGTTTCGGTAGTGCTTTGAAGGCCCACGGTAACAATCTCTGGAAAAAAACGTGACAATCATGAGTCTTCATATCATATATCTTCACCTTATCTATTTTGACACATCTAGCCATATTTGATGCATAACCATCCGGGAGTCTCAGATTTGAAACCCATTTTAACATTTCCAAATTTTGCTCTTTGTTGAGTGTGTATGGCGCTTGAGGTTTAGAAGTCTGTCCTCTAGCATCCACCACCAAATGCAAGTCAGGCCTTCTGCAAATCGCTTCTATGTCCTGTCTTGCGTAGACTGTGTCCTTCGTCAAGCCTTTGGTGTCCATCACGATGTACAAAATATTGCAGAACACATTCCTCTCAATATGCATGACATCGAGGTTGTGTCTCAACAGGTGATCTTTCCAATATGTCAGTTCCCAAAAGATGCTCCGTTTCATCCAATGATGATCAACCCCATATCCCTCAGGTTCGTTGAATGCAACCCCCTCTTCAACACTTGCAATGTGCCTAACCCTGTCCCATATTTCTTGACCACTTAATTGACGGGATTGATTTGCCCGTTCGACAGCATTCCGTACAAAGTCTTTTCTATTTCTTCTAAGCGAATGATCAGGGGGTAGGAATCGGTGGTGCCTGTCAAACTAACAAACCTTGCGACTGTTTTGTAAGCTAAAGCCCATGTTCTGCTCAAGACACACTGGACATGCAAGCTTTCCCGACGTTTGCCAGCCACTCAACATCCCATAGGCAGGGAAATCATTTATCGTCCACATTAAGGCAGCCCGCATGATAAAATTCTGGCTCAATGATACGTCGTACGTGAGAACCCCGTCACTCCACAACATCTTCAACTCATATATTAAAGGCCTGAGGTACACATATATATTCTTTTTTGGGTTGGATGGCCCGGGGATCAACACGTTGAGAAATAAGAACTCTCTTCTCATACACATAGAAGGTGGAAGGTTGTACGGAGTCACAATCACTGGCCAACATGAATACCTCCTGCCCGTCTGGTTGAAAGGAGCAAACCCATCCGAACATAATCCAAGACGGACATTACGGGGATCCGAAGCAAAGAAAGGATTCACCTCGTCAAATTTAAGCCAGGCTTCGGCATCGGATGGATGCGTCACAAATTTTTCGTCCCTGCGATGCTCCCGGTGCCATCTCATGTGAGCGGCTGTTTGCTCTGACGAATACAATCTCTGAAGCCTGGGCACGAGGGGAAAGTACCACATCTTGCTGAATGGTTGACAATCTGTTTTCCTCTCTTTAGTCACAGGTTTGTATCTGTTATGTTCACAGAATTTGCATTTAGTCAGCTCCGCATCATCTTTGTAGTACAACATACATCCATTGGGGCAACAATGGATTTTTTCACAACTAAGCCCAAGCTCTTTAACATTTCTTTTTGCTTGGTAGAAATCCTTTGGCAAATTATTATCTTTCGGAGCAATCTTGCTCATGATCTGCAACATTTCGTTATAATTCCTCTCACTTATATGGTGATCAGTCTTCAAACTTAGTGTTGCTAAGGTAGCCGACAGCGATGAGTGCTCACTACTTTCAATGTGTTCGCAACCTTCCCATAACGGTCGTTGCGCATCTTGAAGCATCTTGTAGAACCTTTCGGCTTTCGGATTAGGATCCTCTCCCATATAACATGGTTGATTATACGTATCGGTCTCCTCTTGCGTGTGTGATGATTCAGCATGAGTAAAAGGATCAAAATATTGACCAATCGACGGTCCCACGGCATCTATCACCAACTGTTCATATTGATTAAGGTTGCCTCGATGACTACTGCTCCCGTAATATCCACTCGGTGTCTGTCGGACTTCGCTATGGTATACCCAGCATTCATAATCGTCCATAAATCCCTTTTTACATAAATGGATTTTGACCGTGTTATACTCTTGAAATTTTAAACACCTGCATATGGCACAGGGACATGCGATGTGTCTACTTGAATTAGGTGAGTGCGCCAAAGCAAATTGCATGAACTCTTCCAAACCGCCCAGGAATGCTCGAGTTATTTCTCTTTTCTGAGTTAGACGATTGGACATCCAACTCCTATCACGATGACCGTCCATACTTCTACAACTTAACCCTACGCAAATATACAAGGTGGGGAGATATCCCAGTCGACAAAACAACATGAAGCAAATATTAATAAGTGGCCAATATAACTGGCCACTCATGTCAACCAATTGCCATTAAATTAAAGCATTTGGTTATAAATAATGTAATATCGAAGTAATGCTATTTACGATCAATTCAAGCTAAATATAAAAAGTTTAACTAATTTAATGTCAATTGATTTAAATTAAACAAAGTTTAATCTAAAAGAATAAAAATTACTTTGTAGATTTAAATAATAAATGTTAAAAAATTCACAAATTATCCAAGTATAACTATAACATGTTGAGGATGTTCTCACTGATAAAAAAAAAAGAAAAAAAAAATCTAAAATATGACATTCATATTATATTTATATTTTTAGAACTCTACAATATATATATGAAATTCTGAAATAAAATAAAAAATTATAATTAATAGAATATATATTCTATATAAATACATATTCTATATCAACTAGCTAATTCTACTAATTTTTAACATACAAATTTGTTTACTTTTTAAGGGCACTCATTCCTGCTTCTACTTTACATCAATTATTAATTTCATTGTCTTAATCTTAAACATCTTTTATCAACACTATACTCTTCACATTTCAACATCTTCTTATTTATAGATTTATGTATCATAATCAACCAATAGCATATCATAATTTTGTTACACAATTTTTTCATTACAAAAATTTAACCATAAAAAAACAATATAATAAAAGATTAAAATAATTCATCAATCTCATTAATAAACATTAATAAAACCCAATAACTGAAAAAATCATGGAATTTTATCCAAACAATAACCATAATCTAAATAAATAAGCAAATTATTAATCAATATTATTAACTTTTTGCTTATATTTATTACTATAAAATTAAATATAGAGTTAGATCTTTCTCTTATATTTTCTACTTTCAAATCTCAAATAGTAAACCTCCTAATTAATTTTCTTATATCTAAATATCAGTTTTCATCAATTCATGTCTACTATAATTATTTCTAGGAGACAGATCAATTCTAGAAATTACAAGAGAAACTTAAGATTTTATAAATATAAAATAAGAGTATTACAATTAAATTTATACAAATGATAACCTCTTATTTTCCATATAATGAATTTCAAGAACACAATGAAAAGAGGAAAAAGATGAAGCTTACCGGAAAAAGTCAAAGAAAGGAGAAGAAAAAGGCCGATGAGGAGGAGGAGCAGAGCCGTTGGGGGAAGTCCACGATGGGGGAGCTTGTGGAGGGTAGGGTTGCAGGAATTGGGGGCTTAGGGGGGGATCGGGTAGGGCTGGGTCGCCTGGGGGTCAAGATTGGGGCTGGTTCGCGCGGGGGAGGGGGGCTCGGGATGGGGCTAGGCGCCGGGGAGGGGATGGCACCGTGGGTGTGAGCCGTTCGCCGGAAGGGAGGATGGGGGTCGGGGCTTGTGGGGGAGGGGGGCGGACTGAAACTGGGGAGCTCAAATGGGGAGGGGGAAGGGAAGTTGGCGGCCAAAATGTCCGCCAACTTGCGACGGAAAGATGTTTCCGTCGCTGGCCCCGGCGGGGGCCAGTGACGGAATGTTATTTCCGTCGCTGGCCCCGGAAACAGTTTTCCGTCGCTATTTTTTTAAAAAAATGTTTTTTATTTTATTTGTTTTTTATTTTTTTTCGACGGAAATTTTTTTCCGTCGCAAATTTCCGGTTTTTTGCCACGGTTTTATATTTATGTCGCAAAGATTCAAAAATTTGCGATGGAAATTATTCCGTTGCAAAATGTCAATTTTCTAGTAGTGATTAAGTATTTAATTTCTTCCTTCTCTGAGAGGAAGTTGGAGGCACAAGGAAAGGTTAGAAGCTAAAGAGAAGAAGAGGAGCAGAAATGGAAATTTGTTAGTTCTCAACTTAAGTTTTAATGATAAAAACACTTATTAGTTGTTGGTTTAACAAGAACTAGAGTTCTGGTTCTTAAAATTAGAGTTCTGGACATTAAAACTCAGGTTTTAGAAAAGTTGAGCAGTAAGAACTCGAGTTCCTGGTCATAGAACTCGAGTTCGCGGCCTCTGATAAGAAAGTTCTCAATCTGTCGAATTGAGAACTCAAGTTCTTGGAAGTAGAACTCGAGTTCGCGTCTTCTGATAAGAGAGTTCTCACCCAGGCAAGTTGAGAACTCGAGTTCTTGGGAGTAGAACTCGAGTTCGTGGCCTTTGCATCATACAAAATTTTTCAAACCATGAGAACTAGAGTTCTTAAGTGGTGAACTAGAGTTCTTGTTTGAGAACTAGAGTTCTTTGGCCAAGAACTAGAGTTCTTCGTTCAAGAACTAGGGTTCTTGGCATAAGAACTCAAGTTCCCGAATTATGTCTCGCTGAAATTCTTCAAACAAAAGAAGAGAATTTAAAACTAGAGTTCTTCATTCAAGAACTAGAGTTCTTGGAATGAGAACTCGAGTTCACAAAATTGTGTTTTGTCCAGAGTATAAGAACTAGAGTTCTTGAACAAGAACTAGAGTTCTTCATTTTATAAATCAGCGAAGTTTCTTTAAAAACACAAGAACTAGAGTTCTCATTCAAGAACTAGAGTTCTTGAGAAAGAACTAGAGTTCTTCACGAGGAAAAACAATCGGACCTTTTTGGAAAGCATAAGAACTAGAGTTCTTGTATGTACAACTAGAGTTCTAAACTAGAGTTCATCTTCAAGAACTCAAGTTCCTTTGAAACTTGGTCTCAGCCATTACACAGAACTAGAGTTCTTGTGATAAGAACTAGAGTTCTTATACGGAAAAAACTGCGAATCATTTCTGGAACTCTCCAAATGCTTTGAACTTAAGCTGATACTTACCAGATTGATAAATAATCATTTATAAAACACTTTCAACATGTTTGCTAGTGATTTCAGGATTCAAAACGAAGCAATGAATGAAAAGCAACATAAAGTGAATGCTTACGTCATCACATTTATTGCACAACAGAAAGAGCAGAAAAACAAAGCAACATATGGAATTAACGCTGCAGCAGAACAAAGACATTCTTCAAGACTTTCTTATTCCAGCTTTCAAGTACAAACAACGGCACAGTACATTAAATGTAAGAAGCTGAAGATTCAATGGTCCATTCTGATTAACAAGGAACTTGAGCCTAACGGAAATTTAAACAAGTGACAACGGTCACCTTCCAGTTTCTCCCAACGGCATTAATGGCGAAGGATATAAAAGCCCAAGCATTCAATATCGCCAACAACCGAAACTCATTCATCTTAAAACATTGGTGAATAAACCTCTAATTTTCTAATTGAATAGAGGATGAAAGCAAATGCTTTAGGCATATTTCGAGCTGTATATCAATATTGGACTCGCATCTGATATCAATATAATATACCAAACATTATGAACATAACACTAAATATCCTGCCAAATCTTGAATTAAGAAATTTTGTCACACCTTTAATACTAATTTAAGTTTTGGCATGATGATTAGTGATTTGTTGCTAAGGTTTGGTATCAAAGTCATCATCAAAAGTCTTCCAATGTATGGTCATCAAGTGATTCAGGTTTGGTAGACAATTTCATCATTTCAGATCCTTAAATTTTGTCTTTTAACTTATAATTAGATTAGCCAAACCCTTATATACGTTTATCTATTTCTTAATCTCAATAATGACTTCAATTGGCATACTCATCATTGACAAAATAATATTTAAACTTGTAAAAAAAATTCGATATCTATAAGCCACATTCTATTTACATAAATAGTGTCTAGATATCTATAAGCCACATTCTATTTACATAAATAGTGTCAGATCAAAGAGTAGAGATTCAGCTTCTTCACTGAAATCCTTAACCAATTTATCCATGCACACAACTGTAAAAATAAAAAAGTTAAAGAAAATAATTTCACAAATAAAAACAAACATAATAGTGAACTTACTTTATCATCATAGGTACACTAAGGTAACTCAATATCTCACTCAAAAAACTGTCATTTCAGATTTAGAATGAGATTCAGTAATGCAACGATGCACTATTTCAGAACTAGCAAGCTACTTAATTGAATTCAATTACAGCAAGATCAGTTAGGCCACTACACTCAAGAATAATTTGAATTAGAAAAATATTCATATTTCTAACTCATTCAAATTCACACAATGACTATATGAAAAGACTTTTTTCTACTTAGAATGATATAGACCAAAACAATGAGTTTCTTTGTAAAAAATTTAAATATGTCACTTATCTTTTTAAGATTGATGCAAATATTTGACTTTGTTGATCAATATAACCATTGCTCAACCAAGCCAAACATTTGCACAATTTTAAATTTGTAACAAAGAAATTCATTGATCTAATTTATATCATTCTGAGTAGAACAAATGTCATTCTTGAGTCATTGTGTGAATTTGAATGAGTTAGAAATATGAGAATTTTGTTGTTTCAAATCATTCTTGAGTACACTAGCCTAACTGTTCTTGTTATAATTGAATTTCATTGAGTAGCTTGTTGGTTTTGAACTAGTGTATCATTGCATTACTGAATCTCATTTTGAATCTGAAATCACTTTTTTTAGTAAGATGTTGAGTTGACCATATATTCATGATTACCAAGGAAGTTAACTATTATGTTTGTTTAACAGTTTATTTGTATATTTATTTTCTTTGACTTATTTATTTTTACAGTTCTGTGTATGAGAAATTGATTTGTGATTTCAATGAAGAAACTGCATCTCTATTATTTAATTTTACACCATTTAGGTAAAAGGAATATTGTTTATAGGTACTGAATGTGATATAGGATCACAAAACATAATGTGTTTTTTTTTAACAATAACCATGAAGGTGTCAGAAGCGTTGAAGAATGCTTCACCTCTTTGGTGAAGAGGAGAATGTCTAATCTTGCTTTTGCAACTGCAAATCCTCAGGTGTTTGATTCTCTTAGAGCTGGATGGTAGTGATGGAGATAAACAGCATGTTAAAATAACCAAAAGTGGTCAAGGATTCAATCATCTAAAAAGCAAGATGAAACGAAAGAAGAATCCATGAGAAGCTCAAGAAGGAAGACGAATGAGAAGCTTAAGAAGGAAGACGATCTCAAACTAGGACTGGAATTACAAAAGCTACCATGGTTTATCTTTCTAGTCAACCTTCTATTGTGGGTAGACCATAAGATCAAGTGCTGACGGATGTTGGTTACTTTGGCACTAGTGCGAGTGCTGCTTTCCAAAAAGGCTCACATAATATGTACATTTAATGGTTGAGATTGTTTTTTTCCCCATTCAATAAAATGATATATTTATCATAGAAGAGGCGGATTCAAAACTATGAGCAGAGCTACTAGATTCGATCGTTTGGACCTTTTTGTTGGATTGCGCAAGGTAGCAAATTGACGGTTTTGTCTATTTTTATGTCATAAAAAAATGGTTTGCCAATATCCAATCGAAAATTTATGAGGTTAAAGAAAATCTGGCTTACTAAAGAAACCATCCACAACCCAACTGTTAATAACATATTTCAACATTATGCATGATTAATTAGCAATATGAAGTATGTTGTAATTAGATATCCGGAGAATTAGGCAATTTATATATATTGAAATGTACAGTATGATCATGTTTTATAAAGCTTAGAATATAATCATACATATCCTCTTGCTATGTGTTAGTACATAGAGGGTATTTTAGATATTTTGTATATAGTGTTGTTAGGAACTTGTATATAAATAGGTAAGTCATTTGTTTAGATGGTTGATCACTCTTGTATAGATATTCTGTTATAAATAATCTTTTTCAATTAATAGAACTTTTGTTGATTTTGTGGTTCGCCTATGGCTTAAGTGAGATATGCCTCTCGCATTCATCATGGTATCAGAGGCATAAAGACAGCTCCACCTCTTTCAGGCTAATTATTTCCATACATTCGTCCGGATTTTAGGCAACAAACCAAGATCCAAGGCCTCAAAACCAAGATCCGGGCCCAATTCCTCAAGAAACCCGACCCAAGCTCATCATACTCTTAAGCACGGTAAACTCATCCTAATTTCGTCAATTCTTCCAGAAAAAGAATTCATTCTCGATCATCTTCCGCTATCGAATTTGCTCGGAATCACCATGGTCCTTGCCGCCATCGCCAGATTCTGTGTTTCAGTGGCCATAGCTGGTCGGGAGTTGCTTGGATCGTGTTGGATCTAATTCTTGAAGTTCTAATCAGGTTCTTGATTTCTTTCCTTTCTGTTCCTAATTATCCATTCCATTTCGACGAATTGCACATCCATGGCTGGTGAAAGCATGGTAGTGAAAGCGTAGTTTTTACCTAAAAACGGAAGGAGAATGAAAAATCGTAAAACGTAAAATCGTAATACAAAACGTAGATTTTACCTGCAAATATATATAAAAAAATTCAAGAAAAGTAATGCACCTGTCATCATCCATACATATACTGATCACTTCTCATTTTTAATTGATTTGAGATATGTTTTGAGATATTTTTGGAAGTCATCAATGCTAAATTAAATAGATTTTATTGAGATTTTAAGATATATCAATTTGGATTTTGGATGTATTATTTGGGGGATTTCAATTTAAAATATAAATTTCAATAAAATAATAGTATTAATAATAAATAATAATGATTTAAGAAAAATATTTAAATGGAGTAAGATAAGGAAAAGATTCTTCAGATCTTATTATTATTGTTATTGTTATTATTAGTATTATTATCTATTATTTTAATGTTTGTTATCTTTTTTTCCTATTCCTATGCTGCATACGCCACCGTTTGGGGAAATTTATTGGGAATCAATTGAAAACCTAAAAGCTACAGCAAAAAGAAACAGCCGCGCAAGAGTGTGAGACGCACGGTTGGGAAGAGAGGCGAGAGAGAGATGCACAATCAAGATTCAAGAGGGAGTGCCGCATGCGAGAGGCCTTCGACCCTCTTCTTCCTCTCCCTCGCCGGCGGCATCATTCACTACCAAGGCCGCCGGCGAGCCTCGTCTAAACAGCGCCGGAAATGGAAGAGCATCGCACAGAGGGGAGTGCGATTCTGAAAAGAAAGAAAAGAAATTAGGTGCACCGCTGGAGACAAATAGGAGCAGTTGTTCTTAATTCAGTATGTTTTTTCGCTTTTTTAAAAAACGCTTCGCTTTTACGTTTTTGTTTAAAATCGACGTTTTTAACGTTTTCACATTATCTGTGTTTTATACTGAAACGAAACACGGGATGCTCTAAATAAAATGCAAAAACGTGTTTTTTACGTGGTAACATGCGTTTTTGACTACCTTAGGTGAAAGGATCACTCCCGCCAAGGTTAATCTCGAATCGTTGCCATTCACCAATCCGCTCTTCCTTCATCCTTCGAACATTCAGGGATCATCCATCGTGCATCACTTGCTTTCCGGCGTCGATAATTACACGGTGTGGAGCCGTTCTATGAAGATCGCTCTCCACGGCAAGCATAAGCTTGGTTTCATCGATGGCACATGTCTGAAGGAAAGCTATGATCCAGAGCTACAAGAGCAATGGGAGCGGTGTAATGCTGTTGTCCTCTCTTGGATTATCAATTCCATCTCGAAGGAATTGGCCAATGGAGTGATCTTCTTCCAAAATGCCTCTCACGCCTGGAATGACCTGCGAGATCAGTTTGACAAAAGGACAGGTTCCAGAGTTTTTGCTCTATATCAGGAGATATCTTCTCATCATCAAGGCTCCCTCTCTGTAACTACATATTTTTCCAAGCTCAAAGAGCTTTGGGAAGAGCAATCCGCTCTTGTTGCTATTCCTATGTGTACTTGCGCATCCTCTAAGGCTCACGCAATGAGGTCTGCAGAAGCTTTTTCAGTTTCTAATGGTGTTAAATGAGTCTTATGCCCAGGCACGTAGCCAAATCTTATTGATGATGCCCCTGCCTTCAGTTAATGAAGCCTATGGAATGATTCTTCAAGATGAGATTCAGAGGTTTATCGCTGTTAATGATCGTGTCCCTGGTTCTGAAGGTATCGCCATGGCTACAAAGGGCAAGGGACGCGGTAGAGGCAGGGGTCGTGGAGAGAACATGCCTGAATGCACTTACTGCCATTAGAAGGGTCACATGAGATTGTTGTTATCAGCTCAATGGATATCCCTCTTCTTTCGAAGGGACTCGTGAAACCAAGGATCTCCAGGGAGGACTTGAAGATTCTCTTAATACAGCTAAAGGTGCTAGCCGTAATGTAACCACAGTTGCACCAAACTTTACGCAAGCACAATATCAGCAACTCCTTGATTTGCTCAAGGAAGACACAGAACCCACTGTACATGTTTTCACCAGTACAGGTTTGGCTTTTGCTCATTCTCATTCTAATCTTGTTCACTAAAGCGTAATAATTGTCATTAGTTTTTTTAGTGCCGAATGAAATATTATAATCTTAGAAGGAGGAAATATTATAATCTTAGTAGGAGGAAATCATCTCAATTTACATAGGAAAAGTAAAACAGGTGAAATTAGTTTTACATGTTGCTTCTTATTTTTGGTCAATTTTAGAAAATATATCTCATGAGTCGACATACGGCTAGGTTTTCTTTATTTCTACATGCTAGGACAATTGTTGTCACCAGACGTTCTTTTATTTTCCTTATTATGCCCTCATATTGCGGCGAGAATGGATGCTAGGCTTGTAAGACGTATTGTACGATTGTGAATGAGCATGAAGGAGGGTTGTGCATGAATTTGGAAGCATAACCTAAACTAGCCTTTTTAAGTAAAGCTTAGCCCTAGACTTTAAATGAGTGTTGCAGGCCCACGCCTATTTAAGTAAAGCTTAACCTAAACTAGCCTATTTCCACCCCTAGCTATTCCTACCCCTACTTGGAAATTGTCCTTTGTTGTACGACAAGTGTGTGGGAGGTGATATTTTTATAAATCTTGGCCATGTGAAATGAAATTATTTTACTGGGAAAAAATAAACGAAAATAAACGAAATTATTTTCATAAACATAAAAAAGAAGAGAAATTATTTTTAATATTGCCCCTTTTTAGATAAATTAACATGCAATGACCTAACATGGCATGGGTGCGTGATGACGGTCCCCACACTCCAGAAATTGACGACAACAATTAGAATCCTAAGCTTAAGGAGGCATTGACCTCAATTTTAGAAAGTCTCAATCTGATCATAAAGCACAAATAGTAATTTCTACTCCACAAAAGAGTTCAATATCAAAAAAAAAGTACCAAAGTTCTGTTTCTTGACAGTTTCAGCATTCCCTTATTCCTCTGTACTTTCTGCGCCTCTTCCTCCCCTTCCCTTCTTGTGTAGCAGGATGGGGATGTGCCTCCTGTTCAGTGTCAGCACCCCTTCCACCTTACCCTTCTTCCCTTTCTTGTTCTTGCCCCTTCTCTTCCTTTTCCTCTTCTTGCCCTGATCAACAGCAGGAGGCTCCCCAAGACAATCAAACGAGCCAGGGTTCCTCTTCCTCTTCCTCTTCTTGCCCTGCTCAACTGAGGGAGGCACCACAATTTTAACCCTAGACCCAAGAAAATCATAAGACCGAGGTCTGTGGTCGCAATAACCAGGTTCGGCATTCCCCTCGTCACAAGAGTTAGAATTTTGGAACCTCTTGGTTGAGAAGGCTAAGGATAAGAAGAGAAAGAGGGGTGATGAAACATACAAGGGGAGGGGGAGGCGGAGGCGGAGGCACAACTTGTGGTTGTCCTTAAGAAAAGGAAGGAGGAAATGGGTGATGAAATAGACCCAAGGGTGTAGGAGTCACAACAAAAAAGTTGGAGGCTAAAGGGAGGAAGAGGACCAGAAATGGAAATTGATAGACCACAAAATCATAGAATACTAATGGACCTACGTTTGACACCGATCTGATACTAAACATTCTGAATAAAGTGCTAATTATCCTGCCAAATCTTAGATTACGAAATTTTTTCACATATTTACTATTAGTTTAAGCTTTCGGCACAATGGTTAGTGATTCATTGCTAAGATTTGGTATCAAAGCTAACACAGATTTGGTATCAGACATGGGTCTATCGATCTCCTAGGATGAAAATAATAAAGAATCCATATATAAAAATATTTACTAAATCATGTTGTTACTTGATTCTTGTTTCCCTTGCCTTTAATTTTTAGTGTTGTAAAGTTGAGGGTTTTCTTTCACCTATATGGCTTTCAAGGTGGCCTATCCAATTATCACTGAATACCGAATACGTTATCAAATTCCACCTTTTCTGACACTATTGGCTATTCCTATTATGGGATAATCGACTCACTAGCCTTGAAATGTTGGTCCATAAACCTTTAATAATTGAATAGAGGATGACAGCAAATGCTTTAGGCATATTTCAAGCCGTATATCAATATTAGACTCACGTCTGATACTAATATGATACCAAACATTATGAATAGAATGCTAACTATCCTACCAAATCTTGGATTAAGAAATTTTGTCACACCTTTAGTACTAGTTTAAGCTTTTGACATGATTATTAGTGATTCCTTACTAAGGTTTGGTATCAGAGTCATCATCAAAAGTTTTCCATTGCAGGCTCATCAAGGGATCTGTTACTTAGGTTTGGCAAACAATTTCATCATAATTTCAAGTCCTTAAATTTTATCTTTTAACTTATAATTAGGTTAGCCAAGCCCTTATTTACGTCTATCTATCTCTTAATTTCACTAATGACTTCAACTATCATACTTATCATTAGCAAAATAATATTTGAACATAAAAAAAAAATTATTTTATTAACTTTATGTTTTATTTTGATTCTCTGCCTGAAAAGTTAACAACTCACAATAACCTAATTCTTGTAAACCTCTAAGGCCAACCAGAGTTTCTAAAGGGATCATCCCAAGTTAGCTCTTAAAGAGTCTGGGACATTTAAGAGTCATACCTTACCTCTTTAATGTCCAAAATGATGGAAGTTAGTTGTGAAGGACGAAAAAAATAAAGCAAATGAATACATGTTTAGCTAAGTCATTTATTTGGGAATATTCTAGTTAAGACAGTTTTTATTGTGAAAGGTTTAAAAATGAGTATTTTAAGAAAATGAATACATGTTTAGCTAATGTTGGACTAATGTAACTATTTTTCTTAATTTTTATAAACTAGTTATATATCCCTTACATGATTCTTACTCGCTTGCTTTTGATCTAACTTCGTGTATGTGCCTCATTTGTTTCAAAGCTAGCTTAAAGCTCTAGAATTTGTTCAATATAGTTAAACATTAGCTAAACATGTAATCATTTTCTTAAAATACTCATTTTTAACCTTTCACAATTAAAACCTTCTTTACTTCAATACTCTCAAATAAGTGATTGAGCTTTATCAACAATAATTAAAGAGGGGAGGGAATGAGAGAATTAAGAAAAATTATTAGGGTGTTTTAGAAAATTCCACTAAGATCCTATTTATAAGTCCATTTTTGGAAAAAAAAAAAATGGTTCTTATTATAAGTCTAATTTCAGAGTAATAATTGAGATTGTTCCAATTTTGTCCCTAGTAAAGATAGAGGGAGAAGTAATAGTTGATAAATATTCATTCATAAATGGAGACAAAATTAAAAATTTAGCTTATAATTAATAAGTCAATTAACTCTCCTTAGTATGTAACAGTTAGATATTTAGACTTACAAATAAAACTAGAGTGATTCATATTATATAAACTAACTTAACTAATTTTTTGATTTAATTAAATTAAATAAATATACCAGCTTATATTAAAGATCCAATAGAGTATACATTAAGTGAAAACGGAGAGAGGCCAAGGCCTGCAACCTGTTTACATGAACATAGTCCTCCCTTTCGATTTGTTTCTGTATACAATAGATTTCTTCAATATATAGTCTTAGAGGAAACCCTCCAGATTTTGTTAAATGGCTATACGCAGACATGACTGCTTCTGGAAATACACCAGAAACTTGTGCCTTTTATCTCCTAATTCGATTTGGTCGTTTAGATGTTTGATAAAAGGGTTAATGTGCATTTTTGCCTTGAAGGTTTTTGCAAAGGAGCATTTGGCACATGCGATATTATGCCGCATCACCAAAATCGAAGAAACAAAAAACAAAAAAATGAGCTCTAAATCTAATCATCTAATTAATACCCCAACACACCCACATGCAATCAAAAAATCTCAAAGATCGACAACTTCCCCTGCGGTTGATAATCACAGACATGGACACGAGGAAGAACAAAAATATGAGAATCCTAAAGAACGGCAGTGAAGCTGAGGATGATACAATGGCAGTCGGAGGAGATCGAACAAGGTTGGGGGTTAAGTTCCCAAATTTGTTTCACATTGAAGTGTCAACGTTTCCTCTCATATTTGCAACCAGAAGAGCCGAGCCTGTCCATCTTCGTCATTGATGCTTCCTCAAAAGATATCAGAGAAAGGGCAGGAAAGTTGACTGATCATCCCACTGAAATCGGAGGCCTGCGTACCAACAACATAGAGAAGATGGAAGAAGTATTAAGTTTGAAAACTATCATAAATGGTAATTTTTTTTAATACCAATTTTAAGTGTTTTCCACCATAATTTTCTCTCCATCTAAACTAGGATAAATATATTTTATTTGAGAATGGAAAGGATAGAGAGCGTAGCAAGAGGAAGATTTTTTCATCACATAAAAATAGACAAAACCGTCAATTTACGGCCTTGCGCAATCGAACAAAAAGGTCCAAACGGTCGAATCTGGTAGCTCTGCTCATAGTTTTGAATCCGCCTCTTCTATGATAAATATATCATTTTGTTGAACAGGGGAAAAAAAAAATCTCAACCATTGAATGTACATATTATGTGAGCCTTTTTGGAAAGCAGCATCAGCACCAGCGCCAAAGTAACCAACATCCGTCAGCACTTGATCTTATGGTCTACCCACAATAAAAGGTTGACTAGAAAGATAAACCATGGTAGCTTTTGTAATTCCAGTCCTAGTTTGAGATCGTCTTCCTTCTTTCCTTCTTGAGCTTCTCATGGATTCTTCTTCTGTTTCATCTTGCTTTTCAGATGATTGAATCCTTGACCACTTTTGGTCATTTTAACATGCTGTTTATCTCCATCACTACCATCCAGCACTTCTTCCTGCAAGAGCTTCTTTAGCCTTGGATCTTCCAAACATCCGTTTAATATCATCTCCTTGTAAAATTCCCGAGCCTTAACTAGCCACCCACAGGTCACAAGACCTTCTACCATTCTACCGTAATGGATACAATTGGGTGGTACTTTAAAAGTCTTCATTTCCTGCCAAATTTTCAATGCATTTACAGGTTGCTCCAGCTTGAAGAATTTTTCAAGAATTATAAGAAAGGAGTCCCCATTAGGTCCTAAACCAGCACTTTTCATCCTACCCAGGAATTCGTGTGTTCCCTGGTAATCTGTTCCCTCAAGAAATGCATGGAAGGTTTCGATGGTTGGTCTAAGATTCTCCTCTACCATGGTATTTATTAACATTCTTGCATGTGCTAGTTTTCTTGCTTTACAAAGAGGGAGTATCATTGAGTTAAAGGTGGCAGAATCTGGCTGCAAGCCACCTTCTTTCATCTCATCCATCATCTTCAGGGCTTCCTTCAAGCAATTTTCGTGAGTCAAAACATAAACTAGAGAATTGTAAACCTCCTTCCCAGGGATCCAACCCCTTTTCTTCATCCCATCATAAAGTCTAAGCGAGTCAAAGAGATTTCCTGTCCTTGAAAAGCAAGAAATCATGTGGCTATATGAGGTAGCATCTGGTGTTATACAATAGTTTGACATTTCTCTCCAAACTCTTTTCGCTTCAAGTAGATCTACTGATATGTTACACCACCCATTCAGAATAATGTTAAAACTCTTAGTCTCAAGAGGGAAGAGCTTCTTATTCCGAAGCATAAACTCCTCAGCCTCCTCAATGTGCCCATGCTTACAAAGTGCACGCAAAAAAGCATGGAGTGCTTCATGATCAGGGGTCATTCTGAACTTTTCCATGAAGTTGAATGTTTGGATAGCCTTGGCTGAGTCATTTCCGAATGCATATCTAATTGAAGCAAAGTGCCACAAGAAGAACAAAAGCAAACAAAAGTTATTGACGAAATTGAGATGCCACTAACAAGAGTTCATATATTTACCAACACAATATCACTAGGAACATATAAAAATAGAGAGACAGATAAGGTTGATTAATCGGATGCAAGCAAATGCACAACAAAAGTCTAATATTCAAATGACAGGGAAGATCACAACAAAAGAGTCCTACATTACTAGTTAATTCAAATGATTCCAATAGCAAAGACAAGGAATGATTTCTTAACCCTAAATATGATTTGATAATTGGTATAATGACCATAATGAAAGTAAACAAGCAAAATAATATTCAGTCTAAGGAGGTCAAACTAAAATCAATCTGATGCTTCCTATCATGGGGTACTTCTTAACATAATAATAGTTTCATTCCACATTTTATATAAGCTTACATGAGATATATTATTAAAAAGAACAACTGGGACTAAAAGTTTTTCGTAGAACCAAAATATTTGGAAGTTGTGGTCATATTCTCACTGAATGCAGCCCAGAAAATTTCTAACAAGGCTGGTAATTTCGCCAAATTTCATTTATAAAATAGAAAATGTAATGTTTGATATAGGTGAAAGAGAAAATTTACAATTGAATCTCCATTTTAACCATGTTAATGGCATCAACAAAAACTTGTACAAGCCAGAAAAAGTTTCAAAAGTAAAGGCCATTTCACCTATCAATCATAATAAGCATTGCCTGCCGTGTACACAGAGAAGAGCGATGCATGTCTTGAATCAAACCCCATGCAGTGGGAAACTTTTGATGATGGCCCAAAACCCATATCATCAATTGATAAACATTTCCATCATTGCAATCCCACTTCTTGCCCCACTTAAATGCAAAAAAAGCAGCTTTACACTCCTCCCTCAGTTCCCAAATCGTCGAACCAATTAAATCTCTAGTAGCTTCGATACCTGATTCATCGAGAAAGGCCATGGCCTCTGCTTCTGATGAATTACAAGCAACCTTTCTAAGCATTTCAAGGAACTGTTGTAGGACTGGGTTAAGTGGGTTCCCATGGAAATGGAACTCATCGGCAATGAAGTCGATGGGGTCCTTGATAGCTTGAGAAAGATAGGAGAATGAACGTTTAAGGGATTGAGATGGTAGCGAAACTGTTTGATGAAAAGCCTGAGAGAGATGGTGAGGTTTAGCAGTGAGATTTGATGGGTAAGGTGTGCGAGGAAGAAGTTGAATGTGCCTTAGAGAAAATCTTCTTGTAAAAGAAGACCATACAGCCATATGCTCCGTTGAAACCTTTGCTTATAAAGTCTTTGGTCTCCCGTTCGGTCGATGCCCAAGAAAACACACTGCAGATAAAGGAATGGAAACAGGATTACCATGACAAGTGTGTCTGGTTGCTTGCTTGGACTTGAAACCCATTCGAACGGGGAAGAAGACTCAGCCAATTGAAGGAATGACCAATCCATCTCGTCGACAACAAAGGAATCAGAGGCATACCAGGAAAGGCTTTGGCAAATCCCTGAAGTTGCCTTGCCAATGAAGATGAAACCAAGCGAATCAAAGCAAGTGGGATATCAATTACCATGAGAAAAGCAGATTGTATTAGCAAAGCCAACCAGAATTTTAGGTTTTCAGTTAGTTTTAGCAGCTCCAGCCCCTAGGGGTGCACGTTGGATGAGGTATCAGCAGAACAGGTCGCCGGCGAGCAGAAAATTAAATGCACTCAGGAAATATCTTCCTAAACTAGCGAAGAATTTGATGTTCTCAGTCTCAGGCGCGAAAGGAGGCCTACTCGGAGGTAACAAGAACGGAGAACCATAATGAGGGCATCCCTTGAACAAGGCAACGGTCACAATTAGTCCCCAGTTAACGGTTGAGATGGATCCCTTCTTAATGAATGGACGCCGTTGAGATGATCACGCAAGACACGTTTTTTCCCGCCTACAGATGATCCCCGAGACCGAACTCTGAACTTTTAATAAGCGAGGAAGTACATATTTCAGCTTATAAATTAAGTTGAAAAGGGTTTACATTACATGCACGTGTCCATCCCTCTTCTATAAGAGGAATGAGTATATTTTTTTTTATTTTTTTTAAATTTTTTATATATTATATTTATTTATATTTAAATTATATGCTGTTTTTTGAAATTTTTTTTCCACCTAATATCTTAAATTAATTAGTTTTCAGTTCTGCAATATTTATCTGTAACACCAGTATTATAAAAACTAATTAATTTGAGATACTGGTTAGAAAAAAATTCTAAAAAACAGTATATAATTTAAATATAAATAAATACAATATATAAAAAATTAAAAAAAAATAAAAAAGATGGGCACATAACATACACATAAAAGATAAGAGATGTGCATGTAATGGGTACTCGTTGAAAAGTTATCCGTCTTCAAAGGAAAAGGAGAAGAAACTCTCGTCGGCTCTGGAGACGAGCTAGGGTTCCGATCTGGAGAGAATGCTCCGTCACCCACTGTGACGAAGAAAATGAGTGTCCCCTCGAGTCGCATCTTACAAGGAGGGGAAAGAGAGGAAATATCTGAGGAGGCTAGGGAGGAATCAGGAAGAAGGAAGAGAAGAATAAGATTTGCGATAGATGATTTTCTGGTGAAGAATCGATGAAAGTTCGTGAGGAAAATTCGATGAGATCTAAAGGAAAAGAGATAGGGCCGATGTCATAAAGGGAGTCGCTTTTGCAAAATGTGAATTCAAGAAAATACTGGTGGGAATGGGCAAGGAACGATGAAGAGGCTGAAACTGAGGGATATGGTGCAGATATGAACTTTACAAAAGTACTGAGTCCTAGCGATGGAATTAGTGTGGATTATTCAAATCCTTTGTGTCCGAAGTTTGTAATTGCGGAAAGGGAACAGGAAAGGCTGATGAAACTGTTTCAAAGAACATTGGTAGTGAAGCTTATGGGGAGGCAACCGCGTATGTGTTCATGGTAAAGAAGCTAAGATAGATCTGGTAAAGGAAAGTGATGAATTACGCTCAGGTGACGCGTTTCTAATCTCTGATCTTGTAGAAATAATAAGAATCTTGTTATTTCAATAGGAACAACCTTATCTCTAATAATTAGAAAAGCAAAATCTGTAACTTAACTAATTAATAAAGCCCAGGAGTTTACTTAGATGATTACTCTCTGAAAATTGTCGTGTTTAATTGATAAGGCACTATGCCTATTTATAATGGTTTACAGAGCAAGTCTCTAAAAAAGATAAATAATAAATCTAGAATATATCTAAATCTAAGATTTAGATAACTACCTAATCCTATCAAATCTATCAATATCTTTTAAGGATAATAAAAGATACGGATAAAAGATAATAATAATAATAAAAGATAAAAACAGACTCGATTAATTCCTAATTGGTCTTGATGTGCTTAGTCTTTCTAGAATAAATTAATCCATAGTGATTTGGATCACTATCAGAAAGGTAGTATCGACTTATTTGATCTGGAAAATGATTTCTATTTGGTGAATTTTCAACACAATGATGACTATATGGAAGCTCTGATTGGTGGCCCGTGCTGCCTTTAGGAAGTCCTAGCTTGCTTAGTGTTGATGACATTTTGGGATCAATAAGTTTTTTCTGTTCCAATAAATAGAAACACTTAGCATGCTTCTGTTTTACCCTTGTATTGTATAGTTTTGATGAGCATGATCTATGCATGAGATATAGACAAGTAAAATATTTCCTGAAGTAAAAACGATAGTCCAGGGTAATTGTCTGTATCAAAGGACAAGAGTTAGACAGAACAATCCTACATTGCAAAAGCTTGTAGCTTTTAGTGAATAAAAGGATGCATCTTGAACTCTCCCCCACTCATTTCTTCCTAATATTTCTCACTTAATCTAAATAAAGACCACTTTTATTCTCAAATCAAAGTGATATATAATTTGACAAAATGATAACATATGTAGGTTATGGAAACAACAAATCAAGTTGCAAGGGCTTCAGTTTCCACCTCCCTTTGACAAGCCTTACAAAGAAATGGCTCTACACTGTGAAGCCCTCCTAATGGGAAAGCAGTAGATGATGTCCACTTTCATGTTTCCTCCGCTAGTGCAAGGAAATCCATTCATTATTTCTGCTGAAAATTACAACCAAGACAAGGGGGAGGTGCCTTCTCAATCCACTATTCAACTAAGTCTTCCTATGGTACTCTTGCTTTCTTTAGCTTTAAAATTTAGAATGAAGCGTTTTTACTTTTTATTTGCATATATGATTGTGCCCATTGACATTTATGAAATGCAAATATGGGTTAAGTTAGGGTTTCTCCGCTTGCTTTGGCTCCCTTGTTATATGTAGGTTATTATATGGTATCCGACCTTCCTTTTGACTGTTTAACTCACATAATCACGTGCCATACTTTTAGTCCTCATATGAAGAAAAATATAAGTGAATGTTAATCATGGTTGGAAATATGTTTCACTTGTACAATTTCATAGTGTTATCTAATGCGGTAACCAGGATGAAGGTCGCATGTAATTTGAAATTTTCAGCTTAATCCTTGAAAGCCTTGGAACATTGGGAAACTATTCAAGAATCAGTAAAACAAAAATATGAAGAATGACATTCTTCATCCTAATAAACTTCTCTTGATTCTTTACTATAATTTTGTGGCAAAGTACCACAATATGATTGATTGATAACCAAAGATCTTAGGCCCAAAAAGGGAATATTTTAATTACCAACTCCATCTAAGTATGATCACATGATAACTTAACACTCGCCTATTTATTTAATTTCATAAAAAAACTTAGCAACAAGGTTATCTCTTTTCGTGCCATTTGAAACTGCAGACAGGAAATCCATTCATGGAACCAAACTTTGCCACGACACCAACAACTCCAATGCTTTGTGCAACAGCATACCAATACCAGACCTTTCAACTGCCAGCATCAAGCCCATATGATAACTTCTTGAAGGTTGTTGGTTGTTGATTTTTGATCATAAAGACGGTTCTTCTTTCTGAGATCGTTTGGCTTTACCATCATAGGAGCAAAATCCTCATTAACTAGCTTTTGATGCGAATAATTGCGTACTAGCTTCTAGTTCATGAGTTCAAATTGACACTAGGGCATTACATATAGAGTTGGTTTGGTTGGTGTTTTTGTGGCAACCTTGATCAATCTGATTGCATATTGAATCATAATTCTCCTTCAATGATTTGCTTCCAGCAAGTAGGAGGTTAATCTTTTATTGACTTCCTTCCTCATTATGCAGTGCTGGTTATATTTGCATAGCTTACCCCCCACCCCAAGAATGTTGGGTGTACATGTCTTCTTTGTGTCTCTCCCTATGAAAGTGAGAATTTTGTAAAGATCTCTTTTTAGAATGAAATTATTGTTAGAACACTTTGAGATGCACTCATCATGATTAGATTAGAACAATAATATGATGTTGAGCTTAATCATCCCATGAATGAGTTTTCATCATATACGAAATTAACTATGGGGGTTAGTTCAAGGGGAACAAAAAAAAGCATACGTGAGTGACAACAACGGGAATTAAGGCCTTCTTAAATATATTTTGATATAATTGGTTGAATTCAATTCGATAATAATGAAAATATAATTTTAATGAGTTTGTCTTAAATATTCAAAGAAAAATTATTTTTTAAAATTGCCACGATATTAGTTAAAATAATTAGATATCATATTAAGATTAACATAATTTAAAAATATTTTCGTTAAATTGATATTCAGCACCGTCCATAAATTCCTCATCCATTAAAATTTTTTTTTGGGGGGAGTTGATGAAAGGCTTACCCATGCACCGTACCAGTTTGAACCCAAGATGCTTGCTCGATGTGGAGCTGATAATGAAAATGTATTATACAGGATTATGTTTGTTCTTGGTGACTGTTATGTTGTAGGTATGTTGGATTCTATTTATTTGGGTTAATAAAATCACATTTTTTGGTGAAAAAACATGTAAAAAGATTTATGTATTTGTTTTTCATTTTGTAGGCAACAAGGTTGTTAATTAGCTATCAACCACCAGGTTTATATGATATCTATGGCGTTGATTTATTCACCCACTTCAAAACTATTCCCTTATCTTATTTATAAGTCATTACTAACATGTTTAATAAGAATTAAAAAAGCCACTAAACTCATTAATCATCTGAAATTAAACAAGATTATAATTTTGCTCCTATTAAAAAAGGGGCTAGATGGGGAAGTTTAAAGGAAAGTGAATGACTTGGTTATAATTAAGGCTAAAAAAAAACCATTCTCTCCTTTGAATATTACCATAGATCAAGCAGAAACTAAGTTAATTACAAGTGAAATTTCTTGTAGGGAGGGGGGGGGGGATTATGGAAGGAAACTAGTACATATTTTGACCCAAGTAATTTTCAAATCGAAATAGTGCCTTGAATGTAATGTTTCATAAGATACTGCTCAAGGGACACTACAAAAAAAGGTCAATTTGTAACAGTTAAAATGAGGGAATTGTAGCGGTTAAACCAGCTACAAATGACCTTAGTCGCGGTTCATGAAACTGCTACAAAATACACTGTCACAAAAAAAATTTGTAGCGGTTAAAAATAACCGATACTACATACTCAATAACCGCTACTAAAACTGTAGCAGTTGAACAAAACTGCCACTATATGTGTCAGACATGACGTCAACGTCCTGCAATAGTAGCGGTTGGGAAAACCGCTATAAGATGAACAATGGTGGCGGTTTTATTCAACGCTACTAATCTTGTACAAATAAGCTATGTAGTAGCGGTTTAGTCACCGTGACAAATGGTTCCTCCGGAATTCATTTCATATTTATAGCGGTTAGAAAACCGCTACAACATATTCCAGCCATTTTTTCAAAGATGAATATTTTCGTGAGAACTTTTCATTTCTGTTATTTGTAGCGATTAAAAGACCGCTACAACATATTCTCGCCATTTTTTCGAAGATGAATATTTTTGGGAGAACTTTTCATTTATGTTATTTGTAGCGGTTTAAACCTACTACAAAATATTCGGTAATTTTTCAATAAATTTTTTTATCATTTCTTTAGCGGTTCATATAACCGCTACAAAATCATTAAAAAAAAATTGGAATAAATTTTGAGTCAGTTAATTTGTTATTTTTTAAAATATTTATCAAAATAGTATTTATAATTAATCATTCAAAAGTTATTAAATATTTTATCATCAATTATACAAATTGTACCTAAAAAAATGATATTAAAAAGTGAATTTGTTTATATATATTTATTGTATATAAATAGTTTATTATATGTTCATTTAAATATTATCCAATATTAAAATTAATATGTCTAAAAATATATTAAATATTATGTGTGAAAGTAGATAAAATAATTTATGTGAAAGTAGAAGAAACAATGTGAGTGAAGGTGAAAAAAGATTAGAAAAAGAAAAATCATACAATTTTTAATAAAAAAGAAACATAATCAGAAATGAAGAAGAAACAAATAAATATTGCGATAATCATTATATTTGATCCGGGTTAACAACACTTACCTTCTTGAAATAATTAATCTCGCTGGGAAAATGTAGAAATTTGAGAGAAAACAAGGAGAAATGTGTTAGAAAATGAGAGTGGGGCATATTAAATAAGGTGTGTGGGGTGTTTATATTGGTATTTGAGTAACTGTTTTGTAGCAGTTTACGTGTCGCTTTTGTGTAGCAGTTCCATATTTGTAGCGGTTGTTTATATGTAGCGGTTGGCGTGGCGTTTCTTGTAGCGATTTTTTTCTATTTTGTAGTGGTTAGTAACCACTACAAAAAAAGTTAAATTTTTTGTTTCGAAAAAAAGCTACAGATAAGTTTTTTAAAAAAATATATATAAAATCTTACATATGAAATCGTAAGCATAACTTTAATTTTTCCTCTCAATCTTCGTCACAATCCCTACAAAAAAAAAAAATTCGATAAAATGTTAGTTGTGAGTTGATGAATATGTTTGAACACAAATAAAGCGTATATTAAAAGAAGTACCAAACTATAGGTAAATTGTCATCGTCGTCGGGGAAGAAGTTCTTGAAGCTGGCTGGCTACAACGGCTCACTCTTGTAGGCGACGTTATCAGCATCACTCATGTCGCAAAGGTCTCGGGGCTTTAAGTGAACCACCATATGCCACTCCCTGTGTCTCTCATCAGCGACATAATAAACCTAATGGGCCTTTGAGGCAAGAATATATGGCTCATCATCCTCAGACTGTCCAATGTGAATAGGCCGGGAGAAATTCACTAATTGATGCCTAAGTCGTCATTGGTGAGCCCCCGGGACGTTATGGTATTCACCCACAAACACTTGAACAGTGTCACCGTGAAAAGGCCTTGGTAATTTATCTTGACCACATCAATCAACTTTCCATAATACGGGACGTCACCGAACTGCATGTTTCCGTCACTGTTGCTCGCATAACTCCTCATTCCAAAACGTGTCATATACGCCCAAGTTTTGGGTCAGCAATCCCTGATCTCGTGAAATGGTGCAAAACTTGAAACCGTTGACATTGTATGCCGTAAATCTTTGGGCGTGGTCAAGCAAGCCGAGTGCGAAAGCTCTGATTTCTGGGGAGTGCGGGTTATGGTCATTCAT
This sequence comes from Acacia confusa, assembly GCA_037074495.1. Taxonomy (NCBI): domain Eukaryota; kingdom Viridiplantae; phylum Streptophyta; class Magnoliopsida; order Fabales; family Fabaceae; genus Acacia; species Acacia confusa. The sequence goes on along the minus strand of CM073502.1, from coordinate 34,681,909 downwards.
AATTCTCCTCCTAAACCAACCCGGGAATTCTCTGTGGACTTTTCTATCATATGTCTGTGTACGGATCCTCAGCTGACACTTGACATAACTCCTGAATTCCCTGCAATTAAACATGTGAAGAAAACAATGAAATGTGAGTACAAAATGTAAGGAAATATAAATGATAACATATATATGTGCGCAATCCTTACTGAAGGTGCGATTCAACTTTAGTGCAATTTATCAAGACATATCTATGTGCTTGAAGCTTATCAAGTGCTATCAGTTTGAAGTTCTCAGTTCTGCCAACTGGTCTCCCAACACGAGGGATTAACAACTTTGTTGCTGATGACGCTGGCTCTAGCTTTGGACAAACGTCCACATGAGGCGGTCAGTTGAATAACGTCTCAATGTCATCAAAGTACCTGGAACAAAAATACAAGACCTCATCCCCAATATAACCTTCTGCAATTGAACCTTCACGCCACGCCTTATTCCTCACATAGGATTTTAGTTTCCCAAGAAACCTATAAAGTAATGAATGAAAAATGTTGAGACATTAATGCTAAAATGTGTGACTAGATAGTAATCGTAAAGTGATTAATTTTAAATGAATATCTCTCAATAGGATTAATTTTAAATGTTGATCCATGACTTATCCTTATCTAGTCAACAAGCTAGGATAGACTACAAAACTAGGATAAAATGTTTAATTCTCTTCAATTAACGTGAGATCCACTAAATGTAGTCTCAAATAATTTGTAGCGGTTATAAACCGCTACATCAACCGTTAACACTAGAAAAATACATTTAGTAGTGGTTTATAACCGCTACATAAACCGCTACAACGCCATTACAATTTGAAATGTACAATTCCCGCCATAAATTAGTAGTGGTTGCCTAACCGCTATTCCAACCGTGACAAAATTTTTATTTATGTAGCGGTTATATAACCGCTACAAAGTAATTGCCACTTGTAGCAGTTCGTTTTCCAGTACCTGCTACAAAATTGTAGCGGTTTCCTCTAGAAACCACTACAAAATGTATTTACTGTTTTTTTAAATCAATATTTAAATATTTTTTTTCAAAAAATTATTTTCAAAATTGATAGCTTTAGTGATAACAACAATAAATTATTTATTTTTTAAATAAATCAATTTTTATTTATTACATATTATTTTATTATTTTTCTTACAATACCTATTTTATGTAACTATAAATGTATATTTATGTAACTAATTTAACGAAATATAAAATATTTATAAACTACCATAAATGAAGGTTAAGTATTTAAATTGTAATCAAACAAACCAAATATCATAAACATCCAATAAACATTTTAAATAACTATCTGTCTCTAAAAATAAAAATTAGCATTCAGGAGCCTGATGATCAGGTCTTGTCTCAGTAGTAGTGTGGGCAGGAGTAGAGGTAACAACACCCTCATCATCATCATCATCAGTAGCAGTAGCACCAGTAGGCAGTGGGGGATCCTCGTGGATGAACGGCTCGGGAGGAATGAGGGGCTCCTCGTCGATGAATGAAGGGGGAGGCTGGGGAGGTGAAAAGTGCCTATTAGGAAGCAACTTTGTAAGGGCACCGGCACAAGTATCCCAACTATACTTATTCGAAGCATACCAATTGTCGATCTGGGCCTGGATGCGCCTCTCCCTGGCAGCCTGTGCAGCCAAAATCCTCTCCCTCTCTGCCACCTGTGCAGCCGCCAGGGCAACCGCCTTCTCAGCAACCAGGGCGGCAACCCTCTCCTCAATCATGGCCTCCAACCCCTCCGGTGGTGGCATACGTCTTGCACTGAAGGTTCCAGCCTCAGAGGCGGAGGACTTGCCATAAACAGTGTTGGGCCTTGCGCTTAGGCCCATACCCCTAACGCGCCTAAGATGCTCAACTCTGTTCACACCAGCTTTTAATGGGGCCGTAGGGTTCACAAACCCCTGTGACTCGGGGATCTAGGAAGCTCGCAGCTCTGCCGTAGTCTGCTCAATCCAGGCCTGACGGGAAGATTTCAACAAATATTAATGAAACAATTTAATTGAATTTGAACATATTAAATTAACAATATCAATAATTTTTTTCAACTTACTATGATCTCCTCAACCGCCTCAGATGTCGGCCTCCCATCACGATGTCTATGGGTGCGTGTAAAGAGCTCCCCATAGTTTGTTTCACGGTTCTCCTCTTGCGCCTTCGCTTGCTGCAAGAATTAAAAGAAAAAAAAAGTTAGTTATTTTAAAAAATGGAGCAATGAATGTTTTATTAAACTTATTTTAAATTTCAACATACCATCTCACTGTAGGTCACAACAAACGTCTTGGATCCTGCGTGTGATGGACCATTTGGGCTGCCTAGCTTCTGGTGTTCCTTTGAGACAAAACCTGTGCCTCTGTACTCCTCCTATACTGCACAAAAGTTGTCCAGTCATTGGGATCTACGTCATTTGGGACATTCTCGATCGCCTATTGTATAGGAATCGTCCCATCTCCATTCCTCTTGAGGTACAAACGATTCCTCCAGTTCTTCCATGCATCCCCAATCTTCAGCAATGAATACCTCTTCACCTGACCTCCCACGGTAAACTAATCATGTATCATAATAAATTACTAATTAATAAAATAAATAGTAACATGTAAAATTAAATAAAGCAACTTAACTTACCTGGACAATGTCAGTAAATGCTTTATCCTTGTTATTGGACGAAACTCGCTTCCAATCCTTGAAGAATATTGGAAACCATACCCAATTCCCACCTAAATCAGACAGGAATCGGTTGAACAGGTGACCCCCCTTCTCGATTGGCTAGTTTGTCTTTGTGTTCCAAGGGACCACTACTTTAGGGCCCCTCATCAAAGTGACCGCTCTGACATCTAGCGACCTCCTGCTGATGTTCCCATTTGTATCTGCACAGTAAAACAAATGTTATTTTTGCTTTTAAACATAATTTAATTAAATATAAGAAAATAAAATTTAAATTTTCACAAAAAACTAATTACATTTACCTTCCACGGAGAAGACGACGATCGGGGGTCCCCTCGATCCCGCTCGTTCTCCCGGTCGAGAAACTGTTGGGCCTCGCTCACGGAGAAGTTTATCTCAACCTCCTCATCTTCGTCGAGGTCGCTAATCGACAAAGTTGCGCCATGTTCTCCGCCTACTGTCCTCTCTAGGGACTCCATCTCAGGGATCGTTTCATCAGCAAATATGTCTTCATAATCACTCCCCGTCTGAGGGGGCGGAGGCATACCACTCCCCGTCTGAGGGGGCAGAGGCAAATTCCGAGGCCCAAGGCCTCTCGCATGGCCTCGTCTACTGCCGCTTCCTTTTAGGACAACCTTACCCTTCCCTTTATCCATATTTCACCGTACAGAGAAGATAACAAAAGTGAAAAGAAATGAACAGTAGCGTAAGGGAAACTGATGTTAATAGTGTGTCATTTTGTAGTGTTTAAAATGAGAAACCGCTACAAAATGGTAGCGGTTTCGGTGAGTAATGCTACCATAATGAACAAATGGTAGCGGTTAAGCTTAACCGCTGCTCAAACCGCTACTAATAGTCTGGCGTTTGACATTCTGTTGCGATTAAAGCCGTAACCGCTACAAACTGGTAGCGGTTACTCAAAGAAATCGCTTCCATAATGAACAAATGGTAGCGGTTAAAATGAACCGCTGCTCAAATTGCTACTAATAGTCTGGCATTTGACATTTTGTCGCGGTTAAAGCAATAACCGCTACTAGATCTGTAGCGGTTTGAGCGAATAACCACTACTACATTTATTTTTTTGAAAAAAAAGAATCTAAACTAATTGATTTATTAGTTTTCATCTAATGAACTAATAAACCAATTAGTTTGGTAAAAAAAATTTATCTTCAATAAGTGTACTGAAAATAGTCCAACAAGCCCATGAATATTGGGATTTAATGTAGACACCGATCTCTCTGAAAAGCCTGACCGAGTCATTTTGATCCGAGGTATTTTACAGAAAGAAAGGTGGCTACAATCAAAACCCAATCTTCGGCCGCTTGTTAGACGATCCTCGGAAAAATAGAAGTAGCGTTCACATTAGAGAAAAAACCAAATCGAGTAGTAACTGAAGAACTACCTCTGGTTTCATGGATGAGATAGGCAAATATCTGCCGCACTCTTTAGAACAAGAGAAGATATTAGTGCTCCAGATATTTGCTCGTCCTTCATTAGTAAACCGACGTTGTTCATTCACTTACCAGCCAAATCCGATGATTTCTCTAGATTTTATATATGTTTCTGTGATTTGTACAGTCTGTTTATATATGTTAAATATTAGTAGCGGTTTTACCGATTAACCGCTACTAAATTGTAAGAATTGTCGCAGTTAGTGTGTCGCTAAGCCTGAATCGCAATAATGTTGTGTCGTTTTCCTTTCTTGTAGTGGTTATTGTATCTTGACCGTGACAAATAAACCGCAACAAACATTCCCGCTCGTTGGCGCGAAACCTTGGCGCCAAATTAGTGGCGGTTTGGTCTAGTAATCGCGACAAATTAACCGCTACAAATATTCCTGCCATTGGGCGCCAATCTGGCGACAATTTGGTAGCGGTTTTTTGTGGATGAACCGCTACAAAATGCCACCTCAAATTTGGCGTCAGTTTTCCGCAACGAATTAGTAGCGGTGTCAATCTGGCGACAATATGATTATGTAGATATTAGTTAAAGTTTAAAAAATGATGACTTTGGTGGTTGTAATTTCTGTAGGAAAAATATGAAAATTACTTTTAAAATAGAATGCGGGAGAGATTGAATGAAAAATGTAGAAATTTTAATCAAGGATAATTTAATATTTTTAAATTTATATTTTAGTTGTTAGTCCATGTAAATAATTACAACTTTTATGGTCTTTTCCAATATATACCATATGCTCTAGGATCCTTTGTTTTAATTTGGGATGACCTTTTTCACTTGTTTTCATGCCGGGATCCTGAGCTCTACTCAAATGTTTGATTGATTTTAGGTTTTGTCATAATTGTTTTATATTTTCTCCTAAACATTTTAAACTTAAGTATAATTCAATTTACAATGTATATGATTTAGTTACAAATAAAAACAGAAATATGATTTCTTAATTGAAAAATAAGAACATCCACTATGTAAAAGTTGTCATTTGTATCTACAGGTGGTTGTTGGTAATTTCTTGTAAAGAGCAAATGTGAGTTACCTTTCTTTCATTCTGTTAATTCAATGAAATTACACTAACAGGGTGTTTGGTTTGAGGGAATGGTCGAGGGGAGAGAAATTTCTTACTTTGTTTTGACCAAATTACCTATAGAAATTTTTCAATATTCTATAACTACACTTTCAACAAAAAAAAAAAAAAAACCTTTTTCATTTCATTAATGAAAATTTGGTAAAAGTCCCTCCACCCCTCTTATCCCCTCCCCTCAATACAAACACACCCTAAAAGGACAAGTTTCCAAACGGGCATAAATGAGGTAACATCTTTAAGTTCACAACATATTATTTTGTCTGCGTTGTAATTTTATACATGTATGTTGTGAGTATGCCATACATTTAGCATCTTTAGATTCACAGCATATTATTCTGTCTGTTCTGAGTATGCTTGACTAGTCATAGTTGCTTGGAGGGATCAGGGTGCATACATTTTACACTATCTAACTATTCTGTTAGGAAGGGAAAACACTCAATGATGGGATCGAGCTGCTTTGTAGATGATTAAAGTGACTCTGTTATTCTATAGTTTCATATATTTGTGGCACATAAAAATTAATTAATACGACACAATAGTCCTAAAGGAACATGTTTAACCAAAAAACTGATTCTACTTTTTGACAAATCATGTCACATGCCAATATCTTTCCAGAGGAACATAGGACACAGAAGGGGGGATGGGGAAGGGGGGAGAGAGAGAGAGAGAGAGAGAGAGGTACAAAGGGAAAAAAGAGAAGTAGAGAGAAAAAAAAAGAAAGGGCAGAAGAATAAAGGAGAAATATATAATAAAAACTCTGAATATTCAAATCATCAAGTATTACAAATGAGAATAACTTAGATCAATGTATAGGAAGCCTAATAACTTAGAGTAAAGGAGATCATAATAAAGGAAATAACTTATCGTCAAAGAAAGCAAACAAAATAGTGACAGAATATATTACTAAAAAACGTATACATCTTTCCAAAATTTCCATCCATAAGTCAAATTTTTTGGGCCTCACATCATAACAAAAGTAAGTATAAAAAGACTTTTATAGCTACTGCTATAGGAGGCTAGGAAATAATTTACTTTAGTTATTTAAACTTTTTATTGCTTTGGAGGCTCAAGCTTGCTTGAAACCGCATCAATCTGGAAAAATGTTTTTGAAGGAAGCACAAGAAATTGATTTTTCATTTTCTCAAGGAACTGTATGCATATTAAATCTATATATAAATTTATGAGAAGCATACTATTATGACAGGCCATTGTTTGCAAGTAGCTTGCTTGATATCATACAAATTCTTCTTGATCAAACACGGCAAAATGAAGTGCAAACTTTAGGGTGCCAAACTCTCTTTGACTTTGTGAACACTCAGGTGGGGTTTATTTTTGTAGGATTATATTTTGGATTTCGAATTTTGTTCAGTTTTTTGTGTTTATGATGTTATATGATATTGCAAGTTCTTTTCTGTGCAAATGCTTAGTTTCTGGCATTTTTTATTGTGCAGAGAGATGGTACCTACATGTTAAATCTAGATGGGTTAATTTCCAAGCTTTTCCTTCTAGCTCAAGAAACGGGTGATGAAGAAAAAGTACGACATTTGCGTGCTTCTGGCATACAGGCTCTTTCATCAATGGTAATTCAAATGCTTTCATTGTCGTATCTGTTAAACTGTTTTATGCTCTTTCAATGTTGAGCAATCTTCTGACATGCTTGACAACATGGAGTTATTAAGAAACTACATGGATAATATTTAAGTAGAAGATAATTAGAGCCTTTGCACATGGTTGTAGCCGGAACTTCTCTCTAATTCATTGATCAAATGTTTTTGTTGTTCTCAGTATCATCAAATCATATGGAGTAGCATAGTATGTACAATGTCAGTTAGAATCATGTCAGATACACCAAAGCTTGAAATAAAACCAAGCTACATTAATATCATTATCCATGCATAAAGAAGTCTTTAGGAACTTGTTTTTGAAAAGACACTAATGTTATATCTCTTTAAGATATAGTTTGACCTTAGATGAAGACCAGTATGGTTAGCTTGTTAAAAAACTTCATTTTTTATAAGGAAAATGTCTGACTCGAAAAAAATAAGCATGGGGTGGTAATAAATAAAAAGGGCAAGTATAAGCATAAAATATAAATTAAATGAGTTAATTAAATGTAGTGGGGAATCGTGCAGATTCATGACTAGTGTATGACTTCATAGAAACTCTCATCGAAGTAAAAAAGAGAACCCATTTGAACAATTCAGATTATTTCATCCACACTATGTTTAGAAGTTGTTGAGATGGATATATGGTCATATAAAAAAAAATAAGATTCATATTGAAATTATATGATGAAGAGTTAGAGTGGCACCATTGCAGAAAAAATGGTAAAAAGTCATTTGAAATGGTTTGGACATGCATAATAAAGGCCATTGGATATGCCAATGAGAAGAGTAAATCAAATTGTTTGGAGCCCGGTTAAAAGGATAGAGGAAGAATGAAGAAAGCACTTAATAAGGTTATTGAGTGAAAGCCCTTAGTTAACAATTTATCCTGAGATTTGATTTTTGACAGAGCGCAATGACATTGTTTGATCCATATAGACGACCTCTCACCTGATGGAATTAAGACACTATTTTTGTTGTCGTTGTATGTTTTGAAGTCCTTTAATGTTTTGATCATGGTTTATTCATGTTGTTCCAAAATGCTTCCTTTCCATTATATCTTTAATAAAAGACACTTGTCTACTCATCAAGTCATGAATTGCCAAGTGAATGAAATGAAGGACTTAGCAGAGTAAACTGGTTTATCAGTAATTATGTGTTGACACAAGTTTGGTTCATGAGTGAATTTTCACATATTTCAGCTGAATTTTACAATATAAGTATCATCTGTTGCACATTTAAGTTATCTATTCTTATTTGTTTAGAATTTGCTTGACTAGGAAGTATAAATTGTCTATGTATTTCTCAAATGCATCTGAGATTTTCCCCCAAATTGAAACTATATCTTTCATAAGTATGTAATGCAAGAAGAATTCTGTTTTTTTCCTGATCAGGAGAATTATGTGATTTTTTTTTTTCCCAAATATCACACTCCTTTCATGTTCAACACGATGTTCGGTTTCTGCCATAGTGCGGTTTACAGTAAAAGAATCATATTTTCAAGTGAACATTCATGTTCTATGCTTCCGTACCCAGCATCTTTTTCCAACTTCCTTCTTTTTAACTCAGGTTGTTACAGTACTGTTGGAAAATTATGGCGACGTTGAGAAAGATTTTGAAAATATGCAATTGACAAGGATTACTTCCTGGAGAATGGTGGTGAATGAGAAAGGACAAGTTAATGTGCCTGTGTAATTATCACTCTCGTGATGGTGGATTATCTTCTGATTTACTAATTAATCCACTTTAGCTGTTTATCTACAGGGAAGATGCTGTGAACCGTGGGTTTTTGTAATGCTAATCTCTTGTCTCCGCAACATTGGCTTGCTCTCCCAGTGCTGCTGGAAATGCGGTTAATAATGGAAAACTTGGGTATTTGTTTTCTTTAGTACTCTAATGTTTGATAGATTCTATACCAGTCTTGCCTTTTGATTTTGATTTTATATTTTGAAATTCAATGTAATTTGCAGGGCAGAATACGCACTTTCTATTGTCCATTTTAGTCAAGCACCTTGATCACAAGAATGTCTTAAAAAGACCCTAATATGCAGCTCGACATTGTTGATGTTATCACCCGGCTTGCTAAACAGACAAAGGTTCAGCAATCTATAGCTACAATTGGCGTACTTAGTGATTTGATGAGACATCTATGGAAAAGCATACATTTCTCTGTTGACGATTAACCTTGGGGCTGAAGTTATCCAATGGAACCAAAAGTACCGACAGGAAGTTAGATGAATGGTTGGCGCAGTTATCACTCAAGGTCACAATATGTTGTACACTTTTCAAAGACTTCAATTAATTGCATGAGAAATCAAAGAGGCATAAGTGTGTGGCTCTATTTATATATATTGTTGAGTTTTGGATGTCTATTTTCTCTAACCTTTTTTGGGTGGTTCTGGGCTGTACTGCTATACAGATTGGAGATGCAGGTCCTGTTCTTGATATGATAGCTATATTGTTGGAAAATATGTCTGACATCACCGTCATGGCCAGAACCTTGATTTCTGCAGTTTACTGAACTGCTCAAATAGCTGCTTCAACACCAAATTTGCAATACCAGAACAAGGCAAGAATACATTAATCTTTTTAGTTTCTCCTAATTTTGGCTAAACTAATAATTAACTCTTCCTTCTTTCTTTCTTTTCTTCAACTCATTTTTTTCCCTTTCTATTCATTTTCAAACTTGACACTCGGACCTCTCCATGCATTTCCCGGGGCATTATTTCATCAATTACTCCTACCAATGGTCCATCCAGATGACGCAACCAGGGTTGGGGCACACCGCATATTTTCTGTTGTTCTTGTGCCATCATCAGTTTGTCCTCAACCTTCTTCTCAAGTCCCCTCCTCAGCAAAGGCAGCTAACGTTCCAAGGACACTATCCGGAAATGTATCTGTGTTTTCTTCTTCAGCTGCATTATTTCAGAAAATGGATAGGAAGAAACCAGTCTTTCCAGAAGATAGCCATAACAGAACAGCGGTTGATGAGGCTGCAAAGACCAATGATAACCCATTATGAACAGGTTGAAGTCGCCTATAAGTCGGACTCAAAGTAAAAGAAGGCCTAGTAGTGAATCTATAGATAAGGACAAGATCAGTAGTCCTTCCATGATGAACAGATTGAAGTCAACTTATGGTCTAGTTTCTTGTGTAAAGAACCCCCAATTAACTGCATCTAGCGAAGAAAATGCTACCAATAGCTCTGATAAGCAAATGGTGATAACTTTTCATTCTACTGTAATAGCAATAATCATTATCACCTGATATTAACAGTGCTCTTATTACTACAATGTCACAGGCATTTCCCCTTAGGCTGAGTAGTCACTAGATTATCCTTTTGCTATCATCAATATGGGCATAGTCCCTCTCTCCTCTGAATGTGCCTGAAAATTTTCAAGCAATGGCCCATACTTACAGCCGTATCTTACTAGTTGCTCCACGCAAGGTAAAAATTTAATATAATGTAAAAATGTATTTTATCCAATACATTTGGCCTCCGCAAATATTTTTTTAGTTCATGAGTGTACATTTGAACAGATATATTTGATAACATTGATAATACTATCCAAAATAAGGCCTAGAAAGATGACATTATAATTATTTTATTGTAATATACTTTTGTTATTAAAATATATGTACTTGAACTTATTGAGTGTTCACCCTTCATTATAATTTATGTAGCTACAATTCTAACAGCACTTAGCCTTGCTTTTCTAAATGACAGGTTTGTAAAATAACTGTCTCTTTTATTACATCATCAGTATTCACTTGATTTCATGAATATTTTTTTGATATTTTTTTTATTTTCTTGTTCATATTCTTTTATTTTTTAATGCATTTAAAACTTTCCCTAAAAAAAATTTCGTGGGCGCTGCCCCAGAATCCCCTCACCAACCCTTTTATAAATTTTCTGAATCCACCATTGCATTCCCCCAAAAAAAAAAAATTTATTACAAGCTCCGTACCTCTCACATTGCATCTTCATATGAATGGTGTTAAAATAACATCATCTCAAGCAATAGACTCTGTTTGATAATAAAATCATCGCAGTATTCTGAAGAGAGGTTTCTTAAATTTATTATAATTTATATTTTCATTTTCCTTCGGTAAATGATTGAGGATCTCAATGTTTTTGAACATTTGCATTACTTGCTTAGTTGAAAATATCTTTCCCTTGTAGACTAACAAAGAATAATACTACAGGGGACTTAACTTGGCTGAGCACCTTGTGTGCATATTTACAGTTATAACTTAGGATAGGTACAAAAGGAAATACACTCGTTATAAGTTAAAACCCGCTAATCCTTCTTAGATAAGATTTAACTTTGCTCTCCAGCTCGAGACTACTCAAGAAGCAAGGTATAAGCAAAATCTAATTTAAAGTATAATTAAAGCTTATTTAAACTTGAAATCATAAAAATCATGATGGATCACCTCAACTTACTTCCTGAAACAAAATGTTGTGACTCATAAGGTCACCTAAGTGCGACTGCAATTGATAAATCTTTGGTCTTAATATATTTTTTCTTAGGGATGAATCCTTTTTAAATTTTGTCATTTTATTAAGATTTTTTCAACTTTGCCTCGGCCTGATCGATCTCTTGCAAATTTTGTAGAGCCCAGAACTCCTCTAATGAGGCTCTGATTCAAAGTTTCCAGTTGGCAACACCTTGAGAAGCATTTCTCTTGCAGAAAAGGGTGGAGCCTTCAAGTCTTATGTCATTTATCAAATACGATACTCAGTAAGTAATGCATATGGAGTGACCTTCTGCTTAATAGTGCTCTGAAATTTCCTAGCTGAACATTTAAGCTATATTCCAAACTAAATCTTTAAGCGAAAGGAAATCTTTCAGAAAAATTAAGTTGTATGCATTTTTAAATCTTATATGAAGGTAAAGTCAGATAGGTTAGGAATGAGAGTTAATCTTATCCAAAAATTCTCTTTCAATGTTGGCTCTACCACAAGAAGAACTTATTTTCTCCATAAAGATGGCTATCTATTGTCATTTCCTTCAATTTTTCAACTTTGTAATCGTATTACTCAATATCAATATTAATCATCAATATCATATACATATAATAACCTATCCCTCAACCCATCTCAGAAAATGGCTTATCTTGGGTTCTCTCATATTTTACTGTTTATAGGCTGGTTCCAATTAAAACACATTTATTTATTCTATATTGGGCTCCGCTCAAGTCACTACTCCCTCACAACTTTTCACACAACTTTAACTCCCCTGTGGCTTCTTTCTCTCTCACAACTTTTCCTTTCTCAATCTAACACTCCATTTCTAGTCCATCTCCATCATTTTTCTCTCACCTTCCATCTCATCACCCCTCTCGTCAATTGTCATCTATTACCTCAGGCTCCCTCCATCAATGGCTCACGATTGAAGAGGCAAAAGCAATTGGACCAAGGGAGGTGCACATTTTGGAGCTTCAGGTTCGAACCAAACAAATTCATTTTCTTCTTTGTTCATGATTTTGTGTAGGTTCTTTTGATTTTTCCTTATAAGCATTCATCTAGTCTTTCATTTTGGAAAAAGCCTAATTTAACCGGGATTCTGATGAAATGCGGCAAACAATAGAGTGAGCTATTGACAACATAGTGGTTATCTCAGTAGAGTGAAACGGGATTCTGAAAACATCTACACACCTTCGCAATGGTATCCATCTTGATCAACGCAAGAATAGGTAGATTTCTTCATGATTTGAGCTCTTTTTCTTCTTGTTTTTTTTTCATTTATCTTCATCTATACCCATGATTCCTCCTCTCCTCTTTGGTGCACTGTGAGGCATACGAACTTGCCCAGGATTCTATAAAGTGAAACGGGATTAATGAAATAACTGCACACTTTAGCTGTTGTTTTGAATGCCGTTTATGTATGAAGCCTATTTAAAATTATCATAATTGTTATGAAAACTTGAGAAAATTTTCGACGCGTATCTGAGTGTGGCAAGATGGAAGCCCGAGTTCAATCCAAGAAATGCAGCAATTGAATCGGTGGTTGCCTGGGTTAGAATCCCTGAACTACCTACCCCTCTGTTTGACAAGAAATTCCTGCTTAATTTGGGAAATTCCATTGGGAGAGCTATCCGATTGGATATTCATACAGCACAACGTACTAAGGGCAAATTTGCACATATGTGTGTTAAATTGAACCTTACAAAACCTTTGGTTCCAGAGTTCAACGTTGATGGGCAAATACTCAGTGTTGTGTCTGAAAGCTTGGGATTGCTATGTGTAAAGTGTGGCTAGTATAGGCATACGAGGGATGGATGTGACAATTTTCATAGGAAAAAAACTGAGGAAGCCATGGATTTATGAGGTAATGAAGAATAATTGGAAGGGTGAGGGGGAGATAAATGTAAAACTTTCAAATGTTCAAAAAGCACTTACACGATGAAACAAGGAAGTATTTGGGAGAATTGAAAACCGCAAAAGAAGGATTTTAAATAGGTTCAATGGGATCCAACTGAGTCTGAATAGATACAGCAATCCATTCCTGTGTCGGCTGGAAAAGGAGCTGGAAGAGGAGTTAATACAGACATTAAGACAGGAGAAGGTGCTCTAGTTACAGAAGTCAAGAGGAAGATGGTTGGAAGAGGGTGACAGAAATACAAGATATTATCATACTAAAACTCTAAACAGAAGGAGGAATAAGATAAGGATGCTCAATAACTCCGATGGAATGTAGGTTGAGGAGGAAGAAAAAATAGTGGAGATGATGCAAAGGTACTACACAGATCTATTTGCAGAAGAATAGTAGGAAAGGGAATGGGTTATAATGAAACAGAGATGGGGGGATGTACACAGAGAGAAAATAAGGAAGCTACATATGGATATCTCTGGAGAAGAAATTAAGAGGGCGTTTTTTCAAATGGGTGGGACAAAGGCTCCAGGCAGCGATAGTTTTCCAACTATTTTCTACCAGCACAATTGGAAAATAGTTGGAAAAGCTGTAATTGAGCATATTAAAGATTTATGGCAGAATCCAGGGAAAATTGCTGATGTAAATGATACATTGCTAGTACTTATACCAAAGGTAGATCAACCAGAGTTGGTAAGTCAATTTCACCTATTGCCTTATGTAATGTTATCTATAAAGGGCTATCAAAGCTAATTGTAAATAGATTAAAACCACTCATGAATGGATTAATCTCTCCTTATCAAACTAGCTTTGTTCCAAGGAGAAGCATTCTTGACAATATTATTATTGCCAAAGAATTAGTACACTCAATGAATAGGATGAAAGGGAAAAAAGGATATATGATCATTAAAATTGATCTTGAAAAAGCATAAGATAGAATGAATTAGAATTTCATTGGGAAGGTGCTAGATGAAACAGGAATTGATGAGAAAATAAGGAGTGTTGTTAAAGGTTGTATTAGTTCCACAAAAATGTCTATTATGTGGAATGGAAGTAGAAGAGACAACTTTAGCCCATCTAAAGGTTTGAGACAAGGAGATCCTTTATCTCCATACCTATTTGTGCTAGGCATGGAGAAATTGACGCACATGATTGCTAATTGTGTAAACCAAGGGAAGTGGAAGGCAATGAGAATGGGAAGAAATGGAATTGAGATGACACATTTATTATTTGCGGATGATCTTCTTTTAATCTGTGAAGCTAAACTGGAACAAATGTATATGGTGATGGAGGTGCTGGAGAGTTTTGGTAGGATATATAGGTCAAAGATTAATGCCCAAAAAACCAGTATTTTTTTCTCAAAAAATACTGATAGAAAGGAGAGAAAATTGTATGGCGTCTGGTTTTAGAAGTATGGAGGACTTGGGGAGATATTTGGGAGCTTATATGAGTGAGGGAAGGGACCAGAGGAAGAGGTTTCAACACTTGCTTGACAAGATGCAAGGAAAGTTGAGTAGTTGGAAAAAACAAACATTATCCTTAGCGGGAAGGATTACCTTAGCACAATCTATAACTAATCAAATGGCAATCTTTTACATGCAACATTCTCAAATCCTTGTCAGTGTACGGTCACAGATGGAAAAAATCCAGCGTGATTTTATTTGGGGAAGTGATATGGGGAAACGGAAAATTCATGCTGTGAGTTGGGAAGGCTTATGCAGAGAAATGAATGATGTTTTATTGGGAAAGGTGGCTTGGAATGTGATCACAAATCCAAATAACCTTTGTTCTAAGGTGTTAAGAGGAAAGTACAAGAAGGAATGTGAATTAGAGATGGAGTGTAAAGTGAGTAATGCTTACTCTAATGTATGGAGGAATTGAAGCCGTATATGGCTAAAAGTGATTAGCAACATTGTATGGGAGATTGGCAATGGAGAAAAGATAAGATTCTGGGATGATGTATGGTTAGACATGGGTTGCAAATTGATAGATAACTGTAAAGGGGAGTTAACTGTTCAAGTACGCGAAATGAGGGTAAAGGATGTGCTAAATGATGCTGGGGAATAGGATATGGGAAGGATTGGGAGGTGGGTAAATGAGGAGGGCCAAAAAATGATGGCAGTGATGCCGCCAAAGAATAGAGATGAGGAAGATTATATTCGATGGGGAGGGAAGGTGCATAATCTCTACACTGTATCTGATATGTATAAGTTGTTAAAGGGAGAGCAAGACAATAGGGAGACTGTATGGAACAAAGTGTAGAGATGGAGGGGCCCAAAAAGAGTTCAAATTTTCCTATCGTTGGCGACTCACGATAGGCTCCTAATGGAAAAGAGATGGAGTAATCTTATGGGAGGTGCAGCAAGTTGTCATTACTGTAACAGTCAGGTGGAAAACTTGATGCATGTACTTAGAGACTGTAACATTGCTTGGGAACTATGGAGGGAGCTAAAGGGAGGAATAACTGATGAGAAGTTTGCGAGGTTAGAAGGTGCAAAATGGAATTTAAAAAACACAGAAGGGGATTGGAGTACAATGTTTGGAATAACATGTTGGCACTTGTGGAATTAGAGAAATAGAGGTAGATTTTAGGAGGGGTTTAGGATGCCGGAAAACAGAAGGAAAATTGTGGAAAGATATGTGAAGGAAATTAAAAATGCTAGAGTCGAATTTGGAAAAGTTAGAGGAATAAGAAAGGAGGTGGATGTTCGCTGGGAAGCACCTAGAGAGGGATAGATAAAAGTTAATGTTGATGGCACATCCTGAAGGCAGCAGAAGGTGGCAAGCTGTGGGGGTCTAATTAGAGGAAATGATGGCAAATGGGTGTGTGGATTTGCAAAGAAACTGGGTTTTTGTCTAGACCTCAAAGCTGAACTTTGGGCTGCCTTAATTGGACTTGAATTAGCAAGTAGATATAATTTTGACTGTGTAATACTGGAATGTGATTCAACTTCTGTTGTAAACCTGATTGAAAACCTGCGGGTGGAGGACATCTGTCATTCGAGACTAATGCAGCAGATCAAGTTAGCTGTAAGTAGTTTTTCAGATTTTAGGGTTGTACATGTGTATAGGGAACGATATTCTTGTGCTGATTCTCTTGCTGCTTTTAATATTATGCAAGAGGAACACTCTGCTATTTTTCATACTCCCCGTCATATTGTTGTTACTAGACTATATAGGGATGATATGGGTATTGCATACCCAAGGTCTATTTTGATTCAGGAATGAGGATGGGCTAAGGCCCCGTTTATACCCAAAGAAAAGTTAAGTTGAAAGTTCACAAAATTACCAATTCAACTCTTCTTTTTAACGTAATACCTCCTTCTTTCAGTTTAATTTATCTTAAAAGATTAGGAAAGCTAATTAACTACTTTAAAATATTTATATTTTTTATTTTTATTTAAACTAATTTGTTTGACTTATAAACTAATATATAATTTAATAATATACAACGTATGAGATAATTAAATAACTTATTTAACTTCCTTAATCTTTTTAAGAAAAGTCAATTAAGTTTTATATTTAGGACTAGAGGAATTATTTTGAAAGAATCAGGTATTAATAACTTCAATGAGAATTTTTTGTATCTTAATAAAATTTCTATGTATTTTTTAAAAAATGAATACATCATCTTCGTTTGTGTCTAAATTTAATTTGAGAGTTCCATATTTTATCACTCTCGTTTCAATTTAATCTGAAAAATAATTATTTTTGAACTTGCCAATAAAAAAAATTATCTTTATTACCAAATCTATATAAACTACTAAATGTTGTAGCCGATTAGCTATTGGGCCACGTATTCATCCTATTTGGATCCCTCATCAAAAGCAATTGGTCAATACATGTCATCTAATTTCTGGTACAACGTGTTGAGAATCACCTGTTTGTGTTAGCCGAATAAAAAGTTCAACGTAAGGAATAGTCCGATTGGGTAATACTGTATCCATCCACACTGAACTATTTACTATATGGGGTGTTCCAACGAGACTCTACTATTCCCTATGCAGTATTGTTGTTTCCCAGTAGTTCATATTGAATCAATGGATGATCTATTTGGTCACCCTCGATTAATGCAACATAGATGCCTCTGTTTATACCCTATTTATCATGTTTACAAGATCCAGTTGAAAAACTCCAAACCATATCAATGTAAATTGAACATTGTTGATGAAAGACGGAATATCACCTAAAAGGAGTGAATGGGATGATTTAAAATTTTCTTCTAAACACCTCTGTAAAACACAAGTTAAAACAGAGTAATGAAGGAGAAGATATATATAAGAGATTTATACCGGCTCAGTCTAAATTCTTGATCTACGTCCAGTTCCTAGACTTTCTGGCTATTTCACTGTCTCTTTTGAATGATTACATACTCTGTAACTCTGAGCAATCATCTCTCTAGGATTCACATCTTCTTACAAGTTATTATCAATACACTCAGTCTCAAAGTCTCACTACCTTGATTTTTTAACAGAAAATATGAATATAGTTTAACTCTCTTATAGAGTAAATTGATAAACACTGAAGATCAAATATCAATAGATATTACATAGCAAAGAATGAAACATTCTTAGCAATAAATTCGTTTGTGCATAATTATTTCAGTAGGTTCTGCTTATATTTGGTGGAGGAAATTAATGACCACTGAGAAGCTTCAATGGGTAATGAATGTAGCCGTTAGACTTGAAATTCTTCCGTTACAAATTGTAATATCCCAGTACCCCGCTCTTGATATTGTCTGTTTTAGGGCTCATCGCCCCTCATGGCTTTAAAACGCGTCAAGAGAGGGAGGTATCCAGACCCTTATAAGGCATCTTTTGTTCCCCTCCCCGACCGATGTAGGACATAACACTACTCAGAATATCTAAACACAATTAAATGCTAAGTGATATCTCATCATAAATTGGTATTGAAAGTATGTATATCAGTTATGTTAATAAGAAATATTGATCAGGCAGCAGGGTTGTGCTACGGTACAAGGCTACAAATTATACAACTTGGGAAGAACGTCATTAAGGCAAAGACATTGAATAACATAAGCGTTGGTGATGATATTTTGATCCACATAATGGATATAAACCCATCTAAATGAAGATTTCCTTTCTCTTTGACAAGACGACAATTCGCCATTATTATTTCATTTGCTTTGACGACTAACAAAAGTTAAAGACAATCAATAACTAATGTTGGTTTCTACCATCCAAGCCCAATCTTTTCACATGGGCAACTATATGTAGCACTTTCTAAGGTTAAGAGTTTCAATGTTCTGAAATTACTTATTTTAAATGAGTTCAATAAATATAGTAACACTATCATAAATATTGTTTATAGAGAAGCTTTTCAAAACTTCTCATTAAATTAATAGCATAAATGTATTGTTTGCGTTGCCATTGTATTATGGAAATCATTGCATTGTTATAATGGAGTGAAATTGTGTGTTTTATACATGCTTGCACGTGTGTTGAGTTAAAACCAGTTACATATTTAACATGTCTTTGTAACGCGGGTCAAAAGTCTTGTTCTTTGTAAAGTTAAAAAAATAAAATTACCGACAAACAAAAGAAATTTAAATCATCTAAATATATTTTAAAGCAGTCTATATTCCAAGTAAGCACTTTTTAGTTTTTACGCCTCTTGTAGTATTTATCTCAAGTTAATAAATCTTTTCTTAGTTAATGATAATTATTAGGCAAAATAGATTCAAAAATTGCAACCACCAAAAAAAAAAAATTAATAATAAATTTCTCTTCCAAATCTTTAGGAACAAAACAGCTTAGAGAAAAAATTGGAAATGTCTACTGAAACAAAATAGAATCACCTTACTGATATTCGTGGGAAAAAACATAAATACTTGCAACAATTAAAAAGGAGCATGAAACAACAAACGATTCCTTAATAAAATATACAGGACCTGTCTGTCATGTCCAGACTGTAGTTTATAACTTATAATTCACACAAATCAAAAGCAACGAAACTATATGGTTTCTCATCATGCACGGAATGAGTTTAAATATGAAGCCTGGAGCTGTCCAAGTGGAAAATCCCTCTACCACCAAATTAAGAGGCTAAAGCCCTACCTCTTGTTTCATTTCTAAATCTACTTTTCCCATTAAGATAATTTGGGAGAGAAGAGGGGGGGCAAACCATGCCTGATTCGAATCAGACAAATATTTTTTCCTTCCATCTTCTTCTGTGTACTAAAGCTAAACCCCTCCATCAGTGTGATTCTAAGATATCAATGCCTGCAGACGAGAAGCTGAGGGTGGTGTTAGGTATTCATAGGAAGGGAAGAGAGCATTACAAGAACATGCTACACAAATATGACTTCAAACTTGGAACAAGGATTGCTTTCCAAGTGGTTTCTAAAATCAGCACCTCCTTTGAAGCTGAAGGTATGCAAAGCCTGCCTCTGCGTCAACCCCACCGGGTATATTCTGTAAATTTTTAACTCATTGCCTCCTCTTATGCTTTCTGGCCTTTCTGTCTTCCATATGGGTACATGATTCTGGGATGTGAACTTCTTTAACACGGCAGATTCCAAAGCTTCCAGAGTCAAATTGCTTGACCTGCAAAGTCCATGTCAGAATGATAAGTTATCTGCATGTTAACATTATGATATTCTTGAAAAGTCAGAAACATCTGAAATGGTAGAGTCTCCATGACGGGGCAACACTAACGTTCTGAACTTAGCTTAGCTGATGGTAACTTGTAAAGATTATAGCTTAGTGAGGAAAAAAATACCTCAAGTAAACGGACTCCATCTCGAACCTTCCCCTTTCTCTCACATATATATGATATACAGTTTCTGAACCTCTAGTGCACTTGCAGGGGCGCTTCTTGAAGCCTGGGCTCTTTTCTTCCTTCTCTCTAATCGTTGTGGCCAAGTGAATGCAGAGGCGGCAAGATGAATGTACCGCTGCCATGTCCACTAGGGCCTTGAAAGAATCAGATGGGCCCTCATACTTCCACCTAATCAACAGATGACACAGGTGTTTATATTCATTATTAAGTAGAGAAAGAACACAATACCAACATCCAGTTACATTTTTAAAACCTGAAGAAATCAAGATGGTTCATTCAGGAAGCTCTTTTTTTTTTTTTTTCTTTGGGAGACAATGTAAAACATTATGCTGCCCAGATTTTATAAAGTTCCACAGTCCAGTTTTGGTGTTAGGCCGCCTAGAAATAATATGCTTCTAACTAGGATGTACCCAGTTGCAAGAGAGCAGAGAAGAAAAGGGGAGAAGTAGACAGTATTACTAGATTTTTTTTATTTTATCTTTTTTTTTGGGTGGGGGGGGGGGGGGACGAGACTCGGGTTTCACTGTTTTCACCTCAGTGACTGGTTATATGCCTCGGGGTTTTCTGCTAGGCGTTTCATGGCTTTGGCAACTGATTCAACATCTTCTATCTCTCTAATATGTAAAATTGAACCAGGGGCTGGGGCGAAATCCTGAATATTTGGAGCGCCAACAACAACAGGAACAGAACCTACAATAAAAGAGAGATTAGTTTCCAAATGAGAAGCATGTGCATGAGTGGGTTATGCAGATATTTTAAGATTCGTGACAAACTTTGAAGGATCCAGAACCAATTAACAAATGTTCCTTGCATTTTCCATTTATCCAGATGTTGAACATATCCTATATTCTCTGTAAACTCAATATGATTTCTATTAATTTAGGCTTTATTGCTCTTTCAAAGCTCCTTCACTCACAGAGGGTCTTCATGCTGTTAGTACCTACTAATTTCTTAGAATTGAACTCATGAGGTCAATATTAGATAGACTGAAAAGAGTTTACCCACAAAAGCAGCATTATGCAATTTAATCACCTAAAATTAACCAATAACTTTTCATCAAGAATATAAAAAGAAGCTTGTAGTTACTTATTTTCAGCTTGAACAGTTGGGCTCAATCACCTACAATTTAATCATCTATCTTATCCAATAAATACATAAATAGTTGGGCAAAGAACAGCAAAATGAACAGATCAAATGCAAGGGCGTCATGGGAGTATTCCTATGGCTAATAAAAAGAAAGTTGTGTTACATAGTCAAGTTGCATATCTATTAAATGCGAATGAGGGTATAAAAGCAGATGATATTTCTAATACCAGCAACAAGAGATTGGAAGAATTTTTCTGTTACATAATCCTCCTCATTTGAATTCTCAAATGCCAAGCTAAATCTGTAGCGCTTCAGAGTTTCCACTTTGTCCACTGCAATAATGAACAATAATATCAACAAAGCCACATAAATAAAATTTAGGGCATTCTGATAAACAAGATAATAATATTAAAAACATTAATAAAAAACAATTCATGTATGACCCAATCCCGTACTGCATTTAAACTCAATAATCAAGGTTCCATAATCATCACAGTGATTTACATTGATGTCTACAAGGCGGAAATTGACTATCAAATCGCTTTAAAAAGTATGCTATCAAAATGCTTGGGAGAGACGAGATTTTTCTGCTTCTAAACAACTTCTCCTAAGTAAAATTTCTTCTGCCATTAAAGGGTAAAACAAAAATCTTGTACTGTCTGCAGTAAAATATATTTGCAGGGAATCAATTTTTTTTCCTCTGCTGAAATAGCCCCAACCACAACGTTGACATGCAGAATATTGAATGAAAAACTGAAATTAAATGGATGCTGACTTTAGACATGGAATGCATTTCATGACCCCAACAAAATTGGATATTTGTATGCAGTACTTCAGTGTAGGTAAGAAGTCAGGTGCATTTCATCAAATAAAAATCTTTTGCTGGGAATCATCCTGCATCTGTGAGCACATCAGAGCCGAGTTAGTTTTACTGTGTTTGAATTTGAGACCCAATGGCCAATCACCTAATGACTTGTCCAAGATTTTTAGAAATAATATATTGACAAGATCAACAATTAAAAAGGGGAATTGAATATAATATAAAAAATAATCTTTGAGTCATCCTATAGCAGGGGAGGCATTGACTTCAATTTGAGAAAGTCGTGGTGGTCATCAGCAGAAAGTAATTGCAAATCTGACAATATAACTCCTTTAACAGAATCACAAAAGATTTGAACAGGTATCAAAGCATCAAATTATTAGAATGTACCTCTTCCATCGCGGTTTCTATGGCAACCACCATAAGAATCAATCTTGATGTTTGCTTTTTCAAGAGCTTCAAGAGCTTGCAACCGGAAATTTCGAGCACCACAATTGGAAATGAAAGCAGCTGCAAGAGCAGCTTCAGTTTTGGGTTGTACAGGTCCCATAATGTCATACTCAGCCCAAGAGAAGTATCCAACAGGAACATCGGATGATAGGCTGGTAGTCATTACAATGCTATATCCCCTCCTAGTACACAAGAAATAAAACTATTAGTTATATACTTACACATATTTTATGTTTGGAGGCAAGATGTTCTCTATACTAGTATAGGGAACAAAAAGAAATTAGATTCGATTGAGTGAAAGTAAAACCTCTAATAGTCCTTATTCTACATTGGTCGTTACTTGGTAATTATATCATTAGCAAATTATCAGCCATTTACCATGTTAGTCTAGTCCTTGAGGTTATTTTCACACACACACAACCCACAATCCCTTGGCATTCAACTAGGTAAATTCTCTCTAATACAGTATTGTTCCATGGAACTATAGGAACACAAAAACCATGAGATCAGGTTGCCAAGCATAAAGCTACAAAAGGTTCAACCTAAGGACTTAGTGCTTTATGATAGTGCTTACCCACCGTCTTGCCATTGCAATATTGTTCTCTGCATAATATTGCGAGGATTCCATAGATCGCAGAACACTAGCTGTCCCAGCTTGTTGAGGTATGCCAAATCCTGCATCAGGTTTGTTTCCTGAATTATACCCAAACTGGCATCCAACAGCACACGACTTCCACTCCTGTGCATAGAGTTTACAAGAATCAAAAAAATTGGAAAAAATAAAAAAACATTAGAAAGTTAAGAGAAATAAATAAAAGCTCAGATTGGATCAACAGAAAAACTTTCACTCAACAATAGACAAACATCATAAACTGTAGAGTGCCTTGTATAATTAAATATATCGACATTGCTTCACATGAGAATATATAGAGTGGCCTAGTAATGAAAACAATACTTGATAAAACCAGAGAATACAATTCATGTGATCCCAAGAAAATGAAAAAATGAAGAAGAAAACCATGCCAGTTAAAACTTTACTAATGCCGCGTGGATAAAATCATCAATAGATCAATAATTTGTCGGCATGCACATGTTCAAGTCCTTGAAGTTTTTCCGGAGTGATTTTCGCTAATCAAGTAAACAGGGAAATTATATGAACAATTACAGGGAGGTTCATTCCAACATTCGATTACTTGTTTACCTATGAACACTAAACCATATATGCATTCCCAGAATGATAAACATTGTTACAGTGCATTAACTCCGCAGCATTACCTACTTAAACAAAGTAAAGGAATTTGTATCCCTATGCATGCGGAAAACACAAACCTATCAGGTTCGAGTTACCAAATTAGCTCACCAATAATTCAAGTTTAACACTTTAAGAAGAGGAGCAGAAGTCACTATTAAGCTTACAAAACGGGGATCGGTAGTTATACTTGTACATAGAAGGAAAGAATAATCAAGAGTTAAAATTCAATAAACCTGCTCAGCTCCATTAACCAAAATAGGTTCCTTGGTGAAATTCCTTGAATACGTCACAGCATCCTCCCTTTCTAACCACTCCTCACAGCTCTCAGATTCTGAACTCCGAGCCCCACCAAACATATCTACCCCCAGATCATCTTTTGCTACGACTTCGCGAGACCAGTAAATTAAGTCAGCCCAAGTATCGACCATAACTGTGTTATTCGCCATATCCAACTTACCCAAGAAGGCGATCTCTGCTATGACCACAAGGGCCACGAACAGAGGCAATAGATTGGACCATCTCCTCTTGGGCGGCACCGATAAACCAGCTACGGAACCTGGTAAGCTTTCCTGGTTTGTCTCTTTTCTTGAACCTCTATGATTTGACAAAAGACCCATTAAGCTAAATTAAATGCTCCGGACAATCAAGAATTATGAGACTTGAAGTAAAGAAGCTTTGAAGAAATAACTGCGATCTGTAACAGAACCAAGTTCTGTTATAGGTTCGACTAGTTTTTTACATGCGAAAGGGGGAGGGGGAGGGGGAGGAGAAAGCAGGGTTCATCGCTGAGACTGGGTCTCTGAGAAGAAAAGGGAGACTTGGACTTTCAGGAAGGAAGAAACACCTTATTTTTCACGATCAATCCAAAGTCTCCGGCGTGAGGTAGTAATGTGTGTTGTTTTTCTTTTGGATGAACCAACATTCACTTATAATCCATGAATAATATATATATTTATAAAAACACACATAATGGTAAATGTGTGGATGCATTCACCAATAATATGTTGGCTGGGAAGTCAAAGACACAAGTTTAAATTTCTAAACTTTGAAAAAGAAACCATTAATTAAATTTTAAGAAAATATATGGATATATCTAACTATTAATATAAAAATGAAGAATTGTAATCTAAATAAAGATAATTATAACTGTTTTTTATTAAAATGTTCAATGTAAGGACAAAAATTTATTTTTGAAACAAGCACATTCTAAAATAAAATAAAATAACCCACTGTGTTTAAAATTTTTCAGCTTGATTTAAGTCTTTTATGATTTTATCATCCATTATTTCTTAACAATCTCACTTGTTTGTTTGTAGGGAGTATTAAAAAGAGGGTATACAGATATAATTTACTTATAATTAATTTCTATTATATTTTTAAAGTTATAAAAATATTATAGTTTTTAGAATGTTTATAAACTTTTTAGATGATAAAAATGGAGAAAATTTAGTGAAGTTATATGTAATCAAAAAGCTCATAATAAGATAAAAGGGAAAGTTTATTGTATTGTTATAAAACCAGCAATACTTTATGGTAGTCAATGTTGGATTTTATAGGGATAATATGAACATAAAATTGGGATAACCGAAATGAAATGAGGATGTTGAGATTGATGTGTAATCATACAAAAAAAAAAAAACAAAACAAAAATAGTCAAGATCATATATGTGAACGGGTTATTATGACATCTATAGAAAAAAAAATGATAAAAAATCTTGAGATGATTTGGATATGTTCAAATAATGTGCATTGAATGCATCAATTAAAAAGGTTGATCAAATAGCATGAAATGATCTAAAAAAAGGTAAAGAAAGATCTAAGCAAACAATCAATAAAATTAAATAGATGAATCATTTAATCAATAATTTATCTAAAAATTTAGTTATCCATTGCCTTCATGAATTCGACCCCATCTAAAAAAGAGTAAGTCTTTGTCGTTGCGGGTGATGGTGGATAGACCTTTTAGATAAGAAATGAAAGTAAAGTGTGAACCATATTTCTTGTTTAATTTTAGTTTTTTTTTTTTAAATGTAATTACCATCCATTAAACACTCTCACATGTTTCTAGACACTATTTTAAGTTTTGACCCAAATAGTTGTATACAGAATTCACCTATACATTTGAAAATGTTATAGTAATAAATAAATTTATTTTGTTCTAAACTCAATTTTTAGGCTACTCAATTTTTTCTGTTACTATCGAAATTAGAATAATAAATGAAAATTTTAAAATAGGTAAGAAGAAAGGGAAAATTATAATAAAGAACCTAAGAAAAATAATATTTATTAATAAGGACCATAAAAATATTAATTATTTTTAAGGACCAGAAATTAAAACATTAAAATAGAAAGACTAAATTGCCCTTAGCCTGATATCTTAAATTCCCTCTAATTAAATCAGAATTTGGAGTGATTGATGCATAATAACAAATATAAACAAATCAGAATCTGCTGAGTTAGCGGCTCTCCTAATTTCAATTATGAATCATCTCATATATTTCACATAAATAGAACAATATATGAGATGAGGAGGACCATTTTTATGGTCCTTCTTAATAAATATTATTTTTCTTAAGTCTTTTATTATAATTCTCCCAAGAAGAAAATATATTTGAGTAATTTTAAAATTAAAGGTTAAATTAATATAAATTCAATTTAAGAAAAAAAAGAGTAAAGCTAAGATAAAATTAATGAATCACATATGGGAGAGTTTCTCGCGATTGGTAACTAACTAAATAAGAGTGTTGAATGCCAAAATCATACATTAGTTCATGCCAAAATGTTTGTTAAGAAAATAAAAGGGTGAATCAAATTTGAATTAATAAAGTTAAGAGATTAAAGTCAAAATTTAGAGTCAAATTAAGAAATCGAATTAAGACTGAATGAACTTAAAGGATGAAAGGAAAGTGTGAGATAAATATAAGGAATAAAACTAAGGTTAATTAATGGAAATGAGAATTTGGATTTGAACAAAAATAAATAAATAATTTGGAAAGTATCTTTTTATTTTTGGAAAAATATAAACTACGATAATTGCATTGAATAATTGTAATTGATCAGACTTTGACAACGGGTGGGAAAATGCGTATCCTTTTGGTAAGAAATTAATTGTTATGCTGTTGTCAAAAAAAAGAAACAAATAAATTGTTACTTATGAACAAATGATTATTGAATAAGAAATAATACTCAAAGCTTGATATTTAATTAATCGAAATTAGAGAGAGGAATTGAAAAGCTTCAATCATACGAAAGTAGCATGAAGTCCTGAACCATCTGGACAGGTTACTGTCTTCGCTTAGGTTTGAAGCTTCATTTAAAAAACCAACAGGGAGAGAGAGTATAAATGGCAATCATTCATTGTTATCGTGGGACTTAAAACTCCTTTTTCTTCATTTCTAGGGGATGAAATATTCTCTCTCTTTTTTTAATTTGTATAAATAAAACTCTCTTGTCTATATATAATTCAATTATGTATCAAAAAATTATAATTTGATTATGTATTTATATTTAATAAATTGGCCTGAAGGTAATACCTTCTTGAAGGTAAGCAATTTGCATTTGTAGAAGACTAAATGAGGAAAAAATAGATAACAAGATAATAATAAAAAGGGAAAATGACATTTATATACCACCCCAACTTTCAAAACCCAGAAAAGATTATTAAAATTTGGAAAGGTCAGAGAAGGGATGGGATGAGAATTTGGGTTTTACATTTTTTGGAAAAAAGACCAAAATGCCCTTAAGCCCATTCAAAGAAAACAAAACTAAGGGATTTAGCTGAAATCTGGGTCTTCTTCCCTACTCTAGCGTGGAACCTCCGGCTTATTATTGCTCAAACCTACTCACCCCGATATTGTACCCAAAATGTGCTTATCGACAATCGTGGGTCCAATCTCTCTCAATTCATCTTTGTTCTCTCAGCCCATCTTCGTCCTTGAAAGTAGCTGATCTAGTTTGTCGAAATCTGTCTTCTTTGTCTTAGCTCGTTACAAACCTCAAACATTAGGCTCCATTCTGTCATCTAGCTTCAAACCTCCTTCTTGTTATTGATCAAATGTTCTTACCTTGACATTGTCCCCAAAATGCACTTATTGGCAACGGGGTCCAATCCGAAAGGAAGTTGGCATAGTAGCGTGAAGAATATGTTATATGGCAAGAATGACAATAAAACATTAGGTGAATGTGAAATCGTAATGTTTACTTGTCATTTGATTATGTGTGTTGTAGTTGTAATCATGCAAAATCTGGTTTTTTTTTTTTTTTAAATGTCAATATTGTACTTGTCATTGCCATGACTACTTTTGTAAATGGTGACAATTTATTGTAATTGATGTATATGGACAATACCATGTTCTTTGGGATGGATGACTTGTATGTATTAGGTATACGTGGAATGAGTAATGTTCACAAATCATTTGATCATTTGCTTGATACTTGTTGTCATGAACATTTCTGGTTTTTTGCAAACTACATTTTTGCACTTGTTATTACCATTACTAAACTTGTCAATCTCATAACGACTTTGGTCCCAGCCCACAAATGTTGAACAGTACTTTCTCACCTTTGTTCATTAGCTAATGTATTTGTCAAAATCATTACAATTCTTGTCAACATCATAATGTTCTAGGCAATGCCATTACGACTGTATTCACATGCCACAAATGTTGGACAATCCTTTGTCTATTTTAGTAGCAAATACATTTGTCAAAACCGTTATAATCAAAATTCATTAGTGTTCTAGGCAATGCCATTACGACTTTGGCAACATCCCACAAATGTTTGAGAATCCTTTCTCATATTTTTTATTAGCTAACGCATTTGTCAAAACCGTTAAATCCTTATCAAAATTATTGATATTTTAGTCAATCCCATTACGAATTTTGTCAAACCAATTATTAAAATAATGGAATTTGCACAGCTTTGCTCATAAGTTATCCACGTATGAATAAATTCCATATCTATATATTAATCAAAGATGTACATAAGTGCCTTTATTCATAACTTATGATATGGTATTCATTTTTTTTTTTATCAAGAAGTCAGTAAATAAGGAATGATCATGTCGAAATCAATAACATTATTAACTATTTTAATAATGGGTTTGACAAAATTCATGATGGGATCGACTAGAATATTAATAATTTTGACAAAAATTGTAATGGTTTTGAGAAATGTGTTAGCTAATGAAAAAATTGAGAAATGATTGTCCAACATTTGTGGGATGTGATCAAAGTTGTAATAGCATTGCTTAGATCATTACTGATTTTGACAAAATTATAATGATTTTAACAAATGCATTTCATACTGAAATACATTAATATAGTGGGAAAGGATTGCCCAACATTTGTGGCATGTGAACAAAGTCACAATGGCATTACCTAGAACATTAATAATATTGAAAAAAAATTGTAATGATTTTAACAAACGCGTTAGCTAATGAAAAAATGCGAGAAAGTATTGTTTAACATTTGTGGGTTGTGACCAAAGCCATTATAAGATTGACAAGTTTAATAATGGTAATAACAAGTGCAATAATGTTGTTGACAAAACACCAAAAATATTCATGACAGCAACTATCATGCAAATAATCAAATGACTTGTAAACATTACTCACTCCACACACACCTAATATATACAAATCAACTATTCCATAGAACATGATCCTGCATTCCTGCCCATATACATTACTTACAATAAATTATCACAATTTACAAAAGTAATAATGGTAATGACACGTACAATATTGACATTTATTTTAGGGGGAAAAAAACTAGATTTTGTATGACAGCAACTACAATACTCATAATCAAAATGATAAGTAAATATTACGATTCCACCTTCACCTAATGTTTTCTTATCATTCCCACCATAAAACATATTATTCATGTGACTATGCAAGCCTCTTTTCATATTGGACCCACGATTGTTGATAAGTGCACTTTGAGGATGATGTTGGGGTGAGATGTTTGACCAATAACAAGTTGGAGGTTTGACATCGGAGCACAAACTGGAGCCCAGTGTTTGAGGTCTATAACGAGTTAAGATAGAAAAACCCATATTCTAACTCTATCCCTCGGTCTGTAACGAGTTGATAAGTGCACTTTGAGGATGATGTTGGGGTGAGATGTTTAACCAATAACAAGTTGGAGGTTTGACATCGGAGCACAAACTGGAGCCCAGTGTTTGAGGTCTGTAACGAGTTAAGATAAAACTCATATTCTGACTCTATCCCTCAGTCTTTTCTAACTTTTGAAAGTTTATATGGTATTTAAATGTCATTTTCCCTAATAAAAATGTGTTGATTTATACATATTATTTTATTCTTTGTATTATTTGTTCATCTTTAAAATATTTTAATGTGAGATAATCCTGTGTTTTCATTTTTTTTTCACAGTAAATGACCAGGTATCCTTTTTTTTACCGCAAGAAGATAGAAACTTATCACTGATCATTTTAAAAATATTTTAGTCAATTATTATCATTATTAAACATGACAGCAAACCTATGAAGACGACGTGGGCAAACTATATTGTTAGTGGGTTGAGTGGTTTATTATCGATTGGGGTTAGTGCTTCACATGAGAAATTGAGTTTGGCCATCTTTAAAAATATACTTCAACTAATTTAGCTGAGATTTGCTATATCTATAGGTGAACTAACACACTTCAACAATCATCAATCATCAATCATCAATAATAATAATAATAATAATCAAATAGATTTTCTCAACATTTCAAAACCACATGACTGTATAACTACTTAGAATGAACCAGCATATTAAATCTTTCTATCTGGATCAATTGAAAGCACAATTAGCTGATAAAAACCTCGGGAAAAAAATGAAAGAATAATGCAAGAATAGCATGTAAGAACCAAATGACTTGTGAGTTGCCATGCGCGAGTCTAACCCACAAATTTCTTTGATTAAGAGCACCAAGTGGAGTAGGGTGTGGTTGTCTCTTTAGTTATATCAACATCCTTAATATAAGATCTAGTTTGCAATGCAAATTGTATTACAAACTAGATCTTACATTAAAGACCAAAGGTAGTACAAGCCTTCAATTTTGAGTTGTAACTAAATAGCCAACTTTTAGAAAGTGAAGCAGATCAAGTTTTGGTAGATGAACACTGTCTGAGAGTTCTGATAACAATTCAGAGGATCAATGATTACCACTTGAAAGTTCTGCTGGGTAAAATTTTTCAATAGCCACAACCTGAAACAAGAATGGAATTTGAACATGTAAGTTATAGATTAGGCAGTTACTCCAATTTGATATGGTTTCAAACCAACTTATAAATACTAAACATTACATGATCATGTCTTGGAGCATATCATCAGCTGTAGCTATCTTCAACCTTTTATCCATGCATGGCCACACAGCTTGAAGGAGCCCCTCGATCTTCATCCTTGAAGTTTTGATCAGTAACCTCTACAAAAACTAAAGCAATATAGATATTAGCCTCTTATTGATATCCGGAAGGCGATCTTAAACATAAACATTACACCCTTTTCTTGGTTGATGGCATAAGAACAGAAGAAAGAAGAAAACTCTATTGCACAACCACTCAATTCAAGGATTCTTAACCTTTTTTTTAAACCACGACAAGCTTCTTATGAACAACTGATTTACAGAAACTACATAACTAAACACAGTTCATTCCACCAAAACATGATCTAATGGCCACCTGCTTTAGCTGAGCTAATTAGTCACTTCTCATGAAAAGTTATATAGCCGGTAAATCATAATAGTCCTGTCCAACAGTGCACCATATTCAAATGAGATTGTATCAAAAAAATATTCAAATGAGATTAAGAATTAAAGTTGCTTCGGGACATCAACAAAATAATGTGATTTTAGTGGTCATGAAAGTTGCTTCGGCATGGTTGGCAAAGGCAAAAACTTCATTACAACAAAAGAATTAACCTACTGGGGCAATTTAATTTCATAAAATGTAAAATTCCTTGTATCTGTAGGGATTAAGAAGTTGGAAAAAGATAGAATGGTGTCCAAAATAGAGCTTGGGCGCTTCAAGGTTCTTTGCTCTAAGCAGCAGCAATCACCTAGAACAAATCTTAAAACCTGAGTGGCAAAGCATAAAAAGAAACATATAGTATGTCTATGAAACCACATTGATATACACGTATGTGGATCAAAGTGTTTATTTTCACTCAGTTTCACATCCAGCATATAAGTTCATCTAAATTACCATCATGCCACTTGACAAATTTTAGTCCGAAGTTTTTAATTTGACCGCAAATACAATGCTTGTGAAACTACTTAAGGAGGAAACAGATAATGACCTCAACCCATTAAATAACAAAAAGCTTTGTGATTCTTATTAACAAAAGCCAAAGTTCTAAATGGCGTCAATCAACAAAAGAAATCTATATTTTTTAAGTTATTAAAGTTACAAAATATGACACAACACAAATAAATTAGTAGCAAAATCAAATGCCACAAAAAATACTTTCATTGTAGACCTGCAATTTCCATGAGACCATTATCAATAAGCATTTAATTCTGGCAAGCAGCCTCCTCTATCCCATGGCTCAAGTCAAATATCATTTTCAGCCTCTAAAACTGAGGCAACCCATCCATTGAATGTCATCCCTTTTTGGAAACTTCCAAGATATATCCTGGGTCAAGGGACGAGTTCAGCCCCGTGGCACCCAAAATCGACAGAAACTGGGGGCCCATGTCTAATCTGAATTAAAGGAATTGGGGTGCACTCCAACTACCAGCTTAGGCTTTTAGTATGATGGTTGGCATTTCATCCTTCAAGCTTGATATCAGAGCCCGCACAGGCTCTAATAAAATAAAAAATAAAGACTCATAAAGTAAAAAACTACTTAAAGAAAAAACATACTTTTATAAGTAAACAAATAAAAGGCATTCAAGCCTAAGAAAAATCACATGTCAAATGTGATTTCAAACAACATTTTTAATTAGTGAAACTTTGATATTGAAACTGAATTGCCACAAACTGTTTCAGCTTTTGATCAATTACATAACATTAACTATCATTATGAAATTCAAGGTTATTAAACCCGGACCGGTCATTGAACCGGTTGGGGTACTGGGTCAAAGGTCAGTAAGTCAGACCAGAGTCAAATTGGAGCTAAACCGGTAAAAAAAAATAAAGATTTAATGTTATTAATATATTAATATAAAATTATAACAAGATAGTAAAGTAAATAAAACTTTAAGTGTTTAATTTACATTGAAAAAAGAGTAAACTTGCTTAGGCCCAGTACTTTTTATCTGCAAATCTTTTTTTTTTTGTCAACTCTTATCCGCAAATCTGACAAACCTGCCAATTGAAACTTCCTAGGCTCTGATCTAGTATGGCGTGCAAGGAACAAATTTTGCTTTCTCTTCTACAACACTTTTGAAACTAGATACCTATAGGCCATAGGCTCTCATCTCCTTTTCTATTCTATTCTGCCTTCTTTCATTTTTCAATTTGCTCGGCCCCCTTCAGTCCGGTCTCTCCCTCTCTCTCACTTGCATTCTCTTCTTTCTTCTAGGCTTAAGTTTGTCCAGCTTAGAAAAAATCAACTCGGACCTTCTACTTAGCCAAACATGGCTCCCACTGGCTCGGTGTTTTTCTGGTCCGTGCTCGGCATGTTCGATCTATTGTGTGTATAGTCTGTACTCGGCGTCTTTGGATCTAGTGGGACTAGATTTGTTCGCATCGGAAAGATCATCCACTCTGTTTCTCTCCATCTTTCTCTCTTTCTCTCCTGTAAACATCTTCATCTTCCATTGACATTTTTTAGAGGAAAAAAAAAAAAAGACTTTGACCCAGTTTTTGTGACAGATCGGACCGGTTTCATGGCCGGTTAGCCGGTTTCTGGTCTGAACCAGCTGGTCCGGTCTGGGTTTGATAACCATGATGAAATTAACAAACTCCAAACCAAACAAGGAGGCAGAAATAATTTTCAAAAAACTACTTAGATGCATATTTGATCTAGCCTGAATAACAAGACTAAGTAGTGCAAACATATCATCATAAAAATGCATATATTTCATCAATACATGAAGTGTATTCCGTTTCAACTTTTGATCAATTAGATAGCATTAAACTATCATCAAGAGGTTAACAAACTCCAGACTAAATAGGGAGGTCGAAACAATTTTCAAAAAACTACTTAGATGCAGATCTGATCCAGCATGAAGAAAAAGACCAAGCAGTGCAAACATATCATTATAAAAGTGCATATATTTCATCAACACATGAAGGGTATCCAATACAGATTCAACTTCCCAACATTATCGTCAAAGTCTTTTCCATGTGATTCAAAGAGAAAAAAAGAGGTAGGTAGCAGTGATATCACAGACAGAACATACATAGAATTAGATTAACAAGTATACTTCATTACTTGGATGTAACTCTACAGCATGACTAGACCTTCTTTCCCTTTGTCATTGTTTCATTCCCTATATTCCTCTTTCTCTTCTCCACCTTTTCTGCAAGAGGTGGAGGAGGCAGCACACACTTCCCCTTCCTTTTATTCCCCTTTTTCCTCTTATCTTTAAGCTTCTCCATCTTTTCCACAAGAGGTGGGGAGCTAGCACAATCTTTTCCACTGAAGCTGTACAAACCGTACCTAGGAACATTCGTGTGAGTTCGCACCATCTTGGTAACAGAGGCAGCACTTGGTATTAGAGTCCTCTTCCATCAAAATGCTCAAAGTCCAATGCAACAGACACTTCCCTCTTTCCCCTTTACCTCTTCTTATTTTTTAGCTTCTCCGCCTTGGTATCCAAGCCAACGGTTGGTATCAGATCCCTCCTCCATCGAAAGGTTCGAAGTGCAACTCAGCACACACTTCCCCTTCTCTTTGTTTCATTACCGTTTTTCTTCCTCTTATCTTTAGGCTTATAACCATTTCTCTGCAGGAGGTGGGGAGATACCAAAATCTTTTCCTTTGTTGCTGTTTCATCCCCTTGTTCCTCTTCCTCTTCTCCACCTTTTTCACAAGTGTTGGAGGAGGCAGCACATACTGCCCTTCCACTCTATTTCATTCCCCTTTTTTCTCTTATCTTTAGGCTTCTCAATCTTTTCCACAAGAGATGAACGACATAGCACAATCTTTTCCACATGAGGTTGCACAATCCATAGGTAAAACAATAATTTTCGCATGAGGCTGCATAATCTAGGGTCCTTGGGGTTCACACCATCTGGGTATAGAGCTAGCGTGAGTTCAAATTCCTCTGGAGGTTGGTCGTAGAATCTTTCAATAAGGGTGGGATTCGAACCCACTCTATACCAAACCTCAGGTAGAAAGAGTCCATCATCATACTGAAAGTTTAAGCTAGTAGTAAAGACCCACCTAATTCTTTTAGCCACTAGTCTTATAAGACTTTGTGACCCACCAAGCCAAACCCGATCCACTCTCCCCTTAGACCCAGAATGTATCAAGAATTCTGTATATTTTTTCAGTTATTGAAGCTACACATGATGATTTAACATAAATAAATTGGTAACAAAATAAAACATAAGAAAAATTAGTTTCTTTGTAGACCTAAAATTTCAATGACACCGCTATCAATAAGCATTTATAGCTGTTAAGCAATCTCTTCTGTCCCATGGCTTAAGGCCAAATATCAGTTTCAGCCTCATAGAAACTGAGCCAACCATCAATTGAATGCCATCCCTCCTTGGGAATCTTAACATCTGCCCAATGATCTTGTGGCACCAGTTAGATGCATGACAAACTATATGAGTGTATTTGAAACTGAGCTTAAATGAACATCTGTCTGTGTGAAAGCCATGTACATGACAAGGTCCAAGAAAAAGAGACTGCAATGTACCAGTAACAAGGCAACGTATCTTTCGACCAAAAAAAAACAAGGCAACGTATCTACATCTTGTTAGAGTAGCTTGGAATTACCTGCAGTAGTGGCAGCTGATTCAGGATAGCATAGGTCATGTTGTTCCGCTGAACTTCTTAATGATCTGCCAGAGAATATAGATATCCCTCTTCTGTGACCCTCATCACAAGGCAAGCCACCATGATGGACAGTAAAGTCTCTCATAACGCAGCCTCTTTCTACAGATGTGAATTTCAATGCACTTCCCGCATGAACATGAGAATCACCAGTGCTCTCTAACATAGGTTCATTGCTTTCATGGCTAACTTTCTTCCAGAAGCGATCTTGCAGAATTAAAAACTGAAAGAAACAAAAAATAATTAGGCAATATTTCACAGGGAAAAACATAAAATTTCAAGATATCATAGAGATGCTATTTGGAATTGATCTCTGACCTGTCTCGACATTTTACATGGCTTTTGTGACGTTCTAGATTTATCCACTTCATTCAACTTGTTTTGGACACTCTCACAGCCACGTAAATGCATTGAATGGCGCATCTCATTCACAAATGAGGCCTCTAAAGAATTGAGATATGAATTGTGTTGCCAATCTGTCCATCTTGTCAAATCGTCCAGCTACAGAATTGCCAGATTGAAGTTTAGTAATTCCTTGACCATCAAAAAGAGAAAGAGTTCATCATCATTAGAGAATCACAGATAACCCTCCCTCACAACATGGAATTGACTTTCATATTGTCTATTCCAAACTCTATTTCTTTCATTTGCAGTTAAAAAATGAGGCATTCACTACTGAGCAAATAGAATTTAACCTTTCAGGAAAGTAATTTATACAAAAGAATATGACCTGACAAGAGAAAATATGAAAAAGTGACAATGTCATCATTGATTTAGATGAAATCAATACCAGAAGAAAATGTAATCTGTATACATTATAACCAAAATTACGACCCTGTCGAATACAGTTAAACAAATCATGTCTATCAATCTTTCTTCTCCTTCACATTATTCTCGAGCCTGTGCTGTCTCTGTGAGTCTTCACACGCTCCAATGAAATATGTTGGCGTTCAGTAAACAAAATTAAGTTTACAGGACAACATGCTCCTGAGTTGAAGTTCCAAGATTGATGCTATCATTTGAGAATTAGATGCAAACTTTAAACTAAATATTCTGATTTTTTTTTTAAAAAAAAAAAGTCTAATTTGAACTTTCCACATTTCAATTCAGATGCGTGTGTTGTCGTGTGTAAATTTAAGATATAGTTATATCTTTACTTTACTTGTACCACCGAGATGATTCTTCAACGATAACAGACACATAACCAGTAATCCAGGAAGAAACGAAGGAGGGAGAATTTGGAAGATCTACATAACTGAGAGCATATTTAAGAAATCAAGCATGTAAAGCAAAACTAAGTTCATTAAAAAGCGTCCAGCGTCAAACCTTGAAAACGTGAACATCATAGTCAACGGATTCGCTCTATGGACCAGATGAAAAAGGACAAAAGAAAATGAGAATTACTAAGGCCAAATCCAGCTACCTCATGAAACACATCACATTCAACATATCCCCTTTTCCGTTCATACGCATTACACATTTTCCAACAAAATCAGCGGACAAGTGTTGAAACTAGCCTGATTTATGCACAAAATAACGCCACTGAATGACATGCAAATCAAAGCAGAATTACACTAGAACAAAATTGATGGCCATAAAACAAAACGAAAAAGCTATCGAACAATCTTTCATCTAAAGACACACTTATATATACAGAGACAGAACATCAAATTA
Source organism: Acacia confusa (assembly GCA_037074495.1). NCBI lineage: Eukaryota > Viridiplantae > Streptophyta > Magnoliopsida > Fabales > Fabaceae > Acacia > Acacia confusa. The sequence goes on along the minus strand of CM073502.1, from coordinate 34,644,660 downwards.
ACTCCAAGATCAACCCACCGAACCTGTAATAATCCTTCCACAGGCATGAAACTGAAAAAATACGAAGCGCGCAGCATAAATCAAAAAAGAGAAACCAGTATGAGTAGAGTTACTGGAAACGGAGCCGCGCAATGACGTGAAATATCGGTGGAAGCATCCAGAAACACGGCGGAGGAGACCGAGTCTGTCTGAGTCAACTCGGTTCCGCAACGATCCTGTGGCTCATGAGAGGATAAGTGCTGGTGATAATTACGCCGGCGATCGCGTTCCATGCGAAGTGATACAGTGAATCTAGAAAGTACCAGAAATTTCGGAGAGGAAGAACGAGGGAAGAAACCGCACTGAACGGGGAAGAAGAAGAAGAAAAGGCCCCACATGGCGTCGCTTTTTACACGTGGCAGAATATAATCGGAGTGCCACGTCATCAAGGGGGATAATATCTTTGGGCAAGGTGAGCCAGATATTTTTTAGATGGTTGGGACGGGGGCGTTTGCTGGGTGTGGGGTTCCTGGGGATAGGAGTATCTGGAGGGAAGAGAGTGGAGACCAAGCGTTGACTTTTGCGCGTGAAAGAAGTTGTTGAGACTGCAGTACAGCACATGGACGGGGCACGGTTGCCTTTTAGATTGATTGGGATTGCCAATCTCTATCCGTCGCAAAAAGTGTCGTGAAAGTCAATCGCGCATGGTTTTCTTGCATTATTGTAACATCTCTTTCAAGTTTCGACAAAGCATGATTCTCGTATCCGCTTCCTAAAAAGCTCATTGGTCCATCCTTTATATTTTTTGTTGTACCAGCTAATAAATCTTAGCATCCAAAAACGACGTAGTCCTCCAATTTTTAATATCCTAACGCTAATTCTAATTATAAGATCATTTTTATAAGGTAATTTATACTACAAAAGTGATTTTATAATTAGTACACGAGGGAGTAGTTGGATTAATTGAAAATATTTTTTTTTCAAAAATTACTCTATTTTATAAAAGAATGGATACTCTATTTTATAAAATATTTTGGAATAAATTAAATACGAATTTTTGTTGGTGATACAGAAGTCCATGCACAGGATACTGGGGTGCCGTTATTTTAACGATAATGCTGCATTCTTAATTCAAAGCTCTAACGAGTTTTTTTTCAAATATGGAAGAGTAAGTAGCGTCAGATATGCTTGACTACTATAGGAGAGGTCTTTGGTCAACTAGGAGATTTCGTGTTGCCCGTATTAATACATAAAATAATTTTGGAATAATTATCCTAAGATTAAGCTGTAAAAATACATATGAATTTTTTTTCCATGAACGCCTAGCAGCACGTACTTTTTTTTTGTTTAAAACAAAAATACATATATGGTTACTATTTAAAGTAAAATTCACATTCCAATGTTATGTTACTATTCACCGTGATGAGAGAAAAAGAGATGAAGTAAACAATAACATAACGGTGGGATGTGATTTTTACTCCAAAATAATAACCATGTGTATTTTTGCTTCAAAAAAAAGTACGTGATGCTAGGCGTTCTTGGGGAAAAAGCTCATGTGTATTTTTACACATTAGACTATTATCCTAATTAAACCGACAACACTGGAGCCTAGCCTAATCGAATAGTCATATCAAAGAAACGACTGGGTTGGGCTAGTAGTTTTATGGATCCTCTATCAGTCACTAATATCAGTGGAAATAAAAAGCTTGCTGCAGTCTATAAAAATTAAGTCCAGTAAACATGTTGGCTCATCATTTTAAGGTTGTGAGTTTAAATTCTCCCAGTGTGAAGACTTTATTAAGGAGCAATTTGTAAACACCTGTGTAAACGTTATTTGAGTTAAAAAGCATGTTTTGACCTTAATGAACCTTTAAAACCCAACTGATGTAAACTTTTTTTTTCTTTGTAAAAAAAGAAAAGGCAAGAAAAAAAAAAAAACTAAGCTCATTGCATTTCATCTCTAACTTATTAGAATTAGAATTGGACGTTGGTTTCTCCCGCCCCATAGCTGAGAAAATTGAGAGTAAGAGGTTAAAGCTACAGACGTCTTGGCACGCTAATGTATTCTAATCAGAATCTTACTGTGTATTACTCCTCCACCCTTTACAATGTATGATCTAGTTGGCGGTTGATATTGACTTAAAATCTAAATATTTTATATATTTATCAAATTTTTTCGAATGAACCCTATTAATGTTCCCTAACAATAATCAAGTAAAGTAAACAAGAGGAGAAGGAATTGGGGTAGATTATTAGTGTATTTTAAGAAGAAAAAAAATGTTATATTAACTAACTTAATTAATTTTTTTAATTAAATTATTTAATTGAGTCCTACATTAAGAAATACAAGAGTACTAAATGAGTATTAATCTAGGGCCTATTTGAATCACTGAAAATCATAAGAGGAAAATGGAAAATAGGATTTTCCGACCAGCAACAACCATTTGGTTCGTCATTTTCCCAAGAAAATGACCACCAACAACAAGGCATTTTTCTTTTTACATGGAAAAATTGTTTCCCACCAATTTTGGTGGGAACTCATTTTCTAGCCTATTCAGAAAATATTGAAGACCAACTTATTTATCTTCAACGTTAGAAATTTATCTCTTTAGAGTGTCGAAAATATACCAGATAGTTCTAAAAAAGAAACAAAGTGGCGAAGGCAAAATTGTATGTTAGCTTATTTTCTTTCAACCAAATAAAAATTTTCCTATTAACTCTTTTTTTTTTTTTTTTTTGCATTGTCTACCAAACACCTCTTTGACAGAATATTTTATCTTCCTTTCTATTCCATTCCTTTCCAACATTTTCTTTAAACCAAACGGCCCCTAGTCTTTGCACTGTTAAGGCCTCTATAATATATAATGGTCACCAAGAAAAATGGGGTTTAGATTTTGTTCCAACATAGATTTTCTGTTTTGATATATCTGCTTGCATGGTCCCCTACTTTTCTTAGACAGCTTAGCTTCATTTCATAACCCCACAGGCCACAGTCCACGCTTGAATCACAGTCCACACGAGAATCTGTCTAAATTCTGCATGCAGTAAACTCAACACCATCTCTTGATTAAGCGCATAACTAACGTAGCTAAACTCTTTCTAACTTAAATTTTACCGTGTTACAAAATAACCATGAATTAACATAATTAATTTTCCTGTGTTAAATCAATTCGTTAACTCAATTATTATCTATAATAAATGAGTGTTGGTTTTTTTAAAATACAGCTGGCAGGAACATGTTCATTGCCCCTACATTGGAACTACCTCGATCAGATCGAAACTGCACGCAATACTTTTAGTAGGTATGAAAAAACAAATTTAATTGAGCCTCATATTCTGGAATAAAATAAATCATCAATCTAGCTCAATACTCAACGATCCAAAATAAATCACTAATAAGGAAGAGTATATAACTTCAATGGAAAGAATATAGAATAAATGTAATACCCGGAAAAAAAAAATTATCTTAAATATTATATTTCTATAAATAATACCTATTTCAAATAGGTGAATATGGGGTCTCAAATTTTTGTATTGTATTTATTTTTGTTTATAGGAAATTTTCCTTAGAATTTAGGAGTATAAAAATTAATTTAGCTTGTTGATATATAAAACAATATTTTAGGGATTAAATTAGGACTTAACTCATTTATTCCTAATTTAACTTCATGAGACAAAATTTCTCTAAGTAAGAATAAATAAATTATACAATGATATTAACTCTAAATCCTAAAATCTAAATGAACCAATAAGGGAATTTTCCTCTTGGACATATGAGAACATTAAAAACAAAATTATATAAATAAAATTAGGGGGGGACGAGTTCTAGAAGGGAAAAGAGAAGGAAAAGATTAGTCAACTAGAGAGGTGTGAAGAGGAAGCTTAGCTTGTCTTGGTGACCAAGGAAATATTTAATTAAGTAGAGTTAGGAGAAAACCTATAGAAATTAAATCATAACTTGTGATATTGAAGTTAAATGTCCAAGATAAATACATATTTAGAATCAGGGAATTATGAGCTTCAACTTGGCTATTCCCAAAGATATCTTCGGTTACTTTTAAGATTCATACTTAAGCATTTTAGGAATTAAAAATCACCATAAATCTAATCATAAAATTAGGATTCCAAAAGTGAAATTGGATTTTGAATTTAAACACCAACTTACACCTAACTAAATTAGGATTTGGGATTTATTAAGTTAACTTAATGAAGAAAAGGCTTTTCTTGGGGACAAAGCAAGAAAATTTCTAGAAGGATAAGGGGGGCGGTTTGTATGTGATGGAGGGCTAGGATTATTTCCTCCTCACCAATGAAAAATCAATGGTTAAATGCAAGAGGAAAAAATTTCAAGAATGTCATTGCCATTGGCTATAAATAGGAGCCTTGGCAACACATTCTCCCCACCAATTCACCTAGCTTGGCCGAAATTTAGAGGGAAAGGGAGAGAGTGAGGAGCTGCTGGAAGTAGAAGGCAAGTGGTCTTCAAGAGGTAAGAGAGTTCTTAGCTTTCAAGTTTAAGTTCTTAGTTTATGAAGTAGAAATGCTAGAAATGTTATTTTGATCATTAAACTTCCAATTCCAGTTTTATATTCATGTTTTTATGGTTTCCAATAGCTTTATTTTGAAAATTTGATGAGGAAGAAGTTATAGCAAAATTTTTGGAAGATTATGATCAAAATAGCGAAGCTCTAGCGAAATTTCAGCAAATAAGAACTTCTAGAGTCAGTAGTAAAAATGCTAGTATTTTATGATGAAGATGATGTTCTAAAATTCTGGGAAAATTCATGATGAAAGTAGACATTTAGGGCTTTCCAAATATATAAAGAGTGTGTCAATTGAAGTTCTGTGCACAAAGATAAAAATCCCAGAAGTTAAGCTACATTTTCTGAGCGAAATTCTGGGCAGCGGTTTGAATTCTGGAAACTAGGAATTATCCATGAGTTCTGGGTAAGTTCCAGTATTTTTTCCTTGAAAGTAGACATCTCAAGAATTCCGGGAAATTTTACGGATCCTCTTTTCGATTTTTCTGGAATTAGTTATGATTTTTCAAAGTTAGGCAAAATTCTGCCCAGAAATTCTGCACCAGCGTTTTTTTCCGAAAATTATGTGGAAATAAATGAAAATAAATCCTTCAAGGGTAAAAATGTCAAGTATGACCAAGGTGTCTCTTGAAACATTGTTTGAGAAGTAATTGAGACAATATCACCCTTTTAGAATAGACTGTGCACGCGTACCGTCAACGAATGTACCCAACGACCCGTTAAACTCAGGTACGGACGCGTATTGTAACGTTAACGCTTATGCTTATGGTTTGGTTACATATGATAGTTGTTTTCACATGATGATACTCTGTTTTGAAAATTTGCTCATGAATGTTGAATTGTATACGGGTTATAGTCTTGATAACACCGTTGAGTTTTCCTAGCGCTGAGGACACGATGGGCCGTCGTAGCACTGGTTATGTGCAGACTGAGATAACATAAATATTGCAGTGGCTATGTTATATTATTGTCTTACATGTGGATATTTGTTTTGAAACTGTGATTATGTTGTATATCTGTGATAACTGTCATATACTGTTTACATAAGCATGAGGTTAACCGTTACTTGAGGTTCAATGGGAATTGAACCTCAGCCCCTGCCATAGCTTCAGGATCCCAGGAAGTCAGGATCGAGGACAAGGGTAAGAAGCCGGTGTGAGGACCCTGTGGAGGCATTATCTATTTGGGATACTTATCTTAGAAGAATTAGACATGGATGACTGTATTAGTAAAAGCTCACTTAGATACATTACATACAATGTTATTCAATTACTCTTTGTTTATGAAAAATATTTTCAACTCTCTCCCAGCTCTGTACGGAAACGTTTATGAGAACGGGATATTACAATAAAAAAAGCTTAGATAATCTCTCACATAAATAAATATCCAACGCTTCCTAAGAGTGTGTTTAGTTTAAGAGAAAAGAAGAAAAAAAGGTTTAAAGTACAGACTTAATAATTAAATTTTTTTTAGGCCTCCCCTCCCATCCCATCTCATTCTATCCCCTCAAACGAAAGTTCCCACATATCATTCCCCTCTTTCATGTGCCTTCTCAGAAGGAGAATATTTCTTTGGCTTTTTTCTCCTCTTTCCTCGTCAACTCATTTGGGTTGTTGATTGAGAATAAAAGAGAAAAATTAAAATAGTATTATATTGATTAAACTGACATGATCTAGAGATAATGAGAAAAACCGACCCATATCTTCTTACCATATATCCATGACAAATTTTCGGCTTTTCTAGAACCCTCTTCAAAAAGAAGTGGCTTCCTCCTTTGCCAAATAAGTCAAAGTCGAATATATATAATTAAATCTCGCAATCGATCTTCAAACATCGAATAGGATCGTGAGATTAATTAAAATAATCAGTCGAATACATATAATTATACTTATATCGCATTAATCATAGCTAATATATATAATACACTTTATACATCAACTCATCAATCATAATGAAACAAATAGAATCCCTCAATGAGTCTCTCATAAAACTAATATAATGCTCTGAGAAGTACGTACGTATTTCCAGCCTAATAGTAGTAATAAATATCAAAGAAAATAGCCAGCAAGACATGATGGTTGCCTTTGATATTTTGTCAGGAATTATTCTTTAATTTCAAAAGTGCAGGCATATGCATTTTGTTGCACCTTAATTGATCATTACGGATCAACGTGGTCTCTAACTGTGTGACAGCTTGAAGATGATTGCCGCACCGCACAAGCAACCACCTGGGCCCATTGCCTCAATTTCGTCTTCCTCGCCCCCCAATCATCCCCTTAATTCATGCAGTTCAATTCACCCGTCACAAATCCATGTCCACAAGTTCAATTGACTACAGCAACTAATAAATAACTTCAGACAATTATAATTTAATTACCTGGATCGATTACGGTGCCGGAATTCCCAGCGTCGCCGTCGAAAGCCAACGATGACGACCTCAGTAGGCTGTGATTGTACTGTTTGTTCAATTTCGTCTTCCTTGCCCCCAAATCATCCCCTTCATTCCGTAACATATCCATGTCCACAAATTCAATTGACTACAGCAACTAATAAATGAATTGAGACAATTATAATTTAATTACCTGGGTCGATTACGGTGCAGGAATTCCCAGCGTCGCCATCGAAAGCCATCGACGATGAAGACGACGACCTCGGTAGGCTGTGATTGTACTGTTTGTTAACGGCATGGTAGAACTCCAAAGCTGGGATCGTATCCGACAGCTTCGGGTCGAGTTCGGGAGAATCGAACCCGAATCCGAGCTCGATGCAAGCCTTCAGCTCTTCTAGATCGTCCTCGGAGAGGCTCTTGGAGTGACGGTGCCTGCTGCCGGTGATTTTGTTGACCTTTCGCCTCTCCCATGCCTCCTCCCGGAGAAGGTCGGGCGACCAGGACTGCTGCTTGTAGAGAAGACGCGGTGGCGCGTGTGGTGGCTTAGACATAGTTTAACGGCGGCGCCGTCCAAAACGGTTGGAGACCAAGGCGGGAGAGAGAGAGATCAGAGACTGTGTGAAGAGTTTTATAATAGGCGCGGCTTGTCTCCTTCTCCACAATTGGCGCTTATTGCTTTTTGATATGGCCTGAGAGGTGGTGTTATTGTGTTTGATTGCTAGTGGTTTCGTGCCTTTTTGGTCTTAAAAGAATTACCTTTTATTAATCTTAATAACCTATTTTCTTAATTTAAAACACGAGTAAGAGAATGTATCTAGTCAAATAATCTGTCACAGGAAGGAAAGAATCTTAACCATGATTTTATCTTCTATATCTTATAGATTAAGAGATCTAGGACAATTCAATGTTAAATTTGTATTAAAATTCTTTATATATATTACTGTATCTCCAATTTTAAATATTGAACAAAATTTATAATCTATTTTGGTACAAAAGAAGGAGTTTATTTTCCACCAATTATATATTTGACACATAGTTATATGATATCAATTAAAGTCCAATTTGAATAATACTTGTATTTAATATTACAGATATACAGGCAACACAGATTGCAAAACTTTTTACTTCTTACATTGCAAGGTTTACATCTACTCATCTATATGAAATGGGAAAGAAATTGATATTTTTCAACAAATTTGTGAATTTGAACGAATGGATATGGGAACTTTGACTCCATTTAAGTAAAGATTGCTTGAATTTGAAATGGCAGTATTAGATTCCAGATATAAAAAATATTAACAATGTTGTGAAGGAAAAACATGTAAGTAATAACACTTATGTTTTTTTTTTCAAAAATAAAAAATAGATGAAAATGAAATTAATAATAGGAAAAATATTAGTGAAGTCCTAAGGTAGGAAAAAAAATATATCAAAAAAGTCTCAACTTCAAATCCCATATCAATTGTGAGAAGTCCCAACTTTATATCCCATATCAAAAATGGTTTTTCATATTGGCAAAAATTCTCCAGGTTTTTAAAATTTTACACGTTGGAGGAAAAACTCAGAGAATTTTTTATAACATTGAAAATCATTTTGACAATAAGACTTTTTTTATATTAGAATTCCGTAACTTATTCACAATTAATATAAAAAATGTCATTGGAAACTTTATTGTGAGAGGTTATGGGATTGGCACTTTTTTAATATTTTGAAACTTCACTGATAATTCTCCTTAATTATATTTGATCAAGCTTTAAATTTTTTTAAAAAATTAATAGAATATAATGTTTACCTGTAATAATATAAAGAGAGCGGACAGAGTTCATCCGAGAGCGTACATGTTTGTCAGATGTCAGGGACTAAAATGTAAGTAATGGACACGAGATTTGCTGATAATAATGCAATATTTGTTAAGGAAGGGGGCGGTTCCATGAACATAATAAAATATCAGCCGAATGAATCGGCGTCTTTTACTCATTTGCGGGTCGGTCCACGCAAGCCCACGCCCTCCAATCTTCGTCCACACCTCCATTATTATATAAAGTCATTAGTCATTACACTCACGGCCACGTGATGATTTTTTTTTTTTTTAATATCAAGAAGTACTTTTCTCGGCTTTTGTCAGGCCCACTTTAAATACTTGGGTCTGGCCTGTAGCCAAAATAAATTATAAAAGACAGGCCCAACAAAAGTTATTTAGTGAGCCGATACTCACTCAAGCCCCAGAAACTACATCAGTGTAACAGAATCAAAACAGAACGTGTAGTTATTTAGTGAATTGATTGATATTCAGTCAAGTCCCAGAAGCTGCCAATGAGAGTTGAGAGTTGTTACGGAGGGTAAGAAACGGGTTCAAGTCTTAAAAGAACGAGAGTTCAATTCCTTCTACTGTTGTGAGGTCTCCTTTGATAGTCGATCTCGTAAATCCTTTGTAAGTATTCAAAGAGTCATGGGGTCGTACCCTGACCTTGGTAGGGGATCGGTGCCAAACCCACCTAAACTTTTTTATATCAAAAAGAAAAAAAAAAAAAGTCCCAGAAGCTATACCAGTGTAACAAAATCAAAACAGCACATGTAAAAAATTAAAGGGTCTCCTAAAATTTGTACAGATTCTAAATAAATGGATCTATAGCGATCTCAAATATTATATTACGAATAGGCTGATAGGGCTATTCATAAAATCCTTCCCTACTGCTTTGTATTTCAGTATTCTAATAACAGCTCTTTCCTTACTTTTCATCTTTAATTTATTATTCTCATGGATTTTTCCTTTATTACTACAAAAAATCTCTACATTGTCTATGACCATATCCAAACCTCTTTGTACAAATTATTTTTGCAAATTATTGCTTCTACAGCTTTTAACCTTTCTACAATGGATGACACTAGTTGGGACACGTCAGATTTTCTACAATGAGCATTAAGCTTGTCTCCTTTTAGTCCTTTCTTTCCAGTCCTTGAGAGAGGCCACGCTTTGTTGGCCTAGATTAGATTATGTTAATGTTTTTATTAATTCCTTCTTTTCCTCGATGCCTATAGAATTAGTCCATACTAAGCTAATATCTACAGTTAACAACAGATATAAGAGTAAAATTGTTTAACTAGTTTAAGATTTTTTTTTTATTTTTCTTAATTTATTTTTAACTCTTACAAATAGTTATTTATTTTAAAAAAATTATCATAGGATAAAGGCTAAATTAATTTAATTAACATTTACATAAAATGTAAGGAAAAATATGATTAATTATATGACTTATTAACTATATGCTTAATTGAATGTGTTCATAAATTTTTGTAGCAAAAAATGTATTTAAAATTGTAAAAATTAAATTTAATTACTTTATTTAAACTACAAAAAATATGTGTTTGAAATATTTTTTTAGTTATTTAAAATAAAAATAAATAAATAATTTTCAACATATAGGATAAAAAAATTATAAATTTTATAATATGATAAAAATTAATAAATTTTATATTATATTGGAAATTTTTAAAATATATGAATTAAAATTATTTTTTGGTTGTCAAAAAAAAAATATTCTTAGACAAATGTATTTGATCAAAACAAAGATTTAACAGTTAAACTTAAGGGTCAATTAACAATTAGGTGGAACAAAATGATATCTCAAATATGTAAGGTAGGTTTCTATGACATGTATTTTAATTTTAAAGGAGTTCATATACATTTTTAAAATAGATGCTTAGGTGAAATAAAAAGGTAATTAATGTATTTTACTCTGGATATAATAGATGTCATCATTTCCAAGTACTCATCAATCCAAAAATATAAGTTTGGTTATCACTATTCAATTTCTAATATAAGAGCTAAATGATGGTTAGACTTTATTCTAAATATAATATTTTAATTTACTTTGTCTTATAAATTTATAATTTTCTTTAAAATATTCCTATTAATTACACACATTAAAAGGTTTTCATTGAAGAGTACTTGTGATGAAAGAGGGGTTTAAAAAAAACAACTAGCTCATATTTGTTAAAAACAACTAAATGAATTTTTTTAATATATTCAAATTAATTATCTAAATTTTATATTAAAGAATGCTAATACATTTTCGTATTTTCCCCTCAATCTACTGTCAAATGAGAATGAGAGTTAATTTATAATATGGAAAATTGTACCATCTATTATGATAAGAGTGAGTAATAGTGTTGTGCAATGGGCTAGATGAGCTTCCTATGGTTAGCCTACCCATCTATTTTTGCCCATTCTTGTCAAATTCTCATTAAAGTCCATATCAAATGAATTAGGCTAAACCGTAATCAAATGAATTAGGCTAAACCTGTACGGGTTTGAATGGCCATTGGTTGTCAGATAATGCGTTTTTTTTAAAAAATAATAATAATATAAAGTTGCACTTTTACTACATTGTTAGCACTAATTTCTTAATATAAATAACAAAACACACTAATAATAAAGCACCATAATACTCATCATTTTGTATTGAAACCACATATGAAATCACCTGCATAAAATTATCAATATCAACCTCCTTTAATTTGGTAGAACTTGTGTGTAGCCAACTTTTAGTACATATAAATGTTTCAGTCATCTTTGAAAATAAAGAAATTCTAAAACTATATACTATTCGACCCTCAATACTAAAAGTGAATTTTGAAGACATTTTAGAGATGGATGTATCTAACAAATCAGGTGCAATCAAATTTAGAATTTTATACTTGAAAAAAATGCACTTTTCACTATATTAAAAGGTCAAATTCTGATTTATAGTATTCAGTTGAATCGGTTTGAAGATATTCATTCACCTTTGAAAGTTAAAGTTCTAAAACTATATACTATTCGACCCTCAATATTAAAAGTGAATTTTGAAGACATTTTAGAGATGGATGTATCTAACAAATCATGTGCAATCAAATTTAGAATTTTATACTTGAAAAGAAATGCACTTTTTTTAGGCTGGCCTGAGCCTTCACAAGGTCTGGTTAGGCCTGAAACCTTTTTAAAGGCCTACTTACAATGTAGGCCTTTAAAAGGCCTCATATTACAGGCCTTGAAGGTCATAATTAATTAACATAATAATATGTATAAAACTATAATTAACTAATTATACTTAAAATTAGAATATAAGAATGAAAAAAAAATTAAAATTGTGTTATTTATATGATATAAATATTATTATATTTATTTAATATGTAAACAGGCCACGCCTGAAGGCTTACAGGTCAAGCCTTGACAAAAAAGGCCTGGCCTATTTACATATTTAGGCCTTTAAATAGGTTTTGACTTGACTTTTTTAATAAACAGGTCAGGCCATACCAGACCCTAAATAGATTAGATTATAGGCCGCCTAATAGAGGTCTGGACTATTTCCATCCTAGGCTATATGAAGCGGATCAGCGCTCGTGGCCTAATGGACAAGGCGCCTGACTTCTAATCAGGCGATTGTGGGTTCGAATCCCACCGGGCGTGTAAACTAAACATCTTTTACGTTTTAATGTTTTTTTAATTTGTAATATGCTGAAAAATAATGGCAGAACCGCATAAACCTTGTTTTTTAAACTCGTCTTGGTTATAACTTTAAATCAATTCATGAGTTTTCACACCAGCATTTTTGCATTTTTATTTTTTAACTTGTTCTTAAACTTTTGCTAGTTGTAAATTCATTTAAACTCGTAAATTTATATATTAGCGTTTTATGTTTTTAGTATATAAAATTGTATCAATTCAATTTTAAACATGTTATTTGTAAACTCAGTTGCATTTGTGATTTCATATACCCAACTTAGAACTTTTACATTTATCATTTACAAAATCATGTCAACTCACTTATATACTCATCACACAATGTATTTACCATTTCCACATTTATTGCTTGCAAAATCATGTGGACTCATTTTTAAGCCTATGCTAACTTTTTATATTTGATTATACTGAGTAACATCATATATGAATTTCACAAAAATCTTTTTATTGAATACAATAATTCAATGCTGATGTGTTTGATTTTAATTATTTAAATTAACAAAATATTTGAGGCAGATTATTTTTATTTTTAATATTTTAATTGTTTTATTATACGCTTCTAATAGCTATTTAGTAATAACTGAGCTCTTTGAAAATAAAGAAAGAGAAAAGAGATGTGGGAATAATTTATAAATATAAAGAGAAAAAAATTTAAAAAGGTAAAATTATTATTTAAAGATATTTACTAATTAAGTTGACATTTCTTAATATACAAGAATTAGTTAAAATAGATTTATAGTAAAATCAGGAGTAATCTACCATCAATTATTTGCCTAATCTTTGTGTCAAATGCTAAAAGCGTTAAAAACTAAAACACCATACAACCATACTAGGCTTAACAAGCAACCGTGGAAACACCATCGACGACTTGAAAACCTTTCATCCGTTCAAAATCTTCTGCCTTCAAAATTAAAGCAGATGAAGGTTGTCAACTTTTATTGTGAATTTCAATTGTAAAACTCGTTACTTTTATAAATAAATAAATATCAATAATATATAAATACATAATTAAAGGGTTTAATCTTACTGTTTTTGCTGTAAAAAACTTTTCTCATTAATATTTTTTTACTTCTCCGTTTATAATGGGACTCACTTACTTTTATATGAGTGTGTGGCAGGAAAAATTTTTTTGCAATAAAAGCAGAAACATTAATCCCATAATTAAAATATAACAAATGAAAAATTATTTATTTAAATATATTTTAAATCCAAATAATTGCAATTAAATCCACAACATTCATAATTTATTTTACCCAACAAAGAAATTGATTTAGAATTTATATATAAAGTCATCAATTATGATTAATTTGAAAATTTTAGCATGAGTTCAATAATGAATTAATATGATTTTGTAAGTTAGAAACATGTGTAAAAATGATAAACTTTATATATAAACTTATAAGTTTGATCGAATTTACAACTAATACAAATTTAATAGTGACTCGGAACGATTTTATAAGTTATAAATGTAAAATTGATAAATTTAAAGAGTCAACTCGTGAATTTAATAATAATAATGATGACAGATTGTTATAATCATTTGTGAGAAATAAGGAAACTAGCTCTACTTTTTTGTTCCTTTGAACTGTATTCAACACTTGTTTATTTTTGGCACAACACTATTCTCCATACTTTTTCATTACTATTAATCTTGTCGTTAATGTCATATCTAGTTGATTAATTTGAGTACACTAAGAAAGCAATTAGTTAATTATAAAAAATATACATTAATTTTTCTAAAATATCATATTTCATCTTAACTATTTTTAAATCAAAACTCCTTAATCAATAAAGATATTTTATAAAAAAAGTTATAAATTTAAAACATAAAATGAATTGAAGTATTATATTTTAGGAATAAATCTAATCTTTAATTAATTTTTATATTAAGTACCCAAGATAGTAATTGGTATTCTCTCACATCCTTAATATAAGATATATTTATTTAATATAATTATATTAACTAAGTTGGTTAGTTAATTAATATTAATATGACATATATTTTCTAAAGCACCTTTGTCATTTTACCTCATTGATTATTGTTAAGTGTCTGTAGAAGTAAATTAAAAAAATATTGATAAATATTAAAAAAAAATGTCTTGTATTGAGACAAAGATCAATTCCTAAATATATCTCATATTAATTACTAGCAGTAATATTTTTTTCACCAGCCTTTTTGAGATATAGGGATCAAACACATATTTTTAGTAATATACTTACTCTGGTTCTAAATATAATATGAAATTAATATTTTTAGAGAAATTATAAAAAATAATTAAAATATTTATATTTATAATTTTTTAAAATATTTTTATATAATTAAATAATTTATTTAACATTCTGTTAAAAAAATTCAATTCTTTTATATTCTGTAAAAACTAAAAAGGGTGTAACATCCCTCACTTCCATACTCCACTTCCACTGGCTTCATTTTCTCTCGTGTTGTTCGTCTTATTCTCTCGTCACGAGGGAAAAGCTTCCTGGTCTGGTCCTTGTTGATGCCTAGCTTCCTTTCGCATTCAATTTCACTCTTTATCCTCCCATGGCGTCTTTTACTTCCTATTCTACTGTCTCTACTCCTTTTTCTTTGACGGCGTCTGGTACCCTTCAAAATCCCGTTTTCCCTGTTTACACCTCTCTTGCGCTGCTTAAGCCTACTCTAGCCGCCTCGTCTCCTTCTTCTTTGCGGATCCATAAGGAGCTTAAGGGTCAAAACGCGTATCTTCTTCCCAAAATTCAATGCGTCCAAGAAACCAAGGGTAATTCCTTCCTCATATCGGATGTTTTTTTAAAAATTTATTTGGGGATTTCTAGTTGCAAACAGTGGTGTTCTAGATTGGCGCCTATGAGGAACTGAATCGTCAATAAATTGGGGAAAACATAATTAACGACGTGGATACGATACAATTGATAGGATCGGAACTTTTTCTGCGTTTGAAATATCCTGATTTAGATGAAAAGGGGATCCACATTGCAATGCTTTGGAAACTTCAAGACGGAGTTAATTTTAGACACACTAACTGAGATGAGACCAAGATCAGTGCTAATTTATATAACACATTGGAAGGGGACATCAAAAGTTTTGCATTTGATTAGACATCGTAGGGGCATCTAACTGCATTAGCATTTTGCCTAGGGACTAGGGAGCTCATTCAATAACTATTGCTCTCATGATGTGAAATTCCAAAATTGTTGCTGCTTGAAGGTAATAATCTCTCATAAAGAACTATATTTGATCACGCTGGTGATGGATTGTGTTTCTGGTATACGGTTGGATGATGCTTCTTGTGAACTTATTTAACTTTCTGAGCACCGCCTAATGTTCTGCTTTGTACATGGTAGTAAAGTACGAATAGGAACATAGCTGACCTTTGAAAACTTGCTTCAGGGTTGGATGAAAGCTTAAACCACTTAGAATATCTGTTTTTGTCAGAAAGGAGTTATGATTTATTCTTCTCGGAAATTTTCATTTAAGTCATGAGAAAACAAGCTCTCAGAACTTCACATATATTATGGGTGCAGCATTTGGAAAAAAAATCTGATCACTTTAGGGCGTGTTTCTGTGGGAAAGGATAGTTGGTCCCTTTTTATTCATTGATGTGCAGAACTACATAGATATGGAAGCATTAGTATATAATGTATAGATTGTTGGCTTAGTTATACCTGAAAAGACCATCATGATACCCATCTCCATGAATTTCTCTTATCTTATCATTTATTTACTTGTATCTGCTTAAGTTTTCACTTCTCTTTCTGCTTCCAGTCTGAAACTTATTCTGATTCATCTCTAGCACTGGTCTTGTTCACCTCCCTTGCTCCTCTTCTTTAGGGGTTTTAAACCCTTTTGATAAGTTTGAACTATCACTATTCTTTGTCAAGCGAAGAGTTCAATATACTGAGAAACACTACTGTACGTTTCACTTGTCCATCCACAGCCACTCCCCAGCTTTAGTGAAATCGAGTGTGTTGGTCTTGGGTCATACCTTAGCAGCTTTGCTCTTTTATTATCTCCAAGTGCTTGTGCTCAGGGTATTCAAAGTTGAAAGATGCCTCAAGATTGCATTGTATGTGTGACTTGAATTATTGGATGGGCTTCTAACCTTGTGATGTTGTGTTTGTGGCAGCAACTCCAATTACCAAAGACTTGTGGGAAACCTCGGTTCTGAACAGCAAAACCCCAGTCCTTGTTGAATTCTACGCAAGTTGGTGCGGCCCATGTAGGATGGTGCACCGGCTTATCGATGAGATTGCGACAGATTATACTGGCAGATTGAAATGCTTTGTGCTCAACACAGACACTGATTTGGAAATTGCTGAGACCTACGAAATTAAGGCTGTGCCAGTGGTTCTGTTGTTCAAGAATGGCCAGAAATGTGACACTGTAATTGGAACCATGCCGAAGGAGTTTTATGTGGCTGCCATTGAGAGGTTGCTCAAGCCTTAACCATGGACGGTTCTGTTCCGCTGACGGATTCCCTGTAAACTGGAATAATCGTTGACCCTGCACCTCATGCAATTTTCTTGGTCCGGTTTTTGAATTACAAAGCTTCACTGTGTTCTTTATAGTTTGTACATATAGCGGTTACTTGCTTCCGGAAAGGTTTATGAAACACCTGTTCCTACAATCTCCTTTCGAAGTATTGCATTCTACTTTTGTGGTTTTTGCAGTTGAACTTGATAGTTATTCTTCTAATTTTTTTTCATTTCTGCCTTTGAATACCTGTTATTCTTTTCTTTCTTTTTTTTTTTTTTTGAAAAAGCTAAACCCTTCATGTTACTAGGCTCAACTTCATTGAAAACGGTCCACTTTACCGCTGTTTTGTTGGAAATGGGATACTCTTATCATCCTCTCTCTCCCTCTGAATTTTATTTTCACCTTCAAATCAAAAAATGAATAGTTTTGGTTTAATATTTTTTAAAGCTATGGTATTTTATAATTTATTTATTTATTTTTAAATTTTGTGTGTGTTGTAGTTATAAATTGTGTAGATAAGATTTTAAGAATCTAAATTTATTTATTTATATTTAAAATAATAGATTTATAAAATATGAAATGTGAATCATCTTCTTTCTTTTCTTTTCTTTCTTTCTTTTTTTTTTAATTTTTATTTTTATAACCAGAGGGTTAAGATGGCATTGAAAATGAGACAAAAGATAACAAGAAATCTGTCCCTTCTGTTTCTGGGTCCAATAAAAATTGAAACCGATCCATTTTTGTTTTATTTATTAAATGTTTTATATGTTTCGTTTATTTATGTTATGTAATTATCTGTGAGCAAAAGGATCGAATCCAAACTTGATCCGCTCTAAACTTTCATAGATTTGAAAAAAATCATTGATTTTTCTTATCTTGTCAATTTTATATTTTTGTCTGTTAATTGTTTTTAATGCTTATTCGGACAAAAGTACGAAAGAATCTTTTTTTTTTTTTTGTTAAGTAGCAAATCTACCCCGGAAGTACATGCTTGAGAGCAATGTTGCCCTGAAAGTTTTTTCAGGCTTAATTTCACCCCAAAAGTCTACAAATGGAATAATATTGTCATTTTCCGTTAAAAAACTAACATTGACCGTTAAAAAATTGACGTTGATTTTTAATTTTTTAACGGAAATGGGTAACATTGCTCCGTTTTTAGACTTCTGAGGCGAAATTGAGCCTAAAAAAACTTTCAAGATAATATTGCTTCGCGATGTATATTTCCAGGACAAATTTGCTGACCCTTTTTCTTTTGAACTGAAGGTACATACATATTTTTATCGTCCCTCTGTAATATTTTCACTAAATTTTGGCAATTTGTTTTGTGTAAAAAAGTGAAAGAGGACACTGGCCCAAAAAACATAGTAAAAAAGCGGAAAAAAATTTATAAATGAGAAATTGAGAACCATTCAGCTCCTTTGAATATTATTGAATTTTTGGGCATAAATTTAGGAACAAAACAATTTCATTACAAACATCTATAAGAATTAATTATTTTTGGGCGTAAAAGTAAAGATAAACAATTTATTTGTGAGCAAATATTGTAAAGTCATTAAGGAGACTTAAGTGAAAGTGTCCATATTTATTTATGTATACTTTTATACTAAAAAATAATTAACTCTTATGAGTGCTCAACGAAAATATTCATTGCTAAATTTGCATATTTACCCTTAATTTTTAAATATGAAAAATTTTAAGAAAAATTATTTTTAAAAAATACTATTTGAATTTTAAAATTCCAAATAAGTGATTTACTAATAAAATAAGCTTTCAATTACTTTTTTGTTTTTGTTAATCTCATTACTATTGTTGTTAATAGGATTTTGAAATTCAGATTTTTCTGTCATTTTGGCAAAATTTAACTTGTAGATATTAAATCCTTTTTTTGACCTGATTTTAAATATTTAAATCCTTTGAGACCTATATATATTAAATAAAATTTGGGAGACTTAATTTTATTTTATTCCTTACTTCTGATCTATGAAATACCTTTATTTTCCTTTATATTCAAGTAAATAAAAGGAAAAATACCTTCAAAATTTGAAATCTCAAACCAATGATTTCCTATTAAAATAGTTTTGAATTGCGAATTAAGTGCAATCAATACTTAATGTATGGTAGGAAATAAAATTATTTTGGATTTTGATATTTTAAAAATATTTTTTCCAAAATTTTCTCTAAATAAAAGCATAAGGTACTGGTAAAAAATAAAATCATAATTAAATCATTCAAGGTATAAAAGATATTAATTTCTTTAAAATTAGTAAATGATTTTTTTTTTGCCAACAGTAATTGAGTTGCCAGAGTATTTTATTGTGGAGAGATTTTCTTGATCCACTCATATTTTTCTTAAAAAAACAAAACGGCGAATTCACTCTGATTTTAAACTTGTGGCCTTGTGGGGAAAAAAAGTGAACTGCAGTGTAATTTAAATTGAATTTTGAGGGTTGAGGCTTCTTGGCTACCAAACTGAGCCCGTAGCAATCAGAATTTTCATTTACTGTCAAAAGAAGAAAGTCAAGAAATCCCTCGCCGGTAATCTTGGTCCTTCTGTTTCCTTCCTGCTTCTCTCTCTCTGTCTCTGTCTCTCTTCCCTATCTAATTTAGCAGTTTTCTTTTTTGATTATTCGAAATCATGCATTTTTAATAGAAGATTTTGGAGGTTGGTCTGTTGTCCCTCCTCCGCTTCAAGATCGTCAGCTTCCTTTGCAGGATTTATGTGTGCCTTGGCGTGATTTCCTCAGGTTCCTTTCCTCTTGTTTGTTCACTCAAATTTTGACAATCAATCCGATCGTTTTCACTAGTTAGGGGTTGTCAATTTTGTTGTGGCTTGTTCAGTTGCTTAGGAAGGAGGTACCCCAATTAGCATGGCTAATTCTTTTACTTGACTTACTTGTTAATAATCTCTCTTGCCCCTTTTTTTTTTAGATTATAACTCTAGTATGGGCTTGTGGTCATTGAGTTCTCTGTTTTTTCTTCGCAAGACTCACAGTTATCTGCACCTGAGATAACCAGGAATACAATAAAAATTAGCCAAAGCGGATGACTCTGCTCACTAACCTGTGTAGATGATACATTTGATTGTAGCGTGGTATTGATTTTAAATTATGTATCTTCCATATTACAATTGAGCTTAATCATGCTTTATCACGCCGAAATTGGTCAAAATATTTGCGTTAATTTTTTTTCTTTAAAAATGTTAGGTTGAAATACAGTGTTGTTAGAACTTCTAGAGCTTGAATAAGATTTTTTTAGGGGGCTTATTTGGTCTCTTAATTTGGTCAAAATAGAATTCCGATAATCCATGTTGGCTGTGGTGGAAGGTGAGTTGAGATTCATTGTGGAATGTTATGAAGTGATGGACTGGATTGATTAGTATTATAAAATGAAGTTATTTTTTGTCTTGACGTTACCGTTTTTGAGCATCATTCTGGGTCTAGATTCTCATTCTTACTGTTTGCTTACAAATTTTTTGGAGCATGCAAACTATAATGCAGGTCAATGCTGCTTCAGTTCTCTAGGCCCCTGATGTAGTGATTTTAAAATTTCAATTACTATTTGTTAGCCTTATATCCGCAACGCTGTGAATCTTGACCAGTTTCTGAAAGAGCATCAAATATATCGTTTTTGTTTTCATTTTTCTTATTCTTTGGTTCTTGCTCCCCTTTTCCTTTCTTGTACAGTGACCAGTTTCTGGAGCATCCATGCTTGTTAATTGTTACCTTGTCATATTCACAAGGATATATAAAGATATTTATGGTGAAAATGTGTGTTTGACGACGCCTTTGAAATATTTCTATGCAGGGACTTTTGAGAGGTGAAATGATGGAAACTCCAAATAGATCTATATCAACAGGGTCTTCAGACACACATGAACGGAAGGACAGAGATATAACTGATTCAATTTCAAACGCTGCCCTGCCTTCATGTCCTTTAAACCAGCAACCGTCTAGTTCCTTGGATGGCCCAGTGGCTATACTTTGGGATATTGAAAGTTGTCCTGTCCCAAGTGATGTGCGCCCTGAAGATGTTGCTGGGAATGTAACAATGGCTTTGCAGTTGCATCCAATAATTAAAGGAGCTATTGTGATGTTTTCTGCCTATGGGGATTTCAATAATTTCCCCAAGCGACTCAGAGCAGGTTGCCAAAGAACTGGTGTTAAACTTACTGATGTTCCCAGTGGGAGAAAAAATGCTGCTGACAAAGCTATCTTGATTGACATGTTCTTGTTTGCCCTTGACAACCAGCCGCCTTCTTCTATAATGCTGATATCCAGAGATTTTGATTTTGCTCCTGCAGTTCATGTTCTTGGTCAACGGGGATATACTATCATTCTTGTCATCCCTGCTCAGGTGGGCATGTCAACTGCCTTTAGCAATGCGGGTAAATTTGTCTGGGACTGGCCTAGCATTGCTCGTGGAGAAGGCTTTGTATCTTCCTCAAAGGCTCTAGTGCCACCTCATGTTGTTCCAACTGAGGTTGTTGCTGATCTGATGGGGTGCCATATCAATGGCGACTTTGATGGAAAAAATGAAGAAGCTATTGTTTATGGAGGAGGGATCTCACAGAACTACCATATATCTAAGTGTTGCTCATTTGTGTCACAATCTCAGCCTGAATACAAAAGCGATAAATTGAATGCTTCACGCTTTCCAACGGCTTTGAGGTCGCGTAGCCTTCCATCTCCTCTGAACAATGTTTCAGGAGGATCTATGGCCTCTTCTAGTGACCAAAATGAATGCCCATCGTGGCTAAAACCTGGGGATTTGAATGATGTAAAGTGCCAGCTGGTAGAGTTGCTAGAATTTTCTGGAGGTTGTTTGCTTCTAGCTCAGGTTCTACCGGAGTATCAGAAATATTTTGGGAGGTCTTTCTCTCCATCTAGATATGGGGTACGCAAATTAGTGAGCCTTTTCAAGAAACTGGGTGATCCATTTTATGTGGAAGGGAAAGGGCCTCGGGTATTTGTATATCTCCAAAACCAGAAAGTGTGCCCTTTGTCTCAGGTGAGCAACGATAATAAAGGAAAAGGGATTCAGGAAGAGAATGCAGGAATTGTGCATGCTTGTTGCTCTGTAGATGAAGAAAGAATAGTCACAGAAGAACATGATATGAGAAGCAGCATAGAAAAGTTTCACCAAGGGAAAGCAGCCAGAAGTGAAATTCATGACCGAATTCTTGAGCAATTCAAGCATGAGCTGCAAGAGATTCTCGTAATTTATTCTTGTCCAATATTCATAGATTGTTTCGATGACATTTACCGGCTACGGTACAAGAAGCCACTGGAATACCAGAGACTGGGCGTGGACAAGTTAGAGGACTTGTTTGAGAAAGTGAGTGATGTGGTAGCATTGTATGAAGAACCAGTAAGCAAGAGGAAGTTCCTAGCTGCTGTGCATGGTTAGATTGTTGTGCTTAGCTTCATATTCCCAGCAACGGTCAGGAATGTCTCTTTATTTACAAGTATTGCGAAGATAATGTGCAGGACTCGTGCTTTTTTGCTGTCGCCTGGCCCTGCATGGATTTGAATCTGATTTTAAATTTTCTTTGTATTGCTTAGTCTTTGTCACGGATCAACCATTTTTATACGTGTTAGGCTGGGTATATGCCTGTAAATTAGCCTCTTTTTCATTCGCACATCTATATGTATACAAGTATCATATTAATAGGTTCTGTTTACGTCACATAATGAATACAATCATTGATGTTTCACAACTTCCCTTCCATTTCTTTTGATCCTCGCTATCGATGTACAAATATTCTATAAACGGTAATGCGAATTGTATCGGACAAGATCTCGTTCTACCTGTCTTCACTACTGGATTTTGTTACAACATTTAAATTAGGCTAAAGTATACTTTTAGTGGTCTCTTGTAAGATATACTTTTGGTTTTTTAATTTCATAAAGTATACTTTTACTGTTAAATTTCTAATATCGTTAATGTTGTTAACAAAAAATGTCTAGAGCATATTTAATTTTTACTTTTTTTTAATATAATATATTTAGATTATTAAACTAAAATAAATTAATAAATTGTTACAAATGAAATCGAGATTTTGATATTTAGATTATTAAATTAATTTTTATATTTAGATCATTAAACTATTTTTTTTTAACATAATCGGGGTTTTGATAATGATTGCTTCATTAAGAATTTAGATATTTTTCAGTTTATGTATATTTTAAATTTTAAATTAATAAATTTTTATTACACAGTCAACACTTAATTTTAAATAGTCATCAATTCAGTTTGCTGCGCCAGCATTTTTCATTAGTAATATTAACGATATTAGAATTATAAGATTAAATATACTTTATAAAGTTAAGGGACAAAAAATATACCTCATGTAAACTTAAAAAACTAAAAATATACTTTACCCTTTAAATTAAATCCACTAAATTTAATGTGAGTATGCGAGAGCTACGCAGCAAATTACGTTGTACCGGACGATGCTCAGTAATTGTCTAATTGACATAAGATGTAAGATACAATATGATTCACGCATAAAGATAAACAAAATTATGTAGTGTTCAATTAAAATTCAAAGCATCATGCCGTGTCTACTATTTGACACAAATATAAGATCAAAAAGTGATTGATATGATCACTACAACAAAACTATGTAGTGTCAAAGAGCAATTTGAAGAGATCGGTGTTTCATTCGAGTGGCGCGACAGAGTTAAGCTCCATTTTGAAGTAGCAGTGCTTCCTATGTTGTTAGCCTGATTAAGATTTAAAGCCAATGACTGATTTAAACTGAGAAAATGTTTTGAGGGGACTGTGGAGATCCTGTCTCAAGTAAGAAACTTCTACTGCAATATGACCTGGATGTACTTGAAGAAGAAGCTAGATATCTTCCATCCCCACAGTGAGAATTTGGTTCATTTCTGTGTAATTTTCCCTTGCTTCTTCTGCCAGATTGTTGATTTACTATATATTCTTCATCTTCAACAGCTTGTAAAAATCCACTGTGCATAGGCTCTGAAGTCTCATACAGAAGTCTAAGGACCTGTTTTATTGAAGGCCTTGCCCTGCCTTCTCTCTGAGTGCACCATCCTACTATAGAGACAACTGTCTGGAGCTGATCCAAATCAAAAGATTCCCTCACATTGGGATCCACTAACTCCATCAATCTTGATTCAGATTCCATGAATGGTTTTGCCCATTCCACCAGATTCTTATTATCTTGAATAGCCCGTCTTCCGGTTACAATCTCTAATAATACCACACCAAAACTGTAAATATCGCTTTTCTCGGAGAGTTCCTGAGTAACAACATATTCTGGATCCATATAACCTGGAATGCAATTTTAAATCTAGACTTCAGCAATATTCAAAATATAGATTCCTGATCGATGATTAGCCTGTATATAAGGAAAAAATATAAGGAAAAAAGAGATTAAGATGGAAACAATTTTACACCTGGAGTTCCCCGAATATCAGTATTTACTGGTTCAAAGCATATCAAACCATCCTTTGAAGCGTGTGCCAGTCCAAAATCAGCTAGCTGTGAAGCATAAGCAACGTAACACAGTTTAAATTTTGCATTAGTCACATACAAAACACTGATTATCTTTAGAGCTATATGCAACATTCATATGATAAGATTTTGAGAGTTACCGAACCTTCGCAACAAATTTCTCATCGAGTAAGATGTTGCTAGACTTAATGTCTCTGTGGCAGAGAGGGGGATCACAATAGAAATGAAGGTAATCCTGCACATTCAACCAAAAAAGAATGAAAAAAGGAAAAAAAATTACTACAAGTAAAGAAAAGTAGACAACAATGAGAAATCATCATACTCAAATTACCAGTGCATTAGCCACATCAATGGCAATTTGAATTCTTGTTCGCCAGCTTAGAGGTGTTTTCCCAGGGGCTACACAAAAATGAGAGTGGATTCAATACAATATATGGATGAAATATGTTTTAGGTTTTCAGAGGAAAGTCAGGAAACTACCCATTTCATTTATCTCTATTCTGTGATACTTCATTAGTAATATTTTGCTGAAAAAAGGTTTATTATTTTCATTTTCATGTACAACCCAATGAAATAACATCCTCACAATAGCACTTGAAAATTTGTACAACTATTAAGACTCATAAAACGTACAATGAAGATGATTTTTCAAGCTTCCATTTTCCATGTACTCGTACACCAGAAACCTGTCGTGAGATAAGCAGAAGGGTTTAGTTCACAGGTACAGATGATCAAAAGGAACAATGCATGTAAACACAAACAAGTACCTCTCATGTTTTTTAATGCAAAATCCTCTTAATGCAACTAGATGGCGGTGATGAAGCCGGGCAACAAGCTCTATTTCTCTACAGAACTCATCCCCTTTTTGCTCTGATGCTTTATCCATTTGCTTTACTGCCGCCAGTAGACCATCACTAAAATGAGCTTTATACACAGTTCCAAATCCTCCTTGCCCAATTATAGTGCTAAAATCATCTGTGGCTTTCTTTATCTCGCTATAGTTGAATTTTCGAAATGTAGACGAAGGCCCTATGCAAGTCATACATTAATGATCTGCTAAGCATATGCTATCTCAAAGAAAGGATAATATTAAGAATGAAAGCCGAAACCATACCATCCTGAAATCTCCATGTTGCACGGGGGGCCAAGGATTTTGAGGAGGTTTTACTTAAATGATCAGGACCCCCTAGCTCTCTGCTTTTTTGACGAATTAAAACTATCAAGACTATGAGCATCATGACTGCAACGGTTGTGACGGCAATACCAATACCTGGAATTAATGTCAAGTGGTATCTATGGTGATTTCTTTTAAGTGGTGCACCTAACTGCAATGGATTTGGGCTATCAGCAGCCGGAGGACTCGGAAAAGCCTCAGGAGTTGGTGAAGTGGATGGCTCTGAAGCTAGCGTCAAAGATTCAATGATATGATTAGTCAAATTTTACTGTGTTGATCACAATGCAAGGACTCCAATATGCATGGCATGAGACCACTCAATTGGAAATGAAAAATAAGAGAGCAGTCATGTTATACATCAGTGGATGAAACTAGCTTTTCCAATATTTTCCAATCATAATTTAATTCAAGAACACCAAAAGAATATTGTTTCCATTTCTTGCTAAAGCAAAATCCTTGATATACAACCAATGGCACAGAGAACAATCTATAACAATTGAAGTGGGCAAATCATCAAATTGTATTGGCTTCACATCTCACATCAGTACAAAACTAACAAACAGGTCTCATGCATACCCTTGTTTAGGCCTTAGCATAAATACATGGACACGCTCATGGACTCAGAAAGCATAAAAGAAAAAGCATAATAACAATTCTCTTGCTATTACCATTCATACCAGTAGGCCCGAGAAGTCCTTGAACCCCAAAGAAACAGCTTGCAATTTCAATAGTGGACATATCATCAACTTGGCTTGCCAATGCAGTAAAAGTAGCATCACGGCATGTACTCAATGTGATATTATCTTGTACACCGATTATATTATGTAGGTAACCAATGGCAGTATTCAAACATTTCTTGCAGTCACTTTCCTTTACAAGAGGCACTTTGCAGTTCTCGGTGACCTCTCCAAATCTGGGAGATTGCAGCATCTGTGTGACAGTAGTTCGACCTTTACACTCATAATCAACAGGGACTTTTGTCCCAAAACCACAGAAAACAGCTGCATTTGGTGAAACTCCATAAAGTTGCAAAGTCTCAGTTATGGTCTGGAGGCAGAAGACAGAAGCATCTGGAGGGACTCCAAGGTTAGCTGTTTCATTTGCATATCGAGCAACAGAAACGGCAATATTAGCATTAATGAAGCGACAGCAACTATTTCTGTCGCTTTGTTCTGCGCAGACAGTGGATGCCATTGTAAAGTTTGAAGTACTCAAATCCAAAGGGCAATCTGCAAAAGCAGCAGCAATAAGAGACAACAGGACTATCCATGATTTTATAAACTTCTTTCTACTTCAGAACATGGTCATAATCAGACTACATCAAGTTACAGGATTTATAGGGCATGGAAGTTTTAGCTATTGCAATACTTAATTTTATGCTACCATATTAGCGGCAAAAACTCTAATAATGGTCACAAGTTCATTAAGATACATCTGTTCCTGTTTCAAAGCGAACCTTCGCAGATGACTAAAGTTCTGACTTCAGGCATTTATTAGGTTATAAGTACAAAGGGGTAAACAATCACAATAATTGCGGAGCAAATGTGGCATTAATATCGCAAAAAAGAAGGCTCACAAACAATGCTTCATATTCCCAGCTTCACCATCTCTTACCTAATATGGGTCAACG
The DNA here is from genome assembly GCA_037074495.1 of Acacia confusa. NCBI lineage: Eukaryota > Viridiplantae > Streptophyta > Magnoliopsida > Fabales > Fabaceae > Acacia > Acacia confusa. The sequence goes on along the minus strand of CM073502.1, from coordinate 34,617,488 downwards.
AAAAGCAGCCACATTTTTTTCCCTCTTCAAGTTAAAAAATACCACAGAATCAATGGGAAACAACAAGCCAAAGCATTTCTTTCTCTTCTCAACTTGCTCACAGAAAAACCGCAAGCCAAGAGGATGATGGCCAATAAAGCAAACTAAGAAAGGAAAGAACTACTAAATGAACTAACCAGCCATTATTGCAGGAAGTTGCACTGCCAAGATGGCCAAAAGCCCAAACAAGGAAAAGGCAATCCCAGGGAGCATAGTTGAGTTTTGAACTTGAACAAGAAGAAATTACTCCTAATTCAAAAGCTTATGTTAACCTATATACGGAAACCCCATGAATCAACAACCCTCAAAGAAACATAAGACGGTGCTGCAACAGGAACTGCAAAGTGCAAGGGTTGAAGGAGACCAGAGGGCAGCGATTTCAGCGTCTGCGAGTGACACATGAGTGCTTGTGGGAGCGCGTGAAAGAGAGTGTGTTTGTGTGACTCTGAAATGAAATGACCCACCACTACCACAGTCGAGTAGAGAGACTAGTTCAAAATAGATGCAGAAAGGATGGGACCCAGAAACCTCATTGGGGATGGCTATTGTGGGGTCACCTTCATCGCCTACAGGTTCCCAAAAGGCATAGGCATGGCTGAGAAAGACTCATCCTTTAGTGGTTTTGGATCAGCCGCCTTCCCAAGAATTCCAGCCACAGTAACCATTAGCGCAATATCTTTGAAGAAGTTTCTCCGTATTTGTACACCGGTGGAGAATTTTTTACCGGTACGTTTTAAGCAGTAGGTAATTTCAGTGAGAGAAAACTAACATGTAAGGTAAAATTATACAGAAAGACAAATTGATTAAACGTAAATGTGAAGCTTTTGTGGCTTCTTTGTCAAGAATAATTAATGAACCTTCACATAATGAACTGGAAAGAAAATACTAGTATTAGTTTCAGATCTAGACAGATAGATAAGTTTCCTTAATCCTCGTAAATTGAGGTTTAATGATGAAAGACAACGGTTCAATGATTGGATTATATGAGGTGGCTAGCCAATGGATAATGAAACTTAATCAATGGTTGATCTGATGGGGCTACAAATTCACATGTTGAATTTGGGTCTTAATATTCCATTTGCCTAAACAAATTCGAGTGTTAATATTAAGTGGAGTATCAGTTGTTAGAAAACATATTAAAATGTTGACTTGAGGTAGAAGGAAGAAGCAAATAAGAACTAGAGTCATCAACATATTCAAATTTTCCAGCTATATGCTTTTAATTCACTCTGTTAAAATTCCTTCCCTTCTGAAACATATAGAAAAGAAATCAAAGTTATAAGGCTAAACGCATCTGATTGATTGGTTGTGTTGATTATTGTTTATTAACTTCGGAATCCTACATTGCACTGTGTGTGTGTGTGAGTGGGGTGATTAATTAACAAGTGTGTTGCTGCATTTGCGAAGGGACCACTCCCCTCTTCACTCTCCCTCCATAACTCAAATATTTATTCCCTTTCTTCTAATTAAACCTTTTTGTTTGCTAGTCCCTCCCCAAAACACCCTTTTTACTATTTTTCTTTTTATTAAGTATAGATAATCCCCCATCCCAAATAATTCTATTAGTGGTACTGTTATATATTAAATATGGACACCTCTCCCAACATAGATTCAAAACTTACGACTTGTTTGTTATGCTGAAGATCGGATGACGGAAAGGGAAGATGACAAATCTTCCATCACAAAACGCATTTGGTGCGTTGCTCTCCCAGGAGATGACTTCCGCCTCTATCAATGTTCCTTTAAATATGAGAACCTTCATTCCATCCAAAAATGGAGGGAAAGCTGCAATCTTCCGGGAAAGTAAAATATTGTGAACCTTGAAAAATTATGCATGTTGTTCTTCTTCTGTGTTTCTTCTTCTTCCTCCTCTTATTCTTCATGAATGGCAGGCATTACCAAAACCCATCGACCCTTCCCGAAAAAGCCAAGGTTTCTCCAATTTGACGATAAGTCGAGCAACTTTCTAAAATTTTGCCAACCCTCTTGCTTTGATCGTGGGTCTGTGATGTGATGTGTTTTTACTGTCTTGCATTTATATTACTATTCTTTCTGTAAAAAACGCTACTTCTATTTTTATGTTCGTGAAATATTCTGATATAAACAGCTGCACAAGTTTGGTTATTGTTCAATTTTTTTCGTTCGAACGTGTTGCCCTTTTAGTGTTTTACATTTGAACCCAACGCCAACGTTCGAACGGTTTAGGGGCGTTATGGGAATTTCATCTAACCTTCCTATTTAACCAACATCCAATTCTTCATACCAAACATCTCATTTTCCCCCAACTTAAGTTTCATTCCCTAGTATACGAAACGGTTCACATTTTTAAGTTCTCTCATAATTTTCCTTTCCTTTCCCTTTCACTTTCATTCCTTACATCTTCCCCTTACCAAATAGGGTTTTAGTTTGCCATATTGTAAAGGGCTTTCACTAGATGTGACCCGTGGATATATTGATATATTTTCTTTCTTCGAGCTTTTTACTATGCTTTTTTTATTTAAAATAAAGATACTTATATCAAAAAAATAAAGATACATAGTTACATACTTGTCCTGTCTTTGCTGTTTTTGTCCCGTCTACTTGCATTCACGTGACAACCCCCCCCCCAATTTTTTTTTTTGTTCAACTATCTTTCTATGCCAAAAATTAGGAGCTCTATTTTTTTTTTTTTTATACATGAAAGTTAGACCAAAAATTTCGTAGCTCTATGTCAAAATTAGGAGCTCTAAAATGTGAAGACAATCACACAATTATTTCTTATCCAAAAAAATCAAACAACTATCCTCGTTGGGCTTAGACCAAAAAAATCCTCGTGGGGCTATTTTGGTATGTGGGAAGAACTAGCATCCTCATACCAAAAACTGCTTGAGCCCACCCTAAAATAAAGCCTTTAAAGTTATTAAGTTATTGGTTTAAGTAGTAAGCAGCTTCACTTAAAGTATAAAATCATAAATTTAAATATTATAAAGCATACTTTTTGGTATGGCTGGAAACATTTTTTCGCTCTAAGCCTGGAAGGGAAAACCTTTAACCAAATAAAAATAAAATAAAACTATTAAAATATGTTCATTAATTAAGAAAGAGGTACTCCTATAATATTATAAGACTAAAAAATAGTTTAATATTTTGTGATTTAATTTAATTTTTATTTTTTTTACCTGATAATTTTGCCTTGATATCATGTGATTTTGGAATTTTTAACTAAGTGGTAGTATCAAGGAAGGCGAAAATTTCTTCAATTTTGTTCTAAGTCCCAATTTCATTAAGAAACTTCTAATTAATTTCCGATGCATTGTCGATGGAAATTCCGTCCTTAATTCTCAACTTGGAATTTAATTTTAACACCCATATACATCACAAGAATCTCAAAACCTGACCTTACGACAGAATCTCAAAGTGCCTGAAATTCCTAATTTCCCAACAAAATCCTTAATTTTCTTTAAGTGAAGTTCTTTTAGTTGATCAAAATACCAAATTTCTCAATATAATATGGGCTAAGGTGCAATTTCAATAATAATGATTTTTTCGTCCTGATCTGGCGCAATTAAATTCTGAAGTGTATAAAAGTAGATGCAATATTTTAACAACGAACTAATTTTAGCAATTCTATTAAATTGGTCTAAAAATCCATCTCATTTTTATATAAGACCAATTTGTTCTCCCTCCAAATTTATAAGTAAAGTTTGAGTCAATTTAACAGAATTTTCAAAATTGCACCATTTTTTCTATCTTTTTACCCTTCAAAACTTAATTATGTCAGATGTTCATGGCATAAAACTTTATTATTAAAATTGAACCTTACTCGGTTAATTAGAAGCAATAAAAACACTTTTGATTGCACCAACAAGCCATTGGTCAAATGGTAAGCGGTCTCGTCCTACATTAGAAACAGAACATAAGTTCGAATTTTAAGAAATGTATTTATTGAGAAAGGTGGGGAACTCTTTATCTTCTAAACAACCCTTCATATTGTTTTTTTTTTTTTAAAAAAAAAAACCCACTTTTGATTGCATGCTAGGTCCAAGATTAGTAAGAAAGGTTTGTGAAGTTACTTAAAATACTCTATTTGCGTTTTTTATGGAAAATAAATAGAAAATCAGTATAAGCTAGAAATTAAAATAAATGTTTTCTTATATTGTTGTGACTATTGTGGTAGTGGATGTTTATAATCTCTTAGAATTTCATAATGCCTATAACCTCATAAAGGTGTAGTTTTATACGTAAATCAATTCTTATGTTTATAACATTGTAATTCCATCATAATGTGGGTTAATTCTTATTTTTATGACATTGTAATTTTTGGGAGGATTGGAGGCTTATATGTAGAGGTTTAACACAAAGGATTAAAGGGACATGAAAATGTTATGTGATTGAGAGTTCTCTTCCATTATTTATCTATACATATTCTATCATCTTTCTTAATCCCTTCATCTCAATTTATTATATTTTCTTGATTTTACAACATGTTATTAGCATGAGTTCGCTCGGAAGGCCTATGGTCTAGTTTTATATTTCTTCTTCTCTCTAACTCGTTCATTTCCATACTATATATACTGTATGTCGTTTATTCTCCATGTTATTTTATCTTTCTTTACATTATCAATATGTTGTTCTATATTATTTTTATTGTTTTTTATGCCATCTATTTTTATCTTTCTTGTTGTTATCTTTTATGCGTACATTTGGGATAATCTAAGTCATTATATGCAATTAAAAAGACCTTTTTAACATTTGTTTTATACAATTGAGTTTCATGGCTAATATTAGAGATTATTGTTGCTTTATTTTGCTTCACAAGTTTTTTTCACTTTTATTTTTCATTTTCCGGAAAAATCTTATTTATGAAACATTTATATTTTTTTAAAATTTTATATTATGGTATTCTTTACATTTTATGTTGTTACATTATGTTATGTTATTTTATTTGCATTTCATTTAGTTATTTATGATTTATATTTCTTTAACTTATTTACATTTTATGCTATATTTTATTGTTTATGTTTCTTTATTTTATGTTATTTATTTCATCTTGTTTTATTGTTATTTTATTTACATTTCATTTATTTATATTAATATATTATTTTTATATCATTATGTAAATATTTTATTTTCATTGGTTTATTATACATTAATATATAATGGTGTTATACATGATCATATAATGTGATCTATATGATCATCGACTTGTCTATTGTCTATATTTTATTATGAATTTGAGTTTATTTTGTTTATCTTACACTATTTTAATTTTATTGAAAGAGCAGAAACCATAATATTCTTAATTTTGTGATCAAATAACCAAAAATCACATGACTTTTGTAATAGTTCTTATATAAAAGAATGCTATTGGTTTCACCGAATGACAAGAAAATCTTTGGCACTTTGATGATTTAATTGTTACAAATATTAAAGCCAGAAGGTTAAATTTTCAAATATCAAACTAAACAAGAAAAAAAGAAGACTTTTTAGCTTTGCAAGATTTTTGTTATGGTCTTGAAGAACAATATTTAAAGAAATTGATGATGTGTTATTGAAAGTAAAGAATATGTCTGTTAGAGTGAAAATGAACTTGATCATATTGCATTGGTGAAATTAATAGTTGAAGGCCAATAATACTTTAACTTAGCCATTGAACGATATTCATGGAAATAATAATATTTCTAAGGCCATTAAAATTATGAGCAAATGCTATAATATAACTAGAAATCATATGAATAGAAAAAATGATATAATATGCCTAGAAGTCATATAGACTATCATATATCAATTTATTGAAAGTAAAGATAAAAATTGTTGTAAAAAGCCAAAAAGGCCATAAGATATTTTGCAAAATACTATGATGCTTGAAGTAATAAGTTATGTAGAAATGTGACCAAATTGTAATGCCAAAAGAAATAATTGTAAGCCATGAAGGCTATATAATTTTAATGTTGATTAGTGTATGAATTTAAATTTAAATTCATTGTGATTAATTTGTGTGAGAAAATTATTATTTGACATTTTGATGATGATAAGTATTCATGAATGATATATGAAATCAAATAGACAAAAATGTAATTATTGATCATTCTAAAATTTTAATATAGTGCCAATTTATTTAAAAAATTAAAAATTATGGTGTGTGATTTCATGGCCTTTTAGGATTTGAGGTCACTGATAAAAAAAGTTGTGAGTGATTTCTTGTATTTATTCATATAACCTTCAATTATACAATTAAATTGTTTAATTCTCTTCTTTATGTACAATTGTATAATTTATTTATAATTTTAAGTATATATTGTATATGAATATTATTCATACATCAATAGAGTTTACTGCATCAAACATAACTCTATTTTCTTCTTGGGACTTGTGCTTCTCTATTGCACGATAGATTTTCCAACAAATACTCAGTTCATATACCTCAATATCAAGATATTTTCTTTCGTTTTTAGTCATACTTTTCATTTTAGCTCTGTTTTCTATCTCTTTTCTTCTCTTGAAAACTATTATGTCGCCTTACATATATGAGTAGTTTTTTTTTTTAATTCCCAAATGTTTCATTATTGAAAGGCATACAAATACTGAGTAATATGTATTTTATTTTGATATTGATAAGATATTATCTTCTCTCCCAATTCATTGTATTATCATTTCTTCTACTCATTAGCATTATTTGCAAGTTTCATAAATATATCATGATATAATATATTATATCTATTGGAAATTATAACCTAGGGACTAATTATTATATAACTAAAACTAATTGAGATAATTATATCATGATATAATTGAGATATCGTATCTCAGATTTAATTTATAAAGATAAATCAATGATTTAATTAAATAGACAGATATCATATTTCATATTTAATTTTCAAATAAATATATAGTATCTCATATTTAATTAAATAGAAAGATATCATTTCTCATATTTAATTTACAAAGATAAATTAAATCTGTAGGCTTTTAATTTAGATTAAATAAATAGATTAGATTAGATTTGTTGGATAGATTTAATTAATGTTATTTAAATCTAAAATTTGAATTCAAGATTAATTGAGATTAATATTGAATATTTTAATACGGCCTAATTAGGGTTTTAGAAACTATATAAGAGATATTAATCTAGTCGTATTAAAATAAACAAACAGCCACAAAAGGAAAACCCTAGAGAAAAGGCATAAGATGCAAAGTAAGAAGGCGTTAGCACGCTGACTTTCGTGTTGAAAAATTATTCGGTGTGGATATCGATAGAGGGAGTGTTTTTGTAGAGTCGACTCCTAGAGATTGATCAAGTAAGAAGGCATTAGCCCACGAGTTCGAATAGACGCACACGAGCATTTGCAAAGGTATAGGTTTTTAATATACAACTTGATTTAAATGCCGTTGATAGATCCTCCGATGGGATTCGTAAAATTTTTAATTCCGCTATGTGTACTGATCCCAACAATATCATCTATATTAGAATCAAATTATTTTTATGTGACATTTGTAAAAAAAACATATATCATAATTGAATTAAGAGAATGAGAATTTATTAAATTTTATAAGAAAATTCATTTTATGAACAGTGTATGATTTGGAAGACAAAACCATTTTTGTAATGTGCATAAACCCCATATATATAGTGCAAGGAAAATTTATTGATGATCAAATAGTACGGAATATTTGAAAGAAGGCTATGTATATCATAATTATTCATTATTTTATATTATAGTGCATTTGTCTTTACATTTCTCTCAAATTAATTTTAGCTCTTAAGCATCACAAATCATTGCAATAAGATCTTTATATATTTTGATTGTGGATTTTCTTATATTTCTTTATGTAGTGGAAAATTCTAAACATTTTATACTTTGAATATGCATCAAAATAGGCAAATTGAAGCATATGATCAATAATGAGTTATGAAATTATATGAAAATATATGTTAGTTCCTGAAGAATATACATGTAACAAAACCAATATAGTTTATAGAGAACTAATATAGATTTTTCCAAAAAAATTCTATAGGCGGAAGAAGAATTGATCATGAAAAGTTACGACCCTAAGATTTACATCAGAGTTTCACTCTGTTATAGGGTTTAAGTGATATCTTAGTGGATTGAAATCCATGATTGTATGTGAGGTATGAAGTATTTGAGTATACTAGTTTATCTTTGAAATATAGAAGTAAAGAAAATGTATTTATATGACTCACACTTGAGGGGGAGATTGTTAGAATATAAGTGTGAATTAATATAGAACAGTTATACTTATATGCTTCCTCACAAAGCCTATTGATCTCTCAAAAATGGATGTTATATTGATATTTTATATCAATATTTTATACAAATTGAAAAGTTTGTTGTTAATCAAGAAACATGTCACAACAAACTAGATTATATAATTCAAGAATTATGATGTGCTATATGTTTTTAAAGAAAATTGATTATGAGAGTATCATTCATTGCTTATGATTTGGAATAGATCTCCAATTTTTGGAAATAAATCAAACTAAAATATATAGGTCCATTCAAATAGCATGTAAACAGTACAAGCACTTAATGAATTTGAAGATACATCTATAAAACGATTATATATGTGATTATTATTAATTTGCAACCTGATTGGAAGATTGTTTAAATAAATCATTATATTGAGTGCACAAGATAATTTGATCTAGAAATAATTTACTAAAACCTCCATAACTAGATTTATACTTTTGAGAATAAATTTGTATTTCGATGTTAGACATATTTGATATTATATATTGTGGCACTTATATACATCACGCCAACAAAATTCTCTTGATAAAATTAGCTTTTGATCAGGAGCTAGGTATATTCCATCTTAAAAAATTTGAATATGTATTCTTACTGATCCATCACAATACACACAGATGTATATTTAAAGAGGAGATAAATGTTGAGTAAGAATCTCATTTTTCTTATTTGTTTCTAAATGAAACAAAATGATGTTTCTAATGGAAACAAATGGATTTAGGATAATTATATTGCATAACTAGTTGATTGTCATTTGACAAAGTTTTTTTAACATGAGGGGATACATTGAATATTGGAAAAAAAGAATAAAAGTAATTCATTATTATTATCAAGTATAGATCCTCGAATAGAGCAATATGAACTAGAAGGACATTATGTAACACTACAAGACAGAAAAGGGAAGTGGACAAGTGTATTGGCATGCACCTTATCGTTATTGTATGTTTCTTATTAGCACTCTACTCTCCATTATAATATTGGACAAATAATCCACCAACTCTTGTTATTTTGCGCAAGCAACATTCCTACTCTCCACTTTGTTTATCTATTTTTTTAGATTATGCGGATGGCACCTACACAACACTCCATTATGATTGCATTATTTATGAATAAATGTTCTACTAACTCTGCATTATCCGAAACCATAGAAGGAATCATAACTACATTCCAAAACGTCTCCTTATTTTCAGTTTGGCAGCCCATGAATTCGCTCGTACTCAGCCAAATGTGCGCCCTACACTCTCCCATTATTTAATATATCATTAGGATAGAATTATTTTGCTTCATTCCATTTAATCATTTCGACATCAGCAAGAGAGAGAGAACGTGAGCTAGAAATCAGTGGCAATGAAGGTAGAGAGACAGTCCGAGTGAGATCAAATATTAAAGAAAGTATCTGCACGTTGAAACTCTGCACGTGAGCTAGAAATCTGCACGTTAAATTAAGTGTTTGACTAAGGTGAGTTTTGAAACTTTTTTCCTATTTAGTTATTACACGTTGGAATTAAAGGGAATTGTTGAATGTTGAAACTCTATTTTTGGAACTGAGACAGAGGTGAATATATCAGTTGCCACAATAGTTTCATAGGTAAACAGTACAATTCACGTGTTACTGTAGCAGTACTATTCACACTGTCAACGTATCTATGTTTAAATTAGGTGAATTTAGGGTAAACGAAGTCTTTTGAATCAGAAATTTTGTGGGCATATAGTACACATCCTAAGGTTATAAATAAGCCAAAGAACACCCAAATCTAATGTGTACAAAGAAAATTATGATTTTTCAAAGAATGGTCAAGAAATCTGAAAAATTCTGGATAGTGTTGGTATTTTCGAAATTAGGAAATTTCTCTTAGCCATGAATTAATTTGGTGACTTTAATTTATGGAAATAGACTTATCAAGGAGTAAATAAAAATTGGAATCACTCCATTTGGAGTTATACAGACCAAGTTATGAATTTTCTAAATACCCGTGGAAATTAAAGGTCAATTTCTGATAAGTTTTAGAAGAGTCACCTAAGTTGTTAATTATGTTTAACCTTCAAAGAAAAGGTTTCTTTGGATAAAATGAAAGGTTAAGTTGTTGAGACAATATTTATTCCTTAGTATATGGTATCTAAATGAATAAGTCCCAAAAAGTATATATCTGTAAGTCATAAGGATACTAAGGACGAGTATTTTGGGAAAGGTCTAAAGGACTAAATCTTAATTATGTTATTAAGATTAAATTGATTAATGACCTACTCTCCATATAAATGTTAATTATAGGAAATAATATTTGCCCAAGCTTGAAGGACAAGCAAGTTTGAAAGAAATTTACGGAAGGTGTTTCTGTCGGTAAGATCAACAGGCAGTAACTCTAATCTCACGTTCTTTGTATACCAATATATGTTTATGTATACCATACTTGTATGTCCCGTCTGTATGGGGCCAGCACCACTCGTGGCTCGATTGAGCGGAAGAGCCGACCATGGGGCTAACTTCCCGGTGGCTAGGCAGAGCCTAGTGCATTCAGTAATTTTTGGTATTAATTTATCCAAAAATGAATTTTCTAACGCTAGAGTATTTTGAAATCATTTAATGAATGCTTGTATTACGTGCTGTATATGGAATGTAATACTTGTCGTGTGAAATCTGTTTGCTTAAATGTTATGTGGACTACTCTGTTTTGGTTGATTTACATGTATTGATTATACTAGAAATTGAGATTAATATGTTACTCTGGGATTCATTCACTTGAATCTCAGGACCTTCCATCAAATAAGGACCTGGGCAAACTAGTAATCAAGGTGCAAACGGAAAGAAGGTAGATACTGCGTGAGTTGAAGAAGATGGTGAAGCTGATAGGACAGCTTACTTTCTTTTATTTCACCTTCTATTTATATTTCCTATGACTTGTTTGAATTAAGATAATAATTTAAAATAAGTCGTATGTGGCTATTGGGGTGTATAATGTAACATCCCAACTTTTCAAAAGCAGTATAATTTTTTTCATCAAAGTAGAACATCGGAGCAAGAGAGTAACTGATACATATATTCAAAATGCAGTAAGTCTGGCTAATTACAGAAACGATACAAAAACCGAGAGTTTTTAAAGTAAACAACCACAAAGGTATTCCCCTGACATTACCCATGCCGTGGCAACAAAAGATGGTCTTTAGCCGAGTTCTTATAAGTGCTTCTTGCCTTTCTCCTCGGTCCTCGGACCTCCCGATCCTGAAGCTATGTTAAGAGCTGAGGTCCCATGCATACGGACCCCAGGTAACGGTTAACCTCATATTTACATATACAGTATATAAACACAGCAAATGAATTACTCCCAAATACGTCACTCCCAGTGAATGCAAATGTACCACTCCCAGTGAATATAGATATACCACTCCCAGTGCATGCATATGTTTAGTTATCCTTTAACAACACTAAGTAATCAAACAACACACCACCAACATGCATACAACACACGTACCACATACACACATACCATAAATATCAGAGTTAGTGTTATAGTACGAGAACGTACCTTCGTTGACGAGCGTTTAGTACGTTGACGATAAACTGTACTTTTGACGGAAAACAGCGGAACGATAGCGAAATGACAGCGGAACAAGATTACTGATATCCTATAATGATAATATCACATTTATCAATATTTGATATCATAACAGGCATTTTAGGTATAAATTACCATTTTGCCCCTGATCCCCTAATCGACGGAATTTCGCCAGCACTTCGCTGCCTTGACCCTAATCTTCCAGAATTTCAACATATCTCCAACTCCATAATGATTTTCGAAATTAATACCTTAATTACCCCTAGAACATGATTTCTAAACATACCTGGAAGATTAAAGATCAACCTAGCATTTCTACAACAACTACCGAAAGAAACACTAAAACTAAAGACTAGGGACCAAAGAACTTACCCGGCACTTTGCTATTTCCACAGACTCCTCATTCTCTCTAAAATCTCTCTCTAGAAAGCTCTAGGATTTGTGAAGAATGAAGAGAAGGTGAAGGCTATTTATAGAAAAAGACGATGACATTTCGGTAATTCCTTTGAACTTTGTCTGGTTAGTTTCTGACCGTTGGATCGCACTTCTTTGAGGTGGCACGATCCTGGCCTTACACCTCACTATGATGACCTCATCCTAAGTCATCAAAGTGATGTCATGCTTACATCATCTCTTGATTTATGTGCCTTTATCTGATAAAGTTCCCTGTTCGGTGTCCTAATCGTGTAATCTTGGGAAATCTCAAAATTCCGGGAGCAAGGTCCTGAAGATCTTTTCTTTCTCTTTCAAGATACTTGGGTTATCTAAATTTTTGATCTCATTAAGGACATTCCATTGTCTGCTGAATATTTCGGCCAAACGTCGTTGGCTACGGAAATTGCGTCTGCCGACGTCAACTTCTGAATAAAAATCCAGTGACTAATAATATACTCTGGTTTTTACCAACTTATCCCCGAATTCCAATTTATGAATTATTTTCCATCGGTTCTCATTTCTACTATCTGCTCTAACTTCACAAAATATCTTCTTGACCTTATCTCATGATCACTCCATCGGTTACGGAAATGACTTCGGAGACAGCCTAATTCGAAATAAAAATTCACTTGTCTACAATATACTCTGACTCTAAAAACTTAGTTCATGGTTTTCTAGGTAGCATTTTAGTTCTATCCGTAGTCATTTATCCTATTTACTTTTCACTATTATAATATTATTTAATTACAAAATATCTTAGATATTTTTTCTTAATTTCCATTTTAATTTTTATTTATTTTTCTTCATAATTTTCGTTTATATATATATATATATATATATATATATATATATATATATATGTTTATTTATTTATTTATTTATTTTAAGTAATTTCCACCTTTTTCTCTTTATCTTATGTCTAAACAATTAGTCATCAATTATCTAATTAATTACTTACTAATTGTTGACAATTTTCTTAATTAGTAATAATTGTTATCTCACAACTATTTTACTGATATTGGTAATTTATACACCATGCATAATATTAAAAATCATGGGGTCCAATATGGTCTTCCAATACTTTTAGATTTTTCTCCTGTAATTTTTCTAAGGTAATAATTTAATAAATTACATAAATTAGAGACAACATACTTTCTAATTTTTAATAAATATTTAGTTGACTCTTAGGATTTTATCATAATTTTCTCAAGGTATTTTATAACCCATAAATATTTCAGGGACCTATTTGCAAATTATCTAATGTTTTAGGGACTTTTTCGCGCATTATTCAATCTTAGGAGAAATTGTCCCAATAACAAGATGAATTCAATACAAGGTGTTTGAGACCTCATATTCACCTATTTTCAATAGGTATATTCTACCAATTTATAATATTTAGCCTACGTCAAATTTTAGGGTATTACATATAAATATTTAGATACATATGGTTGTGTGAAGAGGACTTGATATAAGTGTGTATGATTGTTGCATACTATTATTGCAAGAATGGGTATGTTTATACCAAGTTTTAGAAAACGCTACACTTTTCTGGGTATAGAACAACGGGGTGTTACACATTAGGTTTTACATTCATAAAATATTGCATAAAATATGCCAGATGCAATTACTGACCTAAATAAGAACTACTAAATCTTATATGCTGAAAATACTCTAATCATTATAAATGAAAGTGAGATATACTTGAAGTATTAGAGAATATTTGGTTCCAAAAGAATAGAGAAAGGAGCAAATAATAAAAAAGATCAAATTGGGGAGGCAAGTAATCTAGAAAAGGCCTATACATAACTAATTGTAAAAACTTCAAAAGAGGTTTGGGTACTTAAAAGGAATAAAGAGATCTTAATGAATTATATCATAGGAAAAATGGAAGCAAAAAGATTAAGTTGTCGACAACAGTTTGATAATAATTTCATGTGATCAATTGAGGATCTTAAACATAAATCTATCTTGTGAATAGGTAGAATGATATGATTGGCTAAAAATAAAAAGTGAAAGGGAAAAGAGTCAAAAGACGTAATGAAAATAAGATTACATTTTTTTGATACGTGAAAATTCTGGACTTGTAGTCCTAGTTGAAATATGAAATATATAAATATTTGAGTGAAAACAAAGATTTTAATAAATGCTAATGAAGGCTATGATGAATTATACTATTTTGTGGTGGATACAATAATTTTATACTTCTAACAACATATAAAAATAAAATTATGTGTTTGTTGGATGTTGTTATATACATCCTATTCATCTGGTTTATTAAATAGTGAAATTTATATTAGAATCCTTGAAGGATATAAAATGCTAGAAGCATATATAAGAAAATCATTCTATATATAAATTGTTTGTGTGAGTTTGAAAAGAATTCAATCATTTATAATTGATTGAAAAATATATTATAAAATGAATAATTTTACGTTTTACTTGACTTGTAGATCAAGTTATCAAATGAATCAATGATTTCAAAAGCACATATTTTTGCCGCGTGTATTTTTTTTGTAAAGATATATTGAATTTAATGATCTAGAAGTACTTTATATTTTATAAGAATATGTATATATCATGCTAATATTGTATTCACTATGATTTTATTGATAAAAAATTCGTTCTTGCAGGTGCACAATGGAAACAAAAATGAGATTTGATGTGATAGTCCAATGAACATAGTATACAATGTTATTTTGTTCGGAACAAACTGAATATGTGGATGGAAAATATATTTTGGTGATTTTCAGAATACTTTTCCTTTCTTGTTTTAACAATGAATAAGATAAAGGCAAGATATACTGATATTTTAACATATCAAAAAGATATGTTACAAGACTATATTTCAGCAGAACTTTTAGTGACAATGCATCATTCATAGTCTGGTGGCTAAAAGAAAGATATGCTTAAACATACATTGGAAGCGATGTTGTTATCAAGGGGAGTAAAACTGATGTTGTTATCAGGGGGAGTAGAGACCATGCAGGGAGTAAATGCGATATTATCATCAGGGCAGTAGAGATCATGATATACTCTTTTCCTTAACCAATGTTTTGTCCCAATGTGGTTTCTTGATAAGATTTTTAATGATGTAACTTCTCTATGTATTGTGTACTATTTTCTTTTCACTAGGTTTTGTCTTATTGAGTTTTTTCCCTTCATCCAAGAGGAAGTGTTATTAATATTGCGGTAGTGGATGTTTATAATCTCTTAGGATTCCATAATGTCTATAACTTT
Source organism: Acacia confusa (assembly GCA_037074495.1). Lineage (NCBI taxonomy): Eukaryota > Viridiplantae > Streptophyta > Magnoliopsida > Fabales > Fabaceae > Acacia > Acacia confusa. Next base: position 34,601,980 of record CM073502.1, on the reverse strand, counting down.
GCATGGTTTTATATATTTTTATGTTATAAATTAATTTTTATGTTTATGATATTGTAATTCAATCATGACATGAGTTAATTATGTTTAGAACATTACAAGTCTAGGGACGATTGAAGGCTTGACACAAAAGATTGAAGGGACATAAAAATATAAATGTTATGTGATTAAGAGTTCTACTTCACTTTTCATCTTTATAATTTATCTTTCTTTTTTCCCTCATCTCAATTTATTACATTTTCTTAATTTCATAAAATAAGTGAAATATGCTTTATTTACAACCATCATCCTAGTCATTATCCTAGTCATTTTGATGTCCAATCACATTAAAGGGGATAGCGACAGTATCGGTATGATCCAATCTGATAAGAGGCTTTCACAAAGAATTACGAGTTGTGGGTATGAATAATAAAAGGTAATTTGATAATGACATAAAGCGCATTACAAATAATATGCCTCCATTTGTATTGTTCGTTGTAAGATTAATGGATTATACTCCTTCGTTATTAAATATAGGACCTATAGGAATTGATTTTAATTTTAAATATAAGCTTTATTTTTTTTTATTTTTTCTTAATTTTTTATAATTTATTACTATCTATATTTCTTATCCATAGTTAAAGAGGATGAAGAATAGGGGAATTAAAGAAGATGATTAGGATATTTTAAAAAATACATGTCATATCAATCAATTTAACTAACTTCTTTGAAATGTTTAAACATATTATATTAACTAACTTAACTAATATCATTAATTTAATTAAAATAAGTAAAGATGTTTTATATCAAGGATAAGATGAAATATTTAGAACCCCCAACTAATATTATTACACAAGATTGCATTAGCAAGGAAATTAAAATCAATGTGTTTGTTTGGTAATATTAAAGGTCGTTAAACTCACGAGTTTAAGTAAATTTATAACAGTAATATAAAATCGTTCCATAGACTCCAATTATAAATTCGAATGAGTTTATTTTTATCAATAAATAGGTATTAATAGTGGATAATTAAATAATTAAAATATAATAATGGCAACAATTTGATTTGAGTATGTTTTAAATCCAAATAATTGAAATTAAATCCATTAACATTCATAATTTATCATACTCAACAATTTTTTTAATAAAATTCATAAATAAAGACACTAAGCATAATCAAATCGAAATAGTTAGCACAATTTTTAAAGAGAGTCAATATAATTTTGTTAGTTAGAAACATTAAAAAAAAATAATATCGGTATGTGAATTCTTAAGTTTGATAGTGTTTAAAACTATATATTATGAGTTTAATTCTGATTCGACACAATTTTATAAGAGAGAAATATAAAATGGTAAATTTAAAGGGTTAACTCACGCATTTGTTAATAATAATTACACTATCAATGAAATTAAAATCTTAGAATAGGCAAATTAATATCCATACATCATAGAGATTTCTCTTCATATTGTGTCTTGTTTGTCAATTTAGATGATCAATTAACTTTTTCTTATATACTTAAAATTTAGAAGAGGGGTTGGATTCACCCATAATTCAAGAGCAAAGCGCGTAAATTTGCTCCATATGAGGATTCAGGATTAAGAATACACATATTTCTACCTCATCTTGGGTTATCTTGCTTCCTAAATCTGAGATGCCCCCTCAATGCCGTGATAATGTCAGGATTAATTTGAACCCTCTCTATCTATTTGTGAGAGTTTTCAAATCTCTAATGGCTGAACCACGTGACGGGGTGATGATCAATTAGCTTAGATAGTGATATTGGGACTTGTTCACATGCTTGAATAGTTGAATACATGATAATTTACCTGGGATCGGTTGGCCTCCAAAGCTAGTTTTATCAAGGCAACGCTTCCGGAATATTTCATCGTATTGTCTAATCGCTTTTTAACGTACATCTCTTCAAATGCATATTTGGATCAATTATTTTTTTGGGTTAGAGTGTAAAAGTACGCATGAACTTTTTTCCTAGGAGCAAAAATACACATATGCTTTTTTGAGGAGCAAAAATACACATGTGGTTACTATTTTGGTGCAAAAGTCATATCCCACCGCTAAGTCACTGTTCACCGTGATAAGAGAGAAAGAGATGAGGTGAACAGTAACTTAACGGCGGTGAACATTGACTTAACGGTGGGATGTGTCTTTTACATCAAAATAATAACCACATGTGTATTTCTGCTTTTAAAAAAAACACATATATATTTTTGCTCCTAGGAAAAAAGCTCATGTGTATTTTTACACTTTAACTCTATTTTTTTAAGTAATTTTGTGGTGCTTGAGGTAAATATATGAGAAATGTTTTTCCTCACAAAGTATAAAAATATTTATTTTAAGTGCTCTTAAATACAGGTGAAGTTAAACTAGTGGTTATTAATTGTGCCACTAATAGAGTTGCAGATGGTTTAGCTAAGATGGATATTTCGACCTTTGCTATTTTAAATGTATGTCCTTCTCGTTTAAGGTCTTGGGTTAACCAAGAGAGTGTGAGAATTATTTCCCCTCCTGTGTAGTGCCTTATGTCTGTATTTTAGGCTTGTAGCCTCTTCTTATTTTCCAAAAAAAATACAGGTGAAGTCTTTATTGGGCACTTTGCATAAGAGGCAAAAAAATATAGTTTGTATGGTCCAAATAAAATCTCAAAATAATAAGACGGGGTTTCACCAAAAGCCTAAACCAAAAGGCTTATAATGATTACAAAGACTTGATTGCGAGAGGGCTGGGGCGTTGGGCTACGTTATTGTAAAAGTATAAAAACTATTAACAATTTATTTCCAACCCTAAAAAGGGTTGGTCTCTGTTTTGACTACCAGAAGCCCATTAAAGGCCCGTAACATATTCCCATACAAATTAGATATTAGGGCATCATGTGGGTATGACAACATTATCCTGCTCTTACCTCTCGATTATAGAGTTGGTTAAGATGTTAGGAGAGATATCCTAACTCGTGAGGATAATAGATGGCTTGCCTTCCTAATATTGGTATCACCTAGGAGGAAGAGAAATTTCACATCATAGGTGAGTCCAACTCTTTTTTTAAAATTTTCATATATAAAAAAAACATTATCCTGCTCCTCAAATGTAAAAATAAAATTACTTGCTCCAACATTCTGAGTTTGGCCACCTTCAAAGTATACAAAAATTGAATATCCCAACCTAATAATTAACACTAGTAATTGGTATAATTAAAGGGGGATAGAGTTAAAAAAAAATTGAAATCTTAATCACTTTACGGCCTTTTCCCCCCTATTTATAGAGATGTGTTGATGTGAAAACATGTTTGAAAATAGGGCTTGTTTTCCATGTAGTGTGGTTGTCCATACCTCAAAATTGTTTGGTTTCAAGATATGTGTAATCAAACACATAATCATCTAATGAAATGTTAAATATGAAGGATAAAGTTATGATTAATAATGTCAGTACTCTATTAATTAAATTTAACTGCTCCCTTCGTGTATGTAATATAATTTTTTAGGGTGGTATGATCCTATTTATAAGAATAAGAAAATGTGTTAATTTTAACCAACTTGTTTTTTTCCCCCATCTTTACCTTGATTGCATGTTATATCACTGCATCAACTATGCCTCACGCAATTTTTTGTCTACTCATTTTTTAACTCATTCATTCTCTCTCCCCATAAAAGGTATTTGTGAAAAATAAAATACTAGCTTCTGCTCCTTATATAAAGACTAGTTAGGAGTAGAATGTGGACACAAATATAAGATATTAGGCCATTATATATATATATATATATATATATATATATATATATATATATTATATTTATCATTTTTCTTAATAAATTTAAATAACTTGTAAAGTTATATATAATCTAATATTATACATAAATATTTCACTACAAAAAAATTCGGTTTTCGCGACGGAAAAATTCTGTCGCAAAATCGAAATTTTCCATCGCAAAACCAAATTGCGACGGAATATATTTCCATCGCAACTGCGATGGATTAGATTCCATTGCAAATAATAAATTTTTTTAAAAAAATTAAATTTTAAAAAATAATTTAAAAAAAATTAATTTTTTAAAAAAAACATAAAACATATTTATAAAAAAATAAAATTATTAAAAATTTATAGAAAATTGTATAAAAATTTTAAAAAACCTTAAAAAGTAAATAAATTTCAAGATAAATTTTTCATATAATAAAAATTTAAAATAAAAATCATACAGAATTTTTTACAATAACAAAATCAAAATATATATGTTCTAAAGTTGTAGACAACAAATATTGAAACATAATCTATAAAGAAGCAGCATGATCATCATCATCGTCACCAGTATGGTCATCACCACCACTAGGATGGTCATCACCACCACCAGGATGGTCATCAGCACCATGCGTTGGCAAAATACCCTTAGACTGAAGTACTAGCTGCAACTACCTCACAACGTCATTTGTCCGCTGCTGCTCTTCTCGTTGCTGCCGCATCATCTCGTCTTGTGCCTCCACCAACGCCCTCAGCCTCCTAATCTCATTTGAAAAAAACAAAATTGTAGAGTGAGTTATTTTTCTTTAATTTCATTTAAAATGAAGAGGGAATGGAAACGTAACAATGTAAAACAGTGTTATTATGTTTACTTGGATCAGCACCTTCACTGCGCGGTAAGGACTGCTGCGTAGGTTTCAGCTGGCTCGCAGAGGCACCCATCCCGAAGAGTCTCTTTTTCTTGTCAAATCCTCCTGCAGCTTGAATGAATAAACTCTCGTTATCGGACTGAGAGGATGCGCGCTCGCCCTGACTCTGGGAGTCTCTCTCATGCGTCAGCTTCTGATAGGTTTCCTACAAGAAAAAAAAAGATTACAGATGACGCACGTTAAATGAAATAAATATGTCGCTGCCTGACACGAAAAACAAAAGTAATAAATATCTCATCGCAAATTGCTGTGACCTGGCGTTGATTCAACGGTGCCCACTACCATCGGTAGACTCCTGTGTATGGGTCCACTCAAAGGTAGTCCACTCAACATCTTCTGCAGGAACTTCCCCAGATGCTACTTGCAATCACAAATTTTGACTGCCAGTTAGTTAATTCAAAGTACAAGATATCAAATATTGAAATAGAAAATGACTGTGCTCACAATTTTTCGTCGATGCTCGCTGTATGGGATGGAGCCCCCAATATAAGATGGTCTATCCATATGGGCCCTATTTGATTTATTTTTCTCACTCTTCTCTTGAAATTTGGGATCGGTGTTCCATTTATGACGTAATTGATCTAAAGCCTCAGGATGAATCCAATCAGTCTTGCCTAGACCTTGTCGCACTTTATAAAACCTATCATACAACCATCTCACTGCTTTGTGATTGTAAGCTTTTTTCAACGTATCTCGATGCTCAGGCAACCACCTAAAATGACCCTGAAAATCAATTACGGACAATTAGTGCTCCAAATTATAATGTACCTTATCAATTTGCATTTGCATAACAAAATTTACAAAACTTACCAAAAACTCCTCGAACCAAGTTTCCTGACGATTCTTAGGAATGTCTTTCCAATTGGCCCACGACTAATTGAAATTGCGGAATATTTGGGCCGACACGAAATCTGTGACCTGATTGTAAGGCTCAAATCTTGATACAAAGGAAAAGACATAAACGTTAGCATGCAAAATAAAAGTAAAAACCTCGTACCATTATCATTAACTTTACATGACTTACCTTAGATCGCCGCGAGGACAAATCCACACCCGTCCTGTCTCAGGATCAACAGTTCCCCACACTGGTGCAGCCGAGGAGGAACTAGCTTCCTCGAACTGACTGTGAGGAGACGCGGTGTGCTGAAGGATGAAATGATATTGCAACATTTTTACTACACAGTTGCTTAAATAAAACAAAAGATGTAAATCAATCAGATTTCGTATACTATACCTGCTCTGCCCCTTGCTGTAGATCAGGGGGATTGAAAGGCATACCTGCACCTCCCATAATAGAGTTGATAGTGGTCGGTGAAGACGACAGATGAAATGGTGGAAGCTCTGGAGAAGAGCCGTACCCTCTATCGTAAGACAGGTCCGATGTTGTCGCCCTACCACTTCTGATAGGACGGGCTCAGCCTCTACCACTACTCCGACCACTGCCAGAACGCCCTCTTGAAGGATCCATCTATGAACACCCGCAAACATTATGTCAAAATGTCAAAAAGAAACACTTAATGTCACTATCAAAGTAACGGATTATATCTACTGGAACGGACAGTTATAAATAGCGGACTAGCATAAGTCAACCGGAAGATTCCGTTTCCTCCACCTCTCCTTGCTCCCCTTCCTCACCAGTCTCATAGTCATCAAATTCTGACTCACTATCAGAGTAATTATCTTCCTCATCATCATCTGATTCCTCATTGACAATATGGATAGGAATCAGTTCTAACTCCCCATGCGCCTCGTCAAAAAGATTGCTTGGTACTTCGTCATCGACAACAAGTACGGGGTGTACCTGTTCCACAACAACTTGAAACGGTTCATTCATAGAGTCATTTGTTTCTGACTCTTTCGAGTTGGGTATGATATTGTGTGCTTTGGTTTTGATAACTCCCATCCACCCTTGACGGGATGTTAGATACGACGTATAATAAACTTGTTCCACCTGTTGAGCAAGTATGAATGGGTCATAACCAACTGTGTACCTCCTTGACCACTGGACCTCAACATTCCCATATTTATCAACTTTTGTCCCACGAGGAGAGTTATCAAACCACTCACATTTAAAGATAGTCACAGACTTGTCCCACTTATAATCCAGCTGAATTATGTCAGTTAACTTCCTGTAGTAGTCGGCCTCAACTCTATCAACCAGGTCACCTCGACAACATACGCCGTAATTGCAACTTAGTGTATTTTTTTTCCCTTGTACTGTTGCAAAACGATACCCATTGATTATATATTTCGAACACCGGGTAACAACTATTGTAGCTCCACAAGATAAACTCCACGCAACATCATGGGGAGCTGATGGATTTTCCACGAAGAAGTATTCGAACCATTGAGGAAACTCAGCAATCTTGAATTGTTCAAGTTCGGAATCCGATATTAATGGATTTCTGGATCGAACCCAATCGGAGAAAAAGTTGTACCAAAAAAATCTCATTAATATACTTTAATACTAACCATAACAGTAAAAATACATGAAGTCTTACGTTAAGTACGAGGTGGCCTCTTCACAGTTGTTTATAATGTACCACTCCGCCACTCGCTTGTCTCTTCCTTCCAGAGTTGACCTCTCACGTTTTCCCACGACCCGACCTAGAAAATTAAATATAGATATCTGATCGCTTGTACTGCCTCCATCGTCGTTGCGAGCTACCCTTCTCCATCTTGATATATTTCCAGAGGGATAATAGTATGACGCAAATTTAGTGGCTTCTTCCACTAGATACGCTTTAGCGATAGATCCTTCAATGCACCTTTGATTTTTGATCTTGTGCTTGAGAGTACATAAAAATCTATAATGGACAATCACAGGGTATTTAAAACTTTACCACCATGAGAGTCAAATAATAACAACAAGAAAGATAAAGATATATATGTATATATTACCTCTCAAATGGATACATCCACCTATATTGTTGCGGACCTCTAACCCTTGCCTCATAGGCCAAGTGAACAGGCAAATACTCCATTGAGTTGAATAAGGTTGGAGGAAACACCATCTCTAACTTGCATAGCGTCAATGGCATGCTCTCCTCCAGCTGCCGTAACTTGTCAACGTTAAGTTCAGAAGCACAAATTTCTCTAAAGAAAATGGAAACTTCTGTCAGCACACTACATATTTGTTTCGGTAGTGCTTTGAAGGCCCACGGCAACAATCTCTAGGAAAAAAGTGACAATCATGAGTCTTCATATCAGATATCTTCACCTCATCTATTTTGACACATCTAGCTATATTTGATGCATAACCATCCGGGAGTTTCAGATTTGAAACCCATTTTAACATTTCCAAATTTTGCTCTTTGTTGAGTGTGTATGGCGCTCAAGGTTTAGAAGTCTGTCCTCTAGCATCCACCACCAAATGCAAGTCAGGCCTTCTGTAAATCGCTTCTATGTCCTGTCTTGTGTAGACTGTGTCCTTCGTTAAGCTTTTGGTGTCCATTACGGTGTACAAAATATTGCAGAACACATTCCTCTCAATATGCATGACATCGAGGTTGTGTCTCAACAGGTGATCTTTCCAATATGTCAGTTCCCAAAAGATGCTTCGTTTCATCCAATGATGATCAACTTCATATTCCTCAGGTTCGTGGAATGCAACCCCTTCTTCAACACTTGCAATGTGCCTGACCCTGTCCCATATTTCTTGACCACTTAATCGACGGGGTTGATTTGCTCGTTTGACAGCATTTCGTATAAAGTCTTTTCTATTTCTTCTAAGCGAATGATCGAGAGGTAGGAATCACCAGTGCCTGTCAAACCAACAAACCTTGCGACTGTTTTGCAAGCTAAAGCCCATGTTCTGCTCAAGACAAACTGGACATGCAAGCTTTCCCGACGTTTGCCAGCCACTCAACATCCCATAGGCAGGGAAATCATTTATCGTCCACATTAAGGCAGCCCGCGTGATAAAATTTTGGCTCAATGATACGTCATACGTGAGAACCCCGTCACTCAACAACATTTTCAACTTATCTATCAAAGGCATGAGGTACACATCTACATTCTTTTTTGGGTTGGAAGGCCCGGGGATTAACGCATTAAGAAATAAGAACTATCTTCTCATATACATGGAAGGTGGGAGGTTGTACAGGGTCACAATCACTGGCCAACATGAATACCTCCTGCCCGTCTGGTTGAAAGGAGCAAACCCATCCGAACATAACCCAAGATGGACATTATGGGGATCTGACGCAAACAAAGGGTTGACCTCGTCAAATTTAAGCCAGGCTTCGACATCGGATGGATGCGTCACAAATTTTTCGTCCCTGCGATGCTCCTGATGCCATCTCATGTGAGCGGCTGTTTGGTCTGAAGAATACAATCTTTGAAGCCTGAGCACGAGGGGAAAGTACCACATCTTGCTGAATGGTTGACAGTCTGTTTTCCTCTCTTTAGTCACAAGTTTGTATCTGTTATGTTCACAGAATTTGCATTTGGTGAGCTCAACATCATCTTTGTAGTACAACATACATCCATTGGGGCAACAATAGATTTTTTCACAACTAAGTCCAAGCTCTTTAACATTTCTTTTTGCTTGGTAGAAATCCTTTGGCAAATTATTGTCTTTTGGAGCAATCTTGCTCATAATCTGCATCATTTCGTTATAATTCCTCTCACTCATATGGTGATCGGTCTTCAAACTTAGTGTTGCTAAGGTAGCTGACAGCAATGAGTGCTCACTACTTTCAATGTGTTCACAACCTTCCCATAACGGTTGTTGCGCATCTTGAAGCATTTTGTAGAACTTATCGGCTTTTGGATTAGGATCCTCTCCTATATAACATGGTTGATTATGCGTATCAGTCTCCTCTTGCGTGTATAATAGTTCAACATGAGTAAAGGGATCAAAATATTGCCCAATCGACGGTCCCGCGGCATCCATCACCAACTTTTCGTATTGATTAAGGTTGCCTCGATGACTATTGCTCCCGTAATATCCACTCGGTGTCGGTCGGACCTCGCCATGATATACCCAGCATTCATAATCGTCCATAAATCCTTTTTTACACAAATGGATTTTGACCGTGTTACACTCTTGAAATTTCAGACACTTTCATACCTCGCCATGATATACCCAGCATTCATAATCGTCCATAAATCCTTTTTTACACAAATGGATTTTGACCGTGTTACACTCTTGAAATTTCAGACACTTTCATATGGCACAGGAATATGCGATGTGTCTACTTGAATTAGGTGAGTGCGCCAAAGCAAATTGAATGAACTCTTCCAGACCGTCTAGGAATGCTCGAGTTATTTCTCTTTTTTGAGTTAGACGATTGAACATCCAACTCCTATCACGATGGTCGTTCATACTTCTACAACCTATAACCTTACACAAATATATAGAGTGGGGAGATGCCCCAGTCTATGAAATTATTTAAGACAATTTTATGAATGAGGGTCATATTAAAGGCCATTGCAATTCTATCTTTTCTATTTATAATTATATTTTAATGTAAACAGTAATTATAATTTGTTTTTTCAAATTATTTGTATTTATTGTATACCTTGTTAACAAAGTCTTATATTTTCTAGTTACTTTAATATTTGTTTGTAGATTATGATGCGACAACCATTTCCTATTGCTTAATTCTAATAATTAAGAGTAAAAAAAAACAAATGAGTTTCATAAATATATAGATGTAGGTTTCCAGTCGTTTCCTTTGTTTGTTCCATCATGAGGTTTGAGATAATGCACATAGCTAAGAGTAAATATAATACTAATGTTTGAATTAACGTGTTGGTAGAGAAGTGACTTTTTATTCTAATTATATATATTTTGAAAATTGAAGGAGAGGTAAAAATATTATTATAGTGGTATTTATGTTTGGATATAAATTTCTATAAAAGATTGAGTTTAACAGAATATTATTTAGATAATGATATATTTAAAAACATAACAAGTAATCCTAAGAATAATGAATAAATAAATAATGTAAAAATACACAATAAATGAATGAGAGGAACATTATGGATCTGAAATAAAATAATCATTTTTTAAAATAAAAATTATATATATTCAATCTCTCTTTTTATGAAGATATATCACTTACACATTTTTTTTGTTGGTATAATTGTGTGTGTGTATATTATAATAATAATAACTTCAACCTTTTTTTTTAAAATATCACTTCTCATAAATTCATTTCATACTCTTTAATTATTTTGATCATAGTCTTTTTTTTTTTTTTTTAATAACTCTTACATGGGAAGGAATTGACAATTGGATTTGGGTAGAACAAATGATTTTCACTTGCCCAAGTGAATGTTTTAGGGGTCCTACTCTTGAGAATTTTCCTGGTACTTTCCTTATATTAAATTAAATTGTTTATACTAGTTGATAGAATGAATAGGTAACAACAACTATTAGCATAAAAATAGGTAACAACCTATAAATCAGCAAATTATTCGAAATGCCTAAGAAATCTGAAAACTAACAATAATTCAAAAATCAAAATAACAAACAGTAATTCAAATTTTAAAATGACAATAATTGATATATAAATTTGTTGATTTAGCCTTTTGACCAACATAAATAAATATGAAAATTCAATGATTTAGCCTAATGAATCTATGAAGAGTCCTCTAAAACAAGTATAATTTTTTTTGGAAAAAAAATTATTCAAAAGCATAAGTTAAATTTTTTTTTTAATTTAGATTACAGAAACAATATATACAAACCCCATAAACAATATATAAACAATATATTTTCTCCTGAATATTGAAGATAAAAAAATAATATTTTTATAAAATTAAATCATACAATCTGATTGTATCAAAAAAATCATACAAATAGACACATATATATTTCATTTTGTAAGATAATATAGCAGAAAAAAAAATTAAAAAAAAAGAAACATACATCTGCGATTTGATAAAGGAAGCAGTTTAATATCAATATAATTCATACTACCAATAAATAAAATTAACCACATACTTAAAAAGAAAAAAACCTAACATACCTCAGTGAAGGAGACCCGATGACAAAAGGATTTGAGGCCTGAAGGAGCTAGAACGAGGAAAGTTGTCGGTGGGGTGAGCCACGGAGGATGAAAATCGCTAGAGGGGGTGGGGAAGAAATCTCTGCGTGGGGGGGGGGGTAATTTCGTGAGGCAAGCCTCCCTTTGAAGGGAGCTTGAAGTTGGCGGCAAATTTGCCGCGTGACGGATATCCCAATCCGTCGCAAGCCCCCTTGGAAAATTGGTCCGTCGCAGGCCCCAGGCCCCATTTGGGGCCTGTGACGGATTTGGCTTTCCGTCGCACGCCCCGAATGGGGCCTGCGACGGACTTCATTTCCGTCGCAGGCCCCATTTGGGGCCTGCGACAGTTTCTCCTTTCCGTCGTTGTTTTAGCGACGGAATTCAAATTCCGTCACTAGTTTTCTTTGAGATAAGTTTTTTTTTTCAATTTCAGCGTTTTTTTTGCGACGGACTGTTTATTCTGTTGCAAAATTCCATATTTTTGCGACAGAAATATTTTCCGTCGCAAATATTCAAATTTTTGCTACGGAAAATATTCTGTTGCAAATTCCGTATTTTCTAGTAGTGTTTTAGCAAATCATGTTTATTTAAATTAATTATTTCACTTCATTTTATTATTTGTGCAAATTAGTTAAAGGGAAAATCCAAAAAAAAAAATTCATTTGAATTTCAAAATCTTAAATATATAATTTCCTAATAAAACGAGTTGCCAATTGCTTTATTATTCTTATTAATCCCATTATTGTTGTTTTCACTAGGGTTTTAAAATTCAAGTGGTATTTTTCTATTATTTTTCCTTAGTTAAATATTTTTCATATTAAGGATAAGAGTTTCTTTTCAAATTCATTACCTTAAACCAACACTTGGACATATATAATTTAATTACGTTTTTTTTTAAAAAAAATTATATACACATGATGGGAGAAGGAGCATTGCTCAGGGTTACGTAAGAATGAAATCATTACAAGATTGGTTTGAAGATGTGATATTTTGTGGGAAGGAGAGTGAAAGAGAGGAAGATTTGGGAACAAAGACAACAACGTAATTAAAGCATCCATTGAATCATTGCCAAGAGACATCAAAATCAGAGTCATAATGTTATGGTTGCACTGTCCTTAATTTATCTTTGACCCCTTCAACTCCCTCAATCCTCCCGCAATTCTCTCAATTCCTTGCAACTTTCTTCTTTGATGTATCCTCAGTTTGTCTAATCTTTTTAATTATATCTTTTTTAAATTTCCGGATTGAACTTATTTCTATTGCACCTTTGTGATTAGCTAGGTCTTTTTCCTTTTAAATTATGACTTCGTCAAAGCCACAAATTACAAATATCATAAATAGTTATTAGTATAAATATGGGTGTGTAAAGTTTCAATTATTGATCACTACTTTATAAAGTAATGCTTATTGCTCATTGATTCACTTTCCATTAAAGCGAACAGTAGACAATATTGAAGAGAATAAACTTTATTCTTTTGCTTCAATCCAAATGATTTAATTAATTAGATGGGAAAATATTAATTGAATTTCAGTTTTGATCGAAATTCAAATAGTTTGAGCACATATATTTAGTATTGCTTTACTTAATTATAACTAAGAGATATCAAGGTGTATTTTTCTTTTTTTTTTTAAAAAAAAATATAACAGAATACTTTATCCTTGTCGTCACAAACTGAATCTTTTTCAGTGAATAGTCCCAAATCAAATCGGAAATATTATTCGAATTCGTACTTCGTGTATGGATCGTCGGAATTCAATAATTCATTAAGGTTGTGTGTGAAGTTTACTATTGATAATGTATGAACACAATATGGTTTATATATGTTTTGAATTTCATGAAATGTAAGTTTACCTATCTGGCCTTGGAATAATGTTAGAAGATATATATATATATATATATATATATATATATATATATATATATATATATTCATTATTTTTGTATCATCCAACAATTTGACAAATTTAATTTTAAAGCATTTCTTCCACAAAATTTTTATTGTCTGTTTCTTCTGTACATAGTTCAATTTTATCACCTCCAAATATATATGTATTGATTGTAGGTAACATATATAAGCGGGTATCCATGAAAATGGTTGTTTATTAATGCGTGCGTATATGTATGTATGTGACTAAATCAAAATATATTGTGATGCCTGTAGGATATGGGAGGACAGTACGACTGGGAAATTAAAAAAACGAGGCTAAACTGAATCTGAATGGGTAAACACACGCGTGGCCGCCAGTTATCTCTATGTTTCACCAAAGGAAACTCACTTTGCCTTTTGCATTATCCTCTTTTTAATTTGTTCCAAGCCTAAACGATTTTGTTGGTTTAAAATAGCAATTTGAACTTTTAAAAGTAACTTTCAATTGTAATTTATGGTAAATGAGGTAAGTATGTGAGATGAATTTTATTTTGATTCATGTGAATAGGCACTTTTGAGCATTGTAAACGTGATCCCACTAAACTAATTTATCGCGTTGTAAAATAGTACTCAAACTAGTATTAAATATAAGATAGAGTTGACCATTTTAGAAAGATTAAAAAAGTTAATTAAATTATTTTAAAATATTTATATTTATATTTTTTTGATTAAGAAATAATTTTTACAAGGAAAACAAAGTAAATTAAGTGATAAGAGTGAGGAATATGGGCAACATGTTGGCGGGGTGAAACGTGGCACGGAATTAACGAAGTGGCTGTTCTTTTTCTTTTTTTGGCGGATGCTCACCATTTCTCTCTAACTTCTTTACCTTTGTTTTATTGCTTTTGTCCAGTTGGCAGTTGTATGCATGCTATTACCACAAACAACTTCTCTCTAATTTCTTTTTATGACTTCGTCAACTCATATTTATATATATTTAAACTACCATTTATTTATATATTTCTCATGCATTGTATTTGTTTACTACTGATAACCACTAAATTTCTTTTTATTTTCATAAAAGGTTTTTAAACCAAAAACAATACTTCCCTCTTATTCTTAATATCAGACATATTTAAAGAATTGATATTGATCTTAAATATAAGATATCATTTTCATAATTGTCAATATTTTTCCTAATTTACCCTATTGATTATTCCCCAATAATAATTAAGGAGGAAAAAAATGTGAGAATTAAAGAAGATGACTAGGGTGTTTTAGAAAGTACATGTCATACTAATGGCTTTAATATAATCAAATTAGATAAATATATTTTATATTAAGGATCAGAAGAACATTTGAAGTTAAATGGTTAAATTCAACTGCCATTATATATTGGGGTGAATTGCAACAATTTTAATACTTGAAAGATGATATTAAGGAAAAAGGCAAAAAAAAAACTTTGAAATGATAAAATCTAAAATCATGTTTGTTATCAAGAGTTGATAAGAGAATGATGAAACTTAATAGACAATCCACAATTCATTTTTGGTAAATACTAGATTTTGAATTTTGCAAATATAAAGTTCTTTTTCCATGATATTATTCCATTAAACTTATAGAATAATTTGTGCACATTAGTCTTAAGGTGCCCTAGTTATATATATATTTTTAAAGGAAACAATAATAAGGGCTAGTACCATTTTTAGTCTAGTATGTTCTCATTTTATCTTTGTTTCCTCAAGTTTTTTTTTTTTCTTTTTTTGGTCTGAAGTTTCCTCAAGTTTCAAATCATAAGTTTTGGCGCTTGAGTTTTAAATCATATATTTTGATAAACATCTTGACCACGTCGCCCTTTGAAGAATCAAAACTTATGATTTGAAAATTGAAACCAAATATGAAAGTAAACTTGAGGAATTAAAAATTGTATTAACCTTTATAATAACATGAAAAAGTTTCTGGCAAACAAAAAACATAAATAAGTGCTTCACATACGAGATGTTGCAATGGTTTCGAGTCCCGCATTGCTATTGATAAAAAAAATATGTGACAAAAATGATGATGTGGGTGTGAGAAATTGAAGGACGTGGAGAAAAAGGGTCCACCACTTAATCAATGACACCATAATTAATGTTATCCACATGAAGCTTTTTTGTCGTTCCCTCTACCATTTCAATAGGGTTTCAAGAAAATAAGTGTCCACCCAACCTGGACTCTAATTTGACTCTCCCCCGCCAACTTCATCCCTTTTCACAAGTGTTCATCAATTCTTACATTTATATATACCAGGATATATATATGTTATTTGCGGCATACTTTTCATGGTTTTGCAAGATCAATAAGTTTTTTATAGCCGATTAGTTGAAATAATGGCCCTCATCAATGAGCTGTTAGTTGAAGTGATAAAAACTTCACCTCTATAAGGAAAAGAACATAAGTTCAAATTTCGGAATAAAAAACGCACTTGTTGAGAGAGATGAGAACCATTTACCCATTAAGCCTTGAAAGGAAACACTTGATCAATTTTTTTTTTTTTTTTAAAATGAAGGCCCTCAACACCGTTAAATTATCACAGTGGATAAAGAAAATGATTTAGGAGGAAAAACATAAACACCAATGAAGGAATTTTAATAACTACGTAACGTCTGATCATTAAATATATTTTCAGGAATCAATAATATATAATAGTAATGCTTTAACATTCTATTATTAATTAAACTATAAAACAATAATTATTCTGCTATTATGTGATGATCCGGCAGCAAATCACGGTGATATTTCCTTGAGTCTTCATTTAAGGAAAAAATCTAGCCAGGTTATTACGGACAATTTAGGGAATGCGCGTAAATAGAATTGGTCTTTCATCTTCCAGTTGTAATCAACAATCACCAGTGATGTAGCTCACGTATCCAAGTTGTTTTCAAGAACATGACAATCTATATGCTTTTTGATAGATTGCCACTTTAATATTGACTTTTTTGCTTCTATTTATTTCTTTCTTTATTAACTAATAATTTTTCAAAAGGGGTGTGACACCTGCTGAATGCCTGGATCATTTAGTCAAGCAAGTAATTACCTTGTATGTTAACAGACTCTTTCACCATTATTATTAATATTAACTACGAGGAAGAAGCATATGCTAAAGCTAATTAATATATATGCAACACTCGCCGAACGTCCAGGGCTCAACAAACAATTATGCAAAAAGTCATCAACCTCTAAATTTTTAAGATTATATATATGGGATTAATGTTTGTAGGAAAAAAATTATCTCGTGTCACATACACATGAAATGGTGGGACCCACATATACATATATGAATTTATATATGTATATGTGGGTCCCATTATTTCATGTGTGCATAGGAAGTTTAGTTTTCTCATGCAACATGAGAAAACTAAAACCCTATATATATATATATATATATATATATATATATATATATATTTTGCCAACTGACTTGACTTTATTCTTGGGTCAAAACAAGGCTTGTCTTAATTAATTAAACTTATTTAGACGAAGTTTGGTCAAACAGCATTTTCATATTTTCATACAAGATTTCAACCCCCTAGTTGTATTCTGCTATCCCTTCTTAAGGACTATAGTTATAAGTTGTAATTAGCTGGATACGAGTATATTTTTTCGTTCGTTAACACACACACAAAACACATGTTCTTGGCTTACCTGATGATATAAGTTATTTTTACAACTCTCAAAAAACTTTAATATTCAATATTAATATATTAGTATGAAATGTAACAAGTATATGAAATCAAATTGTTGATTATCCAACTTATCTTTTTTTTTTTTTTACCATGAATTATCGAACTTATCTTGAACTCTATATAAATACACAATAACCAGTTTAGTCAATAATCCCTTTAGTCCTTAATAGACATATTTTGAAATCTGATATTAGTCCTGAATATAAAACTAAGTTTTCATATTTTTTAATATTTTTATAATTTACCCTTATTGATATGATGCTTCATCAACAATAATTAAGGAGGAAAAAGGAAATGGGGAAATTAAAGAAGGTATTAGATTGTTTTAGTCAATACATATTATATTAATTAACTTAATCAACGTCTTTAATCAAATTAAATCAAATAAAAATGTATTATATTAAAGACCGGATGAACACTACATAAAACTGATGACAAGCCACAAGCACAAATTATTTTTTTGATTTAAATAAATATAAGATTTATGAGGAGTTAATTTTAAATAAGTAAATGAAAGGCATGACTCTCTCTTATCTAAAATATACGAGGCAGCTAAGGGTGTATTTTGATTTTAAATAAATATAAGATTTCAATATTTTTTTGTGTCCATAATTTTATACTTCCTCCTATTCTAATACTCTCTTCGGTTCTAATTATAGGACATATTTATCTAATTTTAGAGAGATTAAGGATAGTAGTTAAATTAGTTAATTATATTTTTTTTTTCCAAAATACCCTTATTTAAAATATAAAATGACTCATTCATATATTCTTATATCCTTCCACATCCACATCCAGGGATGAAAATCCAGATGCTTCTTATTAGTCCGTTATAATTAAGATATGTTATTCTAGGCATTGCAGATAAATTTTTCGATCTCTATTATCTTGTTCTTCTGTTATCCTAAGTTTTCGAGCAAAAAAGAAAAAAAAGTTATCCTAAGTTGACGACAACATCTAAAGCTACTCACTAATAACTAATACTGAAAAAAAAAAAAATCAAGAGAAAAATTTTCCAGGCCTGTAAATAAACCAGATTTAATGCACGGAAAAGACAATTTAATTAAAAAACAATTAAACATTTTACTATGCTAATAGGAATTCTACAGTACAATCTATTAAAAAAAGTTATACTTGCATATAATGATAACCAGAAAAAGAAGAGAGCCCAGAAGTTACTATGGCCTCATTTTTGCATAATTAAATATATAAATATTATTGACTTTATAGAATATATAGGTGTATTATTAAATTATTATTAATGGGGGTATTTTGGGAAGAATTTGAAAAAAAAAGAACTTTGTCTTATAATTAGGACCAAGATCAACTCTCAAATATTATCTTATAACTAGGACCGGAGGGAATATAAGACAAATTTATAAAGTTAATTTTGGATCCCGTTTCTCTTAATTTCTTTTTCCATACACTTCCTTCATTTTTCTTAAATTAAAACTACATAGTTAGTTTTAGGGTAGAAAAAAAAAAAAGAAGAGCACTTTTTTTGGGGGAAAAAAAACCATCCGTCACCCTAAATATTTGAAAGTACTATATGATCTTTTTTTTTTTAAAAAAAAATTATTAGAAAAGTGCTTCCATGCTTTGTTTACTCTAAAGCTACATAGTTTTAGGGAAAATAATATAGGGTTAAAGGACAATAATACACAAGAAGTTTTCCTGAAAGAGCACCCAACATCATAAAGTTTTTTTTGGTTCAAAAATACACAAGAAGTTTCAGTTTTGGAGCAAAAGTGTCATTAACCGTTAGTTGACTGATTTTGACCGTTAAGTTGGATGGATTTAAACAGTATCCCCGTTGAAATTACAATTTTGCCCTTATTTTTAAACTGAAATTACCATTTTGCCTCTAGTTTTAGATATTTTTTTTTTAAAAAACACTAAATAAACCCTTCCCCGCTGGTGGACCCCACCACCGGCCACACCACGGCCGGTGACCTCCTCCGGCGAATTTTTTTTTTTTTTTTTTTAAATTTTTATAAAAACCGACACATAGCTGGAGGATGAACCACGACGACTTCTGGCTTTTAGCTTTGAATTGAGAGCCCTATTAATTGCTAAATCACATTCTCCTTCCTGTTTTAACCACGATATGGTTAAGCATTACGTGTTTCCGTGAAAGTTTAATTAACTAAATTAAAAAAGTCGAATAAAGCCAATTTTTAAGCAATGAAACCGAAGTGAATTAATTAAATTACGCGACCGAACGGTTTTAATTCAGTTTTCCAGTTTTAACTGAAATTTTCTTTTACAAGGACTGAACTGAACAGTAAACACCGAAAAAAACAACACTTTCCAAAAACTGAAAAAAGAGCCAAATAAAAAAACTGAATTAACCTTAGTTTAGTTCCGTTTTTGGTTCTAATTAACCTGCTCATCACCCCACCGAAGAGGTGGATAGTAATGAACTGCCAGGCTTCAGAAACATGCAGACAAAACAGACAAAAGGGAGATAGCTTAATTACTGCTTCCACACAGTGAATTCTTTTTTTTTTTTTTAATTTTTATAAAAAACGACAAAGTCGCAAGAGGAGGTCGCCGGAGGTGGCCGTCAGTCGCCAGAGGTGGAGAGGGCGGCCGCCGGCCGTGGTGTGGCCGGTGGTGGGGCCCACCGGTGGGGAAGGGTTTATTTTAGTGTTTTTTTTAAAAAAATTATTTAAAAGAAGGGACAAAATTTTAATTTCAGTTTAAAAATAAGGGCAAAATGGTAATTTCAGTGGGGTTACTGTTCAATGACACTTTTGCTGCAAAAATGAAACTTCTTGTGTATTTTTGAACCAAAAAAAACTTTATGGTGTTGGGTGCTCTTTCAGAAAAACTTCTTGTGTATTATTGCCCCTTAACCCAATAATATAAGCAAACAGGAGAAAAGGGGAGAGGCTAAATTCATGAATTTTAACTTTAAATATAAGATATATTTTTTATATTTAAAAATATTTTTACTAATATACTCATATTGATATATGTAAATAATGATTTTAAAGTTTGTAAATTAGTATTTATTTGGGTACTGTTGAAGGCGGCAAATGTGGGACACCACACCATAGCGTATTTTCAATTGACTACCCATAGCTGACTCCGTACCAGGTTTACCCGCACGGCACGAGGTTTAAAAAGCCTTGTGTTATGTATCAGCTCACGTATCTTCCTTCTCATCTTCTTATTCATATCTGATATCATATAAATCCCAGCACACCTTACCAGATTTTGCAGAGCCTTCACATTCTGCATTCTTCTTATTATTCCTCCTCCTTCTACACAGTCAACTTAAGACTGACTATGTCAGTGAATCTAGAGCCGTTGGATTTAGGAGTTCCGATCCCATACCACTTCAGATGCCCCATTTCCCTCGAGCTCATGCGCGAACCCGTTACTATATCTACAGGTCAGACTTACGACCGAACCAGCATCCAGTCTTGGTTCGCCGCCGGTAACACCACCTGCCCCGTCACCAGAGCCCCCATTTCCGACTTCACTCTCATCCCAAACCACACCCTCCGCCGCCTTATCCAAGAATGGCGCGTTTCCAATCGCAATTTCGGAGTCGAACAAATCCCAAGTCCGACACGACCCGCCCACCCTTCTCTGGTTCGGACGTTATTGAATCAAGCTTCGTCGGAGACGTGCACTTCTCAGTCACGTGTCTCTGCACTGCGACGCCTCCGACGACTCGCTAGTGACTCGGAAAAGAATCGTTCTCTTATTGGATCTTACATCGTTAGCCGGATTTTACTCCGTATCCTGTTTGATACCAATTCGGATTGTTTTGAGTTGAAGCACGAGTCGCTCGCACTTTTGGTTTGTTTCTCACTTGCCGAATCTGAATGCGTCTCCATTGCAGCGGAACCGGAGAGAATCAAATATTTGTCGCGTTTGATGTTTCATTCCTCGATCGACATCCGAATTAACTCGGCTGACCTGATTGAGTCAGTCGTGAGCGGGACTCGGTCGCCGGAGCTGCATGCACAAATCAGCAATATCGATGAAATCTACGGTGGAGTGGTTGATATCTTAAAGAGTACAGTTTTGTTCCCTGGCGCTCTCAAGATTGGGATCAAGGCCTTGTTTGCTTTGTGTCTGCCGAAACAAACACGGCACAAAGCGGTGGCTGCCGGTGCTCCGGCGATCCTCATGGACCGGTTCTCTGATTTCGAGAAATGCGATGCTGAGAGAGCTCTGGTGACGATTGATTTGCTCTGTCAAATTCCGGAGGGGTTGGCCGCGTTTGCAGGGCACGCTCTGACGGTACCGCTGCTGGTGAAAACAATACTGAAGATATCGGACCGGGCGACGGAGCACGCTGCCGTAGCGCTATTGGCTGTTTGCTCAGAATCGGAGGAGTGCCGCAGGGAGGCGGTGGCGGCGCGTGTGTTGACGCCACTGCTATTGGTGGTACAGAGTGATTGTACAGAGAGGGCAAAGAGGAAGGCGAAGATGTTGCTGAAGCTTCTTCGGGATTCGTGGCCTCAAGATTGCGTTGGAAACTCTGACGATTTTGCATGCGGCGACCTTGTTGTACCGTTTTGAGTTTTTGACGATGCTGCTTCTCTTTTGCCATAATCTCAAAACTTACTCCAAAATTTCCATTTTTCTTATCACAGTTTCAGGGGAAAAACATATTAGGTCATGATTCAGTTTTAGGTTTATGAGTTCATCAGTACATGGTACTGCAAAGCATGCTATATATTATTTCTTTGTCCATTCATTCATTGTATGTAAGAATATAACTTGAAGGAAGTAATTAAAGGAAAGGTTTTAGTTTTGTAGATATAAATCATTTTGAATTGGTAAATTTTTTACATCAGTACGATCATCCTGATTATATATATCAACATATTGGAGGAGGCAAATGAGGTTCTAACCTTGTGTATTTAACCTAAATCCATATTCTAAAGCACAACCAGAATTCATGACTGTAAAATTGCATGGATGACTTTCAATAATATTGGCTTGAACTCCAAATATACATCAATAATATTATGTAAAGTGATAGAATTGTCTTCTAAGCTCATATTATTAGGGCTGTGGGAGTTTATTGCTTCGCGATACGAGATCTGAGACAAAGTCCGGTGAGGATTTTAGATTGTGAAGCTTTTTGTGCGTCACCTTCAGCGAGTTTTGATTTCTTTGACTGGAGACTTTGTGCGTCGATAGGCTAAAGTGCAGCACACCATTGGAAACGGGAGCTGATATGGAGTTGGCACTGGGAACCATGAAATATTTCGGCATAAATCTCTGAGATTGGATCCAGAGAATTATGTATTTTTCGTTTTCTTTTTTTCTTTAAAATCTCTATCAATTTCTTCTACTCTCTCTTCTTTTCTTGATAGGCTTTGGCAATGAATAAAGGAGAATGAGTTTGTTGCTTCGCTTCTGCTTATGAATTCTTAGATCTGCTGCTTCGCTTTTGAATTCTTAGATCTACATGCTTCACGAACTCTGGAGCCTTGGATCTTTGGTAAGGAGATTCTTGATTCGGTCCTATATGTAATACTTAAAATTTATATTCATCATAAATCTTTATTTTGATGAATAATTAATATTAAATGAAGGTGAACATGTGTCTCAAAATAAGGTAATCTATTGATTATAGTTTTGGGCAAATTTCTTCATAAAATTTACAATTAAATGGTAGGTTTTGAGACAATATGTAAGAGCAAAAGATGTGACATAAATAACACATAAATTAATGGTTATTTTGTAACCAAAGAAGGCAAGAAAATGTGATGGAAATGCTTAAGTAAATTAAAGCAAATACTAAATGACACTTAAGCTTGCATTAATTAAAGATTAATTGCAACATGATTAGAAATAATTAAATCATTAAAAATGGGGCTGCTCATTTTAAAAAATATCAAGGTTCTAGAGATGAAGTTGCTAATAATGGTCTAATTACCTTGATTAAGTAGCCAACCAATTAACCTAGGACATTTGCAATGGAAGGGCAATTAAACACATGATTAGGGAGATAATTAGGCTTAATCAAATCAGTCCCAAAAGTCAACAATTGCAACTAGGATCAATGGTTGAGATTGATGCACATGTAATTCAATCCAAGGGTCCTAATTAATCCTATAATTAACCTTAATCCTCATGAAAATTAATCAACCAAGTACAGACTTAAGCCATTGGATTAATGCCACACAAAAAGCATATCTAATGGCCAAGAAGGAGCATGTTGGTTGGCAGCCTAGGTGGATGAAGGGGATGAAGTTTCTTAAAGTGCAATTGTGATCTAATGGATGGGAAGAAAGAAGCTCAAATGGATTTCCTAAGTTGTGACCATTTAACCCTTGGTGATTTTCCTATAAATAGGGGTGTTTCACCTCTTCATTCTTCACACGAACACAAGCAATATCTGATTATAAGTGAGAGTGAGAGTGAGAAGTGAAGTTCTTGAGGCAAAAAGGAAGAAGGAGCAAGTTCTTGAGGTAATTTTTGAACTTAAGCTTTTATATTTGGTAGAATTGTAGTTTAATTTAGAAAAATGTAGGAAAAATTTTCTTTCATGTTTGGAAGTCTCAATTGCTTTTAAAATGAAAAATGGAGTGGAAAAAATGTTGGGAAATAATTTTTGGAGTCAAAATATCCAAGTGGTGAAGTTGGGAAAAATCCTAAATTTCAGTTTTTTGAAATCAGTCACTGTGAGGACGTGTTTTTATTGAGTAAATGATTTTTAAAAATCATGAAATTTTTCAGGAATAAAGTGACATCCAGGGATTTCTTTTGATATAAAATTTGTAATTTTTCAAGCTTTGTACAAGGAAATACAAATTTTTGAAGTTAAGCCTTGTTTTCTAGATGTTAATTTGAATAGTGGTTGTTATGCATGGGTTTTGGTCATTCAAATTGTGTTTAAAAATTATGAAACTTTTCATACATATAATAGACATGAAGGGATTTTCATCCATGCATAACATGTAATTTTTAGGATTTTGTACAAAAAGATGTGAATTTTCTAAGTTAGCCTATGTCTCTGAACTGGGAATTGGAACAATGGTTAAAGAAGCTAAAACTGAGAATGACCTTGTGATTTCAAGTTAAATCCGTTATTTTTATCTAAAACTAGACTTGTCAAGGGAGAATTTGGCTTTTGTTTCACATCATTTCAACTTTTTTACAATTAGTTATGATTTTTCAAAGTTAGTGAAAAATCTGGACAAAAATGTTGAAATTCTGTTTTCAAGGAAATGTAAGGGTAAAATTGGAATATTAAATCCATTAGGGGTAAAAAGGTCAATAGTGGCAAAATATCTCTTAGGATATCATTCTAAGATATATGGTGTTCATTATAATATCATAATGTGATAATGGTATTATAGGATATCTGGGAAAGTCAGGAATCGGTACTGAAAGAGAATCGTACCAAGCGGAGAAAGGTACGGACGCGTACTGTAACTTTAACTCTTGTGTATCTTGTATGATTATATATGATTATTTGATTCATGTTGAGTGATAGACAAGTTTATATACATTCAATTTAGCTATGGATTCAACTTGATGCAGGTTGTAGTTTTGGTAATACCGCTTGTATGTGTTCCTAACACTGAGGACACGTGGATTCATGGCACTGGTTAGTACAAACACTGTTGACATGCATTTGTTGTATGCTATGTATTATTGTTGTTGACATATATCTACTGTATGCTATGTATTGTTGTTTACTGAATGTAATGAATATCTGTCATATATATTGTTATTACTTGAATATGAGATTAACTGTCACCTGAGATTCAATAGGTATTGAATCTCAGACTTGATTCTAGCTTTAGGATTTGGAGGATCAGGAGCCGGTACAAAAGATAAGATGCAAGCGTGAAGACTTGCTGGAGTTTTTATTTGGATTGTATTCAATATTTAAATACTTGGATTATTATACCATTTTTATACCGACCGGATATGCCGCTGTTAGTTTAAATTTGTAGCCACGTATATGTATCAGTAGTCACTTAACACATACGTTTGATTGCTCCATTATAATGATATTCATATATACTACATGTTTATACACATATTAAGTAATATGGGTTAGGGGTGTTACACTATATATGAAGATGAGTTGAGGAGGTGAGGAAAGGGACAATATCTAGAAGAGTGGAAGAGAGATGGTTGTGGGACTTGACGAGGAAGACAAGAAGAGATGAGTGGGCTCATAGACGTTAAGGGATGAAGAAAGTATTGTAAAAGTCAATTTTCGGCGTAACAATGAAAATCTTTAAGACCAGTTATAATCAAAATGAGGTTCTAAAAGTTAACCTTTTAGACTAGTTGTTTTATAAAATCGGTCTTAAAAAAATAAATATATATATTTTTTTTTATTCTACAACTTTTAAATCGGGTATAAGTAAAATTAAGTCTAAAAAGTTTAACCTTTTAGATTGATTATTTGTAAAAACCACTCTTTGATTTTTTAAAAAAATTATTTTAGACCGGTTTTTAGAAAACTGGTCTACATAATACTTCCTCCAATTATAAATAAATGATAAAAGTGCAAATTGCACTACAAAATTTATTTTATATTTAGGACAAGAGGTAATATATTTTAGACCTTATATTCAAGGAACTTGCTTAAAAGTTTTTATAGTTACGAAAATGCTTAGTCATGCTTAAGAAAAAGGATATGTGGCCATCAAGGCGTGCTAACTATTCATGCAGCTACCAAAGGTACGTTGCATTAGCGATAGCATTCGTATTTCTTTGTTACAACAATGTCAAGATTAGTGATTTGTTTGAAACTGTTTACCATAAATACCCCTTATGTAAGACAAAACTCTTATTATATGTTTACTTGATATACTATAAATCATAGTTAAAAATTATTTTTCAAAGCACCCATCATTATTCTAAATAAGTCCTTGATATAATGATATTTTCTCTTGATTATTATATATTTCCAATTAAGGACCACATACCTATTTCATTACACAATGCTTTTATTTTTTGGTAAATAAGGTGGAGGCTAGTGTATTAAAGTTTAATTAACAAGTATTATATTTACACAATGCAGCACTAGTGTTGACCATTTCAGAACTAACTTTTGTTTCGTTGCTCAATCACTAACTCTTACCATTTCGGTCCCTTTCAAGTTCCAATCTATTCTTGGGACCCTTCTTTGACAATTAATTTCTCTTATTCGCGATATTTTAAATTATTATAATCACACATATATTGCTTTTAATTTAATTAGCTGCCTGATGGTAAGTGGGGTAGTGAATACTGAATAGTGTGATTGTTTAAATGCTACATTTGATGACACGATATATAATGATTTGATTCCGAGTTTGAGACACGAATTTGAAAGATGATATTCTTTATTCGTTGCATACTCAGTCTACAAATCATTAGGGGCCATGTGTACTAATAATGGAATGACAGACAATTAAGATAATATAAAGCTAGCCTTTCTTGTTTATTTTTTAAATTTAGGAAATAGACATTGATTAAAGGTTAATTACAAAAATATATACCATTACCATCATAGAAACTTAATCCATTCTCAAGGGGAGTTCTAAGCTCAAACCAGCCAATAGCAAGTCCTACTTGAATATCAAATGCAAAGATATATAGGGTAAGGTGGAGGATAGAGGCAAGGGGTCTATAGTAGGAGAGGATGGGGGATGTCAGATCATCTGGACTCATTCCAGAGTAAGTTGCCTTGTTGGGGTTAACATCCTCATTCTTTCACTTTTACTGTTTTTTAGAGTGCCTTTAATTTTTGTACTATAAGTTATGGGAGCCGTCCTGCTTTCTAAGTAGCTTGTAATAATTTTAGTTTGTGTGTTGTAAGTCCGAACCTCTATATAAGATTGCTCCTAGCCTTCATAAGCGTCATCGAATGTTTTATATTCTCTCCTTTTGAAGAGGGATCATTATAGTTTGGGTGATATTGTGGTGGCTTTGAGGAGTGAGAAATTATCTATAACTTTTTAATGTATCTTGATTTTCTGGTCTTAGCAGGTTCTAGAGTTAAGTTTCAATCATGATAACACGAGCGACTTCATTAAGCGCTTGAATCAAGAGATAATGGGATTTAGCATGTGAATTTTGGCTCATCTTGTGTGTGTGTATTCAATCAAGTCGAATATTCGACTGATGCCAGTCTTTGCTTTCCTTAGAGTGGTTGGTTCCTACAACATACGTTTTTGCCTTGATTTGTAGCCATGGTCTTATACTACTGGAAGCTGGTTGGAGTGCTTTTTTAATCCTTTTATTTAATCGAGCTTTAATTTGACAGTCGGTTTGGGTAATTATTATAGTTATATGTGAAGTTTTTTATGTGGTGCTTGTAAGCTTTCCTTTATGTTCATGTTTCCTCATCTTATTTTTGGTTATCTTTCGATACTTCTCCCTTTTTCATATAACGTAATTGGTAGAAATAAAAAATAAAGGGATTGCAATAGTAGAGATTTCAATTAATTAAAAAATATTGCTAGGTTGAAATTGCATGGGTTTAACGTCGAAATGAAAGGAAGGTAAGACATAGCTGTTTGGTTTCCGCCTTTAGGGGTTCAGTAGAGCTGAAGAGTCAAATTACTTCCTTCTTCAGTTAATAGATTGCCATCATTGGTAAAACGTTTAATTTATTTAAATTTTTTTCCCCATCCCTTTCTTTCATTTTCATATCATACAACACTTCACATTCATCTTATATGATAACCTACTAATTTAGATGTTATGCTTAAGTGAGTTGAATATGAACATGGTGATATAGATATCATGTTTGGATTAATTAATATGAAAATGATGAATTTAGACATTTAGTGTTCCGTTTTATATGGAGTATTATTGGAAATATATAAATTTATCAGGACAAAAAGAGAGAGTGTGTAGGTGCTTTGGAATACAAAATAAAGAATTAACGTGTTCCATTTTAGATTTGAAGAAGAGTTTTATGCAATTTTATTTCAAAAGTATTAAAAAAAGGAGCAATTCTACTTTAAAAATGTTTAAAATGAACAAATTCACACTAATAGATAAAGAACTTAGGTTGACTGTTAAAAAATTAATATTAATTGTAAACATTTTTAATGATGAACGGGCAAAATTAATACCCCAGATACCCAACGTTATTGAGTGGTTTATTTTTGGGGTAAAATTGCACCTCTACCCTTTTAAGATTTTTATCTACACACACTTTTAGCTTATTTAGGCGTAGAAAGAATCGAGTGTGATAAAGACAGAGATCCTTGACGGAGTAAGCGCTTGCCTTTCGTCCTTGTCTTTTTAATCAATGAACAGGAAATCCCTTTCGTTATTTTATGTTAAAACTTAATGAATGTGTCGGATTAAAAAAACAAAAAGAAAAAACACACTCTACCTTAAACTTCAGAAATAACCTTGATCATGTAAGAGTTTGTGTTCGCGTGATTTAGTGATTATTTGCGTATAACTCAACATTTAAAGTGGTTATCTAAAAAGAATTGACGATTTAGAACATATTATGTTTCGTTAGTGGAGTGATTAAATAATTGATGATAAAGGAGTTATTTTATTAGCATGAACTTAAAGGATTAAGGAGGTTTTTTGTCAGAGATTATTTGGACAATGTAAAAAATTTAGAAAATTCTTACATAATTGAGGAAAAAAAAGAAAGATTTTTTTTTTTTTTTTTTTTTAACTTGAATTTAAAAAACCATTGTGAAATGAAACGTATAAAGGCAATCTCAAGTTTCCTAAGAATGATATACTTCGACAGTCAGTCACTTGAGAACAACAAACCTTCATTGTAACAATGCATTGTCAGAATTGTTACCCCCATCCACTGATACAGCCAACTTCCTCGTAACTGCATTTTCAGATGGCTCTCTAGAAAGAAAATCTGGAATCTCTATTCATGTAATGAAGTATATTCTGTACATGGATAGGACATGTAGCAATATGTAATATACTCATAAGGATCTTCTTCGTATGCGTATAATTAAGCAGATTACTCAGAAATTGATTTGGGAGGAGTAGGTTTCCGTTGCTGTTGCTGTTGCTGTACAGTGTACAGACCATGGGGGCCGCTTGTTTTGAATTTCAGTTTTGATCCAAATTCAAATTAGCATTTATATTTAGTATTGGTTTACCTAATCATAAGAGATATGAAGGTTTATTTTTTAAAAAAATAAATATATATAACAGAATACTTTATCTTATCGTCACAACTGATACTTTTTCAGTGAATAGTCACAGATTAAATAGGAAATATTGTTCGAATTCTTACTTCATTTCGTGTATGCATCATCGGGTTACAATAATTTAAATGAGCTCGTTTGGTTTCAAGATATGTGAAATCAAACACATAAAACATCATTTAATGAAATGTTAAATATGAAGAATAACTTAATATTAATAATGCCACTACTCTATTATTTAAATTTAACTGCTTCCTTCGATCCTATATGCAAGATAATTTTTTAGCGTGGTAAGATCTTATTTATAAGAATAAGAGAATGTGTTTAATTTCAACCAACTTTTTTTTTTTCCCCTTTCCAATCACTGTATCAACTATGCCCCACTTTCCCCTTATTTTTTTAACTCATTCCTTCTCTCTCCCTATAAAAAGTTACTTTTGAAAAATAAAATAGTAGCTCATGTTCCTGATATATATAATGACTAGTTAGGAGTAGAATGTGATATAAATATAATATCTCAGTCTATTACATCTATTATATTTATCATTTTTCCCAACAAACTTAAATAACTTATAAACTTATATATAATCTAATTTTATACAGACATTTTAGTGAGTCAAGTTTTTTAAGTTAAACATTTTACTTCATTTTTTTTATCTATGGAAATTAGTTAAGTAGCTTTCATAATAGGGATAGGAGAAAATATTTTCTTTTCAAATTTATTACCTTAAACCAACTTTTTGACATATATAATTTAGTTACGTTTTTTAATATACATGATAGGAGAAGGAGCATCCAATGAATCATTGACAAGAGACATCAAAATCAGAGTCATAAAGTTATGGTTGCACTGTCCTTAATTTATCTTTGACCCCTTCAACTCCCTCAATCCTACCTCTCATTCACATCCCCACTACGCCCCCCCCCTCTCTCTCAATTCCTTGCAACTTTCTTCTTTATTCCAAGTTCCAACCAACCAATTTTTTTAATTTTATTTAGACAGAATTGCATTGTAAGTTAGTAATATGAAAACTCTCCGGGAAGTTATAGGTTTGATCCTGCATGTATTTTTAAACTATTAGTGGTATCAGTCTAAGTTCATCAAGGGATCAAGTCCAAAACCTCCAACTCAATTATAGGAAACTCTTCATAACTAACCATAAAATTATTGCAATGAGTCCTCTACTTGTAATCTCACCTATATTATTATTATTTTGGTATAAATTATTATTATTATTTTAATTACCGGATAGAACTTATTTCTATTGCACCTTGGTGATTAGGTCTTTTTTCTTTTCAATTATGACTTCGTCAAAGCCACAAATAACAAATATCATAAATAGTTATTAGTATAAAGAAGGGTGTGTGAAGTTTCAATTATTGATCACTAATTGACAAAGTAATGCTTATTGCTCATTGATTCACTTTCCATTAAAGCGAAAAGTAGACAATACCAGATTGAAGGGAATAAACTTTATTCTTTGGCTTTAATTCAAATGATTTAATTAATTAGATGGGCACATATTAATTGAATTTCAGTTTTGATCGAAATTCAAATAGTTTGAGCATATATATTTAGTATTGGTTTACTTAATTATAAGAGATATATATGAAGGTGTATTTTATTTTTTAAAAAATATAACAGAATACTTTATGTTATCGTCACAAACTGATACGTTTTCAGTGAATAGTCACAAATTAAATCGGAAATATCATTCGAATTCTTACTTCGTGTATGCATCATCAGAGTTCAATAATTAAGATCGTGTGTGTGTGTGTGTGTGTGACTAAATCAAAATAAATTGTGATGCCTGGAGGATATGGGAGGAGGGTACAGCTGGGAATTAAAAACCGGCCTCAACTGAATCTGAATGGGTAAACACACACGCCGCCGCCAGTTATCTCTGTTTCACAAACGGAATCTCACGTTGCCTTTTGCTTTCTCCTCTTTTTTGTTAGAGACCTTAACGATCATATAATTATCTAAACCTTGATTTTCTACTCCCTTCTATCTTAAATATAAGATAAAGTTACTTTTTTTTTTAAGAGATTGAGAAAGTCAATTAAATTATTTTAAAATATTTATATTTGTCAATTTTTCTTTAAACTATTTTGCCTAATTTATAAACTGATATATAATTTAAATATAGACAACCTATAATATGATTAAGTAACTTATTTAACTTTCTTAATCTCTCTAAAAATAGTTAATTTTATTTTATATTTGACACCGGAGGGAGTAGCTCATTTGGCTAACCCAAGCTCAATTGACTGTTTTTTTTTCCTTTTTCTTAAATGCCTTTTGGTTTGTATTAGGATTCACACACACACACACATATATTAATTCTTACATTTGATTTATTTAGATAGTTAGTTATTTATCAAATATTGAAGGCAGGAGTCTAAGAATATTTTTTTAAGCCAATGACTTTATAGCTCTAAGTAGAAGGTTATAGGTTCGATCTTGTTATAACAGTAACCTATTAACTATTAGTGTATGCCCCTCTAATTAAAGAAATAATTTTTATAAGGAAGACGCATATGGGCAACATGTTGCTGGGGGTGAAACGTGACAAGGAATTAACCTGTGCTCACCATATCTCTTGTTCCGTTGTAGAACAATAGAAGGATTGGACTTGGCCTGGGGTGAAATCCCAGGGTCCTACATACCACAATGGTGGATTAAAGTCCATGTAGTTCGAAGGTAAATCATTTGGCTTATGATAGCCAGAGGGTGTGGGGTGTGTGCTCTGTGTGAATAGAAAAGGTAGGGTTTCGAGAGCGCGCGTACCTGATGACTGCACAGTGGTATTTATAGGGTGTACCTGGGGGGCCTTGATCCAATATTCCCTCTGCACGTGGTCCCACTTGCAACTACTCTATTACCTGCACAACTCACGGGGGTTAGCGAGATAATGGGATAATACCTTATCAGGTATCTTTATTTTTGTGGACGGACTGCTAGCTTTGGGCCTAGTGAAGCCCAATCCATTGGTCCGTAACAGATGCCCCCAAGCTCGGTATTTCAGGCTTTTGACATGCCGGGCTTAATTGGGTTCGAGCTACCCTTGGTTTCGTTTTTACGGTGACCCTGAGTCTTCGTTACCTCGGGTGAAAATTTTAATTCTCTTTCACCCTTAACCAGGCTCGATTTTCTTTCATTTTCCGAATTAGTTTGATTGCCGACATTTTACTCCTATCCCGGCCCCATTACTATGTCGTTCCGAGTTTTTGTAACTCGTGTTCCCTCGGTTGCCCCCTAATCCGGAGCATTAGCTGGACCTGGCTAAAAAATGCGCACCCGTTTTTGCATGACATTGGAATGCGTAGCGTCGTATCGGGACTGACACCACCCACTTCTCTGTCAGCCGTCTTTGGTTTTCGCGCTCTTTAAATGCTCGCGCCTTTTCAAGACTCATGATTGCTATCTACTTTAGGGTTTCGCCAGCTGTACCCGCCTCTCCGTATCCATCTGACGTTGCGGGTCCCATCGTTTCGTATTCGCGCCCGTTGGAGTCTTTCAAATTTGCCTCTTCAAGTCATCTCTTTATAACTTGAATGTCGCGGTGCTTTCCTTTTTTACGCTCTGAATTTCCAGTTGTCCTCAAAAGAAAACACTCAAAACCCAGGCGTTCCAAATCCTGGTCTCGCTCTTCTTCTTTAACGAGTTCTTCTCTTCAAGGTACATCTTCGTTATTGGATTCTGTTTTAAGTGTGTTTACTGTTTTTCCCTTTCATCTTGTGATGCGTTCCCCCCCCTTCTTAGTTGCATTTCTGGGTTTCTCCGGCTGTTTTCTGGTTTTTCCGGTTGTCACCCTGGGATTTTGTGTATTGAACATTGCTTTTCTAGGTTTTCTTGAGGGATTCTTTGGTTTTTCATGGATAGAAACCCAGATATACCCGTAGATATTTATGGTAGGCCTATTCCGAAAGAAGACTGGGAAATTGTTAAGAACATGCCTGAGAGGACTGCGTTCTGGTTGTATGGTGCTCGTCGATCTTCTGCAGCCAAGGCTGCAGATGCTTTGAAGCCCTATGGGAGTGGTGGCCGTAGGAGTGGTCACAAAGTTCCTCCTCCCCCTTTGAAAGCTTCTCGACCTCCCTTACCTCAGCCTCCATCGTCTGCTAGAGTCCATGCCAATTTGTCCGCTAAGCCTTCATCTCCTGTATGGGCGGTTCCTATCTCGGTCGTACAACCTTTGACTGCTAGCGAACTCCGCCCTACCCCAGTCAGCCCTTGCGAGATGTGTCAACATGAGGCTATTGCCCTTGTCAACCTTGGTCGGGAGGTGGTGGCCGAGACGGTGCTTTGGAGTTGCACTCATGGATCCGCTCCCATCTTATCATCGGAGAGTGCGTTGCATCCCATGCCTGCACACCAAGGTAGATTTCTATCTAACTCGTCTTTGCTCCTTGTGTATATATAGGTATAGATGGCCTCTTCCTCCCAGAGTAGTGAAAGGTCGGTGGTCGAAGAATCATGTTCTACTGAAGCAGCCCATAGTCCGTGTCACTTCGTTATATGTCCAAAGGTCTTTGGGATCTCGAACAAGATGTCATGGGAAGAATTTAGGGGGCTTACTCTTAGAGATGGCGATGGGTACATCGTTCGGTTACCTTTAGATGGAGAGTTCGTGGCGCCGTGGCGTGTCGAAGAATCTCCTCACTTCTTTTTCATGTACCGAGATGTAGTTACTCTCTTAGGTGCCTCATTTCCTTTTTCCGGCTTTACGATAGAAATTTTGAACCACTTACGCCTAGCCCCTACACAATTGCACCCGAATAGCTGGGCTTATGTTCTAGGTTTTGAGAATCTATGCAAGGAGCAAGAGATCCCTTGTACCGTTCCTTTGTTTTTTCATTTCTTTTCCCCTGTAAATACCTACAAAACCAAACAAGAGCCCCTGGAATTTGAATGGACCCATCTTTGGGGTATCCGCCTTAAGAAATTGTTCAATCCTTATACCGAGTCATTCAAGGGGTTTAAGTCGGCATATTTTAAAGTTGAAGCCATTCCTTCCCAAGTTCCATGGTTCCTCCACCTAAATGAACGGGGGGAGTTAGAGGAGAGATTTCCCCTTTACTGGACTTACGAATATCACAACTTAGGAACCAAAGTCTTCAGCTCAAAAGTCACCAAACTTACCTCGGAAGAGGAGAAAAATAAAGAGTTCCTACAGGATCTTGGCAAGGCGGTGGGGCCTTTCGATGCTGGGCTGTATCTGTCCGTTCCTTTAAAGAAACAGAAACAAAGAAAAAGTATGCTTGGTTTTTGTAATAGGATTTCTTTCTTAATTTCTTTTACCAGATTACTGATGGTTTCTTTTTGTGCAGAACCAACTATGCCGCCAAAACCTTCGTCTCCCGCGGTGCCGGTTTTTATGAAGAAATTCAGCGGAAAGCGGAAAGCAGCCGAGGCCGAGAACACGAGCCCGGTTCCGCTTGCCAAGAAGCCTTCCATCACCCCCGCCGAACCAAGTATCCAGGCGACTGCTCCTCTTTTGTCTTCTCCTACTGTTGGAGCTACCTCTTCTCCTATCGCGACCCTTCTTTCTCCCAGCCGGTATACCTCTCCATCGTTCATGTTTGTGAATCCGGTCAACGCTGAGGTCCGCAATGGTATCCGGCCTCCTTTAGGCTGGTTCGCGCCCGACGTCTACCGAGGAGAAAGACATGTTGAGGGATATTGAGCAGTTTACTCTTCGTGCTGCCGGGCTTCCTCAAGCTGTTGCCTTCTTCAAAGCTCAGTGGGCTGAGTCAGATGCTAAACTCAAGGTCGTTATATCCGAGCGATCCGAGGCAATTAAGGCGGCGGTAAAGAGTGTGGTTAAGTCGGCAGAGGATGCTAAGAATAAAGCGGTTGCTGAGGCGGAAAAGGCAAAGAAAGCTGCGGATGAGAAGGTCAAGGAGGTAGAGGCGGAACTAGAATTTGCGAAGAAAAAGCTCGCTGAAGACGCCTCTGAGATATCCCGTCTTCATTCCAGTTTGAAAACCTTGCAAGACCAGACGACTTCTGTTGCCGCCTACATTGCCGACCTGGAAAAAGGTGTGGAAGAGTCTTTTAATAATGCCTTGGCGCAAGTCATCTTCCTCAATCTTGACGCCACACTGAACATCGAGGACGCTCGGGTTGACGGGATTATAAAGGACGGGAAGATTGTGCCGGCAAGTGCTTTGGAGGATTCAGCTGGAGAGGGCCCATCTGGAGTGGGTGGAGATACCATTGATAATGCCGAATCTCGGCCTTCTAATCCCTCAAATGCGGGCGCGAATGTCTGATTTCTTTTTTTTTTTTTACAGTTGTAATTCACTTTAGTCAATGAATAGTATTTCTCTCTTTTGAGCTTTGTAAGCAACTTTTATTTGCTTTATCGCCCGTTACGCTTAATTCTGAGTTATAAACAACCTTGTGGCTTAAACTTGGTCATCCCAAATCTTAACCATACCGGATTGATCAAGTCCGGTATAAAGGGTCTTATATCAGGCATGCTCTTATCGAACTCGCATAAACTTTCCTTAGAGTTTATAACGGGACTTGCGGCCATAAAGATTGCCTCCGGGGTTTGTCGAAAATGGGTCATGGACTCCTTTTCGCAAACCCTTGTTACTGGCTTTTTCCGTGCTAATGGGCCTCTCGTTTTAGTACGGCCTTGTTGAATTCGTTTGAAAATAGGTCTTAAAACTCTTTTTCTCGAATTCACGCGGTTCTGACGGTGAGACCGTCTTATTTGGTATTTGTGAAATTACCACATGGCCACAAGATTTTGACGAGCTAACTCCCGTAGATCTTTATTAAAGTGACGACTGTCACTTACAAAATAAACACATTACGTAAACTACGATAAAACATCGAACAGAATGTCTAAGTCGTTTTGAACCGCGGGTTCTACATTCTTAGCTATAGTACATTCTCAGCTTGTCGGCATTCCACGTTCTTTTGACCGGTTTTTGAGTCAATGTTTCAAGCCTGTACGCTCCATGCTTTAGTACTTCCCTGATTCGGTAAGGTCCTTCCCAATTTGGAGCTAGCTTCCCTTCTCGTGCGTTTTTGTTGCCTATGTCGGCTCTTCTTAGCACTAGGTCGCCTTTGCCGAAGGAGCGGGTTTTAACCTTTCTGTTGAACTTTGTCGCTATGAGCTGTTTCGCTGCTAAATCTCTGTAATGTGCTATGGCTCTTACTTCGTCTATGAGATCTAACTTAGCCGTAATGGCCTCATTATTCTCTGTTTCGGATAAAGCCTTTTCCTTTCTCCATGATGGTTCACCAACCTCTAGAGGTGTCATAGCTTCACATCCGTATGTGAGCCTATAAGGCGTTTCTCCTGTGGTGGTTTGAACACTAGTTCGATATCCCCATAACACAGCCTATAGTTGTTCAAGCTAGTCGGTTTTGGCTTCATGCATTCTCTTTTTAAGGCCATCAACGATTATCTTGTTTACTGCCTCAGCCTGTCCGTTAGACTGCAGGTGCTTTACTGATGCGAAATGTTGACGAATCTAGAAGTCGGCCATCATTTTTCGGAATCCCTTGTCTGCAAATTGTGTCCCATTGTCGGTAATGACTTCTGCCGGGATTCTAAAGCGAGCAATGATATTTCTCGCCATAAACTTTTGTACTCAAGCCGACGTTATGGAAGATAGCGGTTCAGCTTCGATCCATTTAGTGAAATAGTCCACCGCTACTATCAACCACCGAAACTGCCCTGGCGCCCTTTGAAACGACCCTAAAAGATCCAGTCCCCATTTATAGAACGGCCATGGTGCCGAGATATACTTCATCTCAGACGGGGGAACTCTAATAATTTTAGCGTGTTTCTGACAGCTGTCACATTTCTGAACATGATTCCTTGCGTCTGTTGATAACGTCGGCCAATAGTATCTGGCCCTTATAGCCTTTCGAGCTAGTGCCTTGGCTCCCATGTGTTGTCTATTAATGCCTTCGTGTATTTCAGTTAACACGTATTCCGCCTCTTCGTGGCTAAGGCATTTTGCCATTGGCGCATGTAGCCCTTTCCTGTACAATTGGTCATCTATCATCGCGTAGGATGCCGTCGTTCGTATAAGCTTCTTGGCTTCTATGGTTTCTGCTGGTAGAATTCCTCGTTCTAGGTAGTCCGCGATAGGTTTCCTCCAATCGTTCTTGTCCGTTATGATCATTACGCATGTCGGGACCTCCAATCTTTGTTGCACTATCGTTCGGTTATTTTTGGTTCCTTGAGTGCTGGCCAACTTGGATAATATGTCTGCTCTGGTGTTATTCCCACGCAATATGTGCCTTATTTCGACTTCATCAAATTCATCCATGATAGATTTAACCTTTCCGAGGTATTTGACAAGTAGAGGTCCTTTAGCTTGATAAGACCCATTTATATGCGACACCACTAATTGGGAATCCGTAGACACTAGTACTTTCCGAGCTCCGTTTTCCTTTGCTTGGAGCAACCCGGCTATCAGGGCCTCATATTTGGCTTGATTGTTGGATGTTTTGAACTCGAGGCTTAAGGAGTATTCAATGGATACGCCCTCTGGGTTTTCTAGGATTATTTCGACCCCACTTCTAGCCGAGTTAGAAGAGTCGTCTACAAACAGCTTCCACTGTGTGCGTGCTTCAATGTTCTCTCTTGCTGGAGTGAGTTCTGCAACAAAGTCGGCTAAGGCCTGAGATTTTATCACTTGTCGGGCCTCGTAACTAATGTCAAACTCGAATAATTCTATCGCCCAGCCAGTCATCCTTCCGGCTAAGTCGGGTTTGTGCAATACCTGTCGGATTGGTTGATTAGTACAAACCACAATAGGATGGCTCTGGAAATATTGGCATAATCGCCGGGCCATGATCAACAATGCAAAAGCCATTTTCTCAAGCTTTTGATACCGTGTTTCAGCTCCCTGAAGAACTCGACTTACGAAATATATCGGCATCTGCCCCTCCTTTGGTTCTCGCACTAGAGCCGTGCTTATAGCCTCATTGGTCACTGCCAAATAATGAT
This sequence comes from Acacia confusa, assembly GCA_037074495.1. Taxonomy (NCBI): domain Eukaryota; kingdom Viridiplantae; phylum Streptophyta; class Magnoliopsida; order Fabales; family Fabaceae; genus Acacia; species Acacia confusa. The sequence goes on along the minus strand of CM073502.1, from coordinate 34,563,620 downwards.
CAAGATTTCACCTGTTACAGGCCGGGTTAACATTGGTGGTACTGCAAGGCATTGTTTAATCTTCTCGAAAGCTGCCTCGCATTCAGCGCTCCATTCATGAACAACTTCCTTTTTAAGCAACCTAAAGAAGGGGAGCGACTTTTCTGCCAACTTTGGGAGGAACCGAGTTAATGCGGCAAGTCTTCCCGTGAGCTGTTGGACTTCCTTTCGACATATAGGAGCCTTCATTTCTAAAATGGCTCGGCATTTATCAGGATTGGCCTCGATGCCTCTGTAGGTTAACATGAAACCCAAGAATTTTCTTGACGAAACTCCAAAAGCACATTTGGCCGGGTTAAGCCAGATTCGGTGTGCTCATAGCTTATCAAAAGTCTATTGCAGATCCTGAATATGCTACTCTTGATCTTCTGACTTAACAATCATGTCATCGATGTAAACTTTGACATTTTTCCCCAACTGATCTTCAAATACTTTTGTCATCATTTGTTGATACGTTGCCCGACATTCTTTAATCCGAAAGGCATTACATTGTAGCAGTAATTCGCCCTTTCCGTGATAAACGCCGTTTTCTCTTGATCCTCAAGGTGTATGGCGATTTGATTATACCCCGAATATGCATCCATGAAGGATAAGAGTTTAAAACCTGACACATTATCTACTAACTGATCGACATCAGGCATAGGAAAAGCATCTTTGGGGCATACCTTATTTTAAGTCTTTATAATCCGTGCATACTCTCCATTTGCCATTGGGTTTCTTCACTAGCACGACATTGGACAGCCAAGTGGTATATTGGACCTCTCGTATAAAGCCGGCCTCGAGGAGCTCCTTAACGTGCTCTTCAAGAGCGGCTACTCTTTCTGGGCCCATCTTCCTTTTCTTTTGCGCGACTGGGATAGAACCCGGTCGAATTGCCAACTTATGGCAACAGAATTTTGGATTTATGCTTGGTAGATCAGCTAGTCCCCAAGTAAATATGTCAGCGTTCTTCAATAAGCATTCTGTTAAAGCATGATGAACCTCAGCACTTAATTCGTTTCCGATCTTCGTGGTCTGTTCCAGCCTACCGCCCAGGATGAAGTCTCTCAATTCTCCATTAAGCTCAGGTCTCTGAATCTTTTCCTCCGTCTCATATCCATCTCAACCAAATGAACGTCATCTTTTTCTTCCCTAGTTTGGGACGAAGTCGCGTTCTCTTTATTTCCCTTTACCGAATCATAGTAGCATTTCCGCGACTCTTTTTGGTCTCCTCGGACGACGACTATTTTGTTCTTTTTCCCGATCATTTTTGCCTTTTGATGCTTAGTGGATACTAGCATATCCCAATTATGGATTGTTGGTCTTCCGAGAATGACGTTATATGGGGATGAGAAGTCAGCAACTACGAATCTGACCACTTCATATTTAAAAGCTTCTTTAGTACCCAAGGTCAGTTTCAAATCTATGCAATCTTTAGGTCTAGTATCTTGGCCATTGAAGCCAGTTAAGGTTGTTTTGCATGGTTTTAACTCGTCTGGGTCCAGCTTCATTTTTCGAAACGCCTCCCATAGAAGGATGTCTACCGAGCTTCCATTATCGACGATGATTTTTTGGACCCTGCAATCCAGAATTGTGCCTGTTATCACTAGGCCGTCGTAGTGACCGGGAACAACGTCTTCTAGGTCGGCCTTAGTGAAACTGAATGTCGGTCTATCTTGCTCCTTTGTTTCTCTTTTAAAATGTGGGCTGTCTCGGATTGTCAAGACTTCCTTCAGATATTTGTGACATTGATTTTGTGAATTTCCTCCGCCACCGGGTCCCCCACTGATGACAAAACAATCAAACTTTGCTTCGGGAAACTCATCGTCGCTTTCTTCTTTTCTCTTCTTCTTCTCCGGACTTTTATTTCGCCCCTCCCCAGGGCGTTTATTGTTTGAACGTCCATGTGTCTGAATCACATATTTCTGCAACTTCCCTTCTCGAACAAAGTTTTCTATTGCATCCCTCAGATCCCAACATTGGTCTGTTGTATGGCCGGGTTGGTCATGAAATTCGCAATATCGAGACTTGTCCAAGACGACTTTGTGCCACATGGGCCGCGGTCGTTCCGCCCTTCTCATCTCAATTAATCCGACTTCTCTCCATATCCGTTCTTTGGACACTTTTAAAGGCGTGTATTGGTTGTATTTTCCTTCTGCTTTGTTTCCCCGATGTTGGTTATCCGTTGTCCGTCTTCAGCTATTCGACTTTGAACCACTTTGATGGTCCTTATTCCTCGGAGGTGGGCTCCTAGTTCGTCCCAAGTTACTTCGGCTGGCCATTTCTAGCTGTTCGAGTTCCAGATACTTCTTTGAACGATCCTTAAACTCGGTTAGTGTTGTTACATTATCTTTCACTGTTGACCTTTTGAGACGAGAATCATCATGCAAGCCGAAGATTACCAAATGCAGGTGCACGTCCTCCTTCAAGTTTGGAACTTGAAGGGCGGTATCTTTGAAACGCTCGAGATATTGCTGAAATGTCTCGTTTGGACCTTGCCTTATGTTTCCCAATTGGAACTGAGTTTTGGGTTGTTTTCTACTTGTCGCGAAATTCAATAGGAACTTTTGGCCAAAACTCTCCATATCTCGGACCGATTTCCGTGGTAAAGAATGGAACCATAATTGGGCCGCCCCTCGCAATGTTCCCGCAAATAACCGAGGTACTATTGATCCTTCAAATCCTTTCACCATTATTTCCATGTTGACATTGTTAAGGTGGACCTATGGGTCCTGAGTTCCATCTTATTTTGGCAAATCCCTTGAGTCGAAACCCTTTGGATATTTTGCCATTCGTATCTCATCGACAAAAGGTCCCTGCACTCCGCCGGCATGATTTTTCTCTGAAGCTTTTGTGTTAGCCCGGGTTGTATCCGGCGCTCCCTTATCTCGAATTTTCTCAACCTGCGGCATATCCATATCTGTAGTACTCCGAGGCGTCGTTGCATCTGCCTGCTATGTTACTGTGTTGGTATTCAAATTTTCTTTTTCCCGACCGTTGCTCTGTTCCGCCTCAGCTAAGCTTCCTTGTCGAGTTTGCATCCCTACTCGACTTGGGTCATCCTTATCTCAGCCGACATTCTGATTACTATTCTCTTCTCTGCCTAGCCTCTTGTCCAGAATCTACTGGAGCCTCCGCCCTTCCTTCAGCCGCCATAAAGCATCTCTGTGCTCCATATCCTCCTGCAGACGCTTAATGTCAGCTTCCCTTTGTAGCGCATGGCGTTTTTCCATATCCTCCATCCGCTTAAACATTGTTTCTATTATTATCTGCAATCGACGAACGTCGGGATCCTCAATTTGGAACTCTTGCGGGGGATTTTGAAACACAAGCAACAGCTGTTCCGGCCGCGGAATTTGGTTATCAGGGGCCTGAGGTATTTTAGCAAGCTCATGTTCTGTTTCTACTAGCACTTGATTTTAGTTTGATGGCACTACGTCATCTCGCATCTCTGCCTCAAGATTCGTGGGCGGCAGTGACTCTGGTTGTTCCTGACGAGGTGCCTGATTCCGGCCTCTGGTATTCGCCATTCTTAACTACCTCTTAGTTTGGGGAGTCGTAACTTAGCGATCCCCACAGACGGCGCCAATGTTCCGTTGTAGAAAAATAGAAGGATTAGACTTGGCCTGGGGTGAAATCCTAGGGTCCTACGTACCACAATGGTGGATCAAAGTCCACGTAGTTCGAAGGTAAATCGTTTGGCTTATGATAGCTAGAGGGTGTGGGGTGTGTGCTCTGTGTGAATAGAAAAGGTAGGGTTTCGAGAGCGCGCGTACCTGATGACTGCACAATGGTATTTATAGGGTGTACCTGGGGGGCCTTAATCTGATATTCCCTCTGCACGTGGTCCCACTTGCAACTACTCCATTACCTGCACGACTCACGACAATTAGCGAGATAATGGGATAATACCTTATCAGGTATCTCTATTTTCGTGGACAGACTGCTAGCTTTGGGCCTAGTGAAGCCCAATCCATTGGTCCGTAACATCTCTCTAACTTCTTTACCTTTTTTTTTTTTTTGGCTTTTGTCAAGTTGGCAGTCGCATGCATGCCATTGACACAAACACCTTCTCTCTAATTTCTTTATATGACTTCGTCAACTCACATTTATATATATTTAAACTACCATTTGTGTGTGTGTATATATATATTTCTCATGCATTGTGTTTGTTTGATACTGATAACCACTATTTTTTTTATTCTCGTAGAAAGTTTTTAAACAAAAAACAATACTCCCTCCCGTTTTTAATATAAACCATATTTGAAGAGTTGATATTAGTTCTAAATATAAGACATGGCTTTCATATTTGTCGATCTTTTCCTAATTTACCCTTATTGATTATTCCCCAATAATATTAAGGAGGATAAGTAATGAGGGAATTAAAGATGTTTGTGGTATTTTAGAAAATATATGCCATACTAACTAACCACTAGTGCAAAAATCACTTTTTTAAAGCGGTTTAAATCATGTCTCGATACAACCAGTCTTAAAAATCAAATATTAGGTTTAAAAATTCAGACTCCTTAGACCTAACTTGGCTTATATTAGGTCTAAAAAGTCATACTTTTAAGATCATTTTTAAAAATATAAGGTTTAAGAAGTCCAACTTTGTAGAATGGTTTTGTAAATATCAAATATTAAAAGTCTCTCTTTTTAGACTTTATATTCTAACACCGTGTTCTTAAAAGCCATGTCTCAATTCTTTTTAGATCTTATATTTATAATATTTGGTCTAAATTTTTTCGTGTTTTTCATATTTCCATTATGTTTTTTTCTGTTATCTACCATCCAATCCATCACTTAAAAGATAGTTTAAGTTACAAGCTTTGAACAACTTAAATATGAGTTACAAATTGAATTATTGGAAATAAATATATATACAAATTGAATTATTATAAATGAATATAATGCCAACAATATTCCAATTCATAGTTGGAACATAATTGATCTAACAACTATTATGGGAAGAGATACTTTCAAAATCCTTCCTCTCATTTTCTTCTCAGTATCTCATTTCCACCCTTAGATTAAAAAATGAATGGTTCAGATTTAATATTTTTTAAAACTATGATTTTAGTGTTTTATAATTTATTTATTTTTATTTTGTCTGTATTGTAGTTATAAATTGTGTGAATAAAATTTTAATAGTTTAAATTTATTTATTGATGTTTAAAATAAGAGTTTAATTAAATATAAAATCTACCATCCATTTTTTTAATCTGATGGCGAAGATGGGATTCTGAGAGGAAAAGGAGGGAAAGGATTCTGAGAGAATCCAGACCCCAACTATTATTCATCACAGACCACAGCCCAAAATACCCTCTAGGTGTTGGGGTTCGACTACAACTTCTTCTAGCCTGCAATTATTGCAAATAATAGCATTAGGCCAAGAAGACAATATACTTCATATGGTAAATAGTAAAATCACTTACTACAATGACCATTTGAAGCATAGTCATAACATATGTAAACATCATTTTCAATAGTAAAATGGCAAAAAAAAAAAAAAAAACAAAGAGAGAGAAATTTGCAGGGCATACAACTCTAATGATCTGATACAAAAAAGAAAGAAATGCTTCCATGCATGAAAACATCACAAGGAAAGAAGCAAAAAAGCTTTCAAATCTCACAAAGAACTATGGGCAACTTATCTATGTTAAAATAATGCAACTTATATGTTTTTGGACCGGGTGTTCGGAAAAATGGTCTAAATAATATCTTTTAGATCTATATTAAATAAATCAATCTAAAAAGTTCTTTATATTTATAAAATTGCCATCAATCATACTTTTTAGACCCAATCCTCTATAATTGGTCTAAATTTGGTGGTCTAAATGCCCTTCTTTTATCAGTGAACTTAACTAACTTCTTTAATATAATTAAATTAGGTAAATATATTTTATATTAAAGATCGGAAGAGTATATGAAGTTAACAGTTAACTTCAACACCCATTATATAATGGGTGAATTGCAACAATCTTAATACTTGAAAGATGAAATTAGGGAAAAAGATAGATTTTTTTTTGAAATTGCAAAATTTCAAATGAAGTTTCTTATTAAGAGTTCATAAGAGAATGATAAACTTGATAAGCAATCCACAACTCATTTTTGGGGAATACCTAATTTAGAATTTTGCAAATACAAAGTTCTTTTTCTATCTTTTTTCCATGATATTATTCCATTAAATGTATAGAATAATTGGTGCACATTAGTCTTAAGGTACATTAGTTATATCATTATTTTTTTAAGTAAATAATAATAAGGACTAATATAATCTTTAGTCCCTTAAATTTATTCTCATTTTAGCTTTGTTCCCTCAAATTTAAAATCATAGGTTTTAGCCCTTAAATTTTAAATCGTATATTTTAACGAGCATATTGACCATTTCGGGGAAGAAAGACCACTGGTTATGAAATTGATGGATCAAAACTAAATATGAAAGTAAAATTGAGGAACTAAGAATTTTATTAATCCTTATAATTACAAGTTGTTCTAATAGTAACGTCACCAGCGTATCGATAGGGTTTTGGTTCCCTTTCCTGCCTCACCTCGCATTGGTATTGATTAAAATATGTGACAAAAATGATGATGTGGGTGTGAGAAATTGAAGGACGTGGAGAAAAAGGGTCCATCACTTAATCAATGCACCATAATTAATGTTATCTACATGAAGCTTTTTGTCGTTCCCTCTACCATTTCAATAGGGTTTCAAGAAAATAAGTGTCCACCCAACCTGGACTCTAATTTGACTCTCCCCCACCAACTTCATCCCTTTTCACATGTGTTCATCAATTTTTACATTTTTATAATTTTCATATCTTTAATCAAATAGAGAAAACAAAGATAAACATTGGTTGACTTAATTAAGTTTTAATTTATATATACCAGGATAAATAGTATGTTATTTGTGGCATACTTTTCATGATTTTGCAAGATCAATAAGTTTTTTATAGCGGGTTAATTGAAATAGTGGCTTTGATCAATAACCTATTGGTTGAAGTGGTAAAAACCTTAAATTTATAAGGAACAGAACACACAAGTTTAAATTATGGAACGGAAAGCACACTTGTTGAGAGAGATAAGAACCATTTATCTTTAAAGCCTTGAGAGGAAACCTGATCAAATTTAAAAAAATGAAGGCCCTCAACACTGTTAAATTATCACAGTGGATAAAAAAATGATTTAGGACGAAAAACAGAAACACCAATGAAGGAATTTTAATAGTTACGCAACGTCTGATCATTAAATATATTTTCAGGAATCAATAATATATATAGCAATGCTTTAACATTCTATTATTAATTAAACTACTAAAAAATAATTATACTGCTATTATGTGATGATCCGGCAGCAAATCATGGTGATATTTCCTTGAGTCTTCATTTAAGGAAAAAATCTAGCCAGGTATTACGGACAATTTAGGGAATGCGTGTTTATAGAATTGGTCTTTCAACTTCCAGTTGTAATCAGCAATCACCAGTGATGTAGCTCACGTATCCAAGTTGTTTTCAAGAACATGACATTCTATATGCTTTTTGATAGATTGCCACTTTAATATTGACTTTTTTGCTTCTATTTATTTATTTCTTTTCTTAATTAATAATTTTCCAAAGGGGTGTGACAGCTGCTGAACCCTTGTATCATTCAGTCAAGCGAGTAATCACCTTTTTAACAGACTCTTTCTCTATTATTATTAATACTAACTACGAGGAAGAAGCATGCTATAACTAATTAATATGAACTTTCCCACCATCACTAAGCTTTCTTCCATTCATGCAACACTCGCCGAACGTCCAGGGCTCAACAAACAATAATGCAAAAAATTATCAACCTTAAAATTTTTTATATCAATAATTCAATCAAATTAAAATTATTATGAATAAGTTAAAATAATGCATAATGAAGGTATTTGATTAGATTCAATGAACTAATTGCCAATTGACTTAATTCTTTGGTCAAAACAACTTAATTATTAGTTAAAGTATACATTTAGTCTTTTTTGTTTATTCTAAGATTCAGTTTAATTAATCCCTTAAGTTTATAAAGCGTATTTTTGGTCCCTTCACTTTAACACCATTAGTCTCATGTAACGAAAAATGTTGACTTTGCAGTTACATAAAATGTTCTTAAATTTTAAAAATATAAGCAGAAATTTTTCTATATTCTAACTCACCAATTAAAAAACAATAATTAAATAACCAGCTCTATCTTCTTTCCCTTTGGTGTTGCTATTATATTTTTCATCCCCTTCTTCTCTATCATTCTCTCTGGCACTCGTTACTCCACATCGACATCCTCATTCTTCTTATTTCATTGACGGTTCCCTTTCGTGTTTTCTTCTTCCTTCATGACAACCTCATGAAAGTGTAAGCAGAGTATAAAAGTGGAAAGTGAATTTGATGTTCAAAGTGCTTTACTTTGCTCTTTCTCTCCCCTTTTGTTTATATTGACTGAGTTCTGTATTCATTTTAACTTCTCCCATCTCCTGCTTTGTTTCTACCTCCTTCGTGTTTGCCAGAATTCTCGTCTCTTTGTGATGTCAAGTTCATACGCGATATCTTTATATACACATCTCTCTCTATTGGAATTTAGGATATAATTTCATGGGTTTTGAATAAGAAGAAGGTTGGAGAAGAAAAAGAGGAAGGAATATGTGTGTGGATAGAAGTTCCACATTGAATAGTTAAAGATGAGTTGGAGGGTACATAACCCTCAACTTTACTCTTCTTAAATGGGCTTTTGGGCCAACTCACTTTTGTGAAGGAGTGAGGACTTAGGTGACTTTTCGTGCGTGTGTGAAATAAAAAAAAATATAAAGGAGCCCTTGGGCCAACCCACTTTTGTGGAGAATAAGGACTTAGGTGGCTCTTGGTCCAACTTTACTCCTCTTAAATGAGCCCTTGAGCCAATCCACTTTTGTGGAGGGGTGAGAACTTAGGTGACCCTTGGTCCACCGCTTGCACGCCACCCGCTCGGTCTGGTTTGTGAGTTTGTGAAATAAAAAAAATAATTTTTTATTAAATAATTTTTTAAATTTCCAATTTGACCCCAAACTTTTGATAGTTCCTTTTTTGCCCCTTTGAGTATTTTCCCAACCAGCGTTTGCGAATTGCGATTTGTCATTCGCTTCGTTCTGGTGCGTCTGTTCGCATGACGCACCAATTCGCTACAACAAACAAGTCCATCTATTCAAATTTCCTTCGTCTATATAAATAAGGCGCCCTAGTGACAGAATTTGTAATACCTGGATAGTTGTTGTCCGGAATATTATAGTATATTAATGGAATGGCTATTTATGATAAATATGGTCTCAAAATGTTGTATAATTAGTCTATTTTCAAAGGAAAATACTAAGAAAATTAAATGGAATTTATTGTCAAAAATGTGGAAAATGCATTTTAGGGCCATAAAACATCCTAAGAATATGAGGATAAATCCTAAAGGGCAGTGAAATAATTGTAAAAATTAGAAGGAATATTATCCCTAATTTAAAAAATTTATTAAATTATCTCATTTGAGAATGGAAGAATAGAAAATTAAAAAGTATTCTGGGGATCAAATTAGACCCCATGATTTTTAATATTATGCATGGAGCATAAATTATTAATGTCAATAAAATAGTTGTGAGAAAATGATTAATTTTAATTAAGAAAATTATCAACAATTAGTGAGGGATTAATTTGGTAATTTTTGGGAATTTTCTAAGATTATGGAAATTTAGGAAATATGAAAAATAAATAAATATAATTATTTAATATTAAGGGCTGAAATTTTTGGCCAAATTAAATAAATAAAAAATAAAATAGAAATTAAGAAAAAATATCTAAGATATTTTATAATTAAATAATATTATAATGGTGAAAAGCAAGTAGGATAAATAACCACGGATAGAAATAAAATGCTACCTAGAAAACCATGAACTAAGTTTTTAAAACCAGAGTATATATAAAACAAGTGAATTTTTACCTCGGAGTGGCCTATCTCCGAAGTCATTTCCGTAACCGATGGAGTGATTATGAGGTAGTGCCAAGAAGATATTTTGTGAAATTAAGACAAATAGTGGAAGTGAAAACCTATAGAAAATAATTCATAAAATGGAATCCGGGGATAAGTTGGTAAACATCTGGACATATTATGAACCAGTGATTTATGATCCGGAAGTTGACGTCGGCAGACGCAATTTCCGTAGCCGACGGCGTTTGGCCGAAATATTCAGCAGACAACGGAATGTCCTAAATGGGATCAAAAATTTAGTTGACCCAAGTAACTTGAAAGAGGAAGAAAAGACCTTCAGGGCCTTGCTTCCAGAATTTTTAGATTTTCCAAGATTACGCGATTAGGACACCGAACAGGGAGCTTTATCGGATGAAAGCCCATAAAGCAAGATGACATAAGCATGATAATGTCATCATTTTATCTTTTTGGGGGAGGGGGACTTCGGCCAAGAGGTGTATGGCCAAGATCAACCCATTTCAAAAAATGTGATCCAACGATCAGAATCTGTCCAGACGAAGTTCAAAGAAATTACAAAAATGCCATCGTCTTTTTCTATAAATAGCCAACCATTTCATTTGAAATCTCACACCAAATCACAAGAGTGATTTTGAAAATAGAGAGAAGGAGGAGTCCAGAGAAATTTATAGCAAAGTTCTGAGTAAGTTCTTCGGTCCTTAGTCTTTAGTTTAAGTAATTCTTTCAATAGTTATAGTAGGAATGCTAGAATAATCTCTAATCTTTCAAATTAGCTTAGATATCATGTTTTAGGAATAAATATGATATTTATTTCAAAAATATATTGGAGGAAGAGATATGTCAAAGTTCTGAAAGATTAGAGTCAAAATAGCAAAGTTCTGGCGAAATTCCGTCAATTAATCAAACTAAGGGCAAAATGGTAATTTGCACCTAAAATGCCTAATATGATATTAAATGTTCATAAATGTCATATTATCCTTATAGGATATCTGAAATCACGAACCGCTGTTTCCACTGTTACCGTTGTTGTACCGTCGTCGTACCGCTGTCAAACTTACCGTTTTTCAACGAAAGTACCAAAGATCGTCAATGGAGGTACGAAAGCGTACTGTAACCCTAACTCTATGCTACTCATATACATACATGTCATAGATATGTTCATATACTGAGGCTCTGCTTAGGGTCGTCAGTTATACATACAGCTTTTTACGGGTTATAGTATTGATAACGCCATTGAGTTTTTCTAGCGCTGAGGACATGATGGGCCGTTGTAGCACTGATTATGTGCAAACATGTTGTGGGACTTTACATATTGCTTTGTGCTTATGTTCTGTCAATGTTATGATCGTGCATCTGCTGTGAGCTTTTGTACTGATATGTTGTTATGTTATTATGAATATCTGTTGCCTATATATTGTCTTATTTGAGCATAAGGTTAACCGTTACCTGAGATCCAAATGGGAATTGGATCTCAGCTGTAGCCTTAGGATCAGGAGGGCCAAGGGTTGGAGATAGGGGCAAGCGGTCGGAGTAGGATTCACGACAGAGTTTTGATGTCACTAGTTTATGTATTTACTTTCTTTTGAATACTAGATGAATGTATCAATACAATTACATTACGGTTATATATATCTAAGGTTCAGTTACTCACTTGCTAAAACGCTCTACTCTGATTATTGTTTTAAACAAAAAAAAATTCCACTGTTTTAAATGGGATGTTACAGAATTTAGATCCCATTTTCCTACTCTTTGCATAAAGCATTCTGTTAAACATATTACGTGCATTCTGAAAGCAGACTTATTGCGTTCGTTCGAACTTCAAATTGGGAGAGCCATCATTTTGAAGATGAAAAAATCCGCTTTATCATGAGAGACAATTGCTTGGCAACCTTGGGCATCCATATCGAGTAAGCAAAATTATCTTAAGGAAATAATGTACGTTAGGCTTGAATTACTCCATAGTTCATTATTATATTTGGTAGTCTTGTGAGTTTGTTTTTGATTTTTTCTTATATACAGATCCTTTTGTATGCTTGCTATGTATGCAATATCAGTTATACAAATACTTGTTTTTACAGCTTATACAATATTAGTAGTACAGATTCTTTTTATCATTTAAACTCTACTTGTTTAGTACTCCTTTGGTTCTTGTTATAAGACACCAACTAACAATTCTCATAAACCAATAAAAACAGTTAAAGTCAATAAAGTTGTCTTAAAATATAAGTAATTTTCGCTATTACCCCCACTTATTGGCCTAAACTCTAGTATCATATCAATTATTACCCTACACACTACCATTCTTAACGGTGGGCATACATGGAAAGACAATAATTAATGGTTATTGGGAATAAGCAAGTGTTTTATAAAAAGGACTAAATACATTTACTAGTTAGTATTTTATAATAAAGACCAGAGAGAGTATAATTTCAACAACACTCCCTCCCTCCCACCCTCCACGTGTGAGTGTGTGAATGCAATTTGGCTATTTCCTGTATCTTCTTTTTGCTCCAATCCTGATCATCTCTATCGATTCTTTGTCCAATGTAACGTTGATGTCTTGGGATTGATTCAAATAAAAAAAAAGTAAGAAAATGGAAGGAACATTGGAGTGGAGAAGCCATTAATGTAGGAAAGTGAGGACTGTGCATGTATTAGTAGGCCGGAAGTAGGGGGTTCATGGGCAAGGCTTGGGCAGGGCGAGACCCTTGCCCGTTGCCCTGCCCAAAAGATCAATGGGTAATAAAATGAGGCCTAGTGCCCGGCCTTGCCCGTAAATGCCCTAACATTTTTGGCAGGGCAGAGCGGGCCTTCCATGCCCAAGTGTTCATACCTTATCATACCTTATATAAAAAAAAGCCTCAATCATATTTAATAAATAATATTATAAACTACAAATAAAATCCATAATTCTACAACTTGGGTCTTAAAATTAAAAAGACAATCATATGTCTTAACAAATAGTTAATATCCATAAGTGAACAATTAAATAACATCTATAATCCACTAATACAAGGCATCATCAAAAAATTGTAATCAAAGCCTTGTAGTCATCCAAAATTCCAGGAGGTTGCATCAAGGCCACAAATTGTTAAAAGAAAGAAGTATATGGAATCAGAAAATAGAAGGGTCAAAAAATTGAAGATAATAGATTATAATACACACACACACACACACACACCGGGCAGGACCAAATGGGCAGGGCGGCATACCCTGTCCGATGCCCGGCCCTGCCCGCAAAATGCCCAACTCAATTGTGCCCAAATCTTTTTGGGCTGGGCAAGGCGATTTTTTCCTAGGCATGAGCGGGTGCATCGGGCCTTGGGCTTTGTGAACACCCCTAGCCGGAAGAGGATGGACGGTTATCAAATTATTAAATTATCTTTTTATATTCTTAAAATTTAAGAATATTTTAAGTAGCTACATATGTAGTCAGCATTTCCCGTTACATAAGACTAATAGTATTAAGGTTAAGGGACTAAAAGTATACTTTATAAACTTAAGGGACTAAATTGAATCTTAGAGCAAACATAAAGGACTAAAAGTATACTTTAACCTTTAATTATTTAAACGTATTTAGATGAAGTTTTGGTCAAACAACATATTTATGTTTTCTTACAAGGTTTTAACCCCCCAGTTGTATTCAGCTATATCCCTTCTTAAGGACTATTGTTATAAGTTGTAATTACATACTATACGAGTATATTTTTTCGTTTGTCAACACACACACACACACACATTGTTCATGGCTTACCAGATGATATAAGTTATTTTTACAACTCTCAAAAAACTTTAATAATATTCAACATTAATATATTAGTATGAAATGTAACAAGTATGTGAAATGAAATTGTTGATTATCCAACCTTTTTTTTTTGTTACCATGAATTATCAAACTTATCTTGAACTCTATTTAGTTAATTACTCCTATAGTCTTTAATATAAAACATATTTAGGGAATTGATTTGAGGTCTAAATATAAGACAACGTTTTTATATTTATCAATCTTTTCTTAATTTATCTCTATTGATATGATGCTCCTTCAATAATAATTAAAAATGAGAGGAAATGAGGTAATTAAAGAAGGTAACTAGAACGTTTTAGTAAATACATACCATATTAACAAACTTAATCAGCTTCTTAATCAAATTTTATAAATATTTATTATATTAAGGATCACAGGAGCATTACATAAAACTAATGACAAGTCACAAGAAAAAATTATTGTTTTAACCTTAATGGGGGGAAAAACAATATATCTTAAATGCTATGTACATATACAGAGCGGGCACATACTTTATTTAACGTACAAAATACAAAATTTACAAAAACTATATTATCTACAAATACAATTCACTTCTTACACTCAATCTTTTTTTTTTTTTTGGGATTAGTACTCAATGTAATACAGAGAGAACAGGCATGATGCATGTATAATTCATGAAATATTTAAAGTAAGGTGGTTTTTAATATAAAACTGATGAAAAGTAAATAACAAGAACAAGAGATTTTAGAGAGGGAGAGAGTAGAGAGAAGTTCTCATTCCAGTGTAATCTGAATGTTTACAGAAGACCTCTATTTATAGAAGGAAAATGGGCCTTTAGTATAATTTCCACTCTGGGTCATTTGATGCAATTTTCCCTTAATTATACAATTGTACATTCACGGATTGTATTCCCGTGAATGTGTTATAATTGTGTGTGGGTCCCACCAAATAGTAAACTACTATGCGTGGTACTATGCAAATAGTAAATTACTATGTGTGGGTCCCATGTCATCTTGTAATGATATTTGGAGATCGATAGTCAATGGATATCCACATAATAAGTATATTCATAACACTCCCCCTTGAATGTCCATTTATGAATGTGCCTCATTAAAAACTTTAACTAGGAAAAACCCAATGGGATAAAAACCTAGTCAAAGAAAAGAGTACATCATCCATTGATACACTATCCAATGCTGCCTCATTAAAAACCTTTCTAGGAAAACCCAGTGGGACAAAACCTAGATAAGAGAAAAAGAGTACATCGCGTATTGACTCCCCCTGTTGACAACATCAGTATTACTCCCCCTGATAACATCAGTTGAGATCTTTGAATCTTCGAAGACCAATACCATAGACAAGCTTCTCAAAGATTGCTTCTAGAAGTGACTTGGTAAATAAATCTGCTAAATTTTCACTCGAACTGATTTGCTGGATATCTATTTCACCATTTTGTTGAAGATCACGAGTAAAGAAAAATTTTGATGAAATATGCTTCGTTCTATCGTCCTTGATGTATCATTCTTTAAATTGGGCAATACATGCAGTATTATCCTCATATAGAACTGTTGGAACCATTTTACCAGAAGATAAATGACAAGTAGTTCGTATATGATGAATTACTGACCTCAATCACACACATTCTCGACTTGTTTCATGCATTGCTAGGATTTCTGCATTATTAGATGAAGTGGCTGATATAGTTTGTTTCATAGATCGCCATGAAATTGCTGTACCTCCACATGTAAATACATAACTTGTTTGTGATTTTCCATCATGTGGATCAGACATAAATCCAGCATCTGAATAACCAATCAGTTCATGTTTAAATACATTTGAATAATATAACCCTATATCCATAGTACCTCTGAGGTAACAAAAAATACGCTTTACACCATTTCAATGCCTTTGTGTTGGTGCAGAACTATATCTTGCTAATAAATTAATAACAAATGTTATATCAGGTCTTGTGTGATTAGGAAGATACATTAGTGCCCCAATAGCACTAAGATATGGTACTTTTGGACCAAGTAATTGTTCTACACCTTTTTCGTTAATTACTTGGGGTTGTAATGGATCTTTTTCTTTTATCAAAGACCTTACAACCATTGGAGTACAAAATGGATGTGACTTATCCATATAAAATTGTTTTAGGACCTTCTTTGTATAAGTTTCTTGATATACAAAGATCCCATCATTCAGGTACTCAATTTGTAATCCAAGACAAAATTTTGTCCTACCCAAATCTTTCAATTCAAATTCTTTCTTTAAACAATTAATTGCTTTTGAAATCTCTTCAGGAGTTCCAATAATGTTGATATCATCAACATAAACAGCAATTATAGCAAATTTGTTTCTCGATCTTTTTATAAAAATGCATGGGCATATCGGGTCATTTTTATACCCTTCTTTCAACAAATATTCTTTAAGACAATTATACCACATGCGCCCTGATTGTTTTAAGCCATATAGGGACTTATTTAATTTGATCGAGTATTGTTCTCGTTAATTTGAATTAAATGCTTCTGGCATCTTGAGTCCTTCAGGAACTTTCATATAGATATCACTATCAAGTGAGCCATATAAATAGGCAGTCACAACATCCATTAGATGCAAATCAAGCCCTTCATTTGCTGCTAGGCTAATTAAATAACGAAAAGTAGTTGCATCCACTACTGGTGAATATGTTTCTTCAAAATCAATGCCAGGTCTTTGTGTAAAGCCTTGGGCTACAAGGCGTGCTTTATACCTTGTAATTTCACCCTTTTCATTTCTTTTCCGTACAAAAACCCATTTATATCCAACTGGTTTTACATCTTTAGGTGTATGGACTATAGGTCCAAGTACTTTTCGTTTTGCTAGTGATTTTAATTCTGCATTTATGGCATCTTTCCATAGAGGCCAATCCTTTCGCTGTTGGCACTCTTTATTGGATTTTGGCTCATGATCCTCTTCTTCATTCATCACATCATATGCTATATGATTAGCAAAAATGTCGTCAACGTTGACTTCATTACGGTTCCATTTGATATTATTTGTGATATAATTTATTGAGATCTCATTATTTTCATACATTTCAGGTACCTGGATCTCTTCTGGGGCCTCAATATTCTCCTCTGGAGATAATTTCTCTTCATGAAGTGGCTCATCCAAAGCTACACTTTTTTCTTGATTATCCTCGACTTGGCCATCTATAATCTTAGCTCCTTTTCTTTTTCGAAGATTTTTATCTTTGGAACCGATAGGCCTACCACGCTTCAGGCGTGCTTTTGATTCATTTATAATCGGCTGTCCTACAGAGACATCAATTCGAATAGGAGCATTAGCAGCTGGAATATGTGACTTTGTCACTTTCTTTGGGTCAGTGAATGCTTCTGGCATTCGATTAGCTGAATTCTGTAAATGAATTATCTTTTGAACTTCTAGTTCACATTGTTTTGTACGATGATCAAAATGAGCCAATGATAATTCATTCCAGCTAATCTCTTTATTCAACTGCTTATTTTCTCCCCCTAATGTTGGGTAGACTGATTCATCAAAATGACAATCTTCAAATCGTGCAGTAAATAAATCTCCTGTAGATGGTTCTAAATATTTTATAATTGAAGGAGATTTATACCCAACATAAATTCCCATTCTTCTTTGAGGACCCATTTTAGTACGTTGTGGAGGTGCTATAGGCACATATACTACACATCCAAAGGTCCGAATATGAGAAATATTAGGTTCTTCATCAAAAATCATTTGTAAGGGGGAAACTTTTAAATAACTAGTTGGCCTGATGCGAATTAACATTGCTGCATGCAAAATGGCATGGCCCCAAGCAGAAATTGGTAAATTAGATTTCAAAAGTAAAGGTCTTGCAATAAGTTGCAAACGTTTTACTAATGATTCTGCAAGTCTATTTTGCGTATGAACATGTGCTACAGGATGTTCAACATCAATTCCAAGGGACATACAATATTCATTAAAAGTATGTGAAGTAAATTCACCAGCATTATCAAGACGTATTTTCTTGATAGGATAATTAGGGTAATGTGCTCTTAATCTTGTCAATTGAGCAAGTAATCTCGCAAATGCCAGGTTTCGAGAAGATAGTAAGCACACATGCAACCATTTAGTTGATGCATCAATTAAAACCATATAATACCTAAATGGTCCGCATGGTGGGTGTATTGGCCCACAAATATCTCCCTGTATCCGTTCTAGAAATATGAGAGACTCACTTTCTACTTTGCTTGGTGATGGCCGAATAATTAATTTTCCCTTGGAACATGCATCACATGAGAAATCATGGTATTTTGGTATTTGTTTCTGTTTCAAATTATGTCCGCATGAATTCTCTATTATACATCGCATCATAATTGACCCGGGATGGCCTAACCGGTCATGCCAAACATTAAATATGCTTTTATCAGCATGCTTCTGGTTTTCCATAACATTTATTTCAATTGTACTAATATATGAATAGTACAAACCAGAAGATAACATTGGTAATTTCTCCAGAACATATTTTTCACCATATCTAACAGTAACAATTTGTAGATATTCTTTATTCTCCTCATTTATAGTCTCAATATGATATCCATTCCGGCGGATATCTTTAAAGCTTAACAAATTTCTATGAGATTTGGAAGAATACAAAGCATCATTAATAACAAATTTTGTACCATTGGGTAATATTATTATTGCTCTTCCAAAGCCTTCAATCAATTTTGTATTACCCACTATGGTATTGATGCTTGTACTACAATTTGTTAGATGTGAAAAATATTTCTTATCTTTAAGAATTGTATGTGTCGTTGCACTATCAATGAGACATATATCTTCATTCTTGTGTGCAATATTTGAAATATCCATGAGCTTCATAAAAGAAAAGAAAATATATTAATACATACATAATTGATATTTGATAATAAGTTCATAACGATACAAGAAAATTATTATAATTTCTGCATAACTTATTTAATCATAAAAATCTTCCGCCTCCAAGAGTGACATAACATCATCATTTGGCTCATTGACATCATTATCTTTATGAGCCTTATCATCACATTCCACATTATTAACACTCCTTTTTATAGAGGCTTGGTAAAGTTTCGCTAAATGTTCTGGCGTACGACAATTACGTACCCAGTGTCCCTTCATACCACACCGATAACATTTATGTTCAACAACTTTTGAAGGACCTTCTTTATCATTCTTCTGTCCTTCATTATTCATCTTTTTCTGGTGGGTATAAGGACTATAATAACCTCTTCCACCATGATAAGGACCATGATAATTTCTGCCTCCACGATTTCCACGTCCTCATCCACGACCACGGCCACGGCCACGACCACGACCGCGATCACGGCCACGACCATGATCATTCTGTACACTCACATTTGCTTCAGGAAATGGAGAAGATCCAGTAGGACGATTTTCATGATTTTTCAATAATAACTCGTTATTTTGCTTGGCTACTAATAAACATGAGATTAACTCAGAATATTTTTTAAAACCTTTCTCTCGATATTGCTGTTGTAAAAGCAACTTCGAAGCATGAAAGATAGAAAAAGTTTTCTCTAATAAGTCCTCATCAGTTATTTTTTCACCACATAATTTTAACTGAGAACTTATTTTGAAAACAGCTGAGTTATACTCATTTACAGTTTTAAAATCTTGTAGCCTGAGATGAATCCATTCATAACGAGCTCTAGGCAAAATCACCGTTTTCTGATGATCATACCTATCTTTCAAACTAGTTCACAATTCAAATGGATCTTTCACCGTTAAATATTCAGTTTTCAAACTTTCATGAATGTGGTGTCGGAGAAAAATCATAACTTTAGCCTTTACTTGAGGGGACGCATCATTTCCCGGCAATATAGCCTTTCCAAGGTCCTTTGCTTGAAGATGGATTTCAGCATCTAAAACCCATGATAGATAATTCTTCCCGGTGATGCCAAGAGCATTAAATTCAAGATTTGAAAGGCTGGAAGACATGATTCAAACTAAAAATAATGATAATAATTAGAATCATATTATAAAATCCTTTTATAAATTAAAACATAATTTAAAAAACTGTAAATAAACATGCTAAGAAAATAAAAAGAAGATGAGATAGGAATGGTAGTAAACTCACAGCGAGACCTATCTCATTCGAAGGTAAGAAAGAGGATGCAAATTTAATATATAATATATATAGAAAACAGTAAATAATTAAAATAAACAAATGGAGCCCACTAATAAATATACTAGTGTTGCCACCATAAAAGGTAAATAAATGCATAAATAAATGGAGCCCACTAATATGTATACTAATGTTGCCACCATAAAAGGTAAATAAATGCATAAATAAATGGAGCCCACTAATATGTATATCAGTGTCGCTACCATGAACAATAATTAAAGCAGTAAATAATTTAAATTAAATGGTGCCCACTAATACTAGTGTCGCCACCATGAAATAAATAAATAAAATAGTAAGTAAAATAAATTAAATAAATGGAGCTTAGTATCGCCACCATAAAATAAATAAATAAAGCAGTAAGTAAAGTAAATTAAATAAATGGAGCTTAATATCGCCGCCATGAAATAAATAAATAAAGCAGTAAAATTACTATAAAATACAAAATAAATTACTGTAAATAGTAAAATACAAAATTTACCGTGAATAGTAGAGTTACTATTCACAGTAAATAGTGAATAAAATAAAATTACTGAAATATTAAATTTAGACTTCCATATAGGAGTCAAAATGAATAAAAATGTAAAATTACTGAAAAAGGTAAAATTAACATGAATAGTAAAAATTACTATTTACTGTGAATAGTAAATAGTAAATAATCTCAAATCTTAACCATGGAACCCGATGTTCAAAATAATCGGTAAAAGTAGAACTTTAATTCCATATCATGGTTAAGATTATCCTAGATAGATAAAATAAACATATAGTAAAGGAGATGGTAATAAAATTTTACCTTGGTAGAGTTTTCGTGCTGATAACGTAATATAAAACTGATGAAAAGTAAATAACAAGAATAAGAGATTTTAGAGAGGGAGAGAGTAGAGAGAAGTTTTCATTCCAGTGTAATCTGAATGTTTACATAAGACCTCTATTTATAGAAGGAAAATGGGCCTTTAGTGTAATTTCCACTTTGGGTCATTTGATGCAATTTTCCCTTAATTATACAACTGTACATTCACGGATTGCATTCCCGTGAATGTGTTATAATTGAGTGTGGATCCCACCAAATAGTAAACTACTATGCGTGGTACTATGCAAATAGTAAATTATTATGCGTGGGTCTCATGTCATCTTGTAATGATATTTGGAGATCGATAGTCAATGGGCATCCACATAATAAGTATATTCATAACAGTTTTATTTATGTTGCAGTTATTATTATTAGTGCGAATAATAACCGACATCAATGGGCTAATACACATTAGATTAAGTTAACGAAAGATATGAATCTCTCTGATCTAAAATATATAAGTCATTTGAAGGCTTTATTTTCATTTTAAATAAATATAAGATTTTAATATACTCTCTATGTCCAATTTCTCATCTTTTCCTTTTCCATCCGCTTCTATAATTTTTCTTAAAACTATGTAGTTTTGGGGATAAACAAAGTAAGAAGAGCACTTTATTAAACAAACAAAAAAACATCCATCTCCTGTAATATTTCAAGTACTATATGATCTGTTTTTTTAGTAGAGAAGTGCTTCCTAAGTTTTGTTTATGCAGTTTTAGGGAAAAGAATGAGAGCGGACAGGAAAAAAAAAAAAAAAGGAAAGAAGCCAGAGATTAATATTAACTGCAAATATATAAGACATATTTTTTGTATTTGGAAATCTATAACTGATATGCTCATATTGATATATGTAAATAATGAAATTGTGTGGTATAGTTTATGGGAGCCTCAATTAGGCTTATTTACTATTTAAATCGAGCTTATGATTTTTTCTTGTTTGGATAAAAAAAATTGCAATCGAGCTTATAAATGTTCAAGTATGTATAAACTGAAGTAGAGATAAGCTAGTTTTTCTGACTTATCTTGCCTTATCCTAGCTTATATAAAACACTATGTAAACTTATATAAAAATTTATATAAAATTTTTGTAATTTATATAAAACATTGGGAAAATTTTTAAATTAAGCATTTTTCATATTTTTGGCAATTTTATTTTAAGTTTTATCTCAAAAGTCATTTATTTATAAGTCATTTTAAACAAATTTCACAATCTGATTTATATCTAAAAACTATATATGCAATCATCAATTCAAATATAAATTACATTTCACAATCTGACTTTTACCTAATACATTTTCATAAGTCATTTTAGCTAATGATATCCCTAACAAGCCTAATGTTTGTAAATTAATTATTCATTTGGATACTATTTAAGGCGGCAAATGTGGGACACCACACCATAGCGTATTTTCAATGGACAACACATAGCTGACTCCGTAGCAGGGTTAGGGTCCAAGGTTTATCCCACACGACACGTGTGATTTAGTAGTGGCCCTCGTGTTATATATCATCTCACATATCTTCTTTCTCATCTTATTATTCATATAAGATTTTGCAGAGCGTTCACATTCTGCCTTCTTTATTCATCATCCTTCTACACACTCAACTTAAGACTGAACATGTCAGTGAATCTAGAACCGTTGGATTCAGGAGTTCCGGTTCCGTACCACTTCAGATGCCCCATTTCCCTCGATCTCATGCGCGAACCCGTCACTATATCCACAGGTCAGACTTACGACCGAACCAGCATACAGTCTTGGTTCGCCGCCGGTAACACCACCTGCCCCGTCACCAGAGCCCCCCTTTCCGACTTCACTCTCATCCCAAACTACACCCTCCGCCGCCTTATCCAAGACTGGTGCGTTTCCAATCGCGAGTTCGGAGTCGAACAGATCACAAGTCCGACCCGACCCGCCCACCCTTCTATGGTTCGGACGTTATTGAATCAAGCTTCGTCGGAGACGTGCACTTCTCAGTCACGTCTCTCTGCACTGCGAAGCCTCCGACGAATGGCTAGTGACTCGGAAAAGAGTCGTTCTCTTATTGGATCTTACAACGTGCGCCGGATTTTACTCCACATCTTGTTTGATACTAATTCGGATTATTTTGAGTTGAAGCACGAGTCGCTCGCACTTTTGGTTTGCTTCTCACTCGCCGAATCTGAATGCGTCTCCATCGCATCGGAACCGGAGAGAATCAAGTATTTGTCGCGTTTGATGTTTCATTCCTCGATCGACGTCCGAGTTAACTCGGCTGCTCTGATTGAATCACTCTTGAGCGGTACTCGGTCGCCGGAACTGCATGCGCATATCAGCAATGTCGATGAAATCTACGGTGGAGTGGTTGATATCTTGAAGATTCCAGTTTACTACCCTGGCGCTCTCAAGATTGGGATCAAGGCCTTGTTTGCTTTGTGCCTGCCGAAACAAACACGGCACAAAGCGGTGGCTGCCGGTGCTCCGGCTATCCTCATGGACCGGTTCGCTGATTTCGAGAAATGCGATGCTGAGAGAGCTCTGGTGACGATTGAGTTGCTCTGTCGAATTCCGGAGGGGTTGGCGACGTTTGCAGGGCACGCTCTGACGGTACCGCAGCTGGTTAAAACAATACTGAAGATATCAGACCGGGCAACGGAGCACGCTGCCGTAGCGCTATTGGCTGTTTGCTCGGAATCAGAGGAGTGCCGGAGGGAGGCGGTGGCGGCGCGTGTGTTGACGCCACTGTTATTGGTGGTACAGAGTGATTGTACGGGGAGGGCAAAGAGGAAGGCGCTGATGTTGCTGAAGCTTCTTCGGGATTCGTGGCCTCAAGATTGCGTTGGAAACTCTGACGATTTTGCATGCGGCGAACTTGTTGTTCCGTTTTGAGTTTTTGACGATGCTGCTTCTCTTTTGCCATACTCTCAAAACTTACTCGAAAATTTCAGGGGAAAAACAGATTAGATCATGATTCAGCTTTAGGTTTATGAGTTTATCAGTACATAAAACTGCAACGCAAGATAATTTTGTTTTGGTCAATTCATTCATTTTATGTAAGAATATAATCTGATGGAAGTAATTAAAGGGAAGGTTATAATTACATTTTGTAGATATAAATCATTTTGAAGTGGTACATTTTTTACATATGTACATTTTTTCCATATAGACTAAACTTGATCTTGAATCCAGCAATTTTGTCACTTAAATTACATACCTATTATTTAGGCGAAGAAAAGGTAAAGAAAATGGTTCAAATCCAAAAGGCTACAATATATATCAACATGTTGGAGGAGACAAATTAGGTTCTAACCTTGTGTATTTAGCCTAAATCCATGGTTTAAAGCACAACCAGAATTCATGAGTGTAAAATTGCATGGATGACTTTTAATAATATTGGCTTGAACTGCAAATATACATCATAACCTCTTGAATATATATATGAATTTCTGTTGTTTGTAGTCTTTCTTCTGCTGAGCTTGACTGATACAATGTAAAGTGATAGAATTTTCTTCTAAGTTCATATCACAAATAGAAGTGATAGAAATTGCTTGGGAAATATGTTGCACTATTCTTTCCCTTCACTTCTGAGATCTCATATTCATGGTGTTACGTGGTTTCCCCTTTAAAATGTAGCATTTTTAATCAATATTGTCTTCTTGTGTCGAACAATGATTTGGATGTGTGTGTGTGTGTGTGTAATTGTTGGCTTGATTTGGTGCCTTATTTGTACTGATCATTCCCAAACTCTGTAGATTACTAGGACCTTTTTTAGTTAGAATTCCTATTTGATTCTATGTATGGACTGTCAGTGAGGATTTTGAAGATGCAACTTGATCCAACTGATAGCTGGGATAAAGTTATAAATCGCCCCGTTGAAGTTCACAAGAAAGAATTCCATGTTTATTCTTTCCTAAAAAGAAAAAATCACGAGAAGTTGTATTTTGTCGAAAGGATCTTTGTCTGACAATTTTTGTTTCCTTTCATTTGCTCAACTTATCATCTTGTGTTTATCAGGTCCTAACTATTTACTCTTGTGCTACAGGCAGCTTGAGAGATGCAATTGAAAACCTTCTACCCGAGTTTTTCCGAGATAGAAGCCTTTCTAATGAGAGTTTTTTTAATATACAGGCGCAAGTGCTATTTTTTAATATACTTTCATATCACAAACAAAAGTGTGTACTGAAATAAATTGTGACGTACGTTATGGCTGGGGAGGAATTTTTTGACAGGTTTAATTCGAACAGATTGATCATCTTTGAAAGATAACTGTTATTTGTATTTTATTTTTTTTTTGGATACCGCCTATCAGTTTAATTTAATTTTCTAAAACCTACTATCTTCCACCAGATTAATAATTTTGAATCTATGAGTTCTGAAGGATGAAATGGCCCAGCCATGTGAGAAGCTAAAGTATGAGCAGCTGGACTTGGGAATAGTACTCGTGGGGCAGTGTAATTTGGTTATTTATATTTGATTATTTGAACGATTGAGTAATTTAAATTTGAATAATTTGAAGTTAAATATAATATTTGTTAATTAACCTCCAATATAGTAGCCCCTCAATTTAATTACCAAAAAATAAAAGCATTGTGTAATGGAACATGTATGTGATCCTTTTGCAATTATAATAAATCAAGAGACGATATCATTATATCAAGGACTTGTTTAAAATAATACTTGAAACATTTAAAAATAATTTTCTTAACATAATTTATAGTGCACCAAGACAAATATGTAATAAGAGTTTTATTTTGAAATAAGCGTATTTATAGTAAAGTACCTCGGTCGCTACATGAATAGTTAGCATGTCTTAATGGCCACACATCCTTTTCCTTCAGTCATGTCGCAGCACTATTGTTGACCATTTCAAACTAACCTAAAGGAATAAAAACACTCTATTCTATTATATTAAGATCATTACTTATCCCACACTCAATCAATATTGTGGGATCAAATTAATCAATTCAAAGCCTAAAATGAATATAGGATAAAAAATCGAAATTCGCTTGTTTAATATATATATATATATATATATATATATATATATAAAATAATTTATTCTATTTATTTATTTTTTAATTCAGGGAATCTGATTAATATATTTGTTTTATGATGGCTTTTAAGAAATGGGAAAGGGCTTGGTGATATATAAATACACACACACAAAATACTACAGTTGTAGCACTGTACATGTGCTAATACTGCTTCTGTCACATTCAGAACCCACTTTTGTTCCGTTGCTCAATCACTAACTCTTACCACAAGTTTCAATCTATTCTTGGGACCCTTCTTTGACAATTAATTTCTTTCTTATTTACAATATTTTAAATTATAATAGTCACACAGATATTGCTTTTATTTTAATTAGCTGCCTAAGTGGGGTCGTGAATAGTGATGTGATTGTTTAAATGCTACATTTGATGACACGATATGTAATGATTCGATTCCGAGTTTCAGACACGAATTAAAGATGATATTGTTTATTCTTTGTATACTCAGTCTACAAATCATTAGGGGCCATTTGTACTAATATATAATGGAATGACACTGATGAAGTTAGCCTCTCTTGTTTTTATTTTTTTTTAAAAAAGAAGGAAATAGACATTGATTAAAGGATAATTACAAAAATATAATACCATTACCATCACAGAAACACAATGAAAACAAGATTCATTCTTAGCTGGAACCGAACAAGCCACGATCGCCGCCCCCTATTATTTGAATATTCAGGTGAAAGATTCCATGACTTTGAAGAGGGATCATTTTAGTTCGGGTGATATTGTGGTGGCTTTGAGGAGTCAGAAATTATCTATAAATTTTTTCTATGTCTTGATTTTCTGGTCTTAGTAGGTTCTGGAGTTAAATCATGAATTAAGAGATAAAGGGACGAAGCGTGTGTTTTTTGGCTCATCTTGTGTTATCTTTGAAGTACTGTTTCTGTATGTATATAAAGCTACAGTGCTCCTTTTTAATCAAGTCGAATAAGTTATTCAACAGAATTCTAGTCTTTACTATCCTTAGAGTTGTTGGTACAACAAACACTTTCGCCTCGATTTGTAGCCATGGTTTTATACTACTGTGTTCGTTCTTTAATCCTTTAATTTAATCGACGCTTTAATTTGACAGTCGATTTGGGTAACTATTATAGTTATATGCGAAGTTTTTTATATTCTGCCTGGAAACTTTCCATTAAGTTCATGTTTGTCATCTTATTTTTGGTTATCTTTCAATAATTCTCCCTTTTTCATATAATATAATTGGTTTTTGAAAAAAAAAAGAAGATTATAATATTAGAGATTTCAATTAATTAAAAAATATTGCTAGGTTGAAATTTCATGGGTTTAATGTCGAAATGACTGGATACATGGTGAGACATGGCTGTTTGGTTTCCTCCTTTGGGGGGTCAGTGGAGCTGAAGGGTCAAATTAATTTCTTCTTTAGTCAATGATATACCATCATTGGTAAAACGTTCAATTTATTTTGAAGTAAATTTTTCTCCATTTTTCATTTTCATATCATAGAACACTTATCCTTCATCTTATATAATAACCTACTGATTTAGATATGATGCTTAAGTGAGTTGAATACGAACATGGTGATATAGATATCATGTTTGAATTAATGAATATGGACATGATGAATTTAGACATTTAGTGTTCCACCATTTTATAAGGAGTATTGTTGGAAATATATAAATCTATCATGTCTAAAAGAGAGAGAGTGTGTGTGTATAGGCGCTTTAAAACACAAAATAAAGAATTAGTTTGTTCCATTTTAGATTTGAAGAAGGCTTTTGTGCAATTTTGTTTCAGAAGTGTTAAAAAATGAGTAATTTTACCTTTAAAAATATTTAAAAATCAACAAATTTGCTATAATCAATAAAAAAAAAACTAAAGTTAACTATTAAAAAATTGATATAAACAATACATTTTTAATGATAGTGACAAAATTGATACATAACTTTCAAATACATAACTTTTGGGAAATTCGCAGAAATAACCCTGAAAAAAAAATTGTGAAAATGGACGACCGTACAAAGTATTTGTGGAAGTAACCCAATTGGTGCCGCCACGTCAGCGGGCGCCACACGTGGCGCCACTTTGTGTGTGGCGTGCCACGTGGGCACGCCACAAAGTGGCGCCGCCACGTGGGGCGCCAGCTGTCTTTGAAAAAAAAAATAAAAAATAAAAATAATGCAGGGCGCGTCAGCGCCCTGCAAAAACTGCCTCGGGGGCAGCTTTTCGCTGCCCCCGAGGCAGCAGAAATGCTGTGGGGGGTTCACGCCCCCCACAGTAATTTAAAAAAAAAAATCTGGTTATTTAAACCAGTATTCGAGAGTTGAGAGAGGGAGCTGAAGAAGAGAGGGAGCTGAAGATTATTTAAGGTATGTTATTTATTGTATAAGATTATTTACGTAGCTAAATTAAGATCTTTTAACAAATGTTCTTCATAAAATGTGTTGTATCTCTACTTGTCTCTACAATGATGGTAATATTCTGTGGGGTAGAACAAATGTTAGAGTTAGAATTTTTTAGAGGTTCTAAGTTCTGACAATAGAAGACTTTATTTATGTAGTAAATGATTAATAATAAATTTTAGACGATTTATATGTATTTTTTGTTTGTTTTAAAAATTTAAAACTAATTTTTAAATTTAAGAAGTTTAAGATTGTTGTATTATAGGATATTTGGCTCGATTAAATGTTGTGCAAATGGTATATTTGGGTTCATAGAGATATTATGGAAATTTTAATCGGTTTAGTTTTCAAATTATTTAGTAGTACATTAGAGAAAATACCAAGGTAGGATGAGAAACTTAAATTAAAAATAATTATTTACACATATTATGAATTTTATTTATTATTTTAATTTTTGTTCTTATTTGTTGATTTTTATTTATTTTAAGTAAATGAATCTGTATTTGTTGAATAATTTTCATTATGATAATATGCTATTTATTATTTGTGTTATTATTATATGTCATGAATTTTAATATTTAAATTAATTTTTTGTTCTTACCATTATATTATTTTAGGCATTAATAAGTAACTTTGAATAATTTTACTAATTATGAAATTTGATTTTTTTTACCATTTTTTATTATTATTAAATAAATTTCGTTTTTTAATTACTTTATTTAATGAATTTTAATTATTTCATTAATTTTCGTTAGATTATGTTAAATATGTTATTTTGAATATTATTATTACATATTATTATTAGTTTCATTTGATTATTAATTTTTGTTATTATTAAATAATTTTTAATAGTCTTCCATATTATGAATTTTGATTTTTCATGAAGTTTAATTATTATCATTATATAAACTTTGTTATTTTTATTAAAATATACTAAGAATTGTAATGTTTAAATTAATTTTTGTTAGATCATATTATATATGTTATTTTCATTAGAATTGTTATATATTATGAGTTTTCAATTTTTTTATTATTTTTTTGTTGATATCAAATAATTTTTAATAATCTCACAGATTATGAATTTTTATTTTATTTCCAAAGTTTTATTATGATTATATAAACTTTGTTATCTCTATTATTAAAATATACTAAGAATTGTAATGTTTAGATTCATTTTTGTTGGATTATATAATTTTGAATACTTGTACTTATCAAGAATTTTGAATCTTTTTCAATTTGTTTTCATTATTGTTACATAAATTTTGCAAATGTTACTATTATTATTAAATATTATGAATTTTAATATTTAAATTAATTTTGTGTTCTTAGCATTATATTATTTTCGGCATCAATAAATAGCTTTGAATAATTTTACTAATTATGAAATTTGATTTTTTTTGCCAATTTTTATTATTATTAAATAAATTTCATTTTTTTTAAATTATCATATAAACTTTGTTAATTTTATTATTTAGATTAATTTTTGTTAGATTATATTATATATGTTATTTTGAATGTGCACTTTCCATTAGTTTCTGTTATTATTACACAATTTTGATTTGTTCTTATTCATGTATTTTGTAGAGAAAAAAATGAACAAGATTCGTGCACTTGTATATTATAATGGTTCAAAAAATATCAGCACAAACGGGTTGAACTTTGAAGGTGAAAAACGAGCAATATATATTGTTCGAAGTATGTCATTTGAAGATTTTACTAAAAAGATCCATCAGAAGCTAAAACTGCAACAGGAGCAGGTGATATCCTGTGTGATGGCTAAAGTTCTTGTTGCGGACGGCAAATATACCGGGGTTGAGTTGGCCGATGATGAGGACTTCAACATGTTTTGTGAAACATTTACGGAAAGTCCTACAAATAAATTTGCTGAGTTCTATGTGGATATCAATACGTCAGAGGAGGGTGCACCAATACCGTTTGATAGACTTCACCCCGGTAATGAGTCATATCACCTGACTTATTCTGGTACACATCATCCAACACATTCTACAATGTGCACGGAGCAGAAAATGAGTATCTGGTAGATGAATCTGACAACGAGGACGATGGAGAAGAAGAAGATGAAGACACATTATTGGCAAATGACGTTGATGGAAATGATAGTGATACGGATGATGAAGACCATGGTAGTGCCATGCCACAACATACTAGCATGTTGCCATCACCAGGTTAGTTATGAAGCTGTATTAATTTATATTATAATTTATATTATAATTTTTTATTAGTTAACATGTTTTCACATAAACGGTGTTATTTATGAATTTTCAGATATTACACCGCGTTGGAGCCAGATTCCGCATTATGACGCTATTCATGATGAGTACCCGCATGAGGATATATTTGTTGTAGAAGGCTTGGGCCGGGGACCGTGGGCGAGAGGGGACGCATTATATGTGAAACAAGAATTCGAGTCCAAGAGTGACGTTCAGGCCGCAATAAAACATTATTGCATGAAGGTTCATCACGAAGGAACCGTGGATAAGAGTACTACAACGCTATTCTCAATGAAATGTCGGAATCATGAACAAGGTTGCCCTTGGAGGGTTAGAGCATAAGCCGAAGAATGGCAACGCTTGGATGGTGACTAAATGGGGTGGGAACCATACGTGTGTGAGCACGACTCTCTCCCAGTATCACACACAACTTGATTCTACATATATATCTGAGGTTATAACCGGTACGGTGCACAAATCCATTTATGCTCTTGTGAATTTATTATTGTTTTTTAGTGAGCATAAATAACATTCATGCTTTGCAATGCTTATGATTGGTTTTGCAGACATGGTCAGGGAATCACCTTCGGTTCCTGTGTCACTGATACAAGAAAGGGTAACCGGAATGTTTAGTTATCATGTTTCTTACACAAAGGCATGGATGGCAAAACAAAAGGCAATGGCTAAAATTTACGGTGATTGGGAAGAGTCATATGCATTCCTTCCTAGTTGGTTCACATACATGTGTTTTTTTTCCCCGGGATCCTCTTACCATATTCAACATGGTCCGTATATTGCTGACCGGAGGGTTGTCAATGGGGTTGGTGTTTTCCACCGAACCTTTTGGTCTTTTGGTCAGTGTCGTGCGGCGTTCGACTGGTGCAAACCGGTCATACAGGTGGACGGTACACATCTATACGGTAAGTACAAGGGGACATTACTGATCGCCACCGTCCAAGATGGAAATAACGAGATCCTGCCCATCGCTTTTGCAATTGTTGAAGGTGAATCAAAAGAAGCATGGGAGTATTTTTTGTATAATATACGACAGCATGTGACCAATAAGGTGGGTTTGTGCCTCATTTCTGATCGACACAAAAGCATAATATCAGTGGTCAGGAATCCAGCACTTGGTTGGCAGCCTCCTTATGCGTACCATATGTTTTGCATACGTCATGTTGCGAGCAATTTCGCTACCCGCTTCAAGGACAAGCAGTTGCAGAAAACCTTAAAGCACCTGGGTAATATGTTCATGGTGATGTTGATTGACTTATTTTTTAACCTTTACCGTATGTCACGACTAACGTTATGTCTTTCTGTCTTCTTTACAGCATATATGCCAAGCAAAATCCACTTTGATGAATCGTATACTCAGTTTTGCGGTCATAGCCCTGAAGTGGCCGAATGGATCGGGAGAATCCCAAAAGAGCAATGGTGTCGGAGTTATGATGAGGAAGGGCGAAGATATGGTCATATGACAACCAACCTGTCTGAATCAATCAATAAGGTTTTCCGGGGAGTTAGGAAGATGCCAATAACATCGTTGGTGAAATGCACATATCGATGACTTGCTGCTTATTGGTTTAAAAGAGGGACGAAAGCAAAACAAGACACCATCAGCGGAAAGTATTTTTCGAGTGTTATTAGAGAAGCATTGACTAAGAATGGAGAGAAGGCAACATCGATGCGTGTACAGGTTTACGACCCGGGGCGGAGCACGTTTGAAGTTGACGATCATGGCGATTTATACTCTGTCAACTTGACCGAGAGGAAATGCCAGTGTGGGAGGTTTCAAGCATTCAAATTCCCGTGTAGTCATGTAATTGCTGCATGTTCAGCTGTAGCCCATGATGCGCAACAGTACGTGGATCCGGTATTCTCGATCTACCACATTATGCAGGTTTACTTTTCACCATTTCAGCCGATCGGAAGTAAAGACGGAATACCGCCCGCTGACGGACCCAAGATTATCCCCGATGTTTCAAGATTGTGTGGTAAGGGGCGCCCTAAATCTACCCGTATTCGAAATGAGATGGATGAGGTGGAGGTCCAACCTAGCTCCAGTCGAACTAGATGTACTATATGTAGACAGATTGGACATAACAGGCGTGCATGTCCTACGAGGCACATAGTTGATGAAAGACAATAATTTTTATATTACATTGTACGTACATTTTTTTGAACGTAAGAATAACTATTTACTCTTAATCCCATTTTTCATATTTATTCTTAAGCCTTTGTTTGTGCCTCATTTATTGTTTTACATTATTTTCTCATTTGATTACAAAATAACCTAATACTGTGGACAATAAAGTTGTTTGATTTGTTTTGGCTTCTCCTTTTTTTGATTTATTCAACGTACTATATTATTTAAATAAAGTCTGGAAAATAAACACTACAAACTGATTAAATACAGAAACAAGTACAATAAAGTGATTGTACAATTTGCTCAAATTTAACATAATGTAGCGAAAGGTCATCATGGGGGAGTATAAGCAGGCCACTGTCTTGATCGCGCATCACGATCGGGGTTCCTCCGAGGGGCGTTATCATTGTGGCGATGGCGGAAATCCTCTACAGCCACCCGCATGAAGTCGTCTGAGGTGTCCACGAAGTCATCGCCTGTCTGGTGACCTGCCTGGTGCAGACTTTGGCTCGGGCCTGGTGCACCAACCGACGTGATCACGTGCAGTCCAGACTGATATGGACTATGGCTCAACCCCGCGCTAGCCATGTCACTACTGCTCTGCCCATGCTCGTATGGCTGGAACCCACGGGCGCCCGTGAAAGCATGGTCATATGGCCGCTGGTATGCACTGAAACCAGAGAAGTCGGTCGGTGGGCTGTACGATGGCCACGGATAAGTGTGATGAATTTGTGTCTGGCCCCCAAACATCATCTCTGGCACCGACCCGTAACCCGGCGTGGGCGCGTACATCACTGGCGCCACCGGTGGGATATACGGAGAGGGTGGATGCATCGGCGGTGGCACACGTGGGTCCGAAGGCATACACGGAGACACATGGGATGGCATCTCTATAGGGGAGTGTGCAGTAGTCTCTGGATGCTCATCCGACGACGTCTCCACCCATGAACTGTGATCTGGGTCCCACGTAACAGGCGTATATGCCATATTGAAACCTAATGGTGGCCTGTATACACCTCCACCGCGCGGCCTTGGCTGTGGTATCTTATATGGCTGTGTAGGGTGCTGTACTCTTCGTCTGGCAATTCCATGTCCCTCCCTCGCACGGGGCGGGACCTCTATAACTGCATCGGGTACACCAGTTAACAACCCCATCGGTGCACTAGGACCAGGCTCGGCTACCCGTCCAAACTCTCTAAACGCAGCGAGCAACTGTTGACAGATCTTCTGCACATCCCTTTTGTTGAATTCAGCCTCAAACTGCGGGGAACACATCCACCAAATCCACTCCACACTTTGTACCTGCAGTTGCATAATAACGTAAATGACATAAATTTTATATGAAACATGTGGAAAGAAAAAAAAATAAGGAAGCAACATAATTACATACCACATGCCCGAGCTTCGCCACCTGCCTCATCATAAACCTGCGGGTACGGGTGAAGTACCACGTCATGTACTCCGCGTTCGGGGACATCGGCCCCTCCTGTGGATCTGTAGTGCAGATGTGCTCATGACGTGTGTTCCAATACTGAATGTAGCATTCCAGCTTTACCTCCCAATCTTCAGTGGACTTACCACGTAAGGTTAGATCGTGAGCACCTCTAAGCTGTGCGGCCGCGTCGGGGATGGGTTGCTGCATGCCAAATTGCCGCATGCACCGATCGGGCTGGTGCATCTCGACAATGTGGAAGGCAATTATGGGTGTCACCGCCCTCCACATGTCCTGTGTGTCAACATCTGCACCCATGAACTCATACCCGACATCTAAATATGGCTCCCATGTAACCTGCACATGTAAACAGGTGGTAACGTATATAGCACGAATTAGTTTAATCTTTATGCCATTTCGTGAGCTCAAATTTATTATACATACATTATCGCGTCCCATCTGGTCAAGCTCTATGCGGTATGTCTTTAGCTCACGGCGCACCAACCGCACATGTACACCATTGAACCTGCGTCCATAATGACCACCATCGAGACTGGGCTCTGGAATGGGAAATGATATGGGAGGAAATCTGGACTAAGCCCATATCTGCAACAATAACAAACAACCCCCAATGTCGTGCGCTTCAGCTGCCGTGGCCTGGCAGATCTCGCGAAATAGTGTAGCAAGTACCGCAGACCCCCAGTTGTAGCCTGCAGTATCCGAGAGGTCACCGCCCAGTAATTGTATATATCGGTAAGCTACCTCGTGGCTAGACTTGTCACACAACAAAAATCCACCGAATAGGCGCATGAGGTAGGCATGTGTGTACAAGAGTTGACCCTGTATAGTATCTGAGTGCTCATCCCATCGGCCCCAATGGGCAGCAAACCACCTCATCTTGATGTTTCCCCCGTTCAAGTACTCTTCGCTGGGAGTAAGACCCATGTATTGATGCATGACTGCTCCCCAGTTGGCATGCGTCCTACCGGAAACTACTCGACCCTCAGTGGACAGACCTAAAATGGCCTCTACATCTTGTAGAGTAATGGTCATCTCACCAACTGGCATATGGAAGGTGTGAGTCTCCGGCCTCCACCTCTCAACCAAAGCAGTAATAAGGTCTTTGTCAATCTGCACCAACATAAAAGTAGAGATCAAATATGTAATCGTATTCATTATCCGTAACATGTATAGACAACTAGAAGAATATAATTAATTACATTAAGAATGAATCATACATTGAGTCTCTTCATGCGAGACACGTGCCAAAACCTTGCCCGGTGAAGGTGCTACTGCAACTCATGTGGGAGTTCGTCTGGGTCATGGACATCTCCCGGTCCTTGTGCAGCTCGCCTCACCCTCAAGGGAGCACAATCTCCTTCGTTCCACACAACTTGTGATCGGTGTGACCGCTGCACCTCCTCATCAAGAACTCCCCACTCTTTAGGGCCGGGATGAATTGTGGGGTCGGGTTGATAAGCCATTTGACTAACACAAATTTACCTCACATATAACACATTATTAAGTTACTAATTATTTATTATAAGGTAACGAAAATTAATCACAAAAAATTATAATATTTAATAATAATAGTAACATTTGCAAAATTTATGCAACAATAATGGAAACAAAGAATTCAAAATTCAAAATAAGAAAAAGTAATAAAAAAACATATATCATATAATGTGAAAAAAATTAATGACAAAATCAAAATTCG
Organism: Acacia confusa; assembly: GCA_037074495.1. Classification (NCBI taxonomy): domain Eukaryota; kingdom Viridiplantae; phylum Streptophyta; class Magnoliopsida; order Fabales; family Fabaceae; genus Acacia; species Acacia confusa. The sequence goes on along the minus strand of CM073502.1, from coordinate 34,527,918 downwards.
TAATCTTTATTAGTGATAATTATATTAACGAAATTTATATAATAACAATGAAAATAAATTAAAAAATTTCAGAATTATTCATAAGCTCAATTATTCAGAATTTTATAATAATAAATAAAATTAATAAAAAAATGAAAAATCATAATATGAGAAAATAATAAACAAAATATATTATATATAATGTGACAAAAATTAATCTAAAAATTAAAATATATAATATATTATACTAATAAATTTAAAGAAATGTATATAATAATGAAGAAAATAAAATAAAAACTCAAAATTCATAATGTGTAAATAAAAAATTTAAATATAAATTATTTAATATGAACGAAAATTAGAGAAAACATTAGAAAACTCATAATATACAATAATTTTAATCAAAATAACATATATAATATAATCTAACAAAAATTAATCTAAATAATAAAATTAACAAAGTTTATATGATAATTTAAAAAAAATGAAATTTATTTAATAATAATAAAAATTGGCAAAAAAAATCAAATTTCATAATTAGTAAAATTATTCAAAGCTATTTATTGATGCCGAAAATAATATAATGCTAAGAACACAAAATTAATTTAAATATTAAAATTCATAATATTTAATAATAATAGTAACATTTGCAAAATTTATGTAACAATAATGAAAACAAATTGAAAAAGATTCAAAATTCTTGATAAGTACAAGTATTCAAAATTATATAATCCAACAAAAATGAATCTAAACATTACAATTCTTAGTATATTTTAATAATAGAGATAACAAAGTTTATATAATCATAATAAAACTTTGGAAATAAAATAAAAATTCATAATCTGTGAGATTATTAAAAATTATTTGATATCAACAAAAAAATAATAAAAAAATTGAAAAATCATAATATATAACAATTCTAATGAAAATAACATATATAATATGATCTAACAAAAATTAATTTAAACATTACAATTCTTAGTATATTTTAATAAAAATAACAAAGTTTATATAATGATAATAATTAAACTTCATGAAAAATCAAAATTCATAATATGGAAGACTATTAAAAATTATTTAATAATAAAAAAAATTAATAATCAAATGAAACTAATAATAATATGTAATAATAATATTCAAAATAACATATTTAACATAATCTAACGAAAATTAATGAAATAATTAAAATTCATTAAATAAAGTAATTAAAAAACGAAATTTATTTAATAATAATAAAAAATGGTAAAAAAAATCAAATTTCATAATTAGTAAAATTATTCAAAGTTACTTATTAATGCCTAAAATAATATAATGGTAAGAACAAAAAATTAATTTAAATATTAAAATTCATGACATATAATAATAACACAAATAATAAATAGCATATTATCATAATGAAAATTATTCAACAAATACAGATTCATTTACTTAAAATAAATAAAAATCAACAAATAAGAACAAAAATTAAAATAATAAATAAAATTCATAATATGTGCAAATAATTATTTTTAATTTAAGTTTCTCATCCTACCTTGGTATTTTCTCTAATGTACTACTAAATAATTTGAAAACTAAATCGATTAAAATTTCCATAATATCTCTATGAACCCAAATATACCATTTGCACAACATTTAATCGGGCCAAATATCCTATAATACAACAATCTTAAACTTCTTCAATTTAAAAATTAGTTTTAAATTTTTAAAACAAACAAAAAATACATATAAATCGTCTAAAATTTATTATTAATCATTTACTACATAAATAAAGTTTTCTATTGTCAGAACTTAGAACCTCTAAAAAATTCTAACTCTAACATTTGTTCTACCCCACAGAATATTACCATCATTGTAGAGACAAGTAGAGATACAATACATTTTATGAAGAACATTTGTTAAAAGATCCTAATTTAGCTACGTAAATAATCTTATACAATAAATAACATACCTTAAATAATCTTCAGCTCCCTCTCTTCTTCAGCTCCCTCTCTCAACTCTCGAATACTGGTTTAAATAACCAGATTTTTTTTAAAAAAAATTACTGTGGGGGGCGTGAACCCCCCACAGCATTTCTGCTGCCTCGGGGGCAGCGAAAAGCTGCCCCCGAGGCAGCTTTTGCAGGGCGCTGACACGCCCTGCATTATTTTTATTTATTTTTTATTTTTTTCAAAGAGGCGCCAGCTGTGTTGGCGCCTCTTGTGTGGCGCGCCACGTGGGCGCGCCACAAGTGGCGGCGCCACTTTGTGGCGTGCCCACGTGGCACGCCACACACAAAGTGGCGCCACGCCACGTGGCGCCACGTGTGGCGCCCGCTGACGTGGCGCCACCAACTGGGTTACTTCCACAAATACTTTGTACGGTCGTCCATTTTCACAATTTTTTTTTTAGGGTTATTTCTGCGAATTTCCCCATAACTTTTAGATACCCAACACTACTCAGTGGTTAATTCTATACACACTTTTAGCTTATTTAAGCGTAGAAAGAATCGAGTGTGATAAAGATATGAGATCCTTGACAGAATGACTGCTTGCCTTTCGTACGTCCTTGTTTTTACAGCCAATGAAAGGGAAATTCCTTTCGTTATTTCATGTTAAAACTAAATAAAAGTGTCGAACAAAAACACACACTCTACCTTAAACTTGAGAAATAAGCTTGATTATGAAAGAGTTTGTGTTCACGTTATTTAGTGATTATTTGCGTATAACTCAACATTCAAAGTGGCTATCTATAAATAATTGACGATTAAGAACATAAAGGAGTTATTTTATTAGCATAAACTTAAAGGATTATGGAGGTTTTTTTTTACTTTTTTTGTCAGAGGTTAATTGGACAATGTAAAAAAATTAGAAACTTTTTATATAATTGAGAAAAGAAAAGGTAGACAATTCTTTTTATTCGCATTTAAAAAATCATTGTGCAGTGAAACTTATAAAAGCGTTCTAAAGTTTCCTACAAATGATATACTTCAACAGTAAGTCACTTGAGAACAACAAACCTTCATTGTAACTATGCATTGGCAGAATTAATTGGTAGTCTCATCCATTGATACAGCCAACTTCTTCGTAATTGCATTTTCAGATGGGTCCCTAGAAAGAAAATTCTGGAATCTCTGTTCATGTAATGATTGAGCAAAACTATTCTGTACATGGATAGTACACATTGCTGTACAGACCATGGGGGCCGCTTGTTTTGAATTTCAGTTTTGATCCAAATTCAAATAGTTTGAGCGTTTATATTTAGTATTGGTTTACCTAATCATAAGAGATGTGAAGGTGTATTTTTTCAAAACAATTATAACAGAATACTTTATCTTATCATCTCAAACTGATATATTTTCAGTTATTAATCATAAATTAAACCGGAAATATTATTCGAATTCTTACTTCTTGTATGCATCATCGGATTTCAATAATTTAAATGAGCTTGTCTGGTTACAAGATATGTGTAGCCAAACACATAAAATATCATTTAATGAAATGCTAAATATGAAAAATAACTTAAGATTAATAATGCCAGTACTCTATTAATTAAATTTAAATGCTCCCTTCGATCCTATATGTAAGATAATTTTTTAGCTGGTATGATCCTATTTATAAGAATAAGAGAATGTGTTAAATTTTAACCAACTAGTTTTTTTTTTTTTTAACCCTCGATTGCACGTTATATCACTGTATCAACTATGCCCCACGCAATTTTTTTTTCCTACTCATTTTTTAACTCATTCATTCTCTCTGCCCATAAAAAGATATTTTTAAAAAATAAAATACTAGCTCATGTTCTTGATATAATGACTAGTTAGGAGTAGCTAGAATGTGATCTAAATATAAGATCTTAGTCCATTATATCTATTATATTTATCATTTTTCCCAACAAATTTAAATAACTTGTAAACTTATATAATCTAATCTTACATAACATTTTAGTGAGTCAAGTTTGTTTAAGTTAAATATTTTACTTCATTTTCTTATCTGTCCAAATTAGAGAAAATATTTTCTTTTCAAAAATTTATTACCTTAGACCAACTTTTTGACATATATAATTTAGTTACGTTTTTTTATATACATGATGGGAGAAGGAGCATTGCTCAGGGTTACTTAAGAATGAAATCATTACAAGATTGGTTTGAAGATGTGATATTTTGTGGGAAGGAGAGTGAAAGAGAGGAAGATTTGGGAACAAAGACAACAACGTAATTAAAGCATCCAATGAATCATTGCCAAGAGATATCAAAATCAGAGTCATACAATGTTATGGTTGCACTGTCCCTTATCTTTGACCCCTTCACATCCCCACTCTGCCCCCCTCTCTCAACGCCTTGCAACTTTCTTCTTTATTCCAACCAATTTTTTTTTTTTAAAAAAAAAAATTATTTAGACAGACTTGCTTTGTAAGTTAGTAATATGAAAACTCTTCGGGAAGTTATAGGTTTGATCCTGCATGTATTTATATGTAGTTTTGGTTTACCTAATCATAAGAAATATGAAGGTGTATTTTTTCAAAACAAATATAACAGAATACTTTATCTTATCATCACAAACTGATACTTTTTCAGTGAATAGTCACAAATTAAATCGGAAATATTATTCGAATTCTTACTTCGTGCATGCATAATCGGATTTCAATAATTTATTAAGATTGTGTGTGTCAAGTTTGCTATTGATAATGTATGAATAAAATATGGTTTATATAGGTTTCGAATTTCATGAAATGTAAGTTTACCTATCTAGCTTTGGAATAATATTAGAAGAGAGAGAGAGAGAGAGAGAGAGAGAGAGAGAGAGATATATATATATATATATATATATATATATATATATATATATATTCTTTTTGGATCATCCAACAATCTGACAAATTTACTTTTAAAACATATCTTCCACAAAATTTTAATTGTCTGTTTCTTCTGTACGTGATTTAATTTTATCACCCCCAAATATATATTTATTGATTGTAGGTAACATATATATATACGGGTATCCATGAAAATAATTGTTTAATTGGAGAAATGCGTGTGTATGGATGTGACTAAATCAAAATAGATTTGTGATGCATGGAGGATATATATATGGGAGAGGGTACAGCTGGGAATTAAAATAAAATGGGGCTCAACTAAATCTGAATGGGTAAGCGCAGGCCCCGCTGCCAGTTATCTCTAGCCTGTTCGGCATGAGTGCAGGGAAAAAAGCCTAACAGTAGTGAGAAAAACACAACATAAGAAAAAGAAGCATTTGTGATAGTTTGTAGAAATGACAAGCTTCTCCAAAAAAAAAAAAAAAAAAAAAGTTACTTTTCTAGAATTCACCTTTTCTAGTTTTTGGAATTTTTTTTCTAGTTTCTAGAAAAAAATGTTAAGGATAGATGATCTAATAAGTAATTTACTATTAAATATACATTTGTATTCATTATAATTTATCCATTATAATATATTTAATTAAGTACTTTAGAGTTTTGTAATTTTTTTATCAAATTGAAATTGATTTTTTTATATTCAATTATTACAATATATACAACTATGTGTGTGTATAGTATTCAATAAAATTCATAGCATTTTCAATCATTTCCATCTCAAGTAATCATCCAAACAAGAGTCCATATGAAAAAAAAAAAAGGTCACTTCTTCCATTGCTATCACAAACACAAATCACATCTACAATATAACTTTTCCGGAATCTAAAAAAAAAAAGTCATTTCTATCACATCTATCCCAAAGAGGCTTCTTTCACCAAAGGAAACTCACTTTGCCTTTTGCTTTCTCCTCTTTTTGTTCAAGGCCTTAGCTGTGCCCATTTGGGATAGTGGTGACAGAAGTGATTTTTTTTTCCACATGAACTTTTTTCTAAAAGTTAGATTATAGATGTGATTTGTTTTTGTGATAGTGGTGGCAAAAGTGACTTTTTCCCAAATGGGCTCTTGTTTGGCATAACATTTGAAAATTCAGTTGAGACGGAAAGTGACTGAAAATAGCATGAATTTATTGAATAATGCATTATATATTAGTTGTATACGTTGTGATAATTGAAAATAAACATTTATATTTAAATTTGATGAAGAAATTCAAATTATTATTAAAAATTAAAAAAACATTGAAGTTCTTAATTAATATATTTAAAGAATAAAATTGTATATAAATTAGAATGCATACAGATGTATTCATCACTCATTGTTATCTTCATCACTAATATTTCCTCGTTCACCTTAAAAAAAACCCACATCAGTCTGAGAATTTCTCCAATTATAAGATTATATAACCATTGTTACACTCCTAAATTGTTAAGCTTCATTTGATATGCTGAGTCAAAATCAGAATCAGGCTTTTCTTTTCGCAATTCATTATGATAACACATATCTTCCTCAATCACAAGCACATCTTAGGCTTATGCCATCCCACCTTCCATTTGTATTCATAATCAAGCTCTCATTTCTCAATACTAATAAATTTGTTTGTTCTGTTAAAGCTCCATCATTATAATATTTTTATTTTCTTCATTCATCTTCCTTCACTCACTCTCTTCTCTCTCTCTGATGAAATAATCCTCCATGGTCATGGCATCCCAATCTTCCCACTTCACCCCACTCGTCTCTTCCTCCACACTCTCTTCTTTCAAGAACCAATCCACCTTGTCCTTCACCTTCAAGAAGAACATGAACACATCTTTGAGATGCCTACAGGAACCTTCTCTAGTTGGCTTGTAAGGAATAGTTTTTAGAACATTGTAGGGTCCGATCTTTTTGTCTCTATTCTCCATCACAATAGAGATAGATTCTGACTATGATGATGGTAGAGAGTGACATTGTAGACGGTGGTGGTGTGAGCCCCGTTCTCCCTATCTTTCTTCTTTAATTTCCTCCTCTTTTCTCCATCTTTCTTCCCTCAAAACTCTATTCAAGTCTCACGGCCTCAATATGATGAACATTGCAGTGATGGTGGCGAGTGAGGATCGAGGAACTAGTACCACTCATGGCTCGGTTGAGTAGAAAAGCTATGCGTTAAGGTACAAAAATACACATAAGCTTTTTTTGGAGCAAAAATACATACGTGGTTACTATTTTGGAGTAAAAGTCACATTTCATCTTTAAGTTACTGTTTAGCGCCGTTATGTTACTATTCACTTCATCTCTTTCTCTCTCATCACGATGAACAGTGACTTAACAGTGGGAAGTGACTTTTGATCCAAAATAGTAACCACGTGTGTATTTTTACTCAAAAAAAAACTTATGTGTATTTTTGCTCCTAAGAAAAAAACTTATGTATATTTTTGCACCTTAACCCAAAAGCTAACCATGGAGTACCTTCCCAGTGGTTAGAACTAGGAATTGGGCCTATTAGACCAGTAGTCTTCAACCTAGTTGCATTAAGAGACTTGGGGTACTTTTGGTTAAGAACCCGACATACAGGAAGACTTTCAGTAGTTCCCATTTGATTTTTTTAGTTAGACATCCTGGTTAAGAACCCGACATATATGAGGACTTACAGCACATGCCAATTTGTTGTATTTAGCGCTACAGTTAAGTGTTTTACATATGCTGATTTGGTTGTATATGTTCTACATTATGTATTCTGAATGTTTTATATTGCGTGAACTACTTACATTAGTTAACTTTCATATATCTTTTAAATGTTGTCTGTCAAATTAATTGTTTCTTTGGGATTCATATTGAATCTCAGACGTTCCAAAGAGTTCAAGATTTGGACATGGTCATGGTAGCGGACGAAGTTCAAAAGGGAAGGTGGCGAGCATTGATTATTGACAACTACTACTTAGATATTAAATGAAACCATAGGATCATAGTTTTAGCTATCTACTTTTATTTTGAAATTGTGACATTTTGACAATGATGCTTATGAATTGTTGTATTAAGAACCCTGTAGTTTGTTCCTACACATAGCTAAGAAAGATATTAATTATCAGTTTATTACGCTATACATGTGTTGGTCACTGTATATCGTGGTTTTACTGTGATAAATGTCATAATTACAAGGGGTACGAAAATATTCATATAAAATATCAATATGACATCCATTTTTGGGAGATCAATAGGCTTTGTTAGGAGGTATATGAGCAAAACTTTTTAATATTAACTCACACATGTATTCTAACAATCTTCCCATCAAGTGTAAGTCATATAAATACACTTTCTTTATTTCCATATTTCAAAGACAAACCAATATATAGTAAGCTAATAATCTATCTTTCACTTGAAAGCTCAAGTACTTCATAACTCACATACAATCATGGATTTCAATCAATTGGGCTATAACATAGACCCTTCAACATAGTGATATAAATCTGAGTCAAAACAGTTCATGATCAGTTCTTCTTCCACCCATGGAATTAAGAAAAATCTATATTTGTTTTTTAGGAATTATATCAATTTTGTTACATGTATGTTATTCAGGAACCAACATATATTATCCCATTTTTATATAACTTTATTACTCATTAATAATAGGGAATATTATTTCTGTCTTAAGTCAAAACGATGTCGTTTTAACTCTTTTTTAAATAAAGAGATAAAGAGATGAAAGGGAAAGGAAAAAAAAAGTTTCATTCAGCATATAGATTTTTTATACGAACCCATATCTACAGTAGTTTGATATGCTGCTTCTCCCCCCCTCCCCCCCTTTTCTCGTTCCTATTCCAGTAAACAAAACTGTAGCTCCTTGATATGAAAGTGCTATGACTTCCATTTCTCTTCTCGTGCTTGCTGAAAGAACCAACAATTCATATATTTATGGAGAGCTAATCGTTAGTCTATATAGTTCATTGATCAATAGTTCAAGAGTAGGGAGGTTTTGGGAATCCAAACAACACTGACGCACATAGACATGCTCTGCGCCTCTGTTTTGATGACAAAAAACAGAGCTAAACCCAAAATATTTAAAATCATTTGGAACCTCTATACAACAATTCTATGGAGCTTTATGCATTCTCCCATAATATAATTTGTCTCATAGGTATAGGCTCTTTGATGTTGGATAGCAAGCAGATAATTAATCAAAATCCATAGAACAACAATGATGAACCGTCATGATTCTCACCTTCACTGGACCTCCACTTACCAGCGCCCAATGCCCTTTCTCATTTCTCCCCAACACTTGCAACTTACTCATTTAAAAAAGAGTCAAAACAACGTCGTTTTGGCTTAAGGCAGAAATTATATTCCTTTGATAATAACAAGGTTAAGGTGCAATTTTACCAACGAACTATTGACTCAAAAGCAATTTTACCAATAAACTCTAGTTGACCAAAACCACCAACAAACTTTAAAAAACGTAAAATCTGCACAACGCCGTGACATTGAGGCTAACGTCCATTTTCTATCTTCATGCAAAAATTACAGAAAGGACTTAGCTGTTTATGAAACTATATTTAAGCCTCAAAAAGTTTAAAAATTTTTATTTTAGTCCCTCCACATACTTTATATGGAGGGACTAAAGTGAAAATTATAAAAATTTTATGGGCTGGAAGATAATTTTCTAAAATTTTGGGTTCTTTTCTGTAATTTTTGTGGGGCCATCCCTACCCCCAAAATCCGCCCCTGGTTACAGGCCTTTTTTTGAACCTTAGCCTGACCTGACCTGTGGCCTATTAAGAAGGCTTGTAATTTTAAAAATTTTGTAACTAGCCTAACAAACCGCAAGCCTCACCTCAAAACAAGCCTATTTCAAACAGGGCGAAAACATAATTACTTTAAACAAGTGAAAAACAGACCTACTTTAAACACACTGTTAGATGTAGGTTTGTTTTCGGCCTGTTTAAAGAAGGTCTGTTTTCACCCTGTTTGAAGTATGCTTGTTTTGAGGTGAGACCTGTGGTTTGATAGGCTATTTACAAATTTTTTAAAATTATAGGCCTCCTTAATAGGCCACAGGCCAGGCTAAAGCCAAAAAAAAGGGCCTATAAACAGCGGCAGATTTTGAAGGGTAGGGATGGCCCATCAAAAATTACAAAAAGGAACCCAAAGTCTTAGAAAATTATCTTACCGCCCCAAATTTTTTTAATAATTTTCACTTTAGTCTCTCCATATAAAGTACGTGGAGGGACTAAAATAAAAAATTTTATATTTTTGGGGCTTAAATATAGTTTCATAAACATCTGGGTCATATTCTGTAATTTTTGCATGAAGGCATAAAACAGACATTAGCCTCAATGTAATGGCGTTGTGCACATTTTACGTTTTTAAAAGTTTGTTGGTGATTTTGGTCTACTAGAGAGTTTATTGGTAAAATTGCTCCTAAACCAATAGTTCGTTGGTAAAATTGTACCTTAATTCATAATAATATTCTTCACTTTGCCTCTTTTGGAGTATTTCAAAGTATGAAATGTTTAGAATTTCCACTATATAAATAAATATGAGAAGATCCATAATCAAAGTACATAAAAATCTTATTGCAATGATTTGCAATGTTTCGGGGCTAAAATTAACTTGAGAGAAATATAAATATAAATGCACTGTAATATAAAATTATGAATAATTATGATATATACAGTCTTCTTTCAAATATTCCATACTATTTGATCATCCATAAATTTGACTTACACTATATATAGTTCATGCACATTACAAAAATGGTTTTGTCTAACAAATTATAAACTATTCATAATGAATTTTCTCATAAAATTAAATAACTTCTAATTCTCTTAATTCAAATATAATATATGATTTTTTTTTTCACAAATGTCACATAAAATCAATTTGATTCCAATATATATCATGTTATATATTATATCATAGTTGATGTATTAAACTTGCACATATCATATGAGAATGTTAAGGAGTAGAAGAAATGACAATACAATTAATTGGAAGAGAAGACAACACTTTATCAATACTAAAATAAAAGACAAATTATTGAGTACTTGTATGCCTTTCAATAATGAAACTTTGGGAACTAAGAAAAACTACACATATATGTAAGGCAACATAATAGTGCTTAAGAGGAGAAAAGAGATGGAAGACAAAGCTAAAATGAAAAATAGGACTAATAATAAAAGAAAGTGCCTTGATATGTTTAGGAATATGAGTTGAGTGTTTGTTAGGAAATTTATTGTACAACAGACAAGCACAAGTCCCAAAAAGAAAATAAAGATAGGTTTGACGTAGTAAATTCTATTGATGTATGAATAAAATTTACTTACACCATATACTCAAAGTTAAAAATAAATTGTATAACTATACATAAAGAAGAGAATTAAACAATTTAATTGTAAAATTGAAGGTTATATAAATAAAGCAAAAAACATTTCTCATGTTGTAGGAGGAGTGTTTTCTCATGTCACACACACATGAAATGGTGGGACCCACATATATGTATGAATTAATTCATACATATGTGTGGGTCCCACCATTTCATATGTGTGTAAGAATCTTCTTTTTCTCATGCAACATGGGAAAATCAAATCTCATAAATAAATACTAGAAACCATTTCATTTGGGAGTTATATAGAATAGTGATAATAACCATGAGGTAGAATCCTAAAAGGTCATGACATCAAAATATCAATAATTACCAATAATATTTTGTAAATAAATTGGCGCTATATTAAAATTTTAAAATGACCAATAATTACCTTTTTATCTATTTGATTCATATATCACTTATGAACACTTATCGATATTACGATATCAAATAATAATTTCTCTCTCACTAATTAATCACAATAAATTTAAATTTAAATTCAAACACTAATAATCAAAATCATATAGGCTCAAGGGCTTACAATTATTTCTTTTGGTTTTACAATTTGGTCATCTTTCTTCATAACTTATTGCTTTAAGCATAATAACTAGCTACTTTAAAATTTAAAATTAAATTCAAACACTTATTGCTTTTGGTATTTTTCACACTACCTCATGGCATTTTTGGCTTCATAACCATTTTGATCTTTACTTTTAATAAATTGATACATATTAGTCTATGTGTCATTTAGTCATATTATACCATTTTTTATCCATATGACTTCTAGTCATAGTATAACAATTGTTCATAATTTTAATGACCTTAGAAATGTTATTATTTGCACGAATGTGGTTCATTAGCCAAGATAAAGTATTCTTAACTTTCAACCATCAATTCCACCAATGCAATGTGATCATGTTCATTTGTACTCTTATAGACATGTTCTTAGTTTACATTAGCACATAATAAATTTCTCTATATATTGGTCTTTAGTACCATAGCAAAAATCTTGCAAAGCTAAAAAGTTTTATTTTTTTAGTTTGACATTTGAACCTTTAACCTTTAGGGCTTTGATATTTGTAACAGTTAGATCATTAAAGTGCCAAAGTTTTTCTTGTCAATCCTGTCATTTAATGAAACCAATAGCATTGTTTTTTATATAAGAACTATTAAAAAAGAGATGTGACTTATGGTCATCTATCATGAAAATAAGAATTTTATGATTTTTGGCCTTTTGATAAAATTAAAATATAGTAAAATAAGCTAAGTAAATTCAAATTCATTATCAAATATAAACAATAGATAACCCATCATCATATAGATCACATTACATTATCATATATAATACTATTATATATTAATGTAATAATAAAAAAATAAAAATAAAAGGTTGACATAATGATATAACAATAATATATTAATATAAATAAATAAAATGTAACTAAAATAACAATAAAACAAGATGAAATAAGTAACATAAAATAAATAGACATAAAAAATAAAATATAACATAAAATGTAAATAAAATAAATAAATATACATGTTAAATAATTAATTAAACAAATGAAGCTTAAATAAAATGTAATAACATGATATAACAACATAAAATGTAAAGAATAATAGAATATAAAAAATATATAAATGTTTCATAATAAGATATTTTTATAACTTTCATATCTTTTCATAATAGTGGTAATTTAATCAAATAGAGAAAATAAATATGAACATTGATTGACTTAATTAAGTTATAATTTATATAAACCAGGATATATCTAGTATGTTATTTGTGGCATACTTTTCGTGATTTCGCAAGATCAATAAGTGCTTTAAAGCCGTGTGTGTCTATATATATATATATATATATATATATATATATATATATATATATATATATATATATTTGTATTCATTAATTATTAATTGAAATGATGGCTCTCACAAGTAAGTAGTAATAGGTTGAAGAGGTATGGGCCTTACTCTAGAAATGATAACACAAATTTTAATTTCGAGAACGTACTTGTTGAAAGATGTGAGAATCATTTTCCTTCTAAACTTTGAAAAGAAACCCTTAATCAAATATTAAAAAAATGATGGAATTCAACATCCTTAAATTATCACAATGGATAAAGAAAATGATTTAGGAGGAGAATGAGAAACACCATGAGAAATTTTAATAATTACGTAACATTTGGTCATTAATTTTTTTTTTTCCCTTTTTAGGAATCAATAATATATAGTAATGCTTTAACATTCTATTATTAATCAAACTATAAAAAACATAATTATTTTTCTGTTATGTGATGATCCGGCAGCAAATCATGCTGATATTTCCTTGAGTCTTCATTTAAGAAAAAAATCTAGCCAGGTTATTACGGACAATTTAGGGAATGCGTGTAAATAGAATTGGTCTTTCGATCATCTTCCAGTTGTAATCAGCAATCACCAGTGATGTAGCTCACGTATCCAAGTTGTTTTCAAGAGCATGACAATCTATATGCTTTTTGATAGATTGCCACTTTAATATTGACTTTTTTGCTTCTATTTCTTTCCTTTTCTTAATTAATAATTTTCCAAAAGGAGTGTGACAGGCTGACAGCTGCTAAATTCCTGAATCATTTAGTCAAGCAAGAAATGACCTTTTTAATAGACTCTTTCTCCATTATTATTAATATTAACTACGAGGAAGAAGCATGCTATTACTAATTAATATGACCTTTCCAGCCATCACCAAGCTTTCTTCCATTTATGCAAAACTCGCCGAACGTCCAGGGCTCAACAAACAATTATACAAAAAAAAAATTATCAAACTTTATATATATATATATATATATATATATATATATATATATATATATATATATAACCCAAACTAAAATTACTATGAATAAGTTAAAATAATGCATTATGAAGGTATTTAATTAGATTCAGTCAACTAATTGCCAACTGGCATAACTTAATTCTTCGGTCAAAACAAGGCTTGACTTAATTAATTAATTAAACATATAATTATTTAGACGAAGTTTTGGTCAAACAGCATTTTTACGTTTTCATACAAGGTTTCAACCCCGCAATTGTATTCTGCCATCCCTTCTTATTAAGGACTACACAGTTAGAAGTTGTAATTAGATACGAATATATTAGTAGGAAATGCAACAAGTATATAAATGGAATTAATGATTATCCAACTTAATTATCTTTTTTTTTTTACCATGAATTATTGCACTTATCTTGAACTCTATTGAGTTCATACTTCTCTATTCTTTAATATAAGACATATTTAAAAAGTTAATATTAGTCATAAATATAGGACAAGGTTTTTTTTTTAATATTTGTCAATCTTTTCCTAATCTACCCCTATTAATATTATGCTCCTTCAACAATAATTAAGGAAGAGAGGGAATGAGGAATTAAGGAAGGTAATTATGATGTTTTAGTAAATATATGTCATATTAACAAACTTAATCAACAATTGATTAATCAAATCAAATTAGATAAATATGTCTTATATTAGAGACTACGTACATAAAACTGATGATAAGTCACAAGCTCAAATTATTGTTTTAACCTTAATGTGATGCAACAAAAAAAAAACAATATATCTTAAATTCTATGTACATACAACGCACTTGCTTTATTTAACATACAAAATTTACAATAAATTATATTATCTACAAATACAATCTACTTCTTACACTCAACCTAATACAGAGAGAACATGCATGTATAATTCATGAAATACTTAAAGTGAGGTGGTTTTATTTATGTTGCAGTTATTTGCGAACAATAAGCGACATCAATGGGCTAATACACATTAGATTAAGTTGATGAAAGATATGACTCTCTCTTGGTCTAAAATATGAGTTAGTTAAAGGGTTTATTTTGATTTTAAATAAATATAAGATTTCAATAAACTCTTTGTATCTTCAATAGTAAAATCGGTTTATGTCCTAATATAAAACAAATTTATTGAGTGAATCTTGGATCCAATTTCTCTTCCTCTCATTTCCATTCGCTTCCATCATATTCCCCCAAAATTACGTAGTTTTGGGTAGACAAAGTAAGAAGAGCACTTTTTTCAAAAAATAAAAATAAAAATCCATCACCCTGGAATATTTCAAAATACTATATGATGATTTTTTTATTATGAGAAAAGTATGTACTTGTAACATTCTAATTTTTATATTAGGATTTAATTACAAGTAAGAAAGAATTAATCAAAATACATGAATTTGAATTTGTATTCTGCCATCCCTGCTTAAGGACTATAGTTATAAGTTGTAATTAGATATGAGTATATTAGTATGAAATGTAACAAGTATATGAAATGAAATTGTTGATTATCCAACTTAATTATCTTTTTTATTACCATGAATTATCGAACTTATCTTGAACTCTATTTAGTCAATACTTTTCTAGTTGTTAACATAAGACAAATTTGAGCAATTGATATTGGTCCTAAATATAAGATAAAATTTTTATATTTTTCAATTTTTTTCTAATTTACCCCTATGATATTAGAGAAAATCCCTCTCAAGTCCCAATGGACCAACATAATTTCAAAAAGTCCCTCAGAAAAATCCCAAGGGACTTGATGGGTATTAACGAAAAAAATGAAATTACATTGGTGCCCCCATGATTAAAATAGGAAAAGGAAGGGTAGATGTTTTGGGGTGTTGTGTTCTGATCATTGAGAAAGGAAAAACCTGTAGAGAACGAGAGCCACACATGAAGGGGGAGTGATTAAGGTTGAAGGTCCAATGTTGAAGGGTGTGTTCTGATTATATTCATGTTGTTTTTATCAACTGTGTTCAAGACTCAACTGAGATGGTTTTTCGTTGCTGTGTATGCTTGCCCCCCCCTGTGTTCTGATCATTGAGAAAGGAAAAACCTGCAGAGAACAAGAGCCACACATGAAGGGGGAGTGATTAAGGTTGAAGGTCCAATGTTGAAGGGTGTGTTCTGATTACATTCATGTTGTTTTTATCAACTGTGTTAAAGACTCAACTGAGATGGTTTTTTGTTGTTGTGTATGCTTGTTCCCCCCCCCCCCCCACCCACCCAACCACCCAAATTGAAGGGTGGCTAGCTGAAAGGTTTGAGCTTGGGCTCATTTATTTTACCTTCGTCTAGGAGATAGGTAAGAATTACTAAGATTTTAATCAAGATATCATCATCTCCATTGTAGGGTAAGGTTAATAAAAGGTTGCTTTGTTTTTGGGCATGAAAACGGAGGGAAAAGTCTAATTTTTTCTGGAAATGGTTGAATGTGATGAAGGTATTTTGGCTACAAAAATGCTAAAATGGGACAGTTGTTAGTACATATAGTTGCAGATCTTAATATGATTGTTTAAGTTGTTAATACAAACTGTATATTGTAGGGTAAGGTTAATGAGAGCTTGCTTTGTTTTTGGGAATGGAAACATAGGGAAAGGTTTATTTTTTAGTGGAAATGGTTGAATGTGATGAAAGTACTTTAAAAATGTTGAAATGAGATAATTGTTAATACCTACATGGTTGTAGTTGTTAATACGACTATATGTTGTAGGGTAGGGTTAATAACAAGGTTGTTTTGTTTTTCAGCATGGAAATAGAGGGAAATGTCTATTTTTTAGTAATAATGGTTGAATGTGATGAAGGCACTTTTGCTGCAAAAATGTTGAAATCGGATAGTTGTTAATACCTACGGTTATAGTTATTAATATAAATGACTGTTTAAGTTGTTAATACTAACTTTATGTTACAGATCGTAGTTAAAGATGAGTAGTACTTCAAGGAAGAATCGATTCTATTTCTTTCATGTGGGGGAAACTTTGTACATGGTAGAGGAGGGGAAAGTGAGTATATTGGTGGTATGGTAATTAAGAATAAGATGCATAAAGAAGGCATAACATATGAATAGTTACGAAGAATCATATCATCTTTAATTATGAAAGAAAATAATGAAATTTGTGTGAAATTCAAAGTTAGCTCGGATACATCTACATTTGTGGATCTTGTTAACACTCACTGATGGATTTGTTAACATACACTGATATAGTTGTTAAAAGTCACTAATGGACTTATTAATACCCATTAATAGACTCGTTAACATCCACTGACGAAGTTGTTAATACCCACTGATAGAGTTGTTAACACGCATTAGTGCAATTGTTAAAAGTCACAGAGGAGTTATTAACGCTTACTGATGGACTTGTTAACACTCACTAATGAACTTGTAAAATCTCACCGATGGAGTGGTTAAAAGACACTGATGGACTTATTAACATTAACTGATGAAGTTGTTAACACATACTAATAGATTTGTTAACACACACTGATGCAGTTGTTAAGGAAATTATACAAAATTTGGATATACTTCTTAGTTGGTTTGTATTGCAGTTCTAAAAATCAAATTAATATTTCATGTCTATTGCAGGTGTATTTTTGTTTTAACTTGATTTTCTTGGGGTTTGTTCTTTCTATATGTTTCCCTAATGTTTTTTTTTTATTATTATGACTGCAATGTAATTGAAATGCATAGGTACTTGGCTTTCTTCCATAGCTACCTGACACATAGAAGGATAAGGGATAATCATTTACTGAGGCTGACGAAGTTGTTATATGTTTCTTCCATGCCTTGTAGAGAATGCTATTATTTATCATTCCAGTGGGCATGCTTGTGTGTGTGAATTGGGCAAGTTTTCTATGTTCAAATCAATGTATTGTTGAGTTTTCCTTGACTATGATTTTGTTGTTTATGCTGATTTAGTTGAGTATCAAATGCGAAATAAATTTGGTTATTTGATGGCAAGAAGTTCATATCTCTTTCTAAATAATTAAATGCTGCAGCTAGGA
Source organism: Acacia confusa (assembly GCA_037074495.1). Taxonomy (NCBI): domain Eukaryota; kingdom Viridiplantae; phylum Streptophyta; class Magnoliopsida; order Fabales; family Fabaceae; genus Acacia; species Acacia confusa. The sequence continues at coordinate 34,509,923 of CM073502.1, read as the reverse complement.
CATAACTTTGAAAAGGTGAAAGAAAAAATGTAGGAGCTTACCAAACAGATTATTTTCTATTATTCTGCTTTTTGACATACCATTAATAAAGAGCATATAGGGTGGAAAATAATAATTCTTGTCATTGAAATTAAAATATCAAGTAACCACCATAAGAACATTTACACAATACTATATTGTGAAGATCATTTTTATCAATACAAATGAACATTCCTACAAAAACAAATTCTTCAAAACTTTGTCATAAATACAAATTCAAGTGTACACAACAATTGATGGAATAAACATGTGTCCTAAATACAATCAAAGTTATGTGTTCACTCATAACAAGTCAGCCTATCTACCTAAGTCAACTTCAACTTTTATGCGCCCCCCCCCCCCCAAAAAAAAAAAAGGAAGAACCATCATGTCATGCACATGCTCTACCCCAAGTCATGAACAAGTCATATCTGGAGAATCTTGGGGCCCTTGGTGAAGATTTCATTGTTATTGCTTCTTCTTTGCTTAGAGCGTTATCCTTCTCGCTCTTGTGTACCTAGAACAATTTTAAATGAAGCAGAAATAATTTAGCCTTTATCATTACTATAAAGAGAAGACTCTGGAATCACAATTAATATAAACAATTGGGGCCCCATGTCATTCATATTAGCAAATTTTCTGTCATCGGTTAAATTTTGTCATAAATAATCCTTTCACAAAAATCAAAGTCAAATAAAACACATATCATATTCATTGAATCATTCACACACAATTGATTAGGAACAAATGTAGGTTTTAATCAGAATGGATTAGAATGATCCCAAGGTACGTTTTGTATCTAACTTTCAGATTCTACCCTTCACGTATAGACCAACATGCATCAAGCTCCACTAAATTTTCAAACAATTGTTTCACCAGTAACACAATCTCAAATTCCAAATTCATTTTAGCTTACTGCACAAGAGCAAAGCATAGTATCAACTTTGGCTACTTATTGCATTTTCACCGTGTACAAACAGAATATACTAATATACTAAATGTGTATGCCGATACTGATGCTTCACTTCTAGTAATTAAGAAAGAAACCAAGGGTGAACATTTTAATTGTGGGTGAGAAACACCTTCCATTTTGCAATCACGTTGTGGACTGATTACTATGTGGATTGCAGTTCAAAATGCTGCATGATTATTCAAGATTATTAGTCTAAATATCAATAAAAAGCATAGATTTAATACCAATTTCAGAAGATGTCCGTTTCTATAGGTCTTCCACACAAAAATGTAGTTCCACCACATATATCTTATAGAACTATTGCATTAATTCATATATTGATAGGAAGGCACAAGGGCAACAAAAGTAGAGTGAAAACCCCATAAAAGAAACTTTTTAACCTGAAATAAATGCAAAACACCTTCAAAAGTCATGAAGAATCAATGGAATGATATTAGAGTTTTAGTGAGAGGTTGAAACAACATTTAACCATCTAAACTCAACAAGCTAAAACCCTGTCTATTGTCTAAAAAATGCAGGTGATACTGCGCACAAAAGACTTTACTCAACATGCCCAAAAATTCAGCATTAAATGCTAACCAGGATGGAAGGCTAAATAGAGTCAGTGTAGCTAACCAGGATCACTTTGGTTGTATAACTGCAACAATATGAAGGAAGAACAAGTAGGATAAATAAATCAGAAAACAATTTATTTTATAACCTCCATTATAATTTTTAATAACAAAGTATAAAGAGGAAGATCATTTTCAGCCAGCACGGAGTCAGTACAAACAAAAATAAGAACAACATTTATCATCTCTGGCACCATTTGGGGCTTTAAAAGCATACAAAGACTCATTTCCTTTCCTGTCATGTTTCCTCTGAACTTTTAGACGCTGAATCCTCACAAGAATTGCATAAAAATTATCAGAAATAACTCAGAATTTCTCTATTGAGTCTTTCCCCCCATTTCAATGCATCAAGCATTTACAATTTTACATGTATCAGATAGCCACAGTGGGTTCACATCTAGTCCCTTCGCACGAAGTTCTGGCTGTCAAGCACAGGCAGGAAACTGACGAAGAGTATAACAAAATGAAACAGAGCATTATCCTACAACTTTGTTTCGTCGAAGTAAAACATCCTTACTAACAATACTATCGGGAAACTACAAAATGATAGTCTCAGTTCCAAATTATACATTCTTACATGTATACTCAATGTCACAATACATCTTTTTACAAATATAGAGAAAGAAACTTGACTACAGAAAAACAAAGGTTAATAACTCAACAAAGAAGCCACTCAACAAATTAGATTTCAGATCCCAACTATTTCACATTCGAATGAAAGAGTCGAGGAAGAAGCCAGATACCTGAATCGATGAAAAATCAAGAAACTCATGACGGCACTCGTGGCTGATAAATCCTTTCTCGAGGAAGAGAAGTGGAGATTTGAAAAGAATGACAGTTTATGTAAGAATTGAGAATGAGAACTTTGCGTTTACCCTCGGTCTTCGATCTCGCTCTGGTTCTTCTGATGAAGAATGAGCTTCCACGGTGTTCGGTGGCTTCTTACTCTTCCTCTATTCCAAGCGAACACCGGCGGCCTCTCTCTCTCTCTCTCTCTCTACGATGATGTTTGTTAATAACCAATGAATGGTGGCTTTTTCCCTTCCTCTCTCGCTCTCCCTCTGCTGCAGATCGATGAAGACGTGATTGCAAGCAAGAAAGCATGGTTGCTTTGAGGTTAGTCGAAGAGGGCAAAACGGTCATTTCAAACTTTGAATTAATATCACAAATGTCCAACTTTTCGGATATATGAATTTTCCAAGACACTTTTTAAAAATTTTGTTGGTCCTTTGGAACCTAAAAAGAGGGATTTTCCCTTGATATTATGCTTCTTCAACAATAATAAAAAAAGAGAGAGAATGAGAAATTAAAGAAGGTAATTAAAATATTTTTGTAAATACATGTCATATCAACTAACTTAACCAATTTCGTTAATCAAATTAAATTAGATAAATATATCTTATATTATAAATTAGATGAGCACCACAAAAAATTGACGACAATTCACACGCACAAATTATTGTTTTAACCTTAATGTGATGCCAAAAAAAAAAAAAGGAACGATATATCTTAAATTCTATGTACATACAGCGCCCTTACTTTATTTAACATACAAAAAAACAAAATTTACAACAGATTATATTATCTACTAATACAATTCACTTCTTACACTCAATCTAATACAGAGAGAACATGCATGTATAATTCATGAAATACTTAAAGTAAGGTGGCTTTATTTATTAGTAGTACGAATAATAAGCGACATCAATGGGCTAATACTCATTAGATTAAGTTAATGAAAGATATGACTCTCATGAGTTAGTAAGGGTTTATTTTAATTTTAGATAAATATACGATTTCAATATGTTGTCTGTGTCTTCAAAATATTATACTCCCTCTTGTTCTAATGGAAGACAAATTTGTTGAGTTAATATTTGATCAATTTTCTCTTCCTTTCTTTTCCATCCACCCCGTCATTTTCAACAAAACTACATATATATAGTTTTGGGGGTAGATTAAGCAAGAAGAGAACTTATATATATATATATATATATATATATATATATATATATATATATATATATCCTGAAATATTTCAAAATACTATATGATAATATGTTTTTTATTAGAAAAGTACTTCCTTTCCTAGTTTATCCTCCTGATAGCGGCAACTTCGGCAAGTGCACCGGTCGTTATAAGTAATAAAGTAGTGAGAAAGTATGTCCTATGAGGAATAGTATCCAATCACTAATTCGCTATTTACACTTTAGTTGGATGGATGAGTGAAAGAGAATAGTTGTAACTAAACAAGAATTCCAAGAATTAAAGAAAGAAAAGAACTCAAGATCAAGAATCTCAAGAACACGTTTAGAAAATATCAACAATCAAGAAAAGCACAACTAGGGCTCAGAATCCCCCTATGCTCATTTAAGTATTTGAATTGAAACCCTAATTGATTATGATTCCCAAATTGACGATCAATTCTCAAAGGTTAGACTAAGTCTCAATGTCTTGATGCTACCTTAGTCTATTTTATCTTTAAAAACAACCTAATGTCTTAGAATTGTCTAGAAAGATCATATCTTGAACCAGAATCCTACGATCGCATAAATTCGTAAGCCTATGTCTAGGTCATGCAATTTTATGATGAATTAACAAGTTCTAGTTAGATGCATCAACATCTCTATTGTCATACATCAACCTATGAACAATCTTAAAGGTGATCAATCTTCAAGAAAGCATTAAGCAAAGGAAATTCATTCAATAAAGGAAATCAAGATTCAATCAAGAATTCGAGCAAATACGATAAACTTGCATAGGGTTCATCCTAGCCCTAACTATAAAAAGAAAATTAGCCAAGCATGGCTAAATCAACAACTTAAAGAAGAAAAGATGAAGATAGAATACGTCTTCGATGATTGGGGAAGGTTGATCTCCACAGTGAAGCTTTGATCCTCTTTCTCCAGTGCCGTCGAGTTCTTTCTTGTGCCAAGAGTTTAAGAAGGTCAAGAAGGTGTCTCTCTTTGCTAGGGTTTCTTGTATATTCCAGGGCCCATTAGACTTCAAAACCATTAAAGAATATAAATTTTATTTCCTTTTTCAGGCCCTAGAATGTTAAAAGTCAGATTTTCACAATTCTGGCACCCTGGACGCCAAACCCTTTCTTGCAAAACAGAGAGTTGGCACCCCGGGCGCCAACTTTGCACTAGTTGGCGCCCCGGGCGCCAACTTTAAAACTCAGGCCAAGAGTTGGCGCCCTGGGCATCAACTCCAAAAGGGGTCCAAATAGTTGGCGTTTTGGGCGCCAACTTTGCTTCCTTCGTGGCTTCTCTTTTCGCCTATCTTTAGCTCTTCAATTTGGTTTCTCTTGTGAATAAAAACCTGCAAAACACAAGCATACTAGTGAGGGCACGTCTGACATCGAATCCATGTTTTTTACTTGTTATTCCTGAGCTTTTTAGTTATGTTAGATCAAGTTTAGCTCAACTTGTGCCTTAAAAACATGATAGATTTACCGCTTATCACCTACAAAGTTTTAGCGAAAAAATGGGAGTGGACGGGGAAAAAAAACAAAGAGAAGTTAGATCTGTTAATCTTTGCAATAAATATAAGATGTATTCTCTATATTTAGAAGTCTTTTACTAATATACTCATATTGATATATGTAAATAATGTTTTTAATGTTTGTAAATTAGATATTTATTTGGGTACTGTTTAAGGCGGCAAATGTGGAACCCCCACCATAGCGTATTTTCATGTGACCACCCATAGCTGACTCCGTACCATGGTTAGGGTCCAAAGTTTCATCCCACACGGCACGTTTGATTTAGTAGTGGACCTCGTGTTATATATCATCTCACATATCTTCCTTCTCATCTTCTTATTCATATAAATCCCAACACACCTTACCAGATTTTGCAGAGCCTTCACATTCTGCATTCTTCTTATTATTCCTTCTCCTTCTACGCACTCAACTTAATACTGAATATGTCAGTGAATCTAGAGCCGTTATATTTAGGAGTTCCGATTCCCTACCTCTTCAGATGCCCCATTTCCCTCGATCTCATGCGCGAACCCGTTACTATGTCCACGGGTCAGACTTACGACCGAACCAGCATCAACTCTTGGTTCGCCACCGGTAACACCACCTGCCCCATCACCAGAAGCCCCCTTTCCGACTTTTCTCTCATCCCAAACCACACTCTCCACCGCCTTATCCAAGACTGGTGTGTTTCCAATCGCGATTTCGGAGTCGAACAGGTCCCAACTCCGACCCGACCAGGCCAACCTTGTCTGGTTCGGACGTTATTGAATCAAGCTTCGTCGGAGACGTGCACTTCTCAGTCACGTCTCTCTGCACTGCGACGCCTCCGACGACTCGCTAGTGACTCGGAAAAGAATCGTTCTCTCATTGGATCTTACAACGTGCGCCGGATTTTACTCCATATCCTGTTTGATTCCAATTCGGATTTTTTTGAGTTGAAGCACGAGTCGCTCGCACTTTTGGTTTGTTTCTCACTTGCCGAATCTGAATGCGTCTCCATCGCATTCGAACTGGAGAGAATCAAGTATTTGTCGCGTTTGATGCTTCATTCCTCGATCGACGTCCGAGTTAAATCGGCTGCTCTGATTGAATCAGTCTTGAGCGGTACTCGGTCGCCGGAGCTGCATGCGCATATCAGCAATGTCGATGAAATCTACGGTGGAGTGGTTGATATCTTGAATATTCCAGTTTCGTACCCTCGCGCTATCAAGATTGGGATCAAGGCCTTGTTTGCTTTGTGCCTGCCGAAACAAACACGGCACAAATCGGTGATAGCCGGTGCTCCGGCTAACCTCATGGACCGGCTCGCTGATTTCGAGAAATGCGATGCTGAGAGAGCTCTGGTGACGATTGAGTTGCTCTGTCGAATTCCGGAGGGGTTGGCGGCGTTAGCAGGGCACGCTCTGACGGTCCCACAGCTGGTTAAAACAATACTGAAGATATCAGACCGGGCAACGGAGCACGCTGCCGTAGCGCTATTGGCTGTTTGCTCGGAATCAGAGGAGTGCCGGAGGGAGGCGGTGGCGGCGCGTGTGTTGACGCCAAGAGTGATTGTACAGAGAGGGCAAAGAGGAAGGCGCAGATGTTGCTGAAGCTTCTTCGGGATTCGTGGCCTCAAGATTGCGTTGGAAACTCTGACGATTTTGCATGCGGCAAACTTGTTGTTCCGTTTTGAGTTTTTGACGATGCTGCTTCTCTTTTGCCATAATCTCAAAACTTACTCTAAAATTTCCATTTTCCTTAACACAGTTTCAGGGGAAAAACATATTAGATCATGATTCAGTTTTAGGTTCGTCAGTACATGGTACTGCAAGGCATGCTATATATATATATATATATATATATATATATTTTGTTCATTCATTCATTGTATGTAAGAATATAACTTGAAGAAAGTAACTAAAGGAAAGGTTTTAATTTTGTAGATATAAATCATTTTAAAGTTATGGTGTTCTCAAGGATGAAATGGCCCAGCAATGTGAGGAGCTAAAGCGTACAAGCAGCTTGACTTGGGAATAGTATTCGTGAATTTAAGCAAACTCGTGAGGGTGACCAAACTCGTAAATTTAAGCAAACTCGTGACGGTGACGTAAACTCGTAAGAGTTTACTTTTATTATTAAATAGATATTACTAGTGTATAATTAAATAATTAAAATTTGAAAATGACAACAATTTGATTTAAACATATTTTAAATCTAAATAATTGAAATTAAATCCATCACCATTCATCATTTATCATATTTAACAAAGAAATTTTTATATAAAGATGCTAAGTATGATCAAATAAAAAAAATTAATACGAGTTTAAGGATAAGTTAACATAATTTTGTATGTTAGAAACGTAAAAACGGGTAAACCCGGTGCATAAACTCATGAATTTAACTGAGTTTACAAGTGATACAAGTTTACTAGTGACTCGACTTATTTTCGTGAGCTAGAAACGTAAAAATGGTAAAATCGGAGAGTGAACTCGCGAGTTTGACAACAATGCTTGGAATAGTGTGATTTGGCTATTTATATTTGATTATTTGAACAATTCAGTGAATTAAATTTGAATAATTTCAAGTTAAATATAATATTTTTTTGGTTAACCTTCCCCCACCCTAATTACCAAAAAATAAAAGCAATGTGTAATGGATAGGTACGTGGTCCTTAATTGAAAATATAATAATCTAGAGACAATATCCTTATATCAAGGATTTGTTTAGAATAATGATTTGAGCCTTCAAAAATGATTTTATAATTATAATTTATAGTGTCTCATACGAGCACTAATTGTGTAATTCAAGGAATCTGATTGATATACCTTTGGGAGCTGCATGAATAGTTAGCATGCCTTAATGGCCACATATCCGTTTCCTTCAGTCATGTCGCAGGACTAGTGTTGACCATTTCAAACTAACCAAAAGGAGGAAAAAAAATTCAGAATTCGCTTGTTTAATATACATAATAATTCTTTCTATTTATTTTTGTAATTCAAGGAATCTGATTAATGTTTTTGTTGTTTTTTCTTTTTTAATGATGGCTTTAAGAAATGGGAAAGGGCTTGGTGATACACACACAATATATACAATGTACATGTATATGTACGTAGCTCTGGAATAAAAGGGATGAAAACTACAAATATATCAGACAAGAGGGACATATATACGTGCTCGTTACACACGTACATAATACTGTAGTGGTAGCACTGTACATGTGCTAATACCGCTTCTGTCACATCAGAACCCAACTTTTGTTTCGTTGTTCAATCACTAACTCTTACCACAAGTTTCAATCTATTCTTGGGACCCTTCTTTGAAAATCAATTTCTTTCCTATTTACAATATTTTAAATTATTATAATCACAAATTTATTGCTTTTATTTTAATTAGCTGCCTTGGTGGTAAGTGGGGTAGTGAATAGTGTGATTGTTTAAATGCTACATGTGATGACACGATATAGAATGATTCGATTCCGAGTTTGAGACACGAATTTGAATGATATTTTTTATTCGTTGTATACTTAGTCGTCTACAAACCATTAGGGGCAATTTGTACTAATAATGGAATGACACAGACAATTACGAGAAGATAAAGCTAGCCTCTCTTGTTTTTGCTTTTATTTTTAAAATTTAATTAGGGAAGAGACATTGATTAAAGCATGATTACAAAAATATAATATCATTACCATCACAGAAACATAATGAAAACAAGATTCATTCTTAGCTGGAACCGAACAAGTCATGGTTCCTACAACATACATTTTTGCCTCGATTTGTAGCCATGGTCTTATACTATGTTGGAAGCTGGATAGAGTGTTCTTTAATCCTTTAAGTTGACAGTCGGTTTGGGTAACTATTATAGTTATATGCGAAGTTTTTTATATTCTGCTTGGAAACTTCCCTTTAAGTTCATGTTTGTCATCTTATTTTTGGTTATCTTTCAATGCTTCTCCCTTTTTCATATAATATAATTGGTTTTTGAAATAAAAAAATAAAGGGATTGTAATATTAGAGATTTCAATGAATAAAAAATATTGCTAGGTTGAAATTTCATGGGTTAAATTAAAGTTGAAATGATTGGAAGGTGAGACTTAGCTGTTTGGTTTCCTCCTTTGGGTGCTCAGTAGAGCTGAAGGGTCAAATTAATTTCTTCTTTAGTTAATGGATTGCAATCATTGGTAAAACGTTCAATTTAATTTAAAGAAAATTTTTTCCCATCTCTTTCTTTCATTTTCATATCATACGACACTTAAGCTTCATCTTATACAATAACCTACTGATTTAGATGTGATGCTTAAGTGAGTTGAATATGAACATGGTCATGATATAGATATCCTGTTTGAATTAATGAATATGAACATGATGAATTTAGACATTTAGTGTTTCATTTAATATGGAGTATTTTTGGAAATATATAAATTTATCATGCCAAAATGAGAGTGTGTGTAGGCTCTTTGAAACACAAAATAAAGAATTTATGTGTTCAATTTATTTTAAAGATAGATCTTTGATGGAGTGACTGTTGTCCTTTCGTCCTTTTTTTAAGCCATGAACTGGAAATTCCTTGCCTAGTTTTCAGAACACTTTGTGTGACCCATGACTTCGGGTTAGAAAAAGAGTCGGCACAGCTTGACTCCTTGGCTAAAGCCTTGCCAAAGTGCTGCGAAGAAGAAATTCTCATCCTATACCTATAACAAAATGAAAAAGGAACGATCAAAATCTAAGGGTATATATACCTTGTTCAAGGTATTATAAGATGATGGAGGAAAGACAAAGTGGTGTCCGAGGATACTAAGGTCAAAGACAGATCTCAGATTCAGCTTATGCCGGCATGACTCTAAAGCCGGCTCAGCTTCCCTTTCACGGCCACATGCTAAAAAGTCACAGGCTAGGAAAAGACAATCGTCACAAGGGTCAACAAACATCTTTTGGACGAGATTTGGGCCGGGTTATGAGGGATTCTGTGAAGGAGGGATGGATGCACTTGATACAAGATGCGCTTCATCCTGATTTAAGGTTTAGGTTGAGACATTAATCGAGTCGGGAGTACGGTGGTGTATCTGGTGTTTTCCCTTACTTCCACTACTTCTATGTGGTCGAAGTAAAACTCCTTATTTTTCTTCTTCACAATGATCAATCCCCCAAAGCCAATATAGGGCACTCAAAGGTAATTTTTGAAGAATCTCATACTCCTCTTTAGTAATCGGCTTCCCATCAATCGTAGAAAACGGAGGAGGGCCTGTGTCCATGGAGTTTCTAGAAAAAGCATATTTTAAAATAGTTAGGATGGCTCAATCCAATTTTTCATCAGCTATTCAAGGACGGAAAGAAATGCCAATCTGGTCATCACTGCCATTCGACGAAAATGAAAAGAAAAAATGAAGACAAATTTAAAAAAGTGTTAGGATGGATCAGGTCGATGTTTTTCAACTTATACAAATTCATAGGGGAATTTCGAGTTGTTTTGGTCATCATCGCCATCCGACACAAACAAGAAGAAAGAAGCAATGTGATTGTGAATGTCGATAGACAACAATTAAGGAAACGAAGGGTGTAAACCCAGAAAACTCAAAGATTTTGAAAAAGGATTACCCATAAATTCAAACGAAGAAATGAAGAGCAGTACAATGACAAAGACGCAAAGAGTAGAAGAAGGGAGCAAAGAAATACCTAAAGTAATGAAGGCTGGTAGAGGCGAAAGAAGGCAAGTAGAAATTCACAAATAAATTGGTTCTAAGACATGAAGTTATCCAGAGAATGAAGAAAGCTTCGAAATGAAGATAACACAAATGGGGGGAAATAAGTATATGTAAGCGTAATCGTCAAATGCGTGAATTTGAAAAGTCAGGGGCAAAAAAGGCAGCAGGCGCATAAAGTGATGATGATGAGCGAAAAATGAGGTATGCATTTAATGCGCCTCAGGGGTACAGGCGGCTAGGCATGGCGTTTTGACTTCCGAGCAGTTGAAAATGGCCAACTGGCATATAGGTCATGATGAAACAAAAACTAAAGCAGAAGTCAAATCGCCAATTGCTTGGGTTCTCAAAAATCCATCTCAATTTTCAAAGTGCATGATCATCATCAAAGAAGGACCAATTTCACATCGATGAGGCCGAGCTCAAAGCGAGAGAAGAAGGAAATTCCTAGAATACAGGAGGGTCTGACGATTTCTCCATTATGTGAATCCGGCTTGGGAGGAAGACTCGGCTATGAGTTAGTCAATTAGTTTATTTTAAAAGCCTGAAATCTCAGAAGAAATCTTGAGAAGTTTTACAGCCTGGATCACGTGAAAAAACTAGCATGGGCGAAGCGAAATCTGTCAACCCAAACCGTGTATGTGGGGGCAAAGTGAGACCGCAACACTGCTCGAAGGAACTTTTTGAGACTGGGTACTAATATGATCAAGCGTAGCAGTGAGACATCTTCTCATAATTAGAACCCAGATAAAGCGGCACTTATCCCGTCTTGATTCCAAAACCCATTGATAAGCAACAAAGGCATCTCGACAGCTCAGAGACCTGAACTACCGAGTTGGGGGGCAACTGTTATGGTCCCGCATATTGGGCCTAAAGGATATGCAGCACAATAAAGAGACTTTATAGCAGAATCCCTTCATAATCAAGTAAAATGATAATCACCCCATAATCATGCCTGCAATCCAAGACAGTACAAGTAGTGGAGTAGGCATGACCAGAACGTGGACGCATACGATCAAAACGTGGAGGCAAATGCTCCCTAGAGGCACGCACTATAAGGGAAGGACCGAAACCCTAAAAGTAATCCCTATAAATTGGAGATTACTCAACAGATATACTCACTCGATTCATTCTACATTCAGTCTTACTATGCACACACTCCACTCCCTTTGGCTAACACCATATTCGTGTAGCACGGTGATCATTAGACACTCGGTGGCATCTATTTCATAGATATCATTAAATAACTCACATCTCTTTGGTGTTCTAATCTATAGACATCTTGGAGAATTCATTTGATCCAATACAAACTACTTACTAGTCCATTGAGACTAGACATTTGTGTTCTACAACAGAATAGTTCTCATTTTAGTTTTGTTCCCTCAAGTTTCAAATTTGGCCCCTTGAATTTTAAATCATATATTGTAAAAAACATCTTAACCATTTCACCCCTTGAGAGAGCAAAACTCATAGTTTGGAAATTAAGAGATCAAAACCAAATATGAAAGCAAACTTAAGTACCTAAAAATTGTACTGACCCTTATAATAACATGAAAAAGTTTCTGGCAAACAAAAATATAAACAAGTGCTTCACATACGAGATGTTCTAATGGTAACGCCACCCAACATGTGTATAGACGGGGTCTCGGTTTCGAGCCTCGCATTGGTATTCATCAAAATGAGACAAAAATGATGCTGCCTGTAAGAAATTGAAGAACGTGGAGAAAAAGGGTCCACCACTTAATCAATGACACTATAATTAATGAAATCCCCATGAAGCTTTTTGTCATTCCCTCAACCATTTCAATAGAGTTTCAAGAAAATAAGTGTCCACCCAACCTGGAATTTGACTCTCCCCGACCAACTTCATCCCTTTTCACATGTGTTCTTCAATTGTTACATTTTTATAACTTTCTTATCTTTCCATAATAGTGGTAATTTAATCAAATAGGGAAAACAAAGAGGAACATTGATTGACTTAATTAAGTTATAATTTATATACACCAGCATATATATAGTATGTTATTTGTGGCATACTTTTCATGATTTTGCAAGATCAATAAGCGCTTTAAAGCCGTAAATAAAATTTTGTTCATTCATTATTAGTTGAAATGATGGCTCTCACTAATAAATTGTTGGTTGAAGTAGTAAAGAGAATAACACAAATTCCAATCTTGAGAAGTGCACTTATTGAGAATTATTTATCTTTTAAAACTCGAAAGAAAGCCCTTGATTAAATATAAAAGAAATGATAGCCCTCAATAACACCCTCAAATTATCACACTAGATAAAGAAAATGATTTAGGAGGAAAAACAGAAACACCAATGAAGAAATTTTAATAATTACATAACATTTGATCATTAAATATTTTTTTCAGGAATCAATAATATATAGTAATGCTCTAACATTCTATTATTAATCAAACTATAAAAAACATAATTATTCTGCTATTATGAGTGATGATCCGGCAGCAACTCATGGTGATATGTCCTTGAGTCTTCAATTAAGAAAAAAATCTAGCAATCGCTGGTGATGCGTGTAAATAGAATTGGTCTTTCATCTTCCAGTTGTAATCAGCAATCGCCGGTGATGTATCTCACGTATACAAGTTGTTTTCAAGAGCATGACATTCTAAATGCTTTTTGATAGATTGCCACTTTCATATTGACTTTCTTGCATATATTTCTTTCATTTTGTTTTATCAGTTAATAATTTTCCAAAAGGAGTGTGACAGCTGCTGAATTCCTGTATCATTTAGTCAAGCGAGTAATTACCTTTTTAACAGACTCTTTCTCCATTATTATTAATATTAACTACGAGGAAGAAGCATGCTATAATAACTAATTAATAAGACCTTTCCAGCCATCACTAAGCTTTCTTTTCCATTTATGCAAAACTCGCCGAACGTCCAGGGCTCAACAAACAATTATGCAAAAAATTATCAACCTTTGAAATTTTTAAGATTATATATATATATATATAATTCACTCAAATTAAAATTATTATGAATAAGTTAAAATTATGTATTATGAAGGTATTTAATTAGATTCAGGCAACTAATTGCCAACTGGCTTGACTTAATTCTTTGGTCAAAACAAGGCTTGACTTAATTAATTAAACGTATGATTACTTAGACAAAGTTTTGGTCAAACAGCAATTATATGTTTTCATACAAGGTTTCAACCCCCCAATTGTATTCTGCTATCCCTTCTTAAGGACAATAGTTATAAGTTGTAAAAAGATACGAGTATATGAGTAAGAAATGTAACAAGTATATGAAATGGAATGTTTGATTATCCCACTTAATTATCTTTCTTTTTTACCATGAATTATCGAACTTATCTTGAACTCTATTAAGTTAATACTCTTGTATTCCTTAATGTGTAAGATATATTTGTTGGATTTTTATGTCTAAATCCCATGGGTTATGAATAAGAAGGCATACTGGTTCGCCACCATTGGTCACGTCAGTTCGCCACGGTTGTGTCAGTTCACCAGCAAGAGACAAGTCCATCTGATTAAACTTTCTTTATCTATAAATAGGGCGCCCTAGAGTCAGAATTAAAAATAAGATTTTTGTTTTTTCTGCATACACTTTTTCTATATACTGCATATACATTCTATGCGTTCCGAAAGCAGACTCGTTAGATTCGCTTGGGCTTCAGATAGACAGAGCTATCTTTCTGGAGACAAATAATCCTCTCTATCCTAGGAGACAATTGCTCAAAACCTTCAGCATGTATATTGAGAGAGCAAAATTGTCTTAAGGACACAACGAAAGTTGGGCCCGGATTTCTTCAAAGTTCATTATCATATTTTGGCAATTTTGTGAGTTTTTATTGTTTTTCCTTCTTGTGTAGATGTATGGTATGTTTACAGATTATGCATATTGATTACACAGATTCTTTCTTTTGTGAAAATTTCAATTGGAATGATTTTCTACAACAATATCAAAGAGTTGATATTAGTCATAAATATATGACAAATTTTTTATATTTGTCAGTTTTTTTTCTAATTTACCACTATATATTGATATTATACTCCTTCAATAACAATTAAATTAGAGAGGGAATGAGGAATTAAAGAAGGTAGATAAAATATTTTAGTAAATACATGTCATATTAATTAACTTAATTAATTTTTTTAATCAAATTAAATTAGATAAATATGTTTTATATTAAGGATCGGATCAACACTACATAAAACTGAGGACAAGTCACAAGCACAAATTATTGTTTTAACCTTAATGTGATGCAACCGGGAAAAAAAAACAATATATCTTAAATTCTATGTACATACAACGCACTTACTTTATTTAACATACAAAATACTAAATTTACAATAAAAATTGTATTATCTATAAATACAATTTACTTCTTACACTCAACCTAATATAATACAGAGAGAACATGCATGTATAATTCATGAAATACTTAAAGTAAGGTGTTTTTATTTATTTTGCAGTTATTATTATTAGTATGAATAAAAGCGACATCGATGGACCATTACACATTAGATTAAGTTAACGAAAGATATGGCTCTCTCTATTGTAAAATATATGAGTTATTTAAAGAGTTTATTTTAATTTTAAATAAATACAAGATTTCATATACTTTTTGTATCTTCAAAATTTTGCACTCCCTCCTATCCTAATGTAAGACAATTTATTGAGTTAATCTTGGACCCAATTTAATCTTCGTAAATGAGTTTTTCATTTGAGTACTATACTATTTAAGGCGGCAAATGTGGGACACCACACCATAGCCTATTTCCAATTGACTACCCATTAGCTGACTCCGTAGCAGGCCGTTAGGGTCCAAGGTTCATCCCACACGGCACGTGTGATTTAGTAGTGTCCCTCGTGTTATATATCATCTCACATATCTTCCTTGTCATCTTCTTATTAATATAAATCCCAGCACACCTTACCAGATTTTGCAGAGCCTTCACATTCTGCATTCTTCTTATTATTCTTTCTCCTTCTACACGCTTAACTTCAAAGCCATAGACTGAATATGTCAGTGAATCTAGAGCCGTTGGATTTAGGAGTTCCGATTCCATACCACTTCAGATGCCCCATTTCCCTCGAGCTCATGCGCGAACCCGTTACTATATCCACGGGTCAGACTTACGACCGGACCAGCATCCAGTCTTGGTTCGCCGCCGGTAACACCACCTGCCCCGTCACCAGAGCCCCCATTTCCGACTTCACTCTCATCCCAAACTACACTCTCCACCGCCTTATCCAAGAATGGGGCGTTTCCAATCGCGATTTCGGAGTCGAACAGATCCCAAGTCCGATCCGACCCGCCCACCCTTCTCTGGTCCGGACGTTGTTGAATCAAGCTTCGTTGGAGATGTGCACTTCTCAGCCACGTCTCTCTGCACTGCGACGCCTCCGACGACTCGCTAGTGACTCGGAAAAGAATCGTTCTCTTATTGGATCTTACAACGTGCACCGGATTTTACTCCGTATCCTGTTTGATACCAATTCGGATTGTTTTGAGTTGAAGCACGAGTCGCTCGCACTTTTGGTTTGTTTCTCACTTGCCGAATCTGAATGCGTCTCCATCGCATCGGAACCGGAGAGAATCAAGTATTTGTCGCGTTTGATGTTTCATTCCTCGATCGACGTCCGAGTTAACTCGGCTGCCCTGATTGAATCAGTCGTGAGCGGGACACGGTCGCCGGAGCTGCAAGCACAAATCAGCAATGTCGATGAAATCTACGGTGGAGTGGTTGATATCTTGAAGAGTCCAGTTTCGTTCCCTCGCGCTCTCAAGATCGGGATCAAGGCCCTGTTTGCTTTGTGCCTGCCGAAACAAACACGGCACAAAGCGGTGGCTGCCGGTGCTCCGGCTATCCTCATGGACCGGCTCGCTGATTTCGAGAAATGCGATGCTGAGAGAGCTCTGGTGACGATTGAGTTGCTCTGTCGAATTCCGGAGGGGTTGGCCGCGTTTGCAGGGCACGCTCTGACGGTACCGCAGCTGGTGAAAACAATACTGAAGATATCGGACCGGGCGACGGAGCACGCTGCCGGAGCGCTATTGGCTGTTTGCTCGGAATCGGAGGAGTGCCGGAGGGAGGCGGTGGTCGCGCGTGTGTTGACGCCACTGCTATTGGTGGTACAGAGTGATTGTACAGAGAGGGCAAAGAGGAAGGCGAAGATGATGCTGAAGCTTCTTCGGGATTCGTGGCCTCAAGATTGCGTTGGAAACTCTGACGATTTTGCATGCGGCGAACTTGTTCTTCCGTTTTAAGTTTTTGACGATGTAGCGAACTTATTTTCCATTTTTCTTACCACAGTTTCAAGGAAAAAACAGATTAGATCATGATTCAGTTTTAGGTTTATGAGGTTATCAGTACATAGTACTGCAATGCATGCTTTATGCTATTATTTTTTTTGTCCATTCATTCATTTTATGTAAGTATAATCTGATGGAAGTAATTAAAGGAAAGGCTTCAATTTTGTAGATATAATCATTTTGAAGTGGTATATTTTTTACTTCTGTACAATCATCCTGATTATAAATAAGTAATTTATTTTTTTCCATTTCTATATAGACTAAAATTGATCATGAATCCGGCAATTTTGTCACTTACCATGTATATCAACATATAAAAATGGTTCATATAAAAAAAAGGCTACAATGTATATCAACATATTGGAGGAGGCAAATGAGGTTCTAACCTTGTGTATTTAACCTAAATCCATGTTCTAAAGCACAACCAGAATTCATGACTGTAAAATTGCATGGATGACTTTTAATAGTATTGGCTTGAACTCCAAATATACATCATGACCTCTTGAATATATGAATTTCCTTTGTTTGTCTTTCCTCTACTTAGCTTGACAGATATAAGCAGCTTGACTTGGGAATAGTATTCTTGGGACAGTGTGATTTGGCTATTTATATATGATTATTTGAACGATTAAGTGAATTAAATTTGAATGATTTCAAGTTAAATATAATATTTGTTTGTTAACCTCAAATATATATATTAGCCCCCCCCCCCCCCCCCAAAATTTACCAAAATATAAAAGCATTGAGTAATGGAATAGATATGTGGTCCTTGATTGGACATATAATAATCAAGAGACTATATCATTATATCAAAGATTTATTTAGAATAATAATTGGAGCCTTTAAAAAAAATTCTAACAATGATTTATAGTAGACCAAATAAGCATGTAATAAGAGTTTTATCATATTTATGATAAACAATTTCAAATAAACACTAATTCTATCATATATTGTTTTAACCAAGAAATACGAATGCTATCGCTAAGGCGATGAACCTTTGATGGCTACATGAATAGTTAGCATGCCTTAATTAATGGCCGCATATCCTTTTCCTTCAGTCATGTCGCAGCACTATTGTTGACCATTTCAAACTAAGATCATTAGCTATCTCACACTCAATCAATATTGTGGGACCAAATTAATCAATTCAAAGCCTATAATTAATCAAATGAATTAGCTTGTTTAATATATGGGTTTATCGTTTGTCATGTCACTGGATATAAGCTTTTGTCCAGTGAAGACAAAACTATGTCGTTTTATCAATGAAAAAAAAAATTACAAAATACTGAAAATAAATTCTTCCCTCCGCCCTCCAATAAATCTAAAAAGTCGCAGAATAACTTTCTATATGAACAAAAAAATCGGAATATAAATTGTTGTCACAATTCCTGGATCGGTAATTTATTAATTTAATTGAAAACTAAATAAATGAATAATATTTAAAATATAATTTACTCATAATAAATTTAAATTAATAATTAAATAATTTGAAAAATATTATTTTAGTTAATTAATAATTCTTAATTAATTAATTATAATTCTTTCATTTATTAAAAAAATATTATTAATAAATTACTGATCATGGAATTGTTACAGTAGTTTATATTCTGATTTTTTTTTTTTTTTGTTCACTGAAAAGTTATTTTACGACTTTTTGGATTCACGGGAAGGCGGAGGGAAGAATTTTTTTTTTCAGTTTATTTTTTAAATTAATAATTATATAATTTGAAAATTATTAGTTTAGTTAATTAGTAATTCTTAATTAATTAATTATAATTATTTCATTTATTACAAAAAAATTATTAATAAATTATCGATCCTAGAATTGTGACAGCAATTTATATTCCGATTTTTTTGTTCACCAAGAAGTCATTCTACGATTTAAATTGATTTGATTTGATTAGTTTAGTATTAGTTTTATTTTATTATTTTAGATTATTTTATTACTTTAGTTTTTAGTTTAGGTTGATTTGATTTGATTAGTTTATGTTGATTTCATTTTATTAGTTCCGATTTTTTTGTTCATCAGGAAATTATTCTACGACTTTTTCGATTTACTAAGAGGCAGAGGGAAGAATTTGTTTTCAATTTATTTTGTAATTTTTTTTTCAATGATAAAACACGTAGTTTTGTTTTCACTTGACAAAAGCTTATATTCAGTGACATGACAAACGATAAACCCTTAATATATATACACACACACATACTAATTTATTCTATTTATTTTTTAAATCAAGGAATCTGATTTTTATTTTTATTTTTTATGATGGCTTTATGAAATGGGAAAGTGCTTGGTGGTACACACACTATATATGTACTTGTACATGGAGATCTGGAATATAAGGAATGAAAACAAACTACAAATATATCAGACAAGAGGGACATATATACGTGCTCATTACACACATACATATTACTGTAGTGGTAGCACTGTACATGTGCTAATACTGCTTCTGTCACATTCAGAACCCAACTTTTGTTTCGTTGCTCAATCACTAACTCTTACCATTTCGGTCCCTTTCAAGTTTCAATCTATTATTGGCACACTTCTTTGACAATTAATTTCTTTCCTGTTTACAATATTTTAAATTATTATAATCACACATATATTGCTTTTATTGTAATTATTAGCTGCCTGATCGTAAGTGGGGTAGTGAATAGTGATGTGATTGTTTAAATGCTCCAATTGATGACACGATACATAATGATTCGATTCCGAGTTTGAGACACGAATCTGAAAGATGATCTTCTTTATCCGTGGTATACTCAGTCTTCGAATCATTAGGGGCCATTTGGACTAATAATGGAATGACACAGACAATTAAAAGAATATAAAGCTAGCCTCTCTTGTTTTTGTTTTATAAATTTTGGAAATAGACATCGATTAAAGGATAATTAAAAAATATATATAATACCATTACCATCACAGAAACATAATGAAAACAAGATTTATTCTTAGCTTCAGGTGAAATATTCCATGACTTTGAAGAGGGATCATTATATTTCGGGTGCTATTGTGGTGGCTTTGAGGAGTGAGAAATTATCTATAACTTTTTATTTTCTGTGTCTTGATTTTCTGATCTTAGCAAGTTCTGGAGTTAAACTTCAATCACGATAACACGAGTGACTTCATTAAGCGCTTGGATTAAGAGATAATGGGATGCAGCATGTGATTTCTGGCACATCTTGTGTTATCTTTGAAGTACCGTTTCTATATGTGTGTGTGGTTGCAGTTCTCTTTTTCAATCAAGTCGAATATGTTATTCAACAGATGCTGGTCTTTGCTTTCCTTACAGTAGTTGGTTCCTACAACATACCTTCTCGCCTCGATTTGTAGCCATGGTCTTCTGCTACTGGAAGCTGCCCACCCCCCCCCCCCCCCCCCCCCCCCCCCCCCGCTCAGAAACTACTGGAAGCTGTTTGGAGTGTTCTTTAATCCTTTCTGGAAGCTGTTTGGAGTGTTCTTTAATCCTTTAATTTGACAGTGAGTTTGGGTAACTATTATAGTTATATGTGAAGTTTTTTATGTTCTGCTTGTAAACTATCCTTTAAGTTCATGTTTGTCATCTTATTTTTGGTTATCTTTCAATACTTCTCCCTTTTTCATTTAAAATAATTGGTTTTTTAAATAAAAATTAAAGGGATTTAAATATTAGAGATTTCAATTAATGAAAAAATATTGCTAGGTTGAAATTTCATGGGTTTAATGTCGAAATGATTGGAAGGTGAGACATAGCTGTTTGGTTTCCTCTTTTGGGGGGTCAGTAAAGCTGAAGAGTCAAATTAATTTCTTTAGTTAATTGCAATCATTGGTAAAACGTTCAATTTATTTTAAAGTAAATTTTTCTCCGTCCCTTTCTTTCATTTTCAAATCATACATCACTTGACATTCATCTTATATAATAACCTACTGATTTAGATATGATGCTTAAGTGAGTTGAATATGAACATGGTGATATAGATATCATGTGTTGAATTAATGAATCTGAACATGATGAATTTAGACATTTAGTGTCCATTTTATATGGAGTATTATTGGAAATATATAATTTATCAGGCCAAAAAGAGAGAGGGCGTGTAGGCACTTTGAAACACAAAATAAACAATTAACGTGTTCCATTTTAGATTTAAAGAAAGATTTTATACAATTTTATTTTGGAAGTGTTGAAAAAAGAGCAATTTTACCCTAAAAAATATCTAGAAAATGAGCGAATTCGTCAATGTAATAAAAAAAATTAAGGCTGACTGTTAAAAATTGATACGTAGATACCCAATACTACTGAGTGGTTAATTCTGGAGTAAAATTTCACCATTTCCCTTTTAAAATTTTCATCTACACACACTTTTAGCTTATTTAAGCGTAGAAAGAATATGATTGTGATAAGACAGACCCTTGATGGAGCGACTGCTTGCCTTTCGTCCTTGTTTTTTAAGCCAATGAACGGGAAATTTCTTTCGTTATTTCATGTTAAAACTTAATAAAAGTGTCGAACCAAAGAAAAAAGCATTCTAACTTAAACTTCAGATATAATCTTGATTATGGAAGAGTTTGTGTTCGCGTGATTTACTCATTATTTGCGTATAACTCAACATTTAAAGTGATTGTCTAAAAAGAATTGACGATTAAGCACATATTATGTTTCTTTAGTGGAGTAATTAAATAATTGATGATAAAGGAGTTATTTTATTAGCATAAACTTAAAGGATTATGGAGGCTCTTTGTCAAAGGTTAATTGGACAATGTAAAAAATCTAGGAAAGTTTTACATAATTGAGGGGGGGAAAAGTTAGAAATTTTTTTTATTTACATTTAATTAAAAAAAAGTACATATAATTGATGATGATAAATCTGACTTGAGAAAATAAAAGGCTACAAGTATAATAATATTTCCTATCGGTATAATCTTAAAAATGAATTACACAACATTGTATGCGCAATTATAATATAACGGTTATGTCCTAGCTAGTAATATATAGGTCAAACGATCTCTTGGTGTGAAATGTTGTCATCAGCAGAAGTATCCTTCAAATTCGTCGTCTTCTTGGTCCTTCTTTTACAGATCAGAAACCAAGTAACGACTTCCAACACGAGAGCCACACAGCCCAATGAAACAATGACGCCAAAATAAGCATTCTTCCACATATAGGAGGAGTTTGAAACGGAGAAGCCTCTGAACATGTTGAAGATAGAAAGGGCGATGACTCCATAGCCCATGATGTAGTGGAAGATGTTCCAGAAGATTCTAGCATTGTGATGTTTGTCAGGTCTGAGGAATATAGCAGCCAAGACTTGGACAGATGCAGAGACAAACACAACGATTCCAATGGAGGCGTGAGCAAAACCAGAAGGAGAAAGAGAAGACAGAGACGGGTTTGACAATAAGATGTTGAGAGCGAAGCCAACAGTGCCAATGATATAAGCAAGAGTCTGACATAATTAGAACTAATTAATTGTGCCCCAAAAAGTCAACAATGACATGGTGGAGCTTTGAGAGCCAAGTATTTGAGATATTTTCCATGGGTTTAAGATTAAGCATTCAATTAGTTAAAGTAACCAATGATGGTTATAATTGAGAAGCTTTAAGCCTATGATTAAGAAGTTAATTAACTTTGCTAATCAACTTTGAAAAGTCAAAGTGGGTAGCTAAGACCAATGGCCAAGCTTCATAAAGGTAGATCTAATGGTCCTAATTAACTACATAATTAAGCTAAATCCATGTGAAGCTTGGTGAGCCAATAAGAGGCTTTGAGTATAGGATATTTTGAGTCAAAGAAACACAAAATGGGAGTAGAAGAAGGGGGCCACGTTTTTTTCTTGGTTTAAAGAAGAAGAAATGGTTTATATTAATTAAATGTAGATATTATGTGGTAGGCACATGGGATAATTGAACAAATTGGAAGAGGATAAGGTGCATTAATTGAAAATGGAAGAGGATAGGGGAAAGAGAGAGGGAGGGACGTATGAGTGTGTGTGTGTGTGTGGGGTTGTGTGTACTAGAGGAAGAAAGTTGGCTTGTTAAAGAAGTTGCTTGAAGCCTATAAATAGGAGGCTTCTCCTATCTTCATTCTTCACATCAAACTCAAACCAAATAGGTGAGTTTAAGAGAAGAGTGGAGCAAGAAGGAAGAAGGAGTAGCAAGGTTCTTCAAGGGTAAGTTTTCTAGTCTTTAGCTTTTGTAGCTCAAGTTCTTAAATTCCTAGTCTTTAGTTTTTATAAATTCTTAGTATAAATGTTAGTTTAATCTAGGAAATAGGAAATAAAATTCCTACTCTTGTTTTTAGGTCTCATTGCATTGAAAAATTCCTGAAGAGGTAAAAACATGGTAGGAAATAATTTTTGGAAGTCCTTGAATTAAGATTATGAAAGTTGTAGAATTTTCGGTTCTTAAGTCTTAGACAGGCAGCAAAAAAGATGCTATGCTTTTATATAAAAAAAGAAGTTATAAAATCATGAAATTTTCCAATAATAAAGTATACATGTAGGGATTTCCAAATATATAAAATATGCAACGGTTTGATCTCTGGTCAAGGAGATATGAATTTTTGAAGTTGAGCCATTTTTGCTAGAATAAAATATGGGCAACGTTGGTGGGGTGGTGTGGCCAATGGTGGGGCCCACCGGTGGGGGAGGGGTTATTTTAGTGTTTTTTTTAAAAAAAGAAAAAAATTTAAAACTAGGGGCAAAATGGTAATTTCAGCTTAAAACTAAGGGCAAAATGGTAATTTCAACTTAAAACTAAGGGCCAAATGGTAATTTCACCCGAGTTACTATTCATTTCCGTCCAAGTTAACAGTCAACGTTGATCAACTAACGGCCTGTGGTATTTTTGACCCTAAAACATAACATCGTGTGTATTTTTTATCCTGAAAAAAGGTCGTAGTGCTGGGTGATCCTTAGAGTAAAGGTCATGTGTATTTTTGACCCTTTACCCTATATTATTCTCTCAAACGCTCTCCCATGTATGAACGAATGAATGAAGGCTGAAATGTTAAATTGGCAAATGAAGGAGCTGGCCGAAATGAATATGAGGGAATTAAGAGGTGTGAAGAGGTGTATGAGTCGTGAAGGAAAAGGAAAAATGGCCAAGTATCCTTGATTGTGTGTATGTGTAATTAAAGGAGAAACATGATGTCATTTGGTAATTGTGTGTGTTTGCTGAGATAACAAAATAAGGAATTGGTAAGTATATGTTTGGATTGGCTCAAGGTGAAGAGAGTAGATGATATATACTAAGAGTATGTGCACACATGTCTAATGGAGAAAGAAAGAACAAAACTCTACATGTTTTGGCAAAACACTATGCGCACACGTATATATTATTCACACACGTCACATTTTATTATAAACAAACACCTAATCATATATAAATAACACATACACGGTGCACAAGCACACACCAACACATATTAATATAAACCACACACACACATACATGTATTATCTTTTCATTTCTTCTCCCTTTTTCCTTCACATCACACACTTAAACAATTCACACATATACAACACATATAAGCAATACGTCTATTTGTTCTTACTCCCCTTTTTAATATTTCATAATCTTTCCCCCAAGTTTAAAATAATCCTGCTTATTATCTTAACCTCTTCCTCATAATAGGCTTAAGACTTTGAACTCTTCATAAATAGGGCCTAGTAGTCTCTCAAAAATAGGCTAATTCACAAGCCTTTAGACCCAAAATTCAGAGTGTTACACAAAGTCAGATCAAAAGGCCAGACGTTTGGCCACTACACGGTGAAAGGTACGTTCACGTATTGGTAACTTTGATTCTGATGTGTCTTGTATGATTATATATGATAATTGGTTAATTCATGTTGAGTGCAAGACAAGACAAAGTCTTGAGTGATGCACCGTGATTAAGACTCTATCTTAAGTCACTGTTTATACATTCAGCCATATACAAGTTATAGTCTTGATAACACCGTTGAGTTTTCCTAGCGCTGAGGACATGATGGGCCGTCGTGGCACTGGTTAGTGCAAACAGGGATAGACTTTACATGTGTTGTGTGCTATGTACTGTTGTGTTGTGATAACTTTACATCTGCTATATGCTTTGTATTGTTAATGCTGAAATGTTATGAATATCTATTATATATATTGATTATACTTTGCATATGAGGTTAACTGTTACCTGAGGTTTGATGGGTATTGGACCTCAGCTTAGACTAAAGGTTCAGGAAAAGGAACTAGGATCAGAGAAGACACCAAAGAATGGGACCAAAGAGAGGCACCGATGGACAGAGTCGCGTAGAGGCACCGGTCGAAGATGAAAATCGGAAGAAGTTATTAGGGCCTAATTCCTGACATGAATCTAACAAAGTTCTTTCAGACTAATTGATGCTTAAACTAAGAAAGGGTTTGTCTGTGGGTTATCATAAGTTGCCGTGAAAGACAAGGAGACTCCCATTAGACTAAACACCGATCTGACCAATATGTTTGATTAACTATGTTGGGTTTTAGGCCATAGGACTGGTTTAGTACTTGGTTTAAAAGAGAATTGTATTTAAGTCTTTACATATTGTATCACAGAAATATTCCTTCAGGAAATTTTAATATACCAGCTTATGTCGGGGCATCAACATATGTCTGGGTATTTTATATCAGATATTTATTGTCCAAATATTAGGGCATGCTATCCATTTCTGCATTTCTTGAAGTTGTAGCACCTCAAACTTTGTTGATTTTCCTAAAACTAAATGTCAATCGATACGTTTTCAAGCGTGAAATTTGGGGTGTTACGGAAAATCTATGTGACCAGTAGATTTGAGGTTGGCTTCGGAAAAGGCATGAGAGCGAAGACTATCATCATCTGAAATAGGACCTTCTTGCCAAACATGATTCACCAACTTTGAATTCCCAGGAAGCTGAAATCTTGCACATAGGATCATCGTGCCATTCTCGAAACTCGCAGAAACTCCAAGAACCTTAAAGCTCAGACTCCCCTCCTCCAATGTCTCCAAGAACCTCAAAGCTCAGACTCCCCTCCTCCAACGTCGTACCATACGAGGTTATGGGGGACGTGTAAGCCGCTAGAGTTCCGCCAGATTTCTGAAAAGCGACAAACACCTGAGACCGCACCATGCCTGTAGATGTTGGGTTAACAGCCCAAGCAATCCAACTTTTATCATTGGCTTTGTTCTTCCTAAAAGCGACATCGATCGAGTTCGAAGAGGAGTGGTAGGTCCAGTGAAGGGAAGAATCAAGAACAAGCAGGTCATTATAGGCTAAATATTTTGTAGTATTAGGAAACTGGTATGATTCACAAGCTTGGGGTTGTGAGGTTACACGGACGATGAAGATGCTGAAAAGCATAGGGTAGAGGTCAAAAAAAAGGAAAGCACGCAAAAGGTAGCCATGGAAAGAGAGATCAATAGAGAAGAGGTAATGAGGGAGAATTAGGGTTTTAAGAGAAGGATGGTTTTAGAGATGATCTCCCTTTCATGGCTGGCTAGTAATTTATAGGGAGTGGTTTGCCAAGTGAATCATACAAAAAGATAATATTTCATAAATATTAAATTTATATCTTAAATTTTAATAATAATTTTTCATTATTTTTGTTGTTTGTTATTTCTCGTGATTGCTTTTCCAAATATTTAAATGAATACTCATATAAAAAGCTTCAGCATAGCGTTTTCTTTTTTTTAAAAAAATATTTATTTCATATCGTTTTAGGAAGGTGGACCATTAAGCGAGAATTTTTTCATTGTAACCGTTGCTATATTTTTTTTTATATATCTTATTTTTATGTAGTTGCCTGTATGCATTTAATTTAATATTTGTAGCTTGTTTTTTTTAAGCAATACGTTGAGTTTCTTGATTTTTCAATAAAATATTTTTGTAATTTGAGTCTTCAACCGTTACTAAAATTATCTCTCTTGATTTAGGGCTGATCTATCCTTTATTTTATTTTTTTAATTAACAATTTTTAAAGTTTGAGAAGGTGCACGAACACACTAAGGAGATTAATTTCCATCCGCAAAAAAATACCCATTTTAGCATCAATACTTTTAATAATATTTTAACCCCATTTTGAGAAAATAGATTTTTGACATACTTAAAATTTTTTAGTTTTTAAATATATGAAGAATATGCATAATTTTTAGAAATATTTAAAATGGTGCATATTAAATTAACAATGATTCATATTATTCATATATTTAAAAAATATTAATTTTTAAGTTTGAAAGGAATACATTTTCTCAAAATGGGTTTAAAATATTATTAAAACATTGATGTTAAAATCCTTTTTTTTTTTGGCCAATGGAAATTAATCTCCTTAGTATGTTCATGCACCTTCTCAAACTTTAAAAATCATTAATAAAAATAAAATAAAGGATAGATCACCCCTAAATCAAGAGAGATAATTTTATTAACAGTTGAAGACTCAATTTAAAATATATATATATATATATATATATATATATATATATATATTAATTATTGAAAAATCAAGAAACTCAACGTATTACTTAAGAAAAGTAAGCTACAAATATTAAATTAAATGCATATAGGCAACTACATAAAAATAAGATATAAAAAAAATAGACAACTATTACCATGACAAAATTCTCGCTTAATAGTCCACTTTCATAAAAAGATATGAAATAAATATTTTTAAAAAACCAAACGATATGCTGAAGCTTTTTATATGAGTATTCATTTAAATATTTGGAAAAGTAATCAACAAAAATAACAAACAAAAAAAATAACAGAAAGATATATCAACCATCCCTTTATTTACTCTAAATTACAGAGACCTCCTTTTAATTTGAAAACCTATATGAACCTCTCTTAAAATTAAAATATTTGTTGCAAAAGTCTTCCTTCTAATTTTGAGATTCAATTTTCATCCATCCAACCCTTAGTTGATCGTTAAATTACAACATTGACTCATTATTTTGACCAAGATATCCCTCTTTCAAATAAATAATTCTTAATAATCATGTAATCTTTAGCAAAAAAAAAAAAAACAAACAAACAAAAAAAACATTAAATGGCATATCTTTATTCAAAGTTTTTTAAAAAATTAGTATATACTTTTTTTTAAAAAAAAGTCATATTTTAAATTGATCATATTATAAATTTCAGTTAATTAATTTTATCATTATAAATTTTTATTGTTAATCTTTTTTCATTTTTTAAAAAATTATCAGGTAATTTTTAAATACGTTTTTTTAAGAATATTTCATCAAACATATATTCTTAAAAATAATTACTCAAATTTTGAACAAGTTATTTATATAAACCACATAAACAGATTACTAAAACTTATTCTAAAATAAATTTAGTAAGAAAAATTAAATATATCATTAATTAATATGAAAAGATATATTAGGGATTTGGTATAACGAGGGGTAAATTAGTAAACAACATTTACTTTAATATGGTTTTAATTTAAAAATATACTTGAAGAATTTTTTTAAATGGTTTTTAACAATGTTAATAATTTGGACTAAAGTGTGTGT
The DNA here is from genome assembly GCA_037074495.1 of Acacia confusa. Classification (NCBI taxonomy): domain Eukaryota; kingdom Viridiplantae; phylum Streptophyta; class Magnoliopsida; order Fabales; family Fabaceae; genus Acacia; species Acacia confusa. Next base: position 34,481,367 of record CM073502.1, on the reverse strand, counting down.
TTTCAAAATAAAGAGGAGATATGTATAGTTAAGGCAAAACATAAGACCATGCTGCCAAATATAAAATGTATTAACTTGTGGTAATTATTACTAAAAATAATTATGTTTACGTAACATCCAAGGTAAGTTTATTATTTTGATGAACATTATATACCCTAGTTTCAAGAGAACTATAAATGAAAGCTAGAAATTTAAAATTTTTTTATTTTTTGAACAATAAAAAATTACACCTTTAGAGTTCTTAAAGATGGGAGCCACTCAAAATTTAAGTTCATGTCAAAGGTGATAGTTAGTGTCGGATTTCCAAATTTAAGTTCATTCCATATAAAGGATTTTTAGAAATTTTTTTAAGGAAAGTTAGTGTTTAGTGATTCATGAGTGTCAAAATATTGCTAATAAGGTGTGCAATTTATAAAGTTAATAAAACAGTTGAATACGATGAATAGATTTTATAGTTTGTAGGGTTACTTGATCTATAACAATGATGCATATTCTTCGTATATTTAAAAACTAAAAAATTTTAAGTATGTCAAAAATCTATTTTCTCAAAATGGGGTTAAAATATTATTAAAAGTATTGATGCTAAAATGGGTATTTTTTGCAGCCGATGGAATTAATCTCCTTAGTGTGTTCCTACACCTTCTCAAACTTTAAAAATTGATAATAAAAAAATAAAATAAAGGATAGATCACACCGAAATCAAGAGAGATCATTTTAGTAACGGTTGAAGACTCAATTTACAAAACTATTTTATTGAAAAATCAAGAAACTCAACGTATTGTTTAAGGAAATATCATTTCTGCCTTAAGTCAAAACTACGCCATTTTAGCTCTTTTTTTGTTTTTATTTTTTTTTCTTTGCTCTTTTTTTGTTTTTGTTTTTGTTTTTGTTTTTGTTTTTTCCTTTCCCTTCTTTTCCTTTCATCTCTTCTTCTTTTCATTTAAAAAAGAGCCAAAACGACGTAGTTTTGACTTAAGGCAGAAATGATATTTCCATTGCTTAAAATTAAAAAAGCAAGCTACAAATATTAAATTAAATGCATATAGGCAACTACATAAAAATAAGACATAAAAAAAATATAGCAACGGTTACAATGAAAAAATTCTTGCTTAATAGTCAACCTTCATAAAAGGATATGAAATAAATATTGTTTCTTAAAAAAAAACGCTATGCTGAAGCTTATATTCATTTAAATATTTGGAAAAGCAATCACCGGAAATAACAAACAACAAAAATAATGAAAAATTATTATTAAAATTTAAGATATAAATTTAATATTTATGAAATATTATCTTTTTGTATGATTCACTTGGCAAATCACTCCCTATAAATTACTAGCCAGCTGGGAGATCATCTCTAAAACCATCCTTCTCCTACCACCCTAATTCTCCCTCATTACCTCTTTTCTATTGATTTCTCTTTCCATGGCTACCTTTCGCGTGCTTTCCCTTGTTTTGACCCTCTACTCTATGCTTTTCAGCATCTTCATCGTCCCTGTAACCTCAGAACCCCAACCGCAAGCTTGTGAATCATACCAGTTTCCCAATACTACAAAATTTTTAGCCTGTAACAACCTGCCCGTTCTTGATTCTTCCCTTCACTGGACCTACCACTCCTCTTCGAACTTGATCGATGTCGCTTTCAGGAAGAACAAAGCCAACGATAAAAGTTGGATCGCTTGGGCTGTTAACCCAACATCCACAGGCATGGTGGGGTCTCAGGCGTTTGTCGCTTTTCAGAAATCTGACGGAACTCTGGCGGCTTACACCTCCCCTATAACCTCGTATGGTACGACGTTGGAGGAAGGGAGTCTAAGCTTTGAGGTTCTTGGGGTTTCTGCAAGTTTCGAGAATGGCACGATGATCCTATATGCAAGCTTTCAGCTTCCTGGGAATTCAAAGCTGGTGAATCATGTTTGGCAAGAAGGACCTATTTCAGATGATGATAGTCTTCGCTCTCATGCCTTTTCCGGAGCCAACCTCAAATCTGCTGGTCACATAGATTTTCTTACGGGCAAAGTTTCTGATCATGAGGCCAGTCTACAAAACTCCAAGATTTTAATAAGAAAAGTAAGTTTCCCTATTGCATTAATTTTTAATGAAGATAATTATGCTTGTAGAATTTGAAATACAGTAAATAGTTCTTAGGGGTCATTTGTCATCCTTCAGACATATAAAAAGGTTTAAATTGTAAACATGACGCAAAAATTTTTTCTCCCTCATATATATTACTTATAAAGATAATTTAGGGGATAGTAAATGAAATCACACTACCAGGTGCATAGCTTACTAATTTATACCAATTTTGACCCCAAAAAAAATTATCTTATTCATATAATTAACAAAACAATTAGATACTTTAAATGGTTATTCGGGTCACTCGATGGATAGAGATGAGGCATGAAAAAGTTTAAATGGTAATTATGACAACAAAAGAATCTTTTTTCTCAACACGTGTTTTAACTATTATTAGAACATCTTCAAATCATTAGCTAAAATCATCAATGTTTTTAGAATATCTTAAATTCATTAAATTTTAATTCATAAATGTCGAATCGGATTTTGTATTCGGTATGCAGGTCCATGGAATATTGAATGGAATAGGGTGGGGGATTCTTATGCCTACCGGAGCAATGATGGGACGTTATCTAAAAACATTCGAAGTCGCTAGATCAACATGGTTTCATTTACACAGGGCATGTCAGACTCTCGCTTATATCATTGGCACTGTTGGCTTCGCTCTCGGCATCTTATTGTCAAACCCGTCTCTGTCTTCTCTTTCTCCTTCTGGTTTTGCTCATGCCTCCATTGGAATCGCTGTGTTTGTCTCTGCATCTGTCCAAGTCTTGGCTGCTATATTCCTCAGACCTGACAAACATCACAAGGCCAGAATCTTCTGGAACATCTTCCACTACGTCATGGGCTATGGAGTCATCGCCCTCTCTATCTTCAACATGTTCAGAGGCTTCTCTGTTTCAAACTCCTCCCATACATGGAAGAATGCTTATTTTGGCATCATTGTTTCATTGGGCTGTGTGGCTCTCATATTGGAAGTCACTACTTGGTTTGTGGTCTGCAAAAGAAGGAACAAGAAGACGATGCATTTGAAGGATACTTCTGCTGATGACAACATTTCACACCAAGAGATCGTTTGACCCATATATTACTAGCTAGGACATAACCCTTAGATTATTATTGTGCATACAGCGTCGTGCAATTCATTTTTAAGATTATACTAGTAGGAAATACTATTATACTTGTAGCCTTTTATTTTCTCAAGTCATAGTTATCATCATATATTATACGTACTCTTTTTCTAAATATTGTTTGCCTTTGTCAACGCCGAAATTGATAATATTTCATTCAAATTAATACAAGAATTTCAAGATCATTTCAACATTGTTAACTTTACAACATAAATTTCAATCATAGAAAGACTGATAGACCTCTCTCTGATACCTTGTCTGATAGGTTTAGTTTTAGAGTCAGGGCGGGTTTGAATCCCGCTATCATCAAAAGGTTGAACACGAACCTTCTTGAAGAAGAATGACACGTGTCTAGGAGGGGTATGGATCTAGTTTGCATTTGTGGACCACTAATTAGTCATAAAAGACTGGCAGACTAGTTCCGATATTTGGTATCAAAGCAATCCTAAGTTTAAATCCCTAATCTATCAAAGATTTGAGCAGAACCCATATTTTCATCTCTCGCTCTAAGTACGTCATTCCATAATCCATATTTTCGTCTTTCTCACTCTTTGCATTATTGCCAACATCACCGGCGCCAATGATAATTCACACCATTGAAGTCTATCCATGTGTCTAAGGAATTTTAAATCCTCAATCTATCAAAGATTTGAACAGAACCCATATTTTCATCTCTCACCCTTAGTACATCATTCCATAATCCATCTTTTCGTCTTTAGTTTCTTACCCTCACCCTCAATTTTTAGTTGGGTTCCTTGAAATAAAATAAAATATATATTACTTAGCCAAAGTATTTTAAATAAGACCATACTGCCAAATATAAAATGTATTGAATTATAGTAATTATTACTAAAAATAATTAGATTTATGTAACATCCTAAAAATTTGAGAAGATATTTATCAGCCTTATTTGAGGTCAAAGGTAAGTTCATTATTTTGATGAACATTATATACCCAAGTTTCTAGAGAATTGAAAATAAAAGCTAGAAATTTAAACCTTTTGAGTTTTTAAAGCTGGGAGCTGCTCAAAATTAAGATAAATAGCTAGATGTCAAAATTAATTAATTTTCTAGTCCTATATTTTTAGAAATAATTTGTGCAATGAAACTTATAAAAGCAATCTCAAGTTTCCTACAAATGATATACTTCAACATTCAGAGTAACTTGAGAACAACAAACCTTCAATGTAACAATGCATTGGCAGAATTGGTACCCTCATCCACTGATACAGCCAACTTCTTCGTAATTGCATTTTTAGATGGGTCTCCATAAAGAAAACTGGAATCTCTATTCACGTAATGAAGTACATTCAGAAGTTTGATCAAAACAACAAACAATTTCACATCCTTGTCTATATATTCTGTACATGGATAGCACATGGAGCAATATGTAATATTACTAAGAAATTGATTTGGGAGGAGAAGGTTTCCCTTGCTGTTGCTGTACAGACCATGGGGGCCGCTTGTTGTGTTCCTGCACATTAATCATAAGCAAAAATTAATGTTAAGTTGGTTATTTCAGAAATAAAATCTCTTGCACAGGAAGGGACTTTGGATTGAATCCCACTTTGAATATGAATGGGTAAGTTTATGGACAAGAAAAGCTTTAATTCTCATCACGTAAAACTGTATTGGATCAAGAGATAAAAGCTACTACTATAAGGTTAAAAAGTTTCTCACAGAAGTAAGACCAACAATCCTCTCCTGATGGGCTAACACTGAACTGAAAAGCATCGCAATGGATCAACCATCAAGGGCAATAAGCAATTCATGAAAGGTTTCATCTATTATCCATTACAGGAAAATCATACCCTGTTATTACTACCTCTAGTACTAAATATAACAGCTAATTGACTAATTTGGATGGATTAAGGAATTTAGCTATGTCAGCTATTTGTAACAAATATAGATTGGTTTATTGAAATACCATATTTCATTATGATTACCCTTGGATAGAAACTCCTCAATATATGTAACCAATAGGAGTACTTTGAGAAAAAAATTATAAATTTGGGAGACAAAGCAGATTAAGGTCTTATCAATACAAAGTCTAGTCCCCGGCTACCTCTTATATTAAAGACTAGATATAATATTTCTTTCTTGAAAATTGTTACGCTCAATTCCTACTTTGACCACTTGTCCTAGGATAACTTTTGCATACTTCTGGCTGGGGTGGGGGTGAGACTGCACTCTATCTATGAGAAAAACCTTCACAAACACCCTAATAATATACTATAAAGGGTTAAGGTGTAAAAATACACATAAGCTTTTTCCCAGTAGCAAAAATACACATAAGCTTTTTTTTGGAGCAAAAATACACAAGTGGTTACCATTTTGGAGTAAAAGTCACATTCCACCGTTAAGTCACATTCACTGTGATGAGAGAGAAAGATATGAAGTGAACAGTGACTTAACGGTGGGATGTGACTTTTGTTCTAAAATGGTAACCACATGTGTATTTTTTCTCAAAAAAAAAAAGCTTATGTGTAGTTTTGCTCCTAGGGAAAAAACTTATGTGTATTTTTACACCTTAACCCTACTATAAAAGTTTCTTCCAGTTAAAAAAAATTACATACTGAGTGCCCGGCAACAAGGACAGAAGCCTGGCAAAATGTATCTAAATGGAAAGATTGCATTTAAAGCTATAAACAGCTAACAAACCTCAATTTTTGTCACAATCTGGCAGGAACTACACTTAACTTGTGAAGCGCCATATGGATACATGAGCAGAACTGCACAGCCCCCACACTTGACTTGCCCAACCTGATCAGCTGTAATAAAGGATTGTCTTACCAATATCAACAGCTTGCCACAAAAGCAAAATGCTAAAATCTAGAATAGAGTTTCACAAAATACAACTTGAATGTAAGGAAGAAAACATGTATGATGCAGAATTTGCTTATTCATATGTAATAAGTAATGTCGGACATGCATCAATTGTATAAATGCTTATGGCATGATTGATGTAGCCAAGGCCCAAAATGCATAAAAATGAAATCAAAATGCAAAGGTGAGACTTGCAACTAGGATAGACAGAAGAAAGGAAAGAGAACCAACCTTCTAACACAAGGTTTACTGTCTGACAGCAAGAACACTTGACATGTTTGGCACCTCGTTGATATGATAGAAGTCGACGACAAGAACCACAAACCATTTGAGCCATTTCTGTTGGAGAGGAATAGCTAGCTCATGGAAATTGGGGGGAAAAATTATTAAGTTCCATTATTGCCTAATTCCATAAATGCAGTCATATCAGTCATATTATGTGACATTACAAATTACAGACAGAACAGATGAGCCAGGGCGACTTAATGGGCAGAAACCCAAAATTCTGGAACCTAGCTTCACAAGATGGCTGCTTTTGTGATTCTCAGAAGGCCAAGTAAAGTCACAATTTTCCCCGCTTACTCCTCAAAATCTGACAATAGTTAAATTCAATACCCCACCCAATTCCCTGATTTAAAACAATTTAGCTTCAATAGTGAGAAAAGGAGGCGAATGTTCAATATCAGCGCTTCTGAAATGAAAGTCTCATGATATGTTGTTAAATTCAGGATTTGGAAGACAAACTCGGAGCTTGGAATAGCAGTGTAACAGACAGTTCATAATGCAAAATTCAAGCAACTGGTTGCTGGATCAGTGAACAACAGTAAACAAAGTAAATGTGGCGGTGTGATTAAAGAAAATGGCGGCTAATGGGTGATAGGGTGCTGTAATAAGCCGGAGAACCAAACACACACTAAAACTGACATGAAAGGAATTCTTAGAGGTCTAGATTTCTGCTGGCATAAAGTCTTGAACGGGATCGAAGTAGTTACAAGCAATGCCCTAGTTTAAAAATATCCTCACTAGAAAATCCATTTATGAGCTTCCGTACAGGGAAACCATAGAGGAACAAGGAATTTTTTGAATGGGTATTGGAATATGTTACTTTACTTCATGTACAGGGATAATATTGGTGAGGGCTTACAAACATGAAGTATGGCATAGATAGCATTTTTTTGTACCTTTGATCCAATGTCACCTCAATTGTGTAGGGCAAAAGTTGACGAAAGGCTGTAGGTCCTCTTTTTATTTGTTTTAGTAATTAGTTCTTGATTGATTTATGAAAGTTTTCTGTTCTGATTCCCAAAGAAATGAATCGAACTTTGAAGATTCCCAGAAAAATACAAGAAGGCTTCGGATCAACTGTATATTTCAGAAGAGGCGGAAAAATAAAAAGGGGGCAAACTAAAGGGTTAAAACCTAGCGGCTCGACGCGATCCTTCCACCCCAAACAAAGGAAAGGGATAAATTTCCAAATAGGAAACCCAATCCAGACCTCTCTCTAGGGGAAAAAGCAATATTATCAGAGAATCATCGTCAAGAGCACAAGCATTAGAGAATAAAAATTGAGTCAGATGGAAGCAAATGCAATAGAGAGAGCGAAAAAGGGCGAATTACCTGAAGAGGATCCCGAGGATCCAAATGGGTCAAGCAGAAACGCCTCCGTTTGTGCTTTTTATCTCCGATTCTCCCTTCTCTCTCTCACACACAAAGTATGATATTTTTAATCACAGAAGAAGCTGATCAGAAGGCGACAAAGCAGAGGGCAATGAATGAGAAAAACGAGAAATTAAGGGCGGAAGTGGGGAAGTGAGAGATTAAAGGAGAGAGGGTACAAGCACAGTAATCTTAATATCTAATTTAAGATTTCATTCATTTCACAGAGGGAGTCAGGGAGAGCGGGGAGGCCATTGGGTTCGGACCTTAGTGGGAAATTCGTCAAAATAACTCAAAAAAAAAAAAAAATATTGTCAAAATAGATCAGTAGAAAAACATTTTGTCAAAATAATCTCTTTTGTGGCGCCATATCAGATGGCGCCTTAAATGGTGCCACATGGCATGGTGCCACTGGCTGTGTGGTGTGCCATGTGGGCATGCCACAAGTGGCGCCTCCACGTGGGGCATGCCCATGTGGAGCGCCACTTAAATATATATATATATATATATATATATATATATATATATATATATAAACATGTGCCTTGCAAAAACTGCTTCGGTGGCAGCTTTTGTAAAAGTTGCCCCCGAGGCAGTAGGGGGCGTGAAAAATTCACGCCCCCTACAGTAGCCAAATACTGTATGAGGTGTGATTTTTTCACGCCCCATGCATGTATTTTTAAAAAAAAAAATTGAAAAGCTCCCTCCTTCTGCTTTTATATAAACCTACGAAACACACTTCAAACACACACACAACCTCACATACTACCACATCTATAGAGGAAAAAGGAGAAACGAGAAGTTATTTCTTACACAAAGGCCTTGTGAAGAAAGAAGGAAAGGAGAAGAGAACTCTTGGAAACTATTTTAAAGTATGTTATTTATTTTATAAGATTATTTAGGTAGCTAAACAAGAATATCTTCAACAAGTCTTCTGCATAACATATTTTGTGTATATTTTTGTCTCTTCAATGATGGTAGTATTGTGTCGGTTAGAAAAAATGTTAGAGTAAAAATTTTTTAGAAGTTGTTAGTTTTGACAATAGAAGACTGTATTTATATAGTAAATCATTAATAATAAATTTAACACGGTTTAGATGTATTTTTTGTTTGTTTGAGAAATTTAAAACAAAATTTTAAATTTAAGAAGTTATAAGATTGTTGTATTATAGTATATTTGGGTTCAAAGAGATATTATGGAAATTTAATCGATGTAGTTTTCAAAATTAGAGAAAAAAAAACTAAAGTAGGATGAGAAAACTAAATTACAAATTATATATATATATATATATATATATATATATATATATATATATATTAATTATGAATCATAAATATTTTGATTACATATATATTATGAATTCTAATTTGTCTTTTAATTATCCTTCTTATTAGTTAATTTTGATTTATTTTACTTAAATGAAGTTGTATTTGTTGAACAATTGTCCTTATCATAATAGAATTTTTATTATTTTTGTTATTATTTGTCTATTATGAATTTTAATATATTAATTAATTATCGTTGTTAGTATTATATTATTTTCGTTATTAATACATAATTTTGAATAATTTTACTAATTATGAAGTTTGATTTTTTTTAATTAATTTTTATGATTATTAAATAATTTTCGTTTTTTTCATTATTATATAAACTTTTTTATTTTTATTATTAAAATATACTATGAATTGTAATGTTTAGATTAATTTTTGTTAGATTATATTATATATATGTTATTTTGATTAAAATTATTATATATTATGAGTTTTCAAAGTTTTTCTTTAATTTTCGTTCATATTAAATAATTTTTAATAATCTTACATATTATGAATTTTGAGTTTTTATTTTATTTTATTTATTATTATATACATTTCGTTAAATTTATAGTATAATATATTATATATTTTAATTTTTAGATTAATTTTTGTTACATTACATTATATATAATATATTTTTTTATTATTTTTTCATATTATGAGTTTTCTTTTTTTTTTTTATATTAATTTTCTTTATTATTATAAAATTCTGAATAATTGAACTTATGAATAATTCTGAATTTTTTTAATTTATTTTCATTTTTATTATATAAATTCCGTTTATATAATTATTACTACTAAAGATTACGAATTTTGATTTTGTCATTAAATTTTTTCACATTATATGATATATGTTATTTTTATTATTATTATTTATTATGAATTTTAATTTTTTTATTAATTTCTGTATTTATTATTATCATTATTATATATTATGAATTTGCACTTTCCATTAATTTCCGTTATTATTACACATTTTTGATTTGTTCTTATTCATGTATTTTGTAGAGAATACATAATTATTCATTAGTTGAAGCAGACGGAGAAACGAGAGGAATTCAATTTCCACAATTTTCATCTCCATCCACTGCTTGCACTTTCATGTGGTCTTTTTAATCACATTTTATTTCTTCATTTCTTTGTCTCATTGCTTATATACATTGAGTTTCTTCTCCTGATTAGTTGCAATTTGTGTTGTAGTTTGATTTATCTGTAATTTTGCATTCTTCTTCATTCTAGAATATAAGAAAAAAAAATGAACAAGATTCGTGCAATTGTATATTATAATGGTTCAAAAAATATCGGCGCAAACGGGTTGACCTTTGAAGGTGAAAAACGAGCAATATATATTGTTCGAAGTATGTCATTTGCAAATTTTACTGAAAAGATCCGTCAAAAGCTAAAGCTGCAACAAGAGCAGGTAATATCTTGTGTGACAGTTAGAGTTCCCATTGTGGACGGCAAATATATCGGGGTTGAGATGGTCGATGATAAGGACTTGAACATGTTTTGTGAAACATTTGAGGAAGGTCCTACAAATAAATTTGCTAAGTTCTATGTGGATATCAAAACGTCAGAGGAGGGTGTACCAATACCGTTTGATAGACTCCACCTTGGTAATGAGTCATATTATATGGCTTATTCCGGTACACGTCATCCAACACACTCTACCAATTCGCACGGAGAAGAAAACGAGTATCTGGTAGATGAATCTGACAACGAGGACGAGGAAGAAGAAGAAGATGAAGACACATTATTGGCAAATGACGCTGATGCAAATGATAGTGATACAGATGATGAAGACCATGGTAGTGTCATGCCACAACATACTGGCATGTTACCATCATCAGGTTAGTTATGAAGCTGTATTAATTTATATTATATTTTTTTATTAGTTAACATGTTTTCACATAAACGGTATTATTTGTGAATTTGCAGAAATTACACCATTTTGGAGCCAGATTCCGCATTATGACGCTATTCATGATGATTAGCCGCATGAGGATATACTTGATGTAGAAGGCTTGGGCCGGGGACCGTGGGCAAGAAGGGATGCATTATATGTAAAACAAGAATTCGAGTCCAAGAGTGATGTCCAGGCCACAATAAAACATTATTGCATGAAGGTTCATCATGAAGGAACTGTGGATAAGAGTACTACAATGCTATTCTCAATGAAATGTCGGAATCACGAATAAGGTTGCCCTTGGAGAGTTAGAGCAATGAAGCCGAAGAATGGCAACGCTTGGATGGTGACTAAATGGGGTGGGAACCACACTTGTGTGAGCACAACTCTCTCCCAGGATCACACACAACTTGATTCTGAAGTAATATCTGAGGCTATAACTGGTACGATGCATAATTCCATTTATCCTCAAGTGAATTTATTATTGTTTTTTAGTGAGCATAAATAACATTCACGCTTTGCAATTCTTGTGATTGGTTTTGCAGACATGGTCAGGGAATCACCTTCGGTACCTGTGTCACTGATACAAGAAAGGGTAACCGGAATGTATGGTTATCATATTTCTTACACAAAAGCATGGAAGGCAAAACAAAAGGCAGTGGCTAAGATTTACGGTAATTGGGAAGAGTCATATGCATTTCTGCCAAGGTGATTCGCGTACATGTGCTTGTTTTCCCCGGGAACTTATTACCATATTCAACATGGACCATATATTGTTGACCAGCAGGTTGTTAATGGGGCTGTTGTTTTTCAACGAACCTTTTGGACCTTCGGTCAATGTCGTGCGGCGTTCGACTGGTGCAAACCGGTCATACAGGTGGACGGTACACATCTATACGGTAAGTATACGGGGACATTGTTGATAGCCACCGTCCAAGATGGAAATAACGAGATCTTGCCCATTGCTTTTGCTATTGTTGAAGGTGAAACAAAAGAAGCATGGGAGTATTTTTTGTATAATATACGACAGTATGTTACCAACAAGGCCGGTCTATGCCTCATTTCTTATCGACACAAAAACATAATATCAGCAGTCAAGAATCCAGCGATTGGTTGGCAGCCTCCTTATGCATACCATGTGTTTTGCATACGTCATGTTGAGAGCAATTTTGCTACCCGCTTCAAGGACAAGCAGTTGTAGAAAACCTTAAAGCATCTAGGTAATATACTCATAGTGATGTTGATTGACTTTTTTTTAACTTTACTGTATGTCAGGAATAAAGTTATGTTTTCTATCTTCTTTACAGCATATATGCTAAGCAAAATGCACTTTGATGAATCGTATGCGCAGTTCTGCGGTCATAGCACTGAAGTGGCTGAATGGATCGAGAGAATCCCAAAAGAGCAATGGTGTCGGAGTTATGATGAGGAAGGACGGAGATATGGTCACATGACAACCAACCTGTCTGAATCAATCAATAAGGTTTTCCGAGGAGTTAGGAACATGCCTATAACATCGTTGGTTAAATGCACCTATAAACGACTTGCTACTTACTGGGTTAAAAGAGGGACGAAAGCACAACAAGACACCATCAGTGGAAAGTATTTTTCGAGTGTCATTGGACAAGCAATGAGTAAGAATGGAGAGAGAGCAACATCGATGCGTGTACAGACTTACGATCCGGCGCGGCTCACGTTTGAAGTTGACAATCAAGGCGATTCATACTCCATGAACTTAAGCGAAGGGAAATGCCAGTGTGGGAGGTTTCAAGCATTCAAATTCCCTTGTAGTCATGTAATTGTTGCATGTTTGGCTGTGGCCCATGATGCGCAACAGTACGTGGATCCGGTATTCTCGATCTACCACATTATGCAGGTTTACTATTCACCATTTCAGCCGATTGGAAGTGAAGACGGAATACCGCTCGCTAACGGACCCAAGATTATCCCCAATGAATCAAGATTGCGTGGTAAGGGGTGCCCTAAATCTACCCGCATTCGGAATGAGATGGATGATGTGGAGGTCCAACCTAGCTCCAGTCGAGCTAGATGTACTATATGTAGACAGACTGGACATAATAGGCGTGCATGTCCTACAAGGCATGTAGTTGATGAAAGACAATAATATTTAATATTATATTTAGCCGTACATTTTGTTGAATGTAATGATAGCTATTTATTCTTAATCTCATTTGTTCACTTTTTTTCTTAAGCCATTTTTTTTACTTCATTTATTATTTTACATTATTTTCTCATTTGATTACAAAATAACCTAATATTGTGAAAAATAAAGTTTTTTGATTTGTGTTAGCTTCTCCATTTATTGATTTCTCTAACATACTATATTACTTAAATAAAGTCTGGAAAATAATACGTAAAAATTGATTAAATACGGAAACAAGTACAATAAAGTGATTTAACAATTGTAACATGTATAACATAAAAAAAAAGTGCGGTCATGATGGAGGAGTATACGTAGGCCACTGTCTTGACCGCGCATCGTGATCGGGGTTCCTCCGAAGGGCGTTAGGATTGTATTGAAGGCCGAAATCCTCTTCAGCCGCTTGTATGAAGTCGTTTGCAGTGTCCGCCGTGTCATCGCCTGTGCAATGACCTGACTGGTATCGACTCCAGCTCGAGCCGGGTGCATCAACCGGAGTGTTAACACGCAGACCGGAGTGATATGGTCTCTGACTGAGCCCCGCGCTAGCCACGTCACTATTGCACTGTCCATAATCGTATGGCTGGAAAGCACGACGCTTGTAAAACCCTGGTCATATGGCCGCTGGTATGCACTAAACCCAGTGAAGTCCATCGGTGGGCTGTTGATGGCCACTGATACGTCTGATGACCCTGTGTTTGGCCCGCAAACATCGACGCTGGCAGTGTGCCGTAACCCGGCATGGGGGCATACATCGCTGGTACCACCGGTGAGTAATATGGGACGGACGGTTGCATCTCCGGTGGCACATGTGGGTATGAAGGAATACATGGAGACACATGCGATGGCATCTCTGTAGGGGAGTGTGCCGTGGTCTCTGGATGCTCATATGGTGACGTCCCCCCTGAATAGTGCTCTGTGTCCCACGTAACGGTCGTATATGCTATATTGAATCCTAAGGGTGGCCTGTATACACCTCCACCACGCGAACCTGCATGTGGTATCTCATATGCATGTGAAGGGTGTTGTACTCGTCGTTTAGCGATTCCATGACCCTCCCTTGCATGGGCCAGGACCTCTATACACGCATCGGGTACACTGGCTAACACTCCGATCGGTGCACCGGGACCAGGCTCGGCTACCCGTCCAAACTCTTTAAACGTGGCGAGTAACTATTGACAGATCTTCTGAACCGCCCTCTTATTGAATTCGGCTTCAAACTGTGGGGAACACATCCACCAAATCCACTCTACGTTTTCGACCTGCAGTTGAACAATAAAGTAAATAACATATCTATCATATGAATTAAGGGGTGAGGAAAAAAAATAGGGAAGCAAGATAATTACATACCACATGCCTGAGCTTCGCCACCTGCCTCGTCATAAACCTTCGGGTATGGGTGAAATACCACGTCATGTACTCAACGTTCAGGGACATCGGCCCCTCCTGTGGATCTGTAGTGCAGATGTGCTCATGCCTTGTGTTCCAATACTGAATGTAGCAGTCCAACTTCACCTCCCAATCTTCACTGGCCTTACCGCGTAAAGTCAGATCGTGAGCACCTCTAAGCTGTGCGGTCGCATCAGGGATGGGTTGCTGCATGCCAAATTGCCGCATGCACCGATCGGGCTGGTGCATCTCGACCATGTGGAAAGAAATTATGGGTGTCATTGCCCTCCACATGTCCTGTGTGTCAACATCTGCACCCATAAACTCATACCCGCCATCTAAATATGGCTCCTATCTCACCTGTCCACATAAACAAATGGTCACATATATAACACGAATTAGTTTAATCTTTATGCTTTTTTGTAAGATCAAATTTATGATACAAACATCGTCACGCCCCATCTGGTCAAGCTCTATGCGGTATGTCTTTAGATCACGGTGCACCGACCGCACATGTACACCATTGAACCTGCGATGAGGAGGTCAACAACATTAGTTAAATAATCTTCCTGAAAAGAACACAGCCAATCAATTACTACACTCAATCAAAATATACGGGTACAGATATACTGCTTTCATACCTGCATCCATAGTGACCACCATCGAGACTAGGCTCTGAAATGGGAAATGATATGGGAGGAAATCTGGACCAAGCCCATATCTGCAACAACAACAAACAACCCCCAATATATTTGGCTGAAGTTGCCGTGGCCTGGCATAGCTCGCGAAATAGTGTAGCGAGTACAGCAAACCCCCAGTTGTATTCTGCAGTCTCTGTAAGGTCACCGCCTAGTAATTTTATATATCGGCAAGCTACCTCATGGCTAGACTTGTCACACAACAAAAATCCATCGAATAGGCACATGAGGTAGGCACGTGTGTACAAGAGCTGACCCTGCATAGAATCTAAGTGATCCTCCCAGTGTCCCCAATGGGCAGCAAACCATCTCATCTTGATGTTTCCGCCAATCAAGTCCTCTGGGAGGGGAGTAAGACCCATGTATTCATGCATGACTGCTCCCCAGTTGGCATGCGTCCTACCGGAAACTACTCGACCCTCAGTGGATAGACCTAAAATGGCCTCTACATCTTGTAGAGTAATGGTCATCTCACCAACTGACATATGGAAGGTGTGAGTCTCCGGCCTCCACCTCTCAACCAAAGCAGTGATAAGGTCTTTGTCAATCTGCACCAACATAAAAGTAGAGATCAAATATGTAATCGTATTCATTATCTGTAACATGAACAAACAACTAGAGGAATATTAATTAAATTAAGAATAAAGCATACCAAGAGTCTCTTCATGCGAGACACGTGCCAAAACCCTGCCCGGCGAAGGTGCTGCTGCAAGTCTTGTGAGATGTCGTCTGGGTCATGGACATCTCCCGGCCCTTGTGCGGCTCGTCTCACCCTCAAGGCTTCACAATCTCCTTCGTTCCACACAACTTGTGATCGGTGTGACCGTTGCACCTCCTCATCAAGAACTCCCCACTCTTTTGGGCCGGGATGAATTGTGTGGTCGGGTTGATAAGCCATTTGACTAACACAACTTTACCCTCACATAACACATTAGTAAGTTACTAATTATTTATTATATAAATACTTTAATCAAAAAATGAAAATTCATAATATATAATAATAATAATAATCAACATAACATATATACAAAATAAAAAATCATAATATTTAATAATGATAATAATAAATTTTGCAAAATTTATGATAAAATAATGAATATAAATTAAATAAATTCAAAATTCTTCATATGTACAATCATTTAAAATTATATAATCTAACAAAAGTTAATTTAAACATTACAATTCATAGTATATTTTAATAATAAAAATAACAAATTTTATATAATAACAATAATAACTAAACTTAATATAAAAATCAAAATTCATAATATGTAGGATTATTCAAAAGTATTTAATAATAAATTAAATTAGTAAAAAAATTAAAATTCATAATAACTAATAATAATAATCAAAATATCATATTTAATATAATCTAACGAAAATTAATAAAAAAATTAAAATTCAGTATATATAATAATAAAAAAACGAAATTTATTTAATAATCATAAAAATTCATTAAAAAAATCAAATTTCATAATTAATAAATTTATTCAAAGTTATTTATTAAACCTGAAAATGATATAATGCTAAGAATGAAAATTAATTTAAATATTAAAATTCATAACATATATTAATAACAAAAATAATAAGAATTATATTATAATAATGAAAATTATTCAACAAATACAAATTCATTTAAGTAAAATAACTCAAAATTAACAAATAAGAACAAAAATTATTACAATCCATAGTATATTTTAATAATAAAAATAACAAATTTTATATAATAACAATAATAACTAAACTTCATATCAAAATCAAAATTCAAAATATGTAGGATTATTCAAAAGTATTTAATAATAACTTAAATTAATAAAAAAATGAAAATTCATAATAAATAATAATAATAATAATCAAAATATCATATTTAATATAGTCTAACGAAAATTAATAAAAAAAATTAAAATTGATTATTATAATAATAAAAATAATAAAACGAAATTTATTTAATAATCATAAAAATTCATAAAAAAAATCAAATTTCATGTTTAATAAAATTAGTCAAACTTATTTATTAATACCGAAAATGATATAATGCTAAGAATGAAAATTAATTTAAATATTAAAATTCATAACATATATTAATAACAAAAATAATAAAAATTATATTATAATAATGAAAATTATTCAACAAATAAAAATTCATTTAAGTAAAACAAATCAAAATTAAAAAATAAGAATAAAAAATAAAATTCATAATATATATATATATATATATATATATATATATATATATATATATAATAAGTAAAATTCAATATAATTATATGTAGTGAATTATTATTTGTAATTTAATTTTCTCATCCTACTTTGGTTTTTTCCTTTAATGTACTACTAAAAATTTGAAAACTAAACCCAAATATACTATTTGCACAGTATTTAATCGGGTAAAATATGCTATAATACAACAATCTTGAATTTCTTAAATTTAAAAATTAGTTTTAAATTTTTAAAACAAACAAAAAATACATATAAATTGACTTAAATTTATTATTAATCATTTACTACATAAATACAGTATTCTATTGTAAGAACTTACAACTTCTAAAAAGTTTTAACTCTAACATTTTTTCGAACTGACAAAATACTACCATCATTGTATAGACAAAAATATACATAAAACATCTTATGCGGAAGATTTGTTGAAAATATTCTAGTTTAGCTACCTAAATAATCTTATAAAATACATAACATACCTTAAAGTAGCTACCAAGATGTTTCTTCTCCTTCGGTTCCTTTTTCACCTGCTGCTCCCAACCTCTCCCGCATGTGAAGTTATGAAGTTTGTATGTGAAGTTATGAAGTTTGTGTGTGTGTGTTGGGTGTTAAATAGGGAAAGAATTTTTTTTAAAAAAAAAAAATCTATTGTAGGGGCCATGAATAATTCATGCCCCCACCTGTTACAGCTGCCTCGGGGGTAGCTTTTACAAAAGCTATCACCGAGGCAGCTTTTGCAGGGCGCTGACGCGCCCTGCATGTTTGTTTATATATATTTATATATATATATATATATATATATATATATATATTTAAGTGGCACGTCACACAGCTAGTGGCGCCACATAAGGCGTCATATGACGTGGCGCCACAAAAAAAATTATTTTGACAAAATATTTTCCTACCATCTATTTTGATAAATTTTTTTCTTTTGAGTTATTTTGGCGAATTTCTCAGGTGGCCTGAGAAGCGCCATTGATCGTACACGTAGCTCGCATGAGGCCATGTGGGTCCCACGTGAGGTGTAGTTATAGCGCTGATGGTGAAATTCGCATTTCATTAGATTCAGAATATTCGCTCTAACCTTCTATGTGCATTATGCCATGCCTTCCGCATAATGAGGAAAATTAATGATTATGCGTTTTTCTATTACAATAACAAAAATATCTAATGTGAGGTTGAAAAATCGAAATTATGTTTGAATTACTACGTGATTTGACAATAAAAACTGTTTTTCTAACAAGATTTATATATAATATATAATATAAATTTATTATAAGAATATTGTTTTTATGTATGTAAATGTATTTTTTCAATGTCAATTCAAACGGGTCCCACCACAGTTGAAATAGAGTGATTTTCAATGGCAAAAGTGAAATAAAGTGATTTTCAAGGTTCATGAACTTTTTATTTAATATTACAAGACATGACTAAAGTCTACAATAAATTAAAATAAGTAAATGAACAAAAATATCCGAACACCGTTCCATTAACAAAATTAGAAGAGAAAATCAATTATTTGTTCCTTATTATTTGATTTATTTCACCGAGTTTACAACTAAATCCTTATAGTTTAACCTGTCATGACTTAGTCCTAAAACTTCCTAAATTTTTTGAAAATAAACTTAGTCTCAACTAACTCATCCTATATGACATCTATGTTAGGGTACATCAGCAAAAAGTTAGCTTCAACTTCTCCATTCTCTGTAACATCCTAAAATTTGGGAATTTAAGACTCAAATGTTATAAAGAAATTTAATAATAATTTTCTTATATTTTGGTCGTCCAAATTTCAAACTTAAACTATTTGGAAATAAAGACTGTATTCCTTAAATTATTTTAGGAAGAATAATAATTTAAGGAAGTGATTAATCTAGACCAAAAATATTTTAGAAAACAATATTTGAAGAAGAAAATGCTTAAAAGGAAAATTATTGAAATTTCTATTTTTATTAATTTTATCTCGAAGAAATATTTGTGTGTGTGTGTCAGAATTTCTCTTTCCCTGGCCCAAACAGAAAGCAAACCTCCAAGCCCAACACACTCATCCTCAATCCAAACCCAACCCATTTATATTCATTCTTCCATATTCATGGTCTTGGCCCCTAAATATTAAAACAAAAACCAGATACTCATTTAAACTCCAGCCACGCAAAGATTCAGAAGCATTACCCAAATAAAACAACACACACACATATATATCCCTTCAGCATTTTGTCTCGGCTCAATTCTGTAAATTCATAATGACCCAACCCATAATACTCAAATTATCCAATCCACCTTCAGGCAATCACGTAAAAACAAGAGAGAGAGCATATCAACCTCACGCCAAAACATCAGCAAAACATCCTTTGTTCAGCGCCGAAAACACACAGAAACATCAAACACGCAAGGTCATCACCTTACCTCTCGAGCCCCGAGCTGAATGTCCGTTGGTCTTTGCCTATCGATCAACTTCCTCTCCCTCCAATATATATACTCCCATTCCATTATCCTCCACCCTCTTCTCGGTGAAACAGAAACAGAAAAGAGAAAACACCAACTGAAAACGAAGATAGAGAGAGAGACCGAGAGAGAGTTGCAGCGAGAGAGGGAGAGAGGGAGAGTTCATCTCTGTTTCATAACAGCAAAACAGGGGAGTTTCAGCGAGAATAAAGAGAGACCGAGAGAGAGACCATCCTTTGCCCTGTTCTTTACCGTCAAAAACAGAGGAAAACTCCAGCGCCTTGTAAGTCTTCCACCATCGGGTCGTTCTGTTTTTCTTTTGCTGTCATGGTTTCTTTTTGTCTTGGCTGTCATCGTTTTGTTTCCTGTAATCGTTTTCTTGTTTCTGTATCCACCATCGGGTCCCTTGGGTTTTCATTCTTTTGCTGCAACGTTGAAAACTTTCCTCATCTTGCTGCCATCGGGTTCCATGTATCCTACCCTTTTGCTGCATGCCGTATGTCTGTTAAAGAAAGAAAGAAGAACGTTAATATGAATATATAGATAAGTGTGTTGCTCTTTTTTTGAATGAAAAGAGGAAGGAAAACCTTGAACTACAAAATATATATATACATGGGTGTCGGTGTGTGGTTGTCGCTGGAAAGAAAGAAGAGTATAGTCATATATGTATATAGACATTAAGTGCTGGCAATGTTTTCGCTTTCTCTGATATATATACATATAAACGAGATCTGGGCATAATCTATCAAAGAAAAAGGTTAACTGATGCATGCTGATCCTATTATATAAATACATATACATAATATAGATATATGTTTTTATATTCCTATCGCCTAAATAGGGAGAGAAAGTCTGTTATATATATATATCAACCTTCCCTTTATTTACTCTAAATTACAGAGACCTCCTTTTAATTTGAAAACCTATATGAACCTCTCTTAAAATTAAAATATTTGTTGCATAAATCTCCTTTCTAATTTTGAGGTTCAATTTTCATCCATCCAACCCTTAGTTGATCGTTAAATTACAACATTGACTCATTATTTTGACCAAGATATCCCTCTTTCAAATAAATAATTCTTAATAATCATGTAATCTTTGGCAAAAAAAAAAAAAAACAAACAAACAAACATTAAATGGCATATCTTTATTCAAAGTTTTTTAAAAAATTAGTATATACTTTTTTTAAAAAAAAGTCATATTTTAAATTGATCATATTATAAATTTCAGTTAATTAATTTTATCATTATAAATTTTTATTGTTAATCTTTTTTCATTTTTTAAAAAATTATCAGGTAATTTTTAAATACGTTTTTTTAAGAATATTTCATCAAACATATATTCTTAAAAATAATTACTCAAATTTTGAACAAGTTATTTATATAAACCACATAAACAGATTACTAAAACTTATACTAAAATAAATTTAGTAAGAAAAATTAAATATATCATTAATTAATATGAAAAGATATATTAGGGATTTGGTATAACGAGGGGTAAATTAGTAAACAACATTTACTTTAATATGGTTTTAATTTAAAAATATACTTGAAGAATTTTTTAAAATGGTTTTTAACAATGTTAATAATTTGGACTAAAGTGTGTGTTTTCAAAATAAAGAGGAGATATGTATAATTAAGGCAAAACATAAGACCATGCTGCCAAATATAAAATGTATTAACTTGGGGTAATTATTACTAAAAATAATTATGTTTACGTAACATCCAAGGTAAGTTTATTATTTTGATGAACATTATATACCCTAGTTTCAAGAGAACTATAAATGAAAGCTAGAAATTTAAAATTTTTTTATTTTTTGAACAATAAAAAATTACACCTTTAGAGTTCTTAAAGATGGGAGCCACTCAAAATTTAAGTTCATGTCAAAGGTGAAAGTTAGTGTCGGATTTCCAAATTTAAGTTCATTCCATATAAAAGGATTTTTAGAAATTTTTTTAAGGAAAGTTAGTGTTTAGTGATTCATGAGTGTCAAAATATTGCTAATAAGGCGCTGCAATTTATAAAGTTAATAAAACAGTTGAATACGATGAATAGATTTTATAGTTTGTAGGGTTACTTGATCTATAACAATGATGCATATTCTTCATATATTTAAAAACTAAAAAATTTTAAGTATGTCAAAAATCTATTTTCTCAAAATGGGGTTAAAATATTATTAAAAGTATTGATGCTAAAATGGGTATTTTTTGCGGCCGATGGAATTAATCTCCTTAGTGTGTTCCTGCACCTTCTCAAACTTTAAAAATTGATAATAAAAAAATAAAATAAAGGATAGATCACACCGAAATCAAGAGAGATCATTTTAGTAACGGTTGAAGACTCAATTTACAAAACTATTTTATTGAAAAATCAAGAAACTCAACGTATTGTTTAAGGAAATATCATTTCTGCCTTAAGTCAAAACTACGCCGTTTTAGCTCTTTTTTTGTTTTTGTTTTTGTTTTTTTGCTTTCCCTTCTTTTCCTTTCATCTCTTCATCTTTTCATTTAAAAAAGAGCCAAAACGACGTAATTTTGACTTAAGGCATAAATGATATTTTCATTGCTTAAAATTAAAAAAGCAAGCTACAAATATTAAATTAAATGCATATAGGCAACTACATAAAAATAAGACATAAAAAAAAATATAGCAACGGTTACAATGAAAAAATTCTTGCTTAATAGTCAACCTTCATAAAAGGATATGAAATAAATATTGTTTCTTAAAAAAAACGCTATGCTGAAGCTTTTTATATGAATATTCATTTAAATATTTGGAAAAGCAATCACCGGAAATAACAAACAACAAAAATAATGAAAAATTATTATTAAAATTTAAGATATAAATTTAATATTTATGAAATATTATCTTTTTGTATGATTCACTTGGCAAATCACTCCCTATAAATTACTAGCCAGCTGGGAGATCATCTCTAAAACCATCCTTCTCCTACCACCCTAATTCTCCCTCATTACCTCTTCTCTAGTGATTTCTCTTTCCATGGCTACCTTTCGCGTGCTTTCCCTTGTTTTGACCCTCTACTCTATGCTTTTCAGCATCTTCATCGTCCCTGTAACCTCACAACCCCAACCGCAAGCTTGTGAATCATACCAGTTTCCCAATACTACAAAGTTTTTAGCCTGTAACGACCTGCCCGTTCTTGATTCTTCCCTTCACTGGACCTACCACTCCTCTTCGAACTCGATCGATGTCGCTTTCAGGAAGAACAAAGCCAACGATAAAAGTTGGATCGCTTGGGCTGTTAACCCAACATCCACAGGCATGGTGGGGTCTCAGGCGTTTGTCGCTTTTCAGAAATCTGACGGAACTCTGGCGGCTTACACCTCCCCTATAACCTCGTATGGTACGACGTTGGAGGAAGGGAGTCTAAGCTTTGAGGTTCTTGGGGTTTCTGCAAGTTTTGAGAATGGCACGATGATCCTATATGCAAGCTTTCAGCTTCCTGGGAATTCAAAGCTGGTGAATCATGTTTGGCAAGAAGGTCCTATTTCAGATGATGATAGTCTTCGCTCTCATGCCTTTTCCGGAGCCAACCTCAAATCTGCTGGTCACATAGATTTTCTTACGGGCAAAGTTTCTGATCATGAGGCCAATCTACAAAACTCCAAGATTTTAATAAGAAAAGTAAGTTTCCCTATTGCATTAATTTTTAATGAAGATAATTATGCTTGTAGAATTTGAAATACAGTAAATAGTTCTTAGGGGTCATTTGCCATCCTTCAGACATATAAAAAGGTTTAAATTGTAAACATGACGCAAAAATGTTTTCTCCCTCATATATATTACTTATAAAGATAATTTAGGGGATAGTAAATGAAATCACGCTACCAGGTGCATAGCTTACTAATTTATACCAATTTTGACCCCAAAAAAAAAAATTATCTTATTCATATAATTAACAAAACAATTAGATACTTTAAATGGTTATTCGGGTCCCTCGATGGATAGAGATGAGGCATGAAAAAGTTTAAATGGTAATTATGACAACAAAAGAATCTTTTTTCTCAACACGTGTTTTAACTATTATTAGAACATCTTCAAATCATTAGCTAAAATCATCAATGTTTTTAGAATATCTTAAATTCATTAAATTTTAATTAATAAATGTCGAATCGAATTTTGTATTCGGTATGCAGGTCCATGGAATATTGAATGGAATAGGGTGGGGGATTCTTATGCCTACCGGAGCAATGATGGGACGTTATCTAAAAACATTCGAAGCCGCTAGATCAACATGGTTTCATTTACACAGGGCATGTCAGACTCTCGCTTATATCATTGGCACTGTTGGCTTCGCTCTCGGCATCTTATTGTCAAACCCGTCTCTGTCTTCTCTTTCTCCTTCTGGTTTTGCTCATGCCTCCATTGGAATCGCTGTGTTTGTCTCTGCATCTGTCCAAGTCTTGGCTGCTATATTCCTCAGACCTGACAAACATCACAAGGCCAGAATCTTCTGGAACATCTTCCACTACGTCATGGGCTATGGAGTCATCGCCCTCTCTATCTTCAACATGTTCAGAGGCTTCTCCGTTTCAAACTCCTCCCACACATGGAAGAATGCTTATTTTGGCATCATTGTTTCATTGGGCTGTGTGGCTCTCATATTGGAAGTCACTACTTGGTTTGTGGTCTGCAAAAGAAGGACCAAGAAGACGATGCATTTGAAGGATACTTCTGCTGATGACAACATTTCACACCAAGAGATCGTTTGACCCGTATATTACTAGCTAGGACATAACCCTTAGATTATTATTGCGCATACAGCGTCGTGCAATTCATTTTTAAGATTATACTAGTAGGAAATACTATTATACTTGTAGCCTTTTATTTTCTCAAGTCATAGTTATCATCATATATTATACGTACTCTTTTTCTAAATATTGTTTGCCTTTGTCAACGCCGAAATTGATAATATTTCATTCAAATTAATACAAGAATTTCAAGATCATTTCAACATTGTTAACTTTACAACATAAATTTCAATCATAGAAAGAGTGATAGACCTCTCTCTGATACCTTGTCTGATAGGTTTAGTTTTAGAGTCAGGGCGGGTTTGAATCCCGCTATCATCAAAAGGTTTGAACACGAACCTTCTTGAAGAAGAATGACACGTGTCTAGGAGGGGTGTGGATCTAGTTTGCATTTGTGGACCACTAATTAGTCATAAAAGACTGGCAGACTGTTCTGATATTTGGTATCAAAGCAATCCTAAGTTCAAATCCCTAATCTATCAAAGATTTGAGCAGAACCCATATTTTCATCTCTCGCTCTAAGTACGTCATTCCATAATCTATATTTTCGTCTTTCTCACTCTTTGCATTATTGCCAACATCACCGGCGCCAATGATAATTCACACCATTGAAGTCTATCCATGTGTCTAAGGAATTTTAAATCCTCAATCTATCAAAGATTTGAACAGAACCCATACCCATATTTTCATCTCTCACCCTTAGTACATCATTCCATAATCCATCTTTTCGTCTTTAGTTTCTTACCCTCACCCTCAATTTTTAGTTGGGTTCCTTGAAATAAAATAAAATATATATTACTTAGCTAAAGTATTTTAAATAAGACCATACTGCCAAATATAAAATGTATTGAATTATAGTAATTATTACTAAAAATAATTAGATTTATGTAACATCCTAAAAATTTGAGAAGATATTTATCAGCCTTATTTGAGGTCAAAGGTAAGTTCATTATTTTGATGAACATTATATACCCAAGTTTCTAGAGAATTGAAAATAAAAGCTAGAAATTTAAACCTTTGAGTTTTTAAAGCTGGGAGCTGCTCAAAATTAAGATAAATAGCTAGATGTCAAAATTAATTAATTTTCTAGTCCTATATTTTAAGAAATAATTTGTGCAATGAAACTTATAAAAGCAATCTCAAGTTTCCTACAAATGATATACTTCAACATTCAGAGTAACTTGAGAACAACAAACCTTCAATGTAACAATGCATTGGCAGAATTGGTACCCTCATCCACTGATACAGCCAACTTCTTCGTAATTGCATTTTTAGATGGGTCTCCATAAAGAAAACTGGAATCTCTATTCACGTAATGAAGTACATTCAGAAGTTTGATCAAAACAACAAACAATTTCACATCCTTGTCTATATATTCTGTACATGGATAGCACATGGAGCAATATGTAATATTACTAAGAAATTGATTTGGGAGGAGAAGGTTTCCCTTGCTGTTGCTGTACAGACCATGGGGGCCGCTTGTTGTGTTCCTGCACATTAATCATAAGCAAAAATTAATGTTAAGTTGGTTATTTCAGAAATAAAATCTCTTGCACAGGAAGGGACTTTGGATTGAATCCCACTTTGAATATGAATGGGTAAGTTTATGGACAAGAAAAGCTTTAATTCTCATCGAGTAAAACTGTATTGGATCAAGATATAAAAGCTACTACTATAAGGTTAAAAAGTTTCTCACAGAAGTAAGACCAACAATCCTCTCCTGATGGGCTAACACTGAACTGAAAAGCATCGCAATGGATCAACCATCAAGGGCAATAAGCAATTCATGAAAGGTTTCATCTATTATCCATTACAGGAAAATCATACCCTGTTATTACTACCTCTAGTACTAAATATAACAGCTAATTGACTAATTTGGATGGATTAAGGAATTTAGCTATGTCAGCTATTTGTAACAAATATAGATTGGTTTATTGAAATACCATATTTCATTATGATTACCCTTGGATAGAAACTCCTCAATATATGTAACCAATAGGAGTACTTTGAGAAAAAAATTATAAATTTGGGAGACAAAGCAGATTAAGGTCTTATCAATACAAAGTCTAGTCCCCGGCTACCTCTTATATTAAAGACTAGATATAATATTTCTTTCTTGAAAATTGTTACGCTCAATTCCTACTTTGACCACTTGTCCTAGGATAACTTTTGCATACTTCTGGCTGGGGTGGGGGTGAGACTGCACTCTATCTATGAGAAAAACCTTCACAAACACCCTAATAATATACTATAAAGGGTTAAGGTGTAAAAATACACATAAGCTTTTTCCCAGTAGCAAAAATACACATTAGCTTTTTTTTGGAGCAAAAATACACAAGTGGTTACCATTTTGGAGTAAAAGTCACATTCCACCGTTAAGTCACATTCACTGTGATGAGAGAGAAAGATATGAAGTGAACAGTGACTTAAC
Source organism: Acacia confusa (assembly GCA_037074495.1). Taxonomy (NCBI): domain Eukaryota; kingdom Viridiplantae; phylum Streptophyta; class Magnoliopsida; order Fabales; family Fabaceae; genus Acacia; species Acacia confusa. The sequence continues at coordinate 34,454,348 of CM073502.1, read as the reverse complement.
GGTGGGATGTGACTTTTGTTCTAAAATGGTAACCACATGTGTATTTTTTCTCAAAAAAAAAAAGCTTATGTGTAGTTTTGCTCCTAGGGAAAAAACTTATGTGTATTTTTACACCTTAACCCTACTATAAAAGTTTCTTCCAGTTAAAAAAAATTACATACTGAGTGCCCGGCAACAAGGACAGAAGCCTGGCAAAATGTATCTAAATGGAAAGATTGCATTTAAAGCTATAAACAGCTAACAAACCTCAATTTTTGTCACAATCTGGCAGGAACTACACTTAACTTGTGAAGCGCCATATGGATACATGAGCAGAACTGCACAGCCCCCACACTTGACTTGCCCAACCTGATCAGCTGTAATAAAGGATTGTCTTACCAATATCAACAGCTTGCCACAAAAGCAAAATGCTAAAATCTAGAATAGAGTTTCACAAAATACAACTTGAATGTAAGGAAGAAAACATGTATGATGCAGAATTTGCTTATTCATATGTAATAAGTAATGTCGGACATGCATCAATTGTATAAATGCTTATGGCATGATTGATGTAGCCAAGGCCCAAAATGCATAAAAATGAAATCAAAATGCAAAGGTGAGACTTGCAACTAGGATAGACAGAAGAAAGGAAAGAGAACCAACCTTCTAACACAAGGTTTACTGTCTGACAGCAAGAACACTTGACATGTTTGGCACCTCGTTGATATGATAGAAGTCGACGACAAGAACCACAAACCATTTGAGCCATTTCTGTTGGAGAGGAATAGCTAGCTCATGGAAATTGGGGGGAAAAATTATTAAGTTCCATTATTGCCTAATTCCATAAATGCAGTCATATCAGTCATATTATGTGACATTACAAATTACAGACAGAACAGATGAGCCAGGGCGACTTAATGGGCAGAAACCCAAAATTCTGGAACCTAGCTTCACAAGATGGCTGCTTTTGTGATTCTCAGAAGGCCAAGTAAAGTCACAATTTTCCCCGCTTACTCCTCAAAATCTGACAATAGTTAAATTCAATACCCCACCCAATTCCCTGATTTAAAACAATTTAGCTTCAATAGTGAGAAAAGGAGGCGAATGTTCAATATCAGCGCTTCTGAAATGAAAGTCTCATGATATGTTGTTAAATTCAGGATTTGGAAGACAAACTCGGAGCTTGGAATAGCAGTGTAACAGACAGTTCATAATGCAAAATTCAAGCAACTGGTTGCTGGATCAGTGAACAACAGTAAACAAAGTAAATGTGGCGGTGTGATTAAAGAAAATGGCGGCTAATGGGTGATAGGGTGCTGTAATAAGCCGGAGAACCAAACACACACTAAAACTGACATGAAAGGAATTCTTAGAGGTCTAGATTTCTGCTGGCATAAAGTCTTGAACGGGATCGAAGTAGTTACAAGCAATGCCCTAGTTTAAAAATATCCTCACTAGAAAATCCATTTATGAGCTTCCGTACAGGGAAACCATAGAGGAACAAGGAATTTTTTGAATGGGTATTGGAATATGTTACTTTACTTCATGTACAGGGATAATATTGGTGAGGGCTTACAAACATGAAGTATGGCATAGATAGCATTTTTTTGTACCTTTGATCCAATGTCACCTCAATTGTGTAGGGCAAAAGTTGACGAAAGGCTGTAGGTCCTCTTTTTATTTGTTTTAGTAATTAGTTCTTGATTGGTTTATGAAAGTTTTCTGTTCTGAGACGACGAGAAGCAAGACGCTAGCCGCAAGGTTTGCACTATTGCTTAAATCCCATTACTTCCAGATTCTCATTCACATGCGCAGACCCACGTATTGAATAATAGCATCATTCAATTATCATCACGCCGCAAAAGAAAAAAATCAAAGAGCTAAAGCAAGACGGAGACACCGAATTCACGCAGAGACGCAGAGGGGATATTGCTGGGCTATTATTCTTCATTCATTAATTAATCACCCATCCTCATCTTCTCTGCCACGTGCCCATATACCTTGGAAGAATTGATTCCAATTCAATTCTTGTCCTTTTCTCCTGTGACAAATGTTTAGGGCGGTGGTGACCTGCAAGGAGATTGAAGAACAGAGTATTATGGAAGCTTAAGCTATTGGGAGGCAACTTGGGAGGAGTATGGAGGAAGCTAAGGCCTAGGGCTTACATATGAAGACCACAAGGGAGTGTCTTTCTTTTTATCTTTTTAATTCAAACTTGAGATTATTTAGTTTTAAAGGATTTCGAGTTGTATTAATTGAGAATAATCTAGTTTTAGATTGTAGACTTATTTCTTTTGGATTAAACTGATAATTTGAAGTTTTATGCATATTGCTGGACTCTTGTTTGCAACCTTTGAATTGTCAATTAGATTAATAATTGAGTTTTCGTTATTAATTTAGTTGTTAATTTGGTTTATCATCTTAATTGTTTAATTGGGTCGATAAATTATCTAGTTGTTCAATTGGATAATTGTAAACAAGATTTCTAAATTATTTTAGAATTAAAGGTGATTAGTTTTTAATGAGTTTAACTAGTCACCGCTTATTTCATTATGAGTTTTCTAATGGAATATGCATTATTGAGCTTGAGGGTTTCCCAAGTTTAAATTAGGTAATTGAACTCATTAATTTCAATCTCTCATTAACCTCCCTTGGGTCTAGTTAATTAATTTAGGCTAAGAAAGTTAACTCTATGCAATTCCTAAGTTGTCCCCTTCATCATCATAACTAAATCAAACTTTTATTATTTGATTTGCTTTTAATTAATATTCTTCTTAGGATTTTAATTCTTTTATCATAAGAAAACCCCCCAAAAATTGCATTCAACTCATATAGATTAGTCTCATTTTCATATAGGTTTTAGAGTCAATTGCATTAGTACATTTAGTTAGTTAATTGCATATAGGTAGTAGTTTTGCATTCTAGTTTAGGTCCATTTACATTCCATTGCATCTTTTCATCACCTAAATTAGTCCTAAAGATAACCCACAGTTTGCTCCTTAGGAGAATGACCTAGGTTGACCCTAAACTACATAATTAATTAGGCCTTAGTTTAATTAATCGCTTTAACGACAAAAGCGGCTTGATCAATTGCCTTTGATGGAACACGATTTAGTGTGAACGCAGCTGTTTCTAAAGCATGGCCCTAAAAGGACGGTGGAAGATCTGTTTGACTCATCATAGATCGAACCATATATAATAGAGTTCGATTCCTCCGCTCAGAAACACCATTCCATTGTGGCATTCCTGGAGGAGTTAGTTGTGAGATGATCCCACAACTCCTAAGATGGTCAATAAACTCTTGGCTCAAATATTCCCCACCTCGATCAGATCGAATTGCTTTAATTGTTTTGCCAAGTTGGTTTTGTACTTCATTTTGGAATATTTTGAACATTTCAAAAGATTCATTCTTATGTTTCATTAGATAGATATACCCATACCTACTAAAATCATCTATGAATGTAATGAAGTACATATAACCTCCTCTAGCAGATGTATTCATTGGTCCACACACATCAGTATGTATAAGGCCAAATAAATCAGTGACCCTCTCACTATGCCCAGTAAAAGGTGCCTTTGTCATCTTTCCCAATAAACAAGACTCACATGTATCAAATGATTCAAAATCAAATGAGTTAAGAAATCCATCTTGATGGAGTTTTGAAATGTGTTTCTCATTTATATGGCCTAGACGACAATGCCATAGGTAGGTCGAATTCAAATCATTTGACTTGATCTTTTTGGTAGACATGTTATAGATATGTCCATTATTAGGATGTTCTAAATTTAGTGAATAATGACCAAAATGCATATCACCATCAGCATAAAAAATGTCATTATGATAAATAGAACATTTACCATTCCTAGTAATGGAAGTAAAACCTTCCTTATCCAAATAAAAAAGAGAAACAATGTTGCTACTTAAAGCAGGAACATAAAAGCAATTGTTCAAAGTTAACAAAAGCCCATTGAGTAGAACTAATTCATAAGTGTCTACGGCTAAAGCAGCAACTCTTGCTCGGTTTCCAACTCGTAGGTCCACTTCGCCCTTCTTCAATTTTCTACTGTCCTTAATACCTTGCACATTTGTGCAAATGTGAAAACCACATGCAGTATCTAATACCCATGTAGAGGAAGTAGAAAAATGAATATCTATAACATAAATACTTGAAGAAATGGTCTCGTCATCCTTCTTGTTCTTTTTCAGATCTTCAAGGTAGAGTTTGCAGTTCATCTTCCAATGACCAGGTTCATTGCAGAAGAAGCAAAATCTGTCCTTCGAAGGCTTTGCCTTCTTGGCTGTAGGCTTAGTTTCAGGCCTATTTGACTCTTTGGTCTTACCAATTGAGCCATTACCCTTTCTTTTACCCTTGCCTTTCTTTTTCATACCCTTTCTTTCATGCTTGAGAACAATTCTCAAGTTTCTAAACCAGTCAAGAAAGTTGGTCTCATTTAGTTTGTCCTTCTCAAGGACTGATCGCAGTGATAATGTAGCGGTATTACTAGTCGCCATAATTCTACAATTAAAAAAAAATATGCAAAGTTAATAATCTCTCACTGAATTAACAACCCTCAATATAATTAGTGGGCTAAGATCCATATTTGGCTCAAATTTAAATCCGCTTTGGCAGGACGCTTAAAATCAAGTTATTTAGGTAGGTAACCTCTTTACCAATTACATCACATGTAACTCTTAGATCTTTATAGGATTCGATCATCATATGACTTGGCATGTTTAATCCCTTCTAATGCCTTGAGATCCAAAATTGTTTTGATAATCTCAATTAAGTCAAGACAATAATGAATGTTGAGTATCACCATTACCCACTCCTGTCTCACCAAGATAACTCAAGTGCATCCACTTTGGTGGAACATACAAATAAGCGATCTAGGCTTTGACAAGTATTCATTAATTGATGTATGACTTAAGATTTCATTTGGAGGGTTTAATCTAATTAATTATATTTATGTGAATGTAATGATAGTTGTATCTCATACAAACAACACATAATAAGGAAAATAAATATGTCATGATCTAATTAAAAGCATAATTAAAACGTGACACAACATGGCTCACCTAACCTAAAATCCTCTCAAGCCAATGAGGAGACTTCTCTAAATAAGAAAAGAAAATTACATCCGGTGAAACCTCGTTTAAACATACGATGGGAGTGAGATGAGAAGAGCATGTGCATAGAGAATATTTAGAGAAAGGCATGGCTCGCAGGCCATATTTAAAAATTACAACCTCTTGTAAATTCTATAGCCATGTTGTTCACCATACCCAAACAATTTGAAAGTAAATCATAACAAGTAATAATTTATACAATATAAAAGAGAATGTCATGATTTCTCCATCATTTAATAATTATAATAATTATAACATGATGTCAATTCCCAATTCTCATCAATTAATAATTATGATAATTATAATGTGATGCCAATTCCCAACAATTAACTAATTAGGTAATAATGTTATTCAAATAACATTATTGTAAATTATCATAATAAGGTCCATCAACACATTTTAATCAAACACGGATTGATTGAATTATATATATATATATAATTCAAACACGTTGTGACATGTGTGATTACATATATCTCTATATATATAATCAAATTAAACACGTTGTGACATAAACAAATTATATATTCAAACACACACTGCACGCATTACACATATTGACATATATATAATCAAATTACCGTTTTTTTTTAAAAAAAAAATTATATATATTGTTAATCACATTAACAATAAAATATATATCTTTCCGATCCGATCGTAACTCTAACGCAAACTTTCCATTTAAATGCATACAAAATACAATTGAACATATATGCACAATATATCTCATATATAATTGCATTAAGAACATAAACCCAATTTAAACGCACAATTGATCTGGCTCTAATGCTACTGTTGGGATTCGTACACGCAGCGGAATTAAATTTATCCAATAAATTACGAATCCCAAGAAGAGAATCTATCAACAGCGTTTAAATCGGGTTAGTAATTAGAAACCGTACCTATGCGAACTCGTGTGGGTGCTTTGCAATCTTGTGGGCTAACACCTTCTTGATCAATCAATCTCTAGGAGCCGACTCTACGAATCCACTCCCTCTACCGGTATCCACACCGAACAGCACTCCAACACGAACGGCAGCATGCTAGCGCCTTCAAGTTTTTGTCTCACGTCTCTCTTCTATGGATCTTTTGTGGCTCTTGAATTCTCTTGTGTGTGTAATCGAATTACTTACAACCTAAAGATATTTATAACCCTAATGGGCCGTATTAAATATTCAAAATCAATCTTAATAATTTTGAAATTGAATTGGAAATTAAATCAGTCTAATTGATTCAATCCAATCAATTTATTTAATGCAAATTAGAAGCCAGCTGATTTGATTTATCTTCATAAATCAAATATGAAATATAATATCTATTAAATCATTGATTTATCTTCATAAATTAAATTAGGAAGTTATTTAATGATTAACCCCTAGGACATAATTTCCAATATGAACAACAGTAAACAAAGTAAATGTGGCGGTGTGATTAAAGAAAATGGCGGCTAATGGGTGATAGGGTGCTGTAATAAGCCGGAGAACCAAACACACACTAAAACTGACATGAAAGGAATTCTTAGAGGTCTAGATTTCTGCTGGCATAAAGTCTTGAACGGGATCGAAGTAGTTACAAGCAATGCCCTAGTTTAAAAATATCCTCACTAGAAAATCCATTTATGAGCTTCCGTACAGGGAAACCATAGAGGAACAAGGAATTTTTTGAATGGGTATTGGAATATGTTACTTTACTTCATGTACAGGGATAACATTGGTGAGGGCTTACAAACATGAAGTATGGCATAGATAGCATTTTTTTGTACCTTTGATCCAATGTCACCTCAATTGTGTAGGGCAAAAGTTGATGAAAGGCTGTAGGTCCTCTTTTTATTTGTTTTAGTAATTAGTTCTTGATTGATTTATGAAAGTTTTCTGTTCTGATTCCCAAAGAAAAAACACTCTTGTTTCTGGAAAAATGAAATCAGAAAATCACTCGAAAAAATCGATGAAGAGAAAGACATACCAAGGATGAGACGAGAGATGGCTATGACGACCTGGGAACAGACAACCAGACGGCCGACGCGTCACTTGGAACAGTGAACACCAAAAAGCCAGAGAAGATTGTCTGGCGCCGGAAAGTCGACCGCCACAATAGGCTGTTATAAAAATTTAGTTTGTTTGGTAAACAATAAAGATTGGACTGTATATACTTTATCCAAGTAAAAAATAAGAAAATACCACTTGAACTTGAAATCTTTAATCTTATTGTTTACAAGGTATATGTATTAACTATAAAAATATAGCAATTGACACAATAAAAAAATCAATTATTTGAGATTTTGAATTTGATGGGATATTTTTTTTAAAAAAAAAATTCCCTTATTATTATTACCACTACTACTATGTTTTCCTATGATAATTTTTATATTTTAAAAAAAAATGATCCTACAAGCCTTTTGATCCTCCCCTTTTTATAAGAAACTCTCAGCTATTGCTTTTGTGGGTTTCCACAGTCATGCTAAATTGGTATGCTTTTGCTGTCGTCTAGATTTTACGTATAAATTACCAACTGCTTGAAGATATGAATTGGTTAAGATTCACGACCTCCTACTCATAAAAGAATTTTTGTGCCGCTAGATTACATGATCATTGGCAGTCCTTCTGTCCATAAATTTGCATTTTAGTCATCTTTTTATTATTTGTTTCTCAAATATAGTAGCTTTTTACACTTGATCTTCGTAATGTCTTCAATTCTCTTTCCCCAAAATTAATTATGTTACGTTGGTTTAATCATGCTTATTAATTTCCAGTATATTCCTTCATTTTGTTCCAGAAATGTTCACTGTTAATTAAATAATATCTTATGCAGTAGTTAGACGAAGCATTTTAGGAATTCTGTAATTTTTTTTATTATCAAAAAAATATAATCATAATTCAATCATGATGATAGAAAGGGCTAATAGAATGTAATTTATGTAGGAGGAAAAATAACAAATGTAAAGAGATCAAGCTCTCTTGGACGATAATTTTTATCGTTCTCTCTCCATTTACGAGTACTTAGTTTCAATTTGATTGAAAATCCTCAGATCTCCTGATTTTTCAGTTAACAAGAAAAAGTATGGCGTCAACAGTTACTAATAATCACGTTAAGTTCCTGACGAGACATATCACCATGTGCTAACACTGAACAATATATTACACACACATGAAAAATTCAAACTTTTCCAGGCTCTTACAAGTTTATGATTTCATGGACTAGAAATGTGAATTTTGAGAAGGGACTCCCATTTTCTAGTTCACTTAGCATTGTCGGCAGTATTTATGTTCCTTAGCTATCTCATATTTACTATATATATATAGCGGGAAGATAAAGATTGGATTGTATATACTTTATCCAAAAACAAAGACAGTACGCAATATATGAGAAGCTTAATTATTATAGGAAGTTAAAGCATATCCTTAAACACTGCCATGGAATCGCATCATATGAAGTTGACATAATTAAAAGATCAAACACAAAAGAAATAAAAACGATCAAAGATAAATTGAAGGCATCAAATTAACAAGGCAAGAGTAATTAATTTGCTGGGCAAAAGGTTTCAAGAGAGACTCTGAATAATTTCAGTAGCAGCTTGCTTGAATGTTTCCTCTGCTGATAATGAAGTTGGAGGCTGATTCAAATCTTTGCTCATCTGCAAGATTCATCCAAATAATCCTAAATTAAAAATAGTTTAAATGCCCTATATGTATGTACATATTACATATATATACTTATATATGGTGCATTTAATGAACATGAAGATAATAAACTTGGACGTGTATATTACTCCATAAGTAAAATGCATAAATACTTACTTGAGCCTGAAACATAAAAAACCTGCAATAATTGTTGTCACATGAGATGTAGGCAGACAAAACATCAATCTTGTACTTTTCGAGAACAGAGCAGATGTTGGTGAAGAGGCAGCGATTGTTCTTGTCGGAGCAAACACTGAATTGAGCTTGTTGGCCACAAATGTTGACTGCCACATTCGGAGAAGTCCAAGTTTGGAACTTCACTTCTGGGTTTTGATTATCATGTGGAGGACGTGAAGTGGATGAGGAGGAAGCTACATGTTCGGCTATGAAGGCCTCTCTTGAAGTAGCAGTGGGATTCCCAACAACATTAGAGTGAAGTCGTTGAAGCTTCTTCTTTTCAAGGTCTTTCAAAGTTTCCTCCAATATTCTTATGTAGTTCATTGTTTCATCCACTACTGTCACTTTGTCAGCCTAAAGGACGCAAGATACAAAGATCGTAGCAATTTAGTTTGAATCACAAGTGATGAGAATTATCGCTAGGCTACAAGGTCATCAACAAAAGATCATAGTATTCGGTCATCTGAGAATGATAAAGTGTTAGAAGAATGAATTAAAAATGGTGAATTAGTAGGATTAATAACCTACTTAATTGGGCTGTATAAATAAGGGCATTTTGATGTACGTGGCTTACTGGATAAGATAGTGCAATGCTCACCATGTTAAGAGAGAGGATAACTTGAGTCTCTCTCAAGTATTTGCCAAGTGGGTTACAAAACAATTGTTGTATGAGTATTGAACTATTGATGCCAGGAATAATGAATAATATGATTCTTCTTGCTATTTTTCTCCCATCTCTTTGCTTAACATTAAAGGATCCTTAAACTTAATAGGTAAGTAGGTAGGAATTAAGATTTGAAGCAGTTAATAATGTAGGTACCTGGAGGGGAACATGAGGGAGCATAGCATGAAGTTCAGCAAACAAAGATTTGATTTTCTTACGCCTCTCCTTCTCAGCAGTATCCATCATTTCATCAGTACTATTAGTAACAACACCCTTTTCCTTCCCTCCTGTATTTGAAGTGTCATTATTATGGTTTTGAGGTGGAGGGTTCATGGCTAGCTTCTCCATTATGTGCTTCTTCCTGTCTTGTTCTCTATCTGCAGACATGGTTGGCTTCAGAGAGAGAGAGAGACAAGTGTGGGAGAGGTTGAAGCTCAAAGAAGCCTATTTATAAAAGCAAATAAGCATGAAACGATAGGCCTAGAGCGCAAAGATTCTTCTGCTCAAATCCAAGGGTCCTACTTGACACAGTGGGCTACAGCTGTATGTAACAGTCCTCTTGGTTTGTTTCACCCTTCACATGCTTTTTCCATCTTCAAAACAGCTTTCATATCAGCCATCTTCAAAACAGCTTTCATATCAGTTAAATTACTAGCTAGTGTTATATATATCAGTATAAAAAGAGAAAGGGACTGTCATATATGATGAACTTCGTGGCTACGGTTGTAACAGTCCCACATGTAAACGAACAAAATGATTATTATAATAACTTCCCCATTCCTTCACATGATTTTTCCATCTTACTAATTTACTAGCCGCTAATACACACACACTCACACATATTCACCTGTAATAGACAATGAAAGGGACTGTCATGAAGTTGGTGGCTATCTTAAACTGTGGGTAAAAGTAAAAACACAAGTTATTTGTTTTTATTGATATTATCATTCAGTCTTCGATTCGGGTTTTTGACTTCTTCTTCTAATATAAGTGTCTCCTCCGACCTAGGATTCAAACTTGAGACTTTAGAAGGATCTAGCGGGGCCTTTGACAGCTATTTTCAAAGTTGGTGAATGATTCTTCACATGAGAAGGAAGGCCTATGTATGAATGTGCATTGTGTGACTTCCTTCTGCAATATAATTGTCTGGCCTGGCTCACATGGAAAGCAATATATGTATGTCAATATAATCAGTTAACTCTTTTTGCATGGCAGTTTCAGAGGAAAAGTTATACACATCCCAACAAGAGTAATTATAGTTTGTTACGATAGCCTAGAAAACGAGGTTGGTGCATTCATCGCTACATGAGATCTGTACTTTTCAATTTTGATTTAAATGGTCCGAATTTAAATATTTTGATTGATCATTTTTACATAATAAATTTGGTTTTTCGATCACCAAGTGATAGTTTAATTAAAGATTATTTTTATTTTGTGTTATTTATATATCTAATGAAATAAAAATTTTAAAAATGTAAAAAAAAAAAAAATTAATTCTAGACCATCCAATTTTAATATGGGCGATCCAAATTTGGTATTTAAGTGATGAGCACATAATTCATTTCAATTAATTAAAGAATATCATGTAGGCTTGCAATTTTTTTTTAATTGGATTTTTGGATAGCCTTCAAGGGTGCTCATCTTGAAAGTAAAATTTGTTATTACCAATCCAAATTGATTTCTTAGATTTACGAATATATGAAATTAATTTCATATCTATTAACACGATTACATTTATAAATTTCGGGTGTTCTATATATGTATGATTGTCCTCATTTTATGAACCTACTCTTCTCGCATGTGGATTAACATGAATGATTAGAAACATATGGCTCTGATCATCATCAATATTATTTGGTAACACAAAAGAAGATAGATCGATAACCAGTTGTTGTGGTAAAATAGCGGCAAAATATTTGGATACTTAGAAATTGAAATTTATTAAATTTAGATGGAACAACTACTGGAGATTACATTAGGAAGAGGGGGGGGGGGGGGGAAGCAAGCACAAAAGCAGACAGCAACATCAAAGATTTAAAAACAAAAACAAAAACAAAACAAATCATAACACTTCTTGAGCCATGAAAAGCACTGCAAAGCGTGAATATTTCTTGAAGAAACATCACATAGGAGAGAGAAGATAAATGTCTCTTGCAGCTTTCTTGAATGTCTCCTCCAATGAACATGCCTCTGAACTTCCTTCCGAATTCTCCCTATTTTTTGCCTGCAAAATTCACCAATACGTACAATGATGCAAATAAACCTTAAACACCTCAACAAAAAATAAAAAAAAATAAAACAGTTGTGCTTAAAGATTGATCGGCACATGCACACGCAAACACTTACACGTGCATGAATCTTATACGTGCTTCTGTAATTATTAGTTGAGATGCTGGCAACTAAAATCTGAATATTATACTTGTGAAGAACACAACAGATTTCACCGTAGAGGTCTTCCTTCTTAGGAAAGCACATACTAAACTGAGCTTTTTCGCCACAAATGTACACTGCCACATTTGGAAAAACCCAAGTTTGAAACCCTATTGGGTTTTGTGCTACTGGTGAAGTAGCCATGACTGCAGATCGGAGGAGTCTTTCTCTCTCCATTTTCTCCAGATTTTCAAGAATGAGTTTTAGGGTTTTAATGTACTTGATAGTTTCTTCAACAATGGTTGCCTTGTCTGCCTGCAGAAACAAACAAGAAGAAGAAAGATCTCTGAATTAATTAATTTTGCGTACCACATAGAGTTGGTCTAATGGTCCGTCTGGGTCTGAAGTTCATATCCCAAAGCAATCACTAATGTTGGGAAGGATAGTCACGATACAGATACCAGATGATACTATAAATTTTTTTTTTTAAAAAAAAGAATTAAATTTGTGTTTCAGTTATGTTCTCTTGAAACAATATATACCTGAATCTGATTCAAAGAAGGGACCAGATCTTGAAGTTCTCTGAGAGAGAGTCTCATCTTCTTCCTTCGATTTGTCTCTAATGAGGTATGAGATTTACGACGACGATTGACTGAGCTGATTTCTCTCAAGGAATTCTCCACAGTGACATCTGATGAATTTGAGAGCTCATCAGAAGAAGACATTGTGGTTTGCTTATGAGAAGGAGTTGTGAATAGGGAGAGATACTTATAACGTTGGAAGGCCAGGATGGATAGCGAAGGGACTAGTGACAGAAATGTGAGGTTGGCTCAATATCCAAATTTTAATCTCAAGGAACACGCTTGTATGAATATGTATGATATGAGCTGGATATTATTTATTCTCCAATTACAAAATAACAGTCCAAGACCTATTTATTTAATTTAAGTAGATTAGAGAAGCTAAATAATTTATTTAACTATAACATATATGATATGATTCTTTAAAATACTCTTATGTAAGTTGTAACATACTAACATTAGATTATTTATTAGTTTATCTGTAAATCAAATTAATTCAGGAAAAAAAATTTAAATATGAGAGATAAAACGAGAAAAAAAGTATTCAGTCCTCTCAATGTAAAAGCTATATAAATAATTTATAGATATTAAAAAATGACTTGTTTGAATTAACATTTACAAAAGTTACTTTTATCTCAATTAAATTTTGTAAGTTGGAGTTAGCGTAAAAGTTAATTGAAGTAAACAAAGTGATTTATATTTAGAAAGGCTTTTATAAAAAAGTTAGTTTGGCATAAGCTATATTTATATAATACATTGAAAAGTTACTTCCAGAAAGTTAAAATGTTAATAAAAAAAAAGCTATAAAATGTGTTTTTTTTTTTTTTACGTGGCTTTTTGAATGGAGAAAAAAAGATTATTTTGTCCAGCCACTATCCCAGGCATTTTTTTTTCCATCCAACTTTTTTGTCTTTCCTAATATTATCCTAGCCCTGCATAAAATTATGAAGTAGTTATTTATAAGAAACGTGGGTTAATTTCCTAAAATATTCCTTTAATTTAATCATTTTCGTTGAAAACTATTACTGATGAAAACCTTTTATTGTAATTGATAGGGATAATATGAAGAATAAATTATAAATTCGAGAGTTAAAATTTATCGATTTTACGCTTATAATCAAAACAAACTGCTCTGTTAGCTTCTTTCATGATCCGTGTCTTGCCTGTTAAAATGATACTCCTCCAGTTATGAAAGAAGCTTACGGAGAAAAAAATTGTAACGAGGTCAAACTTTTCTATGTTCAATATATATAAGTTAATGATTTCAAGGATTGAAAAATCGAGAATTTTTTTCTGAGCAAAAAAATCGTGAATTTTGCGTGGGAACTTCCATTTTTAAATTCATTTAGCATAGTACGTAGAAGGTATTTAATTTATTATATATGTTCGTTAGTTTTCTGATATTTAATTGAACGAAACCCAAAGACAGTACGCAATACACACACACACATGAGAAGCGAATAGGAAGGCATATTCTTATACACTGCCATATGGAATCACATCTTAATTAAGCTTACATGTTAAAAGATCAAACACGAAGGAAATCAAAACGATGGAAGACATTAAAAGGCTTCAAATGAACAAGGCAAGAGGGTTTGTTGGGTAGATTTCAAGCTAAGAGACACACTGAATAATTTCTACAGCAGCTTGCTTGAATATTTCCTCTGCTGATAATGCCACTGCAGGCTGATTCAAATCTTTGTTCACCCGCAAGATTCATCCAAATAATCCTAAATTAGAAATCGTTTGAATGCCCTGCATATATGTATGTACATATACTTGCGGTGCATTCAATGAACATGAAGATAATAAACTTGGACATGTATGTAACTCCATAAGTATAATGCATAAATACTTACTTGAGCCTGAAACATATAGAACCTGCGATTATGGTTGTCACATGAGATGTAGGCAGACAAAACATAAATCTCGTACTTTTCGAGAACAGAGCATACGTTGGTCAAGAGGTAGCCGTTGTTCTTGTCGGAGCAAACACTGAATTGAGCTTGTTGGCCAGAAATGTTGACTGCCACATTCGGAGAAGTCCAAGTTTGGAACTTTACTTCTGGGTTTTGATTATTATGTGGAGGACTTGAAGTGGATGAGGAGGAGGAAGCTACTTGTACAGCTATGAAGGCCTCTCTTGAAGTAGCAGTGGGATTCCCAACAACATTAGAGTGAAGTCGTTGAAGCTTCTTCTGTTCAAGGTTTTTCAGAGTTTGCTCCAATATTCTTATGTAGTTCATTGTTTCATCCACTACAGTTACTTTGTCCGCCTGCAAAACACAAGATAAATTGCAAGTGAGACTGAACCACGACAACTAGGCTACAGGGCCATCAGCAAAAGATCATAGTATTGGACCATCTGAATGATAAAGAGGTCCTTAAACGTAGTAATCAAAAGTTGAAGCATTTAATAATGTACCTGAGGGGAAACATGAGGGAGCATAGCATGAAGGTGAGCAAACAAGGATTTGATTTTCTGACGCCTCTCCTTCTCAGCATTATTCATTTCATCAGTACTATTAGTAACACCACCCTTCTCCTTCCCTCTTGTGTTTGAAGTGTTATTGTTATGCTTTTGAGGTGGAGGGTTCATGGCTAGCTTCTCCATGTTTTTCTCTGAATAATTGGACAGGTTTTTCCTCTCTTTCTCTCTATCTGCAGACATGGCTGTAGATAGATCTGTGAGACGATGTTGATACTGAAAGAACCCTATTTATAAAGCAAACAAAGGTTAATATGTCATTGATAGTCCTTGTAGTTTTAAATTGTTGATTTTAATCTCTATAGTTCCATAAAAATTTGGTTTAAATTTAACAAATAATAGTTTCTATACTTTTAATGAATTTTGATTTTAGTCCATTTACTTAAACCATAGGATAAAAATCAATGAATTGAAACTACATGGACCAAATACCAAAATTTGATCAAACTGTAAGAACTAATAATAATATTAACCCAGCAAATACACGTGAAATGATAGCCCTGGAGCGCAAAGATTCTTCTCTCATCCAAGGGTCCCACTAGAGGGAGGGCTATAGTTGTATTGTATGTAACAGACCTCTTGGTTTAATTTGTTTAATCCTTCACATGGTTTTTCATCTTCCAAAAGCATCAATTAATTACATGTATATCAGTAATATACAAAGAAAGTGGCTGTCATGAACTTGGTGGCTATTGGAAGGTACTCGTATTTGTTACACCTAACTAGGCGTTAACGTGGAACCTTGTTGAGAGTTTGCAACAAACTAAAATTGAGAGAGTGATCACAGGAGAAGCAAGGGTTATGTATGAGTATGAATAGTGTGGCCTCCTTCTGCAATATAACTGTGAACTGTCTGGCCTAGGCAACAGAACCTCACATGGAAAGCAATTTATATATGTGTGTGTGTGTGTCAGTTTAATCTCTTTTGAAACATATATAACTGTTAGATGAAGCCTTTGATGAAAATGGTGCTCAGAAACGCCTATTAGCCACACTGTCAGAGCATGATTATCCCAAGCACCTCAAAGACGTCCACACAGCAACTTTTGGTGGATACCCACCAACAGATTACCAAGCCAAATGCAAAGTAGGATAACGATAGGGTTTTTGAAGAAAGAAAAAATTATTCCCTTCATTTGAATAAAATTTTAAAGCCATACATACGCACACATCCAAAGTTAAGCAAGATTCTACTGCTTCAGTTGCCATTATTCCCTTCAAACTTCTTATGGTGTTTTTGTATTCTTTTTAATAAGGTATTTAGTCGTTTTAAGTAGTATTAAATATTATTTTTATATATATCCATATTTAATAAAGGTTGTGAGAAAGGATAGAATTTAAAAATATGACGTTGGAGTTGAGTGTAGTTAATAAGTGACCAAAATATTAAAAATTACTTAAATTTTATGACAAATTTTATGTTTTTAACTATTTTATTAGTATGAGTGAATTAGTTAAAAGAGATTTATATTTGAAATCATGTTGGTAAATTCACTACAAAAAAAAAAATCGTATTACCCACAAAAAAAATTCCATCGGAAATTACCTCCTCGGGACAACTGCACGTTACATCATCATAGCAGCACAACCAAATGGAGGCGGAAACTTGCAAGCGTAGGGCTGAAAAGCCCCTATTTCGTAAGGCACGCTAGCACGCTTACTACGTTTGTTTTTCAACAAGCAGCAAGTTGCGTAGAAAACGTCTTACTAATAGGGGCGCTCCTGCAGGTCTAATCTTACTAATCTAAGTTGGGCGGTGGCGGTAGCTCATCCTACTACTGAGAGAACTTCCTACTACAAACCAACTTCCTAATAACATAATTACTCTACGGAATTTCATGGGTAGCCACATCTTTTTTTGCAACGGGAACTTTTTGTGAGTAATTTTAATTACCTGCATAAATTACCCATAGAATTCTATGGATAATTTCCGACAGAAATTTTTCATGTGTAATACAGTGTTTTTTTGTAGGGACTATTATAAACAATGTAAAAATAAAATCATAATTCTGAATCACCTTAATTTAATATCGTGGTCCACATTTATTTGGTGATCATCAATTTATAAGCAATTACCCAAGGAGTTCCATTTATGCTTGTTAAATTTTTAATTGGATTTTTGGATCATAGCCTTTAGGGGGGCTCATCATGAAAGTAAATTTTGTTCTTGCATATCTATCTATTATAATAACATTTCTGAACTGTTTTCTTAGATTTACGACGATGATATTTATGACATAACATCTATTAAAATTACATTTCTAAATGTTGGATGTTCTTATCGTGCTCAATATATACATGAACATACTTTTCTTGCATGTGGATCGACATGAATGACTAGCAAACATGTGAATCTGATCAATGCCACACAACCATAAGTGGAAAGTGTTTTAAGTTTTTGCTTGATTTTGTTTGGCCATGGGATAAATGCCGGAGAAGACAAATTTTTGTGGTAAAACTTTCGGATAAACTTCTTTTTTATTGTGAGAATTGAAATAATACAGTCCTGGAAAACTTTTTTCCAAATGAAAAAATAAATCAACTCATGTAATAAGAAAGGGTATACGCACATTTAAAACCATATATCTACTTACATTCTAAGAAGAAATTGGAGAGGGATATCATTCAAGAAGAGGTTATGGGAAAAAAGAAACTAAGGAGGCATCTTCTAAGAAGAATTTGGAATCGGGTGCAATTGATGTGAGATATACTATTTTCTTCATTTCTTTTTTACTGCATTCGATGCTGCCCTTACTTGAAATTATCTTCCAAAATTTCCAGCTATGTAATTCTTCCTAAGCAGGGAAATGTGTTGAAATAATACAGTCCTGGAAAACTTTTTTCCAAATGAAAAAATAAATCAACTCATGTAATAAGAAAGGGTATACGCACATTTAAAACCATATATCTACTACATTCTAAGAAGAAATTGGAGAGGGATATCATTCAAGAAGAGGTTATGGGAAAAAAGAAACTAAGGAGGCATCTTCTAAGAAGAATTTGGAATCGGGTGCAATTGATGTGAGATATACCATTTTCTTCATTTCTTTTTTACTGCATTCGATGCTGCCCTTACTTGAAATTATCTTCCAAAATTTCCAGCTATGTAATTCTTCCCAAACAGGGAAATGTGTTGAAGCACCATTGGACTGAGAAACCTTTGCGTTGATTCATAAATGGAGGAAAACATATAATTCTCACAAACATGTTTATTACTAATTTGGTTGACATATCAATAAAGTCTACTCTAACTCTAGTCCCACACCTCAACCAGTCTTTGATGCAAATTATTATAGTCATCATGTTTTTGTTCAACAAAGAAAATCCTTTATTTACTTGGTCTTTGAGAGAAATCTACATAGGGTCGTTTTGTCGGGTACCATATAGTATTATCCTATTTAATGTGAAAGTTTAAAAAAAATAAATGCAAGTACTACTTATGATAGGTATTGCTTGAATTAAAGCAGGCTCTAACGCATGTCGAGTAGAAACAGCCAAGGTATTTTCTACATCATCCTACAAACAAGACATCAATAATAATAATAAACCTACACTTCATATAAAGTTCAAGGGTTTTTATATCATAAATGAACTGTAGTTATCCATTTTAAAATAAAAAATAAGAAAAAAAGTATACGTAGTGCTCTTCCATTACTTAAGCACCAATTTCTTTACTCCCGTTGTCTTTTTTCGCCTTTTTTTTTAATTGAGTTTACTTTCCTATCCAACAGATGGACAAATTGCAGTCCTTCATAAGCAGAGCACCAAGTTCATCAAATGAAACAAAGCTAAGGTCTAAAGCGTAAAGACAGTTCTTTCAGGTTTGATAGAGATTCTCCATCAAGTTGCTAGGGCTGTGGTTTTGCAAATGGGGCACAGGTTCTTCTGCATTAGCCACTGCTTGATGCAGTTGGTGTGGAATTCATGCCCACAATCCAGTGAGGCTACATCCTCCCCGTCGGCATATTGCTCCTGCCATTGTCAAACAAATAAATGCAGATATTAAGATGCATGTTACAGTTATGTAGTGACTTACGAGCACGATTTCGCACAACTTTCCTGAAACTAACCGAGACAACCACTGTAAATACCTGACAAATACAACAAGGTTCTAGATCTGTAGAAGACTCAGTCATGACAGACACGAAGATCCGATGTTTCATCAACTTCATAATGGTATCCTCACTCAATCCGGTGCTCACGTCTCCAATGCGCTCCTCCAGTGCCAGCAATTCCTGAAATCCAACTGACACTTATGAGAAGTAACATACGGGTAAGATACTAAGATGTATTCCACTCTCCCTTGAGGGGGAGCTTAATTACACAGCCTCTCCTATTATTAAAACATACACGGGCCTCTCTCAACTTGAAAACTATACTACAACTTCCTCAAATTTGACTAAGGGTGGCTCCAAATTCTAGTGGCCACAGGTTTTCAATAAAATAACCTCCAGGAACATCATACGTTGAATACTTGCAGGGCATATGGAAGATTTGCAACAAGATAACCTTTTCATCCGACTTACTTGAAGCATCCTTTGTTTTAAGAGAAATTTGTGCGTGCTTATAAGTGACTGTGTCATGAAATTCTCTCAAGGAAGAGAAATGTATTACACCCAGTGCAGAAAGCCTGCTTTTTTATGGAATGAAAATTAGGAATACAATTTCTCTTCAATGAAAGAGGTAGAGGAATTCAATCTTCTTTTCTTTTACCTCATAAGACATGTTGTCAACATCAAGGCGCATGTCCCTGTGCCTATCATGCAGTTCAGCCATACCATGATATATGAAAGGGTCAAAGAGCATATAATCCTGAATCACAAGTAACAAAGCAAATATTTTCAAGTTAGTATTCTCAATGATCAGCATACAGTATTGCTAAGTCCAACTTAAAGACTTCGCTCACAAGCTACCGGGACAGAATTTAATTCACAAACAACACACGCATCATAAAGATTATGACTATTTTTCCTAGATGTTCACTTCCACTCAAAGTTGAGGCAATGAGGTTAGATTGTGAGAATTGCACACCCATTATTAGATCCAAACCTGAATTATTATAGTTCAGAGACGAGATATATTAAAGTTGCACTAAGAATCTAATTAAATTTGCAGAATTAAAAACCTTTACTTTCACATGCCAACTTTACCATAGCTAGCAGTCAAAACCAAGCGTATGTGATAAGAAAGGCATGTGCTCGATATTCAGCTTAAGACGGTTTCCATTAAAATACTCAACATAGGGAAAAGCGCAACTACCTCAAAAACTATAACTACACACAAACTTATCTCCTACAAAAGAAAGCCTAACATGGGGAGCTGCATATTGCCAACTAGACATTCCCATTCTTATATTTACTGAGATAAAATAAAAGGAAAATGAGCAGCATGCACATTAAAAACATCAACAACAAGAGAATGACAATAAAATGAGCAGCATGCACATGAAAAACATAAACAACAGGCTAATGACAATAAAATGAGCAGCATGCACATTAAATACATCATCAACGAGCTAATGACAATAACTCCTCCAACACGAATTTCACAACACAATAGGATGTCACCAACTGTACATATACAAGATTTCAAGTGAAAACACAAACCTCAGCTCGTAAGTTCTCACCCCTACGCATTGCACTTAAGACTTGGCGAATCTGGCACAAAAAGAAAAATATGCAGTTAGGTCAGGCAAGACAAGCACAGCACCGAATACAAACTAGCTCCAAATAATTTATCAGATTTCAAACCATCAAAATGTCTGTTTACTGGTAGTAAATTATACGAAACTAATTTGAAAAGAACATTAAAAAATTAGAAATTCATTAGGAAGCAAACAGAAATAAGATGACAACTTCAGGGAAAAGTGTATGCGCAAGCAATGGTACAAATGAGTGCTAATCCACACTATACATTCACTAGTTCATAATTCCTGCCTCCACCTTTCCTGTATATTACAAAATGCATCAGATTGTGAGATGAATAAGTTCTAAATCACCACTAAATTGCATAGCCTTTAAGTAATAATGCAAGCTTCTGTCAAAAGTAAAATATAAACATAACAAGTATAATACCTCAGATATCAATCGTCGTCTCCCCTCAATGTCAACAGCCAAAGCCCGCAATGAGTGGGGTGCACTAAGAATTTCATCACCTCTTCTCTCCATCAATGATGCTAATCTTGGATATGATTGGTGGTTGCTCATGTCTGGAGAAAAGGAAGGAGGACCAGAAGAAGTAGAAGACGAGGCAGAATGAACATTATGAACACCAGATACTGAGTTCATTGATGGGAAAAGGGGCCAGGGAGTGAACTCTGATAATCTTTGCTGGCTCTGTGATGGAACTTCATGGGGAACAACCCATCTCGGAGTGGGTAATGAATTGACACTTGAACTGGATCCAATCCAAGGTGCAGGAGGTACAATTCCAGAATTGTGCACATTGCCAGATGACACATGCCAACTTGTAGGGTCAAGTCCAGATGATGAAGGTGCAAGGATTGGGTGCTCTGTATTGTCCCTTGGAAAAATCCTCAGGTTCATTTCTTCCCGAAGTTCTCTTTCTACAGAGTTATAAGAAGTGGATGAACTGGCTACTCTTGAACTAGAAGCTCCACTCCAAGGAAAAGGATGGGTGTTCCCTGGCAAACCAGGAATGTGCGTAACATGTGACTGACACTGAGGGGCACCAGAGTCAGTTGCTGTAACTCCAGCTGTTAACCTTAATTCTAGAGAATCATTAAATGGGTGAGAGGTGGGTGTTTGGCGGGAGGAAGAATGACTAGCATGCCTAGATTCCTGTCGCTGTGGATAATTCATTCTCCTATCAAAGTCTCTCAGAGTCAGAGGCCTGTTCACATTTCCCATAACTCCAATCAAAGGGAATTCATCAGAAGCTATTTGCCTCATCTCATTTCTTGGGTTCTGCTCTACTGGAGGATTAGTACAAGGAATATCCTCAGAAGGTCTAGAGACATGTAAACTGCTGGAAGCAATATTAGAATTGGGAGTCCCGGTAGACCAGCAACTGTTTTCAGCTTCTAAAAAAGAGCTTGAACTTCCTCCAGTACACAGCTGACCAGATGTACTTTCAAGAGCCTTTCTCTTGCAGGAAGAACCCCAATTAACTAAAGAAGAGCTTGAATTTTCATTATCTCCCCCAACAATGTAACCAGAGCTTCCAGATGAAGTTCCTATATGATCACATGAAGCACTACCGAATGATGTATGCTTACTATTGAATCCATATGCATCGTGAATACTATCACTGCTACAAGGTTCTATTCCTTTCCCATGATTAGCAGGGCGGGCAATGGAACCCATATTCAAAGCCGCATTCTGGGTTCTATGATTGGAGCTGGAACCTTGCAAGAAGAAAGGCCGAACTCTGGATTGATTTCCACGTAAGTCGTTATTCAAGCTACCAGGGAAAGTTACATTATTTGGATCAAATTGCTGTACTTCTGGTCTGAGAACATCCTCAGTAGAAGCACTACATGAAGAAGACCAACCATGTTCTGGTTTGAACCCATCGCTGTTGACTTGACTGTGAAGATTCACACTAGAACTAGGTTCACCAGCATTCCATCCGTCAAAGTTCTGAACATTAGGACCACTAGTGCGTAAACATGCAGTGTCACTGGAGGATCCCAGAAAATCTGACAACCGAGCATCAACTGGATTTTGCATGTGATTCAAGGAAGTCTGCTGATTTATATCAGTGCCACTGGAACTAGGCTCCTGCATCATACTTACAATTGCTGGAAAGGACCCAAGAGTCCTTCTGTTACCTTGCATTGGAATTCAATCTATCCAACCTGATTTACTACCAGATAATCAGCTTCTCAACTTTCAAGTTAATCAGCAGTGCACCCAGGATCACAGAAATAACCTGGACAGAGAACCTTTGGCATTGAAGCAAACTTTTAGAAGTTTTACCAGGAAGAAACAAGAGTAGATTTTCTTTCCAGTGAAAGCAAAGCACAGATAAATCTTAAAAACAAGAGAATGAACAAGAATATTGTCATAAAATAGCTTTAGCAACATCATTTATGAGATCAAAGGTATCACAAAGCCATGGTATATTCTTTCAACGAAGAATATCTAATTGAGAGCCCCGCACATGCTTCCGCAACAGGAAAAATAAATTCAAATAAAAAGGTAAGAGTGAAACAAATTTGTCACAGGCGACTTGTCACTGATGAACAACAACAAGCCTTATTTCACTAGGTGGGATTAACTATATGGCCTTTCACTGGTGAAATCTATAAGACCTTGGCAAGTCTATCGCTGGTGAGCACCAGATTTTCCATAAAAATATTTAGGAGGGAAAAAGGCAAACCATAAAACAAAGCATGGTCTTATATGAAATGACAATGAATAAATTCTTGAGGATGCCTAGGATAGGGAAATGGTATGGATAAAAAGATACTAGATCTCTCATTGCGCTATTCACAAGCTCAGAAATCTGAAAAAACAATTTGCCTTCCTATTTTCTGGGAGTGAATTGTACGCTCAATAAAGTTAACAGTAAGAGAGTCCTGTAACGAACGAGAAAAATTATAAAATCATGTATTGATAACTGCAAAGCATCTCCATGCATATCTTTTGCTCAAAACATTCTCACCTGCACCAACGATGCAACAGTAAACGTCAGCATCTTTAGGCACAGCATGCTAAGTTAATATCACGAGGGAAAAACAGCCAGGTCGGGGTTCACAATGTTCAATTCTAGGTTTTCGGGGTTCCAATGTCAAATCCAGCAGTGAAAATAAAACTTGCCAGATTTAAACTACAACCAGCAGAAATGAATCGAACTTTGAAGATTCCCAGAAAAATACAAGAAGGCTTCGGATCAACTGTATATTTCAGAAGAGGCGGAAAAATAAAAAGGGGGCAAACTAAAGGGTTAAAACCTAGCGGCTCGACGCGATCCTTCCACCCCAAACAAAGGAAAGGGATAAATTTCCAAATAGGAAACCCAATCCAGACCTCTCTCTAGGGGAAAAAGCAATAATATCAGAGAATCATCGTCAAGAGCACAAGCATTAGAGAATAAAAATTGAGTCAGATGGAAGCAAATGCAATAGAGAGGGCGAAAAAGGGCGAATTACCAGACGAGGATCCCGAGGATCCAAATGGGTCAAGCAGAAACGCCTCCGTTTGTGCTTTTTATCTCCGATTCTCCCTTCTCTCTCACACACACAAAGTATGGTATTTTTATCATCACAGAAGAAGCTGATCAGAAGGCGACAAAGGAGAGAGCAATGAATGAGAAAAACGAGAAATTAAGGGCGGAAGTGGGGAAGTGAGAGATTAAAGGAGAGAGGGTACAAGCACAGTAATCTTAATATCTAATTTAAGATTTCATTCATTTCACAGAGAGAGTCAGAGAGAGCGGGGAGGCCATTGGGTTCGGACCTAGAGGTGGCCTGAGAAGCGCCATTGATCGTACACGTAGCTCGCATGAGGCCATGTGGGTCCCACGTGAGGTGTAGTTATAGCGCTGATGGTGAAATTCGCATTTCATTAGATTCAGAATATTCGCTCTAACCTTCTACCTGCATTATGCCATGCCTTCCGCATAATGAGGAAAATTAATGATTATGCGTTTTTCTATTACAATAACAAAAATATCTAATGTGATGGTAAGAAATCAAAATTATCTTAAGGTGTGAATTACTACGTGATTTGACCCAAAAATAATAATAAATTAGTACATAATTTTTTTATTAACAGTAAAGACAGTTTTTCCAATATGATTTATATAATATATAAGATAAATTTATTATAAGAATATTATCTTTATGTATGTAAATGTATTTTTTCAATGGCAATTCAAACGGGTCCCACGACAGTTGAAACAGAGTGATTTTCAATGGCAAAAGTGAAATAAAGTGATTTTCAAGGTTCATGAACTTTTTATTTAATATTACAAAACATGGCTAAAGTCTACAATAAATTAAAATAAGTAAATGAATAAAAATATCCGAACATCGTTCCATTAACAAAATTACAAGAGAAAATCAATTATTTGTTCCTTATTATTTCACCGAGTTTACAACTAAATCTTTATAGTTTGACCTGTCATGACCTAGTCCTAAAGCTTCCTCATTTTTAGAAAATAATTTTAGTCTCAACTAACTCATTATAACATCCCAAATTTTAAATTTAGAAATTTGGAATCTAAGTATGAAATTAAAGTATAAAATTAATGATTATGCGTTTTTCTATTACAATAACAAAAATATCTAATGTCATGGTAAGAAATCAAAATTATCTTAAGTTGTGAATTACTACATGAATTGACCCAAAAAATAATAAATTAGTACATGATTTTTTTTGGATTAACAGTAAAGATAGTTTTTCCAACATGATTTACATATAATA
Organism: Acacia confusa; assembly: GCA_037074495.1. Classification (NCBI taxonomy): domain Eukaryota; kingdom Viridiplantae; phylum Streptophyta; class Magnoliopsida; order Fabales; family Fabaceae; genus Acacia; species Acacia confusa. The sequence goes on along the minus strand of CM073502.1, from coordinate 34,428,893 downwards.
TATAAGGTAAATTTATTATAAGAATATTGTCTTTATTTATATAAATGTATTTTTTCAATGTCAATTCAAGCGGGTCCCATCACAGTTGAAATATGAAATAAAGTTATTTTCAGGCAAAAGTGAAATAAAGTGATTTTCAAGGTTCAGTGAACTTTTTATTTAATATTACAAGACATGACTAAAGTCTACAATAAATTAAATTAAGTAAATGAACAAAGCTTCCTAATTTTTAGAAAATAAACTTAGTCTCAACTAACTCATCCTATATGACATCTATGTTAGGGTACATCAGCAAAAAGTTAGCTTCAATTTCTCCATTCTCTGTAATATCCTAAAATTTGGGAATTTAAGATTTGAATATTATAAAAAAATTTAATAATAATTTTCTTATATTTTGATCCTCAAAATTTCAAACTTAAACTATTTGGAAATAAAGACGGTATTCCTTAAATTATTTTGGGAAGAATAATAATTTAAGGAAGTGATTAATCTCGCCCAAAAATATTTTGGAAAACATTATTTGAAGAAGAAAATGCTTAAAAGAAAAATTATTGAAATTTCTATTTTTATTAATTTTATCTCGAAGAAATATTTGTATGTATATATATATATCAGAATTTCTCTTTCCCTGGCCCAAACCGAAAGCAGACCTCCAAGCCCAACACACTCATATGCTCAATCCAAACCCAACCCATTTATATTCATTCTTCCATATTCATGGTCTTGGCCCCTAAATATTAAAACAAAAACCAGATACTCATTTAAACTCCAGCCACGCAAAGATTCAGAAGCATTACCCAAATAAAACAACACTCACATATATATCCCTTCAGCATTTTGTCTCGGCTCAATTCTGTAAATTCATAATGACCCAACCCATAATACTCAAATTATCCAATCCACCTTCAGGCAATCACGTAAAAACAGGAGAGAGAGCATATCAACCTCACGCCAAAGCATCAGCAAAACACCCTTTGTTCAGCGCCGAAAACACACAGAAACGTCAAACACGCAAGGTCATCACCTTACCTCTCGAGCCCCGAGCTGAATGTCCGTTGGTCTTTGCCTATCGATCAACTTCCTCTCCCTCCAATATATATACTCCCATTCCATTATCCTCCACCCTCTTCTTGGTGAAACAGAAACAGAAAAGAGAAAACACCAACCGAAAACGAAGATAGAGAGAGAGTTGCAGCGAGAGAAGGAGAGAGGGAGAGTTCATCTCTGTTTCATAACAGCAAAACAGGGGAGTTTCAGCGAGAATAGAGAGAGACCGAGAGAGAGAGACCATCCTTTGCCCTGTTCTTTACCGTCAAAAACAGAGGAAAACTCCAGCGCCTTGTAAGTCTTCCACCATCGGGTCGTTCTGTTTTTCTTTTGCTGTCATGGTTTCTTTTTGTCTTGGCTGTCATCGTTTTGTTTCCTGTTATCGTTTTCTTTTTTCTGTATCCACCATCGGGTCCCTTGGGTTTTCATTCTTTTGCTGCAACGTTGAAAACTTTCCTCATCTTGCTGCCATCGGGTTCCATGTATCCTACCCTTTTGCTGCATGCCGTATGTCTGTTAAAGAAAGAAAGAAGAACGTTAATATGAATATATAGATAAGTGTGTTGCTGTTTTTTGAATGAAAAGAGGAAGGAAAACCTTGAACTACAGAATATATATATACATGGGTGTCGGTGTGTGGTTGCCGCTGGAAAGAAAGAAGAGTATAGTCATATATGTATATAGACATTAAGTGCTGGCAATGTTTTCGCTTTCTCTGATATATATACATATAAACGAGATCTGGGCATAATCTATCAAAGAAAAAGGTTAACTGATGCATGCTGTTCCTATTACTATATAAATACATATACATAATATAGATATATATTTTTATATTCCTAACGCCTAAATAGGGAGAGAAAGTCTGTTAAATAAATAAATAAATAAATATATATATATATATATATATATATATATATATATATATATAAAACCTAAGAATATGATATGTTAAGATATGAATACTATCAGATAGGAAATATATGTATCATATTATTATTATAATCGTATAATAATAATAATAATAATAATAATAATAATAAGTGAACAAATGATAATAATAGTAGTAAAAATAAGGGTAATCATGAAATCAAGGAAATAAGAATATGATCCAACTTGTTTCTCAATAATAGGACGGTAGCAATAATGAAATAAATAAAATCTAATGTGTTCCTAAATAATAGGATCTAAACTAACTAACTCTAATATTATTTCACTTATTATATCATTGACAAAATAAAGTAGATAAATAAAAATATAATATTTAGAAAAGGGATTAATTAATAAAGGAAATTATTAAATAAATAATATTAAGAAAGAAAATAAATCAAGTTATTTAAGATGGAAGATAATTTTCAGATTTTAAGTAAGAAAAGGGTATGAGAAGAAATAGATAATAAACTGGGTAAATAATAATGTATAATATTATTATTGAAGGGAAATAAATAATAAAATATTTGATATGAATTATTTATTATAAAATTTAATTATTTCTTGTAAAGAATATTCTGGGTGTGAGCATTAATTTAACCCAAGGTTTTAAACTTTATATATGATTAATACTATATTTTTGAAAAGTTATGATAAATTCCATAATTCATAATAAATGATAATTAGTAAATAATTGCTCATGTGATAATGGTTATTGAGGAATTCAAATTAATAAGATAAAAAGAATGATAATACTGATAATAATATGTCATTATCATTAGGAATAAGGAAATAAATAACAATGGAAATAAATAATGCAGGTATTATTATTGGTATATTTTTTTATTATGTTATGAAATTATAAATTATAATTTTTAAGATGTTATTAATTGTTAGTAAATTGATATTGATAGATTGAATTGTGGAATGTATTTGAGCTCTGGAATTAGTAGCAGTGTGAAAGTAGTTTGCTCGGGCGAGAGGTAACAACTTTCCACTTATTATGTTATTGATATGCTGCTTATGAGTAATTTTCTGACTGATTATGAATGTTTTAAATAAAGTTTGCCATGTGAAATTTTATGAGCTAAAATTATATGCATTGAAATATCATGATAATTATAAGAAAGGGAAGAATTGAGAGAAGATGGAAAAGTTATTTCCACCACATGGTGAGGCCTCCATTGTGCACAATGGTTGGCTTATTATTGTCCCGTCGGTTTAATGAGGGACTTGCCCACCAGAGTGATGGGCTTACGACGCCTCACTAGGGTAAAGTGGGAAAAAGACCTATGGTCTGAGGTAAGTGCTCTGAAGATTTTGGTCGGTCCTCATCACTTGACCAGTGAGCTTTTAAAGTAACCAGTAACAAAGGTGTAACTTAGCTCATGGGTCTAGTCGGAAGAAATAAGGCGATTCGATTGGATTGAAGGGAGGTATTTTGGGTATTGAATTCAAAAAGATTTATTACACCCAATCATGATACTTAATCATAATGTGATATTATATAAAGAGAATGTTGATAAATTGTTTCTTTGAGTTGGACTGTTTTAATCCACTTGGCACCTCACTAGCACTTATTAATATTCATAATAAACTGGACTGATGGTTACAAAAAATTTTAGATGACCAGTCCGATCCAGGTCTGTCAGGGAAGCCGACAGAAGCATAGTGTACTTAGATCAAGTAGGGCTTCTATTTGTCTTTTGATGTATGGATAACTATGTATTACCATACATTAGGGCTTATTATGCATATTTTGGCATATTTTGAAAATTTTAAAGTCCACGTATATTCTAATATTAGGTTAACTCTGGCTATTATGTGATAACTCTGATCATCATATATGTTAATTTAGTTAATTAAACGACAGTCATTTCATTCTCTTCCCTTACCACACTATGAACCTAGGGAGAAGAGAGAGAGAGAGAGAGAGAGAGAGAGAGATTTGGGTGAGGCAATGTTACGACTTCTTTAACAACCCCTTCCCCCTACCTTTCCAACCATAAGCGACTCTGTCTTCTTCAAGACACCGATGATGTTTGTTTGAGTTAGTATTCAAAAAATACGTTTACACAAGTTGAAATAAAAACTCATCTCACATACTTTTCTTGTACACTGTAAATCACGTTAGAAAAACAACTTTTACTGCTAGGCAAACAGACATATATGCCTCTCCAACTGTGCGATGCTACGCCTTCTTCAATGGCAACGTCGTATGTGCCCGCAAGTTGGCACTTTTAAGACCAATCAAAGACTCAAAAGGGAAGAAGCAGTTGATGAGAGTGGGGTGAGGTTGAAATGGAATCTATAAAATCTTGGGCTGGGTAAGGAGAATCAAAGATGAATGGAGTTATTCCAAATGCCATATAGAACTGATGAAATGAAACATTTGGATATTAGGATTTATGGAAGATAGAATATATGGGGTGCTTTTATTTATCTACACCTTTCTTAATTTTATGAGTTTTGACGACCTTGTTTTTCAATGGAAAAAATAAGTGATAGTTTTCTCATGCTTAAACTAGAGAAATGGGTGTTTCAGTTTTGAGGCTTCATTCAATAAACCCCTAAGACAGCAGAACAAGACATTATAATTATGTTTAAGAGGCATCCTCTAGAGCAAGGTAGTTAAAATTAAGATTTTACGTAAAATCGGTAGAGGGATAAAAAATCGTAAAATCGTAACATAAAAAAATGGTAAAAACATAAAAGCCTTTGGAAAATTAGTAAAAGCATTTTAATGAGAAAAAAATCGTAAAATCGCAGTAATAAATCGATATTTTAACTATTATACTCTGGGGCATTAAAAAAGATGCAGCGCGAACATCCTCATGTTGTTCAAATCTGTATGGCATTTATAGTAACTCCATTCATCTTTGATTCCCCTACCACAACCTAAGATTTTACAGACTCCATAGATGCTAAATAGAATTAGGTGAGACTCGGTTTGTTTTCTAAGAATTAGGAAAGTTCAGGGATTGAGTCGCGATAAGTCAAACCATAAAGACTGAGTTGAAAACTCATTGAAACTATAATGATCAAAGAATTAATTTTCTCAAATTGTAGATCCCAAAAATATAATTTTCTCAACTTTATTTATTCTTTTTTTTTTAACTTTCAATTGTGAAGTTCTGCCTAGGTTCATCTTTGGTTAGTCACTTTTGTATACCTAGATTTCTGCATTCTCCAAATGATTTTGATGGGATGAGAAAACAATCAGAATAATTTTTTGATAAAAAAAACAATTTTTTTTTAATAAAAAATTTTTAGGAAAGGGGTTGGGCTCACCCATAGTCCAAGGGCAGGGCGCTTGGAGCCCAATCCACAGGAGACACTGGCCAGAGAGTACACATGTCTCCACCTCTACCAGCTTTACCACTGCTTCTTAGACCCCTAGGATGCCTCCCCTCGCGCCTTGACCAACGCAGGGATCGAATCCCCTCCCTAAAGGTGAGGAAGACCGACCCCCACACCAGTTGAACCCAAGGACAAGGGGTATCAAAAAACAATTAGAATAACTCGCTTTGCATAAAAGTGGAGTTGGGGAATGGTTCGCCCAAAAAATGTTTGGGTCGTCAATGACTATGATTAAAAAGACTTGTTTGGAAGATGGACGATCCCAGCAAAATGTCAGCCCAACTTCTCCAACTTTATCGGGCCTAAATATATGGGTAGAAGCTTTGCATTTTTACTTTTTCGGACAACAAATTTTATAGCTTATTTACATGTCTATATTGGGCTTGTTTAGGGTAGCTGCAAAAATAAGAAAAAAGTCCAGTCGTAGTGAAAGAAGCCCAGTGGCAGTGAAAATATGATTTTTATATGTTTGGTATGGCTTCAAGTAGGGGTGAGCAAATGAAGACCGAAACCGAAAATTGAACCGAAGCTTATTCAGTTTTTTTGGTTTTTGATTTCGGTTCAGTTTGTAAAATAGGCTTATTTCGGTTTTTGGTGTTCAGTGCAGTTTTTTTAAAATTAATTCGGTTAAAACCGAATAACCGAATAAGAATTTTTTTTCTTTTTTTTGTAAAAGCCACACGCCACCTCAGCCCATTGGCTCACCCCTACCCTCTGCCCATTTGCTCACCCCTAGACTAAACCATAAGCCCAATCACCCCAAACCCTATTTTACAAAACTCTCATTCTCTCAGTTCGACATCACAACACTCTCCTTCTCCTCTGCACTCCTCATCGGCCAGACGCAATCACTCCTCACTCTCACGCCTGAACTTCGCACTCCTCACTTCCTCAGACCCTCCCACTCACGGCTCACTGTCAGCTCTTCGCTTCGCTTCTTTGCACCATCATTTCACTTCTTCGCCATCACAGATCGTTTGTCAGCCTCACAAATCCGATGGTCGAGATCGTTTGGCGTTCGCCATCTCTCCTTCTGGTGGTCAGCTCTCACAGATCCGGCTAAATGTTAACTTCGTTTAAATTTTTTTCCCCTCTCAATTTGTTTTCTGGCCAATCTCTTCTCATCTTTATTGAGTTTTAGAATTCAGAATGTTGTTTCACAAGCATCAGTGATGAATACTCTAAAAATGTTATCCTTGCACTTTGATTTCTTGTGAAGAATCTTATGGGGAGCGATTGTTCTGAGATGCCATTTCATTTGTGAAATATCACTCTTAAAAGCAAAGCTTTTGCAGTTTATATGTTTTTTTATTTATCCAATATTCTTATGTACTTATTCAAGTTTATCTTATAGCTTATTGGTATGTTTTATTGAACTTTCTCTGTTTCGGTTTATGTGTAGATGTGTTATATTTTCAATTGCCATGGATCTATGATGCTACAATGAAACTGCGTTATCTATCTGAATTCCTCAAAGAAATTGAAGATAATGATTATATGCTGAGATCTTACTAGCAAGTAGTAATAATTAGTAGATTTTTGCTGCAATGGATGACTCTGCTGCCTTGAGACCTGATCAGGAGGAAGCTTAGTTGTGTTGTCAATGTTTCTTTTGGTTTTATGCCTCTTGTTAGAGGCTGTCTGTTTTTATTTTCATCAGTATTTCCCTTTATTGTCTGTTTCTGTTTCTTGTCTGTAATGCTTTCTGGTTGGACTTGTCTGGACTGGTGTATTTCTTTATGTTGGTAATGCAATATGTCTTCTGAGCAAAAAAAAAAGAATTGAAGTATTCATCACTTCGTTTTTTAGTTGCAAACAGATGAGGAAAAAAAACCAAGAAGGCCCAATGTAAAGCCCAAATTAAGCCCAAAACCGAAATAATTTGTAAACCGAACCGAAATATCTCGGTTTTTTCGGTTTTTCAGTTTCGATTCGATTGTAAACATGTGCATATTTCGGTTTTTACCGAAAAATCGAACCGAAAACCGAATGTTCACCCCTAGCTTCAAGATATGTTGGGCTTTTGGGAATAAAGTGGCTTCTTGGCTGAAGCTAATTGTAAGAGCTTCTACTCTTGTCATAATGAGCTTGTTTGGGGTATGGGTGGTCAAAATGACTTATGGACAAGTTTGATTGGGTAAAAGTCAAATTAAGTGAAAGTCAGATTGTGAAATGTGATTTATATTTGAATTGATGGTTGCATAAATAGCTTTTGGGTATAAGTCAGATTGTGAAACTTGTTTGGAATGACTTGTGAATAAGTGACTTTTGAGATAATTATAAGAGAAAACTTAAAATAAAAATTACCAAAAACATGAAAAATGTTAAATTACAAAATTTGGCAATACTAAAATATATAATTTGTTCAAATAAATATTATATAAGCAACTAGGAATGTAGGTCCATAAGCTCAATTGCATGATAAGTAAAAAAAGTTAGCTTACTCATAAGTTGAGTATACACCTAATTTTATGCATAAGCTCGATTGGCAAAATATTTCATCCAAACAAAAAAAAAAGTCATAAGCTCAACTTAAATAGTAAATAAATCCGATTGGTTTCCAATAAGTCATACTAAACAAGCTCAATAACATTTTTGAAAAAAGGACCTTTGGGCCCCGCACACACATCGTTCATTTTCTTCTCCTCTTCCCTTATCAGTGCCCGGCTCGGCTGGTGAGATTGATGGATCGACGCCATCACTCCTTTTGTTCCAGACTCTCTCTACCTTCATTGCTACCATCTGACTTTGCCGCCATCCACCCCAACCGCCGTCGCTGCATCCGAATGCCTTGCCCTCTTTCTCCTCTCCTCCCACCGCCTTTTGCCACATTTTGGGTTCAACTTCTGCATCCTTCACTCCCACAGTCACGTCTACCCACCCTCTCCTATTTAAAAGGTATAAGTTAATAAGGTAATATCTCCATATTTTTAAAAAATAAGGAAACACGTTAAATTTGGGGGAAAAAATATCAATCAAAATACATGATCATAATTTTAAACTTTACAATTTTTCCTTCAAAAATTATTATAATTTTGAATTTAATAGCAAACCTTAAAATTATAAATTAATTTTCCTCTTAAAAAGATGATCCAAAAGATTTTGCTAAAATTTGTCAGTTTACAATTTTTCTTTGAAAATTTATTTAAAAGGAACCTTTAAAAGATAAATCCATATTCTTAAAACCAAAACGTGAAGTCATTCACCACACAAACGAGTTCAACATTAAAAAAATTAGTATTGCTTTTTTTCCCTAGTTCTCGAATGACTCATTTTAAAGATATTTAAACAATTTTTACTGTGGTTCTTTTGCCTCCGTGTTTATAAATATATACATAGTTCTCGTTTGATATAAATAATGAAGCATCCTTATCATTATCTTTAGGGTTAAGTTGCAATTTTACACATATATTTTTCCTTCACTGACCGTTAGTTGACGGTTAACCATGGTGAAATTACCCTTTTGCCCTTAGTTTAAAATAATTAAAAAAGAAAAGGGTTAAGGGCAAAAGGGTAATTCCACCATGGTTAACGGTCAACTAACGGAAGTGGTATTTTTGCTTCTAAAATGTAACGGCGTGTGTACTTTTGCTAAAAAAAAACATATGGTGTTGGGCGCTCCTGGAGAAAAAACATATGTGTAAAATTACACCTTAACACTTATCTTTAACATAAATGAATCGTGTTCTTAATAGAATTATAAATTAATTTTTAGGGGACTGGTTTATTTAAACATTTAATTGCGTTGTAATTTTTTCAATTGGTGATTTTAATGTTTTTTGTAGTAAATTTATATTTAATTTTAATTTTTGATCTCAAATTGTCACATAATTAATATACAAGTAACACACATATGTATACTAGTCAATAAGATTCATGACATTTTCAGTCATTTTCTATCTCAATTAACTATCCAAACGCTATCCCAAACATGTGCTTATCAGGAAAAAAAATAGTCACTTCTATCACGGTTATCCTAAACACAAATCACATCTACAATATGACTTTTAGAAAAAAAAAAAAAAAAAAAAACCCAAGGGAAAAGGTCCAACAAAAAAAAAATGTCACTTCTATCATTTTTATCCAAACGGCCCAATATAGTAAGAAGGGTACGCCCAGTCCAAAAATACTCATGCTTTCAACTTATCACAAGCCCCAAGCTCAGAAACGGGCCCAAAGGTATCTTCTCTACTTGTATATTTTTTCGCCCAGAAAAAGTATCTATGCATTTAATAAAGGATTAAGTAGTAAATCCGTCCTAAAAATATATGTCGAGGAGTAATGTTGCTTTGAAAGTTTTTTCAAGTTCAATTTTGTCTCGGAAGTCTAAAAACGTAACAATATTACCCTTTTCCGTTAAAAAAAATAACGTCGACCGTTTAAAAATTGACGTCGACCGTTAATTTCTTAACAAAAAAAGACAACATTGCTACTTCTTTAGACTTTCGGGGCAATATTGAGCGCAAAAAAATTCCAGGGCAATATTGCTGTCGAGCTTATACTTTCAAGGCAGATTTGCTACTTAACCCATATAATGAAAGTAATGTTATAATATCAAAAAATAATAATGTTATAAAGGCCCTTCAAAAAGAAAATTTGTGTTTTTGGTGCAGATTAGATCTCTAGAGTTGTATTTTAAAAAAAAAAAAAAAATTCTCCGGTGACACACTATAATTTTTTTTTTCTGTCTTTTGTTCTTTATTGCAAATGTCAATAACCACCCCTTGTTTTTGTGTTCAACTAGTAAAGAGGTCAGACACTCTCAAAAAAGGGAGAAAGTTCGATTATAAAGTTAGTCAAGGCGTTGGGAAAGACATTCTAACTTATGAATGCTTAGGTAAACGTTTAAGGGTAATAAACGATTTGTCTTACCTAACATTGATATCACCTAAGAGGAAGGGAGATTTCGCCTTTGCTAAAATTTCTTTTACCCAAAAATTAAAAAAAGTTAGTAGCCTTTTTGTTACACTTGCAGCTAGTATTAGTTTCTGTAAATAACAACAGATCAAGCACGTGTTTGTACAGTTTCTTTTTATCAATGACATTTCCATTCCATTTTTTTTCAAAAAAAAGGTTGTGTTGGCAAAAAACAATGCTATAAAGAAGTACGAATATAGTTGTATTTTACTTCTTTATGCTCAGTTTTTATTTATCGTTTATGCATCTAAAAATAGATGTTATGTATCTACTTTCAAAAAAATATATATCATGAGAAGAGATAGTATTTTATTTTACCTTATTGTGCATGTAGTTCACTAAATACTCCCCCAGTCTTATATATAGAAGTTAGATAACTAATTTATATAGGTTAAAAAATTTGATTCAATTAGTTATTTGTAAGAAAAAAAAAATGAATTTCAATTTTCTTATGAAACATTTGTATAGTGAGTTTTGTGGTCAAACCAATCGGCATAGCCTTTATCTCTTTGAACATATGCTTAATGTTAGAAGTTCAATTATCTAAACATATAATCTGTGTTATTCGCTTTTCATGTTAACGAGTAATGAAATGAACGGTTAGATCTAGACGTAGAGCATTAGCATTAGAATTAGGGCAGCCTAATTTCAAACTTATCTTGATGGAGCTGTGACATAAGAGGGGGCTTAATAATAAAATTACAGTTAATTAGTCAATTAAAATAAAAGATTAATAGCCTAATCCCACCCCTAAATATGAGATTAAGTTCTACACATTATTTTGATATGTGAAGGAGTCCTTATGTCTGAGCTCATGCTAAACATTGCATATCAATACACACTAATAATCAAGCTCTTAATATGCGTATTTTAATATTTTATGACTTATTTAAAATGGTGATTGAAGTCTTTAAAAATATTATTTTAATTATAATTTATGAAGTACTAGTAAACATTTAAAGAGGATTTTATTTTCATTTGTGATGCAACTCCAGACAAGTAGTTATATAGTCAAGCGTTGTATGGGATGCATACTTTGGGTATGATGAATCTCTCATTGTCTTACCCTTTAGAAGGACGTAGCTTTAAGTACCTTAACGGAAATAAGATGATCATTTTTTAATATTTTCACACTTCATTTCTATATAATAACAAAGGGAAAAACACTTCTCATGTTTGTAGGAGAAATGTTTTCTCATGTTATACACACATGAAATGGTGAGACCCATATATTCATACATATATGTGGGTTCCACCATTTGATGTGTGTGTAGGAATCTGTTTTTTCTCATGTAACATAAGAAAATCAAATCCCAATAACAAAATAGAAACTCATATTCCTACAGTCCTAAATTTAGAATATAATTTATAGTGTAAAACTATATCCTATATTTAAAACCGAAGTTAGAATAATATCAACTCCAACTCATGGGAATAACATTTTCTTATTCTCTAAAGAGTTGGGCTAGGTTCGAATCTCGACTCTTGTACATAAAACAAATCTAGTTAAGAAGAGTCTACCATTTTTCCTCTGTGACGGGAGAAATTTTATCTCCTCAGTTGAACTCTCCCAATTGATCGACATTAACCATCATATCATATTTTAATGTGTTAAAATGAGGATTTTTTTTCTATTTGTTAACAAAAAAAATTTGTAACTTCTTTCATAAATTTAGGATTAAGGAGCAATCTTACCTCAAAAGTTGTCAATGAGGGGTAACTTTGCCCTGAAAATGTTAGAAAATGATCAATTTTACCCCAATCATTTTCTCAACTAATTTTAACCGTTAATTGACTAAATATGTTGAGTTGACAATCTATATGTTATCTACGTCATTTTTGTTATGTTACAAATTTATTTTGAAAGTCTATATGTCATCTACTTCATATGTTTTCAAAGTTAGATTTTAAAAATATTATGGTAAATTTGCATCTAAACAAAAATAACGGAGATGATATGAGGATTGTCAACTCAACATATTTAGTCAATTAATGTTCAAAATTAACTGAAAAAATAGTAAGGATAAAATTGCTCCATTTTTCACACTTTTAGACAAAATTGCTCCTTAACCATGAATCCAATGGTTCCTTTAATTGAGGCTCAATTGAGAAAGTCCGAGCTGATGGGGAAATCCAAATTCAAGAGATTAGCCTTTATTATCAATAAAAGGATACTCTTCATGCCACCGAAAAAACCCATATTGCTTATCATTTCTTCCCTACACCAATAAGGGCATGACCAAGTTCTACCACGTACCTTTTTTCTCATTCCTATTACTCTTTTTTGAGGAAAAAAACTAAATACAAGCTCAAGAAAAATAATAATCCATATTCTGATGTGACAATTTTGATGATGAACGATATAAATAATTCTTGAGCACTTTTTAAGCCTAAAGACAAACCCTTTATGGCTTTATCTAGCAAGCTCGGGCATTCAACTTACATAAGTCCAAATATACCAAAAAATAATAATAAATAATATATGATATTATATAATTACTATAAGATGAAAGCTTGTTTTTGTCCTCTTTGGAGTTGACACCCACAGCTTATCCTTTGATTTGGTATTGTTCCAAGTTTCTGCTTACGCCACTGAAAGCATGGTGTTGTATCTTTTCATTCCTTATTCTCATGAGGTTCATGTTAAGTTTAATTTGCCTATGGTAAGTGGGGACTATTTTCGTGGAATTAAGGAAGCTGCTTCCTCCTGCGTTGCGTTCTGCAAGGTTAATGGTGGATGTCAGCAGTGGTGGATCTTATTAGGATACATATTTGGGGGGCTAAATATATTTTAATTAACTAATATATATATATATATATATATATATATATATATATATATATATATATATATATATATTTGGGAGGACTAAATGTATAAATTTTGTAGACAAATATATAATTTTTGAGTTTTATATATATATATATATATATATATATATATATATATATATATAACTCCAATTTGCATAAAAAACTTAAGACAATTTTTTTTAGCCCCCTCTTGTCCTAATAAAGATCCGCCCCTAGATGTCAGGAGATTAATCTGCTTTCTTTCACCTTTATTCAAGGTACTCTATGTTAATTGCATATCAACTAGCTTTGTGAAGTCCTCTGACGCAGATCAGCATGGTGCTTCTCTCCTGGTTCTATGGGGGTATATCTAATGGGTGATATGTAGTTTTGTATTCCTAACTTTGCTTTTATTGCAGGGATTATATGGTGTTGTGTTGGTTTAGAGTGTATTGTATGTCATGTATATAGTGTGCGTGACAGTTGTTTTATCATGAACTTGTTGTACTCACCTTTCATGTTTTAGCATAAGTTTGACCATTTACCCAAAAAAAAAAAGTATGATATACTCTTAACTATTTTTATTTTAGCAAAAAAATAAAATAAAAAGGGAATAACTTGATTTAAATAAATGTTTAATTAATAGTGAAAATTATATTAGCTTTATTTCCTTTCTATTTTGCATACCAAATAAGGCATCGCTAAAATCCATTTCCATTCCTTTAATTTGTGGAACCAAATTATACCTTTAATGTGTTTTTTTAAGGTTATTAAAATCGGATAAGTAATTAAACCGGTTGAGATATTATGTCAAAGATTAATGAGTAAGATTGGAGTTAAACCAGAGTTAATTCAAGGTCAAACCAATAAAAAAATAAAGATTTCAAAGTTATTAATATGAAATTATAAAAAAATAAAAAAATGATTTTTCTTTTTTCTTTTTAAAAAAAGGGTTAAGGCCTCATACCATAACAGTTTACCAACCGATTCGAATCGGCCAGTTTACTTCGAGTTTAATAACCCTGGTTTTTTTCTGTCATAAAAAAGTTTGGTTTTTTTTTAAAAAAATATTCTTCTATTTATTATAAATTTTAAAACAAATAATTTTTTTAAAATTAAATTTTACTAGTATCTTTATTTTTATGAATTTTCCGAATGATCCTGTAATGAATAATAGTAAATATAAATAATTTTAATAAATTCATGGTAAGTTACTAAAGTTGTCATAAATGCATTAGTAAATATTTTACTAATCAAAAAAGAAAATAGAGTATGAAATTATCTGAGTAAGTTATCTTTGATATAAAGAGGAGTAATGGGTGGACTAATGCAAATAGTACGACTGTTACGTCTCATTAAGAAAGGAATCGCACGTGCGAATAGAATCTTCCAAAGCCTGCAAATTCACTGACGTGCTTCCAAAAATGGAAGTTTCATCACAACGAATGAATACATACATAGGACTAATCAAAACGCCAGATGTGTCCCTCTATTTCGCTCTTTACTGATTCACCCCTCCCACCCCATTATACCCACACCTCGATTTCCGAAAATCATAGCCCCCCAACAAAATTCCTCGCTCCCCGACAAAAAGCCGCCATGGAATCCCGCAAATTGGCAGCTTTACTTTCCTCCCTCATCTCTCAGCTTCTCCTTCTCATCCTCCTCCTTTTCCCTTCCTTTTCTTCTGCCGCCTCAGATACTACTAATCAACACTTCAATCCCTTCCCTCTGGTTCAACACTTCCTTTTATCCCAAGAGATCGCCGCCGCTTCTCTCTCCTTCTCCAAGAAAAAGAAACGAAAGCGGTTTGACCCGGATCCAGACCCGATTGATGCGCATCCCCCGGGTGGGGTTGGAATTGGGGTCGTGGTTCGGAGCCCTGACTCGTTCAAGAGCTGCTTCAGAATGACGGCGTCTACCTTTGAGTGGCTCTCTGGTCTGCTTGAGCCATTGTTGGATTGTCGCGACCCTGTCGAGTTGTTTCCTCTGAATCTCTCTGCCGGTGTTCGTCTCGGAATCGGATTGTTCCGGCTTGCGAATGGCTCCGATTACGCCGAAATCTCGAGCCGATTCGGGGTTTCAGTGTCGGTGGCCAGGTTTTGCGTGAAGCAGCTGTGCAGGGTTTTGTGTACCAATTTCCGATTCTGGATTGCGTTTCCGAGCTCGCATGAGATTGAATCTGTATCGCAAGGCTTTGAGGACATCTCTGGGTTACCGAATTGCTGTGGCGTGATCGATTGTGCGAGGTTTAACGTAGTCAATTCTGAAACATCAACCGAAGATAACATCGCGGCCCAGATAGTGGTCGATTCATCGAGTCGGATTCTGAGCATTATCGCTGGGTTTCGTGGCCATAAGAGCAATTCGAGAATTATCAGGTCGTCCACTTTGTACAAAGATATTGAAGAAGTGAAGTTATTGAATTCACCAGCAATTGACATAGATGGAGTTGCTATAAATCAGTATTTGATTGGAGATTCAAGTTTTCCTTTCCTTCCATGGTTAATGATTCCTTTTGCTGAACCTCTATCTAGTTCATATGAAGAGAATTTCAATTCTGCTCATAAGCTTATGCGCATTTCAGCTCTTAGAACTATTGATAGTTTGAAGAATTGGGGCATTCTGAGACAACCTATAAAAGAAGAGCTGAAGATGGCTGTGGCTTATATTGGTGCTTGTTCTATACTTCATAATAGTTTGTTAATGAGAGAGGATTTTTCTGCACTCTCTGGTAGGCTTGAAGATTACCAATTTCAGCATCCGAGTAATAAGGAATCTACATTGGAGGAAAATTCAAATAATAGGAATGCTTGGATTGTACGAAGTGCATTGGCTGCAAGAGCCAAGAAAAGCAGTAGTTCAAGTACATAATAGATCTTTGGTGATTTCATCATGGGATAACAGCAAAAGGATTGGTACATGGAGACAAGCAATTGAATTCATTTCTTAATTTTACTTTCTTTTTTCCAAAATAAGTTTTCAAAGTTATCAAAAAAGGTAGAATCAAGAGATTCTTTTTGCTATTTTTCTCCCAGTTTTTACGTACTTTTTGATTGAAAGAAATGTGGTGGGCCGTAAGTTTTCATTCATGAATTGATTTCAGTTTTGCAGATTACATTGTTGTTAGAGTGCACTCACAGTACAAATGTAAATACAATCTTTTGAGGATGAATAAGGTTTTGTTTTCCTGTTAATCACAAATCGTTCTTCTGTTTAGAGCTTTAAATCTCCCGAATCTCTGCTTTCGGGTGAGAGTGTGGATATAGAAACTTTGATGAACCGCTATTCTTATAATTTTTAACGTTGTCATCAATCCTGATGAAACTAGTTAGTTCTTTTTATGGCTCTCAGATAGCAGGGTTAAAAAAATCATAGAGCTAGCGGTTAACCAATAGATTGTTTTATGATGGCATGTGTCTTCCCTAATAGGACAAATGCTGTTCTTCAGTTTTTCTTCAGTATATGACAATATAGTTACAGTTTGTGAAGCTACATTTTTTTCAAGTAAATATGTTGCTTTTATATGATAGGTTAATGAAACTAAAGATGATCAGCTAACATGACCATAGGCAGGGCAAAATGATGCAGACAAGATATTTGAAGGTTCCATTAATTTACTTTTTGTGTCAGACAAGATATTTGAAGGTTTTATCTGCATTTTTTGTAGAGACAGACATTTAACATTCCATTACCAAAAACTTGGGAATCGTATCTGTTGCTGGGAAGTTAGTATATCACCCTTCTTGTCTTTGGTTCTAGGTTCTAGCCACTGACCGGAGCTATAATTTCTTTTTTACATTCAAGCACAAAAACTTGAGTTGGTTAAGTGGCCCATTTGGCATGAAATGATGATGCTCATGTTCACTTGAAAGACTAGCTAGTTAGAATTTCCACCGCTTCTTGTAATCAGAATAGTCTGCTACACTAACTGTTTTTAATTTTTGGCTAAAATGCAGCATTAGCCGTTTGCTTATGGACATTTTTAGTTCTTTCTTCCTGTCTTTGCTGAATTGATATATCATTTTTTCTGCATCATGCACGGCTGTATTCTGCATTGAAACTGAGAACAAATGAGCTCAATATCTGGTGATTATATTTATAATGGAAGTTCCAAACTGCAGTTAGGTGCTGATGAGCTCAAAATATTGCCCCACCATTTACCTATTATGTTTGATGTTCCAAGATCATGTGTTATTAACTACAATAGATTAAGATCGTTGTACAGATTCTTGATTCTTCCTTAAGTAAGATGGTTCAGAGGGGGAAGGAAAAGTGTGATGTAGCTGTAATTGATTTTACGTAAGCAATAACATTGTTTGGTAAGATTCTCACAAGTAATTATGAGAATGTTGTGAGTTGCATATATTCATGAGCATTTAAGATGCACCCGCCAAAGGTTTATCAATTGAATGGGCCCGGGTTGTTCTTGATGTACGGGTGGTAATGTGGGTGGTGCCCCTGATGAGCTGGCATGTAGCCAACCCGGCCTGCCAACTCACCCTTAAAAAAAAAAATTAAAAGTCTGATTGGTATGAGGGATTTAGAGAGAAGGGGAGAGAAGGAAACAATTTTATAAGTTGGAATTTTAAATAATTAGAGAAGTGAGATTACAAAATTTCGATAAAGAGAATATATATATATGATAAAAGAGTAAAAATGATTAATTAAAAACGTTTAATCTCACTTCTCTTATTTTTATAAATTCAATTCAAATTTTTTCTCCTTTACTCACTTTTCCTCCTCTTCTTTTGTACCAAACAAGCCTTTGGTATAGGTATAGACAATTTATAGGGGAGGGGAGGGAAAATTTTTGTGAAGAAATAAGATTATAAAGTTTTAAACTTCTAATAAAAAGAAGATGTAAAATAAATGATTAAGAAAAATTAATTAAAAAACTTAACCTCACTTTTTTAATTTTTTAAAAATATAACCGAAAAAAAAATTTGTCCAGCTCACTTTTCCTCCCCTGTACCAAACAGCCAGTAAAAGATTGTCCTTTTGTGGAGTCTTGGAAATCCTGTAGACCACAAAAGGTTGTCCTTAAATAATAATTTGAGGTGGGGATAAAATGAGTATTAACCTCGACGATTGGTTAACTGAGAGGAGGCTTTATCGGCACTCAAAATATATGATGCATGTTTGGTTCCAGAACGGCGGCAGTTAAAAGCATCCAAGTATTTTAAGAGAGGAAAAAAAAGGGGTTAAGGGACAAATTTTTTTTAAAATTTTTCCTGAAGTTTTTATCTAAGTGTAATTTTGTTTTAAAAGTTTTTCAGGAAACAATTTTAACTTAAAAGTGTAAAACATGGAGCAATTTATACCTAGCTGTTTATTAGTTAATTTTGATCGTCAGTTGACTAAATATATTAAGCAGATAGTTTACCTACCATCCTCATTATTTTTGTTAAGGCATAAATTTATGACATAAGTAAAATAGTAATTTATTTCATTTTTTTTTCAAAGTTGGATTTAAAAGCTTCTAGACAAATTTGTATCTTAATACAAATGATGTGAATGACATGTAGATTATTAACTCAACATATTTTATCAACCAATAGTTAAAATTAACTAAAATAATGGTTAGAACACAATTCCTCCATTTTTTTTTAAATGTTTCAAGAGCAAAATTACCTCTCAATAAAAAATTTTCAGTCTTTAACAAAAAAAAAAAAAAAGGGAACGTTGACAAATTAATGAATGGTTTTACTTGAATTTCCCCTTGTACCTTGGAAGAGTCGTGGCCGTCCTGTTTCTAAGGATTACTATAAACTTACGCTAAGAATTTCCCTTTTTCCTAAGGATCACTATAAACAAAGTTACAAAACAAACCTTCCTTCTCTTTAAAAGACAATAATGTACTACAAAATTACGTTCACATTATCTTTTTGAAACCAAAATTTTTTAAAAGGATTTGACACATTTATTTGCGTGTGAGAACGAGAAGGGGGACGTAAGGTTGAATTATTCCTCTCTCTTTTTTATGGATTGAAAACCAAATGAGCAAGCAAGGAAAAAAAAAATAAAAATTCATAGGCAAATTATTTTATAATTATATCCAAATAGATCTAAGAGTTTGCTTTTATAATTATAAAGTCGTTGAGCTGTCAATACTCAATACGGTTGTGGGGGTTAATATTTTGGGAAAATTATATCGAGCTCCTAAAGATCAGAATTAATTACAAAAAAAATCTCAAACCAGAATTCTATTAGTGCTAAGATAACAAAAGTCGTTAACAACTAGAAATGTTATGTTAACAACAAAAATTATCACAACTTAAAATACCGTATAAACAACTTGAAAAGTCGTATTAACAACTTAAAATATTATATTAACAACTGATAATTTTTGTTGTTAACATAACATTTCTAGTTGTTAATATAGTATTTCCAATTGTTAACGGATTTTGTCATCTTGAGTAATTAATTACAAAAAAGTCCTAAAGACTTTTTTAGGACTTTTTTGTAATTAGATTATGGCTTGAGACTTTTTAATAATTAATTCTGGTCCTTAAGACCCTAATGTAATTTTCCCTAATATTTTCTTTCCAAATAATAAAAGAATAGAATTTTTTTTTCCAGCTTTTAATTATTTAGGGGGTGTTTGGAAACCTTTCAAAACCTAGATTTTGCGTAGTACGAGATAAGTATGTGAGAGGAGTTTTGTCTCAGCTTGCGCAAAACCTAAGTTTTGGGCTTCTTCCAAACATCCCCTAGTGTCACTTCACACCTTCAAGGCTTCAATCTTTTAGTCACGGGTGGATCTATATGGGGCCGCGCGTGGCCCCTAACCCCCCCTCCTCCAATATTTTTTTTCTTAAATTATATATAAATGAAATGACATTTTGATAATTAGGTTTCCAATTTCAATTCGGTTATCTATAATCCAGACCTACTATTATGCTCGTGGGGGCTTAATTCTTTTGTGCTGCAAAGGATTATCAATTGCAAAAATTAAATAACAGGTTCAATCATAATAATGTAGAATTATTTGTTTTGAGCGTGACATTAGATCTAAGCGAAATAGGTACAAATCATTTAATAGTGATAATAATTACAAACTTATTGATAAATTTTATCTAGAGATTTCCCATAATAAGAAAAATTGCATTTGAAGATAAAGTTACAACATTTTGAGCATGACGTTCCTAAACATCTAGATTTAATTAATTTATCAACTACATTTGAATTATCTAAAGGGCTAGCAATAACTAAAAAGTCCATCATTTATCTTCTTATTCATAGAGTTATTAGACTTGTATTCATTCTTCCAGTTTCAACCGTCAATACTGAAATATCTTTATCTTCTATGAAGATAATCAATAATAGGTTTCAAAATAGAACAAAAAGCCAATTTTTAATGATTTTTTAATTACATACATTAAAAGAGAAATTGTTTTGAGATTTAACTCAGATTTAATTATAAATGAATTTAATAATATGAAAAAAATATAGAGTAATAGTTAAGTAAAGTGAACTTAATTTTTATAATAGATTTCTTTTAAATTTTTTTGTATATCAAGTTTATATTGTATTTTAAGTACTTTTTATTTTCGCCCTCCATTATTAAAATTCTTAAGTCCGACACTACTTAGAAGTACCAATTCATAACTTTTTCATCGACATTAATTATTCATGAGTCATCATTAAATGGATTTTCAACAAGGTTTGTTTATATGAAACTTAGTCTGCCATGGATTTAAATAGTTAGTACTGAAAAAATTGATTTTCAACAAGGCTTGTTTATACGAAATCTAGTCCAATAAGTAGTCTATTATTTGTATGACCTCACACTAATTAAATCAGTTGATAATACTATATATATACACATATATTTTACTTGGCCAAAGCATTATAAATTACAAATTAATAACAATTATTTGAAGATAGTATAGTATATAAGTAATTGATTAAATTAATTTTAATGAGGCGGAGATTACAGAGTAGTAATACGAAAGAAAAGGACAAACGGAGAAAAGAAAACCCCTCAATAAGGTGCGCTGTGCTCCATTCTAATTGGACGTCCTTCACTCCAAGGACCTCATTTCATTATCCTTCACCTACTCCCTAATTGTATTTTATAAAATCGGTTCCTTTTGTTTTTGTTATATATTTTAATGACACGAGGTCATATTTTAATTAACATTCTCATCCAATCTTTTTGTTTTTGTTTTTGTTTTTTTTCCCTTTTCCCCCATAAGATTGTTATCTCCTATTTGAATATTATATGTTTTCATGGAGAAAACTATAAGGAAAAATCTCAAAAAAAATACCATTTGAATTTCAAAATATCAAATAAGTGATTTCTCAATGAAACAAGTTGTTAATTAATTTATTGTTCTTGTTAATTCTATTGTTGACAGAAGGATTTTAAAATTCAAGTAACATTTTTCTGTAATTTCTTACAAACTTTAATTTTCGACTGATTTGAAAGTTCTAATATCAAAACTAACATTCATAATTTCATCATTAGTGACTTTCTTGTGCATGATATCAAGTTGATCAGTGGATGGTGTGTGTGTGTGTGTGAATATCATTAGTTAAGAGATTCTGAAAGTAGGATGTAGGCATAGTTTAGAGTATTATGATCATGGACGAACCCAATTGCCTTTATGATATCTTTCAAAACATTTGTATCTTAATTTGTGGGGACTAAATGAGTTAATCTTGAGGAAGAACTAACCTTGTTGTAATTCTCCCAAAAGGACTTGCATGTGAAGAACAAGTGATAAGAAAGTAATGACCCTGATTTGCTCCAAATCACAAGTTTAATAACACCGTCAAGAATGTCAGCATTTTCATCATACAAGGGATTGGATTATTTACTCTTGATTATATTTTGAAGGTCAAACAATTGGGTCCAATACTTTTGGTACTGCCCCACTATGTTATAGAGATCTCATTTTAGCCTATTTATTTTAGTCCTTTCCTTCTAACTTACATGCTTTACCATGGACTTTCTTTGTGTATGCGTGTGTTATAACCTTTTGAAAAATCTGCCCATTAAAAAAATAAAAGAATATAAAAGATATATTCATAAAATCAAGTGAATACTGATGATATAATAGAAGAAGTAATTATTTTATAAACTTGTTATTTAGAAAAGTAAGGCTAAATGCAGCTACATAAATTACAATAAAGAGTGAGCACTTAATAAGTTCAAGTACATATATTTTAATAATAAAAGTATATTACAATAAAAATAATTACAATGTCATCTTTCTAAACCTTGTTTTTTGGAATTCTATCATAATTGTTTTATTATCAATGCTATCAAATACATCTTTTTTAATATAAGGCACTAAACAATTATTCAACCATTCATCCCCATCCAATTACGAAGTGCAGTCTTGATGTATTAAGGGTGAACATTTAATTTTAGAGTGGGCAATTATTTAAACACATTATTATTTTTTTAAAAAAAAAAAAAAAAACTCCTGTGTACACAGAGATTCAAGGGTGGGAACTTGCGCCCAATCTAACGCTTGGATGCGCCTCTGCATACAAGGGATTGGATTATTTACTCTTGATTATATTTTGAAGGTCAAACAATTGGGTCCACTACTTCTGGTACTGCCCCACTATGTTATAGAGATCTCATTTTAGCCTATTTATTCTAGTCCTTTCCTTCTAATTTACATGCTTTATCATGGCCTTTGCTTGTCTATGCGTGTGTTATAACCTTTTTAAAAATCTGCGTTTGAAATGATTTTTGGGTGACATTTACTCTCAGAATCACAGTTATGTAACGTACATGTTTCTTTCTTTCTATCTTTTTTGGAAAAGAGAAGAAGAACTCGTTTTGTTTCCCAAAATTGTGCTTTTTACTAGCTACTGGTTTGTTATATAACACTATTTTTGTTATTTAATGTAATACTTGTTTATCTGATCTAATTATATTATAATTAATATAACATGTTTTTTCTATAACACATTAATCATTTTCTTTAATTCTGTCAATCTTTTTCTTATTTGATTGTTATTGAGGAAGTATTAATAAAAATAAATTAGAAAAAAAATTGATAAGTACAAAAAATAGGTATTACATTTAGAACTAATATTAACTCCAATACCCGACTAGGTTTTAAATTAAGGACAAGATGGAGTAATTGTTGCTAAAAACGTGCTTTTCGCATAATAACCATGACCATATCAGGATTTTGCACTATGAATTTTGTTATATATTTAAAATTGAAGTGAGTATTAAAAAATGTGCCTTTTAGTTGTGATTTTGTTTGTTGAGTACAGGATTCTAGAGTGGTGGTTTAATGTTGTCAAAAGTAGAAGAAATATCTTGTCACCAATAAATAAATAAATAAATAAATATATATATATATATATATATATATATATATATATATATATATATATATATATAAAATAAACAGAGGAAAGATCCTAAAAAATGGTGTATGAAAGGAAAATTGAGACAAAGGAAATGGACTAGCAGGTTTGAAAATGTTTGTTAGTTTTGAATTCATTCATTTTCTTCTTTCCACGTTTTCAGTTCCCCAAAATTTGGTTTTTTGAAAACTCTTTAAATCTAGGTTTTAAAAGTTATTTTCTCAAACCGAAATAAAACTCCTTTAATAATATATTTATCTCATAAATCTAAAAAATTATTCACCAAAAGTTAATCCAAACGACCTTGTGTTTTGGAACCGAACATGAATACACACTATTACTATTATATTACTGGTACTTTCCCACACAGTAATTCTACATTTTCAAGTCACAATTTAAAAATCCTACTTTCTCATAAGGAATTTATATATGTAAGATAAAACTTACTTTTGCAACCAAAAAAAAATCATGTTTCAGATTAAAAGATCAAAACATATGTTACAGGAAATTTTTTAATAAATTCTACTATTCAAAAGTTATGAATAGTATAACTCTTTTTTTTTTTTTTAAAAAAAAAAAGATTTTTCGTATGCATACCACTCATGCTAGTTAAGACTTGAATCATGAATGATTTAAAGACTTCTCAAGACAATACAAAAAAACTATAATAAAGATAGAATAGATGATAGATTATATATTTCTCTTAGGAATAAGTTGAAGTGAAATTATTTTAATGTTATTGGAACTTCTTCTCTTCTCCTCGTCTTGGTGTCAAGTGAATGATAGCAACATCATGGAAACCATATGCATGCATTTCACTTCAACTTAAATAATTGGAGGAAACATCACAATCACATTTAATCTTTTGAACTATGAAGGATCTTCATTTTTTCAACATATATAGTAGCCCACTTCCATTGTCTTAATAATATTCCCCAACGCCTTATGATTTCGATGCTCACCAACCATCTTTCCTTCCTGTTATTTTATTTTATTTTTCAAAAAATTAATTGTATATTTTTTATAAGTCCACACATTTTATGTACTCCCTCCTTTCCTTCCTTATAAGAGACTAATATATAAGTTGATTGATTGTAATGAAAAAAATAAGTTGATTGATAAATATGTTATATGTTGATGGCTTTTACTAATTGCACTACTATATAAAATATTTTTAACGTTCGTTTTTTTTACATTTCCACATCCGTTTTTCGGGGATATATATGTGAATGACATTATTAGTTTTGAAAATAACATTCACTTCAAAAATAGAAGTAGTAAGTGTCATTTACGACGTCCGTTTTTCTGAAAATGGAGGTGGAAAGTAAGTTTTCTTTGGGGGGGGGGGGGGGGGGGGGGGCGGGGGGGGGGGGAATACCACATATCTGTTTTTTTGAAAATAGAGGTGAACCATATTTTTCTTATAAAAATAAGGCCACTTTCTGGCCTTTTTTTTTTTTTTGAAAATAGAGGAGGAAGGAGGATTTTTTTTTTTTTTTTTAAATAAGGGCTTTAACGAAAATAAAACTACAAATTTGTGTTGCCTAGATCTGAAAATAAAATTCCTCGATATCTTTCTACCAGATCTATAAATCAAACAATCCCATTTTTGCATCTAAGGAAACCATATTCAAAAATAAAACTACAACTAGAACTTTAAAACAGTGCCTTAGTGATTGTGGCTAATGCAATGAATAAGAGAAGTCAGGCAAAGGGAAAGGAGAGAGGGACGACGACGGTGATGATTTCGACGCATTTGAACTCTACAAGTGAGCCATCAAGGTTTAAGAATTTTTCACGGCCTTTGTCATATTTAGGGAAGTTTTACGTTGCTAGCCATCAAAACGTTGGAGGAAGCCGCGACCTTTGGTGGCCTGCCTGGGGAGGAGTGATTGGAAGACAAAGAAAACAAAGGTTCTTAGGTTATTGTAGTGTGGGTCTTCCTGATTGGCCTCATTTTCCTTTCCCTTCCTTTACGTTGGATATTGGAAAGATCAATTCAGAGTGGGCTCTTGTCTTTCTCTTCCTATACAAGGCCTTCCCGTTTTTTTGTCTTATCAACACGAATTTGAACCAGCACAGCACAGCATGGCCTGGTTTTAGGGTGCGTTCGATGGAGGAGGGGTCAAGAAGATGTGTGGAGCTCACAAATAAGAATGGGTTTTAAGGTTAGGAACATATTTTCTCCATCTGTTTCTGAAAAACAGATGTCAAAAGCTTTTCTAATATATTATAAGATTGCCACCACTTTTTTTTACCACATATGTTACAAGAAAATAGACGTGTATTGTAGTGTTTTCAACGTATGTTTTAAAACAAATGTTAATAATTGTATTTAACGTCTATTTTTGAAAAATAGACATTGAAACTCAAGCAAAAATTTTAAAAATGGCACTGTCTACTTTTTAATTTAATGTCTATTTTCTTAAAAATGGAAGTTACTTTTGAATGCTAATTCTATATTCACTAGTAACAAAAAATCTTTTTAAACCGAACAAAAAATTGCCTCTTTAACCAAATCTGGCACCGGTCTCAATATAGGTGGTCTAAAGAATCTGTTACTTTTAAAACTGGATGCGTGACCGATTTTAAACAATTGTTTTTAGACCAAACTTTTAAAATATTAGGTTTTAAAAGTCAGACTAAATAAACATGACATCGTTTATGTTAGGTCTAAAAAATCTGTCTTTTAAGATCGGATGTATCAAGACGTCGGTTTAAAAAGTCTGAATTTTAAGACCAGAAATATTTAACTAAACACACACAATCGGTCTTAAAGGTCTAAATTTTTCGACCTGCTGTGTGATACATCTGGTCTTAAAAGTTTGAATTTTTAGATTGGCTATGTGATACAACCGGTCTTAAAAGTTAGACTTTTAAGATCGGCTTTGTGATACATCCAGTCTTAAAATTCAAGACCAACTTTTTTCCAGACCTTTTATATATATCATTTGGTCTGAATTTTGTTGTATTTTTTGTCTTATATATTTCTTCCTCCTACCCATCCACCACCCAATCCATCACCTAAAAGACAGTACTTTAAGCTACAAGCTATGAACAATTCATTATGAATTATAGATTAAATTATTGGAAATGAATACGATATTATTCACCATGAGTTATGTCCTCTTAATGAATATACTAAGACAACACCTATATGAATATACAACTAGAGTTACAATACAATATGAGTTACAAAAACAAAACCTAAATGAATATACATGCCTAATTCACCATGTCTTGATTAGATTCTCACACGACAACATTCTTCTTTTATCATGCCCTATAGTATCTCCTGAGGATCCTACCACAAAAATAAAAACAAAAGCTTCATAGTCAATGACATTATTTAAGAATAGAGAAATAATAGAGTTAAAACCTTAAAGTTTTCAAACAATTTTGTATATGAATATTACCTGATAAATTGTCTCTTTTATAACAGGATATCCTCCGATATCCCTTCATGATGATCATTTCGATCCTATGCCGGGTTCCTTATTGGCTTCATCCTCTTCGTTCATTTCCGGGAGACCCCTTGAAAAAGAAGTACTTTCAAGAATATCATAATTTGAATGAATTTCCTCATCAATGTCCATGAACCTTTTTCCTTGGAGAGCTAGAGACCATATTTTATTTTCCTAATCGGTTATATAAAACACTTGTTTTGCATGGTTTGCCGTAGTAAAAGGTTCGTCTCCAAAACTTATACTATTGATATCGACTAATGTAAATCCTAGCCAATCGATTTGAACACCATTATTGACATTAATTCACTTATATTTAAAAATGATAAATTTAATTTTAACATAGTACACCTCCAAAATCTATTTAATAACCCCATAATAAAGCATAACTACCAATTTAGGTTTCTTGTTTTTTGAACTGGAGAAGTGCATAAATTCAGCATCTAACACAACACCACTGTTTTAGAAGGTGCTCATATCATGTAAGAACTTCATGTAAAAAGTATAATCATTGATTACATATGAATTCTAAGTTATGACATCAACCTCAGGACCATGTGCTAACCATTTTATTGTATCAGAAACACATTTATTTCCCTTGACCTTTTGTTTGAACTAATTTACAAATGTTATATTATGTTCTCTAATTAACCTTTGTTCAGTCATTCGACTATTTTCTTTCCTTATAGCTTCTTTATGTGCATTTATGTCGTCTTGAACTTTATCAACATTATTCAAGATATATAAGTAGACTTATAGCAATTCATCAGGATCTACACTCTTTACTGAAGCCCCGCGTCTACCCCCTTCATCATGATGACGTTTAGGAAGCCTAATATGTCTTACTTTGGTCAAATAATTTTGACAAAATTCCATGGCTTCTTCAAAATATTTATGAACAATTGATGCTTTTAGCCGGTTTGTATTCTTCACATACCCTTTTAGGAATTTCAAAAATCTTTCAATTGAGTACATTCATCGTAAATGGATAGGGACACATAAATCTCACTAGATGAACCATGATGTCAAAAAATGTAAGAACAAAAAGCTTTTCAAGCTGGCATAAGATAAGATATCTTTTATTTTCCAATTCATCCAATTTTTCAATGTCAAAAAATTTACGACCAACCACATTGAAGAAGAAGAAAAAATCTTGTCAAAATGTGTTGAAGATCATATTCGACAATGCCTCGAATAGCTACTAGGAGTAGCTGTTACATTAAGAGGTGACGATCATGAGACTTTTGGCCTACTAATTTCAAGTCTTTCATCGATACAAGCGTCTTAAAATTTGAAGAATACCTTGAGGGAACTTTTATGTCATATAAACACTCGCAAAAACTTTTTTTTTTCATCCTTAGACAAAGTATGAGAAGCTAAGAGAAGATGTTTATAAGACCAGATGTTTATAATACTAGGTAATAAAAGTAAGAAATGCAAACTTTTTGAACTTGATGTTAAACATATCCGATCTTAAGAGTCTAGCCTTAATTTTTAAATGCAAAAAAACATCAAACATGTTAGACCGCGTGTTCACAATATCTAGTCCTAAAAGTTTACCCTTAATTTTAAAATGCAAAACAAGGTCAGACATTTTAGATTGTTTGTTTACAATATCCCGTTCTAAAAGTTTAGCCATAATTTTTAATAAATGTAGGACTTTTTAGATCGGTTTGTTACAAAATCTGGTCCTAAAAGTTTCGTCTTCATTTTTTTTAGCAAACGTAAGACCTTTTAGACTTGTTATTTACAATATCTGGTCCTAAAAGTATAAGCATTAAATTTTTTAGACCTAATTTACATAACATCCACTCCATTTGATTAAGCTTTTTTCAAACCTAAATTGCTTCGTTTTATCCACCATTTAATACATACAGCAACAAAAAATGGATACAAGTAAATTGTTGGAAAAAAAATAAACAAATTTGTTAATTATTGAGCATTAACCAAATTGTACAATTGTTTATCTATAGAAGATTGTTGATACATATATATACAAATGAATTTAGGACATTCTATTGGTCTGACTATATGAGCTCATACATGTATTCACAACACACTTTGTGTATGAACTTAATATCATCTTCAGAAAAGGGGTCAGCATGGTCAAACATCTGTAGCACCAAAGGTAGAAACTGAATTAACTTGCATGTAAACATAAATAGGTGTGGGTATATGTGTAACATTAAACCAGAAATTGAATTCAACTAGAAATATCATATGCACATTACATCAAATAAGTTTACCTCTTCATAGAATTTAGTCATGCCTCGCGTGATAATGTTATATATGTGCCTCAAGACATAATGGCTACATAAGTTGGATCCTATTGGTTGCCTACGAGTCTGAAAAAGAACATGACATAATTAAAACCAAATAGAGCGCATGTATATAGCTTACTAAACAAGTTTCTAAGGCAATGTCTAAATTTATACTAACTTTTGTTGTGATTCATTCCAAATGCTTACAACAAACATTCTTTCGGTATGTCTTCATTGCCTTATCATCAAAATCACAAATTTATTCACAATGGTCATTGAAAATTCATAGCAGATATTTCATATAAAACAATCAAAATGACTTGCTTACGAGTTTATGGCTTCATTCAATTCAACCCTTGGTTGGTTGTAATGGAGCATAAGAGGACCACTTTATAATCCGACAGGCATAAGAGGACCAACTACCAATGGTGACTAAAAATTCATAGTAGATAAGAACTCAATGATATGTAACAAAATTAAGTGAATTGTAGACAAGACATGTGATATGTACCTATGCACATATGGTGCCAAGTGTTAGCTCTCAACCAAGTTTTTGACGATAACTAAACACTAGTAATTCAATGGTTTAAATAAGAACTCAATTTCATGTCTTAAAACTCTAGTTCTCATTTCAGCAAAATGAAGAACTCGAATTCTTGGGTTAAGAACACAAGTTCGCGGCCCTCGGCCGTGGAAAATGTTCAAAGTCTGAAAGAACTCGAGTTCATTAGTACCAAACTCGAGTTCATGAACTTGAGTTCTTGGTAAAGAACTCGAGTTCTTTCTGTAAGAAATTCGATCAAAACTAAGAACTCAAGTTCTTGGAAAAGAACTCGAGTTCATGAACTTGAGTTCTCAGTGAAGAACTCGAGTTCCTTTATGAGTATCTGATTAAAGTTTGAGAACTCGAGTTCTTAGACTAAAACTCGAGTTCATGAACTTGAGTTCATGATTAAGAACTCAAGTTCTTTGAAAACCAATTTGAAGAAAAATGAAAAACTCGAATTCTTGGTGATCAACTCGAGTTCTCATCTTGCAGATCAGGATGTACAGAAATGAAATCAAAAGAACTCGAGTTCTTAGCTAAGAACTCAAGTTCTAGAACTCGAGTTCTACTTTGAAAACTCGAGTTCTTGTCGATGTTACTGATCTTTGATTCTGCGAAAAATTCAAACTTTGGCTTATAACTTCCAGAATCATTTAGAATGCTACTTAAAGTGTTTCTAACGTGTTTGCTAGTAATTTCAGGGACTTAAACGGTGTATTATTCAAAATCAACAAAAAGCAAATGCTCACGTCATTGCATTTAATACATAGCAGCAGAAACAGAGCAACAAAAGGAATGAGCTGTGTAGCAGAGAGAAACATTCTTCCAAGGTTTACTTAATCAAGACATTCTTCTGCAAAAGCACTCTCAATGATCAACGCATTTAATGAAAGAACAAATTTCATTTAATGAAGGCTCAACGGTCCATTTGGTTGAACGAGGAACAGAGCTGCGTCTAATGGAAAATTAAATAAGTCATAACGGTAACTCTCAAGTTCCTCCCAACGGCATTAATGGCGAAAGGATATAAATACCCAAGCATTAAATTCAGCCAACTACCGAAACTCTGTGCATTTACTCTAAGTTATTGATCTTATCAGTTTCATTACTCTTAATATCCTCGGATATTTTTTTGTTCTTCAGTGATCATTTACATCTACTCGTGAGGAGTTATAAAAACATTCATTTCATTCGGTTGTAAAATCTTAAGGTTGTGGAACCTTAAGTGTGGGTGTACGATTACAAATAGTAAGGGGGAGTGAGTCCGTGAGTGAGAGGATCATCCCAAGTTGTATTTGTAATCGCAAAGATAGTGAAAAATCCCAAGGTGTTCTTGGGGACGATGTAGGTCAAGATAGACCGAATTAGGATAAATTCTCTCGTGTTCATTCCCCTTTAAATTCCTGCTCAGTTAGTCCTCTAATTTGCAAAAATTTTGATTAAGCAATTAGATTTTTAAATCATCTATTCACCCCCCTCTAGGTGATATTCCATCTTCACCAAGTAACACTTTTTCTTGGTTTCATAGATCCTCCGTGATATGTATGTGTATCTAAACGATGAATTGGTCGAACTTATATAATATGGGCACAATAATCCAAAATCACTGCTTCTACCCAATTCAACTAACCGACAATATATATACCTACAATAATGCAAGCACACAAACTATAATGGCTTAATAATATTTTAAATTATGTACTCATAGAAGAAGATACTTACTTTAAAAATAATACCACCATTGAATTAGTAAGCTCTTCTTTAAGAGCCATCAGGGACAATATATTCTCTTTATCAATGAAAACCAGTAGCCTATCAAGGATGCCTACAACTTCATTCATAGGCCATGATCTATTTTCAAAAGATTGATCAAATGTCATAATGATAATTTGTTCCTTGGCATCCAACTTAGGCTTCTCAACAACTACAAGGGGTGGAGCTTCAAGAGGGGTTTTGATCGAGATTTCCTTATGTGGATAAGAAACATGTACAAGCTTCTTTGGCCATGAGATGAAGGTTCCCTTGACACCACTCATAATCTTCATATCACAAGTTAGGAGAGGGAGAGATGAATCAGTAATGATTACCTCTTCAACTGATACTTTAACTTGATCACCTCAGCTATTTGTTGGTGGTGTACAGTTGATCTCAAGTTGTGGACAGTCCCACATGCAACTAATCGACAATCAGGATTCTCCAAATAAAGGTAACAACGTTCAAGACCCTGTAGATGTCCAACCGTGCAGCAACTCCTTTTAGTGCTATGCTACATAGGTGCGGGTGAATGTGTCATGGGAATACTGGTCTCATTACGTGAGCTCCCAATCATCATCGTTTCCTCCTTCATCTTACTCTTCAAACTTGAAACATTGCAGTCAATGAAGCTTCTTGTGTCGCTGCTTGCTCACTCATGGCAACCGCCATATTTTCCATCTTCTTCCTGGTAATCATACTTTGTTTATGGCGTTTGGATGATCCAAAGTATTGCCTAAGGATTACCCCTCCTCCAATTCCCCTGACATGCCCCGTAAGATCGGGGTTTCCCATCGCCACAGTTAGAATAACATTCCTCCTGTCCAATGATCCCTTTGCTTTGTTTTTTTTTTTAAAAAAGTTCGTCCTGTAAGATACAGATAACGAGAAGTTTAGTAGTGAAACTTGTTTGGTAACTAAAAAATAACAATAATGATACTTACAATATTTTTAGCAACTCTATGAGTTTGTTCACTCGTATAAGACTTGCTAATCTTTCACGGGCATACAAGCACAACTCTTCATGACATATTGGAGATGGTGGATCACATATCACAAACGGATTGGATTGAGCTTCTTCTTCCAATCTTTTTCGCTTAACAGTCATCAAAAAGTTTTCAGCCGTTTCATAACCACCATGAGATAGTATATGAAGGCAATCATTCTTTCTACCAGTCTCTTGTACTTTTCCCCTTTTTTCCTGTGAATAAGAATTCAAAACAACTAATAATTATGAATTACAGACCATCTCACTAACAAAAATTATAGAACTTATGCTTGATATGAACCTAAAACATTAATCATTCACTTGTCAAGTTTCAAAACTTTCATAGAACAATGACAAACTTTTATTGTATTATTTATCAATAGTCATATTCACATAAAAACTAAAACACGCTTTGATGTAGGACAAAAGATGAAAATGCCACTCTATAATTGCATGAAGCTGGAATTAACAGGTAATTTTTTTTCTTCTATTCACACACTAAACCATCTCAAGGATTAGATGAACAAAAAAGCATATCACATATCTGCATAAGTTCTTAAGCAAACAAAAAAGGACAAAAAAAAACTAAATATAAACTCACCAAAGCTTTTGAAGTAGTCCACATCTGAAAAAGTTGTTGTCAATTGTTTAAGATATGTATACTTCATGCAAGGATTAGGGTGAGATTGACCATCTTTAACCTCGACATACACATAATTGTTAGATAAGTTTGTCTTAAACTTCCTCCAGTGAAAATGACAATACAACAATCTTTTCTTTTTCAACATCTCATTATCAGGAACATCGTATGTCAGCCAGATAGAGTCCTAAATATGATCCTTTACATTCTCTTAGTCAACATTTTTCCACTCATCTCTTGAAATACTAGGCTTGTTTTATGTTAGGAGGCCAACATAACTCCTATATTTGCTTTTATTAGAGCTGATAGGATTCCAATGTCCATCAAATTGAATCTCGATCTTTTCCTTGGTAGTCCAACTTAGGGCAATCCTTTTCAATCGTGTGTCTCTTCTACCATGTCGTAAAGGACGGTTACAAGGCTCACTTTGAAATGTGTTAGGTTCACTTTAATTCACACCAATAATTAGTGTGCCTTAAACAAAATTAGATTCGCTTTCTCAATTTATTTTCATGACAAGAAGAAAGGTTGAGAGAGGCGGTGGGAAAGGCAAATGCCTGAACAAATGAGATAGTAATAGAGGCTGGTAGTGGTTGGTGAGAAAGAGAGGTAATGCGACAAAAAAAAAGGTTTCGAAACAAGAAGAGAGGTTTAGAGAAAACAATTTCATGTTTTAGCGTGAAGAAGAGTTGATATAATGACAGAGTTTTTTTAGTGCTAACTTAAAAATAATAAAAAAATTTATTTAATTTTTTTTTTTATATTTTGGACCGGCTAATATTTACGTTCGGTCTTAAAAGTTTAATCTAAAAAGTAATTGAGATTTAAATTTTAGTTTTCTTAACTTTTTAGATCGATATTCTTAAACGTTGGTCTTACATGTTAAACACCGTTACGTATTAACATATGGTCTTAAAAAAGTAATAATATTTTAGTTTAATTTTATATATATATATATATATATATATATATATATATATATATATATATTAGACTGGCTACTATTTACATCTGGTTATTAAAGTTTACTTTAAAAAATAATCGATATTTCAAAAATTTTTTTAGATTGGTTGTTTTGAAAATAGGTCTAATTAAATAATATATTTTAAATATATGATTAAAAGATCCGGTTTAAGAAGTTCTTAATTTTTACGAAACTATCACTAATTATTCTTTTTTGACCAGAGCTTCTATACTCTAATCTAAATGAAGCAGTCTACAAATTTTTTTTTGTAATAGTGTTGATCTCATTAACAAAAGAATAATCATTATAATGAAGATATACAAGAAAAACTTTAATGAATACTTCAGATAAGAAATGATTGCTTCTTATAAATGAGATTAAGAGAATAAAAATAGAGAAAGTGTCACTCATAGAGAGATATATTAAATATTAATTACAGATAATTAATCAAATTACTTTACTTTGTTTTGAATCTCACCAACCCCAAACTAACCTCAATAAACAATCACTGCGCATGAAACACACGTCGTTTATGGGAAAAGGACGAGAAGCGAATAGAGTTGGCAGCAGAAGAAGCCAAACCCTCAACAGGCATGAACCTTTTTCTACCTACAGCTGTTTCTTTTATTTTTATTTTTGGATAAAAGAGTAAAAATATATATATGCTTTAGTTTTGAGAGTGTCGAGTATTATATGTTTTTTTTTGAAGCAAAAATACACACATGATTATTATTTTATAGTAAAATTCACATCCTACCGTTATGTTACTATTCACTTCATCTTTTTTTCTCTCATTATATAAACAGTAACATAACGATGAAATATAATTTTTACTCTAAAATAGTAACTACGTGTATATTTTTACTTCTATTTTATAACGAGAAAATAATTGATCGCATGTTGCATCCCATTTTTCTCCCACCGCCTGACTTGAGGTGGGAATGAATGAATGAATGAATGAATGAATGAATGAATGAATGAATATATATATATATATATATATATATATATATATAATTACAATACAGCATCCTTTTTTGGACCGCCAGCGGAAGGAATAATAATTACAAACTTATCTGATTGCCAGCAAAATTATTTTTTTTAACAAAAATATTATTTTATAACAAAAATTAGACTAGTTCTACCCAGCTTGAGTGGAGCGTGGGACCAGGTTCAGGCAATCCTAAGGAGTTCACCTACCGCGAACCGGTTCAACCCGGACTTGGCCTGTCTTATTTATAAGGCCGTCTTGATTGATCTTCATCTCCAAGCTCCACTTCAAGCATCCGACGACGCAGAGTTCAAAAGGTATAAGTTTGAGGAGAGTATCAATGGCGTCGTCGAACGGAGAAGAGAAGAAGCAAAGTGAAGCAGGAAGGCACCAAGAGGTTGGGCACAAGAGCCTCTTGCAAAGCGATGCTCTGTATCAGGTACGCGATCAGATCTGGAAACCTCTTTGTCCTTCTCATCAATTGAAACAAGTGATTATATGATTGCAGTATATTCTGGAAACGAGCGTGTACCCAAGAGAACCAGAACCCATGAAGGAGCTGAGAGAGATAACAGCAAAGCATCCATGGTAAGATGTGATTAATTAATTGAAGTTTTGTGTACATGTCGATTGGAGAAATATATATATATATATATATATATATATATAGAGAGTAATTAAAAAGGAAAAGAACAGGAACATAATGACGACATCGGCGGACGAAGGGCAATTCTTGAACATGCTGCTGAAGTTGATCAACGCCAAGAACACCATGGAGATCGGAGTGTACACCGGCTACTCCTTGCTCGCCACCGCCCTCGCCCTCCCCGACGACGGCAAGGTATCTCCACCCTTCTACATCACATCTCACTCTCATTTCATAGAAGACAGTAAAATCCATTCCCTTCTCTCAATCCTTTATGCCAAACAGGCCCTATTGTTGAGTAATGACAAAGCTAACCAGAATGAATGACATCACTTACCATTCTATTACAAAGTCAATTATTTTTTTTTATGGTTAACTTTTTTGGAGAAATTAAGGAAACTAATTAAATTACTTTAGAGTATTTTTATTTTTATTTTGTTCTTCACACTAATTAGTTTGTCTAATAAACTAACATATAATCTAAGAATACATAACATATGAAATGATTGAGTAACTTATTTAATTTCCTTAATTCCTCTAAAAAAAAAGTCAACTATGTCTTATAATTAGGACCGGAAGTAGTATAAGACAATTTATTTTGTGTAGATTTTGATTTTAAATATGAGACATAATTTTTATCTTATTTTTTAAAGAATGTAATTAGGGTTTTTTAATAGAAAATATATGTTATACTAACTTACTGAATCAACTTATTTTATCTAATTAAATTAAATAAATATATCTTATATTAAATACTAGAATAATATTATGTTTTAAAAATAATACCGTCCGCTTGTTAGTATAATATCTCATTTCTAGTGTAAATTGCACTGCACTATGAATGTGATCACATATCAAGGACTGAAGTTAGTTCAATATTTTAGGAATATCATCAACTAATAACTGATTATATATGGTATGTAGTATTTTTTTTTGGAATATCAACTAATAATTGATTGTATATGGTATGTAGTATTGTTTGTAACAGTTGTGAGTGAAATAGTCACATTTGTATTTCATTATGACTATTATCATATAATTCCTCATTTATATGACCTCATAAAAATTATTATCTCTTACCTTTAATATAAGAGTTTGTTCATATCGTAGTGTAATTTATACTACCGGATCTTATGTTAAATAACAGATATATTGAAATCAATGTATAAAATTTCTTAATTAATTTTAAAATAATTTTGTATAAATTTATCAAATGATGAGTGATTTAATGTCAAAAAAAAAAAATAATAATATATATATATATATATATATATATATATATATATAATGAGTGATTTGGGATAGAATTGCATTGGGGTAAGAAGCCCCGGCCCTTCTTGAATATTGTATTGAAATGAGTGCTTTCAGCAGCTATTTATAATCCCCACCCCACTTTGTTTAATTAATCAATTTAATGTTTTCAGAACTTTAAATTTAATTAATTAATTTAATTAATAATTTTTTGGGGGGACCAGGGTGTTTAATGTTTACTTATAAATGCCGTATTTCTGGCTTCTTTTCTTTTTCTTGATATTTAAAAATTTGGTTTGTATCGGGCCCAGATACTGGCGATGGACATTAACAGGGAAAACTACGAATTGGGCCGTCCCACACTGGAAAAGGCTGGTGTGGCCCACAAAGTTGACTTTAGAGAAGGCCCTGCCCTTCCTATTCTTGACGAACTCGTCGAAGACGTAAGCCTTCTTTATTTTCTTTAACTATAAAAAAAAAACTATTACTCAATCTGGCTATTAGCTGGGGCTGAAACTAGAAATTGTAAGTTGGGGGTAAAAATTACAGAGAATAACCCATATTTTTATGAAACTATATTATAATGCTATAAAATTTTAATATTTTCATTTTAGTCCCTTCATGTAACTTTATATAAAGGGATTAAACTGAAAATTATGAAATTTTTATGAAGTTAAAAGATAATTTCTTCAACATTTGGGTTCTTTTCTATAATTTTAGAAGAAGTGGGAGCCACCCCTAACCAAGTCCACCCGTAGATAAATAAAGTGAAGCTAGAAAATGAATGCAGGAGAAGAATCATGGGAGCTTCGATTTCATATTTGTGGATGCTGACAAGGACAATTACCTAAACTATCACGAGAGGCTACTTCAACTTGTTAAGGTTGGGGGTGTGATCGGCTACGACAACACCTTATGGAACGGCTCTGTGGTGGCACCAGATGATGCGCCCTTGAGGAAGTACGTGATGTATTATAGAGAGTTTGTGTTGCAGCTCAACAAGGCGCTTGCTGTTGACCCTAGGATTGAAATTTGCATGCTTCCTGTTGGTGATGGAATCACTCTCTGCCGTCGGATCAAGTGAAAACTCCATCAAGCACTAGTCTTAAAGTCTTACTAAAATCTTTGCTTATACTGAGAAAAGTGATATGTTATAGCGGATAACACCTCTCGATGGTGAATATGGATAATAATTTGAATATTATAAGTAAGTCATTTTATTGTTTGATTTTAAAATTTGATATTTGCGCCTGACTGAAAGTGGAAAAGGTTATTATAATTTGGATCTTCCATCATATCTAGTTCATTTCCTTAATTTTTATGAACTTGTTTTTTTAATCACATATTGACTTCAAAATCACTTTAAAAAAGTTTTTATTAGTAGAATAAATTTTTTCTAAGAAAATCAAATAATAAAGCCCCTAATTTCTCATTGTTATTGGGATCAAGGTGCAATTTTACCTTAAAAATATTTACTGAATAGCCGTCGGCACCTAAAGATGTCTTAAGAAATAATGTTATCATAAAAGTATAAAAACATATCAATGTGACGTTCATATTAATAACTCAAATGGTCAAACGTTAACTAACCCATAATGCCCATGTCAGGCCTCACCTCGCTTTTTTATTCCGACGCTGTTAATCATCATTATTGTGAATTTTGAAGAGTTTTGACCTTTGATGAGGGTAAAAGTGATGGCCTTTAACATGCATGAAAAAAATTTGAAACATGGAGACTTGTGTTAAGTGTTAACAAAATATTATGTACATGCTTGAGTTAGTATTAGAAAAATATATTCACACAAGTTAAAATAAAATTTCTCTCACATACTTATATCGTAAATAGTAAATTATGTTGAAAAAATAGCTTCTACCACTAACTTAAACGAGCATGTAGAGTAATAGAATATGGACCCGACACCTTGACTTCAAGTGAAAAACTTTATCCTATTTCTAGAGAAAATATGATACACACACTAATGAGGGCGAATAATACACCCTTTATTTATACACAAGTCATCACAATCTAACTAACACAAATTATTAAAATACCCTTAATAATAGTTGTTTTAAATTCCCCTCAAGTTGGAGGTTTGAAAATATTTACAACAGACAATCTCTTTTCCTACAACTTTAGTCAGCAAAGCAAATCAGTTTCGTGATCTTTAGACTTCACATGCTTTCAAACAATAATTCCCTTTTTCAATTTTTCCCCGACAAAGTAACAATCCACTTTAATATGTTTGATCCTTTCGTGAAATACATGATTACTTGTTATGTGAATTGTTGCCATATTGTCAAAGTAAACTTGTACAGGATTCTGATGACTTGCATTTAGTTTCTAACCATTCCCAATGTCCATCAATTTTTTATACAGCCATGCTCAAGGCCTTATATTCTACCATTGCTGAAGATTTTGACACTGTTGCTTGCTTTTTAATCTTTCACAATACTAGAGACCCTCCACAATTTATTAGACAACCACTCATTGATTTTCTTATGGTGGTACTAACAGCCCCATCAGAATCACATAAACACTTGAGGTCAAGGCTTCCTTTTGAACTCAATAATACTCCAAGTCCAGGCGTCACTTTCAAATATCTCGAAACATTTAGGGCAGCTGCAATGTGTTCTTTTGTTGGCATTTACATGAATTAACTTAGGAAGCTGCACAAAAAAAGATATGTCATGACTTGTCGAAGTGAAGTAAATTAGCTAACCAATCAATTTTCTGTAACGTTATGGATTCTGCAACAAATCATCCACCTTGTTCCTTCCTTCCTTAAAGGGCAATAGTTTCTGATTTTGCACTAAGGAACTCCAACTCATTTATAGCCACTCATGCTAGTTTTAGCCGAAATATCCAAAACATATTTCCTTTGGCATGAGACAATCCCTTTTTGTGATCTAGCTACTACTATGCCTGGGAAGTACTTCATGAAACCAAGATCTTTGATTTTAAAACTATTATGCAGAAAATATTTGGTTTCATATATCCCTTTTACACAACTTCCAATTACCACTAAGTCATCATCATAAACAAGTATTAGTACAACAGCATCATCACAATTTTTAATAAAGAGGGAATCATCATGTTCACTCTGCTTAAATCCAGCATGAATCAAAGCTTCAGACAACTTATAATTCCATTGTCTCAATGCTTGTTTTAGTCTATACAAAGATTTGTTTAACTTACATACCATTTACTCCCCTTACTTTTGAAACCTTGGAGAATTTTCATGTTTAAATCTTCATCTAAATTATCTTGCAAAAAAGCATTACATACATCCATTTGGTGTAACTCTCATTCATACATAGCTACCAATTTGAGAACAAGTCTAACAGTTACCATGTTAATGATAGGAGAGTATGTTTCATGATAATAGATGCCTTCCCTTTGACTATATCATTTAGCAACTAATCTAGCTTTAAACTTATCTAGTGTTTCATTCAAGTGATATTTTATCTTATACACCTATTTGCATCCTATAGCCCTTTTACCTTTAGGTAGTAGCACAATATTCCAAGTCCCATTATCTTCTAAGGCCTTTATTTCATTATTCATAGCGTCTATCCAACAATGATCCTTTAGGGCATGTTTGATTTGAGGGACGGGGATAGAGAGGATGTGAGGGGACCTCTTTTCTTCATTTGGTTTAAATTTTTAGGTGAGAAGGAAGGCAAAATTTTGAGTTAGATTCATTCCCTCCCTTTATTTTAAATAAATGATCTTTCCCTTCTCTTCCCTCTAACAAATCAAACAATGTAACATACCATCCCCTTCCATCATCTTCCCTCAAACCAAATACACCCTTATAGCATCCTCATAATTTTCAAGTTCATACATGGAATCAAGTGAAGTAAAAAAAAAACACATATAAGATGCAGATATATGATCATAAGAAACATATTTATGGATGCTATAAAGAATTTTGTCTTGTTCAGCCCACACTTGAGAACAAACATAGTCTTTGAACCAAATTGGTGCTTGTCTTTCTCTAGTGGGTCTACACATTACCTCACTGGGTGTAGGGGTGTAAACAGGCTAGGTCAGGCCAGGCTTTACCCTTAACAGGCCAGGCCTGTTTTGTAACATACTAGCCTGAGGCTTGTTAAGGCCTGTTTTTAAAAAAAAAAATTAATTTTTTTTAATTTTTTTATTTAACTAAGCTAACAAGCCACAGGTCGAAAATAGGCATACTTTAAATAGACTAAAAATAGGCCAAAATTACATAAATTAATACTAATAACATAAATAACAGGCCACAGGCCGAAAACAGACCTACTTTAAATAGGCTAAAAACATGCCAAAATTATATAAATTAATATTAATAATATAAATAGGCTGGCCTGACAGGCCTAAAAGGCCTCTTATCACGCCTAGGCCTAGCCTGTCAAGGGAAAACAGGCCTTATAAGAGGCCTTGGCCTGGCCTTTTAGCCTAACAGGCCAAGCCTGACCAGGCTTTTAACAGGCCAGGCCACAGGCCCTTGACCTTTTTACGCCCCTGACCCTTTTACATCCCTAACTGGGTGGTTCGTCAAGTATGGTGAACGATTCCATCCTTGAATCTATTATGGAATTAGGCCTGGCATTCACATCAATTAACTTATGATGCTCATTTGTTGGAGAATCACTATTAAACCAGAACATATGCTTAAATTCCTTACAATCTTCACTTGAATCATATGAGTTAGTTTCTTTGAAGGGAAATTAATTCTCAAGGAAACTCACATGTTTATTAACAAAAATGTTTTTGTTTCTCAAGTCAAGTAATAGGTATCCCTTTTGATTGTCAGGAAACCCAAGAAAAACACATGGAATAGATCGTGCTTTTAGTTTATCATTATTCCTTAGGTCTATTGCAAAAGCCAAAGAACCAAATATTTTCAAAATATCAAGGTTTGAAGGGATCCCATATACAATCTCAAAAGGTGTCTCATAACCTAAGATTCTAGAAGGCATCCTATTAATTAGATAAGTTGTCATTCTAATGCATTTCCCCAGTATTTAATTGATATACCAGATTACAATATGAGGCCTCTAGCAACTTGAATGGTAGTTCTATGTTTTCTCTCTACTACTCCATTCTGTTTTGGAGTATAAGGATATAAAGTTTGGTGAATGTTAGTCAAAACCTTCTTATGACGAGTGAACCAGTCGAACAAGTAATAAAGAGTAAATAGAGTATTGTCCCATAAATGTTGTAACATTGATTATGCGTCCAGTTAATGATTGAAAGTTGCATGATGGTAATGATTATGTTGGTTGTTTTAACTATTACTACTATTAAACAGAAATAAACAATGGTTGAAGTCTCGGTTGAGAAAATTAGAATTTAAAATAGGCAGAGCTCAGATTTCATCTTAAGTTACATCGATGCCCTAGATTGCATTTATCGCATTGCTACAACATTTTTCTACACAACTTCTGAAATGCAATAGCAAAATGCCTATCGCAATGTTATCTAGTTAACCCACCACTAATTTATACAAAAGCTTTCGCAATCCTGTAAATACATTCATTACTCTACTTCTCTCATATTCCTATGGCCATTTTCGAGCTTAACATATCAATTTAACCTAGATGTCTTGGCTATATGAGATAAATACATTCCTGTAGCTTACAATTTAGATCGAGCCTTGCACAAGCTCGCGTAGCACACACTGCTTAGCAGAGGTCTAACCTTAACTCATTTCTAGTAATCTTAGGCTACTAATCTCGCCTATTAGTGGCCAACTAATAGACCTTACATTTAATCACAATTAAACAAACTGAATTTATTGAATTAAAACTAGCAAACTGGGTTCATACTACAATTTAAGAATCCATCATTGCTCAGCTAATGGAATTTAGTTCATGAATGATGAGGGAAATATAATTAGAATTACAGAAAAACAATCCATATATGATAAGCAAGAAAAGTTAAATAGAAAAGGTTGCCAGGGAGTTTGACAGTGTAGGAAACATCCTATCAGGTGACGCCTCTACTTGTTCTACAAATTTGTCCAACTTCTAATTCGAATTAGTCTTTTTGCCACTCTCTCAATGAATACTAATTTCTTAACTTGAGTAGCGTCATACTTTTGTTGACTGATTTTTAGGTTTAGCT
Organism: Acacia confusa; assembly: GCA_037074495.1. Lineage (NCBI taxonomy): Eukaryota > Viridiplantae > Streptophyta > Magnoliopsida > Fabales > Fabaceae > Acacia > Acacia confusa. The sequence continues at coordinate 34,385,886 of CM073502.1, read as the reverse complement.
ATCTTTCCTTTTATAATCAGGTCCTTTGCGTCGTATGTCCAATGAGCTAGGCTTTCCAATTTTGTTAGACCCGACTCCCTTGATTAATGTTTTCTTTAATTCCACAAGATTCTATAGATCTTCCATTCGATTCTTTGCGTTTTCCATTCCCATCTCTGTCAAGTCAACCATCATCTTAACGTCTAGCTCGATTACCTATATTTTTTTTTCCGGAAATATTCTCGAGGAAAGATCAACGTAACATAGCACATAACAATTCATCACTTATTATGCTATAGCACTGCGGTACTAGTTTAGAGCAAAGATGCACAATGTTGTAGCATTATATCAGCTTTGTTTTATGATTTCAGAATGCGCTAAAATGCAACATTTCTTTCTGCCTACATGCGAGATAGTGTTTAAAATGCAATAACTTACTTCATGAAACATCCTCTATTTAATTAATGAAATAACCATATATTAATCAGATTAGTCACTTAAGAGGATTTAAGCAGTAAATAAAATTCAATAACTTAACAAAGTGTCACCATTTAATACAGTATCCAAAACATGCCAGAGTATATGCATGATGAGCCCCAGTGAAACAACCTCTATTTAATTGACTAAATTAATACATATAATGATTAGAGTTATCACATAATTATTAGAGTTAACCTAATATTAGAATTTAAGCGGAATTTAAAATTTTCAAAATATGTCAAAATATGCATGATAAGCCCTAATGTGTAACAATATACAGTTATCCATACATTAAAACAACAAACAGAAGCCCTACTTGATTAAAGTATATTATGCTTCTATCGGCTTCCCTGTAGGACCTGGACCGGATTGGTCATCTGGGAAAAATTTGTAACCATTAATCCAGCTCATTATGAATCAAAATGTGTTAGTGAGGTGCCAAGTGAAATACAACAGTTCAATCCAAATTAAAACAATTGGTCAACATCCTCTTCATTAATTATCACAATATTAATAAGTATTATAATGGGTGTCTCAAATCTTTTGAATTTAATTCACAGAATCCCTCCTTTCAATCTTACCGAACCGCCTTATTTCTTCCGACTAGACTCATGAGCTAAGTTACACCCATGTTACTAGTTACTCCAAAAGCTCACTGGTTAAGTGATGAGGACCGACCAAAATCCTCAGAGCATCTGCCCCAGACCATGGATCTTTTCTCCCACTTTACCCTAGTGAGTCATCATAAGCCCATCACTCTGGTGGGACAATAATAAGCCAACCATCGTGCACCAATGGAGGCATCACCATGTGGTGGAAATAACTTTTCCATTTTCTCTGAAATCTTCCCATCCCAAACATTATAATAATTCAATAGGAGAATTTCCAAATATTCACAATTGTTATGCCATCATATCTCAGTTCCCATAATTATTATAATATTTCAATGCATATAATTTCAACTAATAAAATTTCACATAGCACACTTTATTTAAACATGCATAATCATATCAGAAAATACTCACAGTAGCATATTAAAAACATAATAAGTGGAAAGTGGTTACCTCTCGCTAGAGCTAACTACTTTCACACTACTCTCAAACCAAGGCTCAAATACACTCCACAATTCAATCTATACAAATCAATTTTCTAACAATTAATAACATCTTAAAATTCCACATATCTAGAATTATAACTGATAATAAAAAATATACTAATTTAAATAATAACCCCTTCATTATTTATTTCCTGAATCCTAATGATAATGACACATTATAATTATTATTATATTCTATTATTTTATTAATTTGAATTCTCCAAAACATTAGATTGACACCTTAAATAGACACTATTTACCATGTAATTTTTAACGTTTCTTATGGTTTCCTAAAATATAGGTTATTGATTCCCTTTTATAATCGATAACATTATTATTTATTTTCCCTTTAATAAATAATAATCTTATTCATTTTTCTTAGTTATTCACTTCATTAATTATTTCCTCCCATCATCATCATCATCATCATCATCATCATTATTATTATTTCGCTTTGATAAATAATGATAACATATTCATTATTATTATTTATCCCATTATTGTTCATTAATAACTTCCTTAAAAATTTATAACTCTATAATAATTAATAACATTAATCATTATTACTTAATTACCTCATTCATTATTTATTAATTAATAGTATTTAATAATTTCCTTAATTATAATTGCTATATTTTATTTATTTCCTTTATTTTCTAAAAGATATTATGAGCTAGATAATATAAGAATTAGTTAGTTAGTCAGATCCTACTATTTAGGAACAAATTAATTTAAATCCTATCTTTTTGGATTTTTCCTGATTTTATTTAACTTCTAATATACTTATTTATTTATACCAGGATATAGGTAATATATCCCTACAATCACTCCATATCTTTTCTGTTCTTATATTTGAATTTGAATACCCTAATTTGCTAAACTATAATAAGTTAACATTAATGTATGAATATATATATATACGTATATACATACATACATACATACATACATATATATATATGTGTGTGTGTATGTATATTAAAAAATTGAACCTATATATCTATATCATATGCCGGTGAGTAAAAAAAATTCAAAGCATATGACCCTCATTTCTAATATAGATTTCCAATGAATTATGTGCAGCCTCTTTTCTATTCTTTTATTTATTATTATTGTTATTATTTTGCTCCTTCCCCTACAGTTTCATTAACCCACATAGTATTATTATTTCCATTTGTTGTTGTCTTCTTCCTCCCTTCCTCTCCAGGGCTAAGATACATAGCCATATATGAACACGTAAACCCATATACATACATCTATTAAACCAATGAAACTCCTTTCTTCTCCAGCAACATACACACACATAGATCCTTCTGTTCCATGTGCAAACACACATACACTCATATATATATATATACACTTAGCCAAGTTCTCTGTTTTCAGTCTACCTAACCAGAGCTAACCGAACACGTGCATCACGCCGATGGAAATAACAATGACAGCAAAAAGATAACCAAAAGCAAAAACACATACACCAATATCAGTCCCTGTTTTTCGGGTTTTACATGATCAGCGACTCTAGTTTTTAATCTCCCATCTAATGCTAGGTACGAGACGGTAATATATAGAAGAAGAGGCCTAAAACTCACCTGAATGAGCAACTAGACTTCATGCACTTTTGGTCCTTCTCCAACGTTCGAAATCTTTCTCTGTTTTTAATTGTCAAAAGCAGAGGAAAGTATCCACGTTTTGCATCCCTTCCTCACCTCTCTCTTTCTCTCTCTCGCTGCTCTTTCTTCCTCGCTGAAACTCCCCTGTTCCGTGAAGCTAAAATAGGGCAAAGGATGGTTTCGGTTTCCCTACTCTCTCTCTCTCTCGTTTCTGTTTTCTTTTCGGTGAAGGGTTGGAAAGTGAATGGGAAACTGAAAGTAGCAATATATAATGAGAAAGATGGGTTCAGTTTCGGTCAAAGAGAGGGCATTACCCATCGGTACAAGACACAGGGCTAAAAAAAAATAACAGACTGAGGTATGGGATGCTGATCATCTACTCTCCTAGACCTTTGATGTGTTGCAGCGAAGATCTCGGTTCACTGATTTGCTTCTGCGTTTTTGACTAGAGAAAGAGAAGCAGATATGGTGAGATAATTGGGTTGGGCTTGCTATGGGCTGAAAGAGCATGGGCTATTATGCATTATGCTCTTCTTGCTCTCCACGTGGCAGTTGAAATGAGAAAGGGAAAGAAGTAAATAAAAAGAAATATGGAGGTTTGGTTTTGTGTTTAAGTCTCAATGAGCTGCTGCACGTGAGTAGTGGCTTAGGGTTTTTTTTTTTTTAATATATAAAAATTTTAGGAAAGGGTTTGGATTCCCTTCCTAGGTGATACCAATGTTGGGCAGGGCGAGCCGTCTATTACCTTCAGACGTTTACTTAGGCACCCAGAGCTAGGATGTCTCCCCCAATGCCTTGACCAACTTCAGAATCGAACCCTCTCCCTAGTGAGAGTGTCTAACCCCTTTGCCAGTTGAACCCAAGGACAAGGACGAGGGATAGTAGTGGTTTAGGTTGAATAACTAAACTAATAGATATAGATAGTTGGGCCGTATGAGATTAAATGAGATGTAGGGAAATTGAAATGGTTATGGGCTTGCTGAATTAATAAGAACAATCAACAAATATATATATATATATATATATATATATATATATATATATATTCGCTACAGATCAACAAATATATTTGAGATAGTTGGGCCGTAGAGGTTTGCAATAGGATGGTTTATATACAAATAAGTAGATGGGCCATAATGTTTAAATGGTTGGGTTAGCAAGGAATTGCTTTAAATGATAATACTAATAATGGCTTATATTTATTTTGTTCATTAATTTGGATCAAATAAATCCTATAATTCCTTGCCTTAAATTCCAAGGAAAATAGGCCAACTTGTCCAAAATGATTTCTCCTCATAATATTTCATATTTACAAATCCCAAAAATTTGGGATGTTACACCTAGTGTATGACAATATACAGTTATCCAATCATAAACAAAAAGATAGAAACATTACTTGTAGCAAAGTAGGCTAGGCTTCTGTTGACTTCCCAGAAGGACCTGGACAGAAATGGTCACCTAGAAAAAATATTGTAACCATCAGTCTAACTTATTATGAATACTAATATATACTAGTGAAGTGCCAAGTGGATTAAAACTATGCAATCAAAGCTAAAACAATTCATCAATATCCTCTCAAAAAAATATCACATTAATACTATGTATCATAATCGGATGTCACAAATCTTTTTGAACTCAATTCCCAAAATACCTCCCATCAATACAACCGAACCGCCTTATTCCCTCTGACTAGACCCATGGGCTAAGTCACATCCATATTACTGGTTACTCAAAAGTTTACTGGTCAAGTGATGAGGATCGACCAAAATCCTCAGAACACTTGTCCCAAACCATAGGTTTTTTCCCTCACTAAATTAGTAGGGTGTCGTAAGCCCTCTTTACACTAGTGGGTCAGTCCCTCATTGAACCGATGGAACAATCAAAAGCCAACCATTATGCACTAATGGAGGTCTCACCATATGGTGGAGTAACAACTCTATCTCTTCCCAATTCAATCCTTTCCAAAATTATTATAATAAATAAATGCATATATTTCATAATTCAAGTCATAATGCTCCACAAGAAAATTTCTATTAAAATGTTCGAGATAATTTCACAATATACTCACAAACAACATATTAATAACAGAATAAGTAAAAAGTGATTATATCTCGCCAAAGCTAACTAATTCACACTGCTATTGATTCAAGAGCTTGACACATGGCATAATTCAATATATCACAACCAATTTTCTAACAATTAATAACTCTTAAAAACTCTACATATTAAAAATATAAAAATTTTAATAGTAATTTAAAATGATTATAGTGGGCAAATTATCAGAAATTTGGGGAGACCATTATAAATCTAAATTTTCCTTTCAATTTATTATTAATTAATAACTCCCCCTTTTTTTAATAAAAACATTATTTATTTTTTTCCTAATAATAATAATGATAATGTTTATTTATTATTTATTTATCCTATCATTGGTATTATTGTTTTACGTATTATCTTTACTTCCATTATTTACTATTAATTTAGCAAATATCATTGAAGTTTATCTTTCCCTTCTTTCATACAATATTATATATTTACATTTTCATTTCCCTGGTAGTTACATTAATATATATCTATATATATATATATATATATATATATATATATATATATATATATATTTATATATTTATACATAATTCTAAGAAAACATGATGTGAGCTGTTTGTGTATTATATATATATATAGACACACACACATAAGACACCCAAACACACACTGACACAGTAGAATTATTCTTCCTTCATAATAATACTTTCTCCATCTTGGATAATAAGTCTCAGCTCCACGCACAAAGACGCTATCAGCACACACCAAATCGAAACACAAATACCATATATATACACTCTCCTAACAGCGCCCCTGTTTACGTTTCAGTTGTCAACAACTTATCATATATATATATATACGCTGACGAGATCATCATGAACCAGAAACAACATGCAACGCTAAGCTTTTGAGCTCTCTGTTTTGTGACTCATGGACGCATGCAGAACTACAGAACAGAAGAACCAAAAAAACTGACGGAGCTAGAAGAGAAGAAGCTGGAGAACTCACCTTCAAAGACCCAGCTGAAACAATCAAATAACTTGCTGATTTGCATTCCTCTGTTCCGACGGTAAGAAAACAGGGGAAGAATGACACTCTCTCTCTCTCTCTCTCTCTCTCTCTCTCTCATACTCTCTCTTTCTCTCTTTCAGATTCACCCTCGAGCTGATAACTCTTCGGACTCCACCCTCTGTTTTCTGCAACTGTTTCGCCGAAGGAAATGTGAAGGATTAAGATGAATGGAAGAGAGATATATATAAGGAAGTATGAAGAGTTTGATCGAGAGGCAAGGACCAGAGGAAATAACGTTGCTAGGCTCGAGAAGCATGGAAGGTTCTGATGTTGTGATCTGTTTGTTTTTCTTTTCCCGTGTTTACGCTGAAGACGCTGAAGTTTCTTGCCAAAATGTATATATGTCTCCTGATGCATTTTCGGTGGGCTTGTAGAGGTTGCTTATTTGACATGTTTTTCAGCTGCTGTTGACTAAATAAATGGGATATTAATGGGTTTGGATATGCATATGGGCTGGGGATATTATGGGCTTGTAGACACTGATTTCAGTTTGGGCCAGAGGGAGAAAAAAAATTCTTGCGTGTGTGTGTGTGTGTGTGTGTGTATTTTGAGGTCAAATGGAATTATTAAATAGAAATAGAAATTTCCTTAATTTCATTTTTAAGAATTTTTTTCTCTTCCATATAAAATATTGTTTCCAAAATATTTGTGGCCTAAAATAATCACTTCCTTGAATTTATCATTCTTCCCAAATTAATTTAAGGAAGATAAGTCTTTATTTCAAATAATTTAATTTTGTAATTATGAAGACCAAGATAAAAGAAAAATCATTATTATTCAATTTTCATATAATATTCAAATTTAAGTTCCCAAATTTTTGGGACGTTACATTTCTTCTATCCCCTATTTTCATTTGTGCATGATTATTTCATTAGATCAAACGCAGTCAAGCTTAGTTTAACCATGCAACATAGTCATAACATATAGGAAATATATGACAAAAATATGACTTATCAGTGAACAATACCATTATTCTTGAGATATTGCTTTAATTCACTGTTAGTAAATTATGTGCCATCGTTGCTTCTAAGAGTCTTAACTGAAACTGAAAATTGAGTCACGACATAAACAATAAAGAGTTGAATGCAGGTTGTAATCTCAGTTTTATTTCTCATCAATAGAGTCCAGGTTACTCTAGAAAAATCATCAACAACTGTTAAGGAATAGGAATATCTTTGATGTGTTGGAGTTCAATATGGACCCCATCTATCAAGATACATAATTCAAAACAACGAACACTTTTAATGCAACTTAGAGTAAATGAAAATTGTTTATTTTGATTTAACACATATTTCACGTTTACTATTCATAAATATCCTTGTCATGACTTTGAAAACCAAAGTATTTCATTACAATAAGCGGTGCATGCCCAAGTCTATTGTGCCACATGCACATTTCATTTTTAGCCAGATTTCTAGTACTACTTTGAATAGAGTTAATCACATTGCATGTTCTACCAGCAATTTTTAAAACATACAAGTCTTCAACCAGTTTACCAGTCACCATTATGTTGCCATCCTGAGGCCTTGCAGCAAACAGAAGTGAGGAAAAACTATAACAATACATTGTTGTTCCTTTGTTAATCTGGCTATAGATAATAGATTAAATTCCAAAGATGGGGCTTATAAAATCCCATTTACCGTGAAGTTATGAGTTATGTGAGCACTACCTACATGTTACTAGTACTCTTGTTCCATTGGGTAATCTTATTGATTTTATAGGACCCTCATATTTTTCATATTTATTTAAAAGACTTAGATTCCCAACCATATGAGTCATTGCTCCAAAATTAATAACCTAGCATGAATAAGACTTAGAATAAGTGGAGGGAACAACTGAAACAACCACCGTTTAATATACTAAATAACCTTATATTAATCAGAGTTAATCAGAGTAATCATATAATAGGATTTTAAGCGGAAATTGAAATATTCGAAATATGCTAAAACATGCATCATGAGCCCTAGAGTGTGGCAATATACAGCTATCCATAACATACATCAAAAGACAGAAGTCCTACTTGTAATAAATACACTACGCTTCTGTCGGCTTCCCTGATTGACTCGAATGTGAGCTATAACCTGGGGAAAAATTTTGTAACCATCAGTCCAACTCATTATAAATATTAACATGTGCTAGTGAGGTGTCAGGTGGAATACAACAAATCAGTTCCAAAACAGTTCGTCAACATTTTCGTAATATAATATCCCATTATTATTAAGTATCAATATGGGTGTCTCAAATCTTTTTGAATTAAATTCCCAGAATACCTCTCATTAATCCAACCGAACCGCCTTATTTCCTCCGATTAGACCCATGAGCTAAGTTACACCCACGTTACTGGTTACTCCAAACGCTCACTGGTCAAGTGATGAGGACCGACCAAAATCCTCAGAGCACCTACCTTAGACCATGGGTCTTTTCCCCACTTTACCCTAATAAGGCGTCATAAGCCCATCACCCTGGTGGGCAAGTTCCCATCACTCTGCTGGATTAATAGTAAGCCAACCATCGTACACTAATAGAGGCATCACCACGTGGTGGAAATAACTTTTTCATCTTCTCCCAACTCTTCCCTTCCCATAAGTATCATGATATTTCATTGCATATAATTTCAACTCATCAGATTTCCACATGGCAAACTTTTAAAACATTCATAATCAGATAGAAAAGTACTCAAGAGTAGCATATCAATATCATAATAAGTGGAAAATGGTTATCTCCCGCCCGAGCTAACTACTTTCACATTGCTCCTAATTCCAGAGTTCAAATACACTCCATAATTCAATCTATCAATATCAATTTACTAACAATTAATAACATCTTAAAAATTCCACATATTCAAAATTATAATTGATAAATAAAAGATATACTAATTTTAATAATAATGCCTTTATTAGTTATTTCCATTTTTTATTTATTTCCTTATTCCTAATAATAATGACACATTATCATCATCATTATTATTCTTTTATTTTATTAACTCAAATTCCCCAAAATATGATACCGATACCTTAAATAGACACTAATTACTATATAATTTTTTTTAACGTTTCTCATGGTTTCCTATAATATATGATATTGATTCCCTTTTATAACTAATAACATTATTCATTATTATTTATTTTCCTCATCTATTATTTATTTCTTCTTATTAGTGGCAGTTAGGTAAAAGTACTCCCTCTCTTAAATTATTTATCCCATTTCCACTCATGGAAACAATTATTTTTACTTATTCCTATTTTTAATAATGCTATTATTATTTATTTTTTATCATTATTTATTTATCTATTTTTAATTTATTCTGTTATTATTATTATTTCTTTTTACTTTATTTAACTCTTTGTTGCTGAATAATAATATTAATTATTAAAACTTCAAAAATATGCTTTATATGTATACAACTCAATAACTTTACTATATGCATATATACATATAGTATGCTTTTCTCAAATAAATATTTCCAAGTGCATGACAACAAGCAAAATCATAATTTGTTCCCATTTCTTTCTCAGGCAGCGATATATATATATATATATATATATATATATATATATATATATATTTGAATACTTCTTCTTCTCTGTAATGTATTAATACACTTGAACACACCCAGGCAAGATTTATTCTCTTCTTCCCAGCGACACACCAAGGACTTAGTGTGTGTATATATAGATATACCCATTACAATTGCTTATTTTCCTTACACCGTTAAGAGCTGCATGCTTATATCTACTCACGCATGCAAAGAAAACTAGATATACATTAATACCATAGAATATACACACAGACACCTACATATATATATTATCTTAATTATCTTTTCTTTCCTTTATACATACCCAGTGATCACGCATGCATCAATCATTCAGTGAGTACTCCTTTGGCTTCTCCTATATAACTATGAATAACGCTAGCACAGTGAGTAGATGAAAGGAACCCAAAAATGCATCAAAACTCAACACCTTCCCAGTACGCATGCATTTTGTTTTGTTTGTAGAACACAAATGTGTAGCCCTGATGGACTAGCATATTGATTTAGGATCAAGTAAAGCTTTCTCCTAGGTACCTATGGATGAGATACCTAGGAGGAGAGGAGATCACAGAGCACAAACATAAAAGGGGGTGGGGTGTGTGCTCTGTGTTTGCTGAAAGTAAAGAGGTAAAGAGTAGAATTTGTGTGCCTTAGGGTTTTAGGTCCTATTTATACAGGTACCTTAGGGTTAGGGTTGAACTATTGGGCCTCATGTGCCTCCAAACCCAAGTGTTTGGCCTCCATATCTGGGCTAAAATGTTGATTTCGTAACAGATGCCCCCCCAGCCCGGTAGTTCAGGTCTCTGAGTTGTCGGGATGTAAAAATTGTCTTGCTTGCTTTTGTAGCATTTTTCTCCCAGGATAACTATCTGGTTTATATTTTTGAATTTCCTGCATTTAACAATATATAAGTAAATCACAATCAATGAGAAATGCTTACTGTTATGCTTTTTGAATATTTGTTGGAGTTTGATTTCCGTTCTGGTTTGCATCAATTCTTGTTATTGATAATCATGTTTTCCATCAACAATTCATTGTCCACATTCTGTTGCCCCCTAGCCTGGTAGATTAGGTCTCTGAGTTGCCAGTATGTGGTTGTTGTAATTTCTTTCATGCTCACCCGAGATTCCAGGTTCACATACTCTAACACCGAGATTTCGACTTTATATACTTCAATCTCGAGATTCCGGGTTTATATACTTTGATCCCAAGATTCCAGGTTTATATACTTTGATCCCGAGATTCCAGGTTTATATACTTTGATCCCGATATTTCGGGTTACTATTCTTTAATCCTGAGATTCCGGGTTTATGATTTTTTAAGCCTGAGATTCCAGGTTTATATATTTCGAGCCCAAGATTCCCGGTTTACATTCTTTTCTTGTTTTCCTTGATCTCAGTTATTGAGAACGTGTTTTTTCAATAACAACGTTCAAAAAATCAAGATAGCATTATTTGCCTTGATCTTGGTTATTAAGAATGTGTTTTTTCAATAACAACGTTCAAAAAACCAAGATAGCATTCAGAAATCCATGTACACCATAAAGGCTTTCATTTCCTCATTTCATATCATCATGACAACTTAAATATTGTCCACTTTCTGCCCCCAGCCTGGTAGTCCAATTTTTTGGGCTGCCGGGGTGCATTGATTTTTAAATCGGATCTCATGTCTGAATTTGCCGTAGCATTTTTATTGTGAATTCAAACCTTGAAGTTTGAAATACAAATTTAATGACCAGGCCATGGTCATAAATGTTATTACAGAATCCGTATTTACGTTTACTTGAGATTTTCCCAAGCTTAAAACTTTTCATAAAAACCTTATGATTTTTACGTATCTCTTGGACCTTTATAAGGTTCAATTATCATCCGTGATAAGGCAACCGACCCCGTGCGCATTACTAGGATTCCTCCCCTCATGCACACTTAGATCTGATCAGGGTCAGATAAGGCTAGTTGCTTCAATATCCCGGAAGTCAAAATTGTGATGCATCATGCTTTATCCGAGATCCAATTAAGGAGTACAAATTTAACTGTATAATTTTTAGTTTATCCGGGGTCCATTTAAGGAGCACAGATTTAACTGTATAATTTTCAGTTTATCCGGGGTCCAATTAAGGAGTACGGATTTAACTATATAATTTTCGTATGAACATTGATATGATTCAAGAAAATGGGTTTGTGTACCCCGGATTCATGAATGTAAATAGGCTTGGCGGTATTGCCGTTGCAATATGATTTCTGAAGACGGGTTTGTTTACTCAAATTCAATCATTTAAATAGACTTGGCGGCCTTGTCGTCACATAAACTTTCTGAAAAAAAACGGATTCCTTGACCTAGTATTTTTTATTCACAAGGGTTAGGCGGCATTGCCGCTGTAACTGGCTCCACAAGAGCTTACATAAACTCACGACCATGTCGCCTCATATATTTACATGGGCCTGGATTTTAACTAAATCAAGTTAATCTAAGGTCCGCTTTCAACAATTTATGCGGGGCCTGGATTTTAAGGAGATTCCGCTTAACCAGGTCCACCTTCAAACTTTTTCACAGAGCCCGAATTTTAACCAGATTCGGTTTAACCGGGGTCCGCCTTCAATACTTTTCACAGAGCCCGGAATTTAACCAAATTCGGTTTAACCGGGGTTCGTCTTCAATAAATTTCACAGAGTTTGGATTTTAATGAAATTCCGTTTAACCAGGGTCCGTCTTCAATAATTTTCACGGAGCCCAGATTTTAACGAGATTCCGTTTAACTGAGGTCCGTCTTCAAACCCAATGCGGTGGAAGATCTCCTGCACCCTAGGCTTTCTTTTAACATATAAAATTGCATAAAATGCTATTATCAGATAAAAAATTCAAGTAGTGTGGATGATGCCCCATCCAATAATTGATAAGTTAAACCTCATGTAGTGTTCATGACTGAAGGGTCCTCATCATGATAATAATCATATTCATGAAATTCTGTATATCGAATGTATCCATCTTCTGTTATGTGGAGAAGAAAGAAGCATCCATCTTAAAAGTAGTAAGGATTCTCTTGCTTCCCTTGAAAAAGTTTATACCAGCATGCCCACAAAAGCAATTAGATGCTTCAAGGTAATATAGAGCAGAAGAAAAAATCAATATTTCACACTTTGGTCCCTCAATGAAACTTTTAAACTTTGCATAATGGTCCCTGGTCAAAAGAAACCTTTTCCTTTTTGTCCTTTTTGAATTTTTCTTCACGGACCCCAAAAGAAAATGCTTGCATGTGAATGATTTAATCATTCAAAGACATACCAGGAGCTTTGCTTTTCTTCATGAACTTGTTCTTTATAATATATTATATTAAAAGCAATTTACCTGCTCCCGACCCAACTTGTCTGCTCTTCCTTACTCTGGAGTCCTTGAGTATTAATCATTCAAAAGCATACAAAATATCCTTGCTTTTGCAACTCTTTTCAAATAATGGCGAGAAGCATTTTCTTCATAACAAAATACCCATTTGGCCCACCAATGAAAAAGGCAAGCACTTTGCATCACCATAGGCATCTTCCAACATGCTCTTGATAGAAAAGGAGGGAACAGTAGAGGCTCGTTGTTGCATCAATCTCGACAACTTGGCATTTCCCATACATCCTACGGCACCCCCATAATTTTCCCCCATATGTCGCGCGTACACAGCAAAGCTTTTCTAAAGCTATAGAAACACTCCAAACTCCAAAGAACAACCTTCCAGATTCAGAACAGGATAACTGTACTCTGAGGTTTTGAAGCATTTCGGTCAACCCTTTGCCAGACTCCATAATTCTGGTACTAAGAATTTTGACTCTGTATGCTTTGCAAGATTAATAATTGAGTCCTTATCAAGTCTTGCAAGTATTATTAGCTACTGGCAAGGCAACAAATCAAGCTCTATTATTTACAAACCCACGACCCTGGTGAATATCAATCTCGGCTCCACCCTAGGAATCTTGGTATTGTGGTCTGCCTTTTGTGTCGACATCTAGTAGCACATCTCGACGCCTGCGAGTTTAGTGCCATGCAACTCCCATAATCTCGACATTATGCATATGTCCGTTGGAGCATATCTCGATGCCACATGCATGAAACCGATGTATGCATAATGCTTATCTTGGCCGTATCGGCACTAACGAGCTCGGTATCTCATAACTTTGGAGTTTCGGCCTTTAATAATCTCGACCTTTCTGCATCTCGGCATGCTGAAACTTCTGCATCTTGGAACCTTGGCAACACGTCACCTCAGCATGCCGAAGCTTCTGTGTCTCGGAACTCATACTAAAATAAGTCATGACCCTCAGCATGGTTCATGAATCTTGGCATGGATATATCCCTGCACCTCATCTCGGCCCTCCACGGTTTTGGAATCCCACGTCAGAATGAATCCTGTCTTAGAATGTACATCAGCAGGTTAGATAATTTTCTTATACAGCAGTTGGCCTTCTTGACTATCTCAGAAGCTCTTATGGTAATCTCGACACACATATCTTGGCAAAGGATTACGTTTGTCGAAATCCGAGATTCTTATGGGATGAACACGACTATTGGAATCTCGGATTCTCGCGTGGTCGGCACCTCATATCAGCAATAAATAGCAATCTCCCAACGTGCTACCTTGGTGCTGCCCTAAAACTCCGGATGGCCACTGCCAAGCAAACTTAGTACTTTTTTGCTGTCGTTGCATGATCAACTCGGCATGAAGGAAAAATGCAGCCTTGCTGGCATCGAGAATCGTTTAGTTCCAAAGTGGCATTGCACCAAACAAATGATGAACAAGTCAAACGAACTCGGCTGAATAAAACTCTTGCTTATGCTGAACTCGGCCCTAAACGAAATGCATCTTATCTCAGGCATGTCCCAACTGATATTAACTCCTCAAAATGAGCAGTAGTTTTTAAGCTTCTGCTTCTTGTTGCTTCACTGAGGATTACTTACATCAAAAAGTCAGCATTTGGACTTGCACTCGGCATTTTGAAGGCATTCCGGCTTCCTGCTGGAGTCTCGGCCTTCTGGTCACTTCATGAAGATGACCCGGCCACTTCATGAAGGCTGACTTTTATCCTGGCCAACAACTTCTTGGCCACTTCATGATGAGGCGGCGTTAATAATAACCATGGTCTATCGTTCTCTTCTTGGCTGTCATTGCAGCAATGAGAGAAAACCAAGCAAAGACTCCCTATGAACACCAAAATGGAGAGTCGGCTTGTTACCGAATCAAAGCAGCAATGCAATAGCCTCCACTTTGATTGTGCGACGTGATGGTGTTATAGTGCTTTTAAAAACCCGTAAGGTCAATGGGACTTGAAAATACAGCAGTGAAGAACCAACAATAAAAGCATAAGCGTTGTAGAAGGAAGCTGACCCATATGCAAACCACTTCCTTACTTCATAATCGATCAAATAAAGCAGAGAAGTCAAGCGATAAACTCCTCCCTCTGGTTACACACCCACTAAGACAAAGAAGATGAAGGATGGACCATAAAAGTCATCTATCACTTGGTCTGCCAAAAGCTATCTACAGATGTGAAAACCTCGATCTCCTTCTTTCTCAGTTTCTTTGGCCCTTCTTCAATCGGCAGATCTGGGGCTTTTCTTAAATTTCACTGGAAGTAGGAATCGAAGTTTACTGATCCCCACAGACGGCGCCAATGTTCTGTTTGTAGAACATAAATGTGTAGCCCTGATGGACTAGTATATTGATATAGGATCAAGTAAAGCTTTCTAATAGGTACCCATGGATGATATACCTATGAGGAGAGGAGATCACAGAGCACAAACATAAAAGGGGTGGGGTGTGTGCTCTGTGTCTGCTGAAAGTAAAGAGGTAGAGAGTAGAATCTGTGTACCTTAGGGTTTTAGGTCCTATATATACAGGTAACTTAGGGTTAAGGTTAGACTGTTGGGCCTCATATGCCTCCAAGCCCAAATGTTTAGCCTCCATATTTGGGCTAAAATGTTGATTCCGTAACACATTCGTTTTTCTTTATTTATCTTCATGCATCAGCTCCTATGATGGCATAAGCACAATGGCAAACATATAAATAGTTAATCATCTTCCTCTTCCTTTCCACAGCCGACATACCTATAACTATACATCTACACACAAACCTACGACAGTAGTAGCATGGTCCACAGCATGACAGAAAAATAAACATGACAGCAAAAGAAACAAATATCCATGACAGTAGAAAACTCGATGGAGGAAGACTTACAAGATGTTGAATCCTCCTCTGTTCTTGACAATGCTAAACAGGGGAAAGAGAATAATCACTCTCTCTTCCTCTACGTCTCTCTCTCTCTCTTGTTCATCCTCTCACTTTTCTGCAACGCTCGCTCTTTCTCTTTTCTCTCCTTCTCTCTCGTTGTCTTCTTTCGTTTTTCTGTTTCTTTCTTTACTGTTTCAGTGAAGACGAAGAGGAATGAATGAAGAAGGAACGGAATGAAGACTGTACATATGTATTAACGGGTGAGGAGTTGCTTGGTGGGTAAAGACCAGGGGGTATTTGGCTCGGTGCTCAAGAAGCAAGGAGGTTCTGAGCTTGCGTGTTCAACTGGTTTTCTGCTTCTGAAGTTTTTGGCTTTTGCAGCAAAATGAAGGGAAGCGAAGGTGTATCTGTTGAAAGGAGTAGCGGTCCAAAGAAATACCCAGAAGATTATAAGGCACTGGGCTCAAGGTCTGTGAAAAAGTATGGTGTTGCTGATCATCTACTCTCTTGTGCCGTCAGCGTGTTGCAGTGAAATTATTATCATCTGTTCATTTTTTTTTCATATAAAAAAGTTTTGGAAGGGTTCGACACCAATCCCCTATCAAGGCCAAGGCACGGCCTCGGGCTTTATGAGCACTTACTGGGGACTTACGAGATCGCCTACCAAAGGAGTCCCAGCGACGGCAGAAGGGACCAAACCCACGACCCAAGGGCCTAGTCCTGAATCCTTTACCATATGTGCCAACTCTCATTAACTTATCATCTGTTCAATTGTATAAACTGCTCCTGGTTCACGTAGATGGGACATTGGGAGGTTTAATTATGTAGCTGGGCTTTAATTGTGGGTGTGGGCCTTAATCCAAGCCGAGTGAGGAGGTGGGTCTTGCTGAAAAGAACAAATGATGCTAAAGCTTCTATGGATGTCATACGCTGGAGGGAGAAATTTACCTAGGCTTGAAGGTGTGGGAATTATTGGGTTTAAATATATATATGGGAGTTGGGCTTGGAGATATGATATTGGGCTATGATTTTGGTTTAATTGAGCTGGACTTTGGTATTTTAATTTCAGTTGTTTCCCCTTACGCAATGGGCCATATTGGGTATATGATTTTGGGCCCAAAAAGACAAAAATGTAATTAATGGGTTTTGGTTTTAATATGAAGAAATGGGTTTAGATATATGTGTATAAGTGTATAAGTATTTTCTTACAACTATTTTCTTTGGTTGTATGTATTGGGAAATAAATTCATAATTTTAATTATTCTTCCTAAATTAATTCAAAGGAAATAAGTATTTATTTTCAAATAGTCTTTATTTTCAAATAATTAAATTTTGTAATTATGGAGACTGATTTAAATAACTATTATTTAAATTTCTTATAATGCTCAAACTTAAGTTTCCCAAATTTTTGGGATGTTACAACAACCAAACCTATACCTATTAAAGCATGGATAGTAGGCATGGATGCTTTTTGAGAAGCTCCAACAGATGCTGGTATTGGTCTTGGGTAAAGGTTGGTGTCATGGTACTAGATCTATGAGTAAGTGCATCTTTATCATGAATGGACTCACTAGATGCTTGATTGATAGAGGAATCCTTTCTGAAAACAATGATATCTTATATGCCCCATTTTTGCATAATTAGTGCATTCCAGATTGGAATCTTTGCAGCCACGTCCTCTTCCTTTAACAGACATAGCTACCCCTTGAACGGTTGTTGTCTTCTTAAGAGTTGCAATAGAACGTTATGCTTTATCCTCTGAAATCATTCTATAGGCTTGGCCGACAGACGGTAAAGGTATCATAAGCAAAATCTGACTACGTGCTTGGCTATAGTCATTTAATCCCATAAGGAACTGCAATAGCTTCTATTGTTGAATTAATTTGGCATATGCCTTCAAAGTTGCACATTGACAAAAAGGAATAGTAACAAGAACATATTGCTCTTCCTAGAGCTGTTTTAACTTTGAAAAATAGCTAGATATCGTGGAGGAGCCTTGCCTAGGAAGACCAATCTCACAATGTAGAGCAAATATCTGTGAGTCTATTTTCTTATCAAAGAGTTCTTGGAGGTTGCTTCATACATGGAGAGCCTCTTCATGAAACATAAGTTCGTTGGCTATATCTTTGAAATAGAGTTCAATAGCCAAGAAAGGACCACAACATTGCACCTCCCATTGGTCCTTTAGACCAGCTGCTTGGTTGTCCTTCTTGTAAGAACCATTGATAAAACCAACTTTATGCTTACCCTTCAGTTCAATCCTCATTGGGTGACTCTAAATCATGTAATTGTCAATGCTAATTAAACTTGAGGAATGATCGTGGTGTTTTTGATCTCCGATGAATGCAAGAACAGTGGGTGAGAAAATTGTAACACTCCCTTATATCTCCCAATGCATTATTAGAGTTAATACACAGAGGAGCGTATGGATCTGGTTTGGACGAATGAGTAACTGATAATTTAAATAAAACATAACTTGGTAATGATTAAAAACTTAATCCTTTCGGGATAATTAAATATATATACATTCATCCCAATAAATTTACAAAGCAAAAAGAACTCTTCCTCTGAGTTCACCTTCTTCAGCCTCCGTCTATAGCACCGACTTCCCCTTCTGTCCTGATCTATTGTATGTACTTTTATCAGTGTCTGGGATCCAAGATTGAATCCCAGCGTAACAGGTTAATCTCTATGAATAGTGTACATACTATATGAAATCAAATTACCACTACTCAGGAAACAATTTAACATTCAGAATCAAAACATAGCAACAATCCACAGTATATCATACTTGTAATGTTAATTGTGAAAATGCAGGACCGGACAAATCCTGAATTCCATAGTGCTAGGAAAGTAAACGCAAACCTACCTGGTTCTGAATTCTTCAGCACACGGGAAACATACAACGCAAAACCTACCCGGCTCCAAATTCCGTTAGCATATAAGAAGACACATGTGATTGGCCAAACAACATAATATATAAATGTAATCAACTATGCGTGCAAGACACAAATCCATGAGCATGACAATTACATATAAACATAAAAATGTCATAGAGAGTTAGAGTTACCACCTATTAGTCTTTATGACAAAGCAACCTCCGTATGATTCTTTTCAATCTGCTTAACCTTCAAGCATGGGAAATTGTCACTTCCTATAAATAACATTTATGGAGAATGGATCATTAACCAATTTAATCTTAGTGATATAATTAAGATTTAGTTTCTCTAGACCCACCCCAAAATGTCTGTCCCTGAATATCCTTATGGCTAAGGAAGTATACTTATTAGGGACTTATTTAACTAAACACTATTCATTATAGAATAATCATCATCTTAGCCATTTCACCTTTCAATTTATCCATAGGAACCTTTACTTTCAAGGTTAAACACAATTAGCAACTTATGTGACCATTTTAAGACTTATCAGAAATTGACCTTTACTTTCCACGGGCATTTGGAAAATTAATAACTTGGTTTATATAACTCCGAACGGAGTGATTCAAATTTCTATTTATTCCTTGATAAGTCTATTTTCATAAAATAAAGTCACCAAGTTGATTTATAGCTGAGAAAAATTCCCAAATTTCAAAAACTTAAGCTCTGCCCAGAATTTTTTAGAAATTGTGGATTATCTTTAAAAATCAATAACTTGAAGTACAAAGCTCAGAAAAATTCCCTTGATACAGCAAATTAAAGATATGAAAGTCCTCTATCTAACTGGAAATTTTCAAAATTTAAACTTACTTGAGTCATTCCTAATTTTCAAAAACGTCAGAACTTTCCAGTTTTGGTTCCCAGATGCAAGGTCATTTTGTAAGATTTCTTTCTCACTGACCAAAGCTCAGAATGATACGAATTATATACCTTTTTAAAGCTATGCATGTCACCTATTATCATTAAAATTTTCATAATTTTTAAAATTTGTTTACTTGTTCACAAATGCAACGTCATATGTATACCTCCAGACTGACACCAAAATGTCTTCAAACTCATAGCTCAACTTCCAAAAATCATAACTAGAGCTATAGACCTTCATTTTGAGTGTTCCAAAACTCAAATTCAAGATTAAAGAGAGTACTATCTCATGTAAAATTTTCAGAGAAAAACTCAACTTATAACCCACGAAAACAACATCCACAAGATGCTCTATTTTCGGATCCATGTGCAGAGTTGAAAACAATGACATGCAACCTCATTTTATGGTTTAGATCTTTCAGAAATCAGCCCCCATGCTCTTATATTAGACATTCACTTCAAAACACAAGATAGAAAATCGTTCAAGAGACTCACCTAACACATATGATTGGGTTGCATGCAAGCTTCTTTCACTTTCTAGTGGTCTCTATCTCAATCTCGCTCACGCTTTCAGCTCTTTTAGTCTTGTATCTCCGGTTCTGTCTCTCTGGAATGGTGGAAAGAATGGGAGAAATAGGAGTGTGTGTTTGCAGAAAGGGAGGGGAGGAGTTTTGTGTTTATGTTGTTGCTAAAATGAAGAAATAAGGAAGGAAGGATGAGAGTGTTTGGAGGAGGTGGTGTGTGTGCGTTTCTGTGTTCGGTGAGAGAGGAGGAATGGAGTTTGTGAAGTGTGTGGGAATGAGGAAGTGAGAGGTTCAGGAAATGAAATGGAAGAATGGAGTGTATGTGTGTACGTATATGTCCTGATGGAGGGAGTGGGTATATGAGTTATGTCTGTGTGCTAGTGTTGTTCGTGAATGAGAATAAGGGAGGAGAGATGAGAAATTGTGTGTAGGTGTTTGAGTGGGCATGGAGCACGTGGCACACTTGCAGAAAAGAGGGAGTGTTTTAGTGGACATGTGGTGCTGATGGGAGAGAGGGGGAAAGTAGGAATATGGTGCCTCAGTTTTAACAACAATACCTCTTTTATTTTCCTACAAGTTTCTTATTTGAAATTTAGTCATTTCCCAATTTAATTGCAAACGTTAGCTAGAAAATCAAAATCAATCCTTCATTCCATTTAAAGATTTTTCTTTCTCGAATAATTTCTTTAGGCCATAAAAATTATCTCTAAAATATTTATGCCAAAATTATTCTCCAACTATTTGTCCTTAATTTTACAAGAAAATATGCTTTTAAATTCCAAATATTATTTCTAAAATCATTAAGCCCAAATTTTCCATATAATGTTTTTAATTCCCAAAATCCAAAATTTGAAATGTTACAAAAAATAACAAGTTGGCCGAATCTATAACTTTCCTTTTCGCCATTGAGGGTTTTGAGTTGCGCTTGGGACTGAGGAAAAGGAATGACGAGAGAAAAAAAGTTGACATGGCCTCTCTCTTTCCTCTTTCTCGGTGTCACGGTGAGGAAGACGAGGAGAGATTTTTTTTTTTTTTTGAAATAGCCTCTCCCTTTTCTCTTTCTGAGTCATGGTGAGGAAGACAATAAAAGAAAACAAATTGAAATTCCCCCCCCCCCCCTTTTTTCTTTATGTCGTAATGTCTAATAAAAAGGTAAGTTCTGCAGCTTAGCTTCGAGACAAAGATTGTGAGGAAATTGCTGTACTTACCACCGCTTTCTTGGTCAAAACAATGAACAATTAGATTTCTCTCTCTTTTAGTGGTAATGTCTATTCAAAGGACAGATTTCCATGCTTAAGACAAATCTTAAAGAAATTGCCATCGGTTTCTTGGTTAGATCTCCATCACATGGCACTTTGTTGGGAATTGGCTTGCCTCCTCTGCACCTTGGTGTCCGCTGCGGCTGCTACATGGAAAACGGTAGCGTTTTTGACAATTTTAACACATATGGTCTTTTTTTAAAAAAAAAAATTAGAGCGCTTCTAGATAGTAAATAGATAATTCATAATACTAAATGAAACTAAAAAATTGTTCATGATCCTAAAAATTTATTTCAGAATCTTAAAAAAAAAAATTTATAGCACTGATTAGTATTAAAAAGATACTGACTGATACTAAAAAAATAATTCATCATCTTAAAAAATTATTTTAGATCTTGAAAAAATATTTTAAACTATATTTTTAGTAGCAATAAGAATCATAAATATTTTTTTAAGATCCTAAAATAATTTTTTCAATATCATAAATTATTTTTGTAGTATCAGTCAGTATCTTTTTAGTACTAATCAGTGCCATAAAATATTTTTTCAAGATGTTGAAATAATTTTTCAGATTCATAAAGAATTTTTTTAGTTTCATTTAATATCCTGAATTATCTGTTTACTACTTGAAAGTACTCTGATTTGTTTTTTTTAAAAAAAGACCATGTGTGTGTTAAAATTGTCAAAAACGCTACCATTTTCCATGCAGCGGACACCAAGCTGCAGAGGACCCAAGCCAATTCCACTTTCTTGAGCCTAGCATGTCTCTTTCTTTGAGTGGTAAAGTCCAATCGTAAGTCAAATCACCTCTCTTTCTTTGTGTTTGAGCAATGGACAATCAAATATGGTTAGCCCTTCTCTCTCTCTTGAATCGTGGAGTCCAATCTTGTAAATCTTGATCACAAGCAATGATTTGATACCATGTAAAATATTTTTTCTGATCCTTCTTATTATAAGGCACTAACTAAGAAGTTTATTTGATTTTTTTTATAAGGCACTTGCTTATTCTCAATGAGCATTAATGATCTTTTTTCATGTATACCTCTAGTTAATAAGGGTAATGGGTGTGAGTAATAATTAATAGAATATTAGAATTTAGTGTAATTAATAGGGGCAATATTGGAAATTACTTAAATTCTAAGACAACTTTATTGACTTCAACTGTTTTTATTGGTATGTGAGAATTGTTAGTTGGTGTCTTATAATAAGGATAAGAGGAAGTAATAGAATATAGATCTTTCACCTTGACTTTGAGAGAAAACTTTATCCTATTTCCAAAGAAAATCTTATACACACTTTAATGAGGGCCAAGGGTACACCCTTTATTTATAGACAAGTCATTACAATCTAACTAACACAAATTACTAAAATACCCTTAATAATAGTTGTTTTATAGGGCACATGGTACTGTTATTTTTATACTTAGGTCAAATCTCGTAACTAGTAAATGTAACGATATATGTAAAATAATAATGGAATGTTGATACTTTTTTTCCGATGACAAAGTAATACTCATTATGAAATAAACTTATACCTTAGAAAGTCTCCAAACATAGAGCATATATCATGTAGTAAATTCTATCATAGTCCATGAGATTGTCCTATTAAACACGATTATTTTCATATGGGAGCGTTTAATAAGATGACAAACATCAAAACATTTGTAGAGCAAGGAATTCATTGCTACAGTAATATGTGATAAAGAACATTCCTCAGGACAAGTAATTGCAAATGGAGAGCACCCAACTTAATTGGAGGAGCAGTACACATTCACCAAGCATCTGATTGTGGAATTGAACTTGAGTCTTTATGCGCCTCTTCCTACAATGACTCCTATCCATACAAAATGAAATCATCCAATAATATGAGTTGGAATTGATCAATGAACTCCTTGGTACAAAGCTAAGGTCAGCTTGTTTGAAAGGAAACTTGTGTGATTGCTTGACTTGGTGGGTGAATGCCATGGCTCGTGCATGTGTCATTTGGATGACCTGCACAGTTCAAGGCTCTTTCCTGCAAGGCAAATCTGCTTTCAAACAAACCACAAGATTCTAACTGTTGGAAAGGTAAATAAGAGATAAAGTTGGATCCATCCTTATGGTTTTCCATCCAAACAAATAACCATTGAGACAAATTTCTATTAAGAGAAGCATCTATTCTATAAGACCTAATGACTGCCAAACCAACAAGCCCTAAAAAAGGAACAATTCAGAAATAAATGATCTAATGATTCATCATTTAGAGTGCAAAAGGAACATACTTCAGTAGCAGCAATATGTCTAGTCCTAAGCAAATAAGTAAAAGGAAGAATACCTCGGATGAGCTTCCAGACAAGAAGTCGGAGTTTTGGGGGTATCGGTAATTTCCAAATCATAGAGCACAGATTATTACCTGCTCGATGTGCTTGTCTTTCTCCAGCTGGAAAAGGTGATGATAAGAGTAAGCAGTATCCCTCCTTTACTATGTATGTTCCTGAGAGATTCCCTTTCCATCTAAGAGTGTCTTTGGTTGGGATGAGCGAGACCGGAAATTTATAAAATTCCTTGAATGCATATGTGTAGGGTAAAGAGAAGACTGCAAATTGGAGTCCATATATTGACAATCCAGGAGCAGTATAAGGTCTGACACCTTCAAAAAAGAATAAGAAAGATCGACATGACTGCTGCAACGGCCACCAAGGCCTACTATCTAAAGATAATATGGAAGTTTCGTCTCTAACTTGCCAAGTAAGATAATCAGTAAAAAGGGAGCCAGCTTTATGATCGGTTTCCATAATAGAGCACTATTGTAAACAGGCTTGAAGATAAATTCATTATTAGCATCCAAATAATTTTGAAACATTGACTAAGCAACGTGCTTGGATGAGAAATGATCCTTCACATGTGTTTATCTAGAAGAGCATTATTAAAAACTTCCTATTGGGTTTATTATGCTCTTTACACTTAAGCTCAATTGGGCTTAAGTTTGGGCTTAAATTAAGTGAGACTACATCCAAGAACCCAATGGCCCATGTGGTCTAGGGTTAAGTCTTGGGTGTAGAAGTATATAAGCTCACAATAAGCTCACTTTCACCTTCTTGAAGAAAAAAGAAGAAAGAAGAGAGAAAGAAAAAGGCTCTCATTAAGAACAAGCTTTTAGGTAGACATTCATCATCAAGAGAGGTTGCCTACACAACCTTCCTATCCACCTCGAGAGATAGTCTGGAAGATCAACCATAAACGGATTACGGCTGCATCTTTCCCGGTAATCAAAATGATGAAAGTTCTAATTTTTCCTACGTCAAATTGGTTCAATACGCTTCCGCATTTTTGATGAGATTCTTATACCTATTCATGATTTGTAGCCCACCACAATCCTGCGGCAGGCATAAGTCATTCCAACTTAAAAGATGAGCACTCTGCAAAGTAGAAGAATATCCCCACAAAAAATTGGCCATCTTCATAGCAATCTTATGGCAGATATGATGAGGAAATTTCATACAAGAGAACGGGTAGACAAGCAAAGACATCAATGAGCTTTTGATCAGGACTAAGAGACCAGCCTGTGAGAGAGACAGGCTCTTCCCACCCGCTAATCTTCGATCAACTTTTTCAAGGACTTCTTCAAATCATCTTTTGTCAGATCTGTGGTCATCAATATAAGTACCAAGTATTTCCCACAGACCACAGTTGAGAATGGAAGTGAGTTTCAAGGATTTCAGATAGCGTTCTCTTTAAGCGGTGCGATACATAAGGACTAGAAACAAGTCTTGATTTTTTATAATTATTATTTTGTCCAGAAATCTTAGCATATCTCTTAAGTAGAACCTTATAACCTTACAACAATCTTCCTCTGTAGCTCAGCATAAGAGCAAAGTGCCATAATCATACATTATATGTGTCAATGGATCCGCCCTACGAGAAATACGAATACCCTCCCAGTACTGGCGAAAAGATTTAGCTTGATGAATCATACAGGATAAGACATTAGCACAAACTATAAATAAATATGCGAAAGGGATCACCTTGCCTAAGTTTGTGAAAATATTAAAAAAGTCCTATAGAAAATTTTGATGTCACAAAAGTTTGAAAGAGTTGTTAAAATTTACAGATTGAGTTGTTAATACCTTACTGATAAAGTTATTAATGAAACTTGTGTGATATCAGAATTTTTAGAATTTTTTTGACATTTTCTTAGTCCTTTAAAACCTTAAAAAAAATTCCCAAGCAATTATATGCCACATATGGCCTAGATAATGTTGATACTACCATATAAAAATAATGGATTGAGTTTTTTTATCAAAAGAAAATTAGAAATATTGTTTGTCTTCCTCGCTTCAATTTTATGAGATGTTTTTTTGAGCGATTTTATGTTTTATAATATGTATTTGGAGAAAAATAATATTTCATTAATGAAAAACTTATTCCAAAATTACCTCTCATATTATTCTCCTTATCAAATATCTTTACTAGCTTCCCTCTATCCCTTATTAAATGAAAGATATTTTCTTGCCAACAATGAAAGATTTTTTTTTTTTTTTAAGGTTACATTTGTAATTTGAAAAATTAAAATTCTAAACTGTATTTAATTGATTTTATTGGTATTCAAAATTTTGTCAAAAAAAAAATCTTATAAATTGTGACAGTGGTCGGGAGGGAGTACTCTGTACTATTAAGAATGGAATCTTGATTTATATTCCTAAAAGGTTTCGGAAAATGGGCCAAATTAAATGACTATTAATAATTTGTTGGGAAAAAATAAATGCACCGATTAATAATTATGCACATGGGTACGTACATGGAGTTGGGTTTAGTAGGAGAGATTAGTAATTTATAATATGGCAAATCAAAATCGGAATCCTATTAAGAAAAGTGCTCACATTTAGAGGCTTAGAACCCCTACTCCTCCCTTCCCCTCCTCTTATTCTTTTTTTTTTTTTTATAATCATTAGATCAACATTTGAATTTTGTAGATTTGATCTTTTATAAAATTATTGTTTAAATGTTAAATTCCAAAAATAAAAATCATTAATTAATTATAAATTCATACATATTTTGTATAAAACTAAATATGAATCATTCAAATATTAATCTAATGGTTCGAAGAAAATGAGAAGATAAGGGTTTTGGCTACACATTTAGAGTTTTCAATTGTGCTTTGAATAGAACTGCTTTCGATAAAAAGATACATGACCTTATAATAAAAATAATATGTATAGAGTGTTTTCGTTCTTTTAAATTTGAATGTTGTTAGTGTATTTAATTTAAATTTTTCATAAATGTAGTTATTTGATTCTATTTATAAGACACTTTCATAATGTTTTATAAAAACCAAGAAAATTTTAAACTTAATTAATTTTATCATAAAATTCAACATTTGTCTAACTTTAATCATATTTAATATATAGGGGATAAGATATTTTTACTACCATTTTTTTTTTACTATCAATCTTACTACCACTTTTTCACCGTTAAATCAGAATCTTATCTATTTTTATCATTTCTCTCTTTTATTGAAATTCTGATCTAACGGTGAAAAAATGGTAATAAGAAAAAATGGAAGTAAGAATATCTCATCCCAATATATATTATACCATATATGACAACTATCCCGCAAAATATCTTCTTTCTCTGCCTTGACTAGGGGAGTAAATATTTAAGGATTCACCAACCACCAAGCCGCTTTTGGCAGCCTGCTCAAACAAATCAGGAGAGCATATTTATGCTCTCACCGGTTCAGTCCCCGTCTGGTCCTTGCCCTTATGTGCATATAAATAATGGTCATTATCTTTTCATTCATCTTCATCCCAGTCCTCTGTGTCTCTGCCTTCTAAACTTTGAATCTCAGCCTTTTTTTGTTTGAATAGCAACAATGGCATCCAACAGAGACCACCAAGCAGACAAGCACCAAATCGGAGTCGTCCCTAAGATCCTCTTGAGGACTGATGCCCTTTACCAGGTACTACCACGTATCCATTTCTTATCCTCTTCGTTTAGTTTCCTCTACTTTGCACCTATGCGTAATATAAGAATTTATCGTTTGATATGATGATGTTGCAGTATATTCTGGAAACCAGTGTTTATCCGAGAGAACCAGAATCCCTGAAGGAGCTGAGAGAGATCACAGAAAAGCATCCTTTGTATGTACTCTTTCTTCAGCTTCTCATATATAATATTGATATTTGTGTGTGTGGGTTTGTTTGCGGGTTGATGATGATTTTGAAGAAAATAATGAAACACACACATATATATAGGAGCATGATGGCGACAACGGCAGATGAAGTGCAATTTTTGAACTTTCTGCTTAAACTGATGAATGTCAAGAACACCATGGAAATTGGTGTGCTTACTGGTTACTCTTTGCTTGCCACTGCCCTAGCTCTTCCCCATGATGGCAAGGTATGTTATGGCCTGCATGTTTGTTTTAACTTTCTAAAAAGTGTTTTTAAAAGAAAATGACTTTTGAAACCACAATTTCGTTATTTCCCAAACAAGCATGCATTTCTTTAAAGTCTTTTTTCAAATGTGTGGTTTCGAGTTCAACTCTCTAGACATGAAGATGTTCTTTCTATTAAGTAAAGGAAACAAAATAATAATACATGAGTTGTATATGGTTATTAATTATTTATAATTGATAAAAATAGAATGTATCATTTGTATTAAAGATTGCCTAGGATAATTATAAAATATCTCAACAATTTTCTCCAAAATATGCTATGAATATTTTAAAATAATTATGATTAATAATGTATATAAACCTTTACGGGAAATTTTTTTCAGACTTTAATTACTTTCCTCTAGAATCAACATATTCAGCATCCTAGGGACCAATTGCCGTCCACAATTAAATGAGAGTATACATCGATTCCAATATAAAATGAGACATGTTAAATAAATTTTAGCTATTCCATCAATTTTAATTATCCTATTAATAAGGCTAGAAGTATCTTAGGGCATTAAAATCTTTGCTAATTTTTTTTATTCAGATATTGGCCATGGACATTGACAGGGAAAGCTATGAAGTAGGTCGTCCGATAATAGAGAAAGCTGGTGTTGCTCACAAAATTGACTTTCGTGAAGGCCCTGCGCTTCCTCTTCTTGACCAACTGCTTAAAGATGTAATTAATCGAGCTTTTATATCTAAATTTCTCTCAAAAACAAAGAAACACAACAAATATCTGAAAAATAAATAAATAAATTGGGAAATAAATGCATAAATATGTTTATATATTCATGCAGGAGAAGAATCATGGAAGCTTCGATTTCATATTTGTGGATGCTGACAAGAACAATTATCTTAATTACCACAAGAGGCTGATCGAGCTGGTGAAGGTTGGGGGTTTGATCGGCTACGACAACACCCTATGGAACGGCTCTGTCGTGGAATCACCAGATGTGCCCATGGATGATTACGTCATGTCGTATAGGAGCTTTGTGTTGGAGCTCAACAAGGCACTTGCTATGGACCCTAGGATTGAAATCTGCATGCTCCCCGTTGGTGATGGAATCACTCTGTGCCGTCGGATCAAATGAGAGGTCCATCTACGATTGATATTATCCTCTCCTCCTCAACTCACCATGCAAATCCACCTAAGCTGCCTGTTTTATGGTTTTAAATATTTCTCTGGTGTTAAATAATGATACTCCGTATCCTTGTTTTTCTTTATATGTAAGTTTTATTTTTATTGGTGGATAAATAAAACGAATAATGTGTTTTCTGTATTATAATATTTTTTTGGGTTAAGGTGTAAAAATACACATGAGTTCTTTCCTCAGAAGTACCCAGCACCATGTGGTTTTTTTTTAATAAAAATGCACATGTGGTTACCAATTTGGAGCATAAGTCACATCCCATTGTTATGTTACTGTTCACCGTGGTGAGAAAGAAAGAGATGAAGTGAACAGTAGCATAACAGCGGTAAACGGTAACATAATGGTGGGATGTGACTTTTGTTCTAAAATGGTAACTACGTGTGTATTTTTGTTTCAATAAAAAAGCACATAATGCTGGGCGACCCTGGGGAAAAAGCTCATGTGTATTTTTGCACCATAACCTTATGTTTTTTTAAAAATATTTTGTAGATTTCTTATTTCATAGGATCATTCAACCACACTTAAAAGTTGAAGGCAAACAACGAAGAAAGATGTTAAATATTTCAAGAGGGCCAACTCCTTGTATGAGTATTAAGTTATATCATTAACTAACAAAAACTAGAAAAACATGTTAACACAATCCAATTCGAAATAATTGCATTTCATAATGACCCAATATATTTGTGTTCTCTAGGGCAAAAAAATATTGTACTACCTCTAACCCTAAATATAGGATAAAATTTGCAGTGTAAATAGGATAAAATTTATAATGCAATTTACACGATAAATTTTGTCCTGCAATTATGAATCAAGGGAGTATTTAATTTCATATATAATTTTCGTAATGCAAAATATATCCACTTTTTTTAAAAAAAAAATTGAAATAATTGCTTTCCATAATGAGCCAATATAGGAATCGTGGTGCTAACCATCAGATCTTACTTTCTTGCTATCCATGACCCTTGATCCGTCTCATACAAAGGATCTAGATCTTCTTATTTTCTCTTTTCTCATTGTTTCTCATTAGCTTTAATCCTATCCGTTGAATATTTGATCTAAGCATTCAGGAAGAGACACATTATCTATTTCAAATTACCGCATGCAGTAAAATATATCGCATATGGTAGAAATGAAATTTTAAAAAGTTGGTGGTTTGTCTCTTTCTAAGCCGTCGGATCAATATTGGATGGCTATAATTAAAAGACAATGAGGGATGATGAGAAATCTCATTGGTAAGAGAATCTGATCCCTCATACAACACTACACCGATTATGTGAAAACATGGTTTGTAAACCCGGACCGAACCGGCCAGGAAACCGGTCCGGTTCAGGGGGAAAACGGTTTGACTCGGTGACTCCGAGTCAACCCAGTAAGCTCGCCCAAACAGGCTGAGTTAAAATGGGTCATCGAGTTGGGGGATCGGGAATCAGGGAAAGTTTGGTCGAAGGAATGAAGGGAAAAACGAAAGAAGAAGAAGGAAGAACGATGGAAACAGGGAGAAGAAGAAGGATGAGTGATGGTGAGTCGCACGAAAGGGGAAGGATCCATGGAGGCAAGGAAACACAATGGAGAAGGAAGGTCAGAAAAGGGAAGAGAGAGAGAAGAGATCTGGTGAAGCGCACCTTGCAGAGAGTGAAGAAGGAAGGAGGAAAAAGGAAGGAGGAAGAGAGTGAGCAAGTTAATGAAAAGACACCAACTATTTTTTCTCACAAACCAAGGAATGTAAGTTAACTCATTAATTAGGTTTAAAATTAATAAATGTTTCCAACTTCATCTCTATTTTAATGATATAGATTTAAATAAGTTAGTTAAAAATGAGGGCATAACGCGAAAATAGTAATAAACGGGTTAGTTAAAGTAAGTTGGTGCCTTATAATAATGACAAAAAAATGTTGGTAGTTGGTGCTTTATAATAAGGACCAGAAGGAGTAATTGATACTCCCTCTGATCTTTATTATAAGGTACCAACTACCAATATTTTTTTATCCTTATTATAAGGCACCAACTTACTTTAACTCTCCCGTTTATTACTTTTTTCCCATTATGCCTTCATTTTTTACTAACTCATTTAAAGTTACATAATTAAAGTAGGGGTGAAGTTGGAAACATTTATTAATTTTGAACCTAATTAATGAGTTAACTTTTATTCCTTAGTTTCTGAGAAAAAGTAGTTGGTGCTTTATAATAAGGATCAAAGGAGTCTATAAGGAGGTTCATAAAACGAGGGAGGGATTTAAAGCTAGTGTCTTCTCTTTCTTTTGCTTGTCTAGAGAAGCCTGAGTGACATTAAATGTTGTGATTGATTGTGATGTGGGAGATAGAGACAGATGGAAGTAACAATAATTAATAAAGAAGCAAGACTCTAGTGCTGTAGTCTTGTGAAGCTTATGATAGTTAAATTCTTTAAAAAAAAAAGGAAAAATTCACACAAACTGGATCAAAATAGTATTTAGTCCTACTTTTTTTAAAAAAAGATATTTAATCCTACATTGCTAATTATAAAATATTATAAATAATGATGTACTTTAGAGAAGAGGTGGGTATTAATCAGTTTAATTTTTTTAATTTTATTTATAATTTTATAATCCTAAAATCTTTACTCTCACTAATTTGTGGGCCGGAGGTGGGGCCCACCGGCAAGGGGAGGTGGGAGTGGGGTATTTTTTTTTAATTATTTTAAACTAAGGGCAAAATGGTAATTTCATTAGGCTAACGGTTAACCAACTGAAAAGGGTATTTTTGCTCCTAAAATGTAACTACGTAGATACTTTTGCTCCCAAAAAAAATATATAATGCTGGACGATCCTGAAATCAAAGCTCAAGAACATTTTTGCACCTTTACCCGTTGGACGATGATTTCTACAATTCTCAAATTTGATTTCTCTTCTTTTGAATAAGCATGTGACTTTTGTATTTTTAAAAAAATATTTTATTTATTAGGACTATATAATACTTAATCGCCATAAGCACCATCTTATCAATCTTTTTCGTTTTCTTTTTCCCCATATTAGTTTAAGAAACTTCAAATGCTTGACAATGGGATAATAGAATTTAAAATAAAGTGTACTATTAATTCATTGTAATTGTCTATTCTTGCTTATCTTACGGATCACTTTAAATTGCAGGATTGGGGTAGGTAAGCTTACTCTTCCATTTATTAGCCTTGAGTGTTAATCATAATCAATCCGTATATTCGCAAGAAAATCAAAGCAAAAATATGTAATGGCATTTATATCATTTCCTTTAAATTTCAAAAGGAAAAAGTAAGTACCAACATCTCTCTAATAGTATAAATATTCAGAACACCATTTCATCATTTCCTATTTTTAGTTTTTTTTAGATATTTTCCTATTATATTTTACCCTCTCTTTTCAAAAGCATTCAAGTTCAAAAATTTTCTAAAAATTCGAGGATGGAAGTTCTAGACAGTCGAGTACAACCTAACCCCTTAAACAAGTCAAGAGCGTATTTGACTATTTGGAACCAGTTTAGGAAAATATCTTCTAGAGAGAACAAATTGATAAAAATGATTTTAGAGAATATATTTTGAAAACCGTCTTATGAAAAAGCAAAGAAAAAAAAAAGGTTTCTGAAAACCTATGGTTTCACTCCCCTATTCTTAGCAAAATAGAATGGAAAGAAACTCTAGAAACAGGCTTCCATGGCTAAAAACCAAATGGACAAGTAAAAAGTATAATCTATCCCCCGAGACCTTCCACAAAAAAAATTGAATTCAATGGTAGCACCTAAATCAATATTTACACTAAAAAAAAAAACCTTCCCTCCTGAGTTCCACATAACAAGTCATCCATAGTAATGACCAAATTGATACCAGCATTTCAATGATTGACTCCGGAGGAACCTCAACCCACATAACGTCTAATGGCAAATCTTTTAGTGTACTCGTTTGGAAATTCTGCTCTGGGAAAATAGGAGCAAACCAATTTTCTTGAATAAAACTA
The DNA here is from genome assembly GCA_037074495.1 of Acacia confusa. Taxonomy (NCBI): domain Eukaryota; kingdom Viridiplantae; phylum Streptophyta; class Magnoliopsida; order Fabales; family Fabaceae; genus Acacia; species Acacia confusa. The sequence goes on along the minus strand of CM073502.1, from coordinate 34,352,744 downwards.
TGTCAGCCTGAAAATATTCTTTCGATCACACCACTAATGCTGAGGATCTCATTCAAACAAATTGATCCTGGTTTTTAGTTGCTCTTGCTTTGGAATATCTTTGCAAGAGTTGATTAATACATCTCTTTAAACTCAACGGAAAAACAAAAAATAAAAAACCAACTGAAACAAGAAACCGGCAGATCCAGAAAAACCTTAATATACTCTGATGCAAGAGAAAGTTATGTTTTTAACGTAAGAGGACTCTAAATAGTCCACCAGAACCATGACCTAACAAGATAACTACTGAGCAAATTTAGGCTAAATAAACTGAATCATAGATGCAGAAACAATGGCAACATAATACCAGGCATAAAGTTTCAATCTCACACAACTGATAAAGCGGCATCACAACCATCCCATCACCACACTAGTTAACAGAACAGGTAGCAATAATTACTACCTCATCTGTTAGAAATAATAAATCTAAGCAGAGACCATCATTATTCAGTCTAAGGATATATTGCACAAGGATCATCGAAGGTCGATGAATATCGTCAGAATAGACCACCAAGAAACAAGAATATCACAATCAAAAGGGATGAAACACTAGACCTGAATGCGAAAAGATTGTGCTAAGCAAAATTTCTACCTTCCACCACGAATTAGATGATACTTGATACTGTGTTGAGCAGTGATAAACGAATCAAAATGTCGATTCTTATCCAACAAAAGAGTGGAGTTTATGATAAATTTTAAACATAAAAAGCATCCTTAAATTCATAAACACTGCTATCTCATTGACACTCATTGAAAACTAGATAAAAAGCTTGATATAAATAAAAGCATCTCGACAATCCATAAAATGCCCAAAATTATAGACCTAACAGTCGATATCAAAAGTCTTCCACAGCAGGAAACATGAACCGAAAATTGAAATGTAAATCGACAAAGAGACCTTTTCCCCAGATGCGAAGCTTTCAACGGTAGGACTTCTGGAATCTTGCACGAGCACCACGACCACCGAACTTCTTAGGCTCGCAGCGCCTGGGATCAGCAACCAGCAAGGTTCTGTCGTACCTAACCAGGATGTCTTTAATCTCCTTCTTGCTCTGCTCGTCAACGTACTTCTGGTAAAACGCAACAAGGGCTTTGGCAATACTCTGTCTGATTGCGTAAATCTGCGAGGTGTGACCACCTCCTTTGACACGGATTCTCATGTCGACGCCAGCAAATCGGTGCTTTCCCAAGAGAAGGATTGGCTCGAATGCCTTGAATCGGAGGATCTCCGGCTGAACCAACTCAATAGGGCAGCCATTGATCTTAATGAGGCCACGGCCGCGCTTGCAGTAGGTGACGGCCACGGCAGTCTTCTTGCGGCCGAAGCACTGAACTTGCTCGATGGCTTGATTCTGCGCTTGCTCCATTGTTGTGCCGCGAAAACCCTAATTCCTTGGCTGCTGTTAAACTATGAAGTTGTCAGATGAAGTGTTATATAGTCTTAGATTAGGGCCTCTAAAATCTGAGATGCCCGATCCATAAACATACATCTGGGTTTGCTGTTATAAATACTAGCCCAATTCCAGCCCGACCCAAAAAGAGCAAGGACGCAACCTAGCTTCTTTTTTTTTTCTTTCTTTCTTTATCCGCTCTTATCTTCTACCCCTATGTGATTATTAGATTAAGTTTGAATGGTCAACATTTAATATTATATAAAAATATTAGGCTAAATTGTACAAAATCTTCTTAAATTTTGGATTAGTTGCATATAACATCATGACATTTCAAAATTTAAATTGAACTCCTTGACATTTTATTTTTTTATTATAAGCATCATGCCGATAATGGACAATTATCTTTTTAAATGAAAATACCTTGTTAGATTAATAGATGATGTTTGGCATCCTATATAAATTGCTAATTTTACAATCCCCTACTTTGGTTAGTTACAGACAACCACTCTAAAGTTTAATCTATCACAACTAACTCTCTGAACTCAAATCTGTTACAAATAACTCTTGAACTGTGATCAATTACAACTAACACAACACAACGACATTTCAAAATTTAAATTTAACTCTCTTAAAAAATTGATCTATAATATTAAATCAGGTGTCATTACTTTTATCATCTTAATAATTTTATTAATATTTTTACTATCATTTGTTAATTAAAATAGCCTTTTTTTAATGGTAAAAAATAGAATAAAAATATTTTAAAAATATAAAAATAAAATGTTGTAGATTTTTTCTTGAATAAAAGGTTCAATGTTTTATTTTTATATTTTTTTAATTATTATTCTTCTGATTTTTGTCAAAAAGGGTAATTTTAATTGACAAATAAAAATAAAAATCTTAACAAAACTATTAAAATGATAAAAGTAACGACACATGTTTTAGTATTATAAATTAAATTTTTAAGAGAGTTAAATTAAACTAACCGATCAAAATTGAGGGTTATTTGTAACTGATCAAAGGTTGATGAGTTTTGTAAAATTAGCAATTTATATAGGATGTCATTTGTCCCTTATCTGACATATCAATTTATGTTATGAAAATAACAAGATTACTTTATCATTTGTGTGGGGGAAAAAAAGAAAGTGAATTTCACTAACAATTTCCCCTTAGACCTTCAAGTACTAAAGTACAACTAAAAAACAAAGAAGCTGATTGACCCATCTCATAGTGTACAGGTGGGTGCCTATGCATACGAAAGATCCATCTTCAACTTGTGGGGTGCTGTTATGGTCTTTCTTTTCACGTCTTAATTCATGTTTAGTTTAACGACATAAACTAATTTTTTTAATATGATCCATATAATTTTTTAATTCATGTATAAAAAAAAAAATTATTTCAACTTACGCATATGTGCTTCTTAACACGAGCTCAGCACTTGGATTCTTTATTTTAATATAAAACATATTTGGAGAGTTTATTTCAATCTTAAATATAAAACATAATTTTTTATATTTTTCAATTTTTTCTTAATTTTTATATTTGTGGTGGGAGGAGCATCTATGAATTCCGAACCAGATACTGGATGATAATGTCAAAAATTATTTAAGAAAATCCCTCTCGGGGTTCAAGTAATTAAAATATTGTCAAAAAATACCTAAAGAAAAGTCACGTGTTAAAAAATGTCATACGAATCTTTTTGGTATTATTTTATGAAACGTTAAAAATAATATATAACATTAATAACTAAAATCAGTATATGTTAACAACTATATATTAACAACGAAATAAGTATTCGTTAACAATTATATCAGTATACGTTAATAGGTACATCAATACAATGTTTTTTAAAATAATACTAGAAAGGGCTTTTTCTGACATATAAATTTTCTTTAAGCCTTTTTTGATAATATTTTAGTAACTTGGACCTTGAGGGAGATTTTCCCAAATTATTTCCCATTGAGCTTTAGTTATCTTTAACCATTTGGAGAAAAATTACTGGTAGTATCAAAATTTTCAAAATGCCAGACATTGATGGTTAATTACTAACTTCAAGTTAAACCATATTACGCTGACGAGTGGGAGGACAACTCAAAATAAAATTGCAATTTAACCAACATGTTAATGGGAGGACAACTCTAACCTTGAATTCCAATGATGTGAAGTTATCGATACTTTTACTTATCTTCGTCAAAACATGTTATAGCATACGTGGTGTTTAAATTAAAGGTGTCACATATTTTGCCAACTAGGTATTAATTAATCAGTAAAATTATAAATTATAAATCACCAATAATATAAAATTAGATTTGTATTATTGCATGAGGTCAATTTTATCTTGTAATATAAAATTAAAAATTTATTAAAATTATACGCATGCATCTCAAAATTTTCTCTCCACGCTGGTTTCATAAATCACCAATAATATGACTAGTATTTTTTTTTTTTTCATAACAAGCAAATAAAAATATTATATAAAATACTACACTCCCTAATGTTTGAAAATATATATTTCAAAACAAATACTCATCCCATCCTAAATTTCCATGTACATTTTGAAACCGATGTAGTTTCATGCGAGCAACTTATTTCAACATATTTACATCATACAATTGTCCTCTTCCTTGTTCTGCCTCATAGATTGTGCTCGTTTGAAATAATGATGGGAGCTTTAAAAAATAATTTTTCAATCATAATTTACTATATACAAACTAAATACATGGGAAAATTTTTATTTTAATTTAAATGAATAAACATTTTTATGATGCCCAAAATTCATTCTGAACAGCATACTTACAGCTTTCTTATTGTTAAGTGGTTTAAGCTTTGATTCTTTTTATATCATTGACATGTTTTAATGAAATATATATATATACACACACTTATGTGTGTGTGTATCCGAAATTTTTGTTTATTTTTATTTTCATTCTTTTTTTATAGAAAGGCAATTAATTTAAAGTTAAGACAAGTTTATATCATTACAAAACATTTGTGCCAAAAATCAAGTCATTCTTAACCAGCTCCCATTTCATTATCGTCATTAGCCAAATTTTTTTTACTCTATTTCTTTTACTATTGGTTCTCACTGCACTCTTGGCAACTATTGGACTTTTAGTTTTCTCATTTGACCTTCAATCACAACATGTCTATGCATCTATGGAGATTTTTGTGTCATATCCTTTTGCCTTCACTAGTTTTAATTATTTTTATTTATTTAATTCAATTATTTGTATTTAAGGGTAAAGATTTGATGTGAGATCCCGCAAACAGTGCTCTGCTGGTCAAAACTGTTCTTCTCTGCAGCTTCCAGAGCATTACTGATGGTGACGAACGACTCCGATGAACCTGTTACTCCCGCCGGCCGGCTGTTCCTGCAGCCAAAGACGAATCAGGTAATCCACTGCATCGTCGGATTCAAGAACCCCATTGATGCTGACTGCATCAAACCCTTAATCCGCGATTCCCTCATGTTTCAACACCCACGCTTCACCAGCATCATGGTGCACGACCACCGTGGATTCGAGCACTGGCGGCGAACCGAGGTCGACATCAACCGCCACATCAAGGTCATCGACGGCCCCGTCTCAACCACTGCCGCCGCCGGCGACGATGAATCGGCAGTCAACGAGTACTTGGCGGAGTTGTGCATAGAAAATCTCAGCTCAGACAAACCCTTGTGGGAAATACACGTTTTAGTTGCCCATAAGTGCGTGATTGTCCGAATCCACCACGCTTTAGGCGATGGAATTTCGTTGATGTCCATGTTTCTTGCGACCTGCCGTAAGGTGGACGACCCGGAGGCGCCGCCGACGATAGTTTCTTTCGATCGGAAGAAGAGCAGCAGCTGGAATTGGAGGAAACTGTGGGGCTTTGTCGTTACGCTGTGGTTTTGTGTAATTTTTTCGATTGACTTTGTATTGAGGTGCTTGTGGGTTCGTGACCGGAGAACGGTGTTAAGCGGCGGTGCAGGGGTGGAGGATTGGCCGAGGGAGATGGCTACGGCAAAGTTCCGCTTGGAAGACATGAAGGTGTTGAAAAAAGCCGTGACCAACGCTGTAAGTCGCTGCAATTTTTGTTTTTCCTCCATCACTAAAATGGAAAAAAGGTAGAAAAAATAACATTTGAATTATAGAAACTCTGAAATGCTTACTAAATTAACAAAATGAAAAATATTTAATCTATAGTAGAAGTTTGAAATTTTGTAGATTGGGCATTAATAACTTAACAACTTAATTATAAGAATTAACATTTTAGGGATGTTGATAATTTGAACTTCTTAAGTTTTTTTAAATATATATTTAAGTTATTAATTGTTATTGTCTATATTTAAATTATCAAATTATTTATTTGTTTTCTGGTTAATTTAGTGTCATTAAGGGACTTTTTTTTTCATTTACCTGTATTTTTCTGTTATTTTTTCTAATAAAATTGAAAAATTGAGTCTCTGCCTTAGAAAAAAAATTCAAAGCAAGAGATTTTTAAAGGAAAAATATGTGTGAGGATATGAGGATTTAGAAAAAGCTACTACCAGAAAAAGTTTATTTTTGTTAAGAAAACAGTTACTCCTTATTACCAGAAAAAGTATCGGGAATAGAAATTGCCCTAACTTGCATGTTTTTTTTTTTTTTTGGGAATAACCCTAACTTGCATGTTGAATCATCTAATCTATGTTCGTCACATTGGGCTGTTTGGATTACTAGTTTTTTCTATGATAGTTTTGAAAAAAAGTTAAATTAACGTTACCAACTGATTTTGGGTCTCTTTGGGTTAAGTTTAAATTTACTTAACTTAAAACTCAAAAAGCCTGTTAAGGAAAAAACTCCACTTCTTAGCTTTTTCCAAAAAACTCTCAGCTTTTGGACATGAGCCCCAACACTTCTACTATCATCAATCCAAACACAACTTATTATCAATAACGTGACTTTTTTTCCATTGAGTTTTTTTTAAAAGTCAGATAATTTTTAAGTCACTATTCCTATCGACAACCTAAGCAGGTCCATTATTTGCTTGCATTTAAAAGATTTTGACCCATCACTAGTAGTTTGGCCGGATTTAATTTTTATTAGGAAAAATTGAGGATTAAGCTTCATGAAATTAAAAATAAAAATAAAAAAGCCCTCTAAAATAGTTATTCTAAAAAAAATTAGTTTCAACTATACGGGAATGCGACTATGGTGAGTAGGGGTGTAAAAAGGCCAGGGGCCTGTCAGGGGCCTGTGGCCTGGCCTGTTAAAAGCCTGGTCAGGCCTGGCCTGTCAGGCTAAAAGGCCAGGCCAAGGCCTCTTATGAGGCCTGTTTTCCCTTAACAGGCCAGGCCCAGGCCTGATAAGAGGCCTTTTAGGCCTGTCAGGCCGGCCTGTTTATATTATTAATATTAATTTATGTAATTTTGGCCTGTTTTTAGCCTGTTTAAAGTGGGCCTGTTTTCGGCCTGTGGCCTGTTATTTATATTATTAGTATTAATTTATGTAATTTTGGCCTGTTGTTAGCCTGTTTAAAGTAGGCCTGTTTTCGGCCTGTGGCCTGTTAGCTTAATTAAATAAAAAAAAATTAAAATTTTTTTTTTTAATTTTTTTTTTTTTTAAAAAAAAAAAACACAGGCCTTAACAGGCCACAGGCCAGGCCAGGCTTATATACAGGCCAGGCCCAGGCCGAAAAGTAGGCCTGTAACAGGCCACAGGCCAGGCTCAGGCCAGTATGTTACAAAACAGGCCTGACCTGTTAAGGGCAAGGCCTGGCCTGGCCTGGCTTGTTTACACCCCTAATGGTGAGGGAGACAAAGCAACCGAGTTGGACACTTTGACCCGACTCTTTTTTTTTTTTTTTTTTTTTTTAAATATCGTTATTATTTTCTATATATGGCACGAAAGGATAGTTAATGATGGCCAAAAAACAAAACAAGGGAAAGTTACTGGATTAAAATTCAGGCACATCACTAAACACCTTGTAGCATAATAGTATGAAAGGTGTAGGTGGCGTGTTTAATTCCGCATTTAACTCAGCTTGCTAGTATTTGCCCATATAACTGGAAAAAAATATATAAGTATTCAAGCACATAAATCGTGTTATTTTGTCATTGTTTGAGGAGTCAATTTCATCTTGTTTGGCAAGCCGAAGCGGAGGGGTTTGGTTTCTCTCATAATCTTTTTTACATTATCCCTCATAATCTCTAAATCATATTCATTCAATCAATCACTATACTATTTAATTTTTCTCTCTCCTTCCTAATCAATAATTTAGATTAGATTGATGAGGAAAAATGAAAAATAAGATTAGAAGAACATCCTCTTTCCAAGCGGAGGGGGCGAAAGACGTGGTGATGGATAGTCAAATTGTCACATTATCATGAATATGCACAAAAATTGGACAATTCTTTTAAGTCTAGACTCTAGAGCCATGTACGGCCTGGGAATTACAGTAGTTTGGAAAAGCCTCAATCCTTGCCTTCATGGAATTGTCTCCTTAGCATGGTTTCAAATACGCTCTTTCATAAATATTGTCTTATTCTCCTTCTTATCATTATTAGAGGGAACTGTCCTTCTCTGGCAGTTGTGTGTCGGCTCCAAGAAGGAAGGCTAATTGAGTTTATTGACAGATGGCCTTGCTTTTTAATATTTGCTCCTGTCTCGACATTTCTGACTCTGTTTGCTTTCTAGTTTCCCAATGATATTTTCTTGTTTTCCAAGGCTTCTAACCATGGAACCCTCCAGCTAAATTTGTATCTTTGAACACTCTATCTTTTCATTTATAATAGTGTTTAATGTTTTGATTTTTACTGTAGAAATTTTTTTTACCATATTCATATAAAAGTGAGTAGGTCCTATTATAAAAAGTAGAGAGACAAAATATTAGTGGGATTCATTTCCTTTTATGTGAGCGTAGCATAAAAAATTTTCTGTACCAATAACAAAAACATTAAACCCTTTATAATATAATTGTTTTCATTAGAAAAGGTGTAGGCCTAAAAATAAGACAACAAAAAATGTTGGGAAGAGATAAATATGGTGATTTCGTTCCCACTTTTTTCTTTTTTTTAAAAAAAAGGTCTATTTCTTTTTTTTCCCCTATTACGTCACCCTCATAATAATATTGTGTTTTTTCAGCTCAATATCACTCAAAAGTTTCAAGAGATAATAATATTGTTCTATTATATTAAAAAACTAACATTGTCTATTAAAAAATTGATGTTGATTGTTAACTTTTTTTTTTTTAATAGAAAAATGTGACAATGCTCAATTTTAAGAATTGTTATTTGGTGCCAAATTAAAAATAGTTTTTTTTTAAACGTTGCCAGATAAAAAAATACACAGATACCAAATTAAAAATTAAGAGAAAGTAAGTTATTTGCATAAATAGTTTTCTCAAATACAGTTTTTTTTTCTTTTATAAACCTTATGTTATATATATTTATATGTATATATATTATATGTAGACTATTGAATACAAAGTGCAATTTATTTTTCTCAAGTGTGACTGATTTTCCTAGAGAAAAGGAGGGAAAGGGTTTGTTACACTTCTCTCCTATAGAAATAGAACTTCATGTTCTTAAACTGTTTTTCATGCTGGGACTCTCATTCATGTAGTCAAGAAAAATAGCGGCGCATGTAGCATGACTTCGTATTTAGGTGTTAATGGCCATTACGCCTTATCTTAATCATAGTTTAAAGCATATAATAACAAGGGGAAGAAACTCTTCCTTCTTCACTTGTTTGAAATAAAGGGTACTAAGATTTATAAAAGAAAAGGTACTGAGATATGTGATCATAAAGAGATTTCGCCTTGCACCGCTATACAGTAAAAGTAAGCATAACTCTGAATACATTTCCTCATTACTGTGTGATTCGTTGATCTATATATATTATTCTGCAGACCATAAATGATGTTTTATTTGCAATCATATCGTCTGGACTATCAAGATACCTGGATTTTCGAGGATCAAATGGTAAGTCATTGGTGCAGGCAAAGGTTTGTGCGCTCACAGTCACAAATTCACAATATATATTTTCTGTTTACCTCTCATCAGGGCTGAAAAATGGGGTTCAGATAACTGGGATAGCTATGGTCAATTTGAGACCGCAACAAGGCTTGCAGGTCTACCCACTCTTCCCAAATATAATATCCTTGTTTGTCAATGCTTTGTACTGTATTTATTATTCAGGTCTCACTTAGAATATAACGTTGAGGTTGGATAAACACTTGATTTATACTGATCAGGATATAAAAAATATGATGAGAAGCAATTCAGGAGCAAGGTGGGGTAATAAATTTGGCATGATTTTGCTGCCAGTATCATATCTTGGAAGTAACTGTCCTGACCCTTTAGAATATGTGAGAAGAGCCAAGGCGATGATTGATAGAAAAAAACAATCTTTGGAAGCCCACTTCTCTTACACAGTTGGAGATTTTGTAATGTCAACTCTCGGGGCAAAGGTACGTTTTCTTCCCACTAAGTACACAAAACTCCCCTGAACTTTGGGCCATGCACAAATAATCATCTTGACGTTTTTAAAACTCAATGATAAGAGCTAAGGTGATGATTGCTGGTATCTTTAGTGCATTAAATTTATAACTACCATCTGAATCCTGCAGGTTGCTTGCTTGATAAATTACAGGATTCTTTGCAACACTACATTTACAATCTCAAATGTGGTTGGTCCTCAAGAGGAGATTATGCTTGCAGGCAACCCTGTAACTTTCTTGAGGGCAAATAATTCTGCCTTGCCTCATGTACAGTCCCTAAACCCAATTAATTAACCCTCTTTGCATCATTCATACCTTTTCAGATAAAATATTAGGTTAATGGCTCTATGCTCTTGAAGTTAATTACCATTCGTTTGTAATTCAGGCACTCACTTTGAACATGGTGAGCTATGCTGGAAGGGCTGACATGCAAATCCAGGTAGCTAAAGACATCATTCCTGACCCAAAGTTCCTTGCTAAGTGCTTTGAAGATGCATTACTAGAAATGAAGGATCATGCATTGGCAAAGAGCTGACTTCTGTATAATTTGTTTTTGTTGAATGTACAATCTTAAGAAAATTGTATTGTAACCAGTCACTCCAATGCATTTGATCATATAGACACAATATTCATTTCAATGGAATATTTTAACCGTAATTTCAGTATTGTTTTTGCTCTGATCTTTTTATTGAGTTGGTTTAAACTTTTATGAACAACATTTTAGACCTTTTGCATGTGTGAATATTGCTATCGATGTTTCCATCGAATCTAGAAAATGATACATTCTTTCAAGTTTCAAGAAAAATGTTGTAGGATATGGGCAAAGGGTGTTTTTTTTTTTTTTTTGGGGGGGGGGGTAGTTGTAGAGCATCTAATTACGATCACTATGGCAATGTAATTACCAAAAAAAAATTACTGTCATATAAAAAATTCGACTGTTTATTTTGTTATCAGCAAAAGTAATGTGCTGCTCTATTATCCCGAAACATAGTTTTATGATTGTAGTGTGTAATGATGACAGTTTTATGGATTTTCCAATATTTGCTTCAATCATCTAGTTCCAGTCTAAAGCAATTACTCCCACTGTCCCTTTTCTGGAGTGACAATTTTTTGGTATGATGCGTTCCCCTTTATAAAAAACACCTAGAGATTGTCTTGAAAATTTTTTTTATCGACTTCCTATTTTAACTCCATTTAATTACCCATATCATTGAATTTGATTCCGACATATTCTTTCCACCACATGTGGGTATTTTTGGGAAAAAAGTTACAATTTTTTATATATTTATTGTCTTCAACTAACTTTCCCCAATTTTTTGAACATGATATGGTTAATTATTTCTTATGAAATGAAATGGAGGAAGCAATATTCGAGTGCTGTGTTTCTTTGTTGAGAGTTCTCTCAAGTTCATGTTGATGGTTTCTGTGGACTCAAGATTTGTTGAAAAGGTAAGATGATGAAGAAATATGTGCACACCAAGTACAGCAATTCATCAGCAACTACTTGTGTGCCTTCTGCAGAAGGATGTTCTTCGCATAGCTACATAAAATTATGTGTGTCTTCATCAATGCATGCATTTTTTGTGTGTCAATCATCAGTCCCGAAAATGTTATAGAGAAATGCATATATATAACCTATTCCAAAGGTTAATCTCAAATATCTTTAATACAACTTGTCTGTACACCAGCAATATTTACGAAGTCAAACGACTCTCACTCGGGAGAAACTTCAATAATCTCCAAACCCAATCATCAAAGACACCAACCTATAAAAATGAAAATCACAAATCCCCTCAGGCAGACAGAATAACTAATTGTAGTAGGAGACACGTATTATTTTAAACACAAATCTTGGGCCAAGTCCTGGGGAAAGATTCTTAGAAACACTCCTTGGTTAAAGATTGATGCAAGAAGTAATAAGAACACGTCCAAGTAACCGTTTCTGTGGTGAAATCCACTAACTCATTTTGGCAAGTTCTTATTCCCTCCTTGTCTCTATCTTGAGTGCAAGGAGCATACCTAAGAATCACTCCAGATTCTCTTGCCCTTTCAGAGAGTCATGCTTTGGCTAAGGACTGGGTTCCTTTACTTCTCCCTCTCTTCCTTCTTAGCAGCAGCTTTCTCAGTAAACCAAATCCTCCTTGTTTTTTAGCCGGCACTACAGGCAGAGCAACTGTAGCAATATTGCTTCTATCATTTTGATCCCAAGTTAGATTTGTTTCTTGAGCATCGGGAACTTGGAGAACATTACTGTTATCAGACTGAAGAGGGGGTGGCTTCTGAACACCGCTAGTAGTTTTATTTTCTTCAGTTTGGGAAGACAGAAGGATTCCTGGTTTAGTATCATCATCAGCTTGCATTTGACTGCGCAAAGAGGACCGCTTGAACAAATTCTTCTCCCGAGTCGGGTTGGCGATAGCACTGGTTTTCAAGAACACATTATCAAGAAGTGTACTGTCACTAGACGAAGCAAGGGCCTTTAGTTGTTTTCCAAGGTTTAATATGGTTTCTTGGCACTCTGCCAACTTTGATGAAGCTGCTGTGATCTCCAGGCCCTGAAATTTTGTTTTTCTGATTATTTCCTCTAGGATTTGGGATTTTATTAAATAAGTTATTACTTCATTGGTTAAAAAAAAGGTTGACTTCATAGGTGAACTAAGAAGTAATATTGAAAATGTGAACAAATGTTAAGCCATTGAAGCATACTAAACAAGAGATTGCTATGACCACTGACCATGTTCTATTCTATGACCCCATTACAATATACTCCTCCTATAACGTAGGACCTCATTGGGGAGTTGATGTTAGTCCTGAATGTAAGACTTATTGTACATGTTTATCAATTTCTTCCCAAGTTAACTCTATTGATATTCTCTCAACAATAGTCAAGTAGGAGAGGGAGGAAAGGAATTAATAAAAATGATTAGGGTCTTTTAGGAAAAATATATCATATTAACTAACTCAACTAACATTCTTAACATACTCAAATTAGTTAATAAGGTCTCATATTAAAGGACGGAGGAGTATCAATCACTGCATTGGCAATGTAGCATTGTATCTTGTAGTCGCCAAGATGTAATGAACTTACAGTTTGATGCATCTTTTCCACTTCACGTCCGTCATGTTTTGGAGATTCTTTCTTTGCTATACTGTTCAATTTGCATATTCTCAAGATCAGAATTGTTATCCAAAAAAGATAAGAGAAGATAATTACAAAAGAGTGGGATGAGAACAGAAAAGGCGTTACCTTTCTAGCTGGAGTTGAAGCTCTAGACATGTTGCTTCCAATTCTTCACAAGTGTTTTTCTTATCCTCCAATTCAACTTCTAAAGATGACAATTTCTGAAAGATGCCATTTAACTTGGCATGTGATATTGTTAACTGAGTATCAAGATCTTCATTTATAAGCTTCTGCTTCTCAATCTGATCTACAATTATTTCATTGGATTCCTTATGTGTCTCCAATTCCAATTGTAGTCCTTTTACAGTATTCTGTGCTTCCTGGAGTTGTTGCTTCAGACCCTGACTCTCCTCAGTCACCAACTGAAGCTTCGCTTCCAAGTTATCTTTTGCAGTTTCTGTACTCCTCAGCTCATCTTTCAATTTTCTGTTTTCTTCAAGGAGATCATTCTGATCATCCTTCTTATTAGTGAACACACACTGATCATCTGGGGAAGCAACTAAAGTTGAACAGAAAGACATCTTATCTTCAACTATCTGATTTTCATTTCCATTTTGTGATTCATGACAACTGAAATGCCTCTTGATCTTATCCCTTGCAACCGAAGAATTTTTAGGGCTGACACAATTATTCATGCCCCAGTCCAAAGCAAATGCTACTTCCTGTGCAAACTCTTCAAGGTCAGCTTTTCCAGTTAATAAATCCTTACAGGTATGAACAAGTCGATGTAGAAGTGGACTCAAGTCTGCAAGCTTCCACTGGAAAACGTGAACAAAGTATTCTTTGGATGTTGGTGATTGAGGTATTCTGAAATTCTGGTTCTTCAAGCAATCATCTGGGCAATTGTTGCTGATTAATGACACAGGTGAAATGTCTTCAATCAGTTTGATAATTTTACTGACTGAATTTCTCAAATTAGAATTGAGGTATTGGTTTCTTTTTTCCTCTGTACCACTGTTGAAACTATTAGAATCCCTGGACTTTTGAGCAGTATCGGATTTACATGAAGTTGGGGGTGTTATACAACCCAAAGCAATTCTTATGTCCTCGATGAGTTCATGAAGACTTCGTTTTGATATACGCTGCTGCTCTAAGGTGGTTTTCAAAACAATCTGAAGCCAGTCAAATGAATTCTCATTAGTTGCAAATTTGAATTGTGTCTCCTGTTTCCCCTCACTTGAGCCAAATTCTTGTTCAAGTGGCACTAATTCTCTACCAGTTAGATCAGCGCAATATTCTCTTTTAGGTGTATCCACAGAAACTATAGCTCGCTTATCCATCTCAATGAGATCATCCAGCAAATTCATCTCTGAAACTTCAATGCCTTTACAGTTCTTCCGATCTTTAGTCTCTCCAGTTCTCAAATGTTCCAGTTCAGAGATAAGTGCATTTGCCCAGGATCCTGAAGAGCTAACCCCATCATCATCGTTAGCAATATCAAACTTTGATATAACAGAAAGGTCATTTGATACAGGATAACACCTTGCTAGCTCCATGGACTTGTGATCTTGGGATAGCTTTCTGAGTAGAATCTCAGCCTGTGATAATTTGGTAGCTGTGTGAGCATACATATATCTTGAAGATTCCAGTTCAGAGTTCTTCTTGGTCAGAATCCTTTTGAGAGCTTTGTTTTCCTCATCCAGATCCTGCAAAAGTTTGATCATCAAGTTGAAGCTCTTGTTAGATACTTCAGGAGAGTTTTTTCCTCTAGTAGTTTTGTTGTAAACCAAATCTCTGGTAGGATTTATTCTTCTTCTCATGTCTTTATCTCCTCCCACAGTTCCAACTTCATTCTTCGTATTAGCCATAGCATGCTGGGATGACCTTTTCTGTAGCAAAAGACGAAGCCTCTGACACTCAACTTCTAACTTGGAGACTTTCTGAATGGTTTCTTGATATTGTTTATGAGAAGCTTCTGCGTACTGACGACCATATTCCATCTCTTCTTTCCGAATCTCAAGTTCCTTCTCAAGCATGTGAAATTCATATTTGAGGAAAGCATTTTCCTTCACTGTGGAATCGAATCTATCAACTAGTGTACTGTATTCTGCATCAATCTGACGTTTACGATTTAGCAGGTCACCAATGGATTTCTCTTTGGCCAGAAGAGCACTGGTTAGACTAGTATTCTCAACGGTTAAGTCAGCTAGCTTTTTACAATTTTCCTGCAACTTTTCTTCCAACTCTTTATGAATCTTCTCATGCTCTCTCAATAAATCTGGTACAGCAACGCACATATTTTCAGCTGATGTTTCTTCAGTCAAATCTTCATCTGCTTCCTCTTCACAGGACTCCATTTCTTCTGTTGCTTTATCTTCACCTATAATTTGATTAGAAATTAATTGATTTGATCAGCTAAAACCACAAACCAGATTGGATGTCCAGAATACGAAACAACAGCATGTGCAAAAAGCATATCTGAAGGAAAAAATCTCCCAACTAGAGGACATTGAAATGTTTTTGTCCCTAAAAGAAGAGAAAATCACCATAAATACAAATAGACTGAGAAACTGCAAATCACATATGATGATGTCACTAAAAATATTTTAAGATCTTTTGATATACACAAATAATTTGAATAATACAATTTAATATATTTTCATTGGGAAAGTTGGTTAAAGTAAGTGGTTGGAAATTTTATTGGCTAGAGGGGCCTAGTACAAGTCATTTTTACATAGCTATGTTACATACAGCTGAAGAAGAGTTGCACTCGTTCAAATTCAGGTCCTTCTAGCCAATAAGATATATAAACAGTTACTTCTAACCAATTTTTCCATTTTTATTTAGTGGATTTTCTTCTGGAAACTGACTGTTCAAGGTACTTAAAATATGGGATAATACTGGCAAGATATATATAAATATCTGCGTGTGTTTGTGTGTTATGTTGTATATGTTTCTTGAATTTAACTCATCCTAGTTTGTTTCTTGTTATTTGTCCATGCTTCATGGCCTCCAGTAGAATCATTAAAAGAGAGAAAAAAAGAAAATATAACAGTGAGCTACCTCTGATTTTCCCTTGGGACATCTGTTCATGTTTTGGAGGGAAACCCTCTGCATCATGAGGATCAAGGAGGATTGATGCCAACTTCTCATTCAAACTTTTTGATGATCTCTCCACTCCAGAATTTTTGCCAGTTGGAATATCATGTACCTAATAAAATATAACTACAACAAATCAGATCTAAGATCTCTATATTGAAGGGAAGTTTCTCTGTTCTTAAGTGATGGTATTAAGGAATTCAAAAGGAGCAAGACTTTGACAAAACTCACAAAATGATACTGAGTGTACCAGGTTCTTAAATCAGTGAACCTTAATAATAATCAGTTTTAAAACTATTCACAAAGTTAAGGATTTTTCGTACCTCTGCATCTATGGTGCTTGAAGAATTGGAAACTTTGTCCACTGCAAAGATTGTCTTCTCCAAGGATTTTTTCTTCCAAAGCCATGATTTTTGGTTCATGTTTTTCCAGTACTATCCAAGAACAAAAACAGAAAAATGCTTCATTTCATCAATAGTTACTTAAAGTGATTCTTATCAACCATTTGAAACATCTTACTAGTTCAGCCTTCATAACTTACACTTTTAACAGTATAAAGTGAGCTAGAAACACATATCAGATATAGTGGTTGGCACAAGAATATATAAAACTAGAAGAAGTAACACGAACTTCATACTCTTACGCATCAGTGACTATTTAAACTATCACAACTGACAACCCTCAGATACAGAAGTTATAATTCTTAAACAGAAGGTTTTTTCTTATTCAGAGTAACAGATAAGGATATTTAGGAGAACCCATTACAGTTAGAGGAGCTCGTACCTGAACAGCGTCAGCCTCCAAGTGAATCAAAGAGGAAGTTTCAAGATTCATTAACCTGCCATTATTTCTGGTGTGAAGAAGGAAGAGTGGGAATGAGTGAAGAAAGTAACGTTGGAGGGTGAAAGTTAAGTAAAAGTGGGATGGGGAATCAGATAACAAGAAATTAGGAGGAGGACCCCAACAGAAACCGTCATAGGATGCTTGTCTTTGCTTACCCTCCACCGACAACCTAAAATCCTGTTGTGGGTACGCATGGATACTACCCGGGTTTGTTTGGGCCTAGATACTAACACAGATTTGATCATGTTAGATTTCTTTAATTTTCAAGTTTTAAGCTTAAGGAAACACTTATATTGAGAGGAACAATTTCGAATGTTAACTAGGAGTAGTCGGTTGTTCATATATATGATTGTATGGCACTGAGGCCTCATGATGGCATCAAAAAGAGGGGGTTAAGCAGAGCCTAGCAATCATGCATACCAAGTATTTGTGACTGTTCCAAAACCACAAAGATTGAGCATCTTTCTTGTAAATTCTCATCATATACATATATGCATTATATGTATAATGCAAGATTTCTCAAGCATTGCTCAAGAAAAGCTACTGTAATGCTCTCCCTGGGGGGACAAGATACTGAAGCATGGATGGCGTTATAAGCTAAGAATTAATGATGGTTTGTACCATTGTACTTTCCAACATGAGTCTAATATCTTGTCCTGTTGGTAAATAAAGGAGTTTCTTTGCTTATTGGACAAAAAATTTCCATTTTGTTTGGTCTAAACCACAAGTTGAGCATTCACCCAATATAATATATATTGGTCTAAGGATCCATATAATCACAATATTTAGAAGAATTAGTAGCATTTTGACTAAAGAAGAAAAGAAAAGAATTAGAATTGCAACAAGCTGATAGTTACACGTTGCAACGTTTCTTTAGCTTTTAATCATATCATGTTAATCAACATCTCACCTTTAATCGTTACAGATCTTACAGAACACGAATGATTATCACAAATGCTCTAACTTTCCCTTTTTTTTCTTGGTGAGTGTGAGCAAAAGCTAGCACACTCAAGAGATCAAAAATAAAAAAGAGGAAAAGAAAGAGAGGGGTAATATATTTATATGCCCTACTTTATTTGGAGGAATAAAATTAAAGTACATGGGAAAAAATAAAAAATCAGCTCTTACTTTTTAAACTACTCATCAAGGACACATATAATGATTTTTTCCATATAATAATATTCCCGTTAAGATCTTTCTTTCTAACGTTTATTCCGGAAATGTGACCCCACACCATCACCTTGCTAGAAATCAGCTTTATTAAAGTGATGAGGGACCCACAAGGGAATGATACTTTTGACTATGGAAAACCTGTGATTAGTTTCCTCCTTAATTACTAATCTATTATTGAAAAGATCTTCATCAATAAATTAATGGGTTAAGGTGTAATTTTGCCAATAAATTATTAGTTCAGGAGTAATTTCGCCAATAAACTCTTTAGTAGACCAAAATTACCAACAAACTTTTAAAAATATAAAATCTGCACAACGCCATTAATGTCTATTTTCTGCCTTCATACAAAAATTACAGAATATGACTCAGATGTTTATGAAACTATATTTAAGCCCTAAAAAATTTTAAAATTTTTATTTTAGTCCCTCCACGTACTTTATATGGAGGGACTAAAATGAAAATTATAAAAATTTTATGGGCAGGAAGATAATTTTCTAAAATTTTGAGTTCTTTTCTGTAATTTTTGTGAGGTCATCCCTACCCCCAAAATCCGCCCCTGGTTACAGGATTTTTTTTAACTTTAGACTGACCTGGTCTGTGGCCTATTAAAGAGGCCTGTAATTTTAAAAATTTTGTAACCAACTTAACAAACCACATGTCTCATCTCAAAACAAGTCTACTTCAAACAGAGCGAAAACATAATTACTTTAAACAGGCCAAAAATAGACCTACTTCAAATAGGCTATTAGATGTAGGTCTGTTTTCAGCCTGTTTAAAGTAGGTCTGTTTTCACTTTGTTTGAAGTAGGCTTGTGGTTTGTTAGGCTACTTACAAAATTTTTAAAATTACAGGCCTCTTTAATAGGCCACAGGTCAGGCTAATGCCCAAAAAAAAAGGCATGTAACCAACGACGAATTTTGGGGAGTAAGATGGCCTTGCAAAATTACAGAAAAGAACCCAAAATTTTAGAAAATTATCTTATCGTCCTAAATTTTTTTTATAATTTTCACTTTAGTCCCTCCATATAAAGTACATAGAGGGACTAAAATAAAAATTTTAAAATTTTTTGGGGCTTAAATATAGTTTCATAAACATTTGGGTCCTATTCTATAATTTTTACATGAAAGCAGAAAACGGACGTTAACAACGTTGTGCAAATTTTACGTTTTTAAAAGTTTGTTGGTGATTTTGGTCCACTAGAGAGTTTATTGGCGAAATTGCACCTTAACCCTAAATTAATTAATCACTCCATACATAAGTATTACCATGCAATAAGCAAGAATCAAACTGAAGATGCTAGATAAGAGTATACTATGGAGACTTCAAAAATCAAAAGAGAAGCAAGGTTTTCCAAATTAAAGGGACTCGCTTTACTAAAATAGACTGGCATTTTGAAATAATGTACGGTGGTTATATGCATATTATCTGAAAGAGAAGATTTTTTGTTTGCCTTTATTATATGGAAATGGAAGAGAATCTCTTTGTTTGCTTTTATAATTTGGAAGAGAATCTCTTTGTTTGCTTTTATTATTTGGAAGAGAAAATTTTTTATTAAAGGTGAGTTGAATCCAATGATTACTCTTCGAGCCAAAAAAAAATAAAATCCAATAATTATTGGAGTATTTAGGTAATTATGAGTAACTATGAAGCTGCAATTGCAGAAGCTTTTTTTCTATAAGTTGAAATAAAACTTCTCTGATATGCCTATTTCGTAAATAATAAAAGTTATTATCCAAAAGCTAATCCAAAAACACATGTTTTTGGTGCAAGAAATCAATTATTATGATCAAGGCTGTTAAAAACGAGTTTTTACCTTAAAACGGAAAGAGAATGAAAAAATCATGATACAAAACGTAGATTTTACCTGAGCGCGCACACACACACGCACGCGCTCACACACACACACATATAAGAAAAGTAAGACATCTGACATCATCCATACATATGCTCCACATGATCCTTTAACCCAAAAAAAAAAAAATTATGCTCCACATGATCTTCAACTACATCAACTCCTTTAGGGCACCAATGGGTCCCACCTTGTTATTTATGAATTGTGACAGAGATGCAAGTCTACTTCCTCATGTTGTCCCCTCCTTGTGGCCCCCACCACCTCATCCCCACTACGAGAAGCAACAGAAAGCCAGAAACAGAACATTGGGGGTGTGTGTGTTGTACTCTTATGGTCTTCCCAAGATATCAACATAAAGAAATTGAGTATACGCAAGGTTCCTTCACTTTTTTTAAAAAAGTGGCGTTTTCACGTTTTTACATTTAAAAGCAGCGTTTTTACCAATTTTACTATATCTACATTTTTTGCTCAAAGGAAACACATTTTACCAAAAATAAAACGTAAAAACGTCATTTTTATGTTTTAAAACGTGTTTTTGACTACCATGAGTATGATAAAAAAGACTCAGGCAAGAACAAGCTAACTTGGATAGTCCAAAAGCAGATCTATTACTTGAGAGTGTTTATAGAACCTCTAAATAAGCCCCTAAATCCAAGCTCAATCCAAAAACATAGGAAGACTTGAAATAGGGATGTGGGGCCCTTCATCAAGTCCTTAATTAAGAAAATCAATTATTTATAAAAAATTTACATTGGTTTTCTTAAAATATCCTCTGAAATTATTTACATAGAAACTATGGGTACCTAGGTACTAACAAAGTTTTTGATGAAATTGGAAGGGGAATTGGAGTCGAAGTGAGTTGTGGGTTTTGCATGCCCATGGAAGTGTAGTATTATTTTTAATCTATATGTATTTATTATATAAAAGTACAAAAATACCCATCTTAAAAAAAGTCAACCCATCCCCCTATTTGTCACCTCTTCTTCAACGTCCCTCCTCCAGGATTGAACCATGAATTATAAAATTCATCCATAATCTAAAGCACAAAATAAACCTAACAAAAATTAATCTTAGAATTATATAAGGGACTGTGTAAATTGATTGTGAATAGACTTAAGCCAATTATGAACTGTTTGATTTCCCCTATCAAGCAAGTTTTGTCCCTAAACGGAGTATACATGACAATATCATAGTTGCTAAAGAAATTGTACATTCCATGAGTAAGATGAAGGGGGGAAAGGATATAAGATAATTAAAATTGATATTGAGAAAGCATATGATAGGATGGATTGGACATTTATTGGTAGTGTTTTGGAAGAGATTGGTGTTCATGAGAATTTAAGCAAAGTTATAAGGGCATGTGTTAGTTCTACATCTCTGTCCTTAATGTGGAATGAAGGTAAGAAGAAAAAATTAAACGTTATAGGGGGTTAAGGCAAGGTGATCTGTTGTCTCCATATCTTTTTGTGTTAGGAATAGAAAAACTGACACACCTTATAGCGGGTTGTGTGAATAAAGGAGCTTGGAAGCCGATCAAACTAGGTAGAAATGGTGTTGCTTTGTCTCATCTCATGTTTGCAGATGATCTTTTGCTGATATGTGAAGCTGATGTAGATCATATTTGTATGGTAATGAATGTGTTGGAGAAGTTTGGAGTTTGCTTTGGACAAAAAAATAAATACCCAGAAGTCGAGCCTGTTCTTCTCGAAGAATGTAGATAGGAGTGTACATAATGATATATGTGCATACTCAGGATTTAGAAGAATGGAGGATTTGGGCAAGTATTTGGGAGCCTACATGTTGTCAGGTAAGGGGAGTAAGTGAAAGTTCCAATATATAATTGATCAAATGTAAAATATATTGAGTAGATGGAAAAAGAAATCTCTGTCATTGGTAGGAAGGCTAATGTTAATGTAGTCTGTGACAAATCAGTTAGTTGTGTTCCATATGCAATATGAATGTATCCCAACTGGTGTGAGACAGAGACTGGAAAAGATGTAGAGGGATTTTATTTGGAGGAGTGAGGATGGAAAGAGGAAGATACATACCATGGGATGGGATTTGCTGTGTAAGGAAAAAAAAGTATGGGGGTTATGGGCTAAGAAGTATGGAGGAAATGAATGATGCTTTGCTTGGAAGAATGGCGTGGAACACAATCAGTAAACTAGGGAGTTTGTGTTTTGCAGTATTGCGTGGGAAGTATGGGAGAGAAAAAGACTTAAAAAAGGAGGTAATTTGCTTGAAAATTGATTCAAGTATGTGGAAATACTTGGCTAGAATATGACTTAGTGTGGTAAGGAATCTCATTTGGGAGGTAAGAAACGGAAAGGATGTGAGATTCTAGTATGATAGTTGGGTAGATGAGATGAAGAAACTAATTGAAAAATTCTCTAGGCAGATCAACGAGGATGAAGGAAGTTGGCTGGTCAAAGACATGGTTACAAGCGATTGTCAATGGGATATGGTGAGGATTGAGGAGGTGGTGAATGAGGAAGGAAATGGGCTTATAATGGTAGTACCTCCGCCAAATAATTTGAATGGCGGTGATTCTTTTCGATAGGGGACAAAGCTACAAAGTAATTATAAAGCTTTATATATGTATCATATCATGAGATAGGAACATGGAGGAGGGGAGATGTGGAGTCGAGTATGGAAGTGGAAGGGACAAAGAAGAATCCAAATTTTTCTATGGATAGTAATGCATGAACACTTGCTCACAATAGTTAGAAGAAAATGGTTAATTGGAGGGAGTTCCAATTGTGTAAAATGTGTTGATTAGGAGGAGACACAAATGCACATGTTGAGGGAATGCTAGGTGGCTAAGAATTTGTGGAGAGCTCTGATAAAGGGTGGGATGGGGAGTAAGTTCATGTCATTACATGGACAAGTATGGATTGACTGGAATTTGAGGATAAGTACTGATGATTGGAATTTGACGTTTAGGGTAACATGCTGGTTTCTATAGAGCTGGAGGAATATATGCTTGTTTGAAGAAGGATTTAGCATGCCTGAGAATCTGGAACGTGTAGTTTACTGGTATGTCAAGGAAATTAAATCACCAAGAGCAAACTTTAGTAAACTTGCTGGACAGAAATTGGAACAACAGATTATATGGATATGCCATGTGTAGGATGGGTTAAGCTCAACGTTCATGGTGCATCTAAGGGTGACAAGAAGCTTGCAAGATGTGGTGGCTTAATCTGTGACAACACTCATTGGTAAGTAGATCAGTGGGTTTGCTAAGAAGTTAGGTATTTGCATAGTAGTCAAAGCAGAGTTGTCAATAGTTTTGTCAAGGATAAAATTAGCAATTCAACTTCAATTACAAAATGTAATCATAGAGTGTGACTCTACTACTGTGGTGGATATGCTAGAAAAATTGCAAGTAGTGGAGGATAATGTATCCAGTTTGCTAACTGAGATACAAGCGGCTTTGAAGAATTTCAAAATGGTTAGGATTGCACATGTTGTGTATAGGGAAGGTAACACTTATGTCGATGCACTTGCTAATTTTAGTTTTGCGCAGAAGGAGGTTAGAACCATCTTTGATAAGCCTCTATCATGTGTAAATAGATACTTGTTTAGGGATAATGTGGGTTTTACTTTCCCACGTAACATAGTGGTACATACTTGATTTTGTTCTAGGCGTATGCCTTGTTTACATACCAAAAAAAAAAATTAATCTTAGAAAAATCAAACCCAAAACAAAGATTAAAACTATCATCTTCAATCCCAATCTATCAATGATGCAAAGATGGAGTGATAAATAGCAAAAAAAAATGAAACAAATTGATGAATGCAACAGAGTTGAGATCGGGTGAAGAGCTTTAGGAAACGTATTGTGAGATTTTATGTCTTTTAATTAATATTTTGATAATGAGATCATTATTGGGTTCATGCTTTTTTTTTTATTATTTGGTTTCTAGTTGCAAAAATTAAATATAGTTAACAATTAAATGATGATTTTTATTAAAATAATAATAATAATAATTGTACAAATTCTTAAATTTTAGGAGGTTACATGTTTGAAAAATTCTAATTTAATTAATTAGAATGAAAGAGGAATTTATTTCCATTTAAGGTTTTATTATTTGGAGATATTAATTTGTTTGATAATTTCTAATCTCCTAAACTCGTGTGAATATTTTTAAATTAATATGACTGAAATAAAAATGGAAATTTGTTGTGTTTAACCTGATAAAAGTTAGAAGTTGAAAAAAAATTTGTTTAAGAAATATAGTGATATTTGTGAATATCTTAGTCACTATTTAATTTATTAGAAAGATTTGTCATCATGATCAATGAATAAAAATAATAAATTGCACGTATGTGATTTATTTTGATATACCATATCAGTTAGTTTCAATCTTGAAAATCATAGATTTTAATGCCACAAATTATGTTTATATTTCGGTGATTCTTATAGTTTGATCATTTGAAATTTTCAAAGAGAAGTTGTTTCATTAGTTTCACATATTTAAATACGTGTGAATGTTATTAAACATTTGTATTTAAAATAATTAAATATTTATAAGTTTATGTTGAAAATTCTGTGTGAGGATATAATATTAATATATAAAATATATATTATTTTGACAAAAGGAAATTAATTAAATTGAGGTTGTCTTTTTTTTTGTAAAAAACAAATTTTGTTATGTTATGTGGAATAAGTGAAAATGTTTGAGACATTCTCATGTAATTAGAATGGAAGATTAATTGGTATATCCTTGTGTTGTAATAAACAACCTTATGATTATGTAGTTTTATAAAATATGAATCTTTCTAAATATGGTAGTGAGATTCTAATTTAATTAAAATTTTATTGCTTATAAAATATTTGAAAGTGTGGGGGTATCTAAAATATGGGGTACCTTAAAAAATTGTTATTTTCATAGAAGAAAATATATTGAAAATTATAAAATTGCCATGTTTATGATTAATAAATCGAAGGCTTTGTTATTTGCTATTGAAAGAAAATTTTGTGAATTATCAAATATTGATAAATATGCTTTAGTTTTCATAGTATTATTAATTTCTCTTAGTATAAGTATGCATGATATCATGAAATATTTAATTTAATGTGAATGACTTACATGGTCAAAAATATCATTTTATGTACTTGAAAGCATGAGAGATTTGAATGAAATTTTAGGAGTTAAAAGATTATATAAGAATAGTGATGATAAATGAGAAAATGTTTTTGAATATTGGTTTTGAAAACCATTTTGTGAATAGTCCTTATGATACTATTTGAGATGATTCTAAAGCTCAATCAATATATGCACAAATTGTTGAGAATTATTAGCACTGATAAATGATAATCTCATGACATAGCAAATGATATATGGAGATTAAGCATGTGTAAACTCTCATGAAGAGAATGAAATAGTTAAGGGATAATGTCATAAATGAAATTGGCACCATATATTGGATTCTTGTTTTATTGATGCATGCACATGGATGTTAACTATGATCCAGTCTATGTGTGAAAATCCACTAGTTATCATAGACGTTTAGTGGTGATAAAATTAAAGCATTATGTAAGTTAGAGTTGATTACTCTGGAAATGGATGGAGTGTTGAAAATCTTTTAGTAAAATTTTTACAAGAAACCGACACTTAATGTGGATGATCTGTGATTGACAAATGGCAATACCCATTGAAAAACAATGATGCAATTAGAAAATCATTTGAGATATAATGTGATAAGCTAGCTAAAGAATTGTAGTCGAGTTATCTCAATCGATTTGGTGAGGTCAATAATAGATCTATCGAATGTTAACAAAACCCTACAAGATGAAACAAATTAGTTGAAGGTAATGAGACTAAAGCTAACTTGTAATTGATAGCGATGACAACCCAACCTTTGTGATTGGTGATCTCATAAAAAAGGTTCAATGGGTAAGAATAAGTCGTTCATCAATTTTGACTAGCACAAAAAGAATCTTTTGTCCCTTTCTATGACAATGGGAGAGTGCTACAATGCATGTTTCTTAGGTTGAACAAAGCTCTTAATGATTTCATAGTCTTACAAGACAGTGTGCTAAGTGCAAGTATACTTACATAAAATCACCTCTACAAATGTGGGGTGTGATCGCTCCTACGAGATCGTGGCGAAATTTCTAAAGCATTCGTTTTGCACTAGGCACGCGTATGGTCGTCTTAACACACAAAACCATCGTTAAGAACGGGAATGTAAGGGTATAATTTGACCATTAGTGCTTCTAATACACACTAAGATTTGTTAGTTCATAGAAGCATTCTTTACTGACATCTTTGTGTATTAAGTGTTATTGGTTTAGGTCTAGTTTATAGTTCTAAGGACCACCATATGCAATAGTTATATCCATGGTGTAACTCAGCTAATGGTGGTTTCTTTGACACATGTGAGGGATTGTTGTAAATATTGCATATTGGTGTGTAAAAGAAAGAGTCTTTCCAATATTATAGAATATGTTTAAATGAAAAGATGCATTTTGAGAAGTCATGTTATAAATTAAGAAATTTATATTAGTTCATGAGTAAACATAGTTTATGAATTTAATAGATGGTTATAACTCTTTAATTGAAGAAGTGTAGTGTTTAAAAAGCACCTTTTTAAGGCATTGATTCATTGTCTACAAATATCTCAATTGTGACACCATTTGAAGAGAAAATTAAAAAACATTAGTAATTTCTTGCTGAGTCACTTTCTCTTTCACCAGTTCTACTGCCTTGATTTAATCAAGAAATGTCTGTTTAATGCTAGTGGTTGTGGAATAACTCTCTAAGACAGTGTTCTAGAACACAACTCACATAATCTACTTCTTTCTTCTATATTGTTCATAATATACAACAAGATTCAAAAGAGAGGAGGCGAGGATCGCCAGTACTATCGCAAGAGGGGGGAGGGGGCTGTCAGTGACCATCTCATCTGAAGACTAAACCTGGAGGCTTGAAGTCTGCTTGATATGAAATCGAAATTGAAGAACCTATAAGCTTGAATGTTGTGCTCGAAGTAGGTTTGTTGTCGTTGTTGTGAAACCCCTGGGGGTTACGCGGTTGCTGTCGTAGATGACGAAGTTGGAACATTGTATGGTTGAAAGCTTTGAGGGTAAAATAGAAAATAAAATGAGTTCCATAGAAGTTTGACAAGTTCCTAGTTATGGGGTATGGAACTGAGTTCTATCATTTTTTTTTTAAAGAAGGTGACTTCCAACTTGGAGTGGAAGTGGGTTCCCGCCAACCAAACAACGAGGCATAAAGCTAAAAGTTGTAATCATTGCCTTTGCCCGATAGAACTCGCACCAGAGCTCTAGCTATCCTGAGGGAAACTTCGGAGGGAACCAGTTACTAGACAATTCAATTAGTCTTTCGCCCCTATACCCAAGTCAGACGACCGATTTGCGCTTCAGTATCGCTGCGGGCCTCCACCAGAGAATTCATCACTTTAGGAGGTATCATCCCAAAGCTATCCTCCCACTGTTAAATTATTTCAAATACACGCATAATAAAATTCCCAGACTATTTCCAGTATGTGCAATCAAATATATATAATAATAAGAATCCATAACTCCTACAAGAGAGCATGGATCTTAATTTCATAAATCCAAGAGCTATAACTCTTTATGAGCGCTTGTAAGTTTTGCCAAATGTAATCATTGAAATTTTGTCTCTATTTTATTATGAGATTTCCCAAATTAAACTATAAAGTAAATACTTATGGGTTCCTGTAAGGTTGTCATGAGAAATTCCCATGACTATCATTTAAACCCTAGCTCTACTCATTATCCCTTTTTTGGCTTTACTTCCTATAAGGTTATCATGAGAACCCATAACTCTTTATGGTACTCATGATAATAAATATTATTTAACACTTTCAAAGTTTTAATCACGTGATTAAAATAATTGGTACTTATAAGAACTTTAGGTGGGCAATCTTGCACTTTCACTACCATGAAGCAATTCACTGCTTCTTTCAAATTATTTGCCTTGCAGTGTCCACTAATAAATGTGTTGCAGCTACAACTATTTGATAGGAACCATTCTTTCTCAATTCATTAAATAAGCACATCGCCTTCCCAATACCATTACTTATACAAAAGCCGTTCAATATTTGGTTTACATTAGACTCGTGAATTTTAGAACCATGCTTGATTATCATCACCAGGACCCCCAATGCTAAGTTAGGCCTATAGTTATTTACAAAACACTCCATCAAACTGTTACATGATGTAAACCTTTGCAAGACGCCAACAACACCCATCTTTGAATAAACTAAGAAGACCAAGGCTTAACATAAATACGAAAGACGTGATCATGGTGAGAAATAGAACCGCCAATATGAGGAGCAAGAAGCAATTTTGACATTATCATAATCGCTATAGCTAATTTAAAAACTCAAAAATAAGAGACTAAGACCAACCCCTAAATCGTTGATTATGTATCATTCATATGTTCATGGGAAATTCCCACGATCTACTCATTAACATACATTAGTGGTTTTAGGATTACCTGGTTTTTGTTTTTGCTAATCTCCTTGAAGAATGATTTGATGCAGACTAAGAATAGATGAAGTAGTAGAAGAGAAGAGGAGTATTTAGGGTTAGCTAGGATTAAGCTAGGCATTTATTTATAACTTAAAATTAGGGTTTAGCTATGGGTTGGGTTCTTTTATTATTGTCAACTCATTAATAGGTTATATAACAATAACAATATTATTAAAGTTCTAAATTTTATTATTACTGTATTGTTGTTGTTGTTATTAATCTAGGTATTACAACACAACTTGTGGAATCCACTTCCACTTTGAATTCTCCACACCACTTTCAAAATATACCAAACAAGCATTAATATGGTGTAATCAATGGGGACAATGTAAAAAATATCTTTTATATAATATCTATTTTACTAATTTGAGCAAATTTAAAAAAACTAGTTAAATTACTTACTTATCAAAAATGTGTGTTGGTTTCCCTAGATACCATATTAAATCATTTGCACTACCTCTTGATGTAAACCCTCTTAACATATGCAAATCAATAGACATACTTTAGAGAAAAAATGATAAATTTAACAGATAAAATTGATTGAAATCTTATATAAGACCAAATTTCACCACAAACTAGCCCTTATATTAAGAATTGAAGGTAATAATAAATATGTGAGGATAAACTAGATTGAGGTCTTTTATCAGGATCAAATCCAACCTTATACTAGCTCTTATATTATATACAAGAAGTAGTATTTTTTGTTTACCAGTGGATGAATGGGAGGTAGTATTTTTTTCATTTGCCAATAACTAAGCATTGGGGATGGGATTGTGATTCGGTTAAGGATTGAACCAAATTGTATTATTTGGTATGAGGAACTAGTATTAACTAGAGATTGGGAGTACCACGAAAGCAAGATTCCTGCACATCCAACTTCCCTAGTATTGGAGAAGCAGTGTTAGAATTGGAAAATTTTGAGACAAAATTGTCCCTATTTATAATAATTTTTAGACCAAAGTACTCTAATCATATTTCTCACATTGTCGCTCAATCTCTCCCACTTCTCCATGATTTTCTTCTCCCCCATCTCCTATTGCCTTCTCTATCTGTAGTCATCTTCTCTTTCCTCTTTGATCTCTGGTTTTTGTCGACAGCAACCACTATCACCTATCTCTCCCCTCTTTTTAGTATTTCCTTTGTCTAAGTTGACATGCAATTTTGCATGATGTAGATTGTAGTTCACAATCTTCGTTTATTATGAATTGGCCTTTTTTATAACAAAAAAGTTTAGATGAATTGAATTTTAAAGATCACCAGGGTCAGAATACCTTTGGGTTTAAAGAGTATTTACATATGCACTTATAGATTACCCACTAATAAAGTCCTTACATTGGTGATTTTTGAACCCACAAATTTATGGTTGGGTCTTCCCCTTACCAATTGGACCAACATTTTCTCATTTAGTTTGTTGAATAACCCTTAGGAATCTCAGTCATGTATTTAATTCTCTATAAATTAACAAATCTGTTTGTTTTATTCTTACTCAATAAGCTTTTCTTAACATTCAAGTTTCACGTAATTGGAACCTCGACCTTGCCCATTAAATAATGTTGATATTTGATATGATTCATCATATATTAATATTTACTCATATCATATCTATTGGAAATAAAAATCTAAGATATTATGATTATACTTGAATATATAGGATTAGATAATATCTATACCAAATATCATCCAATATAAAAGTATTTTTGTTTTCCTTTGCAAATTTTATATTTCCTACATTTTTTATGACACCATCAATCCATCATTTTGCAAGTTAATTAAAAAAAAATAAAAGTATCATAGCAAATAAATAAATAAATAAATAAGTTAATCATAGCAAGGAATGAATCATATAAGTTTCACATGATGTATTGATTAGACACATACAAAATACTTAAAATAATAACAAAAAATATTGAATGAAAGAAAAAAAAGAAAAAAGATAATAAAATACCACTTAAAATTTAAAATATTAAATCAATTTTGTTGCATGCAAAAATAAAGATAATAACTATAATTTTTTAGTAATTGACAACGCATTTTAATAAAAAATCATTTATTTAAAATTTTGAAGTTGAGGTATTATTTTCTTGTTTTATTCCCAAAAAGAAATTATTGATTACTCAAATTTGTCTCAATTATATCAATTTAGAGTCTAGGGTTTAATTTTTATCGATTAAATCCCTAAAGTTTTATATCCACACACAATTAATCCTTAGGGTTTGAGGAGGTCTAATCATAAAAGCACATGCATTCTAACTATTAACTTAAAAATGACAACATTTTCATGCATTATAGAAAAAAAAATGTTTTTATTAAAATTAAATAAGAATATAAAATTGTGTATAATTAAACCTTTGGAAGTAAATTGATAAAAGTTATATTTTAACAACTAAATTGATAACTGAGTCGAACCCGACTGCTAAAAACATAGGAAGTCTCATTAAAAAACTCAACAATTTCATTTATTAGAAATTTTACTTTATAATATAATAAAATTGTTATGAATATTCTTATTATGTGGATGTCCATTAACCCATAATCTCCAAATACAGGATGACATGGTATATACGCATAGTAATCTACTATTTGCATCCTTCTATAAATAGAGGTCTCCTGTAACTATTCATTTGACTTGAATGGATTTCATCTCTCTAGAATTTCCTCTAACTTCTCTCTAAAATTTCTTCAGTTTCATAACACGTTATCAGCACCATTATTTCTATCTTCTTCCTCTAATTTTGCAGCCTCCCTCTTCTTTATCAAACTTCAATCCGATTTCTCTACATCCACTATGAATTTCTTGGATAGATCGTCGCCTACACCTTCCTCACTCTTGGCTGTTTCCAGAAGTAACTGCATCAGATTCTTTTCTGATGACTCTTGTCGCATGTGTTGCTCCACTAACTCCCAGATCAACGACTCCACCTCTCTTTCCAACTTACTCATCTTGTCTTCCTTCCTTCTCCACAAATTTATCATGCCCCTTGTTTAGACATGGCATTTCCTTCCTTCTCCACAAATTTATCATGCCCCTTGTTTAGACATGGCATTCTACATGGTTCTGAGCTTAGAGAAGACCTTTTTTTTTTCCCTTGGAGTAGGAATGGCGAAAAAAAAAAAGAAGATAAGGCTGCCGACAAGGAAAAAAAAATGGTAGACAAGAGAATGGATTGATGTGAATAGTGGGGCCTCCAAATTCATAAACGAAGATTATTATTATTATTATTTTTTTTTTTCAACAAAGGCTGCTTAAGGCGGAATCAAAAATTGATATGAGACGGGAGCAGGTAAGTTTTTGTTTTTAATACAATATAATATATTATGTAATATTAAATATAATATTTAAAAAAAAACATGGAGATGTCACGGGAGCATTATCTTATATACTTTAATTTTTATATAACATTATTATTTATTAGTGAGCTCCATTTATTTATTTTATTTTACATTTATTTATTCTTCATGGAGGCACACTAGTATCTATTAGTGGGCTCTATTTATTTATTTTATTATGCTTTATTTATTCATGGTAGCAACACTATAGTGGGCTCCATTTATTTATTTACTGCTTTACTTATTTCTCATGGTTGCAACACTATATTAGTGGGCTCCATTTGTTTAATTTAATAGTGAACTCCATTTATTTAATTTAATTCTTTATTGCTTTATTTATTTTTCATGGTAGTGACACTATTTTAGTGGACTCCATTTATTTATTTATTTACTGCTTTATATCCCCCTTCCTTTCATTTTTATTTATTTACTGCTTTCTATATATTATATATATATTTACATTTGCATATGCATCCTCTTTCTTATCTTTGGATGAGATAGGTCTCGCTGTGAGTTTACTACCATTCCTATCTCATCTTCTTTTTATTTATTTAGCAT
Source organism: Acacia confusa (assembly GCA_037074495.1). Lineage (NCBI taxonomy): Eukaryota > Viridiplantae > Streptophyta > Magnoliopsida > Fabales > Fabaceae > Acacia > Acacia confusa. Next base: position 34,320,351 of record CM073502.1, on the reverse strand, counting down.
GTTTATTTCCAGTCATTTATTTTATTTTATTTATTTATTTATTGATTTATATATTTACATTTGCATATGCATCTTCTTTCTTACTTTTGGATGAGATAGGTCTCGATGTGAGTTTACTCCCATTCCTATTTCATCTTCTTTTTATTTATTTATTCCTATTTCATCTTCTTTTTATTTATTTAGCACGTTTATTTCCAGTCTTTTATTTTATTTTATTTATTTATTTATTGCATTATATCCCCCTTCCCTTTTATTTTTATTTATTTATTTACAATTTATATATTCCCCTTCTTTTTATTATTTATGGCAAACACACTATTAGTGGGTTCCATCTATTTATTTTATTATGCTTATATTTTATTTATCTTGAAGATAAACTGTTAAAAGGCCATATATATCATGAGATCAAAATGTCATAGAGATATGAGGCATAAATTGGCCTGAGAGATGAGGCATAAATTGGTTTGAGACCAAGAGGCAAGATAGCTTGAAGCCAAGAGGCAAGTTAGCCTGAAAACAAGAGACAAATTATGAAACAAGGCTTGATCCATAATTCTGTATGCCATCAGTTGTATAAGGCCTCAAAATTGTATATTTGGCATTAAATACTCCCTTAAATTATGTGACAAGGGATTGTATTATCATGATTGATATTATAAATAAATATATCCAATTTGCTATTGCAGTAGCAATATTGTGATAAACTCAAGAAATATTGTGGATTAATTTCTTGTTATGATCAAATAGATTATTGAGTTATGGATCAAGAATTTTATCCAACTTCATTTCCAGAAGTGAATGAAGTAAGAAATAAATTTGTCATTATTGTTATTTTATTATTGTTTTGTGTTTTCTATAATTATAACAATTTTTGTGAATACGAGAGAGGAATTTTTGTGAATACGAGAGAGGAATATTCATAAATAAAATAATTAAACAAAAGACGATATTATTTCAACAAAGTTTAATAGCGAGTGGCTCAACTCCATTACAAACCTTAATCATCTCATTTTGAAGATATTTGATGTCTTCTTCTTTTGCTTCTCTTGAGATGGGATCCAGATGAGTCAAAGCTCTTCGTAATATCGAGATTTGCATCATAAGTTTCTTAAGCTTTTTGTGTGGCCACTCGGTTAACCCTCCTTTTTGATAGATCTTTTGTATCGTGTGAGTAGACATATTTAATTGTTTACTCGCATCATCTAGGGTTAAGTGAAAATAATCACTTAAATCATGGTGTGTTGTTTTCTTTATTCTTTCTCGTTGCTCCATTGTTAATCTATATAATTCACCCTGATTAAGGGATGAAATATCATATGGTATATTAACCGCGGGTTGTTTTCCTTTATCTAATGGATTTTCAATGTTGGTTTGAAATGAACTCCCGCGAGGTTCATTTGGATTATTTGTCCATTCCGAACCAACACAAAGGATCTCATAAAAGGCTAATACAGGATCACGCATCAAGTTATATCCTGATGCTTGTAAATCTATACAATACTGTGTCAGAAAATGTTTGATTTCTCCAAAATTTTTGTTAGTAAAATCAAACATTGGAAGCCTGTCAATATTGTAAGATTTATCCTGTACATTTTCAAATAAAACAGCGTGGGAAATCATACATGTTCTCCTTCCGTGAACTTCAAGTTTATGACACTGAAGTCCGTTGGTATGTATAATCTCCCGTAAAACATCACAACAACTACATTCCAATAAGGAAGTAGTTGCTAACTGACCAGTAGTCACTAGCTGACTGGTTGTAGCTGGCTGGCTGGTTATTGTTGGTTCAATGATTATTGCTGACTGACTAGACATTGTTTGCTGGCTGGTCATTACGGGCTGGCTGGTTGTCGTCACTATTGGCTGAACTGGTATGGTAGACTCCATCAATTCTGCCATAGTTCTACACCTTTTAACAGGCCTCCTTGATGAACATGCTTCAGTTGTACCTTCAATCCTTGTTGATTGAAGAAGAACATTTGTTCTAGGGGGAGAAGTAGGTACATTTGAAGCAGAAGGAGGAATAGTAGAAGGCGGAATAAACATGTCTAGAGGTTCAGAAAAGAGTAAAGAAGAGAATGACAGGTTTGTCTGATCATCATACAACAAAGCATCAAGTAATGCTGTTTCGGATGTATCAGAAACTGGGAAAAATTGCTTGGACCTGCCATTGTAATAATATAGCGATTAGAAGGAAAAATGTGTGAGTATTTGGTAGTTGATATTATCAGATGCTTGAGTGTTTGTGAGGCATGTTTGTTTACCTTCTTCTATTTATAGTCGAATTAAATCCTATTGAATCTCTGCAGATTTGTGTAGTCCTGTTAAATCTCCGCAGATCTGCTCCCTATAAAGCACGAGTCTGGAACCTTTTTGACTTTATATGCATACGACAATCTGAGTTGTTGCGCCTGTGATTCCACAGTGATGCGCCTGTGATTACAAAGTATTGCGCTTATGAATCTGCAATTATACACCCGATGATTTTGTATTTAATATATATTTGTTTGTTGATTCTGGAAAATGGAAATTTTGTTACCAGAAGTAACAAAATTATGCATTGATAATGCATTTAGAAATCTGTGGAATTTTAATGAAATAGATATCATTATCATGAAATATTGTATGGAAATTCCATGAATTAATTTTTAAAGGTCTCACACTTGAGGGGGAGAATTATATATATCAAGTGTGAATATTTATGTGATAATTATTTATGAATGTTTCTGTGTTGATTCCCCCAAAAATGAATATTAGATTTGATGATAAATCATATGGAAAGTTGGCATAACTCGTTTAATCATCCGAGTCATATAGCTGCATGTTCTCTAATAAAAATGATTATGAAAATATTATTGGAAACGGATCTTTGGAAATATATTAAATTGAAAGAGTACATATGAAATTATTGATCTGCAAAGTTTGCAGTGATGATTGCAACCAGATGTTTGCAATATATTATGCGCGCAATTTCCAGATTGAATGATCCATAAATCATGTATTAAAGTATCTATGAATGGATAGATCAATGATTATGAGAACATTGTTCATACGTGTATATTTGCAGCTTATAAGCCAACAAAATTCTCCCGTAAAATTTGGCTTTTGGTCAGGAGCCAGAATAATTCCATATTAAAATGTTTTAAATGTGCAATGATTATTAATCTACTTCAATGCATATAGATGGATATACAAAGAAAATTGATGATTTGATGAGGGGGAGAAAAATAAGCAGATTGGGTAAAGATTTACTAGAATGAATTATCATTGGCTCATATTGATCATCGTACAAGGAATTGTGCACTAAAAGTTCAAAATGATAATTCAATTTCAGAGTTTAGTTAATCGAATGCCAGAAGCATTTACTGACCTAAAGAAAGTGACAAAGTCACATATCCCAACTGCAAATGCTCCTATATGAATTGTTATAAAGCACTCCTGAAGCGTTGCAGGTCCATCGATTTTAAAAGATAAAAATTCTTAAAAGAGAAAAGGAGTAATAAAATATAGATGATCAAATCGAGGATAAGTAAGAAAAGCTCCAGAAGAGCCATCTCCTGAAGAGATGTTATCTCCAGAAGAGATATTACAAGAAGAGTGTATTGTGGTCTAAAAAGAGACCCAAGTACATAATATATGTGAATATAATAAGATCTCAATAAATTATGAATGAAATCCGATGGGACCGAAAAATAAAGTCGACATTGATGATATTTATGTTTATAAGATAGCATATGCTGTAATGATGATAATGAGGATCATGAGTCATACTATATTAGTGTGTGCCAGAAGCACATGTTCCTGAAGAACATAAGGCGCTAGAATAAGTCCCTGAAGGACTCAAGATGCTAGGAGCATCAAATTCTCGAGAATAATTAATTAAGTGAATTCATATGTAGCATGAAGCATTTATCGTGCATGTGATATTATTATCTGAATAAATATTTATACACATGTATATTTATGATTTTACTTGAAAGATTTAGATCTTGCAGGTATACAATGAATACTTGATGATAGAAAGACAATGAAGCAATGTGGTCATCAGGGGGAGCAAGTCTGATGTAATCAAGAGGGGGAGACGATACACGCTGTACTCTTTTTCCCTTATCTAGGTTTTGTCCCTCTGGGTTTTCCTAGAAAGGTTTTTAATGAGGCAAAACTCAACAGTGTATCAATGAATGTTGTACTCTTTTCTTTGGCTAGGTTTTTATCCCACTGGGTTTTTCCTAGTTAAAGTTTTTAACGAGGCACATTCATAAATGGACATCCAAGGGGGAGTGTTATGAATATTCTTATTATGTGGATGTCCATTGACCCATAATCTCCAAATACAGGATGACATGGTATATACGCATAGGAATCTACTATTTGCATCCTTCTATAAATAGAGGTCTCCTGTAACTATTCATTTGACTTCAATGGATTTCATCTCTCTAAAATTTCCTCTGACTTCTCTCTAAAATTTCTTCAATTTCATAACAAAAATATATTTTTTGCTAGCAATATAATATACTAATTATTGAACAACATCCATGTTGGTTGTTCCTATTTCCTTCACGATTCCGTGCAACCGATTTATCCACGAACATCGCCGACCCAAAAGGGTATAGGCGTTATATTAATCTCATGATAAGGGCAAACTCGGAACCTAAAAATTGTGACGCCATTTCCGACTCGCAAACTCATATCTTCTCTATCCCCCTTCCTCGGCATTCACCAGGACTCGGTCCTTGATTCGGCGAGTATCCGCCGGTCACCGGCAGGTAGGGTTTAACGCGCTACCCAGTAGTACTCCCGATCATGGAGATCAATCATGAACTGCCGCCTTCCAACGATTATAGCGCAAAAGCTGCCGAGAGCCCTGTAAACTCCTCTCCTTCTTCATTTTCTTCTTCTTCCGGCTCATCATCTTCGTCACCACATGGTTTGAAGGAAAAGGAGAACGAAGCAAACGCGGCCACGTCAGCCAAGTACGACGATGAAGAGGAGGAGGAAGAGGACGTCTGTCGGATATGCCGGAACCCTGGTGATGCTGAAAATCCTCTCAGATACCCTTGCGCGTGTAGTGGGAGCATCAAGTTTGTGCATCAAGATTGTCTCCTTCAGTGGCTTAATCATAGCAATGCTCGTCAATGCGAGGTTTGTCCCAACCCCGCTCTCCTTTGTAGATTATACAACTTTTATTGCAATTTATCGATGGGTTGCTGATTAGGTTGTTAGTCGGGATTTTGAGCATAGATCAATATACGGATCAATTGGATCTTTTGGTTTTATCATGCCGTATTCTTGAATTTCTGATCCATATCTTATTTAGCTGGTGTGGGCGTGTTTCCTTATTTTGCAGAGCTGGTGTGGGCGTGTTTCGTTATTTTACAGAGCTGGTGCTTATTTATTAGGGTAGCAGTTCTTTTGCTAGCAATATTTTGTGTGTGTGTGTGTGGGTGGGGGGGAGCTGTTTGGCCTATATGTGATGAACGAAGTTAAGGCCTCCCCTTGAAATCATGTCTGTCTGTCAGTGTCTCGTGATGAATATTTTTAACCAGCCTGATTTACGTTTAACCTTTGTTACCTTAGACTTTTCAGTCACCAAGTCCAAGCATATTTTTGTTAGCATCGCAAGACGTCAATGATTATAACCAAAATAATAATAATAATAAAAAAAAAAAAGCAAGAACAACTGCTGGAGCTAGAAGAGTAACTTGAAGACCTACTTGCCAAACTTTTAAGGATACAATTGGAAGAATGATACATGTGCTATGCTAGGTTGTAGGTGTTGTTTTGCACCCACACCAAACATTCTTGAGACCCGAATACTTATGCATGCAGTATATTTGAGATCTTCCTTTCTTTTGTTGTTCGTGTATTATTCATGAATGCACTTCTCATTTGCTACAGGTTTGCAAGCATGCCTTTTCATTCTCTTCTGTTTATGCTGAGAATGCTCCGGCTAGGTTACCTTTTCAAGAATTCGTAGTTGGAATGGCTGTGAAAGCGTGCCATGTTCTGCAATTCTTTTTGCGCCTGAGTTTTGTGCTATCCGTGTGGCTCCTTATTATACCTTTCATCACATTTTGGATATGGCGATTAGCTTTTGTGAGGAGCTTTGGTGAAGCCCAGAGGTTATTCTTAAGTCATTTATCTACTGCGGTTATTCTGACTGATTGTCTACATGGTTTCCTACTCTCTGCAAGCATTGTGTTCATTTTTCTTGGGGTCACTTCTTTGAGGGATTACTTTAGGCATTTACGAGAAATTGGGGGGCAGGATGTTGACAGAGATGATGAAGTGGATAGAAATGGGCCTCGAATTGCCAGAAGGCCTCCTGGACAAGCTAATCGCAATGTCGGTGGTGATGGAAATGTTGAGGATGCTGGCGGAGTTCAAGGCATTGTTGCAGCTCAAGCTCCTAGAAGGAATGCAGAGAATGTTGCAGCACGGTGGGAGATGCAAGCACAGCGTCTTGAGGCTCATGTGGAGCAAATGTTTGATGGTCTGGATGATGCTGATGGTGCTGAGGATGTGCCCTTTGATGAACTTGTGGGCATGCAGGGTCCAGTTTTCCATCTGCTTGAAAATGCCTTTACTGTAAGTATCTTTTTCCCCTTTGTATTTTATTGTTTATTATTTTCTTTAAATAAAAAGGCTCGCTGATCTGGACAATGTAAACCCAGAAAAATACTATATCCTTACCACGCTCAACCACATTTCTTAGCAAGTGTAACTGATCCTGAGTTGCTGCTAGTTTTCCTCACTTGGCCTTTCAACTTTAGGAAGGAAGCAGGTCTTGCAGGAGTAATGAACCCATTGTGGGTTTAAGACCATCCTCATTCATGCGGATGGAAGTGGTGCCATGACAACAATTCCACTGCTACTTTGACCACTTATTGTGTTATTTTATTCTCACATGTTAATTAGTGCTGTTCATAGCATTAATGTGACTTATTTAAGAGACCATTGTGGGTTTTCGGTTTCAACCTTGCTAAACATCGATTTTCTTCAGCTTTCATTATGGAGCAAAGCATGACTAGTTCTTTTTCTACTATTGGTTTTCCTTATTTTAATTATTCATTCTATTCACACTACAGTTTCTTTAATATTGCAATTTGTTTCTTGTTTCTATTAACGTAGTTGGGTAATATTCTAAAGTTGCTTTAATGCACTTTTTTATTCAAATATTAAATGATTCATTCTCTATGCAGGTGCTGGCAAGCAATATGATTTTCCTTGGTGCTGTGATCTTTGTGCCCTTTTCATTGGGTCGCATTGTACTCCATTATCTATCTTGGTTCTTTTCAACTGCTAGTGGTCCTGTATTATCAACTGTCATCCCACTTACAGATACAGCTCTCTCCCTAGCAAATATCACGTTAAAAAATGCATTAACTGCAGTTAAAAATTTGTCATCTGAAGCTCAAGAAAGTGGATTGATAGGCCATGTTGCAGAAATGTTGAAAGTCAATGCAAGTGGATTAAGTGAAATGTCTAAAAACATTAGTGACAATGTTTCAGCTGATTTCTTGAAAGGAGGGTCATTTGGAACTTCAAGGCTTTCTGATGTTACCACTCTAGCTATTGGATATATGTTCATACTCACTCTAGTCTTTTGCTACTTTGGCATCGTTGCTCTGATTCGATACACAAGGGGTGAGCCTTTAATAATCGGAAGGTTCTATGGCATTGCTTCTGTAGCAGAGACAATTCCATCTCTACTCAGGCAGTTTCTGGCAGCAATGAGGCATCTGATGACCATGGTTAAGGTTGCTTTCCTCCTAGTTATTGAATTGGGGGTATTTCCGTTGATGTGTGGATGGTGGCTGGATGTTTGTACCATCAGGATGTTTGGGAAGACAATGGCTCACAGAGTTCAGTTCTTTTCTGCTTCTCCTCTAGCAAGTTCATTGGTTCATTGGATTGTAGGGATTGCCTACATGCTACAAATCAGCATATTCGTTAGCCTTCTCAGAGGGGTACCTTTTTTTTTTTCCATACTTTTGTAACATGGCAATATTCTCAAAGCCCTGGTTTCATTTATATTCTTGTTTTAACATTGTTCACCGCTAATGGTAGGTTTTGCGCAATGGAGTTCTGTACTTCCTTCGAGATCCTGCCGACCCCAACTACAATCCTTTCCGTGATTTAATTGATGACCCTGTTCACAAACATGCTCGTAGGGTCCTGTTATCTATTGCCGTTTATGGAAGTTTAATTGTGATGCTGGTGTTTTTACCTGTTAAACTTGCCATGCGGATGGCTCCTTCCATTTTCCCACTTGACATATCGTAAGCTGGCTCCTTAGCTTTTTTAATAGATTGTGTAGAATAAATTGAAGCTTGGTCACAATTTTTAACGTCCAATGTGTGTCATTGTAGGGTATCTGATCCATTCACTGAAATTCCAGCTGACATGCTCCTCTTTCAGATTTGTATCCCATTTGCTATTGAGCATTTTAAACTGAGGACAACTATTAAGTCTCTTCTGCGCTACTGGTTTACAGCAGTTGGTTGGGCACTTGGTTTAACCGATTATTTACTTCCTAGACCTGATGATAATGGTGCTCAAGAAAATATGAATGGGGAGCCAGCTAGGCAGGACAGGCTACAGGTTGCACCAGGAGGAATACCTGACCGAGGAATGGTAGCCTTTGCGGGCAATGAAGTGAACAGGGATCTTCTTGGATCGGGTGTTGGAGATGACTTTGAAATTGATGAACAATCTGATTCTGAGTGAGTCCTGTGATTGGAGCCCTAAAATTCAAATTTATGAATGATGTGTTTCTTTATTCTGTTTCCTTTCCTCCTCTCTCTTTTTTTGTGGGTGTGTCTCTGTATTTTTTTTTGGGTTGGGCTTGGCACCTTATGGTCCTTTGCCTTTGCATTCTGAAATATGTTGAAACTTTAGTTTTTGCTGCCTGTTTCTCTTTGTACCTCTTCTGGATGTTGCTGGTTTTGGCCATCAGTTTCTTTGTTCTTACATTGTGGCTGTGTTTTGTAACCATGTGATTCAATATACTCACTGTGACTTTTGCAGTTATGGTTTTGTGCTTCGCATTGTACTGTTGCTGGTCGTTGCTTGGATGACTTTGCTTGTGTTCAATTCTGCCCTGATAGTTGTACCACTTTCACTTGGGCGGGCACTCTTCCATGCCATTCCTCTTCTCCCTATCACTCATGGCATTAAGTGCAATGGTATGCAAATGGTTGGTTTTCTCTTTGTAGAGCACAAAAATCTAAATAGCTTGTTTATTCATATATACAAGAGGGGTATTTTATACACAAGAATGGGGCCCATTATGATAATTGATAACTCTAATCCCTAATATTGATTATATTGATATTTCCTTACACATTTCATTGGGCTCAGCTTTGGATGAGTTAGTAATTTTATTTCCTTTTGATAGATCTATATGCATTCATCATGGGAAGCTATGTCATATGGACGGCTGTTACTGGAGCTAGATACTCAATTGAACAAATTAGGAAGAGGATGGTTTCAACTTTATTTTGCCAAATTTCCAAGTGGTGTGCGATTGTTATCAAGAGTTCTGCTCTTTTGTCTATATGGGTAAGAATGATTCTGGTAACAATTTCTATTACAACTTTTCTTTCCATTGCTTCTGCTTAGGTTTGTGTCAATGTAATGATCAGTGCTTGCGTTTTGTTATGTTTTTCCCAGATATTTGTCATTCCTGTGCTCATTGGGCTCCTCTTTGAACTTTTGGTTATTGTACCAATGAGAGTCCCGGTGGATGAAAGTCCAGTGTTTCTCCTCTATCAAGACTGGGCCTTGGGGCTTATTTTTCTTAAAATATGGACTAGATTGGTAAGTTTTTCTCTAATATGGAAAAATTTACTTTATTATTTTTAGAAATAATCAGTTTACTTTTAAACTCCTAGAAATGTTGTCTATGAATTATTGGCAGATGAAAGCCCCCCCACACCCCACCCAAAAAAAAAAAGAAAAATGCAGAGTAAGAGGGTTTTACAAAATATTGTCTACTATTAGTCAAGTAATTGAGGCTAAGGGGTCTTTGCTCCTTGCTATTCATAAAAACGTAAGATTCTTTCTTTGGTAAGTGAATTTGATCGTGTCAATTGTTTGGCCATCGAACTAGTAGGACATTAAACAGAATGGGTGGTCCTATATGTTAGCCACTAACTGAAGTATTAAGTTTATTCAATGATTGCCTCGTCATCCAACTTTCCAAGAATTGATTTAAAGTGTGATGCTGTGTTTGACATATTTAATTTGTGGTTTTAACTTTGTAAGTAGGAGCAAATTTGGAATTTTATTGTCTTTTACAGGCAAAGTTGAAGACTTAACTGACTCTTGCTCCTTTTGGCGAGTTAGTATAGATGACTTATAATAAAGGACCAGATGAAGTATAGAACACCATGACTGCAATCTATGTAACTTATCTCGCATAGTAGGATATACCTTCTTGATGTCACTGTTTGGCCGTCATTTCTTTGTAGGATGTGTACTACGTTTCATCAAACTATTTATGAAAAGTTGGACTACATGGAATCTTTTCCTTAGAAACTATGTACCAGGATGTCATCCTGGTTGCTTTTTATTGACCTCCTGTCTGGCATTGGCTTTTTCACATTTTATATGTTAGCTGGTTGACTGATTTCCCATTCCCTCTTTTTTTGGTGTGCCTTGATTTTCACACAGGTTATGTTGGACCACATGATGCCGCTCATGGATGAAAGCTGGCGAGTAAAATTTGAGAGGGTGAGGGAGGATGGTTTCTCCAGGTTGCAAGGGCTATGGGTCTTAAGGGAGATTGTACTTCCGATCATAACGAATCTGTTGACAGCATTGTGTGTGCCCTATGTTTTAGCCAGAGGAGTGTTTCCAGTGTTAGGGTACCCATTGGTGGTGAACTCTGCTGTATATCGGTTTGCCTGGTTGGGATGCCTCTCGGTCAGCCTTTTGTGCTTCTGTGCCAAGCGATTCCATGTCTGGTTCACAAACCTCCATAACTCAATACGTGATGATCGTTATTTGATCGGTCGTCGGCTGCATAACTTTGGGGAAGAAGCTGACAAGGCAAGTGAAGCTGCAACTACAGCACTTACAGAGAGTGCTACTTCACTGGGAACTGCTTTGATACCACATGACCGTGAAGCAGATGTTGGACTACTCCTGCGTCATGCAAATCGACAGGGTGACTGAGTAACTGTATTTTAGGCCGAAGGCAAATATTTCAGTTTTAATTTTAGAATCAGTGGTGTAAGTCACGTGGGCTTGATAGATGTATACACTTTCCATGACACCGTTTAACTCTACACATAAATGGTTTTGCATTGTGTAGGACATTCAGCGAGTACATACATGGTCTTGCCTAGAGGCCTAGAGTCGCGTCTACAGTTAGATTTGATTTTATTTTTTTTTTGTAAAATATGCTCTAGGGAAATAATTCACTATAATGTTTTTTTTTATATGTGGGGTATTTTTTTTCCTACTTCGGAAATTTCTGGACTTCTATATCATCTTCACAAATAACAATAATAATAAAGGGTTAAGGTACACTCATTATGTGAAATATTTTTTGAGATGCAGTAGGCATCCTAAAATATTTTGGGTGCAATTTTGCCCCTAACATTAAAATGGATCAACTAATTGCCTACAAACTCTTTCCCCTCCTTTAGATAGAGCTTCCATCCATCTCAGCAACAAAAGCACTCTCCCCTCCTCCATAGCCACCGTGACCGTAGAGGGCCTGTTTGGATATCCAGATATCTCAGCTTTTACTATAAAATAAGTCAAAAACGCCACTTTTGCCAAAAAAAAAATAATAATAAAATAAAATGCAGCCTATTTATATCAAGCATCACGTTCACTAGGCCGTTACCGAAAAAACCTGAAAACGCCACTTTTTTAAAAGCCTCAAAATGAGGCTTTTTGGATAATGCAATGCTGGGCCGCTCTGCTGTCTTCTTTTGTTACCGTTGAGAAGGAAAAAAACGCTGGCTCCCTCCTCTCGTCCCTGTTCAATCACGCGTGCCCAATTCATTTCCTCTCGACGCGAAATGAAAAAAATCTCCAAATCACTGCAACAGCGCGATCCTTCCTCTCGTCCAGATTCTCGGATCTTCAGCTGAATCTCGTCGTCCAGCTTTTCCTGATCTTCAGCTGAATCTCACGATCTCGTGCTCAGATTTGCAGTGATTCCTCTCCGTCTCGTCAAATCACAGCCAGAGATTCCTGCTACAAATCGTCCTCACCAGCCGTCTCATCTGCTCTTCTCATCTTCAAATGGTCGGTCTCGCTGGTTGAAGACGCCATATGCATCGCCCATCGCTAGTCCGTGAGTTCTTCAGCCTCTTCGTGCACTCAGTCGATCAGCCCAAGATCCTTCTTCAGGTTTGATTTCAAGTTGATTTTGAATTGGAGTTTGATTTCTGGAATCGTGAAATTTGCTTTTGAGTTTCATTTTGAGTTCCTGTCTCGCTGGTTCTTACTCTGTGCTGTGGCTATTTTGCTTTCTTCAGCTTTGTTTTCTGTGAATGTTACTTCTGGATGCAATTGAATTCTGGAATTGAAATTGTTGCTTTCTGAACTCAAATCCTGAATCTTTTACATTTTCTTTCGTTTTGATTTCTGAACAAAAACGAAAGAAAATGTAAAATTAAAAGAAATTAAAAGCTTTTGTTGTTTGGGATGTGCCCAAGTTCACTAGAGACATCTTGCCCAATTATTTCAAGCACAACAATTTCTCAGCTGGATTCCTGCTCTATTCTTCATTGCTATCACTAGTTTCGGTGATTTATTTTTCTTGATGATATTCAGGAGACTCTGTGTATGTTTGAAGAGGCCATTGATCCATTATCCTTTTAGATCTTTGTGAAATCAAGTTAATGTATGTGCTAATAGATTCTACCTCTTGTTGGTGATGGGTTTGTAATTGGTTATTGAAAATCTGTAGTTTTGTTGGCCGCAAAAAAATATGGTTTAGTCTGTCGCTAGGCATTTGCATGTGTGTATGCTCTGTCTTGCATGGTATGTTGACCTTTTGGATTTGATTTAATTGGTTAAATGGATTTATATCTTTATAAAAGTTTTGATGAAGCTTTAACTCTCTCTGGCTTGTCATTAATTCATATTCTCAAGCTTGCATATCAGCTTACCCCTTCAAGGGGTATACTGGATTTGCTAAATTTGGATTGAAAAGAAAAATTCTTTGGTTATATCTGGATTTACGTTGTAAGTTGCAAATTATTTTTCTTTCTCTATTTTGCTTTAAGGCACCATTAAACATTTGTGGAATGTAAAATAAGAAGTCTCATGAAAGGAGTTCAAGCAAAACACTTACCTTGATGTGTGTTTTATACATTTTCTATATATGTGTTTACTGTTTCTACATTAAAAATGGGCAACAAAAATGAGAAACATAAAAGAAATTATAAGCTGAACTACTTTGACTTGCTGTTAGGGTCCAACCAACCAAGCTTGACTAATTAAATTCTACCGCCCTCTCCTATGTTTCTGAAGGTGCATCCTTGTTATTGCGTAGAAATGTCTATATGTAAACGAGTCATAGCTCCCACCCTCTCAAAAGAAAAAAAAAAGGTTAGCCCTACAGAGTAGTTATAAGCTTATATTGGCTCAAACACCAAACATATCCTTAAATCCTGGTTTAAGTAAGAACTGAGAAGTTACGAATTCTACCATATATGATGTGATGTCTGCTTGAGTTTTTTCTGTTGGATGAATGCTGACAAGAAAAAAAAGTTCTTTTTCTTGATACAAGAGAAGTAAAATTAAACCCCAAACTCTTTTGTGATATTAGGTCTCGAAGAGACTCAGGACACACATCTAAGAACTTTGAAGAGAAGATTCCTTCCTTAGCCAGTGCATTTGCAACTCGGTTCATCTTCCTTGTAACATTAAAATTCTAGCTTCCAATTCCTTTGTATGAATTCTCTTATTCTCCATAATAAAAGGTTCTCCCTACTTTCATTTAGATTATCCTTTGGCCTATCAATCAGATGAAGCCGAATCTCATGCCAAATTGAGGCCTTAATTATGACCCAACCCTCCACTTCAAACACACTACATGTTCCCAGGAATTGAGGAAACCCCGCCATCCACTTCCCCTCATGGTTCTTGATCACTCCCCCACACCCAGCATGGCTTCCATACCTCAACCGCCCTATCAACACTGACTTTAATCCAATCTATATCAAGAGGTTTCCACCTCAAAGCATTTGACAAAAGAGCCTGTGAAACATAGTCTCCATCATCTAAAATAGTTCAGCCTATAGAATTAAAGGTAGGCCTAAAGTACTGTCTTTAATCATGTTTGTAAAAACAAATGATCAAACGACTCCCCTTTGTCATGATGATTTGTCGATGGATTATAAAATTCCATACAAATGATATCATGCTTTCGTTGGTTATGAAATTTTGCCTTATCAAGCTGAGTTCTACATTGACCTCAAATTGGAATATGAAGCCAAATTCTTAATATTTAGCTTCTTAAAGTGGCTCTGTAGTTGTCATTTCAGCCTTACATCTTAATCAATGTCATTGTTGTTTCTCTTTGACGGTGCACAAAATATAGGAGGGAAAGACTGTTTCCATAGATAGGAAGAAAGAGTTTGAAATAAGAGTGATTGTGATTTCAAGCCTTTTGCTCAAAACTATGAAATTTGGAGTTTTAACATGTTTAGGACACTTCTTATGAATTATAGTTGGTTAAAATTTGGAGTTTTAACATGTTTAGGACACTTCATATCTTGCTTTCGTTGGCTAATATTCTTCATTATTATGTGTTGTTTCATTTTCCACTAGGACACTTCTTATGAATTATAGTTATCTGGATGCAATCTTAAATGAATTATTGCTTTCGTTGGCTCTGTATGTGTTTGTGCGTGTATTGTTTGACAAGTGGTTGGTTGTGAATGCGAAAGCCAGTTAGCAGAGCAAGTGCATCTATTGATTTTGTTGGTGTTAGGTTGCGTGTTTGATTTTGCTAGTCTTTGCTGAAAGTTTGATTTTTCTTCTGGGTGCAGGTTTGAGCTTAAAATAAGAGCAAAGTGTAATAAGGTGACATCCTTTTAACTACTGGTCTTGAGAAGTGTGAGTATATGGACAGATCCATTATCACTGATAGAGTGACTGGGGTGTCCAATAATAGTTCTTTTATTTCTATTTTTTTATTTTATCCCCCCCCCTTTTTTTTTCTATTTTATCCCCCCCCCCTTTTTTTTTCTCAGATATGTCCGTTTCTTTATAATCATATATGACAGTGTATGTGTGTCTATGGATATAAGTGGTAGCATGTCCCGTATATGTTTTTCATATAGAAGGTATTTTTGAATTTGGCCCAGTAGCTTTTTTTTTTTCTTGATAGAAAAAATGGTGGCAAGTGTGCAACCACTCCGGGTACTGCAGTGGCAAGGACGACCCTCCCAACAATGGTAGCTCCATACAAGGCAGATTACGAGTGGTTTTACAGCAGTTCAAACCCTAGACCTCTTAAGAGAATCCAGCGCCACATTCCGCTGAACCAACCACATGTTGGTGGGCCAGTAGCTTATAGAATTAAGTTGGGTTGGTCTTTGGAATTGAAGGAATGATTTGGGCTACGCTTAGATTGTTCCTGTAAATATGCACTATTATTATTAGGGTTTTAGTTTTCTTATGTTGCATGAGAAAACTAAACTTCCTACACACACATAAAATAGTAGGACCCACATATACATATATGAATTAATATATGTATATGTGGGTCCCACCATTTTATGTGTGTGTGACATAAGATAATTTTTTTCCTACAACAAACATTAATCCCTTATTATTATTATTGACAGATAGATGAGTGAAAGTTTCTAACACATGACTTAATCTTATTTTTTTATTAAAAAAAATAAATTTAGTATATATATGTTTAAAGTAAGCATGAAATAATTAAAAATTCTTGATCTTATTTTTTTACTACAAACAATTAAATTTAGTTTATATATGTTTAAAGTAAGCATGAAATAATTAAAAAATCTTAATCTTATTTTTTTTATTAAAAACGATTAAATTTAGTATATATATGTTTAAAGTAAGCACGAAATAATTAAAAAATCTTAATCTTATTTTTTTATTAAAAACAATTAAATTTAGTTTATATATGTTTAAAGTAAGCATGAAATAATTAAAAAATCTTAAGTTCGTCTCAAGTATATTATGGTTGTTTATTATTTTGCTACTTTTTATTATAATGTAAGCATATGTTTTTGTTAATTACCGATTATTGACATAGCAATATCAGTATGGAGAAAAGTAGAGTCAATTGGGATGAAAGAAGCACACGATATTTTCTCGAAGAATGTATTGAACAAATTTGCAAGAGAGAACGACAAGGTGGATCATTCCCATCCACTGGATGGAAGAATATTATAACTGGATTTAATAAAATATCTGCAAAATCATTGGACAAAAAACAACTAAAAAATAAATATGATAGCTTGAGGAAAGAATGGAAGGTATGGGAGAGGTCATTCTCGAAGGAGACGGGTATATCATATGATAGTGTAACCCATAAAATTCTTGCAGATGATGAGTGGTGAGATTGGAAAATTCAGGTATAAGATTGTTAAATTTGAATTGATTTTCTTATTATTATTTTAGATTACACTTACAGTTATTTTTTTTCCATGCAGGAGAATGTCGAGTATGTAAAATATATGTATAATGGCATACGGTTCACTAGAGAATTAGAGATAATCTACAAAGATGGTGTGACATCGAGCTCGACAAAATTCACACCAGCTGCAAGACGGCAGATGCCACTGGGTGATGACGAAGATGATGTGTACCGACCCGTCATGGACTTAGAAGAAGGCTCTGGTGATTGTGAGGAAGAGCTTCCAGGTGCAACTACTGGAGTTAGTGTGGGTTTAAATGACTTAAATCTAACAACAAGCACACAACCTAGTGCACTTAGTGGATCAGGATCTGTTGGGAAGAGAAAGCGGGGTGAAGGGTCAAAGGCGGGAAACCACTTGATCCCTTGTCACCCACATATATTAAATGATCGCTGCTACTACCCATATTTCAAGAATGCAATAGGAGCGATTGATGGAACTCACATCAGTTGTGTGGTGAGCGAAGCTGACTACGACAAATATGTCGGGAGAAAGGGATATTCTACACAGAATATTTTGGCAGTATGTGATTGGGATATGTGCTTTACTTATGTTCTGGCAGGCTGGGAGGGTACGGCACATGATTCACGTTTGTTCAAAAGCACGATCACTAAACCAGCTTTGAATTTTCCCCATCCACCTCAAGGTATATCTTGAACACCATCACGGTGATTACATTTTTTTTTCATATTTAGTTCACTTTCTTGTAACATCTAATTGTCACAAAATTTTCTCACTTATCAGGGAAATATTACTTGGTCGATGCTAGCTATCCAACACCAGTTGGATATATTGGTCCGTATAGACGTGAACGTTATCACCTCCACAATTCAGGCAACAACCAGGATTTCGAAATCCTAATGAGTGCTTCAATTATTATCATTCAAATTTGAGGTGCACTATAGAAAGAACGTTTGGAGTCTGGAAGAGTAGGTTTAATATATTGCGAAATATGTCCTCTTATAGCTTTGAAACTCAAATTTACATAGTTTGTTCAACAATGGCTATATACAATCTCATCCGAAGATTTTCGAGTTCTGATGTGGAATTTCAATGAGCTGACCAAGGAGATTTGAGTGATAAAGACGAAGATGATGATGATCCACTTGATGAGGGCGCCTAATCAAATATCAACACATTATCGGCACCACAAATGAATCATCTTCGTGATAGAATCAGAGAGAAACTTGTCAGGGATAGCAGTAGGCATAACAATAGGAGAAATTAATGTATTATTTTATAAACAATTTTATCAATTAAATATATTTATTAAGGTTTTTATTGTTTTTTATATAATATTTTTTTTCCAAATTAAAATTTCCATTAATTCAATATATACAACTAATATGTATATGAAGTTTCAATATGAACCATGTCCTTTTTAGTCATTTTCCATCTCAACCGACTTTTCAAATAATAATCCAAACACACCCCAGTTAGGAAAAAAAAACCACTTTTACAAAATGCCAAACGGGCAATTCAAACATACATCAGTTAACTTGACTTTTTTCCTATTTGGCTTTTATACAAGTCAGATAGCTTTTAAACTACCGCTCATACCGTCAACCCAAACAGGCCCAGAGCCGTTTGTGGGGGATTTCTTCTCTCATGCCTGGGGCCCATTTAGGAGGAGGGCTCGCTCAAGTGATTAACTCTGAGTTTTGTAATTATTGGATCTATGTGTCTCTTGACTTGCATCTAGGGATGTGAATAGGTCAGGAGCCTAACCTATTCCAACCCTGGTCAAGCCTGACCTATTAGACTAAAAGGCTAAGACAAGGCCTATTTCAAGAACTGTTTTTCTTAATAGATCAGACCTAGGCTTAATAATAAGCTTGTTAGATCGGTCTATTATGTGGGTAAAATCGTAATTACTTCCTCCATCTTCCATTGAAATTGTATTTGATTTCATATTTTATGATGTATTTTAGATTATTAGAAATAATTCATGTAAGCAAGCTTGTTTTCAGTTTGTTTAAAGTAAGCTTATTTTCAGCTTATTTGAAGTAAGTCTGTTTTGAAGAGAGGTTTACGGCCTGTTAAGCTGCTTATAAAATTTTTAAAACTACAGACTTCCTTAACAGGCCACAGGCCAAGCTTAGGCCGAAAAAAAAGGCCTGTTACAAGCTCACTTTGCTCCAAAACAAACTTGACCTGTTAAGGGTGAAGTCTAACCTAGTTTGTTTCCACCCCTAACTGCACCTTCTAAAGAGAGTTGGTTGGAAGCAAGAGAAGAAAAGAGAGATAATATATAGATAGAACCCCGTGAAAGAGAGTTGAAAGGCTAAAAGCATTTTCAGAAAAAGCTGAGGGGAACCACAAGAAAGAAATCAAGAGAGAGGAATTTTCGTCACAAAAACAAAAGCAGGAGAAGAGATAAGTACGTAAAAATTTTAGTTTCGATTTACGTAAACATGCTCTTAAAATGCTAACTTAAACAGTTACGTAATCAGTAGTAAGGAGGAGCGTTTGTATGCCTAGAACCTACCTGCTCGGGGAATCAACTCTTTAGATGGGTCCAAGGGAGAGGGAGCAGAGGGGATAATTTTGCTCTCTCTAAGGATGGCAAATTGCGGTTGAGCTGTTAGTTGTGCGGGGACATTGATCTTTTTGTCCCCTAAAATACTAAAATATTTAAGAGTGCTGACTACACCTCAAAATATTTCTTAAAATGCTGAATGCATCTTGATCCAATAATGAATACACAATCATTTCACAATTATATATTCACTGATTTTCAAATTGAGCCCATACATCCATCAGAAATGTTAGAAAAAGACAGACAACGCCATCCCAAACCAAGTTGCGTTGACTCTTGTTTCGATAACTGCTTCATTCATATCTACAAAGCTTCACTCGCCAAAAAACATCAACCTAATAGACCAAATGGACCGTAATCATGAGTCCAAGCAATCATAAGGCGTAACATTATAAAGCATAAACGAAATGGTTAAGAGTGATGGGTAACAGACCGAAAGCAAGCAGTACCCGCTACAATGAAACAAACTCAACCTCAAAACAGAGTCAACGCCAGGCCTACAAGAACAATCCAATCGTTGCAGAGTTTTATCAAAAACACGAAACTCTCTCAAGAAATAAGATTGTCATTAAGTGCTAATGCGGCCAATTGATCAGCTGCCCCACCAGCTTGTTGCTGCTGAGCAACATTCCTCAGAACATCAATTGCCTCAGCCACCTTCGATTTCAAAGCCTCAGGTGATTCGAGCAAGTGCAGAACCTCAGGCTGGTCCATCTCCAGAAGCATGCCTGTCACTTTTGCTGCATTATCAGGCTCCAACTGTTCCACAAGAGGGTAGAGATTTTCGCCCAGCATCTACAAACGGTCAACAGCATAACTGGGTCAGAGCTTAACTCTAACTAATCAATGCAGGGCACACCTAAATATGCAGTAATATCATAACGAATAACTTGGGAAAATGCCTACCGTCCTCTGTTGCTCTGGAGAAGCATTTGCCAGAGCAGAAGCCAGAGCCCCTATAGGTATTTGCTGGGGCAGAGCTGCATCACGAATTGGCATTCCACCACCAACATCATACGGCACAGAAAACATGCCTCCAGCAACCCCAGGCATGGGAGCATCAGGCAGGCCCCTACCGGGTGGATATCGGTACATACGCCCCCTTTGAAGCATCTGTCATTCCCAAAAACTATGAGGCAACGTCTCTAACAGTAACTGGACAGTTGGTTTACACAAATAATAATACATGAAATTTAACTAAAACTGACCTGTTGCTGCATTAGTGGAACAGGCTGCTGGTTCTGTTGGACTGCCCCTGCACGTCTCCCACCTGGACGCTGGCCCTGCTGCCCTTGCTGAACCATTGGCACAAAGAAATTTGGCATAGGACCTCCTCCAGGCCTCATTCCAGGTACAAGCTGTTGCTGATACCCAAATCCAGGCTGATCCAATAGCCAGGCAAAACACAGGTTCAAAACAATGATAAATAAGATAAAAATGAATAGTAGCAAGTAGAAAACAATAAGATGAATAGTATCAGATAAAAATAAGTTGAATCGAGGGAGTAGAAAATTAAAAGTCAAGATAAGTTGAGACCATGTTGAAGTGTAGGTAGAAACATTTGAAAAGGAATTACCTGGGAAGGAATGATAGCAGGAGGGCCTTGACCATAAAATATTTGTTGTCCAATACCTGGACCACCAGGGGGGTACATAGGCACTCGGGGAGCTACAGACGGTGCCATTGCAACAGGCCGCATTTGTGCAAATTGAGCCTGAACAAGCAGGACGAGACCAGAATATATAAAATTGATGGTCAGTGGTCACAGGCATATTCAGTAACCATGTACAATACCAAACCCGAATACATCTAGATCATCACATTAATCATGCAATAAGATCCAACCCCACAAAATTCCAGTTTCTTATCCCAGATCATAGACTACAATGATTTTCCATCAGGAATATGAGACAGGTAAGAAAAACCCAACAAACCACCATTCTTCTAATCTATCCTACCATTAAGCTGGAAAAAATAACATACCTACTATGGTAGCGATGGGATTAACTGAGATAGTAACAGAACCTAAATTAGGAAGTTAAGAATGCATTTCTGCACATTTCAAATGAATATAGAAGATTCAACATTTCATACCCAAGGATGAATGACATGAAAAATAACTTCAAATTCACACAACACATACCTGCAGCCTAGCTCTTCTATCTTCTTTACGTTGAGCTAAAGCAACATATAGAGGCTTGCTTATTACCATTTTTCCATTCATCTCCATAAGCTACAAAATGGGGGAAAATTAACAGCCATTTTCTAACCACCAAGGAAATCACCTTCAACACAGAAAATATTATCTTGACTTACAGCTCTAGAAGCCTCTTCAGGACTCGTGAATGCCACAAACCCTGATCCTCGGCTTACCCCATTGGGGTCTCTCATAACCTACAAGATAAAAGGGAACTTCTAGTGACTGTACAGGTCAACGGTTAGTGTGAAACCAAAACAGACCTTGCATACCTTGCATGAGGTAATGTTACCAAATGGAGAGAAGAGCTCCCTAAGCTTATCGTCACCAATGCTATCATCTAAATTTTTAACATACAAGTTAGCCCCTTGATATTTATCAGCAGCTTCTTTCATGGTCTGCTCAAATCGAAGTTTCAATTCAAGCTCCCTCTCGGATTTCTTTTGAGCTTTTCCAACATACCATTCCTTGTCATCAATTTTCTTCCCATTAAGAGAATCAACAGCCCTAGCAGCATCATCAGCATGCTCAAAGTTCACAAATCCAAAGCACTTTGATTTCCCATCTGCATCTCTCATAACTACAGCACTAGTAATTGTTCCGAATTCACCAAAAATTGCCTTCAAATCTTCATCAGAGGTTGTCTCAGATAAATTCTTAACAAAAACGTTGTTAAATTTTGTTTTGTCAACAGCACTTTCTCTCTCTTGCTTGCGAAGAAAGGGTCCCACATATACCTGTTTATCATTCAACAGCATGCCATTCAGCTTCTCTATGGCCTTTTGAGCAGATTCCTCATTTTCAAATTGCACAAAGCCATATCCCTTTGACTGGCCAGATGAATCTGTGGCTACTTTGCAGGAAAGGATATTCCCAAATGCAGAAAAGGTATCATGCAAAGCTTTGTGGTCAATTGCCTTGTCAAGATTCTGCAGCGATCCAGCAAAAACAGACAAAGCCACTGACAAAGTCAGAACCCAGCATGACATAATTAAACAAATTACCACTTCCAAGATTCTAAGACCGGAGAAAAGTGGGGAAAAGGAAGGCAAAACATGCATACCTTAATAAATATATTTCCAGACCCACTTCTTCGCATGCTAGGATCACGATGTGAATACATAATACGGATGGGCTTGTTATTAAGAGGAGCGAAGTTCAGTGCATCAATTGCTCTGGCAGCTGTGGACAAGTGATATAAAATAAATGTTTAATTAACAATTATAAACAGCCTCACAGCAAAATTCAACTGAGTTAAATGTCACACGGGTGACAAAATTTGATTTTATTACACTTTCAAAAGAAATGTTTATTTAAAAATTATATACAGCCTCACATCAAAATTAAACAGAAATAAACATCACATGGATTTCAAAATTTGAGTTTATCACAACTTAAACAGCAACCATAATGAACTTGTCGAAACTAAGATCAAGCAAACTGCTAATAAGTAGATAACAATCTCAAAGGTTATCCGGGGAATGTTGGCGACTAATAAAATCACGCCCAAATGGTAAATTAAACTACACAATAATCATAACCCGTGCACCAGTCTACTTTATGAGTTCACAGAATACAATACAGCAGCCATGTATCTAATGCACTATGATACACACTGATAGATTCATTTTGGGGTAAAGTTATAGAAGAGAGTATGTTCATGAAAAGAATCCACAATAAAAAAGCACTGACCCTACTTCACAAGACTGCAAAAATAAATAAATATACTGCTAAACTCATTCCTGGATCATAAATAATGGAGCAGTTAGCAGCATCTTAGATGTCCATGAGACAGCAAGAAACTGAGTTTGGAGTACTTAGTGTTGGTCCAAGTCTCCTGGAGACACCTTAGACATTCATGACCTCTACAATCTAACAAAATTTGCCTGTCTAGCTTTCCCTACATGCCTAGGCTAAAAGTCATGCAATCAACAACCACGAGGAAGAATTATATTGCATTAAGAATGTCAGCTATGCCATTCTTCTAAACTCAAGGCTACCACATCTATACTGCAATTATTATAGGACCATGCTTCTGATTGTAAAGATAGTAAAAGTTAAAAGTTAGTTAGGTGTTGTTGGGGATATATCCGTTAGTTAGTTTTAGCTTGGCTTGGTCATCAAGTCACTCTAGCCTATAAATAGGGGCCTAATCCCATTGTATTTGACAGTTTTGGAATGTCAATGAAAGCTAAGAGCATATTCAGATTACTACCCCCCTCCTCTACTCCTACTTCTTCAATCCTCTAACCTTCTTTCTCCTATACCCTAATTCCCAATTCTACAACATTCATATTACAGTTAGATATCATATCAGTTTCACAACAAATAAATAAATAGATTGCATAGCATTGCCTCTAGTTCACACATCACAATAAGCACACATTAACTCATGGCAAGGTCACAACAAAGCCATCCAACTGGCAAGTACCTTTCATGACCATCTTTTCATATCATAGAATGTGCAGAACAACTGGATATGCAAAACAAACCCTGAACTTATCAAGACCGACAACTAGATATGCAGTAATAAAACTTTATTCCATCGCATTATATTTAATGAAACAAGGATCTTTTGACAAATGGTAAGGAAGCAACTGCCCTTGAGAGAATTCACAAGGATTTTTAATAGGACAAATGATTTTCTTGGGGCCAACGAATTAGTACAAATGAACAAAGATCAATAGAGGAGTGAAAATGTGCAATCCAATCACTACTTGCAAAGATTAAAACCAATATGCACGACATTTTTACAGCATAGCTGCATTAATAGTGACCAAACAAATGACACTGGCACATTTTTGCTCATCAGGTAGTACAAGAATGGGTCTTCCCCCCTCCATCGACTCAATTCTTCAATTTCCTGTTTAGGCTTCAAACTGCACTAAAGCAACATGGTGTACTCACCAGCAATTGAAATCAATATAACTAACCACAATTTAGACGAAAAATTCAGGAGCAAGGTGCTAGGAATTATGACGCCCTCAATTATACAGAGGGATGCCTGAATAAGATCATTCATAAATCAATTTACTTATCGGTAAATGTCATTAACTAAGAAAACATTTTCCAAAACCGGCAGCCCAAATCCCAAATGTTCAACCAGGAAATTCGCATGGTCCAGCTAATCTATCCCAGAAATATCACCTACTTATGCAAAAATTTCACCAAATCAATCGGCAAACCAAAAGAAATAAGAGACTTCCAACAAAGTATGATGACTTTCCGAGCGACAAGCAAGTCAAACAACTAACCTTCTGGCGCCGAATTATAATTGACATAACCGTAACCAAGTGATCGCCGGCTGGTCAAATCCCTACAAACCCTAACAGAGACAACCCGACCAGCTTGACTGAACAGATCGTACAGCTGCGATTCTGTGACGTTCCCATCAAGATCTCCAACATAGAGCGACGTCGTCCCGAACTGGTTTGCCCCGCCAGTTGCAGGAGCACCGTTAGCTCCCGGTATCACATTTTGAGGCGGAACCTGGACCTGAGCCATCTCAACCACCAACAACTAGACCGATGGACTTAATTGATCCTTTCTTTGTTTTTTCACCAAAGTTTTCCCCCTTTTTTTCCTTTTTTTCTTTTAGTTCTCTTCCCTCTCCTCTAGTTATTCAAAACAATAAAGCAAAGGAAGAACAGAAACCTAGATAACTCAGAGTGAACGAGAAGAATTAAAAGGGCAAAAAGCCGATAGCTACAGCCCGGATATTTTTCTTTGGGATTTTTTAATGAAAAATCGAAAAGAGCGCGGAGGAGAGGGAAGGGAGAAATGGATAGATATAGTCGGAGGCCCGACGATAAAATGGAGTGGCCGCCAGGGGCGGCGGCGCGTGACGATAGCTAACTGGTTAAAGAAAGGGACAAAGAAGGTGGGCAGCAGAGGGCAGATTAAACTGCACTGAGGGAGGGTGTGAATGGTAAAAGAGGGGATATAGGAAAATGGAAGAAAGCAAACCCTAGCGAGCACAATCTAGCAGGGCCGATGGGAACCGTCCGATCTGAGATGTTGTGGGGCCCAGATGACGATGTCATTCCATTGGCGGCGATGGATAAGTCAGAAAACCAGTAAGGCAAAACCGGAGCATCTCGCAGACAAGTGAGAAAGAAAACATAGAAAGACACACAGGTTTAAGGAAGATGAAGATTACAGGTTAATTGTTAACATATGCTAAATTACATTTTTGCTCCTTTCATGCTTAGACAAGATTTCATTTTAATTCTTTAATTTTAAAAAGTGTATTTTTTGTGGTAACACCGCTAACCTGACTAACCAAAAATGATAAGTTGGCAAATTTAAAATGCTAACATGTCTAAATTTTAATTTTTTAATATATTTATTTTTACATTATAATTTTAAAATCAATCTTATGAAAAGATACATTAGCACTATGCATTTTAAATTTGCTACGCCGGCATTTTAAATTTATTAACTAAGCATTTTCTTTTAGTGAAGTTGATGGTATTAACTTTAAAAAACCAAAAATACACTTTTTAAAGTTAAATAATTAAAATAAAACTTCTATAGATTTGAAGGACAAAAGTACACCTTAGCAGTTAATATATTGGACTAACCCATTAATCTAGTAAATTTATCAGGTAAATCATTCGAAGAATTTTATTTTATTTAAATAGAGAAATTAATTAAGCATGCTTAACCTTATATTATGGTTTTAAGTAGGGGAAAATTTTAAATCTGTTGTCATTTATAAATAAAGTTAATGACTTAACAATCTCTTCTTATTAGTGGGATAATTATTGGTGATTTATAATAAAAAACCATGTGAAATATAATATTTAGAGAGTTAGTTGTTGATGGAACATAGTAACAATGTGTTGTCGATGCAACTAATCGCGCACGTACATTTTATAACTTCTTGTTGGATATGGTTTGGTCATCATTTCCTTGTAGGATTTCTGCTACGTTTCATCAAACTTCCATAACTCAATATGTGGTGACCATTATTTGATTGATTGTTAGGTACATAACAAAGGGGAAGAAAAGGTGATTAGTTTCAGTGCTCATCATAACGATGAGCATTGAGAGCTTATCACCACTACAAACTCTTTCCCTATAATTTGGATGGATTGGATTGAAATTTTACTTTGACTAATGCACTGCTTGAGTGGGAAGAAAAAGTGGGAGAAGAGAAAGTGAAAAGAATAGAAAACTAGAAAGAAAATGTTATCACCTTTCCTACTTGGATGGATTAGAGAAAATTGTTAAATATCTGAATGACTAAAATGCCCTTATCTTTATACCAAAATGTATGATGTTTAAATTCAAATTAAATATTACAATGGAAACATCATATTGATATGAACATAAGCAAATAATTAAAAATCAAATTATTTAGAAAGGAGAATTTACACAATGAGATTAAATCTTAAGTTGTGATGTTAAGGAAAAAAAATGTGGTTAACCAAGAATAAATAAACATATTTAAATTAATGTCTCACAATATTTATATTATAGGACATGATTTAAATACTTTTTAAACCAATATATGAATTTATTAGCATGTGAAAATTTAATGCAATAAATTTTAAAAAAACAGAGGAAACTTAAATTAACCTTATAACATAAAAAAAGGCAACGGAAAGGAGCTTTCAAATAACTATTAAATGCCACGCCCAGAAATTATCGGGGAAAAAACACACCCAGAACCCATCCGGGAAAAAAAATAATAATAATAATAATATGATACCCACACCCGTCCTTGGCAATGAGACAGAGAGAGAGAGAGAGGGCAGCAATGGAAATGGAGTTTCTCACTCCAAATCTCTCCAGGTGTAGAGAAGAAAGGGGTGGACCCCACGTCCCATTTTCTTCCCCGTTCCTTTTCCTCTCATCCATTCCATTTCTCTCCCCTGTTTTCATCTCTAGTTTTCTTTCCTCCGTTATTTTCTCTAAATCCAAGCAAGGGGTAAGTCTAAGCATCTGAATCTCCACCCCCTCCAAAATACAACTGAAAATTGGATTGTTAGAAAGAGACAACGCCATTGACCGCAATCATGAGTCTAAGCAATCATAAGGAATAACATTACAACGCATAAATGAAATTGTTGAGTGATCATTCAACCCAAGGCAGATGATGGATAACAGACCCAAAGCAGGCAGTACCCACTACAATGAAACAAACTCAACCTCAAAACAGAATCGACGCAAGGCCTGCAGTAACAATCCAATCGTTGCAGAGTTTTATCAAAAACACGAAACTCTCTCAAGAAACAAGATTGTCATTAATTGATAGTGAGGCCAATTGATCCGCGGCTCCACCAGCTTGTTGCTGCTGAGCAACATTCCTCAGAACTTCCATTGCCTCAGCCACCTTTGATTTCAAAGCCTCGGGTGATTCGAGCAAGTGCAGAACCTCAGGCTGGTCCATCTCCAAAAGCATGCCTGTCACTTTTGCCGCATTATCAGGCTCCAACTGTTCCACGAGAGGGTACAGGTTCTCACCCAGCATCTACAACCAGTCAACCGCCACAAGGGGGTTAGAGCTTAACTTCAACTGATCAATCGGCGGCATAAGGGATGACTCAAAAGAAAAATGCCTACCGTCCTCTGTTGCTCTGGAGAAGCATTTGCCAGGGCAGAAGCCAGAGCCCCTATAGGAATTTGCTGGGGCAGAGCCGCATCACGAATTGACATTCCACCAACATCATATGGGACAGAAAACATGCCTCCAGCAACTCCAGGCATGGGAGCATCAGGCAGACCCCTACCTGGAGGATATCGGTACACACGCCCCCTTGGAAGCATCTGTCATTCCCAAAAACTATGAGGCAACGTCTCTAACAGTAACTGGACAGTTGTTTTGCACAAGTATGAATACATGATGAAACTATACTAATATGCTGACCTGCTGCTGCATTAGCGGAACAGGCTGCTGGTTCTGCTGGACTGCCCCTGCACGTCTTCCACCTGGACGCTGTCCCTGCTGCCCTTGCTGAAGCATTGGCACAAAGAAGTTTGGCATAGGACCTCCTCCAGGCCTCATTCCAGGTACGAGTTGTTGTTGATACCCAAATCCAGGCTGATTCAATAATCAGGCAAGACAGGTCAAAACAATGATAAAGAAGATAAATAGCAGCAAGTAGAAAACATTAAGAAGAGTGCTATCAAATAAAAATAAGATGAATAGTAGTATGAGTAGAAAAGCCCAAGATGAGTTGTGACCATGTTGTAGTGTGGGTAGAGGAATAGTTAAAAAGAAATTACCTGGGAAGGAATGATGGCAGGAGGGCCTTGACCGTAAAATATTTGTTGTCCAATACCTGGACCACCAGGGGGGTACATAGGCACCCGGGGAGCTACAGATGGTGCCATTGCAACAGGCCGCATTTGCGCAAATTGAGCCTGAACAACAGGATGAAACCAGAATATATAAAATTGATAGTCAGTAGTCACAGGCATATATTCAGCATCCAAGCACAATACCAAACCTCGACATTGATCATGCGATAATATCCAACCCACCATAATTCAAGTTTCTTATCCCAGATCATAGACTAATAGGATTTTCCATCAGGAATACACACGAGGCAGGTAAGAAAAACCACCATTTCTTCTAATCTATGCACAAATCCTATGGTTAGGCCAAAAAATAACACACAAGTACTATGGTAGCATTGGGATAGACTGAGAAAGTGACATAACCTAACCTAGGTAGCTAAGAATGCATTTCTGCACATTTCAAATGTATATGGAAGATTCAATATTGCATATCTAAGGATGAATGACATGAAAAATAACTTAACTTCACACAACACATACCTGCAGCCTAGCTCTTCTATCTTCTTTACGTTGAGCTAAAGCAACATATAGAGGCTTGCTTATTACCATTTTTCCATTCATCTCCATAAGCTACAAAATGGGGGAAAATTAACAGCCATTTTCTAACCACCAAGGAAATCACCTTCAACAGAAAATATTATCTTGACTTACAGCCCTTGAAGCCTCTTCAGGACTCGTGAATGCCACAAACCCTGATCCTCGGCTTACCCCATTGGGGTCTCTCATAACCTACAAGATAAAAGGGAACTTCTAGTGACTGTACAGGTCAACGGTTAGTGTGAAACCAAAACAGACCTTGCATACCTTGCATGAGGTAATGTTACCAAATGGAGAGAAGAGCTCCCTCAGCTTATCGTCACCAATGCTATCATCTAAATTTTTAACATACAAGTTAGCCCCTTGATATTTATCAGCAGCTTCTTTCATGGTCTGCTCAAATCGAAGTTTCAATTCAAGCTCCCTCTCGGATTTCTTTTGAGCTTTTCCAACATACCATTCCTTGTCATCAATTTTCTTCCCATTAAGAGAATCAACAGCCCTAGCAGCATCATCAGCATGCTCAAAGTTCACAAATCCAAAGCACTTTGATTTCCCATCTGCATCTCTCATAACTACAGCACTAGTAATTGTTCCGAATTCACCAAAAATTGCCTTCAAATCTTCATCAGAGGTTGTCTCAGATAAATTCTTAACAAAAACGTTGTTAAATTTTGTTTTGTCAACAGCACTTTCTCTCTCTTGCTTGCGAAGAAAGGGTCCCACATATACCTGTTTATCATTCAACAGCATGCCATTCAGCTTCTCTATGGCCTTTTGAGCAGATTCCTCATTTTCAAATTGCACAAAGCCATATCCCTTTGACTGGCCAGATGAATCTGTGGCTACTTTGCAGGAAAGGATATTCCCAAATGCAGAAAAGGTATCATGCAAAGCTTTGTGGTCAATTGCCTTGTCAAGATTCTGCAGCGATCCAGCAAAAACAGACAAAGCCACTGACAAAGTCAGAACCCAGCATGACATAATTAAACAAATTACCACTTCCAAGATTCTAAGACCGGAGAAAAGTGGGGAAAAGGAAGGCAAAACATGCATACCTTAATAAATATATTTCCAGACCCACTTCTTCGCATGCTAGGATCACGATGTGAATACATAATACGGATGGGCTTGTTATTAAGAGGAGCGAAGTTCAGTGCATCAATTGCTCTGGCAGCTGTGGACAAGTGATATAAAATAAATGTTTAATTAACAATTATAAACAGCCTCACAGCAAAATTCAACTGAGTTAAATGTCACAAGGGAGACAAAATTTGATTGTATCAATTTAAAAAACAAAAACCATAATGGACTTATCTAAAATAAGATAAACCAAACTGCTAATATGTGGATAAGAATCTCAAGGGTTATCCGGGGAATGTTGGCAACTTATAAAATCACACCCAAATTGCAAATTAAATTGCACAATAGTCATAACACATGAACCAGTCATACATCATGAGTTTACTAAACACAATGCAGCAGCCATGTATCTAATGCTCTATAATACACACTGATAGACTCATCTTAGGTTTTAGATATAGAAGCAAATATATGTTCATGAAAATAATCTACAATTGAAAAGCACTAACCCTACTTCATGAGACTGAAAAATTAAATAAATATACTCATAAACCCATTCCTGGATCATAAATAATGGAGCAGTTAGCAGCATGCTTAGTTGTCCACAAGACACCTAGAAACTGAGTTGGGAGTACTTAGTGTTGGTCCAAGTCTCCTGGAGATACCTTAGACATTCATGACCTCTGCAACGTAACAAAATTTGCCTGTCCAGCTATCCCTACATGCCTAGACTAAAAGCCACACTATCAACAACCACATGAGGAAGAACTATACTGCATTAAGAATGTCTGCTATGCCATTCTTCCTAAAGTCACGGCAACCACATCTATACTGCAATTATTACAGGATCTTGTTTCGCACAAAAAAAAAAAATTCATAGTATTGCCCCTAGTTCATGCATCACAATAAGCACACATTCAATCATGCCAAGGTCTCAACAAAGCCATCCAACTATCAAGTGTCTTTAGTGACCATCTTTTCAGATCAAAGAATACGCAGAACAAATCCTGAACTTATCAAGACCAACAACTGGATAAGCAGTAATAGAACTTTACATATCACATTATATTTAACAAAACAAGGATTGTTTGACAAATGGTAAGGAAGCAACTGTCCTTGAGAGAATTTACAGTTCCTTAGAAATAAGCACGGTACTGAAAGTTAAATGTTAATTACTTCCAATCTACAATATGACAAATGATTTTTTTTTGTTGGGCCAATGAATAAGGACAAATGAAAAGATCGATTGAGGAGTGTACATGTGCAATCCAATCACTATTTGCAAAGATTAAAAGTAATATGCACGACATTTTTATTCCATAACTGCATTTATAGTGAACAAAAAAATCATACCGGCACAATTTTGCTCATCAAGTAGTACAAGAATGATTCTTTTCCCCTCTATTCATTTCATTCTTCAAATTCCTATTTAGGTTCTAAACTTCACTAAAACAATATGGTGTACTCACCAGCAATAGAAATCCAACTAAACATAGTTCAGACGAAAAATTCAGGTGCAAGGTGCTAAGAATTATAAAGCCCTCAATTATATATAAGGACGCCTGAACAAGCTAATTCATGAAATTAATTCACTTTTCGGCAAATGTCATTTATTAAGAAAAGGAATTCCAAAACCGGGAGGCCAAATCCCAATTGTTCAACCAGGAATGCCCCCATGATCCAACTAATCAATCCCAGAACTACCACCTACTTATGCATAAAAAATTTCACCAAATCCATCGATAAACCAAAAGAAAGTTTTCTGAAGACGCTTCCAACGAAAGATGATGACTTTCTGAGCAACAAGCACGTCAAACAACCAACCTTCTGGCGCCGAGTTATAATTGACATAACCGTAACCAAGTGATCGCCGGCTGGTCAAATCCCTACAAACCCTAACGGAGACAACCTGACCAGCTTGACTGAACAGATCGTACAGCTGCGATTCTGTGACGTTCCCATCAAGATCTCCAACATAGAGCGACGTCGTCCCGAACTGGTTTGCCCCGCCAGTTGCAGGAGCACCGTTAGCTCCCGGTATCACATTTTGAGGCGGAACCTGAACCTGAGCCATCTCAATCTTCAGCAACTAGACCGATGGACTTAATTGATCCTTTCTTTGTTTTTTTACCAAAATTTTCCCCTTTTTCCTTTTTTTTTTCTATAGTTCTCTTCCCTCTCCTCTAGTTATTCAAAACAATACAGCCAAGAAAGAACAGAAACCTAGATAACTCAGAGTGAACGAGAAGAATAAAAAGGCGCAAAGCCGATAGCTACAGCGGATATTTTTCTTTGGGATTTCTTTTATGAAAAATCGAAAAGAGCGCGGAGGAGAGGGAAGGGAGTGAAGGATAGATATAGTCGGAGACCCGACGATGAATAGGAGTGGCCACCGGTGGCGGCGGTCCGGGAGGATAAAGAACTGGTTAAAAAGGGCCAGGGGAGGCGTGCACCAGAGGGAGGGCAGGTTAAACTGCACTGACAGAGAGGGGGTGTGAAATGCACGGGAGAGATGTATATAGGAAAATGCAAGAAACCGTGAACCCTAGCGAACACAATCTAGCAAGGCCGATGGGATCCGTCCGATCTGAGATGTGTGGGGCCCAGAGTACGCTGTCACACTATTGGAGGTGATGGAAATGGAAAGGTAAGAACACCAACAAAGCAATAACGGAGGATGTCGCAGTCGCAAACAAGACAGAAAGAAAGCACAGACACTCACACACACAGGTTAAGGAAGGTGAAGACTCCAGGTTAATACAGTATTCAATAAACCCGTTACTCCAGGAAATTTATCAGGAGAATTATCTGAAAGTTTTTATTTTATTTAAATAGAGAATTTTTGTGAATGAACCTTCAAACACGAATTTAAATTTAAAAATGTCAAAAACTTAAAAAGTGGATCATAATATATTTGCTATGAGCAAATCCTTTCTAGAATCCGTTTATGTGTGTCTCTAACTAGAATCAATAAAAATTAGTTAGCCATTCCTAATATTTCCTATCATGCTATTTTCTCTTATTATTAAATGGATAATAATAAAATAAAATAACACTTAATGATTGATACAAAAAATTGATTATAGCGTAAAAGTAAAAAACTAAAAATATGGTCATAAACTTTTACTAGCACTAGGGGTGTTCAAAATCTAAGATGGGTCAGGATCCCTCAATGCCTATCCCCGATCCCAATTTTTGGTTGGGGTACGAATTGCATCCTGGTCTCGATAATCACGAGACTGGGAAATCCTTTTAAAAAAATAAATTTGAAATATTATTATACTACTTAAATTTTGCATAAGTTAATGTTTGAAGTGATCATTTAATGTCTAACAATGGATAATAATCGCATAAGTTGATCTAAATTAAAGAATAGCATTTGATTATTATTATTATTATGATCACCATCATCATCTTCGTTATAATCTTTATACATTATATAGTTATAATTAATATCACAATATATAAAGTTTAAATTCAATTAAAGATGTGATATACATCTTATTAAATTATAATTTAATTTGTAGGGTAAAAAATCAAAATAAAAGGATAACATAATTTATAAAGTAAAAAATTAAAATATATTAAAAAAAATCGAAACCGAGATCTCAGGAGTGATCCCTGTTCCGTTCTAATCCCAATTCCAATATCTGGTTGGAAGGAGAAATTCCCATGATCAAAATGTACATGATCTTTGTTTTTTTTTTTTTTGTCAAAACATACCCATATTAATATTCAAATCAAAGGATACATCAAAACATAGCTATTACAAATAAAATAAAATAAAACAGAACAGTTACAACTAAAATAAATAAATCAGAACAAGAGCAACAATAACAGGAACATAAACACATAAAATACTACAAACTAAATGAAAGAGAAATGAATAGCCAAAATCACTGAAAAGTAAGAAATAAAAGTAGCCTCAGAGACTGCACCGACTTCCTAAATATCCAAGGTTAAAAAGGACAAGAGAGAATGTGTTAGTCGCAAAACCCACTCTAACCGGCACACCTTCTTATAAGGATAAGCTGATAGATTAGCTACACAAACACTCCAACATAGGGTAAGAAACAAAAACAACTCAACCTCAAAAAGAAAATAAAAGACCTTGAAAATACTTCTTCTCCTCCAATCAAGAAAATCTGGCAAACACCTACTGAACAAACTAAAGCTAACCCCATAGATTTGACTTCACCACCACCGAACAAACCTAGCAATGATCCTTTCAAAGATAAAGCACAAAGCACAATTGGATCATACCAAGAACCCTTCCCCCAAAATTGTAAATCCAAAACCACAGAGGAGTAAAGCACCTGAACACAGAAAATGATAGAAACAAACACCATAGCTACTGATGAGACGTCGAGAAGGAAAGCGAAAATGAAATGGAAACAGACAAATGCAACCCACAAAAAGAGCATAGACAGACGCAACCCAAAAAAGAAAAGCGAAAGAAAGAAAACAAAGAGGAACATAGCTCCCACCACCACCGACTCCCCCTTCATCAAAGACCACCGGATGGGGAGACATCGTGACAAAAGCTCCCACTACCAGAGATGAGAGAGGGCCACAACCGAACTCAGAAAGCAGAGGGCTGATGAGCCGTAAATTTATCATGTTTTAAGGCACAAATTGAGCTTGAAATTGATCAAATATAATTAAAAAGTTTAAGGATAATAAGCTAAAAACATGGATTTGATGTTAGGCAATACCCTCACAAGTATTCTTGTGTGTTTTGCAGGTTTTATCCATAAAAAGAAGCTATTTGGAGACTTCACGGAAGGTCAAAAAGCGAAGCCACAAAAAGGAAACAGTAAGTTGGCGCCCAGGGCGCCAATCCTGTGCAAAAGTGGCGCCCAGGGTGCCACTTCTCGAGCTAAACAGTAAGTTGGCGCCCAGGGCGCCACTTCTCGAGCCAAACAGCAAGTTGGCGCCCAGGGCGCCAACTCTCTGTCCAAGGGGGAAAAATGGCGCCCAAGGCGCTAGAATTGCAAAAACTCTTGTTTTTAATTTTTGGAAAATTTTTAGGGCCCGAAAAAGGAAGGAAAATTAAGGGTTTTTGAGATTTGGAAACCCAATTAAACCTAGAACATAAAAGAGGCAACCCTAGCAAGAAAAGAAAATAACTTTTGGCACAAGAAACTACTCTACGGCATTGGAGAGGAGGATCAAAGCAATTGTGAAGCTCAACCTTCCCCAACCTCTGAAGAACCATTCTCTCTTCATCTTTTCTTCTTTATTTTGTTAATCTAGCCATGCTTGGCTAATTTCCTTTTTGTAGTTAGGGCTAGGATGAACCCTATGCAACTTTGAGTATTTGGTTGAATTCTTGTATGAATCTTGATTTCTTTGATTGAATGAATTTCCTTTGCTTAATGCTTTCTTGAAGATTGATCACCTTTAAGATTGACCATAGGTTGATGTATGACAATAGAGATGTTGGTGCATCTAACTAGAACTTGTTAATTCATCATAAAATTGCATGACCTAGACATAGGCTTACGAATTTATGCGATCACATGATTCTAGTTCAAGATCTGATCTTTCTAGACAATACTAAAACATTAGGTTATTTTTAAAAATAAAATAGACTAAGGTAGCATCAAGACATTGGGAGTTAGTCTAACCTTAGAGAATCAATCGTTAATCATGGGATTAATAATTAATTAAGGATTCAATTCAAATTCTTGAAGGAGCATAGGGGGATTCTAAGTCCTACCTGCATTTTTCTCGACTGATTATCTTTTCTAAACATTCTCATGCAAATCTTGATCTTGCATTCTTTTCTTTCCTCAATTCTTGAAATTCTTGTTTAACTACAACTCATCATTTGTTACTCAAAATTATCCAACTAAGGCCACAATAGCGAATTAGTGGTTGAAATACTATTCCTCGTGGGACGATACTTTCTCACTACTTTATTACTTGTAACGACCGGTGCACTTGCCGAAGTAGCCCCTAATCAAAGGCCACCATAGCTAGAGAGATGATGAGGATGGAGACCAGAGGAGAGCCGACGCCGAAGAAGAAGGGTGACCGCGCGCTGTAAGTCTGTGTTCTGACCTAAAACTCCCCTGCTCTTGGCTCTTCAAGATTTGATCTGCACTTCTACTGCGATTGAAGCTCGAGAGAAGGCTCGCCAGAAGCAAAGATGCCGTCGGCGAGGCAAAAGACCTTACAGAGGAGACCTGCGAAGAGCGCCGCACGAGAGAGAGTTTTTAGGGTTTCTTTTTTAAAATGTACTAGATCAGGCTTGGACAACTGGGTCGATATACTTCAAACACCCCTATCTAGCACTATATGCTTCTCAGAGATACAAAAATATTCATAAACATTAAAAATAAAAGCAAAAATAACAATTTTGTTAATTCTGAAAATGTTGACGATTAATGAAACTTAGTTTGACAAAAAATTGTGATGTGGATGCAGACATGATCAATTGGTATCGAGGCCAATACAATGTGATCTTTGTTACCCTCTACCATTAAATAAAAATAAAAAAAATAAACATCAGTCACCATCCCAACATCAAGCCATCAACCATATTCAGATCACACACATAATAAATTAACAAAACCCTCGCGAGTCATTCTGAAAATCAACAACAAAACAATCATAGCTTTAAAAAGGATACTTCGAGTAGGAGAATGATGGCGGAGACGATAGAGACAAGAGCGCAGACGACAGAGAGTGAAAATGACCCTGTGATTGGTTCTGGCTGGAAGGAGCTCACAACTTCACGGGCTAAAGGAGGAAGAGAGGAAGGAGATGCGTATATATATCTTTTATAAATCCAACTAGAAAAACCAAATCAATGATAGAATAACATCATAAGACTCGGTCTATCAAAAGGAAAAAAAAAACATCATTAGACTCGACCATAAGATAGTAATTTAACTCCTATATCTTTTTGTTTTATCGTCGATGTACGTACTCCCGAATTGGGATATCCTCCAATACATGCATGCATATTTTCAATGCGTTATTCATTTTCAATGATTTAACTTTATTTCTTAAAATTGTTATTATTATCATTTAAAAAGTATATATAAGTAACATTGTGAATTAATAACGTAGCACATCGTTCTTATGATTAAAAATAAAATGAAAATTAATCTGTTCAAATTAAATATATAAATAGTCTAAAAATAATATCAAGACCTGTTTTCCCCGATTAACAACTCGAAAGCTAGGTAATGAACATGTGGCTGGACGAAGCATGAAACAGAACAATCAAGATAGAAAATGTGATGTGCATGTAAACTTGAAATGAACATGGGATGTGTAAGTGTAACGCAAGCTATATGTGCTAATTAATGCTCCATCTTACGTTTTGAAATTTATATAGCTCGTGAAAATTGATGAATGTTTTGAAAGCAAATCATACAAAATTTTGTTATTATTATTTTTTCCAACAAACTCAAACCAAATTAATTATTTACCAAATCTAAAAAATCAATATTAACAAAAAAAATTGAACATTATTAAGTATAACACGAAATTGGGTGTGCATATTAAGAATTTAAGATGAGGCTAAATGCATAACTTTTTCGAATTTTTTAAGTTATGTGTACTAATCTCTTTCATATAAACGTAACTTAATTTTTTTTTGCAG
This sequence comes from Acacia confusa, assembly GCA_037074495.1. Classification (NCBI taxonomy): domain Eukaryota; kingdom Viridiplantae; phylum Streptophyta; class Magnoliopsida; order Fabales; family Fabaceae; genus Acacia; species Acacia confusa. The sequence goes on along the minus strand of CM073502.1, from coordinate 34,282,420 downwards.
ATGTCTGCACATAACTCAAAATTTACTCAGATAATTTCTACAGAAAAAGTAAACCTTAAAAGGAATATACGGTCAATTGAATATCACATTTTATTGATAACAAATAAATAATGATAATGAATTATCAATAATGTAAATATAAAATTTAGAAGGTCCCCTTATCGAATTAATAAAATTCAGAGTTATTTACACATTAATTTGATGTTAGAGAGAGTTCTGTCTAATTTAATTAGTTTACAAATGAATAGTTTTCCGGTACAACTTTTTAATATTTAATTCGTTGAAGTTTTTTTCCTTCAATTCGTTGAAGTGTGTATTACATATTAACAATATTTTTTGTCAAATATATATAAAAATGGTCATACAGCACAAATTTCTTATTTATGAATGATAATTACTAGGGAGAATAACCATTTATATGGAACTCATGTGGAGGTTAATATCAAATCACAACGTCGTCATAATTTCTTTTACCAAACAACATCTATGGTCTAATATAATTTAAGTTCTTAAATCCCTCACTCGTTTTCTTATATCCCAATTCACACTAAAAGTTTTTTAATAAATTTGATTTGACATTAAACTTGTAAGTTTTTCGGGTCCTCCAAAAAAGAAAAAGGAGTTTGAAGTGGCATTCTTTGAAGCTAAAAAAAAAATACTAGTAGAACATCATATTTGTGCTTTAGCATCTCTATGATATTGAATTATAGGTGGCTTATACATAAATATCTTCAATATTATTTAAATCATGACCAGTTTCATTCTGAATTAATTTTGGATTTAAAGTGCTGCTTAGACCAGTTTATTAGTCGGTTGTTTGCCTTACTCTTGAAGTAAATGAGATGACAAGAGCTAGAAAGAGTTTTCAACCATAAAATCGGCCTACTAAACTAATCATGTGGCAGTTGGACTTTGAATAAGGATCGCTAATGGCTAATGATTTTCCGGTAGACCTAAAAAAACAAGTCTAATGGAAACTTCCTGCAAATCAATGCAAGGGACTTTCGTATCCTGCCTTTGTGCCCAAGGAAAAGAAAAAAATCAAGACATTTCTATATATAATTTCACTGTCAATCTAAAAAGTCATGAACTTGTTTCTCTCCCCTCCTTTTATGTAAATAATAGAGGTTTAAGGGGGAATTTCGCTCGTCACTGAGGGGGCAGTTATATGTTAAAAATTTTCAATGAGCAATTTGTCCCAATAACGTGAAAAAAGAAGTAATTTTATCCTAGCCGTTACCCTAGTTAATTTGGCTGTTAGTTGATTAAATATGATGAAATATATATGTTATTCACATCATTTTTGTTAATATACAAATTTGTTACAGAAGTCTATGTATCATCTAATTCAGTTTTTTCAAAGTTAAATTTATAACTTCCGGAGAAAATATGTGTTTTAAGAAATACAACATGGATAACATGTATGTGGACAATTAGTTTAATATGCTTGGTCAATTAAAAGTTAAAATTAACTGAGTTAACAACATGGCAAAATTATTACTGTAATAAAATGCAGTAATAAAAAATATATATTACTTTAATTAATTATGTGACGCCATTTTATCTAATTTAGGTATATTAAATAAATTATTTAATTATAACATATTGATGAGGTCTCTCTAAAATAATTCTATGCCATTAGATTATATATCAGTTTATAAATCAAGCAAATTAATTTAAGAAAAAAATGAAAAACATACGAGGTAAAATGAAAAAATATTTTATACATAGGACCAAAAGCTACCCCAAAACAAGGTCCAAATTTAGGACTGAAGGAGTATAAAATACCCAAACCAAAATGTTTTGCCATAATTTTTTAAATTATAAACCTGTGTATTTCACATGTTTTTTATTCACCTATTACAATTACATAGTTATATATTCGATGGGGGAATAACAAAGGAATATAATTAGATCTGTATGTGAGTGTTGGAGTGGGGCAAAAAGATACGTGTGCATATCTATTCCTAGGGTTAAGGTAAAAAAAATACTTACTCCTACTTTTCTTAATGTAAAATATATTTATAGAGTTAATATTGATATTAATTATAAGACATATTTTTTATTTTTGTCAACACATCTTTTTTTAATTTACTCTTATTGAAGCTCCTTTATGATAATTAAGGAAAAAATGGATGAAGGAATGACTATGGTATTTTAGAAAATATGTGTCCTATTAACTAACTTAACTAATTTTAATTAAATTAAATTAGATAAATATGTATTATATTAAAAAATAGGAGGAGTATAAAGTATTGAGTGAGGAGCTACTTCTACCCTAAACTCACGAAAGATGGAAATTTATCTATCATTTTTTTAAAATAATGCAAAAACTTTCAGTATGTAACAAATCCGTGACTTTTGTGTTTGGATGTAGCTTTTAATGAATAATTTTTAGGGGAAAGTACACTAAAAGACCGAGGATAAATAATATTTATTAAGAAGGACCATAAAAAATAGTAATTATTTTAAAGGACCAGAAATTAAAATATTAAAATAAAATAACTAAATTACTCATGTTATCTCTAGATCATCTTGTATCCGACCTCTCCTCATATGAATGAAGCAAATCTCACTATGATTTCAAACCTACCTTGTTGATTTTCGTTTATTTTATTGGAAGTCTTTAATTTTTATCAAACTCGATCCTGCTATTCCTTTTTTGAGGAAGACGCTAATGTTCGCTGCATATATATCTTGTTGAACTAGTGATTGCCTCTAATGTACAACAGTGTGGTGTTGTTATAATGAAGATTACATGAAGTGGTTGCTGCCACAAATTCAAGCATTTCCCTAGGCCGCACATCATCTTCTTAAGTATTCTTTCTCGCTTTTCCCTCTTCATTTTCACATCTTCTAATTATATTTCTTTACTTCTTGTTTTCTTTAATGGAAATGGAAGTCTCATTCAAACTTCAAAGTGTAATATCAAACAAATGAGCACATATAGGAAGTATCAAATAGACTAAAAGTCATATAAACTACGGCCTTGACATGAGCTAGGATCACTTCAGCAGTAAATTTATCCTCCGTGAAGAAGTGTGGCTTCAGTTTTAATGAGAACCCATGACCACGCCCATTAGCATCTTCCTCGAAAAAGAAATAATAGAATTGAGTTTGACATAAATTATATTAAAGATTTCCAATAAAATAAATGAAAATTAATAAGGTAGGTTCAAAATCAAAAGAAGACACGAATTGAATAGTGATATATGCTTTGTATAAGGAGAGATAATATAATAGGATTTCGAGATAATATAAGGGCAATTTAGTCTTTCTATTTTAATACTTTAATTTTTAGTCGTTTAAAATAATTAATATTTTTATTGTCTTTCTTAATAAATATTATTTATCCTAGGTCCTTTATTATAATTTTCCCTAATTTTTAAGATTTATGAGGTAAAAATAGCTTTTAGAGAATAATTTTTAGATCAAAATGGTAGTATTTGGATAACTTCAAAATCTAGGTTTTGACAAAAGTTTATAAAACACCACAAAATTGTTGAGAAACTATTCTGTATCAAAACCTAGGTTTTAGTAAAAGTTTCTCAAATACTCCAAAATTGTTCAGAAGTTATTCTGCATTAAAACCTAGATTTTAAATCTAAAATCTAGGTTTTGTAAACACTTTTTTTTTTTGCTTTTCTCTCTCCTTTGCCATACTTAGTATTTTTTTTAGTGCTGATCATTATCCTTAAGTATTTTTTTAGTACCTTGAAATATTTTTTAATATCCTAAAATAAATTTTTAAGATCGTGAAATATTTTAAGGTATTGAATGGTACTAAAAAAATACTTAAGGATTTTAACTAGTATTAAAAAAATATTAATTATAGCATAGGAGAGAGAAAAAACTGAAGACAATAACTTTTTATAAAACTTAGGTTTTTGATCCAAAATCTAGGTTTTGATTCAGAATAACTTCTGGAAAATTTTGAAGTGTTTGAAAAACTTTTGCCAAAATTTAAGTTTTGATATAGAATAGCTTCTGGACAATTTTAGAGTGTTTGGCAAATTTTTTCCAAAACTTAAGTTTTGTTTCTAAAATTTAGGTTTTAGATCTATTCAAACAGGTCCTTCCACTGAGTAAGGGATGTGGGTCCCAGTGACTAATAAAATTTGGCCCATGCATTTTCGTGTTAGCCCTTCATGTCCAATAAAATTTCAAGCCGGTTATAATTAACATTCACAGTTAATGTTTGCAGATGTGTACTTCTATTATAGCCTGGAAATTTTCTCACAATTTTTAGGGTTCATGGGGTGAAATTATACCAGTTACTGGTTTGAGTATTTTGGTCCCTAAACCCATATAAAGTAGGGCCCCACGTTGGACCCACATCCTTCTAGTAACAAAATAAAAATACTGCGCCTTCATAATATTTTCAACTTTTCTTTAGTGTGCTTGATCACTTTATTGATGAAATTGCACTATACTTCAGTGTAGAATGCGTGCAACTTCTCGGGTTGGGTTTCTCTCCCCATCCTTTTTTCATTATTTCTCATAGTTTCTAAATCACATCTGTCCAATAAATACAATATTACTTTTACTTTCCTCTCACTTTATCAATCAACGGCCCAGATTTGACCAATGAAAAAAAATGATAAATGAGATAAGGAGAAGATCTCTTTCCGCAACTTCTCACGTACTACCAACCATCATTTATATTTATGTCCTCTTTTCATAATTCCATGATTAGTGTGAAAGTTGTTGCAAAAATATTTGACAAGAGCATACCTTTTTTTTATAGGAAAATTCCGCTCACTTGCTTCTCATTTGTCATGCATATTTATATTATGCTTTTATTATAAATATTAATTAATAATACTTATTCGCTTACAAGAAAAAACAGAAAATGACAATATTGGATTCAACCAATTCAACGTAACCTCGTTTATCAGCTTTGAAAATTCCCAAATTTGATTAATTTTCTAACACTTAGTTTGGTTTGAGGAAGGGAGAGGGAGTGGGAGGGGAGAGAGAAATTTTTTTACCCCCTCTTTACCAAAAAGCCCATGAAAACTTTTTAATATTCATAAAATATACTCTTAACAAAAAAAAATATTCCCTTCATTAATAACAATTTGGTAAATTTCTTACTTCTCACATCCTCCCTTCAAACCAAACACACTCTAAGTGTCCGTGGGAAAAATTAGGAAGAGCACAAAACAAAACCCACCGGTTTTCCCTTCCCTCTTTTTTGTACTTGTTTTGTTTTTATTCCCCTCCCTCTCAATTGTTGCTGTTGACTATTAATTTTATTTGAAAAATGTCATAAATGTCTTTTTTAATAAAAAAATCAATCGGACACAGTTTTTTTTTTTTTTTAATCGGACACAGTTCAATCTTCTAGAATGTAAGTAATATAACGGGTCTGGTTTATGTCATTTTCCTTTAACATCCGCGGCTGTCTTTTGCGGTAACAAGGTGGGCGCACATACAAACTGATGCTTTTTTTAAAAAAAAAAATTAAAATACTAATCAGTATTAAAAAGATACTATAAGATATATAAGATACTGATCAATTCTAAAAAAAATACTTCATAATCTTGAAAAATTATTTTAAGATCATGAAAAAATATTTCAGGGTATTGACTGATATTAAAAAGATACTTTATAATACTAATTAGTACTGAAAAAAAACCTCATAATATTTATTAGGATCTTAAAAAAATATTTTATGGTGCTAAAAAGATTCTTTAAGATATTTACTAGTATTAAAAAAAATACTTCATGATATTAAAAAAATATTTTATGATCTTGAAAAATATTTTAGGATACTGACTAGTACTAAAAATATACTGTAAGATATTTTTTTTAAGATCCTAAAATAAATTTTCAAGATCATGAAGTAGTTTTTTAATACTGTTCAATACCTTAAAGTATCTTTTTAATACTTGTTAGTATTCTGAAATTATTATTTTTTTTAAAAAAAAGCATCAGCTTGTATATGCACCCAAAATGTCGCCGTGTTAAGGCAAAGGACCGTAGAGGATGTTAAAGGAAAAGGATATAAGACAGATCCTAATAAAACACTCATGAAAGATATCTCAACTCTCAACATTATACTGTTAAAAAAAAACTCTCAAAATTATAATCTAGTAATGTAAAACTTCCCCATTATTAATATATAATCTAATTAACATTTTTTAAAGATTAAATAAATTATTTAATCATATTATATATTGTGTATTATGAGATTATATATTAATTTTTACGTCAAATAAATTAATTCAACGAAAAACGATGAATATAAATACTTTGAAATAATTTGTTTCACATACCTTAAAAAAAAGTTGATTGAATTTTATATTTAGAATTAGAAAGAGTTTTTTAAAAATAGACTCCTCATGATTTGTTGGCGTTTGTTATTTCAAATGCATCAAAACCATGCCCTTGGTATTATAATTCGTTGTCAACTGAATCCATCATCATCAAATTTAATTCGGTATCAACTATCAATTCTAGAGAATAAGATAACGATGAAAAAACATACTGAAGAACTGTAGGGCTTGATCTTTCATACCAACACCATTTATATAGGATTATTGGTCATAACCTCTTTATAATATATTTAGTATTTTTAATTCGGCAGAGGATTATTTTTTACACGCAAGTGCTATTTTGATATCCACACGCACTGGTTAATTATATTTGAATTTAAAATAAAAAATTATATTATTTAATCTTAATCCTCCAAATCACATTTTTATACATGTATATATGATGCCCCATTTATTTAAATTGGCAAAGGGATAAATTGCTAATTTTGTTGGAATATGGAATTTTGAAATTTGGATATTGATAATTTGAGTTCCCTAACTCATCATTGATGTACCCAAATTGTTCATTATTATTCATAAGTTGTCAAAACACTGAAACTTCAAAATCTCATACTTTTATCAGATTCCCTATTTGCCCTTTTGTTAATTTAGTAGGCATTTTGGGATCTTTTTAATTCATATGAAATTTTTCTTTCATTTTTTGGGCCTTACACTGTCTCTGGTCTCTGCAAGAAAAAAGAATAATAGGTAAACACTAGTGCAAAAAAGCGCTTTAAGACCGCATCGTTTAGACCAGATCATTGACGCCATGGTCTGAAAAGTATGACCGGTGACAGTTTTGTAAATATCAATAATTTCTTAGACCGATGCAAAAACCAACCAGTCTTAAATATGTTATTAAAGCAATTGAAATATCAATTAATTTTAAATATAAAGTGTAAAAATATGGAAACCACATATATTAAAAGGTCAGTCTTAAAATTTAAACTTTTAAGATCGGACCTAAATTGAGTCCAGTACAAAAGAATGTTCATTTAGGTGTTGTACTGTTTTTGTAACCCACTGTATTTATAACTTATCTTATTGTATAATTATATTCATTTATTATTAGGTGTGTACTGTAATAGTATTTATATTCATTATGATGCCACAATATAACTCATGGCCAGGTGAATAATATTAATTTGTATCCATTTCCTATTCAGTTATACTAATTTATAATGGATTGTTCATATATATATATATAGCTTGTAGTTTATAGTACTATTTTTTTGATGCTAGATTGGGTGCGGATTTGGTTTGAATTGGGGAAAATTCTACTTTTAAGACCGGTGTATTTAATGTCTGGTCTGAAAAGTCAGACTTTTTAGAGCGGACGTTATTCTTTACGATCTTAAAAGTCTTAATAAATCGTTCTAAAAAAGACCAACTTTTAAGACCGTATTTATAATTAAGTCCGGCCTTAAAAGTAATATTTTAAAGACTGGTATATGTTATAGTAAGGTATTGTTTTCGATTTTGTGAGACCGGTGCATTTATTTGTCTGGTCTTATAATTAATAAGTTTTAGACCGGATAATATTTGGTCCGGTCTTGAAAGTGGTATCTTTAAGACCGACCCTTTTATTGTCTAGTCCAATAAATTCTAGTTTTAAAACCGAACAAAATATATGTCAAGTCTATATAGTGCGATTTTTAAGACCTATTATTTTTAATGTCTAGTCTTAAAATATTTCTTTTAGACCAGTTCGCATCCGGTCTTTAAAGTTATATACTTTTAAGACCGTCTGGAACAAGACCGGTCGTTGGTCCGGTCTTACGGGCCTCTTTCATTCGGTTTTAAAATATTTTTTGTATCCGTGAAAGTTCCCATTATTAAATTGAGTTCGCATCACTTCCAAATAAAGTGGGTACTTCAGTCAATTTTCTTTCCCGTCATTATTCATTGTCTTGCCTGGTTTTTTCAACTAAAAATAAAAAGAAAATTAACATTTACATAAATTTAAATTAATTATTAAAAAAATAAAGTATCTTGCGAGGAGCTACTTGTATCTTAAAGTCAAGTAAGATGGAAGTTTATCTAATATTTTCAAAATATTCAATATGCAACAAATCCCTGACTTCCACTGAGTAAGGGATATGGGTCCTACTGACTAACAAAATTTCGCTTATGTATTTTCGTGTTAGCACTTCATGTCAAATAAAAATTCAACCCCGTCATAATTAACATTCACATTTAATGTTGGCAAATGTGTACTTCTGTTATAGCCTGGAAATTTTCTCACAATTTTGAGGGTTTATGGGTGAAATTATACTGGTTTGACTATTTTGGTCCCTAACCCATATAAAGTAGGACCCCACGTGGGACCCACATTCTTCGAGTATATTTATGTCCTCTTTTCATAATTTCATGATTAGTGTGAAAGTAGTTGCAAAAATATTTGACAAGAGCATACCTTTTTATTATTGGAAAATTCCGCTCACTTGCTTCTTATTTGCTTACAAGAAAAAACAGAAGGTGACAATATTGGATTCAACCAATTCAACGTAACCTCGTTTGTCAACTTTGAAAATTCCCAAATTTGATTAATTTTCTAAGTGTACGTTGGAAAAATCAAGAAGAAAACAAAACAAAACCCACCGGTTTTGCCACTTCCCTCTTTTTTGTACTTCTCTTGTTTTCCTCCCCCCCCCCTATTGTTGTTGTTGATGACTATTAATTTACATATGTGCTTTTCTCCCAAGACCGCCCAGTACTACATAATTTTTTCTAGACAAAAAATACACACGTGGTTACGTTTTAGGAGTAAAAATACTACGGGCCGTTAGTTGACCGTTAACTCTAACGGATTAAATAGTAATCATGGTAAAATTACCCTTTTGCCCTTAGTTTTAAATAATAAAAAAAACTAAAATACCCCACCCTTTGGCTGACCAACCCACGCCGGCAGCCGTCTTCGGCGCCTAGCCGTTACCGCCCAACCGTCGGCAACTCTTTTTTTCTAAAAAAAAAAATTAAGGGGAGCCCAACCTCCCCACCGCCAGCCACCTCGCGCCAGCGGTCGCCGCCGCCCCACCGCCGATGACCACCTCAAGCGACTTTTTTTTTTTTTTTTTTTTATAAAATTAGGGGGAGGTTGGCCACCCCACATCGGCAACCACCGCCGGTCTCCCCTTAGTTTTTTTTTAAAAAAAAGTTATCGGCGGTGGGGCTGTGGCAGCCATCGGTGTGGGGTAGCCGGCCTCCCCTTAGTTTTTTTTTTTAAAAAAAGTTGCTAGCGGTGGGGCGGCGGGGTGCCGGGGGTGGCTATCGGCATGGGGTGGTCGGCGGTGGGACCCACCGGCCTAGGGGTGGGGTATTTTAGTTTTTTTTTAATTATTTAAAACTAAGGGCAAAAGGGTAATTTCACTATAGTTACTGTTTACTCCGTTAGAGTTAACGGTCAATTAACAGCCCGTGATATTTTTGCTCCTCACATAACCACGTGTGTATTTTTGGTCTAGAAAAAATACATGATGCTGGGCGCTTCTAGGTGAAAAGCACATGCGTAAAATTGTACCTTAACCCGTTTTTTAATAAAATAATCAATCTGACACAGTTCAATCTTCTAGAAGGGAAGTAATAAAATAAAACACTCATTAAACATAGGGTCTCAACTCTCAATAGTATAATCTAGTAATGTAATACTCCCCCATCCTTAAAATAAAATATAATTATCATTTTTTAATGATTAAGGAAGTCAAAATGTATTATTTAATTATATTATATACCGTTTCCGTCATTTTCCGAGCTTTACACATAGTATCTCTGTAAGAAAAAAGAATAACAGTTAAATTTCTCATGATTTAATTCATCACTTCCAACTGAAGTAGGTACTTCTGTCAATTTTCTTTCCCGTCATTATTCATCCTAAGGTCGTCTTGTTGTCTTGCCTGGTTTTTTCAAATAAAAGTAAAAAGTAAATTAACATTTACTTAAATTTAAATAATTATTGTATTTAATTATTGGATTAATTAATTCGATGTCCAAAAAAGAAATTTCAATTATGCCGGGGAACCGACTTTTCTCCGTCCAGTGGAGAATAGAGTCCGCGTTCAACGGAACCGGAGCAACCCCCGCGAAATCGAAAAAGTAAAGGACGTGTACGTCTTCTACTCTTCTCCTGTCTTCCACTTTGAGCTCTCATTCACTCCATAAATTCCTCTCCGATCGTAATTTCCAGTGTAACAGTGATTCCTCTTTCTTTATTCTCTTCTCTCACCTCTCATAGTCTCTCTTGATTCAAACCATATTCCCAGATCTTTCTTCAATTTAATCAATGGCTTCCATTAATTTGACCACCACGCTTCCTCTTACTCGCTTTTCTGCTTCTTCCTCGCTTTTCCTTCACCACCTCCATCTTCAATGCCATTCTGGTCATTCCCTTTTCGCGCCCTCGTTACCTAAACGACGGCGTTTCCCCATGGCCCTTGGGTCATCTGGCCCCCGCGTCAATTCTGTTCCAGTACGGATCAATACCTCACTTGTCCTTGTTATTTCGCTGTGTGTGTGTGTTTTTTCCCCCTTTTCGTGCATGAATTTTCTGATTTTTTAAATGTGGATTTTAAATTTTCAGCGTAGAAACGGAACATACAGAGTTGCTGATTTCATGACGAAGAAGGAAAACTTGCACGTTGTGAAAACCACCACTACTGTTGAGGAAGGTTGGTACTACTACAACTTCATTAGGATGGCTCTCCCTGTGTTGTGTGGGACTTCTCTTTCCATAATGATCTACACTTTTTACTTTTGTTACAGCGTTGGAGGCTCTCGTCAATAACAGAATCAGTGGTCTTCCCGTAATCGATGAAGATTGGAATCTGGTAATTTTTTATATTTGATCATGTTAATAATAATAACGACAACTAACATTTGGACTATCCTACGGAAGCTAAATTATAAATATACTGCATGACTTGTGGCTTCTTATAAACGAACAGTTTCAAGCTTTCTTTTTCATATTATTTAATTTTAATGCTTTTCCCCCTTTATTTTTTTTATTAACTTCTTTTCCTGAAGATCACTTAACATTATTAGTATCACATCGATAAATGTATAGTCGAGAGAAATTATACACTTTACCCTGATATTAGTCCTACGTGCTAGCTCTTACTTGGTGCTTAGTGGGTTTCCGTTGTTTCAATTCCTCATTTGAGACTCCTTTTTGGGTTGCAGGTTGGTGTTGTCTCAGATTATGACTTGTTAGCAATTGATTCGATATCAGGTAATATAAACATTTTTTATTACAAAGCCGAAACATATTTCATCTCATTTCGTCCACGTTTTAGGCAGCAATAATATTTGTCCTAACTATTCTCACAGTAAATCGAGGTCCATCTATGTAAGTTGATGGAAATGTTTACAAGTTGTTATTTACGCTAGTTAGACTGACATATCTGAACTTTTAGCATCTAAACATTGGAGAATGGAGTTACTAACTTTTTAGTATAAATTTTGGATGAAACTTTATACCATCATTGATGATTGGCTTCAGTTGCTAAATAATTCTAGAGAAGCCTGTGACACTTTCTCTCTGATGGTAGATAGACACTGGCCACTTTTATGTGTATTTGTAAGAGAGAGAATGGTTTTACTTGGTTATGGGCCAAAATGGAGGTTTTACACTTTTACTCTTCTCCACAACTCTCAAAGCCCGCGACTCTGAAATTAGATCATTACTAACTTTTGTGAATCAGTTTCTCCACTTATATCTTGTTTTAATTCTAATTTAATCTGTCAAGCCTATCATCAGGCAGATGTCGGCCTCACCTTCTATTTCATCTGGAACTAATAAGAGGGATTCACGTGTTGTTATATTTTTCTTGTCTGCTTGTTTTATTTTTTTGTATTGCAAATTTGGCACTAATGTTTCTTTTTTGGCTTCAGGTGTCTGTCAATTTGAAACAAACATGTTTCCTGATGTGGACAGTTCTTGGAAAGTATGTCATATTCGTTCTGTTCTATACTTCTGCACTTCTACGTACTCTTGCTTGATTTGTTTAGGTTTTTTTTTGTACTGCTTTGTGAAATTTTGTTCTGTTTCCTAGCATTGCTGTCAATCATGATGAAATATTTCATTATAGACTATTTTGCTTAATGATTAGATAAACCCCTGAGTCGCTTTTGTTTTATGGTAATTGTGGTTAATAAGTTTGATGCGAGATTTATTCTGTTCATGTCATGGTAATGATGATATTTACAAAGTTGCATTTGGGCAGTTTAACGATGCATCACTTTGTATCTGTACGTGCAGAAATTCTTTTTCTGACAACATACATGAAATTCTTTGTTTCTGGAATCACTATATTTGTTTGGCTAAAAGATATAGCAAATATCATGCATCATGAACATCTGAATTTGTAAATAGTGTAAACTAAACCCTGTTGACATTTTCTTTCCATTGTATATCTGCCAGCATATGTTATATATGTTGCATTCAGGGTGTAGTACTTTTTTTGTGAAATGCTTGATGGACTTCTATTAATTATAAATGAAGGAAATTAAACCTCATCTCTTTTGCTTCTATAATTTTTGCAATCGAGTAGCATTTTTCTCTTCACTTATTTCCTCCCTCCTGTCTCTGTTTTCTCCAAAAAGTAATTGTACGTATGGTTATGTTTTATCCAGAAAAGCCATTTGTAACATGTTTAAGGTAACAAACTCATTCCCATGCTCCCATCTTTTAAACTCACTGGATAATAGGGCCGCACATGTCAGTGTTAGAAGTATTTTTTTTTTGGTATAAAAGTGGAGCATTAGCCAGTGTTGGAAGTATTTTTAAATAAACCAATTTTCTTTATCCCCAACTAGATTGCGTCTACAACTAGAATTATATATGGGACAGATGAGAAATTGTACTCGTGTACCTTATCAGTTAGCAGTCAGCAGCATCTGCATTCTGCGATTTCAAATTACTGATTTTATGGCAGGCATTTAATGAGATACAAAAGCTGCTTGGTAAGACTAATGGGAAAGTTGTGGGTGACTTAATGACGCCAACCCCACTTGTTGTTCATGAATCTACTAATCTAGAAGATGCTGCCAGGTGAGGATTTTGGATACCAGCTCCATGCCATTGGCTTCTGTCAAAAAACTCTGCATTTCTAACTTGCTGTCTGACCTCATCCATTATCGTGTTAGGTTGTTGCTAGAAACAAAATTTCGCCGATTACCTGTGGCAGATGAAGATGGCAAGTTGGTAAGAAGATTGTGCCTCTCCCTTTAAAATCTTCGTTACTTCGATTCTTGCTTTTGCCACTGAATTGATCTTTTTGTTGTTGTTATTCAGGTTGGACTTATTACAAGGGGGAACATTGTAAGAGCAGCTTTGCAATCAAAACGTATTGAGTGATGGTGGTTTCAAGAATATCGTTTGAGCAAATCTGTGGATGAGTCTGAGAGTCCATTAGGGGAGATGAATGAAACTTTTGATTTTACAAGAGGAAGGTGGGGATGGATTGATCTGCTTCCTTGATATGCTATACGAGCTCACAGGCACAATGTCGACAAGTTACATAGGTTTTTTAGAGTATGCTGGGTAGGAATATCACATCATTTTGAGACGTTTACTTTGACCTTTTACATAGTAAATTATTTAGCGTTTTGTAGTTATTAATCTAGTTCTTATTTTCATGCCATACCATAGAATACAGATTCCATTCCAACATTCAAAAGCGTTGTATACCTATCTTCTGTAGAGATCAATATTCTATACTTGTGTAATGGAAGAATTAAGAAGGCATGCTAATCAGATATCAATATAGGCATGATCATGACTTTCAATAACTTTATTTAATGTTCTTTTTAATTTTTTTATTTCAATAATTTTATTGATTGTTCTTTTTAGTTTTTTTCTATTTCTTTTCACTATATTGCTTAATCTGTCACCTTTATCAATGCATCCATTGATGTTGACCTATCTACATGTCAAAACACAGGTTGAGTTTCTCTCATAATCATTTTTTCATCATCTCTCATATTCTTTAAATCATGTCTGTCTAATCAATATAATACTACTTTAATTTCTCTCTCTCATTCCTAATCAACGGTCCAGATGAGCTGATGAGGAAAAATGAGAAAAAAGCTAATGAGAGAATCTCCTTCCGTCAAGACACTTCAAACCATGAAATTATTATGAAAATAATAAATTGCTTCAAAAAATGTCAATAAAATTATTGTTAGAGCAATTAATTGTATGAATTAGTTAGAAATAACTTATATATATATTTTTTAAAAAAGTAACGATATGTCACTTTAAGTTAGGCAATTTATGGTTACTTTTGTAATATATTAAACACTCTTTAAATTTGGAATCCAATTCATCTAAACCTTTTATATTATATATATATATATAAATGGAATAGTACGTCACTCATGACGTTGCGTGATGGATGTTTTCTCAGTTACTTGCGCGACTTCTCCAAGCGCGTTGTTTAATACTTCGCACATTCTGTTTTCTCCTTTAAAAACTGGTCCACACTCCAGACTCCACAATCTTCTGATACATCTGAACCATCCCTCACTCCAATCTCCAGTTCACCTCTTTCTCATTACTTACAAGTGAGAAGCTTTTCTTTTGCATGTCATGACGTTTCATCCCTAACCTTTCCTCACTTTCACTATATAAGCTTCACCTCACAGTAAGCTTCTGTGTGCTATATCATATCGCCTCTCATTCATTTCAATCTCTCGAAGCTATGGCTTCTGCAACCTCTCCCGTACAAATTGTCTTCTTCCCTTTTGTGGGAGGAGGCCATCAGATCCCCATGATCGACACCGCAATAGCCTTCGCATCTCACGCCGGAGCCAACTCCATCATCATCACCACCCTCTCTAACTCTCTTCAGTTCCACAAATCCATCCTCCGATACCAACAATCCGGTCTTCCAATCACCATTCTCACCCTGCCTCCTAACATTGAAATCTCCGATATCGACATGTCCGCCGGTCCCACCACAGACACCTCCGTCCTCCGACAACCTCTCCGACAACTCCTCCAGGATCTCCACCCCGATGCCATTGTCGTCGACATGTTCCATCGCTGGGCTGCTGATGTCATCGACGACCTCCAAATCCCAAGGATCGTCTTCCACGGTAGTGGCTGTTTCTCTCGCTGTGTCTTCCACAACGTCGTACACAATTCTCCGCATGAGAAACTGGGTTCCGATTCGGATCCATTTGTCGTTCCGGGTCTCCCCGACCCGATTGAATTGACAAGGTCGCAGCTTCCGCCATTTATCAGAGACCCATCGCAAGGATTCGATCGAAGGAAGAAAGCAGAGGAGAATAGTTTCGGTACTGTGACAAATGGCTTCTACGATTTGGAACCCGCTTATGTTGATTACCTCAGGAATGTTATAAAGACCAAAGTTTGGCTCGTAGGACCTGTGTCTCTGAGTAACAAAAAAACAGAGGACAAAACAGAGAGAGGAAAGATTCCTACCATTGACGAACAATCCTGTTTGAAGTGGCTGAATTCAAAAGAACCCAATTCAGTTCTGTACATCAGTTTCGGGAGTTTAGCTCGATTACCCCAGGAACAGCTCAGGGAAATTGCATATGCCCTCGAATCTCGCGATCAACCATTCATTTGGGTTATAGGGAAAATCTTCAAATCTTCAGAAACAGATGAAGGGGATAAATCACAATGGCTCCCAGATGGGTTCGAACAGAGAATGAAAGAAAAGAGCAAAGGTTTGATGATAAGGGGCTGGGCTCCACAGCTTTTGATACTAGAACATGAATCAGTCGGGGGATTTATGACACATTGTGGGTGGAATTCCACATTGGAAGGGTTGACTTCAGGGGTTCCGATGATCACGTGGCCATTGTCGGCAGAACAATTTACGAATGAGAAGTTGGTAAGTAGGGTTTTGAAGGTTGGAGTGGAGGTGGGGAGTCAGGAGTGGGTGTCATGGCAGGATGAACGGAGAGAGATAGTGAGGAGAGAGAAGGTGGCGAAGGCGGTGGAGACAGTGATGGGTAAGAGTGAAGAAGCAGAGGAGATGAGAAAGAGAGTCAGAGACATTGCAGACGAAGCAAGAAGAGCTGTTGAAGAAGGAGGCACTTCTTATGCAGATATTGATGCTCTGATTCGTGAGCTTACGATTCGCCGTCAAACTTGTTTTAAAGCAAATTAGTTAGTAGGAGGAGTTTGTTCATTTGGGTCTACAAAAACAAAAATATTATTTAATTGTAATTTTTTTATCATGGGGAGTTTTGTATTAGTTTATATAAATGTGTTTATGATAAAAAGTTCTAGATAAATATTACCTCCGCTCTGATATAATTAAGTTGAAGATATTAAAAAAATTAATTAAATTAATACATGTTAGTTTATCTAATATACTCTTTTTAATTATGTGTACCAAAAATATTTCATAATTAAAACCTTTTAAACATGTGTAATTTTTTTTTGATCGAAAGCTAAATATATATTAATACTTGAGACTGATACAGTAGATGAAAACAAATACAAACAAAACAATTTCAAATACAACCAAATACAAAAACAGCCAAGAGTACATAACAGATTTAAGAGTAGAAGAAAACTCATAGGCAATGACAGTCTCCTCAATATCCAAGGTTAGAAGTGACGACAAAGGAAGTGTTGGTTGTAAAACCCACCCTGAAGGGCACACATCCTTATAAGCATTAGTTGCAATTAGCGCAGCTGTACAGACACCCCATATTAGAGTAAAGAACCTAGAAAACCCAACCTTAAAAAGAAGAAGACCCATAATGTCCTAAATAAAACTGCTGCTCTTCTGATCAAGTAGATCCGATGACCTTGACCACACATCGAAAAACACCTCTTTAAATCTTCCCCTAAGAACGCAGATCCGAGCTACCAAGAGATAATTAGATCTAATAACGTTCAAACAGTCATCCAACCAAGAGGATTTGAACACAGATCTTACAGACCTATTTATTTTCTTAAACAAAAACACTACCACAAAACTCAAAACCACAAAAAACAAATAAATCTCACATCCGCAGATCAGATCTGGAGAAGGAGAGGAGAAGACTCGCTACAAGGACGAGAGAAGGCCATAACCGACAAAACTCAAAGTGAGAGGACCACAGATGTCAGATTTGGACTCCAAGCTATACCTCTGATTTGTCTGTGACACAAAAGTAGGCTCGCTGGTGGCTTGTTCATCACAAGCCACCGACGAGAGGGCGAGATGCAGAAGGAAGCGCAGGAGATAAGAGAGAAAAAAAAGTGGGGGGGGGGGAGCGCCATTAAACATTTGTAATTAATATAGACATTTTGAAGAAAAAAAAATGTGAATTTCGGGGAAAAAGAGATTGAGTTTTTTTTTTTTCCTGGGTTTCAAACCTGTTCAAGTAATTCTTAAAAGACATAAACCAAATTGTATTAACCAAAAAAAAAAAAAGCCTATAAACTTTCTTAAAGATTTTATAAATAGGGATGAAAATATGTTAGGCTAAATCAAACTTTACTAAATAGGCCTAAGCCTTAAACAAGTGCTTTAAGTTTGAGTTTAGGGCTTAAACTTGAATTCATACTTTTTTTAGGCTATGGTCTAAACCTTAAGAATGCCTACCTAGGCCTAAAGACCTCTTGTAGGCCATATGTTATAGGCATTGAATGCCATAAATAAGTTTTGAGCCTACTAAAATCTACATAAATGTAAGCTTTAAAATAAATTTTAAAGTCTACATATTTATAAATTATAGATTTCAAATGGCCCAAAGTCTATTTAAAACTTGCATATAATTAAAAGAAAACCTAATTTTGCCAATGAGAGTTGGCACATATGGTAAGGAATGGGCTCAAGTTCTAAAAGGACGAGAATTCGATTTTATCTACCGTTGTGAGGGCTTCTTTGATAGAAGATCTTGTAAGTATCCTTGTAAGTGCTCAAAAAACCTGAGGGCCATGCCCTAGCCTTGGTGGGGGACCGGTGCCGAACCTACCTAAACTTTTTTATACCAAAAAGAAAAAAAAAGAGAACCTAATTTTATATAGAATAAAATGCTACTCTAAAATTTTTTTAAAGTCATGAGGAGTATGAGTGTATTAAAGTCTTAAATTAATATATATATATATATATATATATATATATATATATATATATATATATATATTAAACATGTTAGACCACAAGATAAAAAGCCTAGCATGTTTAAGCAAGTAGGTTTTTAAATAGGTCTATAAACTGGCCACTTAGCTAAATATTCCCTTTAAGATAAAACCTAATTAACATTTTTTTAAAGATTTAATAAGCTAATTAAATTATTTAATTATATTATATATTGTATATCATTAGAATATATATCAATTTTTAAGTCAAATAAATTAATTTTAAAAAAAACAATGAGTATAAATACTTTGAAATAACTTATTTAACTTACTTTAAAAGAAGTCAATATTTTAAATCTTATATTTAGAACTAGAAGGAGATTTTAAAAAATAGATTCCTCATGACTTGTTGGTGTTTGTTATTCCTAATGTATCAAAACCATGCTCTTGATATTATAATTCATTGTCAACTAAAATCATCATCATCAAATTTAATTCGGTATCAAGCATCAATTCTAGAGAATAAGATAATGATGCAAAAACATTTAAGAGCTGTAGGGCATATGTTTTTATACAGGCTTATTGATCATAACTTCTTTATAATATATTATTTTTTATTCGGCAGAGGATTACTTTTTACGCGCAAGTGCTATTTTGACATCAACACGCACAGGTTTTATAGTACATATATTTGAATTTAAAATAAATAGATTATATTATTTAATCTTAATCCTCCAAATCACATTTTTTTTTACATGTGTGTATGTATGATGCCCCACATATTTAAATTGGCAAAATATAAATAGGTAATCTTACTGCAATATGGAATTTTAAAGTTTGGATATTGATCATTTGAGTAAAAAAATTAGCAACTTGGTAATAATAGAAATTGATTACTTGAGTTCCCCAACTTGTCACTGTTATATCTAAATTGCTCATTATTATATATAAGTTGTCATTATCTATATTTAAGTTGTCAAATATCAACTTTAAAATCTCATATTCTTATAAGATCCCCTATTTACCTTTTTATTAATTTAGTAGGCATTTTGGGATCTTTTTAATTCATATGAAATTTTTCTGCCATTTTTCGGACTTTACATTATCCCTGTAAGAAATAAGAATAACAGTTAAAGTTCTCATGTTTTAATTGAGTTCCCATCACTTCCAAATGAAGTAGGTACTTCAGTCAATTTTCTTTCCACTCTTGCTTGATTTGTTTATGTTTTTATTGTACTGCTTTGTGAAATTTTGTTCCGTTCCGTAGTATTGCTGTCAATCGTGATGAAATATTTCATTATAGACTATTTTGCTTAATGATTAGATAAAACACTGAATCGCTTTTGTTTTATGGTAATTGTGGTTGATAAGTTTGATGCGAGATTTATTCTGTTCATATTATGCTAATGATGATATTTACAAAGTTGCATTTGTACTGTTTAACTATGCATCACTTTGTACCTGTATCAGTATGTGCAGAAATTCTTTTTCTGACAACATACATGAAATTCTTTGTTTCTGGAATAATAACTGTATTTGTTTGGCTAAAAAATATAGCACATATCATGCATCATGAACATCTGAATTTGTAAATAGTGTAAACTAAACCCTGTTGACATTTTCTTTCCATTGTATATCTGCCAGCATATGTTATATATGTTGCATTCAGGGTGTAGTGCTTTTTTTGTGAAATGCTTGATGGACTTCTATTAATTATAAATGAAGGAAATTAAACCTCATCTCTTTTGCTTCTATAATTTTTGCAATCGAGTAGCATTTTTCTCTTCAATTATTTCCTCCCTCCTGTCTCTGTTTTCTCCAAAGAGTAATTGTACGTATGGTTATGTTTTATCCAGAAAAGCCATTTGTAACATGTTTAAGGTAACAAACTCATTCTCAGGTTCTCATCTTTTAAAGTCAATGGATAATAGGGCCGCACATGTCAGTGTTAGAAGTATTTTTAAATCAACCAATTTTTTTTATCCACAACTAGATTGCGTCTACAACTAGAATTATATATGGGAGGGATGAGAAATTGTACTTGTACCTTATCAGTTAGCAGTCAGCAGCATCTGCATTTTGCCATTTCTAATTACTGATTTCATGGCAGACATTTAATGAGATACAAAAGCTTCTTGGTAAGACTAATGGCAAAGTTGTTGGTGACTTAATGACGCCAACCCCACTTGTTGTTCATGAATCTACTAATCTAGAAGATGCTGCCAGGCAAGGATTTTGGATACCAGCTCCATGCCATTGGCTTCTGTATTGAGTCTCTGTATCTCTATTGCCCCAAAAAAAAAAAAAAATCTCTGCATTTCTAACTTACCGTCTGGCCTCATCCCTTATCGTGTTAGATTGTTGCTAGCTAGAAACAAAATTTCGCCGATTACCTGTAGCAGATGATGGCAAGCTGGTAAGAAGATTGTGCATCTCCCTTTAAAATCTTCGTTACTTCGATTCTTGCTTTTTGCCTCTGAATTGATCTTTGTCTTGTTGTTATTCAGGTTGGACCTATTACAAGGGGGAAAATTGTAAGAGCAGCTTTGCAATCTAAACGTACTAGTGAGTGATGAGAAGCCCGTATGTAGTGGTTTCAACAATATCGTTTGAGCAAATCTGTGGATGAGTCTGAGAGTCCATGGGCGGAGATGAAGGCAACTTTTGATTTTACGAGAGGAAGGTGGGGATGGATTGATCTGCTTCCTTGATATGCTATAGGAGCTTGCATGCACAATGTCGACAAGTTACATAGGCTTTTTACAATATTCTGGGTAGGAATATCACATCATTTTGAGACGTTTACTTTGACCTTTTTACATACTAAATTGTTTAGCGTTTTGTAGTTATTAATCTAGTGCCTCTTTTCACGCCATACTATATATAGGATACAGATTCCATTCCAACATTCAAAAGCCTTCTACCTGTCTTCTGTAGAGATCAATATTCTATGCATGTTAATCAAATATCAATATATATATGTCAACAAGTTAAGAAGGTATCATCATAATGTTCAATAATTTCATTGAGTGTTAGTTTTCTTCTACTTCTTTTGGTAGAACATATTGATAGGATTAGGCCACGTAAACCTCTTCTGGTCTATTCTAGAAGAAGGACAAAGGCCTAAGAGATAGAAGTTAGGAGCAGTTACTCTTTGGATAAGGAAGTTATTGTTTAGTATATACTGTACAGTTATTGTTTCTTATCTGTTCAGGGGAGTTATTGTGGGTAGTGACCTAGGAAAACTATAAATACGTATAGGTTGTTTTTATGAAGCATGTTGAATATATGTCACAGATTAGCAATGTTATTTGGCTAGAGTTACAGATACTGGCTCTAGATCTTCTTTTCCTACTTTTCTTATCCTCAATTCTTCTAATCCTATCAATTGGTATCAGATCGGTTAGTCTTGGGACCTGCAGATGCTATGGTGAATACAAAGAACTCATCTTTTGAGAACAACTCTCCATCACAACATAACCAGAACCCAGAAATTCCCCCACACCCTCATAATGATCCAACGGTCATTTTGGTGCAACAACCTACACAAACACAATCTGAACCAGACCCATATCATTTAGCAGCAATTCTTACACAATTAAATATGATGAATTCAGAAATTCAAGCTTTGAAGAAACATCTTGCAAACGCAAAATTGGCTAAAATTTCCTTCTACCCGCTTTGAGGACAAGGCTGTTTTCCTAGGGAAGGGTATTGATAGGGACACATGTCCTCTTCTAGTTTATTCCAGGAGAAAGAAAATAAGAGTATAGGATAAGACAGAGTAGTTATAAACAGTTTAAAGAAGTTATTGGAAGTTATTAAGTTAATGTATGTTATTTGTTCAGTTATTGCATTATCTGTGTAGGGAAGTTATAGGCAGTTATATGTATCTATTTGTAGGGAAGTTATAGGCAGTTATAGCACAATGACTGAACCTTATATATATGTATTGTGTTTTATGAAAGATTATGAAGAAGATAATATTTGAGAATCACTGTGTTGGCTAGAGTTAGATTATGGCTCTAGATTGTCCCTTGTGTTGGCTAGAGTTAGATTATGACTCTAGATTATCTCCTTTTTTCCCTTTCTTATCCTAAATTCTTCTCATCCTATCAATCTACCATCAATATTGACCTTTGTATTTGTCTAAACACCTCTAACAATGAAGGTATTATAGATAGAGGGCCTGTTTGGATACTCTGTTAACTCAGCTTTTTCTACCAAAAAAAAAAGTCAAAGACACCACTTTTTGGTGGAAAAAAAAATGCAGGGTGTTTGGAGGATCCAATACGTTCGCTGGACTGAAATGAAAAACGCAAGATTATTGGGCTTTTTTAAAAGCCTCAATTCCTGACTTTTTGCTGCGTTTTTGTCCTGCGTTTTCTCTGTTATCTCACGCCACCATCTCTGTTACCGTTGAGTTTCATGCTCCTCGCCTTCGTTCACGCTTGCTCTTCCATCTTGTCCTCCGGCCATCGTTCACTGTTGCCTCTGCCATCGCTTATCACGCGTGCCTCATACAGGAAGGCTTATCTGAGAGAGTGACGAGGCACTATCCAAAGCAAACCAGCAAGCAAGCGAGGAAGGAGAGACGTGAGACATGGCGATGTCTCTGGCTCAGCAATTCACCGGCCTCCGCTGCTGTTCTCCTCTCTCTTCTTCTCCTCTCTCTAAACCCTTCTCTGCTCCCAACAACCATAAGCGTAATCCTCTTCCCATTGTCGCCTCCGTTGCACTCTCTAATGCGCAGACCAAAGAGAGGCAAAATCTCAAACAGCCATTCGAAGATGCCTACGAGCGTTGCCGCACTGTTCCCATGGAAGGCGTTTCCTTCACTCTCGAAGAGTTTGATTCTGCTCTCGATAAGTATGACTTCGATTCTGAAATTGGCACCAAGGTCAGTTGGTCATGGAGTCCGGTCCCTTGTTGAATTTCTTATTCTTTCTCTCCCTCAATTGCTACCGGGCTCTCTTGAGCTTACTGGATTCATAAACCATTGCGAATGTATGATTGTTTCTTGATTGTGTCGAACTGAGAATGGAGCGTATGCTGTTTGTCTTGTCTGGACGCAAACATGTTTAGAATTTGTTAGAAGCTGGAAATTGAGCACGAAGGCGGTAATGGTATGCTTTTTAAGGAGCAAGGAATGCAAATTTTGCGTTGGTGGTATGAAGTTTGTAATTCTGTTTCTTGAAAAATTTAAGGAAATGATAAATATATGCTCTACAATTCCTCCATCTTTTGTGTGGATTATCTTCCCTTCCCATTTACTTGAATCTGAAAGTGTAAATGTTACTTTCTTTCCCATTAGCTGGATGATCAATACCCCCACCAGTATTAAAAAAACGTCCTTATTTGGCTTAGTTTTTACTTCTTGCCTCTTCTAGTTATTACTTATCAGTCTTTTATTTGGGTCATCATCTACACTCTAAGTTTCATATCCTCGAGGATGCAAAAAGAAAAAGTTCTCTTTTGGTTCCATGATATATTTTTACCCTATCTTTCCACTTATATAGATCTCCTACTCCAATCTTTCTCATTAGCATCAGTACTTTTGAAATATGATTTATGCTTATAGTTCTGATTATGTTTTGATAGGCTGAGGAGATGGCCCAAACATTCAGACAGAGAATCGCCCAAGCTGAAGCTATGGCTCGTGCGGACATGCTTAGGTTCCAGCCAGAGGTACTAACTCATTGATCATTTACATGGAAATTCTGAACTTTTAAAACAAATCCAAACGTGGGATGCATCCCTGACCTGATTTTTCGCTTGCACACTGTATTTATTATTCATAATATGCATGCATGCGCACATGTATATTACACTCGGTTTTAATTTGCTAGAAATATTTTACAAACAAGGCATAGTCAAATTTGGTTTATTAAACTAAATTAAATAACTATTTACTTTGGTCAACTTACAGCGTTTGCTCATGTTGTCTTATTGAGAGAGGATGTTATTAGTTGTTGTTTGATGGAATTATTTGACCATTAACCTTAATTTGCAGAGTGGATTAACTCTCAGCAGTGATGGAATATTGGGACCATTTTTATGAGATTTGCCTGCAGAGGGACTGGATTTGAGTGAAGTGCCCCCTGCCGAAGAATTAGAATTAGAATTAGAAGCAGACGCAGAAGAATTAGAATTAAACAATTTTATTCATTAAATATATTTAATTAAGGTTTTTATTATAATATTTAATTTTTTTCAAATTAAAATTAAAATTTCCATGAACTCAACACTACAAAAAAATTCATTTTTTGCGATGGAAAAATTTCGTCGCAAAATTCCAATTTTCCGTTGCAAAATAGGATTGTGACGGAATTTGTCCGTTGCAAAACAGGCGTCACAATTGTGACGAAAATTTGAATTTCCGTTGCAATTTGCGACGGATTTTTTTTCGTCGTAATTGTGATGGAAATCATCCTGTCACAATTGCGACGAAATTTTTTCCGTCGCAAAAATAAAAAAAATTAAATTTTATAAAATAATTTTAATTAAAATATATTAAAAAAATAAATTTTTTTAAAACGTAAAAAATATTTATATGTGTGTGTGTATAAAATAAAATTATTAAAAAAATATATAAAAAACAATTAAAAAGTAAAATAAATTTCAAAATAAATTTTGCATATAATAAAAAATTTAAAATAACAATCATACAGAATTGTTTACAATAAGAAAGTCAAAATATATATGTTCTAAAGTTGCGAACAACAGATACTAAAACATAATCTATAAAGCAGCAGCAGCATGATCATCATCATCATCACCAGGGTGGTCATTACCACCACTAAGAGGGTCATCAGCATCAGGTGCCGGCAAAATACTCTTAGACTGAAGTATAAGCTACAGCTGCGCGCCTCACCACGTCATTTGTCCGCTGCTGCTCTTCTCATTGCTGTCGTACCATCTCGTCTTGTGCCTGCAACAACGCCTTCACCCTTCTAAGCTCATCTAAAAAAAACAACATTGTAGAGTGAGTTATTTTTTTCTACTTCATTTAAAAGGACGAGGGAATGAAAACGTAACAATGTAGAACAATGTTATAATGTTTATCTGCATTAGCACCTTCACTGCGCGGTAAGGACTGCTGCGTAGGCTTCAGCTAGGTTGCAGAGGCACTCATCCCGAAGAGTCTGCCTTTCTTATCAAATCCTCCCGCAGCTTGAATGAATAGACTCTCATTATCGGACTGAGAGGATGCGCACTCGCCTTCACTCTGGGAGTCTCTCTCTTGCATCAGCCTCTGATAGGTTTCCTGTAAGTAAAAAAATAGATCACAGATGATGCACGTGAAATGAAATAAATATGTTGGTGTCTGAAACAAATAACAAAATAAATATCTCACTGCAAATTGTTGCGACTTGGCGTTGATCCAGCGACGCCCACTACCGTCAGTAGACTCCTGGGTATGGGTCCGCTCAAATGTAGCCCACTCAACATCTTCTGTAGGAACATCCTTAGACGCTGTCTGCAATCAAAAATTATGATCACTAGTTAATTAATTCAAAGTATAAAATATCAAATACTGAAATAGAAAATGACTGTGTCACAATTTTTTGTCGATGCTCGCTGTTTGGGATGGAGCCCCCAGTATAAGATGGTCCATCCATATGGGCCCTATTTGATTTATTTTTCTCACTCTTCTCTTGAAATTTGAGATCGGTGTTCCATTTATGAAGTAATTGCTTTAAAGACTTAGGTTGAGTCCAATTAGTCTTGCCTAGACTGTGTCGCAATTTATAAAACCTATTAGACAACCACTTGCTTGCCTTGTGATTGTAAGTTTTTTTCAACGTATCTCGATACTCAGGAAACCACCTAAAGTGACCCTGAAAATCAATTACGGACAATTAGTGCTCCAAATTATAATGTACCTTATCAGTTTGCATTTGCATAACAAAATTAATAACCATAATTTACAAAACTTACCAAGAACTCCTCGAACCAAGCATCCCGACGATCCTCAGGAATCTCTTTCCAATTGGCCCACGGATAATTGAAATTGCGGAATATTTGCCCCGACACGAAATCTGTGACCTGATTGTAAGGCTCAAATCTTGATACAGAGGAAAAAACGTAAATGTTACCATACAAAATAAAAGTAAAAACCTCATATCATTATCAATAACTTTACATGACTTACTCTAGATCGCCACGAGGACAAATCCACAGCAGTCCTGTCTCAGGATCAACATTTCCCCACACCGATGGGGTTGAGAAAATAGCTTCCCTGAACTAACTATGAGGAGATGCGGTGTGCTGAAGGACGAAATGTGACGTATTGCAACATTTTAGTACACAGTTGCTTAAATAAAACAAAAGATGTAAATCAATCAGAAATTGTAAACTATACCTGCTCTGCCCCTTGCTGTGGATCAGGGGGATTGAAAGGCATACCTACACCTCCCATAATAGAGTCGATAGTGGTCGGTGAAGACGATAGATGAAATGGTGGCAGCTCTGGAGAAGAGTTATACCCTCTGTCGTAAGACGGGTCAGATGTCGTTGCCCTACCACCTTTGATAGGACGGGCTCGACCTCTACCACTACTTCGACCACTGCCAGAACGCCCTCCTAAATGATCCATCTATGAACACCCGCAAACATTATGTCAAAATGTCGAAAATAAATACTTAATGTCACTTGCAAAGTAACGGATTATATCTAATAGAAAAGACGGTTATAAATAGAGGACTAACACAAGTCAACTGGAAGATTCCGTTTCCTCCACCTCTCCTTGCTCCCCTTCCTCTGGAGTCTCATAGTCATCAAATTCAGACTCATTATCAGAGTAATTATCTTCCTCCTCATCTTCTGATTCCTCATCGACAATATGGATAAGAATCAGTTCTAACTCCCCATGCGCCTCATCAAAAAGATTGCTTGGTACTTCGTCATCGACAATAATTACGGGCTGTACCTGTTCCACATCAGCTTGGAACGGTTCATTCATAGATTCATTTGATTCTTACTCTTTCGAGTTGGGTATGATATTGCGTGCTTTGGTTCTGATAACTCTCATCCACCCTTGACGGGATGTTGGATACGATGTATAATAAACTTGTTCCACTTGTAATGCAAGTATAAATGGGTCATAACCAACCGTGTACCTCCTCGACCACTGGACCTCAACATTTCCATATTTGTCAACTTTTGTCCCATAAGGAGAGTTATCAAACCACTCACATTTAAACAGAGTCACGGACTTGTCCCACTTATAATCCAGCTGAATTATGTCAGTTAACATCCCGTAGAAGTCAGCCTCAACTCCATCAACTAGGCCACCTCGGCAACCTATGTCGTAATTGCAACTTAGGGTATTTTTGTTTGCTTCTACAGTTGCAAAACGATACCCATTGATTATATATTTCGGACACCGGGTAACAACTATTGCAGCTCCGCAAGATAAACTCCACGCAACATCACGGGGAGCTGATGGATTTTGCACGAAGAAGTATTCGAACCATTGAAGAAACTCAGCAATCTTGAATTGTTCAAGTTCAGAATCCGATATTAATGGATTTCTGGATCGAACCCAATCAAAGAAAAAGATGTAACAAAAAAAATCTCACTAATATACTTTAATACTAACCGTAACAGTAAACGTACAGGAAGTCTTACGTTAAGTACGGGGTGGCCTCTTCATATTTGTTTATAATGTACCACTCTGCCACTCGCTTGTCTCTTCCTTCCAAAGTTGACTTCTCACGTTTTCCTATGACTTGACCTGGAAAATTAAATATAGATATTTGATCGCTTATACTGCCTCCATTGTCGTTGCGAGCTACCCCTCTCCATCTTGATATATTTTCAGAGGGATAATAGTATGACACAAATTTTGTGGCCTCTTCCACTAGATACGCTTCAGCGATAGATCCTTCAACGTACCTTTGATTTTTGATTTTGTACTTGAGAGTCCGTAAAAACCTATAATGGACAATCATAGGGTATTTATAACTTTACCACCATGAGAGTCAAATAATAACAGTAAGAAAGATATATATATATATATATATATATATATATATATATATATATATATATATATTACCTCTCAAATGGATACATCCACCTATATTGTTGCGGACCTCCAACCCTTGCCTCATAGGCCAAGTGAACAGCAAATGCTCCATTGAGTCGAATAAGGTCGGAGGAAACACCATCTCTAACTTGCATAGCGTCAATGACATGCTCTCCTCCAGCTGCCATAACTTGTCAACGTTAAGTCAGAAGCACAAATTTCTCTAAAGAAAATGGAAAATTCTGTCAGAACACTCCATATATGCTTCGGTAGTGCTTTGAAGGCCCACGGCAACAATCTCTAGAAAAAAACGTGACAATCATGAGTCTTCATATCTGATATCTTGACCTCATCTATTTTGACACATCTAGCCATATTTGATGCATAACCATCCGAGAGTTTCAGATTTGAAACCCATTTTAACTTTTCCAAATTTTGTTCTTTGTTGAGTGTGTATGGTGCTCGAGGTTTAGAAGTCCGTCCCCTAGCATCCACCACCAAATGCAAGTCAGGCCTTCTACAAATCGCTTCTATGTCCTGTCTTGCTAAACTATGTCCTTCGTCAAGCCTTTGGTGTCCATTACAGTGTACAAAATATTGCAGAACACATTCCTCTCAATATGCATGACATCGAGGTTGTGTCTCAACAGGTGATCTTTCCAATATGTCAGTTCCCAAAAGATACTCCGTTTCATCCAATGATGATCAACCCCATATCCCTCAGGTTCATTGAATGCAACCCCCTCTTCAATACTTGTAATGTGCCTGACCTTGTCCCATATTTCTTGACCACTTAATCGATGAGGTTGATTTGACCCTTTGACTGCATTCCGTGTAAAGTCTTTTCTGTTTCTTCTAAGCAAATGATCAGGGGGTAGGAATCGTCGGTGCCTGTCAAACCAACAAACCTTGCGACTGTTTTGCAAGCTAAAGCCCATGTTTTGCTCAAGACAAACTAGACATGCAATTTTTCCCGACGTTTGCCAGCCACTCAACATCCCATAGGCAGGGACATCATTTATCGTCCACATTAAGGCAGCCCGCATGATAAAATTCTGGCTCAATGATAGGTTGTACGTGAGAACCCCGTCACTCCACAACATCTTCAACTCATCTATCAAAGGCCTGAGGTACACATCTATATTCTTTTTTGGGTTGGAAGGCCCAGGGATTAACACGTTGAGAAATAAGAACTCTCTTCTCATGCACATGGAAGGTGGGAGGTTGTACGGAGTCACAATCATTGGCCAACATGAATACCTCCTGCCCGTCTGGTTGAAAGGAGCAAACCCATCCGAACATAATTCAAGACGGACATTACGAGGATCCGATGCAAAGAAAGGATTCACCTCGTCAAATTTAAGCCAAGCTTCGGCATCAGATGGATACGTCACAAATTTTTCATCCCTGCGATGCTCTCTGTGCCATCTCATGTGAGCAGCTGTTTGCTCTAACGAATACAATCTTTGAAGCCTAGGCACGAGGGGAAAGTACCACATCTTCTTGAATGGTTGACAGTCTATTCTCCTCTCTTTAGTCACATGTTTGTATCTGTTATGTTCACAAAATTTGCATTTGGTCAGCTTAGCATCATCTTTGTAGTACAACATACATCCATTGGGGCAACAATGGATATTTTCACAACTAAGCCCAAGCTCTTTAACCTTTCTTTTTGCTTGGTAGAAATCCTTCGGCAAATTATTGTTTTTTGGAGCAATCTTGCTCATGATTTGCATCATTTCATTATAATTCCTCTCACTCATATGGTGATCAGTTTTTAAGCTTAGTGTTGTTAAGGTAGCCGAAAGCGATGATTGCTCACTACTTTCAATGTGTTCGCAACCTTCCTATAACGGTCGCTGCGCATCTTGAAGCATTTTGTAGAACCTATCGGCTTCAAGATTAGGATCCTCTCCCATATAACATGGTTGATTGTGTGTATCAGTCTCCTCTTGTGTGTATGATGGTTCAGCATGAGTAAAGGGATCAAAATATTGCCCAATCGACGGTCCCGCGACATCCATCATCAACTGTTCATATTGATTAAGGTTGCCTCAATGACTACTGCTCCCGTAATATCTGCTCGGTGTCTGTCGGACTTCGCCATGATATATCTAACATTCATAATTGTTCATGAATCCTTTTTTACATAAATAGATTTTGACCGTGTTATACTCACAAAGTTTTTTACACTCGCATGCAACACAAGGACATTTGATGTGTCTACTTGAATTAGGTGAGTGTGCCAAAGCAAATTGAATGAACTCTTCCAGACTATCTAGGAATGCTTGAGTTATTTCTCTTTTTTGAGTTAGACGATTGGACATCCAACTCTTATCACGATGGTCGTCTATACTTCTACAATTTAACCCTACGCAAATATATAGAGTGTGGAGATATCCCAATCCACAAAACAACATTACCCAAATATATAAGTGGCCAATACAACTGGTCACTCATGCCAACCAATTGCCACTTAATTAAAGCATTTGGTTATAAATAATTTAATATCAAAATAATAGTATTTAGGATTAATTAAAGCTAATTATAAAAAAGTTTAACTAAATTAAAGAATAAGTGTTAAAAAAATCACAAATTATTCAAGCATAACTATAACTTGTTGAGGATTTTCTCACAAATAAAAAAAGAAAGCAATCTAAAATATGACATTCATATTACAATTATATTTTTAGAATTCTATATTATATATATGAAATTCCGTAATAAAATAAAAATCTATAATTAATAGAACATATATTTTATATTAATAGAAATATATATTCTATATCAACTAGCAAATTTCACTAATTTGTAACATAACAATTTGTTTACTCTTGAAAGGCACACCTTCCTCTTTCTACTTTACATGAATTAATTAATTGTCTTATTCTTAAAGATCACTTGTCCACACTCCAATCTTCTCATTTCAACATCTTCCTATTTATAGATTTATGTATCATAACCCACCAATTGAAGATCATAATTTTCTTACACAATTTTTGCATTACACAAAATTAACCATAAAAAAACAATACAATAGAAGATTAAAAAAAATTCATCAATCTCAATAATAAACATTAAAAAACCCAATAACTGAAAAAATCATGAAATCTCATCCAAACAATAACCATAATCCCAATAAATACGCAAATTATGAATCAATATCATTAACTTTTTGCTTATATTTATCACTATAAGTATATATCATTAAATAAGCAAATTATTTATCATTAACATTGTCTTATTTATCAAATAGTAAACTTCCTAATTAATTTTTCTATCTGTAAATATCACTTTTCAACAGTCATGTCTTTTCTAATTATTTTCATGAGCAAGATCAATTTCAAAAATTACAACACATTACCACATGAGAAGCTTAAAATTTTCTACATATAAGATAAGAGTATTGCAACAAAATTTATACAAACAATAGCCTTGTATATTCCATATAATAAATTTGAAGGGCAAAATGAAAAGAGAAAAAAAATCAATGTAACCTGAAAAGTCGCCGGAAAACATTGG
Source organism: Acacia confusa (assembly GCA_037074495.1). NCBI lineage: Eukaryota > Viridiplantae > Streptophyta > Magnoliopsida > Fabales > Fabaceae > Acacia > Acacia confusa. Next base: position 34,250,496 of record CM073502.1, on the reverse strand, counting down.
AAAAAGGAGAAGACAAAGACCCACGAGAAGGAGGAGGAGGAGTAGCAGAGGTGTGGGGGTTGCCTGATGGGGGGTGTTGGGGGGATGGTCGCCGGATGGGGGGGGTGTAGGGGGTCGGTCATCGGATTGGGGGGTGAGGGAGGGGTCGCTGGATGGGGGGGCTTGGGTGGGGGTTGGATCGTGAGGTGGTGGGGTTTGGGGGGACGCAAGTGAGGGGAGTGGCTTCGCCGGGGGAAGGGGGTTTGCCAGGGGCCGTGGGACGCAAGTTGGGGGTGGTTGGGGAAGCAAGTTGGTGGACTTTTTAGTCCGCCAACTTGCGACAAAAATGTCATTCTGCAACTAAATTTTTTTAAAAAAAAAAATTAATTTTTTTAAAAAAAGATTAATTTTTTTTTTGATTTTTTTGCGACAGAAATAAATTTCCGTCGCAAATTTTTAGATATTTGCGACGGATTTATAATTCTGTCGCAAAAATATGAAAATTTGTCGCGGAAATAATTCCATCGCAAAATCCGTTGCAAAATCTGAATTTTCTAGTAGTGAATATATACAACTAATATGTATATGTAGTTTTAATATGATTCATATCTTTTTCAGTTATTTTCCATCTCAACTGACTTTTCAAATAATAATCCAAACACACCTCAGTTAGAAAAAAAAGCCACTTTTGCAAAAAGCCAAACGGGCAATCCAAACACATATCAGTTAACTTAACCTGACTTTTTTCCTACTTGACTTTTATAAAATTCAGATAGCTTTTAAGCTACCGCTCCTACCGCCAACCCAAATAGGCCCAGAATAAACTGTAAGTAGCTTCAAAAAATGTCAACAAAATTATTTTGTGGAGCAATTAATCGTATAAATTAGTTAGAAATAACTTATATTTTAAACAAAAGAAATAACATGTCATTTAGGTAGGCAATGTGTGAGTATTCTTGTAAGCACTGTTTAGACTTAAAGGAGGAATGTCATGGCATGGCTTGATGACTTGGAATCCAATTCTACTAAACTTGTTATGTTACTCGCTCTTGTTTTTATTATAAGGTATAAAATAATAAGTGTATTTAATCTTTTTTATAAGATATTTGATTGTTCTTAAAGAGCATTAATTTTTTTTATGCCCACAATTAATAAAGATAGTGGATGGGAATAATAATTATTGTAATATTGAAGTTTAATACAGTTAGTAGAAATAATATTAAAAATTATTTAAATTTTAAAATAATTTTATTAACTTTAACTAATTTAGTTGGTGTGAAATATCCATGGGGTATATTTAAAGAAAGGAATAGTTCGTCACTCATGGATGTTTTCTCACTTGTGTACGCGACTTCTCCAAGTGCGTTGTTTAATACGTTGTAGATTCTGTCTTTCCCTAAAAAGTGGCCCCTACTCCACAATACTCTACATTATCTTCTTTTGCATGTCATTCATGACGTTTCATCCCTAACCTTTCCTCACTTTCACTGTGTAAGCTTCAACTCACAGTAAGCTTCTGTGTACTATAATCAATCACCTCTCATTCATTTCAATTTCCCCTTCTTTTCTCTCGAAGCTATGGCTTCTGCAACCTCTCCCGTACAAATTGTCTTCTTCCCTTTTGTGGGAGGAGGCCATCAGATCCCCATGATCGACACCGCAATAGCCTTCGCATCTCACGCCGGAGCCAACTCCATCATCATCACCACCCTCTCTAACTCTCTTCAGTTCCACAAATCCATCCTCCGATACCAACAATCCGGTCTTCCAATCACCATTCTCACCCTGCCTCCTAACATTGAAATCTCCGACATCGACATGTCCGCCGGTCCCACCACAGACACCTCCGTCCTCCGACAACCTCTCCGACAACTCCTCCAGGATCTCTACCCTAATGCCATTGTCGTCGACATGTTCCATCGCTGGGCTGCTGATGTCATCGACGACCTCCAAATCCCAAAGATCTTCTTCCACAGTAGTGGCTGTTTCTCTCACTATGTCTTCCACACCGTCGTACACAATGCTTCGCATGAGAAAATGGGTTTCGATTCAGATCCATTTGTCGTTCCGCGTCTCCCCGACCCGATTGAATTAACAAGGTCGCAGCTTCCGCCATATATCAGAGACCCATCTCAAGGATTCGATCGAAAGAAGGAAGAAAGAAGAGGAGAACAGTTTCGGCATTGTGATTAATAGCTTCCACGATTTGGAACCCGCTTATGCTAATTAGCTCAGGAATGTTATGAAGACCACAGCTTGGCTCGTAGGACCTGTGTCTCTATGTAACAAAAAAACAGAGGATAAAACAGAGAGAGGAAAGATTCCTACCATTGACGGACAATCCTGTTTGAACTGGCTGAATTCAAAAGAACTCAATTCAGTTTTGTACATCAACTTCGGGAGTTTAGTTCGATTACCTCGGGAACAGCTCAGGGAAATTGCATATGCCCTCGAATCTCGCGATCAACCATTCATTTGGGTTATAGGGAAAATCTTCAAACCTTCAGAAACAGGTGAAGGGGATGAATCAAAATGGCTTCCAGATGGGTTCAAACAGAGAATGAAAGAAAAGAACAAAGGTTTGATGATAAGGGGCTGGGCTCCACAGCTTTTGATACTGGAACATGAATAAGTCGGGGGATTTATGACACATTGTGGGTGGAAGTCCACATTGGAAGGGTTGACTTCAGGGGTTCCGATGGCGACATGGCCGTTGTCGGCGGAGCAATTTGCAAATGAGAAGTTGGTGAGTAGGGTTTTGAAGGTTGGAGTGGAGGTAGGGAGTCAAGAGTGGGTGTCATGGCAGGATGAATGGAGAGAGATAGTGAGGAGAGAGAAGGTGGCGAAGGCGGTGGAGACAGTGATGGGTAAGAGTGAAGAAGCAGAGGAGATGAGAAAGAGAGTCAGGGGCATTGCAGACAAGGCAAGAAGAGTTGTTGAAGAAGGAGGCATTTCTTATGCAGATATTGATGCTCTGATTCATGAGCTTACAATTCGCCATCAAACTTGTTTTAAAGCAAATTTGTTTTGTATTAGTTTATGATGAGAAGTTCTAGACAGATATATTACCGCTGTTCTAAAATATAACATCTAGATAAATAAGTTGATGATATTAAAAAAATTAATTAAGTTAGTGCATATTGATTTATCTAATATACTCTTTTTAATTACGCATACTAAAACTACTTTATAATCAAAACCTCCTAAACATATGCAATGATTTGAAGAAAAAATTGTAAATTTTTTTATTTTTTATTTTTTTTGGGAGGGGGATTGAGTTTTTATATCAACATAGATGTTTTGAAGAGAAAATTGTAAATTGTTTTGGGGCAAGGGAATTGGGTTTTTATATCTAAGACTAAAACAAACATCTTTAAAAAATTATTTTTGTTTCAAAATAGTTCAAGTATTTTTTAAAAGACTTGAACCAAATTGTATTAAAAAAAAACCCTAAAATTTCATAAAGATTTTCTAAATAGGGATGAAAATATGTCAAGTTAGTTAGATTAAACTTATGTTAAATAGCTTTGAACGTGTAATAGGAGTTTAAAGCATGAAGCCAAACCTGAGCTTGAATTTAGAATTATTTTAGGTTCAAGCATAAGCCTTCAGAAGGTCTATCTGAACATGAAGCCCTTTTAGAAGTCTTATGTTACAAGCAGCAATATATATATTAATGTCATCCCTCAAGTCATTCTTTTATATGGCTTAAGGATGTCATCCCTCAAGCCACTCTTTTATATGGCTTATGGCTTAAGGATGGCTCCTCACACATAACACTCTGTTCATAAGCCATCTTTTATATCATTGAGCTGCGTGTAACCTGTAGAAGAAAAAAAAAAAAATCTAACGTGGCTTTTCCCCGTGCCTGGAATTGTAAAGGAAATACAATTTGTTTTTGGAAAATGAAAAAGAGACATGCACGAGCCACTGTGCAGAAGGAACCAAATGCACATAGTTTTTTCATTTTCAGGGTGAGCTTTGAGCTAACTTTCCCCGTCTTCCTCTGAGCTCCTTGCCATTTTCGGGGCTTTGGTATGCCTTCAAAATTCAAAATCTTCCTCCACAGTCATCAGAAGAACGAGTATAAATTGTCAACCTAAAAGTGAATCGGTAGTGTGGAGAGCGATGGCGAAGAAGCACCCTGAAGGTGTGTGAAGTGATCAAGCATTTCCTCACTTGATTAAGCTGGTAGTCGGATGCCACCTATCGTTACCCACCCTCCGGCAAGTATTGAAGATGATTCAAACCCTAGGGCTTTGTCTTCTCACAGTTCAAATTCGGTAAGGTTGATTTGTTCAATCTAGCTTTGAAGCATGTTGAAGTAGCACCATTTTTGCTTTGTCTTACATTTTTCATTTTAATCTGACTTTGAATCTGGTCGTGTAATTGTTTGAATATTGACGCTTTTGAATATTTCTATTTTTCTGGATATGTGAGCATTATTTGGTTCATTTACAGCCCATTAACATTCACCACCTAAAAAAAGATGGTTTCAAATAGAAGAAGTAGTTCTAGTATTAAGAGCACCTAGAAGAAGACGATGGGTTTTGATTTCATGGAGGTGGTTTTTTTACTGAAAAATTCGTCATAAAGTTCTCATTTAGCTTTTTTAGCTCTTCTTTTTAAGCAGCATACCTGAAGTTTCACAGAAACACTTCATATCTTACTCATGTCATCCTCTTATATACATGTGCCTTGCTTCTTACTCGCATCATGTTTCTAGTTTCTGGGAAGAATCTCCTTCCGTTTATACTTTCTAGCGAGACATAGCATCAAGAACAATATTTTATTAAAGTTGAAACAAATACAGAATTCAGGTAATGTTGCCTAGGGTAAAATCATGATTGTGTGTCTGAAATTTAGGGTAATAAGTTGTATTATGTGAACCTCGGATATAGTATCTTCAAAGAAAGTGAGATTGATTAAGGATTTCTTTCTTTGTAGACAAAACTTCATGGCCATGCTGACGTTCATGCACTTCTTTATTCCAGTGGTATTCTGAAATTATGGCATGATTACGCATACTTTAGTGGTCTCTCAATTTATGTCTCCATTTTCATTTATACCTCCATATTTAAATTAACTGAGCCATGTCTCAAAAATTAGATAACGTTATCATTATCAGTTCATTTACTAGTAGATTTTGTCTCTTCTTCTGTCTAGGCAATTTCAGTGTGTTTTGAGTACATTTTGGATCATGAGAATGTTGTTTTACATGACTATGGAAGTGGGTGGTGCACAAGCTCCATGCTGTAGTAAGTGGTGTAGTTATGGGTGTTGCTGCTGCCTACTTTCCATGCATATTGTCTCTTTTAACAAAAATCCAAAGAGTATATACAATTTAATTTGTTAATATCTGGAGTTTTAATGGTGCCTTTAATATTTTTTTTTCTATGTGTTTTTGCTCTTATGAGTCTACTTTTAAGCAAACGAAAGGTTTTTCTGATTTGTTAATTTCCACATGACAGGAACATTTTTTTGACTTGATTTGGAAACAAAGGGGATATAATTTCTTTCTTAATATCTGAAAGGTTTTTCCCCGGCTATTATGTTCATTGTATAATGTATAATATATTAATGATATTTTCAGAACACACTCACGGACTTTTATGCCAATGCAATTCTATTTCTTGATTTGAGCAACCTAAAGCTAAAAGTATTGGTCAATTATATTTGCCAGTGAAGATGATGAGCCTTTATAGGTATTGTGTAGGTTTTTTCACCTACTGTGTTATCTGTAGATTTATTCATTTATTTAGGAATTGTATAGATAAAAAGTGGAGTTGTTGAACACTTGGATTATGCATTTAGATATTGTCTTTCTTAAGAGTAGAGGCTGGAGCAGTTTTGGGGATAGAATTTCAATTTTGGCAATCTTTTCTACTGCATTGGGAGTGGTTGAAGTTGATATGACTGAAAAATATTTTTACTTGCTCCTTTTTTTTAGCTATAAGCTATATCTTTTATCATTTTTTTATCCGATTTCCAGTGATTAATTTGCTTCAAAGTTAGAAACAATATTTTGCGATTGTTGTGTGGAAACAAAGGGGAAGGTTTTGCGTTGGATAAACTTTTATATGTATTTTTCCTTAGTACATACATAGTCTTGCATGAAAGTACTGTGATTGCAATGTTGACTATAAGAATGATATTAGATTTGCTGTGTGTTTTTTTATTTGTTTCTTTTTAGAAACTTTTCAGGAGAGCAACTTTTTGAAGTTCTTGGGATTTATGTGGAACCGTCTGTCTTGGGCCATGGAGACAGCTGCTATAATGGCGATAACACTTGCCAATGGAGGGGTGAGTATATTATTTACTAAGGTTTCAGTGTAAAATTTAATAATTTTCTTTTTCAAAGAGTCTTGGTATATTCAACAATTTTTTCTTTTTAGAGAGTCTTAGGGCCCGTTTGGAAACCTTCCAAAACCTAGATTTTGCATAGTACGAGGTAAGTATGTGAGAGGAGTTTTGTCTCAGCTTGCGTGAAACCTAGATTTTGGGTGTTTCCCAAACACCCACTTAATTTATCTATATTCATGCTCATATCTTCAGCAAGTCTGGTAATGCATGTGGTGTTAAGGAAATTAAAAAAGAAATCTTGGCCATTTATGTGGGAACCAATTTACATTGGCATTACAGTGAGTATGTTTTCTGAGTTTGCATTCTCTTTTTAAAAATAATTTCATTTTGTGGGGGCGTAAATTAATTTGATTTTTTTTCACTATGCCTTTTCATTGGTATGTTTTGGTAGTCTGTCAGCAATATATGTAGCAATAGAAGTCATAAAATATTTGTTCCATCAAATCCTTAGATCATGGGATCTTTTCCCCAGTTTCATATGGAGAAACATTTGGATTCTGATGTGGTAGGTATTAAAATTATTTGATGTGATATTGATATTACTGCATATAAAGACATTTTATTTTATAGAGTGGTAGGTGGATATGTAGAAGTAGGAGGATGAGTATTTAATGGCTACATTGTGCTTAAACTCCCAAATGTGTTCTTCATCCTTTATGGTTACTGCTGGTCCTTGATTGTTGTGGGACTTGGTGACCAATGATTGAAGATTTTTAGACATTCCTTGATGTTTGAATTAAGTTTTCAACAACATTACATTGGTTCTCAAAAATGATTCTTTTCATCCTCCCTAGCCTGTACCGATAATCTTACATATCTCCTTCAGTTCTCTAGCCCATCCATTTCTTGATTTTCTTCGACCAACAATTAAGCGTTTAATTCTTCGCACTAGGATTTTCTTAAGGCAGTTGGGTTGGCAGAGGAGTAGGCAGTTGACTTCATAGTAGGTTTGGTTAGGTGTCAAGAAGTATGGGCAGTTTAGCTCTAGCCAAATTATTGTGGATTAGGAGTAGCCATTGATTCTAGGACTTACTGCCAATACTGACCATAGTGATGGATGCTTAATATTCAATCTTTTTGGGGTCATCGGTTGCACTGTCTCCATCTACAGTCTGCTTGTGCCTCCATCTACAGTCTGCTTGTGCTTATTCAAATCTTTTTAGTCTGTGATATGCAAAAAGATTTCTTCAATATGTAGCCACAGTATATGATGCAACCATTTTTTTTCCCTGTTGCTATCACTAAGTTGGACTCTGAAAGTATGGTTAAACTACTATGTGACTTTTAAAATTGGCGCCATTTGTTTAATTATATTAAGGTGTTTTCCAATGTAGAATATGATTAAAGTTAATCATGATAAGGGGTGGTTGTTTGTTTATTGGACAAGTTGAATGCAATGCTAAACTTTAGAAAACTATTACCACCTGATCCTTACACTTTTAAATATTGAAGCAATCCAAGATATGTCATAGCCGGTGACAAAGTTCAGTGAGGTTAGTATATGACTCTCTAAATTTATTTCCTATGAATTTGCCATGAAAAAAGAAGGTTCTTGATTCTAGGGTAGTGTAGGGTGGATGATTCAATTCTTTTCATCTTGAAGTATGAAAAATTATCCTGGTTATTTAGTCACACTTTCCGATGCAGCCCATTTTCTGATTTTTTATTTATCATTTATTTTGTGTATTTGGTATGAACTACATTGGTTCTTTGTTGTAGGTATACATAGGAGTCATGATAATACTCTTTTCACCATGTCTTTCATAGGGGACATCCGCTTCCTCCATTCATTATTTTTTTGGTAAATACATTGTGTTTTCAATCCACGATTTCCCTTGGTTATGTTTCCTAACTAAGTACTACATTGCAGTCTATAGAGTATTTATAGACATAATGTTGTTGCCACAGTAAACATAAATCTTAGTGTATATGGCTTCAATAGTGATCTTGATTTCTGGAAGCCAAATATTTTTATTGCCCATTGGAAATTGATGTTGTTAAGCCTCACAATATTATCTTAGGAACTTGGTAGATATGCTCACAGGGGGACAGAGCTAACTTAATGTAATTTCCTAAGTTGTAGTCAAATATTAGGAGTGGTGTTCTTTATATATTGATAAAGAAGTATAATTATTGTTCATATTTGACTTTTTCCATATGCAGAAAATGACAGTCAATTCAACTAATTGTCTGGAAGTTTTGGAAACATTTGCGTCATCATCTCCTTTGAAGGATATCTACTATGCCTTAAAAGTTAATAGCGTAATAAAATTTGGGGTCAATGAGGTGGTTCTCAAGTTATTTTATTCTCAAGGCATTATTCTATTGTGCTTCAAGAATTAAAGCCACAAACAATGATGTAAATACTTTCTTTCAGTGATCTATTGTTTCAGCTTTTCCCTTCAACAGCTATTCATTTGAGAAGGCTACTTTCATTCATTCTGTCATTGTTTTTCCATTGCATGTGCTTCTCTTCACCCAACCAATTCCATTTTGATGATCTATTGCTTCAGCTTTTGATCGTGTCAGAATGATAACAGCTTCTTTTTTGTTTGGTTTTTGGGTAGATGTGATAACATGACTATCGTGAAATACAGTATCTACTTTTATTGCTTTCATCGGAAAGGAAATTGTTCTGTTTCAGGTTTGTTCTCTTTAGAGGTTGACCACCCAAAATAAGGTCTGTAATTTTCCCTCAAGGTCATGTTGTATGTCTTTCCTTCTAAAAGGAAACAACCTTAGTTTAGGAGTTTGAATTTGAAATTTATAGTTTGAATTTAACTTTAAACCAATCATTTTCAGAGTTGTGCATTTTTGAAATAATGGAATTACAATGGAAAGCTCTGTAAACTGCATCTTTGAAATAATGGAATTACAATGGAGGGTTGTGAGTTTGAACCAGATCTCTTGCCAGAGTTGTGCCATCTGAGGCATGTGTTTCACTACATTTTGAAAATATGACCATTGCTTAACCTTTGCAGCAATTGTTTCTCTCTCTCTTTTTTTTTGGCAACTTCTCGTATTGTTTTATGCTCAATGAAAAGGTCTTCACCTTTTGTGGTATATGTCCTTTTTTAACCCATCTTTTCTTATTGAAACATCTTTGACTGATAATACAAATGACAAAGGCTTCACATGTTCCATGACAAACCCGCCTCTTATCTTGGACAAGACTTAACACTCAATAAAGTTACACATAGTAAAAAGGTTTTGGTATTTAGTAATTGGTACGAAAACCTAAGTTAATATTATTTATTGCTGGTGAAATTAGTTGTCTCTTTTATCGTTGGCATTGTGTTGTGGAACTGTGTATCAATACTACGTTGTTTTTCATGTTTTCAATTTAAGACAATCATAAATGCGCACTTTGAAGGGTTGCTCTATTTTTTTTTTTGTCATTTAAGCTTCTCTGTTACTGATTCGGTGTTATTTTCAAGCAAAAAAGTGATTTTGTAGGTGTTTGACCAAGTAGATGACTATATTTAATAAATTATATATGCAAGCTACAATATGTAGCTGCTATTGTATCAGTCATTGGTTTCACATGCTTTAATAAATCCTTTAAGACATACTCCATGGGAGTAAAAAAGAAAAATATGGACACTTAAAAGCTAAGTCAAGTATCATACATGCATTCTTAGTCATGCACTTCAAGTGTCATAGTGAAGGACATTTAAAAAATGTAATTATTTCAAGATTGGGCCCTGTAATCAGAATACAAGCCAAGAAAGTATGTAAAAAGGTAGTGTCTTGTGTTGTTTGTTACTTGGTTCGGGTTTATATCTATTGGTTCATACTAATATATATTGGTTAATGTCCTTTACTTATATTTGTCCCTTTCAGCTTTTTTGCTTTATCTTATACCAAGAAGGCTCTTCTGGAATTGAAGGAAATATGGAAAAAGGTAGTATCATTTGGCCTTATAACTTTCTAACCTGCTTCTCTGTCCTCATTTGTGATATACCTTAAACACTAATATGCTTCCATTTGTGTTGACCACGTGCATGTTATTGCAGAAAAGGTACACATTGAGGGGTCACTTTCATTTATGCCAGGTTGGTATTCTTTATGAATTTATTTTTGTCAAGTTTTACAATATAAGAAACATAAAAAAGCAGGTAAGTGGTTTGATTTGTTGAACCGCCTAGGTTTATCATCTTCTGTAGCTTAAGCTAAAAGACTCGGTCTTCATCTTTTTTTTTGTGTTCTGTTTTAGCACTCAAAATAACCCTTACATGTAAGTGATTTAATAGCCTTGCTATCTTTTGTAGCTAATTAACTCTTGCATGTGTGCTCAGGTGAATAATGACAACATGCAAGACATACATAGCTTGCCATCTAATCTGCTACAACAATGTAGATCATTCAGGATACATTTTTCAATGTTATATGTGACTAAATATGTCTTTTGTTCACCCTACAAGGTTTATGCCACTTCTTTGCTTACTAGATGACATATGTAACTTAGTTTAATTCCTTCTTACTTTTTGAGTTTTTTTGGTTCGGACGGCCATCATAATCCTATCTTGATGACCGAGTCAATTTAAATTATTGTATTCATTGGTTATTTTTTCTCATAAATAAAGGGTGACGACGACCTGTCAATGGTGTTAAACTTATATTAATACATATTGGTTTTTGGAAGTGAAGGAATATCAATTGTTTTAAATGTTGTGAAAGTTTCACTACGGTGTAGACATGTTACATTTTTATGGTTTTCAATTAGGGTTGCATGGAGTATGTTGATAAAGTTGGGTCGTATATTTGGCATTAAACAAATCCCATTGAAGATTACATGGTTCGATATGTTTAGTTGTTCTATAGTGAGATTGTCCTCTATATTGCATTCTACTTCCCATGTTCTAATTGTCATTGATTCATGTAAAATACAATAATTTATGATGCTACAATTAGGCTTATCAATGTTGAAGAGTGTTGTTATACTGGAAAACTTTTAGTCCGCTCTATATAATATTTAAAAATACTTTTAAGAGTTTTGCCTTTGTTTCCATTCATAGTCAACTATGACTCTCATCTTTCACGTTTTAGGGAATCCACAATAGATTCTATGTATAAAATATCCTAATTTATATACAGATTTATGGAATGTTTTTCCTACGTTATTATTTGAATGTTGTTCAATTAAACCTTAATGGATGATTTGATTTGATGAAACCAAGGACAATCATGATGTAAGGTATAGTTAATCCGTTAAGTTATTTGGCTGGATCTCTTTGATGTCTTATTTTAAGTTATCCATGTATATCAATTGTTTTTTAAAAATACTGAAGTTCTGAAAATCAATTTCAAATTTCCTCCTTTCTCAATCTCCAAATTTGAACCGATATTCCATTTTTAATATGTAGCCATTCATTAATAGTGGTGTTTTAATGTTTTTTAAAGGCAATATAGTTATATCGCTTATGAAGTAAAATATGTTTTAGTAATATTTGAAATACTATCACCCGTGCAACACACGGGAAAGTATAAGCTCTTCGAAGAACGTATATAAACTTTGAGCCTACTAAAATCTGTATAAAATAAGTTTTTAGTAACCTTTAAAACCTACATATTTATAAATTATAGATTTTTCCTAGGCTCAAAGCCAATTTAAAGCTTGCATATAATCAAAGGAAAACCTAATTTTTATATAAAAGAAAATACTACGTGCGTATTGAATTCTTAAATTAAAAAAATTATATTAAACATGTCAAGCTAGAAAATAAAAAGCCTAGCTTGTTTAAACAAGTAGGCCTCTAAATAAGTTTATAGTCTGACTTCTTAGCTAAATAGGCTAGGCTTTACCAAGGCAAGAAACTAGGCTGTAGAAGAGGCTTAACTTATTTCCAACCTTATTTCTAAAGATCAAACCAAGATTGAAGATTCATGTGGATGTATGATAAAAAGTGGGAATAAAAACACTATACTGAGGAGTTATAACTCATCATAAGTGGAAAAACAAAACTAATGTTTGAATTAAGGGTTAAGGTGTAAAAATACACATGAGCTTTTTTCCATGAGCACCTAGTATCATGTGTTTTTTTTTAGAACAAAAATACATACATGGTTACTATTTTGGAGCACAAGTCACATCCCACTGTTAAGTTACTGTTCACCATCGTTATGTTACTGTTCATTTCATCTTTTTCTCTCTCATCACGGTGAACAGTAACATAACGACGGTGAACAGTACTTAACAGTGGGATGTGACTTGTGCTCCAAAATGGTAACCACGTGTGTATTTTTGCTCCAAAAAAAGCACGTGGTGCTAGGCGCTCATGGGGAAAAAGCTCATGTGTATTTTTGCACCTTAACCCTTGAATTAAAGTTATTAAACCTAAAATGAACTGGCAAGGTCAACCAAGAACCCGGTGGCCTAACCATGTCCCTAATTTGAGGTGTCAATAACTTAGGTGACTGAGACTCAACCCAGGCGGCCCAGCTAGTTGCGTGGTTATTCGAGCCAGAGCTAGGGCCTACATATATAGTTTTTTAGGCATAGGCTTGGGCCTTTAAAAGGTCTGAAACATTTTTCAAGGTCTATTTAAAATACAGGCCTTTAGATAGGCTTTACAATATATGCCTCCAAATTCATATATATGCTTTTATGTTTATTTACAACTTTATGTTATTTCTTAGAAAGCTAACATCCATTCTCATCGTAATATAACGGCTTAGTAAAAAAAAGAAAAGAATGCCTAGTGACAATAGTTATTCGAGCAAGTAAGAGTAAGAAAAACCAAGTGTCTGTTGACTAATAAGATAGATTTTCTAAAATCGACCAAACATAACAAGCGATATGTAAAACTAGATTTTACCTTTTTTGTTTTTCCCACATAAACTGAAATAAACTCCTCCTATTAAGATTATAATATTTCATGTGGTACTAAAATAAACTTACAACAATTATTGTACTTTAGTGGACAATGTAAATCAAGGAAGAGAGAGTGAGCTAGCGTTACCATATCAAGTAATCAAATATAAGAGAGTTATGGGTGAATGATTGATGTATGCAAGGGTTGAGTATGTGTGAATGATGATAGGATGTGAAGGCTAAGTTGGTAAACTTATAAATAATATAAGGGTATAAATTAAAAAAATTACATAGGCCAAACTTATAGACTTGTAGGTAGGTTTTATGCATATATGCTTCGCTTGTTTATTTAAATAGGCATAAAGTTAAACCTAACATATTTACTAAATATGCTAGGTTAGACTATAGGCCCCTACTAGGGTTTGACCTATTTTCACCCGTAATTGATATATAGTATTTTGATTATAAGATGATTTTTTTTTTTTAAAAAAATTCTCACTAGTTTGGCCTCGTATCGGTTTTGAGCTAGCCTACTAACTCTTTTCCTATTGTTTTAACCAGTTTAAAAGCTAGTTTGAGTTTGATAACCTTAGTTTGAATATCATCAATGTTGTTGTCTTGCTTCTGTGTTTTGTTATGCTCATCACTTCTTTTTTTGCTAGCATCAAGGTTATCTTCTTAGCCACCCTTGCACATATATGTTTTTATCTTTTGCTCTAAACATGGACTCAAGAATCCATTATCAAGATTTTTTTTTTTGGGGGTTCTCCCATTAAGAATTTTCCTGACAATAATAAATTGATACATTTTAATATTATAAAGTAGTAATAAATTGTGTACAAGTATTAGTAGTTTGATTTAGATCATTTTCCCCAATAAAATTTTAATAGATGATTTTCCCCAATTTTCCCCATCACCACCAAAATAATTACTTTAGGACCAAAAATTAAGAAAAAAATTATCCGGGCTTCCAACCTATTTTAACATAATCGAGGAAAACTTTAAAACTCATTAACTGTGTTTTGAAATTTAAAAAATTTCAACTTCACTTCTATTCAATATACATACTTTGCCTCTGTCTAATAAAATACACCAGCATTTAGTAGGGGCTAAATGAGTAAATAAAAAAAAAAGTCAATAAGATGCCTTATAAAAAGGATTGAAAAATTCATTTGGGGAATTGCATTGAAATTCTAAGGAAGATAAATAATTCTAACCAAGTCCCATGAAGTCGTCAAATTGATATTAAGTTCTAAGGGACTTGTGGTAATTTAATGGAGTGATGAAAAAAATAAGTTTATCTTAACAAGTTAATGTGTCATTAATAAAAAGTTACGGTGCTTCAATTCATAAGTTAACATGCAATTTATGAAAAGTCAAGGGAAAAAAAGTGACAATGTCACTAATAAGAGGTTACCACGCCTTAATGTACAAGTCAATATATTATTAATGACAAACTTTATTGCCAACGATGACAAATCAGAGCTCTCTAATTGACAAGATGTCATTGTCACAACTACAGGAATGCCCCTAAGAATGAGGGTTGAAGATGACATCGGACGGTGAAGGCCTGCTTTCTTTGGAGTGAGATTCAGGAAACGTGTCTGTTAGTGCAAAGTTGCATCATTTGTCACTGTTTGATCTAGTCCCCGCCGGCTTAACTAACAGGGCGGCTAAGGTCATGCTAGGAGTAAGCATATTCATATATGAGGGAAGGCACTAAGTTACAAAACACGTGTGTTTGAATTAGCTCTTTAAAAATAGCTTTTACCGATCAATGAGGGTAAATATGTGGGCAGAGCTTTACGTTTTTTTTTTTTTTTGGGATTCATTAAACTAAGCCTTCATGTCTTTAACTCAAAAGCATCATTCCTAAACGCCACGGCAGTCTTCCTTTGCCAAGCGGGGGACAAAGAAAAGGGAATATTGATTACAGGGTTCAAGGAAGCAAAATAATTATAAAAAAGGTCCAAAAAACATTCACATACAAAAAAAGACTGACATTTTTTGAAAAAACATTAGCAACTATATCAGTAGCGGTTAACAACTATCAGTCCCCGTTAACAACTAAATCAGTCTAATTAACAACTACATTTTAACAACTATATCTGTAGCAATTAACAACTACATCTGTAGCAATTAGCAACTATGTCCGTACATTTTTTTTTGAAAAAATGCCAGAAAAGGCCCTAGGGCTTTTTCTGGCATGTGAATGTTTCTTGGGCTTTTTTTATAATTATTTTATTTCCTTAGGCCCTGTAATCAATTTTCCCCAAAGAAAATGATTCATCATGTCATTTACCCAAGGAACGATCACTTCGACGTACTTGATGACGCAAAAAACTTTGTCGTCTTCCCGCGACACCATTATTCTTCTCTTTTATACCAATCAGCCAATCCTCTTCTCATCTAAATAATCAATTGACTTGGGCAGCAAGCCATACATCTTCTAATAAAAACCAGTTCTCTTCATCCTCATTTGTCAACTTATATTATATAATACGTATATAAGGATAATACTAAATTATTGATCTGACTAAGACAGGCAAGTTCCAAGAAAATACAAATCACCCGGCGCCTCCAGCTTTACCCTTTATATATATTTCAAGCAGTTGTTTCATCTTCAACACAAAGAACTCACAAGTCCTACACTCTCATATAGTCTACTATCTTCTTCATTCATGTACATCTTTCCAAAACTGTGGAACTTGCTCTGATCCATAAGTTTCTTCTCTGTCACCACTCACCACTCCTTATTTGCAAAATCAGAAGTCATGAATAGCGAAAATCACAACCTGCACATATTCTTCCTCCCCTTCCTCGGTCACGGCCATCTCATACCAACCACTGATATGGCCAGACTTTTCGCCGCAAGAGGTGTCAGAGCCACCATTGTCACCACCCCACTAAACGTCCCTCTTGTTTCCAAAATCATCGGAAAATCCAAAGCTCCTTCAAATTCCAACATCAACATCGTAGCCATCAAATTCCCCTCCGTTGAAGCTGGCCTACCAGAAGGCTGTGAACATGTGGACTCTATCCCCTCCATGTCTTTAATTCCCAACTTCTTCAAAGCAACGAGCATGCTTCAGGAGCCATTTGAAAAAGTCTTGCAGCAACACCGCCCAGATTGCCTCATTGCCGGCGCTTTTTTTCTGTGGGCGACAGATTCTGCGAATAAGTTCGGGATTCCGGGGATTTTGTTTCATGGGACCAGCTCTTTCTCTTTGTGTGCAACTGAATGTATGAGACTCTATAAGCCTCATAAGAACGTTTCATCTGAATCAGAGCCCTTTGTGATTCCTAATTTACCCGGAGAAATTAAACTGACCAGGATGGTTTTGCCGGAGTATGTCTTAAATGACGACGACGAATCTGAGTTGGCGAGACAGAGGAAGAAAATAATGGAATCAGCAGGGAGAAGCTCCGGGGTGATAGTGAATAGCTTCTACGGACTGGAGCCGATCTACGCGGACCTTTACCAGAAGTTAATTGGAAGAAAAACATGGAACATAGGCCCCGTTTCGCTATTGAATCAGGATGTTGAAGAAAAAGCAAACAGAGGAAAACAAGCTTCCATTAATGAACAAGACTGCTTGAAGTGGCTTGACTCCAGGAAACCCGACTCTGTTCTTTACGTCTGCTTTGGAAGCATAGCAAACTTCACGGATTCTCAGCTCAAAGAAATAGCGATGGGTCTGGAAGCTTCGGGACAAAATTTCATCTGGGTTGTGAGGAGAACCAAAAGGGCCGACCAACAAGAACAAGAAGAAGATGATAGGCAAGAATGGCTGCCAGAAGGATTTGATAAGAGAATGGAAGGGAAGGGGCTGATCATAAGAGGATGGGCCCCACAAGTGTTGATTTTGGATCATGAAGCCACAGGTGGGTTTGTGACACATTGTGGGTGGAATTCAACGCTGGAAGGAGTGAGTGCAGGAGTACCAATGGTGACATGGCCTGTAGCTGCAGAACAGTTTTACAATGAGAAGTTAGTGACGCAAGTGCTGAGAATTGGGGTTCCAGTGGGTGTTAAGAAATGGGTGAGAGTGGTGGGGGATAGCGTGCAAAAGGAAGCCGTTGAGAAGTCAGTGAGAAGAGTAATGGTGGGAGAAGAAGCATTAGAAATGAGAAACAGAGCTAAGAAACTTGGGAGCATGGCGAGGGAGGCTATGGAAGAAGGAGGATCATCGTCCTTGGACTTGGATGCGTTAATTCAAGAACTCAGCTCTCAGAGTGGTCATTGATTGATGGTTTGTTGAAAGATCAGATTATTGTGCTTGGCATTTCGGTTCAACCACTGACAGCTTGTTGTTTGTTTTTTGCCAGCCTATATTAGATGTTGCGCGTGCTTTGGTTAATAATTCCAAGATCTCTGTGGTTTATTAACGCCTTGGGGCAAGAATGCCATATGTCAGAGTGTCTGTGTCTGACACTACACGTAATTTTTTCTCAGCAAAAAAATAAAATAAAAAATAAAACTCACTACATATGTATAAACAGTGGGTTACAACCTTGAACCCAGCACAATCAAAACTAATTTTTATTAATGTAGGGAGGAAAATAGGAGTAGAGAACACTAGAGGGAAAAACATGTAGAATTTTACTTATTGCCGTAATCTACACCTTATGTTATTATTTTGAGTTAAATGACTATCTTGTCAAAAAAGTTAATAAGATGGAACAATTTTATTTTAAAAGTTTTTGAGATGTAATATTGTTTTTAAAGCACAATAATTTTGCCTTCACTGTATCTCAATCAAGTTTAATATTAGTTGACCAAATATACTAAGTTCACAATTCTAAGTCATCATGTCATTTTTATTAAGGTGCGAATTTGCTATAGAAGTTTTCACTTATAAGCAATGATGCTTCAAAAGTTTCAAAAATCGTAACAATGTGGTTAAGTTTGACTATTGGTTGATCGAATATGTTGAACTAATAGTGTGAACAAAATTGAAGAAGAAAAAGTTACATATGAAAGAGGAGCTCAAAATTGTATATGATGTTTTCACCTATTCAATTGTCTCTAATCTTTCAATGTGATGCATTATTTTTAAAAATTACTTATTTTTAAGTCTTTGAAAATAATAAAGTGGATGACACATAGATTTACCAAATAAATATATTTGGTCAACTAATTTGTAAACTTAACATAGAGTACAGTCAAAGTGATATTTTCATAATTTAAAAATTTTCAAGACAATATCACTCTAGAATGAAAATTTATTAAGCAAATTTACAGCTAAACCTAAGTGTAGTTGAGTTGGGTCAACGAAGACAAGGACAACATGTGTTCGCGTCATATATGAACATCATGTCAAGCGAATTGAATTAAATTAGTCCATCCAACTGAAAAAGATCCCAAAGCCAATCTGATGCTAAGCTTCATTATTGCAGTCACTGTTCAAATGGGTTGAATAGTTCTTCCTGATATTACAATAGATTGGGTAACCTTGTGGTAGTGTATGGTTGTGGTGGCAAATGACATTGACTTCACTCTTCCGATTGTGGCTTAATGAAGAACCACAACGGACTAGTTTGACTTTAAAAGTGGGATTGAACTTACTATCTCCCTTTTCACACAATCATGATGTAGGAGTGTTAATGGTGGCATGTCTATTTGAGCATTGTTGGGATGAATTACTGATAGCTTTTCCGGTATTGTTTTTTAGATTCACACGGACTTAAATCTAAGACCTTATATTTAAGTGTGGTCAAAGCTTCTTTCATTAAGTTCAACTCCCACCAAAATATTTTATTACCTTTTCTTTAATATGTAAATATTTGTGCGTGAATCAACTGCTGATTGAATCATACATATTAAAACATCATAAATAATCAACTGCTGCGTTTGTGACACATTTTTTATTTTTATGTATGATCTTTACTTGTCATGATTCTCCCCGCGTCAAGAAACTTATGTTTAGGTTTCCCTATAAACGAACATAAGTTTAATCCATTTCTTTAATTCTGTTCTCTTAAATCTCTGATTTACGTATGATTCATAATGTTGCATATCTTGAGTGTGAAAACCATATAATCTGATGTATTAGCCATTTTATATGATTATACCTTATAATTTGTCAAACACAGATTGGATTCTTGAGCAGGTTTGTCAAACAGCTGATTCAAAAAGCAAAAAACAAAACAAAAATGCAATTTACAAGTCTTAATATGAGAATTTACCTCTAAAAATCGTAAGTTTCACTGTAATATATTTACAAAAATTAACAGAGGAGGGAGCATATTCATATATAAATAAAGGTAAGTTTCACCTTATTCAACTTGTCACTTTCACAATTCTAACAAACCCCTCACAGGTCCCGTAAGATTTCACATCAGTTTGATAATTTGATAAGATCAGATAGCAGTAATTTGTCTCTCTTTGTAACCTGAGAGTAATTCCCCAAATTATTTCTCTCCCCAGATTTATAAATAGGTGTAGTAGTATATATGAAAATAAGCTTTTTTCTTTTTTTAATAAAATGGGAGGCACTACGTTACAAAAAGACATGTCTGGTTTTTAATTAACTTTTTTAAGAATAATTTTTACGATTAATGAATGAGATAAAATAAATATGTGAGAAGAGTTTTACACTTTTTTATTATTATCCGGAGCATCTTGTACCATTATACCATTTGGTTACATTGAACTAAGCTTTCAAGTCTTCAACTCCACAGCATCATTCCTAAACACCAAGGCAGCCTTCCTTTGCCGAGCAGGGGGACAAAGAAAATCATTCATCCTCTACCCAAGAAACGATGACTTTGACGTACTTGATGACGCAAAAAACTTTGTCGTTATTGTATTTTCCAGCAACAACATTATTCTTCTCTTTTATACCAACAAGCACTAACTCCCCCGCGTCAACAAGCACTAACTCCCCCGCGTCTAGTGTGATGCATCAATTCCATAACATAAAAAGTAAATCCTCACTTTGCCTTTATCTAAATTATTTAAAAATTGAAAAAACACAAAGAAACATGAAGAAAAATATTGGATTTCAAATCAACC
Source organism: Acacia confusa (assembly GCA_037074495.1). Classification (NCBI taxonomy): domain Eukaryota; kingdom Viridiplantae; phylum Streptophyta; class Magnoliopsida; order Fabales; family Fabaceae; genus Acacia; species Acacia confusa. The sequence continues at coordinate 34,230,322 of CM073502.1, read as the reverse complement.
AATAAAAAATAGTTGTCACACTATCCAAAAATATAACATGAATCATAATAATATTAATAGTTGTACTCTTATGTGTCTAACAACTTTTTTTACTCTTATATGTTTAGCAACTTCTGCTACAACTCAAAAACAAACAATTGTTTGACCAGTAAGGATTGTCACCAATACGCATACTCATCACTAGAATGTCATATATGAAAACAGTGTGATAGTTTTCAACTACTGCAATATAATCGACTGCACCCAACTGGAAGGGAGGAGGAGGAGAAATTGTTAGTCATCTCGTGTTATTGCCTTAACTTTCATGTACAATTCAAACAAACAAAAGCAAATTAACTTAAAGAATGAGGATCTATTAAGAATTAGAAGTAACGCTGACAGCACAAGGGAATTGCAAGAAGGCATATGGACATGATTTTCTTGGTTTCCATGGCTAAGATTCCATGCCAATAGATTAACTTGCAATAGTAAAACAGAAAGAAAAATATTGTACCGGACGACCACAGAGATACTCAAGAGAAGCGTGCAATTCCATTACAGCTTTCATGAACCTCAAGTGTCTTGTCAGAAGGTTAATGGTTAATATTATCGTGAACCTTTTATGGTTGGAAGCTTAATTTAAGTGAAATACCTTCCAAACATCACAGAGATAGTGTCATAGACATAGTGGTAGAGACTATTTTTCTTTATCTTCTTCCTGTTATATCATGCCACATTCTCTCAAATTCATTCACGGCATCTCTTGAAAGAGGCCAGAAATAATGTACCAACATTTGTATACCAGTTGAGATTATAATATGTTTGAAATTGAAGCTTATTACTACAAGTCAATATGAATTTGCCTAAAAGCCTTCTCGGTGAGAATATTTAAGAGATATAAAGCTAATGTTGATCTAGCTAGCAAAATCAACCATAGTTGATCACACATGCTTAGCAAAGTAACTGGGAAAAAAGGGCTTTCTCATAATGTAAATGTGGGAGATTCAACCCCCCTACACAAAAGAAAAAGAACTTACAAAACGTTTCGATAACAGAAATTTATAGATCTTATAACAACTTATTGACTAAATTAACTTAAATGACATTGTCATATCCTCTTGATGCTAATTGATTATAAATGATATAAGCACGATAATCATGCACATACAATAGCTATATGCGCAAATCTCCATCAAAGTACTAAGTTAGATCAAAGTTCTTTACACAACTACTCTTTTTCCTTTGGATTTTAAAATTGAATTTATGCAAAATCTGCACATAGATAAAACAGAGGAAGGGAGAAATAATACAAGAATCTAACCTGCTTTACTTTACTGATCTTTGTGCTATAAAATGACGATAATCAATTTCACACCCAATCAATACATTATTGCAATGTTGTTCCAATTTGGAGACAAGTTTATGAAAGATTTCTTTTTGCATACCAGCCTGCAGGAACAATGGTTGTCCAACAAATTAAAAAAAAAATGAACAACTTGTTTCAGTTTGTCTGGATTCTATGTTCGCCAAAAATAATCAGGGATACACAATATTGATTGGCAGGTGAAAATACTATCACCAACCATGAATGATTGATCAGTGAATACCACACCTCATTTAAGTCCTTTGGCGCTATTACTGGTAGCCACAATTATAGTTCCAGTACTCAGCAATCTTCTTAGAATTGCAGATAAAGCCACAATAGCAAACACATCAACACTCTGAAATAAAGAGCAGCAATATTTGGTCATGGAAAAAGTTACAAGGTACTTCTATGGAAGATAATTGAAGTTTGGGAGTTACACTATCTCTCAAGGGGATAAACTAATATACACACATGTACACATACTAGTGAGTACCACGAGATTCTAACAAATAAGACAATAATACTATAATAGTGAGTTGTTTATGGAGAAAGAAATTAAAGATGTGAAATGCAGGAGCAATCAACAATAATAGAATCAAAATTCTATCAGAACTCTACAATTTCAGCAATTGGGAACTTGTCAAGCTCATATACCAATAGGTCCAATAAAAGTGAGAATCAACACTTGCTACTTTGGAAAGACTATATATCAGGATATATAAAAGTGAAAACTATATTTTCCTCCCTTTGGAAAGAATATATTTTTTCCCTAAAAGAGGGTTTGTAACTTGAAAAGAAAAATATGACTGATTCACTCAAGAAAGATGAATAAAATCATTGTATAACAGCTAATTCAATACATACACCTACGAAGACATGAAATTGCTACATACACAAAATGAGAAGGAAAAAAAACACACATCAAGGACAGTAAAATAAGAGGCACTCACCACCCGAGCAAAAACCAACCCAATACTTGAAAATGAAGTATCGTTGATTTCACAGATCAGGTGTTTTGCCTCATGAAGAGAAAAGGCAAACTATGAAAATAAAACCTCATAAATCAAGAAACATCAATCCCAATACATGAGAATTCCATCATTACTACTTAAAACGGGGGAGGGGTGAAGCCTGCACTAAAAAATCAAAAGTAGAAAATCACCACATTGACATACTTGAAAATAAAGTATCATTGATTTCACAGATTAGGTGTTTTGCCAGAAATCATAATACCACCCCCCCTTTAATTGAAAATGAGTGTTGACACCTTTTCTTTCCCACCCCATAGATTATGAAGGCATAATAAACCATGTTTACCACTTCATGTTGAAGCTTCAAATGACCAAGCATTGAACACTGCTGTAAAATGTCATACAGTAGATTGAGCCAACAATTCTATTGTCATGGCATTTATTGATATAGAAGCCAATAGGTAAATTCGGCCATTTATCCAAAAAAACTAAAGAAAAAAAGCATATCATAGACTTTCTGGTAAGAACTCAAACTGGTTTAAAGAATAAAGGAAAGGGTTAAATCTATTAAGAAAAAATGAGAACAGGAAGAGCATTACAATATTTTCCGAATAACTTCATAATTGCAACATCATATTGAAATGAAAATCAACTGTGTAACAGAATCAATAATTGAAACCTCTGAGAAGACCTGAAAGGATAACAAATTACTATTGAAAGAAAGAGAAGGGTGAAGTGGCTATTGAAAGCAGGTGACTAACTTTCATGACAGAAGAAATGAAGGATGAAGGGCACTGTATGTGGAGGTGGCGATAGCATGAAAAATTTAAAACTCCTGTGGACTGGGTATTATCAATGATGCGGTTTGCGGAGTCTAAACATGTTTCCTACTTTCCTTTTCAACTACACCTGTTTTCCACTATTTTTCGTCAAGTCTAAAAGATAAGTCATACTATTCATGGTTTATGAAGACTACGGTTTGCTAAATATTTTATATGATATGTGTGTGTGTGTGTAGAAACATAGATGTATATAAATTGCTAAAGGGAATGAAAATTAATAATTCATAAAAAAATTATATAAGCCTAAACTTGAAGCCAGGAAGATCATAAATGGAGTCTTCAGATAAAATAAATTGCTTTTTTTCTTTTTCAAGATAAAGCAAAACACTAACAGTCTAATATTGAAGGCTTAAAGTGCTAAAAAAATCCAAAAAGATTGCTACCTATAACTAATGTTGTGCTCTTTCCAAAGTCCTGCGTCAATAATCACTCTCTGGTCCAAAAAAGAAAACTAAGGAGCAGTTGTTATCATAAATGATCATGATGTTCGTAGGGTACGTGGCAAAGCCTGTTGCCGTGGCCTTGCTCTCATAACTGTCTCATCACTGTGGTGAATCCATTCTGAAAGCCTCCAGGGTTTTTGCCACTTCCACTTGAATTGTACCAACCACTGGTGATGGCTTCTTTTCCACCTCCATAACTTCCCCGAAGCTTGCCCTACAATTGCTAGCTTTTTCATTGATAGTTGCCTCATGGGTACCATCTGCATTGACAGCAAGTGTCATGTCCTTATCCTGGTAAAGAAGGCATGTTCAAATTTAATTTAAACAGAAGAAAAATTTTACCTTTCTACTCCGATCTATAAATGCCGCAGATTCCTGCTATGCCATTAACAACTCCTAGGGTATACTTGAGCTGTTTCAGTATCGGCACAGAAGCTGGAGATACTGATCCATTCATATCTTCAGCGTGGTGTTTCAATGAATTTGGCGAGTTTCCCTATTGATATCAAATAATGGTGAGACAACCATTAAAAATTGAAGAAATACATTGATGACAACAACCGTGATTTGCAAATACAAGAGACTGCCAAAAAATCAATTGTTATAATGACCATAAATAATGTAACAGCTACAAGGGGCACTGGGATAACATTGAAAATTACAAAAACGAAATTACTTAATTTACTAAATAAAGGAGACAGTCATGGCAAACAATCTACACAAGCTACTTGAACTTCCTTGGGAATCTAGTAAATTTTATTACATCAACTAACAGTAAACTAATTGCAATAAATTACTACTTAATACTTCAAACTTACATAGTATGCTTGATTGGAAACACCTTCAATGTCAAACGCATTTCAATTCAAGCTTTAAAATATCGTGCTAACTTCATGCCAAGTTGTAAAGGATGTATATTGTAATATGAAGCTTTGAGAAAATAAACTTGACCAAGAAAAATGTAATCTTACAGAAGGTGGTGTAGCCAGTGTGGTTGCAAAATCTTGATCTCTCAATTTTAGCTCCTTCTCAGCTTCCTTTCGTTTTATCTCACTCTACCATAACATGCCTACAAATTCTTTGATTTGATCTTTCATTTCCCTGATCTCCATATCTCTCTCCCATAGTTGGCATCTGCAGAAAAATAGAACTTGAATTTCAAAAACATGTACCAATATATGAGCGCATATCATAATTTGACATGGATAATATATTCCTCTTTTATCAGTGAGCAGGCCTTTTTATTCCCATTCACCAAGCAGATGACTAAATAAGCTCATTCATCAGCAACACATTAAAAGAACTGGAGGCCAGAATAATGATAATAATAGTAACAATGCTCCTTGTAGGAATTTAATCAAACAGATTACGGGCAGAAGGTGAAAACATGAACTCAAATAGCATACCAAGCATCATAAGCGAACCCATGGAGTGTATCAGTGGGTACAGCAATAACCTTCCTAGCTTTCAAAGCTTCAACTGCTTCAGCAGCAAAAGCATCCTCTGCGGGACGAACCACTCCAATCTTGCTTTCAACACTTACGTCAGAATTCTCCACACTCCAAGCCATGTTTATGAGCAATTTTCTGTTCAGCCCCCCAATCTGTTTTAACTGGTGCAAAAACCCCAACTTGTAGACACCTAAACCACAATAACAAAAATTGCAGATAATAGTATTATGAAATCATTTAGATTATATTGCCAAGTTAAAAAATACTTGATTATGCAGCTTCTATAGAACAACTCTATCTCAACTCTTCTGACTAACAGCCTAACACTATTATGGATGAGATAGAAATGGAAGAAAACAGTGAATGGCTTATTATGCTCCCAAGGAAGACGCAAAAGAAAGAAGATCAGCTAATCTCTAGGAGGAACTGAGATATAAATATTGCACACTATATCCTTATAAAATTATGCGTAAGTAAAAAAACTTAATGCAGGACAATTGATAAATTTACCAGATGAACCCTCAAAGCTTGACAGTTGACCATCACCATGAACCTTGACAGAAGGCATAATCATTTGATTGATGATATAGAGACTCTAGGAAGAGGCTGCAAATCATGCAAGATTTCTAATTCAATTTGTTGACAAATCCTTTCCATACCTAAGACCCTTATTCCCCATGTTGAACCCCGAAAACTGTATTTTTGCAACAGTTATTTCCTTGTACAACGTTGCCTTAATTGGGCTAGGCCAGAGAACCTTCACCCGACCCATTTGGTTTAAGAGAATGTAAAAGAGAACTCATACAACATACAACAAAAGCTACATCAGATACTTATTTCTCTGTACACATTGAATGATAGTCAAGGAAGGTGTGGTCAAGGATACCAGTTGGGCTTACCTACTCCCCCTGATTTTCATGACTTGGAATGCCTTGGTAATTGTTATTGTTAATATCAACAAGGAGGAACAGCACATCAAAACGTGTAGTTTATCCTTGCTGAATTCTGAGAAAACAGGGGGAAAAAATGAGAGATATGAAAGAAGATGAATGTGAGTTTCAACTTAAAGAATCACATGAAAACCAATTCAATTAGAGTTTAACATTATGAAAATGAAATACCAAAAAGTAATATCAAACATATTAATTGGGTTAGTTTGAAGTTGTGCACCCAACATCCACAATACATAACTGAAAAATGCTTTAGAAGTGAAATTTGCAATATACATAAGTTCTTAAGCCCTGTCATCTAGAGAAGAAATAGCCAAACTAAGTATGAGGATCAGGATCAGGTGAGACCTTCCCTGCTACATCTCAGATTCAAAACACCTCCTCAATAGGGTAGGGGTAAAGTCGGAAACATTTATTACTTTTGAATCTAATTAATAACCTAACTTCTATTGCTTGGTCCGTCAGAAATAATAGTTGGTACATCAAAGGAAATAGAAAACAGTACACGGCTTATTCTGCTATTTTACTATTAAGTAGATATTGATCCACTAATCCTCCTCTCATCCAAATATTCAATTGCCTCGGGCGGCAAGCCATTCATCTGCCAATAAGTATAATACTAAATTATGATCTTACCAAGACAGGTAGGTTCCAAGAAAATACAAATCACCCAGCCGCCCCCAGCTTTACCCTTTATATATTTCAAGCACTTGTTTCATCTTCAACACAAAGAACTCACAAGTCCTCAATCTCTTGCATTCTCAAATAAATTGCTCTACTATCTTCTTCATTCATGTACATCTTTCCAAAACTGTGGAACTTGGTCTGATCCATAAATTTCTTCTCTGTCACCACTCCTTATCTGCAAAATCAGAAGCCATGAATAGCGAAAATCACAACCTGCACATATTCTTCCTCCCCTTCCTCGGTCACGGCCATCTCATACCAACCATTGATATGGCCAGACTTTTCGCTGCAAGGGGTGTCAGAGCCACCATTGTCACCACCCCACTGAACCTCCCTCTTGTTTCCAAAATCATCGGAAAATCCAAAGCTCCCGCAAATTCCAAAATCAACATCCTAGCCATCAAATTCCCCTCCGTTGAAGCTGGCCTACCAGAAGGCTGTGAACGTATGGACTCTATCCCCTCCATATCTTTAATTCCCAACTTCTTCAAAGCAACGAGCATGCTTCAGGAGCCATTTGAACAAGTCTTGCAGCAACACCGCCCAGATTGCCTCATTGCCGGCGCTTATTTTCAGTGGGCGACAGATTCTGCAAATAAGTTCGGGATTCCGGGGATTTTGTTTCATGGGACCAGCTCTTTCTCTTTGTGTGCAACTGAATGTATGAGACTCTATAAGCCTCATAAGAACGTTTCATCTGAATCAGAGCCCTTTGTGATTCCTAATTTACCCGGAGAAATTAAACTGATCAGGATGGTTTTGCCGGAGTATGTCTTAAATGACGACGACGAATCTGAGTTCGCGAGACAGGTGAAGAAAATAATGGAATCAGCAGGGAGAAGCTCCGGGGTGATAGTGAATAGCTTCTACGGACTGGAGCCGATCTACGCAGACCTTTACCAGAAGTTAATTGGAAGAAAGACATGGCATATAGGCCCCGTTTCGCTATTGAATCAGGATGTTGAAGAAAAAGCAAACAGAGGAAAACAAGCTTCCATTAATGAACAAGACTGCTTGAAGTGGCTTGACTCCAGGAAACCCGACTCTGTTCTTTACGTCTGCTTTGGAAGCATAGCAAACTTCACGGATTCTCAGCTCAAAGAAATAGCGATGGGTCTAGAAGGTTCGGGACAAAATTTCATCTGGGTTGTGAGGAGAACCAAAAGGGCCGACCAACAAGAACAAGAAGAAGATGATAGGCAAGAATGGCTGCCAGAAGGATTTGAGAAGAGAATGGAAGGGAAGGGGTTGATCATAAGAGGATGGGCCCCACAAGTGTTGATTTTGGCTCATGAAGCCACAGGTGGGTTTGTGACACATTGTGGTTGGAATTCAACGCTGGAAGGAGTGAGTGCCGGAGTACCAATGGTGACTTGGCCTGTAGCTGCAGAACAGTTTTACAATGAGAAGTTAGTGACGCAAGTGCTGAGAATTGGGGTTCCAGTGGGTGTTAAGAAATGGGTGAGAGTGGTGGGGGATACTGTGCAAAAGGAAGCCATTGAGAAGGCAGTGAGAAGAGTAATGGTGGGAGAAGAAGCATTAGAAATGAGAAACAGAGCAAAGAAACTTGGGAGCATGGCGAGGGAGGCTATGGAAGAAGGAGGATCATCGTCCTTGGACTTGGATGCGTTAATTCAAGAACTCAGCTCTCGGAGTGGTCATTGATTGATGGTTTGTTGAAAGATCAGATTATTGTGCTTGGCATTTCGGTTAAACCACTGACAGCTTGTTGTTTGTTTTTTGCCAGCCTATATATTTAATGTTGCGCGTGCTTTGGTTATTAATTCCAAGATCTCTGTGGTTTATTAATACCTTGTGGCAAGAATACCATGTGTCTGAGTGTCTGAGTGTCTGCTTGTAATTTTTTCTCAGCAAAAAAAAAAAAAAAAAAATCACTACATATGCATGGCCAGTGGATTTCAACCTTGAACCTAGCACAATCAAAACTAATTTTTATTAGTGTAGGGAGGAAAATAGGAGTAGAGAACACTAGAGGGAAAAACATGTAGCATTTTACTTCTTGCTGTAATCTATACCTTATATGTTATTATTTTGAGTTAAATGACTATTTTGTCCGGGAAGTTGATAAGATGAAACATTTTTGTTTTGAAAGTTTTTCAGATACAATGTTGTTTTAAAATTTTTTAAATCATAACAACTTTGCCTTGGTTGTTATCTCAATCAAGTTTAATATTAGTTAACTAAATATGTTGAGTTGACAATTCCAAATCATCATGTCATTTTTGTTAAGGTGCAAATTTGTCATGGAAGTTTTTACTTATGAGCAATGCTGCTTCAAAAGTTTTCAAATTGTAACAATGTGGTTAAATTTGACTGTTAGTTGATTGAATATATTGAGCTAATAGTGAGAACAAAATTGAAGAAGAAGAAGAAGAAAAAGTTACATATCGAGGAGGAGTTAGAATTGCTAGAGAGTAATGAAGAAAAAGATCCAATCATTAGATATACATCACACTAAGAAATATTGTTGAGAACAATGCCAAGCTTTATATCACCTTATTTAGCATTGCTTAGATAAATAAGTGCATCTTTAATTTTCTCTTCATTACATGTGATGTTTTTACCTATTCAATTGTCTCTAATCTTTCAACATGATGCATTATTTTAAAAAACTACTTACTTTTATGTCTTACTTTAAAAATAATGAAGTGGATGATACATAGATTTGCCAAATAAACATATTTGGTCAACTAATCTGTCAACTTAACATAGATTACGGTCAAAGTGATATTATTATAGTTTAAAAATTTTCAAGACAACATTACATTACTTTAGAATGAAAATTTATTGAACAAATTTACAGCTAAACCTAAGTGTAGCTGAGTTGGGTCAACGAAGACAAGGACAACATTTGTTCGCGTCATATATGAACATCATGTCAAGCTAATTGAATTAAATTAGTCCATCCAACTGAAAACGATCTGAAAGCCAATCTGATGCTGAGTTTTGTTATTGCAGTCACTGTTCAAATGGGTTGAATAGTTCTTCCCAACGTTACAATAGATTGGTAACCTTGTGATAGTGGATTGTGGTGGCAAATGACATTGACTTTGCTCTTCCGATTGAGGCTGAATGAAGAACCACAACGGCTCAACTAGCTTCATAGATTAACTGGTTTGACTTTAAAAGCAGGATTGAACTTATTATCTCCCATCCCACTTTTACATAGGAGTAGTCATGTCACTTGACTATAAGGTCAATGAAAACCAATTCTCTTCATCGTTTGTCAATATATTATATCATACTATATGAGTAAAATAGACTAGTAAATTATACTCTTACCAAGAGTGGAAGGTTCCAAGAAAACTCAAAATGAGCAACTAGTCCATAATATTTAAATATTCATCGTCTTATTACCTTTTATTTAATATGTAGACATTCAAAATGTGTTTCCACGTAAAAAAATTAAAAGCATTAATATACAGTAAAAATTATGGTTTGATACAAAAGAAATTCAGGCACATGTTTGTGGGTTCAACCAAGATGTAATGTGCACATCGATCAGATAAAGTTCAATGAGTCTAGAAGCTTTTTGGGCAAGATTTTTATCAAGGTTGTGAGGAGAAAGGACCAACAATATAGTCCGTGATGTTCCTATTCATGCCTTAGTACGTAGGGTGCCCATATCCTAAGTCTAATAATGATGTTCCTAATTTTATAACAAATCTTGTTCATATTGATGGACTTATGATTAATTAATTTCCACACACTTCCTTAATTTTGTCTAGGGTGTTCTCACCCACCTTTTCACACAATCATGACGTACGAGTCTTAATGGTGGCATGTCTATTTGAGCATTGTTGGGTTGAATTAGTGATAGCTTTTCCGGTATTGTTTTTTAGATTCACATGGACTTAAATCTAAGACCTTATATTTAAGTGTGGTAAAAGTTTCTTCCATTAAGATCAACTCCCACCAAAATATTTTATTACCTTTTCTTTAATATGTAAATATTTAAAATTTAAAGCTTACATATAATCAAAAGAAAACCTAATGTTTATATAAACGAAAATACTGCGTGCGTATTGAATTCTTAAATTAAAAAATATATATCAAACATGCCAAGCTAAAAAATAAATAGCCTAACACGTTTAAACAAGTAGGTTTCTAAATAAGCCTATAGTTTGGCCTCTTAGCTAAATAGGCTAGGCTTTACCGAAGCAAGAAACTAGGCTGTAGGCCCTTAGAAGAGGCTGAACTTATTTGCAACCTTATTTCTAAAGATCAAACCCAGATTAAAGACTCATGTATTGGATGTATAATAAAAAGTGGGAATAAACACACTAATACCGAGGAGTTATAACTCATAACTCAGCATAAGTGGAAAAACAAAACTAATGTTTGAATCAATGTTGTTAAACCTGAAATAAACTAGTAAGGTCAACTAAGAACCAAGTGGCCCAACCATGTCTCACTCAGGGTGATTGAGACTCAACCCATGCAACCTAGCTAGCTACTTGGTAGATCGAGCTAGCCAGAGCTAGAGCCTATATATAGACTTTTTTTTTATGTATAGGCTTAAGCCTTTAAAAGGCTCAAAACCTTTTTTCAATGCCTATTTAAAATACAGGCCTTTAGATAAGCTTTAAAGTATATGCATCCAAATTCATTATATGCTTTCATGTTTATTTACAACTTTATGTTATGTTTTAAAAAGCTAACATTCATTCCCATCGTAATATAAGGACTTAGTAAAGAAAAGAAAAGAATGCCTAGTGACAATAGTTATTCGAACAAATAAGAATAAGAAAAACCAAGTATCTATTGACTAATAAGATATATTTTCTAGAATCAACCAAGCATAACAAGTGATATGTAAAACTGGATTTTACTTTTTTTTTTTTGCTTTTCCCACATAAACTGAAATAAACCCCTTCAGCTAAGATTATAATATTTCATTTGACACTAAAATAAACTTACAATAATTATTGTACTTTAGTGGACAATGTAAATCAAGGGTGAGGGAGTGAGCTAGCGTTACCATATCGAGTGATCAAATATAAGAGAGTTATGGGTGAATGATTGATGTATGCAAGGGTTGAGTATGTGTGAATGAGGATAGGATGTGAAGGCTAAGTTGGTAAACTTATAAATAATATAATGGTATAAATTAAAAAAAATTACATAGGCCAAACTTGTAGACTTGTAGGTAGGTTTTATGCATATAGGCTTCGCTTGTTTATTTAAATAGGCATAAACTTAAGTCTAACGTATTTATTAAATATGTTAGGTTATACTATAGGCCCCTATTAGGTTTGACCTATTTTCACCCGCAATTGATATATAATATTTGGATGATAAGATGAAATTTTTTTATTTTTTTTATTTCCTACCGATTTTGGGCCTTGTATTGGTCTCGAGCTAGCCTACTAATTATCTTCCGATTGTTTTAACCACTTTAAAAGCTTATTTGAGTTTGATAACCTTAGCTTGAATATCATCAATGTTGTTGTCTTGCTTCTGAGTTTTGTTATGCTCATCACTTCTTGTTTTTGCTAGCATCAAGGTGATCTTCTTAGCCACCCTTACACATATTTGTTTTTACCTTTTGCTCCAATCATGAACTCTACAATCCATTATCAAGAAAAATTTGGGGGGAGGGGGATCTCCCATTAAGAATTTTACTAGCGATAATAAACTGATACATTTTGATATTATAAAGATTTTGTAGAAGTATTAGTACTTTGATTTAGATATTTTCCCCAATACAATTTTAATAGATGATTTTCCCCAATTTTCTCCATCACCACCAAAATAATTACTTTAGGACCAAAAATTAAGAAAAAAATTATCTGGGCTTCTAACCTATTTTAACATAATCGAGAAAAACTTTAAAACTCATTAACTGTGTTTTGAAATTTAAAAAATTTCAACTTCATTTATGTTCAATATACATACTTTCCCTTTGTTTAATAAAATACACTAGCATTTAGTAGGGGTTAAATGAGTAAATAAAAAAGAAGTCAATAAGATGTCTTATAAAAAGGATTGAAAAATTCATTTGGGGAATTACATTGAAATTCTAAGGAAGATAAATTATTTTTACCAAGTCTCATGAAATCGTCAAATTAATATTTTCTAAGGGACTTGTGGTAATTTAATGGAATGATGAAAAAATAAGTTTATCTTAACAAGTTAATCTATCATTAATAAAAAGTTATGGTCCTTCAATTCATAAGTTAACATGCAATTTATGAAAAGTCAAGGGAAAAAAAGTGACAATGTCACTAATAAGAGGTTACCACGCCTTAATTTATAAGTCAATGTATTGCTAATGACAAACTTTATTGCCAACGATGACAATTAGAGCTCTCTAATTGACAACGTGTCATTTTCACAATTCTATTCATTGCAGTCAGAAAGATCCCAAGGGTACAACTACAGGAATGCCCCTAAGAATGAAGGGTGAAGATGACATCGGATGGTGGAGGTTTGCTTTCTTTGGAATGAGATTCAGGAAACATGGGAAGGAGATTCTCTCATTAACTTTTCTTTTTTTTCCTTTCCTCTCATTAGCCCATCTGGGCTGTTAATTGGGAAGGGGAGAGCAAGTATTATATTGATTGAACGGATATGATTTAAAAATTATGAGAGATGATAAAAAAAAAAGATGATGAGAGAAACCCAACCCGAAAACGTGTCTGTTAGTGCAAAGCTGCATCACTGACTGCCATTTGTTACAATTTGCTCTAGTCCCCACCGGCATAACTAACAGGCTGGTTAAGTTCATGTTACCAAAATTAATAGAGGAGTTAGCATATTCATATATAAATATAGGTAAGTTTCACCTTATTCAACGTGTAATATCCCAAATTTTGGGATTTGAAATTTGGATATTTTAGGGAAATTAATGAGGTGATTTTGGTTTAAAAGAATTATGAGATAAATTATTGTAAATTTAGACTTATTTTTCCTTAATTTATTTTTGGGAAAAGAATAATTAAAATAAGGAATAATTAGGCCTAAAATTTTGGAAGATAAAGTTGCAAAATTTTCCTAGAATAATTATTAAATTAATTATTGAAAAAATCAAATAAAGAAATAAAAACACACACATATACAAGGCCCATTTCATTCTTAAAAACCAATTACCCATTTAAACATTTTGGCCCAAATACTTATATATAAGCTATTCCATTTCATTAAATTACTTTGGCCCACAGATGCCACATCTTTCCCTCCAATTAATTAATGATTTATGTGCCAATGATAAGGGTTCTAGGACTAGACCCTTGGGTCGTGGGTTCGATCCCCTCTACCATCGCTAGGATTCCTTTGGTAGACGATTTCGTAAGTCCCTAGTAAGTGCTCATAGAGCTCGGGGTCGTGCCCTAACTTTGGTGGGGATTGACGTCGAACCCCTCCAAAACTTTCTTATATAAAAATAATAATAATAATGATGATGATGATTTATGTCACTCTCCATTTGGGTCTACAACGTGTTAGCAGAAGCAGCCCAAATCTATTATCCAGCCCAACACATGATAATATTCAACCCATTACATCCTTCCTCTTCCAACCAGCGTAAACGTGTGAAAATATATCAGATGAAGCAGCACACTTTCAGCCACAATCACGCAAGGAAGTCAGCCACACAAGATCAGTCCATGCCTTCACCAATCCTCGAGCACCACGCTAACCTTCAGCAGGACATAGCCCTTCAGTCTGGACCTCTCTATTATATATTGCTTTTTTTGTTCTCCATTCACCTTCCTTCACTTCACCGAAACCAGAAACAGAAAGAAGAGAGAAACAGTGGTTGAGAGCAAGAAAGAGAGAGTGAACCGAGAGAGAGAGTTGCAGAGGATAAAGAGAGTTGTAGAGAGGGGGGTCAAACCAAAATCATTTTTCACCTCTGTTCTTGTTGGATATATGCTCTTAGTCACTTAAGCCCTATTGGGTTTTAGTGAGACCAAAGCCCATGAGGCTTAGGGTTAGATTAAGTCTTGCACTTAACTCTATATATTCTAACTTTCTCATGCTGTGCCTTAGAAGGATAGCTCATCAGAAATAGACCTAAGAGGCAGACGTTCATCATCTGAACGGTTGCCCACACACCCACCCTATCCTACTCGAGAGATAGTCTGGAAGATTGGTCATAGAGCGGACGAGGATTGTTCGTGCAGAGGCTTTCAGACCGGTTTCATCTTTCCAGGTAATCAAAACGATGAAGGTTCTTATTTTCCTACATCAAATCAGTTAAATACGCTTCCGTGTTTTCTGATAAGATTCCTACAATTGGCATCAGAGCCAGGTTGATGAGGAAAAGAACCCAGTTTTGATGTTCTTTTATTTGTCATGTGATTCTTTTAGAAAATTTTTTTTCTTGAAAATATGGCATCCTTTTCTATAATTGTTATTTATTTCATGAAGATTATTCGTTTATAATTCAGATTTGGTTCCAGTTTTAATTTTAAAGGCTTTAATCCATGGTTAGGTTTTCCCTGTATTTCTTGACTTGTAACAAGGAGGCTAATCCCATATGATTAGGTTTCCTCCTTACTATTTTACTTTATTTTCGGAATTTCCATGTAAATTTTTTGAATTTGTGAAAAGTTGTAAATCAAGAAATTGCAAGAAGATGAGCTTTCAACGCTTCCGGGCTACTTTTCGTGGACCTCTGGACCTCGGAATTGGACAAACCATATATCGTTGGAAAGAGAACGGAAAGACGAGCGAGAATATAAAAACCCCGACCCCAGATGCTCATCCACGCGCCTCCACACGCCGCCACAAGGGATGCACATGGAATTCACGCGCCGTCAAAGAACCAGAGCGTGACGGCGCGTGGGACCTCATTTTGAGGTGATTCCGGCGGCCGTAATCTCGTCTCTCCGTGGCGGTCCTTCCCCTGAAGTTTGGTGATGATCTAACTTCGGTTGACGGCGTGGCTTCAATGAAAGCTAGGGTTTCTCTTTTATGTCTTAGGTTTTTTTAGCTAAGGATTGGGTTTTGGGCTTTTGCGCTCATGGATACCCTAAAAAGGTTTGGACAAATACCATGGACTGGACAAAAGAGAAATTCCAAAGTTGTAAAATTTTTTATCTTTTAATTTTATAGGAAAGCCATGGATTAAAGTTATTTATTTAATTATTTATTAAATAGTATGAATTATATGTGCGATTAACATGATTAGAAATAACATGTCATATAGAATAGGAAGATGTCATATTGTTGCATAATCACATGTCATAAATGCATAGTAGCTATATGTCTTAAATCGACTACTATGATAGTTATTATGTGAGATTATTTAGGCTTTCCACTAATTAATTATCAATTATTATATTTTTTTTATTTTAAAATCTAGAATAATAATTGGATTAATTAATTATGGAATTAAAATCTAGATAACCATTAAATTAATTATCAATTATTATGATTTTAAATTAAAATCTAGAATAATAATTGGATTAATTAATTGTGGAATTAAAATCTAGATAAATAATCTAGCAAATTTCCTAAGAGAATTGTAATTTTGAGTAATTTGTGGGTTATTTAAAATGGTCATGTAAAGCAAATTTTGCCAAACATGACTAGATTTTAGATTCCTAATGATTTCTCTAAATTGAACGAATTCTTGGAAATTGAAAATTCTAAATTTAAAATATTGAATGGGTGAAGGTTTTAAATTAAGCATTTAATTTTAAAACCTACGGGCTCCAATTGTGGGTTTATTAGTGAAATGGTTATCGCTGAAGCCCCATCGGATAAGGATAATCGGATTTCACTAGATTAAACCCTAATATTTTCAAAATTCTATTGAAGTTTTATACGGCCCATCGTCGGCAACACTTGGACACTAAAGATAATTTTGAAAGTAAACAATGGTTAAATACATTCAACTTTGGTAAAATTGTTAACCCTCCCATCGAGGCTCTGGCAATTGAACTGAAGGCCCAAATTAACAATATTGGTTTTACAAGTATCTTGCCCATCGTAAGCCTTGTAAAGATAACTAATGGATTGTTAAACAATAAACGAATAGTAGTTATTAGAATCTACTAGCGCTTATCTGTTTGTTGTTAATTATAGTTTGTAAATAGTGTGTTTTTCTTTATTTTTTCAGAAAAATGTCTTCATTCAATCCTTTAGCTACTATTTTGAGTCAAAAACCTATGGATGGTACAAACTACAAATAATGGAAAACTAATTTGGATATTGTTCTTCAATATGAAAAGCTCAACTTTGTTCTGACTACCCCTAAGCCAACGCAGCCTGCTGCAGATGCGTCTGATGTAATTCGGACTCAATTTCAGCAGGAGAAGAAAGATGAGAGAAGGCGAATGTGGCAGTTCGCTACTATATTTTGGCCAGTCTCGCTAGTCACCTTCAGGAGCAAGTGAGCATTATTGAGAGTGGGGCAACAATGCTCCAGACTCTTGATGGCATGTTTGCTACGCCTAGCAGCTCTGCAAGGCAAAATGCGCTGAATGAAGTCACCAAGACAGTGATGTCTGGAGGAAGTGTGCGGGATCATTGTCTGACAATAATAGCGAACTTCAAGAAAGCTGATGACCATGGTATCAAGTTTGAACAAGAAGTGAAAGTTGACCTTCTCTTACAATCACTGCCTGAATACTTCAATCAATTCAAGATGAATTATAATATGAATAAGATGAATCTTGATCTCACTCAATTGATGCATGAGCTTGAGAGTGCTGAAAATCTCTAGTCAAGCAAGGAAGTGCACTTTTTGTTGGTGAGGGTTCTGTGAAACCTAAGGGGAAACCCAAAGGAAAGAACAAGAACAAGAAAAAGAAAAAGAAGAAATCAGGTACTCCAGTTGCCAAAACAGTTGCAATGAAGCAGCCAAAAGGCAAGTGCTTCAAGTGCGGACAAAAGGGGCATTGGAAGAAAGATTGCCCACGTATGAAACAACCAGTGGTTCAAACATAGCTTGCCTGTAAGTGAAGGACAAAGAGATTTGAAGCTTGGAAATGGGGAGCTTGTGTCTGCACAAGCAGTGGGACAAGTTGTTTTATCTTTTGATAATTGCAGAATTTTGGTTTTAGAAGACTGTTTATTTATTCCAGAATTTCAGAGGAATTTAATTTCTGTTAGTTGTTTGGATAAACATGGTTTGACAGTTCAGTTTAATTCCTCAATTTTTATAAGAAGTTCATCTTCTTTTATTTGTTCTGGTATAAAGTTTAATGGTCTTTATTTCCTTAATCCTATTCCCTGGGAAGTTAATCATGTTGAATTAAAAGATGTTGAGCATGTCAATTCATCAAAGAAAAGAAAAGTTTCAAATGAAACTTATCTTTGGCATTTGAGATTGGGTCATATTAACTCTAACAGGATACAAGGTTTGGTCGAAAGTGGGATTTTAAAATCCCTGGACTTTGAACCGATACCAGTATGTGAATCTTGTTTAGAGGGTAAAATGACAAAGAGATCTTTCAAGGCCAAGGGAAAACGTGCCACACTTCAGTTGGAATTGGTGCATACTGATGTATGTGGACCAATAAATGTCCAGGCCAGAGGCGGGTATCAGTATTTCATCACATTTACTGATGATTACTCTAGATTTGGACATGTGTACTTGATGCGTCACAAGTCTGAGGCTTTTGGAAAATTCCAAGAGTTCAAGGCTGAGGCAAAAAAGCATCTTGGTGTTCAAATTAAGACTCTTCGATCTGATCGAGGGGGTGATTACCTATCTGGAGAGTTCAGGTCTTACCTGATTAAAGAGGGGATAGTTTCACAATTATCTTCTCCAGGGACACCACAGCAGAATGGAGTTGCAGAACGGAGAAATAGAACCCTTTTAGAAATGACAAGATCTATGCTCAGTTATTCATCTCTTTCTGATTCATTCTGGGGATATGCCTTAGAAACTGCTATATATCTATTGAACTTAGCACCGTCCAAGTCAGTTTCAAAGACACCAATAGAATTGTGGAAAGGGTGTAAGCCCTCCATGAATCATATTCGGATTTGGGGTGCTCCGGCACATGTATTGCAACAGAAACCAGATAAAATGGACTCGCGTACTGAAGTATGCATGTTTTTAGGCTATCCTAAAGGAACCAGAGGTTGGTTGTTTTATAGTCCAAAAGAAAAGAAGGTCATAGTGAGCACTCACGCGATTTTCTTAGAGGAGGACTATATGACAAATTATAAGCCAAGGAGTAAGGTTATTCTTGATGAGTTAGTCTCAGATCAAGTTTCAATGCAACCTCAGGTGGTTCCAGCTTTTATTTCCGTGGTTGTTCAAAGAGGGGAAAATATACCTGATGAACATACACAGGAATCACATACAGAACCAGAAGTTCAACATGATAATGAAGTTCAGCATAATGATGATGTTCAGCATGATGATGAACTTATGGAAGAACAAAATCATGAATTGGTTAATCCACTTAATGAGGGTCCTCATCCAGAAATTGTTAACCCACAAAATATGGACCCCCCGTAGATGCACAACATCAAGTGCGACAAAGTCATAGTGGGAGAGTGATTCGTACACCTGCAAGATATCTCTTGTTGGGTGAGTCAAATCAGGATGTCATCTTTGATGAAGATGATGATCCCACAAGTTATGATGAAGCACTAGGAGATGTTGATGCTCAGGAATGGCTTGAGGCTATGAATCGTGAAATGGATTCTATATATTCCAACTCAGTTTGGTCTCTTGTAGATGTACCTGAAGGGGTAAGACCCATTGGATGTAAGTGGATTTACAAGAGAAAGAGAGGATCGGACGGGAAGGTTGAAACCTTCAAAGCTAGATTGGTGGCGAAAGGGTATTCCCAAAGGGAAGGTGTAGATTATGAAGAAACCTTTTCGCCAGTTGCCATGCTCAAGTCCATCCGGATCCTCTTAGCTATTGCAGCAAATCTTGATTATGAGATTTTGGCAAATGGATGTCAAAACTGCTTTTCTAAATGGAAATTTGGAAGAGGAAATCTATATGCAGCAACCAAAAGGGTTTATAGCCAAAGGGCAAGAAAAAATGATATGCAAGTTGCAAAGGTCCATTTATGGACTTAAGCAAGCATCTAGATCATGGAACATCAGATTTGATCAAGTCATTCAGTCTTATGGTTTTGAGAAAAGTCCTGATGAGCC
Organism: Acacia confusa; assembly: GCA_037074495.1. Lineage (NCBI taxonomy): Eukaryota > Viridiplantae > Streptophyta > Magnoliopsida > Fabales > Fabaceae > Acacia > Acacia confusa. The sequence goes on along the minus strand of CM073502.1, from coordinate 34,210,535 downwards.
GTGTGTGTATAAAAGGATCCAAGGTAATGCAGTATCTTTTCTGGTACTTTATGTAGATGATATACTCCTTATCGGAAATGATACAGAGGTATTGTTAGGCATAAAAACTTGGTTGAGCAAGCATTTTGATATGAAGGACCTGGGGGAAGCCAATTATGTTCTTGGTATTAAACTCTTACGAGACCGGAAGAATAGGGTTTTGGCATTATCCCAGGCTAAATACATTGACAAAATACTTGCCAGGTTTAGCATGGAGAATTCCAAGAGGGGAATTATACCCTTCAGGCATGAGATTCATCTCTCTAAGAAGCAATCTCCTAAAATTCCTGAGCAGAAAGAACGCATGAGTAGGGTACCTTATGCTTCAGCAGTAGGTAGTCTCATGTATGCTATGCTATGTACCAGACCAGACATCTGCTATGCAGTGGGAGTAGTGAGCCGGTACCAATCCGATCCTGGAGAGCAACACTGGGTAGCAGTTAAACATATACTCAAGTATCTACGGAGAACGAGAGATTATATGTTGGTCTATTCTAGTAGGAGTCTTGAAACCATTGGTTACACAGACTCAGATTTCCAAGGAAATATTGACTCAAGAAAATCCACCTCGGGATATGTGTACACCCTAAATGGTGGTGCCATTTGTTGGAGAAGTGTAAAACAATCATGTGTGGCTGACTCTGCCACAGAGGCTGAATATGTAGCTGCTTCTGAGGCTGCAAAGGAAGCTGCATGATTAAAGAAGTTCCTAACGGACCTTCAGGTGATACCAAGTGTTGACTGTCCTATCACACTTTACTATGACAACAGTGGTGCAGTAGCACAGTCCAAGGAACCAAGGTGTCACAAGAGACAAAAACACATAGAGAGGAAGTACCACTTGATCCGAGATATAGTTAAAAGAGGAGATACTGTGGTAGCAAAGATAGCATCAGACGAGAACCTTGCTGACCCTTTTACTAAGAGTTTGCCAGAACGTGTGTTCGAGAGGCATGTTACATCTATGGGTCTTAGGAGGATTCCAGATTTGCTATAGCTTTAGGTAGTTGTTATTTCACTTTGTTATTTTGTGTTTCTTTTCAACAAGACATTATGACATTGCAATTTTTCTGAATGTTAATAAATGAGGTGTTTTATCATTTATTTCGCACATTATTTACAAACACTAAGGTCCGGATCAATTGTGGAGTATGTGATCATATGGATACGTTCATAGAGGACATGGTCATAGATTCTCACAATTGATGAATAAGTTCACAGCTATTAAATTAAATTAGGCACTTTATTTAGGCTGCAATATTTTATGAAATGGTTTTGTTCGAATCATTATAAAATATTGGTGTGAGTTAATTCTTGCATTGAATGGATCAAGGAGAGATTTGATTAAGGTTGTTCTTTCTGTCATAAGGAATCAAATCTCCAGATAACTATAGTCATGTAGTTGCTCTAAATCCTGAGTTTATTTTAAATGGGTAATTAAATAGTTTTCATTCTTTAATTTACCAACGGGTGAGGTTTGATCTATATGACGGCCAATAACTTGGTATTTTGGGATTGAGACTATTTGGTTATCGGTGTTTATGAGATAAACAACATGGAATTTATAGGAAATGTCCCATTGATATGTTTCGGTACTTGGATATTGAAGACACTGGCCAGTGCATGTAATCCATTAGAGAAACTATCAAAGTCAAGGGAATAAATAATTGATTGGGTTACAGAAGACTAGTCAATCAATTATAGACATTCTATAAAGGGGCGATGCATATACATGTTATAAGTGTCATTAATCTTGGAGATCACGTTCGGGCTTTTAGTGGAGTAGCACCGAACTAGATAATCTTCTATAGATTATCATGAGCCTTGATGAATGACAAATGATAGATCCCTAGGCTAGCTCGATACAAGGGATGGGGTATATAATCAGATGATGATGGCTTATGGACTACATGATCTTGGGTTTACGAACTCAAGTTTGTAACTTAAAAGAGCAAGTGGGAGATTGTTGGATATATGCTCTTAGTCACTTAAGCCCTATTGGGCTTTAGTGAGACCAAAGCCCATGAGACTTAGGGTTAGATTAAGTCTTGCACTTAACTCTATATGTTCTAACTTTCTCCTGCTGTGCCTTAGAAGGATAGCTCATCAAAAATAGACCTAAGAGGCAGACGTTCATCATCTGAACGGTTGCCCACACACCCACCCCATCCTACTCGAGAGATAGTCTGGAAGATCGGTCATAGAGCGGACAAGGATTGTTCGTGAACTGTTCGTGCAGAGGCTTTCAGACCGGTTTCATCTTTCCAGGTAATCAAAACGATGAAGGTTCTTATTTTCCTACATCAAATCAGTGAAATACGCTTCCGTGTTTTGTGATGAGATTCCTACAGTTCTATCATCGTGAAAACAGAGCAAGAGACCGAGAAGGAGTTGAGAACATCTGACATAGAAGGAAAGTGCCGATCAAGGTGAGTATTCGAAGCTCTGCCCTTAGGGGGTGTTTGTTTTGGGGTAATCCAAGGATTAGCCAGTAATCATCATCATCAGGTAATCTATGAATACCTCGTTGGTAGAGTACATTGACAAAAATTATCGAGTAATTTGAGATTACTCAGTAATCTCTCTGTGTAAATTACCGAGTAATCTCTTTCTGTGTAAATTTGGCAAATAGGATTACCCCAAAAAGATGATATTCTTGGATTACCAGGGAAATGAACAGAGCACGAGTTTCAATGCAGTAATCATGACTCAAATTACTCAGTAATATTTTGACTTACCAAACAACTTTTTTATAATTACTAGTAATCTTATTTTACACAATAATTACTAGTAATCATGATTCCTCAGTAATCATAGATTACCCAGTTGAAACAAACACCTTAGTTCCAGCGGGTTCTGTTTTATATTGACCAAAACAGGGCCTTATCTTAGTGTGTATGTTGTAAAAGTAGGAAGAAGCAAGATAAAGACTTAAGTTGTTGCTGATACATGGGTATATATATATATAGGTAGCACTGTGTGTGTCGCTGAAGCCAGGAAGGAAAATATATTTGAGTTGCTAGCTGTGTGAGTTTAGCCTTGATACATATAATAAAGCTATCAACGTTGAAAAGAGAAGAAAAGCTACAGGAGAATTTGTACTGTCATCGTTTTCTTTTTGTGTAACTATCATCGGGCTTCCTTGTATTTTTGACTGCATGTGTGTATGATGTATACATATACTACCGTTCAAATTAAAGTATTATTAGAGAAGGAAGAGAAACAAGAACACACACACATAAAGACACATCCGTGGGACAAGAAAGAAAAGGCTTAAGAAGTGTGAATAAGTTAATATATATATTTCTATGGTGTTTTATACACACACACAATAGGTTGATGGAAAACCAAAGTTTTGTTATCATAAATATTCATGTATTAGAGTTAAATTGTTAAGTGATAATATTTATTAATTTAATTATAGAGTTAAATTAGATTTAGAGTAATAGAAATAAATAATAAATGAGGTAAATAAATAATAATGAATAAATTTATTATTTATCAAAGGAAATAAATAATATGTTAAAGATGAATTATTTACTTAATTTAAATGTTGATTACTTCTTGTACAGAATATTTTGGGTGTTTGCATTTATTTAACTCTGGGTTTTAAATCTCATGTATGATTAATACTATATTTTGGGAAAGCCATGATAAATTCTATAATTCATAATAAATAATAATTATTAAACTTCTAATTAAAAAATTGTCCATGTGATGTTTGTTGTTGGGGAATTCAAATTAATGAAACAAAGGAATAATAATAATACTAATAAATAATTTTGTTATTAGTATTATTAGGAAAATGAAAAATAAATAATAAAGGAATTATTATTAAAATTTGTATATTTTTAATTTTATGGAATTATAAGTTATAATTTTGAATATGTGGAGTTTTAAAGAGTTATTAATTGTTGGTAAATTGGTTGTAGTAGATTCATTTGTGGAGTGTGTTGAACTCTTGGATTAGGAGTAATGTGGTAATAATTAGCTTGGGCGAAGAGGAAACCACTTTCCACTTATTATATTATTGATATGTTGTTTGTGAGTATTTTTTTGAACTGAATATGAATATTTTAAATAGAAATTGTCTTGTGGAATTTTATGAGTTGAAATACATGTATTTATACGAATTGGGAACTGAGATATTATGACATGGCTATTGTGAATATTTGGAAAGTCTCCTAGTTATTATGATAATTTTGGGATGGGAAGAATTGAGAGAAAATAGAAAAGTTATTTCCACCACGTGGTGAGGTCTCCATTGGTGCACAATGGTTGGCTTACTATTGTTCCATCGGTTTAATAAGGGACTTGTCCACCAGAGTGATGGGTTTACGACACCTCACCAGATTAAAGTGGGGAAAAGACCCATGGTCTGGGGCAGGTACTCTGAGGATTTTGGCCGGTCCTCATCATTTGACCAGTGAGCTTTTGAGTAACCAGTAACATAGCTGTGACTTAGCTCATGGGTCTAGTTGAAAGAAAAAAGGCAGTTTGGTTGGATTGATGAGAGGTATTTTGGGAATTGAGTTCAATAAGAATTGACACCCAATTATGATACATAGTAATAATATGAGATTTTATGGAGAGGATGTTGATGAATTGTTTTATTTTGGATTGCATAGTTTTAATCCACTTGGCACCTCACTAACACATATTGGTATTCGTAATAATTGGACTGATAGTTGCAATATTTTTCCAGGTGACCATTTTTGTCCAGGTCCTTCTGGGAAGTCAACAAAAGCCTAGTCTACTTTGATACAAGTAGTGCTTCTATCTTTTTGTGTATAATTGGATGACTGTATATTGTCACACTCTAGGGCTCATTATGCATATTTTGAATATTTTTATTTACCGCTTAAATCCTATATCATGTTTACTCTAATTAATATATGTTTATTTTGTTGATTAAACAGAGGACATTTCACAACATGTCACTTTAACAATTCTAACAAACCCCTCACAGGTCCCTTAAAATTTCATATCAGTTTGAAAATTTGATAAGATCAGATAGTACTCCTTTCTTCTGATTCTTATCATAAGGTAACAACTGTCAACAATTTTTTATCTTTATTATAAGGCACCAACTACCTCTAACTAATTGATATATTGGGTTTTCCCATTTTATCCTCATTTATAGGACTAATATTTTTCATTGACTATTACATTTCCAATCCATTTCTCTCCCCCTAATAAAATAGGGGTAAAATTAAAAATATTTATCAATTGAACACTAATTTAATGACTTAATTGTCCTTCTTCAGTCTAAAAGAAATTATAATTGGTGCCTTATAATAAAAACTAGAAATAACAATAAGTTGTCTCTCTTTATAACCTCAGTGTAATTCCCCAAATTATTTCTCTTCCCAACCTTATAAATAGGTTTAGTACATATAAAAATAAACCTGTTTTAATTAAAAGGGAAGGTGCTAAGTTACAAAACACATGTCTGTGTTTGAATTAGCTCTTTAAAAATAGCTTTTACTATTAATGACCATAAATATGTAGGACGAGTTTTTTTAAAAAAAAAAAATTTATTGGGGGCATCCTGTACCATTATAGCATTAGGTTTCATTAAACTGTGGTTTCATGCCATTTAATTCAAAATCTGCTGAATGATAGGGCACCATGGAACGCAAAAAACTTTGTCGTCTTCCAGCGCCAACATTATTCTTCCCCTCTCATCCAAATAATCAATTGACTTGGGCACCAAGCCATTCATCTCCTAATAAAAACCAATTCTATTCATCCTCATTTGTCAACTTATATTATGTCATACGTATATAATGATAATACTAAATTATGATCTTACCAAGACAGGCATGTTCCAAGAAAATACAAAACACCCAGCGGCCCCCAGTTTTTTACCCTTTATATATTTCAAGCACTTGTTTCATCTTCAACACAAAGAACTCACAAGTCCTCAATCTCTTGCACTCTCAAATAGTCTACTATCTTCTTCATTCATATACATCTTTCCAAAACTGTGGAACTTGCTCTGATCCATAAGTTTCTTCTCCGTCACCACTCCTTATCTGCAAAATCAGAAGCCATGAATAGCGAAAATCACAACCTGCACATATTCTTCCTCCCCTTCCCCGGTCACGGCCATCTCATACCAACCATTGATATGGCCAGACTTTTCGCTGCAAGAGGTGTCAGAGCCACCATTGTCACTGTGATGAATGAAGACAATGTGGGCTGTGCTACAAAAGGCCCAATGGATGCAGTAAATGTGGAAGACGTTAGGCCCGTCAGAAAGAGTGGAAGGATCCGGAAGCTAACGTGGAAATTGAGAGATATGGATGAGTGAGGAGTATAAGAAAGGATTGACGAGTCGGTTGGTGGTGTGCATGAATTTTGGAATCTTTCTCCACTCTGGTCCCCTCACCTTCTCTGACAATTCTGTTATCATTTCCTTTTTCTGTATTTTCTATTCTTAGATTATCCGCACTGCTATGGAATGATGGAATGATTGTTGAATGTTGAATTTGAATCTGTATATCATTCCTTATCATTATTGAGTTCATAACCATAACAGTCACCACCCCACTGAACCTCCCTCTTGTTTCCAAAATCATCGGAAAATCCAAAGCTCCTTCAAATTCCAACATCAACATCGTAGCCATCAAATTCCCCTCCGTTGAAGCTGGCCTACCAGAAGGCTGTGAACGTATGGACTCTATCCCCTCCATGTCTTTAATTCCCAACTTCTTCAAAGCAACGAGCATGCTTCAGGAGTCATTTGAACAAGTCTTGCAGCAACACCGCCCAGATTGCCTCATTGCCGGCGCTTTTTTTCAGTGGGCGACAGATTCTGCAGATAAGTTCGGGATTCCGGGGATTTTGTTTCATGGGACCAGCTCTTTCTCTTTGTGTGCAACTGAATGTATGAGACTCTATAAGCCTCATAAGAACGTTTCATCTGAATCAGAGCCCTTTGTGATTCCTAATTTACCCGGAGAAATTAAACTGACCAGGATGGTTTTGTCGGAGTATGTCTTAAATGACGACGACGAATCTGAGTTCGTGAGACAGACGAAGAAAATAATGGAATCAGCAGGGAGAAGCTCCGGGTTGATAGTGAATAGCTTCTACGGACTGGAGCCGATCTACGCAGACCTTTACCAGAAGTTAATTGGAAGAAAGACATGGCATATAGGCCCCGTTTCGCTATTGAATCAGGATGTTGAAGAAAAAGGAAACAGAGGAAAACAAGCTTCCATTAATGAACAAGACTGCTTGAAGTGGCTTGACTCCAGGAAACCCGACTCTGTTCTTTACGTCTGCTTTGGAAGCTTAGCAAACTTCACGGATTCTCAGCTCAAAGAAATAGCGATGGGTCTGGAAGCTTCGGGACAAAATTTCATCTGGGTTGTGAGGAGAAGCAAAAAAGGCCGACCAAAAAGAACAAGAAGAAGATGATAGACAAGAGTGGCTGCCAGAAGGATTTGAGAAGAGAATGGAAGGGAAGGGGCTGATCATAAGAGGATGGGCCCCACAAGTGTTGATTTTGGATCATGAAGCCACAGGTGGGTTTGTGACACATTGTGGGTGGAATTCAACTCTGGAAGGAGTGAGTGCAGGAGTACCAATGGTGACATGGCCTGTATCTGCAGAACAGTTTTACAATGAGAAGTTAGTGACGCAAGTGCTGAAAATTGGGGTTCCAGTGGGTGTTAAGAAATGGGTGAGAGTAGTGGGGGATAGTGTGCAAAAGGAAGCCGTTGAGAAGGCAGTGAGAAGAGTAATGGTGGGAGAAGAAGCATTAGAAATGAGAAACAGAACAAAGAAACTTGGGAGCATGGCAAGGGAGGCTATGGAAGAAGGAGGATCATCGTCCTTGGGCTTGGATGCGTTAATTCAAGAACTCAGCTCTCGTAGTGGTCATTGATTGATGGTTCGTTGAAAGATCAGATTATTGTGCTTAGCATTTCAGTTCAACCACCTACAGCTTTTGTTTTTTGCCGGCCTATATTTAACGTTGCGCGTGCTTTGGTTAATAATTCCAAGATCTCTGTGGTTTATTAATACCTTGTGGCAAGAATACCTTATGTCTGAGTGTCTGACACTACATGTAATTTTTTCTCAGCAAAATAAATAAAAAAATAAAAAAAAATCACTACATATGGATAAGCAGTGGATTTCAACCTTGAACCTAGCACAATCAAAACTAATCTCTATTAACGTAGGGAGGAAAATAGGAGTAGAGAATACTAGAGGGAAAAACGTAGAATTTTACTTCTTGCCATAATCTACATCTTATGTTATTATTTTGAGTTAAATGACTATTTTGTCCGGAAAGTTGACAAGATAGAACAATTTTGTCTTGAACGTTTTTCAGATGCCATGTTGTTTTAAAAATTTTTAAATCATAGCAATTTTGCCCTACCCGTTATATCAATCAAGTTTAACATTAGTTGACCAAATATACTAATCTGACAATTTCAAGTCATTTTTATTAAGTTGTAAATTTGCTATAAAAGTTTTCATTTAGGATCAATGCTGCTTCAAAAGTTTTCAAATCGTAACAATTTGGTTAAATTTGACTGTTAGTTGATCGAATATGTTGAGAATAAAATTGATGAAGAAGAAAAGGTTACATATAGAGGAGGAGCTCACAATTGCCAGAGAGTACTAAAGAAAAAGATTCAATCATTAAATACATAACACACTAAGAAATATTGTTGAGAACAAGGCTATCAAAAGCTTTATATCACCTTATCTAGCAATGCTGGAATAAACAAGTGCTTCTTTGATTTTCTCTTCATCACATGTGATGTTTTCACCTATTTAATTGTCTTTAATCTTTCAACATGATGCATTATTTTAAAAAAGTACTTATTTTTAAATTTTACTTTGAAAATAATGAAGTGGATGACACATAAATTTATCAAATAAATATATTTGGTAAACTAATTTATAAACTTAACATAGATTATAGTTAGAGTGAAATTATTACAATTTAAATTTTTTTAAGACAACATTACTCTATAATGAAAATTTATGGAACAAATTTACAGCTAAACCTAAGAGTAGCTGAGTTGGGTCAATGAAGACTAGCACAACATTTGTTCGCATCATATATGAACATCATGCCAAGCTAATTGAATGAAATTAGCCCATCCAACTGAAAAGGACCCCAAAGCCAATCTGATGCTGGGTTTCATTATTGCAGTCACCGTTTTAATGGGTTGAACAGTTGTTCCCGGCATTACAATAGATTGGATAACTTTATGGTAGTGTATGGTTGTGGTGGGGGAAATTTACCAATATAAGAATAATTTTTTAAGAAATTACCGAATTAATGTACTGTGTAAATTATTTACTCACATAATGCAGTTGGTGGCATTATCTGATATAACTTCACTGTGTCAGTGACGTCCTATGGACTGACATTGCTTAAGTGATGTCAGTACAAGTGGCGCTACAAATTTAGAAAGTAGGGGCATGACCTTGCTCTCTTAGATAAAAAAACAGAAAAAAAAAAACATAAAGGCGGTAGCTTCTGCGCCTCAGAGAGAGCAGGGCATGGTAGACAAAAATAATGGTTTCACAGTTAAATTCACGGGAAGCACGCGCTTATTCAGAGAGTGCGCTCTTTAATTTTTTTTATTTTTTTTTGCCAATTTACCTTTTTCTTTTTGTGGTAGTATAATTTTATTCAACTATTATATGCCTGCGTCTGCGCGAGTATAAACAAACCATAAAAAGAAAAAAGCATAATGCATTTTTTATCGTTTATAGAAAAAGAGTATAAACAAACCATCGAGGCGCAACCAATGGGATCATTTCTTAAAACTATTGCCTTTTTTATTTTGAGTATTGTTTTATGACGGATGCGCTCTTTTGCATAAAAATATTGTTTATTTAAATTTAAAAATTGTTGTTACATTTAGACAGTTTATTAGACAGACAAAAAGGGGGACCAATCATGGTAAAGACAAAGTTATTTTATAAGGCACCAATATTTTGTAGTCTTGTGGTCAGAAAGTTATTTAATAAGTGGGAGATGGCAATTAGTTTGGTAATGTTACTGTTAGTGTGTGCCGTACCAGCCATTAAATAAAAGAGAAGATAAATTAAATTAATAATATATAAGTGAGATGTTGGGAAGAGGGGTCTATACAATTTTTTTTCTTTTTTAAACCCCTGCTCTGACGCAGAAGCTGCCGCTTTTACTTTTTTTTTCTTTTTTTTTTTTTTTAAGAGAGAGGATTTGCTCTCTAAATTTGTGGCGTCACCACTAGTATTGACACTACTTAAGTGGCGTCAGTCTATAGGACGTCACTGACACAGTGGCGTTGTTTGACATGACGTCACTTGTGGCATCATGTTAGACAATGCCACCAATTGCATTATATGGGTAAATAGTTTACATAGTACATTAATTTACTAATTTTTTTATAAATTGTCCTTATATTAGTAAATTTCCCATTGTAGTGGCAAATGACATTGACTCCGCTCTCCAATTGTGGCTGAATGAAGAACCATAATGGCTCAGCTTCATAGACTAATTGGTTCACTTTAAAAGCGGGATTGAACTTACTATTTCCCACTTTTATACAAAAGTATTCATGTCACTTGACTATAAGGTCAATCAAAATCAACTCTCTTCATCGTTTGTCATTATATTATATCATACTATATAAGTAAAATAGAGTAGTAAATTATACTCCTACAAGAGAGGCAGGTTCCAATAAAACTCAAAATGAGCAACTAGTCCATAATATTTAAATATTCATCGTCTTATTACCTTTTATTTAATATGTAAATATTGAAAATGTGTTTCCACGTAAAAAAATAAAAGCATTAATATATAGCAAATATTACGGTTTGTGATAACTGTCCATATTTTATATATTTAAAGTATACTTTGAAGATATTCGGAGAGTTATCTAAATAATTTTGGGAGATTTTCAATGAGATTATGCTATTATAAGATCAAATCAAAGTGATACATTACTTGTGGGATTTCAATTTAAAATAAATGTTTTTAAGTTTAGGAAATAAATAATAGTAATTAGAAGTTTTAAAAAAAAAGAAAAGAAAAGAATATTTACTTTTATTATATTACTACTATTATTATGATATCATTTGAATGAATGAAATTGGGCCAGGAGAGCACATTTCGGATTGGGCTGATTGATTGGATATGGGCCCCACGCATTGCATTGAATCAAATGATTCAATTAAAACCTAGAGCTACGGGCAGAGAAAGGAAAGAAGAAAGAAGCATTGAATATTGGACTTGGGCTATTAATTGATTGTGGTCTGGAGAATTAAATGGCAATGATGATTGGGCCCACAATTTAATTGAATGAAACCTAAAGGAAAAGAGGGCCTGGAAAGAATTGAAAGCAACAAAGAGGAGGCGGTAATTAATTGAGCGAAAAAGAAGAGAGACAGAACAGAGAGCAACCGCCTGGAGAAAACGCGAGAGATCAGTTGAGACGCGGAGAACACACGCGGAGAAGGGGTCTGGACGCAAAAGAGGATCAGAACAATTGTTAAGGCTCACGGACGCGATTGACGGCTAAGCAGCACCTGGAGAGCAGCTGGACATCAAAGATTTGGAGGGAGAGATCATATTCTTGATTCTTTTTCTTTATGAATCCTGACTCAAGAATTTTCTGTACTGTGATTTTTATTTCCACCATGTGTAGCTAATTTATTTTGTAACCTAGAATAACTATGAACTTGTTAATGGATTAAATTTTGTTTTCGTGGTTTAGTTATAATTAGTATTAATTTTAGTTGTTTAATCTTGTTAATTTCTCTTTATTCAGTGATTGGCCATTATTAAATATGAATTTGAGCATTAGGATTTACCTTGACGAAGGAGATTTTAATTAGGCTCTAAGATTAAGCAATATGGGATTAAATTATGATTTAATTTACGATTAGGATAGACATATACCTAATAGCTCCATATAATTGTTGAAGAGTGTGTCCGAATTTTATTGCCTCTTGAGTAATTTTGTTAAACATAACAATTTATACTTCAAAGAGAGTTGTAAATGGATTGACAGGCACTTATAGCCTATGAAGCATGGACACTCCTATTTTTTAAAAATATGCGTGTCAGACACTCCGACACCATCCGACACTCCTATTTTTTAAAAAATATGTGTGGTTTTGAATATTACTGAATTGATGAGGAATTTTCCTTTTGTATTTTTTTTAAAAAGGAGGCACGACTTTTATAATAAGACCAAATCTACGATGAGCCAAAGCTAGAGGTCAGGATTTTACGAATTATTGAACTTGAATGTAAATTATAATATATATATTTAAAATCAAAACGTGTCCTAACGTGTCAAAATTTAGATTTTTTTAGAATTAACGTGTCTAAGTATTGAGTCTTGTTGTGTTGTGTCAGTGTCGGTGCAACATAGCTTGTAGCTATTTATACTCGAAATTAACAAAATTAATATTAAGGATAATTAAATTAGTGAGATCAGGGTTTATGAAGTTAATAAGGGATTAGTGACCCTGGGTTGCTCATGTGATTATTGTGGTAGTTGATTTTAATTTCTTTTCTTTTAATTAAATGCAATTTGGTTTGCTCAATTTAAACGAAAGTGTGAAATCAATGCATGATCAAAGTTGTGGATACTAAGTCCTCATGGGAATGATACTTTACTCAATATTTATTATTAGATACGGTCCGTGCACTTGCGGAGTTATAGACTTTAAAATTTTACCCAATCAATTTAATACAACTTTATCGGAAATTCATGCACTCAGTTGTTTGTGGGTTCATCCAAGATGTCATGTGCACATCGATCGGATAAAGTTCAACGAGTCTAGAAGCCTTTTGGGCAAGATTTTTATCAAGGTTACGTTGTGAGGAGAAAGGACCAACAACATAGTCCGTAATGTTCTTATTCATGCCTTAGTACGTAGGGTGCCCATATCCTAAGTCTAATCATGATATTCCTAATTTTATAACAAATCTTGTTCATATTGATGGACTTATGATTAATTTCCACACCCTTCCTTAATTTTGTCTAGGGTGTTCTCACCCACATTTTCACACAATAATGATGTACGAGTGTTAATGGTGGCATGTCTATTTGAGCATTGTTGGGATGAATTATTGATAGCTTTTTCCGTATTGTTTTTTAGATTCACGTGGACTTAAAGCTAAGACCTTATATTTAAGTGTGGTCAAAAGCTTCTTCCATTAAGATCAACTCCCACCAAAATATTTTATTATCTTTTCTTTAATATGTAAATATTTAAAATTTAAAGCTTTCATATTATCAAAAAAAACCTAATTTTTATATAAAAGAAAATATTGCGTGCGTATTGAATTCTTAAATTAAAAAATATATATCAAACATGCCAAGCTAAAAAAATAAAAAGCCTAACATGTTTAAACAAGTAGGCTTCTAAATAAGCCTATAGTCTAGCCTTTTAGCTAAATAGGCTAGGCTTTACTGAGGCAAGAAATTAGGCTGTAGGCCCTTAAAAGAGGCTGAACTTATTTGCAACCTTATTTCTAAAGATTAAACTTATTTCTAAAGATCAAACCCAGATTAAAGACACATGTATTGGATGTGTAATAAAAAAGTGGGAATAAAAACACTAATACCGAGGAGTTATAACTTAGTATAAGTGGGAAAACAAAACTAATGTTTGAATCAAGGTTGTTAAACCTGAAATGAACTAGTAGGGTCAACCAAGAACCCAGTGGCCCAACCATGTCTCTAATTTGAGGCGTCAATAACTCAAGGTGATTGAGACTCAACCCTGGCAACCTAGCTAGTTGCTTGGTAGACCGAGCTAGAGCCAGAGCTAGAGTCTATATATAGACTTTTTTTATGCATAGACTTAAGCCTTTAAAAGGCTCGAAGCCTTTTTTTAAGGCCTATTTAAAATAGAGGCCTTTAGATAAGCTTTAAAGTATATGCCTCCAAATTCATATATATGCTTTCATGTTTATTTACAAGTTTATGTTATTTTTTAAAAAGCTAACATTCATTCTCATCGTCATATAAGGGCTTAGTAAAGAAAAGAAAAGAATGTCTAGTGACAATAGTTATTCAACCAAATAAGAATAAGAAAAACCTAGAATCTATTGACTAATAAGATATATGTTCTAGAATCGACCAAGCATAACAAGCGATAGTAAAATTGGATTTTACCTTTTTTTCTTTTCCCACATAAACTGAAACAAACTCCTCCAATTAAGATTATAATATTTCATTTGACACTAAAACAAACTTACAATAATTATTGTACTTTAGTGGACAATGTGAATCAAGGGTGAGAGAGTGAGCTAGCGTTACCATATCGAGGGATCAAATATAAGAGAGTTATGGGTGAATGATTGATGTATGCAAAGGTTGAGTATGTGTGAATGACGATAGGATGTGAAGGCTAAGTTGGTAAATTTATAAATAATATAATGGTATAAATTAAAAAAATTACATAGGCCAAACTTGTAGACTTGTAGGTAGGTTTTATGCATATAGGATTCACTTGTTTATTTAAATAGGTTTAAACTTAAGCCTAACCTATTTACTAAATATGTTAGGTTTTACTATAGGCCCCTACTAGGTTTGACCTATTTTCACCCGCAATTGATACATAGTATTTGGATGATAAGATGATTTTTTTTATTTCCTACTGATTTGGGCCCTGTATTGGTCTCAAGCTAGCCTACTAACTATTTTCCAATTGTTTTAGCCAGTTTAAAAGCTGGTTTGAGTTTGATAACGAAAAGACTCACAATTCGGGGCACAATTATAAATAAGAATAGAAAAGAAAGCACATAGCCCACGAGTCGTACAATACTAAATCCACAACATATGGTTTACATCAAACATTTTCCACACAAAGTAAGATTGTGGATTCACCAAAATTACAGTGTATAAGATAAAGTCTTTAATCAAATAGCAGATAAATAGTCATAGCATTACAAAATATGAGTGTCCTAGGATGACAATATAGGAATCCGTACAACACTAATACCAAAAGAGGCTTACAAAGCTTCTCAACTTTTTATGCCTCTGGTTGCTTCCCTTACCCTTTAGTAAGGTTAGAGGTTTCACTTGAAAAATATTGATAATAACGGGGTGAGACATAAAGTCTCAGTAACCAAAATTAATTTTTCAAAGCGAAAACAACAGCTACAAGTTCTAAATCGTGCTTCGGATAATTCTCTTCATGAGGCCTTAACTGTCGAGAGGCATAAGCCACAACTTTACCGTCTTGCATAAGCACATATCCCAAACCCTTCAATGATGTATCTATATACACCGTGTACGGTCTATGTGGATTAGGTATGGTAAGAACAGGTGCAACGGTTAACCGGTTCTTCAACTCCTGAAAAGTTGCCTCGCACTTCTCATCCCAAACAAATGGTTGTTCCTTTTTATTCAATCTAGTGAGTGAAGCAGCAATCCGAGAAAATCCTTCTATAAAACGATGGTAGTAACCAGCCAACCCAACGAAACTACGTACCTCTGTCATAGACTTAGGTGGGTCCCATTTCAACACAGTATCGACCTTACTAAGATCTACTGTTACTCCATCTGCTGAAACCACATGACCTAAAAACTTCACCTCTCTCAGCCAAAATTCACACTTACTTAGCTTCGCATACAACCGATGCTCTTTCAGGATTTGCAATACAATTCAAAGCTGCTCTCGGTGTTCCTCTTCACTTTTTGAATAGATTAAGATATCATCAATGAACACCACCACAAATTGATCCAAATAAGGTCTGAAAATCTGATTCATATAATTCATAAACACTGCCGGTGCATTAGTTAATCCGAAAGGCATGACAAGAAACTCATAATAGCCATATCTGGTGCGAAAAGCGGTCTTCGGAATATCTTCTGCTTTTACGCTCAACTGATGATATCCCAATCTCATATCGATTTTTGAAAATACTGATGAGCCTACTAATTGATCTAATAAATCATCTATCCTTGGCAATGGGTACTTATTCTTGATAGTGACTTTATTCAACTGTCGGTAGTCAATATAAAGCTTTAAACTGCCATCTTTCTTCTTTACAAACAGAACGGGTGAACACATCAGGAAAGTCTTTAACCACTTCAATTTGTTCAATATGTCTTTTTGATTCTACCTGAACTGAGAAGAACACCACAAAGGCTTCACAACCCTTTCTTACACTCTTCTCAACCTGGGTCGCTGACAACATTATAGGATCTTGGGAAATTTCCTTATTTATTATGCAAGCATTAAATTGCACTGCTCTCTCCTTGCATCACAATGATACATCTTGGTTGTTTACCAATCCATACCCACAATCACATCCATACCCCGCAAAGGTAAACAAATCAAATCAATGGTCGTTTTATGAACATCACAAACAAACATCAATTTCCTAATACCATAACAGTCCTTACACATATACCAGTAGGAGTAGACACAACCAAATCATATGACAAATCACTCACGGTAAGATTTAATCTTTTCACACACTCATAAGAGATGAAAGAGTAAGTAGCACCAGAATCATATGTAACACATAAAGGATAACCCTGAAGAAGAGCGTTACCTCGTATTAAGTTGGGAGCATCTCTCGCTTCCTCTGAGGTTAAAGCAAACACTTGTCCAGGTGCAGACGGTCAGGATATCTGGTCTTCTTTCCTTCCTTTATATATGGCCCTTCTCCCCATAAATAAAGCAAGTCCTGCACTCACTGGGATGTGCTCTCCCACAATGAGTACAAGGAGGGTGCTGAGTCATACTCGGAGTTGATACTAGTGACCCACATTGGGAGCCCTGACTTACTCTGGTATTACTCCTGCGACTTTGACTCATTGGAGGGCGACTCCTCTGCTAGGAGCTTCCTTGCTGAAAAGTTCTCCTGCTTCTAGATCCACTAAAATTTGAAGAGTAATTCTTCTTACTAATACCCCCTAATATGCCCACATTATCGCCAAATCGGCCTTGAGAATCCCTTCTCCCAGATCTCTTAGCTTCTCTATATCTTTTACAAACCTCTCAAATTTTTGCTATCAATCTCTCAAGAGTAGTGACATCATATACCCCCATTCTTGCTTTAATCTCATCATTGCATTTCTCGAACATTTGTCTCGCCAACCAATTGTTGTGTTCCTTGTCTGTTCTATTCAGCTGTGATACATACTTAGCTAACCCCATAAATCGTTATATGAATGTATTCTCATCCATCTCCTCCTGCCGAAGAGTGAAGAACTCCGCCTCTTTCTGATGTCTTGTCTTAATGGGAAAGTAATAATCAAAAAACATTCTTTTAAATTCATCCCAATTCAGCTGATATCCATCAACAGGCTTCACGGTGTTCCACCAATCCAAAGCACCACCTGTTAATAAAGTCTTTGCAGTTATAACCTTTTGATATTTATCACAGGTAATTGACTCAAATAACATTTCTAGCCGGTCAATCCAACTTTTAGCTTCTATTGGTGATCCTCCAGAGAAAGTCTCAGGATGGAAACGATCTAAATGTTTCCATACTATAAGCATGTCGGAGCACTCCCTTGCATTACTAATTTCTTTGGCTCAATGCTTGGTAAACTCGAAACTGGTTCCTTAGGGTGAGAACTATTTTCTTCCTCTGTTTCCATATGAACCTCTTGGTTATGGCTCCTGCTTTCCCCACTCAGCTCTTCATTAGCTTTACCCTCCTTGAGCCTTTTTAACCACTTCTCTATTGTATGGGTCCACCTATACAGATGCTACAACATTTCAGCCTCGGTTAATTGATCCTGGGGCCCATTAGATCCCTGATGATTAATGTCGCCGACTTTTGTACGGGCGTTGTCACTAATTTTTGCATGACTAGTATTCACCATTTCTCCCCACCTAAGGGTGAAACCCACCAAAGATGGTGAATAATAAGAACAAGAAACGAAACACAATACAAAAGGGAAGCAAGTGTGTAAGATCATATATTGCCATACTCTAAATGCAATGCACAATAGGGCTAGGAAAAGAGCTCTGATACCAAATTGAAAAGACTCATAATTCAGGGCACAATTATTGATAAGAACAGAAAACAAAGCACATAGCCCACGAGTCATATAATACTAAATCCACAACACATGGTTTACACCAAACATTTTCCACACAGAGTAAGATTGTGGATTCACCAAAATATTACAGTGTATAAAATAAAGTCTTTAGTCAAATAGCAAATAAATAGTCATAGCATTACAAAATATGAGTGTCCTAGGATGGCAATATAGGAATCCGTACAACACTAATACCAAAAGAGGCTTACAAAGCTTCTCAACTCTTTATGCCTCTGGTTGCTTCCCTTGCCCTCTAGTAAGGTTAGAGGTTTCACTTAAAAAATATTGATAATGACGGGGTGAGACATAAAGTCCCAGTAACCAAAATTAATTTATCAAATATGCAAGAAAGGATTGTAAATCAGAGAAACAAATTTAATAACTAACAATAATTAAATGAAACATGATAATTAACAATAACTAAAACCATTCCCTCTCATTCATCCTGCTCCTCCTTATATCTTATGGACGTGGTACAACCTATCAGTGCTAGTATACCTGGCTAAGGTTATCTAGACACTTCAAGAATACTGTCCCCTCCCATGCTACCACCGATATACCGAAACAGAGAGGTGTCCGCCCAAAAAACTCTACTCAAATTCTGGGCTAGGAATGAGAAAGCCAATGAGCACAATTTCACCCTAAATCTCTTTCACACAAACCAGCATATCCAATAACAGATAAATAATATATCCCTATAATTTTTCAAGACTATCGTACAACACATTGTTCCATTTACAACATCTTTTAACAAACATCATAACTATCACAACAATCATTACAACTTTATTAAAACAATTCCATGCTCAGATATAAGCATAATTTTTCAAAACACATACCAGGAAGACATATAATAATAAAGTTTAGGAATCACCTTACAGTCCCAAAACAAGCATATAAAATAAATTAACCCTGGTTACCTCAACTCCAAGCTAAATCTTGAGAAGTAAAACACAAACGATCACCAATCACAAGAAAACTCTACATCATCACAATAATAATTTAATATAACTTATATTATAAACATTCCAATATTAATATATTATCATAAAAATTAAAAATGATATTTCAGTTCTTCAATCGTGAAAACTAAACCGATTAAAATTAGTTATTAATCATTCTATTCATATATACAGTCATCTATTTTCAAAAATCAAAACTTCTCCAAAATTGGAACCTCAAAATTTTCACTGACCAATATAATATTACCTTAATTGGAAAAAGAAAAATATATAGAACAATTTTCATGAAGAAACTATTTTGAAAAGAGGTTAATTTAACTACCTAAATAATCTTATAAAATAGATAATATACCTCAAAAGACCCTAATGACTCTCCTTCTCTTCTTTCCTCTTCCACTCACTTCCATTTTTGTTCTTTCTTTTCTCCCTCTCCATTCTCGCTGGTACACACACACACATATATATAGGCAAAAAGAGGGCCTCTTGGTCAAAGGCGGTGGGATTTTAATTCTTCTTTTTCTTTTTCTTCTTCCTTCCCTCATACGCCTCTTAATTCTCATTTTTCATTCTCATTTTTTTCCCTTCTCTTTCTTCTTCCATATGCCACATTCCTCTTTTTTTTTAAAAAAAAAAAATAGGAGAAATTGCCACAAAAGACCCAACTTTATTTTTATTTTTATTTATTTACTTTTACTTTTTTTTTGTTTCACAATTACAATAATTAAATATAATTATTTCATAATTACAATTAAATCCTAATAATAAAATTTAGGATGTTACAGATAACCTTAGCTTGAATGTCATCAATGTGTTGTCTTGCTTCTGAGTTTTGTTATGCTCATCAAGGTGATCTTCTTAGCCACCCTTACACATATTTGTTTTTACCTTTTGCTCCAATCATGAACTCTAGAATCCATTATCAAGAAAAAAGGGGGGGGGATCTCCCATTAAGAATTTTACTGGTGATGATAAACTGATACATTTTGATATTATAAAGTACTAATAAATTTTGTACAAGTATTAGTACTTTGATTTAGATATTTTCCCCAATAAAATTTTAATAGATGATTTTCCCCAATTTTCTCCATCACCACCAAAATAATTACTTTAGGACCAAAAATTAAGAAAAAAAATTATATGGGCTTCCAACCTATTTTAACATAATCGAGAAAAACTTTAAAACTCATTAATTGTGTTTTGAAATTTAAAAAATTTCAACATCATTTCTATTCAATATACATACTTTCCCTCTGTGTAATAAAATACACTAGCATTTAGTAGGGGGTAAATGAGTGAATAAAAAGAAGTCAATAACACGCCTTATAAAAAGGATTGAAAAATTCATTTGGGGAATTACATTGAAATTCTAATGAAGATAAATTATTCTTACCAAGTCTCATGAAATCGTCAAATTGATATTAACTTCTAAGGGACTTGTGGTAATTTAATGGAATGATAAAAAAATGAATTTATCTTAACAAGTTAATATATCATTAATAAAAAGTTACGGTGCTTCAATTCATAAGTTAATATGCAATTTATGAAAAGTCAAGAGAAAAAAAGTGACAATGTTACTAATAAGAGGTTACCACGCCTTAATTTATAAATCAATGTGTTATTAATGACAAACTTTATTGCCAACGATGACAATCAAAGCTCTCTAATTGACAACGCGTCATTTTCACAATTCTATTGAAAGCAGCCAGAAAGATCCCAAGGGTACAACTACAGGAATGCCCCTAAGAATGAAGGGTGAAGATGACATCGGACGGTGGAGGCCTGCTTTCTTTGGAGTGAGATTTAGGAAACATAGGAAGGAGATCCTCTCATTGATTTTTTTCTCTTTTTCTCTCATTAGCCCATCTGGGTTGTTGATTGAGAATGAGAGAGTAAAATTAAAATAGTATTATATTGATTGGACGGATATGATTTAAAAATTATGAGTGATGATAAAAAAAAGATGATGAGAGAAACTCAACCCAGAAACATGTGTGTTAGTGCAAAGCTGCATCACTGACTGCCATTTGTTACTGTTTGCTCTAGTCCTTATCGGCTTAACTAACAGGCCGGTTAAGTTCATGTTACCAAAATTAACAGAGGAGTTAGCATATTCATATATAAATATAGGTAAGTTTCACCTTATTCAACGTGTCACTTTCACAATTTTAACAAACGCCTCACAAGTCCCTTAAGATTTCATATCAGTTTGATAATTTGATAAGATCATATAGTACTCCTTCCTTCTTATTCTTATGATAAGGTATGAACTGTCAACAATATTTTATCTTTATTATAAGGCACCAACTGCCTCTAACTAATTGATATATTGGGTTTTCCCATTTTATCCTCATTTATATGACTAATATTTTTTCATTGACAGTTACATTTTCAATCTATTTCTCTCCCACGAATAAAGTAGGGGTAAAATTGAAAATATTAATTATCAACTGAACACTAATTGAATGACTTAATTGTCCTTCCTTAGTCAAAAAGAAATTACAGTTGCTGCCTTATAATAAAAACTAGAAAGGGCAATAAGTTGTCTCTCTTTTAACCTTAGTGTAATTCCCTAAATTATTTCTCTTCCCAACCTTATAAATGGGTTTAGTATATATAAAAATAAACGTGCTTTAAATAAAAGGGAAGGTACCAAGTTACAAAACACATGTCTGAGTTTGAATTAGCTCTTTAAAAACAGCTTTCACTATTAATGACCATAAATATGTAGGACAAGTTTTAATTTTTTTTTTTCTTATTGGGAGCATCCTGGACGCCACGGCAGTCTTCCTTTGCCAAGCGGGGTGACAAAGAAATTAAAATGATGGGAAAATTGATTACAGGGCCCAAGAAAGTAAAATAATTACAAAAAATGCTCAAGAAACATTCACATGCTAGAGCCTTTTTCTGACATTTTTTCAAAAACGTTAGCAACTACATCAGTAGCGGTTAACAACTATATCAGTCCCCGTTAACAACTAAATCAGTCTAATTAACAACTACATTTTAACAACTACATTTGTAGCAATTAACAACTACATCTGTAGCAATTAGCAACTATGTCCGTACATTTTTTTTTGAAAAAATGCCAGAAAAGGCCCTAGGGCCTTTTTTGGCATGTGAATGTTTCTTGGGTCTTTTTTGTAATTATTTTGCTTCCTTGTGTCCTGTAATCAATTTTCCCAAAAATGATTCAGCCAGTACCCAATGAACGATCACTATGACGTACTTGATGACGCTAAAAACTTTGTCGTCTTCCAGCGCCAACATTATTCTTCTCCTCCTCTCATCCAAATAATCAATTGACTTGGGCAGCAAGCCATACATCTCCTAATAAAAACCAATTCTCCTCATTTGTCTATATCATACGTATATAAGGATAATACTAAATTATGATCTTAAGGTTCCCAGAAAATACAAAACACCCAGCGGCCCCCAGTTTTTTACCCGGGTTCACATTACATGCACATCTCTTATGTGGATGTTATGTGCCCATCCCTGTATTAGGGGAATGGGCATATTTTTTTTTATTTTTTTAAATTTTTTATATACTGTATTTATTTATATTTAAATTATATGCTGTTTTTTGGAATTTTTTTTCCACCCAATATCTCAAATTAATTAGTTTCCAGTTCTGTATTCAATAATATTTATCTGTAACACCAGTATCATGGAAACTAATTAATTTGAGATACTGGGTGAAAAAAAATTCTAAAAAGCAGCATATAATTTAAATATAAATAAATACAATATATAAAAAAAATTTTAAAAAATAAAAAAAAATATGCCCATCCCTCATAACATGCACATAAGAGATGTGCATGTAATGTGGATTCCTCCAATAGTCTACTATCTTCTTCATTCATGTACATCTTTCCAAAACTGTGGAACTTGCTCTGATCCATAAGTTTCTTCTCCGTCACCACTCCTTATCTGCAAAATCAGAAGCCATGAATAGCGAAAATCACAACCTGCACATATTCTTCCTCCCCTTCCCCGGTCACGGCCATCTCATACCAACCATTGATATGGCCAGACTTTTCGCTGCAAGAGGTGTCAGAGCCACCATTGTCACCACCCCACTAAACCTCCCTCTTGTTTCCAAAATCATCGGAAAATCCAAAGCTCCTTCAAATTCCAACATCAACATCGTAGCCATCAAATTCCCCTCCGTTGAAGCTGGCCTACCAGAAGGCTGTGAACATGTGGACTCTATCCCCTCCAGGTCTTTAATTCCCAACTTCTTCAAAGCAACGAGGATGCTTCAGGAGCCATTTGAACAAGTCTTGCAGCAACACCGCCCAGATTGCCTCATTGCCGGAGCTTTTTTTCAGTGGGCGACAGATTCTGCAGATAAGTTCGGGATTCCGGGGATTGTGTTTTATGGGACCAGTTCTTTCTCTTTGTGTGCAACTGAATGTATGAGACTCTATAAGCCTCATAAGAACGTTTCATCTGAATCAGAGCCCTTTGTGATTCCTAATTTACCCGGAGAAATTAAACTGACCAGGATGGTTTTGCCGGAGTATGTCTTAAATGACGACGACGAATCTGAGTTCGTGAGACAGGTGAAGGAAATAATGGAATCAGCAGGGAGAAGCTTCGGGGTGATAGTGAATAGCTTCTACGGACTGGAGCCGATCTACGCAGACCTTTACCAGAAGTTAATTGGAAAAAAAACATGGCACATAGGCCCCGTTTCGCTATTGAATCAGGATGTTGAAGAAAAAGGAAACAGAGGAAAACAAGCTTCCATTAATGAACAAGATTGCTTGAAGTGGCTTGACTCCAGGAAACCCGACTCTGTTCTTTACGTCTGCTTTGGAAGCATAGCAAACTTCACGGATTCTCAGCTCAAAGAAATAGCGATGGGTCTGGAAGCTTCGGGACAAAATTTCATCTGGGTTGTGAGGAGAACCAAAAGGGCCGACCAACAAGAACAAGAAGAAGATGATAGGCAAGAATGGCTGCCAGAAGGATTTGAGAAGAGAATGGAAGGGAAGGGGCTGATCATAAGAGGATGGGCCCCACAAGTGTTGATTTTGGATCATGAAGCCACAGGTGGGTTTGTGACACATTGTGGGTGGAATTCAACGCTGGAAGGAGTGAGTGCAGGAGTACCAATGGTGACATGGCCTGTAGCTGCAGAACAGTTTTACAATGAGAAGTTAGTGACGCAAGTGCTGAGAATTGGGGTTCCAGTGGGTGTTAAGAAATGGGTGAGAGTGATGGGGGATAGTGTGCAAAAGGAAGCCGTTGAGAAGTCAGTGAGAAGAGTAATGGTGGGAGAAGAAGCATTAGAAATGAGAAACAGAGCTAAGAAACTTGGGAGCATGGCGAGGGAGGCTATGGAAGAAGGAGGATCATCGTCCTTGGACTTGGATGCGTTAATTCAAGAACTGAGCTCTCGTAGTGGTCATTGATTGACGGTTCATTGAAAGATCAGATTATTGCGCTTAGCATTTCAGTTCAACCACCGACAGCTTCCTATATATAATGTTGCGCGTGCTTTGGTTAATGATTCCAAGATCTCTCTGGATTATTAATACCTTGTGGCAAGAATAATACCATATGTCTGCGTGTCTGACACTACATGTAATTTTTTCTCAGCCAAAAAAACAAAAAAATCACTACATATGTGTTAGCAGTGGATTTCAACCTTGAACCTAGCACAATCAAAACTAATTTCTATTAATGTAGGGAGGAAATTAGGGTAGAGAATGCTAAAGGGATAAACATGTAGGGCTTGTTTGGGATATCGGTGGGCAAAATGACTTATGAAAAAACCCAATTGGATAAAAGTCAGATTGTGAAAAGTGATTTATATTTGGATTGATGGTCGTAAAAGTAGCTTTTGGGCATAAGTTAGATTGTGAAATTTGTTTAGAATGACTTATGAATAAGTGACTTTTGAGATAATTATAAGAGAAAATTTAAAATAAAAATTACCAAAAATATGAAAAATGCTAAATTACAAAATTTGATGATATTAAAATACATAATTTGATCAAATAAATATCACAAACTAAAATATATGCACAATGTTTTAAAAGGTAAACAAACCGAGAGGATAAGCCACCATAAGCCACAAAACCTAGTTTATCCATAAGCACTTATGGCCAATGTAAAAGCTTCAGAAGCTCGATTGTAGTGTTTTATCATCCAAACAAAAAATTTATAAAACAAACCATAAGCCCAATTCAAATAGTAAATAAGCCAAATTGCATGCCCCATAAGCTATACCAAACATGCTCGTAGAATTTTACTTCTTACCGTAATCTACACCTTATGTTATTATTTTGAGTTAAATGACTATTTTGTCTAGAAAGTTGACAAGATGGAATAATTTTGCCTTAAAGTTTCTCAGAGGCATGTGATTTTCAAAGTTTTTAAATCATTGCAATTTTGTCCTGGTCGTTGTCTCAATCAAGTTTAACATTAGTTGATCAAATATGATGAGCTGACAATTCCAAGTCATCCATGCTATTTTTGTTAAGGTGCAAATTTGCTATGAAAGTTTTCACTTAGGAGCAATCACTACAAAAAAAAAAAAAAATCAATTTGTAGCGGTTAAATTGTAACGGTCAAAATAAACCGCTACAAATATGAGAACTTGTAGCATTTTATACTAAAACCGTTACAAATTTATACCAGTATGACTCGCGCCAAGTGGGCGTTGGTTTGTGAACAACATTTATAATGGTTATCACAAACTAACTGTTACAAAATATGGCCCCAACTTGGCGCCAAATTTGTGGTGGTTATTTTGTAGCGGTTTATTTACACAAACCGCCACAAATGTGGCACCAAACGTGTGTAATTAGTAATAGTTATTTGTAGTGGTTTAAATGGAAAAAAACCTCTACATAATGCCAATAATCTAAACTTTTGTAGCAGTTATAGAAAAATGTTATAAAGTTTCATGATGCACAATATAGTGTTTCTTCATTTGTAGTAGTTGAGGTAGTGGTTTTTTAGTTAAACCGCTATAAATGTAAAATCCTTAAACACGTCACAAATTAAAAAGGAGTTATACAAAAAAAATTTAAAAAATTTTTATTTCTTAGAAAAATACATTCATATCTGTAGCGGTTGTTTAGCTAAACTGCTATAAAGTGTGTAGTATTAAAATTTGAATATTTCATATTCCGTCAACAATCATAAAGTTTGTAACAGTTTTAATGAATAAACTACTACAAAGTATGTAATTTTGAAATTTGAATATTTCGAATCTCGCTAATATTTTTGTAGCAGTTTTTAGTATAACCGCTACAAAATATGAAATTTTGTTAGTTTTTTTTTTTAAAATACCAATGAATTTTTGTAGCAGATTTTTAACCACTACAAGACAAAAAAAAACAGCTATAAACGTAAAACCGCTACAAAAACTGTCATATAAACTGTTACAAAGTGTGTAATATTGAAATTTGAATATTTCGTATCCCGCTAACGATTATAAAGTTTGTAGTGATTTTAGTAGATAAACTGCTACAAAATGCATAGTTTTGAAATTTAAATATTTTGAATCTTGCTAGCATTCATTAATTTGTAACAGTTTTTAGTATAACCACTACAAAATGTGAAATTTTGAAATTTATTTTTTTAAGAAAAAATAGGATTGAAATTTTGTAGTTGTTTTATAACCACTACAAAACAAACCAAAACTGCTACAATTGAAAACCGGTACAAAATTCATTACATCAAGCGTTACAAAAGTTACGTATATCCCTATAAATATCCCTACCATACCCCATTTCACATGCTCATTCATTTCCTCCCACCCCATTTTCTCTCATTTCTTCCCACCCCGACAAATTTTTGATTTCAATGTTTTAGTTCTTTCCTTCTAATAATATTGATACTAATTTTTTTTCTTATCCAGAACTTTAAGAATATTTCCTCAACACTCTTTCTATCATCATGAAGATTGTTTTTATAATTAAATACATTTAGTTGCGCAATTAATAATTTTTTTGCTTAAAGGAGCACAACATAGTAAGTTTTTATTATCTACCTATTCTCAATATTATACCTACCTAATATTTATGCTTATCTAACTTAAGTTAATCACTTTTTTAAACATAAACTATTATCCTTTAATTTGTCACTTAATAATAAAATATTTACATAATATTGTAACAATGGACTCAATTTATGATTTTTTTTTTCAATTTTACAATATTTTGTAATGGTTTTAAAACCGCTACAAATTTTAATTTAAATTTGGCTTAAATATTTGGCGCAATTAATGAAATTTTAAATATTCATCTTCTTATTACCTTTGATTTAATATGTAAATATTCAAAATGTGTTTCCACGTAAAAAAAATTAAAAGCATAAATATACAGTAAAAAATTATGGTTTGATACAACTTCATCAGAAATTCAGGCACATGTTTGTGGGTTCATCCAAGATGTAATGTGCACATCGATGGGATAAAGTAAATGAGTCTAGAAGCTTTTTGGGCAAGATTTTTATCAAGGTTGTGAGGAGAAAGGACCCACAACATAGTCCGTGATGTTCCTATTCATGCCTTAGTACTTAGGGTGCCCATATCCTAAGTCTAATCGATGTTCCTAATTTTATAACAAATCTTGTTCATATTGATGGACTTATGATTAATTTCCACACTTCCTTAATTTACTCTAGGGTGTTCTCACCCACCTTTTCACACAGTCATGATGTAGGAAGTCATGATGTAGGAGTGTTAATGGTGGCATGTCTATTCGGGCATTGTTGAGAAGAATTATTGATAGCTTTTTAGTACTGTTTTTGGATTTACGTGGACTTGAATCTAAGACCTTATATTTAAGTGTGGTCAAAACTTCTTCCATTAAGATCAACTCCCACCAAAATATTCACTACAAAAAAATACCTGGATTAACCATGGAAATTACCCATGAAAAAATTCTGTGAGTAATTTCCGTGGGAAAAAAATTACCCACAGAAAATTTCCATCGCAAAAAGAAAAGTGAGAAAATGAGCCATGTCTTTTTTGGCCATGGAAATTTTCCGTGAGTAGTTTTTATTACCTATGGAATTCCGTGGGTAATTTTGTACCCACAGAATTTTTCCGTGGGTAATTTCCGTGGCTAATCTGGTGTTTTTTTTTTGTAGTGATTTTATTACCTTTTCTTTAAGGGATAGGATATTCTTACTATTACTTTTTATTACTACCAATGTTACTACCACTTTTTCACTGTTAGATAAGATTCTAATCTAATGGTGGAAAAGTGGTACTAACATTGATAGTAACAAAAAATGGTAGTAAGAATATCTCATCATTTCTTTTAATATGTAAATATTTAAAATTTAT
The DNA here is from genome assembly GCA_037074495.1 of Acacia confusa. Taxonomy (NCBI): domain Eukaryota; kingdom Viridiplantae; phylum Streptophyta; class Magnoliopsida; order Fabales; family Fabaceae; genus Acacia; species Acacia confusa. The sequence goes on along the minus strand of CM073502.1, from coordinate 34,182,174 downwards.
GTCCATCACAAGGAGTGCGTGAATCAACTGCTGATTGACTCATACATATTAAAACATCATAAATAATCAACTGCTGCGTTTGTGACACATTTTATTTTTATTTTTATGTATGATCTTTATTTGTCATGATTCTCCCCGCGTCAAGAAACTTATGTTTAGGTTTCCCTATAAACGAACATCTAACCAAGCCGGCAAAATCCATTTCTTTAATTTTGTTCTCTTAAATCTCTGATTTACGTACGTATGATTCATAATGTTGCATATCTTCAGTGTGAAAACCATATAGTTTAATGTATTAGCCATTTTATATGATTACACGACCTTATAATTTGTCAAACACAGATTGGATTCTTGAGCAGGTTTGTCAAACAGCTGATTCAAAAAGCAAAACAAAAAAACAAAATAAAAATGCAATTTACAAGTAATATTAAAAAAATGGTCACTACAATTCTTCATCATCATTCCCAATAAAAGTTAAAACAAAACAAAAATGCTTACTCTCTCCTATCCTTTATGCCAGTCATTTTCAAAATATGTATTAGAATCATGAATATCCCAAAGAATCTATAGGGCACAGTAGCATCAGGCCCTCCCCATATGGTCCGTTGGGTTTTCATTCCATCAAAGGAATAACATGTAATACTAATATAATAAATTGATTCAGAAATTTGGTTGGGTTAATGTAATGTAAAGAGATCACATTTTGTTCTATCCTGATTATCTTAAGTAATATAATGAAAATTATAGTACCATGATGGATGATATATATATATATGCTTCTTATGATCTAGCTAGTAGAAAAGATATTATTGCAATACCACCCTCGAACAGATGAATATATGCACAATGACTATCTTGATCTTTTATATGAATAGTAGACCCCAAGTGCGTATTTGGATTAGTCTTTAAAAAATAATGTTTACGATTTATTAAGAAAGCATATGAAAAGAATTTTATCTCAATTTATAAAAAAATGTTTTTGTGGTCTGGCAACATGCACTAAATATGAAACAGCACGTGTCAGTACCTGTACCCATTATACTTGAAAAGACTCTTAATGACGAATAATCGAAGGAGATTGAGATGCATAATTTTAAAATTCTGAAGCTGCTCCTTTTCTTGCAATCATAAATATCAACCACTACTGCACACTGATCACTTGCGGAGACACCGCACACTTTGTATTTTTGTGTTTCTAATAAGGTGGATTGGATGAAACATGCAACGTAAATTAAACTGATTCATTGGTGGTTAAGTTTCCTTTTGTTTTTCTGAATGGTTTTGTTTTTAAGTTGCTTGTTGATGTGGGTTAATAATAATGGATGCTATAACCTTGTTTTATAATTGTGTATTTTGTATTTTATGTTCTTTTATGAGTTTAAATATTGTATGACGACTTTTATTGCTCATTCTTCGCTTTTTTTATGATAGAATATGGAAACACATGCAAGAGTATATTACTAAGGGAAGCAAGCGTATCTAGACACTACAAGAAGATAACATACTTGTTGAATGCCTGGTACAACTAAAAACTGATGGAGAGTTTGTTACCGATATAGGTATTGGGAATTTGAGAAGGGTCAAGAATATGCTCGAGGTGAAGCTTTAATTTCAGGCTGTGGATTGAAAGCTAAACCTCATCTTATTATGTCCAAGTTGATAACATCCAAGACGACATGAAAAGTTGTATAAGTTGGTAACTTCATATGGCTTCGTCTAGAATTCATCAGAGAACAAGTTTGTGAGAGATGATAATTAATCATATATGGTTAAATACGGGAGTGTAATAATGTGTTTCTTTTTTGCCAGATAATAATGTGTTACATATTACTATTAATGATTAATTATAATAAGATAATCTCATTGTTGTAGGGTAAAAACAAATCCACTTTATATGTGTGTGAATATACAGACCCACGTTTAAAAATCCGATTTATTGGTTCACATGCACCAACTTATATTTAGCTTATGGTTGCGACAATTAATCTAATTAGACAATTTTAGTTCATTATATTTTGATTAATTTTATATATGTATAGGGGTAATTTTTTCTATTGATTTATTATATATATGGATAGGGTTATTATATATTTGGGCGAGAAATCTCACCCCTCTATGCCTTGCTCTGTCTTCAACATTTTTCTCCAAATTTTGCCGCGTTTATCTGAGTTAGTTGTACTTTTTTCAAGTCTTCACGCGCGATTGAGAGCCTGAGAAGTTTTTTTTTTTTTTTTTAAGATTTTTTTTTTAAAAAATAAAAATAAAATTGGAATTTGACTGCGGTGAGTCAGTATGCCAACTAAGATTATCATTAGTTGGTGCATTGTCTTGGCGGGAAACCAGGTTCATAAATTTCTCTCCTTGGGCGTTCTTAATATTTTGATAATTCAGAATGACAGATTATTGTGTCGTAATATTACATGCTAGCATAAAATGTCTCATGTATGACAAAGCTAATTGGTAATTTCAAGGCGGCGAACAATCTCTTTAACATGATTAATCAAGGATCTTATGTTAAAAGCAAAGGAACCGTTGTCATATGCAAATTGAGAGGCAAAAACAGAGTGTCGTCGTTCAGTTTGAAAGCCCCACAAGCTCTTCGATCAGAGAATTGAAGTCAGAGTAAGAAGATCCTCCTTCCTCCACAGCCTCCCTCGCCATTCTCGCCAGTTTCTTTGCTCTGTTTCTAATTTCCTCTGCTTCTTCTCCTTCCATTATCTCTTTCACTGCCTTCATAACTGCCTCTTTCTCTACATAATCCCCTACCACTGGAACCCATTTCTTAGCACCCACTGAAATCCCAATTCTCAGCACTTGTGTCACCAACTTCTCATTGTAAAACTGTTCTGCACCTACAGGCCAGGTCGCCATTGGTACTCCTGCACTCACTCCTTCCAGTGTTCAATTCCACCCACAGTGCATCACAAACCCACCAACGGATTCATATATCCCCTCCAGTTCATAGAACCTATTGTGCTGCGGCTTTAAACAATCTCGCAATGAAATTATCTTCATTGTTCACGATAAAAGGGGGCAAAACCTTGTCATTTGAATCTCGATTCCTGGCAGATTAGGAATCACAAATGAGTCTGTATCAGACACAACATCCTTATACGGTTGGTGGAGTGCTATAGATTCACCCACACATAACGGCAAGAACCCAGTCCCATGAAACACAATCCTCGGAATCCTAAATTTGGCTGCAGAATCAGTGGCCCACGGGAAGAACCAACCAGCAATGAGGCAATCTGGGCGGTGTTCTTGCAAAAGCTGCTCAAGAGGCTCTTGAAGCATCGTCGTTGCTTTGAGGAAGATCTGAAACATATCTAGGGATGAGATAGCATCAACATTTTCGCAGCCTTCTGGTAAGCCAGCTTCTGCTCATGGGAATTTAATGGGTATGGGGCTGATGGGAAGGCCAAGGGCTGTGGATTCTTGTAATGATCTGGAAATGATAGGAAGGTTGAGAGGGGTGGTGATGATGGTGGTTCTGACGCCTCTGCTGGCGAAAAGCTTAACCATATCAACAATGGGGATCATGTGGCCATGACCAAGGAAAGGGAAGAAGAATATGTGAAGTTGCCGTTTCTGGTTATCAGTAGCCTTGTGCTGCCTTCTGGGTTAGAAAGTTCTGATTTTTGAAACTTCAGGGTTCTGGGAATTCTTGAGGAAGAAGACGGTGATTTGAATAAGCAATCCAAGTTGAGAGGGTTTAAGGAAATAGCATGCAACAGATTTGGTAAAAGAAAAAGACAATGGTCAACTAAGTAACTGACATGGGACATTGATTTGTGTGATTTGGATCCACCGCCTCGGTTAGCACTTCTTCCAGCTTCCTTTAATGGCTTGGGTGAGCAGCAAGTTATACATGGGGCGCACAAAGCAAGAGCTCATCTGTCTAACACTGATTTTCCAGGTTATAGGAAATAACATCTAGATAGTCTCTTATTATTTTGGTAACATTTTATTCTTTTGTATAGCCTCTTAGCAGCCTTGTTCTTGTCCACTTAAGACGCTTTAATTCAAAAACTTGCGTGATTGTTTCTGCATGTTTAATTGAATTAAGTTTAAACTCCTTGGCATTTAAATTCTTTTTTATGAGTTAGTAATCTCGTTTTTTTTTTTAATTCTATAATTCTTCTCATCTCAAATATAGGTGCCTTCTAGAAAAAATTAATAGTATAGAATATAAATCAGTAATATTACCTTACATAAGTCAACTATTTTTTATGTGTCGCACATTGTTAGACGTAATCTATTTATTAAAGGGTTATGAGTAAAAATACCCCGGTTGTTTTTACCAATAGGCACTAGGTATTTGGAAGTTTTTGTAGCCGCAATAATACCTTGAAAGTTTAAAAAATGGTGCACTGTTTTAGGTGTTAATTATGTGCTGGTGAAAAAAAACAAAGAGGAGCGATGTTAATTTTAACCGTTACAGTTAACTAATTTATCTTTGAGCAAAAAAAAAGTTAACTAATTTATCCACGTAGCACCCTATGTCAACCTCATCATTCCGTGCATGCCACCCTTCATTCTATCTCCATCTAAGGGACTATTTGGTAAGCGAAAATTTTGAGGAGGAAAGGAAATGGGAGGGGAGTAAATGGAAAGGAAGAGAAAATTGATGGGAACTTAAAGGGGGTGTGTTGCTTGGTAGACACGGGAACGGAATGTAACGTAGGTTGAAAGAAAATAAGATGTTTAATAGCAAAAAAATGAAGTGGTGGCTATGAGAAGAAAATGTAAAATACCTAAAATACCCCCTAAATTAGAATTTTTTAACGGAATGAAATTCAAAATTCATCAATAAATTTATCAACAAAATTTGAATTTGCTAAATAAATTTGAATTTGAGAATCAAATTCTTTTCGCCGCTTGCTAAAATAGAGCAATCTAAGACAACACTCACATCCTAAGCTTTTATCTTCTTTATACTCATTTGTGGATTTTTTAGAAAAAGAATCCATTTATTGTAGAAGAATTTTTTTTTTTTTCTTTTTGGAGTAACAAAGTCGTTGTTCATGAATGCTTATTAAGAATAACTCTCAAAGGTTTTTTTAGTAATAAATATGAATGTAGCTACTAGCAAGTACGTAATGAGAAACTATAAAGCCAAGAATCACTTCATAATTTAAAAGTATTAAACAAGCTAAGCTTTGTTATAGAGTAAAGACAATGAGCAGCAACGCCAACAACAGAACAGTGGCATTGGTGCTTTATGGCTGGTCATGCTTCTTCTTTTTTTCGTGGCTACATTGTCAATGCCGCGATTTATGAACAAAGTGAATTCTCTCATTGATATGCTTCCCTTGATAATCTTCAAGTTTTTATTAGAATTGTTGTTCAGTTGTGGTGCTTTTACCTAAATTTATAGGGGAAAATTTGTATTTGGCATTTTCCCTCTTATGAGGAGAGATGAGTTACCACCAATTTTGGTAGAAACTAATCTTCCCATATTTAAGGAAACTTTGGAGTAGGTGGGAACTCAAGTTCCAAGAACATTCGGTGGCCAAACTTGTTTTCACAGAGGAAATTTGCTTATCTTACTTTCCCTTTCCACCTTTTGCATATATGGACCCTTCCTTTCTCTCTCCCTCTCTCTTTCGATGAAGAATCTCTCCCTCCGCCACTTTCATCTTCCCCCTCCCGCTAGCACCCCTTCATTGTTCTTCACTCTCTTGTTCTTTGGAAAAAAATCACCTCATCAATTGGTTTATGGTTCTTTAATTCACAAACTCCAAATGTCATAATATTATAGCAGAGAACAACAAACATGATTTTGAATTAACAAATCAGCAGAGCAGACCCACTTCTTTCACCAATGTACAAACTTCATCAAAATCAAACAAAGCATCAACAAAGATTTTGAAGACCAAATTCAAAACCGGGCAACAAACATGAACATAAAGCCAGAAATATTTTGAAAAAAAAAAAAAGGCTTGAGCATGAATGGTGAAGGAAGAATAAAAACACAAAAATATTCTAACCTACAATTTTTTTCAATATCTTGAGCAAATCTTTGAGTGGCCAAGGAAAGTGGACGTCCTAAATATTCAGATCCACTATCTCCATTTTCGATTATCTTACTGTTTGCAAATATTCGAGCGCCTAAATCCGCCTCCATCATGGTCGTAACATTGTTGTTTCTTCATAGTTGCTTCTTTCATGGCCATAACTTTGTTGTTTCTTCATATCTGCCTCTGTCATGGCAAGGAAAGTGGACGTCGACAGCAGTGCCCCTTCTTCCAAAAAAGAATTTTCAGTTCTCTATCGTGAGTGTCTTGGAAAGGAAAGTGGACGTTGACAGTGGTGCTCCTTTCGCATACCCATTAAGGGCAATTTCAGAGAAGATCGCGGTGGAGGATAAGGGGTGTGGTGTTGGTACTAAAACACTTATGTGTCTCATGTATTAAAAGGATTGTTATTTTGATTTAATGAGGAAAGGGCAAAAAATTAATATTGGTATTCGAGTTATTGAAAGTTATTAAAAAAAAAAACCTATTGATAGGTGTAGTTCTTAAAAGGTGAAAAGGCATATGCGTTCATAAAAGAGAAAAATATAGAGAATGTAAGAGGTCTCAGGGTCTAACTGTAAAAGTTGTATTTCATCCCTATCACAAAAAAATACAAGTTTAAAAAATAAGGAAAAGACTATCAGAAAGTTTTCCATTATTAAAGATCTTCCAAAATTATGTATAAAGGTTAGTGAATTGTTAAATTGAATGAGAAAATTTAATTTCGTAAAATTCTTGAAAATTGTGTTCTTACATCAAAATCTCGAGTCCACATTACATCCTTTTTTTTACATCTTTCTTACATTCTTTTCTTTGAAATGCATTGAGAAATGGATACCTTTTTTTTTTTTGGGTCTGAAAGAAAAACATGCTTATATGCATTTCAAAGAAAAGGATGTAAGAAGGATGTAAAAAAAAGGATGTAATGTGGACTCCAAAATCTCAAGATAGAGAATATTGATTTATGTTTTACATTGGTATTTTATGGAGAAATTCCCCTTTTCATCTAAAATGCAAAATTTACTTACCCATACTCATTAAGTGCATGGATTCTATGGGAAAATGAACTTTAATTCAATAATGGCGTAAAAAATAGAGAGGGAGGTAGGGAGGGAAGAGGAGGTAGCCGGAGTTAGAAAAAGAAAGAAGAAAATGGTTCAGGAATTCTCAAGAGCATGTTTGGCATTTCCTATATTTTTATTTATTTTTTTGATGATCTTGCATACTATGTGGTATTAGATCCTATGTGGTAGAGTCACCTCAACATTTTGTGGCTCAACTAATGGCTGACCACCTAGGTCTTTAATGGAAGGACAAAATTGTTATGCTTTTATTACATCTAGGGCATTATTGCCCTCTTGAAAAACCCTAAACCTCAAATGTCCATTGGTGAGTACTTTCAAGACATTTTTGCCCCTTAACCTTTTATAGAATTTGCATCACATTCCTTTATTTGCTAGAGTAAAAAATATATGAAAGAATAAATGAAAACAAAAATTCAATATGATTGCTAAGTCATCATTAGTATAATTTGATATTACTATTTGTGACCCTGAAGGTAGAATATACTACATTCGGTCCTAATTAGAAGACAAAGTTGACTTTTTTTTGGAGTGATTAAAGCTTTGGCATTGGTCGGCTGAAGTGTCAACCACCAAAAATTAATTTGTGTTGTTTATATATTTATTCAACTTGTTTATGAAGAGTTACATACTTACAAATATGATTTATTCACTTTGTGTTTTTCACATGTTTATTTCACTTGTTCATGAGGAGCTTGACACTTCTACTTGTTTTTTTTTTAAACTCGTTCATGAACAAATGGAATAAACATATGAACAACAAAAATTAACTGGTTAGCAAAAAAACATAAGGCCATCAATGAGTCTTATTTCCAAGTGTCTAACTTATAGTTAGTAAGTGGAATAAACATATGAATAACACAAACTAATTTGTTAAACAAAAAAAACTTATATGAGACTTGTTTATATACATATTCCACTTGTGCATGAGAAGTTGAACACTTGCAAATAAAACTTATTCATAATTCTATATTTTCTTGTTAACCAATTACTTTCTGTTATTTATATATTTGCCCCACCTGTTCATGAAGAGTTTGGAACTTGTAAACGGAACTTGTTTATAATCCTATATTTTCTTGTTAACCAATTAATTTATGTGATTCATATGTTTATTCCACTTGTCTTTGAAGCATTTGACACTTGCAAAAAAGACTTGTCATGGACAAGTAGAATTAGGGTTTGGATTCTCTCAGAATCCCTTTTCTCATTTTCTTTTCAGTATCCGATCTCCACCTTCAGATTAAAAAAGTAAATGGTTTAGATTTAATATTTTATAAAACTATTATTTTAAACAAGAATAAATAAATTTAAACTGTAAAATCATGATTTACACAATTCATAACTATAATATAAATAAATTAATAAAAAGAAATTAATTTATAAAACACTATTATCATAGTTTTAGAAAATATTAGATCTCAACCATCCATTTTTTCATTTAAGGGTGAAAATAGGATTTTGAGGAAAAAAAAAAAAAAGAGATTATGAGAATATCTGCTGCCCACCTAAACAATATAAATTGAACAAGTAGATTGTACAACTCCTTATGAATGAACAAGAGTGATGCACATACGAAATACATAAATTAATTGTTGGTAGCTGTAGCTCCGCCCGACTGGCCGGTACAGGAAATGCTTTGGCTAGCGGCTGACGGCTAGTGACCGGTCGCCTTTTTCTTCTTTCTTTTGAAAAAAAGACGAGTATGATTGTATTTTCAACCGCAACCTTAACTTCATTCTGCGTAATAGAGGTGGCATGAGATTGCAGATTTCTTTTTAGTGTTGACAGAAATAAAATAACTAGGGCTGACTGAAGACAGAAATTTTCCGTAGAATCATTTTGCATCAGATAACACTGCAATAGATAATACACCAACACCTCAAGCTAAGACCTGCCTCTTTAGTTTGTCAGATAATATACTAACATTAGCACCCACTAAAATTTAGGATGTTACACATTGGAAGGAGAAGGAAAATGATTCCCTTCTCCTTCTGGTTTACGTTTTATCATTTGTTTGTCATGGGGTAAAATTACATGCATGCATACAATGTCTCATCTATTATGCCAAAGCTATTTGGGAATTTCAAGGCAGCGAACAAACTCATAACATTATTCATAATGTATCTCATGTTACCTGCATAGGAACCATTATCAGACGCAAATTGGGAGGCAAAAACAGTGTAGTTCAGTTTGAAAGCCCCTTAAGCTCTTCGATCAGAGAATTAAAGTCAGGGTAAGAAGATCCTCCTTCCTCCACAGCCTCCCTCGCAATGCTCGCAAGTTTCTTTGCTCTGTTTCTCATTTCCTCTGCTTCTTCTCCTTCCATTATCTCTTTCACTGCCTTCATAATTGCATCTTTCTCTACATAATCCCCTACCACTGGAACCCATTTCTTAGCACCCACTGAAATCCCAATTCTCAGCACTTGTGTCACCAACTTCTCATTGTAAAACTGTTCTGCAAATACCGGCCATGTCACCATTGGTACTCCTGCACTCACTCCTTCCAGTGTTGAATTCCACCCACAGTGCGTCACAAACCCACCAACGGATTCATGTTCGAGAATCAACACTTGTGGGGCCCACCCCCTGATGATCAAACACTTACCTTCCATTCTCTTCTCAAATCCATCTGAGAGCCACCCTTGATCTTGATCTCTGTCTCCTCCTTCTTCCTTGTTCTTCTTTCTTTCCCTCACAACCCAGATGGAATTCTGTCCAGAAGCTTCAAGACCCATGGCTATTCCTCTGAGCTGATGTTCCGCGAAGTCCGCACTACTTCCGAAGCAGATGTAAACAACGGAGTTGGGTTTCTTGGAGTCCAGCCACTTTAAGCAGTCATGTGCATCCATGGAAGCTCGCTTTCCTCTGTATGATTTTTCTTTGCTGTCTCCGTTGCACAGATAAACAGGACCTATAGACCATGCTCTTCTTCGAAGCACTTTCTTATAATGATCTGCATATATCCCCTCCAGTTCGTAGAAGCTATTCACAAGCACCCCGAAGCTCGTCTACTCTGATTGCGCCACGGCTTTGAGCAATCTGGTAATGAAAGTATCTTCATCGGCCACAAGGTAAGGAGGCAAAACCATCCTTGTCATTTGAATCTCGATTCCTGGTAGATTAGGAATCACAAATGGGTCTGTATCAGACACAACATCCTTGTACGGTTGGTGGAGTGCTATAGATTCACCCACACATAATGGGAAGAACCCAGTCCCATTAAGCACAATCCTCGGAATCCCAAATTTGGCTGCAGAATCAGTGGCCCACGGGAAGAACCAACCAGCAATGAGGCAATCTGGGCGGTGTTCTTGCAAAAGCTGCTCAAGAGGCTCTTGAAGCATCGTCGTTGCTTTGAGGAAGATCTGAAACATATCTAGGGATGGGATAGCATCAACATTTTCGTAGCCTTCTGGTAAGCCAGCTTCTGCAGATGGGAATTTAATGGCTACGAGGTTGATGGGAAGGCCAAGGGCTTGGATTATTGTAATGATATGGAAATGAGAGGAAGGCTGAGAGGGGTGGTGATGATGGTGGCTCTGACGCCTCTGCTTGCGAAAAGTTGAGCCATATCAACAGTGGGAATCATGTGGCCATGACCTAGGAAAGGGAAGAAGAATACATGGAGTTGGTGTTTCTGGTTTTCAGTAGCCATGTTCTGCTTTCTGTGTTCGCAAAAGTTTTGATTTTTGAGAATTGTGGATTGTGGGAATTTTTGAAGAACAAGACGGTGATTATAGCAATTCTTTCAACTTCCTTTTATGGCTGGGGTGATCAGCAAGTTCTATATGGAGGATACTTCCTGGATTGCTCTGCTGCAAGAGCTTATCTGCCAACAATGCTATCTCAAGTTATAGACCCGTGAAAGTTTTAACATTAGTTTTAATCCACAACCCTTTATTTGTTAGAATAAAAAAGATATGAAAGAATAAAATAAAAAATTCATTAGTATAATTTTAAATTACTATCTCCAATCTAAATGTAGGACCTAATTTATAGTCAAATAAATATAGAAACTAGATAAGGGCTAACTTTAATTATAAATATTCTCGTCAGTTCTTTTTACAAGAGCATAAAATTTAAATTACTCTAGTTCTTGTAATAAGTTTTATTTTAAGTTGTCTAAATATTTAATATGTTTTATCTTATCATTTTTACCTCAAATTAATTATATTATCCTCTCTTCACCTTTAACTGAAATGACACCGCCCCACTCTTTTTATTGAAGTGGTGGGGTTTGGATCCCCACAAGGCTTGAGAGAAAAGTGTCACTGGAGTTTGTCTAGGAGTAGGGATGCCCATAGATAGATTAGACATGATTACGTTGGGGTGAACCCGATATCTGGTGTAGGATTGACCTCAAGCTAGAAAACTCACCCTGAAGTTTGATTTGGTCTAGCATTAGCCCGAACTCATATCGGATCAGATCGGTCTGGACTCTTGGACCAGTATAGGTAGTCCAAGACTTGTTTTTTTATTATTTATTTATTTTTTTGCCACTTCTCTGAACTAAATTCGATCATCAATAAAAATTTTCTGATCTCAAAAGTAAATACAAAATAATTTCTGTAAGTTAAAAAGCACAACTCTTCGATTAATAAATGATCATAAAAAGAGAAATAAATAAATAAATAACTTTTGGGTCAGACCGATCAATCTAAGCGGTCTAAGGCTTAGATTAAGGTTCGATCCAACCCGATCAAACTACTATAGTTTGGTTTAGGTAATATTGCCTGGACTAGCTTTTTTTTAAATGTAATATAATGTTTAATAAAATTTAATATATTGGCTTTAGCTTCAAAGGCGAAGTGAAGCTTGAGAGTAAATGCTGAGCTGAATTGTTGATGAAATTATTAGTGCGTTTATATGGATTAATGAAATTGTTATAAAAATAAGAAAGGTGTGTGTGTATTAACAACACAATAGAAGGAGGATGTAAATGTAGAGATGAGGAATAGGGAAAAGTTCTCATTCATATTTATTTCCTATATGCATCTAATTCTTTATATAATACCTCTATAATTTTCAACCTTTCCAAGAGTTATTATATCTTTTGATCTGAATAAGAGTTAAAATATCATAAGTAGCAAAATTAACATACATTATGATATATCATGAAATCATTGGAGATCATAGTAATAAATAGTAGAGACCTTTAATTTAGGGATTATATTGTATTGTGTCATCCAATATGAGATGGAAGTTCAAAAGCCTAATTTTGCTATTAATATAATATGTTTGGATGTTCATATCCCTCATTATTTCCTATTCTTCTATTGTTTCGTGTTCTCTCCCATTATTTTCTATGATTATGGAATGACATTAATTGATTATAGATTTTAGAGTTATACCTATAAATAGAAAGCATATGTTATGTATTTCATACAACACTAATTAATAAATGAAAATTTGTTTGAAGGCTCTAGAAAAGTAAATATTGTGTTACCTGAAAGAATAAAATTATGCATTTGTAATGCATTTTATTCTATCAAGTCTAAAAGAAACTTATTGAGTTTTAAAGATGTATGCAAAAATAGATATCATATAAAAACAATAAAAATAAATAAAGGAATGTATTGATATCACAAATTTAGTTTTTGGCATAAAATGCATGTTATAAAGTTTTCCTGTCATTTCTTTTGACTTGTACTATACATTTATAAGTTTAATTAAAGCATATGTTGTTATAAACCAGAGGTCTACCAATGCAAACCAAAAGTTGTCCATACAAACTAGCAGTTTGCGAATATAAACAATAAGTTTACTAATGAATATAATGTTTGGCATGACCAGTTAAGAGCTTGTTTAGATTTAGCTTTTAGAGAATAACTTTTAGGATTTATGAGGTAAAATAGCTTTTTCAGAATAACTTTTTGCATAATAGATTATTGAAAAAGTTGAATTTGATTAAATGATAGTTTTTGGATATTGTTATTAAAATAGCTTTTACAAGGTCAAATTTACCAAGAAAAACATTAGCTTTTGGTATAATTGCATATACAGGATAAGATTGTATTTTAAATACTTTTAACATTAGATTTCATAATAAATAGGAAAAATTACAGAAATTTGTGTACAAAATTAAACTACTTAAAGCTACTAACTGGTACCAAAAAAATTATTTTAGGCTACTGACTGGTGCTAAAAAAATACTTCATGATTTTAAAATTTATTTTAGAATCTTGAAAAAATATTTCAAAGTATTGACTAGTCTTGAAAAAAAATTTCAAGATACTGACGGTTATTAATAAAGTACTTAAGGATATTGACAAAATATTTTATAATCTTGAAAATTTATTTTAAGATATTGAAAAATATTTCAGGGTAATAACTGATTTTGAAAAAATATTTCAGGTACTGACGGGTAATAAAAAATACTTAAGGACAGTAACTAGTACTTGAAAAAAAATACTTCTCATGGTATTCAAAATGTATTTTAAGATCTTGCAAAAATATTTCAAGATACTAACTAATTTCGAAAAAAATTTCAGGGTACCAATGGGTATTCAAAAGATACTTAAAGATATTGAAAAAATATTTCACGATTTTGATTATTTATTTTAGGTTATTGAAAAAATATTTCAGGATAATGATTGATCTTGAAAAAATATTTTCGGGTAGTGATGAGTATTAAAAATATACTTAACTATCTGGTATTGAAAGAACATTGATTATGGCAAAGGAGAGAGAAAAATATTAAAAAAAATATCATTTTCCAAAACCTATATTTTGGAGCCAAAACCATTTATTAAGTGTAGAATAGCTTCTGAACAATGTTTGGAGTGTTTGAAAAACTTTTTCCAAAACTAAGGTTTTCTTTCCAAAATCTAGATTTTAAAATTTGCTAAACAAGTTCTAAGCCATCTCAATTCAATCATGATGCGAAAAATAATTGAGAATTCATGTGGACATAGCCTATAATGTAAATAGACACCACAATTTCATGAATTCACATGTGCTGCATGTTCAAAAAGAAATTTGATTATTCGATCCCCACCAAACAAAATAAAAAATAAGTCTCTCACATTTCTAGAACAAATACATGAAAATATTTGTGAGTCAATACACCCATTATGCAGACCATTTAGGTACAATATGGTTTTAATCAAGGTTTTGAAACTTGGTTCGATGAGTAAACCGGTTAGGGTACTGAGTTAAAGGTTAGAGGGTCAGACCGAAATCAAACTGGTCAGGATATTAACAAGGTATATAAGATAAATAATAAAAAAGAGAGGGAAAATATATTGAAAGACACGATAGACTATAGGAAGAGAGGAAAGTGATAGACTATAGGAAGAGAGGAAAGTCAAGGAAAGAGATGTTGGAGCGGGTGGACAAGACGTTGGGCTGTCAAGCTCACCTCTTCTCCCACACATCACCCACATGTTCCCACTTGCTTCACCAATTCCCATTCTACCTTTTTCTCAACCATTCTTCATTTCCGATGCTTCTTCATCTTCTTATTTTTTTCTCTTTCTTCTTCACATCTCCAAACTCCTCTTCATCTTCTTCATCTTGTTCTTCGTTGTGCTCCTTCCTTTTCTCCGGCTTTACAAACTTTTGTTGTCCTCTTGATTGTTTCCCCTAATTCTCTGTTTTGTCACTTCTTGGCATTGGCGGCAACTCCGCTCTCATGCGTACGCTTGTGTTATCTGCCACTACAACCACCCGACGACCGCCTTCCTTCACCACACCAAACTCAAATCTCTCTCTCTCTCCCCCCTTCATCTTGGCGACTCTTCAAAGTTCATATCTCTCTCTATTTCTCCTCCTTTCTCTTGCATCACCGGTCGACGGTGAGGTCAGTTTCAAGTGACTTTTTTTTTAAAAAAAAAAGACTCTAAGACTCGGTCAACTCAGTAGGTTCAAGCCGAGTTGACTCTGGGTCAACTCGGACCTTGGTTTTACCCCTAACTCAGATCGGTTTTTTGGCCAGTGTCTGGTTCAAACCGGCCAGTCCATTCCAAGTTTTAAAACCTTGGTTTTAATTGATGCATCAACTAAATGATCACATATTAACTTATTATCTTCTCATAACTTGGCGTTTACGAGATTACTTGATTAATTGATTAGATTAAGAGCATATTACCTTGTTATCCTATTAAGAAAATATGTTTTGATAATGATTGTAAATTTATTTTGTAAGCTTTTAATGAATATTATGTGTCCCTTAGAATTGATGTTAAAAATCATGTAGCTCATGTTCACATACAAAATGGGCTTGCAAAATCATTGGTTATAAGGTTGCAAATAATTGCAAGACATTTACTAATGAGATCTAATATCCCCATTTCTGCTTACAAGGAAGGTCTTAAAGCGTTTTTACATGGATAAACATCCATTATGTACACAAATGATAGTATGGTTTTTGCGGGCGGATAAAAACCCACTCAGACCTTGAATAATTAGAGAAGAATGTGATGAAAAACTACTTGGCTTATAAGTACCATAGCTTAGTACTATTAGAACACTAACGCCTTGTTTGTTATAGGGAAGATAGGCCTAGGGAAAGGAAGATGACAATCTTCCACCAAAAAAGCCTGTTTGGTAGAAGCATCTTCCATTAAGTTACTTTCCTTTAAGGTCCAAACTTCCCACGGCTGTACAAAAATGCTTTCCCTTTGAAATAGGAAGGAATGTTGTCAAGTTGCCGGGACGATCAAATTTTGGGACCAAAAAGACCTTGGACAAAAGTTTAGCTCTTCATAAAAAGACGACAAAAGTGCTAGCTGGAAGACGCGAGTTCGAAGATGCTTTGTGTGAGAAGCTTGGAGCTATTGCTGCTGTTGGAGTCGAAGCAGAAGCTGAACCCTAGTCAAAGAAGCTGTAATTGAAGGTCAGTTCTGTTGAAATCAATTTTAGATAGTTAAAACAAATTGAAATCTTGGGTTAGGTCTGCGTTCCCTAAAAGTCCATGGTACAATGTTGTTCAACTGATTCAAGTGCGTGGCTCCAACTGATTTAGACTATATCAATGAGAGAACCGTATTCAAGAGTTCGAACTATGTACTTACGTTTGAACTCAATGATTACGTTTGAACGCGATATTTACATTCGAACTCGAAAGAATTACCATGCTTTGTCAGTCATTATCCAATTCTCGAATGAATCACTTGGGTTTAATGTTCAATCCTAATCTTCTATGTTCCTCTTCTCGTTCTCGTTTCCGCACCTTGTTTTACACTTTCGTGCTTTCGCCGCCTAATTCCTTCCATCTCTGTTGACTTGGATAGTAATGGATGCCAACCGTCGTCAGAATTTCATATCCCATCGCCATCTTCTTCAATTTTGCATCTCAACGTTCATGCAATTCGGTCAGGGTCCATTTATCTCGTGCGAACATTGTTGCAAGTCAGTTATTTTATTGTTTTTTTGCCTTTTTTTCCAGGGGCATTGTGGAAATTTCACCATATCTTCCTATTTAACCAACATGTAATTCTTTCTACCAAACAATTTATCTTCCCTCAACTTATGTTCCTTTCCTTGGTATACCAAACAGTTCAACTTTTAAAGTTCCCTCCTAAATCTTCCTTTCCTTTCCTTTCACTTCCTTTTCTTTCCTTTCCTTCCTCAAATCTTCTCGGTAACAAACAGGGCCTAATATATCCTTATTGTTAGCTTATTAGCAATATATAGCTCTTCACTATTACGAAGACATTGGAATGGAGAAAAACACATTCTTCATTACCCCTAGGCACTATGGGCATGTGGTTATTCCACTCAAATATATCTTAACTTGAACTAATTGGTTATGCAGATGTTGAATTTTTCTACGATCCACATGATGGTTATTTAAAAACAAGTTATTTGTTTATATGAAGAGGTATAACTATTTTATGACGATCTATGAAACATAGTATATTAGCCACATCATTTAAGCATGTAGAAATTATAGCAATATATGAATCAATTCAAGAATGTATATGGTTAAGATTGGTAATACACCATATACAAACCACTAGTGGTTTATCTTCTGGCAAAATGATCACAACAGTTCTATATGAGGATAATGGTGATAGAAAGGAGCATATTTCATCAAAATTCTTCTTCACTCGTTACTTCAAAAGGATGGTGAAATGGATATCTAGTAAATCCATTCCAATGAAAATCTAGCAGATTTTTTACCAAGACACTTTATGTATAATCTTTGAAAGGCTCATTCATGGCATTGGATTTCGCAAACTTAAAAATATCAACTGATGTTATCAAGAGGAAGAGTTGGCACATGTTTATACTCTTTTTCCCCTGTCTATGGTTTTTCCCACTAGGCTTTCTTAGCAAGATTTTTAATGAGGTTGCACTATCAAGTGTATCAATAAACAATATACCATTTTTCTTCTACTAGGTTCTTGTTTCCCTGGGTTTTTCCTCAGTTGAAGTTTTTTAATGAGGCACATGTTTAATAATAGATACCCGAAGGAAAGTATTGTGAATAAAATATTTGTGAATGTTTCATATCTCATATTATTTTCTATGATTATAGAATTACATTAATCGTAAATTAAATAGTTGTGCCTATAAATAAAGTATTTATGATAATTTAAAAAGAACAAAAAGGAGTTGGCAATGAAGCACTCTATTAAACGGTCTCTCCACAGCCTTTAGTATTTAGTACTTTTCCATGTACCTCAAGCTTGATAAACCCTGCTTAGTACGTACACCCTTCCTATTAAATTTGTTATAGGCATGGAATGGACAATTTCTTAAAAGGTTCTTATGCAGATAAGCTCTAAAAAAAAGAAATCAGACGAGCATTCTCACTTGGTTCATTTTGAAAGCCCCACAAGCTCTTCGATCAGATGATTGAAGTCGCAGTAAGAAGATCCTCCTTCCTCCACAGCCTCCCTCGCAATGCTCGCTAGTTTCTTTGCTCTGTTTCTCATTTCCTCTGCTTCTTCTCCTTCCATTATCTCTTTCACTGCCTTCACAATGGCCTCTTTCCCTATATAATCCCCTACCACTTGAACCCATTTCTTGACCCCCACAGGAACTCCAATTCTCAGCACTTGTGTCACTAACTTCTCATTGTAAAACTGTTCTGCAGATACAGGCCATGTCACCATTGGTACTCCTGCAGTCACTCCTTCTAGGGTTGAATTCCACCCACAATGTGTCACAAACCCACCAATTGATTCATGATCCAGAATCAACATTTGAGGGGCCCACCCTCTGATGATCAACCCCTTACCTTCCATTCTCTTTTCAAATCCTTCTGGCAGCCACCCTTGATCTTGATCTATATCTCCTCCTTGTTCTTTCTTTTTCTCCTTGCTTTCCCTCACGACCCAGATGAAATTCTGTCCAGAAGCTTCTACACCCATGGCTATTTCTTTGAGCTGAGGTTCAGTGAAGTCTGACCTGCTTCCGAAGCAATGTAAAGAACTGAGTTGGGTTTCTTGGAGTCCAGCCACTTCAAGCAGTCATGTGCGTCCATGGAAGCTTGCTTTCCCCTGTATGATTTTTCTTTGTTGTCTCTGTTGCAAAGAGAAACAGGACCTATATTCCAGGCTCTTCTTCCAAGCACTTTCTTATAATGATCTGCATATATTCCCTCCAGTTCATAGAAGCTATTCACGACCACCCCGAAGCTGGTCACCTCTGATTGCTTTGCGGCTTTAATCAACCTCGAAACGAAATTATCTTCGTTGGTCATGATAAAATGAGGAAAAACCATCCTCGTCATTTGAATCTCGGTTCCTGGCAGATTTGGGATCACAAAGGGGTTTGAATCAGACACAACATCCTTGTAAGGTTGGTGGAGTATTATAGATTCATTCACACATAAAGGGAAAAACCCAGTCCCATGAAATACAATCCTCGGAATCCCAAATTTGGCAGCAGAATCAGTGGCCCATGGGAAGAACGAACCAGCAATGAGGCAATCTGGGTGGTGTTCTTGCAGTAGCTGCTCTAGAGGCTCTTGAAGCATCGTCGTTGCTTTGAGGAAGACGGGAAACAGAGATGGGGATGACATAGAATCAGCATTTTCGCAGCCTTCTGGTAAGCCGTGTTCTTGACTTGAGAATTTGATGGGTACGACGTTGATGGGAAGGCCAAGATCTGTGGATTCTTTTATTGATCTGGAAATGAGAGGAAGGTTGAGAGGTGTGGCGATAATGGTGGCTCTGATGCCTCTGCTAGAGAAAATCTTTGCCATGTCAACCGTGGGGATCATGTGGCCATGAGCAAGGAAAGGGAAGAAGAATATGTGGAGTTGGTGTTTCAGGTTTTCACTGGCCATCTTTTTGTTTATGGGTTAACAAGTTTCGATTTGTTTTCAGACTGATAATGGTTGGTGGAAATTCTGAAGAAGAAGACGATGATGATGTTGAAGACACTCAAACAGTCAAACTAATAAATGCAGTTTAAAGAAGTACCTATCCCACTGACGTGCAACTCACGAATCACAATGTTTGAGTAAATTAATCACATGTAACTCTAAATCACGAAAAAAAAGAAGTTATTTTTTAAGTCCTACAAACCAGCATAATCATGGTGGCTTTTTTTTTTTTTTTTTGGTTAAAATAAGGCTTTTTTCAAAAAAAAAAAATGTGAAAATACAATACTATACAAACATTTTGTGAAACTAAGACACTTTGTGACGTCACGTCAGATAACATCACATGACGTGGCGCCACAGCACACGTGACGCCACATCAACTAGGCCACTAAGTGGCACCACATAGTGTGGCGCCACAATATCTACTTAATATATAATATATTATATTAATAAATTACATATTAAATTATATAATTTAATATATATATAATATTATATTAATGATATATATTATATTTTATATAATATATAATATATTATTATATTATTATTCGTAACTGGTCACTAGAGAGAGAAGTTTTGTCTAAGCTTTGACAACCACGGGCAATGTACAGTACCTAAGGAAGAAGTAACCCAGATTGAAGACGACGATGACATACCGAGAATCAATAATGTAGATGAAATTATTTTACCGGTTTTAATTGTCAGTGGTGCCATCATGGTTTTAAAAACAAGATTGTCGAGAAAGATGATGTTACAGGTAACAATGATGAGGATGAGCAAAATAAAGGAACAAGAAGCCAGTATGGTACTACAAGGCTTGTAACACGAAAGAGACGTAAAACCAGTAGAATCAGGTGGCGCCACTGATAATTAAAACCACTAAAATAATTTCATCTGCATCATTGATTCTCGATATGTCATTTTCGTCTTCAATCTGGGTTGCTTTTTCCTTGGGTATTGTATGTTGTCTGTGGTTGCCAAAGCTTAGACAAGCTTCTCTTTCTGGTGACCAGTTATGAGTCATAATATAATAATATATTATATTAATAATATATATTATCTTTTATATAATATATATTATATAACTATTATATATTATATATTTTTTTTCTTGAAAATATATGCGTGTGTGTGTGATATTATATATTATATATTAAGTGGATATTGAATGGCGCCATTAAGTGGCACCACTTAGTGGCGCCACTTAATGGTGTCAGCTGATGTGGCGCCACAAAGTGCCTTAATTTCACAAAATGTTTGTACAGTGCCATATTTTCACAATTTTTTTTTTAAAAAAGCCTTATTTTAACAAAAAAGCCTAATCATAGTCGTTTGATGGTTTCCCGGTTTAGGTTTGGCCAATTAAAAAAAAAGTGGACAATATTTTTAAAACACAACTAATTTTATTTAAACTTTCTTTTATACACAATAGATTGCATTTCTATAAAGAAGGTATAGTCAAAAATATGAGTCACCTCTAGAGTTTAATTAATACTTTTTTTTCTATTTTTCATATGATTAATATTTATTTTTCAATTTTTTCCACTTATTATATCCTCTGTCTCTCTAAAATAACATTTTCAATACAATTACACATATTTCTTAAGAAAGGTAAAAGTAGAAATTTTTTGCATTTTAAGATATATTAAATGACTTAACTCTTATTTTTTTTATTTCTCATTATATAGTTGAAGTGCTATATATTACGGATGAAAGAATTATTTATATGAAACTTCCATCATATTTCATAGTTGTATATTAAGAGAAATTTGATATAAAATTCAAAAAATTTCTGATTTTTTACCTATTTATTTTAAAATAATAAATAAAATATAAAATTATATATTCATATAAAAAAATTAATAAAATGACTTATAAATATGATCAAAAAATATAGCATAGATCTTATAAATAAAAGATAGAAGTAGAAATTGTTAGAGAAATAGATATAAGAAAATTGTTAAATAAATAACAATCACAGCCGCTTCTTCTTTTTCTCCTTTTCATTTTCTCAATGAACATAAAAAATTTCAGAGAAATACTCTCAAAAGTAGAAAAGGACAATTAATGATTCCAATTTATAAAGTCTTACGTCAAGAGGACAAGTCAAAGTTGGCTACAGTAATCTTTTCTATCCTTTTCTTATCTTAATTTTTAGTTTGAAATTTCAACGGTTTGGATATATTGTTTTATAAAAATAATTTTTTAATATTTAAAGTTAAGCATTTTAATAATATTTTTTAATATCTAATTTTTTATTATATATAAAAAAAATTAATATTTGGGGAAGATGATGGGAAGCTGATCAGAAGGTAAAAGGACGTGTCAAATTTCAATCCTGACGAATGTGGGATTATAAAATATTGACAAAAAGACGCCTGAGTTGCTTCCCAGTCCCTTCATCCTCTTATCCCTCTCTCTCAGCTCAGAATAATCTGGCCACTTTTTTCCTGCTTTCATCCGCCTCTCCACTGGCTGATCGATCTGATGTAAATTCGAAGAACTAGTTTTCTGTGTTGAGACCATAGACGGAGCTCGAAGACCCCCACAAAATGGTAGGCTGGGGATTCGCAGCTTTGACGATTTCTAGGAGGTTGACGAATCCGGCAATGTGCCTGAAGGGTGTGATTCATAGAGTTTCGACAACCAGAGCTCTTCATTTGCGTTGCCTTCGACAATAAAGATTTGGTTCTTGGAATTTGGAAAGAAGAGCATGCCTGGTGTGCTTGAAGGAGGGATTACAGGAGCGGTTGAAGTTATCGAGACCGAGAACTACGTCACCGCGCTTCTTGAGGGCCAAGGAGCGGTGGGAGCCGATGAAACCAGTAGCCAGTGGCGGGGCCACATGCTGGCCAGCCGGGTCCAAGGACCGGCTGGTCTTTTCCTATCTTATATATTTATATATATGTATTATATAATATTTTATTTTGACCAATAATTTGGCCTTAGTTAAGTATTTTATTCTATGTATTTTACTCTTTCTAATAAGGATAATATTGTTGATTAGTGAAAATTTTAGAATTATGATTTTGACAGAGTTTTGAGTTTTTATAATAGATAACTATATATATGTAGAGGATGATTAGTGACTAATTTTAATCAGTTTGGATTTATTATTTGGTTGTCTTATGATTTTTTAATGAATTTTTCTATTAAGAAATAGATTATAATAGGTTATTTGTTTAGTTGAAATTTAATTAGATCTTTATGTGTTTTTAAAATATTTTTTGGGGTTCATATTATATTTGTTTTATTTTCTCCAATTATTTTTTTTTAGGTAGGTGGAATGTGTATTTAAGTGTTAATTTTATTAAATTTTATTATATATTATTATTATTATTATTATTATTGTGTTTGTGTTTGTGATATCTTTATGATAGTATTTGGTTCATTACTCATTGACTTGTAAGAGGAAAATAAAATTTTTGTTTCAGATACCTACTGAAAATGTTATTATTTTATATCTGGTTTTGATTTATAATTGTTGGTTATTATTTATTCATATTTTTAATGTTATGCAATATTATTCTATAAATATAGTTCATCATTTTTCTTTTTTTTGGACCGGGCTAAGATTTTTTTCTGGTTCCGCTACTGGCAATGGCATCGTTTAGACGAGGAGGGACATGCCATTGGGTTGGCGGGGGGCGGACCTGCTTCTCCCAACCGGTGCTGGCTTCAGCACCATAGAAAGCAGAGTATAGGAATTGTGGTAGGTGCAGTGGCGGAACTGAAAATTTTTTTAGTCCGGGACAAAAAATAAACATATTGAACTACTCCCTTTGGTTTTTATTATAAGGTGACAACTAACAAGTGTATTTGGTCCTTTTTATAAGGCACTTTCTTGTTTCCAAAAAACATTAAATATTTTTTTCATGTATACCCATAATTAAAAAGAGTAGTGAGTGAGAATAATAATTAATATGTTATTAGAGTTTAGTGTAATTAATATGGATAATATTGAAAATTACTTAAATTTTAGGACATATTTAATGACTTCAACTGTTTTATTGGCTTGTAAGAATTGTTAGTTGGTGCCTTATAATAAGGACTAGAGGGGGTATTTACTAAATGATATCATATAACATTGAAAATAAAAATAAATAATAATCGAAAATTATAAATCAAAATAAAATATAAGATGATACTAACCTTTTTAGTATGTATCTTAAATAAGAATTTTACTTTTCTCTTATAACCCAATAAGTAATGAACTAAACATTATCTTTATATCTTTATAGAGAAGATAAAAAGTTAGCTAGAACTAAATTATTAGCTAAATAAAATATCATATAATAAATATACAAGGGGGAAGCAACTCAAGGGCGGGGGCGTCTTTTTGTCAAGATTTTATAATCCCAAATTCCTATTATTTTGTAAATTGAAATTTCTAATTTCTAAAATATTATTTGGGAATCTTCCAGTCTCCAACTCTGCCCCAATAAGCCGACTTTCTAGGTTTCAACTTATTTTCTCTCTTATAAAAGTAATATTGCTTATCACATTAACTAACAATTTTATAATTGTTCAAAAAATATCTATCTAAGTAAACCCCGTTTTTGTTACAACTTGTTGGTTTTTCTATCTACATTTACATAAGAACTCTCATTAAACGGTGTATAAGCATTAGATTTTACATGACTAGGGATGGAGATGTTTTCAAAAAACTTAAAAAAGGCATATACTAAAGACCTAATGTTATAAATGGGATAAGTCGTAACCACCTAGAGGATTTACATCATGTCACTAAACTATAAGGCTATTGATGGCACTAGCTAAGAATTTTAATATCTCTAATACCACTTTTATCTTTTGCTTACACGTAAAACACACAAATATAATACATATATCATGGGTTGAGGCCTCTCTCTCTGTCACTTGCTTCAAAATTGGGAAGAGAAAAGGGGGAAAACAGAAGCCAAAGGGAAAAACAAACACATGTTAAAAGGCAAAGCCATGTTAACTAAACCTCTTCAAGTTTCCAATCCGCTGTTTTCTTATCTAATCCCAGGTACCTTCACTTTTTAGAGTTCAACTCCTCTTAGATGCTTAATATATTACATCCTTGGAATCGGGGCAATATATAATATAGGTAAAATTACATGGTTATCCACTGATTTTATACAAGGCTTCAATTTAATCTTTTATTTCTTTTTAGTCATTCTACTCTAATATATATCGTAAGTCTCAAACGATAAACTTTCATGTCTCCAATTGTTGCTTAAAAAAGAGTTAATGTAGAAATTTGCTTCAAAGTTTTTATTAAAGTGCAATGTTGCTTTTTTAACGTCGTTCTGAAAGTTTTAAAATGTAGCAATAATAATGATGACAGATGCATTTTTAACAAATTAACATGAGTATTTTGACCCTTTATAATTTATAAAACAAACGGTGTTGGGATTAGAAAAAAAAGCCTCATTTTATAAAATTAAGAAATCAAGAGAAAATACAAATACTGTGTGAAGTTAAATGTCCAAATGCATATTTATATGCTTCTTTAATATACCAAATGCAACTAAATCTTAAAAGTTGGGGACACTCTTTGGCTCCCTCATCTTCATTTTTCTCACGTTATGCCTTTCTTGTGTTGTGAAACATCAATTTGTCCCTTTCCATTTTGCCCTTTACCAGCATCAAACGGGTATTACATCACCCCCTCTTTATTCTTCTTACTCTTTTTGGCCTAACAGATCTTCTTCATTACTTAAAATAATAAACAGAAAATAAAGATGAAATTATTAAAGTATTAAATAATCTTTTGTTAGAAATTTGTTCCCCTTCCCAAAGGGGTTGTAGTGGCGTGATCTGATTATATATTATTATTAGGATTAGTTATCATGTTCAGAAGTCATCACTTCAAAATATAAATAAACTAGACTTCTATTGGTACTATTATTTGCCGTATCAACATATATGTAGTTACTTACCAAAAAAAAAAAAAACATTCATGTGGTTCTTTTCCGTTAAGCTCATCAAAAGATCAAGATAAAAATTCCTCAAAACAAGTTAGCGATAGACGAATTTAAATTAAAAGACATCAATTAACAAATATTTTTTATCTTTTTTATAAGGTACTTGTAAGTTTTTAAAGAACATTTAATTTATTTTTTCATGTTTATCTATATTTAATGAAAGTACTGGAAAGAGTAATAACTGATATGATAATTGAGTTTAGTATATTTTCTCCGATCCTTATTATAAAGCATCAATTAACGATTCTTACAAATCAATAAAAACAGTTAAAGTCAATAAGATTATCCTACGATTTAAGTAATTTCCAATATTATCCTTATTAATTGCATTAAACTCTAATGTTATATTAATTATTTTTCCCATCCACTACCCTTATTAATTATAAACATACATTAAAAAACAATTAATGTTTCTTGGAAACAAGTAAATGCTTTATAAAAAAGATAAATTACATTTGTTAGTTAGTGCCTTATAATAAGAATTAGAGGAAGTAGTTAGTAAGTTTAATATTAGAAATCACTTAAATTTTAGAACAATTTTAATAATTTTAACTAATTTTATTAGATTGTGAAAATTGATAGTTGACCTTATATTAAAAGAACAAAAAGAAGTATAATTTTCAAAATTTTCCTTTTTAAGAATTTTACAAAATGATATATAAAATGCGGCATTTATTTGAGTGCACAACGCAGGCATGGAACAGACTCAAGAGTGTATAAAATTATTGCAAAAGTAATAAATTCAATTTTCAATATTGCATTCAGGTCAAAGAAATTTTCAATATTTCATTCACAGGACGCTGGAATTGAATTCCTTTCAAGGTAAATAAATCTGAATTAATTATATATACATACATAATTATACACACACATATATATATACCCACACGTATATGTGCGTGTGTGTATATATTCAAGTGAATGAATTCAAAGAGGGATTACTCAGATTCTTCGCCATCAATCCCTCTTCTCTGTCTCTCACGAACGAGTCGCATCAAAAGACGATCAGAATCCCACATGAAGATCACTAAGAATAACACCAAATTCATTCTTCTTCATTCTTCAACTCACAATAAGTACACCTCTCCTCACCCCAATCATCGCTTTTTCCTTCTCTTCTCCCTCACATTCCTCACTTTTTTGCTCTTCACTCTCACCCTCCTCGCCGCCAACAAAACCACCGTCTCCTCCACCGCAGCCACCGCCCCAGCACTCCCTGCCTCAGTCGCCAAAGCTCTTATTTACTATGCAGCCGCCGCATCTTCCGCCAATGTCACCACCGGAACTCGCCCAATGTCCACCGCTGAGATCTCCACCGTCGCCGCCACTCTGCTTCGAGTCCCTAATCCCAATTTCCTCGTCTTCGGTCTCAACCACGAGTCCCTCCTCTGGTTCACTCTGAACCAACATGGCCGCACCGTGTTGCTTGACGAGAACGAATACCGGATCTCCGACTTCGAGAAATCCAATCCTGGAGTTGAAGCCTACGACGTTCAGTTCACCACCAAGTTGCGCGATTATCCGACGCTGCTATTGCAGGCGAGAACGGAGTTCGCGAGCGATTGTAGGCCAGTTCAGAATCTCTTATTCTCGGAATGCAAGCTCGGGATCAACGATTTGCCGAATCATTTGTACGAGATCCCTTGGGATGTGATATTGGTAGACGGCCCACACGGGCACTCGCCGGCAGCGCCAGGGAGGATGTCAGCGCTTTTCACGGCGGCTGTGCTTGCTCGGAGCAAGAAAGCCGTCGACAAAAAGACCAACACTCATGTGTTCGTGCATGACTTGAAGAGAGACGTGGAGAGGATTTTCAGCGACGAGTTTCTCTGCCGGGAGAATCTGATGGAGAATGTGGATTCGTTGGGGCATTTCGTGGTGAAAAGTGAAAGAGAGAACGAAGCAATTTCTGAATTCTGTGCAAGCCCCAGATCCGCATTATCATTATCGTCATCATCGTGAGATGAAGAGGAAGAAGAATAACAATTAAAGAATGAAGCCTGGAGATCTTGGAGCCTGCAAAATTTACTTTTGTTTTTTTTTTCTTTTTATTTTGCTAATTGCTTTATTGTTAAGGTAATAGAGAAAGAATTGTGATTAAAAAGTGATGAGTTGGGTCAAGGAAGGAAGAATCAAGCAATGAACTTTCTTTTTAGGCGTTTTGCTGTGTAAATGTGGGATGTGGGAACGCGTGAAAGTATTAAATCTACGCCCTGAATCTCATCGTCTCTGTTTCCTCTCATTATGGAGAGAATGCTATACCATTAAATAGGAGTAGTAATATTCAAATTTAAGTCTTGTTTTGCTTCCCTCTCTCTCTCTCTCTCTCTCTCTCTTTTTTTGTTTGCAAAAGAAAGAAAGAAACAGAGTAACGGCTTGGGGGCGTTAGAATTTTACAGTTACCGTAATAAAGGGACCGGTCAAAGTCAAAAGACAGATAAGGTCTCTCCTTTTTGGAAGAAAAGAAGGAAAAAAAGATGTTAAAAAGTTAATGATAATAATATAGTAGTTTGCAAATAATATAAATTATTGTATATATTTTATAATATTGAAATTAATGCTCTCTCCGGTCCTAATTATAAGATATAGTTAAATTTTTTAAAGAAATTAAGGAAGTTAATTAAATTATTTTAGAGTCTTTTTATTTTTATTTTTTTCCTTCAAACTAATTAGTTTGACTAATAAACTAATATACAATATAAACATACAGAACATATGAAATAATTAAGTAATTTATTTAACTTCTTTAATCTCTCCAAAGAAAATCAACTATGTCTTATAATTAGTAGCAGATGTAGTAATTAATAAAAAGAGAACAAGGGAAGAACGGAGTGAATGGTATTGGCCGATAAAAATATATATTTATGTTTTAAAAAATAAAATTGAATGTCGACCCCTCGATATCGTTGGATCATGATCATTATTTATAAATATTGTTGAATTGAGGTAATGTAAATCCGAAAGAGAATATAATTGCTTGAATTACTTACAAGAGAAAGATAGGGAGTAAGAATAAGAAGAAAAGGGACAAGAAGTTACGTTGAATGATGGTATTGATGGATAGGAAGACAAAAGCGTAAGTTACGGCGAAAAGAAGAGGGGGAGGGGAGGGGAGGCAGAATCTATGCCTCAATCTAAGCATGTGCGTGTTTCACAGTCTTCAACTTGAGCATGATCCCACAATCTTTTAGACTTTAGTCTCCAAATAAATGTCACTTTAACAAGGTTGCCAGGCCAAATAAGACCCATTGGTTCCATCAAAAGAGTATTTGGTCTAGCTGTTGACTAGGTACTTATAAAGTGGGAACACTCAAGTTCGATTCTTACCTTGTTAGATATGATTATTAGAAAGAGGTATTCTAATCATAAAATCTCAATCCTATTCAGTTAATTGCTTGATTACTTGGTAATAAAATTTAGAGACAGAAAAAACACTGCCTCCGTACCCATATAAATAAGAACCTTTTTCTTTTAATAGGTTTGTCCCTAGTTGAGTTTGTCTTACAAATTTTCTTTAATTAATTATTATATTACATACATTCTATTTTATTACTTTGCTCCGCATCAACTTCAATTGATCATCAAGCCAAGTCATCCACAACGTGAATTGCCTTTAACCATTTTCAAAACAAAATTTTTCGAGGAAAATTAAAGTAGGAAATGCGTGTTTTGAAAGGGGAAAAAAATCATTAACTTTACTTCATGATTGAGTTGGACATAAACATAATTACAATCTATTCCGAGAACAAGCCAGCAAGCTTCTTAAATCGATTGCTTTTTTTTTTTGGGTGGAAATATCAATCTTTTGATTTCAGACAGTATGGGGAAAAGGCCTGACAGATAGGCCACATGAATACTAAATCATGGAGGGCCCATTTCATTGAAAATAAAAACATCCCTTTGACAGTGGCATATTGATTCAATTTCTATATTCTTCACTTAAAGTTAACATCTTGAATAATTCTTATAAATTTAGGTGTCCTTTGTCAATATATTTTCAACGTAGAGTTAGTTTATTAGACTTTTGATGATTTTCCCTGTTTCTTTTTGTCATAGAATTATTCTCTCTCATATGTCTGCTTGAATAATTCTAATGTTGTCTTTATTGTTGTTGTCTTTAGGTTAAATAGAGCTAATAAATTTCAAGCATCAGATTTTAACGTTGAGGTAATTATAGTTAAATATTGTTTTTCTGTTGATGTGCATTAAACTTTGTAGTATGAATAATGATGCTTTGAAGTTTATAACTAGTTTATGACTCAGACAACTCAGACATATTTGTATATTTTGTTTATTGATGAAATTATTGTATTTAATAGATGATATTTTCTAAATTGCCTTAGTTAATTAGTAAGTTTTGTTGAATTAAGCTGAAATGGTTTGTTGTTGAAATTTTGGGATGTCTTACTATTGAGGGGAAATGTTGCCGATTTTTTTTTGACGAGATTGAGAAAAAAACATGTCTTTCTTGAAATTGTAATGAACTTGATTGTTATTGGAAATGTCTTAGGTGGTAATAAAATGGGTCATAGTTGGATGAATACTTTGAGAACAAGTGAAGAATATGAAAATGGGGTGGAAGAGTTTATTGAATTTGCTATAAGGAATGTGGCTACAAAAAATGAGATGTATTATTATCCATGTGTTAATTGCTTAAATGGGGTCTGACGAGATATTGCTACTATAAGGGATCACCTAATTTGTGATGAAATAAACCTTCGAGGGACTATTTGACATTTTGTCAACGACGATTGGGAAGCCGAATTACCCTAACAACATTTGAGGGGAGCCTAACGAAGTTATTGCCGCAAAATATTTTGGACGGCGTTCACTGTTCTATGACGAGGACAACCCTAGTCCTTAGCTTGTGACCAAAATCAAGGCGGGACTATTTGACGAAATCATGGCACAATTACGATCCGAAGTTCAAACTATGATAGATTCAAGGGACAATACGATTCAAGCAACCCGTGAATCCCCAGCCTTCCCCAGCAGTAAAGAGAGTCTTGACCCTCCGGATGTTGATCTCGGCGAACCTTCTCACATTCCACAGAGAGGACAATCTTGCACTCTCTTTTTGGATGACCCACGCCGGCGTATTGTTGCCGATGCTCTTATTTACACGAATCACACCACCCACCATAATATTGAAATTCCAAAATACCTACACAGGGTGACTGTGAATTGTGTTCGAGAGGGGGAAGCCAAAACACACATCCCGATTGAAGATGACAAGGTTCCTGATTTAGGCCAGGCCATAGGATAGTTCATCCTGTGGCCGAATCATCTTATTCAGATGGCGGCGGCGACACCTCCAATGGCAAGGAAATACATTACTTGAACTTACTTTTCATTGGTAACTCACTTATAATATGTTTGTTTATGTTTTCATAGAATGTACAAGATGCGAGCAAATTTCCACACTTAGCCCTAATGCGAGACATGTACAAGGACATCAGCTCTCTCTCTTTCAAGATGTAACCGGGCATTGTCGGCACAGACAAGACATATGACTTTACAGTTGACAATAAAGATATTCGAGAATTTATGCATATGGAGGATTTAGATTTAATATTAAAATGTAAATGTTGTAGTGGTCATTGGACCCTGTGTGTTGCATGTCTTGACAAGAACACATGTTATTGGTTTGATCCTTTACGTGGTGGCAAGCCAAACGATGAAATCAAATCCATGTTTGCCAAGTAAGTAAATTTTCGTCTAAATCATTGATTCTTCATTTATATGATTTGCTTTCATGTCTGTTAACTTCCATTTTAATGATAGTGCATTCAGGGCGGCTAGATCGATCTCTAGAAAAGCAGAGCAGGGTGGACCGAAGTGGTTTTATCCGAAAGTAAGTAGTTTCAATTCAAGTTATTTCATTGACACAATGGTAGCTTTCAATATGCCTTTATTCGTTTTAACAATTTGCTTTTGATTTATAGTGCCCTGGATAGCCTAGAAACTCTGAGTGAGGATACTACGTTATGTTTTATATGTATACCATTGTTTCGAGCGGACGTACTACAGGTTTTCAAAACGTACGTGATTGCTATGTGTTTCTCAAATGATAATATTTTTTGTTCTACTTGAGTTAATTATTTCATTAACTTCATTGGTTTAACTTATACCTTGTTTTCGAATTTATAGCTTTTTGATAGTCTGGATCTGAGCTCGGAGGAAGAGATCGATACAGTTTGAGAAGCTTTGGCTGCAAATTTTATTCAACGCATATAGATATGTACATCATGTGTTGCCTTGTTCACCTTTAATATTCTTGGTTTCTGCAGAATTGATAACTCAGATTTGTTAATAGCCTTGAAAATCATATCAATCATTTAGAGTTTTGTTGTTGTTGTAATCCTTGTTCTGTATTGGAATTGAAACTTGGAGCGATACATGAATTTTTGGTCAGTTTAAGTAATAGTTTGTTGTTGAAGTTGTTAGTTACTTGCTATTGAATTTTATAACTATACTTTGTTTTGTTGTTCCTGTTGTTGGTCACTTGTTGTTGTTGGTCACATATACATATCATGTACATCATGTTTTGTTGTTGCTGTTGTTGTGGGATGCTCATTGTTATTACAGAAGTTTGGAAAATAAAATTATGAAGTTGTTGGTCACTTGCTGCTAAATTTTATAACTGTACTTTGTTGCTGTCAATGTTCCTTAATTGCATTAGATGAAAACATTAAATTGTCGAATTTTTACCCTGAAACTTTTGCTGCTGCATTATGGAACTTTATCTCTGGATTTCATAGCTACTATGATCAACTGTGGTCTTTATGGTTGCCAAGTGCATTTTGGTCTAAACTAATCTATACATGAATTTCTGCATATGTGAAAGAGTTTTGCTGTCACAAATCACAGTGGTTTGCTGCACTTGTTTTGATTTGAAATCGGATTGCATCTATCTTAAATACCATTGCTGTAGGTTTCAGTTTATCAATGCCCACAAAGTAGCACATTTCTTTAAAAAAAATTATAATATAAGGCGTCCTAAATTTAAGTATAGGACGCCTTATATATTACTTCCCCTATTTCTACGTCCTCAATAAAGACGTTTATTGCCTCTAATTTAGGACCTTTTTTTAATGTTTTTTGTAGTAGTGAAAGTAGTATTGGCTAGAGAAATGCCATGACATCAGCAAGAAAAGATGAGATAGGGTAGATCGCGTTGTCGAATACCAGACACAAATCTAAGGACCTAGAGGAGTAGATCGGAGGAACTAGAGGTAAATGATCGACTGAAGTCTTCTCCTTCTTTAGTCTCCTAAGTTTCTCCCACTTTACTTTACTTTTCTTCATCCATCCCTAGTAAAATTCTGCAGGCGATGAACATAGTTGATCACGTCGTCGAGTCCTATATGAAGAGCTTTGAGGATGTGCTCGAAGATGAACACGTGGCAGTGTATTGAGACGAATCAGTGACTCAAGCAAGCTGGTGAGCCAAATGTTTCATCACTTTTAGTGGTGGAGAGAGAAAGTTGTGAAGAAGAAGACAGAGGATTGTTGTCGTTGCCGTTGCCGTTGCCGTTGCAGAGGACATAAACCCAAGGAAGTGAAAACAAAGAAGAAGAAGAAGGTAGGCCGAAAGAATGAACTGAAGCAGAGATGGTGAAGCAAGAAGAAATGAACTGAAGAAAAGTAGTGAATGGGACGAAGAAGGAGAATGGCCCGAGGTATGGTGGAGTGACGATGTTGACAAGTGATGTTGAGCATGTGATAGGAAGTGGGGTTGCATGTAGGAGTAGGGTGTCCCGTGGGTGGTTTGAATTTTTATGCGTTTCAATTTTGAATTAGAGACGCTGAAATACCGCTTTTTGCGACCCAATTCTAAAAGAGACGTTAAAAGTAGTTTTTTCAGTCTCCCTCTACAAAATTAGAACATCAAAACCCATGTTTTTTATGTCTCCTTTTTACCTAGGACGCCTTTTGGTGTTCGTTTATGTAAAAAGAACACTTAATATATCAAAATTCTTGCATTAATTACAAAAATTTCACTGCCTTTATTTTTTACTTTTCTTTTTGAAAAACCTATGTGTTTTAGGAAAGTAAAATATATATCTTGTAGTAGTGTAACTTTCTTAATCTAATCAAATTAGATAAATATGTCTCCTAACCAATAGCTAGAGATTAATACTTCCGAGTCATCGACATCGCTAAAGTAGGTTTTTCCTTTCTTAACAAAACTTTTTTATACATAAGGTCTAGTTTAAACTTTGGATATCATGTTTAAAGAAAGTAGCCATCTATCAATTATGCTAAATTTTTTTGGTTAACATTTTTAAAGGATTTACATACTCGGTCCATGTCCTTCTAAATTGAAATGGATTCAGCCCACATTCATGTTAGAAACGAATTGGGAATTGAATGATGAAGGCCCAATAAGTAAATGGTGGAATGATCAAAGCTTCCCACTCCCACCAATGGCAATTATAAAAGGTTTATTGGTAAGGGAAAGAGACGGAAGGATGACGCGAATCAAACGTAGGATTTGATTTATGTGGAGGGAGACTAGTAATAAGATGCACGAGGCCTCCTTTGTAAAAGCCAACACAAAGGAGCATGTGGGATTAGGAATTTGTGATTAGTTTCCAACTCCAACAACCTTTGCACACTCCACAACCACCAATACACATTTCCAATTAAGTGTCATCTGAGTTGACTTTTTTTTCTTGTCACCCATCTGAATTGACATTACTCATTATATGTTATCAAAATATTTTCCCCTTCCTATTGAATATCTGCAGTTCACCCTCCTTTTAGCCAAAAAAAAAAAAAAAATCCCATCAATTTTTAATATGAAACATATTTATTTTATTTGATTGTTATTAAAAAAGTTTGTTAAGTTATTTGATATGATAAGTGTTTTTTAAAATACTTTAATCATCTTCTTTAATTCCCCCATCATATGTCTTTCTTGATTATTGTTGAGATAACATTAATAAAATTAATTTTAAAAAAATTAATAAATATAAAAACTATACTTTATATTTATGATTAAAATCGATTTCCCAAATATATTTTATACAAAAGATAGAAGGGAGAATGTAGTTAACCCTCGTAAGACGATAACATGCCCTTGATTATAGAAAAGGTTGCGTAAATAAAATATGGCTTACTTAAATGTTTATTTATCATTTATTCAACCCATCAATAACAATTCTATATCCTTTTATTTTGATTTCTCCTATATCCGTTTTGGATTCATGATTAAATAATTCTTCAACTTTTTCAATCTTGCTGCAATTACATTTGTATCCTCCCTACATTTTTGGTTCTGGAAAGAGCAGAATAGGACAGTGGATGTCTGTTAGGCGTAAGGCCAACTTTAGGATGCTTCCATGGAGAAACTTTACAAGGTATGAAACTAAACGACGCCGGATTGAAACAAGGCCTCAGTTGCATGTAGAATCGAAAGCACTCTTCAATGGGTCTCTGATCGGAAAACCCATACCCGTCAATACAGTTCTTCCTCACGTCAAGTACCCTTCTTTTTATCAGCTTTCTGCACAGTGGTCCTACTCTTGAAAAGTAATTATCCGATAATGATAGGTTCACCAGATTCCTCATCGAACACACCACCTCCGGAATATGTCCGTACAACAAGTTTCCGGCCAGGTTCAGTTGCCCCACTGCCTCCAAACACCCCAGCGAGCAAGGCAACGGCCCTGTCAAGCGGTTGTAGCTGGCGTCCAGGAGTCTCAGCTTTCTTAAAAACCCTATTTCGTAAGGAAGACAACCTGCACTTTGTCATGAAGATTATTGCGTATTCCATTAATTAACCAGATGGCCATCTTAAAACGGAATCAGTAATTACAACCTCTAAATCCTATTTATAAAGCTAAATTAACCCCCCCCCCCTCTTTTTTCGTGCAAAAATATTAAGAAAGCGGCCCAAGCTGTGCTCTTTACTACCCCTAAAAATTTTTCCAATTTTTTTTTATATTTCTTTTTTACAATTAGATATACAAAAAATATAAGTGACATCTTTTATATCTTAATTACCAGCAAAAAAATGTGGTTGTTTTATTAATATAAATCTTTGAAAAATAGTAAAACCTTAAAAACAATCTCGTTTTTTGCCCCCCAACATATCAAAATGTCATTTATTTTACATATAGTATAATTGAAAAGAAAAAAAAAAAAACCCAAAAAGGAATCTCCACTTTGGTATAGTAGGGGTGCGCATTAGGCACCTGCTCAATGTATTTATATTTATTGATTTTTTTCTAAACTAATGTATCTATTTATAAGTAAGTGGCTTATTGATTAAGTAATAAATTATTTAGTTTCTTTAATCTTTCTTTAAAAAAAGTCAATTACATCTCATCTTATATTTAGAAAAAGTTAACTACATCTCATATCTTATATCTAGGATATGTTTAGTTTACACACCTGATAACTGGTTGTTGAGGAATAAGATCTCCAACAAAGTTTCCGAGGCTCTTCCGACGCTCCGGGGAATGGGTCCGGTGAATTTGTTATTAGCTAAAGTGAGATACAGAACCTTGGTGTCTCCCAAGTCACCGGGAAGGTTCTGTATGAAATTATTGTCGTTGAGGAAAAACACGTTCAGCTGGCTCTTCATGAAAATCAGCGGCGGAACCTTGCCGGAGAACAAGTTGAACCGAATATCCAAGAAAGTCAGGTCAGGCAAGTCCAGAACCGCCACAGGAAACGTCCCGGAAAGCAAGTTATTACTCACATCAAGCTCATACAGAAACCTCAACTTGGATATTGTTGGCGGTATTGTCCCTGAGAAGTTGTTGGAGTTGGCATGGAAGAGAGCCAAGTCCGGCAGCTTATCGATGAACCCCTCAAGGCTTGGCGCCGCCAGCTGGAAGCCGTTGAAGTCGATGGAGGCGACGGTGGTGGCAGTGAGGTTGTCAGGAGGGTTGTCACAGTAGAAGCCAGTGTAGTTGCAAATGTTGGGACCAACCCAGGTTTTGGTCACGCCTAATGGGTCCGAGGTTATTGTGTTCTTAAAGGTTTGGATGATTGGGAAGACCAAGGCGATTCTTTGGTCTATGAAGTTTAAGATTTCAGGGACTATTGGCGATGGAGCTTCATGGACGATTTCAGGGTTTACTGTGACGATACACAACAAAATAGTTGCGAAGAAGAAGATCATTTTGCAGTGATCATTATAAGGCAAGTGTATGTGTGTTTCCATTTTCCGTTTTGAGGATGAAAGCGAATTGAGCTTTCTTATTGACGATTTTATATATATACTGATGATTAAGGATATGTTTATTTTTTGAAATTGCAGGATCAAGTTTTATTAACTTTTTTCCAAGTGGGACAAGAGAATCTTTAATTACAATGAATGTCCCAGCTCTCCAAGTCGACATTTTTTTTTTTTTGATATAAGAATTTTAGGAAAGGGGTCAGGCTCACCCACAATCCAAGGGTAGGGAGCTTGGAGCCCAATTCATAGGGGATACTGGCCAGAGAGTACACATGTCTCTACCTCTACAAGCGTTACTACTGCTTCCTAGACTCCTAGGATGCCTCCCTCAACGCTTTGACCAACATAAGGATTGAACCCCCTCCCTAAAGGTGAGGAAAATTGACCTCATGCCAGTTGAACCCAAGGACGAGGGGTAAGTCGACATATATATATGTGTATAAAACAAATCATCATATTATTAGATTGCCAAGTTGGTAGGTTGGGAATGTGAATTATTTAGACCGACAAACCAAAAATCTTTGATAAATAGTGAAGTACTGTACTATTGGTGTATATATAGTATATGTACCATCACTACTAGAAAATGCTATATTATCGACGGAATTTATCAACAGAAAATATTCCGTTGAAAATAGCAACGGACTTTTTGACGGAAATTAAATTCCGTTGGTATTAGAAACGGAAAAATATTCTGTTGAAAATTGCAACGGAATTTAACTGGAATTCCGTCGAAAATTGCAACGGAAAATAATTCCGTTGAAAAGTGTCATAATACATTACGAAAATTACAACGGAAAATAAAATTCCGTTGAAAATGGCAACGGAATTTATTTTCCGTTGAAAATTGCTACGGAATTTTCTTCCGTGGTAAGTTGCAACGGAATATTTCCGTCGAAAATTGCAA
Source organism: Acacia confusa (assembly GCA_037074495.1). Classification (NCBI taxonomy): domain Eukaryota; kingdom Viridiplantae; phylum Streptophyta; class Magnoliopsida; order Fabales; family Fabaceae; genus Acacia; species Acacia confusa. The sequence goes on along the minus strand of CM073502.1, from coordinate 34,144,717 downwards.
CGGAATTTGTTTTCCGTTGCAAATTGTGAAGAGGTTTGCAACAGAATTATTTTCCGTTGCAAATTGTGAAGAACTTTTCAAGGGAATTTTATTTCGTCTCAAATTGTGAAGAGGTTTGCAACGGAATTATATTCCGTTGCAAGTTTCGACGGAATTATATGTATATTCCGTTACAAATTGTGAAGAGGTTTACAACGGAATTATTTTCTGTTGCAATTTTTGACGGAAAAATTCTGTTGCAAATTGCAACGGAATTTAGTTTCCGTTGAAAATTTACACTGAATTTAAGTTTAACAATTAAAATTTGGGCGCGGGTTAGGAAATTTTGGCCGAACTTTTCAGGAATTTAGAGTCACTCTCACACTCTGCCTCCTTCCAGACCTCTCTCACACTCGGTCTCTTCTGTCTTCCCTCTTCACGTCGGAAGGAAACGTATCCAGCGAACACAGACGAGCGGAGAGTCAGCGTAAGATTCCAAAACCCTAATCATCACCGTCTATTACATTTCCCTGGCGCAACGAGATTTCGATTTGTTTCTATGGTTGGTCTTGCGCGTATTCAGCTCAAATTTCCCTTACCCTTGCCCGATTGTTACGATCAATTGTTGTTTTAAGTTCAATTTATCAGCTTTGTAATTCGACTGACTGCTCCTGTTTCCCTTTTTTACCTTGTTCATTTGGTTTTTTCTATTGCTGATAGGGTAGCCTACTCGAGCTTATGCGACATTTTTGGCTGATTCCCCGTTCTTGTTGAAGATTCTGTACTAAATTATTGGGCTCTTGAAAATGGATCTAGTCAATAGTTGCAAGGTATATCTTTGATTTTTATCTTCTTTTCTGTGTCTGATGTTCACCGGGTAATGGTGGGTTTTGAATTTTACTGAGTTTTTTTCCCTGCCCACCAATTCTCTAGTTAGCATCATTTCCAACGACCTTGTAACTATGGAGCTTATGGCTTTTGCAGGTGCCGGAGACGACACCTAGTAGTGTAGCTTACTTTTGTGATTTTATTGATCCTGATATTGAATGCCTCTCGCATATCTGGTTTCGAAAGTTTATAAAAAATGCAACCTTTTTGTTTTGGTGGAAGTCAACAATTTACAATAGATTAAGAACTTGCCATGTTTTTCAATTATTATTATTTTTCTTTTTCATTCAAGGACTTGAAGGGTATTTCCACACTATAAAATCACGTTTTTCACTTTCCATATCTATTCTCATCCCACTCTATTTTGCTTATCAAACTTACTCCCAGTCGTCAGCAATTGTATTGTTACAATAGCTATCTTCATCAGCCATAACTAGTAATATGACTAAATCATTTTTTCTCCCTTTAGGCTTCTAGCACACTAACTTTGTGAGTAGCACCTTTGCTTATTTTTTATGTATGCTCCTACAACTGCAATGGCTGAATTGTAGTTGCAGTATATGCAAAGGTGAAACACTATACTTGGGCTGTCTATGAAGAGATGTACATTTCAAGCATTATGTTTTCTTTTTGTAGGCAACAATGATCTTTTGTATGCTTTGTGCCAAGTTATAATTGGGTTTTTTTTTTGTTCTTGAATGTTTGGCGCAACTCTGTGAACGAATGATATTCAATCATGACCCTCCTACATGTGCTGATTGCTCGGTAAATGCTTCACTTCACCCTCCAAGCTATTTTATTTGTGTTGATGCTTGATAGACCAACCTATTGTTATCTTGATTTTGTACTGACTTCCATCCTTTGCTAGATTGATATAATTCTTAATACTTTTTATGTCTCCCTCACCGTCTTATGGAGTAAAAATATCATGCTCCTTAGCTTCCTTGAAGATGTCTGGAGTAAAATTATTTCCAACAGTTGAGTTAATAAGTAATGAACACTTTGTCTATATGAAGCTTCAAGACTAACAAACCAAGTGACAAATAACAGTAAAGACATGATATTTAGTACTTAAGATAGGAAGCTAATAAGTTAGTTAAATTGGTGGTTCTGTTCAATACCTTTTGTACTACATGATGATTGGATTTTTTTCTTCTTCACTGCAGTGAACATTATAGAACTATGTCTTGAAATGCTATATCAATAGCATACACTTGAGGATGCTTGGATTTTATTTGCTTAGTTCTTGTAGCATTCTTATTTATTTATTTTTTCTTGTAAAATTTAAATGTTGAGGTGGAGGGGTTAGACAATAGGACGTATGGGGTGGCCGGTGGGTTATTCTAAACAAATCTACTAATCTTATGATATACTTCTCTCTGTAGGAAAAGTTGACATATTTTCGCATAAAGGAGCTCAAAGGTGTACTCACTCAGTTAGGCCTTTCAAAACAGGGAAAAAAGCAGGTGAGGCTGAATTAGTACTGATTGGGGTTGTCTATGATGCTCATGTTAATTGTGTCTCGTCTTATAAATGAGTTGCGTGTTCTTGTACAGCATAAGAACTACTTTTCTTGTTAACAAGTGATGTAGAATATGAGTTTGCAATTGTCAGAATGAAAAGATTTAGTGAACTTGTTTTTCATATTGCTATGGAGTTTTGCTGTGGAGGACTTTTTTTTTTTGTGAAAAGGACATGCTTTAGGATTGCTGTGATTTGTGTATGCGTTTAAACCCTAAGCAGACATTGAGGCTGAACCATGCATTATCTTTATATTCATTTATGCTGTTAACTAGTTTAATTATATCTACTCTTTTTCTTGCTTATTAGAGATATAAAATGGTATAATGATATAAAATTAGTGGATGACACATATAGGTCAGTGTTGAAGACAGCTAAGTTGGTGATGTTTTCTTCTTGAATTTTATGTTTCAGAATCATGTAATGACCTGAGCTCTGTAGTGCGCTGAATCCATACAATATGTCAAATACTATTTTAAAGACAGCTATTTTGATGATATGAGATTCTTAATTCTGGGAACTTATATACTACGATATTTTAATTTTAGATCTGATTTAGGTGGAGTATTCAGCTCCATGTATGCCGTAATTTCTTTCCTTCTGTTGTTCCTCTGTTGATATTGTGCATTTTCTGATTGGACAGAAAGATACAGATACCTGGAGCAACTGAGCTGGCATCAAAGGGTATGTCAGATAGCAGTAATGTGAAAATCAAAGGTGAAGTTGAAGATTCCTTGCAGTCAGTTACAAAGATTCGTTGTCTCTGTGGAAGTTCTTTGGAAACTGAGGCAGTGATCAAGGTGTGATGTTCAAATACCAAAGTATGTTATTGCAAAGGTTGATTGCCAATAGAGAGATTGATTCTTGTAGATGAAAATTTTAAAGTTTCGAAATTTTGTTCTTGGAATATTATCCAATTGTTCTCTTTTCTTTTTCTCAATCCATTATCTTTTATCCTCTTTCTTCTTTGTAAAAGAGATGAGTTGTATGGATTCGAACTTGGTAGTAATGAGTTTTTGATTCTGATCAAAACTTTTTGTAAAAAACTTAAGTCCCACTTTTTGTAACCAGTTGACATTCACCCAAAAGCAAGGTTTGATTCACGTGATTGTGTTTAAATGTCTGATTGATAAATTGTGTTGTACTATTAGATTCGGTCAATCTTTTTGACACAGAATGATCAACTGAAGAACTTCTACTGATCATGTAAACTATTTCTGTCTAGCTAGCTATATGCATCGATAGTATACAAAAATTGTATACTAATATTTATTAATATTTTAACACATTATTTATCCTTATTGCTGCAAGGAACAATTATTTTATCGAGTGGTCAAATAAAGAACACTGTTTTTTAAAAATTAATAATATTATTTGCAACGGAATTCTACTTGCATTCCGTTGCAACCTGTACGCAATTTTCCAACAGAAAATATTTCCGTTGCAATTTTCGACGGAATTTTAATGAAATTCCGTTGCAAATTGTGAAGAACTTTTCAACGGAATTATTTTCCGTTGCAATTTTCGACGGAATTTTAGTGATATTCCGTTGCAAACTGTAACAGGAATTTTCAACGGACATATTTTCCGTCGAAATTTCCAACGGAATTCATTAAATAAATATTTTATTATCTCTTTATTTGCCAATGGAAAAATGTGGCTTACAACGGAAAAAATTCCGTTGAAAATTTCGACGGAAAAATTTTCCGTTGAAAATTGCAACGGAAAAAAAAATTCCATCGCCTACCGACGGAACATATTTAGACGGAATAATTCCGTTGAAAATTCCGTCGAAAAACACATTTGCAACGGAATTTTTATCATTAGCAACGGAAAAATTCCGTTGAAAATATGAATATTTACGAGAATTTACGAGAATGATTTCGATGGAAATTAAGAATCCAATAATGTGTGGAAGCAAATTTAAGGGAGGAAAAAGGAAGTGCGCATGCATGCACCCTAACCCCACACAAGTTAGAGTGGAAGATATAAATAGCTTTTTGAACTATGAACCCCACTCAACTGAGCACTTTCAAATAATAATTTGAAGTTGTCTAATTTATTTTATTAGTGATCTCAACTTAAACGAAGATGACGTTTAGGGACTCATGAACTAGATTGATGGGCCTAACCCAACTCAAAAGCCATGCATTATAAAAACCAGAAGATGAGTAATCATGGCAATGCTGATAATGTTACAGGTCTTGGACACAAGGCATATGAGCCACCATACACCTCATTTGGATTTTTCATGTTTACTGTTAATAATTATTGTCATTATGCGGCATTTTTTCCCTTGAGTTGGTAGGTTCACCACTAAATATGCCATAGAATGAAAACCTGTGTTATTCTTGTTCATGTTTGAATGTTGCTAATGGCATTGTGAATTAATGGTTGTGATCAATGATAAGGCAATTACTTAGTGGATGCTTCATCATTATATGTCCTACAATTTTTAGAGTGAAGTCCTTCTTGGTTTGCACTAGTTAATAAGGCTCCTCCCCATTCTAAATATATCATCTATTATTATACTCAGCTCCCAGTAAAACTATAGTATATTTCTATGTACCAGTAGCTCGTATGAGTAATTCTAAACCATAAATAATGCATATTATTTCAAGCATATATATATATATATTTTTATTAACATAAACTAGTGTTGTCGTAGTTGTTGTGTACAGCTTCTCTAACATTACCCAAAAATATTAAATAAGAAATACTTTTAGCAACCGATGATGTTCTTAGTGAAATAGGTTATTGTTGTTTAAGTATGAGACCTTGTATTCGAGTTTGTGTAAATTTTTCATTTGAAGGAGCTATCTTAATGATGAAATATGATAGTGCTTAAATTTAATTTGATTGATTCAATAATACTGAAAACACCTACTGATAAATACTTTAAATTTTGTTGTGCCACAAAAAAATTAAAATTTTTAATAGGCATGTATTGGAATTGGTTTGTCGATTAATTTCTTTTATTTTTTTTAAAAAAATATTCTACTAAATTTTCACTAATTTCTCATAGTTGTTGAACGTGTTTAGATTTTCTCGATTTAAATGTATAGTCATATAAAAAGTATAGGTATATATATTGAACCCCCCCCCCCCCCCCCCCCCAAAAAAAAGAAAAAAGAAAACACTCTTAAAATAATCCAATTTAAATTCGGTTACACTTCTTATTCATTAATCCCCATCCTAACTAGAAACAAAAGAAGAAAATCCGCCACAATATTTTATTCACTAACACTGAGGAAGCAAAATATATGCAACCCAAAACATGCTTGGCTTGGGGCTCACATCAAACGATGCCGTGTGGGCTTGAGAGCCTCGTAAGTGACAGGAGCAGGAGGCGGAAAAGCCGTATCGACGTACTTAGAATAATCGTGCTTCTTACATGGAACGTATGTAAGAGACCTCGCATTCGGACATGGCTTCACACAAGACAAAAACTTTTCACATTCTTCAGGCGATCTCTGATTAGGAAGGTCCTTTATGCAATTCTGGCTCACATCAAGCACCTTTGATTTTATCAGCTTCATACATTCAGGTCCAACTTTAGTGAAATAGTTACCCGCCAAGGAAAAATTCCCGTCAGTTCGAATCTCAGGAAGCTGGCACACAGATTCCGGCACAGCACCGTAGAATCTGTTGTTAGCTAAATTCAAGTACCGAATCTTCTCTAAGCAAGCGAATGATTCTGGGATTGGACCCGTCAACAAGTTCTTGCTCACATCAAACACTACTGCGTTTTTTAGGAACCCAATTTCAAAAGGTAAGCACCCAGAAAACTGGTTCCCCAAGAACAGAACTTCCGTTAAGGTTTTTGAAGCTAGTCCTATGCTTCGTGGGATCGGTCCGATGAACTTGTTGTTGGCGAATGTGAGGTATCTCGCCGGTGTGAAGCCGAAATTCCATGGAAGGTATCCGAAGAAGTTGTTGTTGTTGATGAAGATGACGTCTAGATCAAGAAAGAAGAGTGATGGTGGGACCGGACCAGTGAGGCTATTGAACCGGAGATCTAAGAAAATGAGTTGCTCAGCAAATAGAACTTGCCATGGGAAATAACCTTTGAGCTTGTTGTTGCTTAGATCGAGCTCGAAGAAAAATGGGTATTTAGTGATTTCTTTGGGGACTGATCCTGTGAAGTTGTTGGAGTTAGCATGGAAGAATGTTAGTTCGGGGATTCCGAGGATTAGAGTGAGATCCAAGCTGGAACCTTGAAGAGGAGAGAAACCAGCTTGGTTGAAATCTAAACCTGAAACGGCAAGCTCATCTGAATTATGATACTTCTCGCATTTAACTCCTCTGTAATCACAAGGGCTGACACCTTCCGTCCAGTTTTTGGTGAAGCCGGTGGGGTCGTCGATTGTGGCGGCGAATCGCAGAAGCACAAGACGTGCTTTCAGCAGACGAAGAGACAGCAGCGGCGGAGGCGGTGGAGGGGTGCATCCGCAGTTGGCCGGAGGAGGGTCGCCGCCGCCGTCAGGGGAAGGAGTAGGGGCATTATCCCCTGCTTCTCCGTTGATGCTCTGTAATGCTTCTCTTTCAGAGCGAGGGAGCTCTGCAGAAAAAACAGAGAGTGAAGAATGAAGGAAGGAAGAAGATAATAATAAGAATGAAAGGACAAAGAAAGAGATGGTGATAGTGTCCATTGTCTCAATGGGAATGATTTCTGAAGCCAAGTTTAATGCAATTTTATAGTGGCGGGGAAGAAGTCATGGTTGACGAGCTTCAGCCCCGCTTTAATTGCCACCAATAGCTTGATTTTATACACTTGAATGATAATTCTGGAGTCCTTTCTCAAACGTAGTAACTAGTCTTGGTTTGAATTTTATTTCTAAATGTAATACTCCCTCCTCTCCTCCTGTGCTAATTATGGGATATAATTTGTAGTGTAAATTGTATTATAAACTATATCCTATAATTAGGAATTGGGGTAATACCTTTCCCCGCTATTTTAACTTATATCTATTATATTTTCTTAAATTAATTTGTTTAACTTATAAATTAATACATAATCTAATGTTATGTAAAAGTATTTAAGAGATTATGTCACATATGTTATAATTAAATAATTTATTTAGTTTTCTTAATATTTTAGAATTAGATAAATATGTCATTTATATAAGAGTTAGGGGATTAATAATATTTCAATATATTTTTCTTTCATATACTTCCTCTGGTCTTTATTATTAGAAACCAACTACAAAGTGTAGTTTGTCTTTTTTATTAGGCATTGGTTTGTTTTCAAAGAGCATTAATTTTTTTTTCCATTTATACCCATAATTAATAAGAGTAGTGAGTGAAAGTAATAATTAATATAATATTAGAGTTTAGTATAATTAGTAGGGATAATATTAAAAATTACTTATATTTTAGAATAACTTTAACGATCTTAATTAACTACTTTTATTGGTTTGTGAGAATTGTTAGTTGGTGTTTTATAATAAAGACATGAGAGAGTAAATATTTGATATCCTATACTTTTAGGTCTGATTTAAGTACACTAGGGCACTTGGGTTTAATTGGAAAAATACATTTTCAAAACATTTTCTATATTTACCTACATCAAAATTTAAGACTTCACATTTAAACATAAATAACTCATTCTATTAAGATGAATATGTCTATGAGAAGTAGTGAGAGAGATAAAAAGAAATTTAGGCAAACACCTACAATTTTTCTTAATACGCTTTTTTTTTTTAAAAAAAAAATAGAAGGATAGGCACTAAATAGTGTAAGTTATATGCATCATCATATTCATTTTGCATAGCGGGAAGCTTTTATATTAGGCTAAAGTATATTTTTAATCCTTTAAGTTTACATGAGATATACTTTTAGCTCCTTAACTTTATAAAGTATACTTTTAGTCCTATAATTTTAACACCGTTAATTTCACTAACAGAAAATGCAAACAATGGTGTAAACTTAAGTGATGATTGTGTAATTAAATGTTATTAAATCTAAATTTAAAATATGGATAAATTGAAGAATATATAAATTTTGTTTAATTAAATTATATTAGTCATCACTTGAGTTCGCCAAGTCAGCATTTTCCGCTAGCAATATTAACGGTGTTAGCGTTTGAAGACCAAATGTATATTTTATAAAATTAAGGAACCAAAAGTATACTTATATAAAACTTAGAGGACTAAAAGTATACTTTATGCTTTATATTATTAGATAATAAAATAATCGGTTTGGCACTTTATACCTTGGCATTGAGCAGTAGCAAGTAGAAACCGATTTGGGTGCCCAGCATTTTTGATTGCACCATAAGCTCGTCAGATCTGGTCCATCAAAATGTAATTTTTTTTTAATTTTTATTTTCTTAAAAAAATTTAAGTAATTGATACAGAATATAAAATAAAGAAAATCCCTTAACTATATTTTTTTTTCAGAAAAGTAATTTTTTTTATTTCAAAAATATTAGTTGAAAACTTGTTCCTAGAAAGTGTGTTATTTCTGAACTGTGAGGAAGATGCAAGAATGATGAATCTGACATGTTTCTCAATTTAGTTTCAATAGGATCGGGGCACCAGTTTTTTAGTTTTATCTTATAGAGCTGTTCATGGGCCTTTCTCTCTCTCTCTCTCTCTCTCTCTCTCTCTCTCTCTCTCAGGTTTCAATTTACTTTCTCCCTATATTCGCTTGCTATAAAGTACATTTTTCATTTGGGTGATTATTGATTAATAAGATCACTTTGAATAATCAGAATTCAGGTCCAAAAACACTGCCATGAAACTGTTTTTGACGATGGAATATTAATGCCTTGTTCTCCACAGTGATAATGGTCCAAGGAGAGCTTGTTCTTTCCTCAAAATGGTAGACAGTATGGGCTTTACTTGCCAAGTTAACAACCCACAAGCTTCAATAAACCCATTTATTTATGCTCTGTTTTTGTCACATTCCAAACTTCAAAAACCAAATCAAACCCAAAAAAAAAAAAACGAACAATTGTTAGTTAACACTTAACAGTCACCCTTTCCAATGGTTTTTTTTTTTTTTTTTTTTTGCCAATTCAGCAGACTATTATAATGGCAAGTGAGTGGATTTAAATTAGGCACTAAAAAATTAGATTGGGCAATAAACCGATTGATATTAAAAGTCAGTTTGTTAGATTAGAGTTAAGTTGAGATCAAATTGATCATTTAAAAAAATTTAATTTAATTATTATATTTTATTTAAGGTCAGACAAATGACATAATTTATTTTGTGTATAAAAATAATATTTTTCCTTATGATAAAAAATGACTCCACATGAAAAGTATTCTTAAAAGTACAATCAGATAATTCTATAAAATGATGACAACAACAATAATAATTCCACCAATGAGCCTGGGCTCAAATGGCATCACCCCATTTCTCTCGAGAGGTTCCTCTGCTGGAGAGGGCCAGGATATGTGTAAACAACAATAATAATTCCTGCTATAATTAAGTTTAAATATTATTTTTTATGCTCAACATAAATACTTTAAAAAAAAAAAGTTTACTTTTTCACCACTTGAGAATGATATTAAATAATGTTACGTACGTACCAACCAATGTAAAAAAAGACATTGTTGATGTCTACTGCGACATTCAAAGTATCAAAACAAATAAAGGGGATAACAACTATTTCTACCCTGAACAACAAATATATATATATATATAAAAAGTTACAAATTCGTCTTAGAAGTATACGCCCAAAAGCAATATTACCTTAAAAAATTTTTTGGGCTCAATGTTATTCCATAAGTCTAAAAATATAGCAATATGCACTTTTCAATTAAAAAGTTAACTGTCAATGTCAATTTTTTAATGGAAAAAGGCAACATTACTAAGTCTTTAAATTTCTAAAGTAAAATTGAGTATGAAAAAACTTTAAGAGTAATATTACTTCTTGACGTATACTTTTGGGGTGGATGTACTACTCAACCTAGTGTGTGTGTAGATTGTGATAAGGGATGACGCGCATTCTTTTCTTATTTATACCAGTGGGGCAGGATTAATTTTTTTTATGGTTTTTCACCCTATGACGTGCTTAATTTTCTTATTTAGACAAGTGGGGCACACATGAATTGACCTCGTTAATCGTTACGTCGTGCTTCTTTTTTATGGGAAAGACCGAAAGAGAGAGAACCAAAGAGTTGGTAAAGAAGAAAACAACATTTGTCCTAGTCTTTCAACACTATAATATTAGCAAATTTGCAATTATGATTTAGCCTTTTGAGAAATACTTTCATAGTTTAATAACTTAGAAAACCTAACGATAAAACTTGAAAATTATTAACAGAAATGTATCCGACGTCTGGTTACATTGCTCATTATTCATTCTACCAACATCTTCATCAGACAGAAAAGAGGAAAATTTCACCAACATCTTCACGAACATTGAAGAAGGAAAATATACGAGGGCCATAAGATATAATTACCAAACACGACATGCTTACGCTCACATTAAACGATGTCGGTTCGGATTCAGAGACTCGTACGTCACAGGCGCAGGAGGCGGAGCCGTTTCATCGTACTTCGGATTGTGTTTCTTGCATGGAACGACCTTGAGAGACCATTCATTGGGACATGGCTTCACACAAGACAAAAACTTGTAGCATTCGTCATGTGATTTCTGATCGGGAAGCCCCTTTATGCAATTCTTACTCACATCAAGCACCTTTGACTTAATCAACTCCTTGCATTTAGGTCCAACTTCAGTGAAATAATTATCCCTTAACGTAAGATTCCCATCGTTGCGAATCCCAGAAAGCTCGCACACTGATTCTGGAACAGGACCATAGAATTTGTTGTGAGCTAGATTCAAGAACCGAATCTTGTTTAAGCAAGCGAAAGATTCTGGGATTGGACCCGTCAATGTGTTGTTGCTCACATCAAAGACTATGGCCTTTTGCAGGAACCCAATCTCGTAAGGTAAACACCCAGAAAGTTGGTTTTTCAAGAACAGAACTTCGGTTAAGGTTTTTGACGCATTTCCTATGCTACTTGGGATTGGTCCTGTGAATTTGTTGTTAGCGAATGTGAGGTATCTCGCAGGTGTGTTTCCGAAATTCCATGGAAGGTTGCTGCTGAATTTGTTGTTGTTGATGAAGATGACGTCTAGATCCATGTTAAATAGTCCTGGAGGAACTGGTCCAGTGAGTTTATTGTACCTGAGATCAACGAAAATTAGTTGCTTCGAAGAAAGAACTTCTCTTGGGAATTCACCTTGGAGCTTGTTATTGCTTAAGTCGAGCTCGTAGAAATATGGGTATTTAGTGATTTCTGTGGGGATTTGTCCAGAGAAATTGTTGGAGTTGACATGGAAGAATGTTAATTCTGGGATTCCCAGGATTCCTGAGAGGTCAAAGTTTGAACCTTGACGAGGAGAGAAACCAGCGTGGTTGAAATCTAATCCTGAAACGGCTTCCTCATTTGAATTTGGATACTTATCAGCACATTTAACTCCTCTGAATTCACACGGGTCGGAACCACGCCAGTTCTTGGTGAAGTCATTGGAGTCGTCGATTGTGTTGGCGAATTTCAAAAGAACACGGCGTGCTCTCTCCAGCCGGGTCAACGGCGGAGGGGGCGGTGGGTGGTGGTAGTGGACAGGAGGAGGGTGGTCATAAGAAAAATCTGAGAGTGAAGAGTGGAAGAAGGAAGAAGATAGTAATAAAAATGAAAGAACAGAGAAAGATATGGTGTCCATTATCGTGTTTACAAAGTCTGATTATCTGTAGCCAAAGTTCAATGCAGTTTATATAATGTTGGGGAAGAAGAAGTCAAGGTTCACAAACTTAAGCCCCCCTTGGGAACACAGTACAATTAGGATGTTAATTTATTATGATCATTTAATTTATTTTTTAAAAATTATTAATGTATTTGTTATTCCGAAAAAAACTAAAAAAATAATCAACTTTTAGAAACATATCTTTGTAGTAATGGCTTTTTAACCCAGTAGTGAGAAAGCTCTCTAAAGTGAGAGTTTGTTCACAACTTGAATCATGCTTCTAACCCCAACGATTTTCTTTCTTAATGTACATAGTTTTTGTTAAATCAATTTTAAAACAGTAAATTTTAATATATTTTTGAGTCTGAGTGTAGATAACACTATCCCGGTCCTTGATATAAGATCTAATTTGTAGAGTAAAATATTTTATATTAAGGATATGAGGTAGTAGTGTATATCAGATTTAAACATGTGATATGTGGGAGAGATTTTTCAACCTAGCTACATCAACACCACACTTGAACGTGGATAAGATATAAGGTAATAATACATAGTTTCTTTTGTTTTTTTATACTATCAACTGGTACCCGACACTTTTTTTGGATTATATTACCAACTACCTAAACAACATAATATTCTAATTTTAGGCCTCTCCAAATATAGATGTCTTTTTTGAGTCTCAAATTTGACGCAAAAAAGATTTAGTGAGGTCTTACACCACTAGATAGTTTGTTTTGTTAATTTCAGTTTCTTCTTTCAATTTTTTTCCTAGGTTAAGGACTAATTTTACCCCAAAAGTACGTGACCAAAAACAATTTTCCCTCAAAAGTTTCCGGTGTAGCAATGTTGCCCCTTTGTTAAAAACCCTAATAATCAACGTTAGGGTTTTTAATGGAGGGGCAACATTGCTACCACTACTAGAAAATTGAGATTTTGCGACAGAATAATTTCCCTCACAAATTTTTGAATTTTTGTGATGGAAATAAAAAATCGTTGCAAATACCCAAAAATTTGCAACTGAAAAAAATTTCCATTGCAAAAAAAAACAAAAATAAAATTAAAAAATATAGTTTTTTCAAATTTAGCGACGGAAAAAACTTCCGTCGCAAGTTGGCGGACATTTTGTTCGCCAACTTGCCTCCCCCCTCCCCATTTTGAAATTCCCGGCGGATCCCCCCCACCCCCACGTCCCCCCTCCACGACCTCACCCCCCCCCCCCCAAACAACCCCCTCAACCTCCCCCCACCCCACACACCCCCCCCACGACCTCCCCCCTCCCCGTCGAGCCCCATCCCCCCTCCCCGGCGACCCCCTCCCCCTCTCCACGACCTCCCCCCTCCCTGTCGACCCCCACCCCCCAAGACCCCCAACTCCCACCCACGCCTCTGCCTCTCCTCCTTCTCGTTGGCTGGCGGTTCTCTTCTTCTTCTGTTGACATTTACTGTTCCTTTTCTGGCGACACTTTCCAGTAACCTTCATCCCTTATCTCTTTTCATTTTATTATTCAATTTCATTTTTTGGAAAATAAAAGGCTATTGTTTGTATAAATTTCATTGCAATTCTCTTATCTTATATGTATAAAATTTTAAGTTTCTCATGTGATAATGTATAATAATTTTTGGAATTGATCTTGCTCCTAGAAATAATTACAGTAGACATGAATTGATGAAAACCGATATTTAGATATAAGAAAATTAATTAGGAAGTTTACTATTTGATATTTGAAAGTTGAAAATATAAGAGAAAGATCTAACTCTACGTTTAATTTTATAGTGATAAATATAAGCAAAAAAGTTAATGATATTGATTCATAATTTGCTTATTTATTTGGATTATGGTTATTGTTTGGAAAAAATTTCATGATTTTTTTAGTTATTGGGTTTTTTTAATGTTCATTAATGAGATTGATGAATTTTTTTAATCTTTTATTGTATTTTTTTTTATGGTTAATTTTTTGTATGAAAAAATTGTGTAACAAAATTATGATATTCTATGGGTTGGTTATGATACATAAATCTATAAATAGGAAGATGTTGAAATGTGAAGAATATATAGTGTTGATAAATGATGTTTAAGATTAAGACAATTAAATTAATAATTGATGTAAAGTAGAAGTAGGAATGTGTGCCTTTAAAGAATAAACAATTTGTATGTTAAAAATTAGTAGAATTAGCTAGTTGATACATAATATGTATTTCTATTAATAAAGAATATATATTCTATTAATTTTTATTTTTATTTTATTTCAAAATTTCATATATATAATGTAGAATTCTAAAAATATAATTATAATATGAATGTCATATTTTAGATTTTTTTTTTATCTGTGAGAACATCCTCAACATGTTATAGTTATGCTTGGATAATTTGTGAATTTTTTAACATTTATTATTTAAATCTACAAAGTAATTTTTATTCTTTTAGATTAAACTTTGTTCAATTTTAATCAATTGACATTAAATTAGTTAAACTTTTTATAATTAGCTTGAATTGATCGTAAATAGAATTACTTCCACATTAAATTATTTATAACCAAATGCCTTAATTTAAAGGCAATTGGTTAACATGAGTGGCCAATTGTATTAGCCACTTATTAATATTTGATTCATGTTGTTTTGTAGATTGGGGTATCTCCACGCTCTATATATTTGCGTAGGGTTTAATTGTAGAAGTATGGACGACCATCGTGATAGGAGTTGGATGTCCAATCATCTAACTCAAAAAAGAGAAATAACTCGAGCATTCTTGAACGGTCTGGAAGAGTTCATGCAATTTGCTTTGCCGCACTCACCTAATTCAAGTAGACACATCATATGTCCCTGTGCCACATGCCAGTGTTTCAAATTTCAAGAGTATAACAAGGTCAAAATCCATTTGTGTAAAATAAAGATTTATGGACGATTATGAATGCTGGGTCTATCATGGCGAAGTCCGACAAATACTGAGCGGATATTATGGGAGCAGTAGTCATTGAGGCAACCTAAATCAATACGAACAGTTGGTGATGGATGCTGCGGGACCGTCGATTAGACAATATTTTGATTCCTTTACTCATGCTGAACCATCATACATGCAAGAGGAGACCGATATGCATAATCAACCATGTTATATGGGAGATGATCCTAATCTGAAAGCCGATAGGTTCTACAAAATGCTTCAAGATGCATAACAACCGTTATGGGAAGGTTGTGATCACATTGAAAGTAGTGAGCTCTCATCGCTGTCGGCTACCTTAGCAATACTAAGTTTGAAGACTGATCACCATATGAGTGAGAGGAATTATAACGAAATGATGCAGATCATGAGAAAGATTGCTCCGAAAGACAATAATTTGCTGAAGGATTTCTACCAAGGAAAAAAGAAATGTTAAAGAGCTTGGGCTTAGTTGTGAAAAAATCCATTGTTGCCCTAATGGATGTATGTTGTACTATAAAGATGATGCTGAGCTGACCAAATGCAAATTCTGTGAACATAGCAGATACAAACCTGTGACTAAAGAGAGGAAAACAGACTGTCAACCATTCAGCAAGATGTGGTACTTTCCCCTCGTGCCCAGGCTTCAAAGATTGTATTCATCAGAGCAAACAGCCGCTCACATGAGATGGAACTGGGAGCATCGAAGGGATGAAAAATTTGTGATGCATCCATCCGATGCCGAAGCTTGGCTTAAATTTGACGAGGTCAACCCTTTGTTTGCATCGGATCCCCGTAATGTCCGTCTTGGTTTATGTTCGGATGGGTTTTCTCCTTTCAACCAGACATGCAGGAGGTATTCATGTTGGCCAGTGATAGTGACTCCGTACAACCTCGCACCTTCTATGTGTATGAGAAGAGAGTTCTTATTTCTCAACGCGTTAATCCCCGGGCCTTCCAACCCAAAAAAGAATGTAGATGTGTACCTCAGGCCTTTGATAGATGAGTTGAAGATGTTGTGGAGTGACGGGGTTCTCATGTACGACGTATCATTGAGCCAAAATTTTATCATGCGGGCTGCCTTAATGTGGACGATAAATGATTTCCCTGCCTATGGGATGTTGAGTGGCTGGCAAACGTCGGGAAAGCTGTCAATGGGTATCGTTTTGCAACAGTACAAGCGAACAAAAATACACTAAGTTGCAATTACGATGTATGTTGCCAAGGTGGCTTGGTTGATGGAGTTGAGGCCGACTACTACGGGAAGTTAACTGACATAATTCAGCTGGATTATAAGTGGGACAAGTCTGTGACTATGTTTAAATGTGAGTGGTTTGATAACTCTCCTCGTGGGACAAAAGTTGATAAATATGGGAATGTTGAGGTCCAGTGGTTGAGGAGGTACACGGTTGGTTATGACCCATTCATATTTGCTCAACAGGCGGAACAAGCTTATTATACGCTGTATCCAACATCCTGTCAAGGGTGGATGAGAGTTATCAGAACCAAAGCATACAATATCATACCCAACTCGAAAGAGTTAGAATCAAATGACTCCATGAATGAACTGTTTTAGGCTGATGTGGAACAGGTACATCTTGTACTTGTTGTCGATGACGAAGTACCAAGCAATCTTTTTGACGAGGCACATGGGGAATTAGAACTGATTCCTATCCATATTGTCGATGAGGAATCAGACGATGAGGAGAAAGATAATTACTCTGATAGTGAGTATGAATTTGATGACTATGAGACTGACGAGGAAGGAGAGCAAGGAGAGGTGGAGGAAACGGAATCTTCCGGTTGATTTATGTTAGTCCGCTATTTATAACTGTCCGTTATAGTAGATATAATCTGTTACTTTGATAGTGACATTAAGTGTTTCTTTTTGACATTTTGACATAATGTTTGCGGGTGTTCATAGATGGATCGTTGAGCAGGGCGTTCTGGCAGTGGTCGGAGTAGTGGTAAAGGCCGAGCCCGTCCTATTAGAGGTGGTAGGGCGACGACATCGAACCCGTCTTATGGAAGAGGGTACGGCTCTTCTCCAGAGCTTCCACCATTTCATCTGTCGTCTTCACCGACCACTATCGACTCTATTATGGGAGGTGCATGTATGCTTTTCAATCCCCTTGATCCACAGCAAAGGGAAGAGCAAGTATAGTTTACGAAATTTGATTGATTTACATCTTTTGTTTTATTTAAGCAATTGTGTAGTAAAATGTTGCAATATCATTTCGTCCTTCAACACACCACGTCTCCTCACAGTCAGTTCGAGGAAGCTAGTTCCTCCTTGGCCGCACCGGTGTAGGGAACTATTGATCTTGAGACAGGACGGGTGTGGATTTGTCCTCGCGGCGATCTAGAGTAAGTCATGTAAAGTTACTGATAATGGTACGAGGTTTTTATTTTTATTTTGTATGCTAACATTTACGTCTTTTCCTCTGTATCAAGATTTGAGCCTTACAATCAGGTCACAGATTTCGTGTCGGGCCAAATATTCCGCAATTTCAATCATCCGTGGGCTAATTGGAAAGACATTCCTCAGAATTGTCGGGATTCTTGGTTCGGGGAGTTTTTGGTAAGTTTTGTAAATTTTGTTATGCAAATGCAAACTAATAAGGTACATTATAATTTGGAGCAGTAATTATCTGTAATTGATTTTCAGGGTCATTTTAGGTGGTTGCCTGAGCATCAAGATATGTTGAAAAAAGCTTACAATCACAAGGCAAACAGATGGTTGTCTGATAGGTTTTATAAATTGCGACACGGTCTAGGCAAGACTGATTGGATTCATCCTGAGGCTTTAGATCAATTGCTTCATAAATGGAACATCGATCCCAAATTTCAAGAGAAGAGTGAGAAAAATAAATCAAATAGGGCCCATATGGATGGACCATCTTATACTGGGGGCTCCATCCCATATAGCGAGCATCGACGAAAAATTTTGAGCACAATCATTTTTTATTTCAGTATTTGATATCTTGTACTTTGAATTAATTAACTAGCGGTCATAATTTGTGATTGCAGGCAGCGTCTGGGGATGTTCCTGTAGAAGATGTTGAGTGGGCTACCTTTGAGCAGGCCCATACCCAGGAGCCTACCGATGGTAGTGGCCGCCACCGGATCAACGCCAGGTCGCAGCAATTTGTGGTGAGATATTTATTACTTTTGTTTTTCGTGTCAGGCAGCGACATATTTATTTCATTTAACGTGTGTCATCTGTGATCTTTTTCTTTCCTGTAGGAAACCTACCAGAAGCTGATGCAAGAGAGAGAAACCCAGAGTCAGGGCGAGCGCGCATCCTCTTAGTCCAATAACGAGAGTTTATTCATTCAAGTTGCAGGAGGATTTGACAAGAAAGGGAGACTCTTCGGGATGGGTGCCTCTGCGAGCCGGCTGAAGCCTACGCAGCAGTCCTTATCATGCAGTGAAGGTACTGATTCAGATAAACATAATAACACTGTTCTACATTGTTACATTTCTATTCCCTCTTCCTTTTAAATGAAATTAGAGAAAAATAACTCACTCTACAATTTTGTTCTTTTTAGATGAGCTTAAGAGGCTGAAGGCGTTGGTGGAGGCACAAGACGAGATGATATGACAGCAACGAGAAGAGCAGCAGTGGACAAATGACGTGGTGAGGCAGCTGCAGCTAGTACTTCAGTCTAAGGGTATTTTGCCGGCGTTTGGTGCTGATGACCATCCTGGTGGTGGTGATGACCATCGTGGTGTTGATGATGATGATCATACTGCTTATTTATAGATTATGTTTCAGTATTTGTTGTTTGCAACTTTAGAATATATGTATTTTGACATTGTTATTGTAAAAAATTCTGTATGATTTTTATTTTAAATTTTTATTATATGCAAAATTTATCTTGAAATTTATTTACTTTTTAAGGATTTTTAAAATTTTTATGCAATTTTCTATAAATTTTTAATAATTTTATTTTTTTTATAAATATGTTTTACGTTTTTTTTCTAAAAATTTAATTTTTTAATTTTTTTATTAAAATTATTTTTTAAGATTTATTATTTTTTTGAATTTTTTTATTATTTGTGACGGAATGCGTTCCATTGCAATTTCGACGGAACAAAGGGTTTTGCGACGGAAATTCATATTTCCGTCACAATTGTGACGCCTTTTTTGCGACGAATAAATTTCGTCGCAATTTCATTTTGCGACGGAAAAATTCAATTTTGCAATGGAATTTTTTTGTCGCAAAAACCGAATTTTTTTGTAGTGTACGTTTTGGCATAGAAATGCTGCTCCTAAAGTACGCACACAAGAGCAATTTTGCCTCTCCGTTAAAAATCCTAACGGGCAACGTTAGAGTTTTTAATGGAAGGGCAACATTGCTACATTTTGATACTTCAGGAGTAACATTGCTACGTTTTGGCATAGCAATGTTGCCCCTGAAGTACGCGCACAGAAGCAATTTTGCCCCTGCATTAAAAACCCTAACGGTCAATGTTAGGATTTTTTACGGAGAGGCAACATTGTTACGCCGAAAACTTCCGAGGCAAAATTGCTTCTGGGTGCATACTTCCGGGACAAAATTGATAATAAACCCTTTTTTTCCTTTAGGAAAATGTATTTTGAAATTTGAAACTGGGAGCTGAATTAGTAAAATTAATTGGACGGGGGGCAACTAACCCTGCTTTGGAATGATGTGGCATGGAACATGAATTTTAATTAATCAATGCATATAATTGTCCTGTGGTCTCCGATATTAGTTTTCAATTTATGTAACAACGTATTCTTGCAGTAGGTATTGTTTTCAAGTTTACAAGTCCAATATAATTAAATTGGCAAAAAAAAGTCCAATATAATTAAATGATTATATAGATCTCAGTCTCTTATGGCCTGCTAACTAACTCCTATTTTGTTTAGGCGTCTTCTTTCTTTTACTCCTGCAGTCCTGTGAGACCCTTTCAACGTTCCTGAGATCATCTTTTTGGAGTTAAGACGTTGAATAAAAGGGCCAGTTATTGTAAAATCGGCAATCTAATTAGGAAAAAAAAAGGGTCTTATATAATAAGTTAACGTCATACAATGACACAAGATTTAATGCTGAAAATGACAATGGCATACTGGCAACTCAGTAAACTACTTATAAAAGTAGCTTATATAACTAATTCAAACAGACGATTCAAATACATGTGATTTTTTTTTTAAAAAAAAACATATGGTGTATTTTAGTCTCCAGAGTTTTATAAAATTTCTAATCAAAGCCATAGCTAGGAGTAGTCTCTATGGTACAAAGAAAATAGAGGAAAGGAAGGAAATTTTTTTTACCCCACTTGTCTAATCGAAGTTATTAAAATTTTCTCTCCACTTAATCTTTGAATCAGAAATTTATTTGAATCTTTCAACAACCACAGAAATATGACTTGTGCCAAGTAATGGAGTAATGAAGAAGAGGTCCATCATTCACTAGGTTACTAATTCATACTTTGTTTTATTAAGACCTTAATTTAATTACTTAACTCAAACAACATGATCTACATTATTTTTTGGGAAAATCTCAATAAATACCATTTAAACTGAAAAATTCTAAATCATTGATTTTTTAATAAAATAAGTTGTCAATTGCTTTTTGTTAATCTAATTATTGTTGTTATCAACAAGATTTTGAAACTTAAGTGTTATTTTTCTAACATTTTCTCTTAATTTTTTTAATAGTTTAGAAATCTCATATCAGTAGTGGCTCCCGAACCACTTCTAGAATTCATATTTATCATTTTAATGTGAAGATGATACGGATGCAGGGTATTGATTATATATCTATCATTTGAATACAAATTTGAAACCTATGGGACATTAGAATACACCTTTTTGCAAGTTGATTTAAAAGTTATAGAAAATCTTTTAAAAAGAACTTTAAAAATGTGGACAGACAAAAATGTATTTTGAATATTTATAATGTTAAAGAGATATTAGGACTTGTGTCACCCCTAAATTTTTAAATTTAGGTGCTTCATGTATATTATAGATGGGATCCTCACTTGATTTGCATGTTTTGTGTTTGTTGATAAGGAGCAGAGCTCCTCTTGACAATGTCAAGCTATTGTAAAATTTTTGAGAGGCTCGCTTACAAGAGTGACTCTCAAAATTTCTACAAAAAGTTAAGAATTTCTGTTATTTGAAATATATTTATTTTATGTATATTGTGTGTGTATAAGTATTAGAAATTCTATATGTTTTTAAGGTTTAAGGAATGTAAGTTATCTCATATTTTGGGTCAGTCACTTCTCATTTCTCAGGGTAAGAATTTGAACAAAACCTTATTTGAACTTGTGAATCAAAATTTGTAACTTGTAAAATTTTTTAAGGAAGTTATGGAATTTTTTTTTAGAACTTATGAAAACCTTACCTAAATTTGTGAAACCTTTATTAAAACTTTCGAAACCGTTATCAAATATTATGAATCAAAATTTGCAACTTATAAAATTCTTTAAGAAAGTTGTGATATTATTTTGAGAGCTTGTAAAAATCTTGTTTAGACTTGTGAAAGCCTTATCAGATCTTGTGAATTTAAATTTGCAACTTGTAAAATTATTTAAGGAAGTTATGAAATTCTATTGTGAACTTGTTAAAAACTTATATAAAACCTTTATTAGATCTTTTGAATTTTGATTTGTAACTTGTGAAATTCTTATGAGAAATTATAAAAATCTTATCTAAACTTGTGAAAACTTTTATCAGAACTTATAAAATAGTGCCTTCCTCTCTATTCTTAATTTTAAACTTTGAAAGTTAATTTTGTCATTTTTTTATATTTTGAAAATGATGAATCAGACCCCTAACACCTCTTTAATATTATGAATATCCAAAATGTGCGCCTATATGTCTTTTAACATTTTCAAAGTTTTTTAAGAGGTTTTCCCTGAAAGTTAAAACACACAAAATTCACAAGTTGAGGAAACAAGTGAACGGAATATAATAAAATAAAAAGTAAATTGAATAAATCAAAGTAGCAAAAGCAAGTCTGAAATCACAAATAACTTTACAGCTAAACGTAGAAAATTTAACCTTACATAAATTTAAAACACAACACATCAATTATTTAAAACATAAAGTCCGTAAAAAGAGAAAACAAGGGTAGTTAGAATTGGTTCTTATGCTTTTGTCCATACACACTCTGTTTCCATCTTACACTCACATCCCTTCATTAATTAATTTCACTCTTTCTCCTTTCACACCTCACATCAATGCGGTCAAGTGTCAAACAATTCAGGAATTAAACTTTGGTGCCATAAAGCAAGCAATTGGCCCCAATTTCAAACTCCCCAGCTGTAGAGAGCTTGTTTGGTACAATTCGAGAGACTCAATCAAACTAATTTACTATTTAAATTGGGTTTATAATTTTTTCATGTTTTGATAAAAAAAATTGTAATTGAGCTTATAAGTGCTTAAGTGTCTATAAACTAAAACAGATATAAGCTAGTTTTTCTGGCTTATCCTGGCTTATACAAAACACTATATAAACTTATACAAAAATTTTGTAATTTATATAAAATACTGTGCAAATTTTGTAATTAAGCATTTTTCATATTTTTGGTAATTTTCTTTTATAATTATCTCAAAAGTCACTTATCTATAAGTCATTTTAAACAAGTTTTACCATCTAACTTATACCTAAAAGCTACTTATACAATCATCAATTCAAACATAAATCACATTTCGCAATCTAACTTTTGCTCAATCAGACTTTTCCATAAGTCATTTTACCCACTGACATTCTAAACAAGCCCTAAAGAAAATTAAAAATTTTGTTGTTGTTCACCCCAAAAACAAAAACTTCTATTGCAACTTGGACCACCGTGTATCCTCCCTCCCAGCTCAATAATACAGTCAATTCATTCCCCGGACTACAAAGTAATAGTTAACTCATTAAATATACTTGAATTGACATAAAATCTAACTTTATCTATATTAAATAAGGTTTTAAAGGAAGAAAAAATATATACTAACAGTCACATTACAGGGGAAAATTGAAAAATAAATATTAATTACTATGTAAGTGATGTATATTGTGGATAAAAAATCATTTTAAAAGTGATTTATGTTGTGGACTAGAGAGATTATATATAACAACAATTATTACTACATCTGGTTTCTAATATAAGAACTAATTGGAGGATTGGATTTGATTCAAAATATAATATCATGATCCATTTCTTTTTTCACATTTATCATTTTCCCTGAAACAGATTTAACCAACTTAAGAGGTAACATATAACCTAATGCTACCCATTGGTATTTTATGGAGATTAAATCACACTCGCTATAATTAATAGCTGCTAATCTATTTCATTTTTTAATCTGTCCAAACTAAGTAGATCGAACATTTAGGATTAAAAAGAGTATTTTAAAAAGTAAATAGTCATAGCTTAACCCTCTCCAACTGGAAATGGAGATACACACTCAATCATACATACTTCCACAGTTAAGCACCATGTGTTCTTTAGGGATGGCACATCATTTGAAGACACTGTGATATGTGCTAAAATGTGGACATTTTTTTCAGTAAAGATTATGAGAGATCAGCTCTAGATACAACCTCGATGCTCATTTGAATTTTTTTTTTTTTTTTTGCTACAAAAATTTTAGGAAAGGGATTGGGTTCACCTATAATCCAAGGGTAGAGTAAAATCTCTCTTCCTCCTAGGTAATACCAATGTTGGGTAGGGCTAGCCGTCTATTACCCTCAGATGTTTGCCTAGGCACTTAGGAGTTAGGATACTTCCCCCAACGCCTTGACCAACTCCAAGATTGAACTCTCTCTCTTTGGTGAAAGTGTTTGACTCCTTTACCAGTTGAGCTCAAGGACGAGGAGTCGATGCTCATTTGAATTGTTAATATTAATATCAACCTGCAGGCTCATTAGTTCATAGGAACTTCCCAACGACTCCTTCTTGTCTTCTTGTTTTTGGTTACTTCCGCATCCATCTATCTGGCCTTATCTGTGTGGTCAATCTTGCAGCCCAAAATGACCAAATTTGAGCACGATGGGTGATCCAATTCCCTCAACTCCAATACAAGAAAAACGGGTTGGGTTACTCTCATCATCATTTTTTTATTATCCCTCACAATCTCTAAATTATATTCATCCAATTAATATAATATTACTTTTATTTTTCTTTCACTTTCTCAATCAACGGTCCATATTTAACCAATGAGAGAAAATAAGAAAGAGGATAAGGAGAAGATCTCCTTCCAAGAAAAACTATGATAAGAGTATCTTTTTTTGATGGAAAAAAAACTGTTTTAGTTTTAAAATCTTAAATAAGTGATTTTATAGTAAAATGAGTTGTCAAATGTTATATAAATATAGTTAATACTAGTACTCTTGCAAGGAATAAAATTAATGAGATTTTAAAGTTTAAGTGGTACTTTCTTTCTTTCTTTCTTTTTTCTCCCTATTTTGACTAACAATTCAGGTGCCAACTTTTTTCCCATTAAACTCTTTCTGAAAATGGCTCGTGAAAATAGAGTTGATTGGCTTTCTCTGAAACATATATTTTTTGTTTTGGTTCTTCTTTTCACCTTAAACATATGTCAAAGCAGTATTTTAAAGTTGTTTTTTTGGGGGGAGGGGGGTGCTCTATTTTTTAAAATTAAAAATCACCCTATTATAATAAATGGTTTACTAAGCAAAATAATATAAATAGAAGGTGATGAGAGCCACTGATGATTCGGTGGTTCAGTCTGATTAAGAGATTTTGATTATTTTCTTGAAACTTCTCAAAACACTGACAAGAACAAGAATCACATCACCCCATTTGCTGAGAGTCCTGAGATTATAGGCCATTGAATCCCCAAAACAAAACATTTACCCCCAGGACCACGGAGCATGAGTTTTTCTAACATCGTTAATTAGAGATAGAGAGAGATGATAATGATGAGTTGGAAAAGAAAAGGACACATGTCATGTTTTTATTTGTTAACAGTGGGAAAAGGATGCAAGCAAACAAAACAAAGTTTTATATTAATGTATAGAGTATATTGTTTTACGAATAATGTGACATACTAACAACCAAGAAACTTCAATTTGAAACCATATAGGCTCTAGCCGTGTCAGATTCCAGGCTTCAAATAAAGAAACCATTTATGGTGTAGTTGCTTCTCTGGACCACTATATTTATATATCGATAGGTTACATTATGTGGTCAGGCATACGTGGTTAATTTTCTTTTATATTCAAGTAGGGAAGGATTACATTTTTATATAGTTTCTGGGTCACACTTCTAATGTATTACAGTCCTCATCAATTTTATATCGAGAAAACAAGAAGAACCAAATAGTTGGTAAAATGAAGACATGATTTGTCCAACTCTTTGAATATATCAATACCATAAGATTGCAGTAAGTGAATTCACAATAATAAAATATATCAGCGAACACTATTGAAGAAGGGAAATACATGCAAGTTAATGAGCCAAAAACAAATAATCACCAACACAACATGCTCAGGCTCACATTAAACGATGACGTGTCGGCGTCAGAGACTCGTAAGTCACAGGCGCAGGAGAAGAAGCAGCCGATTCATCGTACTTGGGATATTGTTTCTTACATGGAACAATCTTTAGAGACCATTCATTGGGACATGGCTTCACGTAAGACCAAAACTTGTGACATTCTTCAGGCGATTTCTGATTGGGAAGCTCCTTTATGCAATTCCCGCTCACATCAAGCACCTTCGATTTTATCAGCTTCTCGCATTTAGGTCCAACTTCAGTGAAGTAATTATCCGTTAACGTAAGATTCCCATTGTTGCTAATCCCAGGAAGCTCACACACTGATTCTGGAACGGAGCCGTAGAATTTGTTGTGAGCTAAATTCAAGAACCGAATCTTCTGTAAGCAAGCGAAAGATTCTGGGATTGGACCCGTCAACGAGTTGCTGCTCACATCAAAGACGATGGCCTTTTTCAGGAACCCAATCTCGTAAGGTAAACACCCAGAAAATTGATTTTTCAGGAACAGAACTTCGGTTAAGGTTTTTGACGCATTTCCTATGCTACTAGGGATTGGTCCTGTGAATTGGTTGTTGGCGAATGTGAGGTATCTCGCAGGTGTGTTTCCGAAATTCCATGGAAGGTTGCTGCTGAATTTATTGTTGTTGATGAAGATGACGTCTAGATCCATGTTGAATAGTTCTGGAGGGACTGGTCCAGTGAGGTTATTGAACCTGAGATCAACGAAAAGTAGTTGCTTTGAAGAAAGAACATCTCTTGGGAATTCACCCACGAGCTTGTTGTTGCTTAGATCGAGCTCGTAGAAAAATGGGTATTTAGTTATTTGTGAGGGGATTTGTCCAGAGAAATTGTTGGAGTTGACATGGAAGAATGCTAATTCTGGAATGGAATCTAGGATTCCGGTGAGGCCCAAGTTTGAACCTCGACGATCAGAGAAGCCAGCTTGGTTGAAATCTAATCCTGAAACTGCTTGCTCACTAGAATTTGGATACTTGTCACATTTTATTCCTCTGTATTGACAAGGGTTGGGACCATTCCAGTTGTTGGTGAAGAAATTGGGGTCGTTGACTGTGGTGGCGAATTTCAGAAGCACCCGCCGTGCTTTCTCCAGCCTAGAAGGCGGAGGTGGCGGCGGAGGAGGTGGGCAGTTGACGGGAGGAGCAGGGGCATGATCATCTCCGCCACCTCCGATGATGATCCCTATCTCCAATGTTTCTCTTTCTGGAGAAGAAGCTGAGAGTACTGAAGAGTGAAACAAGGAAGAAGATAGTAATAACAATGAAAGAACAGAGAAAGAGATTGTGTCCATTGTTGTGTTAACAAGTCTGATTTTCTGTAGCCAAAGTTTAATGCAGTTTATAATGGTAGGGAAGAAGGAGAAGGAGAAGTTCACGAACTTAAGCCCATGTCGGAGATACAGGACAATTAAGATGTTAAATTATTATGATCAACTGATCATCATTTGGTTTAAGTTTTCAAATTATTGACTGTACTTGTTGGTTTCACAAAAAAATTAAAAAAATTCAATATGGTAGAGTGTTTGATGTTTCACCAATCTCCATTATCAAATTCCTTATTGATCTACATAAAATTTGTTAACTTCTGAGGCAACAATATTTACAAAGTAGAACAGAAATTGCTTCTCTAAGAAGATTTTAAATTTATTTTAATGATTACTTTTATATAATAATACACATAAAATCTGTTATAATTTGAGTTATTTTCAATTACTTCATTAATTTTACATAATTATTAATGAGAAATTAAAATATTATTTGGAATATGAAAGTATGGCAGTTTAATAGTAACCACGTTCTTTCAATAATGATGAGGCATGGCATATTATTTTTTATTTTTATAAAGTAATCTATGCAGATAATTATTCTGGGGCCTCCAATGATAATTTTGAATTTATGTGCAGGGAACATATTCTTGTGTTAGGTACGGTCTTGAAGGTTCCAAGTCCAATATAATTAAATGATTTTACAGATTAGTCTAATAAGGGCCTGCCAACTAACCCTTATTCTATAATTAAATTATCATATATTCATATGTGTTATAAAACTGAAGGAATTTTAGAGAGAAGTCAGAAGAAATTCTAGAGAGATGAAATGGATTCTCATTCAAGTCTAAAGAATAGTTACAAGAGACCTCTATTTATAGAAGGATGCAAATAGTAGATTACTATGCGTATATACCATGTTATCCTGTATTTGGAGATTATGGGTCAATGGACATCCATATAATAAGAATATTCATAACACTCCCCCTTGGATGTTCATTTATGAATGTGCCTCGTTAAAAACTTTAACTAGGAAAAACCCAGTGGGATAAAAACCTAGCCAAAGAAAAGAGTACATCATCCATTGATACACTTTCTAGTGTTGCTTCATTAAAAATCTTTCTAGGAAAATCCAGTGGGACAAAACCTAGATAAGGGAAAAAGAGTACAACGTGTATTGTCTCCCCCTCTTGATTACATCAGACTTACTCCCCCTGATGACCACATTGCTTCATTGTCTTTCTATCATCAAGTATTCATTGTATACCTGCAAGATCTAAATCTTTCAAGTAAAATCATAAATATACATATGTATAAATATTTATTCAGATAATAATACTACATGCACGTTAAATGCTTCATACTACATATGAATTCACTAAATTGATTATTCTCGAGAATTTGATGCTCCTAGCATCTTGAGTCCTTCAGAGACTTATTCTAGCGCCTTATGTCCTTCAAGAACATGTGCTTCTGGCACACACTAATATATTATGGTTCATGATCCTCATTATCATTCATTACAGCATATGTTATCATATAAATATAAATATCATCAATGTCGACTTTATTTTTCGGTCCCATCGGATTTCATTCATAATTTATTGAGATCTCATTATATTCACATATATTAGGTACCTGGGTCTCTTTTTGGATCACAATACACTCTTCTTGTAATATCTCTTCTGGAGATAACATCTCTTCAGGAGATGGCTCTTCTGGAGCTTTTCTTAATTATCCTCGACTTGAAAATCTATATTTTATTGCTCCTTTTCTCTTTCGAGAATTTTTATCTTTAAAACCGATAGACCTGCAACACTTCAAGCGTACTTTATAACAATTCATATAGGAGCATTTGCAATTGGGACATGTGACTTTGTCACTTTCTTTAGGTCAGTAAATGCCTTTGGCATTCGATTAACTAAACACTGCAACTGAATTATCATTTTGAACTTTTAGTGCACAATTCCTTGTACGAGGATCAATATGAGCCAATGATAATTCATTCTAGTAAATCTTTACCCAATCTGCTTATTTTTCTCCCCCTCATCAAATCATCAATTTTCTTTGTATATCCATCTATGTGCATTGTAGTAGATTAATAATCATTGCACATTTAAAACATTTTAAGATGGAATTATTCTGGCTCCTGAGCAAAAGCCAAATTTTACGAGGAGAATTTTGTTGGTTTATAAAATTGCTGCAAATATACACGTAGGAACAATGTTCTCATAATCATTGATCTATCCATTCATAGATACTTTAATACATGATTTATGGATCATTCAATCTGGAAATTGTGCGCATAATATATTGCAAACTTCTGGTTGCAATCATCACTGCAAACTTTGCAGATTTATAATTTCATATGTACTCTTTCAATTTGATATATTTCCAGAGATCCGTTTCCAATAATATTTTCATAATCATGTTTATTTGAGAACATGCAGCTATATGACTCGGATGATCAAACGAGTCATGCCAACTTTCCATAATCAATTCTAATATCCATTTTGGGGAAATTAACACACAAACATATATAGAAAATTAACACAAATATTCACAGAGAATAAATACACAAACACTCACACTTGATATATATCATTCTCCCCCTCAAGTGTGAGACCTTAAAAATTAATTCATAAAATTTCCATACATTATTCCATAATAATAGCATATATGATATCTATTTTTACAGATATCATTAAAATTTCACAGATTTCTTAATGCATTATCAATGCATTATTTTGTTACTTCTAGTAACAAAATTTCCATTTTCCAGAAATGAGAATAAAATACAAGATCATCAGATATATTACTGTTTCACGAGTGCAACACTGTGTAATCACAGATGCATCACTGTTGAATCACAGGTGCAACAACTCGAATTGTCGTATACATATAAAGTCAAAAAGGCTCCTGAAAAGGTTCTACGCAAGAGCTTTATAGGGAGCAGATCTGCAGAGATTCAACAGGATTGCGCATATCTGCAAAGATTCAATAGGATTTAATTCGGCTATAAATAGAAGAAGGCAAACAAACATGCCTCACAAACATTCAAGCATCTGATAACATTCACTGCCAGATACTAACTTATCATTTTTCTTCTAATCGCGTATATTATTGCAATGGTAGGTCCAAGCAATTTTATCTCAGTTTCTGATACATCCGAAACAGCATTACTTGATGTTTTGTTGTATGATGATCAGCCCAACATGTCATTTACTTCTTTATTATCTCCTAATCCTTTTGAAATGTTTATTCCTCCTTCTACTATTCCTCCTTCTGCTTCAAATGTACCTACTTCCCCAAGAACAAATGTTCTTCCTCAATCTAGAAGGAATGAAGGTACAACTAAAGCAGGTTCATCAAGGAGGTCTGTTAAAAGGTGTAGAACTATGGCTGAACTAATGGAGTCTACCAGTCAAATTCAACCAATAGTCACAACAATCAATGAGCCAGCATTCATAAGCCAGCAAATAACCACCAGCCATCCATCAACCACGAGCCAGCCAACAACAATCAGCCAGCCGACAACCATTAGCCAGCCAATAACAATTAGCCAACCAACAACCACTAGTCAGCCATCAACTACAAGTCAATTAGCAACTACTAGCTTATTGGAATATAATTGTTGTCATGTATTACGAGAGATCATACATACCAACGAACTCCAGTACCATAAACTTGAAGTTCACAGAAGAAGAACATGTATGATTACCCATGCTGTTTTATTTGAAAATGTACAGGATAAATCTTATAATACTGACAGGCTTCCAATGTTTGATTTTACAAATAAAAATTTTGAAGAAATCAAACAATTTCTGACACAGTATTGTATAGATTTACAAGTATCAGGATATATCTTGATGCGTGATCCTGTATTAGCCTATCATGAGGTTCTTTGTGTTGGTTCGGAATGGGCTATAAACCCAAATGACCTCTATGGAAGTTCATTTCAAACCAATATTGAACACTCATTAGGCAAAGGAAAACAACCTGCGGTAAGTATACCCTATGATACTTCATCCCTTAACCAGGGTGAATTATATAGGTTAACAATGGAGCAACGAGAAAGAATAAAGAAAACAACACTCCATGATTTAAGAAATTATTTTCACTTAACCCTTGATGAAGCGAGTAAACAATTAAATATGTCTACTCACACCATACAAAAAATCTATCAAAAAGGAGGGTTAACTGAGTGGCCACACAAAAAGCTTAAGAAACTTATGATGCAAATCTCGATATTACGAAGAGCTTTGCCTCATCTGGATCCCATCTCAAGAGAAGCAAAAGAAGAAGACATTAAATATCTTCAGAATGAGATGATTAAGGTTTGTAATGAAGTTGAGCCACTCGCTATTAAACTTTGTTGAAATAATATTGTCTTTTGTTTAATCATTTTGTTTATGAATATTCCTCTTTCGTATTCACAAAAATTGTTATAATTATAGAAAACACAAAACAATAATAGTAAAATAACCACAATTACAATTTATTTATTGCTTCATTCACTTTTGGGAATGAAGTTGGATAAAATTCATGATCCATAACTCACTGATTTGTTTGATAATGGCAAGAAATTAATCCACAATATTTCTTGACTTTACCACAATATTGCTACTGTAATAGCAAATTGAATATATTTATTTATAATATCAATCATGATCATACAATCCCTTGTCTCATAATTTAAGGGAATATTTAATGCCAAATATACAATTTTGAGACCTTTATAAAACTGATGGCATACAAAATTTATGGATCAAATATTGTTTCATAATTTGTCTCTTGTCATCAGGCTAACTTGCCTCTTGGCTTCAGGCTATCTTGCTTCTTAAATTAAGGCTAGCTTGCCTCTTGGCTTCAGGCTATCTTGCCTCTTAAATTAAGGGTAACTTGCCTCTTGGTCTCAAGCCAATTTATGCCTCATCTCTCAGGCCAATTTATGTCTCATATTTCCATGGCATTTTGATCTCATGGCCTTTTAACAGTTTATCTTAAGGATAAATAAAATATAAGCATAATAAAATAAATAGATGGAGCCCACTAATAGTGTAGTTGCCATGAATAATAAAAGGGAAGGGAAATATATAAATTGTAAATAAATAAATAAAAATAAAAAGGAAGGGGGATATAAAGCAGTAAATAAATAAATGACTAGAAATAAACATGCTAAATAAATAAAAAGCAGATGAAATAGGAATGGTAGTAAACTCACAGCGAGACCTATTTCATCCAAAAGTAAGAAAGAGGATGCATATGCAAATGCAAATATATATATATATATATATATATATATATATATATATATATATATATATATATAATATAGAAAGCAGTAAATAAATAAATGGAGTCCACAATACTAGTGTCGCTACCATGAGAAATAAATAAAGCAGTAAAGAATTAAAATTAATAAATGAAGCCCACTATAGTGTTGCAACCATGAGAAATAAGTAAAGCAGTAAATAAATAAATGGAGCCCACTATAGTGTTGCTACCATGAATAAATAAAGCATAATAAAATAAATAAATAGAGCCCACTAATAGATACTAATGTGCCGCTAATATAAAGCATTAAAGAATTAAATTAAACAAATGGTTACCACTAATATATAGTGTTACAACCATAAAACATAAATAAAGCTGTAAATAAATAAATAGAGCCCACTAATATATAGTGTCGCAACCATGAAAAATAAATAAAGTGGTAAAGAATTAAATAAACAAATGGAGCAGTAAATAATAAAATAAATAAATGGAGCCTACTAATATATATTAGTGTTACTACCATGAAAGATAAATGAATGTTAGGAACATAAAAATAAATACGTAAAATAAATGTTAGTAACATAAAAATAAATATCAATAAAGTTAGTAACAATAATAAAATATCAAATTAAAACAATTAAAAAAAAATTAAATCTAGACTTCCAATCTGAAGTCAAATTAATAACAATAACATAAAAGTAAATAAATAAAAGATTAAAAGAAAACAAAAATTAAATCTAGATTTTCAATATGGAGTCAACTTAACAATAATAATAAAGTCATAAACATAAATAATAAATAAAATAAACATATAATAAATCATTATAAAGAGGATCAGAAAACTACACCCTAAGATATTAAGTTTCCTTCTTTTTCTCGGTTTGTTAAAAGCTAAAATGTTAACAACAATAATAATATAATAAAAAATGAATCATAGGTATATTTTTGACCTAACATGATAGTAATATAATATAATTTATTTGTGTGTCTGATGCAATTGAATTAGAAAAAGTGTGCGTTGTGATATGTGTGAAGAACCATCCAAATGCATGTGAATAAAAAGTGTGCGTTGTGATGTGTGTGAAGAAGCATCCAAATGCATGTGAATAATATAACATAATATAATTAATACTGCTCCTTTTTTTTTATTATTCTTTTTTTTTTCTTTCTTCCTTTTCCTTTTATCTCTTGTCGGCAGAGTGAGTTTTTTTTGTTTTTTTTTATACTCCTCTCTCAATTCACTTGACAAAGACACCTAAATAAGTACGTACCAAAAGAAGACTGAACAATTCTTCAGCAACCCTCTCACTCCATTTTCAAGCACAAAACTTTTCTCCTCAATGTTACTAGAAACCCTTAGCCCAGTTCTTCGTTCCCAGAATCCAGATTTGGGAATAAAGAGTGAACCCAGAAACCAAATCAGCGGAAGCAGGTGGCTTTTGGTGAGAGAAGAAAAAGAAAAAGCTTTGAGGAAGACCAAAGAGAGAGAGTGAGAGAAGGTATGTGTCAGTGAGTATTAATAGCTGGAGGAGTAGAAGTATAGAGAATCTGCAAAACCTTCTTGGGAGGTGTGAACTGAACTTGAACGTTTTGCTTTGAAGTGGGGAGTAGGACTAAGGAGGGGAAAATAAGGCTAAAATCTGAGCGAACTGAATTAAAGTGAGAACTGAGGAGAATTGAGAGTGTTTGTTGCTGTGGTGATGAGTTTCATGAAGGAGTAAAGAAAAACTATGAAAGAAGAACCTGGAGTTTGAGTTTAGAAGGAGATCAAGAGTGAAGCAGTGAAGGGAACGAGAAGATGATGATGATAGTAAGGAAATTTGTGTGAAGCTAAAATATATTTAATGAAGGGATGCTATCGTGCTTTAACTTGTTATAAAACTGAATGAATTTTAGAGAGAAGTCAGAAGAAATTCTAGAGAGATGAAATGGATTCTCATTCAAGTCTAAAGAATAGTTACAGAAGACCTCTATTCATAGAAGGATGTAAATAGTAGATTACTATGCGTATATACCATGTCATCCTGTATTTGGAGATTATGGGTCAATAGACATCCACATAAGAATATTCATAACAATATGCACATTTTGACATTTATGAGAACACCATTTTCAGCTGGATTTTGGGCTTACTTTGACATTTATGAGATTATGTATGATCGGGACTTATATATATATTTTTTTAATAATTTTCTCAGAAAATGAAATTCAAGTGTGTTTGTCTGTTTAAGTCTTTTTCTGCTTCTGAGCAAAAAAAAAGAAAAGAGGTCTTTTTCTGTGTTTTTTTAAATTTAGACATTTATAATATGTGGTATGTGCCTCTGGCAATATATATATATATATATATATATATATATATATATATATATATATATATATATATATATTAGCCTATTGTGATGGGTCCTATATTAGAAAATCTCAAATAGAGTTGGATTTATAAATTTAAGGCACTCTCCCTCCTAATATACTAATATTTTAAGATTGGTTTTTCTCTTTAAATTTCTGATAATCACATTAGCTCTTGAAAACCAAATATTTATAGAAAGAACTATCTACAAAAGGTTTTATCAGGCAGACTCTCTCATAACAATCTAATCTTATGAGATTGACCTCTCATTTGAGCTAGTAATCATCACAACTATTTATTACCACTTTGGATTAGATATTTGACACCCACCACTAACTTTGATTCTCTCTGCCACCATTTTTTTTAATTGTTCTATATCCTCTCACAAACAATACTATACAAATTAAAAGAAAACTATTTAATTTTGATATTTTTGTGATGGCTTGGAGAAGATAAAGAAGGAAAATGGTACTATATCTCGATCTTAAATATAAAATATATCTTGTAGGGCAACCAGAGGAGTAAATAGCCTATTTAGGTTAGCAGTGAGAAAAGTGACTTATTTTCTATTTGACTTTTACAAAAGTAAAATAGAAAAAAAGTTAGATTGTAAATGTAATTTGTTTTTCGATTAACGGTGGTAAAAATGACTTTTTTTCTAAATTGAAACGTGTTTAGATTATTATTTAAAAAGTCAATTGAGATTAAAAATAACATAAATCTTATTGAATACTACATATATTAATATTAGTTGTATATATTGCGACACTTAAAGATAAAAATTTATATTTATATTTGATAAAAAAGTTAAATTTTTATTAAAAAAAAACACTAGAGTGCCACATCATCATAATTTTGTGTTTGGGGAAAAAAAAAAAACCTCTCTTCCTCAGTTCTAGAATCTTCTACTATGTACTTGTGAAGGTGGAATTTTTATATATGTAAAATTAGTGCCACAACGAAACTTAGAGAGAGCTTAGAACCTTCTACCACTCCTGGGTCGACGGTGACCCTTCCTCAATCGCAATCACTTCCGTCGATAGCCCCCCCACTAGAGGAGAGTGTCTTCTTCATCACACGATTTGCAGAGACGAAGCACCAGAAGCTGCACTATATGTGAAGACACTGTAGAAAAGCTCATCCTAATGCTCCCATTGCCAGCATCCAAGAAAAAGTTACTTTTTAAGTACTGTATAAGACTAGTCAGAAATAAATTAACCCAAACATCTTCAAAATACTCCGACTGTATTTTTTTTATGACTGATTTTTTTCCCCTCTCCACCGATGCCTGACGCAAACTCAAACAAGCTTATTGATGTCAAGGAAAATAGAAGCACATAATCAAAAAGCAGACTCATCATCGCCAACTTTATATTGGGTCTATTTGAAATGTAGCTTTTTGAGTTTTTTTTACAGTAACTTTGAAAAAAAGTCAGTTAAAGTTAATTTTGGGTTCGTTTGGGTTGAACTTAAATTTATTTAACTTAAAGCTTAAAAAGCTTGTTAAGAAAAAAACTTTACTTCTGAGCTTTTTCCAAAAAGCTCTTAGCTTTTTGACATAGGCCCCGCTACTTCTATCACCATCAATCCAAACACAAATCATTATTTATAGTCTGACTTTTTTCCTACCAAGATTTTTTAAAAGTCAGGTAACTTTTAAGTCACCGCTTCTACCGCTAACCCAAACAGGTTCATTAATTGTCCCAAAGAACTCGATTGAAAACTTTAGAAAAGTATGAGGAATGATTTAATTACTCAATGGAACTGATTACAAGGAAATTAATTAAAATTAGAATTTAGAACTCTAGCTAGGGACCGAATTGAAAACTCAAGAAAATAATGACAATAAATCATTTGTTTTCTCAATAATTTAATTCAAACAAAATAAAACAATATTGGCCAGAAATTTATTTAAATATCCCAACACCGCAAATGTTGAGATATAAAAGGTTGTACCCCGAATGTGATGAAAGAGTATCATCCCCAAGTTTATGGAACCTGTTTTCCTGCCTAAAGGCAAGAGGACCTCGTCCGTACGGATGAGTTTCGACGGTCGAGATAATTTTTTTTTTTAAAAAAAAATAGTTGATGAATAGAGAACTTAAAAAAAAACTAATATTTGAACTACCATTTTTTTAAAAAATGATTTTTTTTTTATATAGAAAAAAAATTAAAAAAAAAAGGATCTAGATGGCCAGGACACACGAGCTTCGCCTACCTGGGATAGGCAGGGAATCTAGATCCTAAGTTCATCAATCCATTTTTCTGTCGGCCAAAAACACTTTAATCCATTTTTCTGTGTATTGAACTTGGACAAGTCCATTGTATCCTTTTTCAAAGGAAAAGTAGAGAAAAGTCTCACATTAAAAATTTCATAGTTGATAACGACCTAAATCAAAGTGCCAATATTCTGTCAGTATAAAACTTACAAATTACCAATAATATTTGTGAATAAAAATCTATCACGTCATTCTTATCAATGTAATTTTTGATAGGGACTTTTCTGCCACTTTTATAGTTGAGTGTTTTGTGTTGATTGCCAGACGGGTATTGGGAATATAAAAGCTTAATAAGATAAGCCAAAGCACCGATTCAATCAAATTCCAAGCGAAGTAGAAGTCTCAAATCACAAATAACTTTGATAGCTAAACCTGTGTTTCTTCTAATTAAGGAGTAAATTATTATTGTTAAGAAAATTTTTAAGGGATTAATAATTATTATTAATCCTCTAAACTAATTCACGGAATTAGTTTCTTTACGATTCGAATAAGTAACTAATAGCGATGATAAACATTTTTAAGCAGATTTTGATATTCATCTGATCCCAACAACTTCAGTACAGAGAAAAGGGAAACAAGGTTGAGGTGGGTAACTTTAATTTTATAATCATGTATGTAAATGTTATGTAATAATTAGTTGATCATGTTTACTGGTTGAATTACTTGTTTATGTTTTCCTGGCCATGGATTTGAGGCTGTAGTCTCATGGGGCTGTGGTTCTTGGCCGTTAACTGCGGTTACGATTATGTGTAATTTCTTTTATGCTTGAACATGTGCTATTATGTCATCTTTATTTCCATACATGTGCATGAGATTAACTGTTACCCTGGGGTCCATTCATTTTGACTCCGCCTACATAAAAGATACAAGCACTGGTTCGGGATCAAAGGGCAAAAAGTAGTTGTAAGGGGTTACAACAGTTGGAGCTTTTTGGAGAAATTATGATTAATTAGACTGTACATTAACGTTTATCATTCGTCTGTTTTGAGATTATTGTATTAACATCTAATTATCGGATGAAATCGAATCACAAAAAATTTATCCTCATGTTTTCAAATGAAGTTATTTCAAAAACTTTTGTTCCGAAATCAAGTCGTCCAAATCTCCTCGATCTTTCCCGCACTAACTCTGATGAAATAATGGCCCGTTTGATCAGTAGTTTTGAAATCTATGAATGGATTGAGTTTTTGATATATTTTTGAAAGGAAAAAAGTTTTTACTTTATGGAATCAAACCTAAGCTTAGTGGTTTAAATTCTTTATTAAATAATACATTTAACTGAGTTATGAAGATGCCACTTTATTCTGGATACGGAACAGTGGGGTGTTACAATTCTCTCGCCGTAAATTAAATTTCGTCTTCGAAATTTGATACATACCTTAGGGCATAAAGCTTAAATATTGCTTCCTTATGTCTTCTTCAGCCTCCCATGTTGCTTCTCTAAGAGATAGTCCCTTCTAGACCACTTTCACAAATGGAATATTCCTATGTCTGAGCTGCTTCTCTTGACGGTCAATGATCCGCTCAGGCTCAATCACATAAGTATGGTCATCTTGTACATCAACATCTTCGTACTCGATGACATGCTCAGGGTCTGATTGGTATTTCTTCAGTTATAACACATAGAAGACATCATGAAATCTACCTAAGTTTGGGGGTAAAGCTAATTTGTACACTACTAGCCCAATTTTCGACAAAATTTCAAAAGGACCAATGTATCAAGGGCTTAACTTCTTTCTCTTGATTGCTCGACCAATTCCTGTAACTGGAGATACCTTCAGGAAAACATGATCTCTAACTTCAAATTCTAGAGGTCTCCTTCTTTTATCTGCATAGCTTTTCTGTCAACTTTGCGCTATTAGGAGCCTCTTTCTAATCAATTGGATTTGCTCTAAAGTCTGGTCGATTAAATATGGCCCATTCAATCTTCTCTCGGACAATTCTGTCCAACACAATGGGGATTAACATTTCCTTCCATACAAAGCTTCATATGGAGCCATTTAAATGCTCACATGATAGTTGTTGTTGTAAGTGAATTCTGCAAGTGGAATGTAGCAATCCCAATTTCCTTTAAAATCCAATACACACGCCCTCAACATATCTTCTAGTGTCTATGTCGTTCTTTCAGAAAGCCGTACTAAATTTCAATTTTGTACCCAGAGCTTCATGCAAAGCTTTCCAGAATCGTGAAGTGAATTGAGGATCTCTGTTTGAGATTATACTCTTTGGTGTACTATGAAGCCGCACGATCTCTTTTATATAAACTTCTACTAACTTCTCAGGAGAATGACTAGCACTAATGAGAATGAAATGTGCTGACTTAGTTAGACGGTCGACAACCACCCAGATCGCGTCATGATTCCTGATCTTGGACAATCCCATTACCAAATCCATAGCAATGCTCTCCCATTTCCATTCAGAAATCTCTATTCCCTGCAGAAGTCCTGTTGGTCGCTGATGTTCAACTTTTACCTTCTGACAAGTTACACATCTAGTAACATATTCAGTTACATCGCGCTTCAATCCAAGCCACCAAAACTCATATTTCAAATTATGGTACATTTTAACTACTTCTGGATGAATAGTGTACTAGCTTTTGTGTGTTTCATACATAATCATCCTCCTTAACTCAGCATTTAAACCATACATATGTAAATTAAAAACACAACAAATCAATCATTAAAAACGCAAAATCCATTATTAAAGAAAGAGAATGGTATAACAGAGTCTTTAGGTGACCTTGCTTTTGATCCACGTACACTTCTCTTCCCTCTTTCCATACGTCAATAGAACCAAAGTTTCCTCTTCAGACCGAACAATTGAAACAACCTAAAATAAATTTTTGCATGGAAGGTCAATGAAATTAATAGAGAATTGCCATAGTAAAGTCATGGCTGCTAAAAAAAATAGTGATGAATACTGATTCCTCATTTTTAAGAAATGGTGGTTATTATGGGAGAGACTATTCCCATAACTAAGGTCAACCGAACATTAAATTAGAAGAAAATCACGAAAATTGTATGTGCTTATATTAGAATATGTAATAATTATAGCCTGTTTATGGATCTGCGTTTTACGAGATGAACTCATTAGTTCATAGATCCACTAAACAGGGAATGGGAACGGTTTCTCTCCTTTTCCTATATCATCGGCTTCCATCCGTTGCCTTCCCTCCTCCAATTAAAACCTTTCGCTTGTACTTAAAGAGAAGGGAAGCAAGTAAAAAGGGTTGAAAAAATATCTTAGGATTTTAAAAAAATATTTTAGGTAATGACTGGTACTAAAAAAATACCGGATAATAGTGAAAAATTATTTTAAGATCTTAAAATAATATTTCAGGGTACTGATTTGTATTAAAAAAATACTAGATAATATTGAAAAATTATTTTAAGATTTTAAGAAAATATTTTAGGGTATTGAAAAAAAAACTGGATAATACTAAAAAATTATTTTAGGATCATAAAAAAATATTTTTGAGTATTGATTGGTATTTAAAAATTTTTTAAAAAATATTTCAGGGTACTGATCTTAAAATATTTTTTTAAGATCCTAAAATAATTTTTTCAATATTATCTAGTTTTTTTTTAATACTAGTCAGTATCTTCAAATATTTTTTTCAACCCTTTTTGCTTGTTTCTCTTCAAGTACATATGGAAGGTTTTGATTGGAGAGAGAAGGCAGCGGATGAGAGCGGATGAAATGAGAAAAGGAGTGAAGCCGTTCTTGCTGGGAATGCGGACTCTAATTATTACATTAGGAAAGGCTATTCTTATCATAACAAGAAGTTAAAAGAAACAAGACCTTGAGGCTTGGGGATTCACAACACAAAGTTCCTTTCCTAGGAATATCACATTGGAGAGTGACTTGACTACTTCGGTGGCTCAAGTGATACTTGTGTAGCCCATGTAGATATGCCTACTTCCTTTTGCTATTTGTGATAAGCTTAAAATTATATGTTAGAGGTTTTCTTTTGGGAACTATCAATGAGAAAAAGAAGATTCATCTTATGGAGTGGAAAGAGGTATGCAACGAACAGAAAAGAGGTGCGTTGGTTGTTCATCATGCATGGTAGACTTCAAAATAAAACATTTATGATAAAGGCTGAATGGAGTTTAATTAATCAACAACAAAGATGCTTTTATGGACTAGAATCATGAGAAGTAAATACCAGTGTGGAGATGACTTGTTTCTTACCATTCATAGATTGAGCCCGGGGTCGCGTATGTGTAGAGGAATTAAATGCGCTTAAAATTATGTTTTACAGGAACTAAATGTGTAATTAGAAGAAGATGAGAGGAAGTAGTCATGTAGAAATTTGAAAGACATGGAATTTCTCCACTAAATTGGCATACAATCTTATGAGAAGAAGACACTCGAGGCAGAATACTATATGAAACAAAGTTGGGAAGCTAAGTATATATACCATAAAGGGTCAAGTATTTTCTTTGGCTCACATTGCAAAACAGGTTACTTACCAATGAAGCAAGAATGGAATTAGCAGCATTAGTGAGACGGACTCCTGCTCTTGGTGTAATTAAGATATTGAAGATTCTTTACATGTTTTATAAGATTGTGCAGAGGTTAAAGCATTGTGACTTTCAATTGTTAAATAACCCAACTTCTGTATGTGAGATTTTTCTATTGCGAGCTTTAGACTTGGTGTCGCATGAATTTCAATGAAAATATGGGGAAGGGTGATGGATCTCCGAAAGAGTTGTTTGTTATTATATGATGGCTTATTTGATTTGGAAGAGTTACAAAGAGAAGATATTTAACAACATCAACTCTAGTGTTCTCAGACTTCTTTGCAAGCTAAAGCCATCTTGTCTAGCTTTAGTGCAGCCAAGATACAGATGAATCAAGTTAAGATCCAAGGTATTATAGCGAAGAACGAAGACCTTGGCAAGACTATAGTGAAAATGTGATTGAAGCTTTCATGCTTGATATACACTACTACAAAAAGTGAATACTACTTCTCTAAAAGACATCTTTATTTTAAAAAAGGAAATAAAAAGTATTGGTGGAGACTTTAGGCGTCCTATATTTAAATATAGGACACCTAAAGTCATTTTTTGAAAATTTTGAGTGTCTTATATTTATTAATAGGACACCTATATATATTTAAAATTTTTTAGGCGTCCTATATTTAAATATAGGACCCCTAAAGTCCTTTTCTTTGAAACTTTTGAACGTCCTATATTTAAAAATAAGACACCTGGCGCCAAGAGAATTTTTTGAAAAAAATTTGGCAGTATATTTAAAATTTTTAGGCATCCTATATTTAAATATAAGACATCTAAAGTCCTATATTTATCGCTTATTATTTATTGGAAAAAATTTGGTGGTATGTTTAAAATTTTTAGGTGTCCTATATTTAAATATAGAACACCTAAAATCTTTTTTTTGAAACTTTTGGGCGTTTTATATTTACAAATAAGATACCTATAGTTATTTTTTGGCGCTTATTATTTATTAGCGCTTAGAGAATTTTTTGAAAAAAATTTGGTGGTATATTTAAAATTTTTAGGCGTCCTATATTTAAATATAGGACACCTAAAGTCTTTTTTTTGAAACTTTTGGGTGTCCTATATTTAAAAATAGGATGCCTATATTTATTTTTTGGCCTTAGGCATCCTATATTTAAATATAGGACACCTAAAGTCCTTTTTTTGAAACTTTTGGGTGTCCTATATTTAAAAATAGGACACCTAAAGTTCTTTTTTTGAAACTTTTAGGCGTTCTATATTTAAAAATAGGACATCTATATTTATTTTTTGGCGCTTATTATTTATTGAAAAAAATTTGGCGATATATTTAAAATTTTCAGGCGTCCTATATTTAAATATAGGACATCTAAAGTCCTTTTTCTGAAACTTTTAGGCGTCCTATATTTAAAAACAGGACGCCCTATAAGCTTAAATTTTCATTTAAGGTGCTTATATATTCTCCTTGCTTCCGCGGAAAGGTTGGGTCGAGCGAGTGAAAGTAAGAGGCTGAGAGTTTCAGTGAGAGAAGGAGAGAAACCGAGAGAGTGAGGAAGGAGGAAGAAGAAGATCTCCTGCACATAGTCTTCGTCTTCATCGTTATCGTCACAAGCATGGTTGTAAAAAACGGGATTTAAAATGTGAAAGCGGCGCTTTTACGTTTTATTTTTAACAAAACGTTTTCGCTTAAGCAAAAAAATGCAGACCTAGTAAAAATGCTAAAAATGGCGCTTTAAAACCTGAAATCGTGAAAACGCCACGTTTTTAAAAAAAAAAACGAAGGAGTCTCTCGCATATCCATGTCTCAGCATTATTCACTCACGCACCCCAATGTTATGTGGCTTTCTGCTGCTTCTAGGCTGTGGGGGCCACAAGGAGGTGACAAATGAGTAAGGAAGGACCGAAGGAAATTTACATTTGTGTCACAAATATTGAGGTGACAGGATATGTGTAGTATAGGTTTTTTTTTTTTTTTTGTGGAATAGTTATTAGTATATACTACTAATATATATATATATATATATATATATATATATATATATATATATATATATATAGGTAAAAACTACGTTTTGAATTACGATTTTACGTTTTACGCTTTTTCATTCTTCTTCCGTTTTTAGGTAAAAACTCGTTTTTAACAACCTTGGTCACAAGCTCTTCCTCTTCTTCTTCTTTAATCCTTCAAAAGCAATGTTTTCTCCTTCTCCTTCATTCTTCTCGGTGTTTCGCTCCCCAATGTAGAGAATGAGAGAAGTTGGTGATATTGAAGTTGAAGAGGTAAGGTTTGACAAGCACCTAATGGAGATGATAGTGGAAGCAGGGAAGACGAAGGACTTGAAGGATCTGAAGGAGCTTCTGCGTTGCTGGAAGAAGCTCAAGTGCTCTATGTTTCCAGATATGGTGTTTTGGTTTTTTTTCTAAAAAAAAAATAATTAAGGCGTCCTATAGATAAAAAAGGTGTCCTATAGTTAATATAGGATGCCTTTTTAAGGCGTCCTATTTGAACTATAGGACGCCTTATATATTACTACCCCTAATTAGATGTCATTCTCAAAAAGGATGTTTATTGTCTTTAATTTAAGACGTTTTTGACCTTTTTTTGTAGTAGTGATATCTACAATAAATATCTTTTAGAGGTTGAATTTTAGGAGTGCTTTATACGTTTGGAAAGGACATAGGATGGGAAATTGTTCTGTCGTAGAACACGATTTAGACTTAGCCTGAGGTGAAATCCCAGGAACCAACGTACCGCTTGTTAAAACATTATTGCAACATTGGACCACCCAAAAAGTATTGTTATATTCACCAATATTTGTGATAAGGCATCAAGGGCTTAATTTTCTT
This sequence comes from Acacia confusa, assembly GCA_037074495.1. NCBI lineage: Eukaryota > Viridiplantae > Streptophyta > Magnoliopsida > Fabales > Fabaceae > Acacia > Acacia confusa. The sequence goes on along the minus strand of CM073502.1, from coordinate 34,100,704 downwards.
CTATAGAAAAGTAGTAGGGTCGCAGGATTAAACGTGTGTGCGAGTCTTGCTTCTTCTTCAACTAGAAGAAAACCCAAACAATAATTAAACGACACCGACACCGACACTGATTTTTTTTTTCTATTAGAAAGTTTTGGAAGGGTTCGACATCAGTCCTCTACCAAGGTCGGGGCACGACTCCGGGCTCTATGAGCACTTATTATGGACTTACGAGATCGCCTACCAAAGGAGTCTCAACGACGATAGAGAAGATCGAACCCACAACCCAAGAACTTAATCCTGGATCTCTTACCATCTGTGTCAATTCTCATTCGCGACACCAACAATGATTGTTCCCAAGTCTTTCAATATTTTATTTATTACAATATTATTGAACATTTTGAACAATGTTTCCATCATCTGATGATTAGCAAAAACAAACTAAAAATACCTAAAATTTAAAAGAAAACTAAATAGGCGTGCACATAAATTACACAAAATTAATACTATAATTAAAACTAACTCCGGACCTATTTATTAAAAAAAAATGTTATAAAAAATGTTATGACTTATTTCTTATAAATAAACCCGGAAGTAGCAAATTATTAATTAAATTACCATATCAAATCTAGCTCTTCTGAAATTTCAGAGAGTTAACATATTACACTTGAGGAAGCCAAATTCGTTACACGAACGGCTTATTCATTAGAATCGCCATCTTAATGAGACATGCTAAAGAAGAAAATTCACCATAATATAATATTCATATTCAGCAAACACTAGTGACTGGGGGAGGAAAATATATATATAAGCAAGCCTAGCAATATGCATGAGGGGCTCACATTAAACGATGTCGTGTCGGCTTCAGAGACTCATACGTCACAGGTGCAGGATGAGGCGACGCCGTTTCATCGTACTCAGAATAGCCTTTCTTACACGGAACAATCTTAAGAGACCATTCATTCGGACAATGTTTCACATAATATAGAAACTTGTGACATTCTTCTGGCGATTTCTGATTAGGGAGTCCCTTTATGCAATTCTGGCTCACATCAAGCACCTTCGAATGTATCAGCTTCTTACATTCAGGTCCAACGTAAGTGAAATAATTACCCGCCAACGTAAGATTCCCATTGTTTCGAATCCCAGGAAGCTCGCACACAGATTCTGGAACAGAGCCGTAGAATTTGTTGTGAGCTAGATTCAAGTATCGAATCTTCTGTAAGCAGGCGAAAGATTCTGGGATTGGACCCGTCAACAAGTTGTTGCTCACATCGAAGACTGTGGCCTTTTTCAGGAATCCAATCTCATAAGGCAAACACCCAGAAAACTGGTTTCCCAGGAACAGAACTTCAGTCAACGTGTTTGACGCATTTCCTATGCTTTTTGGGATTTGACCAGTGAACGAGTTGCGGGCGAATGTGAGGTATCTCGCAGGTGTGTTTCCGAAATTCCATGGAAGGCTGCCGCTGAATTTGTTGTTGTTGATGAAGATGACGTCTAGATCCATGGTGAATAGCTTTGGAGGGATTGGTCCAGTGAGGCTATTGAACCTGAGATCTAAGAAAAGAAGCTGCCTATTTGAAAGAACTTCCATGGGGAAACAACCTTGGAGCTTGTTGTTGCTTAGGTCGAGTTCGAAGAAAAATGGGAAACTCATGATTTTTGTGGGGATTTGTCCAGAGAAATTGTTGGAGTTGACATGGAAGAATGCTAATTCTGGAATGGAATCCAAGATTCCTGAAAGACTCAATTTTGAACCCTGACGACCAGCAAAACCTGCTTGGTTGAAATCTAATCCCGCAACGGCTTTCTCTTTCTTCCTATCAGGGTAAGTGGCACACTTAATACCGCGGTAGGTACAAGGGCTGACACCATCCTTCCAGTTGCTGGTGAAGCAATTTTTGTCTTCTATTGTGGCTTTGAATTTCAGAAGCATAAGACGCGCGTTCAACAGCCGTTGGGACAGCTGCGGAGGGGGAGGGGGGCAGTTGGCGGGAGGAGAAGGGGCTCCTCCTCCGCCGATGATGATCTCTAATGCTTCTCTTTCAGAGTGAGGGATTTCTGTAGAGAAAGCTGAGGGTAGTGATGAGTGAAGCAAGGAAGAAGATAGTAAGAGTGAAAGGATACAGTAAGAGATGGAGTCCATTATTGTGTCAAGTTGAATGAATTGTGCAGTGAGAATTTAATATGATTTTCGAAGATGAGGAAGGACAAGTCAAGGTGGTTCACGAGCCTCAAGTTCGCCAGGAAAGTGACACACACTACACAGGAATCAGGACAACCAGGGCGCTTTTTGTTTTTGTGTTGAAGAAAAGTAGGATATTTTCATCATTGTGGGCTTGTTTCGACTAACTCCTGCAAACTAATTAACTCTTATACCAATTAGCTTTTGTAAATTATTGAAGTTCAAATACAATTAAATTCGTGTAATACTCTCTCATATTTTTATCCTAATTTTTTTTCTTAATTTCAATCTTATTGATTATTGTGAAAGAAATATTAATAGGGGTAGATTAGAAAAAATATTGACAAATATAAAAAATATGTTTTATCTTTAAGATAAAAATCAACAACTTAAATATGTTTTATATTAAGTATCAAATGAGTACCATTTATGTTTAGATCACAGACAGATATAAAAGCATAAAAAGTCATTTTGTCATGAGCTTTTTTTAAGATGATATATACTGAGAAGTCATTTTCTTAAGCCTTGATTATGTGTTTAAATTAGTTTTTAGAGAATAGCTTTTATGATTTAAGAGGTAAATATGTGAGAGAAGTTTTGTCTCAATTAACAGAAAAGAGTTTCTGAAACCACAGTTTGGATGTTACCTTAACACTCTAAAAGGCAGGGGCAAAGTCAAGAATTTCAATTGGAGGGTGAAAATTATAGAATAGAACCCAAATGTTTACTACAACTTTATTTCAGGGGTGAAAATTATAGAATAGAACTCAAATATTCATGAAACTATATTTTAACCCTAAAAACATTTCAATATTTTTATTTTAATCCCTCAATGTAATTTTACATAAAGCACTAAAATGAAAATCATAAAATTTTTATAAAGTAAAAGATATTTTTCTTAAAAATTTGAGTCCTCTTCTATAATGTTAGGGGGCGGGACCACCCCCTAACACCCCTCTAATTCCGTCACTGCTAACATGAAAAGATAAAATTCATTCATAAAATCTTGACTTAATAAATTCTCATAAATATCACATAAGCTTGAAATTCAAGAATTCATAAATTAATATAAAAAAATAGCTAAAATAAACATAATAATAATTTTGAAGCAATTACATTCATATAATCTAAAAGTATCAAAGAGAGATAAAACAATTTAGAATTGGCTTCCATAAAAATCATTGTGGCTAAAAACATGACAACTGACAAGGTGTTTTCAAAAGGTGCCAACTTGTTTCATTTATTATATATATTTTTAAAAACATGTTTGTTCAATTTTACTTTTCAAAAGTGAAGACTCAAGTTGGAACAAAAAACAACTAAAAGAGGACCAAGAAATGAGTGCTCCTGCCTACTGCTATGCCAATTTAAGAATTTTTTAATTCCCTTATTAATATACAAAAAAAAGTTGTCTACTTTTGACACAATATTCATAAAATTTCCATAGTAAAATTTTTTAATTGACCTTAGTCTTTTCTTTTCTTTTTTCTTTTTACCTTAGTCCAGCTGGAAAGACTAAATGCAAATTATAAAACATACGTAGTACCATTTTTTCGCAATTGTTGAGTTATTTAAGGTTACTTTATCAATTTCAAAACACATGAAAGAATTTTTGTACTTTTTCTAAATGAAAGTAGAATGTTATTAGGAAATTAAAGCCATGAGAGGACAATTTGAGAGCTGGTTGGGCTTTCATTTTCGAACATGGACCTCGAAGTCTGTCCTCGGAATAAAATACGTATGAAATGCCATTTTGGTAGGACCTCCCCTTTTAAATTATATGCCTCTCCTCCATTCCGACACATCCAAGAGACTCAAAAAAAAAAAAAAAAAAAAAAAAACACGATAACCTTATGATTGTGACATGTTTAGTAACACCCACAAAAGGGAATTATTTATTTTGATATTTTTAACTGGTACTAAGTATAAGAGTTATTTAAGAAGTTTACTTTAATCCTAATATAACACTTTAATTCATTTTGTGTCTAATATTTATAATTTTTTAAAACTATTCCCATCAACTCCCCACGTTGATGAGAGTTTCATCAAAGTTTAATATAAATGATTAATTAAATAAGTTATCTTAATAAAAACAACTTATATTTCTTATGAATAATTAATTAAATTAACCATCGGTAAATCAGTTATCTCATTTGGAATCAAAATGGTGTATATTGTTATCGTCAATTTGTTATAATTTTTTTTTTGGGGGGTCACAAACATGCTTTTTCTTTCTCTTCCTACCCTAGATAGGGCAGTTGAAAAGTGAAAGTGACCTATATTGGAGGGTATGATGGCCTTCAATAATACTCTTTGGCCCTCTAATGCCAGCCTGTTTTCCCCACACAGCACGAAATTCAATTCCTAACATTTTCTTCTTGGAGACACTACAATCCAATATTGAACATTCACCAAACTAAATGATTACATATCTTATGGAACATCTTTATTTTTTTGCCCCCTTTCATTTAAATATTTAAATCAAATCACGTATTCTTAAGTAATGTAGTTTGATCATAAATACAACGCCCGACATTATTCTAAGTGGTGATTGAGTTTTATGATTTAGTCACTTCTCACCATGGAAAGAAGGGAATGTAAAAAATTTTAAAAGGTATGATTGGAATTTTTTAATTTTTTTCTTTTTTTGACAAGTTTAAGAAAGCGGCACTTTTTTGTTAAAAAAAGACATGAAAACGTTAGAAAACATCTTGTAATAAAATTTGGTAAGAATATTATTCATTTAATAGCGTTGACACGTATAAATTCTTAACTTGTGAGACAGTATGTAATAAAAACAACAATATGAATATGCTTCATAAAATTGTTAATTGAAAAGAATAATTATGATTGAATTGAAGTACTCTTGGTGATGATCCCCATGAAAGAGTTACAGTCTATATACATTTATGTTTAACATTCAATCATTTTGGTAAGATGTTACTTCACTCCTAAAAAGCCTTCAAGAAAAATGAGCGATTTTTATTTTAACTTATATATCCTCTTGCATGGCCGTCAATAGCTTGACTTAAAGAATATATATATTGCCAACTTGACTTAAGAACAATTATTGAATAGTTCTTAGCCACAAGCCTACAACTATAGAAGCATAACAAGGGAATATACTTTAGGGAACTTATTTGTTGTCTAATAGTAACAAAATATATATACACGAAAATAATTGAATTATATCACCAACATAACTAAAAAGAAAATGAATGAATTTATGGATAATATAAAATTATAATAAAGATTATGAATGATGCGGCAACTCTTTTTTTTTTTTTTTTTCTTTCATGAAATTCGTACAAAAATAGAAAGTTGATCCTAATTTTAATAATTTTTAACAAAACTAAAAATGATTAACATGAAAATAAAAGTGCGAATTGAAGGACTGCCGACCAATTTTGAAAGAGCTAATAAGGTTGGAATTCGAAAATATAAATAGAAGTTGTCAGGATTTTATCCAATTTAGTTTGATTTCTTTTAAAAAATTAGATTTAATGCTCTATATTAATTTTATATATTTCGTTATAGATCAGCTTGACGTGTAAAGAAAGTATTCACCCTTTCTATACTGATTATACATACAAAAGAATGTAAATTTTGATTTTTTTTTTTAAAATACTACGTTTCTCACTAGTGTTTAATTTGAAATTGAATTTTTCCCATATATATTAAATAGTTTTCCATCCATTCAAAAATTCTTGATTATTCACCAAAATTACTATTTTAGGCCAAAAAAAGCAAAATATAATTGCTGACAACGATAAAGCACTACTTAAATTACATATTATATTATAGGATTGCCAACAACAAACTGATGCCAATATATACCCATGTGATGATATTTTTGTCGCTACAAAGATTATTGTTTATTATTTTTTAAGAAAATTATAATATAAGTTTCTGTATATAATACAATAATATATAACACATGCTTTTCTTTTTACTACCAAAAGATAACAAATTAAATCACGTCAACACTCCTGTCATCCGTTAGAAGAGACCCATGGTTTTTTATCTTTTAGCTTATGTGGGATAAATGATCGCCGCCTAGAATCAAGCTTGAGGCGTAGACAAAATTAAAAAGGACAACATGTGATGACATTTTACCTCTTCGAAAGTCCAAACCGCTTTTAAATATCATACAAAATAAATAAATGTTTATGTTCCTCAAGTTATATGACTTATGACTTATATATTCAAGATATTTATATATTGTCTAATCAATGATATGGCAAGGAGTTCATTAAAAAAAATAGGAATAATTAAATCCAAAACATTATTAGGATATTTTGAAAAAATAGAATTAATTATTTTAAAGTAATAAATATGAAAAATATCATTAATAATTTATTTTTATAGATTTTAAGATAGATTTTAACTTTAAAATATCAATATGGTGAGTTATAGAGTCCTAAGTATCTGTTAAGTGTCAATATCTGAACCCAACTCAGAGAACTTCGAGAGAAAAAAATCTTTATTATGAAATCTGAATAATTGAATTAATACAAAGTCTTGAACTGGGCCTTTTATTTTTACAACACTAAAATTTCCCACGGCAAAAATTCCTCTAAAATTGAGTGCTCTTTTGTAGTGCAGGATAGAGCCCAAAATATTGAGATGGACAAACCCATCAACCTATTTTAATTCTCCGTCTAATTACAACTTAACCCATAACAAATACTCGACAATTACATAAATAACATTAATAATTATACATAAGTTGTTACACACTTCCCCCAAGTTGGGGGTGGAAGATGTTGATAACTCCTAACTTGCACAGCAGCTCATCCTGGACAACTTTTCCCAATGGCTTAGTCAATAAATCTGCTTCTTGGTCCTCTAACTTCACATGCTTTGATTCAATTATTTTCTTCTTAGTTTTTCTCAAACAAAGTGACAATCAATTTCAATATGCTTTGTCCGCTTATAAAATTCTAGATTATTCACTATGCATGTGAATTGCAACAACATCATCACAATATACCTTGACTGGATTTTCACGACCAATGTTAAGGTCTATAATCATTCCAAGTGGCCACACTACCTCCGAAACAACCATGCTCAATGCTTGGTACCTTGCTTCAGCGGAACTCTTTGAGACAATTCCTTGTTTCTCTGTCTTCCACATAACAAGTGATCCACCAAACTTTAATAGGTACCCAGTCACATACCTTCTTTTCCGTAAATATCAAACTCCCAATGAAAGCACAAAAATGATGATTATAGAACTAAAGAAAGTCCATTCCAAAATACTAGCTTATTGACAAAGATGTGTCACTTGAATTTAAAAACCCCACCCCCATTTATGAGATTTCTGCACGAGGTACTCATCACATCTTTCATTTAATACCAAAATAAATTACTCAACTATAGGTTTAGAATTGGAGGGAGTGGTTTTGTTTTTTATCAAAAGAGGGAGTAGTACTTGTTCATGCCATCAAGTGAACTTTAAATACTCGTATTATCTAACCTTAGAAGGAAGTAATCAAGTTTCTTAATGGCAACACAACGTCAATTTTTATTCACAAGCACATCGTAGAGCGGCAGGTCTTTCTTCAAGCCTCAAAGGCCTTGAATTCAAAAAGGAGAATGTTATGGACTGACGAAATGGGCCTAGAAGATAAACCCAAGGAGGAGGCCTTCTGCCAGAATTCCCTTAAGCATGTAGAAACACTAATCTCCACTAACCATGCCAATAATCTTGAACCGTACAGGTAGTGGAGCAGACAATGTCAGGACGTGGAGGCACACTACCTGCATGTATTCCAGTAAGTTGAAACTCTAGGTAATCTATATAAATAGGAGATTACCCACAAGGTATGGGGACTTCTTTCATCTATTCTATATTATGTCTTACTGTGCACACACCCCACCTCTCTGTGGCCACCAACACCTTCGTGTAGCACAATGATCCTCAGAGACTCTCTGGTATCCTCTCTATAGATATCGGGGGGTGTTCTTCACCTCCTGGACGTTTAATCCCTTAAACTACTCGGAGGTCTTAATGATCCGATATCAATCATCACCAATCCTGGTTGACTGGACACTCATGTTCTTATTATTGAACATTGGCGCCGCCTGTAGGGACCGTTAAAATTTGATTCCCAAAGCAAAACCATTGAGCATGACTAATACTAGAAGCCGAGGTCAGGCTTCCAGTCAGGATCCATCAATATAGCAACCACAGCAGCATATTGAGTACCGCGGGCATTAGGAGGATTCCATAGCTCCTGACCACAACCGGGTGGAGGTTGAAACGAAGGACGAAATGGCCGACATTGGAACCTCTCTAGCGCTCGGTAGCCGAGCTATACAGCAGATACAACTGTTGCTCCAGCCACAAAACCCTCCATTGGAATTTCAATTTGAAAGCCCTGACCTTCGTCGCATGCAGACGTTATGGAGACCTTGTTCAGACGGATGGAGGAAATGGAAAAGCGCAACAGACTACAAAGAGAAGATCACATTCGACATCTACAAGAGGATATGGAGTGCTGAGATGCCATTTGGATGCAGGAGGAAAGGCGGAGGCTACGACAAATGCTGGATAATAGAATTGGCCGAGAAGAGCGTGACAACCAAAGCGTCAGCAGAGATAACGGTAGGATTAACCAGGCCGTGGTCCCTGTCCAGCACGTGGATAGAGATGTTGCTGGCCCTAGTAGGGTAAATGGGTGGAGTTTGACACAAGTAAATGCCAGGGTACCCTACCCCAATCATGGAAAGGAGAAGATGGATGGACTGAACCGAGGTAGAACTTGCGAGGAGGAGATAGAAAGGATGTTGTGGCTGGAAGAACATGTAAAATAGCTAGAAGGATTGATGCAAAACAACGGTCGGGATACTAGTAATCCGAGCAAGGTTGATGTTACCATGGTCGCTCAGTAAGAGAATGCAGGCACACTGATGAGCCACAAATGTACCATGTGTTAAGGCACAATTTGAGCTTGAAATTGATCAAATATAATTAAAAAGCTTAAGGATAATAAGCTAAAATCATGGTTTTGATGTCAGGCATACCCTCACAAGTGTTCTTGTGTGTTTTGCAGGTTTTATCCATAAAAAGAAGCTATTTGGAGACTCTGCGGAAGTCAAAAAGTGAAGCCACAAAGAGGAAACAGTAAGTTGGCGCCCAGGGCTCCAATCCTATGCAAAAGTGGCGCCCAGAGCGCCAACTCTCTGTCCATTTGGGGAAAATGGCGCCCAGGACGCCAAAAGTGGCGCCCAGGGCGTCAGAAGTGCGGTAATCCTGATTTTTAATTTTTGGAAAGTTTTTGAGCCACGAAAAAGGAAGGAAAATCAAGGATTTTAGAGATTTGGAAACCCAATTGGATCAGAAAACATAAAGGAGGCAACCCTAGCAAAAAGAGGAAGAACTTCTAACGCAAGAAACAACTCGACAACATTGGAGAGGAGATCAAAACACTTGTGGAGATCCACCTTTCCCAACATCTGGAGAATCATTCCATCTTCATCTTTTCTTCTTTGTTTTGTTAATCTAGCCATGCTTGGCTAATTTCCTTTTTGTAGTTAGGGCTAGGATGAACCCTATGCAAATTTGAGTATTTGGTTGAATTCTTGTATGAATCTTGGTTTCTTTGATTGAATGAATTTTCTTTGCTTAATGCTTTCTTGAAGATTGATCACCTTTAAGATTGTCCATAGGTTGATGTATGACAATAGAGATGTTGGTGCATCTAACTGGAACTTGTTAATTCATCATAAAATTGCATGACCTAGACATAGGCTTACGAATTTATGCGATCACAGGATTCTGGTTCAAGATTTGATCTTTCTAGACAATACTAAGACTTTAGGTTGTTTTTAAAGATAAAATAAGCTAAGGTAGCATCAAGACATTGGGACTTAGTCTAACCTTAGAGAATCGATCGTCAATCTGGGAGTCATAATCAATTAGATCTTTAATCCAAATACTTGAAGGAGCATAGGGGGATTCTAAGTCCTAGCTACGTTTTACTCGACTGATTATCTTTTCTAAACATTCTCTTGCGAATCTTCATCTTGAATTCTTTTCTTTCTTTGATTCTTAGTTACAACTCATCTTTTATTACTCAAAATTGTCCAACTAAGGTGAAAATAGCGAATTAGTGATTGAATAACTATTCCTCGTGGGACGATACTTTCTCACTACTTTATTACTTGTAACGATCGGTGCACTTGCCGAAGTCGCCCCTATCACACACCTCAGGGCAACACTGAGCAGAACAAGGTGAGTGCTGCAAACAAATAACCCTTGGAGGGCTAAGATACCGGCAAGGAAAATTCAACACTGGCATCGCCGACCAATCCAGACACGTCGGCTAAACAGCTCAGTAGAGGAATACAAGGTCTATTTTCAGACGAAATCAGGGCAGCTATATATCCCAAGGGTTTTGACTCGAGAGATCTGTCGAAGTATGATGGGACACAGGACCCTTAGGTTCACCTCAATAACTTCGGCATGGAAGTTATGGTTAAAGGTTTTGAAGGACCCATCGTACCACGGCTCTTCGTTGGTACGCTATGAGGGGCAACATAGTTGTGGTTTCACTCATTACCATGAAGTCGGTTCAGGATATGGAGAGCTTTGGGTAGAAATTCCTTTTGAACTTCGCAACTAGTAGGAAGCATCCCAAAACCGTGTTTCAACTAGGCCAAGTGAAGCAAAGACCAAATGAGACCCTACAGAGATATCTCGAGCATTTCAAGGATGTCACTCTACAGGTATCAGGATTGAAAGAGGATGTACATATGCACTTGGCCATTGCCGGCTTAGATGATGATTCCCGATTGAAGAGGTCACCTATGAAACAACACGTAAGCACCTTAGCGGAATTCCGAGACAGGTCAAAGCAGTACTTGGAGTTAGAACAGCTGGAAATAGCTAGCCAGAGTAACTAGGGGCGTGTTAGAAGCCTACCCCCAAAGGGCAAGGAACATTAAGGGATGCCTCGGCATGACCAACGCGGGCGTATCCCAGACAACAAACCTCGCGAAAGCAAAGCTTATGGCAGGTATGAAAAGTACACTTCACTGAAGGTGCCTCGGGAGCAAATATGGAGGAAGGTTGCATTAATCAAGATGAAGAAGGTAAAACGACTTCGGCCTCTTCAAAGCAAAGCCACATTGGACAAGTCCTGATACTGTGAATTCTATGACTAGCATAGGCATACCATGGAGCAGTGCTAGGACTTGAGGGACGCGGTGGAGAAGTTTGTATGGGAAGGCAAGCTGCAAAGATATGTAATCTAGACACAGGGGTGACAAAGCAATAAGCACCCAAATGACGGTTGAAATAAGAGTACAGACAAGAAGAGGAGAGACCAATGACAAAAACCGAGGGAAAGTGATGATGAATTCCCCAAGGCGAGATATGACTGTAATGTTATAAGTGGAGGTCCTATGGGGTGGCGAAGATTCTCAGAATCAAAGAAGAAAGTACCTAAAGGAGGTTATGGCAAGACGAGACCGTTCGCTCTTTAAGAAAGAATCAGGCAAACCAGAACCCCCAGTATTGGGTTTCTCTAAGGCCAACTTAGAAGATGTGGTGCCCGGGCACCATGACAAACTGGTTATTACCAGAACCATGGTTGATTGTCGGGTGCAGAAGATCATGGTTGATAACGGAAGTACTGTGGATATTATCTTGTGGGAGGCTTTCAGAAAGATAAGGCTAGACCCAGATGATTTAAAGCCCTTTAAGACGACTTTGACGGGGTTCAATGGTGAAGATACTATACCAAAGGGATTTATAGAGTTAAAATTGACATTGGGGACAAAGGAGGCCTTCAGGTCGGAGGTCATCAGATTCGTGGTGGCCGACTTCCCGTCTCCATATAACATAATGTTGGGGAGGCCAACAATACATAACTGGAGTATGCTGGTGTCCACGAAGCATCAAAAGTTGAAATTACTCAGCAAAAGAAACAAAGTTGCGGTGGTCCAAGGTGATCAAAGGAATCGCGGCAATGCTACTATGACTCGGTTAAGAGAAGTAAAGATGACCCATCATCCTCTTGAGGTCATGAGGCAGACAATCAGAAGTTGAAAGAATCCATCCATTTGGTCGAGTTGGATACGTGGGAAGAAGAAAGGATTCCCAGGGCAGAACCCGGTAGAGAGTTGGAAGACCTAGCACTGGGGGATGAACTCGGAAAAATCACCAAGATTGGGAAAACATTAGACGCCGAGGTTCGTCTGGCACTAACGAAATGTTTGTTAAGGAATGTCGACGTGTTCGGATGGGGACCATCTGACATTCTTGGGATTGACCCTAGCTTCTGTTGTTACAAACTTGCGGTTAGACCAGCTTTACCCCAATCGCCCAGAAAAAGAGGAAGCTCAGCCTCGATAGAATAGTGGCCCTTGAGGAGCATATTAAAGAACTGCTACAGGCTGGCTTTATCCGAGAAGTCCAATATACCACATGGTTGTCTAACGTCGTCTTGGTTAGGAAACCCAATGGCAAATGGCAGGTGTGCATTGATTACAAAGATCTAAATAAGGTATGTCCTAAGGACACCTTTCCTATGCTGAACATCGACCAGCTGGTTGATAATTCCTCTGGCTTTCAACTATTGTCCTTTATGGATGCATACTCGGGTTATAACCAAATAGCCATGCATCCTGAGGACTAGGAAAAGATGGTGTTCATCACGGAAAGAGCCAATTACTGTTATAATGTCATGCCATTTGGTCTAAAAAATGCTGGAGCAATATATCAGCGGATTATAACTAAGGTTTTCGAAGACCAGCTGGGGTAAAACGTGGAAGTATACATTGATGATATGATTGTAAAATCTGTAAACCCGGCAGAACATGTCCAAGATTTGTAGCAAACATTCGACAAATTGCGAGCCTATCAGATCCGGCTTAACCCGGCTAAGTGTACGTTTAGGGTCCCTTCTAGCAAGTTCTTGGGCTTCTTGTTAACTTACTGTGGAATTGAAGCGAACCCAGATAAATGCCAGGCCGTGTTGAATATGAAGGCCTTGACATGCAAAAAAGAGGTGCAATAGCTTATGGGAAGGCTGGCCGCATTAGCTCGATTTTTACTAAGGTCGGCAGAGAATTTACTCCCTTTATTCAGGGTGTTGAAAAAAGGATGCACTTTAATGGAATGTGGAGTGCGATGTGGCGTTTACTAAAGTTAAGTAGTGCTTGGCGGCCCCACCAGTATTAAGCCAACTTAATGTTAGGGAAAACTTGATCCTCTATTTGGCGGTTGGCGAAGCGGCGGTAAGCGCGGCCCTCGTGCGAGAGGTAGAAGGGGGCAGGCATCGATATACTTCGTAAGTCAGGCTCTTCAAGGTGTCGAATTAAGATACCAAAAGTTGGAGAAAATGGTTTTTGCCTTGTTAATTACAGCACGACGATTGCGTCAATACTTCCATAGCCACCCCATTGTGGTTAGGACAAACCAACCGATCTGATAGATGTTACACAAACCTGACTTGGCAAGAAGAATGACGAGTTGGGCGATAGAATTATTTGAGTTTGATATTACCTATGAAGTGCGACATGCGATCAAGTCTTAAGCCTTAGCTGATTTCTTAGTGGAACTCACTCTGTCGAATGAAGAGGACGTTCAGAAGGAGGCCTTATGAAAGCTATTTGTGGATGGATCATCGAATGCCAAAGAAAGCGGGGCCGGTATTATTCTCGAAAGCTCGGAAAGGGTGTCCATTGAACACTCACCAAGCTTAGGTTTCAAAACCTCCAACAACCAGGCGGAGTATGAGGCCCTCATTACTGGGTTGCGTCAGGCCAAGGAAAGTGGCACAAGGAGCATGCATGTGTTTACTGACTCATAATTGGTGGCGTCCCACATAGACGGATCTTACCAGGCTAAGGGATCGCTACTCGTAAAGTACCTCGAAAGGGTTAGGTTGATCATGGATGACTTTGACGAGGTTGTAGTAAGGTACATCCCAAGAGGAATAATTCCAAGGCCAGCATACTTTCCAAACTAGCCAGTACCAGGAATGCCAGGAATCATCAGATGTTGATTCAGCAAAGCTTACAAGAGCCGACATGTGTGATGGTCATCTCGAACGCTAGCGATTGGAGGAAGCCTATTGCCGACTATCTCGAGCGAGGCATCCTACTTGATGACTCATTTGAAGCAAGAAAGCTCGTGAGAACAGCAACATCGTATGCAATGGTGGATGATCAATTACAGACAATGGCACCCAGTTCATTGATAAGCGCTTCCAGAGCATGATGACCGACTTTCAAATTTCTTAGCACTTCGCTTCTGTCGAGCACCCACAATCTAACAAGCAGGCCGAGGCGGCAAATAAGGTCATTATAGATGGGCTAAGAAGGAGAATGGAAGAAGCTGACACTAACTGGGTGGAGTAATTGTATTCTGTGCTTTGGAGATATCGAACCAGTGTTCAAACCGCCATAGGGGAGACTCCCTTCAAGATGACCTACAAGTGTGAGGCCATGATCCCAGTAGAGATTGGGGAACTCTCCTGGAGGAGGATTAGGGCTTCATAAGAAGAGAATGACAACAACCAAGCTATCGCTACCGAGTTAGACTTGATTGACGAAGTAAGGGTAACGGCATACTGTCGCGACCATGCCACAAAGCAGCTGATGGCAGCAAGGTACAATAGAAAGGTAAAACCACAGACATTTGGCAAGGGCGATTTAGTGCTCTATAGGCCCGATATAGGCAACAAAAATGCACACGAAGGCAAGTTAGCAGCAAACTGGGAAGGCCCATATCCAGTTAAAGAAGTGTTAGGGTATGGGGCCTATGAGCTTGAAACCTTAGGAAAGAAAGCCATTAAAAGGACGTGGAACATAGACAAGCTAAAGGCTCATTACAACTAGAGCCGAGGCCTAGAGGCGACACAGTCGCATATGGAATGGTCATGAGCCTGGTTTGTAAGCGATATGGTCGCCAATATATGTAAGGTCTAGTTGATCGGCGTCCTACTGTGGCTTTGTCATTGCTTCAATTAAGGTACCAGGTGATGCCTCGGCCAGGGCAACAGCTGCCTCAACCAGAGCAACGGCCAAGATTAATCGCCCTTCACTTACAATGCAGTCATAGCGGGCACCCTCGACGTTGAGTTTAACATTTGGGTTCAGAACGGCCGCCTGCATTAAAGCATTCGCAAAGGCATCCTCAGCGTCGCTCTCAAGGTCAGTTATGTCATCATTGGTCGTCTTAAGCTGCTCGTCAAGGTTTTTCACTAGGGCTGCCAGCCGAGATATTTCACGGGCATCTTGTTCCTGCTTTACCTTCTCGTCAAGGACCTCTACTTTAGCCGCTTTCAAATTGTCATCTAAAATGGTGGCGACCTCCTCAGCTCTCTCTTTAGCCATCTTGGCATCTTTAGCCTCCGACATAGCTTGGTCGAGGGCATCCTCTGTCAACTTAACCGCTACCCTTACCGCTAGATCCTTTTCAGCACAGCGGCATTCAACTTGGCCGCCACTGCCGACCATTTTGTCCTGAAAAAGCCCACGGCTTGAGCTAGACCAGCTCCTTGGATACACTTCTTCTCAATGTCCACTAACTCCTCATCCTCAATCACTGTCAGAGGCTCGGGTTTTTATCAGCTAGCCAAGGGGTGAAGGCTAAGCCGCAAGACGTTGTCAATCTCATGCATTCACAGATAAGAGCAAGCTGTGTAATTGATAGAAGGAGGACGCTAAGGAACCTGGATAGCTGTCTGGGCTGAGGTTGACCATGGCTTAAGTGTGGAGAGCTCTGTGATGGTTGAGGCTGAAGTGTCTGACACCTGAGGCACAGAATCAACCGGAGTAGCCTTGCTTTTCTTGGATGGAGGGGCCGCCTTACTACGTGGACTGGCATCCAAAGTCTTCCTCTTCCCAAAGGAGGTCGGCTATCCGGCATTGGCTTTCCGTGCTAGCTTGTTCATGTAGGGGCAAGGGAGCCATTGATGGTTCTGCAAGACAAACACCGAGTTAATAAGTTAAGCGAAAAGGAACGTAAGAACTAAATATACAGCTATAAAATATCCATACGTGTTGTCGATTTCTTCTTCTTAGGGATTGACAAATAGTCGACAGCGTCAAAAGGCCCCATACTTTTGCCCAAATCAGACAGGAGATCAATTCCTTTCCTCTCGACTGGGGTAAAGTTACTCTCCAAAGGTTTGAAGGCTTCGAAAGAAAGATCATGGTGCTCGCTAATCCAATATAAAGGAAATCTTCCCTGAAGCTCACCAAATTTATTTTCATGTAAGAACCACGGTTGTTGCTTGAGGATAGCCTGAACTTTGAAAAAAGCTGGCTTGAAGGACTTGAAGGATTCAGCGTAGGGGCTGAAGAGTTTCCTACCTCGGACACCCTTAATGGTAGTCCAGGTGAATTCTATCGGTTTTTCCTTGGTTTTGTAAGCCTTTATAGGGGAAAAAGAATTGAAAGAATAAAGGCACTGTACAGGGTATTTGTTGTTCAGTGCAGAGGGTTTCGAAGGCTAGGATATAGGCCCAGCCGTTGGGATGAAGCTGCTTTGGAGCAACGCGCAGGTGGCTCAGAAGAAAAGTTATAAATTTGGAAAAAGGGAGGGACGCACCAACAAGAGTAAGTACATCTCGATACATGAAAAAGAAGTGCGGGTCAGAATTCCCCACCCTCCAGGAGGCAACGGACTCTCGGGATAGAGGCATGCGTACTGTATACCCGTCGCCATCGCGGAACTTAGGCCCCTTAAATTCTTCTGAGGCCATGGTGCTATAAATCGACATAACCTTATTGCTTATTAGATAATGCCCGGGACTATGGGCAACTTCAGTATACCCCGACCCTTTAGTAGTCGACAGGCTACTAAGACGCGATAAAGACGTCATCTATACCTATATAGAAAGAAAGAAGACGGGTCAGAAGAAGTATACCTCGACTCAAACTAAAGGGAAGAGTGCTAGATTGAACGGCGTCAGCAATATCAGAGGTCAGGGAAGAAACAGGAGTATTTCGGCAAGTGGCCAACACCATCTTGGTCCCTAAATCTCGATCAAGTTTCATAAGATCAACATTCTTACGACGACAAGTGTCACAAGGTGTCGGACCTCGAATGGGGGAAGTCGGCCTGGGCATAGTTGATGTCGGGGTATCTTCTGGGTCATGGTTGCAATTCAACAACGCCATCTTGGCCTCTCCATGACGACCGAGTTGGGTGAGAATTATGTACTCGAAGCAACATTGCTGACATAGACAACCAGAGATAGAAGCAGAGGTAGGCGGCAAGGACTCTGGTTGGTAAGTTGGAATATGGGGAGGTCGGGATACTGATATCGGGGTTACCTTAATGGGAGAAGGAGGAAGCGACCTAGGGGAAACACTCTTATTCCTACCCCTAACAGTTTGAGCACATATGCTTTCACAAACTCTTCATAACGATGAACAGCCCACTGCCAGAAGGCTGCCTTATCAGAGATCCTACTCACTACCTCCCTATTGTCTTTAGGAATGGGTCTACCGTACATATCCACTGGATATTTTTCTGGGTTTTGGCCCATTGATGTACAAGGAGAAGCTAAGCAGGTAAGCAGAAGAACAGGGTTCTAATCCAAAAGGCTACTTAAAGACTCTACCCAGACGTCAGAAACACAGGTTCCACCAAAAAAAGAGAAGAAGAGTCGCAGAGGAGGAAGGACCAAATGTATAAAGAACCAAAACCAAGATAAGCTCTGATGAAATGTTACCTAGTTTTGAAAAGTTTGGAGGAGAAGAAAGAGTGTTATGGAAGATGGCCGGAGGAGGATTTTCTTCGATAGCAAAGAGAGTGTTGAAGCATAAAAATGGGAAGCAACTTGACATCTTAAGTTATATAGACACTGTAAATTTGAACAGGTGCGTTTAATAAGCACCAACAGTCACAAATTTGAATAGACAGGAGCGCTGGCGACAACGGGTGCAAAGAATAAGGGTTGAAAAACCCTAAAAAGTGTAATCATGACTAATACAAAGAGACACGAGCATTAAACACGCACGAAAACCAATGGCGACTGGCGTGGATACTAAGGCAGAATGACGGTTATACGCTACTACGCTCCTTGCTGTCACGGTTGTTGAAAAGTCGCACCTGTTCATTCACATGGTACCCCAGATTGGGGGCTAGGAGCGATAGCTTGGTATATCGAAATCTAGCCGAGATATAATCAATTCAAAAGAAGGCAGGGAAAAGACAATCTTGGCTACCATGGAGGCTGAAATTCAAAATAAGCCGACGGATCTGTCAGGGGGCAAGTGTAGCCGATTGAGGTAGTGGAATTCTAGGAGATTAAAATCCGAAATAAGAAAGCAGCTCTATGGGGTAAAATTCGAAAACAGTTTAGTCCAGGCAATCTGGAACATAAGAGCTGTTAATCTCGGCATCCCAGGAGACTGCAATCCAGCATAGAAGAGATGTTAATCTTGTCATCCCAAAGGCCTAAGGTAGTCGAGCTTGGGGGCAACTGTTATGGACTGACGAAATGGGCCTAGAAGATAAGCCCAAGGAGGAGGCCTTTCGCCAGAATTCCCTTAAGCAGGTAGAAATACTAATCTCCACTAACCATGCCTATAATCTCGGACCGCACAATTAGTGGAGCAGGCATACCCAAGTAGTAGAGTAGATAATGTCAGGACTTGGAGGCGCACTACCTACATGCACTCCAGTGAGTTGAAACCCTAGGTAATCTCTATAAATAAGAGATTACCCACAAGGTATGAGGACTTCTTTCATCTATTCTACATTCTATCTCACTGTGCACACACCTCACCTCTCTATGGCCACCGCCACCTTCGTGTAGCATAGTGATCCTCAGAGACTCTCTAGTATCCTCTCTATAGATATCAAGGGGTGTTGTTCACCTCCCGGACGTTTAATCCCTTGAATTCCTTGGAGGTTTTATTGATCCGATATCAATTATCATTAGTCCTGGTTGACTGGACACTCGTGTTCTTATTATTGAATAGAGGAGATATATAGCAACTAGATAAGCAGCTCACATTTGTGGGTGCGTACACAAGTATAGAATAGTTCACAGTAAAATATTGGCCTCGCGCATAGAAGAAAACTAAAGCTATCTCCTATCGCCTTTTCTTTTTGGAGTCACAAACATGCCTTCTTTCTCTTCCTACCCTAGATAGGCCGGTTGAAAGGTGAAAGTGACCTATATTGGAGGGCATGATGGCCTTCAATAATACTCTTTGGCCCTCTAATGCCAGCTTGTTTCCCCCACACAGCACGAAATTCAATTCCTAACATTTTCTGCTTGGAGACACTACGATCCAATATTGAACATTCACCAAATGATTATATATTTTATGGAAAATCTTTATTTTTTTTCCCCTTTCATTTAAATATTTACATCAAATCACGTTTCTTAAGTAATGTAGTTTGATCATAAATACAACCCCGACATTATTCTAAGTGGTGATTGAGTATTATGATTTAGTTACTTCCCTCCATGGAAAGAAGGGGATGTAAAAAATTTTAAAAGGTATGATTGGACTTTTTCAATTTTTGCTTTTTTTGACAAGTTTAAGAAAGCAGCACTTTTTGTCTTAAAAAAGGCATGAAAACGTTAGTAAACATCTTGTAATAAAAGTTGGTAAGAATGTTATTCATTTAATATTGTTGACACGTACAATTTTTTTAACTTGTGAGACAGTATGTAATTAAAATAGTAATGTGAGTATGCTTAATAAAATTGTTAATTGAATTAACTATGATTGAATTGAAGTAGTCTTGGTGATGGCCTCCATGAAAGAGATTATAGTCACATATATGTTTAACATTCAATCATTTTGGTATGTTACTTCACTCCTGAAAAGCATTCAAATAAAAATGAGTGCTTTTTATTTTAATTTATATATCGTCTTGCATTGCCGCTAATGGCATGACTTGAGAATGTGTGTGTTTGTTTTGCCAACTTGACAATTATTGAATAGTTTTTAGCCACAAGCCAACAATTATACAATGGGCGCCCGTGTGGGTTAACGGTGGCATAAACTTAAATCTGAGGAAACCAAACTAAATCTTGAAGTAAAAAGTGTGCTAAAGACATACTCATTTATTGGTAAATACTAGATATTGATGCTGATTCTGATAGCGTGTGGTCGGAGATTGGTCTTTGAAGAGTGAAGAGCTTCGACAGTAGAGACTCCTAGATCTTCATCAATGGCGATGGTAAAGAATGTGAATCCTTTTTATGGTTGACCACATGGGTCCTTGGCTCTTAAGAAGTTGGGATTAGAAAAATTATGAAGAATATTGAGAACTTTTAACACAACAATGCATAATTTAATGAAGAAATTATGTCTCATTTCTATAAGATATCAAACACACTTTTAAATCTCATCATCATTTTTCATTCATAATTTTTATTGTAATTTTATATTATCCATAAATTCATTTATTTTCTTTTTAGTTGGTGATATAATTCAATTATGTTCATGTATATATATTTTGTTACTATTAGACAAAAAAATAAGTTCCCTAGAATATATTCCCTTGTTATGCTTATGTGAAGTCTTGTTGAGAAGAAAAGGCAAAGGTCTAAAAATATGTTTGGAAACCCTCTAAGACCCAAGTTTTGTTTAGAGTTAGGAAATCGAGACGGCCCTTTTATGCACTAGCCCTTCAAAGGCCGGGCTTAAAAAATAGAGAAGCTAAATGAAATAAGCCTTGCATCGCCGGCCCTGTAAGCCCTTTTAATGGATGTATTTGTAATACGAAAGAAGAAATTCATAATATTTTTACTCATAAAACATAGCCTACTACTCAAACTGAAGCACAATTAAATATATTTGAAATTGATGATAGTAGCGAAGAATATGATTATGATAGTCATCGTTCTAATGTTACTTAGTGACATGTTTCTTATGTTTTATTTGAGTTTTTTTATAGACAATAATTTACTTTTGATTATGAATTAGTGAATGTAATTATTTGTTAGATGATTCGTGTTGTTTGGATATTAATATTGACATCATTTATTTGATAAATTAAAACTTTAATTGTTGTAATTTACTAATTATTTCTTTCAAAAAAATGAAAGAAAAATAGTTAAAATTTAGAATAGTAACTTTCGAGTCCTGTAGAGTCGGCCTTGGAAAAACATATGTTTTTCTCACCTCATGCCTTATAAGGCCGGCCTTGGTCTTTTAAGGACAAACCCTAATTTTCAGCTCTAGTTTTACATAAATGAGACAACTTCTCTTATACTTACCTCGTAAATTTTTAAAACTATTTTTAAAAACTAATCTAAATAACCTCTAAAGCCCTCAGCCTGTTTGAGAAGGTGTCGGCGTCACCCCCCGCCCCCGGGGGAGGAGTGCAATGGATAAAGTTTAGTAAAGGTTGATGGTGACCATTTAAAAAGGCGTAGCATGTGATGGGCTTTAGCGTACAGTAAAAGACTACCGACAGATTTTGAAAGAGCTAATAAAGTTGAAATTCGAAAATATAAATAGAAGTCTGTTATGAATATACTTATTATGTGGATATCCATTGACTCACGGTTTCCAAATATTACAAGATGACATGGGAACCACGCATAGTAATTTACTATTTGCATAGTAACTCACGGGGCCCACTCAATTGTTAGTCTCCCTACGACTCTCAAGTAGCAGCCCACGTTTTATATGTTTTGAATATAATATATATATTATATTAGGAGGGAATTACAGTTAAAGACCCATTTTCCTTCTATAAATAGAGGACTTCTGTAAACATTCAAATTACACTGGAATAGAACTTCTCTCTACTCTCTCTCTCTCTAGATTCTCTCTTGTTCATTATCTTAATTTTCATTAGTTTTATAACACGTTATCAGCACGAAGACTCTACCGAGTTTGAATCATGTCAAACCTTTCAAAAATTGAGTTTGCGGTTCTTGACATCACCGGAAAGAACTATTTATCCTGGATGCTGGATGCGGAAATCCATCTGAATGCCCATGAGCTAGAAAACACAATTATAGAAGGGAATGAGGAATCCAATCAAAAAAAGGCCCAAGCCATGATTTGGTTACGCCACCATTTGCATGATGATCTAAAAGTTGAATATTTGACTGTAAAAGACCCACTTGTTCTTTGGAATAATTTGAAGGAAAGATATGACCACCAGAAGATGGTCATTCTACCAAAAGCTCAATATAACTGGATTCATTTGCGTTTACAAGATTTTAAATCTGTAAGTGAATATAACTCAGCTATGTTCAGGATTACTTCACAGTTAAAATTATGTGGAGAAAATATCATTGATGATGATATGCTAGAGAAAACATTCTCTACGTTTCATGCATCCAATTTGCTCCTGCAGCAGCAATATCGTGAGAAAGGTTTCAAGAAATATGCAGAATTAATTTCTTGTCTCCTTGTAGCTGAACAGAATAACGAGCTTCTATTGAAAAATCATGAATCCCGTCCAACAGGCTCAACTCCATTCCCAGAAGCGAATGTAGTAACTAATGAATTTTCAAGTGGCCGAGGACGTGGACATAAAGGTAGCTACAATCGTGGGCATAGGCGAGGTCGTGGCCGTGGTCGTGGTCCAAATTATGGTGGATCAAATTCCCGCCCTAAATCGGGAAAGTTTGATAAGAACCCCAGAAGGGAAACAAGTGGAAATAACAAACATGCTGAAAATGCATGTTATCGTTGTGGTGTCAAAGGTCATTGGTCACGTACCTGTCGTACGCCAAGACATTTGGTTAACCTTTACCAAGAATCATTGAAAAATAATGGTAAAGGGCCAAAGATTGAAGCAAATCATGTGGATAAGGCTGAAAATTCTGGGCATGAAGATGTAGAGATGACCCATTTTGATATTGCTGATTACTTAGTATAAATCATTTTTCATGATTAATGATTATGTTTTAATATGTTGAAACTTTTTTTTTCTGTTATATGTATTTCCTTTAATTATGTTTTATTTTTATTTTCATGTATCTTTAATGAAGAATGAATCTTGTTGGCAACAATCCTGAAGATTTGTGTCTCGTTGATAGCACAACAATGCACACCATACTAAAAAATGACAAATATTTTTCTTCATTGGTAATGCGAGAAGCCAATGTTCAGACTATATCTGGTAGTATAAATTTGATTGAAGGCTCCGGAAGAGCTAATATTTTGTTACCTGAAGGAATAAAATTATGCATTGAAAATGCATTTTATTCTACCAAGTCAAAAAGGAACTTGTTGAGTTTCAAAGATATCCGCAGAAATGGATTTCATATAGAAACAACAATTAAAAATAATCAGGAATGTCTTGTTATCACGAGCATAATTTCTGGTAGGAAATGCATATTAGAAAATTTTCCTGCTTTTTCTTCTGGTATGTATTATACATTTATAAACACAATTGAAACACATGCTATTGTAAACCAGAAGTTTACTAATACAGACTAGAAATTAGTCAATGCAAACCAGCAGTTTGCTAAAGAAAACCAGAAGTTTACTCATGAATTTAATGTTTGGCATGACCGGTTAGGCCATCCTGGGTCAACTATGATGCGACAAATAATTGAAAATTCATGTGGACATACCCTGAAGTGTAAGCAAATACCACAGTCCCATGATTTCTTATGTGATGCATGTTCCAAGGGAAAGTTGATTATTCGACCCTCACCAAGCAAGGTAGGAGGTGAATCTCTTAAATTTCTAGAACAGATACAGGGAGACATTTGTGGACCAATACATCCACCATGTGGACCATTTAGATATTTTATGGTCTTAATTGACGCATCAACCAAATGGTCACATATCTGCTTATTATCTTCTCGTAACCTGGCGTTTGCGAGATTACTTGCTCAATTGATTCGATTAAGAGCACATTACCCTGATTATCCTATCAAGAAAATACGTCTTGATAATGCTGGTGAATTTACTTCTCAAGCTTTTAATGAATATTGTATGTCCCTTGGAATTGATGTTGAACATCCTGTAGCTCATGTTCATACGCAAAATGGACTTGCAGAATCTTTGATTAAACGATTGCAACTTATTGCAAGGCCTTTACTTATGAGATGTAATCTACTGATTTCTGCTTGGGGCCATGCTATTTTGCATGCTGCAATGCTAATTCGCATCAGGCCTACTAGTTACCTAAAGGTTTCCCCCTTACAAATGGTTTTTGGTAAAGAACCTAATATTTCCCATATAAGAATTTTTGGATGTGCAGTATATGTGCCAGTAGCACCACCACAACGCACTAAAATGGGTCCTCAAAGGAGGATGGGAATATATGTTAGGTATGAATCTCCTTCAATCATAAAATATTTAGAACCATCTACAGGAGATTTATTTACTGCACGATTTGCTGATTGTCACTTTGATGAATCAGTCTTCCCAATATTAGGGGGAGAGAATAAGCAGCTAGGTAAAGAGATTAGCTGGAATGAATTATCATTGGCTCATTTTGATCCTCATACAAAACAATGCGAACTAGAAGTTCAAAAGATAATTCATTTGCAGGATTTAGCTAATCGAATGCCAGAAGCATTCACTGACCCAAAGAGAGTGACAAAGTCACATGTTCCAGCTGCGAATGCTCCTATTCAAATTGATATCCCTGAAGGAAAACCTATTTTGAATGAATATAAAGCACGCCTGAAGCGTGGTAGACCCATCGGTTCTAAAGATAAAAATCCTCGAAAGAGAAAAGGAGCTAAAAATATAGATGGTCAAGTTGAGGGTAATCAAGAAAAGTCAGTAGCTCCAGAAGAGCTATCTCTTGAAGAGTTATCTCCAGAAGAGTATGTTGTAGTCCCAGAAGAGACTCAGGTACCTGGAATGTATGAAAATAATGAGATCTCAATTAATTATGTTATGAATGGTATCCGATGGGATCGAAATGAAGTCAACGTTGACGACATCTTTGCTAATCATATAGCATATGATGTAATGAATAATGAAGAGGATCATGAGCCTAAATCTATTAGAGAGTGTCAACAGCGAAAAGATTGGCCCTTATGGAAAGATGCTGTTAATGTAGAATTGAAATCACTGGAAAAACGAAAAGTATTTGGACCTGTAGTCCAAACACCTGAAGGTGTAAAGCCAGTTGGATACAAATGGGTTTTTGTAAGAAAAAGAAACGAAAAGGGTGAAATTGTAAGATATAAGGCACGTCTTGTAGCCCAAGGATTTACACAAAGACCTGGCATTGATTATGAAGAAACGTATTCACCAGTAGTGGATGCGACTACTTTTCGTTATTTAGTTAGTCTGGCAGTAAATGAAGGGCTTAATTTACATCTGATGGATGTAGTGACTGCATATTTATATGGATCACTTGATAGTGATATTTATATGAAAGTTCCTGAAGAACTAAAGGTGCCAGAAGTATCTAATTCAAATTCTCGAGAACAATACTCGATCAAATTAAATAAGTCCCTATATGGTTTAAAACAATCAGGGCGCATATGGTATAATTGTCTTAAGGTATATTTGTTGAAGGAAGGGTATAAAAATGACCCAATATGCCCATGCATTTTTATGAAAGGATCGAGAAATGAATTTGTTATAATTGCTGTTTATGTTGATGATATCAACATCATTGGAACTCCTGAAGAGCTTTCAAAAGCAATTAATTGTTTGAAGAAAGAATTTGAAATGAAAGATTTGGACAGAACAAAATTTTGCCTTGGACTACAAATCGAGTACCTAAAGGATGGGATCTTTGTATATCAAGAAACTTATACAAAGAAGATCCTAGAACGATTTTATATGGATAAATCACATCCATTATGTATTCCAATGGTAGTAAGGTCTTTGGATAAGGATCAAGATCCATTTCGACCTCAAATAATTAATGATGAAGGTGTAGAAGAACTACTTGGTCCAGAAGTACCATACCTAAGTGCTATTGGGACACTAATGTATCTTGCTAATCATACACGACCTGATATATTGTTTGCTGTTAATTTATTAGCAAGATATAGTTCTGCACCAACAGAGAGGCATTGGAATGGTTTCAAGCAAATTCTTCGTTATCTCAGAGGTACAATAGATATGGGATTATACTACTCAAATGTATCGAAGCATGAACTGATTGGTTATGCAGATGCTGGATTTATGTCTGATCCACATGATGGAAAATCACAAACAGGCTATCTATTTACATGTGGAGGTGCAGCTATTTCATGGAGATCTATGAAACAGACCATAACAGCTACTTCAGCTAATCATGTAGAAATTCTAGCAATGCATGAAGCAAGTCGAGAATGTGTGTGGTTGAGGTCAGTAATCCATCATATAAGAACTACTTGTCATTTATCTTCTGATAAAATGGTTCCAACAGTTCTATATGAGGATAATGCTGCATGTATTGCCCAACTCAAGGAGGGTTATATCAAGGGTGATAGAACAAAGCATATTTCACCAAAATTCTTCTATACTCGTGATCTTCAACAGAATGGTGAAATAGATATCCAGAAAATCAGTTCAAGTGAAAATCTTGCAGATTTATTTACTAAATCTCTTCCTTGTACAACCTTTGAAAAGTTTGTTCGTGGTATTGGTCTGCGAAGATTCAGAGATCTCAACTGATATTGTCAACAGGGGGAGTTGATACACGCTGTACTCTTTTTCCCTTATCTAGGTTTTGTCCCACTGGGTTTTCCTAGAAAGGTTTTTAATGAGGCAGCACTCAACAGTGTATCAATGAATGATGTACTCTTTTCTTTGGCTAGGTTTTTATCCCACTGGGTTTTTCCTAGTTAAAGTTTTTAACGAGGCATATTCATAAATGGACATCCAAGGGGGAGTGTTATGAATATACTTATTATGTGGATGTCCATTGACTCACGGTCTCCAAATATTACAAGATGACATGGGACCCACGCATAGTAATTTACTATTTGCATAGTAACTCGCGGGGCCCACTCAATTGTTAGTCTCCCTACGACTCTCAAGTAGCAGCCCACGTTTTATATGTTTTGAATATAATATATATATTATATTAGGAGGGAATTACAGTTAAAGACCCATTTTCCTTCTATAAATAGAGGACTTCTGTAAACATTCAAATTACACTGAAATAGAACTTCTCTCTACTCTCTCTCTCTAGATTCTCTCTTGTTCATTATCTTAATTTTCATTAGTTTTATAACAAAGTCATATATATGATACTCCTTCACTTTCCTTCTTCTGTGGATGCACTCCTCAATTATTGAACCTTGAACCTCATCATTATATTTTATCCAATTTGGTTTGATTTCTTAAAAGAATTAGAGTTCTTGCTGTATACGAATTTTATATATTTCGTCATAGATAAATTCAGCTTGACGTGTATAAGAAAATATTCACCCTTTCTATGCTGATTATACATATAAAAAAGTGTAAAATTAAAGTTTTTTTTTTAAAAAAATACTGCGTTTCTCTTATCGACCAAAAAAAAATACTACGTTTCTCACTAGTGTTTAATTTGAAATTGAATTTTTCATTAAATAGTTTCCAATCCATTCACAACTTCTTGATTATTCAACAAAATTACTATTTTAAGCCAAAAAAGCAAAATATAATTGCTGACAATGATAGAGCACTACTTAAATTACATACTATATTATAGAATTGCCCAACAACAAATTGATGCTTGCCAATACTAATGTGATGCTATTTTTGTCGCTACAAAGATTATTGTTTGTGTTTTTTAAAATTATAATATACGTTTCTATATATAATACAGTAATATATAACATAGGCTTTTCTTTTTACTACCAAGAGTTAACAAATTAAATCACGTCAAGTCGTCAACACCCCGGTCATCCATTAGAAGAGACCCATGGTTTTTTATCTTTTTGCTTACGGTGGATAAATGATCGCCGCCGAGAATCAGGCTTGAGTCGTAGACAAAATTAAAAGGAAAAATTTAACTCTGGCCTAATTAATCAAAATATTATCAAAAAAGACCTAAAGAAAGGTCACATGTCAAAAAAGGCCCTATGATCTTTTCTGATATTATTTCAAAAAGCGTTAACAACTATATCAGTAGCTATTAACAACTATATCAGTTCTCATTAACAACTAAATCAGTATAATTAACAATTATATATTAACAACTATATCAGTAGCTGTTAAAAACTATATCTATACAATTTTTTTTTTTTTGAAATAATACCAGAAAAGACGGTAGAGCCTTTTCTGACATATGACTTTTCTTATGGTCTTTTTTTTTATATTATTTTTATAATTTGGCCTTGAATGGAATTTTCCTAAATTAAAAAGAACACCATGTGATGACATTTTAACTCTTCGAAAGTCCGAACCATTTTTAAATATTATACAAAATAAATAAATGTTAATGTTCCTCAAGTTATGACTTATGACTTATATATTCAAGATATTTATATATTGTCTAATCAATGATATGGCAAGATACAAAATAAATAAATGTTAATGTTCCTCAAGTTCTGACTTATGACTTATATATTCAAGATATTTATATATTGTCTAATAATCAATGATATGGCAAGAAGTTCATTAAAAAAGTAGCAATAATTAAATCCAAAACATTTAGGACATTGGAAAAATGGAATTAATTATTTTAAGTAATAAATATGAAAAAATCATAATTGCAAAAGAAGTAGTCCATACTATGAGCAGGATGCAAGGGAGGAAGGGGTACATGTCTATTAAAATTGATTTAGAAAAAGCCTATGATAGGATGTCTTGGAGTTTTATTAGACAAGTGTTAGGGGATGTTGGACTTGATGATCATCTTAGGAAGGTTATCATGGGCTGTGTTGAATCAGAGAATATGGCTGTGGTGTGGAATGGGAGTAGAAAGGAACCTTTTGTACCTTCTAGGGGATTAAGACAAGGAGACCCACTTTCCCCTTATCTTTTTGTGTTGGGAATGGAAAAACTAACCCACTTAATCATGGACTTTGTGTCTGACCGAAAGTGGAAGCCTCTGAGATTAGGAAGAAATGGTGTTGAGGTGTCTCACTTACTATTTGTAGATGACCTTTTGCTTATCTGTGAAGCAGACATGGATAATATGCAATCGGTACTGGAAGTATTAGATATTTTTGGGGGAATGTCTGGGCAAAAAACCAATGTGCAAAAAACTAGTATAGCTTTCTCAAGGAATGTAAACAGAAATCTGCAGAACGAGATCTGTAGTTTCTCTGGATTTCGAAAAGTGGAAAATTTAGGAAGATATTTGGGGGCCTATTTGACAAAGGGAGGAAATGGAAGGGACAAATTTCAGGGCCTTCTTGATAAAATGCAGAACAAATTGAGTAGCTGGAAGAAACAGACTCTGTCTTTTGCTGGACGTCTAAACATGGTACAAGCAGTGACAAATCAGATGGCAATCTATACTATGCAGCACTCAAAAATACCCAGTGGGGTAAGACAGCAGATAGATAAAATGCAGCGAGATTTTATATGGCAGAGCAAAGAGGGAGAAAGAAGGCTTCATGCGATTAGTTGGGATATGATGTGCAAGGAAAAAAAAGGGCGGGTCTGGAATTGAAGAATCTGGAGGCTATGAATGAGGCTTTATTGGGGAGAATTGCTTGGAATTCTTTTTCCAAACCTGAAAACTTATGCTCACTGGTCTTAAAAGGAAAGTATGGGAGACAACGGGACTTTAGAAAGGAAGTGAAGGTGGTTAAAACAGACTCAGAGCTATGGAGAAGCCTGGAGCCTATTTGGCCGAAAGTTATTAACAAGATTGGATGGGACATAGGAAATGGTGAGATGGCATATTTTTGGCAGGATAGCTGGATGCAAAATGGCAAGCGTTTAATTGACTTGTGCAATGGCCCTGTAACAGATGAAGAGAAGATGGTTAAGGTCAAAGATATGGTCAGTACGTCTGGTGCTTGGGATGTGGAGAAAATTGGGGGAAGGTTAAGTAGTATTGGGATGGAGTGTTTAAGGGCTGAAAAACCACCTTCCCATCTGCTGGGAGAGGATACATTACGGTGGGGGGACAAGATGCAAAGCTCCTACATAGTCTCAGACATGTATCAATGTATTAGAAATGAACCAAATAATGGGGAAAGTGTCTGGAGGGTTCTATTGAAGTGGAAGGGGCCCAAACGTGTTCAAGCTTTCCTATGGTTAGCCATCCATGGTAGGTTAATGACCAATGAAAGAAAGAGCAGATTAATGGGGGGTTGTAACTACTGTTACAGATGTGAGGGTATTGCTGAGAGTCAGATGCATGTCGTGCGGGACTGTGAAACTGCGTGGAGTCTATGGACTGAACTGTTGGGGAGTCAATTTGAACCAGAATTTGTGGGCCTACAAGATAAAGCTTGGTTTGAATGGAATCTAATGAAGAAGAGGAATGATTGGGACTTGAAGTTCGGCCTCACCTGCTAGCTACTGTGGAATTGGCGTAACAAATGTCTATTTGTGGATGATTTCCTTATACCTGGAAATAGATCTTACATAGTCTCATGGTATGTTAAGGAGGTAAAGCAAGCTAGAATTGCTTTTGGGAAGGTGGGGGTCTCACGAATGGAAGTGAATATAAAATGGCTGCCCCCAAAGGAAGGATGGATTGAAATGAACACTGATGGTGCATCTCGGGGGGAGTTAAATTGGGCTGGCTGTGGTGGATTGTTTAGAGGAAGTAATGGCAAGTAGTTGTGTGGTTTCTCTCGGAGGTTAGGAATGTGCTCTGCCATAAAATCTGAGCTATGGGCTGTTTTGACTGGATTAGAATTGGTTGTAAATAAGCATTTTGTGAATATAATTGTTGAGAGTGACTCTACAGCAGTAGTGCATCTGCTAAATGATTTGCTGAATGTCAATGAGGCAGGGTCGAGGCTGCTAGGTCGAATTAGTACTGTCATGAGGAGTTTTTCCAAAATTATATTCTCTCATGTGTACAGAGAAGGAAACAAATGCGCTGATGCTCTTGCAGGTGCCAGTTTAAATCAGGAGGATTAGTTAGTTATATATGACTTTGTGGGAACATCATACCCACGTTGTATTCCTTTTTGCAAAAATGAATAAGGGCTGACTGCCCCGTATGTTTACCAAAAAAAAAAAAATATGAAAAATATCATTAGTAATTTATTTTTATAATAGATTGGCACTTTAAAATATCAATATTATGAGTTATAGAGAGATGTTGAGTGTCAATATCTGAAGCCAACTCAGAGAACTTCGGGAGAAAAAATCTTTATTTTGAAATTTGAATAATTGAGTTAATACAAACTCTTGAACGCCTTTTATTTTTACAACACTACAGAATAATATTGAATTTCCACGGAATTCAACTTTTCCTATGGAAACATATTTGTAACAGAATCCATTCCATCGCAAGTAAATGCGTCACAAATGAATTTTTGATGGAATTAAATTTTTGAAAATGCCTCTTCTCCCATTTGAACCCTGACCTCATGCTCCTAGTGCCCTCGCGTGAGCCTTTGCTGGTTTGCCAAAAATGAACCTGCCTTATGCCTTATATTAGTACATAGTGTTTATATATATATATATATATATGCGCGAGCAATTAAATAAAAATTTGAAAAAATATTTATATATTTATGATTAATTAATTTAAAATTCAAAATTTTTTAAATCTTTAATAAATCTTCTTATAAGTATATTTTTGGTCAAATTTTTAAACTTTATTATATTTTTAATTAGAATTACTTAACAAATAATAATTTAATATTATAAATATTATTTTAGTATAAAATTTTAAATATAATATTAATAACTAATAATATAATTGTAATAATTAAGATTAAATATAATTAATTAATAAATATTATTTTAATTTTATAAATATTATTTTTTAAAAAAATTTATGAATATAAAATTAATAAATATTAATATAATATTCGTTACTGATAGTATTTTTATTTTAAATTAAATTATTTAGTAACTAATATTATAACATTATAAATATTATTTCTACTATAAATTTTCCATGGAATTTGCCACTTTGTGGCTAATTTAGCCACAGAAAAATAACGTTGGAAAATTTTTAGACGAAATTTCCCATGGCAAAAATTCCATCTAAAATTGAGTGTTTTTTTTCTTTAGTATAGGATAGAGCTCGAAATATTGAGATGGACAAACCCATCAACACTTCCTAATTCTCTGTCTAGTTACAACTTAACGCATAAGAAATACTCGACAATTACATAAATAACCTTAATAATTATACATAAGTTGTTGCACACTCCCCTCAAGTTAGGGGTGGAAGATGTTGATAACTCCTAACTTGCACAACAGCTTTTCCTGAATAACTTTTCCCACGGGCTTAGTTAATGAATATGCCTTTTGGTCCTTTGACTTCACATCCTTTGAGTCAATTATTTTCTTCTTGAGTTTTTCCCGGATAAAGTGACAACCGATTTTAATATGATTCGTCCGCTCATGAAATTCCAGATTACTCGCTATGTGAATTGCAACAACATTAGCACAGTATACCTTGATTGGATTTTCATGACTAATGTTAAGGTCTATAATCATTCCAAGTGGCCACACTATGTCTAAAACAACCATGCTCAACGCTTGGTACTCTACTTCAGCTGAACTCTTTGAGATGGTTCCTTGTTTCTCTGTCTTCCACATAGCAAGTGATCCGCCAAACTTTAATAGGTACCCGGTCACATACTTTCTTGCAGTAGCGCACAAGTTGCCTAATCAAAGTCGCAATAACACTTAAGCTCTAGGTCTCCCTCTAAACTCAACAACACTCCTTCACTCGGGCATGCTTTCAGGTACGTCACAACTTTAAGTGCAGCTATCATATGCTCCTTGGTTGGCATTTTCATAAATCGATTGAGAGTTTGCACTCAAAAGGATATGTCATGACAGGTCATAGTTAGGTAAATCAACTTTCCTATTAATGTTCAATAGCATTTTGGATTTTGCAATAGCTCATCTCTTTTATTCCTGCCTTCTTCATGTTAAGATATTATTATATCTTATATTAATATTTGATATATTCTCATGTTAAGATATTATAAATCATTTGTTGATAGTTGATATATCTTAGAAATATTATTATTAGAGTTTATATTTGATTAAGATTTATTTAGATTATATTATATTCTATGATTAGTTTAGGTTATGCTTTGCCTATTTAAAGCTCTTGTACTCTCATTGATCTAATGACTAATATCAATGATTCAATAATATTTTAGAAGTTCTTGCATGCTTCATCTCTACTTTAATCCTTCAAATTCTAATATGGTATCATAGTGAAGAAGAAGAAGAAAAAGAGAAAGAAAAACAAGAAGTCTTTGTGCCTTCTCATGTGGCCACTTAAAGCTTGACTTGAAGCAAACTTAGCCCTACAAATAGAACACTCATGAACCTTTCTCTTATTAGCAAGATTTGCTTATCCCAACCCAAAAATTCTTTGTCAACCGCTCGCTTGGTTGTCTCGGCCTATGAAAGAGTTTTTCGCTTTGGTCACCTTTCTCCGTCCTATGCATAGTGGGTGCTGCTATGCACGTGTTCTTTACTTTCCAAACTATCCAGTTTCATCCCAAATCCATTCCTTGGAGAGTGTGTAGTTCCATCACAGAGCTCTGTCTAGATCTACAGACTTGTTCCTTGGAGAATGTATGGTTCCATCCTAGAGCTTTGTTAAGATCTTTTGACCATATGGTTCCGCCCAAATCTTTAGATCATTTAGTTCCACCCAGACTGGAAGACCATCTAGTTCCGTTCAGATAAGCTCGACATCATTTTTGTTTTGTCTAGATTGATGCTTGCTTTAAGATGTAACTTTTAAACCACCTACTGTTTTCACTACTTCTTTCTGCTATCACTTCTAGTTTTTAATTGACAAACTCAAGATGATATTGAGTTTGAAGGGAGGTGTTAAGATATTACTATATCTTATATTAATATTTGATATATTCACATATTAAGATATTATATATCATTTGTTGATATTTGATATATCTTAGAAATATTATTATTAGAGTTTATATTTGACTAAGATTTACTTAGATTATATTATATTATATTTTATAATTAGTTTAGGTTATTCTGCCTATATCAAAGATTTTGTACTCCCATTGATTCAAGGATTAAGTATTAAGGATTCAATAATATTTTAGATATTATTGTTTCTTCACTACTTTAATCCTTCAAATTCTAACACTTCACATGTCAATTTTTGGTGTTGCACCAGGGGCACTCCAAGTGTCTGACAACCACTTAATCATGTTTCTGCCAAGATGTCCAATACATACTTTCTTTACAAAATAGAATACCTCTGTTACATCTAGCAATTTCTATTCCTAAGAAATATTTTATGAATCCAAGGTCTTTGGATTTAAAATTGTTGTGAAGAAAAGATTTTGTTTGATTAATCCCTTAACTACTACTATCAGTTATAAGAAGATCATCAACATAAACAAGCAACAAAACAACACCATCATCATAGTTTTTAATAAACAGTGACTAATTATACTCACCTTGCTTATATCCTCTTTAAACTAGTGCCTCATACAATTTGTGATTCCATTGTCTTGAGGCTTGTTTTAGTCCATATAGGGATTTATACAATTTACATACCATGTGCTTCCCTTGAGTATCAAACCCTTGGGAAACTTTCATATAAACTTCTTAATCTAAATCTCCATGCAAAAAAGGCATTAAATACATCCATTTGATGCAAATTCCAATTATACATGTCTGCTACAAATCTCATAGTTAGAATTTTAATGACAAGGGAAAAGGTCTTATGGTAATTGATCCCTTTCCTTTGATTATATCCTTTCACAGGTAGCCTAGCTTTAAATTTATCCACGCTCCTATCAGAAATTAGAATTATACTTAACCTTATACACCTACTTAAAACCTATTGCCTTCTTACCTTTAGGCAATGTCACCATACTCCAAGTATGATTAAGTTCTAAAGCTTTAATTTCACTATTCGTTGCCTCAATCCACCTCTTTGATCGTTTATGACATCACCATAATTCTCAGGTTCATGTATCAAGTCAATAGAAGTTAGAAACACCTATGAGTAGGGGAGATATTACCGTATGACAAGTATTTGTATATGTTGTAGAGGCATTTGCTTTCCTATTCAGATCTGATTAGGGAACACACGTAGTCTTTAGCCCAAATGGTAGCTGCCTCTCCCAATTCACCAATATAGTGATCTTGGTTGAGGCTTCCTTAGGGCTGTTAGGTGATACCAGTTCAAGATTTGGAAATAAGCTAGTCTGGATATCCGATTCTTGTGTCTTTGAGCCAACAAAATGCTTACCTTCATCATCGAACCAGAACACATGTTTCATGCATATCCTTGAAAATCTCACTTAAACCATTAAAATCAACGTCTTTAAATGGGAATTTATGCTCTAAGAAACTAACATGCCTGCTAACAAGAAATGTTTTGCTCTTTTGATCAAGAAGCAAATATTCCTTTTGACCATCAAGGAAAAATGAGAAAAATGCAGGGAATTGACCTTGGTTGGAACTTGCCATTATTTCTTAAATCAGTTGCATAGGCCAAGGAATCAAAGACTTTCAAATTACTCATGTTAGGAGGGGTTCCATTTAAAAGCTCATAAGGTATTTTATAATTGGCAATATAAGTTGCCATTTTAATGCATTTCCCCCATTATTTTATAGGCACCCCTGACTTATTAGTCCTCTTGCAATCTAAACAATGATCTTGTGTTTTCTCTCCATTACCCTGTTCTGTTCAAGGGATGTAAGGACATGATGTCTGGTGAATTATTCCCTTATGATCTCAACTCGTTATTGTTAAACTCTATTCCATTGATACTCTTAAGAATTTTCACATTAACAGAAAATTGATTAACTACATATGCAATAAGATTCCGCACCAATGTCGTAACTTCAGATTTCATACGCATCAATAATATCCTTGTGGCTCTGGAAAAGTCATCAACAATAGTTAAAAAATACTGATATCCTTGGTGTGTTAGAATCTTATATGGTCTCCACTTGTCATGGTGTAACAATTCAAAGCAGCAAGAAGATTTAATGCAAGTTGAGGTAAATGGAAATTTGGTTTGCTTAGATTGAACGCATATCTCATATTTACTATTTATAATTGTCTCGTCATCATTTTCAAAACCAAGATATTTTGTAACAAAAAAGGGAACATTCCCAAGTCTATTGTGCCACATGCACATATTATCTATATCCTTGCTTTTGTTACTACCTGAAGCAAAATTTATCACATTACAATATCTAATATCTTTCAAAACATATAAAGCCTTAATGAGTCTATCAGTCACCATCATCTTGCCATCTTGTAGGGCCTGCAATAGACATAAATTAAGGGAAAATTTTACCATGCACTTATGCTCATTTGTCAACCTAGCAACCTACAACAAATTGAATTCTAACTATGGTGCATACAAGATTCCACCAATTAAAAGATTGTCATTGATCTTAGTGCTACCTATATGTGTCATTGTTGCTCTTTTTCCTTGAATCAATTACCCAATAAGAAAAATGAATTCAAATAAGTAGGAGGGACAACCAAACATGTACTTGCTAAGGTATGAATTGTGGGCTCTGAGATTTTCTTAAGGAGTTCCAGCAACTTCTCATATTGTTCTCGTGTAAAAGTAGGCATTGTAATGTTCGTAGTGTAAGTGAGGTCCTCCTCATCATGAGTTAGATCTCCTAATAATTGATCAGCAGTGGATTCTCTACTCAATTTCCCTTTGTTTCCTCTAAATATCGTTGGGTATACAATTAATTGGAAGCAGTTTTCTTTTACATTCCCTTTCTTGTGACAGTTTGAGCACTCAACATTGGGATCACCATACCTACGTCATCTGCCACATGCTCTCCCCCTCACAGACATAACGATGCCATCTGTCGATGACATTCATTCTTAGTTTGCAATCAACCTTTGTGGTTCATCTTCCAAGATCATTCTGTATTCTTGGCTAATAGTAGGAAGGGGAATCATCCTTAAAATTTGGGATATTCATTTAATCCCATAAAAAAGTTGTAACATATTTTGTTGTTGCATTAACTTAACTCCATATATGCCTGTGAAGTTTCACACTGGCAAGAAGGAATATTGACAAACACATATTACTCCTTCCCAGAGTTCTTTTAAGTTTCAAAAAATAATGAGACACAGACAAAGAACCTTGCTCGAGGAGATTAGTTTCCCTATGGAGTGTGAAAACCTCAACCGCGTCTTTTTGTTGAAGAGCACCTTAAGGTGGCCCTAAACTCGATGTACATCCTCATAGAATACTATTTCGTTATCCATAACTCCTTCAAAATCGAATTTGATAGCCAAAAAAGGACCTCGACATTACATCTTTCCTATTGGTCCTTTAATTTTGATTCTTGGTCATCCTTTTTACAAGACCCATATATGAATCCCAGTTTATGCTTGCCTTTCAAAGCGATTTACATCACACGACTTTAGATCGTGTAGTTTTCTAAGCCCTTGAGAACTTGCGAAATAATAGTCGAGCCCTGAGTCTCCGACGGATGCAAGAAAAAGGGACGAGTAAATGGGAGATTTGCTAGGTTGATTGTCTTCTTTTCTTCCATTAAAGATCTGATTGAAGAGGAATAATGAAATATGCTTTTCAATAACATGCACAAGACACCAAAATCACCATCAATTTGTGTAGAGTGAGGGGTTTGAACCAAGAAACACAAAGATTCACATCAAACAAAGGAAGGAGATGAATATTCAAGAAGACGATGATATTTAAGCCAAAGAAATGAAAGAGACAAACAAACCTTTAACAGGTGAAGACGACAATTAAAAAAAACAGTGAGATTGACGTCGAAAAACCAGGAGATGAATTACTTCAAACAAATTGTTGATTGTAGCAAGACTTTGAGTCCCACATTGGTGGGATTTTAGATGAAAGGGGGCTCTCACACTATAAAAGGGAAGCCCCACCCCTTTTCTCTTATCCTACAAATTGTCTCCTAAGGCATTTTGTATTTCCTCCTCTTATAGTATTTCACTTGTAAATTTTTAGAGTGAAATTAGATTCTGGTATTCTTTTTATTGTTGTCTTATTTATTAGTTATTATTAGATATAGTAGTTGTGATTTATTATATTATTAAATTACATCTAGAAACTTTGTTTTCTAGTATTGTGATTTTTTTTAGCATAATCAGTTACACTCTATATATCCCGCTTCTGCAACAATTAGTATCAGAGCCAAGGTTCTGTCAGAGTATGCTCTATGGTTGCAACATAGGCTGAACTTTCACATCAGAAAGGAATTACTTTGGGCTTTTGTATTGGCAACTATTAAATAGTATCTAGAGCAAAGATGACAAACAAAAAGATTAAAGATTCCACATCAAATGTCAACAATTTGTCATTGACATCTTTGCTTTTGACAATAATTGTGTCCAATGGGAATTTTGCAGTTGAAATTTTTTACAGATGGACATTTTGGGATCAAGCAAACTAAGGTTCTTGATGTCCTTTTGCAATAACGACTAGACTTTGTTATTGAAGAAAGGAAACTAGATAGCGTGGGGGATGAAGATTGGAAGATCATCAATTGTGTTACTTGTGGTACCATTCAATCGTACGTTTTAAGATAATAGAAGTATCCACACACAAAGGAAACTTTTGCATGTGGACTATGGAAGGCACTAGAGGACGAATTCTTAAAGAAAAGTAGTAAAAATAAACTTTACATGAAGAAAAGCTTGTTTCGCTTCACTTATGTTCTTGGTACCACAATAAATGATCATATCATCAGCTTCAATAAGTTGGTGACAAACTTGCAGAATATGGATGTGACCTTTGAATATGAAAATATGGCCTTAATGTAATTGGGATCACTTCCTGATGAGTACAAGCACCTGGAGACTACTCTACTTCATGGCAAAAAGGAGGTATCTCTCAAAGAAGTTTGTTATGCCTTATACAGCTATGAACAAAGAAAGAGAGAGACAAGAAGGCAAAGAAGTAGAGGCTTTAGTCATTAGAGGATGTACTGAAAATCAAACAAGATTGAGGAAAGACCAATCCAAATCAAGGTCCAGACCTAATAAAGATGAATGTTCCTTTGTTGAGAAAAAGGCCACTGGAAGAAGGATTGTATGACGTTGAAAAACAAAGTCAAACCTAACGAAGGGAAGGCTGTTATGGACTTATATGTAGCTGATTGTGATGGTGAAAATTCATATTTCTCACTATCTATAACAATGCCGTCAAAATCGTCGGACGTATGGTTGTTGAACTTAGGTTGTAGCATCATATATGTTCTAATAGAGGCTGGTTCACTAACTTTCAAGAAGAAGAATATGAAGTTGTCCACACAGCATATAACTCTTCTCTTACCGCATATGGCATTGGTTCAATTCAATTAAGGAACCATAATGGATTGATTAGAACATTGAAAGATATTCATTATGTATCGAATTTAAAGAAAAATCTAATTTCTGTAGGAACTCTAGATTCAGAAGGGTTTAACATTACAACAAAAAGTAGAGTAATAAAGATATGTTCTTATGTAATGGTAGTAGTGAAGGGTATTCGAAAGAATAATAACATCTACCACTATCAAGGTAGTACAGCTATTGGGATACCAGCAGTGACATCCAATGATGAGAAGGAGGCAGAAGCAACGTATCACTCATATGCTTGGCACATGTCGGAGGAAAATCCTTGAAAGCTCTATCAAGTC
The DNA here is from genome assembly GCA_037074495.1 of Acacia confusa. Classification (NCBI taxonomy): domain Eukaryota; kingdom Viridiplantae; phylum Streptophyta; class Magnoliopsida; order Fabales; family Fabaceae; genus Acacia; species Acacia confusa. Next base: position 34,060,929 of record CM073502.1, on the reverse strand, counting down.
AACGATTGTTAAAAGAATTAAAGTATTGCAGCTTGGAATTCTATGAGCATTATGTAAAGGGAAAACAAACAAGAGTTAAGTTTGGTACAACTATTCATAATACGAAAGGTATTTTATATTTTGTTCACTTTGATGTTTGAAGTCCTTCCAAAACACCTTCATTGGGAAGAAAACATTATTTTCTAACCTTTGTTGACTATTTCTCCCAAAGAGTTTGGGTATATACAATGAAGACAAAAGATTAAGTGTTGATAATTTTTCTCAAATGAAAGGCAATGATAGAAACACAAACAAGTAGGAGGATCAAATGTCTTCATATTGATAATAGAGGAGAATACAAGAATGATCCTTTTCGAAAGATTTGTGAGGATGATGGCATTGTCAAACACTTCATCGTTAGAAATACACCATAATAGAATGGAGTGGCATAACGCATGAACCGGACTATGATGAAGAAGGTTTAGTGTATTTTGTCTAATGGCTTGGGCAAAGAATTTTGGGCTGAGGCAACAACATATACATGTCACCTCATTAATCGTCTACCATCTCCTGTTATTGGTGTTAAGACACCGTTGGAACAATAGTATGAAAAGCCTGCTATAAATTATGATTCTTTGTATAGGTGTGGCTCAACTACATACTATCATGTGAAAGAGTCAAAATTGGATCTGAGAGAAAAGAAAGCTATTTTTTCGGGATCACTTCTAAAGTCAAAGGATATTGTTTATGGTTTCAAGAGAAAGAAAATATATTCAGTAGGATGTTACTTTTTATGAATATTCTATTGTGAAAAAGGTAGCATTTGAAGATACTAAACAAACTAATGGTGCTTCACAGTAGATAGAGTTTGAAGGAAAGTTGATTTTCCCAATACAGGGAACAAATAAGGAAACAAAAGAAGACTTTCCTGCAGAAGAAGAAGAGCCAGTTGAGAGGGAGGTTTCAACTCATGAACCTCAACAACAACATGAATGAATAGCAACCACTAAGCCAAAATAAACAATAAGAAAGCCTACTCGCTTCATAGATATGGTGGCCTATGCAACCTCAATTGCAACTGATAATATTTCTTCAACTTATAAATAGTTTGTCTAGAGGTCAGGAAAGAATAAGTGGCAGAATGACATGAATGAAGAAATTCAGTCCCTTCATTAGAATGGTACATGGAAAATGGCCAAACTCTCAAAGGGTAAGAGAGCAATTGATTGCAATTACGTGTAAGCGAAGAAAGAAGAATTTTCTAACCAATGTGATGTGCGCTACAAAGCAAAATTGGTAGCTAAAGGTTATGCTTAAGGAGGGAATTGATTTTCTCCAGTTGTGAAACATTCTTCCATTAGAACTTTGTTGGCCCTGGTAGTTATTCATTCAAGTAGGGAATCAAAGTCGGCTTTGGCAGAAAAGGAATCTCTATCTTGGGACTTGCCAAAATGAACTGCCTTAGGAATAGAAGTGATGCAAGATGGGAAATAGAAAATCAGTCTAAAGTAATCAGTATAAGGCTGGTCCCATTTAGTTTTTTCTGAGCATGGTGTAAGGACCCTTTCTTGTTGGAGGTACCTTTTATTTCAGCCAGTTTCAGTGCAATTATAGTATTTTACTTGTGAACTATGTAGAATTAAATTAGATTTTGGTATTCTTTTTATTGTTGTCTTATTAATTATTATTAATTTTTATTTATTGTTGTCTTATTAATTAATTATTAATTGTTATTATATATAGTAGTTAGGGGTGAGCAACGGGCGGGCGGGGCTGCCCCGTGGGGTAACCCGTAGCCCGCCTGTTTATATTCCACGGGTACGGGGAACCCCGTACCCATGGATGAACCTGTATAACCCGTATAAAAACGGGACGGGTTAAACGAGCACGGTCTTCACGGGTATAGGGAACCTGTTTAAGCAATTTTTTTTCACATGATCAAACTGAAATAAAAAGGAAAGAAAACTCAAACAGGGTTCATAAACGCAGTGTGAAATAGGAAGCAAACCAGAGACGCTGTGCTCATTTCAGGAAGCAAGCCATGTAACATTAATTCTTACTAATACAAACCACAGTTCAGATTCAACATTTGGCGTTGAAATCTCTAGATTTATTGATACAAAAACCTACTGAGTACTAAGCTAAGGTTGAGAGTGAGACTGTGAGAGGCAGAGGTTGTGGCGAGCGCAAGAGGACGAGAGAGAGGGTTGAGGGCATGCATTCTTCAGAAATAGCATCTTGTCCAAGAAAAAATCCCCAGAAAAATCAACAAAAAAAGAAAAGAAAGATTCTCATTACAGATGAGCAGCTCAAAAAGAAAAGAAAGATTCATCATGAGCTATATAAAGCGTCAAAGGGGCACTACCTTGGGGTGAATTAAGAAAGGGAGAGTGATTGCAAAGAGAGAAAGAGAAGCAGATTGAAGGATATTAGAGTTTCGGTCAAGGAGCTTTAATGGGTTGGGAAAATCAAAATCTTGTTGTGGTGAGGTAATGAATTTGGCAGAGATTGAGTATTTTTTAAGCTTTGGGATGGAAAATCGAAGTGGATTTTTGGGTACAAGTGGGAGTTTGGGGAGATTGAGTGTGGCAGCCATACTCTCCTGGGAAGATTAGGACAAAAAAGCAGAGCGAGGTGAAGAAGAAAGGAAGAGAACGAAAGGCGATAGAGAGGAAGAGATACGAGGAGATTGGGATTTTGTGGTGACCAATGGCAGCAGCTGAGGGCCTGAAGGGAAAATTCAAAAGGGAAAAAAAACCATATATAAACGGGTACGGGTGGGCACGGGTGCCCCGTGCCTCAACCCGTGACCCGCCCATATAACTTAAACGGGTACAGGGCAGCCCGTTACCCGCAACGGGCCCAATCAGAGCAAGTTTACATTGGGGCAAATTTGACGGGCCGCGGGCGGTTGGGCAGGGTAGCGGGTCACTTGCTCTCCCCTAATAGTAGTTATGATTTCTTATATTATTAAATTACATATAGAAACTTTATTTTGTAATATTTGAATTCTTAGTATAATCAGTTATCCTCTCTATATCCCGCAACACAGATTTGCTCTCTTACTTGAAACATGGGTTCCTTTGATCAGTGACACGTCAATCATAGACCAACCAACGGCTCCGATGCAGTGTCAATATCTAAGCCCAAAAAAGAGAACTTCGAGAGAAAAAAATCTTTATTATGAAATCTGAATAATTGAGTTAATACAAACTATGGGACTGGGCCTCTTATTTATACAAGATAGAGCCCGAAATATTGAGATGGATAGACCCATCAAACTTTCCTAATTCTCTGTCTAATTACAACTTACCCCATAAGAAATGCGAGACAATTACATAAATACCCTTAATAATTATACAAAAGCTGTTCCTTAGTATCAATTTATTTCCAACACTTGACCAAAGGCGGCAAATGAAATATTTACTCAGTCAATTGATTATGTACATTATTTCACTGGGACATACTTTTTTTTTTGTTTGGGAGGGGGGTTGTGAATGGGTTCACAACTGAGAAGCGAGCTTCTGGTCGAAAAAAAAAAGAGAGGTGGGCCCATGCTTCATGGACATGGCTATTACGGACCTAAGAAAACTGGGCTAGAAAGGTAGGCCTGGTCTGGCCTATATTATGTCCCCCCAATTTAATTAATCACCTTAATTTCTTGATAATATTTTTCGCTTTGTTAACTTAAACTATATTGTTGTATCAAATATTCATATTCATTACTTAATGAATATTTCTCTATTAATGGCTTTTATTGATTTTTTAGTATGCTTATGTAAATATGTTAATTACATAATAACTAGGTTTTCAAATAAATATCATATGAAGTTAGTTCATTCCAAATTTATTTTTAGGGTGAAAAATCAAGAGATGGTATGAAAGTTGTCTTCACCAAGCATGAGAAAAAATTAGATGTATATCTATATTTCAAGAGGTAATAAAAAATTAAGATCCAAGAACAACAAGAACATGATAACATATTATCCTGTGCGATTAAATCTAGACCGGATTGGCCGGTTCAGCTGGAAAACAAGCAAACCGGTTCAGGTATTAACCAAGTTAATTGTTTTAAAAAAGCAATCAATTTTTATTTTATTTTATTTTTATAATTTCATATTAATAACCCTGAAATCTTTATTTTTTTAATGATTTGGCTCTAAGTTAGCTGACCCACCAACTCTTAACCCACGGCCCTAATCGGTCTAGTAATCAGTCCAATTTTAATAACATTGATATTATCTCGGCTACCAAATGTGAGAGTGGAATAACCGTATCAAGTAAAAAACATAATGTTATAATTAAATGACTTTCAAAATCCAAATGTTAGTTCAAATAAAATCAACTTAGATGGAGATTCTCTAAGTTAGTCTTAGCAATTTCCATTGTCATTTCTATAAATTTGAAAATAAGAATAAACAATTGTCCACAAATCTGATTTGCGAGAAAGTATGCCTATAAAGGGGGAAAATTTTGTTAGCGATGAATAATACTTGCCAATGTATATACGAAGGTTCGAATATGAGATTACACGACAACTAATAGATCATAATACTAAGTGATTCTATTGTTAATATTCTTATAAATATATTTCACACAATAAAAACATGAGAGCAATGCAAATCCAACTATGTATTATATACCAAACCTTAATTAAGCATTAATGTATCAAATAAGATGAATGTTAGCGGAAAAAAATTGGATGAATGAAACTGCAACTTATTTTGTCTTTTCATCCATTTCAAAAAAAAAAAAAAAAAAGATCTCCCAGATAGGATAAGCAAAAGGGCTATTACTACCTTCGGTCTTAATTATAGGATAAATTTGACTTTTTTTTTGAGGAATTAAGGAAGCAAATAAGTTACTTAATCATTTCATATGTTATATATTTTTATATTATATATTAGTTTATTAGTCAAACTAATTAGTTTAAAGAAAAAAATAAAAATAAAAATACTCTAAAGTAATTTAATTAGCTTCCTTAATTTCTCTAAAAAAGTTAATTATGTCGTATAATTAGGACCGGAGGGAATATTTTATTTATTGAATGATGTTGGGATCAATGATAATCTCTAAACGGAGATAATTTGCGGGGTGCTTAAGAACCTAATAATTGTTATAAAACTGATAAGAATAAGAGAAGAGATTATAGAGAGAGAAATTCTCATTTCAACTGTATCTTGAATAGTTACAGAAGACCTCTATTTATAGAAGAAAAATAGGACCTTAGTGTAATTTCCACCTCTGGGTCATTTGGTGTAGTTTTTCCCAAAACACAAAACTATTCATTCACATATTTGCATTCCCGTGAATGTTATAATTGGCTGCGGGTCCCACCAAATAGTAAATTACTATACGTGGTACTATGCATAGTACTATGCGTGGGTCCCATGTCATATTGTAATATTTGGAGACCGGGAGTCAATGGACATCCACATAATAAGTATATTCATAACACTCCCCCTTGGATATCCATTTATGAATGTGCCTCGTTAAAAACTTTAACTAAGAAAAACCCAGTGGGATAAAAACCTAGCCAAAGAAAAGAGTACACCATCCATTGATACACTATTAAGTGTTGCCTCATTAAAAACCTTTCTAGGAAAACTCAATGGGACAAAACCTAGATAAGGGAAAAAGAGTGCAGCGTGTATCGTCTCCCCCTCTTGATTACATCATTTTTGCTCCCCCTGATGATTACATAATTTTTAATGTCTTCTGAGCATAACTCTCTTTCTGTCATCAAGTATTCTGTTGTTCACTTTTAGAACAATTATAGAAACGCCCAATTTGATAAATCATTGAATACCTGCAAAATCTAACTCTTTTAAGTAAAATTACAATAATCATTTCATAAATATACATGTGCATATAAAATTTTAATAAATGTTCATGAAAATGCACACTCTAATTGCTTCTGGCAATATATGAACTTATCATTATTCTCGAAAATTTGATGCTTCTAGCATCTTGAGTCTTTCAAAGACTTATGCTTCTAGCATATTTAGTCCTTCAGAGACTTATGCTTCTGGCATATTTAGTTATTCAGGAACATATGTTTCTGGCGCCTTACGTCCTTCAAGGACATGTGCTTCTGGCACACACTAATATATTGTGGCTCATGATCCTCATTATCATTTATTACAACATATGCTGTCATTTAAACATAAATATCATCAACGTCGATATCATTTTCGGTCCCATCGGATTTCATTTATTGAGATCTCTTTATATTCACATATATTAGGTTCCTGGGTCTCTTATAGGACCATAATATTCAATTCTAGAAATAACATCTCTTCTGGAGATAACATCTCTTCTGGAGATAGCTCTTCTGGAGCTTTTCTTAATTATCATCGACTTGATCATCTATATTCTTATAGCTCCTTTTCTCATTCAAGGATTTTTATCTTTAAAACCGATGGACCTGTAACGCTTCAGGCGTGCTTTATAACAATTTATATAGGAGCATTTGCAGTTAGGACATGTGACTTTGTCCCTTTCTTAAGGTCAGTAAATGCTTCTGGCATTCGATTAACTAAACTCTGCAACTGAATTATCATTTTGAACTCTTAGTGCATATTTCTTTGTACGAGGATCAATATGAGTCAATAATAATTCATTCCACTTTATCTATTTTACCCAATCTGCTTATTTTTCTCCCCCTAATCAAATCATGCAGTATATATCCATCTGTGTGCATTATAAATAATCATTGCACATTCAAAACTTTTAAGATGAAATTTATCTGGCTCCTGACCAAAAGCCAATTTTACAGGGAGAATTTTGTTGGCTTATATAATTACTGCAAATATATATATAAACAATGTTCTCATAATCATTGATCTACTCATATATGATTTCTGGATCATTCAATCTGGAAAATTGCGTGCATAATATATTGCAAATTTCTAGTTGTAAACATCACTGCAAACTTTGCAGACTTATAATCTCACATCTAATCTTTCAATTTGATATATTTCCAGTGATCCATTTCCAATAATTATTTCTATTTGAGAACAAGCAGCACATAATATATGACTCGGATGATCAAACAAGTCATGCCAACTTTCCATATGATTTATCATCCATATGATTTATCATCAAATCTAATATTCATTTTGAGGGAATCAACACAGAAACATTCACAAAGAATTATCACATAAATATTCACACTTGATATATATCATTCTCCCCCTCAAGTGTGAGACCTTAAAAATTAATTCATGGAATTTCCATACAATATTCCATAATAATAGCATATATGATATCTATTTCATTAAAATTCCACAGATTTCTTAATGCATTATCAATGCATAATTTTGTTATTTCTGGTAACAAAATTTTCATTTTCCAGAATCGACAAACAAATATATATTAAATACAAAATCATCAAATGGATCACTACAGATTCACAAGTGCAATACTGTGTAATCATAGATGCATCACTGTGGAATCACAGGTGCAACAACTCGAATTGTTGTATGCATTTAAAGTCAAAAAGGTTCTAAGCTCGTGCTTTATAGGGAGCTGATTTGTAGAGATTTAACAGGACTGTGCAAATCTGCAGAGATTCAATAGGATTTAATTCGGCTATAAATAGAAGAAGGCAAACGAACATGCCTCATAAACACACAAGCATTTGATAATATCAATTACCAGATACTCACATATTTCTCTAAATTCTATTGCCATGGCAGGACCTAACAATTTTATCCCAGTTTATGATACATCTGAAACAGCATTACTTGATGCTTTGTTGTATGATGATCAGCCCAACTTGTCATTTACTTCTTTGTTATCTCATAATCCTTTTGAGATGTTTATTCCTCTTTCTACTATTCTTCTTTCTGCTTCAAATGTACCTACTTCTCCCCCAAGAACAAGTGTTCTTCCTCAATCTACAAGGATTAAAGGTACAACTAAAGCAGGTTCATCAAGAAGGCCTGTTAAAAAGTGTAGAACTATAGTCAAACTAATGGAGTATACCAGTCAAGTTCAACCAATAGTCACAACAATCAATGAGCCAGCACTCACAAGCCAGCAAACAACCACCAGCCAACCATCAACAACCAGCCAGCCAGCAACAATCATCCAGCCAACAACTATAAGCCAATTAGCAACTACTAGCTTATTGGAATGTAGTTGCTGTCATGTTTTACGGGAAATTATACATACCAACGGACTTCAATTTCATAAACTTGAAGTTCACGGAAGGAAGATAAGTATGATTTCCCATGCTGTTTTATTTGAAAATGTACAGAATAAATCTTACATTATTGACAGGCTTCCAATGTTTGATTTTAGTAATAAAAATTTTGGAGAAATCAAACTTTTTCTGACACAGTATTGTATAGATTTACAAGCATCAAGATATAATTTGATGCGTAATCTTGTATTGGACTATCATAAGGTCCTTTGTGTTGGTTCGTAATGGGCTAAAAACCCAAATGAACTATCGCGGAGTTCATTTCAAACCAACATTGAAAATTCATTAGATAAAGGAAAACAGTCCGCGGTTAATATTCCATATGATATATCATCCCTTAATTAGGGTGAATTATATAGATTAACAATGGAGCAACGAGAAAAAAATAAAGAAAACAACGCACCATGATTTAAGTGATTATTTTCACTTAACCCTAGATGATGCGAGTAAACAATTAAATATGTTTACTTATACCATACAAAATATCTATAAAAAAGGAGGGTTAACTGAGTGGCCACACAAAAAGCTTAAGAAACTTATGATGCAAATCTCGATATTATGAAGAGCTTTACCTTATCTGAATCCCATCTCAAGAGAAGCAAAAGAAGAAGACATTAAATATCTTCAAAATGAGATGATTAAGGTTTGTAATGGAGTTGAGTCACTCGCTATTAAACTTTGTTGAAATAATATTGCTTTTTGTTTAATCATTTTGTTTATGAATATTCTTCTCTTATATTCACAACAATTATTATAATCATAGAAAATACAAAACAACCATAATAATATATTTGCTTCATTCACTTCGGGGAATGAAGTTGGATAAAATTCATGATCCATAACTCACTGATCTATTTGATCATGACAATTAATCCATAATATTTATTGACTTTATCACAATTTTCCTACTGCAAGAGCAAATTGGATATATTTATTTACAATCAACCATGATCATACAATCCCTTGTCTCATAATTTAAGGGAGTATTAGATGCCAAATATACAATTTTGAGGCCTTTATACAATTGATGGCATACAAAATTTGTGGATCAAGCCTTATATTATAACTTGTCTCTCGGCTTCAGGCCAACTTATTTCATTAGCTTCAGGCTAATTAATCACTTGACTTCTAACCAATTTATGCCTCCTCATGGTCTCAGGCCAATTTATGCATCATATCTCCGTGGCCTTTTAACAATTTATCATCAGGATAAATATAAGCATAAATAAATAAAATAAATAGTTGGAACCCACTAATAGTGTGGTTGCCATAAATAATAAAAGGGAGGGGGATATAAAACAGTAAATAAATTATAAATAAATGGAGTCCACTATACTAGTGTTACCACCATGAAAAATAAAGTAGTAAATAATAAAATAAATGGTGCCCACTATACTAGTGTTGTTACCATGAAAGATAAATAAAGCAGTAAAGAATTAAAATAAAATAAATGAGGCCCACAAAGTGTCACCATCATGAAAGATAAATAAACGTTAAATAAAATAAATAAATAGAGCCCACTAATAGATATTTGTGTGCCGCCATGAAAGAAAAATAAATGTAAAATAAAACAAATAACTGGAGCCCACTAATATTAGTGTTGTCACCATAAAAGATAAATAAATGCATAAATAAATGGAGCCCACTAATATTAGTGTCGCTTCCATGAAAAATAAATAAAGCAGTAAATAAAGAATTAGAATTAAATTACAAATGGAACTTAATGTCGCCACCATGAAATAAATGAATAGGGAGTGAGAAGAATATATAAACATAAATAAATTATTATAAATAGTAAAATGTAAATTTACCGTGAATAGTAAAAATTACTATTCACTGTAAATAGTGAATAAAATAAAATTATTTAAAGATTAAATCTAGACTTCCATATAGGAGTCAAAATGAATAAAAATGTAAAATTACTGAAAAATGTAAAATTAACATGAATAGTAAAATTTACTATTTACTGTGAATAGTAAATAGTAAATAATCTCAAATGTTAACCATGGAACCCGATGTTCAAAATAATCGGTAAAAGTAGAACTTTAATTCTATATAATGGTTAAGATTATCCCAGATAGATAAAATAAACATATAGTAAAGAAGATGGTGATAAAATCTTACCTTGGTAGAGGCTTCGTGCTGATAACGTGTTATAAAACTGATAAGGATAAGAGAAGAGATTATAGAGAGAGAAAGTAGAGAGAGAAATTCTCATTTCAACTATATCTTGAATAGTTACAGAAGACCTCTATTTATAGAAGAAAAATGGGACTTTAGTGTAATTTTCACCTCTGGGTCATTTGCTGTAGTTTTTCCCAAAATACAAAACTATTCATGAATTTGCATTTCCGTGAATGTTATAATTGGCTGCGGGTCCCACCAAATAGTAAATCACTATGCGTGATACTATGCGTGGGTCCCATGTCATCTTGTAATATTTGGAGACTGGGAGTCAATGGACATCTATATAATAAGTATATTCATAACAAGAATAAAAGTATTTTTATTTATTGTACCAATATTTGGACACCGCTGGGTTGCAAATTTATGACGTCACACATATTTCTCAGGTTAATCGACGCTTTTCCGTCGTTGACCAAAAGATCCACGTGAAGAGATAACAACATTAAATAACTGCCAATCCATATCTCGCCGATGACCTAATCCAGTGATCCCTAACTAGCTTCGTCGCTTGCTCTCTCAGATCCACTGCATAGATTCCTACGTCGATTTAAGTCTGCTTCGTTTCACGATTCTCCAGATTTCTGACTTGGGTAAGATTAGCTCCTTGCACAATATCTCAAATTGCCGAAATAGCCGTTTTCTAAATTCAATTTTGACTATCTCCATTTTATTTTTTTGGTTGAGTTTAAATCATGAAAAGGGCATTCCTCCATTTTAAGTACAGTTTTGATCGTTCCCCTAATCAATAGTTCGGCTTTATGCCTGTTTCGGGGGTTTGATAGGTTAGAGTGTTATGGAGTTCTATTAGATTAAACTATTATCTTTGAATGTTTTAACACATAAATGTAGTTTGTGTCAAATAATTGGCCAGGCCGGATGGAAATTGGGTGGGGCAGGATGCAGTGTAATTTGTATGAAATCTCTATTATGGCTGTTGGATGCCGCCATTAAGCTTAGTCCAATTCTTCTTCTGATACTGAAATGAACTTTGAAAATGGTTTTTCTTTTATGTCACTTTTGAATGGGGCAGTGAAATAGACGTTTATAACCACAGTATTGTTTTTTCTGGCAAAAACTGCGAGGAGGTAGAAGAAAGCCGCAACTTCTTTTCCCTTACGCCCGGAGTTCCTCCTATTAAAGCCACAATTTTACTAGCATTTGTTAATTTAGGGAACAAGTTTTTGAAATTTTAAATTTTAATGACATATCTGGGCTGACCCTTCCCGTGCTGTTGGGGTTTAGGCTGTGTCAGCCTCCCTTGTAATCCAAAACATAGGGTGATTCTGCATTTTCTGGCGCCTAACATCATGTTAGCTACTTCTAACTTGATTAGCCCTTTTCTCAGCCTGATCATGCCCCTTAGTCACGATGACCAATAAACATGCTATATTGTATATCATATTTTCTTTCTTCCATCTAATTGATAGCTACAATCTAACCTTTGGTATAGTATGTAAGGTTTTGAGCACAGTTCTATGGAGGAACATAATGTGAAACGATAACAACTATTTGATTTTAGTTATCCTAGATTCTGTCAATGCTGATGATGTTTGTATTTGCAGATTTAGTCAAAAAAATGCTGTAGAGATACCTTATCTTCAGATCAAGTCTGCATAAGTCCCTGTTAATACATTTCCGTTCAAATGGATTCAGAGCCAGCCGATGCATCTAAGTTGCCTCCCACTAAAGATCCATCTACTTCACCTTCTGTTAAAGATCACGAAGGACAAACTTCTCCCCATGTGCTCTCTGGGCAAGAAAATTCTTCTCATGTGACATCACCTACGCAATCTTCCACTGGCATTTCATCATGGGCTAGAAATTTGAAAATTTCCCAGCCATTTTCTGGCGCTCATGATGATTCAGCAAGTGAAAATTCTGGGAAATCTACTTTTGCACGCTTCACTAATAATTTAGCAATGCGGTTGTCTCCAAAACCACCTTCGCCAGGTGACAGCTCCAATGAAGCCGCTGCTCAGTCTAATTTGATTGAAAGTTTCACAAAGGGTCTAGTTGACTCTTCTAGAAATGCTGTGAAAGCTGTGCAGGTCAAGGCTCGACATGTTGTGTCTCAGAATAAACGTCGATACCAGGTGATGTTCATGAGTGTTCTAATTTACCTTCTGATTATTCCAGCACGGGTTCCTAAATCATAAACACATACCCATTCTAAACATTTTCTGGCCTAGTGGAGTGACTCTTAATTCCTACTTTCCCGTCTGCCTTCCTTCCTTTAACAAGGGGCATTGGGCTTATCTATTGACCCTATTTATAAATCCCTGTCTTGTCATGATAAATATTATTTATGCAGAAGAGGAATTTGATTAGACATTATTTTAAGATCTTTGATTCTCCATCATTTGATTTGTACAACTATGAAGGTTGCAGATTGTTGCCTGCTCTTTGTTTGAATATGCCTTTAATTTAGTATTTGGCATGAAATCCTGTTTACTTCAATGATCAATATTTTTTTAAAATATTTATAATATAATCATTCCCGTGCACATGTTATGTATTGTTCTCTTTTTTATCTTGAGGAAGAAGGCTTCTAAATTACAATCTGCAATTGTCCTCATCGTATGCTTCTTCCAGGAGGGAGGATTTGATCTGGATATGACATATATCACGGAAAACATTATAGCTATGGGATTTCCTGCTGGTGACATGAGCTCTGGGTTCTTTGGTTATGTAGAAGTGAGCTGTCTTATCTTACCTTCAGCTTGTTTTGTCTTTACTTTTCATTTAAAATATCGTTTTTCATGTTACTTAGGCATGTACTGCAGGGGCTTTACAGAAATCATATGGAAGAAGTGATTAAGTTCTTTGAAACCCATCATAAGGTGCTAATTCATACTCTTTACACATTTAGTTTTGTTGCAATTCTAATTGATAATATGTCATCAAACCATCTTCTTACTTTATGATCATCTTTGTTTTTCTATTACAAGTCTTCCCTTAGTTGTAGCCTGTGAACCGCATGATTCTCATGTTATCTTGCAACCTTTCTTACATATTATTCTACTTGCAAGTTAATACTGTATCAGAGCCATCTTTCTCAAATTGATTTCTTCTGTTACACATATTTTTCTTTATGCCTTAATTCGTTCGCGTCTGATATGTCTTTTCAGGGTAAATACAAAGTATACAATCTTTGTTCTGAGCGGCTGTATGATGCATCCTTATTTGAGGGGAAGGTGTGTTTCGAAATTGATTATTTCATGTACATTACATAAGCTTGAGCCTGACAATGAATGCTTGTTCTCCTAAAGAATTTCTATCTTAATTTAGGTTGAGGCGAGCAAATGAATTTTGTCTATATTTTCCTAATTGTTCTCCTGAATTTTATCAACCTTCATCGTTCTATCTATTATCCAATTAAGTCATTCCATAAATTTGCACTTTTATTGATCATGCCAGACTATTTGTGTTATATCTCTGTTTAACTATTCAATATTTGGTTGTTAAGTGATATTTACATTTCAATCTCAATTTATTCTACAACTGACGTATGAGATATCAAATTCTTTCTTTAGGTGGCAAGTTTCCCATTTGATGATCATAATTGCCCACCAATGCAACTGATTATATCATTTTGTCTAAGTGCTTACTCATGGTTGAAGCAAGACATTGAGAATGTTGTGGTTGTCCACTGTAAGGCTGGAATGGCGAGGACGGGCTTGATGATTTCAAGTCTTCTATTATTCTTGAAGGTGATATTTTCTAAGTTGTTTCCTGAAAATAAAATGGATGATTAAAATTTTCTTTATTTGTTTTGATATGTTACTCAATTTATTTAGAGTTGGTGACTTAAATGTGCTGCAGTTCTTCCCAACTGCTGAGGAATCCATTGATTATTACAACCAGAAAAGGTGTTTTGATGGAAAAGGACTTGTTCTGCCAAGTCAGATTGTGAGTTCTTCAAACATTGGAGATTCTGAACTTGTTAACCAAACACCCCCCACCCCCAACAAAACCCGCAATAGTTTTACAAGTCTTTTCCTGTGCTCATGTGCTTTTTTTCTTCTTTAGAGATATGTCAAATATTTTGAACGTGTCTTGACTTACTTCAATGGTGAAAATCCTCCTGCCCGCAGGTATATTGTAGATGTGAATATGATTTTCACTGTAACTTCCACGTGCTGACATTTTATTTTGAGCAGGTGCATGCTCAGGGGATTCCGACTTCACAGGTGCCCTTATTGGATCAGGCCTTCTATAACTGTCTCAGATCATAGTGGTGTGTTTTGATTTTCTTTCAATTTTCTTGGTCTGCTGGTTTTCTAAATTTGCTCGACTATAATGTTAGTATGTATTGTTTATTTTACTGTTTATTTTACTTTTATTGCATTGCACGATTGGGTGATAGAACTCTGCTCTGGTTTTCTAATATTAACGTTGTTTATGACTTGGTGTATCACGACATTATTAATTTGTAGTTCTATTGTTTTATGGCCTGTTTAAAATAGGGTTAAGCTTTATGACCCACATTTACACATTTATTTTGAAGGCTTGGATTTGTTAGGTTGTTATGCAATTCTTGCAAATCCACCTTTTAACTACACAGTTCCATGTCTTCTAAGATAAATCTGAGTGGTAGAAAAGTTTAAAGAACTACAGGATCTTTAGCACCTTTGTGAAATACCTCTGAACTGGTCACCTACCCATTAAAGAACAAAAGAGAAAAGAAAAATATATTGGTTGCAGTACGCTTTTTTTAAATCCTGTCAATTTGTGTTTGTTCTTACCCTTTTCTAACATGCAGGTGTCTTGTTCTCAACTAAAAAGCATCCAAGAACCAAGGATCTTAATGTGCGTTTGTTTAATTTGGTGTCAACATATTGAATATTGATATTAAGTTGTCTTGTTAAATTTCTCTTCTCTATGGCATTAATTCCTAACAAAACATTATCTACTTGCCACTTCAGCCAGAGGATTTTTGGTTCAGTGCACCAAAGAAAGGAGTGATGGTCTTTGCATTGCCTGGGGATCCTGGTCTTACAGAGGTGGCTGGGGATTTCAAAATTCATTTTCATGATCGGCAAGGAGATTTTTACTGGTATTTGATTTATTTTCAGCATAAGTGGTTAATCACTCCTATTGACCACGCTGTATTAAACTGAAATTTCATGATGCTTTCTCTTGTAGTTGGTTGAACACAACCATGACTGAAAACAGGAAAATATTGAACACCAGTGATCTTGATGGTTTTGACAAGGTAAGGATTTATGGCTTTTCTACAGCAAGAGCATGACAGCAACACTTCCTTGCATTTCTGTTCAGGGACGGAACTTGAAAAAAAAAATTGGGGGAGCCAAATAGTGGCGAGGGATGTGGGGGTTCGGGGGTAGCGCCCCCAAATTTTTTTTAAAGGAAAGTTTTAAATGTTTTAAAGAACAAAAGAAAATAATATCAAATGTATAAGAAAAGAAAAAAAATATTTAGATTTATAATAAAAATATTTTAACAATTCTGATGTATAAGATAACATACATGTCTCTAGTATGAATGTCATATCAATTACAAAATGAGAAAATATCATGAAATTCCCGAAAATTGCTTATTATGTAATATATCAAATATCAAGGGAGAGTGGGAGAAAAATAGGCGTGTTCCAGGCAAAGACGGTGGAGGGATTAGTGATGATTCATCATACGTGGAAGGAATTGAAAAATAGCGTGTTTTCCCAGTAAAGACGGTGGAGTTAAAAATGATTCATTGTATGTATCCAAAAGAGAGAATGATTTATTGCTAATCTTCCAGGAAACATGCTGCATACGCTTAAAGTGAGCAGGAGGGAATGAAAAGAAAGAGGAAAAAATGTTAAAAATAAAAAATAGGGGGTCAAAAATGAATTTTATATTATATTAATTTTTTTATGAAAAAAATCTGAATAATTTTTTTTTCTTTTTTGGATTTTTTTTGGGGGGGCCATGGCCCTCCCTTGTACTTATAAAGATCCGTCCTTGTTTCTGTTGATTTTAATTTATCCACTTTTAAATCAAGTTTTGCTAATATTAATAGTAAAAGTGGTCTAGCTTCTGTTTAGCAGAACGTCCCTTCAATTCCTTTGTAGTTACATCTATGTTCAGCTCAACATTTCTTATCGGCTTTTGGCAGAGAAAATTACCTTCACCTGGATTCCTGGTTGAGGTTGTGCTTGCGGATTATGATGGCAATGTCACGACATCCAAACCTGAAACTGTTCCCAATACAAGAGATGAGAGATCAAGTAGTGTTCCGGCCCCAGTCGATGCGAGCACCACAGCCCCAAAAGCTGAAAAAGAGTCGGAGAATCGAAACAAAGAGGATGATGTGTTTTCAGATGGTGAGTTAGAGGATTCTACTTCAAGAAGCAGGCAGGCAAAAGCAGCTTCTGAAGCAGTTACTAATCCTAATTCTACCACTGGATCAGAGTCTAAAACTCCAAGTGAGATGAAAAGCTTAACGCATGCCACTGAACAAATTTCTTTAGGACCCACGAGCGCAACTCCAGTTCCTGGTGGTAGTAAGCCAAAGGGTGAAGACGCAAAAACAGTGTCGAGTCTGGAAGCTCCGACCTCAGAAAGTGAATTTAAGGCAATGGCTGCAGATGCTTCTGTATTTACGTTTGGGGATGAAGACGACTATGAAAGTGAGTGAAGTACAGTGTTAGTGCCCCGATACAATTCATCCAATCCAATATTTGTAAATAATATTGCGTGATGCATTGTGATTAAATTATGTTCATTTCGTTTAATTATTATGTTCAACCTTGTAATGTTCAATGTGGCTACAATTCCCTGGCTTGATACGCAGACATTGTAATACGATTTCCTTGAAATGCATGGGAACAAGTTAATAGCTTCACTGCTTTCTCCACGCGTAGTGCGTACCTTTCTCTAAAAGATTTCTTGAAAGTATAATTCGGTTTCAAAACGTGACATATATATTTATTGGTAGATTTCATGGAAGCATCCATTGACCCAGTCAATGGAATATGCTCTGGAGGAACAATTAATCTCTATGGGCCCTACCTCAACTTCTCGTATGGGAAATGTAGCCCCCTCATTCTTAATGATTTCATTCTGCAGCGTGTGGAATTGTTGGTTGACACTTAAAAGAACAGAAACGACTTATCGGAAGACTATGGAATACTCAACATGCAATAAAATCATGACTTGGAAATATTTCATTTTAATTTACTTCTTCATCATCCCCGTGCTCAATGGATGATAAAAAAAATTGTGAATACGTCTGCCTTTTCGAGATCGGATCAGTTCAAAGTTGACGGTGTTAAAATATATAACTGGAGACAAAATCAAATTGATTTTATAAACAACAAAGAAATGGATCACTTCAATTCAACCCCGAGTAATCTTTTTGGGTTGCCAAATTTTTGAAGGGTGTGTTTGAGTTAGGTATATTCACATGACTTGAGAGAAAATTTCTCTCACATGCTTATTTCATATACTGTAAATCATATTAAGAAAACGGTTTCTACTGTGAAACCACAACCAAGTTACTAGTTCTAATTCAACTTTCTCAGTTCTCGCGTGCTTTATCTTAAAGTTTGGAAATTGATTTGTTATGAAGTGGTTTCATCCATAGTCACGAAGAATGGTCCAGAAAAGCAGAAGAATCATTGCATTTCGGTGATTGATTCAGAATAATACAGGTAATTAATCTCCTTGTGTGTTTTTACCTATATAATATATATATGAATCGCCTATGCACTTTGCTGAACCATCACTACTCTATATCGTAAAGCGAGGTTAGTTCAGAGTTCAAACACTTCAAATCCCTTCTCTCAATCAAATAAAAGCTTGTTTGTTCGTTCAAGTCGATATCTGGGATCCATGGTCAAACTCTTGAGGTCAAAGTTATCATTTCAGATTCTGTAGCTTCATTCTTCACTCATGAGTTTCTAGGTACATAATACCCTTTTGGCTCACAATAAGATTTGATTTGAATGTAGTATATTTTCAGGATTCAATTGCAAAAGGAGATTATGATGACTCTGCCAGGCATCTTCAAATGAAAACTGGCCGGTAAACACCAAACCAAAATGGAGCATGTCTCTGAGTTGTTGGTTTTTCATTTTTTGCTTTGACTTAAGACTTACATTTAAGCTGTTCTGTCATATTAGTAATTAATGTTCCTTTCTATCACCCCATAAAACTGAATGTTAAAATTATAAGGCCTATGTCTTGTATCAGATCATTGGAAGGGCTTCTTAAATACGAACTGCTAGTCCTTCAAGTGATCTGGTTTTTCAGAAGCCATACTGAGTATTGAAGTTGCAAGACTTTGATTAAACCATTTAAGGCAGATATTACCAAGTTTTTATTTGCGTGGACTCGTTATCACACATCATTTTTAGACTACAAAATGTGTGGGAATCGAACAAGAAAAAAATTATGGAGTGGTGCTCCTAAAGTTTGTGTGGCCTACTGTAATTGGTGAAATGTCCAAACATCTTAGGAGCATCTCATCTATACTTGGCCCGTTTGGCATAGCATTCAAAGGGCTTAGAAGCTCAGTGGTGTTGATGTGAGGCTTAGTGGAGGAAAATTTGGTATTTAGGATAGCGATATGTTGTGATGGGTTTCTTGCCACAAAAAGTCACTTTTAAGAGAAGCCATTATTTATAGAATCTGATCAAAAAGTCATTTCTGTGACCATTATCCCAAACACAACATTTACAATTTGACCCTTAGGAAAAAAATCCATCTCGAAAAGCCCATAAAAAAAAGTGTGATTTTTATTGTTGTTATCCTAAACAGACACTGAACCTGTGGTCAGCCATTGAGTCACATGAACCAACAAATATATAATTTTTGGGGGAAAAATCACAGTGCTGTGTGTCCTGTGTTGCATTATTCATATAGTATTGTTAGATTTATTTTAACTTTATACATAATTTAATCTGTTTGTTTGTTGGCAACAGCCATTTTATCTATAGGCTAGCTGATTTTAGAAGAGTTGACGTGGAACGATGACTGTTGTTTACGTCAATTAACTTTCTAATAAATAGATTTTAGTTACAATCTATTAGTCCTAATAAATTACAAATGAAAATGTCACTGTCAATTGGTCTTCTATTGAATTCCTATTCATTCTTACTAATATTTCTGTGTTCTATTTGCTTAGCTCTCTTTCCATCATAACAACATTATATATATTTTTGGCTTCTGTTGTCAGGTCTTTATCCTGGAACATATCCTCCGCGGCTATATCAGAGAGCTCTTTGTTACCTAGCCAAGTCTGAAGCTAGGAAGCAGCATGTATTGACTTATCTATTTTTTCGTTACAAGAAAAGTTCAGATAAGTTGGATTTCGAGACACATCAGGATCATAGTATGTTTATAAACTCAGAGAGATTACTGAGAGATTTACAGATTACCCATCAATAAGATTTCCGGGTTTGATTCAGCAGTTATAGGAGAACTAGGTTTATTATAATTCAGTTTTTGTCACTTCTGTAGACGTTCTTAGTCAATTTCCAACGTCCGTTTACTCTCTACTCGCTGGAAAGTTTCAGAAGCTGTCAATAGATTTGCAAAAGACCATGAAATTATTCTACCATCCACATTGTAAAATTTGGTTGTAGCCCAGGTTGTTAAAATTGAGTTTTTATGTAAAATCAGAAGAGAGATAAAAAATCATAAAACGTAAAATTGTAACGTAATAAAATCGTAAAAATTTAAAAGCATTTAAAAATTTAGTAAAATCATTTTAGTAAAAAAAAATCATAAAAACATAAAATCACAGTAATAAAATGAGATTTTAACTAACATGTTTGATGATTGTGATCGTGGTTTATCTTTTTTAAAAAAAAAAATTTACTTTTGAGAGGGAGGCTTCTCTTTTTTTGTATTATTGTCTTATCGGTTAATTGACACTGTCATTTATATTATATCATTAAATACGTACTAAATCTAAATAAAATAGTTAATATATATGAAATTCCACCTCAATTCCAAGTGTCATTTGATGTAGTGATGTGAAATGCTATATTGCTCAATTAAAAAAAAAAAAGATGAGACGATATAAACCCGCCACGTGGCAATTTTATTGGTTGGGGGTGTTGATTTTAAACTTTTAAAGGCTTAGACAGTAAATGCTTTTTATTTCTCCTAAAAAAAAAAAAAGATTTTCAGTATTTAAATTTCTTTTAACAGCTTGTTGGTACGAAGTATTTCATTTTAATTGTAGTTCTGCATCATTTTAACAGCTTGTTGGTATCAAAGGTATTTTTTCTGTAACATAAAGTGTTTTTTTAGATGTACTAACATTATAAATTATTTAGTGCATCTAACATTTTAAAATATTTGTTCATGTGTATAGAGCACTCTAAAGTATTTTTTGATATATTTCGCTCTAGGATATAAAAAATATTTTAGGTGCTAGACTCACTTAAAAAATACTTTCAAAATTTTTTTTATTAAAAAAATATCCATAGGCATTTAAGAAAATACTCCAAGTACTACTTACACCTTCATTATAATAAAATACTACCTCCGGTCCTAATTATAAAACATAATTGGCTTTCTTCAGAGAAATTAAAGAAGTTAAATAAGTTACTTAATCATTTTCATATGTTGTGTATCTTTAGATTATATATTAGCATATTAGTCAAACTAATTAGTTTGAAGAAAAAATAAAAATACTCTTAAATAATTTAATTAGCTTCCTTAATCTTTCTAAAAAAAGTCAATTTTATCTTATAATTAGGATCAGAGGAGTATAAAACTAGGTGCTGGATATGCTTAATCATGATAAAATATAAATCCAATTGTTGGTAAAAATTAAAATTTTTTAAATACATATGCCTTTTCGAGATCCGATTAGTTTAAAGCATAGCTATTAAATTCAGACTAGCTAATTTGGATTAGAAATTGATGAACGGATCGATAAAGGCACTAACCTGATTTATTATTTAAAATATCAACTCTTTTTAATTTTTTTTTTTATAATTTCATATTAATAATCTTGATGCCTCCGAACTAAATATGACCGATTCAGCCAAGTTTTAATAAGTCAATCTGGTTAAACTTAATGGAGCGGTCAAGGCGCTAAAGAAACCTGAATCTAGCCCCCCCCCTTTCTCTCTTCTCTCCTGCGCTCTCATCTGCAACTCGCCCTCTCGCCGGTGGCTTGTGATGAACAAGCCACTGGCGAGCCTACTTTTGTGTCACAGACAAGTCAGAAGTGTAGCTTAGAGTTCAGATTTAACATCTGCGATCCTCTCACTTTGAGTTTTGTCGGTTGTGGCCTTCTCTCGTCCTTGTGGCGACTCTTCTCCTCTCCTTCTCCAGATCTGATCTGCGGATGTGAGATTTATCTGTTTTTTATTCCTTTTTTTGTGGTTTTGGGTTTTATGGTGGTGTTTTTGTCTAAGGAAATAAACAGGTTTGTAAGATCTGCGTTCAAATCCTCTTGGTTGAATGACTGTTTGAACATTATTAGATTTGATTATCTCTTGGTAACTCAGATCTGTGTTCTTGGGGGAAGATTTAAAGAGGTGTTTATCGGTGTGTGGTCAAGGTCATCGAATCTACTTGATCAGAGGAGCAGAAGTTTTATTCAGGACATTATGGGTCTTTTTCTTTCTGAGGTTAGGTTTTCCAAGTTCTTTACCCCCAATATGGGGTGTCTGTACTGCTGCTCTAATTGCAGCTAATGCTTATAAGGATGTGTGCCCTTTAGAGTGAGTTTTACAACCAACATTTCCTTTGTTGTCACTTCTAACCTTGGATATCAAGGAGACCGCTATTGTCTATGAGTTTTCTTCTACTCTTAAATTTGCTATGTACTCTTGGCTGTTTTTATATCTAGTTTATTTGGTTGTATTTGAGATTGTTTTGTTTTTATTTGTTTTTATCTATTATATCAGTATCAAGTATTAATATATATTTAGCTTTTGATCAAAAAAAAATGGAGCGGTCAAGCAACAAAAATAAAAAATTGATGAACAAAACATATGACGAAGACAGAGACAAATTGATTTGATAAACAAAAAAAAAAAAAAATTGATCACTTCAATTCACCCCCTTGAGTAATGCTTTTGGGTCGCCAAATTTTTAACCTATTTGTAGTTCTATTCTACTTCGACCTTCTCACGCGCTTCATCTTTAAATTTTGGCAGGTTATCTGAATATATATAATTGAATATCAAGGAGGTTCAACGAAAGTCCCGGCTAATATGCCAGAAAATCAGAAGAATTAGGCCCCGTTTGGATTAAAGAAGAGGAAGGAATGGAAGAGAAAATATTTTATTTTTGATATGTTTGGTTACGGTGGAAAAGAAAATTGTTGGATTGGAAAATTGTTGTTTGGTTGGAAGAAAATAAATAGAAAAATAAGAAAAGATTACATTTTTGCCCTTAAAAAATTACGGCCCACATGTTCACAAACTGCTGGTCGAGCAGCAGCAAAAAGAATGTTGCTGCTCGAGTAGCAACTAAATGCTGCTCGAGCAGCATTTAAATGTTGCTCGAGCGGCAACTTTTGCTGTTGTTTAAACAGCAGCTTGCTGCTGTGTTCATCGACTCTGCAATCTTTTTTTTTCTTTTTACTCCCTCAATAGTCAACAATAAATTTAAATTATCCAGCCAAATTTATTCTTTCGGTGATTAATTTAATCAATCTACAGTTTGATTAATTTGTTGAGGGGTGGAGCTTGAAATGGACAACAATGACGGCAAAGTGCAAAATTAAACTCACTCACTCTTGTCTCTCTTCTCCTCCTTGTCGTCATTATCTTCTCTCTCTTCCTCTCCCCGTCATCACTCTCTTCTTTCTCTATCATCTGATTAGGGCAAAATGGTCTTTCATGGCGCTAGAAAATGGCTTCCCACCATTTTTTGTGGGAACCCATTTTCATTTAAACATGAGAAAATGGCCACACCGCAGGAAAATATTTTCCTCAGAAAATTTGATCCAAACAGCCGCCGCTGACAGAAAATTCCAATTTTCCTTTTCCCTCTCTTGATTTTCTTCAATCCAAACGGGCCTTACTGCATTGCAGTGATTGGTTCGGAAAAATACAGGTAATTAATCTTCCGCGTGTTTTTTTTCCCTATATAATATATTTATGGATCGAATATGCCCTTGGCTGAGTCATTGCTATTCAACTTCTTTCTGTCATACAGCGAGGTTCAAAGTTCAAACGCATCGAATCCCTTCTCAATCAAATAAAGCTTATTTGCTCGTTCATGTCGATAACTGGGATCCAAGGTCAAACTCTTGAAGTTACTGGTACGTGATTCGCCATTTTCCCTCTCTCTCCCACCCTCTGTTCCAGTTTTAATGACGATAAATTGTCTGTAATGTCGGTGCAGTTGTAGGTTGCTCCAAGTTGAGGGATACAGAATGGATTTCAAGGCAAGATCCTTATGTTTGCCTCGAATATGCTAGTTCCAAGTTCCGGACCAGAACTTGCACAGGTATTGACTTGACTTGTCTATGAATTAGGTCTTTTCTTGGAAAATTTACAAGATGAAGCGAAATTATCATAATAATTGTAGCAGAGAACGTAGAATTGTTCGTTTGAAATTTTATTGCTAACTCGGTTTTACTTCAAAGCGGGGATGAGATGTTTTGAATGTTGACTTGTGCAGACGGGGGCAAAAATCCCACATTTCAAGAGAAGTTCGTCATTTCGCTAATTGAAGGGCTTAGGGAAATTAACGCGGTGGTTTGGAATAGCAATACAATTACCTTTGACGACTTCATCGGCAGTGGAAAGTAATTATTTCAGATTCTGTAGCTTCATTCTTCACTCATAAGTTTCTGTGTATCCTTTCGGCTCACATTAAGATCTGATTCGAATTTGGCATATTCAGGATTCAATTACACAAGGTTCTTTCAGAAGGTTATGATGACTCTACTTGGCCTCTTCAGACGAAAACTGGCCGGTAAAAACCAAACCAAAATGGAGAATGTCTCTGTTTGTTTTACTAGCAAATGGAGAATGTTTCTAAGTTGTTGATTGTTCGCCTTTTGCTTTAACTTTTGGCTTACATTTAAACTGTTATGTCCTATCAGTAATGTCCCCATCTATCACCACATAAAATGAATGTTAAAATTATAAGGCCTCAGTCTTGCTTCAGATCATTGGACTGGCTTCTTAAATACGAACTACTAGCCCTTCAAGTGATCTGGTTTTGCAGAAGCCGTGCAGAGTATTTAAGTTACAAGACTTGACAAAACGGATTAAGGCAGATACCATCAAGTTTTTATTTGGGTAGACTTGTTATAATACATTAGTTTTAGACAACAAAATGTGTGGGAATCAAACGTTAAAAAATATTTGTGGAGTGGTGCTCCTCAAGTTTGTGTGGCAAACTGTAATTGTTGAGTCTACACAAGAATGTCTAAATATTTTAGTACCATATCATATATACTAAACCATTGGTCAACCACTGAGTCACATGAACCAACAAACAATCCTGTGTTGCATGATTCATATCATATTCATGTCCTTTGAGCATCCTAGAGTAAAAGAAACTCATTCTCCCTCTCTGCGTTCCTCGAGGTTAAATAACACTTGACTACAGTTTTGAGGCTTGGCTTTTTGAATTTCTATTGTTTACTGGGGATACATATGAAAAAGAAAAATTCTTTTTCCACTTACTGAAGTCTCAGACTTGTAACTATCTCCTTTTTTTAACTTTTGGCAGATATGCAGGGGAGGTAAAAGTCATATTGCATTATGCAAACGCCAGAGTAAGCTACATTTCCTTTATGTGTTTTTAAGGTGATGGTGATTAACTTGAAGTAAGCAATGATTTCATTTGTCTGTATCATTATTTGCAGAAACCAACTTCAAGTTATGCTCCATCAGCACCACCATACATGAATTCAAGCGTCCAATATTCCTCACTTCCTCCTCCTTCTTATACACAGCATGCATCTTCACCTTATATGCCGCCTCCGCCTGCAGTTTCTTACCCACCTCCTCCCACAACAGCTTACCCCTCTTCATCACCCTATCCATCATACCCATCTGGCTATCCGACACCACCACCTCCTTATCCCCCTCCTCCTAGCACTTATCCTCCGCCTCCATATCCATCACCTCCCACAGCTTATCCTCCACATCCATATCCACCTCCTCAACAAGCCTCTGCATACTACCCTCCTGGTAAATTGTTTTTTTTTTTTTTGTCTCTCGGAAAAAATGATGGGAAAAAAGCTGGACTCCTAAATTTGGCCCATAGATTGTTAGATTTGTTTAACTTTTACGCAGTTCAGAATTTAGTCTGTTGTTTGATGGGAACAACTTTACAATAATTGACGTGGAATGACGACTGTTGTTTACTTGTTTACCAAAATTCGAAAAATAACTTCTTTTTTCTTTTGGAGTTAAAGGCTGTTAGACGTAGGCCTGACAAATTAGAAATGAATTTGTCAATTGGTCTTCTGAATTCCTATTTCGCTCTTGTTAATATTGTTGTGTTTTGTGTCCCTGCTCTCTTTCTTCCATAACGTCATTATATATATTTTTGGCTTTTTTTCCTTTTGTCAGGTCCTTATCCTGGAACGTATCCTCCGCCGCGGTATTAGAGATCTCTTTGGACTTAGCCCAAGTGTGAAGCTAGGAAGCACCATGTATAGACTTGTCTTTTGATTTAGCAGTTATTGGAGAACTAGGTTTTTTTTTTTAATGGAGTTGTTACCATCTCTGTAGACGTTCCGAGAGTGTCAATTTCCAACTTTCGTTTGCTCTGTATTCGCCATAAAGCTTCAGAAACTGTCAATAGATTGACAAAAGATCATGAAGTTATTCCATCATTGACATTCTGAAATTTGGTTGTGCCTATGCTTGAAGATTGTGATGGTCGTTAGATTTCTATTGGCAGAGAATTTGCTTTCTTTAAAATGTTTTTTATATGATTAATGATCGTATAGCTTATACAGGACGTGACTGTAATGTTAATTTTTTAAAATTCGTTTTTGTATAATTTAGTCCACGCTCTTGTATCCAATTTACAATGGATTGTACATTAAAATTTGTAATAATTCCAATTTACGTTGAAGTTCCATTTAACACTTAAAATTATCTTTTGGTGGTTAAGGTGTAAATCAGCTTCAGAAGTATTCTAAGAATCTTAATGTTGCCTAAAAGTTTTTTTGATTTTAGGGCCCGTTTGGGATAACTTTGATAAAAGGGGCTTTTGTTTATGATGGACTTTTGTTAATAGACTTATTTTCTGATAGATTTTTTCTAATGTGATTTATGTTTGAAATAGCGGTGGCAGAAGTGACTTTTGTTTCTAATGGACACTTGTTTGGCATAGCTTTTAAAATAATAGATAAGATGAAAAATGACAGAAAATTTATATTAATCAAATTCACACACATACATGTGTTGTATAAAATGTGATAATTTGGGATAAAAAAATTAAAAATAAATATAAATTTACTAAATAAAATAGTAAAATTATCATTAAAAAAAACACTTTGACTTGGGTATGTGGCTTATAATGAGATATAAGCTCAATACTGAATTTACTAAAATAAATTTCAATAGGCTGAAATAAATTTACTAAAATAATTATCATTTACTAAATTTCAATAGGCTTATAATGATATATAAGCTATGAGTATGTGGTTTATAGAATAAGCACTTTAAAAATTTAAATCTCATTATATCATGAAGCCATGTCAAACACTTAAAATTTTGTTTTCTTCATTTAACGGATTTTTAATGAACTTATTTCAGCTTTCAAAGACATGAATGTTTCTCTAAAAGTTTAAAAATGTTGTATTGTTGGTCTTGACACTTAACAAAGTGAATTTTGACCGTTAAGTTTTTATATTGATTGAAATAATATGCATGACGTTCTTATTTGGTACCCATTGGGCATTACATCACCTCATCATCTTTTGTTTCATGTATATCATTTTAGTCAAACTAAAAAGTTAATGGTTGAAATTAACTTTTTTAGCGATAAAAGGAAACATTATTATGTTTTTAAATTTTCAGAATAATATTGACAATTATTAAATACTTTCGGGGCTGATCTACATTTAACCTCTTTTTTTTTTAGGAGCAACCAATATTTTAAAGTACTGTTTTTTGTGCATCCTTCCAATAGTACTTCATGTCCTGAAGTAAATTTCATATACTGGTTGATTGATATTGTAAAAATACATGTAACTCAACCCAGCATTTAAAAATTCATGTAGAAACTGATGCTAATGGCAATATCCGATTGTTTGTCTGGTTTGCATTCATGGGTTGGGGATTGCATGGGACATGGGCTTTCACAAGGTCATCCTCGAATGAGGCAACCCTCAACCATCCTTAACTTTTATCGAAATAAATTAACGGTTAATATTACTTAGAAACCATAAATATATTAAAAATTTTATTTTTTTTAATTATGCCTATATTTATTAAATGAGAATAGGAAAGAGAATGAGTAACAAATATGAGAGATAAAGTATAATAAATTATTAAATTAAAGAGAATTAGTTATGAGTGAGAGATAACTAATATAAATATATGTGTTTAATACGGGTATAAAAAAACAGTAGTTTAAAGCTTGAAACAAAAGGAGAAAATTGCTGATAAAAAGAACTAGCCCCAAGAGAAAGAAAATTACTTATAAAAAGGATTGGAGTGAGTATCTTGCATATTTATTGTTTTTAACTACTTTTAACTAAATTCTTGATAAATGTAAAATAAGTATTTGACTCTTATATTTTGAAACACAAGGAGTATTATTTATTTCGCTAAGAAATAGTATTTCCTCTTGTCCTCTTTATAAGAACGTAAAATTTGAACTATCTTAGCCCTTTTTATAAAAACTTGATAAGAGTTGTTTGAACATTTATTGAGTTTTTCTCATTTTTACCATTCGTTAATTATATGTATTATTTTAATTAAAATTTTTGTGATACTTATGTTTATTTTATTTCTCTCTCTTATTTTCCTCTCATAAATACAAGCATACTTGAAAAACAAAATTTATTTCTGACATGCTTATTATTTTTAATTAACTCTAATCGTTCTCTTAAACCGGGTAATTCGATTATTGAACTCTTATAAATTATTCATGGGCGAGTGTTATTTATAAATTATAAGTGGGACATCCAAATTTATAGCTTATGGGTGTTTATAAATGTATAAGTTGCATATTAAATAAGTCAGCTTTTCTAACTTATCACATAGGCAATCGAGCTTATGGCTAACTTTTCTTTTTCTCTCGATTCTAATTACTTATGTAATACTTATTTAATTAAATTATGTATTTTAGCATTGTTAAATTTTTTAATTTAGCATTTTTCATTTTTTTGGATAATTTTTATTTCAAGTTTTCTTTTATAATTATCTCAAAAGTCACTTATCCATAAATCATTCCAAACAAGTTTTACAATCTAATTTTTACCCAATCAAACTTTTACATAAAGTCATTTTGCTTACCAGTATCTCAATCAAGCCCATTACTTTACTACTATCCATTACTACTAAGAATAATAACTTCGCTGCTTTTATAGTAACATTACATTTAAAATATACCTGAAAAATGAAAAATTGGATTATTATTATTATTATTATTATTTGAAATCATATTCAAAAGCATGTTGGAGTGGGCGCTCAAAAAATTATATTTATGTTAATCAAAATAAAACATATCTTACATACATACCTATAAATCATATTAAAAAAATAGTTGGCACCGTTAATCCAATACAAAGACTAGGCCCCCGTTTGGTTCACTACAAATTAAAAAAGGGAAAAGGAAAATCAGATTTTCCATCCCGCGAGGTCGTTTGGTTCACTCTTTCCCAGGAAAATATTTTCCGACGGCCAAACGATTTTCCTTCATCAATGTGAATATATTTTCCTTCCATTACTGGTGAGAACGTATTTTCCAACGGTGCTAAATTCTTAAACAACCTTTCGTTTTTACTCTCTATTTTGGACTTCGTCATTGTTTTCCATTTCAAGCTCAACCCCTCAATAGATTAACCCAACATGCTACTGCTCGAGCAGCATTATCACATTGCTGCTCGAGCAGCACACTGTTCTTGAACAGCGTTTGTTCGATGGAATGGGGAGGAGTGAAAAAAATGTAAACTTAATTTTGTAATAGCCTTAAAATATGTTAAGGGTAAAAATATAATTTTTTCTTATTTTCTTACTTATTTTCTTCCAATCAAACAAAAAATTTTCATTTCAACAATTTTTTTTTTACTGTGAACCAAATGCACCAAAGCAAAATATTTTTCCGCATTTCTTTCTTTTTATTTCTATTCTTTCGTGTTCTTTGATCCAAGACCTAAATATAGAT
This sequence comes from Acacia confusa, assembly GCA_037074495.1. NCBI lineage: Eukaryota > Viridiplantae > Streptophyta > Magnoliopsida > Fabales > Fabaceae > Acacia > Acacia confusa. The sequence goes on along the minus strand of CM073502.1, from coordinate 34,031,268 downwards.
AAAATGACAAGCGTGAAAGCCCGTCAGCTGTGAAATCAACCCTCTCTCTACCTTTTTTTTCTGTTTCTGTTTCTCTGCCTAGTGCAGTAGTGCTTTCCCCCTGGCAACCCCTCACTTCTTCCTTTCATATTTTCCTTACACAGTAAACAAAGAAAAAGAGAAAAAATGGGTTTTAGTCTCAATCTCTTCTTTTTACAATGACCCCCACATCGCTAGCTCCCTCACATCACACAACTCATCACTCTCTTCTTCCTCATCCAACAACAACAAGAACATGGCATTTCAAGATTCTTCCTTTCTCCTCGATTCTCTCTACTGTCATGAGCCCAAACTGGAGGATGAACAAGACCAACCTTCAGAGTCTTCATATGAAAGTGATCTAACCAACAACAGCAACAATAATGCTTCTCTGTTTCCTCTGCTTCTCTTGGAGCAAGATTTGTTCTGGGAAGACGATGACCTCATCTCTCTTTTCACCAAAGAACAGCAACAGGTTCAAGAAGCTTCTTCTTCCTCCTTCAATCTGCAATTTTTAGACTCTTCTCTCTCCTTGGCTCGTCGTGAAGCAGTGGAGTGGATTCTTAAGGTGAATGCTCACCATGGCTTCTCTGCTCTTACTTCAACTCTGGCCATTAATTATTTGGATAGATTCATTTTAAGCTTCAATATTGAAATAGAGAAGCCATGGATGATCCAACTGGTTGCTGTTACTTGTCTCTCTTTAGCTGCTAAGGTTGAAGAGACGCATCTCCCTCCTCTTCTAGACCTTCAAGTACGTCGTTGAAAAATTCAACCTTTGATCCTGTCCTTTCATTTTATCAAGGTTTCATTGACAGATCTGTTTCTTTTCTTCGTTTTAAGGTGGAGGATAATACTACTAAGTATGTGTTTGATGGCAAGACGATTCTGAGAATGGAGCTTCTGGTTCTGTCGACCCTGAAATGGAAGATGCACCCAGTGACACCATTATCATTCTTACATCACATCATTAGAAGGCTTGGATTGAAAACCCATCTTCACTGGCAATTTCTCAAGCGTTGTGAGCATCTTCTTCTATCAGCACTCTCAGGTAAACCATTTTTAAAAAAACTCAACTTTGCGACAAAAATGAAACCACACCAAACAGGATCCTTATAAACATCGAAACAATAATGTCTGTAGCTTCAAGATTCGTTGGCTGTCTTCCTTCTGTGTTGGCCACAGCCACAATGCTTCGTGTTATAGAGCAGATACAGCACAATGATGCAGCCAAATACAAAAAACAACTCTTGGGTGTGCTTAAAATGAACAAGGTATGACCTTAATTCTTGTTCTGCTGTTTGATGCTAATGAAAGAAATATCATAATTTTAAAGTAGATCTGCGTTATGTAACAGGAGAAAGTAGAGGAGTGTTATAAGGCAATTCTCGAGGCGGCTGATGGTAAGGATAAAAAGAAGAGAAAGTATGGAGACAAAGTAATGGAGGGTGGATTTGGGAGTGATGAAGGATCCAACGGTTGGTGGAAAGTGGGATCATCTTCATCATTATGTTGTGCACCACCAGCAGAGTCTCTGTTGAAGAGGAACAGACATCAGCAGCAGCAGCAACGTAATAATATGAAGATGTCTCCACTGAATCGGGTTGGGGTTGCCATCGTCGTCTCATCTCCTTGAGAGAGAAGGAAGAACTTGTAATTTTTCATATTGTGGTAATTAATTACTTGCCCTTCCCAGAAGATGATAAATTGGACCCCACGTCTTTTTATATAATCAGAATCTAACATAAATTCAGCACAACTGAATTTCTTGTTAATATTTACCCCGTGGATCTTAAATATTAAATATTAAGATAAAATTAAATTTTATTTGAGATATTAAGGAAACTTATTAAATTATTTTAAAACATTTATATTCATCATTTTTTCTCTAAATTATTTTGCCTACCATATATAATCTGATAATATATAATGTATTATATGATTAAGTAATGTATTTATCTTTCTTAATATTTTCAAAAAAAATTAATTCTGTCTTCAATTTAAAACATGAGGGAGTATAATGTATTTGTTAAATGAAAAATTGGAAGAAGAAAAAAAGGTACTCGTATTTATTATATGAAAAAATTGGGCATTGAATGTGTATTAGATGCAAAACTAAACTGGAATCAAGTTTGGAGAGAGCTTAAGGGAGAGATATGTGAGTGATCCGCAATGCACCTTTTGATGGTTTGTCTTCCTATAATATCATCTTTTTTATTTTTATTTTTTTGTTATCTTCACTTCCTTACGAGCATTTAATTCTTGAAGCGAATGGTAGCATATAAATTTATTGATCAATCCAAGTCTTTTGCAATTTAAACCGATCAATACATTAAGTGAAGGGTTTTTTCTTGTTAGGAGGTGCTAATCATAGTTATATTAATGTCAAACAAGATAAAACTTCTCCTATATATTTTTTCCTACGTAGGTCACTATTAAAAATTTACTTTTAAAGAGTTCTAATCACCATTCCAAATTGATCTAAGCTCAACACAGATTTCTTGTTTTTTTCCTCCTTGAAGTTCAACACATTTAATACTAATAACTAATACTCATTTATTATAAATAACTAACTTAACTAACTATTTAAATATCCAAATTAGTTATTAAGTTTTTATTAAGGACGGAGAGTGTGTATTAACACAAAGGGCATATTAGTAATCTTATTGGGGATACCAAGGACAGAGGGTATATTTTTATTTGATCAAGGGGATATTAGTATTTAGTAGAGTGTGTGTGTGTGTGTGTTTTTTTTTTTATTTACCTTGTTAGTAGTATCTTTTGAGGATAATCTTTTTCTATGCTAAAAGATTTTTGCCTTGTGAATAAATGTGATTCCCAAAATCTAACTTGAGTTCTCATTAAGGTAAAGTTATTTATCACTTCAATTAACAGCTTATTAATACGTAAATACTTTTTCTTTTCAATAAATTCACATTAAAGAGTTAGAATATTTTTATTTTATATATTAAAATATTTTATAAAAAACTATTACAAATAAATTTCATAACTTACTATTCAACTCTAAATGAGTTAATATTAATCCACAATCACACAATGAAGACAAAATAGCAAAATTGACCGGCTATCATCATAGAACTCATTAAGCAAATATGAGGAAATACTAGGAATAATTATGTACAAGAATAATTCATATATAATTTTCGAATCTAGGAAAAAAAAAAGAATTTATCCTAAAAAAAGATAATTATTTTGTATTAACAAATAAAAAACGAAAAAAATGAATAAATAAAATTTAAATCGCCGGTTTAACAAATAACCCAAATGGTTTTTCTTTGTTTGTTTATTTATTGGTTCTTGACCAAAATATTGAGTTATGAATCAATTAACTTTTTGAATGTTGTGGTAAAATTGCATGATGGTGTTTGTATTGGTTCAATAGTTTTTTTTTTTAATATCTTTTTAATTGATTAAATCTAATGGGAATAACACCGATATGAGCACCAATCATTAGGCAGGAAACAATCAAACAACATAGGAAAACATATTATTAAACACTTTTAAAGTCAATCCCAAGTAGTGCGATACAATATAGATATTAACTTTTTGCATCAAGTTATTGTTGGATTAGACTAAGTATGATTATGAAGCACTCCATCTTTATAAAAAGTACTATAAGAAAGTTTGAATAACCCATGTGGCTAACATTCTTCTAACCTTTTTTTTTTAAAAAAAAATTTACTTTCTCTAAATTGCTTAGTCATTTTATTTTCTTTTTCCTTTTCCTTTTTGTTTTTTTTTTTCTGTTACTTCTTTTACTTTTAGAAATTGGGAAGATTCAGTTTGGCCATTTCAGTGGATTCACTATAATGCATGATGCATTTCTTAGCTCGATCTGCATTAGATATGCAGTATAAAAATTAGCATTAAACCTTTAAAATCCATAATTAATTTTTTCACCTTGATTCTATATTCCATGAGCCAATTCTCACTATTGTTTTGTTTGTTGAATTGATTAATTTTGTTTAAAGCTACAAGCATATGTTGGTTTAATAATTAATTGTTCTGATCTCAATATTCAAAATAGTTGTTGGAGACTCAAATTCACCACTCAGTCTTCCAGACATTAAATAAAAGTCAGCAATAACATTTAAATAATTAACAAGAAATTTTTTTTATAATATAATTATAGATATTCACAGACTATTGAAAAAAAAAATCTGTAGAATTTTAATTTCAAACTAATCTTTACTATAATTTTTGCACACTGAATGCGTATGAGAATGAGGCAGCTTTAAATAGACTAATGGGCACAAGAAGGGAAAAACAGTACTCCATAATTAATTTTTGACTTTTCTTAATTAGACTCCTGTGATTATTTGGTGGAGGGTCAATATCAATCTTTATGTTTTTTCCATTTTTGTTGTTTTCAAGATTAAACTTGGTCAAAGCTACTAAAGCAAAAAAGTATTTCGCTTTTTTTTTTTTTTGAAAAAAATAAATCACACTCAATTCCCCCCAAGGTTAACATAATTTTGTAGTCAGCAATACGTCACATGGTCGTCGCCAAATCAAAATATGTGGCATGATGTTTTACCAGCTAATTACGTTATTCTCAGAACATTTTTGTAAGAACCACGAATTAACAATATATAATGTTACCACGAATTATGTTAAAAAAAAAAAAAAACTTAGTATGCTCATATGCTGTATATATATAATGTTACCTTCACAGTCCTCCATTAAGATTTTGTTTGTAGTAATTATTTATATTAGGGACGTACGGGATCTTATATTTCATGTGATATAAAATCAGTTTAACTCATTATCATGTAAAATACTAATAGTAATAATTCATGCATGATACCCAATGAAATCACCAAATACGTATGGAAATCAGAGGTCAAACGTGGTGAGAAGTTTTAAAATAAGAGACCCGATATCATTCCACAAACAATATGATACTTTATTCAGTCTTAAAAATTAGATACTGAGTATATTGTTTCTTACCAAAATGTAAATGATTTATAAATACCTAATTTACCAAGAATTATAAAAAAAAAAAAAAAGTAGGATATTTTTGCAAGCCATATTATGTGTCTGAAAAATCTATTGAATTTGATAAAAACGTTTATTATGACAGGAATAATGCGAGTAATTTTGTGTCGTAAAATCATATATTTTAAAAGTGTAACCCAACATGCTGATTTACTTTTGGCGGACAATTCGAACCATGCCTTTTTTGGGCAATGTGTTACCTAACATGAAGAAGGCGAATTTATTATAATAGATATGTTAGGTTATATGGATTTATATTTCATATCTTTACATATTTATTGATACTTGAATTTTTTTTATTCACTCATGCAATCCACAATTCTCTTATATAGAAACACACTCTCCACTATTTACCAAAACCATACCCGGCTTGAACTTTAATTTAGATGCATACTTCAAAAATTTTCGAAATTAATATACCAGCACATGCCTAATTTATTTTTTTAAAAAAAAAACTCTAAATTTTAAGAGATAAAAACATAATCAAGTAGCCAAATTTATATATTTATATATATTTGTTATTTTTAAATACGGACTGATAGGATTTATCTTGCAAGGAATATCTCAGAAAAAGACATTCAAAAATTTTAAAATCTTAAATAAATGATTTTTTTATTAATCTGAGTTTTGAATTTCTTTTAAAGTGTAATGAATCCCTTATCAATTATAGAACTCAAGCCTAATTTAATATTTTAAAATTTTAAAAGTATTTTTCTGATATTTCCCCCTTCTTTCAATTCCATGCAAAAGACATAATTTGTGGTCTAATCATGAACTGCAATAACACAAGATAAAACGTATAATTCAAATATGTGTCAGCGCTTCTGTAAACTAAATTGATAAAAAAAAAAAAAAAATTGAATTCTCCCAGCATATACAAAAAAATTATAAAACGTATAATTCAAATATGTGTCAGCGCTTCTGTAAACTAAATTGATAAAAAAACAAAAAAAAAAATTGAATTCTCCCAGCATATACAAAAAAATTGTGACTTCTTTTTTTGGTCGAACAAAAAAAAAATTGTGACTTAACGCATTCATGAATTGTAAGAAATAATAACGCCAACTTGTCAAGTTCAAATTTGGAATTAAAAATTACATTTTTAACAACAAACTTTTACTTTTCTGATGGGAGCATCTGTAACCATTAAATTTTTTTAAGTGCTTGAATGTACACAATCTTTAAAACAATGAGGCAATTGTAACGCAACCGTTAATTAGGTATAAACAGACGTTATGTGGGTCTCACACAATGTACATGTGTCATTTTTCCCCTACATTTGACCATCTGACTCAACAACTCAGCACTTTCCTTCCCTCCTCCTCTTCAGCAGGCTTCACTTCCCTTCCTATTGTGTTAAAATTGTCCTATTCTTTAAAGTTTGTGTACATTTTAACACCCAGAAAAAATTAATGGTGCTAGATATACCCTTATGAGAAAAGTTGTTGTTAAAATCAGGGTTTTGAAATTTAGATTGACCACTAAATCAATTAAAGTACTGGATCAATGGTCAATAGGTCAGATCGAAGTCAAACTGAAACTTATATAGGGCCAAACCCCATAAAAAATTGAAGATTTCATTACAGTTAATATGAAATTTTAAAGAAAAGTCCTCATCCTCCTCCTCCTCCTCTTCTTTACTTCCCTTCCTATTGTGTTAAAATTGTCCTATTTTTTAACGTTTGTGTACATTTTAGCGCAAAAATAAAAAAAATAAAATCAATGGTGACAATACCCTTATGAGAAAAGTTTGTTGTTAAAATCAAGGTTTTAAAATTTAGACTTGCTACTAAACTGGCCGGAGTACTGGGTTTAGGGTCAATAGGTCAAACCAGAATTAAATTGGAGCTTCACTAGGGCCAAGCCAATAATAAATTCAATATTTCAGAATAATTAATATGAAAATTTAAAGAAAATCTCTCCTCCTCCTGCTCCTCACTTCCCTTCCTATTGTGTTAAAAGTGTTATACATTGGGTTAGACTGGAGTCAAAATGGAGTTTAGATGGCGCCAAACCAATGAGAAATTAAAAATTTTAAGATAATGAATATGAAATTCTAAAAAAATTATTAAAAAATCAATTTTTTTTAAAAAAATATCAAATTGGTTTACTTTTTTTTATCGGAATATTAGTTTGTCGGTTTCAGATCCAATTAGACCAATCCAGTCCTGACTTCAACCTGAGGTAAAATAGGCCATTTGTCCAGAAAATTATCCTAATTTTTTTTTTGTTTTTTTCACTTTCCTAGCCCTAGGACAGCTGTAAAGTTAGAAAGCAAGAACAACAAAAGGGAGACAATATCTAAATCGTGGGTCCCACCCTTACCCACGCTTCTTTAGCAGAGGAACTGAATATAATATTGAGATTGAGACCATAAATTGTACGCTGAGACACATTGAAATTGGGAATATGAGACCGTGGTTTAAAAAGTTTAAGTTGAAATAAAATTTCTCACACATGAAACATAAAAATTATTTTCCAAAAATTAATACAAACATGTACTTAATACCCTGGAACTAGAGACATGAAAATAGAATTGGAATTAAATTCTATATTAATTACATGTTTGATATTACAAGGGAATCTGAAATTTTCATTTTTTTAAAAAAAAAATTTGATGGAATTACATAAAATTTTTTATTTCATCTAATTAGCATTGTTAACTCCGATAACTTATGACAAAACAAAATAAAAATGCAACATCTTTTTTGGAGGACCATGTTACCATTCATAGCCGGTAATAGTGAAGGATGGTAGCAAGAATAGCCGTAACAACGAGGACGGTAGCAAATGTCGCAAAGGACATTAGATTTTGTTTTTTGTTAACAAAATAAAATTACAGGAGTTAACAATAGTAACGGAGTGAGATTAAAAGATTTCATTAGGAGACAAAACACATAGTGTCAAATTAAATACCAAATTTAAATCGATGCACAGTATAGGTACATTAATACCAAAAAAAAAAAAAACTTTAAGACTACCTCATTTAGATTGGAGTATTGAGGCTCCGGTCTAAAAAGTATGACTGATGACAGTTTTGTAAATATAAAGAAATTATTAAACTAGATTATAAAGAATTAGATTTAAAAAGTATAACCGGTGGAAATTCCGTAAGAATATAAAGAATTTTGTAGACTGAATTATAGAGAATTAGGTCTTAAAAGTATGGCCAGTGGTAATTCCATAAACATATAAAGAACTTTTTAAGACCTCATATTTTACAAGTCCGGTCCAAAAAGTATTTTCGATGGCAATTTGATAAATATAAGGAGTCTTACTTTTAAGACCGAATATTTAAAAAATTGGGTTTAAAAAGTCTACTTTTAAGACCGGATATTTAAAAATTCCAGTCTAAAATGTTTAAAAGATTAATCTTCTATTTTCTTGCGTTGAAATTGAATTTCGTTCTCTGAACCTTTCTATGACCTTGTAAGTCTCACCTCATTCTCTTTAACATCGTCTCATCTCAAGGACTTTGCTTCCAAATTTTCTGACGTAGCGAAAATTGCTCTCACGTCATTTGCTCTCATGGTTTCTTGTTTTAGTTTTAGCTTCTTCAGGTTCACAATTTTTACTTTGTTTTCTTCAATCTATTTAATTTTTGCTTCTTCAACCTGGAAAATTGTAAGATTGAAAAATCAAAATCGTTGACCATTCTGTGTTATTATCTTACCAAAAATTCCCTTCCTTCATTGCTCTTCTTCATCCTTCTCCTCTCGCTCCTTCTCTCTCTCTCTCTCTTCCATTTAAGGCTTGATGCTTTCTTAACTTATCTTTATGAAATTGGAGCTTATGAATTTTTTATGGTATAAGTAAGTGTTACATTAATTGCAACTGGATTCAAGTGTCAAGAGGAAAGTGATGGGAGACCCTTGCAGGTATGGCTCAATTCGTCCTCTTCATTTATACTCATCAATTGTTCATTTATCACTAACTCTGTTTTTTTTTTTTTTGTTATAATCACAAGCAAGTCAACTAACACATGGAGATATCACTGCTGGTATTAAAAGGAGACCCTCCTCTTTCAATAATAATGGTTTGGTTGAGATCCCTAAACTTTTAAGGAAGAAAGGACGCTCGCGCTATCCGTGGATAGTATGATAATCTACGATGTCCCCCCCCCCTTTTTTTAAGAAAGAGACTTTTAAGATCGGATTTTTATTTACATTCGGTCTTAAAAATCCCAAAGGACTTTTAAGACCAGATTTTTATTCACATCCGGTCTTAAAAGTTTTAAGACCGGATATGTTTTCACATCCGGTCTTAAAAATCCCAAGAGACTTTTAAGGCCGGATTTTTATTCACATCCGGTCTTAAAAAGACTGGATATGTTTTCACATCCGATCTTAAAAGTATTTTTTTTATTGTGATAGAAAGAAACTTTTAAGACCTAATATTCTAATAATGTGGTCTTAAAAATATGACGTATAAGACCTAATATTTTAAATGTTCGATCTAAAAAATATTTTTTAAGACCGATTGCATATTCGGTCTTAAAAGTAACAGACTTTTAAGACTCCCTGTATCAAGACCGGTCTCATATCCGGTCTTAAAAACGTTTTTTGTCCAGTCTTAAAAGCATTTTTTTACCAATGGTACCTGCAATTTAATAATAATGAGTGATTGTATTTTACAAGTCCGGTCCAAAAAGTATTTTCGATGGCAATTTGATAAATATAAGGAGTCTTACTTTTAAGACCGAATATTTAAAAAATTGGGTTTAAAAAGTCTACTTTTAAGACCGGATATTTAAAAATTCCAGTCTAAAATGTTTAAAAGATTAATCTTCTATTTTCTTGCGTTGAAATTGAATTTCGTTCTCTGAACCTTTCTATGACCTTGTAAGTCTCACCTCATTCTCTTTAACATCGTCTCATCTCAAGGACTTTGCTTCCAAATTTTCTGACGTAGCGAAAATTGCTCTCACGTCATTTGCTCTCATGGTTTCTTGTTTTAGTTTTAGCTTCTTCAGGTTCACAATTTTTACTTTGTTTTCTTCAATCTATTTAATTTTTGCTTCTTCAACCTGGAAAATTGTAAGATTGAAAAATCAAAATCGTTGACCATTCTGTGTTATTATCTTACCAAAAATTCCCTTCCTTCATTGCTCTTCTTCATCCTTCTCCTCTCGCTCCTTCTCTCTCTCTCTCTTCCATTTAAGGCTTGATGCTTTCTTAACTTATCTTTATGAAATTGGAGCTTATGAATTTTTTATGGTATAAGTAAGTGTTACATTAATTGCAACTGGATTCAAGTGTCAAGAGGAAAGTGATGGGAGACCCTTGCAGGTATGGCTCAATTCGTCCTCTTCATTTATGCTCATCAATTGTTCATTTATCACTAACTCTGTTTTTTTTTTTTTTGTTATAATCACAAGCAAGTCAACTAACACATGGAGATATCACTGCTGGTATTAAAAGGAGACCCTCCTCTTTCAATAATAATGGTTTGGTTGAGATCCCTAAACTTTTAAGGAAGAAAGGACGCTCGCGCTATCCGTGGATAGTATGATAATCTACGATGTCCCCCCCCCCTTTTTTTAAGAAAGAGACTTTTAAGATCGGATTTTTATTTACATTCGGTCTTAAAAATCCCAAAGGACTTTTAAGACCAGATTTTTATTCACATCCGGTCTTAAAAGTTTTAAGACCGGATATGTTTTCACATCCGGTCTTAAAAATCCCAAGAGACTTTTAAGGCCGGATTTTTATTCACATCCGGTCTTAAAAAGACTGGATATGTTTTCACATCCGATCTTAAAAGTATTTTTTTTATTGTGATAGAAAGAAACTTTTAAGACCTAATATTCTAATAATGTGGTCTTAAAAATATGACGTATAAGACCTAATATTTTAAATGTTCGATCTAAAAAATATTTTTTAAGACCGATTGCATATTCGGTCTTAAAAGTAACAGACTTTTAAGACTCCCTGTATCAAGACCGGTCTCATATCCGGTCTTAAAAACGTTTTTTGTCCAGTCTTAAAAGCATTTTTTTACCAATGGTACCTGCAATTTAATAATAATGAGTGATTGTATTTTACAAGTCCGGTCCAAAAAGTATTTTCGATGGCAATTTGATAAATATAAGGAGTCTTACTTTTAAAACTGAATATTTAAAAAATTGGGTTTAAAAAGTCTACTTTTAAGACTGGATATTTAAAAATTCCAGTCTAAAATGTTTAAAAGATTAATCTTCTATTTTCCTGCGTTGAAATTGAATTTCGTTCTCTGAACCTTTCTATGACCTTGTAAGTCTCATCTCACTCTCTTTAACATCGTCTCATCTCAAGGACTTTGCTTCCAAATTTTCTGACGTAGCGAAAATTGCTCTCACGTCATTTGCTCTCATGGTTTCTTGTTTTAGTTTTAGCTTCTTCAGGTTCACAATTTTTACTTTGTTTTCTTCAATCTATTTAATTTTTGCTTCTTCAACCTGGAAAATTGTAAGATTGAAAAATCAAAATCGTTGACCATTCTGTGTTATTATCTTACCAAAAATTCCCTTCCTTCATTGCTCTTCTTCATCCTTCTCGTCTCGCTCCTTCTCTCTCTCTCTCTTCCATTTAAGGCTTGATGCTTTCTTAACTTATCTTTATGAAATTGGAGCTTATGAATTTTTTATGGTATAAGTAAGTGTTACATTAATTGCAACTGGATTCAAGTGTCAAGAGGAAAGTGATGGGAGACCCTTGCAGGTATGGCTCAATTCGTCCTCTTCATTTATGCTCATCAATTGTTCATTTATCACTAACTCTGTTTTTTTTTTTTTTGTTATAATCACAAGCAAGTCAACTAACACATGGAGATATCACTGCTGGTATTAAAAGGAGACCCTCCTCTTTCAATAATAATGGTTTGGTTGAGATCCCTAAACTTTTAAGGAAGAAAGGACGCTCGCGCTATCCGTGGATAGTATGATAATCTACGATGTCCCCCCCCCTTTTTTTAAGAAAGAGACTTTTAAGATCGGATTTTTATTTACATTCGGTCTTAAAAATCCCAAAGGACTTTTAAGACCAGATTTTTATTCACATCCGGTCTTAAAAGTTTTAAGACCGGATATGTTTTCACATCCGGTCTTAAAAATCCCAAGAGACTTTTAAGGCCGGATTTTTATTCACATCCGGTCTTAAAAAGACTGGATATGTTTTCACATCCGATCTTAAAAGTATTTTTTTTATTGTGATAAAAAGAAACTTTTAAGACCTAATATTCTAATAATGTGGTCTTAAAAATATGACGTATAAGACCTAATATTTTAAATGTTCGATCTAAAAAATATTTTTTAAGACCGATTGCATATTCGGTCTTAAAAGTAACAGACTTTTAAGACTCCCTGTATCAAGACCGGTCTCATATCCGGTCTTAAAAACGTTTTTTGTCCAGTCTTAAAAGCATTTTTTTACCAATGGTACCTGCAATTTAATAATAATGAGTGATTGTATTTTACAAGTCCGGTCCAAAAAGTATTTTCGATGGCAATTTGATAAATATAAGGAGTCTTACTTTTAAAACTGAATATTTAAAAAATTGGGTTTAAAAAGTCTACTTTTAAGACTGGATATTTAAAAATTCCAGTCTAAAATGTTTAAAAGATTAATCTTCTATTTTCCTGCGTTGAAATTGAATTTCGTTCTCTGAACCTTTCTATGACCTTGTAAGTCTCATCTCACTCTCTTTAACATCGTCTCATCTCAAGGACTTTGCTTCCAAATTTTTTAACGTAGCGAAAATTGCTCTCACGTCATTTGCTTTCATGGTTTCTTGTTTTAGTTCTAACTTCTTCAGGTTCGCAATTTTTACTTTGTTTTCTTCAATCTATTTAATTTTTGCTTCTTCAACCTGGAAAATTGTAAGATTGAAAAATCAAAATCGTTGATCATTCTGTGTTATTCTATTACCAAAAATTCCCTTCCTTCATTGCTCTTCTTCATCCTTCTCCTCTCGCTCCTTCTCTCTCTCTCTCTCTCTCTCTCTCTCTCTTCCATTTAAGGCTTGATGCTTTCTTAACTTATCTTTATGAAATTGGAGCTTATGAATTTTTTATGGTATAAGTAAGCGTTACATTATTTGCAATTGGATTCAAGCGTCAAGAGGAAAGTGATGGGAGACCCTTGTAGGTATGGCTCAATTCGTCCTCTTCATTTATGCTCATCAATTGTTCATTTATCACTAACTCTGTTTTTTTTTTTTTTGGTTATAATCACAAGCAAGTCAACTAACACATGGAGATACCACTGCTGATATTAAAAGGAGACCCTCCTCTTTCAATGATGATGGTTTGGTTGAGATCCCTAAACTTTTAAGGAAGAAAGGACGCTCGCGCTATCCGTGGATAGTGTGATAATCTACGATGTCCCCCCCTCCTCCTTTTTTTAAGAAAGAGACTTTTAAGATCGGATTTTTATTTACATTCGGTCTTAAAAATCCCAAAGGACTTTTAAGACCAGATTTTTATTCACATCCGGTCTTAAAAGTTTTAAGACCGGATATGTTTTCACATCCGGTCTTAAAAATCCCAAGAGACTTTTAAGACCGGATTTTTATTCACATCCGGTCTTAAAAAGACTGGATATATTTTCACATCCAATCTTAAAAGTAATTTTTTTATTGTGATAGAAAGAAATTTTTGAGACCTAATATTCTAATAATGTGGTCTTAAAAATTTGACGTATAAGACCTAATATTTTAAAGGTCCGATCTAAAAAGTATTTTTTAAGACCGATTGCATATTCGGTATTAAAAGTAACAGACTTTTAAAACTCCCTGTATCGAGAACGGTCTCATATCCGGTCTTAAAAACGTTTTTTGTCCAGTATTAAAAACTTTTTTTTACCAATGGTACCTGCAATTTAATAATAATGAGTGATTTTATTTTATGTTTTAAAAATTTTTCCTATAAAATTTGATTCGTAGTTACCAGTTTTATTAAAGGGAATGATATTATATTGTACTCTCTCCGGTCTATAACATAATTAATTTATTAAATATGTTTTAAATGGATTTTTCTTAAAAAAAAAATTAATCATATTAAAATATAGTTTAAAGGAAAGAAAAATAAAAAAGTCACATTTAAGCATTACTTATACGGACATGAATAAGTATTAATTACTTTCTAAATAATTTATACGATAGAGTAAAACACTCTTTTAGAGATAACATATATGAAGAAGAATGTTGTGTTGTGATAGGGCTCATGGCTAATGAATGATGATTCAAGTTAGACAATGAAGAATATCTGTCGAGCAGGTAAGGTAAAATGTCACATCATATGTGGTAATTAAAGATTGAGCCTTTATAATCTAGGTACATTTAAATTGTTAAATTCAGAGACTCAGGTGCCAAGTTTCCAAAGGAGCACTAATGATTCACCTGCCTGCATTGAAATTAATCAGAAAAAAAATTTCATTTGAAAAAAGAGAACAAAAAGTCTGACTCTTGTGGAATCCGCATATAATATGGTCACTTGTCAACATATTTGGTTAAGTACAAGCAAGACTGATTCAAGAAAGAAACCTCAAAATTTATATATTATTAAGGGAAAAAAAAGCCCCGCACACACACTTACACAATTACATGTATTAACAAAAGTTAATACTCTTGTGATCATCTTAAACGTAGGACTTAGTTTGTGGTATAAATTGTATTACAAACTAGATTAAGGTCTAATTATTTTTCTGAAAATAATTAGTGGATTTTTCTAGATTAAAGTTAATACACTTATTTTGGACTGAAGGCAGAAAAATATTAATATAAAAAAGAGTAAGGTCTAATTATTTTTCTAAAAAAAAAGGCTAAAGTATAAAAAATTGTAAATATCACTAATTTTGTATCTTTTATAATAAGTGGATTTCCCAAAACTTAAAATTATATTATCTTTTTTATGAGGTCAAAATTCCTTGCCATCTCAGTAAAAACTTATTAATGAATATTAATTCATTTTAATGCTTCGACATAATCTTTTGGGGAAATTGGTTGATACATGAGAGGCAAAATAAAGAAGAACTCCACTAAAAACATTCAAAACTTATATCAAGTTCAGCTAAAAAAAAAAGGATTAAAATATATTATAAATATCATTAAGTTATGAAGCTAACCTAACAATATTTTTCTAAAACTAATAATTACAAGCTACAAGAATCAATCAATGACTTACTTTTTGTTGCCCAATTCGTCAATAACAATATTTTTCTAAGACTTACATTTTTTCTTATAATTCTTTTTTAATTTTTTTTATAAAGTCTACATCGTTAGAAACAACCAATAAATATGAAACCTTACATTGAATGGAGCTCAAAACTACGAATTGTTCACTATCTTGGACACAAACACTATGACTTGTTCCCATTATATATTGATTTATCCCAAACTAAAGTCAGTTTAATGATCTCTTACAAAAGTGATAAGAAGAGGACAATATATGTTGTTGACTGGGCCAGCCATGGAAGGTCCCTCTCACATGTGTGTGATATATCAGACAAAGATTTTGGGTATATTTGAACAGCCTAGCTAGAGTGAGTGACCCCCTACGTACCAGCAGAGTCCTAATTTTGTTTTGGGAAAATTGATTACAGGGTCCAAGGAAGCAAAATAATTATAAAAAAGGCTCAAGAAACATTCACATGGCAGGGCCTTTTCTGGCATTTTTTCAAAAAAAAAGTGTACGGACATAGTTGCTAATTGCTACAGATGTAGTTGTTAATTGCTACAGATGTAATTGTTAAAATATAGTTGTTAATTAGACTGATTTAATTGTTAATGGAGACTGATATAGTTGTTAACCGTTACTGATGTAGTTGCTAACGTTTTTTGAAAAAATGTCAGAGGGCCTTTTCTGACATGTGAATGTTTCTTGGGCTTTTTTTGTAATTATTTTACTTCCTTGAGCCCTGTAATCAATTTTCCCTTTTGTTTTTGGATGAACAGAAAAGTTTACATTTTGGAAACATATGTTGGTTGAGAATTATAAAATGTAATAAATAGAAGCATACCCAGTATGTAAAAATCACTCTACAAATTAAAATGAGTTCAGTTCACAAATTTCAGAACCAGGATATGTTTATCAATGAAAATAAAAGCATCGTCTCTCTCCCAAAAAAAACACACTCTGATAACTGTATGTACAAAGAAAAGAAGACTAATCATAAATGACAGCCCCGTAAACAGAAGAGCAAGCATTTATAATTTAATCTCCTTGTGTAAATGTGCGTACAGACATTGATCCACCACATTTACGTAAGATTTTCAGGCTGGATCCCACCAGTTCCATGGTGAAAACTAGAGTCTTGTTTGTGTGTGATGAGGTTTTAATATTGGCTAAATTATACTACTCTGTTATACTCATAAGCAGCTTTCTTTTTCACAGGCTTGATTTTATATATAAGCAATAATTTTACTTTGTTTAAGATTGTAATGCATCGTGCTGGCAAAATAATAATGGATTTTTTTTTTCTATTTTTATCTACAATTAATTGCATGTATATTTCTCATATTTTCCCCTTTCATTCTTTCTCCCACTCATAATCTTTATAAATAAGGGTATGTTTGGAGAAAAGAATTATATCTCTTATACATTTATTGCTTTTAACTAATTTTAATTTCCTGTTTATTTTATGTGATTTAGGTTGTTGTTGCTTAAAAAATGACTGGAGAGAGTATTCAATATATAGGAGAATTACTATGAGATTTTAACATAGAAATGTAATAACCAAAAAATTCCAATAATAAGTGAGCATTATGGATTTATTGTCATTCCATGTACTAGAACTTATCTTTACTTGCTCATTCATTGTGGACTCTTTTGTCATTATATCTTTTTTTTAGAACTTCACAGTGTTTCTCCCATCATATATTGGGTTTAGATTGGAGATATTCTATAAAGGTAAATTTCATTTTCTAACAAAGTTATTATTCTCTCCGATCTTAAATATAAGATAAAATTAAACAAAGCTAATTAAATTACTTTAAAATATTTATATTTGTCATTTTTTTTTAAACTATTTTGTCTAACTTATAAATTGATATATAATCTAAGGATATCTAACATATGATAAGATTAAGTAACTTATTTAACTTTCTTAATCTCTTTAAAAAAAAAGTCAATTATGTCTTATACGTAAGACATGAAGGAGTACTAGTTAAAGAGAAGTATTTGAGCTGTTAAAATTTGATGTTGGTATGAATAAATTATGAGATGGGTGTCCAGATTAGGTTGTATCAATAATGGGGGACGACCAACATTCAAAGAGAGAAGAACGAAGCCGTGAATGGTTTTAAGGTTACAACACTTTGAGCTGTTAATGCTTCCTGGTGGGCCACTGAATATGTATATGCATTGGTGTCAAAAAGCTGAGGTGTGTTTTGGGATATTACTACTAGTTTGGAAGCCTAAATTTAATGTTGCAAACTCAGTTTTTTAATAAATGCTAGTTTGACTGATTTTACTGAGTTGAGTGAAAAAGAAAAATTAGATTTTCTGAATTGAGCTTTCTTCTTAATGTCAAAGTCGACAACTGATAATCCAAACAATCGATTTGAGCCCTGTAACTTAGACTATTCAAGCATGAATGCAGTAACAAACACTTAAGTACAAAAACTACAACCAAACTCATAAACCCACACCAGGTACCAGCAGAGTTCCTGCCACAAACGCAGAAACACATGGCTTCATCACCCCAACAAACCCTTTTGTTTCTATCCAAGCTTCTTAATTTCCACCCCCCTCTTCTATATGTATATATGTATTTAATTTTAGCCCGGAAGTTTCCGAGTATTGGAAAATACTCTTGGATCAATATCATTTTATATGTATTAAAAAAAAGCAGCAATGTTGCCCTATGCCTATTCTTACATACATTAACGGTCAACACAAGTTCAGGTTAAATTTTTATTAGTCAGGGAGGGAAACATTGCTCCTTTTTTAACACTTTTGAGATAATATTAATACAATTTTCTTTTTAACACTTTTGAGAGGATGTTAATCCAAAAAAATCTCGTTGGCAAAATTGAACATGAACTTTTTAATGTATAGATACGATTTTGGTCTAATGACAGTGGACCATGCGTAATAATCAGATGGCTTGTTGGACAGTCTGGGCCCAGTCCTGAAAATCACAGGCCTGGACTAGAAATTTTAATCCATCACCAGACCCATTGCCCATTGATTGTCCTTAAATTATTGATAATTAATCGTAATAACCTTAATAAATATTAAAGAATCCCAAAGTATAATCACAAGATCAGTTAATAACAGTACAAAATTAATTGGTAACTTGCCCCTTCAGGGCCTTCACCTTCAAAATATTCCCAGATTTGAGCCATGCATTTAAAAAGCAGCTACTTCTACCAAAAGATAAACGCAAGCCAATATCGGTAAGAACAATATAATGTACATCATCTTCCTCATGAAATACGCCACATGCAAAAAACTTCAGTGCCTATTTGGATTTACAATTCATGAATGTTTATGTAAATTAAAACAAAACACCTTTTATATACTTACTTTACATATTGTAAATCATAATTTAAAAGTTGTTTTCAAATGCTCTATTCACCATTCCAAACAAGCTCTTAATTGCTCAAGTGGAATCAACTCATCAAACTATCCCGTGTAAAATTTGATTGAGTTTAGGTGTTTTGGGTTTTGAAAACTACTTAGAATGTAATAAAATGTCATAGCTCAGGCTCAAAAACACACACACCCAAGCGCTTACAAATTATAGACCAATAAAATTTGTGTATCATAAAAAGACACATCCTCGTCCCTGTAGAACATGAGCCATATCCTTATCATCTAAATCAATCTCTATTAATGGCATTAAGGTTCACTCCCCCCGTGACTTTAATCTGAGTCGGGTTTCTTTAATTATCATTTTCTCATTATCTCTCATAATTTATAAATCATATTCGTCCAATTAATCTGAAAGGTCACAATACTATTATAATTTTTTTCTCCTTTTCGTAATCAACAGTCAGTTAAGCTTACAAGGGATAATAAGGAAAAATGATATGAGAGGATTTGCTTCCCTTTATTCCACACCATTAATGGCATCCATTGTTAAGGTCGTAGGGGAAGTGGACCTTAGGAAAAGAGCCATGCCAGTAGTTTCCAAATTTAGATCTATTCAAATAAAATAGCGCATCCTTTGGCCCACATACAGCACATAAATAAACACACAAAATTCATACTATTCTTATAAGAGAAACATCTTTAGTTCAACATAAATATGATAGTTTGGCAATTCATCCTGTTTCATATCAACAACACTAGTGATCGCCACATAAATCAGCCTTCGCGCCATTATTTTCTGATCAACAATCTCACCCTTCTGCAGCAGCATTTGACTTCTCAACAATATAACCAAAAGCACCAACATGACCTTACCCCAGGTTTGGCCACCTCAGACCCTCACATGGTCGTATTATCTTATCGGATCAGAATGCATCGTATTGGTGATGCCTCGGAACCAACCAACCTAAGGGGCAAGCAGTTCAGTGTATATATTCCTTCTGGGATATCATCCAGCTTCAAGCCTTCCACAAGAATGATTTCCTGATAAGTTTTTGGCTTTATTAGCACATTGCTTATTGATACTAGGTCTAATAATTCAATATTAAAACAAACTATTTGTCCATAGAAAAGAAAATTTAATGCAAAATCAGATTAGTTCATCAGCCTGCAGCAAGCAAATGAATCAAGGCTAATCCAGAGGGTAGCTTGCACTTGTGTTGACTGTAAGCGTATTTATCAATAAAATCAAATCTATATGGATTAGCTACTCACATCTGCTAAATAAAATGCCAATAATAATTTTTAGGACTTGCGACTTCTACCGATTATCAAGAGGCCAGCAACCAGAACTAAAAGGTCCAAAAACTTGTTAAGAAGATGTACAGAAAAAGAAGTGGCCAAAAACAAGATGTACAAGGAAAAGAGAATTTGTTGATATGTCCCAACCATCTTGGTTGAAATAAAAAAATGTAATATTCATGAGTGCAGGGATCATAATGATAACCAAAATCACCAATTAGTACACAACCAGACATTACCAAAACTAAGTCTGGAAATTGTAGGAGTTAAAAAATTTAATATAAAACCAAACGTGGATGGGATAACTAAAGAGCTTTGACTCATGAGATCTGATGTTTTCTTTTCATTAAAAATAAATCAAGGGATAAACAATCAGCTGGTGAATAGGGTGAATCAGACATGCATAAATTAGTATAATGAGACAAACAGTTTCTTACCCTGCTTTCCAGAAATACAAGATGTGATTGAACCGAGTGTTCATAAGCAGCTGCGGACAAGTAATCAACTCCTACAGTGCATCATAGGAATGTGAATAGGCATGATAGTAACTTTTGTGAGAGAAGAAAACAGTAAGTTGGTAACAATCAAATGGAACAGCAGAGGCAATTTTACCAAATTTTCTCATAGAACAAGACACAAAATTCAATTGGTAGAGACAGGAAAGAAACAAAAGAGAAGAAGTTTCATCTTTTAACCAGGAAATACTATTCAGAAGCCCTTCCTATTATTATTTCTTCATTGACAGAGTTTCAAAAGACTGAACACACACACACAAACACAAAAGAGTACAGACTTAATCTTTAGTATTTGCTTGAATGATAGAAAAACTAATGGTGATAAATTTGTTGTTGATGATACATCTTGCTTCCATGATATAGAGATACTAGAGCTAGTGTGGTACCATGGCATAGAGTTATGGTATGACTCAAACCCACATATTAAAAAATGGATGCATAGATGGACTTAGTCGTGCATTGACTACAAGTGCAAAAAATATGCCCTTGAGAATTAAGTAGCCAAAACTCTTAAAGAGACATATATATCTCACCAACAAGTTTAATGTCAGTATTCTCGACCAGCCATTTTGCTCCATCCTCCTTGAACCCTACATAAGTCGTGTCGAATTCCTTCTTGAACATAAGCCGCCTAACATTATAACAAGTTTAAGTTCACATGTGGCAAATGAGATAATACATATCACTAAGCTAAATGATGATAACATGAGATTTTATTTTGGGTCTTCAAGGTCAAAATATCCAAAATTGAATAAACATATCAATTAGGAAATATATTCAATTTAACTTTTTATGCAAGACCAACAGCAGCAAAAAAATGTTACAGCAGTAACAATTCAAGTAATTTATACAAGTAACCTGTCAGTATTTAATGTTCTGAAGAGCACACGACGTACACCGCGAGGAATAAACAGGGACTTCATAACTTCAGCTGTAAAAAAGGCAAGTTGTATTTTAATATACAATCATTGAGGAAGCTAAAGTATTTTTAACTATGGAAACCAAAAATTGCAAATGTGAAGAAAAGGGTGTATATGAGAAAGCATCCTCCCTTGAGAATTTTGTCCCTTTTATCTTTATTATTAACCATAACTCTTGGCATGTTGGGCAAATTAACATTCTCATCTCAAAATTTGTTAATATATAGGTTCTTGATTACACATGAATGATCAGAGCAATTAATAAGAGTGTTTTTGTGTTTCATCAGAAAAATGTGCAATTTATAGGTTCTTGATTACACAGTAATTCTCATTCATCAGAAAAATGTTAAATTTTACTAAAGTTAACCAGATCAGCATGCAAAATCCAACATAGCAAACAAATAAGTCTCCAAAGCAAACTCATAAGTTATACATACCAGTTATGTTAGTATCCCTTGGAACATCTACCAATAGAGCATAGCCTACAGATAAAAATATGTCCTCGGTTAGCATCTATGCCAATATGAAAAACCACAGTATTCCTAAAATTAATTGCTAATAAAAAGGTGAAAGGAATAAATTTAATCTTCCAATACAGCTAAGAAAAATTTAAATCCTATCAAATGGATGGGTAAAAGCTCCAGAAAATTCAAAACGTAAGTGGAAAATGCATCTGACTACTGGCAGTGAGTTTAAGAGGCAGGAGTGAAACATAGAATATAAATATGCAAGGAATATCGGATCTTTCCAAAGCCAATGAAAATAAAACTAAAAAGGAAAACAATATAGTAAGAAGTAACATTGAGAAGGCCAGCAGCACAATTCACCTGTTCTTGTGCTGGTTAATTGACAAATTTTAGATACCATATTCCTATTCAGAATGCAAGCTCTAAAATCTTGCAGCGTGGGTTTGAACATGCAAAACAAGTGGCCAGTGCACAAGGCTTCCACTAGGGTTTGGGGAGAGATAGATGTATGGACTTTACCCTTACAATCAAAGAGGTTGTTTCCAAAATTTGAATCTATGACCTTCAAGTCACATGTTAGCAACCTTATCGCTACACTAATTCTCACCCTCAGGTTTTTTTGTTTGTTTGTTTGTTTGTTTGTTTTGTTTTGCTCGAATCACCCTCTGGTTTGAACATGTGACAGTGAGCAAAAATTGATATTCCTAGTCTAAGATTGGGCTGAGCTAAATTGCGCATCTTCTTTCATAAATCACTCAACCAAAACGACAGAATCTAGAAAGAATTATGCAAAACAACCATAGAGCTAGTAGAGGCTAGTAACGTAATGCTTTTGCCACTATTCACTCTGCAAAGCTTGACACAAATATGGCGAACCAAGAACTGGTTACACTATACATGGATAGAGATAACCGACTTCAATATGCACACAAGTTAAATTGCGATGAGGGTTGGAAGAAAGTGAGGGGAGCACAGTGCTGAGAATGGTAAGATTAAAAAAAGACAGTATTGCAGTAGATTGGGATGAACCATCCACTGGTGCCAGAAGAGAGGGAGCTTAAAACTACGCTAAAATTTCACAGAAAGATTTCATAGGACGCATGGGATTAACATAATAAATGTCAACGTGGAGGGACATCCAAAAAAAAAAGGTACTTTCTACAAACACCTAGAGTACAAGAAATTATCACCCAGAGAATAATTAAGGTGAAGTATAAGGTTATATAAAAACCAGAATCATTCTTTTACCATTAAGGACTTCTATATCGAGCGAGTCAACATCAAAGCCAGCGTCTAAATAGTCGTCGTAGAAGTGGCTTGGCGCATCAACATGGGTACCAGTGTGAACACCGAGCTTCATAGCTGAGTTATTGGAGCGAGAGCCATTTTTCATGCTTTTCTCGAGCCACAGAAAGTGTCTACCAAGGCCATCTTTAGAGTCCCAGACTGGCATGTCGGGGACGTATTTGTGAGTGATATCGAATATTCGACCATCATCGTAGACTTCTCGGCGAGGAGGAATAAGATCAGGGTTGCCGCCACCGCCGGTGGCGATGGAGCAGTCGACGGTATCGGTGCCAGGGATGGTGGGGTAAGCAGCAAGATTGGCAGAGGCAGCCCGGAAGTGATGGGAGAACGAGAGGACCAAGAAACAGAGAAAGGAAAGGGACAGTAGAGAATCCATGGCGGTGGGAATGACCAGAGAAGCTACTACACGGCGTCACAGGCTCTGATGTTCTTCCGTAGTCAGTCAGCTCATCACTCTACATTTTACACTCCAATTTCATCGGATGTCCCCAAGTTTGACTCTCTCATTTGCCGCCCAGAAGATAGAAAGGATATGGAAAAAATACAAAATAAAAAACAAAACTGTGACGAAATGAGATAGGAAAATAAGATGACAAAAAAAAAAACAAAGGAAAATCTCTATCAGAGTCTAAATTATAAAAATATTGTTAAAACAAAAAGGTTGGCCTTTTCTATTATTATTTTAGAAAAATAAAGTTGTTAATGGACATTGATATACCAGGTTTTATTTATAAGTTTACTTTAGTCAAATTTCACATACTACCAAGGAGAGGTGGTTAACTCAATGATTATGAGGATAAATTTTCAACTTTACCCTCATTTATGATTGACTATTTTTTAACTCTTTCTTCTCTCTCTATCTTTATGGTATAATTAATAAGGGTAAAATTGTCACAATATCATTTATTACATGAAAATAGACTAATAAATAAGACCATTTTTTTGGGTTAAAGTGGACCTATAAATATGACTAAAGTGCTAGTTGTTAATAGGTATTGATTTAATTGTTAACGGGTAATTGTTAATTGAATTGATTTAGTTGTTAATGGTATATTAATATAGTTGTTAATATTTCCTAAAATAATACTAAAAAAGATCTTAAGCATTTTTTGAAAATATTTTTGTAACTTGGGTCCTACTAGAAGAATTTTTCCCAAAAGAAAAAAAATATTGAATATAGAAAATTATTGAAAACATTGGTTTTTTAAAATAAAAACATTGCTCTCGCCACCATCAGGACCACCCATGTGGACCACGGTTACCAGTAATCAAAGCATTGCTGTAATGGGAGTGATATTTATATAATTTTTTAACTATTTTTATTGATTGCATGCATTAGAAGATTTTCATTTCAATGCAAATTATTAAAAGAAGTATAGATTTTTTTTTTTTATTTTTACAAACAAATAGTTCAAGTAATTTTATTATATAACTTTTATATTATATTTGAGGACTTAAAAATGTATGAGATAAGGACGCACGACGATTTTTTTTGCCATAACTCATAGTTTTTTCCCCCAAACCATAACTCATAGTTTGAATTCAAAACCTCACACTCACAAAAGTTTTTTTTTTACAAAAAGTGCTTCGTCTCCTTTTTTTTTAAAAAAAATTATTATTTGATAAAGAGTTTTCCCTGTTTAAGGCTTTGTTTAGTCATTTGAATTAAGAATTCTCAAAAAAATGTATAATGATGCAATATTGGTAACTATCAACCAGGATTTGATCTGTGTACCCGAGTGGCTCCAGCTTTAGGATTATTAACATGTTATATTGAGTGGGATATATATATATATATATATATATATATATATATATATATATATATTGTGTGAAAGAGTGGGATTAGACTTTACATTAACTATGTCATAAACGGGGAAAAAAACGTGTGAAAAATCAGAATTTGAGAATAACACAATAATACATACACTAACGACCATGCAATGAATACGCCATAACCACTCGCACAAAAGACCACAAAAATATTTCACAACATTGAAAGTATACAAAGCCGCATGAGGAAAAATCTGTAAGAGCAACATCTTCTCTTTTAAGATACAGAGCAATATCTCTTCCAAGAACTTAAACAGACTTCAGACGGATTCAATAGAGGAGAGTCTTCCTGTTTGAAGGCCTAAACTCCAAACCAAACCACTGCTTTCTTTCTTAAATAATATTCAGTGAGATGTTTTATTTAACAAAATTACCTAACTGAAAACAATTCTATTAGGATTCTCAACTTAGTTCTCAGGATTTTCACTTCGAACATGGTGAAAGTATTTTGGTCAATTGGATTTTTTTTTGGCTTTAAATGATAATAAGTGACTAAGGTTTTTCATTAATATATTAATTATGCTCTTATCTCTCATATTGTAATCAACATTCATGAATAGTGGTTGGAAAATTAAAAGTCTATTCAATGTTCATTCAAATGTATGAATGATACAAAGGGTTATTTAATGTATATTTATCAATATTAATTACAACATTTATAGCATCTTATTAGTGGTGACTCTCGGAGGCCTATAAATAGCGCCTTGTACAAAGCATTGTAGTAACAAAAAAGCTGAATGGGAATTGTTCCCCACTTATTCTCTCAAATTTTCTCTTCTCTTATCTCTTGCCACTTGTAACACATATTTCTTTTTTTTTTTTTATAATATGTTGGCAACACAAAAGCTCCAATAAAGGTATGATTTTCTCATCATTTCCTTGATGATTCCATTTACCTTCTTTTACCGTATTTTATTTTATCTATTTGGGATATTGTAAGGCACTATGTGGAATTAAAGAGATAATTTCATCTATTGTCAAAATCTATAGTTAAGATGGGAGGTTGTTATAATTTTTATATCTTATATCTCCTTTATAAGTTATTTCATGTCATTATTGTTATTTTATTTTAGTATGGTCAAAAGTCATACACCTTTGATTTCATATTCTAAAATTATATGACAAGAAGTCATATTGGTTTAATTCCTTATTATGAAATTATATGATCTGAAGTCATATAGCTTTAACTTCCTATTCTAAAATTATATAGCTAAAAGTCATATTCCTCTTATTCCTATTTGATATTATATGACTAGAAGTCATATTACTTTTGATTTCTATTTTGATATAATATGGCTAGAAGCCATATTTCTTTAGTTCTATATTTCTTTGATTTTCCATTATACGGTCAGAAGCCATATACCTTTTCATTTTCTATCTTATTATATGGCCAGAAGCCATATACTTTTTCATCTTTTATCTTAGGGCATGTGTTTTATCTTAAGAAGTGCCCAATGACAAGTGTTTTTTTAAGATGCAAAATTGACTATGTGGTTATATATTAGGCGCAAAAATATTGTTTGATCGTTTAGTTTAACTTTTTTGCTAACTGGACAATGACATAGCTTTCGAATGTGTAAAAATACAAATGTTGTTTGGCCAAAAAGGGCACAAGACCAAGTGTTTTTTTTAGGTGCAAAAATACCATTTGACTGTTAGTTTGACATTTTTTGGCTTACTGGATGATAACATGGCTTTCAAAGCAACTATGTGGAAAAAAAAATGCCAACTAATCATAAGTCTGAGTTGGAGAGAATTAATATCATCATCCCTATCCCTATGTTCACCCCAGTAACAACTTTGTATTTGAAAATCAAAACCTATCCAATGTGGATATATTTTTCATATATATGCCACTTTAGCTTTATGAGCTTTGCAAGGCTATTTCTAAGACAACAGTGGGTACATGTCGTCTAATGCGTACTCGCTCCAGCCGACGCCATGACAGTTCAATTTTAATGGATTGGAGATGACAACGACATTGAGAACACTAGTCTAGGCAAAGTCTACGATTTCTGACAAGAGGATATGTCAAGAGTCATCAATGGCATTTTCAGCAAGGCGAATGGTGGTATATCCACTTTGTACATGTTGTGATTTTCAGGTATAGTGTTGTTACAGGGACAAACAAAGGGATAGAGATGATGATATTAATTCTTCCCAACTTAGATTTGTGACCAGTCGGCATGTTTTTTTTTTCCATATAGTTGCTTTAAAAGTCACATTATTATCTAGTCAACAAACAAAGTCAAACTAATGCTCAAAATGTATTTTTGCACCTAAAAAACATTATTTGGTGTTGGGCGCTCTTTTGGCCAAACAATATGTGTATTTTTGCATATTTGAAAGTCACTTCATTGTCCAATTAGCAAAAAAAAGTCAAACTTAATAGTCAAATGGTATTTTTGCACTTAATTTGTAACCATGTAGTCACTTTTGCACCTCAAAAAAGCACCTGTCATCGGCGCTCCTCTGACCAAAGTACATATGTATTTTTGCACCTTAACCATTTATCTTATTGTCTAGCCTAAAGCCATATACAACTTTTATTTATCCTAAAGATAAATGGTTAAAAGCCATATAGATTTAATTTCTTATCTTGAGATTAATTGGCTTGAAGCCATGAGAATTAAATAACCCGAAGTCATAAAGTTTTAATTTTTGTTATAATATCTTACTTTATCAATTATTTATTATCTTTACAAATTTTTTATTATTATCGTTTGTGTTATTATATTGTGTTTTTATATTTCATATTTTATGAATTCTTTTTTATTGCATTAGAATGAATTATCTTAAATCTTGTGAAATTTGAATTTGTAGCACTTATCATTACCGAAAGAACTATATATGAATATCATAGTCCCAGAAGATACTCAAGTGCCTGAAATGTGTGAAAATAATAAGATCTTAATAAATTATATTAAGAATAGAATCTGGTGAGATCAAAATCAAGTTAATGTTGACAACATTTTTGCTTATAATATAACATTTGCTATCATGAATAATAATGAAGATCATGAGCTAAAATTTATTATCAAGTTTTAGAAGCACAAGTCATTGAAGGACTTATAAAGTTAAGGTACCAAAAGCACAAGTCCTTGAAGGACTCCAAGTGTTGAAGCACAAATCCTGACTCAATATGCCAGAAGCGTCATATGCAAGTTCTCAAGAACAATACTCAATTAAGTTAAATAATTCCCTGTATGGCTTAAAGCAATAAAGGCTCATGTGGTATAATTGACTCATTGAATATATGTTGAAAGAAAGATATAAAAATAACCTAATATGCCAATGCGTCTTTATGAAAAGATATGAAAGTGAATATGCTACAATTGTTGTTTATGTTGATGATATCTAGATCATTGGGACTTTTGAAGAGCTTCAAAAGACAATTGATTGTTTGAAAAAAAAAATTGAAATGAAAGATTTGAGAAAAACAAAATTTTGTGTTAGATTACAGATTGAGTATTTGAAAAATGAGATATTTGTATATGAAAAAGCTTACACAAGGAAAATCCTAGAGCATTTTTATATGGATAAGTCACATCTATTATGCATTCTAATGATAAGGTCTTTGCAAGTGGATAAAAACTCATTTAGACCTCGATTAATGAGCAAAGAAAGTGATGAAGAACTACTCGGTCAAAAAGTACTATACCTTAGTGCTATTGGACCACTAATGTATCTTCCTAATGACATACATCCTGATATCTCATTTAATGTTTACTTATTAGCAAGATATAGTTCTTCATCAACACGAAAGTATTGGAATGGAGTAAAACACATTCTTTGTTACCTTAGAGGCATTATGTATATGAGGTTATTCTGCTCAAATGTATCCAATCATGAACTAGCTGGTTATGCAAACACTGTATTTTTGTTTAGTCCATATGATGGTAAATCACAAACAAGTTATCTGTTTACATGTAGAGATTCAACTATTTCATAGGAAATCTATGAAACAAACTATATTAGCCATATCATCTTAACCGTGCAAAAAATCTAGTAATACATAAAGCAAACCAAGAATGTGTATAATTGAGATCAATAATACATCACATACAAACTACTTGTGGTTTATTTTGGGCAATTTGATCCCACTAAAGGATACTATTGCATGTATTGCCTAACTAAAGGAAGGGTGTATAAAGGGCGATCATATGAAATATATTTCACCAAAATTAAAATTCTTCTTTGCTTGTAACCTCTAAAAGGACAATGAAATAGATATCTAGTCAATTCGTTTAAGTGAAAATTAAGCATATTTATTTACTAACTTACTTCCAACTTTAATCTTTAAAAAGCTTGTCCATAACATTGGTCTACTCAGTTTCAATGATTTCAATTGATTTTGTTAAGAAGGGGAGTTGATTCACGCTATACTCTTTTTTCTCTATTTTGGTTTTGTCCCACTAGCTTTTTTTATAAAGGTTTTTAATAAGGTATCATTGAATAACGTATCAGTGAATGATGTACTATTTTATCTAACTAGGTTTCTATCCCCTAAGTTTTTCTTAATTAAAGTTTTTAATGAACATCTAAGAGAGAGAGAGAGTGTTATAAATATATTAATCATATGGATATTGATTAACTTTTGACCTATCATATTTTAGTAAGCAGTTGGGAAACTAAAAGCCACTCTTATACCAAATTTCTTTTATTATCGTAACATATTATAAAATATTACTATTATCTTCTTACGCAGGCTTAAAACATGATTTTTCCCCGAAAATTACATGGCTGTTCATCATTTTCTTAGCCGCGTCAAACAAATTGTTCTGTTTTCCTTCGTCTGTCCAATGTCAAAATCAATGACTAAATTGTTCTACTTATAACTTCATGGCCCTTGCCATAAATTTTGTTAGTATTGACTTATATTCATTATAATTGAGCCTAAAGTTGCATGGCACTCCAAGGTCATTGGTCAATAGTCTGTCTAATATAAAAAATTAAATACACTCCCCGCCCCGACGGCAACCAGTCGTTCGATCAGCTTAAAAAGGCATTGATTTCACAGATAAATTCATAGGATTTCACTTCCTTAATCCCACTACCGTTCCTTAATAAAATCCTAATCAATTTTCACAAGCAGAATACCGTTTCTTCAACCCAATCTTTTGCTACCTTAAATCCACTTTCATAGATGTCATCATTTTCAGTGGGGACTTACTTGTTCCCATCCCAACATCTTAAGAATCTCACAGTTCACCCGTCAGCTCATGGCATTCGTACTGTCGATTATTCACTATCAAGTCGGCTCCTTTTTGGCCCCTCTTGTTGTAGGACCAGACTTCCTAGGTTGTTGGGTGATAATGTATTGGCACGTGCTGAAAACAAGGCCAGAGGTCCTACTTCGTCCTCTCAGCCGCTTCAAGCGCCTCAAATTTCCGACTCACAATCTGAGGTTCTTCTTCTGCTATTTATTCCATGACAAAGTTCTCAGATTATTCACTCAGCTGAATTTCTAGTTTATGAATCTGTATATACCATGTTTGTTGGCATGTAATTTAGTTGGGGAGAAGTGGGGTTTTGGAGCACAAAACTTGCATATGCATATGGATATTTGTTTGGGTATTTACCATCAACTTCTTTAGTCGAAGTACAACACAAGAGAAAATCTTCTAAAGATCCCATTACGTGGCGCTGTAAAAAGTAGGCAGGTGTCAAGTTTTCATCTTGCACCCATTTTTTTGGGTCTACAAAAGCTTCCTGGACTTTTTGGCAAATTGAAGTATTGAAACCTCTAAATTAAGAGGAATGCAAAATAAAGCGACTAGATGTGGGGTCAACATGTGTGAGTAGGACACACATCACATCTTTATACTCCTCCGGTTCTAAGTGTAGGACCGGAGGTAGTAGTTTATATATTCATCATTATTTACTCGATATCTTTTTCCCAAATGTATCATAGGCATTCTCTTTCGAGAATGAGGAGGATTAGGGTTCTAATTGGTTTTTTTATGGGTTATGTTCCACGCTTCATTCTCATATTTGCTGGCATTATAGAGGAAAAAAAGCAAGAATTAGTATTGAAGTTTTCAACGTTTGTCTCTTGTATGCTAATGCTCAATGCTGCCTAAAATGTTACTTTGAGAATGTTTTCATTCATCAGGGCCTGACGCTAGAACCCAGTACTCATGATCCCTTGTGCTCACTTGACAAAACTAGCTCACAAGATTTTGAAGGCACAAACCAGTCCAAGACTGACTTGCTTAAAGCTCTTGCAATATCTGCAGCAGCTGCAACTGGAGTGGTGGCAATTAACCAATCTTGGGTAGCTGATAATCAGGTCCATGAATGCCCCAAAATCATTAGTTCAGATTCTCGTAACTCTACTTCTGTGTGTTTTTTTGATAAATTACATGCATTGCCGAAGAAGTTTTTGAATATGCTTTAGTTCAAATTCTAATAACTCTTCATGACCTCGAATGGCAGGATCTTGCTATGGTATTGCTGTTTGGAATAGGGTATGCAGGCATCATATTTGAAGAATCTCTAGCCTTTAATAAAAGTGGAGTAGGACTGTTGATGGCTGTAAGTCTATGGGTGATGCGGAGTATTGGGGTAAGGTTCATCATTTTTGTTTCAAGTTACCAGTCAGTTCTTGATTAGTCACAAGTTTCATAAAATTTACAGTCCTGGTTTTGAGTCTAGGTTGCCCTTGGGACTTTTCTTTGGACAAAGACACACACATCCCAAAGTGGCATGCTCATGAGCATCTTTCTTCACATGATTAGGTGTAAATCTCTGTATAGAAAATGACGCTCAAGTATTGAACACCATATACCTGAGATAGGGATATAACTGTCACAATACTCCTGGTTTTCTCAGAGGTATGTTTTCTTAGGCATATTTCCCAAGGATAATGAAGACTTGACAAGGATTTGAAGTGATTGTAAGGATCTTTTGATTATCCTGACCTGAATAAGTTGAATCACAATTTTTTGTGCAATCCTATAGGTGATTATAGGGATCTCCTTTTTCTCAAATTTTCACATTAGATCTCTAATCTGCTAAATTTGAGTGGTCATGGAGATACATTCAACCTTAAATGGTTTCTCTTGTCTTATGCAGTGTAAGCTGCAAAGAGAAGTGACTGGTTTTTGTGTCACTTGTCCTCGTGAATGAGTATGAGTTGCATTGTTTTATTTGTACTTTTTTCATTAATATGTTGTAATGAGGCCTTTGTAAGGTTCATATAGAAACTACAGTTTCCAATTGATATGCATTAATGACCTGTCTTTGACCGAATCATATGCAGAATCTTTGGTAGTATCATATAGTTGGATGGAATTTCTTCACGGAAGGGGATTTTAGTAGGTTTGGTTCAACCAAGCATTATTTTCAGATGACTTTACCTCAAGTTTATGTATTTTATTTCTGGATCTAAAGTTTTTCAAATATTCTGTCTTTTAATGTTTGGGAATTGTTGTTGCAATATAGATTGCTCATAATAAGCTTAGAGCTTAAGTTTTACGAAGGGACCCCCATTTTCTCATTAATACCAGTTTCACAAGAATCCTATGTTTATTTAACCTTCTTCAGAAGGATGATAGTTCACCAAATGATCTGCAAGTCACAAATACTGATTAGCACTCTTGTTCTCATCCCTCTTTCTTATCTCATATCTCTGATTTTCCCATCCAGAATGTCTAAAATTCAGTCCTTGTTTACCCTTTGTTGATTAGATTTTGTACTGCTTTCCCCCAATGGATTGTCTGTAGGCTCCTTCAACCGATATAGCTGTTTCAGAGTTGACACATGCATCTGCAGAAGTCAGCGAAATAGTGTTTTTCTTGCTTGGCGCCATGACCATCGTTGAGATAGTTGATGCTCATCAAGGATTTAAACTGGTTACTGACAATATAACAACTCGAAAGCCACGCCTTCTTCTGTGGGTGGTGAGTGCTCTGTTCTGTGTAGTTGCTGATAGTTAGATCGGAAATATGACTCAGTTAAAATCTCAAATACTCATTTTTATCTTGGCCTAATAAACAAATAACATGGACCAAAAAAGGGGTCTCCACCTTG
Source organism: Acacia confusa (assembly GCA_037074495.1). NCBI lineage: Eukaryota > Viridiplantae > Streptophyta > Magnoliopsida > Fabales > Fabaceae > Acacia > Acacia confusa. Next base: position 33,998,342 of record CM073502.1, on the reverse strand, counting down.
CAAAGATGTGCTGTTACCGTTTAGGCAATGCATTAATGACGGCTAGCCTTCTGATGTTTGATACTTCGAATAGTGGCATTCAAGAGAAATTAATGACTCTATTGATAATAGAAAAACAACAATTTATCTGACACTGCAGAAATTAACTGTATAAATTGAGATAACCTATGTACTTATCTGACATTATATGATAATGGAAAAGTTTATACGTTCCAATCAATTTTTCTTTTTTTTCAAACCCATCTAGATTTTCAATAGTTTGGTGTGTCACCAATTTTTCTAACACGACACCTTGTACTCTGTGTAAAAAAAATATTAAAATTTGGCACATGTTTTGAGCTTGCAGATTGGGTTTGTGACATTTTTCCTCAGTTCAGTCCTAGACAACCTGACATCTACTATAGTCATGGTTTCTCTGTTGCGGAAACTAGTGCCTCCATCAGAGTATCGAAAGTACATGCTCTTATTCCTTTAAATTACTTTTCCTTTGATTCTTTCACATTCCTTTGTGTATTGAAAGTGCCTCCATTCAGTTTGATTCTTGTTACCAAATAAATGTGCTTAGCTTTCCTAGAATTCCACAGCGCGAATGGATGAGTGAAGATATTTTTGGCTTTGTACATCAACGTGAGTTTCAGTCATTAGAGCTCTAAAGCTTGAAATACCTCTGCACACCTTCAGCAAATTTTTAGCATCAAGCCTTAGTTTATTCATTTAGATAAAGTGTATTTAGTGTTCGTACAGCCTGTTGGTGGATCTTGAAAATTTTTGTTCCATAAAATATTTGTAGTTAGTTGTTTCTGTAAGCGTTTTCTATTTATAAGATGTTATAAATGGGGCAAGCTACCTCGAGTTTAATCTGAATTCTGAGCTTGAATTGTTTCATATATTTGGAGATTGAATTGTTTTTTGAGCTTGCATTTTATATTCTCCATTTTCATTGATTTAATGATTGGTGTGCTTCGATTATAAACTGTCTTTTTAGCCAATCAGGATTTTAAGAAAATAATAGCCAAATTATTATGGCTAAGTTGGTAAACAAACACAGGATTTTCTCCGAATTCCTTGTAAGAAGCTTTAGTGAAAACTTGTTTACAATGATAGTAATGCTACAACAAACTCTTGCCCATTCACATTGTTGCCTCCTGATCACATGAGCAGATAAAAATAAAGAAGCAGCAGAGGCCAGGGGCTCATAAAGAGAATTTAGCTTAATTTATTTCTATTATTTAACTTTTCTTGTCACAACATGCTTCTGAGCTTCTCAATTTTGTGTAAACTATCATGGTCAGAGCATGCTTTTATATTTAAGAGACATTTGAATGAATTGCATGCTAATTACATTCTTCTCCAAGACTCTGCCTTATTTCAAGTCATCCGGAAAATTTACTAAGATTTTTTGACAGGATTCTTGGAGGTGTTGTCGTCATAGCTGCAAATGCTGGTGGTGCTTGGACTCCTATTGGTGATGTTACTACTACCATGCTGTGGATACATGGTCACATATCTACATTGCCAACAATGAAGGTTAACTCCCAGGAAAATTGCCCTGTTATGCTATCTTAACTTGTTTTATGGCATAGTTTGACCTGATAATCAATCATACTGGTATACTGAATTGGAATTGGCTGAAATAGTGGTTACAAAAGCTTATTATTTGTTGACTGAAGTCTAGATGTCCTTTGTTATACTCTTCTTGTTTCTGCTCTGATTGCATTTAAGAGTTGGTGTTATTTACCCTATATAAAGTACTCATTTTGAGGAAACATCAGCAACCGTGTAAATTATGTTATATAGAATAATCAAAGCACCCACAATTGCGTTTCCTTGCTTGCAGGGTTTGTTTGTACCTTCAGCCATTTCTCTAGCTCTCCCTCTGGCTCTTTTGTCATTGACTAGGTGCTTTTAAAGTGAAAGTACTCCAAGAAATTTGATTTCAATAATTAGATGTACCTTGAGAATAACAACTTCAACAATTCTTTTCTTCTGTTTAGTGAAGTTAATGGGAAGGGATGTGATTCTCCCAACGTCTTGACATCTGAACAGATGGCTCCTCGAGGACGGCTTGTTCTCTCTGTGGGTATAGGAGCTTTGGTGTTTGTGCCAATTTTCAAGGCCTTAACAGGTTTACCTCCTTACATGGGGATGTTGCTTGGACTTGGTGTGCTTTGGATTCTTACTGATGCTATTCATTATGGGGAATCTGAAAGGCAGATGCTAAAAGTACCACAAGCCTTATCAAGAATAGATGCTCAAGGAGCGCTGTTTTTTCTCGGAATTTTATTATCTGTTAGCAGGTGAGTGAGCAAACTATACTTCCATCTTACCTTGAAATTAACTTTATATAATACCCTTGTATTAATCAACTTGAATATGTTAGAAACATCATGAAGAATCACATTGAAGCCCCATTGAAAAGGAATGATGTACTCTTGCTTTTAGTTAATGACATCTAGAAGAAGCTTTCTTCTTTAACGTTATTATGACCAATTTGTAACCCCTTGACCTTGAGTCTGCTATTCTTGGAGAGTTTTCCTTTACTAGTCCTTCTACTTCTGGACTAATGGTTTTTGTTCTTTAGCCTGGAGGCAGCAGGGATTCTTCGAGAGATAGCAAATGACCTTGACGCTCATGTTCCAAATGTTGAGTTGATTGCAAGCGCGATTGGTATCATATCAGCAGTAATAGACAATGTTCCATTAGTTGCAGCTACAATGGGAATGTATGATCTCTCCTCCTTTCCTAAGGACTCAGAGTTTTGGCAGATGGTCGCCTTTTGTGCTGGTACTGGCGGATCCATGCTTGTCATTGGCTCAGCTGCTGGAGTTGCATTCATGGGGATGGAAAAGGTGGACTTCTTTTGGTACTTACGGAAGGTATATACGTGCCACTTTCATATGAAGGATCAAAATTCTTTTTGTTACGTGTATGAAATCTTTCAGTAACAAAAGTACTTGATCTCTTTTTGTGCAGATTAGTGTCTTTGCTTTTGCGGGCTATGCAGCTGGTATTGCTGCTTATTTAGCAGCTAATAACCTCCACATTTCTCTACCCACAACTCTTGCTGATTATCCGTTCTTTTTGGGTTCATAAATGGCGACTTGGTCCCAATCTGGTGTCTGCCAAATACAACTCCATGAGGTTTGGATTAATGATGATTTGGATTGCCCCAACATGGAATATACAACAGATACAAGTTTGCTTCTTTTTTTCTTTCTTTCTTGCCTTTACTTTTTGGAATCTCAATTTATATCCTTGAGTTGTTCTTTAAAATTTCTATACGTAGACAAGAGAAACAATGAGATGAGGTGATTGTGTCCAACAGCGGGCAGGATCTTATTTGTAGAATGCATGAGATGGTAAACATTTATTATGTTCTTACAATGATAATTAGTTACATCCTTTTCACACAATTACTTTTTCTTTTACTAATTATCCTATATGTAGTTTTTATATCATCTATTTTTAAGTCGTGAGTTGTTATACTCTTCAATTCTACAAGAATGAAAATCACTTGAATAGATTAGTCATAAGGGGCTAAATTGTCCCTTTTCATCGGTCATCCCATTTTCACATCAGTTTCACTTTATGATGGAAGAGCTTGGATGAAAACTCCAAAGAGTTTCTTGTTTCTTTGAAGATACAACGGTGACATAAGTTGACTGTATTATTCTTTTCCCCACCCATACTCCAACTCACCTCAACTCGCATTTTTTGCCTCACCAAAACTGAGCAAATCATATTGTTTGCCCAACAGAATTAGAACCAAATACATAATTTAAGCAAAAACAAGCACCTCATATTACAACTTAAGGAAAACAAACTCTTCAATGGCAGGAATCCCTCCAATCTTCTTCAAAGTCTCTTTGGTTGGTTGATCATCCACACCAATTGCCATTACAGCTTGCTTGCGAGGAGCAATCCTTCCAACACTCATGAAACTAACGTTCACATTCTCCTGTCCTAGAATGCTTCCGACCTTTCCAATCATGCCTGGCTGATCCACCTGCCTGCAAAGTATAATGCTACCTTCCAGGCTCACATCAACTTCAAAAGATCCCACCTTTGTCAGATGTGGGATCCCATCCTTCACACAGCCCTCTACCTTGATTTCACCAGAGTCTGATATGGCACTGGCAAATTTGGATTCCACATTAGCGATCTGAACCTGGATGGATTCAAGTGGATTCTCAGGTGAGCCATCTAGAATAACCCTTTCCTCAGTTATCCTGATCCCTCTTTGCTTAGCAGTGAAATCAGCATTGACTAGATTCACAAAAACACTGGATATGGGTTCGATGAGACCCTTGGTTATCATGGCACGGAGGAGACGGGTATCAAGATCATCAGGAGCTCTGGCAGAAGCATAAGTCACCTTCACACTTTTTACACCACTTCCTCCAGCTACTAACTGCACAGCGAGTCTCCCCAGTTTCTCACAAAGATCAACAAATGGTTTCAGCTCTGTTAACACCTGCAATGAGGAAGACAAAATAGAAGTTAACCAATTCTGGATTTAGCTTTACCACAAACTTGAGTGAATATTGGGGTTCAAATAGATCATTTTATCAACTCTAGAGTCTCAAATAAGATAACACCAAGTCAAGTAACAATCTGAATAAATGATTTCACATGTAATCACTTGCTATAATCAAGGTTCTCAAACTCAAGATCTGGGAAGCAATTAATTCAGACTATTTAAGCAGGAAACAATAGAACTTGCACCTTTGACAGAAAATAAAGAAAGAAAGGACTTGTTTGAAATTCCAATAACATGCAAACTTCAAATACAGTTTTATCTTACCGTTACATGTTATTTAATGAAAAGTGTATGGGATAGGGACAAATGCAATAATTAATTAAAGATTTTCTATCTTAAAAAAGGAAAGAATAAAGATGAACTTCTTTAGGTACCTCTGCTGGAACCATTGGTGCATTGACAGCAGTCGAAGCAAGTTCTCCTTTCAGTGCCCCAACAACAGCTTCAGCTATTTCAATAGCCACGCCTTCCTGCTCATCAGTTTTTAAGGTTATAAATCTATATAGCTATGAGGGAAGAAAGTAGTAGACTTGAGCATATGGTGTTTGCAAAACAAACCTGAGCTTCCATGGTACTAGCACCAAGATGAGGTGTTGCAGTAACGTTCTCATGTAGAACCAACTTGCTATCTTTTGGAGGTGGTTCCTCAGTGAAAACATCAAGTGCCGCCTGAAACAAAGAACAGTTATCTACTCAACCGTACACAGTATCATCAGCGCTTTCAATTATGAGAATAGCAAGAACCTGTGCTACAATTCCAGCATCCAGAGCCCGAACAAGAGCTTCCTCATCAATGACTCCTCCACGAGCAACATTAACTATTCTAACTCCCTTTTTCATCTTAGCAAAAGTCTCATCATTAAGAATCTTAGATGTAGCAGGGGTAAGAGGCATATGCAAGGAGATGAAATCTGCAGTAGCAATGGCTTCATCAAAGCTCACAAGTTCAACACCAACTGCACGAGCGCGATCAGCAGGAGCGTATGGGTCATGTGCAATGACATGCATACCAAGCCCCTTGGCACGACGAGCAACTTCAGAACCAACCTTACCGAATCCCATGACAGCAAGTGTTTTGCCGACAAGGGAAACTCCCACATACTTATTTCGTTGCCATTTACCTGATGCATCAAGCAGCATTCATTTCATTGATTACAAGTAAAAAGAGAGGGAAATGCAGTACAAGTATAGCTAGCTCCCAATAAAACTAACACTTAATGCGAAAAACATCGCCACAGTAAATAAACTATCCTTTATCTTCTATATTTCACATCGGAATCAGAGAGAAAACCAAGCTAAAAGTTATAAAAATGCGTTTCATACAGACACCTTTTTTAAACGGAAATAATATATTGGAGATCGAATGGGAGAAAACACTTCCGGTTTCCAAAAGTTCGTACTTTTTGCATTCCCATTTTTTCGTCCTCTGTTCAGTATGTGACATAAATGTCAGCGAAAGCAAACAGAAGGACGCTAAAAAAACTTAAAATTGCACTTTATAAAAGTGCTAAATCAAAATCGATGCTTAATATATAATTTATAAAAGTAGTTAGACAAATATAGCTGCTATACTACCATAAAATGCTCGAAAGAATCACAAACCCCAACATAAACATCAAACTCACACCTATAAGCATTTCAGTCACTGACCAGCTTTAACGGACGCATCAGCTTGAGCAACGTTCCTAGCCATAGCAGCCAAGAGCGCGATCCCATGTTCGGCAGCCGCAACCGTATTGGCCGTCGGTGCGTTAACCACCAAGCAACCATGCTCGGTAGCTGCTGCCAGATCCACATTATCGATCCCAACACCAGCTCTCCCAACCACCTTAAGCCTTCCACCGGATGATTCGAAAACCTCACGCGTAACCTTGGTTCCACTACGCACAATCAACGCATCGCAGAGAGAGATCTTGGTGCGGAGCTCCTCAGGGCTCAAATTATAAGAGCAATCGACATTTGCATAGTCCTTCAGCAGGTTAAGCCCAGCTTCACCGAGCTTCTCCGCCACAAGCACGGTAGGCTTCGCATCAAGACCCGCCGCAACCACCACCAAAAGAGGGCGGACGCCATGGCTTCTGGGAGACCGGAGGGAGACAGAAAAGGCGGAGGATAGAGGGATTTTGGAAGAGAGAGAAAGAGATGGATTTCTAGGCGATGAAGCACGAAGGGCCTGTGAGGAAGACAAGGTAGCCATTATAATTTGGAAATGGCGTCGAAGTGTAGAAACTTGGATTTGATTTCGGCAAGTTAGCGCCGAAAGATGGCAAGGGTGCGGGAAGAGGAGGGAGAGAAGTGCGTTTATATATGTGCGGTGGGAAGAGTTAGGAAGGGAGGTGAATTGCACGCTCTCTTTTGAAGGTAAGATCGCTTTTCCCTGCATATGAATCTCTCCCTAACTAGTAATTATTCTCCCGGTAGTTATTATAAAACATCAACTAATAATATTATTTAAGGATCAAGAAATAGAAGTTCAGTTATTAAATAGGTCTAAAATTGATAAATGTTTCTAACTTTACATTTAATTTAATAATAAGAATTTAAAGAGTTAGTAAAAAATTGAGGATGTAACGAGAATATAGTAATAAATAAGTTAGTTAAAGGTAGTTGGTGCCTAATAATAAGGATAAAAAAATAATAGTAATAGGTGCCTTATAAGACCAGAGGGAGTATATTAAACTAAAAGTCTCTTATTTATATTTGGATGTAAAATTAAAATACTCCTTCTAATACTGATTAATAATTCTCACAAATCAATAAAAGCATATAAAATCAATAAAGTTGTCTTAAAATTTAAGTAATTTATAATATTACCTCTACTAATTGCGTTAAACTCTAATAATATATTATTATTACTCTCACTCACTACCCCTATTAATTATGAGTACATATAAAAAAAATAATTAATTTTCCTTGGAAACAAACAAATATCTTATAAAAAAGACCAAATACATTTGTTTCTTGGTGCCTTAAAATAAGAACCAGAGGAAGTATTAAACTATGACACCCCTGGTCCGTACATAAATTTGGAAATTATGACACCAAACTCATTAATAGTAATATTTGAAGGGTTATGGACTATGCTAGATTGATGACTTGATCCTCTTTGGAGAGACATCTAGCTTTCAAATGGAGACTATGGATTTTTTTGTAGTGTATCGAGCCAGAAAATGAACAAAGAAAATACTAAGATATGTTTCTCCTAAAATGTTCAATCATCGAGAACCATGGACTCAAGTAGGAAAATGAGGGTTGGATTAATAGGTGATCTGAGAAATATTTAAGTGTTCCAACCCTTCATATAAAAAAGCTTCTTATTTTACATTTGCACTACTTATTAAGAATACTAAGAATTGGTTGTCTGGGTGGAAGAAAGGATATTTGAATCTTGCTAGTAGAACTACCCTCATTAAGATTGTGCTATCAACATTGCCCACGTACTATATGCGGACCATATTGCTCCATAAGAGTGTAGTCAAGGAACGAAAATAGAGAAGTAGAGGTTTCCTATGAGGGGATACTGAAGAAAGCCATAAGTTACACTTAATCACATGGGATGTAGTGAGAAAAGAATGAAGGAGGGCTCCAAATTAGAAATTTATGAAAACATAATGGAGCCTTTATTATGAAACTGTGTTAGGGACTTATATGTAATAGAGAGGCCTTATGGGTGATAATGAGATTCCAGGTGTTAAGAAGCAAAGGAACTCCTCCCTAATATGGAGATGAATTAACAATGTTTGAGGAAAGTTTTGAAATAGTATTGAGAGAAAAATTGGTAATGGTTGGTTTTCGTCTTTCTGGCTTAACAATTGGTCTGACATGAACACGCCTCTCATTGATTTGGCTTAAGGTTATGAACATCTCATCAATCGAAAAGAGATTGTGGGTTCTTATGTGAAGGAAGGCGGAGAGGAATAGAAGGAAGATGGATTGGAGTACTGGTTTCCTTCTCATGTAATTGATCAAATTGTATGTATGCACCCCCATGTGAGGAGAGAGGATAATACAAAATATACTAGAAACCATCCATTTATGGTTGCTTCTTTGTCAAATTGGCATATCATTTTCTTTTTTCAAGTACTAGACAAGTTAAGGATAACATATGTGAGATTCTTTATAGATGATCTATTCTGGAAAAAAATTTAAGTCTTCATGCATTGAAGTTGAAGATGCGGAGAGGATTTGAGACGTCTATTACTTGCCCTTTTAAATGTGAGGTAGAAGAAGACTTGATGCATTTGTTGTAGGACTGCTATATTGTTAGGGAATGCTAGAAATCAATAGTCAAACAGGAAAAATAGAATATATTCTCTTTTTTATAGAGTGCGGATTGGATCAAATAAAATCTAACATATGAGATTGACATAAAATATACAAAGAAGATTTCAAGGCCAATCTTGTTTTGGTATCTTTGTCAGGATGCATGTGTATCACGCTGTAAAAAGTTGTTTAATTGTCATGCGACTGATGTGGGACTGAATGCACAACATGATTTCTTTATAGCATGTTCGGACATGGAGATTCTCAAAACAGATGATATGGAGAAGAGGATGAATAGTTCTCATAAAGATATGAATCAACATGAAGAAAACTTCATCAAACTAGCTGTCGATGGCATGGTCTTGGAGGATGGAATGAGTAGGTGCGGAGGCTACCTTTGTGATCAAAATGACAAATGGCTTTTAGACTTTAGTTGCAAACTAGTTAATATTCCTCTTGTTTTTATAGAAATAACTGGTTACATTCAGGCCTACAATTTTGTTGGTTCAAAGGGTATAAGGAAATTAATTTAGTTGTCGATTGTATAAAGGTTATTAATTATATGTTGAGAGGATGTGATCAATATCATTCTTTCAAAATATTGTAGATGATATTATGATGCTTCTTTATATAAATTGGCACAGATATAAAGAGACCATAACTATTACTGATGAATTAGCCAAATACTTTGATAGAATAGATGAGAGTTTCTATCTCCTTGATCAACCTCTTCCTTTTATTTAAGAGGTAGGTGTTTGATGAAGATTATAAGTCTTTGTTGAAATTGATATAAGGTCTATGTTGACATTTTGATTCCAGTATTATTTTTTTTAAAAAAAAAACTAATATTAGAACTCATGCAATGAAAGCATTATTATTTATTTTATTTTTTTACAAATTAATGTTTTTTTCATGTTAAGTACAGGCCAAACATAAGTAATTTTTCTTATAAATTTTAGCATAAAAATCAGTAATATTTATATAAATGCTTTTTTTTAACAAATATTCCTATTATTATTATTATTAAAATTCTTGTTTTGAAGATAAGCAAAAGGATCGAAAAATGTTAAGCATCTCGAAATATATTTTAATATGAAATACTTATTACTCTCTCTAATCTTTATTATAAGGAACCAACTAATAATTCTCACAAAAAAATAAAAACAATTAAAGTCAATAGAGTTTTCATAAAATTTAAATAATTTATAATATTATCTAACTAATTGCATTAAACTCCAATAATATATTATTATTCTCACTCATTACCCCTTAATTATAAGCAGACATGAAAAAAATTAATCTCCTTAAAAATAAATAAGTATCTTGTAAAAAAATCAAGGGTTAAGGTGCAAAAATACACATGTGCTTTAGCTCGAGGAGCGTCCAATACCAAGTTTTTTTTTAGGTGCAAAAGTGCACATGTGGTTACAACTTAGATGCAAAAATATCATTTGATAGTAAAGTTTGACTTTGACCGTTAAGTTTGACTTTTTTTACTTGGCGATGACGTGTAATTTTTGCACATGTGTTGGGCGCTCTTTTTACCAAACTAGAGGTATATTTTTGCATTTTTTTCCAAATCACATGTGTATTTTTACACATTTGAAATGTCATGTCATTGCCCAGTCAGTAAAAAAAGTCAAACTTAATGGTCAAACGGTATTTTTACACCTAATTTGTAACCACATGTGTACTTTTACATCTAAAAAAGTACTTGATATTTCGTACTCTTAAGGGTAAAACATATATGTATTTTTACACTTTAACCGAAAAATCAAATTCACTTATTTATTAATATAATAAGAATAAGAAAAACTACGTATAAAGACTTGGGGGCTGATGAAAGTGGGTGTTGTCAAGTCATTGTTCAACGAATGGAGTTGGTGGGAAATAGGGATGTAAAAAGGCCAGGGGCCTTTGGCCTGACCTATTAAAAGTCTGGTCAGGCCTGGCCTGTCAGGCTAAAAGGTCAGGCCAAGGCCTCTTATGAGGTCTGTTTTCCCTTAACAAGTCAGGCTCAGGCCTGATAAGAGGCCTTTTAGGCCTGTCAGGCCTGTCTGTTTATATTATTAATATTAATTTATGTAATTTTGACCTATTTTTAGCTTGTTTAAAGTAGGTCTGTTTTTTACCTGTGACCTGTTATTTATATTATTAGTATTAATTTATGTAATTTTAGCCTGTTTAAAGTAGTTCTGTTTTCGGCCTGTGGCCTGTTAGCTTCATTAAATAAAAAAAATAAAAAAAAATTAAAAACAAAGGCCTTAACAGGCCATAGGCTAGGCCAGACCTATATACAGGCCAGGCCCAGGCCAAAAAATAGGCCTGTAACAGGCCACAGGCCAGGCTCAGGCCAATATGTTACAGAATAGGCCTGACCTATTAAAGGTAAAACCTGGTCTGACCTGACTTGTTTACACCCCTAGTGGGAAAGCTCAGAAGGACTGCGAAATGGCAGGTATCACGAGCTCCTTTATCTCGTGGGAGATTAGTAGATTACCTGTTAGTCACCGTTTGGGGTTTCTCCATCCAACGACAACGACATTGTTTAGGTGTCGTATCTGGGTTTGTAGGTATACTCAAGATTTATCCTTGGCCCAGGTGGAAATCTGCCAGCGAATATACGCATGTGCCGAAAATTTCAATGAAATCCTAAATTAGACAAAATATTTCGAGGAATTCTTTAAAACCTCTAATTTACAGCTAAATTTCATGGATACTTGGGTAATATTATCCAATTGTGAAAAGACCAATTGGTCAAGAGCATATTAATCTTTTTCACAATTGGATTATGTTAACCAAATACCTATAAGACTTGGCTGCAAATAAGATACTATTTTAAGGAATCTCTTGATCGTATTTTATCTACTTTGGGGTTTTGTTTCAATTTTCTATAAGTTGTTTTGACTGCTAACTGCGCAAAAGTCTTAAAACGATAGTATATGTATATGTCACTGCTGGCAAAAAAATAAACGTATATGCCCCATTAAGACCACCTAAAAACTATTTTTCCTTATTTTTAATATAAAATATATTTATCTAATTTAATCAGATTAAAGAAGTTAGTTGAGTTATTTAACATCATTTGTATTTCCTAAAATACCACTTCCTCTTCTCCTTCTTAATTATTGTTGAGACTAAAGAGAGTATAAATAGGGATAATTAGAAAAATATAAACAAATATAAAAATTATATTTTATATTTAGAATTAAAATCAACTCTTTAAATATATCTTATATTAAAAATCAAAAGAATAATACTTATAGTGTGAGATCTAACATACAAAAAAACCCAACATCAATGGCCTATGAGTATGACACTTTTACACTATTTTAAACATGGGAGAATAAGCAATAATACACATGAAGTTTGCCACCAGGAGCACCTACCATCACGAAGTTTTTTCTGAACCGAAAATGCATACGAAGTTACGTTTTGGGAGCGCCCAGCACTACGAGCCATTAGTTGACCAACGTTGACCGTTAATTCTGACAGAAATGAATAATAAATTCATTGAAATTACAATTTTACCCCTAGTTTTAAGCTAAAATTACCATTTTGCCCTTGGTTTTAAATAATGTTTTTTTAAAAAAAAACAATAAAATAACCCCTCCCCCTGGTGGCCCTACCACCGGCCACACCACCACCGGCGACTTTTCTTTTTTATAAATAAGGTTTTTTTAAAAAAACAAACTAATGGGAGTCTGGTGGGCCCCACCACCGGCCACACCACTAACAACGACTGCCCTCCCCACCACCGTTTGCCACCGGCAACCAGCGGCCACCTCTGGCAACTTTTTTTTTTTAAAAAAACTAAGGTTTTTTTTTAAAAAAATTCGCCGGAGGTGGCCGCCGGTCGTCGGAGACAGACGACAGTAAGGAGGGCGGCTGTCGTCAATGGTGTGGCCGTTGGTAGGGTCCACTGAACTCCCCTTAGTTTTCTTTTAAGAAAACAGTTTTTTTTTTCAAAAAAAAAAGTCGCCGGCGGTGGGGAGGGCGGCCACCGGCGGTGGTGTGGCTGGTGGTGGAGCTCATCGAAGTCCCCTTAGTTTTTTTTTTAAAAAAACCTTATTTAAAAAAAAAAAGTCGCCGAAAGAGGTCGCCGGCGGTGGGGTGGGCGGCCGGCAGTGGTGTGGCCGGTGGTGGGGCCACCGGGGGGAGGGGTTATTTTATTGTTGTTTTAAAAAAAAACATTATTTAAAACTAAGGGCAAAATGGTAATTTTATCTTAAAACTAGGGACAAAATTGTAATTTCAGCGAAGTAACTGTTCATTTCTGTCAGACTTAACGGTCAACGTTGGTCAACTAATGGCTCGTGGTGCCGGGCGCTCCCAAAACGTAACTTCGTGTGCATTTTTGGTCCAGAAAAAACTTCGTGGTGCTGGACGCTCCTGGTGAAAAACTTCATGTGTATTATTGTTCATTCTCCCTTTAAACATTCATGCTTTTGCACCTAACAAATTTTATAGTGTTAGAAGAAAGATTCTAGGGCGATTTAGGACCCATTGTTAAAGGTATCGATATTCATAAATATTTTGTTATTAATATAAAATATATTTATCTAATTTAATTACATAAAATAAATTAATAAAGCTGTTTGATATGACTATCATAATCATCTTTCTTAATCTCTTTCCTCTTTTTTATTTTATTATTATTGAAGGAGTATTAGTAAGGGTAAATCATAAAAAACTAACAAATATGATAATTAAGTTTTATATTTAAGATCAAGATCAACTCTACAATTATACCATATACCACTCTGGTCCTATTTATAAGTCCACTTTCATGTAATAAATGAGATTGTGAAAATTTTACCCGTATTAATTATACTCATCAAGATAGAGAGAGAAGAAAGAGTTGAAAATTAGCTAATCATAAATGAGGGTAAAATTGAAAATTTACCCTCATAATCATTAAGTTAACCACTCTTCTTGGTATGTGAGATTTGGTCAAAAGTGGATTTATAAATAGGACCAAAGTGGTATTAAACACAAGAAGGAGTAGTATACACTTCTCTAGTATTTAATATATAAGATATGTTTCCAGAATTTGATTAGATTAAGGAAGTTAATTAATACAACATATATTTTCTAAAACACTCTAGTCACCTTTCTTAATTTCTTCATTCCTTTTTCTCCTTAATTATTGTTAAAAAGTATGAATAGAGGTAAATTAAAAAAAATTCACAAATATAAATTTTTTATATTTAAAATCAATGTAAACTCCTTTTAAAAAAATTATATTAACGAGAAGAGGGCAAAAGTACGGAAAAAAAACCCTAATTAAATAATTATTTACCAAAATGTCACTGCGTCTGTAATCGATTACATACTATATGTAATCGATTATATTAATTTTTTTTTCAAATTTTCCACTAAATAATCGATTACGCACTGTAATTTATGTAATCGATTACGCTACAGTGTGTAATCGATTACATAATGTAAATTTTGAAAAAAAATTAAACTGCCCATGTTTAATCGATTACATATAGCATGTAATCGACAAAACAGGGGCGGATTTTATTTTATTTTATTTTTTTCAGTTTTCCCTTTATATATATATATATATATATATATATATATATATTATTTCCCAAAGAATTTAATATTACGAGATATTTAATTCTTGATTTCTTCCTGATATCTGGCCGTATTAATAGTATAATTTGAAATTATTCGTAACTGTTTTGATATCATCTCTCTTTATTTTTCATATACTTATTTTGAAAATATTTCATATACTCGGACGCATTGTAATCCTCAAAATGAAGTTTTATTTTATTTTTCATAAAAAAATATTTTATATGTAGATACATAAGCTTTTTGACCAAAATGCCACTAATTAAAAAATTATTTACCAAAATACCCCTGTCTAAAAACTATTAACAAATCTGTCCCTGTTTAATTGATTACATGTCAGGCCAGGCATGTAATCGACTAAACCAGGGCGGATTTGTTTGTTTTTTTTTAGTTTTCCCGTTATGTAATCGACTAAGCTACAAGACTTAGTCGATTACATCACGCCAAATCAGTTTTTTAATCCCAAAAATTTAAATATTAAATTTAAATTTTGAAAAATAAAAAAATATATATATAATGAAATATTTTCAAAATAAATATATGAAAAATAAGGAGGGATGATAGCAAAGTAGTTACGAAGAATTTCAAACTATGCTATTAATACGGCAAGATATGAGGAAGAGATTTATAATTAAATATCTCATAATATTAAATTATTTGGAATATATATATATATATATATATATATATATATATATAAAGGAAAAACTGAAAAAAAAAATCCGCCCCTGTTTAGTCGATTACATGCCATATGTAATTGATTAAACATGAGCAGTTTAATTTTTTTCAAAATTTACACTATGTAATCGATTACGTCACTGTAGCGTAATCGATTACATAATTTTTTGCACTACGTTATCAATTACGCTAGAATGTTTAATTGATTATATAGTGTAAAATTTATATAATCGATTATGCTACAGTGCGTAATCGATTACATAGTGTAAAATTTGAAAAAAAAATTAATGTAATCGATTACATATGACATGTAATCGATTACATATGACATGTAATCAATTACAAAAGAGTAGATGAGTTAATAGTTTTCATGCAGTGACATTTTAGTAAATAATTATTTAATTAAGATTTTTTCCATACTCTTATCGAGTAGTGGGAGGAATTTATTTGCAGTTTACACCTTACTCTACACTGTCCCAACAAGAGGACCCCGTGCTATTTAGACCAAGTGGGGCCCAACTACCATGCTTATGCTTTCGGGGTTGGTAAGAATTATATATATATATATATTTTTCTTTGTTTTTTCTTCCGGCCTCATGGTTGGTGAGGCTATACTAGTAATTGCACAATAAATTAAGTTACAAGGTTTGGTAAAACGAATAATGGCGACCGTAATAAAATGAAAGATAATTATGGACATAGGCCTTGTAGCCTACTAGTATAGATAGTCATAGTTAGAAGGAGGTTGTGGATTCGATCTCGTTTGTTGTAATTTAGGTTGTTAGTGTCTTCCTTTATAATTTTAAAAAAAAATGAAACATAGTTTTGACAAATATATTATTCAAAAGTTGTAATCTTAGAAGCAATTTTAAAATGATAGTATCTTAGAGTAAATTATAACAAAGGGGTCAGGGTACAAATACTCATAAATTTTTCTCATAAGTGCATTTGGTACCATGAACATTTTTTGGTGCAAAACTATCCATGGACTTTGCAACATGGGTCAAAAATATCATCTCTACTAACATAAATAGCCGTTACTTTTTAAGTTGTGGGTTCCACTAAGTGCCATGTGTCAACAACACATTGGGTCTCCTTGTCTCTTATCCCTGTTGACCCCTCTCTCTATTATCTTTTTCTTGTTCTCTCTCTCAACTCAAGACCTACTTTAGTTGATTCAAGTAACATTAAAGCTCAAATTCAAGGGGCACAACTATGGATCCTCCTCTGGGTTTCCCAAAAAGGAGAGAGGGAAAGCAATCAAGGTGTCAATGGTCACAGTTGACTTATAAGGTTAACCGCATGAGCTTCTAACCGGTATGACTATCAAATTTCCTTTTGTTTTTCAATCCTAAGCCGATCATTTAATTAGCATCATCACCATGTCATTTGGTCTCCCAATCTTTCCAATTTTCAGTTTGTTGCATAAATAAACAAAGTTAAGCTAAGCTTTGCTTCTCTAACTCTCTCTTTTTGCCCCTCACAACTAACTTCGCTTGTTTCGGATATCAAAGATGCACTGAGCAATTTTTAAAAGCCCCAAGATTTCTAACAGCTAATTTAAGGATGATATCCTTGGCAACCTTGAATTTGAGCTCTAATACTACTTGATAGTCTGGATCAATTGAAGTAGGCCTTGAGTTGAGAGAAGGAGCGGGAAAGAGATAGAAGAGAGAGCGGGGTTGACAGAATAAGAGACAAGAGGACCCAATGTTGTTAACACATGGCACTTTGTAGGACGGACAACTTAAAAAGTAACGGTTGTTTATGCAAGTTAATGGAAATGATATTTTTGTCTCCTTTAACAAAATTTTTGGGTAGTTTTGCACCCAAAAAAAAGTTCATGTTGGCAGATGTACTCTTAAGAAAAGTTTATGAGTATTTTTATCTTTTACCGTATGACAAATCATTATCCATATAAACCTGGAGACTTCACCAACCGAGCCCAAGAACAAACAGCCAACCCAATCCAAAATGCTTTTAAAGCCCAATGCAGGTTCACAAAAGAATCACTAAATTTGTTACATAATTTAAGGGGCAGATACAAGAATAACCATATCCATTGGCTTAACTAACGAACAAATCCAATAACTTTATGGAAATCAATTACTAAAAGGCTAAGAGGAGTAATATCAACTTATAGGTGTTAGTCCCAATGATTGTCTGCTTAATACGAAAACTTGAGTAGTCTCAATCCAAAGATTAAAGGCATATTTTATGAAAGCATGTAAACCATTCTTTTAATATTCATAAATTAGTTGTCTAACTAATACACTTAAAACCATAAGGAGCACCAGGTAAGCGATAAAAAACTAATATGACAGCATATATGTTTTCAAAAAAATACACATGAAATGTTTAAAATCCATTAGTATATCACATCTTTTTCAATGTAAAAGGTAAATCCAACTTTAGCTGCCTACTTTGCTCAATAGAAACAAAGAGCAAGACCAAGTTTAGAAGAAAAAACTGAAGGGGGAAAACAACAGATTATACTGCAATGCTTATGCTATTGTGCCGACAAAAAGTTGATATAGTTTGTAAAAAACTCTCTAATATAAGAATTTTATTGGTAGGTGGTATTAGTATACAACTAACATGATATGTAGAGGTGGATCTACCTCTTGGCCAGCTGGGGCCTTGGCCCCAACTAGCCTTCTTATATCTTATGTATTTGTATATATATGTATTATATGATATTTTATTTTAGTCAATAATTTGGCCACTGCTATATATTCAATAATTACATTCTTTTTTTATTAGGACAATGTTTGATTCATTATCCATTAAGCTATGAGAGGAAAGTAAAATTCTTATTTATGATACCTATTGAACAGGTTAATGTCATCTTATATTTTGTTTTGATTTTAAAAAAGAAAAGAACCGTGGCCTATTAAAAAAAGGGAAAACATTTTCTCATGTTGTAGGAAAAACATTTTCTCATGTTACACACACATAAAATGGTGAAACTCACATGTACATATATGAATTCATATATGTATATGTGGGTCCCACCATTTCATATGTGTGTAGGAATCTTTTTTTTCCTCATGTAACATGAGAAAATCAAAGCCCTTAAAAAATGAATGATAATAATAATTGAAGGGGGCCCTTTAGCTTGCATGTGGAGGGGGTCAAGAGGCGTCAAATTTCTTTTATTTTTGGGCTTCGACGTTGTTCATCTTCATTTTAAGAATTAAATAAATACTTAAAATCATTTCTTTTCATCTCACTCCTTTTATGAAAGTTATTCTACGTATTTTTCTCATTCTGATGAAGGTAATCTTGTGCTAATTAGTGAAAATTTTGGGGTTATAATTTTAGGAGAGTCTTGAGTTTTGATAATAGATGACAACATATATAAATAATGACTAATGAATAATTTTAATCCATTTGGATTTATTATTTAGTTCTCTTATGATTTTATAATGAATTTATCAGCAATGAAAATTGTAAAGACAGGCTTTGAAAAAAGATGGATGACTTTCTTGCAAATAATTTGATTGTGTACATTGGAAGAGAGATTGCTAAAACAATTACTATTGATTCTATCCTTAAAGATTTTGTCAATTTAAAAGAGCGTCATCTGCAATGTCAGGTATACATTTTTTCTTTGATTATATTTTAAATAATTTTATTAAATTTCACCATACATATAATTATTATGTTAATGTTTGTGATATTCTTAGGACAATGTTTGATTTATTACTTATTAGACAGTGAAAAGAAAGTAAAATTTTTATTTGAGATACTTATTGAAAATGTTAGTATCATCTTATATATTACTTTGATTTATAATTTATTATTATTATTATTTATTTGTATTTTCAATGTTACGCGATATTATTTAATAAATAGTTCAATAATTATTTTTTGGCCCGGACTAAAAACAATTTCTAGTTTCCCCACTGAAGATATGGTAAGATGGAAGTTTACAACTAACGTACGGTTGTGATATACCGTGCCCTTTGGTAATATATATATACCTGAGGTGAGGTGCCTTCCTACGACTCACCATAAAATTGGCCATGCAGGTGAGTCTGGTGGGTTCTCATCGTAAGGGAAGGTCGTCTTTCCATACTAGTAATCCAGGGTGTTGCAGAAGCCCTTGACTTGGGGCCTTTGGACGTGGTTCGGCACACACATGTTCTCATGTATTCATTCTCTTATCAAGATTCCGTTGAACTAAACAAGTAATGAGGAAGAAACCCAACTTTTGACAACCGTACTGATAGAAAGGGGAAACATGCACGCGCTCAATCCGTTTTTTGTTGCTCCAGCATAAGATTAGGGCTCTAGAGCCTTCTCTGTTAGTTGTAGCGCGCTAGCGCTTTACACCTAAAAATCACTTTTTAGGTCTTTATGCAAGGCCACGCTGGCTCTGATAAACTGTTATAACCCAAGTCACGTAAACTCTTATCTATATAAAAGAAAAAGTAATTGTAGAACTATAACTTGTCTGAGTTATTCTTATAAAACGCATAACATAGGAGGTCATAAAAAAACAGCAGGATAGAAAGAGAAATAGGAGGTCATAAAAAAAAGCATAACATACAAAACCATCAGTCAGCGACAGAGACCATGTTTGCCGCCCTCACTTATACATCACACACACAGACAAGTGTTAGAGCCTGTTTGGCTTCCTCCAAAACCTAGGTTTTGGAAATAAAATCTAGGTTTTGTATAAAGTTTGTCAAACATCTCTATTTTTTTCAAAAGCTATTCTGCATCAAAACCTAAGTTTTGTCATAAGCTTATCAAACACCCTTATTTTTTTCAAAAGCTATTTTTGCATCAAAACATAGGTTTTGAATCCCAAAACCTAGGTTTTGTGAAAAGCTATTTCTTCCAACTTTTTCTCTCTCCTCTATCATCATTAGTATTTTTTCAGTACTAATCAGTATTCTTAAGATATTTTTTAGTATCTTTCAGTACCCTAAATATTTTTTCAAGATAAGTTATTACTCTAAAATATTTTTTCAATATCGTAAAATAAATTTTCAAGATCATGTAGTATTTTTTCAGCACAAGTTAGTACCTTGAAATATTTCATGATCTGAAAAAATTATTCTATGGTATTAAAAATATTAAAAGGGACTAAAAAAATATCTTAAGGATACTGACTGATATTGAAAAAATACTGATGATGGCAAAAGAGAGAGAGAAAAAGCTAAAAAAAATAGTTTTTGACAAAACCTAGGTTTTGGAAATAGAAAAAAAGTAGTTTTTGATAAAACCTAGGTTTTGAGGTTCAAAACCTAGATTTTGATGTAGAATAGCTTTTGGAAAAAATAAAGGTGTTTGGTAAGTTTATGAGAAAACTTAGGTTTTGATATAGAATAGCTTTTTGAAAAAATAGAGGTGTTTAACAAACTTTTGCTGAAACCTAGGTTTTGATGCATAATAGATTTTAGATAATTTTGGGGTGTTTGACAAACTTTTGTCAAAACTTAGGTTTTGAAATTATCCAAATACTATCATTTTTTTTTCTAAAATCTATTATCTAAAAGTTATTTTCTAAAAATTATTTTTATCGTAAATCTCAAAATTTATTTTTCAAAATCTATTCTTCAAAATCTATTTCTGTTTCGTAAATACCCCAATCAATTCTCCAAAATCACTTTCAGTATCACTTTCTTGTCAATTATCAAGCAAATCACGACATAACAGTACTCCTCTTCATTTCTTCTTCACGCAGTTTTAAGTCAATAAAGCATGCCAAAAAGCTAACTCCCTTGTCTTCATTATTGTATTATAATAAGCATATCACTTCGTCACGGATTTTCTTTATGGCTTGCAACGCAAAAGCCTCTTTTCTCTCTTTGCCTTCCCACATGCAGCACAACTTCACTTGAAACCTCACCCACACATATTATAGGGTTTGTCCAGTTTCAAATGTGTTTAAACTCTGATTTGAAAATGAAACACTCGGTAGTATTTAAAAACCTTCTAAAATTTAAATTTTGTGTAGTATAGAGTAAATATATGAGAAGAGTTTTGTCTCGACTTACGTAAAACCTAACTTTTGTGAGGTATTCAAACAGGCACTAACCATCATTACTAACAAATATTAGCTAGGTTCAACCTATATGGCTCACACTATGTCATTGAGTCTACATTAGGTTTTTTTTCTTAGGTCCTTCTTTCATCCTTTTCTATTTGTTTGATAAGCATCCTTTTCTCTTTCAAACCAAAAAAACAAAACAAAACAAAAGTTTCTTACTGAATTTTAAAGAAAAGTATGGAAGAATGACCTAAGAAAAAACATCTAATGTGGATTCCTATGTCATTTTATTTTATAAATAAATAAATATTTAGATAAATTATTAATTAAAAGATTCTACTTAGTAACGTTATTAAGTGTTTTCTTCAATTTTCCTCAATCTCTTTTTAATCGCATACGGTTCAATCTACCATTTCTCTTGAAGTATCTGATAGCTTATTTTGTATATGTCAGAACTACATCAAATGAAAATTATTTGCTCTCATGACTTGCTAATTTCATGGCAGAGTTAGTTAATATAATACTCCTATCAAGTTTATAGTATGTACCCCACGTACCTAGTAACTGTAGACAAAGTAAAAATCTTGAATTCCAACAAGTTTGAAACTCAAGTAAGAACATTGTATCATTAAAAAAAATAAAAGAAAATTGTAGCCTAAAGTTCGCATAAATTATGCATTATAGCAGGGTCATGTTTATTTTAGTAAAAAATTTATATTATTTTCATATTATACTTAAAACGCGTGCATGCTAGCTATTTGCAATCACACTCTATTTAATAAATAAATAAGGTAGAATTTTATGACTCCTCTGTTTATATTAAAAAAAAAAAAGACTCCTCTATTACATCCAAACATTTTTTAGTCATACACTTGATAACAAGGGGAAAATATTAATAAGGGATTTTCTCTAGGATTTGTAAAGCCTCTTTCATGGACGGTCTCTTTTGAGGCTGAAGAGAGGCACAACGAAACCCTAACTTGAAGCACACCAATGTGGTTTCTTCCTTCCTTGCCACCTCTCCCTTGATGCCCACATCAACCATACTCAAGACCCGGTTTTTTCTCTCTTCCACTGAACCGCCCTCTTTGAGCCACCAATCTAACTCCCGGTCCGAGAAAACCCGCCCACTCAGAAGCTCCAACAACACTATCCCAAACGAGTACACATCCCACTTGGCCTTGGGTTGTTGGACTTGAACACTCTGAAGAAGAGACTCTGGTGCTTGGTAGGGCAACATTTGGTGGGTCCCACTTGATGAACCCATATGAGGGAGGAGATCGGGTTGGCTTCCCCGATTCACCATTGAACCGGCAGGCCTCAGACGGTCGAGCCCAAAATCGCTTATTACCGGTTCCATTTCTGAGCTTAATAAGATGTTGCTGGGTTTGATGTTGCCATGAACATGTTTCTTTTCGTGAATAAAAGCTAAGCCTCTTGCAATTCCTTTTGCTATCTTCAACCTCACCTCCAATGGCCAGTTCAGTGGTGAAGAACACCCTGCTCTTCCTGAATAATCAATGAGAATTATCACCCACCTTAACTTGAAAAAAACCAGATCAAACTAACATATTTAATTACAAAATTTAAGATTGACTTATTCCCAACATGAACTCTCAAGAACAGAACAAGTTGCAGAGTGAGACTGAACTTACTGTGACTGAAGCTACTAGCAAGACTTCCATTGGGAATATAATCACAGATCACGAGCTTCTCATCCTCTCCCCAGCAAAACCCACGAACTTTAACCAAATTGGGATGGCGAATCTTAGCGATTATTTTCATATGATTCTCAAAATCCTTCTTTTTCTCAAACCCACATTCTCCGATTCTTCTTACTGCAAAAGCCCTTCCATCTTCAAGCACTGCTCTGTACACTATACTCCCCCGCCTCGTTGTTCCCAACATACAAGCTGAAGCCTTGAGCAGAGTCTCCGAATCCAGCTCTGTCTCTGCGTCTAGGGTCACAAGAGCCACTTCTTTCGGAAGATTCGAGGTTGTTGTTTCCATTTTAGTGCTCTCATGGTCGCTGTCAGACCCGGTTGTTTCCGATGAAGTTGAGTCTTCCTTGGTTTTCAAGCAGGAAAAGTGAAGCCTAATAAGAGGTTTCACTCTCACACACGAGTCTTCTTTTGCTTTGGCTTCACCTCTTGTGATTCTTTGATGGTAGACAAAGAAGAAAATGGCCATGGCTAAGATCGCTATACCGGCGAAGTCTCCGAGAACAATGGCTACAATTGTGGTCGGTTTTAGGCCATTCGATGAGCCGTTTGTTGTTGTGTTTGTTTCTGGGTTTGTGTCGATTGTTTTTGGTATGACTGCAATCGCAGGTGTTGAAGATGTGGTTGTGGTTGTTGTGTTCAATGGAGGAATAGAGAGAGTAGAAGGAATGGAACATAGGTTTTCCAGAGGCTTCCCACAAAGATCATCACCATTTCCGGCAAAATACTCTGTTTTCTGATTCAGAAGGACCGGAGATTCTGGTATTGCTCCGGTCAGATTGTTGAATGCAAGATCAATGGTAGAGTTTTCTGGAATCAGTGTGGCAAATTTAGGAGGAATGATTCCTGAAATCTTATTATAAGATAGATTCAAGTATCTCAATCGTTCCCCACCAAAGGTATTTGGTAAAGAACCATTAAGAAGATTCGAAGACAGATCTAGAACTTGGACAGAGTTGAACCCACTAGGAACTTGACCAGAAAAGTAGTTGCTTCTCAAAGAAACAAAGGTCAGATTTTTCAAACCGGTGAGATTTTCTGGGACTGACCCACCAAAAGCATTGTCGGAGAGGTTAAGAACTTGAAGATTTTTCAGTTGGCCGACCAACTCAGGCAGCTCACCGGAGATGACATTGTTGGCCAGCGATAGAACGCGAAGCTCTGAAGAGTTGAAAATAGAACTGGGTAAAGATCCATTGAGGAAATTTGTGGACAAATCTAGACGTTGAAGGTATGGGATGTTTCCTAGTTGTTCTGAAATCGAACCCAGAAGCTGGCTCTTAGGAAGAACCAAGGAAGTCACTCTCAACATAGTACCTGAGCTTTCGATTTCGTCGCAGGTAACTCCATTCCACGAACATGGGTTTTCGTCGTAGTAGTTCCAGCTCTCTAAAACTGATAATGGATCGCTGAGGATGGAGTATTTGAAAGAAAGCAAAGAAACCCCATCAGTGTTAAGAGCAGAGGAAGGAGGAAGAAGAAGAGGAAGAAGAAGAAAGAACGAAACTTTACACCAGAAGCGATGGAGTTTCTTAGAGTATAGATTCATCGTATCATTGGCAGAGACGATGATAAGAGGTCATGGACTCGTGGTGCAGGAGAAGAAGGGTTTAGAAGCAAGAGATGGATACTATAGAGGAGAGATGGTGAACAACTATGAATTGTTTGATGATCTTTGTTCTGTTAACCAAATCTTTTTAGCAGCAAGAGAGAATTGAATTAGTGAAAGGAGGGATCTTTTCAGTGAGCAGAGCAGACAAAATGTACAGAGCACATTAGCCTACAAGATAAGGGACTAGGAAATGATATATAGAGGATTTAAAAGAACAGGAGCTATCTAAAAAGAACCTTGCCTTAGTCTCATTTTTGGAAAACTTTAGATTTGGAGAAATTTGTCAAAATATTGTTTTTTTTAAAAAAATTATCAAATTAGCACACTATACAAACATTTTATTAAAATATGGCAGTTTATGGCGTCACTGCACATGTGGCGTCGCCACGTGTCATGCCACAAGTGGTGTCACACGTGGCGACGCCACTTGTGGCGTGACCATGTGTCACGCTACTTGTGTGGCGCCAGCACTGCTGGCACCACATAAAAAAAAAAATTCTCCTTGATTTTTTTTAAATGTTTATATTATTATATAATATTATATATTATATACTAAATATTATTTAATATATATTAATATATTATTTTATATAATATATATATCACATTTTAAAATGATGTGATATATATCACATTCCAAGCTAGGTCAATCAAGTGTTTATGATTTCGAAAATTTTATGAAATATTCTTTTTAAAATGATGTTTTATTTTTAAAAAAAAATTCTGGAACCGCCGTGCCTAGCTGTTCGTAGCGCGATTTAATCGCAACTTTTTTAAGTGTGATTTAGCTGTTCGTAGCGATTTATTTTTTAGCGCGATTTAGCTGAAAGTTGAGATTAAATCGATCTACGAATAGCTAGGCACGGTAGTCCCACTAGCCAATTAGCAGGGTCAAGGGGCAACGCCTCGTCCAGAATTTTTTTTCAAAAATAGAACATCATTTTAAAAGAAATATTTCATAAAATTTTTGAAATCGTGAACACTTGGTTGACCTAGCTTGGAATGTGATATATATATTATAAAAAATAATATATTAATATATATATATATATAATAATATTTAATATATAATATTATATAATAATATAAAAATTTAAAAAAAAAATTGAGGAGATTTTTTTTTTTCACCACACAGGTGGCGTGACACGTGGCGACGCCATATGTGCAGTGGCGCTACGTGTGGCGCCATCTGACGTAGCGCCACAAACTGCCATATTTTGACAAAATGTTTGTATGGTGCACTAATTTGACAATTTTTTTTTAAAAAAAAAACAATATTTTGACAAATTTCCCTTATATTTGAGAGGCAAAGTAGTGGGTTAAGGTTACCAAAGTAAATTTTTTTTGGAGTTATTACAACAAGGATGGAACTTAATTCCCATAAGTCCTACGATAACTGACAACATCTCCCTTGTTAATTATTAGAACTTCTCCATAATTAATTTTTTTTGCTTGGACCTCATTGTTATTCTCCTAATTTTTTTTTTGTCTAATTCCTACATTTAAGATTGGAGATAGTAATAACTTTATAAATTTGATATATAAATACTGATTAAGTGATTGATATTTATGAGTTTATATAGATTTCTGTGATATTTAGAGTGTAATTTAGGAAACCAAAGGGTATTCATTTTTGCATTGTCATTTTTATTTTTGTTCAATCAATTGCATGCTTTTTTTCAATCTCATTTTTATTTAATTCATGTGAGGAGAAATGTAGTTTTTTCTTTTTCATAGTGCTAATACATCATAGCTACCGCTTGTGTAGTCCTTTTAGGGCGTATCAGTAACAAAGAAAATATAGAGGAATCTATTTTATGCTACGAGACGCCCAAGTGAGTTAGAATCCATTTCAAGCATTAGCTTTGTCAGTAATTTCGCAGAAGATAGATTATATATCTGAATTGAATTTAAAAATATATGTATATATATTGCCTGTCCATGCTCTCTTTTTATATCACTCTGCCTTCATTGTAAGCACATTTTATTCAGCTATGTAATTAAAAAGATTTAACTTCATCATGACTCCATTCATGCTCTCCTGATGAGTATCTAAAATCATGTTGTGAAGCCAATTTTTATTCCCTGCTTTATGTGGGTCTTGGGTCTAACGGGAAATGAGTCTCTCCACTTCTCAAGCATTGAATCATATTTTAATGGGTGAAACTTAATGTAATGTAATAATATTATAATTGTATATTTTATTACATTTAATATTATAACACTATTTATTACATAACATTAAATTCCACTTATTAAAACATTATCTAATGATTAAGCCATTAAGTGGAGTGAAAATGAGGGAAGAGTTAGTAAAGACACCCTCTCCCTTAACAGTGAAAACTTTGCTTCTTTTAGATTTCGATTTAAGACTTTGATACAAGGTATTTCTCACTTTCTTGGTTTTTTTTAATCACTATTGCTACTAAATGAACTAACTAAGAAAGGAATAAACTAAGCTTACATTTTATCTGGGGTTTCTCAGAAAAAATTACTCATAGGTCCCAAATGAGATAATTAGATATAAATATGACTCTAGGAATTTAATTTACAAGTCAAATTTTCATATTTATAAGATGACTTGCGTGATTTATAAATATTACTACTTCCCATCATAAATATATGATCCAACTGATTTTTTTCTAAAGATATTAAACTAAATAATTTATTTAATCATTTCATATATTATGTATCATTAGATTATATATCAGTTTATAAGTTAAATAAATTATTAGTTTGGAAAAAATAACGATGGGCATGAATGCTTCAAAATAGCTTATTCAACTTTATTAATATCTCCAAAAAAATTAACTAAATCTTATATTAAAGATTAGAGGAAGTATTTTTTTTTAGACATGTTAGTATTATATAAAAGCTGGGGACATGCATGTATTATGTGTAATTTTCTCGGTCTTTCTAATGAAGGGTGAGGATATGGGCAATGTGCAACATAATTATTTGGGTGGTGAATAAAAGGCAAAAATGCCAAAATAATATATAAAAAAAAAATTGTCAAAAAGACGCATTGTTCAAAGTATTTGCCCAAATATGCCATTTTGTAGCGCCACGTCAAATGACACCTTACGTGGCACCACTTTGCATGTGGCGTGCCACGCTGGCACGCCACAAGAGGCGCCGCCACGTGGGGCGCCTCTTGTGGCATGCCCACGTGGCATGCCACATAAGAGGCACCAGCAGTGCTGGCGCCTCTTTTTTAAAAAAAAAAATTAAAAAGTTGCAGGGCACTGACGTGCCCTGCAAAAAGCTGCCTCAAGGGCAGCTTTAATAGCTGCCCTTAAGGCAGATGGAAAACATGTAGGGGCGTGAATTTTTCATGCCCTTACAGTAATTTATTAAAAAAAAAAATTGACCTATATAATGCTATCTGTTAGCCTCAGTTCGAACACACACTCAAATTCACACACATATCCATCGGTAGAAGCAGAAGGAGAAACGAGAGAAAATAATCAGTCTTCATAATTTTAATCTCCATCCTCTTCTTGCACTTTCATTTGTTCTTTTAATCACATTTTGTTTCTTCAAATCTTTGTTTCTTTGCTATATGCATTGTGTTTCTTCTAATTAGTTGCAATTTGTGTTGTGGTTTGTATTATCTGTAATTTTTTTCTACTCGTTCATTATACAATATAAGGAAAAAAATGAATCATATTCGTGCAATTGTATATTATAACGGTGCTAAAAATATAGGTGCAGACAGATTGACCTTTGAAGGTGAAAAACGATACTTGTATATTGTTCGAAGCATGTCATTCCTATATTTAAATAAAAAGATCCGTCGAAAGCTAAACCTGCAACAAGAGCAGATAATATCTTCAGTGACGGTTAGAGTTCCTATTGGAGACGGCAAATATACTGGTGTTGATGTAGCCGATGATCAAGATGTGGAGATGGTTTTTGAAACATTTGAGGAAAGTCCTACGAACAAATTTGCTGAGTTCTATGTGAATATTAAAACGTCAGAGGAGGGTGTACCAATACCATTTGCTGGACTCCACCTTGGTAATGTGTCCTCATATATGGCTTATTCCGGTACACGTCATCCAACACAATCTACCATTGCACACGGAGAAGAAAGCAATTATCTGGTAGATGAACCTGACAACAAGGACGAGCAAGAGGAAGAAGATGAAGACACATTGCTGGCAAATGACGCTGATGAAAATGATAGTGATATAGATGATGAAGACCATGGTAATGTCATGCCACAACAGATTAGCATGTTACAATCATCAGGTTAGTTACGGAGCTATATTACTTTAATTATAATTTTTTATTAGTTAACATGTTTACACCTAAACTGTATTATTTGTGAATTTGCAGATATTACACCATTTTGGAGCCAGATTCCGCATTATGACGCTATTTATGATGATTACGCTCATGAGGATATACTGGATGTCGAAGGCTTGGGCCAAGGACTGTGGGCGAGAGGGAACGCATTATACGTGAAACAACAATTCGAATCCAAGAGTGCTGTCCAGGCCGCAATAAAACATTATTGCATAAAGGTGCATCATGAAGGAACAGTGGTTGAGAGTAATACAACCACTTACGCAATGAGATGTCGGAATCATGATCAAGGTTGCCCATGGAGAGTAAGAGCATCGAAGCCGAAGAATGGCAACGCATGGATGGTGACTAAATGGGGTGGGAATCACACTTGTGTGAGCATAACTCTCTCCCAAGATCACACACAACTTGATTCTAAAATAATATCTGTGGCTATAACCGGTACAATGCACAATTTCATTTATCCTACAGTGAATTTATTCTTGTTTGTTTGTTAACATAAATAACATTCATGCGTTACAATTCTTGTGATTGATTTTGCAGACATGGTCAAACAAACACCTTCGGTACCTGTTGCCTTGATACAAGAACGTATAACCAAAATGTATGGTTATCATATTTCTTACACAAAGGCATGGAAGGCAAAACAAAAGGTAGTGGCCAAGATTTTCGGCGATTGGGAAGAGTCATATGCATTCCTGCCCAGGTGGTTTGAGTACATGTGCTTATTTTCCCCAGGAGCCTCTTACCATATTCAACGTGGATCGTATATTGTTGACCGGTGGGTTGTTAATGTGGTTGTGGTCTTTCAACGAACCTTTTGGACCTTTGGTCAATGTCATGCAGCGTTCGACTGGTGCAAGCCAGTCATACAGGTGGACGGTATACATCTATACGGTAAGTATAAGGGGACCTTACTGATAGCCACCGTCCAAGATGGAAATAACTAGATCCTGCCCATTGGTTTTGCAATGTTGAAGGTGAAACAAAGGAAGCATGAGAGTATTTTTTGTATAATATACGATAGAATGTTACCAATAAGGTTGGTCTGTGCCTCATTTCTGATCGACACAAAAGCATAATATCAGCAGTCAGGAATCCAGCACTTGGTTGGCAGCCTCCTTATGTGTACCATATGTTTTGCATCCATCATGTTGTGAGCAACTTTGCTAACCGCTTCAAGGACAAGGAGTTGTAGAAAACCTTAAAGCATCTAGGTAATATACTTCTAGTGATGTGGAGTGACTTTTATCTCCTCCTTTATTGTATTTTACCAATAACGTTATGTATTTCTGTATTCCGCACAGCTTATCAGCAAAGCAAAATACACTTTGATGGCAGGTATGAACAATTCTGCAGTCACAATCCTGAAGTTGCTGAATGGATTGAGAGAATTCCGAAAGAGCAATGGTGTCAGAGTTATGAAGAGGACGGACGAAGATATGGTCACATGACAACCAACCTGTCCGAATCAATCAATAAGGTGTTCCGGGGAGCTAGGAATATGTCAATAACATCGTTGGTGAAATGCACCTACAGACGATGTCAGCAATGTGTTGAGTTGTCATCTGGGTCATGGATATCTCCTGGCCCTTGTGAGGCTCGCCTCACCCTCAAGGCATCACAATCTCTTTCGTTCCACACAACTTGTGATTAGTGTGACCGTTGCATGTCCTCATTAAGAACTCCCCACTCTTTGGGGGCCGGGATGAATTGTGGGGTCGGGTTGATAAGTCATTTGACTACAAAAATTTACCCTCACATAACACATTATTAAGTTACTAATTATTTATGAATAAAAAAATGAATAAATAAGTACTCCTCAAAATTCTATAATAATAACGAAAATTAATCAAACAATGGAAATGGATAATATATAATAATAATAATAATAATAATAATAATCAAAATAACATATATAATATAATGTAACGAAAATTAATCACAAAATTAAAAATAATAATATTTAATAATAATAATAATAAAATTAGCAAAAATTATATAATCATAATGAAAATAAATTGAAAAAATTAAAAATTCTTCATAAGTACAATTATTCAAAATTATATAATCTAACAAAAATTAATCTTAACATTACCATTCATAGTATATTTTAATAATTAAAATTCATAAAAAAATCAAAATTCATAATATTTAAGATTATTACAAATTATTTAATATCAACGAAAATTAATAAAAACAATTGGAAACTCATAATATATAATATAATTGAAGTAATCTAAACATTACAATTCATAGTATATTTTAATAATTAAAATAACAAATTTTATATAATAATAATAATTAAACTTCATAAAAAAAAAAAAATTCATAATATGTAAGATTATTCAAACTTATTTAATCATAACGAAAATTAATTAAAAAATGAAAATAATAATATGTAATAATAATAATCAAAATAACATATTTAATATAATCTAACGAAAATTAATCAAAAAATTAAAATTCATTATATATAATAATAAAAATAAAAATCATGAAATTTTTATAATAATCATAAAAATTATAAAAAAAAGATCAATATTCATAAAATGTAAAATTATTCAAATTTATTTATTAATACCAAAAAATTGATTTAAATATTAAAATTAATAATATATATTAATAAAAAAAATTTAAATTATATTATAATAATGAAAATTATTCAAAAAATACAAATTCATTTAAGTAAAATAAATAAAAATTAACAAATAAGAACAAAAATTAAAAGAAAACATAAAATTCATAATATAAATATAAAATACATAAACTTCAATATAATTACACATATTGAATTATTATTTTTAATTTAAGTTTCTCAGCATCTTTTGTGTTTTTCTCTAATGTACTACTAAATAATTTGAAAACTAACTCGATCAAAATTTTCATTATATCTCTATTAACCCAGCTATACTATTTGCATGACATTTAATCAGTAAAAATATCATATAATACAAAGATGTTAAACTTTTTAAAATGTAAAAATTAGTTTTACATTTCTCAAACAAACATAAAATACATCTAAACCGCTTTAAATTTTCAATTAATCAATCACTATACAACTACAGTCTTCTATTGGCAACACTTATAACTTCTAAACTATTTTAACTCTAGCATTTTTTCTAACCTACACAAGACTACCATCATTGAAGAAACAAAAAAACATACAAAACATTTTATGAAGAAAATTTATTAAATGATTCTAATTTAGCTACGAAAAATAATCTTATACAATAAATAACATACCTTAAAAAAGCTTTGACCGTTGAAATCTCCTTTCCTTCTTTCTCTCTCAACCTCTCCTCCCGGATCAAATCAAATGTGTGTATGTGTGTCAATTTATGTCCATGGGGGTGCTTTAAATAGAAGTATATATTTTTTTTAAATAAAGGTAGGGGCGTGCTCTGCGCCCTTGCCTTGCGTTGCAATTGCAGCATCTTTCTGATGCTGCAATTGCATAAGTTTTTTTTATTATTTTTTTTTAAAAAAAAAATTGAATTATGTGGGGGGATGGAGGCCCCCCTCTCCAAATTAAAGCTGCCTTAACGAGGCAGCTATAAAGCTGCCTCAAGGGCGGCTATTAAAGCTGCCCTTGAGGCAGCTTTTTGTAGGGCGCTTTTAATTTTTTTTTAAAAGAGGCTTATGTGGCGTGCCACGCGGGCACGTCACAAGAGGCGTCCCACGTGGCGGTGTCTCTTGTGGCGTGCCCATGTGGCACGCCACATACAAAGTGGCGCCACGTAAGGCGCCATCTGACATGATGACACAAAATGATCTATTTAGACAAATACACAAATACTTTGAACAGTGTCACTTTTTAACAAATTTTTTATATATATATTATTTTGGCATTTTTGCCTGAATAAAACAAAATAAAAGAGAAAACATGGAGCGCTAAAGTCGGCAATAACCATTTGGACACATGCATGTGCCTTTTGTTTGCAGAGTGAAAGACTGAAATCCACAGTTGCACATTTTTCACCCTAGATTTATTAAAAACTTAGGCAAGGGCGGGTGTTTCTGAATCCTGTGCTCTCTCACATGTTGCTACATGCCTACATCTATACAGTTCATCTTCTATTTGACTCTTAAAGTGCCTTTAGTTGGATCTTTTTACAAGGCTGCTTCTGCATTTATCCGGGAATGTTTGGCTATGCTTGATGTGTTCCAATATGTCAGCTTTCTCATCAACCAGTTTGATGAAGTTACTTTTGAATATAATAATCTTGCCTTCATCAATTGCTTAAATAACTATTTACTTCTCTGTAATTAATGGCATTATGATGATATCCTGTTGGAAAACATTCTTGTTATAAAGGAATCTATTCAGGAACCACTATTGTTTGTAAATTCTAAGAGAAAGCAAATTTGGTAAAGGATTAGATGGCTAGAACTTCGCTTAGGGGTTGTTTAGTATGAGGATTCAGATAGGAGGGCAGGAGAAATTTGTATAAGTTTAATTTTAAAAAACTGAAGATGTGAGGTTATAAAATTTTAATAAAAAGAACATGTAAGATAGAAAAGTAAGAAATATTAATTAAAAGCTTTTAACGTCATTTCTCTATTTTGTTTAAAATTTAAGTGATATAAATTCCCCCACCCCCATCAAAATCCCTCATACACTGAAAGAAGGGATTTTTAGACCTCCTTTAATTCGCAACTGAAATAGTTTATCTTGAAGTATTGTAATGTTTTGAATGTAGATACTGGTCAAGCTTTTGGTTGATTTTTACCTTTAGATTTTATGTTTCTGCTAGGTGAACTCTGTTTTTACGGAACTTTTTGAGTATTCTTTCTATGTTTAATGATATCTCCTTGGTTGGCAAATCGTTTACTTCCCTGTATAATTTCTCCAATACTAGCTTATGTTTATATGGAAAGAAAAATAAGGGAAAAAGAATATTATGAGAGAAAAGTACCAAAAATAGTAAATTTCTTGCCATTTTTGGAAATTTTGATTCCTGGTATTTCCTTTATAGCCCTCATTAATTTTCTCTCAATTCATACATAATGTAAATGATATGGTCATTAATATAAAATTTATTTATCTAATTTAATTATATTAAGGAGATTAATTGAGTTAATTAATATGATTAAATGTATTGTTTTTTTAAACATCTTAGTCATCTACTTTAATTCCCTTATTCCTCCTTCTCCTTAATTATTGTTGATGAAACATCAATAAGGGTAAATTAAAAAAAGATTGATAGATATAAGAATTATATCTTATATTTAAAATCAAGACCAACTCCTTAAATATGTCTTACACTAAACCACGGGGAAGAGTACCTCAAGTTCAAAGGATTAACAGTATGTTGTATATTCAGCTTTAATAATGTTGCAAATTTCAACAAATCCGAATCCATTGAGTTGTTTTATTATCATAAATTATGTACATTAAAAACCAATCCACTTGTCTCATAATTCTTTAATGTTTCCCTAAATATGGAAGTCTTCATAGTCAATTTAGGTTTAACTGCTCCATGAACTCTGGACCAAGGCTTGTAACAATGAAGAGAAAACTCTTCATGTGAATTCAGAATATTAAATGAAATTCACCCCTACAAATACTGTTGCAAATTACACACATATTTCCTTGTCATTGTATATATATGATCACTGTGTCTTGTATATATATATAATTAAAGGGATTAAAAAAAGAAGTAACAAGTGGAAAGAAGAAAAATGCAAACCCCAAGAGCAAGGTCACAATATTTTAGGCTCCATCACGAGCTTTGCTCAGTTGTTGGAGGATGGAACATGAGAGACATATATAATATACTTAATAATAATTTAAAAATAAGATGAGGTTCACAGATCTTGTCCAGAAGCATGCTTGTAATTTGTGAAAAGAGACAAGTTACATCACATGGGACCTTCAAAACTTAAAATGTTTTTATAATTAATAATAATTAATTAAGAACGACGTGACGTTGTCCAAGTTATATGTGCAGATCGACAAATAAAGCAGGTGTAACACAGTTCAGGTGTTGTGGTTCCATATCATTGGAGAGTGAAATGGCGAATGAAATTATTGATCAGAAACGCATTTCAATATATGTCGGCAAAAGCATTACTATTAGATTACAATACTATGTATATATCTGAGCTAAAGAATAATATGAAAGACAACAGAGATAACTTTGAAAAAGTAAGTTTATATAAGTTGAGATAAACCTTTTCTTATAAATTTATCTTGTATATTATAAATCTAGTTTTCATTACTAATCTAAACAGACTGACATAACCTATATATGTTTTTAAGGTCAGCTTTTCAGTGGTCCGTGGGTTTTCATTGTTAGAATATACATATATGAATAATTATATATATGATCATATGGTCGTAAATTAATAATAACCACTTGTAATGTATACGCATTATTCTTAATCAATTCAAATAGAAATTTATATAACAATTTAGTAGATTTTTGTTTTGTTTTGTTTTTTTGTTTTTGGTTAACCATTAGTATTCTTCTATTGATGATAGTCATATTCAAATTAAGTACCGTTATACATTAAATATAGGCACTTCTATCATCATCATCAAAAATCAAAAAAGAAAAAATGGAATTGAGAAACAAGACAAAGGTTTTTGGAGAGGGACGATATAAAGTAATTGAGAGGGGAATATAATAGTGAATCTTGAGAGGATGTTTGTCATGGTTACAATAAGTGTCACGGGTTTCAACTTTAACATCCCTATAGCTAGCTATTACTACTCTATCTTATGAGTAGACAAATATTTTAAATTTATAATTTAATTAATATCTAATTAATAGAATCATGATCTTACAAATGATTTACATAAAACTATGTGTTTCATGATTTTGACCAAATCATTAAACTATTCTCTTAATTAAAAAGATATTTTGGCGCCCAAAAGATATGGCTTCAAATTCGATTACTTGTTCTTTATTTGATCCCACTAGTATTGTAAAATTTTGACCAATAACGTGTTTTTTTTTTTAAAAAAAAAAAAATCCACCACTTCCCTCTTGTAAGAGAATCACCTAGCTTGCCAATAGACAATGCATTTATGTGTGGGGATAATATATAATTGAAAGCACAAAAAATATGTAGATTGTGTATATGTTCACGAGTATAATTAAATGGATTAAGGTGAAAATCTAATCAATATACTGAGAGAGGATTTTCTCATAATCCCTTCCTCAGTATCCCTTAGAAGCTTTCAATCATGTCCGTCCAAGCATGAATCTCAAAAATGAATATGGTCAAGGTTAAAACAAATCAACAGCTTTGATAGGATTTTGAGAGCTTTTGAGCGTAAAACTTCTGAGATAATCCGAACTCCAACATACTACTGTGGTTCTATTTATAAATCTATTTCAACCAAAAAAAAATTGGTCCTATTTATAAGTCCAATTTCATGTAATAAATGAGATTGTGATAATTTTGTTCATATTAATTGTACTCATAAAGATAAAGAGAGAAGAAAGAGTTGAAAAATAATCAATTATAAATGAAGGAAAAATTAAAAATTTATCCTCATAATTATTAAGTTAAGCACATTTCCTTGGCATGTGAGATTTAGTCAAAGTGACTTATATATAAGACCAAAGTGGTATATCTAACATCATAAAATTGTTTTTATTGAGTGCAACAATTCACATAAATGTTTCCCAAATAGAGGGGCCGGGGGGAAAAATCATGTCCATTGAATGTACCTAACAATATTTGTTACTTTATGAAGAAATCTCCATTTGGGCGTTCACATGTACTGTTGCATTCAAAGAAATCTTATAGTTATAGTGTTAGATGCGTAAGAGAAAATATTTTCTTGGTAAATATACACTTGAACCATAAATTGATGGAGGTTAGGCGACAATATACTTAAGCATGTGCGTGTGGGTGAGGGCAGAATTTTTTTTTTGTGGGTTTTAGGAAAAGAGGAATCACTCCTTAGGGGGTGGATCTTTGGTTTAAGTATGAGAATGGTAAAAATTTTAAAAAAACAACCGCAATCTCTTATTATAAACTTCACATAACCCCATTTACCCTAATGACATGATATAGAGTTGAAAAAAACAAACAATAAATGTTGAGACAAATCCAAAATAAAGCTTATATTTTGAGAGACATTCATTCACAAATTTAAAACTTATAGTAATAAAAAACAGAAAGTGTATAATACTAAGGTGTTATATATACTTTATGGGGGAATATGGATTCATGCTAAGAAAAAGTTGCAAGTTTCTATACAAACTTGTACAAAACTGAGGTTGTGTAGTAGTGTTCATGTTAAAAGAAGAAAGGAGTCGAAAATCAAAAGAAGAGTGAGCCGTTTTGGGGAAATCATCTTTTTGGGTAGCAACACACGAAGTATGGAAGAAAAGTGCACATGCCCTGTCCTGTGATTGAAGAGTGATACAGAAGAAGAGACCCCAAAACAATATG
The DNA here is from genome assembly GCA_037074495.1 of Acacia confusa. Lineage (NCBI taxonomy): Eukaryota > Viridiplantae > Streptophyta > Magnoliopsida > Fabales > Fabaceae > Acacia > Acacia confusa. The sequence goes on along the minus strand of CM073502.1, from coordinate 33,961,212 downwards.
ACAAATTTATAAATATGGGTGGGATGCACCAAATATTCCAAACCCCGAGGACGTTTCTGCTTTTTCTTTATTTTCATTCTGTCCATACTTCTGATGCTCAAACGAATCATAACAGGAAAGACTTTAGAATCCTCCATATTCTCCTTTGCTTTTTTTTTTTCCCCTTTAGAAATAATAACCCCTTTGCTTTTTGTTTCTTTTCTGCCTTTTCTCAATCCCACTATATATCCTTTCACACTTAACACGCTTCCAACGGATAACCTTCCCCAACAAGCCACTCTATCTGCTATCACCTTCTTTTTTTTAAAAAAAAAAATTATAAGATCAGACACTAATGGGTATGGAAATAAGCTAGGCTAGATTAGGCTTTGGCTAAATAGACCTGAGCCTGTAATGGGGGTAAAAGGCCTGAGTCTGGGTCTGAGCCTGAATTCAGGCTTTTTTTTTTTTTAGGTTTAAACCTGAGCCTTCATAAAGCTTGGTCGAGCCTGAAACCTTTTTAAAGGTCTACTTACAATGTAGACCTTTAAAAAAGCCTCATATTGTAGGCTTTGGAGGCCATAAATAGACTTTATACACTTTGAATTTATCAAAATCTATATAAACATAATTTGAAATTAAAATATAAGAATGAAAAATAATAAATATTATGTTATTTATATGATATAAATTTAATTATATTTATTTACTATGTAAACATGTCAGACCTTAATAAAATAGGCCTAATCTATTTATATATTTAGGCTTTTAAATAGGCCTTAACCTGACGTTTTTGATAAACAGATCAGGCCTAACCAAGCCCTAAACAAGTCAGGTTGTAGTCCGCCTGATAGGGGCATGACCTATTCCCATCCCTAGACACTAACAACCTAAGCTACAAATAGAGCTAGTAACCTCCCTATAAGGAAATATCCATATCTCACTAGGCTATAATGTTCTTGGTGACTCTCTGCTATTACTGTGTGTATGTCGTATTCATGTGATTCTATATATATATAGTACTATTATTTAATAGATGTTGTTGATACCTTTGAAAAGTTATGCTTTGATATAACTATTTAACTGAGTTATACTTAAGTATTTTCAATCCGATTGGGGAACTCTGTAAAACACTTTTGCTTTCAGAGGGACTTGAATCCGAAATCTTTATGTTTAAATGACCAAAACTCATTTAACTAGCATCAACGTTGTTTGGTTTAAACGGCTATGTTTAACATTCTCCAATTGAGTTCTTATTTTGGGCTTCATGTCTTTATTGGTAAGATTGGGCCTTTATTCTCCAGCCCAAACGGCCCGGTAATGGCTACTTCACATTCCAAAATCCAAATTCACAAGCATGAGCGGAAGAATCTGAAACAAAGAGACTGGCTAACGACTTTGCCAGCTCTCACTTTTTTTCTTTTTTTAGTTTGTAATGCAAACGCTACTTCTACCGGCGGCTCCGGCCGGCAGTTTCACGGTGGCCCCGTCGGGTTCGGCGGAGGCTTCGTGTGGTTTGGCTCCTCATTTTCGCTGTCTCAATTCGCGGCGATATTGCTTTTCCTCGCTGCCTCCCATCCCTCTTAAATCTCTTCAACCTCTAACATCATCATGTTCGTCTTCTTTTCCTTCTTGCTCTGTCGGTGCTCTTTATACATCTGCGAAACTCTCTTTCTCTGCAAAAGCTTATTCCCAAGGTTCTCCTCCTTCCACTCCGCCCGATGATGAATCAGAAGAAGCAAAACTTGCTCAGGTACTCTCTCGTTCTCGTCTTCCTCTTCTCTCTCTCTCCCCATCTAAAATGTGGGTTTGTGAATTCCTTGAGTGTGCTCAATAAGTCGACTTCTGCATGATTCTGATTCAAACTGTTCTTCGCATTGCAATTGCTTATTTTATCATAGGAACCGTAGCATAAATTTGACCTGATTGCTGTAGGTTTCAAAGAGGTTAGAGAAGACAGCGAGGTATTTTAAGCGTTTGGGTAATTTGGGATTTTGGGGTCAGCTAGTCTGCACAGTGGTGGCTGCTGTCATACTTTCATTTTCCGTTGTTATCACAGGCAAGATTACAGCACCGGCTACGTTTTATGCCACCTCTGGTGGATTAGTGGCTGCTTTTATTTCTGTGTTCTGGTCATTCGGATATATTCGGCTATCAAATACGCTTCGAAGAACTGCCAATGAGCCAACAAAGGTAGTGTTTATATTGCTGATGTTGAGTTGCTCTTTAAGTGCTCAAGATTGAAATCATTCTCTGTAGTATATATCTCTTGTGAATGAATGAAAATGTCATTAGCACTCTATTATGATATAAAATTGTTCCAAGACCCCATCTAAATTTTTCATGGATTCTTTTCTAATCGTCATTGATAGTGATGTCTTTGGAGTTCGGTTCATTGCCTTCCAACATTTTCTTACAGCCCTTGACTAATTCGAGTTTTCAGAAGGATTTTAATCGGACAGTTCATTTCTTTGTTCTAAACACGGACATCACTCCTATTATTTTTGTCATGCCATTTGCTACATGATCCTCTCCAAGAGAGTAAAAGAAGAAAAAAGGACTAAAGAACGAAGAAAGTGTATTAGCCTTTAGCTTTAATCCTGGCTACGTTAAATAACTTCGAGATTTTATTTTATTTTATTTTTTTGGTTTTTCAACTTACAGGATTGTCATTGTTATTTAAATTTTCCCAACCTCACGCACAGAAGAATCTGTGCATCCTGTGATTTCAACACTATCAAGGTCTGCGCTGTTGATAAGATAATCAAGAAGTCCCTGGCATTATGCTTGACGTGAATTCTGTTGCTTTCTAGACTAGATCTCATGAGATCTTTTAGTTTTAAATGAAATGGCTCCTCAAGTTAATTTTCGCTTACTCTTTGCCCATGTGCCATAATATCCATAATTAATTAGCTATACTATGTCGAACAGGTTATTCTTAGGACTTGAAGTGGAGCTTTCCAGATAGATCACTACTATTTGTGATTGAAATTATTTATTGTTTCAACTTACAAATTTTGGCCGTTGAATGTGATATTAATTAAGTGGTCCTTCTCTTCGTAGTGAGTTCTGATTGGGTGCTCTCTGTTGCTACTTGAGCTTTCAGGCCCCTGCTCGTGCTGATGTTGTGAAAAGCTTGAAAAATGGCATAGTGTTGAACCTCTTGGGAATGGGTGCAGCAATTCTTGGCATGCAAGCCACAGTTGGAGCTTTGGTTGGAAAGGCTCTCACTTCCTCAGCCAATCCATATTACTCAGGAATGTCTCCAGGATCCAGTCCTGTCCTTGCCCTGGATGTCTTCTTAGTGCAGGTATGGCATATTGATTCAATCTCAAGAATCCTTGCTACATTTGCTATTTTCAGCTTATTGTTTGGAGGGATTTGGTCTCGAGTCAAGTGCACAATGTTATGCCTTTTTGGAATTAGTGTTCAAGAAACCTGGGGATCTTTTAAGCATTTGTAAGCAGATAATTTGAGTACTTGTTACTACATAGTTGTAATAATTGGTTGATTTACAGGCTTCAGCAAACACTATCCTCTCACATTTCCTGGGGCTTGTTTTCTCGCTGGAGTTGTTGCGTTCAGTTACATTACCAACATCAGAAGTTATTCCAATGCCAAAGCTTGCATGAAGCTTGCCTTATGCCGTGTTTTATGTAATTACAGACAAAATATGTCCTCACTCTTCAAGGGTTGTTTCTTAATGAATGTTAATAAGCTCGGGTTGTGAGAGATCCTCTTGTTAGGCGATTGTTCGGGTGTGTGCTGTGTTTGAAGTCTTTAGTGGACCTCTTTTCTGGAGCCTTGATGAGGAGTAACATTTTGACTGAGGAGCTCGATTGTTTCTCTGCTTTACGTTTGCACGCGAGCCTCTCAATAATTGAAGCAGTCTCTCGAGGGGTATCACCAGTGTCCTCATGTTGTGACCTACATAGCCGATTGACATCATCATCAAACAAAAACTCTTGCGAAAAGCAATATCGACCAAGCCTAAATCCTGTCACCTAGGAAGTAGAAAAATATACCCCCAAAGCGATAATCATTTGTCACACCATTGGATCGAGACCCCATTGCATAAACCAAGACTTGAGACTGCAATTTGAAGTTGCTTTACAATGTCGAGCAACAAGTCCAATGGCCAAATAAGAAGAGTATACTCTTCTTACTTGTTCCAAGACCAGTGACATCGGTCTAGTTTGACCATCAAGTAGAGGGAAGCAGTTAAGATAAATGGAGCTTAGATTATTTTCTGAAAGGAGGACACAGATGGCAAACCATTACCATTTAATTTACTCTTATCATTATAGGAAATAAAGGTTCCAAAACACCCCCAAAGTATCTTGTCTCCTCAGTAAAATAATTCATAGATAAACCAAGAACTTGAATCCAAACACAAAGAGGATGAGCATTCATATTAGACAAAGTGGGACTTGGCTTCCATAGACTCAATGCAATGAAATATCCTTGTAACATCCATGCACCATGTAAGAGCATGTAATTTATATCCTTCTCATATTGAAAAATAAAGCAAAAAGGAGCAATCAATTTGTTGAACCATTAATACCTCTCATTGCAACTTCCAATGAATGCTAATCAAAGATTGCAATTTTGAAATATAAACTTGTGATCATCAACAATTTTAGCAAAAGCAAAGTGCCTCCTATTAAATGATAAATGGTTGGAGCTTTGTTGGAAATTATGAGACATCTTGAAAGCACAATCAGAACAGAACAACAACAAAACTTATTAGAAAGACAATACCAAGCTAAGGAAGACAAGCGTCCCCCATTTTCAGAGCTACAGATTAATAGCAAAGCAAGAAAACCCAAGCATCCAAGAGAAAAACCAACATGCAGTTCGAACAGATTCCAAATATATTTCCAGATCAACCCAGAAGATTTACATTGTGTAAAGAGAGAGACCATACTCAAAAGTCAAATCCTCGATGGTGAACTCTATATAGTTGTTACGACCCTACACTTTGGGCTTGGAGAATTTTATGGCTCAGCAAGAAAGCCTTGCGTAGGAGTTGGCCTGTTAACAGGTAAAACACTAATCACCCACTAACTATGCCACTAATCTCGGGCAATAAAGGTAGTGGAACAGGCATGATCAGATAGTAGAGTAGGAAATATCAAAACATAGGCACTGTGTGCAATATGCAGAGGTGTACGTGGCATGAGACGCGGCATACAGCCTAAAGGGCAAACTCTAGAGATAACTTCTATAAAGAGCGAGATTAATCATCAAGTATGTTCTTCATGCTCTATTTCAAATTCAGTCTTATTGTGCACACACACCACTCCTTTTGTGGTCTTCGCCACCATCGTGTACGCACAGTGATCTGAGATACGCTATGTGATATTTGCGTCCATAAATATCGCAGAGCTGTGTTCTGCTTTTGGATATTTGTGCCATTGAATATTCATTAGAACCCATTTGATCCAATATAAACAATCACTAGCTCACCTGAGTTAGACATCTGTGTTCTTTCATACAGAACAATAGTTAAATGCATTAAGGAGATTATGGAGGTTACAACCCATGAGTCATTGATTCAATAAAATATTTGTGACCATTCAACCAAGTTGATAATTTTGATTCGAAGACGTATCAAATAATAACGACTTATTAAGAGTCAAACTCAAACTTGTCAATATTCATTGAACAAGTTGTTAGCTTGTCAATATCTAAAAACTACTCAACTAAAAACCAACTCATAAAACACTATCAAAACACAACCACTTGTATACGTTAAAAGAACAACTTGTCAAGATCTAAATTAAAATTTTGACATTCTAGGAGTAAGTTAGTCAATATTCAACAGCCACTTAAATAACCTTATCAAAATTTAAACCAAAACTAATCAATATTCTAAGAACAAGTTATGGGTTCGGCATCTCCAAGATTTCCCCTATATTCCGCCATCAAGTTGATCTTTAAAGGTTTAGTTACCAACTTATTAAAAAACAATCCCGGCCCTTCACTTGCAAAAACACTTGTTCAAAATGAGTCCGCAAGGCATTCAAAGTATATGTTTGAAATAATGATTGGAGCCTTAAAAAATAGTTTTTTCAATGATAATTTATGGTATATAAGGTAAATATGTAAAGAGTTTTATCTCAGCTTGTATGAATGTGCTTATAATAAATAGCTCCAAACAAGCATATAAAAAAGCCCAAGTTCAGTATTAATAACATGGGGCTTGTTTCAATTAGCATATATGGGCAAAATTGATGATTTTTATTCTATTTGACTTTTGTAAATTAAAGTTGGAGTAAAAAAGTCAATTAATGTAATAGAATTTTTTTGTGCAATAGTGCAAATATACAATGTGGTTTATGTTTGAATATGCTTTTATAAAAAAATTTGTTAAGCAAAAAATAGTTTAAATGATATATTTAAAAGTTGGTCTAAAAAATATTTAAATATAAAAAAAAAATCAAAAGTTAGATGTCAAAACTTAAAAAAAAATTACTTTGACTTTAAAGTGATTTTTAAGTAAATAGTCCATTACTTCTAAAACTATACCAAAATCATTTTTTCCCATCCAATTTGATTCTCATGAGTCTGGAAAAAAAAAATAATAATTGAGTCTGAAAATGCTTTTCATACCTATATGTGAGTTTGGATGGCTCCAATGGAAATGATAGGCATTAAGAGCTCGTCTGATTTGGATGATTCATTTTTATTTATTTTTTAATTTTTTTTAGTAGGTAGATATTCTCTTATAGCCCGTTTGATTTGATTTCATGAGAATGGATTACATGTAATCTAAACGCAACAAACCAATTACAATATTTAGTTTGACTTATGTAATGTGAAGAGGATTACATTTTGTAATCTTCAGTACATTATTTGATATAATCAAGATTGTATTGCTATGATTGATTGATGTGGATGTGCATATTATATTTGTGTAGACAAAGGTAATTTTGTCTGTTGCTATATTACTACCATATATTTTTATGTTCAATGTAATTCAACCAAACCTTTTTTATACATATGCATCATTTTTCTTTAATGATGAATCAAACAAATTCATGTAATCATCATTTCATTACCTTGCATTACATTATTTCCGATTCCATAAACTAAAGAGGCCATTAACTATCATTTTTTTAATAAATGACTTTTTTTAAAAAAAATTAAAAGCATTAGTTAAAAAAATAAATTTGGATCGTTTATATCTATTTCTGATATGAACCATCTAGACCGGACAAACTTTTGGTGCCTATCCTCTTGTTCTGACTCTACCCTATCCCAAACGAATCCGGCTAGCATCCAATACACTTATCATCCACTGCAGTCATGTACTCAAAATAGTGCAGTTTTTTGCGCAAAACAATGGCGGCTGATGTCTTTTATTATTGGGTTAAGGCGCAAAAATACATATGAATTTTTTCCCTAGGAGCGCCTAGCACCACATGCGTTTTTTTGGAGCAAAAATACATACGTGGTTACCATTTTGGAGCAAAAGTCACATCCCACTTTTAAGTCATTGTTCACTGTGATAAGAGAGAAAGAGATGAAGTGAACAGTAACTTAACTGTGGTGAACAGTGACTTAACGGTGAGATGTGACTTTTGCTCCAGAATGGTAACCACATGTGTATTTTTGCTCCCAAAAAAAGCACGTGGTGCTGGGCGCTCCTGGAGAAAAAGCTCATGTGTATTTTTGCACCTTAATCTTTTATTATTATTATTAGGGTTAAGGTGCAATTTTGCCAACGAATTATTGGCTCAGGAGCAATTTCGCCAATAAACTCTCTAGTGGACCAAAATCGCCAACAGACTTTTAAAAACTTAAAATCTACACAACGCCGTTAACGTCCGTTTTCCGCCTCATGCAAAAATTACAGAATAGGACCCAGATGTTTATGAAACTATATTTAAGCCCCAAAAATTTTAAAATTTTTATTTTAGTCCCTCCTCGGACTTTGTATGGAGGGACTAAAGTGAAAATTTTAAAAAAAATTTGGGGGGAGGGGGGAGATAATTTTCTAAAACTTTGGGTTTTTTTCCATAATTTTTGCAGGGCCATCCCTACCCCTCAAAATTCGCCGCTAGTTACATGCCTTTTTTTTCGGCGTTAGCATGGCCTATTAAGGAGGTCTGTAATTTTAAAAATTTTGTAAGTAGCCTAACAAACCACATGTCTCACCTCAAAACAAGTCTACTTTAAACAGCGTGAAAATAGGCCTACTTTAAATAGGCCGAAAACAAACCTACATCTAACAGCCTGTTTGAATTAGGTTTTTTTTTTTTTTGTTTGAAGTAATTATGTTTTTACCTCAGTCACATAGGCTTGTTTTGAGGTTAGACCTACGGTTTGTTAGGCTGGTTACAAAATTTTTAAAATTACAAGCCTCCTTAATAGGCCACAAGCCAGGTCAGGCTAAGGTTCAAAAAAGACCTGTAACCAGGAGCGGATTTTGGGGTAGGGATGACCCCACAAAAATTACAAAAAAGAACCCAAAATTTTAGAAAATTATCTTCCGGCCAATAAATTTTTATAATTTTCACTTTAGTCCCTCCATATAAACTACGTAGAGGGACTAAAATAAAAATTTTAAAGTTTTTTAGGGTTTAAATATAATTTCATAAACATCTGGGTCCTATTCTATAATTTTTGCATGAAGGCGGAAAACGGACTTTAACGGCGTTGTGCAGATTTGACGTTTTTAAAAGTTTGTTGGCGATTTTGATCCACTAAAGAGTTTATTAGCGAAATTGCTCCTAAGCCAATAGTTCATTGGCGAAATTGCACCTTAACCCTTATTATTATTATTTCACGGTTCTAAGGGGTACTAAAAAAATATTTGAGGATACTGACCGGTACTGAAAAAAATATTTCATAATCTTGAAAAAATATTCCAAGGTACTGACCGGCAATATTGTCAAACACTAGTTTCTACATAGACACAGAAGGGGTTAGTAGAAATATAAATCGTAGAAACGACATGACACGTAAAGTTTCTACTTTCTACTACTCAATGTTAGAGCTCAAAATTATATATATATATATATATATATATATATATATATATATATATATATATATATATGGAAAAAAATCATAAATCACTACTCAATTAAAAACTTCATATTTAAAAGATATAATATAAGTCATAAACATATAAAACATAAGTCCAAAAACATCAAAATAATAAAGTTTAGCAACTCCTAAATCTTAACAATTCATTCAAATCAAATACATCATCTTGAATATCATCAATGTTCTCTTCTCTTGCTCTTGCAAGTTCATTTGCAAAGTTAGGAAAGTCAAAATCATCATTGTTCATAAGTTCCCTTTCAACCAAATTGTCCACATTATAGGCATCAACATTTAAGTCATCTTCCCCATCTTTTGGTTCTGGACTTGGCACCTGAGTTTTAGGGTTCAAACTAGACTTAGCCATGCCGTGAGCAGTGAAGGATGGCCGTGAGCGGTGGAAGACGGCGATGGTTTGGTTTTAGGGTTCAATCTTCGAATGAGGTAGGGTCACAGGAGGCTAGATTGTTGGAGCTGGAGCATGAAATACTCAATTGATTTAGAATGGATTGCCTAATTTCACCCGAGCCCTCCATTTTCTTGGCCTTTTTTTGGGGGGGGGGGGTTTAAGTAAAAACTATAAAAACGTAAGTTTATACTAGTTTCTATGTTTTTACACTAATTTCTACCAGTTTTTACCTCAGACAGTGTTTACTTGCATTTTAACACTGAAAACCTCAGTAAAAATGTAAAAACTTAAGTTTTTACACTAGTTTTTGACAACACTATTGACCGGTATTAAAAAGATACTTGAGGATACTGAATGAAATTGAAAAAAATATCTTGGAGTATATTTTTAGTACCTTAAAATATTTTTTCAAGATTATGATATATTTTCCAAGTTTCGGTCAATATCCTAAAGTAAACTTTTAGTACGGTGAGTACTTTGAAATATTTTTTTAAAAAAATTCTAAAATAATTTCTTAAAATCATGAAGTATTTTTTTCCAGTATCAGTCAATATCTTGAAGCATCCATTTAGTACCATATGAGTATCTTGAAATATTTTTTCAAGATCCTAAAATAATTTTTTTAGATGATGAAGTATTTTTTTAGTATCATTTAATATCCTTAAGTATCTTTTAGATTTGTAGATTTGGTTGTTAGAGTTTTTTCTTTAATTATTTTGGGTGTAGTTGACCCAAGTTAAAATTAGTTATAGTTATAACCTTATAGGTACATGGGTATATTAATTTTATTTTTATTAGTTTCCTTTGGTTACGTTATCATCTTAAAATATTTAAAATTAGATCTTTAATGTCAAATTCCATACCATTTGTCTTGAATACTTTTTTTTTAATCAAAGATTTATCTTGAATACATTAACAATAAACTAATAAAACAATTTTTTTTTTTAAAAAAAGTAACAAAACAATCAAATCAAATTATCCACTTGAATAATATTTCATTTGATTTGTAATATAAGAGCTGGTTAACTTTTTTATAAAAAAGTTAAATAAGTTACATTAAAGTATTTATATTTATTTTTTTCAAGTTAATTTGTCTAAATTATAAACTAATATCTATATAATCTAATGATATATAACATATATTTTGATCAAATAATTTAATGAATTTTGTTAATCTATTAAAAAATCAAATGGCTCTTATATTAAATAGAGAAGGTAGTATAATTGTTAGAAGGCTAGTAGTAGGGGTGTTCATAATGCCCAGCCCTGTGCGCCCATCTAAGCCTGCAGAAAAATCCTCTTGCCCAGCCCAAGACAAAGTAGTCCAAAAAAAAATTTGTATAATTGGGCTGAACATTTTTGTGGGTAGGGTTGCGCATCAGGCAGAATATGTCGTCCTACCCATTTGGCCTTGCATAGTATTATATATATTAGCTATATATATATTTTTATTTTCACTTATGAGTATTTGACTATTTGTTAAAACATATGATTGTTTTTTTAATTTCGAGACTCAAGTTGTACACTTATTTTAGAATATTCAAAAGTGTAAAATTATATATTTCATTTGAAGTTTGTAATATTGTTTATTAGGTATGATTGAAGTTATTTTTTTCACACTGAGTATGGCAAGGTATCGTCGTTTGGGTAAGAAAGGCCCACCTTGCCTAGCTCATTATTACCCAACCTAAAAATGTTAGGATTTCTATCGAGCAAGACTAGCTACTAGATTACATTTTACTACCCAATAATCTTTTGGATAAGGTATTAAGAAAAGGTCTCACCCTACCTAGTCCTATTCATAAACACCCCAAGCTAGGAGTACAAGATTGCATCGAAGCTAAAAAGAAAGAGAGTCACAAGGTGTGGAAGCTTCGAGCAAGTTTCCAAGGTTGAAGAGGTAATGAATGCGATAACATGGAGGCTAATGGATTATATTATTATGCTCCAAATATTAAATTTGTTGATGAAACATCCTCGACGGTTCGTTAACCACGTGCTAGTTTTGTTTATTAAATACTAATTGGGTCCCTAAATTTTGTTCCATAAGGCCATGATGCTCACTTTGAAATCCTCAACATGTGTTTCTTTAAAGAAAGACTTTGTCGTTTACCTGTTTGTTTCGTGCCCACGCCCACTTTGCCCAGATTCCAACACAGAACCTCACATGGCTTTTCAAGTTGCGTAAGATTATGTTTTAGTACTCTTAATTCTTTGTTAAACACTTGAATTGTATCACCCCACTTTTGGACCTATTAACTTGGATTGGCTTTGTTTTATTGTACTATTGATACCTCTAAACCATTTGAGCAATATTAATTATGTAGAAGGATAAGATCTCTCGTTCACATTTGTATAAATGAAAAATGCTCTCTCTAGAGGTATTTGTATTTGACGCTTGATAATACTTAAAATTGATTTGATCAGCTAGGTAGGACTATCTACCTATAAGAAAATGTTCACGTCACTAAAGTGCAATAGTATCAAATCTAAATCATTACATTTTAGCCACTTATGTTCAATTTGAAGTTTTGTCAAGTATTTCTTATAGTCGTCTGGTTTTATTTATAAGATAATTTTGGTATGTTAGATATACATTAAAAAAAAATTATTAACTTTATTTTATAATTTAATAACTTTTCAACTTTTCATATGCTTAATATATCATTCCTAAAAAATCAAAGTCCACACTATAAGTAAAAGGAAAAAGTGTATGTTTATATAATTAAAAAAAAACTGACTAACATACCTTATAAATATGGTGAGCAACGGGCAGACGGGGCTGCCTCGAGGGGTAACCCGTGACCCGCCTGTTTATTTTACACGGGTACGGGGAACGCTCAAACCGTATAAAAATGGGTACGGGTTAAACGGGTATTCATAAACGGGTCTGGGGAACCTAGTTATGAATCTTGACTTCTTTTTTTTTTTTTTTAAATTTCTACTATCAGTCACGCAAGTACGAAACTGTCACAGGAATACCAGAAGCACTTCTGATTTGCCATACAAAGATTCATAAAAGCAACAGAATGCAAAGAACAATTTTTTCACGCAACTATCAGCCCAAGCAACATTTTTTCACGCAAAGAACAATTACAATTTACATGAGGCAGAAGCAACAAGTTTAGGCTGTTTACCATCAGATTACCTGCATTTGATTCATCAGACAGTGAGACAGGAAAATTTTATACAGATACAACCAGTCAGCCATGAAGGAAGAAAGATTCAAATTTATTGGGTGAGGCCGTGAGGGTGACGCAGACAAAACTGAGAAGCAATATGGTGCTCTTTTAAATTGTTATGTAAGGGAACGCTTAGTTGATAAGTCACTCTCCCTCATACACAAGATGAAAGAGTTGGGTTATGCTTCTGTTCTGGACTACAACAATATAATGTGCCTCTATATACACACAGGCCAACATGAGAAAGTCCCTAATGTTTTTGCACAAATCAAAAAGAGGCTGGCTTGTTTCCAAACGATTTTAGCTGCAGGATTTGCATAACTTCGTATGGTGCTAGATCCGATCTTGAGAATATGGAGAAAGTATTGGAAGAAATGGAAAGGCAAAGCTATATTTCCAAAGGTTGGAATGTATATGCAATGGTGGCCAACTTCTTCATAAAATCCGGTAATAATGCGCTTGCTTATAATCATCTGATCACACACTATACAAGTCTTGGGAACAAAAGAGCAGTGTTGAGACTATGGGATCTGCTGAAAGCTAGATGTAAGAAGCAAATTAGCAGGTATTATATCAACATGCTGGGTTCTCTGGTGAAGCTAGAAGATCTTGAAGAAGCTGAAAAGTTGCTCCGGGAATGGCCTGAGGGGAAAATTCAAAAGAAAAAAAAAAACAACATATATGAACGGGTACGGGCGGGTCATCTACATTTTCCCTAAATTCTTGCCTGAAGAAGGTGCATTACGTCATCTACATTTTTTAATAAAATCATGTCATATCAATCTCATTAAATTTTACTTCTTTAATTTCTATTCTCTTTATTTATTTATCTCATTTGAAAATGTCTTTGCAATCTCCATCCTCTCTCCCACAAGGGATTTAATGAGATAGAGATTGTCGGATTTTGTTGACTAGTACACAGATAGATGATGGGCATGTGTTGATAATCCTCTGAAGAGTCGAATCGGATTTATGCATGATTTAAATTAGACTTATGAGAAAATATATATTTAGTTGAGAAGTTGTTCCAATTCAAACTTATGAACAAAATATAACTTATTTGAAAAGTTGCTTTGGAGGGTTTTTAAGCTCCATTTTAGCTTTTGAGCTCATTTTCAAGATTTTAAAATAATTTTTTAAGATTATGAGGTATTTTCTTAGTACTGCTCAGTATCATTAAGTATATTTTTAGTATCATTCAGTGCCATAAAAAATATTGTCCCCAACTGAATGGTACTAAAAGTAATTTATTGAAGATCCTAAAATATTTTTTCAAGATCATGAGATATTTTTTAATATCTGAAAGTATATTTTTAGTATCATTCAACACTCTAAAAAAATTTTCCCAACTAACAACAACTAAAAATAATTTATTTAAGATCATAAAATAATTTTTCAAGATTATGAGGTATTTTTTTTTAATACTCTTTAATATCTGAAGTATATTTTTAGTATCAATCAATACCCTAAAAAATATTTTAGGGTATGGACTGATACTAAAAATAATTTGTTCAGGGTCATGAAATATTTTTTTTAGTACCATTAATTACGTATCCTGAAATATATTTTTAATATCAGTCAGCACCTTAAAAAATAGTTCACATTGACTATAAGTTTAAATATAAAAATCCCACTTATTTTACAACTAATCTAAACATAAAATTACATTTTACCATTTGACTTTTCTATAATTCATTGATTATAAATCATTTTTCTTACCTATTTCCCAAACAAGCTCAATTTGGTGCACCCTATTCATATAAGAATTCCTCGTTATAAATGGAACCTGAGGATTATTAAGAAATGACTATGCAAATTAAATCAAATAATTAAAAATAAGAAACTATTTTCCTTTATTATAGGAAAAGTAGAATTTCAAACGTAGCCTGTGTATTATGAGAAAAGCCGGTATACAAAAGGAAAGTTGGAAGAAATTAGTTTTGGCATTTCAAAATTACGCGGTTCGTTCCCTTAAAAAGTCATAAATTTATAGGAAAGAAAATGAAATTACCGAAAATCAGTGGGGTAGGTGACTGGCTCGTGTCGGTGGAGTAGTCCGTTACAACCTCGTTTAGTCGTCACCGGCTTTCAGTCTCCAGCTGTAACTGACAAATTGACAGTTATATTCCCTATCTCTTCCTATCCACGTCATCACTTTCGTGCTTCTCAAAAATTCCATTTACTAATACCTATCTATTTATTTCCCTCCCTCCAAAGCCAAAATCCTTCACGTAATGCTCTCCAGCCTGGCCCCACCGCAGCTGAGCTTATCCCCAACAGCCACCCCTTTTAAAATTAGGGAAAATCTTCACTAGGGCCTAATTAAGTAAAAAAAATTTTAAAAAAACCCCAATAACTTCCACATATTCTGGTATTATTTCGACATCGTTAATAACAATATCAGTATCCTATTAATAACAAAATCAGTATCTTTTAACAACAGTTCCGTTAACAACACAATCAATATTCATTAACAACAAAATCAAATTAGTACTTATTAACAATTACGTTTTTCTGAAATAATAACAGAAAAGACCATAAATTCTTTTCTGACATGTAAAAGTTATGGGGTTTTTTTAAAATTTTTTTTACTTAATTAGACCTGGTGAGGATTTTTCCTTTAAAATACCCCCAAAATATCTCTTCCTCAATCTACCAAACTCAAATGTTCGCGACTTTTTCAAATTCCAAATCCCCTTAACTTCCAATTCCAACTAACTCTTCTGGTGCGGTTCATTTCGCCGAGTATTTCGTTGGATTCTCAGAAACCATCGTTGCCCGCGTGGCCAAGTTTGGTCGTTATCCAGCTGTAAACTAATACTAACCGGTAACCCACTATCATCGGTTCCCATCTCGCTTCCCACCTGTTTCAGTTAACCGGCTGCGTCAGTTATTTGACTTACCCTCTTCTTATAAGCCCACCTCCTGCCTCCCTCCCGTTCAGAGGCTTTTCACTCCCTCTCAACTGTTTCTCTCTCTCCCCGATCTCTCTGTGATATTTTTTTTCTAATTTAATTTTCTATTCTCTTGGACGTTCGAGATTCTGGTGGTTTTCAGGTTTTGTTTACGGTTGATTGACGACGAATATAGGACAATGGAGGCGTTGCAGGTAGATTTGGATCGGGTTAAGGGACCATGGAGCCCTGAGGAGGACGAGTTGTTGAGGCAGCACGTGGAACGGTATGGTGCTCGGAATTGGTCGGCGATATGCAAGGCGATCCCTGGACGATCTGGTAAATCATGCCGACTACGTTGGTGCAACCAGCTCTCACCGGATGTAGAGCGTGGTGCCTTCACTCCCGAGGAGGACGAGATCATCGTCAAGGCTCACGCCAAGTTCGGCAATAAATGGGCCACTATAGCCAAGCTCCTTAACGGCCGTACGGACAACTCCGTCAAAAACCACTGGAACTCGACGTTGAAGCGCAAGTACTCGTCATTGACCGGCGACGTCGAAGATCCATCGCTCCAACCAGCGAAGAAGCTGGCAGCCGAAGATCGATCGCTGACGATTGTGCCGGTATTAGCTGGTCATTCTTACAGCCGGAGCAGCCAAACTGGATCTGATGTCAGCGATTCCGGTCATCAGGTGGCCTCAAATCCTCCGACTCTGATTCGGCCTGAATCGAGACCACGGGATGCGATCCTGAAGAACGATCTCTCCACAGAACTCACGCTGTCTGTTCCTGGAGCCGATTCGAAGGAGTTATGGATGGTTAAATATTCAGGCCCTAAAGCAGAACATGAGAAGGCATCAACAGAATTGATATTACCATCAACGAAGAAGAAGCACAGTGGAATCACGACATTTGGGCCAGAGTTACTGGCAGTGATGAAGGAGATGATAAGGGAAGAAGTGAGAAATTACATGGCGGCATTGTGAGAGAGAAGGTTGGATTTTCAAAATTACGAGTGATGTGTTATGATGATTGAAGGCACAGGTCCTGATTCCTGATGACTGAAAAGGCGAAGTGATTTTTCTTCTTGTTTCAAGGTGAACATTAATTTTGAGACTCTGTATATACAGAATTGATAGAGTTAGGACTCAAAAATTCTCAATTCACTTGGGATCTTGATCTCATCCAACCATCATGGTTTAAAAATTTTGACAAAAAGAAATCATATAGGAACGGCAGCAAACATAGTATTCCTTGAGATTAATTGCATTCCTGTGATTTTGTTTTTTAAATCGGATCCTCACTGTGTTTATCTATTCTAATCTGGATCATTGAAGTAATATTTTTAAACTGATAAAAAAAAAATCATTGTTATTACGAAAAGAAATTCATTCTCACAAGTGGGCCTTCTTCTCATTGTTGTTTGACTCCCAAGTTTAATGTTTTTAGCCTCTTAAATCGAGTTTGTAAACTCGTGGCTATTGGAAATTCAGTTAAACTCAACCGTTTATATAGAAGTTTATAAACTGAGTTTACTCTTTAAAAACTGTTAACTTTTAACTCTAGCTAACAGTTTTCATTTGATCATGGTCAGCTGTTTATATAAATTTTATAAAAATTTATTTGTTAAATATAAAAATTTTTAAATATTATGAATTTAATTTCAATTATTTAGATTTAAAATATATTTTAATTAAATTGTTGTCATTTTTTATATCTTAACTATTTATTATACACTATTAATACATATATGATAATGAAAGTAAACTTTTACAAATTTACGATACGAATTTATAACAAGAGTTTAAGTCATTATCATAAGTTTAAGTAAATTCACGATTTTAAAAACCTTTCTCCTGTCGCGGATTGTTTTAGTTAAGAGTTTTTATATTATATGTATATAGGCTAAAGCCTTTAATGTATTTTAACGATGGATCTAGGAATTTAATGTTGATTTTGGTTATGATGAATTTTTTTTTTTTAAAAAAAAAACAGTTTGAAAGTTATCTAGTACTATTAGATTCTTCTTTTAAAGGAAAAGAATATTGTTAAGCAACAGAAACATTTATTAAGCTAACTCATAAAGCCGGCCTGGAATGGCAAGAAATTTTAAGGGCAAACAGTTCATTTTTTGTTGATGGTTAGGTTTCACGCATTTTATATTTTTGACCAAATTAACGAGTAACTTTTTACTTAAATTCCAATAATCTTAACTACTTAGTACCTAATTATTCTTTTTGATTCGTATGTTTTAAGAAAATGTCTCATATTTTTTTACCCTCAAAAAAATGTCTTATAATATTTAACAAGTTTATTATATTTTAAATGAGTTTACTATTTACTAGAAATAATGTCAACAATAAAATATCTTATTAGAACTTTTTAAAGTATATCAATTATCATATAAAATAATGAGAATTACAATAAATGAAGGAGGAGCATGATTAAAAATAATAATTGACTTCACAATTTTTATTATATATTTTGTATGTGTTATGGTTAATTAGGATCCAAAGGAGTAGTTTGCTTAATTAATTTCTGTTCTGTCAAAAGAATATAAGTGTATAGCCATAATGGATTAGTATATTGGTATAGGATCTAGTAGTTGTCTCCTAGGTATCCATGGATAGGATACCTAAGAGGAAGGAGATCACTGAGTACAAACATAAGAGCTTTCACCCAATGGAATGTGGTATGTGCTCTGTGTGTATTGAATAATAAGGAGGTGGAGTGTAGAATCTCCGTGCCTTAGAGTTTTAGGTCCTATTTATAGAGGTATCTTAGGGTTAGGGTTTGGGCAGTTGGGTCTCATGTGCCTCAAAGTCTAAGTGCTTTGCTTCCATATCTAAGCTATATTTTGAGTCCGAAACATATTACCTCACAAGAAAGAGATGGGGAAGGTAAAATGTTTCTTTGCTAACTTGTAGAGTTGGTATATTATTATGCGATTATTAAGCTACAAAAAATTTTTGATGGCTGAAAGCGTAATTTTTTTGGACAAAGAAAGCGTATTTTACTTCAATCAAGTTAATACCAAAAGCATTAAAAATTTTGTATGTTCATTTGTGTTTGTATTAAAAGGTCTAATCATATTGAGTTTATACCTGTATATTTTTACTTTAATATGAGTTTGATCTTTTATAAAAAAAAAAAAAATTAATTAAGGATTAGGATAAAATGAGTGGACTATGACTAGTTTAGTTTGGATTGAATTGAATCGAATCAGAATATTGCTGATTTATGAATGAAAAGGGGAATCGTTTTGCAATTTGCACGTTACTTTTGGCATTTAAAATAAAGAATGAAGGGTGAGAGAGGGAATAAAGGTACCATGTCGGTACTGAACGTACGACTCTAATACAATGGACCTATCTTTTTTTTCCCCTCACTATGGCTTCCATCGAATTTTAGTTTTCACGTTTTAAATTATAGATTTTGATTTCTTAATTTTCATTCAAGCTAAGGATGGAAAAAAATTTTGGTGGTCTATGTGAACCCGGCCAGAAAAAACCTGACCCAATCTGGTACTAAAAAAATGGAAAAATCTCTTTAAAGACTCAAAAAATTAAGAAAATATATATAAAAAAAAACTTATAAAAAATTATGATGTAACAAAAGTCTCGTCAATAACTTTATTAATAGGGTATCAATAAATTCATCTGTGGATTTTAATAACTCTATAATTTTTGTGACATCAAAATTTTCTGTAGGATTTTCTTAATATTATTTTATTTATTGAGACCTTCAAAAGATTTTCTTTAAAAAAAAAATAGGCTTGAAGCAAAACAAGACCAATTAGACCAGCCAGTCTTTTTGGACTAGATTGGACAAGGGATCGAGGTTTCAAACCACTTGGTATAGTCTAGTATGGCTAGAATTTTCTTAATATAGTATCCTAAGTATCAATGTAACTTGAACGTTGTTGCATTTTGTTTTTGTTTAATGTTATTGGAGATTATTATAGATTTATGATATTTTAATGTTTTGTGTTGATTTTTATATGATTAGAGGTATTTTTAGGGTCTTAATTGTGCTTAATAAGTCCAAATCCTGCCCCTCAAAGAAGGCAAAAATAAAAAATAAAAAAAAAAATTGGAGAACACCAAAGAAGTCCTTGATTGCTTAGACTAGTCCAGTCACAATCCACTAGACTAAGTTTGACCCAGCCCAACCTTGGGCTAGTGCTGGACTAGATGACCTTGGGTTGGTTTGTATGGCCTGAGGTCATACCCAAATTAGGCCTTGAGTTGAGGCCAACCCTGATTTGCTTTGGTCCATGCTTAACTCTAATTCAATTTATTAAAACATTAGTTCATATAATTTAATAAAATTTAAACTATTTTACCCCTTGAGGTCATAACCTGTATTTAAAATTTAGGTATTAAAATTAAAATAAGAACAAACTTAAAAATAAAAAAATATATTCACCTTTTTAAGCAATGAGAGCCCAAGATTAAGCTGTTGGCTTTATTAAATAGTGGAATTTATAGAAATTAGTTTTTTAAGTTGTCATTATACATATCCATCCACGTTAGTTTATTCATTTTATTTTTATTTAATTTAAATAAATAAAATTTATTATTTTAAACTTTTTAAATTAAAATACACTGACTTCCATCCATTTAATCTAAGTTATGGAGAATTTATGTTTATTTTTTGTTTTTTGAATGAAGAGAATTTTATTTAAAAACTTTGTGTGTACTTTTCTTTCAATCAAAATATATACTCTCTTTTGTTCTTAATATAAGATATATTTGAGGAGTTGATATTGATCCTAAATATAATACATAGTTTTTATATTTGTTAATATTTTCGTAATTCACTCCTATTGATACTCCATCAACAATAGCTAAGGATGAGAGGTAGAGCCAAGAATATGGGACTCCCACGGGTTATGCGGTATGGGCCTGTGTGGCTAGCACTTTCACAGGCTGGGAAATCACCAACTCTAGCCCACATGTGCCGCAGGCTTGTATGTAGCTCGGGCAATATATTTTTTTGGAAAAAAAATAAATTCCCCCCCTATTTTTTTAATACATTTTTTCCCGTCTCAGAAATGACACACAAAATGAGAAGTTGAATAAAAAGTAATTTACCTTCCTTCTCAGCACATGATGCTAATTAAGCACTAAAGAATCAGGAAAATGGCTATATCATTGACACTAAACATTGCTCCTGTTGAATACTGATTTGCTTCGTCCATTGATGAATGATAGATCAATATGTACATTTATTTCTAGTTGATAATCAATAATAATAATAAAAAAAGATAGGGAGGGTATAATGTGTTAGGGTTTCTTTACACTTTGGGCAAATGGACTTTAAAACAGTAGACCACTTCACAAGTTCACTTAAGTGTTTATTTTTAAAAAAAATATTTCAAATTTCAGGCTAGCTCGTAAACTCAAGGGCTAACCTGCACCAACTCGCTAGTTAGACGGTGTATGCAGGCATGTGCGGCTCACATTTTGTTAGCCCTAGAAACCCCAACCCTATCTAGGTTAAAGGTTGAGCCCTTTTTACTAGCTTTAACGGAAGGAAATAAAGAAATTATGAAAAATGATTATAGTGTTTTAGAAAATACATGATATATTTACCTAACTAGCTTCCTTAGTGAAGTCTTTTTTCAACTTTCAATATTCTACTTTCTTCCATCCCATAGTTGATAATTTAATCTCAATATTCAATCGTGTGTAAACTTGCGGTTTTATAATAGAAATATGATTTCAACCGAATTTGATAGGTTGAGTTTTGACCAGAAAATATAAATGAGGACATCAGGTGGCTAAAACGTAGGATATAACGGTTTAAAACAGGCCTTTGATCAACAATGGACCTTAATCCGAGTAAAGTGGGCTTTTATGGTTCAATCATTTGATTGAATAGTTGACCGAGCTTTTATTATTTGAAGAAACCCTCCACTTTAATTGGTATTTTTTTTTACAAAAAGTAAACATGAGATAATAAATCCACTCTTTCATTGAGATTTTGAGTAGCTGTCCCGAATTTAAGTTGATTATGTTTTGCCTCTTCCTCGAAGAAAGACGATTAAAGCATTCCTAATCATAATCCTTATGGATCGAATCATCCATATGATATACAATAAGAAACTCCAGATATTTGATATCTTTCTCTTTAAATGAGATCTCAATTCTAATGACGGTTTCATTAGATATCTTACAACTAGAATCCTTTTTTTTTTTTTTCCGACCTAGTTCCTCCACCACTACGAATCCCAATTAGATCTAGGCATGATGCACTTTTTTGTTATTGGGAAAACCCAAGTATTCTCTTTCAGATTCAAAAAAGGGCTCTCAAAGATCTTTTTTCCCCTTGGAAGATACAGGAGCAAAATAATTAACCTATTGATATTGGAAGACTCAAAAGATTCTTCCAATGTATCATTTCTGGGTCCAATAGAATTCATAGGTATAGGAAGAAGCCCTATCAAATAGAGATTTTTTCTTTCGACCATCTTTTGACTGTTAATACAATATATAAGGATCGCTACTACAAAGAGTACTAAACCCTTGATTGTGAAAATGTCGATTGTTTGTTGAACCCTGTGAATTGCTTGAAAGTAGGATAATCCAAATTTAGGAGTTCAAGAGTTATATAAAATGCTCTTGATGGGGAAAAATGTGAGTGAAAGATCCCACTAAATCAAATTGTGTCCATGAATCTAAGAAATAGTGAGAATTTTTTATCTCTCTCAATTCGAAAATCCAGAATTTGAACTGATGCTCTCTCATAGAGTCCTCCTAAATTGCATTTATTTATTCATAAAATTTCATTTCAATTGAAATTTGGTTATTCACCATGTATGAGGATCCCCGCTAAACATCCATGGCTGAATGGTTAAAGTGCCCAACTACTGAATGAACGCCAATGGGACCCTCCAATAAAATAAAATAAATCCAAACTAACAATTAAACTAATAAAATCAAACTAAACTAATAAAATAAAACTAATACTAAACTAATAAAATAAAATCAATCTAAACTAAAAACTAAACTAATAAAATCAATCTAAACTAATAAAATAAAATGGCAAATTAAGCACTAAAGAATCAGGAAAATGGCTATATCATTGACACTAAACATTCCTCCTGTTGAATACTGATTTGCTTGGCACATTGATGGATGATAGATCAATATGTACATTTATTTCTTTACACTTTAGGCAAATAGGCTTTAAAACAGTAGATCACTTCACAAGTTTACCTCAGCACTTTTTTTTTCTTTTAAAAAAAATTGCTGGCTCATAACTCAAGGGCTAACCCACACCAACTCACAAGTTAGACGATGCGGGCATATGTAACTCACATTATTTAGCCCACAAAATCCCAACCCCAACCGTTTCAAAACCCGCTCACATTATTTAGCCCACAAAATCCCAACCCCAACCCTTTCAAAACCCGCGGGTGGGCTACAGGTTGAGCCTGCTTTTATTGGTTATAACAGAAGGAAATAAGGAAATTATGGAAAATGACTATGATGTTTTAGAAAATACATGTCATATTAGCTTAACTAACTTTCTTAATTAAGTATTTTTTCTAGTTTCAATTTTCTACTTTCTTCCATCCCATAGTTGATAATTGAATCTCAATATTCAATCGTGTGTAAACTTGCGGTTTTATAATGGACATATGATTTCAACCGAATTTAATTTGATAGGTTGAATTTTGACCAGAAAATAGAAATGAGTACATCAGGCATTCAGGTGGCTAAAACGCAGGATATAACGGTTTAAAACAGATTTTTGACCAACAGTGGACCTTAATTCGAGTAAAATGGGCTTTTATGGTCCAATTCGTGGTGTTCTCGACTACAATGCACAATTTAATGGGCCTCACGTTACATTTGTCTGAATCTTGTGCTGTTGTGCAAGCGCTGCATATCTTACGCATTCATCTAACTTCTCAAACCTGAACGCCTTTCCCAATATTATTTTTCACCTCAGGGTTCTAAATAAAGAAGTTAGAAAACAGATTTACTTTACTTTTAAATATAAAACCTCTCAGTCCACTTTATCTTTTAAATTTATAATTTTCTCCCCAAAATATTCATGTTTGTTGCACATAGGAATGATTTTCCATCAAAAGTAGTTACATTACATAAAATTAGAGAGAGTATTTTAGGCAAACTAACACATATTTATTGTGAACAACTGACTTTATTGACTTCTTTAATATATACAAGATAGTTACATAGAAAAGATACTAAGAACTGGACGAAGTATTTTTTTTAAGATTTACACTGTGTTTAGTTTGAGGGGAAGGAGTGGGAGGGGAAGTTGAGAGAGAATTTTCTCTCTCTCATCTTTACAAAATTGTTCATAACAAATTTTCAATATTCTTAATAAAAAAGAATAGTCTCTTCATTAATGGCAATTTGGTCAATGTACATCCAAAATTTTTTTCCCCTCCCACTCCCTCCCTTCCTCATCCCTCAAACCAAACATAGCCTTAAAGGGGTAGATACTAACAACTTAAAATTACATGTGCATTGAAATTGTGACCACCCAACTTATAGGAATGCTTTTATGTCAATGACTATTGTCAAATCACTATTGTCAATGACATGGTAATTTGATAATGAAAATAATGGTTAGGATTATTTGATACAGATGGAAAGATCTCCAACTGGAAACTGCCATTTTCATGAAGTGATCAATCATACAACCAAAATTGGTAAGGATATGAGTTGCTAACAATATGAAGAACTGATTCAAACTCAAAAGGATCATATAAGAAGCCATATATATAATGGTATTACATGCACATATAAATAGATCTAGTGTGCTATGCCAATAGTTGGAGCAGAGTGTTGAAGAAGGAGGCGAACTTGAGATCTATGGCCTTTGCCTCCTCGGCTAGGTCCTGAGGCCTTGATTGTCCACACAGCCATCGTTGTCATATTAGGGTTTGTCTCCTTCTTCTCAGCAGTAGCAGTTTCTTGCAGCTCCAAAATCTTGAGAGGTCGAGCAGCAGCGATAACCCCACAAAGCCACTCATGATGAAGGCACAATAATAACATTATAAAGCAAAGAGAAAAAGATCTTAGTTTAAAAATCCTATCCATTAGAGAGAACATATCAAAACAAGAAGCACATATATACGAAATTAAAGATCAAGATTGTAGTAACTCAGTATTTGGATACATGACACTGCGCTCGTTTTATGGTGTTTTATATTGGGAGCAGATGATGCTTTTTAAGCAAGGAAAAGAAACCAAGATGCATGCACTCGATCTCCCTCAACGTTTGAAACAACAAGCTGGAAGGCGGCATACGCCATGCAATTATTCATGAAAGTGATACTCCTCTCCTTCATGTAAAAGCTATTTATTTAATTTTGGTAAATTAAGGAAGTTAAATAAATAAATAAATTATAACATATGTGATATGAGGATATGATCCGAAGTATTACTACTATATTATAAGTTAGAAGAGATATGAGGATAGATTAATGCAATAACAATGGTTGGGTTGAGTAGAAGATATTTGTTTTTTTTTTTCTAATAAAGTTGAATGTCAGAAAGTTGGAGTGAAAAGTTATAACAACTTTAATCTTCATCTTGTTTAATCTGATGATTTAATGTTTGAATCTAATTAATCAGTTGATAGTATCACGCACGAATATTATTTAATTATTCACCCTTTGGTGCTTGAACAATAGAGTTGACATTTGCCTTAATCTAACTTATCTGTGAATCATGAAGATGGGGTTTCCTGATTTCTTGTTCAGTTTGGTCAGTTATAGCTTATAAGCATCTATATTCAACTCCAATAAAAAATGATTAGAATTCATAACTAAGGAAGCAAAATAAACATGGCAAGAGTAATTAAGTAGAACAATTCTGAAAAAAAAAAATCAGAAAAGGAAGAATTTTTGCCAGCCATATGTCAACAGATCCAAACTTATAATTTCAGCAAATTAAGACCTAGCAGATCAGAAGGTATCGCTTGAAGATCTTCCATCGTCAGACTGTGCGAGACCTATATTCCTTATCATCGCATGATTAATTATTTATTGTAAAGCAATTATATATTACAAGTCTTTATTTTCCTAACTTTCTTATCTTTCACGACATCAAAATAATAATAATTGAGTGGCTGAAGTGAAACCCATCTATATCATATATATATATGCACGCATGCAGCTCCTAGCTTCTTTTGGGCACACTTTCGTTGAATTAAACAGCTAATTTCCGGCTTGACTTTTACTTTATGCCTCTATATATTTTTTCTGAAAGTCAAACGAAGGATATACTTTTTGACACAGAAGAAAGAGCTATACTTAATTAGAACAAGCATTCTGATAAGTAGGTATGTATCAGATGTTCACTTTCAAGAGTATTACTTTCTTAACAACCAAAATTGATGTGATACTACAATAAAATGCCACAAATTTAATACTCCATCCGGTCCTAATTATAGGACATATTTAACCGATTTTGGGGAGATTAAGGAGATAAGTTAAATTAGTTAATTTTACTCATTTGCCTAAAATGCCCTTATGTAAATTTTAAATGACATCAATAAAAGTAAATTTACAACACTTAGGACATATATGTGTGTATGTAAACACACACATATGTAAGTATTTATTTATATATGCATATAATAACTATACACACAGACCCCCTGGGACATATACACAAATGCACACACATATTTTTTTATATGTATGTGTATATTTGTGTGTGTGTCTATATACACATATAGATATGTGTGTTTATATATATATATATATATATATATATATATATATATATATATATAACAGACCCCCCCACGCACATATACACAAATACACACACATATATTTTTTTTATATGTATGTATATATTTGTGTGTGTGTTATATATATATAGTGTGTGTGCATATATATACATATCTTTGGGTGTGTTTGTGTATATGTATATATGTGTGTGTATTTACAAATTAATGTTAGCTAATCGATAAACAAATTAAAATCCAATAATTAAAAGTTTTACTAACTATAAGAGTCTTCGTACCCACATGGATATACTCACCAAAAACCAAACACGCTTGAGTGAATAAAATAGGGGTATTTTAAGAAGAAATTGGCAAAAATTAAAATTTTGTCCTATAATTAGGACCAAATCCAACTCCCAAATGTTGTCTTATAATTAGGACCGGAGGGAGTAGTAATTTAAAACCCCGTTATGAAGGTTGTGTTAGAGTTAGTCAAACTAACACTACCCACCAATAATATTAAGGACTTGACTTTCCTCCTTTTCTTCTTATCATCATTTTCCCTCTTTTTCTTTTTTTAATCATTGGATCAAGATCTTAACGGTCTATATTTAACATATTATAAAAATATTATTATAATTTTACCTTAAAAAGATAATAAAAGTATTAATTATGATTTACCTTAAATATATAATATGTTAAATCTGGACCGTTGAGATCTTGATCCAATGATAAAAAAAGGAGAAACAGGGAAAATGATGGTAAGAAGAAAAGGAGGAAAGCCAAATCCTAATATTAAAGAGGGATTGAAAAGGCATTGGTCAAAACATGTACATATACTCTTTGAAGTTTAGATATTGCTTGTGAAAACTGTTATATGATTCATTCATTGACCATAATTCCTTGGAAGTATCAAATTTCTCTTTAAAGAGGAACCGTTTGATGCATATTTGTGATGTGATGATGTTTATATCTGTATTTAATTATAATTCTTAAGAAGAACGTCTTCTTTTAGATTATTAATTAGGATTGTGTCGCTATGATAGACCAAGTTTTGACTGTTGGAAAAGCATCCACTTATGTTGGTGAGAATGGATCTCCTGAAGATTCGATCAATAAATTTAGGTTTAATTTGGAGTAGTCGTACATCATGCTAGAGATCGAGGAGGGTAAAAATGATTTGATTCCAAGCTATTGACCACTTTTCCTTTTTTTTTTTTAAAAAAATATAATTCTCCTAGCCTGAATTTGGTATTTGCTTACAATTTTTTTTACAATATTTTTTTTTTAAAAAAATCAGAGCATGAGGCACTAAGAGATTAAACTCATAATCTCCCACGTATAGCTTTCATGTTTCTAGGTTATAAGACCACTAACTCATTTTCAAGGTTTTGCCGTCGTTAGTTGGATATGAAGAGTATGCTCTGAAGAATTTAAGGTCCTTAGGGATACAAATGTCAAATAAAATTCTATAGTATTCGAATGGTAATAATTAAAACTAAACAATTATAATATACATTATTTTTTAGTAAATAAATATAAGATGATTGGGCAAAACTGGAGTTGCTGGGCTAGATGGAAATTGGAAGATAAAATTTGTTGCACTTGCACATTCATTTGGCATAAATTAAAATGATTTTACGATGGCTTGTGTATTATACTGTTATATGAAGCTACCCTAGACTCTGTTTTTAATCCAACCATAGTTGACATTGAAATCCAACTTGTTTTAAACCTTGAAGCTCTTTAACAATTTTTTAGATAAATGATAAAAAATAAAACATCATTGGCAAAGAAACAAAACTAAACCCAACCAAAAAAAAAACCCTAAAAAGAAATAATATATTCATATATAAAATTCGGTGGATCCCAAGCCCATTAGACAAAGTATAACAAAAATATGAACCTGAATATATTTATTATGTGGATGTTTATTGCATAGTAACCCTCTATAGATAAAGGCCTTATATAAACATTTGATACACACTTAAATGAGAATCCATTTCATCTCTCTAGAATTTCCTCTGACTTTTCTTTAGATTTTCTTTAGTTTTATAACACGTTATAGCACGGTTCTTGTAACCATCATCGAAGTGGTCAAATAGATTTTTGATCTCATCACACTCTTCATAATTATTACTGGGTTCATCATCACAACCCTTTACTGCTCTGTTTCTTTGTTCCATGTTCGTGAGGCAGGGCATGATGAGGGTGTAGTGGAACATATTAAGCACCTTCTTCTTCTATGTTTTCTTCATCATCAGGACAAGAAGAAGTGGTTTTCCCAAATACTTGCAACTTACAATTAATTTCCTGTTTTCTATCAAGTCGTCCTTGTCTTCTTCATCACCCCTCTAGCTGCGATGCCACCCATTGCGATGTCTTCCCTTCGTCATCTCTGTCTTTAGTAGCTCGACGACGTCCAGATCTGACGTTCTTCCTCCTTGGTCCAGATCTGATATGAAGAAGGACAGTGAGGTTGTTTCGTTATATCAAGAGCAAATGCTTCCTATTATGGGTCCAGAAAAGGCTGCAAGAAATAGGATCATACGTCTAAAAGGATGGAGGAGATGATTTTCCTCCCTCAGCACATCTAGCAGATTCAAGCTCTATTTCTCTATCTCTCTTACTACTAGCAAGAGAGGATGAAGCTCCATTCTTCATAGAAAGGATTCTTGGTAGTTCTACTTCGTTAGATTGCGTGATCGGAGTTTAGTTGATGCTGCTTTTTGCTCCAGATCACATTCCCTCCGACGGCGGCCTCAGGCAAAATCTGTCATGGTGTATTTCATCAGCAATATTCCAGCTTCAGCGGCTCACTGCCCGTCGTCGACGTTTGAAGGGTTAAAGATTTGTTTTTGACCTGCATGGGCCGTTTCTCCATTCTCTGTCGGTGAAGGTGTTAATATGTGGAGAGTGGATGTTTAGCTGCCGACACAGAGAGGATGGAGCATTTAGGATTGTCAATTAAAATTCTTCATCATTGTGCGCCACCTATTCTAAAATCAATTTGTGTTTAAGTCACCAAACCAAGGTGGGCCGCAAGAGTTCACGGGAGAAGATGATATATTAAACAAATGGAAGCTCTCACAATACAATCAGAGGCAAAGGCTGTAGAAAAGGCAGAAAATGAGAAAGTGATGAAGAATCAAGGACCCACTCCATGATTGAATTGTGATGGGTTTTGAAAGATTATAATAATGCATGATTAAATTAATTGTTTGATTAATTACGATGTAGCAGGAATCGCAGATAAGGAAGCACAGCCGTGAAAATCATTGAATGTGGGTGGGTGGCCGGAGTTGTTTGGTGATGACTCGTGATGCTGGACGCCAATTATTTGAGCACAAGTGGAAAATTATTAAATCATTCTATCTCACATGTTTCAGGTATGTTTCCTATATGTCCGATATGGAATAATGCTATTTGATTATCTTTCTATCAAAAGATTCAATCGATGCTGCAATAATGAAATAAGAAATTAAAAATGAATGAATATATAATTATTTAAATGACCAATGGCATACCAATGAAATATAAAAGGACAAGGAAAGAGGAAGCTTATCACTATGCCACCAAATCATAATCAATTAGTACATCAGCAGTAAATAAATGCTCCCCATGATGATTATTATATATAAAATATGTGAACCCATAACATTACTACGTGAAGATCAATATCTTCACAAAACATCCAAATTAATTATATGCATAAATAATTAAAAATTAACTCACCATTTATTCTTTTACATTATTATTATTATTTAATCATTTTGTCAAACCAAGGAAAGTAAAGCAGGACACTTTGATTTAGGTACATTCTAATATTTATTTTTATTGCTAATATTTTTATATATAATTTTTATATTTATCTGACGAAAAATTGTTAAAGGCCATATGTATCATGAGATAAAAAATGTCATGGAGATATGAGGCATAAATTGACCTGAGAGATATGAGGTATAAATTGGCTTAAGACCATAAGGAGGCATAAATTGGCTTAAGACCATAAGGAGGCATAAATTGGCTAGAAGCCAAGTGATAAATTAGCTTGAAGCTAAAAGGCAAGTTAGCCTGAAGCCAAGAGACAAATTATAAAATAAGACTTGATTCATAAATCTTGTATGCCATTAGTTGTATAAAGACCTCAAAATTGTATATTTGACATTAAATACTCCCTCAAATTATGAGATAAGGGATTGTATGATTATGATTGATATTATAAATAAATATATCCAATTTGCTATTGCAGTAGCAATATTGTGATAAAGTCAAGAAATATTGTGGATTAATTTCTTGTCATGATCAAACAAATTAGTGAATTATGGATCATGAATTTATATCCAACTTCATTCTTAGAAGTGAATGAAGTAATTAATAAAATTGTGATTATGATTGTTTTACTATTATTTTGTATTTTCTATGTTTATAACAATTTTTGTGAATGTGAGAACGGAATATTTATAAATGAAATAATTAAACAAAAGACCATATTATTTCAACAAAGTTTAATAGCAAGTGGTTCAACTCCATTATAAAGCTTAATCATCTCATTTTGAAGATATATAATGTCTTCTTTTCCTTTTCTTGATTCGAGGTCTAGATGAGGCAAAGCTCTTCTTAATATCGAGATCTGCCTCATAAGTTTTTGAAGTTTTTTGTATGGCCACTTTGTTAACCCTCCTTTTTGATAAATCTTTTGGATGCTGTGAGTACTCATATTTAATTGTTTACTCGCTTCATCGAGGGTTAAGTGAAAATAATTTCTTAAATCATGGAGCTTTGTTCTCTTTATTCTTTCTCGTTGCTCCATTGTTAACCTATATAATTCACCCTGTTTAAGGGATGAAGTATCATATGGAATATTAACCGCGGGTTGTTTTCCTTTATCTAATGGATTTTCAATGTTAGTTTGAAATGAACTTTCGCGGTGTTCATTTGGGTTTTTAGCCCATTCCGAACCAACACAAAGGACCTCATGATAGTCTAATATAGGATCACGCATCAAGTTATATCCTGATGCTTGTAAATCTATACAATACTGTGTTAGAAAATGTTTGATTTCTCCAAAAAATTTTATTAGTAAAATCAAACATTGGAAGTCTGTCAGTATTATAAGATTTATCCTGTACATTTTCAAATAAAACAACATGGGAAATTATCATATCTTCCTCCCGTGAACTTCAAGTTTATGATATTGAAGTCCGTTGGTATATATAATTTCCCGTAAAACATGACAGCAACTACATTCCAATAAGCTAGTAGTTGCTAACTGGCTTGTAGTTGCTGACTGGCTAGTGGTTGTTGGCTGGCTGATTGTTGCTGGCTGGCTGGTTGTTGATGGCTGGCTTGTGAATGCTGGCTCATTGATTGTTGTGACTATTGGCTAAACTTGACTGGTAGACTCCATTAGTTTGGCCATAATTCTACACTTTTTGACAGGCCTTCTTGATGAACCTACTTCAGTTGTACCTTCAATTCTTGTGGATTGAGGAAGAACATTTGTTCTGGGGGGAGAAGTAGGAACATTTGAAGCAGAAGGAGGAATAAACATCTCACAAGGAGGAATAAACGTATCAAAAGGATTAGGAGATAATAATGAAGTAAATGACATGTTTGGCTGATCATCATACAACAAAGCATCAAGTAATGCCGTGTCGGATGTATCAGAAACTGGGATATAATTGCTTGATCCTGCCATGACTATAGAATTTAGAGATATATGTGTATGTGAGTATCTGGTAGTTGATATTATCAGATGCTTGAGTGTTTGTGAGGCATGTTCGTTTGCCTTCCTCTATTTATAGTCGAATTAAATCCTATTGAATCTCTGCAGATATGCGCAGTCCTGTTGAATCTCTGCAGATCTGCTCCCTATATAGCACGAGCTTAGACATTTTTTGACTATATATGCATACGACAATTCGCAGTGTTGCGCCTGTGATTCCACAGTGATGTATGTTGCGCCTGTGATTTCACAGTAATGTATCTGTGATTCCACAGTGTTGTGCTTGTGAATTTGCAGTGATACATCTGATGATTTTGTATTTTATAATAATATATATTTGATTGTTGATTATGGAAAATGGAAATTTTGTTACCAGAATTAACAAAATAATGCATTGATAATGCATCTGTGGAATTTTAATGATATCTGTAGAAATAGATATCATATATGGAATATTGTATGGAAGTTACATGAATTAATGAACTCACACTTGAGGGGGAGATTGATAATATATCAAGTGAGTGTTTGTGTATTAATTCTCTGTGAATATTTGTATGTTAATTCTTTGTGAATGTTTGTGTGTTAAATCCCCCGAAATTGATATTAGATTTGATGATAAATCATGGAAAGTTGGAATGACTTGTTTGATCATCCGAGTCATATATTATTATGTGCTGCTTGTTCTCAAATAGAAATGATTATGAAAATATTATTGGAAATGGATCTCTGGAAATATATCAAATTGAAAGATTACATGTGAGATTATAAGTCTGCAAAGTTTGCAGTGATGTTTGCAACCAGAAGTTTGCAATATATTATGCGCGCACTTTTCAGATTGAATGATCCAGAAATCATATATGAGTAAATCAATGATTATGAGAACATTGTTTTTATATATATATATATATATATATATATTTGCAGCAATTATATAAGCCAACAGAATTCTTCCCATAAAATTGGTTTTTGGTCAGGAGCCAGATTAATTCCATCTTGAAATGTTTTAAATGTGCAATGATCCACTACAATGCACATAGATGGATATATACTGCATGATCAGATGAGGGGGAAAAAAATAAGCAGATTGGGTAAAGAGATAAAGTGGAATGAATTATCATTGGCTCATATTGATCCTCATACAAAGAAATGTGCACTAAAAATTCAAAATGATAATTCAGTTGCAGAGTTTAGTTAATCAAATGCCATAAGCATTTACTGACCTAAAGAAAGTGACAAAGTCACATGTCCCAATTGCAAATGCTCCTATATGAATTATTATAAAGCACGCCCAAAACGTTTCAAGTCCATCAGTTTTAAAGATAAAAATCCTCGAAAGAGAAAAGGAGCTATAAAATATAGATGATCAAGTCGAGGATAATTAAGAAAAGCTCTAGAAGCGCCATCTCCTGAAGAGATGTTATCTCCATAAGAGATATTACAAGAAAAGTGTATTGTGGTCCAAAAGAGACCTAGATACCTAATATATGTGAATATAATGAGATTTCAATAAATTATGAATGAAATCCGATGGGACCAAAAAATAAAGTCGACATTGATGATATTTATGTTTATATGATAGCATATGCTGTAATAAATGATAATGAGGATTATGAACCACAATATATTAGTATGTGCCAGAAGCACATGTCCTAAAGGAAATAAGGCGCCAGAAGTATAAGTCCCAGAAGAACTCAAGATGCTAGAAACATCAAATTCTTGAGAATAATGATAAGCTTATATATTGCCAGAAGCAATTAAAGTGTGCATTTTAATGAACATTAATTAAAAGTTCTATATGTACATATATTTTTATGAAAAGATCCAGGTGTATCTTATTATGATTTCACTTGTAAGACTTAGTTTTTGTAGGTATATGATGAACAATCAGACCGGACGTTTTTATAATTATTACATAAGGAAGTTATGCTCAGAAAGACATTGAATCAATGTGGTCATCAGGGTGGAGCAAGTCTGATGTAATCAAGAGGGGGAGACGATACACGTTGTACTCTTTTTCCCTTATCTAGGTTTTGTTCCACTGAGTTTTCCTAGAAAGGTTTTTAATGAGGTAGCACTAGAAAATGTATCAATGAATGATGTACTTTTTTCTTTGACTAGGTTTTTATCCCACTGGGTTTTTCCTAGTTAAAGTTTTAACGAGGCACATTCATAATAAACATCAAAGGGGGAGTGTTATAAATATATTTATTATGTGGATGTTTATTGCATAGTAACCCTTGAAGGTCTATAAATAAAGGCCTCATGTAAACATTTGATACACACTTAAATGAGAATCCAATTCATCTCTTTAGAATTTCCTCTGACTTTTCTCTAGATTTTCTTTAGTTTTTATAATAGAACCTAAATTTTGCATGATTTTGTAACAGAGGCTTTTGATGTTGTGGACGTTGGGCCTTTTGAGCTTAATTGTCATATTGTGCCTCAGACTTTTAATAACTGAGTTGATTATTTTTGGGCCTCAAAGTTCAATCAGATTCATGTTGGGTTTCCTAGTAAGGAAGGAAAAAATATGCATGTTTGGTTTTAAACAAATCTAGTCTGGTTTGATCCCTAGTAATATGTATAGAGAGGGTTTCATAGCCACTACTCAAGCCCTTTCAGAAAGTCTACCATATGATATGAAGGGATTAGTCATTGCTATTGCTATTGCTGGTAGATACCATGAGGCTGAATAAAAAGACGAAAAAAGAATTGAAAGTAAGTAAACATAGCACCTAATTTGTAGCGTAGATGTAAATGTAGCACATAGTTTATAATACAATTTACAGGACAAATTAGGTCTTACATTTATGTTTATGAAGAGATGGATATAATAAAATAGAAAAGCAAATAAACTTAAGTCTTAAGGTTTTAAATTAAGATTCAACTACTCATGACCCATGTTTTCACTCTTCCTATTTTTAGGTTTTGCTCCCCATTCTCAACACTTTTCCCCCCTTTCACTTGAATACCATTTTTTTCTGCTAATTCTATCAACATTTCTTGTCATACTCTGAACTCAACTCCAATACAATACCTTAATGCTCCAATCAGTTGTTTCGTCTATAGTTTTTTTATACCATGAAATTTTATCTCTCATATCATCTCTTGGATTATCTATTTCAAGATATTTCCATAAAAGTATATATGAATTTATTTTGGGAAAATCAAGTAAAAAGCAGAAGCTTTTTATAGCAGCAATCATGTAATTTTCAAGCAAGTGAAAATAAATTTTGAAATGGGGCTAATTCTACTATATACTCCCTCTTGTCCTTATTATAAGGCACCAATTACAAATATTTTTTGGTCCTTATTATAAGGCACTAACTTACTTTAACTAACTCATTTATTACTCTTTTCCTATTATGCCCTCATTTTTAACTAACTCATTTAAAGGTATATCATTAAAGTAGGGGCGAAGTTGGAAACATTTATTAATTTTGAACCTAATTAATGAGTTAACTTCTATTCCTTGATTTGTGAGAAAAAATAGTTGGTGCCTTATAATAAGGACCAGAGGGAGTATCTTAATTCATGTATTCCTAGAAAAACAATCTCAAGATTTAGGTTTATAAGTAGATGTTGTGAAAACTTGCATGGGTTTGGTCGAGAAGCAGATCAAAGCCCAAACTATTATTGGTGTTCACTGGACAAAATATAATAGGTGATTTGGACCTTTCAGGCAATTACATTAATTTTTTTTTTTTGATAAAGAATTACATTAATTTTAACACTCCGAAAGAAAACAAATATATATACCCATTCTTATTGCTGAAGTTGCTTCAAGCCCAAAAGTGATAAGTCATTTTCAATATATTTAATAGTAATTAAAGAAAATCTTAAAATTCATTAAATCTTTCTAAAAATTTAATAAGTTTACAACTTTGTCCCAACCCTATAAATATAACTACTTGAAAAATTAAATAACATACACTAACATTTAGAGAGGGGTAAAAGGGAAATTAGTGATAACAAAAGGGTTAAAGAGTAATTTTATTCTGGAAGTTGTTATCAAAGAGCAATTTTACCCTGAAAGTGTAAAAAAAGGAGCAAATTTTTCTGGCTATTATACTAATTAATTTTGATTGTTGGTTGACCAAATATGTTGAGTTAGTCCACATATTATCTACATATTTTTGTAAGGTGTAAATTTACCTTGGAAGTTCATTTGTTACATACTTTATTTTTTTTAAAGTTATTTAAAATTTTTGGGGAAAATTTGCATTTAAAAAAAAATGACGTGGATGACATGTGGATTGTCAGCTTGACATATTTGGTCAACTAATGGTAGAAATTAATTGAGATAATGTTTAGGGCAAGGTTGCTTCATTTTTGACACTTTTATGACAAAATTGACTCCCAATAAACATTTAGAGCAAAATTGCCCTTCAGTGACAACTTCTGAGATAAACAGACCCTTAACCCATAACAATAGTTAGGACTAAAAAAGTTTTTTTTTTTCTGTGTATCTTATAAAGGGGATCTAAAGTGGTATGCTATAGTAACATAGAGGAATGCAATCAAATTTAAATCTCACTTTCTCATAATTTATTTTAAAAGTTAGCTAGAACCAAAAAGGGTGGTTTTTGTTTTGTATTTTGACCTGAAAAGGGGTGGCTTATATCACGTACTTTTTTGATTCTAAATGTAGGACCTAGTTTATAGTTTATAGTGCAATTTACACTAAAAATTAGGCCCTATGTTTAGAACCGGAGGAAGTAGAAAAAAGGAGGCTGACTTTAGAGTTCCACCAGACAGGGAAAAGTAAATATATACAGGGTAACGCATGCATTATCAGGCGAGCGATGAGGCTATTTTATTTGACTCAAGAGTTCAATATGCTTCGTGTGATGGCCTCAAATGAATTCGTTTCCCGTACGTCTCCATTTTTTCAATTCCGAAATTTCCACACAATTCCACTACCAACAACAATCAAATTGCACAAGTTTGGGAACTTCTTACAATTTTGACCAAGTTTACATATCCACCGTCATCCAGCTAGCATACAAATGAACCTGTAGTTGTTCTTGTTATTTTAATATTCGTGCAAGAGGTAAGTTCAATTCATACCAATTAATCAACTTAATTTTTCTCCACAAAATAATTCTTTAATTTGCATAAATCAAACTTGTCTTGATGCAATCTCTTTAGTTTAGTATTACTATGAATTTTCATTCACATACGAAGTTCCATATGAGAGATCAAGCTTCTCTTCTTATATCTTTTAAGTTGATCTCTCGTCACCTTTAGATGATGCACGCAAAGTACCTCCGATGGATATAAAATCGACCTACTTTGTGTACATTTGGAGGGAATTGGATCATTTAATCAGGAGACAACAATAGAGGTTATTTGTCTTGATTAGCAAAATCATCACCTGATTAATTAGCACGCACTAAGTATTTGATATTTTCAATTCCATGGAGATTAGCCAAACAAGTATGTCACGTCTCTTCACACATAGGCTTTATTTACATGATATGGATTTGTTCATGTGACACTAGTAGCTAGCAGACTGATCAAAGAAGCAAGAAATTGACAAATTAAGGGCTTGTTGATTCTATTTTTAAAAACATCTTTTATAATTAAAAAAAAACGATTAAATTTGTTTGAAAAATTTTTAATAATTTTTTTTAAAAATAATTTTTTTAAAAAAATGAAAAAAGAAAAAACAATTTTTAGTGCGTGTATTTGAAATTCACAAATAAAGGAGGGCCATGGAACTTTTTAAGCAGATAATTAAGCAGGGAGGCCTGAGGACCCAAAATGAAAATATAACGTTATTCCCCACACAATTGTTGTTATTAAGTTATATTTCAACCCAACCTGGTGATATATAGCTAAAGATAGGTTCCATCACCTTAATTCCCCCACTCATACTATGTAGGATTTGGATCCTATTATACACTCATATAGTGGATTTTTTTTTTTAATCTTTTTAGGGAACAAGGATATTTATTAGGGAGAATTCCAGAAATTTAAAAATTTAAAATGAGTTGTGAATAACTAATTAAGTGTGATCAATATATATAATCTGTAAGAAAATATTATGATATTTTAAGGTATTTTTCTGAAATTTTCCCTATTTATTATATTTCCCCCTATAATATATCTATTTAATATTAGTTTTTTTTCCAAATATTACGTAGCATGTATTTTAATAAGAATTAAATTAAGTTATATTTAATTTTCAGATATAGTTACCAAGTTTTAAGACTCCCCTTAACTTCGGTGGTAATACTACATACTCATGATCTCTATCTATGGTTATTGTTATACTTTTTCCTTTCCAATGCAAATAATGTTTCCCATCATACCCTCTTCAGTCACTTATAATTATCTCTATGCTCTAGGTATCGTGTCACATATAATCACACTCTAATTCTCTATTAACTCTTTCAGCTTTAGGTTTTAATTGATTTTTTTTAAAATAAAAATCACAAAAAATTTAATTACTTTGAATTATAATAAATTAAAAAATTGTATAAATTTTAAAAGAGTTCAAGTTTTAGTAAATGTCTTGGTTTTTGTTGCTTGTATTAGTAAATGTTTGAGTAAAATGCATGGACTTCCCTTCTGTTTTACCTAACTTACACAAATGTCCCATCTATTTTGAAAATGTATATATAGTCCTCCCTTGAAAATAAAATGTATGTTAAAAAAATCTCCCTTACATATTTGAAATTCCATTTCCATCCACCCAACTATTAGTTTACCTTTAAGTATGACTATTAAATATTTTCTTTGACCAAAATACTCCTCTTTTAACAAATAAATAAACATTTATATTTGCCTAAAAATGATTTTATACAAACAAAAATAATTATAATATGTATATTTTTAAAATTTATAATATATTATAAAATTTAGTAATTTTTATAATATTATAAAATTTTAAACTTTCAAATTTTTTATGATATTTACTGAACTTTATTTATTTAGTAATCGTTGAAATGATTAAAAACACATTCCTTCTTCTCTTCTTCTTCTTCTTGTTTTTTTTTTAACCATGACACCATGATTGAAAATATATTTGGAAGACATATTTTTATTCATCATATACTACTAATAATATAAATTTGAGATGTTATATAACTTATATTAATTTTAAATTTAATATTTAATTTTTCAAAAACATTTATAAACATGTTTATTTAGGTATGCATCTATTAAAATAATTAATCATATTTTTAATTAATTAATTATTTATCTTAATATTAAAAAAATTTAGTAGATAACTATTTGCAAAAGTAAAAAATAAATTAAGAAAAATAAAACAACTCTTAAATTACTTAAAATTTCTTAGCTAAAATTTGGGAATTAGTAATGATGTATGGTAAATTAGTAAATTAGAGCCGACAAGACAAAATATAATGGGTGCACGATTTGGACCTTCAGGCAAATTAGATCATGAACGCAAAACTATAACCATATTTTTACATGCTCTAGTTTATTACTTGACCTCCTAAAGTGTAATAGTTTCGTCATAGCATAAAAGATTCTGTAACTTACACAATTTGCTGGTTCAAACCAATTAAGTATTGTTTCTTTCAATAAAGTCTGAACAAAAAAAAGTGGCGATGGCTTATATCATATAGAAGAAAAGGGAGGTTGATTCACGGTATGCGGGAAAAGTTATACAGTGTAATGCATTACCAGGGAGGCTAGAGTGATGGCTATTTGACTTGATTCTCTACTTTTCCAATTTTTTCATGGCACCAGGTTGAGTCAGACCAGAGGCGGAATTAGGGGTTTAAGGGTGCCCCCAAAATTACAAAAAAGAACTTAACTTTTTAGGAAATTATATTTTGCCTCATAAAAATTTCGTAATTTTCACTTTGATCCTTCCATGTAAAGCCAAGTGAAGGAATGAAAATGAAAAT
This sequence comes from Acacia confusa, assembly GCA_037074495.1. Lineage (NCBI taxonomy): Eukaryota > Viridiplantae > Streptophyta > Magnoliopsida > Fabales > Fabaceae > Acacia > Acacia confusa. The sequence goes on along the minus strand of CM073502.1, from coordinate 33,921,358 downwards.
TTTAAAATGTTTATAGGGTTAAAATATAATTTTATAAATATTTAGGTTCTATTATATAATTTTCGCTCCCTAATTGTAATTCCTAACTTCGTCCCTAGGTTAGACTGGTCAAACCAGACTACTTGGACCATCGGTTCTTTGCTTATCCTTAATATTGTGCAGAATTCTTCTTTTAAATTATTATCAGTGACCTTTTCGAAGAGTCATATCAAATAAATTCAATTCAGATCGATCAATTAACTTCGTTTCTCTCCACTACATAATTCTACATCAATCATCCTTGTCTTGTCGCAATCTTTGTTAAGTTATTTGTTAAGATTTCACTTAGGATTGCTATATATGAATTTCTTTTTAATTTTCATTTTTTCATAAGTTGTATGAGATATATATAGGTAATTATTTTCCTTTAATCCCACAGCAAAATATAACTACACATGCAACCGCTTATAAGTAAATTAAGTTAGTATTAGTTTTCTTTGTTTTAGATAAACTAGGCCAATTACAAAATCTACAATTTATAACAACAATCTCATATATAGATCCCTCGCCAACTTTGGCTAAAACAAGCATCGCACTTTCCACACATAAAACGCACATAATGTGGACTTGTTCATGTGACCCTACTAGCTAGCTAGCAGATTGATCAGAGAAGAAAGGAAAAGCATTTGACTATATACTAGAACCATAACCTCTTAATTGCCAAGGTTCTTTCCCTCTACACCAAAACCTAATTTTTCAATGCATGCATGTGAATATCATGGCTAAATGGTTCGGTATGGTTCAACAATCAAGACCAATATAAATACAAGGACACCCTACACTCTCTTCTCAAACATTATTAAGTGAACTAAAGAGCCTTCACTTAAGTTTCAGTTTTATAAGTATATTTGCTTATATACACCAATCAACTATGGCTGCAAGAATACCATCCACGGCCTTATATTTAGTTCTTCTAATTCTCTCGTGGAAGCTGTGTCTTGTTCCTGTAATGGCAAGGCCACTTGTTAACACATTAGAGAAGCTTCCAGATGTTTCTCAAGATACGATAGAGGGTATCTTTGTGAGGAGATCAATAATGGAAGATCTTCGAGATACGAAGCATGGTATGACAAGGTTTTCGGAAGCTGACCGCAGTGGTCCAAGCCCCCCCGGAGAAGGAAATGGACATTGATTAAAGCTTACAAGAAAATGCAGATTTAGTTCATGAAAGTACTTCGTTTAATTATATGTAGTTTCTTACTGCTTTTCGTGGTCCTGTATGTCTTGATGTTGTCATTTTTTTTTTTGGGTGCCATGATGCTTTGTTTATTATCAAGTTATTGCGAACTTTGTGCTTGGTCAATTCTTGCTAATATAGTTTAGTATTTTCTCATAATAGGTCAAAGATATTTTAGTTGTCTCTCATGGTCGTTTTTCTGAGAATAATATAATGCGATACACATAACAAGTAGTATATTATATATATGAAGTTTGAAATTTCAGTATTTTCATTAGTTAACCCTTTTTCTTTGTCTTTCTCTTTGTCACGTATGTTGGAGAACATTTACTTAATTTCTTTATTCGACGTCAGATCAGCAATGTTGTTTAGATTGTGATTTTATTTAAGATCGGAAAGAGTAGCAAGATCGTAAATTGTGGGATCATAAAGATCTTACTTTTTTAATTTTAATAATAATAAAAAAATAGGCATATAAAATAACATTTAACTCACAACTTAATCCTAAAAGACAATTCAATCTTTAAATAAAAATATATCATAAGTCCTAAAAGACAATTAAAAGCATCAATTTAAGCCACAATTCCACAAATACAAAATACCAAATCACCAAAACCAAAACAAAATACTTCAAATCTAAATTATCAAAGCATTCACATCACAATCATCATCTATCATGTCCATGCCATCTTCCTCTTCATCTTCAAAGGCTTCTTCATCAACATTTGGTAACTCCAAATCATTGCTAGGCTCAACCAAGGCTTCATTTTGAGTTGGCACCAAGTTGTCTACATCTAAGTCTTCAATGTTAGATGGACTTTCATCATTTTCCACAATCCAATCATCATCAGAAGAAATATCATCAACATTATACTCATCCACTTTTCTAGCCTCCTTCTTCTTGACCAATCATCACAAAAACAACATCATTCAAGTTTTCTGTTTCAAACGATTTCTTCTCTTTGTATGGACCTAAGCAAATATAAAAAATAAAAAAACAATTAATACAAAATTCATTCTTGAAATGAAATATAATATATATTCCATATTCATGAAAATTTACCATCTCAAAGACACTCCAATTTCGCTCACAACCAGAGGCACTGCATGTCAAGCTCAAAACACAAATAGCAAATTTTTGGAGCTTCGGATGTTCATACCCATACGACTCCCACCATTCTGCTGGAGTTTTTTTTGTTAATTGCAATCTTGGCTATTGCACTACCAAAAAACTTTTGATACTTGAAATCTTCAATTTGAGTATCAATCTAAAATATTTCTTCTATATCCCCCACCATCCTTTCTAAGCATTCACATAATCCATGTTTCACTTTAAAATTAGCCTTAAATGAAGGACTATAATGTAATTATGGGTTAAGGTAATAGCCTGTAGCATGTAAAGGACGATGAAGTTGCCTATCCCATCTGTCATTAATGACTTCCCACAAAGGCAAATAACTAAAGAATAGATAAAAATTGAATTAGTGTAAAGAACAAAACTACAAATTTAAAATTTAAATCAAACTTGATAATTTACCCTCTTTCTACGTTTTTGAAGGCATTAGCAATTCTCTCTTTAGCCCGATTAATCTCCTCATATATGAAGCCCATGGCTGGCTTCGCATATGAATCAACCATATGGAGCACCCTGACCAAAGGATAAGTACCTTTCAAGCAAGTAACAATATCTTTCCAAAAAACATTGTCCAAAACCATATCTTCTATAAGCTTCCCATCCTTTGTCTTTGCAAATCGGCTAGACTTCCATTCTTTGGAGGTGAACATCCGAATCAATGCTCCTTTGTTATCATGGAGGCACCCCAAAGTTAGGTAAGATGTGGCAAAGCGAGTGAGGGCTGATCTCACTAAATCTTTTAATTTCCTTTAGTGAAGTGGTGCAATAAAGTAATCAAAGAAGTTCTTGAATAAATGTAGGTTGTGATTTCCCCCCCTTGGAATAGTATCATGGTGAACTGGTATCTTCTTTTCCAAATCCTCCAACATTAAATCAATGCAATGTGCTGTACAAGGTGTCCAATACATTCTCTTTCTTTTCTTCATTAACATCTCTCCTACAGCTTTGTAATAATTTGCTGCATTATCCATCACCACTTGAATAACATGTTCTTCACCAACCTCTTTAACAACATCATCAATCATCTTAAAAATTTTTTCAGCAGTCTTAGATATGTTAGATGCATCAATAGACTTAAGGAAAACAATTCCCTTAGAGCTATTCACTAAGAAATTTATGATTGTCCTCCTTGTTTTGTTGGTCCACCTATATGTCATTATTGAGAATCCAAATTTCTTCCAATAAGCTCTATGTTCTTCAATATCCTGCATTGTTAACTCATATTTGTTCTTCAAATATTTAACTCTAATCTCATGGTAGGATGGTGGCTTGAATCCTGGACCATGTTTTGCAACCGATTCAAACATTTTACGGAATTCCTCCGTCCTTGCCACATTGAATGGAATAGCATTATTGTAGAAAAAAGAGGCAATGTCTTCACATGCTTCCTCTCTCACATTCTTCTTGAAGATGCTATTTGTTGTAGCTTGAGTGCTCACTCCCCTTTTTTTAAATATATTTTTATCATTCCCACCATCCTCTTCACTCTGTTTTCTTTTTCCACTAAGTTCATCACCATCATCAACTTATTTGAATGTGATTGATTTCTTCATTAGTTTCTCTTGTAAAGACGACACAATTCCAAACATTTGTTTTCTCACTTCCTCAGGAACAGAGCTACAAGCCCCCACATTCATTTGTGTTCTCGCCAAATGGTGCTTGAATCGGTAAACACCTCTGGTTATTGTTTTCTTGCAATAATTGCATTGAATTTTTCTCCCACCTCCATCAACTTCAACACCATGCTTCCATCCTTGGTCAGTCCTACTTCCATTAGCATTTTTCGTTTTAATTCCTCTACTAGAGGAGGCAGCAAGAACATCATTACTAGCACTAGCACTAGAAACCATTTTCCAAATACTAAGCCACCACAATCTAATATCAATAGAGAAATACAATCATATAGATAAGCATATGAATTATGAGCTTGGATTCCAAATGCTTGAATTAGTGCTTAAGCTATGAGAAAAGTAGAAAACCCCCAAACTTCACTCTTCCTATTTCTTTTTGACCGAAAGAATTATCAGAAGTAGAGAAAGTGAGAAACAATATAGTATATATAATTAACCCATTCACTCATTGATTCACACATAAATGCAGCAGAGAAACCTATGTATAATTATATATAGCCATATAGGCGGGCATATATGATATAACATCAATGAACAGAGGAAACGAATTGAAGAACATATTCAAAGATACTGAGTACCATCGACATACAATTTGAAGAACAGAGGAAACTAAGGAATTAATGCATCAATGATCAATAAGTTATAGTCTCATAGACCCATTTAGTCTAAGCCAGGAGGTATACAAACTAGAGGAGCACGAAAATGAGGAAGGCAGACCAGCAGACAGACGATTTGGGCGAGGAATGACCAACGGTGGTGACAGCGAGGAAGTGCAGACCAGCAGACGACGTTGAATAGACCGGCGGCGGCAAGGAAGGGCAGAAGTTTAGAGATGAACGAAGGAGAAGCTCTCACTTTGTTTCAACAAGTGGAAGACGTGTCTGGACCAAGCGGATGTTGCAGTTTAAGGTTATTGGCTTAAGCTGACGACATTAAAATCCATACTGCCAAGATCGTTGATCCTTACCGATGTTACGATCTTGAACATTTTAGCGACGATCTTGCGATTTCATCTTCAATCTTGCATCTGAATGATTTTGACTGTGAGCAGGATCAGGGAGCTTCTAGAAAATCACAATTTCAGCAATCCTACGTGTTGGATTGCCGATTTTGACTACCTTGCAGATCAATATAAGCATAACATACTTCCACTTGCAGTACTGTGAATTAATAGTGTACTAATTAATTAATGCAGCTCTTTCAACAAATGCATCGATCAACATAATCATTTTCGCTCACTTTCGTTGTAATTGAAAATTGCAAATACAGAATTATTATAGGGTGATCTTGACCTTTAATTTGGGCAACTAGATTCATTCTCTTTTTCTAGCACATACACATGGGTCATTCTCTTCAAAACAACTTTTCAATTGTGATCTATGGAATATAAGGTAAGTATGTGAGAAAAGTGTTGTCTCGATTTATATACGTAAACACACATAAGCCATTCACAAGCTCTATTAAACATGCTGGTTGCGCTAAAGGTAATCAGTTGAGAATGCGTTGACTTCACCTTAATAAAAGTAGACTTGAAAAATTACCATATGTGAATCAATTAATTAACTCATTGATGGCTCCATAGTAATGTTTCTGCGTCACTATATATAGTGTAGTTTAGGTTGCTATATATGTGCGCGCGCACGCGCGCACATGAAATGTTTGAGTATGGCCTTTCATACGGAAATTAAAAGATGTAACAAGCATAAATCCTTGAAGTAACCGTGCCCTAAAAACTAGCTGTTAGAATTAAAAAACCTAGACTTCTTAAGGCCTCTTTTTCAAGGAGACCTCGATGTGGGACCTGTGACAGAATAATAACTTAATAGTCCATGATACTTTGATATCAGGTACATATAAACTGTTGAAAACGCACTATCAGGCAGATAGGATGATGACTAACACGAGTATCTAGTTGATCTTTGTTGTTTAGTCCTTTAGTCTCTTTCGTTGAACAATTTTTATACACACACTCTTACCTTGCACCTTGTAATGAATATCGCTTTCTTTAGTTGTCTCGGGCTGGACCCTAAGCATTTTGCAACTTTGCAGTATAATTATCATCCAAATTATAAGGTTTTCAATCAGAAAATTAAAGGATGTCTCAAAAGAAAAAGGGAAAATTAAAGATGTTCCATTTTTACTCATGAAGATTCATAGAAATATGAATAATATTTATATCCTTTTAATTAATAAGGGTGTTATTGGAATATTGAGATATTTTTTAACCAGATAAATAAAGCAATTTAACAACTTTTCTTAATGTACAAGATGCCTGAAACACCTTTTACACACACACACACACATATGTATGTATGTATGTATGTATGCATGCTCTAAGTTATTTTAAAATTCCAACATTTTCACCATGATAGAATCCAAAATGCAGTTTGGGATTTTGTCATTCTATTTTGACCAGATTTAAAGACACTTAAACAAACATTACGTACGAAGCAACTTTCTAGTAATTTTTAGTAAACCATTATATTGTGTCTTGAAAGAGTCGTGTAAGATAGCTTCAACTCAAAATTCTATATCGGTCAGATCAGCTCTCACCAGTTCAATGACATAATTATGTTGGTTGAGAATATAGCTGTTGACGCAGGCAACCCTTGTAATTAAGTCACCTTATCTTTCCACACAGACACACTCACGCATACACAATATATGTTTGGATTAGTTGATGTCACACTAGACATAACAGACTGATCTGAGAAGCAAGAAAAGAAACACTTATTTTGACTATATATCAATATAAACGTAAAGTTTACATCGCCTAGTTTTCCTTGGCCCACGCATAGCTTATTTTGTATTTGTTTCTCAAACTTGGGGTTTGATTAACAACACTATAAATTGATGTATACACGCCACTCTCTTCTGAATAAACTAATCTCTTACATTCCTTGCAACAAAATACAACCATCAAGAGTTCAAGACCGGTTTGGATCAGAATCTAAGCATATGTTGCTCATACCAATCATGGGTTAAAAAACCCAATACATGGCTTTATATCATGTTATTATACGAGTGGTCAAGCTTTAAAACTCGCAAAAATTCTGGTTCAAGTCCTGGAGATGGTGATGAGCCGTAAATTTACCATATTTTAAGGTACAAGATTAGCATGAAATTGATCTAATATGATTAAAACGGTTAAGAATAATAAATTAAAAACATGGATTTGATGTCAAACATACCCTCACGAGTATTCTCAGTTGTTTTGCAGGTTTTTATCCATAAGGAGAAGCTAATTGGAAGAGCTCAGGAGAAAGTCAAGAAGAGAAACTAACTTTCTGGTTGACCAGGAGGAGTTAGCGCTTAGGGCGCCAACTCAGTGCAAAGTTGGCGCCCAGGGTGCCAACTTTCTATATGGTCACAGAAAGTTGGTGCCCAGAGCGCCAACTTTCTGCCTATTGCTGGGTTTTGGAGCCCAGGGCGCCAAATTTGGCGTCCAGGGCGCCAGAAGTGTGAAAACTCTTATTTTTAATTTTTGGAAAGTTTTTAGGGCCCGAAAAAGGAAGGAAAATCAAGGATTTTGGAGATTTGAAAATCCAATTGGACCTAAAACATAAAAAGAGGCAACCCTAGCAAGAAAAAAGAACTTTTGGCACAAGAAACAACTCTATGGCATTGGAGAGGAGGATCAAAGCAATTGTGGAGATCAACCTTCTCCAACTTCTGAAGAATCATTCTATTTTCATTTTTTCTTCTTTATTTTGTTAATCTAGCCACGTTTGGCTAATTTCCTTTTTGTAGTTAGGGCTAGGATGAATCCTATGCAACTTTGAGTATTTGGTTGAATTCTTGATTGAATCTTAGTTTCTTTGATTGAATGAATTTCCTTTGCTTAATGCTTTCTTGAAGATTGATCACCTTTAAGATTGTTCATAGGTTGATGTATGACAATAGAGATGTTGGTGCATTTGATTGGAACTTGTTAATTCATCATAGAATTGCATGACCTAGACATAGGCTTATGAATCTGTGCGATCTTATAATTTTGGTTTAAAGATTTGATCTTTGTAAGCAATACTAAGACATTAGGTTGTTTTTAAAGATAAACGGACTAAGGTAGCGTCAAGACATTGAGACTTAGTCTAACTTTAGAGAATTGATCGTTAATCATGGGATTAGTAATTAATTAGGGATTTAATTCAAATTCTTGAAGGAGCATAGGGGGATTCTAAGTCCTAGCTACGTTTTTCTTGACTGATTATCTTTTCTAAATATTCTCTTGCGAATCTTGATCTTGAATTCTTTTCTTTCTTTAATTCTTGAAATTCTTATTTAGTTACAACTCATCTTTTATTACTCAATTCATCCAACTAAGGTGAAAATAGAGAATTAGTGGTTGAGATACTATTCCTCGTGGGACGATACTATCTCACTACTTTATTACTTGTAACGATCGGTGCACTTGCCGAAGTCGCCTTACCAGATGGCAATTATGTACAAGACAAGATCCATATAAACCATGAACTCCATGGTTAGATGGGGGAGGAGAACTCTATTAATTAAAAATGTCAAGTTTAATGTTTAATGTTGTTTGTGTTAGTGGTAGAAGCGGTGACTTATTTTCTATATGACTTTTGCAAAAGCACGATAGGAAAAAAGTTAGATTATAAATATAATTTGTGTTTGGATTGCCCATTTGGCTTTTGCAGAAGTGTCTTTTTTCTAAACTAATGAGTATTTGTCTTATTATTTCAATGTCGAGATGGAAAATGATTGAAAATAATATGAATCATATTAAATACTATTTATATATATATTGAGATAATTGAAGATAAAAATTTAAATCTAATGATATATACTTATAATTTAAAACTTTCTTTAAATTTAATGACTTAATTATGACATTTGTTATATGATTTCTTTTAAATATTGATATATTATTAAATTATATGTTACTTTATAAATCAAACAAATTAGTTTGAAAAAAAAAATCATAAATAGAAGAAATAAAATGAAAAAATGTCTTATATATTTGATATCAAAATTCACTTCCAAAACTAGCTCTTATAAATATATTTATATAGGATCAATATAGTAATTCTTTATACAAATTATCCATATTGATTATACATAGGTGCTTGAAGAAATTGGACCAAATCTAAAATGGAAGTTTGGGCTCAATTGCGAAAATTACAGTTTAGCCCCATAAACATTTTAAAATTTGCAGTTTAGTTCCTCCACAAACGTTTTAAGTTTATAGTTTAGTATGCAGTTTGACCAAGGACATTAGGTCTGAATTACATACCTTCTTCGACTGCTTGACAAGATAGCTTCAAGTTCCACGAAAATGGCATATATACCCATTGACCTTCACCTTTGTTCTCTCCCTTGATTGTCCTTTCCTCACCTTCTTTGTCATCGACAACTTTTTCCTCTTCATCCACTGTCACCAATGACCACTTCTCTACCGCACCACCTTAAGTAGAGTTTCAACTGAGCAAAGGCAACTGTGAACTAGAGATAAGCTTTACCATTCGCTGCCATAATCTTTACCATGCCATACCATCTTCAATGCCGACGACCTACTTCATCTCACCGTCCTTCTCTTTGCCGGAGATTGATCTAGGTTGGAGGAAAGGAGACTGAGCTTCAGTAGTGAACAAGAAGGAGAGAAGTGATCCAGCACCACCATTCCTTCTTTGTTCTTCACCTTCACCATTGTTTCTCCATTTTCACAACATCACCATTAGGCTGCCAAAAATCACATCTCTAACTTTCATTTCACTTCCTCATCAAACCCAATTGCCCCTTTCACTTTCTGATAAGATATGACACTCCCATTCAATTTCCATGGGTGTTAAGTTTGTGGTTGCAATTGAAGTCTTGAGTGGTGATTGAACCATATTTTAATATGATTTTTCATAATAAAATTGAGATTCTTAATGCATTTTTTGGTATATTATTGCATGATTAAGCACCAATTTAAGTTAGAGACATTTGTATTAAATTAAGCGAAATTAGGGGCAAAATGGTCATAATTTATTAATTATTCATACAAATGATTTTTTGAACTTTTGATATTACTTTGTGCTTAATTTGGTATTGTAGGTGTTTAAGAAGACAATTTGAGATTTTAGAGGGTGAGAAGTTGCATTTTGAGAAGTGGGAAAATATATTATAAAGAGCAAGCTAGCAAAGAATACTCTCAATAAACATACAAGGGATCTAAAAGGAAATGGAGAAGCAAAGCATCCAGAATTAATAGAAGTGTGGTCTTGCATGTGGCTAGAGCTGAAGATTTGGATTTAGAGATGTGAGCCATGAGGAATTAAATGACCTAAGAGATAACTAACACTAGAGAGACCTGGATAGAGTTGGGAATCAGGGCCGGCTCGACCCTACAAGGCTAGTCCTTAAAGGGCCAGGGCCTAACAGGGCCGGCCCTACAGGGTCTGGAGTGAGAAAAACATATGTTTTTCAAAGCTCGGCTTGGGAGCACCAGGGCCCGAAAGTTACTATTCCAAATTTTAACTATTTTTCTTCCGTTTTTTTAAAGAAATAATTAGTAAATTACAACAATTAAAGTTCTAATTTATCAAATAAATGTCGTCAATATTAATATCCAAACAATACAAATCATTTAACAAATAATTATACTCACTAATTCATAATTAAAAGCAAACTATTATCCATAAATAACTCACATAAAATATAAGAAGCATACCACTAAGCAACATTAGTACGATGACTATCATTATCATCTTCTTCGCCACTATCATTAATTTTAAAGACATTTAATTACGTTTTAGTTTGAGTAGTAGGCTCTGTTTTATGAGTAGGAATATCATGAATTTCTTTTTTTGTATTATGAACACATCCATTAAAAGAGCTTGCAGGGCTGGCCCTGTAGTGCTTATTTCAATTAGCTCCTCTAATTTTCAAGCCTAGCCCTTGAAGGGCTAGGGCCTAAAAGTGCCGACCCGACCTGATTTCCTGGCTCTAGACCTGGAACTGGGGAATATAAAAAAAAACACGCAAGACACAGAGACACAATATATTATGAGCCAGGCTGTGAGCTAAGGAGCTTGAAAGAATATCAGCAGCGCCGCAGAGGATTTTGGAATGAGAGAACATTGGACTATCCTCAATCTCGCCGGCAACTTTCCTCTTCCACCACGGTCGCTAGAGAGCGACCTCTATCACCACCATAGGACTAGCATCGCGATGACAGATCCAGAGATCACATTGCAGAGGCGCCGTGAGACCTTCAACGAGGCACTCAATCGTCCTCTATCCTCAAACACCATCGGACCTCTGTCACCACCATTGAACACCAGCCTTCCTCTGTACTAATCTCCACCATCGTCAACCATCTTAATCCTTCTGCCATTCCATCTCAAGCACCTACATATACCTTTATTCTTTCCATTTAAACCCACCTTTCCTTTATCCTTCTTTTGGCAGAAGCTTGTCAATGGGAACCAAAATTATTAATTTGATTCAACTAATTTGGGTTGGTTTCATGGAAATGAGTGGCTGATCCTTTTTCTTCTTGATGATGGAGATTTGTGCTTGAGCTTTAACGACTAGATATAGGGGAGTTTTTCTATTATTCAATTAGTCTATAATTATATATTTAGATTGTCTAGTTTTAGGAATTACTGATTTTAGAACTGAGATTGATGTTAATTGTCTTTGTTGGTTTGATATTTGTAGTTCATATTGGATTTTGTAGTGTGAAGATTATGTGTTTGGATTTCTTTGTGGTTGCAATGAAGCTATATTAGTTAGTGTGATATTGTTTAGTTAATGTGGTTGATTTGTGTCTTCGAGGGATTGTTTAGTACTCAATTTTAGGAATACTCATGTTACATTATTCCAATTTTAATTGCACATTAAGTGGTTTCAAATAATATCTCAAGAGGTAGTAGTTAACTATGGTTGTAGGAGCTACTATTATTTGGGAATATTGGACTCAAGTGATATGTTGAAGTTTTTCATTAAGATTTAATGAAGTTTAACTCTCATACTTTTTGAGCAATGATAACAACTTTTTTCATTACCAAGAACAATCATTATTCATATTTTCAATTCATTATCATACCATTTCATACTCCATACAATTATAAAGAAAATACCAAAAATAGTAGTTTGGGATTTAATTTAGTTGATCCAAAATTGCATTCCTCTTTTAGTTTATTAATTTGAAAAACTAAAACCAAAAGTTCCCTTGTTTTTATTGCATTTGCATGTCATTTAGATTACTTAGAATTCAATAAAAGGCTCTTCGAGAAGAAAGAATGATTCTAGGTTTGCCTATATGCAATCCTTAGTTATTTTTGATTATGGACCCCAAGGCTAAAGACGAAAAAGGCCTTTGTCAAGTGGCTACTTTTTCCTTGAGTTTTGGTAGTGAAGAAGGTGTGGCTAGAGCTTTAATGTGCTACAAAGGGGAGTTATTCACCTAGCAAATACATGAGTCATGCAAATGATAAAGTGATAAGTGAAGTATTGTTTCCATGAGGATTTGTAGAACAAATTGGTCAAGCAAAAGGCTTAGTGAATTTAATGAAATTGAGCTAGAACAAAGTTTTGATGTGGAATGAGAATTTTTAAAGATTATTTCTAAAACTAAAAATTGATAAAGGCAATTGATTCTTTGACTTCAAGGATTAAATAGAGCCTAGGATTCTTCTTTTCCTTTTTGCACTACATATGACTTGATTAATTTCCTCTCTACTAGTATTTCAATACATATATGTGTTAGTCTAAGGTTCAAAAACACTTAAGCTCTCTCAAGTCAAAATCAACTTTCTCTTCTCATTAAAATGCTTAATCTCTTGCTACAATTAATGAGAATCAATCTTTAAGCAACAACCTTAATGTGACAATGCAAGATTAATAAATATATCTCTATTTTACCAACAAATCATCCATTTATCAAGTAAACTTCAAAACAAGTATGATTTCAATCAAGTTCTATACCTAGATCAGCTCTCTCAAGACAAACTCAAGTGAATAAATAATCTAAATTGAGGCTAATCACTTAGAAGCATTAAGCCAAGGTTGAAATTAACACACACACACACACACACACACACACACACACACACACACACACACACACACACACACACACACACACACACACACATCTCTCTACAAAAAGAGAGGAATATTCAAGTATTAATCCATACAAATGGTCAAAATTAAGAATTCTAGAATAAAGTATTTAGTTACTCATATCCAAATACAAAGAAATTATAAACAAAGCTACTAAATATATGAAGAAGCTAAGTGGAAAAGAGGAAGAACCAAGGTGAAACCCAAAAATCTCTCTTGGAAAGAGCACCTAAGCCTACAAAGTTGTCTAAATCTCTCTCCCAAGATCTTCCTTTTCATGCTCCAATGTTTGACAGTCCGAAGAATTTGTTTTTCAACCATTTCCTCTAGGTTAAGTAGGATTTTTTTGCTGCTAAAATCAAAAAGCGCAATCGTACTTTTCACGACTGGTTATGGCTAGATTGTCAACTTATTATGGTCAGTTGCACAAAGAGATATTTGTCAGCTTGTTGCAGCCAGTTACCCAAAGAGTACACTTCTAGAGATTGTATACTTGTTACGGCCAGTTAGTCAACTTGTTGAAGCCAATTGTACAAGTTTCTTCTAACTTTGAATTGCTTCACTTCATTTATTTCTTTCCTTGTTTCTTGGTTCTTATAGAGTTTCAAAACTTGTCTTAATCCTCTTACAAAAGAGGGAGGAATTGTCAATTCTCAATTGAATCACAAACTCTATAGGATATAACAAGAATGTCTTTGATTTTTGTTTGATACTTTGATATGCACATTTTCTTCTATACACTTCATTTCCTATGCACATTTTGAACCAAAAATAGGTAAAAAGAAAAAGAAAATGTGCTAGAATGTTGTCAATTTCTAAAAGTTAATATGAGTTTCTTAGTTTTTCCATTAACTTACTTCATGTATTTTGATTTTTTTTTGGGTTGATTTTGTAATTGGTATATGTTTGTAAGATTTAGATGAGTTTTTATTTGTCTATTGTAACACCCCATTTTTCAAAAGCGGAATAATATATATTTATCAGAGTAAAGCATGTAATTGAGTAGTTGATACAAATTACAACTACGGTGTTTCTAGTTAGACATAATAACGGTACATCTATCCAACTATAATAATATGCATCCCAAAACAAAATCTCCGGCCGTGTTTTCAGGCGGGTTGCTTACCCCTGTCATCAACTTTCGATCCTCCAGACCCTGATGCTATGGTAAGAGTTGAGGTTCAATACCCATCGGACCTCAGGTAACGGTTAACCTCATGCTTATGTAGAACAACATATGTATGACAGATATTCATAACATTACAGCAGTAAATCAATACATAAGCACTCAGCAGATGCAAGATTAACACAACAATAGTACATAAGCACATAGCAGATGTAAAGTTAAACACATGTCTGCACTATCCAGTGCCATGATGGCTCATTGTGTTTTCAACGCTAGGAAAACTCAACGGTGTTATCAAGACTATAACCCATGTATAGTTGTATGTATAAACAATGATCTAAGACAGAGTCTCAGTCTATGCAATCATCTATCACATATAAGAATACCATAAGCATTAGAGTTAGTGTTACAGTACGCGTCCGTACCTTAGTTCGTTCGAATAGCGGTACGCTTGCCTGGTCGGTACGTCTCCCAATTTTCCTGGATTTCCTATAATAGTATTATCGCATTATTACCTCGTAAATAATATCGTAGGAGATATTCTAGCCATTTTCGATGTTTTTATACCTAGTGGATTTATTATTCCCATTATATCCCTTTTATTTCTCAAAAACGCTGATTTCAGCACTTCAACAGAATTTTCGCTAACTTTGAAAATTCATAACTAATTCTACAAAAATCGAAACGAAGATCTGTAAAATTCTTTGGAAACCTTAGGCTGTCTTTTTTTTTTTTTTTTTTTAAATACTCATTTTTTCCCAGATTCATTGAGTCATTCCCATTTTTAAAGTTTTGAACCTATGCCCAAAATTTTCCAAAAATTCGTAGCCCAACTTTGAGAATTTGTATCTCACTGCATATAACTCATTTTAACATATTCTTGGCATATTTGAAAATCCATACATGTCTACTTTAACCATGAATTTTATCAGAATTTTACAACTCCATTTTCAACATAAAATATTGGCATTTTTACCACTGATTTCAGAAGTTTCTACCCAATGAATTTTCGCCATAGCTTTGCTACTTTGATCATAATTTTTCAGAAATTTTGCTATACCAAGTGGCTCTTCTAATTTTTGAAATATCACTATTTTTGACTATAAAAACATGATATTAAAATTACTCTAGCATATTTAAGATCAAAGCTACTTCTAACTATGAATTTAAGAACTAAAACTTAAAGAACTTAAAGTTAGAGCTAGAGAATTTACCAAAAACTTTGCTCCCACTTCTCCAAGACTCTTCACTCTCACTTCCACTCTCTATATCAGATGTTACTTGATTTTTTTTTTGGTGTGAGAAAAGATGAAGCACAAGCTTGTTATTTATAGCAAAATGCCTTGGCAATTTTGGTAATTCTTTGCAACTTTTCATCTTCATTTTCAACCCTTAGATCTATATTAAATTGGGAGATCCAATCCTCTACCTTGCTCTCTCTCTCTCTCCACCGTCCCCCCCCTCTCCTTTCTATCCTCTTTCATTTTCATTTTATTCCCTTATCCAAAGTACACCTTATCTCTCCAATTTGTTCCCTTAATTAATGTTAATTTAGCATGTGTTAATAGAACAAATTCTTAGCCTCTTGACCAAGCCTCCAAACTGTGCCCTCTCTCCTTGTTTCTTGAACTATATGCTTCAAGAATTAGTTACTTGTGTCTTGAATTTTCCCATTGATTTATTTAACTTACATAGAATTTATGCTCAATTTTTCCTATTGGTGGATTCAACAAATATTGAATTAAATTAATTCATTTCTTCCCACACGCACACGCACACGCACACGCACGCACGCACACACGCGGAACTGTGGTGCTCCACCCCTCTCCCATATCCTCATATATTTTGCATTAATTATCCATGTGCTCTTACATGATAATATTATCTCAAACAATATTATTACAATAATAATCTCATATTATCCTCTTCCATTCTTAAATTCTCTTATCATAAAGTACATCATCCTCTTCCACTTTGTCCCCTTGATTAAATGCTTAGATTATCCCATGTGTGCTAAAATAATTTCTTGCTTCTTTCTTGCTTACAAACCGTGGCCTCTTCTACAATTGGAAAAAATTGTGCTTCTTTAAATCTTTAAGGCTTCCTAATTGGTTCCTTACATTTCACATGGATTAAGATTAATTAGGTAATTATTTGGAACCATTACATCTAGCTTTATTAGCTCTAATCTTGACCTTTTATTTGGAACCATTGGTCTAATTAATTTCATAAAGATCAAAACTATTTCCTTGATTTATCATTGGTCAATTCAATTTCACAAGGATTAATGTTATAATTAATTTAGGCCCTTAGATTTAGCTTTATCAAAATATTATATTTTAAAATTTTCGGGCATTACATCTACGATTGATTGCTCCACTTGATTATGTATTGTACTTATTTCCTTCTTTTTTTTTAATGAAATTATGCATTGTATGTGTCTACTATGGTGTTTAATTGAGTTGATTTATATTGAGTATCGCAATTGTGGTCTCATTTAAGAGGAAAGAAGGTCATTAAAATGATTTTCAAACACACATCAAGTGATTTTTAATAACTTGTCTAAGATATGACTATGCATGTTATTATATGATTAGTCATTAGGTAGATTGGACATAAGGCAATTGCTTAGAGTTTTTCAATTAGACTTGATGCAAAATTAACTCCCAAATCATTTTAAGAAGCCATGAAAGCTACCAACTTTGCTACCAAAACTCATTTCATCATTTATATTTTCAATCTCAATTCCATTCATTCATCCACATTTTTTTCATAAAAAGAAATAGCATTTAATTAAGTTGCATTGCTCTTTTAGTTATTAATTTGAAAAACCCAAAACCAATTTTTTCCTTGTTTTCATTGCATTTATATATGTAATACCCTAAAAATCCTACTTAGGATAAGTATCATAATTTAGTAAATAATACCTATTGGAAATAGGTAAATATGAGATCTCAAACACCTTGTATTGAATTTATCTTATTATTAGGACAATTTCTCCTAAGATTAAATAATATGCAAATAGGTCCCTAAAATGTTTATGGGTTATTAAATACCCTGAGAAAATTATGATAAAATCCTAAGAGGCAACTAAATATTTATTAAAAATTAGAAAGTATGTTGTCTCTAATTTAGGTAATTTATGGGATTATTTTCCTTGGAAGATAATGAGTTAAAATCTAATATTATTTTGGGGAACATAAGTTGCCTCATGATTTTTTAATATTATGCATGGTGCATAAATTACCAATGTCAGTAAAATTGTTGTGAGAAAATAATTAGTTTTAATCAAGAAAATTATTAGAAATTATTAAGGGATTAATTAAGAAATTTTCAGGAATTTTATAAGATTAGAGAAATTTAGGAAACATGAAAAATAAATATAAATAATTATTATTAAGGGCCGAAATTTTTGGCTCAATTAAATAATTAATAAGGGTTAAGATGTAATCTTAAAGAGTAAGGATCATTGGCTTAGGATTTTTCAAGAAGTTATAAAAGCCTAAATCCATGTAATTAATTATGGACCAATAGGGGAATTTTGTGGTAAATAAAGATAAGGTAAATGTAATATTGTGATTAGGAATATATATATATATATATATATATATATATATATATATATATATATATAATATGTGGTGGCTGAAATTTTGGGGAGGGATAAGGATGAGTTGGATTTTTGTAATATAATAATAATATAAGATTAAGACATGTGGTAAAATAATATTATATTAATAAAAGTGAACAGGATAAATGACCACGGATAGAAATAAAATCCTACCTGGAAAACCGTGAACTAGGTTACTAGAGTAAGAGTATATTAGGAACAAGTGAATTTCTATCTTGGAGTGGACTGTCTCCGAAGTCATTTCTGTAACCAACGAAGTGATTTGGAGATCTGAATAGGAAGATATTTTGTATAATTAAAGCAGATAGCCAAAAGGAGAACCGATAGAAAATAATCCCGTTGTGGGAATCTGGGGATAAGTGGGGAAAAACCAGAGTATAATGTTAATCAGTGGATTTTTGTCTCGGAGTTAGTACCGGACAACGTTATTTCTGTAGCCGGGCACGAATACCGAGGATTTTCAGCTGATAACGGAATGTCCTTAGCGGGATCAGAAATTGAGTTAAATTAGATAATTTGAAAGAGGAAGAAAAGACCTTCGGAGTGTTGTTCCCGAAATTTTAAGATTTTACGAAATTTTCGCGATCAGGATACCAAACCAGGAATCTTACCTGATCAAGCAAGATGACATAAGGCTTGATGATGCAGCAGGGATGACATCATCCTTGAGAGGTGTAAGGCCAAGATCTTGCCACCTCCAAGAAGTGCGATTTAACGGCCAGAAACTGATCAGACAAAGTTCAAAGGAATTACCAAATTGCCATTGTCTTTTTCTATAAATAGCCTTCCATTCTCCTTCATTTTCTCACCAATTCCTCTTGCAAATTTCAAAATTCTAGAGTAGAGAAGGAAGGAAGAGCTCTGGAGAAAGTTGTAGCAGAGTCCTGAGTAAGTTCTTCAGTCCTTAGTCTTTAGTTCGGTAGTTCTTAGAGTTTTAGGATAAATGTTGTTTTGATCTTTAATCTCCTAGTATATTTTAGATATCATGTTTTAGGATAGATATGATATTTATTTTGGAAAATATGTTGGAGTAAGAGATATGTTAAAATTCTGGAAGATTAGAGTCAAAGTAACGAAGTTCTGGCGAAATTTCGCTGATTTCAGAGGTTTGGGGTAAAATGGTCATTTGTGATTAAAATGACTGTTATGATATTAGTAATTGAATACATGTGATATTATCCTTATAGGATATCCTTGAATACGTTCTGACCAACTGTCGCACCGTATTCCACTAGAAATACCGTATAACGTCAACGAAGGTACGTTCGCGTTCTGTAACACTAACTCTGATGTTTATGTTATGCATATATGTGGTATGTGTGCATATAAAGGTAAGAGAGTATCTGTAATGCTGGGAGCGATATGTTCATATGCTGGGAGCGATATGTCTGTATGCTGGGAGCGATATGGTCGCATGCTGGGAGCGATACATATGCATTGGTTATGATAGTTTGCTTGAGTATGCTGTTTGGTGTTGTGGTATGAGTTGTCTATATATTGTGTATGTAAACATGAGGTTAACTGTTACCTGGGGTCCGTATGCATGGGACCTCAGCTGTTAACATAGCGTCAGGGTCAGGAGAACCAAGGACGGAGGACAAGGGGAAGCGCAAGTAAGTCGTCTAGAAGACCCGGCTGAAGATTTCCTTTGATGTTCCGGCAGAAGCCTTCCTATTATTGCCTTTCTTCACTTTAAACCACGCGGTTTCTATACCGCTATTGTATCCAACCAGACTTATGACATTTTGAATATGTATTTCAGATACTCTTCCGCTTAAATGGTCTACTCGATGATTTGAAATGACTTTGAATGAAAAAAAAATTATTCCGCTTTTGAAAATTGAGATGTTATAATATAGCATTTAGATTACTTAGCAATCAATAAAATACTCCTTGAGAAGAGGTGGAAGGAAAAAAAGTGGAAGAAAAATGAGAATATTTCAAATTATTACCACCTGAGGGTTCTAAGATTTCAAAGCAATCATGTTTCTTTTCTAAATTGGGTGGTAAATCACAAGATAACACTTGTTGTAAGGATTCATCATGTGGGATTTTAGCAATCAAAATTTTAGAATTTTTGTCAACTACAATACTACAAGGAAGTAATCCAAAGGGAATTTTGTGCATTTGGCATTATAGGCTATGATCTTTCTCACTCACATCAACCACATTGGCATCCATACTGGTTCAACATTTTTACAATGATCATGCTTACAATTATCAATAGTACAGGATAATTCATTATGATTAATAGTAGAATCAACCACATCACTAAATGCTTTCTTTTGAAACTCAACAAGCAAGTGTCATTTGTTATGATAACATTATACACATATTTGATCTTCCTTTTAAGAACATGAAAATATTTTATTCAATTTATCATAATCATCTATAGTACTATAAAGTGAAGCATTTTCAATAGTTATGTCATCACACAAAGAAGTAGGAGGACACTCACAACAAGTACAATAGAACAACTACTAGTGGAGTTAATAGGTTGAGCAATTACATTTCAAACATTTAAGGGGATTCGACAAATATATTATTTCCTCATTCACCTCATCATCACCTAAATTTTCATTCACTTCATCTAAAGTAGTATGAGGGTCTACTTCTACAAGGATAGGATTGTTAACGAATGGTAGAATGACTCTTCATTGTTCCTTTGATGTTGCTCCACTTCTTGTACTTGTGCAGATATTTAAGGATTTTCTTGGAAATTGTTCTTTAATACTTGTGTTTGTTGAGTGAGGCACTCAAATTCATTTTTCAATCTCTCATTCTCATTCTCTTTTTGTTCTATTCTTCTTATCATAAAGTCCATTCAATAATCAAAATTGTCCTTGTGTGATCACTCCTTAATTATAGTTAGAGTCATTTGATTTTGGAACTCTCTAATGACTTCACAAATGGAAGGTTCTTGGTTTGGCACACATGGTTGGGAGGGAGGTCCATAAGGTGGCTTAAAGGATGGGTATGATACTTATGAGGTGGATGACATGGTTGGAAAGTGAGATGGAATGAAAGAGGAGGTTCATGATATGACATGTGGTTGTATGGTGAAGGATTAGAATAAGGCTCATAATATAGGTTATATTGTGGCAGGAGAAGGCTCATAGTATAATTTATAGGGTGAATGTGGAGGGTGATAGGTTTGGAATCACTATTAGTAAAAGTAAATTTAACGACACTAATTAACGTTCATTTTTAGAAAACAAAAGTTAAAAAGAAGGCAGTTGCAGTTTTGAAATTTTGGCTTAACTTTGAACGACTGTTTAAAAAGAAGTTAGTTGCAGTTTTTGAAATTTTAGCTTATCTTTTAACGACTATTTTTAAAAACAGTCATTCAAAGTTAAGCCAAAATTTCAAAAATATGAATATTTGTGATTTTTAACAACTTTTTTCTAAAATTGTCATTGAAATAAAATTTTCAACAACTATATTTAAAAAAAAAAAATCGTTGAAAGTTAAGCTAAAAATTTTCAAAAAAGAATATTTGTGATTTTCACCGACTATTTTTAAAATAACAATGGTTGAAAGTTAAGAAAAAAAAAGTAATATTAAGTTACAATAAATTTTTTTAAAAAATAATATTCATTAAATTTGTGTCATTGGATACATCAACAATTCTACTGCTTTAGTGATAGAGCTGGGAAATCGATGGGCTGGCCCTTTGAGGCCCTGACCCTTTAAGGGTCGAACCTAGAAATTAGAGGAGCTAGATGAAATAAGCTCTGCAGGGCCGGTCCTGTAAGGCCTCGGGCTTAAAAGGGCCAGCCTTATAGGGCCTCGGGCTAGCCCTATAGGCCCTTTTAATGGATATGTTCATGATGCGAGAGAAGAAATTCATGATATTCTTATTTATAAAACAGAGCCTGCTACTCAAACTGAAGCATAATTAAATGTCTTTGAAATTGATAATAGTGGCGAACAGAGGCAGACAGAGGGGGGTTAGGGGTGGCCCCTGTCCCATAAAATTATAGAAAATAACCCAAAGTTTTAGGTAATTCTCTTTCAGTTTCATAAAAATTTCATGATTTTCACTTTAGTCCCTTAATGTAATGTTATATAGAGGAACTAAAATGAAAATATTAAAATATTTATAGGGATGAAATATACTTTCATGAATATTTGGGTTCTATTCTGTAATTTTCGCCCCCTAAATTGTCATTCCTAGTTCCACCCTTGTTGGCGAAGAAGATGATAATGATAATCATCGTACTAATGTTGCTTTGTGGTATACTTCTTATGTTTTATGTGAGTTATGTATATATAATAGTTTGTTTTTTTATTACGAATTAGTGACTGTAATTATTTGTTAGATGTTCGTATTGTTTGGATATTAATATTGACAACATTTATTTGATAAATTAGAATTTTAATTGTTGTAATTTATTAATTATTTCTTTGAAAAAATAGTTAAAATTTGAAATAGTAATTTCTAGGCCCTGTAAGGCCAGTCCTGACCCTGCTACTCTCGGGCCGGACTTTGAAAAATAGATATTTTTCTTATTTCAGGCCGAGCCGGTCCTGTTAGGTCTTAACCTTTCAAGGGCTAGCCCTGAAAGGCTGGGCAGCCTTGATTTCTAACACCATGACAATGAAACTTACACAGGGAACCATGTGATTTTATCATTCATATGATTTTCTTATTGCAAAAAAAAAAATGAAACTAAAAAAATTAAAAGGCCGGTTATACTCTCTTCCCAAAACACGAAAAGTAAATGTCAAATTCAAGGATAACTTTTCATTTCTCTTTCATTAGTCCAAGCTCTCTCTCTCTCTCTCTCTCTCTCTTTTTGATCTGAAAAAGTTTTGGAGGGGTTCGACACCAGTCCCCCACTAAGGTCAGGGCACGGCCCCGGGCTCTATGAGCACTTACTGGGGACTTACGAGATCGCCTATCAAAGGAGTCTCAGCGACGGCAGGGGGGATCGAACTCACGACCCAAGGGCCTAGTCCTGGATCCTTTACCATCTGTACCAACTCTCATTGGCATTAGTCCAAGCTCTCTTAATTTCAAGGTACATGACTAGTTGCTGCATCAACAAGAACAACCCAATAGATAAAGAGGGTACTCATTTCCTTGCGCCTATCTTTGGGATAGGTAGGGAGTGCTCGTCCATACGAACGAGCTTTTGGCCGTATAGATTTGATTTGGATGACCCAAATTTTTTTTTTGATTTTCTATTTTCTTGGAAAAAAATTTTAATGGGTAAGGTATCTAAAATAGAGTTAATATTTGAACTAATATTTTTCTAAAAAAATGATTTTTTCATGTATAAAAAAATAAAAACGAAAAAAAAAAAAAAAGATCTCAGATCTGGATCGTTCCCCTCCTGCCTATCCTTAGGATAGGCAAGGATAGGCAGGTAACCTATAAAGAGAAACGACTCAATTTCATGGCAGCAAAGAGAAAATACACCAACCCAGAAGCTTCCAGAGCTTCAAGGCGACGATTCTGTAGCAGCAACACTAACAAGAACGAAGCAGGAGGAGGAGTGTCGATGACGCTGAAGCTGTACGAAGATCCATGGAAGATCAAGAAGATGCTAACATAGAGCGATCTAGGAATCTCGAGCCGCCTTTTGCTGGCCACAAACTTGGTGAAGAGCCAGATCCTGTCTATGCTGGGCTTGGATCATGCACGGGCCGCCGACTCTAACTAAGGCACCTCTGTTAGGATTTAGGAGTGCCTCTGAAGATGCTCATTACTTATCTTCTCGGAATTTTGGGCATCATAGGCGTCCTCCTCCCTAGTTGGGACTACAACCGTCATTTCACTCACTGGCCTTACCCTGTCACTGCCGACGAAAGAGCCTCTCTTCTTCCCCATGGATCTCCCTTCCTCAGGTCTCTTTCTTCTTTCTCTCTATATGTACGCTCCCTTTTTATGTCTCGACTTTTACTGTTTCTAAATCTCTTGGCTTCACCTTTTAGGTTTGCTAGTTCTCTGCTTAGGGTGATTGCTTATAGCACCATTTATGGATATGTGATCTACAAATGGTGGGTTTATGTTTCCAACGATTCATGAGCCATGACTCCAGGTTCCTTCTCGCCAGTGCTGGCAATGGCAATCTCTAGCCGTACGTTTTTAATTATGTTGATTTTTTCATCTTAGTATAATGATTGAAGGGCAAGGATGAACGGCCATAGATCTTTAATCCATGTCATTGTACAACCATGGGCATGGACTGTACAAGATTTGATGCACCCCAACTTCCTCTACTGCACGTTCTGTAAATGCCTCGTTAACGTACTTTACTGCTTTTGCTTTCCTTTTTTATGTGTTTTTTTTTTAAAATTCAATTTTGCCGCTATTATGCTTTTCTGCCGCATCTCAATTTGAAATAAGACAGACATATGGTGATTGATTTTGAAAAACACAATCATTCTAAGTTAATTACAATGACGATTTTACATAACCAGCATTATATGTTCTTATTTACAATGAATGCTTTAAAACCAATCGTTGAAAGTAACTTATAACAAAACTTTAAAAATAGACTTCAATTTTAAAACTTTTAATGACACTTACATACACTACCCTATTAAATCAATCATATAGGATCCTAAAAACGAACGTAGTAGCAAATGAAGGTTGTTGAAAGGATCATGGTATTGGTGATGGAATGGATCATGACATTCTTGACCAATTGGATTTCCATTTTAACTTTCCAAATTGGCTTGAAGAAGCCACAATGTTTGTTGAATGGAATTGATGGTTTGAGAGAGAGAATTTTTCTTTCTGGTCAAATCTCCTATAAAAAACTGAGATTGGAAGGTGAATCTTGATTACCATTAATCCAAACCATAATAATTCAATACATATAATTTCCAATGAACAACAAGTATCAAATAAAAGAAAACAACATAGGAATCAAGAAAAATCTAGGAAGAAAACTCAAAAACTAATCTAGTAAAAAATCTGGGAAAATTCCAAAAAATAAAGAAAAATTTGAAAAATGGCCAGAGCAATGGAATTCGGCGAAAATTAGTTACACCCAATAGTGAACTATTGGTCTTGGTTAGAATAGAATCATTGCAACTTTAAGAAAACCGAAGTTATAATTTTCTGGGAAAAATTTTCAAAAAATTCGAGTGAGCTTCAAAGAGAAGGAATAACCGAAGTTCAATGAAACTCCAATCAATTTTTAAGTGTGTAACACTTGGTTCCATCCACAAATTAAGTTTATGCAATATAAATGAAAAAATTAACTTGGAGACATGGTGAATTCAAACAAATTAGCCCAAGAATATATAAAAGTTATTGCAACAATACCACGTAGAAGCTACCAAGACAAAACAATGCAAGAATGCAATGAATGTTATGCAAACTACCTAAATGCAAGAATGCTAAATTATATGCAATGAAAAACTAAGAATACAAAACTAACAAACTTCACGTGAGAAACACCTTGTTAAAAATGAATTTGACAATTAGATTATCTAAGGAACTAATTACTTAGCTCCTTAGAAACGATGCCATTTGATGAAGACATTTTTATCTTTAGCCTTGATGTCCATAATAACAAATTAATCAATGGTTGTATATAGACAAACCTATGATCGTTCTTTCTTTTCGAGGAGTCTTTATTAATTCATAAGTAATCTAAATGTCATGGAAATGCAATAAAAACAAAGGGAAATTGGTTTTGGGGTTTTCAAATTAATAACTAAAAGAGTAATGCAATTTAATTAAATGCTAAACTATTATTTTTGATATTTTTATAAGAATGGCGAAGGAGTGAATGAAATTAGATTTGAAAATATGAATAATGGGTGCTCTTGGTAATGAAGAAAGTGACCATCCTTATTCAAAAATATTATGGAAGTTAAAATACATTAAGTCAGTCGTAATAAAAACTCAAAATAACACTTGAATCCAATATTCCCAATTAATAGTAGCTAATACAAGCATAGCTAACTATTATCCTTGAGATATAGTTTAAAATCACTTAATGTGTAATTGAAATTGGAATGATACAATATGAGTATTCTTAATATGGAGTGCTAAACAGCCCCTCTAAAACACAAATTAACTATATTAACTAGACAATAACTTGCTAATTAACATAATCTCATTGCTATTACAAAGAAATTCAAACATATATAATCTTCACATTACAAAATCTAATCTCAATTACAAGTTCAAACTAACAAAGACAAATTAACATCAATCTTAGTTCTAGAATTATATACAATCACTTCTATAATTAGGAAATATAAATATATAATTCTAGACTAATAAAATTGAAATGATAGAAAAACTCCTTTGTGAAGTCTCAAGCATACATCCTTATCACTAAGAAGCTGGAGAATTAGCAACACATTGACATTAGATCATCCGATCAGAGTTGCAGAACTGATTTTAAGCTATGGAAATCCATGGGACAGAGAAGAGCAATACAATATGAGAGAGGAGTAGCGAGAAGGCTATAGGGTCTTGAAAGAAGGAATGAAGGAGACTGATTTTTAAAAGTCAGACAAAAGATCAGAGACAATTTTTGGAGTCAAGAGCGGTGGACGGTGGACTCTGGTGGTGGCAAGAACCAAAGAAGTCGATGATGATCGTGAAACCTTGTTTTCTCCCTCTCCATTCTCGGATCGATCTCCAAAGTCCTAGCTTGTTCTTCTCAGTATCTGGCTCTGATATGGTGAATGTTGGGGGAAAGGAAGATGGCAGTGTCAGTTAGATAGCCAAACGACGCTGTACGAATGGAAAAGGAACGATGCTGTAGTCTTCTTGCTCCTTGTGCCGAAAACTAGAACCAAGATCTAAGCTCTCTCTGCGTTGCGACCCTAGTCTGAACCTCTAGTGTCAAGCTTCTTCTATGGTGGTGAGGAATTCAGGCAGGGACGGAGCTTGCGATAAATATTTGGGGGGCCACCCATTGCCCCCCTAAATCCGCCCCTGGTAAGGATGGAATGAAGGTCATCGGTGACAATGATGATGGTCAATGATTGTTGATGACGACGACAATGAGGAAGAGGAAGGTGGAGGTGATGAGAGAGATGCATATCAAAGTGTTGCTCTGGTTCAAGTTTGCCTAGGTCCAAGATTTGCCACGATGCTTCTTCAATATTGGGCTCTGAAGGTCACAAAGAAGAAGAAGGTCAAAATGACTAAAATGAAAATTTCAAAAGTTTGTGGAGGGACTAAAATGTAAAGTTTAAAACTTATGTAGGAAACTGCAATTTTAAAAAATATGGGCCTTTTATGTAATTTTCTCTAGTCCTTTTCTTCATTGATATACAGTTTCTAGATATTCTAGAGCCTTTAATGTAATTTTTCATTGTTCTCAAAAATACTAATCCTGACTCAAATTGACATCTTCCAAATTCTCCAATTTTCTTTTAAAACACCGATGATACAAAATTAAGCAGAAGATAACTTCAAAAGTTTAAGAAAACATTTGTATGAATAATTAACAAATTATGATGATTTTTATCCTTAATTAGACTTAACTAATAAAAATATCTCTAACTCAAATTGGTGCTTAATCATACAATAATGTCTTCAAAAATGCATTAAAAGTCCCCAATTAATCATAGAAAAGCATATCAAAATATGGTTCAATCAACCGGAGGTAGTATATGAAGTTTGAAATTTCATTAGTGAACCCTTTTTTCTTAATTTATATCCACGGTCACATATGGTTCATTTTCTTTCGTTTTAAATAAAAAATTGCAAATACGGAATATAATTATAAGGGGTTCTCTTGACCTTCATTTGATCGAGCAACTAGATTCATTCTCTTCTAATACAATCACAAACTCACGTGATTACACCATATTTTGATAAGCTATTTTATGGTTTATTTAGGGATTTTATCATTATTTTTAGTCTTAAATTGAATTAATTATGATTAATTGTTGTTAAAATTGTTTGCATGAAATTATGGTTGGGGGGGCGGGGGGGGGGGATGTCATATATTTCATGATTTACCTTAATTGATTGGTTTTTGGAATATAAAGTATTACATTTTGGGTTATTTTCTTTGCATATAAGTGTAGGAATAATTACAGAAAAGGACCCAAAACTTTGAAAACTGCAGAATTAATGTTGATCAAGAATAGGGAAAATTGCAGGGTCCATTTTTTCCCCCAAATTGTAGTTTAGCGACATAAATGTTTTGAATGTTCATAGTTTAGTCTCTGGTCAAAACTTGCATTTTGAGCAGGTACTAGGTTTGATTTGGGAGACTGTAGAAGCTGTATTAGAGAGATAGAAGAACAAAAAGGCGCCGCAACTGTGATTTTGGAACGAGGGACAATGATTTTTGGAATGGAGAGGTGAGGAAGAGAGACCACTGTCACCTTTCTCCTCCACCGAGCCACTATCATCATTTGCATCTTCTCAATGCCACGAGAGAGAAAGCTCGATAAGATAACAAAGAGTTGGGAAGCTACGACACATTATGGAGAGGGGGAGAGAGGCAATTAGAGCAAGAAGAATCTACAATTGCCACCATCATCGTCTCACCATCGCTGACCTCGTCGACCTTTCCGTCGTTCTTCATAGAGCCGCAACTCTGAGAGGTGTGTGTAGCCGTGACTTTGAACCAAAGAGGGAATCAGAATCGGAGCTATGTAATACCCTAAAATTTGACTTAGGATAAATATCATAAATTGATAGAATATACCTATTAAAATAGGTGAATTTGTAGTCTCAAAACTAGTGTAATAATTACCTTATTTCCTAAGGTGATTTCTCATGAAATTAGGGGGAATAAAGAGCTAAAAATCCCTAAGTAAAGTTATGGGTTATGAAATACTCTGAGAATATTATGATAAATCCTAAGAGACAACTAAATATTTATTAAAAATTAGAAAGTATGTTGTCTCTAATTTAGGTAATTTATGAGATTATTTTCCTTTGGAAATAATGAGGCAAAATTAAATATCATTTTGGGGAACATAAATTGCATGATGCATAAATTATCAATGTCAGTAAAATAGTCGTAAGAAAATAATTAATCTTAATTAAGAAAAATGTCAACAATTAGTAAGTGATTAAATAAGTAATTAATTGTTGATTGTTTAAACATGAATAAAAGGGAATATTCAAAGTTAATTATATGAAACCCCTAATTTGATATTAATGACCAATGAGGGGTCAAGGTTGGCATAAAAAGTGTTGCTAATTAATTTAGCATAATTAAGAGGTATATTAAGTAAATTACAAATCTCCTTAATAGAATAAGTTTGCACTAATTGAGATTAGTTGCACAATTCTTCAAGATGATTAGAGACAAATTAAAAGAGGGCTAATTATATTTAAAAATAATTAAGCCAAAGAGAATGAAATAATATCTTAAGTAATTAAGTCTAAATCTTCATATAATTGAGTTAGCTAATGGCAAAATATAATTAAGGAGCATGTAAACACTTGATTAACATGATAATTAAGAATTGCTAATTAGTGTTGAAAAGTCAACAATGACACCTAA
This sequence comes from Acacia confusa, assembly GCA_037074495.1. Taxonomy (NCBI): domain Eukaryota; kingdom Viridiplantae; phylum Streptophyta; class Magnoliopsida; order Fabales; family Fabaceae; genus Acacia; species Acacia confusa. The sequence goes on along the minus strand of CM073502.1, from coordinate 33,892,094 downwards.
GCCTTGATTATGTCATCAAGATGACATCACAAGAGCACATGTGTGTGTTGTGAGTGTGTGTGTGTAGTGGATGAAAGAGAAAAGATAAATCTAAGAAAAGGGGGGGAGGTGGCATTTTTGTAAGAGGTGTAAGGGCAAAATTAAGACTTCTTTACTAAGTTTAAATCCAATGGTTAGAATGGAATTAAAGTTGCTAGGAAGTTAACCAAGGATTGGCTATAAATAGAGAGCTCTCTTCTCTTCATTTTTCACACCAAACTCATACCAAAGATTGGAGAGTTTAAGAGGAGAGTGAAGCAAGAAGGAGGAAGGAATTTAAGAGTCTTCAAGTGGTAAGTTCTAGTTCTTAAGTTCTAGTTTTTAGTTTTTATAAGTTCTTAGTATAAATGCTAGTTTAATCTAGAAAATTAAAGAATAAATTCCTATACTTGTTTTTAGGCCTCATTGCATTAAAAAAATGCCTGAAGAGGTAAAAACATAGTAGGGAATAATTTTTGGGAAGCAATGGATTAATGTTGTGAAAGCTGTAGAATTTTCGGTTCTTAAATCTTAGACAGGCAGCGAAAAAGATGCTATGATTTTATGTAACAAATGAAGTTATAAAATCATGAAATTTTCCAGAAAGAAAGTAGACATGTAGGGCTTTCCAAACATATAAAATATGCAACATTTTGATCTCTGGTCAGGGAGATATGAATTTTTGAAGTTAAGCCATTTTTGCTGGAATAAAATCTGGGCAACGTTGAGAAAAGTTAAAACTGGTAATGACTCACTAATTCTGGGTGAAAATGAATATTTTTCCTCAAAAATAGACATCCTAAGGGTTCCGGTGAATTTTACGAATCCTCATTTCGATTTTTGTAGAATTAGTTATGATTTTTCAAAGTTACCGAAAAATCTGCACTACGTTTTTAAATAAATGTAAGGGCGAAGTTGTAAAACACAAATCCACCAAGGGTAGATGGGTAAATAGAGGTGGAAGTATATCTTAGGTTATTATTCTAAGTGATATGGTGATATATTAGGATATCTGGGAGGTCCAGGGCCGGATTCAAAGATCAGACGCTTGACAGTTACCCGGTGAAAGGTACGGACGCGTACTGTAACTCTAACTCTTATGCTGCTTGTATGCTCTATATGTGATGTGATGATTCATATAGTCGTGGACAAGACTGGGTCTTGGGTCATGCACCGTGATTAAGACTCTGTCTTAAGTCACTGTTTATACATTCAGCTATTATGTGAAAACGGGTTACAGTCTTGGTAATGCCGTATGGATGTTTTCCTAGCGCTGAGGACACGCTCCGGGGCGCGGCACTAGTTTATGTGCAAACTATGTGGACCTTACATGGGCTGTGTGCTATGTAGAGGTATTGTTGTGATGTGAACTATGACATGTGTTGTGTGCTATGTATAGTTATATGCTGAATTGTAAATGAATATCCGTCATACATATATTGTTATACTTGAGCATAAGGTTAACTGTTACCTGAGGTCCAATGGGCATTGGACCTCAGTCTTAATGAATAGTACAGGGAAGAAACCGGGATAGAGAAGGTGCTGGTGGAAAGAGCCGTGAAGAGGCAGCGGTCGAAGACGAAGGTCGGTAGAAGTTATTAGGACTTAGTTTATGGCAGAGTATTCTGGCACGAATTTAACAAAGTTATTTCAGACCATTTGGTGCTTAAACTAAGGAAGGTTTCATCGGTGGGTTGTCACAAGTCGCCATAGAGTTGGTGAGACTCCCATTAGATTGAACACCGACCTGGCCAAATTGTCTGATTAACTGATGTTAGGTTCCAAGCCATAGGTCTAATTTAAGACTTTCTTTATCAGAGAAATGTATTTAAATCTCTGTAAATTGTATCACATGAATATTCCTTCGGGATATTTAAAATATCAGCTTATGTCGGGGCATCATCATATGTCTGGGCATTTTATATCAGATACTCATTATCCGAATCTTGGCGCACGTTATCCATTTCCGCAGTACTCTGAGCTGTAGCAATCTCAAAACTCTATGATTTTCTTAAAACTAAGTGTCGACCGACAGGATTTTCGAACCTGGAATTTGGGATGTTACAAGCTACATCCTTTACTTAACACCACCGTCACCTCCAACCACAGTCTCTCTTATCGGGCTCCTTTTATTTCAAATCCACCGTTTTCTTATTCCCCATTCCAGATTCTTTTTCCTCCATTTTCTCTACCTCTACTGACAGCATGATTGAACCATATTTTAATATGATTTGTCATAATTAAATTGGGATTTTTAATACATTTTGTCATAGTTATTGAGCTTAAAATGCCTTTCTTGTAATAAATTGAGATTAAGAGTAAATACATTAAATTAGGACTAAAAAGAGAAAAATTGTCAAAGAAATTGTAAGTACTCTTAATCATTTATTTTTTTGAGAATATTTGAAGTTAGATTAATTGTTTTTAACTATAGATGCCTGAAAAGATTAGATCAAATTTGAAAATGAAAGTTTGAACTCAAATTGCAAAAATTTCAGTTTAATCCCTCAAAGAACATATTTTTTTTGAATTTGCAGTTCAGTCCCTGGTAAAAACTTGCATTTTTACCATAGACTTATTAGACCTAGCTAAAAGAAAAGAAGACAGAGACCCAACGGGAGCTGGGGGTGGAACTCGAGAAACAAAGACTAAACAGAGCGAGAGCGCTACGATACATAATAGACTTTGGAGAGCTAAGTTTCGAATCCATCTCCATTCACCTTCCTTCACTCTTACTCTCATCCTCACTGACACCCATCGTCACAACCTCCTCCTTTGTGCTCTACCACAAGCTATTACTACTGAGCTGAGATTTTTGACTAGAGAAGCTCAGAATCAGAGAAAGATGGAGAGCGCCATGGAAAGAAACCTGGAGAATCTTAACTTGAACGCGTGGGGATCATCTTCACCACCATCATCTTCCTCCTTCATCGAACTGAACTAGAGCTAGAGACACAGAGTACCGTGAACAGAGAGAGAGAGAGAGAGAGAGAGAGAGAGAGAACGGAGAGAATGAGACCTTCTCCTAGCTCCTTCACACTACTGAACCACTATCAGCTACCACATTCACTATCAACCTCATCCTTTCTCTTTACTTCACAGTTTAAAATTCCAAATTCCAGTGAGTTTTGTATTTTCTAGCGAGACAATTTCTAGATTCCAGCGAGCTTGTATCCATGGCCAGTTTGATTTCACATATTTTGTTGGATATTTTAATGGTTGTGTGTAGCTAATTTTCTTGCTTCTTAGTGATGAAGATTTGCGGCTTGAGCGTTTGTGCTTTAATAGGGGAGTTCTTTAATTCAATCTTATGCTTAGACTATATATTTGATTTTCTTGTTTAGGTTTATCATTATGTAGTTGTGAGACTTGTATTGCTGTTCATATGGATTGATCATTGTAGTTTTAATTGGATGATGAATTTTGATGTTCACATTTATATGTCTTTTAATGTAATTGATGAAATTATGCGTGCTAGTCATGTTCATGATTGGTAATCATAGTTGATTTTAGCTCTTGAATGGTTCATTAGAACATTCTAATTGAAAAGATAGTTTGCATCATTCCAATTTTAATTACACATTAAATAGTTTTAAACAATATCTCAAGAGGTAGTAGTTAGCTATGTTTGTAGGAGTTGTTATTGATTGAGAATATTAAACTCAAGTATTATCTTGAGGTTGCTTTTGAGATTCAATGAAATTTTAACTCCCTGTATATATTTTAGCAAGGATAGCCACCTTCTTTATTATCAAGAGCATTCATCATTAAACCCTTTTAATCCAAACCATTCCTCATTCTTTTCTAAAAATACCAAAAAGAATAGAAATAGTTTCTTTATATTTGCATGCATTTTAATTTAGAGAAAACCATTTTATAAACCCCCTTTCTAACCATATGTTTTTATCACTTAGTTTAATCTAGGGAATTCAAAATAAATCGGCTCCTTGATAAGAGAACGATGATCTCAAGTTGTTTGCACTATATTGCATGTCAATTTGTGGTAAATAGTAATTTGACTCCAAGGCGACTAAGATTGTGTCAAATCAATGGCGCCGTTGCTGGGAAGTCAATTTTGACTCCTTTGGTTTACTTGTTAGATATGATTAGTTTTGATGATGTCTTATATAGATGCCATTGGAGCAAAAAGTTTACATGCCACATTGATTAATTCCTAAATTTAATGTAGATTCAAAATGTGAAAGTCATTTATGAAGAATGATCAAGAAGAAAAGAAGATGTGGAGTCAAATGATGAAGAAAGAAGAAAGAAAGAGTTATATTATGAAGAATCATGAAGAGAAGAGAAGAAAGAAAGAAAGAAATTGTTGAATGGAATGAGAAAGTCATTATACAAGCCCATAGATTGATTCTAGAAGTCTCCACGATCAAATGAGAGTTGGAATGACTCAAATCAGAGTTAAAATAAGCTTTGGGATGAGTTAAAATAAGCAAAAACGTGTTTTGGGATGGATTACCTCGAGGCAGAGTCATTTACCTTGAGTTAGGGCCAAAACTCGAGGTAGACCAATCAAACTCGAGGTAAATATGCCCTTCAGCAACTCTGTTCTACTCTGTTTCGGGCGATGTCTAGTAAATCGATGATATTTCCTAAACTAGAGATCGGATTGAGGTGAAATCAATTTTGTATGAAACTAGACATCCAATGCGTCACCTTGACAAAAATTCAAGTCCAAAAAAGATCAGATGAGAGAGCTATGAATTTTTGAAGTTACCCAATCTGTCACCGTCATACAATAGACCAAGGTTAGCTAAATTGAGGATATCTCACAAACCACAAATCGGAATGAGCTGAAATCAGTGGCATATGAAGCTAGACTCACACACCTTTCCAAAAACATCAAGATCACAGAAAACAAAGATCAAATGAGAGAGATATGATTTTTGGAAGTTGAGAGTTTGTTCAAGATTATGCTGGTTTAAGAACAACTTTTACTGATTTGATCATAGTGCTCAACATACAATGAGTTTGGAGCTATTCTTCTTGAATTGGAAAGAATACTTAAAGAGTATTCTAGGGATATATGTGATTTACCAAGATTTGGAGGTTGACAGAGATGTTACTGGAACCCTTAGCCAACAAAACGTGAAAATGCTGAAGGTATCTATCACTGTTACTCGAGACAAGAGAATGAGACTCGAGTTTGTGCTTAAACTCGAGGCAAAGAATATGACTCGAGGTTGAATTAGCTTTCCTAGAGCATCTCACTTTACCATTAAGTTTAAATTGAACATGATAACTCGAGGTTAGCTATTCACCTCCAGTTTTTATCCAACCTCAAGGTAACAAACATGACTCGAGGTAGAAGGATGGTTGTTCTATGACATCTTATCTTTTAAAACTCGAGGTTGCTTCCTGTGACTTGAGGTTACTGAGAAACTCGAGGTTAAATGTGAGACTCGAGGTAGAATGTTTGGCTGATCAGATATGTTCTGACTAACTGAATTGATTGCTGATAATTTAGACCTGGTCAATCTATCTCTGTTGTTTTTGTTTTATACTGTGCTTTTATTATGTCTACTAACCATACTTCAAAGTTATGATTATGAAGAATTTCAGCAATAGATTAATGCTCTGAGATAAAAAGCAAATTCATGATGTCAGGAACATTTATTGTTATAGCAGATTATCAGCCGAAAAGCCTCCGTTGACAATAAAGCATTTCAACATTCTTTCTGCTTCTTCTGCAACGGTCGAATAAGGAAGAATAAACTAGAGACATTCCTCACAGAAACATTCTTTAAAGCTTGGTTATCTTCCCAAGGCCATCCACCAACATTTAATGTCAACGGTCATATTCCAATGGGAATAATTACTCAACAGACGAATCGATCTTCATTGCCTATAAATTGCGAAGTCTTAAACTGGAAGAGGGGACGACAATAGATGAATGATTTCAATGAAGCCAATGAAATGATGTTATTACATCACCATTGATATGTCAATAACTCATATACTCTGTTTCTCAATATTCATAGTTACAGTAGAGAGTAGAGAGTAAGATGAATGATTTTGTACTTCAGTGTTTACATATTCACTTCTGAGAGAGAAGATTTATTGTAATAATTCTATTTGAGAGTTACTCAAGATTGGGTGATCTTGAGTGGGAACCAATTATATCCTTACAGTGTGTAAGGGGGAGTCAGTGAGAGATTTTGCTTCACAAGTGCTTGGTAAACTTGTGGGTTGTAAAGGCTTCTCTTGTGCCTGGGTTAAACAAGGAGATAGTGGAAATCTCAAGTGTAGCTTGGGGATTGGACGTAGGTCAAGGATTGGGCCGAACCAGTATAAATCTCTGTTGGCATATTCTCTTCCCTAAACTCTTACATTTCAACATATATGTTTTGAATGACTGTCTATTTGTTGATAAATTATTATTGTCTTCAAACCTTCTTTAGTAAGTTGCGAAAAGATTTTCTACGTTTCCAAAAGTTTTATTTGACACCCAATTCACCCCCCTCTTAGGTGACAGCTAGGTCTAACATTACCAAGTGTCAATTGGTTTAGATTGACAAGGGTCAGTTTTTCAAGCATTTGATCTATAAAGGGTAAGGGAAAATGATCTTTTCTGGATGCTTCATTCAATTTTCCTATAGTTTATGCACACTCTCCAAGTATTTTGCACCCTCGTAGGTATCAACTCATCATTTTCATTTTATATTACAGTTATCCCACTCTTCTTAGGCACTACTTGCACTGGACTAACCCAATCACTTTCAGAAATTGGGTAGATGATACTTGCACTTAATAGCTTGGTTACAACACCTTCTCATTCTTCATCAAATTCGTTCCTATATTAATCTGTAATGGGTTTGGTGATTTTTAATCAAGCTGTGGTTGTTGTTAAGGTCATAAGTGGCTGATTTTGTTTGTGGTAAAGAAAGTAACTAGAGCGAGCTTTAACATGCATATGCTAAAAAGGAAAATTTATTAATTTTCCATGAGTGATTTAGATGAGTAAAGAAAGCTTTAACATGGATTAATTTTGTATTGGTATATGTTTGTGAGACTTAGATGAGTGATTATTTATTTATGATGGATTTCTTTTGTGTTGAATTTTGTATTGGTGCATATTTGGATTTTGTGTTTGTAACACCCGAAATTTTTTTATCTTAAAATAAATAATATACCTTAAATATTCTATGTGCATAAATAATACCTGTTGAAAATAGGTGAATTTGTGGTCTTAAAACTAGTGTCATAATTACCTTATTTCCAAAGGTGATTTCTCATGTAATTAGGAGAAATAAAGAGCTAAAAATCCCTAAATGAATTTGTGGGTTATAAAATACCCTGCGAATATTATGATAAATCCTGAGAGACAACTAAATATTTATTAAAAATTAGAGAGTATGTTGTCTCTAATTTAGATAATTTATGGGATTATTTTCCTTAGGAAATAATAAGGCAAAATTAAATATCATTTTGGGGAACATAAATTGCCCCATGATTTTTAATATTTTGCATGATGTATAAATTATCAATATCAGTAAAATAGTTGTGAGATAATAATTAATCTCAATTAAGAAAATTGTCAACAATTGGTAAGTGATTAATTAAATAATTAATGGCTAATTGTTTAGACATAGATAAAGGAGATAACCAAAGTTAGTTATATGAAACCTCTAATTTGATATTAATAAACAATGGAGGGTCAAGATTAGCATAAAGAATGTTGCTAATTAATTAATAAAGATTAAGAAAAATATTTTGAGATTTAGTACATAAAGATCCCTAATCCTAAAAGAATTGTTAAGTTCGTGATTAAGGCACTAATTAGGCTTGAAAAATCAAATTAGATAAATTAATAATTATTAAGGGTTAAGATGTAATCTTGAAAAGCAAAGATCAAAGGTTAGGATTATTCAAGTAATTTTAAAAGCCTAAATCCATGTAATTACTTATGGGCCAATAGGGAAATTTTGTGGAAAATAAATATAAGATAAATGGAATATTATAATTAAGTAAAATAGGAAAAAATAATATATATGTATATGTTTGTGCTGGCTGAAATTTTGGTCAAAGAAGAGATAAGCATTAGGCAATTAAAAATCTAGATATTGAGCTTTCAACCACATGTGCAATTGAAGTCATAAAGGCATGGAAGAGGATAGAGAGAAAAGGGGTGTAGGTGGCATTTTTTTGTAAGAGGTGTAAGGTCAAGATTTAAGCTTCCTAGTTAAATTAAATCCAAGGGTTAGAATTGGATTAGAGTTGCAAGGAAGTTAATGCATGGTTGGCTATAAATAGGAGGCTTCATGCTTCATTTTTCTTCACATCAAATCACACTTCAAGAAAGGTGATTTCTAAGTAGGAGAGGGAGGAGGAATCTTGAAGCAAGAAGGAGAGTCTTCAAGAGGTAAGTTCTAGCATTTAAATTTCTAGTCTTTAGTTTTTATAAGTTCTTAGTATAAATGTTAGTTTAATCTAGAAAATTAGAGAATAAATTCCTATACTTGTTTTTAGGCCTCATTGCATTGAAAAATGCCTGAAGAGGTAAAAACATGATTGGAAATGATGTTTGGAAGTCCTTAGATTAAATTTGTAAGAGTTGTAGAATTTTCGGTTCTTAAGTCCTTGTCAGGCAGCGAAAAAGATGCTATGATTTTATGAAGCAAATGAAGTTATAAAATCATGAAATTCTCCAGAACTAAAGTAGACATGTAGGGCTTTCCAAATATATAAAATATGCAACATTTTGTGTTAGTTCTCAATGTGTTTTGATGATAACCAGCAATTGTAAACTTGATATGAAGTTTGTTTTTGGCAAAATGAAAATCTTACTGTCAAAGGGAAACTCGAGTTTAGGTATATAAACTCGAGTTTGAGACTTGACAGAAAGGTATTCAATTTTACATAAAGGCCAAAACTCGAGTCTGCATAGACAAACTCGAGTCTGGGCAGACACAGAAAGGAATCCAAAATTTTCACATCAAGCTAAACTCCAGTTTGCAAATCAAACCTGAAGTCTGGAAGATACAGAGAGCACTCAGCAAGCCAAATTCGAGTCTAGATTCCCTAACTCGAGTTTAGACCAAACAGAAAGGAACTCAGAAAACTCAATAGACTCCCAAACTCTAGTCTGGCCTTCCAAACTCCAGTTTGCACTTGACCTAGATAAACCTCAAATATTTCAGTAGTCACTAAAACTCGAGTTTGCTTTCCAAACTTGAGTCTGGATCATACAGAAAGATCATCCATTTTGGCTACACTACAAACTCCAGTCTATGACCCTAAACTTCAGTCTGGAAAATCACGAACTTAGGCTTGTTCTTCAAATATAGACCTAAACTCGAGTTGGTCACTAATTGACTCGAGTTTAGCTTCCGGACCAAAATTCCATCCCAAGTCCAGAGCTCGATAAACTCGAGTTAGCTTTTACAGACTGCAAGTTTAGACCACTAATCAACAGACATGCTTTCTGGATGAACCCCAAACTCGAGTCTGGAAGAACAAACTCGAGTTTGCATTGGGAATTTTGAAAAATCAAATGATGTTGATCTGCAAAATCTTAATGGGTCTTCCTGAAATTATTTTCTCATATGATATTATTGTTTCTAATGTCCTTGATGAATTTTTGAGTGTTTTTCAGATAAGGTTTAGCCAAGATCAAGGTGAGATCAAGATCCAGGATAAATGCATTAAATGACGAACCTAGAACAGGACTGATCCTTCTCCCTTATCCCAGATGTTCAGCTCAGACCATTGTAACTCATAAGAATCATCTCAAACGGTCAAATTGAGTTAAAGGAATGAATAAAAATCTGGAAGACCTTCTGCAACAACTAAATTCCAAGATTCCAGCTAAGAATTCAAGAACAGAGCAAAATATGCTACTGCCAGTTTTCCAGAATTGCAGCTGAACATTAGAGAAAGAATTGCAACGGCTAGCTCATCCATTCAGTCTATAAAAGGCTGTGAAAACTCAAAGCAAAACACACACAACGAAGCTATCTTGATTATACTTTGAAATTTGAGTCTGTATTGTTATTTTCAACCTGTTTTTCAGTGTTTATCCTTATCCACTCTTTTGAGAGTTTGTAAATTTTTGAAAGCATTTGTTTGTGAGAACTCAAGGTTGTGGAACCTGTGAGTTGGGTTGTTCAATTACAAAGTGTAAGGGGGAGCAAGTCCTAGGAGATTAGGATTGTGTCTGGTCTACATTGTTGTAGTTGAAAATCTGTTGAACTAGTGGAAACACCCAGAAGATATCTAGGGACTGGACGTAGGTCAAGGTTAAGACCGAACCAGTATAAATTCTGTGTGTCAAGCTTTTCTTCTCTTACCTTCTTAACATTTACTTTCAAAAGGATTTGAAAAAGAATTCAAAAGTTTGATTTTAAAATCTCCAATTCACCCCCCTCTTGGTGATTTCTTCCATTTTCATTTGGATCTCTGGTCAAGGAGATATGAATTTTTGAAGTTAAGCCATTTTTGCTGGAATAAAATCTGGGCCACGTTGAGAAAAATTAAAACTGGGAATGATTCTTCGTGTTCTAGATTCTGGGAATATTTTTCCTCAAAAATAGACATCCCAAGGATTTCGGAGAATTTTACGGATCCCCTTTTCGATTTTTCTAGAATTAGTTATGATTTTTCAAAATTAGACGAAAATCTGCCCAAAATGTTGAAATCATTGTTTTCCGAAAATTTAGGGAATAAATTGGAAAATAAATTCACCAAGGGTAAAATGGTCTTATATAGCCAAAATATCTCTTGAAATAATATTTGTGAATTAATAGAGATGATATTACCCTTATAGGATATCTGTGATCACAATCTGTCGAAACGTATCGAAAGTCATCAACGAAGGTACGTTCGCGTACTGTAACACTAACTCTGATACTTATTGTATGCTTATATGTGATAGACAACTATACAAGTGATTTGTATAGATAACTTTACATGTGATGTGTATTGTTAACATGGATAACTATACATGTGAATTGTATAGATAACTGTACATGCAATGTGTATTGTTAGCATAGATAACCTTACATGTGATGTGTACGGTGGATATATTAATCTTGCATCTGCTATATACTTATGTGTTGATTAATGTTGTAATGCCATACATATATTGTTTACATAAGTATGAGGTTAACCGTTACCTGAGGTTCGATGCATGGACCTTATCTCTTAATATAGCTTCAGGATCAGGAGGACTGAGCACCAAAGATAAGGGCAAGCAGCATGCTTAGAGTCCCGGTCGAAGAATTTCTTTTTGGACTTGTATTACCATATTAGTAAATATTCAGATCTTTGTACTGCTGTATAAGCAACTAGGTACCTCAACAGGATGTTTATCAGATACTCGCCCTTTTAAATTGCTCCGATGCTCTACTCTAATGAAAGTACCTTATTCCGCTTTTGGAAAATGGGATGTTACAGTGTTGAACTATTTCTTTTTGAATTAATGAAGTTATGCATTCTATGTGATTATTACTGTGTGTGAAGAATTTACTTTAAATTGAGTGTCACAATTGTCCTCTAATCAAAGAGTAAGCAAGTGCATTAAAATGATTTCTAAACACACATCAAGTGGTCTTTAATAATTGATTTAAGAGATGATTATGGATGTGATTGTAGAATTAATTATTAATTGGGTAGATTAGACCTAATGCTATTGCTTAGGATTTTCATTTTGACTTGTTGCAAAATTGACTCCCAAATTATTTCAAGAAGCTAGGAAAGCCACCAACTTTATTACCAGCCAACACCCATTTCATCATATAATCCCTTTTAATCTAAAACATTCCTTCATTATTTTCCAAAAATCCAAAATGATGAGAAATCACTTTAATTTAGAGAAAATCAATTTCAAAATCCCCTTTTTAACTATGTATTTAGCACTTAGTCTAACTTAGAAAATTCAAAATAAAAGGCTCCATGATAAGAGAATGATCTCAAGTTGTTTATACTATATTGCATTTTAATTCGTGATAAAAATTTGTGATTTGACCCCCGAGGATCCTACACATCATGATCATTCCCTTCAAAGCAAAGTCAATCAATATATTTCTCTAATTCTTAAGGTAAGACCTAATTAATTGGTTTGATATGACAGTTTTTTTTCTTTTTTAAAACACCCTAATCATTTTCCTTAATTACTTTTTTTTTCTCATTCTTGTTAGTATTGAGAGAATATCAATAGAACTAATTTTGAGGAAAATGCTGAATAGTAGAATATATATATATTATATTTATGGCCAATATTAACTAGCTAATTACGTTATATATTAAGGACCATATACACATTAAGGATTGGGAGTATATACGGGCAATAGTTGTTGAAAGTCCAAAAATGCCATACGTCTTAGTCAGAGCACCAAATGGAATCAGTTGTGAATGCTTTGACTTCATCTTCAGTAGATCGACTAAAAAGTCTAAAAGCAAAATTAATGTGTATCAAACAAATTACTGTATAAAATTCAATCAACAGGAGGCTCTAGAGCGGGCTAATCTATTAATCAACTCATAGTGGTTTTCCGTATTGATGTATCTGCATCATTTTATATAGTCTATAAGGATGGAAATAGGCTAGGCTAGGTCAGGCTTTGGCTAAATAGGCCTAAGCTTGTAATAAGGGCAGAAGGCCTGAGCCTAGGCGTAAGCCTGAATTCAGGTTTTTTTTTAGGTTTAGACCTGAGCTTTCATAAGGCCTAGTCGGGCCTGAAGCTTTTTTAAAGGTTTACTTACAATGTAGGTCTTTAAAAAGGCCTCATATTATAGGTCTTGGAGGCCATAAATATGCTTTATACACTTTGAACTTATCAAAATCTATATAAATATAATTTAAAATTAGAATATAAGAATGAAAAAAAAAATTTATGTTATTTATATGATATACATTTAATTATATTTATTTAATATGTAAACAAGTTAGGCCTGAAGGCCTACAGGTCAGACCTTAACAAAATAGGCCTAACCTATTTACATATTTAGGCTTTTAAATAGGCTTTGGCCTAGCCTTTTTGACAAACAGGCAAGGTCTAACCAGGCCCTGAATAGGTTAGGCTATAGGTCACCTGATAGGGGCCTGACCTATTTCCGCCCCTAAATTAGTCTGATTAGTGTAGGGCCCAATTTAATAGCTTGGCTCTAAATGCAAGATATTTCACGTGAGGAAAGCCCACGAAGGGTTACCCAATGAGAATAGCCCCAAGTAATGTTCAGTCACCTTTCCAGAGTGCTTAGTCAAGTCCAAGAGAGCAAAAGAAAAAAAAAAAAAAAAGTCCAAGAGAGCTTTTGGTACGTTTGACCCAAAGTTAAACGTGAGACATCTACTCCGTCTAGAGCCGTCAAAACGGGCCAGACCCATCGGGTCGGCCCGTTTAAGCCTTGGCTCTGTAAGGGCCTGGCATGAAAAATGGACGAGATATTTGAAATTAGCCCTGGAGGGCTGACTCTGACGGGCCTCAGGCTTAAACGGGCTGGCCCTGGAGGGCCACGGGCTAGCCTTGCAGGTCCTTTTCACTGTAGCTTTTTCTTTTTTTTTCCTTTTTAAATTTATTTATATATATATATATATATATATATATATATATATATATATATATTTTTGTATTTGTTATAGAATTATTTATCCATTTAACTGCAAATACATAATAACTATACTCTAATTTTATGATTTGATTTATTGTTTGTTACAAATAAAAATTATGGATGTGTTCATGATGCGAGATAAAAATTTTATGATATTCATACTCATGAACTAGAGGTTACTACTCAAAATAAAAAACAATCAAATGTCATTAAAATCGATGATAGTAACGAAGATGACGACAATAATAATCATTGTACTAATGTCACTTAGTTATATGCTTTTTATGTTTTATGTGAGTTATTTGTGAACATAGTTTGTTTTTTATTATGAATTAGTGATTGTGCTTATTTGTTGGATGATTCATGTTGTAATTTACTAATCATATTTTGTTAAAACAAAGTGGAGGAAAAATAGTTAAAATTTGGAATAGTAATTTCCGGGCCCTGCAGGCCGGCCCTAGCCCTGGTGCTCTCGGGCCGGGCTTTGAAAAAAAAGTGTTTTTCTTACTCCGAGCCCTGGAGGGCCGGCCCTGTTAGGCCCTGGCTCTTCACGGGCTGGCCCTGATGGGCCGGGTCAACCCTGATTGACAGCTCTAACTCCGTCTAAGGATCCCTATCAAATCCGTATAGACCCGAGATGGGCGGAACTAAAAGAGCCGAATCCCAGATGCTGTATTTTAAACAGGGATAGCTAGGCCAAGGAGAGGGCCAGTCTGACGTAGCTATTTTCTCTATTTGCTTACTCATTGCTCTTCTTTACTCTCATTGCCTTGTATTCCACTTTTTTAAATAGAAATTCATCTTTTGTTCCTCATCATTAGTTTATCAGTTTTAAATATATCGTCTCTCAATTATATTGTATTCTCTATTTTATCTCGTACTAAGATCCTACGTTGTTGGAGATCCCTCAAAATCTTTATCGTAAAATATCGGTTCCCCAATTAGTTGGTTTAGGTTGTTTATATATGAACCAAACATGTAAGGCCTTTCTTATGGAAATCAATTACAAGGAGAATGACTTCAGAGTTCATGATGCTTTGAGCGGTACATTGTACATATATCGTGTAAACACTGTTGAGAATGCTCTATCAGTTATATAAGATGACGACTAACACGAGTATCTAGATAATTCGTCTAAGTGATTTATTCCATTTCTCTCTTTCATTGAACAATGTATATACTCTTAAATTACCTCCAACTGATATGGATATCTCTTTCTTTTGCTCTCATATATAGTCTCTCCGGTTCCTTATACAATGTATATTTCAAAAATCAAAGGTGATTCAAATTTATAAGGTGTTTGCTTAGAAAATTAAAGGATGTTCCTTTTCTTTCCCCATATAATCATGAAGTATCACAAATATAAAGATGAATTATGATATTCATATCCTTTTATTGGATAAGGGTATTATTGGAATATTGAAATAATGAAGTTTTAAACCGACAAAGTTAACAACTTTTCTGAATCTGTGGGCATGATGCTTGAAATACCTTGGGACTGGAGGGAGTAAATATCTTTATTCTTTCCCCATAAATATATGTGTATGCCGCGCGCGCTTTCAAGTTATTTTGAAGTTCCAGCATTTTCACTAGGATAGAATGCAGTTGGGGATATGTCATTCTATTATGACCAGACTTAAAGACACTTAGATGAAAATACGTACGAAGCAGCTTTCTAGTTATTTTTAGCGAACCATTATATTTATCTTGAAAGAGTCGTGTAAGATCAGCCACCACTAGCTCAGTGACGTCATAATTATGTTGGTTTAGAATATAGCCGTCGACGCATGCAATCTTGTAAGTCACCTTATCTTTTTTTCACTGGCTCGGCACACACACACACACAACATGTATATATTGATTAGTTCATGTCACACTGATTAGAGATAAAAGATTGATCAGAGAAGCAAGAAAGAAACACTTATTTTGACTATCTTCTATAGAAACGTAAAGTTTAAACACCTACTTTTTCTTAGCCCACACAGAGCTTATGCCGTATTGATTTCCCAAACTTTGTTTTGAATAATAACACTATAAATTGATGTATAAACACTACTCTCATCCCAAGATGCTAATTAATTTCATACACTCTTGCAACAAAATAAAACCATCAAGAGTTCAAGACCGATTAGGATCAGACTCTAAGGCACATTTTGCTTATGCTATTTATATCAACCATGGGTAAAAGAATCCAGTCCATGGCCTCATATCAAGTTATGATTCTTGGTCTCTTGTTTTGGCTGTGTATCCTGCACGTGGTGGCTAGGCCTCTCAGTAATGAAGGGCCAAAGGGTATCCTCTTAGCTTGGAGTCATCTGATAAGGTATTGAGGAGGTCAATGTCAAGTTCAACTATGGAAGAAAATCAAGGCAATGAGAATACGAGCGGTGGAGCTTTAAAACTTGCAAATTCTGGTTCATGTCCTGGAGGTGGCCAATCTGGACAAGATAAGACCCATATATCCCATGAAATCCATGGCTATATAGACTGAGGAGGAGAACACTTTTAATTTATGTCAAGCTTGATATTGTCCTTGTCCTTTTTTTTTTATTTTAATGTTTGTGTTTTTTGTTAATGCCTTTAACTTTGTCTTACGAGTCAGCATTAAGGTCAATTAATATTCTGTGATACTCACTCCATCCAGTTCACAATATAAAACAATTTTTTTAAAATGCTTTAGTCCACAATATAAGTCATTTGAAGAGTAATTAATGCTTGTTTGTCAACCCATGTAGTTAATGCTTAAATGTGACATTTTGTATGTCCTCTCTCATTTGATACATAATTTAATATGGGTAAAATTAGAAAATTTTCTATTTAAAACATATTTAATGAGTTAACTATTATTTTTTTAGTTTTAATGAATTAACTTGAGTATCTACTACATTATGGACTATGGACTAAAGGGAGTATGATGCTAGACTTTAGTTGTCTCTCTCCTGGTCCGTTAATTCTGAATGATATGATATAACCTTCAATAATTCCTTATAATCATGCAATGTAAAGCCTTTCCTTTTAAGAAAAATAAATATTTCATTTTCTTCGATTAATTCCATGTGAAATTATAATTCAGTATTCACACGGTTTTGGGGCTCAAATTCGTTTCGGACTTATGATATAACGTCAAATAATCCCACACTGATCTTAACCAATGATCTAATTGTAATTGTAGGTTTTAACTTCTTGTATCCTTTCGGTAAAAAGAAGTTGTATCCTTTCTTCTCATATTAGAAAAAGAGTTAAAATGTTAACATGTGTAAAAGTTAGGTTTTCAATAATTCTAGGGCCAAATTGATATTGATTGATTATTTTAGAGTATATTTCTATATTTTGGTAGCGGAAAAGCACAAGACATACATAATTGAAAAGGGATAAAAATCGGCCAGGCGACTTCAATAATTCTACAGTCTTTAATGCTCTCTAATGGTTTTTGAAATGCCTTAACCTTTAGAATGTTTTTTTCCCTTTTTTTCTAGTGATATTATAGTCTAGATGACATTTTGATGTCTTATAGGCATGAAATAACATATTTTTTAGTTTTTACGATTTCTTAAACAAAAGCATTCTAAAATTACGTAGTTTTATTTATTTTTTATTTTTTGAAAAAAAGTAAAACAATTCAAAAGTCAAAACTGTATAATTTTATGTCTGTAAAATATCAAAAATTCTCTTATTTTTTCATAGAATCTAATGATTAATAGGGGGGAAAATTGGGAGGTTGAGGCATTAGAGTCCCTTCGCCCAGTAAAAATGTGGTGAGGTTGGCATTGATCAATATTTATGTCAAGTTTAAGAGTTGTTTGAATCAAAATTCCAACCACTATTAAGATAAGTACCTAAAAAAAAGTTTATCAATTGCTCTTCTAATCCAATTTATAAATTGCTTCTAGTATATTTTTCACATAACAAGAAAAATCTAATATAACTTCATTACCTTTGCTTTAAAACTTAATAGTTTTCCAACTTTGTTCCTATTTAATATGTAGTATATCCTATGGGGGAAAAAATGAACACTAATAAATGAAGATAATATTGTACATTCATATAAAATTTTTTCTCTTTTGTTCTATAAATAGTACCAAAATTTGTTGTTTTCTCAATACGCTATAAATAGGATCAAAAGAGTACCTTTTTAATTGTCAATTAAGTCAATGACTCCTATAAATAACTTGAAGTTCTCATTTAATCACTCTTAGTAGCGACATTTCTCTGGTTCCTTTTTCATTTGTCCTTTTATTATAGTAACTATTACAACGATAAAAATTGAGAAAATTACTATTAAGTCTTAATGAGGAGGAATAATTACCAATAAGGCCCAATAATAAGTGAAAAATATGTAATGATAAGTTCTAGTGTAAGAAATAACAACACCTCATTTGCTATTAAGATTTATTGGCAATTAAGTATCATCTTTAAAACCTCATAGTAATTAATTCCCACATAAAAATTCGTTTCCCTTTTTTTTTTTGGTGGCTTCATCTATTTTTTTTTGCTATTGTGATAAAAATTCGTTTCCCTTTTCCACACGTTGAGTTCTTTTCTTTTTTGGCCAACACAGGTTGAGTTCAATGTACCACTGTATCTCCTACCAGCTCGATAGAGAACTTTTGAAAATTGAAAATTGTTGTGCGCTTCTAACTTTTTTGACCCTATATGGGCGTGTGACTTCTTATTAAAGCACCCAAAGGTACATTATGTAAATGGCGTGCAAGGAACATAATCATATGATCATTTAATAGCTTTAAAGTCTTCCGTCATGTCGAGCTCATATAATTGCCTTGCGCCAAATCCTTTCATAGCCATATTAATTAAAGAGCTGAAAAAAACCACAAAAGTTAAAAGTTAAAGGATCAATAAGTTGTTAATTGAGGTGGTAAGCAGCTTTACCTTTATAAAGATGATAATACAAATTTAAATCTCATGAAGAATAGTTGTTAGGTGAGGCAAAGGAAACCCCTTACTTTCTAAGTCTCACGCCCTCACCCTCATAAGTTGAAAGTAATTTAGAGGGAACGTTTATTTCATATCGAAAGATTTCTGTTTAATTTCATGGTATCTACTAGCTAGTATGCTACTTAATACAATTACTAGCTTAATTATTGTCAATTATTAACAAATGATCAGCAAATGATACTTGATTCATGTATTATATTAATTAATCAATGGCTTCAAACGTTTGTCGAAAATTTTCTGCAGAAATCAATGAGAGGCACAAATCAAATTATCCGTTACGACTTGTAATACCCGGATAACTATTATCTAGAATATTATGTCACAATAATGAAAATGCCCATTTATGAAGATTTTGGTCTCAACATGTTATATGATTAGTATATGTTCAAAGAAAAACATTAAGAAATTTAAAGGAAATTTAATATTGGAAATGTGAAAAATGTGTCTTAAGGTCATAAAACATCCTGAGAAGAATTAGGAAAAATTTTAAAAGGCATGGAATAATTATTAAAAATTTAGAAAGCATATTTTTCTTAATTTAGACAATTTAATAAATTATTTCCTATGAAAATAAAAAGAAGGGAAATTGAAAAGTATTCTAAGACCAAAATTGACTCTATGATTTTTGATAATTTGCATGGAACTTGAATTATTAATGTTAATAAAATTGTTGTGAGAAAATGATTAGTTTTAATTAAGAAAATTATTAGAAATTATTAAAGGATTAATTAAGTAATTTTTAGGAATTTTATAAGATTATAGAAATTTAGGAAACATGAAAAATAAAATAAATATAAGATAAATAGGATATTATGGTAAATTGAAATATGTGTGTGTGTGTGTGTGTGTGTGTGTGTGTGTGTGTGTGTGGGGCCGAAAATTTGGAGGGATAAGGATGAAATAAGATATTTGTAGAATAATAATAATATAAGATTAAAACATGTGGTAAATAAATAATATTATATTAATAAAGAGTGAACAGGATAAATGACCACGAATAGAAATAAAATTATATCTAGAAAACCTTGAACTAAGTTTTTAGGGTCAAAGTATATTATGAACAAGCGAATTTTTATCTCGGAGTAGGCTGTCTCCGAAGTCGGTAGCGAATACCGAGGATTTTCGGCAGGTAACAGAATGTCCTTAATGAGATCAAAAATTTAGTTAAATTAAATAATTTAGAAAAGGAAGAAAAGACCTTCAGGACATAGCTTTTGGAATTTTAAGACTCTCCAAAATTTCGTAATTAGGACACCGAACCAGGGATTTCATCTGATAAAGCAGGATGACACAAGCAGGATGATGTCATCAATTTTGTCTCCTTGTTGGGGGGGGGGAGAGGTCGGCCAAGAGGTGTAGGGCCAAGATCAAACCATCTCAACAAAATGCAATCCGACGGTCAGAATTCAACCAGACAAAGTTCAATGAAATTACGAAATTGCCATTGAGATTTTCTATAAATAGCCACCATTTCATTTGGAATTCTCACACCAAATCCTCTTAAGAATTTCGAAACTTGGGAGAGGAAGGAAGAAGGAGGAGTTTGGAGAAATTTATAACGAAGCTCTGAGTAAGTTCTTCAGTCCTTAGTCTTTAGTTTAAGTAGTTCCTTCAGTAGTTATAGTAGGATTGCTGGAGTAGTCTCTAAATTTCAAGTTAGCTTAGGTATCATGTTTTAGGAATAAATATGATAATTATCTTAGAAATATGTTAAAGGAAAGATTATAGCAAAATTCTGAGAGATTAAAGTCAGAATAGCGAAGCGCTGGCAAAATTCCATTAAGAGATCAAATTAGGGGCAAAATGGTAATTTGTACCTAAAATGCCTATTATGATCTTAAATATTCATTTCGGTGATGTTATCCCTATAGGATACCCGAAATCACGAACCGCTGTTTTTGCTGTCACCGCTGTTGTGCCGCTGTCAAACGTGCCGTAATTTGACGAAAGTGCCAGAAAAACTGTCAACGAAGGTACGGACGCGTATTGTAACCTTAGCACTTATGCTGCTCATATATGTATATGTGATAGACATGTTTATATATTGAGGTTCTGTCTAGGGTCTTCAGTTGTGCATACAGCTTTATACGGGTTATAGTCTTGATAACGCCGTTGAGTTTTCCTAGCGCTGAGGACACGATGGGCTGTTGTGGCACTGGTTATGTGCAGACATGTAGTAGGACTTTACATACTACTTTGTGCTTATGTTTTGTCAATGTTGTGATCATACATCTGCTGTGTGCTTATGTAGTGATTTACTGCTGTTATGAGTTGTGAATAACTGTTATCCATATACTGTTTATTTGAGCATAAGGTTAACTGTTACCTATGATCCAAATGGTAATTGGATCTCAGCTGTAGCTTCAGGTTCGGGCGAACCAAGGGGTTGAAGATAGGGGCGAGCTACCGGCGTAGGACGGCAGAAGGAATTTTATGGTTTTAGTTTTATATGCTTAGTTAGGTGCTGCTTCCTTTTGGATAGTAAATGGCTGTATAAGTACACTTACACTACGGTTATGTAATATAAAGGTTCTGTTACTCATGTTGCAAAATTACTCTACTCTGAATAACGTTTTAGAAAAAAAAAAAATTTACTGTTTTTAAGGTGGGATGTTACACGACTTATGAGCACTATGAGCACGTAGTTGATATACTCCATTCCTTTATAATTACAAGATCCGCTCATGAATTTTTTCGAGTGAATATGAGCTTTCACAAAAATTAAATGCTTTAGTAATTTTTTAAGAGAATGAGAGTATTAACAATTTTAATTTACGTTTCTTAATCTTTGTAATTCGATTGAAAATATATCTTGTAAAAAAACCTGGGGAACAACATGTGGTTTGTATATATCCACGTGATTCAAATCACGTCACTCATTATGGTTACTTGCATGCTTGAACTATATTTCCAATGTCATTATGGTTATTATTTTTTTTATAACAAAAGTTATTAAATTTTAAATTAAAATTAATAAGGTTTAAGGTTTTTATAAGTTTCCAGTGAAACATATTAAAAGTGACTTATAGATATGATAAAATAAGTACATTGTGTGTGTGTCTATATATATATATATATATATATATATAGGTTTATCATTTGTCATGTCACTGGATATAAGCTTTTGTCCAGTGAAGACAAAACTACGTCATTTTATCATTGAAAAAAAATTACAAAATACTGAAAACAAATTCTTTCCTCCACCTCCTAGTAAATCGAAAAAGTTGCCGAATAACTTCCCAATGAACAAAAAAATCGGAATATAAACTGCTATCACAATTCTTGGATCGGTAATTTATTAATTTAATTGAAAACTAAATAAATGAATAATATTTAAAATATAATTTACTAATAATAAATTTAAATTAATAATTCCATAATTTGGAAAATATTATTTTAATTAATTAGTAATTCTTAATTATTAATTATAATTCTTTCATTTATTACAAAAAAATTATTAATAAATTACTGATCCTGAAATTGTGACAGCAGTTTATATTCTAATTTCTTTTTGTTCACTGGGAAGTTAATCTGCGACTTTTTGGATTCATCGGGAGGCAGAGGGAAGAGTTTTTTTTCCAGTTTATTTTTTAAACTAATAATTACATAATTTGAAAGATATTAGTTTATTTAATTAGTAATTCTTAATTAACTAATTATAATTATTTCATTTATTACAAAAAATATTATTAATAAATTATTGATCCTAGAATTGTGACAGCAGTTTATATTCTGATTTTTTTGTTCACTGGGAAGTTATTCTATGATTTAGATTGATTTAATTTTATTAGTTTAGATTGATTTGATTTTATTAGTTTAGATTGATTTCATTTTATTAGTTCAGTATTAGTTTTATTTTATTAGTTTAGATTGATTTTATTAGTCTAGTTTTTAGTTTAAGTTGATTTGATTTTATTAGTTTAAATTGATTTCATTTTATTAGTTCTGATTTTTTTGTTCATAATTTGTTTTCAATTTATTTTGTAATTTTTTTTAATCATAAAACGACATAGTTTTGTTTTCACTGGACAAAAGCTTGTATCCAGTGATATGACAAATAATAAACATATATATATATATATATATATATATATATATATATATATATATATATATATTACATGATATTGCATAATATGCTAATATGAAAGTATGTTTAATTTCTTAATTATAATATAATTACTTTAGTTACAAAATACAATTTTATTCCACAATTTTTTATAATATTAATTGATTAAATAATTAATACATCTATAATTACTTTGTTTATGTAATTTATGAATTTATGAATATAATTATATAAATATATCAAAATAAATAGATATTAATTAATTTGATAAGATCAAGGAAGTTAGTTAATATAAAATATTTTTCTTAAAATATACTATTCATCTTCATTAATTCCATCCACTTCTCTCTTGTATGATTATTGTTGATTAGGAAATAATTAAAAAAATATGAGAAATATTTTTTATATTTAATACCAAGAGTAATTCCTCAATTAGGTCTTATATTAAGGATAAGATGGAGTAAGTATTATATTGTGTTTGATTTAAAAACACGATTTTTTTTTTTTGGGGATCCATTGATTTTAAAACTTGATACTATCACGATTATTTGTATACAATGGATATTTCATTGAGACAATTTCCTGTTGAGGGAGATCACAATCATTTTCCTTAACTGCAAGCTCAAATAATAAGAAGGTTTTATCAAATGATCAAATGGTTCTTGATAATTCTGGTCCTAGCAACGGTGGAGCAGGGCATCACTAGGTACCTAGCCAGATAATATGACTTCCACAAAGAAGGAGATTTCTCTTTCTGTAGTTTATCTGAAATAAAAGAAGTTTGGATATATAGCTTTTAAGGAGTGTTGTTCAAAATCTTTTGTTATAATGTGCTAATTAAAAGCACTAAAATAGTTTTCTGTCAGGTTACTTGTATTTCTAATCATTGCATAACATAAGTGTAATTGATGATCGCTACGTAGTACTATTTTTTGGTCATTCGGTGGAGATTATGTTGTCCCCAAATGGGTATTCTATTTCATGAATAAAATTCGCATGTGTGGCTTACGTTAATTATCGAAGTCTTCTTTTAGGTTTTTATTATGATTTTATTGGGTTAAGAATCAATGATATAAGGATACTGAAGATGGAATATCAACCTAGGGGGGGTGAATAGGTGATTTAAAAAAAAAAACCGCTTAAACAAAATTTTCACAAATTAATGAACTAACTAATCAAGAATTTAAAGGAGAAGGAACACGAGAGAATTTATCCTGGTTCGGTCTATCCTGACCTACGTCCAGTCCCCAAGAACACCTTGAGATTTTTCACTATCTTCATAATACAAATACAAATACACAACTCGGAATGATCTCTCAGACTCACTCCCCCTTACTACTTGTAATTGTACACCCTTACTTAAGGTTCCACAACCTTAAAATTTTACAAACGAATGAAAGTTAAATGTTTAAGTAACTCCTCACGAGTTGAATAATAAATGATCACTGAAGTACAAGTTGAGAGTAATGAAACTGATAAGATAATAACTCAGAGTAAATGCGCAGCGTTTCGGTGGTTGGCCGAATTGTATGCTTGGGTATTTATACTCTTTCGTCATTAATACCGTTGGGAGGAACTTGAGAGTTACCGTTGTGACTTATTTAATTTTCCGTTAGACACAGCTTGCTCTCTCTCTTCCTTGTGTAGCCAAATGGACCGTTGAGGCCTCATTAAATGAAATATGTTCTTTCATTAAATGCGTTGATCGTTGAGAGTGCTTTTGCAAGAGAATGTCTTGATTAAGTAATCCTTGGAAGAATGTTTCTTCCTACTGCTCTGGGCTTCTTTCTATTTGCTTTCTATTTGCTGCTCTGTTCTGCTTCAGCATTAAATACTGTGACGTGAGCATCAGCTTTATGTTGATTTTGAATAATAACCCGTTGTAAGTTCCTGAAATCACTAGTAAAAATATTAGAAATATTTTAAACATCATTCCGAGGGATTCTGGAGGTTACAAACCAAAAGCTCAAATTTTCGCAAGATCAGATATCAGTGACAGCGACAAGAACTCGAGTTTTCAAAGTAGAACTCGAGTTCTTTTGTTTTTCCATTTTAGTATCTCAGTGCTGTAAGGCAAGAACTCGAGTTAACAAACTAGAACTCGAGTTCTAGAACTTGAGTTCTTATACAAGAACTCGAGTTCTTTTGGTTACTTTTCCCCTGTATGATGAGAACTCGAGTTGATCCTGGAGAACTCGAGTTCTTCCTTTTTCCTTCAAAGTCATTTACAAAGAACTTGAGTTCTCAGTTATGAACTCAAGTTTATGAACTCAAATTTTTAAACTTGTTCATCAGGTCATAAAGTATCATGCAGAGAGAACTCGAGTTCTTAATTATGAACTCAAGTTGATGAACTCGAGTTTGTCACTAATGAACTCAGACTTGAGAATTTTTCTATGACCTGAGCCGCGAACTCGAGTTCTTAACCCAAGAACTCGAGTTCTTCATCTATGAACTCGAGTTGAATGACCAGGAACTCAAGTTCTTCATTTTGCTGAGATGAGAACTAAAGTTTTAAATCGATCTTATGTAAACCATTGATTCACAAGTGTTTAGTTATCATCAAAACTTGGTTGAGAACTAACATTCTCCCCCTTTTTGATGATGACAACACTTGTAGCTTTTTGAAAAACAATAGCTGGTATAAAATGGTATCAGTATTTGCTTGTAATTAAAAATTTAAGATCATCTCAGTAAAATGAAGCAATAGATAACTTTTGAAGCAGTGGTCAGCTATAACAATGAGATAATATCAGCAATTGCATTAAAAACATCAGAGCCAATAATACTGTATTACATCCATCAGCACAAGATTTACATATCAGTCAGATCACAAGGTTCAGTTCAGCACAGAATAAAATTAGACAAATTAAAAGACTAATCAGCAACTATCAACTATTCTCTTCTTAGCTACTTTCTTTCTTCTCCCCTTTTGTCATCATCAACTGGAGGAAGCATGGAGATAGGGTTGATTGACAAAGGAGTCTGGAGAAAAGTTAGGGCTTCGGCAAAAGTTGATGGAGTCACCTGAGGACGAGAGGAGGAAGAAGGAATGGAAGTGGAGGGAGATGGAGGAACTGGGACATGGACAGGAAGAGAGGTGGAAAAGGCTGGAGCAAATGGGGATAGGGCAAGAGTGAAGATTGGAGATGAGGAAGAAGCAGGATGGATGATTGGAGAGTGAGATGGAGATACATGAGGGGAAATGTGTGGGGTGGAGTGAAAAATAGGATCAGGCATGGTAGCATGTAGAGGAGAGAAAGGTAGAGGTGATGAGCCAGACGGACCTATAGGATTTGTCTGCTTCAGTAGCTTCTCAACCTTTTTGTGCAGTCGGTCATAAGCAACATGTGTGGCTTCAAATCTAGGACCAAGATCTTCAAAATGACCAGCAACAGCTTCAAGCTTCTCATTGATTCCTGCTAACTGATCAGTCAGATCCTCTTGAAATTCATCCTCGGACTTGGACTTGGACTTAAAGCATTTTATGACCTCATTGACACCTTTCTTCACCTCTGCCTCAATTTTCTTTGACAACTCAGTAATTATATTATCTTTGAGGGTAGAGATGGCTGCTGAGATAGCTTTATCAACCATGGTCTGAATAGAAGTTCCAAACATGGAAACTGGCTCAGGAGCCTGAGATGGAGCAGAGGTGGATAGCTGAGTGGGGGATGTCTGTCCTTCCTCAGCTCTGGTTCTGGTCCTAGATGGAGCTCTGGATTGGCCAGATTCCTCAACAAATTCCAATCTCATGTAGTTCAGTTGGTTCTGATAGAATTTTATAGGCTTGATAGGTTTAGAATCCAACTCCATATGACACACTTTGTGATGAAAAAGAAGTACAGATATCAGATGAGCATAAGGTAAGTGTGCCTTCTTTTGACCCTCAAATCTGAATTTTTGAATCTCATGGTAGAGCCAGTAGCCAAGATTGAATGTTGTTTTGGACATAATTGTAGCTAGTAGACTATAGTCTCTACTGGCAAAATGTGTGCAATTTTTGCCCTTAGGTACTAGACTTCTAGTGTAAATATACCAGATGACTCTGTGGAGGGAAGGCATATCTCTTGGATTGAAGGTCAGTGGCCCAATTTCCTCCCCTGGTCGGAGAATTTCAAAGATTTCAGCATCTGAGAGTTCTATAATAGGTGGAGAAGGGGGGTCTATAATTCCTAATATATTATTCAGGATTTTGGGAGTCACAGTAATGCGTTTGCCTCTAACATGTGAAATCATTCTCTCTTCCTCTAGAGTTCCATCAGAAGCAATCACATTAGAAATTCGCAAAAAGAAATAGAAGGCCCTAACCACAGAAGGACAATAAGGGGTTTGGATACCCAGAAGTGGCTTGAAGCTAGTCAGATATGGTGATAAGTCTAAACCACATTCAGACAGAAAGCTTGGGAAATCAAGATAGACATTTGAACATATATTTCTAATCCCATAATCAGAGAGATATGTTCGGCGATCAGATTCAGTAATTGAAACAGGGTTACAAATGAAATCCTTCGGTGGGATAAGGTTTCTAGTTATAGCTAGAACAGAGGGAGTACCAATGCCTGTCTGGGACTGAAATGGGGCTGCTCTGGATGGTGTACTGTGACCTTGGGACTGAGATAGAGTAGACTTGCGTGGAGGCTCATCCACCTTTTCTTTACCTCGACCTTTGACTGGAGTAGCAGTGGATTTTGGTGGCTGTTGGGACTCCGTTGGCTCACGGATGACTACTCCTCTTGTTCGAGGACGAGATGGTGGAGAATCAGGAGATTCAGGAGGAGAAGGAATAGTGTCCTTTGCTACTTTGGGTCGGTAGCGAAGAGGCAGAATCTTCTCTCGACGAGATCTTTTCATTGGTGGAGGCTTTTGTAGTGAGGAGGAGTTGCTAGTTTCGGATGAAGATGAGGTTGCATCTCGTAGTTGTGGGTTTTTTGTTCTCATTGTGAAGTCTTTAGAGAGTTCTAAGAGTTAGGGTTTCGTTTCAAAGAGGGTGAGGGTTTAATGTGGCAATGTGGCAAGAGTGTTAGAGAAAGTGCGTATATATGTCCGCTATGAACTCGAGTTCATATAGTGAAGAACTCGAGTTCTTCCAGCGACTATTCAGACTAGACATGAGAACTCGAGTTTTTAGTTAAGAACTCGAGTTCTTGAACTTGAGTTGTTGATAAGCAACTCGAGTTCTTGTGCTTCATGGAGCTAGCACACGAAGAACTCTAGTTCATGTTTATCAACTCGAGTTTATGAACTCGAGTTCTTTCCCAAGAACTGGAGTTGATATCATCAAAACGTGCATGAACTCGAGTTCTTCCTGATGAACTCGAGTTCTTAACCTGTGCCTTCAGAAGAACTCGAGTTTTTGGATCTGAACTCGAATTTTAATCTCCCCTAATTATAGCGATGAAAACAGAGACCTGCAAAACAGTATTTATAAACTCCGAAGCTTAAGTTAGTCAATGTTAAAGTGAATTAAACTTAAATATATGAAATGAAATTCTTACAACTCATTGGGATTCACCATTCCTAATTCTCTTCTAATAAACAGAAATTGTTCCTTGGCCAGGGCCTTTGTAAAAATGTTAGCAAGCTGCAAATGTGTCGGAATGAACATCACTTTGACATCTTTTCTCTGCACATGATCTCTGATAAAGTGATGTTTGACATCAATATGCTTAGTCCTTGTGTGTTGAACTGGATTCTTCGCCAGACTTATGGTACTTGTGTTATCACATAAGATTGGAATATCTTTTAGGTGAATTCCTAAGTCTGATAATTGTTGTTTCAACCACAGGACTTGGGCACAACAGCTAGAGGCTGCAACATACTCAGCTTCAGTAGATGAGACAGCCACAGTAGTTTGTTTCTTGCTGAACCACGATACCAGAGAGCCACCAAGGAACTCACATTGCCCACTGGTGCTTTTTCTATCAGTTTTGTAGCCAGCGTGATCTGAATCAGAATACACAACCAGATATTCTTGTCCTCCTTTTGGAAACCATAGTCCTAGCTCTTTTGTATCAGCTAGATATCGAAATATTCTCTTCACATGTTTTGCATGTGATTCCTTTGGGGCAGCTTGGAATCTAGCACACATGCCCACACTAAACTGAATATCTGGTCTACTGGCTGTCAAGTACAATAGGGATCCCGATCATTCCTCTATATTTGGTGATGTTAAAATCCTTTCCCTTTTCTGTATCAGCATCTAGAGAGGCAATTGAACTCATTGGAGTATCTGCACCATTGCAATTCTCCATTCTAAATCTCTTGAGCAGATCCCATAAGTACTTGGTCTGAGAGACAAATATCTCATCCTTTCGTTGTTTAATTTGCAGACCAAGTAAGTAGTTCAGCTCACCCATCATAGACATCTCGAATTCATTCTGCATTTTCTTCGAGAATTTCTCACATAAAGATTCATTAGTGGATCCAAAAATGATATCGTCAACATATATTTGCACAATTAATAGTTCATTAAGCTTATTGTTTTTAATGAAAAGTGTAGTGTCTACTTTTCCTCTAACAAAACCTTGATCAAGTAGAACTTTACTTAGTCTCTCGTACCAGGCTTTAGGAGCTTGCTTAAGACCATATAGAGCTTTCTTTAGGCGGTAGACATGATCAAGGTATCGGTCATTTTCAAAACCAGGAGGTTGTTCTACATATACCTCCTCTTGTATGAAACCATTTAGAAAAGCACTCTTAACATTCATCTGATAGAGCTTGATCCCCTTGATGCAAGCGAAGGCTAGAAGAACACGTATTGCTTCCAATCTAGCCACAGGAGCATACGTTTCTTCATAATCAATTCCTTCTTCTTGATTATAGCCTTTAGCAACAAGTCTAGCCTTGTTTCTAACTATAATTGCGGATTCATCTCGTTTGTTCTTGAATACCCATTTAGTGCCAATGACTGGATGGTCTTTAGGCCTTGGTACCAAGTCCCAAACTTCATTTCTATCAAATTGATGTAGCTCCTCTTGTATTGCGATGACCCAATCATTGTCTGATAAGGCTTCGTCAATTTTTGAGGGCTCAATTTCAAATATGAAAGCTGAAAACGTGACCTCATTTAATACACTACTTCTGGTTCTCACACCTTGATCAACATTTCCTATAACTTGGTCAAGAGGATGATTCCTGATGAATTTCCAAGCTCTAGGCTGAGATTGGTCAAGGTGATTTTGTGAATCATTTTCAAAAATATCATCAGAATTTTCAATAGAGGCAGGGGTAGATTTCGAGAAAAATTGGTTTTTTTGCATAGGTTCATCATCTTCATCCACAGAATTTGATGATTTTGACTCACAAAACACTACATGAATTGACTCTTCAACTATACGGGTACGTTTATTGAAAATTCTAAATGCTTTACTCCTATTAGAATAGCCAAGAAAAATACCTTCATCTGATTTAGAGTCAAACTTACCCAGATTATCCTTACCATTGTTATGTACAAAACATTTACAACCAAAAATGTGTAAGTGAGCCAAGTTTGGTTTTCTCCCTTTGTAGAGTTCATAGGGTGTCTTGTTCAACTTCTTTCGCACATAGGCTCTGTTTGAGATGTAGCTGGCAGTGCTCATGGCATTTGCCCAGAAGACTTGTGAAGTCTGATGTTCATTCAACATTGCACGGGCCATCTCAGTCAGTACTCGATTTTTCCTTTCTACCACACCATTTTGTTGAGGTGTTCTTGGTGTTGAAAAATTGTGGTCTATGCCATGATCCTCACATAACCTTTTAAAGAGCTGATTCTCAAATTCACCACCATGATCAGTTCGAATAGCTGTAATGCATATACCTTTCTCGTTTTGCACTTTCTTAGCAAACACACAAAACAGATCAAATGTTTCATCTTTTGAAGATAAAAATATTGTCCATGTAAAACGGGAATAATCATCTACTATAACAAAAGTGTATAAGTTTCCCCCAAAGCTTTTTACTCTGGCAGGTCCAACCAAATCCATGTGAAGTAGCTGAAGGGGTCTATTTGTTGAAATCTCAGTTTTGTTTTTGAAAGAATGTTTAGTTTGTTTACCCTTTTGACATGCATCACAAATCATATCGTTTCTAAAATGAATTTTGGGCAAACCAATTACTAGATCCTTTTTGAGCAACTTGTCCAGCTGATGCATATTCACATGTACAAGTCGTTTATGCCATAGCCAGCTCTCATCCAAGTTACTAACAAAACATTTTTCTGAAATGGTTTTTGGAAGATCTAAGGTATAACAATTACCTTCTCTAGGAGCTTTGAATAAAACCTTGAGTTTTCCTTTGTCAATTGCAAGGTCGTCTTTATTTACAATGAGACATTCTTATGAGTCAAATATGATCCAATTGTTCTTATCAGCACTTTGACTCACACTTAGAAGGTTATGGCATAGTCCTTCTACTAGATAAACATCCTTGATGAGAGGTCCTTCTTTAGTTCCAATTTCACCTATGCCAGTGATTTTCCCAGATTGATTTCCTCCGAAGGTGACTTTACCACCATCTCTTGAATTTAAGGCAATGAACTTCTCTTCATTACCCGTCATGTGTCTTGAACATCCGCTGTCAATGTACCATTTATTTATTCTGGATGTTTTCAGACACACCTACAAGACAAAAGACATTAAGTTTTAGGTACCCATCTTTTCTTGGGTCCTTTGGGGTTAGTATGAGGTATAGGAATATAGGTTCCTTTGGGTACCCACTGATAATTTCCTATAGGTCTATCTCTTCTTTCCTTTTTATGAAAACATGATGATGTGCTATGACCCTTCCAATTACAATAATTACAATGAGCAAAAGGATTTGATGAATGCACTGACTTTTGAAAATAATTCAAGTATGATTTTCCACCAGTTTTCCTTTTGCCCTTCTTTTTGTCAAAAACAGGATTATATCCTATACCTGATCTATCATTTGTGAAACATTGGGCATTTAAAATCACATTAAGCATTTCACTTCCTCTGGTGAATTTCTCCAGGGTTTTTGTAAGATATGAATTCTTTTTCTCCAAGTCAAGATAGTCCTCACAAAGTATGTTTTTGTCAGTAAAATTCTTAACTTGCATTTCAAGAGAAATATTTTTCCTTTTCAGATCAAAATATTTATCAGCAAGTTTTTCAAATTCAGATTGTATTTCATTGTATTCATCAAATAGCTCATCATAACTAGGTAATGAATCGTTTACCTCAGGTTGTTCTTCTTCTGCAACTAAGCACACATTAGCTATCTCAGCTTCTTCTTCACTTTCCCCTTCTGAAGAGTCATCTCCCCAGATAGCTGAAACATACGCCTTCTTCTTTTTGTCCTTATCATTGCCCTTTAGCTGAGGACACTCCGATTTGTAGTGACCAGGCTTTTCACACTCATGGCAGATGATTTGATCTTTCTCTTTAGATTCGCGTCTGCTGCTACTGGAACCTCCCTTTTGGAATCGATTTCTGAAACCTTGATCCCTTATGTAAAATTTCTTGAATTTCCTCACGAACATACCCATTTCATCGTCCTCGTCATCTTCATCATCTTCTTCCTTTTCTTTAACTGCATTGAGAGCAACTCCTTTATTCTTGTTGTTGCCATTGATTTCGTCCAAATCTTTCTTGAATTTCAGTTTGCTTTCATACTCAGACAAGCTTCCGAATAAGGCTGCCACTGAAGCCATTGACTCACCTCGAGCCTCTTCTATAGCTGTGACCTTGGCTTCCCAGTCTTTGGTTAGTACGTTGAGAATTTTTCTGACTTGGGCACGTTGTTCATAGCTCTTACCCAATGCAGCTAGCTGGCTTATCAGATGAGTATAACGAAGTTGAAATTCAGCAATTGACTCTCTGTTCTTCATTCTCAGCAGATCATACTCTGTTGTGAGAGTATTGACTCTGTTTTCCTTTATAGCTGTTGTTCCTTCATAAGCAACCTCCAAGGCCACCCACATTTCTCTAGCTGTCTCCAGATTTCAAATACGAAAGTATTCTTGTTGACTGAGTGCACTCTGAAGCAAGAGTATGGCCTTGCTGTTTAGAGTAACATTTCGTCTATCATTATCAGTGTAGTCTTCTTCCGGCTTTGGCAATCTGAGACCATTGTCAAGAATGGTTGGCTCGTAGTTTCCTCTTTCAAAGACTCTCCACAATCCAAACTCCGTAGCCATCACAAACACTTTGAACTTATTTTTCCAGAACGAATAATGTTGTCCGTTGAAACCGGGAGGCCGGTAAATTGAAGCACCATCAGGCAATATTCCATCCATGATCAAACTCTGGATGTTAATCCAACCTGAGCAACCAGGCTCTGATACCAAATGAAGATGGAATATCACCTAGAGGGGGGTGGATAGGTGATTTAAAAAGAAACCGCTTAAACAAAATTTTCACAAATTAATGAACTAACTAATCAAGAATTTAAAGGAGAAGGAACACGAGAGAATTTATCCTGGTTCGGTCTATCCTGACCTACGTCCAGTCCCCAAGAACACCTTGAGATTTTTCACTATCTTCATAATACAAATACAAATACACAACTCGGAATGATCTCTCAGACTCACTCCCCCTTACTACTTGTAATTGTACACCTTTACTTAAGGTTCCACAACCTTAAAATTTTACAAACGAATGAAAGTTAAATGTTTAAGTAACTCCTCACGAGTTGAATAATAAATGATCACTGAAGTACAAGTTGAGAGTAATGAAACTGATAAGATAATAACTCAGAGTAAATGCGCAGAGTTTCGGTGGTTGGCCGAATTGTATGCTTGGGTATTTATACTCTTTCGTTATTAATGCCGTTGGGAGGAACTTGAGAGTTACCGTTGTGACTTATTTAATTTTCCGTTAGACACAGCTTGCTCTCTCTCTTCCTTGTGCAGCCAAATGGACCGTTGAGGCCTCATTAAATGAAATCTGTTCTTTCATTAAATGCGTTGATCGTTGAGAGTGCTTTTGCAGGAGAATGTCTTGATTAAGTAATCCTTGGAAGAATGTTTCTTCCTGCTGCTTTGGGCTTCTTTCTATTTGCTTTCTATTTGCTGCTCTGTTCTGCTTCAGCATTAAATGCTGTGACGTGAGCATTAGCTTTATGTTGATTTTGAATAATAACCTGTTGTAAGTTCCTGAAATCACTAGTAAAAATATTAGAAATATTTTAAACATTATTCCAAGGGATTCTGGAGGTTACAAACCAAAAGCTCAAATTTTCGCAAGATCAGATATCAGTGACAGCGACAAGAACTCGAGTTTTCAAAGTAGAACTCGAGTTCTTTTGTTTTTCCATTTTAGTATCTCAGTGCTGTAAGGAAAGAACTCGAGTTAACAAACTAGAACTCGAGTTCTAGAACTTGAGTTCTTATACAAGAACTCGAGTTCTTTTGGTTACTTTTCCCCTGTGTGATGAGAACTCGAGTTGATCCTGGAGAACTCAAGTTCTTCCTTTTTCCTTCAAAGTCATTTACAAAGAACTTGAGTTCTCAGTTATGAACTCAAGTTTATGAACTCGAGTTCTATTTTAAGAACTCGAGTTCTTAAACTTGTTCATCAGGTCATAAAGTATCGTGCAGAGAGAACTCGAGTTCTTAATTATGAACTCGAGTTACTGAACTCGAGTTTGTCACTAATGAACTCAGACTTGAGAATTTTTCCATGACCTGAGCCGCAAACTCGAGTTCTTAACCCAAGAACTCGAGTTCTTCATCTATGAACTCGAGTTGAATGACCAGGAACTCAAGTTCTTCATTTTGCTGAGATGAGAACTAGAGTTTTAAATCGATCTTATGTAAACTATTGATTCACAAGTGTTTAGTTATCATCAAAACTTGGTTGAGAACTAACAGATACTTTTTCCTTTGAACATGAACAATTTGATTCATTGATATACATTTATTTTCTATATTTTTTCCCAAAAAAAAATCCACCTTAGGGCTATATATATATAGTGGCAAAGGTGACATCTTTTGTACGGGCATGAGCATTGTTAATTTGATCAAGAGTGAATATATAGTCTGAATAAGCAAAGATTAGCCCAAATGCAGACTACACTCAAAAATGGGTTTGCAGCATTTCTTTTTTAAATTATTGAAGAGGAGATGTAGAATGTAGAACATAATCTGAATGGTATTAATACAAGGTAATGCTGAAGATAAAAAAAGAAAAGCAAATGCTGAAACACAAAGTACCCCTATGCCTCATCTTGTAACATCCCAATTTTCAAAAGCAAATTAATTTTTTTTTATTTAAACTTATTTCAAATCATCAGAGTAGAGCATTTGAGCGGAAGAATAACTGATACTTATATTTCAAAATGTCGTAAGTCTGGCTGGATACAATAGCGATATAGTAACCGCGCGTGGTTCAAAAGTGAAGCGAAACAACAATAGGAAGGCTTCCGTTGGAACGTCAAAAGGAAGTCTTCAACCGGGTCTACTATGCGTCCTGCTTGCGCTTCTCCTCGATCCTCGGATCTCTCGATCCTGAAGCTATGTTAAGAGCTGAGGTCCAATGCATACAGACCTCAGGTAACGGTTAACCTCATATTTACATATACGGTATATAAACACAGCAATTGATTCACTTCCAAACATGTCATTCCTAGTGAATGCAAATGTACCGCTCCCAGCGAAAAGTACCACTCCTAGTGAATACAGATATATCACTTCCAATGCATGCAGATGTACAGTTATCCCTTAACAACATGTATTCAAACAACACACCACAACATGCATACAACACACATACCACATATACACATACTGTAAATATCAGAGTTAGTGTTACAGTACGCGAACGTACCTTTTACCGGGTAATCATCAAACATCCGACCTTTGAATCCGGCCCGGGACTCCCCGGATATCCTAACATATCACCATATCACTTAGAATAATATCTTAAGAGATATTTCCACCTCTATTTACCCATCTACCCTTGGTGGATTTGTTATTTACAACTTTACCCCTATATTTATTTAAAAACGCTATGCTGAATTTCTGGGCAGATTTTTCAGTAACTTTGAAAAATCATAATTAATTATAAAAAAACTCATTTTGAGGTGCTGTAAAATTCCTCATGACCCTTGGCATGTCTATTTTCAAGGAAAAATATTCCTAGAACCTAGAACACCATGAATCATTCCCAGTTTTAAATTTTCTCAACGTTGCCCAGATTTTATTCCAGCAAAAATGACTTAACTTCAAAAATTCATATCTCCTTGACCAGAGATCAAAATGTTACATATTTTATATATTTGGAAAGTCCTACATGTCTACTTTATTTCTGAAAAATTTCATGATTTTATAACTTCATTTGCTTCATAAAATCATAGCATCTTTTTCACTGCCTGATAAGGACTTAAGAACTGAAAATTCTGCAACTCTTACAAATTCAATCTAAGGACTTCCAAACATTATTTCCTATCATTTTTTTACCTTTTCAGGCATTTTTCAATGCAATGAGGCCTAAAAACAAGTATAGGAATTTATTCTCTAATTTTCATTTATACTAAGAACTTATAAAAACTAAAGACTAGAAATTTAAATGCTAGAACTTACCTCTTGAAGACTCTTAAACTCCTTCCTCCTTCTTGCTTCACTCTCCTCTTAAACTCTCCAATCTTTGGAATGAGTTTGGTGTGAAGAATGAAGAGAGGAGAGCTCTCTATTTATAGGCAAATGCTTAATGGCACAAGTGGTAATTATGAAGGAGTTCAAACTTCTCTTCTTGCTTTTCAATCCTTAGATCAAAACTTGCACAAGAAGTAGTTTATAATCTACTTCCACCTCCCCCAATTCGTCCCTCTCTCTTTTTGTCTCCTTAGATTTTTGCTTCATGTCCAAGTTACCCCAAATGTTAATTTAGTTATGTGTAAGTTGGTGTTTTTATTCAAGATCTAATTTCACTTTTGAAATCATAATTTTGAGACTAGATTTATGATGATTTTTAGCTTCCTGAAACACTTAGGTATGAATCCTAAAAGTATACGAAAATGACTTTGGGAACAGGCAAGTTAAAGCTCATAATTCATTGGTTCCAAATATCTACTTATATTTAATACTTAGTTTCAATATTTCAATATATGATTTATTTTCTATAGATTCTCATCTAATTTTATCTAATTAAATAACAACTTGCTTCTTAAGTTTTCCTTTTGGATTTCAAATATTTATTCACCTTGGTTAATTCTTGACTTTCTCTACTACACACACACACACATACACAACTCTTAGACACACACACTCACAACCTCTCTCTCTCTCTCTCCATTCTATCTTCTTCCACAAGCATCAAATGACCCATGTGCTTCTTAATATAATATCTTATATATTAAACAACTTCTTCTTCTTTAAGCCAAGAGAAAAACGTCCCTCCCTTCCTTCTTATTTTTCTTGTTTTTCTCTTGTGTCTAAATAATGTATACTTAGCCTCTCATTGGTGGATTTTTGCTTCACATGGATTGTGCTTCATGAAGGTTACTTAAGACAATTAGATCTACTTTTAAACTTAATCTTGGCCTTTGATTTTAGCTACCCACTTTGACTTTTCAAATATAATTAGCCCTCATTTGATATTTTTAATTTGTCTCTAATCATTTTGAAGAATTATGCAACTAATCTTAATTAGTGCAAACTTATTTTGTTAAGGATAATTGTTAACAATTACACTAAATATTTCCCTAAAAATGATAATAAATCAATTAAAATTTAGAGACAACATACTCTCTTAAATCATGTCTCATAATTAACCCTTTGCTAATTAATTCCAAAGGAAAATTGCCTAAAATTAAATTAATAATTTACACATATTTTGAGATCACATATTCACCTATGTTCAATAGGTATATTCTACCAATTTATGATATTTATGCTAAGTCAAATTTTAGGGTATTACACATCTGATAGAAGGGAATTCTAACTGTTCATCAGGGACGTGAAACTGAAATCGTTAGCTTTCTATTATTCTATTAAGTTTGGTTAGTGGAACAGAATTCTCAACCTCATTCTTGAAATCATTCTATTTCTTCTAATTGATGATTCATTAA
Organism: Acacia confusa; assembly: GCA_037074495.1. Classification (NCBI taxonomy): domain Eukaryota; kingdom Viridiplantae; phylum Streptophyta; class Magnoliopsida; order Fabales; family Fabaceae; genus Acacia; species Acacia confusa. The sequence continues at coordinate 33,854,476 of CM073502.1, read as the reverse complement.
CTATCTATGACAAGTATAAGATGGACTGAGAAAGGTTTTGTTAATGAGGATTGATAATGACATACAATCTTGTTCATTTTATACAGTACTCAATTACTCGTCATTACAAGATTATAAAACTAAGTTATTAATAAAAATCAGAAAAAACAAGCATTCCTAGAATAAAAATGAAAACTATATTACAGGAAAATTAATTATCTTTATTAATAGGGTTCTAATAATTCTTTCAAAAAATTTTAAAACATTGTAAAATTTAATGTATAAAATTTTAATATAATTTTAGGAGTATTTAAAAATAAATAAATAAATTATTATTATTTTAATTTTCTTTTAAGATGAGATGCTAGACTAATATGATTAGCAGTACCGTCAAACAATGTGAGAGAACCCCCGTCCCTCCTATAAGAGACCCAGTGTTCACACTGGCACATTAAGTAGCAACCCTATCTACCGGAATTCAGTCCAGTCATAGACGGTCAGGTCCTACTAGGCAAAACATATGCCCCTACAAGGCGAAATATTATGGATTGGGTGCGTTCACTGTTGGTGCAATTTTTCACTCTCTCAAAACAAATCCCTTTAAAATTCTTTGTTCAAAAAGAGCCTTGCTCAATGGCCAGTGATTTCAAACATTAAAACATCTGTCAAGACCCAGCAAACTGTGTACATCTACAACAGCTTCTGTCCTTCCAGTTCCGTACTACCTTTACAACAACATAATTGGAAACTCAGTTTCAACCTCTGGGTTCTAACAAACCCCTTCTTCACAACATCATTTTCAAAGTGACCACAACCCTGGTCTAAAAATTTCTGTTGAAACCATTTTTTCAAAAAGTGTGATTTTGAAAATAAACAAAGCAGGTGTATTGGTTCAGGAACTAGCCAACTAATCTTAGAAAGTCATTACTTCTAAAAAACAATTTTACTTAGTCTTTCAAGACATTATCCACTCTACCAACTGAGCTAAGGCCGGATTTGGGGATTAGGATAGGGTGTGTCACTGTATCAAGTGGTGGAAGTGGTGGTGTGTGCTCTCAAATTGTTGAATTTTGTAAAATGAGTTATTCCACTTAAAAATGTATGCCAGTAGTAAAGGTTTTTGAACTGATTTGGTAGTGGATTGTTTTTCAAACAAATTTGTGTTGGTAGCGATAACATTTTCTTTGGAAAATTTAAAGCACTATTACTTTTTGGTATAGTGCGGATTGTGAAATGTACTGCGACCACAGAAAATTTTCAATGTGTGAAAGTCTTAAAATGAGACAAACAGTGGTTTTTGATAGCCGACGACATGATTGTTGATGCTATTGTATTGAAAACAAAAGCGGTGTAGTTGGAGACTAGGAAATGGGAACAGAAACTAATAGGATGGTCTAGAAATCTGAACCAGGTAGGTCAGATAGTATTTTCCAGTTATAGTACTAAGAAAGTGGAAGCAGTTTGAGAGCTCGAATGGGAAAGGCTCAGATGAAGTAGAGAGGTAGATGCTCGAGGCAATAAGACCTATGATGCTTAGCACTATATAGGATGTTGGTTCGCATGGTGACTTTAGACTAATGTGTCTAAGAGTACATCTTAAAGCTTGTGGAATATTCACTGTACCAGGTAATAGATGCCTAAGACCTAAGGATGATTTCCTTGGTGGAAAGGCTTAAAGCTCAAGTGCTGTGGTAATAAATTGAGCCAGAAGGCCAATTTGTGATAAGCCAAGGGGCTGAATAAATCAGGCAGTGAGGCCTGCATAACCAAGTACTAAGAGAATGGATCAATGGATCCTGTGTTTGAATACTATACCTGTGTATATAATGAATAAGGTTAGGGAGCTTGCTACGTAAGCATGCGCAGAAAGAAAATACACTAGAAGTTTAGATAATCTTTCGAGGTTATATGATCAAATTTCGAGGGCGAAATTTTATTTAACGGGGGGAGAAATTGATTGAACCATATTTTTATGTGATTTTTCATAGTAAAATTGGGATTCTTAATGTATTTTGTTGTAGTTGTTGAGCTTAAAATGCCTTTCTTGTGATAAATTAAGATTAAAAGTAAATACATGAAATTAGGATTAAAAAAAGGGTAAAATTGTCAAAGAAATTGTAATTATTCTTAATCATTGATTTTCATGAGAAAATTTGAGGTTAGATTAATTATTTTCATTATAGATGCCTGAAAAGATTAGATCAAATTTGAAAATGGAAGTTTGAATTTAAATTATGAAAGTTTCTGACTTTGCAGTTTGGTCCCTCAAGAAAACTTTTACACTTTTGCAAATAGGTCCCTAGACAAAAACTTGCATTTTGACCGGGGAGTAATGACCTAATGGAAGACGTGGGACCCAGGGGAGCTGGAGAATTCAGAATGAATATTGAAAAAAACGAAGGAACAGAGGGGAGCGGCTGGAGAATTGGGAATCGAAGAAAAAAAAAAAGGAGGAGGCTGGCCGAGAGTTTTGGGGAGGAGACCGTGAGTTTTGAAAAGAGAACAAAAGAGAGAAAACGGAAGGAAGGGAAGAAGAAGAGAGAACGAAGGAAAATCGGAGGACCAGTGGGGGCGAGCTTGGAGCGCCGAATACCATGGAGAACATCTTCTTCTTCCTCTCTCACCCACCGTCGGACTGAACCACCGAAGAGGCAGGAGGCATCATCTTCTTCCTCCTTCACTCCACCACATCCTCCACGCTGTCATTCCTTCTTCGGACTGAATGGAGGACGCTGGAAAAGCAGAGAAAAGAGAGAAAAAAAAGAAGAGAAAGGAGAAAAGGAAGAAGAGGAGGAAGAGAATTTGAGCACCGAAAAAAATCCCCATCTTCTTCTTCTTCATCGCTGGACAGAGTTGGAGCTGGCTGAATCTTTTTTCTACACTTTCTGGCGACCTTTCTGCAGTTTCCGGTGACCTTTCTGCAATTTCCGGTGAAGCTCTTGAATTTTCTGGCGAGTTTTTGAATTTTTCGGTGAACAATTCCCAGATTCCGACAAGTATTCTTTTTACCATGAGTGGCTGATTTTCTCTGTTCTTGGTGATGAAGACTTGTTCTTGAGCTCATTGGACTACATTAGGGGAGTTTTATCTATCTTACTATTAGTCTAGGATTATATATTTGAATTGCTAAATTTTGATATATGATTCTGGAACTGAGATTAATGGTAATTATCTCTGTTAGTTTGATATTTGTAGTTGAGATTGGATTTTGTAGTGTGATTTTTATATGTGAATGAATTTCTTTGTGGTTTCAATGAAGCTATATTGATTAGCGTGGTATTGTCTAATTAATGTGGTTGATTTGTACCCTTTTGAGGGACTATTTAGTACTCAAATTTAGAAGTCTCATGTTGCATAATTCCAATTTCAATTACGCATTAAGTGGGCTCAAACAATTTCTCAAGGGATAGTAGTTAGCTATTGTTATAGGAGCTACTATTAATTGGGAATATTGGACTCAAGTGGTATCTTGAGGTTTTTCTTAAGACTTAATGAATTTTAACTCCCATAATTTTTTAAGAGCAAGGATAGTCATTTCTTCATTACCAAGAGCATTAACCATTTAATCTTATTTCTATCCAAAGTATTTTTCCTTATCTCCAAAAAGACCAAAAAAATATAGGAATAGTTTCTTTATTTTTCCTATGCATTTTAATTAGAGAAAACTTATTTAGGAACCCCAAATTTCTAACCATGTTTATATCACTTAGTTTATCTTAGGAAATTCAAAATAAATTTGGCTCCTTGATTAAGAGAACGATCCCGAGTTAATTGCACTGTATTGCATTTAATTCGTGGTAAATAGTGATTCGACCCCGAAGCGACTAAGGTTGAGTCGAATCAGAAATGTAATACCCCAATTTTCATAATACTTGTAAATATTATATTTTGATAAATAACACCTATTACAATAGGTGAATTTGTGGTCTCAAAACTAGTGAAATAATTATCCTATTTTCTAAGGGTAATTTCTTATGAAATTAGAGTAAATAAAGAGTTAAAAATTTCTAAGTGAAGTTAAGGGTTATAAAACACTCTGAGAATATTGTGATCAATCCTAAGAGGCAACTAAATATTTAATAGGAGAATATGTTGTCTCTAAATTTTTAACTGATTTATCATCATTTTTAGGGAAATTTTCTTTGGATTCTAATAAATCCAAATTCAATTTTCTAAATCTTAATAAGGATCATAAAATATCCTAAGATTATCATAATTTGGTATATACCATTTTAACAACTTAAAATTAGAAGGAATTAGTAACAATTATTGGACAATTGAAATTGCAATAATTGAGGTACTTTATTAATCTTTGAAATTAGTCGATAATTAAATTATAAAGGTTATAATTAAGGGAATATCAATTAGAAATTTGTCAAATTTTGGGAATTAAGTCTCGTAACCCCTAAATACTATATTAACAATAGTAATCAAGAATTAATTAATTCTCCCTTTAACTAATAAAAAGTGGCGAAAATTACTAGATAAAGAGTGAAGAAATTGCCTTGTGAAATTAATTGAACCAATGAGATATTGTTATAAGATTATTCAAATGTAATATAAAATTAAAAGAAGAAAATAAAAAGTGAAAACCGAAAATTTATGGGGGAGGCGGTGAAAATTCCAAAGGATTGAAGAGGAAGAATTGATGTTATAATAATATATATGTGTGTGCCGACATTTATGAAGGAAGGAGAAGGAAAAATGTGATTTGATAAAACATAGGTCAATTAAGTAATATAAGGAAGAAGATTAGTAAGACTTAGGGACCAAGTTTATTAAACTTGGGGAGCAAGAAGTGATTTATTTAGATGAAATTAGATGGGAATTCATAGGAATTAAATCATACCTTGCAATATTGGAACAAAGTATTTAAGATAAGTACATATCTGAGATCAGTAAATTATGAGCTTCAACTTGGCTATTCCCAAAGTTATTTTCGAAAACTTTTAGAGTTCATACCTAAGAGTTTCAGGGGTTAAAAATCACCATAAATCTAATCACAAAATTAGGATTTCAAAAGTGAAATTAGATTTTGAAGAAAAACATTAGTTGATGTTTAACTAAATTAGCATTTGGGATTAAATAGAAGATAAAGCAAAAATCTAAGGAAAAGGGGGAGAGAGGGACGAATTGGGGAGGTGTAAAGGGGAGATCTTTGCCTCCTCACCAAGCAAAAATCAAGGGCTAGGATCAATGGAAAGTTACTTGGAGGCTACTCATTTTTCCACTATAAATAGGGGTCCTTGGCTTCATAAATCCTCACCAATTCCTCAAGGTATCACCAAAAATTTAGAGAGAAAGGGAGAGTGTGGAAGAGCTGCAGAAAATAGGAGGCAAGTGGTCTTCAAGAGGTAAGGGAATTTTTAGTTCATAGTTTAAGTTCTTGGGTTATGAAATAGAAATGCTAGAAATGTGTTTTGATCTTCAATCTTCCAAAAATAGTTTTATTTTCATGTTTTTATGGTTTCCAAAGGCTTTATTTCGAAAATTTGATGAAGAATAAGTTATAGCAAAATTTTTGGAAGATTATGAGCAAAATAGCGAAGCTCTGGCAAAATTTTATCAATTAGTGTTTTCTGGAGTCAGGGGTAAAAATGCCAGTATTTTATGAAGAAGATGGTATTCTAAAATTATGGGAAAATTCATGATGAAATTAGACATATAGGGATTTCTAAATCTATAAAGAGTGTGTCATTTGAAGCTCTATTCGAAAAGATATAAATTCCAGAAGTTAAGCTACATTTTCTGGGTGAAATTCTGGGCAGTGTTGGGAAACGTGGAAACTGGGAATCATATGGTTGGAACAAGTTGAAGCCGTTATTTTTCCTTAAAAATAGACTTGTTAAGGGAAATTTTGGCTTTGGTTTCACCTCAAAATGATTTTTCTAGAATTAGTTATGATTTTTCAAAGTTACCAAAAAATCTGCCCAGAAAATACTGTACTACGTTTTTCAAGAAATGTAAGGGCAAAATTGTAACAATAAAGCTACCAAGGGTAGAAGGGTAAATAGAGGTGAAATTATCTCTTAGGATACTATTCTAAGTGATATGGTGATATGTTAGGACATCCGGGAAGTTCAAAGCCGGATTCAAAGGTCAGACATTTGACGACTATACGGTAAAAGGTACGGATGCGTATTGTAACATTAACGCTTATGCTTATGGTATGATTATATATGATAGTTGTTTTCACATGTAGAAACTCTATTTTGAAAGTTGCTCATGATATGTTGAATTGTATACGGGTTATAGTCTTGATAACACCGTTGAGTTTTCCTAGCGCTGAGGATACGATAGGCCATCGTGGCATTGGTTATGTGCAGACTTGGGTAACATATATATTGCAGTGGCTGTGTTATGTTGCTTGTTATTTTGAAAGTTACAATAGTGAATTTACTATTGTGATACCTGTCATATACTGTTTACATAAGCATGAGGTTAACCGTTACCTGAGGTCCAATGGGCATTGGACCTCAGCCTTAATGAATAGTACAGGGAAGAAACCGGGATAGAGAAGGTGCCGGAGGATGGAACCGTGAAGAGGCAACGGTCGAAGACGAAGGTCGGTAGAAGTTATTAGGACTTAGTTTCTGACATGAATCTAATAAAGTTATTTCAAACCATTTGGTGCTTAAACTAAGGAAGGGTTCATCAGTGGGTTGTCACAAGTCGCCATAGAGTTGGTGAGACTCCCATTAGATTGAACACCGACTTGGCTAAATTGTCTGATTAACTGATATTAGGTTCCAAGCCGTAGGTCTAGTTTAAGACTTTCTTTATCAGAGAATTGTATTTAATCTCTGTAAATTGTATCACATGAATATTCCTTCGGGATATTTAATATATCCAGCTTATGTCAGGCATCATCACATGTCTGGGCATTTTATATCAGATACTCGTTGTCCAGATCTTAGTGCACGCTATCCACTTCCGCAATACTCTAAGCTGTAGCATCTCAAACTCTGTTGATTTTCTTAAAGCTAAGTGTCGACCGACACTATTTTCGGACCTGGAATTTGGGATGTTACAATTAGTATTTGCTTTCAATTCTACTTAAAAAGGGGTGATCCACTGATATGAAATTAATTTTAACAGAAACTTTTTGCAACAAGATATGTTTATAATTTAACCTCAATGGAATTAAGGATGTGTCATTAAGTCATTAGCTTTAATCTGTCTAAAATAGAATAAATTTATAATTTTACCCATATTTAATAAATAATTTTCACGTTTGTATTGCATTATCTCTTATAGCGAAAAATAGCAGTAATATTGAATAAACATAATCAATACCCCCTCAAGTGAGTCTATAATGAGGCTGACCTAATTAGAGAGTTAGTGATATACAAGCAAATTAAAGGATGATCGAGTGCAGTGTGATGCATTACCTATTCTCTTTAATTAATTATCTAGCTTAAATCTCTTAGAATGTTTCAATAATACTAACAATAATCTTGGATTAAGGGTTATTAAAAAGATGCTGTGAAATTGCATGGGGTTGGTGAAGAAGCAAATCAAAGAACATAAACACTATTGCAGTCGACAAGACAAAATATAATGGGTTCATGATTTGGAGCTTTGAGCAAATGAGCTAAAGCAAAATATATAACCATCTTTACGTGATCTAGTTGCTTGATTTATTAAAGTGTAATACCTAATACGTCATAGCATAAAAGATAATTCTAAGACCAAATTCAAACTAAAACTTACACAATCTGGTTCAAACCAAGTCTTGTTCTTTTCAATAAAGTCTGAACGAAAAAAGAAGGATGGCGATGGCTTACATTTCAAATAGAAGAAAAAAGAGGCTGATTCATGGTGTGCTGTGAAAGTAATACAGTGTAATGCATTACCACAGGCTATAGTGATGGCTATTTGACTTGATTGTCTACTTTTTCAATTGTGTGTGTGTGTGTGTGTGTGTATGAATTTCAATTGTACAAAAAAATTAATATATGGAGCCTAATTATGCAGAAAATGTTTCAAATCATGTAATAACATATTTAATTTATGAGTCAAATATATCAAAACAGAATTTTACACACAATTTATACATAAATACAATAAATTAAATTAGAAATTTGTCCTATGCATTTCCACAAAATTCCTCTACAACAACAATCCAATTACGCAAGTTCGGGAACTAGTCTTATTTTGACTAGTTTAGATCCACCTCACCCAAAATATTACGTATAACTCTTCTTTTTAATTAGTTTTAGTGACCTTGGAAGAGTCGTATCAGATAAATCCAATTAAGATCGATCAATTAACTTCGTTTCACTTAGGATTGCAATGGGATTCTTTTAATTTTTTTTTTCCATAAGAAGTTCTATGAGTTAGAGCTAATTATTTTCCTTCAATTGTATTAGCATTATTTTTCTTTTTCTTTTTTGATGAAGATTATTATTATTTTTCTTGTTTTAGATAAACTAGCAGATTGATCAGAGAAGCAATTGAAAAAAAAAAAAAACTTTTGACTATTCTAGAACAATAACCTCTTGAATGCCTAGGTTCTTTCCCTCTACACCAAAGCCTAATTCTCCCATGCATGCATGTGAATATCATAGATAAATGGTTCGGTATTGTTCAACAATCAAGACCAATATAAATACAAGTACACACCACACTCTCTTCTCAAATAGTCTCAAACATTCTTAAGTGAACAAAAGAGCCTTCACTTAAGTCTCAGTACGTATTTCATTTGCTTACTTATATTCGCTAATCAATTATGGCTGCAAGAATCCCATCCATGGCCTTATATTTAGTTATTCTGATTCTCTCATGGAAGCTGTGTCTTGTTCCTGTGATGGCAAGGCCACTTATTAACACATTAGAGAAGCATCCCGATGTTTCTCGAGATGCAATAGAGGGTAGGAGATCAATTATGGAAGATCTTCGAGATACGAAACATAGTATTCCACGGTTCTTGGAAACTGACTGCAGTGGTCCAAGCCCCCCTGGAGCAGGACATTGCCATTGATTAAAGCTAGCTACTAAACTACTTTTCATGAAGATGAAGATATAGTTCATCAAAGTACTTCGTTTTATATAGTTCCTTGCTTCTTTTCGTGGTCCTGTATCTCTTGATGTTGTCTTTTTGTTTTGTTTTCTGGTCCCATGATGCTTTGTTTGTTGTCAAGTTATTATTGCGCACTTTGTGCTTGGTCAGTTCTTGCTGTTGTATTTTAGTATTTTCTTATAAAAGGAGAAATATATTTAAGTTGTCTCTCATGGTCGCACTTCTGAGTAATATAATGTGATACACATAATTAACAAGTATATATAATATACTATGAAGTTCGAAATTTCAGTATTTTCATTAGCTAAGCCTTTTTTCTGTCTTTCCCTGTCACATAATTTGGGAGAACATTTACTTTATTTCTCTTTGTCAAACTTCCACTTGAAGCACTGTGATTAATAGTGTCCTAATTAATTAAAGCAGCACTTTCAACCAAGCATCATTTTCGTTCTCTTTCATTTTAATTAAAAACTGCACGCACGCGCGCACCCTCACACATCATGATCATTCCCTTCAAAGCACAACCAATGGGCAGTAGTTGCTCAAGGTCCAAAAGTAGACTTGAAAGGCTGAAAGCAAAATTAACCATATGTGTGTGTGTGTGTGTGTGTGCAAACAAATTATTATTTCACTCCACAGTAGGCTCTAGAGCGGCACAATCCATTAATTAACTCATAGGTGGCTTTCCATATCAATGTTTCTGCATCACTATATATAGTCTGATTAGTTGATTTAGGTTGCTTGTATGTATGAACCAAACGTGTATGGCCTTTCATATGGAAATCAATTAAAAGGAGAATGACTTCAGAGTTCATCTATGTGGTTTGTCCATTCGTCTCTTTCATTGAACAATTTATTAACCTGATATGCATATCGCTTTCTTTTGTTCTTTTGGACTGGACCCTCTAAATTTTGCCACGGTTCAGTCCGTCCGGTCCCTTGTATAAGGCATCTTTCAAAAATAAAAGGAAACTGAAATTACAAGGTGTTTGCTCCGAAAAATAAAAGATGTTCCATTTTAACCCGCATGCATAAAGTCTCAAAAATTATAAAAATGAAAGATATTCATATATCCTTATTAATTAATAAGGGTATTACTGGAATATTGAGATGCTTTTTAAAACTAATAAAGCAATTTAACAACTTCTCTTAATATCTGTGTGCAAGATACCTGAAGCACCTTATATATAAGGGACCGGAGGGAGTATATATCTTTATTTTTTTTAAAGTTCCAACGTTTTCAATACGGTAGAATCCAAAATGCAGTTTGGGTGATTGTCATTCTATTTTTACCAGATTCAAAGACACTTAGATGAACATGTATAAGTACGAAGCAACTTTCTAGTTATTTTTAGCCAACCATTATATACTGTGTCTTTGAAAGAGTCGTGTAAGGGAGCTTCAGCTCAAAATTCTATATCCGTTAGATTAGCCCCACTTCCTCAGTGACATAATATAGCCGTTGACGCATGCAACCCTCGTTAGTCACCTTATCTTATCTTTTTTTTTTTCACTGGCTCCACAGAGACACTCACAAACAATATATATATATATATATATATATATATATATATATATATATATATGGCTTAGTTCATGCCACACTAGAGATAACAGATTGATCAGAGAAGCAAGAAATAAACACTTATTTTGACTATCTTCTATAGAAACGTAAAGTTTACATCGCCTACTTTTCCTTGGCCCTTATCCGATACTTGCTTCACAAACTTGGTGTTTGAATGATAACACTATAAATTGATGTATACACATACCACTCTCATCTCAATAAGCTAATCTCATACATAATTCTTAAACAAAATAAAACCATCAAGGCCGCTTGCCATAATACTCTAAGTATATTTGGCTTACGCTATTTATACCAATCATGGGTAAAAGCCGCCAATCCATGGACCTATATCAAGTGATTCTTGCGCTCTTGTTTTGGCTGTGTATCCTGTTGGGGTGGCTAGGCCTCTTAACAATGGAGGGCCAAAGGGTATCTTCTTGGAGTCATCTGATAAGGTATTAGGTCAATGTCAAGTTCAGTTATGGAAGGTCATGGAAATAAGAATATGAGTCGTCGGGCTTTAAAACTTACAAATTCCGGTCCAAGTCTTGGAGATGGTCATTCTGAACAAGACAAAAGATCATATATACCATGAACTCCATGGTTAGATGGCGGAGGAGAACATTTTAAATAATGTCAAGTTTAATGTTATTGTCCTTGTCTTGTTTTATGTTTGTGACTTTTGTTAATGTCATTAACTTTGTCATTGTCAAGTTCGAGTCAGAATTGAGGTCAATTCTGGGATATGATGCTAGAGTTTAGTTATCTCCTGGTCCCTTGATTAATTCTGAAAGGTGTTAATGTAACCTTTCCTTTTAAGAAAAATAAATATTCCATGTGCTACGATTAATTCCATGTAAAATAATAATTCAGTATTCACACAGTTATAATTTGGCGCTCAAATTTGTTTCGGACTTCTGATATAAAGTCAAATAATCCCACGCTAATATTAATCAATGATCTAATTGTATATATAATTGTAGGTTTTGACTTCTTGTATCCTTTTGGTAAGAAAAAAATTGTATCCTTAATTTCTTCCTATACTAGAAAAAAGAGCTAATTAACATGTTAAGATATGTTTAAACTTTAGGTTTTCAATTACTAAATAGGGCCATACAACAACAACAACACCACCACCACAACTTTATTCCATTAGGTGACTTCACCTAAATTATGCTATATCAAAAACCAGATTTTTAGATAGATTATCAACTAAAAGATTCCATTCTTTAATACTTTTTAATGCCTCTTAAAATACCTGATCATCTCGATTTTTATTTTTTTCAATTGTTCACTAGAGATTAAATAATATGATTGAAACTTTGATGTTTCATAGGCATGAAATGATGTTTTCTTTTTAATGTTTTCATAAAGAAAACTACTCTAAAATTATGTAGTTCTCTTTTTTCAAAAAAAAAAGTAAAAATTAAAAAATGTATCATTTTATATTTATAAAATATCAAAATATCAATCATTTTTACATAGAATATAATGATCAATTGAGCAAAGAAAAAACATTTGGGAGATTGGGACACTATATAATGAACATTAGAAAGTAGGACATTAGAGGCCATTTTCCCCATAAAAATGTGGTGAGGCTGGCATTTGTCGAAATTTATGTTGAGATTAAATGTTGTTCGAATTAAGACTCCGACCATTATTAAGATAAGTACCCAAAAGAGAAAAGGTAATTAATTACCATTTTACTTGTCAGTTAAGTTGATGACTCATATAAATTACTTGAAGTTTTTGATTTAATCACTCTTGGCGACATTTCTCTCATTCCTTTTTCCTTAGTAACTATTACAGACAGAGATTAAAATTCGTTTTTTATTTTTTTGGTGAGATCATCTTTTTTGTTGTTGATATATTGTGATAAATAAGGGTCCACACGTTGGGTTCCTTTGTTTTTTTTTTCCAAAAAAAAAAATTCTTTGTTGGCCAACACAGGTTGAGTTCAATCTACCATTGGATCTCCTACCAACTCAATAAAGAACTTTTGGAGATTGAACAATTTTGAGAGCTTCTAACATAATCATATGCTAATTTAATAACTTTAAAGTCTTCCATCATGTCGAAGAGCTCATATAGTTGCTTTGTGCTAAATCCTTTCCGAACCATATTATTGGGGGGGGGGGGGGGGGTGGAACAAGAAACACAAGTTGAAACTTGAAAGTAATCTATAGGGAAATTTTATTTCAGATAGATAGATTTCTGTTTGAGTTCATGGTGTATACCAGCTAGCTAGTATGCTATTTAATACAATTACTAGCTTCATTCTTGTCAATTATTGACGAATGATCAGCAAACGATTCTTAATTCATTCATTATCTTAACCAATCAATGGCTTCAAACATTTGTCCAAAATATTCTGCAAAAATGAATGAGGCACAAATTAAATTATCCGTTATGAGCATTATGAGCACATTGTTGATATACTTGTTAGCCTCTAGGATTTCATGCTATTTCGGCATATTTTTCTTGAGTTTTATGCTGTACATCTGGGCTTATTTTGAATACCCAAAGATAGAAAAAAGTGCATGGTCTTTTTGGTTTCACATTATTCTTAATTTTGCATAGTTTGGCTTCCATCCTTGTTAGTTATGAGCTTATAGAGTTTATTATTTTGCAAGGTATACTTTAATAGACGAATTAGATGTTCCAAGCCACTCGGAAGTGCTTTGGAAGGAGTTGAGGATCAAAGTTGATTGGAGAAAATATTATGGAAATCAAAGATAAACAAATTGAGGCCGAGGCATGGGTAGAACACTTCATTTGAGGCTGAAGAACTCAATTCGTCAGAAGCGCACTCTAGTCTCGGCTGCAGCCAGACTCAAAACAGAAGCAAACTCAGTTGCGGTTCAAAACAGTTCAGCCATAGTTGAGTCGCTGACAACAAAACGCACAGCACCAGTAAATCGGAAAAGTTGAGAGTTTTCAGGTTTTTAAGGCCAGAAGTCGTTGGAGGCCCCCGTTCTACACTTCATGCATGGGCGATTTTTGGAGCTTGGGTCTGATAGGGTTTGGATCTCTAAGTGAAGATTGAGATGGGGCTTGGAGCTTTGAAGAGATTTGGGTTTCTTTTATTGGTATTTCCTCTTTATTTTGTGTTTTCCTCTCTTGGTTCAATGTTTGAGCTGATATATATGTATTTTCCAATGGATTTGCTGAATATGTGTTGCTAGACTTTAATCTAGGATTATTTTGAGCCCATGTATGGATTAACACTCGATTACTCCTCTCTTTTTTCGTGATTAATGATATATGTGTGTTTATTTTACTCTTTTTCTAATGCTTTTAAGTACTTGATCACCATTTAAATATTTTGTTCACTTAATTTATGCTTGTGAGAGCCAGGTTGAGTGTAGAACTTGGATAATGTTTTATTGCTAAGATAGAGATATATATACTTACTAATCTTACATAGTCATATTAGGATTGGAGCTTGAAATTTGGTCTTATGAATTATAACAAGAGATTGAGCAATTAATAGAATTAGACACTTGTCCTTGACTTGGGAGAGCTTTTGCAAGAATCTTTTTAATCCTAGACTAGCACATATAATCATTAAGAGCATCTTTGAAATGAGGTTAATTGAATCTTATGAGATATAAAGGGATAAATAAACCTGTCTTTTGAATCCTAGCACATATATTTATTTAATCCTTGAAGTCAAAAAAATCAATTCTTTTTTTTTTTTAACCAATTTTGAGTTTTAAAAGTAGTTTTTAAAATTCTAATTTCACATCAAAATTTTATTTTAACTCAATTTAATTGAATCAACTAAGTCTTTTGTTTGACAGGGTTTTGGAACCAAATCTCCGTGAGAACGAAATTTAATTATCACTTTATTACTTATAGCATGACCTGTGCACTTACCGTGTGAACAATACTCCATTCCATTATTATTATAAGATCCACTTAAGTATTTTTTTTTTTCATTGTGAACAAGAGATTTTACCAAATTGAGGACACTTTTGAAATGATTTAGTAATTTTTAAAAAGAATAAGTGATAGGGGAAAAATATATTGCCTAAGACTCCGCAATATATGGTCGTATCAATTAATGATGTGATAAGAAAAGTATTATTCCCAAGAAGACATGGTACAAATAATTTAGTTGAATAGTAATTTGAAAATGCTATTATTTGAGTTTTAAATTATAGAAAACAAACTATGGTAATTTAATAATTTTTTAAAAATTAACATGTAAATATAACACACAATATAAATAAAATTATATTTACAATGTATAAATAGGCCAAGCCTAAGAACTTATAATTCAGACTTTCATAAAATGGATCTAGCCTGTTTATATATTTAGGCCTCTAAATAAGTTTTACCTAGCCTCTTTGTTAAAGAGGCAAGACCATAACCAGGTTACGCTGTAGGTAGTTTGATAAGGGCTTAGCCTATTCCCACCCTTAGCGTCATCCACTAATCTATAATCAAACTAAATATTCCAAAATGAAGGTTTAACTATATAAACTCAACATTGTCATGAACAAAATAATAGCTAACCAAAGAAAGAAGAGAAAAGAAAGAAGAAATAAAAACTCAATGCCGATTTTCATTCGTAATGTAAATCTTTTGCATATCCAAACTTTAATTTCTCTCCATTAAAATTCTGAGCTCTTGCATTGCCATCACCAACCAAGGAAAAATAGAACACACCATCCTCTTGCTATGTTTAGCGCGCACACGCACTCACATATATATATATATATATATATATATATATATATATATATATATATATATATATATATATATATTTCCTTCATGCACGTGTCTCTATCACAACTTTTTGGTTTATCTCTTCTTCTTTTTTTATCAATTATTATATGAGATAGATATATTATATTGATATTTTGTTCTCATTTGAATCTTATAATATCTCTTGCAAAATAAATTAGAATGAGAAGATTTTATATCAAAATATCCTTTTATCCTATAATAATTAAATTATAGAAAAATATATAAATAAATAATAAATAAGTATAAAATATTAATAAATTTAATCAAATATATAACAGAATATCCACTTATTTAATTATAAAATATATACTTATCCATAAGAGTGTTAACTAACTTTAATTTACATTTCTTAATCTATGTAATTCGATTGAAAATATATCTTATAAAAAACCTGGGGAAGATCATTTGGTTTGTGTATATCCACGTGATTCAATTCACGTCACTCATAATGGTTACTTGCTTGCATGAACGATAATTCTAAACTCATTGTCACTGACTTTAGAGCCGCTCGAATATAATTCACGTCACTCATAATGGTTTGGTTTGCTTTAAATTCCCAAATT
Organism: Acacia confusa; assembly: GCA_037074495.1. Classification (NCBI taxonomy): domain Eukaryota; kingdom Viridiplantae; phylum Streptophyta; class Magnoliopsida; order Fabales; family Fabaceae; genus Acacia; species Acacia confusa. Next base: position 33,838,587 of record CM073502.1, on the reverse strand, counting down.
TCCACTATAGTACTCCTCTGCTAAAATTTATAAAAAAAAATAAAAAGAAAAGAAGTTTGTTCTTTTTCTATTTATAAGTCATATCATTAAACTTTTCATAAGAATATACTATTTTATCCATCGTTTATTATTTTATAGACCATGTGTATCAAGATGTATCGTGTATATTAAATATAGGTAAAATTAGAAGTTAGAAAGTTATTAAAGATAAGTTTAATAAAATTTAGGACCTTTCCCAAGGGTCCACACGGATTGTCTATGCTTGCACCACGTTGCCCGGACCATGTCCAAGCTTTGCCTGCCACCGCCTGCACTTTCCACGGTTTTATTAGTTTCCAGTGAAACATGCTTGAAGTGATTTATAAATAGAATAAAATAAATACATTATATAATTTTTTCAGTGGCTCTCGGGTTGCATAGTACCAGATGCTTGGGAAATGCAACTTGTATCTTGTTTTTGACTAAATTAATTCAGAGACTTTTTCTTTGCATTGTCGGCCATTCAACTTTTTCCCTTTCATATTCATTCAGCTTTATCGTTCACTACTACCCTGCTTTGACAACTTAATTAAATGGTCAACTAATTAAATTCTACTTTTTTATGCTGGGCTATATCAGTTTTTTTATGGTTCATGATATTGCAATATATACTTATTACAATAATATGTTTAATCTCTTAATTATAATTCAATTAATTTAGTTATAAAAAATATTTTATTCAATAGTGTCTAGAACATTAATTGATTAAATAATGAATATATCTATAATTACTTTCTTTAATTGATTTATGAATATAATCTATATAAGTATATCAAAATAGACAGATACTAGTGTATGTTTAATAAGTACTATATTGTGTTTGATTTAAGAAGATGATATTTTACAAAACATAATATGTGTTTTTGTATATATGTGTACATGCGCGCAAGCGCACACATAGATATATATGTGTGTCTCTCACAATTCTTTGTATATATAGTGGATGGATATTTCATTGTGACAATTTAAGTTTGGGGATCCCCCAATAAGTTTTTAACCCCAAAAGATCATGATGATGACTTCCAAATCCTCCTAATATTAAGATATGTTCTGAAAAAACATTTCTTACCAATTCTATTTGTTGCAAGTGGTAACACATTCAAGCCCATTGACTACGGTTTATTTGTAGTTTATCACAAAATATGTTTTTTTGATAATTTTTACTCATCTAGTAAGAGTTTAATATATTTGAACAACTTTAGAATTTGAAACTATTTTTTCTTGTTTCTTTTATTTGAATCAACTTAAAGATCTCTACAAGGACGAATTGAAAAAAAAAATTATTTATTAATCTTGAAAAAAAATTTGAAGTTTTGGTGAACATTATGATATTGTTGGTTTTGTTTATTTTCAAAATTGAAGATAATATAAGAAGGACAATAATTACATCAAGTTCATTATATCCGTTATATTAAGTTCTTCAATCACATATAACCACATGTCTTTTGTTTTTCATATTGGTTTATTGTTAAATGATAATAATTTAAAAATAGGACACATGGTCATATATGATTGGAGAATTTGAAATGGATATAAGGACTTGACCCAAACATTTTCCATACAAAAATATAAACATAAAATATTAATATTCTAATTGAAATATCAAACTACAACAAAAGATTAGATTATTTTATAAAAAATCCATACATTACTTCAACAAATTGTTACTGTTAAAAAATATTTTTAATATGAAACTAATGTTGCTTAAATTCTATTTGAGATCAAGTACATTACAAAGTATAATAAATAGATTAGTCATATGAGTGGTTTTTAAGAGTGAATTATGTTAAAATTACTTAATTATAAAACTTTAATAAATGATTATGCAACTTTAAAAGCTGGAAAGTTGATATGGGAAATACTAATTAAGTTACACTACACAATGCCCCTCCAAATATCATAACTACAATAGTCCCATTTTCAGAATTAAAACTTCAAGTCTTCAACCCCCAAACGCACGCACACACAAAAGAAGGCAAGACAGAGAGCAGTTTTCCACTAGAAAACCTAATTTTTGATGTTGATTGTGGCCTACCATCACTTTTGTGGATAATGAACAGTTGAACAAAATCACAGCTCCGATCTAAACCACACTATAAATAGAAGTGAATCTTGCATTTTCTTTCTCACATACACTTGCAATATTAGAAAAACCTTATAGCTTTAGATAGACCTCAATCCCATTATTAAATCAATTATGGCTGCAAGACTCCAATCCTTTTCCTTCTTTCTTGTTCTCATTCTCTTATGCACCATGCATGGCATAAGGGCACGACCACTTTCTGATGGTTTAGGGCATGCTGACTCAGTGGGTCTCCTTCTAGAGTCACCACCACAAAAGGTTGTGAAGAGCTCAACTCTAAGCTCAAATAATAACAAAGTTTTATCACCTCAAATGGTTCTTGATAATTCAGGTCCTAGCAATGGTGGAGCAGGGCATCACTATGTACCACCTAGCCAGATATAATCAGTAACACACAGAGATTTCTCTTTCTGTAGTTTATCTGAAATAAAAGAAGTTTGGATATATAGCTGGTAATAAGGAGTGTTTAAGTTCAAAATCTTTTGTTGTAACGCGCTAATAAAAGCACCAAAATAGTTTTCTGCAGGTCACTTGTATTTCCAATCATTGCATAGGTGTGATTGATGATTGATCAGTACTTAGTACTGTTGTTTCAGGTCATTCAGTGGAGATTATGTTGTCCCCGGATTGTTATTCTATTTCATTAATGAAATTCACATGTGTGTGGTGTACCTTAGTTATGAAAGTCGTCTTTTAGGTTTTTATTATGCTTTTATTGGATTAAGAATCAATGATATACGAATAATTTTTCCTTTAATGATGAAGAATTTGAATCATCAATATATATTTATTTTCTATATTTTTCACCAAAAAAAAAAATCCACCCATGTGTCTATAGTACGCACAGGTGACATCTTTTGTAAGGGCATGTGCACTGTTAATTTGATCAAGAGTGAATATATAATCTGATCAAACAAAGATTAGCCCAAATGCAGACTACACTAAAAAATGGGTTTGCAGCATTTCTTTTTTAAATTGTTGAAGAGGAGATTTAGAAGGTAGAACACAATCTGTATGGTATTAATATATAAAAGGTAATGCTGAAGATTAAAAAAAACAAAGGAAATGCAGAAACACAAAGTACCCCCTCTCTATATATATGTATGCCTCATCTGGTATAAGGGAATTCTAACTGTTCATCAGGGATGTGAAACTGAAATCATTAGCTTTCTATTATTCTATTAAGTTTGGTTAGTAGAACAAGATTCTCAACCTCATTCTTGAAACCATTATATTTCGTCTAATTGATGATTCATTAACTATATATGACAAGTATAACTGTATAAGATGGATTGAGAAAGGTTTTGTTAATGAGGATTGAAAATGACAAATAATCTTGTTCATTCTATCCAATACTCAATTACTCGTCATTACAAGATTATAAAACTAAGTTAATAATATAAATCAGAAATAAAACATTAATAAAATAACAAACTATATCACAAAAAATTAATTATTTTCATTAATAGGGTTCCAGTAATTCTTTAAAAAAAAGTACAATTTAATGTATAAAATTTTAATATATTTTTTAAGAGTATTAATAAAAAAAAACTAAAACTAAAATATAACTTATTATTTTAATTTTATTTTAGATGAGATGTTAGGCTCGTATGATTATAATTTCTTTTCAATTCTACATAAAAAGGGTTATCCACAAATATGAAATTAATTTTAAAGGAAATTTTGCAACAATATACATTTATAATTTTAACCTCAATGGAATTAACGATGAGTGATTAAGTCATTAGCTTTGTATAAAAGTAGAATAAATTTCTAAGTTTACCCTTTTTAAGTACATAATTTTCACATTTGGATCGCATTGATCTTATAGCTAACAATAGGCATAATATTTGGGAAAAAAACATAATTAGTACCCCCTCAAGTGACTATGAAATGAGGCTGATCTAATTAAAGAGTTAGTGATATACAAGCAAATTAAAGGATGATCGAGTGCAGTGTAATCGATGTATTACCTATTCTCTTTAATTAATTATCTAGCTTAAATCTCTTAGCATGTTCCAATAGTACTAACAATAATCTTGGATTAAGGGTTATTAAAATGATGCTGTGAAATTGCATGGGGTTGGAGAAGAAGCAAATCAAAGAACATAAACACTATTGCAGTCGACAAGACAAAATATAATGGGTGCATGATTTGGAGCTTTGAGCAAATGAGCTAAAGCAAAATATATAACCATCTTTACGTGCTCTAGTTGCTTGATATCCTAAAGTGTAATACCTAATACGTCATAGCATAAAAGGTAACTCTAAGACCAAATTCAGACCATAACTTACACAATCTGGTTCAAACCAAGTCATGTTCCTTTCAATAAAGTCTGAACATAAAAAAAAAAATTAAAAAAACAAAAGTGGCGATGGCTTGTATAATATCAAATAGAAGAAAAAGGAGACTGATTCATGGTATGCTGTGAAAGTTATACAGTGTAATGCATTACCAGGAGGCTATAGTGATGGCTATTTGACTTGATTGTCTACTTTTCCAATTGTGTATGTGTGTGAATTTCAATTGTGCCATAAAAAGTAATATATGGAGTCTAATTATACAGAAACTGTTTCAAATCATATAATAACATATTTAATTTATGAGTCAAATATATCAAATCAGATTTCACACACAATTTATATATAAATACAATAAATTAAACTAGAAATTTTTCCTATGCATTTCCAGAAAATTCCTCTACAACAACAATTCAATTGCACAAGCTCGGGAACCTGTCTTATTCTGACAAGTTTAGATCCACGTTATCCAACGTATCACGCATTTCTTTTTAATTATTTTTCGTGGCCTTGGAAGAGTCGTGTCAAATAAATCCAATTCAGACCGGCCGATCAATTAACTTCGTTTCTCTGTAAATAATTCTACATCAATCATCCTTGTCTTGACACAATCTTAGTTAAGGGATTTATCAAGATTTCATTAGGATTGTTATGGGTTTCTTATTAATTTTTATTTTTTTCATAAGAAGTTCTATGAATTAGAGTTAATAATTTTCCTTTAATCCCATACAGCAAAATATAACTTCACATGGCAGCCGCTTAAGAGTAAATTAATTAGCATTATTTTTATTTTTTGATGAAGATTAGAATTATTTTTCTTGTTTTAGATATACTAGCAGATTGACCAGAGAAGCAATTATAAAAAAAAAAAAAAAAAAAAAAAAAAACTTTTGACTATTCTAGAACCATAACCTCTTAATTGCCTTCTTCCCCTCTACACCAAAACCTAATTCTCGCATGCATGCAAGTGAATATCATAGCTAAATGGTTTGGTATTGTTCAACAATCAAGAACAATACATATACAAGCACACACCACACTCCTCAAATAGTCTCAAACATTCTTAAGTGAACAAAAGAGCCTCCACTAAAGTCTCAGCTTCATTATATATACAACTGTATTTACTTGCTAATAATCATGGTTGCAAGAATCCCATGCATGGCCTTATATTTAGTTCTTGTGATTCTCTCGTGGCATCTGTGTCTTGTTCCTGTGATGGCAAGGCCTCTTATTATCACATTAGAGAAGCTTCTAGATGTTCCTCCAGATACCACGACAGAGGCTATCTTTGTGAGGACATCAAATATGGAAGATCTTCGAGATACAAAACATAGTATTCCAAGGTTCTTGGAAGCTGACTGCAGTGGTGCCAGCCCCCCTGGAGCAGGACATTGTCACTGATTAAAGCTAGTTACTAAACTGCTTTCCATGAAGATGAAATATAGTTCATCAAAGTGCTTCGTTTTATATAGTTCCTTGCTGATTTTTGTGGTCCTGTATCTCTTGATGTTGTCTTTGTTTTGTTCTTTGGTCCCATGATGCTTTCTTTTTGTCAAGTTATAATTGCGAACTTTGTGCTTGGTCATAGTTCTTGCTGATATATTTTAGTATTTTCTAATAATAGGCGAAAGATATTTTAGTTGTCTCTCATGGACGCACTTCTGAATTATGTAATACACACACACACACACGAACACACACACACAGAGATATACATACATATATATAGATACATGTGTATATTAGTTAGCCCTTTTGTCTTTGTCTTTCTTTTTGCACATATGTTGGAGAACAATTATTTCATTTCTTAATTCCACGTAAGAGAATTAACATATAGCATACTTCCACTTGCAGCAATATAAATTAATAGTGTACTAATTATTTAATGCAACACTTTCAACAATGCATCATTCTTATTCTCTTTCAATTTAATTAAAAGTGGCTAAAATATATGTTTGGTCCTTTATCCATGCTTCAGGTATCAATTTAATCCCTTAAGTTTGTAAAGTGTGTGTTTAGTCTTTTGATGTTAACACCATTAAGTTGGCTTAACCAAAATTACTAACTCAAAAATTTTAAGTGATGACTGTGCAATTAAATACCGACTAAACACACTTATATGTTAGTATTTTAATAAATTAATATTTTAAATACTGTACATTGAAAAAGATTTAATTTTCAGATTGCTTTAGGGTTTCTCCTCATTGCTTAAAATTGTTGAGTTAGTATTTTCCATTAAGTCATTTTAACAGTGTTAACATTAAGGGATCAAACATGTACTTTAAAACTTAAGGGATTAAATTAATACCTAAAACAAACATAAAGGATCAAATGCATGCTTTAGCCAGTTAAAAACTGCAAATGTACATAATTGTAATGGGTGATCTTGACCTTTAGTTTGAACAACTAACTAAATTCAAACCGGACGCGCGCACCCCCTCACAGATCATGATCATTCCTATGCAAAGCATAACTAATGAATGTATATACCGTCAGTACTTGCTCAAAGTCCAAAAGTAGACTAAAAAGGCTAAATGCAAAATTAACCCCATATGTGTGTGTGTGTGTGTGTGTGTGAACCAAATAAATTATTAACCACTCAATAGTAGGCTCTCGAGCAGCGAAATCTATTAACTAACTCACAGATGGTTTCCCAAAATATCAATATATGCTTCTGTATCACTATATTCTCTTTCCGTCACTTTATATAAGATCCCATTTTTTAAAAATTAACTTTTTACTTTTTATAAGGTCCCATTTGAGTTGGTCTAAATAGTAGATGAATTTTTACCTAGATTACCTTCAATTAATTTCTTACATTGTATTAATTAAAATGTTAACTGTAATACCCCCTTGGATATCCACATTCCTCAGAGTATTCATACATAGTTCATATGCAGTTCATTAGATAAAAGAGTAATATATTGGTATAAAACTCTTGATTACATTATAGAAATATCCACAAGATATATACATAATGCATACAATTTCTAAATAAAATTACACAATTCCTCAGTAAATAATATTCCAACGAACAAAATAACTCAGGTTTGGCATCTCCATTTGCATCATCCACCAGTGCTTACCACCTTGCCCTAGGAACCACATCCAATATACTATAACAAACACTAGGATCCCCAAGGTTCCCAAAGTATCAATTAATCTCACAGACAAAGTATACACAGTATATGAAAGTTAACCAAAATAATAGTCCACTCAACATAAAACATTCAAAACACATAATGCAGAACATAAACCACTAAATCAACATATGTACAACACATATCCATAGTGTTAGGTACAACGAATTGGCATGTATTGGAAGTCCTCATATACATCGGGTTCTTAATTGGGACATCCAACTAAAAATAGTCGACTGGGAACTACCGAAAGTCCTCCTGTATGTCAGGTTCTTAATTGGAAGTACCCAAAGTCACCCGAATGCAACTAGATTAGCCATCTAAGGACTACTGTTGAATAGGTCTTACACCTAGATCTAACCACCGGGAAGGTACTCCATGGTTAGCCCTTCTGCTCAATCGAGCCACGAGTAATGTTGGTCCTACATGGGACGGGACATTCACAACATGATTCAACAAACATACAAAACTATAGAGAGTATATGAGATGAGAGTTACTACTTGATTGCCTTCTAAACCTTTGACTTGGCTCTGAGTCTTTGATTGCCTCGAGCAATCGTAAGATCCAATGGTGATACAAATTCAGACAATGGAGTACTACGTATTCCAAGACATTAAAATTGGCCATTACATTATACCCAACGTAAGGTCAAATGGTCCATATTAATCCCCAAAAGCCCACCCCCAAGAGCCCACAATAACCCATGAGGACCAAATTATTCTCTTTGGGCCTTAACCCTTTATTTTCACCCCTTAGCCCAATTCTGCCAGTTTGGAATACGATCTTTGAAAAGTCATATCTAATTGTACAAATGTTCAAATGGGGTGGTTTCAAAGCTTATTTGATCATTGGTGAGTATATTTTCGAGGAAAAATATTACCAATATCCTTATACATGCATACAAATCCAAAATCAACAATGATCACATACTGCCTAGAATTTTGCTCCAGATTCATGGGTCAGATTTAAAAATTCATATCTCAATGAATACAAATCCAAATTAGACATATGCCCTGTCAAATTAAAGATCATTATGTATGTCTACTTTAATTTTGAAAACTTTCAAGGAAATTGGACACCATTTACCCATTCAAAAACATGACAAAATCTCACTACCACATAGAGAAAACAAAGTCAGCAGATTTAAGTCTTTGTGAAATTTACATCCAATGCTTCTAAAATCATATCCTAACTAGTACCCTACACAATCTTATATTTTAAGCACATTGGAACCATCAAAATGAGCAAAGCAAAATCATACTCCTCCTAGGTCCCCCGTTCTAAACTTGATCTTTGGTGTTTTTGCAATTTCTCTTCTTCCTTGTCCCCCTTAAACTGTTGGCCTCCCTCTCTTGATCTTTACTCTTCTTTCTTTCTTTTTCTCTTGGATTTTTGTCACCTCCTCTTGGTCCCTTATTTCCGCATGCTGTCACTTGGGGAGGCAAAAGAAGAGTGTTTTAGTGTCTAATTAAGGGTGCAATTCAACTGAAAGGAGGGAAAAATATTTGGCCAACAACTATGCTCTCAATTACCCACATGCCACTTGGTTGAAGTTCAACCATTTAGTTAGTGTTGTTGGACCATTTTCCTTCTTCAACTCTTTTGAGCTCTCTTGGCTGAAATTTTAAGGCTTCTTGGAGGTTTAGTGAGCTCTTAATTTGTCCTCATGATTATTGAAAAATTTCCATTTTACCCTCACATTTATTTTCCTTGCTTTGGCCAAACTTTATAGCCTTAGAAATTATTTAAAGGGTTAAGATGCAAAAATACACATAAGCTTTTTTCCTTAGGAGCGACCAGCACCACGTGCTTTTTTTTGGAACAAAAATACACACGTTGTTACCATTTTGGAGCAAAAGTCATATCCCACCGTTAAGTTACTGTTCACCACCGTTATGTCACTGTTCACTTCATCTCTTTCTCTCTCATCACGGTGAACAGTAACTTAATGGTAGGATGTGACTTTTACTCCAAAATGGTAACCACGTGTGTATTTTTGCTCCAAAAAAAGCACGTGGTACTGGATGCTTCTGGGGGAAAAGCTCATATGTGTTTTTGCACCTTAACCCTTATTTAAATATAAAATTCCTTGTGTCTCATTCTTAAATTAACATATATCCCAAAATTTAATATTTGGAAAAATTAAACACTTATCCAATATTTGTTATCTCATTCCAAAGCTTGGAACATTACACTTCCTGAATTGAGCTTGGTCATTTGCCTAATACAAGCTTATTCTTTAGTCTCTTAGCCCAAAATTAAGGATATTACATTTTCCCCTGTTCAATAAATTTTGTCCTCAAAATTTGAACGTCTACACTTCGGGGAATCATTCCAGACACTTAGTCTATCCCTTTCCTACGCATGCTCACCAAGCACATAACATAATCATCATATAACATTCTCATTCATCAAGTACCTAGACATAATATTCAATAGAGGACCCATTAGTCCATTCTCTAAACACCTGGTTACATAGGCCTCGCTACTTCATAATTTCTACCTTATGGCTCATTTTGTTCCCATAATGATGAATATTCTTGCCTTACAGCCCAAGGAATCACCCTCAAGCTATAGGCATCGCAACTACCACTTGGTACAATCTAAATATTTTGTTAGCCTCAAGACATACTTTAGACAAACTAGTCCAATGTCATCACACTAGGCCATAAACATAGTGCTAAGCACATAGGTCTTATATCCCAAGGACACCGCCTCGTGCAAACTTGCACACCGAGTGTTATTGCCTTGAGACTTTGCTCGTTACCCATGTCAAAGCTTCTTCAATTCAATCTCTCATACTACTTTCCTCTTACTTAGCACTATATCTAGTAAAAACTATATAACTTAACAGGTTCAAATTTTTAGACCATTCTATCAGTTTATGTTCTTGTATCATCATAATCATTAACTGCACCGCATTTCAATTCAACATAGCTGCAACGAAAATCATGTCACCGCTTTTTAGTTCCTCTATGTTGTCTCATATTCAACTTTTCTAAGTTTTCAAATACTCAATTTTTGTGGTTGTAGTACATTTTATAGTTTGCACTATGTAAGAATAGTGTTTCTGTATTTTTAATGAAGATGGGATCACTGCCAGCTCAAGTTCAAGAAAACGTATTCACTACTAGCTCAAATTTGAAAAACACATTTATTGCTGGCTTAAATTCGTGAGTAAGATAATTCATCTCACGAGGTTCAACAATTGAGAGACACTTGCCACCATTCTACCTTATTCCACCTAGACATATCCTAATCCTTTCTTCCTTTCACCAGAAGAATATCCACTAACACATACTGAAGGTTCTTCTATTCCATATTCATCTACCACTAGAAGGATACCCAGTAACACATATTGAAATTCTTCCTATTAGTTCTCTATATTTTGGTGATAGCAAACAATTGTAAAGAAATGGACTTAATGATTCAAATCACTTAAGTGTATGTTCAATGGCACTTAAGTTAGTACCTTTAGCTTCAATCAAATATTGAATCAAAGAGTGTTTTTGATGCGTCTGTCATAAACACACTCGAATCATGGTTAAAGGACTCGAGTCAAGTTTTTTAAAACCTTAGTCAAAACAACTTTCATTTTTTACTGACTCAAGTTAATCTTATTTGACTCAAGTTAAGGCTTTGTGTAATGTTTTGAATGAAAAGCATTAACTTGAGTTGTCAGCGTATGACTCAAGTTATCTTTTTGAGTACTTAAACTTATCTTTCAAAACTTAAGACTTGCGCTTAAATGTCTTTTTCAATAGTCAAAAGCTTAGCCTCGAGTTAATATTGATTCACTTGAGTTACCTATTAGAGTTAGCATTTTAAGACTCAAGTGTCATTTACTAGAAACTCATTTTTCAAATGCATTTTGAAGACACTATTTGTGAAACATATCTCTAGACTCTAGTGAATAACTCAAGCCAATCTTTGTTAGCCTCGAGTCATCCTATGCGAAATGATTTTCTCGGTTCAAATCTCATGTTTCAATAATTTCACCCAAGCATTGAAAGAATCAACTCAAGTTGTCTTTTTTGCTTTTGCAAATCACCATGTTCGTAAAGTTAAAATCATTGATTGTGATTTCATATCTTCTTATCATCATTCATTATTATTCCTAACTATATTCAACGAGTGTATTAATGAGTTTTAGATGATCATGCAAATGATTAACTTCAAAATCTCAAAAAGCATTAATTATGTTAGAAACAATAAATGCAATTGCAGAAAACAAAAATACCAATACGACAACCATTCTCGAGCAACCCAAAAGGCATTCCTATCTCTTTCCATATTAATTGGTGCAACACAACTGGCTAAACGAAGAGAATGTTAAGACAGCAAAATGATGAAGATTATTCTACAGAATAAGAGTTATAAGCAACGGAAGAGCTTTAATGTCTAAAGGGTTTCCCTACTCAGTTGAATTGTATGATCATAATACATATCATACCATCGGGAAGGTACCCAGTAACACATACTAAAGGTTTCTCTCTAAGATTGGGTGGTGTGGGTCTAATCCTCTCGTAGTCATATAGCATCAAAACAATTCTTAGTACAAATGAACTTTATCACTGGCAAGCAATTTCAAAAATATTTTGAACATGTTTGGCAAGTCCTAGCAAAATTGAATATGTCTACAACAGTTTCTGGCCTCTTCTAGTTCCGTACTACTTCCACCCTAACATAGTTCAAAGTTCAATTCCAGTTTTGGGTTCCATAAGGACCCTATCTATGAGACAACATAGTTCATAAGTGACCACTACAAACTAGTCTCAACTTCTATTGAAAATTTTCGTTCAATAATTCATTTCAAAAAATTCAAGAATACAGCAGGTGCATTGATAAGTTCAAAATTCAATTTTCCGACATACACAGGAACCAGACAATTGCTATAGAAGGTATGTCATCAATTCCACATGCATCTTAGGTTCTAACTCTTGCTACCCAAGCCATTCATGGGACACTCAATCCATTCTATTCCAACCTTCACAATCTCTTCGGCACATTGCCCAGTATTAATAGTCTAACAGTCGTGGCCTTCTGCCAGGCTTTGGACACACTAGTGTCATAGGACTTAGGGCTTTGCATTTTGAGTGTAACGACCTAAGGACATACTGACCCAATAGGTCTTACTGCCCACTGCATATTCACACAATGTAGGAACACCCCCATGGTGATACATCGAATCACATAAACCTCATTGGGGTCATTCTATATTGACTTTCTATATTAGACCAACTCTAAGCACACTCACGAATTCAACTTTCCTATTGGGTATTTGAGCCGCATCTAAGGGAATCCATTAGCTACATACATATCTACGTTATCTATCTCGATCATGAGACTATAACCCGTGGCATGCACGTATGTATTAGTTCATGCCACACTAGAGATAATAGATTGATCAAAGAAGCAAGAAAGAAACACTTATTTTGACAATCTTCTTTAGAAACGTGAAGTTCACTGTGCCTACTTTTCCGTGGCGTACACATGGCTCATCCGGTATTTGTTTCACAAACTTTTTTTGAATAATAACATTATAAATTGATGTATGCATAGCACTCTTTTCTCAAGAAGCTAATCTCATGCATAATTCTTGAAACAAAATAAAACCATCATCAAGCCGGTTAGCATAAGACTCTAAGCATATTTGGCTTATGCTATTTACACCAACCATGGGTAAAAGAACCCAATCCATGCCTTCATAACTAGTTATTGTTCTTGTTCTCTTGTTTTGTCTGTGTATCCAGGACGTGGTGGCTAGCATTAAAACTTGTAAATTCTGGTTCAAGTCCTGGAGATGGCCATGTTGGAATAGAAAGGATCTACATATACCATGAACTCCATGACTTGGTGCTAACAATTACTAAAGAGTTTTCATACTTGTCATGTGGGCAACCCGAGTTCGATCCCTAGCAATGACATTAAAAACTTGATAGGGAAAAAATTATGGCCTAAGTCTTCTTTATATGCTTGCATATATATAGGTATAAATTGACTTCTCCCAAAACTTCTAAAACAGTGACATTTCTATCAATGAAAAGAAAATGAAATACTCTTCAAGTCCTTAATATACGATATATTTTCCTAATTTAATTAAATTAAGGAAGTTGATTAATATAATATGTATTTTCTAAAACACCTTAGTCACTTTTTTCAGTCACTTTCCTCAATTCTCTCATTTCCTCACCTCCTTTGATTGTTGTTGCTGGAGCATCAATAAAGATAAATTAAGAAAAGATGGACGAATGTGAAAACTTTGTTTTATATTTAGGATCAAGATTAACTTATCAAATATATTTTATATTAAGAATCAGATGAGTAATAATAATGATAATAAACCAGATTTTTTTCTTATTTGAGAAAACTTCCCATTATTATTATTTATTATTGTTTCTTTCCTAAAATAAAACTTCTATTTTTATTAAAATACCACAAATGATGCATCAAATTGATGTCTTATAAAATCTTAAGAATATCTTTTAATTTAGTATTGATGACTTCCCAATTCGTTTCGATTTTTTATGGCATCATCTTCTTATTCTTCTTTGATATTGTGATAAATAAGGGCCTACATGTCGAGTTCCCCCCCCCCCCCCCAAAATTTTGATTTTCGGCCAACACAGGTTGAGTTCAATGTACATACAAGCTCAATAGGAAACTTTTGGAAATTGAAAAATTTTCAGCGCTTCTAACTTTTTTGACTGTATATTATGTAAATCGCGTGCAAGGAACATAATCATATGATCATGTAATAACTTTGAAGTCTTCCATCATGTCTAGCTCATATAGTTGCTTTGCGTCAAACCCTTTCAGAACCATATTAATTAAAGGGCTAAAAAAACCAGAAACAAAAGTTGAAACGTGAAAGTAATTCAGAGTGAAAGTGTATTTCAGATCGACAGATTTCTGTTTAAGTTAATGGTATCTACCAGCTACAACGCTATTCAATGCAATTACTAGCGTCATTCTTGTCCATTATTAACGAAATGATCAACAAATAATGCTTAAGTCATGCATTATATTAATTAATAAGTGGGTCCAAACGTTTGTCCTAATTATTCTGCAAAACCTAATGAGAGGCACAATTTAAATTATCCGTTGTGAGCCCTATGAGCAAGTAGTTGATATACTCCATTCCCCTATTATTATTAGACCCGCTCAAGGATTTTTTTTTTTTTCATGTGAATAAGGGCTTTTACAAAAATGATCCTATTGAAATGATTTAGTAATTTCTTAGAAGAATAAGAGTCTTAACTAACTTTAATTTACATTGCCTAATCATAGTAATTCGATATTGAAAAGATAATTTGTAAAAAAAAAACCTGGAGAACATCATGTGGTTTGTATGTATCCATGTGATTCAGTTCACGTCACTTATAATGGTTTCTTGCATCCATGAACTATAATTCTAATATCATTGCCACTGACTTTCGAGCCGCTCCAATACATGGTTTGGTCTGCTTAAGTTACAAAATTTCCACTGTATTCCTCTCTGGTTCTTTTTTTAAAAAAAAAAAAAAAAAAAGAGAGAGAGAGAACTTTGTTTTTTCCTATTAATAAGTAGGAGCATTACATTTTTCATAAAAATGTACTATTTTATTCATCATTTATTATTTTGCAGACTGTGTATGTACTTTTAGAAGTAGAAATGTAGAATGTACATTATATAGAGGTAAAATTAGAAATTAAAAGGTTATTAATTATAAAATTAATGAGGTTTGAGGTTTTTATTACTTATCGATAAAACATACATTCATAAATAGGATCAAATGAGTACATTATATATATTTTTTCATCAGTGGCTCGGGTTGTACAGTACCAGTTGCTTGGGAAATTAAACTAGTATCTTGTTTTTGACAAAATTAATTCAGAGACGTTTTCTTTGCGTTGTCGGTCATTTAACTTTTTTGTTTTTCATATTCATTTAATGTTCACTACCACTCTGCTTTAACAACTTAATTTAATGGTCAACTAATTAAATTCAGCGTTTTTTGCGGGGCTATTTTTTATATATGGTTCATCATATAGCATGATATACTTTTATAATAATATGTTTACTTTCTTAATTAGAATTCAATTAATTTAGTTATAAAAAATATTTTAATCAATATATTCTGGAATATTAATTGATTAAATAATTAATATATCTATAATTAATTTTTTTAAATTCATTTATGGATTTATTAATATAATTATATAAGTATATCAAAATAGACCGATAATACGAATGTATATTTAATAGTACTATATTGTTTGATTTAAGAAAACTATATATATATATATATATATATCCCGTGATTCTTTGTATATTGTGGGTGGATATTTCATTGTGACAATTTAGGGTTGGGGGATATCACAATCTAAGTTTTTGAACCTAAAAGATCACGATGATGACTTCTAAGTCCTCCTAATATTAAGATCTGCAAAAACATTTTGTAACATCTCAAATTCCAGGTTTGAAAATTGTGTCGGTCGACACTTAGATTTAAGAAAAACAACAGAGTTTGAGATGCTACAGCTTAGAGTACTGCGGAAGTGAATAGCGTGAGCTAAGATCTGGACAATGAGTATCTGATATAAAATGCCCAGACATATGATGATGTATCGACATAAGCTGATATATTAAATATCCCGAAGGAATATTCATATGATACAATTTACAGAGATTTGAATACATATCTCTGATAAAAACAGTCTTAAACTAGACCTATGGCGTGGAACCTAACATCAGTTACTCAGTCAACTTGACCAGGTCGGTGTTCAATCTAATGGGAATCTCACCGACTCTACGGCGACTTGTGACAACCCACCGATAAACCCTTCCTTAGTTTAAGCACCAAATAGACCGAAATAACTTTGTTAAATTCGTGCCTGACTACTCTGCTCGTAATGTTTCTACCGACCTTCATCTCTGACTGCTGCCTCTATACGGCTCTATCCTCTGGCATCTTCTCTATCCCGGTTTCTTTCCTGTACTATTCATTAAGACTAAGGTCCAATGTCCATTGGACCTCAGGTAACGGTTAACTTCATGCTTATGTAAACAGTATATGACAGATATCACAATGATAAAATCACATTTATAACTTTCAAAACCATATCAGCAAGTAACATAACACAGCCACTGCAATATGTATGTTACCCAAGTCTGCACATAACCAATACCACGATGGCCTATCGTGTCCTCAGCGCTAGGAAAATTCAACGGTGTTATCAAGACTATAACCCGTATACAACTCAAATCCATGAGCAATTTCAAAACAGAGTATCAACATGTGAAAACAATTATCATATATAACCATACCATAAGCATAAACGTTAATATTATAATACGCGTCCGTACATTTTACCGCATAGTCATCAAACATCTGACCTTTGATTCCGGCTTTGGACTTCCCGGATATCCTAACATATCACCATATCACTTAGAATAACATTCTAAGAGATATTCCCACCTCTATTTACCATTCTACCCTTGATGGCTTTATTATTACAATTTTGCCCTTACATTTCTTCAAAAACGTGGTGTAGCATTTTCTGGGCAGATTTTTCGGTAACTTTGAAAAATCATAACTAATTCTAGAAAAATCAAAATGAGGATCCGTAAAATTTCCCGGAATCCTTAAGATGTCCATTTTCAAGGAAAAATACTGGATTTTACCCAGATTTCACGGAAAATTCCCAGATTCTATTTTTATTAATGCTGCCCAGAAATTTCCCTGAAAACGTAGACTTATCTTCTGAGATTTTTAACTTGTTGCACAGAACTTCAAATGACACATTCTTTATATATTTGAAAAGCCCTAGATGTCTACTTTCACCATGAATTTTCTCAGAATTTTAGAACATTATCTTCTTCATAAAATACTGACGTTTTTACCCCTGACTCCAGAAAACACTAATTGATGAAATTCCGCCAGAGCTTCGCTATTTTGATCATAATCTTCCGGAAATTTTTGCCATACACTTTCTTCATCATTTTTTCGAAATAAGGCTATTGGAAACCAAAAAAACATGAAAATAAAACTGGATTTGGAAGATTGATGATCAAAACAACATTTCTAGCATTTCTATCTCATAACCTAAGAACTTAAACTCAAAAGCTAAAAACTCTCTTACCTCTTGAAGAACACTTGCTACCTACTTCCAGCAGCTCCTTACTCTCTCCCTCCTCTCTATGTTTTTCGGTTGAGGCTTGAGAAATTGGTGAGAAACTTGTGAAGGGAAGAGCTCTATTTATAGGAAATCAAATGAGTAGGTACCAAGTAATTCAATTTGATCTTGGCCCTTGAGGTTTGCTTGGAGAAGAGGCATAAATCTTTGCCCTACACCTCCTCTTGACCATCCTCCCCCCTCTCTACTTCTAGAAATTATTTTGCTTTGTCTCCAAGAAAATCTACTTATCCCCTAATTACTCCCAAATGCTAATTTAGTTAAGTGTAATCGGGTGTTGTTATTTAGGATCCAATTTCTCTTTTGAAATCCTAATTTTATGATTAGATTTATGGTGATTTTTAATTCCCGAAACACTTAGGTATGAATTTTAAATGTATCCAAAATTAACTTTGGGAATAGACAAGTTGATGCTCATAATTCACTGATCTCAAATATGTATTTATCTTAAACACTTAGTTTTACTATTTCAAGATATGATTTAATTTCTATAGGCTCTCATTTTAATTTCTTTTAAATAAACAATTTCTTGCTCCCCAAGACATCTATTTGCTCCATAAGTTATCTCAATCTTCTTCCACACACTACTTGGTCTACTACACTCACATACTCACACAACTTCTAACCATATACACTCCTTCACCATACACACACATTTCGCCACACTCATATATCACACACACTTGCCTTGGCTTCTTCCATACACTATTGACCATTTATGATTATCCCATGTGCTTTGTTTAATTGAATTTAGATAAAATGAGACTACTTCCTCCCTACTCCAAGTAAAAACCATCCCCTCCTTCTTGTTATTATTTATTCAATTACATTTTTAATGCTCTTACATTTTTAAGGAGAAAATTCTCTCATTAGTCCACTTAGATTTTAGGATTTATGGTTAATATAATTTAATTCCTCCATTTATTTACCATTAAATAGGAATTTTTGTTTCATAGAAATAAATTAGGAATAATTATTTTAAATCCTAACTTTAATTTCCAACATCATGTTTTAGGGGTTACTAGGGTTAACCACCAAAATTGACAAAGTTTCTAATTTAATTTTAATGATTGATAACTTCTTGTGTGCTAATTTTAGCTTCTAAATATCATTTGATCCTTAATTTAATTGATTTTTCCTTAATTATGACCTTTATAAATTAATTACTAGCTAATCTCAAAAATTACTAGAGCATCTCAATTATTGCAATTTCAATTGCCCAATAATTGTTACTAATTTTCTCTAATTGATTTTATCATCCTCTGATATTTTTAATTGCTTAGAAAATGGTATAATTCCCTAAAATGATAATAAATCAACTAAAAAGTTGGAGACAACATATTCTCCAATTTTAATAAATATTTTGTTGCCTCTTAAGATTTATCATAACATTCTCAGGGTATTTTATGACCCATAAATTCACTTAGGGATTTTTAGCTCTTTATTTACTCTAATTTCATGAGAAATCACCTTAAAAGATAAGGTAATTATTTTACTAGTTTTGAGACCACAAATTCACCTATTGTAATAGGTATCATTTATTAAAATTTAATATTTACATGTATTATGAAAATTGGGGTATTACACATTTCTTACCTCTTCTATTTGTCGCAAGTTGCAACATTCAATCCCATTGACTTCAGTTTATTTTTAGTTTGTCACAAAATATGTTTTATTAATAATTTTTGTCCTTCTATTTAGAATTTAGCATATTTGAACAATTTTAGATTATAAAACTATTTTTTCTTTTGTTGTTTTATTTGAATATAAATTTAAAACTCTAGACAAGGATTAATTGAAAAATTATTTATTAATCTTGACAAATTCTTAAGTTTTGGTGAACATTATATATAATATGATATTGTAATTGGTTTTGTTTATTTTCAAAAGTCAAGATAATACGAAAATATAAACATGACATATTAATATTCTAAAGGAAAATTCCATTTAAATACCACTTGAATTTGTAAAATCCCCAGAAGCCCATTGATTGGTTAAAAGATTGAGAAGACATATATGGCAATGAGGGATATGCAAATTAGGGTGAATTTACCCTTTTGCCATTGGTTTTTCAATAAATTAAAAAAAATAAAGAAATATGACACTCGTTGCCAGAGGGCCACTGTGATCGGCCATTGGAAGGCCACCATGGCTGGTCGTCGAAGGGCTATCATGGCTAGTTGCTGGACAACCTGCAACCGCTGATGGCCGAGCTCACAAGACTGAACAAAATTTGAGCACTTTGAACAAAATGTGTAATGAAAATAACAAATTTATTAATGGGATTTACAAGTTCAGTAATGGTAATTATCAATTTGTTAATGGTATTACAAGTTTCATAATGGTAATTACTAGTGCTTTCGTTAGATTTTTCACAAATTTCTCTCGTGAGACAACAAATAAGGGTCAATTATAACAAATCTTATACAATTCATTAATAGTATTTATAAGTTCCATAATGATAATTACTAGTACTTTCGTCAAATTTTCACTAGTGTTTCTTCAAATTTTAGAATTAAGATTTTAGGTAATTTTTTGAACAATCCATCAAATTATAATTAAAATAATTACGTATTATAGGATTAAAATGAATCATAGAAAATACTATATATTATTGATCAAGATGTGAATAATAGCATAAAAAATATTAATAATACAGTATTATTAATATTAATATTACGATAACATTTTTCAGTGGAATCAATTGATTCAAATATTCATATAAAATAAAGTAATACTTGGTGAGTTTAAGCTACTTTTAATCAAACGAAAAATCAAATTAATGTTTATCTTTTCATAAAATAATATATTACATAGCTTCAAACAATTTCTTAATTTAACAATATCATAAAGACTTTTAAATTGAATATAAGAAAATTTGATAAAAATATTATTTAAATAAGTCATAATTAAAATAATTAGCAAAAAATATTACTAAATATTAAATATGAAATATATTAAGAAATAAATATTAACTAATAATTAGTTAATACATCAATATATTAAAAATTATCAGAAAGTCAAAATTTTCCGAACTCTTCGTACATAACAACCATATCTTTGTTAACACATATATATATTAAAGGAAACAAGTAGGCCACTTGGCTCCTATGAAGGTGGGATGGGTTCGAAATCAACCTTTACTTTCATTAAATCGTTTTTTTTTTTTTTAAAAAAAAAGGATTCAACCCCACACCCCAAAAAAGAACTCTCGTTGGATCCCAAGCCGTCGGCGGTTGTAGGCTGTCAGGCGGCCGGCCTTGGTGGCCCTCCAGTAAGGGTCATATTTCTTTATTTTTAAGTTATTTAAAAAGTAAGAGTAAAGGGTAAATTCACCTGAATTTACATATCCCTTATTGTCCCATATGCCTTCTTTGTCTTTTAACAAATTCAATGGGCTTACGAGCTTTTGCAAATTTAAGTAGTATTTAAATGGAATTTTTCCATATTCTAATTGAAATATAAAACTACAACAAAAGATTAGATTTCTTAATAGATATTATTACTTTATCAATGTTGTTACTGTTAAAAAAATTTAAAATGAAATTAGTATTGTTCAAAATCTATTTGAGATCAGGGACGTTCAAGGTAAATAGATCATATTGATGGTTAAGAGTGAATTATGTTAGAATTACTTAATTATAAAACTTTGATAAATGATTTTACAATAACTTGAGATCAGGTATATTAAAACTTTCAAGTTATTTTATACCTAATCTCAAGTTCTAACATAATTCACTCTTAACCATTAATATGCCCCTCCAATTATAACTACTATAGTCCTACTTTCAGAATTAAAACTTCAAACATCCGCCACCCCCCAACATACACACACACCCACACAGGCTACAACTACTATACATGGAGAGCAATTTTCCACAAGAAAACCTAATTTTTTATGTTGATTGTGGCCTACTGTCACTTGTGTGGGTAATGATCAGTTGAACACAATCACTCCTCCGACCTAAACCACACTATAAATACAAGTGAATCGTGCATCTTCTTTCTCACGAACTCATGAAATATTAGAAAAACCTTGTAGATTTAGATACATCTCAATCCCATTATTAGATCAGTTATGGCTGCAGTACTCCAATCTTTTGCCTTCTTTCTTGTCCTCATTCTCTTATGCACCGAGCATGGCATAGTGGCAAGACCACTTTCTGATGGTTTAGGGCATGCTAATGCTAATAATAAGCAAGACTTAGTGGGTCTCCTTCTAGAGTCACCACCACACCAGGTTGTGAAGAGCTCAACTCTAAGCTTAAACAATAACAAAGTTTTCTCTCCTCAAATAGTTCTTGATAATTCTGGTCCAAGCAATGGCGGAGCAGGGCATTATGTACCACCTAGCCAGATATAAATCAGTTACATAAAGAAAGAGATTTCCCTTTCTGTAGTTTTTCTGAAATCAAAGAAGTTTGGATACATAGTTTTTCAGGGGTGTTAAGTTTAAAATTTTCTGTGGTAATGTGCGAATAAAAGCATCAGAATAGTTTTCTGTCAGGTTACTTGTTTTCCTAGTTGTTGCATAAAGTGTGATTGATCAGTATGTTATATATACTGTTGTTCAGGTCATTTGGTGGAGATTATGTTGTCTCCTGGTCCTTGTTTATCATCTAATCGGTATATATTCTATATATAATGTCATGAATGAAATACAGGTGTGTTGTACCTTAATTATATTGAAGTCATCTTTTAGTTTTAGGTTTTTATTCTGCTTTTATTGTATGAAGAATCAACTGTACACAAATATTTTTTCCATTAATAATGAACAATTTGATTCTTTTATATACATTTAGTTTTTTATGGTTGTTATTCAAAACAAAAACAAAGATTAACCCAGATGCACATTAGCCCCATTCTTTAGTTAATTAGTAAATATAATTCTCAACCTCATTCTTGAAATCATTCTATTTCTTTATGTTGATGATTTGTTACCTTTCTATCAAAAGTAAGATGATATGTGAAAGATTTTGTAAATGAGGATTGAAAATGACGTAAACAATCTTGTTCATTTGATACAATACTCAAATTATTCATCGTTACACAAGGTTATAAAACAAAGTTAATAATATAAATCAGAAAACAAGCTAGAAAGATTAATAATATAAAATTAAAAACCATTTACTAATTTATTGTCATTACCATAGTACAAAAGATAAATTTTTTTATTAATAGGGTTCTAGTAATAATACTTTCAAAAACTAAGAGTATTTAAAAAAAACTAAAACAAAATAAAAATTAATATTTAAATTTTGTTTTAAATGAGATGTTGGACTAGGTTGATTAGCCTTCCCTTTCAACTCTATATAAAAAAAGGGGTGATTCACTGATATGAAACTAGTTTTATAAAAAAAAATAAAAAATAAAAAATATATAAAATAAAATAAAATATCTTGAATTGATAAACAAGCTCTGAACTACTCACTTGATTCGAAAAGAGCATGTGGCTTGAGTAATTAGAGATTATAACTACAACTAGAACTTAAATATAGTAATAATAATAATAAGAACAATATATATTGAGAAACAAGATATCATGACAACTGTCAGGCTATAAATGTAGTATGGGAGGACAAAACAGACAAACAGGCTATATATATATATATATATATATATATATATATATATATAACACATACATACATAAAAATCCTGTATATCCATCCATGAAAACAAGATAGGCTTTGAAAATTGTAAAGTATCAACATCATCAACGGTGATAGAGCTCACATTTACTTCAAACTATAGGTAGTATTGATTGCTTCTTCTTTGTTGTCTTTTCAACTCAAGGTATATATAATAATTTTTTATTCTCCTTTGTTCAAAAATTTACATCTACAGTAGAGCAAACCGCGCCCCTTGATATCTTACGTATTATGAGAACGAAGACGTTGGGTTGGCAAAAATGCAAATCAAAAGAACAAAATACAAATGCAGCCACGTGCATGAAGTACTAGGCAAAAAATAATGGGTGATGTTGACCTTAATTTGAGCAAATAGATTCATTGTCTTTTTCAAAAACTAAAAGCAGAAAGTGTGTGTGGAACCATTTCCTTTAAAGTTCATTAATTTATTCAACATATATACGTGCTGAGGCAGCTTATATATAGCCCGCTAACTAAAATTGCAATATGTCTAACACGAGTAATTAGTTCTTTTATATGTGGTTTATTCCTCTCATCCGTCTCTTTCAAGTGAACCATTGATAAACTCTTTCATAATTATAAGTATTTTTTAACATTTATATATCAGCCACATAATATATAGCTATCTGTCAAATTTTACCATAATGTCATGTATTGATATTATTGTTTGTGTCTACGGAACTCAAGTTTCGAAGTTTGGGAGTTTATCATCTATTTTGACCAGATTTAGAGCCGCTTTGTTGAACATATGACGAAGCGACTTCCTTGTTACTTTCAGTGAATCTTACTGGAAGAGTCGTAAAGACAACTTCAACTCAAAATTATACATTGATCAGATCATATATATATATATATATATATATATATATATATCTCTATACATCACCGGTTCTACATACTTTCATAATAATGGATTATATATGGTTCAATTTTGCCCGGAAATTTTTCAAATGAGCTGTGCGTATTTAGACTTTTTTTGATCAAATTTTCCCAGTAAGTGTTAAAAATGAGCACTGAAATTGAATTCCGTCTTTGTATTAGCAATATGTGTGTGTAGTACCATATTTAATTTGTTTTCATTGTATATTTTAGAGTATATAAAATATTTTGTAGTGGAAAATTGAGCACCAGAACTTAAGAATCTGAACAATTACAATAAATCTTATCCCCCAAATACACACACACACAACCCAATGTACTTTGTGCTGAAAAAGAGAATGAAATTTTTTTAAAAAAGTGCGGTGAGCATGGCATCGAGTATATACATTTATTTGATTTGGCTAGTATTTATGTATAGAGCGAGTGAGGTTGTGTTTCCATGAAAATGACTTGAGTTAATTGATAAGTAATACCACAACTTTATATACCTGTAATTCAATGTCCAACTAATCAATGTGAGACTTCTCATAATATATTCTAATACTTGAAAAATATTTTCCATAAATATGCAAGGGCTCACGAGTTGAATTCAATGCACCGTTATATAGTTTTATCTCTCGATCAGATCAAACATGGAACTTTTGGAAATGGAAAACTTTGAGCCCTTTAAACTTCCAATTGCTTTGCTGTTTTGACCATAATGCACTCAAAAGAAAATTATGTGAATGGCGGCGTACAAGGAACATATAATCTTATGATCTTTTAACTTCAGAGCCCTCAACCATCGAACTCATGTAATTGCCTTCCGCCAAATCCTTTCCTAACCATAAGGAAAAAAACGGCAGTTGAAAATAATTGTTAAGAACCAGAAAGCATGAGTCATTATTTATTAAGATGGATATATTCCTATATGTCACAGTCAGCATTACAACAGGAAACCACAAGGATTAAACAGAACATGGAAGAAGAAGGAAATACAGCAGAATGTCAGATGCTTGGGAAATTAAACTATCATGTTTCGCCCAAAATCACTGACTTTTTCTTTGAATTGTCGGCCATGTTTTTATTTTTGCCAAACTTTTCTTTTCGCATTGATTTCAAACTTTAACGTCCACCTCTCTGCTTTATTTAATGGTCAACTAATTAAGTAATTCATATTTTTTGCTGGGCGGGCTGTATTTTTTATTTTTAACTGAGGCGTGGAAAGCTACTATTTCAATTTTTTATACAACACACATGACACTTTAGATCTCTCTTTTACATACGTTTCGTGATATTGTGCTGTCCACTATACTAGGTTTCTGAATTATAATACAAAACCAAATTTAGTAATTAAATAATATCAATCTATTTGATCATTAAAATATCTTAAGATTATGTTTGTAAAGCCGCTTAGGATAGCTGAAACAGGGGGAGTGGAGTGACATTTGAATAGAGATTCATAGTTGAAACTCTCTTAATGTATGTATCATGAATACTATTTTTGTAATATATAAATTTATTGATAGAATTATGTCAACAAATAAATTGAAAGAGGAAAATATTAATCTATATTCAATAATAAACGTGTTCGATAAGAAAACACTATGGCAAAAGAAAAAAGGATTAAAAGATTATGAAAAGGAAATTTCATTTTGATTAGTAGTTACAATATATATACTTGATAAAGTACGTAATTTCATCGTGACAAAATAAAGTTGAGTGAGATCACAATCTAATTTTTGACCTTAAAAAGATCACACGATGCTGACAATTATCACATTAAGATCTTGTGCATAAATATTTCTGACCGACTATTTATTGCAACACTCAAGCCCATTGAGTAAAGTTCTGTTTGGTGTTTAACACTTGACTATATACACTCCATATTTGCGAGTTATTCGATAGAAATCAAACTCAAACCATACATTGCGTTGAAAACTACAGTCCCATTTTCTGAAGTAAGAATCCAAGATATATAAGCTTAGACAGCAAGCAATTTTCCACTGTTTAACCTAATTTGTCATGTTGATTTTGACATACTGACATTTTTGTCGACGATGAATAGTTCTACACAATCTTTACTCTGATCTAAACCACACTATAAATAAAAGTGCACCCTGCGTCTTGCTTTCTCACATACTCATGCAAAATTAGAAAAACCTTACTACTTTAGTCCTCAACATATATAATCCCATTTATTAATATATATACACAAAGTTCCTAGCTAGCAGTTATGGCTGGAAGGCTCCAATCTTTTGCCATCTTTCTTGTTCTCATTCTGTTCTGTAGGTTGAGCACCATGCATGGGATAATGGCACGTCCACTTTCTGATGGTTTAGAGAATGCTGATGCTAAAAAGGAAGATTCGTTGAGTCTGTTCTTAAAGTCACCACACAAGGTTGTGAAGAGCTCAGCTCTAAGCTCAAATAATGAGAAGGTTCTCTCTCCTGAAATAGTTCTTGATAATTCTGGTCCTAGCCATGGTGGAGCAGGGCATTAATTAGGATGCATTATATATGCGTAAGGAGCATACAAAACATATTTCTCTTAGTCTTCAGTTTATGTATCTGAAATAAAAGCCACTAGGCATACGTGATTATCTAAATAAAAATTAAAGCTGGATAGTTTATGATGAGTGTTAAGTTCAAAGTCTTCTTGTTGTACTGTACTAATAAAAGCAACATAATAGTTGCGATCTGTCTATTTACTTGTTTTCTAAACATTGTATAAGTGTGAGATCAGTGCTGTGTCAGGTCATTGGGTCGAGATCTTATGTTGTCTTCTGGTCACTCTGAATAATGCTTGTACGTAACATCAAATTAATTAGTAATATATATATATATATATAGTTTCTATAACTGTTCATAAAAGTTAAAACAATCTACCCATATATTTGTCTCTCTCATTGTAGCACGGTGCTGCAATAGCAGAGAATCAGGTGTTATCATACGATACATATAGCTTACTTACTCTCTTGTGTGGATAAAATTTTAATGGAGTCTATTTTTCTAAGTTTAATTTAAGGTTTGTAACAAAAAAAAAATTCATATAATGAGGACTTCTTTCCGATCACATCCAACTAGGTCAATAAAAAAATATGGCTTAATATTCACAAATTCATGTTGAACATATATATGACTAAGCAACTTCGCAACTTCAACTCGAAATTCTACATTGATAAGATCAAAACTCTCTCTCTCTCTCTCTCTCTCTCTCTCTCTCTGAGTAAAAATCTTTCACGGGTTATATGCTTATATGATAATAAAAATAAATCAGAGAAGTAAGGAAGAAATACGTATTTCACTATGTACCTAGAACACTGAATAACACCATAAGATGTGCACTACACCACTTTCGTTTCAAGTAGTAAGTTTGACAGTGTTATAACAAAATCAAACCTTCAAGAGCTGGTTAATTAGCATATTGTTAGCAAAGGATCTTAATTATATATTTAATTCACTATTCAAGTGTCGTAGGTTTCAACAACTTTCTTATGTATTTGATTCTCAATCCATACATAATCCTCCATATCCTAAGAAAAATTAGTCTCAGCTATAAGGAGGAAAAAAACTCGTAGTGTCTCACCATACTGTAGGTTTTAACTTCGTTGTTATATTTTCCATCAGGGCTTTGTATTGTCAATATGTGTGTGCAGTGCCATATTGGTTTTCATTGTTTATTTTAGAGTATATAAAAATATTTTGTTGTGGGAAATTAAACATCGTACATTATAACATTGAACAATAACAACAAATATTATGTCACTAGGTGGAGCTGACTGTGTGTCTTTGTATGAATGTATGTTACTACATACACACCAATATACTTTATATTGAGAAAGAGGATACAAATTTAAAAAAAAAAATGAGGTATAGCATCGAGTATATCCATTTATTTGGTTAGTCTTAACATTTACGCAAAGAAAAAGTGTAAAAAATTAAATTAAGACCCCGATCAGGAAGGGAACCCAAAATAAGAGGTATTACTTGTTTCCTTGTGAAGTTGATGACTTTTAAAAATATTTAGGAATTTAAAGCTTAATGTTCTTTAAAAATATTTTCGATAAATATGCAAGGGCTCACAGGTTGAATTCAATGTACCATCATATAGTGTTATCTCTCTATCCGATTAAACATGAAATTTTTGGAAATGGAAACTACGAGCCCTTTGACCTTTTCCAATTGCTTTGCTGTTATAATGTACTCTACAGTAAATTATGTGAATAGCGTACAAGAAACACAATCATATAATTGCTTTTCGCCAAATCCTTTCCTAACCATAAGGGAAAAAATCAACAGTTGAAAATAATTATTAAGAACTAGAAAGCAACAATTTCTAATGTAACGCAAATAACGTATACAATGATGAGTCATTAAGATGGGTGTGTATATCAAGATTATCATACCCAGACCTATTGATCGAACCATATTTTTATATGGTATTTCATAATTAAATGGGGATTCTCAATACATTTTGTCATAATTATTGAGCTTAAAATGCATTTCTTGTAATAAATTGATATTAAAAGTAAATACATTAAATTTAGACTAAAAAGGGAAAAATCGCCAAAGAAATTGTAATTACTCCTAATCATTGATTTTCTGAGAATATTTGATGTTAGATTTAATACTTTTTATTTTAGATATCTGAAAAAATTAAATCAAATTTAAAAATAAAAGTTTAAATTCAAATTACAAAAATTTTCAATTTAGTCCCTTGCACAAAACGTTTTAAAAGTTTCAATCAGGTCCCTAAGTGATGCTATGCGTTTTGAATTATTAGGTTGAATCAAAAAGCAACGTGGAGGCGGAGAGGGGAATTGGACAATTGAAGAAAAGAAAGGTGGCTGAACATTGAATAAAAAAAGAAAAAAGAAAGAAAGGAACAGTGACGCGTGGAGGAAAGAAGAATTTTTAAAAAAGAGAGAGTCTTTCGTACGGCTGGACAATTAAAAAAGAGACGTGGGCCAGGAATTAAAGAAGCAAAGAAATTAATTATAGCCCATTGCATTGCTCACGGTCCAAAAGAGAATGAAAATGAGGATGGAAGAAGAGAACAGAGACCCGACAAGAAAGAGGCAAGGAATATTGAATAATTAAAAAGGGGAGCTGGGAGGCGAATGAAAAGAGGAGACCCGACAGCGAGCACAGACTGGACAGCGCCGCGAACCGAGCATCAAGACCCAAGCCTTTTCTTCCTTCACTCTCGCCGGCGACTTACTTCTTCCACCAAGGTCGCCGGCGAGCGACCTTCCTTGCCCAACCTCACCGTGAGATCGACACAGACCCAGCGAGACAGAGTAGACAGATCTGAGAGCTCCAGCGCCGCGATCTGCTACCTCCGACCACCACGCTCTTAACCGTTGGGATTGCTCAGCCACCATCATCTCTTCCACCGTTCTTCTTCCTGACAACTTTCATTCTCATTTCTCCACTTTTCCTTCTTCATTTCATTTTCGCAGAAGCTTCTCGATAATCAATGGGCATTAATATTATTGATTTGACTCAACTGATTTGGATTATTTTGAAGCTATGCGTGGCTGTGGCTAATTGATTTGCTTCTTGGCAGTGGAGATTCGTGGCCAGAGTTCAAAGGTTCAGGTTATTTTGTTAAATCTATTTTCTCTTGTTATATTTAAATTTCCTAGTTTTAGGAATATTTGATTATAATGTTTGATACTTAGTTTAGCCGTTTGGATAACTTTATGGATTTAACTTATGTGATTGGATTGGATTTTTGTGACTTGTTGAATTTATATATATATATTTTCTTTATTAATTCAATTTTATTATGCTCTCTACGTATTAGTAGTATTAGTATTATTGTTAAATAGTATAATTGAATTGGATTAATTGAATGTCATATTATCGCTTTCATTTTGAGAGAAAGCAAGTTACATTAATATAATCCTAATTGCATACTAATTATACTTCAATAGTGTCTTAAGAGGTGATTGCTAGCTACGGTAGTAGGGGTGATCATTAATTAAGAACACTAGACTCAAGCGTTTGCCTGGGGTTTTTCATCAAGACTTAGTGAAAATTTACTCCTGCATCTACTTGAATTATGATAGCCACTATTCCATTTCCAAGAGCATCCATCATTCACATTTTCATACTCAATTCCATTTTACAAAGAAAATACTAAAAATAGTAGTTTATGACTTAATTACTTTGCATTTATATTTTAGTTTATTAATTCAAAAATCCAAAATCAATTTTCCCTTGTTTTAATTGCATTTACATGTCATTTAGATTACTTAGGAATCAATAAAAGGCTCCTCGAGAAGAGAGAACGATCTTAGGTTTGCCTATACGCAATCCTTGGTTATTTTGTTGATTGTGGACCCTAAGGCTAAAGACGAAAAAGGCCGTGCAATCACCTATCTCTAAACTGGTCAAGGCAATAGGTAAAGCGTTAGTGGGCCTGCTTAAGGGTGGGGAGTAAAAAATTAAAAGGTAATTTAAATTTTCATGATAGTATCGTACCATCCAAAATCAATTCAATCCTTTGAATCACTAACAAAATAATCACATACTTATCCAACATTCTTTATATGATTTCTTTAACAATTAAGAGGCAGTTTTGTCCTGAAAATTTTCATCAAGGGGTAATTTTGCCTTAAAATTTTTTCGGGCGGCAATTTTACCTCAGAAGTTTCAAAAAGAGAGTAATTTCGTCATGGTCGTTATTTCAATTAATTTTGATCATTAATTGACCAAATATACTGTTGATGGTCAATATATCATCTACATCATTTTTTAATCTAACTTAGATCTGAGGCAAACTTAGACCTTAATAAAAATGACATGTGGACTAACAGATCAACATATTAATTTGGTCAACTAATACTCAAAATTAATCAAGAGAATGGTTAGGGAAAAATAACCCATTAAAAACCTACGGAGCAAAATGTCCCCTTAACCCTTTCCTTAACATATTGATATCAAATATCAATTGACCATTCAATAATATTATAATCTATAATCATAAATATTGTTCCTAGCAAATTGTTAAAATAGATAGATGATCTAATAGTCATTAACACAAAAATCATCATTAACTTTGACTGATATTTCCATCCACCCCATAAAAAATATAATTTGTTTTTAAAAAAGTAACCCCTCGTCTTTGGTTCAATTGGCATGAGGGTTAGTCTTCCTCACCTTAAAGGAGGGAGTTCGATCCCTGCATCGATCAAGGCACTAGGGGAGGCATTCTAGGATTCTGAGAAGCAGTGGTAATGCTGGCAGAAGTGGAGGCATGTGTACTCTCTGGCCAGTATTCCCTGCGGACTAGGCTCCAACGCCCTGCCTTTGGACCGTGGGTAAGCCCAACCCCTTTCCTAAAATTTTTCTTATTAAAAAAAAAAAAAAAAGTAACCAGGTCAACCAACAAACCCACCTGGGTATAGCCTGAGTTGGGAGTGGGTCACCTTTGATATTGGATTGATTGTTTTTTATTATAGGTTCTTGAAGAAATTAGATTAAATTTGAAAATGGAAGTTTGGGCTCAAACTGGAGAATTTACAGCTTACCATCATGAACTTTTAAATATTGCAGTTTAGTCCCTGAGTAACACTACTGCATTTTGACAGTTTTTTAGGGGAGCACATTTTATGCTCATCACCCATCTTCACCATTGATAGATAAGAGAAAGCTCAAAAATTTTCTTTTACTTGTTTCATACCAATCATTTCACTTAGTTTCTAGGTAATTAATAAAAAACTCATCAAGAGACGATCCAAACTTGCACCCTACATTATAATCCTTCATTATTTTCGTGAAGAGGTTGCTGAGGCATAAGTCAACTCACAATTTCAGTATACCATATTCATCTCACTCATCCATTACTTGCATGCATGAATCTACACACACACATCAAACTGTCACACCCTGAAAAATTAAGGGGTGAATGACACGGAATATAAGAGTGCTCATATCCTTTAAGTTTGAATTATATTGATATTATATATCATACTTACATGTATACATATTATTCTACATATCATAAAGTCTATAAATATAATTCATATAATTAAAAACTATAGACTTCCTGAGAAATTTTGGCAAAGTCTTCTTAGTAAATGCAGCATCTCTACAACTACACTACAGCAAAATCAACACGGCTCAATCATAAGGAAGCTCCACTCCATATCAACTGGTATATAAAACAACAAGACGAGAATCCTAACTATAGTCTACGTACATGGAGCCCCTAGGTTACATACATAAATCCAAAAGTTTGCACCACATTAAATAGAAATTCTTTAAACGACCCTTCAGCCTCAAATCAACAGTAGTATATGTATGTATAATGTATGTAAGATCTAACCTCAGTGTCACGGACTTAACTAGTGCTATTTTAATGACTTGGGTTGCAGAATATACGAGATGCTTGGGAAATTAAACTATCTTGTTTCGCACAAAATCAGACTTTTGCTTTGTATTGTCGGCCATATTTTTCTTTTCGCCGAACTTTTATTTTAATATTGAGATGTGAATAGAGATCAATAGTATAAACTCTTTTAAATGTATACTATGTATCATAAAAATTATTTTTGCAATTTATAAATAAGTACGATAAAAATCAATTAAAAGGGGAAAAATTAATCTATATTCAATAATAGTGTGCTATATAAAAAAAATATTATGGGGAAAGGAAAAAAATTAAAAGATTTGAAAAGGAAATTTCATTTTGATTAGTAGCTACTAGACTTGTGGTAAAGTACGTAATTCATCGTGACAAATCAAAGTTGAGTGACACCACAATGTAATTTTTTAACTTAAAAAGATCACACGATGCTGACAATTATCACACATTAAGATGTTGGGCATAAATATTTCTTACCGACTATTTATTGCAACACTCAAGCCCATTGAGTAAAGTCCCGTTTGGTGTCGAACACTTAATCTACAGTCTATATTTGCGAGCTTTTAAATAGTGATCAAACTCAAACCATACATTGCGTTGAACCTTTGTCCCATTTTCTGAAATAAAAATTCAAGACGTATACGCAAAGACACCGAGCAATTTTCCACTGTTAAACCTAATTTTTCATTTTTTTTTTCGTCGACAACGAATAGTTCTAAACAATCTTTTCTCAGATCTAAACCACACTATAAATAGAAGTGCATCTTTCGTCTTCCTTTCTCACATACTCATGCAAAGATAGAAAAACCTCACAACTAGCCGTCAATATATATATATATATATATATATATATATAATCCCATTAACTACTATACACACACAACACAGTTCCTAGCTAGCTAGAAGTTATGGCTGGAAGGCTCCAATCTGTTGCCTTCTTTCTTGCTCTCATTCTGTTAGGTTGAGCACCATGCATGGGACAATGGCACGACCACTTTTTGGTGGTTTTGATAGGATCTGTACACGAGCGGAATGAAATTTATCCAATAAATTATGAATTCCAATAAGAGGGTCTATCTACGGCGTTGAAATTGAGTTTATTAAGAATGGTACCTTTGCGAACTCGTGTGCGTACTTTACGAACTCATAAGCTAATGTCTTCTTGCTTGATCAATCTTTATGAGTCAACTCTACGAATCCACTCCCTCTACCGGCATCCATGCCAAACAACTCTCCAACATGGACAGCAGCGTGCTAACACCTTCCTACTTTTTTTGTCTCACGTCTATTATCTCTAGGGTTTTCTTTTCGCAGCCCTTTTCAATATATCTTGCGAATTATTGCTTAAGGTTTTCAAACTCTAATAGTTAGACGTATTATATATTCAAAATTAATCTAATTAATTCTAAAATTTGGATTTTGATTAAATAATATTAATTAATTCAATCCAACAGATCTAATCTAATTATTTAATCCGGATTAAAAGCCAGTTGATTTAATTTATGTAATACCCCGAATTTTAGATCTAAAACCTTGAGAATTAGCCTATTTTTGGGAGACTACTAGGCCCTATTTAGAAAGGATCCAAAGTCTAGAGCTTAGTATGAAAAAAAACTTAAGAGAATTAGTAGGAATATTTTAGACTTTGGGAAAGGCTATGAAATAATTAAGAGGAAAATTAAATAAAACATTATAAAGTTAAGGAGTTATTAAGTTAAGTATGTACATGTGCTTATAATAGGTATTTGTTTGTTCAAGGAATGTGACGTGTGAGCATATTAACGTGTGTGAATATTGTGTGCGTTGCCTATTCCATAAATATACTAATATTAATTTCGGATGATCTCTTCCCTATTCATTGTCAACATGCTCATTAATTGAAACCAATATTAATTTAGACACCTAAGACACACATGTGTCTTTCATTTGTCTCCAATTCCCTTAAATCAAGCCACGTATATGTACACTTACCTAACTTCTTGATTTCGGCTTCCAATGCCTTATTGAGTTATCTTGGCTAAACACACACATACGCCTAATCGCTTATTCTCTCATTCACATTCGGTCAGAACCATTCCTCCCTCCTTCATTAAATAAATCATGACAACACATACCCTCTTTTTGCTTAAACTCATGCCACCTCACCCTCTCTCATGTCATCTGCTCATTCTTCCTTTAATTATTCCACGACACATAAACATACACCTTTCCTAATTGATGGCCACGTATACACCCACACATTTTGCCCTCTTAAACATTTCAAAATCTTCATTCATATCCATCCACTTCGGCCAGTATATATATATATACCCTTCAATAATCTATTTCTCATTCCTCCCATTTATCCATTCGGCTAGATTCTACAATTTCCATTCTCATATTTCGGCCAAAGACTCAACATAAAGGAAAGAAAGAGAGATCGTGAGGGAAAGTTAGAGAACAAGAGGAAGGGAGGAAGGAAGAAGAAATCTGGAATTTAACATGTAAGTTTGGGAATTTTGGAAAGATCAAGGTAGTAACCATTCTCTCACATATTATGTATATTTTTATATGCTTGTATTTATCATTGTATGTATTCATATAAATGCATGAATGATGAATATGTTGTATGATTGGTATGTATAAGTAATGATTATACTTGCATGTATTGTGTATACATTGTATGTGAGTAATTGTTAATGTTATTACTGAGATTCATTTGAATCCCATAAATTATTTTGGATAGCTTTAATTTTGCATTGAGGGTAAGAAGCCCGGGAATGAAGAAGGTGCTGGAGGATTATACCTCAAAGGGTATTTATGGTACAGGATTTGTAGTTTTAGCAGGAGTTTTGTCTTAGGAGACGTTTTAGTAGGAGTTTTGTCTTAGGAGATGCTTCTGTGTATGAAATCATGTATAAAAAGGTGTATTTCGGACGGACGTTTCAATTAAATGTAACGCCAGTACAAAATCACCTTTTTATTCATAAGTTTGTATACAGAAATGTCTCCTAGAACAAAAATCGCTATTGGAGCTACTATCTCTAAACAATACATAGACAACTTAGTACAATAATTCCAAAAACTAAAATTCACTCCTCAACTTGATCAGTACCTCCTTCCTCATTCTCGGGCTTCTTACCCTATCTGCAGAATAAAACTATTCACAAATATTTTTGGGATTTTAAAATTTAATATTTTATGGAACTAAATTATGAAATTTAACCTTATTTATATATGAGGGTGATTATTTGAGATTTAGGCTCTTTTACCTTAATTTATTTTTGGTAAATAAGAATTATTAGGAAATGAATTATGGGCCAATATTGTAACTCATGGGATAAAAACAAAGCCCAAAATAATGCATCATTATTCAGCCCAACACGTTAGCCACATAAGCCATTCTGACCGAACCCAAAACCATTCAGCAATTGGTTAATCTAGGTCACATGAGAAATGTAAAGTATCAACAAAGAAATTCCTCTGCTCAGCGCCAACACGACGTGAATGAAGACAGAAGCAGTTCATTTCGGATCCGACCCATCTCTTCGGCCCAAACCTAAAACCCATCAGATCCAAACTGAAAACATCAACAAAAAGACAACCATCTTCCTCGCAGTTCCAGACCCGACGGCGAGACTCAGAAGCAGGAACAGATTCTATTTATTAGCATTTATTAACAGCAGGATAAAATCATCATTTGTCTCGGCAGCGCAGAAGGATAAGAGCATCTCATACGTCTCGAGCCTTGTGTCATTCACCAACAGGTTACGTCTCCGCAACTACCATGGTTCGTTTCGGACCAGACCTTGGACCCTTATAAAAGGCGGGTCGTTCTCATTCATTTTGCACTTAGAATCAGAATAGAAAGGAGAGAGAGCCGAGGGAGAGTAGGACGAGAACGAGCTGAGAGAGAGAGATCGTTGAGAGTGAGAAAACTGAAACATTTCCTTCTCTGTTTTGGAACCGTCGGAACAGAGGTGAAAAACCAGTCACCGTCCCTCATTTCGCAGCTAGATCTTCAGAGGTAACTGGTCCAGCTCCTTTTACTTCTTATTCCCGTCATTTTCCAGCACAAACCGAGATCTCTAGTTGTAGAAAAATAAAAAAATAAAAAATAAATAAAACCGATGCTTACTGAAAACACACTGAAAACTGAAAAAAAAACAGAGGGTGGTGTTGGGTTGTGTCCAGGATATGCTTTGCATATTCTTTGCTATCCAATATGTATAAATATATACATGCATGCAAAGGAACTGAAACTAAAAGTTAAAACTGAAAACTGAAACATAAAACAGGGGATTTGGGGGTTGATTGAAAATGATAAGATATGTGTATTTATGTGTATCGGGGTGTGTATACAGAGGGAAGAGAAGAGATTATGAGAAAAACACCTATAAAACCGTAAGCCTTCGCTGAAACTCGTTGAAGCTGAAACTGAAATAATGGTTACCGAAAACATGCTTTGCTGAAACTCAGAAGTTGTGTGGGTGAAGTTAAATGGCGGTAGGTGTGTGTGCAAATAAGGTTAAAAGAAAAAGAAAGAAAATGCTGCATGTGTATGAGATAAATATATATGCATGAGTATGTGTCGGGTTTGTGAAAGAAAAAGAACTCCTAATACACACACACACACATGTGGTCGCTGTGTTCAGAGAAGGAAAAACGCTGAACATGTTGCTGCAATTTCTTTGTCCAGAAAGTGAGTTTTGATCACTATCATTTTGTGTGCGTAACGTAACTGAATCATTTTCGGGAAAAC
The DNA here is from genome assembly GCA_037074495.1 of Acacia confusa. Taxonomy (NCBI): domain Eukaryota; kingdom Viridiplantae; phylum Streptophyta; class Magnoliopsida; order Fabales; family Fabaceae; genus Acacia; species Acacia confusa. The sequence continues at coordinate 33,801,218 of CM073502.1, read as the reverse complement.
ATTTTCTCCTAAATCATTTTCTCATGTTAAACATACATGAAAATGGTGGTAAAATGGTGGTGAGACCTATATATACATATATTAATTTATATATGTATATGTGGGTCCCACCATTTCCTATGTATGTAGGAAATTTTTTTTTTCTCATGTAAAATGAGAAAACCAAAGTCCATCATTTTCTGGTTTAAAATGTCGCTGGTTATATACGTTGAAGCCGTGAACTTGCGTTTCTGTGGGTTTGACTTTCAAATAGCTAATGTGTGTGCGTGTTTATTACATATATATGTGTGTAACAACGTGTGTCTTATCTGTGGTAAGGGAAGACATACAATATTGATTTATGTGAGTTTCTGCATAAAATGACAATAAAACAATATACCAAAGAAGCAAGCTAAGTAGTTAATAGGTATATATATATTGGCTACAAGACAAAAACAAAGTGAGAATGTGTGGATGAGGAAGAAGTTGGTTTTCGTTTCTGCATTTCTTTTGGCTGAACTAATTTTTCTGGTTTAATAAGTGCTGAATATATTAATGTGTGTGTGTCGTGTGAAAGTCATTAGGTAGGTAAATAGTGCAGTGTTTTTTTTGGTTTTCCACGGTCAAAGTTTTCTTGGTTGATATGAGTATTTTGTTAGCATAGGAATATTGGTAGAAAGTGTTTATTGTAAACGTAGGTATATATATCTATGATCAGCTGCAAGAAAAGTTGTGGAAGCACAGAGATAAATATATATAGGATTGTGTATGGTTACTATGTACCTTGTTTTGTTTTGGTTCTGAATGAACAAATAAAATAAATATGTGTATGTGAACCATGGAAGAGGAAGAAGAAATAAAAATAAGATAAGATAAGATAAATTAATAATAATAATAATAATAATAATAATAATAATAAATTATTAGGAAAAGGAATGAATAAAGATAAAAGAAATTGTCAATTAAAAGAAAGTTATCAATAATTAATAATAGATTAAAAAGGAAATTAATCATAAATAATAAAAGAGAATTATTAATGGAGAGTATTATTATCAATAATACTTTAAGAAAAATATAAATGAAATAACAAATTTACCAGGGGTATAAGGGTCATGAGTGGCAAGGCCTTCTCTTAGGATGTTAATTATATGAGAAATAATATAGTGATGATATAGGATATCCAGAGAAGTTTGGGACCAGTACTGAAAGGTGAACGTACCACTAGCGCTAAGGTTTAAGGTACGGACGCGTACTGTAACTCTAACTCTTATGCTAGTTGTATGTTTTATATGTGATGAGATGATTCATATAGTCATGAACAAGACTGGGTCTTGGGTCATGGACTGTGGCTAAGACTGGGTCTTTGGTCACTATTTTAAATACATTCAGCTTGATTTGAAAACGGGTTACAGTCTTGGTAATGCTGTATGGATGTTTTTCCAGCGCTGAGGACACGCTCCGGGACGTGGCACTAGTTTATGTGCAAACTATGTGGGCCTTACATGGGCTGTGTGCTATGTAAAGGCGAACCTTACATGGGATGTATGCTATGTGAAGACGAACATTACAATTGTTGTGTGCTTTATAGTTGTTGAGATATAAACTATTACATGTGTTGTGTGTTATGTATGGTTTTATGCTAAATTGTAATGAATATCTATCATGCATACTGTTATACTTGAGAATAAAGTTAATTGTTATCTGAGATTCAATGGACATTGAATCTCAGAATTTGTCCTAGCTTCAGGATTAGGAGGATCGGGAGCGGGAGACAAGAGTAAGCAACACGCGTAAAGGCTCGGAAGGAGTTACATTTTGGGATAAGGATATGCACGAGTTTGGTCGAACCTTCCGGCTTACTGTAACCTAACATGTCAACTGAGATCGCCGCAATGAATGTAAGTTGTATCACGTTTTTATTCTTTCGAGAATTTTATTTAACCAGCATATGTCTGCGCATATGAAATCAGTTACTCAGTCGTCTAAACGCCTAAGTACGCTCTTTGTTGTATTATACTCTGATCTGTTAACGCCTACACTCTGATAAATACACACGAAGTAGTTCAATAAGAACCCTAGACCCATAATTGGACTACATAATACACTTAGGAAATAGGGGCATTACAATTTATCTTTATAAATTAAATCTGATATATGATATCTTTCTATCAAGATATTATATCTCAATTCAAATTAAATTAGATATATAATATCTCTATTCGAAAAGTAAATCTAAGATATGATATCACAGTTTATTTTAGTTATTTAATTTATCAAATAAATTACATACTATATATAAAATATTATTTTTATTTTTATAAACAATAATATTATTATTTTCAAAATTTATCTCTCTCTCTCGCGCGCGCGCGCACCCACCCTAAATTAAACTTTATATTCATTAAATCTTAGACATATATAAAATTCAATGAACTTGTGTTGGGCCATTCTTTTGTATGACCCTTCAGGTCCACATGAGATTGGTAATGGGCCAATACTGTATTAGCCCACAAGTTGCAAGCGGTCTCTAGCAAGACATTGCGACTACCCAATTCATATGGGGACTAAAGATACGATACAACCTATCATACAACCATATCACGCCCCTTTTGTCACACAATAATTTGGTCAAGGATGAAGCATGGATAATGTCAACCTCCTGTTCTTGACCATTACTTTCTCGATTCTTAAGTAGTCTACCAATTGAAATAGAAACTCTTTTCTATCGTAGTATGGCTATATATTTTTCAAACTCACTCATCAAAGGCCTAGTAGTATCTCTCTACAGTTGTGAGGGACAAATTCTGTCTTGACCATTCACATCCCTTTGTATGAAAACCATCGATCTCGATTAAAGCCTTTATCATTACCTGATTAAAGGTGACTTTTGACTAGGTCAAAGATTAGCAACTCTCATGTAGGAATCCATAATGATCTCAAGTCAAAAGGCGATGTGACGCGGTTATACACGAGATAAGCTTATGACTAAATCCATGCAACTTTCACATAGTGGGTCGTTCTAGCACCTTGTACTCATACTAGTGTCTATGACTTTGATTCGTATCTCCATAACTTATCAAAGTCATACTAATCTTATTTTATCTTTGCTCCTGCATAAATGACTAACCAGAGACATTTAGGATAATCTTATTGATATATCTAAGGATATGGTTATAATAATAAACATGCAAATGATAGGATAACTAAATGGAGAAATACTTTAAATAGCGTTAATGTTTAAAATACAATAACTAGCCCCTAGGGCATAATTTCCAATAGGCTCCCACTTGCACTAGGTGCAATTATTAATTACTCTAATTCTCATTGTTCTAACATGACACTCATGTTTTGCTTGTACAAGCGGCTTAGTAAGTGGATCAACAACATTGTCTTCTCCTGATACTTTGCATATCTTCATGTCACCTTTATCATTGATTTCTTTGATAAGATGAAAAAAACGCCTGAGTATATGCTTGGTCTTTTGATGTGACCTAGGCTCCATGGCCTGAGCAATAACGCCGCTATTATCAAAGAATATATCTATTAGATTTGAGATGGTAGGAACCACCCCTAGCTCAATAACTAACTTTTTGATCCAAATGGTTTCCTTAATTGCATCCGATATTACTATATACTCAGCTTCTGTTGCAAATCAACTATAATGCTCTGCTTAGAGCTCTTTCAGCTTACCACACCACTATTCATAATAAATACATATCTAGATTGCAATCTTAGATCATCTTGGCCTGCACAATAACGCCGCTATTGTCAAAGAATAAATCTATTGGATTTGAGATAGTAGGAACCACCCCTAGTTCAGTAACGAACTTTCTGATCTAAACGGCTTTCTTAGTTGTATCTGATACTACTATATACTCAGCTTCTGTTGCAAAATCAGCTACAATGCTCTGCTTAGAGGTCTTCCAGTTTACCGCACCACCATTTAAAATAAATATATATCTAGATTGCAATCTTAGATCATCTTGGTCAATTTGGAAACTCGCATCTGTGTAACAAGTCACAAGAGCTCATCTTCCAATCCACCATATACCAAGAATAAGTCATTCGTCCTTCTTAAGTACTTAAGGATATTCTTGACAACAGTCCAATGACCTTCACCGGGATCTTGTTGATATTTGCTAGTCATAGTAAAGGCAAATTAGACATCCGATCGAATACATAACATGGCGTATATGATAGATCTAATGGCAGAGGCATATAGAATCTTCCTCATGCAATCTCTTTGATCAGGTGTATTAGGACATAGATCCTTACTGAGATGAATGCCATGAGACATCGACATGTAACCCCTTTTTGAATCTTGCATACTCTATCTATGCAGTATTTTGTCTATGAATGTGCTCTGACTTAGGTCTATTAAGCTCTTGGATCTATCTCTATAAATCTTGAACCCTAGGATGTAATTGGCTTTGCCAAAATCTTTCATTAAGAAAGACTTTCCTAATCAAGACTTGACACTCTACAAAGTAGGAATGTCACTCCCAATGAATAAGATGTCATCTATGTAAAGCACCAGAAATACAATTGTGCTCCCACTAACCTTCTTGTAAACACAAGGTTCATCGATGTTTTGAATGAATCCAAACTCTTTGACTATTTCATCAAAATTCTAGCTCCGAGATGCTTGCTTCAATCTATAAATGAATCTTTGAAGTTTGCAAACTTTACCAAATTCCTGTGGACGCATAAAACCTTCAGGTTATGTAATGTATAAATTGAGTGGCCTTTTTCATCTTTAGCCTTGGGGTTCACAATCAAAAATTGACCAAGGATTGCGTATAGGCAAATCTGGGATCATTCTCTCTTCTTGATGAGCCTTTTATTGGATCCTAAGTAATCTAAATGATATGCAAATGCAAATAAAACAAGGGGAAAATTGGTTTTAGATTTTTGAATTAATAAACTAAACTAGAAATACAATTTGATTAAATGCTAAACTATTGTTTTTGGTATTTTCTTTATAAAATGGAATGAGGTATGAAAATGTATAATGAATGAATGCTCTTGGAAATTGAGTAGTGGCTATTATAATTCAATTAGATGTAAGAGTAAATTTTCACTAAATCTTGATAAAAAACCTCAAGCAAACGTTTGAGTCTAGTGTTCTTAATTAATGATTACTCCTACTAACATAGCTAGCAATCACCTCTTAAAGCATTATTGAAGTACAATTAGTGTGAAATTAGAATTAGACTAATGTAACTTGCTTCCTCTTAACATGAATGCAATAACACGTCACTCAATTAATCCAATTCAATTATACTATCTAACAATAACACGTAGAAAGCATAATAAAATTGAATCAATAAGGAAAATACATATTTGTAAATCCAACAAGCCACAAAAATCAAATCTAATCACATATGTTCAATCCGCAAAGTTATCCAAACGAGTAAACTAAGTCTCAACAATATAATCAAATATTCCTAAAACTAGGAAATTTCAATATAACCAAAGAAAATAAATTGACCAAAAATAATAGATCTTCAAGAATAAGAAGCAAAACAAATCAGCCACTCATTACTTAAATCTGCAATAATAGCTCTTCAAAAACGCCAAACTCCCAAATAAGAAGAACAGTAAAATCCAGCTGCATGAAAATCAAGTTGGACAACCCCACACTAGCAACAATTGAATCTGGAATGGAGAGGAAGAGGGAGGTCGTGGCTGACGGTGGAAGGGAAGAAAGTGACGGTGAAAAGCTTATGGTGGCTGAAGCTGTGAAGGGAGGTCGACGATGGTGCTGGAACTGAAACAGAGGTCGCCGGAAATGAGGAAGACGATGAACGACGGTGGTCGAAGGTGGAGAAGGGAGGTGGTTCCGGCAAAAATCCAAGGTCTCGCGGCGCTCACTCCAGATCTCTCGGTTCTCTCTCTCACGTCTCTATATCTGGTCTGTCTCCTCGCCTCAGCTCACGGTGATGGCCGATGGAGGTTGCTCACCGGCGACCTTAATGGAAGAGGAAAGTCGCCGACGAGAGAGGGGGTGAAGGGTGAAGGTCGAGTTCCTGGTTCGTGGCGCTGCTCCCCGTTCAAACTGTCGGGTCTCTGTTCTTAATATTCATATCTCCCAGCTTGCCCTCTGCACGCTTTTCTGACCTAGGCCCAGGTCAGAACACAAGTTTTGACCAGGGACTAAAATGTGAACTTTCAAAAGTTCTGGAGGGGGACTTAAGTGTAACGTTTCAGAATATATTGGGGCTTAACTAAGATTTTTGAAACATTTGGGACATTTTCTGTAATTTTCTCCTGGATCTTTTACATCATGGATTTGTAATTTCTAGGAATTCTGGGGATCTTTTCTATAATTTCCCCTGTCTTCAAAAATATTAATTTTGACCAAATGATATTTTTCCAAATTCTTCAATTTTCTTCCAAAACACCTACAATGCAATATTAAGCAAAAGGTAGTATCAAAAGTCCAAGAAATCATTTGCATGAATAATTAACAAATTATGACCATTTTATCCCTAATTTCACTTAATTGAATACAAATATCTCTAACTCAAATTAATGCTTAGTCATGCAATAATGTCCTAGAAAATACATTAATAATCTCAATTTAATCATGAAATATTATATAAAAATATGGTTCGATCAAGTAACTTTCCATTAAGGAAGACTGTTTTGACGTCCATCTACCATATTTCATAATCATAATATGCTACTATGAAAGAAGGATTCTAATATATTTGGCCATTGTAACTGGGGAAAAGATTTCATCATAGTCTACACCATGAGTTTGAGTAAATCCTTTTGCAACCAGTCGTGCTTTGAAGATATTTATTTTACCATCCATATCAGTATTCTCCATGAAAACCCACTTGCACCCATTGGTTTTTATACCTTCAGGTGGATCGACTAAGGTCCATACCTTATTGTCATACATGGATTGCATTTCAGACTTCATGTCATTTAGCCATCTTTTGGAGTTTTGCCCCACTATGGCTTCTCAATAGGTAGTTGGCTCATTATGCTGAATGAGCAAAAATAGCAACTTCTAGTAATCAGAAATCCATATCTTTGATCCTTTTGCAACTAGTCATGCCTTGAAGACATTTACTTTGCCATCCATGTCAATTTTCTCCTTGAAAACCCACTTGCACCCAATGGTTTTTATACCTTCAAGTGGATTGACTAAGGTCCATACCTTATTGTCATACATGGATTCCATTTCAAAATTCATGGAATTTAGTCATCTTTTGGAGTTTGGTCCCAGTATGGCTTCTCGATAAGTAGTTGGCTCATTCTACTCAATGAGCAAAGCATCACGACTTCCAGTAATAAAAAATCCATATCTTTAAGGTTGTTGTCGTGTTTTATCAGACCTTCTTGGGCCTTGTGTTACTAGAGTATGCTCATCAACTTGTTGTGAGTCTTCTCTGTTTTCTATTTGTGGTTCTATGTTGTCTTGTGACTCTTGAACTTCTTCAAGGTTCACCTTACTCCCACTGGTTCTTTTAGACATAAACTCTTTCTACAGAAAGATACTATTTCGGATAGCAAACACTTTGTGATCGGTAGGATTGTAGACATAGTATCCTTTAGTTTCCTTAGAATACCCCACAAAAAGGCATTTTTGAGGATCTAGATGATAATTTATCATAGGCTTATTGTTTAACGTAAACCTCACATCCCCAAATTTTAAGAAGTGACAAACTAGGTTTCTTCTCAGCCCATATCTCATATGGTGTCTTTTCAACTGCCTTTGATGGAACACAATTCAGTGTGAACGCAGTTATTTCTAAGGCATGACCCCAAAAGGACGGTGGAAGATTTGTTCGACTCATCATAGATCGAACCATATCTAATAGAGTTTGATTTCTCTGCTGAGAAACACCATTCCATTACGGCGTTCCTGGAAGAGTTAGTTGTGAAATGATCCCACAAATTCTAAGATGGGCAATGAACTCTTGGCTCAAATATTCACCACTCCGATCAGATCAATGTGCTTTAATTGTTTTGTTAAGTTGGTTTTACACTTCATTTTGGAATGTTTTGAACATTTCAAAAGATTCCAACTTATGTTTCATTAGATAGATGTTAACTCTAGGAAATTGTCAGCATTCCAGCACATTTTCTGTACCTTTTTGACTAATTTAGGTTCAAAATGTGCATGGAAAGTAAAGTGTATAGAAGAAAATGTGCATATCAAAGTATCAATCAAAATTTAAAGAAATCCTTGTTATATTCTGTAGAATTTTAGAGGCAATTGTGAAGTGATAATTCCTCCCTCTTTTGTAGGAGGATAGAAACAAAGATTTGAAGCTCTAAACAATCAAGAAACAAGCAAAAAAATGAAGGTAATGAAGAGATATAAAGTTTAAAGGACTTGTACAACTAGCTCCAGCAAGTTGATAGACATGCTATAGCAAGCTGAGGAAGGTAGCTCTCTGTATGAACTGGCCACAGCAAGTTGACCAACTTGCTGTGGCAAGTCGGGGAAAATAGCTTTCTGTCTGAGCTGGCCGCAGCAAGTTGTGCAACTCGCCGTGGCAAGTCGTGAAAAAGTACAGTTACACGTTTTAACATGAGAAACAGAAAAAGCACTATTTAATCTAAAGGGAAGGGCCGAAAATCGGACTTCTCACACTGTGGAACCTTGGAGCAGCCATTAGAAGAGCTTGGGAGAGAGTTTTGGAGCATTTAGGAGGCTTGGGTCCCAATCTCAAGAGGGATTTTGGGATTTCTACCTTGGTTCTTTCTCATTTTCTTCTCATTTCCTTTTTGTTTCTTCATGAGTTCTGTAGCTATGAGTAGAATCACTTTTTATTTGTATATAAGTAGTTAAACCTTTTATTCTAGGGTTCTTTTAACCCTTTGTATGGATTAACACTTGGATTTTCCTCTCTTTTGGTAGATGAATATATATGTGTGTTGATTTTAATCTAGATTTAATGCTTCTAAGTGATTGATCTCCATTTAGATGATTTATTCACTTGGATTTGACTTGAGAAAGCTAATCTAGGTGTAGAACTTGATTGAAATCATGCTTGTCTTGAAATTTACTTGATAGATGGATGGTTTGTTAGTAAAATAGAGATATATTTACTAATTTTGCAGTCACATTAAGGTTGTTGCTTAAATAGTGATTCTCATTAATTGTAGCAAGAGATTGTCCATTCTAATGAGAAGAGAAACTTAATATTGACTTGAGAAAGCTTGTTAAGTGTTTGTGAACCTTAAACTAACACATATATGTATTGAAACAATAATAGAGAGGAAATTGATCAAGTGTTATGAAATGCAAAAGAGGAAGAAGAATTCTAGATTTTAATTAACCCTTGAAATTCAAAAATCATTTGCTTTTATTGATTTTTAGTTTTAGAAGTAGTTTTTAGATATTTTCATTTCTCATCAAAGCTTGTTTTAGTTCAACTTAATTGAATTTGCTTAGCCTATTGTTTGATTAATTTGTTACATTAATCCTCGTGGGACGATACTCTACTTATCACTTTATTATTTGCACGACTCGTACACTTGCAAGGCGAACAATAGATATATCCATATCTACTAGAATTGTCTCTAAATGTAATGAAGTACATGTAACCTCCTCTAATAGATGTATTCATTGATCCACACACAAGTATGTATGAGGCCCAATAAATCAGCGGCCTTTCACTGTGCCAGTAAAAGGTGTCTTTGTCATTTTTCCTAATAAACAAGACTCACATGTATCAAATAATGATTCAAAATCAAATTAGTTGAGAAATTCATCTTGATGAAATTTTGAAATGTGTTTTTCATTTATATGGCCTAGACGACAATGCCGCAGGTAGGTCGGATTCAAATCATTTGAATTAATCCTTTTGGTACCTATGTCATATATATGCCTATTATTAGGATATTCTAAATTCAACAAATAATGACCAACATGAAAATCACCGTCAGCAAAAAAAATATCATTACAATAAATAGAACATTTATCATTCCTAGTAATAGAAGTATAACCTTCCTTATCCAAATAAGAAAGCCAAACAATGTTACTACTCAAAGCAAAAACATAAAAGCAATTGTTCAAAATTAACAAAAGTCCTCTAGGCAGAACTAATTCATAATTAAGTGCCTATAGCTAAAGCAGCAACTCTTGCTCGGTTTCCAACTTGTAGGTCCACTTCACCCTTCTTCAACTTTCTATTGTCATTGAGATCTTGCACATTTATGCAAATGTGAGAACCACGTGCACTATCTAATACCCATGTAGAAGAAGTAGAAAAATAAATGTCTATGACACTAGAAAAAAAACCACGATTTGTAGCGGTTAACTAGTAGCAGTCACAAAAAACCGCTATAAACTCATGAATTTGTAGTGGTTTTATACAAAATCGCAACACATTTGTAGCGGAGGATTGGCGCCAAAGCGTGGGTCTGTTTGCAATGATATTTGTAGCGGTTATAGCCAAATAAACCGTGACAAATGTGGCACTAGCTTGGCGCATAATGGCACGAATGTTTGTGGCGGTTTCTCAGAAAAACCGCTACAAATGTGGCACCAACGTCGGCGCACCATTAGTAGCGGGTTTTTTTTGTATATATATATATATATATATATATATATATATATATATATAGGGCTACAGAATTCCAAGAGTCTAAACATTTGTAGCGGTTGAGGTAGCAGTCTTGTAGTTAAACCGCTACAAATATAAAGTTCTTAAACTAAGTAGAAGTTATACCAAAAAAATTTTTTTAAAAAATATTTTTTAGAAAAAATACGTTCATATTTGTAGCGATTATTTAACTAAACCGCTACGAAGTATGTAATATTGAAATTTGAATATTTCATATCCCGTCAACAATCATGAAGTTTGTAGCGGTTTTTAGTACAACCGTTACAAAATGTGAAATTTTGATTTTTTTTTTATTTTTTTAAAAATACCAATGAATTTTTGTAAAGGTTTTATAACCGCTACAAAACTAACAAAAAACTGCTACAAACATAAAACCGCTACAAAAAGTGTCACATAAACCGCTACAAATAAAAGCCGCTACAAAATGTGTTACATCAACCGCTACAAAAATTACTTTTTATATCCTTATAAATTTTGATTTTTTAAAAAAAAATACCAATGAATTTTGTAGAGGTTTTATAACCACTACAAAACAAACATAAAACCGTTACAAAAAGTGTCACATAAACCGCTACAAAATGTGTTACATCAACCACTACAAAAGTTAGGGATATCCTTATTTATTTTTGATTTTTTTTAAAAAAAATACCAATGAATTTTTGTAGAGGTTTTATAACCGCTACAAAACTAACAAAAAACTGCTACAAATATAAAACCGCTACAAAAAGTGTCGCATAAAACGCTACAAAATGTGTTACATCAACCGCTAGAAAAGTTACGCATATCCTTATAAATATTCTCACTACTCCCCATTTCACACGCTCCTTTATTTCTTTTCATCCCTTTCTCTCTCGTTTTCTCTCATTTATTCCCACCCCGACACAATCTTTAATTTCAATGTTTTAGTTTTTTTTCTTTTTATAATATTGACACCAATTTTTTTCCTTATACAAAACTTTAAAGACATATATCTCCTCATCATTCCTTCTATCATTATCAACATTCTTTCTATAATCAAATATTTTCCAGTGGACAATATATTGATTTTGCTCAAAGGTGGACAACATAATAAATCCTTATTATCTTCACATTCTCAATATTATACCTACACAATATTAAGAATACAACATAATAAGTTCTTATCTAACTTAATGTTAATCACTTTTAATTTGTCACTTAAATAATAAAATATTCAACATAATATTATAACAAAAAACTCAAGTTATAATTTTTTTTTCTAATTTTCCAATATTTGTAGCGGTTTTAAAACGGCTACAAATTTTATAAAATTTTATCCAATATTTGTAGCGGTTGTAAATTTTGACGCCAAATTTTTTAAAATTTATCATCTTAATCGCATCTTGTAGCGGTAACTCAAAACCGCTACTAATATAGTAACTGTTTTATTACATGAGTAGCGGTTTTAGAAAACCACTACAAAACATTTTGCCACATTATATTTTGTAGTGGTTCTTTAAACCGCTACTACTGTCACCGCTACAAATACACAATTTTAAGGGCTATTAAACATCAGTTTTTTTGTAGTGTGACATATATATCTAAAGCGATAACCCTGTTATCCTTCTTCTTTTTCATATCTTTAAGGTAGAGTTTGCAGTTCTTCTTCCAATCACTAGGTTCATTGCAGAAGAAGCATACACCGTCCTTCGAAGGCTGCAGACTTAGTTTCGGGCATGTTTGACTCATTGGTCTTACCAGCTGAGCCTTTACCCTTTCTTTTGTCCTTGCCTTTATTTTTCATATCCTTTCCTTTCTAAACAATCAAAACAATGTTGGGCTTCTTCTTAATGCTCTGCTCAGTTGTTTTGAACATCCCATACAATTCAAGAATTGATTTATCCATGTTGTTCATGTTATAGTTCATGACAAACTAGTCATAACTTTCCGGGAGTGAGTTTAAGATCATATCTATAGCTAACTCCTGGCTCATGGGAAATCCAAGCCTCTCAAGGTAATCAATGTAGCCTTTCTTTTTCAACACATGAGGACTAACTGATGCACCTTCAGCTATCTTGTACAAATGTAAGACCTCTGTGGTCTCATACCTCTCTTGTCTTGCTTGTTGTTGGAACATTTCCTTGAGATGTACAATCATTTCAAGAGTCTCCATATATTCCAGATCTTTTTTGAGTTTTGGAACCATTGTTGCAAGTATCAGGCATCCTACATCCATAAAGTCATTCTTATGCGTCATGTAAGCATCTCTCTGAGCTCTTGAAGCATTGGTCGCAGGCTCATCAGGAACGGGTTGATCAAGGACATAAACCTTTCTTTCCTACTTGATAACAATTCTCAAGTCCCTAAACCAGTCAAGAAAGTTTGTCCTATTGACTTTGTCCTTCTCAAGGACTGATCGCAGTGATAGTGCTGCAGTGTTACTAGTCGACACTTTTCTACAATTAAAATATGTAAAGTTAGTTAGTAATCTCCTACTAAATTAACAACCCTCAATATAATTAATAAGCTAAGATCCATATTTGGCTTAAATTTAAGTCTGCTTTAGCACGACGCTTAAAAATCAAGTTATTTAGGTAGACAACCTCTTTGCCAAGTACATCACATGTAACTCTTAATTCTTTATGAGATTCGATCATCACATTACCCGACATGTTTAATCTCATCTAATGCCTTGAGATCCAAAACCATTCTAATAATCTCAATTAAGTCAAGATAGTAACGAATGTTGTGAGTATCACCATTACCCACACTTGTCTTACCAAGATAACTCAAGTGTATCCACTTTGGTGAAACATACAAAAGAGCGATCTAGGTTTTGACAAGTATTCATTGATTGATGGCATTACGACTTAAGATTTCATTTAGAGGGTTAATCCTATTAATCTTATTTATATGAATGCAATAACAACCGTATCTCATATAAACTCAAAAAAAGTATGCCATGATTAAATCAAAAGCATAACTAAAATTGGGACACAACATGGCTCATCTAACCTAAAATCCTCTCAAGCCAATAAGAAGACTTCTCTAAATAAGAAAACGAAATACATCAGGTGAAACCTCGTTTAAACATTCAAGGGGAGTGAGATGAGAAGAGAATGTACACCAAGAATATTTAGAGAAAAGCATGACACGCAGGCCATATTTAAAAATTACAACTCTTATAAATGCTAGAGCTATGTTGTTCACCGTACCCAAACAACTTTTGAAAGTTAAATCACAACAGATATTAATTCATACAATATGAAAAAAAAGGTGTCATAATTAAATGGCGCTTCAAAAACAACACATTGTTTTAGAAAGAATATTTCGTTAAAAAAAATTCAGCCCTAATAAACAGCATTGTTTTGAATGTTTTAGAGCTTTCTAAACTTTCCGAACGTGACTAAAGCATGTCTGATATGAACGCTTCATAACAACACGAAACGAAACAGCATCTCAAGCATGACCGACGCATGATGACGAGCGAATGAACATGGATGACGTCGTTTGAGCATCTTTGACATCTGATAATCATCGAGTGTGTCCAACCCCAGTGTGATCGTCGTCTTCGATCTGAACAATTCAAAATGTGATGGATCTAAACATGACCGTCAGCCTTTTTCAGAATGTCTGATCTGAATGCTTCAAAACTACATGAAACGACTGCAAGATCCGATTAGCTATTTGTATGTAACCCTAACGTGAACTATCGATTTACACGCATACAAGATTCGGTTTTAAACATACATATTACTAGGATCCGTACACAAAGCAGAATTAAAAACTTACGAATCACATCAGAGGATCATCAACGACGTTTAAATCAAGTTAGATAAAGAACTGTACCTATGCAAATTAATAAGTGTCTCCTTCAATTTGATCTCGTGGGTTACCTACTTGATCAACATGAGCCGACTCTATGAATCCACTCCTTCTACCAATATCCACACAAACGACCTTCAACACCGACAATAACATGCTAGCACCTTCAGTATTCTCACATCTCTTTATTTTTTCTCTAGGGTTTCTTGCGGCTTTTCTAATACGTCTGAAAAAAAGTTCTGTAAGTTTTTCAAAACCCGATAGGCGTATTATATTCAAAATTAATCCTTATTAATTTTGAAATTTGAATTTGGATTAAAATAATATATAATTAAATCTATCTAATAGATCTAATCTAATCTATATATTTAATCCGAATTAAAAGCCCTTTGATTCATTTTATCTCTATAAATAAAATCTGAGAAATGATATCTATCTACTTAATTAAATATGAGATACAATATCTCAATTTAAATTTAAATCGGATATATGATATCTTTATTTAAAAATTAAATATGAGATACAATATCTCTATTTTCTTTAGATATTTAATTTATCAAATAAATTAAATACAAAATAAATATTATATAATTATATTATAATTTCTATTAAATAATAATAATATTATTATTATTATTATATATATATATATCCTAAATTAAATATAGTATTCATTAAATCTTATATATATCTAAGTTTCAATAAATCTAGACACTTTTGCTCGTGTTGAGCTATTCACGTGTGCGACTTTGCAAGCCCACATGAGATTGGCAGCGAGTCAATGTTGTACCAGCCCACAAGTTGCAAGCGGCCTCTAGTAAGACATTACAACTACCCAATTCCTAAGGAGATCGATGATACGATACAACTTATCATATAAAAATGTCACGTTCCTTTTGTCATGCGATAATTTGGTCAAGTATGAGGCATGAATAATGTCAACTTCCAGTTCATGACCATTACTTTATTGATTCTTGAGTAGTCTAATAATTGAAATGGAAACTCCTTTCCATTGTAGTATGGTCATACATTTTTCAAACTCGCTCATCGAGGGGCCTAGTATAAAAACCACTAATCCCGATCATAGCCTTTATCATCACCCGGTCAAAGGTGACTTTTGACTAGGTCAAAAATCAGCAACTCATCATGTAGGAATCCATGGTGATCTCAAGTCAAAGGGCATTGTGACACAGTAATACATGAGATAAGCTTATGATTAAATCCATGCAACTTTATCATAGTGGGTCGGTCTAACACCTTGTACTCTTACAAGTGCCTATGACTGTGATTCATATCTCCATACCTCATCAAAGTCATAATGGTCTTCTTTGATCTTTGCTCCCGCGTAGATGACCGACCAGGGACATTTAGGATAATTTATAAGATACATCCGAGGATACAGTTATCACTATAAACATGCAAATGAAATGATAACGTTAATATTTAAAGTATAATGACTTGCCCCTAGGGCATAATTTCTAACATATATATATAATCGCATGAAGAAAACCCAATTTAAATGCACGGTTGATCTGGCTTTGATGCCACTGATGGGATCCATACATGCAGATGAATGAAATTTATCCAATAAATTACGAATCTCAATAAGATGATCTATCAACGACGTTTAAATCAGGTTCATTCGAAACCGTACCTTTGCAAACTCGTGTGCGTACTTTACAAACTCATAGGCTAATGCCTTCTTGCTCGATTAATCTCTAGGAGCCGACTCTACAAATCCACTCCCTCTACTAGTATCCACACTAAACAGCTCTCTGACACAGACGGCAGCGTACTAGCGTCTTCTTACTTTTTTTGTCTCACGTCTATTATCTCTAGGGATTTCTTTTCACGGCTCTTCTCAATACATCTTGCAAATTATTGCTTGGGGTTTTCAAACCCCAATAGACATATTATATATTCAAAATTAATCTAATTAATTTTGAAATTTGAATTTGGATTAAATAATATTAATTAAATATGTTTAACAGATCTAATCAAATCTAATTATTTAATTCGAATTAAAAGCATGCTGATTTAATTTATCTTTATAAATTAAATCTGAGATATGATATTTGTCTATCTAAGATACTATATCTCAATTCAAATTAAATCAGATATATGATATCTCACTTTATTTTAGTTATTTAATTTATCAAATAAATTAAATTATATATATATAATAATATTATTATCTTTATGAACAATATTATTATTATTTTCAATTATATATATCCACCTTAGATTAAACTTTGTATTCATTAAATCTTAATTATATCTAAGATTCAATGAATATAGACACTATTGCTTGTGTTAGGTCATTCTTGTGTGCGACCCTGCAGGTCCACATGAGATTGTCAGCGGGTCAATACTATACCAACCCATAAGTCACAAGCGACCTCTAGCAAGACATTGCGACTACCCAATTCATATGGGGATCGATGATACGATACAACCTATCATATTTGTCACGTGATAATTTGGTCATGGGTGAAGCATGGATAATGTCAACCTCCTGTTCTTGACCATTACTTTCTTGATTTTTGAGTAGTCTAACAATTGAAATAGAAACTCCTTTCCATCGTAATATAGTCATACATTTCTCATACTCACTCATCGAGGGACTTGTATTATCTCTCTACAGATGTGAGGGACAAATTCCATCTTGACCATTCACATTCCTCAACATGAAAACCACTAATCTCAATCGAAGTATTTATCATCACTCAGTCAAATGTGACTTTTGACTAGGTCAAAGATCAACGACTCTCATGTAGGAATCCATAATGATCTCAGGTCAAAGGGCATTGTGATGCGATTATACATGAGATAAGCTTATAACTAAATCCATACAGCTTTCTTATAGTGGGTCGTTTCAACACCTTGTACTCTTACAAGTGCCTATGATTTTGATTCGTATTTCCATACCTCATCAAAGTCATACTGGTCTTATTCTATCTTCGCTCACACGTAGATAACCAACTAGGGATATTTAGAATAATATTTTTGATATATCCAATGATACAATTATCATAACAAACATGCAAATGATATGATAACTAAACGGAGAAATACTTTAAATAACATTAATGTTTAAAGTATAATGACTTACCCCTAAGACATAATTTCCAACAGGTTTAGGGTATGTTGATGCTAATAATAAACAAGTCTCAGGAGATCTCCTGCTAGAATCATTATCACGCAATAAGGTTGTGAAGAGCTCAAATAAGAAGGTTTTCTCTCCTCAAATAATGCTTGATAATTCTGGTCCTAGCAATGGTGGAGCAGGGCATTAATTAGGAGTAAACAAACGAGATTTCTCTTTCTGGAGTTTATCCGAAATAAAATCGAGCTATTAGGCGTGATCTAAATAAATTAAGGGTGGATAGTTTGTGAGGAGGGTACGTTAAGTTCAAAGTCTTCTTATTGTAGTGCACTAATAAAAGCACCCTACAATTGTTTTCAGTCTATTTACTTGTTTTTCTAGTCATTGTATAAGAAGTGTTAGATCAGTGTTGTTTCAGGACATTGAGTCCAGATCTAATATATTGTTGTAACACCGTGCTGCTACAACAGAGAATCAGGTGTTATATAGATCATGATAATATAGCTTTTTTACTCTCCTGTGTGTGGATGAAATTTTAATGGATTCTATTTATCTAAGATTGATTTAAGGTTTGTAACCAAAATACACATACATAATATTTATTTATTATACTCCCCCGGACCCTAAATATTACACTTAATTTAAAAGTTAATTTCTTTTAAAAAAAAATATAAGACCTTTTTATAGGGAAATTTATAAGATCTAAAAATAATAATATTTATTAAGAAGGACTATAAAAATGATAATTATTTTAAAGGACAAAAAATTAAAACATTAAAATATAAAGAATAAATTGCCCTCAATAAAATGATTGCCTTATCACACCTAATTTCATGTTTTGCTTCCGGTAAAGGCGGTTCACAGTCGAAGCTTAAAGTGTAATGACTTTGAATGCTGTTAGTCTAATAGGCTTCTCTGGTTAATTTGCTACTAAGTATGGTGAGTTTATTTCTTTCTTGAGAAACCATCTAAAAATTAATTGAATTTCACAGTTAAAACTTTGTTTTACTGATGGATTCTGTGTTGTTATTTTGGGTGTTGCAAAAGCATTAATGGCACGAAGAAATGTTCTGCTCATGCAGCAACAGAGATTAAGTGCTAGAGCAGAGGAGGCAATGAATCACGACCTGAGCTTACCGTAGGACTGGATATACTGACCCAAGCAAGAAGATTCAAATTTCTCCAAGAAAACTAGGGTCATAAAGTCGGGAATATGGTAATTTGGTTTTTATTTCTTTGCGTAGGGATGAAGATGAAGATATTTAAGAATGATGTGGGTAGGTTTTAGGTGTAATAAAGCAATATCTATTTTTTTGGGGATAAGATTGCAGGTTGTAGAATGTGGCTTTTGGGTTGCGTAAACAGTGAAGAAGAATTATTAGGAGCTTAGGTTTTTTTTAATATTTTGGTTGTAATAAGCTAAAGCTTATGCCATCCATCTTCTTCCTCCCAATACTTATGGGGCGACGGGATTGAAGGAAGAAGAAGGTGAGAAGGAGAAAGTGTAATGTCAAAGATTTGTAACTCATAAAAATCATTTCAAATTCTGATTTAGTTAGAGGGAATATAAAAAATATACCTAAAGGTAATTTAGTCTTTTTATATTAATATGTTTTAATTTATGATCCTTCAAAATAATTATCACTTTTATGATCCTTCTTAATAAATATTATTTTTCTCATGTTGATCATTTATTATAATTTTTCCTTTCTTAAAAAAAAATTGTCTCTTATATATATTTTTCATTTTTCTTCAAATTAATTTACATGATTTATAAATTGGCATGTAATATAATAGGGATTTAGTTTTCTCATGTTGCATAAGAAAACTAAGATTCCTACACACACATGAAATGGTGGGACACCCCCCCACACACACATATATATGGGTCATACCTTTTCATGTGTGTGTGACATGAGAAAATATTTCTATTACAACATGAGAAGTGTTTTTCCCAATATAATAATACATAAAAGTATTTCATAGAGATTGTGTCACATATGTTATAATTAAATAATTTATTTATCTTACTTAAGTCTTCTCAAATAAGATTAAAAAAAATCTTATATTTAGGACCAAAATTAATTACTATTATATAATGTACCAAGTCATTGAACAGGTGTGTAACTCTATTTTAATTAGTTTTGTGTAATATATCTTTAACTAAATATATTCCGCCCTGCCTTACGTATGGTTTAAGATAAACTGTACACACGGCTAAAAAAAGTTGAACCCATTGAAATTGGGTTAGCGGTAGAAGTGGTGGCCTGAAAGTTATCTAACTTTTATAAAAGTCAGGTAGAAAGAAAGTCAGTTTAAGCTATCTGATTTGTATTTGGATTGACCGTTTGACTTTTTGTAGAAGTGACTTTTTTTTCCACTGATATGTTTTTAGATTATTATTTGAAAAGTCAATTCAGATAGAAAATGACTGAAAAAGATATTAATCATATTGAATATATATATATATATATATATATATATATATATATATATATATTATTTGTATATATTGAGTTAATGAAAATTTTAATTTGAAACTTCAAAATAAGTGTAAATCCCTAAATTTGTAGTTATAAATAAATAAATCTCAATATATTAAATTATTCTAGTAAAATAAATAAATAAACGATTTGATAATTATTTGCATAAATGTACAATTACAAATTTTGTAAGCATAATACATATAGGTATAATTTAGTAAGAAATTCACTCTTGCTTTTGTTGTTTTTTTTTTCACCATCAAAATCCCTCTTGCTTTGTAGCACTGATTTTGAATTTTTAATCACTTAGGGACCATGTAAATTATATTAAATTTTTAACGGGACTTTGTGGTTGTACACTTGTACGGATAATACTTCTGTTTTGAGCGAAAATTTAGAGCTGTCTTTTCCATTATGTACTTTTCAAAACATGGCGTTCAGTTTTCCCCATTATTCGCCTCATCTGTAGGACCTGCTGAAGTCCAGACCATAAGAAAAGCTTAGCATGTCGAAAATAAGCTGGGAAATTGAACTTTTTTTTTAAAACCAAGTTGCATTGCGTTTTCAAAAAAAATCCCAGTGGACGCACTGAGTTTTCCAAATGGATATGTGGACTGATTTTTCAACTGAACAGCTTTTTTCTCACAAAAAACTGACTTTAAGTGATCACTAAGCACTGCCATTATGTTTCACTTGGGTCTTTAAAACAAATTTCAAGCGCGTAACAAATTTGGAATAGGAGATTTTTCAGTAATATTCTCTATTTTTTGGATATATTTTTCAGCACATTCGCACAGGATATTATTCAGATATCCGCCCTATTTTATTTTGGTCACTGTCAAGCCATTCAACAAACATTCATATCCTTACTCCTTTCACTCACCTTATCCATGGCGGCCTCCAAGGAAGACGACCAAGAGCTTCATGTGCTCATGGTGGCTTTCTCAGCCCAGGGTCACATCAACCCCTTACTCCGACTCGGCAACAGCCTCGTTTCCAAAGGCCTCCACGTCACCCTCGCCACCACCGAAGTTGTCTACCACCGCGTGTTTCAGTCCTCCACCTCCACCGCCGTACCCGATTCCATAACCGTCAACGGGATCCAATTGTTATTCTTCTCCGACGGGTTTGACTCCGACGAGGACCGCAAGAACACAAATCTAGACCAATACATGGAGAGAATGGAAAAGGTGGGACCCACAAATCTGTCCAACCTTATCAAGAATCATTACGTGGATGGTTCTAATAAAAAGCTAGCTTGTATTATCAACAATCCGTTTGTCCCATGGGTTGCTGACGTGGCAGAAGAGGCGGGAATCCCCTGTGCTTGCGTTTGGATACAACCATGCGCCCTCTACGCCATTTACTATCGTTTCTATAATGAATTGGACCAGTTCCCCACGGCGACGGAGCCGGAGAAGGTGGTGGAGCTGCCGGGTTTGCCGTTGTTCCGGCCACAGGATCTTCCTTCTTTTATTCTTCCGGCCAACACTTTCGGAAGCGTGCCGAAGGTGTTATTGGAGATGTTTCGAAACATGAAGAAACTCAAGTGGGTGTTGGCTAATTCGTTCTATGAACTCGAGAAGGACGCCATAGATTCCATGGATGATCTGTGTCCGATTCTACCGGTGGGTCCACTTGTCCCTCCATCGTTGCTCAGTGAAGATGAACACAGTAAGAACTTGTTTTTACCTATGATCCGCCCTGGCATTTTGGATTTATTTTATTAAATACTACAATTATCATTTCAGTCTTCACTTAAACTAAATGGATCTTATAATTTTACATGGACTCTGCCACTCCAGATATCGAAATTTGTATACTTTATAAATATTATGCGGTTATTTTAAAATTTTATACTCCACTGATCCTTGTTACAAATACTTAATAAGAAAATTAATGAAATTAGTTAAAATTACTTATTCTTTATAAAATATGAAAAGTATCCTCATTAAAAGTCATTAGTTAATTAGAAGAATTTGGTTAAGTTAAGAAGTTTTATAGTTAGTTGAGTACTAAGTGAAAAAATTAATGCCTTAAAAACATATTATATCTTGAAATATGTTGGAAATCCTTTTATATATATACATATTAATGATATATTGGTAATTTTAAATATTTAGTTATTTAAATGTTTACATTTTGTTGATATAGCCTTTGGAGACAATTGTTTTCCTTCTGAGAAGTGAAAGGTGATAAAAGAAGATGAATTCAATCAAAGAATAATAGAAGAAATATTATCAAAAAATTATTTTTATATTTCCATACATAGCCAAGCATACCCATTGGGGAGGGGAGAAATTGGACTTGAAAATATATACCCATGATTTCATTCATGCTGCGTATTTATCTCCTTTCTCGTTGACATTATCAACATCATTTTATGACATTTTGATTAAATGTCTGTTCTTGAACATTTTTTGTCATACATATGCATTATATTTTGTTCTGAAATAAGTATATTGATATTCCCTAATATTATACACTTGACAGAT
The DNA here is from genome assembly GCA_037074495.1 of Acacia confusa. Taxonomy (NCBI): domain Eukaryota; kingdom Viridiplantae; phylum Streptophyta; class Magnoliopsida; order Fabales; family Fabaceae; genus Acacia; species Acacia confusa. The sequence continues at coordinate 33,778,780 of CM073502.1, read as the reverse complement.
CAAAAGCAAGATGTTGGTATTGAGATGTGGAAGCCAGAAGAATCATGTATAGAGTGGCTAAACAACAAACCTCCACGTTCAGTAATATACATCTCATTTGGGAGCATCATAGTACCTTCCGCAAAACAAATAGAGAGCATAACAAATGCCTTAAAGAAAACCAAACGACATTTTCTGTGGGTCATAAAAGCTTCAGAAAAAGCAACCATTACAGGCGAAGCAGGAAAGCTTCCTCTGGGGTTTCTGGAAGAAACCAAAGAGCAAGGCCTTGTTGTGACATGGTGTCCTCAAACTAAGGTCCTGGTTCACCCGGCGACAGCTTGCTTCTTGACTCACTGTGGATGGAACTCGGTGTTGGAAGCCATAACTGCCGGCATACCGATGATTGCTTATCCTCAGTGGACGGACCAACCCACCAATGCGAAACTTGTTTCTGATGTTTTTCGAATGGGATTACGACTTGAACAGGACGGTGACGGACTGATTGGATCACGGGAAGTGGAGAGAGCTATTGAAAAGATCGTTGGAGGGCCGAGGTCGGGGGAGATTAAGAAAAGAGCGGAGATGCTTAAGCTGGCCGCGAGGGAGGCCGTGGCCGATGGCGGCTCCTCCGACCTGAATATCCAGTTATTTGTGGACCAACTAACTGGCCGAAGATGATTCATCAGCTCGGGGAATTATATTTTTAATTTGCCAATATGTGTAATTTGTTAATAAAAGCTATATCAACAAATTACAAAGTTTCTTGGATGAAACTTTGTAATTTTTTTCGTCTTTTTGTTTTTTTGTTAATTTTTAGTTGACATATACTCAAGTAATCTCTTAAAATGAGGATGATGCATTATGAAAGGTCGGGATAGCTCAGCTAGTAGAGTAGAGGACTAAAAATCCTTGTGTCACCAGTTCAAATTTGGTTCCTGACACGTGATTAATTTTTATGAGTATCTATTCCACAAATTCATTAAACCGAATATGGGTCAACATACATATTTCTTAGTAGTCTTGATCATCATACATATTGGAGATATACTCTTTCTAGATGAGATGATTAAAGAATATATGTATGTTCTATGTATATATAAAGTATATGTAAAAAAAAAATGAATTCTTCCATTTTTTTTCTTTCTTTTTTCCTACACTCCAAAAAAGAATGTTAATACTTCTTCAATAATATTCAAAAGGTTAAATTAGTTGGTTTTGGTTGCAAAACTCAAAAGTCTAGGCTAGGGAAATTTTGGGGTAGAACTAGCAAAAATGAATATCATGTATATTACAAATAGAATCTGACCCCTTCTTTCATTTCATTTCTTTGTATTTTCTTTCAAATTTTATTCATTTCCTTTAATGTTGATGTACCCGATACATAGTTCATGATGCAGAACTTTTTTAGTTCATCCTATTGGCTCTACTCATCCAAAATAAGTATCTTAACAACTTTAAAATATCAATGAAGCCCTACTCAATTTTTTTTTAATCCCTACATTTTTTATTTAACCCATCCATAATCATATGAATAAGACCTCAATTATTCTGTCTAATTTAACTTCAATTACTTTGTCTGATCTATAAAGTACAGCTATTTAAGGAATATCTGGCGTTGTAGAAGTAATACGGATTAGTTTCTTATTTTTATCATTTACATTTAATGAGCTTCTTGTATTTCATAAAAATTGGGAGTGATATAATCTTTCAGCAAGGGCCATCTTATCCAACTTTTGGGCATTAAGATACATTTCAGATGTGAATGATTATCATAAGAGATTCCTAACATATCATAATATTTTCTTTCTTGAAAATCTGCACTTTTCCAAACCCAGAAAATAGAGGGAATTCTAGGATTTTTCCTTGAGGCAAATACTTTTATGCATACCTTTTCTGGTTGATTTATACCATATTCTATTCTCGTAAGATGATACACACTTGCTAACAGTCTTCCTAGTGCTACATCATAGGCACATTGGAAACGGAGATAATTGTAACCATATACATATAAAATGTATGACGGCAATCGAATGCCAATCCTCGGGCTTTATTTGTAAAGTCTCTATTTCTTGGTAATTGAAACCCAAGGATCTATGAACCAGCCCATGTTTGACTAGCCAAGCAATCAAACGACCCTGCATTTTTTTTATCTCTCCCACATTTTTCATTTTTATTTGTATAAGTTTTGTATAAGTATATGTATTTAATATTTACGATTATGATGAAATTTTTTAAGATTGTCTTGTTCTTATTTTGTACAAAAAAAAAAGGATCCTTCCTAATTCACCATTTCGTGGGAGGATACCGAACTCTTGTATTTGAAAAATGTTTCAGAGGGTATCTCTGAAGTAGATGGTGGTTGATAGAGTAATCCTTGATCATAATTGCTCGTATGAGTACTGCGCCCCACATGAAACTTGTGGGTGGTAGTAAAACACCTATTCTCTTGTTGAGACCAAATTCGATCTTCGTAGATTTCTCAAGAAATTTTCTTACGAAGTTTTGTTATTGCATCTATAAGGGCCTCCAGTTTAGGTGGACAGCCCGGCAAATAGACATCCACAAGAATTAACTTATCCACACTTCGAACAGTACTACAATAATCGGTACTAAACATGTAACATCCCAAAAAAATTTGGGAACTTAATCCCAAAAAAATTTGGGAACTTAAGTGTGAATATTATAAGAAATTTAAATAATAATTATTTAAATTGGTCTTCTTAATTACGAAATTAAATTCATTGAAGTAAACTAAATTAATTTGGGAAAAGAATAATTAGGAATTAAGAAAAATCCTCATATTAAAATTAAGGGTTTATTTGACCCAATTAAATGGATAAAATAAGTACATATTTGTAAAATAAAACACCTATTTTCTCTCTATTTATTAAACACCCAAAATTAACATAATTGATCTTGCCCAATAACAACACCCACGGCCCAAATCTCCATTTTTCCTTGTTTATTCTTATTCCACCTACCACTTGAGCAAGTCCAAACCATTTTCTTTTAGCAATCAATTTCGGCCAGCAAAAGCTCAATCATCCGACCCAATTCGCATGGCCCACTTATATAACCCATTTCACCCTCAGACGGACCCTTTATCTCATTCTTTCATATCATACCCCCTCTCTCTCCAGTCCGTAAAAGAGAAAAGGGGGAAAAAAACAATATCCATTCCATGTCAAAACGCAGAAGAAAAACCAGCAAATCATGATTCCCACTGCAACACGCTAACGGCTAAGGAGAGTAAAGGATCAGCAACGCCATAATCCTTCATCAGACCTTGAGCCCAGAGCCGAAGACCTCTGGTCCTTGCCCACCGATCAATCTTTCCTCCCTCCAATATATATATTTGTTCCCTTCCTCCTTCACGTCCCCTTTCGGCATTCACGCAGAAACAATAGTCACAGCAGAGGACATCGAATAAGCAGCGAAAAATCAGATAACTCATCATCCTCGAGCCCAACGTCTCATGGACCATCGGTTTTTCTCCTTCGGACCATACCGTCCCTCTTTGACCGAAACTGGATTACAATTTATATACTACAGGAGCTGATTCGTTCTCCATTCTTTCTCCTTCATTCGCCCTTCACTTTCTTTCCCTTCACCTCACCAGAAACCGAAAGCTTAGAGAGAGAGAGAGAGAGTTGCAGAAAAGAGAAAGTTGCAGACGAGAGAGGGAGACGAGTATGAGACGTAGAGCGAGAAGTTGAAGAGGGAGAAGTCTCGCTGCTCTGTTTCTAGTTCAAGAAACAGAGGTAAGATTCCAACTGATTAACCTCCTTGTCCCATATCATTGCGTGCGTCAGTGAACCTATAAACTAACTCTCACACACACGCGCGCGCGCGCACCAAGCTCAAAACGTACGGTATTTTTATTCCCTTTTGCTGCATGCATGATCGTTATGTGTGGGAATATAAGAAAGAAAAGGGAAGTTAAGATAATGATGGTGCCTAGGTGTAGTTCGAAGTTTATATAGATAATGTATGATACTGGAAACCTTGAAAATGTGAATTTAGAACTTAGAAACTGATTTGAAACTTGCTAATTGATTCTTCTAAATATTGAGTCATTATGATGAATGGTTAAATGCCAAAGCCTGCGAAAGTTCGAACTGTTAAGGCACATTTCAAGCTTGGAAAATGTTAGATTTTTTTTTATGGCTCTGTTTGGGTAACTGTTAAAGTCATATAAGGTCAATTATAGGGCATGTTTGGGTGTGTAAGAGCATGGGTCATATGCGAACTTTCTCTTTCATGGATCAAGTCAATAAAGGATTCAAGAAAAGAGTTAAGTTTGTCGGAATTGCTAAGAGAATAATACACCTATAAGCTAATGGAAATATATATATGATCACATTATATTATTTCAATGTACAGAAAGATGATGGGGAGGATTTGATGTGATCCGATGCTTTCAAATAGTACTGTTCAAATTGTGAAAGCTGAAACTGAACTATGAATATATATATATATATATATATATATATATATATATACTCTGTTTAGTAAATACTTCCGTAAAACAATTTATCTCTATAATATATATATATATATATATATATATATATATATATATTATAGAGATAAATTGTTTTACGGAAGTATTTACTAAACAGAGTATAGAGTGATTACTTATTAATTCTAATTTGTTATACACACACACACGGAACATATTTGTTTGCTTAGTGTTTGTATTCATCAGAGTCCTAATTTAAGGTGGGGGTACTGTCTTTGTCATTGGGGTAGTTTCGGGGAATTCACATTGATTCAAGAATAATAATTAATAACTTGAATGAATAAGAAAAAAAAATGAATAAGATTATTATTTATCAAAGGAGAAATAATTAATATATTAACGATGAATTATTTACTTAATTTAAATGCTAATTACTCCTTGAAAAGAATATTTTGGGTGTTTATATATTTATTAAACCCAAGGTTTTAAATCTTATATATGACTGATATTTTAGTTTGTAAAGGCCATGATAAATACTATAATTCATAATAGATGATAATTACTAAGAAATTGTTCATATGATATTGGTTATTGAGGAATTCAAATTAATAAAATCAATGAATAATAAATACTGAAATTATTATTAGAAATAGGCATGAATAATAAAGATTATTTCCATTAGTAGAAATGGAAATAAATTAATTTAGGAAATTACTGATACATAATAAATGGGGGAAAGGGAATTATTAATAGTAAATTGAAAGGAGAATTAATGCATACAATAGTCTTCCTCATTTAGTACCCCCATAATTTGCAATCTCATATACTCCGGATTTTTATTTGTATATTTTAAGTTTATGAAATTATAGTTATAATTTTAAATAGGTGGAATTTTTATAGAGTTATTAATTGATAGTAAAATTTATTTGATAGATTGATTTGTGGAATGTGTTAAACTCTCGATTTAGAAGCAGTGTGATACTAAATAACTTTGGCGAGAGGTAACCACTTTCTACTTATTATAATATTGATATGCTGCTTTTGAGTATTTTTCTGACTGATTATGAATGTTTTAAATAAATTTTGCCATATGGATTTTATGAACTGAAATTATATGCATTGAAATATCATGACAATCATGGGAAAGGGAAGGATTGGGAGAAGATGTGATAGTTATTTTTCACCACGTGGTGAGCCCTCCATTTGTGCGGTGAGCCCTCCATTGGTGCACATTGGTTGGCTCTTTATTGTCCCATCAGTTTATTAGGACTAGCCCACCAGTTTATAGGGCTTACGACACTTCACTAGATTAAAGTGGGGAAAAGACCCATAATCTGGGGCAGGTGCTCTGAGGATTTTGGCCGGTCCTCATCACTTGACCAATGAGCTTTTAGAGTAACCAATAACATGGGTGTAACTTAGCCATGGGTCTAGTCGAATGGAAATAAGGCGGATCGGTTGAATTGAAGAGAGATATTTTAGGTATTGCATTTATTACATCCGATCATGGTACCAAATCATAATGTGATATTATGTAATGAGAATGTTGATGAATTGTTTATTTGAGTTGAACTGTTTTAATTCATTTGGCACCTCACTAGCACATGTTAATATTCATAATGAGTTGGACTGATGGTTACAAAATTTTCCCCAGGTGACCAGTCCGGTCCAGGTCCTTCAGGGAAGCCGACAGAAGCGTAGGGTATTTAATACAAGTAGGACTTTCGTCTGTCTTTCGTTGTATGAATAACTATATATCGTCACACATTAAGGCTTATCATGCATACTTTTGCATATTTTGAAAAATTTTAAATTCCGCATAAAACCTATTAGCTGGTTAACTCTAATTATTTTGTGATTATCCTGCTTAATAGATGGTTATGTAATTAATTAAATAGTAGTTGTTTCAGAACATCCCCCTGTAATTGTATAAGCTTCCATAGCAATAACATATTTTGGTTCAGGCATTTGCTCATATAATCTCACTAAAGAGGGAGCCATCTTCATTGTTACTATGCCTGCTGTTAAAATTAGATCCGCTTGTCTAGGACTAGAATGTGGTATCAGTCCATAACGATCAAAGTCGAATCGTGATCCTATTAAGGAAGCAAATTCAATGAAGTAACAACTGGTACCATAGAGAAGTGGCCATAAACTGGTAGTCTTGACCAATTTGAAAGATCAGTTGAAATAACAGAATTTTGGGGTGTTTGATCAAATAAGGGAAACTTAATGGAATTCATAACTGTCTCAATGTTTTTTTTTACTGTCTAAATATTCAAGAATTAAAACCACTCTAGTGCTCCTTTTTGCCATGCATAAATTAAACCAGCAATTAGGATAAGCACAAAAATAAAAGCTTCTATAAATATGGATACCCCCAATACATTGAAACTCATTGCCCACGGATAAAGAAAAACCATTTCAACATCAAAATCAACAAAAACTAGAACAAACATATAATAACAGATTCTAAACTATAACCAAGCATCGCCCATTGGTTCTATTCTCGATTCATAACTAGAAAGTTTCTCTGGCCCTTTATTAATCAAGGCTAAAATTCTAGAAATTAGAAATGCTAAAATAGGAATAAGACTCTATATTATTAGAAATGCCCAAAGAATATCATATTTGTAAAGCCAAAAAAAAAAAAAAACTACTCCTATGAATGTGGAAAATCTACCAAATTAGTATTATTCGATTCAAATTGAATTAATTATCAAGTCAACCATAACTGTTTATAATTTTAAGCGAACTGTTAAGTTTAGTTTCGTTTATTTCCTGTGGTACACATCTCATTTCAAGATAGAAATAGAAATAGAAATATATATATATATATATATATATATATATAACGTACAAAGAAAACACCAAAAAAAAAAAAAAACTTTCGCATTTTCGCCTGAGAAACTATTGAAAAGATCGTTGGAGGGTCGAGGTTGGAGGACATTAAGAAAAGAGCGGAGATGCTTAAGCTGGCCGTGAGGGACGCCGTGGCCGATGGCTGCTCCTCCGACCTGAATATCCAGTTATTTGTCGACCAACTCACCGGCCGAAGATGATTCATTGGCTCGGGGAATTATATTTTTAATTTGCCAATATGTGTAATTTGTTAATAAAAATATAAGGAGGTGTGGGTAAAAATGTGAGTATTCAAACTATTCAGCCTCTCGCAGTATAACGGGAAATAATTTTCGAATGAATTGTTAGAAGGCGCAGTAGAACTTTTTTTTTTAGCCTAAAAACTCAAATGACACCAAACAAACGCCTATTTAACCTTTTTTTTTTTTTTTTACAAGTGTGAGGGTGTGAATTTGAAATTTCTATGAAAAAAATAATAGATACATGAGTTACTAGAAAAAAAACTTTTCTTTTTATCTACTTCTATGTCATTTACTTTAAATATAATTAGATGGAGTTGAATGGAAATTATCTATATATAACTAGTTTTTTTTAAGGGAAAATTGATTTCAGGACCCAAACTAGTAAAATAATTACAAAAAAGGCCCAAAAAACATTCACATGCCAGAAAAGGCCTTTTCTGGCATTTTTTCAAAAAGCGTTAGCAACTATATCAGTAGCGTTTAACAACTATATCAGTCCCTGTTAACAACTAAATCAGTCTAATTAACAACTACATTTTAACAACTACATCAGTAGCAATTAACAACTACATCAGTAGCAATTAGCAACTATATCCGTACACTTTTTTTAAAAAAAAATGCCAGAAAGGCATGTGAATGTTTTTTGGGCCTTTTTTGTAATTATTTTATTAGCTTGGGCCTTGAAATCAATTTTCCCTTTTTTTAAACATCAAATGGCAATTTTATTTCTTAAAATTAGGCAGTAGGTATTAATGGCCTGTGTGGGTTTCTAAGTGTGTCAGTGCATTAGAAGGAGTGGCATAGCATTATGATAAGGTGTAAAATTATTCATAAATTTTTTGTTTAGAATAAAAATACACATGTTTTTTTGAAGAGTAAAAATACACATGTGGTTACTATTTTGGTGCAAAAGTCACATTCCATCGTTAAGTCATTGTTCACCGCCGTTAAGTTACTGTTCACCTCATTTCTTTCTCTCTCATCACGGTAAGCAGTGACTTAACCATGGATATGACTTTTACACCAAAATGGTAACCACATGTGTATTTTTGCTCCTCAAAAAAACATATATGTATTTTTATTTCTAGGGAAAAAATTCATATGTATTTTTGTACCTTAACCTATAAAACTATAAAGTACAATGACAATACAGTATATAGTGATGTGAGCCTATCCTGGTGTGACACGTGTAAAGTGGCGAAGGATCAAGAATTTGTGTGTGAAATACTTACAAATCGAATCATATATTATTTGGACTTTGTGCTATTGGGCTTTATGTGTTTTCAGGCTCTAATATCCCCCCGCGAGTTGAGCTGGGTTGGAAGCACAGTGAGGCTCGACCGAATGGTGGCAAAATGTGTGGATGGCAGAGGCTTGGTAAGAATATTAGCAAGCTAGTCCTTGGAAGGAAAATGTAGGATATTTAGTAAACCAGCATATACCCTTTCTTACGACTCGATAGGCTAGGTAACCAAGACGTTGATGCCACTGAATAAATGATGAATGAGCAGTGCAGTGAGCTTGAGGGGTGGTGACTAGGTATAGGTGTTTAAGACTTGGACCTTGAAGAAGAAGTTACTTGGTTCTCTAGTCCTTCACACAAACAAAGCCAGAGTAAAATTCAGAGAAAACATGATTATCTCTAAAAAATTGATGAAATGACAATAAATTTTTTATAATTTCATAAATATGTAAGACATCGGAAAGGAAAAAAGTCCCAGAAGTAGTTTGGAGAGTGCCTGAGCCATGATGAGTAATAGACATAGGTGCACCGTTGCTAATAGTGACTGTGTCTAGGCCCTGATAAGGGTCTGATCGGAGATTAAGATTAGAGAAGCTGTTGGTCATGTGGTGTGCGTGTTAGTTCTTGATTTATATTTTAGTGATAACAAACTTCAAAAGAAAAAGGATTTGATGATTCAAATCATTCGAGTATATGTTTCAAGACACTTGAGTGAACAACCGTTATTTGAATAAAAAATTGAGTCAAGAAACTATTTTTAAAGTGTTCAGAGATGAACACTCGAGCACTCAAGAGAAGCTAACTATTGTACATGACACTCAGAGATTTTGTCTAACACTCACCTCATTTCTGGAAGTGTTGTGTTAGACACTCGAGTGCATAAGTGAATATTCGAGTGATGGCTAACACTTAAATAGATTTTTCCTAACACTCGCTTGATTTATGAAAGTATTATGTTGAACACTCGAGTGTTGGCTAACACTTGCATAAATTTTGCATGTCACTTGCTTCAACTCTACAAGTGTTGAGTTGGACACTCAAGTGTGATTTATAACACTTGAGTAAAAGGTAAAAACTTGCAAATTCAGCTAAATACACTTGCTGATGAATTAATAGTATTGTCTCTTTTATGAGGAGAACTCGAGTGTTACTCTATGATACTCGAGTGTACCTCTGTGACAGTCGAGTGTTTGGTAGAAATTGAAATCTTTTTAACAATACTCTATTTTCAAATAGTCTTCCACTAGACACATAATTTTTCAACACTCGAGTATGACAAAAGGCACACTCAAGTGTAACACTTAAGTAATTGTTCTTCCTAAATTGAACATTCGTCTCTGAGAATTTAAATTGACTAATTATCATTTATTTACACTTATTTAATACTCATACTACTTCTCAATGCTACTAAACATATTTGTTCATGAGTTTTAGATGATTTGAATCATGGATAACGTGCAAAATTACATAAGCAAGTTTCAGTGTCAAAGCATTAAATGTGATGAAAGAAAACAGAGCACATAGAAGTGATCTCAAAGCAGGTCAAATGAATATTATCTGAACAGCTTATTGTGAAGAAGATGATAAGCACCTAACCTTAAGCAATCCCAGAGTAAACCAAAGAGATATCATGTGGAGATATGTTGCAGCAAAGCAAAAACAACCAAACCTCAAATTTTTCCAATGACTCCAACTTGTATCTAACAGAAAGCTCATCATTCTAATGGATAGTTTGAACACTCACAACAGAAAGCTTGAACCTTCATAATGGTCATTAATGGCGTTTAACTATAAATACGTTAACATTAAATACAGAGCGAATAACCAAGCATACAATCAACCTTTGCTCATAAATACTCTACAAAATTTATTATGATAATTATTGTTCATCGTTGTTTCTATATCTACTATGTGAGAGAGTTTTACTATCAATTTGATTTTTGAAAAATCTCGAGATAATGGGACCTTGAGTGTGGTTGTTAAATTATAACTTATAAGAGGAAGTGAGTCCTGATAAGAATTATTTTGTACTGGGGTACCAAGAATCAATGTAATCTTGGAACAATAGTGAAAATCTCAGAGAGACACTCTGGAGACTAGACATAGTCAGCAAATTAAGGTTGAACAAGTATAACTACTATACACACTTCGATGATATTTTTCCAACTCTTTTCTTTGATTAAATTGATTATCACCTTCCATTTAAATTTTTAAATATCACCCAATTCACTTTCCTCTTAAGTGAAACGTTGGCACTAATAATATGGCTCGAGTATCTGGGTACCAAAGAGTATATCATCAATGGGACATTTAGAGTAGTGGGCTTCAAACGATAGCAGTGGTAGAGCTTGTAAGGCATGGTCTGTTCGTTGGTGGCAAGTGAAGGTAGTGTGACCATATTGCAAACAGAGTTAGTAGGGAGCATGAGTTTCTTTCTCAGTGCTAGACTGAAAATGACCACCACGAAAATAACAAGCACTGCCTCATCCTTGAAAATTGCCTTGATAGTTTCGGCAATAGCCACGGATTTGGCAAAAGAGCGACGGAGTGAGGGAGAGGAGAGACTGAGGGAGACGCAACCATGGGGATGGGTGAGTGGGGAGGGGCGGCAGAGGTGAGAGGAAGCGATGGCCTTACGTGGAAGCCATGTCATGTTATCGACTATCATGAGGATACTGAGGTGGCATGCCATGTGGATTCCAATTGTACATAATGGTCAAACTTAATCATTTTTTAACGGAAGGATAACTTTGCTATATATTTTATATATTTGGAGTAAAAATGATCCCAAAAAAACTTTCAAATATCTTCCTTTGAACCAAAACTTTTAAGTTAAAATTTGACTTTACCCCAATTATAAATTAGTTAACAATTTTATATAGAAAATCATGAATTAGTTAAGGGATTTTTCTTTTAGTTTGAAATATCAAAACTTGAAAAGGAAAAAAAAAAATTGTTTTTAAATAACTCGCAAACCAAGTCATCGAAGCTAGCTTCTCTATTCCTTTGCCCTCCTTTAACCCCTTCTAATATTATTGGATCAAAATCTAATAGTCTGGACTTAATATTTCATAAAAATAGTATTATAATCTTATCTAAAAATATATACATAAATTTATAAATATATAAATAAATTTATAAATTATTATTACAAAGCATTTTTTTTCATTATAGTTATAAACTGTTCAAATAAAATTTTAAATAGTTTAAAATTATCTATATGTTTTTCACATAAAAATATAATAATATTTTAATGAAATATTAAATCTAGAACATTACATCTTGTTCCAATGATGTTGAAAGCGGCAAAGGAGAGAAGATAGCTCCAACGTGGCCATTGTGTAATACAATTATACAAATTGAGAATAATATTTAGGAAAAATGATAGAAAAAGAACTTGAAAATTATAAAATAGCAAATCAAGTATTTCTCATAAAATGAATTGTTAATGGTTTATCCATTGTAGTCATTACCTTATTAATTCTAGATATCAATCCTAATGTGGGATCTTCCAATTTTCAGTTTTTTTTTTTTTTTTACAATTTTCCCTAATATTTACCCGTTGATAAATTAACCAGTCACAGTTGTCCATCTGTCTCTTTCATGGTCCAACGCAACCGATGCCACATGGTGTTGCTGATTCGAACTAGGTTGCTAGCAGAGACGGAGCTTCTTGAGGACAATAAGGGGCCATTCCCCCCCTCCCCCCAAAAAAAAAACCAAAAAAAAGGAACAAAACTCGGTATTCCAAAATTTTATTCAGAAATATTTCTTAAAAATTTAATTTAATGTAAAAAAAGTATTTTATCTTATACATTTAACCCCTAAATATTTTTTTAATTAATGAGTATACATTATATTTATCTCAAGCTCCGCCACTAGCATCCTGATCATAACAAACTTCTATAATGGTTTAAGGAATTCCAATCTCCAACATTTTCATAAACAACCAAAGTGATCGGACCAAGTCGGGACCTCTAGAGTCAATGGAGTTAATTATCAGATGATGTTTGAAATTTTGTTTGGAATATATATGCAGTTCCGTTTAGGATTCATTCTTATTTATTATGCAAATTATTCTCGCGTTTCCCATCAATTGATGCATGATGCCAATAATTTCACATATAGGTTAAAACTTTGTTACCCATGATATTGTGCAGCGTATTAAGTTTGAAAATGACTGCAACTTAGATTATTCCAATCAAGACCTAGTTGGAGTTCAACTTGTGCAGCGTATTGAACGCATGGGTAACTATATCAGAATGGCATGCATACGCATTCATACTCACAGTTATACATTTCTATAAGTCCTGCTTCAGCTGAATGGATGGTTCGATTATTCCCTTCAATTTATCAGCGCAAATGAATAGCATCTTTATCTTATTCTATCCCAACGGGCTTGTAATAAATTTTTTCGTCAATGTTGACAAAAACGATTTTTTATGATATAAAAAACGATTGACTTATTACTTTTTTTTTCAGAATATAAAAAATACTCCCTATTTTATCTTTAATATAGAACCTATTTGAAAAGTTAATCTTGATCTAAATCTAAGACTTTTTTTTTCAATATTTTACTAATTTACATAATTATAAGCAATTAAGGAAAATGACTATAGTGCTTTAAAAAAATATATTTCATATTAACTAACTAATTTTCCTAATTGGATACACATAGAGGCGGACGGAGGGGAGCTAGGGGTGCCCAAAAAAAAAAGGAATAGTACATGTGGAAGATCCATCGATTAAAAAAAAAATACTACATATCCATATCTCATACTATTGTCAAAATAGGTATTTAATATCATGTGGGCCAATAGCCCACCTAGGCACCTACTAAAAATTAAATCAATTAATTATAAGAACATGTCACATGATTTTAGCCAAAAGCGGAGAAAATAATTGCTTTGATATATATTAACATCAATATCACTTAAATCCCATCTAAGCATTAGTCTCTTCCTCCTCTTACTGGCTGTTGATACATCATTCTTTTTCAACAGTCTAAGGTAAATTTTAAGGATTAATAAGGTACTCAAAATCACTTTTTTTATTACATTTTTTCATGAAATTTATTATACATGATTTTATCTTTCTAATGATACTACTTTTATACTAATTAGAGAATATTTTATGGTTAGAATTTTGAACAAATTTTGAGTTATGTTAAAAGATGACTATGGAAATATAAATGATAACTAATAGTTAATTTTAACCGGTTTATTTTTGTTATTAATAATATTTTTAAAATCATATTTGTTATGAAACAATTCTTGCTCTTTGTAGGTAATTATTATGGGGAAGAGTGCTATCATTGATTCTTATTTTAAGAGAAAGAATAGTGAGTCTTTGCCCTCATCTACTCCTAATATTAAATTGTCAAATACTAAGACTCCTTCTTCAAAGTCTCCTAGAATTGAAAATAAATAAGTAGTTAAAGAAGTTGATCTTACTTCATTAGAAAGAGATCCTGCATTGCGCCCTCCAATATGTCCGATAAATCAACAAGATGATATTTGTCGTGTTTATCTTAAACTTGGTCCATATCAATGCAAGCTTCAAAATTATCCTTTTTTCTGGGCTAGAGAAGAATCAACATCATTATTGCTCGTCTTGATTTGATTTATTTCCATCTTGGTTAGAATATTCTCCAAGTAAAGATGTTGCATTTTGTTTGCCTTGTTATTTATTTATTAAACCAAGAAGTGGTCATTTTGAACTTAATATATTTGTTGTTGATGGATTTAAAAATTGGAAAAAGGTTAATGATGGAGAAAATTGTGCTTTTCTATGCATGTTGGGAAAAATGTTATCTCAATGCATAAAAATGTCGTGAGTTCATATACTGATCTTATGAATCAATCTCAACATATTGAGATATTAGTTGAAAAACTTACTTCTCATAAGATTGCAACTAATTGTTTGAGACTACAAGTTTCTGTAGATGTGACATGATGACTTGCTCTTCAAGGATGTGCTTTTAGAGGTCATGATAAAAGCTTATATTCATTTAATCGAGGTAATTTTCTTGAAATGATTAAGTTTTTAACTTTCTATAATCAAGAAGTTGCAGCAGTTGTCTTAGAAAAAACTCCTCAAAATGCATCATAGAGTTCCCCTCATATTCAAAAGGAAATTCTTCATGTTTTCTCTCAAAAGGTAAAGAAGACAATACGGGAAGAAATTTCCAATGCCAAGTTTTGTCTTATTGTTGATGAAGCTAGTAATGTATCTAAAAAAGAGCATATGGTTATTGTTTTAAGATACATCGATAAAGATGGTTTTATACGGGAAAGATTTTTGGGTCTTATATATGTGGAAGATATAAGTGCTAAGACTTTAAAACAAGGAATAGTCAACATTCTTTGTCACCATAATCTTGACATTCAAAATATTCGAGGACAAGAATATGATGGAGCTAGCAATATGTGAGGTGAATGGAATGGATTGTAGGCTTTAATTTGTGCTGAATGCCCATATTCTTATTATGTCCATTGCTTTGCTTATCGCCTTCCACTTGCCTTAGTTGCTACATCTGATCTCATGAGGTAAAACATGTTCATTAGTTTTTTGAAAAATTGAACTTCATAATTAATATTGTTACTTCTTCTTGTAAGCGTAATGATAAGTTAAGGGTTGCCCAAGCAAATGAAATAGCAAGAATGATTGCTATTGATGAACTCGAATTAGGAGTTGGTCTTAATTAAATTGGTACTTTGCATCAAACTGGAGCTACTCGTTGGAGTTCTCATTACAAATCCATATGTAGTTTATTTAAGATGTTTCAAGCCACATGTGAAGTTCTTGATAATATTTCTTATGAAAGAAAGACAACATCACATTGTGGATATGCAAATAATGTATACTCATCATTGAAATCTTTTGATTTTGTCATCATATTGTTACTTATGAAAGAAATTATGTGCATTACTGAATTCCTTTGTCAAGCTTTGTAATGAGAGTCTCAAGATATTTAAAATGCTTTACATCTGGCTTCAGCTACAAAAGAGTTATTTCAAAAATTAAGAGAGACAGGTTGAAATGCTTTCTTAGTTCATGTTCAAGAATTGTATATAAAACACAACATTGACATTCTAGATATGAGTACAAAATGTATTGGAAGGAGAGGTCGTCCTTGAAATGAACAAGGTGATTTTTCTACTGAGAAATTTTATAGGGTAAATATCTTTTGTTCTACCATTGATTATCAATTGCAAGAATTAAATAGCAAGTTCCTCGATAATATTGTTGAATTACTTACTTTGAGCATGGCTTAAGATCCAAGAAACAAGTACATGTCTTTTAATAATGATGATATTTGTAAATTTATTGATAAATTTTATTCTAGAGATTTCACAAAACAGGAAAAATTGCATTTGAAGATGGAGTTACAACATTTTGAGCTTAATATTCCTAAGCATCCAAATTTCATTAATTTTTAAACTACATTTGAATTATGTCAAGGACTAACAAGAATTGGAAAGTCCACAATTTACTCTCTTATTGATAGAGTGATTAGATTTGGACTCACTCTCCCAGTTTCTACAGCAACTACTGAAGAATCTTTCTCTGCTATGAAGATAATCAGGAGCAAGCTTTAAAATAGAATGGAAGACCAATTTCTTGATGATTCTTTGATTACATACATTGAAAAAGAAATTGTTTTGAGTTTTAATACAGATTCAATTATAGATGAGTTTAACAATATGAAAACACGTAAAATAAGAGTCAAGTGAAGTAATCTTAATTTATGTAATATATTTCTTTCAATTTTTTGCCTGTTAGGTTTGTATCATATTTAGAGTTTTTTTATTTATAAAGTAACATTTTTTATTTTCGCCCTCCATCAGTAAAATTACCTGGTCCGCCCCTGGATACGCATGTAAATGACATAATTCAGCTTTCTTTCTTTCTTTTGTTTTTTCCCCAACAATTCTGCATTTCCTAGTCAAATATGCGTGAGAAAAATGAAGAATAACTAGAAGAACCAAGTTAGCTTTTAGCTCCTACGCATGGTCAAAATAACTATCATTTTGGAGTTTTAGATCCGTTTCAAAATAATTGTCGCTTTATAATCCAATCCACGTTCATTGCTTAATCATTCTTGTACCATTTTTGCCCTCATTAATCAAATTAAAATTCCTTATCAAATAAAGAATGAAAATAATGTTAAGTGAAGTCAAAGTGCCTCCTTAGGAAAACTTGTGGCCGTATGGATATTTTATTCAAAATATCCATAGCCCAACTCAATTAATAATTTTGTTAATACGTGTGCATGACCATAAAGCAATTACTTTGAAACGGGGGTGGTTTTTGGATAGGGAAAATTTCATTCAGGGCCCAAGGTAGGAAAATATTGTCAAAAAAGACTTTAAGAAAAGTCAAATATCAAAAAAGGTCATAAAGCCTTTTAGGGTATTATTTCATAAAGCGTTAATAACTATATCAGTAGCGGTTAACAACTATATCAGTCTCCGTTAACAACTAAATCAGTATAATTAACAACTACATATTAACAACTAAATCAGTCTCATTAACAACTATATCAGTAATCATTAACAACTATATCTGTACAATTTCTTTTGAAATAATACTAGAAAAGGCCCCAGGGCCTTTTTTAACATATGACTTTTCTTAGGACCTTTTTTGACAATATTTTGATAATTTAGGCCTTGAGTGAAATTTTCCCTTTTGGATACTGCCGAAAATAATAATAGACAGGGAGAGGAAGTGGGCATACCGGATCGGTTCAGATCTGGGTAAGCAGAGCTTATACAAGTATTAATGCACCAAAACAGAGAGAGCACAAGTTGATTCAATTGTGCTCTTGGGTGTTAAATTATACTCGTGGAAGCCTCTATTTATACAGGTTCGAAGAGGCTCTTCCTTCTTGCTCACCAAGTGGAATTAACTCCTTGATTGATTTCCACAATCAAGAGGCTTATCTAGCAAATCAACTTTTAATTTTGATTGCTTTGACTAATCACACATAAGTGTGATTTCATTAGCAATAATTGCTGATATTATCTCTTCTGCATTGGATTCAAGTTTTTCTCCATCAAATAGTCTAGCCCATCAAGTGTAAACTCGGACTCAAAGTCCGACAAATAATATATCGCATCCAACCCATTCGCGTGTTCTGTAAAAGGGGAAAAAATATTATCCCAAAACAAAAGGATACGTGGCAATGACTATGACAATCATGTAAATGTAGAAAATCATTCTTTCACCATCCAGTTTACCATGTTAGATATGTTTTTCAAAATAATGATTTAATGAATGTCTTATTTTCAAAAATTATTTTAAAATATACTCTACAGAATTGTTCTAATAACATAAAAATGTAGAATAAAATTAAATATCCCATATTATCCAAGACAATGAAGAAAAAAAGAACATGATTTCGTAAGACGAAAAAAGACCCTCCAAAATTTGAGTGGCTACAAGATAAAGGGCATGTTTGGCGGATTCGGCTCCCATCCATTTCCCATTTCATCATCTTCCATCCTCTTTTTCATCTCAACAATTAGATTGAAATATGAACGGTTTATATTTCGTTTTTTATAAAAATATTTTATAAAAATTTTTAATATTTTCTTAATATTTTTTAAAATAAAAAATATAAATTGTTCATATTTCAATCTAACGATTAAAATGAAGAAAAAAATGGAAAATGAAATGGATGGGAGCCAAATCCATATTTAACATGACAATGGCTAACATGAAAAGCCCAACGAACAAGGCAATAAGCCCAATAGAAAAACAAAAACAGATTTAGATCGTTTGGCATGGCTTTCATATCTAGTGGGCTCCTCTTTAAAAAAAAAAAGTGACTTCTATGTATAAGCCACTTTTTTTTTAAGTTTTTTTAAGCTTCTCAGTCAAAATGTATTGTTGCGCAATGTCATCCGTTCCTAAACCAAACCTCAACCATTAATAAACCTCTTTCTTGCTCACGCTCATGACCTTGGCTTGACACATTTCTATCTTTGACCTCGGTTATGACCACCATCAAAGCCATTGATAACGGCGCCACCACAGCGTCGGAATCCCAATCACCCGTTGTCACATTAGACAATGCCTCCGCTGTCATAGTAGCCACTGCCGCAACCATCACCAAGGCTGCTGATGATGCGAACTCCTCCCCAGGCAACCCAACTAGTGAGGAGCTTGAGTCCGAGATTCTTAAGGCAGACGAAACTCCGGCCGCTCTTTTTACCTTTGGAGGATTATGATATTGTTCATTGTGCTCGCCATTTGGTTATTAATATACTCCATCGAGTATTTTGCAATTGGTATTGTTATTTGAGTTATTTGAATTGATTCTTGTTTCTGTTGTTTGCCTTCAATTTAATTAAAACTTTGCAATTGCTATATTGCATTTTTTCTGGTAAACTTTAATTTTATTATTTTTTTTTATAGTTTTTAAGGTTAGGAATTATATGGGTAGCATTTATGACGTAGTTGCCTTTTGAGTTTACTTTAATACTTTGATAAAGCTTGCCCTCCATGCTGCTAATGGTTCTAATTTGATCAAAATTATTTGCGAGTTCCCTTAACAGTTAGTGTTAGATGCATAAAAATGCCAATTTCACTTTCTTATATCTGTTGCTTTCATGGCAGAACAACTTCACCATTCCACTCGGCAAAACTCTTTACTTGTTGTCGTTTTGTAATATCTCTGAATCTAATCATTGGCACTAATGTTAGGGGCCCAACTCTCTCAACAATCATGAGGTTCAATCGTGGTAATTTTACTATTTTTTCTAGTAATTTTTTATTTGTTTTTAAGTTTTTTTATCACAAGTTATCGCATTATATACAATGTGTGTGTAGTATTCAATACGCTATTTTCAGTCACTTTTTTATTTCAACTGATTTTTCAAACATTATACCAAACAATTGTCCATGAAAAAAAAAGGTCACTTGTGTCATTGCAATCTCAGGCGCAAATCATATAAAAAAAGTCCATCAGGAAAAGTTTAAGAAGAAAAAAAAACATTTCTACCACCGCTATTTCAAATGGACTCAAACAAAATAATCACAACCACAGCTAGGACAAAATTCTAATCATACTCTCCTAAGTATTTAATATAATATATATTTGAGGAATTAATATTGTGCATGTTTGGTATGACTTTTGAAGAGCCCAATTGGATTTATACACTATTTGAATCGAACTTATAGGAAAAGGCACATTTGGTTGACTAGTTGTTCCAATAAACCTTATGGACTAAAAGTAACTTATTTGGGGAGCTTTTGTTCCAATCAGACTTATAAATCAAAATCATGAGGCATTTTTTTTTTAGTATTGTTCAATATCCTGAAGTATATTCTTAGAATCATTTAGTACCTTAACAAATATCTTAGGGTATTAACTGATACTAAAATTAATTTTTTTAAGATCATAAGTATTTTTTGAGTACTGTTCAATATATTTTTAGTACATTCAATACCCTAAAAAATATTTTAGAGTGCTGAATGGTACTAAAATAATTTTTTCAAGATCCTAAAATAATTTTTCAAGATCATGAAATATTTTTATTAGTACCGTTCAGTATCTTGAAACATTTTTAGTGTCATTCAGTACACTAACAAATATTTTAAGGTATTAACTGGTACTAAAAATAATTTATTCGAGATTCTAAAATAATTTGTCAATATCATGAAGTATTTTTTTAGTATCATTCATTATCTTAAAGTATATTTTTAATATCAGTCAGCACTCTAAAAAATATTTCAAATTGACTTTAAGTTTAATTATCAAAAGTTATTTATACTACCGCCAACCTAACCATAAATCACATTTCACAATCTGATTTTTCTATAAGTCAAATTGATTATTAGTCATTTTTCCCACAGGTATCCCAAACAAACCTATTGATCTTAAATATAAAATATAATCTTCATATTTTTATCTTTTACTAATTTATTCCTATTAATACTTCTTCAACAAATAATCAAAGAGGAGAGAAAATTAAAAAAGATGAATAATATGTTTTAGAAAATACATGTCATATTAATTAACTTAACTAATTTTTTTTATTTTAATCAAATTGTGTGTGTGTGTGTGTGTGTGTGTGTGTGTGTGTGTGTGACAGGATGACTATATTAAAATGATGACCCCTTCACTTTAGACTTTGTGTCTCTCTTTTTGTTTTTTGGTTGTTGATAAAAGTGTCTTAACGCGTTTTCAGCCATACACAAAGTAACGAGCCTACTTCGTACCAAACGACATCACCATCAATGATTAAATAAAGAAAAATAATAACAAAAAAATCTTATAATTTATTAATAATAAATAAAAAAACTGTTGATATGTGAAAATGTATAATTTAATAAATTATACATTTTCACATATCAATAGTTTTTTTTTTTACTTATTATTAATAAGTTCTAATATTATAATTTATTAATAATAAATAAAAAAACTGTTGATATGTGAAAATGTATAATTTAATAAATTATACATTTTCACATATCAATAGTTTTTTTTTTACTTATTATTAATAAGTTCTAATATTTTTTTGATATTATTTTTTATAATTAAAACGTTGTATGATTTTCACTAAAAACAATTTATCCTTACTTGTTCAGAGTACCCTCTATAAGGATATCAGACTTGCTGCTATGTTTATTCTTTTCCAACTGCAAGCAGCCGAAGAAAGTTGGGAAAATCTCCACCAGGGCCTAAGTTAAGAAAATATTAGCAAAACAAACCCTAAAAAAGTCATATGTCAAAAAAGACTATGAGCCTTTTTTAATATTATTTCATAAAAACATAATTGTAACGGATACTGATATAATTATTAACAGTATTGAGCAAAAAAAAAAGATATAATTGTTAACGGGTACTGATTTAGGTGTTAACGACTACTAATTTAGTTGTTAATGAGGTACTGATATAATTATTAATGTTTCCTGAAATAATACTAGAAAAAGCTCTAAAGTCTTTTTTTTACAATATTTTTATAACTTAGGCCCTGAAAAGAATTTTCCCTAGAAAGTTTTGCCCCAATTCAAAGTCATTTATACCTTTTGCTCAAAATTTTGTGTATGTGAAATGCGTTATTGTTGATTGTAAAAATACGATAAAATTAAAATAGTATTATGATTTTTCATATTAATTAGATAAACATAATTTAGAAATAACAATAAATAAAAAAATGATGAAAAAATCCAAGCCGTTCTAATTGGGAGGAGTAACTTTCATTATCGAAAACGTCACGTTCCCTAGTGTTTAGCTGATATTCCGATTAAGCAAACTGTGGAAAATAAATTCCAAAGCATCTTCAATGATTCCCCTACAAAAGAGATGTAAAATGGGCCAACACGGACGATATGAAAGTTGAAATGACGGGGGACTCTCAAGTCACAAGTTCCTAGTAGTAGTGTTCAATTTCAACTCCACATCCCCCCTCCCCAATTATCAATTGCCAACACGAACACTACAGAGCAAATATGAACAAGAAGACCGTCAAATCAACTGATTACTCCCTCCAATTATGAAGTATTTAATTATTTCTTTTAGTTTTAATTATGATAAATAACAATTTTCACAAACTAATAAAAATAATTAAAATTATTAAAATTATCTGAAAATATAAATAATTTTTAATATTATTTTAACTAATTACATTAAATTTTAATATCATATTAATTATTATTTTTACCCATTATCTTTATTAATTATGAGTATATGTGAAAAAAATAATTAGGGTTCCTTAGAAATAAACAAGGTCCTTATAAAAAAAAAAGATCAAATACATCTAATAGTTTGTGTCTTTTAATAAGAATAAGATGTAATTTTTTTTAATGCACTATTATTTATGGAGTTAGTGAGCGAAAGAGAATAATCAAAAGAAATAGAGATGTAAGAAACATATAATTAATTAAAATAAAAAATAAAAAGAGTATATTAAAATTTGTTTCAAGCAATAAATAAAATTGCAGACGTAATTAATAGTGGTCAATTCACCCGGCCATTTTCCTCTTGAAGGCACCGTTAAATTGAAAGAGACAGAGTGGAATTATATAGGCCATCGGTCAACCAAAGCTGCTTGAGGACTACTCTAATGCAAGTTTTTGCTTGGGAGTTACGAGGTGCCTGCCTGGGTGTGCGTAGAACCCCCGGCAAATTTTTGTCAGGTTAATGTTTTTCTCTGTCTCATTCGTATATATAAGTGAATGAACCTCAACCCACTCAAATCAATAAGGCAAAAAAAAAATATTTCTTTAGAGATAGAAATATTAAACATTTTTTTTATTTGAATATTTTTTCTCATACTTATTTTTACCTCATTTTCAAGGGTTTGGATTTTGTCATCATCTTTTTCTCATTATTCCTCATAATTTTTAAATCATATTCGTACAATCAATTTTAAAAGGTATAATATTTTTCTTTCTCATTTTCAATGAACGGCCCAGATGAACTTATAAAGGATAATAAGAAACAAAAATAATAAGAAAATCTCATTCCCATTTTCAACGCACCAAATATTCCCATTTTCAACGCACCAAATATAAACTTTGGAAAATTGCAATCAACAGATTACTATAGTAAGGTTGTTTGAAATTTTCAAATTTTCTCCTTTAAAACTTGTTAATGATTTAGAGATTTCAATGAATTTTAAAGTAATAATTTATTCTACTTGGTACAATTTTCTTTAAAATTTTCTATCAAACCTTTTTCCATTCCAATGTATACCAAACTTATTAGGATATCAGGAGTAGGGAAATTTCTATTTTCTTCTTTTCATTTCTATCATAATCAATTTTTCCTGCCAAATGGCTCTCCCAATACTATTTTCTTTCAAAGCACATCTACAGGGAGGGTTTTTTTCCCCCAAAGCTGAATACTCCCTTCCCTGGCACCTTACTCTGGTTTATATTTTTTAAAAAAAGGCACAAGACACACACACACACCAGTCAAATCAGAACACATCATTTTATAGTATTAATAATAAGAACTTGTTATAGAATAAATAATATATAAACATCTCAAGGATATCTATGTAAGTTTTTTTCCTTAAAACGCCTCCAGTAATCTTATGAAAATTAGACATATGGCTCATGTAATTAATATTTTACCATCTGATTAAGACATGAAATTTTATTATTTGAGGTTATTCCTTTTAATTATTTATTTTTCCAGCTAACACTTAGAAGGAGATAAGACTACACTAATTTAATAAAATTTATTTGAAAAATAATTAAAAAACTGTGAACAGTATTCAATGATTTGAACTTTTAAATGGAAATTTCACAAATTGAAATCCAAAAAACAAACAAAAAGTAAAAAACAAAATCCAACCTTAAATAGTCCAACATAACGCTCACATTTCTCAGTATTCTTTCTATAGTCAATCATCTGGAAAATGGTGTCTGAATCTGAAGCAGCTCCTATCCACGCCCTTTTGGTCTCATTTCCAGGCCAAGGCCACATTAATCCTCTTCTCCGGCTCGGAAAACGCTTGGCCTCAAAAGGTTTATTTGTCACCTTCACTACGCCTCAAAACGCCGGCAAGGACCTCCAAAACGCAAGCCAGATCGTCACCGACAAGGTCATCCCCGTCGGCGACGGCTTCCTCCGGTTCGAGTTCTTCGACGATGGCTGGGACGAAGCCGACCCAAGAAGGAAAAACCTCAGTGAGTACGTTGTTCAGCTCGAGCTCGTCGGAAAACAAGTCATATCACAGATGATTCACAAGTACAATGATTCTCATAACCCTGTTTCTTGCGTTATAAATAACGCTTTCGTTCCTTGGGTCTGTGATGTTGCTTCTGAACTTGGCTTACCTTGTTCTGTTCTTTGGGTTCAATCTTGTGCTGTTTTCTCTGCTTATTACCATTTCTTTCACAAGCTCGTACCTTTCCCTTCAGATTCAAACCATCAAATCGATGTTCACTTGCCTTCTTTACCTGTCCTTAAACACGACGAAATTCCCAGCTTTTTGCATTCTGATAGCCCCTATAATTTCATCGGGCAGCTCATATTGGGACAGATCAAGAATTTGAGTGTACCATTTTGTGTTTTGATGGACACTTTTGAGGAGTTAGAGAATGAGCATATAAAATATATGTCAAAGTTTTTTCTGATAAGATCAGTTGGTCCTCTGTTCAAGAACCCCAAAAGCACAGAGGATTTTTCAGGAAGTGATGATATGATTCGTGGGGATTTGTGTGTGAAAGCCGAAGATTGCATTGAGTGGCTAAATTCGAAGGCTTTGGGGTCGGTGGTTTACATTTCATTTGGAAGCGTAGTGTATTTGCCTCAAGAGCAAGTGGATGAGATTGCTTATGCGCTTTTGGATTCTCATGTCTCATTTTTGTGGGTTCTGAAACCACCGCACAAAAATCAAGGCCTTCAACCTCAAGTTCTTCCCGATGGCTTTCTGGAGAAAACCATGTAAGAGAATACTCGATTTTTTTTAAAAAAAATTATAAGATCATAATTTTTAAATTGGTTCGTGATCAATTTGAATTTGTCTAGCCATTAAATGTGTTTTATAATCCATTCTACCTTTCATTGGTACTCTCTCTCGTTATATTTCGGGTCAGGTTCCATTCTACCTTTCATTGGTACTCTCTCCCTCTCTCGTTATATTTCGGGTTAGGTTTCTCTAAATCATTATTTTTTTTATTATCCCTTTATGTCCCATCAATTTTAAAGCAACAATATTTTTCTTTTATTTTTAATTAACAGCTTAGATGAGTCTATGAGAAATAATAAAAAATAAAGATAATAAGAATATCTCAGTCCTTATATTTCTCCCATGCATTGTCTTTCCATGTATTGAGGTTGCCAGAGTATTTAACTAATCTTTTCCCTGATTAATTATATTATCATATATAATATTTTTTCCATACAACTCGTAATAATTTTTTTCGTAATTTTTCTCGTTATTATTCTATTTTTCTCATCTACTTACTCTTTTATAAATAAATGCATATTTTAAAAAATATCTTCCTTCAATAAATAATTAATTAATTTTAACCATTTTTAAACCACTAATATTTAACTATGGAGCTTTTATAAAAACAATTAAGGGAGAATCTTTTTTCTAACTCTCCTACATAACTTTAAATAACAACATAAAAAATATACTCCTTTCGGCTTTTTTTTTTATTAGAGTTTAAAATTTAAATTGTCTTGATTTTTTTTGTTCATAAGAGTCGAATAAAAATTGTTTGAACATTGAACGACTTTGTTTTCATTTTCGTCACTAATTAATTATGTGTATTATTTAATTGGAGGTGGGTAGTATTTACTCTATTTTCGTTTATCACTTTTCTGTCATAAACAAGAGTATACTTAAAAGTTTATTTCGAGACACATATAATGTTTTTAATTAATTTAAACCATTTTTTTAAAATTGTGTGATTCAATTATTAAGTGGAGTATTTTTTACTCATTTATTATTTTAAATAATTCTTAATTTTTTAAATTGCGTGATTCAATTACTAAGCAGAGTATTTTCTACTCATTTATTACTTTTAAGTAAGGGTTTAATGTATTCTGCTTTTACTTCAGAAATATTTTTTTTACCTCTCTCACATAAAAGTGTGTGGGTTTCATTATAAAGAAAAGAGAGATATAATATTAGTGGGATCTACCTACTTTTATATAAATGAGACAAAAAAATATTTTTATAATAAAGTAAAGGTAGAAATATTAAACCCTTTAAACAATTAATTTTAATTTTTTGTTAAACCAAACAATATTGAGATCCTAAGGGTCTCTTTGGTTATGGGATCATGCTAAGAAAAGTGCCTAGGAGGTTCAGTATGTTATTTATGGGTTTAATTTCTTTCATTATTTTTGTATTCTTCTAATTAATATAATACTATTTTATTTTTCCCTCCCTTTCTTTATAAACGACTATAACTGAGAGAGAAAGACTGAAAAAATGGTCAGGAGAGGATCTCCTTTCATTATTTATTGGTTCGGTCCGTTTTCGGCGTCCCCTAACAACTAATACTTAGGCCGATCGTTATTAATTGGTTAGGTCCATTTACGGCACACCCTAATAATTAATACTGAGGCCGGTCATTGAATGTCCATGATGACAGGGACAGGGGCAAGGTGGTGCAGTGGAGCCCACAAGAGGAGGTTCTTGCTCATCCTTCCGTTTCTTGCTTTGTGACTCACTGTGGCTGGAACTCGTCCATGGAAGCTATCACTTGTGGGGTCCCAGTTCTGACATTTCCGGCATGGGGCGATCAGACCACCAACGCCAAGTTCTTAGTCGATGTGTTCGGTGTTGGAGTCCGATTGGGAAGAGGCCTAGCTCAGAACAAACTCATAACCAGAGATGTATTCAAAAAGTGCTTAGAAGAAGCTACGGTGGGTCCTAGGGCCCAAGAGTTGAAGAACAACTCGCTCAGGTGGAAGGCCGCCGCAGAGGCTGCCATCGCCGACGGTGGCTCCTCTAGCCGGAATCTTGAGGCGTTCGTGGAAGATGTGAAGAGGATGGCTTCTGGTGTCAGGGTCAGCACGGAGTACGGAGAGATCACTCGTTAGGAAAACAAGCAAAAAGTGTTGGCTGCAACGTTCGCCGTTAAGGAACCACATGGGCGATTCATCATTCATGCATGCCTCTTTACCTTAGTATTTCAAAAGATGGTCCTTAATTTGAATCTTTCGAGTTCAAATAATTAGAATAAA
The DNA here is from genome assembly GCA_037074495.1 of Acacia confusa. Taxonomy (NCBI): domain Eukaryota; kingdom Viridiplantae; phylum Streptophyta; class Magnoliopsida; order Fabales; family Fabaceae; genus Acacia; species Acacia confusa. Next base: position 33,751,322 of record CM073502.1, on the reverse strand, counting down.
TCGATATATCTCTGTCTTGGAGCACCACTAGTTGAAAAGAATAGTTCTGTTGTGATTATTAATAATCTATCTGGTCTTTATTATAGTGCATAATCTATCAATTTTCATAAATTAATAAAATAGTTAAAACTTAAAAACATTAAACCTAAAATTTAAATTATTTTCAATACAATAAGGGCAACCCCAATGGGGGGTTAGGGTTGGCTCCGCCCCCTAATTTTTTTATTTAAGAATTATATATAAAAAATAAAATAGATACAACGTGATAACCAACATCATAAATGGAGGGAAGAAGTGCGAGAAAGGGTAAAATGACAAGGTGGAAGACAGGATAGAGTTTTATCAAGGTGCAGTGATGTGATGTGATATAATGCGAGTCGGCTACAACAACAACTTGAAGTGCTACAACCCTACAACCAAAGGCCATTTTGCTGGATCCTTTACTGTATATATTAGTATTCCACTATTCCCCTCTCATAATAGCACCTGCGAACTTTCTTTCTCCTAATAATGGTAGAGGGCTTTAGTTTTTCACTTCTTCATACTTATCTCTCTCATCACTGTGACGTCACTATCATATGTCCATCCAAATCCACCTACAAATATACTCTTAAATTACTATTAAAAAAAAAAACAACGGTTAATGTTATGGGCATGATGATGGTTAGTGAATAACACCTCAATTACAGTGTTGACATGATGTTGAGTGAACTTCATAATTAATATCTATTTCTTCTTATAAGCTTATAAGCGTAATGATGAGTTAATTGTTGTCTAAATAAATGAAATTATAAGAATGATTGTTATTGATTAACTTGAATTAGAAGTTGGTCTTAATAAAATTGATAATTTACTTGGAACTAAAGCTATTTGTTGGAATTCTCATTACAATTTCATATATAGTTTTGTTTAATTAAAATGTTTCAAATCACATGTGAAGTTCTCGATAATATTTCTAATGAAGGAAATACAACATCACATCATGGAGATGCATCTCATAAGTACATACTTATCATTTACGTCTTTTGATTTTATCATCATATTGCACCTTATGAAAAAAAAATTTATGGGTATTACTGAAGTCTTTTGTTAAGCTTCGTAGCGAGAGTCTCAGGATATTTCAAATGATTTACATATGTAATAAATTTTTTTTCAATTTTTTGTATATTAGATCTGTATTGTATTTGAAATATTTTTATTTACGATATATTTTTTTTTTTAATTTTCGCTCCCTTCATTAAAATTTCAGGGGTCGTCATTGTTACTAACTACTCTAAATTCAAATGTCATATTAAATATTATTACTCTCTCTCTTACTATCTTTATTAAATATCGATAGATATAAAAAAAATGAATTAAATACTCATCGAAATCATGCAATTGCGTTATAAAAAAAGATAAAGAATACTACTTCCTCTAATCTTATTATAATGAACAAACTGACAATTTTATAAGCCAATAAAAACAGTTAAAGTCAATAAATTTGTTTTAAAATTTAAATAATTTTTAATATTATCCTTATTAATTTTACTAAATTTTAATATTATATTATCATTACTCTCATCCACTATCCCTATTAAATATGAACATAAATGAAAAGAAAAAATTAATGCTTTTAAGAAATAAGTAAATACATTATAAAAATGATTAAATATATTTATTAGTTGGTGCTTTATAATAAATACTAAAAAAATTAGTTGGTCTTTTTTTTTTTTTTTTTAAATTAGGATAAGAAGAAGCACTTTGGAATATAAAAAAGAAATAATTAAAAGACGTATAGCGTTAGCCTTTCATCAAAGTTTTAAATGGCGAAATGGTGGGTCCATAATTCGTTAGTCAACACCACCATATTTAACTTTACAATTAATTAAAGCACGCAACTCCAAGTTGAGAGCTTATTATTATAAAGGGAAAAACACTTCTCATGTTGTAGGAAAAGTGTTTTCTCATGTCACACACACATGAAATGGTGGGACCCACATATATATATGTGGGTCCCACCATTTCATGTGTGTGTGAGAATCTTCTTCTTCTCATGCATCATGAGAAAATCAAATCCCTATTATAAAACGTCAAAAATAGTAAAACACGTAAATTGGCACTCCGTTCGCTTAATAATTGTAAGCAAATAATCTGTATTCCTTGATCTATTCATGTACAACTGGTGTATATATATCACTCTGATCCTATTTATAAGTCCATTTTAACAAAATCACATATACCAAGAAAAAGTAGTTAGTTCAATGATTATGGGGTAAATTTTCAATTTTACTCTCATTTATGAATGAGTATCTTTCAAACTCTTTCTTCTCTCTCTATTTTCACGCGTACAATTAATGTGGGCAAAATTGCCACAATCTCATTTATTACTTGAAAGACGACTTATAAATATGACCAAATTTTTTGGTCAAAAGAGACTTAGACATAGAAGTAAAGTGGTACTCCCTCTGGTCCTTATTATAAAGCACCAACTACTTTTTCTCACAAACCAAAGGATGGAAGTTAACTCATTAATTAGGTCCAAAATTAATAAATGTTTCCAACTTTACCCTTATCTTAATGATGTAGATTTAAATAAGTTAGTTAAAAATGAGGGCATAATGGGAAAATAGTAATAAATGAGGTAGTTAAAGAAGTTGGTGCCTTATAATAAGGACAAAAAAATGTTGGTAGTTAGTGCCTTATAATAAGGACCAAAGGGAGTATACAATAAGGGAGAGCCACATTCTTAACGATTCATTAAGGCTAATTATGATAATTCCTGAATTAGGGGGATTATGATTGATATTGATAATATATGTTTATTTCTTAACACTCCTCTCAAGTTGGAGCATATATATTAATCATGTCCAACTTGTTACAAAGGTATTCAACCCGTGTCCCATTTAAAGCTTTCGTTAAAAGATCTGCTAACTGGTCATTTTATCACTTATTCCCTGTAGATATAACATTCTTTTTAATCTTGTCACGAATAAAGTGGCAGTCGATTTCAATATGTTTTGTATGTTCATGGAACATGGAGTTTGATGCTATATGAAGTGCTGCTTTATTGTCACACCATAGGTTTGCAGGTAATGTCGTGGTAATGCCGATTTCCTTCATGAGTTGAAATACCCACACAATTTCTTGCGTTGATTGTGACATGGCTCTGTATTATGCTTCTGCACTTGATTTTGACACAACCTCTTGTTTTTTACTTCTCCAATATATCAAGTTTCCACCAACAAAGACACAATAACCTATAGTGGATCGTCTTGTGGCCTTAGATCCTGTATGATCCGCATCACAAAAACATTCAACTCTAGTGTGCCCATAATCTGAATAGAGAAGGCCACGACCTGGGAACCTTTCAAATAGCACAAGATATGCTCCAATGCTTTCCATTGTGCCACTGTTAAAGATGCCATGAATTGGCTAAGCACACTGATTGAGAAGGTTATATCCAGTTGAGTTACTGTCAGGTAATTCATCTTCCCAATGAGTCTTCTATACCTATCAGGATATGCAAATGGCTTCAGTTTCTCTGGATCAATCTTCTTCTTTAAGTTATTAGGAAGTTCATCAAACATGTTATCATTAAGATCCAAGAACGGATTTAGAATCATGGGAATGCTGCTTGATGCAGCACCAAGCCTTCCAGTCTCCTTTAACAGGTCAAGAACATACTTCCTCTGAGTAAAAAGGATGCCCTTCTTGCTTCTCAATACTTCAATACCAAGGAAGTACTTTAATGAGCCTAAGTCTTTTGTTTGAAACTGAAAGTTAAGAAAGACTTTAAGCTCTGAGATTCCAGAGATGTTACTCCCAGTAATTACAATGTCATCGACATATACTACTAGAAGAATCATGCTTGCATCGGATTGCTGGTAGAACACAGAATGATCACTCTTACTTTGGTTTAAACCAAACTTCTTGACCACACCACAAAACCTATCAAACCAGGCACGGGAACTTTGCTTTAAACCATACAATGACTTGCAAAGATAACATACTTTCTGATGCTCCCCCTGAGCAACAAATCCAGGTGGTTGCTCCATATACACTTCCTCAAGAAGATCACCATTCAAAAAGGCGTTCTTAACATCCAACTGATGCAAATCCTAGTGATAGGTGGCAACCAAAGAGATAAGGAGACAAACGGATGTAAGCTTAGCCACAGGGGAGAAAGTCTCTGAATAATCAATGCCATAAGTTTGAGCATACCCTTTTGCAACAAGTCGAGCCTTCAACCGATCTAAGGAACCATCAGCCTTAGTTTTGACAACAAACACCCATTTACAACTAATGACCTTCTTCCCAGAGGGTAAATTAACAAGGGTCTAGGTACCAGCTGTATCAAGGGCCATCATTTCTTCTTCCATCACTACAAGCCAACCTGGGTGAGTTAAAGCTTAATGAAGGGTAATAGGGTAGATATGGACTCAAGAGTAGTCACAAGGGAATGGGAAATAGGAGACAATCACTTGTAGGAGACAAACGATGAGATATGATAAGTACAATCAGCATAGTGCTAAGGAGGACAAGGAATACGGGTACCTTTGTGGAGGGCTATAGGAAGGTCAACAGATGGGTTATCAATAGGAGCAGGGGACGGAGGCTCAGGGGTGGTAGGGTTGGGATCCATCGGCAAAGCAGGTACTTGCGAAGGCAAAATAGTAGTAACATCAACATCATTAGGAAGATCAGGATCCAAAACAACAGCCAAGACTGGTGAGAGCGGGACACGATAAACTAGAAGATCATCAGGCTCATCAATGACATAAGAAGACTCAGGTAAGTTCGAAGACTGGAAGAAAGAAGAAGACTCATGAAAGGTTATATCAGTGGACACAAGATAACGACAAAGGTCAGGAGAGTAACACCGATAACCTTTTTGAACTCGAGAATAACCAAGAAAAACACACCTCAAGGACTTAGGGTCAAGTTTACTCACACTTGGATGAACATCTCGAACAAAACATACACAACCAAAAATTTTGGGATCAATAGGGAACAACTTAGTGGTGGGAAACAAAACATAATATGGAATTGAACCACTAAGGATAGTTGAAGGCATGCGATTGATGAGAAAACAGACAATAGATACGGCATCAGCCTAAAATGATTTAGGGACACAAGAGTGAAACATGAGAGCTTGAGTAGTTTCTAAGGGATGTCGGTTCTTTCTTTCAGCAACACTGTTTTTGGCATGGGTATTAATACATGAGGATTGGTGAAGGATGTCATGATTATGCATATAATCAGTGAAGAGGCAGAAAAATATTCTTTTGCATTATCACTTCGAAGAATTTTCACAGGAGTATTGAATTGTGTTTTAATTTCAACACATAAATGATGAAAATGAGTGAACAATTCCGAATGTTTTTTCATTAAGTAAAGCCAAGTAGTTCAAGAAAAATCGTCAATAAAAGTGACAAAGTACCGCTAACCAGTTTGAGATACAACTAAACAAGGACCCTAAAAATCAGAATGAACTAACTTAAAGGGAGACGCAACCTGTTTATTGACTCGAGGTGCCAAATGAACACGGTGGTGTTTGACAAATTGACACGACTCACAATCAAAAGAAGACAAAAACGAAAACTGAGGGTACAACTATTTTAAAGAAGAAAGGGACATATGACCAAGATGACAATGAACTTCAAAGGGAGATGGCCCACTAGAACAGGCAACAGAACGCGGCACCTAATCATCAAGGATGTAATGTCCACCGGATTCATAGCCTCTACAAATAATCTGCTTCGTTGAAAGATCCTGAATTAAACAATGGTTAGGGTATGTGGGATAAAACAATTCAAATGACGAGTTAGCTTATTGGAAGACAAAAGATTAAATGTGCGATCAAGAATATTAAGTATGGAAGATAGGGAAATGGAGGGAGTTGGTAGAGTACTTCATGATCCAAGAACGCGAACTAGGGAACCATTGGCGACAAATATGGAGGATGGGTTGGCATATGGCGTATACGAGGAAAGTAGATGATGGTTACCTGTCATGTGGTCGGTGGCACCAGAATCAATGACCCACTTCGTGGAAGTAATGGCAAGGCCAGAAGATAAAGTACCTATAGCAAGTGCCCCTGCAGAGGATGAACCAGAATCAGACTGATCGGGCGTCTGAGCAATATGAGCAAAACCACGTTGTTGATCACGTTGCTGTTTAGTTTGTAGTTTTTGACAATTTTTATTGACGTGCTCAGATTCCTTGCAATAATAGCAAATCAATAACACTGCCAGAGGATGGAACAGTAGTACCTTGTTTAAATCCAGAGTTCTTGTTTTCAAAGGGACCACGTCCAGCCAAAGCACTGACATTAGGATCAATCGACGAACGAAGTAAACTATCAGCACGAAATACCCTTTGGAACACATCTTCCAGAGATTGAAGCTCCTGACTGGACAGAATCTGAGATCGAATGGTTTCATAAGACAGATCAAGAGCTTCAAGGAAACTAATGATAGCTTGAAATTCCAAATTCTTGATACAGGTCTGGAGATTTGTCTGTGGAGACATAAGTACCTTCATTTCTTCATACAACCGTTTAAAATCTAAGAAGAAATCCTTCAGAGGACAACCTTGCTACTGAGAGCGATAGAATCCTTTGTAAACTTCATGAATACGAGTGAAGTCCCCTTTACCAGAGAACATAAATTCCAAATAAGCCATAATTTCTTTTACCGTGTTGCAATGGCTAACTGAGGTCAAAATCTGGGGTTCAATAGAATTCCGAATCAGAAAGAGAAGACGAGCGTCTGCTCAAGACTAGGCTAAGCTTTCCCCATCATCACCAGACGAAGGATCCTGGGTTAAGTGGACTTCTTTTTCAACCCCTAATAAGTAAACCCGAATAGTTTTGTTCCAATCGTTATAATTGGTCCAACTCAAATTTGCATCGATGATCTTAGCAGGCATAGGCAACATATAAGATGTTTTAGATTCAACCATTGACTTATAACCAAATACTTCACACTAACCAGACACTAAATATGGTCAAGAATACCAACAGAAAAAATTCCCAAATATGCACAAGTCAAATACAACGAGCAAATAGATCACATAAGGATCCGCAAATGACAAATAATTGTCTAGAATTGCCTACTAATAAAGGCCAAATGCACAATAGACTCCAAACACACGTTTCCAATAAATAAAGGAGCCAAATCAAATTCACAGATCAGAAAACAACGAACCAAGACCACAAAACTTGGCAGAAGTCATCAGAAATGAGGATTTCCGGAATGAAAGAGCTTACTGTTCACGATGAAGCACTGGAAAACGAAAAACAAAATTCAAATGAAGAAAGACAGATGAATACCCACACACCTTTGATACCATGTAAGCAAATAATCTGTATTCCTTGATCTATTCATGTACAACTGGTCTATATATATACAAGAAGGGAGAGTCACACTCTTAAAGTCTCATTAAGGCTAATTATGATAATTCTCGAATTAGGGGGATTATGATTGATTCCTGAATTAGGGGGATTATGATTGATATTGATAACATATGTTTATTTCCTAATAATAATCAAGACCCATTGGTATTGGTATGGTTATTAAAATGGGATCGAATTAGACAGGTCAATCATGAAATTGGTGAATTAACCATCAAACTGGTTTGATCTAACTGATTTAATCGATTCAATGTTTATTCAAATTTTTTTGACATTAAAAATTTATATCTAATTCTATATATTTTTAAAAATTATAAATTAAGACTATAGAAAATTTGAGAATTATACTTTCTAATGTAAAAAGAATCAATAAAAAATATTATAAGTTGATCTTTGAAAATTTTCAAATTCTAAAACTATTATAAAAAATATTATTGTTTAAGTTTACTACCTCACCATTCTGGTCCAAGTTAGCTCCACTTTTGCTCCAATCTAACTCATTAATCTAATTTATCTTTAACCTTTATCTTTAACCCACTAATCTTTAACCCACCCTCCCCACCTTCGATGACTCCTTTTTTTTAAACTAAGGTTTTTTTTACAAAAAACTAAGGGGAGGCCGGTGGGCCCCACCATCACCGATGACCGCCCTTCCCACTGCCGGCAAACGATGGCTACCTCCGACAACCTCCTTCGGTGACTCTTTTTTTTTAAAAAAAAACTAAGGTTTTTTTTACAAAAAACTAAGGGGAGGCCGGTGGGCCCCACTACCGCCGACGGCCACCCTCCCCATTGTTGGCCGTTGCCGGCGAACGGCGACCACTTCCAGCGACTTTTTTTTTTTAAAAAAAAACTAAGATTTTTTTTAAAAAGTCAGGGGAGGCCGGTGGGCCCCATCGCTAGCCACTCCCACGCCGGCAGCCTCCTCTGGCACCGAGCCGATGCCTGAGGCGAGCGACTGTCGGTGGTGGTGTGGTCGATAGTGGGGCTCACCGGCTTCCCCCTTAGTGTTTTTTGTAAAAAAGCCTTAGCTTAAAAAGAAAGTCGCTAGAGGAGGTCGCCAGCAGTGGGGAGGGCAACCATCGGCCGTGGTGGGGCCCACCGGCCTCTCCTTAGTTTTTTTTTTAAAAAGGAAAATTCACTGGAGGTGCCCGCCGGTGGAGAGGGTGGCCGCCAGCGGTGGTAGGGCCCACCGGCCTCTTCTTAGTGTTTTTGAAAAAAAAACCACAGTTTCAAAAAAAAATAAAGTCATCGGAGGAGGTCTCCCGTCACCAGCGGTGGGGAGGATGGTCGCCAGCGGTGGTAAGGCCCACCGGCGGGGAATGGTTTATTTTAGTGTTTTTTTTAAATAATTTAAAACTAGGGGCAAAGTGGTAATTTCATCTTTAAAATAAGGGCAAAATGATAATTTCAATGGAGTTACTGTTCATTTTCGTCCAAATTAACGGTCAACGTCGATCAACTAACGGCTCGTGTGACTTTTGCTCCTAAAACGTAACCATGTGTGTATTTTTACTAAAAAAAAAACATGTTGTGCTGGGAGCTCCTAGGAAAAATACTCATGTGTATTTTTGCACCTTAACCCTTTACTCAGTAACTTTATTGAATTCTTAATTCAGTCTCCCTCAGCCTCATTAAAAATGAGTAACAAGTATTCGTTCAAATGATTGCAAATTCAAAAATTTTAAACACAGATGAAACATCTAAGCAAAAAATACAGATAAAACAGTTAAGCATCAAATGTAACTATGAGTTGGTAACTGAAATTTCTGTTTGCAGTTGTATTTTGAATCAATATTTGCAACTCAATTTTCAAAAAAATTGTTTAGAATTTAACTATTCCTTCCGGTCTATAATATGAGACGCTTCCAAAAGAATAGCATGACTCAAAATATAAGTCACTTGTAAGATAATTAATGCTCAATTTTCTATTTTATCCTTATAATTAATGCTCATTTACAATTTTATCTACTCATTAAATTTTCAAACACATTTTTCAATACTAGTGGAAAACATTTTCAATTTAGAACATATTTAATGAGTTAATTCAGTTTTATATTTTTATAAATTAGTTAAAGTAACTTATATTATGGACCCAAAAAAGTACATTTAATTCATTATTTTTTTACTCCTCAGGTTCTTTTATAAGATGGTACTTAAAGCTGTCTAAACAATTAATGTGTTCTTATAATAATATTTGCCCCTAATTAATCTTATTCCCTCTCCTTCTATTTTTTCTTATACTACATTCTCATTCATACCTCCTCTCATTACTATTATATTTCTCTTTCTCATATGTCACCATATAATTATTGACATACTAGAAAAAAGAATACTTCCTGTAGTTGAAGATTTGGTTAAAATTAATTAAAAATAATAAGTGTCTTGAATTAAATTTTTTCCAAGTATGTCATCATTTGAGAGGTAAAAAAGAGAAATAAATAGAGTAAATATAAGTGTTATGAACCTTTTAATTAATGTCATATATTTAATTAATGAGGGCACAAATTGTAAGAATATTCATTAAATGTTGAGACAACTTTTATCCAATTCTTATAAAAAGATTAAGTCGATTTAAGAAAGAGGTTGAGTTCATCTACGATTTAAGGGCTCCTCTTAGGTGATACAAATGTTGGGCAGAACAAGCCATTTATTACTTTCAGACATTTATCTAGACACCTAGGAGTTAGGATGCCTCATCCAGTACCTTGACCAACTCTAGAATTAAACATCCTCTCTTTAATAAGAATGTCAAACCTCTTTATCAATTGAGGCCAAAAAGCAAGGGAGGCATTAATGTCATTCTCCCTAATACAATCTCCCCGTCTAATTAATTTTTGGGTGGGGCCCAGGTTTGGTTTGGGCAGCAGAGTGAGGTCTTATGAGGATCCGATCCGGTGGGTACGGGAGAGGGGGATGGCATTGAATGGTGAGGGGTTATTGGCAATTTGGCATTAAATGTTGACTGTTGGCTTTGCATGTGCTGTTGTCGGCGGTTCAATTTTCTTTATTTGGTACACGACAAAATTACAAGCCATACCACCATCACCTAATTAATGGTTTTCAGAACTTGGAAAGAATAAGGGGGTGCAAACGGTATCTGGCTTTTCTTCTTTGGCTCTTTTAATTTTTTTTATTATTGGATTAAGATGTTAACAGTCTAAATTTATCATATGATAAAAATATTATTATAAGAAAAAATTATGATAAATTTAAACCATTGAGATCTTAATCTAACGACAAAAAAAGAGGGAAAATGATAGTAAAGATTGGAGGAGAGAAATAGGATCCATATCAAATAAGGTGTTCAATGCTTATCACTTAGTTTTTTTCCTTATAAGAAGAATTAACTTCTTTAAATTTGATTTGAATAATGAGTATCTAATTTCTTATGATTGTGCTGATATATCAATCGCTTAAATTTTAAAATTTTAATTTATGATTTTTTATCTGGTGAGTTCATTTTTTAGAAGATCATTTTAATTTTACAAATATTAATATAAAATTTATTTAAAATATTAAACTATATCAAATCTAAACAGTCTAAAATCAATCTAATGGAGTAGATGAGTTATGAGCAAATTTATCCTGATGATTAAAGGGATGAACACAAAATGTGCTCCCTTCATCTTCATATAAGACCTCGGGTTGAAGAAGATATATCATGATTCGTTCCAACAATGAAACTAGAACGGACCGAGTTTGGTTTATCACGCTAGAGATTGGTCCACCAGATAAGGTTATTGATTTGTTTGGGATGAGAAGAGGCCAACAATTTGGAACCTGTTATTAAATTGAAGAAATCTAGAGAGAAGTCAGATAGAATTCTAGAGAGATGAAAGAAGTTCTCATTCAAGTGTATAACAAATGTTTACATAAGGTCTCTATTTATAGACCTTCAAGGGTTACTATACAAATAGTATATTACTATGTATGGACCCCATGTCATCCTGTAATAATATTTGGAGAGCATGAGTCAATGGACATCCACATAATAAATATATTCATAACACTCCCCTTTGGATGTCTATTTATGAATGTGCCTCGTTAAAAACTTTAACTAGGAAAAACCCAGTGGGATAAAAACCTAGCCAAAGAAAAGAGTACATCATCCATTGATACACTGTCCAGTGCTACCTCATTAAAAACCTTTATAGGAAAACCCAGTAGGACAAAACCTAGACAAGGGAAAAAGAGTATAACGTGTATCATCTCCCCCTCTTAATTATATCAGATTTGCTCCCCCTGATGATTACATTATTTTCAATGTCTTCTGAGCATATCTTTCATTCTGTCATCAAAAATTTGTTCTCTATGGAACAATAGAAATGCCCAATCTGACTGTTTATTGTATACCTGTAAGATCTAAATCTTTCAAGTAAAATCATAATAAAATATATCTATATCTTTTCATAAATATACATGTGCATGTAAAACTTTTAATAAATGTTCTCTCAGATAATGATGCCAAATGCACTATAAATGCTTCATGCCATATATGAATTTATTTCATTGATTATTCTTGAGAATTTGATGCTTCTAGCATCTTGAGTCCTTCAAGGACTTGTGCTTCTGGCACCTGCTAATAAATTGTGGCTCATGATCCTCATTATCATTAATTACAACATATGCTATCATATAAATATAGATATTGTCAACGTCGACTTCATTTTCGGTCCCATCAGATTTCATTCATAATTTATTGAGATCTCATTCTATTCGCATATTTCAAATACCTGGGTCTCTTCTAGGACCACAATATTCTCTTCTGGAAATATCTCTACTGGAGATAGCTCTTCTGGAGCTTTTCTTAATTATCCTCGACTTGATCATTTATATTCTGAGCTTCTTCTCTTTCGAGGATTTTTGTCTTTTGAACCGATGGACCTGCAACGCTTCAGGCGTGCTTTATAATAGTTTGTCCTTTAGGAACATGAGCTTTTGACACTGTTGGATCCATTTGAAGATTCTAATCCAATCTTCATAATTTAGTAAGCCATGACATAGGCTATAACAATATCTTACAGACGTATAATTTTTCTTTCATGAACTGCCAGATATACAAAATAATTGTCTCCACCACAAAATCATATATCTCATCATAATCATATTAAACTTTGTGAAAATCTTTATTTTCACATAATCATTCATATATCACAAATTTTGAACTTTTGGTCCATAACAATCATAATATGATTATATTTGCGTCATTTTCAATTTCACTTTATCCTCTTGGCCAATCATTTTTATGTCAACTTCTTATGACATATAATATCCTTATTTGATCACGTGATATGATCATCTATATAATATGCTCCATAATATATCTATTTGAAACCGAATAGTTTTTCATGCTTCAGGCATATCACATTTGTATTTGGAGCATTTTCAGCTGGAACAAATCTCATTTGGGTCAGTAATTCTATCTGGCAAATATTTCATGAATGTATAACCTGATGAACTTCTGGTTCATACTTCTTTATTTGAGGATATATACTTCATGGTTATAATGCATTTCATATATTCTCTTTTCTAGCTATTCAATTTCTCCCATTCATGTTGAGAAAACAATATGAAATTGACTAATCATGTTGTATAAGTTTCAACATTTATCTCAACTTTCTTTCTATGTCCATCTATATGCATTGTGGTGGATTGACAAAAATTGCACATTCAAACCTTTAAGATAGAATTAATATGGCTTTTGACCAAAAACCGATTTTACAGGAGAATTTTGTTGACTTATATAATTGCTGCAATAAAATCACATACCAACATAGAAAATTTTGTTCTCATAATCATAGATCTATCCATTCATGGATACATAATACATGATTTCTGGATCGTTCAATCTGGAAAATTGCTCGCATAATATATTGAAACATTATTGCAAACTTTATGTTGCAAATATCACTGAAAATGTTGTAGGCTAATAATCTCACATGTAACCTTTTAATAGATGCATCTTTTAATTGTAAAGTTCACATGTTATTTCAATGGGCCCATATAAATCTATTTGATATATTTCCAGAAATACCAAGATCCATTTCTAATCATGATCAATGATATATTCATAATCATTTTAATTTGAGAATAAGCATCACATCATCAAGAATCTTCTGGTTCTTCAATGGATGTCAATATAATTTACATTATATATATGACCCAAATGATCAAACAAGTCATACCAACAATTAGTAAACTTCTGGTTTACTATAACATATATCTCAACCAAACATAATCTGACATCCATTTTGAGAGATCTATTTTAGGCTTTGTGTGAGAAGTATATAACTTTTCTCAAATTAACTCACACTTGTATTCTAACTCACACTTGCTTTCTAGCAAATCTCCCCCTCAAGTGTGAGTTATATATAAACATGCTTTCTTTGTAGCTCGTTGCCTTTTTAATATCTCAGTGGCAGTAAACTTCTAGTTTACAATAGCATATATCAATATCTATTTCTGTAGATACCATTAAAACTCGATAATTTTCATTTTGTACTTATACTTGGTAGAATAAAATGCATAATCAATGCATAGTTTTGTTTCTTCAAATAACAAAACTTCCGGAGCCTTAATCAACTTCATATTCTCATTGCTCTTCTGGAGTCTCAAATTTATACTACCAAATATAGTCTCAACATTGGCCTCTTGTTGAGCATACTATGCTAATTAGTCATTAGGACTATTAGCCTTTTAAAATTATCAATCTTGAGTGGTATTATTCTCTACAGTTATCTATCTTCAAGACAATAACTGAAAATTCTTTGTATCATTCGATATTTAATACATAGGCTTTCAGGGCCTCAATAATAATCTAATGCCACTCTCTTGCTTACCCATCATTTCTGGTGTAAACATGCTATTATTAATTATAGGACTCTCATGTCCATTCCTCATACAAATGGAAATAATATCTAAGTATTTTAAAATATTAAAAACTTCTATGTAAATAGTATGTACTATTCACATGAATAGTATCTGTAAAAACATTTACTGCTCTGGTAAATAATATTTACTGTTCTTCAAGATTAATCCTTTTATGATGTGACAGATCAGTCTAAGCTGCAGCCATAGAGCATACTCAAAAAAACTTTGCTCTAATATGGTAAATAGTATTTACTATATTAAATAGTAAATCATTTGTGCAAAATATCTGATAAATTTTAAAAATCATAAAATCATAGGGATCAAGATTTGATAATAACATCATTAATTTTAGCATATTTATCATGCCAATTTTCCTTTTATGGTTCTTTAATCTTTCTCCACTTTAAGTGAGAATTTGAACCACCACAGTCACAACCACAATCACAACCACAATCATATCCAAGGTTGTTCATGCCAACAATTAGATCCATTCATTACATCATTCACTTATGAGAATGGAATCAAGCCTTAAAATTTATAATTCTTACAACAAAAACTCTGTTTTGTTTGACCACATGGATGTGAGAAATAATTACATAATTCAAAATTTTGCTACTACAAGAACAAATTTAATACATCCATTTTATAATAAACTTTTAGAAGAACAACCATCTTCTGATGGTCATACAATCCCTTTAATTTGTTCTAATGAACAAGGGGGTATTTAATGCCAAATTTACAATTTTGAGGCCTTTATACAACTGATGGCATGCAAAATTTATGAATGAAGCCTTATTTCATAATTTGTCTCTTGGCTTCAGGCTAACTTGCCTCTTAAGTTCAAGCTAATTTATCACCTGGCTTCTAGCCAATTTATGCCTTCTCATGGTCTCAGGCCAATTTATGTCTCATATCTCAATGGCATTTTGATCTCCATGATACATATGGCCTTTAGTATTTTATCTTCAGGATAAATATAAAATATAAGAATAATAAAATAAATAGATGGAACCCACTAATATAAATTAAATCAATATAACTTCTACTATTTATCTTCAAGATAAATAAATGTTATATATGGCTTTTGGCCTTAATATATGACTTTTGACATATAATCTCAAGAAATAAATATGAAATAGTATAAACAAGTAAAACCACTCAGACTTATAAATCTCCTTTGCCATCTTCTCCTTCAATTTTTTTCTATTTTTATTTTATTTTATGTGGAGACTATAATTTATTTCTAATGAACAATAGTGATAGTGGTCCAAATTTCAATCTGGCCGAAAAACACATGGACTATAATTTTTTTTTTTAAAATTCAATTCTGGCCACAATTTGTTTGTTATACAATAATTGAAAACACATCGATCCCCAAAATCAAATTATAAAATAAAGGAGGGGAGGGTCCAGACACGTAATAAAGTTAAAAGGAGTAAAAATGTTTTTTTTAAAAAAAAAAATTGATGTGGATCTCACACAGTTCACATACTATGCATAATTATCTCATTTATGACTCCACTGAATAATTTACATCCTGTGGGCATGTGAATAAAAGAAAAACGTGTGGACCTGGTGGCCGAAGCAAACTTTGAGAACCTTCTTCCTCATTTGTCCATAACAGTAAATCTTGTCTCAGCATAGCCGCTGCCCGTGACAAATCCATTTTTTTTTTTATTTACTCCTCTTCTCCCTCTCTGCTCCCCATATAGCAATCCTCCGTCCCCAATCCCACCTCCGCCGTAGCCGGGGCAAGTCGACGGTGGAGGGCTGAAAAAGAAGAAAACTCGACGGAGAGGAAGAGCCAAGCATGAGAGAGGAAGATGGAGTTGAGATCAAGAGAATTGTTGAGGCGCGACGGTAGGTCTGGACGAAGGGAAGGAGAAAAATTCAAGAGATTTAGTTTGAGAGGTTGGTTGTGGAGATTGTAACTGTAGCTCCCCAAGAGGAATTATCAAGTATATCAAGTTTATCCTAATAGAGATATCTTTGAAGGCTCATGGATTCTGGATAAATGGGGATTCATATGAAGGAAGTTGGCTAAATGGTATGATAAATGGATTTGAGAAAAGAGGTTTATTGCCTGATCTGAGAAAACAGAACCAGGCACATATTCATCATGCTTCTTCAGTTGATATGGGAGCTGGGAAGTGACTCAGGAATCGGCCGAATTTATGCAGAAGATAAGATTGAATCCTGAGCTTAAAAGGGTTCATACAAATAATCCTTCCATGAGTGTTGCTTCCGTGATCAGGACGGCTTTGCCTTTACCTGGCCTTCCTCTGGGTAACCATTCTGTATTCCCGAGGTGATGATTATGAATCGGTTGGGAAGAATATAGAAGGTGAGATCAATTGAGGGGAGAAGAAGCTATCTTCCGAAGGGGAAGAAGCCATCGTGCTGTGTTATAAAATTGAAGAAATCTAGAGAGAAGTCAGATAGAATTCTAGAGAGATGGGAGAAGTTCTCAAGTCTAGTGTATAACAAATGTTTACATAAGGTCTCTATTTATAGACCTTTAAGGGTTACTATACAAATAATATATTACTATGTATGAACCTCATGTCATCCTGTAATAATATTTGGAGAGATGAGTCAATAGACATCTACATATAAATCTGATGTAATTAAGAGGGGGTGATGATACATGTTGTACTCTTTTTCCCTTATCTAGGCTTTGTCCCACTGGGTTTTCCTAGAAAGGTTTTTAATGAGGCAACACTGGATAGTGTATCAATGGATGATGTACTCTTTTCTTTGGTTAGGTTTTTATCCCACTAGGTTTTTCCTAGTTAAAGTTTTTAACGAGGCATATTCATAAATGGACATCCAAGAGGGAATGTTATGAATATACTTATTATGTGGATGTCCATTGACTCATGCTCTCATAGTAATATACCATTTGCATAGTAACCCTTGAAGGTCTATAAATAGAGACCTTATGTAAACATTTGTTATACACTTGAATGAGAACTTCTCCCATCTCTCTAGAATTCTATCTAACTTCTCTCTAAATTTCTTCAGTTTTATAACATAACCTTTTATCATTATTACTTTTTTTGTTTGAGTGTAAGAGCAAGCAAAGCTTGAAGTTTAGTAGAAAGGACCAAGTCCTATGCAATTCTGCTGCATTCCAGGAACATACCCAAACAACCGTTAGGAATATCAGGAACCATAGTCGTTCCAAGAGGATTAAGATGACAATCACGAGCTAGAAAGTCTGCGCAATGAACAGCATCCCTGTGTGTATGGAATACTTCTACGGTTCTACCTTCGAACCATCATAGAGCATCCCTCTGATTTCCACAATCAACGATTTCCATGGATGATCCCACGCACAATCTCTCATTAAGAGATTAAAAGCCTCTAGAGAGTCGGTATACGACGGAATTGGTGAAAACCCACCTTTCGAGCCACTTTCAGTCTTGTTTTGACCGCATGTAGCTCATATTCTGGATCTCTGTAGAAGACTACAAGAAGAAAATATGATAAAGGAAGTATTGTACAAAGTTTGTTTTTACGAGGAGAGGCTTAATTTGTCCCCATCTATACTTATCTTATAAGATGTAAGTTAGATTAACAGGCAAATTTCTTACAACAAAGATCCCTTGAGGATGAACTACTTTTCCAATACTTAAACGAGACAATAATGACTTTTATAAAGTGATAATTTGACTTTATCTTCATATGCACTCATGGATAAAAATAATGAATTTAATCTCTTGTGTGATTTTTGATAATGTATTGTGTTGTTTGTCATAAATAAAGTGATGGTACAAACCGTAAAGTAATATATATTCACTACAAAAAAAAAAGTAATTACTGATGAAATTCACCCATGGAATTTCGTTGATAATTCCATTTGAGACGGAATTCAGAGACGGAATTCCATGGGTAAAACGCTTCTAATAGAATTTCTGATGGAATTGATTCCATCAAAGAATACACCATGGCTGATGGCTTTAGGAACGGAATAATATCACCAACGGAATTTGAGACGAAATCATTCTGTCAGTGATTACCAATGGAATTAATCCGTGGGAAATCACCCACGAAATTTTGTGGGTGAATTCTGTGGTAGATCACCCATGGAATTCTGTGGCTTATCACCCATGGAATTTCGTGGGTGTGTGTCGTGGCTAATCGCCCACAGAATGTCGTGGTTGTTCTATGGCTGATCACCCACGGAATTCCGTGGGTAATTTCCCACGGAATTCTGTGGGTATTTGATGAGAAATTTTTCAAAAGATTTGTTCCTTCTCATTTGTTTTTTCACTTGTGTTTTTTCCCCATAAATGGAACAAATACATTTCTTAACCTGTTTTTTTTAATATAATGGAACAAACTAAAATGGGAAAATAATTAAACATGTTCATATTAAGAAACTTAACAAGTTCAAAGTACAAGTTCATATAAGTGTCACAATTTAAAGTCACTAGAAAAGGGCAAATAATATATAAGTAGGCACAAGTTAGTTTGAACAAAAGTAGTAAAAGCTATCAACTACTATTTTCGGCGTCTTCATTTGCATTAGTGGCAGAGGGAGCCTCATCTTTGGCAGCACAGTTAGAAGAGAGATTAGGTAATTGAATCCCCATTGCTTGCAATGCTGACATAATAATTTTGTTATGTTGTTTTAGGCTTGCATAATCTTCTCTCATTTGAGTTATTTTCGTTTGCCATTCTGGATTGTTAGAATCAGCCATAGAGTTGATGGAAGGAGCTGAGGAAGAAGAACCAATTTGTTCATTTTCATATCCAAACCCATAGATTCAGCCCTTTTTGTTCTTACCACCAGTGACCTCTAACAACAAATTAAGGTCATCCTGATTAGAGTGGATATCACCTCCCTCAAAATTGATAGCTTCCTTTCGTCACAAAAATTCATCCTATAAACAAAGTACATAAAAATAAGGACAACATAATATATTTCTTTACCAAATGAACAAAAGCAAAATTCATTCAATATAGTTTGATTTTTAGTAAACCTGAAAAAAAAATTCACCACCCAGGTAACCTCAAATATGTGTGACAAGAAGGTTTAATGGAAGCATTTAACTTATAGTGGAAGCAGGTAGGTAACAATTATCTATTTGGTTTTTCACATTGGCTACTCAGTTTTTAAAACAATGATGGCTAGACAATAAGACATATGCTTAAATAAACTAATATGAAAAAGTAGAATTCATACTCTTCATTGCTATTTGTAGTTCCCCCACGCCAACTTACTGCTGTAATTTCTTCCCTAAATTCAAATTTTCTGTTTAATTTCCTTCTTGTTTTGTTTTTCTCATGCATCCCTACTTGACCCAATTTAATGTCCTCATTTACTACACTTAAACTAAAAGACTTGTTCATATAAAATACCAAGTAACAAATTTTTCCCTCATTACTAGCTACATCATTTGATCCTTCAAGTCTTATATATACCACCTATATTGTTATTTGTATAAATACATGTTTGGTGTTGGACCCTACATCATTTGATCATGTTCTCGCCCCTTTTGGCAAGACAATAAGACATGCATGAATGAACATTATCGGTTGAATTTGATTAAAAATATATATATTATTGATCAGTTAAGGTTTGCAAAGACAGAATTATTTCCATTCCTTGAGAAAACAAAGTGTTGAAGGTATTTGTGGGAATAGTTAATAACTAGTCAACTATCTTTCCAGGAATCAATCAAAAATTAACAAAAAAATTTGATCCTATAAGCCAAACCCACCCTATGATTTGTCTCATTTTTTGTATTAATTGTCCATTATACTAAAATAGCTTAAGCAACTTACTCTTGTAATGATTTAATCAGAGAAAACTTGAAGTGTGATAAAGGTGACCAATACTATGTGAATATGATGGACTTCAAGAATAATTACCAACATGATCTTACAGACAAATTTGAAAGAAAAAAACTAGCCAATTTTTTTGTTATGAGTTTGAATGGGATATTATGGAATTAATACTGGTTAGCATTTCATTGTTTGAATAGTCTGCGCTAGGCTTTGACTTTGTTTGGCTGTTTTGGGGAGAAGGGAGGAGTAGTTCATAAAGCAATAAGGAGGCTTTTTTTAATATAAATAAATCCATATGCTATTGCTTACACCAATTTTTTGTTGTAAGAAATTATTGTTATAGAGTAGGTCAGAAATTATTGCTTACACCACTAGTTCATAAAGAAATTATTATTTTTTTTGAAAATCTTGATGGAGGGATAGATGAAAGTGGAGCAAATCACTAAGGTTTTGTTTGGGAGTTCCATTTTGGAGGGAAAAGAAAGGAAAGTAAGGGTTTTGGTAGTCTCTTCCCTTGTTTGGGAGTTTTAAAAATAAGAGGGGAGGGAATCAAAGATTTTTACAAATCCTCCAAAATCCTCTTTCTTCACAAAAATGAAGTTCCCCCAATATGGGGGGTTTTAAGAGGGAACATGGATTAATTATTTTTTTACCCTTGTTCAAATAAAGCATTCTTGTTATTTCTGATTTATTTTCTATTCTTGGAATGCACACGAAAAATATTTTTTAGAGAGAGAAACTACTTTTTAGAAAGAGAAATACTTTTTTAGGGGAAAACATTTTCTAGAGAGAGAAAATACTTTTTAGAAAGAGAAATACCTTTTTAGGTGAAAATATTTTCTAGAGAGAGAACATGCATTTTAGATGGGAACATGTTTTTAGAGAGAGAAAATACTTTTTAGAAGGGAACAAATTTTTAGAGTGAGAAAATACTTTTTAGGAGAAAATATTTTCTAGAGAGAGAAAATGCTTTTTAGAGAGAGAAAATGCTTTTTAGATGGGAACATATTTTTAGAGAGAGAAAATACTTTTTAAAGAGAGAAAATTCTTTTTAGATGGGAAAATATTTTTAGAGAGAGAAAATATTTTTTGAATATAAAAATTACGTAAATAATTTTTTTAGAAAATTTAAATTTAAATTTATTTATAAAGTATAATAATTATATTAATTTTTAAATAAAATGATAAAATAGTAAAAATAACTCATTAATCCTCCATCTTCCTCCCTTACTATTTTTTTAACTCCCAAACAAGAGGAGGAAATATCTTTCATTTCCCTTCCTTCTCCTCCCCTCCAAACTCCCTATATCTCTTTCCTTTCATTCTCCTCCAAACTCCCAAACAAAGCCTAAGAGGGGGAGGTGAATTGAGGATTTTAAAATTCTTTTGAAATTGCTCTGTTTTTTAACATTAAAACAGGGCTACGCAAAGTATAGGGAAAAAGAGCAAGACACAAGGAATTTATACTGGTTAGTCCAACCTTTTGACCTACATCCAGTTCCTAGACTCTCTGGGATTTTCACTATCTCAATTGATTACACACTCTATAACTCGAGCAATTCTCTCAATAGAACTTACTCCCTTTACAAGTTGCAATCAATATCCTAATCTCCAAGTCCCTTGACTTGAGATACTTTACAATAAATGATTTACAATCAATAAACTCTCTCTATGAGTGGATAGATATAAACACTGAAATACAATGTATCAACAAATACTTTTCAAGTGAAAACTGAAAGAGTAGTTGGTAAACTTGAATGCAATTCATTTCTCAATTTCTTGGTTATTGAGAAGACTTGAATGCAATTCTATTTATATAAAGAGAGCATCAAGTGACCGTTGTAATCGTTAATGTAACCATTGTAGATATTAAGGAAGGATTAGAACAAACTTTGGTCTTCTTCTCTCTCTACTCTTCAGTTAACCTAGGTGCACAGAGATTTATGGTTGACTTTCCTTGAGATTAATCCATTGGAATGACAGAAGCTAGTTAAGGAAAGAAGGCATTAATCCTTTTTGCATCGTGCAGAGGATGATTGTCCAGAATATTGTAAGTGACCTGTACTTTGCAATAAATGTTGTGACATGCTTTTTGCTTTAGACTGAATCTCAATTTTAATACTCTTTAAATCATCTGAAACTCACTAATAAACTGGTTAAACATAGCTAGAAATAGTAATGAGTGATGATAAGAAGTATGTAGATCAAATACATAGATTTCACAGATTCGTGCAATTTAAATTTTGAATTCTGCAATGCAAATTGAAGTTAGTTTATCTAGACTGGAGTTTGTAGTTTACTTCTAATAACATAAACTCGAGTTTTATAAATCTGACTTGAGTTTTCTTCAAACAGAGGAGAAGGTCGTGATTTGATCTTTGAGACATGTTTTGAGCAAGACCTAAACTCGAGTCATTAAGTGATTAACTTAAGTTTTGGACTTTCATAGTGAAAAAACATGTTTTAAGTCTAAAAGCTCAAAACTAGAGTTTTATTTCAAACTAGAGTTTTCAAATAGTTTAAATAGAGCGAAGCTTTCTGTATGACATAAACTTGAGTTTGCAAAGCCTAACTCAAGTTTCCACAAAACTTAGGAAAAACTAGAAAACTTTCTGTATGGATCAAACTGGAGTTTGCAATAGAAACCAGAGTTTTCAAAACTTTTAAAAATATTGAATTGTTCTCTGTGAGACCTAAACTCGAGTTTGTGAAAACTAAACTCGAGTTTCCTCATAAGAGAAAACTTTGTTAGATACTTTGACAAATGCAAACTGGAGTTTCCAAAAAAAAAAATGACTCGAGTTTTCTCAAGCTTAGGATAACATAGCTTTCTGTATGCTGTAAACTTGAGTTTCTAAAACATTAACTCGAGTTTCCAACAAGGCTTGAAAAACCTAGATTTCTTTTGATTTGTCAAACTAGAGTTTATTAAACTAAACTCTGGTTTGCTTTGTCTTGAAATACTTAGAAGCTCTCTTTATGATCTAAACTCGAGTTTCCAAATCTAAACTCGAGTTTGTCTAAGTTTACAGAAACTGGAGTTGCTCTTTGTCAAGTCCAAACTTGAGTTTTCTAACAAAAACTCAAGTTTGTCTTTGACAGTAAGTTTTTCAACTTTGCAAAGATAAACTTAAACTTGAGTTTACAATTATTAGTTATAATCAAAACACATAAAGAACTAACAATAGAGGCAGAAGTAAATCAATGGTTGAAGGATAATCGATTTTTTGGGGGGGATTCTAGGAAATACAAGGAATGTAGACACCAAGTGGATGTGAATGGGATGAACAAGTGGAATCTGATTATGATGATAGTGAGGAGTCAGAAAGTCTAATTGGATTACATGATGAAGACCAAGAAAAAAAAGGCAATCATCTAATGAGTTTAATGAGAAGACATATTTTAAAAGACCTATCAGTCTTCAAGTTGGTATGAAGTTTGAAAACTTTATAGATGAGCATTAAAGCAATACGTTGTTGAGAATGGTATTGAGTTCCAGTATACAAAAAATGAAGTATCTTTATAATATACTTGATTAAATTGCAGGGCTTGCAAGATGTCCTAACGGGATGGAATGTCAGCATGGGTTTTGTGTTGGGCATATGCTAATTTCAAGCTAAGATATACTAGTAAAAATTGAGGCCCTCTGAAATGCTAACCAGTATTAATTTCATAATATCCCATTCACATACAAGAACTGAGGGCCAGTTACACACCATAAAATAAATAGAGAACATCACTATTTTTATACATCAGCTTGCATTTTCCAACATTAGTAATCTACATTAACATGACTCTAGCTAAATTTATACAATTCGTTAAAAAAAATAAACATGAATGACCACAAGAACTTACATGCATTGCAGCCACACGATGGTCTGCAAATTGTCCAGTTCTCTCATTATAATGAGTCTTTTTGAACAATTCAAAGACTAAAGGCTCTCTTCCCAAATTTGCAGCCTGCGGGTATTTCATAAAGATGTTTTACAAAAAGGATTAAATAAATGATGAGTGAATTAGTTGAAGATAAAGTCTTACCATCCTCCTCTTATGCTCAATATTAGGAATACTACCCCCTTTATGTTGAGTTCCTCCTTTGCTAGATGCTCGATTGGCCGCTGCTGTCTCACACTTAAGCAAATAGTTTGGTGATGTCCACAGGCTCTCTAACTAATCATCACTTCATGTGGAATCCACTTAGGCCTAACTTCTTTGTGAAACAATTCCCGCTTGACGCTATACATTGTTCCTCTTAAGATCTCTTTACACTTTTCATTCCAAACTCTCTTGGCATCTTCATATTCAGGCAACCATTTATATTTTCTCTGCATAATTGAGAAAGAAAAAAGATAAAGTATAAAAATATAATGAGGAAACAATTAGACATAAAACAAATATAAGAGATAAGATTTACAGCCCATTCTTCAAACCATATTTGCCTATAATTAGTGTTGGATATAATTAGTTTTGATGATGTTTTATATATATGTCATTAGTAAAAGCAAAAATTTTGTATACTATATTTATCTTCTCCATTGATTAATTCTTGAATTGAATGTAAAATCAAAGAAGAAAGAAAAGTTCATTCATGAAGAATGATAAAAAAGAAGAATCAGCAAAGAAGAAAAAGAAGAAGATCAAGGAGGTCGAGGATGTAGACAAGGATAAGGAAAAGGAAGATGAGAAATTGAAGAAGAAAGAATTTATTGAATGGAACATCTTCAATCAAGATCAGTTCAAGCTTATTTATGAAGAATGTTCAATGGAAGAAGAAAAATTTATGGAGAATGGTCAAAGAGATGAGAAGATAGAAAGAAGAATCTACTGAGAAGCAAGAAGCTATCAAAGGAGTTTGGGGATAATCAAGAAGAAGAGAAGAGATGAAAGATAGAAGAAGTTGATAATCAACATCAATATCAACTCAAATATAAACGTAGAAGATGTTCAAGAAAAGAGAAGAGAATAAAGAAAGAATAGAGTTGTGGAGAATGACCAAGTGGAGAAGATTGAAGAAAAGGAAGATCTTGCCAAAAAGAATGTGAAAAATTGATATTCAAGATCTCAGATTGATATTATAAGTCTTCTCAATCAAATGGATGTTGGAGAGGGTCAATTCAGAACTAAAGATAGCAAAAATCAGTTCCTGAAAGAGAAAACTTGAGTGTCCAGGTCAAAACTTGAGTATACAAGCTTACTGCAGAAATTTGTTTCTGGATGAGAAAACTGGAGTTAGGCAAACTCAAGTTTGGGAAACTCGAGTTTCCAAGTCAAAATTTGAGTTTGGAACTCAATACTCGAGTATGGAACTTAATGACTCAAGTATGGGATCTTTTCAGCTTCTCTGGCGTGTCTGGACCCGATGATACTCGAGTATCCAACTCTTTTCAGCAACTCTGTTCACCTCTGTTTCACATTCAGCTTTGAGCGAGGTTTGGTAATTCGATAACATCTTCTAAACCAGACATTGGATTAAGGTGAAACTAAATTTGTATGAAACTAGACATCCAATGCATCATCTTGACAAAGTTTCATGCTCAAAGAAGATCAGATGAGAGATATTTGAACTGCTAAAGTTGGATCAAATGTTCACGCCACATATCAGACCAAGCTTCAATGTTTTGAGTGTAACTCACAATATACAAATTAGAATGAGCTGAAATTGGTGGCATATGAAAGAAAACTCATAAAGATTTCCATCAAGAGGTGAATGAACAAAAATGAAGATCAGAGTAGAGAGATATGGTCTTCAAAAGTTGACTGATTGATCAAGACGTTGCAAAAACGCTGGTAAAGAACAATCTTTTTTCATCGGATCTTAACAGACAGATCACAACGAATTTGGATCTAATTCTCTTTGCATTTTGAAGAAGGCTCAAATAGCTATATGGGGATAATTGGTTTGCCAAAATTGAAGCTATATCTAGTCAGAGAGCAACCAAAGTCAAGAACAACTTGAATACTCGAGTATACAAGTGAATACTCGGGTATAGCTCAGACAGAGAGCAATGAACGTTAGAGGATCTTTAATACTCAAGTATATAAGTCAATACTCGAGTATCAGACAGACAGAGACGAATCTGGAGTAGCTCGACAGCCTCAATACCGCAGTATGCAAGACAATACTGCAGTATTCACCTTCAGTTCAGAAAAATAACCGTTGTGAAAATCTTGAATTTGATCTAGATCATCCAAATCCTTACCCAAATGATTTGTAATTCTTCTTAACATCATTTATATCATTTGTGGACATGTTTCAGATGATCAAAGGGCATCATCCAGATCCTTACCCAAATGATTTGTAATTCTTCTTAACATCATTTATATCATTTGTGAACATGTTTCAAATGATAAAGGGCATCAAAGGGCTTCAAACTAGAGATCAAGATTAAAGTATATGCTTATGTCATGTTGGCTCAAAAACCAAAGTTTCTAACGGCTATATTTCCAACAGCTAGATTCTCAACAGATCTATTCTTAAACAATCATGTTCTCAACGTTTAGAAGATCTTCATCTATAAATAGAGCTAGATTCAAAACGGAAGAAGAGGATGAAAAGAGATTATGCTATCATAATGCTAAAATTCTAAATCTCTTGTTCACTCTGTTTTTTTTAAGCTTTCATAGTCTATCATAGAAAGAGTGAAATGACTTGTAATGCACTTCAGTGATTATCTATTCACTTCTTAGAGAGAAGATATATTGTAAAACATTCTATTTTCTGAGAGATACTCAAGGTTGGGTAACCTTAAGTGGGAAATTGAATGTATCCCTTGGGTTGTAAGGGAGAGTCTCTGTGAGAGATTGTAAAGGCTACACAAGTGCTTGGCAAAACTTGTGAGGTTGTAAAGGCTTTTCTCTTGTGCTTGGTTAAACAAGGAGATAGTGGAAATCTCAAGTAGAGCTTGAGAACTGGACGTAGGTCAAGGATTGGACCGAACCAGTATAAATCTGAGTTTGCAATTCTCTTCCTTAATCTCTTTTAATTCCAGCATATATGTTTGAATGATTGTTTATAGCTTTATAACTCTTTATTATCATTTAAACTAATTTTATCAAATTGCGAAAAGATTTTAAAAGGAGCAAGTTTTTTTTATCTTCACCCAATTCACCCCCCTCTTGGGTTTTGGGTTCAACCTGGTCTTTCAATTAGTAGGCATAACTTTCCAACTGTGACATGGATAGTCAAATTTGCCTTGAATAATAGGGCTCATTTCCCGAACAGAACCTACAACAGGATTGAACCTAGTAAAAAGTGTACAAATAACAATACAAATTTGTTAAATGATTATGATATACTACTTTAGCAATATAAAAGTTTAAGGAATAGATAACTTACATATTTTTCTCAAGATATATCCATGTTTGACCATCTACAAGATCATGACCCCAAGGTGATAATCTACGATTAGCACCCTTTGGAGTGGGGGGGTTGCGAAGATTCTGTTCCAGGAGATGGCATGTGAGGACATGGGACTTGGACTGGAGGAGGGCTAGGTGATAAAGAGGGATAAGATTCCATTGCAGGAGTTTGCAATTTAGGGGATACTGTGGGTCTCACAAATGGTAAAGATGGTCTAACTACCTTGGGTATAGATTATGAAAGAGTTTTCATAGGAGGAATGACAACCTAGGACGTTACTAAGGAATCGAGGATTGTAGAGAACTCAACTGGCCGCAGCTATGACACTTTGAGCTACGGCTAGACATTTGCAGATTCATTGTGAGAATTCAGTTAGTAACAAGAAAGTAATAAATAATGACAAACTTGAATGAATAAAAAACTGAATTAATTACAAGTCAATGCAATAAAATTCAAATCAAGAATGGAAAAACGACAAAATTTCTAAAACTTAATACTTTATATATTATCGTCTCCGTCTTCGTCATCATCTCCGTCTCCGTCTTCATCTTCATCAACCTAAACTTCTTCAACATCATCATTTGTATCGTCGTTGTTGTCTTCTTCTTCTTCTTGGTCTTCATCATCTTCATAATACTCCATGTGATCCACTGGCATATCCACATCTTCGTAGTGAATTTCAGATGTAGCAATGTCTAGTATTGACAGATTGACTATGTACTCATGCTCAATTACTGGTAGTATGACTTCGAGTTCATCAACTTGAAATGGCCCCACAATTGCTTCAGATGCAGGAGTGTCAATGATACTACGAGCCTTGATCTTAATAACAGATAACCAATCTTCCTTCTGACAACAACAAGGATAAGGCATGTAGTATACCTGCATTGCTTGTTGGGAAAAAAATAAATGGATCATACTTATTGTACCTTCGTGATGCATGGACTTCAACAGTCCCGTATTGCAGATGAACCTTGGTACCACGATTCGGTGTTGGATCAAACCAATCACATTTAAACAACACCACTCTCTTAATAGGCACACCCAAATATTCAAGTTCAACAATTTCTTGTAGAATGCCATAGAAGTCATATTCTGCTTGTGTATAGTCAGTTCTCTTAATGCATACACCACTATTGTTGGTTGATTTACGGAGGGCAACTTCATCTGTATGAAACTTGTACCCATTAGGAAAGTACATAGGCCATGTTCTCACTCTTCTCTTTGGGCCCCAAGCAATATTATGTAAAAATGAATCATCAATATTATTGGCAAGATTTTCAACCTAAGTGACATCAATAAGGCTCATGTCAAGTAAGGTTTGTTATAGGTAAGTTATTCATAACATTGAGTACTTACATGATCTTTAAACCATGATGCAAATCTATCATTGATTTTGAGCTTCTATCTTATTATTTGTTATTCAAGGGTCTTCTTTCTGTAATGTCTGGACGAAAAAATTGCATATTAAGTTATGTGTTAACCATTCATATATATTGGATATAAGTTTCAACTTATGAAAATTTAACAACCCTTACTTCATATATGGTTGCACCTCATCAAAATTCATTAGAATGAATGTAGTTGCAGCTTTCACGTCTTCATCCCCCAAGAAACGTAATTTACACTCCTTAGAAGGTCTTCCTCGATGATTAAAAATTGAAATTGTTGGCAAATTTGGTTCTCCACCATCGTCATTTCTAACAGGTCTTGTTATCCTTGGTAGAACACCTGGCTCAAAGTAGTGTGAGCAAAACATGGCTGTCTCTTCAGCAATATAAGCTTCACATATAAATACTTTAACCCAAGCTTTGTTTTATGCCTTTTGTTTTAAGGTATAAAGGAACCTATATATAGAGAATTCCAAACAAAAGATTATTTAATGTTGTTATCTTAAAGTCATTGTGCACTCATATAAACAAGATTTAATACCTTTCAAATGGATACATCCATCTATATTGGATGGGCCCTCCAACCTTAGCTTCATAAGGAAGGTGGATGGGTAAATGCTACATTGAGTCAAAGAACCCTAGGGGAAAGACTTTCTCCAACTGTATTAGGGACAATATAAGGTCTGGAAGTCACCCTAGTACTTTCATTATGTTTCCTCTCAAGGGGAGGAAAATCTTGCTCATATGGATTAAGCATGGCAATGCAGGGGATAGCTTGAGCAACAGGTGGAGGTTGAGCAAACGGTTCTTGAGGAGGACTACTCGGAAGACTATTAGGAAAATACTTCTGGATAAGATCATGGTGACCTGTCTCTATCATAAACTCAACTAGAGAGATATCTTTAGATGATCTTTTTGGCAGAAGAGGAGGTTGCCAACGACATGTAGTATGCCGAGTAGATACAAGCTGTGAAGATCCATAATCATCATTATAATCAAATCTCTTGAATCTGTGACATCTGCAAGGAGATCCTTTATGAGGCCTCTTCTTCTGTGCTTGTTTAAAGGCATATTTACAAGGATAAAGTCCTTGTTCATCATCTAAATCTTCCCATCATTCTGAGGTATCACATTCACATTTTGGGTCACACATACCTGAGCCTAGAACATCTCATATAAAATGACCATTTATGTGAGAGACATAACATGGCTTAGCGTCTTGGTCAACCCAAGCAATTGGAGGGTCTGTCCAAGAGGGTGTATAAGCAGGTCTGAGTGTCAATATGCTTCCAGAAGGACGAGAGACACTAGGTCTAGAGAAAATTGTTTTTGTAACTCCATCTCCAAGAGACTGGACTGTTGGAGGAGTCGTAGTGTGGACATCTGCTGGTATGCCATGGAAAAGTTTTTCATAGTTGTTGATCCATTCCATAGGCATAATCTGAGAAAGTTCCTCTTTTGGAATCTGGTGAGGAATCTGAATGATAGAAGTATCATCTGCTCTATTCAAGATGGCTATAAGTGCATCTCTTGTAGTGTTTGGTAGATGAAAGTCAAGAGCATGATTCTGAAGACAGATGATCTGGTGATGGAGAGTAACCATGATGGCCTGAGAGTCCTATTCAGCTCCTGTAATCTGAACTTGAACCTTCCATCGTCGAGACAGAGTTGGATCAAAGAGACTGACATTATAATCTGGTTGGATGGTTAGAATAACACTGCCGTTGCTAAGAGTGGTAAGGAGAGCACCAACAAGAGTATTAGAGTAACTCTTATAGGTGGAGTCTAGAATAGCCACTTTAACAGTAACAGATAGTCCTTTTCTGCTATGGAGAGTGAGAATGAAACAAACTGCACCAAGATGAAGATGGGTGTATCCTTGAGATTTCCAAAGATCAATAAGATCTGAAGAGATCTCTATTGTGGAAAACTGTTCTTTGGGAGAAGCTGGGAGAGTACATTGTTCTAGTCTGGTGGATTGAACAACTTCCTTAGCATGAGGTCTTCTGGTTCTAATCAAGGTTTTGATAGAACTAGTGAAAGAGTTCGATCTGTGATATATGTTGTACAGACTGAGAAGAGGAAGGCTAGTATCACCGATTGGAGAATCAGGATGATGGGTAACCTCGATAAGATTTTCTACTTTGTTGGGAAGAGTTCTTCTCATTGAAGGAGAAAGGGATCTGGGAATAAAAGGGGAGATTAAGGAGGTTGGGGGATTGGAGGTTGAAGATCTGGTTTCACTGGCTTCACTCATATTGGGAAATATGCTTCTTACTCACCTTCATTCATAATATATTAGTCTTATTTGCAAAAATTCATTAGCCTCTGATACCAAGTCAAAGGGTGGATGTATCGAGATCCTAATGACAGTGTTGTGTCATGAAACCAATCTTAGTCTCTACAGAGAATAAGAAGGAAGGGGACACCAACAATGTCATTGGGACCTGGATCTATCTTATCTGAAAACTGGGAATCAACCTAGAAAGACTGATAACCTGAAAATTAGCATATTGAAACTTTGCCTGTAAAGGAGATCTTAGAATGAGGACGGAATCCAATGGATAGTCTAAGCCTCTCGAGCCTCATCTCATGCTCATACGCTCAAGGACACTTTAGGATTCAGGCCTCATCCCAAGATATACAAGACTGACACATTCAGTATGTTGATTTTCAGTACTCTCTCATACTAGATCGTGATCTTGATTTTGTTCTAATGCACAGGTTCCTCATGAAGAGCCAAGTGCAGAGCATACTTAGAATCTAAGAAGCAAATAATACTAACATACTAAGAACTTCAGCTTTCAAAAGCAAGAAAGAAACTTAGAAGGAAGCCATATGAGAACACACTGGTTTATTTCTGGTAATTCTTTGATGATTACAACTGAAGGAGAGCTCTGCTTATATAGAGGTGCAGAGATGCAAACAGACAAATCCTCCAGTAGTGGAGGGACAGACGCACTTACAAAAGAAGTGACAGAGAATTAAAGATATAGACAATAGTACAGGCACTAATAAAGTAATTATACAACTTTCGGCAAAGCAAGGACATGTAGCACACACATAAAACACGTGAAATAACAACTAAAAGACAAACTGTTGACACTGATTATGGGGACCACTTGAAGATGGGTTTGTGACAGGGAGAGAGATTATTGTAGTCACTATCACTGTCATAGAGATGTAGGTAGCTGAGTAGATCAACATCATGGATGGATCTGGGCTAGGTACATCATCTGTTGGGCCAGGTATATCATCTGGGCTCGAAACTTGAGCTTATGGCTAAGTGCATTGTGATGGATATTGGGTCAAGCCTGGAGGCAACAAAGATAATTGTGTAAATGGATCTCCAACATCATCTTTATTGGGGTCTTGAGAATCTTGGAGAATGTTTCCCTGGGAATCTGTGAAAATTTGAGCTGCTTCTGGAGATGTGGTATGATGGCTGGATACATATTGTAGCAGAGGTGGATACATTTCATCATAGCCATAAGCTTGTTCTTCCTTAGGAACTGGGTCAAGAATGTTGCATTCTTTAAGGGTCTGCTTGTTGTGATCAACAAGAATGAGTCCTATTTCTTCGAAATGTGCGGGATATGGTTTGACCCAATCAAGTAACTGAGACTAAGGCTAAACATTGGTTTCCAAATTTACACCATGTAGCAGCTCAGAGTGATATTTCCTGTTAAGAAAAAACACACATGAAATTTTTTTGTTTTCTTTTTTCAACAAACCAAAGTTTATTATTATCTATAATATTATACATGAACCTCTCCAGATGGGAGGAGGGGCGAAAAGGGTGAGGAGCTTGACAAGAGAGGAGTCCTCATTATGACTGTCACAAATATAATGATAGATGGGAAGTGGTGCAAGTGCAACAGCACTAGTATGGAATATGGTCAATGACCACACATACCAGAGGAGTTCATCAGGTATATGACCTTGAATGAACAAAATCGTAGTGTATGGACATATAGTACTAAAATGCTGGGCCTTTAGGATAAGATTAGTTTTATTGAACAGAAGATGGAGCCAAGAGTAGAGATGCTCATAGGCATAATTATGAAAGTCAGTGAAGGAGTGGAGGTTTACATTTGGAGGAAGTATGGATGCTTTGATGATGTAAGTCATGATAGAGAGTGGATGACTTTATGAGATAATGAGAATGTAGAGGGGTTTGGAAGATAGAATCTGAGGATGAGGAGGAGGTGTTTTCTGTGGTCTTGAGAGAAAATTTGCAAGGATGTTCTGTGGACCTTTCAAGTGCTTCACTATGAATTTATAACGGGCGAACCAATCTTTTCACCGGAGTAACTGGGCATCTGGCAGTAGCTTCTTCTTTGGATCAAGCATCTTTGGAAAAGACGTATTGTCCATTTCCATAATAAAGTGGTAAGGGCTCAAATGAAAGCTAAATTTTTCTATGCCTCGCTTAATAGCAAGGATTTCTTTGTAGGTAGCATGATAATGCTTTTCTGAGTCGTTAAATTGGCCACTAGCATGAGCACAATAATGTCTAGCCCCGTTAACTTCTTCAAGAAGTATAGCACCCCAGAAATCATCGCTGGCATCGATTTGCAAAATTTTTTGTCCTTGATCAGGAATTTTAAGAGGTAGAGGATTTTGTGCTATTCTTTTTAGGGTAACCACAACTTCTGTCTGTACTGAAGACCACTGTGGTGGATTTTTTCTTTACATCTTGAACAGGTGGCTTGTATGATGGGACAAGTGAGGGATAAAGTCTCTCAAAAAATTAACAATTCCGAGGAACTGTTGAACTTGTTTACGAGAGAGATTATCATCAGGAAATTTTAATAATTCTTGGGCAATATGAGGTCCTGGACTGTATTTTCCATCTTCGAAATGCATTCCAAGAAAATCAACTTCTATAATTCCAGTGTCACTTTTCTTAAAGGAGAGCATGATGCCATGTCGAGCTATAATCTGATAGAATTAGGCCAAGAGCGACTGGTGTTCTGCTTTAGATGTTGAGAATAAGAGAATGTCATCAATGTAGATGAGAGCATTACTAATGATGGGTTCGAATATTTTGATCATGGCCTTTTTGAATAGTGAAGGTGCCACTTTAAGACCAAAAGACATTACAATCCATTTATATTGAGCATATGGTATGCAAAAGGTCATTTTAGGCCTGTCTTGTGGAAGGATTCCGGATTCCAAGTTGCCAAAAACCCGCTTTAAGATCAAACTTTGAAAACACATAGGCCAAACCTTTGAGTTGAGCAAATAAGGCTGTGGGCTTTAGTAAGGGAAACTTATCATCTTGAAGGAAATGATTTAAAGGCTTATAATCAATGACAAGCCTCTTTTTTCCTCTTTTGATTTCATATCTTTTTTCAACATAAAATGTCTGACAAGCCCATTCAGATTTTGTTGGTTCAATAAGGCCTTGTTTGAGGAGTGCAGCACATTCTTGCTAGCTTCAAGTCATCTAGATTCATTCTTGGATGTGAGGCCTTGGTTGGATTGATATCTTCATTCCTTTTGAAAGGCAGACTAATGAAGAAATCTTTGGTTTTCCATAAAGGAGAAGGATGAGGGAATTGATCATGACTGTCAGCACAATATTGTAATAATTGATCTTTGATAGTTGAGTATTGTGATGGAGCATTTTTTAACTCATAAAGAGAAGGAATTTCTGTCCAGGGACTAAAATGAGATTTCAACCTGATTTCACTTGGAAGTATAGTAAGATTCTTGGTGTGATAAAAAGCATCGAAACCAAGAAGAATATCTTTTCCTGGAAGATTACTTCCTAGTACCTTGATCTTTAAGGTACATCCTGGGAAAAACTTAATACTGATCTTTCTTCTGGTAATCAGATCAATTTTGAAAATCTTCGAATCAGCAGTATAAAAATACTGGTTGTGAGGAACCCATTCTTCTTCAAGAAGGATGTGAGGCTTTATTATTGTATGTGACGAGCCTATATCAAGGAAGGCTATAGTAGTAATGGGTTTAGAGTATTTTTCTGGTGAGACTTGAACCTGAATATTTGGCAATGGAGGTAATGGAGTTTTAGCATTGAGTTCAGCATCAAAGTTCTGAGTTCTAAGAAATCCAACTGTAGA
Source organism: Acacia confusa (assembly GCA_037074495.1). Taxonomy (NCBI): domain Eukaryota; kingdom Viridiplantae; phylum Streptophyta; class Magnoliopsida; order Fabales; family Fabaceae; genus Acacia; species Acacia confusa. Next base: position 33,716,414 of record CM073502.1, on the reverse strand, counting down.
TGCAGGCAAAGGGGAAGCTTGTTGGACAAGATTAATGACTCCAGGAGAAAATTCATCTTCTTTTGATCCATCAGATTTAGAGTAGGAAGAATCATCTGATTTAGAATAGAAGGGAACTACATATTGAGTTTCTTCATCCTGACTTTCTTGTGCTTCAAGATAATCTTCAATGTCAGCTTTGTCATCTGAAATCATCAGAATTTTTTGAAGATTCTGGAGCATCTTAATATCCCTTTTAGTCTTGTTAGGACAATTCTTTGCAAAATGTCCTTTCTTCTTGCAAATTAAGCACTTGGAACCTTTAGAGAAAGGTTTTCTAGATTTGAAAAATCTAGACATCTTTCTAGGTCTTGTTCTTTTTGATCGCCTTGGATAATTCTGGAAAGGCTAAGAATAATAGCGATAATGAGACTTCTTCCTAGTCGGACAATAGCAGTCCTTGTGATCTTTACATTTGATCTTTAAGTAAGGCTTCTTGCAAGCAGGTTTGAATTTTGAGACACCTTTTTAGATATCCTTGAAAAACTTGTGTTGTTCACAAAGTCTACCCAACGCAGCAAGTGTAAGTTGATAGATCTCAACAATTGAAATAAGAGAGATGTCTCTCTAAAGGGCAATAATATTCCTCTGTAATTCAGACTGAAGTTCATCAGGAATTGAGGCAATAAACGTATGTCGAAGGTTGACATCATTACCACCATTCAACATGTGGTATTTTTCTATCATTCTTTGAAAATGAATTTGAAGATCTTTCCGCTTTAATGAGTAGTACTTCATTTCAAAGAACTCTTGTTTCTCTCTCTTCTAGATTATATTGAAATCACCAATACCCTCTTTATGGATAACACCAAGAAGAGTAGCAACATCATCTACTTGGACTGCTTGAAGTTTTTGGTATGGAGAGAGATTCTGATACCAATCTCTGAGAGTACCAGTAAATCTAGAGACAAATTCTTGTAATGCTTGCCTTAGAGGAATTATTTGAGCAATAATCCGTAAATCAATCCAAGCATTGAATTCTTGGAGGCAAGATCACCATTTTTCATAAGGTACATCATCAAAGGTAAACCATGGACCACTGGTAGGTTTATAATTTTGATCTTGTGTAGGAGGAGCATTTCCTATAGATTCATTTGGGTGTTCAAAATGAGAGTCACCCATATCTTGTTCATCTGGATGAACCATAGCTATTCTTGAGATATTAGCAAGTTCATCATCAGAATCTGATTCAAAAAAGTCTTGAGAAAAATCATCTGATTGTGATTTATCTGAATTGGATGAGCCTTGAAGAGGGTCAAAAGGATTGGGACTTTGAAGAATTCCCATAGTAGAGGTGTGAGGTGGAGGGATGGTTGTAGTAGTCTATGAAGAAGGGACTAAGGAGGTAATGGTAGAGTACAGTGGAGGCTATATGGCTTGTGAAGGGATAGAAGTTTGTTTTCCTAAGGACGGTGGTACTTGTGTGGTAGTTTTTGAAGATGGTTCATTTATGTGAATACCTTTAGTACCTGATGGGGTTCCTTGGTCATAGAAGGAGTATGGTGGAGTGAAATAGGGAGGCCTTGGTCTAGGTCTATGTTGGATGGTCAACCTCCACCTGTTGTTCAAGCTATCCCCTGCATTGCCATGCTTAATCCTTATGAGCAAGATTTTCCTCCCCTTAAGAGGAAACATAATGAAAGTACTAAGGTGACTTCTAGATCTTATATTGTCCCTAATACAATTGATCCTCAAGGAAAGTTTGAATCCTCTCCCACTGAAGAAGTGTTGAATTGGCAAACTGATAATAATATTGCTCAAAATTCAGCATTACAAAGGATTGACTCCAAGCTTGATTCTTTAAGCACAAAGACAGAAGGATTGGCCTACCAGATGGATCAAATATCTGAAGAGGTCAAAAATTTGTATCTTTACCAAAAGCAGCAAGCCCTTAAGCTGGATGTAGAACTTAAATCCTTTATCGAAAGATGATACATGAGATCTCAGTTTAAACAAAAAAAAAAAAATAGAACTTCAAGCTATTTAGCAAGATCTTAAGAGAATTGAACTAAATATGGCCAAGAAACAATCTTAGGTCATATATGAGCCTTACCCTTCATTCTCCCCTTTACCACCTCCCTTATTTCCTCCTTCTCCTATAGCCTACCCAGAAGAACAGGCCTCATAAAGGATCTCCTTGTAGATCTCATAGATTCAAGAGATTTGATAATAATGATGATTATGGATCTTCACAGCCTGTATCTACTCGGCGTACTACATGTAGTTGGCAACCTCCTCTTTTTTTAGTCGAAGGGTGGATGTATTGAAATCCTAATGACAATGTTGTGTCATGACACCAATCTTAGTCTCTACAGAGAATAAGAAGGAAGGGGACACCAACAATGTCATTGGGACTTGGATCTATCCTATCTGAAAACTGGGAATCAACCCAGAAAGCCTGATAACCTGAAAATTATCATATTGAAACTTTTCATGTAAAGGAGATATTAGAATGAGGACGGAATCCAATGGACAGTCCGAGCCTCTCGAGCCTCATCTCATGCTCATACGCATACAACCACTTCGAAGTTATGTCAGGCATTCAAGCAAAGACCTCTCCCAAGAAAGTTTTTGTATTTACAAGAGCTCGAAACCGAGACCTCTTACTTAAACAACCAAAGCTCCTTCCACTCAGGCTAACTTTCGTTGGTTATGGTGTTGAATTTTCACAACATACTTCGTAATAATTTTTTGATAGTACTATCCAGTCTCTGTTTTGAGGTTGGTAGCTACCTCTCTTAACGTAAATGTATCATTTTAGACTTAAATTTGAGACCCAAAAAGATATAACACAATCTTACACCGCTAAAAATAACTTTATATTGGTTGGACACTTCTTAATAATTGAGTCTACATTGTTCAACTTCTTTCACAACCATTAATACGACCCTCACATTCTTTTTGGTATTTGATTCATAACTTTTAAAAAATAGTATTGTTGAATTTTAGATAACATTTAAAAAAAAGTTATAAAAATTAATGATGAATCTCATAAAATTTGATAATGATATTAAATTTAAAAAAATTATGGTGCTTATATAAATTATATTTTAAAAATCTACTATCTAATTTTACCAAATAGTAATGGCTTACCCACATCTACAGAGGCAGACCTACGTTTGTAATTGGGGAATGCCCCCCTAAATTTCAATGTTTTTTGTAAAAGAAAAAATAAATAAATAAAATTATATGATTATAAGCTAATTATATATTTATTATTAAAACAAGAAGACTTCTGAATTTTGTATAAAACATGATATAGATATCTCTAATATGGAAAGTTTACTTGTATTACAAGGGAGAACAAAACGTAGAGAACCAGTTACTCATCTGCATCACTTTAAAGTTGACATATTTTATGTAGTGATAGATACTCAACTTGAAGAGTTAAATAATCGTTTTAGTGAAGTTAATTCAAATTTGCTAGAATGTATGGCATGTTTAAATCCGTGCAACTTTTTCTTGCATTTGATAAGAATAAGTTGTGTGAATTTGTTAGCTTTTATCCTTCAAATTTTGATTTGAATGATCCTGTCATATTTGAATATTAGCTTGACACGTATATTGTTAATATGCAAAGTGATCCTGATTTTCTGGATTTGCAAGGAATAGCTGATCTTGCCAAGAGGATGGTTGAAAAGAAAAAAAAATTTTGTATATCATTTGGTTTATTTACTTGTAAAGTTAACATTAACTTTGCCTATAGTAACTGCATCTGTGAAAAGAGTATTTTCATTTATGTTATACATCAATACTGCACTTTATAATCGGATGGGAAATGAATAGCTGAATAATTGTTTAGTGCCTTATATATTAAAAAATATGTATTTGATAGCATTGATAATAAGACAATTATAATGCAAATTCAAAAAATAAGGCTAAGAAAGATTATATTATAATTATTTTTATTGTAATATACTTTTGTTATTAAAAAAAAATTGAGGGCACGGAACCCTCAACCCCGAATCCCCCATGGTGCCCCTTTAATAAAAATCTTGGATCTGCCCCTCCACATCCACACATGAAAAAGGTAAGCATTATTGTAGGGACCAACTTCTTTTGTTGCTCGAGTTTAAAAGGGTTGGTTGAGAAACGTACAAGCGTATAAACATTGGACGCACAGGACATCAACCCAGCTATATGAATGTGAAATTTCATCTGAACGAGGAAGAAACAAAAACGACATTACTTGGACTTTTGATCTGTTTAGTTCAAAACACTTTAGCGTAAATTATTGTTTTCTTTAAAAATGTCCAAGTTACTTTTTGTCATGATTGGTTGAATATTGAACACCACCATACGGTTGATTCCATGGGATTTCTATCTTCTGAATTGTTCAAAGTACTTTAGGATAAATTATTTTTTCTCCAATGAAACGCCAAGGTTATTTTTGTTTTTTTTGGTTAGAAATCTATTTTTGTCCTTAAGCAAGTGATTCGTTTTAAAATATTATATTGTACAAAGATTGACACACAAAGAAGCTTGAACACAGCTCTATGATATTTTATGTTGAAAATTAAAGGCAGAAGATATAAAACGTATTAGGCATGCATTTGATCAGTTAAAACAAAAACAAAAACAAAAATCCTTTTTCCTTAATTTTACTATAAAGTTTTCAAATATCGTTTAAATATGTTTTAAGGTGAGATTCCCAATTTCCCATATAGACAAAAAGAAACCATTGTGATAAAGAGAGTAATGGGGTCAGGAGAAGATAACGAAATTTGTGTACTCCTCTGTAGGTGCTGTGTTGTGGTCTCGATTGATGTAGTCTTAAGAGAAAAGGTGGTCTTAATTGTAGCCACTGAAGTTTCATTTGGAGTTATGATAGTAGGTTTTAGGACATTGGAGACGTATGGGACTATTTTTATTATATAAATAGTGCTCTTCGTGCAATGCATGGGGAGTTTTTCATCCACATATCTTTTTCTTTTTTTAGTTTAAAAGGCACATACACTAACATAAATTTATAAGCAAGATCGAACCTATAACCTCTTATTTATGAACCTACGACCTCTCATTTGTGAAAGAGCATCAATGCCACTATGTTTCAAGGCCTGTAGCATCCAGATATTTTTTTTTTCAAATGTCTGTCGATTCACTTCTTTTATTTTCTGAACGGATCAATAAACAATTGAACGCGCATAATGATAATAAAATATATATATATATATTCCTCACTCAACGAAGTTTACATCAATACAAACTACAAAAGTGGAAGAAGATTTTTTCTTTTCTTTTCTTCCCCCCCCCCCCCAAAAAAAAAAAAAAATTCACTATGGGACTTCTACATTCCTAAATACCTCTTTGTATACCACATTTTTTGTAACATTTGTGGTCTCAGATTCATGCTCTCCCAGAACAATCTTCAAACCCCCCCCCCCCCCAAAAAAAGCTTCTTATTCTAGACTAAACAATCTTACATGACGCAGAGATCGCTCTGATCATTGATCTGACTGAATATTTCAATGGTTGGTGCTAGTATTGCCTTACCAACCATTGAAGTACTCATTCACTGTTAAATTGTCTATAAGGTTATCACATGTTGCTTGTACAATTGAATTTATTGGATCATTGCAATTTGGTATTAATACTTCTTTTGGGAATTCAATATCAGTAAAACCGTCAGTAGAATCCCCTAAATTCACATGACCAACATCTAATAACCATCTTGAGAACCATTCTATTTTTGTTGACATTGGAAGAATTCAATCTCATTTCTTGTCAAATGAAAAATGGGGCGATGTTGCCACAAGTGTGAAGAATGCATTGGCCTGAAAAAGGTAGTGATAATCAATTGTAGCCACTGAATTTTCTTTTGGAGTCATGATAGAGCCAAACTAAGACATTGGAGTCGCATGACACATTTTTATTATGTAAATATCGATGCTGTTATTTTTAAGGAAAAGAAGTTTTAGGAAAACGCCGGGGAATATGTAGGTTTTTTTTTTCGCTCATGGGGAATATGTAGGTTGACTAAAGTAACAAGTGGATAATCAATGTTTTTATATGAAATCAATTATATAGTCAATTATATAGAATGAATGAGTTATACGACGAAAGTTGATATGTAGGGTCTAAGGATTATAAGGGGTGAATTTCTGTCCTTTTGCAATGTACCATTGAAGTTATAATAACGGAAGAGAAGACCACTCAGTAAATTCTTGTTAAATGCGATGACAATTATGTGGTTTAAAGGTGCAACAAATGTTGAGACAACTTGAATAACTCATTGCATCATCAGTCTCAACTAAAAAAATTGGGGAAAAAAAAAAGTTTAGTAGATTGCAATTCTGTTCGGATTTCATCAATATCATTTGAACTTGATACGAAGTATTACTTCACATTTGGACATTTTGCAACTTCAGAGCGCTGCAGTTTTAAACCGTGCATGAATTTGACTCACTTCACCACTTTCTATTTATTCCTTATTTTCACCCTATTTTCTTAAATCCATACCGAGCAATAAAGATACGAATTCCACCAATGCCATACTACAGTACTGCCTTCGTAGATTGTAAAGTCTTCAAATCTGCTGAGTTTATTTATACACACAGAAGATAAAGTATAATCCACGGTTTACAAAAATCACAGAGCTAAGCAACCAATGCACTATTTACATCCAACATAGTTGGAGGTAGAAACCTAGCAGCGCTACTATAGTTGCCAAAAGATTTGAAAAATCTAATCATAGAATCATAAATATCTCTTTTAGCGTATATGCTCAAAAGAAAGTCAACATGACCATAGTCTTCAAGAAAAAGAAGCTCTGGTGTGGATGGTAGTTCCTTCAGAGTGTGAGCAAAATCAGTCATATCTGCTAAAGCATCATTTCCCCCATATGCCATCCATAAAGGCAATGATTTGGGTATGTTGCCAAGATTGAATGCTGGCGGTTTCAGCTGGCCATACACTCTCAGATTTTTTAGAATTCCATAATCATACTGACAGAAAGTACCTTTGCGGATCACTGGTAAACAAATAAATTCATTTGAAAAATGTTTTTGTCGTTCAATTATTAATAGTGAACAGGATATTCATAATCAATAGAGAACACAACACAAGAATTCCATTGTCAACAAACCTAAAATGGAACTTTTGCGTTTTCTGAATGAAGTTGGGAAGAATCATGGGTAAAACCGTAATTTGACAAGAACAAAGGTTGGCTTGCAAACAAGTTTTCCCAATTCCAAATTAATCTGTCATGATCAATATCATCTTTAAACATATATTCGAGATGTCTTCCATCCCTAGTCCGTATACAAGGTTAGTTTCTCCACTTGATTCACATCAGAAAAATAATTCAGAGCAGAGATCCTCTGAAGTGAGTATGTTTACAAGAAAATATTGAGATAATACATCGTAGTAATTGGTAAGAAAAAGAGCAACAATATCATCATGCAATCGACAGTTTTAAGGATGTATAAAACCAACAGCCACACAAAGTACGAACAGTCTTAACAGTTAACATGATTGTCAAAGGAGGTTGCCAAACGAAAGTAAATGAAGCTTACTCTGGAATAGATGGTGCAAGTTTTTTGAGGATGACGGATGAGGTTCATATTCAAGATAAAAATCCACACGTGAATTATTGAAGCAGCAATTCTTCCCTGCAATTTTATTTAAGTATCTTCTAAAGAAGCACTAAAGAATAAAGAAAGGAACAACAAAGGAAAGAACAAAAAAAGAGGACAAAATGATCCAAGCAAAGTATAATATACCAAAGCAGCAACCATTGATTGCTTAAATTACTAAAATGTATATACTTTGAGTTGTGCTCATGTCTTCAATCTGTAAACTTTGATGACCTCGTATGTTTCAGGGGAAACTAATGAAGGAGTTGAGTTGCCGCAAATAAAATTATTTGAAGGAAAGGCAACTTTTTTTTTGGGTGCAAAGGAAAATTTGTTTTGGTTTATTTATTTTTTATACCTCTTATTGCTACTCTGTATCAAAAACAATTAAACAATAGGAATGCCTGTTCTGATCTCAAGCAACAGGGAAAAAAAAATTTCAATACCATGAAATTCAAGCCCAGAGATAATGTCACCTTTCTGTCACTTACTGGAAAACTGCATGACTATTTAAAAAACCACATCCACACCATAAATGTCAATCCCATTTTCATACTTTAGATATTTCCCAACCCTACTTTTAGGAAATATTTTATCGATCAAGCTGCAAGGCTGGGAGTTTAACAAGCAAAAGCAGAAATACACTGAAAAGGCTGTCTCAATAGGCTTTGACAATGTAGCTCAAGTCAGCATCCTAAATTGTGTATGTTCAGACTACAGATGACACACATTCAAATGCAGCACACTAGCACAGAGTCAATCTTATCATTAAAAATCGGTGGGAGACCATGATCATTTTAAATTCTTAATTTCCATTCCAAAAACTAAGAAATTATAATAAATATCAAGAAAAACAATAAGAAATAACAGTATCCCAAAAAATAAATTCCCCGCAAAAACAGTTGCAAGTACAATCACAACCTAACATGTGCAGTCAAAGTCACAGAAAAAAAAAAATTAAATAAATAGAGACATGCAGGAAGAATCTGAGGGAGAGATAAACCTGTTATTGATGTCAGCAAATCATTGCAATTTATACCGCTATCACATATTGAATCCAAAAGACTGACACCCCAATCACTGAAAATGAGATAAGGAAATCGCAAAATGTCAGCATGTGCTAAATAAATAAAATTACATGAACGCAAGCAAAGAGAGATAGAGGAGAAAAAGGAAAGAATTTCTAACAATAAACCTTCTAAAGTTGAGTTGATGAATGCCCATGGAGAGGATCATCTGTACAACCCAATGCTCATTACTCATCACAAAGATCAACTTCCCGACAAAACTAATAGAATGAAATTACCAATACCTGATCAATGTGCATGCTAGCCATTCTAAGTACAAGAGGTGCATCAACATGACCCAAGTAAGATATTGGAGACAGAAGAGCAGCAGCTTCAACCTTTTTTACTATCTCTGGCTCAGTGAAGGCTGTCAAAGACATAATTGTCCCCTGAAAAGAGATAAATGTATTAAATGCATACTATAGCAAGCATAAAACAGGTGTAAATGATGATGTGCAAAAATCAGCAGTACCTGTGAATGCCCAACGACAAAGAGCTTTACTTTTGTTGCTGAATGTATGAAATCAATCATTTCTGCAAGATCATACAGGGCTAATTCCTGCCAACTCCAATCCCAAAATTCCTGTGAAAGAACCAGTGTTCCATTAGTCTTATTACATAATGGGTGTAACTCTTGACACTGACCATTACATCTTAGATAACTAGACAGTTGAGAATGAAAATATTAAAATTTTCAGGGTAAGTAATACAAAATATAACCAATGGTCTTTCCAAGATCAATGAGTAAAAAAATCTCATGCACAATAATTTTCTACTTTGTCATTGTGTATACTCTAGTGGGATTAAGGCTCTATTGTTGTTGTCGTCATCGTCATTGTGTATACTCTAATTCTGATCATCATTAGTTATTGCAAACCTAGAAATAAGAACTACAAAGGGAAATAAAGAGTAGTCTTCTGCTGTTTCATTCCATCTTCATTGTTTACAAAGAGGAATAGTCCTCATCTTCATTCCTTATTGTACATACCTTATCCTTCACTGATAAAGATCTGTGCCCATAACTCCAGCGTGTTCCACGCACATTTCCCACCCAAACATCAAAGCCGTGATCTGCTAGGATGAAGCCCAATGATTGTTCTGGAGTATTAAGAAACCAAGCATCACCTGCCTGGTTATATCTCAAAATTGACATCAATGAAAAAATGTTGAGATTCAATTAATTTGTTCTTAAAGTCTACTCTGGTATCCCCTTCCATCCCCTAATAACCAAAATTTTATACATAATGTAAAAGTCTACACCGCAAAAGTCATAAATATTAGCACTAACCAAAACTCCAAAAGCATATCCCAAAACTAAAGAAATGCTAAATATTTGGAATAAGTTAAAGCATTTTAATGCTTGGACAATCAAACTTTCAAACATCAAATACAACCAGTGTCTAATGAGATAAGATCTGTCTTGGGAGAAATTCATACTTCATTTAGAAGCTTCATATTTGGATGTAAATTGTTAATACACAGCATGTCATGGGGAAAATCATGTGGTAATTTAGCTTAATTTGCAATACACTATAAAAATGAAAACATGTCGGAGCAAAATATGGTCACCAAAAAAATCATGAAATTTCAGTCAATAGTAGAAAAATAAAAAATCAAGCAAAACAAAAAGAAACTCAAAATTTTTTAAAGAAAATATTGCTTCCTAATCTCAGCAACATGTCTAAAACTTAAATTTCATAGTGTCTGCTATGGTTTCATTCTAAAAAGTTTACAATTACAGAAGACAATCCTTTCCAAGTGAGTCATGAACTAGCTTGAAACATAATTCTCACTCTCTCCCCATTATAGAGTTCTAGGTTAAGAGAAAATTAGAAAAGCTTTCTTAATACTTCTGCAGAACTTATTCCTTGACCAAAAAAAAATCACAGGGACATTGTATACCATCCAGCATCACCCAGATATGCACAGACATAAATCTTTTATACATTAGTCACATGTATCATTAATTTTCCAAGAGACCATATTATGAACAACTAAACATCTATTCAGGTCAAAAAGAAAAACCCTTAAACATCTATGATTCAAAGAGTTGGTTTTTCATTCCTCAAAATCAACCATTTCCTCTTCCTCTTCAAAATCATTAGGCTGCGCCGTCCTTTTAATTACACAGTTGCATGTTATACAATCAGCAAGTTGAGTAACTGGTTGTCAGTCTGGCCAAGCCAAACTACATTAAGTCATTGCAAGTAACTAATTATAATGGTTTTTGACCATTTCATACACTATGCATGTGAAGCTATCATAATCTCAATACCTCAATCAACAGAAAATATGTTGTCATATATTAAGCATCAAGTTCAGCTATATTACGTTAAGTGAGCAGACATAACGTGAAAGCTCACCATGAAGAGTCCGTGTTGAAGCAGAACTGGAAGACCGCGTTGTCCCGCATTAGCAGGATGAGAAGACGAGACACGGTGAAGAGCCAACAAGTAACCATCCTTCGTTTCAATCTACCGTAAAAGACAAATTCTCAGTAAGTAAAGCCGATTCAAAATAACGAAGCAAAGTCAATTTAGTACGTAATATCTGTAAATATTTGGCATATACATAATGTTGTATTTTTAACTACCGACAAAATTTAGGAGAAGAGCTATAAAAACTAGCAACATCAAATTTTCACTCGCTCAACCTCCAGAAATCAATATTGCAAAATTCCAGAAGGAAAAAAAATACTAGATATTTGACCAAATTTATTCTATTCCCCCAGCGATTAAATGTATGAATTTTCAATCTTCCACTGTGTTTATCCTGTGCACTCTCAAACTGTAGCAATAATTGTTCCTACCAAACAAATTATAGCTAGGAATAGAGAATAATGCGAGGAAAATACAGTGATCTCGGAGCATTGATAACCGGCGGGAACTATAAGCTGATGGCACAAACTGTCGACCGGTGATCGCAGGGGGTCATCGAACTTTGCTGGTGAAGTCTCAACGAATTCTCCAAGGATAAGGAAGAGAATGGTGAGTGCTGCCACTGCCGGCAACAACCTCGCCATCTGAGAGATTGGGTGAGCGGGAAGGAATGCTCCACAACCGAAGAGGCTGTGATCCTCGGGGCCTCATTACAGGATCAGGTGAAAAATTGGAGGGTTTTGGATGACGGGTACAGCGCACGCGGTTGAGAGCGCGCGTGATCCTCGAATTATTTAAGATCTTTTCTTCATAAACGGGTTTAGGCAAGCACCTACCTACCTGGCATTCATGCTGCCTTTGGATCGAGTGAGGGCTTTTTCATGGCAGAAGAAAACTAATCTGGCTAATTTTGTTTGTTTGACTAGAATAAAAAAAATAATAATAATAATTATGATAGCTACTTAACTAAATTAAAATATTTAAATAATTTTTTTTTTTTTTTGTGAAGTATGAAGAAGTTAAAGTTATTAAATTTAGAGTGGCAATGAACCATTCGAGATATTAGATCAAATGTCAGTGAATCAGATCAAAGTTAAACTAGAATTAATTTAGGATTAGAGTGGTAAGGAAGTGAAGATTTTAATGTCATTTATATAAAATTTTACATAAAATAAAAAAAATGAATTAAATTATTTTTTAAATTAAAAATGTTGAATCAGTTAAATTGGTCTAACTTGCCAAATCACCGGTTGGCTGGTTTATAACTCAAACTGACTAATCTAGTCCAGTTTTAATAATATTTATTTAAGTTGATCGTTAAGGGCCTGTTTAGTATGAAGGCAGAGAAAATAAGCGAAAGGAACAAATTTTGAAGCTGAATTTAAAGAAATTAGAGAAGTGAGGTTAAAAACATTTTCTTACTTTTTTATCCCACAACTTGTCTTTATTAAAATTATATTACCACATTTCTCCAATTTTTTTTAAATCAAACTCATAAAAAAAAAATTTCCCCCATATTTTCCCTCAGCGTAGGGCAAAACACCAACTATAAAAGCCCAAAAAAAAACAAATGGACAACAGGGTTGAAGAATGAGACGATAATACGCCACCTGTTGTCCCGCCCAAGGGGAGGAGGGATGCATCGCCCACCTACTCCCACCTCCTCAGAGTGCCACTTTTGACTCGTGGGCGCACCAAATCCTTATTAACTCCCCCTCTCGTGCTCTAGGGGCAAAGGTAACTTGTGAAACTATCAAAATGTCATTTCTAAAAAAAAAAAAAATCAACTCCAAAAGTTTAACTTCAATCGTCAAGATCCACGTTATCAAAATTATATATGGATTATGGAGATTGATTAATCAAACGTCATTAACTTTAACCACACCTGCCAATTTCTGTATATTGCCAAACACGTATTCATCAATTATGTCCCCAAAACGGTGGCTCAAGTCACGACCCCAAACAGAAAGTCAATTTAAGTGTTTTTGTGTGTTTTTGTGTGTTAACTCCTCTTGCCTCTTCCTCTACAATCAAGATAATTTCTTTGGCCATTAAGTAGCAGATGCAATCAAGATGTCATCTCTACAATATTAATCAAGTGTTCCTCAAAAGTTATAAAAATAATTTCTCTGTTTGTAAAGAAAACACATGGATGCTTGAGACATGCTCCTTCATTACATATTTTTATTATAGTACTTCGTTGGATATAAAATTGAAGGGCAAGCTGTGGAGATTTTCTTTCAGGAACGCTAGAAAAGAATCTACTAAACTGAGATAATACTTTACATAGAAAATTAAATCAAAATACAACACAGATAATCAATGTCTATACAATATAGGAACTTTGTGAGAAAATTGTATTTAGGTGACATGTATAAAAGAACATACGAGAAAATGGTTCCTTGAAATCTTAAAATTGCATTTAAATCTTATAAGATTTTTTTAAAATAAATTTCAATTGTCAAATGTCTATAAACTTGTCAACAGACACTCATTGATTTGTCCCGTGGACACCTCTAGACTTATTAGTGGAATTGAAATTTATTGAAAAAAAAAATCTCATGAGATTTAAATACAATTTTGAGATTTTAAGAGATTATTTTATCATATTTTTTCTTACCCATGGCATTGATGCACTGTTTCCTTTTTTTTTTTTGGTGACAATATATATACAATATGTAGTACATGCTTTTTTATTTCTTTTTTTTTTTTTGGAAATGAATCTATACAATATTTTGGGAAAATCACATCTAGTCTTGATTAAAAGAGAATACAATACAATAGTTCTTTAAAATCTCAAAAGTTGTGGTAAAGTTTTGTGAGACTTTTTTACAATATTTTTCATATGTGAAAATATATAAATGTTCTCATGGAAGCTTATGGATTTGTCAAAACACGCACATAAACTTATAAAATCAAACTTATGAATTTATCAAAACAAGTTCATGGATTTATCAAAATATGTTCATTTGTTAACACATTCACATGAACTTGTCAATATAGGCGTATAGGAAAGTTTTTGTCTTTTCACATATCAAAAATATTATGAAAAAGTCTCACAAGATTTCACTATAATTTTAAAATTTTAAGGGGCCATTTTGTCATTAATTCCCCTACTTAGAAACTAGGTGAAATTTTCCCTATAAATTTCATATTTCTCTGTAAAATTTGGGGAATCCAAATTCCAGAGTCCAAAGCAAATTAGAATGGGCTTGTTTAAGATACCAATGGGGAAAAATGACTTATGGAAAAGTTAAATTGTGAAATATGGAGCATGTTTGGTATAGCTTATGGGGCATGTAATCGAACTTATTTACTATTTGGATTGGATTTATAGTTTGTTTCATAAATTTTTTGTTTAGATGAAAAAATGTTGCAATCGAGCTTATGGGGCATTTACATTGAGCATAAGCACTTATAGATAAGTCAGGTTTTGTGACTTATAGTGGCTTATCCTCTCAATTTGTCTGTCTTTTAAAATACTATGCAAAAATCTTATGTAACATTTACTTATATAATATTTATTTGATCAAATTATGTATTTTAGTATTGCCAAATTTTGTAATTTAGCATTTTTCATATTTTTGTTAATTTATTTTAAGTTTTCTCTTATAATTATCTCAAAAGTCACTTATCCATAAGTTATTCCAAACAAGCCCAAAAGCTACTTATATAACCATCAATCCAAACATAAATCACTTTTCACAATCTAATTTTTACCCAATTTGACTTTTACCCAATCGAACTTTTTCATAAGTCATTTTGTCTACCGATATATCAAACAAGCCTATGATTTAGGTTTGGATTAGTGGTTGTATAAATAGTTTTTACTCCATAAACTAGGTTTAAATAAGGAGCTTTTACTCACGAGAAAAATTGGCTTTTCAAATAAACTGTTTTTACCTTATAAGTCCCATTCCGATTCGAAAATTTTTTCATCCAAACGAAAAAAAAAAAATAGAAAAAATCATAGACATGACTGAAATAGTAAATAAACCCAGTGACCCCTCTTAAAACGCAAACATACTCTAATGTTAGCATGCA
Organism: Acacia confusa; assembly: GCA_037074495.1. Lineage (NCBI taxonomy): Eukaryota > Viridiplantae > Streptophyta > Magnoliopsida > Fabales > Fabaceae > Acacia > Acacia confusa. The sequence continues at coordinate 33,701,312 of CM073502.1, read as the reverse complement.
AGCGGATCCATGCCTTTTTTTCCACCCCAAAGGGCAAGCAGTCAAGCACCTTGTAGATTAAGAACAGTCGACAGTTCAACATAACGACCAGGTTCATTGCACCTCCAATTTCCCATCATCAGTCTCTTCCCTGTTATTTCCCTTGTGGTAATGGTCCAAGGTGCTTATTACTACTCCAATTCACTGAGCCCACTCTTATCCCTTTTGATAAAATCCCTATAGATGCCATTTTGATTTTCACGCAATCTTTGCTCCCTCCTCTCACGGACGGTCTCACTGCTCAATACCCTACTACTACTAGTAGCACTATCGTTGATCGCCACCGGAATCATCGACCACCGTCGCTGCTAATAATGGCTTTTACGGAGTTTCGTCCACTGGATGAGAAGTCACTGATTGATTACATAAAGGCCACCCCTTCTCTGTCTTCCAAGCTTGGGAATAAGTTCGATGATTTAACCATTAAAGAAGTCGGAGATGGCAACCTCAACTTCGTCTACATTGTCTTCAATTCTTCCGGTTCTTTTGTCATCAAGCAGGTTAGGATGTTGATTTGGTTCATGGGTTCATGGAAATTTCTGAAAATGAAAAGTTCTTTTTTTCGGTTAGGATGTTGATTTGGTTCAATGCTTTCAATATATGTTTGTAGGCTCTCCCATATATTCGTTGCATAGGCGAATCATGGCCTATGACAAAGGAGAGAGCATATTTTGAGACACTGACTCTTAAAGAACATGGTCGCTTTTGCCCGGAGCATACTCCTGAAGTATATCATTTTGACCGTACCATGTCTTTATTTGGCATGCGTTACATAGAGCCTCCACACATAATCTTGAGAAAAGGGCTGATTGCTGGAATTGAGTATCCATTACTCGCAGAACATATTTCAGAGTACATGGCAAACACATTGTTTTTTACATCTCTACTATTTCGTACCACTACTGAGCACAAAAGAGATGGTAATCTGCTATTTTTTATTATTATTTATTGCCTCATGTGCTCCTTTTGTTTTACGATAATTTGAATTGTTCAGTTTAGAAACCCTGGTCTCTGGCATATGTTATGAGGATGTTCATTTATCATCTACAGACAGTGTTTAACTGTGCAGCTATGCCTGTTTGGATTTTGGTTTGGTTTTATAGACTTGCTGATGGTTTTCCTCTTGTACAAGTCAATTGTTTCTAGATCTTATAAAGTTATAGCTTAAGAATTAATTGAGCTGAGAGTGGTCATTTAGGCTAGTGACACTGGAAAATGTGATCTTCCTGAGTTTTCTGCATAATTTGCTCCAGTGCACTTACTAGATATTATCATATGCTGAAACTTTACTTCAGAATACTGACACAATAAGTAGTTATCGTTCTTGTGACTATTAGAATATTACTGATCCAGATCCTTAAACCTGTAGTTGATATCTATAAATGATTCTGCAAGACATGTTGCTCATGAGTCTAAGTGCATGATGGCTTTATGCAGTTGCCGAATTTTGTGGGAATGTGGAGTTATGCAGGCTTACTGAGCAGGTTGTTTTTTCTGACCCTTATAAAATTTCTCAATATAATCGTTGGACTGCCCCTCATCTTGATCATGATGCTGAGGCTGTTCGAGAAGACAATCTTTTGAAGCTTGAAGTTGCTGAGTTGAAATCAAAGTATTGTCTCTACTATGTGTCTTTTTTTAACATGACCAGCTCTATTGCTTTAAGTTGTTCTTTTACAAGAACTTACTTTTATGTAGGTTCTGTGAGAGGGCCCAGGCTCTGATACATGGAGATCTACACACTGGTTCTGTCATGGTTACTCCTGAATCAACTCAAGTTATTGATCCAGAATTTGCATTTTATGGACCAATGGGATTTGACATTGGAGCTTTCTTGGGAAATTTGGTTTTGGCATTCTTTGCTCAAGATGGACATTCTGATCAAGTGAATGATAGAAAAGTAGGTCCCAATTTCTGCACATCCTCTGTTTCTGTAGCATTTTGTTATTCAAATCACACGCTTTGGAGCTTATGCAACTGCTACCTTTTCAACTCTGCCCTTGCTCATTTTTTGCATGGTGATTCCCGCTGATGAGACTATTGTACCAAATGGTGCAGGATTTTCAACTCTTATGGTTTCCTTTTTATTCGGACGAACCTTAGACTTGCAAATTTTTGTTGATTTTGATATTCGTGACTTGAGTGGCTGATGTTGGGTCCATGGTAATTTAACAAGAATTTGGATGACTGTTAATTTGTTATGAGCTATGTTTTAATAGTAAGCTTAGTTTTTTATTCTCTGTATATTGATTGACTACTTTTATATCTGTTGCCAAACTGACTTAAGAGTTATTTCATGTAAAGTGTTCTACATTTCATATTAACCTGTGAAAATCCATGTGTTTGGGAACCCTTGTAGCATTGAAGCATTTGAATTATCTATTTTCTACAATCTGCTGCCTTTTTGGATAATATAGATTTGAACGCCCTCGTATTTTCTGTCTCATGTAATAAATGGTGCTTTGTTACGAAATGAATTTAATAGTGGTTCAGAGGAGGAACAGTGGGTGTTTAAATTGAAGAAGTGACGACATTATATGATGTGGAATCTATGAAGTCTTAGACTATTGATCCCAAACATCCCCATGTTATGCAGGCATATAAGGAGTGGATTCTTAAGACAATTGAAGAAACTTGGAATCTTTTTCACTATAAATTCATTGCTCTCTGGGACAAGCATAAAAATGGTCCTGGTGAGGCATATCTCCCTGCAATCTATGACAATCCTGAGGTTCAGCTGCTTGTACAGAAGAGATACATGAAAGATTTGTTTCATGATTCTCTTGGATTTGGTGCTGCCAAAATGATAAGGTGAGACTGCTTCAAAGACTTGTATATGATGATGTTTTATATTTATCATGTTATATGATTTCTGTGTATTCTCATCCTTGGTTCTATTGCAAGATTTTTAGCAGCCCACAAATGCATACAGACAAATACTTTCAAGCAATAACTTAGTGCCATTCTAATTGAGTAGCTCTCATTTTTACTCTATTCATTGCTATTAATAGCACACCGTAGCTTGTAGTTCAATACTATGGCTTTTGATGCTACATCACTTGTGTAGCATTGGAACTTTCATATAGCTTTGCTATGGTTTGCACAGCCTTACATATAAATAGGTGAACAACAGCCTTTAGTGATTTGGCAAAAGGCAGGTGCTGTAGATTCACAGTAAACAAACTATATAGTTCAATCTCCTGGTAGATGTAAAGTCTGTAGTGATATTTGACTTGATATTTATTGAGAAGCCGTGCCACGCACTAGTTGGTCATTAATGTGAAATGGATGTATGCATTACTTGAAAATTGTTGTTTAAGCTTTCTCCTTGATTATTTGATTTGACAGGAGAATTGTTGGGGTGGCACATGTTGAGGATTTTGAATCTATTACTGATGCTAGTGAACGAGCTACATGTGAACGCCGGGCACTCAATTTAGCAAAGTCGATTCTCAAGGAAAGGAGGAAGTTTGAAGGAATCACTGAAGTAATTGCAGCAATTCGCCAATTTTAGTCATGGGGTCAGTGGCAAGGTTTAGCTATCTTTAATTCATTGGAATACTGAGTCTTCCTGTAATCAAATCTCCCATGAACTGCATGACACCGTTGTCTGTCAATATCATTTACAAGAGAATAAATTTGCTGCTTCACCCCGGGGAGTTTATTACCCAATTACTGCAATAGGTTTTGTACTGCATTATAGTAGTAGTATCTTTCCACGTAATCCTCCAAACAAGAATCTTGAGGAAAGCAGGGACTGGAGAAGAGTCTCATCTATGGCAGTGGATGGTGATGATGAGGCTAATGGAGGGTTGATCCAAGAGATTGATGCCTGATTATGTGAGGCTGAAAGAAGGGTTATGCACTTAGCCCCTGCTTGAAGCCAAGCCAGGCTTATTTTCTAGATTACTGTATTGTTTCTGTTCCAGTTTATCAGATGTACTTTAATGGTTTGAGAAATGAATTTATGATGGAACTGAACAAGAGTATGAGAAGTGGTTCTTGTTCCGGTTTCTTGGATAGACGATAATGCCCCAATATGGGAATTAGGAAGTTTTCTGTTTGCCAAGAGGACTTGTTATAATGGAAATATGGAATGCAGGTGAAAGAATTGCCAATTTCAAATTTATATACCGCAAGTCTAAAGAAATCTAAATTTTTAGTGAACTTTCAGAGGAAAAAAACATGCAGCTCTTCTTTATTGGAACATATGTGATGAATCCTAAAGTGAGTTATTATATACCTAGTTACAAATATAGCGAACACAAGGATCATCTAATTCATGAGATCCCTTCTTACTTGTTGAAAATAAATGTTTTTAATTATTTCTAATTTAAAGTTTGAATTTTAAATTATGGTTAGATCTAGTCTTTTTAGGAGTTTTAAACAAATAGCAAGTTTTTAGGTTTGTTTCCTAATTTCCTGCTTAGTTTGTTTTCTACTTGCTTTCAGTTGTGAGTTTCCATTTGTATAAATAAACCTCATTCAAGAGGAATTAAGTAAGAATGAATGAAAAAGTGAAATACTTTTCGAGACTGAATTTTTAACATGGTATCAGAGTATGGTTTGGTCCAGGAAACCTAGAGTCCTACCTTCTTTTTCTTGTTACCCGACCAAATCCTTCTCTTCCCAAATTTCCAATGGCGCCTTCCAATATCATTATCCAGCAAGATAACTCATCTTTTCCCATCACTGTAGTTCTAGATGACTCAAACTATCCTCTTTGGTCTCAATTAATGGACATGCGTATCGGTGCTCGTAACAAATCTAGATATCTTATTGGCTCGACACCAAAACCCTCTCTTGCAAATCCGACCTATGATACCTGGGTCACTGAAAACAAAAGGGTGAAAAGCTAGCTTATCGACTCAATGAGCCAACCCTTGATGCAGCGGTTTATTCGCCTTGAATCGGCCCATGAAATTTGGGATGTCGCTCATCGTACCTTCTATGATACATCTGATGAGACCTGTACCTGTCTCTTTGAACTCCACCAACGATCCTTCACCACCAAGCAGCATGGTCGTCCTCTCTCGACCTATTACAATGAACTTGTTTCTATTTTTCAGGATATTGATCATCGTCAGCTGTCCCTTGCAACCACTGTCCATGGTGTCACCTAGATGCACTCCTTTATGGCCCGTCTTCGCGTCTACATCTTTCTCAGTGGCTTAGACTCTGATTTTGAACAAGTTCGTGGGGAAATACTACGGAAAGACCCCAAACTTGATCTCGAATGCACCTATGCGTACGTACGACGTGAGTGTCAACAACGACTCACCATGAATGGGCCTTGAATCTACCCATGAACGAATTCATCTCCTTGAAATCTACCCACGAAATCTTCTCCTTGAAATCTGCCCCACGAAATCTTCTCCTTGAATCCACCCCACGAACGAAATATTCTCCTTGAAATCTACCCACGAAATCTTCTCCTTGAATCCATGCACGAACAAAATCTGGGCCTTGAATCTGCCCACGAAATCCAAGATGCAAAACTCCGTCCTCAACGGAAGCTTGAAACTTTCTTCTCTATGCCTCAAGTTCCAATGTCTTCCCGGAAAAAGTGTTTGAAGCAATGATTGACAAGTTGGGAATGAACGGTATTCATGCCCCAACTTGAGGGGGAGTGTTGAAAATAAATGTTTTTAATTATTTCTAATTTAAAGTTTGAATTTTAAATTATGGTTAGATCTAGTCTTTTTAGGAGTTTTAAACAAATAGTAAGTTTTTAGGTTTGTTTCCTAATTTTCTGCTTAGTTTGTTTTTTACTTTCTTGCTTTCAGTTGTGAGTTTCCATTTGTATAAATAAACCTCATTCAAGAGGAATTAAATAAGAATGAATGAAAAAGTGAAATACTTCACGAAATTGAATTTTTAACATTACTATATATCTTTTAAAAGCAACGCGGAGGTTGAACCTCTATAAAAATTTGTCTCTCCAATCTTAACTATAAGACATGGTTCTTTTTCTTTTAAACATTAAGGAGGAAGTTAAATAAATTACTGAATAAAATCATATGTTTTATATAACTGGATTATATATTAATTTATAAATTAGACAAAATAGTTTGGAAAAAAATGATAAATATAAATATTTTAAAGTAATTTAATTATCTTACTTAATATTTCAAAAAAGTTAATTTTGTCTTATATCTAGAAGTGGGGGAGTATAAGTTATCTTTTTTTAAAAAAAAAAAAAAATCAAATCTAGTTTGAACCCTTTATAGTGATAATGAGTTGCCAAATTCTCACACACACTTCTTTTGATTCTTTTTTTTTTTTTTTTGTTGGTTGTCCATCTGGTATCTTGAGCTTTGCCCTGATTAATCCAGATCCGACCCGGGTCACACACATGATTATAGTGGATGAGTCTCCCCGCAGAGCTTTGTATTCATAAGGCTCAAACTTAAAACCTTATTTAAGGTACACAAGCTACTTACCACTTGTACCAACCCCGTTTGGACCTATTAACTACTTTGCGTATATTAATAAATTTAACTAAAATTTTTAAATAATTTTAAATGATATTGTCTGATTTATTAAGAGTTTATTTAATTAATTAACAAATACTAAATAAAAAGTGAATTAGGGGAAATTAATATGTTACTATTAAAAATAATTGAGGAGCAGATGTAGTGAAGTACAAAATAAACCGTTTATTAGATGACTTTCTTTTTCAGTTCAAATAGCAATAATCAAAAAGACGAGCCAACTTATAGTTGTGTTGTATTCAACAAGCTCTATGCTTTTAGACAGATGTAAAAGATCAGCCGGTAAGTGATTTATACAAGAATGAATGAAATTTCAGATTAATTTAGAAAATAAAGCCGATATCAATAGTAATATATATAATATATAATCCCGAACAAATTACGTTATTTACAAAATAGGCACGTTGTGATTGGTTTCCTTAAAATTCTGTAAAATAAATGGAAAATTATGAACAGTTAAGTAGTGTAAAATACTAAACAATCCTCAAATGAATGAGACATACTGGTTTATCATTTTGTTACACAAATTAGGCATGTTTTAATTCAAATTTTATCTTGTTTTTAAATATTGGTTGATTATTTTTGTTTTATTTTTAAAAAAAATTAAGATGTTTTTTTTCTTAAAAATAAGATAAAATTAAAATTTTTTAAATCCGAATTATTATTATTTTTCATTAGATAATGTTCATGTCGCTGTACTCAAATTTTTTTGGGTTAATGCTAAGTGAGAAGTTTCCAGAATATTTTTTTCTTTCTCTGTGTTCGTTGATATTAATACTAATCTGTGTTGGGATTTCGACGAATGCATTGCTTCTTCGTTTCGTGACGTTGGGCGCGACTTTTCTCTAGCTTTGGAGTTGCTTCGGTATTAATCCCACATCGCTTAAACGTTTTGCGTTTCTCTTATTTATATAGGTGAAGCGCGGCAGATAGATTGTCCCTTCGGGGACATCTGATAAAATTGGAACAATACAGAGAAGATTAGCATGGCCCCTGCGCAAGGATGACACGCACAAATCGAGAAATGGTCCAAATTTTTTTTGCACTAATTTCTTGAGTTTCTCCACACAAACATCTTTACTTGAGCAGGCTTCAAAAAATGGATTTTACTGAATCGCCGTTGCTGTAATATTTTTTTTCTTTTGGAGATTTATCAGTTTGCTGCCTGAATCTGTAAAAAACATAGTAATTGAATGTTTGTTCACCTAAGCTTCATGTCTTGCATCACCACGGTCCAGTCACTGACTCATCATGAGCTCGATTGAATGGTGCAGAGTGCTTCGTTACCCTCAACATTTTTTAATCGTTGAAAAGTCTATTCACTGACCTCACTGTTGGATTTAGATGAGTATAAAGATTCCATTCTAATTTTCCACTACCATGGTCCCTACCATATCCCCATGCATACACTCACTTCATCTTCTGCTTACAATAATGTAAATTCGGTTCATTGTAACATCCTTTTTTCCTGTTGAAAAGTCTCGCCTTTCCTGTCAAACTTCAGTGAAGAATAAGGAATTGACTGACCTCACCGTTGGATTTAGACAGGTATAAAGATTCCATTTTAATATTCCACCACCATGGTCCCTACCATATTCCCATACATACGCTCCCTTCACCTTCTTCTTACCATATGTAAATTCAGTTCATTGTAACTAGAGCTTAAAATGAGGGCGGCTTTATGGGGTCGGAGTAAGAAAAACTTCTGTTTTTTAAAGTCCAACTCAAGAGCACTAAGGTTAGGATATTATTCCAAATTTTAACTATTTTTCGTCTGTTTTTTTAATCCTAAAGAAATATAATTAGCAAATTACAATAATTAAAGTTCTAATTTATCAAATAAATGTTGTCAACATTAATATTCAAACCATACGAATCATCCAACAAATAAATATATTCACTAATTCATAATAAAAAATAAACTATTGTCTATAAATAACTCACATAAAACATAAGAAGTATACCACTAAGCAATTTTAGTACGGTGACTATCATTGTTAACTTTTTCGCTATTATCATTAACTTCAAAGATGTTTGATTATGTTTCACTTCGAGTAGTAGGATCTCCTCCATGAGTAAGAATATCATAAATTTCTTCCCAACATCATGAACATATTCATTAAAAGAGTCTGCAGGGCCGACCCTTTTAAACCCGAGGCCCTACAGAGGCGGTCCTACCAGGCTTATTTCATTTAGCTCATCTAATTTTCAAACCTCGCCTTTAAAGGGTCAAGTCTAAACGGGCTGGTCCGACAAAATTGCTTAAACGGGCCAGCCTGACAAAGACCTGATTTCCGGGTCTCACAGTAACATCATTTTCCCCTGTTGAAAAGTCTCTTCATTGCCTTCCCTCAACTTCAGTGAAGACTAAGGAATTGAGTATTCGATTTTGTTTTTTCCTTTTTCATAAGAAATCAAGCACCATGATATATGCCTCCCGTACTTTAAAATCTTTTTTCTGCTAACTCTATAGTCCATCATCGCCGGCGTCAACGGTAACCGTCGATGCCCAATATGGCTTTTTCGGAGTATTGTCCGCTGGATGAGAAGCTGCTGATTGAATACATAAAGGCTACACCTCCCCTTTCTTCACGGATTGGGAATAATTTCGATGACTTGGTGGTTAAAGAAGTCGGAGATGGCAACCTTAACTTCGTCTACGTTATCGTCAACTCCATCGGTTCTATGGTCGTCAAACAGGTAAGGCTTTCACTTAGCTCCTAGATAATGTGTTATGCTAACTACAGTAAACAATATGCTAAACACTGTAAAGCTACTCCAACTGTGCAACTGTATAGGCTCTTCCATATATTCGTAGCATAGGAGAATCATGGCCTATGTCAAAGGATAGAGCATATTTTGAGGTTCTGGCACTTGAAAAACATCGTCACGTAAGTCCCGAGCATGTCCCTGAAGTTTATCATTTTGATCGCACGATGTCTTTAATTGGAATGCGTTACGTGGAACCTCCACACATAATCCTTAGAAAAGGGCTGATTGCTGGAATTGAGTACCCGTTACTGGCAGAACACATGGCTAATTACATGGCTAAGACACTCTTCTTCACATCTTTCCTTTTTCAAACCACTACTGAGCTCAAGAGAGATGGTAATCTTCCTCCGCCACTTTTCTTTATTTGTTGCTTCACATGCTTTACATTTATCTTTCTGTAAGTTGAACTTTTGGATTTAGAGTGTCTGGCATGCTTAAACCTTTGCCATTGTAATGCTTAGCTTTCTTTTGTTTTCTAAAACTTCTTGACACTGTCACTATGCCTTCAATAGTTGTCATTGGAACACAACATCGTTTGGTAAATCGTGAAGTTTTAATATCCTTTGGTACGGGGAGAAAAAAGCTGTAAAGTTCTAATAGTGTTTGTTTTCTGTCTTTTATCTGTTCTCATAAAGTTACTTGGTCCTGATTCTCTTATATCTGATACTGAGCCTAAAAGTTGAATGAGTCCATAGTGGTCATGTAGGCTAAGTTTTATTTTAACTCGGGGTATAACTGTCCAGTTTTATGTGCATTGCCTATTTGTGCTTACTTAAAAATTTACTCATGCTAGTTTGAGTTAGAAAACTGATAAAAAGAATATTTCATTTGTTACTATAAAATTATAACTGTTTTTTATCTATTATTGGTGATATATGTGCAGATAAAGATGGATCATTAAGACTTGATACATTGCTTATAAGCCTATAATTCTCTTTCTCATGTAGTTGCCGAATTTTGTGGGAATGTGGAGTTATGCAGGCATACTGCTTTAGTTGTTTTTTCTGATCCTTATAGAGTTTCTCAATATAATCATTGGACTGCTCCTTATCTTGATCATGACGCCAAGGCTGTTCGAGAAGACAATCTGCTGAAGCTTGAAGTTGCTGGGCTGAAATCCAAGTAATTAATGACTAGGACAAACTTTCCATTACATGCAGCAGTTATATTGCTTTAGTTTCTTCTCTAACGAGAATTTATATTCCTGTAGGTTCTGTGAGACGGCCCAAGCACTGATTCATGGAGATCTACACACTGGTTCTGTCATGGTTTCTCAGGAATCAACTCAAGTTATAGATCCCGAATTTGCATTTTATGGACCAATAGGTTTTGATGTAGGAGCGTTCCTGGGAAACCTGATGTTGGCTTACTTTTCTCAAGATGGACATGCTGATCAAGCAAATGATCGAAAAGTAAGTCCTTGTTTCTTGGATTCAGATAACTGTAACACCTTTTCTGCCTGACAGTAGGAGCATGACTTAATTGAAACTCATGTTGATTTGTTCTTTGACTGTTATTTTAGTGTTCTTCCACTGTGTTATATTCATCTAGAGTTTACGGTGGATTTTTTCTGTGTCAATTTATTGCCATAGCATAATGGGATAAAAGAACATGATGAAACTTGGCATGTACTAATCATAAAAAAAAATGCATATTTAAAATCTTAAATCTAGACCATCCAGATGAGATTTTAGATAGTCTATATTTCATCACAACTATGGGCACCGCTATGAGCACTAAATGTAATGAGGATACATCATTGAAGAGGAGAGAATGATCTAAACACTGAATTTCATGCAGGCATATAAAGAGTGGATTCTTAAGACAATTGAAGAGTCTTGGAATCTTTTTCATGTCAGATTCATTGCACTTTGGGACGAGCATAGAAATGGTCCTGGTGAGGCCTATCTTCCATCAATTTATAACAATTCTGAGGTTCTGCTGCATGCACAGAAGAGATACATGGCAGATCTGTTTCATGACACTCTTGGATTTGGTTCAGCCAAAATGATAAGGTGAGACTAAACTAATTTTACCATTATGATATATAACTTCCTAGTTTGTATAACTTGGACTTGTTTTAGCTTTGTAAATTTTAGAAAGGCAAAATGTCATATAACGTCCCTGAGGCCTGGAAACAAATTATTGAAAGTAGTTGTTTCAGACAGCCTTGTTAACATGATCCTTTTAATTATCCGACTGATAGGAGAATTGTTGGTGTGGCTCACGTTGAAGATTTTGAATCCATTAGTAATGCTAGCAAACGAGCCAGCTGCGAACGTCGAGCACTTGATTTTGCTAAGATGATTCTCAAAGAGAGAAGAAAGTATGAAGGAATTACTGAAGTTGTTGCAGCTATTCGGCAGTTCTAGTCACAGCAATGTTTCGCCATCTATAACTTCAATGTCTGGTTTTTCTGTTGAGCACTTGATTTCACTGATCCTACCAAAACACTTGTATAATAGTGGGTTTTCCAACGTGAGGTCCCCCTATGTAGTTCATGACCTTCATTTTCAATTTTATAAATAATCAACATTATTAGAGCATATCCCCTCTCATCAACTCTTCAGCACGTGTTGTAGTAAGCTTTGTACTCAATAATCAATCTTTTATATTTTATTGTATGTTCATTTAAAGATAAGGATCTGGGCTGGTGAAGATCTTGATCAAGTGATAAGAGCCTATCTTTATGCTTTTACTCTTCTGTGGATTGCTTGGCTATGCGAATATGCACCATTGGCTTTTGTTCTTGATAGAGCTGGGAATCTTTATTTGCAACAAATAATAAAATTAGAGTATAGTTATTATGTATTTGTAGTTAAAAGGATAAATAACTCTATAACAAATACAATATATATATAAATTAATAAATTTAAAAAGGAAAAAAAGAAAAAGCTACAGTGAAAAGGGCCTGCAAGGCCAGCCCGAGGCCCTCTAAGGCCGGCCTGTTTAAGCCCGAGGCCCATCAGGGCCGGCCCTCTAGGGTCAATTTTGTTTATCTCTTCAAATTTTTAGGCTCGGCTCTTGAAGGGTTAGGGCCTAAACGAGCCGGCCCGACAGGCTTTGCCCGATTTCCTGGCTCTAGTTATAAACACCAATTACATCCATTCTTGAAAACTAATGGTCCGTTGCATGTGAGTATCTTTAAATTGTTAGATGAATGTTGGTAATAATAATCTTATTTGTGAACGTATTGAGAAATATTTATCTCTAGGGATGAAATTGAAAGACGACAACTATTTTGAAATATCAAATAAACTTAAAACGAAAGTGCTTGGAGATAAACATTTTGCCAATATCTTTCGCACTGAGTAATTACCAGTTAATCTACGCATAAAAAAAACAATTACCAGTTAACTAATGATGGCAGTTAAAAGTTAAAACTCGAGATCAAATGTCAATGCCTTTCCTACTCACTAGGCTATTCAGAACTCTGTAAACCAGGATCTGAAGTTAGAAGGAGAACAAACATATGAGCATTCATTGAGTTACACTCCATCTTTTCACATACATGTATGAAGAAAAAGATGATAATGCTTCATCAACTTTATGGATGAGCTTTTGTTAATTTGAACTTTGATGTTCTCGTTAACAGATGTGAGTATGGGAAGCCCAATAATGTGAAGGGCCTAACGATAGAGGTCCTTGGTCAGAATACTTTCCTAGTCACTTCACTCTAGTTTTGAGCCAATACGGTGACTGAAAAGTTTCGACATTCGTTTTCTCTTTCTTTACGCTGTCTCTGCGTTCGGTGATCGTGATTCTGCCCTCTGTTTGAGGTTTCGACGAATAGATTACTTCCTTGTTTAGTGACGATGGGCACAACTTTTATGTATCTATGGAGTTGCTTTAGCATGAGTCCCACATCGCGCAGATATCTTTCAGCTCTATTGTTTATATAGAGGAAGCGTTGCCCTTAAGTCGTCCCTTCGGGGACATCTGATAAAATTGGAACGATACAGAGAAGATTAGCATGGCCCCTGCGCAAGGATGACACGCACAAATCGAGAAATGGTCCAAATTTTTTTTTTCCCAATTCCATCTCTGATCAACTTCGTTCCGGTCTCACCTTTCTCCTTTCCGATTTAGGTTTTCCAGAAAAACTGCTTTCGACAGGCCAGGGAAAGGTAAATGATGAAACGATTATGAGCGTGGGTAATCTTCATATCCAATTTGAACCCTATAAATTACAGGATGTTTCAAGAATTGTTGTTTAACTAGAGTTAAATTGTTCCTCTCACCAAAAAAAGGCAACAACAAAAAAAGATCCAACAAATGAAGTGGTACTCTTAATTGGATCTTCGTTCTCGGAACCTACAATAATTCTGCGGATATTATTGTTCAATACCATGTTCTTGGTTCAATGTATTATGTTTTGGCTTCAGATAACTGTGAACTCTTGCAATCCAATTTCAGCAACATGACTTGGTTGAAACTCACTTTGATTTCTTCTTAGCCTGGAACTGTAGTGTTAATTCATTGTGTTATCTTCACCTTTAAGCGGCTCGAATTTTCCTTTTGTTCGGGTTATTGCCACTGCATATCAGCAGGATAAATGACCTGATGAAACCTGGCATGTACCTATCGTTAGAGGATTAAAAAGGCCATAGGACTTGCCTTAATTCACTGTCTTCAATTGATTTTTAATAATCCTGAGGTTCAGCATCATGTGCAGAAGAGATCCATGGCATATCTGTTTCATGACACTCTTGGATTTGGTCCTGCCAAAACGATAAGGTACCACTAAAGATATAGATTCTTGTTTTCACCACAATGATATATATTATATATAACTCTATCATGTTCGCGTATCATTTAAAGAACTATCTTAAGAAAGCCCGAATTCTAGTCATAGCAAGGTTTTATAACTTCATCCTTTATATTGTTATTGCCTGTTTATGTGAATTCAAGAATCTGGCTGGAGAGGATATTGATGAAGTGATCACAGAATCTTTATTGTTTTTAGTCTTGGGTGGATTGCTTGGTTGCACCAGAGTATCAGCGTAACCTTTCCTTGCTTCCCTCTTGTTAAGTCTCAAGGTAATTTTCTTTGCAGAAGTATATTAGCAGATAAATGTTGTTGCATATGGTTGAAATGGACAGCTCAGGAATGTAAACTTTCAGAAAATTTGATTTCCAGAGGAGAGCAGTGCGTTAAAAAGCCTCCAAAGCCAGATTGAACAGAGCAGCTCACTGTGCGACAATTCGCAATATGGATCATTAAGACTTGATAAGTTGCTTATTAGCCTAAATGCATATTGGCTTTATGCAGTCGCCAAATTTTGTGAGAATGTGGACTCATGCAGGCATACTGCGCTAGTTGTTTTTTCTGACCCTTGTAGAGTTTCTCAATCTAATCATTGGACAGCTCCTTATCTTGATCATGACGCCAAGGCTGTTTAAGAAGACAATCTGCTGAAGCTTGAAGTTGCTGGGCTGGAATCCAAGTATTATTACCAGGACAAACTTTCCATTACACGCAGTAGTTATATTGCTTTAATTTCTTCTCTAATGAGAATTTATATTCCCGTAGGTTCTGTGAGAGGGCCCAAGAACTTATTCATGAAGATCTGCACACTGGTTCTGTCATGGTTACTCAGGAATCAACTCAAGTCATTGATCCAGAATTTGCATATTTTTTCCAGAATCAAGATCCTGGGAAGCTTGATGTTCGCTTTCTTTGCTCAAGATGGACATGCTGATCAAGCAAATTATCGAAAAGTAGGTCCTTGTTTCTTGCATTCAGAGAAGTGTGATACCCTTTCAGCAGCTTGACTTAATTTAACCTCGTGTTGGTTTGTTCTTTGACTGGTATTTTAGTGTTCTTCCACTGTGTTATCTTCATCTAGTTTAGGGAGGAGTTTTTCTTTTAGTCAATTTACTGCCATCGCATAAAGAGTGGATTCTTAAGACAGTTGAAGACTCTTGGAATCATTGTCATGATAGATTAATTGCACAATTAATGGCGCTAATGAAGCTATTAGTCTATTCTTTTAGGCCAACTGACTAGTCTACTATTTCATTTTTATGAGGTGAGACTAATCTACTTTTTTCTCCATCAATTACTACATATTATGTAGTGAGATTAGAGTATTTTATTGAAAAAAAGAAATATAATAGTTTCACTAATGCATATAATGAATGAATTTTTAAAAGCTATGTGTAGAGTAGTAGTGAAATTAGAGTAGTTTATTGTAGTCAATTTGAGTGTCATGTTGGTTGGATGAACGAAACAGATTCCTCGCCCATATGTTCATGGGTCCGAATAATATGAGAGTTCAGACAGAGCAAATAGTTGTGTTTTTTTTTTTTGGGGGGGATATTGTAGTTTGGCCAATGCAATAATGAATACATTTTTAAAAGCTGTGTTAATAATATTTTCTTCAAAAGATCAAATAATTTTGATTTTAAATTCCAAATCATCAAATACTAGACTTAAATTAAATTTCTTTTTATCGTACCATACTATCAAGTTTTCATTATTTTAAAAAATTATTAATTAAAATCATGCCCACGATGGCACGGTTGGTGGGAATAATATTAAGAAGGACTTCCTCATGAAAACCATACTAACAAGCAAATCCTATTTAGAAATATCTCTTTACCTAATTCTTTTACACCAGAACGGTATCAGAACCCTATCGGTGACCGTGAATGAAATGCAGAGGCTTATGAACAATGAGGAGAAGAGGATCTATTATCAGTTTCTGTCATTGAAGAATGGAGACACTAGCATATACAAATATGAATTTTTAAACCTTGGTACTTGAAAAACGAAAGTGAAATCCAAATCTTTTATTATTATTCACGGACGTGGTTTACGTCCTTTACTTCTTGCGTCCCCTGCTGTCCGATGCCTTTACTTCTTGCGTCCCCTGCTGTCCGATGCCTTGAACGATGACGTTTTTAGCATAAAACCTACACACACCTGGTCCTTTAAAAAAAAAAAAATTCAGAGCACTGCCAGACAGTAAAAAGATAATTCAGAATACTGAAGGAACTAAAAAAGTTCTTTATAATCTTAAAAAATTATTTTAGGATCTTGAAAAAATATTTCAGGGCATTGATTAGTACTAAAAAGATAGTGATTGGTATTGAAAAAATAATTCATCATCTTAAAAAATTATTTTAGGATCTTGAAAAAATATTTTAAACTATATTTTTAGTAGCAATAAGAATCAGAAATATTTTTTTAAGATTCTAAAATAATTTTTCAAGATCATGAAGAAATTTTTTAGTTCCATTCAGTATCCTTTTTAGTACTAATGAGTACCCTGAAATATTTTTTCATAATCCTGAAATATTTTTTCAAAGACCTAAAATAATATTTCAAGATCATGAAGAATTTTTTTAGTACCGTTCAATATCTTGAATTATCTTTTTACTATCTCTGATTTTTTTTTTTTAAGGACCAGGTGTGTGTGGGTTTTATGCTAAAAACGTTATCGTTTAAGGCATTGGACAGCAGCAGACGCAAGAAGTAAAGGACGTAAGCCACGTCCATTATTCACTACTTTGTTTAAAGCCTAGTCTTTAGCATGTTATTTGGTCGTTTAAATCATCTCAGGCTAGCTATAGCTTATAGAGAACGTTGGAATATACTACCTACTTAAGAATGTCTTTGAAATACCGAACCAGAGTTTACTGTGCCGAATGAAAGTATTTGGAAACTTTGAGATTGGGTACAACAAAACTAAGATTTTAGGTGACATAGATCATAAAATTATGTAGGGAACGAGGAAAAAAATGAAAACAAATCCAACAACAATCACAGAAAGAGTGTAATAAGTACTCCCTCTGGTCTTTATTATAAGGCACCAACTACTAAATATATTTGTTCCTCTTTATAAGGCATTTGCTTGTTTCCAAGAAGCATTGATTATTTTTTTCCATATATGCTCATAATTAATAAGGGTAGTAGGTTAGAGTAATAATAATATAAAATTAGTTTAATGTAAATAGTAGGGGTAATATTGGAAATTACTTAAATTATAAGATAACTTTACTGACTTTAACTATTTTTATTGGTTTGTGTGATTTGTTAGTTGGTGCCTTATAATAATAATAAGGACCGGAGGGAATATATGTTTTTGGGGTATTTTTTTTCCCTTAATAACAAAAAAAAAAACAAAGGAAGCAGCACCTGGGCTGGGCTAACAAGACGTTAAGAAAAAAGGACAGAAATAAAAAGAAAACGTGGCGCTTTTCTACTAGCGCGTGCTGACTCTGGGAGAGTCATGTTGGCGCCTGTATAACACGCGCGACTGCAAGATTGAGCATTGAATTTTCGTTTCCTAATTTCATTTTCAGAATTCTAGGGGCGAGGGGCATTTAAGTTCCAATCAAAGAAACCAAGCAGCTTTTATATGCCGAAGTGGCTTGTAGTGGAATCTCATGTTAATGGGGAAATATTAAGGGAAAATCTTCATCAGGCCCAAGGTAAAAAAATATTGTCAAAAAAGATCTTAAGAAAAATCATATGTTAAAAAAAGCCCTAGGTTTTTTCTGATATTATTTCAGAAAAACATAGTTGTTAATTGGTACTGATATAATTATTAACGGATACTAATTTAGTTATTAATGGAACTGATTTAGTTATTAATAGGTAGTTGTTAACTGGACTGATATAGTTGTTAATGGGGTACTGATATAGTTGTTAACGCTTTTTGAAATAATAGCAGAAAAGGCCCTAAGGCTTTTTTTGACATTTGACTTTTCTTAGGGTCTTTTTTGACAATATTTTTCTATCTTGGGCCCTGATGAAAAATTTCCCAAATAATGTGTGCGGGTAAACTTGACATGTAGGGTCAATCTGATGATCCTTATGTAATTTTCCTCCCATAAGCGCAAAAGTGTTGTCAATCAAAGTTTTGGATGGATATGTATTATGGAGTGTAGGGGTTTCCCTCAAATAGGTAGTACTGATTAATAGGATTAAATTTAAGCTATGTTTGCCATATGTATGTAAGAAAAAAAAGCTCCAATTGGGACTCGGTTTATTTTTAAAAATCCATAAATTTGTGTTCTATATTAGTACATATAATTTTACGTATTGTTGAGATGTGTTTGGATCTATTTTCTAAGTTTTCAGTGCTACTTTAGTGATTTTCATGTGTTTAAAAATTATAAAAATATTTGTAATGATTTATTTTATTTCATTTGAAATAAATATGAATCTAGAAAGTTTTAAAAGCACTTAAACAAAGTTTTTGTTGAAAATTTTATTCCTTTTCAGTTAAAGGCTACTAAATTGTTGATCCAAATAAAAATTACTTAGAAGAATATGAGTCTTTAAGTAATGAATGAGAAAGGGATTTGCCCATTCAAATATGAAGGTCTAAGTGACAACCTAAAGGGAGAATTTACATAAAAAATCAAGATGGAAATTATCTAAAGTAAGATGAGAAACTAGAAGATAGCTCAGAAGATGATTCCTAAAAGGAAGTTCAATTTTCTGAAAAAGTCTCAAAATGGAGAGATTCCATGATGTCCAAACTTTGGGTCACCGTAGAGTTTATGGAAATATCACTCTAGAAAGGAGTGAAGACCCATCTTAAGAGAAGAATGAAGTCCAAAGCTCAGTCTAATTCCTTTAAGAAGAAATACTAAATGCTTCTACTAGGAAACAAATATAATTTGAATAAGAAATTTGGAATATTTCTTCTAAAAACTATAGAGGAACTCTGGGATATTGTTGAAATGATAAAAGGCATAAAATTCTTGCAATTTTAGAAAAAACAATAGCTGTTAAGAACCAATTAGGTTAGGTTTGAGAATAATGAAAACTTAATATAATGTAATGAAAGAATGAGGAAGTAAAAGTCAAATAATCTTTATGAGTGAGAGCTATTGAATAATGAGTCTTTTAAGAGCGTCATATGTTCTATCTAAGTGGGGGTGCTTAGAAAATGAGTATTTTGATAGTAATAATTGAGCATGTTATTTAAAGTATTTGTATAAATTTCTTGATAGATCATAATGAAATAATCGGAATCTGTGTGATGTGAGGTACAAACTTATTCTCTTGATCATAGATTCAATCACTACTACAAAAAGGCTTTTTCACGTCCTATTTTTCTCACCTTCTACGTCCTATTTTGTGCAGACGCCTTTTAGGGGGCGTAAAAAAAATCAAAGATTAAGGTGTCAAAATATTTTCTTAGACGCCATATACTGGTTTTTTAATTTTTTTTTTTTTTTTAAAAAGACCCCAAACCACATTGGGAGCCAACCACATTAGGAGCTATCAAACAATAATGTCAGATCTACATTATAGATTCAACTAGATCCAAAATTGAAAATCAAATAAAAAAAAAAGTTCTACAAGTGTAGATCTACATTACAACAACAGATCCAACGACGCCTTCTTTTTAAGATTTTGCATGTGATAGCAAATCCAACAATGTGTATCTAAGGAAGGAAGAACCAAATCCAAAAATGCTATAAGCATGACTACGGTAAACATTCAAAAATTGTGTTGCAGATAGAACTCGATTAGTAGATCAAGATAATACAGATCTAATAGTTCTAGATGCAACAAATAGACTAATAGATCCAAAAAATTAACATCTAATAATTAGACCAATAGAACCAAAAATTCAAGATCTAACACTTAGACTTACATATTCAAAAATTTTAGATATAACCATCAAACTTACAGATCTAAAAATTCCAGATCTTACAATCCAGAAATGCTAGCGAGGTGGAAATTTCTTTTTCTGAAGGAGGAACTAGGGAATCTAGAGGGTGAAGAAGAAGAAGATGAAGATGAAGCAACGGAGGGGGAAGAAAAATGCTTGGTTTTGTCGGCAATGGCGAGATCGTCTTCAGGGAAGAAAGCTACTAGAAGACCCATGTTCCGGTTAGTGTCATAGGTGCTAGCGTAATTGAGCGATTTTGCCTTTTCTTTGGCCAATAAACCCATCTTTGTCTCTACTTGGATTTGTGGTCTTAAAAAATGCTGCGAAATATTAACTTGTTCTGCTTGGCACTATTTTTTTGATGCTTCAGAAATAATAATGAGGGAGAGTTACGAGGCCCTTTGGGGTATATGAAAGGATAGAGAGAGGGTGCGGGAGTCATGGAGAGAGGACGCACGAGAATGAGTGTGAAATAAAAATTCGAGTGCGAGGTTAAAAAAAAGCGTGAAAAAAAAATTTGATACCTTTTGGCGTCTAAGTTTAAAACTTAGACGCCAAAAGGTGTCTAATTTTTTTTTTTCCAAAAAGCAAAATTTTCATTTGCCGTCCATTTTGGTTCATTCTCATCACTTTTTGGCGTCTAATTACGCCAAAAGGTATCAAATTTTTTTTTTCGAAAACCAAAATTTTCATTTCTCCCCCTAATTGACAAATTCTCATCACTTTTGGCGTCTAATTTCATTACTTAGACGCCAAAAGTTATCAACTTTTTTTAGAAAATCAAAATTTTCATTTGCCGCTTATATTACCAAATTGTCATCACTTTTGGCATCTAATTTTGAAAATTAGACGCCAAAAATCAAGTATTTAATTACGAAAATACCACTGTCTTCTTTTTTACTTCCGTTTTTAAAAATAGGATGCTAATTAAGGAAGTAAAAGCCATTTATTGTAACAGTGAATTGGCGTTGCTATTTTTCTTGTCAGGAATAATACAACTACATGACATTGTATACTTCAATGTGCTATATTATTGATAAATTCTTAGATTAGATAAATTATGAATAATCTTGTGTGTGGGATAATTTGAGTGGCTAAGCCAAGATAGGCTATCAAGAACATAATTTATAAACTTAATGTGAACAATCAGAATATCTAATATTTATGAAAATAATTCATTGTCAAGCCATTGACAAATGGTCATGGTAATACTAAAATTGATATGTCAGCTTAATTAGTATAGAAAAGATTACAAGACCTATATAGCTTGATAAGGAAAACAACGTAATATGAATGGCGTATAAAATTGTATGGTTGTGATTCAATCTTTCTGTCAATAAATTTCCTTTGTTAGTTAAATAAGTTGTTGAAATCTTTATGTTTGATTGCTGTTCCATTTTTCTTGATTTATATGCTTTACCATTTCTCTTTATTTTTCTCTTGATTACTAATCAAAGACATATAAATTAATTGTAGAAATAGTATAGTAAAAATTTCTCAGTACACGAATTGGAACTGAGTGTAAATTGTAATTATTATGTTATGTGGCATATGATCCTATAAGTGTGAAGTAAGGACACATAGCATGCTATTACCTTTATTAATCATTTCTCATGATTATGGATAAATTACTAGAATTCACACAAATCTGAAGCTCAAGTTCTTTAGACAATTCGTGAATAAAGTTTGAGAATCAATTATGAATTTTAAAGATCTTATAAACTAATCAAGGTCGTGAGTAGATCTAATGTAACATCCCAAAGGTTTATTATAGAACTAAGTAATACTTTAGGAGAGATTAATTTATAATAATTAAAATTTACCATGTAATTACTCAGCAATAGAGTAAATTTTCTAAAGTAAGAGTTAAAGAGTTGTAAAAAAAAATTATTGTATTATTTTATATAATATAATATAGTATTACTTGATCGATGAACTTGTTGAGTTGAACTACCAGTCCTATGAGTGAGTACTAGCCCATGTGTTCAATCAAAGGAAATAAGGGGGAATCGAGAATAAATTCTTGTGTATCTATATGCTAAATATGAAAAATAATATATTGATATTGTGAATTGATATATACATATATGTTGCCATGTGACATTTTTATTAATGTTATGATTTTATAATATCTCACTTCTCACCTCACAAGCAATTACACGTATGCTTGATAAGATGGATTGTTGTTTATTATTTTTCAAGTGATAGTTCTCGTATAGGTTCATTAGGGAAGACTTCAAAAGCTTAAGCTACATCTGCTGATAATAGTGATTCCATCATTTTAGTATATGTTGGATTATTGTTTTTTTTTTTTTTGTTATAACTCATTTTGCATACTCTAGTTAATTTTGAATATTTTAATAAATGATGAATGGTTTGATCAAACCCTTAATTAGTTATTATTTTATGTAAAAATGGAGGATGTTACATTTAATCACCTCAGTTAATGAGATAATTATATAGTTAATTATTCCTAACACTCTATCACCAAAAGAAGTTTATAAAGGCGTAATATAATGTTGTTAGACATGGTTGAACATATTATGGTTCAAGCTAACCAACCACATGTGAGTGGGAGAGTATTATCTAGTTCACTTTTGGTGGATTAGTACGCATGACACATTCTTGGTTTCATCAGGTGTATGTGGATTTGATCTTAACCATGTTCCATCTAAAGTGGTCATTTCTACACCTGGGCTATAATGTTAGACCAAGTGAAAGTCATATATATGTGAGTTTTTTCATAAACCATAAGGGTCAGTTGTGAATTCCTCTAGTGGTTGCAAGTGGGAGCTCATAAGGGTTAGGTTTTCAAAAGTGAAAATGATGATAGAATTGTGACCGAAAAGAATTAAAAGATACCACACTTATTATGGATTAATTTTCAAATAATGGTGCAACTGATCATATTGTATTTCTTTGCAAGACACAAGGATGGGGCAATAAAGAACAGGCTGACAGTCCTCAATTCTTTTTATGAGTGGGAGCTTAGAATGGTCAATAAAAAGGCCTAAACAAAATAAAGAAGAAAAATAAGAAGCTCCCATGAAAAGGAATAATTGAGAAAAATGTTATTCTAGAATAGGATGATGAGTTACAAAAGGTCATGTCAAGTAAAAATGGAAGAAATCAATGGAATGAGAAATGAGATTCTTTGATATTGAATCAAGTTTGAGAATTAATTTATTTACCATCAAGTCAAAGGATATTAGGAACTACTGAGTTCTCAAGTCTAGAAAAAGAGTAGATGGATCAATTGGTATGCACAATACTCATGTGATTGCAAAGATGTATGCATAACAAGAAGGTATTCTCCTCTATTGTTGTGCATTTAAATTTTACTTGATCTGGTAATAGTTAACCATTTAGATTTATATTTAAATCAAGCATATGTAAAACCTACATTTTGAGTGGTGGTCTAGATGAAGAAATCTATATGCAATGGCTATTAAATTTCATAAAAAGTGGTATTTGAGGTTTTCATAGTGGCAACTTAATATATTTTTTAAAAGGTCTTTTCATGGGTTGAAGCAATCATCCAGAAAGTAATAAATGTATGTGGCTTCGAAAAAACAGTAACCTAACATGGTTTTCAAATGTGATGAGAACCATTTACAAATGGTTTGTGATGTTATTCCTTTTTAAGTTGATGATACACTATTAGCAATAAATAGTTTGAATTTGGTTGTGCTTATTAAAAAATGGTACCAATACTTTTTTCTTAAAAAAAAAGTACATGGGTAAAGTAAGGATTTTAGATCCATAGAGACAGCTCAAGGTAAGTCCTCTCTTTTACAAGAGAATTAAATTAAGGGTCAAGTAGCAAAAAT
The DNA here is from genome assembly GCA_037074495.1 of Acacia confusa. Classification (NCBI taxonomy): domain Eukaryota; kingdom Viridiplantae; phylum Streptophyta; class Magnoliopsida; order Fabales; family Fabaceae; genus Acacia; species Acacia confusa. The sequence continues at coordinate 33,677,537 of CM073502.1, read as the reverse complement.
ACACATGTACTTTACCCTCGGGAGCGCCCAGCACCACGTGTTTTTTTTCTGAAACAAAAATACACATGTGATTACGTTTTAGGAGCAAAAATACCACGGCCATTAGTTGACCGTTAACAAGGTAAAATTATTATTTTGCCCTTAGTTTAAAATAATTAAAAAAATAACAAAAATACCCCACTCCACCCTCCTCCTCCGGTGGGCCCCACCGCCACCCACCGCTGGTGTCCAACCACCAGCGACTTTTTTTTTTTTTAAACAAAAACTAAAGGGAGGCCAGCCTCCCCACCGCCGCCCACCCCACGCTGGCGACCTACCGTCACCGTCCCATCATCGGTGAATTTTTTTTTTAAATAATTTTTTTGTAAAAAAAAACTAAGGGGAGGTTGGCCTCCCTACCGCCGGCGACCTACCTTCGCCGCCCCACCGTCGACGACCACCTCCAGCAACTTTTTTTTTTTAAAAAAAAACTATTGGCCTCCCTTTAGTTTTTTTATTTTTATTTTTTTTAAAAGTCACCGGCGGTGGTAGGTCACCTGCGTGGGGTGGGCGGCGGTGGGGAGGCCGACCTCCCCTTAGTTTTTTTTTGTTAAAAAACTAGTTTTAAATTTTTTTTAAAAAAAAATGTCGCCGGAGGTGGTCGTCGGCGGCCAGAGGTAGGGCCCACTGGAGGGGGGGGAGGGTGGGGTGGGGTATTTTTGTTGTTTTTTTTAATTATTTTAAACTAAGAGCAAAATGGTAATTTTACATGGTTAACGGTCAACTAACGGCCGTGGTATTTTTGCTCCTTAAACGTAACCACATGTGTATTTTTGGTCCAGAAAAAAGCACGTGGTGCTAAGCGTTCTTGAGGGTAAAGTACATGTGTGTTTTTGCTACTTAACTCTTAAATTAAAAAGATTCTTAAGCAATTCAAAATGAGTAAATAAAATCCCATGGATACCCCATGATTTTAACTGAGTTTGAATCTTGATAAGTTTTCTTAATTGAACCAACCAAGGATAAAATGGAAAAAAATTTCCATACAAATATTGTTGGAAGTGTGATGTATGAAGTGATGTATACATGGGTAGATATTTGTTTATAGTCAGACTTGTAAGTTGGTACCAATCCAACCATTATAAAGAGACATTAGATGGCTTCACAAAAAGGTCATGAGATACTTGTAGAGTATACTGATTATTATGAACATTCAAAGCATGTGATGTGATAGTACAAGATGCTATATGGCTAGTAATGTTCGCAGAACATGTGAGATTTGAAAGTGAGAATTCAAATCTAGTGTCACAGTATAGTGAGTACATGTAGCCATTGCCTAAACAAAAGACCCTAAGCATAATAGATAGACTAACTAAATGCAAAGTTATAGCTATATTGAAGATGTTGTTGAACAATGTACTTATATGCAAAGTCCTCTGACTAAGTCCAATGACCAAGGAAATGTATGAGAAATGTGTTAAATCCTTTGGCATACATATGGTATGAAGTAATGATACTTCATTTCGGCTCTTAATGTGTGTGTAAGTATGCAATGTCTAGTATGTCATATATGTTATTGAGGTCGACTTTCTCACATGAGCTACTGCCTTTGACATTTAGAAGGAGTATGCAAAGATGAGATAATTGTGTACACCAGCAAAGTAGCAAGAGTATTGATATGGTAGAGAAAAAACACAAATTATGTTGCCTTGACTTAAAGTGCAGTAAGTCAAGATGAGATCCCTGATTGTAAATATGGATTGAGTCATGGAAACCCACATCCATGATACCTATTGCCGAACAACATATTCTTTAAAATTGACGTCATGTAAGTAGAGGTGAAGAATTTGGGTTTAGATACTGAGAGTATCTAGATTAAAGACTATACGGTGGTGTTGATGATAAAATCAAAACGACATACGCTCTTAAAGTATAAGAGTATAACTGTAGCATGTGATTCATATTGCATGTATCTAAGAACCGCAAATGGGAAGCAAGTGAATGGATCCCTACTTCATTGTTGTGTGAGGTTAAGAAAAGTTAATCCTTTCAATAATCTCCTTTGATTTTGACATTATCATAGAAATATGTTTCAGTGTCTACTACTTTAGCAGTTTGTCCAACGATCATGATTAATGCGGTCTAAAGGTATTAGAGATAGGAATCAGGGTCGGCCCTTGAAGGGCCAGGGCCTAACAAGGCCGGCCCTTCAGGGCCCGGAAGAAGAAAAACACCTATTTTTTGAAGCCCGACCCTAGAGCACTAGGGCCGGTCCTTCAGGGCTCAGAAATTACTATTCCAAATTTTAACTATTTTTCGTCTCTTTTTTTTAAAGAAATATGATTAATAAAATACAATAACTAAAATTCTAATTTATCAAATAAATATTATCAACATTAATATCCAAGCAACAGAAATTATCCAATAAATGAACACATTCATCAGTTCGTAATCAAAAGTAAACTACTGTCCACAAACAATACACATAAAATATAAGAAGCGTACCACTAACAGGAGATGACTACACATCTTCTTCATCACCATCATCAAGGTCAAAGATATTTGATTGTGCTTCACTAACTGTAGTAGACTCTATTTTATAAGTAAAAATATCATGCATTCGAAGCGCCCAAATCCAACTTTAACTTAAAATTTTTTTTTAAAAAAATTATGCAGGGCCTAATGGGCTGGCTCGTGGCCCTGTAGGGCCAATTTCGCTGATCTCTTCAAATTTTTAGGCCTGGCCCTTGAAGGGCCAGGGCCTAAACGAGCCGGCCCGATGGGCTTGGCCCGATTTTCTGGCTCTAAAAGGTAATTATGCTAGGAAAATGATTGATTCATATCAAAGTGATATATGAGCTAAATAAAGATTATTACATGAAATATACATATCTATGCTAGTGTCCGAGACCGGTCCCTTGTGATATCATTTGTAATTTCATAGGTGTGGACACTATGCATATGAAAAAGGCAATCCAAGTTTTATGTTGACTCAAGAGGGATTAGATTGACCATGGGGTAAGTTTGTATTGGTAAATCTAGGACATCCGGGCATTATATCAATATCAAGCTATACTATAGGGTTATTTTGTGCTAATCTCTATAAAAAATAAGGGATTTCTAGTACAAAGCGCTCAAATAGAGATGCCATGCCCATGCATTGACAACAAACACCTAGTATAAAGGAAGTAAGAGAAAGAGAATTCACCAATAACATCTAATCCATCAAATGTGAGTGAGGGATATTGGAATATACTAGTCTACCCTTGGTAGATTATGGCCTAATTTCGATTCAAGAGGGGCTGTAATGGAAAATACATGGGTTATAATGAGAGATATCCTTTGTGTTTTAAAGGTTATATCTATTTTCATATAACCATACATTTAAAGGTTGCATCTATTATGTGATCGTGTGTACACTATATATATATAGGGTGTGAGATTAAGGAAGAATGCTAGTTAGAATAACATAATATTGCTCTTCTCCCTCTAAAAGATTTTCTCATAATAATGCTCTCTTTGCTTCTTCTCTATGGAGTATTTGTTGTGTAATGTGATCAGAGTCCGTATCAGTGCTTTAGTTTCATGTGAGTACTTCAAGGTCAATCGGCTTTCAGGTATGCCCAAAATTCTTACAGAAAGGATTTGGTGAGTCCTATGTTCCATCAATTTATAGCAATGCTAAGATTATGCTCTACTTGCACAAAAGAGATGTATGGAAGATCTATTTTATGACACTCTTGGACTTGGTTCAACCAAAATGATAAGGTGACATTCTTATTTTTACCATTATGATATACAACTTCCATGTTTCTGTTGATCGGGCTTGGAAATATATTATTGAGCATTTATATCACACACAACTAAGTTAGATTTCTGTTGTTTCGTTTTTTTTTTTAAAAAAAAAACATTAAATAATGCTGATGTGATAAGAATCTAACGTAATGTTTTTACTCTTCCGTGGATTGCTTGACTATGAAAAATATAAACCAACGTTGGCTTTTGTCCTACACACCAATTACATTCCTTCCTCAAAACTAATGGTCCGTAAAGAATGTTGGTAATAATAATCTTATATAATTTGTAAACGTATTAAGAAATATTTACCTCCAGGGATGAAATTGAGAAACAAAAAACTATTGTTAAATATAGAAAGAAAGTGCTAAAAAATAAAATTTTGCCAATATCTTTCGCATCAAGCAATTATCAGTTAATTAATAAAGGCATTTAAAACTCAAGATCAAATTTCATTACCTTTGCTAGGTTACAACAGGTCTCAGGTGGGCTAACTTGAGGTATATGAATTATTCAGAACTTTGGACAACAAACATAAAAAAGATATATAAGTGCTTTATTATTTTTTGAAGTACTTATCATCTACTTTTTTTATTTGTCTTTTCTCTTATTGGGGTAATGCTTCACCAGGATGTTAATTTTTAATATCAGGTTTAGATCATTGTATCATTTCTTGGCTTCAGAGAACTATGAACAATTTTGAAAGTCACTCTGATCTCTTCTTTGGCTGGCACTGTAGTGTTCATTCTTTGTTATCTTTAGCTTTATGAGGCTGGAATTTTCCAGTTTTAAAGAAGTTATTGCCATTGCATATCAGGATAAATGACATAATCAAAGCTGGTAATGCATATTGGTGTATCTATCATTGAAGGATTGAAAAGGCCATAGGACTTGTCCTGACCCACTATATTGCGGGCTATAAGGAGTGGATTTTTAAAACAATTGAGGACACATGAGAATTATTTCCACTAGAAATTAGTTACACTCTAGTAGGATATTTAAAAATGGTACTGGTGAAGGCCTATGTTCCATCGATTTTTAACAATCCTGAGGTTCAGCATAATGTGCAGAAGAGATGCATGCTGATCTGTTTCATGACACCCTTCGTTTCGTCCTGCCAAAACGACAAGGTACGCCTAAAGATCAGAGATTCTTATATTCAGCACAATGATATATATAAAGTTTGTCTTTAGAAAGCCTGAATTCTAGTCATAGCAAGGTTTTATACTATCATTCTTTATATTGTTGTTGCCTGTTCCTGTGAATTCAGGATATGATTGGTGAGGATATTGGTAAAGTGATCAGAATCATATCATTATTGTTTTTAATCTTTGGTGGATTTCTTGATTATACCAGTGTATCAGCATATGTTTTCTTGCTTGCATCTTTAGTCTCAGTAATTTTCTTTGTGAAGTCTATTAGTGTTATACAATCTATAATTGTGTACTTAGGACTTATTTGTAAAGCTTTCTATAGAGACTCAAGTGAAAAATACAAAATTAGTAGGATGATTAGTTAATTATCCTACTAACCATTAGATTGGGACTTGAGGGAGGCTATCATATTATAAATAATCCAATCCTCTCATTTGTACAGTCATGTATGTCATGATGACCTTGCAGAATACAAATACAGATTTGTGAGAGCCATAGGATCGAGCTCTCTCTTCTAGCTACTCTCTTATTCTGTCACTCTTCTACACCTATTCTCTTAATTAAACCTAGATCAAGAATTATATCAATTAGTAGATAAATTTTGTAGTAAATGGTTGAACGGGACAATTCAGGAATGTAAACTTTGAGAGAATTTTTGATATCCGGAGGAGAGCAGTACGTTAAAAAGCCTCAAAAACTAGATTGAACAGAGCAGTTCAGTGTGTGACAATTTGCACTATTGTTGGTTTAGACAGCTGGAACGTTAACAATAGAGCAGAACAGAAAGTCAAAGATATTTCTATCTGTCTATTTCTTTATTATATCTTTATCATGAATGTAGAAAGGAAAAAAAAAATGTATATTAACAAGTGTGGTTAATGATGAAGTTGCTTGGGATCATTCTGTGAGCATATAGAAATAGGAGGAGCAAACAAGAATCGTGCAAAGTGGCAAGTTTTGAAAAATGTAAGAATAGGATATGCAACTAAGTTCATGTATATCTTATTTGATTATTGATGATGGATAGTGGAACAAAACACTATCAACATTAGTCATTATTATTAATATGAAACTTTATTTCAGCATTTATAAATTTAGGATCAATTTTGATTCAGATGTGTTCGGAGCTGGAGTCTTGCATAGTTGTATTAGTAAAAACAGGACAGTGGGAAAGCATGATGGAATAGACGGATTTATAATTTTTTTCTAAATATAAAAATTAATAGAAATGTTTGTTTTGGTTTTAAATATTTCATCTCAATCCATTTTATTTTTTAAATTCATAAGTTTTTTCTAAACTCTCTTGTTGATTGAGCATGCTGACAAGGTTCTTTATCGTAGTTCTCAATACAAGAAATTAAAAGGAGTATTTTAAAAAAAGTCATCATACAATTTTTTTAATGATTAACTTAACTAGTTTTTTTAATCTCTACAAATTACTTTTTTAATTTCCGCACTAGTATGATTGTGGTGGGTAATTAGGATTATTGTTTCAAGAACTACGTACAAGTTTTATCAAGTCAACCTAATATTGCTGGCCCCTTTTTCTTGGCGCATCAGGCGAACTCATAACCGATATCCAAGCCAAAAGATTACCGCACAAACTGTTTACTTAATCAAAATTAAAAGGGTTTATAATATTATCTTCTCAAAAAAATAAAATAAAACATAAACTGAATAAACCCTCTAATAATAATACTCTTATAATTCTATTTATAAATTACTTCTAGCATATTTTATAATTTATACAGATGAAAGAAAACCTTAAAGTTTATTAACTTTATCTTAAAATTCATCACCTTTCTAGTTTTATCTCTATTTAATATATATGATATATATATTCATGAGAATAAAGTCAATTCAATCATAAATTAAAGGTAAACTTGTACGTTGACATGAAAAATTAAACGATGTGCCTCATAAGACCAAATATTTTTTTTCCTCTTAGCCCTATCGACAGGAGCATTAAGAGTATTTTTGATAAAACCCTTGCCGAAAATTTGTAGGATATTTTACGCTTGTACATAAATGCATAGTCGTCCCTTCTTCATCGCGCAGCAGCTTGCTTTCATGTTTGGGCATCTCTTGTCTTATTTGACGTCTCTGCATCAAGTGGTAGCTTGCTTTCATGTTTTGGCATCTCGTCTTATTTGACGTCTCTGCATCAAGTGGTGAAAATTGTGTATTCTTTGAATCATCAATGCCCAACCACTCACCCACTGATAATGGGCCACTATTAATTATATTTCAGACTCTCAGTGGAATTAAAGCGGCTCTTTGTTTTCACGACGACAACTAATCTGTAGATTTTTTATAACTACCACTCTGATCCTCTATATATATATATATATATATATATATATATATATATATATATATCCAATTTGACCAGATCTCACATATTAAAGAGATGTGGTGTAACATCCCATTTTCATAAACGTTTCCATACAGAGCTGAGTATTGAAAATATTTAAAATAATGAGTAACTGAATAACATTGTATGTAATGTATCTATCTGAACATTTAACTATACAATCATCCATGGGTTCGATCTACCACAATTTATATTTTAAAAAGACAACGTCTCCGCAGGGTCCTCACACCTGCTTCTTACCCCTATCCTTGATCTTGACTCCCTAGGATCCTGAAGCTATAACAGGGCCTGAGGTTCAATTCCCATTGAACCTCAGGTAACGGTTAACCTCATGCTTATGTAAACAGTATATGACAGATATTATAATAATAAATTCACTACTATCACTTTCAAAATCATATCATCAAGTAACATAACACAGCCACTGCAATATGTATGTTACCCATAGTTTGCACATAACCAGTGCCACGATGGCCTATCGTGTCCTCAGCGCTAGGAAAACTCAACGGAGTTATCAAAACTATAACCCATATTCAATTCAATATATCATAAGCAACTTTCCAAAATAGAGTATCAATAAGTGAAAACAACTTTCACATATAACCATACCATAAGTATAAGCGTTAATGTTACAATACGCGTCCGTACCTGAGTTTCGGTACGTTCTGTTGATCAGAAAAACGATCTCTGATATCCTATAAGGGTAATATTGTCTCAATTAATTCGTAAACAATATTTCATGAGACACCTTGGCCACAAATGACAGTTTTACCCTTAGTGGACTTATTTTCAATTATTTCCTCATAATTTTCGGAAAAACGCTGGTGCAGAATTTTTGGCAGAATTTCGCCTAATTTCGAAAAATCATAACTAATTCCACAAAAATCGAAATGAGGATCCGTAAAATTTCCCGGAATCCTTGAGATGTCTACTTTTAAGGAAAAATACTGTAACTTACCCAGAACTCCTGGAAAATTCCCAGTTTCAAAATTTCAAACTGCTGCCCAGAATTTCGCACAGAAAACATAGCCTAACTTCTGAGATTTTTATCTTTTTGCACAGAGCTTCAAATGACACACTCTTATAGATTTAGAAAGCCCTATATGTCTACTTTCATCATGAATTTTCCCAGAATTTTCGAATATCATCTTCATCATAAAATACCAACACTTTTACTACTGACTTCAGAAATTCCTGATTACCGAAATTTTATCAAAGCTTCGCTATTTTGATCATAATCTTCCAAAATTTTTGTTATAACTTCTTTTTCATCAAATTTTCGAAATAAAGCTATTGGAAACCATAAAAACATGAAATTAAAACTATATATGGAAGATTATAGATCAAAATAACATTTCCTAGCATTTCTACTTCATAACCTAAGAATTTAAACTTAGAAGCTAAAAACTCCCTTACCTCTTGAAGAACACTTGCTTCCTATGTTCTGCAGCTCCTCACTCTCTCCCTTTCTCTCTATATTTCGGTCTTGGCTTGAGGATTTTGTGAAGAGAATGTGTTGCCTAATGCCTCTATTTATAGTTAAAGAGGGTGGCATATTTGTAAATTCTTCCCTTTGCATACAACCATAGGATTTTGCTTGAAGAAGAGGAGATGATCTTGGCCTTCCACCTCTCCCCCTAGCCGTCCCCCCCCTCTTCCTTCTAGAAAACCTTTGCTTTGTCCCCAAGAAAACCGATTTAATCCCTAATTACTCCCAAATTCTAATTTAGTTAGGTGTAAGTTGATGTTTAAATTCAAAATCCAATTTCACTTTCGGAATCATAATTTTATGATTATATTTATGGTGACTTTTAATTCCCAAAACACTTAGGTATGAATCTTATAAGTAACCGAAAATAACTTTGGGAATAGCCAGGTTGAAGCTCATAATTCACTGATCTCAAATATGTACTTATCTTTAAGATCTAGTTTCTAGATTTCAAGTTATGATTTAATCTCTATAGGTTTTTATTTAATTTTTTTTCTAATTAAGTTACAACTTGCTCCATAAGTTTCACTAATCTTCTTCTACACTCTCTTTGACTTATTACTTCTTCTTATTATTTTTAGAATTCGCCCCCCCTTATTATATAATTATGTTCTAATGTTTTTACACCTTTAAGAAAGGAATTCTCTCATTGATCCACTTGGATTTAAAATTTGAGGTTCATATAATTTAATTCTTTCATTTACTTGTATAATTCTTTCACCATCAACTAAGAATAAATTAGGAATAATTAGTTAAATCCTAATTTTAATCTCTAACATAGTATCTTAGGGGTTACTAGACTTAATTATCAAAATTTGGTAAGTTCTTAATTTAATTTTGATGATTAAAAACTCCTTGTATGCTAATCTTAGCTTCTAAAAATTCATTTGGTCCTTCACTTAATTGATTTTTCCTTAATTATGACTTTAATAATTTAATTATGAACTAATTTCAAAAATTACTAAAGTATCTCAATTATTGCAATTCCAATTGCCCAATAATTGTTACCAATTTCCTCTAATTGATTTTATCATCTTCTGATGATTTTAATTGTTCAAATGGTATAATTAAGATTATCTGACAATCTTAGGATATTTTATGATCTCCAAATGAAATTTGAAAATTCAGGTTTTTGGTCTATTTAATTCTAGAAGAAAATTCCCTAAAATAAAATACCAAAATTTGAGACCACATATTCACCTATTTTTAATAGGTATGTTTTATCAAAATATAGTGGCTAAGCTGAATAGAGTTTTTAGGGTATTACATGTGGTTAACTCAATGATTATGAGGGTACCCTCATTTATGATTGACTTTTTTTTTAACTTTTTATTTTTTCTCTATCTTCACAACCTCATTTATTATATGAAAGTGGACTTATAAATATGACCAAATTTTTTTAGTCAAAATGAACTTATAAATAAGATCATAGTGGTATAACCTAGTCCTTCTCTCCATAGAGAATGGAGACTCATATTCGTGTGATATGTATCAACACTTTGGTCTATGAATTATGAACTTAAATCCCTATCCGGCAATATTAGCAGTATATTTCTATGCTTTTTCTGCTCATATGGCTCTTTTCCTTTCGTCTAGTGTTAGGGTTTGTGTAGCTAGTGGGTGTACACTCTCAAATCTCTCCCTTTCTTCTTTACTGAAATGGTAGGCTACTGGAGATGTATAATATAGTTGTGATAATATGATCCTATTTATAAGTCATTTTTTACCAAAAAAAATTTGGTCTTATTTATAAGTCCTCTTTCAATTAATAAATGAGATTGTGATAATTTTGCCCATAATAATTGTACCAAAGAAAAAAGAGAGAGAAGAAAGAGTTGAAAGATACTTATTCATAATGTGAGGGTAAAATTGAAAATTTACCTAATAATCATTGAACTAACTATCTTTCCTTATTATGTGTGATTTAGTTAAAAATGACTTATAAATAGGTATAAAGGTAACATTCGCCAGAACGTTGCATTAATTATAAGCGGTAATGATATGATGCATTCATTTCATCAGACAAACGATGGTACAGTTGCATTTAATACATCATCTTATTCTTTAAACTAATAAGCTCCTAATATGAGTGTAATTTGCTAAATATTATATTACAACACTTTCTTAAGTGCCATATTTGGCTTTATAGTCCCTCCACAGCTGATCCACAGGCTTCCCAAGAAGCTGACTAAAGTAGTCATCACTATAAGCAGTCCTCATCATCTTGTTCAGTTCGGCCACAAACCCATTTCTCAGACTGTTACAATAATCCAGAAAATAAGCAGTGACAGCATAGCCTTGGTCCCACTTATTTCCCTGACCCGGTTTAACCCAGTGACTCGGTGCATAGCCAGCTTTGAGCCTCACATAATCAGCAAACCCTTCGATCAAACCTCCATTGGCTTGACCATTACCATTCCACTGCCACACGTGAGTCATCTCATGATACAGCACACCAGTCACTTCTTTTATCACATCGCCGGAGTAACTTCCGACGTACCTTGCACTGAGATGAATCTGGTCGTTGGAAGTATATGCGACTCCGTCCATGTCGTCCACGAACAAGCTCACTTGCTGCACGTTCTTTCTGTCGGCCGGAGAGTTCTGTTGGAAGATCCTCCATATAAATTGTGTTGCGGAGTCCATTGTTTGCTTTGCGTAGGCGGCACCTACTTTGTCACGGAAGGCGACCCCGCCGGAGGTGGCGAGGGCGTTGTTGGTGATGGAGTATTCCACTGCTTTGGCGCCTTCAATGGCCGCAAGAATGACGAGAAGGAAAGAGAAGACATGAATGAAGCGTTGAGCTGTCATGATTGTGTGTGATTGGAGAAGTGTCGTGTGTTGGGGTTTTTATAGGAACAAGTCTGAGGGATAACGGCATCTTGCATCAGTGATTTTTGACATTAATTGGTTTAATTTATAATTTCTAACGGGAAAAAACCTATGTTATTCATCATGTTTGAATAGTATAATTCACTACATCGATTTTATCTGAGTGGTAATTTTAAAAATAAAAGATATGTGTGTATTATATTTTTTTATGAGAAAAAGTAATAAAAATTAAATTTTTGACTGAGAAATTATTAATATAGAATAATAATAACGTAATATTATGTTTTTTAATGTTTTTTTTGGGGGGGGGGGGGGAGAAGCGGTACTAATGACAACGGATTTGGCGTGGGGCTGCAGGCCGTGTTGAATTTTCCATGCATTGACTTTGACTTGACCAACTAATGACAACGGATTTGGCGTGGGGCTGCAGGCCGTGTTGAATTTTCCATGCATTGACTTTGACTTGACCAACTACACGAATCTCTGGTCGGCAAGTTGGACGATTAATTGCCTTCTGGAAAATGAGATTTTGTTACAGTTTTTAGATAATGATTAAAAAAAAAAAAACATTGTCAAACAAACCACAAAGAAAATTCATTGATAACAAATAATGGTTTATTTACAAGAGACGATGGAACCAACCCACCTGGTTTTAATAATGATTATTGCTCACTTAAGACAGATTTCGCTCTAAAAAGATATCCAAATTATCTTCTCCCTTTAATAATGATCAATCCCTCTTCACCAGCGGCGGAGCCAGATTGCAATTAGGGGGGGGGGGGGGGGGGGGGGGGGGGCGAAAATTATATAATAAAACTTAAATTTTTATAAAACTATATTTTAACCTTAAAAAAGTTTAATATTTTTATTTTAGTCCCTCCACATAACTATACATATAGGAATTAAAGTGAAAGTTATGAAAATTTTATAAGTTAAAACATAATTTCGTAAAACTTTAGGTTCACTTTTATAATTTTAGGGGGTGCCACCCCTAGTCCCCCTCTAAATCCGCCCCTGCTCTTCACACTCTAACCGACCTAGAGCTAAGACTCTTTATTAGGCTCATCTAGTTACTAGATGATCAACAATAATCACCATAACTGATTCAACCTTCTAACAAACTTCATAACATTTAAAAATGAGTTAAGGTGCAAAAATACACATAAGTTTTTTTCCCAGAAGCAAAAATACACATATGTTTTTTTTAGGAGCAAAAATACACATGTGGTTATTATTTTGGAGGTAAAGTCGCATCCCACCGTTAAGTTACTATTCACCATTGTTATGTTACTATTCACCTCATTTCTTTATCTCTCATCACGGTGAACAGTGACTTAACGAAGAAATGTGATTTTTGCTCCAAGATGATAACTACATGTGTATTTTTGCTTCTAAAAAAAACATATGTGTATTTTTGTTCCTGGGAAAAAAGCTCATGTGTATTTTTGCACCTTAACCCTTTAAAAATTGTACTATATTGTAATTTTATAGAGCAATTTCATATTTCTTTATAAAAAAATTTAAGAGAAAACTTCATTCAAGTCTCAAGAAATTAGGAAAATCTCAAAAAAGTCTCAAGGAAAATTCAGATGTTAAAAAAATCCTAAAGAATTGTTAATCTGACTTGATGGAGTTGTTAATCCACATGAGAGTTATTAATCCAATTGATAGAGTTGTTAATGAGAATTTTCTGATATCTAAATTTCCCTTAAGATTTTTTCAAGGTTTTTTTTTTGGACCTGAACGGAATTTTCCCAAAATTTAATCATAAACGTCTTTATTTGTTAGATGTTGTCCTTGGTTTAATGATTCCTATAAATTGTACTACCTCATGCATTTAATATAAGACATAGTTATTTTTATTGAAAAAATTAAAAAATCTAAATAAATTACTTTAAAGTATTCTTATTTATCTTTTATATTAAACTAATTTATCTAACTTATAAGCTAATATATAATCAAATTATAGACGATATATATTATAATTAACTAAACTATTTAATCTTTAAAAAAATCAATTGGGTTTTACATTAAATAAATGTAAAAAAATATTCATATCTCAGCGACCAAGCCATTGTATGGGCTGACAATCTAGCTGGAAAAAGAAATCTAAGGACCCAGTGCTTCTATGGTTTTACTTATTTCATGTGATTTTGGGTTATATTCTCTTTAATTTAAAATATATATAAATCACCTTCTAGAAATTTTTTAATATATAATATAAATCACTTAAAGTGTAATTAATGTTTATTTATCAAATTTTTTTCATATAATTAACACCTAAAATGTGGATCTTCATATTTTTCTATCTCCTTCAAAATTTCATTTAATATGGATAAAGTTGAAAAAAAATAATTTTAGACATGGTTAATAAGTTAACCAATCTTCCTTAATTATGATGAGATAAATGAAAAGTGACCTATATTTTGGAAAAGAGCAAAGTATGGGATAAATGAAAATACTTATGTCAAGTTCCTTATATCTATTTCATAAAGTTCTCCAATCATGTAGGCATAACCATATGTCCTATTTTTTAATTATAAACTCATATACAAAATAAAAAAATAAGACACATGATTATATACCACTGTAAAACTTAATATAATGGATTAAAAAAAACTTGATATAAATATACCCCTAACATAAATATGTTAAAGTAGTATTGTCTCTTAAAACAAGTGTTCACAGACTCCAATGAGTCCGTTTGAAATACGTTTATCGTAAAAATTCACCAACGGCGTCAAATGCAGTGAGGTGGGCTGTTTGGGCTTAATATGAAAGAGCCCAAACTGAACCCCAGGCGACTGAGTGGTAGTTGAGCCTGACCTGACGGGGAATATTCGGCCCAATACTAGTGAATCCGACATAATTTGGTGACAAAGGCCCTTAACTTGATAAACTAATGGAGAATTACTGCAGTCTCAAATAAGCAATCTATTGTATCAAAAAAAAGTAACCAATCTAATCATTAATTTTTTTTTTTGGATATAATCTAATCATTAAATCATCCTACAACAAACAAGTAAAATATAGAATGTTTGTAGAACCCGAAGTGGTTGCACATTTGCCACCATTTTAAAGAAAAAAAAAATATTATCAAAATAAAATATAGGGTTATGGCGTAAAAATATCCACAAACTTATAATAAAAATGCGCTAAACACCATAGATTTTTCTTAAATGCAAAAGTACCCATAAACATTTAAAATGAGAGTAAAAATGAAATGTGCGTTGAAATGTTACCTTTTTATAATCAGATCCACGCTAGTTTATTAAAAGTACCAAAATACCCCCAGCTTAAAATAATACAAGTGCATTAGTATTTATAAACTTTTACCCAAAGTGCGTCAAATGTTATATGCTTTTTAGAGATGTAAAACTACTTGAACATTTAAAATGCACATGAAAGTAATAAAATGAAATAAAATAAACTTTTAACACATGGCCAATATATAAGAAATAATCAACGAATATAAGTGAATGAATTGATCATGTAGCTATGTGCCGGCCCTTTTATTGAAAATAATAATAATAATAATAATAAACAAAGGGACATTCAAGTCATCAAGATTACATACTATTTGTAAGCTGCAGGATTAGTATTAGAGGACCTATCGATCCAGAGGAAAGTCTATGTCCCACTATAAATAAATAAATACTCCCTTTGTCCTTATTCTCAAAAAAATTAACAACCAAATCTATCTATATAATGTTTAAAAGGAGGTGAAAAATTTAAAGTTCATGTTGTAGACACGGAGTTGCACAAAAGAGTTTGTATTTGCTTTTGGTCGTCGTGTTTGGTTGCTTCTACTTTGTGTGAGTCTTTTTTACAAGGAAAGACAAAAGGGGAACAGATATTAAATATTTCTAATGAAAATGCAATATATAGAGTCAATAAAAGAAAATAGAATGAGTAACAAATAAATAGATGACGACACAAAAATTTAATGTGAAAAAACCTCTCCTTCAATGTGAGTGAAAGCAAACAACTACAGCCTAAAGCAAAAAATTCCACTATTTTAAAAAAGGAATAAAATGTTCAATGCTCTAATACAAAGCTCAACTACAAGATGATAAAAAATCATTTTATCCACAAAAATCACCAAAGAATTGTATTAATAAAATAGAAGAGTAAATAGAACAATAAAATATATATCTGGTGAAGATACAATCTGCCTATCCAAGAAATCACCAAACACAAAAATTGCAATCACATAACGTATAGCAATGTTCATGCCAAATCTAGCGATGGTAGGAAGCTCCAATCAATCGATCTCACCGTTTTTTTAATGATCTCTACTTTTATCATCTGGCTTGATGTGAGCAGTTCTATTTATAACATCCTCTTCTTCCTTACTGATTTGGATAATTTCTAAATCATTTTCATATCAATAATCAATAAAAAATGACGCTTAAAGATAGAAATGAAACATGAGTAATATATACTTCCTCTGATCCTTAATATGCATATGATATATTTGGAGAGTTGGTCTTGATCTAAAATATAAGATATATTTTTTGTATTATTAATCTTTTCCTAATTTAGAAAAAAATGTCTAATTAAATTAGACAATATTTTAAAAAAATACATGTCATGTTGTCTAATTTCCTTAATCTAATCAAATTAGATAAATATATCTTATATTAAAGATATGAGAAAATACACACAGAGATTGTGTTGGAGAGTTAGAATGCATTAGTTAGTTAAAGAAGTTGTATAAATAGAGGGTTTAGTGTGCGGTTTAGATGTGTGAAGGAAAGTCAAGTTCTCACTCAAAGGATGAAGCTTAACATAAGTTCCTACCTCATAAACCATCAAAGTAGCAGGGTTAACAAAGGTCCCTACCTCATAAATCATCAAAGTAGTTGCGTAATTTCTTATATGATTTGTTTTGTTTGTCACAAACGAAGTGATAATGCAAGATATTTATAGATATGAAGTGATGTCTTAAAGTGATGTTTCCTTAAAGTGGTGCCACTTGAAGCAACATTTATTTAATTAAAAGTCATCATAACAATTTGTTAGATTCATGAATCTCATTTATCTTGATTCATGAATAGATATATGAAGAGTTTTACCTTTATATTATGTAAAGTTTTCTTATAAATACAACACAACTTTTCACTAAGTGAAGGCTGTCACACTTCTGGTTATAATCTTTCACACGTGTTTCTAGAAACTGAAGAGACATAACCTTGGTGATTTTTACTATTATAACTCCTTACATTACTCTTCATATAAATCCCTTAATTTAATGAACATGACTTTAAAAAAAACATATCCCTTCATTTTAAAATATTTAAAGCAGATCATATTTTGTGACTTCCTATTTCTCCTTTTAATTCAGAATTTGTGCTGGCCCAATGTTTCATCTCATTATCCATCAAGTGAGAAGGGGAAGCTAGAATTTATTGGCCTTGGTTTGATCTCTTAACTTCTAGATATCCTAAACTGATGTTTTGAAAGAGCCTATATGAGATTCTACAACTATAATTAAAAAAAAAAAAAAAAGGCTTTTGGTGATGCTCTAACAGTACCAGTAATGAGTCTACGGGGAATGATTTAGCACTGGCTGTAGTGACTTCTATCTCTAACTTCTTCTCAATTTATGGGGGAAGATCAGTATAATTCTCTAAAGAATTCATTAGAAGTGTTGATTCAAACCTTTTTTATCAAACACCTTCGGTTTCAGCATTTCATTTGAAGGGATTTAAGACAGATGGGATATATGTTGAAAAGATTGATAATTGTGTGGATTTCCCTCTAGAAAGCCTTATACCAATTGTAATGAAGCACTGAAGTATTTGAGCTGTATGCCATTGTTGTGCATGTTGGGTTTTCATTTACTTCTGGGCATCACTTTTGCTTTGTCCGCACTGCACCTGACATATGGTATAGGTTGGATGATTGCAAGGTTACTAGAGTCGCAGGAGATTTTGTGCTGTCTCAGGAAGCATACATATTACTCTATGCTCAACAGGGCACACCATGAATATCTTCTATAATGGATGCTTCAAGCCCATGCCTGGCATCGAGTGTTCTTAATACTTCTTCGAAGTCAGTTTTAGACAATGTTGATGGCTTGTATCGCCCTAATCCTAGTGAGGCAGATATGGCAAGTGGTGGTGCAAATGAATGACGAGGAGTTTCTTAGCAGATGCCTGTTTATTCTAGTGGAGGGTATAATGAAATTCTCAACCTTTGGATTCTTATTTTGAAGCTGGTCAAGTTCACTTTGAGATGAATCCAAATATTGTTAGTTCTAATGGCGGTAAAAGAAAAACCACGTCCAAGTGACATGCAATAAGAGGAATGGTTCCCTGTCCTCACTTGATGGAAAAGGTCTGTACAGATTGGCTTCTTCTTAATGGAGCATCCAAGTGACAGGTATAAAGCCGAATTGAAGAGGAAGATGGTGAGCAAGGTTAGTGGCATGCATTTATGTTGGAAATTGAAGATATAAGAAGATAAAAGAACAATACTTCTATTATATTCTATTATAGATTCAAATACAATACGTCTTTAAATTTTTTTAAGTATAACAACTATCCTATATTTCTCTTATAAAATAATTTTCTTCCTTTTCTCTCAAATGCTTCGGCACTCTCTTTTTCTTTTCTCTCAACTCTCTCTATTTGGATGCCTATCTCTTGATCATTGAAACAGATATATATAGGCATTTGTTGTACCGACTCATGATAATTTTAATATTTATTGCACCGTCATTAATTGCATAGCTTCATAGTCTCTGACAAATTGTTCAGGCGGTGCAGCTTCTTCTTTCCATTAATTCCCGTTCCTTCTACTTCTTTCCTAGCTAGCAACCTTTGTTGACTTTTTTATGCAGCCTCTTGTTTCCTTCGTAGTTAAGCGTCTAAGTTTGAGTTTATATATTTTTTTTTGTATCACTTACTTTACAACTCATCAATAGCCTCTACCATTTTCATCATGATTCTCAATCGGCGGTGGAAGAGAGGAAGAACAAATTGTTTTGTGTTGACAGCTTCTATTTGACAGCTTTCACAATATTAAATCTGGCGGTGGCTTTTTTACTAGTGAGATCAAAAATTGAGTTTGACTTCTATCACTCCCCCTCAAATTCGATTTTTCATGTCACGTATATATTTGTACTTGTTAAATATATTTATCTTCAATAGCTTCGTAAAAATATCTGCTACTTATTTTTCAGTTCTGTAATAGACTAACTCCACTACTTTATTTTTAACTTGCTCCCAAATAAAATGATATTTGGTGTTAATGTGCTTGCTTCGGTTATGAGAAATTGGATTCTTTACTAGTGAAATTGTTGACTTGTTGTCCACATCTATGGTGATTGAACCTTCTTGCTCATGACATAGCTCATTCAAAATATTCTTTAGCCATATTGTTTGACATGTACATGCTACAACAGCAATGTATTCAGCTTCACATGATGAAAGGGTAACTGTTTGTTGTTTCTTTGATGACCATGAAAATATTGTTGAACCAATGTGAAAAAGTACTCTTCCGATAATCTACATCTCCACTATAATCACTATGTGAATAGCCAATCAAACTTGAATCTTGGGACTGTGTATAGAATAATCCATGATTGATTGTTCCTTTGATGTATCTCAGAATTCTCTTTGCTGCACGGAAATGATCTTCCTTTGGCTGCTCCATGTACATGCTAATCAAACCAACTGTATACATGATATCTAGTCTAGTGAAAGTTAAATACCTCAAGCTTCCGACCAAGCTCTTGTATAGTGTTGGATTTATAGATTTTCTATTTGAATGAGCTGTCAACTTCGTTCCTTTTTCTATCTGTGTTGACATAGGCTTGGAATCTTTCATTCTGAACCTGCTCAATATTTCTTGTGCATATTTCTTTTGCGACATAAATATTCATTTCTCCCTTTGTTCTACTTCAACTCCCAGAAAATAAGACATCCCTCTAATATTTGTCATTTCAAATTCTCTAGCCATAGCTTTCTTAAATTCGATAAACATACCTGGATTATTTCATGTGAAGATCATATCATCCACATATAAACATACGATCATTATATCTCCATCTTCATTCCTTTTTGTGTATAACGCATGCTCGTATGAGCTCTTCACAAATCCATTCTTCTGAAAATATTCATCTATTCTTGTGTTCCATGCTCTTGGAGCTTGCTTCAATCCATATAGTTCCTTCTTCAACCGGTAAACTTTGTCATCTTCTTCGTTTATCACATATCTTGGTGGTTGTTCAATATAGACTTCTTCTTTTAAGTAGCCATTAAGGAAAGCTGACTTCACATCCATCTGGTATATCTTCCATTTGTTTTGTGCTGAAATTGCTGAGAGAAGTCTGATGGTGTCAATCCTTGCAACTGGTGCAAAAACCTCTTTATAGTCAATTCCATATTTCTGCCTGTAGCCTTTAGCCACTAATCTCACCTTGTGCTTCTCCACCTTTCCTTCTTTGTTAGTCTGTCTTGTACACCCACTTTACTCCAATGGGTTATGTTCCTTAGGCATGGTTATGAGCTCCCACGTATCATTTCTTTTAATTGCAGCGATTTCATCGTTTATAGCCTTCTTCCATGTTTCATCTCTTGCTGCTTCTTCATATGTCATCGGATTACATTTAACTACCAAACAAAATAAGGAATAATCAAGTGTTGTTTGTACTGGATCTGTAGCATCATAGATATCATTTAAGCTCCTCATTTTTGCTGTTACTCCCCCTGAATTGCTGCTACTGCTATTGCTTCCTGTTGTTGATGGTGTAGATGCAGGGGTTGTTGGATTAGGACTTGGTGGAGGAGATTGATCGTTATTTGCTTCAACTATTTGGTCTTTTGAGTCAACATCATCTTTAAAGAATAAGCCTTCCTCTCTTTTTTCTTCATCACTCCATTTCCAATAGTCTGCTTCATCGAACTCTACGTCTCTTGAGACAATCGCCTTTTTTCTTAGAGGATTATACAATTTGTAGGCTTTACTTCGATGCTCGTAGACAATGAAAATACATTTTTCTCCTTTGTCATTGATGCTACCAAAATTTAACTAAGCACCGCAAGTGGGTCATGAAAATAGCAAGTGGTAAATCAAGGTCATCCCGTAGAGACTCAATTTAGCTAGTGATTAAGTGTCAAATTTCCTTTTTCGTTTAAGTTGAATAGAGTTGTTTTCAATGAATAGAAAGAAATGCAAATAGGATAAGAAATTAATATCGTCAAAAACTTTTCACGAATAGAAAATTTCAATATAAAAAAGACAACTTAGAGTCTCTAATCCCTTATTTGTTTATTAGATTTTATTCCCACTAAATTAATTTTAACTTAATTTAATCAGCTAATCTAGAGTATTAATGTTTATAAATGTCTGTCGGTCCATTTATATACCTATCTCAATTAATTATGCAATGTCTCACATGACTAATTAAGATGCAATTCAACTCAAGTTCACTCTAATTTGATTATGCGGAGCTTCTAGGTATATGTCTATCCTAGACGTAAATTAAATTAAAATGTAATTCCACATTATTTAATCTCAAGGTCAATTTAAGATTCCCTTCGTCAAGTTCAATCATAAATCCCCAAAACATGCTCAATGGTGGCCAATCACTAAGCAATTAATAATAAAAGCAAGCTTAAATAAATTGAATTAATAATAAGCAAAACTAATTAATGGGAATAATCTCTAAAATCCAAACAAGTTCATAGATCCTCTAGGTTGAAAAAGAAATTAGCCACACATGGCTTCAATCCAAATCACAATAAATAAGAATTCAGAGTTCACAGTCATCCTAAGAAAGAAATAAACTAGAATCAAAACAATAAATCAAACTCCACCAGATGTTCTTGCCCAGCCTCTGCTTCTTCTTCGTTCAAATCTGATCAGCCCTGCGTCTTTGCTCCTCTTCCTTTTTTCGTCCATTGTTGTGTCTTTGATTCTTCCTTTTCAGTTTGTCGTCAGCGTGTTCTCTTCAATTCCGTTTTTGGCTTCTTTCTTTTTATGTGTTCTCCATTCCCCCTTCACAGCTGTCATTGGTCTTCAATTAATAGAACAAATTTAGGGTTCATTTTCTTGCTGCGGGACCCACACATCTATCCAAATTGTTTAAAGATAGTATAATTCATATCTTTTGGTAGAATCATGTGGCGCGTCTTATTTTTATTTTTTTCTTTTCCTCATGTGGGTCCCACACTTTTGACCAATTGATTCCCTCCTTTTAAATCTGTTGATATATCCTACAAAATAAAATAGGATATTGACAGATTTTGTATTAAAATTTCCTTTATCCTATTATTAATTAAAGTGTAGAAAAATATATGAATACAATTAAATAAGTATAAAATAGTAATAAATTTAATTTGATATATCTTAGAATCTATACTTATTTAATTATAAAATATATACTTATCAAACTCCCCCACACTTAAACATTTGCTTGTCCTCAAGCAAAAGAAAGAGAATTCATTATCCTAAATGAGAACAACATTGTTTATGAATTTCCTAACAGAGAGCAATACACCAACACACTTAGATCATGTTATCAAATTCTTATTTAAGTTAATGTCTTATAGGAATGGGTCACTAAGCCAATAGCCTTAAACAATTGTCACAATCTCTTAACATCTAATGATTAAAGGATTGGCAAGTAATAAGTTCAACAATAAGATTAGTAAAAGAATATTATGCTACTCAATTTCTCCAAAAAAATTCAAATGCCTCCACTAAACCAAGCCTTTCATTTAATTTAATAAGGATCCTCAAGTAGGAAATAACTCAATTCATTTTTTTTTCTTGAGCCGTTGTAGGTCCCCTTTTGACGCGACCCTGCACATGGGTAATGCAGCACCGGTTACTCAGTTACTCCAACAGGCACCTCAAGAGGCTTTTAGCCCAACTCATAACCCTCTTTGACTTTACCGTTTGACGCAACCCTGCATATGGGTGATGCAGCACCGGTTACTAAGTTCGGTCTAGAGAAGTCATTGGAGT
This sequence comes from Acacia confusa, assembly GCA_037074495.1. Taxonomy (NCBI): domain Eukaryota; kingdom Viridiplantae; phylum Streptophyta; class Magnoliopsida; order Fabales; family Fabaceae; genus Acacia; species Acacia confusa. The sequence goes on along the minus strand of CM073502.1, from coordinate 33,654,934 downwards.
TATGTTTTTTTTTCTTTTCAGCTTTTGTTTTTTGTTTTTGTTTTTTTACCCACTTGAGTCATCTCTCTGAACAAAATTTTTACTTGGCCAACAAAGGTCATCATCTCATCCCCTAAAGAAATCATGTATCAAAATATTCAAAAACTAATAATCTGTTGATCATATTACAAACTAATCCTTATTCTCATAGTCCATCTCAAGATTGCTACAAAAATTCAAGGCTTAGAGGCAATTGAAACATTCTTTTCTTTCTTTCTTTTTTTTGTTTGCATATCTCAAACAAAGGGCTATTTACTCTATGCAAGTTTCTTTAGAAAGGCTCAAATGGGGTAAAACAAAAGATTTTCATGAGATAAGGATGAGCATTTGGCTGAACTAGTTATGAAATGAATGCCTAAATCATCTTTGTTAATGCAAGGGGATTTCAAGTTTCAAAAGAGATTCAAGATAAGTCCTAGAGATAAGATCACAATAGGTGTATTCCCTCTTAGAAAGAAGAACATTTAGGCTCAAATTCCTCATAAGTTCTTTAACATTCTAAAGTAAAGTACCCAAACCAAATCTTTGCCTCTTTACTAACATTCAAAGAACATAGAATAAACCTCTAATCAAGTTCACTCCTTTTCATGTTCAAATCAAACCAATTATGACAATGCTCCTTAATAAAATTCAAACTTCCAAAAGAAAAAAAAATGAGGACAAGATATGACAAGTAAAATCAAGAATACCCTCACCCCCACACTTAAATGTCACATTGTCCTCAATGTGAACAAGTAATGAAAGTGAAGAGCAATCATATCTAAAGTGTAAGGGTAACATCAATTTCAGATATTTCAAATTTTCACCAATGAAACAGTTCAAGTGTTAACAACCACTCAATAGTCATCACAAAGATATTCAAATAAGACCAGCACTCAACAATTTATCATCAGCAATCAAATAGACCAAATCAAAGAAATCATATCCCTCCCCCACAGTTAAATCAAACATTGTCCTCAATGTTGCAAAAATCAATAGAGGGAAAGGAACAAGTACTCCCCTAGTTTAGGTCTCTAACTCTGATGTGGAGTGCTTCATCTAGTACCATCCATGATGTTTCAAATTATGAGAGAGGAAAGAATGCTCGAGCAAGACTTGGAAGCCACAAGAGGAGTGCTCATCTTTAGACTTAGAAAAATGAAAAAAAGGAAAGAAAGAAAAAATAATAATAATAAAAATTTTAAGCACAACCATTGGGTTGCCTCCCAAGAAGTGCTTGGTTTATAGTCTTCAGCCTGACTACGTCAGAATGTCAAGGAGGTCAAGACAAGCAGTGCCAATGTTTCCCAGAAAAGGATGTAGAAGTCTTCGAAATTTGTTCAATGTGTCTATAAGTATTCTCCACGCTATTCTGCTAAATAAATGGCTCTTTAATGGCAATTGAATCCAATTCAGCTTGATTGATGTCATTTATCACATCCCTTGCACATTGTTTAAATTCATTTTGAGACTCCTTTGCTTTGTCCCTCTTAAACTTGACTTGCTCATCACCTAGTCGTAAAATTATCTCTCCCTGTTCAACATCTACCAATGCTCTCGCAGTAGTCAAGAATGGTGTCCCAACAATTAGTGGAATCTCTTGATCCTCTTCCATGTCAAAAACAATGAAGTCAGTAGGATATATAAAAGAGCCAACTTTCACCAGTACATCCTTAATGATGCCATATGGATAAGAGAGACTTTGATCAGCTAGCTTGAGAGTAATAGTTGTAGGATTAGCTACCCCTAGTTGAAGCTTCTTAAAAAGAGATAGAGGCATAAGATTTATAGAGGATCCTAAATCACATAATGCACAACCTTCAAATTGGTCACCAATCATGCATGGTATAGTGAAAGAACCAGGATCTTTACACTTTAAAGGAACATTAGTTTTAATGACACTAGTGATCTCCTTGGTCAATGCTACAGTTGCAAACTCAGTAAAATGCCTCTTTTTACTCAACATCTCCTTCAGGTACTTAGCATACTTAGGCATTTGCTCCAAAGCTTCTATCAATGGGATGTTATTATGTAATTGCTTGAAAATATCCAAGAATTTCTTGTATTGCTCATCAAATGCCTTATTTTGGAATCTTTGAGGAGATGGTAGAGGTGGTCTCCATTTAGGAATCTCAGTATCAACTGTCCTTTTCTGTACCTCCTTCTGTTGGGATTTGCTATCCTCATCTACTTCCTTAACCTTTTGTGTAGACTTTTTATTGTTTTCCACAAGACCCCCAGGAGTTTCCTTGCTATTAGAATCTGAAGACTTCATTATTGGTTGCTGTATCTCAGGTAATTCTTTACCACTTCTAAGGGCAATGGCTTTACACTCTGCTTTTTCATCTCTACGAGGATTGGGCAAAGTATTATTTGGCAAATCTCTTTGTTGTAAAACATTCACAACATTTGCAATTTGTCCCACTTGTACCTCAAGATTCTTGATAGATGAGTCCATTCTTGCATTAACAGCTGCTTGCTCTTGAGTACTCTTTATTTGAAAACTTGTTAGCTGAGATATCATTGCCTCTAGATCAGGTTTAGGCTCTTGGGTAGGAGTGGCTTCCTTTTCCAATTGATAGAACCCAGGAGGTGTTACTTGCCTTGTATTAGAGGTTGATGTTTCATTAAGAGTAGCTCCATATTTTCAAGAGAGGTTGGGGTTTTTATGCCACCTAGAATTATAGGTGTTTGAATAGGGATTGTTCTGGTTGTTGCCATGGTAGTTTCCTACGTAGTTCACTGGCTTCATCTGTTGAGGTATGAGGCATTGTCCATTATCATGGCCATTTCCACAGTAATCACAAGGAGCATTTACTCTTTGATTCTTCCTTTTCGGTTTGCCGTCATCGTCTTCTCTTCAGTTCCGTTTTCCGCCTCTCTCTTTTTATGCGTTCTCCATTCCCCCTTCACAGCCGTCATTGGTCTTCAATTAATAGAACAAATTTAGGGTTCATTTTCTTGTTGTGGGACCCACACATCTATCCAAATTGTTTAAAGATAGTATAATTCATATCTTTTGGCAAAATCATGTGGTGCGTTTTATTTTTATTTTTTTCTTTTCCTCATGTGGGTCCCACACTTTTGACCAATTGATTCCCTCCTTTTAAATCTGTTAATATATCCTACAAAATAAAAATAGGATATTGACAGATTTTGTATTAAAATTTCCTTTATCCTATTATTAATTAAAGTGTAGAAAAATATATGAATACAATTAAATAAGTATAAAATAATAATAAATTTAATTTGATATATCTTAGAATCTATACTTATTTAATTATAAAATATATACTTATCAGTCATCTAACTTCTTCCTCTTTTGATCTGTAATATGAGCATAGACTATGCAACCAAAGATTCTTAGATAGCTCACATTTGACTTCTTACCACTCCATACTTTATTTGGTGTTTTGAACTTGACATTTTTTGTTGGACACCGATTTAATAGATAGGCAACACACTGAACAACTTTGGCCCAAAATGTTCTTAGCATATGCTTTCCTTTAATCATGCTTGTTGCCATATCGAGAATTGTGCGATTCTTTCTTTCTGCAATTCCATTTTGTTGTGGCGTGTACGCAGCTGTCAGTTGATGAATTATTCCATGTTCCTGGAAAAATGCTTCAAATAATCTGGAAGTATATTCTCGTCCCCTATCTGTTATGAGAAGCTTTAAATACTGACCACTCTACTTTTCTACCATTGCCTTAAACTCTTTGAATTTATCAAGAGCTTTGGATTTTTCTTTGAGGATATACACCCAAGTTTTTCTACTAAAATCATCAATAAGTGTGATATACTACCTGTTTCCTCCAAGTGAAGAAATGTCAAATGGACCAGCTCTATCTGAATGAACTAGTTGCAGTGGCCTTTTTGCTCTCTGTGACTTGCTAACTTCAAATTTTTGTCTGTATTGCTTTCCTTGCATGCATCCTTCACATAGTTGATCTGGATGATTTATTATTGGCAATCCATTCACCATCTTTGCTTTTGATAACAACTTTAGGCCAGTGAATCCGAGATGACCAAATCTGAGATGCTACAACCATGAACAATCTTCAATGATAGACTTCATGGATTTGATTCCATTCGTCTGTATATTCAACTTGAATAGATGATTGCTTGTCATTTCAACTTTCGCTATCAATTCTCCTTTTTGATTTCTCATGACGAGAGAGCTATCTTTCAAATGTATGTCATTTCCCTTCTTCAATAGTTGACCAAGGCTGAGGAGATTGCTCTTCAAAGATGGTACATAATAGACATTTGAAATGTATCTTATATCTCCATTCTTTGTAAATATCATGATATTACCCTTGCCTTTGACTGAGATTTTTGATAGATCTCCAAATGTGACTTCTCCTTGGATTTCTTCATTCAACTCCGTGAATAATTCTTTTTTGCCACACATATGATTGTTGGCTCTAGTATCAAGGTACCATACATATTTTCCACTATCTTCTTCACCTTTGTATGTGAACAAGATGGCCGTTCATTAATTTTTTCTACACCTATTGTATGATGACTTCTCCTTTCAACTTTAGCAGCATCTCTACACTCATAACTGAGATGACCAAATCTATTGCAATTATAACATTGCAATTGAGATTTATCACTTCTTTGTTGATATATGCCTCCTCCTCTGGCTGAGAATCCTTGACCTTGGCTTTGGTCACGACCTCGAATATATGATCCTTGACCACGTTCATATACTATTATATAAGTTTCAAATTTTCTATTTGATTGACCATATCCACCGCGTCCACCACCACGGCTTGAGTTTCATTTAAAAATAATTTGCTTTGCAAAGCTTGCTCCAAATTGCTAAAGCCTTCATTTAGATTCATTCTTTGCTCGTGAGCTTGAAGAGAACCCACAAGTTCATCAATGGACATAACTGACAAGTCTTTGGCTTCTTCAATAGCAGTGACAATGTAGTCAAATTTTCTTGTTAATGAACACAGAATTTTCTCCATTATTCTGACATCATCTAGAGTCTCTCCGTTTCTTTTCATTTCTTTAGCCACCTTTTGCACTTGTGAGACATAATCTGTAACTAGCTTTGCAGTTTGCATTTTCAAATTCTCAAATTCAACTATAAGGGATTGCAATCGTATCCTTTTAGCTTTGTCTACTCCTTCACAAGATTTTTGTAATATCTCCCATGCGTCTTTGGAAGATTTTGCATATGAAATTCTCAAAGGTTGATTCATCAACACCTTGAAAAATCAATAATAATGCTTTCTTGTCCTTCTTTCGGGACTCCTTAAGCGTCTTTCTCTGAGCGTCTATCGAAGCTGCTTCAACGGCTGTATTACTGGGCTTCGTGTATCCATCTTCAACAAGGTCCCATATATCTTAAGAACCTAGTAACGTCTTCATTTGAATGCTCCAATTTCCATAATTATCTTTCGACAATTTTGGAATTTGTGGTTGCACCATCTCCGCCATCTTTTTCGACCGTAACTCTGATACCACTTGTTGGAAATTGAAGATATAAAAAGATAAAAGAACAATACTTCTATTATAGATTCAAATACAATACACCTCTAAATTTTTTCAAGCACAACAACTATCTCATATTTCTCTCACAAAATATTTTCCTTCCTCTTCCCTCAAATGCTTCGGCACTCTCTTTTTCTTTTCTCTCAACTCTCTATTCTCTACTTTTTGGATGCCTATCTCTTGATCATTGAAACAGATATATATAGGCATTTGTTGTACCGACTCATGATAATTTTAATATTTGTTGCACCGTCATTAATTGCATAGCTTCATAGTCTCTGACAAATTGTTCAGGCGGTGCAGCTTCTTCTTTCCATTAATTCCCGTTCCTTCTACTTCTTTCCTAGCTAGCAACCTTTGTTGACTTTTTTATGCAGCCTCTTGTTTCCTTCGTAGCTAACTGTCTAAGTTTGAGTTTATATATATTTTTTTATTCACTTACTTTACAACTCATCAATAGCCTCTACCTTTTCCATCATGATTCTCAATCGGCGGTGGAAGAGAGGAAGAACAAATTGTTTTGTGTTGATAGCTTCCATTTGACAGCTTTCACAATATTAAATATGGCGGTGGCTTTTTATCATAGAGACCAAAAATTGAGTTTGATTTCTATCAATTTATGGGCAACAATAATAATACAGCTATAAGCAAAAGCACCAAGAAAAAGAGACAAAAGTGAAGAGCTCAAGTAATTATGAGTCCAAGATGATGAAGATAACTAGAGTGTAATGGTTCATTTCTTCAAGAAGAAGAGTGAAAAATCAAAGAGGAAGATATCTCCATGAGAGCAAAGAAGAAGATGTCTCCTAAAGGTGTTGTTCACAAGATCAAAATGATTTGATTCAACTCCCTTCTCTAAATCCTGTTATTGGTATTAGCAAGTTAACACTTATAAGAGTTGTGAACTTGAGGGGACATGGTGGAGAGTTAAAATGCATTAGTTGGCTAAAGCTCTGTAAGTAGAAAGTTTAGTGTGAGGTTTAGAGGTGTGAAAAGAGCCAAGTCTTCACCCAAATGAGAAGGGTTACCATAGACCCTACCTCATAAACTATCAAAGTAAGAGTAGGAGGGGGTTCGCATAGATCCTTATCTCATAAGCTACCCGAAGTCCTGGGGTTTTAGTCATTACTTCCGAAATTTTCGGGGTTTTAGTCATTACTTCCGAAAAAGAAAAAATCATTGTATTCATTGATAATCTTTGTAAATAAAATCAGTTTATCTTCATTCTTGTTTAGTAACTTAACACAGAAATTTAAACATGTACATTTTGCAGAAAAGCGAACTCAGCTAGAGCAACACATGCACGACCCTATTCAATAGCAGCAATATATAAGCATTCATTTCACAGACAAAAGGTGATACAGTACATAATTATTGATCTTCAAACTAAGTAGCTCATAAGCTACTTAAATATAAGACACTTCCAGATTATTGCCAAATTTAGCTTTATGATCTCTCCAAAGTCGATCCACTGTCTTCCTAAGAATCTGCCTAAAATAGTCATCACTGTAAGCAGTCCTCATCTTTTTGTTCAGTTATGCCACAAACCCATTTTTCAAACTATTACAATAATCCAGAAAATGAGCAGTAAAATCATAACCTTGGTCCCACCTATCTCCCTGACCCGGGTTAACCCAGTGACTCGTCATATAGCCGGCTTGGAGCCTCTCACATAAACAGCAATCCCTTCAATCAACCCTCTATTAGCCCTGTTATGTTTATTTTGATTATTAGAATTGAGGGTTAAGGTGTATCTAATATCTTGATGTATTTTTCTAAATGTATTAAGTGTCCTAAAGTATTTTGTGATACACCCGGACTTTAAAGTATTTTTCATTGGCGTTCATTATTCTAAAGTTTGTTTTTTTTTTTTGTATAATTTAGCACTTAATAATTTAGAGTATTAGATATACTTAAAAAATATTTGAAGAAGTTAGATGCAATAAAAAAGTAGTTTATAGTACTGGACCCACATGAAAAAATAATTCAGGCTATAGATGTACTTAAAAATTATTTTACCGTGTTAAGTGCGCTGAATGTACTTGGAACATTACTTGTGCAGCACCATAACCTGAAATTAATGCACATAAGTCCCAGTCATGTCACTTGCTTTTTGTAAAGGCTATTTAGTTGTGATTATGAAATCTTTCGATATATATGAATAAATAAATGATAATTTGGTCAAATGGACTAACTTGTATAATGAGGATGTCGTATGGTGAAGAAATATTGGTCGGTTTTTGAGGGATTTTGTGTTGGTATCAAGGTTATTAAAACCGAACCGGTCGAAATACTGGGTTAAGAGTTAGTGGGTCAGACCGGAGTCAAACCGGTAGTTAAGTATTTAAGATTTATTATATGATATTAACTAGATTCCAGAAGCTAGAAGAAAATAAAGATAATAGGCACGATTTTTTATAAATAAAAGGTGATGTATGAGACGTCCATCCACCTGCTTCTCATTAAATGCCCATGTCCTTCATTTGTCATTTATTAATTAATGAAAAGCAAGAGTCACACAACAGAAGAAGGCTCACAACAAGAGGCATGAGAATGTTCATCACTTCATCGTCTTCATCACGCGAATACCAGTCATCATCGTCTTCATCGCAGAGGTCTGTCCATTCTCTCTCTCCATCTCTCTCTCTCTATAATAGTTGAGAACTTGAGATCCTCGTTGATTACCTCTTGAAGAAGAAGAAGAAAAGAAGGAAAAAAAAACCTAACTCCGGTTTCTATGACTTCCCGGACCGGTTTCACGGTCGGTTCGCCGGTTTTCAGTCCGAACCGGCCGGTTCAGTCCAGGTTTAATAACCCTGGTTGGTACAGGACGCGCGCGAGTCCAGATATATATAAGTCTTGTTTGGGATACCGGTGGACAAAATAACTTATAGAAAAGTTTGATTGGGTAAAAGTTAAATTGTGAAATGTGATTTATGTTTAGATTAATGGTTATATAAGTAGCTTTTGGATAAAAATCAGATTGTGAAATTTATTTGGAATGGCTTATGGATAAATGACTTTTGAAATAATTATAAGAGAAAACTTAAAATAAAAATTACCAAAAATATGAAAAATGCTAAATTACAAAATTTAGCAATGCTAAAATACATAATTTGATCAAATAAATATTATATAAGTAGCTAGGATAGAGAGAGAGAGAGAGAGAGGCTAGCCATAAGCTCAACTGCCCATGTGATAAGTCAAAAAAGCTAGCTTATTCAATAAGCAACTTACACACCTAAAAATATTCATAAGCTCCCCATAAGCTCGATTTGTAGCATTTTTTATCCAAACAGAGAATAAGTCATAAGCCTAATTCAAATAGTAAATAAGCCTAATCTTCTCAACGATAAGTCATACAAAACAAGCCCATAGTAAGTAATTACATTGAGGATATGGGCATTTCGCATTGGATGGGAAGCATAATAAGCATACTAAGTGTGTGTGTATGTTTTTATTATAAGACACCAACTATCAATTAATTTTTAATTCTTATTATAAAGCACCAATTACCTTTAACTAACTTATTTATTACTATTTTTCGATTATACCCTTACTTTAACAAACTCCTATAAATCTACATCATTAAAGTAGCACTACAAAAGAGCAGATTAGCCACAGAATTTACCTACGGAAAAATTCTGTGGGAAATTACCCACAGAAAATTTCCGTTACAAAAGAAAATTGTGAAAAAATAAGTCACGTCTTTTTTTGCCACATAAATTACCCACAGAATTCCATGGGTAAATTCTATGATTAATATAGTGTTTTTTTGTAGTGTAGGGGTAAATTTATACACCTATATCAATTTAGACTAATTTAATAACTTAACTTTCATTCATTAATCTATAAAAAAATAATAGTTGGTGTATTATAATAAAGTTGAGTGAAAGTATTAATTAAAGGCCCTAGCAAGAGGACAATAATCAAAGTCCCATCAAAGCATGCAACAATAATTACGTAGTCAATGCGCATATATAGGTGTCGTTAAACGTCCTTATAACTTTTTCATCCTTTAACGCCTTGTTTCACGTTATTAATTCTCTTAAATACTCATAATCAACATAAATAATACTCCCTGTGTCATCCTTATTATATAAAATGTGGGTGCAGAAAGCTTAGACCTCAACACTCTTGGAACGAGTCTACCCCGCGTCATATTCAAGGATATTCCTTGAGTAATACTCCTTGAATTAAAAAGTGACATATAATATGAACTAGTGGGAGTATTATTTTTTATTTGCGGTAGTTAAACTAAAGATATATTATATATGAATAAGACGTGCACCTCATGTAGACAAGCGGGTGGGAATAGTTTTAAATAATTGTTTGACTAATTTGAGGGAAAGAAATGTATGCCGTGGGTTGGATCATACGTGTTTGTTATCGGATTTGTGATTATGACATTTTAACGGACATTCATTTACTATTATCAGTTTATTTTGTCCGATACTCTTAAATAAGCTTTAATTGGGTTTGTCTCAATTTGCTTCATTATTCATGTATTAATATGACCTCATCATTTTGAAAGTAAGCTGAATATAAATAATGGATGTAATCTTTAAAGATTCGAAAGTTTTTATATGTTTCTTCGCAATAAAACATGTCCCATCCATGAAATCTAAAGTCCTTCAAAATAAATCAATATCCACAGCATGTAAATATGACTTAATCATTATTGAATTAATTAACCCTTATCATATAGACCTTCTTTCCAATAAATTAAACCTATATGGCTATTTGATGAATATGATTTTCTGAATTTTTTTCACGTCCCATGGGCATCTCACGGGACAAGTACAACACTAGTAGTTGAAGTTAGGTATTGTGAACGCGTATTGATCAACGGCCGGGATTTCAGTTCTCTCCCTTCCTTCGTTTCTAAGATTTTAGGTTGTGGATATGTGTGTGTGGATAGATGGTCAACCAAAAAAAAAAAAAAAGAAAAGGCTTCCAGCAGGGATATTACCGTAACCATGTATCCACATACTTCTTGCTACTAAACTAGAAAGAACTTGCTGATTAATATTGCAAAGTCATACTTTCAACTGCCACTTTTCTTAGTCGCCTCTGAAAAATCGAACTTTCTATGACAATTTAAACTGTTGCAGCCGAAAATTAGATTTTTAGTAGATTTTGTTCGTCGCCACAAAAAGTCAATTTTCAGTGGCGTCTTTTTAGAGTCTCCCTTGAATCGCTGAATTATTAGTGATATATGGACTTGGTTCCTCTTCATACCGATCTCTCTCTTCATACTTTAGTTCATACTCAATCTCATTTTTATTTAATTTTCCATTTGATTTAAAGGGGTAAAATTGTTTCTTGAAACATTAAAGACTAAATATGTTATTTCTAAATTTAGATAATGCTAACTGGGCGGGGGATATCATTTGGATGATAAGGACATTATTCTTATACCCCTTTCTGTAAATTTAGGTAGTTATAAGCCTCTTCTTTGCACTTTTTGCAGAAAAGCGTACTCAGCTGTATATATAGAGCAACACACGTACGATATTTCCATTATAAGCAGTAATTAACATTATGCATTCATTTCACACACAAACGATGATACAGTACATATATATAATAAGTAGCTCTTATTAGGTTCTTATATATAAGCCACTTCCAGATTATTGCCAAATTTAGCTTTGTAATCTCTCCAAAGCTGGTCCACTGTCTTCCCGAGAATCTGCCTAAAGTAGTCGTCACTATAACCAGTCCTCATCTTCTTGTTCAGTTGAGCCACAAACCCATTTTTCAAACTATTACAATAATCCAGAAAACGAGCAGTAACATCATAGCCTTGGTCCCACCTATCTCCCTGACCCGGTTTAACCCAGTGACTCGGTGCAAGGCCAGCTTTGAGCCTCACATAATCAGCAATCCCTTCAATCAACCCTCCATTAGCTCGACCGTTACCATTCCACTGCCATACATGAGTCATCTCATGGTACAGAACACCAGTCACTTCTTTCTTCACATCGCCGGAGTAACTTCCGACATACCTTGCACTGAGATGAATCTGGTTGTTTGAAGTAAATGCTACTCCGTCTATGTCGTCCACAAACAAGCTCACTTTCTGCACGTTCTTTCTGTCGGCCGGAGAGTTCTGTTGGAAGATCCTCCATATGAATTTTGTGGCAGAGTCCAATGTTTTCCTGGCGTAGGCGTTGCCTATTTTGTCGCGGAAGGCACGGCCACCGGGGGTGTTGAGGGCGGTGTTGGTGACTGTGTAGTCGACGGCTTTGGCGCCTTCAATGGCGGCAACAATCACCAGAAGGACAGAGAAGACATGGATGAAGCGTTGGGCCATGGTTGTGTTAGAAGGTGATTACTGAGTAGAAAAGTTGTGTGTTGGTGTTTTATAGGGTCGACGAGTCTGAGGGGTATAACCGGCAACTTGCATCCACAAGGCAACAGGTAAGTGGTCATCAAACTGTTCAACTAATGTTAAATTTAAAAAGTATATCGTATAATTTTAACAATAAAATAATAAAGTAATTATTTTAACTAAAATCATTAATGTTCAATAATAATGTAATAATCCATTTGGTCTTAAATGTATTGTGTATGTGTTAGATACATTTTCTTTAAAAAAAATAGCTAAATTAGTTACTTTCTAATAAACTGTACGTTGGTCTTCTCAAAATTCTCCTCTTTAAAAATTACTTTTATTGATTGCACCCATTATTGTGGCAATGATCAATAGACTTAATTTGGAGGAAAAAACAACCAACATGGTATAATAAAGTGGAGTAGATCTTACATCTGAGACTAAAGTTCACCGTCAACTAACTCCTACTGTCCTACATTTAAAATAATCAGGTAGGCTCGATGCATACTTTGACTAAGCGAGCTGGTTATATTGTGTCGCCTTTGCTAATTGGATGGCGATGGGGATGATGATTATTTATTTTGGTCTGCTTGATAAGAAACTTTGATCTTAAAAGTCTCTAGTTGTTGATTTTATGAATTCAGGGCTAGATGTTATCTTATTTTAATTGTAGTTGGAAGGAGCAGCCGGGTTAATTAATATAATATGTTGGCATGTGCTTACATATATATATATTGGAAGGTGGAACTTGAAGTGGATAGCCACCCGTTCAGGTAATGGTGGAATTATATATATATATATATATATATATATATATATATATATATATATATATATATATATATATATATATATGAGTCACTCTCAACGATAAGCTTTGGAATATTTAAACTTTGATGCCATGGTAGATGTTGTGTTTCAATGGCTATGCAATATCCTAAGTTACACATTAATTATGCCACGAAATCCATAATTATTATTCAGTATCAATAACGTGAAAGCAAGCTAATAGAGGATCGATTAGGACATATTCATACTTATGAAATTTTTTTTAAAAAAAAATCATAATTAATAGTCCCTTTCCTTATTTAGTGACTCAGGCTCTGTTTGTTACAGGAAGATATGCAATGGAAAGGAAACTTGACCGGGTCCCCTCTAAAAAGACACATTTGACACACTTATCTTCCGTCAAGATGAGTTCCCGCATGGCTCAAAGTTTCCTTAAACGTAAAAATCTTGAATCCCGCTGAAAGTGGCGGGAGAGCGAAAATGTTCCCGAGAGAGTGAAATTATAGAACAAAGTCCCTTGAAAAAATTGGACCTGTTTCAAACCACAAGCTATTGAGCTAGACAAAGGACGTGGTGAAGAAGCTTGTAACGACAATGGACATTGGAGGCGAAGGAGAAGTTGAAGGGGAACTAAGCTGGAATCGAGGCAAGTATTCATTTTGGTATGAATTTATGTCTGATTTACCAGTTTGTGTATAAAGCTTGTCGATGCCCTGTTACTTCCAACTAGTGACGCAAACACAATACGTATGCATTGGGAAGCAACTTGGGTGACTTTTTTAAATGCATGTGTGTTAATGGGTATGTTTGTGGGTTTAGTCATTGTGAGTTTTGAGATGTAGTGACGTAGGCAGCGGGAATAGCGATGAAAAAGGTTGTTTGCTTTTGTATATTGTGTGTGGTTTTGTGAATGATATATATGGCCATAATATGTATTGTGTTAAATATGAAATTGAATGTGGGTAGTGGTACTGTGAACCTCAATTTTGTTCTGTCACTAGGAATTTGAATTTTCTCTGGAAGAACAAGTGTACTGGTAACTTATTTATCAACCATTTCCTCGTAGGCTGAATTCTTAACCCCAAATCTCACTAGTCACTGGAAGTCAGTGTTGTAACTTAATAGTTAAAGTATGCTGCAAATTACTGATAAAAGAGTCGTTCATTTGCTGTTACATTAGTGAACTCTGATGGCTCTTTAACTTCTTAAATCATTTGTATTTACTTTAAACCGTGTTCTTCATAAGTTTGATTCAAAAATGCTTTCTAAAAACTTCTGTAATACCCGGATAATTATTTATCTGGAATATTATATTGATAAATAATACTTATTGAAAATAGGTGAATTTGTGGTCTCAAAGTGTAAAATAATTAGCTTATGTTCAAAAGAAAATATTAAGGGAATAAAGTAAATTAAGTGCCAAAAAGGCTTAAAAATGCATTTTAGGGTCATAAAACATCCTAAAAATATTGTGATAAATTCTAAAGGGCAGTAAAATAATTATTAAAAATTAGAAAGAATATTGTCCTTAATTTAGACAATTTATTAAATTTTTTCCTTTGAAAATAAAAGGAAAGAAAATTTAAAAGTATTCTGGGAATCATAATTGACTCCATGATTTTTAATATTATGCATGGTGCATAAATTACCAATGTCAGTGCAATAGTTATGAGATAATAATTAATCTCAATTAAGAAAATTGTCAACAATTAGTAAGTAATTAATTAGATAATTAATGACTAATTGTTTAAACATAAATAAAGAGAGAAATGGTGGAGATATTTGTGAAAAATGGAATAATGATATTTATATTATAATAATAATATAAAATGAGATATTTTGAGAAAAAGCAAATAGGATAAACGAGAACCGATAGAAAATGAATCATATCTCAAAATATGTGAACTAAGTATCTAACATAAGGATTTATAATAAACAAGTATATTTTTATCCCAGAGTGGGCTATCTCCAAAGTCATTTCCGTAACCAGTGGAATGATTATGAGATAAGACAAAAAGATATTTTGTAAAAAAATGGCAGATAGTATAAATGAGAACCAATGAAAATTAAATCATAACTCGAAAATCATGAACTAAGTTTCTAACAACAGGACATATTACGGACGAGTAAGTTTTTATCCAGAAGTTGACGTTTTCCGACGTTATTTCTGTAATCGGCAGCGTTTCTCCGAAAATGTTCAGCGGGCAACAGAATGTCCTGAATGAAATCAAAAATTTAGTTGACCCGGACATTTCTAAAGAGGAAGAATAGACCTTCAAGGCTATGTGGTCGGATTTCTGAGATTCTTCAAGATTACACGATTAGAACACCGAACATGGACTTTATCGGTAGAAAACTTCTTGAGCAAGTTGGTGACATCACCTTGGTGACATGGGATGAGGTCAGCATGGTAAGGTGTATGGCCAAGATCTTGCCACCTCAAAGAAGTGTAATCCGACGGTCAGAATTTGAGCAGGGAAAGTTCAAAGAAATTACCAAAATGCCATAGTTTTTTCCTATAAATAGCCTTCCATTCTCTTTCATTTTCCTCACCAATTCCTCTTGCAATTTCGAAATTCTAGAGTAGAGAAGGAAGGAAGAGCTCTGGAGAAAGTTATAGCAGAGTCCTGGGTAAGTTATTCAGTCCTTAGTCTTAAGCACTAGTTTTGTTCAGTAGTTATAGTAGAAATGCCAGTTTGATCTTTAGTCTTCCAATATGTTGTTGATATCATGTTTAGATATGGTACTTATTTCGAAAATATGATGGAGAAAGAGATATGACAATATTTTGAAAGATTAGAGTCAAAGTAACGAAGTTCTAGCGAAATTTCACTGATTAGCGAAGTCAAGGGAAAAATGGGCATTTTTGACTAAAATGTCCGTTATGATGTTTATGAGTTAATAGATCTCGTATTACTCTCTAGGAATATCTGTGAGGTCCGGAGTTGGGTTAAAAAGGCCGGACGGTTGGCCATTACACAGTGAAAGGTACCAGCAGTCAAACGTACCAAATATCGTCAACAAAGGTACGGACGCATGCTGTAACTCTAACTCTTATGCTACTTGTATGCTTTATATGTGATGTGATGATTCATATGGTCATGGACAAGACTGTGTCTTGGGTCATGGACTGTGGCTAAGACTGGGTCTTAGGTCACTATGTTAAATACATTCAGCTTTTATTTGAAAACGGGTTACAGTCTTGGTAATACCGTATGAATGTTTTCCTAGCACTGAGGATACGCTCCGGGGCGTGGCACTGGTTTATGTGCAAACTATGTGGACCTTACATGGGCTTTGTGCTATGTAGAGGTATTGTTGAGATATGAATTGATACATGTGTTGTGTGCTATGTATAGTTATATGCTGAAATGTAATTGAATATCTATCATGCATACTGTTATACTTGAAAATAAGGTTAACCGTTACCTAAGGTCCAATGGGCATTGGACCTCAGTCTTAATGAATAGTTCAGGAAAGAAACCGGGATAGAGAAGGTGCCGGTAGATGGAGCCGTGAGAAGACACTAGTAGATGGAGCTGGGAAGAGACACCGGTCAAAGCAAATGCCGGAGGAACGTCCTTAGAGTATTCATTCTGGCATGATTTAACGAGGTTATCTCAAACGGTTTGGTGCCGAAGGTAGGGCTAGTCTATGTGGGTCAGTCAATAAGTCGCCATGAACTTGGTGAGACTCCCATGATAGACACCTACCTTGCCAAATTGTTTGATCAACTGAGTTAGATTTATTGCCCCAAGTCTAGCTACGGCTTGGTTGAAGATTGTATGATTACTATGTAAGTATTGTAACTATACAAAGCTCTATAATGTGTCACATAAATATTCCTTCGGGATATTTTTAATATACCAACTTATGTCGGAGCATCATCATATGTCTTGGCATTTTATATCAGATACTCATTGTTTGAATATTAGCGCATGCTATTCGTTTCCGCATTACTTTAAGCAGTAACACCTGAAACTCTGTTGATTTTCCTAAAACTAAGTGCCAACCGACACAATTTTCAAGCACGAAATTTGGGGTGTTACAACTTCTCCAACAAACCCATGGTTAAACTTCTCCAATCCATTTTGTAAGAACAATATATGTTTCATAACATTAATTTGCGATCCTAGAAATTAATTTATTTGTAATTAAGATTTGAAAGGTGATATTCATAACAGATAAAGGGGAACGAGTATCTTGCTTGGTCCTTTAGATGAGTAGAGAGCACTTGTTTTTTGGCAAAGAGGTATGGCCATCCAAATCTCTTTCTTTTTGTCAATACTATATCTTAAAGTATTTTTTTAATACTAACGTATCATGAAATAATTTTTCGTCCATCCACATCTTCTCACATGTATGTAACTTATTTTTAGTAAGATTAAAGTGCAATTTTGTATAACAATTCTGAAGAGACCAGTATTCAAAAAAATTTTAGGAAAAATTTCCCTTTAATAGTAATTAAAATGTAGCAATTTTTTCCTTACGACAATATAATTAAAGTCAATTTTTTAATTGTTAATGTTAGTTTTTTAATAATTAGAGTGAAATTGCTTCTTTTTTAATATTTTTGAGATGAAATTACTCCTAAAAAAACGTTAAAATATCTAATACTCTCAAATGGTTATTTCTCAAACAAAATTGTACCTCAACCCTTCCTAATGACAAAAAATACAACAAATGGAACCCACAAAGTCTATCAAGGGGCACATACAAATACAACAATTGGAGCCACACGCTTCGGTTGATCTACTACTCACGCGGTTAGAGCCCTAATTTTTTTTGTATCGTGTGTGTTTGAGAAAATTATGTTCATTCCCCCTCAACTTTCTTCCCAAATTCTTAACTGGGTGATTTAAGTTATGCGTGGTACATGGAAGACTTTTTAGGAATGGTATTCTAATTAAAAGAAAGAAAAGGGAATCATAACTGTTTTGTACGAAGAATAGAAAAGCTGCTATAGAAATTATTCTTAAAAAAAAATACAAAGAAAAGCAAAAATAATAACGCTCTCATGTCCACGATCGTAATAAAAAATCCAAGAATGTCGGTTGAGTTTAAGAAAGAAAGAATCTCTATAACTTTTTTTTTTTTATATACTAAAAAGTTTTAGAAGAGTTTAACACCAGTCCTCTAACAAGGTCAGGGCATGACTTTGGGCTCTATGAGCACTTACTAGAAACTTACGAGACTGCCTACTAAAGGAGTCCCAGCGACAATAGAGAGGATCGAACCCACGACCCAAGAACCTAGTCCTAGATCCCTTACCATCTGTATCAACTCTCATTGACGAATCTCTATAACCTATGAACAGAAGATGTTGTTAAACCTCAGACAACAGTATTGAGCATGGAGAGTGAAGGATCAAATAAACTGACCAAGGCCCATGCCCAAGATGGCCCATGGAGGAAGGGCCCAACAATGTGTGTCCAATGATCATAGCCATTGTTGGGCCCTTCCTCCACGGGTCATCTTGCGCCTGGGCCTTGATCAGTTTATTTGTTAATAATAAGTTGTTAATAAATATCCAGTTCAGGTAAAAAAAAAAACAAAGATTCAAATAGTTAAAAATATGATATTCTCAATTAAAAATATGATAATTTTTGTCCCATGTCACTCCTAACCATTAGTTATTTCTTAAACTTATATTTACCATACAAACAAGAAATGGATTTTCACATTCATTTTTGAACAATTTTTTTTTAATATTATTATGTGATATCTAGTTTAAGATTCATAGCCATACTTTTCAATACAAATTTCTCTTTCAGAATTCCAACTCGAAATCATTGGGTGATATCTAATCATATATCTAAGTATTATTGAATGGACGTACAAAACCGTAATTCCTCTCATTTTATTAATGTGGTGGCGTAGTCAAAACTGAGGCGCGTCACGGAGTCCCGAGCATTGACTTCCACGGGCCCACGTCAACCTCAAAACTCTCCGTCCATTCATGGGACGCCAGTCACGCCACACATTTTGTAATGCCATAAATATGTACCACCTCCACCAGACGCGTTTCTGAGTTTTGTCGTCTTCTTTGTTTTTTCTTCCTCAACTTTATTAATGATATTCATTATTCAATTGGATGAGTACCCACCGGTATAATTTTTTTTAAGAAAATATTTATTTATCTTTTCTCTTCGTGTTTGTTTCATTTATTAATTTTTAAAATACGATAAAAAAATATTTTAATCACAAAAATGATTTTCCTATTAAATATTAAACCACTTATTTACCTCCCTGGTCCTTTGTTACCCAATTATTTATATTTTTGATCGGCAAAAACCCATGGATTAAGAGTACTTACCGAAGTGCCGAACTATTCTTTCCAGTCTTTATTATAAGACACCAACTATCAATTCTCACAAATCAATAAAATAATTAAAAGCATTAAAGTTGTCATAAAATTCAAATTATTTCTAATATTACCCTTATTAATTACCCTAAACTCAAATTTAGTACTCTCTCACACTATCCTTATTAAATATGGACAGACATGGAAAAATAAATTAATTGCACCTAGAAAACTTGCAAATGCCATATAAAAAGGATAAAAAACACTTGTTAGTTGATGCCTTATAATAAGAACAAGAGGGAGTAATACTTATTCCAACATGAGATTTTTAGAAGGGTTAGAATTTTCTAATTTTCTTACTTTTTTATTGTAAAATCAGGGCAATAAAAAGATAAAAGTAAAACACACAAAGAGGCGTGCGCACATATATATGTGTGTATATGTATATTTATGTATTCTTAAAGGCAAAGATTTCTCTCCTTCCTGGAAATTTTAGAAAGATAATAAGAACCATATATAAGTTCCACCATATAACTTGTATATTTTCAAAAGATTCTCACTTTTAAGTTTTTAGCAAAAGGTAATTTTAGAAAATTTTATCATCGTTTAACTAATTTTCTTAATTTCAAGGATATATAATAGGTAATAGAGTTTCACAGAAAGAACCATACATATTCATGGAATGGAACGGGACAACTGGAGATAACCTCTCTTAAAAATACACGCAAGACAACGTCTCGTGTCTGTCCTATGTGTCTCAAAATATCAATGACAATATTTATAGGTTGTAAAAGCTGATTAAAGGATTAGTTGTTACTAATAAAGATCCAGTTCAAGTAAGAAAAAAATAAATATTCAAAATTTTTTTTTGAACAAACATAAATATTCAAATATTTAAAAATCATATTCTCAATTAAAAATATGATAATGAAATCTCACGCCACTCATAACCATTAGTAATTATTTAAACTAATATTTTGTACTCATGGTTGAACCACTTTTTTTGGGTGATATCTAATATTATTATTATTATTTTTCCGGAAGGGTGATATTAATATATAATCATATCTAATTATTTTTTTAATTAACTTTTTGGACTTAACAGTAGTAATTCCTATAATTTTGTTGGCAAAAGAAAGTAATTCCTCTAATTTTATTGATTAGTGGCGTAGTCAAACTCATACCAAACAAGCGGACCGTCACGGACCCGGAGTCCCGAGCATTGATTTCCACTGGCATACGTCAATCGGAACGCGTTTAAGGATAGATAGGTGGCGTTTCTCCCATTGGACCATCAAGATGGATTTGGCCAGCGGATTTAATTTTTTTTTTTATTTGGTGATTTTTTAATGAACAAAAAAAATTATTTTTTTAAAAAATAGTAATTAAGAGATTATCTTTATTCTAAATTTTTTACTTATTAAAAAAATTAAATTTGGATTACCCAAATTTCATTTAAATAGCCCAGATGAGACAACCCGACCTATCTCTGGGATTGGCTGAGAAATGCATTCCCACTTGAATCTCAATCCACAATTATGAAATATTTTAAGCACAAAAATAACTTTTGGTTTTATTTTTCTTTACATTTTTCTACTACTATCAAATATTAAACCACTTAATAACCTCCCTGGTCCTTTTGCCACCCAACTATTTTTATTTTTTTTTAATCGAAAAGCCCAGTAATTAAGAGTACATAATGAAATAATACATATTCGTGTCTAGCTAGTGACCTGCACTTTTCCTACATGAGATTTCTAGAAGGGTTAGAATTTTCAAAAAATTTCACTTTTTATTGTAAAATTAGGAAAATGAAGAGTTAAAAGACACCCAAACGCACATATATAACTTAAATCCCAAGATTTCTCTCCTTCCTGGAAATTTTACCAGATGTTTTTCCACGAACAATCTCTATATAAACCAACGCCATATTCATTCTCCGATCACAAATTAAACAAAACCATGGCTGGTCATTGCCACTTCTCTTTCTTCTTTCTTTGTGCTGTTGCAACCTTAGGGTTACCAACCCTAAGAGGTGTCCATGGAGTTGAGTTCGTGGTCACAAACAACGCAGAGACAACTCCAGGTGGGACCCGATTCAACAACGAGCTTGGAGCAGACTACACAAAGCAAACCATGGAAGCAGCCACCAACTTCATCTGGAACATCTTCCAGCAGGACACCGACGCTGACCGGAAGAACGTCGCCACCGTAACCCTATTAGTCGAAAACCGGGAGGGGATTGCAGCTACCGGCGGCGACGTGATCCATGTCGGAGCAGACTACATCAACGGAATAAGTGGCGACATTAAGACCGACTTCAACGGCGTGCTCTACCACGAGATGACTCATGTGTGGCAGTGGTCTGGAGCTAACAGCAACTCGGGGCTCATCGAAGGGATCGCTGATTTCGTGAGGTTGAAGGCGGGCTATGCTCCGAGCCACTGGGTTCAGCCGGGCGGCGGTGATCGGTGGGACCAAGGCTACGACGTGACGGCGAGGTTCTTGGATTACTGTGAGGGTCTGAGAAGTGGGTTCGTGGCAGAGCTGAACAAGAAGATGAGAAATACTTACAGTGACGATTACTTCAATCAGTTGCTGGGAAAGCCTGTGGATCAGCTTTGGAGGGTGTACAAAGCTGCTTATGGTGGCTAATTAAGCCAACAGAATAATTATATATACGATAATATATAAATACGTTTGTTTATGTAGGTATAATAATGTTATATGGCTATATGCAGCTATATTATGACAAAATTGATCGAGTGTGTGACTAAATAAATTAAAGTTGCGTATGTGTTAATGAATCTCATGGTGTTCTGAATAAATATTGTTAGAAATAGTTTATCAATAAGGGAATTGACACAAAGCTAAGTGGATACAATATATCAACTAATATTGTTAAACTTACGAGTTTAATTAGTTAATTACTTATATAAATCATGGTCGATGTACATAAAGGAAGAGTTTAAGTAAACTTATCGTAATAACGTAAATCATTGTTACAAAAAAGGATTTTTAGACCAGTTCAATATCAGTCTCAAAAATCACTTTTTAGAATGATTTTTTTAAATATAACATCTAAAAGTTGAGAAGATCAATTTTTTTAAGATAAAGGTTTTAAAAGGTAATACGATTTGTAAACTAACCATCTTAAAAATTCTTAAAAGTACAACCGGTACGGTTAAAAGTATCATCATCATCCTCCTGCAATTCCAACGCTCGAATAGCCATCTGAATGACGTCCTGAGCATTCGACTTGAGACGGTCACGAGCAAGAATGTGGATGATCGTGGAATAAGACGCGAGGTTGTATTTGCAGACGGATCTGCTAAAGCGGAAAAACTGGATGCGAGATGGGGTCTGTTCCTAAGGTGGAGGGTGATTTGAGAAAAATTGTCAGGATTGAAGCCATCCAGGTAGAGAGAACGGAGGTGGTCATGGCACTTTGAGTGGTGTCCTCACCGGAGGAAGGTGTTGATGAAGAGTATTCTTTTTATGTTCATGAATGTCGGGAAAAAAAATGTTACAGTAACTGCGATAAGCGAAAAAAGCCAGGAACTAGTAATCACAAAGGCAAACCAAACGCTTTCTAAGCGATAAGGAAAGGCAGAACAGTGAGCATATACGACTCATAGGTGAAGGTTGCAGAACCAGAGTAATTGGTATCCTTCTTCTTGAATTTTTCGGTTAGTCCATGCAAGTCACATGATTCAAAGCCCCTTTTTAACTCTTAATCACTACTCCCTCTAGTCCTTATTATAAGGCACCAACTAGCAAGTTTATTTGGTCCTTTTTATAAGGCACTTGCTTATTCCCAATGAGCATTAATTATCTTTTTTCATGTATACTCTTAGTTAATAAATTAGTTAATAAAGGTAGTATGTGAGAGTAATACTTAATAGAATATTGGAATTTAGTGTAATTAGTAGGGATAATATTAGAAATTACTTAAATTCTATGATAACTTTGTTGACTTTAACTGTTTTTATTGGTATGTGAGAATTGTTAGTTAGTGTCTTATAATAAGGACCAGAGGGAGTATCAAAATGCAGAATATTTTCGGAAGTCAACGACCATTAATTGGCATATTGTGCATCATTCCTTAACAAGAAGATGAATATAGAAACAAACTTGGGCAGAAAATATTAAAGATTAGATAACTAATTAACCATTCAAGATTAATGTATTAACAACAACAAAAAAGGAGCTTTTACAAGAAGTCATTTTATTTGCAAGACATTTGACAAGCTTAAAATTAACGTGATCTTGGAGCTCACCTTAACAGTAAGACAGCACCTGCATTAGCAAACGGGAAAAAATCAGTCCAAGAGGGTGTCGTGCATACAAAATTTAAATGGTATATGTAGCAAAATCATGCTCAATGAAATTATCATATTCAATGAAAAGGAAGAGTAGTATGATGAGCGGTAAATCTACCATGTCTTTAAGGCCCAAATTGAGCTAAAATTGATCTAACATAATTAAAAAGCTTAGGAATAATAAGTAAAAAACATAGATTCGATGTCAGACATGCCCTCACAAGTATTCTCGTGTGTTTTGCAGGTTTTTATTCACAAGAGAAGTCAAATTGAAGAGCTAAAGAAAGGCGAAAAGAGAAGTCACGAAAGAAGCGAAGTTGGCGCCCAAAGCGTCAACTATTTGGGCTACTTTTGGAGTTGGCGTCCAGGGCGCCAACTTGTGCAAAGTTGGCGCCCAAGGCGCCAACTCTCGGCCTGGATTTTAAAGTTGGCGCCCAGGGCGCCAATTAGTGCAAAGTTGGCACCTAGGGCACCAGCTCTCTGTCATGTGAAAAGAGTTTGGTGCCCAAAGCGCCAAAAGTGGCGTCCAGGGCGTCAGAATTGCGAAAATCTGATTTTTCTTATTTTAAGGCCCGAAAAAAGAAAGAAAATTTATATTCTTTAATGTTTTTGAAATCCAAGGGGCCCTAGAATATAAAAATAAGAAACCCTAGCAAAGAAAGACACCTTCTTGACCTTCTTGAACCCTGTGGCACAAGAAACAACCCTACGACATTGGAGAAGAAGATCAAAGCTTCATCGTGGAGATCAACCTTCCCCAATCATCGAAGACCTATTCTATTTTCATCTTTTCATCTTTGTTTTCTTAATCTAGCCATGCTTGGCTAATTTCTTTTTTGTAGTTAGGGCTAGGATGAACCCTATGCAAGTTTATCGTATTTGCTCGAATTCTTGATTGAATCTTGATTTCCCTTATTGAATGAATTATCTTTGCTTAATGTTTTCTTGGAGATTGATCACCTTTAAGATTGTTCTTAGGTTGATGTATGACAATAGAGATGTTGGTGCATCTAACTAGAACTTGTTAATTCATCATAGAATTGCATGACCTAGACGTAGGCTTGCGAATTTATGCAATCACAGGATTCTGGTTTAAGATATGATCTTTCTAGACAATACTAAGACATTAGGTTGTTTTTGAAAATAAAATAGACTAAGGTAGCATCAAGACATTGGGACTTAGTCTATCCTTAGAGAATCGATCGTCGATTTGGGAATCATAATCAATTGGGGTTTCAAACCAAACACTTAAATGAGCATAGGGGGATTCTAAGCCTTAGCTGCGTTTTTCTTGATTATTTATCTCTCTTAACCATCGTTCTTGAGACCCTTGCTTTTAGTTTCTTGTTTTCTTTGAATTCTTGAAATTCTTGATTGGTCACAATTCATCTCTTTTACGCAATTTACCCAACTAAAGCGAATATAGCGAATTAGTGATTGAATACTATTCCTCGTGGGACGATACTTTCTCACTACTTTATTACTTGTAACGACCGGTGCACTTGCCAAAGTCGCCCCTATCAAGTTTTTGGCGCCGTTGCCGGGGAATAGTTTTATTTCAACACTAAGAGTAGTTATTGAAACTCTAGATTGTGTTTTTTTTTTATCTTTTGATATTTTACTCTTTCTACTTTGTTTATGTGAGGTACCACGGACAGGAATTCGCTTCAATTTGATCCTGAGATCGAAAAGACAGCAAAGAAGAACCGGAAACTTGCTAGACAGAGAAAAGAAAAGGGTGCTAGTTCTAATTCTGAGACTGAATTGATTATTATGGCATAAAATGGTGAAGATCATCTTCGTTTTCCTCCTCCAAAAAGGACTATAGGTGACTACATGACACTTAATCCCACCAGAGCTGCAACTAGCATAGTCAATCCTACTGTCAACACGAACAACTTTGAGCTCAAGCCATCCCTTATCAGCTTGGTTCAACAAAGTTCCTTTAGTGGAAGCGATTTGGAAGATCCTAATCAACACATTGAGAAGTTTCTACAGATCTGTGACACAATCAGGATGAATGGAGTTACTGCAGATGCTATCCGTATGAGGCTCTTTCCCTTTTCCTTAACGGGAAAAGCAAGCGCGTGGCTTCGCTCTTGTCCTATGGGAAGTCTCTCCACCTGGGAAATTATCACCATAAAGTTCCTTGAGAAGTTTTTCCCCTCTTCTAAGTATACGAAGCTGCTATCAGACATCCGTTGATTTAATCAAGGCCATGGAGAGTCATATTGTGAAGCTTGGGAAAGATTCAAGGAGTTGCTTAGGAAGTGCCCACAACACGATCTGCAAGACTATGATCAAGTGAGGATATTCTTTAATGGGATACTTCCATCCTCTAGGATGATGATCAATGCTGCAGCAGGTGGTTCGCTTAAACATAAAACTCTAGAGGAAGCATTAGAATTGTTTGAAGATATGGACTCTCTTGAGAATGAAACTTCTACTCCACAGCCAAAGAGGGGAGTTCTTCAGTTAGATACTTATAATACACTCTTGGCTCATAATGAGAATCTCGCCCAACAAAACAGGTTGATCCAACAACAATTAACTGCCATCACTAAACAGCTTGCCTCTTCTCAAGTCTCATCTATCTCGTCGCAACCTCTCTTGCCTTGTGATTTTTGCCAAGGGGACCACGCTAATAGAGATTGTGTGGCTATCACTATTGGAGAAACAGCTGAGATTAACTACATGGGTAATCCTTCTAGGAATCAATTCAATCCATATGGCAATACATACAATCCTGGTTGGCTTATCAAATAACGAAAAGTAGTCGCATTCACTACTGGTGAATATATTTTTCAAAATCGATGTCAGGTCTTTGTGTAAATCCTTTGGCTACAAGACACGTTTTATATCTTGTGTTTTCACCCTTTTCATTTCTTTTCATACACAGGCTCATTTGTATCCAACTGGCTTTACACCTTCAGGTGTATGGATTGCATGTCCAAATACTTTTCATTTTGCCAATAATATATAATTCTGCATTAATGACATCTTTCCATAGGGGCCAATCCTTTCGCTGTTGGCACTTGCTAATGAATTTTGGCTCATGATCCTCATTACCATTCATTATATCATATGCTATATGATAAGCAAAGATGTCGTCAATGTTGACTTCATTTCGGTCCCATTGGTTATCGTTCATAACATAATTTATTGA
This sequence comes from Acacia confusa, assembly GCA_037074495.1. Classification (NCBI taxonomy): domain Eukaryota; kingdom Viridiplantae; phylum Streptophyta; class Magnoliopsida; order Fabales; family Fabaceae; genus Acacia; species Acacia confusa. Next base: position 33,628,490 of record CM073502.1, on the reverse strand, counting down.
GATCTCATCATATTTACATTTTTCAGGTACCTGGGTCTCTTCTAGGACCACAATATTCTCTTCTGGAGATATCTCTACTGGAGATAATAACTCTACAGGAGATAGCTCTTCTGGAGCTTTTCTTAATTATCCTCGACTTGATCATCTATATTCTGAGCTCCTTTTCTCTTTCGAGAATTTTATCTTTAAAACTAATAGACCTGCAACACTTTTGGCGTGCTTTATATTAGGTTGTCCTTCAGGGACAACAATTCAAATAGAAGCATTAGAGTTGGAACATGTGACTTTGTCACTTTCGTTAGGTCAGTAAATGCTTCTAGCATTCGATTACCTAAACTCTACAAATGAATTATCTTTTGAACTTTTAGTTCACATTGTTTTGTACGAGGATCAAAATAAGCAATGATAATTCATTCCAGCTAATCTCTTTACCCAACTGCTTATTTTCTCCCCCTCATTCCAACTAATCATGCAGTATAAGTCTCCTAAATCCATTTGTTTCCTTTAGAAACATCATTGTGTTTCATTTAGATACAAACAAGAAGAAGGAGGTCCTTATACAACATTTATCCATCTATGTGTATTGTGGTAGAATATTGCACATTCAAACATTTCAAGATGGAATTAATCCGACTCCTAATCAAAAGCCAATTTCACAGGCAGAATTTTGTTGGTTTATATAATTGCTGTAATAAAATCACATATACCAACATAGAAAATTTTTTTCTCATAATCATTGATCTATCCATTCATGGATACATGATTTTTGAATCGTTCAACCTGGAAATTGCACGCATAATATATTCAAACATTGTTGCAAACTTCAAGTTGCAAGCATCACTGTAAACTTCAGGTTGCAGGCAAATAATCTCACATGTAACATTTTTATAGATGCATCTTTCAATTGTATAGTTCACATGTTATTTCAATGGGCCCATATAAATTTGTTTGATATATTTCCAGAGATCCATTACTAATCATGATCAATGATATTCTCATACTCATTTCTATTTGAGAACAAACAGCACATAATAATATGTTGGTTATTCATGAAGAATCTTCTGGTTCTTCAATGGATGTCAATACGTAATATAATTTGCATTATATATATGACTCGGATAATCGAATAAGTCATGCCAACAATAAATATGTTTGAATCAGTAAATTTCTGGTTTACTTAATCATATATCTCAACCAATCATAAACTTTTCAATCATAATTTGACATCCATTTTGGAAGATCTTTTAGGTTTTGTGTGAGAAGTATAAAACTATTCAAAAATTAACTCACACTCGTATTCTAACTCACACTTGCTTTCTAACAAATTTCCCCCTCAAGTGTGAGTTATATAGTTTCTTTATATTTGAATTTCAAAATCACTTTCAAACCCTTTAAACCTTGAAAAGAAAAGCTATATTAGTTTTTCAGAAACTATATCAATCTTCTTCCATGTAGTTCTTCAGGAACTACAATATAATATTGCATCATTAAATCTAATTACTCATTAATAATATACTTCAATTTACTCATATATACACAAAATATATATAGTTCACCATATATAAAGATATTCATGATTAAAATAACTTAGAATCACATAAATTTAGAATCACACATGAAATTTTTCAGTAGAAAATTCTTATGGCAATAGATTTATAATATGTGATCACAATAAATTTAAATAACAATAACAGCAAAAAGAAAGTATCATATTACCTTCTGGGAATATATATTTCTCTGCAGCTCATTGCCTCTTTAATATCTCATTGGCAGTAAACTTCCAGTTTACATTGGCAAACATTTGGTTTATATTAGCAAACTTCTAGTTTTTATTTACAAACCTTTGCATTATTATTTATAAACTTTAGGTTTATAATAGCATATATTGATATCTATTTCTGTAGATATATTTGAAACTCAACAAATTTCATTTTGTACTTATATTTGGTAGAATAAAATGTATAATCAATGCATAGTTTTGTTCCTTCAGATAACAAAACTTCCGGAGCCTTAAATCAAATTTATATTCTCATAGCTCTTCCGAAGTCTCAAATTTATACTACTAAATATAGTCTCAATATTGGCCTCTCGTTGAGCATACTATGCTAATTAGTCTTCAGGACTATTAGCCTTTAAAATTATTACTTTTCTGCAGTTATTTGTCCTCAGGATAATAACTAAAAATTCTTTGTATCATTCAATATTTGATATAGGCCTTCAGGGCCTCAATTTTAATAACAATTCAATGTTACTCTCTTGTTCACCCTTCAATTCTAGTGTAAACATGATGTTATTCATATATATTATAGGACTCTCATGTCCATTCTTCATACATGGATGTAAACAGAAATAGTATCTACGTATCACTACGCAAATAGTGTGTACGTATTTTCAAATAGTAAAATACTGTGCAATCACATGTTTTACTGTTCCGGTAAATAATATTTACTTCACAAAAATAACCCTTTTCTGATGTGACAGATCAATCTAAGTTGCAGCCACAGAGCATACTCAGAAAACCTTAAATAGTATTTACTATACTAAATAATAAATCACTATGTAAAATATCTTATGGATTTAAAAATCATATATAAGATCTTAAAAACCTTAAAAATCATAAAATCATGGGGATTAAGATATGATAGTAGTATCATTAATTTTTAGCATATTTATTATGCCAAGTTTCCTTTTGTGGTTCTTATCAGTAATCTTTCTCCACTTCAAGTGAGAATTTGAACCATCACAATTACAACCACAATCATACTCAAGGCTGTAAATGTAAACTGCAGACATAACACTTATGTTCATATCCACGGTTAGATCCATTCATTACTTCATTCACTTCTGAGAATGGAATCAAGCCTTGAGATTTATAATTCTTGCAAAAAAAAAAAACTCTATTTTGTTTGACCACATAGATGCGAGAAATTAATTCAGAATTCACAATTTTGCTACTTCAGGAGCAAATTGGATACATCTACTATAACAACAAACTGTAGAAGAACAACCATCTTCTGGTGGTCATACAATCCCTTCAATTTGTTTCAAAGAACAAGGGAATCTTATAATGCCATATATATTCAATTTTGAGGCCTTTATACAACTGATGACATACAAAAATCATAAATAAAGTCTTATCTCATAATTTGTCTCTTGGGTTCAGGCCAACTTGCCTCATAGCTTCAGGCTAATTTATCTCTTGGCTTCAAGCCAATGCCTCCTCATGATTTCAGGTTAATTTATGCCTCCTCATGACTTCAGGCCAAATTTATGTCTTCTCATGTATTCATGGTATTTTGATCTCATGATGTCTATATGGCCTTTAATAGTTTATCTTCATGATAAACATAAATTATATCTTCTGTTCATTACATATGATTTCTGATCATATAATTTTATAAAATAAGAATCAAAGAAATATTAATATAAAACATAATAATATAAACAGATGGAGCCCACTAATATATATATACTAGTGTCGGCCGCCATGAATGATAAATAAAAGATAAAGGTTATGTTAGGAACATAATAGTAAATGTTATGTTAGCAATGTTAGTAACAATAATAAAATCTCAAATTAAATTAAAACAATTTAAAAGAAAGATTAAATATAGACTTCCAGATGGAGTCGAATTAATGATAATAAAATATTAAACATAAACAATAAAATAAGAAGGATAAATTAGTATGAAATATATTATAATATAAAATCATACTAAGGTAATATTATTATAAATAAATAAATAAATAAAAACACGTGGGGCATGGCAAAATTTTCAATACAAACCGTGACTCCATGTTCCCATTCTTTATTTAATACAATAAAATGATAAAAACATGTGAGGTCCACAAGATTTTTTTTTTCTTTTCAACAATTACGTCCGTGACTCCCTCCATATTCCTGTTTTTTTTTTAATATAATAAAGTATTAAAAACATGTGGCCCACGCGAAAATATTATTATTATTATTATTATTATTCAACACTTACCCACCTAACATTACCTTCTTCCTTTCTGGGATGAACAGCACCAAAAGCTGAAGCAGGCGCTGCGAACGAGTCCAAAACATTCATTCTTACTTTGGAAAGGATGAGTTCGCAGCTGTAGAAAAAGGGGTGATGTTCTCGGGACTGTTCATAGTCTCTCTTCTACAGACTATGAAGAGAGACTATGAACAGAAAAAGAAAGAGAAGCAGAGACGGCTAGATAGTGTAAGAGGGAGAGAGAGAGCACAAAGATGATGAACCACACAAGCTCACTTACTTAGAGTCTCGTATTGATAACATGTTATAAAAATGAAAAAATTAATGGAAGAAGAACAGAGAACATAGAGAGAAAGGAGGAGTGATTGATCTCATTGGTGTATTTACAATGTTTACATAAGCCTCTATTTATAGATAGAAAATGAGTTGTTTAGTGTAATTTACATCTGGGTTATTTGATGTAATTTTCCCTTGGACCAAATTATTCAACATCTCCTTGAAGCAATAGTGAAGGAATAATTGCCGCGGGTCCCAACAAATAGTAAATTACCATGCATAGGTTTCATGTTATCTTGTAATAATATTTAGAAATCGTGAGTCAATGAATATCCACATAATTAGTATATTCATAACATTTTAAATGTAATAAATATATTATTTTTCATTCCATATCTTTTAGATGCTCGGTCATTATTAACAATCGTTCTAAAAGATTTTATCTTTTAGACGGATTAAACATAACAACTAATTTTAAAAATAATCAACATTTTTTTAACTTTTTAAATCGGTTGTTTGAAAAATCGGTTTAGATAATATTTTTTAGACCTCATATTGAAGGAATTAGTTTAAGAAGTTTTTTATATTTATGAAGTTTTCACTGGTTATACTTTTTAGATTTGATCATCTATATTTAGTCTAAAGTAACCATCTAAAAGTCCCTTTTTGTATAAGTGAAACTTGGATTGCAAACTCAAAGCTTAAACTCATAAGAGTTTATTTTTATTAATAAATACCTATAAAAATTATATAATTAAATGATTAAAATACAAAACATGATAAAAATTTATTTTCATATAATTCAAATCCAAATAGTTAAAGTTAATTTAATCAAAAATCATAGTTTTTCATAAGAAATTTAAATGAAATTGATATAGAATGTCACTAAACATGATGAGATCCAAAAATTTAGCATGAGTGTAAAGAGTGAGTTGACATGATTTTATAAGTTAAAAATGTAAAAGCAATAATTTTAATATGTGAACTCATGATAATTCAATTAAATTTACATATGGCATGTGTTTAGTAATAAGTTGACACAATTTATAAGCTAGAAACTTAAAAGCTACAAGTTAGATGAGTTAACTTACGAGATTGAGACCATTATTAATGATGTGAACTGATTATATGTTTTTGTTTAAATGTCTTCAAATCACCAAGATCATTATTTTAATTGTATTTAACATAAAACTAAACCCACAATGGCTATGTAAATAGTGTGTATGTGTGTGTGTATAATGCTTATTTCAATTTACGTGTTAAGTTCAGATCAGAAAAAACATTTACGTGTTACCCAAATTAGATATAATTACAAACAAAAAAATCAAGACCCATACTAAAAAAGGGTAATAAAGGAGCAAAAAAATATACATGTGCTTTACCTTTGGGAGTGCCCGGCACCATATGCTTTTTTTGGGAGCAAAAATACACACGTGGTTACAATTTTAAAGCAAAAGTTACATCCTACCGTTATATTATTGTTCACTTCATTTCTTTCTCTCTCATCACAGTGAACAGTAACATAACGGTGAGATGTAACTTTTGCTCCAAAATGGTAGCCACATGTGTATTTTTGCTCCAAAAAAAAGCATATGTTGCTAAGCGCTCTAAAGGATAAAACACATGTGTATTTTTACTCCTTTACCCATTTAAAAAAAAATCATTTGTTTGAGTAATTTAACACACTTTATTTTTAATGTTTTTATTTTTAATATAAAAACATAATAATTAATTTAAAGGGAAAAGGTACAAATTTATCAATAAATAATTTCGCTATGAGCATCAACATGAACTATATATTTTTAGGTGCAAGAGTAAACCTAAATAATTTATTTGGGAGCAAATATAGCAACCTGTCAAGGAGATGTAACTTCAGTCAATTTTTGCACCGTAGGTCCCATCAGTTTTTTCTCTTTATTATTTTAATGCAAAAATATCACTTAGCTAGGCCTATGAAAACAATTTTATGTTGGTTAACCTCTAAAAGATTATGAAATTTCACTACACCCCTAGATCAAAATGAAATTAAGTTTTCTATTAAAAGACAATAATACCCTTACATTTTTTTCATAAGAGCGTTTATAAGACAAATGTGTTTAATAATTTTATGGATTAAAATTAAATAACGAAATTGGCATTTAAACACTTTTTTTAGGTACATGTCAAATAAGTTGGATGACATTCTTGAAATTGATATTTTTTAAAAATTATTTAATTATATATATATATATATATATATATATATATATATATATATATATATATATATTATGCTATGCACACACTATATCAAGAGCAATGTACGAATGGGTTTAGTGATTTTATGGATTCAGTTTCCTGTTAAGCAAATTTGCTATGTAAGGAGAGTTAGGCAGATGATCTGGATTGTTAGATCAGATCTGCACAATTTAAATCTGATTTTTTTTAATTTCTATTTTAAAAAAATTATTTTAATAGATATAGAATCTAAAATAAAGATAATCTATTATCTATTATATGTTTAAACAATCATCATTAAAAAAAAAAACAAATACTGTCCAATTTAGAATTAGATGGCCTATATTTGCTTAGCCCTCCCTGCTTAGCACACTAATTCTTGATTTTATACTGAATGGAGCATATCTTGAAGATTAAAATAGGTCTCGGTATAATTAATAGCAATGGCAAGGTCACAGACAAGGTCATAAAAATATAGAGAAATTAGTTGGAGTTGGATTTGATCCTAAATTTAATATCTCAATTCACATTGTCTTCAAAATTTATAATTTTTTATTAGAACTATCTTTGTTGATGGCATATATTAAAGAGGTGTTAATCACTTGATGATTAGTTTCTGTTTAAATTATTAAAGAGGATGTCTTAGAAAAACCAATGCACATGTTTTATGATAAAGAACTAATTTAACTATTTTTTTAATCTTTACAAATTAATTCTCTAATGTCATCGTTAGGCATTCTACGTTAAGCGTTAGAAGGTCTGCAAAATAAGGAGTTAAAACCCTGCGCAGTGCGAACATGCTTGGCAATGACTTCCACTTACCCTGTCAATACGACAATTTGCCACCGACATGTCGACTAGTTTTGAAGTTTCTTCGTGAACTGTATTAATAACCACATACATTAATTTAATTTGACAAGTACCCGAACAATTATTAGAGTCATCTTATTTTGGATCGTATTAAATATCATATGCCTTTCGAACTTAAGATTTCTCTCAACTAATTATTAGCGTCAATCTGTTGACTGGGACAAGGGTTTGAATTGTCTACAACTTTTTAATGTGAAACTTGGAAAATAAAGTTCTAGACTTATACTAGTCATCGTATTTTTTATCGTATTCTTAACGCCGGAGACTTATTATTTTTCTTGGAAATTTCACAAGATACGCGTATTTTTCTTATAACGTTATAGACCATTATGTATATAAACACCAAGCATATTCACATCCCCATCACATACAAAATAATCAAGAGTGAAAAACATATCATCAATTCATTATTCATGGATCATCATCGGCACTTTTCTTTCTTCTTCCTCTGTGTCGTCGCAGCCTTAGGGTTAGCAACCCTAAAAGATGTCCATGGAGTTGAGTTCGTGGTCACAAACAACGCAGAGACAACTCCAGGTGGGACCCGATTCAACAACGAGCTCGGAGCAGACTACACAAAGCAAACCATGGATTCAGCCACCAACTTCATCTGGAACATCTTCCAGCAGAACACCGAGGCCGATCGCAAGAATGTCGCCACCGTAACCCTAACAGTCGAGGGCGCCGTAGAAGTCAACGGCCAAAAGGTAATCGCCGCCACAAGCAACGACATGATCCACGTCGGAGCAGACTTCATAGAGGGAATAAGCGGCGACATTAAAACCGACTTCGACGGCGTGCTCTACCATGAGATGGTTCATGTGTGGCAGTGGTTTGGGACAAATACAAACATGGGGCTCATCGAAGGGATCGCCGATTTCGTGAGGCTGAAGGCTGGGTATGTGCCGAGCCACTGGGTTCAGCCGGGCGGCGGGGATCAGTGGGACCATGGGTACGACGTGACGGCAAGGTTCTTGGATTACTGTGAGAGTCTGAGAAGTGGGTTCGTGGCAGAGCTGAACAATAAGATGAGAGATACTTACAGTGACGATTACTTCAATCAGTTGCTGGGAAAGCCTGTGGATCAGCTTTGGAATGACTACAAGGTTGCTTATGGTGGCTAACTAATTGATAAGCCAAACTACGTATGGGCATGCATATGATGAGTAATAATTTATTGAATAGTTGTATTTAGTTTACATCATGTTCAAAATAAAGATGTTAGGTAGAAATAATTGTTATGGAAATTGAATACTTTAAGTGCCATGGTTATATGTTTGTGAGGTATTATTGTCATTATATTTTCGTATTTCAGAATAAACACAGCTGGGATTTTTGTTAGTTAATTACCCAGATAAATCATAGCGGATGGTATGATTGCTGCATAACATATTAAAAAGATGGGGAAAAAATAAAGTTAAAAGGGGGGCATAAATTTCATTTGTTATAAATTTGGGTCAAAATTTTTATTTGCACTTGTATATATTTTTCGTAATCTAATAAAACATAATTCAGTAATTCTCTCCAAAATCTAATGTCCTCCTAACATCATATGGCAGTTGTTATTACAGATATACGCACAAGTTTAAATTTGATACAAATAATTTTTTAGCTAATCTGCCCATGATGGACAGTTAGGATATTTGATACAAATTAAAGATTGAAATGTATTCCCTCTAATCCTTATTATAAGACACAAACCACCATTTCTCACAAACCAAGAAATTGAAATTAAGTCATTAAATTGGTTAAGAAATAATAAATATTTCCAACTTTACCCCTACTTTAATGATGTGAATTTAAATAGTTAGTTAAAAATGAGGGTATAATTAACAAATAGTAATAAATGAGTTGGTTAAAGGTAGTTGGTGCCTTATAATAAGGATCAGAGGGAGTATTATTTGTTATAACTTTACTATCATGAATTTTAAAAATATTTTCTGTTTTAAATTCTATTTTCTTCATCCCATATTCCTAATATGCGTGTCAAACAATCACAATCAAAGTGGACTTGATGAAGTCTTCGCCTATACCTGGGGTCTGTTTGGTTGGACGTTTTTTGAGGCAAGGTGAATGTTGGGGATATAAAATTCCGGTTTGGTTGGAAGGAGGAGAGGTGATGAGTAGGAAAAAAATTTGTCCTCTTGTGGTCACCTCCCCTCCTTTCTCAACCCTCTAAATTTGGGGTTTTTTCTAGATGAGAGAAATTTTATATCCCATTCTGACCAAAATATCCATGGCAATTTTTTGATATTCCATAGCTACTCCTCTGAACTAAGAGCCCCCTTTTCCCATCATATTTCATGTGCCTTCACTCGCTTGTCCACTTCGCTCCTCTCCTCCTTCAACATCGTCACCGAACCATATGCAGAGCTGCCACTCTCAACTCCTTTGTCGTTGCCTTTGTCCTCTCCTTCGTTGCTACTTGCCATATACACTACAAAAAATCAATGTATTATCGACAGAATTCCATCAATAATTCTAATTATTCACGGAATTTCGTTAGTAATTTCTTTCCAATAGAACAAAGTTCAACAAAGAAAATACCATAGCTAAGGCAATTAGCGACGGAATAATATTCTGTCACTAATTTCCGACGGAATAATTCCATTGAAATTACCTATGGGAATTCCGTTGGTAATATTTTTTCTTTTTTTTTAAATAAAAAACCTATAATATTGCCGACGGATTTCTGTAAGTAATTAGCAATAGATTACTTTCCGTCTTAGATTCCATGTGTAATGCAAGTTTTTTTGAATTGATACCTGTAAATCCGAGCCCAGTTATATTCTTTTGAAATTTCTTCACGATATTTCAGCATACAAAGGTAATTATTTTTTGTTATCCAATATCTCAGATTGCAAAAAATGGAGCAATAAGTTTTCTTTTACAAAAATTGGAAGCAATAAATTTGGTCATGACTACGTTTCCCAATTCGAGTTGGTCTATTAAATTTGTTCCCCTTATACCTTTCATGATAGCTTGAGTTAGAATTCTATTAATAATTTAAGAAATAATAATTTTAATACTAAAATTGTATAATAAGATGGAAAATATATAGATAAAGAGAAAATGGTATATTTGTCCACTTATAATTAGTTCCCCTCACCTAGCCTTATAAACCAAATAAGAAATCAACCCCCCCCCCCTCCTCCTTCTTCTTGAACCAAACAAAGCTATAACCTCCCCTAACCTAACTAAAATGAACCTCAATTAACATGATCACCTCCCTAGAACCAAACAAAGCCTTATGGAAAGTAAATTTCAAAAAAGATTTTTCAAACATACCAATCAACATATTAGGGTCTGTTTGGAAAGGTGATGGGATGGAAAAAGCACATTATGAGTATTTAAGGGTGTTTAGTTTTTTTTTTTTTTAAAAAAAAGCTTTTAGACCAAAAGCTACCTTTTTAAAAAAAAGTCACATAAATCTGCTTTCTTATGGTGTCTTTTGCATTCACGGAGGGGGGAAGCTATAATTAAGAAGATGGACAAATGAAGATATTTCAAATGCATTTATTTGTTGGGTTAAAGTGTAAAAATGCACATGTGCTTTATCTCGAGGAATACCTAGCACCTAATGCTTTTTTCATATGCAAAAATGCACATGTGGTTATAAATTAGGTATAAAAATACCGTTTGACCGTTAAGTTTGATTTAGACTGTTAAGTTTGATTTTTTTTAAAGGTGTAAAAATACACATGTGGTTTGGTAAAAAGAGCACCTAATACCAAGCTCTTTTTTAAATTTAATAATTTTATTTCAATTAAAGGAAAATTATTATTTTTCTAGGTATAATTCTTGGAAAGCTTAATTTTTTTTTTCTTTTGATTTATTATTTTGAAAAGGAGAATTAATTCGATGGGTAAAAACGACAAAAAAAATTTATTTCCATACTAGATCAAAAAATTAAAATTATTTTTGTACATGGTGTTGGACGCTCTTTTTGTCAAACTACATATGTATTTTTGTACATCTGAAAGCAAAAAAAAAAAAAAAAAGTCAAACTTAACGGTCAAAGTCAAACTTAATAGTTAAAGGGTATTTTTACACCTAATTTATAACCACATATGTACTTTTACACTTAAAAAAACACTTAATGTTTGGCACTCCTCGAGATAAAACACATGTGCATTTTTACACCTTAAACCTTATTTGTTTTGTAAATATCTTTATTTGCTTTATAAATCCCATTATTTATCTTGTACATGGCCAAAATATTATTGTTAACTCCTTCATTTCTTTTGAATCCCTTTATTTTTCATGTAAATGTCTTTATTTATTTTATAAATTCCCTTATTTTTCTTGTAAAATGTTCTTTTGAAAAAATAAAGGAAATTCATTATTGTTTTTTCACCTACAAAACTTAATTTTATTTTGACTCAAAGAGATGCAGTGAAGTTTTAAATTTTTTTGGGGTTTGACTGAAATAAAGTCTCATAATCTAACTGAAATTCTCCTAAAATTTAAAGTACGAGCACTAATTTACAATATGTTGTGCCCAATATTCAATTTTCTCATTGTCCTTTAAGGGGGGACGGGACCATTATTAACGTCGGTGGGGTATTTGTAGATCAACACTACTTAGTGTCTCCCTCAGACCCTCACCCAGGCCCACTCTCAGAGGCCCAAAAAAATGAATGGGTGGCCCACCTTCTGGAATTTAATTAATTAAATTCTTCTGGAGGAATTACAATGAAGAGATTTAGTTATCCACAAGTCCAATAACAATTTTCGGTGGAAGAAATGCCAAAAGATTTATATTTCTCACTATTGAGATTTCTTGATAATTAAATCATTTATTTGGAATCTTATTATAATCCCAATTCTTTTCTAGATAAGATTATATTGTTTTAATGGTCAAGTAGCAAATCCGCTCCGGAAGTATATATTAAGAAGCATTGTTGCCCTGAAAGTTTTGTTAGGCTCAATTTCACTCTCGAAAGTATAAAAATGTGGCAATGTTGTCATTTTTTTTTTTGTTAAAAAACTAACGTTGACCATTAACTTTTTAACAAAAAATGACAACATTGCTACTTCTTTAGACTTCTAAAACAATATTTAGCCCAAAAACACTTCTAGGGCAACATTACTCTTAGGTGTACTTCCAGGGTTGATTTTCTACTTAACCCTTGTTTTAAAAATATAGATGCACATGTTAATTTGTGATAGCAATCTCACTTTATGTATAGACCATCAACATATGTGCTTAAAATTGGCTGAAATATTTAATTAAATTGCAAAGTTGAATTATTTTTTAAAAATCTTAAGAAAATATCTCATGAACTTCAAAATTCTAAAAAGTCATGCCAACAAACAAAATGCCAAATAAGAAAAAAGGTATATGTCAAATAAGGGAAAATAAACAATCTCATTTTATGTATAGACCAGCAAGATACGTGCTTAAAATTGGCTGAAATATTTAATTAAATTGCAATGTTGAATTATTTTGGAAAAATCTTAAGAAAATATCTCACAAACTTCAAAATCCCAAAAAGTCATGCGAACAAGCAAAAGCATAAATAAGAAAAGGGAATAATATATCTGCCTTCCAGGTACAGAACCTATCTGCCTCAGGATAAAATGGTGCAGTTTTACTTTCTTTCTTTTTTTCCCTCACTAACCCTAAACGCAGGCGCAGGAGTTAATATATAGAAGTTGTGAGAGAGTAGTAATAATGATTTGTGAAAGCAGAGCACGTGAAGACTGGGGAGAAGATGGCCGAAACAACAATTGTATTCTGCTCTTATTTCTAGTTGTGTAACGATTGAAGCTAAAAAATTCAACCATGCAAATTGAAACTTCGTGCGAGGACCTTTTCCTAACATACTTTCGTGGTTGGGCTTGGAAACCATCGTCAACAGAATGTTTTGAACACAACTGCGCAGTTGCTGATTTGATTTACACAGGAAGCTTGTAAATCCAGAATTATTATATTTTCATTGCTCAATCTCTTTCATTGTGCAGTTCGATCAATCGAGATGGAAAATTGAGATGCCGCCGGTTTAGGGAATCTGATTGAGATGCCGCCTGTGTAGTTTGCCTACATTTAGGGTTAGAGAAGGAAAAAAAAGAAAGAAAGTAAAACTGCACCGTTTTATCTTGAGGCAGATAGGTTCTCTACCTGGAAGACAGATATATTATTCCCATAAGAAAAAAGTAGGAATCAAAGATTTTGAAGCATTGATGTTTTCACAAAATTATTCTTTTCTAACTGCATAATGAATGGCATTTTTAAAATGATAAATCCCTTTACAAATGTTGTTATTTGCATAATAAGTATAGTCAATGATTAAAACATTAATATTACATTGTTATTTTAAAAATTAACATTTAATCCTTGAATATACTTACAAAGTGAATGATAACATTTGTAAATATATTTAGCATTTTAATAATGTCAGTTACTATTACTTTTATTATTTTTAATAAGTGTAGTCAATGAAGGGCAATTTTGTAAAAACACAAATACTTTAAAATCTCATATTCTTATCCTCCCCATTATCAATCTTTTTGTTTTTTCAAATAATCTTTTGGGGTTTTAGAAATTTCATGAGGTATTTTTTGGGGTTTAATTTTCCAATTATTTTCTCCCATCCAGCAATTTTTTAATGTAATTCAGTTATTGTCTCCATTATTTTAATACTAGCATTATTGACATACTCTCATTGGATATTTTAAGAAAATCGATTGGTCTAGTCATATTTCACTTAATATTTGTTTATATCATATGGATACAGAGTCACAGACACTGATTTTGTCGGTATAGATGTAATTAAATTATGATAATTTGGGTTCTTTTCGTGAAAAAATGGCATATCTCATAGTATTAATATAGAGATGAAGGTAAAAAGACATCAGAAAAATAATTTTGAAATTATAAAATTCTAAATCAGTCTTGCTATCAAAAGTTGATAAAAAAATCATGAAACTTGATAAACAATTCATAACTATCTTCCACCCCCCTCCCTTGAAATACCTGATTTGAAATTTTGCAAATTCAAGTTCTTTTTTTTTCTTTTTTCTTTTTAATTTTTCCTTAAGATGAAAGGATATATTTATATGAATTAAAGGAAACTACCTGACCTTAATGTAAGACCATTTTCGTCTTTTTTTTTTTAATTATTAAAGTGAGTTTTATATTAAATATCAGAGTTATAATTATTTAATTTATAAGCCATGAACAATATGTAGTATCTTTATTCAATAAATTATTTTAAAGTATTTATCGTGATTCGTCAAACTAATTTATTTGATTTGTAATCTAAGAAAACACAATTACATTTAAATATTTGAGAGAGATTACATATAAAAAATATGTTACATTTAACTAATTTATATAGGTTACTTAATCTCCCCAAATTAATCAGCTAATTCTTATCTTAATTATGAGAACTGGCATATAGAATATGAAGAAAAGCAAGAGGTTGAAAAATAATGCAAAAGCTTTGATTATTTTATGATCTGCTAATATCCAGAAAATCAAATCAACATACAGTCCCCTTGCAAAATGGAGCAAAGCCTTTTGTCATTTCAAGTAAATAATTAACTCCTTCCCTACCTACAAAATCCCAAAAGACAAAAAAAAAAAAAAAAAAAACCGTATCTATCCCTCTCATGCGTTTCATTGCTTTTAACACAGAGAGAGCTGTGATACATAGACACACACACACGTCCCAGAAAAAAAAAAAAACAAGTGAAAGATCATGTATATGTATGTATTTATGTTATTGGATGAATTAATGACCTCTGCCTTTGTGGCTGGGCCCAGAATGTGCCCTGGAGATGATCAAGCTTAAGAAGGAATTAGGAGTATTGGATTCGTGTCTCAGAGGTCTGACTCCCTCAACATTCATGCACAGCGAGAGCAGCACGAAGAACATGATGATGATGATGGAGATGGAGATGGATGTGGAGTTGAATGCCACTAAACCACAATAACCCTTCATTCTTATTCTTTCTGCAGTGAGATTAACTTCTTGGGAGCTTCAAGTGGAAGAGGACGTTAATGAAACTGGTACTCAAAAAACGAAACAGTTAACCTTTAATTTGAAGCTGAAGGAATAATCTTTGAGTGTGTGTGTGTATATATATATAAACACACAGAGAGATCTATGGAGGTAGGTCGTGGGACACGGAATGAATTAATAAGAGAATAGAGATCTTCTTCAAGTTGTGTTCTTTGACTATTTGGTGTGGGCTGAGGTGGCGGACTTGGAAGGCTAACCTATTTCAGCGCTTTCAACTTCAAGTTTGAATCTGAATCAGCGCCGAGGAAGAAGTGAATGTTTCCAACTATGAATTAATGGCCGCAAACTGATATGAAGGTGAAAGTAGATAATCACGCCTCCCTTCACTATTGAAGATTTGTGTGTGTGTGTATACTATCATTAAGAAAAATATTATTATAATATTAAATAAATCAATGTAAATAAATAAATTTAAATCATTACAACATAATCTAAATAGTTATATCTTTGTACTTTCTCTCAAATTATTCTATATATTATTTTTTTTATAGGGTATTAACTAGCAACCGTCATAGTTGATATAACGATATAAATAAAAAAGTGGAGAGAAGTATATGGTATGGTTGGGAAATGAAGAGACCACTTTCCCATATACACCACTATCCTCTTATTTATAAGCCTATTTTATCAAGAAGAAAAAAAATAGTCTTTATTTTAAGCTCATTTTCAACGTAATAAATAAGAGTGTTATAGTTTTACTCCTAATTGTGGAGAGAAGAAAGATGTGAAATATACCCATTTATAAATAAAAAAAAATTTATCAATTTGATTCATATTTATTGAGATAACTAACTTTCATTAGTATATGAAAATTAATTAATTTAAACTTATAAATAAAACTAGTAAAACTAGAGTGATATATGCGTGTGTAAAAGATATTTTTTGAAACCACCAAGTCTTATTTATAAGATTCACTTAAAGGATGTATAAAAATTTAATCTTTTTTTTCCCTATAAATTATATATTATATTACTGTATGTATTAATGATCTGTCTCCCATCTTTTTATTCCTACTCATTCTCTCTCAAATCTACTCTTTCCTCGAAAATAAGGGTATTTCCGAAAAATAAAATGTCTTTTTTACAATATTGCTATTGCGTTAAACTAATTTTTAGTCAATTTTTCTATAGAATTTGATTGTTTATTTAATTTTATGCATAGAATTAGAAAAGTAAGTTGGTATGAGGCAGGGCATTAGGAAGAAGTCAATATGAAGAAATAGAATATTTAGTGAAGTCGGTAGTGTGTGGGCCTTGAATTTGATTTTTTTTTTTTTGTTTCGTACTTAAATATATAAAAACTGTTAAGCTACTAAAATTCTTTCTTTGACCTTTAGCATATTTTATTTTGTGCTTTGTGATGCCCATCATGATTTCGTATTGCTTTACTCACTTCTACTTTTTTCCTTTTCTTGATATTGATATGCTTTAACCAAATACCATCATTAAAGATCAGAAATAGTAGTATTATTGTCTATAATCACATTATTTACAATTTATTTAATTTTTATAAATTTATAGTAATTAATTTTTTGGTTCATTTTTAAATAAATGCTCGCAGCTCAAACCTAAAGTTTTCATGATATTTAAATCTTCTATAATTAATATGAACAAATATGACTTACAACGTCAACCAACACGTAATCTTATTCCTTTATGTAATTCTCTATCTAAATTAACTAAATAACTAAATAATTACAATTAAATGAATTTGGCTTTCCGTGCAAGAAAGCAATCTAGGAAAAGGTAGCTATCATTTTCATTTTTGTTTTCAAATTACAACCAAATCTTTAGAAATGAAAATCTACCTACCTTGCAATCCTAACGTACTTCACCAAACTATGTAAAGTATATTATTCAATTCCAGTTTAGCCCTTGGTTCCAACTTTTTATTTTTTAATATTTTCCACATGAAACATTACTTGTACCTCAATTTCACGTTTACTTTTTTAGTTTTGACATTTAGACTTCAGAATGCAAAGTCCACAACTGCATTTGACCAATCGGTGCCGCATATTCCTCGACAACTTGCTCCTAAAAAAATGTTAGCACTCAGATTTTCTGAATTTCAAATAAAGAATAATTATTTTAAATCATTTTCAATTAATTCAAATAATTTATATAGATCATTGGTGATTAATCTGAGTGGAAAGAGCTCATTATCAAATCAAATTAAACAAGGTTATGTATTCAAACCTTATAGGGTTTTCTCTAATTGAACTTGATAAAATTTGAATATGATATGATAGTTTTTGATATATGGTAGATAAATGTATTTAAAAAATAGTTTGCTATAGACAAAATTTCATCTGCATTTATGCTTCATTGGCATGTAAACTTATAGTATTATTTAAGTTCTCTACTTCTCTTAAAGCACGGTAGTCCAAGTGAAAAACCATATGTTGAAAATTTCAAAGAATATTGATTCAAAAATAATGGTTATTATCTGAGCTCTGCCCATTATCTTGGACTACATCTTACATTAGACTTATCTCTCAAAATATCTCACCTTCCCCCACTTACGGAGAAATCAATTTTTTGTTAAAAAAAATGGACACAAAATTATGGTAATGAATTAATCGCAAAATGTTTCAAAAAATCTCACTAGAAGCACACGTGGAAAGAAGTGTTTTAAATTGGTATCCTACCCTACCAACGAAATGTGAAACGAAAACCAGTTAATTTGAGATGATTCAAATCAAACTTGTTTGACAAGGTGTATTTGAATATGTGATTTTACTTAAATGTATTGTGACTAATCGAGCATTTAAAATGAGACCAGTCTAATAGAAAGGGTTAGTTTTTCATTACGTGGCAAATGAAGATTCGAATCCCTGCTAGATGAGGTGCCCATATTTGGTGCTCGTTAATGTCTCATACAAGAATACCTCCAATAAGAGGATACCTATGCTTTTGTGGGGGTGGGGGTGGGGGTGGGGGTGGGGGGGGGGGGGGATCTCATAAAATATTTTATTTATTACAAAGAACTTTGCAAATAAATAAATTTGAGTTACTGAATCTAACTACCTCTCTAACTCTAAGCATTATCATAAATATAAAAAAAATTGGGAATTCAGACCCACAATAAATTGCAAGAACACTTTTTCAAGACTTGTTTGAGGCGTAATGCTAATAACCACTCAAACGCGTGCTTAGACAAACCAGTATCGGAAAAGGACTGGGATCTGCCTGTGAACTTTGAACTGGTCCACTGTTGGCATTCCAATAAATGATGTAATTAAATGATTTTTGTGCCATCACTGTATGTCCAAGCGGTTTAAAGACATAGTGAACAATCTGGGAAGACTTCAGACTCCATCTGAATCGACAGTGACTAAGCTTATTCAACTGTTGATCCAAATTCAAGACTCAATTACTCTACCTAACTATTCTTTTTCAACATTATACACTTCTTCTTGAGAGGGTGACCTCAAAGCAACGGAAGGTAATTGTCATTTAACCATAGAGGTCATAAGTTCAAATCCAATATCTTTGATTGTAGGATAAGGCAGTGTACATCTGTCTTTCCTCAAATCCCATGTGGAGGGATCTTCGAGCACTGGGCTGGCCTTTTTCTTTTTAATTACACTTCTTCCCGATGATGACCAATCTAAAGCAAATCTCATCTTGAGGTGAATGGAGTTGCTGGGTCAGGCTGACCGTCTTCATCAAGTGAGAAATGCCGCTTATTCACATGAAGACGCTCCCTTTGACTGGGAAACCTTTCCAGTATGGATACCTCTTAAAAAATTAATTCATCTTCCGCCTTTTGCAAGTCTAACTCTGTCCAAATGAATCTCGTCTCTCGTTTTTTCCTTTGTGACCATCCCTATAAAAGTGAAAAGATGAAATGAGGCTGTTAAAACATTAAAAAAAAAAAAATGAACATATTAAATTTCTCATTTAGATATTGAACTCCAGAATTAAAAACAAAACAAGAATCAAACAAAAATTTCAGAACTGTTGAAGGTTTTACTAAATGGGTCATAACATAACAGTAAGGTTTAATATATATTCTCAATCGCATGTTTATTATGTCTATTTATATGTGTACACACACACACGTGAATGTGTATGTTTATATAAATTCAATGAGTACACTCGTACATTTACACATTGTTTATATGAATAAATGTGCATGCGTGTAAAGGCACCTGTCCCTGAGTGCCTCACATGTTTATGTGTGTATCCACAAATTGACAAGGTACAATTAAGAACAAATATAAGGTGGGTCAACAATTTAACCGTATGGGTTCACACTTGGAAGCTCATAACAAGGATGCAAAACGCTCAGCAGATGGTAGTTAACAAATCATAATAATATCAAAGAGAACATACTAGAATTACGCAGAGAAAAAGAAAATACAGTAAGCAGCCGATGTAAGTAGCAAACATCCACTTGGTCATGGAAATAATTGAAGAGAGAAAGCAAGGTATTCAAAAGAACACCTTTCAATAATAACATCTAAAGAATGAAGCAGCAAGTTGTTGGAGTGCATCCTGGATCCAAACCTATAAAAATCATGCACATCAAGCCTAAGGAAACAAAGCGCTATAATTATAAATATATGTTGTCAGAGTTAAGAACTACTCCTACATTAGAATCAACAACCAAGATGGGGAGATTAAGACATGAAAAACATAAAAATGGACCGCAAAGGACTCACACAATCAAAATTGCGCAGCACCACAAAAAAGATTACGTACAGGAATTCATGCAGTTTAATACACGAAGTAAGACCAAGGAACAGGAGAAAAAATGCTTACTGGAAAGAAGCATTCCAAAATCTATTTGCATACACAAAAGAGCCAGCCTTACACCAAGTAATGGCAACATTTGGAAAAAAATCTAAATTTATGACAAATGATTGAATACCCTATGCAGACCTTGGATAGACATCTGGCAAAATAAGAACACATCTGGCTGACGTAGCAGAGTTAAGCACATTCTGCAGGATGCCAATGTTGGATGGCTGATGACAACAATTTCTCTGCGACCTCAATTGGAGAAAATGAAGAGTAAGTTTTTGCCACGCTAAGATATTCCAGTATTACTATGCAGGCATTAGCAAGCTCCCTCCATAATAATCATCAACAGCCGCCTACAAAAGTTAACTCTCACATGTAAGCATGAAAGAAGGTGAAACAACTTCCTGGCGTCAAGATAAAAATTTCCATGAAATCAATCAAACTACACATAGAAGAACCATGAATTAAATTCTTACATAAAACATTGCTACTGTTGGATTATTTGGATACATCTAAATTATTTCAACATATCTTAATGATTGACCTAGAAATCCTATATCTTAGGATTAGCATGTGGATAAGAGTCTTTGGGCTTGTTTGATTCTATTCTCTGTTTTTTGTTCTCATAAACAGCTTTATAAAACAGTTTATGGAAACAAGTTTAAAAAAAAAAAATCTTTTTGGATAGTTGTTTTGAAAAATCTGTTTCTGATGTGATGTGGCGGTGCAGTCGCCGGTAGAGATGGTAGAGATGTTATGGTGGTCATCACTAGTAGTATAGTGTCAATAGTGGGTAAGTGACAGCCTCAACAAATAAAAAATAGAAAAAAAAAACCAACTAAAAACTGTTTCAGTTTTTTTAGTTTTTATACACTTGTTTTTAAAAACAGTTTAACAAATAGGTTTTTTTTTTTTTTTTTTTTACCGTTTATAAAAACAAAATCAAACAGCCCCCAAGTTTCTGAGGATTTTTATTCTTTTCTGCCTCCTAATTGCAAACTTATTCTTTTTGCGTCTCCTATAACTAGGCCTTGTATGATTTTAAATTAGTTCAGTACAATCAAAAGAGAGAGACTCCCTAAGGTGTACGACAAGAAAGAGTGAGAGACTCCCAATAAATGTACTCAAAATCACTATACACCACTATTTCCAATATAAAACTAGACGTAAAAGCAGTCACCAAAAAAAATTTGATGCTTCATAGAATATTAGCATGTCAAATAAAAACTATCCAACCCACAGAATGAGAAATTTTGACCATATATGGTTAGATGTAGACAAAAATAAAATTGCATATACAATAAAATGTTTACTAGAGCAGTTTACATTTTTCAAGGATTTAAAAACAGGGGCAACCAAATGTCTTCTCTCACTCTCATATAACATTTGGATATACACAGCCTAACATGTAATAAACTTTGGATTCATTAAAACAACTAAGGTGAACCCTCCGCCTTGTCCATCTATATGCATGTCAAAAGGAGAGAAAGCAGGCATACCTGGAGGTATGGTAAAGCTATGTCATACACGTGTAGGAAAAATTGTGACTTTGCTGCAAACCTGACAATGGCTCTGACTATAAAGAATGCCAACATAATAAAAAGGCACAAGAAAAATCCAGTAACCAATATAAGAATTATTACAACTACTCCATGTAATTCCCCAGTGAAGAACCAGCATAAAACAGAGCTGTATCATTCTGAATGCATAAATGACCCAACACTACACTCAAATGCACCTCAACAGTATCCATTATTCCATTTTGTCATGTGGTAGAGTTCAAAAGTCTAAAATATTTTCCAATAGTCCTCCCAGCACTAACATCTTACTTTTTGATCAAATACAGATCAACAATAAATAAACCTCACTTCAAACAATGCTACGCCAATTTTACCTCATCTCCACAACCAAGCAAATTCAACTTGATTGAAAATTTAACAAGATAATTTCACATGATTAGGAAAGTAAATATACAAGCGCGTGTGTGTATGGATTCACAAACGTGAAACAATATGCCCAATAAAACACATAAAGACATACCTTTTGAGAAGCCGGAAACAAATATAAACCTCTTCAATGTCCTTTTCTATCTTTGCTATGATATACTGCTTCAGAAGCTCAAACATGATGTTGATAGTTTCATCAGAACTCTCAAAAGCAGGATCTAGCTGCCTAAATTCAGACATACTTTGGCGCAAAACAAAAGATAAAGAGTTATTGACCCCTGATTTTTCATACACTTGAGCAAGTTTCTTTAATATTAAACAATTGCTGACTTTAAACTTATGAACCCAACAAGGAGGATTCCCAACCCAGAGACTGTCATTCCCATTCAAAACAGGATCACTTGAACTTGCACAATGCTCAGAAGTATTGACCAATGACTCCGGATGGCATTCTTTAAGAGGAGCCAAGACAGTTTTGGAACAAAATGCTTTACACCTGTGTTCAGGAAGCTGCTCAAGGATGTCACTTTTCAAATCCTCAGGTAGTTCTCTTAACACTGAAGCGTCTACTTGACTTAATGAAGAAGGCATTAGATCATCTTTTTTAAAACTTGAATTGTTAGGCACCTTGTCGTGGGCTCCAGCACCTGAATCTGAAGGTGCAATTCCCTTGGCTTTATGCTGCCTTGCCTGGAAATATATATAACATTGTAACAAGATATTTCCTTAAAAGAAACAATACATATAAATACAAATCAGAATCACCCTTATATCTTATCAAACAATTAAAAAAATGTGATATCAATAGCAATAAACCACCATCAAACAGAATTCAGCTGATGCCAAGTATGCTGGTACAAATTATTTACTTGACAGCAATCGGAAGTCTTGCCCTTTTTACACAAGAGCAAGCTTAAATTCTATTTGAAGAATAACCTCAGCTTTGCAAGCTACTACAATAAAAATTAAATAATTAGCAAATGAAGTTAAATGATAAGTGCCAAATATACATGAATGTGTAACTGTAAAACAAACGGGTTCATTAGCATCTTTCAAAATTATTAACCAATAAAAGCATAAGATCTAATTAAACCAAAATAGTAGGACTGAGAATCGATTAGGACAAGAATGTGGGTGTATAAATTGATAACAAGTTGTATCAGTTTCCCAGAAATGATTAAAATTATAATAATATAATTCCTCCATATCTAATCACTTAAGCATGGAGATTATTGAAGGCACAAAGATAAGCGAAGTCAAGCTGTCTCAAACAAATCTGAGCTCTCTCATCTAATACCAGCTGTAAGCCAAGAAATACAGAGATCATGGAAAATATTTTTTCCTTTTTTTTGGGGGAGGGGGGGGGGCGATTCGTAGGATGACATAAGAATTACCTTATTTTCTATTGGTATTTTGCTTTGGGGATTCAACTCCGGAAAGGGAAGCTCTTGTTCCTTGTTCGTAGCTGCTAAGAAACAGAATTTTCAAGCATGTAAACAATTTGAGAACCAGCTCAGCAATAAGGATTTATAAAATATTACCTTCTTGTTGCTCCACAAACAAGTTTTCCAAGGCGCTAGGACTTTCACTTTTCCCAATCCCTTTTACAAGAAAATAAACTAATTTTCCTCCATAAATTTCATTTAATTCAGAGAAGACTTCTGGTGGAAGATTCTTTATAACTTCCACATCCAGGTGACATAGAGGAGGTGGAGTTGAAGTCTGACCAGAGCTAGCTTGATCATTTATCATACTTCCATCTATTTGAACTGAAGGCCCGTCTGAATCTCTAGGTGCTTGACCTGAAGTCTCACCCAAATTCTGATTGGCATGAACTGTAGGGCAAAACAAACAAAAATGATTTTCATTAATACCATAGGCAGGGGTGGGTGCGGGGGCGGGAAAGTGGAGATCACATTCATATATATATAAACAATAGTAAAAATATTATCATGATTCATGACTAATGTTAGGAAATATATTTATTATTATTATTATTAGGGATATGGTTTAGTATTTATTAGGATTAGATATGGATGTTTTACTTTAGGAGTATATCTTTAAGATATTATAATTTGATTATATTAGATTATGACAAATTTTAGGGTTAGGGTTAGCCAATTAATTTTCCTATAAAAGGCCTCTTTATATCATCTTTTACAATCAAGGATCAATAATATTAGTATTTCTTTTATACTACAATATGATCCTTCAATCTCAATATGATATCAGAGCATTAGGGTTTGTTCATGGCCAATTTGATGGTAAAGTGAACAATATCGTCGTGAACAATACCGACAGGTCTATGGCTCTCACGCGCCATCTCTATTTCTGCTGAAGTTTCACATGCTCAGCGCATGACTGTGTGTTCTAACAAGTTTTTGATGTCAGATTTCTTCTCTAGCATCGAGTTGGTTAATTCTGCCTCTCACACACCATCTCTATTTCTGCCAAGGTTTCACGCACTCGGCATGCGACTGCATGTTCAGACAGGTTTCTGATGTCGAACTTCTTTGGCATTGAGTCGGTTAGTTCTGCCTGCCTCTAGTGGTTTTATACTCTAGTTTTGTGTTTTCCAAGTCTGGGTTTTCCTTTATGTTTCCAAATCTGAGTTCGTATCTAATTCAAATATGTTATGGTAATTTGGTAGTCCTTACCTTGACTTGTAGTTGTCGTTCACTCCCAATGAGAGGTTTGATTTGATTTTCTTCACTTTTGGCAGTTGGGGTCATGATTTCAGATATGTTTTATGGGTTCAAAAGTGCTTTGTCCCATTCCTATAGGACAAAGTTTACTTTTTGGTTTGAGATCTTTGGTGCGTTTTGTTTGTTGTCTTCTGTCTTGTGCATTTGTTTTGGTTGTTGGAATTGCATTTTATGGCCCAGGTTTGGTATTTTTTGGTGTGACTTCTTTTGAGTTGTTTAGTCCAATACAAGGTATTGGGTGTTTGGTTGCTGGTCTCTTTGGTTTCAAAGTGCTGTTTGGTTGCTTCTCTTATTTTCTGGTCATGCTTCATTCTCTGATGTCGAGCCCTCATTCCTGCTATGTGTAGATCAGTTTCTGCTTTGAAGGTTGTGTTGTTAGATTGGGTTCAGCTGTTTTCAGCACCATTTCGTGCACGTTCACTTGTTTTTGGTGGCTGGGTTCTTCGTTTGTTACGTTTTCCAGCATGTTTGTGAAGTGCTCTTTGGTCTTTTGTCTTGGTTGTTGTCCTTGTGGTTGGCTTTTGTGGTTCTGCTTGATTCAGTTTGGGTTTCAGGGTCTAGGTTCATCATTTCAGGTTGTGAGTTTGGTTCTTCTTGGCTCAGGTTGGTTACCTGCATGTGTTGACATCTGTTGTGCTTTACGTCTTTCATTAGTTGGTTGGGCAATTATTTGCTGTTTGGTAATCCTTGTGTGACATGTTTGTTCTTTGCCTCTAGTGAGGTGTTTTGTTTGGGCCCTGGTGACACCATTTGGTGTTTGTCTCTGGTGAAACGTTTAGAGTATTGTTTGGTCCACCGTTTGATGTTCTTCTCTGGTGAGAAGTTATCCTTTGTTACAGCTTCTACTCTGGTTTAGTACTCTATTGTTCAAGCTCCTGGTAAAGCTGGTGGATTATTACCTAAGCCTTTTTTGTTTGAGTTCTAGGCTATGAATTATTATTTTCTTGAAGATCAATTGCAGCATGTGCAAGCTGTTTCAGTTTGAGGGAGAGTGTTAGGAAATACATTAATTATTATTATTATTATTAGGTTATCGTTTACTATTTATTAGGATTAGATATGGATATTATATTTTAGGAATATATCTTTAAGATATTATGATTTGATTAGATTAGATTATGATAAATAAATTTTAGTGTTAGGGTTAGCCTATTAATTTACCTATATAAAAGTCTCTTTGTATCCTCTTTTACGATAGATCAATAATATTAGTATTTCTTTTATGCTTCAATGTGATCCTTCAATCTCAACAAATAACAACACAAGTATCTAAAGTTTCATAATAATTTCCATTACCTAAGCGAGAACTCTTTTGTCTCATACTTGTAGAGCCTGAAGCAAGCCAGGATTTTAAAAAGTTCTTTTCCGTACCTTCAAGTCAATGAAAGAAATATGTTAGATTACAGATGATGATGCAATTTGCAAGGTAAAACAACCATAGCCTTTCTGCAGGCTGCAAATCTCATCATAAAAAGAAGTTTCCATTGCTTTTTGAAAGGATAAACCAATATGTCAGTTGCATCACATGCATATGACGAAATGTTCCATCTCAACGAAAATTAAACATCAGCCACACTAAAAATAAACAGGCACCTTGTTTAGAAGCATCCGCAGTTTCAAGTCTAGAAACTTGCAAACCAACGCCTCGAATGTCCTTGACATCTATTTCAAATCACCAAATTGAGATTATGTTCAAATGTTAATTAACTATTTATTAAAAGATATGGATCCTTCCAAGACTAAGCAGGACATTAATGAATTACCTATGTGGAAAAGTCCAAAAAGCCTCTTTGCTATTCTTTGGATCACATCCACACAATCAGTGGCAAGTGGAATCTACCATAGAAATAACACTATCAGCCCCAACAATTAAAAATAAAAATTAAAAAAATTTTAAACAAGACGGCAGGATGAAGTAGCATACGTATGAAACATATCTCCTTATTTACCTTCACAGAGTGACTCATATTTTCACAGTCTCCACAGCCCATATACTTTGCAGGTTCTTCAGCGTCTTTTTTTCTCTTTTTGATCTATAACAGATGGAAATTAGAACAATGAATTTAGCTGACACTGAAGAATATGAAGTATATTACGTTGACTTATGCTTTCTAGCTCAAAAAACAAAACAGAACAGTTACAAATGCTAACCAACTAAAAAGGAAGCTGCTAGATAAGTAATCCAAAAATATCTCACTTGAGATAAATAAGAACCAATACCTTGAGGGTGAACGTTCGCCCTTGCATTCCACAACCATGCAATCGCAATGCAACTTCCTTGCAAAGGTTTATAAGGAAGCTTTCGCACTGGAATTACTTGTATGTCAATATTTTGACTGGTTCAAGTTTGCAAGATAAAGAACCATAAAGTCAGCTGCATAGAGCATCAGTATACTAACCTCCTTCATATCATTGAATCTCACACCCCAATTTACTTCAGCGCCAATAGACTTACTTTCCTGCAAAGTAAAGATAATACCACTTTTTAAGGAAGAGTGAGATGATAACAAATGCAAGTTCATTAGAATAGGCAGATTAACCTATTCAGGATAAAAAGAAAAGAAAAAACTGAAGAACTTGGTATTTAAATGAACGGCCTAAATGTGATATTAGCCACCAACTAGGGGCGCAATTTGTAGAGTTCATCATGATTAAGACATGGAAACACATAAGAATATATAATGTAACTGTAGTCCAATTAGTGGCACATTATGTAGAGTTCAGCATGACATTAGCCACCAACTAGTGGCACATTTCACTTTATCATATATTAACTGGGCAATTTATATAATGTAATTCTAGCCCACTACATGGAAACACATGAATATAGAGATAGAACAGTCAACTTATAATTAAAATACATTAGATTGATGAAAACGGATATGGTATGGGATACCTTCACACAAGCACAAGAAACATGTAAAAGGCAAAATATAAAAGCGGGAAAAAAAGAGAGATTATCTGGCATCACAGATCAAAATGTTTAAAACACAAGAAAATATGGATTTTTAACTCAATATATATCACGGCCTTTCAAATTACCTGAATGACCCCAACCAGTCTATTATCAATTCCTCTGCTATAATTCCATAGCATTTCCCCAGTTTTCATTCCAAAGTCCTTCTGCAGGGAGTCCTGCATGCAGATGCACAATATTGAGTATTACACTATCAAGATTACCAATTTCACACACATAAGGTGAGTGAAACGAAACTCCAGATTAAGCAAGAAAAAGTTAAAGAATATCCCCAACAATGTCCTATAAAGTCAACAAAGCAGCAATTAGAAATCATGTAAACGATTGGATCCATGGACAAAATTAGGCATTAAATCTCTTTCTGGATAAAAAATGGAAAATTTATTGCTGAGAAGAAAGGACAATACAAAAGGTGCAAAAATAGATGAGAAGTCCTCCTCAAAAAAAGGAAAAAACATTTTGTTTCAAAATCAGAAGGAATTATATCAAGTGAAGAAACAGTAAAACCTTGGAAATAATACGCAATTCTCCACAAGTGTGAACATTCAGCTTCTTCAGCTTCTTCTGTAAAACATACCCTATCCCAGGAAGTTCACTAATTGGAAGTTGACACAGGTGCTCTTCAACCTGAGAAAATCAAACTATGAGAGGTAATATTCACAACTTCCACTATGGTATCAAATTTATGTCAGCTGTACAAATTTACATATGATCATTGGAGGACTTAATTGATCAATGTGATCACAGAAAGATATACTGACATCAAGTCCTAAATTTTTATTGATAAGGAAATTGGGATTCCAGCATAGAAAAGTAATTTGTAATGCCCAAGGAAAGTTATACTCGTTAGAAATCCAGGGAGGAAAGATGAGGTCAATGTACAAGTTCTTTTCATTAATAAACATAAGCTCTTCCTTTTGAGCAACAAATATTGAATCTGAGAAAAATCTGATGAAGACAAGCCCCTGGTCTAGAAAAATAATATTTATTGACCGCGCAAAAAAAAAAAAAAAAAATCATACAACTATAACTAAGATGCAGCATAATATTAACTTCAATAATTTGTCAACAAAATATATATACATTTACAGCAGTTACCATCAAATAGTTTGATCAGCAAACATATAAGGGTAAGCAGGAACTTTGAGCATAAAATCTATGGAACTGCAGTTTAAGGATAGACATGGAAAAATAGCCAGTGGAATAAGATGTAGGATTCTTATAAGTCTATCAAACCACATTGGACAACATACAAGACAAACTTCTGAATAACAGCATACTCTAAACCATACCATCTCAGGAGTTATGTAATATTGACCATTTGGTTTTGCAGTTTTAGTAGCAATGCGAGCCATAAGCATATTTCCAGCTAAACCGGCACTTGCAGTACATCTAGTGGTCTCAAAGATCTCTTTTCTGATTGATGAAGCCAGAAGTTCAGGATCTTCACCCTCTGCAACTGTGACCTCCAAAAATGCTTCATCACAGCTTACAGCCTATACCAAGTATAAGTTACGCCCTAAGGGCAATCCAAAATAATACTTAGATAAAGAGTGCCCAACCATAATCAAACCTGAACTTTGTTGCACTTCCGGTGCAATATACTATAAAATTGATCAGCCACCTACAAATAGTCCAAAAAAATCAAACCTACAGAAAATAATCCATCTACACATTTAAAACTCCAACAATAGATGTCCTAATGCTTCTTACCTCCTCATAAGCTTCAAAGTTGTATGGGAAAATTACAAGATCAGGACAAAGTGCCTTTGCATCTCGAACAAACATACCAGCCCTAACACCTAACAAAAAAGATAAAGTGTCATCTATGCACCAAACATTAATCCATAAAATGGTGGTATAGCTGACAAAGTCAAATAATTTAGCATATCACCAACCATAACTGCGAGCTGGGTAGTTTGCAGATGAAATCTCAGCCGTTCCTCTTGAATTATTTGAGTGACATACAGCTACAGGTTTGTCCAAAAGTTCAGGATGGTTCCTAATAACTACTGTGACAAAAAAGCAGTCCTGACACAAAAAGCATAAATTCACTAGCTTTATTAAATTAAGCGTGAGATAGGAAAGCGGCAATAATATTCATAAAAGTCTACCCTCCAAATCACCACAGAATTAAAGTTAAACAGAATAGTCCATACAAATCACGGGAATATATATAGACAACAATAATGAATATCAAATATTTTTCCAAGCAAGCTTACCATGTCAACATGGATAATGACTTTACTCCCAGAAATAACAGATGCATTAACATCAGAAGTTTCTGCATTAAACCCAGTAGACAAGATGGGAAAACGTTTCCGATATCTATTTCTCCAAGTTCCTATAAAGTGCAACCGCGAGCTCTGTAGATACCAAAATGCTATCATGACATTACCAAACAGAGTCGCAGTGTCTTTGGCATCATAAATGTAAATCAAAGATTGATAATGTGGTAATGCGTGAGGCAAGAAATCATGTGGTACTAAAATGAAATAAATAAATCTGGTAGGTTTCAAATATGCAAGTGCTCAATCCACCTAATCAACAAAAGAGTAAAAATGTGGAGTTTACTTAATGCAGTGACCACTGACTACACTAAATGGTCAATATTTATTGAGGAATATATTGAAAAGATTCAGCTGGCTAGTGCAACTACTAATAAAGAGTTATGGAAGGGCCAAAAAAATGTGTCGAGATAAGTTGTTATTCACCGTGCAATATTCAAACGCGAGATTGTTCCAACCTAACTACCTTGAAATAGTTTTCCACAAAATTTGCGTCTGCAAGAGTTGAGTGACACTGTTTAGAAGGTCCAGTGGCTGTAGAACTAGGACATCCTTTTGAATTATGGTCATCTAAGCAATGGCTACTAGCTGATGTAGCAGGTCCTTGATGACTAGGTTCAAGTTCACTATGCAAATCTCTCTCATCTTCAATAACAGGTTCAAGTTCCACTTCACAACAATTATCTGCACTGCTTGGCTCTTCAAAAGTAGCTGCATTAATGTTCTCAGGGAGAATATCATCAGATTCAATACTTGTCTGCTTTTCAAATCCAACCATGTTATCAACTTTGGTTGAGTGTGTCTCCTTTGATTGGCTAACTGCCCTTGATGAATCTTCAATATTACCTTCCACTCGGCAAAGGGCGTCATTAAAAGCATCCTCTGCCCTTTTGCTACTTTTGGGTGTGAAGAAGGATGAAAGTTTTGGCTGATTAACAGCAAGCTGATCTAGTTGGTAAAGCACCCCTGTAAACACAATTAGCATCACTCATAAATAATGGCATAGAATTAGAAAGATGTGATAGATTATCACTTTCCCAACCACAAAAAGTTATGAAGTAAAAAATTAACAAGTGCACAGTGGTCATGAGAGCATTCAAATAGTCCAAATTTAGTTCCCTCCCTTCAAGAAGGTTTCATCGCTTTTTTCTTCTTTCAATCTTGCTCAACAAATATGGGTAGACATTTGTTCAGAGGGAAAAAATTCAGAAAACAGCAATAACTTACAGCTCAGGAGTCTGCCTGCAGCAACCGAATCTAATATCCAAGAGGGTTTCACAACAGGCAGCCCTGCACTAAAGGCTCTGTATTGAATCATCCAACAATTAGAATCCCCTCAATCAAGTGATGTATCATGATAGGAATACAACCTCGAGTTTAAAGAAAGTCAAACCAAACCTCAAGTTCTTAACTTTACTGTTGGAAAGATTGCTGCAGACAATATGTGTCACATGATGTCTTGAGAAATAATTTTCAAATCTTCCGCCATATGCAAGCATGTAACCTCGCAATTCCTGAAATAAACTTGTTATCAATGTCACACCATCTCTTCAATTTGCCAAAAGCTTCAAAAAAATAAAAACTTAAGAGAAATTATAGTTGTTCTTAATTAAAATTTATTCCAAACCAAAAAAAAAAAGTTTTAGATCTTGAACACATTACAGAGTACTATGGATGCATATCCTGAGTGCCGATCAAAAAAGAAAGATGCATATCCTGAGCAGAACTTCATCTGCATACAATCAGTTATAGTCCCTTCTTCTACATTATGTGCTTGTTTGGTCAAAACCACATGGTTTTTCATTTCCAAACATGCAAATAAATCCCCTAGATTTTTTTTTTTATCGGCAATAAATCCCCTAGAATTACATGTTAAATAAGGATAGAGATATAAAGCTTAAGATATGCATGCAGTTCCTTCAAAGTAGCAAACTGTTACCTATACCACGTACGCTCTAACCCCATTATTCCTGTTATTGCATTCCCAAAGCTTTAACTAAAAAAGACAATTGATGACCCCACTTGATTCTCCAAACAAAAACAAAATGTTTAAGTCATTAATACACATCATGAAACCAACCAGCTTCGTCCCCTACATAATTCCTGCTTCCATTTTTTTCATTTAAATTCAAAAAATTTCCCCCTCTTCCTTCAAGTTTCAGCAGTCAAAGTGAGAACAACAGAACCAACAGAGAAAAGATGAACCTGGCTTGAAGGAATCGTGAAACCATCCACAAAGATCGAAACTCCACTAAATATAGGCTTTGCAGAACTTGAGCCACCAAAAGAAGATGCCGAAGCTTCATTATCAAACTGGTCATGTAGTTTCCGATTCTTCTCTACCATATAACTGCATTCAAAAAGCAGTCGAGTGTGACATAATTAAAAAATTTGAAGCAGGGTTATTCTTAACTTACTGAAGAGGAATAAAACTTAAATTCGCGGACGCTCTCAGTCTTAAACTATTTCATTTAAATAAATTGTCATACAAATAACATAAAATAAAAGATAAAAATTATCAAATAATTCAGCGGAAATGACAATGGTCGCTGCCATGGGGTCGTTGTAGCTTCCTTAAACTTAAACCAAAGATGCAGTGATTTCAGACCATCTATTGTATTAAATTTCATTTCCAATTTCGACCAGAGAAGGAAGTCTAAAAAAAAAAAAAAAAAATCACCACCTGCCAAAACCGGAGAAGGCGGATTTTCGGGAGGAAGAACGAGAGGAAGAGCGAGAATTTGAGCCCCAAGCTACGCCAAGGGTTTTCTGGTTAGTATTCCTCTTCTTCGTCCTCGTGCTATCATTAGAACGATTAGAAGATGCTGAATTGCTGAAGCTTCGCTTTGAATTTGCAGAGCGAGAGGAATCGAAACTCATTGTATTTTCAATTTCTTAGGGGAAGAGAACCCAACAAGATTGTTATTTTCCGCGGGAACGTCGGCACATAATACAAGCAAATGACGAAAAGCCCAAACTCCCCTTCACCTGTATTTCGTTGTTGGGCAGAATTAATTAGAGGAAATGGTATGCAAAATTTCATAGCATTGGAATGAAAAAAAATAGTTTGAGGATAAAATTTAGGGAAAATCCCACTCTGACCCAAGTAAAATATTTAGAGAAAAGTCATACATCAGTCAAGGCCTTTTCTGATATTATTTTAGATAATGTTATACTGATATAATTGTTGACATATAATGATATAGTTGTTAACAAGTACTGATTTAATTATTAAGATATAGTTGTTAATTGTTATGATTTAGTTGTTAATGTTGTCCTAATATAGTTGTTAATGCTTCCTGCATTAATGTCAAAAAAAGGTTTTGTTCTGGTGTAGAACACAGATTGGACTTGGCCTGGGGTGAGATCCCAGGGGCCTACGTACCGCTTATGGGATCAAAGTCCATGTAGTTCGCTTATGAAGAATAGACTTATAGTCAGAGGGGAGTGGAGGTGTGTGCTCTATGTGTACTGAATGCTAAAAGCTAGAGTTAGAGTGTGTGTACCTTATTAGAGTTTGTACCCTATTTATAAACTTACTAGGGCCCTAAATTCCTGGACTTCTGTTATCTGATTAGTTAAAGATATGATATATCCTTAGCTGATCATATCCTAAATTGCTAGGCGCTTATAATCTTGGTAGTCATGTTGATAAATTGCTCCTTGATTCAAGGAAGTTGTTAAGATATTATAAATAATTCATCGTATCTGAGCTTCCTGGATTACTGGGCTGAGCCCACTTTTAATATATCCATAACAGTTGCCCCCCAGCCTGGTAACTCAGGACTCTGAGTTGCCGGGATGAATTTGCAAGGCCTGGATCTGTTTGCTGGCACGGGATACTTATTTTGGGTTTTTCAGCTTTTGGTCGTATCCTACTCATGCCTGTTTAAAATTCCTCCCACTTTTTTGAGGTCGGATAATTTCGAGTTTAATTTGCCATATTTATCTGGAATTTTCATCTCGGTCTCTTTAAAGTAGGATTGTTGCCCCCATTTAAAACTGTATGAGTAGGTCGGTCTAGATGTCGTGGTCGGTTTTCGACTGGTAGATGGCCGACTTAATATTGTAGCCAGGCTTCATATCTCTTTTGACTGTCTATTTGATGTTTTACTTCTTTTCGAGACAAGGGGTGTCATCATTGTCCCCTTACAGATGGCATCTGCAGGCCAACGTAGTAGCAGAAACGCCTGCTCCACTATCCTCAGTATTCGTGAGCATTAAATGCAAGCATTTAATGCGCACGCCTTTTCTTGCCACATCATTTGCTCCGTAGAGGCCCTTTTGGGCCTTCGGCGATTGAGCTTCTTAGTTGCCCAACCGTCTTCCCTTCATCTGTATATATAGTGCTTATTTTCCCTCTTTTTACACTTTTGAAAGTGTTAAGAGTTTTCCTGCTACGTGAGAGAGAAAGTCCCCATATCTCAGTCTTCTAAGTCTTCCATTGTTGTGGCTCGCTCTTACCCTCTTCCTCTTCATTATTTATATCCAGGTATTTATCTGCATCTCTGTTAGTTTTCTTGAGATCTTTCATTCTCTCTTCTCTGGAATTACTTGAGTGAAGAATCGCATTCATCTGGGTTTTTCTATTTCTGGGTAGTTATCCACTTGTTCATTCAATTTCATCATAATTATTCACGAGCTCCTGAGTTGTGGTCATTTTAATCTTCTTTGGCTAAACTATGGCCTATATTTCTTGTTTTTGTCGCCAATCTTAGCATACTTAGTTTTTTTCTTTCACTAAATGAATGCTAAGGGTTCTTCGTCATCTCCTAAACCTAGCAACCTTACCCCGAAGGAGGAAGAGCTTCTTCAGTGTATTCCTCTGAGGACAGCCTGGTGGTTGTTTGGAAAACCCCTATCCGAGGAGCAAAAGTTAGATAGTGTGCTCTGAGGCTATGGTGGTGAGAGTAGGAGATAGCAAGGTTAGTTTGGTCGATCCAGGGGTAAAGCTAAAGGTCAGTCCAAGTCTGTAGAATCCATGGGTCGAGGTCGGGGAAATACCCCTACTTCTTATTTAGAGTCAACTTCAGGAGGCCGTAGGGGAGGGGGCTCTTCTGTGTCTGCTGCCTCCTTGGTCCTGAGGGTTGAGCCTTCTAAAACTTCCTTTCGTCCTCTTAGCCTGTGCGAAGAGTGTTCCTGGCTCATTTTTAAGTCTACGATGGTGGGTCGGCCGTGGGAAGCTGAAGAAATAGCTTCATCATGTCGGCACATCTCATCGCAGGTCATCTTAGTCAAGCCTCTACGTCCTGCTTTAGCATCTTCAGGTAATTTTTGACTTCTTTTTCTAATTCATTTTTGTTTTTGCCTTTTTAGGTAGTATGTCGGTTTCGCCTCATCCTGTTGAAGAGTTTGGGTCTGTTGAGTCGGCCTCAGCGTGTCCTCCCGGCATTTGGTGGAGAAATACGACCGGGTTGCAAATGCGGTTTTATCAAGGCTATCCTTTATTACCGCTAACCAAATCTCTGAGCTCCCATTAGGGGACCGGGATCATTGTTCCATCTCTCCTCCTAACCCCGATAAACCGGTGTGTACCATCCGGGAAGGGAATGAACGCTCGTATTTTTTATTTTATCGTGATTTTATCACCAAACTCGGTCTACGCTTCCCATTTACCAAGTTCTAAACAAAACTTTTAAATATTCTACATTTGGCCCCGACCCAAATTCATCCGAATTCTTGGGGTTTCATTGTCGCTTTTGAGCGACTGTGCAAATTTCTTAACCATACCCCTTCTTCCACTGTTTTCTTCTATTTCTTTAACATCCAACGGGTCCGCTAACCTAGGGAGCCTGTGGAGAAGAAAGGCTGGGTTTCTTTCTGAGGCAAGCCGGATAGAAAGCTCTTCCATGTGGCCATCGACACATGGAAGGGTTTTAAAACGTCATTTTTAAAAATAACTGTTGAGCCTGGTCATAAACCATGGTTGTTAAGGGATGTAGACTTCAAGTCAGTGAAGTTGACATTCCCACTTTATTGGACCAAGACTTATTATAACCGTGATCCAAAAATCTTTCATCCTGCCGATGAGGACTTAGATACGGCTGACGTAGCGGCCATCATAGGCTTAGTGACCTATGTGGAGGAGAAGAGCGTTATTGATGCTCGAATTTTTATTCAACAATCAGTGGATGAGTTATATCCACTGAGTAGGATCTCACTTGCTTTGTTTTTCTTTTATAATGTTGTATTTTGCTACAATTTTCTAATGCCATTCCTTGTTTCCTTTTTTGTAGAGCCTGGGATAGGGAAGGTCTTGTACAAGGAGTTGGCCGACAAGTTTTGTGCTAAGAAAAAGGGCGAGTCTTCGTCCAAGAACAAGGCTATTGTGCTTGAGAAAAGGGCTGCCTCCCCTCCGCTCCCCGAGGAGATTGTACCTCGGAAGCGCTCCAAGAAGACGGCAGAACCATCTTCCTCGGGGGCCATCCCGGTTTCCTCCGCTGTAGCTGCACCCTCCTCAAGGACTTCTACTCCTCCAGTTCTTTCTCCCTATCATTCTGTGAAGAAGTGGGAAGTGTGGACAGACGGGGTGTCCAAAGAGCTGAAGTATGCAGTCAAGCCTCCGACAAATTACTTTACTGAGGCCGAGTTCCCTGAAGCTGATCTCGACAATGTTTAGGAGCTTCAAGCTCGATTGATGGAGGTGGCTGGCATGATGGATGCTTATGTCTCTGTGAGGCATAAGTATTCGAAGGTTGTTGCCGAGCTGAAGCAAGCTCAGGCTGATAAACAAGCCACCATCAGTGAGAAGAAGGCAAGAGAGGATGCTCAGCTACAAGCCGTGAAGGCTCTGATCAAAGTTGAGGCTGATCGGGATTCGGCCTATGCTGAGCTGGCCAAGGTGAAGGCTGACTTGATCACGTCTCAAGCTTTGGAAAGCACGCTCAACCTCGCCCTTCATACTTTGTGTGATGAGAATATGGGTCTTGTTAAGGACCTAAACTTGACCTATACCGATTTGAAAGCCACCAAGGCTGAGCTAGATGTGAAGGATGCTGAGGTGTTTAATCTTGAAGCCGCAGTAAGGGAAACGGTGGTTGATGCGTTCAAGGACTGCCTAGAGCAAGTCTAAGCTCTGAATCCTAATCAAGACTTGGAACTTAGCCAAGTGGATTTTAGAGCTTCGGTGGTTGACGGGCAATTCATTCCAGCCCCTCCATCTCCAATTTTCAAGGGTTGCTTCTCTTTACATAACCAAATCGATCATTCCTCTGTGTGTGTGTGTGTGTCCTAATTTTATCTCCACAAATCTCACTCC
This sequence comes from Acacia confusa, assembly GCA_037074495.1. NCBI lineage: Eukaryota > Viridiplantae > Streptophyta > Magnoliopsida > Fabales > Fabaceae > Acacia > Acacia confusa. The sequence continues at coordinate 33,591,192 of CM073502.1, read as the reverse complement.
TTAATTGATTATGTGAATATGATTATATCTACTGCAGTCTACAAATTAATGGATAAAAAGGGTGCATTTGATGCGATAATAGTAAGTATTATAGCAAAAAAAGATCAACAGAGAGCTAGCAATAGAGAGAGAAGTAGCGGTAATACTCAAAATCAATATATGTACATATTTATCCAATTAAGATTCTCTCTCCCCCCCCATAACATGGAAAAGCACGTATGTAAACATGTGTTTGCTGCTTTAAAATCTCTCAAATATGGAAACTTCATGAATTTTTAATTTCTCTCTCCGTTTACAGCTTTAATTAGATGGTGTCAGTTGAAAATTTTCTCACAAATATGATTTGTGTGATTCTCGAGAATAAGGAGATTATTCTCAAGAATTCATTGTCTTCAAAATTGATTCCCAGTTTTTTTTTCAGCATTTTTTACTTTAAGGGCATAATGGAAATTTTATCTCAAGTTCCCACTTAATCAACTCCCAATTCTTCATACCAAATATTTCATTTCCAGTCAATTTAAGTTCTATTCCCATACCAACCAAACAGTTTTATTTTTTTAAGTTCTCTCTTATCTTCTCTTCCCTTCCCTTTCCTTCCCTTTTTTAAGTTCTCTTCCCTCATTAAATATTTTATGTACCAAACGGGGATTCCACCGCATTCGCAAGACTTTCAACGTACGATTTAATGTTAATGTTGTCAGGATTTAGGAGAAATACTTATATACAGTATCGCATACCACCTTTTATATATACTTTAACTAATTAAAATATAATAACTTATATTATTTCAATTTTACATTCAGAAAGTTAAATTTGATGATTTTAGGGATGATGGAGGAGAATTACGTACGTTTTTCATTTTTTCTATATTAAGAAGTTTATATTTTCTAAAAAAAATCATAAAATTTAAATTTCTCAAGAGGACTTTTATACCATGTAAAAATAGAATTAAAATAAGATAAGTTGTTATATTTTAATCAGTGAAAGGGTGCATAAGAGATAAGATGGTGCTGATAGAATACATAAATATTCCTCCAAAGTAAACACTCCTCCTATTTGTCACAAGGACTTTATTCCCTTTAATTTTTTTTTAAAAAAAATCACATGTTCATACTTGTGCAGGCTTCCAAGCTCGTTTATAATTAAATTCAACTCCAATCCCAAGTCCCAACTAGCCTTTATATTGTAGTTAAGTGCGCACGAGATACTGCTTAAAATTGCGTTCCTCTGCTTTTCAATGTCTTAAAATAACACCAAGCCTTTTTGCATATGGCTACTTATAATATGAAATCCTAATAATAATTCAATATGATTGTTTTGGAACAGCCATTGTAGAATTTAAAAGATAAGTACGCAAGTACGTGAGATGATAAGTTTTATTTCGATTTTGAACTTTTGTCTCCTCCTGATTGTTATGGTTGGTCCGTGTTTATGAACCGTGCAGGCCACCACGTTCGGACCAGACACTTCATGGCCGCCGTGCTTCTCCTCTACTTGCCTCAGTTGCCTGTAATCAATTTGAAAATTTTCTGAACCTGTGTGACTGTGGAGTAGCTTTCTCGCTTTATTCCTTGGTTGGGCTTTTTTAACAGGTAAGTTTTGCACTGCTAACCTGCTGTCTTCTCTTCAAAACAAAACGACAAGATTCTTTTGTCTAATTCATCACCATACTTTTATTCTTTTCTGGTGTTGGTTGTGGGTGAATGAATCTTAACTCTGTAGTGTTGGTTCTGGTTTCTGGAACGCAACCAGAGAAGACAGCCTGTTTGTGAATATTACTCATAGAGTGATTTGATTTCTTTGGTTTCTATTTGATTGATTCCTTTTCTGACAAAGTGGTTGTTTTTAAAATTTTTCAGTTTCTGCCCCAGTTGGTTTCCCTGATCATCCACATAAAGGTTTGAAATTTGTCTCTTTCATTGTCATTTTGTTTGTTCTTCTAGCGAATACATATCATTTAACTGGTAATATGATCTAATGATTGGATGCTCCTTCTTTGAAGACTTAACATTTCTGGTCAGAAAAATGATCTCACATTACATCATTGGCTGAGAGATATACAAAAACAAGAGTTCCCATTCCATAAGGTCATTCATGAGGTCATTATTCATTAACAGGTATACTGAAAGGCATTTGTACCACAAAACAAGAAAAAATTACAGAATTAATTTGTTTACCTTCACCACAAATGTTTATGTAGAATTTCGTTTTCAGGAGAGTGTAATTTGCAAATATTATCACTTAAAAGTAAATTGAAATCAAGCAAGATTATAGTCATTTTGGTATTGTGCTAAGTAGAAGCTTCCTACGGGAAAAACATGAAACTGGACTAACTAAATTCAAGGAAGCTGTTTGACCCATCTTTCACAAAGGACCGTGGTTCAGCGGGTATGCCCATAGATTATGTTTGCTAAATCATTTTAGAAACATGTTTGGGGTATCATGGGGCTATCAGCCACTCTTTTATGAGACATTAAGGAGCACAAGAAGTCAGGCACATACACTTGTTGAACCATCATACATTTGCTTAAGTAGATCTGCTGATAAAACATTATGGGTATGACTGAACTTTGTTAGAGGCCACTACTTCTTATCTCCACTTATTTTTATAACACCAACAGTGAGTTGATCATCTCAATATCACTTAAATCCGATAGGTCTGGAAAATGATCGGTTAGAAGTTTGAATGCATTGAAGTGATAGTCGTCAAGGAACTGGTCGATTCAACATTAAATACACATGGACAAATGATTTCTGCAATCAATCAGGGCCGGGGAATCAAGGTGATGATACAAAACCTTCCATGATTTGTGAAGTAATTTAGCTATATAGAAAGGAATTATTGTTTAATAATTTCTGATAGTATAGTTATAATCAACAATGACTATGATATGTTACAAATTGAACATAAAGATATTTCCCCCTCTTTTAAATGGTTCTACAGCTATAAAATTAAATGATATTATGATATGTCAATGATTGTGTAGTTATTTTTTACTGCATAAATGAGACCAGGGGATGGAAGAGAAATGGGAAACCTCAAATTTCTATTGTTATTGGGCAAAAGAGATAGTGTCAATGCCATGGAAGTAGTGGAAAACTTCATATACGTAGTCACCAACTCATTAGCAAATAACATTCGAAGCTTCAGCATTATGTGTTAAGAAAGTGGCAGTTGTACTCAGCTACTCAGTTTTGTCAAAAGCCGGTTGGTATCTTAACTTCATTTTTGGTGCTTCACATATTCATTTGAAGCATTTTTAATCATACAAGTCTTTAATATCGTGCAGGGGAATTAGTGTCTTTTAATAAATTTTTTGGTACATGAATTTTATTTTCTGCTTGCGTACTCTTGGACTGAACTTTGTTATGAGTTTTAGAAGGCATTGGATTGGCAAAATAAAATCAAGAATTATTACAACCGTGGTCCCTTTGAAACTATAGTGGTGCCTTTTCTTATTAAAATCAAGAATCATTTGGTGTAGCTCTTTTCTTATTTCCGGCCTGATGTCTGAGATAACTGGTCCCTGCTTTGTAACAGCTCCTCCGTTCCTTGTTCTTTTTCCAATTCTTCTTTGAGATGCAACCCTGCAGTTCCTATGTTTTTTTTTTCTTTTTCTTTTTTTGTTTACAAGTGGCAAGCTTAAGCTTGAAATTCAAAATACACACCACCTAATACTAAGAACTGATTTCATCCACAACAAACATTTTGTCAAGTATGAACTGAGTTCTATATCTTGGGTGCAAGACTATCTGAGTTCCCATGTTATTGGTGTTGTCTATCACTCATAGATTGTGTTGTCTATCCTTTTTATTTTGTGGAGATGTACCTTTCAATGGCACCATTTTAACTGATTGAGGGAATGATTGGAAGTATTGTCTTTTGTTGTTCAGTGGTTGGGTCGATTGTCTTCCTGCAGAACGAGTTTCATCTTGTGAAGCATTTTAATCCTTTTTTTTTGGATGTTGATTTCGGTTCCAAATTCCTTGGGTTCGAACTAAATTACTTATTTTATTGTGCATAATTCCTGCCACAGTCTCATACGAGATACCGTTAAAAAATCCGCTACGTGCATTTCTTCTCACTCTCATAAAGAGCATGCAATTTTATCAGTATTTTGGCCGTTATTACATATTACACGTAAATTTTTTTCTTGGATATCCTCATTACTGTTGTAATCTTGTCATTTACAATTCGAATTACCATGATATATACTTGACAGGTACTGATTCAATCATGGAACAGATCTCAACAAATGATCACTTATTATCCTCTGCTTTAAACATATGCTCATTGGTCTTACTGTGTTTATTTACATTTATCTTAGGTTTTTAAACATGTTAAAATCGAAATTTTACGTAAAATCGGAAGAGGGATAAAAAATCGTAAAACGTAAAATCCTAACATAGTAAAATTGTAAAAACATAAAAACGTTTGGAAAATTAATAAAATCGTTTTAATAAAAAAAATTGTAAAAAGGTAAAATCAAAGTGATAAAATGAATTTTTAACTACTATATTTTTAAGTACTTTCTTTGTCATAGACCATCAAAATAGTTATTTCAGCCTTATGATTTTTTATTTTTCTATCCGCTGGCTTCACAGGGACAACCCCAGCAAAACCAATGACACCTACAGCATTATATATAAATGTGGCAACAGAGAAATTTATGTTTCACCTTCATATACCACTGCAACTTTAATGACCCATGTAAATTTATCCCTTCTAATCCTGTGTTCTCACATTGTCATATATGTATGCATTAAAAAATCTGCCGTTTCTTTTAGGGTGTTCATCTAGCGTGTAAGTACAATTCTCGTGTATCGCAAGCGGTGAAGATCTTTTATATATTTAATAGTCCTAGCTTCTTCTTAATTGGTTTATGTGAGTTGTCCTCTTTTTCTAATATTTCGTTATATTTTTTAAAATTTAATTTTATACATTTATATTATATACTTTTTTTCACGAATAATATATTATATACTTCATATTTAAAAAGTTAGCAAAGTCTTGGCGTGTTTAGATTCCATTCAATTATGTTTTAAAATTGGGTAAAAGTACAAAAATACACATGAGTTTTGCCCTCAGGAACGCCCAGCATCATGTGTTTTTTTTAAGGGCAAAAATACCAACATGGTTAATTTTTAGAAACAAATGTCACACAATCTTTGACTGAGCTAATGTTTGACCGTTAAAGTTGTAATGCTGACTAACGGAGCTGAGGTGGACAACCAAGTGGAATAAAAAGTGCTGACTGGACGTTGACTGTGCATAGAAAACAATTGGGAAAGATAGAATCATAAAAACACAAAATCATATCGGGCTGGGCAAAAACCTGAAATCACGAGCTGAGGGTAATGGCGGAGCTGAGGGAGAGCTAGGGTTCAAGTGGGGAAAGATAGAATTCCTAAAAACACAAAATCACATTGTGCTGGGCAAAAACTTGAAATCGCGAGCTGAGAGAAATTGCTGAGCTGAGGGAAATCGCGGAGCTGAGGGATAGCTAGGGTTGAAGCGTTCAATCATGGGTTGAACAAGGATTGATTGAGCGAGTTGAGAGGGTTCAGCTGGTCTTCGTCGGGCCATACCCAGATCTTTGTTCGTTCTCAATAGCTCCGACATAGAGGTTTTGTAAGGTGGGTAACTTCTACTAGTTATTGAAATGCTGGTTTAATCCATTTTCTGTTTGTTTCCTGTTAAAGTTAATTTAGTTGGTGTCGTTAATTTTGGCTGGGAAATATTGGTCCTCATGATTTCTAGGAATTGTAAAGTCTCTTTATAAGTGTCACAAGTTATTTTGTTCACTCCTCTGTCGCAGGTGAGCATTGCCACACTCCTCTCTCCCTCTCCCAAGTTAATTTCAATCGAAGGCACCTTTTACTCTTTTACTCTGTGTTCAACATTTTGTTCCGCTTTCTCTTGGTTTCAAATTTCTATCAGGAAAAAAAAAGTTGCTCTGCTCCCTCTAAAATGATTCTTCGTACCAAATAAACATCATTCTTACCATGACAAATCATTAAAGCATTTACATTGGCAAGGAATAGTGTAGTCTAGAGGATATATGGTGCTTGCTTCCCCACAACAAATTGCCAAAAATAAATAAATAAATAAAATAAAGTTGATGCGTTGCAATTTTAATCAAGTGGCGTCATTATGATGTTGAATTTCTCTAGGTTTCTCATATTTTGAAGTCTGACGTATATACACAAATATAATCAAGTAGCGTGTAATATATAGGCATCCTCCACGGGCTTGAAACCTTTAGTAGAAATCCAATTAGACCTTGTTTTGTGGGAAGTGCCTGGAACTTTCACAGGCCGAACCTTCTGGTCTCTGGTTTTGGGCTTCTTCCCAATCCTAGTGAAAGTTGCTTCACTTCGGCTTATGCCCATTTGAGTTTATGTATTGGTTGTCTTTCGGACAAAAGATTTATTTTACTCCAGCGCGGTACCATTTGAATTTTTATATTGGTTTATCTTAATGTATTTGCAATAATCATCACATCTTTGGTTTGTTTAATTTGTATTGGACTTAATTTAATCATATGATCGTCAATTGTTACTTCAACGTAAACAAAAATGATCCTTATTATAAAACATTATTGTAACTGTCCAAATAAAATAAGCTGGTGGAGACTTTGCATATATTGACTACACTATTCCTTGCCAATGTAAATGCTTTAATGATTTGTTGTGGTGCTCTGCTCAGATTGTCTCCCTTCCTCTTCCTCCCTCCCCCTTCCTATGTTATTTCCCTAGTGTATTCAAAGGTTGTCTCTCCGATAGTTAGATTGACTCATGTATTCAATAAATGAGTTCCCTTTTCTAGTTGTGCATGCCTGACTTCTTGAGAGCAACCATATTGTATGTTTTCTAGTTTGTATCATTGAAATGATGTCCATGCGTTGGTAGTGTTGCTATTGTGTGTTTTAATTTGAAAATTGTTGATATTAGCTCTACCCCAGGAAAAAGGTGCGGATTTTGCAATTTATACACATTGAAGGTTGAACCTTTCAAAACACAAACCCCCACATCCAATGTGATTGATTTTCCTAGTTTAAGAAATGTGGATGATTTTTCACAAAACCAATTATTACAAATAATCCTATCAAATATTACTTCACACCAACCATGATTGTAAAGACTTAATTATATTCTCAATCTCACTCCCAATGCTAATCCTAATACCAATCACATTCCCTCAAAACTCAATTGCTCCCAATAATTTTAGTCTTCTCTTGACCAAGTCCTAAATGCAAACCTAATTTAGTTTGTGTTTTGTGCTTTGTAGTGACAATGGCATCAAAGGGGAAGGCGAAAGTGGTTAATGAAAAAACAGTCCAGCAAACAGAAAAGTTCATAGCCACTAACGAGTACATTGTAAAGGCAAATGTGGAAGGTGTCATTGAGGAAATGGGATCTAGTGGTAACTATGATGAAATTGAATACTTAGGTTCTGATTATGATGTTCCATTAGATGAGGGTGAGAGTGATGATAATGGTGATGATTGCACCTATGTGGGGCGGAGTCATAGTTCAAACATAGAAGAAACCGTCTATGATGACTCAGAAGTTGGGGAGGTTGATGTGGACGAACCGAGTGATGATGATGATGATGGATTGCAATTGTGTGTGCTGCTTGAGGCTGAGTCCTCCTCTCCACATCCTTATCTTGTTGTTGGCATGACATTTGAAGATAAGAAGGAGCTTAAGAGGGCGATAGATAAGTACGCTATCACTCATGATGTTAAGATAACAGTTGTGCGAAGTGATAAGAAGACATTCAGGGTGGTGTGTGAAGAGGGATGCACATTTACACTATATGCCTCAACATTTGGGCAAAGTATGGGGTGGCAGGTGAAGTCAATGGTTGATGAATACATGTGTGCGCGTGTGTATGACAATCCAAGAGCTTGGACAACGTGATTGGCAGAGTATTTCAAGGAGAAGGTGCAAGAAGACCCTAAATTTAAGACAAAAGAGGTGCAGAAAGAGGTGCAGAGGGATCTAAAGTTGAATGTTAGTGTGCATAAATGCAAGAGGGCAAAGAAAAAGATAATGGAGGAAATGGAAGGGGGTTTCAGGGATGACTTTCGAAACCTAGAGGCCTATTGCAATAAGCTGAGAGTGTTTAACCCTGGTTCGGATGTGTGTGTTGAGGTGAGCACTGAAGCATCAGAGTATAGAAGAAGAGTATTCAAGAGGATGTACTTATGCTTCAATGCTTCAAAGGTATAGCCACGAATAAATTATTTGCTTTGTTCTAGTCCTGTTTGTTATATAAGTTCTTTTAGGCATTTTTTTTAACTTTACGTTTTAGTGCTATCGACATGTGTTGTGTTACTGTTTCATATTTTACTGCTTTGACATTGTGTTTTCCCTTCGTCATAATAATAATACAAAAGTGAAATTGGTAACAAAATAGCTAATTGTGTCATTTTTTTATATACCAGGTTGGTTGGAAAGAAGGGTGTAGACCCTTGATTGATGTTGATGGCACCTTCTTGAAAGGAAAGTCAAGGGGAATATTGTTGATGGCCATGGGTGTTGATGGTAATGATGGTTTGTTCCCGTTGGTGCTTGGATTGGTGGACAAGGAAAATGCACTTCATTGGTTGTGGTTCCTACAATGGTTGCGTAAATCTCTCGACTTAGGCGATGGTGAGGCTCTTAAGTTGATGTCTGATATGCAGAAGGTAACAATATAAGTTATAATGTTAGCTTAGTTTTTGTATTATTAACTAAGTTTGAAATTGGTTTTAATGCATTGTGTCTTATGTTAAGGGACTTGCAAATGCTATTGGTGAGGTTCTTCCTGCTGCTGAGCATAGATTTTGTGCCCACCATATATACGTAAATTGGAGCGAGAAGTGGAGAGGGAACGAATTCAAGAAGAAATTTTTCTCATGTGCATGAAGTATGTATGTGGAAGAATTTCATGACAATCTCACAAGTTTGGGTACCTTGAAGAAAGAGGTAGCCGGGGATGCAGTCACATATAATGTGAAATATTGGGTAAGAGCTTATTTTACTTGTAAATGTAAGTCTTGGGTGGTAGATAATAACATGAGTGAGTCCTTTAATGCATGGATTGACAAGTATAGGTTCTTACCCATCATTAGAATGGTCGATGGGATTAGATTGAAGATGAGGGGTAAATGGGTTGAACGTGAGACACAAGTGCATGGCTGGAAAAGTGAGTGCAGTCCTAAATGTATGGATTTGTTTGAGGCAAATAAATACCTAGTTATTGATTGTAGAGTTTTTTTAATGGGGATGATGGGTATGAGGTAGTAGAGGGACAAGATAGGCACTCAGTTTATGTTTTTAGAGGAATGTGTACTCGTAGAGCATGGGATTTAATGGGAATACCTTGTCAGCATGCCATTTGCGCAATGTATCATGCTAAGTTAGACCCCAAGTCCCACATATCACACTACTATCACAAGGACACATATATTGCTGCGTATAGAACCAAACTACAGCTAGTTAGGGGGAAAAATTTTGGGACACCAAAAATTTCGGCCTAATGCAACCCCCACATGTTACAAACCTGCCTGGGAAACCTTAAAAGAAAAGGATCAGAAGTGAGAAAGCAAAGAGACGAAGGAAGAAGTCCAAATATGCCTGCCAAGGAAGAGATGCATCTGTATCTGAAGTGATTGTAGACGGTGGAGTTCAAAGATTAAGTAGGCGTGGAAAGACCCATAAGTGCACCCGATGCAAGAAGCCAGGCCACAACAAATCAAGTTGCAATGAGGTAAGCTAGCAATAGCAGTAGGTTTTCAAATTAGCATTTACTTGATATATCTTATATATGATTCTTGACAAAGCAAGTTATGCATACCACTATTATCCTTCTCAATTTTTTCACTTTTATACATCATGCATTTCAGTTTTCTGACCTGGTTCTGTGTTCACTTCAATATTGACATTTGTTTCCAAATACAAAAGGCAAGCAAAGGTTGATGTTACTGTGCAAAATATCCAATTCCAAAAAATGATTTTTTTTCGGGAGTCTAATATCAAACTTTTTTGTAATAATTAAATGGCATATCCTGTGCTATCAATCACTTTATATTTGAACACTATCAAGTTTATACAACAAAGGAGAGAGAGTAGTTGTTTTAGCATAATCTTTTTTCCTACTTACAAAACCATGATTCCTAATTTTGCTTCAAGAATATAATTTCCTACTTACATCCTGTGGATATTCTTATTTAGTTGCAAAGTTTGATTGAAATGAATGACTGTTTGAGGGATTAAATGACTTTGATTTGTATTGCTTTGGTGATGGCAAATGCTAGAGATAAACCATATCTTCCTTTATTATGGTGATAATATTTGGTCAACCATCGGTGTATGTATAGTAACTTGGATTGGATTGTTAGTTCTCTATGTGTTTTGATGATAACTGACAATTGTAAACTCAGTATAAAGTTTGTCTTTGATAAGATGTAAAACTCACTGTCAAAGGCAAACTCGAGTTTGGGTAGACAAACTCGAGTTTAGACTAGACATAGAGTAGCTCAGTTTTTTGCAAAAGAAGCCAAACTCCAATTTGCTGAGCAAACTAGAAGTCTGGAAGATACAGAGAGCACTCAAAGTTTTGAACAAGACAAACTCGAGTTTAGTCCTTAAGACTCTAGTTTAGATTAAACAGAAAGAAATCAGAAACTTCAGCATTTTCACAAGTTTTTTAAACTCCAGTCTTTGTCTGCAAACTCCAATTTGTCTCAAAACAGAAGAGATTTCAAAGTTTCAGTTCTTGCTGAAACTCCAGTTTACATCTGTAAACTCGAGTCTGAGTCACACAGAAAGCTCAATAATATGTCTAATTTGAAAAATCCAGTTTATGTTTCTAAACTCAAGTCTGGAAGTTTTTGAACTTAGACATTATCCTCGTAACAAAGCTCAAAACTCGAGTTAGTCATTAATTGACTCGAGTCTAGGCATATGTCCTAAATCTCATTCAAAGATTAGAGCCCGACAGTCTTCTCTGTAAGAACCAAACTCGAGTCAACCATTTCTAAACTCCAGTTTAGGCCTTTGCTTAACATTCATGCTTTCTGGATGAACTCAAAACTCGAGTCTGGGATTACAAACTCGAGTTTGTATCGGTGATTTTGAAAAACTAGATTGTGTCAATCTGCGAAATCTTTATGGGTTAATCTGAAAATGTTTTACCATGTAATACTATTGCTTCTAATATCTTTGATGAAGTTTTGAGTAAATTTCAGATGAGTTCAGGTAAGATCAAGATGGAATCAGATCTGGAATAAGTGTAATAAATGAAGAACCAAAAACAGGGCTGATATTTCTCCTCTATCCCAATGGTTCAGCACATACCGTTATGGATCAATTAAATCACCCTCCAACGGTCTAATAAGGGTTATGGAATGACTGAATATCAGGAAAACCATTTGCATCAACAAATTCCAGGATTCCAGCTGAGAATTGAAAGAACAGAGGAAAATATGCAACTGTCATTTTCCAGATTTGCAGCTGAACGTTAGAGAAGAAAATGCAACAGTTAGTTTCTTTAGCAAGCCTATAAATAGCTATGAAGACTCAAAGAAAAAAAAAACACAACCAAGCTACAACTGATTATATTTTGCAATTTGAGTCTGTATTGTAATTTTGATTTGATCTTCAGTATTTATCAATATTTGCTCTTTTGAGAGTCTTGATTCTTTGAAATCATTTTTCAAATAGTTGTTTGTATAAACTCAAGGTTGTGGAAACCTGTGAGTTGGGTAGTTTAATTACAAAGTGTAAGGGGGAGGAAGTTCTAGGTGATTAGGATTGCATGTGGTTTACATTGTTGTAATTAAAGCCTGTTGAACTACTGGAAATACCCAGAAGATATCTGGGGACTGGACGTAGGTCAGGTTTAAGACCGAACCAGTATAAATCCTTTGTATCAAGCTTTTCTTCTCTTACTCTTTCACTATCTATTTTCCAAGTTTTGAAAAAGAGTTCAGACATCTTTGAAAAAGAATGTTTTTTGTAATCCCCAATTCACCTCTCTCTTGGTGATTTCTTCCATTTTCATGGATGAGTGGGGAGCTTCCCTCCCTGTCAAATTCATTTATGTTAGCCACTAGATTACTTAGCACTTCATATCAGGAGGAATAAAAAATCAGTATTTTGAAGTAAGTTTGGTTTTCAACAAATTATCTAGATTTAATATTAAAGTTTTTTTTTCTTGGTGCATTTTTTGTTTCTGCTCGTTTTAATTGGTGTGACGTTGACTGATCTGGAATCCTCCAGTGAAGTGCGTTGCGCTTGCAAGGATGCTTATGTATGATGATAATCTGTTTCCAAATCGGTGATAAACTGTATGAAGTGTTTATTTTGAAACCCTCTACCTTTATATTGTTTTGTCTAGTCTAGAGGCACATTTCATATGATATATTTAGCTTCCCATGATAAAAGAAAATTGTGTATCACTTTTTAGTGGGGATGGTTTTGTTTGCTGGGGTGAGGCAGATCAAGTTGTACAAATAACTTACAATAATTGCATACTAGTGAGCACCCTATCATTCCAGGGATTTGTCAAAGCTTTTTATTGCGTTATAATGGTACCCTAATCAGTGTTTGTTCGTGTTTGTCTCTTAGTATTCTCTTTTAATCAATCAAATGTCTCTTGTCATGTTCCATAATTTGAACTTTTTAATTGACTGGATAATGGATAATGTATTTATTTGAATGTTTATTCATCTATTTACTGTTTTTTTTTCTAGTCTCTTGGGGCAATTCACTATGAGGAGAGTCTGATGTAGGATCAAATGCCTGGATATCATATAATGTTAAGAAGATATAAAAATCAATTTGCTTAATTAGAAGTTAGTGAATTTGAAGGAAACGTCATGAATGAAATGAAAAGTCAGTTTTTTTTCTTTTTTTAATTTATTGGACTTTTCATCTGATGTTTATATGATAGTTGATAGTAACTAACTTTTTTTCTGTCATCCAATAGAGAATGCACAGCCTGACAAACCTGATTTATTTTGCACCTTCAACCAAATATTGTCATTTTTTTCCAAATACAATACAGTTCCATCTCGTGAGGAATAGCAAACCCTAACAAAAGGCAAGCATAACTCTAGCCAACAACCCCCTAACCCGACCCAATCCCCCCAACAACATTCACCCCCTGACTTCACCTCTCAACAACCCCCTCAAACAACCCAAGAAGAACCCAACCAAAGTCAAAGTTCCCAACCACCATCCACAAACTCCCAACCTTCTAGTAGAACACACAGGACAGCAACAAGGTACTCGATGAGTCAGCAAAGAGGTCCATGTGGTTTTGCGATTAGATTTGAGGAGACCATAGGAAGGACAGTTTACAATGTATGTGCAACAGTTTAAATTTATAGTTTAATGAACTGAATTTTATTCCATGAAAGTCCTGAACTGATTCATGTTTGTGCAGCAGTAGCTTCCTCTATTTTGTTTGCATATGTGCAGCAGTTTAAATTACTAATTGTGGTTTGTGTTAATTATATTCTGTTGCAGTGTGGTCTTAATTCTGAGTATGTTATTGAAGAGGGCACAACACATGAGTATATGCACAAGAATGCCGATCCACAAACCAAATTTTCCATCCTAAATGAAATGGAAATGAGAATGTCTCAGGGATGTAGCTCTAGCGATCCAACACGTTCAAGATGCATGAATTTCAGCCCCAATCAGTAACTCTTGATTCACCTTCGGACCTTCCATTTTAGCCTCCAGGTCTATAGTAGAGAGGACAACCATGTGTGACAACCTCACAACTCTTACAACGTGTTTGGACCAACAAAGACAAAGGAAAGAAGGCTACTTATTAGGGGTATATGTGTATGTGTGTGGCATTTGGTTTTTTTAGTTATTTTGGTGACAAAACTGTATAGGCTGAACACTTTTGCCTTGACCTTGCTTTTGGTTTACTTGAAGTACTGGCCTTAAGGGTTTTAGTTGATAAGGATTTAGTGGGTAATTTTTGTTCAGCAATTTATGGGATTCATTGCTGTGTAATTTTTTGTTCAGCAATTTATGGGATTCATTGATGTGTAGCTTTTTGTTCAGGATTGTTTGGATTCATTCCCATCCTTGTTTGGCTATAATGTGTTAATTTTCAAAGTCCTAGATTTAGTCCTAGGGATGAAATTGACAGAGTCACTGGAAAGAACAAACAAATATCTCCTATTCTAATTCATCTTAGCATCTATTCTCCAAATGGTGAGCTTCCATTCTCATTGTCTACAATTATCATTTTCTTGCAGGTAGCTAGTTGTTATGTGATGCCTCCAATGTTATAGTAGTTTATAAAGGAGAGTTTTATCACCATTTTATGTATGCGTGTATTTTTTTTAAAAAAATAATTTCTGGCCTAAGGAAAATGATTATATATTGGAGTAAGAATAGATTACAGAGATGATAGCAGAATAAAAATAAAACTCAACAAGAATTATTAAACAAATTCTCTTTACAGTTTGTGACATATCCTCTTGTCAGTCTAAGATGGAAGGCCCTTTTCATTTTGCAAGAATTTTTCTGCGCTTGAAAATTGGTAAAAAAATTTTTGCATTGTAGTCTATCTTTAGACATTATTTATCCTACTTTCCTCTGCCAAGTCCTTGTGTAGTGCGCTGAAAGAAATCCTCCATATCAATGAGTATTCATTCCCATCCCCGTGTGGCTATAATGTGTTAACCCTAGGATTCTTCAGCAATCGAAGCTCATTATCACCACCAAGCACTTAATATTATTCAATTGATAGTAAAGTTTTGTTTCCTCTATGGTCCTACCCAACACAATTTAAATTAATTTAGAGTTTGGACCCTTAATAAATCCTTTATATTAAAAGGTGTAATTTATGTTTCTGTCACATGAAATAATTAAGAACAAGATTTAAGTAGTTTTCCTTAGACATAACCATACTTAAAATAAACACATTGCACATGCTTAACCATTTTCTAATCCCTCAACATAATAATAACATTACACTTAATCCATTAACAAATACATTACACATCACTAAAACTTTACTAAACTAACACAACCACAACAAAATTAAAAATCAACCCTTACAAATACATTATCACTAACAACACCCAAGTCAGTAACAATGTTGCTAATGCAAGTCTGAATTTCCATTGCACCTTCTTCACTTCACTTTCTTTCACTAAATGTTCAGATTTCATCTTCATCACCTCACCTTCAAGTACAACATGATCTTCGTACCATTTTGCACAAATATTCCCTCTTCGAAGCTGCTTGTTCTCCTCATATAGCTTGTCAATGTCACTGAGTAGATTTTTGATAACTTCATTTTCCCTTTCCCCAAACCCACCATTGTGCCATTCAAAATATCCACACCCACCATCCTATGAAAAAAAATGCAGAAGTTGTAAATTGATATCCTTTAATTATATATATAATTATAAGGAGTATCAATCAATTCAATATTTAAAATATATACTATATATAATTGTTAACAATGGCATTGGATTACTAAACATAAATTCATCCCACATCTAATAATAAATATTACATGGTAGTAATTTCAACACCTATAAAACCTCCTACCTAGATTTCCTTCCGACCACGACATCCACCTAAGAGCTAACAAATTGTGATGGCAATACCGCATCGGACCTTCATAATGTTCCTCACGGCTGGGTCTTCTCACCAAAACCACCTTCCTTCTCGCTTTCTTATTTCTTCTTGTCGTCAATGTTGAAGACGAAGCCATCCAGCTGCTTCTCAATTTTAGATTCCTATGACCTCGTACTATGCTTATGCTTCAACGTTTAAGACAACACAGGGCTTAGTCTCCTCTGACCTATATGTAATATGTGTAATAATTAAAGCAAGCACCACCGTCACGATGTCTCTTATCCACAAATGAAATAGTTAGTGGCCCAAAACCAAAACCAAAACCCTTCAACATAAGTCAAAATACCCAAATTAGACAATTTTGAAAATATAATGCAACAAAACCTTTACTTCAAAAAAAACTAATTATTAAATACTATTTTAGCAAAATGTCACAATTTAGAAACATCCCAAAATATTGCCACCATTAAGTTAACACACAAGATTGAAAAGCTTTGAACTTTTACTGACAAACTGCACGGCTAAAGAAAGTTAAATAGAGAACCATGTAAGTAACAAAGCAAAATATGGTCTCTGTACATGCATATTTAACTTGAAAGATTAATATTGACAAGATATAGGAGAAACAGTTGGCAATACAATTCCTCTGAAACAACTTCCTTATACTTTAGAATGCCAGATAAATTTAAATCAGCCAACATTACACATCGTACATCATCCTGTGCCACATCAAAAATATGTTCTAAAGTTGCTTACTCCATGACAGAAAATCGCTTGCTACCATATCAATGACATTTAAAGTATTAGTAAAAACATAATGTTTCAAGAGAGTATGTCAATAGATGATACCTTAGGATGATGTAAGGCAAGCCAAATTTTGGAATCTAACATATATATTCAGTGATGAATCTACATTATATTGCTTTAAATTTGTCAATGTTGAGTTGTTTCTTAAATACATTTCTTGACATTGGGCCTTATATTTGATGTATTTGCTACGATTAGTTGTTAATCAATATGCATTATATTTTGAAACATCAATTTCGGTCCAAAGAAGGAAAAAAACTAAACTTCGATTGTGAGTTGTTATTTACTGTGTAAGTGTGTAAACAAAATCCTTGGCACAGAAACTATAATCAGCTACAGAAATCAGAAATTTCAGAAACTCATTCGCGTGTCTATGACAATCAAGAAATTAAATTCGAAAGACATAAATCGAAATGAAACTTAGATAAATCACCGTTATCGTCACTTTCAGCCTCTGCTATCGTCTCTTTCAGCCATCATTATCGTCACTGTGAAGAAACCTGGCTCACTATTTTCTTCAATTACACCGTGGGTCACAAATTCCTACCGACTCAAACTGCTAGTTCACTTTTTCTTCCTCTCTCACTTAGTTTTCTTCCTCACTCGAACTGCTCTTTGCTTCGTCCCTCGATCTCAGGATCTCAGTGTTTTAGGGTTCTCATTTTCACTTGTTCAGTTCGAGCAAAAAGTTTCACTTGTTCAAAGTGGATCTGTTTTACAGTTGCCTTTTGGAATTTGTCAAGTGGCTTTCTCAATTTTTCCTAGTTAGCATTTTACCTTCCACTTGGCCGATCACCTTAGCTCCGTTAGTCTATGTTGGTAACTTAATGGTCAAACGTCAGGTCTCTTAACAGTTGTGTGACTTTTGCTCTTATTTTATAACCACGTTGGTATTTTTTCCCCTAAAAAAACATATGGTGCTGGGCACTCCTAAGGATAAAGCTTATATGCATTTTTGCACCTTTACCCTTTGAAATTTTAGCGGCCATTTTCAAACTCATTGTTTAATATCTTTCCGATTTTATTATATTTATTATTTAATTCAATATTTTAAATTTGTATTATCATTAATAAAAGTGTAATATATCTAGAAGATTCAAGATTAGGGGGGGGGGAACATATATTCAAGTCATTCCATTTAGGTTTATCTCATATTTTTCTTTCTCATTTTCTTCTCATAAGTTTATATCAACTTTTAGATAAACCAAAATGTTCAGGTTCAATCTTGTATAAAATTATTACTAAAAACATAAATAAGTGAACTCAAACCCTTAAATCTATCTATACAATTTATAAGTACAATACATAAAAAGAATACATATAT
The DNA here is from genome assembly GCA_037074495.1 of Acacia confusa. Classification (NCBI taxonomy): domain Eukaryota; kingdom Viridiplantae; phylum Streptophyta; class Magnoliopsida; order Fabales; family Fabaceae; genus Acacia; species Acacia confusa. Next base: position 33,573,452 of record CM073502.1, on the reverse strand, counting down.
TTAAATGTCAAAAATTTATAAAATATAATAGTAATTTGAGAAAATATTAAATTTAAACAATCTATTTCATGATGTAAGAAATGAAGATAGCATTGTGAGAAAATAATAAGAAAAAGGAACATGATAGTATCCTCTTTCTCCATTTCAGTGTGACTTTATTTTCTTTTTTTTTTTTTTTACATTCAATATTCTGTTCAATTTTCTTCTTCTTTGTAGTAAGTTCCATGCTTTAAATGCTTCTTTTTTTTTTTTACTCTTTCAAACATTAAATTAAATTTAATCACTTCAATTTCAATTTCAAATTGACTTTCAGATTTTCTTTGATTTAATTTTTTTAAAAAAATTTGCTAGGTACTTCTTGACTGGTTTATGTGGGTTGCCTCCGCACTATTTGTATGAAAATAGGATTTGTTCAATTTAGTGGCTTGATTTTGGATTTGACTATTTTAAATGGATTTAAATGAATTTTCCCTTAAAGTTATTTATGGATTAAAAATTTGCATTAATGCTTCCATACGTCTCATATTTTACCCATTCTCACATATTGTCTTTGCCGCTGCAAGAGCGAGGTGGGGGGTTTCGAAATTCGAAACAAGCGATTGTGATTATGAATGGAGAGTGATAAATGGTTTGTTAAGGACGAAATAAATTTAATATTCTTCTATGAGTATATGGGGCTTCCATTCTTTCCACAATTTCACATGGTTCAATTAATTGATCTTTTGCAAGTTTTATTCTTTTAGATAATTAATTACAATTTTGGAATAAATCTCTTAATTTGGTTTTTTAAACAATTAACTTGCTCTGAATATATATGTAGTGACAATCTATTCATTTCCGAAATTCGTTCTTCATTAACATCATCATTATTGTTTGTCAATTTAGTACATCTCTCTTAGATACACATATCTTAGATTATCTTCAGCCCTGAAAAATCAATTAATTTCAAGAGTTAATGAAAGAAGATTTACTGATAATTAACGGGATAAAGGATTAAACATTTTGTAGTCTTATGGCAAATCTGTGGTGCATATTTACATAAATTATGGTTAAGTTTTCTGCCAAGGACATTAAATGCTTATTCAACCACACTATAATAAAAATACTTCTCATGTATTTTTCAAAATGTCCAAACATCTTTCAAACTCCAACACATTTATTTTTATTTCTAATATGAATTACAGGTGCTAATAAATAACATACATGGCTTTTTTAATAACTTGTGTCACACTTCCTTTACTTTTGTATTTTTAACCATTTGTAATAATTAACTAAAATTAATTTTTTAAATTTATAAATCATTCACATTCCCCCTTCTAATAGAAGGGTCCATGCATCCCACGGGATAATCTGTCTAGTTAATTAACAAAAATATTAATTAAATCAGTTATTTGTAAAAAATATATATTCAATTTTTTAAACCGTCATCTTAAATTATTTACATTGAAACTAACTCTCAGATGCAAACATTTTTAATATGTGTATGAAATAGAAATAGTTTGAATAAAAATTATAAATTTATGAGAGATAGTGAAGATATTATATTTAAAGCCCTCAACTAACTTTTATGTCAGAAACCAAAAGTAATATAATATTTTTAACTTTAAATATTTCTTCTACCCCCGCTAAGTGAGTTTTGTATATTGCATTAATTCTAAGAATAATAATCTATTGCTTCTCAGAAAAAATTAAAGCTACAAGTAGGATACAATACTATGATAACATGTGCAATTGGGTGGCATGCTTTATCGATTTTAGTGAGAATGGGTTCAATGTTGTTAAACTCACAAATTTAAGTAAAATCATGATAATGACGTAAACCTCTTTCATGAACTCGAGTCATAAACTTATAAGAGTTTACTTTCATTATTAAATAGGTATTAATAATGTACAATAAATAACTAAAATATAAAAACAACAAAAATTTAATTTAAATATATTTTAAATCTAAATAATTAAAATTAAATCCATTAATATTTAAAATTTACTATATTTAACAAATAAATTTTTATGAAATCTTATATAAAGCCGTTGAAAATGATCAAATAAAAAATTTAATACAAGTTTAAAGGTAAATTAACACAATTTTTTAAATATGAAACGTAAAGACGGTAAACTTGGTGTTTAAACTCATAAATTTAACCGAGTTTACAACGATATGGGGCAATATTACTTCTTTTTAATACTTTTGGGGTATCATAACATAGCTCGTTTTTAATATTTTTGGGATAACATTACTTCTTAACCAAAAAAAAAAAAAATTAGGGCAAATTTTCAACTTAACCTTTATTTATAATGTATTCAAAATAACTTGAGGAGGTATAAATAATATCTAAATAACTTGGATACCTTATATCAACATTTTAAAGTTTCAAAACTTTTCTACTAAATACTTTCACTTTATTAACTCATAAATAATACTTATTTAAATACATGTGTGTATCTAAAACAATTATTTTGGAGATATAATGTCATCATGCATAGATATATTCGTATATAATTTTTTTCTGTGTGTTATGAAGGGTTAGGAAGGGAAGGGAATTCCAAAGTATGAGAATTAAATTATCATTCACTCCCTTATCCATATGTAAACAAATTTGCAAATAATGAAGCCAAACTAACTCATATATGCCAGGATGAAGAAGATGAAAGTAGTGGATGGTTTAGTAAAGCATTTATATATGGTAACCAAAGTGGTACCGAGTCTATGATTGTTTATTTAGTAAAGCATATCAACAAGATAATACCAACAGTCTAGTATCATGGTTTAGTAAAGCATATATCAACAAGTATGATAAGTGCAGTTTAGTACGAGTATGATTCAGATTTTTCATCACTATTAGAAGATGGATTAGTAAGTGTCTCTTTCTCTTGTGTGGCTGTGAAACTATTCTTGATCACGACAATATGCCCAACTGCTTTTTCACTATAAATGAGAAGGAAGTGATGGAGAACGTTAGCACTGGGTTATATTTTGAAGCATCCCAAGATCCAAAGAACAGAAAACCACAACTCTTCACTGTTAATATAAGCTAATCTTGATTTAAAAGGGAAAAGAATCACCATCAAGACCACTTGTATTCATAACCAATAGTTTTTTTTTTTTTTTTTGGGTATATATACAAGGCAAACACCCAAGAAAACTCAGTCCTGTATCACCACATTATGTGGATAAGAAACACCCACATCATCCCTATACATAGAACTACGCATAGCCAAAGGAGAAGTAAAAGTAACGTGTACAGCCTTCGGCTCAAAACTAAGGTTAGCAAGAGTATCAGCACAAGTATTTCCTTCCTTATAGACATGTCCTATTTCAACCTCAGAAAATTTCTTCAAAACTAGAAATATTTCTGTCAGCAAGCTAGACCTACTCTCCTCTTCCTCTTGCGATTTATTGAGTAGAGCAACCACAGTGGAAGAATCACACTCCACAAATAATCGTTGGAAATTAATTGCTAGATGCTAATTCTAGTCCAGTCAAAACAGCCCACAACTTCGCCTTGATAGTTGTACAATAACCTAACTTCCAAGCAAAACGACACAACCACTTACCATTGCTGCCTCAATAAACCCTCACACCCTGTAAGCATTTTGTCCCCTTTGGAAGCACCATCCACATTGAGTTGTACCCATCCCACACTTGGAGTTTCCCATCTGACTTGTTCATCCACTCACGTTTTGAGAAGCCTCCCGAAGTCCAATATTGCTTATTTGATTTCTTTCACATACCAACCCACCACTAACCCCAGCATCCCCGGCAACACATACCCTTCCTAAATAAACAACGATTCCTCCACTGCCATAGAAGCCAACATGTGACACCAAAAACCAAATACCAGTCCTTCTCTGGTTTGCCTAAATTCCAAACAAACCAACTTTTCCCATGCAACGCCATAAACTCAGGATCAAACCTTCCTCTATGTAGATCATGCCAAAACTTTGTCGCCACCCAACAATCTCGCATCACATGCATAATTGTTTCTATTTGGCCGTCACATCTGCAGCATTTTGGATCACCCCCTAGTACCCAATTCCTCCTTTCCCCTGTTAGTAGCCTCTCATGTAAAGCCATTCAAAGGAAAACTTGTATTCTCCTTGGCCCTTTTCGTCTCTACTTCTTACTCCACATAGCCTCCCCCTTACCTTTCTCTCCTCTCATAATATGATACATATAAGATGTCATATATTTATTATTTAACTGTGTACCCCACTTAATGGAGTCATCCCCCTTATAGGCATTAGGAGGACAAACCGCCAAAATATACTTCCTTTCTTCCTCATTCACCAAAGCACTAATCCGCTTCATATCCCACTGACTATGCACAGTAACCATCTTGCTAACCATTACTTTCCCTTCCACATCAGTTAACTGCCTCGAACACATCCCAATCAGTTTCTTACCATGATCTAGCCATCTATCATACAGAAATTAATCCCTTCTCCATTCCGCACTTCTCAACACAGGTTGCTCACTACATTGGACCAGATCTTAGTAAGACTCTTCCATAAATCTGAATCTGCTTTCTTCCATACCACTCCCTCCTTTAACTCTTTACTTCTGCAATACTTTCCACGAATAACCATTGAACAAAGGTTGTTTAGTTTGGTAATAGTGTTCCATGCAATCCTTCCTGAAAGTGCATCATTCATAGCTTCTAGACTCCTCGGCCCAAACCCTTCATATTTTTTCTCCTCGCACAATAAATCCCAACTTACAGGATGCATCTTCCTCCTTCCTTCCTCACTCCTCCAGATAAACTCCCTTTGCATTTTTTCCATCTTCTGTCTAACGTCTACTGGAATGCAAGAATGCTGCATATAGTAAACTGCCATCTGGTTTGTTATGGATTGAACTAGTGTGAGTCTTCCGGTCGAACACGAGGTTTGTTTCTTCCAACTACTCAGCTTACCCTGCATTTTGTCTATTATGTGTTGGAACTTCCTTTTACTTCTACTACCCAACAACATATATGCTCTTATGTACCTTCGCAAGTCATCCATTCGTTTAAAACTTGAGATGTACAAATTTCGTTTTGTACCCTTATGTCTACATTCTGTGAGAAATATAGACTAGACTTTTGGATATTAACTCTCTGCCTTGAACACTCACCAAAATCCTCCAATACACCCATGATTGTATTGATTTGATCTAACTTTGCTTCACAGATTAATAACAGATCATCTGTGAACATGAGATGCGATACAGCAGTACCATTTCTCCCCATTTTCATTGGCCTCCACATATTCTTATTAACATGGTTCACAATGAGATGTGTTGATTTCTCCATAACTAGAACAAGTAAGTATGGAGATAGGGGATTTCCTTACCATAACCCTCTCGAAGGCACAAAGGCTTCTCTCTTTCCACCATTCCACAACAAGGACATAGAAGAAAAGCTAACATACTCTCCCAATTACTCACCTTAACTTCTCATCAAAACCAATTTCCTCCAAAACACTCCTAAGAAAACTCCATTCCATCCTGTCATAAGCCTTCTCAGGGTCTATTTTGAGAATCATATACCCTTTCCTACCTTGCATCATGTTCATTAAGTGTACCATCTCCTTTGCCACCATTATATTATCATGAATACTACGCTTAGGGACAAAGCTTGTTTGATATGAAGGCACCAACTCATCCATCAGGAGCTTTAATCAATTAACTATCAATTTAGACAAACTTTTATATAAGACATTACATAAAAATATAGGTATAAACTGACCCATCAACTCAAGTTGATTCACCTTCGAAATGAATACCACGAGTGTATCATTTACTTCCCCAATGTGACCCGGGTTTCTCTATAATTCCTGTATCAATTTGCACAACGAAGCTCCTACCACTTTCCAATTCTTTGGATAAAATATTTTCGGGAACCCATCACTTCCCACAGCCTTAAAGCCCCCCATTTGAAAGAAAGCACATTTGACTTATTTACTATCGACATCCTTACCCACCATTCTTAATTTCCTAGCATTCACTTCCCCCCAACCTTGCTCAATGGTATACCAATTCCCTTTCGCCACCCCCCCTGGGAAATAGGTTCTCATAGTACACTTGGAACATATTCCCTATATCAACATCATCATCCACCATTGCCCAGCATCATTCTTGAGCATTTTTATTCTTAATTTCCTAGCATTCACTTCCCCCCAACCTTACTCAATGGTATACCAATTCCCTTCCCCCCCCCCTGGAAACAGGTTCTCATAATACACTTGGAACATATTCCCTATATCAACATCATCATCCACCATTGCCCAGCATCATTCTTGAGCATTTTTATTCTATTGTGCCTCCTCTTTACTAAAGTCTTCGTATGATATTACCTAGTATTGCGGTCCCCATCCTCCATCCACCTTCCCCTTGATTTTTGAAACCATAAAACTTCTTCTTGTCTTAAAGTTCTCATTAGTTCCTCTTCTAACTCCTTCTCCAAACTCACAAGAAAATGATCACTTATTCTGCCTATACTTCTCTGCACCCCATTAAGCCTATTCAAAAGTCTTATCTTCCAGGCATCAATACTACCAAATATTTTCTTATTCCATCTAATCAATTCCTATTGCAACAGAGACAGATTCATATGAGCTTCCTCTGCCCCAGTCCAGTTTTTATTCATCATATCTGCAAATTGATCATGAAGTCTGAAATCTGAATAGTCTCACCTGAAACCCTTTGTCTTCCTCATCTAACCTCACCACGATACGATGGTGATAAGAACCTATCCTTGGGACAATTCTCACCTCTACATTAACAAATCTTTCTTGCCATTGAGCATTACACAAACATCTATCTAATCTTCTAAATATTCTCTCCAACCCCTCCCATTTAGGACCTTTTCATGTAAAAAACGGCCCACTAGCCTCAATGTCAAGTATATTACAATTTTGAATCCACTAATTAAATTTTTTACACCGCATGTCATCTATTCTTCCACCCCTTTTTGCTCTAATGGAGATTTTATTTCATTAAAATCGACATCAATAAGCCACGGCTCAACAATGTCACATGAAATTCTTTGCAAAACATTTTAAATCCTATTGCTTAGTAGGACTTGCATAAATTGCTGTGAAGATTATATCTTCCCTTCCTAACCCTAATTTGCAAGGTATAAATTATCCATCTTTCAAAACAACATTCACCAACAAGTCATCCATCTCCCATAAGATCCATATACCCCCCGAAAAACCCTCAACCTCCATTATGATTGAATGCTTAAATCCCCAACCCCTAATAAACTTTTTAGCTTGATTACCACTTATTCTTGGCTTAAGTATAACTACTACATCTATTTTGTACCATCTCCTCATGTCCCTAATTACAGCCACAACACCTTACTAGCTGCACTCATACTATTCCATACAAGTATGTTCATCATCATTACCAACAGTAATATAGGAGAAACAGGATAACATTGCCTGTCATCAGTAAGCACTCGCATAGCATATTCATGTACATTGCTCATATCAGTACATACAAGCATCTCCTTATTCTCTTTCCCCCTCTGCATGTCCTCCAAGTCCATATCATCTTTGCATCTCTTCCTTCCGTTAAGCTCTCCCAGGTACAATTTTTATTTTTCACAAATCTCTACTCCCATACTCCTATACAACTCCAAGTTGGTCTCCGGAACACACTCAAAACTAGCCTGCATGTTCTGAGTTTCATTAAAGTAAGTACTCTCCCTCTCTCTTTGTTTTGCACCAGCACTCTTGTCACTTTTCCCTCCATTGCCTTCCTTTCCTCATGCTCTCCAACTCCCACACCCTTCATTTTGATCACTCCAGAACTTTTTTTCCCTCCCCATATTGACATATTTCCCTTATTTTTTCTACTCCCTCACTGAAACCTCCCCTGACATCTTTTCTTGGTACTCACCAATTATCTTTCTCTCCCAAGCTCCCTCAGCATTTCTCTTTTATTCTTCTTCACCAATTTCCCCCTTCAATATTGTAAACCTCGACCCACTGTGTTGATTTTGAAAAGGTATATTGAAATTTCTTTGCCTCCTAGGTCTCTATACAATTTGCCATCGTTCCTTATTCATCTTAGACCTACGGCAACCCTCCTCTTTACACTTCCTCTACATTTATCTTTTCCTCACTCTCTTGCCTCTAAAAATCCTCACATCCGTCTTTAGCATGTCCAAGCAAGCCACACTTAGTACATAGCAGCCCTAAGCTTTTATAGACCACACTTAGCACTTGACCTTTGACCTCAAATTAAGGCACTAGAGGTTTTCTCAAGTCTAGTTCAACACACATACAAGCAAACTTACCCCAAGTTCATGGTACTGTATGTATATCTAGCTTGATAGCTTTACCAATTATGTTACATGGGCTTAGAAGGAATTTATTGTTAAACAAAGGCACTAGCAAGTCTAGAAACTGAACCCAAGCTACTACAGACTCTATTCGTTCATTCTTCATATAAAAATCGGGGTGCCAACGAGCCACATTTAACAACCAATCATGTTTCAGGTCAACAATGTCTTTGTTACCTTTCTGTTCCCATATTTGCCTCAACTTCTTTACCATAAAACCATAAGATGGCTGCCTTCCCAACAATTTAACAACCAATGTTCTTCCAAAAGTCTTCATCATTTGTTCCTCTCCTTCTCCTCAAAGCATAAGCTCAGGCACAGGGGATTTGACACATTAACGCTGATTCCATAGGACGGATTCAAAACCTTGGTGAAATCAGTGCAACTCCATAGTCCTCAGTCATATCCTCATCATCTCTCTTTGACCATTCCCACTAGCAAACCCTTGAATTAACATTATGCAAAAACAATTCCCTTTAAGATTTCGGTAAAGCCACTTTATCCTCAGCTTGCATCAATTTCTCCTCTCGCATTGACCATGATTCCCCTCTTGTAAAATTTGTCGTATCAAAACGAACCTTTCTCTTCCGTTGAGACCAATCCTCCCTATCCTCTTCCAGCTTCCCCTCACTTTCTCCTCCTTGTAATACATGAACGGAGGGGATACTCAACTTTCCTGCAGCAATGGGTACCAGAGGTCACAAATATAGATCAGAAATCCTAACAGAGCTAAAAGGCTGACAAAAAAAAAATAACCAATAGTTTTTCTTAATATAATAAATTGTAGGTTCATGTATCGAGAAGTGCATTTGTTTGAGCATTGAGGGTGCACTTGTTGAGCAAAGGAAGTCCTCACCCTATAAGGACTAAAGATCTCTTTCATTCAAAGAGAAAAATCAAAAGAGATAAAATGTCTGTAAAGGAATTAAATGTTGAGACAAAAAGTTTGCCTCAAAAAGCCAAGAAAAAGCAAGTAACATTTGTTTGTCCATACTTTATCATTATTATGGTTTCCTTAGCTTTGTTTACACCCTTATCTCACGTAGAGCTATTCAAGATGCTCGCCACGCATATGAGAAAATGAGAAAAACAAGACTAACCCAAAACCCTAACAAATGAGGTGAGATACTTACTTTGTGGTGTGAAGAGGAACTTCTTCTAAAAGAAAACTTCTCGAGCGAGTGATGGAAGAAGAGTCCACGATGCACAAAATGGTGATATATAGCCATAGTCGTTGTAGCATGCATACAAAGATATTCTTTTTTTTTATATGAAGGACATGCTCAATCGGCAGTAAAACAGAAGGAATCAAGCAATCCAAGGAAGTGTTATATGTATTTAAGAAGAGTGGTATCAGAAAGGGCAGCATATTATAATTATGTAAAACAATACACTACAAAAAAATTGTCAATTAGTAGCGGTAAAAAAAAAAAAACCGCTACCAAAATCAGATTGTGTAACAGTTTAGACCAAAATTGCTACAACTTTGCAACGAGAACACTTGTACCAAAATGCATGCTGATTAAACAACAAACCTTATAAAATTTATGAGTAAATAACTGCTACAAAATATTTGTAGTAGTTTATTTTATCTGCTACAAACTATACAAATTGACATTTTTTTTTTATAGTGTATGAGTGGGTGGAGGAAATTAATTGTGAGTGTGAATATTTTTCTTTTTCCACGTTATAATGGTCTATAGTTTATTGGACAAGCAAATTATAGACATTCAATTGAAACATTTCTGCCTCCAGTAAAGTGCCACGTACCCAGTCTAAACTGCATTCATGGCTAACCGCAAGTCATATATAGTACTAGAGTTGAATGTTGATGGTGTATTTTTTTTTAAAAAAAAAAAAAAATTCAGCCACCTCGTATATCTTAAACAAAGTTTATTACTTATATGGTTACATAATTTGCCAAAATTAAAACAGCCTAATATTTCATTTTCATCCGTATAATTAAAAGAACATGTTTTATTTTATTTTTTCTTTTACCGGGAAATATTTTACCTTCTATCAATTGAAAAAATGAATATAAAGAATATAAAAAGAGAGACCAAAAAACCATTAAATAACATCATATAATATCTTATATTAAGAACTAAGAAATTTTTTCAGAAGACGTCTGTTAAATTGTTAAATTATTCATATTACATTTTTTACTATATATAAAATACAAATATAAATTTTTTTAAAATATGATGATATAGTAAAATGAAACTGGTATCGTTTGATTATAAATTATCTTAAACAGAATATATATTGAAAGAGATATTTCTTAAGAATATATCGTACAGTAATATATTCATTAAAAACATTATTAATAAAACAATAGTTTTTTAAAAAATCAAACATGATACTAACTCTTGAACTAAATATAGGAGCTAGAAAATGAGTTTATTGTGGTCCTAAATGCAAGACCCCAATCCACTTTGTCTTCAAATTTTAAATTTTTTCCTTGAGAATCATTATTGTTTAAACATATTAAGGAGGATTCTATGAAGGGTGGTTCAATACACATTAATAAAGAGAATATTTTAGAAAAACTAACACATATTCATTACAAATAATTAACTTCATAATTTTTTTAATATTTATAAATTAGTTATACATCCTTATATTACAAATTGGAGGGAATATCATTGCTAAGTGTTACGGATGTAATTTTCTCTTTATACACACACATATATTTTGCATGCATTAAAGAAAAACTCACGTTGTATATATATACTCCCTTTAATCTTTTATGTATGACCTAATTAATTGGAAAGTTAATATTGATTATAAATGTAAGGTCTATTTCATATTTTTATCTATTTTTTCATATTAATCTATTAACATTCTCTCAACAATAATCTAGTATGAGAGGGAGTAAGAGGATTAAAGAATAAGATTTAGGTTTTTTTTTTAAAAAAAGATCATATTAACTAACTTAACTAACATCATCATATCATTAATATAATCTACTCAAATTAGTTAATTAGGTCTTATATTAAAAATCACATGAGTACTCCCTCATAATAAGATCATTTTAAGAGAATTGTGGTATTTTAGGAAAACGGTTAAAATTAGTTAAAAGTAATAAATGTGGAGGAAATATATTTTTTCAAATATACCATTATTTGTGAATGACTATGAGAGGGAATAATAACAAGAAAAATGATGAAATAGAATGTATGAGAAAAAAGATGATGAGAGAGAAAAAAGTCTAGGTTAAATTTTAATTAATCCAATATATGTGTTATGAATACACTTATTATGTGGATGTCCATTGACTCCCGGTCTCCAAATACTACAAGATGACATGAGACCCACGCATAGTACCATGCATAGTGATTTACTATTTGGTGGGACCCACGCACAATTATACACACACCCACGGGAAGGAAATCCGTGAGTGTACAGTTTATATTTTAAGGGGAAAACTACACCAAATGACCCTGAGGTGTAAATTACACTAAAGACCCATTTTCCTTTTATAAATAGAGGTCTTCTGTAACTATTCAACATACAGTTGAAATGAGAATTTCTCTCTCTACTTTCTCTCTCTATAATCTCTTCTCTTATTCTTATCAGTTTTATAACACGTTATCAGCACGAGGTTCTAACCAACTGAGTCTCTGTATTGTTTAACTAGTCCTCTTCCGGTCATATCTTTTGTCGCCGATTAGTAAGCTCAGGAAAGCTACTATTTTTATCTTTTGTTCAGTAGATTTCATAGAACTTAGCTCTCTCAATTTCTCTCTCCTTACCTCGTCCACTCCCGTATCTGCTTCTCGATTTTTCAGTTTCTTCGTCCCAGTCGCATGTTGTACTCTTTGTCTCTGTTTGTCTCTACTTCTGAATTCAATATAATTCAGCCGTCCCTCCTTAATTACCTTGCCCCTGCTTCTTTTTCTTTCTCGTTCTGTGTTTTCCGTCCAGTCTTTTATCCTTTTTCTTTTGTGCCGTGAGCGTCTCTGCTCTCTTAATTCATTTTGTGCGTGTCTCAGCTTCTTTAGTCAATAATGTTAGGTTTTCTTTTCATTCATTGATTAATATGTCGTGGGCCCATTCCATCCATTTAAAGTCTAAAGTTGATTCAATTGATGTGAAGCCCACGTCCTCCCTCTTGAACCAATTTCATTCATTCAAATTATATTATAAAATAAAAACAAGAAGGATTTGTTTGAATCCCGTAACACCCACTTATAATAACATTATAGTATAACATAATTAAATATTATATAATATATTATAATATAAAATAAAATAAAAAATATGTTGCCGACAGAATAAAAGAAGTAGAGGCCTATTGACTATCTAAGGTGAGTAGATTTTTCAACAATTCAACTTTATCTTTATTATTATTGTTGCTAACTTTACTAACATTTATTTTTATGTAACTAACATTTATTTTATTGTTATTAACATTTATTTATCCTTTATGGAAGCACACTACATATATTAATGGGCTACATTTATTTTATTATTTACTGCTTTATTTATTTTTCATGGTTGCGTCACTATATATCAGTGGGTACCATTTGTTTAATTTAATTCTTTATTGTTTAATTTATTTTTCATGGAGGTACACTAATATCTATTAGTGGGCTCTATTTATTTATTTTATTTAGCATTTATTTATCTTTTATGGTGGTAACAATTTGTGGGCCCCATTTATTTTATTTTAATTCTTTACCGCTTTATTTATCTTTCATGGTAACAACACTAGTATAGTGGGCACCATTTATTTATTTTATTTTATGCTTTGTTCTTCATGGTGGTGACACTAGCATAGTGGACTCCATTTATTTAATTTAATTCTTTACTGCTTTATTTATTTTTCATGGTGGTGACACTAGTTTAGTGGACTCCATTTATTTATTTATTTACTGCTTTATATCCCCCTTCCTTTCATTTTTATTTATTTACTGCTTTCTATATATTATATATTTATTTACATTTGCATATGCATCCTCTTTCTTATCTTTGGATGAGATAAGTCTTGCTGTGAGTTTACTACCATTCCTATCTCATCTTCTTTTTATTTATTTAGCATGTTTATTTCCAGTCATTTATTTTATTTTATTTATTTATTTATTGCTTTATATATATATCCCTCTCCCTTCTTATTATTTATGGCAACGACACTAATATATACATATTAGTGGGTTCCATCTATTTATTTTTATATTTTATATTTATCCTGATGAAAAATTGTTAAAGGCCATATGTATCATGAGATCAAAATGCCATGGAGATATGAGGCATAAATTGGCCTGATAAATGAGGCATAAATTGGCCTGATAAATGAGGCATAAATTGGCCTGAGACCATGAGAAGGCATAAATTGGCTAGAAGCCAAGTGATAAATTAGCTTGAAACTAAAAGGCAAGTTGGCCTGAAGCTAAGAAGACAAATTATGAAACAAGATTTGATCCATAAATATTGTATGTCATCAGTTGTATAAAGGCCTCAAAATTGTATATTTGGCATTAAATACTCCCTCAAATTATGAGAAAAGGGATTTATGATCATGATTGTTATTATCAATAAATATATCTAATTTGCTATTACAGTAGCAATATTGTGATTAAGTCAAGAAATATTGTGGATTAATTTCTTACCATGATCAAACAAATCTGTGAATTATGGATCATGAATTTTATCCAACTTCATTCCCAGAAGTGAATGAAGCAATAAATAAATTGTGATTATGGTTGTTTTACTATTATTTTGTGTTTAGATAATTATAACAATTTTTGTGAATACAAGAGAAAGAATATTTATAAATAAAACAATTAAACAAAAGGCAATATTATTTCAACAAAGTTTAATAGCGAGTGGCTCAATTCCATTACAAACCTTAATCATCTCATTTTGAAGATATTTGATGTCTTCTTCTTTTGCTTCTCTTGAGATGGGATCCAGATGACGCAAAGCTCTTCGTAATATCGAGATTTGCATCATAAGTTTCTTAAGCTTTTTGTGTGGCCACTCAGTTAACCCTCCTTTTTGATAGATCTTTTGTATGGTGTGAGTAGACATATTTAATTGTTTACTCGCATCATCTAGGGTTAAGTGAAAATAATCACTTAAATCATGGTGCGTTGTTTTCTTTATTCTTTCTCGTTGCTCCATTGTTAATCTATATAATTCACCCTGATTAAGGGATGATATATCATATGGAATATTAATCGCGGGCTGTTTTCCTTTATCTAATGGATTTTCAATGTTGGTTTAAAATGAACTCCGCGGTAGTTCATTTGGATTTTTAGCCGATTCCGAACCAACACAAAGGACCTCATGATAGTCCAACACAGGATCACGCATCAAGTTATATCCTGATGCTTGTAAATCTATACAATACTGTGTCAGAAAATGTTTGATTTCTCCAAAATTTTTATTACTAAAATCAAACATTGGAAGCCTGTCAGTATTGTAAGATTTATCCTGTACATTTTCAAATAAGACAACATGAGAAATCATATCTATCTTCCTCCCGTGAACTTCAAGTTTATGATATTGAAATCCGTTGGTATGAATAATTTCCCGTAAAACATGACAATAACTACATTCCAATAAGCTAGTAGTTGCTAATTGGCTTGTAGCTGTTGGCTGACTGATTGTTGCTGGCTGGCTAGTGGTTGTTTGTTGGTTGATTGTTGCTGTCGAGCTGGTTGTTGCTGGCAAGCTGATGATAGTTTGCTGGCTAGTGAATGCTGGTTGATTAACTGCCGACACTATTGGCTGACCTGGATTGGTAGACTCCATTAGTTCTGCCATAGTTCTACACCTCTTAACAGGCCTCCTTGATGAACCTGCTTCAGTTGTACCTTCAATCCTTATAGATTGAGGAAGAACACTTGTTCTTGGGGGAGAAGTAGGTACATTTGAAGCAGAAAGAGGAATAGTAGAAGGAGGAATAAACATCTTAAAAGGATTAGGAGATAACAAAGAAGTAAATGACATGTTGGGCTGATCATCATACAACAAAGCATCAAGTAATGCTGTTTCGGATGTATCAGAAACTGGGATAAAACTGCTTGGTCCTGCCATGGCAATAGAATTTAGAGAAATATGTGTGAGTATTTGATAGTTGATATTATCAGATGCTTGCGTGTTTGTGAGGCATGTTCGTTTGCCTTCCTCTATTTATAGTCAAATTAAATCCTATTGAATCTCTGCAGATTTGCGTAGTCCTGTTAAATCTCTGCAGATCTGCTCCCTATGAAGCACGAGCCTGAAATCTTTTTGACTTTATATGCATACAACAATCTGAGTTGTTGCGCCTGTGATTCCATAGTGATGCGCCTGTGATTCCACAGTGATGCGCCTGTGATTACACAGTATTGCGCTCGTGAATCTGCAAAATTTTGTAGGGAGAATGATATATATCAAGTGTGAATAAGTGTGAATATTTATGTGATAATTCTTTGTGAATGTTTCTATGTTGATTCCCCCAAAATGAATATTAGATTTGATGATAAATCATATGGAAAGTTGGCATGACTTGTTTGATCATCCAAGTCATATATTATGTGCTGCTTGTTCTCAGATAGAAACAATTATTGGAAATGGATCTCTGGAAATATATCAAATTGAAAGTTTACATATGAGATTATAAATCTGCAAAGTTTGCAGTGATGTTTGCAACCAGAAGTTTGCAATATATTATGCGTGCAATTTCCAGATTAAATGATCCAGAAATCATGTATTAAAGTATCCACGAATGGATAGATCAATGATTATGAGAACAAAATTTATATGTTGTGTATATTTGCAGCAATTATATAAGCCAACGGAATTCTCCCCGTATAATTGGCTTTTGGTCAGGAGTCAGATTAATTCCATCTTGAAATGTTTTAAATGTGTAATGTTTATTAATCTATTACAATGCACATAGATGGATATACAAAGAAAATTGATGATTTGATGAGGGGGAGAAAAATAAGCAGATTGGGTAAAGATAAAGTAAAATGAATTATCATTGGCTCATATTGGTACTCGTACAAAGAAATGTGCACTAAAAGTTCAAAAGATAATTCATTTGCAGATTTTAGCTAATCAAATGCTAAAAGCATTTACTAACCTAAAGTGACAAAGTCACATGTCCCAACTGCAAATGCTCCTATATGAATTGTTATAAAGCACATCTGAAGCGTTGCTGGTCCATCGGTTATAAAGATAAAAATCCTCGAAAGAGAAAAGGAGCTATAAAATATAGATGATCAAGTCGAGGATAATTAAGTAAAGCTCCAGAAGAGTTATCTTTTGACGAGATGTTATTTCCAGAAGAGATATTATAAGAAAAGTGTATTGTGGTCCAAGAGAGACCCAGGTACTTAATATATGTGAATATAATGAGATCTCAATAAATTATGAATGAAATCCGATGGGACCGAAAAATAAAGTCAACGTTGACGACATTTATGTTGATATGATAGCATATGTTGTAATGAATGATAATGAGGATCATGAGCCACAATATATTAATGTGTGCCAAAAGCACATGTCCTTGAAAGACGTAAGACGCCAGAAACACATATGTCCCAGAAGGACTCAAGATGCTGGAAGTATCAAATTCTCGAGAATAATCAATTAAATAAATTCATATAGTGCATATAGCATCATTATCTGAATAAACATTTATTAAAGTTCTATATGCACATGTATATTTATGAAAAGATTATTATGATTTTACTTGAAAGATTTAGATCTTGCAGGTATATAATGAACAATCAGATCAGGCGTTTCTATTATTCCACAACGAATAACAGAATACTTGATGATAGAAAGGATGATATGCTCAGAATGATATTGAAGCAATGTGGTCATCAGGGGGAGCAAGTCTGATGTAATCAAGAGGGGGAGACGATACACGCTGTACTCTTTTTCCCTTATCTAGATTTTGTCCCACTGGGTTTTTCTAGAAAAGTTTTTAATGAGACAGCACTGGATAGTGTATCAATGAATGATGTACTCTTTTCTTTGGCTAGATTTTTATCCCACTGAGTTTTTCCTAGTTAAAGTTTTTAATGAGACACATTCATAAATGGACATCCAAGGGGGAGTGTTATGAATATACTTATTATGTAGATGTCCATTGACTCTCGGTTTCCAAATACTACAAGATGACATGGGACCCACGTATAGTACCATGCATAGTGATTTACTATTTGGTGGGACCCACACACAATTATACACACACCCACGGGAAGGAAATCCGTGAGTGTACAGTTTATGTTTTAAGGGGAAAACTACACCAAATGACCCTGAGGTGTAAATTACACTAAAGACCCATTTTTCTTCTATAAATAGAGGTCTTCTGTAACTATTTAATATACAGTTGAAATGAGAATTTCTCTCTCTACTTTCTCTCTCTACTTTCTCTCTCTATAATCTCTTCTCTTATTCTTATCAGTTTTATAACAATATGAAATTAATTGATAATAGAAATGAGTAAAAATATATTTATTAGTTTCACAACTCAAAGGTCACTTTATAAAAAGTGACAAAGGATAATGAAAATTGGAACCTTATTTAATAAGAATGGTGAGTACCACTCTAATCCTATTTATAGGTCCATTTTGACTAAAAAAATTTGGTTTTATTTATAAGTCCACTTTCATTAAATAAATAAAATTGTGACGATTTTACCCATTTTAATTATACCCATGAAGATATAGAAAGAGAAGAAAGAGTTGAAAAATAGTAAATCATAAATTAGGGTAAAGTTAAAAATCTACCCTCTTAATCATTGAGTTAACCACCTCTCATTCATTGGTATATGAGATTTGGCTAAAATGGACTTATAAATAAGACCAAAATGGTATATATTATATTAATCTGCTCCAAGACCTATTACATCCATGACGTGAAATCACAAGGCATGTAAGACAGGCTCAAGTTGGCTTACTACCTTGTTTTATGATACGTGCTAATCACAAAAATAATCGAATTCGGGTAATAAATAGCCAAATAATAAATAAATAAATACGGTTTCTCTCACACGTGGAAGTTTCTAGACCCCATGAATATTCTGAGACAAAAAAAAAAAAAAAAACTGGGACTACGTATGCAGTACAGTAATATATTCATTAAAAAAATTATTAAGAAAACAATAATTTTAAATTTATATGATGATATGGTAAAATGAAACTGGTATTGTTTGATTATAAATTTATCTTAAACAGAATATATATTGAAAGAGAGATTTCTTAAGAATATATAGTACAGTAATATATTCATTAAAAAAATTATTAAAAAAACAATACTTTTTAAAAAAATCAAACATAAAACTCACTCTTGGTCCTAAATGTAAGACCCCTATCCACTTAATTTGTCTTCAAATTTTAAATTTTTTCCTTAAGTATCATTATTGGTTAAACATATTAAGGAGGATTCTATGAAGGGATGGTTCAATGCATATTAGTAGTAAAGATAATATTTTTGAAAAAAAAAATAAAACGTATTCATTACAAATAATTAACTTCATAATTTTTTTTAATATTTATAAATTAGTTATACATCCTTATATTACAAATTGGAGGGAATATCATTGCTAAGTTTTACGGATGTGATTTTCTCTTTACACACACATATATATATTTTGCATGCATTAAAGAAAAATTCAAGTTGTATATATATACTCCCTTTAATCTTTAATCTTTAACGTATGATCTAATTAATTGGAAAGTTAATATTGATTATAAATATAAGATCTATTTCATATTTTTATTTATTTTGTCAAATTAATCTATTGACATTCTTTCAAGAATAATCTAGTATGAGAGAGAGTAATTAAGCGGATTAAAGAATAAGATTTAGGTGTTTTTTTAACAAATCATATTAATTAACTTAACTAATATCATTATTAATCTACTCAAATTAGTTAATAAAGTCTTATATTAAAAATGACATAAGTACTCCCTCATAATAAGATCATTTTAACCGAAATGTGGCATTTTAATTAGAAAAATTGTTAAAATTAATTAAAAGTAATAAATGTCGAGGAAATATATTTTTTTCAAATATGCCATTATTTGTGAATGACTAAGAGAGGGAATAATAACAAGAAAAATGATGAAATAAAATATATGATGAGAAAAAGATGGTGAGAGAGAAAAAAACACAATAAAAGAAAATAAAAGTTCAAGTTAAAATTTTAATTAATACAATATATAAAATTAATTAATAATAAAATGAGTAAAAACGCATTTATTAGTTAGAGAAACTCAAAAATGCCTTTATAAATTAAAAAGAGACAAAGCATATTGAAAATTGGAGCCTTATTAAATATTAATAAAAACGGCGAGGCGAGTATATATTAGTGTAATCTGCTCCAAGTATTACATCCATGACGTGAGATCACAAGCCATGTAAGACAAGCTCAACTTGGCTTACTACCCTGTTTTATGATGCGTACTAATCACAAAAATAATCGAATTCGGGTAATAAATGGCCAAATAATAAATAAATAAATACGTTTAGTCTCACACGTGGAAATCTCTAGACCCCATGAATATTCTGAGACAAAAAAAAAACTTGGACTACGTATGCAGTTGCAAACAAGTGCATGCCCATCACCAATTAGCCCTTCGAATAGAGATCAGGGTAGAAGAATCTGCACTAGAAAGCGAAACAAAGCTGGCCTCATTTATGAGTCCAACCTAAAATCTCTAAACAGGACACAATTAACTTGTTACCACCACCAGTTCCTCATCCATTCCTGGGCTCATCTTCTTCCAAGTTGTCCCATCCTTCATCATTCATTCCTTCCATAAATATACAGATCCCTTATTATATTCATGCTTCATCTCTCATCAACAATTAAACACCACCGCAAGAGAGAGAAAAATCAGACCTAGCTAGCTTCTTCTGAACAATGGACATTTGGTCATGGATATGCGAGCTTCCCAACTCCGACGAGTGGTCCGAATCGCCTATATTCGAACTCGCCAGTTCAGGCGGCCAAGCTGATGACCATGACGGTTCTAATCGGTCCATTCATTTACGAGCCGACCGGACTTCGGGATCGGAATCAGAAGCTGCCGTGATTTTCACGGTTTGCTTGCAGGGGTTTCATCACCCGCTCAACGCTGAAAAACCTCTCTGGGTCTCTGAGAAATGTCATCTTTCTAGAGAAAACCCATTCCTTCCTCTGTTTCTTCAGCTTCTTCAAGAAATCATATCACTCTCCCCCAATGCGCCAAACAGCACGTGCCCAAGGTCTCAACTCCAGAAGCTCAAACCCGAGCCTATCGCATGGATTATGAACTCTCACTCACCCGAATCCTTCTCCACCTTCTTCAACCTCGTCTTCATCTTACGCCTCTTCTGGCTCTGCGCCTGTGACGCCCCCACCGAAGCTGGCTCGCTCTACTTCCAATCATTACTACCTTCGGCGCTTGAAACCGTCTCGTCGAACCCCTCGCCGGTTCTGCGAACTTTCTTAGTCACCGTCGGCGTGGACACCGAGTTATGCTTCATGCGCACCCTTGGGTACATAGTAGCAAAATGGTGCATTTCTAGAGAGCTTGGAGTGGGATTACAGGCGCTGTTAGTTCCGCCACCGTGTCGAAGCCCGGGATTTTCGTACTCGACGGAGGCTCACGGCGTTTGGGCTCTGAAAGGCTATGCACCGATGATGACCATGATGAAAGTGACGAGTTCCGATGATACTCTGAAAACTCAAATTCCTCGTCTTGATGCTAAGGAGTCAATACTAAAGTACACTCTTGCCCACCAACAACTTGAGGCCCTCGTCCAGTTAGAATACTCCGTCGCATTCCACGACGGGTTCATTCAGGTTCGTGCACGTGTTGACAACATACGCCTCCAAGTGGCGAAGCTGGGGTTCAAGAATCAAGACAACGAGGCAGAGTACGGCGCGGAGAAGCACTTCCCGTCGAGAGTTCGGATCTGGGTCGGGCCGGAAGTCGGAGCGACGTACGTGGTGGGCGGGCTGAGTTTGACCAGATCAACGGAGAACACGGAGAGGGAAGTGGAGATACAGAAAATCGTGAAGGGAAGTTTCCAGAAACTGAAGATTTCGAAGGCGAAAGCGGTGGCGAGGACATCTACGAAGACGAAGACGAAGAATTGGAGGATGGACCAAGACGCGGAGGGGAATGCGGCGATATTCGACGCCGTTCTGTACGATAACGCGACGGGTCAGGAGGTGGCAACGGGGAAGCCGTATGGGGAAGCGAGTGGGGACCAGGTACACGGCTTGAGGAAGAGGTATGTGGCGGCGAACAGACCGTTTACGAAGACTGGGTCGGTGGTGCTTGCCGGGGACGAGAATGGAGAAGCAGGGTGGAAGCTCAGCAAAGAGATGGAAGGGAGCGTGTTGAAGTGGAGGATAGGTGGGGAATTTTGGATAAGTTATTGGCCAAATGAGGCAAAGACTTCATTTTTTGAGACGAGGTATGCAGAATGGTGCGACGAGGTTGATTTGCCTCTTATTCCTCCCAAGATGGTCGCATGAAGGACCACTAGCGGACAGTTTATGTAAATAGTACTTCTTCGTATCCTAATTATAGTGCTAAATTTGTAGTGCAAAGTCGTATATCTCAAGAAGTCAACAAGATTAGCTTCTTGATGTTATACATTTGTGGGTTAGATTAAAATCTCAAGCAATTATAAAATATATGTAGTAATCTACGCACTCATATATATATGCTTCATATCTCCGGATTATACATAGGAGATATATGTGAAAAGAATTGTAAAATTTTATAGTTACGCATTAAATCACTCTCATTTGATCTTTTAATTTAAAATTCTTATAGTTTTGTATTCAAATTCAAGCTTTGTTCTTTTGTTCTTTTTTTTTTTTTTTTTTTTTTTACACTTTCTTTGTTGCATGACAAGTAGCAATTGTAGTTTGGGTTAGTACTCCCTCTTATTCTTATTATAAGGTACCAACTACTATTTCTCGCGCACTAAGGAATGCAAGTTAAGTCATTAAATTGGTCCAAAATTGATAAATATTTCTAACTTTATCGCTATTTTAATGATGTGAATTCAAAGAGTTAGCTAAAAAAGAGGGTATAATCAGAAAATAGTAATAAATGAGTTGATTAAAGGTAGTTGGTGCCTTATAATAAGGACTAGAGAGAATACTACTTTTGGTGTCTTTTGTTCCTAAAATTTAAATTTGATGGTTTTGGTTTTTTAAATTTACTTCATTTATAGTAGTTGATTGTTAAAATTTGAAAAAAGACTTTGAGAGACATTTGACGGTGTTAATTTATCCCATGAAGCATTAAATCTAATAAATTGGCTTATTTGGCATTCTTATTGGGAAATTTGAAGTGGCAAATATATTATAAAACTTATGAGGTGTTTATTTAAACAAGCATTCATTCCCCATGTGATGAATTAACTTCAAGAGTGTAAGACCGGCTGAACCCAAGAAGGGGTGAATTAGGTGGAAAAAAAAAACTTAGAACCTTTGAAAATCTTTTCGCAATTAGGTAAATTCAGTTTGTATGACAGTAAAGAGTTATGAAGCTATAGACAATCATTCAAACATATATGCTAAAAATAAAGGAGATTAAGGAAGAGAATTGCAAACTGAGATTTATACTGATGATTCGGCCCAATCCTTGACCTACGTCCAGTCTTTAAGCTCCACTTAAGATTTTCAATCCACTATCCTCTTGTTTATCCGGGTACAAGAGAAGCCTTTACAAACCCACAAGTTCACATAGGAACTTGTGAAGCCAAATCTCGCATCGAGATACTCCCCTTTACACATGGTAAAAATACACTCATTTTCCCTCTCAAGATCTCCCAATCTTGAGTATCTCTCAGATAATTTGATTTACAATATATCTTTCTAAGAAGTGAATGGATAATCACTGAAGTGCAATACAAATCATTTCACTCTCTAAATGATAAACTATATAAATATGAAAAACAGAGTGTATATGAGATTCAGAATTTGAGCATTTTGACGGTGCAAGCTCTTGCCATCCTCTTTTTGCATCCTGAATGTGGCTTTACTTATAGATGAAGATCATCTAAACGTTGAGAATATGACCATTATGAATAGAGTCGTTAGAGATCAGTTGGAAATTAGCCGTTAGAACTTCGTTTTCTGAACCAACTGTGACATCAGCATTTACTTTAGTCTTGATCTTCAGTTTGACACCCTTTGATCATCTGAAACATGTACACAAATGATATAAATGATGTTGAGAACTATTATAAATTATTTAGGTAATCATCTGGATGTTCTTGATCAGAAACGAGATTTTCGACACGGTGATTTTCTGAAGCAGAGATGTAAACTCGAGTTTACATTTGAAAACTCAAGTTTTGAGCTTGTTGCGTTACTACATATTTCTCTTTGTCTGATTGAAACTCGAGTTTTGTCTCACAAACTCGAGTTTTGAAGATCCTCCGATGTTCGCTGCTCTCTGTCAGAGCTAAACTCGAGTTTTCATTTGTAAACTCGAGTTTTCAAGTTAAGGTTTCTCTCTGACTTGATATAGCTCCAAATTTGGAAAACTAATTATCCCCATATAGCTCTTTGAGTCTTCTTTCCAATGCAAAAAGAATCAGCTTCAAACTTATTGTATTTTGTCCGTTATGATCCGATGAATGAAGATTGTTCTTGACTAACGTTTTTGCAATGTCCTAAACTGACAGTCGAATTTCAAAGATCATATCTCTTTGGTCCGAACTTCATTTTAGTTGGATCAAGTCTTGATGGAACTCCTTATGAGTCTGCTTTCATATGCCACCGATTTCAACTCATTCCGATGTGTAGATAGTGAGTTATACTCAAAACATTGAAGTTTGGTCTGCTATGTGGTGTGAATTCCTGATCTAACTTCAAAAATTTATAGCTTTCTCATATAGACTTCTTTGGGCTTGAAACTTTGTCAAAATGACTCATTGAATGTCTAGTTTCATAAAAATTTGGTTTCACCTTAATTCAATCTCTGGTTTAGGAGATATCATCAAATTACCAGACCCCGCCCAAACTGATTGTGAAACAGAGTAGAACAGAGTTGCTGATCAGTGCTGTAAACTCAAGTTTTGACTTGGAAACTCAAGTTTTCTTTGTCCAGAGACGCCAGAGATGTTGAAGACACTATAAACTTGAGTCATTAAGTTCCAAACTCGAGTTTTGATTCTCAAACTCAAGTTTTGACTCCCAAACTCAAGTTTTCTTACATTCCAAAGACAAATTACTGTAGTAAGGTAGTAAACTCAAGTTTTGACTTGGAAACTCGAGTTTTCTCATCCAGAACCTGATATTTGCTTATTTTAACTCTGAATTGAACCACTCCAACTTCCATTTGATTGTGAAGACTTCTAGTACAATCTAAGACCTTGAATATTGATACTCTCATTTTATTTGACAAGATCTTCTCTTTCTTTCTTCTCTTCACTTGGTCATTCTCCACTACTCTATTCTTTCTTTCTTCTCTTCTTTTGAACATTCTCCACATTTATATTTGAGCTGATCTTGAATATTGATATTCTCATTCCATTCATCAACTTCTTCTATCTCCCATCTCCCATCTTGATCATTCTTCATCATTTAACATGGAACCATTATTTTCTGCAAGATCTACCTTCTTCAATATTTTCTCTTCTTCTTGAACTTAACATTTTCTTTAATTTTTTCTTTTTGAAATCTCTTATCTCCTTCTTGTTCTATAATTCAATACTTCCTTATTGATCTTCTTCTTGATCATTCTTCATAAATGAACTTCATATCTTTGATTCTACATTAAATTTAAGAATTTGTTAATGAAGAAGATAAATATAGTATATACAATCTTTTTGCTCTTACTAATGGCATCTATATAAAACATCATCAAAACTAATCATATCCAACAAAGAGTAATGCACTACTAGAAAATTGACATTTTGCGACGGAATTTGCGATGGAATAATTTCCATCGCAAATTTTTGAATTTTTGCGACGGAAATATAAAACCGTGGCAAAAAACCGGAAATTTGCGACGGAAAAAAATTTCCGTCAAAAAAAAATAAAAAACAAATAAAATAAAAACATTTTTTTAGTTTTTCGTCGCTAGCCCCAGCGGGGGCCAGCGATGGAAACATCTTTCCGTCGCAAGTTGGCGGACATTTTGTCCGCCAACTTCCCTTCCCCCTCCCCATTTGAGCTCCCCAGTTTCAGTCCGCCCCCCTCCCCCACAAGCCCCGACCCCCACCCTCCCTTCCGGCGAATGGCGCGCACCCACGGTGCCATCCCCTCCCTGGCGCCCAGCCCCATCCCGAGCCCCCCTCCCCCGCGCGAACCAGCCCCAATCCCGACCCCCAGGCGACCCAACCCCACTCGATCCCCCCCTAAGCCCCCAATTCCGGCAACCCTACCCCCCACAAGCTCCCCCACCGTGGACTTCCCCCAACGGCTCTGCTCCTCCTCCTCATCGACCTTTTTCTTCTCCTTTCTTTGACATTTTCCAGCGACTTTTTCCGGTAAGCTTCATCTTTTTCCTCTTTTCATTGTGTTCTTGAAATTCATTATATGGAAAATAAGAGGTTATCGTTTGTATAAATTTAATTGTAATACTCTTATTTTATATTTATAAAATCTTAAGTTTCTCTTGTAATTTCTAGAATTGATCTATCTCCTAGAAATAATTATAGTAGACATGAATTGATGAAAACTGATATTTAGTTATAAGAAAATTAATTAGGAGGTTTACTATTTGAGATTTGAAAGTAGAAAATATAAGAGAAAGATCTAACTCTACATTTAATTTTATAGTAATAAATATAAGCAAAAAGTTAATAATATTAATTCATAATTTGCTTATTTATTTAGATTATGGTTATTGTTTAGATAAAATTCCATGATTTTTTCAGTTATTGGGTTTTATTAATGTTTATTAATGAGATTGATGAATTGTTTTAATCTTTTATTGTATTGTTTTTTTATGGTTAAATTTTTGTAATGAAAAAATTGTGTAACAAAATTATGATATGCTATTGGTTGATTATGATACATAAATCTATAAATAAGAAGATGTTGAAATGTGAAGAGTATAGTGTTGATAAAAGATGTTTAAGATTAAGACAATGAAATTAATAATTGATGTAAAGTAGAAGCAGGAATGAGTGCCCTTAAAAAGTAAACAAATTTGTATGTTAAAAATTAGTAGAGAATATATATTTATATAGAATATATATTCTATTAATTATAATTTTTTATTTTATTTCAGAATTTCATATATATATTGTAGAGTTCTAAAAATATAAATATAATATGAATGTCATATTTTAGATTTTTTTTCTTTTTTTTTATCAGTGAGAACATCCTCAACATGTTATAGTTATACTTGGATAATTTGTGAATTTTTTAACATTTATTATTTAAATCTACAAAGTAATTTTTATTCTTTTAGATTAAACTTTGTTTAATTTAAATCAATTGACATTAAATTAGTTAAACTTTTTATATTTAGCTTGAATTGATCGTAAATAGCATTACTTCGATATTACATTATTTATAACCAAATGCTTTAATTTAATGGCAACTGGTTGACATGAGTGGCCAGTTATATTGGCCACTTATTAATATTTGCTTCATGTTGTTTTGTCGACTGGGATATCTCCCTACCTTGTATATTTGCGTAGGGTTAAGTTATAGAAGTATGGACGGTCATCGTGATAGGAGTTGGATGTCTAATCGTCTAACTCAGAAAAGAGAAATAACTCGAGCATTCCTGGACGGTCTGGAAGAGTTCATGCAATTTGCTTTGGCGCACTCACCTA
Source organism: Acacia confusa (assembly GCA_037074495.1). Lineage (NCBI taxonomy): Eukaryota > Viridiplantae > Streptophyta > Magnoliopsida > Fabales > Fabaceae > Acacia > Acacia confusa. The sequence continues at coordinate 33,546,366 of CM073502.1, read as the reverse complement.
ATTCAAGTAGACACATCGCATGTCCCTGTGCCATATGCAAGTGTTTAAAATTTCAAGAGTATAACACGGTCAAAATTCATTTATGTAAAAAGGGATTTATGGACGATTATGAATGCTGGGTATACCATGGCGAAGTCCGATAGACACCGAGTGGATATTACGGGAGCAGTAGTCATCGAGGCAACCTTAATCAATACGAACAGTTGGTGATGGATGCCGCGGGACCGTCGATTGGTCAATATTTTGATCCTTTTACTCATGCTGAATCATCACACACGCAAGAGGAGACCAATACGTATAATCAACCATGTTATTTGGGAGAGGATCCTAATCCGGAAGCCGAAAGGTTCTACATGATGCTTCAAGATGCGCAACGACCGTTATGGGAAGGTTGCGAACACATTGAAAGTAGTGAGCACTCATCGCTGTCGGCTACCTTAGCAACACTAAGTTTGAAGACTGATCACCATATGAGTGAGAGGAATTATAACGAAATGTTGCAGATCATGAGCAAGATTGCTCCGAAAGATAATAATTTGCCGAAGGATTTCTATCAAGCAAAAAGAAATGTTAAAGAGCTTGGGCTTAGTTGTGAAAAAATCCATTGTTGCCCCAATGGATGTATGTTGTACTACAAAGATGATGCGGAGCTGACTAAATGCAAATTCTGTGAACATAACAGATACAAACCTGTGACTAAAGAGAGGAAAATAGATTGTCAACTATTTAGCAAGATGTGGTACTTTCCCCTCGTGCCTAGGCTTTAGAGATTGTATTCGTCAGAGCAAACAGCCGCTCACATGAGATGGCACCAGGAGCATCGCAGGGACGAAAAATTTGTGACGCATCCATCCGATGCCGAAGCCTGGCTTAAATTTGACGAGGTGAATCCTTTCTTTGCTTCGGATCCCCGTAATGTCCGTCTTGGATTATGTTCGGATGGGTTTGCTCCTTTCAACCAGACGGGCAGGAGGTATTCATGTTGGCCAGTGATTGTGACTCCGTACAACCTTCCACCTTCTATGTGTATGAGAAGAGAGTTCTTATTTCTTAACGTGTTAATCCCCGGGCCATCCAACCCAAAAAAGAATATAGATGTGTACCTCAGGCCTTTAATAGATGAGTTGAAGATGTTGTGGAGTGACAGGGTTCTCACGTACGACGTATCATTAAGCCAGAATTTTATCATGCAGGCTGCCTTAATGTGGACGATAAATGATTTCCCTGCCTATGGGATGTTGAGTGGCTGGCAAACGTCGGGAAAGCTTGCATGTCCAGTGTGTCTTGAGCAGAACATGGGCTTTAGCTTACAAAACAGTCGCAAGGTTTGTTGGTTTGATAGGCACCGCCGATTCCTACCCCCTGATCATTCGCTTAGAAGAAATAGAAAAGACTTTGTACGGAATGTTGTCAAACGGGCAAATCAACCCAGTCGATTAAATGGTCAAGAAATATGGGACAGGGTCAGGCACATTGCAAGTGTTGAAGAGGGGGTTGCATTCAACGAACCCGAGGGATATGGGGTTGATCATTATTGGATGAAACGAAGCATCTTTTGGGAACTGACATATTGGAAAGATCACCTGTTGAGACACAACCTCGATGTCATGAATATTGAGAGGAATGTGTTCTGCAATATTTTGTACACCGTGATGGACACCAAAGGCTTGACGAAGGACACAGTCTACGCAAGACAGAACATAGAAGCGATTTGCAGAAGGCCTGACTTGCATTTGGTGGTGGATGCTAGGGGGCGGACTTCTAAACCTCGAGCGCCATACACACTCAACAAAGAGCAAAATTTGGAAATGTTAAAATGGGATTCAAATCTGAGACTCCCGGATGGTTATGCATCAAATATGGCTAGATGTGTCAAAATAGATGAGGTGAAGATATCTGATATGAAGAATCATGATTGTCACGTTTTTTTCCAAAGATTGTTATCGTGGTCCTTCAAAGCACTACCGAAACATATATGGAGTGTTCTGACAGAGATTTCCATTTTCTTTAGAGAAATTTGTGCTTCTGAGCTGAACGTCGACAAGTTACGACAGCTGGAGGAGAGCGTGCCTTTGACACTATGCAAGTTGGAGATGGTGTTTCCTCCAACATTATTCAACTCAATGGAGCATTTGCCTGTTCACTTGGCCTATGAGGCAAGGGTTGGAGGTCCGCAACAATATAGGTGGATGTATCCGTTTGAGAGGTAATATATATATATATATATATATATATATATATATATATATATATATATATTTCTTGTTGTTATTATTTGACTCTCATGGTGGTAAAGTTTTAAATACCCTGTGATTGTCCATATAGGTTTTTACGCACTCTCAAGCACAAGATCAAAAATCAAAGGTACGTTGAAGGATCTATCGTTGAAGCGTATCTAGTGGAAGAGGCCACTAAATTTGCGTCATACTATTATCCCTCTGGAAATATATCAAGATGGAGAGGGGTAGCTCGCAACGACGATGGAGGCAGTACAAGCGATCAGATATCTATATTTAATTTTCTAGGTCGAGTCGTGGGAAAATGTGAGAGGTCAACTTTGGAGGGAAGAGACAAGCGAGTGGCGGAGTGGTACATTATAAACAACTGTGAAGAGGTCACCCCATACTTAAGGTAAGACTTCCTGTATTTTTACCATTGCGGTTAGTATTAAAGTATATTAATGAGAATTTTTTGTTACAGCTTTTTCTCCAATTGGGTTCGATCCAGAAATCCATTAATATCGGATGCCGAACTTGAACAATTCAAGATTACTGAGTTTCCTCAATGGTTCGAAGACTTCTTCGTGGAAAATCCATCAGCTCCCCATGATGTTGCGTGGAGTTTATCTTGCGGAGCTGCAATAGTTGTTACCCGGTGTTCGAAATATATAATCAATGGGTATCGTTTTGCAATAGTACAAGCAAACAAGAATACACTAAATTGCAATTACGGCGTATGTTGCCGAGGTGGCCTGGTTGATGGAGTTGAGGCCGACTACTTTGGGATGTTAACTGACATAATTCAGCTGGATTATAAGTGGGACAAGTCCATGACCATCTTTAAATGTGAGTGGTTTGATAACTCTCCTCGTGGGACAAAAGTTGATAAATATGGGAATGTTGAGGTCCAGGGGTCGAGGAGGTACACGGTTGGTTATGACCCATTCATACTTGCTCAACAGGCGGAACAAGTTTATTATACATTATATCCAACATCCCGTCAAGGGTGGATGGGAGTTATCAGAACTAAAACACGCAATATCATACCCAACTCGAAAGAATCAGAATCAAATGACGATATGAATGAACCGTTTCAAGCTGATGTGCAACAGGTACAGCCCGTACTTGTTGTCGATGACGAAGTACCAAACAATCTTTTTGACGAGCCGCATGGGGAGTTAGAACTGATTCCTATCCATATTGTCGATGAGGAATCAGAAGATGAGGAGGAAGATAATTACTCTGATAGTGAGTCTGAATTTGATGACTATGAGACTGACGAGGAAGGGGAGCAAGGAGAGGTGGAGGAAACGGAATCTTCCGGTTGACTTATGTTAGTCCGCTATTTATAACCGTCCGTTCTAGTAGATATAATCTATTACTTTGATAGTGACATTAAGTTTTCTTTTTGACATTTTGACATAATGTTTGTGGGTGTTCATAGATGGATCGTTCAGGAGGGCGTTCTGGCAGTGATCGGAGTAGTAGTAGAGGTCGGGCGCGTCCTATCAGAGGTGGTAGGGCGACGACATCGGACCCGTCTTACGGCAGAGGGTACGGCTCTTCTCCAGAGCTTCCACCATTTCATCTGTCGTCTTCGCCGACCACTATCGACTCTATTATGGGAGGTACAGGTATGCCTTTCAATCCCCCTGATCCACAGCAAGGGGCAGAGCAGGTATAGTTTACGAAATCTAATTGATTCACATCTTTTGTTTTTTATTTAAGTAACTATGCAGTAAAAATGTTGCAATATCATTTCGTCCTTCAGCACACCGCGTCTCCTCATAGCCAGTTCAGGGAAGCTAGTTCCTCCTCGCCTGCACCGGTGTGGGGAACTGTTGATCCTGAGACAGGACGGTTATGGATTTGTCCTCGCGGCGATCTAGAGTAAGTCATGTAAAGTTACTGATAATGGTACGAGGTTTTTACTTTTATTTTGTATGCTAACATTTACGTCTTTTCCTCTGTATCAAGATTTGAGCCTTATAATCAAGTCACGGATTTTGTGTCGGCCCAAATATTCCGCAATTTCAATCAGCCGTGGGCCAGTTGGAAAGACATTCCTAAGAATCGTCGGGAAACTTGGTTCGAGGAGTTCTTGGTAAGTTTTGTAAATTTTGTTATGCAAATGCAAACTGATAAGGTACATTATAATTTGGAGCACTAATTGTCCGTAATTGATTTTTAGGGTCAGTTTAGGTGGTTGCCTGAGCATCGAGATACATTGAAAAAAGCTTACAATCACAAGGCAAGCAGATGGTTGTCTGATAGGTTTTATAAATTGCGACAAGGGCTAGGCAAGACTGATTGGATTCATCCTGAGGCTTTAGATCAATTACATCATAAATGGAACACCGATCCCAAATTTCAAGAGAAGAGTGTGAAAAATAAATCAAATAGGGCCCATATGGATGGACCATCTTATACTGGGGGCTCTATCCCATACAGCGAGCATCGACGAAAAATTGTGAGCACAGTCATTTTCTATTTCAGTATTTGATATCTTGTACTTTGAATTAATTAACTGGCGGTCAAAATTTGTGATTGCAGGTAGCGTCTGGGGAAGTTCCTACAGAAGATGTTGAGTGGGCTACCTTTGAGCGGACCCATACACAGGAGTCTACTGATGGTAGTGGGCGCCGCTAGATCAACGCCAGGTCGCAGCAATTTGCAGTGAGATTTTTATTACTTTTATTTTTCGTGTCAGGCAGCGACATATTTATTTCATTTCAATGTTCTTATATGTGATCTTTTTTTTCTGCAGGAAACCTATCAGAAGCTGACGCAGGAGAGAGACACCCAGAGTCAGGGCGAGCGTGCATCCTCACAGTCCGATAATGAGAGTTTATTCATTCAAGCTGCAAGAGGATTTGACAAGAAAGGGAGACTCTTTGGGATGGGTGCCTCTGCGAGCCGGCTGAAGCCTACGCAGCAACCCTTACCACGCAGTGATGGTGCTGATTCAGGTAAATATAATAACACTTTTCTACATTGTTAAGTTTCCATTCCATCTTTCTTTTAAATGAAATTAGAGAAAAATAACTCACTCTGCTATTTTGTTTTTTTTAGATGAGGTTAGGAGGCTGAAGGCGTTGGTGGAGGCACAAGAGGAGATGATACGGCAGCAACGAGAAGAGCAGCGGCAGTAACAAGAAGAGCAGCGGCGGTACTGAGAGGAGCAGCAGCGGACAAATGACGTGGTAAGGCAGCTGCAGCTTGTACTTCAGTCTAAGGGTATTTTGCCGGTGCCTGGTGATGACGACCATCCTGGTGGTGATGACGACCATCTTGGTGACGATTATGATGATCATGCTGCTTCTTTATAGATTATGTTTCAGTATTTGTTGTTCGCAACTTTAGAACATATGTAAAAAATTCTGTATGATTTTTATTTTAAATTTTTATTATATGCAAAATTTATTTTAAATTTATTTTTAATAATTTTATTTTTTTATAAATATGTTTTACGTTTTTTTTTAAATTTAATTTTTTTTAATTTTTTTATTAATTAGTATTTTATTTTATTTTTATTTTTTTATTATTTTGCGACGGAAATGAATTCCGTCACAAATTGCGACGGAAAATCATTTTTCCGTCGCAATTGCGACGCCTTTTTTGCGACGGACAATTTCCGTCACAAATTCCATCGCAATTTGATTTTGCGACGGAAAATTGCCATTTTGCGACGGAATTTTTCCGTCGCAAAAATCGAATTTTTTTGTAGTGATAACAACTTGACGTGAAAATAAATCAAGCCCTTGTTAAGTAGCCTATATCCTAATTCGATCTTTTTAACAAAAAGGCCAAGCTAAAATCATTTTAAAGGCTTGAACATATAAATAGATTGAGCCTATTTTATGAAGGCATGGCTTATATACACATTTTAAAATATTTAAATTATATGTGTGTGTGTTATATTTATATTTTTATCATTTTTTTATTTTAATTTAAAAATGCAATTATTAACTATCATAGTGGGTTGTTTCTCAGTAATTTAAAACTCAAATAATAGCTTTTTGAAATAATTTTAATTTAGATTTATTAAATTATAAGAATTAAATTTTATTTTAATCACATGGTAGGTTTTAAATTATATGCTTTTAAGCCTATTTAAATCCTATAAACTCTAATTTTTCAGCCTATTTAAAGGTTTACATTAAAAGTAGACATGTAAAAAGGCTTCAAACTTGACCAAGCTTTTTGAAGGCTCAAGCCTAAATCTAAAAAACAAAAACATGTATACTCCCTCTTATCCTTATTATAAGGCATCAACTAACAATTCCCACAAACCAAGAAAAAGAGTTAAAGTAAAAAAAGTTGTCCTAAAATTTAAATAATTTCTAATACTAATTCTACTAATTGAATTAAATTCTAATATTATACTCCCTCTAGTCCTTATTATAAGGCACCAACTGTCATTTCTCTTAGACTAAAGAAGGGCAATTAAAGTAATAAATGAGTGTTCAGTTAATAAATATTTCCACTTCTACCTTTAATGCATCTTCATAAATTTTAAAAATATTAATTTTCAAATTTGCCAAGTGTTTGAATATTCTCACATGCTCCTCCCTCCCTCCCTATTCCTATTCCTTTTTCGAAGCAACGTCTACGCAAGCAGGAACTCCAAACGATACTGACAGTGACGCCATATTTTTGGAGTATCTCAAGCAAAATTTTTTTGAAGCTCCTCTCAAATGATATCGATAGTGGCGCCATATTTTTGAAGTATCTCGTATTAAATTTTTTGAAGCTCCTCTCAAATGATATTGAAAATGGCGCCAATTTTTTTTTTTTTTTTTTTTTTTGTTTAGTGAAGATAGAACAAAACTTCAAATGGAACTGAACCTCAAATTGTCATTGTTGAGTGAAGACATATTCATTGCTCCCATGAATGACCAAACACAAGTATCCTTTGACTTAAATGTACAGCCATGTCAGGGAAGAGGAAATGGATGAGATTATGAACTCAAATATTTGCCCAAGCTCACATAATCAAGATGCAGTGGTGTTGAGCAATTCAAACATGCTCTGTTTTGGTGAAGAAGTAATAGAGAACTTAATTCCTCACTTACCTCTTGACTTGAACATAGAAGGTATGTGTGATGATGATGATGATGATGATGATGGCGATGATGTTTCACTGCCTAGCTTGTATGAAATCCAAATGGCTGGCGATGATGATGTTCCCCTACCAGACTTGAATGGAGATCCAACGAAGTTTGAGGAGGAACAAAGCATATATATAGAGATAGCTTCACCAAGAGGTATGACACTATCTTTCTAACATGGTTTCTGGGAGTCATTTTGTTTACAACATCAATAAACATGATGAATAATATACAAGTAAAAAGCCTACTAATATGAAACACCTTTGCTTGTGGGCCAAAAAAAAAACAGAGTTCATATACGTCAAACTCCCAGAAAGCAAAGGTGCTAGCAATAAACATTAAACATGGTGTCTGGGAGTCATTTTGTTTACAGCAGCAATAAACATGATGAACAATGTACAAGTAAAAATCCTACTAATATGAAGAATAAACATTAAGGGGTTTAAACTTCTTATGTTGCATGAGAAGAAGAAGATTCCTACACACACATGAAATGGTGGGACCCGCATATTTGTGTGTATGTGTGGGGGAAGGTCCCACCATTTCATGTATGTTTGACATGAGAAAACACTTCTCCTACAACATGAGAAGCATTTTTCCCAAACATTAAACATGGTGTCTGGGAGTCATTTTGTTTACAGCAGCAATAAACATGATGAACAATGTAGAAGTAAAAAGCCTACTAATATGAAGAATTAACATGAAACATGGTGTCTGGGAGTCATTTTGTATATAGCAGCAATAAACATGATAAACAATATACAAGTCAAAAGCCTACTAATATGGAACACCTTTGCTTGTGGGCCCCAAAAAAAAACTAGAAAGTTCATATACGTTGAACTCCCAGAAAACAAAGGCGATTGCAAATTGAGAGTTCATTTAATTTCATATACCTTTGCTTCGGATGGACATGTATTTGTTGTTGAATTTGATAAATTTGATTTCTATTTTTTTTCCCTTCATATACATTCGTTTGCTTGCGCCTTTGTTTTCTGGGAGCATAAGACATACTGTACTTTGCTTTATTAAAGTAATGATAAAAGTCCCAATGATAATATGTCAAGTTTTAATGAAAGTTGAACTGTGCATGATTTAGTGAGTTTTAACGAAGGTTGAACTGTGCATGATTTAGTGCTTGTTGGAGTATAAAACGTGTTTGTATTCTAAATGTTATCATCATGCAAAAAAATAAATAAATAAATAATAAAAAATCTGTACAAATAAACTATTATCATGTGTTTTATAAGCTATCATGTCATATGTGTATTTGTATTACTAATGGGACAGGAGAACATGGAAATGGAAATTCAAGTCCACCACCATGCAGAAAAAGGAAATTTTTAACAAATGAAGAACGGAAAGGCATAGGCCATATTTTGGTGAACTCAATGAAAGATAGGATTCTAATACTAGGTACAACAAATAAGCTAGCTTCAATGTATTGTGTTTCTAGAAGAGCTATTCAACGAATTTGGCAACAAATAAAGGAAACAAGAAAAACATCTCATAGGAAGACTAAAAATTGTGGACGTAAGAGAGTTCAATTCTATGAGGAATGCCTACATGAGGTTCCTCTTCGACAAAGGACCACATTGAGATCTCTATCCTTTGCATTGAATATCAACAAAATGTCTCTTGTGAGATTGAAGAAGGCCAATGTTATAAGACGTCACACCAATACACTGAAGCCCTTCTTAACAAATGAAAACATGATTGCTCGGTTGCGGTTTTGCTTATCAATACTTGAAGATTATAGCATACCGAATTCTCCAACATTTAAATCTATGCTTAATATAATAAATATTGATGAGAAATGGTTCTACATGACAAAAAAGAAGGAGAATTATTACTTGGGAGCTAGTGAGGAGGACCCACATCGTACATGCAAAAATAAGAACTTCATTACTAAAGTTATGTTCTTGGTTGCTCTAGCAAGACCTAGATTAGACATCAAAGGTAATGAAACTTTCTCAGGTAAGATTGGGGTTTTCCCTCTTGTGACTTATGAGCCAACAAAGGAGAAGGAGTGTTAATAGAGAAGCAGGCACTTTGGTGACAAAAACCAATTTCTTCAATTAACAAAGAAGTGTGCAGAAATTTTCTTTGCAACTTGGTGTTACCCATAATCAAAGCCAAATGACCAAGGGATACAGTAGGGGAAACAATTATCATACAACAAGATAATGCTACATGTCATGTAAATGATAACGATGAAGAGCTTCGTCGGGCTGCTTGTGAGAGTAGATTTGACATTCATGTGATGTCTCAACCTTCAAACTCTCCTAATTTAAATGTGCTAGATCTAGGTTATTTTAATGCAATTCAAGCATTGCAACACAAGGAAGCACCCAATACTATTGATGATCTCATTAGTGCTGTGAAGAAGTCTTATGACAATCTATCATCATTTGAAACAAATAAAATCTTCTTAACCTTACAAGCAATTGTGGTAGAAGTTATGAAGGTTGGAGGTTCAAATAAGTATACACTCCCACATTGGTACAAAAATGTGCTACAAACAGAAGGACGACTCCTAAATCAATTGCAGTGTGATGCATCCATAGTAGAGGCCGTGTTAGCACATTTAAGAGAAGTTGATGTATGATTGTATAAGATGAAAGATCAACTTTTTTTAAAGCCTTCTTGCAATTTGCTACCATTTGGAATTACGCTTTTTTTTTTTTTTAATTAAGCATTCTTAGGAGAAGTTAATGTTTAAGGTGCCTCAATTCGTGCCTTCAAACCTTGATGTGTGCCTTGTTTTAATATGTAATTTAAGAAACTCTTTTTAATCTACATTTCATAATAACTAGTGCAATTTCTTTTACTTTCAAAATTACATTAATAAAAAACTATTGTAACAACCTAACGTACTCACAGAGATATCACCATTGCTCGCTATAACATTATTTTACACGTATCTCTTTTCATTAAGGTGAATGAATAATTACAAAGAAAAATTAAAAAGCATTACAAGGTTTCTTTTAGGATCACCAACCACATCACCATTGCTCGCTACAGTATCCAGCTCTATTATCTAAAGTTAAATCTGATCTATGCAAACTTCACCACCCCCTTTCAGATTTTTTCAATGAAAACGATAATCTGGAAAGGAAAAGAATTCTTCCAGTGAAATGCATATCATCTCATTGCACTACATGATCACTTCAACAAAGAAAAATAAAAAAACAGCCAACACAAAATGCATTATCATGTACCAAAAACTATTTATCTGATTCTTAATTCCAACATAGACATACATTCAATAAAAATCAGGAAAAAAAAGTTTCAACATTGACCTTATGAATCGCTTTCACTCTTTTTCTGTATTGTTATCTCATCACATTCATCATCTGGAAATTTGTTAAGATCAAACTAAGAGTGGTCTTTCCTATCTAAAATGACTTCATTAGAACTATCAACCATGTTTGTCATCTTTGACTCCACTTCCTCTTCCTCCGGTAACTGGTTCAGGTCAAGTGAATGGGTTCGATGCTCTTCATGCTCAAGAGAGTCTTCCACAACCAAATTAAAGAGGTCACCATTACAGTCAAAACCTGAAGCTCTTTTCTCCTTTGTTTTTTTTGAGAAATGAGAGATTTAACACTACATTCGTCAATTTTACTGTTTTCCATCGTACAAAGCAGATGAGAAATGAGTACAAAGAGAGAGATGGTTGAGAAGTGAAATAATAGAAGAGAAGACAGAGTCGAAACCATCAAAAAAATGAAAACTTAATGGGTAGGGGAGGAGGGGAAGAGAAGACACAGAGAATACATAGAGTTGGGAGCATGAAAAATGAAACTTTAATATTGGGGGAGAGAGAAACATAGTGATTGCCTGATTGGAGATGAAAAAGTGCATGATAATTTATGACATTCTGATTGGACTAAATGTTTCTCCCTCCAGCCTAAGAAACAAGCTGATTGGAGTATAAGTTTACAGTGGGCAGATGATAATTTACAACTTTCGATGAGTAATAAAAATAAGGGTAAAATGGAGAGAACGCAATAAATCAGACAGTTAAAGGCAGTTGGTACCTTATAATAAGGACTAAAAAATGTTGGCAGTTGGTGCTCTATAATAAGGACCAAAGGGAGTATTATTGTTACTCTTACTCACTACCCTTATTAATGATGGGCATACATAGAATAATAATTAATACTCCTTAAGAACAAGTAAGTGCCTTACAAAAAAGATCAATACACTTATTAGTTGATGTCTTATAACAAATTCCAAAAGGACTACAAGTCTACGCTCAAACTTAAGTTTTAGATCTCTATTACATGCTCAAGCCCATTAAGCAAAAACCTAATCTGTTGTGACATGTTTCCACGACAACACCATTACTCCCAATATAAACGATTTTGCTTGGGTATAAATCATTCGCTCAAGTTGCATGCAATATATGCATTTAAAATGCCAAGCCTGAAAATTAACGCGGGCTCTTTTAATAAATTAAGTAATTAACAAAAAATGAGATTTTTAAAAAGGTTTGACCAACCCAAGGCGCTACAACCAAAATTCTTTTTTTCTTTTTTTGGTGATAAAAATTCTTTTTATAGGTCCATATAGGGTAAAAGAACGCTGGGGTGTTTCCAATGAGTACTGGCCCTTACAATTTGCAGCCCAAGGAATTTTGCTAATCTACTTAATAAAGGACTACTCTTATACACTCATTCAACTAAATCAGTTATTCTTATATCGCCAAGGGGAAGAAAAAAACTGCTTAAGCTATTTCTAATTTCATGAAGAATTTTCTACTGTAACAAACTGACTCACATACACACGTGTCATTCCTTCCTGACCGCAACGACCAGTTTACCCCTGGACTAATTTTTTGGCTCAAAACATAACCACGAGCTCGGAGAATCACGCACTTGTTTGGATCACTTTTAAACGTTAAAATTGTTTATTTACATATAACACAATCACATACTTATCTCATAAATTGAGACACAACCACGGATACATGAATCCTTACAGAACTGAGTTCCTTGCCTATCTTTGGTAGGCAGGGAGAGTCTAGCGGATCTAGACTGTTCAGATTTAATTTTTTTTTACTTTTATTCTTTTAAAAAAATTATTTTAATAGGTAGAGAATCTAAAATAAAGATAATTTCTTAATTAATATTTTTTTCAAAAAATAATTTTTCATTTAAAAATAAAAAAATTAAATCTGGCTAGGCTCTCCCTGCCTATCTTTTTTATTAGGCAGTGAACCCAATTCCGAATCCTTACACCGAAGTGTCAATTCAGAATGAGGTAAATCAGATTAACCTCCTCCCACCTATAGTTTGTTCGAATAGTATATTTTTGGAATGACAACTGGGAATTTCTTTATGGGTGTATTTGGTTTGACGAAGTGGGGGTAGATTAATGTTTGGGGTTAATATACCCTCTCCTCCCATCCTCTCACATCAAACCAAACATTATAAATGAATGATTTTCTGACATAATTGATCATAGATGAATTGTACAGCTTAGCTAAATATAATATTGGGCTGCAATTCTAAAGGGTGTATGTGTTATGATTTGTGAAGATGTAGGCAGGGTTCACTGTTGTTATTGTCAGCAAGTCCTCGGAATCCCTCAAGTCTTGTTTATATAAAGTAAACTTGCCTAGAAAAAAAAAAAAAATATATATATATATATATATATATATATATCTTGGAATATATTTTCTCATGTTGTAGGAAAACCATTTTCTCATGTTATACATACATGAAATGGTGAGACCTACATATACATATATGGGTCCCACCATTTCATATGTGTGTAGGAAACTTTTTTTTCTCATGTAATATGAGAAAACCAAAGCACTATATATATATATATATATATATATATAATCTGCACATAAGATAGAATTTGCTTAATATGATCCTGCATGTTCATTTTTAATTGATTTAAGTCTTAGCATATCATATGGAAGCAGGGGTAGTATCGAATAGCTTAAATTGATCTTGAATATCTTATTGATATGGAGTGGCTAGCCTAATAGGAATAATTGAGTTGAAATCCATAGTCTTCTATATATAATATTAATTAGCCTATGATTAATGTGAATTATCAAAGATGGAGCAGGCTAATAAACTCTGTAATTTAAATATGCTGGTACGTCACGAAGTCAATCACACATTAAAGTGGAACTAATTAGTCAAAATAATGAAACTACCCATGATAAAAAGTACTGGTATTACCTAATTAAACTACAACGCCAATAAGTTTGAAAGAAAGAAAGAACAAAAACTAAAATTTATTTTGCTCTCAACCACAAACAACTACTACTTCCTAATCAACCCCTTCTTGCTCTCTCTTAGTAGGCGGAGTCTCATTGAAAGTAGGGTTCCAAAAAACCCTGGTTGCAGAAGAGTAGCTCCCCATTGATATCTCACCTAACAGATGAAAATGACATATCACAAAACCAAATTAAAAATAAATAAAAAATAAAAAATTGAGGGATCAAAATTAAAATTGAGGGACTTAAACTTTAAGGATCAGCTATTATAAACAGAGTAAACTTCAAGGACCAAAACCACTAGTTTTAAACTTGAGGAATCAAAACTAGTATTGGGTACAACTTTAAAGATTAAAAGTGGTTTTAATCCTTATAGTTTTGTATGGCTACTAAATATTGACAAAACCTGAAAAACAATAATAAAAATATGCCATTTGAATTTTCTTTCGTAACTACCAAGAAAAGAAGTTGTGACACTCCCTATACGAACTCTTTCTGTTGAAACAAGATGAGCTTAATAGCAACATATAAAAGAATGCAACAAGGCCAAGAACACAGAAGGGGAGGAGACAAAGGAGAGTCGGCTGAAAGCTCGAGGTGGGGTGTGCTCAAACTCTAACTCATGCCATTTTTGTAGGCAACATATCATCACAAAAAAAATTGAGCACTTAAACATATTAAACCTCAATTGCAAAGTCATTAACTCACTTAATAATAATTTAGTGGAGGTTAGTGACGATAAAACCATTAAACACATTTGTCAACGCCTAAGTAGCATAGTGGCATGAGAGCTTGACTCCCCTCCCTCATGTCCAGGGTACGAACTCTGTGCCCTCTCCTACTATGTGTATAAAAAAAAAAAAACCATTAAACACATTAATAGGCATTTACAACTCATTTAAGTAGCATTAAATCATACAAATTAATATTGTATTTTTTATAGAAATATTTCTAGTAAAAGTGCCCTTTTTAACTCGCACACAAGGGGTGAGGGAAAATTGCTGGATTTCTCCTCCAGTGGCATGTTGTCGTGTGAGCAAGCTCGCTCCTTTCCTTCAAACATTTAATGGGCCAAGATCACTTTTTTCCTTTACATAATCGTACACTTTATTTATTCACTATCAACTTAGAAAATTAGTTCAAAAATAAAAATCTTGTCAAAAGATCAAAATGTGCAATAAAAAAATAATAATCCCCCTATCCTAAATATAAGATACAACTAACTTTTTTTTTTTTTGAGAAATTAAGAAAGCTAATTAAATTACTTTAAAGTATTTTATTTTTACTTTTTCTCTAAACTAATTAGTCTGATTAATAAACTGATATATAATTGAGAATAAACAACATATCATATGATTAAGTAACTTATTTTAACTTTTTTAATTAATCTTCCAACAAAAAGTCAACTATGTCTACTATTCTCTTTAGTCTTTATTATAAGGCACCAACTAACAATTCTCACAAATCAATAAAAACAATTAAAATCAATAAAGTTGTTTTATCATTGAAATAATTTCTAATATTACTGTTATAGATTCAAATAAAAGGCCCACTAAGAGTGCGGCCTAACAAGCAACAACCCATGCCAAGGGTCCATAACGGATCTTAACAACCCCCAAATCAAGATCCTAACTGATTAGCTATAATCAGGAGTTTATCTATAATCATGGCACATATCTTGGATAAAGCCCATTAATTCAAAACTTTTGGTAAACATATAAATAGGGTCTAAACTCTAAAAAGGTATACACGCTCTATCTCTAATTTAGAATTCTACCGTCACTGTGCACACACCCCACCCTCAAGTAAAAGCCATTAGTTTGCACAATGATCTTTGACATTCACTAGCTTGTATCTAATCTATAGATACATGGGAAAACCATCTGATCCAATACCAATCTACTAGCCCTTTGGCTAGACATTTGTGTTCTACCACAGAACAATTACCTTTACTAATTGTACTAAACTCTAATATTATATTAATTATTACTCTTATCCACTACTCTTATTAATTATGAGTATATATAAAAAAACAATTAATATTACATGAAAAAAAAAACAAGAACTTTATAAGAAGGACCAAATAAATTTATTAGTTGGTATTTTATAATAAAAACTAGAGGGAGTATTTAAGACAGGATGGAGTAATAACCAGCGACTCATCTCAATCCCATCTTCATCAATTAGGGAATGATCACTGCTGCTTAGTTTGTATGTTGCTGCGTGAGTATTTTGGTTGGTGTAGTCCACAAGTATGAGATTTGCTAAAATATTCAATTATCGCTAATAAGATGTGTTTTTAAGTAATGATGCCTTTTTATTTGAACAATTAAGCATTAAATCATTATCTAAGGTATTATTTGATAAAAGAAATGAGTACTTAACTAAGAAGATATAGGGTTTATTTGAAGAGAGCTTTAAGTAGCTTAAAGTTAGAAAAAAAACTTAAATAGGAAAAAAAATCTTAAATAGAGTGTTTTGATTGAGCTTTAAGTTTATTGAGGTTTTTTAAAAAAAAAAAAAAACTCATAAAAGCTAATTAAGGAAAAAAAACCCTATGGAATAGTTTTTTTTAAAAGCTTTCAATTTTTTTGAGTAGACACCACTATTTATATCACTATCAATCCAAATACAATCATATTTACTATCTCATTTTTTTTATTGGATTTCTCAAAAAATCAAATAGAAAATAAATCACCACTTACCTAAACGGACCCAAATTCTTGGGGTTCTTGGGGTGAGCGGGAAAAGAAGAAATGAAATTGAGTCATGCGCAGTACAAATGAGGAAAACAAGTCATTAATTAATTAGTATTGCTTCTTCCACCGCGAGAATATTTGGGCGGGATTCTCTGCCTGATTTTAAATTAAATACGAGTAATAGTCTTCCGTAAAGCAAAAGATAATTAATATTTTCGAAGAATGAATAAGAATCAATCTCGGGTCTCTCTCTCCCTCTCGTGATTCCGCGGCCACTGCCACGTCACGTAAGCCAGCCAATTATATTTTTACTTGTGGTACACGCTCAGGAATACACCCCTACCCGGACTTTACGCCCTCTGAATGGCAAATTATATTTGAACAAAAATATTCATTCTTAGTTCTCTTACGTTATTCTCATATCCAACTTATTTCAATTCAAAATAGTAAAATTAAAAATAAAATGTCTAAATTTCATTAGGTGATTAAATTTAACTGAAATATCAAAATTTAAATTAAAACTATACTTTTAACAAATTCTTAATCAGACTAGTATCCAATAGGTTTAATTATGAATCTTTTAAATTTCTTTAATGCTTCTTAATATTTAATGGGTGTTCTAATCTTTTAACAACAATAAAAAAAAATATTTAATTAAGCTTTTTGATTTGACTAGAAATTTGTTAAAAGTGTAGAACTAAATGTAGATTTTAATATTTCAGCTGAATTTAGTATATATATATATTAATTAATTATTTACTTTAGCAATATTTCTTTATCATTGTTCTTACTTCTTACATCATTGTCATTGATATTTTCATGTATATATTGTGTGTGTATACATAATTATGTATATGGATTCAATACAAATATTATATTGAATAATTGGGTATGGTTATGGTCCACCATAAACTCTCCTTAAACTTATAGTGGAGAAGAAAAAAAAAAAAAAAACAGAGGTGCAGTGTATAGAAAGAGGAGTAGTGGACTGTAACCACGCCTTGAATAATTAGTAATTAATAATTCAACTGGCTAGAAGAAATAAGGGTTTATACTAAGTCCCTCTCGGAGTCCTAACCAATAAGAGTAGAAAAGTGAAGGTGAGAGAAAAGTATGAGAAAACATGACAAAAAAATTGTATTTTTCTCTCCTTTAGATGAAGTGAAAAAAGTGGGAGGAAGAAAAAACTTGGAAAAATAACACGTGGCAATGTTTTTCTCCCCAATTTTTTTTTTCTTCCCAAAAAATTGAAGGATTTTGAAGAGAGAACTCTCCTTTTAATTTGCCTATAATTTTTTTCCACTCTCCTCTCCATTTTCATCTGGCTTATTAGAATATGACCCGCGTTACATTTTCATCAAATTATTGCTTCTTAATGTAATTTTTGACATTTTAATTTAATTTTTTAAAATATTATATAAAAATTAATGTTAACATAGAGGATTAAGCTTGGATAAAATAACTATAAATTAAGATTAAATTTATATTTAAGTTCATTTACGAATATATAATTGAAATAATATATATAATAATATGAATTTATGATAGAGATATATAAATTTTTTTAAAAATAATAAGGTGATTATTGTTTATGTGAAATAATCACTTTTTCCTTCCCTGTTTCCTCCTACTCAATTACTGAGGAAAAAAAATACAGTCCTTTCCTTCACTTTTCTCTCTGTTTTCTTTTGATATTCTCCCTGTTCTCTGCCTTTCTCGTTTTCTAGCCAAGACAATATATCTTCCCTCCATTTTCTCCCTCTCTTGTTTTCTCAGCCAAGCCAGACAAGTGTTCCTTTTAAATATTATCAACATAATAAATGGGTGATTTTTTTAGGTCATAAAAAATTGATGACAAATATTATCTCCAGTCTTAATTATAAGATAAAGTTGAATTTTTTTGAAGGGATTAAGGAAGTTAAATAAATTAGTTAATCATTTCATATCTTATGTATTTTTAGATTATATATTAGTTTATTAGTTAAACTAATTAATTTAAAAAAAAAATAAAAATACTCTAAAATAATTTAATTAACTTCCTTAATTTTTTTAAAAAAGTGAACTATATCTTATAATTTAGAGCAGCCAATGTAATAAATGTACATCTCCCACTATATTTGATTACCTAATCTATTACAGCACAGCATAGACCTCCATCCTCCATAGTTAGGAAGGGAGCAGCAACATTAAATATCGACTCTGGTGGCGTCCTTTAAATTTCTCCCGTTCAGTACAAACGGTTTCCGCTTCAAAGCCAACAGTCCAACACTCCGTCTGCTTCTTCCTCCCACTACCACCGACTAAGTACCGCTCTCTTGATTTCCATTGTCCTCTAGCTCTCATTCACAATCTGTTAATGGAAGATGCAGAGTGGATTCTGGTGCAAAGACCCCCACAGAAAGACTGGTGGAAACCAACCTCGTTCGGTGATGCACAGGATGAGCCTTCTAGGCCATTGAAGCTTACCTTTTCCGGCCCCGCGACGCATTGGACTGATGCTATTCCCATCGGCAATGGCCGGCTTGGTGCTATGGTTTGGGGTGGCGTGGCTTCAGAGGTTCTCCAGCTCAATGGTAATTAAACATCGTAACCTTCTTGCTTTGAACCCAATTGAAATGGTTTTGGACTTCTTAGTTCTTTGGTTGAAATGACAATGCGAATAAGACCTTTTAAACATCTGGGGCTTTATTATAGACGCTAAAGGGAATTACTATTGAAAAGCTAATACATAGAGAGTCTTGCTTTTCTTTCTTTTCCCCCCTTCCTTCCTATGCCGAATTAGGCAACTTTTCTTATGCCTCTTTCACCATCACGAATTCTGTAAGTTTACTTTTCTCATGGACCTATGGAACTTACTTAGTCTCTCGAACAGTTAATTGATACAATGCTGTCGGTGTACATTGTAAACACGGGAAACAAATTACATAGTAGATTCTATGTTTTGGTTTTTCTTGGCCTTGTTCTGATTTTTCACTTTTTTGGGAACAGTAACTTTAAGGGGCACAGAAGATCTAATTGGATGACCGCATTATATCTTCACTCTTTAGATTTCATAATCTTTTTGCATATCCTTGAAGATGATAATCCGGCTTCTTGTTGGATTACGCAAGAATTGGTTGGAATAAATCTTCTCAGCAATTTCCGTATTTGTCATTGATGGCAAATACTATAGGCATTCTTAGTTGTAAATTCATATAATAATGAGAGATCTTAAGGATCTTGGGATCATGTGTTCTGCATAATAAAATCGCTTAGCTCTCTTTCCTCGAGTATTAAGAATAATTACTTCAAGAAGTGGCATTCATTTACAGAGGACACACTTTGGACTGGAACCCCTGGTGACTACACCAATAAAGATGCTCCACAAGCACTTGCTGAAGTCAGAAAACTTGTTGATGATGGAAAATACACTGAAGCGACAGCAGCAGCAGTCAAGTTGTCGGGAGATCTTTCTGAAGTATGTAAAATCTTGTTGCTATTGTCGTCTACCCCTAATCAAAGTTTAGGATTTTCTAAATATGACTGATGTTATGGTTTGACTGACTCCCATTTCACGAGATGCATATTACATAGGGAGACGGAGAGGGAAAACAAAATGATTGAATAGATACTGTAGATATATATAAAGAGATAAATGATTCAAATGCTTGTTTATTTCATCCGAAAAGAGGGTATATATACACAGAATATAAACCGAGGTAATTATGGCTTATGAAAAGCGTATCAACACAGCCTATCCTATACAACCTATCACAGTGGAAACTTTATTTCCTTCTAGCAGACTCCAGACAAAACGTACAACACATTCTATAGTATTTTTTTTATTATTCTGTTCTAACAAAATACATTAACACATTCTTGAAACCTTTTCTCCTGGTCCAGACATGAAGTAATACAAATAAAATTTAAATTAAAACCTATTGCTTCTAGAGTTTATATTGATTTTGTCAACTTGAAGTAGTTAAAAATGACAAATGACGGGGCTCGTATAACTCTTCAATGCTCATAGATTTTAAACACTGGAAAGAGGCAAAAGAGGAAAAAGGAAAGAAATAAGGGATGGCTGCTGCCTTTAAAGATGGATGTGACGGATTGGATAATAATGCTTAATACTAGATTTTTTTAATCTTCGTTATCCTTTATTTCTTTATCTGTGCACATAGGAGTGGGGATCATTGAGAGACGGAGAGCTTAGAAGACCTCTTTATCTATTATACATAGTGGTAGCATGTAACTTTCTGGGTGACTATTCTATGTAAATTTGCCTCAGTTGTAACCTGAGAACCCCTGAAAAAGATTCACTGCTTTATGCTAGTTACATAACCTTAAAATGCGAAGACTAGTAACACACATTTGCTCAACTATTGTTCCCGTTATTGGGCTACCTATGTGTTTGCTAAATGCTTGTTTAGTTAGTTATCAGTTGATTTTTATGTTACAAGTTTGAGTTAAGAAAGCTTTTATATGGCATTAGATTTATTCCTGACCATAATTTCTTGGTATGAAGGTCTACCAACTTCTTGGTGATATCAAGTTGGAATTCGATGATTCTCATCTTGCATATTCAAAAGAGACTTATTCCAGGGAGTTGAACTTGGACAATGCAACGGCAACAATAAAATACTCTGTTGGTGATGTAGAATTTACCAGAGAACATTTTGCTTCTAATCCAGATCAAGTGATAGTGACAAAGATTTCTGCAAGCAAATCAGGGTCGTTATCGTTTACAGTATCTCTGGATAGCAAATTACATCACAATTTGCAGGTTAGAGGCCAAAATCAGATAATTATGGAAGGAAGTTGCCCTGGCCAGAGGAGAGCGCCAAAAGTGTCTGATGACAATCCAAAGGGAATTCAATTCAGCGCAGTTCTTAATTTACAGATTAGTAATGGGAAAGGAACTACCCATGTTTTAGAGGATAATAAACTGAGAGTTGAAGGTTCAGATTGGGCTGTCTTGCTTTTGACAGCTTCTTCTTCTTTTGATGGCCCCTTTACTATGCCTAAAGACTCTAAGAAGGATCCTACTTCTGAGTCCCTAAGCAAAATGAAGTCAATTCAAAATTTGTCGTATACTGACCTTTATGCACACCACTTGGATGACTATCAGAATCTATTTCATCGTGTCTCATTGCAGCTTTCCAAGAGATCCAAGAATGTTTTGGACAAGAGGAAATCAGGGTCCTCTCTTGGTAACAGTTCTCAATTGGGGGCCAGTGATACTGTTACGACTGCAGCAAGGGTCCAATCTTTTAAAACTGATGAAGACCCTTCTTTTGTGGAGCTGTTGTTTCAATATGGTAGATATCTACTAATTTCATGTTCACGTCCTGGAACTCAGGCAGCAAATCTGCAGGGCATATGGAACAAAGACATTGAGCCTGCATGGGAGTATGTTTTTTCTTCTTTGCCTGACTCTTTTCCAGAAGAAAAAAAGTAATAGTATGCTTACGGTTTGGCTTAATGATAAGGTGGCTTAAGGTTTTGATGGGAAATAGTGGAAACTTTAAGGGGCTGTTTGCTATGAGGGGAGAGGAGGGAAAGGGAGGGGAAGGAAAATTTTTATGAGCTGAATTTATTAAAATTGGAGAAGTGGGGTTATGGAATTTTAACAAGTGAAGATGTAAGAGAAAAGAGAGAGAAAATCAATTAAAAACTTTCAACCCCACTTCTCTGATTTTTTTTTCTTAAAATTCAACTCATAAAATTTTTCCCTCCCCTCCCCTCTGTTTGATGAAGTGTAGGAAATTCTGGACTTAAGAGTGCATCCTGGAGTTTTTGGAATCTGTAGAAGCATTTTCTGTTTTCCCCCTAATAACGTGTTCTGTTTTATTTTTGGATTTATATCTATTTTATTTTCTTGTAGTGAGTTCCTTATAAATGCAGTTGGCTGCCCTTTTAATGAGTTCCTCGTAAATAACACTGTTACTAGTTGTGTGATAGTTCTTTGAAACGTTATGAACATGATTGTTAGTTTATTCTATCGATTTCCCTCCTACCTTCTTTTTTTTTTTGTCCCCTCTCTTTTCCTTCTCTCTTCCTTTCCCCCTTACTGGTTCTACAGCAGGTTGCTAAAGTAACAGGGAATATTAATTTCTATCCCGAAAATATTTCCATAAAAAAATCATATGAAAGTTGAAACAGAATATGAATTCTCCTTCTTTTGGTATGTGTGATACAGTGGTGCACCTCACTTGAACATCAATCTTCAAATGAATTATTGGCCAGCCCTACCTTGCAACCTAAACGAGTGCCAAGAGCCTTTATTTGACTTTATATCCTCTCTGGCTGTTGCGGGAAGTAAAACTGCAAAGGTAATTCCTTCTTTTTGCTGTCCATTTCATATCTTGCTTCACTTGTACAAGGAAGAGATCACTTTGTTGCCTGTCAGTGAGTTTGCATTATACTATGAAGTCTAACATTAAACTAGAGCAGTTGCCATTATTACTACGGGAAAATGCCATCAGACTACTGACGCAGAGAACAATTCTATAGTAAAGGGGCAGAAACTAAGCAAATTACCATTTTGTTTAGCAGCTGGCTTCCATGTTGGGAATTTTATGTGTTCTATCCCAAAAATATTTAATCCTCTGATCCAAATACAGGTGAACTATGAAGCCAATGGTTGGGTTGCACATCAAGTGTCTGACATATGGGCTAAGACATCTCCAGATCGTGGTGAAGCCGTTTGGGCGTTATGGCCAATGGGCGGAGCTTGGCTCTGTACTCATCTATGGGAACATTATACCTATACAATGGATAAAGTAAGTTCTGAGTTTTCAGTAAATTATCCTGGAATTAATGACTTAAAATCCTTCACACAAAATTCATCTGATATAGAGAGCAGGTTAGGGGGATTTGGCCGTTTTAATTAATTCTGTCTGATTTGTCAAATTTGTTTAGGTTAGGGACCATGATGGTTGTTAGAGAAGAGGGTTCTCTGCATGCCAACTGACTTTACTATGTTCATGGCACAGCAATAGTAAAAGTGGGGGTATTTACATTCTTGATTTATTTAATAGTGTGATTGGGGCTCTAAGAAAGTAATAGGGCAAAATGATAAAGCTGCAAAACCATTATCTTTCTTTGTGTGTTTTACTGTCACAGTAAATTTCACTGCTTTAAATAGCGTCTTCATTTGGCTATGTCTACTAATAGCTTTAGGAAGAATCGGTGTGCATTGTAAAAATGTTTTAAAGTAAAGATTGATGTAGGGACATAATTGGAGTCTCATTTTATCGCAACATGACGATAAAGATGCAACTTATCTGCTGCTGTTTTAATTAATGATCCTGTAGATTTCTGAGACAGCAAGCGATTTGATTTCTTTATTTATAGTCCATGTATATTTTGTATTCTTATAAATTCTAATAAATTGTAAATCAGATTTGCTCTGTGTGGCACTGCTGCTATTACATGCATAAAACCATGATTTTACGCAAGTGATGGCTGATGTTTCTTTTACATTAGGATTTCCTTAAAAATAAAGCATACCCTTTGATGGAGGGATGTACATTATTTTTGTTGGATTGGTTAGTTGAAGGCCGTGGTGCATTCTTAGAAACCAATCCATCAACTTCCCCTGAGCACATGTTCATCGCCCCAGATGGAAAGCAGGCCAGTGTGAGCTACTCATCTACCATGGACATGTCAATCATAAGAGAAGTTTTCTCAGACATTATTTCTGCTGCTGAGGTGAAACTGATATTAGTACTCAGACTAATTCTAGTTGACAGTTATCCTAATTTTATTTTTGACAGTAAATAATTCTTATGAACAGGTTTTGGGAAGACATGATGACGATATCATCAAGAGAGCAATGAATGCTCAGTCTAAGCTTTTACCAACCAAAATTGCTCGGGATGGTTCCATTATGGAGTGGGTGAGCAAGTTGGGCCCCTTTTATTTTTTTTGCAGTATCTAGTTTTAATGCAGTTAGTAATCACTTTTTAAGGTCACATTATTTTGTGTGTATGGCAGGCAGTAGATTTTCAGGACCCAGATGTACATCATCGACATGTTTCACACCTCTTTGGCTTGTTTCCAGGGCACACAATAACTCTTGAGAAAAATCCAGACCTCTGCAAAGCTGTGGACTATAGTCTATATAAACGAGGTTCACCATGAGAACTTTAGAAGCTAAATTCTTTCATGCTTTGAGTTATTTTATCTTTTTGGTTGATATGCTATACTTTGAAAGAGTTGGAACTTTTGCATTTAAGGTCATATGTTAGACGGAGGGGTATTAAATGCAATGGGATTGAGATCATCGGCCGCTATAAGTTCTCTGTTTTGTTCATGTAGAAGATTATTTGAATGTTTCACTACTTGTATTGTGCTGCAGTCAGTTAAAAACCACTATATATATGCTCAACTGTGCATATATGTAATGTAGTATATTTGTTGCCTATATTGTGTAGAAAAATATGGCAGTGGTTGATGTTCTTTCTTGATACTACAGGTGAAGAAGGTCCAGGGTGGTCAACTACTTGGAAGGCCGCACTGTGGGCACGTCTTCATAACAGTGAGCATGCATATCGCATGGTAAAACATTTGATTGACTTAGTGGACCCTGACCATGAAGCTAATTATGAAGGAGGACTTTACAGCAATCTGTTTACTGCACATCCTCCTTTTCAGATTGATGCCAACTTTGGGTAAGCTTTTTTCAAAAGTGAATCACTTTGACCTTTGTTCTGTCTGTTCAATTTTCAGTTCTGCAGTATATAAGGTTATGATGCGTTCATTATTTACGCTCAGTTGTCGCAGAAAGCCAGTTGTTCAGGGCTATGACCTTACACTATACATTTATGCCCGGCCACCCTGAAGGGTTAACTCAGTTTGATAATAGGGAATACAAGCTTTACTCATCAAACTGAACGAAAACTATGGAGGCGAAATTAAGCAATGCAATCTGATTGAAAATCATCTCCGAAAATATGAAGAAACTATTTTCTACTTCTACTTTATGAACTGAATTTTCGGTCTCTATCTCATCTGATTTCAGATGGAGTGATATTTTAGAGTAACTGTAATCTGCAGTAACAAACTCACAATTCTGCATTTTCTTTGGGGTGTCAGATTTTCAGCAGCAATTGCAGAAATGCTTGTACAGAGCACGCTAAAGGATCTCTACTTGCTTCCAGCTTTGCCTAGGGATAAATGGGCCAATGGTTGTGTGAAAGGATTGAAAGCACGCGGCGGAGTGACAGTCAACATCTGCTGGAAAGAAGGAGACATGCATGAAGTTGGCCTTTGGTTAGAAAACCATGATTCCCAAGTGAGACTCCATTATAGGGGAACCAAAGTCTTGGCAAGGTTGTTATCCGGCAAGGTTTACTCTTTCAATAACAAGCTCAAGTGTGTGAGGACATATTCAATTAACTGAAGTGAATTCTTGATTCTTGCGGTCATATCGTTCCTTGGAGGAGTTTTTTTTCCCCTCACTCAGCCTTCGGAATAAATTTATGAAGGAGGTTGTATTCATTTATATACTTTGCTCAAATGCCAGGATCATAACATTTTTCTTTTTGCTGCTTTGTTTCGTTCTCCACAAATTATTTGGGGACGGAATAATTGGAGATCAATCAATTGCTTCCTTCGTATGATGACCCCTTGGTATTGCAGCCCAGTTCAATGCATTATGAATGCTTTGTACTGTCTATTTACTTCACACTTGATAGGATAAAGGCGTCAGAGTCTAGGTTTTGAGAGATCATATGCGTGGCTCAGGACAGGAAAATGATTTTTTTTTTTTTTTTTTGGTAAACAGACAGGAAAATGATTTTAGTATCTCATTATTCACGTTCTTAGATTTATTCTCATTTGCTCCAAAATATAAGTTACGTTTGAAAATATTTTCCTAAGCCCAAATATGGGTCAATCTAAACATTTTTTCTGCCAGTAGTGTAACTAACAAAAAATGGCAATATTAACATTTTAAATGTCAACTATTTTTCTGTTTCGTCCAAAGAACACAAATGTCTAGCTTAAGATGAGCCAGTAAATATTTATATATGATCAAACGGCTCTACCAAGTATTTAAGTTTGTATACCTAGTAGTGTGTATCCCGGTAATATCTATGGAGACAGATATTACCAAGACTGTAACAGATCACTGCACATACACTACGGTGGTCGGAGCCACCAATGGGGGTGGGGTGTGTGCACAGTGAGACTGAAAGTAAAGAGGGAGTGTCTAGGGCGTACTTGAAGGTTTGCTTTGTTATATATACGTGTTACTTCTAAGGTTTATCCATTGTAGTATGCGCCGCATCACTCTGCACATTGCTGCAAATTTTGTGTGGTCCCTCCATTCGGTTATTCTTGCTCCACTAACCATTCCCGCCTGCTCCACTACCTGTATGGTCCGAGTATAATGGCATGGTTAGTGGGTGATTAGTGTTTTACCTGTATGTAGGCTGAGATCTACATAGGGCCTTTTTGTTAGGCCATAGAATCCTCTAGGCCCAACGCATAAGGCCGTAACAGTTGCCCCCCAGCCCAGCAATTCAATGCCCAAGTTGGCGGGATGAATACTGTCGAAATAGGGATCCTTTAAATGGGGCTCATTCGCTGTGATGCAAATGAATTTTATAAGCATGATCTTGGATTGCAGGGGTGCGTCTGGGATGGCTTTACATAGCCGTTGTCCTTTCTCTCGTCGACATGCCGTTAGTTGAGCTCTTGGACATGTACCAAGTTTAGTTAGGATGCGCTTGGCCTGGTTCAATGTGAACCATTGATTTACCTAGGTAGGCTATGCTACTTACGTAGGTGGCGTCTCAATCTCTATTGAGATCACGCAAGTGCCATTTCCTACGCGCCAGCTGGCAGCTCCCCATTGGCTGGTTACCCAAACGTCGTGCCTGGACATCTGCAACCTTGAGGCGCATTAAAAACCTACATCGTTTCTTGAGCGCCATCATCATTCTCTATTCTTGTTGGCCCTTTTGCCCCTGACTTTTCAAATTCGCGCCTTTCAACCCTAGCCCTTATATATTTTCTCACTCTTTTGTCAACAGCTTATTTGCCCCCAAAAGTTTTGGTGTTTTCTACATACCTTCTGCCTTCTACTTACCCTCTTAGAATTCAACACTTCGTTCCGCATTCACTCAAACTGTCAGGTAAACTTCCATAAAGCTCCCTTCTTCTTCGAAGTTCTTTGCCTAGTTTATTGAGTTCGCTTTTGATGGAGATGATGATTTTTTGCGAATTCCTCGTTGATTTTGAACGTGTTGAAAACACTATTCCCCATCACAACCACTGATCCGTCATGTATCGATTGTAACCTGTCTGCTTTTAAATGTGCTACATTATTCTTTAACGGTTGTTCTTTCTTGCTGCATTGTTCTTTATCGCTTGTTCTTTTCTTTCCTTTTTTCATCGAAAGGCGGTGATGACCACAACGACTCTTTCCATTTTCTATAGTTGCTGCTTGCTTGGTCGGAGCCATATAGAATATGTGCTATTTTTATTTATACTGTCCCTTTTCTTTCTAGAAATTCATGGACGGAGCACCACCTCCTTCTTTCACCATAAAGGGGAAACCGGTTTCTCAAGAAGAGTATGAACTCTTCTTGAAATTGCCCCCTAGTATTCCCAATTGAATCTGGGGGGTAGACCGGACTGACGAGCAGAAACAAGAGATCTTACTCCGTGCTCATAGGGGTGCTGGTAGCAAGGCAAAATCACCGACGCCTCGTGCAAACACTACCCCCATCGGTGTGTACGCTCCCCTACTGCTCCAATCTGAGTTCTAAGCCGTTGCAAATGCGCTCTCCATCCGTTCACAGAGGCTTCTTCGTTTTGAATTAGGAGGGAACCGACATGCAGTAGTTAATACTTGCGACGATTGCCTATTTTTGGCTAGTGAACATTCCTCCCTGGGTTTCGAAATCCAAGCTGAGTCCATTTTATCCTCCTGCCGACATAACGATGCTCTAGACCCCCCCACTTGCTCTTAGCGCCCCTAGGAGTAAGTCTTTTAGCCGTCTGCCTTTTCTCTTGTTCTTTTGACTTACAACGGACTCGGCTCTGATCTTCTTTTTCATTTTCGTTTTAGGTATGGCTCCTAAACGCTCTAAAAAGACTGAGGTAGATAAAGCAAAGCAAACTGCTGAGTATCTTCATCCGAGGTCATGGGTTGTCCGGGATCTGTTGGAGGCCAGATCCGATATGTCAGCCGCCGACTTAGCGGGCTTACCTATTCAAAGTAGGGATGGCTATACTCTGACTCTACCTTCCCCCACTGAACCCGTCTGTGCTCAGTTGGAGGACGACGAATTATCTCCCCCCTTCTTCCTCACGTATCGGGACTTGATCACCAGGCTTGGTGTTCGTTTCCCCTTTACTGGATTTCAGATGCAAATTCTAAACCATCTTCATGTAGCTCCCACCCAACTTCATCCAAATGGGTGGGGTTGTGCCATTGCTTTTGAACAATTCTGCAAATCTCAGGAGCTGGCATACTTTCTTGAACTCTTCCTCCACATTTTTGCCGTCCACGAGTCCAGCAAATCCCCTAGAAAAGGACTCGTCTCAATTCGGGGTGATGCGAAACTGCCCAAACTTTTTGCCGTCTTCACTGACTCCTTCAAGGGCTTTAAGCTTAACTACTTCAAGGTTCGGGCCGAGGCTAGGAAAGTCCCCTGGTTCCTTAAAAGTTTAACCGCTAACGTGGATGAGACGTACTTTCCTTTATATTGGTTCTGGAACCACCATGTCTTTGAACCTGTCGAGTTTCGCTTCTCGGAAGGTGAATTGTTGGATGGTGATGCCTTGACCCTGACCAAGATCATGGCTTATGTGAAGAAGCATGACGTCATAAAGTCAGCTAACTTTGTATTTCGGTCCGGGGTCGTCATCCCATGGACTCAACGTATGACCAACTTGTTTGCTGTTTAATTTGCTTTTAGTTTCCTTTCCTCATTACCTTTTTACTTTCCGCTCGTTGACCTATTTTATTTGTCACAGCTCAAAAGATGGGAAAGCCGAGGTACATGAACACTAAGACTTTTGGTGATGCTACTGAGGAGGTCACCATTTCTGGAACGAAGCATGCTCCCCCGGTGATTAAGGCTCCGGAGGCCGGCCTTGAACTGAGAAGGCTGAGGAAGGGGGAAAATAATTCAATCCCGGTGGTCTCTGAGCCTGTTGCCTCACTGCAAGTAGAGGAGGCAGTCGCTTCTGGGGCCGATGTCCTTCCATCTCCCGACCTTCCTGCCCTACCATCCCTTCCTTCTGGGTCCCAACCCTCCAATCCGACTCGTCTCAATGAGTCCGAGTTCTGGGAGACCGGGGTTCATGGCCTTAATCGCCCATGATTTCTCCCTCCTGCTGCATTTTATGACCCCAAACCACCTTACCGAGACCGAGGTCAGGGAAGTGAAGGGCTTGGAGGACGCCATGGTGAAAGTTGCGGGTCTTCCTGACCTTGTGGTTTTCTTGAAGTATCACGGTGCCCGGTCCTACGAGGATCTTCAGAAGGCCAAGACAGACCTTTTTAAGGTTATGGACGAAGCCTCCCGACTTAGAGCCGCTCTAGAGGACTCCAATAAGGAAAAAGAAGAATCTGAGAATGAGCTGGCTCGAGTCAGAGCAGAACTTTCATCCGCTCGGAGTCACTGTCAGTCACAATTCAGACCCACCTTTAAGACGTGAAGGCAATAGAAGAGTTGCAAACAAAACATCGCGAATTGAACGCAGAGTTTGAAGAGGTCGACGCTATGTAGAAGGCCGAGATATCTATGCTTGAGCAAGGGGTGATAGAGTCCTTCAAGAACGCCCTGGATCAAGTTCGGCACTTCCATCCTGAGGTGCCTTTGGACTTAACGAAGTTACATCACCAGGCATATATTGATGATGATGGAACATTCGTCCCTGCTCCTTCTTAAGCTCTTTGCACTGTGACCCCTCCCCCTGGTAATGAGCAGGATGGGCCTGAATCTAATGATGAAAGGACTGAGAGCTCTTGAGCAAGCCGGGAAGCATATTTTTGTTTTGTCTTTAATTAAGTTCTTTCATGTAATATTTTATCTATGTACCACGTCTCGACTTTAAATATTTAAATGCAAGTTATTCAGACCTTCATGATCCCCTTGTGTATTTCGCTTCCCAGCTGCTCCATACTTATTTGTGAATTTAAACCTCTAAGTCCGAAATTCGAATGTAATGACCCGGCCACGGTCATAAATGTTATCACGGAATCTGCATATATGTTTACTTGAGATTTTCCCAAGCTTAAGACTTTTCATAAAAGCCTTATGATTTTTACGTATCGCTCAGACCTTTATAAGGTCTTATTATCATCCATGATAAGGCAACCGGCCCCGCGCACATTACCGGGTTTCTTCCCCCCATGCACACTTAGA
This sequence comes from Acacia confusa, assembly GCA_037074495.1. Lineage (NCBI taxonomy): Eukaryota > Viridiplantae > Streptophyta > Magnoliopsida > Fabales > Fabaceae > Acacia > Acacia confusa. The sequence continues at coordinate 33,515,724 of CM073502.1, read as the reverse complement.
CCTGATCAGTGTCAGATAAGGCTAGTCGCTTCAATATCCTGAAAGTTGGTTTTAGATGCATCTAGGTTTTGATAAACCTTCATAGCGCATTATCCATTTTCCCAAGCTATAATTTCGCCTGAAAAGTGCATAATGCAAGAATCTTTATTTTGCAACAATTTTCATACTTGAAAATTCATCCGCGCATTTGATATTTAATGACCAAATCCTTAAAAGGAATTGTACATAAAAGAAATTCAAAGATTGCCATTTTCATACTTGAAAATTCATCCGCACATTTGATATTTAATGACCAAATCCTTAAAAGGAATTGTACACTTCAAAGAAATTCAAAGATTGCCTCAACAAAGCTATTGCCTCTTTAACATGAGTCGGCTAGCTGTAATATGGCTTCAACTTGTCAATATTCCAGGTTCGTTTAATAGGATTTCCATCCATAGCTTCCAGACGGTATGCTCTATGATCTATTTCTTCCCTGACCCGGTAGGGTCTTTCTTAATTTGTTGCCAGCTTGCCATCCCTGGCATTCCTGTTGCATATGTCAGCCCGACGAAGCACAAGGTCGCCCTTACCAAAAGATCTTGGGTGCACCCTTTTGTTAAACTTCACCGTGATTAGTTGTTTCATGGCTAGATCTCGACAATGGGCTGCAACCCTAACCTCATCAATGACATCTAGTTCCAAAGCTATCGCCTCATTGTTACTATCCTCCCCAACCTTCAAGACCGAGGTCTTTCTCCATGAAATCTTGTCCAATCTCCACAGGAATCATGGCTTCACAACCATAAATCAATCGAAAAGGAGTTTCCTTAATAGATGATTGAACGCTAGTCCTATATCCCCATAATACAAAGTAAAGTTGTTCAACCCAATCATTCTCAGCGTTTTCTATACGCTTCTTTAGACCATTCAAGATTACTTTGTTGGCTGCTTCCGCTTGTCCGTTAGATTGCGGATGCTCTACCGAGGCAAACCGTTATTTAATCTGAAAGGCCTTTATCATATTCTGGAATCCCGAGTCGCTAAATTGAGTTCCATTATCTGTGACAACTTCTGTTGGTATCTCGAAACAGGACACAATGTTCCTCTTAAAGAACTTCTGAACCCGAGCGGAAGAAATGGTAGATAAGGGTTCGGCCTCTATCCATCTTGTGAAATAATCTATGACCACAATCAACCACTTCAACTGTCCTGGAGCCATTTTAAATGGTCTGAGTAGGTCTATGCCCTACTTATAAAAAGGCCATGGGGCTGATATAAATTTCAGCTCTACTGGCGGAGATCGGATTACCTTTCCATGCCTTTGACAGCTATTGCACTTTTTGACATGGTCTTCTGCGTCTGCTATCATTGTGGGCCAATAAAACCCTGCCCAAAGAGCTTTCTGAGATAGGGCTTTAGCGCCCATGTGCTGCCCATTGATCCCTTCATAAACCTCGGTCAGAACGTACTCGGCCTCCTCCGGATTCAAACATTTAAGCAACGTGAGTGAATGCCTTTCTGGTATAGTTGGTCTTCTACCATGGTATATAAGGATGCATCCCGGGTCAGCTTCTTGGCTTCAAAAGAGTCATCAGGTAACAACCCTCGTTCAAGATAATCCACTATGGGCTTTCTCCAATCCCTGGTTGCCGAGATCATCATTATACAACTCGGTACCGTCAAGCTTTGTTGTATCACGGTTCTATTATTGCCCGGATTCATGGTACTTTCCAATTTCGACAAGATGTCGGCCATGGTGTTTTCCCCTCGGGGTATATGGGTGACTACTACCTCATCAAAATCTCTTATGGCTGATTTGACTCTGCTTAGGTACTTTGTCAACAATGGGCCTCGAATCTGATATGTTCCATCGACTTGGGCAGCAACTAACTGGTAGTCAGTAAAGACTTGCACCCTTCTAGCTCCAGCTTCTTTTGCTTGCATTAACCCGGTCAACAGTGCTTCATACTCAGCCTGATTGTTAGACGTCTTGAATGTCAATTTTAAGGAATGCTTTATTGTTATTCCCTTTGGGTTCTCAACGATAATCCCTGCTCCTCCCCCTGAATGGTTAGAGGATCCGTTGACAAACACCTTCCACACCGGTAAATTCCTCACCTTTCCCTGATCCGTCGGAGTGAGCTCCGTTACGAAGTCGGCCAAAGCCTGTGACTTGATGGCCTGTCTAGCCTCGTAGGTAATGTCAAACTCGGACAGTTCTACCGCCCAACTAGTCATCCTTCCCACCAGATCTGGCCGATGCAAAATTTGGCGGATGGGCTGACTTGTTCTGACTATGATCCGATGCCCCTGAAAATATTGTCGAAGCTTTCGTGCTGCCATCAACAAAGCATAGGCTACCTTTTCCAACCTTTGGTATCTTATTTCTGAGGCCTGCAAAGCCTTGCTAACAAAATAAACCAGGATCTGCCCCACTTCCAATTCTTTGACCACCACGGCACTAATAGCTTCTTCCCCCATCGCCAGATATAAAATCAAAACCTCATCCAGGTTGGGCCTCGATAAGACCGGTGGGGTTGCTAAGCACTGCTTCACTTTTACAAATGTAGCTCCACATTTCATACTCCATTCAATCTGGGCATCCTTCTTGAGAAGCTTAAAGAATGGGAGAGCATTCTCAGCGGATTTAGGTAAAAATCTGGTCAATGCGGCCAATCGTCCCGTTAACTGCTGGACTTCTTTCTTTGTTTTGGGAGCCTTCATGTTTAAGATAGCTTGACATTTATCTGAGTTCACTTCTATACCTCTATTAGTCAACATGAATCCCAAGAACTTCCCTGCTGGGACGCCAAAGGCGTACTTAGCCGGGTTTAAACGGATTCGATAAGCCCGTAATTCGTCAAAGGTTTGTTGTAGGTCTTGGATGTGTATTCCGGGATTGGTTGACTTGACATCATGTCGTCAATATAAACTTCTATATTTTTGCCCAACTGCTCCCTAAAAACCTAATTCATCATCCTTTAGTATGTCGCTCCAGCATTCTTTAACCCGAAGGGCATGACATTATAACAATAATTTGCTTTTTCCGTTATGAAGGCTGTCTTTTCTTGATCGTCAACATGCATGGCAATTTGATTGTATCCCGAGAAAGCATCCATAAAAGATAATAACTGAAAACCAAATGCGTTATCCACCAATTGATCAACGCTAGGCATGGGATATGCATCTTTAGGGAAAACTTTATTAAGGTCGGTATAATCTGTGCATACCCTCCATTTGCCATTAGGCTTTTTAACTAACACCTCATTTGACAACCAAGCAGTATATTACACCTCCCTTATGAAGTTGGCCTCTAGGAGCTCCTTCACATGGTTTTCCAATGCCTGAATCCTCTCTGGTCCCTGCTTCCTTTTCTTCTGCGCCATCGGGATTGCCCTTGGATAAATGGCTAACTTATGACAACAAAATTCGGAGTCGATCCCGGGCAACTCGGATGCTTTCCAAGCAAACACATCCTGGTTTGCTTTCAAGAAGTTGATCAATCTAGCCTTGACATCTCAGTCCAAAGACTTGCCGATTTTCATGACTTGCCCTGGCTCTTGTCCCAACAACACGTCCTCCAGCTCCCCACCTGGCTCTGGCATGGGTGCCTCAGTCTCCTTACGAACATCCAGTTCCACTAGATGCATTGATTTGGCCAATGACCCAGGATATTCCCGGCCTTGATGTGGCCGAAGTTGACTATCTTCCTCACTTCCTTTGACAGTAGTAAAATAACATCGCCGAGACTCTTGCTGATCGCCCTTTACTGTCACCACTTTATTGTTGCAACCCACCATTTTCAACTTTTGGTGCTTAGTGGATGCCAGTATGTCCCACTTATGGATGGTTGGCGTTCCCAGGATGATATTGTAACTGGACGGGAAATCAACAACAATGAACTTGACCTGTTTCAACTTAAATGCCTCCTTCATTCCCAAAGTTAGCCTTAGATCTATATACCCCTTAGGTTGAGTATACTGCCCATTGAAACCTGTCAGAGTAGTCTTGCACGGCTTCAGATACTTTGGGTCGAGATTCATTTTCTTGAATGCCACCCATAAAATAATATCACATGCACTTCCTGCATCAATGAAGATCTTCTTAACCAGGCATTTTCCGACAGTTCCAAAAATAACCAAACCATCCTGGTGTCCAGGCACCACATCTTCCAAATCTCTCTTTATAAAAGCCAAAAAAGGAGGCTCAGGGCGATTAACGCTATCTTTGAACTTTGGTTGATCTCGAATAGGTAATACCTCCTTTAGATACTTCTTTCTTTGACTTGCAGTATCCCCGCCTCCCCCAAATCCGCCATTAATGATGTTGCATTCGAACTTAGGTTCCGGGAATTCTTCATTTTCACCTTCAGGCTTTCGGGGACCCTGCTCCCTCAGCCTCTTTTCGAGACCCGAATTCGGCGCCTCCAGCTGGCGCTTATTGTACTTTTGACCTTGCGTCTTTATCACATACTGTCGCAATTTACCATCTCAGACAAATTTTTCAATGGTATCCCGGAGATCCTAACACTGATCTGTTGTATGCCTCGGTTGGTCATAGAACTCGCAATACCGGGATGGGTCTAGCGTTGCCTTATGACTCATGGGACGAGGTCTATCCACTTTTCTCATCTCGGTTAAAGCAACCTCCTTCCAGAGCTGCGATCTCGACACATTCAGGGGTGTATACTTCTCATATCAGCCCTCTAGTTTGCCACCCTTAGGTTTGTTATCCGCATTCCGACCTCGAAACTTTGACCTTGGATTCCCTTGCTGCTCCTTCTTAGACTAGGGTCCTCCCGCCCGGGATTCTTTCCCACTCATGTTAGCGATCTGCAGCTGCTCCAGCTCCAAATACTTCTTGGCTCGCGTATTAAATTCCTCCAAGGTTTTAACCTCATCCTTTATCACAGCCTGCGCGAATCTGGATTCGGAATCCAATCCAAATATCAACAGATGCACATGCACGCTTTCCTCTAGATCCCGGACTTGCAGTGTCGCGTCTTTAAACCGGTCTAGATATTTGTGTAGGGTTTCTTCCGGCTTCTGTTGTATTTTATTCAGCGTATAAATTGACTTCGACTGCTTTTTGCTGGTCACAAAATTGGAGAGAAACTTGTCCCCCAGATCCTCGAAACTGTTAATTGACTTGGAAGGTAGGGTGTGGAACCACCTTTGAGCCGCCCCCCGGAGAGTCTTGATGAAGAGATGAGATATGATGGGACCTCTATACCCTCTTACAAACATGTCAAGATCAAAGGTATTGAGGTGAGCTTACGGATCCCGAGTCCTATCATACTTAGTTAGCTCGGTGGAATCAAAATCCTTAGGATATGTAGCGTTGGCAATCTCATCCAAGAAGGGGCTAATATTATCTACTCCTTATCATAAATCCTTCGGTATTTATTAACAATCCCGGACTTCAGCAGAGGCATATTTCTAACCTGATTAGAAAATCTAGCTTCCCTATTGGGTGCTTCCTCAGCTCGGCTTGGTTTAGCTTGCCACCCATTAGCCGGCATGGGTTCTTGATCACGAGTTCCCGTATTCTGGATCCGATTTCAGACGTGACTGCTTTTATTCTGCTTTCGCTCCACCAAGCTAACCTCCGTCTGGTTGACTTGCCGCCTTTCATCAGCGTACCTGAAGGTTTGCTTTGCTATATATACGTGTTACCTCTAAGGTTTATCCATTGTGGTATGTGCCGCATCACTCTGCACACTGCTGCATATTTTGCATGGTGCCTCCATTCGGTTATTCCTGCTCCACTAACCGTTCCTGCCTGCTCCACTACCAGTACGGTTCGAGTTTAGTGGTATGATTAGTGGGTGATTAGTGTTTTACCTGTATGTGGGCCGAGTTCTACATAGGGCCTTTTTGTTAGGCCATTGAATCCTCTAGGTCCAACGCATAAGGCTATAACATTTTCTAAAAAATACAAATGACAAATATCATCATTTGAGATTGGTGTTATGTTAGAAAATTGAAAGGATACTTTATACTTGTATAAAAAACGAAAAGATACTTCATAAAATTTAAAAATAAAACTAAAATTTTGTTATAGTTATAAACATGATTATTAAATCTGGACCAGAAACCGGCAAACCGTTTTGGTTCAGGAATTAATCCGATTTTTGTTTTTGTTCTTTCTTAAAATCAATTTTTTCTTTATAATTAATCCAATTTTGTTTTTGTTCTTTCTTAAAATCAATTTCTTTATAATTTCATATTAAAAAGCTTGAGATTTTCACTTTTTTCATCGATTTGGCTGCGATCGAGTTTTAGGGGGTATTTGGAAAACACCCAAAATCTAGGTTTTACGCAAACCGAGACAAAACCTCTTTCACATATTTACCTGATACTATGCAAAATCTAGGTTTTGAAAGGTTCAGACACCCCTTAATAACTTGGTTTTGGTTATGGAAAGACCCAAATAGATTCTTTTAGTTTAATATTAACGACATCGTTTTCTGCTGAAGGAGTATAGCCCAGTAGCCCACACAGCTCCACCCTAAACCCTCACAAAACGCTTCTCATTTGCTTCTTCGTCGCATCGCCACTGACTGTCACTACTCACCACAATTTCTCGCGAAAATGGCATGGCGTTCTGGATCTCTTTCTCGCTCGTTGATGTCCACAGCCAGGGCTTCGTTTCGCCCTGCTGCTCCATCGTCTCTTCCTCGCCTTCGTCCGCCGCCTCTGTCCTCCCCTCGCCTCCAAGCTCGTCGGTTTTCCTTATCCGCTTCCAGGTACCAGCCTTCTTTCTGATTCTGGAGTTTCGCTTCAACGCCTTCAACGCTCTCCCACAAATCATATAGTTTCGAAATTCTTTCAGCGTAATCGTCACTAGGCATAGTTATGGTCGATTTTAGATTTTTTGCTCTGGACTTTCCTCTGATTCACTATTTTGAGATTGAAACCTATAATGTGTCGACAACTAAACTTCTCCAATAAACATTTTATAAGGACACCATTTCTCAACCTGGAAGTGGAGGATTAAATTGCTTTACGAGTAAGCCAGAGGGATTAAAAGTACAATGTAGCCAATAACTACATGCTCTGCTAAATTCTTGTCGTATATTTTGGTAACATCTGGAATTGATTGGTGTTTCTTCCTTATTTTCTCTTAATTGACTTTTATGTTTTGTACTGATGTGCTAATATGCTTTGTTTTTTCTTCCTAGGAATTTGGGAGAATTGGGATGCACACAATCTCTCATCCCGCTACCTTCCATGGCTGCAACATGTCTCTCATCACACTTCACTGTCAGCGCTCGTGCTTGTTGCGAGTTGTCCAGTGGTACCTTCCGTCGTTCTTGTTAAGATCTCTAGTAGTCTCTTTTTGAGTCTTGCTGTTTTAACTAAGGACGCCAAAAATGAAGACAGATTGTGGTTTATTGTCAGTGTTTTTTGAAAACCCTCTCCAATATGCTCGTGATGGTTTTCTCTTGAATCATGACATGAGAACCTTAAGTTGTTAACCTAAAAAGTTTTGAGGATTATTAAGTGTTGTGTTGCTCATGGTAAGCGATAGTGTATTTTTTATAATAGATGAACTAATACATAGAAATGCAGACCACAATCTAAAAGTTAGAAATCAAGCCTCTGGATCCATCAACCTTGATAGCCAAGTAGAGTTAACCATACCTCTAAGACTTGAGAACAACAGAGAGAAGGACTGTAGATCTTTCTGAATTGAATCCTTACCTTCCAGCTTGGGTGGGCAGTAAGTTGGACAGAACGTAGTCTATTGAACTTTGTTAATAAGGAGGTATTAAGACACAGATTTATTGGTATGTGTGGAAAAGATGTGTGATGCACAAGGACATGGATCATACATAGGCATGTAAGAATGTCTAATTGTAGTTTGCCTCCTATTTCTTGAATTCACGACCTTGAATTCTCTAATATTTTTATATTAATCCTATACAAGTGACTGCTTGATGAATTTTTAAAATCAATTTTACTTTCCTAAGACGCCAACAACTTATTCCATGTGGCACTTTGTTGCTCCTCATTTTAATATCTTAAATCTATATATATATATATATATATATATATATATATATATTGTAAAAGCTGTACATTATTCATGTCATTAATAATGCGGCTCATCTTAGACTTTGTGCAAAGCACATGACAGAATCTAAAGTTCAAGCACTTGTTACGTTAACAGCTAATTTGATCTGGTCTCCAAACTAAATGAAAGTATAAATGACATCTAGACAGGCTCGTATATTTGCTGATCCTTTTCAGTCATCTTTGTTTCACTTGTAGGCTTTGTACGATAACCTTTGCAATTTTGGATTATTAGAATCAGAAAATTTGTTGTTTCTCAAAATTAAAATTGGAGTCTTCCTACCATGAATCAATAGGTCTAGGTTTTTTAGGTGGTTTTATGTTAGATTAGGAATTAACTGACAATTTATTTTATAAATAAATTTTATACTTTCATAAAAATGAAATGTGTAATAAGAGTCGTCCTTAAAATTGGCTGTATGACCGTTCAATTCTATTTCTACTAATAATGGGTTAACTCAATTCCTTTCACAGGTGATCCTGATTCCTGAGGTGAAGTTCTAAATCTCCTCAGATTCTTATGGTTAAACTATTTTAAATGGCCCCCTTGATCCAGCTTCAAAATCTTAGCTCTGAAACGTGTGAATTTTTGTGCCATCCGTATGCATGAAATTCTTTACTAAGAAGTCAAATTTGAAAGCTTCGTGCTGCTAGGGAATGGCTGTCAAATGCCCCTGTCCTTTCCATTTGAATGATGAGTTTAAATGTTCTTTTTTCAATTAATCTAGATGCTAATTCTTATATTAAAGCTGGCTTCTTCCACGTTGAATCAATACATTCCTTCCGAGTAAAAGTGCTTTTCTGGATGTGATTGTTTTGTTCTTGATAATATTATTAAAAAAAATTCCTAATCACAGTGGTTTCACTGTAATAGATGCCTTGCGTCAGCGAAGTGTCATGATTTGTGAAAAGTTTTCTTTTAAGATTCTGGAGACAGTTTATCTGTGCATCTGATGCTTGGTGTAATGGCATTTCCTAACAATCTGATTCTGCTTAATTGAACCTTCTTGTTCGCTTCATCCAATATTTTTGTTTTTGTTTCTGCAGTAACCTGAGGGAGCTGTTAGATCGGCATAGCTGCATTCAAGCAGATCAAGGGTTGTTCATGAGGGCAGTATCAAAGAAATCTGTGTTAGAAACACTCATCTTCTACGCTATTACTGACTTGGGGGGGGGGGATTTCCTTCCAAAGTTCCATACTTTTCAAGGGGATTAATTTATGCATTATATTTTTGTTTAGTTTTGGGTAACTGCTGTATTTTTGTTTCATTTTACTCTTAGAAATAAATTTAATTTCTCATTGCTTGCTCGCTGGGAACTCCTACGTTACAAATGCTCATGAGCACGAAACGGGAATCAAACGAATTCCTGGTGTAAGGGCATTAGCTGACCATTTCTTAGATTTGTATGTCTAACATCAGTTAACCACTAACAAAGATAAATTTAGTAGAATCTAAATTTAGAAAGAGGATGATTGAGATCAATCCCTGTTTTTTATGACACTGAAAATTATGGCGTGAAGGGTTATTAAAATGTCAACATTTGATATAAAACTGATAACAAGAACAAGAGATTTAAGAGAAAGAGAGAATGGAGAAAAGTTCTCATTCAAGTTCACATTTCAATTGTATGATTACAACTCTATTTATAGACATGTAAGAATCACCTAATAAGGGTCATTTACTAAAGAGTCACAAGGTAACCTACCAAGCTTCACCTACCATGTGTTACAATAGTTACCAACTAAGGTTCACCTACTAAGGATTACAAGAATTACCATTCTATGGACATCCACATAATATATTCATAACACTCCTCTTTGGATGTCCATTATGAATGTGCCTCATTAAAAACTTTAACTAGGAAAAACCCAGTGGGATAAAAACCTAGCCAAAGAAAAGAGTACATCATTGATTGATACACTTTCTAGTGCTGCCTCATTAAAAACCTTTCTAGGAAAACCCAGTGGGACAAAACCTAGATAAGGGAAAAAGAATACAGCGTATATCGTCTTCCTCTCTTGATTACATCAGTATGACTCCCCCTGATGACATCAGTTGAGATCTTTGAGTTTTTGAAGACCAATACTATGGATAAGCTTCTCAAAGATTGCTTCTGGAAGTGACTGGGTGAATAAATCTGCCAAATTTTCACTTGAATTGATTTGCTGAATATCTATTTCACCATTCTATTGAAGATCACGAGTAAAGAAGAATTTTGATGAAATATGCTTAATTCTATCACCCTTGATGTAACCTTCCTTAAGTTGGGCAATACATGCAGTATTATCCTCATATAGAACTGTTGGAACCATTTTATCAGAAGATAAATGACAAGTAGTTCGTATATGATGAATTATTGACCTCAACCACACATATTCTCAACTTGTTTCATGCATTGCTAGGATTTCTGCATGATTAGATGAAGTGGCCGATATAGTCTGTTTCATAGATCACCATGAAATAGCTGTACCTCCACATGTAAATACATAGCCTGTTTGTGATTTTTCATCATGTGGATCAAACATAAATCCAGCATTTGAATAACCAATCAGTTCATGTTTAGATACATTTGAATAATATAACCCCATATCCATAGTACCTCTGAGGTAACGAAAAATATGCTTTACACCACTCTAATGCCTCTGTGTTGGTGCAGAACTATATCTTGATAATAAATTAACAGCAAATGATATATTAGGTCGTGTGTGATTAGCAAGATACATTAATGCTCCAATAGCACTAAGATATGATACTTCTTGACCAAGTAATTGTTTTACACCTTTTTCGTTAATTGCTTGGGGTTGGAATTGATCTTTTTCTTTTATCAAAGATCTTATAACCATTGGAGTACATAATGGATGTGACTTATCCATATAAAATCGTTTCAGGACCTTCTTTGTATAAGTTTCTTGATATACAAAGATCTCATTCTTTAGGTACTCAATTTGTAATCCAAGACAAAATTTTGTCCTACTCAAATCTTTCATTTCAAATTCTTTTTTTAAACAATTAATTGTTTTTGAAATCTCTTCAGGAGTTCCAATAATGTTGATATCATCAACAAAAAAAACAATTATAGCAAATACGTTTCTCGATCTTTTCATAAAAATACATGGGCATATCGGGTCATTTTTGTACCCTTCTTTCAACAAATATTCTTTAAAACAATTATACCACATGCGCCCTGATTGTTTCAAGCCATACATGGACTTATTTAATTTGATCGAATATTGTTCTCGTGAATTTGAATTAAATGCTTCTGGCATCTTAAGTCCTTCAGGGACTTTCATATAGATATTACTATCAAGTGAGCCATACAAATAGACAGTCACAACATCCATTAGATGCAAATCAAGCCCTTTATTTGCTGCTAGGCTAATTAAATAGCGAAAAGTAGTTGCATCCACTACTGGTGAATATGTTTCTTCAAAATCAATGCCAGGTCTTTGTGTAAAGCCTTGGGGTACTAGGCGTGCTTTATACCTTGTAATTTCACCCTTTTCATTTCTTTTCCGTACAAAAACCCATTTATATCCAACTGGCTTTACATCTTTAGGTGTATGGACTATAGGTCCAAATACTTTTCATTTTGCCAGTGATTTTAATTATGCATTTATGGCATCTTTCCATAGGGGCCAATCCTTTCATTGTTGGCACTCGCAAATAGATTTTGGCTCATGATCCTCTTCATCATTCATTACATCATATGCTATATGATTAGCAAAAATGTTGTCAACGTTGACTTCATTTCGATTCCATTTGATACTATTTGTGACATAATTTATTGAGATCTCATTGTTTTCATATATTTCAGGTAATTGGATCTCTTCTGGAGCCACAATATTCTCCTCTGAAGATAATATCTCTTCATTAAGTGGCTCATCCAGAGCTACACTTTTTTCTTGATTATCCTCGACTTAGCCATCTATAATCTTAGCTCCTTTTCTTTTTCGAGGATTTTTATCTTTGGAACCGATAGGCCTACCACGCTTTAGGCGTGCTTTTGATTCATTTATAATCAGCTGTCCTATTAGGACATCAATTCGAATAGGAGCATTAGCAGCTGGAATATGTGACTTTGTCACTTTCTTTGGGGTCAGTGAATGCTTCTGGCATTCGATTAGCTAAATTTTGTAAATGAATTATCTTTTGAACTTCTAGTTCACATTGTTTTGTACGAGGATCAAAATGAGCCAATGATAATTCATTCCAGCTAATCTCTTTATTCAACTGCTTATTTTCTCCTCCTAATGTTGGGAAGACTGATTCATCAAAATGACAATCTGCAAATCGTGCAGTAAATAAATCTCCTGTAGATGGTTCTAAATATTTTATAATTGAAGGAGATTTATAACCAACATAAATTCTCATTCTTCTTTGAGGACCCATTTTAGTACGTTGTGGAGGTGCTATTGGCACATATACTGCACATCCAAAGATCCGTGTATGGGAAATATTAGGTTCTTCACTAAAAACCATTTATAAGGGGGAAACTTTTAAATAACTAGTTGGCCTGATGCGAATTAACATTGCTGCATGTAAAATGGCATGGCCCCAAGCAGAAATTGGTAAATTAGATCTCATAAGTAAAGGTCTTGCAATAAGTTGCAATCGTTTTACCAATGATTCTGCAAGTCCATTTTGCGTATGAACATGAGCTACAGGATGTTCAACATCAATTCCAAGGGACATACAATATTCATTAAAAGTCTGTGAAGCAAATTCATCAGCATTATCAAGATGTATTTTCTTGATAGGATAATCAGGGTAATATGCTCTTAATCTTATCAATTATGAAAGTAATCTCGCAAACACCAAGTTTCGAGAAGACAATAAGCACACATGTGACCATTTAGTTGATGCATCAATTAAAACCATATAATACCTAAATAGTCCGTATGGTGGGTGTATTGGCCCACAAATATCTCCCTGTATCCGTTCTAGAAATGTGAGAGACTCACTTTCTACTTTGCTTGGTGATGGCCGAATAATTAATTTTCCCTTGAAACATGCAGCACATGAGAAATCATGGGATTTTGGTATTTGTTTCTGCTTCAAGTCATGTCCACATGAATTCTCTATTATACGTCGCATCATAATTGACCCTGGATGGCCTAACCGGTCATGCCAAACATTAAATATGCCTTTATCAGCATGCTTCTAGTTTTCCATAACATTTATTTCAATTGTACTAATACATGAATAGTACAAACCAGAAGATAACATTGGTAATTTCTCTAGAACATATCTTTCACCATATCTAACAGTAACAATTTGTAGATATTCTTTATTCTCCTCATTTATAGTCTCAATATGATATCTATTCCAGCGGATATCTTTAAAACTCAACAAATTTTTATGAGACTTGGAGGAATATAAAGCATCATTAATAACAAATTTCGTACCATTGGGTAATATTATTATTGCTCTTCTAGAGCCTTCAATCAATCTCGTTTTACCCACTATGGTATTGATGCTTGTACTACAATTTGTTAGATGTGAAAAATATTTCTTATCTTTAAGAATTGTATGTGTCGTTGCATTATCAATGAGACATATATCTTCATTCTTGTGTGCAATATTTGAAATATCCATGAGCTTCATTAAAAGAAAAGAAATACATTAAAACATATTTAATATAGGAATTGCATTAAAACATATTTATTATACATAATTGCCAACAAATCAAAATGAAAAAAAATAATTATTACAATTTCTGCAAAACTTATTTAATCATAAAAATCTTCCACCTCCAAGTGTGACATAACATCATCATTTGGCTCATTGACATCATTATCCGTATGAGTCTTATTGTCACATTTCACATTATTAACACTCCTTTTTATAGAGGCTTGGTAAAGTTTCACTAAATGTTATGGCGTACGACAATTACATACCCAGTGTCCCTTCATACCACACCAATAACATTTATGTTCTACAACTTTTGAAGGACCTTCTTTATCATTCTTCTGTCCTTCATTATTCATCTTTTTCTGGTGGGTATAAGGACTATAATAACCTCTTCCACCATGATAAGAACCATGATTATTTCTGCCTTCACGATTTCCACGTCCCCGTCCATGACCACGGCCACGACCACGACCATGATCATTCCGTACACTCACATTCGCTTTAGGAAATGGAGAAGATCCAGTGGGACGATTTTCATGATTTTTCATCAATAACTCGTTATTTTGCTCGGCTACTAATAAACATGAGATTAACTCAGAATATTTTTTAAAACCTTTCTCTCGATATTGCTGTTGTAAAAGCATATTTGAAGAATGAAAGGTAGAAAAAGTTTTCTCTAATAAGTCCTCATCAGTTATTTTTTCACCACATAATTTTAACTGAGAACTTATTTTGAAAACTACTGAGTTATACTCACTTACAGTTTTTAAATCTTGTAGCCTGAGATGAATCCATTCATAACGAGCTCTAGGCAAAATCACCGTTTTCTGATGATCATACCTATCTTTCAAACTAGTCCACAATTCAAATGGATCTTTTACCCTTAAATATTTAGTTTTCAAACTTTCATGAATGTGGTGCCGGAGAAAAATCATAGCTTTAGCCTTTTCTTGATGGGACGTATCATTTCCCGGCAATATAGCCTTTCCAAGGCCCTTTGCTTGAAGATGTATTTCAGCATCTAAAACCCATGATAGATAATTCTTCCTGGTGATGTCAAGAGCATTAAATTCAATATTTGAGAGGCTGGAAGACATGATTCAAACTAAAAATAATGATAATAATTAGAATCATAATATAAAATATTATTATAAATTAAAACATAATTTAAAGAACTGTAAATAAGCATGTTAAGAAAATAAAAAGAAGATGAGATAGGAATGGTAGTAAACTCACAGCGAGACCTATCTTATCCAAAGGTAAGAAAGAGGATGCATATTTAATATATAATATATAGAAAACAGTAAAGGATTAAAATAAACAAATGGAGCCCACTAATAAATATACTAGTGTCACCACCATAAAAGGTAAATAAATGCACAAATAAATGGAGCCCACTAATATTAGTGTTGCCACCATAAAGCATAAATAAATGGAGCCCACTAATATTAGTGTTACCACCATAAAAGATAAATAAATGCATAAATAAATGGAGCGCACTAAAATTAGTGCCGCTTCCATGAAAAATAAATAAAGCAGTAAAGAATTAAAATAAACAAATGGAGCTTAGTATCGCCACCATGAAATAAATAAATAAAGCAGTAAGTAAAGAATTAGAATTGAATTATAAATGGAGGTCAGTATCGCCACCATGAAATAAATAAAGCAGTAAGTAAAGAATTAGAATTGAATTACAAATGGAGCTTAATGTCGCCACCATGAAATAATTTAATAGGGAGTGGGAAGCATATATAAACATAAATAAATTACTGTAAATAGTAAAATGTAAATTTACAGTGAATAGTAATAAAATAAAATTACTGAAAGATTAAATCTAGACTTCCATATAGGAGTCAAAATGAATAAAAATGTAAAATTACTGAAAAAGGTAAAATTAACATGAATAGTAAAAATTACTATTTACTGTGAATAGTAAATATTAAATAATCTCAAATCTTAACCATGGAACCCGATGTTCAAAATAATCGGTAAAAGTATAACTTTAATTCCATATATTGGTTAAGATCATCCTAGATAGATAAAATGAATATATATAATAAAAATATAAAAGATAATAAGAAAATCCTACCTTTGGTAGAGTGATCGTGCTGATGACGTGATATAAAACTGATAACAAGAACAAGAGATTTTAGAGAAAGAGAGAATGGAGAGAAGTTCTCATTCAAGTTCACACTTCAATTGTATGATTACAACTCTATTTATAGACATGTAAGAATCATCTAACAAGGGTCATCTACTAAAGAGTCACAAGGTAACCTACCAAGCTTCACCTACCATGTGTTACAATAGTTACCAACTAAGGTTCACCTACTAAGGATTACAAGAATTACCATTCTATGGACATCCACATAATATATTCATAACAACATCGAAATTATTATGGGCCAATTTGTCGATGCATTCGTTTGCTTCTTGGAAACATGCTCGAAGGTAATGTTGCAATCTCCCTGGATTCAAGCCATCAACCTTAAGTTTGATCCTGCCAGGTTCATATTATGAAGATTGAAGGTGATATCACAATCAAGAATACTCTCCTAAGAGTTATAGTTTCTAAAATGAGATTTTCTCTTTTTTTAAGAAAATATTTTAAGAAAACAAATATTTAATAAATGGGAGTATTAGGTCAAAGATAAATATGAATATTGTTTAAACTCACATAGATATAATTTTTTGAAAGGAGTTGTTATTATGATTAACAGTACACAAATGAGATGTCATGCATGGCCTAGCCCTTCCAGCTTAGGAGTGGAAACAGACTAGGCGAGCTTGTGGCCTAGCTTGGCTTGTTGAGGCTTGGTCAAGTTTGACATGTCCTGAGCTATCAATATAAAAGGTCTAGTTAAGGTTGATTTGGAAGCCTTTTTTTTTCTTAATAGGTGAGGCCTAGGTTGACCAATAACTTGTTAGGCTTGGCCTAGGCGGATTTAGAAACCTATTTTTCTTAATAGGCCATGTTAACTAATAAAATTGTAAGGCTTGTTAGGTGGGCTTTCTAATTTATGTTTTTTAAAAGAATTCATGAGGGTAAAAATGTAATTACTTATCTTCCCTCTGCCCTAAGCCCTTGCCTAAGGACCTGTTTGGTACAGAGAAGATTTGAAGAGGGGGAGTAACAAATAGGAGAAAAAGAAAGGGAAGGGACGATTTTGAGGGTTGAGGGAAGATGGTTTAAGGGAATATGGGTTGTATGATAGGATGAAAATGAAGAGGTGACAGTTGGTAAAGAATCAATAAATATTTATTTTACCTTCAAAAGTAATTAATTCAAAATGAAAAAGAAAAATGTATTTTTTTTTCCATAATTCAAATTTGATAAGAATTTTCTTGCATACTGTGACGAATCATTTATTTCAAAATTAAATATTTTATGATGGATAAATATGTCTAAAAATGTCACAGTTTATGAGGGAACTTAAGTTCCCACCAATTTTAGTGGGATCTTATCTTCCCATCTTTAAAAGGAGATTGGTGAGCCTGAGAACTTAAGTTTTTAGAAAGGTTGAACACGAAAAGTATACTAAATAAGGGAACTTACTCATCTTCCCTTCCCTTGCCACTTGTTTGGGTAAGTATTTAGTGTTTTTCCGATCATTTCCACTCTTCTTCTCTGTGTTTTTATCCTGAGATTTGCTGCCTTTTTTTCTTGGGCAAGTATCTTTTTCTGTTTTATAAACTTAAAAGTCATTTTATTATATTGTGTAAAATCCTTATTGCTTTGGAATTTTACATGAGTTAGGACTGGGTCGTTAGATGCTTCACTTAGCTATGTACATGGCTGCTAATTTTTCAAAAAGATTCTAACTTTTTTTATTCTGTTGATCACGAGTGGCCCATTAGATGCTTGAGTTTGCTGACTTTGTTGAGACGCATGAAAGTTTGAAACTTGTTTTGCTATGTAAGCTTGAGTTTGCGTTATACTCTGTACATGTCCCCCTGTTTTCCTTTCTAAACCTGAAGCTGTACCCACTTGTGTGCCTACTATATTTTAGCAAGCTGAATAAAAATTAAGAGGCTTCGAGTGTTTTAACACAACACAGGCGCCTTTTTAATTTTATTGCATTAAATATGCACTAGGGTAGTGGCTTGAGGATTTTGAATTAAGAATTTATTTTTGTTTATAGTTGTGGTTAACAAGCAAGAATATGTTCAAGTGTTGATAAAGGTCATATTTGAATTGACACTTGATGTTGATATGCTCATTCGAATAGGGAATAGAGCCTTCTTTCAATCATAATTTACAATATACAAGATAAGTAAATAAATATATGAGATGGGTTTTGTTTTGATCTATATGAATAAATAATTCTAAAACCCCAAAAGTGATTCAAATATGGTTTGTGAGGGATTTTTGGTAACTGGGCTTACAGATATTTAAGTGGCTTATTTTCTTAAGCCCGAATATGTGGCTTATCACGGTTGGTAGTCGAAATACCGTTACAACATTAAATACTTGAGTTTAAAATTTACCAACCCTAATTTATTTCTCTCCCTTCTCCCTCTTATCTCTATTTTTTTGTCTCCATGGCGCATCACGCAGACACGCCTCTCTGATTTTTCTCCCTTATCATCTCGACGGCCACTGCAACTTCTTTTCTTTGAAATTTCCTTTTTTCTTCGACGTCTCTATCCTCTTCCTCTTATGGTCAGTTCTTTGATTTTTCGCCGGTGGCTGTGATTTTGTTGTTCATCTCACTCTAACTAACCGAGTGTGTTGAAGTCAAGCACCTAATCTTGAAGTCCAATGGGGTCTTATGGTGTGTGTTAAGAATCTTTTCACTCTTAGGTTACTCAATCTGATCTGTGCATGGAAGGCTTGTGGTTGCCTAGCTTGGAAGTGTCGATCTAATCTTTAATCTACTTTGCTCATCGATCTCTTGTCCTACCGGTGGCTTCTTTTGTGTGGCAAGTGTTAAGATCCACAATTCTCTCCTTATTTTCTGCCTAGATTTCCTCCTTTGTCTCTTTGGCATTTACCTTTATGCCCCTCTCCTTTATATATAAATAGGCATTAGAGAATCCTTCTAATATACACTTGAATATACACACTTATGTGAATATGTCTTTCTATC
The DNA here is from genome assembly GCA_037074495.1 of Acacia confusa. Taxonomy (NCBI): domain Eukaryota; kingdom Viridiplantae; phylum Streptophyta; class Magnoliopsida; order Fabales; family Fabaceae; genus Acacia; species Acacia confusa. The sequence continues at coordinate 33,496,941 of CM073502.1, read as the reverse complement.
TCTCTCTTTAGTTTATATGGTATCAGAACCTTAGAGTTCATTTAGTTTGCCTTTTGTTTTTTCTGGTGGACTTTGCCATTGTTCTGTGAATAGTGATGAGTTTGGTACTATTCATTGAATAGTTACTATGAGAGAGCAACACAAAGAGTGTGTCATTGAGGTCTTCTTCCTTCCTGATCGTGAGCAAGCGGTGACAGATTTGTTGTTTTATTGTTAAAGATCACGTCACCTCTATTAAGACCACTATTGTTGGTTTTCTTTTGTTATTTCTAGCGAGATTCTTTAATTTTTAGTGAGGTTCTAACTTTCCGGCGATATTTTCTAAATTCTAGTGAAAATTTTCAGAATCCGGTGACACTATTCATCATTGTTCATTGGTATTATTCATATGATTGTTCATCCGTACTATTCATTACTGTTCATATGACACTATTCATCTAGAGTGAATTTTCTGACTTTGAAACTATTATTTATCTTTGACTTGTGCAATTTTGGATTTTCGGTGTGGTTAGTGTTTGTGCTCGTTGTTTGATGTCTTTGTTGATTTTCGGTTCCTCTATTGAATGTGCTTGCTATCACATTATTGTGATTCTTTGATTACTCTTTCATGGCTGAATCTAAGACATCAGATATGTTGGATATGTTTGCTAAGATTATTGATTCTAAATTAAACTGGATCAACTATTTTGATTGGAACAAAACTGTTCGAGTTTACTTTTTGGGTGTAGAGAAGGAAGCCCACTTTATTTAAGATCCTCCGTCCGGTAATGATGATAAAATTTTGGCTTGGTCTAGAGCGGATACCTGTCTCTTCTTTCAAATTTGGAACTTTATTGAACCACGGATTCTGTCTTCCGTTAGTCACTACAACACGGTGAAAGAAATTATGACTTATCTTGAGTTTATGTTCTCTGGTAAAGGGAACTTCACTTGGATTCAAGAAGTTTGTAAAGGGTTCTATCGTTCACATCAGTAAGGTCGTCCCTTGAAGGATTTCTTCTTGGACTTTAAGCGGTTGTATGAAGAAATGAAAGTACTTATGACTCCATAGGCGGATCTTCAGACCCGTGTCAAAAATTTGGAGTTTCAGGCTATCATCAGTTTCCTTGAAGCTCTTAACCCATCTTATGACACCATCCGATCTCAGATTCTATGAAGTCATGAGTTTACATTTCTTGAAGATGTGTTCTCATGGGTCCTACTTATGTTAAGAAAAATTGTCATAAAGTACAAAGTATGTAGTAGCGTGGTCTTGCTCATATTGCCAAAACACATGATCAGTCTGGTTCTAGTCCATCATCTGTAGGGCCCTAACTATAGATATTTTGTCCTTTGGCCTTGCTACTACTTCCACGAAGTAGGTCATTCATTTCAGTGCCACAAACCACATGACAAGTAACCATAATTTATTTTCATTGTATGCACCCTATACCTACCCCTCCTCTATATTCGTCTCCAATGGTTCCCTAGCTCGAGTACTTAGATCAAGCACTGTTATACCAATTACATCCATTTCGTTATCTTTTGTGCTTAATGTTCCTAATCTCATGTTTAACCTTTTGTCCCCAAGTGAACTAACTCGTCATTTGAACTATTTTATCTCACAATTTCTTGACCATTGTTTAATTTAGGATCTTTCGACAAAGCAAATTATTGGTAAAGGCTATGAATCTAGTGAGCATTACATCCTTGATGATCAGGTGTCGCGCTTTGTTGCTTGTTCTGGTCAATTGTCTCCCTTTGAAGTCTACTGTTATCTCGATCATATGTCTCTTACGTCCCTCAAAAGGTTGTTTTCTTAGTTTTCATCTGTGTCTACTTTAGATTGTGAGTCATGTCAGTTTGCCAAACACCATTGTGTTCATTTGGCACGTCGAGTTAATAAATGGGATGTGTCCCACTTTGAGTTAAATCATTCTGATGTTTGGGGTCCTTGTTCAATTTTGTCTCAGACTGGTTATCAATATTTTGTCACTTTTGTTGATGATTTTTCTAGAACCACTCGACTTTACTTAATGAAATAATGATATGAATTATTTCATCATTTTGGTCATTTATGTGTTGAAATTCAAACCCACTTTGATACTTCTGTGAATATCTTTCAAAGTAATAGTGCGAAAGAATATTTTTTTGACCCATTCACCAATTATATGCATAGTTATAGCATTCTTCACCAATCCTCCTATATTGATACACTTGCTTAAAATGGTGTTATTGAAAGAAAGAATCACCATCTTTTAGAAACTGCTCAAGCTCTCATGTTTCACTCTTGTGTCTCTAAATCCTTTTGGGCTGATGCCGTGTCTACTACCTGTTTCGTCATTTATCACATGGTTTTGGCTGTCCTTAGTAGTGACATTCCATAATTCGCTCTGTTTTCCACGACTAAGTTGTTTTCTATTGATTCAAAATTTTTTGGATGTGTCTGCTTTATTCTGGGACGTTCGTCCAAATGTTAGTAAACTCGATCCCAAGTCCTTGAGGTGTATCTTTCTTGGTTATTCTAGAATTCAGAAAGCTTAATGGTGTTACTCTCCTGATCTCTATCGTTATCTTATATCCACTGATGTGACCTTCTATAAGTCTTCTCTTTTCTTCACATCTTCGGTATTATATTCTTCCTCTATCATTGATGAGCCTGATGATATCCTTGTTTATTTTGTCCCCCTATTACAGACTGTTGTTCCAGAACATGATATCATTAATGATGATGATGTTGCCAATGTTATGCCTTCACCAGTAACTGCTTCACTGACAGATTTTGTTCATGACTTTCTGGTTCCTGTTCCTGATTCCCTAGATCCTATCGTTCCTATCCTTGACCTAATTGTACATGATTCTACTGTTGACACACTTAATGACTTGCTTATTGCCATCTGAAAAGGTACCCGTCCCCATTGTCCTCCCAAAAGATATGCTAATGGTGCCTATCCTATATCCTCCTTTGTATCTTACCCGCGTTTATCCTCTGTTTCCACTTCCCTTGTAGCCACCCTTGAGTCCATCTCTACCCATACCACCCTTTACTAAGCCTTAACTCACCCTGGTTGGCGTGCAGCGATGGAAGAAAAAATGTTGGCCCTTGAAAAAGCTGGTACATGAACTCTTGTTGATTTACCTTCTAGGAAGAATAAATAGGTGTTTGTTATTAAGACTAAAGTTGATGGTTCCTTGGAAAGGTTGAAAGCTCAGCTTGTTGCAAAAAGATATGCTCAAACTTATGGAATAGATCATTATGTGACTTTCTCCCATGTGGCTAAGCTCAATATAGCTTGTCTTCTTGCTTCTTTGGATGTTACCTATTATTGGGATTTGCATCAATTCGATGTTAATAATGCTTTTTTGAACGGTGACCTCCTTGAGGAAGTTTATATGAAGCAACCACCTGGGTTTGTTTCTTAGGGGGAGAATAAGAAGGTGTGCTACCACTGAAATTCGTTGTATGGTTTGAAGCAAAGTCCTTATGCCTGATTCAATAGATTTTGGGGTATGGTCAAGAAGTTTGGGTTAAGTCAAAGTAAGTGTAATCACTCTATGTTCTACCAACAGACCAATGCAGACATAATTCTCTTAGTAGTATATGCTGGTGACATTGTGATTACTGGGAGCAACATCTCTAGAATATCATAACTTAAAGTATTCCTTAACTCTTACTTCCAAACAAAAGACTTGGGACCATTAAAGTACTTTCTTGGTATTGAGGTTTTGAGAAGCAAGAAGGGAGTCCTTTTGACTCAGAGGAACTATGATCTCGATCTCTTAAAGGAGACTGGAAAGCTTAGAGTTGCACCAGGCAGCATTCCAATGATTCTCAATCCATTCATGGATCTTAAAGATAGTATGTTTGATGAACTTCTTGATGACTTAAAGAAGAAGAAGAAGATTGATCTAGAGAAACTGAAGCTGTTTGCATTTCCTGAGAGATTAGAAGATTTATTAGGAAACTTAATTATTTGACAGTAACTCGTCTTGATATAACCTTCTCAGTCAGTGTACTTAGTCAATTCATAACATCTCCAACAATGGCACAGTCGGAAGCCTTAGAGCATATCTTGCATTATTTAAAAGGTTCCCCAGGTTGTGGCATTCTTTATGCATATTATGGGCAAACTAAAGTGGAGTACTTCTATGATATGGACCATGCTGGATTTAATGCCACAAGACGGACCACTATAGGGTACTATGTGTTTATTGGTGGAAACTAGATATCTTTAAGAAGTAATAAGCAAGGTGTTGTATCAAAATCAAGTGCAGAAGCAAAATACAAAATCATGTCATAATCATTATAAGAAATTGTGTGGGTATTTCAACTCATGAGGGAAATTGGCATCACCATGACATTGCTTGCAAAACTATGGTGTGACAATAAAGCAGTACTTCATATAGCATCAAACTCTGTGTTTCATGAGCATACAAAGCATATTGAAATCGATATTCACTTTATTCTTAACAAGATCAAAGAAAATGTTGTATCTATAAAGCATATGTGATCAAACGACTAGCTGGCAGATCTTTTGACGAAAGCCTTAAATGGGACACGATTAAGTATCTTTGTAACAAGTTGGAGATTATTAACATCTATATTTCAACTTGAGGGGGAATGTTTAAATGGATCAAATCACCAAGAGGGGTGAATTGGGGATTTTAAAAACTTTTTCGAATTACTCCGTTTTATAGAAACAAAACAGAGCTGAACAAAGGAGAGTTAAGAGAAGCTTGACACAGAGGAATTTATACTAGTTGGTCCAAATTCTTGACCTACGTCTAGGCCCCAGACACTCTAGGATTTTCACTAGCTCACAATATCAATTACACACTATGTACTTGAAAGTTATCCTCTCACTAGGATACACTCCCTCTTACAAGTTGTAATATGATATTTCCAATCTTCAAGTCCCATGACTTGAGATTCATACAATAAATGATTTCAATAACTAAAACTCTCTCTAAGAGTGGATGATGATAAACAATGAAATACAAATGTATCAAAAGACATTTAACAATAGAAAACTGATAGAGCAGTTGGAAACTTGAATTATTTTCGTTTTCTTTGTATTGGTTGTTGAGAAGGCTTGAATGCAGTTCTATATATATCAAGAGAGCATTAAATAACCGTTGGATTCTTCAATGCAATCATTGGAGACATTACTGAGTTGATTAGGAACACTTTGGTCTCTTCTTTCTCTACTCTTCAGTTAATCCAAGTGTATACAGATTTAGGGTTGACTTCCCTTGAATTTAATTCGTTGGAAGAGCAACTTCTAGTTAGGGAAAGGAAGCATTAATCCCTTTACGGCGTGTAGAGAATGATTGTCCAAAAGAGTGCAAGCTTTCTGAACGTTGCAGAACATTGCTTTTTTGCTTTTGACCAAATCTTCATTTGATACTCTTTAAATCATTTGAAACTCACTAACAAATTGATTAAACATAGTTAGGAATAGTAGTGTGTGATAATAAGAAGTATCTAGATCAAATACAAAGATTTCACAAATTCGTGCAATTTGATTTTCAAACTCTGCGACACAAACTCGAGTTTGTTCATCCAAACTGGAGTTTGTAATTTACTTCAAAAACCTAAACTCGAGTTTTCAAAAACTAACTCGAGTTTTCTTCATCTAGAGAAGAATAAAGCAATTAGATCTTTGAGGCAAGATTTGAGCAAGGTAAAGCTCGAATTTTAGACATTTATAGTGAAAACATAGCTTAAGTCTAAAAGCTCAAAAACTGGAGTTTTCAAAAAGTTCAAATAGAGAAAAGCTCTCTTCTTGGCACAAACTCAAATTTACAAAGTCAAACTAGAGTTTCCACAAAACTTAGGAAAAATTGAAAAAACTCTCTGTATGGTCTAAACTGAAGTTTGCAATTGAAAACTGGAGATTTCAAATCTTTAGAAACATTGAGTTGTTCTTTGTAAGTTCTAAACTTGAGTTTGTAAAACTAAATTCAAGTTTCCTCATAAGAGAGAAAACTTAGTAAAATACTTTGGTAAATGCAAACTTGAGTTTTAAAAATGAGACTTGAGTTTTCTCAAGCTCAGAATGGAGCATGACTCTCTGTATGTTATAAACTTGAGTTTACTCACATAAACTCAAGTTTCCAACAAAGCTTGGAAAACTTAGATCTCTTTGTCTTGTCAAAACTAAAGTTCATTAAACACTAAACTCGAGTTTGCTTTGTCTTGAAAAAGTTAGGAGCTTTCTCTATGGTCTAAACTCGAGTTTCCAGAACTAAACTCAAGTTTGTCTAAGTTTACAAAAACTAGAGCTGCTCTCTGTCAAGTCCAAACTCAAGTTTTCAACCAAAACTCGAGTTTTTCTTTAACAGTAAGTTTTTCAACTTAACAAAGACAAACATCAATTTGGTTTTACAATTGTCAGTTATCATCAAAACACATAGAGAACTAACAGAATGTTAAAATCCAGTTTTCTCTCCTTAGTTCTCCTTAGTTCCCTCCTTAATTTCCTCCTAGATTTCCTCCTTTATCTTTTTAGTATTTACCTTTATGCCCCTCTCCTTTGTATATAAATAGGCATTAGACAATCCTTCTAATATACACTTGAGTATACATACTTATGTGAATATCTCCCTCTCTCTAATTTACAGTAAGCTTTAAAGCTTCATTTAACCAAGATTTCTCCTATTACCTTAAGTTCCATACCTCTGGTCTAGTGTCTAATCTGTACTTTGCTGTTGGTTATATTTTGCTTTGTTGTAGTCGCCGATTTTTTTTTGGTTTAGTCACATATTTGGTCTTTGTTGGAGGTGGAAACTTGTGTTTTTATTTCTTAATGCTGCTTAATGGGATTTTATCCCAAAATTGTAATTATGGATTTCAAAAGTCAGTGTTCAAAGAAAAAAAATGAAATACAGCCTGCAACTTTATTGAAAAGATTTTAGGTTGGTTTTTGTTGAGATGGTGGGTTTTAATTTTTTTTTTTTTGGGGGGAGGGGCCAAAGAAGAAATGAGATGGGTTTTGGATGGATTCATCAAGCTACAGGATTCACTACAAGAAAATCCATTTTTTGCTGCGGAATTTTTCTGTCGCAAAACAAGCATTTTCCGTCGCAAATTTTTTTTGCGGCAGAAAAGTGTCCGTTACAAAAAATGCCCTTACAAATCACTTTTGCGACAAAAAAAAATGCGTTTTCCCTCACAAAATTTAAAATTTGCGAGGGAAAAATTTCCCCTCACAAATCCTGATTTTTGTGAGGGAAAATTGTTCCCTTGCAAAATCTCAAATTTGCAAGGGACACTTTGTGATTTTGCGAGGGAAATGCCTTTCTCTCGCAAATTTCAATTTATTTTTAAAAAATTAAAAAAAAATCCTAAAAAATAAAATAAATTCATAAAAAATATGAAAACTTAGAAAATAAAAGGACTTGTATATCATAAAAATAAATTGTAACAATCATACGAGTTTACATAGCAAAAACAAAATATTACAAATTATAATGTTGCTACCAAAATAAACTGAAAAAAACTCTAAACAGCAGCAGTTTGGTCATTGTCACTACTAGTATGGTCATCACCACTAGGAGGCAGCCCTGTACCCTTGTCCTTCAATAAGGCTTGTAGAAGTGCTCACATCTCACTAATCATATCTCCTTGCTCCCTCATCTTCTGTTCTTGCTCCATCACCTTCTATTCTAACGCCTTTACCCTCTTATCTTCTACAAAACCAACATTACGAAGTCAATTTATTTGTCCTACTTCATTTAAATGAATGAGGGAATAATGGTTTGCGATTGATAGCAAAAGTATTAAGTATACCTACAAGACCACCTCTAACATTGCTGGATGAGCGCTTTGAAGATGACTTCAGTTGGCTGGCAGAAGCACTCATCCCAAATACTCTCCTTTTCTTGTCAAATCTGCCAGCAGCCTGAAGGAAGAGACTCTCGTTATCGGAATAAGAGTACGATGGGTCGCTCTAAATCTACGAGTCTCTCTCCTGCGTCAGCTGCTGATTGGTCTCCTACAAGTACAAACATACAACACAAATAAGGCATGTAAAATGAAAGAAATTTGTTACTGTTTGAAGCAAATAATAAATCTAATTAATATCTCACCGCAAATTGCTAGGACTTGGCGTTAATCCAGCGCTTGCCACGACCCTCAATCTCCTGGGTATGGGTCCACTCAAAGGTGGTCTAAGGAATCAAATCTTCAGGAACTTCCCCAGATGCTGCTTACAAAAACAAATGATAATCGTTTATTAATTATTTCAAAGTACAAAATATTGAAAGCTGAAATAGAAAATAGCATATACATACAATCTTTCATTGATGCTCACTAAATGGAATAGAGTCACCAGCATATGACGGTCCATCCATTTGGGACCTATTTAATTGATTTCGTTTACTTTGCTTCAAAAATTTATCGTTGGTGGCCCACCTTTGAAATAACTGGTCTGCAACCTCAGATTGAATCCAAGTTTTCTTTCCCTTTTCATGTCTCAATTTATATAATTTATATGACAACCACTTGCTTCCCTTGAAGTTATAAGCTTTCTTTAAATTTCCCAGATGACCAGGCAACCGGCTAAACTTTTCCTGAAAATCAATAATAAACAATTAGTGCTTTAAAGTATAAAAGTAGTTAATCAGTTTGCATTTTGATGAGAATAAATTAATAACCATAAATCACATAACTTACCAAGAACTCACTTAACCAAGCATCCTGATAATCCTGAGGAATCTTTGTCCAACTGGCCCAAGGGTGATCGAAATTACGGAATATTTGATCTGCCATGAAATTCATCATCGACTTATAAGGATCAAACCTGAAAATAAAGAAAATGTTGCAAATATTATCATACAAACCTGATGGATCCACATCTTCCCTGTCGCAGGATCAACTGTTCCCTAGGCTGGGGCATCGAAGGAACTAGCTTCCCCACCCCGGCTTTGAGGCGATGCAGTGTACTAAAGGAAGAAGTATATTGAAAATGTAAGAACATAGATGCTTAAAGAGAACAAAATATATGTAAATTAGTCAGAAATCATAAACTCAACCTGCTCTGCTTGCTGCTGTGGATAAATCAGAGTGAAAGGCACACCTGTACCACCCATAACAGAGTCGGTAGTAGGCGGTGAAGATGAAAAATAAAGTGGCGGCAGCTCCGGGGAAGAGCTAAGCCCTCTGCCTATAGAGGGGGTAGATGATGTCGCCCTACCCCCTCTGATAGGACAGGCTCGGCTGCTACTTGTACTATATCCACTACCTGAATGGCCTCCTAGATGCTCCATCTCTGAACACTTATAGACATTATGTCAAAATATATATAAATATAAGAAATTTACTTAATACAATAATGACTAAGCAATGGAGTATTAGATATAACAGATCGTCATAACAAAAAAAAGTAACTCAAATCAATCAGACAATGCCTGTTCTTCGATCTCTGCATGCACACCTTCCTCTGGCGTCTCATAATCATCGAATTCAGATTCAGTAGTGGAGTAATCCTCTTACTCCTCATCGTCTGATTCCTCATTTTCAATTTGGATAGGAATTAGCTCTAAGTCTGCAGCGGAATCAAAGAGATTGCAAGGTACATCATCCTCGACATTACTTACGGCAAGTACATGTTCCACATCAGCTTGAAACAGTTCAGTCATATCGTCATTTATTTCTGATTCTTTGGAATTAAGTATAATATTTTGTGCTTTGGTTTTGATAACTCCCATCCACCCTTGGCGGGATGTGGGGTATGATGTAAAATAAACTTGTTCCGCCTGTTAAGCAAGAATAAATGGGTCATAACTAAATTGTATATCTCCGTGACCAATGGATTTCAACAATTCCATATTTGTCCACCTTTGTACCACGCGGAGTGTTATCAAACCACTCACATTTAAATAGAGTCATTGACTTGTCCCACTTGTAATATAGTTGAATTATGTCAATTAACTTGTCATAGTAGTCACACTCGACCCCGTCAACTTGGGCACCTCGACAACATACATCGTAATTGCAACTTTCCGTATTTCTATTGGCATAACTAAATTGTATATCTCCGTGACCAATGGATTTCAACAATTCCATATTTGTCCACCTTTGTACCACGCGGAGTGTTATCAAACCACTCACATTTAAATAGAGTCATTGACTTGTCCCACTTGTAATATAGTTGAATTATGTCAATTAACTTGTCATAGTAGTCACACTCGACCCCGTCAACTTGGGCACCTCGACAACATACATCGTAATTGCAACTTTCCGTATTTCTATTGGCATAAACATTTGCAAACTGATGCTCGTTGATTACATATTTTTTTATTCGGGTAACAACTGTTGCAGACCCGTAAGCTAAACTTCATACAACATCCTAGGGAGCTGAATTGTTTTATGCGAAGTAGTCTCGTAACCAATAAGGAAATTTAGCCTTCATGAATTGATCGAGGTCTGAATCCGAGATCAAAGGATTTGTTGATCGGACCCAACGAGAGAAGTAACTGTAACAAAAAAAACAAATTAATACTTTAATACTTATCGTAGCAATTATCAAAGAAGAAATATTACTTTAAGTACGGGGCGACCTTTTACAGTTGTTTAAAATGTACCACTCTGCTACTTTCTTATCGCTTCCTTCCAGAGTTGACCTACAATTTGTTCGCACGACTCGGCCAGGATAATTAAATATTGATATCTGACCACTCAATTCACTGCAATCATCGTTGCGAGGTACCCCCTCCATCTTGATATAACTTCAGGGGGATAATAATATGAGGCAAATTTAGTGGCCTCTTCGACTAGATACGCTTGAGCAATAGTTCCTTCAACGTACCTTATATTTTTGATCTTGTATTTCAGTGTGTAAAAACCTACAATGAACAATTAGAGGGTATTTATAACCTATGGCATAATGTGTTTCAATTAATCACAAGGAATATATATATATATATATATATATATATATATATATATATATATTACCTTTCAAATGGATACATCCACTTATATTGTTGCAGACCTTCTACCCTTGCTTCGTACGCCAAGTGAACGAGCAAATGTTCCATTGAGCCAAAGAAGCTAGGAGGAAACACCATCTCTAACTTGCATAGCATTTTTGGCACGCTCTCCTCCAACTTCCGTAACTTATCAACATTAAGTTCAGAAGCATAAATTGTTGTAAAAAACAAGGAAAACTCTATCAGAGTATCTAATATATGCTTCGTAGTGCTTTGAAGCATAACCGTTCGGTAGTTTCACACCTTTAACCCATTGCAACAATTGCTTGGTAAAAATCTTTTGACAAATTATTGTCATTGGGAGAAACCTTACTCATGATCTGCATCATTTTATTTTAATTCTTCTCGCTCACATGGTGATTAGTCTTCAAGCTTAACGTTGCTAGGGTAGCCGATAGCGATGAATATTCACTATTTTCAATGTATATGCTTCGTAGTGCTTTGAAGGCCCACGGTAATAATCTCTTAAAGAAAATGTGACAATCATGACTCTTCATCTCGCGTAACTTCACCTCGTTCATTTCAACTCATCTCGAGAAATTTGATGCATAACCGTTCGGTAGTTTCACACCTTTAACCCATTGCAACAATTGCTTGGTAAAAATCTTTTGACAAATTATTGTCATTGGGAGAAACCTTACTCATGATCTGCATCATTTTATTTTAATTCTTCTCGCTCACATGGTGATTAGTCTTCAAGCTTAACGTTGCTAGGGTAGCCGATAGCGATGAATATTCACTATTTTCAATGTATTCGCAACCTTCCCATAAAGGACGTTGTGCATCTTGAAGCATTTGATAGAATCGCCTCCGGATTAGGATCCTCTCCCATGTATGATGGTTGATTATGTGTACCGGTCTCCTCTTCCATGTATGAAGGTCCAGCATGAGTAATGGGATCAAAATATTGGCCAATCGACGGTCCTACGACATCCATAACCAACTGTTGATATTGATTAAGGTTGTCTCGATGAGTACTGTCTCCATAATAACCGCTCGATGTCTGTCAGGCTTCCCTGTGATGCACCCAACATTCAGAATTCATCATGAATCATTTTTTACACAAATGGATTTTGACCATTCCCGCGCCTTGAAATTGCAAACACCTACATTTCACGCACGGGTAACTGATCGAGGTACTTGAATCAGTTATGTGCGCCAAAGCAAATTGGATGAACTCTTGCAAACTGTCTAAGAATACTCGAGTAAGTCGTTTTTTTTGAGTTAGACGATTGTACATCCAACTCCTATCATGATCGACTTCCATACTTTCCCAACCCAACCCTCATGTGTTAGATATGATTAGTTTTGATGATGTCTTATATAGATGTCATTCTATGCCATTCTTAAAAGCAAAAAGATTGAGTAATATAGTTATCTTCTACATTTATTAACTGTTGTTTTTAATGTAGATTAATCCCAGTTAAGGTTAATCAAGAAGGAGATAAGAGATTTCAAATTGAAAGAGTTGAATCATGAAGAATGACCAAGAAGCATTGAATGAAAAAAAGAAGAAGATCAAGGAGGTTAAGGATGTAGATGAGGAAAAAGAAAAAAATGAGAGATTGAAGAAGAAAGAACTTTGAATGAAATATCTTTATTCAAGATCAGCTCAAGTTTATTTATGAAGAATGTTCAATGGAAGAAGAAATAAATTATGGAGAATGGTCAAAGAGATAAGAAGATAGAAAGAAGAATCTACTAAGAAGCAAGAAGTTATCAAAGGAGTTTGGGGATAATCAAGAAGAAGAGGAAAGATGAAAGATAGAAGAAGTTGATAATCAATATCCAAGATCAGCTCAAATATAAATGTGGAGAATGCTCAAGAAGATTGAAAGAAAGAAAGAGTTGAATTATGGAGAATGATCATAAGAGAGGAGATTTCAAAAAGAAGAAAATGAAGAAGAGGAAATATTGATCAAGATAGAACTTGGATGAAGGAAAAACTTGCTGAAGATATCGATATTCATGTTCCAAGATTGATTATAGAAGTGTCCACAATCAAATGGATGTTGGAGAGGGTCAATTCAGAGTTGAAAACAGCAAAAGTCAGGTTTTGGAAGAGAATACTCAAGTATCTAGGTCAAAACTCGAGTATACAAGCTTATTGCAAAAATTTGCTTCTAGATGAGAATACTAGAGTTTGGGAAACTCGAGTTTCCAAGTCAAAATTTGAATATGGGACTCAATACTCGAGTATGGAACTTAAATACTTGAGTATGGGGTGTTTTCAACTTCTCCGGCTCGTCTGGACCCGACAATACTCGAGCATCCAGCACTTATAGCAACTCTGTTCACCTCTGTTTCACGTTCAGCTTTGGGCGAGATTTGGTAATTCGATGATATCTCCTAAACCAGACATTGGATTGAGGTGAAACCAAATTTGTATGAAACATCTAATACGTCATCTTGACAAAGTTTCATGCTCAAAGAAGGTCAGATGAGAGAGATTTAAATTTCTAAAGTTAGATCAAATATTCATGCCACACATCAGACCAAGCTTCAATGTTTTGAGTATAACTCATAATCTACAAATCGGAATGAGTTGAAATCGGTGGCATATGAAAGAAGATTCATAAGGCTTTCCATAAAAACTTGATTCATAAAAAATGAAGATCAGACCAGGGAGATATGGTCTTCAAAAGTTGACTGTTGATTTAGAATGATGCAAAAACGCTGGTTAAAGAACAATCTTCTTTCATCGGATCATAACGGGCGAAATCCAACAAATTTGGATCTGAATATTTTTGCATTGGGAAGAAGACACAAAGAGCTATATCGAGATAATTGATTTGCCAAAATTGAAGCTTTATCAAGTTAGAGAGCAACAAAAGTCAAGAATAACTTGAATACTCGAGTTTACAAGTGAATACTCGAGTATAGCTCAGAAAGAGAGCAATGAATGTTAGAGGATCTTCAATACTCGAGTATGTAAGTCAATACTCGAGTATCAAACAGACAGAGATGAATCTGAAGTATTGAAATAAGCTCAATACTGCAGTATTCAAGTGAATACTCGAGTATACACCATAACTTCAGAAAAATCAAAGTGTCGAAAATCTCGTTTCTGATCTAAATCATCCAGATGATTACCCAAATGATTTGTAATCTTATTATCATCATTTATATCATTTGTAGAAATGTTTCAGATGATCAAAACGAAGGATTTCATGAAGATCAAAATGCTGAGTTGTCAAGTCAAAAAGCGGATCTGAAAATAACGACTATATTTCCAGCAGCCCTATCCTCAACGGTTCTGTATACAACGACTATATTTCCCAACGTTTAGATCATCTTCATCTATAAATAAAGTTGGATTCAAAATGCACAAAGATGATGGAAAAAGCTTGCACAATCGAAATGCCAAAATCCTGAATCTTCTACACTCTGTTTTTCCATTGCTTATCTTGCTTATCATATAGAGTGTGAAATGAGTTGTAATGCACTTCGATGTTTATCATAATCACTTCTTTGAGAGAAGAATCAATGTAAATCATATTTTCTTGAGATACTCAAGATTGAGTGATCTTGAGTAGGAAATTGGTTGTAACCTTACGGGTAGTTGAAAGTGGAAGAAATCACCAAGATGGGGGTGAATTGGGGATTTTAAAAATTCTTTTGAACTCTTAAAAATAAAGCTTAAGAAATGAATAATAAAAGAGTAGAGAAAGAAAAGCTTAGACACACATAATTTATACTGGTTCGATCTCAACCTTGACCTACGTCCAGTCCCCAAATACCTTCTAGGTGTTTTCACTAGTTCAACAGGTTTTTAACTACAACAATAAAGTCAAGACACAATCCTAATCACCTAGGACTTGCTCCCCCTTACACTTTGTAATTAAACAACCTAACTCACAGGTTCCACAACCTTGAGTTCTCACAAACAAATGCTTTCAAAGAATTACAACCTCTCAAAAGAGTAGATTTTGATAAATACTGAAGATCAAATCATAAAACACAATACAGACTCAAAAATGCAAATGTATTCAAGTGTGGCTTCGTTGTGTGTCATTTTCTTTGAGTTTTCACAGCCTTTTATAGCCTAGCTAGATGAACTAGCCGTTGCTTTTCCTTCTCCAACGTTCAGTTGCAAATCTAGAAAATGACAGTTGCAAATTTTGCTCTGTTCTTTCAATTCTTTGTTGAAATCCTGGAATATGTTGTTGCAGAACGTCTTCCAGATTCTTTGTCATTCCATGATCTTAATTTGACCGTTTGAGGTGATCTTAATGAGTTCCAACGGTCTGAACTAAACATCAGGGATAAGGGAGAAGAATCAGCCATGTTCTTGGTTCTTCATTAAATACACTTATTCTGGATCTTTGATTCTCTCTGATCTTGTGATGAACCTGTCTGAAACTTATCAAAAACTTGATCAATAATATTAGGAATAATAATGCAACAAGATATGATAATTTCAAATTAACCCATAATGATTTCACATATTGTTTTGATCTGGTTTTCAAAAGTTACTGATGCAAACTCGAGTTTATAATCCTAGACTCGAGTTTGAGATTCATCCAGAAAGCATAACTATTGATCATTGATCCAAACTGGCAGTTTACAAAAGCTAACTCGAGTTTGGTTCTTACAGAGAAGAAAGTCGCGATTTGGTCTTGAATGGGATTTTGAACACATGGCTAAACTCGAGTCATTTAGTGACTGACTCGAATTTGAAGCTTTTATGAAAGTCTTAAGTTTAAGTTCACAGCTTCAAAACTGGAGTTTAGAAATGCAGACTGGAGTTTACAAGACCTGAAATATTGCATAGCTCTCTGTATGATCCAGACTCAAGCTTTGGTATTCAAAACTCGAGTTTCAGTGAAAACTAAAACCTTTGAAAAATCTTTTTATGTGTAAACTGGAGTTTCCATTTTTTGAACTGGAGTTTTCAAATCAGTCATTTATTCGAGTGTTTTCTGTTTGAGCTAAACTCGAGTCACCGAAACCATGACTCGAGTTTCAGTGTGAACTGAAACATTTGAAATATCTTTGAAGGCTCAAACTGGAGTTTCTATTTTCAAGACTGGAGTTTAGAAAACATATAATAACTCAAGTGTTTTCAGATAGTCTTAAACTCAAGTCTCCAGAATCTAGACTCGAGTTTCAGCGGAAACTGAAACTTTGAGAACTTTCTGTTAAGCTTAAACTGGAGTTTCTGAAATTAAAACTGGAGTTTACAAAATGAGCAATAGCCCGAGTGTCTCTGTTATAACCCAGACTCGAGTCTTCTAAGTCCAGACTCGAGTTTCAGTTGAGAACTTTAAACTTGAAAAAAAAAACTGTGTTTGGTAAACTGGAGTTTGTGAATATGAAACTGGAGTTTTGAAATCTCAACAAACAATGAAGCTTCTGTTTGATCCTAAACTCGAGTTTCCAAAGCATAGACTCGAGTTTACAACTCTTAAGAACTTTGATTGCTCTCTGTGTAATGCAAACTCGAGTTTGTCTTTACACAAACTGGAGTTTGGCTAGCTTTGTAAAAATTGATCTTCTGTCTGTCAAGTCCAAATTCGAGTTTCTTTACCTAGACTCGAGTTTGCCTTGAACAGTAAGTTTTACAACTTACCAAAGACAAACTTCAAATTTAGTTTACAATTGTCAGTTATCATCAAAACACATAGAGAACTAACAGTAGTAAGGGGGAGGATCTCGGTGAGAGATTTGGCTGCACAAGTGCCTGGATAAACTTGTGATGTTGTAAAGGCTTTTCTCTTGTGCCTGATTAAACAAGAAGATAGTGGAAATCTCAAGTGGAGCTTGAGGACTGGACGTAGATCAGAGATTGGACTGAACCAGTATAAATCTCTGTTTGCAATTCTCTTCCTTAATCTTTTTAATTTCCAGCATATATGTTTTGAATGATTGTCTATAGCTTTATAATTCTTTACTTTCATTCAAACTGATTTTATTGAATTGTGAAAAGATTTTAAAGGTAGCAAGTTTTTATCTTCACCCAATTCACCCCCTCTTGGGTTCAACCTGGTATTTTTCATTGAAGACTTTTTGGAACATAATACAATAATACTAACTAATTCAGCTACTAACTTGAGTGGCAAATACAATTCAATAAAATCCTGGCCACTTATACCAATCAATTGCCACTTAATCAAGAAAGCAGCAAACAAACACATATAGTGAACAAATAACATATCCCAACAAGCAACCAGAGAATGAGGATAGTACACTAGAAGATGGGGACATCCATGATGACGAGCCAAACAAAGAATGATAAAGTACATGTGAAAATAGAGACATATAACAAATTTTTTGGAAATTTATTGTATTGCTAATTCCTATATATAATAAATTCATTAAAATTTATTGTTATTTCCTATATGTAATAACTTCCAACTTTTTTGTATTCAAATATGTAAATTGAAAATTATTATTAACTATTATTTCCTATATTAATGATTTTGAAGTTAAAAATTATAAATAAAAATTTTCAATTGTCTCAATTAAAAAAATAAAATTCAAACCATATAATTCTAATAAAATTGAGACAATTATAATTTTAATTCTATTAAAAAATAATTCTAATTTTGTCCCACTGTATTTGGATTTCTTCTTGTTTTATAATATTTCTATTAGAATTATTATTTCCTATTTTTTAACCTCAAAAACCTATTATTATCTTGATTTAAATTATTTATTTTCGTAAAGTAATATTTCTCCATTGGATAACAAAAAAAAATTGCATGATCTGACATGATATTAATATCATTGTTTTCTTAATTCATTGTTTTGTCCAAAAAATAAAATACTACTAATCTTCAATTCTTTAGACAAAAGAGTTATCAAAAAATTAATGCCTCACAAAATGTTGTGTGGGTTTACATATCAAAGTTTTTTTCGGTTGCAAATAAAAGTTAATATCTAATATTGTGTTCCTCATCAGTGAGACTCAAGCCTAATTGAATCCACCTCAATTTTAGAAAGAATGGCATACACATTTTAGACAAGAAAATTAATTATTAATACATCTCTTAAAAATACTCATTATTATTGATAGATCTATTAAAGAACTAAAAAAAAATTATGTAATACCCTAAAAATCCTATTTAGGATAAGTATCATAATTTAGTAAATAATACCTATTGGAAATAGGTGAATATGAGGTCTCAAACACCTTGTATTGAATTTATCTTATTATTATGACAATTTCTCCTGAGATTAAATAATGTGCGAAAAGGTCCCTAAGACATTAGATACTTTGCAAATAGGTCCTTGAAATATTTATGGGTTATAAAATACCCTGAGAAAATTATGATAAAATCCTAAGAGGCAACTAAATATTTATTAAAAATTAGAAAGTATGTTGTCTCTAATTTAGGTAATTTATTAAATTATTACCTTGGAAAAATTACAGGAGAAAGATCTAAAAGTATTGGGGGACCATATTGGACCCTATGATTTTTAATATTATGCATGGTGCATAAATTACCAATGTCAGTGAAATAGTTGTGAGATAATAATTATTACTAATTAAGAAAATTGTCAACAATTAGTAAGTGATTAATTAGATAATTAATGACTAATTGTTTAGACATAAGATAAAGAGGAAAAGGTGGAAATTACTTAAAATAAATATACATATATAAATAAAAACGAAAATTAGAAGAAAAATAAAGAAAAATGAAATGAAAATTAAGAAATTAATATCTAGATATTTGCATTAAAATAACATTACAAGTTAAGACATGTGGTAATTAAGTAATATTATAATAGTAAAAATGTGAACAAGATAAATGACCACGGATAGAAATAAAATCCTACCTAGAAAACCGTGAACTAGGTTTCTTGAGTCAGAGTATATTAGGAACAAGTGAATTTCTATCTCGGAGTGGACTGTCTCTGAAGTCATTTCTGTAACCGACGGAGTGATTTGGAGATCCGAATAGGAAGATATTTTGTATAATTAAAGCAGATAGCCAAAAGGAGAACCGATAGAAAATAATCCCGTTGTGGGAATCTGGGGATAAGTGGGGAAAAAATAGAGTATAATATTAATCAGTGGATTTTTTGTCTCGGAGTTAGTACCAGACAACGTTATTTCTGTAGCCGGGCACGAATACCGAGGATTTTCAGCTGATAACAGAATGTCCTCAGCAGGATCAGAAACTGAGTTAAATTAGATAATTTGAAAGAGGAAGAAAAGACCTTCGGAGTGTTGTTCCCGAAATTTTAAGATTTTACGAAATTTCGCGATCAGGATACCGAACCAGGAATTTTACCTGATAAAACAAGATGACATAAGGCTTGATGATGCAACAGGGATGACATCATCCTTGAGAGGTGTAAGGCCAAGATCTTGCCATCTCCAATAAGTGCGATCTAACGGCCAGAAACTGATCAGACAAAGTTCAATGAAATTACGAAAATGCCATTGCCTTTTTCTATAAATAGCCTTCACCTTCTCTTCATTCTTCACAAATCCTAGAGCTTTCTAGAGAGAGATTTTAGAGAGAAGGAGGAGTCTGTGGAAATAGCAAAGTGCCAGGTAAGTTCTTCGGTCCCTAGTCTTTAGTTTTAGTGTTTCTTTCGGTAGTTGTTGTAGAAATGCTAGGTTGATCTTTAATCTTCCAGGTATGTTTAGAAATCATGTTCTAGGGGTAATTAAGGTATTAATTTCGAAAATCATTATGGAGTTGGAGATATGTTGAAATTCTGGAAGATTAGGGTCAAGGTAGCAAAGTGCTAGCGAAATTCCGCCGATTAGGGGATCAGGGGCAAAATGGTAATTTGTACCTAAAATGCCTGTTATGATATCAAATATTGATAAATGTGATATTATCATTATAGGATATCAGTACTCCTGTTTCGCTGTCATTTCGCTGTCGTTCCGCTGTTTTCCGTCAAAAGTACAGTTTATCGTCAACGTACTAAACGCTCGTCAACGAAGGTACATTCGCGTACTGTAACACTAACTCTGATGTTTATGTTATGCATATATGTGGTATGTGTGCATATAAAGGTTAGAGAGTATCTGTAATGCTGGGAGCGATATGTTCATATGCTAGAAGCGATATGTCTGTATGCTGGGAGCGATATGGTCGCATGCTGGGAGCGATACATATGCATTGGTTATGATAGTTTGCTTGAGTATGCGGTTTGGTGTTGTGGTATGAGTTGTCTATATATTGTGTATGTAAACATGAGGTTAACCGTTACCTGAGGTCCGTATGCATGGGACCTCAGCTCTTAATATAGCGTCAGGGTCAGGAGAACCAAGGACGGAGGACAAGGGGAAGCGCAAGCAGGTCGTCTAGAAGACCCGGCTGAAGATTTCCTTTGATGTTTCGGCAGAAGCCTTCCTATTATTGCCTTTCTTCACTTTAAACCACGCAGTTTCTATACTGCTATTTTATCCAACCAGACTTATGGCATTTTGAATATGTATATCAGATACTTTTCCGCTCAAACGGTCTACTCTGATGATTTGAAATGACTTTGAATGAAAAAAAAATTATTCCGCTTTTGAAAATTGGGATGTTACAAATTATAAAAAAACTTTTCTTCCTTTTGTAGTGATTCACATATAGGTCCTCCTCCAATAATTATGAGTTAAATTAAGAAAATAATAAATTATCTTGTGTATTTTTTATAGAAGTTTTTCAAGGAATTATTTATAATAAACAAATTTGTCACCTAGTAATAATTAATTTTTTTGTTTGGGGCGGCTATTTGTATAATCTACTAATCATTTTTAGTAGATCTGAACCCATTATGATTCAAACCAAATTGCAAAGAACTGAAAAAAAAAAATTGACATTAACACAACGAAATCAACCCAAATCATGATTCCAATCCGAAGATAGAGGAGTGTTGTAGGACTCTGAACATGAATTCTAAGTTTTGTATCTAGCAAATGAATAATATATTTTGACATCAGATGAATCAATGATCTATATGTTTAATCTATTAAATGTTGTATTTTCTTAGTAAAAATTGGGGCCCCAACGCCTATTACTTCGCTGTCATAAATTTGAATCTAGTCATGGATTCCACATAATCACTATACAAAAAATCTATCACCTATGTTGGAGAAGATTCAAAAACTAAATAGTTCCCAACACAATTAAAGCTATAATTGGCTAACCAATCCACAACAGAATTACCTTCTCTCAAGGTATGGTTTGTTTGAATCTGCATCTCTTTATTATTGTCAAGTAGCCATGCATTCAGTGTTTTGTCTCTAGCCCTTCCTTAGGCGCAAGCTTTCTAAATCCTGTGTATAGCCATAATTGAGTCTCCTTCCACAATAATCCTTGTGAACCCCAATTCATGTGCCATTCTAAGACCTTGCACAACCTCACAAATTTCAGCAATCAAAACATTGCAATGATCTAACTTCCCTCTACAACTTGCCAAACCCAAACATGTTAGTTCTCTATGTTTGTTTTGATGTTAACAGAATTGTAAACAAAAGGAAGTTAATGATTCAAATAAAAATATTTTATCTTGATCAAATCTTAAATCATTAACTTATTTAAGTATTCATCAAAATATGACTCAAGTTAAGATTCATAGATTCGAGTCAAGTGTTTTGAAACTTCAGTCAAAATATGTTTTAACTTTGACGGACTTGTGTTATACTCAGGAAACTCGAGTTAAATACTTTGTGAAATTTTTTATGAATAGCATCAACTCGAGTTAACAATGTGTGACTCGAGCTAACCTTGTGAGGACTTAAAACATGTCTTTTAAAAATCTTAAGTCCCGCATTCAAATATTTTGTAATAGTCAAAATAATGCCTTGAGTTAAACTTAAGTGACTCGTTTCCAAAACATTTTGACAAACTCGAGTTAAGAACTAGTGACTTGAATCATCCGTTAAAGTCATCACTTAATAACTTGAGTATGCTCTATGTTCAAATCCTTTCCAAACTTAACTCGAAGACATTTGTGAAAATGAAATTGTGACTCAAGTTAAATGAAAATTACTCGAGTTAAGTTCATACAGAAACATCTTCCTCATTGCTTTCAAACAATTTTTCAAAGAAGATGAAATTGTAACTCGAGTAATAAATGATCAACTCGAGTCAGCAACTCGAGTGTGGTTAAAATCAACTCGAGTGAGCTGTTCTGGTTTCGCAAATCACAGTGTCTGTAAAAATTGAATCTTTGCTTATGATTTAATAACTTCTTATTACCACTCATTATTTTTCCTAACTATATTTAATCATTTTATTAATAAGTTTCAGATGATTAGATGAAGAATTAAGTCCAAATTAATAAAAAAGCATTGATTATGTAATACCCGGATGATTATTTATTTGGAATATTATATTGACAAATAATACCTATTGGAAATAGGCGAATGTGTGGTCTTAAAGTGTAAGATAATTAGCGTATGTTCAAAGGAAAATATTAAGGGAATAAAGGAAATTAAGTGCCAAAAAGGCTTAAAAATGCATTTTAGGGTCATAAAACATTCTAAAAATATTGTGATAAATTCTAAAGGGCAGTAAAATAATTATTAAAAATTAGAAAGAATATTGTCCTTAATTTAGGCAATTTAATAAATTATTTCCTTTGAAAATAAAAAGAAGAAAAATTAAAAAGTATTCTGGAACCAGAATTGACCCCATGATTTTTAATATTATGTATGATGCATAAAATACAAATGTCAGCAAAATAGTTGTGAGATAATAATTATTACTAATTAAGAAAATTGTCAACAATTAGTAAGTAATTAATTAGATAATTAATGGCTAATTGTTTAGACATAAGAGAAAGAGAAAAAGGTGGAAATTAATTAAAATAAATATATATATGGATATAACCGAAAATTATGAAAAAGAAGTAAAGAAAAATTAAAATGGAAATTAAGAAAAAAATATCTAAGATATTTAGTAATTTAATAATATTATAATTGTGATATTTTATACAGGATAAACGAGAACGGATAGAAATAAAATCCTACCTATAAAACTAGGAACTAGGTTTCTAGAATCAGAGTATATTATAGACAAGTGAATTTTTATCTCGAAGTAGGCTGTCTTCGAAGTCATTTCTTTAACCGATGAAGTGATCAGGAGATAAGGCCAAGAAGATATTTTGGGGAATTAGAACAGATAGTAGAAATGAGAACCAATGGAAAATAATTTATAAACTGGAATCCGAGGATAAGTTGGTAAAAACCAGAGTATATTATTAATCAGTGGATTTTTATCCAGAAGTTGACGCTGTCCGACGTTATTTCCGTAACCTGCGGCGTTCGGCTTAGAATCTTCAGCAGGTTACGAAATGTCCTGAATGGGATCAAAAATTTAGTCAACCCAAATATTCTTAACGAGGAAGATTGCATCTTCAGCGAGTTGCTTCCGGAATTTTGGGATTTTTCAAGATTACGCGATTAGAACACCGAACAGGGACTTTATCGATAGAAACCTTCTTAAGCAAGTGTGTGACATCACCTTGATGACTCAGGATGAGGTCGGCATAGTGAGGTGTATGGCTAGGATTGTGCCATCTCAAAGAAGTGCGATCTAACGGTTAGAAACTGATCAGACAAAGTTCAAAGGATTTACCAAAATGCCATCCACTTTTTCTATAAATAGTCTTCACCTTTCTCTTCATTTTTCACAAATCCTAGAGCTTTCTAGAGAGAGATTTTAGAGAGAAGGAGGAGTCTGTGGAAATAGCAAAGTGCCGGGTAAGTTCTTCGGTCCTTAGTCTTTAGTCTTAAGTTCTTTCGGTAGTTATAGTAGGAATGTTAGATAAATCTTTAGTTTTTCAAGTATGATCTAGATATCATGTTTTAGGAACAGATATGATATTTATTTCATAAATATGTTGGAAGAAGAGATATGTTAAAATCTTGGAGAAATAGAGTTAAAGTAGTGAAGCTCTGACAAAATTCCATTGATTGGTAAGGGTAGGGGCAAAATGGTAATTTGTACCTAAAATGCCTGTTATGATATCAAATATTGATAAATGTGATATTATCATTATAGGATATCAATAATCTTGTTCCGCTGTCATTTCGCTGTCGTTCCGCCGTTTTCCGTTAAAAGTACAATTTTCCGTCAACGTACTAAACACTCGTCAACGAAGGTACGTTCGCGTACTGTAACACTAACTCTGATGTTTATGATATGCATATATGTGGTATGTGTGTTGTATGTATAGAGTATTTATACTGTGAAGTGCATATAAAGGTTAGAGGGTATCTGTAATGCTGGGAGTGATATGTCCATATGCTGGGAGCGATATGTCTGTATGTTGGGATCGAATGTCTGTATGTTGGGATCGATATGGCTGCATACTGGGAGCGATACATATGCATTGGTTGTGATAGATCGTTTGTATATGCTGTTGATGTTGTGGTATATGTCGTCCATATATTGTGTATGTAAACATGAGGTTAACCATTACCTAGGGTCCATATGCATTGGACCTCAGCTCTTAACATAGCCTCTGGATCGGGAGGACCGAGAGCCGAGGAGAAGAGCAAGCAGGCCGCATAGAAGACCCGGCTGAAGACTTCCTTTTGATGTTCCGGCGGAAGCCTTCCTTTTGTTGTTGTACATCACTTTTGAAATACTCGTTTACTATACCACTGTTGTATTCAGCCAGACTTACGGCATTTTGAATATATATATCAGTTACTCTTCCGCTCAAATGCTCTACTCTGATGATTTGAAATGATTTTAAAGGGAAAAAAATATACTACTTTTGAAAGGTTGGAAAAGTTGGGGTGTTACAGATTACGTCAGAAGCATTTAATGTAGTTACAGAAAACCAAATACAATATGGGCAACCATTCTCTGAGCAAATAGAATACATTATTGTTCTCTTTCCTTAATTAAATGCTATAACATTCAACGAGAAGAACAGAAAGAATGTCAAGTAGTAGAATGTTGGCAATCATTTGGGGAATTGAAGCCTATGAGTAAAAGAAGAGCCTCAAGTCTAATAGCTACATTTATTACTTACAACAGTTCATTGAAGCTTCTCAACAGCCATTGATTACCTTCACTAAATATAAGCAAAAGCATTCAATACGATTCAACAACCGAAATAATTATGCACAAACGAATTTATTGCTAATATGTTTCATTCATTACTGTGTACTATCTACTGATATTTGATCTTCAATGTTTATCAATCTATTCTGTAAGAGAGTTAAAAAAAATATATTCATCATTTCTGTAAAGAAACTAAAGGTAGTGGGACCTTGAGAGTGAGTGTATTAATTACAACTTGTAAGGGGGAGTGAACCCTAGAGAGAGAATTACTCAGAGTTACAGAGTGTGTAAATTGAATGAGATGGTGAAATACCCAAAAAATCTGGGGACTGAATGTAGGTCAAGAGTTTAGACTAAACCAAGATAAACCTCTTGTGTAAATCTTTCTTCTTCTCTGCTCTGTTTTAACTTGAGTTTACAAAGGCCTTTAGAGAAAATTTTAAATCTCTCAATCCACCCCCTTCTTAGCTGACATTCTGCCTTTTAGAACAGCCTTTAGCTGCACCTAGGGGTGGAACAAGGCCAGGGGCCTATGGCTGTTAAAAGCCTGGTCAAACCTAGCCTGTCAGGTTAAAAGGCCAGGCCAAGGCCTCTGGCCTGGCCTGTTTGTGTTTAATAGGCCAAGCCCAGGCCTGTAAAGAGGCCTTTTAGGCCTGTTAGGCCGGCCTGTTATAAAAGCAATATTGTAATTTCCATATATATCCTCCAATAAGAATGTGACACCTATACTGCTCTTTGAACCAAAAAATAAAAGCACACGTATATTTCTCTAAGTCTGAAAAACCCTCAACACATTCACAATTTCCGCCGCTCTGACTCGCGCTTTGCGCTGTGCTCCGTAGCTCAGTGGTTCTTCGACTAGATCTATGTTCTTCATTCTTCAGACTTCAAGCTCAACTCGATCTGTGGTGTGCTTGCCTGCCTTCTATTTTCGCCGCTCACTCGCGCTGTGGTCTGTGCCTCTGTGGTTCTTCAACTGGATCTGTGCGACTGTGCTTCTTCATTCTTGCAACATTCTCTGGTACTCTTGTTTCTCTCACTGGCTTATTTCACTTCGTTCTTTATGTTTAGGCGCTGAGAAAAATACGAGATTCAGACCTAAGGTTTCTTATTTGAATATTTTAAGCTTTTATCTGGGTTTTTGAACTCATTTATGATTTTTCTTTGGGCTTTCTGCTTCTTCTTTTTCACCGAATCACCGAAGCCCATGCGCTTTGTTCTATGTAAATTTCATGTTTCATGAGTGATTTTGTTACGATAATTGCTAGAAAGAAGGATTACTTTTTATTATCATGTTTCCTACTGATGGCTCTTCCTTCTTCAGCCTTCTTCTTCTTCATCCTCACTGTGGCCTTCACCACTCTTCCACTCTCAAATTCGATACCCTTTATAGTTCTCCATGGTAATTGCTTGACCTTAGTTTTTCTTCTTGTTTCTATAATCAATTTGGTTCCTCCCTTTTCTTGTTTTCGATCTGTTTCTGGAGCTAGTACTTTCTATTTGACTTTCGTTTTTTGACTGCCCGTATCTATTGGAAGAGCGACCGTTTGGTTTATGACTTTCGTTTTCTATGCTCGGTTCATTCGGCTCAATTTCAGTGACATATTCGCTTTTGTTCACAATCAGTGGTTGGTACTTCAGGAGTATGATAAATAAAGATATATGTAACTGTTTTTAACTGACATATAGTGTTTCCTAAAGTTTTGTGTCTTATCTGCATGTTTACCTGATCTTATTATTGGTGGGAGGACAAAGTCTATCTTAGCAGTAGAAATATTGAGGAATTACTCTAAGTTTTCCGTCTCACTCATATTGACACTATTGAAGTTTCTAGTTACAAAACCTTTTGTTGTTAATATGCAATTTGCAGATTGGTTATTTGTGTCTACAATATTTGTAGAAATCTTATAAGAATTGTTATATTCTGAATAATATAGAAAATAAGAAAATACTTTTATCTATATCCCAACCTTTATGATTGATTTTCTACAATCAAATTGTTATATTCTGAATATGGATAATTAATATTATGTTTTTTGTTGGTTGTGTTTCAGTTTTAGTTGATGTCATCTCCATTCCTTATATATAACAAAATGAATCAGCCTAGCTTTTTAATTTCTTCAATAACCTGTTAATCATATGTATAACGCCTTCCTAACCAGGCTATAGGCTTTAGCTAGCATCTTAGAATAACTATTTGGTTAAAATTGTCGTAATGTTTCTCATGTATTTTCAATTGAGGATGAGTACCTTGTGAGGCTTACAGGGGAGGTCCAACCATTTTTGCCCTCTGCCATCAATTAAACCAGCTTGAATGCCTCTGTATCATCTGATATCCCATCTCCAACAGCCCCAAATGTTCGCACATCAAAAAAACCAGAGGCATGATATGAAGGGCTAGGAGCATCATCATAAGGAGGGGTAGAAGAGGAAGGTGCTAAAGCAGGAGGTGTAGAAATTTCAGATGATTTATGAATAGACCGATAAATGCATGACATTTATTTGAGATTAATTCTGATTTTGTGGAGATTCTCCATGGCTCCTAAACTTCACTAGAGTGAGATTCTTATTTGCATGTTGGTTGGCAGATTTTATCCTTTGGCTAGTAGTAAATCTAAGAGTGAGATACTTGCTCTTGATTTTTCTATTACATTTATCCTTTTAAGTTTTATTCTTTTATCCTTCCTAAAAAAAATCGTTCTCTACCATAGTGCAGCTTAACTTGCGAATTGCAATCAAGGTCTAGGGTGCCAAGGTGGACATAGAAATTAAAGCAGAGGGATGAGACATATGCAGAACACTAAAAAGATCTGGCTTATCCATTTTCTTAATCCAAAATTTTGTTGAGGCCTCAGGCCTTGAAATCAAGTAAGCTATTAGTGTTGAAATATGAAATCATTTTGCTTGACTAATGTGAAACACAAGGTAAGGTGTATGCATATTGTAGGTTTAATTTGCAGGTTTTCACTTACTGCAAGTTCTCTCTGTTATTCTTTAGAAACGCTTTTGTCTCCCTAATGTGATATGGGGTGTTTATAATGGAAGGATTTTCTTTGGACAATCAGTTAAATGTATAATGAATGTGTATAAAGCAGCACAATATTCTCCCTTAATATGCTGCAGTCATAGTATCTTATGTTTGGCGTTTTTTTTGGAGTCAATCAAATGGATCTGGATATTTGTTGTCTAGGATTTTGCATGTTCTTCAAATATTCTCCCTAAAGTGATTTTTGAAAATACAGGCCTATTAATAGGCCACAGGCCTAAAAATAAGCCTGTTACAGGCCATAGGTCAGGCTCGGGCCACTTCCCTACATAATAGGCCTGGCCTGGCCTGTTTCCACTCCTAGCTGCACCATCAAAATTTAGTTTCACCCACCCCTTATTCAGGAAATCCATTTAACTTCCCTTTGTCTCTTCCTTAGGCCAAAGGTATCAAAACATTTTGTTGTGGTAACACATTCTCTAACATAATTCTAAATAGCAAACTGAGGGTGTCCATGCATACTAAAACCTTCTTCAAATAATATTTTGTTTGTTCATCCCCAAATCATCTAGCTGCATACCTAAAAAAACTAAACTCCATTCCTTTCCAATTTGCATATTATTTAAAAACCATCAATTCATATCCTCTGTAACAAAAATTGTGGTCATACTTTTAACACATTTAGAGCCATCTATATCCAAAAGGGCAGCTCTTTAGAACATGGTCGAGATCCTCAACTCCACCACCACACTACTACAAGTAGGCACACCTCCTTGAATCTGTGCTCTTCTAACTACTGTGAGGAGTTTGTCACGTATTGCTAACCACAAAAATACTTGGATTCATCTAGTGGTTTTCACTTTCCAAATTAAAGGGCCTCCAACCTCATACTCACATTTCCTCTTAACTGTTGATACATTTGAGATACAAAAAACTTATCTCCATGTACCCCTCTCCATACCACCATGTTATCACCATCCTTAATACATGATAGGGGAACGGCTTTTATTAATTGAATTCATACGGCAGAACCCGCTTATTGGAACAAAGTTCAGTGCATCCTTAAGAATTGGGGAACATGAATA
The DNA here is from genome assembly GCA_037074495.1 of Acacia confusa. Lineage (NCBI taxonomy): Eukaryota > Viridiplantae > Streptophyta > Magnoliopsida > Fabales > Fabaceae > Acacia > Acacia confusa. The sequence goes on along the minus strand of CM073502.1, from coordinate 33,467,917 downwards.
TTTGGAAATATGTTTTGTTGTGGAATATGATCTTCTAAGTATTGACTCACTTTGTTTTATATGGAAATAAACTAATGAAGGAAATTTACAACTAGAAACATGACTTTCCAATGTTTAACCATTGTAATGAACCAATGTTGATAAATGTCAAAATGGCTACAATGCAGTGTATGGAGATATAAGTAATACTGGCAAAATTCCAATAATTTCCCATATTCATTTCTCCTTAATTGATTTGAAGCACCACAAGGTCTATGTATCATGCAATTTATAACGAAGTCACAAAGCACTTGATCTGCGTCTTTATCAGGCATCTCTCCAAAGTCAAACTATATCAAATACACCAACTACAATTTTTAAAAATGCAAACTATAAAAATATAAATATTGAATGTTTCCATCCAATTTGTCCTTCATTGTTTGCCATTTAATTTGAAATGTGTTTTTTAAGAATAAAGTTGAATGCTTCTTAGTCCGATTTGATACCCCATTAGGTTTATGTATCATGCAATTGATAATCAAGTCATATAGCACTGGATCCGCATTTTTATCCGACAACTCTTCAAAAATGATTTTGTCAAAATATATTAAATACACCAACTTCAATTTGGAATAGGAAAACTGCCAAAACTAAAAATATTGAATGTTTCTAACTAATTAGTTCTCCATTGTTCGCTATGATTTGTAATGTGTTTTATAGGAACAAATTAGTTAAATGTTTCCTTAAGAATTGAGAAATCTAAATCTTGGAAATAATGTTTTGTTGGGAAGTGTGACTTTCAAATGTGTTGGGTCACTTTATATTACTCATTTTTCAAGTACCTCAATTTTTAAAATTATAAATTTTACCCCTCTTGATCTCTTTCATGTAATGTTCCCATACTCTCCTCTACATTGCAAAACATATGTAAGAAAACTTCATTATTGACATACCTGATATCCCCCGGAATCTTGCTAGCCTTTTAAAGAACATACGATAGGGTTTGCTTGTAGGAAACAAACTTTATTAGAACGCGTGTAATGTAATGACCCATATATATCCTTTTGGGCATTGATGTCATTAAAATGATCTTGAAGAACATTTGTAAATTGTAAATATTAACATATATATCATAGGCTATAAGTGGTATAATTCATGTTTGTAGTCACGTACAAACAGTCTTTCAACTCATTTTGCTTTTGCTCTAGAAAATATTTATTGTTAATATTTAAGTCTTTCATTTTCCGAACTATTCAAAATTAACATTTAATTGACATTTTAAAGATGGCACTCTACTATTCAAGCGAATGTGAAAGGGTGTGGCTAATACAATATCTTTAGGCTTCTCAAACCTTTACTTGCCCATATTATGACTCTTTGCGGCATTCATTTTTTGTTGTTTTTATTATTATTAGTGGTCAATTTTACTTGAGGAAAATCCTTAATTAACACCTCTAATGCTAATTCCTTTAATAACAATATTTCAATGGATTCCGTACGTAGAAAAGTTTCTACAAGCTTTCTATAGGTATACTAGAGAGACAGACAGACTAGTAATCCATGTACAAATGCTGGCAATCAACAACGACATGGAGCAACAACAACATACCATTCTACTGCTGTGTCTTTCACTTTTCATTTGGTATCTGGAGTTCAGTTTTTGTTTTATTTTAATTAAAAGTAATCAAATGAAGCAGAAAGGTGTTAAATCACAAAATCATTCCGAGTTTATAGAAATATACGTGAAGTCTGTAACTTTTAAAATTATAAATTACTCCCTGGGTCCTTGTTATAAGCACTTCTTAAAATGAATGAGTGATTTTTATTATAAATCACCGTGTGAAGTATTAATTACATTTTTTTGAAATTGTCATAATTTAACGCTCCATAAAGTTTCACTTTTTTTTTAGATATAATTCAGGAGTTAAATATAGGTTTTTTTTTTCAAACAAATTTAATGATTTTACTATCTCTCTTAATTCCATTGAGGTGGCCAGAGATGTCTTATATTAGGGACTGAGGGAGTATTTGCGTGTATATAATGTGAAAAAAAGAAAAAAAAAAGGGTAAATTTCATAAAATTCAATTATTCAAAATCTCTAAATCACACATCGAATGTATATAATGTGAAATTTATGACTGTAAATAATTTTATTTATTTGAATTCTGTTCAATTTTTTGAAATTATTAAATACAGAGTCCCTTTTAATTTTGAATAGAAGTCCAAGAAGCCCCAAGAAGAAGACACATACATTGGTACTTCTTGTCTGGCAAGAAAAACCCTTAATTTTCTTTTAAATATCAGCAAAAACCCCCTACTATGGTTTACTTTTTAATCCTTATTACAAGTTACTTCTAACATATTTCAATTGAACCAAACAATACTTTAAATCTTATTAACAATGTTTTATAAATTCAATAACTTTTTAACTTAACCCCTATTTAATATACATTCTACCAAAAGTACAAAGTCCACACAAAAATTAATAAAAGATAGAATTGCAATGATGTTACTCATAAATACAACTGTAAAAATAAAAAAATAATAAAAATAAAAAATCTCTTAGAATAAATAGAACCAGGGATACTCCTTCGCATCACCATTATTTGCAAAAATCTAATCATGGTCCCATTCACAAAAAAAGCAATGAAAAGCCAAACCAATGAATCACATCACACCAGAAACACTCACAACTCATTTGCTTTCACATCATATTTTGAAGCTTATGAACCACTTCTCAGATTTTGCAGAGGCACATTATGCAACTTACTGTGTGTGTGTGAGTATGTGAATGATAGTCTCAATTTGAACAAAGAACTGTGTCACTTTGCAGACATATGCACCTGTAAGTGCCTAACTTTACAATAACACCTTTTATTGAGAGGAAAGGAAAGGCCTAGAAGGCATACGAAGCTACTTTCACAAACAGTTTTGGAATAAAAAAGTTCACAAAGCATTCATTCAATGAACCTACCAATCACCAAATGCCTATCGTATCCAGCCTACCCAGAAAAAAGTTTATCTCCTAGATTCGCACGCATTTTTTTAGTTTACAGTACTATGCAAAAATTCGTCTGATATAGTAGAAGTAATATCCAGGACATGAGCTTGAATTGAATCTTATTTTATTCTTTTCCAAATGTATGATTTCATATAAGAAATTTTTGCTCCTTTATAGTGTGGAAAATAGAAGAAAAAAAAGGACATAACTTGTCCTTAAATATTCCAGGGGTTCAATCTCAAGATATAGGCTTACCTTGCACTCCCTTCAATTCTTAATATAAAACTCAATTGATTTTTTATAAAAATATTAATGAAGTTAAAATAAGTTAATTAATCATAACACATGTCATGTATCATTTGATTATATATTAATTTATAAGTCAGATAAATTAATTTGGTCTAAAAAAGATAAATTTAAATATTTTAAGATAATTTGTTTAGTTTTCTTAATCTCTAAAAAAAAAAAAGTCAATTGTATGTTATATTAAGGACCAGATAAAAAAAACTTGAAGACAACGATAACCAATTGATTCATTCAATTTTGGACAAAAATTGTCTACTATCTAGTCTCAAATAACAAGTTAATTAAAGAAATTACTGGAATATAAGAAAAATCTTTAGAGAATTCCTTGTTAGCTAGCTCTGAGTAGCAAACAGGGCTGGCAGTTACGTTGAACCTAGCTTTCCTATATATGGTTACTATTAAGATAATTAACCGTAAAGGTTGTAGCTTTAGCAAAAGGAGAGACAAAGGAAATAAATCAGAAATATAGAAGAAGTGGGGAATCCTAAGTTTGATAAGAGCACCTGTGAAGATGACATAAGCATTGTTCTCTGAAGCACCAAGCAACTATACAAGTGGGGTCCCTCTCACTGATTTAGATAGACATAAAATGTTATTAAAAAAAAGTCACCCAAAAGAAAAGAAATAAATAAAATCCAGTCTTTCCTTCTTCCACAACATCACCTTCACATATACCACTTTCACAAGTAGCCATTCAATCTCTCTATTCAATTCAACCTCACCACAATTCAAAAGTTTTAGAGAAGGGAATGATATTCATCGAGGAAAATGGTGATGGTGATGTGAGAGGCAACAAAGAAATACAAGAACTAGAAAGTGAAGTAATGAACAAAAATATTGAAGCAAGTGAACATGAAAATCCAGAAGAACCAGAAGAGTGGTTGAACCTGAGTTTAGGAGGAGGAACACTGGTATCAACAACAACAACATCAGAATTATCAGAATCACGATCGAGATCATCACCAACAAATGCCAAGATCTTCTCATGTAACTTCTGCATGAAGAAGTTCTTTAGTTCGCAGGCCTTAGGGGGACACCAGAACGCGCACAAAAGGGAAAGAGGAGCTGCAAGGAGATATTATCAGACTCAGACGATGACGACGGCGATGATGATGGGTTTGTCCTTTCGGTCACTTGGAGTTCAGCCTCATTCATTGGTGCACAAGCCTGGTTACAGAGGAGGAGGAAAAAGAATAGTACCACCAAGCTTTCATGGGGGAGGGGTTGGAATAATGGGATTCAAGGACTGCTTCAGGCCTCATGATGATGATGATGAAGATGATCATGTGGATTTGGTTTGGCCTGGAAGCTTCCGATTGGTTCACCAACAAGCTGAGATGCCTAAAGAATCAATCAAGCTGGATCTAGAACTTCGACTCTGAAGTATGAGGACTTAGTTATTGTTGGACAGGTCATGGAGATTCATAGTTCCTTCTGAGATTTATGATTTTGTTCATAGATTTAAGCATGTAGCCCTGAGGTAGGAGATTCATGAACTCAAATAGCCAGCATATTAGATTATGGTTCTCCTGCTAATTCGTGCTTACAAGAATTAGGGTCTCAGATGTTTATTTTGTTTCTTTTTTTTTTAACTTGCCTGAGATGTTTGTTTTGGTTTATAGAACCTGGAAAATAACCAAACCAGGGCGCATATTATTTTTAGTTTAGTGATGCTTAAAAATAATTATTGCAGTTCAGTACACGTAGGAAGTCTGGTTTGCTGCCCAGCCATGGTAACTCAATTTACTTGACTCTATTCTATGCTTCAATAAAAAATCTTAGTCTAGTCTTACTGATGAGATAATTATTTAGAACATTTTTTCAAAATAAAGTACTCCAGGAGATCAAATCCCCTGGCATCACGAGTTTACTAAAAAAACATTCGCCGAGTAATTTATGTCCAAATATACAGGGAAAGATTATTAAAAACTCAAAGAATAATAATGATAAAAGGTTTCCCAAAAAAGAAAACAACGGAGAAAATACTCAAAATTAATCCATTCCCATAATCCCGTTTGATAGATTTATGTGCTCACATATGACATATCCATTGGTCAAGCTTCTTAAGGAAACAACGAAATAATTGGGCTATTTGCTGTATATAGATAATGATAGATACATTCTATAAATAAGATGGACATAAATTAACAAAAAATTACAGGTGAAGCTTTTCAGTTTCAACAAAGGAGCTCTTTCAAAAAGGCATCACAAACAGTCACTAGGAGTATAGACCTGCTCACTCCAACCTGTACTCTGATTTTCTTTTTTACAATTTTTCCTTCTTAAACGGTAACAAATAATTAGCGTTCAATTATTGCCATCACTCCAGTTTCAGTACACCTTTCTCCAAATTGAACCATTGGTAGCCGTCAAGACCTCATAGTAATTTTTAAATTACAAGGAAAAGCTTCAAGATCAGCATGCTATCTATCTACTATTTCCTCAAATGGGTGAGCTGGTATGTCCAAGAGTCCACGCAATATCATAGTTCACATCGGAGCAACTGATGGACTCGACAGCCGCTGCAAAATAGAATCTTGTTCCCCACAAAAAAATTAGTCAGAAATGAAACCACAATAATAACAAGACAGGAATAATACTGAATCCCTTTTGCATAATGAGATTCTAAGGTCTTACAGGTCAAGTGGAAGTGGTTAACTTTTGGGTCTTATGCATGACCACAGGGAGTTTCGGGCTAATGATGCTAGGATCACTATAGGCACCAGAATCAATAGGTTGTCCTTTCTGCACCAATTAATCAGGGGTCAGCGCACTTGGACACAAATTCAACAATAAAATTCATATATGCACCTAGTTCAATCATAACTCTGAAATCAATCAGTTTCAGTTTTCAATTCCCGAAGCAGGGAACTAACAAACTTCAATAATAGCGGCATAATCAAGAATCTTAACCATTCCAATTAAGTAAGAATGACAAGTGTTATTGAAACCATTCATATAAATGTAGATTCAGCCAGAAAATAAAATTTGCTATAGCACTAGCATCTATGATCTATAGAGTTATACACCTAAAAAAAAAAAAAACAATATTTACCTGTGATTTCAAGTTTCAACTTTCAAAATGATCTTTAAATGTAGGCATTAAGGCTAAACCGTCCCGGTAAATAAACTCCAGAAAGACATGTAAATGTGTGGCACAAACTCACCATTGACAGTGCTTCAAATGTAGACTCTCTCCAGCAAGTCTCTCGAAGCATAACAGGATTTTCAACGCCACCAAATATACAATGCACGCGAGTGTCTCTCAATCTAATCAACACTCCATCAACTCTTAGCTGTTAAGATAAACAAATAAACAATAGATCACAATTTCAAAGTAAATCTCTAATTAAATCACCAGGTTTCTTGTGTATAGTAGAGCAATTTCAGTTAATTGTATTTTAATAAGCCCAACAGTATGATAGTGTATGAGGAAGGACTAGCTCACCCATAATCGCAAGAGAAGAAACCAAGAACTTGGCATGACTCTCTATACAAACCAAAAAGCCATATCATCAGTCATTGCTGATGTTATTTTTTATAGAAATAAACGAACTCCATATCCAACAGAAGAAAATAGAAGAACAATTACCACTTTTACAGTAAGAAGAGATACTCCGTTATCAGCTAGCTCATCCTCGTATAGGATCACCTGTTCATAATGAGGATCAATTTGTGATGGGAAGAAATACTGATATGATTAGTGTAGAAATTAGAGAATTCAGAGGGTTTAGAGACAGAAATTCAGAGGGAGTGAGAAGAGAAACAAGAGAGAGAGGAGAGAAAACACAGAATCACATCACTGTGCATTTCATTTATTCATCACATTCACTAAAACATAGGGATACAATGTAGAGTTGCATGCCTTATATAGGAAAAAACTCAAGACCCAATCTCAAGACTCATTAACAACTAATTAACTAATTCCCTAACTAACTAACTAATCCTACCTAATCAATTTATTCACAGTTTACATATCAAATACCAACAAGGAAGATGAGATATATAAGAATAAATTCCTTCTCATGGATTCTGGAATAGCATTAACATAATTCTTCCTGAAAACCTACAGCATTGACAATTGATGAAAGAACAGAAGAAAGGATAAGGAGGGGCTGCAGAGTGAAATCAGAGAGGAAAAGTACAAGAAGGAGTGGGATAAGAGAACAAAGAAAAGAAGTAAGAAATTATAAACCACATTTTCTTCTTAAATCCAAGAGTACCTTGATACAATAGTTAAGGGCTTTACATAGATCCCCAGTAACTTCAAAATTAAAACATAGTTTATATGATTAAGTAAATTAAAATATTAATTACCAATCATGATAAAAAAAATTATTTCCTATATTTATTTGTTATTCCTAATTTAAAAATGACAATGTTTCCTAATCTCTTCCCGTCCCTATAATCAATCTTCTAAGGAAAAGGAGATTTGTCCTAAATTAAGTACTTTTTCATTCTTCCAGTGGAACATAATTTAAAAAATACTTCAAAAAAGAAATCACTTTGTCCACAGATTAATTTGCACATAGAATGGGTTTGTGCACACAGAAAAGTCATCGTTTAAATTAATAACTGCTCACCTCATCATAAAATAATATTGGTTCTTTTGACGCCAACGCAGCTACATTGATTTTGTCCTCACAGTCTTCCCATTTGAGATTGCATTGTTCCTCAGCAACACTTGCATCCTACCATTAAAAGTCAAACAGCTTAAAATCATTTAAATAATGTCAACTATTCATGGTACTTCCGACAGCAGCATTAGGTGCCTGAATACTATAGTCAAACTGCAGAAATTTCGCAGAAAGCCTACAAGCAAAACCTTCTACAAAAGACTTGTACACAGAACTTTAATAAAAGAAGACGCTTGGCGTGGCAGGTTCAGTATACACCTTGATCCCTTCTGACGCGATTTATCAAGACCCAAAATCAATCCTGCTTCCTGCACCACAAATGAAGAAAAAAGAGGGAGCACATACCTTGTCTTTGTCAATCTCAATAGTTCCACTTCCACAATAAGGTGTTGTAAATGTATAGTCATAATCTAGTATTACTTGCTGAGAGGGTTTGCTGCAATTTTTTCCTAAAGCGTGTGAGACAAACAGCAAGAACTATTTGCTGGTAAATATAGATAAATTGATTACAAATTAATTGAAAGAAATTTATCATTTATATTATATTCCTCATGCAATGAAAATGCATCAAACAGTTCATTTTCATAAAAAGTTGATGTATTCTCTCGGAGAAAGAGAGAACCCAATTTAACAAGATTGTAGAATGCAAGAATATAAGGACTTAGCAGTGGACATCTTCAAAAATTTGGGGTAAAAAATTCATAATTTTGTAAAAATAACTCATCTCATCACCTTCTAAACTTCCACTTCGCTGCTGCTGGCACTTCCACTGGGGGCAAGGCTTCCTGTTTCCAGCCAGACAGGGCATCAAATGCATTAAAGTAAAGTTTAGTGCCACTCTTGACATGTTTTAGAATCAAAGAGTTTTCTCCAAAAACCATTTCTGGCAAGTGAGATGTCTGAAGTTTCTGTTCCCATCTGCAAGATGCATCAAATTAATGCATTAAAAACTTTAGGGGTCAAAGATCAAGCTAGTGAAGCGCATTGACTAATGGGAACATTGAAACGTGAAATTCCAGGAAATTTATAGTAAGTTCAAGATAAAGAACATGATTGGTTATATTCTAATACTGACAAAGCGTCAGTATACATAGTAAACACCTTGACCCTTGAACTCCCACTCCGTGCTCTCTCCATCTCTCAGAGAAACCAGCAATTTCTTGTTAAAATAGTAAATTAAAAAAGAAATACGCATCCAGAAACAAGAAAAGCACAAAGCAAGCACAAAAGAGAATGCAATGGTTCAGTCACAGGTACAACAGGAATAGTTCCTAAAATTGGAAAACACATCGACTAGGGTTAACAGTTAGAAAAACGCGTACTCTTGAGCCGTGGAGGACTTGAGTATAAAGCGTTTCAAAGTCTCAATCTCCCAACCGTGGATGCGAATACCACGGCGACCATCCCCGGTGAGGAGCTCAGCACCGGCGGCTTTCAGGTCATTCTCGTCGACCTTCACTTCCATCGTAGACTCGTTTAATTTTACCTCGGAATTTCTTCGCCCTGGGCCTTTCTGGTGCAATGGTGATTCTGACATTCTGTGGTTAATTAACTGATTCGAGAATGGATCCGGGACTTACCGGGCTTGCCATGGGCCCTTTGTGAAAAGAGTAATTTTTTTTTTTTTTTTTCAACAAAGACAAATGGTAATGAGAGTTGCTACAAATGATAAGGAACGGGTTCAAATCCTACAAAAAATAAGAGTTCGATTCCCTCTGCCATTATGAGGGTTCATTTTGTAGGCGATCCCGTAAGTCTCTTGTAAATGCTCAAAGAGCCTTGGGGCTGTGCTCTAACCTTAGTGGGGGACTGGTGTCGAACCCACCTAAACTTTTTTTTATCCAAAAAAACACAACGAAGACAAATACTAGCTTGGGGGTTAATTACACGACATTAGGTCATTACATCAAACAAACCATCCTCTATGGAGGCTCAACTAGTAAAAGGGTCAGACATTTTCACTAAAAGGAAGGGGTTGGGGTTTAATTTTAGAGTTCATCAAGGCACTGAGGAAGGCATCTTAGACGATGTAAACTTGTAGAAACGCAAGTTGGGATTGAGGCATGTGTACTCTTAGTCATGTACGCCCTGGGAAGCAAAGTCATAGTACCATGCTCTTAGATTGTGGTGAACCAATCCCACACCTAAAATTTTTATATATAAAAAAAAAAGGTCATTACATCAAACAAACAAGATTAAATATGCTCAAATCATAGCTAAAGTCCGGTGACATTTGATCCGAATAAAAAGCAGATGGAGATTTTAGCTTATTATTCGCCTCTTGGGCCAATTTTGCTATATCATCCACTTCTGGATGCGAGGAAATATTTTCAAGATCCTAATCAGGGGGAAAAAAACCTACCAATCGATCTTAGAGTATTAAGTAATATTCAAGATGTGAACGTAATGTTTAGGTGTTAAATGCTTTTTGAGTTATTTTACAAAGAATTACATCAAAATAGTTAACCAATGACATTATTTAGTGTTCTTTGAAGGCAGAAAGTTTCAAATTGACATATAAGGATCAAAGAGAGATATGGAATTGATTTGGGAAATGGATTGGAAAGAAATGCTTTTGGGAATTATATATGGGAATATGGTTGATAACAATAATAATAATATATAATTAGTGCTACAAATATCAAAATGTAAGAAAAATGTCAAATTAAGGATATAATAGAGTTGTTGTTAGGAATACCAAGGTTTTTTTTTTTGGGTCACATGGAATACCAAGTATATGAATGCCATTTAGTTGCTATTTTTTCATGATACCTTCATGAATATTTTTAGATGGATCGGAGAACATTATGAAAGATATTTTTAAAACATGGAATTGCATACATGAGGAATTTTGAAAATCATAGGATTCACGAATTCTCAACTTGTTTAGACAGAATAGAAGACTTCAGTTCATGAACCTTGATGTGAGACTATAGGCTAGTTCATGAATTATTACAAGAATTTTTTTGTGAAGAACAGCTGTGTATAAACAAAGAAGGCTTTATGGGCTCCTAATAATAAGAGATTATAAGTAAAAATTAAAATTAAGAGTGTTGGAGAACAAAATTAATTATATAGCGTAATAATAATGTTAACTATTTTTCTTTTCTAATTAATATGATTTATATAAAGGAATAAAAATGGTTGCACTTAGGAAGGATTCCTGCCCCTGAATGAAATGACATTTGGATGTGGGGTTGTGAAAGTATATAATGTGAAATTAATATAAACAAGTTGGAGATGATAGAATTTAATTGATCAATACTGTAATAACAGAGTAAAGTTAATCTTATTAAAGGGTTAAGAAGCAAAATTATACATGAGCTTTATCCCGGGATCACCCAGCATCATATACTTTTTTTTGGAGCAAAAATATACACGTGGTTACCATTTTAGAGCAAAAGTCACATCCCACTATTATGTTACTCTTCACTGTGATGAGAGAGAAAGAGATGAAGTGAACAGTAACATAACGGTGAGATGTGACTTTTGCTCCAAAATGGTAATCACGTGTGTATTTTTGCTCCAAAAAAAGTATATGGTGCTGGGCACTCCTGGAGTAAAGCACATGTGTATTTTTACTCATTTACCCCTTATTAAACTATGACTATTAAAATCAAGAGTCTCATTTAGAAATTGATAATGGTTCAAGAATAAAAGTCATGCAAAAATTGTAAACCATGTCGCTGATCATAGTAGGACGGTAAAAAAAGTGATATGCAAACTATAGAAGATTTAAATTGCTTTACATGAAACCCTATATTACCTCAAGTTATAGCTCCAAATCAGTGCAGCTTTGTCCCAAGAAGGCACAGTAGTGATAACATAATTGTAGCCCATGAGGTTATTCACACCATGAAGAGCTTGAAGCAGAAGAAGGGTTTTTTGGTGATTAAAATTGACCTGGAAAATGCTTATGATCGAGTCAACTGGCATTTCCTTCTAGGTTGCATTCAAGAACTCAATCTCCCAAATCGCATCACAGAGGTAATTGGTCAGTACGCGTCCAGCTCTAGTATGCAATTATTGTGGAATGGGGGATAAAGCTGAGCTCTTTAATCCTTCGAAGGGGTTAAAGCAAGGGGAACCATTGTCACTATATCTATCTGTCTTATGTGTGGAGAAACTAGCTCACCTTATTCAAGCTACTGCCAATGACGAACATTAGAGGCCAATCTATCTCACAAGATCTGGGCCTCCCGTTTCTCATTTATTCTTCACGGATGACATCATTCTATTTGCTAAAGTCTCTATGGAATAGGTATCTATGATCAACTCATGTCTTAATGCATTCTAGGATAGTTCTGGTTTAAAGATTAATCAACAAAAAACTCGAGTATATTTCTCCAAGAATGTTCATCACATGAGATGAACTGAGATGTGTGCGTCGCTTGGCTTCTTCATTACAAGTGACTTGGGTAAATACCTGGGTGTTACCCTTCACCATAAGCGCTTCACTAAGGAGTCATACCATTATGTAGTGGACAAAGTTAAGGTAAGGTTGTCCAATTAGAAAGCGAAATCCCTATTATCGGTAAGGAGATCTACCCTTATCTCATCAATATCCTCAGCAATCCCAGAGTATGTTATGCAAACATCCCTCTTACCAGCGAGCACATGTGAGACCCTAGACCAATGTAATCAATAGTTCCTTTAGGGTAGTACGGATGAACAGAAGAAAATACCACTTGTTGCCTGGGATGTGGTCTGCAAACCTAAAACTGGCGGCAAGTTGGGACTTCGACATACTAATCACTCCAATTAAGCATTCCTACTGAAGATTGGTTGGAAGCTATCAACCAGATGTGATGATTTTTGGGTGAAGGTCATAAGGAATAAGTATAATTATGGCACGGATGTTCTTCCTAGAATTGATAAAGACAAACTGAGGTTGAATTTGTGGAGTGGGATCAATCGTACTTGGAATAAAGTTCAGGAAGGAATTGAGATATTGCCAAATGGGCACCTGAGATGGAAATGAAGCAAGAACGGTGAGTTCTCCGTCAAGACAGCTTACAACGCCATTAATCAAGACACTTTTCACCATGATCATTTATGGGGAAGAATTTGGAAGCTCAAAGTTTCAGAAAGATGTAAAATGTTTTTCGGGCTTGTCCTCCACAAACGAATCCTAACTAATGTATCCAGGTACAAGCACGGTTTGACATTGGATGCTCGTTGTCTGATTTGTTATGCTGCAACTAAAAATATTCAATATGTGCTTAGGGATTGCCCTGACACCTGAGATAAAATGGCAACCACCACCAATAGGATGGATCAAAGTAATTACGAATGGAGCATTCTCCTACACGTCTCCTGGTATTGCAAGTGGAGGAGTCCTACGTAATGATCTTGGCAGCTTCCTTAGGGCGTTCTCGTTCAAAGGAGAAGAAGGGGACAGTTTGACCGCTGCGTTGTGGGGATGCATTCATGGACTTAAACTTGTGTGAGACATGGGCTTTAGAAACGTCATACTGGAAGTTGATTCTGCTGGCACGGTTCATTTGATAAGGAATCATGTAAATGAAGCTCATGCAGACCAACGGCTGGCTGAAGAGTTGAAATGTATGATGAAATGTGACTGGAATGTTGAGATCAATCTCATTAGTCGATGGGCAACCGTTGTTGTTGATCACCTAGCTAAAGGAAGTCTATCGGTTATGCCTGGTGTTCATGTTATTTCGCATGCAGACAGGACGCTTGAGAGGTTTCTAACAATTGATAACAAGTAGTTAATGATTGGATGCTCAATTGTATCAAAAAAAAAAAATTGCTTTACGTGACTAATGTAGAAGCAAAATTTAGAGATAATACATTAGAGGAACAATATAATGAGAGAGAAAAATAAGTTTATAGTATACTGAATCTTGATGAAAAAATTCTTTTAAAAGAAAGGAAAATTGTAACATCACAATTTTTATTTCCATAATTAGGATATGATTTATTAAGTAATTTGAGGTGTAAAGAAGATTAAACACATTATTTGAGACATATAAACATAAACTTGAGAAAATAGTAAAATATGATTTAAAATTGTGAGTAGTATATCTATTAAGAATGAGTTGAATTTAGAGGGATTATTTCATGGTTAATGGAAATTTTCATATGATTATTTGAGTATAAAGAAATTATCTTGAATAAATTAAATTTTATTATTATTGTTTTAAGAATAGAATGGAAATAAAATTTGATACGGTTTTGGTGGGATTAAATAGAAGTAATTAACGTATTTTCTCATTTAAGTGATTTTAATTATTTATATATTACAAAGGTTTTATTGGAATAAATAGTTAATTATTTGGACCTTGGAGAATTTTAAATAATGGTGGTTAATTAAGGAAAATGGGTTAGAGATTTCTTCATGCTAAAATATGTATTTAAAGTAATGGGTTAAGGTGTAGATTGGCCAGTAAAGTTTTATTCTATGAGCGTCTAGTACAAAAAAGTTTTAAATGAACCTAAAATACTACAAAACTTTTAAAAATGTAAAGTAAACACAACATTGTTAGAGGGGGAAAAAAATCAACATTCGTGAAAATGTAAACTTTTAAGGGTTAAGGTATAGATTGGACAATAAAGTTTTACTCTAGAAGCGCCAGCGCCAAAAAGTTTTAAGTGGAACTAAAATATCTACTCGTTACATTCTTATTTGTTTGTTGCATTCATTCTTCCTAACCCTAATGCACATGATCAGGGGTCCAGACAAGGATTTGCAACAGTCAAATTTTGGGTGGATTGCAAGTGGATTTGCCTGAGTAAGTTCAAAAACTTACCACCCTTACTCAAAATGAAATCTACAAGTTCAAAAACTTTTGAACTTGCCCAAACAAGTTCATGTGCAATATTCACCCAAAATCCAACTATTGCAAATTATTGCCCGGACCCCTAACCATGTGTATTAAGGTTAGGAAGAGTGAATGCAACAAAAAAATCACAAATGTAATGAGTAGATTTTTTTTTGATATATAAGAAGGCTTAAAAAGCCATGAAAATTAACACAAGAATTACAAAGTAGGGGAAATAAATCCCAGGCACTCCTGATCAACCCATGTTCTTAGGTGCACAAGACAAGAGCTAAAAATGGAGGACTTAGAAATACCCATCTTGTCTAATGAATCATCTACACGATTTATTTCCCTCGGTATTTTTTTTTTCAATAACAACTTCCCAATCCCTGGATAACATATTCTTAATTCTAGAAACCAGAAGGCTATCCAAGGGCAAGGGTTCAGCAGATATTAACCTGATAACTTCAGCTACATCAGATTCAAGAACAGCCTTCTTTAAGCCCAGATCCTATATAAAAGACAAACCCTCCGCAATAGCCCATAACTCAGCGGTAAAGGCATCACAAACTCCCAAGCATTTCGAAAAACCAGCAACCCATAGACCAGCATCACACCTCACAACTCCGCCACAACCAGCTTTCAATGATCTAAGACTAACCGCCCCATCCACATTAATCTTCCACCATCCGCTGCTGGGTCTTCTCCATCCTGCCAAGATACCATCATTGCTCATCTGCATTGGAATGACATCAGAAACTACAGTAAATTGCTTCCAAAGATGACTGATCAATTTCTCAGGATTACAAGGTTTGGAAAAGTTCAGATCAAACACTGATTGGTTCCTCCAATTCCATAGCTTCCATATGGCCACACCAAACAACAGCTTCCAGCAACCACCTTCCATCCTTCCTATTTTCCTTTTCAGATTTAAGGCTATCCAATCTTTCAGCTCCGCGAGAAAAAACGAAGAAACAAATTCAATTTTAATAAGCTTAAGCCACATATTCTTGGCATAAGAACAATCTCTAAGGACATGCAGGATATCCTCAATCCCAGTATTACAGAAACCACAGCTGGCAGATACTTGTGTCCAAGTGCTGCTCCACAAATTGGTAGGTAATCTGTTTAAGGTTACTCTCCACAAAAATACTATGATTCTCTCAGCACCCTCCCAGCTCCAAATATCTTTGAAGATTTTATCCCTCAAATGGGGAGGATTTTTTTCCACCAAGAAATAAGCACTTTTGATTGAAAAGATTCCATTTCTTACAGCTCCCCATACCATTATATTAGTACCTGCCTCTTCTCTAGGGGGAAGGATTGTCGTAAGCCTTAATAAAGTCTCCTGGTCTACAATATCCGATAATCTGGTCAAGTCCCACTCTCCCCCCTGGTCCAATCAGCCACTTTGGATTGATTTTCCTCCTCCATTAGCTATTTAATGCAAAATTCTTTAATCCTCTTACCATCAATCAGCCATTGGTCGTTGAAAAAACTAATCAAATTCCCGTCCCTAACTTGCCATTTTGTACCCATTTCAACCACATCCCTATGAGAACATATGAATTTCCACACTTTAGAGTCTCCTGCCTGATAAGATAAAAGAGAATCATTTCCTCTTACCTTATACCTTTGCTACATAACCTCAGTCCATAGACCTCCTTCTCCAAGAATAATCTTCCAAGCTAATTTAGCCCCACACACCTTATTTGTAGGACTGAGCTGGTGAAATCCCAAACCTCCATATTCCTTTGGCCGAGTAATATGATCCCAGCCTATTGGATGAACCCACTTAGAAGCTTTCGTATGACCCCCATATAAAATTTCTTTGCAATCTCTCCACCTCATTGCAAACACTAGAAGGAATTTTAGAGACTAGCATGGGATAAAGGGGAATTGAGCTTAAAACAAATTTTGCCAAGGTAATACGACCTGCCATAGAAAAACAATTAACTTTCCAGGAGGTCAACTTCGATCTAACTCGCTCAATAATGTAGTTAAATGTATCTCTCGACCTTCTATTTCTAGTAAGGGGGAAGCTGAGGTATCCTCCAATCTCTCCAGAAATTCCCATTCTAATTAGCTCAGCAATTCCTTGCTTAATATGCTGTAGGACCCTTGGAGAGAAGAAGATAGAGGACTTGAGGCAATTAATTTTCCCCCCTGAGGCACCCATGAAACTATCAAGACATCTCATCATAACTTAAGCTTGTTGAATGGAAGCCACACCAAAAAGAAGTAAGTCATCCACAAATAAGAGATGGGATATTTTTGGCCCATCTTTTGTCACATAAAATAGGCCGCTAACTCCCTTCTTCCACGACATCACTTATAATATGAGAAAGCTTATCCATACATAAAATGAACAGCAAGGGAGAAAGAGGGTCACCTTGGCGTAATCCTCTAAAAGGAACAAAACTTTCAGTCTTAGATCCATTCCATATCACATTATATGAGACAGAAGAAATGCAATTCATGATGAGATTAATAAAATTATTGTCAAAACCCACCCCTTAAAAACCTGCATCACAAAATCCCATCGTATTCTATCATAGGCCTTCTCTAAATCCACCTTCATAGCCAGCAAACCCTTCTTGCTTCTATTATTGCTCATAGTATGAAGAATTTCCTGCCCCATAATGATATTATCTTGGATGTGCCTCCCTTTCAGAAAGCTAGACTGGAAAGGGGAAATCAGCTTATTAATCACCCCTTTTAATCTAAGAGTGATTATCTTGGTAATGACTTTATAGTGCACTGTGCATAAGGAAATAGGCCTAAAATGTGAAACCATTTCAGGGGAGTCTCTTTTAGGTATTAGAGCAATGAGGGTCCTATTAGCTTCTTGAAGAGACATATCTCCATTGAATACTCTTTTAACAAAAGAACATAGTGCAGGGCCAACCTCCTTCCAATTAGCTTTATAGAAAAGAAGTGGAAAGCCATCTATACCTGGGGCTTTAAAACTCCCCATAGCGAAAACAACATTCTTAATTTCATCATCCTCTGGTTGCATGGACAGGCCTATGACCTCTGAAGACTGAAGGACCGGGAAACCAAAATTAGTCCTCAGCGGGGAATTGTCCAGCCTTCCTGAATCAAATAGGGCTTTGAAATAAATAATTACCATTAACCTTAAATCCTCTTCATTATCCACCCAATTGCCTTCATCATTTTTCAGGCATATAACTCTGTTTCTTCGCCTTCGAATCTTAGTTTTCAAATGGTAGAATCTAGTATTACGGTCTCCTGTTGAGATCCAATCAAACCTAGACTTCTAAAACCATTTAATCTCTTCTAGCTTAAGAAGCCTCTCCAACTCATCTTGAAGCTCCAGTTCGAGATTACACAAATAGGTTGAATGGGGATAAGCCGTAGATTTCTGAATACCACTAAGCCTAGCTAGGATAATACTTTTCTGTTTCTCTACAAAGCCAAAAATGTCCCTATTCCAAATAGACACTGAATCTTGGAATTTAGGCAAAGCCAAATTAATGTCTTCCTCTTCAGACCACGAGCTTTTAAGGAAATCATTATAATTTTCATGAGCAGTCCACATTGCCTCAAAACGAAAGGGCTTATTAATGGGGATGCTCTCAATAGAGTTTCCCAGACTAAGGCAGATAGGGCCATGATCTGAATAAGAAGTGCGAGGAAATACCTGTAAGGCACAGTCTGGAAAATGACACAGGAAAGCTTTATTCGAAAGGGCTCTATCCAGACGCTCATAAAGTCTTGAGCTTCCTCTCATCTTAGGCCCTCACCAAGTAAACCTCGGGCCATTAAAACCAAGATCTGAAAGGCTACAATCAAGGAGACGATCATATAAAACCTTAATTCTGTCTTCACTACTTCCCACCCCGCTTACTCTTTCAGATTCCGCTAGGATGTCGTTAAAATCCCCCATAACCACCCAAGGTTCTATAATAGACGAGGAAAAATTCTTCAGCTCATGCCAAAGAGCTTGTTTGAAGCCCAGATGCGGAATTGCTTAAATTGAAGTTAGGAAGAATGGCCTAACCCCATTGATTGAACAGTGAAAATGAAGGAATTGACTGTCCTTTTTGAGTTCAGAGACTCAAATAATATCCTTCCTCCACACCGCCACAATGCCCCCAGATCTAACAATGCTCGGAATTACAGAAAAACCGTCATAGCCTAGCTTCTCCAGCCCCCTCAACCGATCATTATTCTCGCACTTAGTTTCTACCAGAACAATAATCAACGGATGGGATTTTTGACTAATGGACCTTACATTAGATAGTAGCCCATCATTACTGGCCCCCCACAATTCCAATATAGAATAATATTTAACAAACCCATTAAATAGCTAAAACAACGAATATGTAACAAAAAAGTTGAAACAACGAAACCTTTGGGCCTAATAACTACTACTATCAGACTCGATAGCTGGACCCAGGTTCCTCCCTCTGGGTCTCCTCTACAAGAGAACAATCCATTCCTTCCTCATCTTCTGGACCAGCCCAGAATTTACCAGCATACCCATTTATTCGTCCGCCATCTCCTGGGTCCATGGGTAAAGAAGAAAAAGCATCTTCATCCTCCAAACCCGCCATACCAGCAGGGCCCACCTCTGAATCTCCTATCACTCTCATATTTCCTTCAACCATTACCTCATTCTTAGCCTCCTCAAAAGCATTTCTCAGTGGTTCCGTAGCTTTTTCCATCCCTTGGATCAACTCTTTTGATCTCTTATCACTTTTCATCTCTTAACGGTTAGTCAACTTCTCATTAATAACCTTGTACTGGCTCCTCAGTTTCATAGACCTTTTGCTCTCCTCTGCTTTCTTCCCAATGTTAGAACGTACTCTATTACTGCTCCTATGTTCTCCCCTACTGCTGTACCACTTTGTATTACTACATCTTCCCCAATGTCCCCTCCACCGGAACCACCTCCACTATTATCGATATAGTCTCCGGCCAAGACTCCGAACCGGGAACCACTGTTTACCCCCTGTCTTTTTTGCATTCATCTTTTCTTTTACCGCCTTTCTCGCCCTGTTCGTCTTATGCACCACCTTCCAAACCTCATGCTCATGCCTTGGCTATTGTTCTGTAATTGTCTCTCTCTTCTCGGATGGACTCTTATCTCCTTCAACTTGGACCGAACATGCACTGATATCCTCTATTTTACATTCCTCTGCTTTATGTCCGAAGATGCCACACTTAGTGCATAGAGAATGAAGGCCTTCATACTCCACGTAATATTCTTGACCATCCAGAGTGAATCTCGACATAAGCTGCTTACTGAGATCCACCAAGACACAAATCCTTGCATAATGTCCTCTGAGTTGGCATGAATTATTTATATCAATCTTGACTGTTTCACCAATCCTATTGCCTATCCACGTTAATGCTTCCTTATCATAATACTCTAGGAATACATTGGGCATCCCCACCCAGACCGCAACCTTCTCTATAGTAGCCCTCCATGGCTGAAATTCAGGTTCCCGAGGTCTCACCGTTAGATAGTGATCAAAGAGCATCCATGGTCTACCTGTGAGAGCATTAAGGTAATCATCCCTATTAGAAAGCTTAACCACAAAAAAACCATTTCCTATATTAGTAATGCTTATAACACCTCTCTTGGCCCATAAGGATTGAAGGATAGACAGAAGAGGTTTATAGTAGAGCTGGGAATCAAGGTCAGCCCTTGAAGGGCCAGGGCCTAACACGGCCGGCCCGCAGGGCCTAAAAATTACTATTCCAAATTTTAACTATTTTTCGTCTGTTTTTTTTAAAGAAATATGATTAGTAAAATACAACAATTAAAGTTCGAATTTATCAAATAAATATTATCAATCAAGCACGCTTCTTGTTTGTCAGTCTCTAGGACACATATTTCTATGGGAATCAAATTTTCATTAAAACCTAATTTATATTATGTACAATTGGAAAAAATCTATAATTAACTATTGACTCTACTATTTTCCTATTTCATTTTTAATGGTTATATATTCTAATGAACCAACATTGTATATGAAGTCCCTGTGTCTGAATTTTTTTATTTTATTCTTAAAGGCCCTTACTTGTTAAAAAAAATTTGACGAAGTTTTCTTTTGTTAAGTTTAAATTTTTCCAATAACTTATTTAAAAATATATTGTTATGTTAAAATGTACATGAAAGAAACACTTGAAATGAAGAAGAATATGAGCAAATGAATGTATGAAACACACAAGAAAATAAAAATGTCAACAAAAATAATGAGTAAAGTCCAACTTCAACTTCAATTAAAAAAAATAAAAAATTATGCAGGGCCTAACGGGCCGGCCCTCCAGGGCTCGGCCCTTGAAGGACCAAGGCCTACCCGACGGGCTCGGCCCGATTTCCCGACTCTAGTTTATAGCCAATACTCCTTCCCAAGAGTTTTACTATGACTGCCTTGTCACAGGCTTTATATAATCTTTTTTTCATCTTCTTTGAGAAGGAAAAGGTGGGGAAGTTTCGGCCAGGGTCTTCCTCTATTTTACACAAAGGTTCACTGTCCTCTTTGTCAGAATCAAGTGAAATATTATTCCCTGAGCTCTCAATATCATCAACAATCATCTCCTCATTAATACCATCACTATTGATACCTTGCAGTTTATCAGCAAACAACATTCCTGATCCCCATTTTCTTTTACCAGAATCTCCCAAAGGGGGCCACTCATCGGCAATGGCAGCTACCTCACCATTCTTAATCTTTTTAGAACTTCTGTTGAGTAGGTCATCTTCCTCCGGCGAGGAAGGAATGGGAATGAGAGCGAGAGCTTTCTTAGAGAGCACGAGAGACATTCTTCCTTTTTTAAGCTTGGACCGAACATGCACTGATATTCTCTAGTGTACATTCCTCTGCTTTTATGTAATGAGTAGATTTCATTTTGTGTAAGGGTGGTAAGTTTTTGCACTTGCCCGAGCAAGTCCAAGTGATATCCACCCAAAATTCAACTGTTGCAAATCCTTGCTCGGACCCCCCAACTATGTGCATTGGGGTTAGAAAGAGTGAATACAACAACAACAAAAATCATAAATGTAACGAGTAGATATTTTAGGTCTACTTAAAACTTTTTCGTGCTAGGCACTCGCTCATGGAGTAAAACTTTGTTGGACAATTTACACCTTAACCCTTAAAAGCTTACATTTCAATGAATGTTGATTTTTTTTTCTAACGGCGTTGTGCTAACTTTACATTTTTAAAAGTTTTTTTGATATTTTAGGTCAATTTAAAACTTTTTTGTGTTGAGCACTCTGGAATAAAACTTTGTTGGCTAATCTGCATCTTAATCCTAAAGTAATTAGATTCTTAAAAAAATATATAAGAGAGAAATAAAGGAAAATAAAATAAAATAAAAAAGTAATGAAATTAAAAGGAAAAGAAAAACAAATAATTGGGGCCACACCATTACAATATAATACTCCCGTCACCACCACACACGAGACCCAACATTCTTCTTCTTCTTTCTTCGGATATTTGGCATCCTGGAGCACCAATCCTCCGTTAATGAAGGATTGTGAGACTTTTGAGCTTCATTTCTTTCACACAAAATCACTAAACTATAATATCTATTTAACAAATATTTTTCTACTCAGTGAGACCTTGCCCTTAGTACAAATTTCATTGGGAGCAAAGTAAGTTTGAAGGGTAGAGCTTGAAGCAAGTATGGATTTTCAACAAGTGAGAAACGTAGGATTGTAGAGGTAAGTAAACACTTGAATTTAATCGGTTTACTTTGTTGAATAAGGTTAACTTTTACACTTTAGGTTTGTTGAGATTAGAACCTAAATGAGAGAGGAGAGACTTTAGATTAAATTCTTCGTTGAAACTATGATAATTAGTTATGAGTAACTTATAAATACTTATTGAAAGCTGATTTTGTGGTTAAATTATAAGTTTGAGGGGATTTTCTATTTATGAAGGAATTATTGCGAATTTTTGAGGTATTTTTGAAATGAGCAATCCGGACACTATTTGATTTCATTAAGTAAAGATAATCATGAACTCAAACATTTGAGATTAGAATTGAGAAATTACAATTTAAGTGAATATTTAGAAGTTAGTTAATGATTTTAATGAGTATAATAAAAATGTAAGAATAAGGAGAACAGTTTTAGGATGGTAGACATATTAGGAATTTTTCTAAGAAACAAGTGAAGGTTTAGAGTCTAGTTATCAATTGTGAATATATCACTATATTAGTTATCATCTTATTGATGAGTATGCACATATATTATGTGGACTTTCCTTAGTTGCGGAAAAACACTGGGCTTCACAAGAATGGCGTGGCACTTTTTGCTAGTTATGACAAGAGGTAACAACTTTTTATTTTATCTTGTATGCTTGTTGAAGTAATTAAAAGTATATGTTCGGATTTTTAATATAAATATTTTATATATGAAAAAGGGAAAACATTTTCTCATGTTGTAGGAAAACCATTTTCTCATGTTACACACACATAAAATGATGGGACCCACATATACATATGTTAATTAATATATGTATATGTGGGTCTCACCATTTCATGTGTGTGTAGAAAACTTTTTTTTTCTCATGTAACATGAGAAAACCAAAGCCCTATGAAAAATGTATAATGACTACATGAATTATGTTTTAAGTAAACTTCTTAGTTAAGTGGGCTTGACTTGTTTATTTGAATGTTAATAAAACATGGCATTGAGTATTGATTATGAGAAGAAGTGCTCATTTAGGTTTAACTTTTAGAGAATAGTTTTTTAGATTTACAAAGTAGGTTGTGACTTATGAGAAAAGTTTTGTTTCGGCATACGGAAAATAGCTTTTGAAATTTATGTTTGGAGGTTCCCAAATAGGCCCAAACCTAATTCTATTGGATTTGTGATGTTGAACAATTGGAATGCATATGGAGTTGTGTTGGATTGTATGGAGTTGTGGTTATGGAAGGTTTGATGCCATTATATCATGTAGTATGGTTGCCATTTGGTGCCTAATGGTTGGTTTTAACATTCTGAGAGTCCTTGGTATAACCTTTCCTTGACCAAGTTAAAGGTTAGCTCAAAAGACGTATGGTCCCTTTCCATATTCTAAGGAAAGGTATCCCATGGTCTGATGTGAATTATGTAGCTTTTGGTCAGGCTATACCATACTACTAGAGAGCTTGGTGCAGTCTTGTCACATAGACGAATCATGTTATTATTCTAGCCCTTGGGTCTTGTCAACAATATAAGGATGTTATAAAAATGATTGTGGGAGTCCTATGCATACTTAATTACTCCTTGAGCTATCATTGATTATGAAAAACTATTTATGCTTTGTTATATAAATTAATATTTAGCCCGCTTAACTATCTTGTAAGCATCCATGTATAATTGTTAAATTGGAATTGTGGTTATTGGATCCGTGTGATGACTCACCTTGTTGCTTTTACTAATTTTCAAGTAAGGTTCATAATGTAATATCTTTAAGGAAGACTCGGAGGTAAGTTTGCATTGTGTAATTTTAAACCTCCAATTTTGGGTAATCATGTGTTGAATTTGTATATTACTACTTGAGGCTAATTCATACTTTGACATAATTTATAAAACTATTATGAGAATTGCATTATTGGTTTATTTTTTGTGCTATGTAGGAGTGCCGATAAAGTAGGCTTGAGGTTTTTGATCGTTGATCCACTTTTGTGTAACTAATAGGGGGAAAATTTATAGCAAAAATACTGCAAGTATACGGGCTGTATCAAGTAATAAAAAGTGAGTAAAGTATTGTTCTCACGAGGTCTTGGTGCCAATAAAATGGTTGAACATACAATGATTTTACACTTTTTTTTAATTGAGCAACTCATTAAATTCAAATAAGTGAAATGAAATTAAAATCAAAATAAAACTAACTAACTATTACAATTATCAAACGATTAACCAGAGTTATTAATCTCTTATTAACTTCATAAACCTTGATTTCACTATTTTGATTAGCCGTAATGTCTGTTTTGTTAGTCTCCGATACAAATAGCTATAAGTACATGTCTGTACACTTACAACCCTCTCTTAAGTATAAATTGTTATATCTATAACATAATTACTCAAGAGGTAAACTCAAACACATTCTTCAACAATTGTATAGGGCCATTAAGTATATGTCAATCCTCACCGCAAAATTAAATTGTAATCCAATCTCATCTTACTTAATGTCAGAGCCTAATTAAAATTCCTTTCGTTAAGGTAAATCCTAACGCTCAAATTGACATTTAATGATGATCAATCACTAAATAGATAAAGTTAAATAAGATTAAGTAACCAAAATTAATATTAATTATAACTAAACAATGAAAATAAAGTCTAATCCACGAGTTCATAGCATCTCTAGGTTGCCCAACATACTAATTAAACATAACTAAATAAAAACATCAAGAAGTTCATAATCCGAAATCTCAAGAAAAAAAAAGGGGAAAATAAAACAGTGCATTGATTCAACGTTTCATTTTTAAGCTCCAACTGTTCCTTTGTCCAAGTCGTTACTATGATTTCTTCTCTCCATAGTCCTCTCGTCCTCCCGCGTAGAAAAAGAAGAATAAAACTCGAATTCCTTTTTTTCTCTTTTCTTATGATTCAAGACGCTTATGAGTGATAATTTTGATGCCACCCTCTACTTCCTTTTCATATACAAAGTGTTGGATATATGCTCTTAGTCACTTAAGCCCTATTGGGCTTTAGTAAGACCAAAGCCCATGAGGCTTAGGGTTAAATTAAGTCTTGCACTTAACTCTATATATTCTAACTTTCTCCTGTTGTGCCTTACAAGGATAGCTCATCAGAAATAGACCTAAGAGGCAGATGTTCATCATCTGAACGGTTGCCCACACACCCACCCCATCCTACTCGAGAGATAGTCTGGAAGATCGGTCATAGAGCGGACGAGGATTGTTCGTGAACTGTTCGTGCAGAGGCTTTCAGACCGGTTTCATCTTTCTAGGTAATCAAAACGATGAAGGTTCTTATTTTCCTACATCAAATCAGTTAAATACACTTCCGTGTTTTCTGATGAGATTCCTACAATTGGCATCAGAGGCAGGTTGATGAGGAAAAGAACCCAGTTTTGATGTTCTTTTATTTGTCATGTGATTCTTTTAGAAAAAATTTTTTCTTGAAAATATGGCATCCTTTTCTATAATTGTTATTTATTTCATGAAGATTATTCGTTTATAATTCAGATTTGGTTCCAGTTTTAATTTTAAAGGCTTTAATCCATGGTTAGATTTTCCCTGTATTTCTTGACTTGTAACAAGGAGGCTAATCCCATATGATTAGGTTTCCTCCTTGCTATTTTACTTTATTTTCGGAATTTCCATGTAAATTTTTTGAATTTGTGAAAAGTTGTAAATCAAGAAATTGCAAGAAGATGAGCTTTCAATGCTTCCGGGCTACTTTTCGTGGACCTCTGGACCTCGGAATTGGACAAATCATATATCGTTGGAAAGAGAACGGAAAGACGAGCAAGAATATAAAAACCCCGACCCCAAATGCTCATCCACGCGCCTCCACGCCCCGCCACAAGGGATGCGAGTGGAATTCATGCGCCGTCAAAGAACCGGCGCGTGACGACGCGTGGGACCTCCTTTTGAGGTGGTTCCGGCGGCCGTGATCTCGTCTCTCTGTGGCGGTCCTTCCCCTGAAGTTTGGTGATGATCTGACTTCGGTTGACGGCGTGGCTTCAATGAAAGCTAGGGTTTCTCTTTTATGTCTTAGGTTTTTTAGCTAAGGATTGAGTTTTGGGCTTTTGGGCTCATGGATACCCTAAAAGGGCTTGGACAAATACCATGGACTGGACAAAAGAGAAATTCCAAAGTTGTAAAATTTTTTATCTTTTAATTTTATAGGAAAGCCATGGATTAAAGTTATTTATTTAATTATTTATTAAATAGTATGAATTATATGTGCGATTAACATGATTAGAAATAACATGTCATATAGAATAGGAAGATTTTATATTGTTGCATAATCACATGTCATAAATGCATAGTAGCTATATGTCTTAAATCGACTAGTATGATAGTTATTATGTGAGATTATGTCATAATTAATTATCAATTATTATATTTTTTTTATTTTAAAATCTAGAATAATAATTGGATTAATTAATTATGGAATTAAAATCTAGATAACCATTAAATTAATTATCAATTATTATGATTTTAAATTAAAATCTAGAATAATAATTGGATTAATTAATTGTAGAATTAAAATCTAGATAAATAATCTAGGAAATTTCCTAAGAGAATTGTAATTTTGAGTAATTTGTGGGTTATTTAAAATGGTCATGTGAAACAAATTTTGCCAAACATGACTAGATTTTAGATTCCTAATGATTTCTCTAAATTGAACAAATTCTTGGAAATTGAAAATTCTAAATTTAAAATATTGAATGGGTGAAGGTTTTAAATTAAGCATTTAATTTTAAAACCTACGGGCTCCAATTGTGGGTTTATTAGTGAGATGGTTATCGCTGAAGCCCCATCGGATAAGGAAAATCGGATTTCACTAGATTAAACCCTAATATTTTCAAAATTTTAGTAAAGTTTTGTACGGCCCATCGTCGGCAACACTTGGACACTAAAGATAATTTTGAAAGTAAACAATGGTTAAATACATTCAACTTTGGTAAAATTGTTAACCCTCCCATCGAGGCACTGGCAATGGAACTGAAGGCCCAAATTAACAATATTGGTTTTACAAGTATCTTGCCCATCGTAAGCCTTGTAAAGATAACTAATGGATTGTTAAACAATAAACAAATAGTAGTTATTAGAATCTACTAGCGATATATTTGTTTGTTGTTAATTATGGTTTGTAACTAGTGTGCTTTTCATTTTTTCAGAAAAATGTCTTCATTCAATCCTTTAGCTACTATTTTGAGTCAAAAACCTATGGATGGTACAAACTACAAACAATGGAAAACTAATTTGGATATTGTTCTTCAATATGAAAAGCTCAACTTTGTTCTAACTACCCCTAAGCCAACGCAGCCTGCTGCAGATGCGTCTGATGTAATTCGGACTCAATTTCAGCAGGAGAAGGAAAGATGGGAGAAGGCGAATGTGGCAGTTCGCTGCTATATTTTGGCCAGTCTCGCTAGTCACCTTCAGGAACAAGTGAGCATGATTGAGAGTAGGGCAACAATGCTCCAGACTCTTGATGGCATGTTTGCTACGCCTAGCAGCTCTGCAAGGCAAAATGCGCTGAATGCAGTCACCAAGACAGTGATGTCTGGAGTAAGTGTGCGGGATCATTGTCTGACAATGATAGCAAACTTCAAGAAGGCTGATGACCATGGTATCAAGTTTGAACAAGAAGTGAAAGTTGACCTTCTCTTACAATCACTGCCTGAATACTTCAATCAATTCAAGATGAATTATAATATGAATAAGATGAATCTTGATCTCACTCAATTGATGCACGAGCTTGAGAGTGCTGAACAATCTCTAGTCAAGCAAGGAAGTGCACTTTTTGTTGATGAGGGTTCTATGAAACCTAAGGGGAAACCCAAAGGAAAGAACAAGAACAAGAAAAAGAAGAAATCAGGTACTCCAGTTGCCAAAACAGTTGCAATGAAGCAGCCAAAAGGCAAGTGCTTCAAGTGCGGACAAAAGGGGCATTGGAAGAAAGATTGCCCACGTATGAAACAACCAGGTATGGGTAATTTACATGTGATTGAGGCTTGTTTAGTGGAGAATCATGATGATAAATGGATCGTTGATTCAGGAGCCACTAACCATGTTTGTTACTCTTTGCAGTGGTTCAAACATAGCTTGCCTGTAAGTGAAGGACAAAGAGATTTGAGGCTTGGAAATGGGGAGCTTGTGTCTGCACAAGCAGTGGGACAAGTTGTTTTATTTTTTTGATAATTGCAGAACTTTGGTTTTAGAAGACTGTTTATTTATTTCAGAATTTCAAAGGAATTTAATTTCTGTTAGTTGTTTGGATAAACATGGTTTGACAGTTCAGTTTAATTCCTCAGTTTCTATAAAAAGTTCATCTTCTTTTATTTGTTCTGGTATAAAGTTTAATGGTCTTTATTTCCTTAATCCTGTTCCCTGTGAAGTTAATCATGTTGAATTAAAAGATGTTGAGCATGTTAATTCATCAAAGAAAAGAAAAGTTTCAAAAGAAACTTATCTTTGGCATTTGAGATTGGGTCATATTAACTCTAACAAGATACAAGGTTTGGTCAAAAGTGGGATTTTAAAATCCCTGGACTTTAAACCGATACCAGTATGTGAATCTTGTTTAGAGGGTAAAATGACAAAGAGATCTTTCAAGGCCAAGGGAAAACGTACCACACTTCAGCTGGAATTGGTGCATACTGATGTATGTGGACCAATAAATGTCCAGGCCAGAGGCGGGTATCAGTATTTCACATTTACTGATGATTACTCTAGATTTGGACATGTGTACTTGATGCGTCACAAGTCTGAGGCTTTTGGAAAATTCCAAGAGTTCAAGGCTGAGGCAGAAAAGCATCTTGGTGTTCAAATTAAGACTCTTCGATCTGATCGAGGGGGTGAATACCTATCTGGAGAGTTCAGGTCTTACCTGATTAAAGAGGGGATAGTTTCACAATTATCTTCTCCAGGGACACACAGCAGAATGGAGTTGCTGAACGGAGAAATAGAACCCTTTTAGAAATGACAAGATCTATGCTCAGTTATTCATCTCTTTCTGATTCATTCTGGGGATATGCCTTAGAAACTGCTATGTATCTATTGAACTTAGCACCGTCCAAGTCAGTTTCAAAGACACCAATAGAATTGTGGAAAGGGTGTAAGCCCTCCATGAATCATATTCGGATTTGGGGTGCTCCGGCACATGTCTTGCAACAGAAACCAAATAAAATGGACTCGCGTACTGAAGTATGCATGTTTATAGGCTATCCTAAAGGAACCAGAGGTTGGTTGTTTTATAGTCCAAAAGAAAAGAAGGTCATAGTGAGCACTCACGCGACTTTCTTAGAGGAGGACTATATGACAAATTATAAGCCAAGAAGTAAGGTTATTCTTGATGAGTTAGTCTCAGATCAAGTTTCAATGCAACCTCAGGTGGTTCCAGCTTTTATTTCTGTGGTTGTTCAAAGAGGGGAAAATATACCTGATGAACATACACAGGAATCACATACAGAACCAGAAGTTCAACATGATAATTAAGTTCAGCATAATGATGATGTTTAGCATGATGATGAACTTATGGAAGAACAAAATCATGAATTGGTTAATCCACTTAATGAGGGTCCTCATCCAGAAATTGTTAACCCACAAAATATGGACCCCCGTAGATGCACAACATCAAGTGCGACAAAGTCGTAGTGGGAGAGTGATTCATACACCTGCAAGATATCTCTTGTTGGGTGAGTCAAATCAGGATGTCATCTTTGAAGATGATGATCCCACAAGTTATGACGAAGCACTAGGAGATGTTGATGCTCAGGAATGGCTTGAGGCTATGAATCGTGAAATGGATTCTATGTATTCCAACTCAGTTTGGTCTCTTGTAGATGCACCTGAAGGGGTAAGACCCATTGGATGTAAGTGGATTCACAAGAGAAAGAGAGGATCGGACGGTAAGGTTGAAACCTTCAAAGCTAGATTGGTGGCGAAAGGGTATTCCCAAAGGGAAGGTGTAGATTATGAAGAAACCTTTTCGCCAGTTGCCATGCTCAAGTCCATCCGGATCCTCTTAGCTGTTGCAGCAAATCTTGATTATGAGATTTGGCAAATGGATGTCAAAACTGCTTTTCTAAATGGAAATTTGGAAGAGGAAATCTATATGCAGCAACCAAAAGGGTTTATAGCCAAAGGGCAAGAAAAAATGATATGCAAGTTGCAAAGGTCCATTTATGGACTTAAGCAAGCATCTAGATCATGGAACATCAGATTTGATCAAGTCATTCAGTCTTATGGTTTTGAGAAAAGTCCTGATGAGCCGTGTGTGTATAAAAGGATCTAAGGTAATGCAGTATCTTTTCTGGTACTTTGTGTAGATGATATACTCCTTATCGGAAATGATACAGAGGTATTGTTAGGCATAAAAACTTGGTTGAGCAAGCATTTTGATATGAAGGACCTGGGGGAAGCCAATTATGTTCTTGGTATTAAACTCTTACGAGACCGGAAGAATAGGGTTTTGGCATTATCCCAGGCTAAATACATTGACAAAATACTTGCCAGGTTTAGCATGGAGAATTCCAAGAGGGGAATTATACCCTTCAGGCATGAGATTCATCTCTCTAAGAAGCAATCTCCTAAAACTCCTGAGCAGAGAGAACGCATGAGTAGGGTACCTTATGCTTCAGCAGTAGGTAGTCTCATATATGCTATGCTATGTACCAAACCAGACATCTGCTATGCAGTGGGAGTAGTAAGCCGGTACCAATATGATCCTGGAGAGCAACACTTGATAGCGGTTAAACATATACTCAAGTATCTACAGAGAACGAGAGATTATTTGTTGGTCTATTCTAGTGGGAGTCTTGAAACCATTGGTTATACAGACTCAGATTTCCAAGGAAATATTGACTCAAGAAAATCCACCTCGGGATATGTGTACACCCTAAATGGCGGTGCCATTTGTTGGAGAAGTGTAAAACAATCATGTGTGGCTGACTCTGCCACAGAGGCTGAATATGTAGCTGCTTTTGAGGCTGCAAAGGAAGCTGCATGGTTAAAGAAGTTCCTAACGGACCTTCAGGTGATACCAAGTGTTGACTGTCCTATCACACTTTACTATGACAACAGTGGTGCAGTAGCACAGTCCAAGGAACCAAGGTGTCACAAGAGACAAAAAAACATAGAGAGGAAGTACCACTTGATCCGAGATATAGTTAAAAGAGGAGATATTGTGGTAGCAAAGATAGCATCAGACGAGAACCTTACTGACCCTTTTACTAAGAGTTTGCCAGAACGTGTGTTCGAGAGGCATGTTACATCTATGGGTCTTAGGAGGATTCCAAATTTGCTATAGCTTTAGGTAGTTGTTATTTCACTTTGTTATTTTGCGTTTCTTTTCAACAAGACATTATGACATTGCAATTTTTCTGAATGTTAATAAATGAGGTGTTTTATCATTTATTTCGCACATTATTTACAAACACTAAGGTTCGAATCAATTGTGGAGTATATAATCATATGGATACGTTCATAGAGGACATGGTCATAGGTTCTCACAATTGATGAATAAGTTCACAGCTATTAAATTAAGTTGGGTACTTTATTTAGGCTGCAATATTTTATGAAATGGTTTTGTTCGAATCATTATAAAATATTGGTGTGAGTTAATTCTTGCATTGAATGGATCAAGGAGAGATTTGATTAAGGTTGTTCTTTCTGTCATAAGAAATCAAATCTCCAGATAACTATAGTCATGTAGTTGCTCTAAATCCTGAGTTTATTTTAAATGGGTAATTAAATAGTTTTCATTCTTTGATTTACCAACGGGTGAGGTTTGATCTATATGACGGCCAATAACTTGGTATTTTGGGATTGAGACTATTTGGTTATCGATGTTTATGAGATAAACAACATGGAATTTATAGGAAATGTCCCCTTGATATGTTTCGGTACTTGGATATTGAAGACACTGGCCAGTGCATGTAATCCATTAGAGAAACTATCAAAGTCAAGGGAATAAATAATTGATTGGGTTACAGAAGACTAGTCAATCAATTATAGACATTCTATAAAGGGGCGATGCATATACATGTTATAAGTGTCATTAATCTTGGAGATCACGTTCAGGCTTTTAGTGGAGTAGCACCGAACTAGATAATCTTCTATAGATTATCATGAGCCTTGATGAATAACAAATGATAGATCCCCAGGCTAGCTCGATACAAGGGATGGGATATATAATCAGATGATGATGGCTTATGGACTACATGATCTTGGGTTTACGAACTCAAGTTTGTAACTTAAAAGAGCAAGTTGGAGAATGTTGGATATATGCTCTTAGTCACTTAAGCCCTATTGGGCTTTAGTGAGACCAAAGCCCATAAGGCTTAGGGTTAGATTAAGTCTTGCACTTAACTCTATATATTCTAACTTTCTCCTGTTGTGCCTTACAAGGATAGCTCATCAGAAATAGACCTAAGAGGCAGACGTTCATCATCTGAACGGTTGCCCACACACCCACCCCATCCTACTCGAGAGATAGTCTGGAAGATCGGTCATAGAGCGGACGAGGATTGTTCGTGAACTGTTCGTGCAGAGGCTTTCAGACCGGTTTCATCTTTCCAGGTAATCAAAACGATGAAGGTTCTTATTTTCTTACATCAAATCAATTAAATACGCTTCCATGTTTTCTGATGAGATTCCTACACAAAGTTGTGCTTCCTCTTTTTACTTCAAGTTTCGCCAGTTGAACCCTTCCCTTCAATTTCCAAAAATGGCGACTTATGTCTTCACTGTGGGAGAAAAAGGACAAGGAAGTAAAGTAGTGGTAGTAGAAATAAAACTGTTTTTCCATTTTTTTATTTGAGAAAAATTTCCATCTTTTTTGTTTTTATTTTTTTCCTTTCCTAAAATTAAAAACTTATATTTTAAGTTGAAATCCTACGATTATGTACCCAAATTGATATCTCTTAAAATTTCAAAAAATTCTCTTTAATTTAGCATGATGACTTCTCAAACATATTAAAATAGATATCAAATTTGCTAAAAGTAGAAAGTTATCAGTAACTTTTGAGAAAGTTACAGTTCTATATGAAAATGGAATTATTTAGGAAAGTTATAAATTGTGATTAATGAGGTTATAGTTGTGGGAAATGATATAAGACCTATTGGTAAATTATGTTATCAGGTCTTTCTTTTTCTATGATCATTATTCTTAAGTGTTTTGGTCAAATCTTTTATATTATTGTAAACCTTTGTTATTGGTTTCATGCTTTTCTATCATTATGGTACTTAATGAATTAATCAATTGTTTTGTAATTGTTAAATGTATGGTAAATTAGGAGATTGTTACAAAAATAAACAAGGTTTATAAGTTACATACAGTTATAGAATGTATATAAGTACCTATGAAATTATAAAAAACGGTCATAGAAATAACCATAGTGTGCTAGCCAAAAAAAAAAAAAAAAAACCCTAGTGTTAACTGTTGAAAAAACAAAAAGAAGAGCCAAGATCTCTTACGTACCAGGTGATGTCGAGCACTAATGAGGAGCGAGGATATGGAGGAAACAGTTGTTGACTCAATAAGTGGTGAGTTGAGGCTTGTGATCTAGCTATAGAAGTTCAGAATTATGAATCTAGTAAAGAGAGCTTCTCGAAATCATTTGGAAAGGAAGATTGTTTCTGGTGTTGCTTGATTTTGCCATAAAAATTCCTTAAGAGGAGAGGCTTTGTGATTAATGATGCCATTCTAAAATTGCTTGCCAACTCTTTCATATTTGTGAAATATAATGCCCCATCCTTAATATAAGTCTTTAAGATAAGATCTCGTATGAACAAAATCTTATATTAAAGACTACAGGTAGTACCTATTTATAAAAAGAGAGGAAAAAAAAAGTAATTGATAAGGATTTTTAAACTTAATTTAATTAATACAAGTCTTTTCATACAAGGTAGTGATATCCTTTGCTCTTCAAGGCACTACCTGCCATTAGATTTAGGCACATTTTTGCACTAAATGTGAGCACATCTAACTCTTTACTAGAATTCAAACTCTAGTGTTTACTGTTGAATTGACCACATGCTTCTTGATCAAATTATTAAGGAGCTGAAACTTGTTTTTAGCCAAAAGCATATGTCTACCTATTTTGAATAGTTAGCCTCATTCAACAACTCATCGACAAAAACTTGCCTTGGGTTGTTCGAGGCATGCATAAAGAAAGGAGAATTCACATCCTGACTCGAAGTCATCTCTCGGTGCAATTTCTTTTCTCTCTCTCTCTCTCTAAGTGTTTTATCTCAAGTTTAGAAACCTTACGCTCGGTACTATGATAAATCTGATGAAACTCTAAAAAATATAAATATTGAATAATGACGAAGTGTACATATGATGACAAAGAATATATAGGCATGCATAGATGACGAAATCACTTCAAATTTCTAACTAGCAATATCCTGAATCTATCATGATCTAAATTTGGAATTTTAATCCTAGCTACTTAAAGATACTAACAGTAGATGATGATGATGATGATATTATTCTTCACTTCTGAACGGCTCAATGGGAAGAAGAGATAATGGATTGGGCTTGAAATGTCCTACTGCCTGATGCTTCAGAATTCCACGGGCCTCAAGTCCTCAACATTATGGGCTTTAAGTTTTCTTATTCGTACGGACCATTTTTCCTTCTTTGATGTTTCTTCAAAATATTTTGAGTTTTGCCAATGAGAGTTGCCACAGATGGTAAGGGATTTAGGACTAGGTTCTTGGGTCGTGGGTTCGATCCCCTCTACCGTCGCTGGGACTCCTTTGGCAGGCGATCTCGTAAGTTCGCAATAAGTACTCATAGAGCCCGGGGCCGTGCCCTGGCCTTGATAGAGGACTGGTGTCGAACCCCTCCAAAACTTTTATTATATCCAAAAAAAAATTGAGTTTCGTGTACCACGAGGCCAATCGTAGATTAACCACCTCTTTTATATAACATGGGTGAATCATAAATATTTTTTTAACTATATTACCCATAATTAATTTTGTATATTACATTAATTGTTATCATAGTCTCTCTTTTAGCCACTTATAAATAAAGGCACATTTAAAAAAAACATGTATATTTCTAATATGTTTATTCGTATTAATCGTTTTCTTGAACAATTCAATTTAATTAATAGAATCTTATAAATAGGGATAGATGGAGTGTATTATAGATTAATGCTATCTTCAATTCTTTACATAAGATCTCGCTTATAATACAATTTACATTACAAACAAAATCTTATATAAAGGCAATAATTTTTTTTCCTAAAACCCGTCATATATTTTGGAACTAGTTCAAGGAAGTATAAGATTGGCTTTTTTTTATTTTCCAACCACCAGCGCTAGCTTGGGATAAAACAAAGGTCGTAAAATGACACACACTAATCACAGTGAGATAAAATAAAATAACATTGTGTGAGTTTAATTTGTAGGAAAATCATATTTTTCACATGTAGTTAAATAGTTAATGATATGATTAAACGTAGACTGCACTTAGTCGTTAAAATGAAAAGTGGGGAGAAAAAGAGAGAATAACGAAGCGGTCAAAATTAGTAAGAGGGTGTGGTGAAGCTTCAGTGGCGGTTCGTAAAGGCAGCTTAGGAATATGTGGGCGGGTCAAAACGTGGCCCATTGACCCGCCCACTTTGACTGCCACGCGCCAAAAAACATAACAAAACGACCTTCCCACTCTGCCTGTCGTTTGACCCTGCCTCATCTTTACACAATTTTTTTTTTCTTATTTATTGGTTTCCTTGTTTTACCAAATCATTACTCCATTTCACTACCACTTACTTACCCCTACGAAATATCCATGAAACCCCCTCACCCCTCAACTGCATGCCAACATTTCTCTTCTTCAATTATTTCACTAATATATTTATATGAAATAAATTAGTTAGAGATAAAATTGCACATTCTATCACACCCACATATACATATAGTAAAAGGAAAATCCCTTAAAAAGAAATTAAGAAAAAAATGTGTTTTGAATATTCATAATATATACCAAATGGATGTTAGGGCTTGATTCATCCTTTTTAAAATTAAAAGAAAATGATAAAATTGTCCCTCTAAGTTTAAAATTAAGAATAGAGACGAAGACACTATTTCATAAGTTTTGATAAATGTTTTCACAAGTGTAAGTAAGGTTTTCACAATTTCTCATAAGAATTTCACTAGTTGATGAAAATCAAACGTCACAAGATCTAAGAAGGATTTCACAGATTTGGATATAATTTTTACAAAATTTTATAACTTCATTACAAAATTTCATAAGTTGCAAATTTGAATTCATAAGATTTAATAAGGGTTTCATAAGTTCAGATAAGATTTTCACAAATTTCTTAAAGAATTTCACACGTTACAAATTTTGATTCACAATATCTTATAAGGGTTTCATAAGTTTTGATAAAAGTTTAACAAGTTTGGGTAAAGTTTTCATAAGTTTTTAAAAAAATTTCACAACTTCTTTAAAAAATTCTGCAGCGTCTTTAAAGAATTTCACAAGTTACAAATCAAAATTCATAAGATCTAACAAGAGTTATACAAGTTCTAATAAAAGTTTAATAAGTTTAAATAAGGTTTTCATAATTAATTATGTTAAAGTGAAAATTGAACTCCAAGGGACAATTTGTTTCATTTTTTTTTAATTTTAAAAAATGACGAATTAGACTCTAACACTTCTTTGACATTATAAATATTCAGAACACCATTTTATCTTTTTGATTTTTTTTAAAGTTCTTTTTAAGGGGTTTTTTCCAATAATAAAGTTAATGATGTGATTTATATCATATCAAGGACAAAATACACTCTCTTCGCCCTTCATTTAATTCCTAAAATTTTAAATCTCAGTTAGAACTTACTTCACTCGTTTTATTTTTAAGTTAATTCTAAATTGAAGTAAAAAAAAATTGTAAGCCTTAGCTTTAAAATTTAAAATTTTTCTATTTTATCCCCCATTTAGTATCCTCTTAGAGTACGAATCCATATAATGATAAATGAAAGGGGAAAATATATAGTGAAAAAGTTAATGATATGACTTATAAAATGACAAAAAAAATCTTCTCTCTCCCTTTATAAATAGGCCTAGATAGATATATATATTCTATAATCTTTTATACTACATATTCTGGGATTGATAAGATCAACCGCGACTCTGGATCTGAAACTCTTAAAATGTTGATGACAGTGAAAAGCTGGTGTGTGTGTGTGGGGAAGCGTAGAATGTGTATAATTGATATATAGAATAGATAGAAGGAAGAGGAGAGTGAGAAGAAGAAGAAGATGGGGAATGGTGGTTAAGAAAACACAAGAGGAGACTGTACGTTGTTGAGTGTTCACGTGCCTATGATTGAAAGAGTTGACCGTTGACTAAGTAATGAAGAAGCTAAGCACGCGAGGAAACATAATTCCTGGTTTCTTCCACTTTCCTTCTCCCCCCACCATGTTTCCTCCACCTTTTCTGTTCCCTGTTATCCTCACTTCACCTTCCCTTCTTTTATATATATATTTTTCTTCTATATATCTTCATTTATTACATCAATATCTATGTCAGCATATTAAAGTAATATATCTAAGGCCTGTTAATTATGCACATTATATTGTTGATAATTTTCTTTTGGATTTCCTGATAATATTGAGAGTGTGTACGTGGAGAGAGGGAAATAGTAAAGTCTCGGAATGAACAACCTTGTACAGTACGTAGAATGCTAAAACATGCCTGTGACCGAGTAGACAGCATTACTTGAACCACGCAGCTTTTGCTCAATCTAATGCTTCTTATGTCCTCTGACAGTACTGTTCATCTCTCGCCTGCTATTGCATGTGTTTCTTTCTATAGCTTCCTCATGTGTACGCAGTTAGTATTTACAAACCCTACCCCAAGTAATAATATAATAAAAATGATACTCCCTCCGGTTCTATTTATGGGAACCCGATAATCGAATTATACAAGTTAAGAAAGTGGTTAAAATTAGTTAAAAATAATAACTTTGTCTAGATTTTTTTTTTAAAAAAAAAGTACATCCATATTAATATGGTGGCAAGTAAGAGAGAAAAATAAAGTAAATATAAATATCATCAATCTTTTAATTAATGTAATTTATATAACTAATGAGTGGCAAAGATGAAAAAAACTCATTAAATTTTCAGACAACTCTCTTTAGGCCAAGACAATTCAAATTTTGGGCTCATATAAAAAAGACTAAAGAGAATACTATCTCTAGTCCCTAGCATAACAGCTAAGTAAGAGTTGGATTTGGTTATAAATATAGGATCTTAATTCACTTTATTTCTTAAAATGATGCTCTCTCCAGTCCTCTTTATCAGATTCGATAACCGAATTACACGGTTTAAGAAAATTGTTAAAATTAGTTAAAAACAATAAATACATTTGAAATAAACTTTTTTCAAGTATACCCTTATTTATGAGAAGCAAATAAGAAAGAGAAATAGAGTAAATATATGTATCACCAATCTTTAATTAATGAGAGGAAAAAAAAGGGAAAAAGTCATTAAATATTTATATAACTTTTATTGGACTCCTATAAAAAAGATCAATCTCAATTAAATTTTTTGCTCTTATAAAAAGGACCGAAGGAGGTATATTTCTTCCCCAGTTATTCCTATTTATTGCACGGATTATTAAGAGAATGTTTTAGGAAGATCAACTCATTTCTAACAAACAACTAATTTAACTAATTTCTTTAATACACCTAAATTAGTCATTTTGTTCTTATATCTAGGACTAAAGGTAATATAAAAAAAAGTATACTCTCCTCAGTTTTATGTACAAGTCAGCTCATGCTAAGTACTCATCAGAGCTAAGGAAGTATAGATGTTGGTGATGGTTTACTGTCTGATGCGAGCTGTTAAAGCAAGATTTGGTTAATGTAATATATATATATATATATATATATATATATATATATATATATATATATATATATATATTAATGCTTTCTATGTTTTAACGCATTGGCGGAATAGTTTTATATATGGTCATTTTTTATGGGAAAAAAAAGGTAAAACATTTTTATGAATCATTCAATAAATGCTGCATAAAATGATTAAAAAAAATTACTAAGAGTGGCATGCCTAATATATATGACGGAAGAGAATGCGAGATTTATTAATTTCATTGAGATGTCCATGTAAATTGTATACGCTATTCCTCTTGTGCTCACAAGTTGATTTTTAACTTTGCACAAATATACACACATATTTTAATTGCACATAATTTAAAATTCATAAAAATGACACTAAATATTCATAAATTAATTATATATATATGATTTGATTCAGATTCCACATAAAAACACGATCAAGAAGGTGCAAGTGAGGATGGAGGGAAAATGATTAAGGAAGGGATGAGAAGAGAAGTAGTACTACGGACATATACGGCCAGCTATTAGATTCTAGTTGCTTCCTACAATAATTATTTTTTTTTTTTTTTGCGAAAAAAAGTTTTGGAGGGATTTGACACCAGTCCCCTACTAAGGTCAGGATATGGCCCCCGGGCTCTATGAGCACTTACTAGGGACTTACGAGATCACCTACCAAAGGAGTCTCAACAACAACAGAGGAGATCGAACCTACATTCCAAAGAACTAATCATAGATCCCTTACCGCCAACTCTCTTTGGCTTGCTTCCCACAATAATTATTTTCACGATTTTGTTGTTGTGTACTACAAATTGGTACGGTTTTAATATTATTGTACTATAAATAAATTAAAATATATTTATGTCTTTTACTCCTTTATTTATAAACATTAAAAATAAAAATTGTCTCGTTAACCGAACCGGAGCGGTTTAAGATTCCGATCTCCTAATATATAATAATAAGGGTTTAACTTGCTCCTCAAGAGTATATCATCATATAAAATAAAAATACGCAAAACTTTGTAAACGTCTTAATAGTTTCCCTACCCACCATATTTCTACAAAATCTTATGCTCAAAACTCACTTTAATTGTATATGTTTAAATTGGCTGTACTAATAAAATAAAGGTTAAAAATGCAATCAATACCCCAAAATATATGGGTACAGTGAATGGTCCATTGCAGTGGATCGTAGCTTCCCCCGCACAAGAGGCGTACAAGGAGCATCATGGCGAACAAAAGAATCGAACAGGAAGAATGAAGATAACAGTAGCGTTTCACTTGAATATTTAAATTTACAATATTTTCCTCACATCTTTTAAAGTGAATTTATAGCAATGGTGCTTTGATGGCCTAATTTTTCAAGCAATATTGGTGTGTGTGTGTGTGTTTTTTTTTGGGGGGGGGGATGAAGATAACAGTGGTGTTTCACTTAAGTTACACCTGATGATGAAGATCACACAATACTATAATTTTCATTTGGCATGATATTTTAATTAGTTAAGGATTGTGTGTGTGTGTGTGTGTGTAGGGGGCCCCCGCATGGGGGGGGGGGGATGAAGATAGCAGTAGTAGTGTTTCAGTTAAGTTACACCTGATGATGAAGATCACAAAAGAACACAATACTATAAATTTCATTTGGCATGATATTTTAAGGGAAAATAATAATGAAGGACCTTGTAGAAATGATATTTGTGGAGAAAGACTATAAAAATTGTAATTATTTAGAAGGACCAAATGCAAAAATAGAAAAAATAAAATACCCCTAACAAAATTTTCTGCATTCCCTTTGACTTTCTTTCCTACATGTCATTTTTAAAACTAATATCACATTCTAAGTTTCACTAAATTAAACAACAATTTTCTCAATTTTTATTTTTCATAACTTGCACAGATATCTATGAAAAAAATTACACATTCTTGAATTTTTCAAAAAATATAATTTTTTAAAATAAAATAAAATTTAATTAAAAATAGAATTATATAATTTTAATAAAACTCAATGTCTTTTATAATTCATCATATATGTTAAACCAAAAAAGTTAATAAAGTTTATATGATTTATTTTAGTTTTAGAAGAAATTTATGTTGATTAAAAAATTCATATTAACCAACTTTAAATAAAAAAATCTAAGTAATCTATTCATAAAATGTGATTAGCTTTTATATTTATAAAAAGTTCCTAACCGATAATAATGTTGATAATATAAATCCAGTAACTTAATGATTCAAGTAATTTATTATAGGGTTAAGGTGTAAAAGTGCACTTGTGTTTTATCTCGGGAAGTGCCCAGCATCAAGTGTTTTTTTAGGTGTAAAAGTATACACGTGGTTATAAATTAGGTGCAAAAATATCCGTTGACTATTAAATTTGACTTTGACTGTTAAGTTTGACTTTTTTTACTTTCAAATGTGCAAAAATACACATGTGGTTTGACAAAAAGAGCACCCAACACCAAATATTTTTTTAATTTAATAATTTTATTTCAGTTAAAGAAAAATTATTATTTCTCTAGATGTAATTCATGGGAGGCCAAATTTTTTGTTTCCATAATTTATTTTATTTTTTTAAATCCTTATTAAATTTTCTAATCAATTATTAATAAATAATTATTTATGCATTTACAATTTAATATTATAAATAATATATTTAATGAAAAATATTTTTAATTTTTTATCTAAAGTTTGAACCAATAATTATTTAAATAATTTTTCAACCAATATTATTTAATTTTTATTGCATTTTCTAGTTATGCAATTTAAATGTTTGCACCAATAAGGATTTAAAAAAATAAATTATGGAAATAAAAAATTTGGCCTCTCAATAATTATAACAAGAAAAATAATAATTTTCCTTTAAATGAAATAAAATTATTAAATTAAAAAAAACACTTGGTGTTGAACGCTCTTTTTGCCAAATCACATGTGTATTTTTACACATTGGAAAGTAAAAACAGTCAAACTTAACGGTTAAAATGTATTTTTACGGCTAATATGTAACCACGTATGTATTTTTATACCTAAAAAAAGCTCTTGGTGATAGATGCTCCTCAAGGTAAAACACATGTGCATTTTCACACTTTAATCCTTTATTATATCAGGATGGACGATTTTAATTTTAATTATAATTATTTTTTTAATCATGAATGCAAGAGATTATATAAAATGTTTGATCATGGACAATTTAGTGTTTTTGAATTTATATTACCATATTTGATCCTTCTAAATAATTACAATTTTTATGGTCCTTTATAATAAATATTATTTTCTCTAGGTTCTTTATTTTAATTTTCCCATATTTTCATTAGTTAAGGATTATATTGTATAACAATTATATCCACTACAAAAAAAAACTACAAATTACCCACAAAAAAATTACCGACAAAATTCCGTGAGCAATCTTAGTAGGTAAAAATTACCCACGGAATTCCGTCAGTAACTAAAATTACCAATTGAATTCCATGGATAATTTTTGTTGGAAAAAAAAAAGTTCTGATGGAAAATTTCCATCGCTTAATTACCACGGCATTTTTTGTGACAGAAATTTTCGGTCGGAAATTATTTTTAGCAATAGAAATTACCCACATAATTCTGTCGGTAATTTATGATGGAATTTTTTCCCGTCAGTAATTCTCCAAGTAATTTGCAGTTTTTTTGTAGTGATCCTTGAAATATATGTTATACCAAGTTGAGCTCATAGCATACATATACCCCTGAATTCTCATTT
Source organism: Acacia confusa (assembly GCA_037074495.1). NCBI lineage: Eukaryota > Viridiplantae > Streptophyta > Magnoliopsida > Fabales > Fabaceae > Acacia > Acacia confusa. Next base: position 33,424,940 of record CM073502.1, on the reverse strand, counting down.
TGTTGACACGCATATCCCTTAAAGGTTAAAATGTTGGTGACAATATTTCTTGAAAATCGAAGTAACTAATTACTCGCTTCAGTTATTACTAATATAAGACATATGTACGTATTGATGGAGCATTATCATGGTTAAATTTATAAAAGAATGATAAATACATTTTATGTTTAAAATCAATATATACCAATTTTTCAAGGGTTTAATATTTTTGTCTCTGAGGGAGAAACATTTTTTCTACCGCGCTCACATATAAGTGAATAAGATCAATTATTAAAAGAAGAGAAAGAAAAAATAAATGGGTCTCATTCACTTATATGTGAGTGCGGCAAAAAAACATGAAACCCATTTTTTAAATAGATCTAACATTAAGGACTAGAGGGAGTAATTTCTTTCTATTCTAAATCAAAGAAAATGCAATATTAATAGAACTCATATTTTAATTAACCAGCTTGATAATATCGCTAATATTAATGTTAATATATACTCTATCCTGACTTAATTATAAGAAGAAAAAAATCTCCATTTTTTGTTATAAATTGTGACCAAAAGAGTGCAGCAGTACATTAATACAGTAATGTTTTAATTACCAATAATGTTGTTGATATTCTGGGAATTGTTACTTTGCCTAGAAGACATTTAAGACTAGGGTTAAGGAGTAAAAATATACATATGTTTTTCTCTAAAGAGCGTCTAACGCCAAGTGTTTTTTTTCAGATGCAAAACTGACTACATGGTTATAAGTTAGGTGCAAAAATATTGTTTGACCATTAAATTTGACTTTTTTACTGATTAAATGATGACGTAGCTTTCAAAGAGAATGTATGAAAAAAACATGCGGGTTAAGGTGCAAAAATACACATGTGGCCTGATCAAAAGAACGCCCAACACCAATTCCTTTTTTCTATGTGTAAAAAAATCGTTTGACCATTAGTTTGACTTTTTTTGTTTGTTGGACGATAACGTGACTTTCAAAGCAACTGTGTGGGGAAAAAATATGCCGACTAGTTGCAAGTCTAAGTTGGGAAGCATTAATATCACCATCCCTATCCCTTTGTTCGCCCCTGTAACAATGATGTACCAGAAAATCACAGTCTGTCCAATGTGGATATATCACCCTTTGCCCTACTAAAAATGCTATCGATGACTGCCGACATATCCTCCAACTAGAAATCGAAGATTTTGCCTAGACTAGCGTTCTCAATGTCATTGTTGCCTCCAATCCATTAAAATTGAACCATCACAGTTTCAACTAGAGCAATCATGCATCAAACGACGCGTATCTGCTGTTGCCTTTGAAATAGCCTCGTAGAACTCATATAGCTAAAGTGGCATGTGGATGGAAATATATATCCACATCAGATATGTTGTGATTTTTAGGTACAATGCTGTTACATGATCGAATAAAGGGACATGGATGGTGATATTAATTCATCCCAACTTAGACTTGTGACTAACCGACGTGTTTTTTTTTCACATAGTTGCTTTGAAAGCCACATCATTGTCTAATCAACAAAAAATGTGCCAAACGGTATTTTTGTATCTAAAAAACATACTTGGTATTGGGTGCTCTTTTGGCCAAACCACATATGTATTTTTGTAACTTTGAAAGCCACGTCATTGTCCAAATATTTGTAACCACATACTCACATTTGCACATTTAAAAAAAAAAAAAACTTGGTATTGGACACTTTTTGAAATGAAATACGTGTGCATTTTTACACCTTAACATTTAAGATTAAACACAAGGTTATGAAGCTTCAAGACAATTATTTCCCAAATTAACAAAATACTAGCCCACAGGCCACAGCTTAATTTAATTAATTAACAATAACAATCACAATAATATTGAAAACCCTAGAGACTCGTTACATGTTTAATGCTGCTGTTTGGCAGTTTGTCATCCAAATTGGATTAGAAAATTTAAATATTTAATATTAATACTGTACTTCAAGAACATGCTTCCACATTTTCCTTCTCTATATTCAATTGCCATCTGTTATGGAAGTTCAATATTAATATATACATCAACGACAACTTATTTATTCAAACGAACTAAGTATGTACTCATCATTAATTAATGACTTGCATTCGAGCACAAAAATTAATGACTTGCACATAAAATTTTAACTCCTTTGTTTTGTATTAGTTGGATTACCCAGGATGATAATTGAACAAAAGCGGATCGGTGAAATATATATATTGTTCTCATATTTTTCTAACTTTGAAGAAGGGTTATCATTTGAAAAATAAAATAAAATAAAATCGCGGCTTTTGAGCTCATATAGTAGACTAAATATAGTTGTCGACAGCTCAAGTGGATCTTTAAGAATGTCTATGAGTAAAACCAAACCCTAGAAGAAGCAAAAAAATAAAACAAAATAAACTAAAAACAAAGAAAAACTATAGAATGGACAATCGCTATATTATTATTTTTTCCTTTTTTGACCAAATTAAAGACAAGTGGTATATTCAAATTAAGACTCATGAGTCTTGACTGATTACCTCATTATTAGTGGGAAAAATTAAGAAAAAGCAAATGGAGGCTAGAAAATTTTGGATTAAGTTGACGAGAAAACCAAGATGGGACAAACACACCGCAGCCTCAGCAAGAAGAATTAATTAAAAGATTGATATGGGGCTGCACCGCCATTTAATTTTCATAACTCAATTTTAAGGTTTAAATATTATTTAGTTAGTTGGATGGATGTTTTCTTTAATTGTTCGTCAACTTACGTTTGTCTCTGGCAAAAAAACAAAAAAACAAAACTAGACAAAAATGAAAGAAAGCAAGCAATTTGTCTTAACTCTTAATCTAAATCGAGTTATTTGATCAATGTGGCATTCATTTGAAGTTAGTCCATACTAATCTTGAGGTTTAAAAGGTTTTCAAATTTGAGCTATAAATGTTTTGTGATTTTTTTTGGGCAGTAATAAATGTTTATGATATTATAAAGGTTTTAAAACTTAAATATAAATGAAAAGTCTAAAGTGTTTCATTTAAATTAATAAATAGAGTATGAAATTATATGTAAATTTAAGTTACATTTGGACCGTGTGTTAGATTAGAATAGATTCAATTATCTTTATTTATTGCCTGTATTTTGTTTTTAATTTTGAACGAATTCAATGTTTAAATACATGAATTTCTTGTTTAAAATTTCAAACTGATATAATTTTCAGCCATATAAAAAATTTGTCTGCATGCCCATATTATTTAGAAATACGAGTTTGAAATACTTAAAGAATGCAAAAACAAAGAAAAAAGAAAAAATCAACTCTGGGGTGTTTTAGATATCTCATGTGAGAATTAATTTAATAATCCAATTCATTTGTGCATGATGACTTAGTCATATCTCTTGACTGAACTAAAATTTGAAAATAAGTAGTATAACAAAACACAAAACATTACTTGATGGAACAATAAGGAAGGAGGACTATAATTTGTTTTTTCGCTGATTAAAATATCATAATTAGTTTGAGTGTTTAAAGAATATGGGGATGGCTAATTAACAAGGATAACGAAATGTCGGTTAAGATGGTTCCAAAAAAAAAATGTCGGTTACGTTAAGGCATGTTATTATAACTTAGATTCCAAAACTTTAATAAATTAATTTATTTATTATAGCTTACCTTCCATGATTGTGATGCTTATTAGCCATCTTCTTCTCTTTCTAATTAATTAATTAATCACAGAGTTTATTCAATAATGTCCTTGTTAGTTATTAATTAATTATGTCAGTACCTTATTAAACAAATTCACCGGCCTAGCTATATGACACTTTGCATTATACAATTTGATTTTTTTTCCTTAAATGACTGACATCACTGTTTTCGTCAGTTGTTATGTTTATTTTATAGAAAGAACAGATAAACCATATTTTAGTTGGCAAAAAAACAAAAAGATGAACCATTTTTTACTTCTAAGATGTTGCCATTTGGATTAATAACTCCAATTTGTCTCACTCCTAGTTTCAAACGTTTATAATAAAATATTCTGACAAAGTGCTAATAATATATGAACTTCAATGAGTAAATGTAAATTTTGTTTTTTTATATGGTGACCCTTCAGTAAATTGAAACAGCTAATTTTTAAGTGTACAATCATCTTTTGTATATTTTTAATCGTGTTTAAGCTTGATATATATTTTTTATTTTTAATTTATATAACCCTTATTGAATAAGAATTATGTAGCAACAAGTTCTCATAAATTATTAAAACTGAAAATATTTCCCGTATCTTCCAAAATATTTTTGTAATCATTTTAAAAAGAAAAATAACCTGTATAATTTCAATGAAATTAACCAGAACTTCATGTAAAGTCTTAACATAAAATAAATATTTATTTATTTTCGACAAAGGTTAGATATTGATGGCAAAAAAAGTTAGCAAATGGCGACAATTATAGGCAAAAATTATATAATTTCATTTTTTAAAAAAAAAAATAACAACCCCCTATATTTTCCTTTTTTGACATTCTTTATAAAAAGAGAAAAAATAAAGGTATATTAACTTAAATAATTAGCTTCCTTTCAACTTTTTTCAAACCAATGAAAAACACAAAATTAAGTAAGAATTGAATATCTATTTTAAACACTTCTCAAAAAAAAAAAAAAGCACACCAATCAAAATATTAATATATAATAATTTATAACAACTCATATTATTCAAAACTAATCAATAAATATAATTTATTTTTCAAACTCTCTCTAGTGTGTAAACCCGTTTCTGATTTTTTATTTCTATTTTTAAAAACAACCAATCAAGAGAATAATATATGAGTATGTGCCTTCTGCCTTGGGAGGATTAGATACAAATATAAAATAGTTAAAATCTACCATCAATCATTATAGCTTAAGATTTATTTTTTATCCTAAATAAACAAAAAACACTAGCACACGACCATGGAAAAAAATAAATTAAATTATAGTATTATTTTGGCTGTTGCCAACAATAAAAGTTGGATGTGTTGTGTGTGGGAAACTTCGGAGAAATTGAGGCACGTACACGTGATTGGGGCAACATATTTTATGGTGTTCAAATCTCTCTGAATCTTGTGGCGGTTGTTCTATCTTCAGTTCTTCACCCTCCCCACGATGTGTTCTTCTCGCTAGATCCTTCCAACAATTCTGTGTTGTCCACACTTTAATTACTATTTCCATAGTTAACCACTTTAATTATTTAGGTTAATTAACAACTACTAGTACTAATATACGAGTATATTTTATTATAAACATTAATTAATTAATTTTCTGATTAACTATAAACATTAATCAATAGTTTTATACTTCGCTAAAAATTTTAAGAATGTTTTAGAAATATATTTGAATCGTTAAAATGTTGATTGATCTTTTGGTAAGAATGGAAAGAAAATAAGGGGTTAGATGGGAAGGGGAGCAGCTAAACCTTCTTATTCTTTTCATGAGGTATAAATATAATTATGTAGATAAAAAAGTTGGATACATTTTTTTAAGAGAAATAAATAGGTAAAAATACTCCTCTAGTCCTTTTTTATAATGCAACTTAGAGATAATAAGATTTTTTATCCTATTTATAAATCACATAATTAAATGTATATGTGAATGTATAATTTTACCTTTTATCTATTATTATGTAGACTTTGTTTATCTGGAATATAATGTATATTAAATAATAATAAAGTTAAGAAGTTGCTAAATTTTTTGTTTTATTTTAGTGAAATATGTTGGAAGCATTTTATAAATAGAACTAGAAGAATAATACAACTTATCTTCCAAAATATAACCTTATTTTTTTAGGGAGAGAAAGTGTGTGGGTAATTAATATAAGGAAATTAGCAAACAAAAAATATACAAGGAGACTAATTACCAATAATTAATGGTAGTAAAATTGAAAAATTACATACATACTATTTTTTTAATCAAAATTTTAGGAGAGTGGTTAGACTCATCCACAATCCAAAGGCATGACACTATAACTTTGATCTCCAAGGTATACAGGACTAAAAATACACATGTCTCTACCTCAATCTGCGTTTTTACAAGTTCATATTACCTAGGATGTCTTCTTCAATACCTTAACCAGCTCCAGGATTAAAACCTCTAACTTTAGTGAAAGTGTCCTATCCTTTTATTAGTTATTAGTTGAATCCACAGATGATGGTGACATACATGCTATTGATCAACAAATAGTAAAAAAATTTGGGGAAAAAAATAGTGTGGGCCCATTATAAAAGTAATGACGTTAAGTTAAATTTAATAACTCTCATTTTAAATATTTATAAGTTGTACATACCTAAATCTTTTTTTGAACCATTACATACCTAAATCTTAAACAATTGGTTTTGACTGAGGTTAACTCATTCAATTTAAGTGGTTGATTATTTTAAGCTTGAAATACGCATGGACTGAACTTTTGACGTTCCACTTTGTACAGAAAAATATTTTATATTGTCATGTCAGAATCAGAGTTACCGTAAACGTGAAATATACCTCCGCAAGATTCATTAATCTATTATTAATTAAATCAAACATTGGAACAAACAAACTCAAGTTGACGAGTGATGACCGAGTCTTAACTACTTCTTAAAAAGTGATGACTTGGAGTTTGATTTCAAGTTCTTATATACTCCTATAAAAATTTATTTTCAATATCTTGAGAGAGAATAATACAGTTAACGATCAGTTTAATTAATAAAAATGTTTAGATATATTTATTTATATATTATATAGAATTTAACATGGTTCAAGTGATTAATTGTAAATAATTAACTTACTATTAATTGATATTATTATAAGCACATAAATCATTGAGTTGATTCTAACCATTCATTTATCTTTGGGTTTCATCAAAATAAGTTTCTTATTTTCTTCAATAGCTTATGTTATGCCACTACATATTTACCACATATCTTTTGAAATTACAAAGGTTTTGTAAAACCCAAAAAATAGATTTTTCTTTTTCAACGTACAACAGACTGACTTAATCAGTATACTCATATAATAATTGTTATGGACAAGATAAAGAACCTTACCTTACCTTTTTTTGTTTCATGGATGTTTCTTAATTTTCTCATGCAATTATTAATTAAAGAGCTAACTGCTAGATGTCATCCAACAGTAAACTCCTTTTTTTTTTAAAGGCTTTTTATGCAGACTGTATTTGTGAGACTTTTCTCTTAAAGCTGCCTTATCTATGACAAACTAATAGGTTAAAGATCATTTTTGTCTTAGAAGTTTTTACCTAGGAGCTATGGGCATCCAAAAATATTTTTTTTGCTTAATGTTGTCTCAGAAATTGTAAAATTGTAGTAATGTTACCCTTTTTTAACAACATCAAACAGTCAACCATTACTTTGACTAATTTTACTGAGTTGATTATGCCACATGAGATATTGTGCCATGTATTATTCCACATATTATGCCACATCAAAAAAAAAAATTACCAAAAATGTCCTTCACTCTTTAGCACCATAGCCCATGTAGAAGAATCAGAAGTTAGGAAGATGAAGCAATTGGATCAATCCTAGAGAAATTTTTTGCTCAAACTTCTCCTCAATTGAAGAAAACCCCCCCTCAATTCGTTTCTCATGTTAAAGAAACCAGATTTGGAATATGATTTAAATGGGTCAAGTTTCTCTCATTATCTTTTTTTCATCATCCCTCATAATCTCTACATCATATCCATCCAATCAATATAATATTACTTTTATTTATTTTTTTCTCTTTCCAATCAACGGTTCAGATGAGATAATAGAAAGAAAGCTTATGAGAGGATTTCTTTCCGATTTAAAGGGGCAGTGGCTTCATCATTCCAATGCCTTGATTTGCTGCAATCCTCAACGTGGCTGTCCCCAACACCCTTGCTGTTGGTGGCGATGCCGATCACGTCCCTGGCGATTCTTCACTCTCAATAAATTGAGTGTCTTTTTGTTCTCTCATCCCATACACTCGAAAAGCTTCAATGGATCCGTGTCCTTTAGTTCGGATCCTCATCGAAAACTTTAGATTCAACTCAAGGGTAAACAAATCAGATAATGTCCCGTGTGATTTTCTTGTTTGACAAATTCAAACAATACCGGTTTGCAAGCTGTTAAGGAATGATCGATCTTTAGTTTTTTGGGGCTTTTTGGATATATTTTTCTTTGTGGATTTCAATCAATGCAATGTTCTTTTTCTTGGGTCATTATCGACACCTCACTTGTGATGAATTTCGAAGCCACATTTTCAGAAGAATTATTAAGAACGGGTCTTAGTCTTAGGCTTTGGGGTTTTTCCCCATTGATTGTTGACAGGCACCAAAGATGATGAAGGTGAAGAGGTTCAATTTTGCCATGTTGTTTTTTTTTTCATTATGTGATTGTGGTTGTGATTTGCAATGTTTGGAGGACCACCGATTGGGGGAAGATGGTTTATGTGACAAAGATACAGCCAAGGGTATAGGGGGCAGTGGCAATGACCTTGAAGAATGAGAGACTTTTCTTTGTATTGTCATATCTTTTGGTTATTCCATTCTTGTTGTGAATAGGGACGGAGCTTGCAAGAAATATTTTGGGGGGGGCCATGGCCCGATTAGTTTATGTCTTTGCAAATTCATGCCCATGAATTCTGAATCATGCAATCCAAAAGCAAGTAAGAGAAATTTGTAAAATCAATCATTCCAGCCCGAACAGAGTGAACAGAGAAGTAAGGCTCCATGTTTGTGTGGAAAAAGATTACCACCCAGAAAGTTTTCCACAGAAGTGAATTGTTCATTTAGATCTCTGGAATACTTATGACTGTTTACGGAAAAAAAGAAAACAAAGAATCAACAGAATAGGAAAGAAGAACGAATTTGGGAGAGCCATAAAAGCAAGAAGGAGCAAGATAATTTTCATCGATTTCTTCTTGGGTTGCATGATTCAGAATTCATGATGGCCTTTGCCTTCCCTGGAGTCAGTGTACCGATAGAGAGAAAATGAGGATGGTGAGAGGTTGGAAGCCTTATTGGATATACATAAAGCAAAATTTTTGGGGAGCAAAATTTTTGTGGGGGCCATGGCCCCCCTTGTCACAATAAAGCTCCGTCTTTGGTTGTAAATTAGACTTATAGGTTCTTTAATGTTTGAAATTTTGGGGAGAGGGAAAAGGAAGTTTATAAAAAAGATAATGATGACATGTTAAAATATGTGTCACTGTATATGTAGCGCAAAGCCACTTCAATAATTATTGGTCAAACTACTCGTTGATAGTGTGTTATTGTTAAAAAAGAACAACATTGTTATGATTTTACAACTTTTAAAGCAAACATTGGGTAAAACGTACTATACTTCCGGATACCCATAGCTTCTAGGAAGAAGCTTTTGGGGCAAATGTGATCTTTAATCAATAAATTAATTGTTAATTTATTAAATAATACATATTAACAAGAAAACAAGAATATTTGTGGGAACACAAACAAAATCTACTTTTGCTGTGGGCGGAAAGAACATACAACCTTTTGTCGCAAGTCGCAACTAAAATCAAAACTGGCTGCCATAGTAGGAATTCTGATAACGGCTGCTGTAATGAAACTAATTTAATATAAAAATTACACTTAAATATTTCTAATTAAATTAAAATATGCATCCATGTCACGTCACCACTTTTTCCTCACATTCATTGAATATATGCATAAACTCACATTAAAACTTGAATCACAGGCTTAAGTAAGAAATATGAGATCATGAAGTGCTAGCCTGCGACGAAACCGCTGAATTCAAATGTTCTAATATTAAGTAGGCTTACATAACAAGTATAAAGTAAGTATCTGTTCAAAATTCAAATCTTGTCAAATTTAATTTCTTAAAGTAGATAATTCGAATTTTTAGCCACCAAAATGTATTAAATGAGCAAAATTTTGAGTGAATGGTTGAAATGAAAAAAGTTCATCACATTTCATAGAATGTTAATAAAAATAACTACAAATTATATATCAACAAGATAACAATATATAAACTCACATTTTCATACATTTAATTAATATATAATATTATCTAGATTTAAGTATTGTCAAGTTTAATTTAATTTAGATAGTTGTCCCAATATAGTTTTTCCCCCATCCTTATGCTATGTAAAGAAAATCAAATCTTTAAAATTGGTTTAAAAACTCAGAAGCAACATACTTTTAGCGGGTGCGATTCTCACTTAGTTATGTGCGATTTTTTTAAGTATACATATGCAAAACGAAAGACACTTGAATATATTTGAAGATATATTACACCCACTAATTAAAATAAGTTGCACTGTCCAATGGCAAGTTCTCATTGCTATTTTTGGTCAATAAGTTTTGGGATGAGGATTTCTCTGCAATTTTGTCATTATTTTCCATAAGGTGAATGCACAAACATATCCATAAAGGCATAAACTTTTACTAAAAATGCATCTAGTACCATATAGACCTAAACATTTAAAATAGGAAAAAAATTTTGACCGTTAAATGTAATTCAACACCATTAGTTTTTGTAATAAAGCCCGCACTTTTTTTTTTACATATGTACATACAAAAGTGTAATGTTATATTTAACGGTGTTAAGATTTTTGTTCACATTTTGAATATCTACAAGTATTTTTTATGTTCATGGTGCTAGACACACGATGGGTAAGAATTCATAGATATTCTTTTATATATATATATATATATATATATATATATATATATATATTCATAGATATTCTTTTGCTCTTTAACAACTTGTTTATATTTAAGGAATTAAAAACAAAAAGTCTCTCCCCAAGGGAAATAATTGAGGTTTGATTCCATAGAAAATACAAATTTGGGAGGAGGAAGTGGCCGGTACGGCGGCACTATCCAAGTCCAACAATTTTACCTGAAACGGGCCGTGTGGTTGGGCTACGCGTATTACTGTTACCCACCCTTTCCCTAATTTAATAAACGTGCTCTTGCTGACGTGGCTCCTCCCCCAACCCCACATGCCTCCCTCTTTTCTGCCTTCCTCTTCGTGCTGTGGGCCCCACCTTGTCCCCTCCTCCCCCTACACTCCCCCTTTCCCCACCTTTCCTGCCCCGATTTATTAAAAAACCCCTCCAAGACTTCATCACGCTATTGGCCCCCCTCATGGGCCCACCCCTCCGACGTGGCACTCCCCCCATCCCCCTCCTCTATATAAATTCCAACCCCCACTCCTCCCTCCTCACTACCCTTTCCTCTCTCTCATTCAGTTCCACATTCCTCTCTCCCTTTCTCTGTTTCTTTCTCTGAATCTTCAATTCCATCAATCCCTTCCCAAAACTTTCTTGTAAACACAAATGGCTGTGGATTCTGCACTCTCTTCCCCACTGGGCCCACCTGCTTGCGAGAAGGACGCTAAGGCTCTGCAATTCATTGAGGAAACCACCAGAAACGCCGACGCCGTTCAGCAGGCGGTGTTGGCCGAAATATTGGCTCGCAACGCCAACACCGAGTACCTCAAACGCTTCAAACTCGACGGCGCCACTGATCGCACCACCTTCAAGTCCAAACTCCCCGTCATCACCTACGAGGACGTCCAGCCTGAAATCCAGCGTATTGCCAATGGCGATCGCTCTCCTATCCTCTCTGCTCACCCTATCTCTGAATTCTTAACTAGGTAATTTGTCTCATCTGAATTTCGAATTCTCTAATTTTATCATTTAAAAAATCGTGATGGTTCTGATTTTTTTTTTCTATTGGAAAATTAAATTTCAGCTCTGGAACTTCGGCTGGTGAAAGAAAACTCATGCCTACAATTAAGGAAGAGCTGGACCGTCGGCAGCTTCTATACAGCCTTCTCATGCCAGTTATGAACCTGTGAGTTCCTTCTCGAAGAACTCAATATTGAAAGAATATATATATATATATATATATATATATATATATATATATATATATGTATATATATATGTATTCAACAGCACATGTGCTTCTAATCTTTTCAAACTCAATTGGCATTGACTGACCTAAACGCGCTTTTTATTTTAATGGAACAGTTGTGTACCGGGTTTGGACAAAGGCAAGGGACTATACTTTTTGTTCGTCAAATCTGAAACAAAGACTCCGGGTGGGCTTGTGGCTCGACCCGTCCTCACCAGCTACTACAAGAGTGACCACTTCAAGACCCGACCCTACGACCCATACAATGTCTACACTAGCCCCAATGAAGCAATCCTCTGCCCCGATTCGTTCCAGAGCATGTACACCCAAATGCTCTGTGGCCTCATAGAACGCAAGCAAGTCCTTCGTCTTGGCGCCGTCTTCGCCTCTGGGCTCCTCCGTGCAATTCGGTTCCTTCAGCTTCATTGGTCTCAACTCTCCCACGATATCCGAACCGGAACTTTGAGCCCGAAAATCACCGATCCGGCCATAAGAGAGTACATGGCCAAGGTGCTCAAACCCGACCCAGAATTGGCCTCGTTTGTTTCTCAGGAATGTTGCAAGGAAAACTGGGAGGGGATCATCACAAGGATTTGGCCAAACACGAAATATCTCGACGTGATTGTGACGGGTGCGATGGCTCAGTATATCCCCACTCTCAATTACTACAGCGGCGAATTGCCACTTGCTTGCACCATGTACGCTTCGTCGGAGTGTTATTTCGGACTCAATCTCAACCCGATGTGCAAGCCCTCCGAGGTCTCTTACACCATAATGCCAAACATGGCTTACTTCGAATTCATGGAGCACGGAACCGGATCCGGTTTCACCCGAGACTCTCCTCCGAAATTCGTTGACCTTGTGGACGTCGGAGTTGGCAAAGAATACGAACTCGTAATAACAACCTACGCTGGGTTGTACCGGTACCGGGTCGGGGACATTCTCCGGGTCACCGGGTTCCACAACTCAGCCCCGCAATTCCACTTCGTGAGGAGGAAAAACGTGCTGCTCAGCATTGACTCCGACAAGACTGACGAGGCGGAGTTACAGAACGCCGTGGAGAACGCGTCGAGGCTCCTTGCGGAGTTCAACACCAGCGTGGTTGAGTACACAAGCTACGCGGACACCAAGACGATTCCGGGTCACTACGTGATATACTGGGAGCTCCTGGTGAAGGACGCGTCAAACCCTCCGAGTGAGGAGGTTCTGAATCGGTGCTGTTTGGAAATGGAGGAGTCGCTGAACTCGGTTTACAGACAGGGTCGGGTTGCGGACCATTCAATCGGGCCATTGGAGATCCGGGTAGTACGAAACGGGACGTTTGAGGAACTGATGGATTACGCGATCTCGAGGGGAGCATCTATTAATCAGTATAAGGTGCCACGGTGTGTGAATTTTACACCAATCATGGAGCTATTAGATTCAAGGGTGGTATCGGCGTATTTTAGCCCCTCTCTGCCACGTTGGACTCCAGAAAGGAGAAGGTGATTTTATAGGAAGTGCATGAGAAACAACAACAATGACCCATTTTTACTTTATTTTTTTTTTCCTAAAGTCATGTGTAGATTTTTCCCCCCATTTTAAAGTAGGGTCGTGTAAGAGAGGGGTAAGATAAGACCATGGGGTTATGTAAGTTGGTTGAATTGACTTTTGACTTTTCTAATATGTGTAGTAGAGTGTGGAATGGTTCAGTGTATGAAATGTTCCCTTGTTATAATGATGACGAAGGAATGTAATGGAACTCATCAATAGTAGACTCTTGTGCCAAACAAGCTTCTAGAATTCAATGCACTTGACTATAAACCAGTTTAGCTTTAATAATAGACTATACAAACAATCAATATCCTTATAATTTATTTGTATGAAAGCTTTCTCATGAGTAGAGGGTTACAAGTTTAATCTCGTTTATAACTTTAGGCTGTTAATGTCTCTATCCCGGCCTCTAATTAAGAGAAAAAATCAAAGAATTGAAGGTACTGCCAATCTTTGTTTCAGGTTGTAATTTAATTCAAAATCTTACATGTCATGTGTCTATAACTATATCTTATATTTGTATCCTTTTTATAGATCTCAATTTTTGACTTGGTTTGGTCATTTTAAAAAAATCTGGTTTGGAGTTGTCTGAATATTAAATTAAATGTTTTTTTTTTACCAATTTTACCTATAATAAAAAAAATTCTCTCATCTTTTTTATATATTCACTTTTGACCTTTTTCTCATCATTATTTTTATATCTTACTTTTCTTCTTATAAATAAGGACATACTTGAGAAAATGTTTGTTTTTTACATAGTTATTAATTTTAATAAATTTTAATTATGTTTTTAAACAACATAATTTTGTTTAAAAGATCTTATGAAAAAACTAAAGTGAGTATACTTACCAACACTGCTTGTATTCATTAGATTGGACTAATTCAAGTCTTTTCTTCTAGAGAGAGTTAGTTTGTATTCAATAAATTGCTATCCGGTCAGCTTCCACTCATCACAAGCTTTACCTTTATATATATATATATAGTTTGATTCCTATGGGATAGAAATGGAATCTCATTCCTGTTTTGTTATTTGAAATGAACTAATTATCTATTCCTGTTTTCATGTGCCACCTTATACTCATTAGCTAGTATAATGACCGATTAACAACTTCACATGGATTGGGAAATTCAATTGTAATTAATTAATACTTCCAAAATTTTAAAATTATCCTTCATGAGATTCAATAATAATTAAATGATGTTGCTTAGCTAGTTATGATATGAGGTTGCTCAGTTAGTTTGAAAAATATCAAAGTAGATGACATTAGGGGGGGGGGGAATTAACTGGAAATGATCTTCATGGTAGTATTAAAGATCATGAAAAGTAGTCTTGCAATTAATAAGGTTTAGATAGAGTGTACATCATATTTGATCTTTTTAATTTTTTTAAATAATAAGTAGAAATATATAAAATATTTAAATATAATAACTATATTCTCACATTTCCCCAAAAAAAAATATTTTGAAAGACAACATATATAATATTATAGATACTCTTATGATTTTACTCAACATAATCAAAAAAATTAGTATAACCCAACGTATTTAGCTTTCAACTAATGGGTTATTTGACAGTAAACTTTTTTGGTGTCATTTATTTATATTTTATATATTACTTTTATTTATCTTATAAGTAAATAAAATATAAAATTAGGTAAATTTACCTCTTGTGATTTCAATTTATCTTGATATTCAATGACACAATCAGCTTAGACATGATTCAAGCTAAATCCAATATTGTTCTCAAATTAATTTTGATTCCCCCCAATTAGGTTTGTACACTTTGGATTTAATAAAAGAAGCCGAGAAGATAATACTGTGTGCAACTTTATGTTATGGGAATATTGCTACAAGTGGAAGAAAGGATTAAAATCGACAGTATAATTAATTACATAGTTGAAACAAATTAAAGTAATATCACCACCTATGATGAAGTAATATATTTTAAAAAAAAATAAGAAACACTATAATGTACATGATTGAAACAAATTAAAGTGGTATGATATGATGACCTAATATATATAAAATAAGAAAGTTGTTTAATTTAGTTCCCTAATTAGCCATCTCTCCTTTTCCCCCTTTTGCCATTTTTAATAACAAAAAATAATAATTACTAAGAGAACACTATTAAATATCACATGATAATCTAGACACATTTGCGTTTTCTTTTCCTACACTAATTAACAAAAGACCTTTTCCATTATGTACTAACAAAATGTCCTCTTAGATACATAGGGATCTCACAAAGTAAAATGCTTAATGCCAAACAATTAGTTGCATATGTTTTCCCTTATTATTTATATAAATCCAACTCAAATCATTTTGTTTAAAATAAGGCTGCTTAGATATCAAACTATCCACCAACAAGCTGTCTTCACCTAGAAAGAAGGAGAACAAAATGTAAAATGCTTAATGCCAAACAAGTTGCATGTGTTTTCCCTTATTATTTATATAAATCAAATGCAAATCATTTTTGTTTAAACTAAGGTTGTGGTAGGTCGACTTCGGCAAGTACACCGATCGTTACAAGTAATAAAGTAGTGAGAAAGTATCGTCCCACGAGGAATAGTACTCCAATCACTAGTTCACTATTTACGCTTTAGTTGAATGAATCAAATAAAAAGAGATGAGTTGTAATCAAACAAGAATTTTTAGAATTGAAGAAAGATTAAGAATTCAAGATCAAGATTGCAAGAGAATATTTAGAAAAGATAATCAGTCAAGAAAAACGTAGCTAGGACTTAGAATCCCCCTATGCTTTTTCAAGAATTTGAATTGAATCTTTAATTAATTATTAATCCCATGATTGACGATCGATTCTCTAAGGTTAGACTAAGTCTCAATGTCTTGATGTTACCTTAGTCTATTTTATCTTTAAAAACAACCTAATGTCTTAGTATTGTCTAGAAAAATCAGATCTTGAACCAGAATCCCACGATCGCATAAATTCGTATGCCTATGTCTAGGTCATGCAATTTTATGATGAATTAACAAGTTCTAATTAGATGCACTAACATCTCTATCATACATCAACCTATAGACAATCTAAAAGGTGATCAATCTTTCAAGAAAGCTTTAAGTGCAGAAAATTCATTCAATCAAAGAAATCAAGATTCATACAAGAATTCAACCAAATACTCAAAGTTGCATAGGGTTCATCCTAGCCTTAACTACAAAAAGGAAATTAGCCAAGCATGACTAGATTAACAAAATAAAGATGAAAAGATGAAAATAGAATGGTTCTTCAGAGGTTGGGGAAGATTGATCTCCACAATTGTTTTGATCTCCGCTCCCTAATGCCGTAGAGTTGTTTCTTGTGCCAAAAGTTCTTTCTTTTCTTGATAGGGTTGCCTCCTTTTATGTTTTAGGTCCCATTGGGTTTCCAAATCTCAAAAATCCTTAATTTTTCATCATTTTTCGGGCCCTAAAAACTTTCTAAAAATTAAAAATCAGAGTTTTCGCACTTTTGGCACGACTTTCTACAAAGAAGCAGAGAGTTGGCGCCCTGGGCACCAACTTTGCATTGGTTTGGCGCCCTGGGCGCCAACTTTGTTTTTCTTCATCGGCTTCTCTTTTTGACCTTTTTTGGAGTCTCCAAATAGTTTCTTCTTGTGGATAAAACCTGCAAAAACACACAAGAATACTTGTAAGGGTATGTCTGACATCAAATCCATGTTTTTAACTTATTATTCTTAACCGTTTTAATCATATTATATCAATTTTATGCTAATTTTGTGCCTTAAAACATGGTAAATTTACAGCTCATCGGGTTGCTTAGATATCAATCCATTCATTAACAAGTTGTTAGTTAAAATAGTAAAGACTTCACCCTCATAAGGAGGATAACACAAATTTAAAGCCTGGAAGCGCACTTTATTGGGAGTGGTCCCTTTACCTTCTAAGCTTCGATGAGGAAACCTTGATCAAATAAATAAATATATATCAATCCATCCCTTTTGTTTTTAACTATCATTTTTAACATAAAATTTTCTTTCATTTACTTGTCATTTCAAAATTTCATCAGAACACTATTTTCAACTCGATGACACAATATAATGAACTTGTTGATTATATTATATCTCAATTACAATATTTTATAGTGAATTACTTTTCATGCCCCCCATTAAGTTGAAAGCTTGGAATTTAATCAACCCTGATTGAGGACAATATGAATGTCTAACAACTCTGTGTTGCATATGAGCAAATCTAGTAACAAAATAGAAAAAAGCATTTACCACACTGAACTGGTTGATTAATTAATAATATAAATATATAATAGTCAGTGCTCTATCCTTCTTACATTTCCCCTTTTACGAAAACCTCATCTTTTAATATCATGATAAGGCGTATATGCTTTCCCTTTCTCAAAATGTTCATGCACTTTAAAAAGTGATGTTCCAAAGTGGATCCGATCCCCTTATTTATCCAAATAGTTGAACAGCACTTTTTAATTATTTTTTAATTGAATTATTTCAACTAACTCTTTTAGATTGGTATTAAATATATAAACCAAAATACAATTAAAAAGAGCCTAAAAGGCACACAACTTTTTCAAAAAAAAAAAAATTGTATTTTTTTGATAAAAATAGAGATCATACTGTATTTATGGAATTTATTTTAACTTTTAATGTCATACTTTCTATTAGCAAAATTCATATATACAAGTGTGACACATCTTTTTATTCATATTTGAAATTAGTTTAATGCATATCTTCCTTCGATTAATCATTCCTTCCCAACACAATTAGCCTTTGAATTTATATGTTAATTACAATTACAATTTTTTATATTAAATTCGTTTTCATGCCCCCCATTTAGGCTTAAACTTGGAATCCAATCGACAAAAATCGACGACAAAATGAATACCTACATGTGCCAGGTTAATGTTACTAAAATATATAGTAAGAAAAGAAAGCATTAATTATTTAAGACACTATCATTTACATAGTTGAAACTAACATCCACATAATTAATTAATAAATATGCATATATGATAAGGAAGGTACTACTAGTTTCCTTATATTAACTTCATCGTTAACACTATTTTAGGGCTTATGTGATTTCTCTCTCCAACAACATTATTGATCCACTTATAAAAAAGTAATTTGGAAAGTGGACCCCTTTTGCAAAAATATGTTTCACTGTTATAAAATTGAAGGAATTCTAGAGAGAAGTCAGAGGAAATTCTAGAGAGATGAAATGGATTCTCATTCAAGTGTATAACAAATGTTTACATAAGGTCTTTATTTATAGATCTTCAAGGGTTACTATGCAATAAATATCCATATAATAAATATATTCATAACACTCCCCCTTGGATGTTTATTATGTATGTGCCTCATTAAAAACTTTAACTAGGAAAAACCCAGTGGGATAAAAACCTAGCCAAAGAAAAGAGTACATCATTCATTGATACACTTTCTAGTGCTGCCTTATTAAAAACCTCTTTAGGAAAACCCAGTGGGACAAAACCTAGATAAGGGAAAAAGAGTACAGCGTGTATCGTCTCCCCCTCTTGATTACATTTGATTTGCTCCCCTGATGACTACATGATTTTCAATGTTCTTCTAAGCATATAATCCTTTCTGTCATCAAGTATTCTGTATGGAACAATAGAAATGCCCAATCTAACTGTTCATTGTATACCTGCAAGATTTAAATCTTTCAAGTAAAATCATAACAAAATTCATCTAAATCTTTTCATAAATATACATGTGCATATAAAACTTTTAATTAATGTTCATTCTGATAATGATACTATATGCACTATAAATCCTTCATGTAATATATGAATTTATTTAATTGATTATTCTCGAGAATTTGATGCTTCTAGCATCCTGAGTCTTTCTGAAACATGTGTCTGGCGCCTTATGTCCTTCAGGGACATGTGTTTCTAGCACACACTAATATATTGTGGCTCATGATCCTCATTATCATTTATTACCACATATGTTATCATATCAACATAAATGTCGTCAACGTTGACTTTATTTTTCGGTCTCATCGGATTTCATTCATAATTTATTGAGATCTCATTATATTCACATATATTAGGTACCTGGGTCTCTTTTTGGACCACAATACTGTCTTCTTATAATATCTCTACTGGAGATAATAACTCTACATGAGATTGCTCTTCTGGAGCTTTTCTTAATTATCCTCAACTTGATCATCTATATTTGTATAGCTCCTTTTCTCTTTCGATGATTTTTATCTTTAAAACTGATAGACCTGCAACGCTTCAGGCGTGCTTTATAACAATTCATATAGGAGCATTTGCAGTTGGGACTTGTGACATTGTCACTTTCTTTAAGTTAGTGAATGCCTCTAACATTCGATTAACTAAACTTTGCAACTGAATTATCATTTTGAACTTTTAGTGTACATTTCTTTGTACGAGGATCAATATGAGCCAATAATAATTCATTCCACTTTATCTCTTTACCCAATCTGCTTATTTTTCTCCCCCTCATCTAATCATACAATGTATATCCATCTGTGGTCATTATAGAAGATTAATAATCATTGTACATTCAAAACTTTTAAGATGGAATTTATCTGGCTCTTAACCAAAAGCCAATTTTACAGGGAGAATTCTGTTGGCTTATATAATTGCTGCAAATATACACATAAAAACAATATTCTCATAATCATTGATCTATCCATTGATGGATACTTTAATACATGATTTCTGGACCATTCAATCTGGAAATTGCGCGCATAATATATTGCAAACTTTTGGTTGCAAACATCACTACAAACTTTGTAGATTTATAATCTCACATGTAATCTTTCAATTTGATATATTTCCAGAGATCCATTTCCAATAATTATTTCTATTTAAAAACAAGCAGCACATAATATATGACTCGGATGATCAAACAAGTCATGTCAACTTTCCATATGATTTATCATCCATATGATTTATCATCAAATCTAATATTCATTTTTGGGGAATCAACACAGAAACATTCACAAAGAATTATCACATAAATATCACAAAGAATTATCACATAAATATTCACACTTGATATATATCATTCTCCCCCTCAAGTGTGAGACCTTAAAAATTAATTCATGGAATTTCCATACAATATTCCATAAAAATAGCATATATGATATCCATTTCATTAAAATTCCATAGATTTCTTAATGCATTATCAATGCATAATTTTGTTACTTCTGGTAACAAAATTTCCATTTTCCAGAATCAACAAACAAATATATATTAAATACAAAATCATTAGGTGTATAATTGCAGATTCACGAGCGCAATACTGTGTAATCACAGGCGCATCACTGTGGAATCACAGGCGCAACAACTCAGATTGTCGTATGCATATAAAGTCAAAAAGACTTCAGGCTCGTGCTTTATAGGGAGTAGATCTGTAGAGATTTAACAGGACTGTGCAAATCTGCAGAGATTCAATAGGATTTAATTCAGCTATAAATAGAAGAAGGCAAACGAACATGCCTCACAAACACACAAGCATCTGATAATATCAATTACCAGATACTCACATATTTCTCTAAATTATATTGCCATGGCAGGACCTAGCAATTTTATCCCAATTTCTGATACATCTGAAACAACATTACTTGATGCTTTGTTGTATGATGATCAGCCCAACATGTCATTTACTTCTTTGTTATCTCCTAATCCTTTTGAGATGTTTATTCCTTCTTCTACTATTCCTCTTTCTTCTTCAAATGTACCTACTTCTATCCCAAGAACAAGTGTTCTTCCTCAATCTACAAGGATTGAAGGTACAACTGAAGTAGGTTCATCAAGAAGACCTGTTAAAAGGTGTAGAACTATGGCCGAACTGATGGAGTCTACCAGTCAAGTTCAACCAATAGTCACAACAATCAATAAGCTAGCACTCACAAGCCAGCAAACAACCACCAGCCAGCCATCAACAACTAGCCAGCCAGCAACAATCATCCAGCCAACAACTACAAGCCAATTAGCAACTACTAGCTTATTGGAATGTAGTTGTTGTCATGTTTTACGGGAAATTATACATACCAACGGACTTCAATATCATAAACTTGAAGTTCACGGAAGGAAGATAGGTATGATTTCCCATGCTATTTTATTTGAAAATGTACAGGATAAATCTTACAATACTAACAGACTTCCAATGTTTAATTTTGTAATAAAAATTTTGGAGAAATCAAACATTTTCTGACACAGTATTGTATAGATTTACAAGCATCAGGATATAACTTGATGCGTGATCCTGTATTGAACTATCATGAGGTCCTTTGTGTTGGTTCGGAATGGGCTAAAAACCTAAATGAACTACCGCGGAGTTCATTTCAAACCAACATTGAAAATCCATTAGATAAAGGAAAACAGCCTGCGGTTAATATTTCATATGATATATCATCCTTTAATTAGGGTGAATTATATAGATTAACAATGGAGCAACGGGAAAGAATAAAGAAAACAACGCACCATGATTTAAGTGATTATTTTCACTTAACCCTAGATGATGCGAGTAAACAATTAAATATGTCTACTCACACCATACAAAAGATCTATCAAAAAGGAGGGTTAACTGAGTGGCCACACAAAAAGCTTAAGAAACTTATGATACAAATCTCGATATTACGAAGAGCTTTGCCTCATCTGGATCCCATCTCAAGAGAAGCAAAAGAAGAAGACATTAAATATCTTTAAAATGAAATGATTAAGGTTTGTAATGGAGTTGAGCCACTCGCTATTAAACTTTGTTGAAATAATATTGCCTTTTGATTATTTTATTTATTCTTCTCTTATATTCATGATACTTATTATAATTATAAAACACAAAACAATAATAGTAAACAACCATATTCACAAATCTATTTATTAATTCATGATTCATAACTCATTGATCTGTTTGATCATGGCAAGAAATTAATCCACAACATTTCTTGACTTTATCACAATATTGCTACTGCAATAGCAAATTGGATATATTTATTTATAATATCAATCATGATCATACAATCCCTTGTCTCATAATTTGAGGGAATATTTAATGCCAAATATACAATTTTGAGGCCTTTATTCAACTAATGGCATACAAAATTTATGGATCAATCATTGTTTCATAATTTATCTCTTGACTTCAGACTAACTTGCCTCTTGACTTCAGGCTAACTTGCCTCTTAGTTTCAAGCCAATTTATGCCTCTTTATATCTCCATGGCATTTTAATCTCATGATATATTAATAAAATTAGTAACAATAATAAAATCTATAATTAAATTAAAACAATTAAAAGAAAAATTAAATATAGAGATTTAATTAGAGCGTACCTGAATCAGAGTATCCTGTTTCGTTTTCCTCGGGTTGATAAAATATTAAATAATAATAATAATAATAATAATAAAGATGTTAAAAAAATTAAAACAATTAAAATACTAAAATAAGAACAACACAAAAAAAAAAAAATGAAATAGGACCGTGTGAAGTGACACGGTCCTACCATGTGAAACAATTTCACATCTCGTAAGCCAAATACACATGTATATATATATATTAAAAATATAATTAACACACATTAAACCATGGTAGCATCTTCATGCATATATTGTAGAAAACAATAATAAGAACAATTAAACATGAGACCAATTATGCAATACATACAATTATGCATTTATCTTGCTACTTCATTTTTTTATTATTACTTTTTTTATATATAAATCATATAATATAAACATATGAGCCATATATATTATAATATATGCATATATCTCAAACATGATAACAAAAATTTCCGGAACTCCATAACGCACTGTTTCCCTTTTTTTTTTAATTATTATAATATATTATATTAGAAGAAGAATATTATGTTATATAGATAAAGTGAATCAGGGAAGATATATAAATCAAAACGTGATATGCATAAATCAAAACATGTGGACCCCAAACAAAGAAAAATGCAATGCATAAATCAAAACGTGTGGACCATAGAATTTTTTTTTTAAACCCTCCGTGAATCTCTATGTTCCACCTTTTTTCTTTTAGTATAATGAAACAAAAATACATGGAGCCCATACCTTGAAATCGTGATTGATCTGGACAGAAGGAAGACGACTCCTTGCTTGGTCTATTTGGTTCCGAATATTAACGTCCTGTGCGCATGTGAAGAAAAGAAAAACATGTGGACCACAGTTTACATTATTGAAGCATTATAGCAGCCAGGAATGCGATCAGAAGGAACAGATAGAACAGAGAACGGGGACGACGAAAAGAAAAAGCAGAGATTAACAGAGATTATTGGCGCCTATTCATTCCAGTGACAGCTAAGACGCAACACAGAAGAGGCAACAAGAGCAATCCCTACACGCTCCTTCCACCATCCTTCACCGATGCTCCTGAAATCTTGATCCATATCCCCTTCACACAAAATCTCTTGAAACATTCATCTTCTCACACAAAAATGACTTGCTTTGTCTATATCATTTTCTTATGCCTCTGGAATCAGCTTCTTCAACTCTTCATGAGCATTTCTCGGACATGACGCAGCTTCATTCAGGTCCATCGTGTTCCATGGCAGATGTAAACATAACCTATATTAAAAACCGCAGCAAATGGCGGAGGCGGCATCGGCAAGGTCGTTCAAGTGAAGAAGATGATTAACATCTTGGAGAAAAGCATGAGATGAAGAAGCAAAATCAGCAATTGTGCTGATAACGTGTTATAAAATTGAAGGAATTCTAGAGAGAAGTCAGAGGAAATTCTAGAGAGATGAAATGGATTCTCCTTCAAGTGTATAACAAATGTTTACATAAGGTCTCTATTTATAGATCTTCAAGGGTTAGTATGCAATAAACATCCACATAATAAATATATTCATAACATTCACAATATATTATACTTTTTACCCATAGCTAAATAACAATGACTTCAAGCACTTATTTATTTCAATTTGCAACTATTTAATTAATTAAACCCTAGCTATAGGCCTCTTGGTAAAATATTATGTAGCCAAGATTTTTTTTTTTCAATACTCTTAAACTTCTCAAATAAATTAAGTGCCTTTAGGAAAGGCATTTGTCTTTTGCTAGAAAGAATTGGTTTTATTTTGTACCACACAAAGCGCACGCTTAGATGAGAAAAAACACATTGAAGGAGAAAAACTAGACAAAAAAATCGTGCTAACAGGTTTTTTAAAAGCAGTAACTTATACCTTATGTTTGGATAAAGAAAAAATAAATAAATAAGACTGAAAAAAATGAGGGATGAGATACTAGAAAGGAAAATTTTCCAAATTAATAAAATAAATTTACTATTTTTGGAAGTTTTTTGGCACCTCGTAGTATCTTTTCCTCCATAATTTTCCCTTCTAAATTTAGGTGACTGATCAGATTTTAACTTTTATCTATCATAAAATTTGAGAAACATTATTACTATACCTAATTGAAGAATTTATTTGGCCTTAATATTTTTTTGTCTCACTCGTTTTACATTTTTCCTATACATATCATCCTTGTTTATTTTATATTTTTTCTCATTTTTCCGTGTTCCACATTTAATACCCTTACTAAAAGAGCGGTATTATAAGGGGATTGACACACCTTTTTTATATGATAATGACAATTAATCAATTTAACCGATTTTTTCAATATATGTGAATTAGTTAAATATATCTTATATTTAAGATTACATGAAAGTACTTCCTTAGGTCTTAAATATAAGATAAATTTAATTTTTTTAAAGAGATTAAAGAAGCTAATTAAATTATTAGAGTATTTTTATTTTTATTTTTTCTCAAACTAATTAGTTTGACTAATAAACTGATATAAAACTAGCACCTAGGTGGTGCAATGGTATGACACCAAGCTTTGATGGCTCTGGTCCAGGTTCGATCCTTGCCTTGAAGCTTTGCTTGCCAATTTCAAAAATAAAAAATAAACTGATATATAATATAAAAATACACAACATACAATATGATTAAATAACTTATTCACCTTCCTTAATCTCTTTTTTTTTAAAAAAAAATTAAATATATCTCATATTAAGGACGGGTATTAGATTTGAAGGAAAATTGGTTTTGAATGTAGATCAAATAATGGTCTAACATGAAGGCCACGTAGTTGCTATTAATGAAAGAAGAGGCCACCAGACAAGTTGGGTTTGTATCAGACAAGAAGGAAGGATGGAGATATGTGAAGATGACCCTTTTTCTGATGATATTTTGAGAATTAATGAAAGGGGGATTGTTCTGGAGAAACAACCAGACAATATTTATAATTAATTAAGGATTATGTCGTCTCCAAACCTAGCTACTTAGGTCAGGTTATGATTAATTGTGGCCACAAAATTCATGCATTCCACGTATATTGTTCTTATTGGATGTTATTCATCCACATCCCTCATTCTCATATTTCTGATTCTTAATTTTCTTTTAAAAAAAATAGTTAAGAAATAACAATTATACTATAGGTATAAATATAATGATATTTTTTATGAAACAAATGAACAACAATTTATATATCTCTAATTAGGTGAGACGGGAGAATTTTTTTAAAATAATTTTACTGAATGTATATAAAAAAATTTTAAGCTCCTTTTATCTTGATAATTATTACTGCCTCGACAGCATCATTGTTCTTATCATTACATCTGAAACAGTCTGAAAAAAGTACAGGAATAATCTTCATAATGGTTGAGTGGCTTTTGCATGGGTGAATCTTTTTCTTTTCGATAAAAGTTGTCTGAGATATGATAAAAAACAGATAGGTGATTTATAAACGTATTATTTTTAAAGATTATGCCGAATATTTATTACAAGTGCATCACGTCGTGTTAGTTAGTGTGAATGCTTAATTAGCATAGATTCTGTGTCTGAGGGATGAAATGTATCATCATGAAATTTGACACTCAACTTTTTAAATTAATTTCACATGCCTTACAATAGCGCAGTAGAATTTACTTTCAATAGTTCCAATTAAATATACTCCTCATAAATGAACCGCACAAAGGTAGGTTGATGAAACGTCTCTTCTTCTTTAAATTATTAAAACCGACTGAAATTATAGTTGTGACATATAATTTGCAGCTGTTCCAGTTATATATATATATATATATATATATATATAGAGAGAGAGAGAGAGAGAGAGAGAGTAATATTTGCCAGCCATTGATGACCTAGACTAAGCTTTTCAGGGTGTTTTAATGAGAAGAGAAACCTGCGGTCCAACGCCTTCCAACTAGATATATATGCATATAATGGTCAAAAAGTGAAGGCTGTCTTTCTTCTCTTTGGTCCTAAAAGTGCAATTTCTGAGCCAACCCTAACATGTTCTTGCTTCCTAACCTCATCTTGTCGTGGGGCTTCCTAGGGTTTATCCTGATCAAAAGCCGACCAGATCATCAGGTTATTAAATGTCTGTGGGTTCTCATGTTCATGATTACACCATTTTTTGTCTCTGTCTTCTGAGGTTAATTATATAACGTGTGCTTTTTGTAATTGGTTTCATACAGCAGTGATGTTACTGTGAACTCCCTGATGATATATGACTGTGTATAGCTTGGGTCTATCCTTTATAGTGGTTAATATACTACCTCCACTCCTTAATTAATATAAGAGTTCTTTAATGATTGAATTTAGTTCTAAAATATAAGACTTCAATCTACTTATCCACTTATTCTCAAATTTATAATTTGTTTCTTTAAAATATCCTTATTGATTATACACATTAAGGGGTTTCTATCTAAGGACGGTCATAATGAAAGATTGGTATTTTAGAAAAAACAATATATAATTGTTCCAAATAATTTCCTTAATTACCTAAATTCTTTAACATATCATATTAGTCAACTAACTTTTATTTCAATGACCCGGTTAGCATCAGCTAATATTCTTTTTCAATGAAAAAAAGATATTACTGTATGTGATAGTGTGATGTTACTGCGAACTACCAGATATATTACTGTATATGTAGCGAGCTAGGGTTTATCCTTTTGAGTGGTTAATATATATTAGCTCATATTCTTTTTCAATGGAAAAAAATAGATTCCTTGACATGACAAAACTCAATCCTAATTCCCAATAATCTTTGTTGGCTTTCATATACTTATATAGAAAGGTGGATATATAATAGTTATCTTCTAAAAGAAAGGGGAAAAAAAAAGCATGTTTGAGATAAGTCTGAAAAATAAGAAAACATGCCATGTGCAGAATCTGCAGCTTTATTCTTATCCAAACTTTACGTACTGCAACAAATCGTTCATGATTGGAAGACAAATCTGAGCAACGAATTTAATCCTGAAGCAATATTTGCACGCAGAAGAAGCAGGAGTTAGGCGAATGAACTAATTGTTGGGGAGGACAAACAGAAACACGAGGAGGCATAATTAATATTATCCTGATTGTTCTTACGTTAAAAAAGAGACAAAAGCAAAAACCCCTCATTCTGGTTGTAATCACTTGTCTGCTTTTAATAGGATCAAAGTTGGCAATTGTCGGTGAGGTTCTCAAGTTCAATGAACTGACGTGGCTGGCCCTAATGTGCTTGTTTGTATGAACGTTAGATAAATAGCTAACTATCTTCTTCCAGACACATTGCACGCACACGCTTCGTTTTGTAGGGTCTGTACCAATACCAACATGACCACCACCTCTGCTATATATATATGCCTCTCACCTGTTGGCTAGATATTTTAATCATTATGTGTGTGCGCATTATTCTGTTGTTAAATTGGTTATTTAATTAAGGCCTTACTCATTTTAGACATAGTTCAGGTTATAGAGTTTTCTTCTCACTCCATTTAGTCATTGATTACCTTGATGAGATGTAATTACGATGACAGTAGACTGAGCAAGAGCAACATCACTTGAGGGTTCCTGATTAATGACGACTTTCTCTAGTTGATATCATTGTACCACATGATATTCTCTTCTATTAATAAGTTATGAGACTTTACTTATGCCTATTTCATATCGAGAGCCTTATGGATTTGGGTTTAAAATCATCTAGCATTGTTAGATGTATTTAGATTTAAGTCTTCCACTGCTACTACTCTAAAACTCCTATCAGGTATTGGCTTTTCTTTTAAACTGTATGTGTGGGTGTGTGTAGGAAACACGATTTTTAAGATTATTATATGTTGGTGGTATCCGGACTTATATTTAATTTTTAACTAAGTATATGCTTTCTTTCATGTATTTTTTAAATGGAGTTTAAGAATAATGAGTTGTAATATATTTGTGGCTTATGAACAAAAGTACTTTTTTTTTAATATTAATCCATGATGATATTGATTGTTGCTTAGTTGTTTTTTTTTTCCCGGGGGGGGGGGGGGGGGGGGACTCCCCAATAATGGGTCTGTAATTCGACTAACTTAACCCCCACACGAGATAGAGAACCTGGTTGTCTCCTATAATTAATGGAGTCGGCCCAAGTAAAAGTTCACACCTAACTGTTGGCCCAAATAAGACACTCATTAGAGGCCCCCCCCCCCCCAAAGAAAAGGTTGAGGGTAGGGGTGTTTTCATCACAGCACCCCTGGTCTGGTCATTAGGCTCAATTGGTGAAGGAGTGAGACACTCTTACTAGAAGGAAGAGGTTCGATCGTAGGGTTAATCAAGGCACTAAAAAAGACATCTTAAGTGATGTGAACTTATGAAAATACAGACTGAAGTGGAAGTATGTGTATTTTCAGTCCTGTATACCTTGAGAGCAAAGCCATAGTATTCTGTCTTTGGACTGTAAGTAAATCCAATCCCTCTCCTAAAATTTTTATACAAAAAAAAAAAAAATGGTCACATCGCAATCATCCTGTTCCGATGCCTATTACTTTTGGGACGGGAACCATCTCAAATATAGTGGGACGGAACAAGGATATTACCAAGACAGGAACCATCTTAATATTTTTATTTTTACCTGAATATTAATAAAGACATAACTAATATCTTTTTTATATGGATATTAGTTATATAAAATGATATTATCATATTGGTTAATATACTCGACCAGAAAAGAAAATATATTGGTTAATATACAAAATATATTAAAGATATTAGTTCTATAAATACTAGATATTAGAAACATCTAACTAATGGAACAAGCGCTACTGTTGTCTATACTTTAGACTAATGTTAAGTGTGGAGTAATGAATTTTATTCCCTTTTAATTTTGAGGATTTGAATTTAAATTCAATTTTTTTTTCCTATTGAATCTTTAGTTTTTTATTTCTTACATTACAACCAGGTTTTTTTTATTTATGATCATGGCTCTCTCTAGCTTCAAGTTTTATTTTTTTATTTACAATTAGATGCAAGCATTTTTTTTTTTTATCACGACTCTTATCGAATTCAACTTTTAGTTAGTTCTAATGTTTTCTTATTCTTTGTTGTAAAAATGATAAAAGAAGATGATTACTATTTTTATTCTATATTCTCAATTATTTAAGTCTAGCATCTAACTATACCCATATATTTTAGTTTTTACACATTCGGAAAATAGGAAAAAAAAAACCCTGTTAATTGGTCTAAGTCCATTTAAAAAAATAAATAAACAGAATGTCACATTTTTGTTCCTTTCTTGTCCTGATTTCGATCTATTCCCAATCTTAGTAAGATCAGGACGGGACACGGGACATATTTGATGCTCCGTGTCCTTTATTGGGAGGAGACGCGGAACAGTCCCATCGTATGAACATGCCTAGTTGGGGGATTAAGGCATGGAGAGAAGGGCTTCTTTAATTGATTGCCTCTAGTAAAGTGTGCCCGCAGTTAATATCCAACAATACTCAATCCAAGAAAGAACTGATTGAAAGACATCAGAAAAATTAATTATTTGATTTTTATAGTGTCATCAAGTTTGTAACTCAGTCCTTATACTTTAACTCATCACAATTCGATCTTTTTACTTTTATCTTCTTTTTGAAAAGAAGTGTTACTTAGAACTCATAGATTAGATCGGTACAACAGCATACTCTAAAGATGAAACACATAGAGACGAAAAATCAAAACCACGCTAGACAACCCAATCTTCTCTCAACACTGCAATAGATGTTCCTCTTAGTTTGTCGATTATTGCAGCGGGTGGTAATCAGACTCTCAAAACTCATCGCCACAAGTAATAAAAGCTGTAACAGAGGAGAACACGCACATAATCAGGATGACAGATGAAATCCACCGCTCTTACATGAACCTCAAAATTTTTTGGTGTTACTGGGTATGGCTCTGCTTTCCAGTTATGGTTGATTCATCTTGGATTCATACACCTCTTATAAGATGGTTCATCCTCATGATAGCGGGATTGACTAATGTTCTCCTTGTATTCTTCCAACTTGATTTGAGCCCAGGCCTTGGCTAGTACGTCATCCATGATATGACAACTATATTTGGTCGATTCCTTGTACAAATTAGAGTTAGGAAGCAAACCTTTGCAAAATGCAGCAATGGCGGTTTGTGAGGTTGTAGTTGGGAATGCTGATTTTTTCCTTGTTGAACCTGCCAACATAGTCTCGTAATGATTCTTGTTTCCCTTGAGTTAGTTTGACCCTTTCACTCAAAAGTGAGTGAATTGAGTTATAATTAAAATTTTAAACTTTAAATCAAACTTAAATGATGAAATAAGGTTAGAAAGATATTATCGAAGGTAGATATACGAGATATATACTGGTTTGGTCCAAACCATTTGACCTACGTCCAGTCCTTATAAGCCTTTTTGAGATATGCACTAATTTCTAACATTCGCGGGCTTAGTGCCCCAGTATAGACAAGTTCTTCATCAAAGAACAATTGTTTCCCCTTACACTTTATAATTTGACGCCTACTCAAGATCTCACTATCTTGAGTTTCTCACGTTAATTAAATGATTTAATAAATGATTTAGTCAAGAGCATATGAATAATCACGGAAGTATAAAATCACACTTTAGAGCTTAAGACTGAGCAATATAATGAATGAAACAGTAAACTTTACGCAGAGAGTGTTGCCTCATTTTCAATGCTCTTAGTATTTATAGGCAAAGTGATTCAATAACCATTGCTTCTTGAAAGTATTCGTTAGAGTATTTGGTCTTGATTTTAACCATTGGAGTCTTTTGAATATTCTTTGTTTATAAGGAATTAGCTGTTGGAGAAAAAATAATGTTAATCGTTTCAAAAATTTGCCCATTTAATGCTTCTAACATATAAAGTGCATTTTGCATTTTGTGTGTTAATCCTCACTTGAAGTGAACACCTGAAACTTGCTTAATCATTGACATAATGAAGTGTTAGAATAAGTAGAAGCAAAAAGCAAAAGTTATAAGTGATTTTCAAGAAGTTCGAAACGATGCCCTGTTTTCTGAAAAGCATCATTCAAGTGATCTTCACTTGGTACATTGAAAAACAAAACAGAGCATTGGATGGGTCACTGCAGTGATGTAGTAGTGATGCACAAAATTTGATCACTCAAGTGGTCTTGTTTCTTTGAAAACAGATCACTAAGAACATCACTATGTTGATCAAGTAGTGATGACATGATAACTTGAGTGGTTACTTGAGTGATCTTGTTTCCTTTGACTTTTGGAGAAACAGATCACCAGATGCCATCACTGAAGTGATTTGGTAGTGATGCACTTTTAACACATCATTCGAGTGGTGTTCAACTAAGAAATGTTTAGGTATTATGAACACTACCCATTTTACTGTGGTGTTGTGCTAGCAATGTTCACTTTAAAAACTTTTAAAAACACGATCACTAGTATAGATAATTGTGGTGTTCGATGAAATTTGAACACATCACTTAAGTGGTTATTTGAGTAATCTTCTTTTTGAAAATTTTTACAAAACTGATCATTGAATGGAGCACCATAGTGATGTGATGGTGATGACAATTTTAAAATATTAGTCGAATGATATTATTTTTGGAAAACATATAATTGGAAGAGTCATCATGGTGGTGAGAAAGTGAAGACAAATTCTCTAACAGCATTCAAATGATCCAAGTTTCTCTTGTTAACATCACTCAAGTAGTTACTTAAGTGATTTATGTTGTCTTCAGTGGTCATTGTAGTGATAAGTTATTTTCCAAAATATATCACTTGGGTGGTCAACTAATATTTGCAGTATATGACGTCTGTGAGTTTTAAAATGCTTTCTTAAACTAGTTCATGAAAAGTTGGATACTTGCAAATGTGACTTGTTCATGATCTTATGTTTTGTTGTTAACCAATTAATTTGTATTGTTCATATGTTTATTTCACTTGTTCATGGACATGTGATTTATCTGTGACCTTATATTTTCTTGTTAACCATTTAAGGAATAAGTTTTATTTGTAAGTGTTCAACTCCTCTGAATAATTGGAATAAACAAATGAATAATACAAATTGAACATATCCCTTTTGGAATTGTGTAACGATCTTCATGAACAAGTGCAATAAGCATATGAACAATACAAATTGATTTTTAGCAGGAGGAAGACACGGAGCTTCGATGGCTAGCTACCAAAGGCTACTCTGGACAGGGTTGTTGTTGATGATGGCCATCAGAACTCTTGCAATGGTTGATTTTTTTTTTTTTTTTTTTTTTGTAAAAAACAAAAGTAAAGGGGGTATCATTGTCTTTTCACCTACAAACCTTAATTTTATTTTTGTCGATGAGGTGTAGTAAAGTTCTAGAATTTTTTGGAGATTGATTGAAAAAAAAAAAGCTGATGGGTTGATCGACATTTACCAGAGTTTTCAAATTGCCCATCAATGACATATTAGTTGTGTCTAATCTCAGAGGTAATAGAGTTTTCTTTATGAAGAATCACAAGGAGGTCCTGAAGTAGATTAAAACCACAAAAAAGGTCCCAATCCCA
Organism: Acacia confusa; assembly: GCA_037074495.1. Lineage (NCBI taxonomy): Eukaryota > Viridiplantae > Streptophyta > Magnoliopsida > Fabales > Fabaceae > Acacia > Acacia confusa. The sequence continues at coordinate 33,391,763 of CM073502.1, read as the reverse complement.
AGTCCTCCACAAAAAAGTCCCTAAGCACTTTTTTTGTGAATAAGTTATGAAGTTCCCTTATAAAAAAGTCACGTTATTAAAATGATTTTTTATTTTGTTAAAATGATTTTATTAGTTGTTAAAATGTTTCTATGAAAATTTTATTATAAAAATGGCTTTTAATATTGTCAAAATGACTTTTTATGTTGTCAAAAATTGTCCAAGTTTCTAAAATGCTAGATGCTGGGGGAAAAAATCACATTAAAAGCTATTTTCACAATGAGATTTTCATAAAAACATTTTAACAACATGAAAAGTCATTTTGATAATGTAATTTTTTTGTAAGGGGATTCCATAACTTATTCACAAAAAAATCCATAAGGAGTTTTTTTGTAAGGAGATTTGAGGTTGAGACCTTTTTGTGGTTTTTTATCTACCTTGGGACCTCACAATGATTCTCCCTTTTTTTAGTTGATGTTAATAATATTAAAAATAAAATAGGCGATTGGATTTACTCAAATAGTAATTATGCTATTTATTTTATAAATGAAACCCTTAAAATTAAAACACTTTCTATATTTTATTTGGACAGTAGATATTCATGGAAAAAAAAAGGACATAGATGTTAATGGTTTAAAAGAGCAAAATCAATTAAATTGTCCCTTTGACAAGCAATAAGCAATAAGTTACTGAAACGACATCATCCACTCATTTGCTTGCTTGTCGTTTTTTCTTGCTTGTCGTTTTTGTTTGGTGATCTTTTTATTCCCTTCCCTCTTCGTTAGGCGGGACTAACTCTGGCTGTAAGAGGGAGCGAGAACAAGGTTGGTGGTGGAGGTTGTTTTACATGGCAACCCTTGCCTCCTTCCGCTCGCCTTCTCTTCCTCGTCTTCCTCATATCCCCTCACATAGCCAGTCTCGCTCCTCTCTGCTCTTATGTATTTCTCCTTTGAGCTCTAACTTGAACCCTAGAAAACTTCGGACCCCGTTGCTGGTTGTTGCTTCGTCGGCCCAATCTTTCGACGATTTTAGTTCCAGAAGGCCGAGACCCAATTCTTCCAAGGTTGGTTCTTTCTTCTGAATTGTTCGTCTTATCTGTAATTTAAATTAACCTCTTCTCCTTTTTTATTGTCAGTTATCTTTCGTGAAGCTCTATGGTGCAATACCTAATTTGAATTCTTTTTGTTACCTTTGATTGGCTCCTTTTACCTTCTTCTGAGTATGAAATTAATTGTAAATTTTATTGAGTAATAGACTTTTTAGTTCGTATGCCGATTCTGGTTATGGTGTGAAGTCACTTGGAGCTGGCATGGTATATCATTCAGTTCAGATCAATCCAAATGGATTACTTAATCAAATTTTATTTGACTTAGATTAACAGCATCACATAACACTTGGTTACAATGGCATTTCAAGTTTTGCTTATATGTGTTAGGTGTTGTTAGTTATGTTTTCCATTTAGCTAGTTTTGAATTGATTGGTGTACTACGTTAGAACTGGTGACATGGAGTAGATGATAATTTCGTCACTTGTGCTATGCTGGCATGAGCTCTATCATATACTAAAAGATCATGTTTTGGAAGAAAATATGACTATCGATTTGAACATGATATCGTGTAATTTTGACCCTGTTACAAATAATAGAGTGAGGACTGACAAGTGACCTCGTTTGGTAAATTTTCAACTAATTACCATATTCTATATTATTTGCTTACCCTATGGCTTGGATTTGTCTATTTTAATACTAGAAGGTATTGTGTTGTATATTAACATTTGTCAGTTTTCAAAATGATGCTCTTTGAGACAAGCCTTTTATTGGTTATTTGGAAGAACCCGCAGAGCAAACGATATTGAAATATTCCTTGCATAGCATTGAGAATTGTTGGCTAGATGTTGTACTGGTTGTGTTTCACTTATGAGATAGATAATGATTTTCTTCTTATTTCAGAGGTCAGTTCTCTTAGAGTTGATACAAGAGATAGAACCTCTGGATGTAAGCCAAATCCAGAAAGATGTCCCGCCAACTACAGTAGATGCCATGAAAAGGACCATATCTAGTATGTTGGGTTTGCTTCCGTCTGATCAATTTCAAGTTGTTATTGAAGCCTTGTGGGAACCCCTCTCCAAATTATTAATTTCTTCAATAATCACGGGGTAAGTTCAATATCTGGGTTCAATTCCAGACCCTTTTTTGTTAAAAAAAGAAAAATAATTCTTTAACCCCAGAAAGTATGGAGAATTGGAGACCATTGTTCTGATAGTATGGTTGTGAGAATGATGTTTTCTTTTTTAGCTAAATTTTACCCTCTTGAATCCTGTAATTAGTTTCTCTGCTCAATGGCTGGTTTTCCTGGATTAGCGGACAATCCTTATGTAGATGAGAGCAATACAGCTTGGGGACCTTTAATTTTTTTTTTTTTTAATTGCGTATGAAAATACCTTTGCAAATAGTTGTTTGTGATCAATAAATCCTTGTGTGATTTTAATTTTGAAGTGTTATGAAAAAATTTTCTCTTTTAATGCAGGTATACATTGCGGAATGCTGAATATAGACTTTTCCTTGAGAAGAACCTTGATATGCATGAAAGAGATCTAGAAAACCCAAAGGCAGAAAGTACTGAGCTCAATGCACATGGGTTGTTATTTGACAGATTAGATATGACTGACCTATGCAGAAGGAATGATTTGTCTCCCGAAGTTGAGAAGTTGGATGAAGAGACTATTGGGAATGTTGATTTTGAAAACCTTGGTGAAATGTCCACTGAAGTTCAACAGTATATTTATAATTTGCAATCTCGTTTGTCTTCCATTAAAAAGGTATGCGAGCAGAATTCAAGGATGAAGGAACAAAGAGTTTAGTGGAAGATTTCTTGGAATGGGGAATCATGTGGTCAATGTAATATGTTTAATATTGAACATTGTAGATGCTTGATGGTCAAATATCATGATACGTGATCTCAGCCGTTAATTTGAATCTGTCATAGTCTGTGCGCTTTACTATGATCAATCGGCAATTATGTTCACTGTATTCTAAAAGGCCATCATTGTGGTATACGATTTTTAAATTGTCTTTTTGTTTTGTTTTATTGGGACTTTTTCAAAGGAACTTAACGAAGTGAAAAGGAAGAGTGCTGCTCTTCAGATGCAACAGTTTGTTGGGGAAGAAAAAAATGATTTACTGGATTACTTGAGATCTCTTCAACCTGAACAGGTTTGTCGTCAGAAACATCATAATTGGCATTGCTCTCAGACCTTATTTTTTAATATGTTGTGTGATGTTTGTATGTGTTATGGTGTCTTCCTGTAGTTCTGCGTTATGTGATTTTTCATGGCCCTGGTTTGTCATCCTTGCATGTTATGTTCATTTATTCCTCTCAAAGATTTGGATACTAAGTACTGAGAATCCTTCTTGGCTATCATATTCTTCTTGTATTGGTGTATTTTGGTTATGAATGAGCATAAAGAAAGGTGGTGTGCTATCTGGTAAAAAGTAATTACATTGCCCTCTGCTTGTGACATATCTTTCGCTTACCATTTAGGTCTCTAGTGTTTGTCTTTTTCCCTTGATAAAATATCTTTTTTAGAAGAAAAATAATTTACAGAAGTTCACTTAATTTTCCAAGATATTCTCCTCTTAAAAGTGTCTTCTGTTCCTTCGTTGTTATGATGAAAAATTTTAGGATGTACATGTAACCAAACTCGATGTTTTTATTGTCCACCTTTCAATGTGTTTCTCATTAAGTATAGCATCATGAACTTGTGCACACTGGTGCAACTAGGTTTTCACTTTTTTTTTTGTTTTTTGTTTTTTTGGGCGAGTAGGTTTTCAATTCATACATATTCCCTTTTTCTTTGTTTCTTGAAAAAAAATTGTCAGTTGTGCATGTGACACATACTATTTGGTCCTAAGCAGGTAGCTGAGCTATCAGAATCTACATCATCTGAACTTAAGAATACCATCCAGTCTGTTGTCCATGGTCTTCTTGCTACTCTTTCACCAAAGATGCTTTCAAAAGCTTCAACAAAGTCCGAGAATGCAACTGCTGGAACTATAAATGGGGGGATTGAGGATTGTACTGAATTTATTGAGAACGCTTCACTACAGTTTCAGCCTGTTATTTCATTGACTAGGGACTATCTGGCTCGTCTGCTCTTTTGGTTAGTTACATACTTCACTTTTGTACCTTATTTTATCTTGATGTCTATATTTTTATTTATCATGCCCGGATCAGTACAAGTGATGTTGGCTCTTCAAAAACTGCTACTCATGTTTGTTTTCTACCTTAGGACACTTGAGGCATGTACTGACCATTTTAGAAGCTAAACGTTTTTCCATAATGTGATTCCTGAGATTGGGGAGTGGGTGGGGTGAATAAAAATGGTTTAGTGGGGAGAAAAGGTTTTTTTTTGGAGGGTGTTTAGGGGGAATGCTGTAGGCTAAAAGCTCGCTATAATGGCAAACAAATCGCTCACCATGTAGCTTGAGATGATTGGTTGTGTTTAGTGAAAAGCTGATTTCCTGTGCTGCGCCTGCTGAAACTAATATTCCCAACAAAACTGACATTTGGTTACATTTTTCCTCTTCTCCTTGTAGGTGCATGCTGTTGGGACACTGTCTTAGAGGCCTTGAGTACAGGATGGAGTTGATGGAAATGCTATCCCTGAGTGATGACAGCAGAGAATGATTCACCAGGAAGTGAGTAAATTGCTTGGAATCCTGATCTAGTTTTGGTGGCGCCTCCTGTATATAGACTTGTCGAGGTTCTCTGCGATCCATCTTTTCAACAGTACGGAAGCAAGCACCCTGTTATTTCTGCTTGAAGCCAGAATTATCCTGTCTCCTTTTTTACTGTTAAATCGCCACTTCATGCATATCCTCTTGTTGCTGGACTGTTGGAAGAACGAAGTCGAATTATTGTTGCCGGGTGAGTACATTAATCATGGATTTTGGAAATGCTGAGACTGCGGTGGACCAAGGTGCAGGATGTAGATGTGATGTCTTAACTTCAAACTATCATTTATGACCTCGATCCAGTAATAAAGAGTTGATAAAATTATGAATAAATCCTAGTTGTGTGAATACTTCTAATTTTAGTTGTGTTAAAACTTTCTGCAATTATATGCATCAAAAATAAAACTTTCTGAAATTATTTTAATATTCATACATGTAAAGATGCGGCAATTCATTATTTTCCACTTTCTATTTTGTGCTCTTGTTCTGTACACTTCATGTTGTTTGGAATGTAGTTAATCTGATGAATTAAAGCTACTGTAGATGTCATTTTCTACATGGATAGATGAGACCTAGAGAAAGCTGTACTATCTTGGTGAATAGTCCAACACTCTCTGCGACACCAAGTTCAAGATAGTTTTATGTGTAGATCATTTTGGTTCCATTTCATTCGTGGGATGTTGAAAGAAAAGGATAATTATTGCGATACATTCAAGAATATGATGTTTAACCGGTCGAATTAGAAAATCGGTCATTTGACTTCAGGTTTAGTAGGTATATTTGGTGAACTGAGTTGTTGAGAATGAATCAGCATTAGTACAAAATGGAGTTGGGTTAATAATAATAAGTTTAGATGCGTAACTAATTTGTGAATACAGGATCGGTCTCTTTGGTCTTCATTAATCTAAATACTCCCCCCATTCGTCCCGCAAGAAAAAAAGTTTATACACTAATAAATATAGCAATTAGCAACAGATAGGCCCCTACGTAGATCCTGTTGATTTCCCGAGACTACATGAAAGAACTACATGTTTAGTAGCTCAGGATTCAAACTTGAGATTTTGCAGCCACCCGAAAATGCTACGTTCAAATAATTAAGCAATAGTGACTAAATCATATTAATGAACATATTTTCAGTTAAACTTTACTTGAATTAAAAGACAATGAACCAAAACTTTTATTGATTCAGCGATCAATTTAATCTTTAAAATACTCAGAACTAAACATGTGTCCAGGTTTGAGAGGCCAGATTCACATCCAAAAGGAGATACCTAGGCGTTGGTGTGCTAAAGCCATGCATGTGTTACTGTCTGTGGGCAAAGGAAAACCATTAAAACAACAAAAATCACTCAACTGATAACCTGCAATAATAATAATAATAATAAAATAACAAGGAAACTTTGGTAAAGATTGCCCGTTTAGGATAGCGGTAATAGAAGTGACTTTTGCATCCAATGGACTTTTTTTTTTTTTGCTGGACTTTTCGTGTTGTGATTTGTGTTTGGGATAGTGATGACAAAAGTGACTTTTTTTTTTCTTGATAGACACTTATTTAACAATAACTTTTGAAAAGATAGTTGAGATAAAAATGACTGAAAATAGCATGAATAATATATATATATATATATAATGTAGTTATTTGAGATAAAAAAAATTAAAAATGAAAGGCCCAAGCTACTATAATAGGATCTGATGGAATCAGATGCTTGGTTCAATTGTTTTAACCCAAAAGTGGCTTCAACCTTGAAGCCCATCATATGGTGAATCTTTTCCAAACCAAAAAAAAAAAAAAAGTTTTCACTTCTGATGGGTTTTGTTTGGCTCATGATGCTTTCCCAAACAAGCTTTAACATCTCCAGATGATGATAGTCTCAAGCTTAAAAATTGAGGTGAGCAAGATGCCAAGTATCAATTTTAAACCTACTCCTTTTTTAAAATTCTCTATTTTTAAGATTTTATGCTGCTTCCATAACACAAAAACAGGAGAAAGAAAGAAATTACTCAGATGCTATCACATACAATAATCTCTAACTAAGCATTTCTACTAACAGACAGGCTTGGCACTTTCATATGTTTCACCAAGATGCCCAACGTATGATATATGTCCTCAATTTGAGGATGTGACAAACAACCAACAAGAAACTCATGAACAACTCCATCCAAGCTAATCCAACTATATCCTGGTTGCTTCTTTATCTCTTTCTCTCTCATTTCCATCCTCAGTGCTGACACATCCCTCCAATAGTGATTAGAGGCAAATGCATTAGCCAACATTACATAGCCTGCAGAATTACCAGGGTCAGCTTCAACTAGCTTCATAGAAACCTCTTGAGTCAATTCAACTCTGGAATGGAGCAAGCAACCTCCAAGCAGTGCACCCCACACAAAATTGTTAGGCTTGAATGGCATCAACGTTACAACTTCCAAAGCTTCTTCTAGCATGTTCCCTCTTGCAAGGAGATCAATATAACAAGCATAATGTTCAGAGTTAGGGGAAATCTTAAAGGTCATGTTCATGTCCCTGAATATTTGACGTCCTCTCTCTAACAATCCAGAGTGGCTGCAAGCACATAAGACCGCAAGAAATGTTCCAGCGTTAGGTTTTAGGCCAAATTCAGGCATTTTGTAGAAGAGCCTCAGTGCATTCTCTCCTTCACTATTTACTGCAAGACCCATGATCATAGCATTGAACAAGACAACGTCTTTGGATTCTGTATGTTTAAAAACTTCCTCTGCCCTATCTAAACTCCCACTTTTAGAATACATATCAAGTAATGCTGTAGCGAGTATTCGGTTTGATCCGATAATACCCTTTCGTCCTTTAGACATAATGTATTCATGTACCCACACACCAAGATCCAAATCACCAATCTGAGCACAAGCTGAAAGCACACTAACCATGGTAACATGGTTAGGTTCAGTTATTTGATCTTCCACCATTGTGCGGAAAAGAGTTAAACCCTCTGAAGGCAAGCCATTTTGAACATACGCATTTATCATAGTATTCCAAGGAAGCACGCTTCTTTTACCCGTAGAAGAAATCTGGTCAAATCTCTCTCTGCTCGTCTCAATCATCCCCCATTTACCATGAAGATATATGAGGACTGTATTAATGGAGTCACAGAGGATTTCTTCAGGGTCAGTGTTGTCAACGAGTTCCAAAAGGATGGCAACCCATTTCTGAATACTTGGTATCTCAAAGTTAGAACATGCTGATAACACACTGACCATAGTATCATTTTCTAGATGTATATTTTGCTGAATCATCACCCTGAAAAGGTTCAAAACTTCTTCGTTCTTACCCAATTGAGCATAACCTTTCATCAAAGAAGTCCAACAGCTAACCACTGTTCTGTCAGGAATTTCATCAAACATTTTTAGTGCAGACACCAAATCATTGAACCCTTTGGCGTAGACAGAGACCAAACCGTTACTGACAAATAAATCATTAAGGAATCCCATCTTCTGAATTTGAGAATGAAGTTGCTCAACGATACGGACATCTTTGGACGAGTAGCATGCCTTGAAGAGGAAAGAAAAGGTTAAATCATTAGGCAAAAGACATCGTTGTTTCATACTCTTGAACACACAGAATGCATGGGAGGATTGACCCTCGTCAGCGAGGACTCTGATAATGGCATTGAAAGGGAAGATATTAGGATTTTGAAGTTGATTAAAAATTCGGAGAGATACTTGAGATGGGTAAAGACCAATGAGACGCGTCGCGACCCAATCATTTTGATGAGCTCCCAGTTGATAAATACGAGCATGAACTTGAAGAAGATGAGATCTTGAAATGGGTCCCTTCAAGAGTGAAGAGATGGTTATAGAGCAAGGGGATTCCAGATTGGAAGAGTGAGAATGAAGAAGCCGAACAACAGAGAGACGAACTTGGAATTTTTGGACAAGATCACGTGAAAACATGTAGGGGTAATTCAGAAGTGCAGACTTTGACTATACGAAAGCATATAAATTTAAGATGTTTCCCTCTCCTCCGTTCAAGCCCGCCGGCCCTCAAGGAGCTGAGTGAGGGAACGCCGTTCTGCTTCAATAAAGAGAGAGACACCACGGAAGAAGCATCCAAGGAAGAAGACAGTGAAAAGAACCAGATCTGCAAAGAGAGAGTTGAAGGCGCAATGTCTGGTGGCGGGAAGGATTCTCTCATGATCAATTTTCTTCTTATTATTTTTTACAGCCTCACCATTGAAGTCTTGATTTCAAGGTCCAGAAAAAATTTTAAAAAAATTGGTTAAAAGCCAGGATGAGCTGATGATGAGAGATAGACAGAAAAATGATAATGAGAAGATACAGACTCTTGGTGGCTGTGGGCAGCAGTGGACAAGAGGGCGAATGCATAGAAAACAAGCGAGAGAAGTTTAATAAGTGAAAGGGTTAAGTACTAATTTTGTTCTGGAAGTAAGCTCCTATAAGCAATTTTGCCTCGGAAGTTTTCAGTGTAGTAATGTTGCCCCTGAAGTATCAAAACGTAGCAATGTTGCCATCCATTAAAAACCCTAACGTTGACCGTTAGGATTTTTAATGGAGGGGCAAAATTGCTATGCCAAAATGTAGCAATGTTGCCCCTGAAATATCAAAACGTAGTAACATTGCCCCTCCATTAAAAACTCTAACATTGACCGTTAGGGTTTTTAACTGAGGGGTAAAATTGTTTCTGGGCGCGTACTTGAGGGGCAATATTGTTATGCCAAAACGTAGCAATATTGCCCCTCCGTAAAAAACTCTAACGTTGACCATTAGTTGATTGTTAGGGTTTTTAATGGAGGGGCAACATTGCTACATTTTGATACTTTAGGAACAACATTGTTACGCTGAAAACTTCCAGGGCAAAATTGCTCATGGGCGAGTACTTCTGGGGCAAAATTGGTTCTTAACCCTAAATTAAAGAGCAAGGTCTAAAAATACACATGAGCTTTTTCTTTAGAAGCGACCAGCGCCACGTGCTTTTTTTTGAGCAAAAGTCACATCCCACCGTTATGTTACTGTTCATTGTGATGAGAGAGAAAGAGATGAAGTGAACAGTAACATAACGGTAGTGAATAGTAACATAACGGTGGAATGTGACTTTTGCTCGAAAATGGTAACCACGTGTTTTGCTCCAAAAAAAAGCATTTGGTACTGGGTGCTCCCGAGGGTAAAGCACATGTGTATTTTTGCTTCTTTACCCAATTTTTAAATGTTGGTGAATTTACCTTTTTATTCTCAGTTTTTAAATATATTTAAAAAAAGAATAACCCCCACTGAAGGACCATTGTGGCCGGCCATCGGAGATCTGACATCGGATGGCTTGAGATCCGTCAAGGTCTCGAGGGTTTTTTTTTCCTTTTCATTTTAGTTGGGAACAAACCCCACCTTGGAAAGGGCTATGTGGCCCAACTAATGGGTCATTTAGCTACTTTAACACACACACACACACACACACATATGGGTTAAGGTGCAAAAATGCACATAATTTTTTCTCTCAGGAACGCTCAGTACCATAACCTTTTTTTTGGTAAAAAAATACACACGATGTTACATTTTGGGAGCAAAAATACCATGGGTCGTTAGTTGACCAGACGTTGACCGTTAAGTTTGACGGAATGAACAGTAACGCGGGTGAAATTACCATTTTGCTCTTAGTTTTAAGCTGAAATGACCATTTTGCCCTTTTATTTTTTTTAAAAAACACTAAAATAAACCCTCCCTACCGGTGGGCCCCACTACCGGCCCCACCATTGCTGGCCGCCGCCCTCCCCACCACCGACCACCGCTGGCCACCTCCGGCGGCTTTTATTTAAAAAAAACCAAAAACTAAAATAACCCCTCCCTCGCCGGTGGGCCCAACCACTAGCTACACCGTCGCCGGCGACCTCCTCCGTTTGCTTTTTTTTTTTTTAAAAAACAAAAAACAAAAATAACTCCTCCCCTGTCGGTGGCCCCACCACCGGCCACACCACCGGCCACACCACCGTTTGCGGCTGCTTTCTCCACCGCCGGCAACCACCTCTAGCGGCTTTTTAAAAAGAAAATTAAAAAAACTAAAATACACTGTCGACACCGTGAAGTTTTTTGTTTTCCTAAAAAAAATTATTTTAAAAAAAAAGCCGCCAATCGCGGCCGGCGGTAATGTGGCCGGCGATGGGGCCCATCGACGAGGTAGGGGTTATTTTAGTTTTTGGTTTTCTTAAAAAAATTATTTAAAAAAAAGCCATCGAAGGAGGTCGCCAGCGGTGGTGTAGCCGGTGGTGGGGCCCACCAGTAGGGAGGTTTATTTTTTATTTTTTAAAATTAAAACTCGGGGCAAAATGGTAATTTCAGCTTAAAACTAAGGGCAAAATGGTAATTTCACCCGTGTTACTATTCATTCCATCAAACTTAACAGTTAACGTCTGGTCAACTAATGACATGTGGTATTTTTGCTCCCAAAACGTAACGTCGTGTGTATTTTTACACAAAAAAAAGGTTATGGTGCTGAGCGCTCTTGAGAGAAAAGGTTATGTGTATTTTTGCACCTTAACCCTATATATATATATATATATATATATATATTATATTATATATTTATATAAATATATATATATATATTCTTTTTAATATTTTTTTTTTCAAAAAAATACTCTTATAAATGTCATTACATGTATTGCATTAATCAATATAATATATTTATATATTATATATAAATACATATAATACACACATTGAAAGAACCACCGTTTAATTAACAGAATAATCTTACATTTAACAGAGTATTAAGTATTAATCAGAGTTAGCCAGATAATGAGATTTTCGCGGAATTTAAAATTGTCAAAATAAGACAGAGTATGCATCGTGATCAGTTTTTGGGATTAAGATAAGGTTGGCCTTGTTAAGAGATTTAAGGAAATATTCCGAAGACCAAAAAGATAAAACCATATCATAGATCTCATCTTTCACAAGATCACAATTTCTTTGGAAGAAATCCGCATGGAAACCATCCGGCCTAGGAGCACTATTTTTTGGTAAGCTAAAGATTGCTTCCTTAACTTGCTGAACAGAATTTGGCTTCATTAGATCAAAACAATCTTCCTCTTCCAGAGAAGGAATTAATATTAATTTTTTGCAAGTTCAATCTAGTAGACTCCAGATCATGCTCTTCTTGATGATAGTAAATTTCAGAAAAATAATCCATAGCCACTGTAGCTATCTCTTCCTGATTAGAAGTCCAAGAACCTTCAGAATTTTTTAAACAAGTAATTGTATTCCCGGTACTTCTTCTGCCGACAAAGGAATGAACATATTCATCATAGACCTGGCACTTGATCTTTGCTCTTAGGGCCCAATAGCTCATATCACAATCATAGAGCATTTCTAATTCATACTTTACAGATTCGATCTGAGAGGCTAGAGAAGAAGGAATGCCATTATCCATCTAAACCTGCGAAGATAAGGAGTAAAGGGAAGATTCAGATTGCTTGATTCGCAAAAAAAAAAAAAAAAAAGATTCCCAATACAAGTCTTACTCCAACCAATCAGAGATGATGAAGTGCGATCAAGTTAACTTTTAACTTGGAAACTAGGAGAGCCTGCCAAGGCTGCTTCCAGCAATCTTCAATAATCTGACTGCAATCCTTAAACATATACCAAAAAGATTCAAACTTTGGTGATCTTGACTTTGATCTGTCTTGTTCCGTAGAAATAATAATGGGGATGTGATCCGAGGCTGCAATAGGGAGAGTGATAACATGGGAAAAAGAATAAGAGTTGAACTACTCAAGGTTTCCACAGGCCATGTCTAGCGTTTCCAAAGTTAGTCCTGCACCTTTCCTATTATTTGTCCATGTAAATTTCGGACCTTTTTGATTCAAATGAATAAGATTGCAATGGTCAATACAATTCAAGAATCTTGACTTGAAGCTAGAGGAACCCTTCATATTCATCTTGTCCTTTGAATGAAGAATTTGATTAAAATCACCAAGAATAATCTGTTGACTATAAAATATTTTGATGGTCACAACTTACCAAGTTATTTAATTGACCAAGCATTTAAATGAAGAAAGTTACAACATTGATGCCCAAGCAGTGAACAAGGCATGCTCAAGCATAAATGCCTTGCTCGAGTAGCATCAAGTATTGCTCGAGCAACAACAGCATATCACTGAGCATCGTTGATGCTTGAGCAACACCTGGCGCATGCTCGAGCAGCAACGTGATGTCTGCTTGAGCATGATAGAGCTTGCTCGAGCATTAGCAAATGTGAGCTCTGTTTCGCCCCTGCTCGAGCAACACTAAGAGGTTGCTTGAGCATGAAGAGACCATGCTTGAACAGCAGCACGTTAGAGTTCTCAGAAGCATGCTCGAGCAAGACTTGTCTTATGCTCGAGCAAGCCATGAATTTATGCCCGAGCATATAATTAGTCATACTCGAGCAGGAGCACCTCTGTTTTCTTTTTTTCTTTTTCTTGAAACCATTGCATCTATTCTGAAATGCTAAAAATATACAAGTAATAATATATATTTGTTTATGAACTATTTCTTTTGCTAACCATGATCAAGGAGCTTCTTTGATGAGTTTCAGATATTTGAAACATGGATTAATAGCAATTCTCCAAAAAAGCAATGGGATGTCAGACGCATTAAATGCCATTACCTAATATAGTGAAAATTTCTCTCTCCAACATACTGGGCACTCTCTGATCATTCCACACCACATTAAATGCTATTTCTCAACGGACAAATCGAATAGAATGAGGAGTATTGTTTGAGACAAACAAATATGCGCAGATATTCGGACATCATCAAACCAAAGGCTATTTTTTTTTTCAGAAACAACGAACGACACTCGAGATTCATCAACGGTCATTTAATTTCATCAACTATAAATAGCAAAAGAATTAAATTCACGAGCTATCGAATCGCTGAACATTTATTGTGAATTTATTGCTATTTGTATTTTTGATCAAACTTTCTGATTATTGATACTTTGCTCTTTAGTGTTCAATTTATTCACTTAGTAAGGAGTTTTACTATTTAACTTATCTTTGTGTGAATCTTGAGATTGTGCAATCTCAAGAAGAGGGTGTACAACTACAACTTGTAAGGAGGAATGTGTTCCTGGAGTGGATAACATCCTGTGAGTACGAGCGTGTTAGTTTGTAATAGTTGTTGTGATAGAGAAACACCCAAGTATTTGGGGACTGGACGTAGGTCGATGAGTTAAAACCGAACCAGTATAAACTCTCACTACTACAAAAAATGTTTTCAACGACTATTATTTATATACTTCAATGATTGTTTTATGAAGTCGTTATATTTAAAGTCGTCGAAAAGTAAAATATAACGACTGATTTAATTAAAGTCGTTATTTCTTTGAGATACAACGACCGTTATGATATTTATTCGTCGTCTAATGATAATTTTTTTTATAAAAAATTATAGTTGTAACGGTCGTTGTAAATTTCAACGACTTCATTATGAAGACTGTTTATTATGAAAGGTCATCATATATTTCTTTACAATGACTTATAAAAACGATCATTATATTGTAGGGGTCGTTTAAAATTATTTTCTTCAAAACAAAATTTCTACAAGTAATGGTTGTTGTAAGTTTTACAAATTTTTACGACAACTGTTTTTCATATAAGTCGTTATAGTTTCAATATACAACGACTTATAGAAACGTCTGCGATTTTATGTTGGTCGTTATAAATTTCAGTTAAAGTTGACCGTTTCTTTAAAGAAGTCGTGTTAGGTTTTAAACGACTTTTGATCTTATAGCAGTCGTGTGTATTTATTTTTGACAACGACCTAGTTTTGTCGACTAAGATTCAGTCGTAGTAATTTTGCAGCTGAAAACACGATTTTAAGACGACCTCATAATTGAAAACCAGTCGTTTATGTTAAGAATGTCTGTTTTACGTCATCCATTTTTTAGATTTGCATTGTTTTACAAATGAAATATTTTTTCTGTCCGTATCCTTTTTTAGATACATAACCGGAACAAATAATAACGAATCCTAGGTAAAATAATAATCTGTCAATTCCCAGAACACAGAATAAAGAAAACTGAGAGACATCACATTATATATAACTGCACCTTAGCATATTACATACAGAAGTCGTCAAAACATGGCTACATAATATAAGGTGAGCACTGAGCACAATATACAAGTATTTCCACATGTGTTTCTAAAAACCACTACACACTACGTATAATAGGAACAATATAATATATCCTCCATCGAGTAAAGGTCCCTCTTGACCAAAATCTGCGGGGAATTTAATGAACATGTTTACATAAATCATTCAATTTCATCAAATAACGAACATCTCACTCATAGGAACAAAAATGAACTTCATTTGAGAATGAAGAACTGATCTCTTTTTCAAATTCTATAGTGCGGATCGACAGATGTGATAAAGTACTATA
The DNA here is from genome assembly GCA_037074495.1 of Acacia confusa. Lineage (NCBI taxonomy): Eukaryota > Viridiplantae > Streptophyta > Magnoliopsida > Fabales > Fabaceae > Acacia > Acacia confusa. The sequence continues at coordinate 33,376,647 of CM073502.1, read as the reverse complement.
TATAACGTATATAGTACCGCACTTAATGAACATCAAAAGAAAACGGTCAAAATGAATTAAGCCAATAAATTCATTTTGACAGTGATTGTCAATTAAAAAATTTGAATTTAAACGACTTACTTTGGGCCAGTGTGGAAGTCTGGTAGAAACAGGTTTGCGCTCACCACCGTATATATGTAGCAACAGCGTTAACGGATACCTCTTCGTCGCACTATCATTAGAATGAAAACCAGAAGACCTTATGATGAGCAGATCATTATGTTTTTTCCCATATTCCTTCACAATGATCATTTCTAGCTGCATAGTCTTCATCATCTGAGAATTCCAAAACTTCACTTGCTATAGGTGGATTTGTAGTGAAAGATGGTGTATCATCAAGATTTAAAATTAGATCACCCTCCATCTGTTTTTTACTTTGGAGTACAATGGACAATTTTTTATTCACCGGATCGGTGACATAGAAAACTTGTTTTGCCTGCCTCGCTAGAATAAAGGGCTCATCTTTATAACCAGCTCTATGAAGATCAACTGAGGTAATCCAAATTTATCTATTTGCACAACATTATTGTTCACCTAGTGACATTTGAATAAAGGGACTCTCAACTTGGTGTAGTTGAGCTCTAATATCTCTTCAATAACCCCATAATACACCATGGATGCCAATACGGGGTTTTTGTCTTTCGAACTAGAAAAATGCATTGCTTTAGCTACAACCGTCACCTCACTATTTTGCATAGTACTTTTCTCATCCTGGCCTTTTGTGTAGAAAGAATACACGTTTATATCATATGCGCACCATGTGACGACTTGAAAAGAAGGCCCCTAAGCTAACCAACTGATTGTCTCAGACACACTTGTTGGATCTGGCTATCACCCAAGAGGGCGGGGGGTGAATTGGGTGTTTGATAAAACTTTAGGAACTTTAAAAATCTTTTCGCAACTCACAACTTGACAGTTAGATATTCAAATATAAGCATGTACTGGAAATGTAAAAGATAAGGGAAGAGAGTATGCAAACTGTGATTTATCCTGGTTCGGTCCAATCCTTGACCTACGTCTAGTCCCCAAGCTTCACTTGAGATTTTCAATCCACTATTTGCTTTGAGCTTGATTACACGTTCTGTACTTGAAGTAATCCTCTCCCTAGGATTCACTCCCCCTTACAAATTGTAATCAATACACTTGCTTGATTACTAACTCTGTATTCGAAGTAATCCTCTCCCTAGGATTTACTTCCCTTACAAGCTGTAATCACAACAAAGTGTTTCCCACTCAAGATCACTCAATCTTGAGTATTTCTCAAATAAACTGATTTATAATGAATCTTCTCCCTCTCAGAAGTAAATGTATAAACACTGAAGCACAATACAAATAATCTCACTCTCTAAGCTAAATTATATGAACATTGAGATATGCAGAGAGTAGATAAAGCATATGTTAGAGTATTAGCATTTTCACTGTGTAAGCTTAAGTCCCTGTTCTTTGTCACTGTAAGCTATGAGTGTCTTCGTTTCTGGTATACTTATAGTTGAAGAAGAGCATTTGGTCATTTGAACATCTCTTCAAAAATATGACTGTTGGATATGCACTGAGAATATTTCTGTTAGAGATCCACTTGAAAATGTAGTTGTTGGAAGTCCATTGTTAAGCATCCCTGTTTTTAGCTTTTGGTTCCAGTGATGGCTGTCAGTCCCTTGATCTGTAGGATAATCAATTTGAAGATAATATTGATCAGAATCTGACTGTTGGAGCTCCACTAAAAATCTTGAGGTTGGATGTCCACTGAGAGTATGGCTTTGAGTGTTTCTGATTTCAGATTCTAGTAATGATTCTTGATTTCTGAATCTGAAGTATATTTAATTTGAAGATAATATTAATCTTCCTTTATCAGAGTGGGCAGCAGAGGAGTGTCCAAAATTGTTTAATCCAAGTTGTATATATTCCCCAACACTTGTGCAACTATCCATATTGAAAAAGTCACTTTACAGCTCAGCAAAACAGAGCCTACTGATCTCAGCTCCAAACTTCATTTGATCATCTGAAACTTACTAGAAATCTGTTTAAACAATGTTAGGAATAATAGTAAGTCAAGATATGAAGTAATGAAATCATAATCAATGATTTCCACTTTACGAGCAGGTGATTTACTGATGTTGTCTTCGCATGACTGCAGTAACTCATGTGTTACTGGAGTCATTTATGTGTCAAATGCTTTCTGTCTCATGTACAACTGCAGTAGCATTTTAGTGACTGCAGTAAGTCATAACTATTAATTGGTTTCTGCCTTCAAGTAACTGCAGCAAGTTCAATATAACTTGAGTCCAAGTTGGTGTAGGAAACTCATGCTCTTTGTAAGCCTTTAACTGTAGTAATCACAAGCTTAATTCATCTCTGTAAGCGTTTAATTGCAGTAGCTTTCTTGATGATTTGAGTAAAGATGGGATCAGCTACTTCTAGTCTTCTTCATACTGCAGTAGCTAAATATGACTGGAGTAGATTGATGTTCAATTCCTCTCTGTCTTCGATCTTACTGGAGTCATCACTTAGTTACTGGAGTAACTAAGGTTCATGTCGTTTCTGTGATAGATCTGACTGGAGTAGCATCTTGATAACTGGAGTACCCAAGGTGAAGAATTGCTTATGTAACAAACTTACTGGAGTAGCCTTCAATTACTCAAGTTAATTTCAGTTTTGCAAAGTTACTGTCTCGACCTTACTGGAGTAGGAACTTAGTTACTGGAGTAACTAAGGTTTATTTTGTTTCTGTCCTCGAGCTTACTGGAGTAAGGATTTGGCTACTGGAGTAATTCAGGATCATTTTGCTTCTGTCTTTGACATTACTGGAGTAACGTTTTAGTTGCTGGAGTAACTCTAGTGTAAAAGTGCCAAGATGACTGGAGTAACCAAAAACGTTACTGGACTAAGGTGACTGACTATCGGGTTTTGCTTCTGGAAGGGTTTGAAAGTGAAGGGAAAGTAGAGACTTACTGGAGTAAGTTAGTGACTACTGGAGTAGCCCTACTGAAGTCACCATTTCATTACTGGAGTAATGTTCAAACATATGCGAATAGGCCACAAATTACTGGAGTAATGAGATTTGACTAGAGTAATCATTAACTCTTCATTTGTTTGAAGATCAGTTCCAGAATTCTGAACATACACTGAACTTCCAAAAATCATATCTCTCTCATTTGATCTTTGTTTTCTGTGATCGTTATATTTTTGGAAAGGTATGTGAGTCTAGTTTCATATGCCACTAATTTCGGCTCATTACGATATGTAGTTTGTGAGATATCCTCAAATTACTGAACCTTGGTCAGCTGCATGACAGTAACAAGTGGCGTAACTTCAAAAATTCATAGCTCTCTCATCTGATCTTCTTTGGACCTGAAGTTTTGATAGAATGACGCTTTAGATGTCTAGTTTCATCCAAAATTGGTTTCACCTCAATACGATCTCTGGTTTGGGAGATATCATCAATTTACTGAACGTCGCCCAGGTGAAATGCTGACAGAACTGTTGGAATACCCGTATTACTGGAGTAACTCGAGGATTACTGCAGTAATTTTGTGCCAGAAGCTTTCTGTATGAACCATTACTGCAGTACATTAATGATTACTGCAGTAACCATATGAAAAAAATGAATTCAGCTGCTGATACACGCGTATTACTGCAGTAACTAAGTGACGACTGGAGTAATGAGCAATCATAACACATATATGACTGGAGTAATGTGTGTATTACTGGAGTAAGTCGGCCAACATTCATCCTGAAGCTTCAACTTGCTCATTTTAACTCCGAATTGATCTATTCCAACTTCCAGTTGATCGTAGAGACTTGGAGAATCAATCTATGAACTTGTGTAATGTTTTTCTTAATCTATTCAACAAGTTCTTCTTTCTTTCTTCTCTCTTCTTGATTATTCTTCATGAATCAACTCATTATTTCTTTTCTTCTCTAGTTCTTTCTCCACATGAACAAATCTACATTAAATTGTAGCAATTAGTTAATGTATATGATATGAACTTTTTGCTCTTACTAATGACATAAGACATCATCAAAACTAATCATAACCAACAACACTGGTCTCGCCCAAAACCTTTTCCTTGAACCACCCTATGAAAGCCTTGTTTTGCTCAATAGCTATCTCCCTGTCATGTTTCCTCGGATATGTTTGCTTTAAAATCTTCTTGTGTTCTTCAAAGTACGACTGAACTTCTTCCGTATTAGTCAAGACACACAAGTGTGCTTGCAACACCTCTTCACGAGGCATACTCTTCACGCTGAGCCCTCGTGTTCCCTGACTTCTACCCTTTTCATTACGAGACTGGGTGTTAGGCGTTGACATATATTCTTTGCAGAAGTCCATAGCCTCTTCAACCACATATCTCTCAACGATTGAGGCTTCAGGTCGATAAGGATTTTTAGAATACCCATTTAAGATCTTCATGTATCGCTCAAAAGGGTACATCCACCTTAGATAGACTGGGCCACATAGTCTCACCTCCCTTACCAAATGCGCAATTAAATGCACTATTATATCAAAAAATGCAGGAGCAAAATGCATTTCTAGTTGGGATAGAATGACATAACCCTTCTTTTCCAATTCGTCCAACTTTTCAATCTCAACAACTTTATCATAAATAGCATTGAAAAAAACACACAACCTCGTTATCGTGCTCCGCACATCGTCTGTCATTATGCCTCTAATAGCCACTGGTAAAAGTTGTTGCATCAGTACGTGGCAATCATGGGACTTCATTCCTACTAACTTCAATTCATCCATCGAGACAAGCATTCCCACATTAGATGAATACTCTTGTGACACCTTAATGCCATGCAAACAAGAACACAAACTCTTTTTCTCGGCTTTTGACAATGTAGGCGCCGCTGGCTCCAGATACTCTCTCTTACCATCATCTCTTAGTTGTGGGTGTAGCCATTCTCTAATTCCCATTTCAACCAAGTCAAGTCTCGCTGCAATTCCATCTTTAGTTTTCCCCGGTATGTGCAAAAGAGTACTGAGAAGGCTGTCACACACATTTTTCTCCACATACATCACACCAATACTGTGTCTCACATCAAAACTGCGCCAATATGGAAGATCAAAGAAAATTGACATCTTCTCCATATGTGCGGCTCTCCTGCAGTCCTCTGATTCTTACCGAATAACATGACATTTCTTCTTTCAACTCGACTATAAACCTCCTCTCCAGTTAATGGCTCTGGAGCCGTTCCATGCTCCGGCAGACCGTTAAAACTCTTTTTTAGCCTGCGGTATGGGTGTAACCAAGGAAGAAATCGCTTATGGCTAAGGTAGACCGTTTTTCTTCCGTGCTTAAGTTGATGAGAGTGTGTGCCAGCTTCACATATCGGACATGTGTTATGCCCCTTCACACTGTAGCTTAAAGGACTCTTGCTTATAGGCATTAAAGACATCTACGCCATCCTCCCACAACGTCTTTAAGTCCTCCACCAAAGGTGCCAAGTAGACATCAATATCGTTCCCTAGCTATTTTGGTCCTGATATCATCATCGAAAGCATCATATGGTTGCGTTTCATACACAACTAGGGGGTAAGTTGTAAATCACCAGGAGAACCGGCCATGCACTGCGTGTACTACTAAGAGTACCGTAAGGATTGATTCCATCTGTGCAAAGCCCAAGCCGAAGGTTTCTTGGCTCGCTACCGAACTCGGGAAACATTTCATCTATCCTCTTCCATTGAGGAGAGTCAGTCGGGTGTCGAAGGCATTTTCGATCACATATTCTCTCATCAGCATGCCATCTCAACTTCTTTGCTTCTTTCGCATTTGCATACATTCGCTTAAACCATGGTATAATTGGAAGATACCACAAAACCTTTGAAGGTTCCCTTTTACCTATCTCATCACCACAGCCACCATGTTTCTTTACTTTGTACCGTGAAGTTTTACATTGCGGGCGCTCACTTAGTCCTTCATACTCCTTTCTGTACAACAAGCAGTCATTAGGGCAAGCATATATCTTTTTATACCCCATACCCATCGTAGACAACATTTTCCTGGCCTTATACATACGATTTGGAAGTACATTATCACTCGGAAACATATCATGCAACAATGTAAGTAACATAATGAAACTACTGTCAGTCCAGCCACAAGTTGCCTTTAACTTCACCAAATGCAAAATAGCTGAAAGGCGTTTATACTTAGTACACCCAGGGTACAAAGGTGTCTTGACATTACTCCGCACTTTGTCATATACACTTGATTGTGCAAAACACCCTACCTCAACATCACGAATCATTGCCTCCATTCTATCTTCGTCCACGACATCCAAAACTTCCTTCTCGTGGGACGCACGGGCAGTCACTCGCTCATGATGCCATATCCATCTTTTGTACCGAAGATCTATTCCATCACAACTTAAGTGATCTCTTATATCATCCATATGCCGTCGACTCCCATTTACACATTTGACATAAGGACAAAAATACTTCCCATTTGAACTAGGCACATTCCTTTTAGCAAATTCAATAAACTCTTCCACCCCATTCCAATATTCTTCAGTAGTTCGCCTAGCTTTCATCCAACCGTGATCCATTTTATCACCACCTATTCCAAATTCAATATAGCACACTCAACCTTAAAACAATCGTCATTATGAATAGATTCTAAAAGCAAGCAATATGATCTATTTCCTACAATGTAAGGGAGTAAGAACTGAATGCAATACGATGGCCGGGTTAAAATATAATCCCCACTCATTAAATATAATTACCAATACAAAAAGGTTATTAAAAGTATGGAGATAAAAACCAAAACTTATACTTAACTATAGTTAACACATGTAAACACCATCAAATAAAAATCAATTGTGAAACTATAAGGATAGAAAACTATAACACTATTCGGAAAACTACAATGCTTTAATCAAATCAAATTCAATCTTTTTGAATACGGGTAAAGTAACCGCCTTAGTCATTTTTAAAAAATTTCAGCAGCACTTTGCTTTTACATAAGACATCTAAAATATACAATAAAGATATAAAAACCAGGTCTTGCGTAGCTTGACCTTCGCTTCTTGCTGGCAGAGTCACAAATCAGGCCAACCCACTTGAATCAGGATAGAACACATGACGGAGAGAAATTGCTTGATGAACTGTTAGCTAAAAAGTTGCAATTTGAAGAGGAAATTTATTCAATATCCGGTACTTCTTTTAACTCTTTTATCTAAGCAAACATAACATCAAGCAGATACAGAGCAAACAATTTAAGAGAAACACAACCCAGTGGAGATAGAGCACAAACCTAAAGGAGAATAGAGCGGATATACGACACGAACCCAATAAAGTGAAGAAAGGGGGGGACAGATGAGTAAGAGAAAAACAATGAAGAAGCTTTTTACGATGAGTGTCATTGCAGTGAAGGCGCGACGGAGTAGGAGGTGGAGTGACTGTAGGTGGAAGAACAGAAGAAGCTTAGGGTGCAAAGGAGGAGGAGGAACTGTAGCTGAAACCACATAGTTAGAGAAACAGAATAGGCAAAAACCTTGAGGCAGAGAGGGGTTGGAGGAGGAGGGGGTAAGCGCGCGTAAGTGATAGAGGGTTAGTAATTTGAAATATGTTTTGGTAGACGAATGGTTGAAGAAAACGTCATTAGTCAAATATTTGTGTTACGACGACTGTATTTTAAATTTTCAACGACTGTTATTCCAACCGGTCATGGAAAATAGCCAAATTTTAGTTTACCTCGAGCCAACACTTATTGACTCGAGCCAAACTATTGAAGATGATTCCTGCTGAAAATAGCCACGATAGACTCGAGCCAACAATACTGACTCGGGTTTATCTCCTAACTCGAGCCATATATTTCAGGCTTGAGCCAGTCTGGTTTTACAAGATGAAATGATTAAATGTCCTTCACTCGAGCCACGAGTTATTCCGCCTCGAGTCTAGTAGAAACCTCAAGCTAGGAAATCCCTTTACTCGAGCCTGTATCATAAAGAACTCTCAAATACTCTTTCACCAGTGAACTCACTCCTTCTTCCCCTCAGTCCTTCTCTTCCTGAACCTTAAAATGGCATTTTTCTCACACAATGCCGCGCAAATCGACCACCAAAACTACAACCAAATCCAAACAATCTGATTCTGTCAATGAGGGTACTGAATCCTTATCTCCTCCACCATTGGAACGGCAAAGCGGACTAAAATCCCACCAAAATGCTTTAGGCCCAAGGTCGTATTCGATGAACCAGCTGATGGAAAACTAAAGAAACTGCGAATAAAAGAACCATATGAGGTGCCTAAGAAGAAACCTATTGATGCAGAAGCAGCGAAACACAAGGATAAAGAAACCATTGTGGCCACAAAATCAAAGAAGAAAGCTTATGTACCATCGTCAGACTTTCGTGGAACCAGTCTAGCTTCTGCCTCACCATCTAAGGCTTCAGCGAATGCCCCCAGAACTTCTATGCAACAATCTAGATCCAAGGTATTCCATATACCATCAATTATTTTCATCTATGATACACCCACTTTACATCCTCCTCTTGATTTTCACTGTGGCCCAATATTGTTTTCCTCTGAGGATGGCAAGAAATTTAGTAGCGATTATGCTCTTAAGAATTTCTGCCCAATTATCTCTGTTGATCTACCCAAGCTTAGGGAAGACTGTAATTTAGATCTTTATCCCTGGTTTGAAAATTATGAATCTTTCTTGTCAATTCATGCTTCATACAGTCCAACCTTAGTTAGAGTTTTCTATTTCAATATGACTGCTCATACATTGCTTGATAAAAACAACAATGTATCAGAAGAAAAATTGTTAACATATGTGAGAGGAAAGAGGATTGCAATTACTTCAACTTATCTAAATGATTTGCTTCAAATTGCCAATCCTCCTTCCATTCCAGAAATAAACTATGACAACAGAAAAATTTTCAAAAGCCTTCGTCCCGATGATCAATTGAGTGAACCAGTAGGGTCACTTCATTTTCGTCCATTTGAAATGCCACATGTACATCGAGCCTTGTGGTACATTTACTCAAGGAACTTTGTGCAGAAAGGCAAAAATTTAACACACTTCACTCAACGTGATTACTCCCTTTTTGTATCTTTTGTGGACAAGGTGCCTCATAACCTTGGCCACTGGATCTTCAATGAGATGAAGAAATATTGTATGCACTCTAAGAAGAACTCCACCATTCCTTTTCCCAGTCTAGTATCCATCATTTTATTTCATGAAAAAATATGGTATCTAGAGAAGGATGAGGTTGTTGGAAGCCTGAGGTATTCAATCAACACATTTTGAACCTGATGAAGATCACTTTCAAGGAAGGGTCTGGTAAGTCTGGAGCTCCAGGACCATGTAGGCCCAAAGCCTCAAGACCCAAAGTTAATGAGCAGTCTGTGCCTGAACCTGGTCCTGAATTGACTTCTCATCCACCCTTCACTATTGGATCCAACATTAAGGCGATTATGGAAAAGGCCATTTCAGATTGTATCGGGCCTCTTCAAATCTCCCTAGTTGCCAAACATCATTTGTTTGATAAGCTGGAATCAGACATTGGACAACTACTCAATGGGTTCACTGAAATCAAGCATGGTTAAAAGGAGCTCAAGGATGAAGTTAAAAATCTGACTGGTCACCTTGAAGATCATGGGGCTAGCATTACCAATTTGCATAATACCCTCTGCATCCTCTCCAACAAGGTTGACAAACTGATTCAAGTCCACTCCAATCTTGGTACCTCTGGTCAAAAACCTCCTTCACCTGAATCTCCTTCACCTTCCTTTGCTACCCATCCTACTTCTACCTTTTCCACTCCAGTAATATATTCTTATCCACTCCAAACACCTACCACTACTGCTCTTATTCCTCCATCTCATCCCTCAACTGTCAGGCTTGCTCACTCTGCCTCATATACTCCAGTAATATCTTCTCCCCCATCCAAACACCTACCACTGCTCTTATTCCTCCATCTCATCCCTCAACTGTCAGGCTTGCTCACGCTGCCTCATCCACTGCAGATATGTTTGATGAGCATAAGCTAGATGACATTGACACCTCCCAGCCTTCTCTCTCTCAATCCATATTCCCCTCTACCATTTCTTAGTTCATCTCATACCTTCTCTTCCCAATTTCAACAACCTCCACTGTGATCCCCAAGTCAAGCACTTATTTATCTGACTTATTATCTTGTATTTTTGGCTCATATGTAATCAGTGAATATACTGTGATCTGAAATGAAAGACATTATGTATTGGCTTGTTATTTTCAAATTCCAACTAGCATATGATTATTTAAACTCTGATTGTTTTTATGATTCAAAATTGTGGTTTATTTATTTCTATGTTCGTATCTTGCGCTTAGCTTGTGTCTTAATATTTCTCTTTGGCCATGAGTCAAAAATAACGTTCAAAACACTTTTCACACTAACTAACTCGAGGCATAGGTATTAGACTCGAGTTAAACAACCTAGATATGAAGTCTTAGTAGTCAGTAGTTAGTGACACGAGCCACCAAATACATGACTCGAGTCTGATATTAAGCTCGAGACATCATTTTCACTGACTCAGTGAACCTGTTGTAATTTTTTAAGATTCCAAAATCATTTGCATTGTTTGACTCGAGTCAGTCAATGTATGTTAACTCAAGCCAACGTTTTGACCGTTGCTTTTAAAAATGATAATTCACCCGAGGCAATACCAACTGACTCGAGCCACACTACTGATGTTGATTCTGTTGATTCCTAGATGAAATTACCCACGATAGACTCAAGCCACGAGTTATGGTACCTGGAGGCTAAACCATAACTCGAGCCAGAGACAGACACTTTTTATAACTCGATGTGACACTGCCTCTATAGCATCTTGTGTAAGGGTTATCCTTCTTTGATAAGGCAATGGGTGCCGTGTAAATATAAGTAACAACACGTCTCATCTCAAGCTGCAGGTAACTTGAGCAGGTGAAATTGATTAATTAATTAATGACGAGTAGAGAGAAATTAAAATTTGACCCAAAAAAAAAGAGAAATTAAATTAAAATTTATAAGAAAATACATAATCTGATTAAACAATATTACATGTATGTCTAATTGATTGTTCAATTATACATGTATATCTCATGTCTAATTTGGTCACGGAGATGACTCATTTCGAATTCGGAGTAACGACAAAAATTATTTGTCGACGCCGAAGGCTGTTCATCATGATCACTATCCGAAGGCTGAAAATAGTGGTCTGTGTCAGAATTTGTAATAATAAAATTGTGTATTGCCATTATTGCGGAAACAATCTTGGTTTGTGTCTCGTATTTGTACCGGCCCATATGGTTTAACACTTGAAATCTATTCTTCCACACTCCAAAAGTCCTTTCTATGGTTAACCTCAAACGAGAATGATATTCGTTGAAGGTCTTGTTGGCTTCTATGAATCCGGGTTGATGTGGAGGTCTATAGGGACCAAGATACCCAATTGGTGTAGAATAGGCAACATCAACAAGATAATATTTGCCTGATAAATGTTGAAATTATCTAATCATCATTTTAATTAAAAGTGTGATCGATAATATTTAAAATGTGAAAGTGAAAGTAATTGAAACTGAATTAGCTAGGAGACGGAAATATACCTGGAGGTGGATGAGGGAAATCAAGAGTTTCATGTCACTTAGCATGTTCAAGTACACGATTATCTTCTACAAAACCGCACCAGCCCGCCAACATGAACGTAAAGCGCATGTCCTAATCACATACAACCATTACATGCTGTGTTGGGTGATTGTATTTATTCCCGGTAAATTTATCTCGGTCGGGATAAACCTTCTTGTGATCGCTACGAATCACACACCTTATGTGAGTTCCGTCTATAGCTCTAATAGCATCACGAAAGTGTGGATGATCGTTGCTTATTTTTGGGTGGCAATGACGGAATTGGGGATTACTTGGTTTGATATTTTCTCTCGATAGACTAGTGCAAGCTTGTAATACCAAATGGAAAACTTCACCCACCGTTTTCGGAGATCGCTGAAATAGTTCCTGTACCACCCTCTGGCCGACACCATGGCCAACAGTGAACAAAAACATGGCCACCATTTCCTCGACGCTTACGACCGGCTGCCTTATACCCGGCGGTAATCCATGATGAGCGACCAATGTACGGCAAAAGTGCCTGAACACATCTGCATCCATTCTGAACAACTGTTGACAACGTGAACCACGAGATTCCAATATCTCTCAGACAATAATGCAAGGAGGTACGAACATAATGTGTCAAACCCATTTAACGACTCATCATCATCATCATCTAAATTTAGAAGCTTGTTCAGATTTGCCATTGCTTAGCTTCAAAACAATAATGCTAAAGTGATGATGATGTGTGATTAAAAGAGATAATCGAATAAAGGAAAACGAGTGAAGTTAAGAGGGAGTTAAGCTAGCTAGCAGAGGAAATATGTGAGCTTGAAAAGAGTGATAATTTTAAGAGGGAGATAAGCTAATATGTACGTGAGCTTGGAAAGAGGGTGATGATAATTAAGAGCATCTGAGAAGCTGCTTTAGATGGAATATGAGAGGGAAATATGTGACCTTATTTAACAGGGGAATTAATATAATATGTCAGAACACTGTCGTCAATCATATTTCTGCAAGCTAGACTTCATAATTCATATCGTCCGATTGAAAAGACTCAATTGTTTGCCTGCTTAATTGGCGTGATTACCCAGCCAAACAACATGGTCGACTAAAACATTTTCAGTCGTTGTATACTACATGTTACAATGACATCAAAAACCGTCATTTTGGTTTTAAGATGACCTGTTTATCAACTAAAAATGACCTATTTATCCAAGATAGTCGTTGTAATTTTAATACGACCTATTTATCTGAAACCAAAATGTAAGGTCGCTTCACCCGGTATGCGTGCTGCTGATGTGTCCAAGAGTAAAGCTGGTAGAGGGAATATGTTAGCTCTTGTTATAAATAAGGGTTTAAATTTAATACTATCGTCAGTTACTGCAAGACTTAAATGAGATAAGGAGAAGATCTCCTTCCCTGGCATTCATATCGTACGATTGAGAAGACCCAACTGTTCAATATGCGCTGTAAAATGCTATCTGAAATAGTAATGTCCTCTGTTTACATTATGGTGTATACTGGCCCCCCAGTCTGCTATCAAGCATTCATATATAGCTTAGTTTATGTTTTTCATTTTTTTAGGGCAATCAGTTTCATGTCTTTAACAAGTTCTTATTTTAATTTGTAATAATAGCAACAACATATGCGATGCCAGCTAGCTGCATATACATTTGAAATGTAGTGCAACACAGTATTATTGTTGTGGGAATTTGTTTGCACAAAGCAGGCACCCAATATGCTGCGATGAACACATTCAATTCTTCATTTAACTCATCATCAAAATTTCTAGACGAACCAATTAATTAAGTTTCAATTTGCCGTTGCTTTCAAACAATACTAAAGTGATGATGTGTCATTACAATAGATAACCAGAGAAAATATAAGAGTTATAATGAAGAGGGAAGCTAGCTACTAGCTAGAAGAGGGAATATGTACGTCCAAGGACCAAGAGTAATAATTAAGACGAGGAAGCTGGTAGAGGTAATATGCATGTGAGCTGAAAGTGTAATATGCATGTGAGCTGAAAGTGTATTGGGAATATGCGAGCTTATTAATTAGTGGTTAATAAGGGTTGGTTAAAATATTTAATACTACTGTACTGTCGTCAATCGCTGCAAAACTACTTACATTTGAAAAGACTCAACTGTTTTAAGAATATGCGCTTCATTGCTCAAAGGCAACAGAGACCCACTATATGCGTTGTGAAACAGAGATGATGAGTTAACAGTACGTAGTTTATGAAATATGTGTTGTAAAACAGAGATGATGCATTAACAGTTTATGAAGAATGCGTTCATTGGGTGCCTTTCATTATATAAATTAATTTCCTAGTACTGCCATTGCTTCCAAACAATACCAAGTGATTAACAATCACAAAGATGATGACTTGATGAGTTGATGGTCCATATATATATATATATATATATATATATCCATTTTTTTAATATATATTACCAGAATATAGACTAGGCACTTAATTATAATTGTTTGAACTTCCTATCGGCAATCATATCGTAAGTGAAAAAATATATATCCCCAGAGACTGAACCAAATCGTACGTTCGAAAGACTCAACTAATAAATGGCAAAATAGTCGACCATAATAAGATTTTAAGACCGGGCTTAAATTGTACAAAATATTGAAAAAAAAATAAAATTAAAGGAGCAATTAAATTGCCCAATAAAACTACTATTACCTCAGGAGAGCAAGCGCAAATAACTGGACCAAAAATACCAAAATAACTTTTAAAAACTTGAAAAATGAAGATGACTAATGAAGATGGGAACATAATTTAAAAATATTTTATTATTATATTTTTTATCCTACCCGATAAAGGGAAGCACTACTATACAGACTTTTTTTGTTTGTTTGTGCGTGCAGGTGTAGGTTCTATATAGGATGAGCAAGTTGTGTGTCTACATCCTTCTATTTCTATGTGTTCACCTCTCTTTTAATTTCTTATTAGATGGCAGAGCCTCTAAGCCTCTAACACCCTACACAAAATTCTTCTATCTTTTTGAACCCCTTGGCATATTTTTATATTCTATATATGGTTGGTGTACACCTGGCTCAGTGGCTCAACAATATCATCTTCATTACCAATAGGAATATTATTTTCTGCTTCATTGATTACCGTACCCCCTCATATCCTTCACGACTCTCAATGGCTTTTCTTGCCAATATAATCTTACCAATTTATGCACTAAATCTCTATATCTTTACGTGATTTCAAGTTTAGGATCCTATAAGTATATAGTGCCTGTTGCCTCTCTAGTCATGCACAACACCACTTATTCATTCTATTTTGGTTTCAATTGATCCTCATCCTTTATGATTCACCTACACACAAATAAAATAACCAAATATCTTAAAAGAAATCATAATTTTGGTATAATATGGCAAAAAAATCATAATTTTTCTGTTCTTTTGGAAGCTAATTAATTAAAATGAAATAAAGAAAAGAATATACAATTTCAGAATACTATTATTGCTTAAACTGATACATGGTACGTACAAGTGCCCTTTATATAGACACAATAAGTAATCTACAACTACAAGTATCTAAACTAACTACTTAGATGAATATCCTAACTAATATGTTATTCTAAGATATACACACACACATACACACACACACACACACACACACACACACACACACACACACACACACACACACACACACACACACACATATATGAATGGCGGTCATGACATAGCAGTTTGACCAGAAGTACGAATTGAGTGTAGCTGAATAAGCAGTTAAGCTCGTGTGTTTGATGACCGCACTAAGCTTGGGGATGGTGCAGATATTAAAGATTGCTTCTGTGTTACGGAAAGACTAGTTTTTACGTTTTAGTCGCTAATTTACATTATACCACGACTTTACAATTAACACAATCAAGGTAAAGTATAACATTATGAAAAAAATTCTTAACAATAATTCTTTGTTTTTAAATCGGATGGTATGTAAGTGACAAGATAAAATTTGATGCAAAGATTAATTTTCATTGACATTCTTTTTTTTTTGGCTTAGAATTCATTGACATGCATTCTCTTATCATTCAAGATTATTGAATTATTATATTCCTTATTGAATTAGTATCTAAATCATGCAATATAATTCAGCGAGGGATCAGAATAGGTCAATTATTATAACTGTCAAGAATATTAACCTGCTTTATCAAATATCAAATGTAGCATGTGCATTATTGGTATGATAAATTGAACTCAATCGGTAGAGAACCAAGATCATGACCTGAAGTGAAAAGCTAATTGTCAATCTCCAAACAATTAACACATGCCATATTTCCTTTACGTACATGTATATAATGATACATATAAACAAACAAATTAATGAATGTGTAGGTTGACTGAGTCTGCCAAACTTAAAGCACGCATGTAAATAAATTAAAAGTAATAATAACCTATAAAATGAATTAAAAACATATGGGTGATTGAAATATTAAATTTATATAATAATGAAATAATTTTTTTTATTTTACCCATATTTAAATAATAAACTTTCATATATATATATATATATATATATATATATATATATATTTATTTATTTATTTATATTGAATATATATTCTGTCATTCATAATTAGTATACTAACTGATGATGAGAAATAAGCACCGAAGAGAGTACATAGTGTCTTTTCAATTATGAGAAGTTCAATTAATTAATTGCCAGCTTGACCATAGCGATTGAGATATGTTTCAAATATTTTTTGCTAACATATTAATTGTTGTTATATTCTTAACAGTCGATTAGCCAAGCTACGATATGATCGCAAGTTTGTAGCGATCGAGTGATGTTTTAAATATTCTCACTAACCCACTTAGCTCACATATTAATACTTCAGTACCCTTAAGTATTAAAGTTTGTACTGAAAATTATTATGAAATATAATGTTTATAATATTCAAAATACAGACTGGAAAAAAATTACATCCTGATGATCCTTTATAGTATACGCCTTTGTAGCGATCGAGTGATGTTTTAACTATTCTCACCAACCCACTTAGCTCACATATTAATACTTCAGTACCCTTAAGTATTAAAGTTTGTACTCAAAATTATTATGAATATAATGTTTTTATTATTCAAAATACAGACTAGAAAAAATGCTCATCCTGATCCTTGATATGCAAACGGGCTCTTTGTTTGATATCCAATTCGTTCTCTACGTTCCCTCCTAAGCCCATAACTCCTCCTAAGCCCTCCTAAGCCAGTTCTGTTTCTCTACCTCTGTTGTTTCCTGCACGCAGCAGCACTTTGTTCCTCCTAACTCCTAAGCCTGTTCTGTTTCTCTACCTTTGTTGTTTCCAGCTACACTTTGTTGGGTTCGTGCCGTATATCCGCTTTATTTTCCTTCAGGTTTGTTCTCGGTCTTCACTGAGTTGTGTTTGTTTAGGGTTTAGGCAGTAAAGGTTAGCTTCTCTTGTCGTCAATTTGCTCTTCGATTCGGTGATATCTTAGCTTCTTGCCTGGAAGGCGTAAACCCTAATATAAAGTTCCTTAGGTGTTCTTTTGGTGTTTGTTAAATTCTGCCGATTGCCTATTACGGTCTATGTTCATTTTGGGAAAAAGTTGGTTGTTTTGGATATATTTTTGGGAAAACATTTTCTCATGTGTAGGAAAACCATTTTCTCATGTCACACACACATGAAATATTTTTATCACTTTCACCTTCATTTCAAGCCTTCTTTATCACACATGAAACCTCCCGTTACATATTTTTATTATTTGTTTCGCAATTTATTTATTTCTTTTATATTTTCTATCTTCCACACAACCATTTATTTTTACAATGTGTTCAGCCTTGTATTTTATATTTTTTGCGTGTAGACTGCGGATTTTCCCAGATAGAAATATGGGGGGAGCTCAGTGGACTGATGAGGCAACCAAGATTCTTCTAGACGCCTGCATTGATCAAATAAATGCTAGAGAACGGAATCGAAAGGGAAAGGGAAAGGGAAAGGAAAAGGGATATAGTACCCAGGCGTGGGGGTATATTGTGGGAACATTTTGGAAGGAGGCTTCTCTACCATATAAGAGGGCGGTCTTGAAGACTAAGTTGGACGACCTGAAGAAAATGTACAATGCGTGGCAATGACTTCTCAAAGAGCCTGATGTGAACAGAGAAGCTAGGACTAATAAACTCGTCCAATCAGATGAGTGGTGGGCGGAGAAGATAACGGTAAAAAATGACCATATATACTGACTTGTGGGTTTGATTTTTTCCTTTCAACAATGTCGTTTAATTTTGGTTAATTAATTGCTATGTGGTTTCATGTATGCATGCAGGAGTGCCGCTAATATGAACAGTTTATGCCTCATGGCCTCGTGCATGAAGAAGAAATGCGATTGGTTTTCGATGAAGGGTGTGCAACTCTAGAGGTTGAGAGGGAAGAACCCCGATCATATCTATTTTCAACCAATTCCAAACGGCCTAAGAAACAGCCGAAACGTTTGGACCCGCCCTCCGAAGGCTCAGGGGACAACGAAGATGAAATGTTTGGAATGCACAGTACAGGACTGACGGGTGAGATGGGAGGCTTGGGCGGCACAAGCACTCCATCAGCTGGCATCACCAGTTCAGGAAGCATGGGCAAAAGGAAGGCGGGTGGTGAAGGGTCAGTTCAGAAAAGAAGGAAGAAGAAGAAAATGCCGATGTATGAAAGACATGTTTCGGATGCATATAGTGGATTAGGGGATAGACGGGCACAGCTGGTTATTGAACACAAACATGTCAGATAAGGCACTGATGGATACGATGAAGCAATAGATGTGGTTTGTGCATTTGATGAATTCAATAATGATCCTAAATTTCGGCTAAAATGTTGGGCGATTGTGCAGAACCCAGATATGCGGCGAATGTTACTCGCAGTAGCTGCAAGGGGAATTAATTACCAGACGCTGGAATGGTTGTGGATTAGGCGGCCCTAGGAAGGACAAGTGAAAAATAATATTATATTAATGCAACAACAACATATTAATGATCTTCGATATATCGTTTCATCAAGGCATGTTATTTGTTTTTATATTTGTTAATTGATTATATTATAGTTATTTTAATTTAAACTGAAAAAAATAGTTTCATCATCTCATAATCCTCTTTAAGAGTTATTAATGTAACACAATAAATATATAGTTACGGAGGACAGGGAGGCTCGAGCCAATTACCAGGTTGCTGATGATATGACCAATACTTATGTTTTGGTTTCTTGATATAATTACTGATATATATATATATATATATATATATATATATATATATATATATAGTCATACATTAAAGACGTACATATATATGCAGCTTTAAACTGTTAATTATTAAGCTCGACCAAGACTTTGCTTGAAGCATCTCTCATCATCAGAAGCGCATAGCCAATCCATTCAAGGGGAGGCATCTCGATCGACACAATTAAGGAGATACTTCAAGGAGTAGAATCCCTATTAAATTCTTGAAATTAAGAAGAGAAGGGATGACATTCAAGTGCTCTCCCCCTTTGGCATCCATCAAAAAGAGGGGATTACAGTGGAGAGTATGTAGACTATTGAAAACTTGAAATTAAGAAGAGAAGGGATGAGAGGAACTAGGAAAAGGGAGAGGTGAAGAGGGATTATATTGGTAGAGTGAAAGGGCTGAGTTGATTCCAAGGTTAAGTTCATGTTCATCAAACAGGTCGGCTGTAGATGAACCAGAATGGGTTAATTAGTCTTACGGTAGAAACATGAGATAGAGGGACAGGGACTGTGGCTGGTGTATATAGACTAGAGGTGAGGAGATGACAGGAGTGGCAAAGGTACCTTTGGGAGGAGAAGATTTGGGAGTAGAAGGACCAATACCAGAGTAAAGTTGAAGCAGCTTGTCAACCTTGTTGGTGAGGGTGCAAATAGTGTTATGCATGTTGGTGAATTTGGTGATGCTTGTCCCATGGTCCTCATGGTGGCCATTCAGATTCTCAACTTCTAGCAGCTCCTCTTAGCCTTCTTTTGCTTGAGAGATCTCCTAAAGGGTCTCATTTATTTTTTTAAGAATTTACTAAAAGTCCTCATTTTCTTTAAAATTAAACTAAAATATTCCACCAGCACAACAACTGAATGAAAATAAAGGATAGTTGAGATCGATTAAGCTTTTTCCATTAATAATGGAAAATAATTGAACAAAAAGAAGACACAAGCTTAGTTCATTTTTGATTTTTACGCTAATAGAGAATATCCAAGTACAAAAGAAAAACAAGAATAATAACTAACAAAACCAACCTATAATGTGACTGAAAATCCTAATGCTTATTATCAGCTAATGTCTTGGAGATATCGGCTTCAACAACAAAAATTTCCCGTCGAAGATCAGTAATTTCCTGTTGTATACGCATTAGTATCACTTCATCAGAGAAAAGAGGCGTGCTGGGACTAGGAGGCTGTAGAGGGGGAGGGGGAACCTCTTCATGGTCTAAAGTCTGGAGGGGACCGACAACCTCTTCATCATCCGAAATAACAATGGGTCCAACGACTCGAGACTCCTCTGTCAGAATAGAACGCACTGGAGATGAAGCCACGAGAGATCTAAGGAAGGCACGAGCTTGAGGAGTACCCCTGCGAGCGGTTGTCTTGTATCTAACCATTGTCTTGGGATAGTAGAGGATTATCAAGGACGCAGTGAGGAGTTAGGGCAGAGAGATAAGTTTGCTAGTAGTTAAGACTTAAAGAGTGAGAGCAGAGAGAGACGAAATGGTGTGTCAGAATGGAAATGGCGGGACCGGTTTTCCTCCTTTTCCCATGCCCTCCACTGCCCTCCTTTGCCTCCCCTCCCCCAATTAGAGCTTTCCATGTGTCCTTAAATGAGAAGAGAAACAAGCAAAAATGGTTGAACAAATATTTTAGGGTTTTGAAAAAATATTTTAGCTCCTATTTGGTACTGAAATAATACTGAAATATTATTTTAGAATTGTGAAAAAATATTACAGGGTACTGACTGGTACTGAAAATAATTTTTTAGTATTATCCAGTATTTTTTTTAGTAACAGTCAATACTTTGAAATATTTTTTTAAGATCCTAGAATATTTTTCAATATTATCCAATATTTTTATAGTGCCAGTCAGTACCTCAAAATATTTTTTCACAATTCTAAAATAATATTTCAGTAGTTTTTCAGTACCAGATAGGGGCTAAAATATTTTTTCAAAACCCTAAAATATTTGTTCAACCATTTTTGCTTGTTTCTCTTCTCATTTAAGGACACATGGAAGGCTCTAATTAGGGGAGGGGAGGGGAGGCAAAGGAGGGCAGCGGAGGGCATGGGAAAAGGAGGAAAGCCGGTTCTGGAAAGGGCTTGATCAGACCTTCCGATGCGTCTTTTTAAATGATTTTTTGTTGTTGTTGTGATGTTACCTTTTTTTTTTTGGAAAAAAAATACTCTGAAAAGACACAGCGGAGGGTCCGAAGTCCAAACCAAGCCGCTTCCAGAATGATTAATGGGATTCAATTGGCAATAAATAATTAGTAATAATATTTAAGACCTTATAATTATATACATCCGGTCCTCAAGGCCTAATACTAATTTTGAAGTTGAACCAATCAGAATTGAAGTTGAAATTTGTAATACCTTTGATCTCATTACACAAATGCCCGGTCTCAAAAATACTTTTAATACCATCCTTTAAAAATAAGCGGTCCTAAACACTTGATCATCTGTCTTTTTCCTCTAACACTTGATCATTCCATGGACTAATATCTGAGCTTCCCATTTGCCGCCGTTGTGTTTTGCCGAGTTTACATTGTTCCTCGACTTTCATGTATACCGGGATAAACTTAACTTTCCACTGTCTTTCAACCAATTTTAATCTCGTCAAACAAAGTTAAATTTTCCAGCCACGTGTCACTTATGACATGCCCCCAGTTCGAGGTACAATGTGAAGTTGTGAACACGAGTTCCTGAACAGGTGTGACCTTTTGCTAACCATGGTAGCGGAGTGCATAGTAGTGTATAATTACCTTTGTCCATCTCTGCACCTGCAAGCCATCTTTGGTTTCAGCGCCAATTTAATGCTAGCGTCTTTTTGCGTCAGTCATGATTATGCTTTAGGGCTTTGTCAAACCTAATTTATTGCACTTTTGACGTCACCGTCCTTGCCATTTCAACTTCACGACTTTTGGCGTTTTTAAACTCACCTCTTCAAATGCTTAAAATCTATCTATATAACTTCAAATATCGTGCTGTTTGAAATTTACAGGACCAGACACTCTTATCGCTGATCGCTCCAAAGAGAAAAAGTCAAGTCTCGCAAAACTCTTCCTTCCTCTTTTCCAAGCTTTCCTATACTGGTAAACTCTCATCAACTTTTTCTTGATTTGGTTTCTTTGCACATTTCTTGTTCTTCATTGTCTTGCGAGTCTTCTTTCTTCATTCTTGCTAAAGACTGCGTTTCTGGGATTTGGGTAGTGTTCTTAAGCATTCTTCTCGAACTTCTGGGTTAGAGCAACTGTCTCTAGTTTCACAATCCTTTGTCGCCTTCCAATGGATAAAAAACCAGATTTACTTCTAGACATGTAGGGTAGGCCTATTCCGGAGGATGATAGGGAGGTCATAAAACACGTTTATGAGGAGATAGTTAAAAAGGTGTCTGAAAAAGCAGCCTCCTAGTTTTGGGCTGTTGTTCGTTCTGATGAGTCTGTGAAAGCAAATTTGCTCAAGTCCACTACGGTGCGAGTAGGAAAACCATCTGTAGATCCATGTCTCCTACTTCCCTTTCACAAGCTAATGTCCCAGTATCCAGGCCCTTTTTTCCTCCCTCTACTAACCCGGACCAAAATTCACAAATCTCTTCTTTCCAACATCATCCTTGCAACGCTTGTTGTTACGAGTATATCACCTTTACCAAAATCAGTCGCTAATGGGAAACCGAGATGACTTTGCCGAACTACACACATGGCCTAGATGACCCTTTAACACTTAACTGTCCGATACCGACCTCCCACGATCCAAGGTACAACTGCTGGACGCTTGCTATCGCAAGAGCATTTAGCTCGCCATACTTGATCGGGATTTGGAAGCTAAAATGGTTTTGGCCACCTGCCAACACTTAATTTTCCAACCTCTCCAGATGCTGTGAACTCTAGGTAACTTGATGTGGCGTCTTTAAGTTTTCACCGAGGAAGACCTTAATTTTGACTCATGTCATTTCCTTTTATATAGGTATAGATGGCGTCTTCTTCTCGTCCTACAGAATGGTCGGTGACAGGAGAGTCGGATTCTAGCGATATGGAGGAAGTTGCCCATTGTCCGGGGTCATATGTAGTGAGCGACGAAGTGCTCAGTGTTAAAAACAGAATGACACACACGGACTTATCCAATTTATCCGACCTCCGCCTTTTGGAAGGCGAAGGGTACTCATTACACTTGTCCAAGATAGATGAGTCTGTAACATCATGCGGATTTAGAAACTCCGACCCAGGTTTGATAACCTTTGGTATATACTGTTTAAAACTTCAAACATGAGTTGTTTAGGATTTATACATAATGTGATTTATTATGTATTAGATAAAATTTTGTTCAAGCTGCTTATGTTTAAGTCAAGTTCCCCCCCCCAAACATGAGTTGTTTAGGATTTATACATTATGTGTTTTATTATGAATTGGACAAAATTTTGTTCAAGCTGCTTATGTTTAAGTCATTTTTTTCCACTTATTATTTGAGTATTGTAAGAATGTAAGTTATTGAAATGCATATGTGCACTTATAAATTCAACTGTTATAATATAAATTAGAATTTATTATTTTTTCAGAATCTAGGAACTCATTTCAATGAGTCGCAATCACAAGTAGTGTTGAAGAGTTCAATGTTGTAGTTAATGGTGTGGTACTTGACTCTCAACTATCAAAACATATCAAGACTAAGTACCATGAACTTTGTTATAGCCAGGGAACATTAATTCATGAGCATCTTCCTGAAGGTCAGAACTATAAGCTTGTTGTAGGTATGATATTTGAGATAGTTAATATTGCTGATGCCATTAGAGCTAGCAAGATCACAACCTCTTTGGATTGTTTTGCAAAGTGGTATAAAACTTTAAAAGGTCTTAAAGTATTGGGCATGAAAGTTAGTTTCTTGCTTACTAGACTGGAACATCTCATTGGTCTAGCAACAAAAGCGTCGACCAATACTGTGAGGTATTCAGAGGTGAAAATTAAACAAGACCAAACACAAGAGGGGAAGAAAGTTCTTGAACGAAAACTTGACGAAGTGAAGAAGACCATAAGCGGACTTGAAGCTGAGCTTGACTACCAAAATTTGAACCTTGACTTGTTGGTGGCCGAGTTTCTGTATGAGGTTAATGCTCCTTGGTGATATACCAAATTTGTTTTCTCATGTTTTCTAAACATGTATGCATCTGAAATTTGTGTCTTTTTTGGTAAAGGTTGAACTTAAGCTTAGAATGTACTTGGTACTTCAATAGTATGCGTTAACTGAGAGAACTTTGCAGGATATATGGGCAAATGATCAATGATCATAATTTGAAATAGATCTTGCTGTAAATGTAGTTAATTATATCCTTTACCTTAATGTATAGATTGAGTTGTGTCTTCTAAGTTTTTAAGATATTTTAACAAGACTAAACCCACCATATATAAAGAAACAATATAAGGAAGGGTTAGAGATGGAATATTGAATGTAATACTACAGGACAACAATTTTTATACCTTGAAAGAAGGCAATACTATTGTAGATCGATTAGTCAATTATAGCTTCAGTGAAGATTTTATTATTTTTTATTCTCTTCCGACAGGGGCGATAGATTTTCTTCATAGTGACACCATGGGAGTTGTTTACCCAAGACTAGATTCTGAATAATGATATTGATGTAACCGTTTTTACCACAAAAAAAAAGAAAAGAAAAGGAGGAAACAATATAAATTTTTCTACGTTTTATCAACTAAGTTATTCAAACTATGATAACTAATCTTTATGTATCAATAATTATTTATGATAATTATTTATTTAATATATATTTTTTATGTCGAAATTTATTTTTCTTTTATTAAGTATATCGGAATGGGGTTACGTTAATGAAGAAAATAGTTATATAATATTTAAAGATTACGTTAGAAAGTATTTCTATTATTTTATCAATTAATAATGGTGCTTATAAGTACAAAATATTTTGTAAATATTTAATTTAATATTTTTATTATTCCTTTAGAAATCTAAATAAAAAGCAAAGTGGTCATTGGAGAGGGATGATAAGAAAAATATTTATATAGTATTTTGTATACTAATAATAGGAATGGTGGATGCAAAATATTTAGTAAATATTTATTTATTTTATTTTTTATTATTCTCTTAAAAATCTAACTGATTGTTTATATAACAACATAATAATAAATATCTACCCGCACATAGCGCGGGCCTTAGCTAGTTATTTAAAATAAGAGCCTAAGAATTTCGACCTCATCAAGATTATCATGACAATGACAACACCATCCCGGAATGTCCTTTCGATGCATCATAAGTTGTAACGTTCATAAGAGTTGTAAACAAATCTTATGAGAGTCGGGTTCGCGTCGCCCTAGCTTTTTAAGTTTGAGTTTTATTAGTTTAACCGAGGTTCATTTATGATGCGTGGATTTGACTGTAATTTTCAGCTTATCCGGGGTCCAAATAAGGAACATGAATTTGAATATATAATTTTCAGTTTATCCGGGGTCCAGTTAAGTAGTACGGATTAAAATATTCTTCACACTCAGTTTTACCGGGTTCCAAATTGATCATGGAAGCCCAGATTCAACTGTATAACACCGAGATTTCGAAATTATGATTTTTGAAAACAGGTTTGTCTACTCCGAATTCAATAATATAAGTAAACTTTGACATGATTCATGAAAACGGGTTTGTGCACCTCAGATTCATGCATCTTAACTATATAAAAGCGGAGCAGTAAGCATCTATCTGACTGATACATCAGCAAAATAACAGTTTTAAAATATTAAGATAAAAATAAAATAAAAAACAAAGCGGTTATGAAATATGGATAATGGATATGGTAGTTACACAATATTTTGTTAATTAAAAATAGAAAGCAAGGCGGTTATGAAATACGGAAAATGAGGAAGATGAATGATGAGAAAGGTAGTTAAATAACATTTTAAATTTGTTCTATAAAAATAGTTCTATTATTTGATCAATTAATAATGGAGATTAATACCATAAAAAACAAAGCGGTTATGAAAGATGAATAATAGAGAAGGATGTTACACAAGTTTTATAAATTAATAAAAAAAACAAGACGGTTGTGAAAGACGGAAAATGGGGAAGATGGATAATGAAGAAAATAGTTATATAATATTTAAAGATTACGTTACGAAAGTATTTCTATTATTTTATCAATTAATAATGGTGCTTATAAGTACAAAATATTTTGTAAATATTTAATTTAATATTTTTATTATTCCTTTAGAAATCTAAATAAAAAGCAAAGTGGTCATTGAAGAGGGATGATAAGAAAAATATTTATATAGTATTTTGTATACTAATAATAGGGATGGTGGATGCAAAATATTTAGTAAATATTTATTTATTTTATTTTTTTATTTTTCTCTTAAAAATCTAACTGATTTTTTATATAACAACATAATAATAAATATTTACCGGATCAGGGAAGTATTGGAACACGGAGCTTACTGGATTTGGTTAAACCAATCTTTAACCGTGAGATTGTTAATGACTTTTAACAAAGCACTTAAGCGCGATAAAATGATTAGAGCACCGATGTGCGAAACAAAATACTTGCTGCCAAAGTACAATATAAGCTAAAAATGAAAGGTACAATTACATATAAGCGTCCAAGGGATGAACCCCAGTAAAAGAACAAAAGAAAACATAAAAAACGAAGTTATGGGCTAACTTCAGCATCCTAAAGGGTAGAAGGCCGAGATTCAGCAATATCAGCCGGATGAGCTTCAAGATCTCCTGCTACCCCAGAAGGGCCCTCCCCAGCTAACTCATCCAGGGTGCTACCTGGAATGATCTTTCTATCCTTGACAACCCCATCAAAACGAGCGTCCTCGAGGTTGAGAGCGGTGTTAGGGTTGAGAAAAACTACTTGCGTTTTGGCATTGTTGAACAACTCTTCCACGCCTTTCTCCATATCGGCGATATAAGTCACGTCATGGGCCATCTACGCTATCAGGCCTTCCATTTCAGCCTCTACTTAAGACATCTCGACGTTGTCTTCCTGACGCTTACGCTTTTCATCCTCCATCTCTAGCTGAGCAGCCTTAACCATATCATTAGCACTCTTTTTTATCCCGTCTAGTTCAGAAAGGGCCCTGTCACGAGCATCTTCAGCTGACTTTACAGCCTTGATCGCCTCGTCCCTCTCTAAGATTGAGGATTGAAGCTTGGCATCAGCATCTACCCACTTGGACTTCTAATAAGCAAAAGCATGGGCTAGTTCGGCAGCATGGATCAACTGTTGCTCAATCTCAAGTAACAATTGTTTTTCCTCAGAAGTAGGAGGAAGAGGCTTCAACCAGCTACTAGGAGGGCGAATCTCATTGTGAAGTTTGGAATCGATCCCGTTGACCCACAAAATGGACGGTAGGGTATATTGATCGGGGGAAAGAGTGGAGATGGATGTCGTGACAACAGCAGCAGGAGACGAAGAAGAAGGGGGAAGGACAGTAGGTTCCGGTTGGGAAGTATTGGTCTTTTTGGATGGTTGAACCTTGCCGCCTTTATCAACCTTAGGGGCTTTCCGTTTCCCGCCTGAGTCGGGTTGCTTATTAGCATCCTTCTTGCTGCCTAGTCTCTTCATAAAGGCCGGCACAACTGGAGCAGCCGACATAGTTGGTTGTATAAAAGAAAGAAACTCGTCAGCAACTTGACATGGCAAATAAATAAATACATAAGTAAATTACAAGAATTGCAATCCCGTCATACTTGTGGATTTTTTCTTCTTTCTCTTTAAAGGAACAGATAAGTAAATGCCGGTGTCAAAAGCACCCATGGCCTCGGGAAGATTTTTTAACAACTCCTTGGCTCTCTCTTCATCCGAGGAAAGGGTAATTGCTTTCAGCTTAAAGGTTTTGGACCCTAAATCGTGGTGCTCCGCAGTCCAACAAAGGGGAAATTTCTCTTCTAATACGCCGAGGTTGTTTACGCCAAGGAACCATGGTACTTATCCAGGGACGACCTCAACTTTAAAAAAGGCCGACTTGAATCCTTTGAAGGAATCTGTATAAGGGTTGAATAGTTTTTTACCCCGGATCCCCCTTAGGACAATCCACTCAAACTCTAAAAGCTTCTCTTTGGTTTTATACACATTTACAAGGGAAAAGAAATGCAAAAATAAGGGAACTGTACAAGCGATCCCTTGCTCTTTACAAATATTTTCAAAGGCTAAAGCGTAGCCCTAGCTATTAAGATGCAACTGTGTAGGGGCTACACATAAATGGTTTAAGACGTGAATTATAAAGTCGGAGAAAGGTAGAGCAGCACCAAGAAGGGTAACTACATCCCGGTACATAAAAAAGAAATGCGGAGAATCCCCAACTCTTCAAGACACCACAGACTCTCTGCCTAAACGAAGTCAGACGATATACCCCTCACCATCCTTGATCGCCGGCCTGTTAAATTCTTCCCAAGTCATTTGATTTTTAATTCGTAGCACTTCTGGGCTTATTATATATTGACCCGGAATAGAGGAGACATCGGAAGACTCAAACTCTTCTGCTACTGACTGCTCGCTAACATCGGAAGGAGAACCCATTTATACCTATGTAAAGGAAAAGAAAAGACGAGTTAGATAGAAATCTACCTCGGCATGAAGGCATGTGATGCAAAACCCTCTCCGAAATGAGGATAGGAACGGATCCATGGGTGCAACTTCTAAGTACTGTCTCGCCTTCTCTTTCCCGACCAAGGTCGACAAGGGTAATGCAATCATGTTGACAATTTTCACAAGGATAAACTAGGGTTGGAATCATTCTTCTGGAAGGAAGGGGCCACAAGGCCGAGGTTTGAGTAGCCCTAATGGAAGATGAAGGCCGTATGGCCAGAATTGGATCAGCTCTAATTAGACACGAAGGCTGTGGTGTCAACTTTGGAATATCCCTTAAAGTAGTTAAAGGCCTAAGGACGGGTGTCGAAGTGGCTCTCATGGGAGGAGGAGGAAGAGGAACATTACGTCTGCCGTTCAGACTACCCCTACCATACATGGGAGGCTTCAGAGCATCTGCTCTAATAGTTTGCTCAGAACGAGGAAGGGCATACAACCAATACGCTGTTCTTTCTGGCATTTGCCTAACAAAATCCTATCCTCTTCAGGAATGGGCCTACCATACATGTCTACAGGTATGTTTAGGTGTTTATCTATGGAACCAAGAACAATCGAAGAAAACTACGGTAAAAGGTACCCAAAAGGCCAAAACCCATAAACCCAGGAACGTTTATAAAGATGTTTCCAGAAACTCAGTGAACTAAAGAGAAACACAAATCTCACAGAAGAAAAAAGGAAAAACAAAAAATGAATTAAAAACAAGAACCGACGAGGAAAGTATACCTGGAAGGGAAGAATGTGATAGAGATGAAGCACGAAACTTGGATTTGGAAGGTTTTCTTTTGGCAGTAGCAGGAATATCAAGGCGTAAAAAAGAAAAGCACCGCGAAATTTGTAGTTATATACTTATATAGAAGCAGATTTGAAGAGACGAGTTTAAAAAATTCTAACGGGTGAGAGTATGAAACGACAGGAGCCGTTAAGTCATGAAAGCGCAGAGATTTAGGTAAAACCCTAAAGCAAAAATGCAATCATAGCTTTTTTGAAAAGTCGCAAGCATTTAATGAGCGTGAAAACCGAAGACAGCTGGCAGAGATTTGGGTCACATAAGTTTTGATACGCTGTTATGAATTCTAACACCTGTGACTTGCGGTTGCTCGTTTAAATCCCAGGTTTGCACTATACCTCCTACTTTGGGGCAACCATGGAAACATGTGAGGAAACTTAACTCGGCATGTTGTGATAGCGTAAGTCGAGGCACAATGAAGAAACATGTGTTGAAGAAACAAAATGTTCTAAGTCGGTACTGGTTGAAAATGAGAGGGAACAGTCCAATTTAGGTGTAGAGAAGGAATAGAAATCTCAAATCCGAGATACTAGGTTTCTATCGTAATCACAATATGAAGGACGACAACCCAAATAGCAAAAACTTTGCATTCAATTAAACCGAGACACAGTTCGAAGTCACTTAACCTTAGGAAACCAGTGGCCTGAAACACCGAGCTTGGGCTTCATCACAATAGGCCCAATACCAAAAGAGTCCTGTAATAAGTGCAGAATTATCTGGTAAGATATTATTGCTACGTCTCTTCGCCCTATCTATCGTTGGCTTTCGTGCGCATTTAATTCTTTGTGCCTGCTGACGGCATCAAACCTGGCTCTTCAACTTCGCCACCGTTGGCTCTTCAATTGTTTAGCAGCGATGTTTCTACAATGTGCCGTTATCCTGACCTCGTCCAACAATCCTAACTGGCCTGACTATTGCCATTCTCGTTTTGCACTAACCCGCCGTGTTGGCAGAGATTCTAGATAACTTTATGCTATCCCCCTGACGCATCTACTGAGTTTTTATCTTGCCTCGTCGTTCATGGTGTCTATGATTGCTTTGTGGATTTGTAACTCATTGTTCCGAGTTACTAATTCATAGAGATGTCTCGTAGCGTAAAACAACCTTTCTACATTGGTTGCCTCGCCTGCCGCCGTTGGCTTTCGTGCGCATTTAATTCCCAGTTTCCCACGTCTCTTCCTTCTATTCATCGTTGGCTTTCACGCACATTTAATTCTTTGTGCCTGTTGACGGCATCAAACCTGGCTCTTCAACTTCGCCACTGTTGGCGCTGCTATCCCCGTCTTGTCACATTCAAAGCGACTATATATTCTCAGATGTCGCGTTGCTTCAACACTTTTCTCCATCAGAGCAAAAAAAAAAAAACACTTCTCTCCAGAGTTCTCTCTTCTTCAGGAGTTGCTTGTCCCTCAAATTAGAGGCGGAGGAGACATTTTTTGTCATTTTTATTTTATTTGTTTTATATATTTTATTTATTTAGAACAAATTATATGCTGTTTTCTAAAATTTTTTTGCACCCAATATCTCAAATTGATTAGTTTTAAGGATACTGGTGTTACACGATAAGTGAAGACTCATCAAGTGCTTGGTGCCTCATCATCCATCAAGTCTCCTCAAAAGACGTGAAGGCTCATAAGTGAAGAGTGAAGACTGCCATTCTCTTCAGTTTATTTTGACTTTTGGGGACTTAAAATTTAAATGTGCCATGTCTTTCAAGATTATGATGTAAAGTGTATAAATATTATATAATAAATTATGGCGACTTAGTTAGCTAGTTACTTCTTGAGCAAAAAAAAAAAAGTTAGCTAGTTAGTTCGATTTGATCCTGGTCTGACCCACTAACCCTTGAGCCAGTACTTTGACCGGTTTAATGACCGCAGTTCGGTTTTCATAACCTTGACTCTAAAAATCAGTTTTAAAACTCACCACAAAAAGAAAGAGGGATTTGGAAGCTGAAGATTAAAATACATTTGACGGTGGAGATGTAACCCACCAGAACTCTGGCATCCACTGTATTGAGCTTTTTATGATTATTCATTTATTCCACATTTCCGCGATGGTTTGAGACCTCAACATAGTTAAACTAAAGGTGATCTTTATTTAAAGTAATTTACTGGAATTATTTACGATGGCAATTAACGAGCTCAGGGTGCACAAACCCGAGTTCAACTGACAACAACTGTTAAGCAAACTAAGTTGGCATAAAACAAAGTCGTCCGGAATAATGACGTCAACAGTTAAACCGACCCGATCAAGTCAGATTGTTAAACATTGGGTAAAAGAAAACTGAACATGAACACGTGATGAGTTTACCGGTGTTCTAGATTGCAGTTTGATAAAACATAGAGTAGCAGTATGATGGGTTAAAAGTCCTCATTCAGCGGATGCAATGTAAGGTCTAACTCAGATATTTGGGTAAGTTAAAGATTTACTAAAATCAATTGACAACATTCAAAACTGGCATCCCGGCTCTTTAAGAGGTCGGTGATCAAGAATCCGGCCAAGCCTTTGGATGGTCCCCTTCACCTTCATCCTCCCCTTCGTCTCCCTCAAAGCGGCCAATGAACTCTTCAACAGAAGGGAGTGAAGGCGGGATTATTTGCCCATTGTCAACATAAGCTTTGAAGCTGGCGGCCGAGGTATTCAATTTAACATCGAGATTCAAAAGCGCCACCTGCTCCAAAGCATTGTTGAAGGCGTACTCAGCCAAACTAGGAAAGCAGGCTGTATCAGCATGGGCGGCCTCGAGGGCTTCCTCAAGGTTTCTCAGATTTGTCTCCGCCTCTAGGTACATCTCCGTCATCTAGCCCAAGGCTTCTCCATCCCTCTGATTTTTTCGTACCACTAGGAAGAGAGCCATGGTTGCATTCTGGAGTTCTCCCTCAATTACGGCCAGCTCATCATCAACCATCCCTTTAGCTGACCTTTCCGTTTGAAGATCCTCAAGGCATTTTTCCACCACCTCGCGTGCTTGGTCTCTCTCCGTGGCCAAAAGCTTTAGCTTCTCATCCGAGTCGGCACATTTATTCTTCAGATCCATCACGCTTTGAGACAATCCCGCCGCCCTTAGCGCATAGTGCTCAATTTTTTCAAGCTCGTCGGTCTCAAAGTTCATGGTACGCTTGGCCTCAAAGAAGCTTGGCGGAGGACAGAGACTACGCCGGAGGTTGCTATCCATCTCATGGTTCCAGAGAGAAGATCGAGAAAATATGTTTCGAGGAGATGGATAATTTTGGGTGGCCGGTTGATCCGGGATTGGAGCGGAAGGAATTGAAGGGGTACTCAGTGTCGGAACCTGGGCAGTGGTTCCAAAGGCGTCCGTAGCTGTAAGAGGGGCTTATTGCTTACCATTCCCGGCTTTAGGCCGCTTTTTGGTTAGGCTGGGGTCCGAGGCAGCCTCTTCACGATTCATGTCTTCCAAATAGTCGAAATACCTGGGCTGCTTTCCGATTATTGGATCTGCAAGACACGAAGTGTTGTTACGGAAGATTCAATGACCAAGAAAAAGATGAATGCAATGCAAAGCAGTAAGGAATTTTGTCCATACTCTCCGCGGGTCATTCTATGGTTAGAGGTACTGGAATATAATCAACCGACTCCACAATGTCACTCCCCTGCCTAAGAATTAGTAAGTCGTTTATCGCCCAAGAATAGTAAGAGTCTAACAAGTGGGAACTTACCCAAGAAAAATAGGAGAATGGTGCTCTGATGAATGCGGTTGAAGAAGAGGGGTGAGAGGCAAAATAAAATGAATGAAGTAGGGATACAACTGTAAAAAGTACCTGGTACTAGGAAGAATTGTAGAAGTTTAAGAGAGCCTTGCGCAAGTGATGAAAAGTTTTCACTGAGTAGGCATAGGAATGTTTGAGCGTAAAGTGTCGAGACAAAGAGGCACGCGGGAATATTTAGATTCTGGCTAATGAATTTGAAGCATTGTGAAATTAAAAACCCTAAAAGGTGCAATGATGACTGCTATATACAAAGAGAGAGATGTGAGCATTAATTGCGCAAGGAAAACCATTCGCATTAATTTTGTTGCAATTAATATGGATTTTTCGGAGCTGGAGATTAAATGGCCATATTTTAATTTCGTTGTAAAGTTATTTTTCATCTTGATTTTGATCCATTACGTTTTATAATTGGTAAAATCGATGACGATCGGAAGAACTCTGAACCCAGAAAATCCTAAGAACACTAAGCCTACCCAGAAACTGACCCAGGAAACTCTCCAAGTAGTCAAGCATGCTCTGGAAAAGGAGCAAAAGCAAAGCGGTAAATGTAGAAGAGCTATGAACTGATGTTACCTGGATATGGCAGTGCGCGTAAGGAGGAGGAGAATGGCTGGCAGCAACGAAGAGCTCCATGCGGCGGAGGATTTGGCTTTGAAGAGGAGAGAATTCTGGGGAGAAGCGTTGAAGCACGCGACATTTGAGAATATATGGTCGCTGTGGATTTGACAAGAAGAGGGTAACTGCGCCACAGTCGCGAAGTTAAAGAGCCAACTGTTATATGCTACGACACAGACCTCTGTCAAGTCTACTGAAGAATCGGGATGTCTGTTGTGAATTATTAACTATGAAAAACAAGTTAGAAACAAAGCAATCCTCGAGTCCACATTACATGCACATCTTTTATGTGCTCGTTATGTGCTCATATATCCCTCTATTAGAGGGACGAGCATATCTTTTTAATTCTTTTTAATTTTTTTAAATTTTTTTATATACTGTATTTATTTATATTTAAATTATAATGCTTTGCTTTCTGTAATGTTTTAATTTCTTCACCCAATATCTCAAATTAATTAGTTTCCATGATACTGGTGTTACAGATGTTATGCATGTAATGTGGACTCGTTCAGGATTGCTTAGTCGTTGTAATTTGAATGAACTAAGCCAAGTAATCTATTATATTATACTGCCCGGCCTGGTCATTATTATATATATATATATATATATATATATATATATATGACCCATAATTTAGCTTTTTTGGAGAGATTAAGCAAGCTAAATAAGGTACTAAGATAATACTCCCTCTTGTCCTTAATACAAAACACATTTGTCCAATTTGAGTATTAAGGGGGTTAATTAAATAGTTTATATGACATGTATTTTTTTAATGGAGGACAATATTATAAGTATTTATCCAATTTCTTAAATTTTACGCCTTTCGATGAAACACAATTTTGGGCAACAAAACTTAATAATAGTCTACGTGGAACTATATATATATTGATCAAGACGCACAACGAAGATGTTATGAATACAATTTTCTTTTGTTATTTTAAGTGGTTGTTCTATTCTAGGTAATGAAGAACTTATTATTCATACCTCTTTGGTAATCATGAACTTAAGCAACGAAACAAAAAAAGCTACTTCTTCTATTGTTTTATATTAACTGATTTATGTATAGGATCGCGGTGGAAAAATAATTATGTATAGGATTCCATTCGACCCATGGTTGGAAACTATGTTAAGAAATCTTAATCTATTACTAGAGAATATTAAGCGGAACTATATGTTATTTTACTCTACATGATCGATTATAGCTTAATGAAAAATAATTAGCTTAGTTACGTTCTTTACTTCTTAATTTACACTTCTTTCATTACTGGAGAATATTTACAAAAGAAAATTAAGAAAAACGAAAGTGAAAATGAACAAGAAGAAAAAGAAAACTAAAAACAATCAAGTTCATTGGCCAAAGCCTTGACCTGGATGAGAGCAGCTTCAAGGTCCTGCCGGAGATCATCCACTCGTTGTCTAAGATATGCGACACGAGCCTCATGGGAAGAAATAG
The DNA here is from genome assembly GCA_037074495.1 of Acacia confusa. Classification (NCBI taxonomy): domain Eukaryota; kingdom Viridiplantae; phylum Streptophyta; class Magnoliopsida; order Fabales; family Fabaceae; genus Acacia; species Acacia confusa. Next base: position 33,341,594 of record CM073502.1, on the reverse strand, counting down.
CGGAGGGGACAGCGGTAGGCTCGCTGGGCCTAGGAGGTTGGCGAATGTCGGCTGAATGCATGGGAGCAGGCATCTCATCATCATCGTTTGACATAACGATGGGAACACAGGACTCTCCAGTCTCTTCCTTCAAAATACAAGGCACCTTTGTTTCAGGAGCCTGGGATATCAATTTACAGAATGCTTGAGAATCAGAAGCACCCCTGTGAGCGATTTGCTTGTATCTTGGTGGCATTGTTTGAACAGAGGTGACATTTAGGGATTTGGGGCAGAGATGGGAGATGTACTATAATGGAGTAAATGTGAGAATGAGTATTGGGGGTATTTAAGGAGGACTTGGCTTTGTGACGATTTTTTAACGAAAAGGTTTGGTGCAAAAAAAAAACACAACGTTCCATAGACCTTCAATTCTTCATCTAATTTTGGGTTAAGGTGTAAAAATACACATGAGTTTTTTCGAGTTTTTTTGCTAGGAGCAAAAATACACATATGCTTTTATTAATGAGGAGTAAAAATACACATGTGGTTACCATTTTGGTGTAAAAGTCACATCCCACTATAAAGTTACTGTTCACCGTGATGAGAGAGAAAGAGACGAGGTGAATAGTGACTTAACGGTGAGATGTGACTTTTGCTCCAAAATGATAACCACATGTGTATTTTTGCTCCTAAAGAAAAGTACATGTGTATTTTTGCCCTTAGGGAAAAAGCTCATATATATTTTTGCATCTTAACCCATTAATTTTAGAATTCAACGACTGTTATAACAATCGTTTTTAATTTACTCGGTTTTCCGTTTATCGGCAAAAGTACGGAAAAACCCTAATTAATTAATTAATCGACAGAGGGCCATATATATATATTTTTTCATTTTGTACACTACGTAATCGATTACGCACTGTAGCGTAATTGATTACATTAAAAAAATACACTATGTAATCGATTACGCTGAAGTATGTAATTGATTACATAGTGTTAACTATGTAGTAATCGATTACACCAGTATGGTGTAATTGATTACACCAGCTCTAGAAGCATAATAAAGAGCTGATTTCAAATTGGTTGATGACCAGACTGATGTCCAACTTCTTTTTACATATAAATGTGACTTGGGCAAGGTGTTTTTGCCAACAATTAACCTACTACCTAGGCCTAGTCCATTGATGTATAAAATTCAGTTTTTGGTCCAACGAAGCATGACAATGACATAATAGATTAGCACATTTGCATTCAAGCATGTCCAAAACAGAAATTTATAAACCCAACACCAAAATACATCAACAAACTATCTTCACATAAGTTCACCAATGTCATCATAAATGAAATACAAAAACATAACTTGCCCACATTAAGCCTGTAACATTATTAAAAAAAATTAAATTAAAAATAATTTTTTTAAAAATAATAATTTTAAAAAAGTAAAACTTAAAACTTAAAAAAATAATAATATAAATGTATATTTGTGGCAGGTACGCTGCCACATTTGGAAGTGGCAGTGTCCTGCACTCCTGCCACTAATTAATGATAGGAGGGGATGATCATTATCATTAAGTGAACAAAAAAAAAAAAATTTCTAATCCACCACCTCAAGTTCTATCATATATATGTGTGTGGTGCTCAAATAGGTGTGAGTTGAGTTGAAGAGTATGAGTGAGAGGGAGCTGACGAGATTGGAAGGGAAAAAAAGGAGCTTATTTAAGGTACGTTATTTATTTTATAGGATCATTTAGGTAGTTAGATTAATTTCTTTTCAATATATAAACTTCCTTTATGAAAGTTGGTCTATTTATTTTTCTCTTCCTAAAGAGGATAGAATATTATTGATTATTGAAAATTTTATGATTAGACCATTGGTAAAATTTTGAGTTTTGATAATAGAAGGCTATATATATGTCAAGCATGATTAGTAAATAAATTTAATCGGTTAGATTTACTAAATCATTGAACTACATGAGAGTATGAATTGGGATATGAGATTTTAAATTAGAGGTTGGTGTGATTATGAGATTTGGAGATTTGTAAATAAATTGGGTTATACTTATAAAAGTTAATACAATGTTAAAATCTGAGGAATAGATAAATTGTTATTTTGTTTTAGGGTAACTAAAATGAGATAATATTTTAATTAAATTTTTTATTAAGGTATTAGTAATCAGTGTTAGTTCTATTAACATATGATTATGTATTTATTTTTTAAGGGGACTAATTTCTCTCACAGTTAGTGTGGTGTCAAGAACTTGAGGGTAACCACTTTCCAATTTATCTTGTATACTTGTTGAGGTGATTATAAGTGCATGCTTATATATATTTAAATGATATATATAAATATATTACAATTTGTGTTACCTATGAAAATGTATTCATGTGTGAGATATTTGTTGAAAGGTAAAATTTTAGTTAAGTGGGCTTAAACTATTTATATTGTTATAATTAAAATTGTTTATTTTGAAATCATGGGAATTTATGCATGATGTTGAATATTGAACATAACTATGAATTGTTGATGTTGAAAATTGTGATGCACTTCATATTGAGGTGTTTTGGGTTGAGATGAGATGTGATTGTATGAGATTGATTTCATGCCCCATGTGGTATTGCCGTCACTGAGCGCACAGTGGATGGCTGGAATTTCCCTTGGTATCATCAAAATCCTTTGTTTGGGATTAGGGTTAGCCTTTGGGATAGTGACACCTTTCTATGTTCGAGAGAAAGGGATACCATGGTGCGATATGAGTTCTGTAGCCTTTGGCCGGGCTACCCCTCATCATTGGTGAGCTTGGAATAATTTCGTCATAGAGATTAAACCTATTATATTATAGCTCATGGGTTTTGTCAGCGGTTATAAGGAGGTTATAAGGAGGATTAAGGGAGTTAAATGCACATTGAAAATTTTGAAATTTACTAATTGGTTTAGTGAATTATTCAGAATTATTGATATACAATGGATACTTAGCCCGCTTAGCTATCTTGTAATCATTCCCTATATACCTTTTAAATTGGATATATGGCTATTGAGTCTTTGTGACTCACCTCGTCATTTTTATTTTTTTCAGGCGAGAATACCAAGGGGAAGAAGGCATCCGATACTTTATCAAAGTTATCAATATTGTATGTCTTATTTTGTCACATGAGCATAATTTGATGTATATTGCCAAACTTTATGGCCTCTTTTGGTACGTTGCATATTTTGATTAATCCGCTGCATACTAGAACTCTTGATATAAACAGTGACTGTTGATATGAATTTTACTATGGACTGATTTATTTTGACTGGAATTAAGTATGTTTAGGTATAAAATAATTATTTAAATGGTAATTTTGGGAGGATGTTACAAAGCCTGCCTATTCCTCAACGGACATGTACAGATATTATGACCAACTTGCTTGCAATGCCGACATCGGGATTGACTGCTTGACGGTTAAGACTCTACCCAATCTATTTCATTCTGTATCCTCGTAGACTTTGGTCTTCCCTTTATGCGTGACAAACTTGCATCCGGGATAACGGTTGGGCTATCTACTTGTAGAATCAATAGTTCATTGCCTATTGGGTACCAATGTGTAGCATATACCTGACTAATGTACGATAAGGTCACCGGGTCAACATAATCGTAATGATTATAATTTTTGGCCCTGCACACTGCTAAGACATGGATGTATGGATATCGCCTTGCTGTAAACCTCCCACATTGACATTTGCGATTGATCAAGTCAACCTGCATTGTGTGCCCAGCATATGCATCCTCGACCTCAAATAACCCTAACTCTTTGTCATATAGCATCACCTGACACGTGACTATCTGCTCGTCCATCTTTTGTAGGTGGTCTTCAACCTTTTTAGAGACTATTTTACCTGCAGTCATGTGTCTGGTAATCTCAACACGCCTCATAACGAAATATTGGACAAGTCGACTACATGTGATCTTGACCAATGTGGTTATCGGTAGATTACGTGCCCCCCTGAGGACTTTGTTGACACACTCGGATAGGTTAGTCGTCATGTGACCGAACCTCCGTCCTTCTTCATCGTAGGACATGCACCATTTCTCCTTTAGAGCCCAATCAAACCAGGACGCGATCTGTGGGTTTGCCTCAATGAACTCTTGAAACTTTATGTCAAATTGAATCTTTGAACTCATGTACCCTGCATGACAGTGAATGCAAACTCATTACATTCATCACAAATAAATGCTTACAACAATGTGAAACAAGTAAAGTAAATGTGAAATTTCAAACCTAGTTGCATAACCATCTTCTTCATTTCATTATCCTTAAACCTAGTGTTAAAGTTGCTCCCGAAATGATGCAGGCAATACACCTGGTAGGCATTTAGAGGCTGCCAGCCTCCGTGATCTGTAACCGCCTTTACGATACTGGCGTGACGGTCAAATATCAAATGTAGTCTTTAGAACTTGAACTCATCCTCTACAACAAAATATGGGAGCTGCAAGGGGGTGAGTTTCAGATTCTACACAAAAACAGAGGTGGATGAAGTTAAACTACAAAGATTACACAACATTACTACATTCAAAGAGGAGAATGGCCTTATACTTTGATGGGTCGCACAAAAACTGACCAAAACACGACCAACCAGAGAGTTTTAGGGCAGAAATGTTGGAATGTCCTGAATGAGCTCAACCTGCCTCTTAAAAAACACATCTCTCGAAATGTAATCGATTACACACTGTAGCGTAATCGATTACATAAAAAAATACACTATGTAATTGATTACGCCACAGTTTGTAATCGATTACGTAGTGTATTTTTATGTGATCGATTACGCTATAGTGCGTAATCGATTATGTAGTGTAAAAAATGAAAAAAAAATATATCTGACCCTCTGTGATTGATTACATAAAGCATGTAATCGATTAAGAGGGGCAGATGGGTTAATAGTTTTGTCACAATGACATCTTGGTAATTAATTAATTAATTAGGGCTTTTTTCCATACTTTTGCCCCGTTTATCACCCTCCCAAAAGCCACGTCGATCCGAAACAAAATGAATATATATAATTTTTTTTAAAACCTATGCAACTCATCATCCCCATCTATATATGTACGTACATACTGATAGACGATCGGGCATCATAAAAAATATTATGAATGACAAAAATATATTAATTTCTAATCTTCATCTAAAAGATCGATCACGTTTAATATTTTTTATATAGCTACTACTATACATATTTTTTTTCATGTAGATGATACTATTTGTTCAGTTTAAACTACAATCAAACAAACACAGATGACTGATGACATTATCTAATGTACGAGGTTAATTGAAGAAACGAATTGAAGATCACTGTTGTTGCAATATTGGAAAGGTCATAGCCGTGCTTCCACAAGGACGAAGTGTATCTGAATATGCAGTGATGATCGTCGGACAGATTCCAATTCCATGCTCACAGATCTCTTCAAGCTTCATAAATTTTTCTTGCCATAAACCATATCCATAGACCTTCGTCTCAATGGCGAAAACCAAGCAATCCCCATTCATAACAGTGAATCCTGCTATAATAACGGGATCTTCTTTCACTCCCATCGCCTTCACCCTCACTTTTAAAATCCTTCTCCACTTGCCAATCTCATAATCAGTTAAAACACAGATGGTAAAAACCTTCTTCCTCAATCTCACCAAACAGATCGACTCATCTAAACTTGTTGGTTTCCACCATTTATAAATTCCCAACTTGCAGGTCAAGTCATGAGAGCCCCTTCTAGCTTCTTTAGGGACTCTAATCATCCTTGAGCTTCCATCTTCAACAGTATAAGACATTATATATGGCCTGAAATAAGGATTCCCTTTGACAATATAAGGAAAACAATTTGAGATAAAATGAAGAGCTTTTCTGTAATAAACATGATGGTCAAATCTCAAAAGTCGTGACCCATGGAAGAAGCCTGCTTCAACTGACTTCCACATACCCTCCCCTATAGAGTAGGATTTCAAATTAAAATATGGAGAATGCCACTCATCTGGAAGCACAAACAGATGTAACATGAAATCCTCTTTCGAGTCTTCCACGTTACAATGTAAGACAAATCTATTAGCAGAGACTGGGTTTGTTTCCAGATCATCTGGAATGGGAATGGGAAGATATGATTGTGTAATCGAGTTGCAGATGAAGAACTCCGTCATATCGCTACGACCAAGAATCAAGCCTTTGCTTGAAGCAATTATATCAACAGCCGGGTTGTCTTCCAGAAATTGGAAGAAACCATCAGACGCACCAGAGGTTGTGTTATTTGGTGGCGTGTTATTTGGTGACAGGCTATGGAACTCAATTTGTTTCTCAATATTCCACCAGTCTGGTTGCATAAAGAAACAAGAGTCATCCCTTAGTAAGGCATTTTGGGATTGCTTCCGGAAGAAATAAATTTCCCCCGGTGAAGATATATTGTTGCAGAGTTTGTTTACACATTTGAACTTGTAGACCGATTTTGCAGGTAACCGTGAGAAGATCTCAAGCACAATATCATGTATATCCATGGCTAATGAGTTTAGAAAAGGAACAACGGTAGTGTGGCTTTTCTAGACGCAGGGGTTTGAAAAGACAACTGCTTATGGGACTGAGTTTAGAAAAGGGACGACGGTGTGTGGCTTTTCAATTCTAAATGCAGTTCGCCTACTGGTTATATATAGTCAACATGATCGAGCAGAGCGTTGGACCGGTGTGGCTTTACTCAAGTTAATTAATTTTAACCAGTCGTCCGTATATATTGATATTAAAAAATAAATATGTTAATCAATGTCAAAGTAATTTTGAGAAGACACAATCGGTTAAATGACGGAGTATAGGACTACATTCATTAATTACTTAAAGTCAACATGATCACGTGTTTTTTTTAGAGGAAAAATACACACGTGGTTAAATTGAGTTTTTGAAGTTGTAATTCTTTTTAATCTTTTAGCAATATCACACACACACACACACATATAATGCATAAAAATTGATATTTATGTGCGTAAAAATATCACATAATTTATAGGTCACCTTTATTTATTTAGGTATATCCTTCTCTCTAGCTTGTCTATGATGATAAAGGGATTGAATTCATTTATATTCATGTGTATAAATATAATATTTTTGGCGATGAAAATTGATATACTGTTGATGAGATTAACATACTATAGATTCAAATCTTATTGTCGGTTAAGACGGGATTCTAGGAGCATTACTTTTAAAAAAGGGATGAATGCTTCTGATTTTTTTATAGTGTCAGTGCTTGTTGTTCCTTTAATTTTTTTAATTTTCTTATAGTTCCGTTTCTTTTCTTTTCTTTCTTTTTTTTTGTTTCTCTGTTTCTTCCACAGCTACGGTGGGGCTAGATTCCTCATGTGCGGACATAGACTTTGAGGATTTTTGTTTTTAAAAAATAATAATACAAAATGGAAATAAAAAATAAAAAAGGAAATTGATTGAGTGTTTTAGTTGCTTGAGTAGATATGGATGCTATCTCAGAGTTTTTACTTCAATGCGTGCATATGTGGGGGTGATTGACGTTATTTTTTATTGTTATATATTTCTGGACCACAGCCTCATTAATAATTAATAGTTATTACGACGTACGCTAAACTCCAAGAGTTAAAAAATCAATTCCATTTTTTCCCCTCTCTTCAAGATTTTACAGTGTAAAGGGTTTTCACATCTCCTAACAAATGCACTGAATTAAAATGAAGAATAGGAAATGAGGGTGTTTACATTGAGACATTGAGTACAGGTAGCGGTTTGTAGAGGAGAGATGGAGTGAGTTGTCATACTTGTAAAGAGTGTGGGGCCCGCTAACTAATAAAATACCAATTTGATTTTCTACAAAGCTTTTTAATTTGTTTGCGGTTATATGGTCCCTTATTAAATTACATTGCAATTTGCAAACATTAGTTATGAAATTAAAATAAATCCTTAATTAATTCCTTTTAAGGATTTTTCTACCTCAAATAACTCCTCTAGGCCACAAAATATTGTCTCTAAAATATTTGGGCCAAAAATTATTTCCTAATTACTATATTTGTCCTCAACATTTGCCTTTAAATTCTAAATATTAATTCTAATTAATAATAATTAAGGCCAAATTTCCATAATTAATCCCATGTCATATTTTAATTCTTATAATTCTAAATTTTGGGATGTTACATTCAAAGTTTTCGGGGTCTCTCTCTTCTGCTTCCAACTGGAGTAATTAAAATTCCCAACTATATATGGGGCTCCTCGCAATTCGAACTGTAGTAATTAATTAATATAAGGACCAGGTCGATACATAGATTCTCTGATTTGCATATATGACTTAATTACTACGTAATACGTATAATACTCCCTCTGGTCGTCCTTAATGAATACAAAACGTATTTATCCAATTTAATTATTAATGAAGTTATTAATTCATTAAATAGTTAATATACATATGTATGACATTTTATTTTTAAAACGTACACCTAATTAAGTGATCATCCTAATTAATTCCTTTCTTCGCTCTCGTCCTTGATTGGATTTGAGCTAGCTAGGGGAGCATCTATCGGTACGTGTAAATTAGAAAGCCATTGACCAATATGAAAAATATGTATTGTATTTAGGATCAAGATTATGTATATATCCAAGAGCAACTCCCCAAATATGACGTAGACATGAATGGATAGATAACAACTCTACGTATAACACAATTATTTAGTTTAATTTCCTTAATATATTTCTCTCTAAATAATAAGTCAACATATATACATATATGTATATATATAGTCTTTTATATATATATATATATATATATATATATATATATATATATATATATATATATAAGAGGGATTGCATAAAACCTCTCTAGTCTCTATCTAAACTTATTCAATAATCTCAAATGATGACTAAATATAATTCTAAATTTAAAATAGATAATGAGTTGTACGTTACCAATAGAAGTAACCATTTATATAGATAGACTTCAGATCGATACTCTTCCTATTGCATGATTAGCAGTGACAGTACAACGCACGCTATGATTAACAGGAAGGTGGTCCTCCTTGGCTTTTTGCGGCGACTCACCTGACACTACTTCACTTTTGTTTTTTCCCTTTGGTAAAGTTTTTATTTTATTTCCTTTTTCTTTTTTATTTTTCTATTTCTTTGTACCCGAACACTGACAAAAAAAAAACAAAGAACAAAACAATTCCCCCTATATTGCTTCTTCTCTTGTGTGCAGAGTGCAGTACTGCAGTGCATACATTCATCAAGTATAGAAACAGAGCAGTGTACCAAAGGGACTCCAAGCAGCTTCTAGCTACTCATCTCTATTTCAGCACAATTACAGCATAACCTGGCAGAATGGACTTTTTGTTTGTGTCCGCACAATTATTTGGGGGTTGAATTTCTTTTAAAGGAAAGTTTTAAATATATTAAAAAAATAAAAGAATATAAATATGAAAAAAAAACTCAAACTTCATATAAAATATAATAATCAAGAGTCAACTAAGCTATTACAATATTACTACAACATAACGATTAGAAATCAAAGCCCCTCTTTTGCATTCCTTCATTTCTAATAAAATTTGGGTCTGCACCTGCGGAGACAGGTGTCAGTGCAGCTCCGCCACTTTTATTATTTATTTATTTCACCCAACATCTATCACTGATACAACGAGAATGAATAATTATTAATTTCAAAGTCATTTTTGTAAGGTACATACTCAAATGCGGGGTAATCCAAGCAGGTTTGTCCAAAATATATAAATAGATATGAATGATCGAACTATCGAAGAGAGGAAGACTGAAACAAATTAAATGTCAATTTGCATGTTTTGCATGTTTTAAATTAATTAATGTTGTTATTATAACTATAATTTTAATTTCAAAGTCATTTTTGTAAGGTTCTCAAACGCGGGGTAATCCAAGTAGGTTTGTCCAAAATATATAAATAGATATGAATGATATCGAAGAGAGGAAGACTGAAACAAAATGGCTACCGTGGCCGCAATTATATATATTTTTATATGTTGCCCGATAAGGGCAGCAGAGAGTAAATACATTTTAAAAAAAAGACCAGAAAAAAAAATCTAATTAATCCTCCATATTGTCGCCGGAGGAGGATGTAGTGTCTGCTTCAGAAGTAAAGACTTCGGCATTAATGACCTCGAGGACCATGTTGGTCTTGTCGTTGATGGTTTCAACGCGGCCACAGAGTTTGCCCACTTGTCGGTCGTTGTTATCGAAGCGGGCCAGCATATGCTCCACCATCTGCTTGATAGTTGGATTCAGCGGCAAAGGAGGAGGTCTCCAAGGTTGGAGAGGGGGAGGTCTCACAGGTTGGAGAGGAGGAGGAGGTCTCATAGGACCCGATGGTTGACGTGGTGGGGCAGCCATTATAGGATCGAGTCGGAGATTGTAGAAGGAAATGAGGATTGGATGTGGAGAATATATAATGTGAACAAACTAAATTTAAAGTAACGTAAATGAGGGGCTTAAATAGATGGAGTACCATCATTGGATTAATATTGTCCTCGATCAGAAGTCGAAGGCCCGAAGAGACTCTGAATCATCATTACAGTGTGTAATGATACGATTGCACCTCGCCACCCCTTGGAATTTGGAACGACGACACTTTTCTTTTAAGACCGCACATTATAAAACAACGTGCCTTATTTTTATGTATCAGAGTCTCTTTGGCTCCCAAGTAACCTGGCCAACTCTATGCGTGTCCTCCAATTCTGATTTTTGATGAGGCCCCTTCAATAACTGTAATTAATTAAATCTTCAACCTTCTATAAGCCCGTCGTTCCTGTAGTTTCTTCATATTCTAATTACTATATATTTACAATTCTATATTATATATATGAATTTATATAATAAAATTATTAAATTATAAAAAAAATACTTGGTGTTGGGCGCTCCCTGGTAAAGCACACATGTGCATTAATTTTGCACCTTAATTAACCCATTAATAAAATTTAATGGTTGAATGTATTTATGAGGTTGAGGATTCTAATCGATTTCTGATGCATCTTTTTAGTATACAATGACTGTTAATTAGTTTTAGATAAACATGTAATAAATTACATTTTTCTACAACCATCTCGTATTAATTAATAAACTTGATCGATCACCACACCTCGGGGTTGATTCCTCACTAGCCAGTGTCATGTATTTAATCCATTGGCCATTCATAATAATATGAATAAGACCATTTATTATATTCTGCTGTCAGATTCAACTTCAGTTATTTCAATACTTTCTCTGATCTATAAAGCACAGCTATTAAACCTTCAAGGAATATTGAAATTAAATTTTCTCAAGATAGTAGATAAACTCATAATTTTTTTGATACAAATAGATAAACTCATAATAGAGATATGAGTTATATATCCTTCAAAGAGGAATGGAAGCTTGTACTAAATGTCTAAATGTGAACTCGAATCGATAAGCCATTCCTTGTCATCTTTTGCCACAAATCGAGGCCCTGACCGAACGAAGTTCCATGATGCAGATTACTTATGAGTATCATCAGTCATCAGTCATCACTCCCCATATGGTACTCAATCAATCAGAAAGTCAGAATCATCAGTCCATAATTTCCATATATGCTTCTCTACCCTTCGCTCTCTCTTCTCTCGTAGTGATCCTTAATAGAGTTAATTTGCTACCATTATCCCTTCCCAGTTCCCACGGCCATTTATATATACAGAGTTCACTTCTGCATATGCCGCTGCAAGATTCATCCGCGTTGCCCCTCCTTTTGTTCAAACGTTGTCGTCTTTGTCTAATTGATGAAGGAAAAATGACAGATGCTCAAGCCATTCCTGTTGGTGTTGACCCGGCGGTGGGGAGGAAAAATTTCATTCATGGCCAAACTTTTTTTGAAAAGATTAAAATTCAACCATGCATAACTTAACATTTTGGATAAAATTGAAAAAAAAATAAATTATACGCCTTTATTCTTAATATAAGACACATTTATTTAACTTTGAGTGATTAATTAAGGAAGCTAACTAGGACCAAAATGAATAAAGGTTTTATATCTACAAATTTACTCCAAATTAGGTCCCATATATTTAAGAGTAAATGAGTAGATTTTAATGTTGTAATGATTTTGGACCAAAAAAAATGTTATAATGATTCAAGAATCTTAATTTATAATTTCATCAGCCATTAGAAATAAATAACCATTTTTTTATAATGAATAAATTTATAAATTATTATTTATTCTTATTAGGAATTATATATAAAAAGAATTCTAAATCATTACAACAACCAAATCTACTCATTTGGTCTTAAAGGTATGACATAACTTGGAGTGAATTATATTCATATATATATAACTTTTTTTCATTTTAATTTGGTCCCAGTTAACCTCCTTAATTCACTCCAAATTTAGGATAAGTATGTATCATATTAAAGGATAAAGGTGCATAATTTAAAATTCTTAAATTTAGCCAAAATGTTAAATTAATGTTGAATTTTAATCCTTTCAAAAACTTCTAAAGTTTGGTCATTATATATAGGGAAAAACACTTATCATGATGTAGGAGAAGTGTTTTCTTATGTCACACATACATGAAATGGTGGGATGTAAGAATCTTGTTTTTCTCATGCAATATATATGTGGGCCCTACCATTTCATGTGTGTGTGACATGAGAAAACACTTCTCCTACAACATGAGAAATGTTTTTCCCTTCCCTTTATATATGTGTGTGGGTGGCACCCACCATTTCATGTGTGTGTGGGAATCTCCTCCTCCGCATGCAACCTGAGAAATTTAAACCCCTTATATATATTGAATGAAAATTTCATATTTTCCCTCCCCACTGCCAAGGAATGACTCGTGTATCTGTCATTAAAAATGACAACGTTTGAAGAAAAGGAGGGGGGAGGGGCAGCGGATGAATCTTGCAGCGTACAGAAAAAGATACTATCAGGACTTGTCGTACTTAAATAGATGCATAAAACATAAAAAGGAGCTAAAGAAAAGTCGCATGTCAATAAAGGTAAGACTTTTATGGTATTATTTCAGAAACTGAACACCTACTACTTCAATACAACATTAATAACCAAATCAAAATTGCCAATAGAGAAAATGAGAAAGAGATAATGAGAAGATCTACCTTTTCTGAGGCCTATTTTGATAATATCTTAATATTCTTTCTTATGTTTCTGACTTCTAATTCTGCACCAAACCATCATCCATGTTGTTCCTTCCTTTTTCAAATGGCAACAGTTTCTGATTTTGTACGAAAGGGACTCCAAGCAGTTTACAGCCACTCATCCTAATTTTAGCACAATTTTTTATTTTTGGTCAACAATTTCAGCATATTTAGGGAATTAATTAAATTTTAACACAATTTTTAATTTTTTTATAAATGATTTTATATTAATATTCATGAAAATAAATAGTACAATTATAGATCAACATATTTAGGGAATTAATTAAAGAGGACAACAAACTTTTTGACCTTTTCTCCCAGATGGATCCTCTCTTTACACCTTCCTCAGTCCTCAGTCCTCACTGTCTCTGGCGCTCTCTACGTACATATATATAATACACAGATCTGAAGTGTAGAAGGAGCAAGGAAATTAAAAGGATCTGAAGTTACGTTATTTAATTTATAAGTGGACTTTTTACCTCATAACTCCACCAATGATGTACCCCCAACTCCCCAAGATAACCCCTCTATTGTTTCAACCGTCCAACGTGGACACATAATCTCTCTCTCTCTTCTTTATGACTTCATCCACACATACCCATTAATCCACTATGCCCCTTTAATAATCAACACAGCGATATTGTTTCCTCAAAATCAAAGGCCCTAACCTCTTCCACATTCCTTCATTCCAACAAAATTTAGGTCTGCACCTGCGGACACAGGTGTCAATGCAGCTCCGCCACTTTCACCCACCTCTATCAATGTGATACAATAAGAATGAATAATTAGTAATAAAATATTAATTTTTAAAAAACAATATAGACAACAAGTTTGTATTAGGCTCCTTTCGAAACCCAATGTTTTATTTAGGGTTAAAGATCATTTTTGCCACCAAAATATTGGCCAGGAGGCATTCAGCACCCAGAAGTTTTTTGAGTATCATTTTTGGCCTGGAAGTTTACAAAAAGGAGCAAATATACCCCAGACGTTTGTTTTAACAGCAAATTTGGCCCCCGAGTTCTTTTTTATTAGCAAATTTTTGTAAACTTCCAGGGCAAAAGTGATTAAAAGAATATTCAATCCAACGACTGCAATCAACCGATGGGCAAGATTGCCACGTTTGTGAACTTCTAGGGCAAAAATGATACCAAAAAAAACTTGGCTGCTGCTGTGCTGTGTGTGCCAAAACAAAAATTTCCGTGGCAAAATTGGTATTTATCCTCTTTTTATTTATTTATTCTCTTTAAACAATGACTATTTAAATAACACAATCATTGTAAAAGTTGTAATATTGTAGAAAATCATTTATTTGGGCCATAACCAAGCTTAATCATGTCATAAACAGTTGTGTCTTTTCAATCCACGATGCAATGCTCTTGAAAAATAATCAATTAGCAATTGTCAGCCTTTGGGAGGAAAAAAAAATAAAACTCACAATTGTCAGCCAATTGTTTGATTATTTTTTAAGAGCAAATTCAATTCCTGACGTCGTGAGTTCGAACCTCCACGACCGCGTTTTGTTTCCTTTTCTTTTCATATCTTTACAAGTTACTCCATCTTAGCTGTGATTTTTCAATCGCCTCTCTCTGTCATGGACATCCATCCACCTCTCCAACTCTGAACCGCTGAGCAAACTCAGTGCGAAAAGGACTTTTTGTGTCCCCCTCTCCAACCCCAATTCGAACTTTGACCTTCGTCGCCTCTCTGCCAGAGCTCTCGTATTCTCTCATCGTCTCTCATGCCTCTAGCCTCTCATCGGACGGATTCTTTAAAAGGTAAGAACTTTGCACGTAAGAGTAAGGCTTGTATGATTTTTGCATTGTTGCTTCAAGATTTGAACTTTGACTCTTCACTGTGGCTTTTAGTTTCATTGTCGCTCTTACTTCATAGTTGCATGCATGTGGGCGATAATATTATATACAATACTTTTTAAGTATTTGAAAAGTTGAAGCTCAAATCTGTTTAGCTTTTACCCTGGACCCTGGTCAGAATAGGGCATCACTTTGTATTTATTTATTTTTATTTTAATAATACATCACATAAGAAATTGTTGGCTCAAACTTGAAAGTGAATAACTGAATATCCTGTAATCTTCCAGATAAAGGTAGAATTCTTATTCTATTAACGATAATGATTATACGATAAAATGGGATGACATTTCAGGAAAATAAGTGCAAAATAGAATTATTGCTTCCAACAAATGAGCTTAAACAGAGGCTATAACCTTTGATGGAAAGGTATAGGATGGGAAATATGAGCAGGGCTATATTATATGGTGGATGAAAGGCCATATGTGCCTTGTGCCATTTCGGAACAATATATTATATATTTTCTAATTAAAGCACAAGTGGGTTTTTGTCATTAGTTGCAGTACCGCTCTTAGTTCAGATGGTAATTAATCAGTCCCTTATTTCTATTAGGAACATGGCTGCTAATGATGATGGGAACAGTGGTTTGGGAAATTCTGGTTCTTCACCTGTTAGGAAGAAGGGTATAAGACCCACACAGCTGAATAGCTTGGCTGTACGCACTGAGGAAAAAGGACTGGTGCTGATCGAGTTCGACGATTATTTGAATCCAACTGGGCCAGAGCAAGAAAGGTTCTGTAGCTACATTGGCAAGTTGGGCAAAACCCATGTCGACCTAAAATTCTCCAGTTGGAGGAAAGTAGATTAGCGTAGGCGGGACATGATTTGGTTACAACTTTTGGTATATAACTTTACTTAATTTCTATCTTCATGTATTTTGGTAAATATCTATGTTATTTTTTTCTTTGTAGCAAACATATACAGTCCTCGACACCGAGACCGCGAAGAAACATTTTTTGGGGCAAGTTCGTACACGGTGGAAAGACTTCAAACACACCCTCACTTGCGACTTCATCTTTAGGGAGAAGATAAATGAGGATCCTTGTGCTTATTATCCTTCTATCTCTGAGGAAGATTGGAGATCGTTTAAGGCATCACAGCGTGATCCTGATTGGCTGGTATAAGACTATAAGTTGTCAATCATAGTATGATACATTTTATTTCAATTTCTTTTTCATCACTAAGTCAGTTTTCTTTATTCTCTGTTCTTAGAAATTAAGTGAGGCTGGTAAAAAGAGGCGGGCCGCAAACCCGTATGATCATTGTATGTCCCGCGCGGGTTATCAAAAACTTGAAAGGCGGATGATGCAAGATGATTTGAAAAGACAGGAGGAAGTGGCAGAATCGAATCCTAGTATTGTCGTGCAGGCACCGCGTCGGCCCCTACGTCACCTTAAAGGGAGAGAAGCGAGGATAAAGAAGGGAGGAGGATTCGTAAACAAGATGGTTGAAGGAGTCGTTAGAAAGATTGTGAGTAGTTAATATCGAGTTTTAATTTAACCGTGGTTCAGTTTCCGTAAAGATTATGCAATTAAATTATATTGCTCAACTTTATGCTACATGATGAACATTCGCAACAGAGCGAGGAAGGTTCATTCACTTTGACTGGCAGGATGGACATCCTGGCCATGACAATTGGGAAACCCGATCACCCTGGTCAGGTTAGGGGGAACCGAGGGGAGTCGGTCTCTCCAGATACTTTGGACGGGCTAACTCACATTCCAGAACTTCTAAAGAGCTTTATGACAAGGTTCGTCAGTAGCTGACGTAATCAATAACAAAGGAAGTCAACCAAAGAGTAAAATCGCAATTTACTCAGAAATTAGAAGAGATGGTTGAGCGACATGTCGAGAGATGGATGAGCAGCGACGTTTATTTGAGTCAATGTTGTCTAGCCGATTTGCCAGATTGGACAAAGATAATCGTGTGCCCCTAACTTTGCCAAGTACTTGCCGCCTTACCAATCCTCAACGGGGTAATGAAGAACCCTGCGACCTTTTGTTGGATGACCCGTTATGTGTTGTTGCCTATGCTGTTTTACACACACAGGGAACAAACATCCATTGTAAGGAAATTCCGGTTGATAGACGTAGGGTCTTGGTGACGAGAGTTCGACACGGGGAGGAAAAGACATGCGTCCCTTTCCCTGACGATGAGGTTGAAGTACTAAGTGATGAGGTAAATGGTTTCATCCTTTGGCCAGCACGTCTGGTTAAGAGTTCCAAAACACTTCCTGAATTGGTAGGTAACACTTTTCTGATAATTACTTCAATTTTCCTTGACATCTTACTTACAATAATCTTAACTTTGTGTTGCTAGGAAAAAGAACGAGTGGAAAGGTTCGACTCCTTGGCAGAACTCCATGCTACGTACAGACAAATTAAGAAGGATATCCTCACAATGCCACCAGGGATTGTGGGAAATAGCTCGTCCGACTATGTTATTGATGTCAACTCTGTACGTGAGTTCTTGTCATTGGATAATCTAGACATAGGATGGGTTCTACTCGCCTTCCAGTGAGTTTATTTTTCATCATTAACTCTAATTCATGCATCAATGTCCTGAAGTACAGAGGGCGGGATCGACGAATCGAACCTCCCACTCCCCAGGAGTAGACTTGTTGATTTTTAAGATTCTATATTTACTAATCATTTCTCTCATTTTAATTGTACTACTCTAGCTATTTACGCGATGCGGCCGCGGAAGTAGGTCATTCCCCTCTATATGGATTCGTAGATCCTGGAATCATCAACCAGGAAGAGAGGAAAGATTATGTGAAGGATCGAATATGAAACGGTGGCAAATGGTGTTATCTGGCACCGATTATTGAGTGGCAAGTACCATTATTGTACCTATTTAAGGCATACTCATCAGTTTGTCAAGTTACAGATTATTATGTTAGCTAACCTCTCCTTTAATCTATACATGTTATTATAGACACCATTGGAGCCTATGTGTTGCTTGCCCCGAGACCAGGCACATCTATTGGTTGGATTCGTTGGGTAAAAAGCCGAGTGAAGAGATCAAACGTATTTCCAACGAGTAAGTGAGTTGTTTGTAGATGATTGGTTATAACTACACAAATTTTTTTAATGTAATCCATTATCATTATAATAATAGAGCGATGCCTATGATTCAGAAGCGCAGAACCACTACATGGAAGCACCTCACAGTAAGTTGTTTAAACTCCAGTTTTTTAATTGACAATCACATTATAATTGCCTTAAATAATCATTTTGAGTATTTTCTTTTCATCTACAATGCCCTCGCCAACCTGGGAACCATGAGTGCGGTTACTACGTTTTAAATTATATGTATGATATCGTAATTTCTAGAGATACTTCAGGATTTGAGGAGGTGATCATGATCAGTTCTTCATTCTCAAATGATTCTCTTTTATTTTCCTGTAAGTGAGTTGTTAGTTAGTTCATTAGAATGAATGATTTACGTTAGCTTGTTCTTCAATTTTCCCGCAGATTTTTCAAAATGCTGAACCCTACCGAAGAGATGACATTGATCTTGTCAGAAACCTTTTGGCCGCTTTTAAAAAGTACAAATGATACATAAAAAGATGTTTAGATATGGAGTGGCACAACCAAGAGCTTGATGTCCTCTAGAAAGAACTCGAGGCTAGGGTAAGCTGACGACTGCTCTGGCTGATGTAGAAAATATGAAAAGTGGGGCCCCGGATGCTTTTAACAATGCCCTAGAACAAGTGGTCTATTTCAACCCTACCGTAAAGCTGGACATTTCCCCAGTTACAATCAAGGCTTATGTAATTATGTTGATGAAAATGGGCACTTCGTCTCGTTGGAACTTCCTTCTTCTGCTGCTCTAGGGGCTGAGCTCGAGGTGTCTGTTAGCCAACTCGATGCAGGGCAGCAATAAGGGGGTGAGGAAGGGCATAAGAATACTTTTTTCGAATTTTTGAGTCAGAATATGCTTTGTAAACTTTTTGCGAAAGGGGTAAATTTCCTTTTCAATATATTAATAAAAACTTTTTGCGAACGGAGTACGCTGCGCACAAATTCGAGGGGAAGGACCTCGGATTTGGATTTATTGCTGAGGTCACGTTACATCACCGGTTCGTCCTATTTTGTCGGGCATCTTTATCAGGGGTCGTCGGGCTTGCTACATAGCCGAGTCCGACTAGAACGCGATTAGCTTGATCCAATACTAACTGCTGATTTGCCTAGGTAAGTCATGCTACTTAGGTAGGTGGTCGTTTCGATTTCTGCTTTGATCACACAAGTGCCATTTCCCGCGTGCCATCTGCCCAGTCCTTATTGGCTGGTAACACAAAATTCGGGCCTGGACACCTGCAAACCTAAGGCGCATTTAAAATATACCTCGTTTCTGGAGCGCCATCATTGCCCTACATTCGTGATGGCATTTAAAATGCTAACTGCTGATTTGCCTAAAGTCGTGAATCCTAGGAAAGCGGACAAAAGGCAAAAGATTTGAGCAAAGTGTCAAAATGTGCGAATTTGAAAAGTCGGGGGCAAAAAAGCCATCGGGAATGTACGATGATGATGGCGCTCAGGAAATGAGGTATATTTTAAACGCCGCCTACATAAGTAGCACGACTTGCCTAGGCAAATAAGCCAAGCGCGTCCCAACCAAACTCGGTTATGTGTCTAATTCAAATAACCCGGATAAATAAATTCCGGTGAAAGGAAGGACAATGACAGGATATGGACACAACGTTTAAAGCATTTGCGAGTTGAGGTGATAAAAATCAATACGCTCTCTTGGGTTAAAATGCAATTTCTAAAGCATGTCTTGGGTAGAATTAGTTGAACTTCACCTAAGGGGATCTTTATTACGGAAGCATACATCCCACAAGCTCGGACACTGAACTGACAGGCTGGGGGGCAACTGTTACGGTCCTATACATTGGGCCTAGAAGATTTAATGGCTCGATTGGAAGGCCTTGCGCAGAGCTCGACCTATGTATAGGTAAAACACTAATCAGTAATCACCCACTATGCAAAATATGCAGTAGGTAGTGGAGCAGGCTTGAACAGTTAGTGGAGCAGGAGCAACTGAATGTGGGGACCATGCGAAATATGTAGCAATGTACAAAGGATGCGGCGCACAATACAAAGAATAAACCCTAGAGGTAACCCTTATAAATAGGAGTGGGGTGTGTGCTCTGTGTGTATTGAATAATAAAAAGTTGAGTGTTCAACTGTTCGTATATGCGTATATTGTGAGCATACACTAGTTTATATATATGGTGTACCTGAGATATTGATCTGTTGTTGAATCCGTTATATATATAGCATACACTAGGCATCGATGTCTCTACAACGTGCCGTTATCCTTACCTCGTCCAACAATCCTAACTAGCCTGACTCTTGCCATTCTCGTTTTGCACTAACCCGCCGTGTTGGCAGAGATTCTAGATAACTTTCTGCTTTCTCCTTGGCGCATCTGCCGAGTTTTTGTCATGCCTCGTCGTTCATGGTGTCCATGATTGCTTTGTGGATTTGTAACTCATTGTTCCGAGTTACTAATTCATAACAAATGTCTCGTAGCATAAAATAGCCTTTCTACATTGGTTGCCTCGCCAGCCGCCGTTGGCTTTCGTGCGCATTTAATTCCCAGTTTCCCACGTCTCTTCCCTCTATTCATCGTTGGCTTTCGCGCGCATTTAATTCTTTGTGCCTACTGACGGCATCAAACCTGGCTCTTCAACTTCGCCACTGTTGGCGCTGCTATCCTTGACTTGTCACATTCAAAGCGACTATATATTCTCAGATGTCGCGTTGCTTCAACACTTCTCTCCAGAGTTCTCTCTTCTTCAAGAGTTGCTTGTCCCTCAAATTAGAAGCGGAGGAGACATTTTTTTTGTCATTTTTATTTTATTTGTTTTATATATTTTATTTATTTAGAACAAATTATATGCTTTTTTCTGAAATTTTTTTGCACCCAATATCTCAAATTGATTAGTTTTAACTTTTAAGGATACTGGTATTACACGATAAGTGAAGACTCATCAAGTGCTTGGTGCCACATCATCCATCAAGGCTCCTCAAAAGACGTGAAGGCTCATAAGTGAAGACTGCCATTCTTCTGAGCAAAAAAGAAGATTGCCATCCTCTTCAGTTTATTTTGACTTTTGCACTACTGCAAAAAGGTGTTTTAAGATCGCTTCATTTAGAGCGGAGAATCAACGCACCGCTCTTAAAGAAATGACCGGTGGCAATTTTGTAAATATAAAGAACTTCTTCCACCGCATCAATTTTTAAGACCGCCTAGTGAGAGCGGATGAATAAATCTCCGGTCTTAAAGATATGACCGGTGGCAATTTTGTAAATATCAAAGATCATCTTGGACCGTATCTTTTTCGATAGGTCTTAAATATATTATTCAAACCGCTGGAAAAATCAAACGCTCTTAAAACATTTATAAAAAAAATGAAATGTGAATTACTTTAAAGAGAAATCACGGACATCCCGACTTATATTTTATGTGGTTAAAAATAACATGGAATTTTTTAAAAATAATTGTATAAGACTTTTAAGATCGGACATATATAAATGACCGCTCTTAAAACATTCATTTAAAATAATTATAAATATTATGAAGTTATTGAGAAATCCCGTACAGCCAGACTTATATTTTTTGCGGTACAAAATAATAAGGAAATATATATAAAAATGGTAAAAAACTTTTAAGACTGGACATATATAAATAACCGCTCTTAAAAAATCTCATTAAAAATAATTATAAATAATATGAAATTATTGAGAAATCCCGTACAACCAGACTTATATTTTTTGCGATGCAAAATAATAAGGAAAGATATATAAAAATGGTAAAAAACTTTTAAGACTGGATATATGTAAATGATGTTCTTAAAGTTAATATTTTTAAGAGCGGACGTGACTTCTACCCGGTACTAAATAATGAAAAATTTAAACAATAGTTTATTACTTTTAAGACCGGACTTAACAAAAGGACGTTATGAAATGTTAACCTTTAAGATCGTCGTTTTTAGTTTGTCTGGTCTTAAAAATTCCCACTGTAACCTTTAAGACCGTCGTTTTATGTTTCATCGGTCTTAAAAATGCCCAATATATTTCTCGCGCGAAACCTTAACTTGTGTCTTACATCTTTCTGTCGGAACACTGAAACCCATGTTCTTGTTGCGAAACACTCAAACACCTCTTCCTGTTGCATTACTTCTCTTCCTTGCAAACCGCCACCATCCTCTGTTACTCCCTCATTTTCTCTGGCATTTCTTTCTTGCACCACCTCTCTCAACCTCTTTTCTTGTTTCGAAAATGAACGAAGGAAACGAGTGTAGTTCTGTTCCTGAAATGCCAGTTTATGATGTGACTGGTGTTAGTCAGAACGAACCATCTCCTTCTCAGAGTGAGCCTGCTCGTAACTGCCCTACAAGCCGTCGTGGTAGAAGAGGCCCCACCCGATTGAAAGAGCTTGCCCTAGGGCGGAGTGCCAATGAAAGGCTCGGTATACAGTTTGATGGAAATTTGACTCCCTACGGCCCTAATAAAAGCAGATACAATAGTTATGTTGGCTTACAAGCACGCAACAAGGCAAGCATTTTGGTCGACGAGTGGAAAAATGTCGACAAAAAGAAGGTGAAGGATGTTATCTGGGACTCTATCCGGCTTACGTACAATGTTCTTGACGATGAGAAGTTGAAAATCAAGATATTGTCGTATTGTGCTAATCGCTGGAGGAAGTTTAAGACCCACTTAGCGAACAACTATATTTTTGCCGAGGTTCCGGTTGGTCAGCCTCCCCCTAATCCTTACGCCAAGTATACCTTTCTTGATGAAGCAACATGGCAACAATTTGTTCAGATGCGAACTACTGAAGAAGCTTTGGTGAGTCTATATTTAATTTTTTTGTCCCTTCTTATACACTTATTAACCTGTGCGGATATGTAAATGTTATTGTGTTCATTTATGAGGCCATTAGTCAGCTTGCTTGCTTAGTAAGGTATTCTGTTATAGTAGGTCACGTAGACATTGCTGTTAGTTAGTTAGCATGTTAAGTGTGTAATGGTATATGTGCATGCTGTTATTGAAACTTGACTGAGTTTGAACCAGTTATGATGAATGAATGAATTGACTGAGTTGGCAGCAGTTCTGCAACTCCCTTTCCTCTGTTTCTCCCTATTTATTATACATACAATTCTCCATCTTCCTTAACAAAGTCTTGAAACTTGATGAAGTGAATTTGACTAGTGTTTAAATTGAGGTTTGGAATTCATAATGAATAGTTGTTTTTCTTATTCACAGATAAGAAGGCAGCAAGCACAAGAGATTGGGAGAAAGAATGATTGCCCACAAACGGCTTCTCGTGGCGGATATGAAAAGGCTAAAAAAGAGTTGATGGCCGCCAAGCGAAAGAGATTGGAAGATGAAGCTCAAGCCAATCCTTCTGAGATATGTGATCCATGGCCGCCATCTCCAATACGTCGTGAGAAGTCATGGCTCTATATTCGCAAAAAGAAAGGCGGGGCGTACTCTAGTGAACAAACTCGTGTAGCTGCTGAGAGAATTGTAAGTAATTATTATGCTCTTGTTATCTGTTACTTTTTAGTTACTAAACATGTTTCATTACTAATTATGCTCTTGTTATCTGTATCTTATAGGAAGAACTCAAAATGCAAGAACAAGAGGGATCATTTGTGTCGGACGGGAGGAAAGATATTCTTACCGTTGCGACTGGAAAACCGGATCACACGGGGCGTGTAAGGGGAATTGGAGGACGGGTAGGCCTAAAGCAATACTTTGGTAAATCCAAACGCCAAAGACAATCAATGGTTACCCAAGAGGAGATGGAACATACGCTGGCTAAAGTAACTGAGGAAGCAGAGACCAGAGCAGAGAAGAAAGCAGCTGAGCGAGAAGCTTCATTAAGTGCAAAGTTTCAAGACGAGCTGAAAAAGATGAAGGAGGAGATGATGAAGATTGTCAGCTCTCGTGGAGAGAGCACTGTTCCCTTCCCACAGTCACCTCCACCTTTCCAGCAGAGCACTAAAGGGAGCTGCATTGTTGGACAGTCAACGGAACATTGTGAACTCTACGTGGAGGATCCTGGTAGACGATCGGTTGCAAGAGGGAATGTCTACAACTTTGGATCAACTGTACACCACCGAAAAATGGCTGATGATGAAGTCAGGGTGTCAGTTGAAGAGGTGATTATCGCTGATGCACCTATCCCTCTTCAAACCGATCAAATGAAACTTGTGAGTGATTGCTTGGGAGCCTTCATCTCGTGGCCAGTGAAGCTTGTACGTGTTTGTACTCCTCCTCAAGACCCATCCCTGCTGATGAAGATGCAGCCTCGCGTGATATTTTGCCCGCTCCTAAGTTGATTGCCAAGGATGAGATTGGACTTCTGGTAGTCAATCAAACTTTTGAAACCAGATCGTGGCCTCTAAATGCTGAAGTAGGCCTAAAAGAGAAGCTACCGGTCTTCGTTGACCAGGAAGATTTAATCTCCCTTATCTTTCATAAAAAGGAGTTAATTGATGCAATTGTGTTATTATTCATGAAGTAAGTAGTATCTTCTTCTATGAGTACGTACATAATTTTAAGAGGTGTTGTTTATACACATACACATACATATATACTAGCTAATTCACTTATGCATGTCATTATTGTAGGTTGATGTATTGTGAGATGGGAGTACAGGGCAGAGAACAAGATTTTGGATTCTTGTGCCCACAGTACCTAAGTGGGGCAACCGTGGCTCAAAGAACATCATACATATCTAAGAGGTTGTTTAACAATATGAGAAGGTGGTACCTTGCACCATTCAACCATTCTAACCATTGGCAGTTGGTCCTCCTTTCCGTGGAGGAAAATAAAGTAGTCTTTCTATGCTCCCTTCATCACGAACCAGTGGCTATGTTAAAGCAAATGGATGATAAGTAAGTAGCGCATGTCATTTTGTCACTAATTTTTGTCTGAAATCTCTTCTGTGAATTTTCAGTTACCAATATTGATAATTGAAATTTTTTATTTCAATAATAGGGCCATGTCGGAATACCAAAAGAAGGCCAAGAGAAAGGCTTGGTATCAGGTCAAAGATACTATATGGATCAAACCATAGGTTAGTACGCATGGACACTGCCTTGTGAACTTTGCCTTGTGAACTATCACTATGTATACGCTCTTATATATATATATTTCTTGTTTGATTTTAGACACGTTGCCAACCACATGCTTCCAACTTATGTGGGCTTTATGTCATGTGACATATGTATGATATTATCACGCGAAGAATTCTATCAATCACTGAACAGGTAAATGTATATGATATTATATGTACATACGTTTGGTGTGCTGACCCCTTTGATGAAAGGAATTAAGGTAGTCTAATATATATTTCTGTCTTTGATGTTACAGACGTTTGATTGCGCTGACCCCTTTCCTGATGGTGATATTGAGCGCATACGGCAAGTCATTTATGAATTTGTCATTCAGGAAATCGCAAATGCCCCCCAAGATTAATTTGTAAATATGCATGTGCTGTAGACCTATATTAGATCTGATCTTCTGTAAATAATAAATGAACAATTGTATAGTTTAATTATCAATAATTAACAAAATTGTTTATTCATTTCCAACAAATTATATTGATGCTTTCTATTTTTTTGTTGCTGAATGTATTGCATGGAATTAGTTCTTAAACCTTTAGGACAGGATGCTGTTGGTTATGATTAGTTTTGATGATGTCCATATAGATGCCAGTAGTAAAGAGCAAAAAGTTTATATAATATACATTGTCTAATTGCTACATTTAATGTAGATTTGTTCATGTGGAGAAAGAACAAGAGAAGAGAAGAAAGGAAGAATTGATTCATGGGGAGAATATTTGTTCATGTGGAGTCAAATGATAAAGAACAAGAGAAGAGAAGAAAGAAAGAGTTGAATCATGGAGAATGATCAAGAAAAAAGAAGAAAGAAAGAAAAACTTGCCAAATGGAATGAGAAAATCATCATACAAGTTTTTAGATTGATTCTTGAAGTCTCCACGATCAATTGGAAGTTGGAATGGCTCGATTCGGAGTTAAAACAAGCAAATATCAGTTTCTGGATGAATAAACTCGAGCCTGTCACTTATAAACTTGAGTTTGGGTGATTTCCAGCAACTCTGGCTCCTCTAGTACAAGCAAACTCGAGCCTAAACATGTAAACTCGAGCTGGGATGAATAAACTCGAGCCTGTCACTTATAGACTCGAGCCTAGATGTTTTCCAGCAATTCTAGCTCTTCTAGCCCGAGCAAACTCGAGCCTATACTTACAGGCTCGAGCCTGATTGGTTTCCAACAACTTTGTCCAGCTCTGTTTCGCACTTCAGATGAGCGACCTCTGGTAATTTGACAATATCTCCTAAACCAGGAATCGAAATGAGGTGAAATAAAATTTGGCTGAAACTAGACATCCAATGCGTCATCTTGACAAAGTTTCATGTCCAATAAAGATCAGATGAGAGAGCTATGAAGTTTTGAAGTTGACCCATCTGTTAACGTCACTCAGCAGACCAAGGTTCAGTAATTTGAGGATATCTCACAATCTATACATCGAAATGAGTTGAAATCGGTGGCATATGAAAGTAAACTCATAGGGCTTTCCATCGATACATAATTCAACTAAAACGGAGTTCATACCAGGGAGATATGGCCTCTGGAAGTTGACTAAAAAATTCAGGATGTCACAAACTCGAGCCTATCACTTATAAACTCGAGTTTAACTCAGACAGAGAGCTAGTCACGATATGATATTCGACAAACTCGAGCCTAGCTCAGACAGAGAGCTATCAAAGATATCCAGGTCGATTAAACTCGAGCCTGGACATATAAACTTGAGCCTACCTCACACAGAAAGTTTCTCAAAGCTTTTCAAAACGTTCAAACTCGAGCCCACATTTACAAACTCGAGTTTGTCACTTACAGAGAGCTTTCGAAGACTTATTTAAGGCAGGAAACTCGAGCATAAAGTTATAAACTCAAGCCTGTAGCAGATCAAGAGTTTTCAAAGATCTTTTAATTGAAGCAAACTCAAGCCTAGAGAAACAAACTCAAGTTTGCATGAACAAACTCAAGCCTGCTGAAACAAACTCAAGCCTAAGGATGCTCTGTTTTACATACACCTTGATCAGATCTGCGAAATCTTCCTAAATGATTTATAGACTTCATATAATCTATTACTACTGTTTCTAATCTCATTTAATCAATTTTCCAGTAAGTTTCAGATGATCAAATGAAGGATTACATGAAAAACGTTCAAATTCAAGTGATGACCTGTAAAGTCAAACTGGTGTCCGGCATGTGTGTCAGAAGCTGTCTGCAACTTGGAATAAACAAACAAAGCAGCCCAAACGTTGCACATTCTGTAAAAGAAGATTAATATTATCTTCTAATTATTTATATTCCAGATCAAAGGACTGTCAGCCATTGTTAGAATCAAAAGCAAAAAGCAAGAATATTCAATAGCTACTTTCTTGGTGGACTTTCAACAGAAAACTTTCTCTGTGGATTTCCAACGTTCACATTCTGAAAAGAAGCCCAACCATTCTTCAATAGAGACAATAAGGCTCCTACCAACTACAGTTGCTGAACATCATCAAACATGACCACATGGGAGACATTCTTGAAGAGCCAACATTTAAATATTCAAATCTGAATTATTCCCAACAGCTATATTTGACAGATATGGTCATAACAACTAGATTTTCGAATGGATCAAAGTCTGAACGGATCTGCAACGTTCACAAGCTACTACTAGCATAAATACCTGAAGACTTGAAGATTCCAAAGACATGAAAAATGCAGAGACACAAGTTCACACCTTCAACATGCTAATACTCTGATTTTCACATCATTTACTCTCCGTTCTCAATGCCTATATAGCTTATCATTGAGAGTGAAATGATTTGTATTGTGCTTCAGTGTTTATTCATTCACTTTTGAGAGAGAAGATTCATTGTGAATCAGTTTATTTGAGAGATACTCAAGATTGGGTGATCTTGAGTGGGAAACACTTTGTTGTGATTACAGCTTGTAAGGGGAGTGGATCCTAGGGAGAGGATTACTTCGAGTACAGAGTGTGTAATCAAGCAAGTGTATTGATTACAGTTTTGTAAGGGGAAGTGAATCCTAGGGAGAGGATTACTTCAAGTACAGAGTGTGTAATCAAGCAAGTGTATTGATTACAGTTTTGTAAGGGGAAGTGAATCCTAGGGAGAGGATTACTTCAAGTACGGAACGTGTAATCAAGCTCAAAACAGATAGTGGATTGAAAATCTCAAGTAAAGCTTAGGGACTGGACGTAGGTTAAGGATTGGATCGAACCAGGATAAATCACAGTTTGCATACTCTCTTCCCTAAACTCTTATATTTCCAGTATACATATTTGGATAGCTGATTATTGTCATAGAATTGATTTCAATTAGTTGCGAAAAGTTTTTTTAAAGTTGATAAAGTTTTATCAAACACCCAATTCACCCCCCCTCTTGGGTGATAGCTAGATCCAACAGATGCTGTAGAATGATGAGCTTATTAAAAAGTTCAAAGACTTTTAGGACCGTCTATTTCATATAAGTCCGATCCTAAAAGTCTTAGTATAATTTTTTAAAATATTAGAGATTTTTAGGATCGTCTATTTCATAAAAGTACGGTCCTGAAGGGCTTTTTAAAAATACGTTAATTTAATTTTAAAATATGCGAGACTTTAGGAGCGGATAGTTATTAAATGACCGGTCCTAAAAGTCTATCCTACCATTTCATTCGTTATGTAGGAATCTTCTTCTTCTGAGAAATTTAAACTAAAATATTGGAGACTTTTAGGACATGTGAAATGGAAAAAATTGAAGGAAATTGGCCTTCTTAAATGTTGTATAACAAGCATTTGTTGAGTTTTTCACAGGTTGCCTCACGCACCACAAAATAGAAGACTAAAATCCGAAACCAAGAGACTTTTAGGACCGTCTATTTCATAACAGTTCGGTCCTGAAGGGCTTTTAAACAATACATTTTTAATTTTAAAAATATGCTAGACTTGTAGGAGCGACTTTTTAATAAAAGTCCGATCCTAAAATCCATGCATAGATCTTTAGGATCGGCTATTTATATGTCTATGCTCTTAAAGGTCTTTTTTAAATAAAAATATGTTGGTTATAATTAGTTTTGATGATGTCTTATATAGATGTCATTAGCAAGAGCAAAAAGTTTATATCATATACATTGTCTAATTGTTACATTTAATGTAGATTTGTTCATGTGGAGAAAGAACAAGAGAATAGAAGAAAGAAAGAGTTGATTCATGGAGAATAATCAAGAAGAGAGAAGAAAGAAATAAGAACTTGTTGAATAAACTGAGAAAATCATTATACAAGTTCTTAGTTTGATTCTTGAAGTCTCCAAGATCAAATGGAAATTGGGATGGCTCAATTCAGAGTTAAAACAAGCATATATCAGGTTCTGGATGAGCAAAATCGAGTCAGATACTCAAAAGTCAAGTTTACTGTATTACAGGAAGTGATCTACCTCTGGATTATGAGAAAACTCGAGTTTAGGACACAAAACTCGAGTCTGGAACTCAAAACTCGAGTTAGTCACTTAATGACTCGAGTTTGTAGTGTCTTCAGCAACTCTGGTGTCTCTGGATCAGCAAAACTCGAGTAAGCCAATGTAAACTCGAGTTTGGAACTCAAAACTCGAGTTAGTCACTTAATGACTCGAGTTTAGCAAGCTTTCAGCAACTCTGTCCAACTCTGTTTCACGATCAGAACTGGCGAACTCTGGTAATTTGATGATATCTCCCAAACCAAAGATCGGTTTAAAGTGAAATAAATTTTGTATGAAACTAGACATCTAATGCGTCATCTGGACAAATTTTCATGCTCAAAGAAGCTGAGATGAGAGAGCTATGAATTTTTGAAGTTGAACCATCTGTTAACGTCACCCAGCAGACCAAGCTTCAATGATTTGAGTGTATCTCACAATCTACATATCAGAATGAGCTGAAATCGGTGGCATATGAAAGTAGACTCACATACCTTTCCAGAAACATAAAGATCATGAAAAAAAAGATCAAATGAGTGAGATATGATCTTCGAAAGTTGACTATAAATTCAAGATGCTGAGAAAACGCTGGCAAAGAACAACCTTTATTCATCAGATCATAACTATCAGAATACAGTGAGTTTGGAGCTGATTCTTTTTGCAATGGAAAGAAGACTTAAAGAGCTTTATGGAGATAGGTACTAGATTCCAGGGATTGATCTTTATCAGGTCAGAAAGCAAAGAACTTGTGAGAAGGATATTTGACTGAGCCATGGAGAAGAAAACTCGAGTTTATGTTAGCAAACTCCAATTTTGAGACTTGACAGAAAGATATTCAATTTTACATAAAAGCCAAACTTGAGTCTACATAGACAAACTCGAGTCTGTACAGACACAGAAATGAATCCAAAATTTTCACATTAAGCTAAACTCCAGTTTGCAAATCAAACTTGAAGTCTGGAAGATACAGAGAGCACTCAGAATTCCAAGCAAGCCAAACTCGAGTTTAGATTCCCTAACTCGAGTTTAGACCAAACAGAAAGGAACCCAGAAAACTCAATAGACTCCCAAACTCTAGTCTGGCCTTCCAAACTCCAGTTTGCACTTGACCCAGATAAACCTCAAATATTTCAGTAGTCACTTAAACTCGAGTTTGCTTCCCAAACTCGAGTACAGAAAGATCATTCATTTTAGCTACACTACAAACTCCAGTCTATGACCCTAAACTCTAGTCTGGAAAATCACGAACTTAGGCTTGTTCTTCAAACATAGACCCAAACTCGAGTTGGTCACTAATTGACTCGAGTTTAGCTTCCGGACCAAAATTCCATCCCAAGTCTAGAGCTCGATAGTTCTCTCTGTAAAAGCCAAACTCGAGTTAGCTTTTACAAACTGCAAGTTTAGACCACTAATCAACAGACATGCTTTCTGGATGAACCCCAAACTCGAGTCTAGAAGAACAAACTCGAGTTTACATCGGGGATTTTGAAAAATCAAATGATGTTGATCTGCGAAATCTTAATGGGTCTTCCTGAAATTATTTCCTCATATGATATTATTGTTTCTAATGTCCTTAATGAAGTTTTGAGTGTTTTTCAGATAAGGTTTAGCCAAGATCAAGGTGAGACTAAGATCCAGGATAAATGCATTAAATGACGAACCTAGAACAGGCCTGATCGTTCTCCCTTATCCCAGATGTTCAGCTCAGACCGTTGTAACTCATAAGAATCATCTCAAACGATCAAATTAAGTTTATGGAATGAAAAGAATTCTGGAAGACCATCTACAACAACTAAATCCAAGATTCCAGCCAAGAATTGAAGAAACAGAGGAAAATATGCAACTGTCATATTCCAGATTTACAGCTGAACTTTGAAGAATCAAAGAGAAGAAAATGCAACGACTAGTTCCTCTTCTTCATCTATATAAGAAGCCCAGAAACGAAGAACAAGTGACACAGATACAAGAGGGAGAACAAGAACAGTGATGTGAGCTTACACAGTGAAAATGCCAATATTCTAACGTCTGCTTCATCTACTCTCTGAATATCTCAATGATCATATATCTAGCTTAGAGAGTGAGATTATATGTATTGTGCTTCAATGTTTATTCACTTACTTCTGAGAGAGAAGATTCATTGTAAACATCCTATTATTCTGAGAGTTACTCAAGATTGGGTGATCTTGAGTGGGAAACACTTTGTTGTGATTACAGCTTATAAGGGGAGTGAATCCGAGTGTGGGATTACTTCGAGTACAAAGTGTGTAATCAAGCAAGTGAATTGATTACGGTTTGTAAGGGGGAGTGAATCCTAGTGATATGATTACTTTAAGTACAGAACGTGTAATCAAGTTTAAAGCAAATAGTGGATTGAAAATCTTAAGTGAAGCTTGGAGACTGGACGTAGGTCAAAGATTGGACCGAACCAGGATAAATCACAGTTTGCATACTCTCTTCCCTTATCTTTTACATTTCCAGTATATGCTCATATTTGAATATCTAATTGTCAATTTATAAATTGTGAAAAGTTTTTTTTTAAAAGTTCCTAAAGTTTATCAAACACCTAATTCACCCCCCTCTTGGGTGATAGCCAGGTCCAACAAAATATATATTTTTCTATTTCTTTTATACAGAAATGATGTTAATGTTCAAATCAAATCAACTAAGCAAATATATCATGGTTAATTTTAAAGTCAATTAGCGAAGACTCACGATGACTTTAATTTGCATGTTTTGTATGTTCTTATTTAATGTCGTTATTATATTTTTTTTGACAAATTAATTGTCATTATATAACTTATGTTAATTTCGAATCCATTTTTGGAACTTCTCAAGCGTGCGCAATCAGGTTTGACAAAAAATGGTTATGGCGGCCATCATCATATATATATTTTTTATGCTACCCCTAAGGGCAGCAACCAGATACATACAAAAAAAACATAAAAAACAAACAAGAAAATTAAAAAAAAACATACAAGAAAATAAAAAAAAAACTAATTAATCCTCCGTCTTGTTGCTGGAGGAGGAGGAGGAGGAGGAAGAGGAGGAGGAGGAGCATATAGAGTCAGCTTCAGAGGATGGGACGTCGAAGTCATTTTCGTCAAGGACCAGGTTGACCTTCTTGTTGATTGTATGAAGGAGGCCACAGATTCTTCCCATGTGTCGGTCCATGTGATCGACGCGGACCAGCAGATGCTCCACAATCTGCTTAACCATTGGATTCGGCGGCAGAGGGGGAGGTCTTGCAGGTAAGAGAGACGGAGGAGGAAAAGGAAGACCCGATGGTGGATGAGGAGGTGGGGTAGCAATTATAGAATCGGAGATTATAGAAGAAATGAGGATGTGGAGAAGAATGTGAAGAAACTAAAGTAACGAGGGGCTTAAATAGATGGAGCACCATCGTTGGATTGTCTTTCGAAGCCAAAGAGACTATCAATCATCATTACAGAGT
Source organism: Acacia confusa (assembly GCA_037074495.1). Lineage (NCBI taxonomy): Eukaryota > Viridiplantae > Streptophyta > Magnoliopsida > Fabales > Fabaceae > Acacia > Acacia confusa. The sequence continues at coordinate 33,308,592 of CM073502.1, read as the reverse complement.
GTAAGGATATATAGATCACGACTGCACCTCTTGGAATTTGGAATGAAGGAACTTTTAAGACCGCATATTCTAAGATAACCGGTCTTATATGTATTTTTAAGATCAATTAATTAAGGATCCAACTACTTACACAACTACTCTAGGATACGAAGAGATTCATCTGACTGAAGCATTAAATTTTGGATGCAACTCCCAATATCGGAATTTGTATCGACGCCACTTTTAAAGATATTAAAAATTTCAACTTAAATTCTGATTGGTTTAAATTAAAAATTAGTAATCTATAGGTTGATTTTAATTTTTAAAAATTAAAAATTAGGTCTTAAATATTATTACTAATTATTTATTGCCAGTTGTATCCAATATTCTCACTTTACCATGTCTGAGACAGTAAAGCATATGTCCTGCCATGTGATGAAATGGAAAAAATTGAAGGACTTAACTTGGCCTTCTCAAATGCTGTATAATAATAAGCATTTGTGAAGTTTTTTCACAAGTTGCCATATTAACATAAAAATTGAAGGACTTTTAGGACCGTCTATTTCATAACAGTCCGGTGTTGAATGGCTTTTAAAAAAATATGTTTTTAATAATTTAAAAATATGCTAGACTTTTAGGAGCGATGTTTTAATAACTGTCCGGTCCTAAAAGTCCTTTAGGACCGACATTTTATATGTGTACGGTCCTAAAGGTCTTTTAAAAAATAAAAAATAATTAATTATTCTATTTCTTTTATACAGAACTTTATTTGCTCAAGATTTTATACAAAACTGAATCAACTGATATTATGTTCAAATCAAATCCCATATTCTCACATTCCCATTTTTCGTATCCCTCTGCCCCCCTCTGCCCTAAACTAAGCTAGACAATGGTTAGATACAAGATAACCCCTCGCAGGACTACTCCTAAAGCTTGTTGGAAGATCTTGAGATAACTCATTCGGCTACGTCATACTCAGACCAAGAAAACACGTTCTGTTCAGACGAGGAGTCTCAGGTCGTTGGACCCATTGTTATTTCGGATGATGAAGAGGTTCCCGCTCCTCCTCTCCAGCCTCTTGGTCCTGACCCTGAAGAAGTGATACTGATGCGCATACAATAGGAAATTGCTGATATCCGGCGTGAAATTTCTGCCACTGAAGCCGATATCGACAAGACATTAGCTGATAATTAGCTTTAGGACTTTTAGTCACATTGTAGGTTGTTTTTGTTATTTGTAAGTTTGTTGTTCTTATTTTTCCTTTATACTTGTACATTCTCCATTATTGTAAAAATTAAAATGAACTAAGCTTATTAATGGAAAAAACCTTATTCTCAACGTACTATCCTTTATTTTCATTCTGTTGCTGCTGCTGTTGAGCAAAAAATTATTCAGTTGCTGCTGCTGCAATCTTGTAGTTTAATTTTAAAGAAAATGCGGACTTTCACTAAATTCTTATATTAAAAAAATTGAGACTTTTAGGAGCGGATGCTTAATATGTAACCGATCTTAATGAATTCATTTAGGAGCGTATGCTTAATATGTAACCGATCTTAAAACTTCTATACCTTTAGGACCGGATGCTTTACAATTAACCGTTCTTAATGACATTAAATATAAATGATTCTATCACGCGGAAAAGTTAAATTTTCCTCTCTGAACTTCTCTTGTCCCGCCGAAAGTGATAATAACTCCTGTTTACTCTCAACTCTCAAGTGTTTGTGTGTTGCTTTGTCGCTGCCGCGAGACAGATCTCTTGACAAGCTAGTACTGGTCAACTTATCACCTTCTAGTTGGTTCCTTAGCTAAATGGCGATAGACCTGTATGTAAGATGTGTATTTCATCAGTTACATATATATTTTATTTTTCCTCTTTTCATTCTGGGTTATTCATGGTTTGCACGAAATCGGTGAAATGTTGACGTGGGTTACTCTGTTGTATTTCGATATTGTACTTTGAAGTTTATGTTTTACACTTTTACTTGAGACATATCCGAATGACCAACAAGTGCACTTAGGGTTACTTTTGTTGTTTGCATTTATTTTCCGCATCATGCATTTATTTTCCTTAGCTTCTTGGATCGATTGTACGTGATACATTTATGAGCACGAGTGATTCTTCATGTTGCATTTAATGACTAAAGTCTTTTTTTGTTTGTTTTTGGAACAATACTAGATTGACTGTACGCGATACATTTATGTTACATTCAATGGACAAAGTCTCACTCATATGCATTTAATGGACTTGGCTTAGTTTATGTGCAATTTTCAATTTTTTCGGATAATGTATGTTAAATCTTTCCGTCTATATATAGAAATTATACTATGGATCATAGATGAATATATGCGAGACGGACGAGTGTTGAATATGAGAATGGGGTGAGGGAATTTATAGAGTTTGCAAAAGGAAATACCCATGATGGTAGTGGGAAGTTTTATTGCCCATGTGTAGAGTGTTTAAATGAGAAGCGAGTAAGTCTAGAAGTTATATACACACATTTAATTTGTGAAGGATTTTGTAAGACCTATACAATATGGATATGGCATGGTGAAAAAGTTCCAAGTGCATCTCAACATAGTGAAGTATCCTTTGATGATAATGACATGGATATGGATGATCGCATAGAGGACATTATTTGTGATGTGGGAGAAGAGGCTTTTGAGCAATCACATGCATATGGCAATATGTGCAGTGATGCTGAGACCCCGCTATACCCTGGGTGTAAAAAATACCAATTGTTGAACGTCATTTTGAGATTGGTCAACTTGAAAGCACGTCATAGATGGAGCAACAACAGTTTTTCAGAAATGCTTGAAGCTTTTAAGGATATGCTTTTGGATGATGATGTGTTGCCTCATCAGTACTATGATGCTAAGAAAATTCTTTGTCCACTGGGGATGGAGTACAAAAAGATCCACGTATGCCCGAATGATTGCATGTTGTATAGGAACGAGTTTGAAGATAAGCAGAAATGTCCAGTATGTGAAACCCCAAGGTACAAGTCAAATAAGGGGCTTATAAAAGTGTTGTGGTATCTTCCAATCATACCAAGGTTCAAGCGGTTGTTTGCTAATAAAAATGATGCAAGAAATTTGCGGTGGCATGCTGATGAGAGGATTTCTGATGGAAAGCTTCAACATCCGGCCAATTCTTCTCAATGGAAGAAAATCGATCAACTATTTCTGACCTTCGGGAAAGAACCTAGGAACCTTAGGCTTGCCCTTAGCACAGATGGCATGAATCCCTATGGAAGCCTTAGCAGCATACATAGTTCATGGCCTGTACTCTTGATTATTTACAACTTATCTCCTATGTTATTTATGAAACGAAAGTACATCATGCTGTCTATGTTGATTTTGGGACCAAAACAACCCGAAAACGGCATTGATGTCTACCTTCAGCCCTTGATCGAAGACTTGAAGGACTTGTGGGAAGAAGGTGTCGATGTTTTTTACTCTTTCAAGAAAGAGGTCTTTAAAATGAGAGCCATGATATTTTGTACCAAAAACGACTTCCCAGCATATAGGAACTTGTCAGGGTATAGTATAAAAGGTCATAAGGCATGTCCGGTTTGTGAAGAAGGCAGACTCTACCATCAACTTCAATATAGAAGAAAGACGGTTTATCTTGGACATAGAAGATTTCTTAGACGGGGCCACCCATATCATCGATTAAAGAAAGCCTTTTTTGGTGGCCAAGAGTATGAAGATGCTCCGGTGGCATTGACTGGGGAGCAAGTGTATGAAAAGGTGAAAAATATAAGTGTCGTCTTCGGTAAGACTGCAAAGGGTAAAAAAGAAACAAATATATGGAAAAAGAGATCGTCTTCTTCGATCTTCCATATTGGCGCAACCTTGATGTGAGACATTGTATTGATGTCATGCATGTTGAGAAAAACGTATGTGATAGCATTGTTGGCACACTTCTCAACATACAAGGTAGTTTCAAGGATGGTGTCAAGGCAAGATTGGATTTGCAAGCAATAGGGATACGGGAAGACTTACATCCAAGGCCGTATAGTAAGAGAACTTATTGTCCCCCGGCCTCTCATAAGTTATCTAAGGATGAGAAAAGAAGTTTTTGTGAGTGTTTACATGGGACAAAAGTTCCCTCGGGGTATTCTTCAAATCTTAAGAGGCTTGTATCGATGAAGGACTTGAAATTAGTAGGCCAGAAGTCTCATGATTGTCATGTATTAATGCAATAGTTGCTCCCAGTAGCTATTCGAGGCATTGCCGAGTATGATCTTCGACACATTTTAACTAGGCTTTATTTCTTCTTCAATGCTGTTTGCAGTAAAGTGTTCGAGATTGAACAATTGGATGAATTGGAAAATGAAGGATATCTGATATTGTGTCAGCTTGAGAAACTTTTTGTTCCTTCATTTTTTGACATCATAGTTCATCTAATTGTTCATCTAGTGAGGGAAATAAAGCTGTGTGGCCGTAAAGAACGCCTACCGGCCAGAAGCATCAATTGTTCAGAAGTATGTATCTGAAGAGGCCATGGAATTTTGTCAAAATTATTTGGCCAAAGTAAGACATATCGGGCTTCCAAAACATGAGCATGTTAAAGGGGGTAGATGAGGGGCCTTAATACGGGGTATGGATCCTGATGAATTGTCACAAGTCCACTTATACATCTTGAATAATGTTGATGAAGTTCAATCCAGCATAGCTGCACATAAAGAAGCTGTGAGGAAAGAAAATCCCTGAATGACTGAACAAAGGTTGATTAGGGAGCATAACAGAACTCTTGCAAACTGGTTCAAACAAAAGGTCGAGGGAAAGGAATCTGTTTCTGAGACAATGAAATGGTTAGCACATAGTCCTGAGGTTGATGTCATTAGTTGGAATTCATATGTGATCAACGGGTACACATTTTACACGAAGTCCCTAAATGATACGAGCACCGTCCAGAACAGTGGTGTAATGTTAGAGGCTGAATCCATGCACTTCTCCAATTCGAAAGACAAGCGGCCTAAATTGGCAGTCATGCCATATTATGGGGTTATTAAAGAGATTTGGGAGGTGGACTATGTCTTCATTACATTTCCCATTTTCAAATGTAAGTGGGTTAATGTCAATAATGGAGTTCAGATCGATCAGCTGGGATTTACATTAGTCGATCTCATTAGTACAAGTTTTGGAGATGAACCTTTTATTATGGCAGACCAGGTGAAACAAGTATTTTATATTACTGATCAAGCAAATAAAATGTGGTCTATAGCTCTCCAAGGAAAAAGGGTTATTACATTGATGAGGAAAATGATGCAAATTATGGTCTTCCTGAGAGTACTCCTTTTTCAAGGGGTCTACTGGACATCAACGAAGAAGATGAAGCGGATAATGAACCCGGCATAAGAAATGATCATCAAGAAGGGATATGGGAAGATATCCCTTTATAAAAGAGTCATCAATTCATAAGGTAATATTCATCTACACAATTATTTGAAAACTTGAAGGTTTTAATTTACGTTTTAACTATATTCATTTCCTTCTTAAATATTTATGTTCTTAAACAATGTCACTGACTGTGTTTTGTTCTTGTTTTTATTTTTATGGCAGGCCAGGATCCGATCGAAATGGACTAGCTTGTCACAAAAGAAGCTAGGAATGTTAGTTACATTCGTTATTATTGGCCGGGTGGGAATCTAATGAAGACAAGGTGATGAATTGGTATATATGTTCATTTAGGTATTGTACACTGTTATTTGTAACGCATTGTAATATGTATTTGTCTTATTGTATTAATTACATTCATTTGTTATTAGGTTTGTTCTGTAATAGCTAGTCATTCATTACGATGCCTGGTGAATAATATTTGTAACCCATTCTCAATTCAATTATAAATTGAAGCTTAGAGTACTGTCTTTAGATGCTGGATTTTGTGGCGAATTTGTTTTGAACAGGGGAAATATCCACTTTTCAGACTAGTCTATTGAAGGCCCGATCTTAAAAGTCAAACTTTTAAGAGCGGAGGCTATTCCTTACGGTCTTAAAACTACTAATAACGGTCCTAAAGACGTTCTTTAAGACTGGTGTATTTGATCTCCGGTCTTAAAAGTGAAACTTTTAGGAGTGGACTCTATTCTATACGGTCTTAAAATTTACCTTTAAGACCGCACTTATTAATTTAGTCCGGTCTTAAAAGTTATAATTTAAGACCGGTTATATGTTAAAGCAAAGTCTTATATTCTTCATTTTTTAGACTAGTGTATATGTTTGACCGGTCTTGAAAGTTACATACTTTTAAGACCTGATGACCTTTAGTCCGGTCTTGAAAGTGGGGTATTTAAGACCGGACTTTTTTGTCCAGTCTTATAAATTCTGGTTTTAAGACCGAACAAAATATATGTAAGGTCTATATAGTGCGATTTTTAAGACGTATGTTTTCTTATGTCCGATCTTGAAATATTTCTTTAAGACCGATTCGAGTCCGATCTTAAAAGTTACGTATTTATAAGACCTCCTGGAATGAGACCAGTCGCTAGTCCGGTCTTACGGGGCCTATTTGGTTCGGTCTTAAAAAACTTTTTTGTACCCGTGTTAGTGACTTAAAAATTAAAATTTAAATGTGCAACATCTTTCAAGATTATGATGTAAAGTGTATAAAAAATTAGGCAGGCTATGAACAACTTAGGCGGAACCAACACGGTTCAAAAAGTTAGTTTCTTTTTAAGCAATCTATTTGCTATTCCGTTGCGAACTCTGGTAAAGCATTTATTTTGTAACTAGTCAAAACTGGTGAAGGCTAGTTATCTTGTCAATACTTTATGGCCATATAAACCAAAGCTCTATGATTATAAGCTCTGAGAGAGCCAAGTGAAAACATAGGCAAGAAAACATTAGGCTCATTAAGTATTCTTAAATGAATATATACACGAAAAATGTTGATAAAAATTATACAGATTTAAGAAAAGGTGTCTGACAACCCATTTTTGACATTTCGATGAGATGGTTTTTAAACCACCAAGCCCATCATAAACTCTTCGAGTCAAAACATAGGCAAGGCCGAAGAAGCTGTACCCGAGTTAATCCTATTACACCGGACCTGATCAAACCGGTTTGGTTAAGATTTGGTAAACCAATTTTCAACCACGAGGTTTTTAACAACTTGGTACAAAGTATTTTCAGAGCAGTGAAGTAGTTAGAATGCTAATAAGCGAAACCAAAATATCAAATACACGTCGCCGAACTAATGAACAAATAGAAATCAAAACAAAATATTTCATTGATTGCAAGAGTCAATTACAAGGCAGGTACCAACAGAGAAACCCTGGCAAAAGAACAAAAGAAACCCGGAAAATAAAAGTCATGCACCCGACTCAGCATCTGGAAGGGGTCAATGCCGAGATTCAGATGGGCCCTCTCCAGCCAACTCGTCCAAAGTGCTAGCCAGCACAATCTTTCCATCCTTCACCACCCCATCAAAACGGGTATACTCGAGATTAAGTGTGGTGTTGGGGTTAAGAAAGACCACTTGCACTATGGCATTGTTGAATGACTCTTCCACACCTTTCTCTAGATCGGCAATGTAGGTCCTGTCTAGGGCCATCTGCTCCTTCAAACCTTTCAATTCGGCAGATAGCCGGGATATCTCGGCGGCATCCTCATCATGTCTCCGCTTCTCAACCTCCACTTTGTCCTGAGCAGCCCTCTTAATCTCCTCCATATCAGCAAGGGCTTTATCCCGGGAGTCCTCCGCTATACTAGCCTTGAGCTTGGCATCTGCTTCAGCCCATTGAGCTTTAAAGAAAGCCACAGCTTGGGGAAGCCCGGCTACACGAAGCGCAAACTGCTCGATGGCCATCAACATATCTTTCTCCTCAGAAATCGGTGGCAAGGGCGTGAACCAACTTAAAGGAGGGCAGATGATACCATTACGAAGCTCTGAGTCGATCGGATTCTCAAACAAGAAGGACGACATAGTATATCGGCTCGGAGATGGAATCGCCGCGGAAGGGGAGAAGGTAGCACTGCCAACATTGGAAGACGAAGATGAAGGCGGAGTGAAAGTTGGCTCAGTTTGAGCAATAGTCGACTTCTTGTAAGGAGGAGCTTGGCGACTTTTCTAGGGCTTGGCTGCCTTCTGCTTTCCACCGAGTCTCTTCATAAAAGCCGGAACTGCTGGTGCTGAATGCTTGGATGACATAATCGGTTCTGCATAAGAAGAAAACAGTCAGTAACTCGCCGAAATCAATAAAGTGTGAAAGAAAGTACTACACACGTCGAGCATACTTGTTTTTGTCCTCTTTTTCTTCAAGGGAACAGATAAGTAAACCCTGGCATGAAAAGGCCCCATTGCCTTACCGATCTCTCTCAACAGCTCCTTGTTTTTCTCCTCAACCGGGGTAATTGTAGTTACTTTAGGGCTAAAGGCCTTGGACCCTAAGTTATGATGGTAGCTAGTCCAGTAAAGAGGAAATCTTTCTTCTAGTCCCCCAAAGTCATTTAAGCGGAGAAACCATGGGATCTGGGAAGGGATAGCTTCGACCTTAAAATAGGCCGACTTAAAACCTTTAAAGATTCTTTGAAAGCAGTGAAAAGTTTCTTACCCCGGATCCCCCTAAGAAATGTCCACTCAAACTCTAGAGGCTCTTCTTTGGCTTTGTAGGTATTTACGGGGGAGAAGAAGTGGAGAAACAAAGGAACTGTACATTCTACCCCCTATTCCTTGCAAAAATTCTCAAAAGCTAGAACGTAAGCCCAGCTATTCGGATGCAATTGAGTGGGGGCTAGATGTAAATGGTTTAAAATATGCATAATGAAGTCGGAGAAAGGGAATGAGGCACCAAGAACGGTAACCACATCCCAGTACATGAAGAAAAAGTGAGGTGTCTCCCCAACCGGCCACGAGGCTATGGACTCTCCTTCTAAAGGTAACTGGACAGTGTACCCGTCGCCGTCCCTAAGAGTAGGCCCCTTAAATTCTTCCCGAGTCATCTTATTCAAAATCCCAATGACTTCTGGGCATATAATGTAGTGACGAGGACTATGGATTACGTCGGTAGAACCCGATTCCTCATCCACCGACTATTCACTATTCTAGGATGAAGAGGCCATCTATACCTATATCAATAAAACAAAAAGCAGAGACGAGTTAGACAGAGATCTACCTCGGCGTACAGACATGTGATGCAACACACTCTTTGAAGTATGGAAGGGAGGTGCTCCGTGAGTAGGGGCGGAGCCAGGAATTACAGTTAGGAAGGACAAAAATTATAGAATAGAACCTATGTGTTAATGAAACTTTATTTTAAGAGGTGAATACAACTTCTAAGCACCATTTCAGCTACCCCCTCTCGACTGAGTGTAACTAAGGCGATGGCCTCATGCTGACAATTCTCACAAGGAATGACCGGGGTTGGGCCGACTCCACTAGCAGATGAAGGTCGTGTAGCCGAAATTGAAATTGCACTAATAGGAGAGGAAGGCCGAGTGACCAAGGTTGGAATATCTCTCGTGGATATAGGAAGCCGAGACATGTGAGACGGAGAACCTCTCAGAGTCTCAAGAGGAGGAAGAGGAGGAACTCTATGACTACTCCTACGGTTACCGCTCCCAGAAGGTTTGAGGACATCTGCAGACACACATACATCGACAAGGCAGATTTCTCAGGCATATTTTTTATGACTTCCCAATCTTCTTTAGGAATGGGCCTACCGTAAATATCTACGGGAATAGAACCATTCAAGAAAACAAAGACAAATAGTGCCCAACACAGAGAATCCCAGGGAGGTAATCTAAAGAAGTTACCTAGAAACCCATGAACTAGAAAAGAACACAACTTTCACAAGAAGAAGAGAAGGGGAAGCAACAAACGAACTTAAAACAGGAGCCGACGAGGAAAATATACCTGAGATGGAAGAACGAGACTTGGATTTGGAATGCTTGGGGACTTGGAGTGTTTTCTCTTGATAGTTGACAGTAGCATGTGAGACGGAGCTTGTGAAAAAAAAATTGAGGGGGCCAAATGTATACTCATGAACTCGAATCCAATATTGTATAGTTTAGCCTCATATCTCAGCTTTTTTCCCAAAGTGACCTTTCTTATGAATCTATTTACCAAAATACCCCTCTTTTAAAACTATTTCTCATTGTGCCCCTGTCACAGGCATTCAAAAAAAATTGAAGCCCCGACATTTAGTCGACTAAAGCCCTATTTTAGTCAACTAAATTGGGGCAGAGCTGCAGAGAGGGAATATGTTTCAAAGGAGGGGCACAATGGGAAATAGCTTCAAAGAAGGGGGATTTTGGTAAATAGATTCCTAAAAAGTGGCACTTTGGGACTCAATGGCAAATTCAAGGGCGGTTCAAAATTGTTTAACCTCGGCATATCAGAAGCCTGAAACACCGAGCTTGGGGGCATCTGTTATAGACAACAAGATTGGGCTTTACTACAATAGGCCAAATGCTAAAAGAGTCCAATGATAAGTGCAAGTTATCTGGTAAGATATTGTTCCTATCGGCTTAGGATTGAATTTTTTTACCCCGGGCACTCCTAAGGGTAGTCTAGCTAAACTCTATCGGCTTGATTTTTGTTTTGTAAGAATTCATGGCTGTATAGAAATGGCAGAATAAGGTCAAGGTGCAAGGGATTTTGTGGTCAAGGGCTCAAGGCAAACGTTCTCAAAGGCGAGGGCGTAAGCCCAGCCATTGGGATGAAGTTGTGTGGAGGCGAGGTTTAAATGGCTCAGGAGTAGCAATATGAATTCAAAAAAGGGAAAGGACCCGCCGAGACGAGTAAGCACATCCCAAACTCCCGATATATGAGGAAAATAATGCGGGTCTGAGTTCCCCACCTTTCGGGAGGCGACGGACTCATGGGCTAAGGGGAGGCGTACTGTATACCCGTCACAATCACGGAATTTGGCGTCGTAAAGCTCTGTGTAGGACATAGTGCTGTAAATGGAGGAGACCTCATTACTAATCATATAATCCCCCAGACTATGGGAAACCTCGGAAATCCACAACCCCTCATTGGTAGATTGGTTTCTAAGCCGCGAAGATGATGTCATTTCTACCTACATGCAAAGCAAAGAAAAAAGATGGGTCAGAGGAAGTATACATCAGTATGATTTTAAAGTGCCGGTGTGGGCTAAAGCAGTGTCACCCATGGTTCTCTCGGGAAGCGTAGTAGGGTGTGGAGTCCATGTGGACATGTGGTCAACATCATCTAGGCCGAGGAAGGGAAACTTGTAGCAAACTGGGATATAATCACGCTATTAGATGTTAACGTCATAACCAAACTCTCGACATAAGAGCAATTGCGAAAGTTAAAAGCATTCTTCTTTAATAAAGCCAGAGTTGCTGAGTTTCATGGTTAAAAGATGGAACGTGCTAGAGGATTATACAAACCTAGATGCATCTAAACTTATTTTCCAGGATAGTGAAGTGACTTGCCTTACTTGACCGTGATCAGGTCTAAGTGTGCATAAAGAGTTATAACCAGGTAGTGCACACGAGGACAGTTACCGTATCTCAGATTAGAACTCGGAATAATTAAAGGTCAGAACAGTAAGTAAAAATCACAAGGTTTTTACAGAAAGTTTTAAGCTCAGATAAAATCTAGAGTTAACAAGCATACGAACTCCGTGATAACATTTACAGCCTTGACCATGTCGTTAAACTCGAATTCCAAGCTTTAAGGTTTGGATTCAAATTTAAACATTACAGCGGCTAGAAGAAAGGCGCCAAAACGCCGTTAAGTCTTATTTGTTTCTAAGCACGTGGAAGTACAATACAAAAGCATAAAGAAAAAGACAAGGTTAAAAGAAGAAAGCAGACTTCCTAGCTCACTCGTGAACTGGCAGTTCCTTCGTACAGAGACCCAGATCCTCCTTGCTCATCAGCTGGGGGAGGAGTCACTATGGGTAGAGCGGAGGAAAGAGCGGAGACGAAGGTCCCGTCGTTGTCAAGATAAGCTTAATGATGTACCTTTGAGAATCCAAAGAAGACATGGGGTGAAAGTACCGGACTTGATCCCGGGCGTTGTGGAAGGATTCCACAAACCCTTTCTTGAGTATGGAGATCTCGGCCTTCAGCTTCGTCTCGGTCTCCCGCGATTGTGTCTCCAGCTCTTTATGCTTGGCCTCTAGCTCCTCATTCACTTTTGCACTATCAAAAAGTGATCATTGGGCAGTTGAGAGCTCCGCATCAACCCTAGTCAGTCTGGTCTCCATCTCCTCCTCCTCATTCATGGCAATTCCCAAGCAGCATTGGCTCGGAGGGCTTCCTCGGAAGCTCGGTCGAAGTCCATCCTCAATTGCTCCAGATGCTTCTCGGTCTGGACTCCTTGGTGCTTTAGATATACAATGAGGTTAGCAAGACCCTTCGCCTTCGCCGAGGTGTCTTCCAAGCTTTCCAAATCTCGGACTTCATCCTCAGTAAGACGGTTGTTCTTGTAAAAGACGACAGGAGGACGAAAACCCGCACGATTGAGACCATGGATTCCGGAAGTATATGAAAGAGAGGGAGTATATGTAAATAGTCACCAAAAGCGCGAATTTGAAAGGCCAAGAGCAAAAAGGCCAGTAAAGAAATGTAAGATGATGGTTATACTCGGGAAACGAGGCACTCTTTTAATGCACCTCAAGACTATAGGCGTCAAGAAGCGACGCTAGGGTTTTCCACCCAATGGGGTGGAGCCAGCTAGCAAGAGAGAAAGAGCGCTTGCATAATCAAGCGGAAATCGAAGAGGCACCTACGTAAATGTCGTAGCCTATCTTGGTGACTCAGCGGCTATAGGAAAACCGGGTTATTTGTATTTAGCTAAACCAGGTGGCGTACTTACCTTCGAGAATACAAACAAACAAAAGAAACTGCTCAAATACTCCTAACCCGGTACTAATCTCCGAGTTGGGGATACTGTTATCGGAGTTCGGAAGTACTGTCTCACTTGCAAACTAATTAAATCCCGATGAGCAAAGCCATGGGCCCATGGCTGAACCCGGAAGAAAACTTGGCCTAAAGAATACATCTCGAATGAAACAAGTTACCATGAGTAGGCATCTATCTATGCGAATAATATGCATCCCGCCACCTCGGACATCCGAACTGCTGGGCTGGGGGTAATTTGTGACGGCCTATTACCTAAACCCTAAAGGGGCTAATGGCCCAATGCTAAATTCCTACGTGGAAGTCGGCCCACACGCAGGGAAAACACTAATCACCCTTTTACCATGGCACTAATCCCGGATCATACAAGTAGTGGAGTAGACAAGGGCAGGTAGTGGAACAACAATAACTGCTTGTAGGGGACTAGAGACAATAATCAGGAATGTACGTGGTGCAGAGACGCGGCGCATAAGCAATGGATAAACCCAGGTAACCCATATAAATGACGAGGTTGCCCTCTAGGTACACACTAGACTCTCTCCATTTTTCTTTTAGTCGCACTGCGCGCACACACCACCCCCCCTTTTGTGGTCAAGGCCTCCCTGTGCATGCACGGTGATCTTTTATTATCCGGTGATATCTAAATCTATAGGTATTGCTGTGATATTGCTTTCTGCCGAATATCTTCACTGAGATATTTGGAAGAACCATATTGATCCCACATAAACATCCACTAGCTCTCTGGAGTTAGACATTTGAGTTCTTATACAGAACAAGATGCAATGTCTTCTCGCCGTTGTGCTGATAGCGTATCCGTGTTTATGAGCAGCTAGTTATTTGGTTTAGTTTTCAATAACCAACCCTTAACTCGTCTGACTTGATCAGGATCAGTGCAACTGCTTAATTAACTCGGATATCATAAAATCAGATCCTTTTCACAAGACCATTAAATTCCGACTTGGCTAAAAGAAAATAACCTTTCTTCTTTCGTTCTAGACTTGGTGGTTTAAAGAGGCGCATGCCGGACAATGCAGGGAGATGTGTAGCTAGTCGCTCCTGGCAACTATGTAGACATGCATACGAACACCCGAACTACGTATCGGGCTGGGGGGTGGGGGGCAACTGTTACGGCCCTAAAGGACCTTATTGCCTAGTAAGAAAGCCCTGCGCAAAAGGCGGCTTGGTGACAGGTAAAACTCTAATTGCCCACTAACCATCTAACCATGCCACTAAGACAGGACAGTACAGCATACAGGTAGTGGAGCAGGAAATATCCGAACGTGGGCGCCGTGAGTAATATACAGAGGTGTACATTCAGTCTCTCTATGCAGTGTGCACACACACCACCTCTTTGTGGCCATCGCCACCATCATGTACGCACAATGATGAATGATTTGAGATACGTTCTGTGATATTTGCTTCCATAGATATCGCAGAGCCGCATCCTTTTGGATATTCACACCTCTGAGTATTCATTATTCATTAGAACCCATTGATCCTATATAAACAAATACTGACTCACCCGAGTTAGACACTTGTGTTCTTCATACAGATAACAGAACATAACTAAAATTAGAAGTAAAACTGCTCGCCATTCACATGTAATGTTATCGTACATTCGTTTTTCCATATTTCAGTCACATGTAAAATCAATATATATATCTCTTCATTAACTACAGTTCATACTCATTTTCTTTAATTTTTTTTAAAGAAGTTAAATTTTCATATAAGCGATAAATCATTCAATTAACGAATATATGATCTAGTTTGCAGATTTATCTAGTGAAAATTTTTATTTAATTTATTGAAATTTAAAATTGTGTTAGTTTTCAAATTATAGTGTGCGAGACAGAATGTTATAGGGAATGGAGAATATTTTCTTAAAGGTAGTTTAGCATTATGAATTTTATATTCTTATGTTTGGTCCTTCTAAATAATTACAATTTTTATGGTCCTTCTGAATAAATATTTTTTCTTGTATGTCCTTTATTCTAATTTGCCCTTAAAAGAATATTGGGTCAAGGAACCCATGTTCATAAATTCTTTGCGACCATTTTCAGTGCCAAGTCTATTTACAATTGTTATTTGCGACGGCAATGCCCCCAAGACTTGCTGATGAATGAATTAAGATTTTTAAGACCGAGTTAAAAAGTAACAGCCTTGTCAAGGGCCCGTGAGGACAATGCATAACGATGCTATACGGGTTAATATACAACAATTGCACTGACCCAGATCATCCAGGATTGTTTGAGATTTTGTTAAGACTGAACTGAAACACATGACGAGCTTATCAACCCAGGGTACATTACTTTTACACAAATCTGCTTGATGATTTAAATAAGGTGCCTCTCCATGAGAGGGCGGCGAAGCGAAGCAAAGGAATAAATCGACCTTTTAATTTAATATTTTAATTTTCCATGTCAACATTTCTGACGAGGTAATTTAATTCATTTGTGAAAGGGTTACAAGGCCTTTCCGAGTTACATACATGAAAAAAAAACATCAAGTCTTCATGTGTCCATGTTCACGAGGGAGGAGCTTCATATTCAGGCTTGGCCTTCGATTGCGATTCCACACCACCATCATGTTGTTCAACATAAAGTTCTCTTACAGATAAGTCAACCTCGGCCCCACCAGCAGTAGAAGCAGTCTGGACTTCTAACGTTGGCTTTTTCACCATGGCTGGCTCTGTAAGAGGCAAACTGTCGATAAGATTCGAAAAATAAAGTCGAAAATATAAGAAGCTAAATAAAACTCGTACCTGCTGTGGATTTCCTTTTCCTAACCGGGGGCGTTAATATAGTCGGCCGAATCAGTTGATCCCTTGTCTATCTTGAGGTCCTGTAGAAGGAATATTTCCTGCTGCTCATCAAGAGTGAGGCTTTCTATTTTAGAAGAGAAGGAATTGGGGTCCAGATCTAAATGCTCACTCGACCAATAGAGGGGGAATCTCCCCTCCATCACTCCCTGACCCGACCTTTTCAGAAACCAAGGCTGTTGGTCCGGGTTAGCCACAACCTTGAAAAAGAAAGGTTTGAAGGCTTTGAAGGAGTCGGTGAAGGGTTCAAGAAGTTTCCTCTCTCCGATGCTCTCAAAAGTGGTCCAGGTAAATTCTATTGGTTTTTCCTTGGAAGTATATGACTCGAAAGGAGAAAAGAAATGGTAGAAAAGAGGCACGTTACATTCTATGCCTTTTTCCACGCATAGATTTTCAAAAGCTATGGCGTAAGCCTAGCCGGTGGGATGGAGTTGTGTGCGAGCAACACGAAGATGGCTAAGAAGGTGAATTTGGAAGTCGGAAAATGGCAGTTTTAAACCAAGACGAGTTATTACGTCTAGGTAAAGGTAAAAGAAATGGGGGTCCGTATCTTGAACTCGAATGGAGGCTACAGACTCGTCTATCAAGGGTAAATGGAGTGTATACCCTTCCCCTTCGTAAAGACGGAGATTGGGCATGTCCTCGGTGGTCATGATGGTTTTAATATCAAGCATGGTTTTGCTCACTACATAGGACCCCGGTTGATGGACGACTTGCTCCGTATCGTCAGAACCAGACTCTCCCGTCACCGTTGGAGAAGAAGACGCCATCTATACCTATATGAAAAAAGACGAGTCAGAAAAAAGGGAAGTGAGCATTAATTGCGTAAGGAAACCATTCACATTAATTTTCTTGAAATTAAAGATGGTTTTTTCTGTTGTGAAATAAATGGCCATATTTAAATTTTGTTGTAAAGTATTTTTCATCTTGATTTTGATCCATTAAGTTTTTGAACTAGTAAAAATGATGTAGATGGGAAGACCTCTGAACCCAGAAAATCCCAAGAACACTAAGCCTACGCAGAAACTGACCCAGGAAACTCTCCAAGCACGCTCTGGAAAAAAATAGAAAGAAGGAGCAAAAGCAAAGCCGCCAAAGCGGTAAACGTAGAAGAGCTATGAATACTGATGTTACCTTGGATATGGCAGTATGTGTAAAGAGGAGGAGAATGGTTGTCAACGAATTAAGAGCTCCGTGCGGCGGAGGATTTGGCTTTGAAGAAGAGAGAACTCTGGAGTGAAAAGTGTTGAAGCAATGCAACATTTGAGAATATATATAGTCGCTGTGAATTTGAAAAGACGGGAATATATAGTAGCGCCAACAGTCACGTGAAGTTGAAGAAGCGCATTGATGACACGCGGGATGGGAGAGTATAAGAAGCTATAGGCTTCAATTAAGAATATGAATATGATATTATTTATTTAAAAATTAATATATTTATATGAATTTATATATTAGTATTAGAGCATTATAATTTATAATTATTTATTTTATTATACAATATCATATGTATAATATAGAATTGTAAATATATAGTAATTAATTAGTATATGAAGAAACTAAAGGAACGAGGAGTTTAATTATAAGATGGTTGGAGATTTAATTAACTCCAATTTTTGAAGGGCCCTCAGTAATCAGAATTGGAGGAGAGTCAGGAGACGCTTAAAGTTGGGAAGTTAACTTGGGAGCCGAAGACGAAGAGACGTACTAATGATACATTGAACAAAGAGGATAAGGAATTTAAATGTAAGGAAATTAAATTATTATTTTAATTTATACCACGACTGTTTCATTAAAACCGACCGTGTAAATTTTGTGATCATCAGTTTCATTGTCCGTTATACATTAGTTTTATTAATACAATATTATTTATTTAATATTTTATACATTCATATAATTTCAATATTAAATTAGAGTATTATAATAAGTCCAATTTTTATTTTGTTACACAATTTCATACACACACACACAGAATTCTTCAAAGGTGCAAAAATAAACGAGGTGCAAGGGTTCCATGTGTCCTCTTTTGAAGAAAGATATATGTTCGGAAAAGTTAGGACTCGTGGTTATTATTTCTTATCTGTTGTAATTAGGGAAGTTATTACCTCTAACTCTAAGGGTTCCATATGTCCTCTTTTGAAGAAAGACATACATGTTAGGAGAAGTTAGGAGTGGTTATTATTTCTTATTTGTTGTAATTAGGGAAGTTATTACCTCTAACTCTAAGGGTTCCATGTGTCCTCTTTTGAAGAAAGACACATGTTAGGAGAAGTTAGAAGTGGTTATTATTTCTTATCATTAGGGAAGTTATAATTACCTCTTATCTGTTGTGTGGGAGTTATGATAGGTAGTTATTTAGGAAAACCTCTATAAATATTTGTATTCTGTTTTAAGGATATTATGGAAGATAAGATATTCAGAATTATTGTGTTGGCTAAAGTTCAGATTCTGCTCTAGCTAGATTATATTATCTCTCTTTTCCCTTTTCTTCTCACAAAGACACAAACTTTTCTAATTCTATCATGTGGTTTGGCAAAAAGAGCGCCCAACACATGTGCAAAAATGCCATGTCATCACCCGATCAGCAAAAAAGGTCAAATTTAACGGTCAAAGTCAATCTTGTAACCACATGTGCATTTTTGCATCTAAAAAAAGCACTTGGTGTTGGCGCTTCTCGGGGTAAAGCACACGTGCATTATTTTTGCACCTTAACCCTAGATGTAACAAGTAAATTAAATGATCGCGAAAGCCAACAGCGGTTATATGCTACAACGCAGACAGCTGTCAAGACTACTGAAGAATTGTGACTGTTCATATGCATGCATGCTTGCATTGTATCCCGGATTGGGGGCAACACGTGGCACACGTGGCAATATTATTTAACTCGGCAATAACATGTCGTGTATTATTTGCCGTTTTGATCACGATGAGTTGTCACGTGCAAAAGTATAATTAACGACCCGTCACATGGGCTTCATAGTTTATATGAAACAGTTGCATAAACATCAACACGGAATATGGAGGAATAACTTGTCATTGATAATCAATTAATCATAAACGTAATAGATTATGAGCAAAAAAAATAAACGTAATAGATAAAAAAAGGAAACTTACAACGGCAAATACATAATATCAATATAATGCTCAGTGACACTCTCCCCTTTTTATGATTATTCCTGCATCTTCAGCAAATACATATATGACATCAATAATATATATCATGAGGCTTAAAGGTAGGAGGTGACATCATTGGAGGTGGAAGACTGGAAGGGGAGGACGATGTGGCATGGGTTTTAAAGTAGAATCTGCATGGCACCCCTTCTCGCCCTAGCTGGTGGAGGTGATTCATCACGAATGAGATGATACTATTTTTTTTTCGATTTAAACTACAATCAAACAAAAAACAAAAGAATGACATTGAATAAACGAGGTTCATCAAGAAACGAGGACCATTGTTGTTGAATTAATGGCGAGGTCACAGCGGTATGACCACAAGGACAAAGTGTATCTGAATATGCAGTGAATATCATTGCGTTAGGTCCAAATCCATGTTCACAAATCTCTTCGAGCTTCTGCGCAATCACATCGCTTTTGAAATCACAATAACAGTAGGAAAGTAAAAGAGTGGAATCAAGGATAACTTCTCAAATTACTTCCATATTAAGCTTATAAAAATTCAAAACAATAATTTTTCTTTCTTAAATAGGGTGGTAATAAGTGACAAGATAAAGTGTTATGGAAAGATTAATTTTCATTGACAATCTTATCGTTCAAACCTATTGAATTATTTCTTGTTAAAATATCTAAAAACATGTGATTCAGAGGGATCGCGTGAAGTGAAAAGCTAATTGCCAGTCTCCAAACAGTTAAACACATGTCATATTTCCTTTACATAATTACATGCATAAACGAACTAATGAATGTGTGGAAGCATGTTGACTGAGTCTGACAACCATAAAGCATCTAAATAAAAGTAATAACTTCTATAATGAACTAAGAACGGGTGATTGAAATATTAAATTTATCTAATAATTAAATAATTTTTTGATTTTACCAATATTTAAATAAAAAACTTTCATATCTATGTTACATATTCTCTCAGATAATTATATCAAAATAGATTAATATTGAAAAACTAAATATCCTATCAAGTACTTAGTAATAAGCACTGAAGAGTAATTAATTGTGAGAAGTAGTAGTGTGATTCAAAACTAGCCAGGCCAGGGTTTCCACAGCAACAATATAATCGAGTCAAAGTTCATATAGGGATTGATAATGTCTATGATAAACTGGAGTCTCAGAAGTTGTCATCCTACATAAAGATTCACACACACACAGACATATACATTCAAAACCAGCCTTGATAGATTGAAAGCCTTCAGAAATCTCTACCAGCAACAGATGCAACTTTGATCAACTTCAATATAACCTGTTTCATTACCCTCCAATTCTTGAAGAACTTCCGGCTATGAATCAAATTGAAGCAGTAATTAAGGATAAGGGAAACAGAAGAAGATGGATACTAGTTTTCAAAGGGAAAAACTTGGAACCAAATAAGAACAGACTCGTCGCGCACTTGATAACAAACTCATGAATCAAATTTAGATGTAGAGTTAAAACAAAATGATACCACCTCCCGTCCTCAACATAAGAGCTAGTTTGTGATTGATTTTGGTCTTGTATATAAATCTTCACTTTACTTTGAATCCCAAATTTATAAGTCTCCCCAAAGTATCCTATTGATCATACACATTGAAGAGTTTCTATGTAGAGGTAGTCATAATAAAATACTATGGTGTTTCAGGAAACCAACGTATAGTTGTTACAACAAACTAACTCCCTATATCTCACCAAATGAGTCAACAAACTCTTAATCATACATGAAGGAGGCAGTAATTAGAAAACAAAACAAAACAACTCAATACATTCTCTACCCTCTTAACCTGAAGAAAGATACAATCCCTTCACGTCTCTC
The DNA here is from genome assembly GCA_037074495.1 of Acacia confusa. Classification (NCBI taxonomy): domain Eukaryota; kingdom Viridiplantae; phylum Streptophyta; class Magnoliopsida; order Fabales; family Fabaceae; genus Acacia; species Acacia confusa. Next base: position 33,287,980 of record CM073502.1, on the reverse strand, counting down.
ATTCCTGACTATTGTGGGTTTCATGTTCTAACAACTTTCTGATCCTTTGAGCAATAAAACGCCACTCTGAATATACAGTTTACGTCTGTTTACCAAATCCAAAGATGTATTGAACAAATATTAATTAAAATTATGTTTGCAGGAATCAATTTTTATCACTCTATTTCTTCAGATACAGAAATTGCTCGTTTGGAAATGCATTTAAACATTTAAAATTGCGTCTAATCCAAATCACCTTGAGAAGCTAGAATCACATCACCATGTCTCATTCCAAATTCCTCTGGGGTTCGATTCTCTATGACTTGCTTGCCAGTCTTTTAAGCAGTAAACTGAAAATTTGATTTTGCAAAGTGCTTCCTGTCATAATAATCTTGTATCAGAAACCCTAATTTCACACTTTTCCCAATCGTATAGTACAAATCATCCTCACCTAGGCACTCCACAGTAACTAGAATGCGCTCTTCGCCGGTCACCGGCCCAATCAAACAAACGACATTCATTTCGGTGACAAACGTTATGTCACCACGAGAAAGCACGTGCTCCTTTGTCGTCTCTCTGCCACCGCCGCGTGTTTTTTCCATTTTCTTCGATTCCTTTATTTCTTCAGAATCACTTTCATCAGTTTCAAAGGTGGCCGATTGTTGTTCGCTCTTTGAGTTGAGCAGGTTGAGAGATTCTTTTCCAGTTTGAATGGAAAAACCAGAAAAGAAAAGTGTGCTTCAAACCTTGAAAAGAAAACAAATCCCTAAAAAGAAAATACTTCCATCCATTAATGCTTCAATAGCGTAAATACATCAAAAGTCAAAAGTCAAAACAAATGAAGAATTATTAATTACATTTATTGAAGTTGGCTCAAAATTCGAGGAGACCGGAGATGCATACAGTCATACAGATAAAGATTAATTAATAACATTTATTGCTTTACCAAAAAAAAAACATTTATTGAAAATCTGACCGTTGGATGTTACATTGTGTATACTACGACTGTAAAGGCTGTAATGGTCGTCTTGACTTTTAGTGTGGTTACAAGATATGCACATGATAAGCTACTTCAATAGCGTAAATACATCAAAAGTCCAAAGTCAAAACAGATGAAGAATTATTAATTACATTTATTGAAGTGGGCTCAAAATTCGAGGAGACCGGAGACCATACAGTCATACAGATGAAGATTAATTAATAATATTTATTGCTTTACCAAAAAAACATTTATTGAAAATCTGACTGTTGGATGTTACGTTGTGTATACTACGACTGCAAAGGCTGTAATGGTCGTCTTGACTTTTAGTCGTGGTTACAAGATATGCACATGATAAGCTACCGAGATACACGCTCAAGCAAATCTGAAATCTGTGGACATCACACTTTCAGAAAGAAAAGCTACAGAGATACGCGCTGGAGTTAATGTATTTAAGCTCCTCGTTGCTTTAGTTTTCTTCACATTCATCTACTCTTCCCCTTCTTCCTCCTCTGCATCCGACGTTCTTAAGGCAGATTGGTCAAGGATCTCTGTCGAAGTGCTTACTGGAGAAGAAGCTTGTGGCAACAGCTTCTCTAGTTGGAAGGAAAAGAGAGAATATAATATTCTCTCTTGTTATCCAGCTAGAGAAGCAATTGCCACAAGCTTCTTGTCCAGTCTTTTCTCCAGCAAAATTGCCACTTTGGTTTTCCCTTCCCACTCTTGAACTTCGCCGTCAGGACTTTTATTTCCGTTCGGCGATTCAAAGGTTTACACATTCTTCCTCAATTCATGTTCCTTTCATTTCATTTTTTTATGGATCCGTTATTTATTCGAATTCCCCGGTTTGATTTTCATCTTAAAATGGATACTTTCCAGGTATTTTTGTGTTTTGTTGCTGTTGGAGGATGGAATGTGAAATGGTTTACCTTAGGTTGTAGTTTTTGATTAATCGATCTATGATTTGAATTTTTGATTGTAGATTTGTAGTCTCTGCGTGATGGATCTTTCTTAGTCGGATTAATTTGTCATGCACTCATGCATATTCTGTTGTTGTTTTGTTTATGGCATTTTTAATATTGCTGGTCAATAAAATGGGATAGATTTTGATGGAGAGTTGTTCTTGAGTACCTGGCGGAAATTAATTGAAGAGGAGAGGAGAATTCATATTTTGGATAAACACCACAAGAGAGAAGCACGACATTGCGTGGGGGCCAACTATCCTTTTTCCGGAGAAGCTACTGTGATGGGATCGAATGGAGAAGTGTCTTCAGATCTTGGAGTCCATCAATTTTTGAAACATGAAAAAGGCTGAAAAATTAAGTTTTCACTACCACTGGGTTTTTTTCTTCTTTTCCTATAAATATTGTTTTTGCTGTGGTGGTGCCATTTTTCCAAATCTGAAAATGACAATTATATTTGGCTGACTTGATTGAATAATGCAGATGCAAAACCAGGAAACTTCCATGCAAATTGTCCTGTTCTGGGTTTGTTGAATTTTATGCCCCTCGGGGAAGTTGACGACCCGAACAGTGGATACGTTTTGAATGATAAGTGTATTGTTGAAGTTGAATATTTGTGAGTGACATTTGAAGGCATTAAAAGTCGCCCAACATATCATATCCTTCCATATCCAAAACGCCTTCAAATGTCACTAAGAAATATTCAACTTCAACAATGCACTTATCATTCAAAACGTATCCACTGTTTGGGTCCTCAGATTTGCCTGAGGGACATAAAATTATAACAACCCCGAATACGACAATTTGCATGGAACTTTCCTTGTTCTGGCATCTGCATTAATCAACCAAGAATGCAAAATATAACTGTCTTTTTCAGATTTGTAAGAAAGATACCACGACTGTTATAATAAAATGGTCGTTTAAATATACCATTACTATTGATAATGAAACAGTCGTTTAAGTTTGCGTGTCATAATAAACAGTTTTGAGCAGTAGTCGTTTTGAATTCTTCTATTAAACGACTGGTGTTTTCTAATGTCTGGTTTCATCATATAAACTTTATGAAGTAATTATTAAGACAAATTGTCATGTTCGGGGTTGCTTGAATTTTATACTTGTATTGTTGAACAATACACAAATATTCAACTTCAACAATACACTTATCATTCAAAACGTATCCACTGTTTGGGTCCTCAAATTCGGCCGAGGGACATAAAATTATAACAACCCCGAACACACGACAATTTGCATGGAACTTTACTTGTTCTGGCATCTACATTAATCAACCAAGTATGCTAAAATATAACTGTCATTTTCATATTTGTAAGAAATACACCACGACTGTAATAAGAAAATGGTCGTTTAATTGTACCACGACTGTTGACACTGAAACGGTTGTTTAAGTTTGTGTATCATAAGCAAGCAACAGTTTAATTATACCACAACTGTTGATTTCAGAAAACAAGGTCGTTAATTATGTGTATTTCTACAATTTTTTTGACATGTTTCATTTGCAAGTATTTTTTCTCTCTTCATCTGTCTTGTTTCACAACTGAATTCACTTGAGAGCATCATTGATGATGGTCAACAATTTCATTTGTTGTCCATCATGCATGCGCTATAGCATTAGTAAGGTAACTCAACTGACTTCATGACAGCAATAAGGCTCAATGTGTAATGCCTCAATCACTTGCAAAAGAACCAAGACAAAAATCAAAGAGAGTATTGAATCTAGAAAGTATGCTTACTGATCGAAATCAGAAACTTAAGCTTGAAAATCCTTCCATGTGGTTTCTCCTCTCCTAACAACAACAACTAAACCATGTAAACTTAAGCATCACTTGTGGTCCTTAAGACAAACTCTATTCTACGTCCTTTCAAGCAATTTGTTTCTCGATATTGCAAAAGTACCTAGTGTGTGTTCTAATCATACAAGTTAGCAATCACAGCGCACAATCAACGCGTATTTATCAGCATCACATCAGTTAGCACGGTTTACCTAATGCATATCATCAGTGCAAAGGGGAAATTTGAGAGGGAGCAAGAATATAAAAGTCGATGTGAAACCACATGGCTGCAGCGTGTAGCAAGCACAAACATATAACAGCACAGGACAGAAGCGAGACTGCGAGAGCACTGAGAAACAGAAAGATTGAAAAGGGAAAATTTTTGCGTCAGTCTTCAAGTACAAGGAAATAGAAAGGGAAAATTTTTTGTTTCAATTAACCACTGCGGAGTGAATGGACGAATGGGGATCAAGAGAGTGATGGCGGTGCCGGGTCGAGGTCAGGAACAGGGGCTGGGTTGGCAGGCGAAGGAGAAGGCAAAGGGTTGTCTTGTGGTGGCGGAGGCAAGGGGTTTTTCGGTGGCGGCGGAGGTAAAGGATGTTCTGGTGGAGGCGGTGGCAAGGGCTTTATTGGTGATGGCGAAGGGTTTGCGAGACCAGGGGGCAGTCCAGGCTGCCATTCGTTTAAGGCGAGAGGAGCAGGTGGAGGGAGTGGTGGAGAAGCCTGATTCCAACGGACGGGTCGGGGGTAGGGAAGTTATGGGGCGACCCGGCCGCGCCTCGCAGTCTGCTTGAGGCGTGGCATGTCGGAGGGAGGAGGCCTAGGATGTGTGACGGGAATGAGGGAGAACATAATGGAAGAAGGGATGGCGGTAGGAAGGAAGCGGGCAGCGAAGGGGCGAAGTGATGACGGCCGTAGTCATTATGGGTGCAGTCAGTGGCGGACCTACATTAGTGCCAATGTGGGCAAGTGAAGGCACAAAATATATATAATTTAAAAGAAATAAATGAGTGTGTAGGTGGTGCTGATGGTTAACACTTAACAATCAACTCCATCCTCTTAGCCACTGGTCACGTGTTCGAGCCCCAAGTTCTTGTTACTTTTTTTTTCTCATTTCCCTCTCTCGTCTCTACCCTGCGTTCAGATTCAGTAATGTCACAGTAAAGATTCAGCTCTCCAGTTCTCTCCATCTTTCTATCTGTTTCCAAATTCACTATTTCTGTTCTTCTCCCTCCCTCCTCATATTACAATTACGTATCAGATCCCAAGCTGCCCCCTAAATATATTGGAGACAAAAAAGAGGAACAAAAGGGAGGAAAGAAGGAGCAAATGGAATAAACAAAGGGACTGAAAGGGAAGTGGAATGGTACATTAGGAAATTGACAATGAAAAGTGGAGGAAGTAGTTGGGAAGAAGTTGGAACTAGTATCTTAAAACACAATTACTGACAAAAATGGCAACAGCAAAGAGTTTTTTAAGTGGCTTTTGGATAGGGAGCTCACCCGTTATAAGCTAGTAGTGCATTTTGTTCCATTGTAGCTTTAGGAAGCATTTGGAGTGTCATTTGGTGTGAGTGGTTGTGTAGTGAGGTACTTGAGGGTATCTGTTTACTTAGAGGGTGAGTTCCAACTTAAATATGAGTCATAAGCTCTTGCTTACCTGCGAATCTGCGATGCTCACATGATCTGACAAGTTTTTTTCATTTGCATTGTAAATATTAGTGTTGGACTGTAGCTGCTTTGGTAAAGCACAAGATTGACCATGAAGCTTCCCTTATGCTTGCAAAACAGCATTTAAAATTTCATTGTAGGAAGGATGAGGCAAATGTAATATACTCAATATTGCTTATTTAAAGAATATACTACTATATGATATTGACGTTGCTAGTGAGTAACCTAGAGCTTCACATTAATTACAAAAGACTTTCTAAGCCTAAGCTCAGCTTTTACCAAAAGACAAAATTCAGATGCTTTCATGTTCATAAAACGTGAGAAATCATATCATCTTTACAATATTACCAAGGGGTATTTAGCCAGATCTTCAAACTCAGCCTCTAACCTCTTAGGGTTCAAATTTTGGGTGTCAAGCTCAACATCAAGTCTACTAATGGTCTCTTTCACTTCCTCAAGCTTTAGTTCAATAACTTCCTTTTCCTCTTTAGCTTTGTCTCGTTTAATTCATGCCGAAGATTTCAAGGCCTTTTAAAGATTTATACCACACTTCAAAACTATCCAAAGAGGTTGTGATCTTGCTAGATCTAATGGCATCTGCAATATAATGGTCTCACATATCATTCCAACCACAAGTTTATAGTTCAAGAAGGTGCTCACAAAGAAACATTCCTTGACTACAGCAAAGCTCATAGTATTTGGTCTTGATTATTATTTTTCTATGTTAAGTTGAAGTTTTCTTTTCTTTTATTGTTTATGTTCTTTTGTTTTTTAATGCGTTTAAAACTTTCTTTTAACATGACAGCAGCCTGCAATGGACAATGGAGTTTTATATGACAGCAGTACACATATCACAAGTAATCAGCCTGTAATGGACAATGGAGTTTTATATTGGCCAAGCAGAACACTGATGTAAGAAAAAAAACTAAACTTTCAATCAGGGTTTCGACAAAGAAGGAAAACAAGTATTGAGGATTTGTGAAAAAAACACTAACAACGCAGCAACAAAACATATATCAAGGGTTTGAGAAAAGCAATGATTTTAACGGAACAAGAGAGTGAAATGGCGACGACAGAGATGGAAAGGCCAAATATGAGAGCAAGGAAATTACACGTGATCAAAGATGAAGATTAGAAATTAATTTATTTTGTCATTCATAATATTTTTTGTGCTACCCGGTCGGGCATCAGTACATAGATTAAAATAAAACAAAAGTACACTAAGACCTCATTAAGGGATATCCAAAGACGAAGCAGGAGTGGCTGGAGGAGCAGGAGGGGTACTGGTGGTTGGTCTGGGAGGCGAGGATGGGAGTGTCGAGGCAGTGAAGCGAGCGAAGTTGATGGTTTGTAGCTCTTGCCAGCGGCGATCAACCGCCTCGCGCGACCACTAGACGCGTGCCGCCCTGTCCAGGATAGGGGGATGACCAAAGGAGCAGTTGTGAGCCCCGATGGTAGGTTATCGCGGTCTGGGTAATAGCAGTCGCATATGGAGAGAAAGAGAGCCCAGTCTGGGTCGACGTCGGAGTCCTCAAAGGAAATGGATATAGAGGAAGGAGGGGTGGATGATGGTGGTGGGTCCGGGAGGCCAGGAAGAGGACCGGGCAGGCTACCATAATTCCGCGAGGGGATCGCCAAGGTAATGCGGTGAGGGTGGAAGGAGTGGGGGCGGGTACGGTGGCTGGTGCGACCACGCCGAGGGGTGGAGATGGTGCAGACCATGGTGATGTTCGGGGAGAAGAGGCAAGGGTTAGGGTACTGTGGGTGGCGTAGAAGAAGAGAATGGCCGGGGAATATAAGGAGAGCATATGTGAAGAACGAGGGGGTGTCATAATTAGGGGGAAGGGAGACGAAAAGGTATCAAGGCTTACGAGAAGTGGGAGATGGAAGGATGCATGAGAATTGAGAAGTGGGAGATGGAACAGCAAGAAAGGATTTGAGTGAAAAGGTGGCATGAGGGCTTGAGATGAATTGGGCTCGATGGAAATGGGCCGCAACAAAACTAGATAAAACATTGGTTGGGTAGAGACTAGAGAGACATATCAAAATACCTGGGCTACCTCATGCACATTGCACATCAATGTTTGGGGCACAACGTGGGTAGCAATGGTGAAAAACTGATAGAGAGAGATTTCAGTTTGATAGATTGAGGGGATAAATTAAGTGTTTAGAAGGCTAATTGTTTGTCTATGGCAGGTACAATGACCTTAGCAAAGTCAGTGGTGAGTGCTATTCCTCTGTACACTTGTTCCCAGGATCCAGAAAAGTGTGTCTTGAAGTTGAAAGGCTCCAATGAAACTTTATTTGGTGCATATTCTAGGTTTTGTTCTGTGAACATGTGGGGGGCCAATTGGATGGAAACCTAGAATCACAATCACTACCACGGAATACGGTGTACAAGTGATTTGCATTTATTGTTAGATTATATATATGTTTGTATATTGTATTTTAATTCTTTATTTGTATTCTCGTTCAGGGACATATTTAGTCCAAACTCATGTTTGCTAAATTTAAACGGACAATTAAAGGACGTAGAATAACTAATAAATATTATACAAACAAAACTTTTTCTACGACCTTTAAAAGTAAGAATCGTATTATTTTAAAAATTAGACAACTGTTAGTAATCAAAAATGTCGTTTAAATTGCACAAGATTTTCCTCGACCTTTGACATAAAATAGTCGTTCTATTTAAATTTCTACGACTATTTTTTAAGCAGGTCATTTAAATAAAAACCACGTTTTAAAACGACCGTTTCAATTCATAAGGTCGTCTTTATTCCAAATATTTAGACAACGGTTAGTGATTAAAAATGTCATTTAAAGTGAAAAAGATTTTCCCTGACATTTAATGTAAAGAAGTCATTGTAATTAAAATTTTAACGACTATTTTCACTACCAGGTCGTTTAAATGAAACGACCTTTGCCGACCTTGAAAATATGACAGCCGTAGTAATTCAACGTTCGACGACCTAAAATCTTTTACTGTCGTCTTTTAATAACGACCTAAAATATAAACAGTCGTGGTATTAAAAATTTTCGTGGAGTTATATATGTTACGTTTGTAAGGTTCGAACTCGTGACGTCGGAATGAAGAATATATGTCTATTTTGTTACAAACAGTCATTAAATTAATGTCGTAAAATGTGCTTTTGTACTATTTAACGACTGTTGTTAAAGAACAATCATTTTATGTTAAAATATAACGTCTGAGTTTTCAAAACAAACGTTAATTTTTGACTTTTAATGTCAGTTTTTTGATACCTGTTGTTAAAATTTAAGCTGATAATTACCACAGTGCCACTTTTGAATTTTTTGCGACCTTTTTGTTATAAAACAGTCGTTGAATATTGTGGCCAAAATTTCAAAAATGCCACCGCCTCATTTTATATGTCTGTTTTGTAATTGTAGGTCGTTATTTTTGAGTCGTTAAAGCCAGTTTTTGTAGTAATGTCTCTCTTGTGTCGATTCTTCTTCTTGCTCATTATCACTGTTCGTAAAATTATTTTAGAGAAGATTTTTTTTTTTTTTAAATCACCTATTCACCTTCCTCTAGGTGATATTCCTGTTTTCATAATTCATATTTTGAGCTGTTAAAAGCAACCAGACCCATAAATAATGATGATTAGAGGACATAGGAGGACCATAAACAAACAATGGATGATGTCATCACCAAGCACCTTAAAGTGACAGACAATAGCAGAAAGATCAATAAAATCAACAGTAAAGGAAGGGTTCCATGCCACAATTGTGCCCCCACAAGTCCAAATAACACTAGTGGCAACAAAAGAACTAAAACCTAAATCAACCAATGGCTTGCAGGCGGCATCCACAGATATCTTAGTTTCAGAAAGACATATAAAGTCTGGGGAATAATTATTCACAAGGCGCCTGCACCTTTGGACTGCCGCGGATTTGCGAAAACCACGGTAGTTCCAACTTAGGAACTTCATGGGAGAGGCAGCTTCACATGCCTTGACAGAATTTGAGTTCTCAGCAAAAGTCTTGAGCCTTTTTGAATTCCCTTTGATAATGAGGTGCACCTCTGGCAGTCTTTTCTTTCAAGGATTAGTACAAAACGTAGCTTCCTTGCATACATTAATAGGAGGATTATCAGCATCAAGATTTCTCTTCTTTCCATTTGAACTATGAGAAGAGGGTTTGGCGGAAAAACCAGTAACAGAATTTGAAGTGGATCCCTTCAAAGAAGATTCACGAGCCCCTTGGCTGGTAGGGATTGCAATAACAGTTGAAGGTTCTCTAACATTCGAGAAATCACCAACCTCTCTATTTCTGACCTCGGATAAACAAGCCTTACGCTTTCTATTAATGACTAGATGAGACTGTTCATGATTTATATGCTTCCCTTCACCAAATTCAGAAGTAAAATCCTTCTTAGAGCACTTACCCTTTTTATCATGTGCACCAAACCTTACACTGATTGTGCTATTCAAAAGAGAAGCCTTCAAGATTTCCTTATATTAAAAAAAATGTTAGGATAAAAGAGAGAAGGGCATTAAGTTTTGTCTAAATGTCTATAAATAAAAGAGTACGTACATCTCATAGAGGAGATATTAAGGTTTTTGGGTCGTTAATTGCTAAGGAGTTTTTTTTTTTTGTCAAAATTTGCTAAGGAGTTGAGACTTTCAGTTGAAGACATTGGGAGAAAAAAGATGAGGAGATGATCATCTTTTTGAAGACATAGAGATGGGGCTCATGGATCAAAGGAAGGGGTGAGGTGCAGAGAAAAAAGGAAGAAGACTGGCGAAAGGGATATAATGTTTTATTACTAATTTATTATGAAGAGTACTACAGTCTTTTACAACTTATGATTGATTATAAAATAAAATTAAGGTAAACATTGTAATTTTAAAGCCTCTATCCCATCTTCAGTCTTAATCCCATCCCAATTCGTCAAAATCTAGGCCTGCTTACCAAATTAAACATGGCCTACGGGTGCTTGTTTCTGATATTCATGTGTTTCTTTTCTAGATTGAGGTTTGTAAGGTTTTGTTAACGGTTCCTCCCCTATGCATATGTCCTGTATGTAGTCACTAATTACTTATTTCATTCCTCTGATTTTAAATATAATATGTATTTAACTAATTTTATTAGATTAAAAAAGATGGTTAATTTAGTTAATGTCGAAAATATTTTCTAAAATATCATCGACATCTTTCTTAATTTTCTTGTTCCTTTCCTCTTGAATTATTGTAGTGGGAGCATTAACAAAGGTATATAAATATATTCACATATTTATTATAAAAAGAAGTAAAATTAAATTTAAAAAAAAAACACCAAGGATGACATTGAAATTAATTAGGGAATTGAAATTGGTGAAATATATCTCATTAAAATTTATCAAACCCTTTTAATCAGTAGGTTTTTAATACGGAACTTTTTCGGTATTCCCTAAATTATCACAAAAAGAACCGCTTGTATTATTTTTTTTTTTTTTTGAATTAGAGGGTAAATGTAATTTTTTTTTAATAATTTTGAATACCTTTTAAAATTGACATTTTTATCAAAATAATAATAATAATACAAGATAGATCGTGTAACACCCCAATTTTCAAAAACGGAATATATATTTTTTTTCATCAGAGTAGAGCATCAGAGTAAGAGAGTAACTGATACATATATTCAAAATGCCGTAAGTCTGGCTATTTACAAAAACGGTACAAAGACCGAGAGTTTTTAAAGTAAACAACCACAGAGGTGTTTCCCTTGCAATACCCATGTCGTGGCAACAAAAGCTGGTCTTCAGCCGAGTTCCTATAAGTGCTACTTGCCTTTCTTCTCGGTCCTCGGACCTCCCAATCCTGAAGCTATGTTAAGAGCTAAGGTCCAACGCGTACTGGACCTCAGGTAACGGTTAACCTCATGTTTATATATGTCATATATGGATATTCACAACATAAATAGTACATGAGCACTCAAACAAATGTATCCCTGGCACATAAGCCCCTTAGCAGATATGTCACACCTAGCATACGTTTCACACCTAACAAGTGTTTCACACCAAGCATTTCACACCCAGTAATCGTATCCCAGCAAGAATAATCATAATAACAGTACATAAACATATCACAGAGCTATCAGCTATCTCATATAAGCATACCATACACATAGCACACATACGCATACAATAAACATCAGAGTTAGTGTTATAGTACGCGAACGTACCTTCATTGTCGAGTTACGGTACGTTTTGACTGTCGGAATACGGTCACAAATATCCTATAAGGATAATATTGTATTTATTAATTCACAAACAATATCCTAAAAGATATTTTGGCCACTACTGACCATTTTACCCCTGGTGCTTTTATTTTCCATTTAATTTCCACAAAATTTCGGAAAAAACGCTGGTTCAGCATTTCTAGGCAGAATTTTGTCTAACTTTGAAAAATCATAACTAATTCTAGAAATATCGAAATAAGGATCCGTAAAATTCTCCGGAATCCTTAGGATGTCTATTTTTGAGTAAAAATATTCATTTTCACCCAGAATTACTGAGTCATTCCCAGTTTTTACGTTTCTCAACGTTGCCCAGATTTTATTCCAATAAAAATGGCTTAACTTCAAAAATTCATATCTCCTTGACCAAAGATCAAAACGTCACATATTTTATATATTTGGAAAGCCTTACATGTCTACTTTATTTCTTGAAAATTTCATGATTTTATAACTTCATTTGCTACATAAAATCATAGCATCTTTTTCGCTGCCTGTCAAAAATTTAAGAACCGAAAATTCTACAACTTTCACAATCTTAATCCCAGGACTTCCAAAAATTATTCCCTACCATATTTTTACCTCTTCAGGCATTTTTCAATGCAATGAGGCCTAAAAACAAGTATAGGAATTTATTTTCTAATTTTCTAGATTAAACTAACATTTATACTAAGAACTTATAAAAACTAAAGACTATAAATTTAAGAACTAGAACTTACCTCTTGAAGACTCTTGAACTCCTTCCTCCTTCTTGCTTCACTCTCCTCTTAAACTCTTCAATCTTTGGTATGAGTTTGGTGTGAAGAATGAAGAGAGGAGAGCTCTCTATTTATAAGCAAATGCTCAATGGCACAAATGGTAATTTTCCTAGAGTTCCAAATTAGCTTCTTGCTTCCTATCCCTTGGATCCAATTGTGTTTGTTTAGATTAAATCATCACCATTAATTCATGGCTTAACTCTCCCATTGGTCCATTTAATTTCATGAGGATTAAGCTCAATTCTTTGATTTCTTATTGGCTCATTTAAATTCACATGGATTTATTACAAAATATCTACATTAAAATAATATAAACTTTCTCTTCTTCTCCAAGACACCCAAAACGTCACCCCCTCCTTCTCTCTTGCCATTTAATATGCTTTTTCATTAGCAAAATATTTCATGGTTCAAGTGTTTTCATTGGCTAGTTGCTTTTGTTGACTTTTCAAACTAAGCTTGTTTTGATTATGTGAGAACTCATCTTTTCCCTTCCTTCAAAATAAAAAACGTCACTCTCCCTCTCTCTCTTATCCTCTCCCAATTTCAACTAATGAACCCATGTGCTTCTTAATATAATATCTTCATTATTATATATTAAACAACTTCTTCTTTCCTCTTCTATAAGCAAAAACGTGGCCCCTTCTCTCTTGGCTCTTCAATATGTGTTTCTTTTATCTCTAATAACCAAAGATTCTAGCCTCCTATTGGTTCTTAAGTATTATCATGGATTTAGACCTTTTAAATTCCTAGAAATATTGTAGGCCTTTGATCTTACTTTATGAAATTCAATCCTAGCCATTACTTAATGTTTAATTTGCCCAAGTTGATTAACAAGTTTAATTAATCACTTACCAATTGTTAATAATTTTCTTAATTAGGATTAATCGTTTTCTCACAACTATTTTATTGACATTTTATGCATCATGCAAAATATTAAAAATCATGGGGCAATTTATGTTTCCCAAAATAATATCATATTTTGCCTCATTATCCTCCAAGGAAAATAATCTCATAAATTACCTAAATTAGAGACAACATAATTTCTAATTTTTAATAAATATTTAGTTGCCTCTTAGGATTTATCATAATATTCTCAGAGTATTTTATAACCCATAACTTCACTTAGGGATTTTTAGCTTTTTATTCCTCCTAATTTCATGAGAAATCACCTTAGGAAATAAGGTAATTATTACACTAGTTTTGATACCACAAATTCACCTATTTTCAATAGGTATTATTTATCAATGTAATATTCCAGATAAATAATTATCCGGGTATTACAGATCATGATCATCATAATTTTTAAACGTATCTCTCTTTTATTTAATATATAAAAACATATCTCTTTTAAATATTCATGTATCCTAAATTAAACAAAAAAATATATAAATAAATTAACAGATGATAACCCTAAGCCACTCAATAAATAATTTTTTATAATGAAAAAATATTTTTTGACCAGAATAATAAAAAATACTGACACGATAAAATTATTCAAACGTTTTTCTTCTATAAATTTATTAAGATACCGTACAAAAGTAAAATGGCCCCCAAATTATTAAAAAAAAATATTTATTTTATAAATTTCATGAAACTGATAGTTTAATTTAGTTAAGATGTTTTGTATATTTATATAATTTATGGAATTATATATATATATATATATATATATATAATATATATATATATATATATAATTTTATCAGATATTTATATATGTACCCAAATTTATCTTCCATATATAATGTTTATTCTATTAACTATTTTTTGGTGAAAGTATATCTATCCAATATCTTACTTAGATTATATCTTTAAAATATCCAAAATTATTTTTCATATATTTGTTTAGTCTATCCAATACTTCGTTTATCTTTTTTTCCTTTCTTTTTTTAATATAAGGCGCGACGCTTTGATTCCAACGTCTAAAAACAAACCAGCATCTCATTCCTCGGTTGGTCATCAGGTACTCTTTCTTTTCTTCCTAATTTGTTTGTTTGTGTGTTCCCTTTTAGTTTTATTTCCCTCCACTGTGTTTCATTGAATGAAAATAATGTTTAGGAAAAAAATCTTCAATACCCACGCCGGTTATGTGAATCTCATGAGTTAACTCTTAGTGTGTGTTTGATTTGAGGGGAGGGAGGGAAATATGAGAGATAAATTTTTTCTCTTATTTTTACTAAATTGTCCATAAAAAATTTTCAATATTCTAAACATGCATTCTTAATAAAAAAAGAATATTCTTTTTATTAATGACAATTTGGTCAATATCCCCTTAGAAACTTTTCTCCTCTCCCTATCTCCCTTCAAACCAAATAGAGCTTGAGGCGTTCAATTTATGAAAATTTAAGAAGTGAGATTAAAAGATTTTAATCAATTCTTCTTGTTCTTTTATCTTATATATCTTCTCATCATTAAAATTTCGCAACCCCACCTCTCCAATTATTTTAAATCCAACTTAGAAAATTTGTCCCTCCCCTCCCCTCTAAATCCCTTATACCAAAACAACCTGTTAGAGTTTACTATTTTACGTCAAGACACACTGAGTTCATCTTTATGCCTATTTATTAGTATAAGTAAACTCTTATTAATTCATAATTCGAGTTGATGATAGAAGATTATGTCATAATTTTGTTTAAACTCATATATTTAACAACTATGAACACACTAGCTTAATTATATCTCCTAGTTAAGAACTTGGAAAATTTATAAACTCAAGAACCTACCTTTCATTTACAATATCATGTTATTATTTAAGAGTAGTTTGTATTACGCAATTGTTAGTTATTGATGATATTTGTCTAATTAATAATTAAATATATGTTCGGTTCAACTTGATTTCTGAGTTAGGAAAGGAGCATTTGATTCGTACACAACATACTCAACCATGTATTCCACAAACTTCAATAAACTTTTTTAAGAAGACAGAGATACAACGTCTCTGATTTTATAACAATATGAATATTTAAAATGAATTACAATTACAAGTTAAAAAATTGTTATTCTTTTTTAACGTATCTATTTTAACTGCAGGAGTTAGTATGGATATAACGATGGAAAAGCTTACTCAGCTGCCTCCTCCTACTCCTCCTTCTCAATCTACTCAACCTCCTCCTCCTCCTCCATCTCCTCCTCCTCCTCCTCCATCTCCTCCATCTCCTCATTTGCTTACCATCGAACGTGTTACTAGCGTTACTAGTCCAAAAAACCAGAATAACACGAATGCCTCACAAGAGGATGGTTCCACGTCGACCAATCAATCTCAGAATGGAAGTTCATCATTTAGAAGTAATGACGATGTTGTGGTTGAAGAACTATTTGAAAATAGTACAAAGCAACAAACCCTAGCTGAAAACCCGAAGATGGGACCAAGCCATGATTACGAGGAAGCACGCCCTGGAATTAATGATACAACCCAACAAAACCGAGTTGGCAACTCTGGAACTGATGAGCCAAGCCATTTTTATAACATCCTACCTTATGTAAATACTGCTAGCTATCGACCAGCACGATTTGGAAACTTTGGGCCGATTGGACCGAGCCGTGGTCATGTAAGAATGCTTCATAATGAGAATAATACAAACCAACAAACCGGGAACTCTGGGATTCTACCTTATAGACCTCTGGGAAACAATACAAATGAGCTACCCCTGGTCAGGAACTTGAGGATTGAACTGGGCCCCGTCTCTAATTCTTCTTTGATGAGACGAAGATGTGAAAACATGACGAGGTCACTTGAAGTTTATAGGGGAAGGTTGGTTTCCATGTCGAAAGATGAAGATGGAAGTAAATATCTCGAGAGAATCTTGGGGTATAAGAACCCTAAACATATCACAACCATTATAGAGGAGGTGGTGGATGACTTGCATGATTTAATGAAGGACATATTTGGAAAAAATGTCATTGAAAAGATTTTCGATGTACTCGATGGTTATCCTTTGACCCTCTTTCTTGAACTGATCACTACGAATCCTCACGAGTTTATGGGTGTATGTCAAAACAATATCGGGTAAGCTAACTTTTTTTAATCATACTGCCTTTGTTTCATTATTATGTAAAATTCTTATTTATGGTAAAAATATATTTGTATTTTCTTGAAAAAAAAAAAATTATATGGTCTCTTTAAATTGTTACACAAATATAATAAGTTTATATATATTTTTTTTAAAGTCACTTAATTTGATGTACTTTATAGCTTTGGTTTTTGTTCAATCGATTTCTGATTACATTTTTGGGTTACAGATATAAAGTCGTAATGAGTATGATAGATCATCTCAACAGAGAAGATCAAAGGAATGTCCTTACATTTACTCTGAACGAAATTGCTGTTTCATTGGCCACTTCCCGACATGGTAGCGATGTCCTCCAACACTTCTTAAGAATTTGTCCCAATGATTTTTTAGAGGTACGTAAGTAATTAATGTAACTCTTCATCCCTTAAATTTTTTTAATTATTGCAGATATATTTATCGTGATATACTGACCCATCTTTTTAATGAATTGAATATATAACCCCTGTTATTTACAGGATATTTTACCTAAAATTGCATTCGAATGCGATCATATTGCCAGAACCAGAATTGGTTCTTCCCTTCTTCAAAAATGTTTATCTGTTGCTACGCCAGATAAAATATCTTGTCGCTACTTGTTTGATCAAGTTATAAATATAGTATTTATATTAGCACGAGATCAATATGGGTAAGTATGTCTTTAATTCTTCAATTCAACTTTATTATTGTATAACCATTTATATATTTTTCAAAGAAATAAAATAAATTCACTCTTTGCATGAAATTAAATAAATATTTATAAGCTAATTATTTATATATGTTGTTATATATATGCACACAGGAACTATGTGGTGCAGCGTCTAATTAGGATGGGGCTACTTGAAAAAAATGATTCAATAGCAAATCGACTTCGAGGTCACTATGTTGAATTCTCTACTCACCAAAATGCAAGTAATGTGGTTGAATGTCTGTTGCGATTCTCATATCAGAAGAATGTTGAAATTATAGTTCAAGAAATATTGAATAGCTCTGCCTTTTTGTCCGTTATTCAAGACGCTTATGGCAATTTCGTTGCTCAGACAGCCTTAGAATCTTCTCAGGTTAATAATATGCAACTTCATCTCTCTCCCTACCTGGATGCTTTTTATTATATCCCTTAAATTATGCTCTTATAGTAATCTTTATTATATACTCCCTCCGGTTTTAATTATAAGACATAGTTGACTTTTTTAGAAAGATTAAGGAAGCTAATTAAATTATTTTAAAGTATTTTATTTTTATTTTTTATTCAAACTAATTAGTTTGACTAATAAACTAATATATAATCTAAAAATACACAACATATAAAATGATTAAATAACTTATTTAACTTCCTTAATCTTTCCAAAGAAAGTCAACTATGTCTTATAATTAGAAACGGAGGTAGTAGTGCACTACAAAAAATACACTGAATTCCCAACAAAATTTGTCCAGGAATTCAAGATTTTTGACAGATTTGTGATAGAAATTGATTTTTGATGGAATTCGTTCTCTGGTTGACTGGATCATGACAAATTCCACTAGCGACGGAATTCTCTAACTCCGTTGGAAAGATTTCCAACAGAAAAGCATTCCATGACTAATATAATTCTGTCTGAAATTGAGTGTTTTTTAGTGGTATCATGGTAAAATATATAATTCTTATATATAATAGTAGTCTCAACTAAGTAGTTGTATGAGTGGGTATACTGAGTATTGTTTTTGGTTTGCAGGGAGATATGCATGTTACATTGGCGAATACAATTTTACAATATGAACAAGTTCTGTGTAACGATCAATATGGAAGAAGGGTGTTAGAATTCATGTATGGAGGAGGAACATTGCTACCACGATTTCGAAGACATTTGAACCAATTTAAGTAGTAGTGGTTGATGTTCCTCTTTTGTTCGTTGTTATATACCTGTTTGGTTGCTATGCTATTTTTTCTTGCAAGTTTTAGAACTTTTCTTTAAAATTTATGTAACATTTGTTATTGTTTCATCTTATATCAATATATTTGATTGATTTTGTCTGAGTTATCCGATATATCTTAAAAACTTTGAAAGCTGATTGATTGTTCCTATTATAAATTACACTTAATAAATAATGGTTACAACAAATAGTTATCATATATATCGATGTGGAATTTGCTTAAGAATATAGAAAGTTAAAACTTAAAGGTTAAATATGTGCACTATTATATATTGAGAGGTAAAATTCGCGAAAAGAAAAATATAACGGTGGTAAATATTAACCGTCATTTATTCAATGACAAAAATGACGATTTTAATGAAACAATCGTCATTTAATACTTAAAAAAGATTTTTCTTCCAGTTTTATGTCAGCAAAAACTAATATATAAGGGTTATAATTATTAACCGTAAAGTATGATTCCTAAATAATTGTTTTTTAAAAAATACTTAATAGTTAAAAATGATAAATATTATATATAAAAAAGATTTTATTTGATAATATTTGTCATTTTTTTTCATAAAGAACGGTATATATTTTTAAAGAGAAAAATGTTATTTGATAATACATTACAGTTGTTCATAAATATAAGGAGGCCAGACTCTGAATATAGGATGTATAACATATATAGCAACACTATACACATATATACCAAGAAACATATCTAACATCCATAACTAACAAGAGAAAAATAACAGCACAACCCCTACATTAAGAGGCTGTTTGGTATAAGCGGGAAGGGCGGAAAAATAATTTTAAGTTGGATAAAAAAAATTAGAAAATTGGGATTAAAAGTTTTAAATTAATTTTCCATACTCTTTTATCTTACTGCTTCTATATGTATTAAAATTTTACAACCAAACTTCTTCCATTATATTTTTTATAATCCAACTCCTATATTTTCTATTCCCTCCCCTACCTCCTTCCCTCCCAAACGAAACAGCCTCTTGTAGTGTGCATCCGATGAACATTTAAGAAATTAATGCCAAATTCATTTTCCTAATGTCTTGAAATCGTGGTTGAAATAATTGCCTCCACCATATGCATAAATGTAACACCCTTTTGTCCAAATGGGTCAGTACACATATTTCCATAATATTTCAAAATCGAGTTCACCGACGTAACATACAGAGCTCCCTGCAAACCAAAAACAAAACTTAATTAATTAGTATTCACAAGAAAATGCCAATTGAGACTAGTATTATAGATAAGAATTATATACACTATATAAAGACTACTCTAAGAGTAAACTTTATGGGATGTAAAAAGGAATTTATATTGAGAGATGAAGTTGAATCTACCCTTAGAACATTCCAAGTCTGTCTGAGTAACGAAATTGCCTTAACATTCTTGAAGAAGACGCAAAAATCTAGGGCTATTTATGATCTATTGAACTATAAAACCAACATATCCTTCTAAGTTGATGAGAATCGCACCAGATGCATGTTCAACCACGTTACTAGTGGCGAAAATAGGCTATGCCCCATCAAGGGCTTATAACTTAGTCTACTTTAAGCTTAGCCTTATCTATTTAATAAATAGCTCATGCTCAGACGGTCTATTGTCAAACCTATTTAGGTAAACAAACTAAACCTATTTTTATAAAGCCTAACCTATAGGCCTATAGGTCTGGCCTATTTTTTTTTTTTAAAGAAAAAATATATTATTATCCATAATTATATATAATTTAATCTAAATTATTTTTGCAAAATTATTAGTAAAATAAATAACTTAGTTTTAACTCTAAGCTTCACATTTCATCATTTACCTATGAACTCAACCTTTTAATTTATCAATTGATCACATCTACTTCTCTTATTTTTAATTGCCTGAGATGGTAACGCTAGTTTACTACATTTCCCTTGATTTGTGTTATTTTATGCAATATAATAATTGCAGTAAGTTTATTTTAGTGGTGCCTAGATGAAAATGATTCTATTAAGAGGAGCTTGTCTCATTTTCTACAAGAAAAACAAGAGATAAAATTTAGTTTTACATACCACTTGACGTAGTTGGTTAATTTTAAAAAATATATCTTATTAGTCAATAGATTATTGGTTTTCTTTATTCCTTTCCAGCTTGCTTAGACAGTTATTGCCACTTGGTGTTCTTTTCTTTATCTTACTAACTCTTTTATTTCATATAAAAATGAATCCTTAAACTTTTAAGACATAACATAGACCAAGGTTTTTAAAATCGGACCGATCACTGAACCGGTTTGGGTACTGGGTCAAGGGTTAGTAGGTTAGAGCGGAGTCAAACCGGGATCAAACCAATAAGAGTAGGAAGATTTTAGATTATTAATGTAAAATTTTATAAAAATATAATGTTAATTTCCTCTCTAACCTTGTCTTTTTCCAAGGTTTGAAAAGGGGAGTCTGAGCCACAATTAATGCAAGTAGCCAAGCACGTGATATATACATAAAACTTGGTTCTGAAATCTCAAGAAAAGAGCCATGAAGTTGACCGTTGAACTTCATCTTCCTATATTCAAAATCTTCAAATAGTTTAGCAGTTCCTTCATGCACGAAATGAAGTTCAGATCTGGAAAAAAGATAGCAAATGGAGGAGGAGAGGAGTTCGAAGACGATGGAGAAGGTGGAGACACCGACACTGACAATCACACGCTCACCATCTTTCTTGCCAGTAATTATCAATAAGCTCTTTTCTCCAGTAGACCGATGAAGACAATGGAGAAGAGTTCTTTCAGTTTTTTTTTTAACACAAAGCAGAACCCGATTTCTACAGTAGACCGGACCAATTTCAGGGCCGGTTCGGCGGTTTCCAGTTCGAACCGGCCAGTCCGGTCCGGGTTTAATTACCATGACGTAGACTTTTAAATAGGCTTAATGAATTATATATAAGCTTAGATATATAGGTTTTAGGCCTATTTAAAGGCGTACATTTTAAGTAAGCTTTTAAATAGGTTTTAGGCTTTCTTAGACTTTTTGAAGGCTTAGGCTCAGGGTCATGCCTAAAAAAAAGCTTACAAACAGATTCAGGCACAAGCTCAGGTTTTGGATCTCTGTTGTAAGTCTAGACCTACTTAGCTAAAGCCTAATCTAGTATAACCTATTTCCACCTCTAGTCAAAGCATGTTGGTCATTACAAAAACAAATATTGTGTTGATCATTAATAATCTGGAATAGTATTATGTATGTCTGTGTTTTAGTAATATGATTACAGTATTATATTGCATTTAAAAATAATATGATATTTTTAATAATAAATGTATATTTGTCGAGTAGCATGGTTGACTAGTGGCGTTTTAGTGAGACACACACATATTTTTGTTACATTCAATCACTAATTTAATTACTTTAGTGATTTTATTATGAAATAATAGTAATGAGAAGTGAAAAAGGATCTTATTGATAACATTAAATTGTATGCTGCCTAACAAATTCTTTCTTACAAATTAAGTAGAAAAAAGAGATTCTCATATGTTTAGGTGGATTTATAATAACTCGCTAATCCTTGATTTGTGGGGATTAAAGTTTTTGTCTATTATATTTTATTGGAAAAATACACATTTGAATATATTTATTTGGTCAAATAGACATTTATGATTTAAGGTAGAATCCCTTATTTAATTACCTTTGGCAATTCGATTGAAAAATAATAAGGAGAAGTAAAAAAAGATCTTTAGATCTTTCAGTGTGAAAATTTATGGGTCATTTAAAATAGATGAGTATAAAATAATTAAATGATTTATTAAGATTAAAAATAAATATTGCTTATTGTGCATACAATAATAAAAAGCCCACTCATAAAGACTAATTTATATAATAAATAGATAGGATAAAGTATATTTTTAGTCCTTTAAGTTTATATGAGGTATATTCTTTATCCTTTAACTTTATAAAGTATACATTTAGTCCTATAATTCTAACATGTTAATGTTACTAACAGAAGATGTTGATGTAACAAACTCAACTAATCATTATGTAAGTTTAAGTGTTGATTGTGTAGTTAAAATATATTAATTTTAAATTTAAAATATATATAAATTAAAAAAATATCTAAATCCTTAATGAAGCAGTCATTATCAAAACCTTGATTATATTAAAAAAAATCACTTTAATGATCTAAATATAAAAACTTTAATCTAATAATCTAAATATATTAATTTAATAATCTAAATATCAAAATCTTGATTTTATTTGTAATGATTTGTCAGTTTATTTTAGTTTAATAATCTAAATATATTATATTTAAAAAATTAAAACTTAAATATGCTATGTTAGCTGCACATTCATTAGTTGAGTTTGTAGTAGCGTTAACATTTTCTATTATCAACATTAATAGTGTTAGAAATGTAGGACAGAAAGTATACTTTATGAAGTTAAAGAACTAAAAGTATGATTTAGCCTAATAAATATTACATATTCATAAACTATCCTTCTTTGTTTAAGATATCATTAACTAGTAATTAAGTATCAACATAATCAATAAATAAATTTTCTATTCCTAAATCTTTTTATATATATAAGATTAATTCTTGTATTGACTGAGAACTTCTCAAACTATTTATTAACTTGTGCATATCATTTTATGAGTGGCTTTAATGAAAAAAATGATAAGGGCTATGGTGTTTTATTATTCATGTTATTTTTTAAATTATATGAAGATATTAGTAGCAACAATGTAATACAAGTGCATCTATATATTGAGTATTTTCTTTAAAAAAAAAAAATACTAGCGAGTTGTCCATACCTATTCAAACCCACACAGGTTTAACCTAGCCCATTTGTCATGGGCCTTAGTGGACATTTGACAGTCATGGGTTGAAGAAAATAATGGGTGGGCTACGAGTTCACCAATAGGTGACCCATTCAGTCCATAGCATTAACTTAATGTGCAGAATTAAAAATCTCTCCGAGCAATGAGTTATTTTATAGCATTCATGAAATTGAGAGCTTTAATTTATTGAAGATGTTTAATAATTAATATAATTTATAGAATTATTTATAATTTTCAATCTATCGAATAGTTTGCTTTAACTTATCTTTAGGTACACAAACGTATTTTCTATATAATTTTTATTCCATCCAATAGTCTGTTTTGGGCTTTGATTACAACGTCTTAAAAAACAGCATCATTATTTATATATCCCGTACTCTTTCTACTTTCTTTCTTTTCTTTGTTGATGTGTTTCTTTCTTTGAGTTTGATTTCATAATTAGGAAAGGAACCTTTGTTTCGCACACGGCAGTCTAAAGTATCCGTCGCCCAAACTTCAGTGCTTCCTTCAAAACAAAAACATAAATACCAAAGATCTGATTTTAGTTTCAAATCAAAGTTCTCCTAACAACATAGGATCTGAGGCAAAAATCAACCTATTGGAGTCTCAATTATTGCCAAGCTTGAGCTTGCGAACTACTAATTCTGCGATGAGAGGATAATCACTAAGAAATAGTATAAACCAGCAAACCCTAGCTCGAAACCCAAAGATTGAACCAAGCCATGTTTATGAAGAAGCACTGATCCATAGAAATAATACAACCCAGCAAAGCCAAGTTAGGAACTCTGGGATTGAGCCAAGCCGTGTTTATAACTCTGGGATTTCTATCTATAATAGTAATCTTAACTAATTTTATGATGAACGGATATACTAAGTCTTGCTTTTGGTTTGTAGGGAGCTATTTATAGAACATTGGTGAGCACAATTTAGAAACATCATCATAATTTGCGTACTGATGAATATGGAAAAAAGGTGTTAAACTTCATGGAAGTAGTTATGGAGGTTACACATGTTTCTTAGCTGCTATATATGTGTCTGCTGGTTGCTCTGTTAAGTTTTTATATTTAGGCTTTTGTTTATTTTTCTTGTCAGTTTATGAACTCTTCTTCGAGACTAAAATTTGTAGCGTTTCTAAGGCCACATTTGTTCTTGTTTCAATTTATATCAATATGTGGTTCTATTTTTGAATTATCCAAGATATCATAAAAACTTGTATAACTGGTTGACTACAATTGTTGAACTGTACAGTTGGCACTTGTAATCAATCAACTTTATATATGAAATCTTGTAATATCCACTTAAAACCCATTTAACAAAAACGGCTCGAGTAATCACATCAATAAATTAATCCATGCATAATTACATCAACACTCATTGAGTTAATACCTATTAAAGTAATTTCCTTTTTTTGAAAAAACTATTACAACCAATTCCTTAACATAAACATTTTCCTTTACCCCGGAAAGTTTGACCTTTTCAATAATAATTGTGGACTAAAATTATGCATTCTATATTCAAATTTATTGGGATATTATTCCCATTTAATTCCCCATTCTTATTATTAGGGTCTAAAGATAATGTAATAAAGTAAATTGAATTTGACAATATAATTGACATTAAATCATGAATTCAATTTGATTGAATTTGAATTGTAAATCATAATCACTAAGTATAAACTATAAAAACAATTTATGCACGGGGTGTAAATGTTTTTCCCTACATATCCAAAACCAATTTTGGACATTTGTTTTTACAATGATAATCAAATTAATTCCATTAAACTTTTAATGTCAATGTCATATGTTTATTACTGTATCAACATATTTGTTACCTTATATTTTTACATATACTGCTATCGCAATTAACACTTTCAAGTACAACACCCCCCCGTACAAC
Organism: Acacia confusa; assembly: GCA_037074495.1. Lineage (NCBI taxonomy): Eukaryota > Viridiplantae > Streptophyta > Magnoliopsida > Fabales > Fabaceae > Acacia > Acacia confusa. Next base: position 33,262,973 of record CM073502.1, on the reverse strand, counting down.
TCTCAAGGAAATATAGCTTGTTATTCTAAAACTTGTAATTTTTTATATTCCTATAGAAATTTTACAATATTCATTAAACTAAGATCATGAATTTATTTAAGATATTAATTTACTGTATTTGATATTTTGATTAAATCAATAATTTAAATATTAATTATATTTATTCATCCAATTTAACTCAATTTTGAAAGCTTCTTCATCTATATGATTGAATTATGAAGCCGAAGGGAAATCCTTCAAGATTCTCTGGAACTTGGTTGACAACAAGGGTTTTGAGATTGGAGATGGGTACATGCTATTATTGTATTTGATGGGAAGGGATTTGCACTTGGTTGCAGAATGGGAGGCGGTAGTGGAATCGATGATAGCCCACAAAGTGGCGTCTCAAGGTCCTTGTCGTCGATTTGGGAGTAAGCTATGGAGGAGGCCATTTTCTGAAGTTGGGGTAACTAAGAGCAGGGATTCCGATTAAGAAGCTCAGAGCTAGGGGAAGGGAGAAAATGTTCGGGTTTCATGGTAAGACTCATATGAACAAATGAATTAACCAAGGAAGAAAGTTAGTCAGCATCCGGTGCATTTAACAATCAAAAAGTTAGTTAAAATGGTGCATTTAACGGTCAACGTTTTCTTATTAACAGAAAGTGTGACTTTTGCTCCTAAAAATTAATCACATTGGTATTTTTACCCCTAAAAAAAGCACATGGTGCTAGGCGCTCCTCAAAGCAAAGTTAATTTACATTTTTGCACCTTTACCCTATAATCTTTAATCAATCAAATGATTTACTTGAATTCATCTTTATGTATCTAAATTTATTTTTTATACAACCTTTAGTCTGTCCAATGGTTTACTTTGATTTATCTTTAAGTTTATATAATTTTTAGTCTATATCCAATTTGCTTAAATTTATCTTTGAAGTTGATAGAAGAGGATATATCAAGGATATACATATCACCTATGGAATTTCCGCCAAGAGTCAATTTTGGAACCAATACCCTCTTTATAATGAGAGCCATTATCCATATCAATATTAACATTTATTCTTCTTCTTTTTTCCCTTTTTTTTTTCTTTTTCTTTTTTTACGTGAGCAGCTGGTATTCCAAACAACTCCTCAAGGAACTATAAAAAATAATTTGGACCACATACATGCTGCATTTCCAATGTATCAAACACATGAGCTTTGGTTAAACTAAAACAAACTCTACCAATTGATCTAAGCACTCAGAAGTTTAACATTTATTAACATACAAAAGACGCAAATGTAATTTTCTTTTACTTCATTGGAAAAAATAATTAAATTTGTTTAAGAAATATTTTTCAATATTTTTTTTTAAATATTTCTAAAAACTAAAAATAATAATAATAAAAAAATTTAGGTGTCTTTTAGTTTTAGTTTTTTTCCTTATTTTTTGAGGCTGTCATCGGTCCATTAATGACTTCATGTAGCTGCTGCCACATCACTGTTGGACAATATCAAAGGACAATTCAACGACTCCAATTTATATAGTCCCGAATCAGACAAAAGGTATGAAAATGGGATTTAAAAATGTTGTCAATTTACTCATACGCCATTTTCCTCTTTTATCTCTTTCCTCTTCTCTCTCCTTTCAGAGAATCACTTTTGGTGCCAATCTTTTGGTTAGACACCATATGTCAATCTCACCTGGACCATCCATATGGGATCTTGATGGTCCATATTTAATTTTTTTAAAATGGTAATTTTTTAATTAAAAATCATTTTTTGAAAAAATATTAGTTAATAAATTATATTTATTTTAGATTTTCTATTCATAAAAATAATTTTTTTTAAAAAATAAAAATAAAACAAAAAATAAAATCTGGACGGCTGAGATATGATGGGTAAATGATGTTTGCTGGTTCCCTCTCCTTTTACAGTCTCGGCCTCCGCAGTACACAAAGCCTCTCTTCTCATTCTCTATTCGTCACCGCCACACCTCGCAAATCTCCTCTGTCACAAGGATTCTTTTAGGAGATCAGCTGCACCACCTTAGGGACGTTTCTGATGATCCCTTGGCGGCTCTGGTACCTTCAACCCCTATCATCAGCTTCGAATTCACCCGTTAACCACGTCACCATCACCACTCGGCCACTAGGAGGAGGGCATATTAGTAAATTGACAACCTTTTCAAATCTCATTTTTTATACCTTTATCTGATTTGGGATTAAAATAATATAAATAAGCAACTGTTTACAACTATTACACTTTAAATTTATAACTAAAAAGATATAAAGAATAGCATCGAAAATGTCACAAAAAACCACATCAATTAAATAAAAAAAAAATAGATGTTTATTGATATATATATATATATATATATATATATATATATATATATATATATATATATATCTTTAATATCATAAATTTTAAACATATCTAGTGTAAATATAGATAAATTCTAGATTTAAAAAAGTAATATAACTAAATTAACAATTGATAACCCTAAATATCTAAAATTTTAAAACGATAAAGATATACAGATCATTATTTATCGTTATGCATTCAAAAATTTTTTATATAATTTTTAGTCTCTTCATTAGTTTATCTAATTTATTTTCTAATATAAGGTGGGAGGCTTTGATGATTCCATTGTTCCAACCTCTACTTTTTGCTGGTTCTTATCTTACTTTATCGTCTATCAGATTAGGGAAATAGAAGAACACCGTAATTTAAGTCATTCATCAGGTAATTTTTTCTATCTTTATTTCTCTCTTATTATAGTTTATTTTTCTTAGAATGTGTACTTCTTTGAATGAATACTGTTTAGACTAGTTTTGTTTTCACTGATACTTGTTTATACTAGTTTATTCCATCCAGTACGTAGTGTAATACTGGTACGTTTTTGTGCCTCTACGTGGACTAAACGTAAATATCTTGTGGGCCGTTTGCTACAAGTGATCGGGAGGGGAGAGACAGAGAGGGAAAATTTTTATAGGTTTGGTTAAAAAAATTGGAGAAGTGAATTTAAAAGTTTTTAATTAATTTTTTTCACTTTCTTGTAATCTTCTCCATCTTAAAATTTTATAACCTCACTTCTTCAACTTTCTTAGATCTAACTCAAAAATTCTCCTTTCCCTTTCCTTCTCTTCCAAATCCCTCGTGCCAAACAACTCCTCACTCAGGGGCAGAACCAGGACTGTCAAAGGGGGGCCACCCCTAACCCCTCCCTAGATCCGGCCCTGTCCTCACTTAAAAACTTACGATTATATATAATTTTTTTACTTAATAATGTGTGCTGGGTAATTATTAATCATTCATTATTGGTATAAGATATTAATATTCATGATATTTGTCTATTTAATAATTTAAATATATATACACACATCCAGTTCGCCCTGATTTCTTGAAGAGGAAAGGAGCGTTTGATTCACATAGTTACAAAGTAATGACAGAAATCAGTATCAAAGTTTGCGTGCATAACACTGGAGGTCAGTGTCAGCAAATACTGTAAAAAGTAAAAACTTAGAAGCAATCCCAATTTTAGTTTTTATTAATAGTTATAAATTTAATAAAAAATATATTAAGGATAGCATTGAAAATATCACAAAAAGCCTCGTCAACAAAATAAAATAAATAAATGTTTATGGAAAAAAGTTATATATATTTTAAATATACATATATGCTATATTAAACAAAAAATATATAAATAAATTAACAGATGATAATCCTAAGCCATAAAGATATAATTTTTTATAATAAAAAATATTTTTTGACCAGAATGATTAAAAATATTTACACGACAAAATTATTTAAACTTTTATCCTCTCTAAATTATCAAGATACCGTACAAAAGTAAAATGGCCCCAAATTAGTTAAACAATTAGTTATTTTATAAATTGCATGAAACTGATAGTTTAGTTTAGTTTAGTTAAGATGTTTTGTATATTTATATAATTAATGGAATTATGTATATATATTTTAATCTATCAGATATTTATATATGTACCCAAATTTATTTTCTATATATGATGTTTAGTCTATTTACTATTTTTTGGTGAAAGTATATCCAATATCTTAGATTATACCTTTAAAATATCCAAAATTATTTTTGATATATTTTTTTAGTCTATCCAATACTTTGTTTATCTTTTTTCTTTTCTTTTTATATAAGGCGCGACGCTTTGATTCCAACGTCTAAAAACAAAACAGCATCTCATTCCTCGGCTGGTCATCAGGTACTCTTTCCTTCCTTCCTAATTTGTTTGTTTGTGTGTTTCTTTTAGTTTTATTTCCCTCCACTGTGTTTCATTGAATGAAATTAATGTTTAGGAAAAAAAATCTTCAATACCCACGACCATTGATTTCAATCTCATGGGTTAAGTACTCTTTGGCTCTCTTCGATATGAGAGAAGAGGGAAAAATTTTGTGAGTTCAATTTATGAAAATTGAAGAAGGGAGATTAAAAGATTTTAATTAATTCCTCTTGTTCTTTTATCTTATATATCTTCTCATCATTAAAATTTCACAACCCCACCTCTCCAATTATTTTATATCCAGCTTACAAAATTCCCCCCCCCCCCATCCTCTCCTCCCCTCCAAATCCCTTATGTTAAACGTACATTGAGTTTATCTTTATACCTATTTATTGGTATGAGTAAACTCTTATGAATTTATGATTCGAGTTGATAATACAAGTTTGCTTAAATTCATGTATTTATCAACCATGTACACACTTTATATAATTTTTAGTCTCTTCAATAGTCTATCTAATTTATTTTTTTATATAAGGTGGGAGGTTTTGATTCCATGGTTCTAACCTTTACATTTTGCTGGCTCTCATCTTACTTTATGGTCTCTCAGATTAATTAGGGAAATAGAAGAACAACATCTCTAATCGTTTTTAAGCCGTTCATCAGGTACTTCTCTCTATCTTTATTTCTCTCTTATTATAGTTTTTTCCCCTTAGAATTTGTACTCCTTCGATTGAGTACTCTTTAGACTTGTTTTGTTTTAGTGATACTTGTTTAGACTAGTTTAGTCTGTCCAGTACTTTGTGTAATACTGCTACGTTTTTGTGCCTCCACGCGGGCTTAACATAAATGTCTTGTGGGCTAGCTGTTTGCTACCAGGGATTTGGAGTGGAGAGCAAGAGTGGAAAAAATTTTATTAGTTGGGTTAAAAATATTAGAGAAGTGAATTTAAAAGTTTTTAATTATTATTATTATTATTATTATTATTTTACTTTCTTATCTTAAAATGTTAAAACCTCACTTCCTCAATTTTCTTGAATCCAACTCAAAAATTCTCCCTTCCCTTCCCTTCCAAATCCCTCATGCCAAACAACTCCTCACTTAAAAACTTACAATTATATATAACTTTTTTACTTTTAAAATTTGTGCTGCGTAGTTATTAATCATTCATGATATTTGTCTATTTAATAATTTAAACACACATTCAGTTCGCCCTGATTTCTTGAATAGGAAAGGAGCGTTTGATTCACATATGTATGACACTGACCTTCAGTGTTATGCACACAAACTTTAATAGTGATTTCTGTCATTACTATCTAACTCAAACTAGAATTTGAATATTTGTGAAAAATGGGGTGACCGCAAAACAAAAATACTATGATTCTGCTTTTAGTTTTACATTGATTATATTACGATCAATATGAATATCTGATGCTCTCAAACTGTGTCAATTCATTAAAAATTGCAAAAAAGCTGCAAAACCCTATCTTAACTGACATTAAATGTAGCCCTCTTTTGTTTTGTTCTTTTATTTATTCTTTACGGGTAATGTGTATTAACTACAGTTTTCTTCTATTTAGATAGCGATGGAAAAATCTACTCCAAATGTATCTCCTCCTCATCTTTTACTTCTCGAAGAAGTTATTCCAAATCAAGAAAACCACCTTGACGAGAATGATCATGACCACATTGGAAATTCTAGGTCAGAAACAGATGGTTCTTCGTTGACCAGACAACCTTCAAATCAAAGTTCTCTTAACAACATAGGTTATGATGAGAATATGGATAATGCTGACCCTTGTATCCACCGCTGGCTCAATTGCGAAACTTGAGAATCGATTCTGCATCATCCAGGGAAGGACTACTTCCTAAAAATAGTACAAACCAGCAAACCCTAGCTCCAAACTCAAGAATTGGACCCTAGCCGCGGGAAACTCTGTGATTGGACCAAGCCATCGTTATGAGGGAGCACCTTACGGGAATAATAATCTAAACCCGCAAATCCTAGCCGCTGGAAACACTGTGATTGGAACAAGCCATCATTATGAAGGAGCACCTTACAGGGATAAAACTCCAAAAAGATACTAAGTTATCTTTTTTTTTTCCTCAGAATAAATAAGTTATTTAATCATATCATATATTAGTGTATGCTTACATTATATATCAGTTTAATGATTAAAATAATTACTTTTAAAAAAACATAAATACTCTAAAAAAATTTAGTTAATTTCCTTAATAGCTTTAGCTTTGTAAAATTTAGAAAAATAAATACCTTAAATGCAAAAAAATATACATTATTAATAGCTTTACTATTAATGCATTTGGAATGAAAATTATTATTTAAGTAGTAGTAGTGGTCGATGTTTCTCTTCTGTTGGTTATTATGGAGGTTATACCTGTTTCTTAGTTGGTATATATGTGTTTGGTTGCTCTGTTAGGTTTTTATATTCAGGGTTTTGCTTATTTTTCTTGTCAGTTTAAGAACTCTTCTTTGAAACTAATATAAATTTGTAGCGTTTCTAAGGCTACATTTGTTCTTGTTTCATTGTTCTATTTTTGAATTATCCAAAATATCGCAAAAACTTGTATAGCTGGTTGACTACAATTGTTGGACTGTACAGTTGGCACTTGTAATCAATAAACTTTATATATGAAATCTTGTAATATCCACTTAAAACCCATTTAACAAAAATGGGTCGAGTAATCACATCAATAAATTAATCCATCTGTAATTACATCAACACTCATTCAGTTAATACCTATTAAAGTTTTTTTTTTTTTGAAAAAACTATTACTACTTATTCCTTAATATAAAAAATTTCCCTTATTCCAAAAAGTTTGACCTCTTTAATAATAACCGTGGACTAAAATTATGGATTCCGTTTCCAAGTTATTCAAATTTATTGGGATAATATTCCCATTTAATTCCCTATTTTTATTACTAGAGTTTTTTTTTTGCTTGAAATTTTTATTATTAGAGTTTGAAGATAATGTAATAAAGTAAATTGAATTTGACGATTGACATTAAATTATGAATTCAATTTGATTGAATTTGAAAATATACATCAAATCATGAGAATTGTAGATCATAATCACTTAGAATAGGCTGTAAAAACAATTTATGCACGGGTGTAAATGTTTTTCCCTTCATATCCAAAACCAATTTCTGACATTTGTTTTTACAAGGATAATCAAATTAATTCCATTAAACTTTTAATGTCAATGTCATATGTTTATTACTGTATCAACATATTTGACAATCATATTACCTAAAATTATGTCTCTCATATACTACTATCGCAATTAACGCTTTCAAATGCAACACTCCCTCGAGCAACACATGAGGAAATATAGCTTGTTGTGGTAAAACTTGTACTTTTTTTATATTCCTATAGAAATTTTAAAATATTCATTAAAGTAAGATCATGAATTTATTTAAGATATTGATTTACTGCATTTGATATTTTCTTAAATCCATAATTTAAATATTAATTATATTTTTTCATTCAATTTAACTCAATGTTGGAAGCTTCTTCATCTATACGATAAAGGACGCTTCAATTTCCAAGAAGTATATAAATTTCAAATGTAATAAATAAATATAAATAAGTAACAGCTTCGCAACACTTAATACTTGAAAATATTTTTTTTATAGTAATATAATTTCAGAATTATATAAATTTTATTGCGAAAATTAATTTTTTAGTTCTTCTACTTTTAATTCACTTATATAACTCAACTATGATTCTACATATTTGAGTCTTTAAACTTTTGACTCACTTATAATAACCCAGTCTCTGAAGTTTTTTTTATTGACTTATGAATCAATCCCTTATCTTTTCACTTTTTATAGTATTACCCTTATTATCTATGACTCAGTTCTAATATGGCAAAAAATGTTTCCAACTCATGTCCGTGTCTCAAAAATTCTTCATACTCAGCTTTGGCTGCTACTCTGGTTCGCTCGCCCAACTTACCACCTTGGCGCTTCGTCACAACTCTTTCTTTGGCCTAATCGCTCGTACGGTCTCTCTCCTCCCCCTCCAACCTCCAATTCCTTCTCTCCGAGATGGTAAATGACCAATCTAAGAATCCAAAAGTGCATGTTCTATACAAAACTAGAGTTAAACTGGTAATCGACGATGTCCAATACGATTATATACATATATCTACAGGAGCATATATGACGACAGAAATTTTCTCCTAATATTCACTTCCCAATAAATATTGACTGTGATCCAATTATAATGTCAAGGTCGCTGGTTTTCTCGGTTTTCCTTGGTGAATATCTCAAAACCCAAATGGCAACTCCGGAAATCCACCCAATAACAGATATTTGATGAGGCTATTATTTAATTAGAAAGAGTACGAGATGTGAATGTGATTTTTTCAAATCAGAATATTAGACGGGAGAAGATCGTTTCCGAGCAGGTGATTCGCGTTAACTTGGTGGGTTCCTTTCTGGGAAGGAAGTATGCATTTAAACAGGAGCTTCTTTGCGGGTTCAGTTCGTCTTCTTCATTTGTTTCACAGTAGTGCTCATTCTGCCTTCTTAAATCTGACGTGTTTTCTTAATTTTATGTGGAATCCATTGAAGCCACGGCAACTGTTTTTTATGACGTCACAAACCTCTTTTGCCTAGCAAATCGACTCAAGAAGTGGTTACCAAGGTTAGTTCTTCCTAACCAAGCTAGCTTTGTTGCGGGCAGACAAATCTCGAATAATGTCATTACCGTAGAAATTTATTAAGGCGGTTATGACCTGTGTGTCTACCTGTAACATGCATGTAGTTTGGAACGGTGTTTGCTCGGGAAAATTTTCTTTGTCTTGTGGTATTAGGCAAGGGGATCCGTTGTCACCATATATATTTGTATTGTGTATGGAGAGATTATCTCAAATAATTACTGTCTGTCTCGCAAGTGTACGAGTCATGCAAGTAATAAAGTGATAAGTAAAGTATCGTTTCCACGAGGACTTAGTATCCACAACTTTAATCAGACATTGATTTTACATTTTCGTTTAAATTGAGCTAAAACAAAACTTTAATGAAAAATGAGAATGTTTAAAGACTAGTTCTAAAAATAAAAATTAATAAAAGCAAATTATTTTTGGATTTTCAAGGATTTAATAAAAGTTTAGGATTCTTTTTCCCCTTTTTGCATTTCTTAATATTGAATTAATTTCCTCTCTCTTAGTAATTCCATACATATATGTGTTAGTCTAAAGTTCACAAATACTTGACAAACTCTCTCAAGTCAATACCAAGTTTCTCTTCTCATTAAAATGACAATCTCTTGCTACAATTAATGAAAATCAATATTAAGCAACAACCTTAATCCGACAATACAAGATTGGTAAATATATTTCTATTTTACCAATAAACTATCCATTTATCAAGTAAACTTCAAGACAAGCATGATTTCAATCAAGTTCTACACCTAATGAAAATGACAATCTCTTGCTACAATTAATGAAAATCAATATTAAGCAACAACCTTAATCCGACAATACAAGATTGGTAAATATATTTCTATTTTACCAATAAACTATCCATTTATCAAGTAAACTTCAAGACAAGCATGATTTCAATCAAGTTCTACACCTAGATTGGTTTTCTCAAGTCAAACCTAAATGAATAAATCATCTAAATGGTAGCCAATCAATTAGAAGCATTAGACTTGGATTAAAATCAACACATATAAATATTGATCTACCAAAAGAGAGGATTATCCAAATATTAATCCATACAAAAGGTTCAAAAGAATCCTAGAATAAAAGTTTAGCTACTCAGTTAATCCAAAGCACAGCAAATTTAAATCCAAGTTTAGAGGCATGAGGTAATGATAAGAGATTGGAGCTAGATAAAACCAAATAAAGATTAAGAGCAAAGGAACTCAGCAGCTTTTGAATCTTTTTTTGCGTCTCTGGTCCTTCGTTCTGTTCTGTCCGATTTCTCCTCTGTCTCAGCGTCTCTGGATTCCGTGTTGCCTCTTCGGTTCTGCCTCCAGCTCCTCCTCCGTTTTCGGCTGCTTCTCTCCTTTTATTCCGTGTTCGCCTCCAGCATTTTAGGTATCCATTTGAATTGATCAATTCCTTTTCATCCGTGGGCCCAACTCCTCTGCTTCTTTTCTTCCATTCGTTCAGCTTTTTCTTTTTGATTCATTCCATTGATTAAATGAATTGTGGGCCCATTTTTCCATTCAATTCAAACCAAGCAATCAGCCCAATTATGTGGGGCCCAATCCATTCCATTCAATCCAAACCAAAGTCAAGTGATCTGTGAACAACAAAGGAAAGACTAAATAATAATACTAAAGGTACTAATAATAAATAATAATAATAGAAATAATTATTTTTTTCACTTTTTTTTATTTCCTAAACTCAAAAACATTTATTTTAAATTTAAACTCACAAATAATGCACCACTTTGATTTCTCTTAAAATCTTAAGAAAATCTCTTTAATTTAGTGTTAATGACTTCCTATATATATCAAAATATACCTTAAATCTATTAAAATTAGGAAGTCATCATTAATATTATTAGGTTTGATATTTATTATTTAATATTTGTTATATTTTAGGATTTTAGTTGGATATTAATGTAGCTATTTAGGATGCTGTTTGATTCGTATTTTCTCCATAAAAAATATTTGATATAGATATGATATATCATATCCTATAACTATATAAATCTGAGATATTATGATTAGACACTATGAGATTGGATGCCCTTATTCAAGGATTAATAATTTTTAGACTTTGGGACTTATTCGCTTGGTACAAAGGATTTCAAATTAATTAACATCTACGTTGCTTCCTTTTGTTTATTGTCTGTTGATTATTATCATAAATGAAATCAATACTATATATATATATATATATATATATATATATATATATATATATATATATAAACGTTGAATATGTATATATATAGGGTGAAAACAAATATTTCAAGAGAGAACAAAAACAATCAGGAACAAAATATAGGGTGTTCGTGTTCTAACAGAAAACGGAACTATACATATATATGTGGGGACTGATACATTAAGTTTATCAAAATCATGATTAAAGGGCCATTCATTTTCATCATGTTTGTTTTGACTAAATCCCATGCAACGTGGACACGTTGAGGTGGTCCGCTTTGCCCTGTCAGAATAAGCTATATCCCTTCTTAAAAGATTAAACAAGTGGTATTTGTGGGTTTATGCTCTGTGTGCATATATCATGCGCGTATGACATTATTAAAAAAAATAGGGTCATAATGAGACCTTACATTAAGAAGGCCTAAATACTCTAATATGTATTATTACTGAATAATATGAATTATAAGCACAATTATATTATTGGATATTATTAAAAAGATAAAAAAAATCATACAACGTATCATATGAATGTGATGACCTAACTGTATAACCATGGTTTTTATTTATTTTAAATTGAATATATAGTTTAATTAGAATTAATATTATTTACCAAAGTTAGCGCTATAAACGTATTATAGAAATAGACAAGCAACGAAGGCATTAAAAACTACTACCACTACTACGGTGCTTTTAAGGATCAAAATGATGTGTTGTGACGTGATTTGAGAAATGAGCGGTCCAAATTTTTTGGTCGGAACTCGGAAGAAACGAGAAGACATCAATGGAGAAACCTTCTGTTATGACTGGCCAATTTCGGGAGTGAATAATTGTCCCACGTGCGAAGCGCTGATTTAATACTGAATTATTGGTGAACCGTGAAATAAATAATTTATTATTTTTTTAAAAAAGTTAGCATGATTTTTTTGACATCATTAAATTATGAAATTGAAACCTTTTGATCAAATTAAAAACTCTTAAAGCTTTTTCAGCCACATAGAAACACTTAAAAAGTTGGATGAAATGTAACAACAGTTCTAACTAAAAGCTTGTTTTAACATCCAAAATTGTATATTAATTAATTCAAATAATCTAGTTAGGATTGTAAACAAGATTTTTTTTTTTTTTGGTAAAAAGGATCGTAAACAAGAATTTATTAATAGGAAGATAAAATCAAAGTTTTAATGAAGGAAAATAATATTAGAAAAAGTCTTATAACTTGTCAAAAATAGTTTATTTACTTGTCGATTCTTTCACTTTCACTTGTCTTATAAGATTTTTCTGATACTATATTATTTGATTGGAAGCTTAATGTCATTTTCATTTTATTAATCTAAATGTCAGGTCAATTATTTGTACTTTTACATAAAGATAGGAACGACTCCTTCCACGTTGCTTTGGTTTGACTGCAACTAATTACACATGTTTTGAGATGTGGTTTGACATAAAAAGGGAGCTAAAAACGAGTGGACCCATCATTCATTCACTCTAGATGGGTCCTCCGTGTCGGTTAAGGGTCGTTCTCATATTTGTCTTCGGGTTTCATGTGGCAATTAAATCCGTTAAATAATTGCGCGTGGAAAATAGACGTGGATAAATAAATATTTTCTCTTTACTAACAAAAAAATTAAAATTTTAAAGATCGGTAGGATATGAAAGAAGATCTCGTGAAACTAAGGTTGTATTTGCAAACTTGGGTTTACATAAAAGTTAAATAATGTAATTATGATTTACGTTTGAATTGATTTTGTAAGAAGATCAATTGATAAATTGAAACTTATTTAGATGGTTAATGAAAAAATATATTTATATATAATAACTAAAAATGAATAATCAATTCTATAAAATTTAATCTCTAATTTTATTTTTTTAATTTAGTCATAACAATTGAAGTAATTAAGTGTAATGGATTTAATTCCCAACAAATTGTGCCTAATTTAGTCTCCTTGTTGTTAAGGAGATTTATGGGAGGTTTTTTTTTTAAAAAAAAAAAAAAATTCTCTTTTGTTTGTACCAACTTGCCACACCCGACCCTATCTTACTTGTATAGAAGTATCAATATTCTTAAGGGTTGTCCTCATAGCTATCAAAGTGTCTCTTTGCTCAATTTTTTGCTCATTCTTTCTTACACAATTTCATGTACTCCCTTCTTTGCGCTTAGATTCCTGTGTAGTTGGTTGGGGGAGGATGAGATTCCGGGAATCTCAATAGTAAACTTTGCTAACTAAACATACAAGATATAAGCTTAATCATGACATGCTTGCTTATATGAATTCATTCTAGCATAATGACATATACATGCATACTCAATGTTCCATGCAACATACATATAGCCATGGTACAAATAGAAATAGAGCTTCAATCATTCACATATGCTCCAAGGAGAATAGTACCTGGGTAAACTTGTGGGGTGTAAAGGCTTGTCTCTTGTGCCTAGTTAAACAAGGAGAATAGTGAAAAGCTCAGGGTGCCTGAGGACTAGATGTAGGTCAAGGTTGGACCGAACCAGTATAAACCACAATTTGCAATCCTCTTCTCTTAACTCTTTATTTCCAGCATACATGGTTGAATGATTGTAAACGTTTTTATAACTTCTTCCTGTTTTATAAATTGATTTTACTGAATTGTGAAAAGTTTTCAAAAGTCAAAAATTTTTATCTTCACCCAATTCACCCCCTTCTTGGGTTCAGCCTTGTTTTTTTAAAAAGCATGGTTTTCCACCCGGTTTTAAGTTCCAAAATTCTTTGTTAATTCTGTGGTTATTGCTGCCTCTATTTCAAATGTTAAAGGTTCACTTGAGCCCAATAAAGTTGTCAATAACTCTTATAGTTTTACACCTGATCAATATAATAGATAATTGGCCTTGGTTCAAACTAATAAATCTTCATTTCAACCCTCTATTTCGGTCAATCACATTTCAACCATTAGTAAGTGTTTTTTTGTTCATCCTTATTCTTTTCAGTTTCTTAGATCATAGATTTATGAGCTACAGATCATATTTCTTCTAACTCTTTTTTGTTTACTTTCTCCAAATCAATTACTCTCATTCATGTTTATTTACCACATGGCTCAAGAGTCCTAGCTACTTCTAATAGGACAATTCAATTTTTAGATATTTTTTATCTTCGTGATGTTCTTTTTGTTCTAAAATTTTGATTTAACCTAATTTATGTTTCAAAGTTAACTCAGTTGCTTCCCTGTGATGTCTCTTTCTAGATATCTCATTGTCTAATCCGACACCTACCTTCAAGGAAGATAATTGGTTCAATTGATGTGTTTGAAGAGCTTTACACTCTCAAGCACCATGCAAATTCTATACCTTCTGTTATTGGTATTGTCTCCACCCAACCAGTCCTTAATCATACTTTTGATCTATGACATTTTTGTTTAGTATACCTTTCCATATCTACATTGTATTCCATCCATCAACAACATCCTTATGTTTATTACAATTCCTCTTTTCAATTTTGTGATGTATGTTACCATGCTAAGCAACGGAAGTTGCTTTTTCATGTAAGCACTACAAAGTCTAATAAACTCTTTAACTTGGTTCATATGGATATTTGGAGACCTTATCATTTGCCTTATGTTCATGGGTACAAATATTTTCTTACTGTTGTTGATAATTTTTCTCAATATACTTGGATTTATTTACTTAAAAGTAAATCTGAGGGTGGTTCTCTTATTCATTGTTTTGTTCAAATGGTTTCTACACAAGTTGATATTTTAGTAAAAGTTGTTTGAATTTATAATGATGCTAAATTTCTGATGGAAGATTTTTATAAACAACATGGTATACTTCGTCAAACTAGTTGTGTAGAAACACCTAAACAAAATAGTAAGGTTGAACAAAAACTTCAACATATTTTAAATGTTACAAGAGCTTTGTTTTTTCAAGCTCATGTTCCCAAGGAATATTGGTCCTATGCCCTTCCTCATGTTGTATGCCTTATAAATTGATTACCTACCTAGTTTTGAACCAAAAATCACCTTTTGAACTCTTACATCAGAAAATTCCAGATTTGAGTCCTCTTAGAGTATTTGTTTGTTTGTGGTTTTCTTCTACTATCACCCAACAACGTACTAAATTTGATTCTAGAGCTCATAAGTGTGTTTTTCTTGGCTTTCAACAAGGTACCAAAGGTTTTATCACTTTAGATTTACATAGTCCTCTTATCTTAGTCTCTCAAAATGTTCATTTTTATGAATCTCTTTTTCTCTTCTATAATTCAGATTATCCTTTTCTTCCTAATACCGTCCCTTTACTACAAGAGTTGCCTCCTTTAGATTTTCCGCACCCACCTTCATCACATGTCCCTCCTTCCAAACCCTCTATTTATGTTCCTTCTTCTCCCCATCATTCTCCAACACTTAGGAGGTCTACACGATCTAGGCCATTACCCAATTATTTGCATGATTATTATTATGCCCTTTAATTCACATCGATCATACCAGATTCTTTGGAAGCGTGTGGTTATCATCCCATTTCTCATGTTCTTTCTTATACTCGCCTTTCTTCTCCTTGTCGTCATTATGATTTGTCTATTGCCATTGATGACATTCCTAAAACAAATTCTCAAGCTATTAAGCATGAGGGCTAGAAAAATGCTATAACAGAGGAACTTAAGGCTTTACAACAAAATCAAACATGGGTATTGACTGATTTACCTCCTGGAAAATGATCGATTAGGTGTAAGTAGATTTTTTCTAAGAAATATAACTATGATGGTACTTTGAATCACTATAAAGGATGCCTAGTTGTTAAATGATATACTCAAATTGAGGGAGTTGATTTTAATGGTACATTTTCCTTTATTGCAAAGCTTACTACTATTCATTTATTACTTGCTCTTGCTGCTACCTAGAATTGACATTTGAAACAATTTGATGTCAATAATGCTTTTCTACATAGAGATCTTCATGAGGAAGTTTATATTCTACCTCCTTTAGGCTTGTCTATTTCTTCTCCTAACCAAGTGTGTAAGTTTCAAAAATCTCTTTATGGTCTTAAGCAAGCAAGTAGATAATGCTTTTTTAAGCTTTCTTCAACCCTTCTTTCTTGTGGTTAACATCATTCTACTGCTGATCATTCCCTATTTATCAAGCATCCTGCCACCTCTTTCACTATTTTGTTGGTATATGTGGATGATTTTCTCATATGTGGTTTTGATTTAACTGAAATCAACTCTATGAAGGTTTTTCTTTATACTTCTTTTAAAATCAAAGACTTGGGTGATGCTAAGTACTTTCTTGGTATAGAAATTACTAGTAGTTTCAAAGGTATTTCTCTTTGTCAACAAAAATTTACTTTAGATATTTTGTCTACTACTAGATTTCTTGAGTGTAAACCTGTTGTTACTCCTATGGCTAGAAATTTGGAGCTTTCGGTTGATTTTGGTTCTGTTTTGGAGGATGGTCCTGTTTATAGAACTTTGGTAGGTCGCTTTCTATGTCTTGCTAATACTAGGCATGATATTTCTTTTGTTGTCCAACAATTAAGTCAGTTCATCCAACATCCTACTGATTTCCAGTTATGAGCATCTCATAGAGTTCTTCAGTATCTCAAGGCTACTCCGGGTCGTGGTTTGTTTTTCCCTGCTGATCCAGTTGTCAAATTAAATACTTTTAGTGATTCTGATTGGGCTGGTTGTCTTGACACAAGAAGATCTATTAGGTTTTTGTGGTGTCTTAGATCAAACTTTGATTACTTAGTGTTCTAAAAAGCATCAAAATGTGTTTACTTCTTCTTCTGAGGCTAAATATCGTGCTTTGGCTACTATCAATTATGAGCTTCAATGGTTATCTTTTTTTTTCTTCATGATTTTGGTCTTCTGCTTACTTCCCATGCTTCTTTGTATTGTGATAGTCAATCAGCTCGTTATATTGCTGCTAATCCTATATTCCATGAAAAGACCACACATGTAACATCCCAATTTTCAAAAGCGAAATAAATTAACTTTTCATTTAAAATCATTTCAAACCATCAGAGCAGACCATTTGAGCGGAAGAGTATCTGTTATTTGTATTTCAAAATGCCATAAGTCTGGCGGGGTACAATAGCGGTAAGAAAACCGAGTATCTCAAAAAGACTGTACAACAACAAAAGGATGGCTTCTGCCAGAACAACAGCGGGAAGTCTTCCGCCGGGTCTCTAAGCATGCTGCTTTCCCCTCTCCTTAGTCACTGGTTCTCCTAACCTTGAGGCTATGTTAAGAGCTAAGGTCTCATGCATACGGACCCCAGGTAACGGTTAACCTCATGTTTACAAACACAATATATGAACAGCATTTACCACGCATCAACAGCAAACAAACTTTCTATCATAACAAATGCATATGTATCGCTCCCAGCATGTAACCATATCGCTCCCAGCATACAGACATATCGCTCCCAGCACATAGACATATTGCTCCCAGCATATGGACATATCGCTCCCAGCATTACAGATACCCTCTAACCTTTATATGCACTTCACAGTACAAACACTCTAAACATACAACACACATACCACATATATGCATAACATAAACATCAGAGTTAGTGTTACAGTACGCGAACGTACATTAATTACCTCATACAAGCATACCATACACATAGTACATATATGCATACAGTAAATATCAGAGTTAAAGTTACCAGTACGCAGACGTACCTTCGTTGACGAGCGTTTAGTACGTTGACGATAAACTGTACTTTTGACGGAAAACAGCGGAACGACAGCGAAATGACAGCGGAACAAGATTACTGATATCCTATAATGATAATATCACATTTATCAATATTTGATATCATAACAGGCATTTTAGGTACAAATTACCATTTTGCCCCTGATCCCCTAATCGGCGGAATTTCGCTAGCACTTTGCTACCTTGACCCTAATCTTCCAGAATTTCAACATATATCCAACTCCATAATGATTTTCGAAATTAATACCTTAATTACCCCTTGAACATGATTTCTAAACATACCTGGAAGATTAAATATCAACCTAGCATTTCTACAACAACTACCGAAAGAAACACTAAAACTAAAGACTAGGGACCGAAGAACTTACCCGACACTTTGCTATTTCCACAGACTCCTCCTTCTCTCTAAAATCTTTCTCTAGAAAGCTCTAGGATTTGTGAAGAATGAAGAGAAGGTGAAGGCTATTTATAGAAAAAGGCAATGGCATTTTCGTAATTTCATTGAACTTTGTCTGATCAATTTCTGGCCGTTAGATCGCACTTCTTGGAGGTGGCAAGATCTTGGCCTTACACCTCTCAAGGATGATGTCATCCCTGCTGCATCATCAAGCCTTATGTCATCTTGCTTTATCAGGTAAAATTCCTGGTTCGGTATCCTGATCGCGAAATTTCGTAAAATCTTAAAATTTCGGGAACAACACTCCGAAGGTCGTTTCTTCCTCTTTCAAATTATCTAATTTAACTCAGTTTCTGATCCTGCTGAGAACATTCTGTTATCAGCTGAAAATCCTCGGTATTCGTGCCCAGCTACAGAAATAACGTTGTCCGGTACTAACTCCGAGAAAAAAATCCACTGATTAACATTATACTCTGGTTTTTCCCCACTTATTCCCAAATTCCCACAACGGTATTATTTTCTATCGGGTCTCCTTTTGGCTATCTGCTTTAATTATACAAAATATCTTCCTATTCGGATCTCCAAATCACTCCGTCGGTTACAGAAATGACTTCGGAGACCGGCCATCTCGAGATAAAAATTCCCTCGTTCACAATATACCCTGACTTTAGAAACCTAGGTCACGGTTTTCTATGTAGGATTTTATTTCCATCCGTTCTCGTTTATCCTATCCACTTTTAATTATTATTATATTGTTACTTATTTATCACATGTTTAATCTTATATTATTATAATATTACAAATATCAATCCATCCTTATCTCTCCAAATTTTCGGCCCATCCACCTATATATATATATAATTAATTTTTTTCCTTAACCACATATATTACATTTATCCTATATTCATTTTCCACAAAAATTTCCTATTGGTCCATAAGCAATTTCATGGATTTAGGCTTATAAAATTCCCAAAAATTACTTAATTAATCATTTAATAATTCCTAATAATTTTCTTAATTAAAACTAATTATTTTCTCACAACAATTTTACTGACATTGGTAATTTATGCGCCATGCATAATATTAAAAATCATGAGGCAACTTATGTTCCCCAAAATAATATCAAATTTTAACTCATTATCTTCCAAGGAAAATAATCCCATAAATTACCTAAATTAGAGACAACATACTTTCTAATTTTTAATAAATATTTAGTTGCCTCTTAGGATTTTATCATAATTTTCTCAGGGTATTTTATAACCTACAAATTTACTTAGGGATTTTTAGCTCTTTATCTTTCCTAATTACATGAGAAATCACCTTTGGAAATAAGGAAATTACGACACTAGTTTTGAGACCACAAATTCACCTATTTCTAATAGGTATTATTTGTCAATATAATATTCCAGGTAAATAATTATCCGGGTATTACAACACATCTTGATATTGACTATCATATTGTTCGTAAGAAATTACAAATAGGGTTGATTCATTTACTTCCAATCAAGACTTAAGATCAATTAGCTGACATTTTTACTAAACCTCATGCTACTTCCCCATTATGTACACTCCTATCCAAGTTGGGAATGATTGGTATCCACTTGCCAGCTTAAAGGGGGTATTAGTGTATACAACAATTTTAGTTGTAACAGTTTTTTTATATATATTGTTAAGTGTAAACAAAATTAGTTAACTTTCTCTATTATCACTATATGACATTTAGTTAGATTTATTTATCTGTAAAAGTTTATATATAGAAGATACATGTATCCAGAATATTATATCAATACAATATGAATTCATTTCACTTCTTGCCCTTATAATAGATGTCATATTTCTTTTATTATAAAAAACAGGTTATACCCAAGATAAGAATACACGCACAGATATGGCCTAAATATAGGGGTTTTGGGGAAATTAATCCATTCATCCCTAAACATGTTATATATTTTGAGCATAAAATGTACTTCCTCTAGTCCTATTTAGGAGACACAATAACTCAATACAAACTAAAAAAGTGGTTAAAATTAGTTAAAAAATAATAAGGATGAATAAAGTTTTTTTTCAATGATGCCCTTGTAATAGGCAAGTAAAAAAGAAATAGAGTAAACATAAATATCAGCAACCATTTAATTAATGCAATATATATAATTAATAAGGGATATATATGAAAAAAAATGTTGATACAACTCTCTCGAGTTCTTATTAAAAAGCCGAAGAAAATTAAATTTTTTTAGTGGGAGTTGATCTTGAAAGTTCAAACAGAGCTGTCACACATTCTCATGCTGCCAATAATACCGGGAAAATCCATAAACAGAAAAAAAAAAACAAAAAATATCCCAAGATTCTGAAAATACCAAAAAAGGTCTCAAGGTTTTTTCTGGTATAAATTCATTAAAATGTTAACAACTATATCAGCCTCATTAACAACTATATCAACCCCGTTAATAACTATATCAGCCCCGTTAACAATTAAAATTTTAATAAATTTATACCAAAAGGCTTTTCTGGTATTTTTAGAATCTTAGGGTTTTTTTTTAAAAAAAAAAAAATCTGTTAAAAAGCCCCCATATAAATTTTCCTAATAATACCGAGCCCATCAGAGTGTCATCGGATGGACCTTCCAACAGGTGATAACCTACAGACAGCCTCAATGCATACAATGCCAAAAAGTCAACACTCCTAGTAGCCTCACGATAGACGTGAGACAACCTCAATGCACCTCTCGAACGAGCCCCATAACAAATAGCCCACGCATTTAGCCAGCATCATTAGATAAGAAAAAGTCCAAAAAAAATAAAAAGGCCCTGCAGTTTTACTGCTGATATTTAAATCTTTAATAGGCCCAAAACACATAGCCCAGCCAACCCACTTGTAGATGGGCTTTATCGACTATCATACAACAATTATTATTATTATTTTTTTATTGAGAATGCAACAATTAATTACTTTGTATTGGATTTTTGTAAATTAGATTATAATATAAATATAGCGTAATACTGTAACGTAACTAAAGAACCCAGAAAGTGAAACTAAAATAGCCGGATCTGTGACTACCTGAATCTTTGCACCAGTCTTCGGGTAAGATTGATCGGCTTCTTCCTTCGCTGTGAAAATGGAAGA
The DNA here is from genome assembly GCA_037074495.1 of Acacia confusa. Lineage (NCBI taxonomy): Eukaryota > Viridiplantae > Streptophyta > Magnoliopsida > Fabales > Fabaceae > Acacia > Acacia confusa. The sequence goes on along the minus strand of CM073502.1, from coordinate 33,241,693 downwards.
ATATCCTGAAGAGTTGCGCACGCCGCCGGTGACATTGATATCCATGGTCGGCTGCCCGGAGGTTCACGCCTTAATTTCAAACCATCTCCTCTCTGCGAATCCACCCATCAACACCCTCGCCTTGCCTGATTTATCTAAAATCTCTCTCTTCTCTAAGAAGGTTGACGCCGACTCCAACACTACCACCACCTCTCCTCCGTCCTCTGTGCCAGGCATTATCAAGCGACATTGGTTGCTCAAGCACCGCACCAGGCTTCCCTCCCTCCTCGCCGCTCTGTTTCCTGCTCAACACGTGTTTGGTGACCCTGCTCAGTGGCTTCATGTCTGCTCCGATATCGATCTCATCAAGTAGGATTTCTTTCCACCACTTCTGTGAATTTTTGCTTGTACTTTCTCTTCACCCTTGGCCTCATGTGTGTGCCCTTTGCTTCTGGTCAGAACCGTCATTCGTGCCAGAAACATCAAATTGGCTATTGTAATTGTTCTCTCGGATTCCCGGGGTTAGTTCAACTTTACTATTTCTCTTGCTTGTCTTCTCCGCATAAAATAGAGATCCCTCGAAGTGAATTTAAAACAATTAGATTTAGGCGAAGTGGGATCTTAATTATACACATTTCGCGCTTGTTTTTGTTTGCTTGGCGAGTATGAACTCAATCGAGCATATTACTAGTTTCTTTACTGTTCATGGTTTTAGCGTACGTACTGATATTTACTGGCTATTTGACGCAGAAGAGATCAGTGAAGATCGAATGATTGCTCTACGAAAGCGTGCTGAAGTTGATTCCAAATATGTTCTCATGTTTAACCCAAGCGACTCTTCCGAACTCAAAAATTCTATCGGCAGGCATGCGAAGTTCATTTTTGGTTTCGGGAAAAATCTTTATTGATAGTTTCTATATGAACAGCATTATCATTATGCGCAGCTTTGGTTCATGTGTAGGCTGGCAAACACATTTGCTGAATTAGCGAGTTCATATTACAGTGACGAAGGGAAAAGAATTAGGCTGCGAATAGAAAAGAAGAGTGTTAGCCCTGTCGAGTTAATCGTCCGTTACTTCTTCAAAGTATGAATTCACTTTTACTAGGTTTCTTATATGTAACCACTCAACTAATATGTCAAGGAACCGTGAATTTCTTGCTTGCTTTACACTTCATGAAAATCATAAGTTGAGACAGATTTTGAGTTTTAGTCAGAAATATGTGATCTTACTCTTAAATCCCATGCTTTATTGGATCAAAGTTCTAAAATGCATGCAGATAAAATGTATTCAACTTTGGTTCTCGAAAAGCATATATTTGCTGTTTAGTTTTTTGTTTTTTCAAAAGTAAGTGTGAAAGGATTCTTAATTATCTATGACACTATGATGTTAGATGAATATTTGATGTTTCTATCATTCTATGCAATTTGTTTTTGTGAACTTATGCAACTGTGCATTATTTGTCTTGATGATTTGAATTGCTAGGTTGCTGTATATGCTGAGTTCCGAAATGACTGGGTTGAAGCGTTAAAATTTTACGAGGAGGCTTATCATACACTACGGGAGGTGTGTGTAAATTTAAAGTTCTTGCATTTGCATATGCTAATGCATATCAAGATTGATTGAGTCCTCAGATCTCAGCTGTGATCCATGCCTTTAAAATCCTCTCTCTGCCCTCTTACTATTGGTTGAGCTTTATTTGTTAATGAGAAAATTAGTTGATCATTCTTGCAATATCTTGGCTTATGAGGCACTTAAAAATAATTTGGCTTCTTTGTTTTAATGGCAAAATGAGTAAGGCATTTTTTAAACATGATACCATGCTGCTGCACATAATTGTTCACTGTAAGCCACGCATATGAGGACGATTGCTAGAGGCTTAAATATTTAACTTGATCTATTACATTCTTAAGTGACATGGATGTCCCTAATTCATGTAATTTAACTATCCTTTGTGCTTGGTTTTGTGTTTCCAAACATAAGGTGGCTTTTCTTAGCAGTAACTTTAGAAGGAAACAGCATACCTCATATTTTGCTCCCAAGGTCAAATACTCTTAGGGAGCTGTATTCTCATCCTCCCAAAAGCATTTGTTGCATTTGATTTGGTCCATTAGCTTTGGAGCAGGAAATTCTGACTGAATATGCCTTCATTGTTTTGGATAGTTCATAGCATTGGCTGAGTTAATTGGATGACGTTTGTACATTCAATCTTGTGCATGTCTCATTTGTTACATTGATATATGTGAGGTTTTTTATGTGCATCTTCTGCCTATACTATTTATACAGATTGTTGGGGTATCAACTAGATTGCCTGCAGTACAACGCTTAATTGAGATAAAAATTATAGCTGAACAATTGCATTTCAAGATATCAACCTTGTTACTGCATAGTGGTAAAGTGACAGAAGCAGTTACATGGTTTCGCCAGCATAAGAATGCATACAGAAAGCTAATTGGGGTTCCAGAAGTAATATTTCTTCACTGGGAATGGATGAGTAGGCAGTATTTGGTATTTGGAGAGCTGCTAGAGACAAGTTCAAAGAACTTTCAAAGCTTTTCACCTGTTCTCCTCGGCTCTTCAGCGAAACCTTTGTCTGAGTGGGAGAGTTATCCAGCATATTACTACCAAGTAAACAGCTCTTTACTTCCTAACTTTTGTATTACACTGCAGATGTTGATCAGAGAAGATGACTGATCGTCTTTTATTCAACATAAAAACATGTAATTATTGGTATCATAAACAGTATGGTGTTATATACATTTTGATTATAGTGAGGGCTTAATGTTTGATATTAAATAATCCACTTCTAAAATCTATTCCTGATGGCTGTATCAGAGTGATGCTACTAAATTACTTCAAGAGTATTCAGAATGGAAATAATATGGCCTTTTATTTGAAAAGGGAATTTTAACAGGACTATAGATACTTGGCTAACATTTTTTACACTATGTTAGCCATCTTACTTGATATACTAGCCTTCATTTTGGTTGTGCTTGGTATGATTGAGAATTAGAATGTGGAAGATCTGGATGAAAATGTGGCTACGTATCTGGATTATGAATAATTATGTGGTTATTAAGAAAATTTGAATTCTCCTCTCAAAAACGTCATTGGTTTTTTATGGCCTTCATACTAGAAATACACAACAACAAACCTTATATCAATAGGTGAGATGGGGTCGACTACATGGGTCACACAACATTGCTGTTATATTCTATCAACAACCAAATTTTTGTATAAATCATTTTCTCTTTTGTGTTGTTTAATCCATTTTTAGAGGACTCCATATTGTTTGGTTTTATTTTCCTCCAATCTGTAAATTTGTTTAACTAAAGATTTAATAAGCTGCTTCTGTTGGATTTAGAGATACCAGTCTTTTTCCTCAGTGTTTTACAGCTTGTTTTAGTCATGGCATCTCGTTTCTTCCTTGGCTGCTAGTGTCAGCTGAGAAAGAAACTCCCTATATTCAGGAGAGGATGTGCATATTAGCTATGTGATTAGGTTTCTTTCCATAAATATCTCTTGTGTGTTTGAACAAGGTGCTTTTTAAGTTGGTTCCGGTGGTTTTTGGACCATTTTAGTCCACTGTGTAAACAATGACAATTCTTCTTACTGAAACAGTTAGCGGCCCAATACCTAAGGGAGAAGAGGTCAGCTTTGGAACTCGCAGTTTCAATGTCAGAAGCTTCTAATGAGATTGATAGTACTTCTGAATCAGTGGTCCCTTCGGTTTATGTGGGTCAGTTTTCTAGGTTACTTGAGCAAGGGGATAGTGTTGATATGCTACCGTAAGTCCTGATTAAGTGGATAAAAAGTAATTTTTCTGATCTCTTCAGTTTGTGAAGTTTTTCATTTGTATTTGCAGTCTTTCTGATGAAGAGTACGTGCGCTATGCTGTTTCTGAAGGAAGAAGGTTTCAAGATTCATTTGAGATTATTGCTCTTCTCAAAAAAGCATATGAATCTTACTGTAATCTTAAAGTTCAGAGGATGGGCTCCTATTGTGGGTTCCTTATGGCCAAAGAATATTTTGCTGAGGGTGATATTAGTAATGCAATGCAGATTTTTAATAGTATTGCAACGCTGTACAGAAAAGAGAGGTGGGTAACTTTATTATGGGATGTCCTGGGTTACTTACGAGAGTGCTCAATAAAAAATAGCAATGTTAAAGAATTTGTGGAGTATTCCCTTGAACTGGCAGCACTGCCAGTGTCATTTGTTACAGTTGTCCAGGGGGACACTGGTCCAGCTGGTCCTGCAAATCTCCTGCAAAGAGAAATTATACAGAAGGAGGTGTTTGAGCTTGTGAATGAAGGGTCAGGGTTGTCATCAAATGAACGCTTCAGTGGTCTCAAGATAACAGGTGATAAAGCACTTCATCTTGATATTGATCTTGTCAGCCCCCTTAGGTTGGTGCTGCTTGCCTCCGTTGCTTTCCATGAGCAGACAATCAAGCCTGGCTCATCAACTTTGATCACAATATCACTTCTTTCCAAGTTACCCCTTATTGTTGAGATAGACCAATTGGATATCCAGTTCAATCAATCTGATTGCAACTTTACCATTGCAAATGCCCAAAAACCTCAATCAATCAAAATCAGTGGTGATCAACAGCACCGAATGGAGACGTCACCTTCTTTGTCATTAGCTTCAAACAAATGGCTAAGGTTAACATATGACATCAAATCTGGTAAATGAAATACTATTCTTTAAACAATTCACTTTGTTCTTGTTACCTGTCAAGTTTGTTTTTAATCCATATTTTCGTTTCATTTTCCCAAGCTATTACTGTGTTGAAGTATGCTTTGTTTGTGTTTCATGTTCACTTTGGAGCATATACTTCTTGCATCATTATTTTAGCTTTGGCTGCTTTCTTTTGAATTTGATCTGAGACAGTATTGTGGTTTTCCCAGACCAAAGTGGAAAACTTGAGTGCTTGTCTGTTATTGCAAAAATTGGGTCGCACTTCACGATATGCTGTATAGCTGAAAGCCCTGCTTCACTTGATAGTTTGTCTATCTGCACATCGGAGGAGGGTATAGAAACTCTTCCAATTAAAGATCCCATCCTTGCATTCTCTGGTCTAAAGTCATCCCAGGTTGAAGAGCCAGATCCACAGGTAGATCTATATCTTGGTGCTTCTGGTCCTGCGTTAGTGGGAGAGATTTTCATAGTACCTGTAACTGTGATCTGCTTGGGACATGATGTCTACTCTGGTGAGTTGAAGATCAATCTTGTGGATGTGAGAGGAGGTGTCTTGTATAGTCCAAGAGAATCTGAATCAAATTCTATGGAGACTCATCACGTTGAGCTGCTTGGTATAACTGGACAAGGGGAAAATGAATTTCAGTTGGGCTCTGACCAAATAAAGAAAATACAACAATCATTTGGATTAATTTCTGTTCCCAACCTCAAAAGTGGAGACTCCTGGATGTTCAAGTTAGAAATCAAGTGGCACAGGCCTAAACCTATTATGCTCTATGCATCCTTGAGCTATACGCCTCATAGTGATGAATTATATTCACAAAAGGTTCATGTCCACAAGAATTTGCAAATGGAAGGAATCGCTGCTGTTGTTCTTAACCATCAGTATTTTATGCCATTCAGAAGAGACCCCTTGTTGCTCTCAAGGAACAAGCTAGGTTTAGAGTCTGACAAATCAGAATCACTACCTTTGAACGAGAAAACTATGCTCATTGTCGGTGCAAAGAATTGTGCAGAGGTGCCAATACGATTACATTCCATTTCTATAGAAGCAGAAGATGATGCTTTTGAAAGTATATTATCTGTTCAAGATGTAAATTCAGAACTTTCAAACTCCCATATTCTTGTTCCCGGGGAAGAGTTCAAGAAGGTATTTACAGTCACTCCCAACATGAATATCTCAAAGATCAGACCAGGAAATGTGTGTTTGAGATGGAGGAGAGACCTGGGGCTCGAGGAGCAATCTCTATCTACAAAGACAGTACCCTGGGCTGTGACTAAACAGAAACTGCCAGACATAATTGTGGAGTTGCCGCCATTGGTCGTGAGTCTGGAGTGCCCTCCTTATGTCATCCTGGGAGATCCCTTCACGTATCATGTTAAAATATTAAACCAGACGCAGTTACTCCAAGAAATCAAATACTCACTGGGGGATGCACCGAATTTTGTGTTATCTGGGACTCACAATGACACTATATTTGTTCTTCCAAAATCGGAGCACATTCTTAGCTATAAACTGGTGCCACTTGCCTCTGGCAGTCTACAGCTACCGAAAATCTCAATGACTTCAGTGAGATATTCAGGAGCATTTCAGCCTTCAAACTCATCGACTTCTGTTTTTGTATTTCCCTCCAAGCCTCACTTCAATACTTGCGCCTCAGCCAACGAGAGGGTAGAACTGGAGTCAGTTAAAGATGGGTAAATTCCTGCCGATATACATGTCATTTCTGTGCCGGGCATTGCCCTTCATTGATTATAGATCAACACAACCTGAACAATCTCATTTTAATTTATACTCGTACTTCAGAGTGTTTGCATCTTATGTGAATGGGGCCTTCGAACAGTTTGCAGGCAGCCCATGAGGCGTGGCAAAAAGATCCAAACCGTTTCTCTTAGAAGGGTTTCCAAGTGGAAACGAGGTTGCCCTGGGAAATTTAATTTTCTTAGCGCATTGAAATGAGTTGTCTGGGGTAGATGAGGAAGGTAATGCGAGGGATGGTGATCCCTGATTCTGCATTAGTCCTAAAATGTCTTAAAGTTTACTAGATCTAGTTTGTAGACACACATAAATACACCAAATTGAGATGCAGATGCGGGATTGACTACTCATGCAGTAGGTGTTCTTAAATTTTTATCATTTATCTTTATATTTTATATATGCATATAAATGATTATTAATTGCCTACAATAGTTGAGAAAATTATGTTTGTTGTCACTCAACTTTGTTTCATATTACCACCATAATCCTTAATATAAGATCCTATTGATTTTTTGTTTTTTATTTTTGAGAAATTAAGAAAGCTAAATAAATTATTTTACTTTATTTATATTTATCATTTTTATACTAAATTAATCTGTTTGACTTATAAAATAATATATAATCTAATATATGTGGTCATTAAATTATTTATTTAGATGTTTTAATCCTTCTAAAAAAAATCAACTTGGTCTTGTATTAAAGATAGAAGGGATATATTCATCGTATACATTACATACAACTAAGGATGATCCATTTTTACTAATTAAATAATATTATTCGCTACCTCTAATGGCCTCTTTTGTATTTTTAATTACAATAAATGAAAAAGGTGTAATATTTAATTGTCTTTTAAGGTATTCAATTAATACATTGTTAATTAAGATAACCAATCTGAGTTGATGTAGCAAAAGGTTTTATATGTAACATTTGTGTATGAAACGTACTTCAAACTTGGGAGGAGTTTATTCTTTTTGCTCAATGCTATAAAGAAAGGGTATAAGGATATTTTGCCTAAAAACTATTCAAATAACTAATGATACCCTTAAACTCAAAAGAAAGGGTTATGATACAGATTGACCAATAAAATGTTACATTAGGAGCACCCAGCACAAATAAGTTTTAAAGGGAGCATAAGTACCAAAAAACAATTAAAAAGTGTCAACTATCACAATGACATTAGAACTAAAGTAGCAGCCATTTAAAGAATTAGTGGGGAGAAGACTTTGACTAGAATTGTTGATGTGGCATAGAGGAAAGGAAGCCATGGCATAGCATACACATGTTAGGAAAAAGGAAAAGAAAAGTGAGCTAGGTTGAAATGAGCTAAAAGGATGAAAGAAGAAAACTAAAGACAGGAAATGAGAACCACAAAAGGAGACAAACTTAGCAAAACCCACAAGCGGGAGAGGCAAAGGTGGCGAGATCGAAGTAATGGAAGCAAAAGTATGAGTGATTCTCCAACCTGGTTTGCAAGTAGTGTGGTTGAGCAAAATCTGATGACAAGCACACATGGAAGGAGAGAATTGACATTCGGCTAGGGTTTATGGTGTTGACAATGTTGACGGGTAACCATTGATTTGCACAAAAAAATTGTGCTAGGGTTTACAATGTGTTACCGTTGATGCCTCACAATTAATTGCATGCTTTACTTGTTGTAGTTGTAATGGCAGAAAAAGGTAAAGACAAAGCCTATGTCGAAGAGGTGACAAAATCTATGGAGATAGAAAACGATGATGAGGCAGTGCAAAAGAACTACTTGACTCGACTGAAAAAGGTAAATGAAGTTATTTCTATTGAGAAAGAAAGTGTAAAAAGCTTGTTGATGTCGATGAGCTAGAGAGATAATGAGCAACAGATACAATCGAGTGAAATTGAAAATGAGCTTGTCGATGATTATATAGAAGAATTAGGTAAGCAAGATGACATAGGTGAGTTAGATGATATAGGTGGGTTAGAAGACATTCAATTGAACTAGAATGTTGGAGAGACAGGGAAGACATTGACAAATTTTCCATCATATAATTTGCCAATGTCGTCTAAAAGCTCATTAATCACAGTATTTTCCCCCTCACTGAATTCGTTATCATGCCAAGCAAAGAATCCACACCCCTCATCTTGTGTTCATAAGTTAAGTCAAATAAAAAATTTCACCAAGCACCCACCGACACCCTTTCCAATTTGATTAAGCTTGCTTACTTGGTAGTAGTATGGGCAGTCGTAAAACCTCCAGCCTAGATTGTCGTCAGTCCACGCCGTCTATCTCGACACCACCATTATATGCTGACAATACCTCTCCGGAGGTTCATATTAGTCCTCATGACTGGGTTGTTGAAGAAGCGCCACTCTTTGCCTACATCTTCCCATCGATGATGACGAAAATGTCACTCTAGAAGCCCTCGTTTCCAAATTGCCTTCGCCTTTATCTCCTCAATCACGTATTCCACTGTTGCAACATAGGTATAAGTCGGATCATTAGCCTCTAAATAATGGTATTTGTTTAAGCTCATTCTTATCCTTCAACCCTCTCGCTAGCCACCTGGATATCTTCAATTCACACCCAACAATTGTTACTTTAGTTCTTACGGCATTGTGATACTTGACACTTTTTAATTCTTAGTCGGCACAAATGCTCCCCTTAAAACTTATTTATGCTAGGTGCTCCTAGTGTAACACTTAATTACCCAATTTAACCTTAGCCCTAAAAGAAATATTGTAACATTGCTCTTACTATCAAAAAGGTGCAAATGTATGTTAAAAACAAATAAATATGTATATAGATCTTACACTACATAGTAGTGCCCATTTGGGATAACAATGGTAGAAGTTTTTTTTTTTTTCCAAATGGGCTTTTACAAATGATAGGATAAAAGTCACATCTGTGTTTGGGAAAATAAAAGATAGCAGTGACAGAAGTAACTTTTTTTTCTAAATGAGCTCTTTTTTGTAATAGCGTTTGAAAAGTCATTTAGGATAGAAAACGACTAAAAATGACATAAATCTTACTGAATACTATATATATATATATATAGAGTTTTAGTTTTCTCATATTGCATGAGAAAACTAAACTTCCTACACACACATGAAATGGTGGGACCCACATATACATATATAAATTAATATATGTATATGTGGGTCCCACCATTTCATATGTGTGTGACATGAGATAATTTTTTTCCTACAACATGAGAAACATGAATCTCACACACACACACACACACACACACACTCTCTCTCTCTCTCTCTCTCTCTCTCTCTCTCTCTCTCTCTCTCTCTCTCTCTCTCTCTCTCTCTCTCTCTCTCTCTCTCTCTCTCTCTCTCTCTCTCTCTCTCTGAAGTACTTAATTAAATATATTCTAATTGATAAATTAGAATGCATACAAATGTATATTTAATGTTACATTGTTTATTGGACCACTTATTCCTAACATTTTTCTCCAGAAACTAAAAAAAGAGATCCTATCATAAGTCATTTTTTTACAATAAGTCCATCAACCTTTAAAGCTATCTCAAAAAGTCCAAATTAATTTTCTTTTCTTCTTTTTGGTTTATTTTTCTATTTGATGGGCTTGATGCCTCAACGGTTATGCCAAACAGGTCTTAATGGACACTTGCTTCCTCTTATCTATAGGAACAATACTATAATGATTGTTTAAGTCTGAGAATTAACTCCTAAAATTTTTATATCAAAAAAGTCTGAGAATAACATTACATCACTGGATAGCTTATAGTACCCAGTGCTCCTATGGAAGCAGTTTAAGGGTAAAAATTCCCTTTAACCCAAAAAAACATGAACTGTAGTTATAGTTCCCCTGTCCTTTTTAATTGCTTTATTGTCTACAATGGCTGAGAGAACAATGTTTTTTATCACTCAACTTTTTTTTACCCATATTATTATATATCCATGGGATATGTCACATATTTTTAATTTCTTTTTGAATCAAGCAGAATAGCATGTAATGTTTAATAATGTTATTTAAGAAGAAATGTGATACACAATAAATATCTAAATGCTTATGGAAAACCAACTTGGGTTGCATTTGCTAGGAAAGCTTGGGTTGTATTTAATAGCCCGCTTGGTTGAATTGATTTTTATTTTGATATAAACTTGGTTGAATTGATGATTATACGGAATCCTGAATCCTGATGCAATAGTCTAATTGTAATGTTTGGTTAGGTTTGTGTAATATAAAGAGAATTACGTCATTTTATGTAATCAAAATTACAATACTAAAACTAATGAATGAGGATGCAAACCTCTTACAATTAAGTAAAAGATACATTATTGTGTTATAATTTTTTAAATTGACTAAAGTCTCCACCTGTGAGCCCTGTTAACGACGAACCCCAATTCTCTTTGTCGCTATCGTCTTCATTGCTGCTAGTACAGTTTCCTTCCTTTATTTTTTCAAATTTTGAATTTCTTTTCAATTCCTCTCAAAATAAGCAGCACAATTTTACATGTGGGAGAGATCCGAGCATATGTCTAACTTTGGCACTTGGATTTACGTTTCCTTTTCGTTTTTTTTGTGATGATGTAGATCAGTAGATATATGAACATCGTTCTCCTCTTCCGCCTTTATCTTTCTCCTACATCAGTAGATATAGGAAAAATATTTTAGTTTTTATTATAAGTCCACTTCTAAAGTAATAAAAAAAAGATGTGAAAAATATTTATTTACAAAATGAGCATGATATTGAAAATTTAATCCGTAATTATTGAATTAATTAACCCTCATTGATATATAGAAATTAATTGATTTGGACTTATAAATAAAACTAGAATGATAGAGAATTAAAAATATTCTTTTTTAAAAAAAAAAGAAGCAACAAAATACTTATTAGTAAACCAGTCTAACAATAAAAGTCTTTCATAGAAAATCAACATTTTTTTTACATGAAAGAAAATCAACATTGAAAATAGTGTGCACATGAAACCTGGTGACCCAAACCTCCCTGGCCATAACCCGGTCCAGCTTTTTTTTTTTTGGGGGGGGTGGGGGGGGACAGAGTCGGGTAAAACCGGGTCTGACCCAAAGTCCGGGTAAGATTAAGTATTGGGTTAGGATACATGATTAGTAAGCCCATTCCTACCCAAATTAAATGATATATATAATTATAGCCCTTGGGGAAAAAAAATATAACCTAAACTTAAAACGACATTGTTGAGAGGGAATATATATTCTCACTGTCTGCCCTGCTTTTCCCAATCGTGAATCTGGTCTTTTAGACTTTTCTCATTCTCATCTTTAGAATTGTGGACTTTTGCCTTATGGTTATGGACTTTAGTTGATCTTTTGGACTTTGAACTTTGGTTGTAATATGAGCATTTAATCTTTATTTAATATTTAGAGTCCTGCCCTTTGATTATTTTTTATGACACTTGTTATCTAAGGGCAGGTTATTGATGGATTTGATATTTAATGCATTGTTATGTATGGGCAGATACAATGATGTGCAGGTTATCCATGGTTATTTAATACAGGATATTCATGTTATTTTGATGAAATGAAGGGTATGAAGGATATTGAAACATTGATGATTCATGATTGATGAATACTGATGTTGATGTTATCCTTATAATATTTCGATGAATGATGAATATTGATGATGTGAAGGGTTTAATTTTAGGATTCAAGATCAGAATTTAAGATATTATTTAGGATATGGGGTATGAGGATATATATTTGTTAGTCATACATATTTTAGGTTCTGGAAAAACAAAATTGTTTTTTTTTTAATAAAAAAGACAAGATACACCGTGCCAGCTAGACCACTAATCCAGTTCAGCCTGGCCTATTATGTCCAACCAAAGAGCCATCGGGTTTTTCTCCAGGTAGGACCGGGCTTCGAGTTGAATGTCCAGCCCAAACACCCTTCCAGACCAGACCACAAGCTAATGACCTGCCTGGCCCTATTTGGTTTATGTACAGCCCTAATTGAAAGCCATCTTCACAAACATTTTATGAATGGAGAGAACATTTGGCCTCATTAAGAACAATTTGAAATTTGATTTGGAAAAGCTTCTTCTTAAATAATTCTAGGTTAAGATAACGAATTTAACTTTGTATCATGTTTTTGTATTGGAACATTTGTTTGTTGCCCGGGTATTCTAAAATTTCTGAATCCACCACACGCGCACACACCATAGGGGGCGCTTGCACCATAAAAAAATTAAAAAAAACAAAAAAAAACAAAACAAATGGACCTATAACCTATTCTCCGCCCAGTGCCTACCAATTTTTATCCACAAAACATTAAAAAAAAATAGTCCTAATGTACCCAAAATCCTCAGCCTACCAATTTTTTATTTACAGAACGTCCAATAACTTTAACCCTACCTTCTTGTGGGCAAAAACTTGCATTCACTGCAATAAATGAGCCATCATTAGTTGCATACAACACACACAGCATACATATGACCTTAACCTGAATTTCTTATGGCCATCAAATTACATTAGAAGTTTAGCTACACCAGATAACTCTGAAGCAGATGTTGAAAATCCTGAATCAGTATATCTGCAATATGATATGCTAGGCCCCCATACAAGGGGATGGACAGGGTCGCTGCTGGTCAGAATCATCCTTGTCACAGCCACTAGATGCTAACAAATTGATCTGCAAGAGATACAGTTAAAATTTGAGAGTTGGACAAGTGGAAATCGAATTTGCATCTATTCTCACCATTGTCTTCGCAATTGTACAAACCAAGAATTGTATCCTGAAATTTTTTGTCTGAAAGCAGGGAAAAGTGAGAAGGAAAATTTTGAAGGTACGAAAATAAGAATGTGATTTTCTTTCCTCACGTTTGGATGGAATGGAGAAAGAGAATAGCTGTCTCCATTTTTCTCTACACAGATGGAATGGAAAATAATGGGTCCAACTTTTTCTCCATGCTTTTCTTGTGCCTCTCACTTTCTTTCAGATTAAATTGCTTAAGAGGCTCATAGGATTAGGATCATTGAGATTGGGATGCTCTCAAATAATGTAGATTACATAGCATGCTTGATATTGACTTACCTTAACAATTTCAGACTTGGAAGATGGACGCATATAGGCTGCTAACACGCTCAAATTGAAATCCTGCATGTACCATCATTGCAAGATCAAAGCAAAACTTAATACGGCAACTCCGTGTAGTACACTATATACTATGGACAGTTGAATATAACCATAGGAAAATAAATTGAGGGAGAACATGGTAAAGTTGCCGGGTGTATGAGGGAGTTGTTGACCGAATTAAGCTAAAAACGTGAGGGATGTATAAGAAAAAGCTTATTTTGATAAGCTATTTGGAATGACTCATCAAAAAAAGCTAAAAACAGTTTTTCTTTTTCCAACAAAACCTTTATGATTAGCTCAATTTCTACCAACAACTCAAGTGTTAAACTTAATTAAAATCACTTTTTTCTTTGATTTTAAACAAACTGGCCCAAAATCATTTTGTTCAGAGCAAACTCACATGAACATTGTTTTACAATCTTGGGTCTGCCACTGCAAACCTAAACTACAATCACTTTTGCATAACCATAAAGATCAGCATAGATACAGTACAATCAATGTAGTTTCTACGAAATCAACCTCAAATAGGTATACGAAAACCGCATCAGAGGCATTGCCAAATACAATGTTTGAATTTGGCACTGGCAATAAAGAAAACGACCATCAAAGTATGAGAAGAGAAAATTAAAAAGAGAAAACATGTGGCTAGGAAACAAATAGTAAGAATGACCATAAATTGTCCAGAATAGTGAGGAAGAAGTCCAATCTTTAGAAGTATCCCCTATGAGAATGCCAACAAGGGTGCCATTTCCTTTTATGAGATGAAGGGTCAAACAGAAAGAAACTTACCCTGAAAGGATCGCCCCTCAAAGATTGGACATACATGGAACTTCCCGAACTTCTTCCCTGCAAAGACATATCCTTCTTAAATGCATACAATTCCTTCAGATTTGACATGTTAAATGGTGATTATAAAATGATTACATTTGGAATAAGCAACTGCAATGCACTCTGTCTGATGAATTGAATGCACAGGCAAACTTTTTCACATTCAATGGATATGGGAACTGATAGGATACCAGCAGCCCCAATTGACCGTACAGCATTGCTGGTTTATTCAAGAAGGAAAAGGCAGAGGCGGTTGGAATAGGATAAGTCTGTTTATTAGGTAGTTATGTATTAGGAGGCTATGCTTATGTGTTTAGATAAGGCTTATTAGGAAGTTGTGCCTTATTAGGAAGTTATGCTTAGGTGTATCTTATCCTTAGGAAGTTATTTGCAGTTGCTCATGACAGTTAAGTTCTTTTATATATAGTCCTATGGTGTAAACAGAGTTTTTATGCAAAAAATATATATTGAAATATTGTCTTGTTGGTCAAGAATTTCAGATTCTAGTTCTTGAATTGTTCTACTAGATCCTAATTTTATAGGATCTATCAGGAACTGAAACAGAAGAAATGTTTTGAACGCTTAACAACTATATGCAAATTGGCCAAGCCAAGGGAGAATTGTCATTAAGATGACTAACATACCTCAAGGGATATATCTCTCAAACGCCTCCCTGTTTGAGCACAGCATATACGAATGACTTGTTCATCACAACTCCCGCTGATAATGTAGTCCCTCCCATTCATGTAATATGAACGGGTGTAGTTTTGAGAGCTTCCAGTGGAAGCAATATCAAAAACCAAGTGAAGCCTACCATCAACAGCTAGAAGTTGTCTAACCTGTCATGTAAGGTCTACTCATTAGTTTGGAGACCAAAATAATTTCCTCGGTACTTCATAATCAACATGTTACCAAGCTAAAAAGTTACATGCATAAGTGATAACCACAGAAAATTAATAGCAAGAGAGAAAATTGCACAAGTCCGATGAAAAAAAAAGAGTAAAATTTTAGGTGGTCCAACAGGTTCCAGTCAATAAATATTATATTCTGTTAGGGACATACGACATCTTTTGATATATTCCAAAAGGAAGACACATCTTTTGGAGTTAAGTAGTTAATGTCAGTTTGTATCAATTTAGGGGAATTATTATTATATTATTTGTTTTAGTATTATATTATCTTTTTAATAGCAGTTATTATAGGTAGTTTGGATTACAAAACTCTATATATATAAGTAATACATTTTATGAAGGGACATGAAAGAATATTATGTGTGCATTACTATGTATTGGCTAGAGTTGTAGATCCTAGCTCTAGAATTATCCCTCTTTTCTCTTCTTTTCTTAATTCTGCAAGTTCAATCAACTTGGTATCAAAACGGTTCATCTTCGGATTTGTAAGACACCATGGTTAATACTAGAAAATCTTCTCACAAGAATGATTCACCTTCAAACACAATTCAGAACCCAGACAACCCACCAAATTTGAATCTTTAGAATGACCGCCCCTGTAATTTTGGTGCAACAGCCATCACAAACACATCAAGATTCCAATCAGCAACAACAGGCAACCATTCTTGCACAATTGAAGCTGATGAATTCAGAAATTAACACTTCAAAGAAGCAGAAGACGCCAGCAATGACTCATGGAGAATCAAGTTATAACAGAGATACTTATGGTGAACAAGATGAAGTGGGATATGGAGAATTGGTAGAGTAGAAACCCTTCTAAAAGGCCTTATTCAAAGGTTAAATTTCCAAAATATGAAGGAGGCGATCCAAGAGGTTGAGTTCTAAAGGTAAAAAAATATTTTCGATATTACCAAACACCCAAAGATTTGAAAGTTGATGGAGCCGAATTGAATTTGGAAGGTGATGCATTAGACACTTTTACTTGGGTTTCTTCAGGAAGAACTATAAGGTATTGAGATGAATTGGTGCAGGTTTTCCAAGAACAATTTGGTCTTGCGGAATTTCAAAACCCAGATGTTCACCTTTATGGAATTAAATAGATTAGTATTATGGGTGAATACAAGCAAAAATTTGTATGTTGACAATCTCAAATTCAAGGGTGGCATGAGCACTGTCTTTTGGGCATATTTATAACGGGTTGAAGAAAGAATTTCAAGCCAACGTGAAGATTCAAAAGCCACGAACAATATATAAGGCCGTGAGTTCAGCTTTAGATTTTGAAGCAAAATCCCAATCCCATCAGCACCAACATGAGTCTAAGGAACCAAATCACACTCGGTACAAAAAATAATATTTATTCACGTGAGAATAAAGGCTTTTTGCCACATCAGCCCTGGGACTCCAATATTAATCCAAATTCGGCATTTTACTCTCCTCAACCATTATATTGGGCGATTCACAAATTCATCCGACAATCATCCAATGTCAATTGCAGATTCATCCAACGGGTCCACAATCTTCAACCACAAACAATCAACAACGTCAATACTGACAAGAAAAAAGCCTTAGTTTCAGATGTGGAGACCGTTATGCACCTGGACATCTTTGCAGATCATCAACTTTGCAAATAATGGAGATTACCAAAGATACAGGGAAGATGCCCGAATTCTCAGAAGATGAGCAACTTGCCAGCGCAAATTTGGCTGAAATTTCCTTCTTTCTGCCTTGAGGACAAGGCTTATTTTCAAGGGGAGAGTGTTTTAAGGGACATATGACATCTTCTGGTATATTCAAAAAGGAAGACAATCTTTAGGAGTTAAGAAGTAGGAAACGTCAGTTTGTATCAGTTTACGGGAATTATTATTATATTATCTGTTTTATTATTATATTATTTTTTAAAAAAAACAGTCATTATAGGTAGCCAAGATCTACAACTCTAGCCAATATATAGTAATTCACACATAATATATATCAACTACTTCTTAACTCCTAAAGATGTGTCTTCCTTCTAGAATATTATACCAGAAGATAACATGTGTCCCTAATAATATCCTCCACTTGAAAATAAGCCTTGCCCTCAAGGTGGAAAAAAGGAAATTTTGGCCAAATTTGCACTGGCAAGTTGCTCATCTTCCGAGAATTCAGGTGTCTTCCCTGTATCTTCAGTAATCTGTATTATTTGCAAAGTCGATGATCTGCAACGATGCCCTAGCGCTTAACGAACTCCACATCTGAAACAAAGGCCTTTTTCTTGTCGATATTGATGTTGCTGATCGGTCATGGCCGAAGGTTGTGTGATCAGTTGGTGATTCTGGACTTGATGTTGCGTATCGCTCAAAGCCGAAGATTGCGCAATCAGAAAGTGGTTCTGTATCGGACGATGCCTTTCGGCCAAGGATGACATGTTCGTTAGATAACTATGGGAAGTTTCCAAATAGAGCAATTTTGGAGAAGAAACCGTCTGATTTGAATTAGTAGTATGGTCCCAAGGCTGACGTGGCAAATAATGTTTATTTTCACGCCAGAAATAATTATAATTTGAATCTCTGGCAATCGGATTACACAAGCTTTGATGTGAATTCTGTTGGGATTGGATTTTTGCCTCAAACTCCATAGCTAAACTCATGACTTTATACACCATATGTGGCTTTTCAATCTTTACATCAGCTTGAAATTCTTCCTTCAACCCGTTGATAAATACTCCTAAAAGACAATGCTCTGGCCACCCTTAGACGTGCGATTGGCGAAGAACAAACTCTTGTTTAGATTCTCCCACAGCATCAACTTGCTTAATGCCCCAAAGATGCACATCTGGGTTATGAAACTCTGCAGGACCGAATTGTTCTTGGAAAATTTGCACCCATTCATCCCAATACCTTATCGTTCTTCCTGAGGAAACCCAAGCAAAGGTGTCCAATGCATCACCCTCGAGATTCATCGCTGCTACATCAATCTTCAAATCTTTTGGAGTCTGGTAATATCAAAAATACTTCTCAGCCTTTAAAATCCAGCCTCTTGGAGTGCCTCCTTCATATTTTGGAAATTCAACCTTCGAATAAGGCCACTTAGAAGAATTCCTATTCCACCAAGGATTTTCTGTATCATCTTCATCATGTCCTCCGTAAGTTCCTCTGTTGTTATGGCTTGATTCTCCATAATTCAGGGCTGGCACTTTTTGCTTTTCAAAACATTAATATCTACATTCATCAAGTTTAATTGTGCAAGAATTGTAGCCAATTGTTGCTGATGTGAATCTTGGTGCGTTTGGGAAGGTTCAAGGTTGTTGCACCAAGATGACAGCGGGATCATTAAGTGGATATGAACTTGGTAGGTTTTCTATGTTTAATGGAGGATCATTCTTGAAAGAAGATTTCCTAGTGTTAACCATGGTATCTTATAGGTTTGAAGATTCACCGCTCTGATACAAGTTGTTAGGACTTGCAAAATGAAGAAAAGAAGAAGAGAAAAGAGGGATAATTCTAAAGCCAGGATCTGCAACTCTAGCCAATACATAGTAATCCACACATAATATTCTGTCATGCCTCTTGAAAAAACGTATTACATAAATATAAAGAGTTTTGTAATCCTAACAACCTATAATAATCGTTATTAAAAAGATAATATAATAATAAAACAAATAATATAATAATAATTCCCCTAAACTGATACAAACTGATATTAACTACTTCTTAACTCCTAAAGATGTGTACAAAACTCTATATTTATGTAATACATTTAATCAATGTTATTAGACTCGGACCGGTCATCGACCCGGTCGGGGTACTGGGTCAATGGGTCACTAGTTGAACTAGTGGATCACTGGTTGAACCGCATAATTATAACCCGGTCTCGAAAACCATACTATATTTATAAATTATACAACTATACTTATAAATATATTAAAAAAAATGAGTTTACAAAATAAAAGTACCTAAAACATTTTTACAAGTTTAAAACATGAATAACCCAATTAACTAGGAGCAAAATTAAAGAAGATGGGGTTTTTTTTTGTTCGAGAAAGAAGATGGGTTTACAAAATAACCTCCAAACACAATAAAATCATGGCCAAGAATCTAAAGGTGGTGCATCAATGAAAGGCTCTCTATCATCATCAAAATAATGTGGATTTCTTCAGCAAAGTTTAAAACAAAAAAAAAAAAAAAAGCACCAACCAACTGGGTTTCATAGACCCAGCCAGTTCGATGGTTTTCGCCAAACTCGGCGGTCGGACCGGTTTTGACGCATTTCCGATCCAATTAGTGGCTTGGACCGGTTGGGTGACCGGTTCGCTGGTTTTCGGGTCAACCCGGCCACTCCGAGCCAAGTCTAACAACACTGCATTTAATGAAGGGACATGACAAAATATTATGTGTGAATTACTGTGTATTGACAAGAGTTGCATATCTTGGCTCTAGAATTATCCCTCTTTTCTCTTCTTTTCTTAATTCTGCAAGTTCTATCATATTCACATACATGATGGGACAAGAAATCATTATGAGGATTTAACTAATGAAATCTACAGGAAAAACTATATGAGAAAGGCAATTAAATGAAGGGGAAGCAAGCAAAGTGAATGATAAGCAGAACTCCAAATGTTCAACCCAGCTCCTGGACACTTTGGCTACTTGTTTAAAATCTAACTCGGATTTCAAATGCAGTGCATGGCCTATCTGAATAATTACACTTTGGAATATCCAGCAACCCCTCACACTATCAATAATGAGTTACCTCATTGTCAACAGCTGATGCAAGAATATATTGGTCATCTGGAGAAAAGCAGGCCATAACATTTCCTCTAGAGCTTGAAGCAGTGAAGCAAGGGTGTGTGGGTTTTTGTCTCAGATCCCACATTTTGACATCCTGATCAAACGATGAAGTGGCAAAAATTGAAGGAGAATGATTTGCGAATTTAACTACATTAATATGACCCCGATGCATATCAGTGAACACTTGCAAGCGCTTTCCATTGCTGATGTCATATAAAGCAACATTTCTTGAATAACCACTTGCAAGAAATAGTTCATCTGAGGAGTTAACATGCACAGATGTCAACTGGTCAAACTCATCAAAAGTAACACAACCAGAACTGCCATGTATGCCTGCACTTTTTCTTCCATTATGATGGATGTCATATAATTTCAATGAACCATTGTCCGAACCAGCTATAAGCTGATATAAATCAGGAAAAAGTAAAAAGGAAAAGCATCAGACATCACCATTTTAAAAATTTAGCCCCTGGAAAAGCAAGTGAAGTGAATCTAAACATACTGAACAAGTTACTTCATTAAGTTAATTCTTTTTTTAACTTAAATAAATCATTGAATACAATCTGATTGTGATAGCTTAACAATAATAATGGTTAGTTCTTGCGTACTCCTGTTACTTTTAAAAAAAAATCTCTCTCCGGTCTAAAATACTTTAGCCTTTACAAGGTCATAAATAAAAGAAACTTGAAAATCTTGCAAGGGGATGTCGCAACCTAGGTTCATGAATGAAATGATTGCACACAACTATCATATGCAGCTGTTATATTGCGCTTAAAAGATACTAATCAAGCTAGCTATAATCTCTAGGTCACCACTTTCCTCAAAACAAAAACATACCTTAGAGGGATATTTCTTGAGCCAGCAGAGTCCCAAGACACTACTCATTGCTCCAAGTGATGGGATATAGCTCACAAATTGCTCATTCTCATGGTTGATGACAACCACTTCACCATCTAAAGTTCCAAAGACCATCAGGCTGGAGTCAGAAGGATGGTATTCAAACTGCCTTGGCCGAAAGACTCTATCCTCACCTCCCAAGCGACAGCCAGATAGAGAAAGGGGGCACAATAAAGGCCAAGTTGAAGATCCCACTTTTGCAGCAGAGAGAGACCGAGCATAAAAGTACTGGGACTTTCCAGAACGATATGATGGCTTGTGCTTGAGACTCTGCACATTTATATGGCTTGATTTTATTTCTCGATTTTGTAAGATATTAACAACACTCTCCTTATGCTTCCATCTGTATGGTAGATACTCAAAGCATTGAGAAAACATTTCAGAAGCCTGTTCCTTGTCAATCTTTTTTATAGGTAAATTATCCAAAACTTTCAGGTTAGGTAATGAAGCAATCATAAATTCTCTGTAATGTTTCTCATAGCATATCAGTGATGCATGACGGGGCATATACTTTCGAGAAACATCAGCAGTACGCCTTACAAGGGAACCTCCCAACAAATCATCTTCATCTTGATTCTGGAATGCAAAATGGAAAAGCTAAAGCTCAAAAGAATTTTGAAATTACAGATTCACAAATAAAAACTTTAGACCTAAGTAATTGTACAATACCGCAAGTCATTTTAAAGCAATTAAATAGGAAATGTTTAAATAATAATTTCTTAACTACGTTGCATGCATAGTATGATCTAAGGTGTTCTGAGTCATTGACAAATTTTCCAAGGGCAACGCTAAATTACAATAAAAATTGAACTAAGCAGAAGAGAATATCAAAATACTTACAGGTTATGGTTCATATGATTATTTTGCACACAAAGCTATAATTATAATAATCATAATCAAAACTAATATGTATATCAATTAAAATAATTTAATTCAATTCTAAATATGAGGGGGAATCTTAATATTGTTCTCCTTATAAGATTGCCTTTCAGGATTCTTCTAAAATACCACCAAGTTGACACAGCAACATAATCCATAATTGTAAAGATAAAGGTCAAGAGGAAGCGTTTCATCCTAACTAATGCTAAATCTAAATCTTCAAACATTGGTAAATTCAAACAGTAGACATGCACTTGAAGGGAATCCTTGGGATTAGACCTTGCCTACACAATATTCTCATCAGGATGTCGCAACATAAGGACAAATCTAGCGTTGGACAATGCAATCTTCTTGTAATATGTTTTAAGAAGTTTCTGCAGGTTCAAGATTTTGAATATCCTTGGAGTTATGATATTATTTCGAGTAATCTGTTTCTCCTTGGTAAGCTGTTTCATTGTGTTTCTGTCTCTGTTTCAACTCTCAAATGCTTAAGCATATTTTCTGACAACTTGTATTGCTGGCTATATGTCAAAATACTTTTAAAAAAGAAGAAAAAACTTAAAACATAGCAAATTGACACTCAAGGAAATCTACTAGAACCTGGGGGAAGCCAATTTGACTACCTCATTCTGAAGAGGCACCTGTCCATAACACCTAGTAAAGACAGCTGACAACCAGTATCTCTGATGATGATGTGAAATGTCAATTTCGCTACCATATGATGAATCATCAATAATGCTTGGGGCATCATGATTCATAATATCATCAAATGAATAAAAATTACTCAGCGGATTATCAGCACTGAAGTTATGCTCTGTCAGTTCACTTGTGCCAATGCAGGATTCACCATTACATGGAACTCTCTTTGATAGAATGAAATCAGCAGTGTCATCTGACATCCCACTGGATGAAGTATAAGAGGTCATAGCATCATTGCAATGCCAAATATATTGAAATCTAAGTTCAACCAAAGAAGGAAGCTTAGAAAGGGAAGCAACAGTTGTCCAAAGATTGGAAATCCGTGTCTCACACATAGAGAGGCGCATTAGATTGGGCATGCAATTAAAGCAGTCCCCTTGGAAACTGGTCAATGAAGAGCAGAAATCAAGATTAAGAGTGTGCATATTCATGAACTCCCCCATCATGTTCAGCTTCCAGAAATGTGAAGACCTCAATGTCAAAACTTGGCATGCCAAACCTCTTTGAGAGATATCCCTAAAGGTTAAGCCCAACATTAGCCATGAAATGTCGTATATGATAAAAACAAGTTGCTTCAAAAAGTGCATGTGTGCCCATCAAGGCAATATTTCTGTTAGAAATGAACAACCCATGTGTTCCATGAATTACTGAGGTAATTTTCATTCAATGGGATAAAGCACCTCATATATTTACTAATTGGACACCATACAAATCAGAGAGAATTTTTTGAAACAGATGAACAAGAAATCAGGTGTCCAACAAGCTACAACGGAGAAATTTAGCAGCGTCCAATCACTTTCAACGTGAAAAGATTACTCAAATCCAGTTCATATCAGGTGTTAGTCAAACTTAATAATGTTTTATCAAGTATTTCTTGTAAGTATTGGGGTCTTAGATGGGCACCGCTATATCTATTCCAATGTCCAACAAATTGTCATACACATGCATGAGTGCTTTCTTAAAGATTCAGTGCGCCAAGACAATAGTTTCATACCAAACCAATATCTAAAGATGTCTTAGATATTCAAACACATGACATTGTTCTGAAATTTCTGGAGTTTCAATATAAAGAACTTTTGTGCACCAGTATTATTGATCTTTACCGTTTTAAATATACATAAAAGGTGAGATGCAGAAAGAATAGAGGTATCTATAAATAAACAAATCAAAGATCATGTCACTTATTGTAATATAATATAAGACAAGCGCCATGATGTACCATAGGAAATCTTTTCCAAATGATAGATCCAGTAGATCAACTACTCGAAGCTTTTGATTGATAGCATGCATCAATGATGAAGCATATTCTCCATTAAATTCAGATGATGATTCATTACGTAAATCAACAGCTTCTATTTCAGAGTTATCAAGGTCCATGCATACATCAAGAAGTGGAGGAAAATCAATATCCTTTATGTCATCAAAAAAAATCTCTAGGCAACAGAGCTCCTGGCAGGACTTTTTGATCTCAGCCTGCACAATAATGGTCGTGTTTAGCTTCTTACTCCCATTTAAAACATAAAATAGGAAATTAAAAAAATTAAACGAACGTAATAATCAATGAATAAAGAAACAGGGAAAAAGACATAAAAGTAATTATCTCAATTCTCAAATAGAATATGAAACAGAATGAGAAAAGGATCGGAGAAGAAAGTTGTTTGAATAAATTTTTTTAAAGAAAAAAACAAATGTTTCAGCGCCTTTGCCGAATATCTAAACATGACAGTAAGTACAGACCTGAAAAAAGCTTGACAAAATAGAACTGTTAGGCAAAACACCATGCCTCCTGCAAGAGCCGATATACCTAGAACCAAAACAATAAATATATGAGACAAAAATACATATAAAACAGAGAGAATTAATCATATTAGAAGCTACAGAATTGAATAAATCATTAGCTACTATGGAAACTACGAACATTCACTCGAATGCCTTTTTTCAAAGCTGGTTCTTTCCCTTTATCCAATTCTTAATTAACAGCTAACTTGCCGTCCAAAAATTCGGATTTGACAATACACTGAAAATAGATGAAAATGCATGGGAAGAGGAAGCAGTTGTGGATTTAGCTACTTCTTTGAACAAATCCTACAGCCATAACTCAGAATGCATGACACCATTTTGAATGAATTAAGTGTTCATACACTGGGAAACTAGCATAATTCCCATAGCTTCCCAGAGGAAATGGAGGAGGGACTAAGAGGATTAAATTACAATTAAAAAATAAATGAATGTTTAGAAAACTTGGGCTGATGAAGACCATTAAGAGTCTTTGAGCATTAAGATTTTCCGATTACAGTATAATCAACCGAGAATTAGCATTGTAAGAGAGATTTTTCAATGCGGAGTATCCTCACAAAAGAGTGCATGACGTTATCATAAATGCGCAATAAGGACAATGCATCGAGTTGACGATAACTTACCTTTCTTTCAAGGTTGGGATGTCCAGAGCCATCGCGATCTAGCTCTAAAGGAGCAATTGAAATACGATTGGAGATCTGATCAGTGATCAACAATTTCAGATAACGAAGCAGAAACTGCAAATTAACGATGAAAATCGAAAAAATGGCAACAACGGTTGGAAGGAGAACCCAAGCTGTAGAAGTAACTAGTGAACGAGAATCTCAGTTTTCTTACCAAAAAGATGAAAAGAACTATAACTATAAAAAACTTCTCTTACTCTGCTTCTCTTTTTCCTCGCGGTGGACCCCGGTAACTGTCCAAAACTGATTTGGTCAGAGAGATGTCGTAGAAGCCCATAAATTTTTGGGCCTAGTCATTTTTGCCAAGAGTAATGGACCTATCTGTAGAACCAGATGTGGCCCAAATAAAGTTTTGGGTCTAGAAGGAGTCATTGTAACTTGTAGGCCGTGTTTGGACCAAAATAAAACCAGATTTTCACCTTGTGGTTCACCATTTTTATTTTCAAAATTTTTTTGAATGAAAACTTCATTTCATTAATTCTCTGTCAATAAATCCATGTATTTCACCCCCTCCTGAGATTATAGTATAATTACCCTTTTCATTCTAAAATTACTTTTCCAACACGCTCAAAAAAATTGCACGATACTATTCTAAAATTGAATGTTTTATCTAAACATATCAAAATAACAAAATGTGTAACTTATAATTCATTGAAGTCAGATATCTTATGTACATCATAACCTAACAAACTAATATAATTAAATATAATCAAATATTAAATCTAATAATAATTATAATATCTTAGATTTATACGTCTAAGATATATACTGCTCTAGTCTTTAATATAAGATACATTTACCTAATTTAATTAAAGGGTTAAAGTACAAAAATACACATGAGCTTTTCCCCCAGGAGCACCAAACACCACGTACTTTTTTTTGGAGCAAAAACACACACGTGGTTACCATTTTGAAGTAAAAGTCGCATCCCACCGTTAAGTCACTGTTCACTATGATGAGAGAAAAAGAGATGAAGTGAACAGCAACTTAACAGAGGTGAACAGTGACTTAACGATGGATGTGAATTTTGCTCTAAAATAGTAATCACATGTGTATTTTGCTCTCAAAAAAAACATGTGGTGCTGGGCGCTCCTGGAGCAAAAGCTCATGTATATTTGTGCACCTTAACCCTGAATTGATTCTAAAACATCTTAGTCATTTTCCTCAATTCTTTCATTCTTTCTCCTCCTTGATTATTGTTAAGAAATAATCAAGAGAGGTAAATTTGAAAAAGATTTACAATTATAAAAATCATATCTTATATTCAAGATCAAGGTTAAGTCACCGAATATATATTATATTAATGACCCAAAGGGCTAGAATATATCAAATGTCAACCTAAGATATATAATATCACAACATCAGAATATATCAAATATCAATATAAAATATAACATCTCAAACTCAACAAAATGCACAGATTTCTGGTAAAATAAATGTCAGATTTCTGGTAAAAAAAAATGTGTAGATATATTATCTTCCTTGTCATTTGCTTCTCATAATAATAACATCATCCACTATATCATGAAGTTTGATAAATCCTACTTTTCTTGGGGACTTTGGACAGAAAAATAACTCCATTGGCCTATGATTATCTGGTATTTATTATTATCGGGACAAACTTTAACCATTACCAGCTCAAAAATTTTGAAAATGAAGATACCACTCTGGCCCTATTTATAAGTTAATTTTAATTAAATCACACATACCAAAGAAATGTAGTTAGTTCAATGATTATGAGGTCAATTTTTAATTTTGCCCTTATTTATGAATAGACATTTTTCAACTTTTTCTTCTCTCTCTATTTTCGTTGGTACAATTAATGTAGGTAAAATTGTCATAATCTCATTAATTACTTGAAAAAAGATTTATAAATAGTACCAAATTTTTTGGTTAAAAAATGACTTATAAATAGAATCAGAGTAGTACTTAGTTTAAACAACCCCTGACACGTGTCTAATTTACGCTAACTTAATTGGGGGAAAAAATAAATCCTTGTTTATATTTATAACTTGTTGACCCAAAACAGGATTTGCAAATTAATCACATTATGCACATAGTTTGAGTTCAAATTCAAATTCAAATTCAAATTGGGGATGAAAGTCAACTAATTCAAACCCATATTCCCAAAAAAAAAAAAAACAGGCTCACCTACTACGTAAAAAAAATCAACTATGATTTGATTAATGATAAATAAACTTGATGTGACCAGAGATTAAATTTCAAATATTCATTTCACATTGGACTCTGTCGAATTCTCAATTCCATTATTTATTTAAAAAACAAATCAGAGGGGACCACAATCAACATTCTAACATGTCAAATAAAGCGGCATACATATAATGTCTTCAATCATTTCACTAAAATATCATGTGTGTGAGTAAAAGGAAAGATGAGTTTATTGAATGGGTTAAAGGCAATAAAATAATGAAAATTACAAAATAAACAAAATGGCCTCGTCACTTAAATTTTGGACAGTGTGGTTACATGAATATGCTATTTTGTTGAAATAAAATCCCGTGGGGTTAAATTTGGTTATTAGAGCATGCTATTCCAAGGAAATTAAATTTGCATCAAACCAAACATTATGATCCTCTCATTGCTTCCTCTTTTATTTTTCTACTTTAAAATCTCAATTCAATTTGTCTCTTAAATTTATAATTCTTTTTCTAATTAAACTCTCCCAAATTAAACATAGGTTTTTTAAAAAAAAAAAAACGGAGCTAACTACCAACAGGGGATAAATTGGAGATTTAAAAAATTCTTTTCTAAATGCTCTGAAACTTGAACACAAAAACAGAGCTAAACAGAGTATGAGAAGAGGAAAGTAAGACACAACAATATTTATACTGATTCGGTCTAACTCCTTGACTTATGTCCAGTCCCCAGACACTCTAGGTTTTTCACTATCACTTTGGATTAGTTATACACTTTGTACTTGAAGTTCTCCTCTCTCACTATGATACACTCCCCCTTACAAGTTGTACAATAATATTTCCAATCTCTAAGTCCCATGACTTGAAATTCTTACAATAAATTATTTCAATAAATGAAACTTTCTCTAAGAGTTGATAAAGATAATCACTTAAATACAAATGTATCAAAAGATATTTTATAGTAGAAAACTGAAATGATAGTTAGAAACTTGAATGATTTTTGTATTCTGCAGATTGGTTGTTAAGAAGATTTAAATACAACTCCTTATATATGAAGAAATCATTTAATGACCGTTTGATTATTCAATGTTACCGTTGGAGACATTAGAGTAGGTATTAGAAACATTTTGGTCTTCTTCTCTCTCTAACCTTCAGTTGATTCAATTGCACAAAAGTTTATGGTTGACTTTTCTTGAATTAAATCTGTTGGAAGAGTAGCTTCTTTATAGGAAAAGAAAACATTAATCTGTTTGCAATGTTGTAGAATGATTGTCCATAAGGATGCAAGCTTTCTGGACTTTGCAATAAATGTTCTGACACTGCTTTTGGCTTTTGACTAAATCTTCATTTAATATTCTTTAAACAATCTGAAACTCGCTAATAAACTAATTAAACATAGTTAAGAATAATAATGAATGATGATAAGAAATATTAAGATCAAACATGAAGATTTCATAAATGAACAATTTGATTTTCAAACTTAGCGACATAAACTCAAGTTGTTTATCCATATAATGAGAATTACAAATTCGTTAATGATATTTACAAGTTCCGTAATGGTAATTACCAGTGCTTTCATCAAATTTTTCACAACAAATAAGGGTCAATTATAACAAATTTAGTAATATGAATTATCAATTCGTTGATGGTATTTACAAATTTCTTAATGGTAATTACCAGTGATTTTGTCAGATTTTTTTCAAATTTGCGTAAATAAAAAACATATATTTGTTAATGTATATATATATATATATTAAAGGAATTAAGTGGCCCAGTGATTCGGCTACTTGGCCCCTATGAAGGTAGGGTAGATTCGAACCTCACCCTCTTCACTTTCATTAAATCTTTTTTAAAAAAAAAAGATTCATACCAAAAGAAAAAAAAAAAAAAAAACCTCGTCGGATCTCAAACTTAGCGGCCAGTGGTTGCAGGCGGCCCTTTGGCATGGGTCACTTTTTTTTTTTAATTTAAAAACTAAGGGAAAAAAAGGTAAATTTACCCAAATTTATATATTCCTCATTGATCCATCTACCTTCTCAGTCTTTTAATATATTTTAGTAAGTTTCCGGAGGTTTTGAAAATTCAAGTGGCATTTAAATGGAATTTTCCCAAAACCCTTTGATCAAATTAAAAAAAAAACAACTTTACATAAATTGCCTGTTTAAGTTAGCTAAAATTAGTTTTTTTTTTATAGATAAAATATCAAAATAACCCTCAATAAAAGTCATTATTCTTGGGAATCTGGTTAATTAGTGAAGAAGTTTTATAATTAGTTAAGATCGAATATCATATGGAAGTAAAATCAATGTTTAAGATAAACATATATTATATAAAACATACATAGTTCTTATAGGTATCGTATCGCAGACAGTATATACGCTTGTAACATGCATTAGTAGTAAAGGTGAGGCCAACACCATTCTCTGATATTGCATGTGTGTGTGTATTGTGGTGACACACACACACATATATAGATGAAGCACGTGGTAGGGTGCGTAAAGAGGAAGGATATATATATATATATTATTTTTTATTTTTTTTGAAGCAAAACCAAAAGAAAAGCCTTGTTTGGTTGTGTTGTAGAAAGAGGGAGAAAAATATTGGGTGAGGGCACCCACATACATGTATATTAATTATATTTATAGAGCTACGATAACTTTTTCTCTGGAATATAATAAGGGAGATAATTTTGGCGATATAATATTGATTGGGTAAAAGTTTATAAGTATATATTATGAGGATTCACATGTTTGCTTTGTTGGTCAAAAAATGAATAAAACAAAACATAGTATCCACAAAAATGTGTTGCAATATTTTAAGGTGGTCGTTAGCTAGAGTATCCAAACACATGTCTCTTCCCCGACATAAATCCCTTTTTTCACATTACCACGTGACTCTGCTCTTCTGGTGACTTATTATTATTGTGACAATAGCCCAAAGGATTATATATTGAAATTTGACCTACGAAAGAAGATCATGGTCTTGTTCTTTTGGGAAATGATTGCTACATTATTACTATTATAATTATTATTAATATTATTAATGTTTTACCCATTCATGTGCTCATTGGATTGTTATACATTAATTGAGCTAGCTCAAATTTGTTTATTCTTCCTTCTTTAAACTCTCTAATATTAGTTGGTTGATTGAGATTTGATAAAACAAGACACTGATCCTTTCAATCGGGAGAAGGAATTACTCTAAGAGGAACAACTTTTTAAACATAATTAAAGAAGTTTTAATTAATATTAGACTTTATCGCCAACTTGGCTCATCATTCATCTCAATGTGCACTTGTGAAATCCATATTGATTACACATATCATTAAACTAATATACAAAATCCTTTCTAACTTTATTTTTTGGTCCAAAAATATCGATTTGTATTTTGGTGAGGTGATATATATTTTGGTCTCGTTTCTCAATGAATTTATTTATTCAATCTCCTACAGAAATTAGCTAGGCTCTTGTTATTTCTTCGCGTATAGATACCATATAGTAATTAATAATAAAATAAAATAAATCAGTTTTTCACATAACTGAACAGTAAAAGCCAAGGACTGGTATTGTCTCGTCCAATTTTGACCTCTCCGATTAAATGGAAAATCAGGAGGATTATATTAAATAATAATAATGTGAAAGATATGCAGATTCCAGATGCAGTCAAGGGTCAGTCAAAAAGATTTATATATAAAAATACATAAGAAAGAAATTAAGAAACATATATAGCATAGAATAAGAATCAAGAGAAAGAAAGCCTTGCTTCACAAGTTTATGTTTAATACATGTATAAAAGGACTTCATCTATACTAAATTTATTATTTAATAATAACATCAAAAAGCTTGGAATATATGGTACCCTACATAAAGTTGAAAAGGAAATATCATAAATATCGATAATGGAAAGAGAGTAGATCTAGGAGAAAAAACTGATACAGTCCATATCTTGTTGTTGGAGATATAGTAGTCAAGTTGATAGACAAGTTGAATAGAAGTGATGAAATGTGAGAGAGAAGATTGTCAAAATTAGAAGCCAAGAGGGTAACTGTTAATAAAGTTGGTTTTGGTTTGTCATATATATATGTTTTGAGACCAGTGGTTATATAGGAAAAGATAATTACCATTCGGAATGTTTATCTAAAAGGAAGAGTGGGCATATTGAAGAAAAAATTATATAAAATGGTTTGAGATACTTTTGTACATGCACAAAAAAGATTATTGGAACCGTAGGTAAAGAGGCATATATGAGGCTAAGTAGTAAATCCGCTCCAGAAGTATACATTGAGGAGCAATGTTGCTCTAGAAGTTTTTTCAAGCTCAAATTTGCTTCGGAAGTTTAAAAACGTAGCAATGTTACCCTTTTCTGTTAAAAAACTAATGTTAACTGTTAACTTTTTAACGGAAAATGGCAACATCGCTACGTCTTTAAACTTCCGGGATAACATTGAGTTTAAAAAAACTTCCAGAGCAACTCGCTCTCGAGGGTGTACTTTCAGGATGAATTTACTACTTAACCCTATATACATCAACAATAAGGTTTTATGGAAAATAGACTAGGGTTAATATAATCTTTAGTCCGTCAATTTTACCCTCATTTTAGTTTTAATTTCTTAGGTTTCAAATAAAAGGTTTTTGTCCCTAAAGTTTCATTCTGTGTAGAAAATTATTCCATATCTTAAATATAAATCTAGACTATTTTGCTCTTTGAGAAATTAAAACCTCTTGTTTAAAACTTAAGGGACCACCACAGACATTATAACCTAGTGATATGAATACTCAAATAAGAGGCCATGAGTTCGATCATACTTTCAAACCATTAGTGTCTGCCCTTGTAATTCAAAAAGAAAAGAAGAAAAAATTTGAAAGATTAAAACTAAAATTAAAGTAAATTTGAGTAACTAAATATTATATTATATATCCCTTTCAAAATCTAAAAAGAAACGTTCAATGAACATGACTTTTCTGATTAACAATATATTTGAAAATTTAGTTATTGATAGATATTATGAGTTATTCGTGGCTTATTGTTATCTTGGTCGCACGGATATGTGGAGAAAGAGAACAAGTGGAGTAAAAAAGGTTTGGGTGGGAGCATCTTAGCTGGAGGCAATGTGCACCGTTAAGGAATAAAGCTTGAAAACGCGTTTTTGGTTGGGCCCCAAAACCGAATCCAAACATTACCCTTTCACACCCCTAATTCATATATATCCCATATTCCTAATAGATTAATAACGCAAAATGGCATATCCATTTATTTGGAAAATGTTATGTCTAAGTTCAAAATAAATTTTACAGCTAAAGAAAAATAAGACTCCTTCTAGTTTCTAATATAAGACATATGTAACTAATTTAATTAAATTAAAGAAATTAATTGAATTAGTTAATATACCATATATTTTTTAAAATAGTACAAACATCCTGTTTAATTCCCTCACTCCCTCTCCTTCTCCTCCTTAATTATTATTGAAAGAATATTAATAGGGGTAAATTAGAAAAAGATTGATAATATAAATACATATCGATTATCCATGAACAAAATCTCCATGATGACAACTTTATTTGAACCCAACTTCTTATAAAGATATGGACCATTTTCGTCTTCCCCAAACAAACCTCTATTACCACAAAGTTTATATTTTTATTGTATTATAATTCTCCACAAAAATTTGTCTGGCAGCTTTCTTTTCATTTCTAAGTTATATGTCCTGATTATTTTCATTGACCATTGTTTGGATTTAATTCATTATATTATCCAAATTTTAAAATTTTTAATTATAATACATCATTGTTAAATATTTGATAGTTAACACAGGGTCTTTATTATGTATAATATTCGTATTAAAATTAATACACTCACACACAATAAAAAATAAGGGTTGTTATGAACTTATATAATGGGTCTAGCTAATAAGCAGCCCAATAAAAATGCTTTATGATAGAATCCCTCTATAATCAAATCAAACGTTAATTATCTTATAATTATGCCTATAATCATGGATAATATAAGTAGTGGAGTAGGCATTTGCAGAATGTGGAGGCGTATATTATCTGAGGGGCATCACATAGAGCAATGAATTGAAACCCCTGAAGCAATCTCTATAAATAAAAGATTACCCACAAGTTACACACTTTCGATTCATCTACTTTAATATTCAATCTCACTGTACACACACCTCACTTCCTTTGGTTATTGCCATATTTGTGTAGCACAATGATCACCAGACACTCTGTGGTATATTCTTTACAGGTATCATTGAGTAATCTTTTTTTCTTTGGTGTCTATCGACACCTTAGAAAATACATCCATCCATAGAGGCTAGATATCTATGTTTTACAACACAATAAGTGTCAATATAATAAAAATACTCTTATTGTTTTTAGCAGCAGTAGGATTGTTAAAAAAGAACTATGATGACAGCCTAAAAGGGAATAAGAAGAGTTAAGAAGAAGTTAAAAGGTAAGAGGGAATATTTGAATGTGAAATGATGTTTTGATCTGAGTAAAATATATAATACAAGGGCTCTCTCCGACCTGTGAGTTTGTCTTATTTTCCATTTCAAAATATTCCTCCCCTTTTTATAACCCCATCACCATGTGGTTTCAAGATTTGGACCATTTCATTATTCATCCCAGTTTGTAAATTCAAACTTCACCAAACTAGCTAACTAATAGAATATTAACAGTAGTAATTTATTATAATATCAAGCATACGATTTATAACTAAATCCTAATTAATTAATATTCATAAATTATATAACAACCTGACTTCGTTTTTCATATTTAATGTCATATATGAGTTCACACCTAATTCTAACGTGTGATAGATTATAGATGGTGTGAACATGCGAATGGAATCCTTGAACACTTTTTTTATTCTAATCCTTTAATAACATAATTGCATTCTTATTTTAAGTTAATATACATATGTAACACTTTATAATAAGGAATAATTATGATAACCAAATTCATAAATTAGTTATTAAAAAGTACTCAAATTTACCATTCACGTAAGGTAATTTTTCTTGTCGAATTACGTGTATTTATTATTCACATAACACATTTACACATTAGAAACTATTTTAAGCTATTTGTCACTTAAATAATACAAATTTTCAAATTAATGAAATTAAACAATGAGTATTTACTATTTACCCTTAATAGTTTCTTAAAAATAAAGATATACGAATTTGGTCCAGCTTAAACATAATTCTCCCTCATAGTAGCCTATTGTAGAAACCGTTTTTTGAGAAAAAATGGTTTGAATTTGATCATTACACCACCTCACCTTATCTTCATTATCAATATATATGAGAAATATAGCTACTCCCTTTGGTCCTTATTATAAGGCACCAACTACCCAAAATTTTTGGTCCTTTTTATAATGCACAAACTACATTTAACTAATTTATTTATTACTATTTCCTATTATGCCCTTACTTTAACAAACTTTTTTAAATCTATCTCATTAAAGTAAGGATAAAGTTGGAAACTTTTATTAATTTTAGGCTCATTAATGACTTAACTTCCATTTTCTTGGTTTGTAAGAAAAGATAGTTGATGCCTTATAATAAGGACCAGAGGGGGTACTGTAGAAAATTTTATGGGAAAATTGTAAATAAATATCATTTGAATCTAGGAAATCTCAAAAACTCTGTTAACACATGAAAATGATATAAAAGTGACAAGAATCAAATTAAAATTTTAAAGTATTGATTATTTTACTATTATGCCCATCATATTTTTAAATAAGGAATAAAAAAGGAGCACCCCTGAAGGCCACCCACTGGACCTCACATCCTTCAATAGCCTAAATTCCTCTGGTGGTCGGAGCTCTAGCGTTGGGGGCATATTTTTGGGGGGTGGGGTTTTTTTCTTTAAAAAAGAAAAAAATGTAAGCCGAAGGGCCTTGTTTACAAAGAGGTTGTGTGGCTATTGGGCTATATGTATGAGTGTGTGTGTAAAATATAAATAAATGGCGTAATGATATTAACTAAATAAGTAATAGAAATGATTAAATGAGTAATAATATTGACTAAATAAGTAATGATATTGATTTAAGGCTTAATAATATTCACTAAATGAATAATTATTTTAACTAAAGACGTAAAAAAAAATAACTAAAGGTATAATTGTACTAATTAAATAAGTAATATGATTGACTAAAGACGTAATGACAATGACTAAAATATGTAATGATATTGATTAAATGAGAAATGAGATTGATTAAATAAGTAATAATATTCATTAAAGGCATAAACAAATTAACTAAAGGTATAATGATATTGATTAAATAAATAATAGAAACTAATAAAGACGTACTGGTATAGCCTAAATGAGGAAATGTATGTATTGACTAAAAGTGTAAACATCCTCACTTGTACCAGCCTAAATGAGGAAATGTATGTATTGACTAAAAGTGTAAACATCCTCACTTAATGAGTAAATACCTTTAATTACTATCATTACTCATTTAATTAATATCATCACGTCTTTAGTGAATATCGTTAATCATTTAGTCAATATCAATATGCATTTAGTCATTTTTATCATTCATTTAGTCAATATCATTACACTTTTAATCACTTTCATTACTTATTTAGTCAATATCATTATACCTTTAGTCAATTTTTTTAAGCCTTTAGTGAATATCATTATGCCTTTAATCAATGTCATTACTTATTTAGTCAATATTATTACTCATTTAATCAATATCATTACGCATTTATCATTTATATTACTTATTTAGTTAATATCATTATACATTTATTTGTATTATACATATATATGTAGGGTTTTGTGCTCCATTCTTATGAGGAGAAAAGTTCACGTTTGAATTATTCAATTTGATGCATTTCCTATTGTATGAAAAGAAAAGAAAGGAAATGAAAAAAAAAATGAAAGAAGGAAAAACGTAAGCAAATGAAAAAAGGGGGGAAAAATTCTATTGTTTTTTGTAAGAAAGAATATTTTCTCAAAGTTTCTTAATTTGAGGTTGTGTCTTATTTATTAATTGGTGGGAGGACATATTAGATTTTTGGGCAAAGAGTTCCTACTGAGGCCAGATAGGCTGAGGCTGGAGAGGTTATAAAAGTCTAATTTTGCAACCATGTGAAAGAAACGTAGCTTCACATATTAGTATTAGTAAATTGGTGTCTATGCATTTGTTTGCCATTGGATTGAGCTGAAATTACTAAAACTCTGCATTGCCGATCCTCTCGCCTAACCCTCTCGCTCATGCAAATCCAGCTGGTTTTTGTCTCGCTGGCGGCGCCTTTGCTGTCGGCGAGCCTCCTCTCATACCACAACCACATCAAAAGTACAGATCAGGCTTCGGTGAGTCAGGAGGAGGCGAGATTTAGGTCGGAACATGGACATAAAGCGACGACCGTCCTTCTTTGTCGGCGTTGGCTCTTCCCTGGTCTCCGCCCTCAATGTCTCCAGCTCCGGCGTCCCTCTGTTTTCTAGGTGCTGCAGTGGTCTTCTCCCACCCCTGGCGGCGGGAGCTTTTGTTTGGACATCTCCCTTGACGATAGTCTCCGGCGTGACGGTGCTTTCCGACGAAGGGGATGTTTTTCCATTTCCTTTTTCCTGTTGTCCTACTATGTTACTGTTCATGTTCCTATGCTATGTTTGTTGTCGTACATTTGTGTGTTTTTTCTGATGTAGTTATGGATTTGGGGTTTTATGGTGGTGTTTTGTGTTGTGAGTTGGATTTGCAATTTTGGGGGAAGGGTATTTCCAATGATCGATACTAGTT
The DNA here is from genome assembly GCA_037074495.1 of Acacia confusa. Lineage (NCBI taxonomy): Eukaryota > Viridiplantae > Streptophyta > Magnoliopsida > Fabales > Fabaceae > Acacia > Acacia confusa. The sequence continues at coordinate 33,204,822 of CM073502.1, read as the reverse complement.
TGTGCCTTACATGTGTGAGGATCATTGGTAAGATTGTTCGATGGTGGCAAATCCACATCGCTAGTGCCAACCAAAATTTGTTGGGTGGGCAGTTGGTGTCACCAAGCTTGCTTCATTGGAGGAGCAAAAGTATTCTTCAAGACTTTACTTGTCTATTTTCTTCTGAGGTTGGGTGTTTTCTGTCATGTACCCCAAGGAGGGGTGATTATGTAGTTGATCTAATTTTAACTTTTTCTTATAAGGAGGTGTGCTCGATCGGGTGAGTGTTACAACCAACACCTTCTTTTATGTCCTTTCTAACCTCGAATGTCCAGGAAGCCGATGAAGTTTTTGAAGTTGCTGTTATTCCTATTTGTTTTGTGGTGACTATCTCTCCCTTCATTTGGTTTGGTGTTGTTGTTTTTGTTAGTTTTCTCATTCTGGTTTGTTGTTGTAATCATTTGATGTAACCCTTATTATTAGTATCAATATATGTTCTTGTTTCCAAGCCAAAAAAAAAAAGATTGAGCTGAAATTTGGTCAACAAGTTGATAAAATATTGTTCGTTGTTTTAAACGGTATGATTGTTGTTTGGAGGCCTACTTAGAGAGAAAACATGTTCATGGTCAAGGATTTTTTTCAAGTATTTTTAACTATTTTGTTGTCTAATTGTAAGTTTGTAGTTTTGACTGTTTGACTGAGTGAATGCACGTGTTTGTAGCTTTTTTTCCCCCGAGATTTTCTTGTACCCCTATTTTTATTATAGTGTATCATTTTTTCTTATGTTTGGATGATCTGTGATTTTTACTCTTAACTTAAGCATTTTTCCGCATAAATAATTTTGGTGTTTTTTATGTCATTTAATTTCTTTCATATATATATATAAAATACTTTGGTGACCCAATGGCCACTTGGCCTCTTTTTAAACAACCCACTCCACCCCTTGGCCTACATCTGAAAAAAAAATAAATTTAAACCTCACCTCCCGTAAAAATAGCCCTTAATATCCCAGTTTTGGCGATGGTAGTTTTCTGGTAAAGAACACCTTTTTTTTTAGTTTAATAAACCTGAAGGGTATAACGGTAAACTCATCAATATCCATATCACTTTTATATAATTTTCATGTTTTAACAAACTTTTTGTGGTTTCATTAATTCAAATCATATTTATTTAGTATTTTTAAAATTTTATTTATCTTTAGAATATACTGATAAAATTAAAGATTTTGTACGGAGGCAATTACCCTTGTTAGTTAGGGTTGAATGAAAAATTATGTCAGTGTGTTTGGTTTGCAGGTTGCATAACAGACTTTCGTACGTGAAAGCTATCGTAACTTACTTTTATAGGATTAATTTCTTTTTTTTTTCTTACGTGTATTTTTCGCTTTACAGACTGAATTTAAAAGATAGCCAATTATCTAAAGAAGTACCTAAAAATCATCTTATGTTTTCAAAACTCATCTTATAACTTGTAAACTAAAGCCATCAGAGTTTGGTCTCGTTTTCTCAACAATTATTCGCAATGTAGGCACGTGAGAACTATAATTTTAGGATTAGGGGGATCGATGGGTTTTGGTTTCTGACCCAATCTATAGCCTAATGGTCGTTGTTTCTGATTGTGACCATATTTAATTAGTCTCTTTCGGGTTCAAAATGATGCAAAAACTATTTTGCTTTCGCCACCCCAATGGAAAATCAATCTCCACCTTCAATAGAAAATTTATTTCTTGCACCCCCTCAAATCATACTCGAGTGCGCTAACTCCATTAGGTCTTATTATTAGTGGAGGGTAACATTGTTATGTTTTTATACTTTCAGAACAAAATTGAACCTAAAAAAACTTTCAGGGCAACATTGCTCCTCAGATTGTACTTCTAGAATAAAATTACTATTTAATCCAAAATTTATTTCTTGCTCCTCACAAAGAAAGTAAGATCAAGTCAACTTACGATTCTTTTATTTCAAGCAATTTTTAGAAGTTGCAATCGAATTTGATGCACTTGAGATTTGGGTTCTTCGGCTCTTCATCTCTCTTTTGTAATAATTTTGTTATATATTGGATTGATATTTAACTACTCAGAGATTTAATTTTGGCAACAACAAAAAATGTACTCAGAAGATACTTTTTGGCCAACAGTGCTGGTGGAAGATATGAGCTCTCTTGTAGTGTAAATTTCCTCTTAGGTCTCAAATCTTAGATCTCCTCCCTCAATCTTCTTCTCCTTCTCCACCTCTACCTCTCCGCCTTTCAAATGTTTTTTTGTTAACAAATAATAAAAAATGAGTTTTGAGTTTTTTGCCCGGCTTTGAAAAGCTATGTGCAAGATTGGCAAAAATGATTGATGTGGAAAAACCTTGATTTGAACAAAGGAGAAATGAGAGGTAGGGGATAAAAATGGTGGGAGATAGATATGATGGGCATGCGTGAAGCAATGAGAATGGGGTGGGGTTTTTTTTGGTCAAGATCGATGTGTTGGTTTCAAAAATTGGTTGCTTCACATTGCAGCAGGTGGGTCTTGGGTTTGATTTGTTTTTCTGAGTTTGTTGATCTGATGAGTGTTCTTTAAAGTATGTGAGTTTTGATTTCTCCGTAATGCTGAAACAAGGTTTCCGGGGTTGCATTAGTAGAGTTGCAGTGCAGTGTGAGCTTATGAGTGATTTTCTTTTTCCCCACTTAGATCACAATTAGTTAAATTATTATGTATATCAACATTTTCGGTCAAACTAGTTGTCAATATAACAATAATGATATTTTTGTTCTTGTTCTAAAAATTTATGAGTATTTTTGTACATTTAAAAAAGCATTTAATGTTGAGTATACTTTGAGTAAAAGCTTATAAACATTTTTATATCTTAACCTTTTATTTATTATCTTTAATTTTTTTTTGTTAAAAAAAATCAATTATCTCTCATGTGAATGACCAGAAGTAGTATATTGCACTTTACTAGGTACCTTATAAAATATAGGCCCAAAAAGGGGGCTTCTTTCGCCCGAGCAGAAAACATTAAATAGAAAGAGAGCTCCATTATATTATCATATCTTTACTAAGTTAAAAATAAAATTTATTAGGAAAAAAATAGAAAAAAGCTTTAAGATTATAAAATTTTAAATCAAATTAGTTATCAAGAGTTGATAAAAAAATAATAAAACATGAGGAGAAATTCACAACTCAATTTTAGAAAATCTCTAATATAAAAATTTTAAAATTCAATTTTTTTTTTCTTTTTCCCAATTTATTAATAGGCATGGTTTGGTTTAAATGTAAAACTGATTTTTTATTGTTGTTCGGATATCATATTTATGGAATAGGAATCATTTTCAAAATAAAAATGATTTTTTTGTTTTTTATTTATTATTTTTATATTATTCTTATTATTTTTATTTTTTCTTACATTTAATATTCTTATTAAGCAGAGATGTTTTATGTTAAACTGACATACAACAATTTTTACCCATTTTTAATTAATTATTTAATTATATCTGATATTTAAAATTGGTGGGACTATACTGGATATAAGTATTATTCGCCTCCCCGTTTGCTTGGCCAATAGCATTCTCTCCCCTCCGTTTGCTTTTCTCTCTCTGTCTCCCTCTGGAAATCGTACGCCCAACAACGCACACGGCACGCTTCTCTAAAGCCCCGCAACTCTGCCTCCGCATTCTTCAAACCGATTTTCCGTTCTCCCCTATTTTTTCCACCATTGCTTTCTCTTTGGATGCTCTATCTTCTTCAATCTCTGCGTCAATGAAGTTCTTTGGCTTCTTCATCATTCCCTCCACCCTCCAAGTTTAGCTTCCTCCTTAGCTTCATATTTCATACCCTTTACTCGATTTTCTGCCAAAATCACTTCTGGAGCTTCAGATTTTTGTTTCCTTGACCCCCTAAAGATGGAAAAGAAGCAGGGTTTTTTCTCCGCTTTGAAGGAAGAGGTAGTTCGTGGTTTGTCACCGTCGCGTTCTCGGGCTAGCAGTCCTGGGAGAACCGGGTCACCCATTTCGGGTCTTCTTCGGAGAAAGAAGCATAGCAGCCAGAGCAACTTTGTGGTTAGTCCCGACCCGTCCATCGGAAGATCCGGTAGTATGAGGCCGTTGGGAGAGACCTTGACGCCGTTGATGGAGGGTCCGGAGCCGAACGGCGGGGAAAACGGTGATGCAAAAAGAGTCGGGTCGGGTATTGGGCAGTGGATGAAGGGTCAGTTGTCTCGGGCTCCATCACCAGCCTCAACGTCCTTCAAGAGGTCTGATCTGAGACTTCTGCTTGGGGTGTTGGGTGCTCCTCTCGCTCCTGTTCATGTTAGCGCCACTGACCCCTTGCCTCATCTCAGCATCAAAGACACTCCCATTGTAAGCTCTCTCTCTCTCTCTCTCTCTCGCGTTCTCTCTCTGTTCTCTACTTCTCTGAGTGCGTGAGAGCAAGTTTCTATCTGTGTTTGTAGAAGGGTTTATTCGAGCTCCTTTTCTGATTTTGATTATTTTCCAACAAGAAACTAGAAATTGAAAAGTGAAAGCACATGGTGTACAGAACAGAGAAGATTCTCTCTTTTGGATGCATGTTGTTTCAAAATTTTGGACGTTTTCTCGGCGTTGGGAAAATTTCCTCTTACAAGCCATCGACGAATTCGGCAGTTTTTTTGGACCTTCTCACGTTTTGAGTCACTTGAAGATTTAGTATACTTTTAGCCCCCGAATTCTAGTTTTACCTCCCTCCTAGGTTATCCTGAAATGGTTCATCTTCGAACTCCTCGCTATAATTCCGGTTCATGTTGCTTCACGAGATGTCTGGCTGCTGAGTAAAAGTGGATAAGAACAGAAAACTCCAACTTCTATATTGATTCAATGTTTTATTTACATATTTTGCTTTCTTTTCTCCAAAATAATGGACTAGGAATTAACCACAATAAGCATTTAAGCTTAATGGATAATTAGCATGCCTTGATGTAGATTTCCATGCCTACTAAGAGTAAATCAGAAAAGATGTCTGGCTTTGCAGTTATCTTGACTACCTTATTATCATCTCTCTAAAACACTGAAAGTCACTCAATTTATGCAAACTTGCTTCTAAATACTAATATTTTGTTGTGTTGTTGGATGTGGGTGAACTTGCAGGAAACTTCATCTGCCCAGTACATATTGCAGCAGTACACAGCAGCTTCTGGGGGCCAGAGGCTGCAGAACTCTGTTCGGAATGCCTATGCAATGGGAAAGGTGAGAATGGTTGCTTCTGAGTTTGAAACTGCCACGAGGGTAGTGAAGAACCGAAATGCCTCTAAGTGCGCTGAGTCTGGTGGATTCGTGCTCTGGCAGATGAATCCTGATATGTGGTATGTAGAGCTGGCAGTTGGGGGAAGTAAGGTTCATGCAGGTTGTAATGGCAAGCTTGTTTGGAGGCACACTCCTTGGCTTGGTGCTCACACAGCCAAGGGACCTGTGAGACCATTGCGTCGTGCACTTCAGGTTAGGCTTTGTGTTCATTGTGACATTACTATTTCAATTTATCATCTATAATTTCTGAATTGTGTTTGTTTCTTCAATTAGGGCCTTGATCCGAGAACCACTGCCTGTATGTTTGCCGATGCAAGATGCATAGGGGAAAAGAAGATAAATGGTGAGGATTGCTTCATCCTTAAGCTCTGTGCTGACCCTGAAACATTGAAAGCTCGGAGTGAAGGTCCTGCCGAGATCATAAGGCACGTTTTATTCGGCTACTTCAGCCAGAAGACTGGACTTCTTGTTCACATAGAGGATTCTCATCTGACTCGAATTCAATCTAATGGCGGTGATGCAGTTTACTGGGAAACCACGATCAATTCATTCCTGGATGATTATAGGCCTGTGGAAGGCATCATGATCGCCCACTCAGGCCATTCTGTAGTTACTCTCTTTAGGTTTGGGGAAATGGCGATGAGCCATACCAAAACAAAAATGGAAGAAGCCTGGACAATTGAAGAGGTTGCGTTCAACATTCCCGGTCTCTCATTAGATTGCTTCATTCCCCCAGCTGATCTGAGGACTGCTTCTGTCAGTGAAGCAAGTGAGCTTCCCCAGGATGAACGAGGAAAAAACTCACTTGCAGTATACCGAGCCAAAGTTGCCGCTCTAGAGAAATCACAAGATTGCAGCATCAACAACATGAAATGGAAGATGGAAGTCTAACCAAGAGATAGAGGATTGAAGAAGTCAAGACAATTGTTCATAGAAGTAACTAGTATATGACCTAACACTGTTAGTAGGAGTTAGAGTTAGGTGTTCAGTTGGTTCTTTCATGAAAGTTTGTTTATGCCTCTATTTAATCTGTAAATGGAGCGTAAAAATTCACAGTTTTCACTTCTCACCCAGATGATGAGGGTGATGATGATCAAAGTGAATCTTTATTCTCAGATGCAGAATCCAACTAAGGAGTTGGAGCTCGGTTTTCCCAGTAGGAACAGAGCAAATGGAGGTTAAGTTTTAGTTTTGCCTTCCATGAACGAGAGAAGGTGGCTATAGCAGGAATGTTATAAGCTTTTTGTTACTTTACAACTTCTTAGTTTACATGTGTCGGTGGTGGTAATATTTAAGAGGCTACCATAGACAAACAATGAGTTTGAGTTGACACTAACAGCTAGGTTGACTCTAGTGCTGAAGAATTTGCTTATGTTTAAATGTTTTTACTACGCAGTGTAGAAGTTGTTTCTGGGTTTGGAAAGTTCAAGGTGGTGGCTTTTATTATTATTGTTGTTGTTGTTATTTTTTGTATTTTGACATGGTGGTGGTGTTTTTGATAGTTGGGCTAATGGTTTCAGCTGCTGTCTTGTGCATTTTTGTCAGTTCTTCTGATTCTGAATATCAATTGTAAACACTCATTTATGTCCCCCGGATAATGAATGCTCATTATGATAAAAAATTATAAAAAAAAAAAACATTTTACTTCGGGTAAGGCAGATAAAAATTGCAGTCCGGAGTCCAGACCATTTTGATGAAGTCAGATTTGCTTTTTCTTTCTTGATCACTCTTGAGGCAGCTTTTGATTTTACCACTGATTTTTTCACCTGCTTTTTGCAGGGATTGTCTCTCTTTCATTGCTCTATGTGCAGGAATGTCTTCTTTTTTTTATTTCCTATTTTTTTCTTTTAAATTTTAAGCCCCTTCTCTAGGAGTAGGAGAATGTTCGACCTCATTATGATGATGCTTCAAGTTCAAGATAGTCAACAAAGTCTTGGTTACTCCTTTAGGCCTCTGACCCTTCTTTACACCTCGGTGGATCGTTCATGTGCATCTATGCCCTGTATTAATGAGGTTTTCTATTGTTTTTTAAAAGGCCTGAGTTCATTTCGGTATGGATATTAAAACTATTCATTATTTACTCCATTAGTTTTATTTATAGGGTAGAGAGAGAAAAAAAATGATTCTTTCTATTTATAGGTGAGATAAACTTTTTAGATGAATGTGTGATTTTACTATTCATTTATTAATTTAAGGGTAAATGAGTAAAAATACATATGTGTTTTATCTCCAAAAGCGTCCAGCATTATATATATTTTTTTTTAGAGAAAAAATACACACGTGATTACTGTTTTAGAGCAAAAGTCACATCTCACTGTTATGTTATTGTTCACTGCCATTATATTACTGTTTATTTCATCTATTTCTCTCTCATCATGGTAAATAATAACATAACGGTGGGATGTGACTTTTGCTCCAAAATGGTAACCACGTGTGTATTTTTACTCCCAAAAAAACATATGGTGCTAGGCATTCCTGGGGTAAAATATATGTGTATTTTTCCTCATTTACTCTTGATTTAAAATTACTAGTGTTGGAAAGTTGTTAAATTTGTGATATAGTTAAGGAAATGTAAGGTTTTTTTAATCGGTGTGATATATGCTGAGAGTATCTTATAAATAGAAATAAGTGAGTATATTTAATGAAACATAATTTAAATTTCTTTAACTGAAATTGTATATAATAAATGGGACAAAGTGATCTTAATTCTTTCACGAGGAAGTGGATGGGTTTAGTCTTGGGAAAATTAAAATAAAGAACTTAGAGAAAATAATATTTATTGTAAAGGATAATTATTTAGAAGGATGGAAATCATAATATAAATTTAAAATTACTAAATTGCCTCTAATCAAACCTCCTATATTCATAATTAAAAAATAAATAAATGACATTAATATTAAAATTACCCATCATGATATGATCATATCTTTTTTCTTAATTTTTAATATATTATTTAATTAACAACCGTTGAGCTCATATTTTTAAAATTTTTATTTTTCACAATTTATATCATTGCCCTATTTATATTATCAACGTCAACATCAATTAAACTCTTTTTATAAAATAAAAACTAAACTTATTTCATACTTTTCGAGTTATAATAGGTTAATTAGATTTTTTAAAAAAAAAATTATTAACATTACATGATTTTTTTACCCACATAAATTTCTTCTAAATCAAAAAGAAATCACACAAACTTTCTTGGTTTAATATATATGATAAATTATAAAACGCCTTGACTTTTATTAAAATTATATAATTCCATTTTTAATTTAATTTTTTGTTGATTTTTAAAAAATATAACTTTTACCAATTGAAGAATGTGTAATTTTTTTTATAGATATATATTCAAGTTGTAAAAAATGAAAATTGAGAAAATTATTGCTTAATTTAGCGAAACTTAGAATTTTGTATTAATTTTAAAAATATAATGTGTAAGAGAATGTGGAATATTTTGTTAGAGGTGTTTTAGTGCTTCTAATTTTATATATTTATATTTGGTCTTTCTAAATAATTATAATATTTATGACCCTTCTCTATAAATATTTTTTCTTTTAGGTTTTTTTATTCTAATTTTCCCTTTAATCTTTGAATTTCGAGCATGCCCTGCTGAAACCAAAAAAAAAAAAAAAAAATCAAAGAGAAGTGTTTTTTTTAATAATTATTTTTCTTCCCATTTTAAACAAAGAATTTGAAAGAACAAAATCATAATGATACGAACCACTCAGATAATTATTGAGAAGGTGGCCCATAAAACATTTAAGTGGGAGAGCTTTCATACAAAGTACCATATTCTGAAAATGAATGACTCATCTTATCTCCCAGTTAATTTTGATAAAGACTTCTAAACAGTACCGAAAGTGACCTCGAGCAGAAAGAATTATGCCCATACCCTCCAAACAATCCTTATAAATTTAAATGAAATAAAAATTAAAAAAAAAATAATATTTGTCCATAAAATATGCCATCAATCCGAGACTAGCTATTATGCAAGCAACACCAAACAGAAATGCAAGTGTGCTTTTAGTTATAAGAGTTCGGTATTGATTCTTATCTCTTAACAACGCGACAACGATATCATATTTGACCCAACAAAATAACCCAACACGAAAGTTTTAACAATAGATAAGAAATTTGAGTGGTTAAATTTTCTTATATGATTCCGGCCAATTCTTAAGATTTAAGTTACTTTTATTTTTGAGATGAATATTTAATATTTTTTACAAAGTGATGAACTTTAGGTTGGACAAAGACTTGAAATTTGTTTTTGTTAAATTGTTAATAGATACCCCTCCAATCCAAAATGTAGGCCACTTTTAAGAGAAATTTTTGAACCAATGATATGAGTCATATAAAGAGTTATTAATTACTCCCTTCAATTGTTATAGGAGATGAATAATTAATTTATATATATTAAAAAATTAGTAAGTTATTTAGTAATTTCTTAAAACATCCTTCTTATATGTATAATAAATACAAAGTATATTGAGATTTTAGATTTTAAACCTAACTCAAACTTCCAACTAGATCTTGTATTAAGGTTAAGTGGTACTACTACTTTTCAATTTTCCACTCTTTTATTGGTAGCTTGTACAAGTTGGATATTGACATAGAGGTAGGAGGGGTGAAACATATTTGAATAGGGACAAATTATTAGGAAAATTAATCTTTTAATTCTTATAGTTTTAACTAATTTATACTTTATTGTCTAAACTTTTGATTCACTTTTAATTCAGTCTTTAATGTCTCTGAGTTATTCTATAAAGTAAAAATAACTTAAAATACTATTAAAAATTACTTAGCCGCATTTTACATAAGTTAACAAATAAAAAATAATATCTTTGTCCCTACCAACTCATATCCCCTTCACCTTTGTCTTACGGAAACCTTGTTAGATGATAAATCCCTATTTTGTTATATATTTTCATATTTTATTTCAGAATTTTGTTATGATTATTAAGTTTAAAATGTCTTTTTTTAAAAATCACTATTAAGTTGTTCAAGTTAAGAATTGTTTGTGGTAGCAAAGTATCTTCCAATTTTAAAAATTTGTCTCACATGTCTGTCTTATCAAATGAACAATATTTATGATAAAAGTGTTTTTGAATCAACACTAAAATGTGCAGTCTCATTTTTATTTTCCTCTATCGGGAAAAAGGACTGAATTTTAATAAAAATTTCACTAGTAAAAAAAGAAGAATGAAATTACACAAGTACTGAGTGTTACCTCTTTTGAGTTTTATTTATAAAAACCCATTCAATGATCCACCACTAATTCGAAAGAGGGAGGAACTGACCATGAATTACAGCACATATATTAATATTATTAGTTGTTTAATTGTGGGTTTGACATGTGGAGTGTGGATTGGTGATTATGGCTCTAAAACTAGTGGGTTTCCTATAATTTGTAATAGTGTTTTTTTTTTTTTTGGTCACATAGGATGACTTATAAGTAGTAGGAAAGTTGCAGCAAGTCAAAAGTGTAGGAATTAAATTATAAGTAGCTCAAAACTTTAAATGGCAAAAAATTAATTTTTTTCATTGTAATAAATAAAAGTTGGTTAGGTTCAACTGTTTTACCCCAATTTTAAAAATCTATGGTTATTTTTTACTCCAAAAAAAATAGTTTATAGTTATTTTTACATTCTTAATAAAATTTTAAGATTATTTTAACACTTAAATTATTTTTTAGTTAGTAGGGTGATTAGAGGTGACTTGCATTTTAAATTGGACTCAATGGATAGATGAAGGGTCAAAGTCATACGTCAAACCATGTTGTTGAAGGATGAAGCTGGCTGTCTTGTGGACTATTGTTGATGTTACTTAGGACCAAACCACTTTGTCACGTCAAGTTAAAATCTGTGAGATCCCTTTGATTTGATTTTTTGTAGGGCCACTTTCATTATTTTCATATTTAATCACCTCATTCTTCATCAACTCACCCCTCCCCGTCAACTCTGCGGACCTACGTCCTCTACGTGAAGCGGTGCTGTTTTAGGAAAAACACACACCTGATTTAAAAAAAAAAAAAATAAAAAATAAAAAAAAAAAATATATATATATATATATATATATATATATATATATATATATATATATATATATTCAGGCATTATCAGCTAAAAACAATAATTTAGGATATTGAATGTAACTGAATTTTTTTTTTATGATCTTGGAGAATTATTTTAAGATTTTAAAAAATATTTTAGGGTATTGACTAATATTAAAAGGATACTTAAGTATACTGAAAAAATAATTTAAGATCTTGAAAAAATATTTTAGGATCGTAAAAAAATATTTCAGGGTACTGACTTGTAATACAAAGATACTTTAGGATACTGAAAAAATAATTCATGATTTTAAAAAATTATTTTAGAATCTTGAAAAAATATTATAAAGTATATTTTTAGCAACAATCAATACCTTAATTATTTTTTCAAGATCCTAAAATAATTTTTTTAATATCATAAATTATTTTTTTTGTAGTAGTCACTATTCTTTTAGTACCAATCAGTACCCTAAAATATTTTTTAAAATCCTAATATAATTTTTCAAGATCTTAAAGGATTTTTTTAGTATCATTCAGTATCTTGAAAATATATGCCTGATTTTTTTTTAAGAAAATAAAATAAAAGGATCAAGTGTGTGCTTTGTGCCAAAACAATGCCACTTCATGTAGCAGACGCAAATCCAGAGTGTACCTAAGGCAGGTCCCTCCTCATTACCAACATTTATTGAGATTAAGTGATAAAAGACTTGCTTTATCTTAATCACGTCTTCCATTTGAGGTGTGAGAATGGAAAAAATTGTATTGAGAACTCTTCCCCTTACAATCGTAAACCTGACTTGAGATAAATTTAAATTAATCAAAATTGAAGGTGCTATGTATAATCGGGTGGGAGAAAAAAAACTCACCTCTCCTCATTCTCATCTTCATACCAAATTCTAACTATGTGGGTTCTTACTCTGACTCCAAACCGTTGATTTACTTTAATTTTTTTAAATTTTCTTGCTCAACTTTTTATGTAATATTCCCTCCACTTACAATTTCCGTTTCTCCTTCAATCAATATATATATATATATATATATATATATATATATATATATATAAACACCCACCCACCCTCAACTTGCGCTAGATGTCTCTCATCCAAAATATAAAATGTAAGACGTGGTTAATTAATTCACAATAATAAAAAAAAATGTTAGTTAATTCATTTAATATATTTTAAATTAATAAAATGTAGGGAAAATAACATTAAGGTCCAAATTAAGGTAAATAATATCCTCATTTTTATATTTATTATTAATTATGACTTTTTCACTTGTTATTGACAAGTTAAGAAACTTTTTTAATATTATTTTCTTTAATTAGAACCTTGTTGTCATTTTCTCTAAAATTTATCTATTTTACCTTTTGAAGAATGTGATTTTCAAATATGCATTTATTAACTATCACACATCTCTCTCTTGAAATCTACATTCCCTGGTCATCCCGAAAATGATGGGGTTTTTTTTTTTTAAAAAAAAAATCATTAATTTTTTATTTGTTTGAATTAAGTTGTATCTAACAACTTGAAATATTTTTTTAATAGCATTCGGTATCTCAAATTAATTAATTTTTAGTATATCTAATACTATATAGTATTTTTTTCCAATTAGTGAGCGCTATTGAAAAAATACTCCTTAATGATGGGTGCACTAAAAATTAATTAATTTGATATACTAGTAGCTACTAAAAAAAATATTTCTAGATACTGGATATACTAAAAATTAATTAATTTAGGATATCATATGAGAAAAATATTTCAATATGGAGCATATTACTACATAAAAATAAATAATAACACATAATTTTTTTTAATAAAAAAAATGGGTCTCTCACCCCAAAATGCTACCGTTTTAGGAGATGATCATGCCCTGCTCATAGATGAGCATATTAATTAAAATAATCAAAATGTGAGGCATGCTAGATGCACTAGGGAAACAGATTTCCTGTCCATCCAAAGCATAGGTAAGGAAAGCTCTTCCAGATTTAGATCTGCACGGCCTAAATTTAGATTTAGATGACCTAGATATTTTTTTTTAAATTTTTTTTTGGTAAATAAAAAACTCATTTTTGAAAAATTATTAGTTTAAAGATTAACTTTATTTTAAGTAATCTATCCATTAATTTTTCTTAAAAAAATAGAAAGTTAAAAAAAAGGGTCAATAAATGGTAACAATATAATGAAAAATTCCAATGTAAAAAAAAAAAAGGGTTTATGTTGCTTGTTATTGAGGCTTTTTAGTGATTACCTCTTTTTTTTTTTTTTTTTTGAGTTGTCACTGTCATTTTTTCTTTATTTATTGCAGCTAGATGGGTTGATGAAGGCCATAAAGTTCCTGAAGAATATCCTAGTCAACAGGGCATTGACTTCATTTTGTCTTTGAATACGGCAATAACTAATGAGTCAATTAAATAACAATAAATCACTTTGATATTGGGAATGATGTATGAACTTATTACGACCGTTACGTTCTTCTCTTCAACTGTGGCCCCCATAAGTCCATAACTTAAAAGCCTTCAACTATTTTGTTATGATAATACCGTGCGTAAGAAAATTGTTCTTTATTATTGTATTTTGCATTTATATAATTGTTTTTGACATTCTCAAACTAAATATCTAAATTAGAGATTAAAAGTATACATTAAATCCAAAACATCATTTATTTAGAAAACTATTCTTTATGCTAGTGTTTGGGCTAATGAGTGAGTGTATTAAAGGAAGAATACAATCTTAAAAGGTCAATTTAATAAGTTATAAGCGCCTATAAATGAATTATAATAACATTCACAACAAAATATATTTTTTAATTTCAAAATGGTAATAGAAACAGAGAATTCAAAGTATGGCTTTATTATTTGCATGCAGAATTTCAATTCATCAGTAGAAACCTAAAGAACTTTTGAAAATTTGCGTGGTCTATTTCTCTGCCACACAAATATCTTCTTTTTCAATTGGAAACTATTGAAGAAAGCAATTCCATGACAAGCCATAATAATAATAATAATAATAATAATAATAAAAGAAAAGAAATCATTTGAATGTTTATTAAAATTTTGTGACTTTTTTCCCAATTTTTTTAAATCCAACTCATAAATATTTTCTCTCCCCTCCCCTTCCCTTCCCTCCCCTCCAAATTCCTCTCACCAAACAAGGCTTTTTTCCCATAGTGCCTCTTTTTAGGAAACTATTTACCAAAATGCCCCTACTTTGAAACTATTTCCTATTATGCCCTCCTCTGGAAACATATTCCCAATCTACCCCCCTTTAGTCGACTAAACCAGGGGTTTAGTCGACTAAATTTCGAGGGGTTCAAACTTTTTTCCCATAGTGCCCCTTTTTAGGAAACTATTTATCAAAATGCTCCTACTTTGAAACTATTTCCCATTATGCCCTCCTCTGGAAACATATTCCCAATCTACCCCCTTTTAGTCGACTAAACCAGGGTTTAGTCGACTAAATTTCGAGGGGTTCAAATTTTTTGAATCCCCTCGAAATTTAGTCGACTAAACCACTTGGTTTAGTCGACTAAATTTCGACGGTGAGGGTTTTTAAACACTCCAAACACCGCTAATCGACTAGATCTCCTCCCCAAACCCCTCCCCCATCTCTTTTTCGCCAAAATCTCTCTGAATCCGTTGGTGGGTTGCGTAGGAAACTTCAATCTAGTGGAATTTGTGTCGATATCGGTATGTTTTCATCTCCATTTAAGATTTCCGTCGTCATTTATGTGTTTATGCGAACCCCCATTTGCGTTTTTGCATTTTGTACTTTGATTGGGTTGTTTTGTTGTGTGTCTTTGCTTGATTTGAGTATTTCATTCCTATTTATGGAGGAAAATGATGAATATACATGTGAAAGTGAAAAGATTTATATCGGTTGAGTGGTTTTTATTTTTTTGAAGAATATCACTTCGTTTTTCATAAATTTTTTTTTATTTGGTCAGCTAAAACTCTCCATTTTGTAGCTAAAATTCTGGTGTCAAAGATGAGTTCAAGTTCAAACACTTACATGACTATAATCTACCACAGTGGGAGGTATTTTGATGGTCCTGAAGGTGTTCAATTTGAAGGGAAAATGAAAATGATGAAAATCAAACGGGATACTACATACAACGAGTTGAAAGAAAGAATTTACCAAAAATTGGGGCTACATGGCAGCCAATGCATTCATCGGTTAATTGCCAAAGTGGAGACTATAGTGGGTAAGGATAATGTATACTACATTAGTATCGATGTATGTGATGATGAAGATATAGATTGTGTCATAGATGCATTTGCTAATCGGAGAGTACAAAATTTTATTGAGATATATGTTGAAATTGAATCTGACGAATCATCATCTATACCTATGCATCCAAGATCCCCACAGTATTTTGGTGAAGAAGATAGACATGTTGGTGTATCTGCACCTTCACAAGTGTTAAGTCAGGTAACATTGATGGAAGATGAGAATATGCACAGCGATGAGGAAGACGAATTTGAGAAGTTTATTCCACTAGGTGACAGCTCAGATACCGATGTGAAGGGTGATTTTGATTCTTGCCCGAACCTAGTAAACCCAGGGACTGCAACAATGCCACCACTTCGTATTGACCCAATTAGTAGTGGTAATTTAGTAGACTTGAATTTGTGGTTGTTTTTGTAATGTTTATTTACTGGTTCTGACAGAAAATTCATATTGACAGATGTTGGACCTGATAGTGAGCCGTTTTGGACCGAAAGCCCGCACTATTCTCAAATTAGTGCGGTTGACTGTGACGATGAATTAGAGATGTTGTATGGTGATGATGACAGGCAAGGTGGATGGCAGTTAAGCTATCCATTATATGCGTATCAACAGTTTCCTTCTAAGTCTGAGATGCATCATGCCGTGAAATTGTAACAAACCCAGGGACTGCAACAATGCCACCACTTCGTATTGACCCAATTAGTAGTGGTAATTTAGTAGACTTGAATTTGTGGTTGTTTTTGTAATGTTTATTTACTGGTTCTGACAGAAAATTCATATTGACAGATGTTGGACCTGATAGTGAGCCGTTTTGGACCGAAAGCCCGCACTATTCTCAAATTAGTGCGGTTGACTGTGACGATGAATTAGAGATGTTGTATGGTGATGATGACAGGCAAGGTGGATGGCAGTTAGGCGATCCATTATATGTGTATCCACAGTTTCCTTCTAAGTCTGAGATGCATCATGCCGTGAAATTGTATTGCATGAAGACTCATCGTTCAGCCAAAGTTGAAAAAAGTGATGAACGGAGGTTTGTGATGAAGTGTCGAAATCATGCTGACGGTTGTCCCTGGTATATGAGGGCAATGACAGGCAAGAATGGAAATTGTTGGGTGGTCCGTAAGTGGGTTAGCGATCACACCTGCCTGAACCAGAGTCTTACCCGGGATCATGGACAACTGGATTCAAATGTCATATGTGCAGGCATTATCAGTATGTTTCGTATTTTTGTTGCTTTCTACTTCTGTTTGTTTATTGACATTATATTCTGAAGTTTGTTATGCTTTAACAAGGTATGTTAAGAGAAGATCCAGCTTTAAAGCCAGCGCTGATACAAGAGAGGATGCAGCGTATGTATGGATATAATATAACATACAAGAAGGCTTGGAAGGCGAAAATGAAGGCCATTGTGAAGTTATTTGGTGATTGGGAGGAATCATATGTATTATTGCCTAATTGGTTGACATACATGACGCAGGTTAACGTGGGCTCTGTTTTCAGGCTTGATACAGATGAACATCGTCGCCGTCATCATCATCGACCTCAGGAAGAACAATAGGTGGACCTTGACCAACATCAGGTACAAAGGGTGGACCTTGTCCAGCAGCAGCATCAACATCCTCTTCACCAATGTAGTGCCACCCACCATCTGCACCCTTGGTGATCTTACACTGCTCTAGGAGGCGCTGTCCAAAGATGGCATTCCATGCTTTCTGTTTCACCATCACCTCATCGTCCATAGGAACACCAAATTTCTCCAAAATCTTTTGAACCAAGTAGGCGCATGGGAGTGCACCTTTATGTCTTGCCTTATACATACGCCAACAGATATAATGTCTCCAATTAGCCTCAATGCCATTCCAAATGGACCACATAATGGGGATGTCACCCTCCAACATTCGTGAATGATTGTAGGCCCGAGGAAACAATATGTGGGTGATGACGTAGAAGAGGATCCGAGAACTAACAGTCAGTTGTTCCACAGTCACTATAGGTCTATGCCCTCCTGGCCCCCTGAACGCATACACAGCCTCATCTCGAACATATCCCTCCATGACAAAATTGGTGTCCCCATCAAACTGATATCTATCACTAGCATCAAAATCAAATCCAAGAAGATCCGTCCACATGTCAGCCGTCACCAGAATGTCAACCCCGCAGACACGAGATTGCAGATCACCATGAATGTAGATCATGTTATGGTAGAAAGCTCTCACCATAACCTCTGAATAGGGACAACTCATCTCCGCCAGCCCTCCCAAATGCGAAGTTCCCAACAACGACACAATGTCAAGGCCCTCACGTGCAAAGAATGTCATGTCTAATGACTTCGGCTTAATGATGGGTCTGGAAGCAAAATCCCTTATGAATCGTTCATGCTCTGCTTCATTATTTTCAAACAAATATCCAAACGGGAGGTCAACAACGGGCTCAGGCTCAGGTTCCGGTGCATGCTGTTGCCTAGAGGAGGATGCCCCGCGCGATGCTCGGTGCTTGATCCGTCTCCCACGCACATTGCCGGTGTCAACAGGAACTTGTCTACGACGCATGATGAGAACAAAGACCTACAAAGGAACGTTACAATCAATCAGGAAACAAGAAACATTCATCATTCTCAATTTCACATTCACATTCATCATTTTCACTAACAAACACTTTCAACATAAACAAGAAATACTCATAAACACAAAAAAATTCACATAAACACAAAAAAATTATCATAAACATGTACATTCATCGTTTTCCTCTATAAATATCAATGAAAAACTCAAATCAATTATACATACACAACAAAACCACCAATTCTTGATGAAAAACAAAGATAAATTCGTCCAAAAATAAAAAAATTCGCATAAATGCAAAAAAATTATCATAAACATATACATTCATCGTTTTCCTCCATAAATATCAATGAAAAACTCAAATCAATCATACATACACAACAAAACCACCAATTCTTGATGAAAAATGAAGATAAATTCGTCCAAAAATAAAAAAAATTCGCATAAACACAAAAAAATTATCATAAACATATACACTCATCGTTTTCCTCCATAAATATCAATGAAAAACTCAAATCAATCATACATACACAACAAAACCACCAATTCTTGATGAAAAATGAAGATAAATTCGTCCAAAAATAAAAAAATTCGCATAAACGCAAAAAAATTATCATAAACATATACATTCATCGTTTTCCTCCATAAATATCAATGAAAAACTCAAATCAATCATATATACACAATAAAACCATCAAATCTAAGCACAAAACAGTAAAACACAAATAGGGTTTGCAATAACACAATGTCAACAGTGGAATTCCGAAAATGGGACGAAAACATATCGAAATTGATGAAAATGCAAGTTGATTGAAGTTCTCTTCGCAACCCACCAACGGATTCAGAGAGATTTTGGCGAAAAAGAGATGGGGGAGGGGTTTGGGGAGGAGATCTAGTCGATTAGCGGCGTTTGGGGTGTTTAAAAACCCTCACTGTCGAAATTTAGTCGACTAAACCAAGTGGTTTAGTCGACTAAATGTTGGGTGTGGGCTTTTTAACGCCCACCCCCGTAATTTAGTCGACTAAACCACTTGGTTTAGTCGACTAAATGGGTTTAGTCGACTAAACCAAGTGGTTTAGTCGACTAAATTTCGAGGGATTCAAATTTTTTGAATCCCTCGAAATTTAGTCGACGAAACCCCTGGTTTAGTCGACTAAAGAGGGGTAGATTGGGAATATGTTTCCAGAGGAGGGCATAATGGGAAATAGTTTCAAAGTAGGGGCATTTTGGTAAATAGTTTCCTAAAAAGGGGCTCTATGGGAAAAAAGCCCACCAAACAAACCCTTAAAGATGTTATGAAAGAGATAGATATGGTTTGGTTTCCTTCCCAAGGCTTGCTTTTGATAATGCCTCTTTCCAATAACCTTCACCTCCTTTAATTTGGCCAAATAAAAGAGTGGTTATCAAAGATATTTTCATTGCATAATTTGTTATAGTAACACCCCCATTCAAAGTTTCTTGCAGCAAATGAAAGTGGCTGTGCCTAAGGACGGATCTTGGTAGGTACAAGGGGGCCATGGCCCCCTCAAAAAAAAAAAAATTTATTCAGATTTTTTTTCTAAAAGAAATTAATATAATTTAAAATTTTAGGCGTACACAACATGTTTCCTAGAAGATTAACAATAAATCATTTTCTTTTTTTGATACATACAATGAATCATTTTTAACTCCATCGTCTTTGCCAGAAGAACATGCCTATTTTTCAATTCCTTCCGTGTACAATGAATCATCGCTAATCCCTCCATCATCTCTACCTGGAACACGCCTATTTTTCTCCAACTCTCCCTTGATATTTGATGTGTCACATAACAAACAATTTTTCTAGGATTTCATGATATCTTCTCATTTTGTAATTGATATGATATCCATACTAGAGACAGGTATATTATCTTATACATTAGAATTGTTAAAATATTTTTATTACAAATCTAAATATTTTTTCTTTTCTTATACATTTGATATTCTTTTCTTTTTTTATTTATATTCTTTTATTTTTTAATACATTTAAAAATTTTATTAAAAAAAAAATTCAGGGACGCTATCCTTAAATCCCCATATCCCCCGCCATTGTTTGCCCCCCAAATATTTTTTCCAAGTTCTGTCTCCGACTGTGCCACCTTATTTCTACTTGCAGTGTCTAAGATCAGTCATTCTTTGGATGCATCGTTTTTCATTCTTCACAGCTAGTAGCAACTTGAATATCGTTTGGATCCATAAATAATTCATCCACATGTTGTAAAGTACACTCAACTTGGACTCATTATTCAAGATATCCCTTCTTTAATAAGATAGTTCCCTATGTTTCAGTCTCTTCTAATTATTTTAGTTTTTTGCAGCTTGTATGGTATATCTCTTTGTATTCTTTTGTTTATATTTAACTCCACTACTATAAAAGACACTTTTAACATCTATTTTTAATATTTTATAAAAAAAATCTATTTTTAAAATTATAGGATGACTATTTTCATGGATAATGTATGTGAATGTCGTTAAAAATTTAAAAATAGACGATTGTTCTTAAATAGTTATTGTAAGTCTAACTTATAACGATTGTTTTAAGAAAAATAGTCATTGTAAATAAGATTTATATCTAATGTTTTCCTAAAAACAATCGCGTATATATATATATATTTTTTTAAAAAAACAGAAAAATATATTAAGTTTCACTTACAACGACTGTTTTAATAAAATAATCGTTTCACTTACAATGACTGTTTTAATAAAATAATCGTTGTAAGTGAGACTTACAATGACTATTATCTTTAAAAAAATAGTATATATATATATATATATATATATATATAATAAAAAGACTATTTGTAAGTCTCACTTACAACGACTATTTTACTCAAACTAGACTTACAATATCTGTTTTTTGAAAAACAATCGTGTATATTTTCTTAAAAAAAAGATAAATTTGTAAGTCTCACTTACGACAACTGTTTTAGTAAAACAATCGTTGTAAGTGAAACTTCAATGACTATTCCTTGAAAAACAATTGTCTTTATGTTTTTTTAAAAACTTCGTTCTTTTTTGGTGTCCATATTCTTTTTTGCAATAAACAACCAGAATAGAACAGGGATATAAAAACTGAGTAATAATATAAACAACCAATATATACACAGCCTTTATAAAGCGTAAAATATATGCAAAAGTTCACTAAACATGTTTCATACAAGAATGTGCATAAGTTCATAAGTTAATACGATTAACTATCCCATCTTCTATATTATATAAAAAAAACCTTTTTATCGATATCAACACATTTTCTATATGTTGTAGAATATGTCTTGCTAGAAGGTTTCTTAGCACATTAATGTCATCCATAGTGTAGGGTTCGTCTTGATAACAAATCTGCTGGCAAATTGAAGAATAGGTTAACATAAATCAATTAAGTTAATGAAGTAACTAACAATTCACTTACAAGAACAAAAAATGAAAATCATTTGAGAATGAAAAAATGATCACCTATTCAAAGTTTGAAGTAACCCCACTGAGTACCGCACTTAGTTTTCCCTAGTTGGCGAGGTACTATGCATAAAAAAAATTGTCAAAATGAATTAAGGCAATTATAAAATGATTGTCAATTAAAGAACTTAAATTTAAACAACTTACTTTCGGCTAGTATCACTTTGTGGTAGTAACTTTAGTTTGGCACTTCCCACCCGACATATAATACATCTTGAGCTTGCTATCATTACAATGAAAACCAAAAGACATTAAAACAATTTGTTAAAGTAAAACATCAATGATTTACAAACAACTTAACTTACATTTCGAAAATGATTTTGATCTCTTTGTTTGGCATGCGGCCTAAGGAATCAAACTAATAGATGTGGTTGACTAAGGGGTAAGCAATGCATGGACTCTAATGATAAATATAACATATATAGATTAAAAAGAGGTTAGCTAACATAATACTTCGTAATTTAACAAACTAAGTGTGCCTTAGATAGGTAAAAAATGTTACTTTCTTGTCAACAATTGGTGCCAAATAACATCGCAACTAAGCCTCTTTGATTGTATACCCCACATAGCTCATCCTCTTTGTCATCCTGTTCCATAAGAATCCATAGGATATGTTTGTCTGGTGCTCGAGACACATTTTGTGGAAGCAGTTACCGTACAATTAAAATGACAAATAACTTAGTGAAAATAGAATAAAAAATATCACTGCATTAATTAAAGTTAAAAATAAAAAATAAACTCACTTGATTGCAAACATAACTCATCCCATGTCTATTTCCTCCAAAGACAAGAATTCTCGTATATCTTTGCTATCAATTGTATAGTTATATGAGTATGCCTTACCCACAATCCCAAAAGGCATATGCAAGTCAACCCTCTTAATTTTTGTGTGGGTATCTTAAAGTTGTGCCAAGAAGCCAAACTTTTATGCTTGTTCGTGATGTTAGCAACACATAAATTAAAGATTGTAAGTAGGATGTTAAAGAAAATTGAAGTAATTAATAGTAAGGTGTTTTTTACCATTAGAGATGATGTCACAATCTGAACTAGATGTTGAGGCCAAAGGATGAAAGATCCTTTTGCTTGACCAAGTAGGGCAACTTCGTCGTCATCGGGGAAAACGACGTTTACACCTTCCCCCTCTCAAACACTTGTAATGTTGACCTACGTTGATCGTCCTAAATTTTCTAACCATGGTAGGTGGTTACATACGTGTATACAACAACATTGACAACAACACGCACTACTGGAACATCCAACAAAAGAATGCAAGGTTGCCCAACATTTGGTAGAGGAGTAGGGTAGCCAAGTTGTAGCTCTGGGGGATCGCAACTACCTTTGCTGCTGGGAAAGGTTAGGGATTTTTGAGATGCATGTTCTAATCGCATCCCGACTTGAATGCTAAACACCATCGATCTCATCTCACCTCTTAGCTCTTCTAATAGCTCTTCTCGGAGTTTTGGCGAAGTTGTAATTTGAGCTCTTCTTTAACTTCCTTTCGAATTGAGTCATGAACTTCCTCTCAAATTGAGTCACAAACTTTCTCTCAAACCTTAGTTATAAGATCTCTACTAGGTTCACTTTCTCCAGAATGTGAGGAAGTTCGTCCAAAGTTTCTCGAGAGTCCGACTCCCCTTAGCTCCCCCTAACTTGACCAGGGTGATCTGGCTTCTCAAGTGTCATGGCTAAGATGTCCATCCTTTCAATTGAAATGAAGGAATGTTGCTGACTTTGTTCCTTAAGTTCAAATTGTATCATAGGGTTGAGGAATATAAATTAATTGCATAATATTTAAGGAAACTGAAACATACTACAACTTTATATTAACTACTGACAATCTTTGCAGCGACCTCTTCAATGATCGGATATTGAGTTTTTCTCCCTTCATCTTCGCTTCCTTCCATTTTCTATGACGTGGGGATGGAGGTGCAGCCTGCACAACAATACTAGGATCTAATTTTGCTACTTCCTCCATTTTTCGCAATAAGCCTTATGATCTTCTTTTCAAGCTTCTGATAACCCCATGAGACATGGTACAATAATATTGATTTTTGGTCTATCTATCTTTATTTACTTGACCTAATTCCCATGCATAGCGAATAAAGAAAAGTGATATGCATGATATGGGAAAAGGGGCATCTCTATTTTCTTATTATTCTCTTTATCCTATTATGTAATTATGAGTACATAGAATCCTTATTGATATGCATCATACGAGGGAAGGGACATCTCCATTTTCCTTATTGCCCACTTCCATCAACTTTTTTATTTATACCGTTGGATTAATTTTGATGATTGAGATTTAATATTCTAAAAATAGTATATAAAAAAAAGAATATATAGAATACTTCAATAAAAGTATAAAGATATGGATCATTTAAATAAAATTTCAATAATATAAATTTATTTATATACGTTTTTTGTTATTTGATATTATAATAATATTTTTATAAGATATTAAATTTTAACTATTAGAGGTGGTTCAACAATGTAAATGAAAAAATGAAAGAAAGTGAATGATAACATGAAGAGGCCTATTTTCCCGATATATGGGGGTATTGATTTGATTTTAAATAACAGCGAGGAAAAACGTAGAAAGGTAGAGTGGGGTACACTAATGGACTAAACTTTTTTTTTTTTTTTGCTCGAAACTAATGGACTAAACTTGGAGGTTGGTATAAAGGCCCAAACTAGATTACAAAAAAGTAAGAAGCCCTAGAATCCTTGAAAGCAATATGGGCTTTTGCCCTTTCTAGACTCTGCTGGTCCTTAATTGGGCTTTCAGGACTGGACTTGGCATACTTTCTTATATTGGGGAGTTACCACGAGATTCAAAGAAATAGACTTAATTCCTAAGAATTTCTAATACTAAATGAGGTATATATTGTCACTTTTTATAATGAAAATTGTCATTACATGCTCACCAGTTGTTATTAAGACTTATTAATAATTAAATCATTCGCTTAGGAGCTCATGGTAATATCCCCTCTCTTATATTCTTTTGGTAATTATAATATCAAATTAGTAAAATTCAAATCCTCATTAAGAAAGATGGTCACATTTAGTGTTCGAAAAACACACATGTGCTTAAAAAAATTACAATGATGATCATTATATATTATGTACATTCTTCAAAAAAAAAAAAATTAACAATTTTTTAAACATTCCATGAAGAGGTATATGCTTTAAAAAATAATCATTATATGTTGTATAATTTGTGGACTTTAGCTCCCCAGTAATTTCCGGGAGAGACATATATGAGCAAAAAGAAAAATTTTCCCTTGAAAGAACATGATACTTTTTTTTTTGGGGGAGAGGGGAGTCACTAAGGTATCAAGGAAAAAAACAAGCGAGCAACATAAACAAAACATATTGTCATTTATTACATTAGAAATTACCATTGCATGGAGCCGCATCCAAAAAAAAAAAAACAAAAAAAAAAACCAGCGAATAAGTAACATAATTTGGTGATGAAAATTCCGTCGCCAATTAGTTCAGCAACTGAATTTATCGACGGATTAGTGATGGAATCATATCAGTGACAGAATTAGCGACAAAATTTTGAATTTTATCACTAGTTAGGGACGGATTAACGACAAAAAATTTCCATCACTTGTCGATATATACACAAAGTTGGAATAGGCTATACCAAAATTATCGACAGAATTTTCCGTCACTAAGACATAATGTTATTCTGTCACTAATTTAGTGATAGCAAAATCCCATCCCTAATTTTAGCGATGGAATTTTCTATCACTAATTCTTGATAATTTTTAATGTTGTTTACTTTTTGTTGTGAGATTTTTTGGTGATTAACATTTTTTTCTTAGGACTTCATAATAATTTTTTCATGTAGATCCATTAATAATTTACATAAAGTTTTATTAAGTTCCATTTAGTATGAGAAAAGAACAATAAAAGTTTGTTAGTGGTGGTGGATGAGCTTATAATGTCAAGAGACTAACTACTCTTACTTCAGATTCAGTTACACATTGAATGCTTCAATGTGTCCCCTACTGGTTGTTGTACCTAAAGTTACCATACAAATACATTACAACTAGCTCTCACCAATAATTGTCACATGGAATAGATTTGAGAAATTAGGAAAGTATATACAACAGACCAACAAACTCAGATTTCCTTAATACATGAAGCTCATATATAATTTTGAGTTCAGAGACAATGATAATCTCATTTATATATGTATCTCGAATTAATTATGATAAAAGATTTATTAATTTACTTGGCTATTTAAAATTTCCTCAATCATCGTACCACAACACAAGGAACCCTGAAATTCTAGCTGTTCTACTTGTTTTTAACAGATCTCAAACACCCAATTTTATTTTATACAATACTACTTTTCCAGATTCTGAGTTTAGAGCTTGTGTTTTTTCAAAGAGGAAATAATTATATATCGCAACTCAGCAATATCCTGTCCTATCGATCTCAAAGATACATACTGCTTGTCTCTACCAAAGGGTTTGTTTATGCTATGGTTTTGGCTTTAGTAATATATATAAATGTGTTTTCAAACACATATTTAGGAATGAAATAGTAGTTTTGATTTCCATTATTTAACATAATATTCAATTAAAATTAAAGTTAATTAGATGTTTTTAGTTTGACCCAGTACGAAAGTGTTGTTTTCTATAAATTAATTGGTGATAATTTTGTTTATCACAACAGTATCATTTGATATTCAGATAATTCATTCGAATTTGATCAGAATATTGTTAAGACTTAATTAATTAGAGTTGATTTTTCTTACTGCGAGTTTTCTATCTACAATATATATTTAGATCCTCATTTTTGTTTAAAGGCGTTGCATCTCCTCCATTTAATTTAATTAAGTGCACAAAGGTGAAAATAAAAAGCAAAAGAGATGGCAAATTAAAAGTAAAGGCTTAATGATTTAATAGAATGATGGGAAATACGAGTGACCCCCTTACTACTTGGTTAATTCTGATTTGTGCTGAGGCTCAATTATATTCCTTTCATAATGTAAAACTTATTTAACTAATTTAATTAAATTAATAAAGTTAATATTACATTTTTTAAAACTTCCTAATCATTTTCTATCATTCCTTCCATTCAGCTTATTTGATTACTATTGATGGAGTATTAAAAGAGGTATATTTAAAAAAGATTGATAAATATAAAAAATAAGCCTTATATTTATGATTAAAATCAATCTCCCAATTAAGTCCTACATTAACAGCTAGATGAGTATTAAAAAGAAAAAGCAATTAAAGGTAGAGAAAAAGGAAAGAAGAAAACAAAGAAGGAATGGAAGTCACATAATAATGATGATGATGAAAAGGAAAAACTCCTCCAAAATACAAAAGGTGGCCTCAAAAATCTCCCAAAGAATGCAAGCCAAAGAAGGTATAGAATAAACCAAATACACATAGTCTGAAATGATACCCACAAATTAATAATAATAATATAGAAAGGGAAAATGAGGAAATAATATAGAGGCATCAACACAGAGCATGGATCTAGAAATAGAGCACTGAGAGCAGAGCCCACCCTAATGCCAAGCTTCCTACCATCTTCTGCGACCGCCACAACTTCTCTGCTCCACTCTGCAATCAATATATATGTAATGAAATTTTGTAAGAAGCTATTATATTTATAAATCATGAATTAATTAATTTAATATTCCGTTTGAAATCTCATGATAATATATTATTAAATTTAATATAAATAAAACTTAATGTTAAAACCAAGTGTTCCTATTGTACACACTAAAATATGTTTTTTTTACGTGTTTATTTGTATTAATATGAGACTATGAGTCTAAAAATTATGAGCTTAAATTTGTTTATATAAATTTCTATTATACATTTTAATAATTAACATCAATCATATAGATAAAACGAGTTGTACGAACTGAATTGCGTATTTCTATTATTAAAGTAAAGATTACAGAATTAAAGCTGTTTCAATATATAATATAATTAATTAACTTAATAACAAAATGGTGTCTCTAAATCAACAGATCTACAGTTTTACCATGAGCACATTAAAAGATCGGCCACATGAAAAGTGAAAACCAGAGTATTTTACTCCCCGAATATAAATCTTAAAGACTTATGTCTACAAGTATAATGACAAAAAAGTCTTAAAAAAACTATTTTATCTAATTTGTTTAAACATGGATTAGAAGGGGAAAAAATAGTCATTGTCTTTTACTACTCTTTGCTTTGTAATACGGGGAAAGAAAACTGCAAAATAATTCAGAAGCCAAGACTTACAGCATCACTGCCAGCTGGGGAAAGGGTTGAGAGGCTTGGACCCGGAGCAGCCGACGGGCCTGGAGATAGTGCCGGAGCCTTGCTCAAAGCCGGAGTGGAAGCTGGAGTCGTGGCTGGAGTAGTAGCTGGAGGAGCTGCGAGTGGGGTGGGTGTGAGAGCCGGGGGAGGAGTGGCTGGTGGTGGAGTAGCGAGTGGGGGACTGAATGGGGGTGGAGATGCAGGTGGAGGAGTGGCCGGAGGTGGAGATGAAGGAGGGGGAGTGGCCGGAGGAGGGGAGGACGGTGGGGGAGAAGCAGGGGGAGGCGATGCAGGGGGTGTGCTAACAGGTGGAGGAGTCGATGCCGGAGGAGGTGATGATTGAGCCGGAGGTGGTGAAGACTGAGCCGGAGGAGGTGAAGACTGCTGAGCCGGAGGAGGCGAAGACTGCTGAACCGGCGGCGGAGAGCCTTGAGGAGTTGGGGGAGGCTGAGTGGTGGGAGGAGTACCAGTGGGAGTGGTGGGAGTGGGAGGAGCCGGAGAAGAAGGAGGGGAAGAAGTAGGCGGAGATTGGCCTCCAACGACGGCGAGGGCAATGCACAAGAGACCAAGGAACAAGATGGATTTGTGATCCATCACGTGCTACCGTACGCACTCTCTGTAGCTAACCTGCGCTGCTAGAAGAAGAAATGAGTTGAGAGAAGGAAGAAGGGAAGGTTGATGTGGATGAAGAAGGGAGGGAGGGATTAGGGGGGCTTATATTACAACGCCTACCAAAATGTATCTGTAGCGTCTGATTTTATCTTTTCCCATCTGATTGCCACGTGGATATATATAAATCAGATACTTTCACTTCATGTTTAATTACGTACCTTGTTTTACTGTAATAAACCTCCTTAACCCTACTTCTATTGCCACAAATCTATATTTCCAAATTACATATAACAACTCTTACCTCAACCATTAAACTGAGGTTAATTAAGTCAGATGGTTAGATAAGTAGATATAATACTAACTATTTAACAAATTTGAGTTGATTAAGAAAATGTGAAATAATCTGGCTGATATAAATTACAAATAGGACTTTTATTTCTCTGTATGTAACATTAAATTATGTATCATTTTATAAATTATATAGATTTGTTAGGGGAAAACGATAAATAAAAGGAGATTTTATATTTTACGTCAAATCCAACCCGTCAACTAATTTTTATATTAGAGAAAAGATGTGGAAATAAAAACTCTTACTTGCCTTAAATTATTCGAAGTCTTATTTGGTGATATGCCAACAAAGGTAATTACTCCTCCATCCGTAAATGTATAAACTAGTTGGTTGGGGATCTGCATTTTGATTTCAAATGTAAGACATTTTTTCATATTATATATCTTATATTTATCATTTTTCTCCATACTAATTTTTCTAACTTATAAATTGACATATAATATAATGTTATCCCTAAGTATTTTATAGAAACAATGTAATATATATTCTAATTAATTAATTTATTTAACTTTATTAATTTCCCCATGTTAAAAAAATAGGTGTTACACGACGGATTAATTAAATGAGTATATT
The DNA here is from genome assembly GCA_037074495.1 of Acacia confusa. Lineage (NCBI taxonomy): Eukaryota > Viridiplantae > Streptophyta > Magnoliopsida > Fabales > Fabaceae > Acacia > Acacia confusa. Next base: position 33,175,458 of record CM073502.1, on the reverse strand, counting down.
ATTATTGGATATATATATATATATATATATATATATATATATGTTGCATTCAACATCATTTGTTAATAAATTCAACGAATTGTTATTGATATATGTTAACAATTAGTATAATTTGAAGTGAAAATATGAGGATTACTTAATGAAGGCTAGCTACCTAGCATGGGATGAAGGTGGGTGAGGGTACCACGTCAAAGATTGAGAGACGCCACGGATCTTCTCTTGTGTTTCAAGTTAATTAGGATGATCTGGATCTTCATGATTCTTACAAGTGGACGTTGATTGCTGGCTAGACATTATTGATCATCAATATCTAAAATAAAGAAAAATTAAATTAAATCTTCAATTCCCAGCTCACAGATTAAAGTAAATCCATTCAAAATAAAGTTAATGGTGACTACTTACAAGATTTAATCATATGTACATGTGGGGTACCATATTCCTTTCAAATTAGTTCATCCATCCTCATCAATCACAGGTTTTAATTTTTTTAATACATATTTTTTGCTACAGTTCTCTAGTTTGTTCATAAATCTCCATTACGATATTTACACACATATATATGCATGCATGCCCCAATCACAAACGTTCTTCTTTGTCTGGAATTTTTTTTTTTTTCAAACAAAGATGACTGATTATAATTCTTGGTAGGATTGATTGCTGATCTGTTTATCTGGTTCAATTTAATTCTGAATTTAAAATCCTTCATTGGATAACGGATCACATGTACTAATTAATTAAGCTGAGTTTACAATTATCTCTAGTGAGATTTCACTGTTTTTGGCATTTTCTATGGTTAAGTTGGAGATGTTGTTGATAATGATTTATGGGAAAAATAATATACGAGATGTAATATAATGTTTTTTTTCAATTTCCTCTTCTTTTGAAAAAAGGGGAAATTAAAAGGCCCACTTTGAATTATGATCGCATGTTAGGCTGTAATTAACCACCAAAATCATTATGAGGACACGTGCTTTCTTCTTTTTGTTTATGTCAACTAAGAATTCTATTTGTTTCTTTACTTGTACAGTTATTTTCTGGTGAACCATTAACAACACCAACTAAAAATAGATCTAGATCATTAAGGATTTAGTTAAATTGTATTATATTGCTGGTTGGTTTTATATATCTTTATTATTCGAAAATGTATAATTAAATCTCTAAAATTTAGAAAAAAAATTGAAATTTTAAGTCTTCTAACGTGAATTCAAATCCTGCTAATATAATCCTTATGACTTCATCTTGGTGAATCCATACGATCAAGTTGTATTGGGGTAAATAACCACAGGCCACTTCCTGTGTTTGCAAAAACAAGAATCATAAGCCAATCATCGTGTGCTGTTTTGCTTTTAGCCCTAACCTTTGGGATCAAGTACATTGCGCAAAAATATATGACTTGTAAATTTGAGACCTATATATGTATATAAATATATATATATAAGTACTTATATTAATTTTTATATAATTTTAGCCCTGACTAATAATAAGATGAACAAGTGAGTGTAGTATCAACTTTATGTGGTTTATATATAGTTGGAGCAGCAGAGCATATATATGAAAGAAAGAAATAGAGATATTGCAACAGCAGGCGTGGGGTAATGCGTGAATTGTAAGCTAAGACGTTGGATAAATAAGCAAAGGTTGGTAATGTGAACCTCAAGCTAACTAATTAAACTACGGCGGCTACGTACTTTAATATACACTCCATCCATCCCTGGTCCTTCCTTTTCATAAGCAACTTTTATCTTTATTAGGCAAAAAGAGCTGATAGTTAATATTAGTTAAAAACAGTAAATATATAAAAAAATGTTATGTTTCTTCCAAATATGCTCATATTTATGAAAAGAGCAGAAGAGAGAGAATTGACAACAAATACCATTATGATCTTATTTATAAGTCTTTTTTAACTAAATCTCACATACTAAAGAGATATTGTTAACTCAATGGTTATAAGGTAAATTTTCAACTTTAATTTGTCCTCATTTATGAATTGGTATTTTTTTAACTTTTTATTTTCTCTATCTTTAAAATTTATTGTCGTTGGTACAATTAATAGGGATGAAATTGTCATCACAATCTCATCTACTATCATGAAACTAGACTTATAAATAGGATCAAATTTTTTAATAAAAAAAGAATTATAAATAGGACTAGAGTTGTATGAGAAAGTATGTATATAAAATATGAGAGAATGCGTAATAAATGAGTAAAGAAAGATAATTAGTGGTGAATGGAGAATAATTAATATAAAGATGGGTATTTAATAGGGATATAAAATGAAAAATTTTGAGACACAAGGAGAAAGTTGCTTATAAAAGGGACCAGTCTAAAAGAAAAAAAGAAAATTACTTATAAAAAGAACTGTAGAGAGTATATATTGACCAGACCATAGTGAGATGTCAATGAGGGTAGAAACCTAAATATAAATAGGGTAAAAGAGCAATTTTACATATTGGTTTTTTTCTCAGGAGCATCCAGCACCACGAACTTTTGTCTAGACTAAAAGTACACACGTAATTATGTTTTAGGAACAAAAATAGCACAGGCCGTTAGTTGATCAGAAGTTGACCGTTAACTTGGACGGAATGAATAGTAACGCGGATGAAATTACTCTTTTGCTCTTAGTTTTAAATAATTTTTTTACCTATGTATAAAATTGCTCCTTTACCCAAATCAATATTATAAAACGACACCCAGCCCTTTATGTAAGACTTGATTTTTTTTTTTTGAGAAGTTAAAGAAGCTAAAAAAATAAATAAGTTATGATATATGTTATATATCATTTTATATATGAGTTTATAAGACGTACAAACTAGTTTGATATAAAAAAGATAAATATAAAAATTCTAAAGTAATTTATTTTGTTTCCATAATCTCTTAAGAAAAAAAAGTCAATTTGACTTGACGTAACTGTGTGCCTGTGTTTTTATATATATTGATTGTTATAAAATATTCTTATGTTAAAAAATATCATTAAAATTAAAACTAAAAAATATGCGAGATATTTAAGGGTTTTGGCAGGGCTTATATATTCATTAGTAACTTTGATGAGTTGGAAAATGTGGCTCCATCCCAGTGCAGATCATCCAATAATTTTAGCGACAGCATATATCACATAATATCCAAACATCATTATCATTCATGTTTTTCCCAATCATTCTTTTTAGTTCCTTTAATTTTCCTTTTCTATTGATTTTCATCTGTGTATGTAAACAATGCAAAAAAATTATAATTTCTAACAGAAATACCTCTGTTACGTTGTTGTTTTTTTTTTTTAAAAAAAAAAATTCTTGACAATATATGGTCAACCTCAAAAATATTTTTCTTTCTTTTATTTGGTCATGGATATAATCTATTTTCAAGACTTATAGCTCAAAAGGGGGGTTTTTTTTTTTTAAATGTTTATTCCTACAGCTTCTCATATGTTTCAGTTCTCTCAAAATCTTGTGTCTTCTTTTTCTCTCAAAATCTCATTTCCACCCTTAAATTAAAAAAAATATATGATGGTTCAGATTTTATAATTTATAAACTACTATTTTAAACATAAATAAATAAATTTAAATTTAAACTATTAAAATCTGATCTAAACCATTCAAAACTGTAACACAAAGACAAAATGTAAAAAACTAATTTATGAAATACTATAATAATAGTTATAAAAAAATATTAAATCTAAATCAATCATTTTTTTATTTGAGGGTGGAGATGAAATTCTAAGAAGAAGAAGGAAAAAAAAAAGATTATAAGAACATGATTTTCCCAACTTCTCTCGTGTAAGGAGGTGGTGAATACCACTTGAGCCAAAGACTCTAGACACACAAAAAAAGACGTATATCTATGGTAACATGATCTAAACTTTGACAAGTTATAAACCAAGTCCCCATTAACTGGATCAAGAACATCTGTTTCAAAACGGTGTGACAAACACAAATATTATATTGCATCTGATTTTTAATGTAAGATCTCATTTATAATGTAATTTGTATTATAAATAATATATTATATTAAAGACTAAGGTAGTATAAGTTCTAAAGTTTAAATGTTAGTGTTTGAAGTTATAACTGTGTGTGTGTGTATCAAAGAATTAGCGTTGGCAAATTATTAAAGTAAAACTTTGGTAATGAGTTACAGGGAGGATGGTGGGGACTATGAGCTTTTCTTGATGATGATAATGTGAAGTGTTTGGTGAAGAACATGATTATTTGGACGCACATGTCTTGCTCTTTTATCATCAGAGACAAGAAGTTCATCAAAATGGGAATCGTATAGTAGTGAGGAAGCAAAAAAAGAGATGGCCCTTTAACAAACACCTTTGCTTTCAACGCAATCCATATATATATTTTTATTTATTTATTTCTTGTCACCTTTTGCAAACTCCATTAATATTTTGGCTAATTGATTAATTATTCTAATTGGGCCTCCATCCCATGATGCTCGTTAATTCCTGGTGTTATCATTCACCTGGACGTTGAAGACTTTTGAGTAATTATCGCTTTTTAGATCAAATATCATTTTAACCACTGCTTTATAATCCTTCCAATATACTCATACTTCTTCGCAAGTCAAGAAATTAAATGAATCAAGTCCAACAAAATATATACATACATTTATTATTTTGAAAAAAACACACATAATCGTTTTATAAATAGGAATGCTAATAAAACCTTTTAAAATATATCTTGTAAATAGAAATTGAAGGAATAATAAATAATATATATAATTTTGTATTAGGAGGGGTCGTAGCATTTACCTTTACCTACACTTTTTCTCCCGGTGTATGTTAGTAACAACAGGAACATTATCCCTTTTCAATGGGTGAAAATTAAAAAGAAAGTTTTGACCAAAAAAAAAAATTTAGAAAATAATACTAGGAGGAAAATCTAAAAAAAAAGTAATTATTGTACTCCTCTGATGATTTTCAATATAAAACTCAATTAACTAATTTGATTAGATTAATAAAGTTAGTTAAATTAGTTTAATATGATTTTTTTTCCCTGAAACAGTTTAATCATCTTCCTTAATTTATTTCCTTTCTCTCCAATTTGATCAATGTTGAGGAAATATCAATTGGGGAAATTTCAAAAAAAATGATAAATATATACAATACATGTTGCATTTAAGACCAATAATAACTCCTTAATTAGGTCATACATTAAGAACCAGTACATTTTAAAACTTTTCTTTTTTAGTATTCTCTTACCAGTAACTTTCAACCTATTTTTCTCTCCCTTCAAATATGTGTTTTTTAATGTAATTAAATGATACACACACGCATGTACTGTTGGAGTATTCACAGTAACGCAATAAAAGGAAGTAAAAAGGTAAAACTAAGTTTGGAAAGCAAAAAAGAAGGGAGTTGACTTTTCAGAAAAGGTTAAACTGAATTTTCAGTCGTTAGATATCTCACCCTCTAGAGCATTGACAGCCGTTAGTTTGAACTTCGAAGGCTTCTTGCACATTGATGAGTTCATGAGTAAATGCCACGTGTATGTTTATGTTTGTCCCTTCATTCCCAAGCGGCAGCGTTGCGCCATGAAAGGGACTAACAAGTAACACCATCTTTCGAACTTACTAGGTTGATAACGTTGTTAGGCATATAAATATCTATTATATATTACTAGTATATATTTCTTTTTATTTAATGGTATTTATTCTGAATAATAATAAAATTAAATTTAAGGGTTAATATAATATTTAACCCCTCAAATTTACCCATATTTTAATTTTGGTCTCTTAAGTTTATCCACATTTTTTGTCTTTCAAATTTCATTCTGTTTAAAATTTTGGTCCTTATAATTTAATAAAAATAGGGATCATATTGCCTCTTGAGATACTAAAGCTTATAGTTTGAAATTTAAGGGACCAAGATTAAAATAAAAGTAAATTGAAAAACTAAAGATGATTGTATTAACCATAAAATTAAATAGTGAGAGAGGCTATAGATCGAAATCGGGAAGGGGCTGTTTTCTCTCTATTTCTTAGTGTGCATAGATCATGAAAATGATATAACCCACACACATATACATGAAACTTACATATTTTTCTATGTCTTGTATGATATCTAAACACCCCCGTTGTTAAAGAATTATGATAATCTTTTCACAAATTTTATGATCTATATTGATGATATTTTTATTTCATTTACTATTTACTTTATCTTTGTTTACCTTATTTACCACACATATCTTGTTTCCAGAAGAAGAAGATCAGAGTTTTACTGCTTGGATTGTTTAGCTGCAGAATCTAAAAATTTTGATGAAGTACGCATTATATATGAACTTGATATGTTATTTCGTTTGTTTTAAATTGTTTACTTGTACCGTTTGCTAATCATGGTTGTGCACCAAGGGTGCTCTGCCAGTCTTTGAAGCATTTATCACAAACTATTTGTTTTTCTACAACAAACCAAAGTTTTGATACTTTATCCCATATCAATTACATTGTCCCAAAATGTAATTGTTCATGTTATTTATGTAAAAGGCCCTTTTCTGTATGATGTAGTTATTTGTTTTATTGGTGTATTATAATGAATAATTAATTGGCATTGTTTCTTAGTTGTTGGCATTATAGAATTAGAATTTCTATTTTATTTAGCTTGTTTGTGGCTTAATTGCTGGCTAATAATTGGGGAAGAAACAAAACAAATTTTTCCTAAAACACTAAACAAAGTTTCTATACAGGGTTGTGACATTAATCGATGCAGAAATGTTATTTTCTGCCCTAGTTGAACAACCGCTATAAAAAGTCTATTAGGTCTACTATACCGATAGGGAAACCGGTGAAAAAAAAAAACTGTTTTTCTTAACTTCTATATAAGTGAAATAGCTGCAACAATTTTTTTAAAGTATAAATTTGTCTAAAAAATTATTGCAAAGGGGTGATATTACTATAGAAGTTTTTTTTTGGGTTTAATGTTACTCTAAAAATATTAAAATATAGTAATGTTGTCTCACTGTTAAAAAGTTAATGGTTAATGTCAATTTTTAATGGTCAGCATTAGTTTTTCAGCTATATAAGGTAATACTGCTATATTTAAAAACTTTCAGAGCAACATTAAATTTAAAAAACTCCTAAATAATATTTCTCATTAGTGAAAACTTACAAACAACTTTACATATTAACCCATTTTTTTGTGCGTGAAAACACAATGCATGTGAGCAACTTTGTGTTATTTTGAGAGTAATGGAAATAACTTAGCTTTAAGAGTTGCATAGGTTAAAAAAAAAGTTGATGAGAACACAATAATTAAATCAAGAGAGACTTGTGTGTAGGGTATATGTGTCGTTTAAAGGTACATGCATGTTACATTGCATCTACCTCTTGTTAATTAAGTGATCGATTTGACGATATATACACACACTTTTATTTGCTCTGTCTTAATCAGTACTCTTTCGACCTTTCCTCTGCCTACATTTGTTGCTGCTTTATTAATAATTATATGCTCTTAAATTTAGTAACTTTTTTTTTTTTTGGGATCAAATTTAGCAACTTATTAGGAGGAACGTCCTTGTTCATCAGGTCCTCTATCTTTCTAACAGCTTCTATTGTTTGAGTGTTACTTAATATTTTTGTCTTATTGATGTTGAGAAGAAAAAGGAAATATCTGTCTTTTGAATATCTGGATTTCACATGGAAGCCAGGTGCAATTTATTTCAGTTTAAATAACGCCACTTACACCTAAAGGCGTCACATTTAAACAGCTCATATACGTAATAATTGGCACTGCTGAAAAATAATATCATAAATTATTTTGCTAGGGTATATGGCAAGTATTTTATCCCACTCAGTAGCTATTTCGTTGGCCTAAATGGAAACTTCCATGAGAGGTCCCTTTGGAAATGGTCGAAACAATTGGAGCAAAACTCAAATTAATTAAGATCACTATGGAGAAAAAGGGTTTGCAGCGTACATGGATTTGTAGAAGGATTCTCTTATTAGAGGTAATTTTATTTGAGTTACTGTCAGGCACACAATGTAGAAACCTTCACATAGGGAGTCAAATGTTAGTTTGTCACGTCGTGAGAGACTAACCCCTTCAATTATACTCAATTCTCACTGGTAGCTAGGTTGTATAAGACTTAATATAAAACTGATACTAGAAAAAATGTCAATAAGATTGCCACATTTAAACCTTTATAGGCAGAGATGGTTTAAAAAGTGTGACTAATAACATATTTGTAAATATTAATACAACTTAACATTGGTCGCGCTTTTGCATGATCTAAATAATATTTTCTAGACTAGTTGTAACTTGTAATATAATGCGTGTCAATAAGGTATTAAATATTAATAAATTTTTAAATTCTTGTTTGACTAGACGCTTATACATTTGATGTAAATATCTTTTTAGATATCTTCGTTTATTTATACCTGGTGTTAAATGTTAAGTTTCTTTAACTTCCAATAAACTTCCTAACTATGCGTCTCTTCGAAATTTGAGGCTACTTCAATAAATATAATTTTCATTTGTATTGTCTATTTAAACTCCTTGTTGCTTTCATCATTTCTTCATATTCAACTCCTTTTCCTCTCCTCTCTAAAATATCAATTTAGTACAAGTTAGGGTTAATTCTATTCATCCTCCTTTTCCTCCTCCTCCTTAATAGCCTCTACCGCCACCTTTAGCGAAGCATCTTCTCAGCACCACCATGCGAATGTGGATCATATCGACATATGCCTCGATAGCAATGCTCGACACTATCAACAGCAAGTTCAACCTTCTACTTGACGCCAATGACTCAAGCACAATTTGTCGGATGACCCCTCTTCCCATTCCTCCTCTACCTTTGGCAATGAGGAGGAAGATTGAGTGTTTTTTTTATTACATAAATTAATATTTTATTAATCAATGTATTGATGCTGCTTTCAAGCAGCATAAAGAATATTTTTATTAATGAAAACTTTATTTTTATTTCTAATCTTGATCTTATTCACTTCTCTTACATCTTTGTTCTGTCATTGTTTGTCTCCGGTTTGATAAGTTAATTTTAAGATAGAGTATATAGACTTTATTAGTAAATTAAATTATAATATAAATTGATTGTATTCAAACTGGTTGGAGCGACACAAGGTCTAAATATGTTAATTTAAACCGTCATTTTAGTCTTTACCAATCTAAATGTTGTTAACTTTCGAACATTAAGTTTTTATTTAGACTAGATAAGATGTGCATCTAGTCTCATAATTATTATTTAAACCATATTTTCCAATATGACAAGTCTAAATACAAAATATTTGAACTTCCAATGCCTATCATCATATCTTGTCAGTACCATCTAACTATTTGGCCATCGGTTCTGTTTATAAATACCAAGGTTCCTTTAGCTCCTAAGTTTAAATTCAAAAGTTCCTTTCTACTTGTCTCTTTCCTGTTTGATCGGCAATACTTCCATCGATGGTAAGATCAAAGAGGCAGCGTTCCCCCTCTCCTCCTTCGATGGTAGCCACCGTTGATTCCTTTTCACAACCCCTTCCAACTTCGACCTTAGAGGAAATTATTGAGGCCATCTTTCATCTCTACAGCATAGTTTTGGAGGCCATGTCAAGGCAAGATCGCTTCTCTGAACAACTAGAGGAGTTGATTGCAGTATTGAAGACAAGTCTCCAAGAATTATGATGATCTTTTGAAGGCTTGAGTTTGATGAACCCCCATTGTTATAATATTTTGGTGTAATTGTTATTTTGTGGTCAATAATCATCATATGGTAGTATAATATTTTGATGTAATAATTTTGATTCCATGCATGTAAACTGCTGCCTTTAGGCGATGATTAATGAAAAAAATTCTATCTTTTATGTTGATCTTTTGATAGTTCCTATTGATGATATCTCATGTTATTAATAATCTCTTGATGAAAAAGTTTCAACTTTCAGGAGAATTTTTTTTTTCTAAAATTTTATTTCATTGTTCTAAAAATTGCATTTTAGTTGGTTGATTTGAAAGATGGTGTCGTTATAAATAAAAAATGTTTTTTACATATCGATGCCTGTCGTCAATGAGAATTGGTCTAGAATAGGTTGCCCTAAGTATATATACTCGTTTCACGCTCAGTCTTCATTTTTAGCCTCTCTTAGTCCTACGCATGCTCTTACTCTCTCTGTAGCCTCCGGCCGCCGTGATTTCTCTCTCTTTGCCATTAGGATGGCTTGGTATTCCTCTTTGTCAGGCTCTCCTTCTCTGCATTGCCTTTTTAATCTCGTGTTTGGTAAAAATCATTGATTTTCACAAATCCTTGATAGATATTTCGCTCTCGCGTTCTGTTAATTTTCTCTTTCATTATCTTTCACAAACCCTCAATACCCCTTTTCCTTCTTTGCCAAACTCTAATTGAAAGTTTAGTTTTTCTTACATCTACATAAATGAAAGTGTTCTTCTTTATCAATATTCTCTATGTTTGTTGTAAAACATATTTACTTTGCTCATTGGTCAAAATGTGATGTACTCATGAACATATGTGGTACATTACATATGCAGTGATTTTATTATGTACAACACATATCCATGAATTACATAGCATTTAGAGCAAGGAGCAAAGTTGAGTAGGAATGGGAAGTGCAAATAGACCATATGTCCATGAGTGTGAAGAGTTTATGAAGAGGCCGATATGACTTCATTTGCTAACTTTACTACACTACTACAGATTTGAGCATTTATAATGCTTAATACATAATAGTTACAGCTAATAAATGTCAAGTATGATGAGGCAGAGGTCACACATGGATATATAATGCTTAAATATAACTGTTAATTATGTGTATTATCACACATTATGAGGCAAAAATTCATGAAAATACAAAAAATAACAGTTCTAGTTAATAACTGTCATTTATTTAGTGACAAAAATGAAGGTTCTCAAGAAACAACCATAATATAAAACTTACAAACGATTCGTCTTCCAACACTTATATCAACAAAGATAAAACATAACAGTTTTTTGAAACAACCATCATCTGACTCTTTCATAACACTTCGTAACATTTGGACCTTTAATGTTATAAGTTATAACTTTTCGTAATCCCGTTAGACTTTCATAAGTCATAACTCACGACTCTTCATAATTTGATAGACCTCTATTTAAACTCCACTATTCCTTAACCTTTGTGATTCTTACTACTTTTCTTTATTGGCCTCCTCCTTCTCTCTTTCATCATGTTAAGATCCTGAGAAACTCCTCTACCCATAGCTGCCCCCTCCTCCAACATCTCCTCATCCTGGTGGCAACAAATGTCTCAAATACTGAGATCCTAATCACGCACCTCCTTCGCCATAGCCAGTGCCTCCACCCCCTTTGCCAATCCATCTATTACGCCGAATGACAAGACAACACAAGGGAAAGAGTACTAGGGAAGGGTCTTGTTGTTATAAAGTAGGTATAGAAACCAAATTAAGAGAGAAGGAAGGAAATTACTGTGAGATGGAACAAGAAAGGAAGAATTGTGATGAAGAATTGATAAGTTGCTTTTGGTTGCCTACCTGATCGAGGTAGCTAATAAACTTGTTATATTTCATAATTTGTCATTTCTTGTTCCATCTTAGAGCAAATCTCCTCCCCTCTCTCTTAATTTAATTTTTGAACCTCTTTCATGACAACAAGATCATTTCGTAGTGCTCTTATCTCTTATGCCATCACATCATTCAATGCAATAGATGGATTAGCGGAAGGGCCAACTTAGGCGGAAGGGGCATTGTGGTTAGGATCCTTAATAAAAATACATAATAGTTATTAAGTAAAATCCATTACTTAATAGAAGACCATGCAAATAAATAAAGGTTATAAGTTAATAAAAGTTAAGTTAATAATAAAATTTTAAAAATATTGTCAAATGCGTAACGGTTATTATGAATTAACCATGACCATTTATAAAATAAAATGATATTTAATACTAAAAGACGTGATGGCTCAATAACCCATAAATTCCTCTTTTTATAAATGTTCGAAGATTAAACTCCACTTCTCTACTTCTATTTCAACTTCTCAAAGCCAATTGTTGTTCCAACAAAACATCATGGATAAATGCAAGAGAACTTCTAATTCATCATCTAGCAAAAAACGTAAAGATGAACTTTCTTTGCCAACAAGCATTGAAGGTCTCATCCACGCAACCTATGAGATCCATCATATGGTCTAGGTTTACATATGAGAGCAAGGAAGCATGGACTAGTCCTTGAAGGAACTTATCCCTCTTATTCTCTCTTTAAACGAGGAGGTGGGCGAGTTACTGAAGAAGGAATAATATGATGATAAATCAAATTTTTAAAACGTCTTCATAACTTTTTATCTTCAGTTTGTTTATTTATTGTCTTTTTTTTTTTTTTTTTGTAAAATGGTGGTTGCATAATCAACCACCAAAATCTATGAAAAAAGGTATTTACATTATGGTTATTAAGTAACAACCCTAACTTATTATATTATAATGCAAATACTTAACGGTTGTATTTTGTAACTGACATATATTGTCTCACAAGAGTGATGGTTCTTACAATAAAACCATCATGTAATGTTAGGTGAACCAACAAATGATTTGTCTTTCAGTTTCATATTAGGAAAACAACATTACGGTTTCTCTTAAATAACTTTCAACTAAACAGTTCAAACATTTTCTTTTCCTCATGCTCGTGATGAGAATAGTCAGTGCTTCTTCATTCTTCGATGATCAGAATGAGAATCAAGCGCCCTTTCATTATCCACCACTGCACGTGATTGCTCCTCTTTGACTTCCAACGTGTGCAATGATGATTTGAACCCATCACTTTCAATCTATATAAACTCCCTATTTCCTTATGTTTACCGTTCTATTTCTTCTTCGTCTTCCTTTGTTCTTTCAATCACCAAAATGAAATGTCATGTTGAAAACTTGCTCGAAAATGCATGGCGTTATGCTCCTCTTCCATAACCTCCACTGCCTCTTTCTATCCCTTCTCTTCTATAGCCTCCACCACCTCCTTCTATCCCCTTTCCAAAGCCTACAAGTTGGGCTTCCATTTATATGGAAGCCCTTCCTATAAGACTTGGAAAATGAAAAAAAGGCTTTCCTTCCACAACTATAGATATAATATTCTCTTTGTGTTTGTTGCCTTCTTATATGTTGTTTGTGTGATACATGAAAGTTTACATTTTTTCTGGTGACTATATATTCTTTGTGGTTGTTATAATTAATATATGCATACTTTTGTTCACAAAATTCGTTATAGTTAGGATTGTGAAATTTGTGATTATGATAATAATGCAATTTTATTGTATTTCACAAATCCAATCATTGTGAATTCCATAGAAAAAAATTCATCTACATGTATGTTAATTGAATCTTGTTTGTCATGCATATGTTTTTTTCAAGTTTGTTTTTTGTTTGGACACACCCTTCTTAAAATGACTTAGATCATTATTGAGTGTTAGGTGAGAGTTTCCATTGTAATTTTAACCCTCACATGTGGGAGCAGTAAATACATGGTTTGTATCGTGGGTCATCCTTAGATTCAAATGCAGCCACACTTGGATTGAGTGCTAAGGTTACCCATTTTTAGCATTGTGTGTGTGTGTGTGTTTTTTTTTTTTTTTAGATTTCATATAGAATATGGCTCTAACCTACCTAAGTTTTATGTGATAAATGTAGAGTATCTTATTTAATGGAGCTAAGTCTAACAATGTTTATATACAAACCTAATAATTCTATTTTGTATGGTTGAATTTTGTTGTGTGATGAGGTCTTGGTTGAGATGGAAATCAAAGTGAAGGCCAATAATAAGGATATATCCAATTAGGTGGAGTTACTAGTGACAAGTTAATGATTAAGATGTCTAAATTAAACAATGAAAAATGTAGGACGTGTGATCAATACTTGAAATGAAAAATTCGTTGAATTGTATTACCACTCAGTCCAACAAATTTATCCTTTCAAGTGATGATCATCTAGCCAATGTTTTTCATCCTCCAATTTAGAATTATTAATCTTCACCTCGTTATTAGTATTGTCACTTAGTCGATTATTTATTTATTATTGGCCTTTAATTGGGTTTCCTTCTTAACAAAGACTTCCCTACAATATCATATTCTCACATATAAAATCCAATTCTCATACTTGTATATTAACTCCATTATACTCAAATTCATTAAATAAGAATCTTCTTCTTTATCACTTGAGACTGGAATAGCACATAAGCATGTTTCATATTTGAGGTCTAGAAGAGTTAAAATACACTAGTATGATAACCTAGTAATCAATCCATAGGTAGCAGCATTAGTTGTTAGGATGGTCACAATATGAATCATGCATCAACAACATGTAGATGTTGGGTCTAAAATTGTGTCCATTAAATCCAATACTTAAAAATCATCAAATTTCTTTGAAGGTGGGGAAAATGCAAGCAAAAAAGTAAATATTGGAAAAAAAATGCCAGAGTTATGATTCAATAATTATCTGATAATATAAGGCTTAGATTTATGGTTATTAGTTACAATTATTTTTTTGTGCCGATTGCATTTTTGTTTTTAGGAGTATTTGTAAAATTTATATTGCATAATATAGCTTTTAAATATAATAATATCTAATAGGGCTTCAGTGAAACATAATAACACATGCATTTAAAAAATGCCTACTGTTTAGACTGCGTATGAAATCATCTAGTTTAAATAGTTGGCTTTAAAAAAAAATATAAATTGAAACTTTTTAACACCTACTATTTAACGAACCAATTTGAAAATGTAAATCTTAAGACCGGTTATAGGTTTGATTTTAATAGGGACAAACTTTTTTAATCAATCGGTATAAGATTGGACTTAAACCCAGTCTAAAAATTCAACTTCATCTAGTTTTAAATGTCTTTTTTCTAGTAGTGACCTACACAATAAACTACTTTATCCAGTTCCCTTTTTTATATTTGCTTCCTTCAGTCTTTAAAATAAAACTCAATTAACTTTCTTTTTCATAAATTAAAGGGAAAAACACTTCTTAGGAGAAGTGTTTTCTCATGTCATACTCACATGAAATGGTGGGACCCACATATATGTATGAATTAATTCTTACATATATGTGGGTCCCACCATTTCATGTATGTGTATGAATCTTTTTTTCTTTTGCAACATGAGAAAATCAAATCCCTAAATTAAATATGCTAAATAAATTACTTTAAAATATTTGTATTTATCATTTTTCTCTAAAATAATTTATTTGACTTATAAACTGAAATATACTATAATGATATACAATATATACTATGATTAAATAATTTTTTAAGCTTAATTTTTCTAAAAAAAAGTTAATCGAGCCATTCTATCAAGGGTTGAGAGAGTAATTTGCATAGCCCAACACAGCAAAGGTAACATAATTTGGGCTTATAAATTCAAAATTAACAATCATTGAATTTGGGCTTTAGCAAAACATAATTAGCTCAATGTGTTCTGAACTTCTAAAATCAAATATGACCCCGGTCCTCCATGTGATGTACAGATTTACACCTTTTGGAAGTATAACATTTTTTTTTTGGATACATTTTGGAAGTATAACATGCATTGCGAGGAATTAATCATGAGACTGACCCAAGGTATAGTGTCTTTATCCGCATTTTCATCGGTCCAAAATTGTTGTTTTGGGTCTTTTTTATGTAGCCCAATTCTAAAACCACACTGCACTGAATATCATACCGTTAGTTAATATTGGGCTGATTATAATTAGCAGCCCATGAAATTTTCTGACATTTCATTTTCGAAATCACAATCCTATTCTCCTATCTGTAGGTGCTAAGTTAAATATTGCGAGATCCTCTAGACCATTTGGTTTTGAAGTAATGTGGTTGTTGCATGACAATTTTAAAGATTTCCTCCTTGCTAACGGGTTAGCTCAAGATGATCTTGAGGCTTGTCTTAATAGATTTTAGATTAATCTTATTGATTGAAATAAGAAGGTGTTTGGTCTCATAGAAAGGAAGAAAGTAGAGTTACTTGCACGTCTGAATGGAATTCAAAAGTCATCCTCATACCCTTATTCTAATTTCCTATGTATGCTTGAACTCCATAAGGGGAATTATAATCGATGCTGAGAGCAGAGAAACTTAAATGGTTCCAAAAATCAAGGGGCATGTGGATATCCAAAGGTGACCATAAAACATGGTTCTATTATACGAAAACTAATATAAGAAGAAGAAGAAACAGAGTAGTAGCGCTGAAGGTTGACATTGGCCAATGGATTGAAGATACTGAGGAAGTCAAAAGATTGGTTTTATCCTTCTTTAAGAAGTTTTATCAGCAGGAAAATGCTTCTATGTTGCCATTAATTATTGAGATGCCTTTTCCTAAGGCCAGTGACAGTGCCCTTCATAATCTGAGTGCCATTCCCTCCGATGATGAAATAAAGGCTTCAATTTTTTCAATGGGTGCTTACAAGCACTAGGTATAGACTGGTTTTCTCCTATTTTTCATCAGTCTAATTGGTCCACTGTGGGACCAAGAGTATGTTGCTTTGTCAAGAAGGCCTTCTCTGGATCAGTGGCACTTATGGAGGTAAACAAAATGTTGATTTCTTTGATCCCCAAAAGAGAAGCTCCAAAGTTTGTTCACCACTTCAGGCCTATATCATTATACTCTGCTCATTATAAGTGCTTGTCTAAGATTATTACCAGCAGATTGAAAGATATCATGAAGGATATTGTCTCCCCTTGCCAAGCTAGCTTTATCAAGGGAAGACAAATACATGACAATATCATCATCGGGCAAGAATTTCTACATACTATGAGAAAGGCCAAGGGGCGGAGAGGTTTCGTGGCACTCAAGATTGATCTTGAGAAGGTGTATGATTGTATTGACTAGGATTTTCTCAAACAAACACTTTTGCTGGATGGTTTTGATCATGGATTTGTTAACCTAATTATGGAGCGTGTCACTACTACTTCTTATAATGTCCTTTGGAATAGAGAACAAACTTATCTCTTTGTTCCTAATTAAACAAGATATTCGTCAAGGTGACCCCATTTCACTTTATCTTTGTGTGCTTTGTATGGAAAGGTTGTCCCATATCATTTGTGATTCTGTCATGGCCAATAAGTGGAGGCCTATAAGGATAACTAGAGATGGTCCTACTATCTCCTATTTAGTGTTTGCGAACGACCTATTGTTATTGAGTGAAGCCTTAGTTAAACAAGCTAGCTGTATCATGGACTGCTAAACTCTTTTTGTAGTGCGTTGGGGGAGAAAGTAAGTTTTGACAAGTCTTTCATGTTCTTCTCGCGTAAAGTACCTTCTAATTTAATGAACAAAATACAATTACCCAAACGAAGATTACTAGCGAAATTGAAAGATACTTAGGCTTTTCATTATCTAGGAAAAGGAAGCCTAGAGACTCATTTCAGTATATTATAGATAGAGTCAATTCCAAGTTGTCATCTTGGAAGGCTAATACACTATCAATGGCTAGGTGTATAACTCTCGCTAAATCAGTTATTAGTGCCATCCCGTTATACCCAATGCAGGTAACCCAACTCTTGAGAAGTATCTACAAGGAGGTTGAAAAACTGCAACGGAATTTTATTTAGGGAAGGACAAACTCTCATGGCTTCCATAATTTAAGCTGGTCAACTTGACCTTGCCTAAGAATTTTTGAGGTCTTGGTTTTAAGAATTTAGTGTCTATGAGTGATGCCTTTGGATGTAAATTGGCATGGAAACTGGTGGTGGGAGCTAGAGGGCTATGGCCTGATGTTCTTTTCCACAAGTATGTTAGGAGGAATGATCATAGTTTTTTTGAATTTAAACCTCATGATTCTTCCTTGTGGAGATTCATCTGTAAGCAAAAAGGAGCTTTAGAAAAGGGCATTAGTTGGAGAGTGAGGAATGATATATTTGTTTCTTTTTTCAAAGATTGTTAGCTGCTCAATGGTTTGAGGATTAGGGCTTATTGTATGAGATCCTTAACATTAGAAGAACTGAAGAGCAAGGTATCTGATTGGACTGTAAATGGTACCTAGGATTTTTCTCGCCTGGGAACCATTATGTCTAGTGAAATTATTCAATGCCTTAAAGTAGTATTGCCTTCGATGGCAAGGGCTAGAGAGGACGTTATGATTTGGAGTGGGTCTAGCAATGGTTTATTTTCGGTGAAGTCTGCTTATTATATGCTTGAGCCACCATTTGCTAACTTGTCAAATCCTTGTTTTAAACTTATTTGGAAGTGGGCTAGGGCAGAAAGAATTCGGGTATTTCTTTGGATCGCATTTCATAATCATCTACCAACTAATGAGTGGAGGAGTAAGTGGGCAAGTTCTTCGCCGGTATGTGCTTTCTGCGAGTCACAAACTGAAACAACTATGCATATTTTCAGGGACTGTATTTTTGTAGAACCTTTATGGAAGGAGTTAATTCATTCGACTTTCTATTCTAGTTTTTTTTTTTTTTGCTACAACTCTGAGAGATTGGTTTCATCTCAACCTCAAGAAGGATATTGGCTTAAACTCAGAGTCTAACTGGAGCCAAATTTTTGGAGTTACATTCTGGTTGTTGTTGAAAAATCCGGCTGAACCCAAGAGGGGGGTGAATTAGGTGAAGATAAAAACTTGCAACCTTTGAAAATCTTTTCGCAATTCGGTAAAATTAGTTTGAATGATAGTAAAGAGTTATAAAGCTATAGACAATCATTCAAACATATATGCTGGAAATAAAAAAGATTAAGAAAGAGAATTGCAAACTCAGACTTATACTGGTTCGGTCCAATCCTTGACCTACGTCCAGTCCTCAAGCTCCACTTGAGATTTCCACTATCTGCTTGTTTAACCAGGTACAAGAGAAAAACCTTTACAACCTCACAAGTTTAGCCAGGCACTTGTGCAACCTTTACAAACTCTCACAAAGACTCTTTCCCTTACTCAATGTAAGGTTACAATCAACACCCACTCAAGATCACTCAATCTTGAGTAACTCTCAAATAGAGTGATTTATAGTGAATTTTCTCTCTAAGAAGTGAATAGATAATCACTGAAGTACATAGGAAATCATCTTACTCTTTCTAAGATAAATTATGAAACATTTGAGAAAACAGAGTGTACATGAGATTTAGAATATTGACATTATGACAGTGCAATCTCCTTTCATCACCTTTTTGCGTTTTGAATCTGGCTCTATTTATAGATGAAGATATTCTAAATGTTGAGAATATGACCGTTATGAATAGAGACGTTGAGAATATAGCTATTGAAAAAAAAATAGCCGTTGGATGCTTTTTGACTTGACAGCTCAGCATTTTGATCTTCATGTAATCCTTCATTTGATTATCTGAAACATGTACACAAATGATATAAATGATGTTAAGAAGTGTTATAGATCATTTGGGTAATCATTTGGGTGTTCTTGATCAAAATCGTGAATTTTGAAACTTTGATTTATCTGAAGCAAAGGTGTAAACTCGAGTATTGACTTGGAAACTCGAGTATTGAGTCTGTCCTGTTACTTCAAATTTGTCTCTGTTTGATCAAAACTCGAGTATTGACTTACAAACTCGAGTGTTGAAGATCCTCTGATGTTCATTGCTCGCTGTCTGAGCTATACTCAAGTTTTTATGTGTAAACTCGAGTTTACAAGATATTCTTGACTTTGGTTGCTCTTTGACTTGATATAGGTTTATATTTGGCAAACCACTTATCCCCATATAGCTCTTTGAGTTTTCTTTCCAATGCAATAAAAATCAGCTCCAAACTCATTGTAATTTGTCCGTTATGATCCAATGAATGAGAGTTGTTCTTAACTAGCGTTTTTGCAACGTTTCGAATCGACAGTCAACTTTCGAAGGTCATATCTCTCTGGTCTAAACTTCATTTTAATTGAATCTAGTCTTGATGGAAAGCCTTATGAGTCTTCTTTCATATGCCATTAATTTCAGCTCATTTTGATACGTAGATTGTGAGTTACACTTAAAACATTGAAGCTTGGTCAGCTGTGTGACATGAATTCCTGATCCAACTTTCGAAATTTACTTCTCTCGCATCTGAACTTCTTTGGGCTTGAAACTTTGTCATAATGACGCATTGGATGTCTAGTTTCATAAAAAAGTTGGTTTCACCTCAATCCGATCTCTGGTTTAGGAGATATCATCGAATTACCAGAGCTCGTCCAAAGCTGAACGTGAAACAAAGGTGAACAGAGTTGATGATCAATGTTGGATACTTGAGTATTGAATTGGATACTCGAGTTTTGTTGGGTCCAGAGACACCAGAGAAGCTGAAGACACCCCAAACTCGAGTCATTAAGTTTTATACTCAAGTATTGACTCTCAAGCTCAAGTATTGACTTGGAAACTACAGTTTTGACACCCAAACTCCAATTTTCTCGCTTTCCAGATGCAAATCACTACAGTAAGCTTGTAAACTCGAGTTTTGACCTGGAAACTTGAGTTTTCTCATTTAAAACTTGATATTTGCTTGTTCTAACTCTAAATTGAGCCTCTCTAACTTTCATTTGATTGCGAATACTTATAATATCAATCTAAGACCTTAATATTGATTTTCTCATTCTATTTCACAATATCTTCTCTTTCTTTCTTCTCTTCACTTGGTCATTCTCCACAACTCTATTCTTTCTTTCTTCTCTTTTCTTGAACATTCTTCACATTCATATTTGAGCTGATCTTGAATATTGTTATTCCCATTCCATTCTTCAACTTCTTCTTTCTTTTCTTCTCTTGATCATTCTTGATCACTTGACTCTTCTTTGATTCAAAATTCTTTCTCCCATTCAATACTTCCTTATTGATCTTCTTCTTGACCATTCTTCATAAGTGATCTTCACATCTTTGATTCTACATTAAATTTAAGAATTTATTAAATGAAGAAGATAAATATAGTATATAATCTTTTTGCTCTTACTAATGGCATTTATATGAGACATCATCAAAACTAATTATATCTAACAATTATGGAAATGGAGGAATTCAGAAATATTTGAGACTGATTTTCATAAGCCAGCATCTCCAACAAACATCATTCAAAATGTGTGGCGTCTTTACGTAGGTTCTGGTTCAAATATGGAGGCAATTAGTTCTCCTTGCTTAGACAACAGCTCTTGAAAGGCTCCCCCCTTAGGCTCGATTAAGATTAATGTAGATGGGGCGGTATCATCTTCAAAAGGATGTGCTGGCTATGGTGGTGTTGCTAGAGATGATAATGGTTGATGGGTTTTAGGATTTTCATTCCATCTTGGTAGATGCAGTCCTTATGAGGCTGAAGAGTGGGCGATTTTGAAAGCTATTGAACATGCGAGTTGTATGAGCTATAGATCAATCATTATAGAATTTGATTTCTAAGAACCTGATTGTTTCCTTAAATAGTCAGGATGTTGACGGCACTCAGAGTTTGGTGACACTAAAGATTAGAGAGCTTTTAAAGCTCAACTGGGATATTCTCTTATCGTATGTGTCCAGAAATTATAATCTTGTGGCTTATAGCTTAGCTAAGTATGGGTTATCATTATCTTGTAACTTTGAATCATGTCCTTCTTTTTTGAGGACCAAGGTTCATCATGACTATATGGGAATTTATTCCCCTTCTGTTTCATTTTAATATAAGGCTTAGCCTACTCTTTTACCCAAAAAAAAAGTCCTCAACATTTCTGGACGTAGCCCTCATTCTTGTCAAGAAAAAAATATCCTCCAGTTTTTATTTTCTATTTTTGGTTTGCTTTCGTTTCCCTCTCATTTGTTTTAATTTTAATTCCTTGTAATTTTTTTTGGACATGAAGTCGAATGCATTAAAAGGCCGAAGTAAAATGATTACAAGAGAACTTGGGTTGACTTACACGTGGACCATAATGAAACAGGCCAGCCCAAGATGAAAGAGACCAAACTTCAAACATACACAAACCCAAATGAAAAACAGAAACAAAGGAAAAGGAAAAACAAGGAAACTACAAATGAAAGCTAAGTGGTCAACCACGAACCACCATAGAAATAGAACATTGACAAATCAAAAGGCATCCTTTTCATGATCCATCAGCTCCCATGAACCATCTTCTTTCTGAACCATTCCCTTGTTCTTCTCAATCCACCATGACGTAGGAACAAGATTTTCATCTTTCAAAGAATCATCACTCTTATTCGTGAGCGCAACATCACGATTCACCACCAATTGAAAAATTCCATCAAGTCCATGTGTTCCTGCAACTGTATGCAAGTAACACTCCAAGTTATGCAAAGTATAGGTAGTCCTTGGACTCTTCAAGTACGGAGATTGCTGAGTATTTATTGCCAGTTCTTCACCAATGTCCAAATAGGGAAAAGCAGGATAATTTGGAACAATTTCACTAATATTCTTAATTCTTAAAGCTCTCAGATCTTTCAACCCATTGAAAACCCTCTGGAAGTTCACTTCTCCAACTCGAGGGCATGCGTAAAGAAAGGCTGTGACTGGAAATGATTTTTCTGGTGCCTTTGATGGCTTGTTATAGCCATTTTGAGCTATGTCCACTGCGTTTAAGGTTGCGAGTGCTCCTCATAAATTGTGTCCTACCACAGTTATGCTTATTTCTTCATCTTTGTATAGATCTACTAGCCTTCTTATCTCACTTAGCACCTGTGCATTATAAAAATTAAGTATTAATTGCTACTCCTCTTTTCTATTTCTAAGGCACTTCCAACACTTTTCACATAGAATAAGGAAAACCTTAAATTAACTTTGCCATAAAATTTAACAACTTTCCAACTTTACTCCTACTTAATATACAAAATACCATTTGAAAACAAAGTCATTAACACAATAATAAGTGAAGTGTTAAGCTTTACATTCATCTCAAAACCTTCATCTCAAAACTTTAATGAGGGGGCTTATAAGTAGTATAAAATAATTTTTTTTTTTAAAAAAAAAACTTCTCTCTCTCCCATACAAATAGGATCAGAGGATTATATCAAGATGTTTAAAAGTTGGAGACATGGTCAAATCTGAATTATCCTATGAGTTTGAGGGGGTTGAATTTGACTAAATTTTAATAAACTTAATCTTCCAACTTCACCGAAGCTATCGTCAATGGATCAAAATCCGAAATCCAATCAACTGATGATAGAGAAATTCACAATTTAAAAAAAAAAAAAAAAAAAAACACAGACACACACATATCACTAACAGGCAATGGTCTAAGCATAAAAATATGCCCTTATGACAGCTGCTCACATTTGGGGCTTTGACCTTCGAATGAGTTAGAATCTAATATGAGACGATTTACTATCAAAAATAAAAAACAAAGAAAGAAGAAAACATAAATTCATAATTAAAATAACAAATTAAGTATCACCAATTGGCATTGATCCAAACAAAAACGGCTGAATTCAGTTTAAGTACAATGACTTGAGTTCGAGTCTTGCCATTGTATACAAAATATGCCTTTTATGACAGCTACTTCCATTTGGGGTTTGATCTTAGGATTAGTTAGAATCTAACATGACTCTAGACAACAAGAAGCTCACCAAAAATAATAATAATAACAATAACAACAACAAGAAGAAAATACCTGGACTCTTGCACTCGTTGTGCTGAATGGAGATTTAGGATTCTCTGAAGTATACATAGAGTACCAACCCTGATGAACTAGAGGATCCGTTAACCCCGAACCGCCGAAAATAATAGGAGCAGGAACTAAGAGAAATGGGAAATTAAGAATCCACTCCAATGCTCTTATTGTTCCTCTCCAAGCAACCACAATATCCCTCCTTCCTAAGACAGCTTTGCCTTGATCTGTGGCCACAGCAACATACCCTATCCAGTTTGATTCCTTGCTCCAAGCTTCACTCGACAACGACTTTATTATAAAAGCATCAGGAACAGGGATTTGTGATGTCGCATATAAATACTTTGTCACACTATACTTGAAGGGATTCCCAATCTCCAAACCAACCCTCGCGAACAAGTTCTGCTTCGCGTACTTGCTTGCTCCTGCATATTTGGATTTCGTTTCTGTGATAAAAGTATCATACGTGGCTTGTGTTCTTTCTCCATAATGGATTATGTTCCTTCGTAGATCGATGTCGAGAGGGTTTAGAAGACCTTCCCAATGATCTTGTCCACTTAGGACTCTCCATCTTTGAGCAATACTCATATCTGTGTTTCTAATTTGCTTGTATTTCTGTACTGTGTGAATATTTGATGATCCACCACATGCAATAGAGATTAATTTATAGCCTCTTCGAATTATTTTTAAATTTTCTCACTTTCGCCACTTTGAAAAATTCATCCCTTTTGTTAAATTAATTTTGGGTGCGAATCTTATTGGTGTATATATGATAATATAAAAAGCGGGTGTTTGTTGTTTAGTTGTTATCAATTTGCGATAAATATAGGTTTTGTAACCAATAATGGTTTCCATAACTCATTCTTACATGATTTTTCATAATTAGATTGAGATTCTTAATACATTTTCTTAGACATTATTGCATTATTAAATATGAATTTGAGTTAGGAACATTTGTATTGAATTAAGTGTAATGAAGGGTGAAATAGTCATAATTTATTAATTATTAATTGAAATGATTTTTTGGACTTTTGATGTTATCTTGTGCTTAATCCTATATCGTAAATGTTTAAAAAGCAAATGGAGATTTTAGAGGTGACAATTAATATTTTGAAGACTGGGGAAATTACAAAAAAGGGCTCTAATTTTTAAAAATTGGAAATCAATGAGGAAAAGGGACTAGACAAAATTACATAAAAGTATCTAGATGTTTTGAAAGTCACAGTTCTGCCCCACCTATAGTTTGAAACATTTCAGTTTAATCCATCCTGGAGAACTTTTAAAGCTTACAGAAAGATCCCTAGTGAAAACTTGCGTTTTGACCAGGATCCTAGGTCATCCTAGGTCAGCTAAAGGCAAAACGAGACAAACCGGAGGGATATACAAAGAACAACGCCGCAGAAAAACAGAATCTCGACCTTCACGCTCTCATGCATGACCTTCAACATCACTTCTCTGTCGTTGGCGACCTTTACCCTTCATTATAGTCGCCGGCGACCTAAAAAGAGAAGAACAAAGCAAGTAGCGACGCGAATCAGCCGAACCTTCATCATATGAAAACCACCATCATCTCACTCCACCGTTGTTCGACTTCTTTGTTCTCACCATCGATGACCTTCTCTCTCTTTCACCACAGTCTTCTGATCTCTTTATCTCCACCATTCTCACAGTCACCTGATTCTCATCGTCACCTGACTCTTACCATCGCCAGAAAACCACCATCCTTTGACCTTCTTTCTGCATCACAAAGCTCAAAGGCAGCGTCGCGAACACAGACCAGAAAATTCGTGGCTTCCTCTGATTTATACTCCAGCGTCACACAAAATTCGTCCCTCTTCGTCATTAAGCTCATGGTGGCGATTTCTCAACGGTTGGCTATTTAAATCATAAAGTGATTTTGCTTCTTCAAGCAGTTTCCATGGGTTAAACTGCTCAAATTCTAAGCTGTGCTTACATGATGACTAGCTGACTATTTTGCTTCTTGGGATGGACAATAGCTTGAGTTTCAGAGCTTAGGGGAGTTTATTTTGTTCAATTTATTTTCTCTAATTATATTTGGATTTCCTAGTTTTAGGATTTTTTTTTGGTACTGTTGATACTTAGTTTACCCGTTTGGATAACTTTGTGGCTGTACCTTTGTTATTTGATTGGATTTTTGTAGCTTGTTAGATTTTTATATATGTATTTCCCTCATTGATTCAATGATATTGTATTTTCTATGTATTATTGTTAGATAGTATGACTAAATTGGATTAATTCAGTGTCATGTTATTGCATTCATATTAAGAGGAAACAAGTTGCATTAATCTAATCTAATCATAATCGCACACTAAGTGCACTTCAATATTGCCTTAAGAGATTATTACTAGCTATATTAGTAGGAGTACGTAATCACTAATTAAGAACACTAGACTCAAGCATTTGCTTGGGGTTTTTCATCAAGTCTTAGTGAAAATTTACTCATATATTTAATTGAACTATGACAGTTATTACTCCATTTCCAAGAATATTCATTGTTCATTATATATTTCATATTCATTTTCATATTCCATTCCATTTCATAAAAAAATACCGAAAGTAATAGTTTATAATTTAATTAAATTGCATTCATATTTTAGTTTATTATTTGAAAAGCCAAAACCAATTTTCCTTTTGTTTTTATTGCATTTTCATGACCTTTAGATTACTTAGGAGTTAATAAAAAAGATTCCTCAATAAGAGATAATGATCTTATGTTTGTTTGTATGCAATCCTTTTTTTTATTGCAAACCCCAAGGCTAACGATAAAAGGCCCTCATCAATTATGCATATTATTTTTTTTTTTAATAAATTTTCCAAGTTAATAATCTACCACGTATACATCTTGACAACAAACTGAAGATATTTATTAACAAATTCCAATACTTCAAGACTTCATTAAGAAATTTGGGGAACAACTAGAAATTGTAAATGGTAGCTAAGGTGTATATATGTTCACCAATATTACAGCAATTGTTCAAAACTAATAATTGAATTAAACTAAAGTATTGATGTCTTTATTCAAAATGACCAATAATTTGGAGGAACATTATCCGTTCAAACGGAGCATGCAAGGGTATGCGAAATCAGATAATCATATCCATATAATCTGACAGAAATTTGGGAGACTAAAGTGTAACTCAAGAATTTCTGTATTAAAAGAGGTGTTTTATAGGCCAAAGTAACATTAATCCAAGCAGAGTATACTTCCAGAAGTGTTGTGTTTTTAAACTCGCAATAAATAAATGTATTTAGGTAGTGTTTGGAACTCTTTCAAAATCTAAATTTTAGGATTTATGAGGTAAATATGTGAGAGGAGTTTTGTCTCGATTTACGCAAAACCTAGATTTTGGCACTTTTTCAAACACTACCTTAGTTGTCTAAATACAGTAATAAGAGAAACAAATGAGCCGGAAAAATCTTTGGGATCAAGAAAATGTAAAAATGTCCTAGAGAAAATTTTGATGTTATAAAGATTTTGTTAACAACTCATTTAGTAGGGAATTAACAACTCCATTTATAGGATTAATAACTCTGAGACTTTTCTATCATCAAAAATTTCTCTGGGACTTTTTTGAAATTTTCATGGTCTTAAAGATTTTCCCAAATTAAAATTAAAAAAACATGTTAGGTGAGACTGAAGAAAATTTCAAGAAATTCGATCTGAAGGAAATCGTGGGTTGACATGATTGGGAACAGACATCATGTTGTTGTGCATATTTGGAAAATATTTTTGCATGTGATGGCAGTTGTTGTAGTGCATTGTTGTGCATTATTTTAAAAATATTTTTGCATGTGATGGCAAATTGGCAATTGTTGTAGTGCATTATTTTGAAAATAGTTTTGCGTGTGATGGCAGTTGTTGTAGTGCATTATTTTAAAAATATTTTTGCATGTGATGGCAAATTGGCAATTGTTGTAGTGCATTATTTTAAAAATATTTTTGCATGTGATGCCAATTGTTGTATTGCATTATTTTGAAAATATTGTTGCATGTGATGGCATACGTCTTTGTAGGCAGTTGTTGTCGTGCATTTTTTTGAAAATAGTTTTGCATGTGATGGAAGTTGTTGTATTGCGTTATTTTGAAAATATTTTTGCATGTGATGCCAATTGTTGTATTGCATTATTTTGAAAATATTGTTGCATGTGATGGCATACGTCTTTGTAGGCAGTTGTTGTCGTGCATTTTTTTGAAAATAGTTTTGCATGTGATAGAAGTTGTTGTATTGCATTATTTTGAAAATATTTTTGCATGTGATGCCAATTGTTGTATTGCATTATTTTGAAAATATTGTTGCATGTGATGGCATACATCTTTGTAGGCAGTTGTTGTAGTGCATTATTTTGAAAATATTTTTGCATGTGATGGAAGTTGTTGTATTGCATTATTTTGAAAATATTTTTGCAGGTGATGGCATACGTATTTGTAGGCAGTTGTTCCAGTGCGTTGTTTTGAAAATATTGTTGCATGTGATGGCATACGTTTTTGTAGGTAGTTGTTGTAGTGCATTATTTTGAAAATAGTTTTGCATGTGATAAACAAGTACATTATTTTGAAAATATTTTTGTATGTGATGGCAGTTGTTGCAGTGCATTGTTGTGCAAAAATTTAAAAAGCCACTCTTTCCCATGCATGGCATTTAATCAAGGGTCGAAATATATATATATATATATATATATATATATATATATATATATATATATATATATATATATATTACATATTATATGAATTTTTGCATTTATTTAATTTGTGTGTTATTCGTAAGTGGGACTTATTTATGGTAAGGAAGCGAGTGGGAATGTTTTATATATGATGAATAACATATGCATTATGTATATTATACTTGCAAAATTTCTGTTGTATTGTGATGTTTTATATGCCATCCTTTTCACGAAATACTTTCTTTCCTAGGTCGGTGCAAAAGTCCAAACATCCTATATTTGCTTGCGCTGTGATATATAACTTCAATTCATAATTGTCCCACTTATATCCCTAATAAAGCCGTGTAAGCTTCAGTCATTCTGGAGTTTCTTTTTTCTTCTCCCAGTTGAGCACGATGACAACGTCGGCTTGAATATTATAAATTTTCGAAAATTTTCTCTATTTAAATTTAGTGGTGCAGGAAATATAATACTTTATTAATTTCATTTGAAGTTTTCTATTGTAGCTCAACTATAGTCTATAGGTGACATTCACCTTATCCTATTTTATATAAATGTCTAGTTCAACACTTCAATTAAATCCTGTTTTGTAGATTTCACTGAGTATGCTGATAATTGCATCAGATCAATATCATTATTGTATAAATAAATTGCTTTGTATATTGTTGAGATCAAACTCTCAACCAATGAGCTATTTGATTTAGGTAGTAAAAAACGCCTTAACTTAATTTAATATAACTTTCACCCTCCATGTTGTGAGATTCATTTAGGTAAAAATTGTCTTTAATTGAAAAATTGGCAGATATTTTATAAAAAAATTACTCTCCAAGTCTTATAAAAATAATTGCTCTCCAAGTGATTTATTTTATCGACTAGGGAATATTTTTAAAAAGTGACTTATATTGTGGACCGATGATAAATCCCTAATTTCTTATACATTTTCATATTTTATTTGGATTTTTTGTCATAATAATTAAGCTTAAACAGTCTCTTTCAGGATTAATTGTGATTAAAGATGTTTGCATGAAATTAAGGTTGAAAAGTGGGGGAAAAAATCATATATATTAGGTTAAAGTATACTTTTAGTCCTTTAAGTATCACATGAAATATATTTTCCATCCCTTAACTTCATAAAGTGTACTTTTTGTCCTATATTTCTAACACCGCTAATGTTGCTAACGGGAAATGTTAACTCTGCAAACTCAACTGATGACTGTGCAGTTGACAGAGCATATTTAAGTTTTAATTTTTTTAATACAATATATTTATATTATTAAACTAAAATAAACAGACAAATCTTTACAAATAAAATTGAGATTTTGATATTTACATTATTAAATTAATATATTTAGATTATTAAACTAAAATTTTTATATTTAGAACATTCAACTAAATTTTTTTAATATAATTGGGTATTTGCCAATGACTGCTTCGGTAGGGATTTAGATATTTTTCAATTTATGTATATTTTAAATTTTAAATTAATATATTTTAATTACACAGTCAACACTACTTAAGTTTACATAATCATCAATTGAGTTTGTTGCATAAGCATTTTTCAATAGTAACATGAACGGTGCTAGAATTATAGGACTAAAAGTATACTTTATAAAGTTAATGAATTAAAAATATACCTTATATAAACTTAAAGGACTAAAAATGTACTTTAGCTTATATTTTATGATTTAACTTAATTGATTGATTTTTGGAATATAAGATATTACATTTTGGGTTTATTTTCTTTGCAGATCAGTTTAGAGAAAATTTTTAGTCGAGTGGGAATCTTTTTGTCTTTCATGGTGACTAATTAGTGTAACCACATAGACCAATCCTTTCTTAGTTAAACACCAATGGTTTGAAACAAACCTATATGATTCATGCCAGTAACTAGTCCCTATTAACCTTCTTCAGACTCAACCCTTTCTTAGTTAAACACCAATGGTTTGAAACAACTCTATCTCATTCATGCTAGTAACTAGTCCCTATTAACCTTCTTCAAACTCTCTTCTTGTAACATCTTAGCACCTTGCTCTTGATATTGTTCACTTTGAGGCCCATCACCCCTCTCGGCTTTAAAATGCATCAAGAGAGGGAGGTATCCAGACCCTTATAAGGTGTCTTTCATTCCCCTTTTCAACCGATGTGGGACATAACACTTTTAAGTGATATTGTCTGCTTTTAAGTGTTATGTCCCACATTGACTAGGGAGGGGAACGAAAGACGCCTTATAAGGGTTTGGATACCTCCCCCTCTTGACGTGTTTGAAGTCGTGACCGCCCCCAAAACTATGTCCACATCGGCCGGGGAGGAGAACAAAAGACGCCTTATAAGGTTTTGGATAACTCCCCCTCTTGACGCGCTTTAAAACCATGAAGGGCGATGGGCCCCAAAGCAGACAATATCAAGAGCAAGGTGCTGGGATGTTATATTTCTCAACCGATGTCTTTTCACAGCTCTGTCCACATTGTCACAACTCTATCCACATTGCCTTTTCTCAGCTCCGTCGCCTTTTCAGATCCAAGTTTCTTTCCTGAACTTTTAGCCAAGTCTGAGATTCAATCGAATTGAACCTCAAATAACAGTTAACCTTATGTGCGAAGCATTAACAATACATGGTTGATATTCATAACATGGATATCAACATTATATTCAGCAAACACATCGGTGCCCAACAACAATAGCACACAATACATACATGCATCACTATTGGCCAGTGCATTCACCAGTGCCATGTGTCCATGACACGTGTCCTTAATGCTAGGAAAAACATATAGCATTATCATGACTATAAGTTACTTCAAGCTGAATCCATAGCTTAGTTGAATGTAAACACACATGTGACCTAATACCTAGTCTTAATCAAGGCACATGGCCCAAGACCCTATATTGCCCATGACTCTAATCAATAATGAATCAAACAATCATATATAGATATACAAGACACAAAAAAGTTTAAGTTACAATACACAAACGTACCTTCCTTCCACGTAGTTAGCAATACACTTGACCTTTGAATCCAACCCGGACTTCTCAAGTATCCTATAATGTTACCGACCAATTATTTCCTTTTTTCATACTTTATATGATATTGTGATAAATATCATATTGCTTAGAATATTATCAAAAGGATTATTTTTACCTCTCTTGACCCTTTTTACCCCTAATGGATCAATTATCTCATTTTACCCTTACATCTTCTTTTTTTTAAAAAAAAAAATCTAGATTTTCTAGCAGATTTTTTTGCAAATTTGAAAATTCATAAGTAATTCTAAAAAAATCCAATTTGATTGCTTCAAAAATATACATGACTCTTGACATGTCTACTTTCAAGGAAAAATATTTCCAGAATCCAGAACATCAAAGATCATTCTCAGTTTAATGATTTCTCATTGTTGTTCAGTTTATAATTTTGGAAATAAGTCCTAACTTCAAAATTTCTTAACTACTTGTCCAGAGCTCAAAACATTTCAAATTTTATATGAAAAGAAAGCCTTGTATGTCTACTTTATTCTAGAAAAAAAATTGTAATTTTTAAAGCTCGTTCGATACATAAATTAATGAATACAATATTCACTGCCAACACAGAACTTAAAACAGACAGTTTTCCAAACTTTCAACATAATGATCTATTGATTCTAAAAATTATCCCCCAACATGTTTTCACTCCATTTTGTGTTTTAAAAGAAATAGAGACTTAAAAACATGAAAGGAAGTTTACCCTACAATTTTCTAGATTAAACTAAAATTCTACCCAAATATAAAAGCTAAAACTCAAGAATTTACCTCTTGAAATTCTTACTATTTTTCTTTTCCTTGCTCCTATTTTACCTCTCCTCTTTAAATCAATCATGTTGATTTGAGTTTGGTGTGTAGAAATGAGGAGGAGCTTATGGCTATTTATAGGAAAAAAATCCAAGCTTATGTGGTTCCTGCCACATGTAATCCATTTGCTCTCTTTCCTTCTCCTCCCTTGGATCAAATTGCGCATTTTGAAATCCAATCCTCCTCCTTCATTGCTTGAACGAAAACCTGGACTCTTTTAGAGCCCATGGATTGATTTTTCATGTGGCAAAATCCTATGGTTTAAGTCTCTCATTGGTCCATTGAATTACATAAGGATTTAGGCTTAATTACAAGGCTAAATGACAACCATTGGATCTTAATACATGTATCAAAACCTCACGGTTGGCTAGTTTCCATCGTTGACTTTTTGGGGCTATTTCATTAAGCTTGATTAACATCTTAATTAAATGTTTATTTGCTTTATAATCACAAATGTCATTGTATAATTGGTTTAATTTTTACTTATTCTCACTGTCTTTGGTTGCCCTTAATCAAGTTAAAATTATAAGCTATTAATCTCAATTAGCACAATCTAATTTGCTAAATATTAATCACTAATTTATGTAATTAGCCTAAGGGTCTTCATAACCCTTTTTTTTTTATCTCCTTTGATTATATATTAGCTACTATTTTATATGCTATTTACTTCACATTTTATAGCCCCTAAATAATATCTTATAATTGACCTTTGGTTAATTAATTCCAAAATGAAATTTGGATAAGAATATAATCAATAGATTATAATTCTTTGATACCCATATTCCCCTTTGTATTTTGCTAATTATTTCTCAAAATACATCGTTTATGAGAAGGGTTTAATGTTTCTGCTTTTGCTACAGAAACATTTTTTCTGTCACACTCACATAAAAGTGAATGGGTCTCACTAATATTTTCTATCTTTTCTTTGTATAATGGGACACATTCACTTTTATGTGAGTGTGACAGAAAAAATGTTTGTATAACAAAAGAAGAAACATTAAAACCCTTATGAGAATTGGGAAAATTGAAGGTATTACTAACCAAGCAACGATGGAATAGATCAAAGATGTTCAATCCCTTTTGGATGATGCTCCATACATTTTTGGTTATGATTCAGATTGTAAAGTACACCGAGGCTTCTACTCTGTTCACTACAAAAAAAATAATTAATTTTTTGCAATGGAATTTTTCTGTCACAAAAAAGGCATTTTCTGTCACAAAAATTGTTTGCGACAAAAAACATGAATTTTGTTGCAAATTTCAAAATTTGTGAAGAAATTTATTTTCCATCGCAAAATTCTAGTTTGGAAATGGAAAAGCAATTCCCTCGTAAAATTCCAAATTTGCGACGTAATTGATTTTCTGTCGCAAATTTAGAATTTTGTGACGGAATTAATTTTCTCTTACAAAATTCAATTCCTCAATATGTGTGTGTGTGTGTGTGTGTGTAAAGTTATGAAATAAAACATAAGTGTATATCATGAACATAAGAGTTTACATAGAGAAAACAATGTCATTTTTTGGTCACAAATTGAGAAATTAAAAAAATTATTAATAATTATTAGGGCTCTTCCACAACAACCATTTAAATAAAGAAAAAATTATTATGAAATAAATAATATTGAATAATATATTAAAAAAAGTGTATATGACCAAATATATACAATAATAATCCAAAAAATTATACATAAACAAAATGAAATATAAACAACAACGTTACCAATAAAATAAGCTAAAAAAACACAAAATTCATACATAAATTATACACCAAGTAGCTATAAATTAAACAAATTAGAGGTTTGCATTCCAAAAAGTACAAAAAACCAGATATTACAGATACATATAAATATTCTCGAACATGAACTCTAAAAGACACAAGGTTTATGATGAGATCTCTATAAGGTCTTGTTGAGTTTAGAGTAGGTTCTACTTGTGGCTCCTCTCCATGAGTTGCTATAACTTCATATCGACTATCAAGTATATCACCAAAACGATAGCCTATAGAATCACAAAAACATTAACACCCAATACCATAACTAGGAACACAAGACCAGAATATTCATTAAAAAAAAATAACGAAAAGGCCAACGACTTTAGAAATTCTATTCATCTCACAAAACTTTTCAAATCATGTTGACAAAATATATCTGAACAGATCACTAGAAATTCATCAATTAAGAATTAATAAACAATTAATTGCTTTATTACTATAAAACTATGTTTCACTACAACATTTTCATTACAACATCCTTAGGCATTTTCTCAATTCTTTATTGTGAATCCTAAATTGTAATGAAAAATCACGATATGTCAACCAAACACTTACAGTTCTGTGAACTCCTATTGGTGTCTCACCTAATATGTCATCACAAAACTTATCATTAGACCTTTCACTCTGTAAATGTCATAAATGAACTTCAAAACGAAAATAGCTAAACAAGGTTTGACCAAAAACCAATTGTAGTTATGACATTTTATACAACATAAACATGGTATGCTTTAGTATAGAAAGTAACCCACAGTGGCAAATACATGATGAATTATAAGAAAATAAGAGGGGAAAGAAAACAACAAAAACATTACACACATATCATCCAACTTCTAAGCCTTATTTATTAATCAGCATATATACCAAGTATCACACATTTTTCCGCCACTTTAACAGAACATCACTAAGGCTAATAAAGAAAAGTAAAAAAAAATAAATAAAAGGGGAAAAAAATTTCTTTATTTTTAGAATGTTTGTTATGCTTGTTGATGATGTTTCAGTTACATCTTTTTATATTTCTTCAAAATTGATTCACTCCTCCTACTCTCCTCCTTAATTCTATTCAGATCTTCCTCTTCTTGTTCAACAAATTGTAACACAGCTATCTCACAGTAAAGATAAGATATTATGCATACTAAATCAAGAGTATAACAGCTTGAGACAGCTATGCACTCAGCTTCAGTAGATAATATAGAAACAGTGGTTTGCTTCTTGCTGAACCAAGAAACAAGTGATTCACCCAGAAATTGACATTGACCACTTGTACTATTTCTATCAGTCTTGTAACTAGCATGATTCGAGTTTGAGTATGCTACCAGAAATTCTTGTTAACCTTTTGGAAACCATAGTCCAAGCTCTTTTGTGTCGGTAGGATAGCGAAAACTTCTCTTCACATGTTCAACATGTGTTTCTTTTGGAGAAGCTTGAAATATTGTGCACATTCCTACACTAAATTGGATATTTGGTTTGCTTGCAATCAAGTATAGTAATGATCCGATCATCCCTCTATACTTGGTTATGTTGAAGTCCTTCCCTTTTTTCATCGACGTCCAAAGAAGTGGTTGAGTTCATTGGAGTATTTGCACCATTGCAATGCTTCAACCCAAACTTTTTGAGCAAATCACAGAGATACTTTGTTTGTGAGATAAAAATCTTATTATTCCATTGTTTGATTTGCAGTCCGAGGAAGTAATTGAGTTTCCCCATCATGGACATTTCAAATTTACCCTGCATTTTCTTAAAGAATTCCTCACAAAGAGAATCATTAGTAGCACCA
The DNA here is from genome assembly GCA_037074495.1 of Acacia confusa. Classification (NCBI taxonomy): domain Eukaryota; kingdom Viridiplantae; phylum Streptophyta; class Magnoliopsida; order Fabales; family Fabaceae; genus Acacia; species Acacia confusa. Next base: position 33,139,941 of record CM073502.1, on the reverse strand, counting down.
AAGATTATGTTATGTACATACATTTGCACAATTAAAAATTTCATTACGCTTATTACTCTTAACAAAAAGTGTCGTGTCTGATTTTCCTTTGGCAACCGCTCATACCAAGCTCTAGGAGCTTGCTTAAGACCATATAAGGCTTTTTGAGTCGATAAACATGACCTCGATGATCATCATTTTTAAAATCAGGAGGTTGTTCTATGTAAACTTCTTCCTGAATAAAACCATTTAGAAAGGCACTCTTAACATCCATTTGATAGAGTTTGAATCCTTTGATACATGCAAAGACTAAGAGCACACGTATAGCTTCCAATCTAGCCACTGGGGCTTTCGTTTCCTTATAATCAATGCCTTCTTCTTGATTATAGCCTTTGACAACCAATCTAGCCTTGTTTCTGACTATGATTGTGGATTCATCATGTTTTTTCTTGAATACCCATTTAGTGACAATAACTAGATGGTCGTCTGGCCTGTATACCAAGTCTCAAACTTGATTTCTTTTAAATTGATGTAACTCCTTTTACATTGCCAAAACCCAATAATTGGCTAATAGAACTTCATCAATCTTAGAGGGCTCAATCTCAAAGATGAAGATAGAGAAGGTTACTTCATTTAAAGTACTTCTTCTAGTTCTCACCCCATCATCCACGTCTCCTATCACCTGATCTAGAGGATGGCTCCTACTGTATTTCTAGGCACATGGTTGAGGTTGAATAGGATTTTCACAAGTATTTTCATAGTCAACTCCTAAATCTTTTTCAGAGTTTTCAAGCAGAGGTTTTTGAAAGGGATTGATTTTGAAAAATTGGTTCATCCTCATCAACAGAATTGTTAGGTTTAAATTCACAAAACACAACATGAATAGATTCTTCTACAACACAAGCACGATTATTGAAAACTCTATAGGCTTTACTTTTATTTGAATAACCCAAAAATATACCTTTGTTAGACTTGGGATCGAACTTTCCCAAGTTGTCCTTACTATTGTTGTGGATGAAGCATTTACATATGAATATGTGTAAGTGAGCCAAATTGGTTTCCTTCTCTTGTAGAGCTCGTATGGAGTCTTATTGAGTTTCTTTTGAAGATATACTCGGTTTGAAATGTAGCATGTTGTGCTCATTTGGCCCAAAAAGACTTGATAAGTCTTGTTCTCATTCAGCATTGCCCGAGCCATTTCAGTAAGAACTCGGTTCTTTCTTTCTACCACACCATTCTGCTGTGGAGTCCTTGGGGTCAAGAAATTGTGATCAATACCATGAGCATCGCAGAATTCTCCGAATGCTTGATTCTCAATTTCTCCTCCATGATCAATTCAAATACCTGAAATGCAAACATCTTTCTCGTTTTGCACTTTCTTGGCAAACACGACAAACAGATCAAATGTTTCATCCTTGGAAGATAACAAAATTGTTCAAGTAAATCTAGAAAAATCATCGACAATCACCAGAGTATACAGATTGCCACTAAGGCTTTTCACTCTTGCTAATCAAACTAGATCCATATGAAGTAGTTGGAGTGGTCGATTGATTGAGATTTCAGGTTTAGTTTTACAAGATCATTTAGTTTGTTTACCTTTGTAACACTAATAACAAATCATGTCATTTTTAAAACGTAGTTTAGGTAAACCAAGTACTAAATCTTTTCTTAACAACTTGTCTAGTTGGTACATGTTTGCATGAGCCAGGCGTTTATGCCATAGCCAACTTTTATCCAAGTTGCTAATAAAACAATTTTTAGAATTCATATTTGGAAGATTCAAAGTGTAACAGTTACCTTCTCTAGGAGCCTTGAATAAAGTTTTAAGATTACTTTTGTTGATCAGAAGATCATCTTTGTTCACAATGAGACACTCATCTGGAAAAAAATTATCCAGTTGTTTTTGTTTACACTCTGGCTCACGCTTAGGAGGTTGTGGCAGAGTCCTTCCACATAATAAATATCTTTGATCAAAGGTCCTCTTTTTTCACTGATTTCACAATTTTCGACAATCTTTCCAGTCTGGTTTTCCCTAAAGGTTACTTTGCCACCATCCTTTGCTTTCATTGCCATGAACTTGGATTGATCTCTCATCATATGTCTGGAGCATCCGCTGTTAATATACCATTTATTGACTTTTGATGCTTTTAGACAAACCTTAAATTCAGATAAAATCAAGTTTTAGGTACCCATCTTTTCTTCAATATACTATTTATTGACTTTTGATTCTTTCAGACAAACCTGTAATTCAAATAAAATCAAGTTTTAGGTACCCATCTTTTCTTGGGTCCTTTCAAGTTAGTTCGGGCCTCAAGAAAAACGTAGGTAACCACTGATAGTTCCTAAAAGGTTTGTCTCTTCTTTCTTTCTTATGAAAGCATGATGAAATACTGTGACCTTTACGGTTATAGTAGTTACAGTGAGCAAAAGGATTTGAAGAATGGACTGTTTTTGAAAATAGTTCAAATAGGGTTTTCCACCAATTTTCTTTTTCCCTTTCTTCTTGTCAAAATACGATTATATCTTATGTCTAATCAATCATTTGTAAATCTTTGAGCTTTCAAGATTACAATGAGCATTTCACTACCTCTAGTGAATTTCCCAAGGGCTTTCGTAAGATATATATTTTTCTTCTCAAAATCATGACATGTTTCACAAACAAGAATTTCGCCAGCCAGAGGAAGATCTTTAGCTTGTTGTTCAAGCAATTTGATTTTCCTCCTTAACAAAATAAGTTCTTTTACAATCTTTTCAAATTCAGCATGCAATTCATTATACTCAGATAATAATTCATCATAGGTGGGATCAGAATCATATACATCCATGTCATTTTCAAATTGCTCTTCCTTTTCTGTCACGAGACATATGTTTGCGATTTCCTCTTCCTCACTTTCTTCATATCAGATGAACTATCTCCCCATATGGCAAAAACGTAAGCCTTTTTCTTGAAGTGATTGAACTTCTTCTTTTTCTCCTTTTCTTTACCTTTCAGTTGCAAACATCCAGATTTGATATGTCCTGACTTCTCACACTCATAACAGACTATCTGATCCTTATCTCTGAATTCTCATCTGTTACTCGAGCTTCCTTTCTAGAATCAATTCCTGAAACCTTAATCCTTCTTGTAGAATCTTTTAAATCTTCTCATGAACATGCCCATCTCATCATCATCATCTTCTTCTTCATCCTTAGTCTCCTTTTCTTTTACTGCATTGAGGGCAATCCCTTTGCCACCTCTGTAACATCACAGCGTCTCGCTCTTGATATTGTCCCCTTTGGGGCCCATCGCCCCTCACGGCTTTAAAACGCGTCAAGAGGGAGAGGTATCTAGATAAGGGTCTAGTTACCTCCCTCTCTTGACGTGTTTTAAAGCCGTGAGGGGCGATGGCCCCAAAGCGGATAATATCAAGATCAAGGTGCTGGGATGTTACAATTGGTATCAGAGCCAGACTCAGGTCGATGTGGGTTGACATGCAAGCGAGGACGCTGAGCCCAAAGGTGGGTGGAGTGTGATGTCCCACATCGACCAGGGAGGGGAATGAAAGACGCCTTATAAGGGTCTCGATACCTCTCCCTCTTGACACGTTTTAAAGCCGTGAGGGGCGATGGACCCCAAAACAGACATATCAAGAGTGAGGTGCTGGTATGTTACATATGGTATCAGAGCCAAGCTCGGGTTGATATGGGTTGACATGCCAGCAAGGACGCTGGGCCCAAAGGTGGGTGGAGTGTGATGTCCCACATCAGCCGGGGAGGGGAACGAAAGACGCCTTATAAGGGTCTTGATACCTCCCCCTCTTGACATGTTTTAAAGTCATGAGGGGCGATGGGCCCCAAAGCGGACAATATCAAAAGCGAGGTATTGGGATGTTACAGGAGTGATCAGTAAGATCTTCCAAGATTCAATGTAATTGTGTCAAGAGATTTAGTGAAAATCTTAGGAGTTCTGGGGACTAGATGTAGGTCAAGTTTGAGACTAAACCAGGACAAATTGGTTGTGTATTGGTTTTCTTCTTTTCCTACATTATTGTCCTACTTTATCTGAAAAATTTCTAAATTTAACATCACCACCTATTCACCCCCCTCTAGGTGATTTTCATAATTCATTAAGTCTTATTATCATCAAAACTCTAAGAACCAACATGCCACACACTCCCATGTAACAGACTGTTTATGCTTATTATATTTGTATAATATCTTTATTTGATAAGCAAAATTTGTTTAAGCGAACACACATTTCTTTGGACCAGATCCTAATTGAGTATCTTAAACCATTAGGGTGAATTGACACTTGTGTGTTATTTGTAGATTTTATATTTACATATTATGATATTTGGATTAAAATATAATTATCTGAAATTTAATTCATTTTGGGATTCATGTGATTATTATATCATCTTGTATGTATTGATTATTATTTTATTATACATACAATATTAAGTTGAATAATATGAGAACATGTATATTCAATTTTATTTTAATATCCCTTATGGTTTGATGCAATATTGAATATTAATTAATGTTGAGTGATCCATATATTTTTTTTTAATCAATTAGAGAATAGTCATAGCATCTTTAATTAGTTGAAATTATATATCGAGTTTTTATGATCACATAATAACATTAGTTATAATTAATTATATGTAATATAATAAATCTTATCCCACGAGAATTTTTATTATATGTTTTATATGATTAATTGGGATAGAATATCAAATTATATTCTTAACTCACCCTCAGGAATTAGGAATAAAGAAATAATTTGTTAGTTTTATCATAGAGTTGTGAATCTAATTGAATTAGAACATTAGCTCACATGCAAGTTGTATGTCAATAGATTCACATATTTTTGCATGATTTACATTGGTAAAACATGACATGGTTTATTAGTCTCAAATTTTGATTTTCTTAAGTATGTATGTTCAATATTATGTAGTCAAACAACCTGTAAATTTCTTTGATATGAATGTGATGTTCCCAAACTGAGGGGTGATAATTACAAGGTATGGAGAGAGAGTTCTTCTCCAATTGGGGTGGATGGACATTGATTATGCTATTAGAAAAGATGAGCCACCTTCTATTAAGGAGACCAACACTCCAGATGAGGTTGATCTATATGAAAATTGGGAGCGATCTAATCGACTCTTAATTATGTTTAGAAAGACCTCAATCTCTGCTAGTATTCGTGGTTTTGTCGAATAACATGATAAGATTAGGCCACTTCTGAAGGCAATTGATAATCAAAATTTTAGACTTCAAATAAGGCAATAGCCAATACCCTAATTATGAAGTTTTTATCCATAAGACTTACTACAATAAAAGGTGTGTGTAAGAACATCATGCAAATGAGAGACATTGCAGCTCAACTTAAAGTTATTTGAGGCTGACATGTCTAATTCTTTCCTTGTGCAGTACGTTTTGAACACTCTTCTACAGCCATATGGATACTTTAAGATATTCTACAACACACATAAGGATAAATGGTCAATTAATGAACTTTTGACCATGTGTTTAAGAGGAAGGAAGGCTGAAAAAGGAAATAGGAGAGAGTTAGTTTATGACAACTGAAAGGAAGGTTCAGACTCAAGCCAAAAAGAAGGGGAAAGGTAAAACACCATCCCAAGGTGAGATCAAGAAGGAATCCAAGTGTTTCTTCTGTAAAAAGAAGGGACACATGAAGAAGGACTACTCTAAATTCCAGCAATGGCTTAAGAAGAAAGGCATATCAATCTCACTTGTTTGTTATGAATCAAATATGGTTGATGATATTAATGGCACATGGTGGATTGATTTTGGTTCTACAATCTATGTTTTGAACACCTTGCAAGGTATCCAAAACCTAAGGAAGCCATTGGGAAGTGAACAATACATCTATTTAGGAGGAAGGATAAGTTCACATGTAAAGGCTGTAGGAACTTCCAGTTTAGTTTTAAGTAGTTGTTTTGTTTTAAATTTAGAGAAGACCTTTTATGTTCCAAGTTTTTCTAGGAACTTGATTTCGGTTTCAAGACATGTATGTTTGGGTTATTCCTTTATGTTTTATGAGACATCTTTAGATTTGTTTTATAAATCAAATTTGATTGGGAATGGTACATTGTCTAATGGTCTTTTTCCTGTTTATTTACAAAATGATACCGCTTATAGTGCCATGCATGTTACTGTTAGTTTAAAACAATGTGTTATTAATGAGGATTCCTTTGTATCGTGGCATCGGAGATCATGTCATATTTCCATTCAGAGAATTGAAAGATTAGTAAAAGATAGGGTACTTGGTACTTTGGACTTTACTGGCTTTGAGACTTGTGTAAACTGCATAAAGGGATGTTAGTTCTCTATGTGTTTTGATGATAACTGACAATTGTAAACTAAATTTGAAGTTTGTCTTTGATAAGTTGTAAAACTTACTGTTCAAGGAAAACTCGAGTCTAGGGAACGGAACTCGAGTTTGGACTTGACAGACAGAAGCTCAGTTTTTACAAAGCTGGCCAAACTCTAGTTTGTGTAAGACAAACTCGAGTTTGCATTACACAGAGAGCAATCAAAATTCTTAAGAACTGTAAACTCGAGTCTATGTTTTGGAAACTCGAGTTTAGGATCAAACAGAAGCTTCAATGCTTTATCAAAATTTCAAAACTCCAGTTTCATATCCACAAACTCCAGTTTACCAAATACAAAAGTCTTCAAGTTTAAAGTTTTCAACTGAAACTCGAGTCTGGACGTAGAAGACTCGAGTCTGGGTTATACAGAGACACTCGAGCTCTTGTTTATTTTGTAAACTCCAATTTTGATTTTAGAGACTCCAGTTTAAGATTAACAGGATGTTTTCAAAGTTTCAGCTACCACTAAAACTCGAGTCTGGATTCTAGAGACTTGAGTTTAGGACAAACTGAAAATACTCGAGTTATTACATGATTTCTAAACTCCAGTTTTGAAAACGAAAACTCCAGTTTGAGCCTTCAAAGATGTTTCAAATGTTTCAGTTCACACTGAAACTCGAGTCAAGATTTTGGTGACTCGAGTTTAGCTCAAACAAAAAAAAACTCGAGTAAATGACTGATTTGAAAACTCCAGTTTGAAAAATGGAAACTCCAGTTTACACATAAAAAGATTTTTCAAAGGTTTCAGTTTTCACTGAAACTCGATTTTTGAATATCAAAACTCGAGTCTAGATCATACAGAGAGCTATGCAATATTTCAGGTCTTGTAAACTCCAGTCTGCATTTCTAAACTCTAGTTTTGAAGCTGTGAACTTAAACTTAAGTTTTTCATAAAAGCTTCAAACTCGAGTCAGTCACTAAATGACTCGAGTTTAGCCAAGTGTTCAAAATCTCATTCAAGACCAACTCACGACTTTCCTCTCTATAAGAACCAAACTCAAGTCAGTTACTTGTCAACTTGAGTTTAGGAAACTTTCAAACATACCTTGCTCTCTGGATGAACCTCAAACTCGAGTCTAGAACACCAAACTCAAGTTTGCATCGGTAACTTTTGAAAACCAGATCAAATCAATCTGCGAAATCATTATGGGTTAATTTGAAATTATCATATCTTGTTGCATTATTATTCCTAACATTATTGATCAAGTTTTTGATAAGTTTCAGACAGGTTCATCACAAGATCAAGGCGAAATCAAGATCCAGAATAAGTGCATTAAATGAAGAACCAAGAGCAGGGCTGATTCTTCTCCCTTATCCCAGATGTTTAGTTCAGACCGTTGGAACACATTAAGATCACCTCAAACGGTCAAATTAAGATCATGGAATGACAAAGAATCTGGAAGACGTTCTGCAACAACATATTCCAGGATTTCAGCAAAGAATTGAAAGAACAGAGCAAAATTTGCAACTGTCATTTTCCAGATTTGCAACTGAACGTTGGAGAAGATATTGCAACGGCTAGCTCATCTAGTTAGGTTATAAAAGACCATGAAGACTCAAAGCAAGACACACAACGAAGCTACACTTGAACACATTTGCATTTTTGAGTCTGTATTGTGATTCTTTTATCTGTTCTTCAGTGATTATCAATATTCACTCTTTTGAGAGATTGAAATTCTTTTAAAGCATTTGGTTGTGTAAACTCAAGGTTGTGGAATGATGACTTCCTAACTTTAATAGATTTGAGGTATATTTTAGATATATTTAGGAAGTCATTAATACTAAATTAAAGAGATTTTCTTAAGATTTTAAGAGAAATTAAAGTGGTGCATCATTTGTGGAATTTCAATTTAAAATAAGTTTTTGAGTTTAAGAAAATAAATAATAATGAAAAGTTTTCTTAAAGAAAAGAAAATAAAAATAAAGATTTATTTTTATTGTTATTACTATTATTGCTACTATTATTATATTATAATTTCTTTTGTTTTATCCAAGCATCAGGAGGAGAGCACTATTATGACCTCTGGAATGAATGAATTTGGGCCCCACGATCTGGATGAAATTGGATCAGGAAGGAAGAAAGTATTATTATTATTCACATGGGCTTTATATCAATTAAATGGACTTTGAATTGATGAATGGATAAGGAGGGATCACGTGGGCTTTCTTCCAACTAATTGGACAATTCAAGATTGGGCTGGAGAATAGAAAAGAAAATGCATGGGCCCATGAGGAATTAATGAATGAAACCTAACCTAATGGCAAAATAAAAAGGGACGGAGAGCAACAAAAAAAGGGAGCCGCCTGGAGGAAACCAGAGAGATCAATTGAGACGGCAATAAAGAAAAGAATAGACGCGCAGGCCGAGGTGGCAATTGGAGTCTGGACGCGAGGAGAAAAAGACGCAGAGGAGAGCGATTTGGTCAGAGCTTCAATTGTAGATTCCTCTATCGTGTGATTTTTCTCATGTCTATGAATATGGATATTAATTTTTCTGTGCTGTCTTGGATTTTCTTGAAGCCATGAGTGGCTAGTTTGTTTTGCAACTTAAGAGACCTATGAACTTATTAATGGATTAAGATTTATTTCTCATAGTTTAATTATGATTAATATTGATTTTGGTTGCTTAAATCTTGATTAGTTTTGACTATTTATTGACTGGCCATCTTTAAATAGGATTTTGAGAATTAGGATTTACCTTGACGAAGGGAATTTTAATTAAGCTCTAGATTAAGCAATATGGGATTAAATTATAATTTAATTTGCGATTAGGATAGGAATATACCTAATAGCCCCATATAATTGTAGAAGAGTGTGTCCGGATTAAATTGCCTCTAGAGTAAATTTGTTAGGCATAACAGCTTTTACTTAAGAGAGGGTTGTAAGTGGACCGGAAGGCACTTATAACTATTAATACTCGAGATTGACAAAATTAATATTAAGAGTAATTAAATTGGTGAAATAAATGTTTATGAAATTAATAAGGGATTAGTGCCTCTAGGTTGCCCGTTTGATTATTGCGTAGATTATTTGTTTGATTTTGATTTTATTTTCTTAGTTAAATTAAATTTGATTGCTCGACTTAAACGAAAAGTGCAAGATTAATTGCTAACTGAAGTAGTGGGTACTAAGTCCTCGTGGGAACGATACTTTACTCATCTTTATTACTTGATACGGCCCGTACACTTGTGGAGTTATAGGCTTTGAAATTTTGCCCTATCATGGAACCTGTAAGTTAGGTTGTTTAATTACAAAGTGTAAGGGGGAGCAAGTCCTAGGTGATTAGGATTGTGTCTTGTCTTCATTGTTGTAGTTAAAAACCTGTTGAACTAGTGGAAACACCCAGAAGGTATCTAGGGACTGGACATAGGTCAAGGTTGAGACCGAACCAGTATAAATTCTATGTGTCTAAGCTTTTCTTTCTCTACTCTTTTATTATTCATTTCTTAAGCTTTATTTTTAAGAGTTGAAAAGAATTTTTAAAATCCCCAATTCACCCCCCTCTTGGTGATTTCTTCCACTTTCAAGGGAAAGCAGACTAACAAGTCAAAGAAAGGTGCTAAGAGGAGTACAGAACTGTTAGAGATCAAACATACTGACATTTGTAGTCCAAAATAAATACGAATGGTCAGAAATACTTTATCTCTTTTATTGATGATTACTCACGATACATGTATCTTTACGTGTTTCATAACAAGCACGAAGCATTAGATGCCTTTAAAGTATTTAAATTTGATGTAGAGAAAAAATGTGGTAAACAAATTAAGATCATGAGATTAGATAGAGTTGGGGAATATTATGGTAGATACACTAAAGATGGACAAGCACCTAGTCCGTTTGTGAAGTTTCTTCAAGAACATGGGATAAGGTCTTAATACACCATGCCTGGTTCTCCAGATTAGAATGATGTAGCAAAAAGAAGAAACCGAACATTATTGGACATGGTGAGAAGTATGTTTAGTAGTTCCAAGCTTCCTAGGTCCTTGTGGATTGACACACTTAAGATGGCAATGTAAATATTAAGCCGATTCTAACTAAGGTCATCCCAAAAACGCCATTTGAGTTATTTAAGGGTTGGAAACCGAGTTTGCGACATGTACATATTTGGGGATGCCTGTTAAAAGTTAGAATCTACAATCCACAAGAAAAGAAGTTGAACCCAAGGACCATTAGTGGATATTTCATTAGATATGCCAAAAGGTCTAAGGGATACAGGTTTTACTACCCATCTCATACCACTAGGTTTGTGGAATCAACGAATGTCAAATTTCTTGAATATGACTTGATTAGTGGGAGTGATCAATTCAAAAACCTTATTTCTGAAAAGGATCATTCAGATAGCCAACCTTCCACTTCTACTTCAAGTTTGAGATTAGCTATTAACAATGCTCCTTCAGCTCAACTAAGTGTTGTACAACCAATCATTCAAGATCCACAACCTGCTAATATTGATCTAGTAGATCAAGTTGTTGATGAGGAACAACTAGAAGTTGTTGAACAACAAGTTCCTCAAGAAGATAATAAAACAACATTAAGGAGATCTACTATAACAAGAAGATAGTGATACCTAGTGAATATATTGTGTATACACAAGAATCTGACTATAATGTAGGAGCTGAAAATGATCTTAGAACGTTTTCACAAGCCATAAACTGCATAGAATCAAAGTCATAGTATGATGCTATGAAGGATGAGATGAATTCTATGGCATCTAATAGAGTCTGGGATCGTGTTGAGTCTCTTGATGGTGCGAAGGCCATTAAATGTAAATGGGTTTTCAAAACAAAGAGAGACTCATTGGGAAACCTTGACAGACATAAAGCAAGACTCTTTGCTAAAGGATTTACTCAAAGAGAAGGAATTGACTACAAGGAAACCTTTTCTCCTGTATCTAAGAAAGATTCCCTTTGTATTGTTCTAGCATTAGTTGCACGTTTGACTTAGAGTTGCAACAAATGGATGTGTAAACAACCTTTCTCAATGGAGAACTAGAGGAAGAGGTTTACGTGAATCAACCAGAAAGATTTTCCTCTAGTGATGGTCATCATTTGGTGTGCAAGCTCAGGAAATCTATATATGGATTGAAACAATCTTCCCATCAATAGTATTTAAAATTTCATGATGTTATCTCTTCATTTGGTTTTATGGAGAACATTATGGATGAAGGTATATACCAGAAGGTCATGGGAGCAAGATTTGTTTCCTTATTCTATATGTGGATGATATTTTTCTTGCAACCAATAATAATGGCTTATTATATGAAGTAAAATAATTCCTTTCTGAAAACTTTGATATGAAGGATATGGGAGATGCATCTTATGTCATTGGCAGTAAGATACATAGAGACAGACGTCAAGGTATTCTAGGTTTGTCTCAAGAGACCTATCTCAATAAATTTTTACAAAGATTTCAGATGAGGTATTGTTCCCAAAGTGTAGCTCCCATTGTGAAAGGTGACAGGCTCAATCTGGACCAATGCCTAGAAAATGATGTTGAGCGGGAATACATGAAAAATATCCCTTATGCTTCAGCTGTAGGAAGTCATATGTATGCTCAAGTCTACACAAAACCTGACATTGCATTTAATGTTGGAGTATTAGGGAGATATCAGAGTGATCCAAGCTTAGACCATTGGAAAGCTATGAAGAAGGTGTTGAGATACCTTCAAGGGACTAAAGATTACATTCTTAAGTACAAGCGACTGACAATGTAGAAGTAACTAGTTACTCCAATTCAGACTATGCTGGCTACATTGAATCAAGAAAATCCACTTCAGGATACATTTGTATGTTGGCCAGTAGAGATGTATCATGGAGTAGTAAGAAACAGTCTTTGAATGCTACTTCTACAATGGAAGCTGAGTTCATGTCTTGTTTTGAGGCTACCACACATGGTATGTGGATGAAAGGTTTCATTCTTGGGCTTAGAATCATGGATTCAATTTTTAGGCCACTGAAGATATATTATGACAATTCAGCTGCTGTCTTCAAGGCTAAGAACAACAAAAGTGGTAGTCGAAGCAAGCATATCGACATTAAGTACTTAGCTATAGAGAACGTGTTAAGAATGAAACAGTGGTTATTGAACACATAAACACTAAATTGATGATTGCTAATCCTTTAACTAAAGGCATGCCTCCAATAAAATTTCTTGATCATGTAGAAAGAATGGGACTTAGTGCCTTTTTTTATTTTCATTGTAAGAATGATTTTCTTTTTACCTTTTGTTGTAAAAACGATATCATTTTATGAAACCCTATTTGCGATGTTTTCTCATTTCAGTTTTGTGCACACATTTATTTGTTTATTTAATGTGAAAAATATCATTAAGTTTGGACCTAGAATAAACATAAGGTTTATTCATTAAGTTACATGGGCTTGGGAGACATGATGCACTGTGATACAAGGAAGATAATACTTGCTTTAAGAGGACCTATGGCTATGATCCATGCAGTTTGTTTTTCCTTGTGGTATATGATGAAGTGTGTAAACCAAGTGGGAGAATATTAGAATTTTTGAATTAATATTTAGATATTTGAATTAATATTTGGATATATTTATTTAATTTTGAAAATTCATTAAGTGGTCTACATTCCGATTCACTAACCTACATTCTTTTCTTCTAATCCATTATTTTAGCACGATTGACTAGCACTTCTTTGATGGGAAAAAGTGGGATTAGTCCGGGCTTCTCTATATATCTGATCTCCTAAGGATACTCATCTGCATTTACTATGTTTTATTAGTTTTGATGATGAGTTAATATCATATCTTCCTTTCATTATCTTAAATTGAAAAATCATATAGAAAGGAATATTTGATTGCATTAACAAATTTCCGATATCATCTGTATTCAAATTCTGATGTTTGGTTACACTAACAAGTCTCTTTTGCAAAGAAAGCTTTTAACTTGTAGTAGGAGATTTTAATGTTCCTTAATGCACTACAAAGAAAATCTATCAAATTGAGGAATAATACCTTCATGTTCTATCAAAGAAGTTGAAATATGCTCTATAGAAGAGTTATATGAAGAGAAGGCTAAGGATTGAACACATCACAGATCTCCTACAACAAGAAAACAAGCAAATGGACTTTCCAGATAATTCAATTTGCAAAATCAACATGAGCATTTCTAAACTCTACTTTTTATATTCAATTGAAATCTTGCACATGTTTGGTATCTATATGCTTTCTTTGTGAAAATCTTGCACATATTATGTTTTCTTAAGGGGGAGAAAAAATATTTTCACAATGAGGAGGGAAGATACTTTCAACTTGATGAGAGAAAATCATTTTATTAGCTCAATTGCATTTCAAATTGCATCATATACAGACTGAAAGCTTTTTCAAATGGGGGGGAGAGAATCAGTTCATTGACTCATTCTAATCTAATTTCATTTCTGTCTTTTTAAGTCTTTACTTCAACTTTTTGCTAATGACAAATAAGAGGGAAAGAATGGCAAGGAAAATATGCTGGATCTAATGAGTTTTCATAATCATACATATTTTTTCTTAAAGTATTTGCCATCATCAAAAAGGGGGAGAATGTTAGATATGATTAGTTTTGATGATATCATATAGATGCCATTAGAAAAGAGCAAAAAGTTTTTATATTATATTTATCTCATCCATTGATGAATTCTTGAATTGAATGTAGAATTAAAGGTGTAAAGCTCAATCATGAAGAAGATCAAGAAGGTCAAGGATGTAGATGAGGATAAGGAAAAGGAAGAGAAGAAAAAGAAGAAGAGAGATTGAAAAAGAAAGAACTTTGAATGGAATATCTTATTCAAGATCAGCTCAAGTTCATTTATGAAGGATAATCAAGAAGAAGAAAAAGGAAGAACTTGCTGAATGAAATATTATTATTCAAGTTCTTAGTTGTTAGAGTTTAGGGTTAATCAAGATGGGAGATGGAGGAGATTGTGGATGAAATGAGAATATCTTTATTCAAGATCAGCTCAAACATGTTTGTGGAGAATGCTCAAGAGATGAAGAAAGAAAGAATAGAATTGTGAATGAATGACTAAGTGAATAGATTGAAGAAAAGAGAAGATCTTGAGAAAAGGAATGAGAAAAGTCAATATTCAAAGTCTTAGATTGATCCTAATAGTCTTCACATTAAATGGATGTTGGAGAAGCTCAATCCAGAGTTAAAGATAGCAAAAATCATATTCTGGAAGAGAAAAATCAAGTTTGCAGGTCAAAACTCGAGTATACAAGCTTACTGAGTAATTTGCTTCTGGATGAGAAAACTGTGGTTTGGAAAACTGAAGTTTTGGAAACTCTGGTTTGAGAGCCAACTCAAGTTTCCAAGTCAAAATTTGGGTTATGGAGGTCAATACTCGAGTATGGGAGTTAATACTCGAGTATGGAACTTAAATATTCGAATATCAGGTGTTTTCAGCTTCTCTCGCGCATCTGGACCCGAAAAAACTCGAGTTTCCTCCTCAATACTCGAGTATCAGCACTTAACAACAACTCTGTTCATCCCTATTTCACAATCAGCTTTGGGCGAGGTCTGGTAATTCGATGATATCTCCTAAATCAGACACCGGATTGAATTGAAACCAAATTTGGCTAAAACTAGACATCCAATGCATCATCTTGACAAAGTTTCATGCCTAAACAAGATCAGATAAGGGAGCTTTAAATTTCTAAAGTTGGATCAAATATTCACGCCACACATCAGACCAAGCTTCAATGTTTTGACTGTAACTCACAATCTACAAATCGGAATGAGCTGAAATCGATGGCAATGGAAAGAAGACTCATAAGGATTTCCAACAAGACTTGATTCAACAAAAATAAAGTTCAGACCAGAGAGATATGATCTTCGAAAGTTGACTGATGATTCAGAACGATGCAAAATGCTGGTCAAAGAACAACTTACATTCATCAAATCATAAAGGGCAAAATCCAACGAGTTTGGATCTGATTCCCAATGCATTGGAAAGAGGAATCAAAGAGCTATATGGGGATAATTGGCTTGCCAATATTGAAGCTAAATCAAGTCAGAGAGCAACCAAAGTGTTGAACAGCTTGAATACTCGAGTTTACGCAAGAATACTCGAGTATAGCTCAGACAGAGAGCAATGAACGTTAAGGGATCTTCAATACTCAAGTATGCAAGTCAAAACTCGAGTATAGGACATACAGAGACGAATCTGAAGTTATCAAACAAGCTCAATACCGCTATATTCAAGTCAATACTCGAGTATACATCATAACTTCAGAAAAATCAAAGTTGAGAAAATCCTGAATCTAATCGAGATCAACTAGAAGTTTACCCAAATGATCTTTAACAATTATTATCATCATTTACATCATTTGTGGACATATTTCAAATGATCAATTGAAGAATTACATAAAGATCAAAATGCTGAGCTGTCAAAGTGAAAAAGCATCTAACGGCTATATTCTTGCAACAACTATATTCTCAACATCCATATTCTCAATGGCTCTATTCTTCAACGTTTAGAACATCATCATCTATAAATAGAGCCAGATTCAAAATGCAAGAAGATGGAGGAGTGAGCTTATACAGTCATAATGCCGAAATTTTGAGTCATCTTCTCACTATTTTTCATGCTTTCATAGCTTATCTTAGAAAGAGTGAAATGATCTCTTATGTACTTCAGTGTTCATCATAATCACTTCTTTGAGAGAAAATACATTATTAATCACATTTTCCTAAGAGATACTCAAGGTTGGGTGACCTTGAGTGGGAAAGTGATTGTATCCCTTCGGGTTGTAAGGAGGACTCTCTGAGTGAGATTGTGAAGGTTGTACAAGTGCCTGGACAAACTTGTAAATTGTAAAGGCTTGTCTCTTATGCCTAGTTAAACAAGAAGATAGTGAAAATCTCAAGTGGAGCTTGAGGACTGAACGTAGGTCAAGGATTGGACCGAACCAGTACAAATCTGAGTTTGCAATTCTCTTCCCTTAACCTTTTATTTCCAGCATACATGTTTGAATGATTGTTTATAGATTTATAACTCTTTATTATCATTCAAACTGATTTAACCAAATTATGAAAAGATTTTAAAAAGAGAGCAAGTTTTTTATCTTCACCCCGCTCTTGGGTTCAGCCATGTTTTCACGGGTCAGACACTGCTTGGAGCAAGCAACGAGAACCATTGCAGAAAAGGTGAGAAGACCCTCTTCGGTGGCGCGACACTCACCATGAATGGCACAAGCAAGCTCAGCGAAGGTAATACGATCATGGTTAGAAGCACTAGAGACACCAAAGGACAAAAGCTCAAGAGGGAACTCAAGGGCTTCTTCATCACCAATGGGAGCTTTGATCCTCATAGAAGTAGAGTTAGCATGATTGTGGATCAAAAGGGACTGGCAAGCTCATGAGGGTAAGAGATGCGTAGGTGAGGACTAAGTACTTTGAAATGCTCGATGAAAGACGCCGGTGGAAACATGACATAAAAGCCTTCGCGGATAAGAAGCTCCCGATATGGTTCCTGGAAGCCATGAACACACATAATGTTGTATAGCCACCTAAACCATTCATACGGAGCGTCATACCATGCAACTGAACCAGCACGAAGAACTGTACGCTCTATTGCAAGATGTGGAACACATTCACCAAGTGAAGGATAAGGAAAAAGAAAATGTCATCCATACAGATGTGGAGAATCATACAACTAACTTGCCTCCAATGGTACAAGAAGGAGCAAAACACTTGATCAGAGAAGAAGGAAAATAGGCGATGATCGATGACTTTAGAGCTCAGAGATATCATCGAACAGAGTAGCTCCAATCTGCATGTAAAACGGTAAGAAGAAGAGGCTAAGTGAAAACAGAGGGATGTAGTGAGCACATTAATATAGCTTTGTGTCGTCCTTGAAAAAAGAGTGAAGAAGTGAGCCACTTGAATCACTGATGGAGGGAACTCGATTCGCTGCCTTTCCTTTTTGAAAGACAGGGGGAGCTCGTTCGTATGAACGAGCTCTGGGCCATCCAGATTAGAGATCAATTTTTCTTTTCTAAAAAAGAAAAATTTTAATGGGTAGGGAACCTAAAATAAAGTTAATATTTAAACTAACATTTCCCCAAAAAATTATTTTTCATATAGAAAAAAAATAAAAATAAAAATAAAAATATGGGTCGTCCCGATCTCGGAGCTCATCCGTACAGACGAGCTTCCCCTGCCTATCCCAAGGATGGAACACGTTTCCCTGCTCGTCCTTAGGATGAGCAGGGAGAGTTCGTCCCTTTTGGGACGAGCTCTGGACCGTCAGATCTCATCTGACGGTCCAGATCTTTTCTTTTTAAAATAATATTTTTTAGGTAGTACTAGTGTGTATTCTGAAGTATATTTTTACTATCAGTCAGTATCCTAAAATATTTCTAAAAATAATTTCAAGATCATGAAATATTCTTCACTATCCTGAAGTATCATTTTAGTCTCAGTCAGTACCCTAAAGTTTTTTTTGAATAGTACCAGTCAGTGCCCTGAAGTATCTTTTTAGTCTCAGTCAGTCCCCTGAAAAATTTTATCATCTTGATAAAATTTTTCAGGGGATTGACTGAGACTAAAAACATACTTCAGGATACTAACTGACACTGAAAAATATTTTATATTCTTGAATATAATTTTTAGAATATTAAAAAATTATTGTAGTATACTAATTGGTACTTAAAAAATTATTTTAGGATACTGACTGATACTTAAAAAACATTTTAGGATACTGATTAATAGAATTAAAAAAAATTATTTTAAAAAGAAAAGATCTAGACCATCAAATGAGATCTGACGGTCCAGAGCTCGTCTCAAAAGGGACAAGCTCTCCAGCAGGGAAACATATTCACCCAAGGATAGGCAGGGAATCCAGATCCCTGACGAAGCAAGGTCATGGCACTGCATGGCATGAAGATGTGACCATGGCAGCAAGGTGGAAAAACCCAGAGAGCAACACATAAGCGTGGAGAGCCTGAGAGAGTCCCCCCATAAAATTGATCTAAATGGTATGCAATTGATACCTTAAAAGACAATGTAACCATTTTTTTTATATATAAAAAAGTTTTGGAGGGGTTTGACATCAGTCCCCCACCAAGGCCAGGGCACGGCCCCGGGCTCTTTGAACACTTAATGAGGACTTACGAGATCGCCTACCAAAGGAGTCCCAGTGACGGCAGCGGGGATCAAATACACATCCCTTTGAGACTTGGTCAAATCCCTTACTATCTATGCCAACTTCCTTTGGCATAATGTAACCAGTTTAGTTCGCTTAACCATGCAAAGAACCTAAATCGGGCCCCTTTCGCTTATGTTAAGAGACATTAAGTTGAGAGGCAGAAGAACAGCGCACGGTTGAGGATCTGAACCAGAAACCAAATCCGAGAACTCAGAGTCCAAAATGATTGGGCTTGAAGGAGGGAAAATCTGAAGGCCCACCTCATTACGAAAAAAGCGTTGAGGGCCATGGCGCGAAAAATGAGCTGACGTGGGGCTAATAAAGCACTGATGTGTAACCACTGAAAGCACTGACTTGGACCAGTGACTTGCATGCAACCCAACACCACCACAACTGGAGCACAGGGAAGAGGCGTGCTCGAGAAGGAATGATTGACCAGAAGGAAGCAAGACTCGAGAAAGATCCGGCAAACAATACTAATCTTTACATGTCACCTTAAAACGAAAGCCTCCAAAGGAAGAGCGGGATTCGGGAAGATAAATCAACCTGAAGCAGAGAGCCAAACTTAAATGCTAGAAACTCAGCCACCTCTGGATTTTAAAATTCCATCAGGAGTTCAGGGATTTGAATCCAAGCCGTAAAGTTAGAGAACGAGAGGTGGAAAACCGAAAGATCTGGTTGCCATGGATAAACCGCCAAAGTAAATCCTTGAAGGCTTGAAGCAGAAGCCCTAGGCCATGATCCGGAATGAACCGACAGTCCTCCACATGAGAGAAATAAAGCACATAATAAGAACCACGATTCTGAGTGATAAAAACCTGAGCTTCAAGCTTCCAATGTGATGAGATAAGAGCTTGCAAGACAAGAACAAACCGGACCTTCGCAAACAGATAATGGGATTGGCAATTCTAGAGCCGAGAAGTTCCACTTCCACATGAAGGGAACACAAGCAGCGAAACCAACGCCTTTAGAGAGAGAACAAACCCTCTCCTCCACAGGTCCTCGACAACATACCTTTTATTCCTTGCAATAACTAACGTAATAAACTTTTTCAAAAAACACTCTACTTTATTAACCAGTCGTCTCCTCGGGTTCGGGTTGTTGGCATGCAGTGGCAAAAATTACTTGGGGACAGACAGATTCCCTCCATTATCGACCTAAATCCTCGCAAGTTGGATTAATCACATACTGGTAGCGCTGGGGGATTAATCCAAAAATTTAAGAATATTTCCAACCATTCCCTAATTTCTCGCCACTTGAAAGAAAATGAAAATAAGACAATTTAAAAAAATAATACAAAAATAATTATAAAGTAACTCAAGTCAAGATGGTTCCGTTTTTTAACGACCAAAAAGCTCATATGTTTTTGTAATTCAAATGCAAAAAAAAAAATTCCGCTAAGAAAATCTTGAAAATTTTAGGGCGGAAAAAGTTCGAATGCAAAAAAAATCCTGAGTCCTGACAACTATCCACAGCTTCCCGCGTGCCAAGAAGATTAAGGGCATTTTGGTAAATGTGTGAGGACATCGGCCCGCGGGGGCTGAAAATTCGGGGATTGGGATTTTAGGCGTTTGTACAATACTTACTTAGCGTACATCGAGCGTCACAGAAGAGGCGAGAGGATGTTACTATCATCTTCATCTTCTTTGGGTGCTTTATCCTTTCGCTCAGAGTTCGCTGAACACACCATGGCTACTATTCCTACCGCCGGTCTCTTCTCCAACTTCCTCGCCGGAGAAACGGCGTCGTTTTCTCTCCGTTCTCACACCACGTTCGCTCGCCCTCCCTCTACTTCGCGCCTGGTACGAATTGCTACATTTGCTACTGTGTCTCAACCTCCCACCGGGAAACAGCCTCGAGGTATCATGAGGCCTCGCAGGGTCTCCCCTGAAATGCAAGCCCTCGTTGGGGTTCCAGAAATTTCTCGAACCCAAGCACTCAAGCAGATTTGGGCTTACATTAAGGAGAACAATCTTCAGGTGAAGCGTCTTCTTCTTATTCTTCATTTCTCTTTTATGTTCTTTAGATGTTTAACTTCATCCTGTGGT
Source organism: Acacia confusa (assembly GCA_037074495.1). Lineage (NCBI taxonomy): Eukaryota > Viridiplantae > Streptophyta > Magnoliopsida > Fabales > Fabaceae > Acacia > Acacia confusa. The sequence continues at coordinate 33,119,386 of CM073502.1, read as the reverse complement.
TTGAGTTTTATTTTGCTCGTTATTAAGCCTTTTTTAATATTCTGGTCTTGTTTTGCGTGTTTTGGGATTTTTTTTATTATCCCCTTTCTGTGCACATTAGGCGCTTTCCTCTGCTAATTAAACACGGGCCTTGCTTAAAATTAAGAGAGAAAACAACCCTCTCTGTTCTCTTTCTTAATGCATTATTTATAATGTACTAATACAGTGTTAATATATTACTACCATGTGGTTTTTTTTTTTTTCCCCCTAATTTTTAAAATTCAAGTGGGGTTTTCTGGTTGTGAAGAGAAATTCTATTTCATTTTACTAACCGAGCTAACCCTAATCGTGGTGGATTCTTTTGCTGTTGTATGTTGATGATTTTATTCAAGGGCTTTGGTTCATTTCTCATATTGGTTTTATGCTATACAAGAAATGAAACTATACATTGACAGCTGTATTTTTAAATTGATTTTGTATGGGTTTGAACCCTATTTTCCATGCGGCTTCATGTTTTTGTTGATGCATATGTTTGTTTCATTGAGTTTTCGTGTTTCTTTTAGTTGGTATCTGTTCTAGCTGCTTCTCCATTTTTCCAATCTGGCTCAACATCTCCTGGTTATTTGAGTGGATTGAAATGACTTTTTATGGGTGCTTAATAATTTGATATTGTTGATTATGGCATTCAGATTTGTAGTTTTATTTGTTTATTGTGTGCGTGGAAAATTAATGGTTGGCTGGCTTATAATGATGTAAAATCACATTGATAGTAGCTTTGAAATCCTGTATGTATAACTTCCTATCTTGTCTTAATGTTGCAATCTCTAAATGTACAATTTGGATGGCTCTTGTTTGCAGATTTTGATTCATAAGAAGAGTTGAATTTATCTCTTGTGCGCTTTGGTCTTATATGGTGCTCTGTCTGTAAGCAGTTAAATCACTTATGTGTTTGTTTGTGTGAGAATATATCAATTAGGGAGCTTTATTGCAAGTTCAAAGATGCTTTCCTTCTGTGGAATTGGAATGTGCTCTCTAATTGCAGTACTCCCTCCAGTCCTAATTATAGGACAACATTTGGGAGTTGGTTTTGGTCCTAATTATAAGACAAAATTTAAATTTTTGTCAATTTCTTTCTAAAACACCCTTATTTTATTAGTTTCTGGTAAGTATATGCATTTAGGTGCATAGAATGTTCTAGTCAATAAAACTCTTAAATTGTTGATAATTTAATTTGTTTATCAATAAGTTAACGTTAATTTACCAATATATATATATATATATAAACATACACATATATGCATAGACACACATATATATTTATATATGTACACACACATATAGACATACACACGCATTATATATGTGTGTGTGTTTCTGTATATGTGTGTGTGAATGTGTGTGGGTTGGGGGGGTGGGGGTTTCTTTTTGTGTGTAGGTGTGTGTGTGTGGGATGTATGTGTTTTTTTTTTTTTGGGGGGGGGGGGGGGGGTGTTGTAGATATATATGTGTGTGTACACACACAAATATATGTATACATAGCAAGACTATCATTTCAATTAAAAAGCATGGAAAGGAAGGTTATAGGTTAGGGAGGTATGTTAATGTCATTGAAAATTTATATAAGGGCATTTTAGGAAAATGAGTGAAATTAACTAATTTAACTCCCTTCCTTTATCTCCCCAAAATCGATTAAATATGTCTTATAATTAGGACTGGAGGGAGTATTATTTTAGAGATGCTGTCTAAGTTACTTGTCTATATGATTTAACTGTATCCAATCCTTTCCAAACCTTATGGATGCTTCAATTACTGCTTGTTATGCAAGCAAGCCAGACTACTTGTTTGATAACTCTCTAGTAGGTCCAAATTGTTGAACTTCTATTTTTCCTCTTAATCTCTTGGCTGGTTTGTGTGCTTTCTCTGAATTCTTTTGATATCCCTTTCTGTTAAGTTATTATAAATATGGTTGATGGAGAGTTGGATGATTGTCCTAGGTGCGGTTTTTTCAGGTGATTGTCTGAGACATGGACATGAATGATGAATCTTTAGACTTCTGTTTGTGTTTTTAATTTCCTAACTCATCAGCACATCATGTTAAAAGTAGTTTCCTGTATTTACGAAGGAATTGATCTTTTCTTTCTAGTCCTAACTTTGGGTGCCCCATCAAATTCTGACAGGACCCTCAAAACAAGAAGATTATCATCTGTGATGAGAAGCTGAAGAAGATATTTGCAGGGAAAGATCAAATCGGGTTTCTGGAGGTTGCCGGACTGATCAGCCCCCACTTCCTCAAATGAAATCAAGTGAAGAAATTAGCTCTGAAGCTTGCCAATTGTTGAAGAAAAAACTGTTTTGTAGTGCGGGTCATATGTTTTGGCTGTGGAACAAGTATAATCTGAATATTAATTTATGGCCTGCCATTTAGTAGCCTTTTTTTCTTTACTTTTTTTGGTTTTGTTTCTTAATAGAACAAGCGTTGTTAAAGGATTTTGCTTGAGTAATGTAAGCTGTTCAATAGGTGTTAGTACTACCCTACTACTACTACTACTTGCGGGTTTCTATTTGACTTCATCCCTGGTTTCCTTATTAGATCTCGAGTTGCATTGTGGTGCAGATTTCTTTCTATGAGATTCTGATTGTGAAATCCAAGTATAATTCAAATTAATTATGAAGAGATAAAAGAACAAAGATCAGGCAGCGATTCCCATACCCCAATTTGCTGCCGCATCTAATCACAACATCATTGTAATTTGTTTTTTTTTAGAGGGGTATGCATTAACAATCCACGACCTTTCATTTGTAAGTTTTGCGATTACAAGTGAAATTAAATATTCGGCCTCTCATATGTAAGGGAGTTTTTATGACAATTGTAACTATGTGATTGAAAGGTTGCTGCAAGGATCAACCTAGCAAATGAAATTTAAAATTGAAGCAAATCAAGTTCCTATGTACTTTTGTAGGGCTCTAAAACAATTCGGAAAACAGGGGATAGACCACTGTCATAGTAAACATTGTTCCATGCCATACATGGCTAAAAAAGTAAATAAAAACGTATGTGAGGTTTATAGTTTTTTTATGATTTTTTAATATATCATATACATTATCTTTATGAATGTAAAAGATTTTGATTGTTTAATTGGCAAATATATATATATATATATATATATATATATATATATATATATATCCTGATTGTATAATCTCTGAATCTGGAAAACGTGTAGTTGAATGCCTATAGTTTGGACAGCAACATAGCTAGTTCCTCATCAGACACCTTCACTTCCGAGTAAGCTCCTAATGATGCTGCAAGTCTTGCAGCCAATTGATGTTTACACTACAACACCAATTTTAAACTACTAAGTTTGAGTCTTAGGTTTTGCAATTATAGTAAGGCAAAAGTTAGAAGCAAGTGAAGATTAAGTATGGAGAAGGAAGGAAGCGAGAGCTCACACAAAGCTGTTCTGTTCTGTTGACAACATCATAGAAGAAGGAATAACAGGAGCAGAAGTTCTCAGGAAAACACAGATACTCCTCTTTTCTTCTGGATTCTCCCATTACCTGCAAAACACATAAGTTCAAGTTTTCAAGACTTTATTCCACAATGGTCAAGGCTTGTAAGTAGCTTTTTAATATGTTTAATGGAAAGATTTTGTCAATAATTCAGCACTACTTTAAAGACAGCTGGTTTTGGTGACAGAATTTGACAACAAATATCTGAAACTTAAAACTAACTTTATCCCATGGATTATTGATCAGCCCAACTAATTCTCAAGAGGCTGAACATTTTTCAGCATAAAATTCAAAATCCGAAAAATGCTTCCTCAAATAAAAATGAAACAACTAAATATTTTGTGTGCGCTTTACCTGAGTGTTAAAGACCATGATCAGACCATATGATGAAATTATTTCCAAGTCCTTTCAGATATTTATAAACTTCAAGTGAATAATGCAAAGTGTGTCCAGAAAGTCCAAATCGCTAATGTCGAACAACTTGAAATCGGATCCATTTTTTTTCCTCCTCCCCCACATGATTATGAATACAGAAATAGAAAAAAAAAAAAAAATTGGATTGAATATTCCTCAGTTTCGCGGGATTTCTTGGAGAGAGAATCGGAACAATGGAATCAAACCTGGAAGATGGATCTTCTGCTGGGCTCCCCAGAAATCTTCTTGACACCTCTTTGATCCACAATTCTGGTGGCTCGCTCAAAGTTCTTGCCAAATATAAAGTGCAATCTGGGTTCAAAAGCAAATGAGTTGTTCAACACGAATGAAAACCCAATCCTTGTTCAATAAATGACTTCAGAAAAAACAAAACAAAAGAAATTTACTGACGTCCATAGGTGGTCGTCAGTCACTGTGGCCAACGCAGTTCCATAACAATCATCCAGTCCCGCGTTTGACATGCAAGATTGAAAAGCCAAACTCAAATTTAGGTAAACAATCAATATGCCGTAACAGCAACCCAATAATACAGGTTAGAGAGAGGGGGAGGCGAACCTGAGCGTATGGACTCAATTTCCTTCCAGGTTGCCTCTGCCACCAAGTTGCTGACGCTCATTTGCTTATGATATGAGAAGCGAGTGATGATTTCAAGAGAAGCGTGATTTGAAAGTGGGTAATGGAATGGACGTCGTTGGAAGTGTGTGTTTCAGGTGAATAGTCTCGAGATGGCATGAGACGCTAACTGTTTGATCAAATGCCTGAATAAAGAAGAGGCCAGATGGGCTTTGTTATTTTACTGGGGAAATTCTCGCGTTTGAAGGTGTGCCAAGAAAAGAAATTAGAAAAAATGTATAATCATTAAATAGAAATAAAACCTGCTTATAATTTTTTTTAAAAATGTTTGGTAGTGGTCTACTTCTATACTAATTAAGTATATATGAGTATTTTTCTTTTTCATTTACTATTGAATTAAATATAGTTATCTTCAAATTTTTTAACTCCCCCTAAAAAGGGGTTCTATGGCAATGTTGCTTGTTTTTTCTTATAAGAAAAATGTATTTTTTGGATATCATTTCGTGTTCTTCAAAACATGATGTAATTGATACTAAAATATGGCATTGTCTCATTTAACTATTGGTTGAGGTGATAAATTTTATAAGAAGAAGTATGCAAGTTCAAATTTTAGGTAGTTTGTTTATTAAAAGAAATAAGCTTGTACTTTCCCGTACGTTGCACGAGTGATAGTACTTCACAGTTACTCAAACATATTTTACTTCTAAATTGGAACTTTCTTGTTAAACATAATCAATTATAAAATTATAATCATATTACTATAAATATACACACATGTATGTATTAATCATTACTAATTTCTCACAAATCAGTATCAATATAGAATCATGATCCATAAAGGTAAACACTTCATAAAGATTGCGTATAAAAAAAAAGTGAGATAATTTTATCATAACAAATTCAACATATTTGTTGGAGGCGAAGGCACTTTCCAAAATCAGATAAGTTTCACTCCATCGGTGACTTCACAACCAGGCCTCATTTAGTTTGTAAATATATCGAGTTATAAACGAAGGATTTATGATATTTCCCTTAAACCATGAATACTATGTATGCAGTGTTACTATGTTCTTGATATTATTTCAACACTAGTCGAGTTACTTTCCTAACACATGTACTGTGGTGCATTTGGGAAAAATAAAAAAGAACCTGTCGTTGCTTTGGAAGTTCTTGAATTGAATTGTAAATACATGAATATGTCTAATAACTTAAAAAAGTTCGACTGTCTTGTAGTAAACATTGAGGTAATGAATTATTCTATTAAAGAGCATCAAAGTTTTAATCCTGCATATAACCTAACAGATGAGATGAAAGTAAAACTCGATTAAACTTGAAATGAAACGATAATTACAATATTACAGTTGAGATGAAAGTTAAAAACAGACAAACTACGCCCTAGGATATCTGGAACTAAGAAAGTTGAAGATAAACCTAATAGAAACTTGATAGAAATAAACTTGAAACAATTGATACAACATCACACTACTCTTACAATGATAGTCCCCCTATCAGTATTGTCATGCAAGTCACTGAGAGAAGAATGCAGCATGTTAAACCTAAATATAGAGATAACACAATGAAGGCATCACCGGGTGGGGTTTATTAATGATTATCAATGATTAAGGACTAAAACAAAGAGCAAGTTATGATGACTAAAACACAAAATAAAAAGATAAATCTGTGAGTCTGTTAAGACTACATACCTGTTGAGTGGGAAGGGAGATGTTGACATTGTAACTGTATATTTAGTCATCCAAAATTTGAAAGTTGGTGGGGAACTATTATCATCACCAATTTCAAATTCATTTTTAGATCCCCGCCATTAAATTTTAATTTGACTTTTCCTCTTAAACTTGTACATTCACCAAGAAAACTGCAATGAACACATCACATAAATCCTGTCAGACACCACCTTACTCCCCCTGAAAGTAAATAACAGGATATTTAAGCATGGTTAAGAGGAAATTCAAGAGTACCCATTCAAAACATAGCTACTCAATGAGAGTGGAATAGTACGAGTTACCATAACCTTGTGTGTAAATAGAACATATTCTCCAGTCATTAATATTTAATTCTTGTCAAAAAAAAGTTGTCTCCAATAAAAGATTAATTCTTGTCCAGTAAATAGAACATATTATTCAGTCATTGATAATTAAGCACACTTTTTTATTGGGACCAAATGCAGAAGGCTTCAAATCAAGGGGTGGAGTTGGAGCAGGTCTTGCAAGAGGATGTCCACAGTGTTATATCAGAATAACCTAGTAGTGAATATCAGAATCATAGGCAAACATACAATAAAGAAATTGAGAAGCTAGAATTGACCTCACCTAAACAACTTAGACACAATTGCATATCAGATGACAGACCATCACATTAAATTGCATTCAACTTGATTGACTTCATACATTAAAGAATGTAGAATTGGTCGGTTTCCATTTCAGTGATATAGTATGATCTGTTCGCATGGCTATGACTGATACAACAAAAGCAATATAAAACATGAAATTTCGGGGGAAATGCTTTATTGAGTTTCTTAATTTCAAGTTTGAACTAGAAATGGCATTGTACTTATCGCATAAAACATGAAACATTGTGGAGTATGTCAACCAAACAATATTGTTAGTCCTCAATTTATATTTATCCAACAGTGATCCTGGAAAACCAACACTTTGTGATTCGTCAACAAAAGAATAGTGCCACGAACTCAAGCAAAAATGTTAAACTGTGGGTGAAATGCTATCATAGATTGCCAATGGACATTTGCTGAAAAAAGGGAGGAAGGCAAGTAAATATGAAGGCCATCCCTTTCTAGCCTCATAGGCTTTCCATTACTCTAGGATAAAATCAATGAAACATAAAGAAACAATTTGTGGCAAGCATAGATCATGAAATCAAAACGAGCAAATGCAAATGCTTACCAATTATTCTTGATTGATACCTAAGATCTGGTTTTCACGAATTAGATCAAGATCATCATCATTAAGAACAATGCAATTCGATGATTTTCTGAAATAGTTAGTGAAGAGCAATTAGTTTTGAGTACCATATATTGACATGCATTGCCCGATTGAGTTCTAAAATTTCGGGGGAAATGCTTTATTGAGTTTCTTAATTTTAAGCTTGAACTGGAAATGGCATTTCAAAATTAATAACGACGACTTGCTTAATATTGTGAAAAAGAAACAGGAACTTCTACTACTTACACTACAGAGAGCAAAATAAAACCGAGGACGACAAAAGGAGGAGTAACGAAAAGAGGAATGAAGCTCAAGTTTAAAGTTCAGGACTAAATAAATCTAGAGAAGAGAGCTCTTACTTTTAGTTCATTACCATCTTCTAATTCTTCTTTGTCACCTTTGCAAAATGTAAACCCAAAGGAACAATAAGAACCTTGAAAAATGCACACCGATTCAAAATACATATGAACAAAGTGTTAGAATTCGTACACACAGCGGAATGAAATTTATCCAATAAATTATGAATCTCAAACTGAAGATCTATCAACAACGCTTAAATGAGGTTAGTAATTAAGAACCATACTCATGCAAACTCGGGTGCATGCTTTGCAAACTCGTGGGCTAACGTCTTCTTGCTTGATAAATCTCTAAGAACCGACTCTACGAATCCACTCCCTCTACCGGTATCTACACCAAACAACACTCTAACATGAACGGCAGCGTGCTAGCGCCTTCAAGCTTTTCGTCTCATGTCTCTCTTCTAGGGTTTCTTTGTGGCTCTTCAGTTCTCTTGTGTGTAATCAAATTACTCACAACCTAAAGGTATTTATAACTCTAACAGGCCACATTAAATGTTCAAAATCAATCTTATCAATTTTGAAATTGGAAGGGGAAAAGGAGGGAGTCTCAAAGAAGAAGTATTGTATATAACCCTAACGGGCTGCATTAAATATTCAAAATCAATCTTATTAATTTTGAAATTGGAAGGGGAAAAGGAGGGAGCCTCAAAGAAGAAGTACTGTACATAACCGGTGACTTGTAGCAGTGGGATATGTTAGAAGGGTAACAATTTTTATGGCTCGATCACTCTTTTTGCCCGTGACTTGATCACAACCCGAGGATGGAATATTTTATTTAGAAAAAATTGAGAACGGCTTGTGAAAAGTGATATGTGTCTAGAGCCTTAAATAAGCCGTGATAGATTTGGCTTCAAGAATGAGTTTTATTATATATATTGATGAAAACTATTTACACTCTAAGCTTTAAAAAAAAACCCCTCTCAATTAATTAAAAAACGCGTAGTTGTCTCATAAAAATCACCAAACATGCATATTACTCATGAACATTTGTGAAAAAAACACATATTCCTCTACTATTGTCTTTAATGAAAGTCAAAATGATATTAGCAAATAAAAAGTTTATAGAGTCCCTTCATAATATGGGCATATATATTTAGTAATAATATAACAAAAAGGGGAGGGGGAGCTAAAGAAGAAAATATGCTAGTAAAATGGGGTAACATCTTTATTAAGTCTTGCCAAATGACCGATCGATGATAGAAAAGATGTTGGATTAAAGCTCTTGTTGATGCAAATGAATTTCCAAAAAATCTTAAGTAGTGAGTGACATGAGTTCTTCTTTTACTTATAATCCAACAAAGAGTAGCATGCAAACTTGTGCACAAGAAATAATTGGCAAAAGAAGCAGAGACACTCAATACTGATTGTCCTATATTACAAATGATTACATCAAATTACATTTTATTGTAGAATTCACACTTTTGGATCAATATGGATAAATCTTTCGGTAAAGAAGTAATTATTAGTAGACCACTTGGTCTAGATGATATAAGCATTGACTCTGTCTTATCACTAGAGAAAGCTATTGTTGAAAAGTTAAAATAGTAACAATTTTTCTGAAGATGATATGATGACTGTTAGTGAAATGTATGAAGAGTTCTTTTCAACCAAAGGAGAAGTCAGAGAAAAAAGCCCTTGGAGCTACCTGGATTGAAAAACAACTAAACCAAATTGCAGTGACATAGGGACATGAGATGAATATGTGTCCATAACAAAAACATTTCAGGAAAGATCCATGTCCATAGCAAATGGAAACAAAAGTACTTAAATGCCCCAAACTAAAGAAACATATATATTCGTAGTAAAATAATTGCAAATCCCTAATACTTGACAAAAATAACTCATGTATAAAAAAATAAAGTTTGAAATAGATTGAATTATTTATAGTTACTTAGGATTAACTGATCACATTTTCATGCTAGTAAAATAATGATTTTTCCACTTAAAGCATCCCAAAACAATGAAGTAAAGCCTAATTGAATTTAATTTCAGATATGAATGTAATCAGCTTATGTAAATAGTTAGTTTTAACAAAGCCAATCAGATGGACCAAATGTCTTTCAAATATCAAAATTATGGTTGAATTTCTTTCACTGATTTATGGTACAAATAAACTCTTTCATTGAAATTGGGTTTAAAATGTGATGGTTTTACCCTTATGCATTTCCATTTCAATTATTTATCAGGTACCTTTTAAGACATCATAGCACTACTTTGAAACTACCACTGGTCACACTCAAAGATGAAGATTGTAATATCATGAATTTTGGATTTATAAACTTATGTAATGAATAAACTCATTTTGGGAAGTGTGACATCCCAAATTTAAGGTTTGAATATTAGAAATATTATTTTGAAGATATAGAGATATCATAAACGGAATAAAATAGTGGAATTTGGTTACATGCTTGATTTTCCCGAACACTAAATTTTAGGACACATGTTAATGCAAGAATGAATTACATGGGATTATCATCCACTTAATCCATTAGGGTGAATAACTTCAGCCAAGGAAGAGGAAAGGAAAAGTGGCCAAATGGAAATTTTTATTGGTGACTATGTACAATTGTCAAATTGTTATCATCCACCTCTTCTTGTCTATCTTGCCGCCACATGTCATGCTTGGCCAACAAGTTCGGGTTTCAAGTAATCATATGAATACACTTAATTGGTCAACAAGCGTGAACCTCAAACTTCACAAGACACCCTAAATTTCGATCAACAAAACAAGAAAGAGAGGGAGTGTGGACAATTGATTTAAGCACGTGAGTTTTAAAATGGCTTGCATTCAAGACACTCCTATCTCCATTTTCTCTCACCCAAAGTTGACCAAAGCAAAGGGAGAACAAGGAGGAAGAGCTAACCAAAAAGAAGAGGAAGGAAAACCGAAAGGAAGAGGTAAGCATGTGGTCTCAAGTTCTTCATGTCTTATAACTCTTCAATCTTGACAATTCCTGGCTTTAATAGCTCTCTTGGTATGGTAGCAAGGAGAAAGTTGGAACCCTAGAAACCAAGAGGAAGGAAGTTGCAAGAAACATAAGCCAAGGCTAAGATAAGAGGTGTTTTTATCCTGGATGATGTTCTTTATGGTCCTGATGGTTGGTTGAAATGGTTTCTTCTTGAGTTCTTATAATTTTGGAAGAATGAGAGATTAGGGGAAGATTCTACCCAAATTAATGAAAAAGGTATAAATCGTTATTAGTGAGTAAACCATAAGCTAGGAGGTGATTAAAGGTTAAATATGGTGTTTATGGAATGAAATATTGAAAAATTCACTTTGTCAGAATAGGACATGAATATGGAATGAGATCTTATCCATTTTGATATTTTCAATATATTTAAAATGAAAAATTGTGTAAGTTAAAGATGAGGAGATGATTTTAAAACAATTAGAGTTGAATTGAACAAAACCATGATGCTAGCAGATTTGATTTTCTACATAGTAGTTCTCTTGTTACGTGTTTTTGGCTAATTAAGTAAATAATATCACATTGCTATAAAACTTTTTAACTTTAAAGTAGACATGACAAACTTTAATTTTATTAATCATATAGCTAATTTAGATTTGTACATGTTGAGTTTTGAATTTTTGAAGTTAACCATGGAATCTAAAATATTTGTCTAATGATTGTCAAATCTGAGACATATTGCGTGTGTTTGCCCTGAGGCACTTTTCTATGAAAATAGATTCAACAATGATTATATAACCTTTGAAATCACCATAATTCAACATTTATATAATTCGAAATTTATATAATAAGTTATGAATTTTCAAAATATGTTGAAAATTCTGCCATCAAAATAGGTCGAAAATTCTGCCAAATTCTGGATTGTTATGCAAGACTGAGAAAGTAAGAGCTACTCTGATGTCGACATACCAAAAAAGGTAGGGCAAAGATAGATATAACCAGAAATCAATCAGATCGAATTTTATTCTCTTATCATCTGAAAAACCTGAGAAACAAAATCGAGATCAGCCACACAAAAGAGAGAGAGAGAATTCAAAACTATGTACATGCTTCACCGTATCAGTGATAATTTCTTAGTAACCCTCAGTTACCATCTCAGAAATTTCACGCTTCTTCAAATGGATCCTCAACCTGCATGTATGTAGCTACATTATGCATCTTCATCCGTTCGTTAGTCCGATGATATCATGTAGAGCCAGCAATACTTATTCTTCAGGCAACTGTTCAAGAGATACTCTGTTCTATTTCATCTGTACTTGGGGAGAAAATATCCATAGGAGCACTTATAGAACAGACAGCACTTTTCTTAACTTTGAAGGCAGACCGCTTTCGGTGATGAAGATACACCACTATAACAGTAATGTCATCATGGAAAAGTCTTCTTACTCCCCTGTTAATTTTCTTCATGTCATTATATCTCAACTCTTTCTTCTTCGCTGCTGCATCAAGAGCAGCTCTTACCAATCTCTTCGCAATTCCCTGATTGATCCAGAACCATATATAAGTCAGATTCAATTTAAGAATTCTTCAGTACAGTTTAGTGCTTTTATGAGTATAAAAGAAACCTCCTCGATAAGATTAAGGAACTTACTGCTCTTGGATATTTGTACACAATCTCAACTGCTTCTTCATCAGTTAAATGTTCCCAGAGGCCATCTGATGCAAATATCAGAAACAAGTCTTGTGATCCAAGCTCCCTGATAATGACTGATGGTTTAGCCGTCATTACAGGACGTTTCAAAGGAATAGGGTTACAGAATTTCTGAAAATGTGGGTCTTTGCAACAATCAGGGTTCTTAAGATACACATCACCTATAGATCTTGACACCTGCAAAACAAAAAAGGTTTAGAACTTTCAATAATCTCCCTGGAACTTACATCAAAGTTACTTTTAAGTGTTTAGAGTCAAACAAATGCAATAAGGTTGATATGTTCAATTTGATCACTTTATGATAAAATTCTATATACACATTAACTTCATACAACCACAAAAATAAGTTACAAGGGGACAAGAATATTGGAAGGATATCGTAGATAATACATATATGTAATGCTCGAGTATGAATCTTCTAACATGTGGAATTTTAATGTCTTCTAAAGTGAAAAGAGAAAGTTTGCTTCAGAGAAGGGAGTTGATAATACCATGTCTCGAACTTGGAACCCTTAAAACTTCATGAAGAGTGATCCAGGAGGTTTACAAGGGACTAAGAGAGACTGGTAGACTGAAAAGAGAAAGTTAGGCATATAATAATGTGCTTTATTTCTGACATATAGGTCCCACAAAAGTAGTAGCCTGTCCTGTCATTGTGTGTCTATCTCTCTCCACACTACAGGCGAAATCACTCCAGGAGAGTCAAAGTAGTACTGGTTTACTCAAAAGTTTGTGTTATTTGACAGCATGAACATTCTGAGTCACTAGTAACATGTTATATGTTATTATTTTAAAGCATAAAGGCCATGAAAATTAAAAGATTCCATTACTATTCTTTATACCCTAAGAATGTGAAATACTACGAGAAAAGCAAATGCTCTCACCAAAACCTGGGAGGATACACAACATAAATAAATCCCGGGGAAGCAACGTATCATCACTCCATGACTCCATCTATGATCACAAGTCCACAACTATGATTACTATTGGACACGCATTTGAATGCAATGATCATGGACTAGGGCATTGATATATATATATATATATATATATATATATATAGAGAGAGAGAGAGAGAGTCAATTTATCATCGTCATACATTAAACACAAATTTGATGAGGCATTTCTTTGAAAAGCATTTTTAAATAAAAGGTGGCGTCAGGAGAAACTAAATATGCAAATCAACGATAAAAAGTGTCCTATACCTGTATAATGCCTTTAATCCTCCAAGTTCCACGACTAAAAACCACAATCTGTTCATCATCAGGATGAAGAGATTTGACCTCTCTCCTCACCTCCTCAACAGATACATTATGGTCAGTTGACAACCGTTGTGCCACCACCTTGTGGCCCCCCAAAACTCTCCGGCCAAGAACTACTCTAGAATCACCAAGGTTTGCAGCATATAATATATTATCAGAAATTGCACCAAGAAGACAACACGATCCTACCGAAGCAATTCGGGGAATTGTGGGCAATGATTGCTTTACAAAGCTTAAGAAATCTTCCTCGATTGCCTGAAATGCCTTTTTTATCACATGCACTGATAATCCCCCATTTTCAGCGGAAAATTCTAGAAAAGAGTAGCAAATAACTTGTAAGCATTCATAGGTTTTATCACCAAAAACAAAAAAAAAAACAAAAAACTGCTCATAATCAGAAAACACTGAACCATGAATCACAACAAATTCCCTTCAATTCACGAAAGAATAACCCCAAGCAACCCAGAAAAGAACAAATTACTTTGTAAATAAGGAAAGAGGCGTTTATTAACAAATCTAGAAGCTTCAGGACCGCCGTGGCCATCGTAAACACCGATGTAGGTTGCGGAGGGAGACGTGAAGACTTGACTCTGATCTTCGAGGCTGGAATTGGCTTGAACGACGGCGATGGAGAAATCACCGGAGGCGTATGGCTTCAAGTCCGAGTGCCAGAGAAGACCGTCGGTTTCATCCTCAAGGCTGCCAAAACAGCGTTCCATAACTCCATAAAAGGAACGGACCATCATCAACAAGTAGAGAATAGATAAACAGATACAATTTAAATACGCATAAACTTTGTGTGTTGATTGAAGTTGAACGGGTTTGTAGCTGACTTGTGTGTGTGCGCGAGAAGAATGAAAATTAGGTTTTGAGAGGTGAAATAGGAAATGAAGGAATATGGATTCAAGAATACAGAGGAAAGCTAATTTATTGAGTGTACGAACGCGGAAGACGGCCCAAAGAGGCGCTTTTTATAGATGACGCGTACGTTCTGTGTTCGCGTTGGGAACGGATGGTTTTTCTAAAATACACCTGAACATGCACACATGTTTTTTTTGGAGCAAAAATATATATGTATTATTATTTTGAAGTAAAATTATATCTCACCGTTAAATCACTGTTCACCTACGTTAAGTTATTGTTCACTTCATCTCTTTCTCTCTTATCACGGTAAACAGTTTTAACGGTGGGATGTGACTTTTGCTCCAAAATAGTAACCACATATGTATTTTTCCTCCCAAAAAAAGCACGTGGTGCTGGGCGTTTTTAGAAAAAAAGCTCATGTGTATTTTTGCATCTTAATTCTTTATTTTATTTATTTATATTAACGTGACATCCACGAAGAAGGCTACTGAGTCAGATCAGGAAATATGGAATCATCTGGGAAAAATATAGAGAAAGACCAAAATGTACACTCAATAAAACTATAGAAAGAATTTTTTTTAGTTATATAAAGATCTAATTTTTTTATAGAATATAATAATACAGTGCAATTTATCAAATTAATCACACGTAATGAGATAAGACTTTATTTTATTTTCGTGGTTATTAATTTATATTTGAGTTTGGTTGGTTGTTGTATTAGCATTACCCAGGAATAGGATCTTTCCCGGTATGGCATAGTTTTTATTCTTTTTCCCCCCTCCAACATGACGACTTTTTCTATTCATAAACACAAATTCTAGACTTTTATGGATAAACACCAAATAAAAAAAAATAAAGAATGCGAATGGAACCTACTAATACCTAAGTGATGGAAACATAGACTTTAATTTAATTTTAGAGATGGTGAGTTCTTTGTCATACTACTCAACTATATTAATGGTAATTATATTCAAATTGTCTTGGGGCGATTACTACAATAAAACCATCTAATGTCCATTTTTTATTTTTGTTGATTGGCTCCGTAGGCCGCCTTGACTAGGTCCTAGGAAACAAGGAAGCCGTGAACAACAAAAAATGTTAGATCATGGAATCTTATCAGTTTCCCAAAAGGAGAACAACGACCACCTAAAACGAATTAGATGACATCTTAGTAAAGTCCTATACAGGGCCATCGTTTGGTTTGCTGGGCGCAATTTGATGGAGATGAAAATCAAAATAATAGAAGAAAAGAAGAAAAAATTGGATTAAGAAAATGTTTGATATGACAGAAAAAATGGATGAAAATTTGTTTACACATTAATTAAATGAATTTTTTATATATTATAAGAAAATATTAATTGGGATTTATCATTTATCTATCACTCTCCCAGTGTTTTTTTGATCATTCCCTATTCTTTGCTCTCCAACGAAATCACATTTCTTAAGATGTGGGAACAGGAAACATAGTACTCTCAATTCGTATAGTCACAAGGACGAGTAAAACTACTAGCATGCAATAAATTTCATTAACACAAATCTGCAAGACTAAAAAAACAAAAGGCAACTTCCCGGTATTTTTCATAACCACAAAAACAGCAATACTACTTGCAATATTAAAAACAACGACATTACGCTGTATGCAATTGCAATATCTGTCCACAAAATTGAAGAATACAACTCATCCCTCAAATTACATGCAATGCACATTAGCTTATCTAATTCACAAATATACCTCTTCTACAGAATGGGCAATCCCCACATTTTCGAACCCATGGATCCAAACAGACAGAGTGGAATCTGTGTCCACATGGCAAGCGTATGAGCTTATCTCCCTCCAGAAAAGTTTCTAGGCATATGCCACAATCCTGCAGCACCCTAGATTCCAATTCTTCCGTATGTGTTTCCTTGACGCCAAAGACTTCCACATGCAAACGGTCCATGGCTTCCTGGTTGAGTCCAGGTGGTTTTTTGTTCCCTTCATGTAAGAGTAGGGTCCTTTCCATTTGTAAAGTTAAGTTAGTTAATAAACCCTCAGCGGAACCAGTAACTGATGATTCACTACTCTCGTCATCTCTGAAGTTAGTATGCCTGATGTCATCAATATCTAGAGAGGCTCTACCCCTTTGCCTAAGAAAAACGAGAGGGAAGCAAAGACACGTATTAGTGCAAACAAAAATAGTTTTCATCTACCACTTAATCATAAAATGACACCTGAAAGATTAAAACGAAAAGACACCAAGAGTTCCATCAGAGATATTGACTCCCAGTCAAGCCGTTAAGAACCCATATATACCCCAAATTAGTTGCTAGATTTTGTCTCTTTCAAATATGGGGAGAAAAAGAAAAGAAGTGGGCTGTCACAAAATATGAGAAATGAACTTCACCATATCATTTATAAATAGCTAGACTTGCCATAAATTTTATAAATAATGATATAGTCATTATATTGATCAGTTTAATACAACTAGGCTATATGATATTGATACTAGACGAAGATAATAAGCTGTCAAATGCTTTAAGCCGTGTCACATGTCCATATACCACAACAACAACAAAAAAAGTGTTAAAAGCAAACCTGTTTCCGGAGGGAGGTGCTGCACTCAACCTCTGAAGGAGTCTTGCCCTTGCATGTACCACAGCTATGGGTAGCCTGTCATTACCAGTCACTCTAGGGCCCCTAAAACTGCCAACATTTTCAGCAGAATTGGCTGTGTTTGAATGAGGCCGGTTATGCCTTATATCAAGTCTGGCTGATTCTCGCTCCTAAGGAAACAAACAATAAGTTAGGAGACTCAAGCCATAGTACTCAAGCTCAAAACTGTGTGACAAAAGATCGACACTACTCTCAATTTCCTACCAATGGAAAGTGAACAGATAACAATTCTGTAATGCTTCAAGGATCAACAACGTTAATGACCAAAACCAAGGGCATATTCACATTGCCATACAACACTAAACCCCCCCAATAAAAAAAGTGCTTAGCATAGTTAACCAGAAAAATCACATGAAACACCTAAAATCTATAAGCTCAGAGAAGATATAGAAGGCTGCTCGGCTTACTCCTAAAACTCCAAACATACTATAACTTAAAAGACTAATCTATAGAGGTCTCAAATGTTCAATGTCTTTAAATTTGAGCGACCCTCTCAAATTTTGTGATATATTATGAGCTCTAGGATGATGAAGAACTCGAGCTCTTCATAGTCCACAGTCCATGCCCTAACCTTAACCCAAAATAGATCCAGTGGATAAGATTCATGGATAGCATTAACGGGGAACCAAATCTAAGTGAGACATTGAGCTTGATAACACTTCTAGCATGGACCCTCGATATAGTCCTAAGCCGAACGTTAAGCTTTATAACAATTGCAAAATCAAATAGAACTAATTCTTGAAGAACTATTATTGTATGCTGCCTTTGGTTCGTAGGAACGATTTTCAAGATGGAATGGGAAATAAAACAAGTCCTCTAGACTTGTATCTTCACTAGATCATTGATTTCCTAATTGATCCTGTTGCAAACATGAAGAAAGATACAGATATCCGTAAAAACCTTACACTGGCTTTCTGAAAGCTACCGCTTCGAATTTGGATCAGTAATCCATTTTCATGAAAATCTAGTAACTGTTTATGCTCAAAGTTGACAGCCGGTGTCTAATTATTCCATTATACGCAAAATTTCACCGAAAGAAGTACAATAACTCGACTTCCATCTAAAATATTACACCCTTCGATCCACTTTCAGAGAAAATGAGCCTATAAAAGTATGATATTAGAAAAAAGGCTTACCGTGGAGGACAAACGATGAAATAACCGCCGCGTTGGCGGGAACCGTCGTAAAGTTTCACCATCACTGAAATCATGTAGATGGTGATGATGGCGACGGTTATTGATGTCGAGGTGAAGGTATCTATCGGGCAACGAATCGTTCCCGAGAAAATCAGAGGTTCGTCCCAAACGATACCTCCGATTGTAGAATAGCTCCGAAGCACTCGTCATGCACCACCAAACCCGGATCAATTTCTCTGCTTCAGTGGATATGCCAAATCTGAGACGAAACAGAGCGAAAATATTTATCGGAGCGCAAGGAAGGTTTATGGGAATTTCGCGCTTTGGGGATTTTGATAATCGACAGTTTTCTTCCCTACTTTTCCGGGAAGGTGGAAGGGAAAGAGCAGTTTCCAATTTTCCCAAGTAATGACATGAAATAACTGGTTTGGAGGTAAAACCAAAGGAAGGAAAGGCAAATACCCTTATATCCTTACTAAATTAGAGAGTCTAAATAAATTATTTTAAATATTTCATTGGCAAAAAAAATACTTTAAGTACAATATTTATAGTTTTAATTTAAATTAATTTTTGTGATATATAATCTAATGATATACAATACTTATTATGATTAGGTTATTCATTCATCTTTATCAATCTTTTTAAAAAAAGAAGTCAAGTGAATCTTATACTAAAGATAGAGAATAATAATAATTATGTATAACTAAATCTTCTAAATAATTAAAAAAAAATTAGTATTGCTTATTTGTAAAGAATACGAGTATTTTCATCTTTGATCAATAATATTAAAAAAATTAGTGATAACATACTTTTATTATTTTTAAATAACTTTGATATAGACCATACTATTATAGAGATAAATTTATAATTAAGAGGACGAGTGTCACTAGCCGAAAAAATAAAGAACATGTGCGATACATCTTTTATTTTCTTCTACAAATGAAAAAAATATCTACCATGTCCATAGGTAGAGCCAATTTAAGCTGACCCTTCAAGAGTTGGATTTATATAAAATTAAGTATTCAAATAAAGTTGGGCTTATAAGGGCTAGTTCTGTAAAGTCGAGGGCTAGAAAAGGTCGGTCTTATTAATTTTTATCTTTTTTTACCTTGCCCACTTGCCTTGCTGATGAGGTCTCACCATGAAGAGAACTACTTGTCTACCTTATTGTCCAATACTTCGTCACTCTCACAATCTTGTTTGTTTTTGTCATTCACTTCACGTCTCTCACCTTAGTCTCGTTGTCTCGACCTTATGCACACACAGTTGCACATCAATGCATCACGAATTCACGACATCAGACCATCAGTGCTTCACTAATTATTAATTAGTGACTATGTCTATTTGTTGCATAATACATGTTGTTTAAACCTTAATGTTAATAACATTTATTTTATAAATCAGAATTTTAATTATTTTAATTTACTTATTATAATTCTTTAAGAAAAAACGTAAGAAAATTAGTTAAAATTTTTTAAAAATAACTTCTAGCTCTGTAGGGCTAACTTGACTCCTATGCTTTGAAGTAGAACCTTGAAAAACAAATATTTTTTGTTATCACATACTTAAAAATGCCGACTTTTTTAAACCCTAACCCTTTAAGGCTGGCCTTATAAGATTAGATCGGCCCTAATTCCCAACTCTATCTATGGGTGAAAGCCCCACTAATGAAATATTTTACTCATCTATATTTTACATGGGCTCCTTTTTCACAAAAATAGACTCGTTTGAAATGGTGACAGACATCACGCCAATAAAGATACAGAACACCATTTTATATTTTTTTTTTCTTCATTCACACTAGGATATTTTTTGAGCAAAAAAATACCAATATATTAATTTTTCTTTCTGCTAAAGCTTCTTTATTTTATCAAGATTCAAGAGTCTGATGCCCAATCTTCCATTCATTGACTCGAGGGCAAATTTTCCAGAATAATTTAAAAAAAAAAATTGTCAGATTGAGGCACTGTGCAAACATATTGCCAAACTAAGGCAATTTATGGTGCCACGTTAGATGGCGCCACTGACAACGTGACGCCACATCAGATGGCGCCACTAGTGTCTAAAGTGGCGCCATTAATTGGTGGCGCCCCAATTCACTATGTATATATAATATATTATGTATTATGTATTTTATATATATATATATTTGAAAAAAATATATATAGTATATTATATTAATAATATATATTATATAAAATATAATATATATTATTATATTATGACTCGTAACTGGTTGCCAGAGAGAGAAGCTTTGTCTAAGCTTTGGCAACCACTGACAACATACAGTACCCGAGGAAGAAGCAACCCAGATTGAAGACGACAATGACGTGTTGAGAATCAATGAAGCAGATGAAATTATTTTACTGGTTTTAATTGTCAGTGGCGCCACCATGGTTTTAAAAACAACAGGATTGTCGAGGAAGATGATGTTGCAGGCAGCAATGATGGGGATGAGCAAAATGAAGGAACAAAAAGCCAGCATGGTATTGCAGGGCTTGTAGCATGAAAGAGGCGTAAAACCAGTAGAATCAAGTGACACCACTGACAATTAAAACCAATAAAATAATTTCATATGCATCATTGATTCTCGGTACGTCATCGTCGTCTTAAATTTTGGTTGTTTCTTCTTGGCTACTATATGTTGCCAGTGGTTGCCATTGCTTAAACAAAGCTTCTCTTTCTGGTAATCAGTTACGAGTCATAATATAATAATATATTATATTAATAATATATATTATATTATAAATATAATATATATTTTATAAAATATATATTATTAATATAATATTATATGTGTGTGTGTGTGTGTCATATATACATAGTGAATTGGGGCGTCAAAAGTGGGGCCCCAATTAATGGCGCCACTTTAGACACTAGTGGCGCCATCTGACGTGACACTATAAATTGCCTTAATTTGGTAATATGTTTGTACAGTGCCTCAAACACTTTTTTATTATTATTATTCTGGAAAATTTGCCTTGACTCGAATGCTAATAGAGGCTTCCGCGTACGATGCGTACAACAAAAAGGCGTTTAATTTAAAAATATCTAAGGGGTTTTGTGGTGCATTTGAACAAGAAAAAAAGGGGTTGTTGGGGAGATTTAACACATAGTTCACATTTGACAAGAAGAATCTCAGTTCTGACTATAAATGAAAGAGTTGGATGCATTTTTAATTTCATGAAACTTGTAATCTTATAATTTACAACTTGGTTTTAGTAAAACTTCACACTTTCACTCGTGTTCATTTATATTTAATTTCAATAAAAAGTGTTTTCCCCACGTACATCAACAATGACTAGGTACATGAGATAAATATGAATTCATGAATTAACAGTAAGGATTAAAGGTTAATTTTGTCAGGAAGTTCTTTCATGAGACAATTTTGTTTCAAAAATTTTAAAAAATGAGTAATTTTATCTGGACCATTATCTCATTTAATTTTAACTGTTAGTTTGACTATATATGCTTACTTGGCAGTCAATATATCCAGTGCTTGATATCTCACCTTTCTTCTATCATTGTCTTATTACTCATGTGAATAACATTCCCCCTCCTTTTCACTTGTCGTTTGTTTGTGGTTTCCTTACTCTGGTACCAAACGTAGCGTGTCTTGTATGCATGGATTTCCATAACATCAGGTACCATGAATAATCCATGGCTACTTATTGGTGATTTTAATCAAATCTTCTCTTCATCTAGTCACATTTGAGACTCTCAAGAGTATTTATTCATGTAAGTCAATACAAAACTACTCTCATATACTTATCTCATATAACGTAAATCACGATTAAAAAATTACTTTTGAAAATTTCAATTGATATTCCAAATAAGCATTAAGTGTATTGACTTAGCTAAACTAATCTTGCTCCAAAAAATGGTCCCTGCTTTACCTGGAATAAAAATAGAAAAGGTCCAAACAATGTTATGGAAAGGTTGGATATGGCATTCTGCAAATTCATTTCCTTTCAGTCCGGTATCTACTCTTTCCATTGCAGCATCACATCATAGCCCAATCATCCTTAGCACAGAGCAGCAGACAAAGAAAAGCAAAGCAAAAAGATTTGAGTCATATTGGAATCATTTCATAGAATGTGATAGCATTAATTCTCCGAGTTGGAAGCAAAATGTTATGGGTTCTCCAAGTTTCAATCTTCATTGCAAACTGAATCGCACACTCTCATTCCTACTCTCTTGGAGCAGAACAAATATTGGGAATTTGCAAAGCAGGGTCAACAATTTGGAAAAGAATCTTCTTGAGTTATCTACCAAATTATCCTCGTCTCTCCTCTTCCAAGCTTAGCTAGAAAAAGAGATAAATGAGGTGAAATTTGAACTTGAATTTCTTTATGATTGTCAATTAAGCTATTAAGCATTTCAGCAATGTTTTTCAATCTGCCAGTTACTCTTCGGTTGATGATATTTTAGCTGATATGAGTTATCTACAAATTCCTTGCTTATCTTCTGATGACATCTCTTTTTTCGATGTACCCTCTCATGATTTCTACCAAGATCATTGGGATCTTGTCCAAGAGGATCTCTTCAATGTGGTCACTTCTTTCTGGAATTCTGAGCATCTATTCAAGGCTTTTAACAAAACTTCTATATTCCTCATTCCCAAATCAGAAAAGCCTCAATCTTGTAAGGATCTTAGACCTATTAGCCTACGCAATGTCTCATACAAGATTATCTCAAAGGTTCTTTGTAATAGGCTCAAATATCCCCTTCGCTCCCTCATTGCTCCAACCAATTTGCACTTTTAAAAGGCGGATTGACTTCAGACAATATCATATTAGCTAGAGAATTGATCTCACTCATCGGGTAAAGGTAGGAAAAAACTGGCAGCAATCAAGATTGACTTTCCAAATTATTTGACAAACTTTCTTGGAATTTCATTGCTGCGGTTATGATCAAAATGAACTTCCTATCAAATGGGTCAATCTTATACCTCAATGCATCTCCACTGTTAAATATCAATTCCACATTAATGGTTTCCTTGCTGGTAACATCAGTCCATCAAGTGGTATTTGTCAAGGTGATCCTCTTTTCCCCTACCTTTATATCATGGCTTTTAATGTCCTCTCATGCCTAATTGCCAAATTTGAATCTCATTCACTTCTAAAAGGAATCAAGATTTCATCAAATGGCCTCTCCAGTCTCTCATTTACTTTATGCAGATGATCTTTGTTTTTCATTGAATGCCTAATTGCAATAGCTTGGAGGTGTCGAAACAAGTTCTTGACAATATATGCTATATGGTCTGGTGAACAAGCCAAGAGCTCCAAATCCACTGCCATTTTCAGCCCGAGAGTGAATCATTCAAGTAAGATCAGATTTGCACAAATTCTCAATATACTTCAGTACCAGACTGAGGAAATACTTAGGTACCTATGACGCTGGAAGAAATAAATTTATCACCTATAATCCGGTACTTGAAGTTGTGGAAAAAAGAGCCACTGTATGGAAAGCAAAGCTAGCTGCTAGACTTCCCTTATCATATCAGTTCTTTTTGCTGTCAACAATCATGTTCTTTCTTGTATTAATCTTCCAAAGTATGTTTGCTACAAAATAGATGGTTGTTGCTTAGACTTCTTTTAGGGTTTACTAACGAGAAGAAGAAAATTCATCTTGACAATAAGACCAATCCTTTTCTTCCTACAGATAATGGTGGACTTGGCATTGTAGCGACATAGGGCTTCGCTCTTGATATCATCCGATTTGAAGCCACATCACCTCTTACAGCTTTAAAACACATTAAAAGTGAAAGATATCTACACACTTGTCTTTCGTTCCTTTTTAGCCGATGTGGGATTTGGGCCCCAATGTCCTCATCACTGGTCCAAATCAAACAACCAAATATTTAACCAAAGTATTCGAAATATCACTAATAAAGATACTTAACGTCCAAACCATCAAAATACAAAATTAGTTCAACTAAAACCCATATCACAATGTCAAATTAAAATCAAAAAATATTTTAGAAACGAAATGTGGAAGTCTTAAAATCATGACAAATAAAACAACATACCAGATATAAGATGATCTTTCCTCTAGGATATCTCCTTTCTTATATCCCAATTGAAGAATAAAAAACCCACTTCTCACAAAAGCATAAATGAAGGTTCTAAAATGATGCAAAAATGCCAGAATTATAAATATGACCCAACAGTTCGTCAACATTGAATCCTTACGCAAAACAGACTAAATATCATATTATGCGTATATCCATTACAAAATGGGTAAAAAAATCCCTTTCATGTCCCCTTCTAAAACGTCCTACGTTGACGTAAATGTGAAGTAAAAAACCGTAACTAAATATCAGCACGATCAAGCATATCCACTAAAGTCAACCTCCTAGGAAATCTTGGAGGCAGCCTCAAGACCATGCCATCTTCAATCTTGATTGGTAAATGAGTTGCCACAATCACAATCCCACCATTCTTTCTATGTTCTGCAATTATGTACTCAAGTAACTGCACCCCTTCATTATCTAATGCAACTGATGGCTCATCAAGCAACCAAATTGGACGATTGATCGCCAACAATCTGGCAAGTTGCAATCTTTTCCGCTGGCCCATTGACAGTCTACTTGGTCTCTCATTAGCCAATCTTCCGAGACCCATCAACTCGAGTGCAGGCAAAGACCTACCTTGCTTGCCTTCAAGAACTTCAAACCATTGAACATTGTCAAGAACTGTAAACTTTTCTTTAATGGCATCCTTGAGGGAAAGCCAGTTGAGCTGAAGCTTATACTGATGAAATATTCCAGATTGTGTAATGTCATGGCCATTCCAAAGGATTTCTCCGGCTGAAGGGCGTGAAAATCCAGCTAACATGCGCAAGAAAGTAGTCTTACCAGAACCATTTGCACCGGTTAACACGAGTGCACTGCCATCATGAAGGGATACATTCACGTGATGAAGAATTTGTTGGGCATTTCTCATGCAGGAAACATCATTGAGGAGGAGACGTGGAAGTGGAGGTTTTCTGAGAAACATTAGTGAAATAACTGAAAATGAAGGTTTCAATCAAAGATTCAGATCAATGCATTTGATCTTCTGGTTTCACCAGCATAAATCCTGTCATTGAACAGCAAGTTCTAGCAATAAATGTACATTAGCAATGATACAAATTACCAGTTTCCTTAGCAATAAATTGTAGGCAACTGAAAGTACATGAATAAAATGATCAGCAAATTTAATCAGAAAAATGTCAGTTTCTTGAATCTTTTAGATCAAGTTTGTTACATCAATGAGGGGGGAAAATAAATCTTATTTACCCTCTAATTGCTGCATCTCTTTCCTAAATTACCATGTTGGGGAAGACTTCATGTTGAAATAACTGTGATCAACCTAAGCAAAAACAAGATTTTCTTCTGGAAGTTAATGAAAGGAAACAAGCTAGGCGTTCTGAACAGGCTCTCCAAAAACATGTTACATATTTTATATCTAAACCATGTGAATTTTATGGTGTAAACCGGAATAATGAAAACTGAATTGGTCAATGAACCAAGGCATTAATTCAAGGGTTAGTGGATCAAACCCAGACAAGTCATGATTAAAATTCTATAATCTGATTAAAAATATTCCATATGTATTTAGCAGCTAGGGCAGAATATCAAATTAAAAGATGATCAATTTAAAACTATAACACTACTCAGAGCATTTAGCAGAGCCAGAGACTGCAACAAAGGCACAAACAACGTCATTTAGCAACAAAACTTCCTAAATGGATATACTAAAGGTAGAAAATGGGTAACCAGCTTTCGCCCAGATATTCTTCAAATAAGAAGAAAAGGTGCATAATCTCAGAGCAGCATAAAATGTGTATATATAAATAGGTAGAAAGAAGCATACCTTGAAGTGAAGGAGGAGGACCTGCTACGGGAGCATACTTCTAAACATAAGAGTTTATATAATCCCAATGCTACTCCAGAGCCGGCTTGTTTTCTTTAATAGATTATTTAGAAAAGAAATTCGAACCGTCTCATTAAAAGACGTTAAATTAATCCAAAACCCAACCAAGAAAAGGCCAATGAAAAACAATTTTACGATATAAACTGGCCTCTAGTCGAAGTAAAAAGAGTATCAGGCGAGCGGAAATCAAAGGCCAAAATAGAGAGCAAAGGAGCATACAAGAAAGTATTGGATTTGGAAAAATCGACGACCCTCTTCACCAAATGCTGAGCACCACGATGACCCCTTACACAAGGGACGGAATCAGAAGAACGGGCACCACGAGAGGGCAACGGATTGAGAACCACGATGGTGAAGGCAGGAGAATTTAGGGTTCAGGGAATTTGAGGGCGGAACTGAGAGTCTGAGACTGAAGAGGCAGAAAAGTCGAAGAAAGGAACCGGCTCCCCTCTACGGCACAATTCGAAATTCCAATTAAATTAAAAAGAAAAATTCCAATTAAATTAAATTAACAAATATAAAGGCCCCTATCAAGGAAAATTGGGGGAGGAAATAGAAAATGCGGATTTTTTTTGTCTATAGCCGCGGTTTGGTTCGCATTTTTATAGAAAAACATTTTCAGTGGGCGGATCATTTTCCCTTATACATACAAAAATTGGTTTCAACTTATTTTGGTGGGAACCAATTTTTCGGCGGATAGAGAAACCTAAACTATTCTTTTTAACACCAAGCTTTCGTCTGTACATGCAGAACCTTGTGTGGCATTAACGACAACAGTGAAGCTGATAATGCTATAGCCACGTACGTGTCATGCTTGTCCATGAAAAGTTTCGAAAAAGGTGACAGTGATGATGGCGGAGATAGAAGATGACAAAGAAGAAGGAAAAAGACTTAGATGCAAACATAGAAGGATTTGTCGATGGGGATGAGAAGAGAAGACACTATCACCTGCCAGAAATTTTTTCGATTTGAGAGGATGAGATGTTTATGATCATGCTGAGAGAATGAAAGGAGAATACACGTTTGATTTAGGTAATGATATGAAGTGTGTGCACTCAGTATGTACTCCAATGCACACTCAAATGTGCCCGCACTTTAAATGTGCATTATGCGTATAGTTTAAAATAATATTTTATCTTTAAGAGTAAAATGATATGGTTTAATTGTCCATTAACTTTTAACTAAAATTTGAATACACTTAGCTACCCACATATTAAAAACTCAGTCAAATATACATAATTTGACTCAATCGATTTAAAACCTTGCAAATATATTTTTTCTAATTATTATTTATTTACTAAAATAAAATTTGTTGACTTTTATTTAATATATTTACTTATATGTATAAACAAATTTTATATAGGGGGTTTTATTTAATATTTAATTAATTTTTTTAAGAAATAAACACTTCATTAATAATTAATATGTAATTAATCCTAAATATAATCTCTTACATATCCTAATTTACAATTGATTTCTAAATTTAAAAAGTAAGATGTTACAGCGAAAGATGTCAATTCAGTTTTCTTGGCAAAATTAAGTATGGAGAACTTTGTCCCCAACTCATGAAGGTGAGAGATACTTTGATATTTCTACATCAGAGATCATCAAAAAACCATATAATTCCTTATGGATTGCTAAAGAATTTTTGAGCAATTCTGAAATGATAATCAGCAATCTTGATTGGAGAATCGGCTCTGGCTCTTCTATTCCCCTAAACCACCACCTATGGTGGCTTATGCAATTAGAGTGCCCAATAACTCAGCATTTGAGTAAGGTGTCTGATCTTATACTGCATACCTCTTCAAGCTGGTCTCCACTGAAATAGAATATCCCTCTCATTCATTACCTATACTCTCCTCAAGTTGCTGAAAAAATTGTTCACATTCCTCTTTCATTCTTAAATCAGAATGATTCTTTGGTCTGGGATGGAAAATTTTCTGGTTCTTTTAAAGTTAAAGATGGTTTTTCAATACTCTTAAAGGATCACTGTCAATTGATGAATTCTTTTGATCCTTTTTGGAAATTCCTTTGGTCTACCCTCTCCCAAAAAAGTATCTCCTCCCGGTTTGGAAACTTTTAAAGAGATCTCTCCCATCTGCAGATGTATTATATGCCCATCATCTTCAAACCAATAATCTCTATCCTTTTGGTTGTGATATGAATAAATCTCTGGATCATATTTTTCTTTTCTTGTCCATATACTAAATCTGTATGGTTTGGATGTTTCTCTATCAAGTTGGATTGTAATGACCTTCCCTCTTTCTTGGAATGGATTAAGTCTACTCTGCAAAATTTAAAGCATTCCAATAATCTGCATCTGATAAATGGAATTTTCATCTTGCTAAATTTCATCTGGTTTCAAAGGAACAAAGTAGTTCATCAAGGAGCTCTCAAATCGCCTCAGGAAATCATCAAGGACATTCACAGTCACATCTCCTTCTCAGCAATGGCCTTCAATTCTGTTATGCTACCTCCTTCTGTTTCTACTCTGAAAGCCAATAGCTGTAATCTCATTTGAACAAAAACTGTGATTGGCAGCTTCTCCTGAACATTCAAAAGGCCGAAGGAAGATTAAAGACAGGGCACATCATCAATTGTAATCTTCCTACTCCTCTGCAATATTTCATCTGGAAGAAAGGTCAGTCGATTATCAGGGATTTCCCACTTAATTGTTCGAGGAATGATCTATCTTGGATTCT
Source organism: Acacia confusa (assembly GCA_037074495.1). Classification (NCBI taxonomy): domain Eukaryota; kingdom Viridiplantae; phylum Streptophyta; class Magnoliopsida; order Fabales; family Fabaceae; genus Acacia; species Acacia confusa. Next base: position 33,090,417 of record CM073502.1, on the reverse strand, counting down.
ATTAAATGGCTCGCCCCTTTCTGCACATCAGTCTTCCTTAGAGATATTGTCTGTGGATAAGCAGAGAATTAACTTGCAGAGATTCTCATCTGATAATACCAACAAGGTTTCATTTGACATTAGGTTTTATTTTTCATCTTTTTCAGAGATCAATGTTTCCATCATATCCTCATCTTTCTTCTCATTTTGTACCCTCTAATAATCTTTGTCCTGTATCTTTTGGTACCTTGTAATACGTTTTTTGATCTATAATATTCTGTCATTTTCTCCAAAAAAAAAAGGAAAAAAAGTGAGGGTTCAAAGTTCATACCCACCTCCACCACTATAGGAATATTTATTCATGTCAGGGCTCTAGGCGGCGGCACTGCTGGCAACCACAAGAGCTCCGACAGTAGAGGCAGGTGGGGGTAATGTTTTTTCAAAAAAAAAAATATATATGTAAAGGCAATTTGGTCATTTATTTGTAATTTCAAAAAGAACAAAGTGAGTGTGACATCTTTATGATATTATAAATATTCGAAACAATTTTTTGTCTTTTAGCATTTCTAAATTTCTTTTACTGAAATTTTCTTCATTTACCCTTTTTATAATGTTGATTGCCTCCAATAATTTCTATATTAAATGTCCCTGTGAAGAGCAATTTCACTCGATATCTCGAGAATAAAGTTTTTCTAATTATTATTTTCTCATCATACCTTATAATCTTTAAATCATGCTTGTCCAATCAATGTAAATAATTATAATACTATTTTACCTTTTCTCCCATTTTCTGAATTAAAGGCCTAGATATGCTCATGAGGGATAATGAGAAAAATAGACAATGAAAAGAAAATATTAAATAACATTTTAATCACTTATACGTACATCTTATCCTAATCCATGGGCCATTGCTCTTCTGTGTCTAGATATAACACGTAATTATCTAAATGGTTTTTTTTTTTAGATATGTCACTAATTAAATAGGGGTATTTTGAAAAGAAAATATTAAATATTCAGGGAAAATCATTTATTTAGGATAGGGAAATTTGCCAAAATAATTAAAAAAAAATTGTAAGATTGGGGCACTGTTCAAACATATTGCTAAAATAGGACAATTTGTGGCGCCATGTTAGATGGCGCCACTGCACATGTGGCGCCACATCAGCTGGGGCCACTAGTGGCGCCAATATATTGGGTGCCACTTTGGAAGTGGCGCCCCATTATATAATTATATATAATTATATAATTATATATATATTTAATATATAAATAATATAATATATATATTAATATATAATATTTTATATAATACATATTATATTATATAATTTAATATATTTTATATTTTATATAATTATATATTATATAAAATATAATATATATTATTTATATATATTATGACTCGTAACTAGTTATCAGAGAGAGAAGCTTTGGCAACCTCTGGTAACATACAGTACCCAAGAAAGAAGCAACCCAGATTGATGACGTACCAGCATTTGGTTTGAGAGCAAAAAAAACATAAAAACAACAGGATTGTCGAGGAAGATGATGTTGTAGGCAGCAATGATGGGGATGAGCAAAATGAAGAAACATGAAGCTAGCATGGTATTGCAGGGCTTGTAGCACGAAAGAGGCGTAAAATCAGTAAAATCAGGTGGCGCCACTAACAATTAAAACCAGTAAAATCATTTCATCTACATTATTGATTCTCGGTACGTCATCGTCAATCTGGGTTGCTTCTTCCTTAGATACTGTATGTTGCCAGTGACTGTCAAATCTTAGACAAAGCTTCTTTCTCTACTAACCAGTTATGAGTCATGCTATATATAAATAATATATATTATATTTTATATAATTATATATTATATGAAATATAATATATATTATTAATATAATATATTATTATATTAATAATATATATTTTATTTCATATAATATATATGGGATAAGATATTCTTACTACCATTTTTTCTTATTACCAATCTCACTACCACTTTTTCACCGTTAGATCAGAATCTCAATAAGAGAGAGAAATGATAAAAATATATAAGATTCTGATCCAACGGTAAAAAAGTGGTAGTAAGAAAAAATGGTATTGAGAATATCCCAATATATAATTATATAAAATATAATATATGTTATTTATACAATATATTAATAATATATATTAAATTATATAATATAATATATATTATAATATATATATATAATGGGGCGCCACTAGTGGCGCTAGCTGATGTAGCGTCATAAATTGCCCTACTTTAGTAATTTGTTTGAACAGTATTTCAATTTGACAATTTTTTTATTACTATTATTATTTTGGTGAATTTCCCATTCAGGATACCAAGAAAAAAAATTCACACACACACATAGGGGTTAAGGGATTATGATTTATGCATCAATTATTTAAAGATTTCATGACAAAAAATACCCTTATTTCTTCCGGAAAGCCACAAATATTGATAAATGAAAATTATAGTGATTGTTTAATTTAATTAATGGGATAAATTTTTTTCCATTTCTATACTTGTTCAGAGTTCAAACGTTCACAATTTATTTATTCAGTTAGTATCAAAGGAAAGATACGATATTTTCTTTAAAAATATTTATAATATATTCATGCATATGAATGAAAATTGCTTCAGAAGCAAATCAGATAATATTAATAAGTTCTATAGTACACCTATTATGTTTAAGATCGATTATAGGAGTATTAACTATCAAATATGGTAGGCGGGGCGCGGGGGAGTGAATTGCAAAGAGAATATGGAGTAATTTCATTACCGAACAGTATAGTATGAACTTTGAGTTAAAAAATAATACACACACTATCATCCTCATCCAATTTTCAACTCGAGGGTCAAGGTTGTCGCTCCTAACATAAATAACTCCTCTGAGTCTCAAATTTAGAACCTTAGAGGGATCTAGTAGGACTTTATATTGCTAGACTAACTCTATATTAGTTGAGTAAAAGCTTTAGGTTTGTTTGGGAAGGCGGTGGGGGTTGATAAAACATGGTATGAAGGGAAAAAGCAAAGTGAGAGTAAAATGTGGTGTTTGAGCTAACATTCTTTTAAATGAGATTTTAGGCCGAAAGCTACTTTTAAGAATTGACCGTTTGGGTTAACGATAGGAGAAATGACTTATTTTTTACAAGAGTAAGATAAAATAAAAGTTAAATTGTAAATGTGATTTGTGTTTAGATTGATGGTGACAAAAATGATCCCTTTTTTTCCAAACTGAAAAATGTTTGGATTATTATTTGAAAAGTTAGTTGAAATAAAAAATGATATGAATTTTATTAAACATTACATATACATATTAGTTATATATATCTTACATATATGTGTATGTAGTTAGACATCACTAAAAAACAAGAATTATAGAAATTAGGATGAGAAAGCAAGTGGTATTATTTTCATGTTAAAAGTTCTTTTTAGCCAAAACCATGGTTTTGGAAACTCTTTCCTTTGTCATTATCCGTAATTTTCATCAGTACCAATTAGTATCCTTAAATATATTTATAATGCTCGTCAGTATTTACAAATATTTTTTCAATATTTTATAATAAATTTTTAAGATCATAAAACATTTTTCAATACCCATCAATATCATTAAGTATTTTTTTAATACTCGTCAGTAACATAAAATATTTTTTCAAGATCCTAGAATAAATTTTTAAGATTATGAAGTATTTTTTCAGTATCAGTTAATACCTTGAAATATTTTTTTAGTACTAGTCAATATCCTAAAATATTTTAATTTTTTTACACAAGTTTATGTAATTTTTGGTATTTTGTTATCAGATTTAATGTTAAAAGGATAAAGGTGCAATTTTACACATAACCTTTATCCCGAGGAGCGCCTAGCACCATAACATTTTTTTGAAAACAAAAGTACACATAACATTACATTTTGGGAGCGTCTAACACCACGGGCCGTTAGTTGACCCACGTTAACTGTCTGACGGAAATGAATAGTAACTCCGTTGAAATTACCATTTTGCCCCTAGTTTTAAGCTAAAATTACTATTTTGTCCCTAGTTTTAAATATTTTTTTAAAAAAAACACTAAAATAACTCCTCCCCGCCGGTGGGCCTCACCACCAGCCACACCGCCGGCGACCAGAGGCCACCTCCGGCGGCTTTTTTTTAAATACTTTTTTTAAAAAAAATCTAAAATAACTCCTCCCTCGCCGGTGGGCCCCACCGCCGCCGCGCGGCCGCCCTCCCCACCTACGGCGACCACCTCCGACGGCTTTTTTTCTTCCTCTCTAAATACACAATATGTATATATATATATAATACCAAACCATTGCCACGTCAATTTTTCCTTGAGAATCTCTACATAAGACAAGGATTTAGCTTTTTCTCTTTCTCATATATATTAGGAGTCACGGCATATATATATATATATCTTAACAAGACATATATAATTATTATTCACTCTTAACTAGACGTGATTTTACTATCATGGAATAGCTTAACACCCATGGCTTGGCATTGATTACATAGATATACATAGAGAACACAAAGGACCGTTAAAACGCAAAGATGCAGCAGTATATTTCCTTCCTTCATACAATTTAAACACACACAGATCCTATATATATATACATATTTCGATGCCCATGACCGCAAAAACGATGAACAATGTCCCTGTTTCAGCATTTAGTTTTCGGTTTCCTTCCATTGGATTTTATAAGCTTATTATTTACAAACTTTCCTACAGCAAACTAATAAGATTTCAAAGGAGAAGAAACCGATGCTGATTCGCTTGGAAAACTGAGTGTTGCTTGCTTATTATTTTCTCTGTTTTCCGTCCGCAAAACAGGAAAAATTGAGTTCAAAAAGTAACAAAGGCGCAGGGCTTTGGCATTTCAGCTTGTTTCTCTTTCAAGCCACACTCCCTCGGTTTCTCTCTCTCACTTTCTCTTTCAGCAACTCTCTCGCTCTCGCTTCTGTCTCTCTCTCTCAGTGTTTCTCTGCATTTTCTGTTTCTACTGAGAATAGCCGATGAAAATGTGGAGGATGAATGGAACAAAGGTATATATATTGGAGGTCCAAGAAGGAAGGTTCAGAGATTAATCGGTGATGGGCTCGAGGATGATGAATGATCTGCTTTTTCGCTAATCCTCTACTCTCCTTTATCGCTTGCGTGATTTGCTTATGGGTGTTGGTTATGATTTTCTACTGCTACGTGGTTTGCTCCCTCGGTTTTAACAAGTTAAGGGAGGAGTTATTTTACTTTTTGTTTTTTAAAAAATTATTAAAAAAACAATCCATCGGAGAAGGTCGTCCGAGGTAGGTGGCCACTGGTCGCCGCCGCCGGCTGGCAGAGGGGAGGGCGGCTGCCGTCGGTGGTGGAGCCCACCGACGGGAAAAGTTATTTTAGTGTTTTTTTAAAAAGAAAAAAATTATTTAAAACTAGGGGTAAAATGGTAATTTCAGCTTAAAATTAGAGGCAAAAGGGTAATTTCAGCGGAGTTACTGTTCATTTCCGTCAGACTTAACGGTCAACTAATGGCCCGTGGTGCTGGACACTCATAAAACGTAACGTTATGTGCACTTTTGCTCCCAAAAAAAGATTATGATATTGGGCGCTCCTCAGGGTAAAGATTATGTGTAAAATTACACCTTTACTCATGTTAAAAATATTTTAAATAAAGCATGATCCTTTATATGCAATTATCACAAAAACTAATGTCTTTTTTGTAATTTGAGCAAAAAAAAGCTATTCTAATAACAAAATTCAAACTCTATCATTTATTAAAATCACTTTTTTCGCATAATCTATTTTTCTCAAAATCCATATTAAAAAAATATTTTTATCATTTTTCAAAAACTATTCTTCAAAAGTTAATCCAAACAGATCCTTACAAGAGTGTTTTGTTTTTTTTTCCTCCAAACCATGGTTTAGCTAAGAAAAAAAAAAGACTTTTCCATGGTTATCCAAAGGGAGACAAAGATTAAAATAAACCAAGCTAGTAAGTAGCTTAATGATAGCAGAAAAAGCAAACAAAGGCGGCGAAAATGAAACAGCTGAACGAGCATGGAAGCTAATTAAGATGAGGCACTTTAATTGACCATCAACTGTTCTCAAGAAAAATGAACACAACCAGTAAGCAAAATGACGGAGGAACAGAGGAATGACGGACCCAAAAGTCCAAAACACCTCTGGACCGGAACCGTTCCTTACTTTTCCTTGGAAAGGTAGGAGAGTGATCTAGATGGCCGAGATCAATTTTGTTTTTTATTTTTTTCAAAAAAATTTTAATAGATAAAAAACTTAAAATAAAATTGATCTTTAAACTAACATTTTCTTAAAAAAATAATTTTTTCATGTAAAAAAAATAAAAACTAAAAAAAAAAGAATTTGATCTTGGCCGTCCAAATATAGATTTGGACGGTCAAGAGCTCGTCCATACGGATGAGCTCCCCCTGCCTTTCCAAAGGAAAGGCAGGGAAATCGGTTCCCCTCTAGACCCAAAGTATGACCATTTTCAAGCACAATGAATACTCAAAACTTGAACGACAGATCTAAAACACCAGTGGACCAAAGGAATAAACACAAAGCTTCCACCTTTCAAGGCAAAACAATGAAGGAAAAAACCAGAGCTTCCATCAACCATGGAGTCCGAGAGTGAGGGAAAAAAAGAGCACCATCAAGGAATGGAGTCCGAGAGGAAGGAATCCAGAAACAAGATTGAAAAAGAATTGACCTACTAGGAGAGAGAGAGGATGAGATCTGAATGCTCACCATCAACGGATAGCCTAGACGTTAAACACTCGGTCTCTTAGCTTTAGCTTTAACGGGTTTTTTTCCCATAAGTCTAATAACAAAAACCCTTACCTAAGTTTTTTTTTCCGTAGAAACTTCTCCAATATGGTCAAGTGTTTTTTTGCCAGCCAACACTCTCATATTGCCAGTCCAAACATGCAAACTAAGACCTGCTTTTTCAATACAATTGAGTTTCTGACATTATTATTTTAAATATAAATCATATTTACAATTTGACTATTATTATATTTTACATTTGTAAAAATCGTATTAAAAAAAGAGTACTTTTTACCGCTGTTAATTTAAATGGTCTATATACGCGGATGCGTAATGCTCCAAACTTTTGTTCTTGTCCCACCAACTCTTGCAAAAACTCAAAAGTTAGTCTATTTTTTTAAGGATTAACTAGCAAATCCGAATCGGAAGTATATGCTCGAGAGCAATGCTGTCTTGTAAGTTTTTTTAGGTTCAATGTTACTTCGGAAGTCTTAAAAAAGTAATAATGTTGACCTTTTCCGTTAAAAAGTTAATGGTCAACGCCAATTTTTTAACCGTCAACATTAGTTTTTTAACGAAAAAAACAACATTGCTACGTTTTTAGACTTCAAAAATGGATTTGTTACTTAATTTTTTTTTTTTAATATCACCTATCCAAATGCAGAATTTTCACTGCTATTTAAGGATATACGTGTCGGCCCCATACTAGATAGTTGGGGAGGATTGAGATGGAGCAAGATCTCTCACCAACTCAAGTCTTTCCTTTATTTTTATCAACCTGAATAGTACGAAGTCTTTTTTCATTTCATAAGACAAATCAAATAAAAAGGAGAGGGTCACCGTGGGTCACAATAAAAAGTGTTACTCCCACCTATCAAAATACAAGATATAATTAATTTTTTTAAAGGGATTAATAAAACTAAATAAATTATTTTTTTATAGGATCAAATACCATTTTTGCCAAAAAAGTTTACCTTAACGAGTACTGGTTATCCAGAAGTTATTTTGATATCATTTTTATCTCGAAAGTTTAAAAACGTAGCAATCTTATCCATCCGTTGATCTTGATCGTTGAATTGTTGCTCTTCTTTATGAACTTTTAGGGGTAAAATTACTCATAAAAAAACTTTTCGGGGCAAATTTGCTCATAAAAAAAACTTTTCATAGCATATTTGCTCCAGTTTTAAAATTTTGGGGCAAAAATGAGACTAAAAAAATTTTCAAGTGACTAGTGCTCTTTAAGGTAAATTTCATGGTAAAAATGGTATTGCACCCTTTATTATATCATTTGTTATTAGGGTAAAGGTGCAAAAATGCCCTTGAGCTTTGCCATCAAGAGCGTCCAGCACCATGTGCTTTATTTTGGAGCAAAAGTACCTATGTGGTTACATTTTAGGAGCAAAAATACCCTTCTCCGTTAGTTGACCGTTAACCATGGTAAAATTACCCTTTTGCCCTTAGTTTAAAATAATTTTTTAAAAAAACAACCCCACCCCCACCTCCCCACGCCGGCGGCCGCTCATTGCTGGTGACTGGCCGCTAGCAATTTTTTTTTTAACAATTTTTTTTAAAAAAACATAAATACCCCACCCCCACCTCCCTTTGCCAGTGGGTCCCATCGCCGGCCCCCCACACCGACAGCCACCCGCTACAGGTGACCACCTCCGGTGACCGGCCGTCGGCAAATTTTTTTTTTAAAAAAAACAAAAATAGCCCACCCACCTCCCCTTGCCGGTGGGCCCCACCGCCGGCCCCCCACACCGACGGCCGCTTGTTGCCGGCAACAACCTCCAGTGACCAGCTGACAATAATTTTTTTTTGTTTTAAAAAACAAAATTTGCCGACGGCCGATCACGGCGGCGGGTGGTCGCCGGTTTGGGGGGCCGAAGGTGGGGGTGGGGTATTTTTTAAAAAATAAAAATAAAAAATTTGCCGACGGCCGATTGCCGGAAGTTTTCGTCAGTAGAGGGTGGCCGTTGGAGTGGGGGTCGGCGATGGGGCCCACCGGCAAGGGGAGGTGGGGGTGGGGTATTTTTATTTTTAATTATTTTAAACTTAGGGCAAAAAGGTAATTTTACCATAGTTAACGATCAACTAATGGAGAATGGTATTTTTGCTCCTAAAATGTTACCATAGTTAATACTTTTGCTTAAAAAAAAAACACATGGTGCTGGACGCTCCTGAGAGCAAAGTTCAAAGGCATTTTTGCATCTTTACCTTTTGTTATTACATTATTAGATTATATGTCATTTTATAAGTTAGGTAAAGTAGTTTAAAGAAAAAACGATAAATAAAAATATTTTTAAGTAATTTAACTAAACTTTGTAATATTCTTAAAAAAATTAATAATATCTTATATTTAATATTTGAGATAGGATCACCAAAAAGAAAAATCTTATAATAAATGAGTATTGTGATAAGAAAAGATATGAGTTATACTCAGTCACTTACTATTAGAACTTTTTAATAATTATGTTTTGGGGTGTCATAGCGATTTTTGCATACTAAAAGGTGACACACACACACACACATATATATATATATTCCCGCAAAAACAGAAGAGAAGTAAAGCTCGACATGATACACAAACAAGAAGAACAAAAGTAAATATTTGATTTTTTTTTTCTTGAACCGAGTATCTGTTTGAATTAAAGCTCGTATGTAGACAGACAATTATGATAAATCTGTTATGAGTCATAATATATTGAGAAGCCGTACAAATTAGTGTGATTTATAAATATAGGAGTTCTTTTACTCAATAAATTAATTGTTCGTTTTTTTTATTTTTAATGTAAGATTTATTTATCTAATTTAAATAAATTAAAAAATATGTTTTATTCCTCATATGATGGAACATGATTTTAGCTTCAACAAGTGTGTTTTGAAATGCATATATACTTTACCGATTTTTCAACTCAACCCACTTTTTATTTGTCCTAGTGGAAAATGGAAGGTTATTATATTCCATTAAAGACCAGAGGGAATTCAAGTACATAATTTTCCATCCGTACGCTTTAAAAACAAACACGTGTCGACCCAATAGGTATAATTGAGTGGTAGGATTATATTGTGTTGTCGATCCGCGGGGCCATACATGGAACCGGTTTAAATTGTGTGCATTTTGATATCTATATAATTTAAATAAAATTTTCACGGCTTAGATTTATAATTTTTAAATATTTATTTTAAAAAATAAATAGTTAATAGATTAACTTTATTTTAAATTTGATAAATATCAAAATATTTTTTTAAAGTAAAAATAACAAAAAATATAGGGTTAAGATATAAAAATACCCATGAGCATTTTCTTAAAGTACGTCTAGTACCATATGTTTTTTGGAAGTGCAAAAATACCCGCGAACTAGTAAAATATGAGCAAAAATACAAGGATTAAGGTGCAAATTTACCAACAAACTATTGGTTTAGGAGCACCCAGCATAATAAATTCTTTAGTGGACCAAAAATACCAACAAACTCTTAAAAACGTAAAATCTGCACAATGCTGTTAGATGGGAGTTAATGGCCATTTTTTGGGGTCGGAAAAATTACAGAATAGTACCCAAATGTTTATGAAACTATATTTAAGCCTCAAAAATATTTAAATTTTTTTATTTTAGTCCCTCTATGTACTTTATATGAAGGGACTAAAGTGAAAATTATAAAAAATTTTGGGGCTAAAAGATAATTTTTTAAAACTTTAGGTTTTTTTCTATAATTTTTGCGGGGTCATCCCTACCTCCAAAATTCGCCGCTGGTTACAGGCCTTTTTAAACAGGGTGAAAACATAATTACTTTAAATAAGCCAAAAACAGACCTACTTTAAACAAGCTGTTAGATGTGGGTCTGTTTTCGGCCTGTTTAAAAGTAGGTTTGTTTTCACCCTGTTTGAAGTAGACTTGTTTTGAGGTGAGGCCTGTAGTTTGTTAGGTTGCTTACAAAATTTTTAAAATTACAAACCTCCTTAATAGGCCACAAGCCAGGCTAAAGCAAAAAAAAAAAGGCCTGTAACAGGGGCAAATTTTCGAGGTAGGGATGGCCCCGCAAAAATTACAGAAAAGAACCCAAAGTTCTAGAAAATTATCTTTTAGCCCCAAATTTTTTTTATAATTTTCACTTTAGTCCTTTTATATAAAGTCCGTGGAGGGACTAAAATAAAAAAATTTAAAATTTTTTGAGGCTTAAATATAGTTTCATAAACATCTGGGTGCTATTTTGTAATTTTTATGAACCCAGAAAATAGTCGTTAACTCCCATCTAACGACATTGTGCAGATTTTACGTTTTTAAGAGTTTGTTGGTATTTTTGGTCCACTAAAAAATTTATTATGCTGGGTGCTCTTGGGTTGATAGTTTATTGGTAAATTTGCACCTTCACCCAAAATACAATTGTCGTTAACAGAGGCTAACCTCTGTTTATTATAATTTGAAATGACCAAAATACCCAACTCAATAAAAAAAAGAAGAAGAAGAAGAAGAAGAAACCCTCTTTCCCCTGCAACCTCTGTTTTTTTCCACCTAAATATATATTTTCCACCAAAAGACTGAAGCAAAACAGAGTGATTTTCATATCTAGCAAAGAAAAAATAAAATCAACAAGAAAAAATGAAATTGGAAAAAGTAGGACAGCACATCAGCAAACTATTAGCCTATTCCCTCCCATTCATATTAGTCCATCGATGCTTCAATTGGTTCAGTCTTTGCTGACGGCGATGAGGACAGGAAACCCAGCAACAACCACATCAGCATATTATCAGCCCACCCACCCACTTCTTGGTTTTAAATTAAATACAAGTTTATTTGTCTCCTTTACGAACAAAATAACTCACAATAGGAGTAAAAAATCAATATCATGCAACCCAATGTTATGGCATAGAACAGTCAACTAACCAAAATTCAACTTGAAATCAGAGGATTGTAGGAGGAAGAATCTAGCATTAGGCAAATCGTCTCCAGTGGAAGAAGCAAAAAAACACATTTGATTCAGATATAAAAGACATTATAAGAGACAAGAATATCATCCCAGTCACTATAGTAGATAGTAGTTGTTGTCATTGTGGAGTTGTCGTCATCGCCGTTGGTGCAGAATGCTGCCACTGTCATTATTTAAGAAGACAACAGGGAAGACGCAAGGAGGAAGAGAGAGAGTGGGACTAATTAAAGATAAAGGGAGGGCATGAAAGTAATTTGCATGATGTAGATATTTTTATTTTATAATTGTGTGGGTCCCACAAGCGACAATAGCATTTTTAAATGACAATGTCATTTTGCTCCAATTTTATAAGTTTATAGGTATTTTTGTATTTTTGGAAAGCATATGATATTAGACGCACTTTAGAAAAAAGTTAGTGAGTATTTTTTACACCTTAATCTAAAGATGTAATCTAAATCATCAAAGTTAAATCTGAACCATCCACACTGGTAAAAAAACTTTCAGTGCTTATCATTAAGGTGAGCACTGAATTATTGATGAGCATCCACTAATGCATAAGTACTTTCCAAAGTACTCAAGTCTCACAAGCGATCGATCACAACCAAGATAACGGAACGGATCTCCCCCGGATGCGATCTGTAATGTTCCATATTTCAAATGTTTCTTTACTTTGCTTTTTAATCTTTTGATTATTATATTCTGAAAAATAATAATAGCATTGTGATTTCTTATATCGATGAAATGGTGTAATTTTTTTTAATGACGTTTTAAAAGAGAAATACTCTAAAATTGAGCAGTTTTGATTTATTTATTTTTTTTTAAAAAAATAGTCATAAGAATATTCAGATATGCATATTTTTATCGCCATAACATTTTATATAGAACATGCTATATTTTCCGTTTGTTTTATGAGGAGTGTTAATTATTCGTGAGACATACCATAACATTATTTAATTTATAAAGTTGGTTGGTTTAACGAACAAAAGGGGGGAAAACATTTTGGAAATTTAAACTTGAAACCTTGCAAAGGTTTCAAGTTTAAATTATATGGAGACATTTTGACAAGAGGCCTCAAGCCAGATATTTCTGTGAATTTCAACGCCGAGTTGAAAAATGACATATTAACTTAATTGACATGTAACATATATAGCTTCCGCCTAATTATTACGATAAGCATTTATTTAAAACGTGAGTACAGTTCAATCACACAATTACAGGATACATAAACATAAAATAAGAAAAGAACAATAGGTGATTTGAGCTCAAGGGTTGGGATGGTTGAGGTCATCGTCGTCGTTTCTGAACCAGTAAGGTGCAGTGAAAGTGGCTGCATTCTCAGGCACGTCCTTCATAACCCCCTCTTGCCCTTTCGGCACATATATTCCGGTCCTCGCGTGTGGGACCCACACCGGCCCTCCTCCTCCTCCTCCACGACCACGATCATGACCACGACCTTCCTCTAAAGCCTCATACCTTTCTTCTCCCTTTGCCCCGCAACACATCTTGCTCAACCCGGTACTCCTTCCTCTGTATGATCTTCACCCAAAGTAGTGCAACAATTCATTTTAGACATATAGAGATGGGTTTAGATTGTTCAATTTGTACTTATGTATGCATTATATATTATTCCTTCTTATCCTTAATATAATATACGTTGAATTCTTTTTAGAGAGATTAATGAAGTTAAGTAAGTTAATTAATCATAACAAATGTTATGTGTCATTTGATTATACTTCCCCAGATCTTTATTATGAGGCTTCAATTAGTAAGTATATTTATTCATTTTTATAAGACATTTATTTGTTAAGCAGCATTAATTATTTTTTTCATATTTGCTTATAATTAATAAAGGTAGTGAGTGAGAATAATAAATAATATAATATTAGAGTTTAATACAATTAGTAGGGGTAATATTGAAAATTACTTATATTTTAGAACAACTTTAATGATTTTAACTGTTTTTATCGGTTTACGAGAATTATTGTTAATTGATGCTTTATAATTAGGATTAGAAGGAGTATATTAGTTTATAAGTAAGATAAATTAGTTTGATATAAAAGTAAAAATAAAAATACTCTAAACTAATTTAAAGATCTTTAATATAAGATATAATTGACTCAACATCTCTGATAAAAAAAAAATTAAATAAACCTGATATTAAGGACATAACGGAGCAAAAACGTTTAGAAGGAGCATATGGAAAAAGGGGGGGGGGGGGATAAAAGAAAATTAAATACCTGAGGAGCAACAAGTTTGGTTTGGTGAAGCCTCGTCTTGCCATGAATATATTGCTCTGGTTTTGATCCAAAATATGAGTTCTCTCTCTCTCTCTCTCTAATTAAAACGCTGTGAATTATGAACTTGTGGGAATGATAATCGAGACAACGTTAATGATGTATTTATAGTGAGGATGATGATGCAAGTACGTACTACTATTGCAACTACGGATGTACAGAGAGATCGAAGAGAATAAGTTCCAAGGTAAGAGATAGTGCATGGGAAAAGCGCACAAATTCAGTTGGGGGTCCGCACGAGAGTATTTTGACTTTTGAACATGCATTAATCTGCGGTTACAAACAACGTCGAAGGAAACCAAAAAAAAAAAAAGGAGAGGCTTTTATTTACTGAGATGGATTGAAAAGGCATGGGGGGTGTTCATTGAAATTGAAATGTGTCGGGGTCAAAATGGGAAGCGAATAATTAGAAGGAAAAAAAAAAACAAATAAATCAAATTATTGCTGATTATATGGGGTGGGATGCGTGTGGATAACAGTGCAATAACCTAAAGGAAGCATCTTCAATCAAAATAAAGAATGTGCCACTGCTAATATGGATGGGCGCTAATAATAGGCAGCAAATTCAAGCATCAATGAGTTTATTCAATGTACACACCATATCTTCAATATGAATAATCACTCTTCCTTGTTACGCTCTTCTACCTCTTCATTTTCTCAATTTCAATTTTTTTTATGTTTCTTTTGCCAAGGGAAATGAATGAATGGAATCAACCTAGCTATCATGCCTCAAACTACAATTACTACAATTATACATTTTAATTTGTGCTCTGCATTATATTAGGCTATAGGACTCCTATGTGGAGCCAAGTCTAATTTCTCAGTTTTATCTATTTCTTATTTTGTGTGTTTCATATTTTATGAAAAGAGGGGGAAAAAAGCAAAAAAAAAGGGTAACATTGCTCCACTTTTAGGTTTTCGGGACGAAATTGAACCTGAAAAAACTTCCAAAACAACATAACTTTTAAGTGTGTACTTTTTGATCGGGATTTGCTATTTAACCCTTTAAGAATTCTATCCTATTCAAAATGACAAAAATCCAATCTACAATGGGCCTCATATCCATACATCATAGCAACAAGATATAGATTCATTTCCTTGTTTCGCCAATGAAAGTTGGCACAGATGGTAAGGGATCCAGGATTAGGCCCTTGGGTCATGAGTTCGATCCCCTCTGCCATCGCTGGGACTCCTTTGGTAGGCGATCTCGTAAGTCCCCAGTAAGTGCTCATAGAGCCCGGGGCCGTGCCCTGGCCTTGGCAGGGGACTGGTGTCGAACCCTTTCAAAACTTTTCTTTCTCAAAAAAAAAAAATTCCTACTGTTTCAATAAAAGTAGTTGTTCCCGAGATGTGCTTTACCATTATCTTTACTTCAACTATGATGTGAGTACTATCACTACCACCCCATCGCCTCCCTACAATCTCAACATGATATAAAAAATGTTGGAGGAAGGATTCCACCAACAACAGCTTGGATTACAAACAAAAAAGGGAGAAGGAGCAATAATACACATGAAGTTTGCCACTAGGAGCGCCCAGTACCACGAAGTTTTTTCTGGATAAAAAATGCACACGAAGTTACGTTTTGGGAGTGCCCAGCACCACGAGCCGTTAGTTGACCAACGTTAACCGTTAAGTCTGACGGAAATAAACAGTAACTTCGCTGAAATTACAATTTTGCCTCCAGTTTTAAGCTGAACTTACCATTTTGCCCTTAGTTTTAAATAATGTTTTTTTTAAAAGCAATAAAATAACCCCTTCCCCTGGTGGCCCCACCACCGGCCACACCACCGCCGGCTGCCCACCCCACCACTAGCCGCTACCAGCGACTGCCGGCGACTTTTTTTTTCTTAAAAAAGGTTTTTTTAAAAAACAAAAACTAAGGGGAGTCCGGTGGGCCCCACCACCGGCCACACCACCGCCAACGACCTCCTCCAGCGACTTTTTTTTATAAAAAAACTAAGGTTTTTTTTTAAAAAAAAAAAACTAAGGGGAGTCCAGTGGACCCCGCCGCCGCTAGCGCCCGCCCTCCCCACCGCCGGCGACCTCCTCCGACAACCTCCTTCAATGACTTTTTTTTTTGAAAAAAAACTAAGGTTTTTTTAAAAAGTAAGATCTTTTTTTTTAAAAGAAAGTCGCTGGAGGAGGCCACCGATCGTCGACGACGGACGGTGGTGGGGAGAGCGGCCGTCGGCGGTGGTGTGGTCAGTGGTGGGGTCTACCGGACTCCCCTTAGTTTTTTTTAAAAAAAAACCTTAGTTTTTTTAAAAAAAAAAATCGCCAAAATAGGTGTCCGTCGGCGGTTGGCGGTGGGGAGGGCTACCACCAGCAGTGGTGTGGCCGATAGTGGGGTCCACCGGACTCCCCTTAGTTTTTTTCTAAAAAAAAAGTCGCCGGAGGAGGTGGCCGGTGGTAGGGCCACCAGGGGGAGGGGTTATTTTATTGTTTTTTTTTAAAAAACATTATTTAAATCTAAAGGCAAAATGATAATTTTAGCTTAAAACTAGGGGCAAAATTATAATTTCAGCGAAGTTACTATTCATTTCCGTCAGACTTAACGGTCAACGTTGGTCAACTAATGGCTCGTGGTACTGGGCGCTCCAAAAAACGTAACTTCGTGTGCATTTTTTGTCCAGAAAAAACTTCATGATGTTGGGCGCTCCTAGTGGCAAACTTCATGTGTATTATTGCTCCTTCTCCCAACAAAGAATGATCTCAACTGTGTCCAATATTTTCATAACAAGATCATTAGCACATTGAAGTAGCATAAAATATCCATCACTAATTATATCTAGCATTAACTAAGATACTCAAACTATCCGTGTTGCTACTGTTAAGGTGGAGACTGATGCTTTGGTTCTAAAAGGTGGTTAGAGTTGCTAGGGAGGTGTTGTGAAAGATACTCAAGACAATTGGATCCATGGCTATATGTGCAAACTAATTAATGTTCCACATGCTATTGCTGAAATGATAGAAACAATATCATTGTTTACATTCATGTTGGTCTAGAGGTTTTAGGCATATTAATCTCTTTTCTAATTGTATTATTGTCCTTAAAATGTTGACTAAGGCTTGTAATTATAATTACTGGGAAATTTACCTATATAAGAACATGTTTAAAAAAATTTACCAGAATGCGACACTGTTCAAAACATTTACCTAAGTAAGGCAGTTGGTGGTGTCATCTGACACCACGCCACTAGTGGCGTCATGTCACCTGACACCATTGTGTTAGTGGAGTCAGTGCTCCTGGTGCCACAATAATAGCAGGGCATCAGTTTGACGCCCAGCCATTATTATTATTAAAAAAAAAGAGCAGGGCGTCCTTGCTTTTTTTAAAAAAATGGTGCATCTTTTATTGAGTGAAGAGGTTCTGTAACAGAAATAATCAATAAAATGCAAGGTAATTAAAACCTTGCATTTTTTGTTTTTCTATTATCAATATGAAATTATATATAAAGAAAATAAATTTCTTTAATAATAAAAATATCTTATTAACTAATAAAAGTGTGTGTGTGTGTGTTGCAATTACAAACAGACGACCCAACTTTCACTTGTTGTCTTCAAATTTTATTTATATTTTTAATATTTATATGTAATTATGGTAATTTATACAAGAGGGAAACTGTGCAAGACGTATGTGAGAGCTAAAGTTAAAAAAGATTTAGAAAAGACAAATTTCAAGCCTGCAATGCAATACGTTATGTGTTATGTCTGGAGGGTTATTATTACTGAAAAGATAAATTTCCTTTGTGTAAAAAGAAAAAAGTTGAAAAGTGACATGCTTTATCCCATGGGGTTTTCCTTGCTTTACCCAATGGATATTTGGAGGATATATGGAAATCTGACTTTTTTTCCAAATTGCCCATTTTTAGGAAACTATTTACTAAAATGCCCCTCTTTTGAAACTATTTCCCATTATACCCCTCTGTTGAAACTATTTCTTATTATGCCCCCATTTAATCGACTAAAATAAGGCTTAGTTGACTAAATGTCGGGGCTTCAATTTTTTTTAACTGCCCACGACATTTAGTCGACTAAGTCCTATGACTTAGTCAACTAAATATCGGGGCTTCAATTTTTTTTAACTGCCTACGACATTTAGTTGACTAAGTCTATAACTTAGTTGACTAAATCAGGGGCAATCATAAATTTTGAAGATAAAATATATGATATAATATAGGGATTCAAATTCCAAATAAATTAACTAAGATAATTCCTTATTTTATATGAAATTGTATTAGAGATAATATTTTATCTTCAAAATTTATTTTATAAAACAAAGAGCATATATATGAGATATAGTTAGAGATAATATAGGGATTCAAATTCCAAATAAATTAACTAAGATAACTCCTTATTTATTTGTCTTCTTATATAAGTAAATTTTAATTTTAAGAGTTAATACCATCTTTGCTCGCTCAAATTTCAAAACAAAACAAAATTTATTTTATAAAACAATGAGCATATATATGAGATATAGTTAGAGATAATATAGGGATTCAAATTCCAATATTAGTTAATTTATTTGGAATTTGAATCCCTATATTATCTCTAACTACATCTCATATATATGCTCGTTGTTTTATAAAATAAATTTTGTTTTGTTTGAAATTTGAGCAAGCATAGATGGCATTAACTCTTAAAATTAAAATTTACTTATATAAGAAGACAAATAAATAAGGAGTTATCTTAGTTAATTTATTTGGTAAAATAAGGAGTTATCTTATTTTATAAAACAATGAGCATATATATGAGATATAGTTAGAGATAATATAGGGATTCAAATTCCAAATAAATTAACTAAGATAACTCCTTATTTATTTGTCTTCTTATATAAGTAAATTTTAATTTTAAGAGTTAATACCATCTTTGCTCACTCAAATTTCAAAACAAAACAAAATTTATTTTATAAAACAACGAACATATATATGAGATATAGTTAGAGATAATATAGGGATTCAAATTCCAATATTAGTTAAATATTGGAATTTGAATCCCTATATTATCTCTAACTACATCTCATATATATGTTCATTGTTTTATAAAATAAATTTTGTTTTGTTTGAAATTTGAGCAAGCAAAGATGGCATTAACTCTTAAAATTAAAATTTACTTATATAAGAAGACAAATAAATAAGGAGTTAGCTTAGTTAATTTATTTAGAATTTGAATCCCTATATTATCTCTAACTACATCTTATATATATGCTCGTTGTTCTATAAAAAAAAATTTGAAGATAAAATATTATCTCTAACACAATCTCATATAAAATAAGGAATTATCTTAGTTAATTTATTTGGAATTTAAATCCTTATATCGTCTCATATATTTTATCTTCAAAATTTATGACTGCCCCCGATTTAGTCAACTAAGTTATAGGACTTAGTCGACTAAATGTCGTGGGCAGTTAAAAAAAATTGAAGCCCTGATATTTAGTCAACTAAGTCACAAGACTTAGTCGACTAAATGTCGTGGGTAGTTAAAAAAAAAATTGAAGCCCCGACATTTAGTCGTCTAAGCCTTGTTTTAGTTGACTAAATGGGGGTAAAATGAGAAATAGTTTCAAGAGAGGGGCACAATGGGAAATAGTTTCAAAGGAGGGACATTTTGGTAAATAGTTTCCTATAAAGGGGCAGTTTGGGAAAAGAAACCTGAAAATTTTAGTACATTAGTGGGCATTTCACTTGGTTATTTCCAGTCTCAACGACTCCAACACAGTGGCACCTCTCTTACAGAACCTCTTCACTCAATAAAAGCTACACCATTTTTTGGTTTTTTCTTAATTTCTTTTTAAGTAGGGCGTCCCTGATGCCCTGCTTTTTAATTTTTATTTTTAATAATAATGGCAGGGCGTCAAACTGACGCCCTGCCATTATTGACCTAGCGCCACTAGGTGGCATTAGAAGCACTGACGCCAACATTGACGCTACTTGGTGGCGTCGTAGAGTCAGTGTTGTTGACGCCACCTAATGGTGTCAATGTTGTTGACGCCACTGACACGCCACTGACACAATGGCGTCAGGTGATACGACGTCACTAGTAGTGTCGTGTCAAATGACGTCACCAACTGTCTTACTTAAGTAAATGTTTTAAATAGTGCTGCATTTTGTACATTTTTTTTAAAAAAATGTTCTTAGATAGGTAAATTTCCCTATAATTACCCCTTTAGAGATATTGTAGATGAGGCTAAATTATTTCTTTGTAGGGGAATGGCAGGTTATGATAACCTACTCATGAGAAAAATATCTCCTTGGCAAATCAACTTGCCAAGTACTCTCACAGGATCATAAGGAATTATTGCATCTTTGGTCGCTATGCAACTTTTAATCTACATATGATTGGTGATGAAGGAAGCTAAACTACTTTGATCATCTAAATGTACTAGTTACCAATTTATTAATGGGATTTCATTTTTGCTCAAAAAATATACTTTTTTTTTTGGGGGGGGGGGGGGAGCTGAGGAATGAAGAATGAATGAAAACCTTTTGATGAACATCTTCCATTAAAATCACCAACTTTTACCAAATCAAATGGAGATTAGCTTTCCCTTGTAAGATAAATATACTTTTGCTATTACATATTAATAAAGATCAGAATTATGAATAGACTAGCGCAAACAAAACAGATACAAGGGTCCGCATAGCTTACAAGTTTAATGTCTCTTGTACCATTTTAACAAGGATGCATAATTAATGGCTTGCAACAACAAACCTGCTCGTATATTAAAATAAAACGCAGACAGTTACAACAGTCACCCAAAAAAAAAAAACAATCAATTCCAAGTAAAACATATATTGTACCATCTTATCCTACTTTCAAAGAGTTTTTTTTCTAGGTGAAAAAATTTAGGCAGGTGCTTAGGCTCACCCACAAGACAAATGCAAGACATCTGCTCAATCATACACTGTCTTTTGGGTAACTTTTGGTGTGCCTAGGTTAGGGCAGAGTAAGGAGCCTGCAACTTGGTAAGCTCGCCTGCAATTGTAAGAAATTGGTCCGTTTTAAGCCCGCCCAAAAAGAGCCCATAAAGGGTAGAGTACTACCACATGAGAATCAACTTTGAATTCCATGGTCAATGAGCTTGTCTAACCCTTCTAACACTAAACCTATGGAAGAGGGGTCAAATTTGAAAGAGTTGCAATTGAAAATCCATTGTTTTCCTGGTAAAAATAAATTAGATTCAGAGATTTTTCTTTCTGAGGCTCAAAATAACATTTTATTAACTTCAAACATTTCAATACAAAAATTTTCCACATGTCAATTATGATCTTAAACTCACAAAAAAGGGTGGTCGGGATCTGGCCATTTTTACAGATTTACCGAAACACTAAATATCTATACAAAACCGCCACTCTACCATCAAAGCAGTGATTTTAGCATGCTTCAGTTAGTGGCTCACTTTCAGGTAAAAAAAAATAAAAAATTAGTAGCTCACTTGTTCAACCCCTTCAAAAGAGGCATCACTTCTGCGGCTTTTATTATAACAATAATACCAATTCATGGAAGTTTCATAAGGATGCTCCTATGCCACAGGTATGCACATTCCTCACGGTGTGTTCCTGTGTAGATCAATGCTAACAGATCATCTACAGATTAATCTAAGAAAAAAACGCTATTTAAATCTTTATATGAAGCTAAAATATCACTCTTCTCTATTTATGTATAAGGGGAGACAGGAACACATGGATCTCCAAAGGATCTACTGAAATGAGCAAAGACAGTCAAAACTCATGTCCTGGTAACTTGTGTACAGTTTTTAATGGTGTGGAGGTGATGAAGCAAAGGAAAATTTGTACTACATCCAATCTTAAATATAAGAGCTAGATATAATCAAAAAGTAGTTACAATGCACAAAAACAAAAAGGGTATTCTAGGCAAACCAACATATGCTTGTTATAAATAACTAACTTAACATCCACAAACTAGTTATCTTGCTCTTACATTAAATATTATTGGGAGTAATAGTTATCATTGAGATATCTTGTTTCAGGATCGGTTTGCAAAATTTTACCTATTTGCTTTAAGCTTTTGACCCAAAGGTTGGTTGCAATTCAATCAGTCCATTACTTCTTCAGAAAATACATCCCATCCCTAAGCTCTAGCTTCTCTTCAGAGACTAGGCCAGACAAGAAGCTCTGCAGTTGCTGAAGTGACTTGTCATAAGGTGGATCAGCAATGCAGAACATCTGCGCAGCAGTAAGACATGGAATGAATCTAACTGACCACAGTATCAAACTGGTAGGATGTAGCATACATTATTGGATTTAGCATACATTTTTTTAGAGCGGAAAACAATGTGGTATGATAGAGCATATAAAACAAACTGGTAGGACGTAGCATACATTTGTTTAGATTGGAAATGCTCGGGAGGAATTGAAAGACGTGCTAAAATGGACAAAGGAGGTCCAGGTGGAGACATTATTGGATTTGACCAGGGAACAGATAGCCATGTATGTAATCAAACGTCAAAGAATAATCAATATAAGGGATACAAGTTATGTCTAGTTCAAATGAAAGAATAATGCGGCACATACTGGACATTATGGGTTACATATAGCATTAGAAGCACACGTTAAATGTATAAGAACAGATATACTCGCAATACAAACCTGTATCCAACTTTGAATTGAATTGTAAAACAGAACTCCTAAAATCATCACCAGCAAGGTCATGTACTTTTGCCTGTCATTCAGACAGGAAAGAGAAATTAACATCACCAACACAATGGATGCATAACAGGGGACATACAAAAAGAAGGGAAAAGTGCTCACTTTTAGTAGTAAGAAGATAGCTGAAGCATAAGCATCTTCAGCCGTAGAAGTAAATCCAAGACTTCTAAGATCAATAATAACCTTCCCAATGTTCTTCACCAATCTACTGTTCTCTGAGAACATTCTTTGCTTATAACAATCATCAACATCCATAGCACCAACCTTAGTACAGATTTTTCCCTTTTCATCCAAATCAATGTCGTCCTTACTTTGAGATGAATCCTCATTGCACTTTTCATCCATGATTGTACTCAACTCCTCTAATCTTCTTTTAAAATACCAGTGCAGTATCACTTATAATAACAGACTAAAATAAAAAATAATCATACAAGGGTAGAAATAAGACATGAAAGAAAATGATAAGCCTATCAAGTAAAAATCACCAGATAAAAGGATTAATTAAAGTTGAGCAGATACAAGATGTTGCAAACATTAAAAATAATACTCCTAAGAAGGCCAAAGGAGATCTTGGGACAAAACTGTCTCATTGCTTTATGGATTGAACTATATTGCTAGTAAGATGGATCTAATGATAGCAAAATCTCATACAGCTATTTAGATAAATTGCAGAAACAAAGAGATTGGGGTAAAAAGATATACCACCAATTGAAAGCTGAAGAGAACTCTAAACTAAACTATATTCACAACTCATTCACTTGTTGCAACACAAAGCTCAAGAAGAGTCCTCATGGCCTGCTTCTTCACCACCTTCCCATACACTTCTCTTGCCAGTTTCAAAGCTTTCTCCATCTCCACAAGTCCACCACCACCTCCATTTTTCTTCATCTCCTCCATTTGAATCTTAAGCAGCCTCTCATCTCCTCCTATAACTTCTATGACACTATGGACGATGGCTTCCATGGCCGGAATGCGCCGTCCCCACCTCTTCATTAACCTATCAGACCTATAAACCTCAGAATATGCAGACCAAAATGATGCCCTCAAATAGGCTTTCTCTTTCCCTCGCACTTTCCATCTCTTCATTTCTTCTTCTAATTTGTACACTGCATTTCCCACATCCATCCCTCTTTCAAGACCAATCTCAATCTCTCTCATCTCTTGTTTGCACATGATTTCTGACTCAAACTTGCATCTCTTACACCTACATTGGATACCCCATGACATTGACATCTCTTTGCGCTTGTGCAATGTAGAAAGTGGGTCCAAATAGGCAAAGGTAATTTCTTCACCTGCTTTGATATCTTTAGAAGCATGGACTATCAGATAGTCACCTACATGTAATCTCCTTGCATTGGGATAACAAGAATGGTTGATGAAGGAAGGTAATAGCCATAGCCCAACACCATAATAATCTTTGTTCTTCTTCCCTAATACATTGGCTGAAACTGAATCTTCAGTTAGAGAATTCACATCCAATATGGCTAGTAACTCACCCTTATCAATCTCCCCAGCCTCACTGGGTTGATTGTTCTTGTTCTTGTTCTTCAACTCTGTTCCTGGTTTAAAGAGAGCTATATCAGGCACCTCAAGTGAATCTTCATCTTCCCCACTTGACAATTGGCAGATCAAATTGCTTGTTCTGGGACATTTTCTAACAAAGTCTGTAACTTTATCAATAAAATTCTTCCACAGCACTAATTGAGCTTCCTCACTTAGATCTTTCCCCCCCAATACACTCCTTTCCATCGCTATTGCCTTCGTGATCAAAACCAACCCCCCTGCATCGATGTTCTTAGTTGCAAACAACCCACGTCCACTGATCTCAGATTTCATGATCTCCACAGAACCAATAAACTCTGCGAGTTCTGGAGACTTCCCTCGAAACCCATTTGAAACCCAATCGGAAAGGTCCAGAGATCCAGTTTTGGAGAGAAAGTCGAGTTTTTTACATTTCTCGACATACCCATATAGGTTTTCAGAGTTTCCATTAGCCTGGGGATCACGAAGAGCGACTCTGAAGCATTCCAAAGCCGCGTAATACATATTGAGATTGAGCAATATCTTACCTTTGCAGATCAGAGTCTTGAAATGGGTCTCGTCGATTACCAAAGCCAAATCACAATCTTCCAACGCAGAGTGAAACTCTTTCAATCTCGATCTTGCTTCGGCTCTGTTTGAAAGGGCTATGCAGAGGGATTTTTGGAGCCTTCGAAGCTGATCTGAGTCTGCATAATTTTGGGAATGGACGATTTGGTTTTGGCAAAGAGTGATGAAGTTTGAATAGGCTTCAATGGATTCCTTCCATTCTTCTCTCAGGAGAAGCTCTGTTGCTTTAGATCTGAGATGTTGCATATACCCTTCTTCGGCCATCGCTATCTGTGGCTTTTTCTCTTCCACGATCATCTTGGCAGTTGCAGATGAAATGGTTGAAGTCTCGGGTTTGAATTTTGAATGGTGTAAATCGGTAACGGTCACATCATTAGATTATGATTATAACTTTATTTTTTTTTGGGATCCTAGGAATATTTCTTTGTTGTATGCTTGGGAATTGGCTAGCGTCCTATACACCCCCAAACGTCCGTTGCGTCCTCCGCGGGAAACGATGTCGTTTTTAACAAATTTAACACACATGTTCCTTTAAAAAAAAAAAAAATCAGAGCACTAACAGATTAATTCAGTATACTAAATTAAACTAAAAAAATTCTTCATGATCCTGAAAAATTATTTCAGGATCTTCAAAAAATATTTTATGGCACTGATTAGTACTAAAAGGATACTGACTGGTACTGTAAAAATAATTCACCATCTTAAAAAATTATTTTAGATCTTGAAAAAATATTTTTTCAAAAATATTTTAAACTATATTTTTGATAGCAATAAGAATCAAAATAAGATCCTAAAATAATTTTCTCAATATCCTAAATTATTTTTACAGTACCAGTCAGTATCCTTTTAGTACTAATCAGTATCATAAAAATATTTTTTCAAGATCCTAAAATAATTTTTTAGGATCATGAAGAATTTTTTTAATTCAAGTCAGTATCCTGAATTATCTTTTTACTATTTAACAACGCTATGAAATTTTTTTATTTTTATTTTTAAGGAACATGTCTGTGTTAAATTTGTTAAAAACGTCATTGTTTCCCACAGAGGAAGCAGCGGACATTAGGGGTGTATAGGACACTAGCCAATTCCGTGTGCCTGTATATCGAGTATATAAACAATAAGTATAATATTTATAATTTATGAGTTTAACAAATTATAAATCATTTAATAACAATCATTTAAAGAATATTCACAAAATAACCTAAGTTTCGTTAATTTATTAGTTGTTAATAATACCCAATATATAAAGGTCTACTTTAAGTGCTTTTGATTAAAAACACAAATATTATGAGATAATTTACAAGTATCAGTTTACTCCTCAAACTTTATAAAAAATTTCAATTAAGTTCAATTAATTCATAATATTTTATTCAATCCTTTAATCCTAACATAGTTACTTTCAAATGATATTTTTTTTTTTACCAATTAATGATATTTTTTTAAAGTTAAACTTCATATATATGCATTTGAAAATATTTTATCAACTTTTAAACTTTAATGTTAATGGACTTATTTAGAGAGAGCGTTAAATGAGGTTTAAGTTAAAAAAAAAAAAGCCAGAAACAAAATAGTAATAGAAACAAAAAAACTTAATGATGGATTGACTTTTATCTCAGTGGACTTTTCTAAAATGTATTTATGCCGAGACTAATTAATCACATTAACACACAATATTAAAAGCAAAACAAAAGCCATAGTTTCTCCTTATCATGCCAACCCACTGCCGTCGACACAACATGCTTGATGGAGTATGGGTAATATTGACCTTGAATCAACTTTATTGAGATTAAAAATAGTTGAATCCACAACACTAGAGCTAAAATATTCCCCAATGGTGGAAACAACCGCCTTCTTGAATTTGTCTAGGTCAGGGAAAGTAGACCCAACCAATTAATAGAGTCACTCATTAGGGGTGTTTATGAGCAGGGTTGGAAAAGGCGAGATCCTTGTTCGATACCCTATCCAAAATATCTTTAGGCAGTAAAATGTAGCCTAGTGCCTAGCCCTATCCGATGGAAGGCCTAACATTTTTGGGCAGGGCAATAATAGGTTAGGCTATGTGGGCCTTCCTTGCTCAAATGACAATATTTGTCACACTTTATGTGGGAAAAAAAACAACTTCAATTATATCTAATAAACAATATTACAAACTTCAAATGAAATTTATAATTTTATACTTTAAAATATTTCAAAATAAGTTTGCAACTTGAGTGTTGAAATTAAAAAGACAACCATATGTCTTACCAAACAATTAAATACTTATAAGTAAAAATAAAAAATATATGATAATATTGTATCAAAAGAAAATAAAAAGGGTTAAAGTCCAAATTTGCCACGGAAGTTTTGCGAATGGAGCGTCCAGCACCCGGAAGTATTAAAATGGTACCAACATTACCCCGGAAGTATTAAAAAAGGACCAAATATACCCAAGACTGACGGAACGTCAAACGTCCGTTGGCCACGTCGGAAATGTTTTTTTTGGGTTAAAGTCCAAATTTGCCACGGAAGTTTTGCGAATGGAGCGTCCAGCACCCGGAAGTTTTTTCGGGTACCAAATTTACCTCGGATTTTTGCCACATCATATAGACACGTAAGATTTTTGTTTATTTTAGCAAGCTTCATTTTCTTTGGATCCCAACACCATTCTTCTCGGTCTATACATCTAACCCATATACTTACTGATCTTCTGTCATCCTCACTCCCTCTTGTTTTGACCTAGCAACTTTACGTAAACAAAACAGATATAGCGCCATTACGTGAAGCATATCCAGCGCCATTATGTGAAGCAGAGCAGATCGCGTATCAGTAACCTAATCAGCGGAGATCACAGTAAACACAAACCAACCAAACGCGTAAGAACAACTGATCTGCGATGAGCCATACCTCTCAAGCCCTGTGCTCTTTATTTGAAAGTTTATGCGTTTGAACCCTTGTGTTTTATCTGGCCGATGAACTTATATTTAAAGGGGTCTCTCTCTCGTCTCTGTGCCATTTGTTAGGCATTGAAAATGAATCCGAAAGCAAAGATGAAAACTGAAACTAAAACAGAGGGTTGTTTGTGAGCTATGTTTTTAGCATCGGTTTGCTGGGTTTGTTAATGGTACCAAAATTACCCCAGAAGTATTAAAATGGTACCAAAATTACCCGGGAAATATTAAAAAGGAATCAAATATACCCAAAACTGACGAAACGTCAAACGTCCGTTTGCCATGTCAGTTTTGGGTATATTTGGTACCATTTTAATACTTCTGGGGTAAATTTGGTACCAAAAAAACTTCCGGGTGCTGGATGCTTCATTCGCAAAACTTTCATGGTAAATTTGGACTTTAACCCAAAATAAAAAATATACAATACTATATATACTACTGGGTATGGCTAAATGGGTAGAGGAGCATACCATGACCGATGCCCAGCCCTGTTCGCAAAAATGCTCAGCCCAATTGTTCCCAATTTATCTTGAGCTGCTTTTTCTTGGGCTGGGCTGGGTTAGGCGATTTTTCTGCAGGTTCAAGCGAACGCACAGGGTCATGGGCATCATGAACAATCTTATTACTCATCACTATCATAATTTTATTATTTCCTATCTATGAGATTCACCACCATCCTTCTTCTAATCTATTAGAAATACATCGCTTGAAGTCATTCATAGTAAAAGGTATATCCAAACATATTAATTAAATTCAATTGAAGCCTAGACCAAATTTTGAGTTTCATTGAGGCCGAATCCAACTTCATTCTTTCTCATTTCTAACTTCTAAAAAAAAGAAGAAGAAGAAGAAAGAGCATTAATTATATAGATATTTGATCGTATCTCTAATCTTCTATACCCCTTCCTCAAAAACTGTACTAGAATGAAAAGAGAGAGAGAGAGAGAGAGAAAGAGAGGGAAATATCAATGTACCTGGGAATAAATAATTGAGGGTAATCGTGAATTATTTTCACTAATTTACAGAGAACCAAAAAAACAGCTTAGGTTATATTTCCCAATTTTCCATCAGTATTAGGCTCTTTGATTCCTATCTTCTAGTGTCTGTTAGTAATACGTCTCCTTCTTTGGATCGTGCTTGCTCCATTACCTGTTTTATGCATGATAATAGGCATGATTATAGGAGGATTGGTATTTTACCTGATTATGGAGATTCTGCGAATTCTCTTATAAAACCTCCTTGTTGGGCCTATCTTTACAAGGCTCATTTCGCTAATCCGTAACATATGCAACATGCTCTCATATTCCCATTACTCATGGCATCTTCATGTAAGATCCTTCCATGTTCTTGAGTTGGCAAGAAACACCACAAGAGGCAACAAGAAGACTCGTATTGTGCCTCGCTATATTCAATTAGAGGGTAGGAATGATGAATAACTCAACAAGCTTTCGTAAGAAGACCCGTATTGTGCCTCACCAAAATTCATGAGGACTGCACAGGAGATTCGTATAGGAATAAGGAGCTTTGGGTAGGGTTTAGGGAGAGGGGTGCGGCTACCCTCCTTAATAAGGAGGGTCCGCTGCACCCCTTTTGCACTCAGGATTTTTTTTTTCCTTTTTGCTATGTTACTTTTTTTTGGATGTCAACTTTTACATTGAAAAGGGTGCAATGGACCCTCCTTGTCAAGGAGGGTAGCCACACCCTAGGGAGAGCACAGGAAAGATGAAGAAAATAGATTAAAAGGATAAGTAGGAAATCCGTCAAGAAAGTATATATTAAAGAGTAATGTTGTGTGAAAGATTTTTGAAGCTCAAGTATACTCTGGAAGTCTAAAAACGTAACAATGTTATCATTTTCCGTTAAAAAACTAACGTTAATGTTAAAAAATTGATGTTGACTATTAACTTTTTAACAAAAAAGATTAACATTGTTATGTCTTTAGACTTCTGGGGTAATATTGAGCCCAAAAAAAATTCTTGGGCAATATTGTTATCGAATTTATACTTTCGGGATGGATTTGCTACTTACCTTATATTAAAAACTGAGTGGATTTGCTACTTACCTTATATTAAAAACTGAGTTTATTATTACTATTATTGTTATTATTGTAAATCTGATTATTTTTAAAAATAATCTTACTTTGTCAGCATTATACAAATACTACTTAACTTTTCTTAACCACCATTTTCTGTCATTAACATTGACGATATTAATTTTTAAAAATGTACTTTATAAATATAAGAAACTAAAATTAAGTCTATTATAAATTTAAATGATTAAAAGTATAATTTAGCCTTTATTAATAAGATCAAAACAATTATAATAAATCAAAGAGAAATTTAAAAAAATTACAATCCTTATGGTTTTTTACAATTTTTTTTTTAAAAATATTAATAATTTATTTACTCACCTGAAATTTACATATAATTTTTTTTTAAACGTTTTCCAACAAATATAAACATTAACGAGGCGTTGAAATAATTTGTCCCTAGCTCAAAAAAAAAAAAAAATTGTCAACGATGTCACGCGCTACGTCCTCAAACGTCCGGGACATGGTCACGGGGCTCCCTGACTAACGCGTGACGCGTGTAGGGAGAGCACGGACATTGTCCCTAAATTAATCTAAGAAAAAAAGGAAAAATAAAATACAAATTAACTGGGGGCCGACGTCGTCGACGCGCCGTGAAATCAGAGAAAGAGAGATAGAGACGAGCGAGTGAGTGAAGCGAGTGGAACTGGCGATTTCCTTTCCGATCCAAAATTGTTTGGCGAGTGAGGAACGGTGAGCACCAAACCCTAGCTTCCCAATTTCCGAACGTTCCGTCCCACTCGCGGGTATTCCCACTCGCCTAAAAATTTCAAATTACAGAGCTCCGTGATCGTTCCGCCCATAATAACTCACCAAGAGGTTTTCCTCTCTTCCTTACTCTGTCCTCTCTTCAATTTTTTTGTTCTGCTATTGCAATTTGTGTAGTAATTATGATGATGGAACAAAAAATGATGATTCATATGCTTTGTGAGAATGCTCGTAATAGCATAGTGTGGCTTTGGCTGCATAGGAATGCTGGGGCAGTGAAAGTTATTAATATAACTTTGACAGGGTTCTTTTTTGAGGTAGCAAAATTTTAACCTCTGACTTCTGTGACAAGGTCTGGAATTTATGGGGAAAGACAAAGATTTGATGCAATGATCTCATTTGCATTGAGGTAAAAAAATTGCATTGATTTCAAGAAGAGCAATACAAATTACCAATTGATGGAGGTGCGAATTGCAGCTACATATAGAAGCTTAGAACCCAATTCAATGATTATGATGAGCATCTTATGAAGATAATTTTAGATAAGAGTTGGGGAGTGAGAACCCTATTCAACCTGGAGGAAAAATTATGAGAGGACAAGACACAGTAACTGGGGGTAAAATGTGATTTGTTATAAAAAAAAATGATGTGAGGGTTTTGGGATGTATGCTTTACTGAAACTGTAGTTTGGATGGAGAGAAAAGCGAGGAGAAAACTGGAGGGAGGGAATACTAAATTGAAAACTTCCAAAAATGATAAAGAAATTTACTATTTTTGAGAGTTTTCCCTCCTAATATTCTTTCCCCTCTAATTTTCTCTCTATCCAAACATAGGTAAAGGTAACTGTGTATTGGTCAACAAAACTATGGTGTTCTTGGATTTGCTGGTTACGTTGTTTTGTCCTTTTGATTGGTTGCTCTTAAATGGCATCTCGTTTGCAAAGTTCCAAACAACTTTGAGTAACAAAGATTATGGACAACATTAGGGGCATACTATCCAATTCTTTGGCACCACATGATAAAGTCCTTAAAAAGTTTCTCTATATGTTGTGTTTTGCCCTGCCTTCAGCATCCCCCTCCTTGCGGTTAAGGTAACAACTTCAAGCATGGCCAGCTCCCTTATTTGAAAACATGTTAGATAATGATTAAGGAGCTTTATATTTTAGGCATGATAAGAAACATCCTTATTTTGTGTAGCATTAGTTGCATTAAGTGTACACTATTTCCTTACCTTTTTCTCTGGTGTCATTGTAAGTTGTAATTTTTTATGACTAGATCTCATCATTGTACTGATAAATTTGTTCTTTTGTTGACATTAATAACAGGCCAGAGACGCGTGTATGCTGATGCAATGAGTAAAAGTATGGTTGATGTTTTGCACGAAGGGCATCAAACAGGTAGTGATCTTGTTGTTAATCCTAAAAAGGATGTCCTGTTGTATGAAGGGGACAGAGATTTTGAGCCACACAAGGGCATTGAATTTGATTCTCATGAAGCAGCATATTCATTTTATCAAGAATATGCCAAATCTATGGGATTCACCACTTCAATAAAAAACAGCAGACGTTCAAAGAAAACTAAAGAATTTATTGATGCCAAATTCGCGTGCTCTAGATATGGATTTACTCCTGAGTCAGATAGTGGGAGCAGCCGAAGGCCAAGTGTAAAGAAGACAGATTGCAAAGCCTGCATGCATGTGAAGAGAAGGTCAGATGGAAAGTGGATAATTCATGAATTCATAAAGGAGCATAATCATGAACTTCTACCAGCTTTGGCGTATCATTTTCGGATTCATAGAAATGTGAAGTTAGCTGAAAAGAATAACATTGATATATTGCATGCTGTTAGTGAACGCACCAGAAAGATGTATGTTGAAATGTCTAAGCAGTCCAGTGGCTGTCATAATTTTGGGTCTCTTCCCAGTGACGTAAATTGTCAGTTTGAAAGAGGCCAACATTTGGCTCTGGATGAGGGAGATGCTCGAGTTATTCTTGAGTATTTTA
The DNA here is from genome assembly GCA_037074495.1 of Acacia confusa. NCBI lineage: Eukaryota > Viridiplantae > Streptophyta > Magnoliopsida > Fabales > Fabaceae > Acacia > Acacia confusa. The sequence goes on along the minus strand of CM073502.1, from coordinate 33,057,932 downwards.
AGCACATTCAAAAGGAGAATCCTAACTTCTTTTATGCTATTGATTTGAATGAAGAACAACGATTGAGAAATTTGTTTTGGGTTGATGCAAAAAGTAGGAGTGATTATGTCATCTTTAATGATGTAGTTTCATTTGATACTTCTTATATCAAAAGCAATGATAAGTTACCATTTGCTCCTTTTGTTGGAGTGAACCATCACTGTCAGCCTATATTGCTTGGATGTGCATTGGTTGCCGATGAGACCAAACCAACATTTGTTTGGTTGATGAAGACATGGCTTAGAGCAATGGGTGGGCAAGCTCCTAAAGTCATAATCACTGATCAAGACAAAGCCTTGAAGGCAGCAGCTGAAGAAGTCTTCCCAAATGCACGCCATTGCTTTTCTCTTTGGCACGTACTTGATAGGATACCTGAAAATCTTTCTATGGTGATAAAAAGGTATAAGAATTTCTTGCCAAAGTTTAACAAGTGCATATTTAAGTCTTGGACAGATGAAGAGTTTGACATGAGGTGGTGGAAAATGGTCACTAGATTTGAACTTCAGGATAACTTATGGTTTCAGTCTTTGTACGAAGACCGGAAAAAGTGGGTGCCTACTTATATGGGGGACACCTTTTTAGCTGGAATGTCTACTGCTCAACGTTCTGAAAGTATGAACTCTTTCTTTGACAAATACATACATAAAAAAATTACGGTTAAAGAGTTTGTGAAACAGTATGCGACAATTCTTCAGAAAAGGCATGAAGAGGAAGCGATTGCAGATTTTGATACATTGCACAAACAGCCAGCACTCAAATCTCCTTCTCCTTGGGAAAAACAAATGTCAACAGTTTATACGCATGCGATCTTCAAGAAATTCCAAGTTGAAGTTCTGGGTGTCGTTGGCTGTCATCCGAGGACAGAAGGTGGAGATGGAACAATTGCAAAATTTGTAGTTCAAGATTGTGAGAAGGGGCAAGAGTTTTTGGTCACTTGGAATGAGATGAACTCAGAGGTTTCTTGCTTCTGTCGATTATTTGAATATAAAGGTTTCCTTTGCAGGCATGCATTGAATGTTCTCCAACTTTGTGGCTGTTCAAGTATCCCATCTCACTACATTTTGAAAAGGTGGACCAAAGATGCAAAAAGTAGGGTATCAATGGTAGATGGAACTGAAAGGATCCAAACTAGGGTGCAGCGTTATAACGATTTGTGTAAAAAAGCTATTGAATTGAGTGAAGAAGGATCCTTATCTGAAGAGAGTTACGATGTTGTTTTCCGTGCACTTGTTGATGCCCTGAAGAATTGTGTACATGTGAATAATTCTAACAACAATAATGCAGAAACCAGCAACAATGCTCTTGCCCCACGTGAAACAGAAGAAAATCAGGTTAGCATTGCTACAAAAACAACTAAAAAGAGGACACCAGCTAAGAGAAGAAAGGTCAGTTCCAACGTTAGCAGTCGACCATTTATGTTTTATTCTTGTTACTTCAGCTTTTTAGCATGTAATAAAGGGGAAATTGATATGAGAATCCTTGTACAGGCACAAATAGATACAGATATGATGCTCGTCGATGCACAAGATAGCCTGCAGCAAATGGTTTGTGTTACTTCTGTTTCAGTTATGATCTGATATGGCTTTCCGGACTTAGCATTCAATTTATTAAGAATTGGTGCAAGATATTAATGGATATCTTCCTCATTATATTAAAAAATGGAAAAAAATATCGATTTCATTTGATTCCACTTTTGCTTGACCATCTAACTTTCATGCCCTTAGGATAACCTTAGCTCGGACGGAATGACCCTTAATGGATATTATGGCGCCCAGCAAAATGTGCAAGGACTGGTATTTATTAATTTTCGTCCACTACATACGTTTTGTATTTTCAGAAATAATGCACCGCTTAACGAATTATCTTTATCTTTTTTGGTAGGTACAGTTGAACTTAATGGAGCCTCCTCATGATGGTTACTATGTTAATCAACAGAGTATGCAAGGCCTTGTAAGTCATCTGAGTCATGATTATAATTATAATTTATTATTATGAATCAAAGTAATGTGATTGATTACATGGGATTTTAAATCAGATTTGCAATCCTTGTAGGGCCAATTGAATTCTATGTCCTCGAGCCATGACGGGTTTTTCGGGACTCAACAAAGCATTCATGGGCTGGTAGAGTACTTTGAAATTGTCATTCTTGGTGAAATTACTTGGACATTTATTCACTTAGTAACTTCAACATAATGAGAATTTGAAATTTCCTGGCTCTGTTTATGTTTATGTAGGGGCCATTGGAGTTTCGTCCGCCGACCACTTTTGGATATACCCTGCAGGATGATCCTGATCTGAGGTCTGCTCAGTTTCATGCCAGCAGTTCAAGAAACACATAGAATTTTTGTGTCCCCACCACAGATTTGGTAACTTCCTCATGGAAATTGTCAAGTTTCCTTCACTGAGATTGAAAGACCTCAGATGATCCCGTATCCTGACAGCAATACGTGTAGGTTATCTTATAGTTCAACAGTTTCCAAAGGTGTTTTGAAATTTAAATCAAAATTCCTGTAATTATCTTTCCAGTAAAACTTTTTCTTGTATATATGAAGGCGATACACACATGAAAGGTGCAAATTGTAGTTTTGGGTAGAGATATATATAGGCTCCAAGCGGTGTTGCTTTTGGAGCGTATGTAATTTATAAGGTAGAAGATTTTAGTTTCATTTGTTCTTTAAGTCATGTTGAATAGTGAGATTATCTTTGTTCTTCAAACAAAATTTGCTTAAATTAGAAAATTTTTGTTTATTTATGTTCTGCTCTTTCTTTCTTTCTTTATTTTTTCCTTTGTGGTATATAATGGGATTGAGACCTGGAGACGAGGAAACTAACCAAAAATAAGTTAGGTAATAATAGTGTTTGGATTAATTTTTGGAAAATAGCTTTTATAATTTATGATGTAAGCATATGAGAGAGGTTTTATATCAACTTGCAGAAAAAAGACCTTTGAAGCCACACTTTCAGAAGTTATCACACTTATGTCTCAAAGTTATATATTTTCTAGAATGCAAAAGGCAATTGTAAACTTAAAATTGTGAGAATATTATGTTTGGAAACTCGTTGAAAATGGGTTTTTGTAACTTATTAGATGAAATTATTCTGATATTGTTTTGGTTCTCGTTTCCACACACTCTAAACTAATTAATTTGCACATGAATGTCTCTTGCTACTCATGTCTCAAGGTTATATATTTTCTTGCATTTCAATACTCCTATAATTTTTGGGATTACAAGGTTTTTATTGTCATTTTCTCCCATTTTATTGAATTAAGTTTTTCAATTATGGAATTTCAGCAAATCCAAAGCTTTCCTTTCAATATTTTTCTTTTATTCCATATATATAAATTTATTGAACTTTTGATATTAAACTAAATTACATTTCTTGCAATACAAAAAACCCTACAAAGTTCTAATTCAAAATTGAGGCCACATAGTTCAATTCTATAAGTATCTAATTAGGGACTTGAACCCTTACATTATGTATGAAGGAGATCTTGTGGCCACTTGTCAGCATTAAAGCCCTTTCGAAAAATTTATGGTGCGAGGGAATTAGTCACTGTTACTAGCCTTAGATACCCTGGGCCTACCTAAACCCTACCAAAAAAAAAAAAAAAAAATTGAGGCCACACTGATTTTGATAATTCAATATCTTTCTTGGTTCCTTTCTTTCAAAGTATTTCTTACACTTTATGGTTTACATTGTTCTTTATTGAAGAAAAATAATAATATGTAATATATATACACAAAATAGAATATTGTAACTTGTGACGAAAATTTTATTTAATGTACCTGATGAAGTGCTCATTCAATTCTTTTTCCAATTAATTAACATAAATCATATCTTTTACAACCAATATAATTATTATTCCTTCCATCATTTAAATAAAACATATTTATCTAATTTGATAAGATTAAGAAAGTATATTTATATTTAGGGAATATCATTTCTGCCTTAAGCTAAAATTATGCCGTTTTGTCTCTTTTTTAAATGAAGAGATGAAAGGAAAAGAAGGGAAAAGAAAAAAAAACAGTGCTAAAATTGCGTCATTTTAGTTTAAGGCAGAAATAATATTCCCTTATATTTAAAATCAAGATTAACTTCATAATTAAATCTTATATTAAGTACCAGAGGACGTATACTTGTTTATAATACCTTTTTTCGTTTTAAAACTATCTTCTTTTTTTTGAACAATAGTTTTAAAACTATCTTCTATAGCATACAATCAATTTGAAAATTCTAGAAAATATGAACAGATGTAATGTTATCTTTGGTTAGTATATTTTAGAATATATTTACTCAAACGTCTATAATAATTATGAAATGAATAAAATAAAACAATAATAAAGAGAAAAATTAATTTAAAAAGGACCGTTAGAAGGAAACGGGCGAGGACCGTAACGGCTAGTTTTTATTTGTTAAAGGAAAAATAGGCTTAAGCCATATTCTGTGCTCAAGAAACACTTTCATTACTGCTGTTCACAATTTCGCTCGGTGCAAATATTCCATTCAATTTCGTTTTTTTTTTTTCCTGATTCCTCACTTCCGTATTTTCTTTCCATCGCTCTCTAATTTTACGAAAGGATTCGCCATGGATCTTGGCTGTTTTGACCTTGGTTGCGTCTCCCCATCAGAGAATCAGCGTTCTGATCCCGAGGCCGCTCGCAATTCTCGATCTAAAGAAGAAGATTCCTGCAAATCCGTCTCTGCAAATTCAAAGATTGGGAAGGCAAGTTTTCTATTCCCTTCAATTACAATGTCAAGATTTAACTATGTTTTTTGGCTTTCGGAATGTTTTCTTCTTAGCCTTTTTGGGTTCATCTTGATTTAAAATGGAAAAAAAAAAAAATCAATAAAGCCCCAAAACCATGGCCACAGAGTCGAAGTTTGAACTGATTCAAAACCTTAAGTGGAGGAACAGTAGGATTAGCTTTTTATAGGGTCGAGGCTTGACCTTAAAGAATTCCCGTTCGATTCGAGAATTAAAGTTTCAGTGAAATTAGAGAGCGACAGTGAAGATGAATTCATTGTTTGTTAATAGTCCAGAACTCATTACTTTAAAATCACAAACTTTTTTAAAGACGTGGAAAAAATATATCTTAGAGTGTCCTTTGTGGCATAATAGCTTTTCTGTAAATTTCAAGTCAAAGTGACGACCAAACTCGATGAAACTGCAGGTAGATTATGTTGTTTTTTTTTGTATAGGCATTCTGGAGAGTTTACTTGATTTCTTTGCCTCACAACTGTTCTTTTTCTTTGATTTTGAGCAGAATAAACAGAGCAAAGAGGCTAGCCTATCAATATCAAGTGCTCTGAACAAGTTCTCATCACAAATTAAAAAACCTCCTCATCGTAAAATCTCTCCAGTCAATTGGTTCCCCCGCAAAAAAGTGGACTCCTACTTGAAGAGGAAAATTAAGATGTTACAGGTTTTGCAATAGAAACATATTTCTCAATTGAATCAGATTATTTTCTTATTGAAGCGCTAACATATCTAAATTTTTCAGGAAGTAGCTGGTATGAATTTGACACTCGATCAGACTCTAGGAACTTCTCATCCACATTATTCGAAAGTACTAAAAGAGAAAATGGCAGCAAAAGAAGCGGCGCACAAGGCAATGGAAGCTCGAAGAGCTGCATTGGTAGAGGCCTCTTGGTGTCGGATTCTAAGAGCTGCCAGGTGAAATGCTTCCCTTAAAAGAAGATATGATTAGGCATTATAGTCCTCTTACTTCTATATCTGACCTTCTATTGCTTTGGCTTTTCAGAATTCCCAGTGATGACGCAGAATATCAACTTTCAAAGGCAGAAAAAAATGCAATAGAAGCTTTTGAAGCAGCCCAGGCTCTGGGAGTTATCATGTATGACATGCCAAACTGCCCCAGGAAGCATTGTCAGATAGAGACATCTACTGTTACTAGTGAAGGATCATCTACCCATACTGTCACTGCATCTTTTGAAACTGAATTTGAGGTAGACAAAGAAGTAGCGGCTGCAGTCAAAACTGCTTTCATAAGGCTAGCAAACTGCCCTTCATTTAAGAAAGACGAATTCAGAGAACTTCTGAGAAAAATTAGTCAAAATCCAGATGCAGATGACCTTTCTCAAGACTCGCATGATTTCTCCACGGAGTATGAGTCTGAGTCTGAGTCTGGCTCAGAACATGATTTAGTCCCTCAAAGTAGTGATTTCAGCTCTCAAGACTTGGACTCAAACGTGCCAGTTCAGGAGATAAGTCAGAGGAAAAGCAGGAGGAGACAATCTCTGGACAAAATCAACAGAATAAAGCTTGTGGACATGATGATTGAGAGGCTAAAATGTTTGCAAGAAGATGAACTTTCTTCTCTGGCCACTATTGTAGCAACTTGCGGTTTAAACTCTGTCTTGGCTGAAGCACAGAATATTAGACTGGGCTCTGCTACAGATCATAACTCCTCTTCAAGCATAAATTTTCCAGCAAGAAGGATGTCTACATTGGGATCGAGGAAGTCAGATTTTGCCATGGACGGGCAAATGAGAAATAAACAAGTTGAGTCAGAACTGCCAAGTCTGGATAAGTTTTTAGTGAAGCGATTGACTAAACTTGAACGAGAGGTTCAAGAAGCCAAGAAAAGCAGAAAGAGTGAGACTGAGAAAGACAGGGATGGCTCTCGTAAATCTGTTAATGGAACTCCATCTGAGGCCACACCAGATTTGAGAAACATTCTTGTGAAGAATTATTCAAAATTTGAGAAAGACATAAACGAGGCAAGAAACGAGTCCCAACAGGAAATCTCGATGCCAAACTGTCAGAAAGATCATGCTGAGGTACCAAGCTTAGAGAAGTTCTTAGTGAAACATATCTCCAGACTTGAAAGGGAAGTTCAAGAAGCGAAAAGCAGAAAGATCAACGAAACAAAAAGTTTGAAGAAGAAAGCTGATATAGTTGGAATAGATTATCATTCTTGTTCTGTTGGATCATTGGAGGAGAAAGAAAATCTGGATTTAAATAACCGTTTGAGTTCTGAGACAGAGCAAAATGGATGTAAACTCAATGCAGATACATCTTCATCTGATGCTGTGAGTAATGAGATTGAAGATAACAAAGATAGCCTGGGGGACAAGATTCTGATAAAGCCAGTTCACAGATTGGAAAGAGAGAAGATTCAGGCCATGTCATTGAGAGGCCATGAGGAAAATGATAGACAGAAAAAGAATCAGGGAATAGCCAATGCTACAGATTGTGAGAGTTTGGATAAGATTTTAGTAAAGCATGTCTCCAGACTTGAGAAGGAGAAAATGAGGCTAAAGTTAGAGGAAGACAGGTTCGAAGTTAAGCGAAAACAACGAAACACACATTTAGAGACAAATGAAGAGGGTAGTCTCGACCAGATCTTGGTTAAACATAAATCCAGACTTGAGATGGAAAAAATGAGGCTCAAGCCTGAAGAAGAAATGTTTGTGAAGAGAAGTCAAAGAAGTGACCATTTGGTGCAGGCAAATGAAGAAGGAAGTCTAGATCAAATTTTGGTTAAACATAAATCCAGACTTGAGAGAGAGAAGATGGTTGCTTCCCAGCAACAAGAGAATAATATTAGTCACTCAATGGCTCGTCGAAAAGAAAGGGAAAGAGAATTGCAAGAAGCGTGGGGAGGTTTAAGCTTAGGAAACTCCATGAAGCCTAGTCTCTCTAAGCTTGAGCGAGAAAAGGTTTGGTTTTGACAAAATTTTCTCCCCCTGATATTCTTAAGTTTAGCTGATTTTCTATTTTTGACTGTGTTGGTTTTACTTTGCTTAGGCTGCCTGGATTAAAGCTGAAGAGGAGGCAAGGAGGCAAGCGATGAAAGCAATATGAACAATACTGTTTCTTTCCTCGCTTTTGTTGAGAAAAACGGCCATTTTCCCTTCAAAGCAAGGATCAAACTGTATGTTTCTTCTTCAGTGAGGTTCTGATTTATGCTTACAATACCTTGATTAGGTTGACTAAGCAATTGTACGTAGTATTTTAACTGCTTTCTTTTATCCTTTTTTTTTGGTTTTTTCCTGGCCTAAATGTAAACTGCATTCCATGCCAATTACAAGTATGAACTATTCTTTCTTGTTTTAAGAAATAAAGACGACAAGTAAAAACTCTTAGCTGTAGAATACCCACGGGGGTAAAAAACCAACTTCTTATCTGTAAAAGTCTTACCTAAACGAATTGTACACCTTTTCTTCCAAAATATAAGCAAATGTCGCCCGGTTTGCAAATGAGACGCGTTGCAATTGATATATTAATTTGCATCATCATATGATATAAAATTTAGAAGGATCAAATTCCAGTCATATCAAAATTAATATGAATAGGATATATTAAACAATTGATGGATCATGAAAGGAATGTGAAGGAAGGGGATCGAAAGAGAAATTCTTAGGAGCAAAACGTGGAGAGAGCACAAGAGAAAAGGGGACAAAAGTAATTTTTAAAGGACAATGGGACCTAATTAAGTGTGCTCAAATTAAGTCGAAGCAAACAATTAGTTGAATCAAATTGACTCAAAATAGAAATATTTGATTAATAGCATTTTAGAGATATTTTAGCAGTTTAGAAATAGATTGAATAGACTTGACTTAATATCATAGAAAAGTTAACCATCTGTGATTTAAATTTTAACTTGTTCATAAAATATTGATAACTTGTAGTTTCAGTTTTGATAAGATTTTTTAAGTAGTTGTTGAATATTGATAACTTAATCGTAAAATATCAATAAGTTGCCTCTTGTGTTTTAAAAATTTGTTTTTGAAACATTGACAAACTGTGGTTCTAATTTTAGTAAAATTACTTATCTTCAGATGCAACTTGTTACTAAAATACTGATAAATTGAATTCAGGTGCTGATAATAAAATTTGACAGATATTTAAATAAGACATGTTTCCTTTAACAATTTAATTTCTGAACTCAACAATCTACAACTTTATCGCTTTAATTGGGCTCTCAGCAACCCTAAACAAAAGCATCAAGCTGGTTAACAAGCTTTTAGAAACGTAAAACTAAACTTGCTAATAGGTTTAATTTGCCATGGCAAAATGCTCATTACAATGCATCAGGGAAAGTATAGGTACTCGCCATCACTGACCACCATGCTTTGCCTGGTTATGTTATTGAAGACCACTTTCAGAGTTGAATGTCCTGCACAAATCACACCAAATATCACAACTACTAAATAACAATGATACCTTAGGGATCAAGAAAACATACTTGCAGCACAATTGTCCACCAGACTTAGCTTTCTTGGCTTCACTCTTAGGAGTTCATTGGGTGATCACCTTTCTTAGCATCTACAATGTCAATTATATGATTAAAAATCATGATAATCACATGCCATGAAATTATTAATTCAAACTAGCATTTATAAGCGATCCAGAAACAGAAAACCATGTCATAATTAATAAGAGCCTCATCCTTCTTTTCAGGAGTACCATATTTAGCTTTCTGGGCAGAAACTTGAGTTTTTGATGCAGGGCCATTGAATGGTCTCTTCTTGCTCAGATCCGCCTACAGGACATGAAATCAGACTCTTCAGCATGTTTATTATATCAAAACACAATGTTCAAAACAAAATGGGCATGTTACAAGTAACCACACAACACTTACCTTCTTGGGAGCTGGGACTATCATATCCTTTGATAATCGAAATTGGCATTTTATGTCAAGAAATCCCCAAGCAAGAATAAGCAGGACAAAACTCGGAACAACAGAAGCAGTGTTTAACTTAATTAGCCCAGAAGAACATAATAATGGAGACAATCAAGTCACTGAAGTATCACTTTCCATCATTTTTGTATATGTAGGCTTGTAGCAAAAGCATGCATATGACAGAGTTAAACACACACTACTTGAAATACCTCATCAGAGCCTCCTTCAGAATCATCATCTTCATCATTCTTTCATTTCTTTGGATCAGCCTTGCCTTGCTTTTTGGAATCTTTAACATAGGCATCACCTTTTTTTTTTTATTTTATTTATAGAAATTGTCATGCTTGGCTAAGTCAAACGTATGTACGCAAGTCCTGGTAACATATTATCCTGAAAGGAATCAGCAATTAGTCAACATGATCAGTGGAATAAAACAGCAATTAGTCACCATGATCAATAAAATATAGCTAACAAAGATTTCAGATTTAAAGCAAGCACACACCATTAATAAATTTATCAAACGTTGGGATAACACCGAAATAATCTTTTGGCCACTCAATGGGAATTCGATCCCTTCACTTTTCTATCTGTCCATGTCAAACAAACGAACATGTTTGAGCAGCCAACTTAACAAGTGAATATAAAATAATAACTGAAAAGAATTCAACAAAAGTAACACTACTCAAGGATGAGTCGTCAGAACCACCACAAACACATTGTATGTCAAGGAAAAATGAGATTAGTTATAGTACTTGTGTAACACCCTCAAATACATAAATAAATAAAAAAAATGATTTTATTCATACTGATTAAATAAATAAATAAATAAATAATAGCTTACACATAAGGAAAAGTAGATATAATGTAACAAAACAAATATAATATAGATATATATATTTTTTTAAAAAAGGCATTTTAGACTAAAGTTATATTGTAAAAGGGAAGCATGGAGAGAGAGAGAGAGAGAGAGTATAGACAACATACTTCTAGAAGGAGTGGTGAAAAAGATAGATAGCCTGGTGGAAAAGAAAAAGTAGGATAAGACAGTAATAAATAAAGAGGAAATAAGAATGCTAAGTCATGAAGTCAGATGCATTAAAAAGTATTAAAAACACAATGTCTATAAAAGCTGCATCTCTCATTTTCAAAAACTCATTATCATCCATACAATAACTAGAGAAAATAATAAGAAAGAGAATTGTTACTAACTCACTATAAAAAAAAAAAAAAAAGGTAAGAGTTCTCTTACTGAGTAATAACACCCAGTAAAACTTAAAACTTACTACTTTCAAATTCTTACTATTTTATTATTTCAAAACTAATATGGGAAAATTACATTTGGGTCCCGAAGACCAGAATTAATTACAAAAAAGTCTCACACTAAAATCCCATTACAAAAAAGTCTCTTGGGACTTTTTTGTAATTAATTAAAAAATTCTCAATCCGTATATACAACTGAAAATGCTATATTAACAACAAAAATTCTCAATCGTTTTCTTGATTCATTCTGTGATTCATCCCAATCGTTTTAATTGTGAAAGATTTCTTGAAAATTTTTCCAAATTCTCTCAAATTTGTTTTCATAAAAATAATTCAAAATTGCATCATATTCAAAATAGAAGCTCTTTCAGAAAATCAGTAACTTGATTTATTTTTGATTTCATATTTGTCTCTCTCAGTATTTCTTCACATCAACTTTTTGTTAATGACAAATAAGGGGGAGAGAATGACAAGAAAAATAAGTTGCATTTAATGATGTTTATCTAATTCATATTTTTTCTCAAAGTATTTGTCATCATCAAAAAGGGGGAGAATGTTAGATATAATTAGTTTTGATGATGTCTTATATAGATGCCATTAGTAAGAGCAAAAAGCTTGTATATCATGTTATATCATGTTTACCTTCTTCATTGACTAATTCGTGAATTTAATGTAAAATTAAAGATGTGAAGATCATTTATGAAGCATGGTCAAGAAGAATATCAATAAAGAAGTACTGGATAAGAGAAAAAAATCATGGAGAATAATCAAGAGATGCGAAGATAGAAAGAAGAAATTGAAGAAAAAGTTAAGTTCAAGTAAAAGATGAGATATTGAAGATCTTGCAGAAGATGATGAGTTCATGACAAAGAATGATCAAGATGGGAAATGATGAAAGATAGAAGAAGTTAATAATCAATAATCAAGATTAGTTCAAGTTTATTTATGAAGAATATTCAAGAAGAAGAAAGAAGAACTCACTGAATGAAATATTATTATTCAAGTTCTTAGTTGATAGATTATGGGGACATCAATCAGCCCAAATATGAATGTGGAAGATGCTATCAAGAAGAGAAGAAAGAAAGAACAGAGTCATGAAAGATGACCAAGTGAAGAGATTGAATAAAAGGAAGATCTTGTCAAAAAGAATGAGAAAAATTGATATTCAAGATCTTAGATTGATATCATAAGTCTTCTCAATCAAATGGATGTTGGAGAGGTGCAAATCAGAGTTTAAGACAACAAAAATCAGGTTCTGGAAGATAAAACTTGAGTATACAAGCTTACTGTAGAAATTTGCTTCTGGACGAGAAAACTCAAGTTTGGAAGTCAAAATTCAAGTTTCCAAATCAAAATTCGAGTATGGGAGTCAATATTCAAGTATGGAACTTATATACTCGAGTATTGGGTGTTTTCATCTTCTCTTGCGCGTTTGGACCCGACAATACTCGAGTATCCTCTTCAATACTCGAGTAACCAGCACTTACAGCAACTCTGTTCACCTCTGTTTCACGTTCAGCTTTGGGCGAGCTCTAGTAATTCGATGATATCTTTTAAATCAGACATCGGATTGAGGTGAAAATTTGGCTAAAACTAGACATCCAATGCGTCATCTTGACAGAGTTTCAAGTCTAAAGAAGATTAGATGAGAGAGCTTTGAATTTCTAAAGTTGGATCAAATATTCACACCACACAGCAGACCAAACTTCAATGTTTTGAGTGTAACTCACAATCTACTAATCGGAATGAGTTGAAATCAGTGACATTTGAAAGAAAACTCATAAGTATTTTCATCAATACTTGATTCAACAAAAATGAAGATCATACCAGATAGATATAACCTTTGAAAGTTGACTGACGATTTAGAACAGTATAAAAACGATGGATAAAGAACTATCTTCATTCATTGGATAATTGAAAGACCTGGTTGAACCCAAAAGGGGGGTGAATTGAGTGAAGATAAAAACTTTCAATCTTTGAAAACCTTTTCGCAATTTGTTGAAATCAGTTTGAATGATAATAAAAGGTTATAAAACTATAAACAATCATTCAAACATGTATGCTGGAAATAAAGAGTTCAGGGAAGAGAATTGCAAACATAGATTTATACTGGTTCGGTCCAATCCTTGACCTATGTCCAGTCCTCAAGCTCCACTTGAGATTTCCACTATCTCCTTATTTAACCAAGAACAAGAGAAAAGCCTTTACAACCTTAAAAGTTTAGCCAGGCACTTGTGCAGCTAAATCTCTCACCGAGATCCTCCCCCTTACTACCCATAAGATTACAACCAATTTCCCACTCAAGATCACCCAATCTTGAGTATTTCTCAGGAAAATGTGGTTTACAATGATTCTTCCCTCAAAGAAGTGATTATGATAAACATTGAAGTGCATTATACATGATTTCACTCTCTATATGATAAACTAAGAAAGCATTGAAAAACAGAGAGTAGGAGATTCAGGATTTTGGCATTATAATAGTGTGAGCTCACTCCATCATCTACTTGCGTTTTGAATCTGGCTCTATTTATAGGTGAGAATGATCTGAACGTTGAAGAATATGACAGTTGTAAATATAACCATTGAGAATATAATAGTTGGAAAAATATAGCCGTTAGTTCTTCTTTTTGGACTTGACAGCTCAGCAACTTGATCTTCATGTAATCCCTTGTTTAATCATCTGAAACATATTCACAAATGATTTAAATGATGTTATAATCCACTGTAGTCCATAGATGCATTACTCGATAGCTATCATCAGTTGTTCTGAATGCATCTTAACAAAGCGAATTTAAATCCAGACAAGTCTTAGACTTGTGTTTTTCAAAAACATAAACTCAAAAAGTTATGCACAAATTCACTTGTTTGATCATCAAAAATTCATTAATGAATTGATAAAACATAGTTATGAATATCAGTTATTTATGATAGAAAGTATATAGATCAATAATGAAGATTTCATAAATTTAAAAATTGTAGATGCGACCCATACTCGAGTTTCTGCATCAATACTCGAGTATGTCACTATGCACTTAAGTCTATACTCGAGTTTCTATGTCTATACTCGAGTATCCTCCTTCCAGAAAGGAAAGTTGCGATTTGAACTTTGGATCTTTAGTTTTAACTTAGACCAATACTTGAGTATTCAGACTATACTCGAGTTTTGGACTCTTAATGAAAATATGTCTAAAACATCAAAACCGGAGTATTCAGTTAAAACTGGAGTATTTGAAAACATTCAAAATCATCAATATTCTTTGTATGACTCGAAACTCGAGTTTCTAAACCCATACTCAAGTTTCTATTTTAAAATTTGAAACTTAGAGAGAGATTTGTGTTATTGCGAAATTGGAGTTTCTAAAACTAGAGTTTCAAAAATGTTTTTGAATTTAATGCAAAACATAAATTCAATGCAATAACAACCAACATAGTTAATGATTTGAGCATTCCATTCATATAATAAAATCAGTATAGTTAGAGAATGCACACTTGCTCATAACATAAACTGAGAATTAAGCATAGCAAGAAAACTTTGAGAAATCTATGACAAAGTCAAAACTGGAGTTTTGCTTTGACAATATAATTGTTAATTGAAATTAAATAATTTTTTTTAAAAAACTTTTAGCCAAAGACAAATTAAAAATGATTTTCACATAATCATAGTATGAGGCAAGATTTAGATATCACCATAATTCCTCTTGTCCTCATGGAAGCTTGCTTGGTTGAGATGTAGATACCTCCTCTTCCAATGTTCACAACCAACATTAAGCACACTTGTTTAGCTTTCTTAAGACTTGAATCATTTCTCTATGTTGCATTCTTGAGAAGCTTTGTTTGATCCTACAAAACCGTATAAAGCTTTTTCTTTCTTGGTATTCAAACTTACTTGGATCCATTCATCGTTAGTTTGTAGGAATCAAAATTAAATCCACATGCTTTTATGAATATAATCAATTCAGAATAATAAAGCATAGTGAATTTATCATATCTTTATGCATAAAAGAAATACTTTCTTTTCAAAACATTATGTATGCATAAAGAATCAAACCTATTGAACATTGCAATCTCTCTTATAAATCTATGAAGTGAAATTTTGAGAATGTGAAAAATCAATTTCAAGATAGTTTGCAATGCTCATTCCTAAGGCATTCGAAATATAAAACCTCAATAAATATTATAAATAAGCATGTAGAAGGTTTTACCATTGTATACCTTTACCTTAGGTGCTTGGAGAATTGGCTTTACTTATCCACTGATTCTTCATTTGTTTTCCTCTGTGTGTTGGCAAAGCTCTCTCAAAAGATATAGACTTCAAAAGTCTTCTATTAGATACCTGAGGAATTCTCATTTTCTTGTTTTCCTCAAGATATTTGAATGAAACTCTATCGTAATCCATTCTTGGAGTAGATGATACTCTTCTTGCTTGTATCCATTGCTTCCTTTGATGTTTAACCCTTATAGTTCTACATATGGGTGCTTTGAGAGTTCTTCTATTTGATGTGGGCTTCTTCTTAGACTCATGATGTAATACCCTAAAATTTGACGTAGGGTAAATATCATAAATTTGTAGAATATACCTATTGAAAATAGGTGAATATGAGGTCTCAAACACCTTGTATTGAATTTATCTTATTATTAGGACAATTTCTCCTGAGATTAAATAATGTGCGAAAAGATCCCTAAGACATTAGATACTTTGCAAATAGGTCCCTGAAATATTTATGGGTTATAAAATACCCTGAGAATATTATGATTAATCCTGAGAGGCAATTAAATATTCATTAAAAATTAGAGAGTATGTTGTCTCTAATTTAGGTAATTTATAAGATTATTTTCCTTGGGAAATAATGAGGCAAAATTAAATATCATTTTGGGGAACATAAATTGCCCCATGGTTTTTAATATTTTGCATAATGCATAAATTATCAATTTCAGTAAAATAGTTGTGAGATAATAATTATTACTAATTAAGGAAATTGTCAACAATTAGTAAGTGATTAATTAGATAATTAATGGCTAATTGTTTAGACATAAGATAAAGAGAAAAAGGTGAAAATTACTTAAAATAAATATATATATATAAATAAAAACGAAAATTAGAAGAAAAATAAAGAAAAATGAAATGAAAATTAAGAAATTAATATCTAGATATTTGCATTAAAATAATAATATAATTAAGACATGTGGTAATTAAATAATATTATAATAGTAAAAATGTGAACAGGATAAATGACCACGGATAGAAATAAAATCCTACCTAGAAAACCGTGAACTAGGTTTCTTGAGTCAGAGCATATTACGGACGAGTGAAATTTTATCCCGAGATAGCCGGTCTCCGAATTCATTTCTGTAACCGAAAGAGCAATTTGGAGATCCGGATAGGAAGATATTTTGAAGAAATTAAGCAGATAATCAAAATAGGAGCTCTTAGAAAGTCAGACCGTTGTGGCAATACGGGCATAAGTAGGGAAAAACCAGAGCATATTATTGGTCAGTGGATTTTTATCCAGAAGCTAATACCGGCCAAAATTGTTTCTGGAATCGGACACGAAAACCGAGGATTTTCAGCTGATAACGGAATGTCCCTAACAGGATCAGAAATAGAGTTAAAATATGACATTTGAAAGAGGAAGTAAAAAGCTTCAGCATGTCATTATCGGAATTTTGAGATTTTACGAAATTTCGCGATCAGGATACCGAATCAGGAATTTTACCTGATAAGCAAGATGACATAAGGCTTGATGATGCAGCAGGGATGACATCATCCTTGAGAGGTGTAAGGCCAAGATCTTGCCACCTCCAAGAAGTGCGATCTAACGGCCAGAAACTGATCAGACAAAGTTCAAAGGAATTACGAAAATGCCATTGGGCTTTTCTATAAATAGGCCATCATTCCTCTTCATTCTTCACCAATTCACACAATCCTAGAGAGAAGTTAGAGAGAGGAGCTCTGGAGGAGAAGTCCGAGGAAAATTCGTAGCGAAGCTCTGAGTAAGTCTTTCGGTCCCTAGTCTTTAGTCTTAAGTTCTTTCGGTAGTTCTTAGAGTTTTAGAGTAGATCTTTAATCTTCCAGTATATTTTAGATATCATGTTTTAGGATAGATATGATATTTATTTTGGGAAATATATTGGAGTTAGAGATATGTGGAAATTCTGGAAGATTAGGGTCAAGATAGCGAAGTGCTGGCGAAATTCCGTCGATTAGGGGATCAGGGGCAAAATGGTAATTTGTACCTAAAATGCCTGTTATGATATCAAATATTGATAAATGTGATATTATCATTATAGGATATCAGTAATCTTGTTCCGCTGTCATTTCGCTGTCGTTCCGCTGTTTTCTGTCAAAAGTACGGTTTACCATCAACGTACTAAACGCTCGTCAACGAAGGTACGTTCGCGTACTGTAACACTAACTCTGATGCCTATTGTATGCTTATATGTGATAGACAACTATACAAGTGAATTGTATAGATAACTTTACATGTGATGTGTATTGTTAACATAGATAACTATACATGTGAATTGTATAGATAACTATACATGCGATGTGTATTGTTAGCATAGATCACCTTACATGTGATGTGTACGGTGGATATATTAATCTTGCATCTGCTATATACTTATGTGTTGATTAATGCTGTGATGTCATACATATATTGTTTACATAAGTATGAGGTTAACCGTTACCTGAGGTTCGATGCATGGACCTCAGCTCTTAATATAGCTTCAGGATCAGGAGGACTAAGCACCAAAGATAAGGGCAAGTAGCATGCTTAGAGTCCCAGCCGAAGAATTTCTTTTTGGACTTGTATTCCCATATCAGTAAATATTCGGACCTTTGTACTGTTGTATAAGCAACTAGGTACCTCAACAGGATGTTTATCAGATACTCTCTCTTTTAAATTGCTCTGATGCTCTACTCTAATGAAAGTACCTCATTCCGCTTTTGAAAAATGGGATGTTACACATGAGAGACTCTTGAATTCTTCTTTATCTTCTCAGTACCCTTATGTCTATTTTTCTTGGAATCAATCTGCACACATAAAACACTCGATGGAATTTTTGGTACCCATTTATACTTGGATCCTTGATTATTAGTATTGGACCTTGAATGTCCTTTAGGAACCCAAACAAATTTATTTCTCACATTAGAATTTCTCCTAATATAGCATGTGTGATAAATATGTCCAAACTTTCCATAATAATTGCATATAATAGAATGGTGCATATTATGAGATTTTATGCAAACATTGTGTCGGTCATGAGAGTAGAAATTCAAATAAGCTTCATTTGAACATTCTTTCTTCCCAATAAACTTTCTAGCATTATTTTCAAAAACATGTAAGTTTTTCACATTAGAATCAATGATTGGTTGCAAAACAGTTTTATGAACACTTTCAAAATTACTTTTCTTAAATACACAAGAAGAATTGTAATTTTTTTACCATAGCAGTATCTTGAACTTCTATTGATGATTGATCACAATTGTCTAATAGCTCCTCCTGGGAATTGTCTTCCTCTTGTTTTATGCTGACTGGATCGTGAAGGTATTCAATGATTTCTCCTTCTTCAATTTCCAGTTGTTCATCATTCGAAGATGTGCATATAATTTCTGATGAACTATCAACTTCAGCACAATTGTTAGAAACATATATAGAATCAAGAGTATCCCAGATTTCTTTAGCATTAGAGCAAAACTTGATTTTCTCAAAGTCATTTTCAGTTAAAGCACTGTATAAAATTTTTATAGCTCTAATGTTCAGTAAAAACATTTTCTTTTCTCTTTCTATCCAATCCTTTCTTGGTTTGAAATTAAAAGCATTTGTAAAAAATTTCCACATATCAAAATCAGACGTTTTTCCAAAACTTTTCATTCTAGCTTTCCAAAACCAGAAATCAACATCTTTTAAAAATGGTAGAATAGTATAATCAAAACCTTCAGAAAATGAGCAACACCCAAAATCAGCCATTGAAAACTTTTGAGACGGTTAAGTTCTTTAAACAAGAGCCTAGCTCTGATACCAATTGAAAGATCTGGCTGAACCCAAGAGGGGGGTGAATTGAGTAAAGATAAAAACTTTCATTGTTAATATAACATTTCCAGTTGTAAATACGGATTGAGAATTTTTGTTGTTAATATAGCATTTTCAGTTGTTAATATAGCATTTTCAGTTGTAAATACAGATTGAAAATTTTTCAATTAATTACAAAAAAGTTCCAAGGACTTTTTTGGGACTTTTTTGTTATGGAATTCTGGTATGAGACTTTTTGTAATTAACTATGGTCCTTGGGACCAGAATGTAATTTTTCCAACTAATATTTTATGTTCATACCTCAAACAAAGGCTTGGGAACTAAGAATTTCTAGCTAATAAAGTAGCAGATTTACTCGCTAAGGAAGGTATATCATATACATCTTTTTTGTATGAGTGTATTGAGTTTATTCTAACTCTGGTCAATCAGGAGAAGATGTGATTCATTTCCCCTGGCTAATAACTTGTGGTTTTAGAATTTTACTTTATGCTTTTCCTCTTGTATATATTTTTTCTGAAAAAAGTAAACAAAAAAAGGAGGATATATTCTCCCAGGTACATTTTGATTAACATATTAAGCCATGTATGTGTTCATTTTAATTCTGGACAATTGTTATTAATATTAAGGCCTTCAAGTTTGATGTTCAGATATTATTTTTGGCCCAATAAGGTTTCCTTAACTCCATTTTGTGCTCACTTCTTCAGCAATTTCTGTTCTTTCCAAGAAATTATACATTTGATTAATTGTTTGGATTTAATTTCTATTTCATCCCCATAAATGATTTATTTGATCGAAATATTTTAATGTTGATTTATTTTTATTTTCCATTTTAATGGTTTCAATATGGGAAAATTGATTTTGGCTATTTTCGCATTATGGTAATTTGGTTTATCATTTAATTACCTTCATATGTATGTAATTAATATTGGGCAATTTTTTCAAATTTTTGAATTTTGAAAAATTATATTTGAGTTGAAATATGCTAGAATTTATTTCTTAAATAATTTTTTGATACATAAAATAGTGGGAGGGTTATTAATTTAAATTTATGTTGATCAAATTAATTAGTTAATGCCTCCATTAAGATGTGCATATATTAGATTTAATTTGGATGCACAAAATAGTGGGAGAATTTATCTATGATGATTATTTAGTCACCTTTTGTTCATTAAATTAACCAATTAAATTCTCATGAAAGATTTGTGCATATTTGGAACTTAAATGCACATGGTCGATATTTACTATCAACATAGATATTGGGGAGTAGCCATGTCATCCTCAATGTTGCATATGTAAACAATTGCTTATCGATTTTTAAAACATCAACTCCAATCAATGTTCAATTAATTTAATCCAAATGGGAGAATTTTAGTTATTTAGTCACTCTTGTTGATTTAATTAATTATTTAAATTCTCGTTAGACTATTGGTGCATATTTATGTTTTAAATGCACATGATATTCAT
Organism: Acacia confusa; assembly: GCA_037074495.1. Lineage (NCBI taxonomy): Eukaryota > Viridiplantae > Streptophyta > Magnoliopsida > Fabales > Fabaceae > Acacia > Acacia confusa. Next base: position 33,037,483 of record CM073502.1, on the reverse strand, counting down.
GGTTTGGGAAGTGACCACAACATCCTCAATTTTGATGCATGTACATTTATAATCACATATGACATTATAGAATATCAATTGTAATTAAATATATAGTTATATTTAATCTTTGCCCACATGTATATAATTATAATTGCATATTTAATTAGGGTGGAATTGAATGGCATTGTATTTTCTAAGTAGCTCACATGCATTAAAGAATATAAACACGTTCTAGATTCATCAATTCGAGATAAATTCATGTTATGCTAATGTCTTTGCCTACGGGTCAACAATATAAATTTATAATTGTATAATTTACGTTAATAAACATATGCTTGTTTGTAATAGAATTTTCCTTTGCCTCTTGTATTTACATTATAAGCATGATTTTGTTGTTGTTGACTTTGTAGCATATGATTATTATCTATTTAATCGTTTCCTTTAATAGAATTTTTTAGACATAATTGTTGAGCCTATAAGGAGATAAATATTACTCCTTCCATGAAGATAAAATTGGTATCAAGAAAGTTCTAATACCTAATGATGCTTCCATAAAAAGGTGAGATAACATTTTGAGATGTAATATTTCATTAAATTAATCTTAATTAAGAGCTGGTCATCATAGGTAAATAAGGATAGGGCAAAATCAAGAGTTGTTCATAGGCTAAAAGATGAATTTATAAGTTCTCGTAATTGTTATTACATTGCTTCATTGACTATAAAGTGATTCTCCATAATAGGGTAAGATGACTCCATTAATTTTGGTGAAAGAGATATTTAGTTTATTATCTCATGAGCCATTACTCCTTTTTATAAGTACATGCATGCATATTAGGTATTCATTGAAAATATATATATATAAGTTTTGCTCATATTTATAAAATAATGAGATTCTAAATTAGGGTTATCAAGCCACTGACTCCAAAGCCATAAAGTAATAGGCTTATAAGGAATAATGTGCTTATAGTTAAAATGCATGATTTGAGGCAATAATAGATATACATTTGCCATTGATTATGTTCTAATTGGTGAAATAATTCATCCATCCTTATATTTGACCTTTTCACAATGCCAAAATGCTATTTGATTTATAATTGAGTAGTGTCATTTGACACATTTGAAGTATGTAAAGCAAAATTGGATGGTTATTATATGAGATTGACTCTTTACTTTCTCAATCTATCAACAATGTCTCAAATTTAATTCTCTGCCTCCGTAAGAAGATACATGGCCCTTCCTCTTTCCTTCCTATTATCTCCCCTCTTCTCTATTTTGAACTATTAGATCAACATCTAAATAGTCCAGACTTGACCCTTTATAAAATTATTATTATTATTTTAAATTTTAAAATAAAAATAATTAATGAAATACAAATTGCTAAATTTTGGTATGAATAATTCAATAATATGATACAGAAAATAAAAAAATATTTTGTGTAAAACTAAATCTGGATCATTTAAATGTTGATGCTATGATTATAAAAAGAAAGAAAAGGGAAGGGGAGGGTCCCAAGCCGAGGAAGATATATGTGTTTAGGCAAAAAAAAATCCGTTAGGAAGAAACTATAGAAAATCATTTAAAAAGAACTTTAAAATGTCAAAAATAAAAAAATATGTTTTTAATATATATAATATTCAAGAAGCGTTAAGGCTGATTCATTTTTTTCAAAATTAAAAGAAAATGATAGAATTGTTATTCTAAGTTTAAAAGAATTTCACAACTTATAAAATTTCACAAATTGCAAATTTTTATTCTCAAGATTTGATAAGGATTTCACAAGTTTTAATAACTGATTCATAAGTTCTTTTAAGATTTTCATAATTAATTATCTCAAAGTGAAAATTAAACTCAAAAGGACAATTCTATCATTTCTTTTTAATTTTGAAAATGAGAAATTAGGTTCTAACGTCTCTTTAATATTATAAATATTCAGAACATTTTTTTTATCTTTTAACATTTTTAAAGTCCTTTTTAAAATTCCTAAGAAGTTATGCATTCCATTGGGAAGAAATTGTGCATAGTCTGTGAAATTTTTTTAAATTTTATTATTAGAATTAGAATGGGTCTAATATGGGCAACATAAAAAAGAAATTACACGGCTTATGACTTTTATATAGGAAAAATCATGTTTAAGTCCCAACCAAGACAAAAAATATAAAAATGGTACACAACTTGTTAATGGTTACTATTTCTCTTTTTATTAATAAACTAATAAACTAATGTGATTTTTTTGATATTATTTTTCTTTTGTTGAGATTTAAACGGGATTTTCCATTTTATAAATGGTATAATTTATTGAAATTCTTATATTATATATAAAATTGTTGGAGTAAAATACTCTAACTACCATTCTATTTTGTTTACACAGACCTCCCCTCTATTTTCAAAACATACACTTAAGTCTAAATTGTTAGCTTCATTAGGAATATTCTAAAAAGATTCTAAAAATATATTTTTAATTGAAATTTATATAAAAGTAAAATTTATTTACTAATTTACCCTTAATGCTAAATTCTAAATATTAATTGACAACTTATAAATATCATAAACTTTTAAAAATTTAAGTAAGTTTTTTAAATGTTTGTAGGAAAAATATCAAAATTTAAATTTAAATGACTTAATACAATCTTTCAAATATATATAGTTTATTATATTTGATATTAAAAAAATGAGATATATATTTTTAGTCATTTAAAAAACTATTACAAAATTCAATAAATACGGTAAAAAATTAAAATTTTAAATTTTAAAATATAAAAATGGGTTAAGGTGCAAAAATACACATGACTTTTTTCTTCAGGAGCGCCCACCACCACGTGCTTTTTTTTAAGCAAAAATACATACGTGGTTACCATTTTGAAGTAAAAGTCACATTTCACTATTATGTTACTACTCACTGTGATGAGAGAGAAAGAGATGAAGTGAACAATAATATAATAGTGAGATGTGACTTTTGCTCTAAAATGGTAACCACGTGTGTATTTTTGCTTCAAAAAAAAGCATGTGGTGTTAGGCACTTTTGGGGAAAAACCTCAGGTGTATTTTTGCACATTCACCTTATCAAAATTCATAAATTTTTAAAATACTAGAAAGTTAAAAAAATCTATTAGGATAAAAATTTGGTGGTAAATTTTTTTTTTAATTTTTTATTTGCCCACATACATATATATTTTTTTAAATAATTTTAATGTTAAAGAATGACATTTTGGTAAAACAAAAGTCTAAAAGTCAAACTTAACGATTTTAGTTGGATAAAAATAGAATTTTAAAAGATAAAGGAGGTTTTTGTAACATTCATTTTAATTTTAAGGGATGCCTATATGAGTTTTTAAAATAGAAAGAAAATTTGTATAATTAAAACAAAATAGATAGTTAAATTACTTTACTCAAATTGATTTTATATAATGATAAACTTCGAATATACTTTCCTTTTTAAAAAAACAGTTCGAATATAGTACTCATACTATTCTTTAAAATAAAATTAAATACATGAAAAAAAAAAATTCCCGATAACTATTCATTTTGAGCAGGAAAGAGATTGTTCTAGAACGAAATTTTGGGTTATTTATTTATTTTAATTTCTTGCTTTTCTTGACCATCTGGTCTATCTCCTCGACTCTGAAGAATTCATTTTGATCAAGACTTTAATTTGCTTCGCTCTTCATTTCTCAAATACCTTCAATTCGGCGACCATGGGAGGAGGCAACGGCCAGAAGGCCAAGATGGCTCGTGAGAGGAATCTCGAGAAGCAGAAATCTGCTAAGGGTATATTCTTTCTTCGGTTTTTATTTTTCCCTCTTTTACTCTATATTATCTAGTCTTGTGCCTTTGAACAAATCATAGATCTATCTATTTCTTGTCTTAATTTTTGCGGCTTTTGCTGTTTCTAATTGTTAGGAAGCCAGTTAGAGTCCAACAAGAAGGCTATGTCCATCCAGGTAGTCTCTTTGCATGCTCTTCTTTGATTTTTTCTCGTCTAAGGTGTCCTTAGGTTTCTATTTGGTTGGATTTGTTGTATGCCATGTGTTGCCTGAGTATTTCAGCTTTTGATCGCAAAATGGATTTTAAAATTGTTTAATTACTTCGTATGGTTGTAACTGGGAGCCTATTCTTTACACATCAGTTTTGCTGATCAGTCTTTTGATTATCAAGATCATGTGCTTTATGTTTACTGCTCACTATAATTGGTAATCTTTGGTTTGCTCTCTATATGAGATGGGATTGGCATTAGTATAGCTAATAGATATTGTTTTACCCATTTTATTTTTCTTTATGTGATATCTACTCAGGGAATCATTATTTAGCGCCAACTGTTGTAACTCCCTATTTTTCTAGTTTCTTCATGTTGTAGATAACTTATTGGCAACAGCCCCTGCATCTTGAACTGGATTTACAACTTAGAAGCTGTAGTTGTACTAGTTTTGACTAATCTATTTGGGAAAAAAGATCATGATCATGATCATGATCATTTCTTTGGTGAGACTGAAGGAGTTATTGTATCTCCTTGTGTGTGTGTGTGTGTGTTTGTGAGAGAGAGAGAGAGAGAGAGAGAGAGAGAATCATATGAAGACAGTTCTTAGCATGCTGACTATCTAGTCAAAATTGGATTCACCTGCCTCTTTTATTTAATTTTATATTATCATTTGGCATCTCACATTTGGTTTTCATGGCTACCCCTCCCATGTCTCCTTTGGGCTCAAACTCGAGATCTAGAGAAATCTAGCGAGGCCTTGTACTACTAGACTAAGACCAACTCTGTGTTGAATGGATTCACCTGCTTATTTAAGACATTTTTGTCTGAAACATCTCTTATATAGAAATAATCATTGAAATTGTGTGTGAAACATACACATTTTTTTCTATAGAATCATGAAACAGTTTGCCATTGTTGCGGCAGTCTATCATCTCATTTTGCTATGAATTTTTTCACATCTTTTGATCACCTGGTAATGTTGTTATTTTCTTATCGAGTTAGAAACTTTGAATCACTTCATAGAATAGAACCCTTTAACACTAATTGTGACTGTTTATTTTCTTCTTGCAATCAAATGGCTGCTTTATGAAATGAGATGAGTTCAGTGCAAGGTGTGCATGCAGACATTCATTTGTACCACAACTGAGGTTAAGTGTCGTGAACATGCCGAAGCAAAGCACCCAAAGGCTGACATTTATACATGTTTCCCTCATCTTAAAAAGTGACTCTTGGATTGCAAAGTGAGAGCTTGTGGATTAGTATTTGTACAACTTGCATATATTGTACTTTTTCCTTATATGACCAACTTGGTTAATGCGGCTATCTCTTTAATCAATCAAGTCTTTATATAAAACAAGTGCACTTTCAACTTCTTGGTTTTGAACTGAAGAAATTGCGCCATTTTGAAGAAAATGGAACTATGCAGCATAAAAGTAAGAGGGTAAGTTCGTTTTTGGGAGTGAACCAGTAGATGCCTAGGCTTCTATCACTTTGACATCCTCACCAAGTCCTCAGGGGAATGCTTATAACCAAGCAATTTGCGATCTGGAAAAATTTGACACTATTTTTTTTACTCGAAGGCTTAGTTATAAAGAAACAGCACATCTCAACATCTAGAATTCTAGAATTCACACGTTAGTCTGTTTTTTAAATAGCTCATTATAATTATGGGGAAGGTTTTTTTTTTTTTTTGGTTGAGAATTGTCGTGAAGGTGGTAATATCCATAGGTAACTTATGGCATAGTTTCGTTTATAAGACCTTTTCAATGTTATCACTGGGATTAATAGGAGATTTGAAATTCATTAACTTTATTTATAAAATAAAAAATTAATTTTGTCTTCATTTCAATTTGTAAAAAGGGAACCAAAATTAAATAATGATAATATGAAAGAGATGCAATAATTACTCCTATAATGTTTTTAAGAAATGAATAAAAAAAATTTTCCAGGCGTCTTGTAAGAACGATTGGAAGGAATATTGATTGTAATGTCCGCATGGTTTTGGTGCCCTTGACAATTCAAGCTTTGATTGTTTGGGTCGCCCGAGTTCTCAGCAATGATCTCTTTTTCGAGTAGCCTGTGAAAATCAAACATGAGAGGATTCAACCTAAACCAATCATCAATATTTATATAAAAAATGAAAAATAAGAAGCATGATTTACAATGGTAAATGAAATTAATTTCAGATTTTATGTGAATGTATACGGTCTATTCTGGTAAAAGATCAAATGTACACCACGTTTAATAAAATGCTATACTCATCTTGTCCGGTATTGATCTACGCCTATATGAAGGCTAAGGCTCAAGCTGCATAGAAAATAAACCAAGATCTCTCCATTACATTACAGACAAAAAATACATATATAAATAATTTTTTTAATAAGCACGTGTCTTCTTTTGGAACAACAATTTTGTTCAAAATATGTCAGATATTAAATGTAGGCGCAATGTAGGGGATTAGTCCCCTTCGTTGGACTCAAACATAGTTGGTACCTGAAGTATACATTTTTACAAAAGATAGTTGTATTTTGATTTATGCTTACAAAATATGGTTGTGATCAGCAGACCTCCAAATTTGCTTACTAATTATATCAAAACAGGAACCTACTAGCTTTCTTGTGAAGCACTCTACATCAAAGATAATTATTCTTCTCCAGCCTTCATCTTTGAGGTCGAAAGAAGCTCAACAGAATCCTCTTCCAAAATTTCTGGGTCATCCAGTTCTGACAAAACTGAATGAGATTGCAGACAGCCATTGGAAAGGAAAGAAGAAGACGGTTCTGCTTCAAACGTTAACCACTTTCTGTTCCTTGCTTGAACCAAGAGAGGGTAAAGGATAAATCCCACAGCAACTATTGCTGCACTTACAAAGAAGGTTCTCCAAGTAGCCAAACATATCACAAGAATAAGCAAAAGAGCAGAAGGCAGGCACATCATGGCTGCTCCAAAAGTTTGCAGAGGAACTTTGTATGGTCTATGAAGATCCGGCCGCTTCAACCGTAGCGCTATGAAAGCTGCAAGCTCAAGAAGCATTCCAAAAGCATACAAGTAATTGAGGAGCTCCACAATTTCGAGGAATGTCATCCATGACAGGATGATAACTCCAGTGGCTGAGAAGAGAATGCTTTTAGTAGGTGTACCATACTTGGACCTATAGATGGTTATGCCAAATCAATTGTTAGCATGTTGAAGCTGTTCCATTCAAACAAATGCTGAAGTAAAATTTTATCAAGCACTTGGTTAGGTTAGGTCTAAAAATAGTGGTGCTAAAGAAAGTTCAAAATCGCTTGAAAAAAAGTTCTCTTAGATTCCTTTCAAATTTGTTTAGTCTATGGGCACCCCAATATAGCAACGGGTAGTAAACTTGGAAATAAAAAGTTTGGCAGTAAAATATATAAACATGTAGAATACAAAAGTTTGATGTTTTTCGTCAGACTTGTATCAAAACATCTTATGTGTTTGAAGTCTTGAGAAACTAAAAGCCTTAATTAAGCATCAGAAAGTGCTCGATTATCAATTGTCTACAAGCAAATAAGAGGAAAAAAACACTATCTTAAGCATCAGGATAGAACTAATCTGGAAATTCTTATTTCAGATTTTATGCCATATCAGTCTTTCCTGGACAGATAAAAGAGGTTATTATTATCAATGAGATTTGATTCTAGAAATGAAAATCATGTATGGTTTCAGTTCACACCTTGAACCAAATACAGCTGGAAGAAATCCCATCTTGCTCATCCCAAGAAGTTGAAATGCATCAGAGGTCATCTCTGCTTCAAACAAGCCAAGGTTAGACATGGCAGCAGCTACTTGAATCCATACTTTAAGCCAAAAGCCACCTATTGACATTCCAACTTCAGCAAAATAACCATCAGCCCACTCACTAGGCTCAGATCTGAAAGCACCTGTTCCAGCAAGAAGAGGGACCAAATATGAGGACACCACCAGAACTACGGCTCCAAGAAGTGCCTTTGGGAACGTTTTACTGGGACTCTCTATTTCCCCCGCAAGTGTACTTGCCTTGTCCCAATAATTCAAATTCCAAAACATACTATTAAAATATCCTCTCAGATCCACCACCTTGAAATCCACAATAAGCCAACGACTTGGCCTGATTCTGGGAATGGCAAGAACAGCCATAATCAGAAATGGGAAAAGGGAGAAAACTGCAAGCAAAATAGCAGAGAACCCAACAACGTGAAGGCCACGGTAATTCAAGTAAGTGAGCAAAATCGTAATCCCTAAAAGAGCTGGGATTCTTGCAATCATCTGGTCAAAGATTGGCAATGAATGCTTCAAGTAATCCAAGAACAAAACTGGGTAAAGAGCATTGTCCATAACCCCACTAAACCATTTCCAGAATCCTTCCTGAAAACCCCAAAAAGGTCCAAAAGCTGATGATATCCAAATAACATATCCACCATTGTCGGGGAAGCTTGTGGCAAGTTCAGCAGTCACTAGGGCTTCAGGGATACTCCAGATTAAAGGGAAGATCAAGAAACCAAGTATCGACAAGAGAGGGCCGCCTCCAGCCCTAATCGAATCCTCTATTCCAAAAGGACCGCCAGAGACTTCATAGAAGATCAGAGCTATGAGAGGCAGTAATGTTAGTTTTGGATTCGATTTTCTCACATCGCTAACCATTCCCAATTCACCCAATGACGGAGAGGTGAAGGAGTGATTTAAGATTTGAAGCCTTTTGACTCACCCAGACGAATCAAGAGGGATCTCTGGCATCTTCCAAGCTTAATCCTAGTCAAATAGACGCTGGAGCAGGTTGATTTTCTCGAATGAAACAGGAAAATTGCCTATTTGCGAGGATTACTAACGAGTGGTCTGCCTCTTGTTTCAGAGCATTGAGACTCTGATCTGAAATCTGAACGAGTAATCCATCCCATTACCGGATTCCTCCAGCGTTCAAATCATGAAGCGAATAACGAATGAAAGGTTGACTTTGTTTTATTGTCGTGCTCAAGCTCCCACTCCACGTGACGAATCATTGCGTCAATTACACATTCTTTTCTTTTTCTTTTTTTTTTCCCCTCTTGGGAATCGCAAAGGTTTCAAGGAACTGAAATAATTATTATTATAGCAAAAAATAATAATAACTATTATTATTATTAAAAGGTTCCATTAAATGTTTCACTGATTAAAAAATCCCAAGAGATTGGCAAGTTTTTTTTTTTTTTTTTTTTTTTTTGTAAAAAAAAATACTTTCAACGTATCTTACATCTTTGCCAAATCCTAAAAACATGTATATGAACAACTGACTATTCCATTTTCTGGTCTCGAAGCTTCCCCTCCTAAGTACTCTATTGTACTCGATTATGAGACTCAAAAAGATCTAATGGAGCTTATATTGGAATATCAATTTTATGTTGGTTTGGCAGGTTATTCAACTATGGTACAATTTTAACCAGTTAAGCTAATATCTTCTTAAACATTTAGATTTGAACGATCTATATTTGATACTTTTTACTTTTTATTTTTTTAAAATTATTTTAATAGGTAGAGAATTGAAAAAGTCTTAGATAAATACTATATAAAATGTCAAAACCGCCAAAAGGACTTTAACATTTGTAAATGATATATATATGTGATAGAAATCAAATTGCGATTTGAAAATATTGATCAATTTACCATTATGCCTCCCGTCCTCTTCCTCTTTCATCATCCTCTCTTCCTCTTGCTCTTCCCGCTGCCATGGAAACTTCAAAATGAGATCCATCATGTCCAAGCTTGGAGACAATCATTGTAATTTAAACATTATTGTTATTTAAAGAATTTCTTCAATTTTATTATCATATCATTTTGCATGTTTCTTATGATGACTGTATCATAAAGATTATCTTAAATGTCACTGGTCGGTCATTTATGCGGGAGCGAAAATGAAATAAGATCGGTATAATTTTGATAAGGTATAGAGATACAAAATCAAAGTCTTAGACACTTGTAAGAGTACAAGGTGTTGGACCGATCCACTGTGAGAAAGCTGCATGGATTAAATCATAAGCTTATTTCATGTATAACCACGTCACAATGCCCTTTGACTTGATATCATCATGGATTCCTACATGAGAGTCACTAATCTTTGACCTAGTCAAAAGTCACCTTTAACCGAGTGATGATAAATGCTTTGATCGAGATTAGTGATTCACATGCAAAGGAATGTGAATGGTCAAGATGAGATTTGTCTCTCACCTTTGTAAAGAGATATTACTAGGCCCCTTGATGAATAAGTCTAAGAAAAGTATAGTCATATTACGATGGAAATGAATTTCCATTTCAATTGTTAGACTACTCAAGAATCGAGAAAGTAATAGTCAAGAACGGGAGGATGACACTATCAATGCTTCATCCTTAACCAAATTATCGTGTTACAAAAGGGACGTGGCATGATTGTATAATAGGTTGCACCAAATCAACGATCCTAATATGAATTAGGTAGTCGTAATGTTTTATTAGAGACCACTTGTGACTTGTAGGTTGGTACAGTGTTGGCCCACTACCAATTTAATGTGGGCCTACAGGGTCATACACAAGAATAGCCCAACACGAGCTAAAATGTCCAAATTCATTGAATCTAAGATATGTCTGAGATTTGATGGATACAACATTTTATATATATATATATATATATATATATATATATATATATATTTGAAATAATAATAATATTATATATATAGATAATAATACTATTATGTAGTATTAGTTTTGTATTTAATTTATTTGATGAATTAAATAACTAAAACTAATAGAGATATCGTATCTCATATTTGAATTATGAAATAGATACCGTATCTCATATTTAATTTATGAAGATAAATTAAATCAACTAGCTTATAATTGGGATTAAATAAATAAATTAGATTAAATTTGTTGGACATATTTAATTAATATTATTTTAATCCAATTCAAAATTCAAAATTAATTAAGATTAATTGTGAATATTTAATACGCCTCATTAAGGTTATAAAAACTTAAGACTGTATAAGACGTATTAGAGACATAGAAAAAGGTTGCAAAAGAAAACCTATAGCAAAAAAAAAAAAAAAAAAGTGAGAGGCACTAGCACGCTGCCAGGGTTGGGATCCTGTTTGTGTGGATACCGGTAGAGGGAGCTGGTTTATTCAGTTGGCTCATGGTGATCAAACAAGATGCATACGCAAGAAAGATATAATTCTGAACAATCAAATTTAAATGTCATCGATAAATCCATAAATTGGGATTTGAATTTTTTTTGTTTGGTTTATTTATTTCGCTGCGTGTACAAATCCCAAAATCTCTCTCTCACCTTTGTCTCGCTTTGGTTGAAATGGTGGTGTTGGTGGTGGTTATGATGGAGTGGCGGTCGAAGCTTGCTAGCAATGGTGAAGATGAAAGTTGTCCTTGGCAAGGAAGAGAGGTGAAGGTGGATGAATGTGAAGGAGTAGTTGTTGACTCTGAAGAAGAATAAGAAGGTGAACAGTAGAACGAGCTTCACAAAATTCATAATGAGATTGACAAGTTTAGTAATGGTTTTGATAAGAATTATAATGGTTTTAACAAAGCATTTGCTGGTGAAAACATGAAAGTTAGGATTATTGTTCTCGTGAAAACCATTATGAATCTTGTCAAATTCATTATTGCTTTTGTAAATCCCATTATGAATTTTGTCAAACACTATAAATTTTGGTGAATCCTGTCTAATGTTTTTTCATTTTGAAACGCTTTTGTGAAAATCCATTACGAATATTGTCAAACTCATTATTTTTCTGGTCAATCTCATTATGAATTTTGTCAAAGACCACATATGCTGGAAAATTCATTAACTTGCCAGAAACGACAAAACTTCGTCGAAAACTGAAAAAGTTCGATGTAATTTGGTTTCTTCCACCGTTTTCATTTTGCTCTACCTCTATCGTCGCCTTCGCTTCACATAACGAGATAGAGAGAGCACCCGGGGGGGGACGTCAGGAAGAGGAAGAGAAAGAGAGGGTGAGGAGAGAGAAAAATATGTAAGAGGCATTTTAGTAAAAACATTTAAATTTCAAAATCTTAGATTCCTTCTAATTACATTTGTGTCCTTTTAATTGTTTAACAGACGTTTTAGGGTTTTTGAATTTCATATGGTATTTAAATGACAAATTTTGTAGAGAATTTAAAATAAATAAATTCTTCTAACTAATATTTTTTTAAAAATCTAATTTTTATCTAAAAATCATAAGTTACAAATTTAAAATGACATTAGCTGTTGTGTTGACATATGTCTCAATGATCCAATCACAAGATGCCAAGTGTCTTTGAAACATCTTATTTTCATTTTTCTCTCTTTTATTAGATGCCACTTTTGTTAGGGAAAGGGAAGCCTGATGAATTCCCCTGACTCCCAGGTTCGGTGTTTGAAAAAGTCAAATACGTGACCCGGTTGGAGATTGGTGGATTCCCTGAACTCAAGCACTAGGTGGCACGTTTTGGAGATGCCAACAGAAAAGTGATATTGTATTTTGTTATGATGAGAGGACACTTGTCATATTCCTATAGAATCAACCAAGGGTGTGCATGAAGCCTAGGAGACCGGTGCGCTTGCCTTAGCCCAACAAAAAATGGCCTTGCCCAGCTCAGAAAAAAGAAGATAAAAAAAATTGAGCGCAATTGGGCTGGGCATTTTTGCGAGTAAGGCCGGGCATCAGGCAACGTATGCTGCTCTTCTCATTTGGTCCTGCCTCAGTATGTGTGTGTGTGTGTAATTATATTTGATATAAATATTTTTTATATAATAGTTAATAGACATAATATATTATATATTTACTAATACTCTAATATATCCATTGAGTATTTGACATTAGTCCATTATATTACTAATGATGCCTTGTATTTAATTGACTATGGATGTTATTTAATTCTTCAAGTATGTGTATTTGATTATTTGTTAAGACATATGGTGGTTCTTTTAATTTTAAGACTCAAGTTGTAGATTTATTTTGGAATATTCTAAGATGTATAATGATGGATTACATTTGAAGTTTACAATATTGTTTATTAGGTATGATTGATTTTTTTTTTCACGTTGGGTGTGGTAGGATATCATCATTTGGGTAGAGAAGCCCGCCCTGCCTAGCTTATTATTGCTCAGCCCGAAAATGTTAGGGCTTTTATCGGGCAGGGCCGGGCACCGGGCTGCATTTTACTGCCCAATAATCTTTTGGGCAGGGCATTGGGTAGGAGTCTCGCCCAGCCCAGCCCATGCTCACTCCTAGAATCAACACAAAAGTTGTGTCATCATTAGCCATAATGACCTACTTTATTAAAACTACTTTATCAGTACTTGCTCTGGATTCTACTCAGTTTTACTTAGAATTGTGACATGCATACCGAGACTCGCTAAATAATACTAGTTTAGATTGTGTGTGCCACATAGTGGGGTCTTTTCTAAAAAACCCATGATATAGTTGGGTGACATTTGTTTACCAACATAATATAATGACACCATATATTTGTTATGTGACCTCCTGCATTGACACTTTATCCCTACTGCCTACACATACTAGGTCCTTTGCCCAGTAGGGCCGAATCACATAGTCACTGAGGGTCTTTCGATCTCTCAAAATTCTTGGGATTCTTCTTAAACTAGCTTAGTTATCTGCTGATGCATGCTTATTATCAAATTTCTAGGCCTGACATTCATGATATTACAATCTCTTGATAAGTTTCAAATTAAAAGGGGTAAAATTGTATTTTCACATTTGGAGTTAATATTACCTAGATTCTACGAGACTTAGCTACAATTGCAAACGTACTTGTGATTAATTCTACTATTTGGCAATAGGTTGCAATTTTCCCCCATATACATAATTAGCCTCACTTGTCCGAACGTCCCTTCCCGTCTTCGATCGTTCGAGACTGTACAGTTTTCCCTCTCCCCAGCAAAAAAAAAAAAAAAAAAAAAACCAAATGAACAGAATGTCAAGATAACCCAATTTCTTTCCTCGAACAACATGTCTGAGAATCCTCTACAGGTTCTCGTTCAAACCTTTGAGAAGGTGTCGTATTCCATTCAACATCATCTTTCTAGTTTCATTGACCTTCATCTCCAGCCAGCTTCCTCTGGTAAAGCCCCTCTTTTCTCCACCTCTTCTTCTTCCTCCCACAAATCCCAATCTGTGAAAGCTGATTCTTTTGTTCAACCCGAAGATATCCTCCTTAAGGTCCGCCGTTCTCGTCGCCTTGCAACTCTGAATCCCAAAATTTTTGCTTTTGGCTTTGTCATAGAGAGCTTGATTTTGTGTTTGCATTTTTGGGTTTTGAATTAGAGTAAATTATAGTTGCTATATTTACATTTTCCGACAGTGCTCTGCTTTTCTGCGACGAAGCTTAAGTTAGAATTGGTGTGTTCTGCTTTGGGTGTTAGAATTTTTAGTCTTTCCTGTTTATTTCCTCACAAAATAAATTATGCGTCTTATGGATGTTTATAAAGAAAAGGTTTATCCAATGGCTGATATATGCAAAGTTATGATTGAATTCTTATAGTTGAAGTGAAATTTGTATGTTCTTGAATTTCTCTTTATCGAATATATTTATTGGAGTTCCTGTGTGTAAGGTAGTCATTTTTCGTAATCATCAAGAGAGGTACTGACTGCTCTAGAACTTATTGAGAAGAAATGAAAATTCATCAAAGATTCAGACTCAGATGTGCAATGCATCTTTTTTCATTTCTTTCTATGTAAAGTGTATTTTTGTGCATGCAAGAGAGGTACTGACTGCTCGACTTTTCGTCATTTGTTTCTACAGGTAAAATCTGCTACACCAGTGACTAAAGAAGAACTTGGAAAGGCTACTTGGACTTTTCTTCATACTCTTGCTGCTCAGGTTGTCACTCCAATCGTTTTTTTTATGCTGCCATTTATGTTTCTAACTGTTATGTTCTATCTTTTTGTGTTTACTAAATTTTGTTTCCCATCATATTAATATTACATTATTTTCTATGTGAGAAGGAGACCAATGTATTAGTGTTCATTTTCCTCCCCTTTTGTTGTCTTGCTTCATTTGAAATGGTACTATAACTAATTCTACGTTCTCCCTTGTAATTGAGAAGTTGCGCTTGGTTGTAATAAAGCCTTTCATCAATGACTCTGAAATTTTGGCTGTACTCTCTTGGAATTGTTGGTTTCGCTGCATCATAGCAACTATTGAACAAGACTTTTTGATTAACAATCTATCTAAAGATTTGGTTGTTGATAGAGTATAATGACGTCGTGCAATCTTGTAGCCAACCCCACCTAGTGGGATAAGACTTGTTGTATCGCAACCATATATTATGCTTAAAATAATGGGCTGGTTTTCTCTTTTGTAGCTTCCTGTAAACTTCCTATTCACTAGCTTGCTGTTTCTTGCATCTACATGTACATATTTAGTTTCTAATTGAACATTGTCCACTCTGGCTGAGCCTGCTAGACAACAACTTTCTCTTAGCAAAGGATTAGCTTTTATTGCTTCAAATTTTGCGACATGTTTTTTTTCCCTTGTAATTCTAGATGGTTGAACTACATGTTCTTTTATGTCTTGAAATGTTAACGAGTTCTCAACAACATGGTCTCACTTTTCAGTATCCAGATAATCCTACAAGGCAACAAAAGAAGGATGTAAAAGAACTGGTATGGTATTTTCCTCCTATACCTGTCCTTGTTAAACTGTAGTTATATATCATAATTCCTTTCGGATCCAACTGACTCTCTCCATGGATAACTTTAAACCATATTAGAAGTGGTGCATCGCAATCTTCTTATTCAACTAATGGGCTGTGTTTGGGGTGTAGATGGGAATCTTATCTCGAATGTACCCTTGCAAGGAATGTGCGGATCACTTCAAAGAAGTTCTAAGGTATATTAGTTTTCCTTTTGGAACAGTATAGATAACTAATAAATAGAAATACATAAATGAGAGCATTTTCACTCAGCATATGCAGATCAATATCTTGATTACAAGAGGATAGCCCCATATTTTAAGTCTTCTGAACTTTTTCACTTGAAAGCTATTATTCACTCATGAAACCTGTTTCTGAAAGCCTGAGACGGGCACTTAAAGGAGCTTACTTAGCTATTTTGACAGTCCACAAATGATTTAAACATTAAGCATTATTAGTAGCTTACCCGGAAATTCCACTTTGTGACATCATTCAAGGATTCCTTTATATATTATAGAGGTTTTGAATGCAACCTGCTGACCAAAATAAGTACAATTTCCTAAGTTTCCGATTGATACAATTGATTTACTGTTATTCCATTCCAAGTGTATAGATAATGTGTTCTTTTGCATGTTAAATCAGAGCAAATCCAGTGCAGGTTGGATCTCATGCTGAGTTTTCCCAGTGGTTATGTCATGTGCACAACGTTGTCAATAGAAGGTAAGCTTGTATCCCACGTGTATTTAGGCTCCCTTGGTCCGTGTTAGACAAAATTTAGATAAAGTCATTTTTAATGTGATTAAGTTATTTAATTAGACCATTACACATGGACATGTTTTTTATGTACCCAACATCACATTGTCGGTCCGTTCAGAAAAGTTCATTCTTTTGTCATAATTTGATTAGAATACTTTCTAGCAAACTTAGTTTTTCATTCCAGTTTAGGTTGCCCAATATAGGAATGCTTGCTGGAGGTTATTAGTTAAGATGGTTTTTTTTTTTTTTTTTAATATCATCATCCGGTACCCACCCAGTTTGGGTTTGTGAACGTCTTTCCCATCACATGCGTCTCCTTTGAGAGTTGAACTTGAGACCAAGAGGAATCTAGCAGGGCCTTACTCTGCTGGACCTACTTTGTGTTGGTATTAGTTAAGATGAACTTGTGAAAGAAGAATATCACTATTGTTTGTACCAGGGATATAACATGCAACTTTTAAATTGTTTATTATCTATCAAGGCTTTCAGTAAAATTATGTCACATCAGACAACTTAGTTTTGAAGGAATTCAGAACTTGATATTGAGCTGCAAAGGGAATTAACGTGATCTAGCATTTTTATAGGACTTGATGTCAAATGTATCTAAGTTGATTCGTTCTTGGTATAACAGCCTCGGCAAACCAATATTTCCCTGCGAACGAGTGGATGCAAGATGGGGCAAACTGGAGTGCGAGAAGAATGGCTGTGAAGTTCTTGGAAGTACAATTTTTGATGAAGATTTAAAGGGCTAGGGGTTTGATTTTTTTCTTTTTTTGGGGTGAGCCTTTATTGTCAAATGAAGTGAAATCAAACACATTAATTCAGTGACTTCACTATGTACAGTCCTTGGCATGTTGAAATTGAATTTAGTCCCGGAATTTCTGTTTCATTAGCCATAATAAACTCGGGGATATTTAAATATACACTAAATAATTGAATACCAATAAGTCTTTTGAGAGTGGAGAGATTGGAACGCTAGAGATTCTCCCTTCATTCCTCCTACATCAGTTACCCTTATGGAATACAAATTTGTACTAGAAGAATTTGTTACTCCATTTGTTCCTTAGTATAAGATCTATTTGTAATATAATTTTTTTTTAAAAAAATTAAGATTGGTCTTATACTAAGAATCGAAGGTAATATTTACATCTTTCACGAGACTAAATTGGTTTTATACTTACATTAATAATTTCAATATCTCATAAAACGCCAAAAGCGTTGCCAATTATCACATCTGGAAATAGTTGAGATGCTCAGGTGTCAATCCTTTTTTCAAGAGGTTTCTTCAAGAAATCTATTGTCACTTATTTTTGAAACTCCATGTATATACAAGATCCACACTAGTTTTTAAAGAAAACAAATACACCCAACAACAAAACTTTCTTTTAAAACTTTACATTTACGATTTTACTCCCTCATTTCTTACGCTAATTCCATATATCACCTTTAAAAGACTGGTGTAGGTGTTGCGAAACATGATGAGACAGCAAATTTTAAAAATTTCAAAGGTCATTCTAACATATTTTTACTCCTTTCAGTCCTAAATATAAGACAAAATTTATAGTGCAATTGCACTTCAAACTTTGTCCTTTGCACTACAAGATTTGTCCTATATTTAAGACTAGAGATAATATAAAATTAGAGATACAGTGGATGGATGTAAGAGCATCAGGAAAAGGGGAAAAAATTGATACCATGGATACAACTATGCCCATTTTCTCAACATTCAAACTCAACTTCTGTAGAATAATACCTAATGATTAAATCTAGTTACAAGATTCTAACGTCTCAATCAGCCAGACAAAAACTAGTACAGGTGGAAACTTCTGTTCAAGTAATAGCACGAGAAAGAAGTGGAAACTCCAAATAAAGTGGATAGAACCAATATCCTTCCATAACAAAGATGTCAAACATGTGATAAACCTGGCTGTACATGCTGAACATGATAGCATCAAGCAAGGATTAAAAAGATGCTCACCTCACAAGCAACACAAGTTACAAATTCCTACACTTTCAATGTGGTAACTTCACTTGATCTTTCTGAGTGTATTCATATATGTATAACTCGACATTGCTACAAAACACTTGCGGAACCTGCAGAAAAATAAAATCACAAACTTTTTCACAGTTTTCTATGTAATTTTAAGTAATTGAACATCCATAACTGTCACGCTTGTCTTGTTTAACTAAACAACTTCAACATGTTCAAACTTACACATTTTGTTAAACAAGCCAAGTTAAATCCAAACAACACCATTTATGTTGGACAACATAACTCAATTCTCAAGGCAATCTAAGCGCAATTGTGAAATATCTATAGCATAGAAGCTGCTTATGATTTATGGGATGGTCCAAGATCAAAGGGAAAGGACAAAGACTGAAGAAAGAAAATTTCAAAAGAAAGATGGGTACTGAACTACTGCTTAATGGAGACAATAAGGAAAAGCATGCATACCAGACCCACTGACTTGAGTGTTGGGCCATAGCAAGAAAGCTTCTATAGGGATGCTCATTTACCAAGAACTGGATTGTTTCATTTGAATAAATCATGGCAACAAACATGGACAACCAGACATCGACAGGTCCACTGTACTTGCGCAATATGTTGGTGCTAACCTGAAAATATGGAGCTCCAAGCAAATATGTCAAACTGATAAAGTCTTAATAACAACTAACGACCACCAAAAAAATGAAAACGGAAGACATACCAGCTCCCAGGCTTCAATTTCCATGTGTGGTATATCATATAATAACTTGCTGCTCAAACCACACAAATGAGAATCGGAAAGTATCAAGTGAAAGGAAATCGAAATTCACAAGTTAACCGAATTAATCTCATATATCACTAATCATATCCTCATGTCTATAACTCTGATGACCTATCATCTCCTTGGTAATTCCCATTGATCATCAAAGTACTATTGCCGAGTACTTCAATGGCAGTATCCTACACTCCAACTTCACAAGAACTTTTGAACATTATTAAGTCTGAGTATTCAAAGAGAAAATAATCTACAAAATAGAAAATAAGCTTCCCATGAGCATTAGGTTTTGTAACTTGTATGTTAACAAGGAAGATCTAGTCCTTCATTCCACAAAATAGCACCATTAACAAAGCAATCTGAAAATGGGTCTTGTTATCATTAGCAGGGTGAAGAGTGAGAGGAAGGGCAAAGAGTTCCACATTAGAACTGGCACATAATAATAGATCAAATTTCATAAAACCTTTTCTTATAGAATAAGGGTAGGAAAAAGAGAAAAAATGAGGGAAACAGAAGAAAGGGGCAGAGATAGAGAGACTGAGAGAGGCAGAGATAAAAGGCTCAATTCTTATCAATTCAAAAACCTGATTACAATGAACCTTTTGGTTCCCTTTTCATCAACTCTATCCCTTTTATTAACTAACCTAACTAATCAATACACCTTTTATTACAATCTTATGTTAAAAAAAATCTAAAATTGCACAGAGGATATATCAGCCAGTTTCAATTATATTATTATTGTTGATCACATGCAGGTTTTTTCTTTTCCATAAAAAAGAAAAAAGTTAAACTTACCACACCCCATAATGCACATCACAATGATTACAATGACCCGAAACACCATAATTGTCAAAAGTGATAATCTGAGCAAATTGGAAACAAGCAAAGGAAGAAAGAACCTCATGAGTCCAAAAATATGTTCCAATGACAGTAATGACAACGGTGGAGGGAAAGAATCAACTTCGACTGGTTCATTCAAAGTCATTATCTTACCATATCAATGTTGTAATTGTCTATTTCTTCCTTGACAAGATTTGCCACTAACTTGTGGTTCCAAACTTTACCAAAACCATCCTAATGATGATGACAAATTAAACAATGGCCATGAAAGCAACTGATAGAAATTTATGTGGTACAACTCTCACCAAGCTCAAGAAATATTAGATTCAAACCTGCAGATCAGAATGGTCCACAACCTTCACTTGTTGCAGTGGAACCTACATACAATATTTCACATACCAAATAAACAATATCCATGTAAAATTGCCTGGCATCTCTAAAAGGACACTCTAAAAAATGGTTGCCTAGGATTAACAATAAATTTCGCCTTACAATTGGAAAGTTATAAGCACTTCAAACTTCTACAAGATCAGAAAATATGAAATAACTTTATGACAGGGACAAGTTCATATATTTGACGAGAAGCTTTGACATCCAGTTTGACACCATAACTACATTGTAAGTTACCTTGAGGGTTGAACAAGCTTGAAAGAGCTCTCGTTTTCTAATGCTTCCTTTACTATCTGCATCACCTGCATCAAGAAAACTATAAAGGATTGAAACATGGACATTACCCTTGCATAATGGCTGGACAGGAAAGTCTATCATTCTCAAAACCCCATATCCAGACTTGGTTTTTGTGATAATAAGCAGAGATTTGATACAAAAGGAAGTGTTTATCCTTTAGTACCCTAGGTCCCTGATCTTGACTTTCCTCACCATTTACTAAATTTCCAAAGCCCAATGCACAAACATGAATAGGATCTAAGTTTGCTGGTAGGCTGATGTAAGACAAAGTCACAAAACTTAAATTAATTGACAACATTCTTGGAGTAGCTTTGGAAACTCTGTTCTCTTCATCATTCTTGGATATTGGAATCCTTAGCAAAATTTTAATCCCCTTAGCCCATTAATTTAAGCCTTGAGCTTTTGCTTGTCAGGAATTTCCAACTCTAGTTGTTTCCTTAGAATTGAACACTTCCACCATCTAACAAACCTTAGACAACTTATTTTGATTTGACATACAATGTCAACTTAACATTCTCTAGAAAGTTGGGTGACATAATCTACAAGACGGAATCATTCTAGTCCATAAATTGTAAGTTTGTAGCCCAGAATCCTATATATAAAATTCTATTTCTGACCTCAAAGCTTTATTTGAAGAGAGTCTTCAAAAAAGTCAAAAGGAAGAAGACGATCCTAGATTAAAGTGAATAGTTAAATGCACAAACAAGAGCAACTTGTACTTAACTGAGCAATCCGCCTCACCCTGCTAAAGTCAACCTCTTAATTCTTTAATCTTCTTTTAGTTTGATGAATATATGCATATGTTCATTTATCTGGTTACAGATGTTCATTTTTTCTAAACATACTATCTGCAGAACAAAATGAACAAAAAGGCGGAGATGTATATAAATCTTATCGTTGTATAGGCATTAGCCTTTCTATGTAGGGACAATAGCGAACTTGCTAAATATGGAAAGATGAAGATACTATTTTAAAGGAAAGCAACAAAATATGTCAAGAAAGAACATGATATTGAACAAGGAATAGAAATAAAGTCAAGGGTTCAAAAATATCATAGCAGGTGCATGCTGAGGACTTCTGGCAATTATGAGGCCAAGCAGATTGTTCAAGTTAGAGTTAATCACCAATAGATAAGCATAAGATATGAATATAATGCCCTCTTGAAGTCAGATAATTTATCGTCGGAGTGAAGAACCTGCAGAAACGAAGCAAAATTTCAACACAATTTGAAAACATACACTGGAAAATAAAAAATCTATATGGCACAATCAAAGCATAGAAACATACAAGTTTAGCACCAAAAAAAAAAAAAAAAAGGAAAAAGGAAAAAGACAAGATATGAAGTCCTACTGATTATCAGGTTACTTTCATGGTACAGATAAAGTTTAATACCAGGACTCAAGGAGCAATCTATTTCACACTATCAAGGCAAGTTTTGTTAGATGCTAGTTTAGTTTAGGATTAGTTATCTGTTATGAACTGCTATATGTTTAGTGTCTGTGTAACTATAGAAGGCCTTGCATAAGAGTTCAATATATTAAATAATACAAAACTCTCCACATCATTTTGTTCTCTCAATTTCCTTCTCTATCATCTTTCTCTCCTCTCCAAAAAATCCCTACAATTTATCTCTCTCCAAAGTTCGCTGCACTGACCTTTTCTTGATGAATTCCAATGAAATTTGACTCAGATTTTTCATGCATCAGCTTCAAATGATTTGTTCAAAAAATTTCCAAATGTTTTTAAGATTTCAGATAGCGTAAAAATGACTAGTACTAATAACTATGTGGTATATAAAGATAAAAATCATTAACAGCTAAATTAAAGGCACCGAAATTGATGCAGCTTCTGCCACTTACATAGACTCGTCATCAGGGTGGGCAATAACTATCAAGACATTCTTCTTTTGTAGAGCTTTACCTGATTACAAATGAAGGAGAAAATGACAAGTTTACATTAAATAAAATAAAATAAATGCAACTCACCATAAAAATATAACGAAAAAAATAACAGACATAGCCCAAGTCCTGGGACAAAAACGCACCATTTTTCTTTAAAGAATTCATGCAACACGTATGCGGCACAAGAAGAACTCTGCACAGCGAAATTATCCATACAAAAAGCAGACAACCAGTTACCAGAATCCATGCCATCTAGATTGCACCTGTAAGAACTCACAAAAAAAAGCTCAAGGAATTTATTTACCATCTGACAGATATATTTCGGACAACCAATTAATAATAATACCATTGTCAATGACAAGTGACAACTATGTATTACACTTCCCTCTCTTACCATCAATGAACTCAGACACTCGCCTAAATGAAGGATCAAATCTGCCAAATGCTAATCGAAGCAGGAGAGAACGAACTCAGAAACTACGAGAGCGAAGATGAGAACGAACAAGACTTGGAGAGATGATGCAACATCGACTACGAGGGGGCAGCAACAACGCATGAAAAAGCGGCTCAAGGAAATAAAGAAGTTTCGAGTACGATGATGGTAAAATTAAAATATTAGAAAAACGCATTGTACTTTAAAGTCTTGAAAGTATTTTCTAACAAATTTAACTTCGACATTCTAAGTAATTTTTTGGGTGCAATTTTGCATAGTTTTTGAGTTAAGGACAAGTTTTGGACTTACATATATACCTTCATTACTATTATCGCCTAAACGTGCCCTGCTATGGACTACTTTCTCGTTTAATTTATGATCTTATCCTCCCCTCCTCCTTCCTTTTCCTGTGAAAACCTTCATAAATACTCTCTTCTCCTTTCTCTTCTGCTCTCAGTGATCGATCCTCTCAAGTTTATTTCCGCAGTACACACAAGAAGGATGGAATGAAGGCATAAGTTGAAGAAGAACGAAACTCAGACACTTACCTGAATGAAGCCGACGGAAAGCTGGAGGATCAGGTGGCGGCGGCGGCAGGAGGAGGAGGAGCAAAGCGAGAGAGCGGCCGCCGAACTGAGGTGAGAAAAGGCGAAGAGGAAAAAACAAATTTTACTAGAGGGGTACGCAGGGAATATTAAAAAAGTAATATGGGTAATTTAGTCAGATACAAAAACTCCAGCCAAGCCGGGACAAACGATCAGACCCGATCCACAACCCGTCAAGAGTTGCGGCCGAGTGACCTGCGCCGTCCTGCATTCTTGAGACCTTGACGCTGTCGGACAAATCAGATCGTCGTCTCCGCCGTCGGTGAGTGTTTTTCATTCTTTTTTCTCTTCTTTCCTTGTCTTGTTCTGCTTTCCTTAGTTTGTGACTCAAAGTCACCGATCTTTTTTAGTTTTTCTTCTATCATCTCTGTATCAGTGAAGATGTTGATAACAAGTTTGAGCTCACTATTTTATGTTATTTCTTTTTATCCATGAATTTCTGTTTTCTCCGATTTATATCAGGAAGTTTGTTGCTTTAATTCTGTCATTTGGAGATTTAGCTCCATTATTTCTGTTCTTCATTTGTTCATCATGTCTGAAAGTTTGATGCTTTGACCTAATGACAATGATGGGCTTCGATTTCATCACTTATGTTTCAGGTTGGAAAGAATTTTGGTTTGTCATTGTCGCTAATCATCATATTTGGTTAACAGAGTATCATATATTTGATGATTTGTGTATTATATGTAGTCTCTATATCTTATCTTAAAAAATCTGTTGGTTATACAGATTAATGAAACTGAAAAGGTTCAACTTTGTAGTGACTACTAAACAGCTTGGTATATAGATTTTATTAATTACGTTGAGCCAGTCTTTTGATGACAATTCTGAAGGAAATATCAGTTATTCAATTTGTGGTATTATCCTCCATTCACAGGTTCTGTCTTTATAAATTATAAACACACAAGTATTAGGTAGTAAATACATTGTCGTCAAACCTACACCTACCTATGTGAGATGACTCTATGAATACTATTTTTATATTTCTAACTTATTAAATCGAGTTGAGTCGCCGGTAAATTTGTGACCATTGTAAATTCGATTAAACTCACTATTTTATACACTAAATTCATAGTTTTTACGTTTCAATCTTACAAAACCATGTTAATTCATTCTTAAACTTTTGTTAACTTTTTTTTATTTGATCATACTCAACACCTTTAGGGTTTTATAGAAATTTATTTGTTAAATATGATAAAATTTGAATGTTATAGATTTAATTTCAATTATTTAGATTTAAAACATATTTAAATCTAATTGTTGTCATTTTTTTATATCTTAATTATTTATTATACACCATGAATGCATATTTAATAGTGAAAATAAATTTTTATGAGTTTACGATTCGAATTCAAATATGAATTTACATCTTTATTTAAATTCGTGAGTTTAACAACTTTAAGTAGATAGATAGGCAATAGACCGACAATGAACCTATCAGGATTAAACGCAATTCCTTATGTCAATAAATTTTTTTATTTTTGGTCAACACCTTATGTCAATAAATATACATCTATAATTTGATTTAGAGAGAAATGTAACTCTCATCATAAGGAAGTAATTGTTCGTAGAACCTTTATTTTCCATATTTTACCATGTTGCTTATATTTTAATTAAAGGCTTTGTTTTCCCTCATTTTTAGATAATATATACTTTATAACGGTTTTACTCAGTCCTCTGGAAATCGATATATAAACTACATTCAATTAAGAGAAGAAAGAGATAACAGTTGTAGGTCAAAGAAGTCCTGCATGCCATTGTTTTATTGGGTAAGACTTTTTTATTTCTAAATTTATATAATGAATTAATTTTGTTTATGTTGAACTTATCTCCCTGCGATGGGCATAAGTCATGGATTCTGATAGGAAATCTTAAATTTAGGTTTAGAATCATTGAAAATTTCTTATTTGGGGATAATATTTTGTATCTGAACAAGATTTCAAAAGATTATTTCTATCTTATACTTAATGATATCACATCCGATTTGCTATTTATGAATTATTCTCCCAATTTAAGAGGCTTCTGATAGATGGATCATGAAAATAGGTTTGCACGATTATTAGGCAGTCAAATGTTGTGAATGGTTTCCTAATTTTCTGCTACATTAATCTGATTAATGCCAATTTAAATCATGAATACTTCTGCATCGATTGATGAAAACTCTAGGTTTTAAGCTTCATTCGTTGTTGGATGTGTATAATCACAGGGATTTTACACAATGGAAGTGGAGGCTGCATTTTCACTGAGCAATTTGCCAGATGAAGTTCTTCAACACATTTTCTCTTTCCTCAATATTAGAAACATAGCAAGATTGAGAGTCTTGTCTAGAAGGTTCCAAACTCTAAGCTCAACTTCCCCTTCCTTGTTCTTCTGTGAACGTCCTCTTAATCCTCGTATTCGCAACTGCTCATGCCCACATGTCTTCAATTTCATGAACACTCTTCCCCAACATCGTCCTCATGCTTTCAAAATCAACCTATTTCTCATCGTACTGCAAGATAGACGTATTACCATCTGCCTTCCATCTTCAAAAGCCTCTCTAGATTTCAGTCCCTGAAAGTTCTGAAACTTAAAATGAGGGGAGTCGTCAGGGTAAAGCTTCCTGTGATGAAACTTGCTTCTCTTGAAACCGAAGATTCAGTTGGTGAGTGGGTTTCTCAGAGTTTCCCATCCCTAAAAAGTTTATTCCTTAGTCTTTTCAAGGTGGCGAAGAACTCAACAGAAGATTTAGAACTTACAATACGAAGCTCATGTTTGGAGGTACTGTCCATGGATGAATGTTGCGCCTTCAAAGTTGTGAGATCACCACTGAGAACCTATGAGCCTTGAGTTATGGCATTTGTTTTCCTGGTCACTGCGATCATCATTATGATATGGCGAAAAAGGATGATGAGATTGTGGTTGAGGTCTCTGCACCTAATCTACAAAGCCTTTGCTGGAAAGGTGCTCCTACAAGACTTTGTTATGATGCAAGGACGTTCAAGAGTTTGCATGTTGCCACTATCACTCATTTGAGGTTCTAGAATTTGAATTTGCTCATACAGTTACTTGAGGCTGTGCTTTGGGCAAGACAGCTGCACTTAGATACGGATATGCTCAAGGTCAGTTCTTGAATTTGAGCTCCATATATTATTGTTTATACTCTGCTTCTCTTCCATTTAAAATGTTAATGCAAAAAGATTAAAAGTAATAATTTTCTGGTCCTTAAGTTGAGAGCTAATTAATTAATTTGGGTTGATTAAGGAAGGTAGATAAAATATTTAATTATAACAAATGTGATTTTATCCTATGAAGCTTGGACATGCATATTTTTTAAAATATGCATGTGGGACAAGGACACGATCTGACATGTGTGTCAGGCGTGGTCAACAATCACGATACATTGACCAGTTTGACATGAGTCTTTGACCGTGTACACGATCAAGGGGTAAATTTGGGCATAGAAAAACAGTTTTTTATTAAATAAAAAAAAGCCCTTTAAAAAACAAAACAAAGAAGAGATAGATTGTCTTCTTTGTTTTGCACAAAGGTCCCTTTTCTCTCCTCAAATTTGAACCTGAGCTACGCTTAAGTCAACCACCTTCACCGTTGTTCCCATGTTGTCGCCGGTAGTCTTCAATTTCCATTTTCTTCGTCGTCTTTCTTCGTTTGCTTTCAATCTTCACCTTCTAGCATCTCCGCAGTCACAAGTATGAACCTTTGTGGCTCTCTTGCTTCTCTATGGTATCAATCCTATTTTTTTGAAGTTCTAGAACATGGATCTTGAAGATGAATGGTTGAACAATGTTTGCATTTTGGATTAGGAACCATGTGTGCATACCTACTTATGAATTTTTGGTTTTGAGTGTAGGCTCACTTGTCCTCAATTAAAAAATAGGATAATGTTTTTGAATGTTTAAGTATATTTTAGTGTTAGTATTTTAATTTAATGTTAGTTAGTATTTAGACTTTTACAAAATCACAAATGCAAATGTTTGAGAGATGCTTGGTCCAGCTGTAGTCAGATTGAAGTGTTATTTTTTTATTGTTAGTTTAGTTAGTATTTAGTAATGTATGCTTAGTTTGTAATTAGTTGAGCCAAAAAAAAAAAAAGGACTAGGAGGTAGAGATCTTCATATTTTTTTGATTAATTTTGTTTTTGTCAAACTTATTTACAATATGGATCATTTAAGTTTTTTCTAGTGCTTCTACTAGTCTTGTTGCTCCCTGTGCTTCTAGTTCTGCTAACAACACTGCAGGTGAATTACTAGGTAAACCATTATGGAAATATGTTACCAAATTAGATGTTGTAGTAGAAGCAGAAGGGAATTTGTATTGAACATGTAACTTCTGTAAAAACTACTATGAAAGTTCATATTAGAGTGAGAGCTTCTTTGTTGAAATTATCAAGCAAAGGAATTGCAAAATGTTTATTAGTGCAAAATAGAGACTTGTTAGAGATGGAGAAATTGGAACAAGAAGCTGCTCAAAGAATGCAATCTAATAAACCCAAAAACGTATCTTTACCCCCTCATCTTCTAACTTTTCCATTGACTCAAAAGAAAAAAAAGAACTAAGAGTCCTCTTGAGACGACATTTAATGTTGGGGAGTGAGAAGAATTAAATCATTTGATTGCTAGAACGTTTTATTCAATAAGATTGCCATTCAATTTGGTAAAGAACTCATACTTCTAAGCCTTGTATACTTATGCAACAAATCATAATGTTGTAGGTTATTTGTCACCAAGCTATAACACATTGCAAACCACTCTGTTGCAACAGAAGAAAGAAAATGTTGATGGGTTGTGTGAACCTATTTGAGAGGATTGGACTGATAAGAGGGTGAGTATTGTAAGTGATGGGTAGAGTGATTCACAAAAGAGGCCACTCCTTAATTTCTTGGGAGTATCTTATAGTAGAACAATGCTTTTAAAAGCAGTTGATTGTTTGGTGGAGATTAAAGATAAAAATTTCATTTTCATGTTACGAAAGAAAGTTATTCAAGAGGTAGGAGAAGCGAAGGCAGTTCAAGTAATCCAGAAAATGTTGCATGTTGTAAGAGAGTATGGCAACTGATTGAGTAGGAATTTTCATCTAGTACCTAGACACCATATGTTGCTCACACATTGAATTATGCTATGAAAAATATTTGTAGTGCAAATAATGTGGAGAACAATCAAATAGCATATGATGAATGCAGTTGGATTTCTAATATTGTAGGAGATGTTTATACAATAAAGCATTTCATTATGAACTATTCTATGAGATTGTCTATCTATGATGAGTTTGCGAGTTTGAAGTTGCTTTCTGTTACTAATACTCATTTTACTTCAATGATTGTGATGTTGAGGAGGTTTAGGTTAATAAATGGTGGTATCCTAAATATGTGATAAGTAGAAAATAGAGTATTTATAAAGATGATAATTTTAGGAGGGCTAAATTTGTGAAGTGAAAAATATTGGATGATGTACCAACAACATAAAGCAACTTCAAAATCACGAACTCATCATAGATGGACAATCTCATAGAATTATTCACAATGAAATGCTTTATTGCAACAACATTTCCAATATTATAAATCCAATTGCATTCCTCATATGTCGTTTGATTGTTGTCCACATTCTTTGCAATAAAAATATTTTTTATAGCCAAATTCAATGTGTAAACAACATATCGTGTCCTAGTAATAGATGAAAATTCCTGTTCAATCAATTGCCATGCTCCCTTACAATATGCAACATTATCTGTGATAACTTGAATTGCCTTCGCTTCTCCTACTTCTTGAATAACTTCCTTTTGCAACATGAAAATGAAATTTTTATCCTTAATCTCCACCGAGCAATCAACTGCTTTTAAAAATATTGCTATCATCAGATACTGCCATGAAATTAATGAGTGGCCTCCTTTGTAAATCACTCCAGCCATCACTTACAATACTCACCCTCTTATGTGTCTAATCCTTTCGAATAGTTTCACATAACCAAAAACATTTTATTTCTTCTGTTACAAGAGAGTGGTTCGCAATGTGTTATAGCTTGATGACAAATAACCTACAATATTATGATTTGCTATATAAATATATGAAGCTTGGAAGTTTAGGTTCTTCACCAAATTGAATTACAATCCTATTGCATAAAACGTTGTAACAATCAAATGATTTAATTTTTCTAGCTCCCCAACATTGAATGTCGTCTCAAGAGGACTCTTAGTTCTTTTTTTTTTTCTCTTGAGTTAGCGGAAAAGCTAGAAGAGGAGGGGGTAAAGATACGTTTTTGGGTTTATTAGATTGCATTCTGAGTAGTTTCTTGTTCTAATTTCTCTATCTCTAACAGGTCTTTATTTTGCACTAATAAACATTTTGCAATTCATTTGCTTGATAATTTCAACAAATAAGCCCTTACTCTAATATATGAACTTTCATAATCTTTTTTATAGAAGTTTCATGTCCAAAACAAATTCCCTCCTGCGTCCACTCGAGCATCTAATTTGGTAATATATTTCCATAATGGTTTACTTGGTAAGTCACCGGTAGTGGCGTTAGCAAAGCTAGAAGCACTGGGAGCAATATGATTAGCAGAAGCATTGATAGAACTTGAATGATCCATATTATAAATAAGTTCGACAAAAACAAAATTAATCAAAAAAATTATTGAGCTCTCTGCCTCGTAGTCCTAATATTTTTTTTTACTCAACTAATTACGAACTAAGATTACATTACTAAATACTAACTAAACTAACAAAAAAAAAAAAAATAATACTTCAATCTGACTACAGCCGTGGCAAGCATATCTGCATTTGTGATTTTGTACAAGTCTAAATGTAGTACTAATTAAAATACTAACACTAAAATATACTTAAACATTATCCTATTTTTTAATTGAAGACAAGTGAGGTTACACTCAAAAGCCAAAATTCATAAACAAGTATGCACGCATGGTTCCTAATCTATCCAAAATGCAAACATTCAAGTTCAACCATTACATCTTCAAGATCCTGTTCCAAAACTTCCAAAAAATGAGATGAACCACCATAGAGAAGCAAGAAAGCCACAGAGGTTCATACTTGCAGACTACAGAAACGCTAGAAGGTGAAGAGCCAGAGCAAACAAAGATGAAGAAAATGCAAATCAAAGACCGACGGCAAGGGAACAGCGGTGGACTTGGGGTGAAGCTCAAGTTCAGATCTAAGGAGAGAAAAGGGACCTAGGTGCGAAACCGGGAAGATGATATAGCTC
Source organism: Acacia confusa (assembly GCA_037074495.1). NCBI lineage: Eukaryota > Viridiplantae > Streptophyta > Magnoliopsida > Fabales > Fabaceae > Acacia > Acacia confusa. The sequence continues at coordinate 33,006,666 of CM073502.1, read as the reverse complement.
TTCTCTATTTCGTTTTTCAAAAGGGATTTTTTTAATATATTTTTATTTAATAAAAAACAGCATGTGTTAGACTGGTCAACATGTCGATGACCGTTGACCATGTCCGACACGCATGTCCGATTGTGACCTTATCGACACTCGTCTGACACATTTTTTTGAAAAATATGCGTGTCCGTGCTTCATAGTTTAATAGTACATTAATTTATTTATTATTATATAAGTTAGATCAATTAGTTTGATGATTAATGATGGAGAAAATGGATTGAGGTTTTATATTTAGGACTATGATCAATCTCTTTACTAGCTATTATATTTAGGATTGGATGAGTAATAGTTTAAAGATAGGAGGGATCAAGTTACATGTATAATTTTATTTTCTTACCGTACAATTTATTAAAGCCCAAATATTTTGGTGACGTGAGTATCTTAACAATGGAGTTTTAGTGCACAATATATATGAAAAATGAAGTGAACTCGTTTTTCTTTTTATTTTCGCTTTGCAGGATTTATATGGGAAGCCATCCATTTCATTTGGAAATGTTCGTCACTTTGAAATATGTGTTAAACAGTGTTTTTATTATTACAATCCGTGTCCAAAATTGGGGGACTATGACAATGTGGGAGATGTGCTATTTACTTTCCTGAAAAGATTGTCTTTAGAAACTGTAACCTTTGTAAAGCGGTACGAATTTTCATTTTTCCTATACTTGATGCATTATTTCTATGATTTCAGTTTATTTATTCAAACAACTATGCATATAACCTTTTGTTTTGGTATTTCAGGAAGCCAAGGAATATATATTTAAGGGAGCTGTTAAAATGTGTGAAAAAAGAACTAAATGGAAGGAAATAAGGGGAGTGAAAAAACTGAAGTTTAAAATGAGAAGCATGTACTACTCGATGATTCTTCTGATAGGGATGTTGAAGACACATTGTGTAGAGTTGGGAGAGATGACTCTTATTTATCCATCTTGTTATCATGCGTTTATCACCTTTTATTTGAATTGTTTAGAGAGTGCTTCTTCTGCAGTTTCAATTAATTGTGTCTCTGTCTAAGTAGGAAATCAACTTGTTATTTTAATAAGTCTTAAGGTGCAAAAATACACATGAATTTTGTCCTCAGGAGCACCCAGCACCACATGTTTTTTTTTTTGTGCAAAAATACACATGTGGTTATGTTTTAGGAGCAAAAGTCATACGGGCCGTTAATTGACCAAACAGTAACTCCGTTGAAATTACCATTTTGCCCTTATTTTTAAGCTAAAATTACCATTTTGCTCCTAAATTTAAATAATTTTTTTTAAAATAAAACTAAAATAAACCATTTCGGGCTCCACCACCGGCAACACCACCGCCGGTGATTTTTTTTAAAATTTTTTTATTTTAAAAACTAAGGTTTTAAATATTTTTTTTTACAAAAAAGACACTAAAATAAACCCTTCCCCACTGATGGGCCCCACCACCGGCCACATCACCGTTGGCGGCCTCCCTCCCCACCGCCGGCGACTTTTTTTTTTTTTTTAAACTAAGGTTTTAAATATCTTTTTTTAAAAAAAACACTAAAATAAACCCTCTCCGCTAGTGGGCCCCACTACCAGCCAAACCACCGCCGGAGACCTTCTTCGGCAACTTTTTTTCCTTCAAAAACTAAGGTTTTTTTTAAAAAAAAAAAAACTAAGGGGTTTTATTGAAAAAAACTAAGGTTTTTTTTTTAAAAAAAACCTTAGTTTAAAAAGAAAAAGTCACCAAAGGAGGTCGTCGGCGGTGGGGAGGGTGGCCGTCGGCGGTGGTGGGGCCCACCGGCCTCCCCTTAGTTTTTTGTAAAAAAAAACCTTAGTTTTTTTTTAAAAAAAAAGTCGCTGAAGGAGGTCGGGGAGGAGGCCGTCGGTCGCCAGCGATGGGCGGCGGTGGGGAGGGCGGCCGTCAGCGGTGTGTGTGGCCGGTAGTGGGGCCCACCGGTGGGGAAGGGTTTATTTTAGTGTTTTTTTAAAAAATATATTTAAAACCTTTGTTTTTTAATTTTTTTTTTTTTAAAAAGTCGACGGAGGTGGTTGCCGGTCGTCGGTGGCGGCCAGAAGTGGGGAGGGCGGTGGTGTGGCCGGTGGTAGGGCCAGGAAGGGTTTATTTTAGTTTTATTTTTTAAAAAAAATTATTTAAATTTAAGGGCAAAATGGTAATTTCAACGGAGTTACTGTTCATTTCCGTCCAAGTTCACGGTCAATGTTGGTCAACCAACGGCCCGTGTGACTTTTGCTCCTAAAACGTAACCATGTGTGTATTTTTGCACCAAAGAAAAACATGTGGTGCTGGATGCTCTTGGAGACAAAGTTCATTTGTATGTTTGCACATTAACCCTTTTAATAACTAAATTATATATTATGGCAAAGATATGCAGCATGAGTTTTCTTAATGATCATGATTAGTTTTAATTTTTTTTTTATAATAAAATTTTAGAAGAGGGGTTGGATTAGTTAACCCATAGTTCAAGGGCAGGGTACTATAATTTTGTTTGACAGAACTGAGAGTACAAATGTCTACACCTTAGTCTGCATTTCCACAGAAATCATATTTTTATCAACCAAAGCGGCAGGTAATGTGATGGTTGGTCAAATAATTAATAATCAGAACACATTTTATTTTTTTACTAGAAGCTGCAATTATTTGTGAAACAAATATACTGATTTTTGAAGCAATATATAATTTAAAAGCAAAAAGCAAATTCATCTTGATTATATTTACTCCATATACACGCCCCCATGTATGACTTCCACCAATTAACCCTCCACCTCAAGGCCCTGCTGCCCTAAAAAAATATGATGTATGCCTTCCTCTTCAAGAAGACGAGACTCCTCAACAAACTTGGTTTTGTCACATATATCTTTCCATTTCCAAATCTTGTTACTCAACCATTGAACTATGATCATTGATTTGGATTCTGATCATTATCAAACACGTTAGGTTCTCTTTAATTTACATGAGAAATGTAGAGCTACTTGACCTCTCTTCAATCCTTAGTATATGAGTTAGATGAGAAGTTAAGATTAGTACAAGGAATAACATCTTAATATATAGTCTCATGTTCATTTTGTTTTCAAACTAACTTACCTTATCAATAAACTAATATGTAATCTAGTATATTATACATGAACATTTTAGAAAATCATGCCATATTTTTAAAATTAACCAATTTATCTTATTTTTCATCTATTCAAACTGATTAGGTTGCTAGCTCTTATATTAAGAGCATAATGGAAGAGCAAATGGAGAGAAAGGCAAATGAAGACATTCTTTTTCCTAGAAGGGAAATAAAATCGTAAATTATCACTATTTATTAGAAAGATAATGCAAGAGCATATGTTTTTCTTATGATCGCCTTACCTTATTTTATTTTATTGGAATTCATTTTAAGAATATATATTGGATATATGGGAAAGCTAATGGGAATGAGTCTAGGGAAAAGGTTACTCCCTCACAAATTTTAAATCCTTACAATAGGATAAGAGGATGAAAGCAAATTGTCTCCTTTTTTTTTTCCCTTCTTCTTTTCTTCTTAGAATCTTATATGTAGCATCCTTGATTTTAAGAGCTTAGAAAGTTAGTTGTAGTTTAGGAGGTAAAAGAAAATAAAAATTATAAAATTTAATTAATTAATAATGGTCAATGATATGGTTGAGAATAATAAGGAGAAAAAGTAGAGGAAATATCTTCATGGAATAAACTGATCAATATATATATATATATATATATATATATATATATATATATATAAAAGAGATAAAATAATTATCTATTATTACTTCTTTTAAAATAACATTATTTTAATAAGAGTTAAACCCTAACCCTACTCTTATAAAATACCCTTCTCCTCCCGTCATTTAATACCTTTAGCGGCTACATCTCATATTTGCTTTTAGTGAAGGATCATTGATTTTCAGGGTTAAGTAGCAATTTTGCCCCGGAAATACACACCAAGGAGTAATGGAGTAATATTGTCCTGAAAGTTTTTTTAGTCTTAATGTCGCCTCGGAAGTTCTTAAACGTAGCAATGTTGCCCTCAGTTAAAGGTGAGACTAACAGACGTTTGCCAAGTAGGATAAGTTGACACGTGGGATGCCATGTGGAAGAGCCACGTTATAGTTCACCCCGCCACCACCTCATCATCTTCTTCCTTCCCTTCCCTTCTTCCTCCTCCCTTGTCGTTGGAGCTCGCACCACCACCTCCACCGGCACACCTCTTCCACTTCCTTCTCTACAGATCAGGGCTTGCCGGAGTACTACACCACCACCACCAGCACACCATTTCGTATTCCTCTTATGGGTTTATTTCCTCTGTTACCTTATCGGCGAAAAATCTTGTTGGCATAAACGTAAGCCTTCCACTGCCATCGTTTGAAGCAGGCACCAAGTGTACATAACAGAAAAATATGGTTTATTATGATTATCATTTTTGGGTGGGTTATTTTTGTTTCACACGTATATTTATAATTTTGTTCCTCCCTCATCCCTATTAAATTATATTGAAACAGAGTTAAACATAGAGAATGCATATCATGTGTCAGTGAAATCATTGCATGGAAATAATTACTAGTTACTAACAAACCTCAGTTCCACATGAATATTTTGTGCTCTTCTTGAATATATTGAAATTGCGAATAGCAACTTTAAGGATTGTAATTGTGGAGTTTTACTAATTTCTTGAAAACAGAGCACTTGAGTGTAAAAATGCCATACTATGGCATAAATTTCACATCACCATAATGTAATAAGCTTCAAATATTACATCCCATTGCCAAATATCATCAGAATCAGTAATATAAATTTCAATAGTTCAAAATGGATTATAAAGAACACAAAACAGTACCCACCTCATCAGGGCCACCTGGATTGTGACCTGCAGTCAATATAAATGCACCAGTTGCTCTGCATCCCTGTTATGAAGAATATAATTTAGGATCTAAAAGTTAGGCTTTGAGTCAAGGAAATACATTGTTAATTTAATCCAAAATCACCAAATGAATTCCTTGATTCAAACATTTTCTTACTACTTTCTCTTCTCCTTTGCATATTTTTGGTCTGCAGTTTTCACGAAGGGGGGAAAATCCACGGTAAGAAAAGAATATTCACACGTTTTGCATCAGAAAAGTTCATCTCTGTGCCTTCGCAGATTTGAGACAATTACAGAAAGACCATTAATACAGAAAACAAGATTATCGCATCCAATCTAGTTACATCAATCTAGAAGCCTAATGATTTAATAAACACATAGTCGACTTCAAGCCAGAACGACAAAAAGAAACCCTTGTGGTTCATTAAAAATTGAACGCCAGAAATTTAGAAGCCGACAAGATAAAATTTGCCCAAGATATTCCCACGAAAGAACAATCGATCATCACCAAACCTGAGATTGTGAAGCCTGAGATCGTCCTTCGACGCTGTCAGCGGAAACACTATGCTTGATGCGTTGTCCTTTTGAACGCCTCAGATCGTGAAACCGCAAATCGTCGTCCTTTCGAACGCCTCAGATCGTGAAGCCACTGGTCCTTCCGCTTTCGAACGCCTCAGCTTGGGTTTGGATCTACTCCACCGGCGTGTCCATTCTAGTGTCTGCTGCCGACGTCCAGTGTCGCCGTTGTCTTCGTTCAAGTGTCGCTTTAGAACGCTGGACTGTCGGGTTTGGGGTCTCAAATATAATGAAGGGGATTTGGCAATGGAGGAGTTCCGGAGGTGTTCTGTGGATATGTCTGCGATGGTGTGTGCCATTAAATCATGGCGCACTCAAAGTGTTATATTTTCAGACTCGAGTATACACTCGAGTGATCTTAGTATAATTGTTTTTTTTTAAATTTTAATTTCATTTTAATATTTTAATAAATTATAAAAAAGATTTCATTTTTTTTTCATATCTTAATATTGATCATGATTATTTATTAAAATTAATAATCATTTTACTATCATTGAAACTCTTAATAAAATAATAAAATCTTATAATCTTATAATAATAATAATAAATATTCCTATTTGAAATTAGAAATTAAATTAAAAAATGAAATTGATATGTAGAAATTCAAAATCTATTTTTAAATTTTAAATAGAATAAAAAATTTCTACTAATGATGTCTATATGACACTTCAATGTAGAACTTGTGCATCAGTTATCACACACTAAAGTGTGCTAAAGTTATGAGCAAGTATCGTGTATACGATAACTTCACACTGGAGTGTAAACTTAAGTGTGACATTATTACACTTGAGTGTACACGGTATCACAACGTTCCAAACACTTTTTTTTAGATACACATGCATGATTTCACAGTGACACATAATATGCATACTCTATTTCAAGATAATTTAACAGGGATGAGGGAGGAACAAAATTATAAATATATATGTAGAACAAAAATAACCCACCCCAAAATGATAATCATAAATAAACCAGATTTTTATACTATGTACACTTGGTGCCTGCTTCGAACGATGGCAGTGGAAGGCTTATGTTTATGCCAACAAGATTTTTTGCCGATAAGGTAACAGAGGAAATAAACCCAGAAGAGGATTACGAATTGGTATGCCGGTGGTGGTGGTGGTACGATGCTCCGGCAAGCCCAGATCTATAGAGAAGGAAGAAGAAGAGGTGTGCCAGTGGTGGTGGTACGAGGTCCAACAATGAGGAAGGAGGAAGAACGGAAAGGAAGGAAGAACGGAAAGGAAGGGAGAAGATGACGATGTGAGATGATGAGGTGGTGGCGCGGGGTGAACTCCAACGTGGGTCTTCCACATAGCGTACCATGTGTCAACTTATCCTACGTGACAAACGTTTGTTAATTTCTCCGTTAGTCGAGGGTAACATTGCTACGTTTAAGAACTTTCGGGGTGACATTGAGACTAAAAAGAAACTTCCAGGGCAACATTCCTCCTGGGTGTATACTTCCGGGGCAAAATTACTACTGAGCCCTTGATTTTCATACCTACTCCTCCATTCTTGAAATTGTACAGGTACGTATGAATAATATTGATGGATTCATATATATATATATATATATATATATATATATATATATATATTGAACATTCATCAGTTCAGCCCCTTGCTCTTCGTTGTGCGTGTTTGTTTAGATTCATTAAATTTTACACACACACACACACGCTTAATATAGTGAATTCATCACATCCAGCCCCTCACTTCGTTCGTGCAGGTATAAATTCATAGATTTTGATTCTTATTATTATTATTATTTTCATTAGGAACCTTTTACCCACTTTCCATCTAACAATAATTCACCTTTTTCCTGTGCGTACCAGAGATAAAGGTTTCAATTTTTTTTTTTTTTTTTCATTTTGTGTATGTGTGAGTATATTTTAGCAATAATAGCCAAAACCCCTCCTCACCTTGATAAGCGGGCGAGTATATTTTCCAGGGAAAATTCATATGGGGCCTTTTCAACAGAAAAAAATTCAAAAAATACCCCAAGATTATGAAAATTCCAGAAAAGGCCTCAAGGCTTTTTCTAGTATAAATTCATTAAAACTTTAGTTATTAACGAGATTGATATAATTGTTAATAAGGCTGATATAGTTGTTAATGGGGCTGATATAGTTGTTAACGTTTTAATGAATTTGTACCAGAAAAGACCATGTGGCTTTTTCTGATATTTTTAGAATCTTTGGACTTTTTTTGATTTTTTTTTTTCTGTTACAAGGGCTCCCATATATATTTTCCGTATTTTCCTGGACATTCCTCTATAATCTCTCATTCCCCTTACATGGCGTGTGTGTCTATATATATATATATATATATATATATATATATATATATATATATATATATATTATTAATCTAGATCTAAAAGTAAATCGGTTGTAACTAATAAAAATGTATTTATACTACGTAAATTCTTAGATGGGTAGCTTTATGTTTTAGAGTAGTATTAGAATAATTTTATAATAGTTTTGAGAAATATAATAATAGATATTTATGTTTGTGACTTTTCAAACTCTCATTGAGAGCTTGAGAGTAGCACTTGTGTGATTGCCTATAAGCTAGGAAATAATAAATAACTCTGAATATTCTCTCATATACTTATGAATTATGTGTGATTGTATATAAATATTTTTATAAAATAAATGGACTGATTTATATGTATATATGTATGTATCGTAAATTATTATAATAGTACATATGTAATGGCTAGTTAAATTATTATTATTATATTCTTCTTGGCGTGTTTAAATATGATTATAGTTTATATAAATGAGCATGATTTATTGTTATTGAACATATTTGTCATGGTGGCTGTATTTGTAATGGGGTGGTGTAAGGAGGAATTTGTATAAGCTCTTATTATGTGGTGTGTCATCACTTGGTGCACAGTGGATGACACTTGTCAGGGCTCCTTCTTCCATGTTTTCCTTTGACCGGGATTGCATTAGAGTTGTGGAACAGGTGACACCTCCTTAGCTGTGTGTTTTTAAGGAGGGGAGCCATAATCTATACTTAAGCTCTATACTTTTGGCCAGATATATCTTAAGTTTTGGTGAGCTTGAGACAATCCGGTCAAATGGATGGGTTTCTGTTGGACTATGTGTTAGCCTATAGCTCCAGTCAGCGGTATAAGGATGGACGGTGCTATATAGGAGTCTGCATATTGCATATTGTATAATTGTATTGTTCACATGTACATAATAAAAATTAATGTTGTTTGCATTTAAAGGATATACAAATATGGGATTAATGTTTCTCATGTTATAGGAAAAAAATTATCTTATGTCACACACACATGAAACGGTGAGACCCGTATATACATACATATATTAATTCATATATGTATATACGGGTCCCACTGTTTCATGTGTGTGTAAGAAGTTTAGTTTTCTCATGCAACATGAGAAAACTAAAACCCAACATATATATATATATATATATATATATATATATATATATATATATATATATATTATAGTCAGATCCTGCTTTGTCATATGTGATTTGCTTGTGTACGGTAGAAACTTTCAATAGTTACTGAGATGTCAAATCTCACCCTATATTAACAAATTTTCAGGTGATTGTTATAGTAAAGGGAAGACACCTATGGAGTGAGCCTCGAATGCTAGTTTGTGCTCCTAAAACTTATGTTATACCGTTTTAATTGCCAAAGCCTTAAGACCTTTGCATTTCATTTTATTTATTTAAAAAGTTGTATGATTTAATTTAATACTATGATGTGGGATTTAATTAAACCAGTTTTGGTATTTTTATTGTGGATGTTGAGCATCCTTATTGGTAAAACTTTCATGCACTTTGGTTAAATATTTTGATGTTAAATTTAGGGTGTTACATTATATATGCTTTTAGATTAAAAAATAGATTTAATATTTTATAAAAATATTATTATAATAGAAATAAAAGAAAAAATTGGGAAAAATAAATCTTTTTGTTTTTTAACTTCTATCTCACTTATAACTTATTAGCCCATAAAATTTGACTCAATGTGATTTAATTTTTGAATTTTTTATTTGCTTATAATTTAGTACCTCAACTTTTCAATTTTTATATTATCATTCCTGTTAGTTGAGTGATACATATCAAAATAGATTATACCACTTGCTTGCACCTAAGATTCTTTTTGGGGTTAAGTAACAAAAATACACATGGGCTTTACCTTCGGGAGCATCCAGCACTACGTGCTTTTTTCTGAACCAAAAATACACATGTGGTTATGTTTTAGGAGCAAAAATATCATGGCCGTTAGTTGACCATCAATCATGGTGAATTACCATTTTTAATTATTTTAAACTAAGGGCAAAATGGTAATTTCACCATGGTTAACGGTCAACTAACGGCCATGGTATTTTTGCTCCTAAAACATAACCACGTGTGCATTTTTGGTTCAGAAAAAAGCACGTAATGCTGGGCGCTTTCAGGGTAAAGCCCATGTGTATTTTTGCTACTTAACCCTTCTTTTTATAAAATTTAAATAAAAGAATGAAGGACAAGAGACAGATGTAGCAAGGAAAAATATTGAGAATGAGTGAGAAGAGGGGGCAAATGCACAATGTTGCCAGAAATATATGCATCATTCTCTGGTAAATCATTCCCAATCGTCCGATGAGTCCGACGATTCACAATAACACACGTGGTCACTTTCTAAAGCACTTGAGAGCCTCGCACCAAAAGCATTAAGACCCGCCTACGAGCTTGTGTCGCTTTGTGTGTTTTGAGTTGTCAGTTGTATAAGCTTTCTTAGAAGTGGTTTATATTTGAATTTTTTTTTAAAAAAAAGTATTAAGAGGAATTTTTTATTTAAAAATGGGATAAAGACAGAAAAAAAAACTTTGAAATTGCAAGATATCAAATTAGGTTTGGTATCAAGAATTAATAAGAAAAGGAAGAAAATTGATAAGCAATCCATAACTTGTTTTTTTGAAAAATACTTGATTTAAAATTTTATAATTTCAAAATTCTTTTATGTCCTTTTCTCTTTAATTTTTTTCTACATTTGAATTTAAAATTTAGATTTTTATTATTATTATTTTATACGTTATTTTTTTTATTTATATGGGTGTGTGTATATATTCTACTATTATTATTTTTATATATACTCTTTCTTATATTAAAATATTGTAATGAAATAAAAATTTTCTTTAATCTATCCTACAACAAGAAAAAAAATATATTACCGCATCCTAAAATTCCCACCAGATGGAGCACTCACAATGATCACAAAACATTGTTATACTATACCTTTGAAAACACTCCCCACGTTTCCTATCTCCCAAGTTTCTTCTCCGATCTTCTCTGTTGATGGATAACTTAAATGTTGTTGAATTGTCGTTGAGTGAGCTGCATCTGCAAGTTAGGAAGGAAGGCTATCATCTTTCTTTGGCCGATATGGCTATGATCCGCCATTCTGAATTTTCACCCTACGGGCCAGCATCCTTACCGGCACAGCGACCCAAACCTAGCTCTGATACCAATTGTAATATCTTGTTTCACTCTTGATATTGTCCGTTTTAGGGCTCATCACCCCTCACGGCTTTAAAACGTAATAAAAGGGAACGATATCCAAACCTTCTAAGGCTCTATCATCAGCATCTGACTCTTAATATTGTTGTTTTCAAGGCCCATCACCCCTTCACAATTTTAAAATGTGTTAAAAGGGAAATGTATTCAGACATTTATAAAGCATCTTTTGTTCCCGTTTTCCAATCGATACGAGATCTCATAATCCACCCCCTAAAGACTAGTGTCCTCATTAGCACAGCGACCTGAACCTGGATCTGATACCAATTGTAACATCACAGCGTCTTGTTGCCCCCCGCAACAAGACGCTGTGATGTTACAATTGGTATCAGATCTAGGTTTGAGTTGTTTTGCTAATAAAGACGCCAACCCCTAGGGAGTGGGTTATGAGATCCCACATTGGTTGGAAAGGGGAACGAAAGACATCTAAAGGTCTTGATACCTTTCCCTCTTGTCACGTTTTAAAGCTGTGAGTAGTGATGAGGCCCCAAAGCAAACAATATCAAGAATGAAGTGCTGGTATATTATAATTGATATCAGTGTTAGGCTCGAGTTGATATGGGTTAACGCTTCAGTAAAGATGTTGGGCCTAAAGGTGGGTGGATTGTCATATTTATATTCTTAAAACACAACATTTTGACAAGGGAGAAGTAGAGACTAATGAAGTGTACTTGAGAAAGTGGTATTGTCGAAGGACGATTAGAAGCTTCTCAAAGTTTCGATGGTTTCCTTTAGCAACGAGAGAGTGACTCTTCCAACGTGAATATTGAAATAGGGAGAATGTGTTTGAGTTTGATTGAAGATAAAAGATGCAACTGCCTTAATAAGGGCAAAATGGTCTAACATCTACTTTCTCGCCTCTGATTGGAATCCATTGCAACATCTTTTTTTTGTTAGATCTCATGGAGAACATTGAACTGTTTGATCTTATTTAAGTAAAAAAAAATAAAGAAAATGTTTTATGAAAAGGATACAAAATTTAACTTAAACATGAAAAATAAATTCAGGTAAAATAGTTTTATAAGGAGTGAAATCAACTGTAGGGTTAGTCTTTTTTCATTAAGTGGAACAGTTTTATTTGTGAATTATGAATACCCTTGTGGTTAAAATAATTTCAAAATTTGATGTTAAAAATATTTTTAAAAATTAATTACAAGTGTCAATTTTTTCGATTGGATGAAAAAATTTAATTTTAATTTCTTTATTGTAACTTTTTTTAATCATTTTTTATCATCTCAATGTAGGTTTATTTATTTTAATCAAATGGTATGCAAATTGCAAAGATAGTATGCACCTACTAAAACCCCAACCAACACCATTAACAAACTCAGACACAAAAAACAAACATAATGATCTGAGTACTATTTCACTCTGTGCAAAGATTGGCATAGATTTTACTATTTGATCTACTTGAAGAAAAATATAGTGGTCTATGATTTAGAGATAAATAGCATGCTTAAGGGTGTTCGAGACAGGTTACTAGTTTACGAGTAAAGACGTTATGCATTCTTGAATTGAGCAGACAATTGTAGCCTAGTTGAAGTTCAGATTTACAACATATGATTAGAAACAAATGTTGGCACCCTGATTTGTTGTTGACAAACAAGCTGAATTCAATCTCTAAGATGATTGCAACAATAAACGACCTTAAAGAAGAGAAGTGGAAGAGGATGTGATGGAGAAGACGGAAGCCAAATTTGAGCTCCAACTCTATGCGTGAACATGACATATCTCAAAGAAGAAAAGTGACCTTAAAGTTCAAAAGTTCAAAGAACAGAGATTGAATATGTAGGAGAAAAAAAATTTAATTAGCTTTTTCTCTAACAAAATCAAACTATTTAGAGGAAAAAATAAAAAATAAAAACACCTAAAAGTAATTTAATCAACTTCTTTAATTTTTCTAAAAAAGTCAACTTAATCTTATAATTAGGATCGAAGGGTGTAACATATATTTCAATTTAATACTAAGGTTGATTCAGACTTTGATCAAAGCATCTTTTTTGGGTTTAGAATAGGAGTGGGACGGGTGTTTTCCGATCCTGTCCCCATCCCAAGTATGTGTGTAATTTACGTAAAAAAAGATTACCCAAGTTCCCTAATCTTATATATTTGATTTGAGTGGGTATTATCTTACCTTTATATTATATTTTCATATCATTTTGATTTTTTATCCACTATGTTATATTCCCCACACTATCCTCCAACCTTACATCCATGATCGTATGGTTTGTGTTTCTGTGTGTGTGAAATTATCTTCAACGGATAATCATGGGCAAGACGCCTTTCTAAGAGTTTAATGTAATAAGAAGATGAATGCTCTTTAAAATAAAAAGTTTTTTTAAAATATTTGGGAAATTCCCATCATGTCCTAAGACCAAGACCGGGACAGCAAATATTAGAATTAATTATAATTATATTATATTATCTTAAGCAGTTAATTGTATTATATATTTTCTCTCAATTGTATTATCCCTCTCTCCTTTTCACATGCTCCATCTCTCCCTCCCCCCCCCCTCTCTCTATCATAAAAACTATCCACTCTCCCATACTTGCACTCCCTTCCTCACACATACATTGTATCTTTAACTATTTATCTCACTCACACACAACCAGTACAAACATAATTATCATCTCTCTCAAATACACAATTGTTCGCTATCGCAAGTGCACGACTCAAGTATATTGTTACTGACTCATGAATAGTACTATCTTTTATAGTATACATCGTAGGTCTTTTAATGTTATAATAATATTGATTACACATGGCTTGGATGATGTGTATAAAATCCAAGAAAATATTTAGTTGCATTATGTATGGTTCATGAACTACACAATTTATTGTACATTTTATGCCTATATGTGTGTGTTTTTGTGTATGTGCGCGCGCGCGTGCACATGTGTGTGTGAAGAAAATCAATATATATTAAATACACTGATAGTATAAAGTGTTCCACAAAAGCTTTAACAAGTTCATTTTCTTGTCTCACGGGGTTGTTACGATATACATCTTCGCACCATAACATGAAAGTTATGATTAATTAATGATAAACTCGCCAAGATAGCTTCAACAAGTAAATAATGTTCACTACCACAAAAAAGCAAAATAACGTCCTAAATAAGACACAATTAATGCCCTGAATGTCAAGGACGTCTGTCAACAGGTAGTAGAAAAGTTGGATTTTGGCGCCTTGAAAAAATTCAGGACGCTATATAAAAGGCGCCCTATATTAATTCAAGACGCCCTATATAAGGCGCCCTGAATTTTTTAAGGGCACCTTATATAGGGCTTTTTTGCCCTGAATTATTTTCGGGATAGACTTTTTACATCCTAAAAGATTTTAGGGCGCCTTATATGAACCTTTTACACCCTAAACAATATTTAGGGTGCCTTATATAGCCTTATTACACCCTAAACAACTTTAGAGCACCTTATATACACCTTTTTACACGTTAGGAAGACTTTTTACACCCTAAAATATGTTCAAGACGCCATAGATAGACTTTTTACACCCTAAAACCGTTCAGGGCGCCATAGATAGACTTTTTACAACCTAAAATTTGTCCAGGGCGCCATAGGTGGGCTTTTTACACCCTAAAATTTGTTCAGGGTGTCATAGGTGGGCTTTTTACACCCTAAAATTTATTCAGGGTGCCATAGATAGCCTTTACATTGTGGAAAAACAATTGACTTTTTACACCCTAAAAGTTTTTAGGGCGCCTTATATAGGTTTTTTACACCCTAAACAATTTTTAGGGCGCCTTATATAGACTTTTTACATCCTAAAAACGTTTCAGCACGCCTTATAGTAATTTTTTTTTCATATTGCTTGCGTTCATATTAAAATTTTCCAGGCGTATCTATAACCTTTCAAAGCAAAGTAGGCATACATCTCTGATCTTGAGTGTTTACAAACAGCTCCCAGCAAAGAAAACTCAGATTGTATGAACAATTCTAAATTAAAAGAGTTCCAACAACAAAGTGCTACATACAATTCAAATGATCATTATAAAGGAGCTCCAATTCTACAACAAAGTCTACAACAACAAAGTCCACAACAAAGTGCTCACATACAACAAAGTCTACAACAACAAAGTCCATAACAAAGTACTCATCACATACAATAAATTAGAATTCACATGACAACATCATATAAACCATACCCTCTCAACCTATATGTTGAAGAAGATGTCTAGCCAAAACGTCTCGGACCGTATCGATGTCTTCCTCCGAGTACGGATCCAGAGAATCAAAAAACTGTAAATTAGAAATCAAGATATATAAGATAAACCAATGAAGTGAATGCAATAATTAACTAACAACTCAAGTACAACAACAAAAATATCAACATTTGAGAATCTCGGAGCGATAACGTACGCGCTGAAAACCAGAAACACGTCCGCTGGAAACAATGGAGTGCATAAAATTGATAACATAATATTCGCACTCCGAGCTCCCTGGTTGTCGAGGGCACTATAAATAAAAAGCAAATTGTTAAAACGAATAAAGGCAACATCAAAAGCTACTGTGTCAATGAAATAACTTGAATTGACATTACTTACCTTAGGATGATACCACTTTGGTCCACCCTGTTCTTGAAGTCCAGCAATCTCTCTGAACATCCTGAGACCACTATCATTGAAATGGAAAGTAACAGACATGAAAACAATTCAGTAAAATAAGAATCAATGATATAGACAAAAATTATAACTTACTTGGCAAACATGGTTTTGATGCTTTCGTTTGGCTTGCCACCTAAGGAATCGAACCAATAACATACGTTGCTTTTGGGGCAAACTACACACAGCGTCCAATGGTTGCTACAACATATACATATTAATATTAAATGAAGACAAGAAAGCTCTTTATTTTTCAAAATTTTATATAGACAAAACTAAAATACGTACTTTTCATGTATTGGCACTAGATAACAAGTCTTATCTCCGCCCAACTCTCCCATTGTACAACCAACATAAATCGCCCTTCTGACTATGTTATTGTCCGGGGAATTCCTCGTGTTTGCAGGACACAAAAATCCATATGAACCTGTACGCCCCTTCTGGATGCATATATTGTGGCAGATACTATGATCGAAATAACATTATAACTACAGTTAATATATAAAACAAAAAGATCAATGTTATAGTTAAAGGGGGGAATTAAAAGAGTTACAGAATTGCAATTTGAATAAATCCTATATCTAAATCATCCATATCCATAAACTGTTGCAGATCTGTCTTGTCAATTGATATGGGATATGATTTTTCTGCGCCCACAATGCCCGTACGCATCTCCAAGGGTATAAACCCGATGTCCCTATACAGCTCTCGCAGCTGTGCTAAGTAGGGAAAACTGCTCGGAGCTTGTTCAGTCTATAAAAAAACATATTATTAGTGGGTTAGCAATGAAAATCAATCAATAAGAACCTCCTCATAGTCAATCAGTAATTTTTCACCTACCAATGGATGTGTCATCGCCATCTGAATTAAATGATTTGGCCAAAGGATGAAAGATGATATGGCCGCCCCTAGCGTGGGAACCTCCTCATCATAAATCAGGATGGGTGTCTCCTCCTTGCCCTCTTGCACACTAGTCACAGTCACCCGACGTTGGTCTTGTGAAATTTGCCTATTATGGTGGGTGGCTTGTTCTAAGTAAACAATGGCATCGGCAACAACATGCTAGTGTGGGACATCCAAATAAAGAGTGCAAGGATGTCCTCCCTGTGGAGTGTGAGAAGGTTCACCAACATCAACATGGTGAGTATGAGAAGGTTCGCCAACATCAATATGAACGGTGTGAGAAGGTTCGCCAACATCACCAACATCTGAAGGGTGAAAACTTTCTTTGCTGCTGGGAAAGAAGGTCGGGGATTCGTTGGCTGTACGTTCTGTCTTCTCCTTCTCTTGTATCATAGATCACACCTCCCCCCATACTTGTTCCATGATCTCATCAAAGAGGAACGCTCGAATTTTTGCCACGAGTCGAGGATTAGGGTTGTCATTGTCATGTGAACAATATGAACGACCTCCAAAATATTTCTTGATAGTAACTCCCCTTGTCTCCCCTCGAACCTGATCAAGGTAATCAGGCTTCCCAATCGTCGTTAACAAAATGTCCATCCGTGGAACTGGGGTGAATGAACCTTGGCTGCTCTACTCCTCAAGTGCATCCTGTATCATAATATTTTTCAGTTAATAAAAACACTAAGTTCTTATAATATGAAACAACTAAAGCTATTTAATACTTCTAATTGAACTACTTACAATCTTTGATGCAACCTCAGCCACGTCTGCATTTATGTATTTGCCCCCCTTCATTCTCGCTGCTTTCCATTTTGCGTGATGAGTAGGAGGTTCAGGGTCCTGAATAACAATGGATGGATTGGATTGGGCGGCTTCCTTCATTCTCTCTAACGCTTCCTTCATCATCCTCCGTTGCAGCTTTCTATATCCACCTCTAGACATGGTATGCGGATACTTATTTGCCTCTTGCTTCTCTTTATTTTTTTTAGCTTGTTCTTGTGACACGAAAACAAATAAAACTGAGTCACGATGTCAAGTAGATTCAAACAAATTAAATAAAAGATAAGATATGAAAGAGATTGTACAAGAAATTCAGGACTTGTCCGGTACGCCACAAACTCCCTCCAATTCTCTGGAGAAATGTAATCATACGTCATACATGGATCCTTGTCCCTAAGTTTCCCTCAAATATACTTCTTAGTGAGCTTGTTCTTAAAATCCTTCCAACGTATTCGAACTAAGCTCATCAAATGCCTGTTCATCTCCTTATTGTTAGGGACATCATATGTTTGCTGCAAGGTAAAAGAGAAGTTAATTACATTTCAAGTAATAAGACTAAAGATACAAATGCAGATATAACGAAAGTGATATACCAAAACTTGTGCCCAAATCAGCTCCTTTGTTTTCTTAGGCACCAACTTCCAATGACGGATTGTAATGTTAATTTTGCTTCGAGCCAGGAAGCCTAGATAGCTAATGAAATTATCTTCCTCTGGACCCACTGGATTCATATTGGCATCAAACTCAACGTGCAGCCTCTTCTTTTGAATTCCACGATGTGCGAGTAGCGCACCCATCTTGGTGCTACCTCTACCCTGTCTGACAACGGGTTCATCAACTCCATCATCCGCTGACTCGGATGAGCTAGACGAGCTAGACATATTCCTGTTCAACAAAGATAAATCAATGTTAGATAGGTTATTAAATAATAAACAAATTAATAAAGAAAATATTAACATGTTAAACCACTACAAAAATAACATGATACTTTAGGCACCAATTTCATAGAAGATCTTACTTTATATGGTTTCCCATATTCCTTCACAATGATCATTTCTTGCAGCATATTCTTCATCATCTACCACTTCCACTTCACGTGTTGTAGGTGGATTTGTTGTGAAAGGGAGTGTATCATCAAGGGTTAAGGATTCTTCACCATACTACTGTTTTTTACTTTGAAGTACAATGGACATTTTCTTATTTGCAGGGTCTGTAACATAAAACACTTGTTTCGCCTGGCTTGCTAGAATGAATGGCTCATCTCTATAACCAAGTCTTTGAAGATCAACGGAGACAAATCTAAATTTAGGATCTATTACAACAGCATTATTGCTAACCCACTTGCATTTAAATAAAGCAACTTTGATGGTGTTATAGCTCATCTCCCATATTTCTTCAATAACTCCATAATAGGCCATATAATAGGCCATTGATGCTAATATCGGGTTTTTGTCTTTCAAACTCGAAAAGTGCATGGATTCAGCTTCAACCATCACCCCATTATTTTGCACAGAACTTCTGTCATCTTGGTCTTTTGTGTAGAAAGAATACCCGTTTATCTCATAACCACTCCAAGTAATGACCCAGGCAAGCCACTCGATTGTATCCGACACACCGGTCTCATGCAATACCTTCTTTTCAAACCACTGTATGAATGTCTTCTTTTGCTCATTAGCTATCTGCATGTCATTCTTCCTTGGATTCATATTCTTCAAACACTTTCTGTGTTCATCAATATATGGCTGAACTTCTTCCATATTATTCAAGACGTAGAAGTGTGCTTGCAACACTTCTTCACGAGGCATATTCTTCAGTTTGATTCCTTGAGTTCCCTCGCTTATCCCCTCATCATGCTGAGATCGTATCGTCGCCCCTGATAGATAATCCTTACAAAAGTCCATAGCCTCTTCAACTACATATCTCTCAACTATTGATGCTTTCGGTCGATATGGATTTTTGGAATACCCTTTTAAGATCTTCATGTATCGCTCGAAAGGGTACATCCATCTTAGGTAAACTGGACCGCAGAGCCTTACCTCCCTGACCAAGTGCACTATCAGGTGCACCATTATATCAAAAAATGCGGGAGGAAAGTATATCTCTAGTTGGGACAAAATAATATAACCCTCATTTTCCAATTCATTCAACTTTTCAATGTCAATGACTTTGTTACAATTAGCATTAAAGAAAATGCTCAATTTTGTTATAGTGGTTCACACTTCATCTTTAATTATGCCTCTAATAGCAACTGGTAATAGCTGCTGCATCAACACATGATAATCATGGGACTTCATTCCCACTAACTTCAAATCGTCCATTGACACACACCTTCTCAAATTAGAAAAATATCCTTGTGGAACCTTAATGTCATATAAACACCCACAAAAGCTTTTTTTCTTCGCTTTTGACAGTGTATGAGCTGCTGGCTCCATGTATGCCTTTTTACCATCTTTCATCACTTGTGGATGTAATTGTTCTCTTATTCCCATATCAACTAGGTCTAGTCTCGCACTAATTCCATCCTTACTCTTCCCTGGTATGTGCAAAAGAGTACTGACCAGGCTATCGCAAACGTTTTTCTCCACATGCATCACATCAAGACTATGTCTCACATCAAGAGAACACCAATATGAAAGATCAAAGAAAATTGATCTCTTCTTCCATATATTCTTCTCACCCGAAATCCTTTGATGCTTACTCAATATTACATTGATATGTTCCACCCGACTATAAACTTCCTCTTCGGTTAGTGCCTTTGGAGCCGTTCTATGCTCCGGTAAGCCGTTGAAACGCTTTCTTAACTTACGATATAGGTGGAACTGGTGGAGAAACCTCCTGTGACTGAGGGAAACCATTTTCTTTCCGTGCTACATTTGATGGAAGTTTGTGTCTGCTTCACATATTGGACATGCTTTATGGCCCTTCACACTGTACCCTGACAAGTTTCCGTATGCAGGAAAGTCGTTTATTGTGGTAACAATCATTGCACGCAGCTTGAAAAACTCCTTCTTATATGCATCAAACACATCTACGCCTTCCTCCCACAACTTCTTCATATCCTCAACCAAAGGCGCCAAGTACACATCGATATTGTTGCCGGGTTGTTTTGGTCCAGAAATCATCATAGATAGCTTCACATACTTGCGCTTCATACATAGCCAGGGAGGTAAGTTGTATATTACAAGGAGAACGGGCTATGCACTGTGGGTGCTACTAAGAGTTCGATACAGATTGAAGCCATCTGTACAAAGCCCCAGCCGAAGGTTTCTTGGCTCACTCCCAAATTGAGGGAATAATTTGTCTATTTTCTTCCATTGTAGAGAGTCAGCTGGGTGCCGAAGATATTTTCCATCAGATATTCTCTCATCAGAATGTCATCTCAACATCTTCGTCGTTGCTTCACTAGTAAACAGACGCTTAAACCGCGATATTATTGGAAGATACCACATTGCCTTCAGAGGTTGACTTTTTGTTGTCTTATCTCCAGAACCTTTCTTCACCTTGTATCGTGAAGTTTTACACTGCGGACAATTACTAAGGCCTTCATACTCATTTTTGTACAATATGTAGTCATTAGGCAACTGTGTATCTTTTCATACTCCATGCCCATCGTAGACAAGATTTTCTTCGCCTCATACACATGATTTGGAAGTACGTTATCATCTGGCAACATATCACGCAACAATTCAAGTAGCAACATGAAACTACTATCGGTCCACCCAAAAGTTGCCTTTAAGTTGACCAAATGTAAGGTCCCGGTTAACCGTGTATACTTAGAACACCCAGGGAACAAAGGTGTCTCTGCACCACTCCGCACGCTATCATATTCACGCGATTGTGCAGAAGATTGAACCTCAACATCATGAATCATTCTCTCCATTCCATCTTCATCTACATCATCAACTTCATTTTCGTGGCCCGCACTGGTACTTACTTTCTCACCATGCCATATCCACGTTGTGTATCGAAGGTTTATTCCATCACAAAGTAGGTGATCCCTTATATTAGGAATATTCCTTCGAACCCCATTTAAACAATTAACACATGGACAATAATACATGTCATTTTTTGTTGCCACATTCCTTCTAGCAAATTGAATAAACTCTTCCACCCCATTCTCATATTCTTCACTAGTTCTCAACGCATTCATCCAACTATGACCCATTAACATTTCCAACAATAGTCAAGTTCATAAAAATTTCAAGAACATGTTTTTTTTCTCAATCTTGCCAAAAAAATTCGGCAGCATTTCCGCTCAACAGTAAGACATCCAAAATTTCATAACAAACCATTTCAGTTTAATTCAACAAAACTTACTAATTAAGGCAATTTAGAAAATATCAGCTATTACATCCAATAATTTCATCAATGCACATCAATAAAAAAAACAATATTTAACTATAATTATCTCAACTTTAAATGCCGGTGTTTGAAATTTATTTGCTTTATTCAACCTAAAGACAACAATAACAAAGACAACATTAGAATTATTCAAACTAACATATGAGAAGGAATAATTAAATGACAAAAGGAACAAGATTAAAAATACCTATATATCCTAGGACCCCTCAAGCTTTTGTGGGTTGCTAAATGATGATGAGATATGTTGATTCAACTGTAAAGACAATTTAAATAACATAAGAACGATAATAAATGGAAAAACGATCATAGCATTGCAGGAATAAATCTGAAAAAGAATCTCCTACCCTTCCATACATTCATTCCCAGCTTGCAATTCCTGACAATATACAATATGTAGAAGCTATCTAATCCTAATGGCAGAGCATCAAAATGCAGAAACAAAGTAAAAGGCTGGCAGGAAAGGAAACACAACTGTCATGATTATTAAACTAGTCCCAACAGTAATACATTAGATAATCAAAAACCTTTTTTAATAACCAAGAATAAAACATAGACGATTCAGATATCAGTATTCCTGATCCAACATATCAATTGTCAAGTATATCAAAAATACAACAAGGGATTGTTAGAGATGATAGGCTTATTGGTTTGTGGCACTCATACTCTGAATTAATTACATATAATTCTATGACTATTGGATGTGCAAACACATTAACAAGCTACCTTTACTTTTTTAAATATGCGTAGAAAGATTTTATCAGTTTCCTGCAAGCATTTGGAAGACTGCAAGACCAAAGGAGAGAGAAAGAGAATGACATTGTCTGAACTTTCGCATCTCTAATCCACAGTGAACTGCACGACCATTAATCATTTTAATTTAGTTGTGATTTATATGTTGGCATTTATTCGGTTGATTAAATTATTCTTGTTTAACGTTTTACCTTTGCCCCATTTCAGTGATAATACTATTAACGAATCTCTGCGGGACATACACATATGCTGAAGCATCTATGGCAAAAAACATGAAGATATATATGGAGCCACCCATCACTATACTTCTTCGATTTGTTAGGGTCAACCAGAATACTGATTTGGTCTCTTATGATTTCTTGCATTATTTTAACCAGCTTAATCATAGTAAAATATACTGTTATTTGGTTATTAAAACCTCTTCATAGAGTATTTAAGCAATGCATTTAACGTGACACTGGTAACATTCAATCCAGACATTGCAGAAGCCAAGAGACGAACCGTAAATGCAGATGGTTACCTGAAAAAATGATCGGCTTGGACTTCGAAGATGGCTTGCACGGCGAAGACCGGCTTCTAGAAAGCAGAGAGAGACAAAGGAATTCGGTTTGGACTGCGAAGATGGCTTGCACGGCTAAGGATGCAAATGCATGCGTGTGTAATGCGGAGGAAGGGAAGGCAAAGCGGAGACTCAGCTCGCTGGGAGAGAGGGAGGGCAGAAACACGAACTGATGAGCTGAAGGTAAAGGTGAGCTGAAGGTAAAGGTAAAGTGTGCGTGTGTAATAAAGGGAAATAAAAAAAATGAACATAGGCGACCTGAAAGCTTTTCAGGGCGCTAAAAGTAGACTTTTAGGCGCCCTGAAATAATTTAGGGCGCCTAAAGATGACTTTTGGCGCCCTGAAATCATTTAGGGCGCCTAAAGATGACTTTTGGTGCCCTAAAATCAATGAGGGCGCCTAAAATCTGTAAATAAAAAAAATTAAATATTACGCATTAAATGAAAAAAATACAAAATAAATTATCCTCTATGGCGCCTTGAAATGATTTAGGGTGCATAAAGTATACTTTTGGCGTCCTGAATTCATTTAGGGCGCCTAAAAGCTTCTTTAAGGCGTCTTGATTTATTACCAAGACGCCTTAAATAAAAAAAAATTAAATATGTCCTGGCGCGTAAAAAGACTCATTAAATAAAAAAAAATACAGAATAAATTATCCTTTTTGGCACCCTGAAATTAGTTAGGTCGCCTAAAGTATACTTTTGGCGCCTTGAAATAATTTACGGCGCCTAAAATCTTCTTTAAGGCGTCTTGATTTATTACCAAGACGCCTTAAATTAAAAAAAAAATAAATTAAATATGTCCTGGCGCGTAAAAAATTTCCTAGATTGCACCCATTGCGCCAAAAGTAATTTTTGGTGCTAAATTATAGGTGTCTTTAATTAATATCAGGATGCCTTTAAAGACGCCTTAACTGAATTTAGACTACCTAAATATTAGTTTAGATCGCCAAATACATATAATTTGACAAAATTATTACAAGAATGTCACTAGGTTTACTTTTAACTTCCTTTTTTAAAATAAGGACGTCTTTTAAAATAGTAGTAATCCTTTTTTTTAGTAGTGGTTATTATATACTCCATATAAATTATTAACACCTAAGTTAAAAAGATTACCACTATGTTGAAGAAATGGATGGCGATGGTGGTGATGGAGAAGATGAGACGCCGGCAAATGAAAAGAAAGTGGCTGACGAACTGTGATGGCAAGGAAAGGCGATGGAGGACTAAGATGAACCAAGGAGGCAGGGACAAGCTAGAGAGATTAGGGATTTGAGCGAAATGAGCCACATGAGATATTTTTCACAACATTGTATCGCTAGCATTTCATTTAAATTCTCATTTCTGGTGTATCCTTGATCATTTTCAGAGTATATATCTCAGCTGCAGCTCTATTACCTGATCTTGCAACCCATGACACAGGCGAGTCCTGAGTAGCCCTTGGCAATCCCATGCGCTTCCCCATAATATCTTCCACTCACAACCCTTCACCTCTATCTTCTTCAAGCTGTTATCAAGTTCTTGGCAATCTATCTCTATCAGCACTTTCCTGCCATCAAACAAATTTCTTTTCTCAAGATTCAAAATTATTCTTGCAAGCTGATGCCTCCAGTTGATATATTTTTTTTAATTCGTAACTGAATAATCATAAATGAGTCTAGGAGACCTTTTTCAACGTTTTGTTCGCGTGATCACATCAAAATTAATGCAGAGATATGGTTTGTAGTCTTTGAAAAACATACTTACTATCATGGTTTCAATTTGTGTGTGTGTGTGTGTGTGTGTTTTTTTTTTTCAATACAACAAATGTGATAGAGACCAACGACAGTAAGCGGAGACTCTTTAATTTCTAATAATTGATGATTTGTCATTCTACGTGTTGATTTTTTACAACATTGTTGCTTATTAATTTGTTTAGCTGTCTCAACTATTTCAATTTTGCCCCTCACCTAGGATTATACAAAAAAAAAAAAAAAACTTTACCCCTCTACCCTCTACGCTAAAGCTGAATCATATCCTTGTGTCGTTCCCTCCACCATTAGTGAGTGTTTTCCATTTTTTTCTTTTCTTTTTTTTTTTCCTTATTCCGATTTAATTTCCTTAGTATGTGACTCAAATTGATAACAAAATTTTTTGCTTTCTACATTTTTTTTATTTCTTTTTATCCATTTGTTTGACTTTAGTCCGCCAGCCATTAAGAGGGAAGGGAGAGGGCTGGAGGTAAAAGAGAGCAATAATGAAGTAGTCGGCCTACAATTTCATGAACACTCTTCTCCAACGTCGTCCTCATGCTTTCAAAATTAACAAACTTCGTTTCTCATCCCCCTGCGAGATAGTCGAACACTGTAGCCTTCACGAGGAGTGGATCAACAATTTGTTTAGAACTTTTTCGTGTTGACAAACTCTATCTTTATTACCAACTGCCTTCCATCTTTGGAAGCCTCCCCAGATTTCAGTCCTTGAAAATTCTGATACTCAACTTGACGTACTTCTCGTACGTCTCAGTAAAGCTTCCTCAGATGAAAATTGCTTCTCTTGAGACTAATTTTATGGGACATATTGAAACTGAAGATTCAGTTGGTGAGTGGGTTTCTCAGAGTTTCCCATCCTTAAAAAGAATATTCCTTTATTCTATCAAGGTGGCAAAGTTCTCATCAATACGAAGCTAAGCTTGGAGGATTTATCCTTTCTATATTGTTGCGACTTAAAAGTTGAGTCTCATAACTGAGAACCTACCATCCTTGAGTTATGCCAATAAGAATTATGAAAGAGTGTACACCACACACACACACACAAAAACCCTTTTAGACTTTCGGGCGATATATTTTGTCACTGTTGAAAGTGTTACCATCATAATAGTTTTATGTTTGAACTTTTCAATAGACAATCTTTGGGCCTTGTTTAGAAAATTAAAATACTTGATATTAAATTTGAAGAATTGTGTTAGTATCATTACTAATTAATATACTATTAGATGAAAAAAAAAATTGATCTTTATCAATATGGTTCAGGTTTTAATTTTAGAAATTTACATTAAAAAAAAATTTGTAACTTTCAGTAGTACAAGTTTTAATTTTAGAAATTTACATAAAAAAATTGTGACTTTCAGCAGTAACAAAGTTGTCGCCACTCATACATGTATCTGCAGCGACACAGTTGTTGCAGCTGATATGTGTTTCAATTGTCACCGCTAATACATGTTTCTACAGCGACAACTTTGTCGCCATTGATACATGTATCCGTATCCCACTTTCAGTGACCACACTCATTTTGGTGCCTTCTAATTAATTTACTTTTACTGGCAATATTTCAGTGACAGTCGCATCTGCAACGACGAATTGTCGCCGTGAAAACTTTCAGTGGCAACTATTATACTTTGTCACCGCTGAAAGTCTTCTCTTTTTGTTTTTTTGTTTTTTGTAGGGGTAGTTGAGATCTCTGCACCTATTTACAAGGCCTGAGTTGTAGAGGCCATCCTCCAAGACTTTGTTATGATCCAAGGATCTTCAGGAGTTTGCATGTTGCCACTTTCACTACAAAAAAATTCGATTTCAAAATGAAATTGCGACGAAATTTCTCCGTCGCAAAAAAGGCGTCACAATTGCAACGGAGAAATGAATTTCCGTCACAAAACCCCATAATGGGTTTTGCGACGGAACGGTTTCCGTCGCAATTGCGACGGAAAATGTTCCATAGCAACTTGCGACGGAACCTATTCCATCGCAACTGCGACGGAACGAATTCCGTTACAAATAATAAAAAAATAAAAATAAAATAAAATCTTCATAAAACATTTTAATAAAAAAATATATAGAAAAAAAATTTTAAAAAATTAAATTTTAAAAAAACGTAAAACATATTTATAAAAAAATAAAATTATTAAAAATATATAGAAAATTGCATAAAAATTATAAGAATACAAATTTCAAGATAAATTTTGCATATAATAAAAATTTAAAATAAAAATCATACATAATTTTTTACAATACCAAAGTCAAAATATATATGTTCTAAAGTTGCGAACAACAAATATTGAAACATAATCTATAAAGAAGCAGCATGATCATCATCATCGTCACCAGGATGATCGTCATCGCCACCAGGATGGTCGTCATCACCAGGTGCTGGCAAAATACCCTTAGAATGAAGTACAAGTTGCAGCTTCCTCACCACGTCATTTGTCCACTGCTGCTCTTCTCGTTGTCGTTGCTGCTCTTCTCGTTGCTGCCATATCATCTCGTCATGTGCCTCCACCAACGCCCTCAGCCTCCTAATCTCATCTAAAAAAAAACAAAATTGCAGAGTGAGTTATTTTTCTCTAATTTCATTTAAAATGAAGAGGGAATGGAAACGTAACAATGTAGAACAATGTTATTATGTTTACTTGGATTAGCACCTTCACTACGCGGTGAGGACTGCTGCGTAGGCTTCAGCCGGCTCGCAGAGGCACCCATCCCGAAGAGTCTCCCTTTCTTGTCAAATCCTCCTGTAGCTTGAATGAATAAACTCTTGTTATCGGATTTAGAGGATGCGCGCTCGCCCTGACTTTGGGTGTCTCTCTCTTGCGTCAGCTTCTGATAGGTTTCCTGCATGAGAAAAAAAAGATCACAGGTGACGCACGTGAAATGATAAATATGTCGCTGCCTGACACGAAAAACAAAAGTAATAAATATCTCACCGCAAATTGCTGCGACCTGGCGTTGATCTAGCGGCGCCCACTACCATCGATAGACTCCTGTGTATGGGTTCGCTCAAAGGTAGCCCACTCAACATCTTCTGCAGGAACTTCCCCAGACGCTGCCTGCAATCAAAAATTTTGACCGCCAGTTAATTAATTCAAAGTACAAAATATCAAATACTGAAATAGAAAATGAATGTGCTCACAATTTTCCATCGATGCTCGCTGTATGGGATGGAGCCCCCAGTATAAGATGGTCCATCCATGTGGGCCCTATTTGATTTATTTTTCTCACTCTTCTCTTGAAATTTGGGATCGATGTTCCACTTATGACGTAATTGATCTAAAGCTTCAAGATGAATCCAATCAGTCTTGCCTAGACCTTATCGCAATTTATAAAACCTATCAGACAACCATCTCGCTGCCTTGTGATTGTAAGCTTTTTTCAACATATCTCGATGCTCAGGCAACCACCTAAAATGACCCTGAAAATCAATTACGGACAATTAGTGCTCCAAATTATAATGTACCTTATCAATTTGCATTTGCATAACAAAATTTACAAAACTTACCAAAAACTCCTCGAACCAAGTTTCCCGACGATTCTTAGGAATGTCTTTCCAATTGGCCCACGGCTGATTGAAATTGCGGAATATTTGGGCCGACACGAAATCTGTAACCTGATTGTAAGGTTTAAATCTTGATACAGAGGAAAAGACGTAAATGTTAGGATACAAAATAAAAATAAAAACCTCATACCATAATCAGTAATTTTACATGACTTACTCTAGATCGCCGCGAGGACAAATCCACACTCGTCCTGTCTTCCGATCAACACTTCCCCACACCGGTGCGGCCAAGGAGGAACTAGCTTCCCCGAACTGACTATGAGGAGACGTGGTGTGCTGAAGGATGAAATGATATTGCTACATTTTACTACACAGTTGCTTAAATAAAACAAATAATGTAAATCAATTAGATTTCGTAAATTATACTTGCTCTGCCCCTTGCTGTGGATCAGGGGGATTGAAAGGCATACCTGCACCTCTTATAATAGAGTCGATCGTGGTCAGTGAAGACGATAGATGAAATGATGGAAGCTCTGGAGAAGAGCTGTACCCTCTGCCATAAGACGGGTCCGATGTCGTCGCCCTACCACCTCTGATAGGACGAGCCCGACCTCTACCACTACTCCGACCACTGCCAGAACGACCTCCTGAACAATCCATCTATGAACACCCACAAACATTATGTCAAAATGTCAAAAAGAAACACTTAATGTGACTGTCAAAGTAACACATTATATCTAGTAGAACTGACGGTTATAAATAGAGGACTAACACAAGTCAACCAGAAGATTTTGTTTCCTCCACCTCTCCTTGCTCCACTTCCTCGTCAGTTTCATAGTCATCAAATTCCAACTCACTATCAGAGTAATTATCTTCCTCATCATCGTCAGATTCCTCATCGACAATATGGATAGGAATCAGTTTTAACTCCCCATACCCCTCGTCAAAAAGATTGCTTGGTACTTTGTCATCGACAACAAGTACGAGTTGTACCTGTTCCACATCAACTTGAAACGGTTCATTCATAGAGTCATTTGTTTTTGACTCTTTCGAGTTGGGTATGATATTGTGTGCTTTGGTTTTGATAACTCCCATCCACCCTTGACGAGATGTTGGATACGACATATAATAAACTTGTTCCGCCTGTTGAGCAAGTATGAATGGGTCATAACCAACTGTATACCTCCTCGACCACTGGACCTCAACATTCCCATATTTATCAACTTTTGTCCCACGAGGAGAGTTATCAAACCACTCACATTTAAAGATAGTCACAGACTTGTCCCACTTATAATCCAGCTGAATTCTGTCAGTTAACTTCCCGTAGTAGTCAGCCTCAACTCCATCAACCAGGCCACCTCGGCAACACATGCCATAATTGCAACTTAGTGTATTCTTGTTCACTTGTACTGTTGCAAAACGATACCCATTGATTATATATTTCGAACACCGGGTAACAACTATTGCAGCTTCGCAAGATAAACTCCACACAACATCATGTTGAGCTGATGGATTTTCCACGAAGAAGTATTTGAACCATTGAGGAAACTCAGCAATTTTGAATTGTTCAAGTTCGGAATCCGATATTAATGGATTTCTGGATCGAACTCAATCGGAGAAAAAGCTGTAACAAAAAAATCTCATTAATATACTTTAATACTAATCGTAACAGTAAAAATACAGGAAGTTTTACGTTAAGTATAAGGTGGCCTCTTCACAGTTGTTTATAATGTACCACTCTGCCACTCACTTGTCTCTTCCTTCCAGAGTTGACCTCTCACGTTTTCCCATGACCCGACCTGGAAAATTAAATATAGATATCTGATCGCTTGTACTGCCTCCATCGTCGTTGCGAGCTACCCCTCTCCATCTTGATATATTTCCAGAGGGATAATAGTATGATGCAAATTTAGTGGCCTCTTCCACTAGATACGCTTCAGCGATAGATCCTTCAACGTACCTTTGATTTTTGATCTTGTGCTTGAGGGTGCGTAAAAACCTATAATGGACAATCATGAGGTATTTAAAACTTTACCACAACGAGAGTCAAATAATAACAAGATATATATATATATATATATATATATATATAACCTCTCAAATGGATACATCTACCTATATTGTTGAGGACCTCCAACCCTTGCCTCATAGGCCAAGTGAACAGGCAAATGCTCCATTGAGTTGAATAAGGTCAGAGGAAACACCATCTCTAACTTGCATAGCGTTAATGGCATGCTCTCCTCCAGCTGCCATAACTTGTCAACATTAAGTTCAGAAGCACAAATTTCTCTAAAGAAAATAGAAAGTTTTGTCAGAACACTCCATATATGCTTCGGTAGTGCTTTAAAGGCCCATGGCAACAATCTCTGGAAAAAAACGTGACAATCATGAGTCTTCATATCAGACATCTTCACCTCATCTATTTTGACACATCTAGCCATATTTGATACATAACCATCTGGGAGTTTCATATTTGAAACCCATTTTAACATTTCCAAATTTTGCTCTTTGTTGAGTGTGTATGGCGCTCGAGGTTTAGAAGTCCGTCCCCTAGCATCCACCACCAAATGCAAGTCAGGCCTTCTACAAATCGCTTCTATGTCTTGTCTTGCTTAGACTGTGTCCTTCGTCAAGCCTTTGGTGTCCATTACAGTGTACAAAATATTGCAGAACACATTCCTCTCAATATGCATGACATCGAGATTGTGTCTCAACAGGTGATCTTTCCAATATGTCAGTTCCCAAAAGATGCTCCATTTCATCCAATGATGATCAACCCCATATCCCTCAGGTTCATTGAATGCAACCCCCTCTTCAACACTTGCAATGTGCCTGACCCTGTCCCTTATTTCTTGACCACTTAATTGACGGTATTGATTTGCCCATTCGATAGCATTCTGTGTGAAGTCTTTTCTATTTCTTTTAAGCGAATGATCAGGGGGTAGGAATCACCGGTGCCTGTCAAACCAACAAACCTTACGACTGTTTTGCAAGCTAAAGCCCATGTTTTGATCAAGACAGACTGGACATGCAAGCTTTCCCGACGTTTTCCAGCAACTCAACATCTTATAGGCAGGGAAATCATTTATCGTCCACATTAAGGCAGCCCGCATGATAAAATTTTGGCTTAATGATATGTCGTACGTGAGAACCCCGTCACTCCACAACATCTTCAACTCATCTATCAAAGGCATGAGGTACACATCTATATTCTTTTTTGGGTTGGAAGGCTCGGGGATTAACACGTTGAGAAATAAGAACTCTCTTCTCATACACATAGAAGGTGGGAGGTTGTACGGAGTCACAATCACTGGCCAACATGAATACCTCCTGCCCGTCTAGTTGAAAGGAGCAAACCCATTCGAACATAATCCAAGACGGACATTACGAGGGTCTGACGCAAAGAGAGGATTCACCTCGTCAAATTTAAGCTAAGCTTCAGCATTGGATGGATGTGTCACAAATTTTTCATCCTTTCGATGCTCCCGATGCCATCTCATGTGAGCGACTGTTTGCTCTGACGAAAAAAATCTCTGAAGCCTGAGCACGAGGGGAAAGTACCACATCTTGCTGAATGGTTGACAGTGTGTTTTCCTCTCTTTAGTCACAGGTTTGTATTTGTTATGTTTACAGAATTTGCATTTGGTCAGCTCAGCATCATCTTTGTAGTACAACATACATTCATTGGGGCAACAATGGATTTTTTCACAACTAAGCCCAAGCTTTTTAACATTTCTTTTTGCTTGATAGAAATCCTTCGGCAAATTATTGTCTTTCGGAGCAATCTTGCTCATGATTTGCATCATTTCGTTATAATTCCTCTCACTCATATGGTGATCAGTCTTCAAACTTAGTGTTGCTAAGATAGCCGACAGCGATGAGTACTCACTACTTTCAATGTGTTCGCAACCTTCCCATAACGGTCGTTGCGCATCTTGAAGCATTTTGTAGAACCTATCAGCTTCTGGATTAGGATCCTCTCCCATATAACATGGTTGATTATGCGTATCGGTCTCCTCATGCGTGTATGATGGTTCAGCATGAGTAAAGGGATCAGAATATTGCCCAATCTACGGTCCCGTAGCATTCATCACCAACTGTTCGTATTGATTAAGGTTGCCTCAATGACTACTGCTCCCGTAATATCTGCTCGGTGTTGGTTGGACCTCGCCATGATATACCCAGCATTCATAATCGTCCATAAATCCTTTTTTACACAAATGGATTTTGACCATGTTATACTCTTGAAATTTCATACAATTGCATATGGCACAGGGACATGCGATGTATCTACTTGAATTAGGTGAGTGCGCCAAAGCAAATTGCATGAACTCTTCCAGACCGTCCAGGAATGCTCGAGTTATTTCTCTTTTCTGAGTTAGACGATTGGACATCCAACTCCTATCACGATGACCGTCCATACTTCTACAACTTAACCCTATACAAATATATAGGGTGGGGAGATACCCCAGTCGACAAAACAACATGAATCATATATTAATAAGTGGTCAATACAACTGGCCACTTATGTCAACCAATTGCCATTAAATTAAAGCATTTGGTTATAAATAATTTAATATGGAAGTAATGCTATTTACGATCAATTTAAGCTAATTATAAAAATTTTAACTAATTTAATGTCAATTGATTTTAAATTGAACAAAGTTTAATCTAAAAGAATAAAAATTACTTTGTAGATTTAAATAATAAAATGTTAAGGAAAACATGTTTAGCATGTTCTCATAGATATAAAAAAGAAAAAGAAATTTAAAATATGACATTCATATTATAATTATATTTTTAGAATTCTACATTATATATATAAAATACTGAAATAAAATAAAATAAAATATTAAAACAATTCATCAATCTCATCAACCAATAGAATATCATAATTTTGTTACACAATTTTTTCATTACAAAAAATTAACCATAAAAATACAATACAATAAAAGATTAAAACAATTCATCAATATACATTAAGAAAACCCAATAACTGAAAAAATCATGGAATTTTATCCAAGCAATAACCATAATCCAAATAAATGAGCAAATTATAAATCAATATCATTAACTTTTTGCTTATATTTATCACTATAAAATTATGGTTATAGAGTTATATCTTTCTCTTATATTTTCTACTTTCAAATATCAAATAGTAAACTTCCTAATTAATTTTCTTATATCTAAATATCAATTTTCATCATTTCATGTCTGCTGTAATTATTTCTAGGAGCAAGATCAATTCCAAAAATTATTATACATTATCTATCACATGAGAAACTTAAAATTTTATATATATAAGATAAGAGAATTGCAATGAAATTTATACAAAAAAATAGCTATTTATTTTCAAAAAACTGAAATTGAATAACAAAATGAAAAGAGTTAAGGGATGAAGATTACCAGAAAGTGTCGCCAGAAAATGAACCGTAAACGTCAAGGGAAGAAGACAAACGCCAGCTAATGAGAAGAAGGAGAGGCAGAGACACTAACAATTGAGCATAAACATCCAAAGAATTGGGGGGTGGGGGTTGTGGGGGGAGGGGGGCCGACCGGGGGGGGGGGCGTGGGGAAGGGGGGCCGACGGTGGGGGGAGAGAAGGGCGTGGGGGAGGGGGGCCGACCATGGGGGGAGCATGGGGGTGGGGGGCCGACGGGGAAAGAGGGAGGCCGTAGGGGTGGGGTCCGACGAGGAAGTGGGGGGACGATGGGGCGGGGGAGCGAGGACAACGGGGAGCATGGTGGGGGGGGTTCGGGGCTCAAATTAGGGGGAGGAGGAGCAAGTTGGCGGAAAAATTTCCGCCAACTTGCGACGAAACATGTTTCCGTCGCTGGCCCCGTCGTGGGCCAGCAACGGAAGACTTTTTCCGTCACTAAATTTGAAAAAAAAAATATTTTTTAATTTTTTTTTGCTACGAAAATTTTTTTCCGTCGCAAAAAATCAAAAATTTGTGACGGAAATAATTCCGTCACAAATTCCGTCGCAAAATCTTCATTTTCTAGTAGTGTTTCACTTGTTTGAGGTTCAATGATTTGAATTTGGCCATACAATTATTTGAGGCTATACGTTGGGCAAGACTACTGCAAATCGATAAAGATATGCTCAGGGTTAGTTCTTGATTTTGAGCTCCATATTATAGTTTTAGGACACAGTACCATAATGAACTGGTTTTTCTGTTCTTTTCTCGCTTTGCAGGATTTATATGAGAGGCCATCCTTTTCATTTGGAAATGTTGACCTTGAAACACTTGTTTCACAATGATTTTGTCAATACAAGTCGTTCAGTGTATCATAAGAGGATCATCGTTAATGTACATAATCACTTTGAAAAGAAAAATTATGATTTCATTTTTTAAAATATCCTCGTAAGAGATTAATATACTATTTCAATTTTACTCCTTACCTAGGTTTATATAAAAAATCTTGCCCCTTTACCCTCTACGCTAAAGCTGACCCATATTCTCATGTCATCATCCACCATCGGTGAGTGTTTTCCAATCTCTTTCGGCTTTAATTTCCTTAGTCTATGACCGGTGGCAGAGCCAGCAATTTTAATAACAAGGGTAAAAATAAAAAATACTATATCACATACAAAAAATTAAAAAAAATCTATTACATGATAGTCTCACTTGCATTGGACTTGAGCAGCCCTAATTAACCTAGGATGGACTGTTATCTTTTAACAAATTACTCCCTCCAATCCATAATATAAAACATATTTAGGAGTTGATGTTATCCTGAATATAATACATAATTTTCATATTCGTTAACAATAATCAAGAAAGATAGTGAATGAAAAAAAAATAGGGATGATGATTAGGGTGTTATAGAAAATATATGTCAAATTAACTTATTCAACCAATTTCTATAATCTATCTAAATTAGGTAAAATATGTTTTATATTTAGAACCGGATGAGAATTAACTAGATTTTTAAAATATAAATGATGAAATACAATAGAATAAAACAAACTTAGCACTTATTAAGCTTGTATATATATGTAAATATCTCCTTATAGTTTATTAATGTATAACAATTTTAAACTCAAAAGTTAAAAACCAAACACAAACCAAAATTATACAAAACTACTAATATTGAAATTAAAAGATAAACAAGTTATATATAATAAATGTATCATCCACATGAGTTTATTTATGTGTAGTTAAAATATTAAAGTAAGTCGCAAACATAAAGATATCTCCTTATATAATTGTTTTAAAAAAAGTTTAGGGGGGCGGGGGCCACCCTAACGCTTAAATCTGCCTATGTCTATGACTCAAATTCACCAACTTTTTTATTTTCTTCTTTCACCTGTGAAGTTGTTGATAACAAAATTTGTGCTCTGTACATTTTTTATGTCATTTTATCCATTTGTTGGACTTTAGTCCGCCAGCCATTAAGAGGGAAGGGAAAGGGCCAGAGGTAAAATGAAGTAGTCGGCCTACAAATACAAAACCCTAGCTCTATTTATAATTAAAGAGCGGGGAATATGTAAATAAAAACAAAGTCCCAAATTTAATCTATGCCCTGGCTCGAATGCCTAATAAATAACCCTAATCCTAATTATCATGTTATCCCATATTCCCCACTGGCTATTTAATTAGCTAGGTTTACCTTCTTTTTTTTTTTTTTGCCCCCGGGTTTACCACCTAAATTAAAAAAAGTTCATTCATATAGTATGTATGATGGCTAATTGAGAGAGAAGAAAGGAATATATGCATAGGCGGATCCACCACTTGGCCAGCTGGGGCCAAGGCCCCAGCTAGCCTTCTTATATCTTCTGTATTTATATATATGTATTATATAATATTTTATTTTGGCCAATAATTTGGCCCTAATTTTATCTTCTATAATTATTTTTTTTTTTTATGAGAACAATGTTTGATTTATTACCCATCAGATTATGAGAGGAAAGTAAAATTCTTATTTAAGATACTTACTGAAAAAGTTAATATCATCTTATATTTTGTTTTGATTTAAAAAAAGAAAAGAACCGTGGCCTATTTTAAAAAATGAATGATACTAATAATTGAATGGGGCCCTTTAGCTTGCATATGGAGTAGCTTCAGAGGTGTCCAACTTCTTTCATTTTCAGGCTTCGGCGCTATTCATTTTTATTTTAAGGACTAAATAAATACTCAAAATCATTTCTTTTCACCTCATTCCTTTTATGAAAGTTATTCTACTTATTTTTCTCATTCTGATGAAAATAATATTGTGCTAATTAGTGAAAATTTTGGGATTATGATTTTGGAAGAGTGTTGAGTTTTGACCATATATGACAATATGTATGTAAATAATGACTAATGACTAATTTTAATCCATTTGAATTTATTATTTGGTTCTCTTATGATTTTATAATGAATTTATCATCAATGAAAATTTTAAAGACAAGGCTTTGAAACAAGATGGAAAATGACTTGCAAATAATTTGGTTGTATATATTGGAAGAGAGATTGCTAAAACAATTACTATTGATTCTATCTTTGAAGATTGTGTCAATTTAAAATAGTGTCGTCTACAATTTTAGGTATGTATTTTTTCTTTAATTATATTTTAAATAATTTTAGTAAATTTCACCATACATATAATTATTATGTTAATGTTTGAGATATTCTTAGGACAATGTTTGAATTATTACTCATTAAGCTGTGAGAGGAAAGTAAAATTTTTTATTTAAGATACCTACTGAAAATGTTAGTGTCATCTTACATATTACTTTGATTTATAATTTTTAGTTATTATTTATTTATATTTTGAATGTTATGTGATATTATTTAATAAATAGTTCAATAATTATTTTTTTGCTCGTGCTAAAAATATTTTCTCTTCCGCCACTGAATATATGGTTTTGTTCTGTTGGTGAACAGGAATATATAGTTTTCTAAAATAAAATATAGAAAGTTTTCCGAAACGAAGAAACAGTGTTCCTCCCTCAATAATTCCTCACCCCTAAGATATTTGCGCTTGCAGATCAAAGTGTAGGTTTCAACCTTCATTCATTGCTAGCTGATAATAATTGCAGGGATTCACATAATGGAAGCGGAGGCAATCGATTCACTTAGCAATGTACGTACGTACTAGAAGACATTATTCTCCATCACATTCTCTCTTCCTCAAATATGTTTTTGACAATATTAATGTAGGCTCTGATATATACTGAACCTTCGGAATGAAATGCTAACAATCATGTTAAAAGCCTAAGATGGTAACAAAGGTTCACACTAATTCATTTAACCTACATCAAATAAATAGCCCACAGTCACTACCAACTTTGAATGCTATCCGGCCAAACTCAATCCACACTACTCAGAGCCAAGACATATCAGCAAGCTATTCCACTAGGTACATAGGAGTACGAAAGAATCAAAATTGGGGAGGGAAAAAAAGAAGAAGCAAAAGACACAAAACACACCCATGTTAATAGGCAAATGGCCAGGCAAGCTAAACCTCTTTAAGTTTCCAATATGCACGTTTTCTTATCTAATCCCGTGCACCTCAACTTTTCAGAGGCTAACTCTACGAGGTTTTAAATATCACATCTCAGAAAAATAGCATGTTCGTTTCTCTCAACTAAAAGAAATATAAAAGTATACAATTAATTATATTGTGATACATAATTGCAATTTTGTATGAGAGGGAGAATGAGAGATAGGGGAATAGAGAAAGAGAGAAGAGGGAAAAGGGAATTCAAACATATAGTAACAATACCCAAAACACGTCTACGAATCCCTGTTTCCTAAAAAAGGCTAGAGCTGTGTTTGACTTTTCTTTCTTAAAAACCAGCAGCCACGTTGAAACTTCTAAAGCTTGACAATCCATTTGTGAGTCTTTTTATCTTTGAACTCGTTTTTGCTGCTCGACTTGCAAGAACTCTCGAGCCCAAGAGCAAGGGGTAGAGAGAGAGAGAGAGAGAGACGAGGTAGAAAGGAGGAGAATGAAAGAAATAGGGGAGAGAGAAAAGAGAGAAGTAGTGTTGGAATTTAGGAAGAAATCTCATAGTTTATGAATAAGAAGAAGGATGGAAAAGAAGAAGAAAAAAAAATAAGAAAGATTGTGTGTGTGGTACTAAGTCCCACATTGGTTAAGAGAAGGGAAGTTGGAGGGTATATAAACCCCAACTTGGCTCCTACTAGTTGGACCCTTGGGCCTACCCACTTTTGTGGAGGGGTGAGGACTTAGGCAACCCTTGGTGCACCGACCGGTCCGGTTCAGTCTGAGCGTGTGAAATAAAATAATAATTTTTTATTAAATTATTTTTTTGAATAAAATAATCCTTTTATTTTTGTTTCCGTTGTGCCTCTCCGATTTTTTCCAACGGCTACATACGACTCGTTCAGCCCCGTCTGTTCGCGTCTGTTCGTACGACCCGTCAACCCGTTTAGCTCTGTCTGGTGCGTCTGTTCATGAGACGCACCACTTCGCCGGCAACAAACGCAGGTCGCCTCTGTTCGTTCCGTTTTGGTGTGTCTTTTCACACAACGTACCAGTTCGCGCAACAGACGAGTCCATCTGATCGTGTTTTTCCTGAGTCTATAAATAAGGGCCCCTAGTCACAGAATTTTTCACGTTCTTTTCTCTCTGCATACACTCTTCCTGCATACACATTTTGTGCGTTCCGAAAGCAGACTCGTTGGATTCGCTTGGGCTTCAAACAGACAGAGCCATCTTTCTGGAGACGAACAATCCGCTCTATCCTAGGAGGCAATTGCTCAGAAACCTGTGGCATCCGTAGAAGGAGCAAAATTGTCTTAAAGAAACAACGAAAGTTGGGCCCGGATTTCTGCATAGTTCATAACCATATTCGGCAGTCTTGTGAGTTCATTTATAGCTTTTTTCATATGATACAGACTTGTTGTATGCTCTCTGTATGTTATATTTTGTTAAACACAAATTGTTGTTATACTGTTTCGTTTACTACATATTCAATTTCTACCTACTCCATACGTTAAAAACAACAAGTAGGAGAAGAGAGACAGAGCTAAAAGTGAATTCAATCTTAAAAACTTTTGAATATGACATGTTTCAAAAATTGACATGAACGAAGACTAGAATTGGGTTTTTTATGTGAAAGTAGCGTGAGGATGGGATTTGGAGAGAAGTGGATTTCATGGGTACTGATGGACTGTGTAACTTCTGCTAGCCTTAATCTGGTTGTGTCAGGTAAGAAGATTTCTGAGCTAAGAATGGAGTGAGGCATTTAGACAAGGAGATCTTTGAGAATTTAGAGAGACAAAATGGAAACAGAAATAAAAATGAAATGCTTCACTTTACGCTAAATTTAATTCCAACCACCGCGTAAATAAACCATAAAATAGAAGGGGTGAAGTTAGAAACAGTTCAGCTAGTGCTAAAAAGAACTATCTTAACAAATCAATTCACGATCTTTGGCTTCAAGGAGTATTCAACTATAATTTTAAGCATGGAAAAATTAAATCAAAACGATGACCAAAAAAAAAAAAAAAGATAGTCATTTACATACAGTTTTGTCCTCGAGGGAAATTAAAAGTTGGAAATGAGAAGCAAAGTGTTTAAAGCTATGATTTGGAGGAGAGGCCAAAATCATTGTAAAGTCTACAATATATCTTAAAAAGCAAACTAATTTACGGACGTCATATAAAATTAATTAGTGGCATTTTATATAGTGGCTAACGTGTGTTATTTCTTAATCAATTAATTATATTCCATTGAGTGAGCCGTAAGTCACTAGCCCTCTAACTACTCACTATAAATGCCTATAGCTAACTTCCTCATCATTTTGTGATTAATTGTTGGGGATTGATGAATCCAACATTATCACTTTAACTTTGTCCTCTTTTCCTTAGTGGGCAAATTATAGGTTTAACTAAAGTAGTCCTAATCAAATATAGTAGATTATTTGTTCTATTATTAGGGAGTAATAACTCATAATACCTTCAGTTTTTAATATAAGGGGGGTTGACTTTTTTTAAAAAAAAATTAAACAAGTAAAATAAATTATTTAACCATAACATATATTGTGTATTATAATATTATATAATTTATAAGTCTAGAGAATTAGTTTGGAAAAAAAAAAGAGATAAATATAAATACTTTAATCTAACTTATTTAGTATCTTTAACCTTTTTAAAAAAATCAACTAATTTTTATATTAACAACTTAAGGGAGTAACTAAATATGCTTTTTTTGTGATAAACAGAATTTTTATGAGTCCCGGGAGGGATTTCAATTTTCAATTAATTAATTTGCTACAGTGAAAGGATATCTTATTTTTTTATTAAAATTTAAAATATTATTTTTTAAATTCAGTTAATTTTTTAATTTATGGTATTAATTATTGTAATTTTTTAAATATTAAAATGTTTTCATACCCTCTTCTTGTTCTCTAACTAACAAATGGAAAATATAAAATAAAGAAATATTTTTTGTCCTCTTAAAACTTGACTATAGACGGATACGCATTAATTTATAGAACGTGAGACAATATTTATTATTTACAATATGGTTTAATATACAGAAGGAAAAAATGACTTTGAAAATAAAGAATGAATACACAATTAAATTTTAAATTAATAATAATAAACTTATAAAAAAATTTGAACCATTTATAGTTATATAACAAAGCAAAAGAATTTATTAAAAAAAATCTTAATTCTTTTTTTCTTTCAATATAACAATTAAAAACTTTTTTGGAAAGCAATAACAGGTAAAGACTTCAAATTTCACACAATTTATGATCAAACTGTATGATGCAAAGTTTAATTAATTAAAAAGAAATGACTAATTAACAATCAAACAGTTAGTTAAGTTTTTCATTTTGTACCAAACAAGGTCCAAGACTTGGCAACATTCCTTGATTAATTCTTACTATTTGTCTACCTATTTATGTTTTCCCTGTAGAATATCTTCACTGATCTAGTGGTTGAGGTGGTTTACTATCTAACTAATAATCATAACTACCAGAAAGATAGGGCTTAATCAACCTTAACATTTAGAAGCTTTTAGATTAAACTTGGTTTATAAAAAATAAAAAATCAAGTATATTATTTAGGCTCACATAAAATACATAGTATGGCTTGCTAAGTTTTTTTTTTTTTTTTTTATCACATATAACTAAATTTAGATATTGATTTTTTGTCAGCATAAATTTTGATATTGATAATTTTGCTTGTTCTTTTGTATATATACCTTGAGTTTTCCAAAGTTCATTTTTCAACCTTATTTGGACTTACATCGGTTTTGCAACCCCCACATGCACATCGAGCCCTCCAAACTCAAATGATATCATTTTATATTACATATTTATATACATGCGATTAAAAAACATAATGATGTTCGAATATGATGGTCAAACACACACACACACACATATATATATAGGTTAGAGGATATTTTTGCCTCAGAAGTTTTTACAGATGAGCAATTTTACTTCGAAAATGTAAAAAATGGACTAATTTTGCCTCATCTATTATCCCAATTAATTTTTACCATTAGTTGACCAAATATGCCGAGTTGTTAATCTATATCTTATCCACGTCATTTTTGTTAAAATATAAATTTTTCTCGTTTTAAATCTAACTTTAAAAAAAGATGAAGTGGATGGTACAAGAAATTTTAACACAAATTTGCATTTTAACAAAAATGGTGTAGATGACATGTGGATTGTTAATTCAGCATATTTGGTTAATTAACCCTTGAAATTAATTATGATGATGATCAAGGCAAAATTGCTCCATTTTTTATACTTTCAAGGCAAAATTGACCTTCTCAAAAACTTCTAGGGGAAAATTGTTCATTAATCTTATATGTGTGTGTGAGTATGTGTTCCAAACGATTAGTATGTTTAGGACAAAACTTATCTTAAGTTTTTTATATCTATTAAATCAAGTTTTTCCATCAAATTTTTCCATGCGAACTTTTCTTGGAATAAAAATTCACTTTGATAAAAAAATTAAAAAAAAGTGAACCATGAACAATAATAAAAATTCAAGTGATAAAGTGTGATTAAAGGATTTAACCTACTAAATATAATAAACTTAACCCAAGTTTTGTCGTTATTACTAGAATTTTTTTATTTTACAAATACGTTATATGAATTTTAGGTATAGAGAATTCAAACTATTGCCTTTTTGCAAATGTTTGATCCATAAGATATTAAAAAAAAAATTTAAGAAATTCCAATTGTAAGATTTGCTTTGCTTTTTGTTTAAAAATAAAACAAATGTACTTTTAATGATGACATTTATTGCTCATTTCACTTTTTTAAAAAATAAAATAAAATAAAATTGGAGAACTACTATATGTATAAACTTTAAGCAAAAAGCTCAGCTTTATTAATTAGGTCCAATTCTCTAATCAAAATATCAAATAATGTAATGTGTACTTTTATTAATAATAAAAAATCACAAGTAATCAATTTTTAAAATTCTGTTGGAGTACTATTGATTATAAAAACCATACTTGACAACATTTGATTTTAGAATAGCACCTCATAAGCAAATGGACTGGTGTGTGTATAAATGGGAGAGAGAGAGAGAGAGAGAGAGAGATTGTCACCATTTTTATTTATAAAAGAAGCTAGTAGAAGAAGAGGGGAATAAAAGTGAAAGCTAGAGCAGATCAAACAATATAATGGTTGGAGAAAGAAGCATAAAAAAAAATGACAAGAGGAATAAGTTTAGAAAGAAAAAGAAGCGTTGAAATGGCGCAATAACCAGAGAGGGACTCAAAGAAAGAGATGTGGCATCTTAATATTTGACTACATAATATTAATGATAATTAAATTAAAGTATTAGAATACAAAAAACTTAGCTTAGCTTACAAAAATCAACAATTAGGCAACAAATGGGGCATTGTGCTTTGATTATGTCTAAGCTATTCATTGCATCATCATCATCTATCATCAACCACTTCCTCTTTTAATAATTTTTTTTTAAAAAAAATTTGGTTTTGTGAAAAGTATATAGCTTTAGACCCATCATCTTCATGCGATATCATTTCATTTAATAATTAATTAATTAATTAATGGACACATAATAATGTGTGTTAGCTCATTAATCTCTTTCCCTTTCAAGCAATCCATCTATCTCACGCCATTCCATTCTGCCAAATCCTTTCTACAATAAAACCCACATTATTCTACACTCTTTCACCTATTAATTTAATAATTCCACATATCACTTTTCATTCATTCCCTTTTTCCCCTTGAGGCAAATCTAATTATGACGTATTATTAATTAATTATTTGATCAAATCCAATGATTTTACTGCTTATATATCTTAATCTTACTTTTAACTAGAATAATGAAATTGAAAAAAAATATAACACTTATCAAACAGTGTTAAAATAAAATGTTTCACCGTAAACTCTCAAAATATATTACTCCAATGCATATTATAAGTCACCTCCAAAAATTAAAGAGGAATATTATCAAGTTATTTAATTTGTCTTAGAATGAAATTAATTTACAAATTCACCCTTTTTAAAAACTGGTATCTCAAAAAAAAAAAAAATGTAATTAGTATCCCCGATTATTATAATAAGAACTACATACTCCTTCTAAAAAGTTGACTTTTAACAAGGAGAGAGTAATATCAAACAATACTATAAATTTGCTTATTAGTTTAATATTTTAAAAATATTTAGTTGTGTTACGGATATCTCATAAATGGGCCCAGCCCAATAACCAAAGAGCCTAGTCAAAATGACTTCAGTTATGCTCATAACCGCTTCCTTGAAAATATGAGTGGTTTTATCAAGAATATCTATCGTTATGGCAACCGCCTATGAAAGAAGGAGATTATTCAAAAAAACATATCTTGATATCTCTAAAATAAAGGATAAATCCAACTGATTAAGATAGGGCCCAGGTACGCCTATAAATAGGGTAAACCCCTTACAAGGTACACATTTCTGAAACCCTAGCTTTTCTATTCACACAAAGCACACACACCACCCCCTCTGGCTATCGTTAGCCTGCCATATACTCTCGAACTACGTGAACTTTGATCCACACTGTGGTACGTAGCACCCCGGGATTTCACTCCGGGCCAAGTCCAATCCAACTTGTGATCGATACAGGATCAAGTTGAAAACTTAATGAATTAAACACAATTTAATTAAACGACAATAATAACAATGGGACAAGTATTTTTGGTAACTAACACAAACTACAAATTTTGACCTCACATGGTAGAGATCACTCCCTTTTTTTTTCCCCTCATTATATAAAATTATCCTGATCTAATATATTCATTTTAGAGCTCCAAGTCATCACTTGATGGTAAAAAAATTCAAAAATTAAAGCTTTTTTTTATAATTAAACAGTGAAAATATGAAGGTTGTACTATTCTTGTTCATGAAATCTCATTTTTTTCCTAATATTATAAATTTCACATTAACGTCTTACGTGAAACAGACACACAGCCATCTCCACGGCTTCAATACTTTATTTATTATGTGTGTGTGTGTGTGTATTGCAGTTTTTAGGTGGATATTCATGCGATAGAATAGTAATTAATACAGCAAGCTCAATTTTTTGTGCCAATCCTGAAGTGAAAATATTGGTG
This sequence comes from Acacia confusa, assembly GCA_037074495.1. Lineage (NCBI taxonomy): Eukaryota > Viridiplantae > Streptophyta > Magnoliopsida > Fabales > Fabaceae > Acacia > Acacia confusa. The sequence continues at coordinate 32,961,879 of CM073502.1, read as the reverse complement.
CTTATTTCGAATTACTTATCATAAAGCATGTTTAGTAAGTTGATTTAAAACTCTTTTCATATGTTTATCTCATATATTATAAATTATAATTAAAAAGTTGTTAGTTATCCTGAACAAATCCTAAATGTAAATTTGACAATTATAAAAAGCCTCATTTATTTATATAGATACATAAATAAAGAGATTTTGATTAAAAAAAAAAAGATACATGAATCAATAGATGCTTACACATGTTCATGTTTCCCTAAATTAGGATCACTTTATATTGTCTTTAATCGGAAATAACCAAGATTTATTTTAATTCCAAAAAAGTAAATCTAAATATTTTCTGTATATAATAATTTAACCTTAAAAATACTTTATTTGTTTGGTGCCAAATGACAATCGTGGAAATACAATTGATTGTTTCAAACTGCTTATTATAAGCAGATTAAAAAAAAAAAAACTCCTCTCAAATATTTATTAAAATGTTAACAAGTCCTAAATATAAGTTTGACCATCATAAAAAAAAAACATATTTATTTATGTTGATATATAAATTAAAAAACGCTTACACATGTACAACGTTTCACTTAATTATGATCACTTTAGATAATTTGTAATAGGAAAACCAAAGATTATCTTAATGAGAAAAGGTAAATCTAAATACTTTATTTGTTTGGTCCAACCTCTAAAAAATACTATTGAACAACACACACTCACGTACGTCGTATTATATTCGCATTTTGAGATGTGGAGGCGTATAACAACAAATGAAGAGAAGTGTTTGCGTGAAATAAACCGTCATTATATTAACATAACGTCCCTCGAAAGATTCGCAAAAACCAAAATCCCAGCTCGCCCAGAAAACACTCTACACTATCAAATCTTGTTCACCTACTCTCGCTTTCTCTCTTAAATCCGCACCCAGCACTGCTTTCTTCTTTTCAGCTCTTCCGTTCCACTGTAATGCTGAATCTTGCTCTGACCCATTTCTGAAATTCCTCTTCCTTTGTACAATTCCTTGATCTCCTCTCTTGCACGCACAATCGGCCATGGAAAAAGCTGGGGTTCGGGAGTGAAACCTTTAATTTTGGAGGCAATGTTTGGAAATTTCGGAGTCCTATAATGGTGGCTGCCATTTCTGAAGCAGCCTCAACTGACCCACTGAACACCAAGGCTTCGTCTACCCATCAAAACCCATCGAGGCCTCCTCTATTACCTTCAGAGAAAGACAATGGGACTCTTCCTAGAAGACCCAAGGGTAGGCCGGTTTCTTCCAGGTACATGTCTCCTTCTCCATCGACTTCTACTTCCACTTCAACCTCTTCGTCCTCTTCATCTAGGAGATGCCCCTCTCCCCTCCTTTCACGCTCCATCAATTCCACACCCTCTTCGACCCCTTTACCCTCTACGGTGCCCAAGCGGTCTCAATCAGTGGACCGTAGGCGGCCGGCGACTCCGACCAGGCCTATGACGCCTGTCTTACGGCAAGGTAATGCCGGTGATGTATCGGCGGCTACGAAGCTTCTGGTCACTTCTACGCGGAGCTTGTCGGTTTCGTTTCAAGGAGAGGTGTTTTCGCTTCCGATTAGTAAGACAAAGGCGGCAACACCAACTTCGAGCAATGCAAGGAAGGCGGCAACGCCAGAGCGGCGGAGGTCGCCTTCAGTTAGAGGTAAGGTTGACGGAGGAGGAGATCAAGTCGAGAACTCGAGACCCATGGACCAGCATCGATGGCCGGCTCGGACCAGGCAGTCTAATTCGGGTTCCAATCACTTGTCAAGAAGCATGGATTTCAATGGTGATAAGAAGCTTGTTGGAAACGGATTTGGAAAAGTGGTTCGGGCGTTGCAGCAATCAATGATTGGTGATGGTAGAAGGGCATCTTTTGATGGGGGGTTGAGTTTAGATTTAGGCAAAGACGAGTTATTGAAGGATGCTCAGCAGAGCTCAGATGTAAATTCAGTAAATGATTCTTCATTGCCTTCTGATCTCACTGCATCTGATACAGACAGCGTCTCATCTGGTGGCACTTCAGGAGCACAAGATTGTATTGGAGCTGGCAAGGGGCGACCTCGTCGAATTGCTGTGTCTGCGAGGTTTTGGCAGGAGACTAATAGTCGGCTGCGCCGTTTGCATGATCCTGGTTCACCTTTATCAACAAGCCCCGCCTCAAGAATGATAGCTCCTTCAAAGGTTATTCAATCCAAGAAGTTCACTACTGATGGTCCATTATCATCCCCTCGAGCGATGGCTTCCTCAATCAGGGGAACTGCACGTCCTGCGTCTCCAAGTAAACTATGGGCATCTACTGTCTCATCACCCTCAAGGGGAATCTCTAGTCCTGCTCGGGTGAGAAGTGCAGTTGCCAGCTCCATCAATAGTAATTCTTCGAATCCATCTTCAATTCTTAGTTTTTCAGTTGATATCCGGAGAAGAAAGATAGGGGAAGATCGAATATTTGATGCGCACACGTTACGGATTCTGTATAACCGATATGTGCAGTGGCGGTTTGCCAATGCAAGGGCTGATGCTACCTTTATGATGCAGAAACTAAATGCAGAGGTATGATTATCAGTCAAGCTATAACTTTTTAATATGTTTTTAGGTGCTTTTGCTTAATATAAATATAGATTTCTTCCTGTGTTATAATTGTTAATTATGTTTCCTATACTGTGGAACAATTTAAACTAATGGAGGTTGTCATCATGGTTATATCATTCTATAAGATTTACTGAAGAATGGATTGTTAAGCTATAATTCATAAACCATGTGTTGGATATTTTGCTCTATTGAGTGATTATGTGTCAACTTATGTAGTTTTGGAGGTTATCCTTAAGTGAATGGCTAAAGGTCTTGTGTTAAGTGCTGTTGTGCACATCCCGAGTTCCTTTCTCATAATTAAATTGGATGGTTACTATTTTCTTGCCGCTCATAGTTTGTTCTATGTACAAACTGAGGTCAGATCCGTGGGAGGAAGGTGAAGAGTGGAGTCCTCTATTTTTTTCTTATTCTAAAGGTCAAATGGCTATGAGAAACTTATCTGATGATCATTTATGAGGTTCATGAATTAGAAAACATGCCATTTGCTTCTACTTTTTGGAGTTGGAGTTAAGTTGGACTCAGTATTCTACACAAACAAGTGCTGATGCTTTTTTTTAATCAGTGATGAAGAAAGTAGTCATTGGCAGTGGCCTAATTAGTTGGCTTTCTATAGTGAGTAGCTGTATAAAGATCAAAGACATTTGCTCTGGTCATTTTTCAGATACAGATAGTATTCAACCTAATCTGTTAAATAGTCTTCCAATAATTTTGAAACGATAATGTACTGGAAGGACCTTCTTGGGGTCTATGTTCAATGCACATAAAGTGTCATGAACCTTATATTTTAGGTCTATGGCTTTGACCACAATTGACCATACATAGAGAAGAACAAGTAGTAACAAAACTCCATTTTTGCAAGCATACCAGTTTCATGTCCCCCTATTATTAAATTTTTTGTGCTAAATCTATGTTTACAATGATTAGATCTTCTTAATAGTGATTTTTAGTTTGAATCCATATCATGGGATTTTATCAAAATTGATTGTACTGTGTAAAATAAGGGACTTGATGATACCTTTATTCTGTATATAATTTTTTTAAATAAATCTTCATTCTTCCACTTGGAAATTTGTGTTGATTGAGTGGTACTTAATATTAAATTTCGTTTTGGTTGTAAATTTGAGTTATGTGAATGGTAAATAGTCATAGTTCGACTTGTAAATTTGTGTTATGTAAATGGCAAATTTAAAGGCCTTCTTAATAATTAATTTGTGAATTTGGTCCTTCAATATAATTCTCCCATGAATGTAGTCTCAATTTACCAGCGCACTATCTTTCAATATTGTTCAGAACAGAATACATAATTTGATAATTCAGCACTCTTATCTTCAGCTTTCTAGGTCCATGGGTTTTATTCGGTTCAAAAACTAGTTATGTTCACCATGGAATGTGTCAAACCTCTTGACCACAGTTAGAGTATAATAAAGTTAATCATGGACCTTCGCCTAACAGTTTGGGCTTGTTTAGGGAGTTTGGAACCCCTCAAAAGAGGGTATGGAGTACAAGAGTGAAGTAGGGGGGGATAGAGAGAAAGAGGTTGGTCCTAAGAAAAGGTTGGCCCACCTCATTCTCTCTATCTCTCTCTACTTTGCCTCTCCCTTTACTCTGGGGGATCCAAACTCTTGTTTAGGTTGGAATGGTCCATCGACATGAAATCAAAGCCTCTATGACCAAGCTGTCAGGAGTTCACTCCTAGTCATTCTTATTCTCTCTCTCTCTGTCCCTCCCTGCCTCTCTGGGCCTGAACATTCTCAGAAGGAAAATTAATTTTGACACAATATATGGTGGTCTTGCGCTTTGTTTGTACTTTGTACTTCATGCCCAAAGAACTGCCATGTGAGAGGGCTTACTATAGATATTAATATAGCAGATTATTGAACTTAACATTTTAAACTTTCTGGTTGAAGTGGTTCTTGACATCCATGTTGACATGACACAGTTTGAACTCTCAACATCTGCTGATGTTCCAGAAATGTCTGACATTTGATGATGTTATTTATGGTTTTCTCGAGCCTGACTTACTCTGACTATCCCTTGAGAAAAGTTGTTATCATTGACACAGTAGCACTTTATTTTGTTTTCTCTACAGTTAGTTTTGTAGTTGCTCATCTAAATAAATAAATGAATTCCCTAGATGTCTAGATTGAAAATGGCTGCTTTTTTTGTTTTGTTGATAACAATTGTACTAACATACAGTAGCCTATATTTTTAAATTGTGTCAGAGGCATCTATGGAACGCATGGGTAACGACATCAGAACTTCGGCATGCAGTCATACTAAAACGAATCAAGTTACTATTGCTGAGGCAAAAATTGAAGCTAACTTCCATCATGAAGGGACAAGTAAGAATGGAGGTTTTGATTGTAAATGATTACTTGTTGTGGAATTTAGGGTTCTTTAGATAAACATTTTCTTAAAAATAATGAAATGACCTTTGAGAAGAAGAAAAATCATACAGTTCTCTATAAAGTTATATTCTCTATGAAATAACCTTTGGTTTGGCTCACTTAGTTGGGTGACATAGTCTGGCCTGTTTATTTTTCCTTTTCCAACTTGCCATGACTGTGGCCAGATCAATTGGGCATGTGCAACCGGTCTTAATACATGTAGCTCTTGAAAAATGAACACGTCTTAAAATTAAAAGATACTTCTGCACCATCAGATTTGTTGAAAATGGCCGCAATGGTTGCTGAGGTTCTATTAATTGATCACCTTGGTTCAAAGTATAGTTTTTGATGATATTTTATTGTAATAGACTGCTGCTGCTAACTACTTATCTTTATTGTTTATCATAAATGAAGCTTGTTGTACTTGGTCTTGTAGATTTCTTATCTGGAAGAGTGGGCCCTTCTAGAAAGAGATCATTCCAACTCTTTGCTTGGAGCAACTGAAGCTTTGAAGGCCAGCACCCTCCGTCTTCCTGTTGTTGAAAAAGCAATAGTATGTGCTACTGCCTTATTTTTAAAAAACTAATCACCATTTCAATATGTTAATCACATAATGTTATTCTATGTAGGCTGATGTACCAAACTTGATGGATGCTGTGGGGTCAGCAGTTGATGTCATGCAAGCAATGTCATCCTCAATTTATTCTCTTTCATCAAAGGTAAAGCTATTCTGTTTGCTTCCTAATGTGCTTCTCCAGTATAGGGCATGTGTTTCTATCAGTAGCCATATATGATGTGTAAGTAATGACAGCAAATTTTGTATGGTTAGTACCCTTTTTTGTTTGAGAGTGGGGACTTAGTTTAGAAGTCATGAGAAAGTTAGAAATCTGTAAAAGCAATTTATTTACAACATCTCAATCCATTTGATGTGGTGCATTGTTCTCATTTAGAGCGTGCTAAGATACACCATAGGATTGGGTTAATAAATCAAATAGATATTAAGTTCCCACAATAGTACCAAAATCTGAAGATGTTGTACTTGTCTAAAAGTCATGCTTCGGTTGATTGGTTGGTTTGATTATTGCCTCCTATTTATCAAGCCAAATGAAGACGGTCTAATTTTATTCTGTCTCAACAAGATTGGAATAATTCTTTTTAAATGTTGATAAAAACTATTTTTATGATATAAAAAATCATTGCACTTAATTTTTTCAGAATATAGCAATTACCCTTGTTATTAGTGGCTATTAACTTCTCCTTGGCCCTTATTACCTTTTCATCTTGGTAGTGGAGTTTTGATGTACTCTGCAGTATTAGAGGCAACATTATGTGATGAAGAAAAATGTGGCCTAGAGAGATGCTTAATGGGGTTAAGTCTACATAAGGAAAAATAGAAATGAGGCCTAAAAGGAGATTATGTGTGAGGTAGCAGAAGGGCACAAGGGGATCTATCAAGTGATAACCACCTTTTCCATATGGTGCATGAGTGGAGAGAGAACGTTCAGGTTTCAGGGAACCTGGCCTCTTGAAAGCCATGAGTTAGATACATTCTTTTATTCAGCTACATGAATAATATTGGAGTTAGAGGTTCCGTTTGTTTGTCTCACCTAATAATCATCTTAAATCCATTCAACATTTCTATTATGTTGTCTGTTAAGCTTGTCACCCCACGTAGTGAGATAAGACTTGTTGTTTTTGTTTGTTCAGTTGGTAAAAATTAATTTATAATGAACTGTGGAATTTTGATCCAAACTGATCTTCAAACCATCTATTCGCCTACTTAATATGAAATACGGAATATGTGGATGTTTATGGTCTCGGGGAGCTTGGTAGGCTTGCTTCACATTGGCTAAGCAGCCTTGCTCCCCATGCAGTTAGATGCACATGTAAATGACATAATTTAGCTTTCTTTCTTTAAATTAGCAGAACATTTCCTGATTCATGATAATTTTCCAAGCATCCATTGCTGCTGTTTGATTTGTAGAGAGGGAGTTCAAATAGGTCTTTCACTGTATTTTATATGCACACTACAATTTTGAAAATTTCTAGCCTTAATGCACTATACCTAGTGTGACCCGTTGTAGTGTGGTTGTTACATTGGATGCTTGATTCACACAGAGGCAGTGAGCAATTCAAGCTGTAGTATTAACAGCGTAGTTGGTAAACTTTTATCTTAAACAACGGCACACATGGGAAAAACAAACCTCCTTTTGTGCACTATGGCTGATCATCTATCATATAATCAACTGTTAACAAATCTGTACCGCACATTTAAAGTCCATTAAGTTACTTATTATGTCTGATTTAGCTGTTGCATGTTAATTTGTCACCTTTGGCAAAAACTTTGTTCCTGGATGACCTAATTTAACGTTATTGTTTTGATCCCTTAGTTAACTGGATGCATTGTCTTATAACGTACTGTTCATAACCTAGAAGTTGACCAATTTCAAGGGTCAGCAATTATGCCGATAGGCAAAGACAATGGCATATAATGTTGTCATAGTTACAAGATATCGACACTAGACTTTATGATATGATAAAACATAAAAAATATGGGATAATATGCTTGATTGTGAGATATCCTTTTTGGTATTTGGTAGATATGAGATATTTTTTACAAGTATTGTTTGTTGATTTTTTTTCAGAAAAAATAGACATGTTCATATCAATGGCTAGGTTTTGTCTGATTTTATTGTAACCCAAGAGGCATGTTTGAATAGAAGATAAGGAGGGGAATGAAAGGGAATCCCATTTCATGTTTGGCCTGTGGGAGTTATTAAATAGGGTTATTGAATAGGGAGAAAAGGAATGAGATATTTTCAAAACCTCCAAAATTCTAGCCTTCCAACTGTTCATTTGCAAATCTCCAAATAGATATCTTCCAATTAAATTTACTGTTTTGTGTCACCCAAACAAATATTATCTCTTATATTGGTATTTCTAAAATCATTTGATTCTAGCAGGTGGAAGAAACTAACACCCTGATGGCAGAACTTGTAAAGGTGACTGTAAAAGAAAGGCTTTTGCTTGAACAATGCAAGGATTTCTTGTCATCTTTAGAAGCTATGCAGGTAATCTGTCTATGTCAATATGCATCCTACACTGGCTAGAAATGGTGTTTCAGATTGTGCTCCTTCCGTTTCAAAATAATTACTGTCATTACGGAGTTTTAGTTTCGTTTCAAAATAATTGTTGCTTTTTAACCCAATGGAGCATTACTTATTCATTCTTGTACCATTTTAACCGTCATTATTGAGAAGAAAGTTCCTTGTCAAATAAAAAAATGGAAATAATGTTAGGTCCAAGTGCCTCCTTGTCACTGGAATGATATTTTATTCAAATATCATCAAATTTTGCCACAATCCAAGTTATTTAATAGTTTTGTTAACACCTGTGCATGACTATAAATGAAAGTTATTTTGAAACGGAAGTTGTATTTAAATACATCTCATCTTGTAGTAATGTTTATAGTGTTTTTTATACATGTCTGATACATGGCGAACCCAATACTGCCATTAGCTTGTTCAGTAGAAAAACAAATATTACCCGTATTTCTTATCCCAAAAAAGAAATTAAAGGATGCAAGGCGATGACAATGCAGTCTAAATTTCTCATTAATCCAGTTTCAGTATTCTCATAGCGTTTTTCTTCCTGGTTTATAAATTACAACAACAGGTCAGGGATTGTACCTTACGAACACATATGTTACAACTCTGCCGCGTTTGGACTACCGGCCGCCACCCAATGATAACAAGTGTGTAGAACTGATCGTTCTTGACTCCTAACTCTTACTGCTAACACTAACCAGCTTTTTAATTTCCCACGGATGAAGATGAGACAGAAGGTAACTGAGAATGGAATATGAAGCTGATAGATTAGCTGGTTTTTGGTTTTCTGTGTTGACAATTTTTTGAACCTGATGTCTTGTTTGAAAGTGGTGTGTAGTATATGTTGTGTATGAGTGAATATCATCATCACAGGAAAAGAAAAGGGTGGCTTTTGTTTTTGCTTTGACTAGGTTGTTGTAAGCAATTCCCTTGGTTCAAGTATATGTATATATGAAATCAACTAACCATTTGTTTATTAGGTAAAAATTTATGGCCAAACATTACTTGCTGTTTGATTATTTGTTATCAGTTTCAGCAATCTCAAGCTTAGATTCTCCTTATTCTCTGCAATCATGTGTGGACTGGGAAATGACTGCATGAGCATGTAGGCCGAACATAAATCTCAATCTTGAACAGGCGCTCTTCTAAATCACATATAAGCAAGCATATCAGATCATGAATTTCACTTGGAAGTGTTGTTGGACATGCCGTGCCTAAGAATGTTGCAGAATAGTCCTTGCTCTAACAACATACGTTTTTATTTATAAAAATAAAATTACTATTGCTATATTATGATATTACTCTCTTTGCAAGGTGACTGCGTAGTGTCTACAACGCGTTGTGTAACAAATGGAAATGATCTTGCAAGATAAAACAATTGAGATCAGTGGCACGCATAATATAGTTATGTATCTCACTTTTCTCATTCATCAAAATATAATTCATTCAATATTATTAGATAGATGTCTTAGTTCAATTTTATCTCATTAAAGGTCATCAATCAAACTATATATATATATATATATATATATCGAGAGCGAGAGAGAGAGAGTGACTGATCTTTTCTGTTCCAATGACTACAGGCCATTATTTTTTATTGGCAGTATATGCAATATTGCGTTGAGTGCCTCACGCAGTGCTTACATATTGTGTCGGACAGAACCGTACATAGAGTTATCTTTAATAGGGACATGCATGTGTATAGGAAGCAGATCTCCTGCAGCCTTTGCTCGGTATCCCTCAGAAGCATATCTGAACGCATATCTGAACCATTGATCTCATTTAATCATGACAATTTCTGAGCAATCAAATCATATAAACAAACATGACTTAGAAAAATGTTTATGGAAGAAACCGGGCCCATGTGTATATCACAAGAGTTAAATGTTTATGTTCTTGCTGCAGAAAATTTTTTTCTTTCACACTCACATAAAAATAAGCAGGTCTTATTATAAAAAGAATAGATTAAGAAAATATTAATGGAACCACTTACTTTTATGTAAGTATGACAGGAAAAAAAATTCTACAGCAAAAACAGAAACATTAAATCCATATTAAAAAGAAAAAAAAGTTGTTTCTAATTACTTTTATTTTTATTATTATTTTTCACCCAACTATACTTTCCTTTTTTATTTTATGTTAATTTAGATCCCGTGATTCAAAATATTAAATCCCTGTGTCCCTTTACTCAAAATTGATCAGTAGAATAGTCTTAGGAGCCTCCTTTGGGCACTGCCCTGCTGTAGGCCACTCCCAAACGTTGTCGTTTCAGACTCCTCCGTGGAGGGCGTCGCCGCTCGGTGCTTTATCGCCCTCTCCGGCATCCTCTGATGACGTGCTTCAAAATGCTTCAAGTCATCATCAATATTAGAACCACTCATCAGCTTCCTCTTTAAAACCATTGATGACCTTTCACCCTCCATGTCCCTCCGATTGATACCACTATTTATGGCATACCCCAAACCGTCATCTTCCGCCGTAAAAGAACCAACAGAGAAATCCGGAGGAAGTGGGCTCAGCGCGCTGCCACGGAGCACCATCTCCGCCGCCATCTGCCAGAGATGCCAATTCCCTGTCCTGAGAAGCCCCACTGCTCCACTCACTGGGTTTATGGTACGTCCCAGAGCTTCATGCAACAATGACTGAAACAAATCTGCCAAACACCAAAACCATTAACTCAGTTATTTCTCACACAAAAAAAAAAAAAACAAAAAAAAAAACAAACAAACAAGCAAACTTCACCTCTCAAGAAATTTTCTTTTATCATCGATCATACACAAACCTCAGTGTACAATTTACTCGGAAAATCTCACTCGGGTCTTTAAATACCAGAAAAAATATATAAAAAAAAAAAATTATGAGTGTAAAATCCTCTATAAAAAAAATTCCTTTAAGACGTTAGTGACGTAAAGAAGTTTGTCAATGATCACTCTATAACTAGTAAATATACTCATATATACTTGTCAAATGTAAAATGATTTAGTTAATATAAATAAGCTTATTAATGGTAATCTTATGATTACTTATCAATAAAGTTACATAAATTTGTCAATGTGAGCTGTTTTAGTTAAAATATATAAGTTTCTCAATATAGTGGCATAATCAACTTGTCTATAAGGTATGTTTATATTTAAAATCTATCTCACTGAGGTTTTTTTGACAGAGGATCATACCCTGGAACTTTTTTAATATTTTTTTCTTGTATTTGTGAGATTTTCCCTAATTTAACATTGAAAGGTGTTGTGTATCATCTAAAGGCAGTTAGACACACACACATCTTCAGAGAGTATAACACTACGAGGAAATGGTGTGATGTAAGAGATTGACTCTTACCCAAATCATATATGTTTATACTAGAGTGAAGTTACGATAGTTCTATCTTCTCTAGTTTTTATACTATCAGCTTTTTGAGGGGAAAAAAATTAATAAATACTATCAATCGGCCTGATGGATGCCCTTATGGCATAAATGTTTCCTCTAGAATTTAAATTTGAGACCTAAAGGAATCTATTGAGGACACAGCTAGACCAACGTTATATTGGATATTTACTCTATCTATCATCTGTACAATTAAATTCTACTCCTCCGGTTCTTACTATAAGATAACTTTAGGGAGTTAATTTTAACTTTAAATATAGGACATAGTTTTTATACTTATCAATCTTTTTATAATTTATTCTTATTAATATTTCCTCAATAATAGTTAAAAGAGAATAAAGAATTAAGAAAGATTATTAAAATATTTTAAAATATACATATCATATTAACTACCTCAACTAACTTTCTTAATTTAATAAAATTAATGTACCGCATGAGTGTGTAAATTGAGAGAGAGAGCTCACGGGGTCTTTGGGAGGGAGGAACGGCGGAGACTAAAGACATAAGGCGGGTACGGCCGAAGAACTTGGCGACGAAGACGGTGGCGTGGGCTTGGGCTTGTGGGCATTGGATCCCCTGAAGGCAGTGCCGGAGCATGCACTCGTCGCTGCATCGTTTTCGGAGAACACGACAACCGCTGCAACTCATCTTCTCTGATGCTCCAAGATCCCCTCCTCTCTCTCTCTCTCTCTCTCTCTCTCTATATATATATATATATATTATACTTATATATCCTCAGACCCAAAAAAACCCAATGGATTTTCAAATGCGAAGCAACAATGCTATATATAGAGAGAGAGAGGGGGAGAGGAAGACGCATCGTCATAATTATCGATGTTGAGGAGACATTAACCATAGTGTTGAGTATTTAATTGATATATAAGGTGAAGATGGGTTAAGTAAACTGTGTTTGGCTTCTTCCAAAGAAATGGGTGATAACGGCTCTGGTTCTCCGCAGATGCTTGAATCATACGGTACCCTTTGATTCTCTTCTTCATAGTTCCACCTTTTTTGGATTCTTTCTAGTTTTTTTAGTTTGTTTTGCCAGAGGATTCTTTCTAGTTATTTCCCGGATTCATTGATCTATTCAATATTTTCCACGTTGTTGACTAGCTTCAATAGATAGCTTCGAAAGTCTCGCATGGAATTTAAATATTTATTACTATTTTTTTAATGGAAAAATTGCGCTGAAGTAACATACATACAAGACCAAACGGCATGTAAATTTTTACATTGAACAGATGAATTTGATTTAGAGATTACAAAAAAAATGATGAGAAAAACCCAATACCATTAGATGCAATCATAAAATCACTTACAATTTCTAATTTGCGGGGATATTTGACAAAATCGGACTATGAAAAGAACAGAATAGCCTTAGTAAAACCTAGCTTCTCCCACGCGCTCTTCCCTCCGTCCCCAGCAACACTACGTCATGGGTGGACCGAGATGGTGGAGAAGGGGGCATGTGCCCCCCTTGATTTTTGACCCTTCTTATTATTTATTTATTTTTTTTTAAAAAAATCTCCTTCTATACCTTCTTCAACACTCACGTCCAGCTTTCTTTTATGACCTAGCAAGGTATAAGTCAAGTACCCCCTCTTGATTGTTTAGTGCCTTATATTGAAAAAGATGTATTTGATAACATTGATAATAAGATAATTATGATAAAATTCCAAAAAATAAAGTCTAAAAACATGATATTGTAATTATTCACTACAAAAAAAGTCTAGATTAGTCAAGGAAATTACTCATAGAATTTTGTGGGTAAAAAATTATCCATGAATTACCCACGGAATTCCATGAAAAATTTTCTGTGGGTAATGAAAATTACCACGGAAAATTTCCGTGGCAAAAAAAAGCATGACTTATTTTCCCTTTTTTTTTTTTGTGATGGGAATCTTCCGAATTCCGTGGGTAATCCATAGGTAATTTTTTACCCACGAAAATTACCCACAGAACTCCATGGTTAATTTCCCACGGAATTTTTCCGTAGGTAAATTTCATGGTTAATCCAGACTTTTTTTGTAGTGATTGTAATCTATTTTTGTTATTATAATATATGTACTTGTACTTATTTAATCCTCAGCCTTACTATTTCTAACCGCACTTAACCTTATTTTTCCCTTCATATTCTTTTATTTTTAATGTATTTAAAACTTTACTTTAAAAAAATAAAAAAATTCGTGGGGCTGCCCCAAACCCCCAAATCCCCGACCAATAGTGTCCCTTCAATTATTTTCTAGCCTCTGACCACTGTCACCTTCACGCTCAGTTGTTGCATCACTTGCACCGCTGTCGGCTTCCTCTTTCTCTTCCGGCGTGACTTTCCCGTTCGTTTATCTCCTCCTCCTCTTATTCCTACGCATCATTTTGACCTTCCATCGAATCCTCCTCTTTCTCGTCAGAAAATGTTGTAAATATGGCTCAAGAAATTCAACAATGGTGGCTTCAACAATGGAGGCTTCAACAATTGTGGCTGCAATATAAAGTCAAGAATGACGGCTCAAAGGAAGGCTGCAGGAAGTTACATGAGGTGGTGGAGAGGCTATAAATAGAGCATCTCTCCTTCTCTTCAGAACATAAGAATCACTTCTCTTCTTTCATAATTTCTTGAGTGTTTTAGTGAGGAGTTCTCTTAATATAAGAGAGGGATAAATTGTTTCCTCCTTATAATTAAAGAGAGGTTGTAATTATTTAGAATTTCCCATAGTGAGATTTCCATAAAGAATATCTGTGTGCCATTTATTATTTTCAATTTCCTATATTTGTTGTCACTGTTCTGTTCAGTGGGATCCTAAAATCCCAACAAGTGGTATCAGAGCTGAGGTTTCCTAAGTATGCTCTGTGGCTGTAGCTTAGAATGATCTGTCACATCAGAAAAGGATTAGCCTTGGGGAATTGCTGAGGTGCTATACGGAGGTACTATTCACGAAAGTACTATTCACGAGGTACTATTCACCAAGTACTGTTCATACGGAGGGCATCTTTCTGGAGCCGGAGTCTGAGTGAAATAGTGGGAGCTACCCTGAAGCAGAAGCAATTCAAGTAGTTCGTGATAGAACCATGACGACAAAGATAGATATCGACAAATTTGACGGAACGAAATTTCCGTTGTGGAAATTGAAGATGAAGGCATTATTGATTAAAGATAATTGCCTGGAGGCCATCAGTGCTCGGCCGAAGGAGTTCACAAATGATGAGAAATGGAAAAGAATTGATGAATTGGCCATTTCTGATCTACATCTGTCCTTTTCAGGTGAAATATTATCAGGTGTAGAGGAAAAGAAATCAACAAATGAGATATGGGATCACCTCACAAAGTTATATGAAGCAAAGTCACTCCACAACAAAATATTTTTGAAGAGGAAACTTTACACTCTTCGGATGTCTGAATCTACACCAGTAACAGAGCACATCAATACTCTGACCTCTTTATGTTCTCAACTTTCAACGTTGGGACATAGTATTGACCCAAAGGAACGTGCTGAGATTCTACTCCAGAGTCTTCCAGATTCATATGATCAACTCATCATCAATATAACCAACAATATCCTCACGGATACTTTGGTCTTCGATGATATTGCAGCGTCTGCTCTTGAAGAAGAAAGTCGACGCACAAACAAAGAAGACAGTATAGCAAGTTCGCGTCAAGTGGAGGCTTTATCGATGACGAGAGGAAGATCAACATAACGTGATTC
Organism: Acacia confusa; assembly: GCA_037074495.1. Lineage (NCBI taxonomy): Eukaryota > Viridiplantae > Streptophyta > Magnoliopsida > Fabales > Fabaceae > Acacia > Acacia confusa. The sequence continues at coordinate 32,946,720 of CM073502.1, read as the reverse complement.
CAGTGGGAGTCATAAGCAAGGAAGATCGAAATCAAAGAGTAAGAAGAATTTCAAGTGCTATAATTGTGGTAAGAGATGACACTTTAAAAATGAATGTCGATTCAGGAAGGGTGGAGACAAAACCTCTGAAGCATCAGATTCCCAAAGATGTGTAGCTGCTGCTGATGTCTTATGTAGCATAGCAGGAGCAATGTCTAAAGATAGATTGGAACTCACTGATGCTTGGATCATGGATTCAGGTGCAACATGGCATATGACTTCTCGTAAGGAGTGGTTTCATACTTACGAACCTATCTCTAAGGGGTTTGTGTACACATGTGAGAATCGGATCTTGGATGTTGCTGGAATTGGCACCATAAAGATAAAGATGCATGATGGAGTGATTCGCACAATTCAGAATGTGTGGCATATGAAAGGACTCAAGAAAAATTTATTGTCTTTAGGGCAATTTGATGACAATGGTTGTAAAGAGTGATCAGAAAAAGGCGTAATGAAACTTGTCAAGGGAGCGCTTGTAGTAATGAAGGCTAAGAAAAATGCTGTAAACTTGTATATACTTATGGAAGAGACGCATCTGGAGGCAGAAACATCCGTTGCATCAACCAGTTCTGAGGAAGTTACAACACTAAGGTGGCATCGCAAATTAGGCCACATGTCAGAACAAGGATTGAAGATTCTAACCGACCAGAAACTTCTCCCTGGTCTCACAAAGGTATCTTTACCCTTTTGTGAGCATTGTGTTACAAGCAAGCAACACCGATTGAAGTTCAATACATCTAATTCTAGAAGTAAAAATATTCTAGAATTGATTCACTCTGATGTATGGCAAGCACCGGTTATGTCCCTGGGAGGAGCAAAGTATTTTGTATCCTTCATTGATGATTATTCCATGAGATGTTGGGTGTATCCAATCAAGAGGAAGGCAGATGTATTTTCAATCTTCAAGACATTCAAAGCGCAAGTAGAATTGGAAACAGAGAAGAAGATTAAGTGTCTCAGGACAGATAATGGTGGAGAATATACAGGTGATAAATTCAATGCCTTTTGTAATCAAGAAGGCATCAAAAGACAATTCACGGTGGCATACACTCCGCAACAGAATGGAGTGGCAGAGCGGATGAACAGAACTCTACTTAAAAGAACTAGAGCTATGTTGAAGACTACAAGTATGGCAAAGTCATTTTGGGCTGAAGCAGTCAAGACTGCCTGTTATGTGATTAATTGTTCACCATCAACAACGATTGATCTGAAGACACCAATGGAGATGTGGACTGGTAAGCCAGCAGATTATTCTCACCTACACACATTTGGAAGTCCTGTGTTTGTAATGTACAACACCCAAGAAGTCACAAAACTGGATCCAAAATCCAGAAAAATGTAGATTTTTGGGTTATGCTGATGGAGTCAAGGGGTATCGACTGTGGGATCCTACTACCCGCAGTGTCGTCATCAGCAGAGATGTAGTATTTGCAGAAGACAAGTTGCAAGAGGAAGATGTAAAAAGCACTTTAGCAAACAAACCAGATACTTTGATGATTCAGGTGGAGCAAGAGTCTGAGCAACAAGTTTCTTCTGAAACAATACCAGAACACGAGGAGCAAGAACCAGTTGAGACTGAAATTTCAGAAGTTTGACGGTCAACTTGTGAAAAGAAATCACCAGCCTGGCAGTTTGATTATATTGTGGAGGGCAATGTTGCATACTGTCTTTTAACAGAAGATGGAGAATCATCAACATTCTGAGAAGCAACAACTAGCTCGGATGGATCACTGTGGATGACAGCAATGCAGGAAGAAATTGAAGCTCTTCATAAAAACAAGACTTGGGAGCTTATGCCATTACCGCAAGGAAGAAAGCCCATTGGAAATAAATGGGTTTACAAGATCAAATGAAACAGTGATGATCAAGTAGAGCGGTATCGTGCAAGATTGGTGGTTAAAGGTTATGCTCAAAAGGAAGGCATAGACTTCACAGAAATATTTTCACTTGTGGTTCGTCTGACTATTATTCGTATAGTAGTAGCTATGTGTGCAAAATTTGATTTACATTTAGAGCAGTTAGATGTTAAAACTGCGTTTCTTCATAGAGATCTTGAAGAGGAAATCTATATGCTTCAACCAGAAGGTTTTGAAGAACCAAATAAGGAGAACTTGGTTTGCAAGTTGAACAAATCTCTGTACGGTCTCAAACAGGCGTCGAGGTGTTGGTATAAGAGATTTGATTCCTTCATATTAAGCCTTGATTACAACAGACTCAATTCAGACCCTTGTGCATATTTCAAGAGGTTTGGTAGTAATGATTTCATTATACTACTGTTGTATGTTGATGATATGTTGGTAGCAAGCCCCAACATAGATCTTATTCAAGAATTAAAGGCACAGTTGGCTAGGGAATTTGACATGAAGGATTTGGGACCAGCAAACAAGATTCTAGGGATGCAAATTCACCAAGATAGAAATAGCAGGAAGATTTGGCTATCTCAAAAGAATTATTTTCAGAAAATCTTGCGGTGCTTCAACATGCAAGATTGTAAACTAATGTCTACCCCTCTTCCTATTAATTTCAAGTTATCCTCAAGTATGAGTCCTAGCAGTGAAGCAGAGAGGAAGGAGATGTCTCGAGTGCCGTATGCATCAGCAGTAGGGAGTTTAATGTTTGCTATGATTTGTACAAGACCAGACATTGCACATGCAGTGGGAGTGGTTAGTCGATACATGGCAAATTATGGTCGAGAGCATTGGAAAGCTGTTAAGAGGATTTTGAGATATATCAAAGGAACCTCAAATGTTGCTCTATGTTATGGAGGATCTGATTTTATTGCCAGAGATATGTTGATTTTGATTTTGCAGGTGATCTTGAAAAAAGAAAATCTGCCACAGGCTATGTGTTCACAATTCGAAAAGAAGCTGTTAGTTGGGTATCTAAACTACAGTCAGTTGTGGCACTATCTACAACAAGGCTGAGTATATGGCAGCTACACAAGCTTGTAAGGAAGCAATTTGGATGAGAAGATTCATGGAAGAACTCGGACACAAACAACAACAAATGGTGTTGTATTGTGATAGTCAGAGTGCCTTGCACATTGCAAGGAATCCAACATTTCATTCCAGAATGAAGCACATAGAAGTTCAATATCATTTTGTCCGTGAAGTGGTAGAAGATGGAAGTGTGGACATGCAAAAGATTCACACAAAAAGAAACCTAGCAGATGTATTAACAAAGGCAATCAACACTGATAAATTTGTGTGGTGCAGATCTTCATTTGACCTGGAAGTGACATAGACAACAAGAAGACATCAAGGTGGTGTGGAGATTGATTGGTTCTCAATCATATCTCTAAGTGGGAGATTGTTGTAAATATGGCTCAAGAAATTCAACAATGGTGGCTTCAACAATGGAGGCTTCAACAATTGTGGCTGCAATATAAAGTCAAGAATGACGGCTCAAAGGAAGGCTGCAAGAAGTTACATGAGGTGGTGGAGAGGCTATAAATAGAGCTTCTCCCCTTCTCTTCAGAACATAAGAATCACTTCTCTTCTTTCATAATTTCTTGAGTGTTTTAGTGAGGAGTTCTCTTAATATAAGAGAGGGATAAATTGTTTCCTCCTTATAATTAAAGAGAGGTTGTAATTATTTAGAATTTCCCATAGTGAGATTTCCATAAAGAACATAAGAATCACTTCTCTTCTTTCATAATTTCTTGAGTGTTTTAGTGAGGAGTTCTCTTAATATAAGAGAGGGATAAATTGTTTCCTCCTTATAATTAAAGAGAGGTTGTAATTATTTAGAATTTCCCATAGTGAGATTTCCATAAAGAATATCTGTGTGCCATTTATTATTTTCAATTTCCTATATTTGTTGTCACTGTTCTGTCCGGTAGGATCCTAAAATCCCGACAGAAAATGCCTCCAACTCCAACTCCAAATCAAAGTCGGTGTCATCTTCCTTGCTTCCCACCTTTCAAGCAACAATGTTCTCACACGACAAAAAATGGAACAAGGGCGGTGGGAAGCGTCTGGGTTAAGAGAGAGTTGGGTTGTCCACTTTTTTTGTGTATTAAGGATATTTCTATATTTTCAATATTAAAATATTACCCAAATGTCTATATATTTTGTCTTAGTTATGCTCCAATGCCATTCTCCCTTAATTTTCTCCAAAATATAGAAAACAAAAAAGTAAACCTTTAATTACAAAGCTTGCAGTTCACATTTTTACCCCAACTTGAGTGGGTCATTTTAATGTTTTTTTCTTTTTAATCAAATGTTTTCCAATTTGAGGCTTAGAGTATAAAAGGTTTCCAAATTTTTGAATATGTAGGATTCCCATGATTCAAACTTATATACTTCTTTTTAAGGGATGAGACAACTTACAATCTCAATCAACAATTTATTGTTGAATTTAATGCTATCCAAAAGTACCTATTCTTTTTATAGAGCTTGTAGTTGAAGTACCTATCCTTTTTATACATAACTTTTTCTCATTTGAAATTGGTTATACATTTAAAACAAAAAAAATCTACCATAGAAAGTAATTTCTTTAATTCTTATTATAAAGTATCAATTAATAATTCTAATAAGTTGCGAGCAAAAAAAAAAAATCTAATAAATCAATAAAAACAGTTAATGTCAATAAAGTTTTCATAAAAGTTGAAGTAATTTTCAATACTATCTTTACTAATTACAATAAACTCTAATATTATATTATTATTACTCTCACTCACTACCTCTGTTAATTATAGACATATATGAAAAAAAAAAATGTTCTTTGGAAACAAACAAGTACCTTATAAAAATGACCAAATATATTTGATAGTTGATATCTTATAATAAAGACTAGAGGAAGTAAAAGTAATGAAAGGAGACCGGGGAGCAGAGTGTAAAAAACATGGAATTTAATTTGAAGTAATGGATTGGTTTAAGGAGAAGATGGTGACGCATTTTGTAATGAGACACACAAACATAGAAGTTGTAGCCACTAAGTTGGATACGTGGCATCTCTATCCAATAATCAACACAACTAATTACATTCTTAACAAAATAAATATTATTAAATTACAGTGTTTAGCGTATAATCCAACAAAATTATGAGTTTTCGTGGAGGATGGGAACACCAGTCATAGGTTAAACTTGTGCAGCTCATCACATAGTTCGGCGTTTTCTACCTCTCAAAAAATTAAGAGACTCCACCGACACACATAAATATATGTATGTATAAAAGGATGGAAATATGTTAGGTTAAATTAGGTTTTATTTAAATAAGTATGAGCCTATAACAGAGATTCAAAGTTTGGGCCTGAAACCCATATGTAGGTTTTTTTTAATATCTATTTAAAATGTAGACCTTTAATTAGCCTTTAAATCATATATCTCCAAATTCATATATAACTTTTCATATTTATTTACAATATTATATTATGTCTTAAAAGTGTAAAATCCATTCTCGTCTTAATACTAAAGGCTTAGTAAGGAAAAGAAAAGAATGTCATGCGACAACAATTATTTGAATAAATAGGAATAATAAAAACTAATCATCTATTGACTAATAAAATATATTTTTTATAATTGATTGGGCATAACAAGTAACATGTAAAATTAGATTTTACCTTTTTTACTCGTCCCATATAAATTCAGGCAAACCCTTCATATAAAGATTTAATATTTCATTAGGTACTAAAATAAATTTATAACAATTATTATGCTTTAGTTGCGACGCCAATCATTAGGGAGGGAGTGAGTTGGCGCTATCATCTCGAGCGGGATGAATAATTGATATGAAAGTAAGGGTTGAGTTTCATTATGATGTGATATGAAACTTAGAATAAAAATTAAGTTGGTAAATTTATAGAATTCTTTAAATGATATTATATACAATTATATAATAATAGGCCAAGCCTTGGCTTGTAGGTTAGACTTTATAAAATTAAGCCTAGCCTGTTTATTTAAATAGGCCTGACAATAGGACTGAGGCTAAGTATGACCTATTTATTAAATAAGATAGGCTAGGTTTTATGTAAACTATGCCATAAGCCCCTGTTAGCAGTTTGACATATTTTCACCTATGTATATGTATGTATGTATGTATGTATGTATGTGGATTATACTTATGTTAAGTTCTTTATATTTGTTACATCAATTTCCAACCAAATATTACCATGTGTCCTATTTTCTTTCACATGGGTTTAGAGTTGTGAGAAATACGGACATATTGCAAGAGCACCACCTTATCTGTGTTCTGTCTAATTAAAATGAAACAACTTATCTTATTTTAACCCTACAAAACAAATAAGTCATTGGAAAAATTCAATTTTATGATTTTAAATAAAATAAACTTCTTAATGTAGAAAAAAAAAACACTATCCGCTTCTATTATCCTTAAAATCATAAAATTTTAATTTCTCTATATGATTCATCTCCCATATAAAATTAAAATAAGATGAGTTGTTGCATTTTAATTAGTCAAAATATGATAAGGAAGCGTTTATGGAGTATGTAAGTATTTATTTAGAGGATAGTTATGACAATAATTCAAAAAAATAGAATACATAAAAAAAAAATTAACGAAATGGATATCAAAAACTTGACTCAAGTATTTTACAATATACATGTGTATGTGTGTTTATCAAAATGGTCGGAGGTTTATACCCAACTGATACCGACCATCTCTCTTAAAGATTTCTTAAGAATTGATGGGCTTTTTGGTAGTCAAATAAAGAATCAACTACTCATTATAAATTTTATAATTTGTATTAATATATTCATTGAAATTAATTAATTGTTAGTGTTAATATTAATTTTTTTTAGTGAGGGTTTTAATTTGGCAAGAAAAGCATTTTGACTTTGTACTATTAACTTTTTAATTATTTAAAATTAAGAATAAGAAAAGCATGCTATTAGAATTAAGCCATATTTCTAATTATGCTCGACAATACGACCCAATCAGTAGATAACCATATAAAAAGAGAATTAAATGGAAATATATATATACACACACACCCACATCTATTTATATTTTTGTATTACTAGATCATATTTAAGTATCGTAAGACCCAATTGAAAGTGGCTTTCCTAACATTTTTTTTTTCATTTTCAATTTTTATTGAAGAAAATCAAGCTATTTATACTTATCCGATTAATAAAATTTTGTGCCGCTTACACAGTGTAGACAAAAACTTTGTAGCTAGACAAGACACCTTTAAAAAGAAATGTTTGCTTTTAATAAATTATCTAGTTTAAGAAAATCAAATTAACAATGATAATGTAGATTAATTGAAATGTTATATTTTATTAATAAACTAAAACTTTTTGGTCTAAATATAGGGATGGCTTTGAAATAAACGTTTGAATTGAAGGATTGACTATGTTGTTAGTACACGTCCGCGTTGTGTTGTTTCAACACCACCAATGTGGATGTCCTTCCTTTGACAGAAACAAGGTGTAGAAATTTCCAGCGTTTCTTTTCTTCTTATTTAATAATGCTAATGCTACTTTAGCTGCTAATTAATTATTGGTTTTGTTGCTAATAATTTTAGATTTTCACTAAACTTGTTGCCGCGTCACCATTTTGTGGTCTTTTTTAGAGAGTTCAGTGAATTTTCTGTTCTTAATATTAAATATGATAATATACAACAAACCATGGGCGTGCTACCTTGCATTTAAATTTGCAATTTGCTTGTGTTATTGTTTGATTGGGGAAAAAAAATATGCTTAATATAAAATCATGTTTATAGTATAAATTGTATTACAAACAAGATCTTATTATTTACTTCAATTAAGGAAGTTATTAAGCTACTAATATTAATTTCACTTACAAACTTTCAATTGTTGAAATTTCATTAAAGCACAGTTAAATTATGAAGGTTAATGTATTTGCTTTTAATTATTTAAATTTAATATATTCAAACGATTTTTTTTTTTTTTACTTTAGTCAGTTAATAATATACCTTTTATAACTATATATTGATAAAAAAAAACATCAAAATAAAATCTTACGAATTTACAATTTAAATTCACGATCTAAATTTACATTTCAATCATGAGTTTACTTGAACTCATGAATATAACAACCTTACTTAAATGTATTGCATAATTTTTATTAGATTTAAAGTGCATCCAACATTATGCCCTTATAAAAATGAGGTTAAGAATTCTGAACACATCTGAAAAAATAATTTTAAGTGTTGGATGAACTATAAAATACTGAACACCCCTAAAAAAATACTTATATATTGCTTAACCTCTTTTTATGAGTGATTTACCTCGAATTTAATTCACAACTGTTTCTACGCCATTTCAGTAGTCAAGTAGTGAGAATAAAACAAAAAATTAAATTAATTCCACAAGTTGTTAATGAAACTACTGAAATTGTATAAAATCAGTTATGAATTCTACATAAATTAGTTTTTTTAAATAAAAAAAAATCAGGTAACCCATTTAGAAATTGTATTGTCTTAATGGTCCTTCAATCCTATTCTCAAGGGAGTTATCTGATTTTCACAAATAATTTACTTGGAATTCACAACTAAACTTCTATGTTATCTCAGTAGTTTAGTTAAAAGAAAAAGACAAATTTAAATTAATTATACAAATTGTGAATTGAATTATTGCAATCAGATATAATTAGTTGAGAATTTCAAGTTTACCACTTGAAAAAAATAAATCAAATCATCACTTAATAATATAGTTGTCTCTAGTAGAAATAGCCCTTCACAAGATTCTTAGTTGTTACTTTTCCATTATTCTCTTTCATCATGTTGACATCTGTATAGAGTCAGTAAATAAGTTAAGCCTATTAGGCTGACCTGTTTAGGCCCTGAATTTACGAGAGTCAAACTTAAAATTTTTGCCTAAAAAATGATAGATGCCCTATAAGGCCAAGGGCCTAAAAGGGATGACCTTTTTAAGCTTGTGTGTTTTTTAAAAAATTATTTATATGATAATAATATTATTGATTTTTTTGTACTTTGTTAAAAATGTTATAAATATTTAGTTGTTATTATAATTTTTAGAATTAATTTTCATAAGAATATCTTGTACAAATTAAAAACTTAATAAAGATATTTCTTATTTCATTATTCTTATTAATTTTTTATTTTTTGATTTGTCATTGTTTAGTTCATATCTTGTATTATTTATTTTATTGACTACTTACACTTTTCAATACATATTTATAAGAAATATTTTTAATTTTATTAAGTCTTCTCATTAATTATTTGTAATTGTGGTTTGTGAACAATTATAATGTGTTTATTTGTTTATCTTTGATTATGACTTAGTGACTATTTTTTTGTTGTATGATGCATATCGTTTACACTATAATTTTGATAATATTTATGTGTTAAATTAGAACTTTCATTGTTCTCATTTTATTTCATTAAAAAAGATGAAAAAAATAGTAAAATATTGTTAAAATAGCTTCTACCTTGTAGGACCGATCCTAACCCTGATACTCAACAACTAGAAAAATGACTTTTTCATTAGTCAAAGGACCAATCGTTTTAAATCATAACTCATGAAGAGCCGGCCATTTTTACCAGCTCTACATGTGAGGTCTCTTGTAAACGTTTCTATTGCCTCTTGTCAAGTGGTGCACATTCCTAGAAAATGACAAATTAATTTTAGAAAAAAGGGAACATCCTATAAAAATTCATGTGAAATACTCAAATTTTAATGTAGGCCACGAATCTTAACAAATGAATAATCAAGCTATGACCTAAACTAGGATTTAGAAATTAGGTGAAACTATTTTGATACCCCTAAATTATTAATGCCTTATTAATGGAATAAATACGAGTTTTCCTCTAGAGTGAAAAAATTCTGGGGAGGTATATTTCTTTCTTCTTCAGAGTTGAGTAGAGATGTTCTTGTTTCCTTTCTTTACAAGTGAAACTTTCTGATCACGCTACTTTGTTTTTCATCATTACTTAATCTTTTTTTTTTGATATAAAAAATTTTAAGAAAGGGGTCGGGCTCACCCACAGTCCAAGGGCAGGGCGTTTGTAGTGCAGTTCACAGGGGATACTGGTTAGAGAGTACACATGTCTCCACCTCTACCAGCGTTATCACTGCTTCCTAGACCCCAGGGATCGAACCCCCTCCCTAAAGGTGAGGAAGACCGACCCCCACGCCAGTTGAACCAAGTACGAGGGGTTCATCATTACTTAATCTGATGATCTCACTCTATTTCTTCTTCTTCATCACGCTAGACGGCCCATTCTTACCATATTCATCACTTAGCAAATACCTCCTCCTCGTTCGCCCATCTAACAAAACGAAAAATTCAATCGAGGCACGCCTAATTGTACTCCGAGAATCAGATACAACCAGTGTTCATCACTGAGATGAGCACTGAAAGCTATTCATTATAGTGATATCGGAGTTGACTTTCCTCCTTTTCCCTTTTTCACCATTGGATCAACATCTCAACGGTCCAGAGTTAACATATTATATATTTAAGGTAAAATTATAATAATATTTTTATTATCTTTTTAAAGTAAAATTATAATAATAAGGTAAAATTACAATAATATTTTTATAATATGTTAAATGTGGACAGGAGATCTTAATCCAATGGTAAAAAGGAGAAAAGGAGGGAAAATGAGATTAAAGAGAAAAGGAGAAAAGTCAACTCCAGTGATAGTTCAAATAAAATTTCAACATTTTAAAACTTTCAATAAATGATTTTTAAATAAAAATTCATTTTTTTTAAAAAAAAACTGACATTTAAGATATTATCTTTATTTTAGACTTTATACATGTTGAAATAATTTTTTGAAAAAAAATTGAAAGTAAAAAAAAAATTAAATAATCTAAATTAAATCTAAATGATCTACAATAATAAGCTTTGAACCTGGTTGTCTATGTCTTGCCCACTTCAAGAATATATCTTTGTAGGGGCAGAGGAGAGAGAGGAAGCGATGAAGAGTGAGAATTAAATGAGTGCCGTAAAGTGAAATTATCAAATTTTAAAATATATTAGGTCTTCCGACATGGTTTAGAATTTGTTAAATTCAATTATCTAATTTAAAATTTAGGTAATTTAATTGTGCTTTTATAGAATTTTTCCTAGAAAAAAGTGAGAATAAATTAGGTGAAAAATACTAACAAAGTTAACTATACACATGCATGCTCTCTTTGTTTTATTTTCATTTTATTTGATAAGATATTATAAGGGTTATTATGATCCTAAAGTAATTGACCCCAAAAAAAATGAACAAATGATGTAAATCACACCAATCATACAAACATTTGAATCGTAATTTTGGATAAAACTTACTTAAGTCAATGTTTTTTAAAACAATATTTTCGTGATTTGGTAACAGGAACAATACATAGATGTTGATGACAACACAATATATAGCTATAACAAGACAGAATAGTGAGTGCTTATTTCAAAATTATCTTAATTTTAAATAAAATAAACATTTTACCGGCAAATTCTTAAGAAAAATGGAATTAACAAAGCAGTTACTGATATGTCCAAAAACACTAATAATAACTTGATCTACCTATACTTTATAAGCAGCAGAGAATCAACAAGAACAAGTGTACAGTGGATGTTTTGATGACAATACTGACTAACTAAAGCTGATTCAGATTCAATTAGATTCCTTTCATTGGAGCAAACTATTAACTACTATTAGGGATAGGAATACAGAATATAAATGCCAAAAGGATTACATCTCCATTCTGAACTATTGAACTGGATCATCTGAAGTCGCTTCAAGTGGCCTAAGCAGAGAAAAAGAGAGTGGGGAAAGTGGGCCCCACCTCTCCTCAATTCTTTCACTCTGCTCATTTTTACTTGAAATATAAAACTTCAGGTGATCTGTGCTCTTTCAAACTTGTATGTACCTCAGTTCTTTTTTCATGTTAAGAAGAGAAACTTGAAAGAAAAGAAAATGTGTCAAAAGCACTCTAGGAAACTGAATATCTCCTGTTTCTTGAAGGTGTGGATTTAGCTTCTTCTGGGTTAGCAGAACCAATACTCTCTGATGAATCCGATCCACTATTAGGATTTTCTCCTCCTCCTCCTTTGCTAGCCCATGCCTTCATGAATGACCTTTTTGACTTTAGCAGACCTTTCATCTTTGTAATCACAGCCTTATCTGAATTTGACTTGTTATTGTTATCTCCAGTAGTAGTATCTTTCTCACTGTTCATCACCCTCAAGGATGCAAGTTCCTTCCTTAATGCCTTCAGCTCCTCTGCTGTTCCCAAACCATCCACTAAGTCATCTTCGGTGTTAGCCGTTGTTCCGGATCTTGAGCTGCCATGGGAACCACTGTTGTTGAGATCCCTCATTCCTCCTCTGTGAACATCTGGAGTGCTGGCGCCCGATAATGCTGCGGTCCTAACCTGCTCGAAGTAGAGCAACTGTACAACTACTCGCATCGGTAGTCTCTCATTTTGCACAGCATGCATGCAAGCTTCAGCTGATAATTTTTTGCAGTCCATCAACTTGCATATCCTCTTCTTCTCACTTTTGCTAATCCCAGGGTGAACCTTGAAAATTGACAGAATGCATCAGTAGTTACCTTCACATGCAGTCAGTCATGCAGATTTCTAAATTGTGTTGCCAATGGATTTTTCTGTGAGCAAGTCATGCCAATGGAATTTTTCGGTCCAAGCCAAAAATTCAAGCCAATTTGCTTCAACTAAAGTGCATGCAGCAAAGACTTTGCAATATTAAGCCCCTGGCGTGTCTAGGCTTGAACCACTTCAGTGCTTCCTATATGATGATTATACCTACAGGCCGTTTGGTATGAAGGATTTGGATGGGAGGGGAGGGGAAATATTTTTTAGTTGGATTTAAAAAACTTGGAGATGTGGGGTTACAAAATCTTAAAAAACAGAACATGTAAGATTAAAGAATAAGAGAAATCAATTAAAAACTTTTAACCCCACTTCTCTAATTCTTTTAAATCCGACTCCAAATTTTTTTTCGTCCGCTCACTTTCCCTCCCCTCGTACCAGACAAGCCCTTCAAATGGCAAAAGCGTACAGACCTGAGCCCAAGCCCAGCCCACAAAAAGGTATGACCATCATATAGGCAGCATTGAAAAGCAGCTAGTAATAATGTTAGACATTAGTAATAGGTTTTAAATATCCCACTAAATGCTACACAGCATATATATTTATAAGATCTTTGTCTAAGATGCTATGTAATCCAAGTACAAGAATTAATCTTTTCAGGAATAGTACTTACCTTAAGATACATATCAATGGCCCTATAAAGCCCATCATGAGATGGGCGAGGGCTGCTGCATACCAACTCAGCAAGATCAACAAACTGAGACAAAGGTAAATTGGGGTCCTTTGCGATTTCAGCAAGGTATCCATCTATGAGTTTCGCGACCATTAGCTTGGAAGCGTCAGATAAAATCCCAGCAGGCTTTCTTGTCTCCTCCATATCACCATCAGCTCCAACTGATTCAATTTCAGTATGGAGGTCCTGCATCAAATACTCCTTTACAATTTTCTGTACTATACTAACATCATAAATGGTGCTGGCATCACCGTCGGGAGCTCGTATCAAAATATCGCTCACAGAAACCTCCTCCAATTGCTGTCCAATTCTCTTCACCAGCTCTTCTATAGTCACATCCCCTGACTCTATAGATATGGCAGCTTTCAGTAACTTGACTAAGAATCTACAAGAAACACAGCCTTTCTCAGTTGGCAATAACCATACAATTGTTTCAACAATCAAACGATGCTTTGACTCATGCCCACATTGGCTGATACCCTTGCTGAAATTTGGCAATCTTCGGTAAGCATAAGCTTTAAGAGCTTCTCCTATCACTTCAGCAGAAAGAATTGCCCTTGACTTGATATTAGTAATTACTGCCTTAAAAAAATCAACTTCAAGCTCACACAAGTCCTCAGCCCACCAGTCTTTGGGAACCGACCTGACTCTGACACCATTCTGATTTTGATCAATCCCGTTTTCCTCTAGAAGCTTCTTACGGTTATAGGTATAGGACCAGTCAACTTTAGACACATCAACACATGCCTTGTTCACTATAGATTCAATGCATCGATTGACAACTTTTAGGTCTTCAGCCAAGGGTGAAATAGACTTGCAAGTCTGAAGAACAATGATTGAGTCCTTCCAACTGAGTAAAATGCTAGAGCTAAGGAAAACATCAATCTTGTAGATAAGGTTCCCTTTCTCAACAGTCTCATGCATTCCAAGGTACTCAGCTGCACATCGAGCTGAAACCACGTTGTAAGCATTGAGTGTAACAACCATGCCATAGCAGAACTTGGCACATATCTCAAAGGCAGAAGCGCCTCCAGGAATGTCAGAAATTTGAACTTCATCTCTGTTTTCTTCTTCATTAGTTGCAGAGATCAACTTCTGCAAATGAGAACTCTTTGATAGAAGAGGAAACTACACAGAAGAGTAATAATGAGTTCATTTATCCTAGAAAGATGAAAGAATGGTATAGCTGTTGATTTGTGAATAAATGAGTCGATTTTTATCAATATTTTTCTAGGTGTTGTGTCCTAAAGACAAGACAAAGCTAAAAGTTAATATAGAATATATCAAGCCTAGAAAGATTAATGGTTGAGGCATACCTTATGTAAATAAAACTTTATATCCCCTACATTAACAATGATATCTGATGCCAGCTCATTTGCTACATAACTGCACATGTAATGGATCCTTTTTAAGAACTCTCTACACATTGTGCATTGTAAACTAAAATTTACACATTGAATAGAGTAGAAAACAAGTTTACTATCTAGGTCAAAGATAAAGAACTTGAGAATCTAAAACAAAGTTAAATCATGTCTATCATGCTAATTCCTGCATAGATTTACTTTCTAATAAGTTTTTACCAAGTCACGGCCATTAAATGCTTAAATGAAGGAGAGCATAAGCACCTGTCTTAAACTTAGTCTAGATTTGAGCACCTAATGTTTATTTGGTTTAACATCATCAGTAACTATGGTATGCAGAAATCTTTTATTCCACAGAACCTTGCAAATTCACCTCAATTTCCATTATCATTTTTTATTCATTTTACTCACACCTTTCCCTTTTAAAAAGACACACAATTGTATATATTAAAACTTCTATAACATCAATTGTCCTCCATCCTAATAATTATCAACTTTGATTGCATAAACATATTTGGCAAGATAATTTCATCTAGCTTCAAAAAGTGAGCAATACTTTGCTCAATTGTTACATTTCCAGCTTCCAAGCACTCCTATGTTATGATTATAAAGAACAGGTAGCTCCACATTGACATTTCCAAATACTTGCCCTTGGATGAACAAGAAATCATTGCTTTGATAGCTGTAGATGGCATCAACAAATGCCCTGAGAAAATTAAAGCTAATTATGAAGGATAAGAAAATGGAATGAAGGATGATCCGATGTCCATTCACATTGCAGACCTATAAAGACAATAACTTTCAAATAAAAAAATGATCAACACTAGAAAGCCTTAGCTTGATCAGAAAAAAGCAGATCCCACAACTGAATAATGACTTGAAATAAAGAAAATGGAGGATAAAAAGCAATATACATAAATTACGGCTGTAAAATCAACAAACTAGTACAAAACAACTATTTTTCTGGCAAAAGAAACAACAATGTCTTCTAAATAACCTGTGTAATCTCACCTAACATTACCATCAGTCTGAAAGGTGTCTGGCTTGGAACCAAGTTTCATGAACTTCATCTTTACAATACAAGATCTGCTTCCTCTCTTGGACACTCCAAAACCAAGAAAAAAAACAATAACTTCCCAGAACTCAAAAACTAATTGCCCAGTCCAATAGCCCACAGCCAAACATCCCTAGCAAACCAAATAAAGTATAGCCTGTGATCTATGAAAAAGTCGCAGGAAAGGGAAAAAGAAAGATAACCCCACCAGTGGGGACCAATCAACTCATTGAATGAATCAAAGTTTCTTGGCTTTAAGGATCAACAATTTGGAGTATGACCGAATCTTGACAGCAAACAGAGCACAAGCTGAATCACAGAGAGAGAGAGAGATGAGATCGGATTGGCCTAATTTTTTAGGTAAAGGTTCTCTATTGGACGGAAAAAGACTCAAAACTAGGGCTTGTTTCCTTGGTCGGCGGCAAAGCCCAACGAGACCGGGCTTACCATATCAGCTCAGGGGACATAGCCAGCAGAGTAAGAACACTAAAAAATTCTCAAAACAGAGACACACACAAACAAAATCTGACTCCACCTCACTTCCCCATATTTTTCTTATATATTTCATGATCTGATTCATCTGTTCTATGTCTTCCCCCACTCTTTTCTTTTAAAAAAGCAGTGGCTTTAAAGCTTCCAACACAGAATTATCTAATATAAATGGTATAATCCCTTCTCTCTCTCTCTCTCTCTCTCTCTCTCTCTCTCTCTCTTACCGTTGAAGTTTGAAAACCTGCAACGGAAAACAGCATCTCGGTATCAGTTGAATAAACCACCAAAACGGTAGACAACAAGCATCTTTTGCAAAGGCATGGGTTGGGTGAGGAAGATCAGGAACATGGGGTTATTTTTAATATAAGCAGTAATAAACAATGAAACATGGACTACTTGCAATGTTATTATTATAAAACAAAAACTTTGAGCTGAAATCTGAGGAATCTACCAGAATATATCTCAGAAATCTAGTAAAATAATGAAGCAAGATCATGACTTTATGCCTGATAGGGATGAATCTCTCAACCCCACATGAAGCAATATGCCTTACAAGTTCCTAAGGTCACTCTCCATGTCATTCCCGACATATAATCTCAGGACCCATTTTTCAAGTTGATGAAGAAACAAGCAACTAAATGCATTGCCTCACCCACCCCCCCAAGAAAAAAAAAACAAAAGAGCCTCACGGAGAGAGATGCGTCCCCTTTCTGTCTTATTAGAGCTGAAGCAACCATACAATCAGATGAAAGAAGACGAAACAAAACCATTGAAAAGATAAAAAATGGGGCCGAGATCTTACACTAGAAGTTCAGAAGAACAGGGACACAACTGCAATTTTTGCTGTGCATGCCAGTGTTGTGTTTTTATCAGAATCAGGAGCACCAAGAACTGGCCCACCAAGAGATTTTTCGCAAAACCACGTGACAGAAACCCAAATACAAAATCTTAAGGAAAACCCATCACAGAGAGAGTATGAACAGAAAAACTGAAGTTTTCAGTAACCCTGCAAGCCTGAAGGCACAGGCAATGCTCTCAACTGTTATTAGGAAAATGAAAATGCTGTTGTATTTGGAACAGTGGTGGGAGTAAAAGTAGATTTTCAATCATAAATAATAATAAATATATGTGAGGAATTTTATTTTGAAGTCCCAAAACGTAATTCAGCGTGAGACTCTCTTTTCTTTTCCCTTCCAGCTATACACTTTCCCAATACGCTTTGGTCTTTTAAAATGGCGAGAAAGATAGAAGCATATGGTACAATTTTGGAAATTTTTCTTCATCATCATCATCATCAATGCACTTGCTCCCTCACAACGTTGCTCAGCTATGCACGCCAAAACTGACATTTCAGCTTTCTGTGGGGTTTAAATTTCAAATACTCCCTCTGGTTGTTATTATAAGGCACTAACTACCCACAATTTTTTATCTTTTTTATAAGACACCAATTACATTTAACTAACTTATTTATTACTATTTTCCTCTTATGCCCTTACTTTAACAAACTCTTTTAAATATATCTCATTGAAGTATGGATAAAGTTGGAAACTTTTATCAATTTTAGACTCATTTAATGACTTAACTTTCATTTCTTGGTTTGTGAGAAAAGATAGTTAGTGACTTATAATAAAGACAAAGAGGAAGTAACTCGTAGAGAGATATTAAATGATCCTCATTTCTTGCGTGCTGATCAATGCCCACCGAACCCCTAATCAATCCTCTCTACCATTTTAATGTAGAGAGATGGTACTATTTTATCAGGATCAGGAAATCTTTTGCGAGTGGACAGTTGGCAAAAAGCAAATCTATGCCTTTGACAAGTTAATAATTAATTTAACTACTAATAAGCAATATGTTTTAAAAACACAAGCCAACCTTTTTTTGTAAAAACAACAATTTAATGAAGAGTTAAGAGAGAAGTTTGGTTGCCTTTGGTGTTGTTAATCGTTGTTTAACGATTTTGTATTTTAATAACACATCAAATTATTTGTCATCAAAGATATCACACCGTTGGAGGGTCTTATTTTGATACTTGGTCAAAGAAAGATGTAATTTTGACGAGTTTATGGAAGCCATGCTTCTAAAAAGATTAAAAGATATTATTTTTTTATCTTAATTATAACATTAAGTTGATCTTTTTTAAAGAGATCAAGGAAGTTAAATAAGTTACTTAATTATATAATATATTGTATATCATTTAATTATATATTAGTTTATTAGTTAAATAATTAGTTTAAAAAAAACTAAAAATAATCTTAAACAATTTAGTTAGCTTCCTTAATTTCTCAAAAAAAAAAATCAACTTGATTTTATAATTAGGGGAGTACTCTATTTTTTTCCCCAACTTATATACTATTGGATCTTTAATCAACATTTTGGTATTACTTTTTAATCGCCATTAATATATCATTTTTATAACTATATTATTATTTGAAATGCCATTGAAAACTCCAAAGGCAATGTTTCAATCATGATTTATCACATACATTATCTTGACTTGTATGAATATATTTATGAATGGTGATTCAAAACAAACACATAATTTTAGAGGGTTAAAATTAATATAGTATTTAAGAATAAAAAACAGTCATCTATCATAAATTTTATCTTAATCATATACTGGGAGAGCTATTCTAATTGGGTTGACAATACTCATATCTAATCAATTTGAGTAATCATATAAAAAAAAAAAAAAAAAAACATCTTAATCTTGTTGTAAAATTGATCAATTTTGCAATTTTAAGTTTTTGAACACGTTTATGAGCGCATGCATGCATGCATGAAGGATATTTAACAAATTGAATATTGAATATAATACAAATTAAGTTGTTCAACAAAAGTCATTTAAATATGACATTATTAATAAACATTATTTTTAGAATAAAATAGGTTTGGTTGAGTCTTTTGACCATACTATCTATCAATCTAAAAGTAAATGGGAGATTTTTCTAATTTAAGCGGAGTTAATTATCATTGATCATCCTGAAAAAAGGAAGATAGCCTCTAGTTCGAACATGTAAATACGGGAAAATGTTTGGGGGGGCTACTCCAATTTGTCAATTAAAGATAAAAAAGTATCACACTCCTCATTGTGAATTCTCAGTAATATCAATGTATAAAAGCGTGAGATATATATATTTTTTCAATGAATCTACTTGATTCAATTTAAATTAATCAACAGACCCATAATTTTTCGAAATGAGAATTTTGATATAAGATTATTAAAAAGATTCCAGATATATTTTTAGTTTGCGACAATTAAATGAGTGTAAAAAATGATATTGTCCATGGCATTTAATTTGAATCAGCACATGGGTGGATCCATATTCTCTATTTCCCTTAAGATGCAAGAAACTGCCTAAGATACTGTTGAAAGAAGATGCTGACAGTATGATGACCCTATTTATTAAAAAAAAATTGAAACTCCACATGGAGAAATATATATATATATATATATATATATATATATATATATATATATATATTTATATAAAGCCTTATTTTGTTAATTTATGTATTTATTTTTTCTCATTGATTTCCTCAAAAATTAATTGTGAACATGAGATCAATTTTGGGAAAATCCCTGATAAAGTACTTTAAAAACTATAAAATATATAAAGGTGTTTTCAATAATTATAATATCATAGGAGTGTTAAACTTTATTTCTCCTTTTTAAAATAAAAAAGAAATGACATAAATGCTCTTACTTATTTTTTCAAAAAAAATACCAACCTCCTTCACTCTCTCCAGCTATGGGTGGCCGACGACATAGCCCTACAACAACTGAAACTTCTATGGTTAGGCCACTTGACCACCAACACAGGAGCTCTAACAAGAATCATTTACAACCTTTGTTAAAGGCATTTCTTACATTTAATTGGGTTTTAACAATTTTCGTTTATTTACTCTCAACTTCTTCACAATTTTTATTAAGGCATTTCTCACATTTCATAAGATTTTAACGACATTCATTTATCAGATAATAAGTCAACAATATCAAGCTATTCATACCTTTTATTAAGGCATTCCCACATTTTATTACCTTTTAACAACTTTCATTTACTAAATAACAATTTAGTTGTCAATTATTTCCGTTGGAGTGTTGGCAAATGCTAGATGGCCACCAAAGCTCCAGTGTCCTATTGCCGGTGGCTAGAGGGGTTGGTACCTTTTTTTAAAAAATATATACATATGTAAAGGTATTTATGTCATTTTCTTTTGATTTCAAACGGGACAAATTAAGTCTAACAATTATCTAGTATTATGAATATTGAAAACACATTTTTATCTCTTAGTGTTTTAAAAATACTTAATTTAGGATGTTGCCCTCATTTTTCCACATATACTTTTTTAAAGCATTTTCATGGGAGCCCTTGAATAAGTAGGCGCATTTGGGTAAAACCAAATAAATAATAATAAGAGAGTTTTCCTTTAAAAATATATATAAATAATAAGTGAAGCTCTCAAGAAGGATTAGTCAACCGTTTAAATGTGATGGATCAATCAAAAAGTATCCAACTTTGCTTTATTTTAACGTTTAGGATCTAAGAAGAATATATCTCTCTCTGCCAACCAACGCAATTCCGCTGATAGGAAATTGAATGTAGTTTCATTTGTCGTTGAGATCAAATTCTTAATACCACTCTTTCTTTTTGTCGAATTCCCAAAACCATTTGATTTGGAAAGGCAACTCTTCAAGTCCCGGTATTCTACATTGTCAAGGATGGTTTCAAGTCCTGCTTACACCATCTATCCTTGAATTCCCCTAATTAAATCGAGTCTTTTGTGGAAGTTCTCATGGGCATTTATCTTCTTTACAAGTATCTTCTCTTTATTTAGAAGCTCCGTTTTGGGTTTAACCTTTTGTTTGATATACTCAAGGCCTATCATTTTGATTAATGTTATTAAAATCGGACAGATTGACCAATTCAATCTTGATAGGGGTCGGAATAGGTTAGACTCCTATCAAACAGCCTATAACGTAGCATGTTTAGGGCATAGTCTAACATGACTTATTTGTTAAAAAGATCAGACTAAGGCTTATTTAAAGCCTAAATGTGTAAATAGATTAGACATATTTTGATAAAATATGACCTATAAGCATCAAACCTGGCTTGTTTATATATTAAATAAATACAAAGATTGTAATTTGTAAATATTATACTTTGAAACCAACTAAAAACCTATATTTATTTAGGTTTTGATAGGGTCAAATTGCACAAAGCCTATTTATGGTCTCCAAGACCTACAATATGAGGTCTTTTTAAAGGCTTACATTATAAATATGTCTTTAAAAAGGCTTTAAGCTTGATTAGACTTTATGAAGACTCAAACTTGAACAAAAAAAAAACGCATGCATTTAGGTTCATGCCCTACTCACACCTTCTTCCCCCATTACAGGCTCAGACATGTTTAGTCAAAGCCTGGTATGGCCTATTTCCATCCCTACTTCCTCTCAAGTTTGACCTCAGGTTAGCTCCAATTTAACTCCAATATGACTCACCGTCCCTTGACCCAATATCTTAACCTTTTCATTGTCTGATCTAAGTTTAATAACCTTGGTTTTAACACTTTTGGGCTATACCCCTTTGGTTTTGACATGGAAACTTTGAATCATTTATTATCTTTTGCCCTTATGTCAAGGGTATCCAGTTTGGCGTCTGTCTATCCGGATTTCTAATATAAATTTCTCCTCTTTCAAGCATGGGCTAAAGGTCACTTTTTAATTAACCTTTTTAATCATAAGGATCATGCATGGAATCATTATCCTTTTACACATGATAAGAAAAAAGAGGAATATGGAGCTTCTATCTTAAACTGGCAGATTCTCTGATCATCTCTTTTTTTAATCATCTCTAGCAAGTTCATTTAGACCGTTAATTGAGAAAATTAAAAAAAAAATTAAATGAGTGATAACTCAATGAGATGATTTATATTATCTTTTAGATTGATTGGATGGATATAATCTAAAAATTACCACATATGATGAGAAAAACAAGTTGGTAATCAATGAAATCAAATATTCTCTTAACTTGTCATCCTTATCTTTCTCGACTTCACCTTCCTGCCTCTACAAGCCTGTTTCATCAGACACATTATATGTGTGTTAATATCTGAATGGACCTTTTTTTTTTTTGCAATCAGACCAATCTTGGATGGACGGGAGGAGTATATAATTTAGTTGATTTCTTTAACACATTCATAAGGGATCAAACTCACAACTTTTTTCCAGTTAAAGATACGTGTTCTTTTATTGAAAGCAATCTTATTTACGATATTATTGAACATAAAAAATAGACATCTATTTCCCAGAGAAATGAACAAAATTGCCGATAGACTTGAAAAGGATGGCTTATCATCTTCAAGAATGTTGGCTGCGTGTCCTATCCATCTTAGGAACTTTAGTTCAAAACGAACGAGTCTATGGGACTTTGGATCCCCCCTAACTTAACTTTAATTTTTAAGGGCTTTGCCCTCTTTTGTACCAAAATTTTTTTAAAAAAGTGGACACTTCTAGAAAATCTATTCTTAAGCATTGGTTTACTACGTGAAGGATTAGCCACGACTTTTTTTTTTTTAAAAAAATAGGATCAATGGTCCGGGCAGGGTTCGAACCCTGATACAAAGGCTGGATAACCCAACATCATACCACTGCACTACACTAGTGTTTGGTGGATTAGCCACGACTTTACCCTTTAAAAAAATAGGCAGTTTTAAAAGGGGCTTTTAGTGTCATTGGACCACAAGCCTATAGTGAATCAAGTCACTTCCTCTTTATTTGCAGGATAATTAAAAACAGGGAAAACATTAATTAAGACTCATAATGGTGAAAGCAGCGAGATACAGAAACTTGTACCAACATATATTATGTATACTTGAAATTGAAATTAATCTGATTATGCAGCAGCAGCCCCACATGGCTTTTCATCATTTCATTTTCAGCGCAACACTTTTATTCGTCTGTCCTGTGAACAAAATTAATTAATTTTTTTTTATATATAAACAGAAAATATTTATTTATTCATTTATTTTTGGTATAACCAAGGTATTCCCACAGTCAATAGATGAGGCTAATCCTCCGCTCCGGGTCATTGCACAAAACGGTAAAAGGCTAGCTACGGGATGCTTTCCATTCACAAGAATTGGGGATCGAATCCCCAACCACTTGCTTAAAGGATGAGATGCTGAACCATCATGCCCACCCAAAGTGGTTAATATTTATTTATTTTAAATTGGGGAAAAATAACTGTATTAAATAGGGGAAAAACCTGTGACCCAAATTGAAACGTAGCTCTGTTTGGGTAGGCCCATTATTAATATTCCATACTATACACAAGAAAAAGATATTAGTCACCTTTATTTCCATTTCTTGTCAATTTTGCCCATAAAAATCTAGGCCAGTTTGGATGTTGAAAGGGCTTTTTAAATGACCTAAAATAGAAAATAGGAGCGAAAGCAAAATAAAGTAATCATTTTTGTAAGAGGCATATAGGTTGATAACATTTACAAAATTATTTTTTGATGAGAAAATATGTAAAAAATGGTGATTAGTTTTTCAAAACCATCAATAAGATATAAAGATACATGCATGAATGCCTCTGAAAAAGTGTTGTTGGTGAAGTGGGACAAATGATGGATGAAGGAATCTATAAATAATAGTGATAATAATGAAAAAGCATAGACATAAAAATGATAGATTAATTATGAGGAAGAAACATCATTTTTTTTTTTTTTTAAAAAAAAAGGAACATAGGCAAAGAACCAAATATAAGTGTCACATGACAATATGAATGCTTTTGGTCATGCACATGTTATCCTTCCCATACTCTTATTCATCCCCAATTTTTTATTCAAGTATGCCACCTTATCTTTTACCTATCTTATTTTGCTTTGGTGAAATCCCTGAAAAGAGCTTTAAAATCCTAGAAGATAAAAAAATATTCTAAATATTTATATTACTAAATAAGTGTTAGGATCTGATTCATCTTTTTTAATATTAAATTAAAATGATAGAATTATCCTTCTAAGTTCAAAATTAATAATAGAGCGGTTTCATAATTTTTTATACAAGTTTTTATAAATTTAGATAAGGTTTTCACAATTTTTCATTAGAATTTCACAAATTACAATTCAAAATTCACAAGATTTGATAAGGTTTCTACAATTTCTCAAAAAAATTTTACAAGTTGCAAATTTAAATTTACAATATCTAATAAGGGTCTCACAAGTTCTCAAAATAATTTCACAACCTCCTTTAAAAATTTTATAAGTTGCTAACTTTGATTCATAATATTTGATAAAGATTTCCAAGTTCTCAAAAGAATTTCACAACTCCTATTGCAAATCAATATTCACAAAATTTAATATGGGCTTTACAAATTCTGATAAAAGTTGTACAAGTTTAGATAAAGTTTGCATAATTAATTCTGTCAAAGTTAAAATTAAACTCCAAGGAACAATTATATCATTTCCTTTTAACTTTGAAAAAGTAAAATCAAACCTCAACACCAATATGACATTATAAATATTCTGAACACATTTTTATCTTTTGATATTTTTAAATTTTTTTAAAGGGATTTTCACCCTTTTTACTTTTAAAAAAGACAATTTTATTCAAATGAGTTAAGAATCATATTATTCCCCATTCAATATATTGTTGTATCTCTAGAATATTCTCTGACAGGTAATTATAAATAAAAATACTCATGCCTAGACAGGATTTATTCTGGAGCATTTTCATTTTATCAACAGCATTTTCTTGATATCAGAGCCGAAATGTCAAAAATGGTGCATACACCCAGAACAGTGTTTAAAAAAAAAAAACAAAACAAAATCTAATGTTACACCCAAATCCTAATAACCCCACCATCGTCATCAAGTTTGATACCCACTCCACCATCATTCAAGTCATTTTCTTTCACTCCTCCAAACTTCTCAACTTCTATACCCCAATCCGCTTGAAGGCCATGTAATGAGTACTTATGCTACACAATATCCTTTCTCAACAAAGAAGAAACGTACACTTTCTGTATCACCTTTTACTATGGATTGAACATTGAGTAGACAAATATTATGTGATAAAATAGGAAAAGTTTCTGAGTACTCTTAGAGACCGTTTGGATATTGAATATGGAGAATAGATTTAGGGATTTATGAGCTAGAAATAGCTTTTGAAAAATAGTTTTTGGGATTTACGAGGTAAAAATGATTTTTGAAAAATAGTTTTTGTAAAATAGCTTTTGGAGAAAAATGATAGCATTTGGATAACTTCAAAACTTAGGTTTTGACAAAAGTTTGTCAAACACCCTAAAATTGTTCATAGACTATTATACATTAAAAACTAGGTTTTTTCTAAAAGCTGTTCTACATCAAAACTTAGATTTTGTCATAAACTTACCAAACACTTATATTTTTTCCCAAAGTTATTTTACATCAAAACAAACCTAGGTTTTGTGAAAAGTCTTTTTTTTTTTGCCTTTTCTCTCTCCGCTACCATCATCATTATTTTTTTTAGTATCAACCAGTATCCTTAAAATATTTTTTAGTATATTTCAATACTCTGAAATATTTTTGCAAGATTAATCATTATCCTAAAATATTTTTTCAATATCGTAAAAATTTTTTTCAAGATTAACAAGTATTTTTTTTCAATATCTTTTTAGTACCTATTAATACCATAAAATATTTTTTCAAAATTCTAAAATAAATTTTTAAGACCATGAGAAGTACTTTTTCAGTACCATTCAATATTAAGTATATTTTTAGTACTTATTAGTACTCTGAAATATTTTTTCAAGATCATTCATTACCCTGAAATATCTTTTTAATATCACAAAATAATTTTTAAGATCATGAAATATTTTAGGGCACTGATTTGTACTGAAAAAAAACTTTATGATTTTAAAAATTTTAAGACATTAAAAACATATTTCAAGGTAATGAATGATCTCTAAAAAATATTTCAGGATACTGACGGGTATCAAAAAAATATTTAAGGATACTAAAAATATATTTCATAATCTTGAAAATTTATTTTATGATATTGAAAAAATATTTAGGGTGCTCAAAGCTACTAAAAAAATATCTTAAGGATAAAAAATACTAATGATCGCAGAGGAGAAAGAAAAACTGGAAAAAAAAAAAAAAGCTTTTCACAA
Source organism: Acacia confusa (assembly GCA_037074495.1). Lineage (NCBI taxonomy): Eukaryota > Viridiplantae > Streptophyta > Magnoliopsida > Fabales > Fabaceae > Acacia > Acacia confusa. The sequence continues at coordinate 32,920,393 of CM073502.1, read as the reverse complement.
AACTTGGTTTTTTTTTTTATACACATAGTAGGGGAGGAGGGCAGTGTTCGAACCCTGGACATGAGAAAGGGAAGCCAAGCTCCCATACCACTACGCTACTAAGGCGTTGGCTCCAAAACTTAGGTTTTGATACATAATAATTTATGAAAAAAAGGGATATTTAACAGACTTATGACAAAACCTAAATCCAAAATCTAGGTTTGTAATCCTCCCAATCAACTGGCTCTTAGACTATAACATATGAATGTGAATTGATTCCTTAGGAAAGCATATAGCTTAGAAGCAGAGGCCTCAACATCACATGGGCTTGCATTAGACAATGACCGTGAATGACTAGGAAATGTCCTCATCTGGTGAATACATAGCTTTTTCTCCCTCTTCTCTGATTGTCTCGTCACTCCTATCAATAGTTTCAGAGGAAGGTATCAGACATTAATATGTGGAGATTTAGGATGGTAGGGAAAAGGGTATTTTAGAGAATTAGCTGGGCATATTTATAAACATAGGATTGGAAGATTTACTCGGTGTCTAATCGTATGTGGGGATTAAGAAAAATAAGTATCAAAAGAGAAGTTTAGGGAATTATCTTAGTATCTCTAGAAATAAGGGATTGTAAGATGGACTCAATGTCTACTGAATATATCATAGCAATGTATCAGACACTGCTAGTGATAGGGGAAAAGAACAGTAAAAAGGAGGGGTTAAGAATAAATATGGTTCCCCATTAGATGTACTAATAATATTGTATAGCTTTCACGTGGAGGTGATGACCAGATCATTGATGTAAGCTTATCAACACAAAAGCTTGCTTCTCTGTAGACATGCATGCTTGATCCGGACACGCCAGTCTGTATTATATTATAGATGATATCCCATTTTAGTGAACTTGGTTCTCTCCACCATGCACGCCATCTCAAATTATAGTTCTTAAGGTACGTAGTGTAGTGTCTGATTATCTCGCCAGGAATTTGCGGGATTTTAAATGATGGTTCATAATCATGCAGCTGTTGATTTCTCTATCTAGCTAGATATTGTTTTAATGGCGTCTTTAGTATGGATGTTGTCAGGTAATTATAGTGGAAAGAGGCCGGGATTAGTAAGAAATGAGTTGGATTATATATGTTATTATAGTATTTCATTGCACTTAATTATGGTATTCTGGGGGTGAGTAATTTTAATAATATCAACTAAAATTTTTCAACATCTCTGTATTATTTTCGGTGTATCAAATATATATTCTCATCTCTACTCCATTATTGCTTATTGCCTAATTAAATTGGGCCATCGAATCCCTTGGGGGCAAGAAGTCCACTAGATAGTGACTCATTTGGGCCACACCCACAGCCATCATAATTACAAATACCTAATTATTGTCATGCAAATTTAACATTAAATTAATTCACATATTAATATCAAAAAATTTAACATTAAATTAATACACATATTATGTAGAAAGATTAATCACAAATATATACACTGACACACACAGAGATATTATAATTACAAATTTCTAGTATCGGTATTTCTTTCTCATGCATTGAGGGATTGAGGATTTTAGGCCTGTGAGAATTTCTCTATGTGTGTGTGTGTGTTTTTTTTTTTTTTTTTAAAAAGAATTTCCTGATCTTTGCTATTTAGCTTCCATGAGGAATAATATAAAGAGAAAACTTGTTTTTTTATTTTTTCCACGAAAAATAAAAAATAATCATAGTGATAGTTTTTTTTTTTTTTTAATTAGAGGGGTTTAAATCCTAATCTATATCCATATCATGTGGCTATAAAGAAAAATACAATTGTGAGCAATTTAGCATTATTGACTTTTTCCACTTGGCAACGTTAACACCCAACTCATTCAATTCCAACTGATATTAAACAAGGCCTATCCACTTAATAAAAAACCAGAGAGCAAGCAAGTCAAGTGGGAATTTGGGTATGTTGCAATTAAGTATGTGTGTGTGTGTGGACCTAAAAACTTTGATGTAGACCCAATTCATTAATTATCTAATCTTCCTAATCAATCTTATCCATTACCTAATCATCTTCAATTTTGCTCATTGTGAATCCGCCACTTGAAGCCTCACTGCCCATATTAATGTCTACTTAAAATATAATCTCAAGAAGCACATTTATTAGGAATAAAGAGTTAAAAAACTCGTTACACTCTAAGCTTCGAAAGAGATTATGCCCTTGATTAAATTTTTTTTTTTTTAAAATGTCTACTTAGGATTTGATTTTATTTCAAATATGCTACTCCCATCACAACTAAATATCCAATATTTATTATGTTCTTCTTCTAAGTTACTATTATTTAATCTATTATTATCATAAATTATATATATATATGTGTGTGTGTGTGTACAAGTTCCTCTGTTTTTTATTATTAATTTCTTGGTTTTGTTATAAAATGTCTTGTCCTCATCAACCAACAAACAATAAGGCAGCCAGGGCCCCATGAACTAAATTTATTAGCTAATAAAAATTGAAAATTGTTATAAAACTTATAAAAATAATAAGAAGAAGAGCAGAGGTTCTAGAGAGATAAAGTAGAGAGATAGATTCTCATTTCATTCAATCCATGAACAGTTACAGAAAACCTCTATTTATAGAAGAAAAATGGGACTTTAGTGTAATTTCTACCTCTGGGTCATTTGGTGTAGTTTTCCCCAAAAACCTAAACTATTCACTCACGGATTTCCTTCCCGTGAGTGATTGTATAATTGTGTGCGGGTCCCACCAAATAGTAAACTACTATGCGTGGTACTATGCAAATAGTAAATCACTATGCGTGGGTCCCATATCATCTTTTAATATTTGGAAACCGGGAGTCAATGGACATCCACATAATAAGTATATTCATAACACTCCCCCTTGGATGTCCATTTATGAATGTGCCTCGTTAAAAACTTTAACTAGGAAAAACCCAGTGGGATAAAAACCTAACCAAAGAAAAGAGTACATCATCCATTGATACACTTTCTAGTGCTGCCTCATTAAAAATCTTTCTAGGAAAAACCCAGTGGGATAAAACCCAGATAAGGGAAAAAGAGTACAGCGTGTATCGTCTCCCCCTCTTGATTACATCAGTGTTGCTCCCCCCGATGACTATATTGCTTCAATGTCTTTCTGAGCATATTATACTTTCTGTCATCAAATATTCTGTTAGAAACGCCCAATTTGATTGTTCATTATATACCTGCAAGATCTAAATCTGTCAAGTAAAGTCATAATAATCTTTTCATAAATATATATGTGCATATAGAAATTCAATAAATGTTTATTCAGATAATGATGCTATATGCACTATCATCTTGAGTCCTTTTGGGACATATGTGTTTCTGGCGCCTTATGTGCTTCTAGCACATACAAATATATTGTGGCTCATGATCCTCATTATCATTCATTGCAACATATGCTATCATAGATATTATTAACGTCGACTTCATTTTCAGTCCCATCGGATTTCATTCATAATTTATTGAGATCTCATTATATTCACATATATTAGGTACCTAGGTCTCTCTTGGACCACAATACACTTTTCTTGTAATATCTCTTCTGGAGATAACATCTCATCAAAAGATAACTCTTCTGGAGCTTTACTTAATTATCCTCGACTTAATCATCTATATTTTATAGCTCCTTTTCTCTTTTGAGGATTTTTATCTTTTAAAACCGATGGACCTGCAACGCTTCAGGAATGCTTTATAACAATTCATATAGGAGCATTTGCAGTTGGGATATGTGACTTTGTCACTTTCTTTAGGTCAGTAAATGCTTCTGGCATTCGATTAACTAAACTCTGAAATTGAATTATCATTTTGAACTTTTAGTGCACAATTCCTTGTACGATGATCAATATGAGCCAATGATAATTCATTCTAGTAAATCTTTACCCAATCTGCTTATTTTTCTCCCCCTCATCAAATCATCAATTTTCTTTGTGTATCCATCTATGTGCATTGTAATAGATTAATAATCATTACACATTTAAAACATTTCAAGATGGAATTAATCTGGCTCCTGACCAAAAGCCAATTATACGGGGAGAATTCTGTTGGCTTATATAATTGCTGCAAATATACACAACATATAAATTTTGTTCTCATAATCATTGATCTATCCATTCATGGATACTTTAATACATTATTTCTGGATCATTCAATCTGGAAATTGCGCGCATAATATATTGCAAACTTCTGGTTGCAAACATCACTGCTAACTTTGCAAATTTATAATCTCATATGTAAACTTTCAATTTGATATATTTCCAGAGATCCATTTCCAATAATTAATTCTATCTGAGAACATGCAGCACATAATATATGACTCGGATGATCAAACAAGTCATGCCAACATTTCATATGATTTATCATCAAATCTAATATTCATTTTGGGGGAATCAACATAGAAACATTCACAAAGAATTATCACATAAATATTCACACTTGATATATATCATTATCATTCTCCCCCTCAAGTGTGAGACCTTAAAAATTAATTTATGGAATTTCCATACAATATTCCATGATAATAGCATATATGATATCTATTTCATTAAAATTCCACAGATTTCTAAATGCATTATCAATGCATAATTTTGTTACTTCTGGTAACAAAATTTCCATTTTCCAGAATCAACAAACAAATATATATTAAATACAAAATCATCAGGTGTATAATTGCAGATTCACGAGCGCAATACTGTGTAATTACAGGCGCATCACTGTGGAATCACAGGCGCGACAACTCAGATTGTCGTATACATATAAAGTCAAAAAGATTCCAGGCTCGTGCTTTATAGGGAGCAAATCTGTAGAGATTTAACAGGACTACGCAAATCTGCAGAGATTCAATAGGATTTAATTCAACTATAAATAGAGGAAGGCAAACGAACATGCCTCACAAACACTCAAGCATCTGATAATATCAACTACCAGATACTCACACATATTTCTCTAAATTCTATTGCCATGGCAGGACCAAGCAGTTTTATCCCAGTTTCTGATACATCCGAAACAGCATTACTTGATGCTTTGTTGTATGATGATCAGCATAACATGTCATTTACTTCTTTGTTATCTCCTAATCCCTTTGAAATGTTTATTCCTCCTTCTACTATTCCTCCTTCTGCTTCAAATGTACCTACTTCTCCCCCTAGAACAAGTGTTCTTCCTCAATCTACAAGGATTGAAGGTACAACTGAAGCAGGTTCATCAAGGAGGCCTGTTAAGAGGTGTAGAACTATGGCAGAACTAATGGAGTCTACCAATCCAGTTCAGCCAATAGTGTCGGCAGTTAATCAACCAGCATTCATTAGCCAGCAAACTATCATCAGTTTGCCAGCAACAACCAGCCCGACAACAACAATCAGCCAACCAACAACCACTAGCCAGCCAGCAACAATTAGCCAGCCAACAGCTACAAGCCAATTAGCAACTACTAGCTTATTGGAATGTAGTTGCTGTCATGTTTTACGGGAAATTATTCATACCAACGGACTTCAGTACCATAAACTTGAAGTTCACGGAAGAAGAACAGGTATGATTACCCATGCTATTTTATTTGAAAAAGTACAGGATAAATCTTATAATATTGACAGGCTTCCAATGTTTGATTTCACAAAGAAAAATTTTGAAGAAATCAAACAATTTCTGACACAGTATTGTATAGATTTACAAGCATCAGGATATATCTTGATGCGTGATCCTGTATTAGCCTATCATGAGGTTCTCTGTGTTGGTTCGGAATGGGCTATAAATCCAAATGACCTCCATGGAAGTTCATTTCAAACCAATATTGAACACTCATTAGGCAAAGGAAAACAACCTGCAATAAGTATACCCTATGATACTTCATCCCTTAACCAGGGTGAATTATATAGGTTATCTATGGAGCAAAGAGAAAGAATAAAGAAAACAACGCTCCATGATTTAAGAAATTATTTTCACTTAACCCTTGATGAAGCGAGTAAACAATTAAATATGTCTACTCACACCATACAAAAAATCTATCAAAAAGGAGGGTTAACTGAGTGGCCACACAAGAAGCTCAAGAAACTTATGACGCAAATCTCGATATTACGAAGAGCTTTGCCTCATCTGGATCCCATCTCAAGAGAAGCAAAAGAAGAAGACATTAAATATCTTCAGAATGAGATGATTAAAGTTTGTAATGATGTTGAGCCACTCGCAATTAAACTTTGTTGAAATAATATTTCCTTTTGCTTAATTATTTTGTTTATGAATATTCTTTTCTCGTATTTATAAAAATTGTTATAATCATAGAAATCACATAACAACTATAATAATATATTTGCTTCATTCACTTCTGGGAATGAAGTTGGATAAAAATTCATGATCCATAACTCACTGATTTGTTTGATCATGGCAAGAAATTAATCCACAATATTGCTACTACAATAGCAAATTGAATATATTTATTTATAATATCAATCATGATCATACAATCCCTTGTCTCATAATTTAAGGGAATATTTAATGCCAAATATACAATTTTGAGGCCTTTATACAACTGATAACATACAAAATTTATGGATCAAATATTGTTTCATAATTTGTCTCTTGTTATCAGGCTAACTTGCCTCTTGGCTTCAGGCAATCTTGCCTCTGAAATTAAGGCTATCTTGCCTCTTAGGCTCAAGCCAATTTATGCCTCATCTCTCAAGCCAATCTATGCCTCATATCTCTATGGCATTTTGATCTCATAATAATATATATGATCTTTTAACAGTTTATCTTCAAGATAAATAAAATATAAGCATAATAAAATAAATAGATGGAACCCACTAATAGTGTGGTTGCCATAAATAATAAGAAGGGAGAGGGATATATATATATATAGCAATAAATAAATAAAATAAAATAAATGACTGGAAATAAACATGCTAGATTAATAAAAAGAAGATGAGATAGGAATGGTAGTAAACTCACAGCGAGACCTATCTCATCCAAAGATAAGAAAGAAGATGCATATGCAAATGTAAATATATATATATATATATATATATATATATATATATATATATATATATAGAAAACGGTAAAATAAAAAGGGAAGGGGATTTAAAGCAGTAAATAAATAATAAATAAATGGAGTCCACTATACAAGTGTTACCACCATGAAAAATAAAGCAGTAAATAATAAATGGTGCCCACTATACTAGTGTTGCTACCATGAAAGATAAATAAAGCAGTAAAGAATTAAAATAAAATAAATGGGGCCCACAAAATGTCACCACCATAAAAGATAAATAAACTCTAAATAAAATAAATAAATAGAGCCCACTAATAGAGACTAGTGTGCCTCCATGAAGAATAAATAAATGTAAAATAAAATAAATAAATGGAGCCCACTAATAAATAATGTTGCCGCCATAAAAAAATAAATAAATGTTAAAATAAATAAATAGAACCCACTAGTAAATATACTAATGTGCTATCATAAAAGATAAATAAATGTTAGTAACAATAAAATAAATGTTAGTGACATAAAACTAAATATTAGTAAAGTCAGTATGGAGCTTAGTATAGCCACCATGAGATAAATAAATAAAGCAGTAAGTAAAGAATTACAAATGGAGCTTAATGACGCCACCATGAAATAAATGAATAGGAAGTGGGAAGAATATATAAACATAAATAAATTACTGTAAATAATAAAATATAAATTTACCGTGAATAGTAAAATTACTATTCACTATAAATAGTGAATAAAGTAAAATTACAGAAAGATTAATCTAGACTTCCATGTAGGAGTCAAATGAATAAAATGTAAAAATTACTGAAAAAAGGGGTAAATTTACTGTGAATAGTAAATTACTATTTACCGTAGTAAAATAGTAAATAATCTCAAATCTTAACCATGGAACCCGATGTTAAAATAATCGGTAAGAATAGATATTTAATTCCATATAATGGTTAAGATCATCCCAGATAAATAAAATGGAAATATGAAATAGATGGTGAGAAAATCTTACCTTGGTAGAGTCTTCGTGCTGATAACGTGTTATAAAACTTATAAAAATAATAAGAAGAAGAGCAGAGGTTCTAGAGAGATAAAGTAGAGAGATAGATTCTCATTTCATTCAATCCATGAACAGTTACAGAAAACCTCTATTTATAGAAGAAAAATGGGACTTTAGTGTAATTTCTACCTCTGGGTCATTTGGTGTAGTTTTCCCCAAAAACCTAAACTATTCACTCACGGATTTCCTTCCCGTGAGTGATTGTATAATTGTGTGCGGGTCCCACTAAATAGTAAACTACTATGCGTGGTACTATGCAAATAGTAAATCACTATGCGTGGGTCCCATATCATCTTTTAATATTTGGAAACCGGGAGTCAATGGACATCCACATAATAAGTATATTCATAACAAAAATGAAGATTAGTTCCTCCTTTTTCTTTTTGGTCTAAGGGACTTCTGATTGTTAACTGTGATAGATCCAACTCCCTGGATGGTTGGATTAGTTAAAATCTTAATATACAAATGGAAAAACCGATGCATAATATATAATGAGAAGGCCAAGTTTGTACTCTCATCTTTGATATAAAATATACTTTAAAAGTTAAGTTGATTTTAATTCTAAATATAACATAAATTTTTTAATTGGTCAAACTTTTTCTAATTTATCTTTATTGATGCTTCCTTAACAACAATTAAGGAGGACCGTGAATGACTGAATAAAGAAAGATTACTAAGATATTTTATAAAATACATATCATATTAACTAACTTAACCAACTCTATTGATTAAATTAAATTAAATTAATAAGTCTTATATTAAAGACCAGAGCCGTCATCCAAGTTATTTTCAGAACTATAAGATTCAAGTTAATCCCAATCAGAAGGGCAAGGAAAAAAAGTTAATCCCAATCAAAATCGACAAAAGACAACGTATAAATTAATTATCGATGGGTTCATTAAAAATCCTGTCTTTTATTACAAATTAAAAAAAATAACAAAAGATCCAAGTTAATCCCAAATCAAAATCGACAAAGACACAACAAATATATTGATTATTGATGGGTTCATTAAAAATCCTGTCTTTTATTACAAATTAAAAAATAACAAAATGAAGTTGATTAACAATGTGTGTGTGTGTGTGTGTGTTATAAACTTATAATGAAGGCGGTGTTCCTTTCATTCCACGTTTCTCTTATGATTTTCACTTAATTAACTTCTTAAACGCAATCTTTAATGTTATCAACTCGACCAACCGAATTATATCACGCAACTCAATGTTGAGTTCTCAGTCTATCCACTTAATTAGTGACTCTAAATTTGTTATTTACGAAACATTTACAAAATTCAAAACTATTTAAAGGGCGCTGTCGTTTTTACCTTTTTACTTTTATTTTTTAATTTAATAAAAATGAAATAAAAGACCCCAAAGGGTGATAATAATTTGTGACACGCCTTTCACACACATTTTGTACCCTCCATATATATATATATGGCGCAATAAATTTTATCTGTGCTATTTTTGCTTTAGACAATTTTTAATTTATTTTTTCTTGCGAGATAAATTTTAAATTGCGCATGTGTGTGACGTGAGAAATGTTATGGCATGTTTGGAGGTGGGATTCGTGGCAACACAAGACTTGTAAAAACACGTTAATCATAGTGACATGGCTTCAAGCTTCACATTCACACGCTAACACGGACAGCCTCCATCATTATTATTGTTATTGTTAATATTATTATTATTATTATAACAAACCCACGTTTAAGCATATTCCCCCACACAACTCTAGACAGATAGAGTTAGGTGGCAGCATACGCAATTGTAGCTTCTCAAGCTAACTGTACTTTCTAATAAAAATCTTAGTTTTCATACAAGTTGATATTTATTTCCTACAATCCTAATTATAAAATCTAGTTTAGAATTGAGTTTTGATACCCAAATATAAGACTTTTTTCCATTTTACTATCTCTTGTATTTATGATTTTTTCTCCAACTAATTTATATGATTTATAAACCAATATATAATATATATTTTTTCAACTAATATATAATCCAATGGTATACATAATAATTTTAGAGAGAATATGTTACATATATTTAGATAATTTATTTAAATCGAATACAAAAACATTATTAAATCATCACGGCTGAACAAAAAAAAAGTAATTATTATCCATTTATGAAATTGATTTTAAGAAATTTATAACAAAACATACTATATATTTCCATGATTTTAAACTCAAAACCCCCCCTTTTTTTTAATAGAATTCAAGTGGATAATGCAATTTTCCCAACCTTCAATGCGCTGTATATACAACGAATCTACCTAACAATTAAGTATTTTTTAAAAATATACATGTGTGTAAGTAAATCATATTAATATATAGAGAAACAAAGATTAGTGGAAAAAGTAGAAAGGGGAGTGAGTAATTAAGGGAGGTGTTGAAGTTGATTAGTGGGGTTGGATGAGAAATTAGCCAACATAATAGAGTACGTATGGAATACAGAGTGTGTTAAAGCCACACAAATATTTTAAAAATATCTTCTTTAATTTGATATTATCATGCCTACACGTGCTTTCTATCTCTCACCCACATGCCCACATTTTTGGTTCAACCCACCTATATTTAGCCTAACTCTTTCCGCATATTCTCTCCACTTATTATAATATATCCTTTGCTTAATTATCTCCTACGTTTAATTAATTTCCTTTTTAATTTTAACTTTCATCCCATCCTTTTATTTTATTATTATTTCTTGAATTAGCATTTATAGATTGGAATGGTATACTATTTATCTTCCTCGCTGTAAAATGAAAAGGGGCCATATATATAGTTAGATTCATATATGGGTCTCACATTGTGTTGTCTCATATATATCTTTTCACGACTTACACTTGAGGTGTTTAAGTGTGTACTTCCTCTGATCTTTATTATAAGGCACCAACTATTTTTAACCAACTCATTTATTACTATTTTTCAATTATACCTTCATTTTTAAATAACTCTTTAAATTCACATCATTAAAGATATTTTAGGAGACTTGTCATATTTGTTATAATTCAGTTATTTATCTAATTTTTTTAATTTATCCAAATTAATTTATGATGTCGTATTTCTATTTGTATAAGAAAATGTTAAGTAGATCATCATATATTAAAGTTTCAACCAATACCAAATAATAATCGGAGTAATCATTTTTTGCGTTGTTCACTTGGTGTTGCATTATTTTTTTTCCCTCTTTCTTCCCTATTCTCTCGGAAAATTGAGCCCAAGAAAATTTCCTCGTTAATTATTTACTTCAGCCAAACGTTCATGTCCAATTATTAGCTGTCCTGTTTCAGTGTTACACCGCATTTTGAAAGTTCAGGGAGACTTTATATCTGTGTGTGCGTTAAAATCCAATAAATTAAAATACTTTAATGATTTTTTTATAATGTCTAAAACTCTATATAGCACCTCAACACATGCTTCACGCATACTAGTTGGAACTTGAAAGACTTTAATTTACTGTAGAGCTGTTTGGTTATCCAAATTATAAAATCTAATTGATTCAATTTAATATTTTGATCCCACATTTTTTCCTTTTCACCAATATGATGTGAAAAGCAAAGTTAAATCACGTTGTATTATTTTAAAGCGTACTTACTCTATAATTTTTTCATGAATCACGATCAAAGATAATAAAAGGCTGACAATGAAAATCATTGAGAACTAGCTTCCAAAAACAAACAATGAACAAATCTGTCTGTCTGTACACACACAAACAATGCAGCTAAAACAAAAAAACAAAATCTCAAACTTGTAAGTTAATCCAATTTCCCCCAGTCCCCAAAAAAAAAAAAAAAAAGAAATACAGCAAGATATGATCAAATTCTTGAATCTGTCTGATTCAATTCTCTAATTACAAGAATTCAGATCGATTTTTCTGATGAGGAAAAAGCTACTGAGATCATCATCGTCTTCATTCTTCGTCCATGAACAAACGAGGCTTCTTGGCGGCGGCCGTCGTCGGTAACGGGCTCTCCACCTCTTCTTCTCCGATCTTCACACTCTTCCCAGCGGCGACGCCCCTGACGAACTCCGCAGGGGATAAGTCGGTGAAAGTAGCAGGGAGGTTCAGGTCAAACCCGCGGTGGCCGTGCGTGACCGACGAGTTATTCCCCTCAGACGAAGTGATCACCGTCGTTCCACCCGTACCGCTGTTGTTGGCGTTGCCGCCGTCATAGTGGCAGCGCTTGTGTCCACCGAGGGCCTGACCGGTCGGAAAAGCCTTGTGACAGATTGAGCACTGGTGCAGCTTCCCAGTGCCACCAGCCGCGGCGGTGGAGGTGGAAGCGGACGAATTGTCGGCGGGAGGGTGATGATCGGAGGAGGAAGACGACTTGCGGTGGCTGGCCTTGTGTCCTCCGAGAGCTTGATAGGAGGGAAAGGACTTGTTACAAACAGAGCACTTATGAGAGAGCTTCATGGGAGAATCAGGATCAGGGGAGGAAGACAACGACGTCGTATTGGGGTCAACAGTACCGCCGTGAGCGAGCATGAGGAGGCAGATAGCGAGGTACTCTTCCTCAGTGGAAGGCGAATTGTGATCAAAACGGGGTCGTTTAGATCGCTTGCCCTTGGTCCAAGCCTCAAGGGAGTGAAGGTCGTCGTCTTTGAACACAGGATTGGGAGTAGCAGAAGGCGAATTCAGAGCCTGCAAAGCCATTTTAGAAAGAAGAAGAAGAAGAAGTGGTGAGAGAGGGATGAGAGTGAAAAACAAAGGGGAGGCTTTATATATAGAAGGGAGGAGATAGAGAGTCAGAGAAAAGACCTGGAAAGGTTGGAGAGTGAAGTGGGTCAACTAAGCTAGCTAGCTCGTTAGGTTAACGTGAGAAAGAGAAGTGGTGAAATAAATTTAAATGGAATAAAAAAAGGACTGATTCCAAGTCAAAACACTGGTACGTCACATACGTATGCGTTATGGAATTGGATGCACGTACCCGTGGGTTCTTGTTCCACTCTGTTTCTCTCCTTCCTTTAAAAATTAAAATTAATTTAGTGTTTTTTATTTGTTTCCGGATCGAAAATGGCTTAGGTCCGCTGCACCAAAACTGCGTCGTTTTGGTGCAGTTTTGTGCAAGCCATTTCCTTCCAGATCAGCAGAAAAGGGAAGCTTGAAGTTTGGTGTTTGTGTTGTGGTGATAAGGTTAGGACTGTGGAGGAGACGTGTCAATGTTTGGTTACATTCAAATTACCAAATGAAACTGGTAAATAAGGTGAGATATATATAGATGAGGCATTTTAATTAGATCTGGACCGAATCTACGTGCTTTAATTGTATATTGGATTTTGGGTTAATGATTAAAAAACAGAGGCGGAAAAAGAAAATATAGAGGATGCGTGAGTGAGTTCATGATTGTACTCATATTCCATGGAACACTTAACTGCTCTCACTTTGCGTCGGTTCTTCCACTACGCTTTCAATTCGTTCGCTGCCATAACGCCACCTGGCACACTCTCTCTCCAGCTCATATGCGCTGCCTTACCTTCACACTTCACACTACACAGTTCACACCTTTTTAAAATCCTTTTCTTTAATTAATAATTAACTCATTATCTTCGTTTTTTAAAATTTATATATTTTTGCTTTCATTAAGGTAAAAGGCACATGGCATCTGCACCTTTTCTGCTCCACACCTCCACTTTCTAAAACGTGTCGCTGTGCTTCGTCGATAAGTGAACGCTTTTCAAAATACTACTCCCATTCATTCATAATTTAAATCATTTTTCAAAAAAATAAATTTGCGTAATTCATTTAGAAAGTGATTAATGTTTATTTATTAATTATAGCCTATAATTAATATTTGAATATAGCTCATTATATTTTTATCTTTTTATTAATATCTCATTTAATACAATTTTTTTTTTGAAAATTTCTTTCAATTTAGATTGAAGTTAATGAGTTAGCCACTATTTTTGAGTTCAAATGAATTATTTAAAATAACTCATATTATAGATGAATGAATACTTTTTTTTACTTAAAAAAAGAGGAAGCTTGTATTGAGAATAAATAAAAAGAAAACGAGATAAATGAGGAAGTGAAGTGAGTGAAGTGAGGTAGAGGCGGCTTAGTTGGTGGTGGTTGGACTTGGAAGCATAGCCGACGTTATTATTTTATTTATTTGATTTTTTCCTAAAAAAGAGGGGTCCAGATACGGCACGCAAGGTGGAGATTGACTTTGTGATTGGTGACACGTGGACGCCGGATATTAATTCCAGAGGATGCGGGAGGGGGAGGAGGAGGAGGGGACACGTGGAAACATGTGGGTGATTTGAGAGAGACACGTGTGAAGAAGTCCGTGAGGGGAGAATTCTAGTGGTTCTTACTTATACTACTCGTGTCGTGTTGCTCATATTCGTGGATTTCAGGCAACCTTCGAGACACGTCCACGATTGTCCTATCTCTGATATATCTGTTTTTTAAAAAAAAAAAATTAAAAAAAAAATTTTCGGAGATATAAATAACAGTAATTCATTTCCTTTTTTTCAAATATAACGAGTGCAATGAATTATATACATGTGTTACACGTGTCCCAAATATGAAATATCTTACTACATCCGATTCTAATTATAAGACAAAGTTGACTTTTTTTGGAGGGATTAAGGAAGCTAAATATGTTACTTAATCATTTCATATGTGGTGTATTCTTAGATTATATATTAGTTTATTAGTCAAATTAATTATTTTGAAGAAAAAAATAAAAATAAAAATACTCTAAAATAATTTAATTAGCTTCTTTAATTTCTCTAAAAAAGTCAACTTTATCTTATAATTAGGACTGGAGGGAGTATCTATCAAAGGCTTTATAAATGTTTATGGGATATGGACCAAGGGCTTTTAATTACTACCTCCGGTCCTAATTATAAGATAAAGTTGACTTTTTTTTGGAGGGATTAAGGAAGCTAAATAAGCTAATTAATCACTTTATATATAGTGTATTATTAGATTATATATTAGTTTATTAGTCAAACTAATTAATTTGAAGAAAAAAATAAAAATAAAAATACTCTAAAGTAAATTAATTAACTTCTTTAATCTCTCAAAAAAATTAAATATATCTTATAATTAGGAGTGGAGGGAGTAAGATATTTGGTTGTTGTTGTGGTTGTTTTAAATTTTGCAATTGAAAAAGGGGAATACGTAGAAGAGAGTGGAGTGAAGTCAAGACAGTGAATGTGGATTGTTGTCCAGTTGCATGAACGAAATCGGTCAGGTACAGTACGTAAATTCATTGTACTCAAAGAGGACAAGCAATAATAATAATAATAATAAAGTTAAAATCAAGCAACTTAAACTGAGGGCCCCGCAATCACGCGTTGAATTGTAATTCAAGTTTTTGTGGATTAAACTTTGGTCACATTTAGAGAGAGAGAGAGAGAGAAGTGGCGTCAACATTTGGCATAGAGTGCATTAGATTCTGATTCTCTACTCTCAAAACTTATCCACTTTGGGCATACACAAGAAAATAAACGGAGTAATTATAGTAGTAATTAAGAGGATTCTTCGAGCAAGTAACACAGGATAGGAGTAATAGATTATTGCGTACAAGCAATTAAAAAAAAAAAAAAAAACACTGATGAACTCATCAAGCCATGCGTCACGCATAATCATCTCCTTCATTTTTTTAAAAAAAATTTCCTACATATATCCCTCTCTCTGTTTATTTTAAATTTTTTAATATGCATGTTTCAAATTGGTCATGAGAATCTTTCAGATCTCTGAATTGATCCTTGTATTTTAGGCATCTTTTTTACACACTCGTAATGTTTCTCAGGATTAAGAGTAAATGGATATTTGAATTGGTAGTTCTTCACATTTTTTTTTTTTATATGTTGATCCCTGTGCCTTTGTGGTGTAAATTTCCTAGTTTAATGCTGGATATTTTGTTTAATTTTCCCATGAAATTAAATTCCAGTCTCCTACGAAGTGAATGTCACATATTATATCTTCAACACACACAAAATAATATCTTTACTAAGTATTGCCTCTAAATTAAATCCCTAATCCTATTTAGCTGCCTAATTTCTATATATATATATATATATATATATATATATATATATATATAATCAAGTTTAGCTCAAATTAAAGAGTTTGGAGATTAGGTTTTGTAAGTATCATTGGCCTAATTTAACCTTTTGGAAATTAAGGATGTTAAGATTCTCAAAATTTCTGGTTCACATCTCTTGCACATGCTTCTTAGTGTCCACCGAAAAGCTAATTGGTGATATTTAGTCAATGCCCAGTTATGAGTTAATTCTAACTACTATAACATTTAATGTATAATGATGATTGCAGCTAATACATGTTATATATATCTGAGAGAGAGAGGTTGCACAAGGATATTTAATACTTAAAAGTAAAGGTTAATTATGCGCACGATCATATATAGCAAGATAAAATTCACAAAAAACACAAAAATAATAGCTATAGTTAATAATCATAATTTATTTAGTGACAAAACTAACCGTTCTTTTGAAATAATCATCATGTAACACCTACAAACGATTTAAATTTTAACCTTATACTAGCAAAAATATGAAAATAATGGTTATATTAAATGACTGGAAAATATGAACAACGAAAACGTCCTTCATGATAAATAACTGTCATTTAAAGAATAACTCTTAAAAGTATAATTGCCTCAGTCATACCTCTTGATACTACGACATTAATTAGGATATTATTATACAGCTCAGTGAGCCAAATTAAACATGAATAACATAATAAACTGATGTGAAGTTTTTTAATTACATAACAAGAATCCCCATAGGTTCATATATATCATTTACAAAATTCCAAAAATATTATAGGGAAAATTGATTACAGGGCCCAAGGAAGCAAAATAATTACAAAAAAGGCCCAAGAAACATTCACATGCCAGAGGGCCTTTTCTGACATTTTTTCAAAAAAAAGTGTACGGATATAGTTGTTAATTGCTACAGATGTAATTGTTAAAATGTAGTTGTTAATTAGACTGATTTAGTTGTTAATGGGGACTGATATAGTTGTTAACCGCTACTGATGTAGTTGCTAACGTTTTTTGAAAAAATGCCAGAAAGGGCCTTTTCTGGCATGTGAATGTTTCTTTGGTCTTTTTTATAATTATTTTACTTCCTTGGGCCTTGTAATCAATTTTCCCAATATTATACTACACAAGTAAAGATAACTCATAGTAACTATTGGCCCAGCCCAAATCATTAGTTGATGATATCCCCCACCTTGCCCTAAGAGTTGCGTTCACTGCGCTATTCACGCCCTAAATTTAGGGAAATGTCTAAGATTTAAATGAACATTAGAATAACAATTAAATCTCACACAAAATCCACACGCACCATATGATAGTTATTCAACAAACAACACATTCAAAATTTAGATAACACAAATCACATACAGGACCAACTGCAAATAAAGATCGACCCAACCGGTCCATTATCATAGAGCTAGGCATTCAACTGGGTATCTACCCATATAATCTGAATGCTAAATAGGTTTCACGACCCAATGACCACTAGTCTACTAGGCTTTACTACCTAACACATGTTCACAACACATATAACATGAAGGTTCACACATGTATATATATTTATACATAGTATGTGAGAAAAGAGTTATTATCTGAACGCTTTTCCAGTTCTTGATTTGGATCTCAATCCTTTGGTCATCATGAGTAAATGTCAAATCCTATAATTTGAAATTTATATAGAGATGAGTCATTATTAATAATTATAATCTTCATGATAATATTAAGATTATGTTCCTCAAGACTCACCCTTAAAGTGCGTCCTTTTATTTACATTAGTCAGTTATACTTATCATTGATAATATTATATACCAACTAAGACTTATTTACGTGCATATCATTCCCTGTTTTCAGACCATTAATTCAGCCAACTAGCCCTTTAAATCTCACTAAAAAACTCTCTATATGGGGCTTGTTGTATTTATTCAACAATATGATTATTTTTAGACTTAACAAAAATTCAACTTTCAATTTCACTAGGAACTTAGAAAAATCATAACTCAATCTAGGAAATCTCAAATGGAGTGATTCTAGTTCTCAATTAAATTTTTGTAAGTCCATTTTAAGGGAAAAATAATTACCAAACTAATTCATGGCTGAAACCTTCCAAAATTTCGTAAAATAGTCACCACTTAAATTTGGAAAAAGTTTTTCCATAGATTACTAACCCTAGAAAATCCATTACTTTCGTTATACACATCCAATAAATCTATTCTTGGATTTATTTTTAAAGCTTAACATGTGTAATATCTACACACCAAATTTCACAAACATGATGGGTCATTTGCTTGGTCAAAACCTCACACGAATACGACCCTCAAATTTGGAAAATCTAAACCCTTCTAGCTTTTCTTATGTAATTTAGGAAATTCATAACTTAAGTTCTAGATCTCCAATTAACATGATCTAGGACTCCTTTTACATCTTAAGTTGTATACTAAAGTTCCGCCAAATAGCATCTACAGTAGAGGTCGAATGCCCTGGTTTTACTTTTCTTAAAAATTAGTGCTCCAATTTTTAAAATTCCATTTTCAAAACATTGAACGACACCTGTTTTAATTTCAATGATTTCAAACTTGTGATAGAGCAGTACCCAACTCAAAAATCCTTTCTAGATCTATTGGAAACCTTAGATTTAGGAAAACTAATTGTTCAAACAGGACTGGCCAAACAGGGGAACATGCATACAATAATTAAATTCAACTCTATTCCATTCAATCATCTAATAGGAGCTTATAGACATCTTGTATATGTAATTTTTCGATTTAGGATAATTCTAACATATTCTTAGACATAATGATAGCCGACATGTTCATCTCCAAATATAAAAATTTGACTAAACATGCTACAACAACAACCAATATACAAGGCACTAAATCACTATCTACTAGCTTCTATTTATGTCTAGATAAGCTTTTATCATACTTCTCTCTCTTGTTCTTGGAGTTTCTCTCTCTAAACCTGTTCTTGGAGTTTCTCTCTCTAAAAACTAGTATTCAAGAGCCATCAACTCTCCAAATACTAAGATAAAAGAGAAATCAAGTTAGGATAGTGATTTTGGCACTTTGACTTTCCTAGGATGTTAATTGCATGTGAGTACTTGAACTTTCTCCTCCTCCTTCCTCTTCACCTCTTGGTCTCTCACACCCTCTCTCTAAACTCTGAAACTGATTGAAAATGGCCTTGTTTAGGTTAGCGGTATGAACGATGGTTTAAAAGCTATCTGACTTAAAAAAAGTTTGATAAGAAAAAAGTCGGGTTATTGATAATGATTTGTGTTTGGATTGTGATAGTAGAAGTGGCGGGGCCTATATCAAAAAACTGAGAGCTTTTTGAAAAAAGCTAAGAAGTAGAACTTTTCTTTAACAGATTTTTTGAGCTTTAAGTTAAGTAAAATAGACCCAAATAAATCCAAAATCAACTGACAATGTTAATTGATCTTTTTTCAAAATTATTGCATAAAAAACTAACAATCCAAACAGGCCCAATAACTAATAAGGAAGGGTCAAGGTGCTGACGTGTTTTAATGAGGGAAAAATAAGTTATTTTATTGCGTTGGGTCCACACACAATTAAGCTTATCTCATGAGCGTTATCTTATAGCATTCTATTGAACCAAAATCTTCAGTTGCTCATCTCCTTAGCTTGATTAAGCACATGTTGGGCTCCACATATTAAGTTTAACCTTGGCCCAAACCCATTTTAAGCTTTTAGCTTGGTAAAATTACCATTTCACCCCCCCTTTTTATTGATACTGATGCACCAAATAAATTCCGTAAATTAATCCTTTATACTTTATAAGGATATTCTACCTTAATTAGCTTATTTACCATATAAACTAGTTTTCTCAAAATTTTCAAGTCAAACATTAACCTCTAACTATTTTTCTTGAATTATCTTCAGAAAATAAGCCATAAATTCTAAATAAAAACTTTAAAACTATTTAGGCTAATTTTTTCATAATTTATCCCCTTATAATATTTCTAGATCCTCAAAATAATCTTTCATAATGTTTTCCTAATTTTTCGAGGTCTAAGATAATTTTTAATAATTATCTTAAGCTTTTGCTTAATGCTTTTGGATTCTATTGACTTAATAGCATTCTTATCTCAGCTTTATTCTTAAACTTCTAATCCCAAAATTTTCAAATGTTACAGCCTCTTTCTCCAATTGCGTACTCTTTCCTCAACTCATAAATCTTTAGTTAATTACCGCCTGTTAAAACCTCAAGCATTGGAGCTTTTCCTTCATGAACTCCTCCTCCTTTGGAGTTATGATATCTTTGCTACTTGTGAGAGGAATTTTTAATGATTGGATATGTGAAACTTGTGATTACAAGTTTGGCATATCCAATCATCAAGAATTCTATAGACAAATATTTATAGGAACACACATACTCAGCTAAAAACATACCTCTTTTGTTGTTTCTTTGAATGAGAAAGTTGACAAGTTATTGGAGAATGAAGAATATGATAATGCATTAATTCCTTCATCTACACAATTTTTTATTTTTTTACATTATTTTTTTATTTTTTAATGTTTTTCTATAATATTGTGGTTGATCATGTAATTAACAGTAGACACCAATAAATTTAAAAAAAATTGTCAAATACATAACAGTTAATATAGAAAAACCGTCACTTATTAGAATATCATTTTAAATTCATAATTGTTATTAAGAATTAAACATCACCTTTATAAAATATAATGATCTTAAACACTAAAAGACATGACGAGATGATAATCCATAAAACCCTCTCTTTATAACCGTTCGAAAACTGAACTCTAGTACTTCTCTACCACCATTTCAACTTCTGATTCACCAAAAAACCATGCACAAACATAAGTAAACTTCTGGTTCATCATCTAATGAAAATTAGAAAGATGGACTTTCTTAGTCAACAAGCATTAAATTTCTCATCCACACATCATATGGTCCAAATTTATTTGTGAGAGTAAGAACCAATGCTTGAAAGAACTTACTTCTCTCGTTCGTTCTTTGAATAAGATGGATAAATTACTACAAAATAAATAATATGATAATGCATTAATTCTTAAAACATTTTTATTTTTATTTTTGCTTTATTTTTTTTAAAAAAAGGTTGGTTGATTAAATGTTTTTAAAAGAAGTAGAGTGAATGTGCAAATTAAATTTAAGGAAAATCTTCTTAGGCCCAATTAAACAAAATAATTTTAAAAAAAGGCCTCAACAACTTTCACATGTCAGAAAAGGGCATATGAAAGTGTAGTAAAATGATAAAAAAGCCCACATGTAATCTGACAAATGAGAAAAGGGGTGGTGTGAAGAGTTTTTTTTGTCTTTTCATCACACATTCACATGTTTTTCTGACATGTGAAAATTATTAGGGCATTTTTTAAAATTATTTTGTTTAATTTGGTCATGGGGTGAATTTTCCCTTAAATTTAACCACCAACTTTTACTAACCCTTAAATTTAACCACCAACTTTTACTAAATGGCCAACAAACATTATAAACTTTTTTAATTATAAAAGTATCCATAGACTTATAAAATAGGAGAAAAATGCCATAGCAGTTAAAATCACCCTAGCTCGCGTCTACTTCATTGTAACAATACCAAAATACCCTTCACAAAGAAAAAAAAGAGCCTCCATCCCAACCGCTCGATTCATCCCATCTCCGTCCTCCTCTCCGACTTGGTCCAACTCCGGTCGACACCAAGTGAAGCAACCTAATTGAATTGAATAAAGCTACGATGATCTTTCAAGGCGAAAATTTTCTAGACAGAGTATACCAAATTTCCAGTCCAAATACCAATAATTTTCCGACACAGGATGTGCTACCAAAATCCGCAAGAAGAAATTGATAAGAAATGTATAGTGAAAATAGAGATAATACTAGAGGCTTTTGTCTATAGGATGAGCACGGAGTAAAAGAAGAATCTATACCACAACATCATGGCTAGGCTTGCCACAAAAGAACAAAAAAGAGTATAGCAAGGTATGAATAAAAATCCTATTTCTTTTTAGTTTTTGGACCAAAATCAACGAGCTCCAGTGTCTGCAACATTACAGCAAAGCTAGCCACAGAAAAATCTTGGTTTTTGGAACCGTGTTTTGAGTCGGATACTTTCTGATGGCGTGAGTGCCACTGAGGCATTGCTAATAGCACCACAGACCCCTGCTTCAACCTTCCAAAGTCTGCGAAAAATCCTTTCTTGAAACGTTTTTGACTCTTTTTCTAAGATTCAGAGGAACCCCATCATTGATGACTTGGAAGAAATCCCATTCCTTCCTTGCAGTCTCCAGATCCGGCTAGGTCTGAAACTAGAGAAATAAGGGTTTAGAAGTGTAAGGTATTGGGAAGATGGTCGCATGGAGGGTGTCACAAGTCTGTTTGGGAGGAGAAAGGAGTGGGAGAATGATGACCGAGAGGATGGAGACGTGAGTGCAGACGGGCGATGCATCTGGCTTAGGTCTTGTGCGGCGCCCGCTGCGTGAACTGGACGGTTTTGGTGGAAGCTTAAAATCTGGATTGCTCGAAAGGCTTGTAGTGTCCACACTAGGTGGATTTTTTCCTCATTCTAAAATCTTCTTTACGTGTTTTTACGATTTTTTTATATTACGATTTTATGTTTTACAATTTTTTTATTCATTTTTTAATTTTACGTTTTATGATTTTTTTTATTTATCTTTTAGTTTTATATAAAATCTCGATTTTAATTATCTTGTGGGAGCACTCAGAATCTCTTTTCTTATTTTTTTTATCAAAATCTTATTTTCATCTTTAGATAAAAAAATAGATGGTTTAAATATAATATTTTCTAAAATTATGATGATAGTATTTTATAAATTAATTTTTTTATTAATTTTATTTGTATTACAGTTATAAATTGTGTAGATTATGATTTAACAATTTAAGTTTATTTATTTATGTTCAAAATAATAGTTTTATAAAATATTAAATCTTGACCATTTATTTTTTAAATCTAAGGGTGAAGATTAGATAGTGAGAAGAAAATGAGAAAAATGATTATGAGAAAATTCAAACCCCAGTTTTGGTGCAGTTTCACCCACCTGATCCTTCTTTTCTTTTCTTTTTTTCTTTTTAATAAATTTCAGACACCACTGGGTAGTAAAAAGATAATTTAGGATACTGAATTGTACTAATTTTTTTTTCATGATCTTACAGAATTATTTTAGGATCTTAAAAAAATATTTTAGGGTATTGACTAGTAAGATACTTCAACATGCTAAAAAAATAATTCATGATCTTAAAAAAATGATTTTAGGATCTTGAAAAAATAATTCAAGTACTGACTGCTACTAAAAATATACTTTAGCATTTTTTTTTTGAAGATTCTAAAATAATTTTTTAAGATCGTGAATTATATTTTCATTACTAGTTAGTATCTTTTTAGTACTATTTAATACCTTAAAATATTTTTTCACGATTCTAAAATATTTTTTCAAGATCATAGAATAATTTTTCAAGAACATGAATTATTTTTTCAATATTCTGAAGTATCCTTTTAGTACCCGTCAGTACCCTCAAATATTTTTTTTAGTACCTTGAAATATTTTTTCATGATCTTAAAATAATTTTTATAGATTATGAAGAGTTTTTTGAATATTATTCAGTATCTTGAATTATCTTTGTACTACTTGGCAATGCCTAATTTTTTTTTTTTTGAAAAAGGGGATTATATTTGTGAAACTGAGCAAAAACGAAGTAGTTTCATGCAACGAAGGACCTAAGCCATTTGATAGGGGCCTTTTTTTTCCCTTAGCCTTGGGGTTCACAATTAAAAAATAAACCAAGGATTGTGTATATGCAAACCTAAGATTGTTTGCTTTTCTTGATGAGTCTTTTATTGAATTTTAAGTAATCTAAATGCCATACAAATGCAATGAAAACAAGGGGAAATCGGTTTTTGCTTTTCAAATTAATAAACTAAAGTAGTAATACTATTCAGTATTGTTTTTTGGTATTTTTTTTATAAGAATGATGGATGAGTGAATGGAATGATATTGAATGATACTATGAACAATGAATGCTCTTGATAATGAAGAAATGATTATTTTCGCTCAAAAAGTATGGGAGTTAAAATTCATTAAATCTTAATGAAAACCTCAAGGATTAAGTAACACGAGTTTTCTTGAAATTGAGTATTAAACAATCCCTCAAGTGCACAAATCAACTACATTAATTAGACAATGACACACTAATTAATATAATTTCATTGCAACCACAAAGAAATTCAAACACATATTTTTCACACTACCAAAATTCAATTCAATCAAATATATTAAATCAACAGAGACAATTAACATCAATCTCAATTTCACGGGGGATGCGGCAGTTTGACGTTGGCTGGGGACGAGGTCTAAGATTAGGATGGATGAAGATGTTGCGGCTGAAGGGATGAATTGAGAGGTTGAGAGGGGGGACTATGTTTTTTAAGGGGTATTTTGGTAATTTCACTATAATATAAGATGGACGATAGGGTCATTTTAACAACTATGATATTTTTTTTTTCTCATTTTTTATAAGGTTTTAGGTACTTTTGCATTCAAAAAAAGTTTATGGTAATAGGTGCCTATTAATAAAAGTTTGTTAGTAAATTTGCACCTTCACCTAAGAAAGTAATATACATTACAGTTATTAAGTAACAATCGTTATTTATTAGAATACCATGCAATTAAATAACAATTTTAATTTGTAACCGTCATTTATTGTCTCACAAGTATGATGGTTCTTACGGTAAAAACGTTATGAAACGTTAGATGAACAAACAAATGATTTGTCTTCTAACTTTATATCTGAAACAAAAATAAAATTGTTTCTCTTAAATAAGTGTAAACTAAATAGTCAAAACATTTCCCCTTCCCCACACTCATGATGAGAATACCTTAAGCTTCGTTTTTCGATTATCAGCACGAGAACCAAATACCATTTCATTACCCACTACTACGCGTGACTACTTCTCTTCAACTTCCAACATGTGCAATGATGGTTCAAACTCGTCACTTCCAATCTATATAAACTCCTCATTTCCTTATGTTTTATCATGCCATTTCTTCATCGTTCTCCTTTATTCTTTCAATCGCCAAGATTAAATGTTATGTTGAAGAATTGCTAGAAAATCCATGATGTCATCCTCCTCCTCCACCTCTATAACCTCTTGCTCTTGATCTTGCTCTCTAACCTCCACCTTAGCCTCAGCCTCAAATAGAGCTAATGATGGAGCATGTAGAACGTATTGACCACGCTGTAAGGAGTTTGGTCATATATTTCAAGTATGAATAAGAAAGGCCAATCTCATTCTTAATGATTATGAGATTGACTACCATGATCCTGACATATTCGCATTCGCAGATGATTTAAGCTACTTCTCTGATGATAAGTAGCATGATGATGTGAGGTTTGCTATAAATTTACAGAACTTTTGATTCATTCAAACTATAGGAAACAAAAGTTCCTAGATTCGCAGCAGACCTCAGATAGTCTATCAAGTAACTAGTTACCAAAGGATGATATTTTTTGGTTTTATTTTTATGAGATATAAAAATGTAATTATCTACGCACAAATGCCCAAAAAAATTTAAAAAATAATAATAACATACCTGATGGTGATTAACTAAAAACTGTGATTAATGAATATGTTAAAAAGCAATAGTATACCTCACAATTAATAACAACAAACTATAATATATAATCAAATAAATAACGGTTTTGTTGATTCTTTGGCATGACAATACAAAAGCCTTACCCTTCCTCTTATATTTAAGCATCTAAAACATAACACATTTGACACTTAGTTTGTTTGAATGAAACCTACCAACATCATAACCTTAATACTCATGTTGTCTTCTCCGGCTATTGTGAGTTGTTTTCAGTCGAAACCCACCAACATTGTAGCCCTAGTACTTCTTAGTTATAGCAGAGCTAATGAATACTTTGATAGATGTCTCAACGACTACCACACAAATTGCTTTTGCTTGTCATAACTCGTGTTTTTGTTGTTTTTGAAGTCTTGTCACGATAAAGCATTCATGATGATATTAAGTTGTTTTTGTGAAATGTTTTTTGTTTTGGAAAACATATTTTTATTGATTAAAGGTGAAGATGGAATATCACCTAGAGGGGGGTGAATAGGTGATTAAAAAAAATTTATTCGCTTAATCGAGATTATAACGAATTATGACTAAACGATAGAAACTTAAAAATAATAGACACGAAGCAATTTATTTTGGTTCGGTCTAATCCTGACCTACATTCAGTCCCCAAGAACACCTTGGGATTTCCACTAACTCTTCAAGGATTACAAATACAACTTAGGGATGATCCTCACTCTCATGGACTCACTCCCCCTTACTACTTATAATCGTACACCCATACTTAAAGTTCCTTAACCTTAAGATTTAACAACTGAATGAAATAAATGTTTAATAACTCCTCACGAGTAGATAATAAATGACACACTGAAGTACAGGAAATATCCGAAGATATTGAATGAAACTGATAAGAGTAATAAATCAAAGTAAATGCGCAGAGTTTCAGTAGTTGGCTGAATTGAATGCTTCACCTTTTATAGTCTTCATCAATAATGCTATTGGGTGAAGCTGGAATGTGATCGTTGAGACTTAATTAAATTTTTGTTAGTCACAGAGGTTCTTTGTCAACCAAATCAACCGTTGAAGCTTCATTAAATGAGCCTTCTTCTTTCAATAAATGAGTTGTCCGTTGAATATGCTTTTGTAGAAGAATAACTTGATTAAGCAATCCTTGAAAGAATGTTTCTCTTTGTTGCACAACTTCATTCCATTTGTTGCTCTGTTTTCTGCTTTAGCATTAAATGCTGTGACGTGAGCATTTGCTTTATGTTGTTTTTGAATAATACACCGTTGAAATCCCTAAAACCACTAGCAAACGTGACAAAAGCATTTTATATACATACTAAGTGATTTAGGAAAGCATGAGCCAAAGATCAGTTCTTTCGCAGAATCAGAGATTACTGTCAGCGACAAGAACTCGAGTTTTCATTCTAGAACTCGAATTCTAGAACTTGAGTTCTTAAACAAGAACTTGAGTTCTTGTGTTTTTCTTCTGAATGTCTCGGGTCTGCAAGCCAAGAACTCGAGTTGATTTCCAAGAACTCGAGTTTTTAATTTAGGCACAAATTGATTTTCAAAGGACTTGAGTTCTTAATCATGAACTCAAGTTCATGAACTTGAGTTCTTTTCTAAGAACTCAAGTTCTTAATCTTTGACCGAATTCCGCATAAAAAGAATTCAAGTTTTTTTACCAAGAACTCAAGTTCTTGAACTCGAGTTTGGTACTAAAGAACTCTAGTTCTTAAGCTTTTGAAAATTTGTCATTGTCAAAGATAACGAACTCGAGTTCATCACCCAAGAACTCGAGTTCTCCATTTTGCTGATACAAGAACTTGATTTTTTTAGCATAAAATCGAGTTCTTACTTAAACTATCAATTTACAAGTGTTTAGTTATCATCAAAATTTGGTTGAGAACTAACAAAAGGTTCATTTCCTATTACAGGAAATTGTTAACCCATTGCTTTGACTAAATGTTTATATTTTATTGATCTTCTTTGAAGTGACTTTAGGTGATATGGATCCCTATTCAAAAACCTCTTTTTTTGAGTATCCATATCCCTAAAAGTGACTTCAAAAAGATTAATATGGTTATATTGAATAAACTAGTTCTTATACCTAGAGTCATATGTGAACAGGCGAATACATTGAATAAACTTGTCTTAGAGATTGTCACGCGAGTTGCTTTCACTACTTGTGTTTTCTTCATTCGTGAGCCCTAACTTCGTGGTCTATTCTCCTTCTTTAATTGGGGTGCCTTTGTGAAGTGACGATGCGATAAAACATTTAAGGTGACATTATCTTGCTTTTATGAAGTTATGTTTTTTTTTAAAAAAAGCATATTGCTACTCTAGTTAAAGGTTCATTTCCAGTTACATGATGTTACTTGACCATTGCTTTGACTAACGGTTCATACTTTATTGATCTTTTTTGAGGTAACTTCAGGAGAAACGGAACCCTAAGCAGATATATTTCTGTTTTGGGAAGTATCCATATGTCTAAAAGTTACTTTAAAAAGTTCAATTGGGATGTGTTGAAAAAGATGGTTTAGTTGTATCGTGTGTCATATATTAACAAGCGAATACCTGTAGCATTTGTGAATTCACAACACATAAAACATTCAAGGTGATATATTGAATTGCTTTTGTGAAGTTATATTTGTTCTGGAAATCCCATTATATCTTTGATTGAAGGTTCGTCTTCTGTTTTTTTTGTTGTGTAGGGGCACTAAGTTAAAAGCTATAAAATTTAACATTGTGATCAATCCTAGACTTTTCAATGTAAGTTTTTGAGCTACTTGGTCTCTCATATATATATATATATATATATATATATATATATATATTTGGGGGGTTGGGGGGTTTTTTCTAGGCTAGTTGAAGAGTAAGTTCTTTATTGATTGAATCATACTCTTGTTTACTAATGGCTTGTGATGAAGGGGCAAGTAATGATAAAGCAAGAGTTTGTGCTTTACCATGATCTATTACCAGGGGTTTTTGGCTTCTTTTTGCTAATACTTCCTCCCAAGTTTGGGTTGGAGGTTTCTTAACATAAGAATCAAGTGTTTTCTTTGCGGCTTTAATGGAGGTGAATCCCTGGGTTCAAGACTCTTTTTGGGTTGGAGTGAATGACTCCGTTTTGGAAGGCTTAGGCAAGGAAGTTCCTTAACCTGTTGTTTAATTTGTTTAATGATATTATTATGAACACTAGTCCAAGGAGTTGGATTTTTGTTTAGTCTTTGATGGAGAGGTTTAATGAAATTGCTAAGTTGAGGAATAAACTCAGCCACATAATTTAAACATCCCAAAAATCTTTGAAGTTGATTTTCATTAAGGATTTGATTTGGAAATTTATTGGCAAATTGAATTGCACGTTCGATTGGGGTTATAGTACCTTGTTGAATCCAATGACCAAGAAATCAAACTTTTTTTTGGAAAAGACTGATTTTTGGTTTAGAGACTACTAAACCATTTAATTTTGCAATACGAATAAATTTAAAAACATGTTTAAAATGTTCTTGTAATGAATTTGAAAAGATTAGAACATCATTAATATAAACAATAATATATTGACCTTGATCATTGAAGATCTCACTCATAATCCTTTGAAATTCAGAAGGAGCATTTTTTAAACCAAAAGGCATAACATTCCACTCATTACTGTCCAAAAGGTACAATAAAAGCAGTTTTATACCTATCATTTTCTAAAATTTGTGTCTGCCAAAATCCAGATTTCATATCAAATTTGGAATTTTTTTTTTTTGCATAATGTAAATGTTTTAGTAAATTAGCCTTGTTTGGAATCGGATAACAAATCCACTGAAGAGCTTCGTTAAGAGGTTTATAGTTTATGACAAGTCTAAGAGTACCACGTTCTATTTCAGCATTCTTGTTGACATAGAATGCGGCACAAGACCAAGGGCTTCGGCTTTTTCGAATAAGTTTTTTGTCAAGAAGATCTTGAATTTCCTTTTTACAGGTTTCAAGAAGTTCTTGAGACATTTGTATTGGTTGGACCTTTGTTGGAATTTGTTTTTCAGAAAGGTTTGGCTCGTAAGGAAGATCTACCAAATGTTGTTTTCTATTCCAGAAAGCATTTGGCAAATTAGCACAGACCGTTTGATAGATTTTTTGAAGACAAGATTGGATTTTTTGTTGAACAACAGGATTTTGAAGTTGTTGTTCAAGTCATTTAAAAGAAACTTTATCTTTGAGAAAGTTGATTTGATTCTGTTTAAGAAAAATAGGATTCAACTCCTTTAGCCTTGTCTTTTTTGTAAAGGGAAAGAAAATTTTTTCTCCAAAATATAGTTTAACAAGTCCATCAGATTCAACACTAAAGGGAATCAGTAATTGGGCAAAAGGTGCTCCAAGTATGATTTGAGTTCCCATATCTTTCATTAAGATAAATGGTGTCTAAACTTGCCAACCACCATTTTTAACAATAACATTTGAGAGTTTATACTGGACGACTAATGATGATTTATTCACAGCACTATACCGTTCAGTAGTTTTCTCAAAATATTTAGTTGGCACCAAGCCTTCTAAAATACAATTAGCTTGTGCCCCAGTATCAAATAATACAGATTGTTCTATTACAAGATCATTATTAATAGTGATTTTAGCCTGTATATAAAACTTTTGTAAGAAGATTTTTGAAATGACATTTAAAAATGGAGTTTCATCAAATTCAGGAGTCTCATCTATGTTTTCTTTTTCCAAAACTGGGTCAACATTCTCATTAGATGGATGATTTTGATTTGAAGAAAGAATCTCTTGAATTTGCAATAAGGCAGATTCATCAAAGTCTCTGGAAGATTTAAGGTTTTGAACTTCAATTTTAAGATTATTGACCTTAAATGGAAGATCCTGAATAGTTGCAAGTTTAGTAGAACGTTTGAATCAATCCAATGTTTTGGTCAAATCAAAGTTATTTTGAAAAACATATAGTTTATCAGAAGATTTAGAAGAAGATGGAGGAAGAGGTTGTGATAAAATATCTTTGAATTTTGAGAGATATTTGGTTTTATCACAATCAACAAGTTTATTAATGACATCAAGGAGCAGATCTTTCCCTTTTATGATGACATATATTGTAGGAGAAGAATCATCAGATGTTGAATTGAATTCATCATCCTGAATTTGATTCAAGTTTTCAGAACAGACAGAAGAGAATTCTTCTTCAGATCCAGAATTTGTATCTAAAAGAAGATTGTTTATTTGATCAAGGAGCATTTTTTCAATTTGGATGTTTTTGATTTTGTTGGAGAAGCGGCAATATTTAGCATAATGACGAATTTTCTCACATCTGAAACGAGTCATCTTCCCTTTTCCTACAAAAGTTTGTTTAAAATCCTTTTGAGGTTTTGAAGAAAAATTCTTTCTATTTCTTTTATAAAAATGATTTTTTATTATAACGAGGATAATTTTTATAAACACGTTTATCTTTTGAAGAAGTAAATTGGGAAGTTTTGTGTTTTGGCTTTGAACAAGAAGGAAGACCAAATTGTTCACAAAAGGATCCCAACTCTTTCTTATTGATACCCTTTTCTTTGGCAAGCTGATGTTTAATACCATCGTCTTGACAAATTCTTAAAGCTGTTTTTTCAACGAAAGAAATTAACTCTCCATATGTTAGAGTTCAATAAGGAATGTTGCCATCATACAGAGTTCTTATTTTATCTCTAACCTTATCACCAAATGATTTTGGCAATCCGACTAAGAACTTTTCTTTCCAAAAACCTTGATTGACATAATCTCTTAAAAGGACTTTAGTTAGGAAAGTATCTTTATACCATCTGAAATCAGACAAGGTTCGACATCGTATGTTAGAAAGAAGTTCAGAAGAGCGATCTTTCCAAATAGTCAGATCACAAACAAAATGTTTGACAATTGTAAAAAGAAGGGTATTAAAAGAATCTTGTAGGGGTTCTCATTGTAAAGTATTAGAGTCCCATCAGGTTCAGTTTTAATTGAACAAAAAATATTTGATTTTTCATTAGAGGACAAATAAAAATCCCACCATCCTTTAAGTTGTCCAG
The DNA here is from genome assembly GCA_037074495.1 of Acacia confusa. Lineage (NCBI taxonomy): Eukaryota > Viridiplantae > Streptophyta > Magnoliopsida > Fabales > Fabaceae > Acacia > Acacia confusa. Next base: position 32,888,704 of record CM073502.1, on the reverse strand, counting down.
TGAAACCATAAACCAAAAGGTTAGTTATTTGTTCTTTTGAATAATTATTTGTTGTTTGATAAGCAGTACTTACCATAGTCATTTGTGTAAAATTTGTAAAACATTTGTTTCACTTTGTCCATCGATATTCCATTCATAAATATTGACGGAATTAAAAGATTTAAAAGTTTGATTCTGGCGTTCTTCAGTTAAAATATCCAAAGGACTAGGCTTTGAATAATATAACTTGGAAGAATTTTGCCGGTTCGAAAAACCTTTTGAAGATTTCTTCCAATGTTGACAGTTAATTGCAAAAGTAGATTTTGAAGATTCAGCATCAGAAATTTTATCAAAATTCATAACTTGTTTTGAAGAAGATTCAGAAGAATGTGTTTCAGGAACAACCTGTTGTTTTAATGTAATATCAGGAGTTTGAGGTTCAGAAATTTGATTAAGATGTCTTAATCTTTGGTCAATTTCTGCAATATGTTTTGCCTTGTTTTTATCTTGGATTCCAGCCTTGATTTTTGGATGAAGTTGGAATGGTTTGAATAAAGGTTGAATTGGTGAAGATGGTTTGGAAGAAGTTTGAGGTTCAGAAATTTGATCAAGATGTCTTAATCTTTGGTCAATTTCTGCAATATGTTTTGCCTTGTTTTTATCTTGGATTCCAGCCTTGATTTTTGGATGAAGTTGGAATGGTTTGAATAAAGGTTGAATTGGTGAAGATGGTTTGGAAGAAGTTTGGGAAGAGGACGAGGACAAAGAAGTTTTGATAACCTGATCTCCAATAATTTGAAGATACAGATTTGTATAGTTATTTTGCCCCATAAGACTTTTAATATCTTTTGGATTAATTGCTTCATCAGAGATTCGAGTTTTGAAAGGAGAAGCAATAAGGGGAGTTTGTGATTTGTCTACAACTCCAGGAATTTGATATTACCTTTTTGGAGAAACTTCTGAAGAAATAGTTTGTCCTTCAGGAGTTTTCTAATCTCTTTTGGTCATGTTTAACATTTTTGTAAATGGATATTCTATTTTTTGTTATAAAGCACATGCTTCAAACCAATCAAAAAATGGAATATTCACTTCATACTTGTCAAGGAAATTGCAGAATTTTTCTTGGACCTGTTGTCTAACAAGTCCTTTAAAATTCTTCAAAAACCAATTTCTTTGGCAAGTATTTGACTCTTGATGAAATTCCTTTTGCAAACTTTGTTTATCAATTTGAAATTGATATTGAAGAACACTAATAGTTGAAGGTTCACCTAATTCTATATAACTTATAGAGTCTACTAAATTTTGGTCATCCTCTTTTTGGTAGTTTGCATGAGGAATTGTTCCAGAATTGTTAATTCCTTGAATTGAAACATTAGTAGATTGGTTCTCAGGTTGTTACAATGGTGGACCTGAGGTTTGTGAAGGAATATGGGTTTGTGGAGGAATATGAGTTTGTGGTGATGGAGGTGGAAGATGAATTACGGACGGTAAAGAGTGCTCAGAAAAACTAGAGCTCCTTGGTAACTCTGAGTTTACGATCTAAAATCTTCATATCTTGAGGATGTAGATGAAGTAGAATTCCTATGTCTTTCAAAGGTCATTTTAACAGATCGTGACAAGGACTGAGAAATTCTATTGATGTGGGAAACAAGTTTTGGGAATACCATTATGTAGTCCAAACTTAGCAGTAGCTAACAAAGAGTCAGCAAAGACATAATGCCTTGCATATCTGAGATAAACTAATCCAGAGGCGTTAAGGCCTCTTCATATCAAAGGTTTAAGAGCAACTTGTACACAACCGATGAGTAAAAAGTTGTAGTTTTCTCGACGTTTTTGGATAGAGTTTGGAGATAGAAGAAAAAATTCTTCTTTTTTAGGTTGGACAGAGATGGATTCTTCAATAGTCTTGATTATGTAATCAGACTAACTGGCCCATCTCCTTTTGTCTTTAAAGATGTCTTTTTCTAGTTTATACTGGACGGCTAATGAAGATTTATTCATAACACTATACTGTTATGCGAGACTTGGAGATTACTCAAGTCATTGATTGGTAAATTCTTAGTAGACTTCTTAAATATATACCTTTATGGAACTTGAAGCTAAAGATACTAATTGAAGGGAGATTTAAATTATTGTTTATCTCGCTTTTATTTTCTATTTGTACTTCTAATTTCTATTTAATTTTCTGTATTTAATTTTTTGTTTTGATCATGTCCTCTATTTTCCGCACTCTCTCGCCGAACTTCTTCTTCTTCTTCATCTTCCACACCAAACACCATTATAAACTCTGAGAGCATTTGCTCTTCTTCAAACCATATCTTTGATGAAGAAATTCAGTTCAAAGATATAAGCTTGTAGCCATGTAAAAAGACATCTTTAAAGAGAAAAGGAGATGGGCCGGTAAGATGTAAATCCTATGGATACTCATTACACTGCTAAACCTCACAGTGTAAAAAATATTATCCAAATTCAGGCTAACTTTTTTATCGAATCAACTAACCAAACAGCTGCCAAAATTTTCCCTCCTGGATGGAATTTCCTTCCCACAAACATGCAAAAAACAAGAGATTATTAAGAATTAATACTGATTCATTCTCAATCTATCGAGTTATCTCGGTATTCATCAAAAGAGGATGAAACATTAATAACTCATTCTACTCTTCAGATCTTGAAAGTAATTACACTTTCCCAATGGGGACAAGATCTGAATAAACCAAGAAATTTTAACATCCCTTTTGACCCGGAAGGATATACTTATTGGGATTATATGGTTTCCTGGCATAATATTTTTTGGGATCAAAATTGGATTTTTAAACATACTTGGTTTATTTATTTCAAAAAAGGAAATAAATATACCTTTCCTCAATGGTTTCTACAATGGTGGATATTTTTTGGACCAGTTCCTCAAATTTTACCACCCGAAATAATGAAAGCATTAACTCTTTTAAAAAATAAATATAACCATAGTGGAGATACTTTTCCAATTGAACTCCACTACTTTTCTAAATTATCTGTATCCTGGATTTTTTCCTGACAATACAGGTTTTCTCATAATGATAGGAGTCTTCCATTACTACCAACTCTGCAAAGATTACCTTTTGTGAGATGGTGGGCTAAGTTTAGCCAAAGTAAGGCAGATTCTAAAGCCGTTGAACAATAGTTCAAAGAAAATCCCAAATTTCTTTGTGCCACGGAGCAGAGCAAGTTCTTAAACCAGAAGATTTTGTACAAACTACCTTAGCAGTTGCTCCAGATAAACATGAATATATTAATCAACTTAGCATCATGGTTGCACAATCACAACAAGGTGAAGCTGAGTCCTCCAAACAGGCAGAAGGTCCAGACCAAAGTGACAACAAAGAAGACTTTGTTGTCAATCTGGGAGAAGATTAAACTCAATGTCCTTGATGGAAGTATTAAACTTAGTATTTCCGTGTATAGGACAAAATTAAACCTAATGTCCCTGACGGAAGTGCCAAACTTAGTATTTCCATGTATAGGGCAAAATTTTCAAGATGTAAACTATCTATATTTATGTTTTCACTGTAGCATAATAGACTGTAAAACATAGATCACATTATTTACTTTAGTATCGGCAGATCACTGTGCACTAAATTGAACAGTACCGATCATTCACTCGAATTGTAGAAACAATGTCGAAGGCTCCTCTATATAAACAAGGGATTCATTCAGTTGAAGACACTGAGTTTTTAGAGAGCTCTCTGAATACACTCCCTTATCTTTCTCTGATTTCGTTCTGCTTTCTCTTTCCTTTCTTTTCATTCCAGTGCTTTCTTGTAAGCTTTCTTTATCAATAAATTTTTATATTTTGTTATGTTTTGCATCTGCATGCTCTCTTCTCTCTTCTAATGAACTAGATCTGGTGAGGATTACCCTCCTCTTCTAGTTTCATTTCTTTCTTTTCCCTTGCACGTTTACTTTCTGCAATTTCATGTTTTAATTTTCCTTTTGTCTCTGCTTCTCTTTTCTACAATTCTCCCTTTCCCTTCTCCAATCCTTTCGGGGTCACTCCCGTAGGTTGGTATTAGAGGCAGAAGGGCAAGTAGAGATGTATACTTAAGAATTATACTGGGTGTTTACCCTATCTATGAAATCATCTTGAGCGTTTGAGATATCGGTACCAAGTTCTTAGATCTCATAATATGCTCCTTTTCTAATTAGATTTGCATTAGTTTATTGCTTCGTAAAGTTTTATTCATAGAATTATCCTCTGCTAACAAAAAAAAAGAGTCTGGAATTTTGAAAATTTTAAATGATGATGATGATGATGATGATGATGATGATGATGATGATGATGATGATGTAAGCGTTTACTTATATCTTGTATGTCTTAAGCAATTAAGCATGGAAAGCATATGATATAGGCATATATTTTTTACTCAGAGTCCTTTGCTATCTAGGAGTTAATTCATGTGAAGAGACACAATTATATAAGGTCATCTATTACGTTATCACTTATATACGTCAATAGTTGCCAGTAATTCTCCCATACAAAGCCTGGAATGTCTTGATCCATGCCAAATTACATAACCACTCGATGTGGAAGGTATTACTATTTTATTATATATAGAAGAGATCAACTAGCTTAGAAACTCTAACTTGAAGAGTCTTATATTCATACATCACGATTATTATATAAGAACTATCATATATTATAAATGTTCATAGTTCTTATTTATAAATCGCTATTTATGTACTTAATACATAATGGTAGCCTACGCAAGAATGTTATTAATTTTTTTATTAAAAGTCATGGTTCTTATATAAAAACCGTTATATATGTTATTGAATAAATAACTGTTAGAAAATGAGACTATTATGTATAATGCAAGTATTACCATATATTATGACGATTGTTTACGTGTGACCGTTAATTATTATCATAACAATAGGCATTGATGGCCTCACCGAGGCTCAATACATAACAGTGTTACATTATAACTGTTGTAATAGATCCAGATTAAACAAAGTTTTGGAACAATCATGTACTTGCACTTAGCTTTTATAGTGCCAACATATATGGCGATTCCAAACCGTGATATATGGTAGATAATAACTATTATATATTACGATTTATGTATAAGTGTCTCATGCATATTGAAGTCGTCTATAGTTTCTTCTAAATTCTCATACAATTGATAAGTTGTCGCTTGTGTTTTAATAAAATTTGTTCTTGAAACATTGACAAATTGTGGTTATAATTTTAATAAAAGGAAAATAGTGAGGTAAGATTTATTATATCCATTTCATTAAGTTCTCAAATTACATGTGACTATGTGTCTCATTTTTGAATTATTATCATTTAACTATAAACTTATATGAAAATAAATAGGATACATGGTTATGTGTAATTGGAGAATTTGATATAATAGATATAAGGAATTTAATATAAGTATGATCCTTAATAAAATTACTTATATTTATATGTGTAATACCCTAAAATTTGACGTAGGGTAAATATCATAAATTTGTAGAATATAACTATTGAAAATAGGTGAATATGAGGTCTCAAACACCTTGTATTGAATTTATCTTATTATTAGGACAATTTCTCCTGAGATTAAATAATGTGCAAAAAGGTCCCTAAGACATTAGATACTTTGCAAATAGGTCCCTGAAATATTTATGGGTTATAAAATACCCTGAGAAAATTATGATAAATCCTAAAAGGCAACTAAATATTTATTAAAAATTAGGGAGTATGTTGTCTCTAATTTAGGTAATTTATGAGATTATTTTCCTTAAAAAATAATGAGGCAAAATTAAATATCATTTTGGGGAACATAAATTGCCCCATGGTTTTTAATATTTTGCATAATGCATAAATTATCAATTTCAGTAAAATAGTTGTGAGATAATAATTATTACTAATTAAGAAAATTGTCAGCAATTAGTAAGTGATTAATTAGATAATTAATGGCTAATTGTTTAGACATAAGATAAAGAGAAAAAGGTGAAAATTACTTAAAATAAATATATATATATAAATAAAAACGAAAATTAGAAGAAAAATAAATAAAAATGAAATGAAAATTAAGAAATTAATATCTAGATATTTGCATTAAAATAACATTATAAGACATGTGGTAATTAAATAATATTATAATAGTAAAAATGTGAACAGGATAAATGACCACGGATAGAAATAAAATCCTACCTAGAAAACCGTGAACTAGGTTTCTTGAGTCAGAGTATATTAGGAACAAGTGAATTCCTATCTTAGAGTGGACTGCCTCCGAAGTCATTTCTGTAACCAACGGAGTGATTTGGAGATCCGGCCAGGAAGATATTTTGTGGGATTAAAGCAGATAGTAGAAATGAGAACCTATAGAAAATAATCCCGTTGTGGGAATCTGGGGATAAGTGGGGAAAAACCAGAGCATAATGTTAATCAGTGGATTTTTGTCTCGGAGTTAGTACCAGACAACATTATTTTTGTAGCCGGGCACGAATACCGAGGATTTTCAGCTGATAACAGGAAGAAAAGACCTACGGAGTGTTGTTTCCGAAATTTTAAGATTTTACAAAATTTCGCGATCAGGATACCAAATCAGGAATTTTACCTGATAAAGCAAGATGACATAAGGCTTGATGATGCAGCAGGGATGACATCATCCTTGAGAGGTGTAAGGCCAAGATCTTGCCACCTCCAAGAAGTGCGATCCGACGGTCCAGAATTCATCTGACAAAGCATGAATAGTAACTTGGATTTTTCTATAAATAGCCCTTCATTTTCTCTTCATTCCTCACCAATTCACACAAAATCTAGAGAGAAGTTAGAGAGAGGAGCTCTGGAGGAGGAGTAAAGAGTTAATAGCAAAGTGCCGGGTAAGTTTTTCGGTCCCTAGTCTTTAGTCTTAAGTTCTTTCGGTAGTTCTTAGAGTTTTAGAGTAGATCTTTAATCTTCCAGTATATTTTAGATATCATGTTTTAGGATAGATATGATATTTATTTTGGGAAATATATTGGAGTTAGAGATATGTGGAAATTCTGGAAGATTAGGGTCAAGATAGCGAAGTGCTGGCGAAATTCCGCCGATTAGGGGATCAGGGGCAAAATGGTAATTTGTACCTAAAATGCCTGTTATGATATCAAATATTGATAAATGTGATATTATCATTATAGGATATCAGTAATCTTGTCCCACTGTCATTTCGCTGTCGTTCCGCTGTTTTCCGTCAAAAGTACATTTTATCGTCAACGTACTAAACGCTCGTCAACGAAGGTACGTTCACGTACTGTAACACTAACTCTGATACTTATTGTATGCTTATATGTGATAGACAACTATACAAGTGATTTGTATAGATAACTTTACATGTGATGTGTATTGTTAACATGGATAACTATACATGTGAATTGTACAGATAACTATACATGCGATGTGTATTGTTAGCATAGATAACCTTACATGTGATGTGTACGGTGGATATATTAATTTTGCATCTGCTATATACTTATGTGTTGAATAATGCTGTGATGTCATACATATATTGTTTACATAAGTATGAGGTTAACCGTTACCTGAGGTTCGATGCATGGACCTCAGCTCTTAATATAGCTTCAGGATCAGGAGGACTAAGCACCAAAGATAAGGGCAAGCAGCATGCTTAGAGTCCCAGCAGAAGAATTTCTTTTTGGACTTGTATTCCCATATCAGTAAATATTCAGACCTTTGTACTGTTGTATAAGCAACTAGGTACCTCAACAGGATGTTTATCAGATACTCTCTCTTTTAAATTGCTCTGATGCTCTACTCTAATGAAAGTACCCCATTCCGCTTTTGAAAAATGAGATGTTACAATATGCAACTTGTTACTAGAATATTGATAAATTAAATTGTTATTTGACATGCACTTAAATTAGAAAATAACATAAAAATACCATTTGAATTAAAAAAAGTTTCAAAATGTTTACTAAATTAACAAAAGGACAAATATGTAATTTGGTAGAAATATGATATTTTGAAGTTTGGGTATTGACAACTTCAATATAAGCAATGATAACTTAAGAATAAAAATTAGCAATTTGGGTATATACAATGACAAATTGAAGAGCTCAAGTTGTCAATCTCTATGCCAAAGTTGCTAACTCTTATACTTAAATTGTCAACACTCAAACGTTAAAATCTCATATTCTGATCAGATTTTCTATTTGTCTTTTGTTAATTTAGTAAACATTTTGGGTTTTTTTGTAATTCAATAGTATTTTTCTTGGTTATTTTCCTTATTTAAATAGGCATTGTTTCCTTATGTGTGTGTGTGTGTGTGTGTGTGTGTGTGTGTTAACAATTTAATCTCTAGACATTATCACGCTATAACTAGGTTCTCAATAACCCCAAACAAAACTTTGAAGTTGGTCAAGAGGCTCTCAAAAACGTAATTCTAAACTTGCTAATAGGTTTGATTTGTTATGGCAAAATGCTCATTACAATCCAAAAGGGAAAATAGATTCTCGGTATTATTGACCACCATGCTTTGCCTTATTGTGTTGTTGAAGACTACTAAGCTAGTTAAGGATAGTTAAACATGCTTATTTTAATCTCCAGTCTTCCCAAATGGGAAGTGAAAATGGTTTATCTATCTCTTAAGCACCATTTGTAGTAGTTGATTCAATTGATATCTATCTCTCCTAAGCATCCTTGAATTGTGACTGATATTTTATTGCCTAGCCCTTATAGTCTGCACCTACACTACTATAGAATTAGTGAAGTATGACGGTTATTAGTAGCTATAAATCATGGTTTCAAATTGTCATATATGCGGGTGTTATGTATGCTTGTCACAAATAAATTACGGTTTTAAACTGTTATTTATTCTAGACCTTTACAACGGTTTTGATATAACACCTGTTATGTAGTGAGACTTGGTGAAGCCATGATATATGCATTTTTGTAATAATAATTAATGGGCACACGTGAACAATCATCATAATATATGGTAATGTTTCCATGACACATAACGGTCTCATTTTGACATCATATGGCTCCTCGAAGGTCATAAATAAATCTAAGGGACTGGGCCGGTTATTTATCTTGATATATCCCTAGGATAGTAGGATTCAAATCCATTAGACGGTCCTGAATTAGACCAATTGGATTATGTTGTTAGAATAATAAATACAAAAAAGGTACTTCTGAATTGATCTTATCCCTTAATAATCTGAATTCGTTGAGTAATAATTAAACTCTTCAATTCAATAAAATACTCCTTTAGAATTCTCAATGACCCATCATTTTTTGTTACGAAAAAAAAATTCGCCATTACTTTATGAATTATGACATAAATTGTATTTCCATGAATATGGATATAAGAAAGAATCAAAAGGGATCCCTCTTTTTTTTTTTTTTTTGTGTTCTATTTTATTGTATCAAAAGGGATCCCTCTTTTTTTTTTTTTTATTGGATATAAGAAAGAATCAAAAGGGATCCCTCTTTTTTTTATTTTTTTATTTTATTGTGTTCTATTTTTTTTTATTTTACTGTCTCCTTCTTCTTCTTCTTCAAAAAGGGACTTAAAAAAAGATTAAAGGGGGTTTTTATTTTTATTTTTTATCATATATAACAGTTCTTATATAACAACTGTGACTTTTAATGAAATAAATAACGATGTCACATAGATAATTGTTATGTATTTAATACATGAATAATGTTTTCTAAACAATAACTGTGAACTTATATAAAAAATTATAGTTATTATATAATAACTGTGATGTATAGATTTAAAACTCTTTGAGTGAGAGTTTTTGAGGTAGTTGGTCTTATCTGTATATATAGAATTGTACCTTCCACATCAAGTGGCTATGCAATTTGGGACGGTTCAAGACATTATAGGCTTTGTGGGAAGGATGAATGGTAGCTGTTAATGTATATTTGTGTCTCTACACTATAATTAACTGTTGACTTATATTTATGTCTCTACACCATAATTAACCTTGGAAAGCAAAAGTTGAGAGGGAAAAACATACAAATACCGTTATAGTGAGGAACGCTTGGGGTATATAAACCTTTGAGCAAAGAAAGGGGTATATAAACCCTTGTTATGCTTAGCTCAATTTGAAGAGAAGCAGTCACTTGAAATTGATACTTGGTTCTCGTGCCTGCTCATCGAAGAACAAAGAAACATGTACAGGTTCTTATCATCAGCGTGGGGACATGCAAATGTTTCAAACCATCATGATGATTTTTTGTTTAATGATCATCATTTTGTGAGACAAAAAAAAAAGACGGTTACTAATTACAACCGTTATTTATTTGCATGGTATTCTAATAAGTGATGAGTTTTACTTAATAATTGTTATGTATTTAACCTTTTCTTAAAATTTTGGAAGTTGATTATTGATAAGTCATATTGCTGTCATATATTTCCACGTGCTATGACTATTTTGCATTGTAAATCTGAGCTTAAATGTGTTATATGTGATAAAATATGATTGAATTCATACATATGTGGAAATAGATATCAGTTGAAGTTAATTGTTACATTTTAGTAATTATCCTAAATAAAAATAGAGCAAAGTCTTATAATGAGATAAATCTGCGAGATGACAAAGCGATGTTGTAAGCGATGCTACAACATCTTACATATACTTATCTGATATATCATAATTATGTTATGCGCTGATCTTTTCTTTAAAAAATACGTAGAATATTTACAAGATTTTGGGCCGAATCCTTATGAGCAGTGAAGATTAAAGAGATCAACTAACTTAAAGAAGACAAAGTCAAAGATTGTCGCAAAACAAAAGAAGAGATCAAAATAGAGTCTCAACAATAATAACAAAATCAATCAAGATAGGATCTTCTAATCGTGCAGACAATAGAGGAAAGTCTAGCTCGCCAATTGAGAAATTAAATTTATGGCGTGAGAGCCTTAACTAGAATAGGAAAGATGACCAACCCTAAATAGAGACAGATGCAAGCATGATAAAAGGGGACACGATACATGCAAGAGAGGAGGATGAAAGATAGATGACGCGCCCAAGGGCTCAAGATTTAGAAAGACAGATCTATTATGACAAAAGGCTCCTGAGATGTAGAAGACATGGAGGCATTATGGGACAAACTTTTCTCCATGCCATCGACACCCTTCGACGATTCTTCTTTGTTTTAGTTTCTTTCTTTATTTTTTATGGATTATATTATTTTAGTTTCAGTTGTGTCTCATCCCTCGACTATGGACTAAATTTCCTTTTGCTAAGTGATAATGCAACCTTGATTTGTATTTTCAACCAAGATTGCTAGTTTTCATTTAAAGAAATTCAGTTTGTTTAATTGTGTTATTAATGTTGGTCTTGTATGTTAGGTGACCATTAATAGGCAAGAGTCATGGCCTTATCTTATTGGAAAGAAGTTAGGGTTAAACTTCTGTTAAGTAGTCTGTGTTAGTAGAGTTTGTGCAGAACCCTATCAAAGTTGTAGGCTACAAGAATGAGTCTACCTCACATAGCAAATACACTTAGGTTAATCTGATACTTTAAGCTTGAAAATCTGCATAGGAATATGGGAGAAGTCAAGTAAAAAGTGTATTTACCGGATTGTTGAAATTTCTATATATATATTAGTGGTGGATTAATTAAATAACTTTGTTGTAGGTAGTTTGCTATAGTATTGCATAAGATGGTACAATATATTGCTTTAGCATTGAGTTAAAGTAATTTGGAGGATGAATGCAAGTTAAGGGGAAGTTTGAGCTCAGCCTATTTAATAACTGATTTCTCAAATGTTTTCACTCTTGTGCCATTTTATTATTTCATTAGCATTTGTAATAGACCACTCAACAAATCATTCTTGTTAACACACAACTTGTATTCAATTATTTGTTGCATAAGGTCGGTGTTTTAATCCTTGTGGGAATGATACTCTACTATTCCTTTTATTACTTGTTTGTCTAGTGGACTTGCCATAGGGATTTATAAACCAATCAACAAGTTTTTGGCACTGTTGCCGGGGATTAAAAATACTATTTATGCTAGTAAGTTATTATTTAAAATTTGCATTTTAATCAAACTTCTAACTCTCTTTGTTTATGATTTTTAGGGACTTCCGGTAGTGTATGAGCGGTTTTCGCTTTGTTGATCTTAAAACCCTTGATCTTAAGATAGAACAAACATACAAGTAAATGAGAAGGAAGCAGAAAAGTGGAGAATGCTATACTGCATCTGAATACATGATTCAAGAACCTAGCAACAAAGATTAACACAAAGATCGAGTTCTTCCACCTTTGCCATCACAAGGCAATGAAGACAATTTGAATAGAGATATCATGGAATTTGGAATTCCTAATTTGAATGGATTTAAGTTTGGAATAGCTGAACCCGACATTATTGCCCGCAATTTGAGTTGAAACTTGTAATGTTCTAAATGTTACAAATAGTAGGACAATTCAACATGATGCCACTTAGAGATCCTCATCTTCATTTGAGAATGTTCATGAAAGTTTGTGATGCCTTTAAGATTCCCAGAGTACCGATTGATGCTCTCAGTATCAAATTATTTCTATTCTCACTTCAAGGTAAACCTAGAGCTTGGCTGAATACTATACCAACCCACTCAATTACTTCTTGGACCAATTCGGGTGAGAAAATCCTACTAAAGTTCTTCCTATTGACCACGAACGCTCAACTCAAAGAAGACATCACTTGTTTCAGGAAACAAAGTGGTGAATCCATATATGATGTGTGGGAAAGATGTCAAGACTTACTGAGAAAGTGCTCATAATATAGAATTAGGTCGTAAGTATAATTGGAAACTTTCAATAATGGCCTAAACTCTCATATAAGATCCATAGTTGATGCATCCACCAATGGAGGCCCCTTAAGGAAATCCTACAATGAAGTATATGAAATCCTTGAATGGATGTCTATTAGTAATCATCAATGACCAACAGAAAGGGTGACAACCACTAGAACAATAGCTAGAGTTCATGAACTTGATGCTATTATATCCTTTATTGCATAAGTTTTCTCTGTGACTAATATAATCAAGTTTATGACTCTCCCAGCTTCAAACCAATCACTGCAAGGAAGTGGTGTTAGTGGTGGAGGGGTGGCGGCGAAAGAGCTCCTTAATGAAAGTGGAGCTAAATCACCAAGAGGGGGTGAATTGGGGATTTTGAAAATTCTTTTTGCAAGTTTTGTTTTAATGGTGAACAAATAGAATAAGATAGAGTTCAAGGAAGAGAAGAGGAATACAAAAGATTTTACAGGTTCGGCCCCAACTCTCTGGTGTTAGACCTAGTTGTCACCCAAGAGGGGGGTGAATTGGGGGTTTGAAAAAAAACTTTGGATAACTTTGAAAATCTTTTCTTGACTTATTGAAAACAATTCGTATAACAATAGTAATCTATAAAGAACTTGTCAGACATTCAAGTATATATGCTGAAATGTAAGAGTTTAGGGAAGAGAATATGCAAACAGAGATTTATACTGGTTTGGCCCAATCATTGACCTACGTCCAGTCTCCAAGCTCCACTTGAGATTTCAATCCACTATCTTCTTGTTTAATCTAGTCATAAGAGAAGCCTTTACAACCCACAAGTTTACCCAGGCACTTGTGAAGCCAAATCTCTAATTGAGATACTCCCTTTTACATACTGTAAGGATATAATCAGTTTCCCACTCAAGATCACCCAATCTTGAGTAACTCTCAAATAGAATGATTACAATAAATCTCCTCTCTCAGAAGTGGATAAGATAAATACTGAAGTACATTACAAATAATCTTACTCTCTATAGTAAATTATATGATTATTGTAATAATCAAAGAGCAGATGATATAAATGTTAGAGTATTGGCATTTTGACAATGAAGCTATAATCTCGTATCTCTTGTCCCTTCGTCTATTTTGAATGCTTCTCCTGTTATAGTTGATGAAGAGCATTCGACTGTTAAGCATTCTTCTAGTATAATATGACCGTTGGATGTTCGTTGGAAGTTGCCGTTGAAATATAGCCGTTAGACTTGTCGTTACATGTTCCGTCAAGTGCTTTGTTGGATTCATCATTTTCATCTCCTACTCAGCTTTGTTGAATATCCTTTCATTAGCCAAGTTAGTCATGAATGACTTTTGATTGCTCAGAGATCGGTTGCCGTGATGGTGCTTAGTTTCTGCAATCGCATTTCAAGTCTCTGACACAAATATTGCTTTATAATGCTTTTAGAGTAATCAAACATTTGATCATCTGAAATCACTAGCAAATAGGTTAAAAACATCTTATAAATGATTATTAATGATTCTGGAAAGTAACAGTTGAAGATCATTTCATCTGGAAAGTTACAAACATCAATTCGTGATTTTTGTTAGCAAGAACTCTAGTTCTTAAATAAGAACTCGAGTTTCAAACTAGAGTTTTGTTCCATGAACTAGAGTTCCTTCGATTTCTTCTTAAACAAATCAATTCTGGAAGATAAGAACTCGAGTTTTTCTTTAAGAACTCGAGTTGATAATTGATGTTCAAATTAAGTTCTGAAGGAACTTGAGTTTTATGTGAAGAACTCTAGTTATGAACTCTAATTTTTTTACAAAGAACTCTAGTTCTTATATTTCAAATGAGACAACTATTCTTCCAGAGATGAAGAACTCTAGTTTTAAACAAAGAACTAGAGTCATGAACTCGAGTTCTTTCGACTTCGCTTGAAATACAGATATGTCAGAAAGGAGGAACTCGAGTTTTAAATGAAGAACTCGAGTTTGTTACTAATGAACTCTAGTTCTCAAAGTCCTTTTGATCTTTAGAAGATTTGAACAATATAGAAGTTGCGAACTCGAGTCCTCTTTTAAAGAACTCGAGTTCTCAACCTTGTTGATAGAGAACTATCTGTTAAGTCTTTCCAAAGCTTGAGTTTTAAAATATGAAATCAAGTTTTTCATTTTGAACGTTGCTGAAAACATAAGTTCTTTGAGAAAAACATAAAAACTTAAGAATATTGGCTGCACAAGGGTCAGATTCTAGTAGGCGTAACGTCTTTGATATAACTTCAATTTTGGCAAACCATCCATGCTCATAAAGCTCTTCAAGTTTTCTTTCTAATGCAACAAGAATCAGATCCAAACTCATTGTATGTTGAGCACTATGATCAGATTAATAAAAGTTGTTCTTGAGCCAACGTTTTTGCACAATCTTGAATAGACTCTCAAATTACAAAAATCATATCTCTCTCATTTTATCTTTGTTTCCTGTGATATTTATGTTTTTGGAAAGGTATATGAGTCTAGTTTCATATGCCATCAATTTCAGCCCATTGTGATTTGTAGTTTGTGAGATATCCTCAAATTAGCGAACCTTGGTCTGTTGTATGACGGTAACAGATGGTGTAACTTCCAAAATTCATAGCTCTCTCATCTGATGTTCTTTGGACTTGAATTTTTTTCGAGATGACGCATTGTATGTCTAGCTTCATTCAAAATTGGTTTCACCTCAATCTGATCTTTGGTTTGAGAGATATCATCGATTTACTAGACCTCGCCCGAACTGAATGTGAAACAGAGGTGAACAGAGTGACTGGAATAACACGAACTCGAGTTCTTAAGTGAGAACTCGAGTTCTAAACTCAAGTTTTGAAATATGAACTCAATTTTTGCCCTAAAAACTCGAGTTCTTAAGTATGAACTTGAGTTTTCATGCATATTTTCCTGAAAGCTCGATTTTTCTCATTTTAACTCTGAATTGAGTCATTTCAACTTCCATTTGATCATAGAAACTTCAAGTATCACATATAAGAACTTGAATGTTGATTGTCCCATTATAATATACAAGTTCTTCTTTCTTTAATCTCTTTTCTTCTTGATTATAAATGAATTTCACATTTTGAATCTACATTAAATTTAGGAATTAGTCATTGTGGCATGTAAACTTTTTGCTCTAATAACATCTATATAAGACATCATCAAAACTAAACATATCTAGCATCTGGCCTTCGTCTAGTCCTCAGGCACCTTGAGAATTTCACTATGTCACTTGATTACACACTCTGTAACTCTGAAGCAATTCTCTCACTAGAACTTGCCCCTCTTACAAGTTGTAATCAATGACCCCAAATCTTCAAGTCCCCTAACTTGAGATTTCTTACAATAAATGGAGATACAAATAATTAACTCTCTTAAAGAGCAGATAATGATGAACACTGAAGCTCAATAGTATGAACATATACTCTATACAAAAAGCTTAGGAATAAGTGAACAAATTTAATGCTTTTTCGATTTCTAGCTTAATAGTTGTTGAAGAGAATTGAATGATACTCTATTTATACTTAGAGTCTGATTAATAACCGTTGCAAGCATTCATATGACCGTTGGAGAAGTTTCCTGTCTGTTGCAAGCACCTTGGTCTCTTCTCTCTCTACTCTTTGTTCATTTTTGTGTTGGAAGGATAAATGCTGACTTCCTTATGTTTCTAGCCGTTGGAATGTTAGTGTTTTAAGTAGGTGAATGTCCCTTTATCCTTTTTGCATTGTGCAGAGCTTGGTAGTTTAGATTATGGCAAGTTGGGTAGCCTTGCATTTAATGCTCTGACATAACTTATCCTTTTGTGAAGACAACCCTTTTTAATCTGCTTGAATCATATATAATTTGGTTGAAATACACTAGCAAACACATTAAACATATCTGGTAATGTTGATAGTTAATATTAGAAAATATTCAGATCATTCAACAAACATTACAAAGATTTCGCATATTTGAATTATTAGTAAGGGCGACCAATACTCGAGTTTGTGCATCAATAATCGAGTATGTCACTGTGCACTTAAGTGCATACTCGAGTTTCTAAGTCTATACTCGAGTGTTTTCCTTCAAGAGAGGAAAGTCGTGATTCGAGCTTTGGAGCTTCAGTCTTACTTAACCCAATACTCGAGTATTCAAACAATATTCGAGTTTTGGACTCTTGATGAGATTTTGCCCAAAACATCAAAACCAGAGTATTGAAATCTTTAGAAACCACAGTTGCTCTCTGTATGACTCGATACTTGAGTATTCAACACCATACTCAAGTATGGATTTCCATTTTGAAACTCAGAAAGAACATTAGCCAGTGCGAAACTAGAGTTTCTAAAACTGGAGTTTGTAAGAATAAATTTTTAATCATCTTTGTTTGGCCCAATACTCGAGTAACTTAATGTCATACTCGAGTTTTCATTTGAAAAGAGAAAACATTTGAATTTTGGAGCCAAGAGGGAAAACTGGACTTTTCAAATTCCAAAACTAGAGTTTTCGAAACTAGAATTTTCATTTCACTTGAAAAATATTGAAGAGTCTCTTTGGCTATACTCGAGTATTCTCTGATGGAAAACTTTGTGATGCTCTCTATAAGGGTCAATACTCGAATATCCTCTGGGATACTGTAGTATTGCCTTTAGTCATTAACATTGAGCTTTTCTTTGAAAGACCAATACTTGAGTAGTGCTACTGATACTCGAGTATTGCCTCAACCAGCAAGTTTTTACTTTCTTGAGACAACACTTCAATCTTGGTTTCACAATTGATTGTTATCATCAAAACTCATAGAGAACTAACACTTAAGATCTTAACATGAGCAACATTGAACTTTTCTTTGAAAGACCAATACTCGAGTATTGCTACTATTACTTGAGTATTGCCTCAACCAACAAATTTTTACTTTCTTGAGACAACACTTCAATCTTGGTTTCACAATTGATTGTTATCATCAAAACTCATAGAGAACTAACACTTAAGATCTTAACATGATGAAGGAGAGAAGGAGGAGGTCGATAAATAAAAGTAGTGAGAATTAGAAGTAAAATATGAGTTTACATAGAGGTCTAACGAATGTAACGAAGAGTTATGGTTTATGAAGGTCCAATATTGTTACATAGAGTTATGAAAGTGTTAAATGATAGTTGTTTATGAAGATCATTATGTTTTGTCTTTGCCAATATAAGAGGTTGGAAGATGAATCATTTGTAAGTGCCACATTACGGTTGATTAGAGGGAACTATCATTTTGGTCGCTAAATAAATTATGGTTATTAACTACAACAATTATTTCTGTGTTTTTGCAAATTCTACCTCTCTTTAAATGACGGTGCATATACTTAACTATTACTTTTAAGTATTATATATCCTTGCACAACCTCCGTCTTGACATACATGACGTTTATTCATTGTAACTGTTATCTATTAAGTGTTATATATGTCCGAATCTATAATAGTACCAATTCAATATAATTTTGAATTGGTTCAATCTTTATATTCTTCTCATATTATTCAAGCAATTTTAAGTACCCCACTTTCATTTTCTACTGTTCTTGATATTTATAGAATCATTTGGTCTAAAAAGACAATAAGGTGAATATTCTGTCAAAGAAAGTTTCTCCATTTTCTTATTAACTTTTATGGTATATAACCCTCCTGGCTAAACATCTTCTATTTATATGGAAACTCCCTTACAACGCATGTTGCCGTTTTTAGATATCCTTCGTAAACATCATCTTATTATCTAAGGTCTTTGCTTGTTTGGATGCCATGTTGATGAAAGTATTGGGCCTTTAATTTTTATTTGCCGTTTCATTGAAGCTGTATGGCTTGAATGTTTTCAAATTAAATTTTATAACTTAAGGGCCCATTTGGTATGAGGAAGATTTGAGGAGGGAAAGGAAGGGAAGGAAAGATTGGGAGGAAACTTAAAAAGTTGAGATGTTTGGTAGACATGGGAATGAAACTTAAGTTAAGGGAAAATAAAATATTTGGTAGAAAGAAAAGATAGTAGGTTAAGTAGGAAGGAGAGGTAAAATACCTATAATGCCCTTACAAAATAAAACAACCATACCTTCTTTATTGCTCTCATCTATAACCTTCTTCCTCACTCTTATTTGTGACCCTTACTTTCATCAACGATCGTCGGCGTCCTCTCTTTCATCCACCATCGCCACCACAACAGGCACATCACAATTTTTTTTAAAAAAAGTTTCAAATTAATTGGAGAAGAAGAGATGGCAAGATTTGCAACAACAACTTATAGAGGAGGAGGAGGCGACGATGACAACAATAGAAAAGGAAGACACGAATTGATTGAAGAAGAAGAATAGGGTTATTTGGGAATTTCTTAGGGCAAGTTCAATGATCCCCAAAAGGTTATATTTTAAGAAGTAACTATGACACTCCTAAAAAATAAACCAGCCATGCAACATGAACACTCTCTATCTAAATTAATTCCATGCATTAGCAAATTATTGTTAGTTCTCTATGTATTTTGATGATAACTAACAATTGTAAACATGGCATGAAGTTTGTCTTTAGTAAGTTGAAAAACCTACTGTCAAAGGCAAACTCGAGTTTAGGTATGTAAACTCGAGTTTGAGACTTGATAGAAAGTTACTCAATTATGCAAGAAAGCCAAACTTGAGTCTGCTTAGACAAACTCGAGTCTGAGGAGTCACAGAAAGCAATCAAAGTTTTTCACAACAAGTCAAACTCCAGTTTGCGAAAACAAACTTGAAGTCTGGGTGATACAAAGAGCAATCAGAATTTTGCACAAGACAAACTCGAGTCTAGAACATGAAACTCGAGTTTAGACTAAATAGAAAGAATCCAGAAAAAATCAGTATTTTCATAAGTCTTGTAAACTTCAGTCTGTGTTTCCAAACTCCAGTTTACACTTGATCAAGATAAATTTCAAAGTTTCAGTTCTTACTGAAACTTGAGTTTGCTTCCCCAAACTCGAGTCTGAGTAATACAAAAAGACCACCAATATGCTTGCTTTTCAAACTCTAGGTCATGCTGCTAAACTCCAGTTTGGAAATTCTTGAACTTAGGCACATCCTCTTGACACAGCCCCAAACTCGAGTTTGTCATTAATTGACTCGAGTTTAGGTACACATCCAAAGTTCCATTCCAAGTCCAGGGCCCGACAGCCTTCTCTGTAAGAACCAAACTCGAGTTAATGTTTGTAAACTGCCAGTTTAGACCGATGATCAACATTCATGCTTTCTGGATGAACCCCAAACTCAAGTCTAGAAATACAAACTCGAGTTTGCATTGGTGATTTTGAAAAAAACCAAATGATGTTGATCTGCGAAATCTTTATGGGTCAATCTGAAATCATTTTATCATATGATACTATTGCTTCTAATGTCTTTGATGAAGTTTTGAGTGTTTTTCATATAAGTTCAGCTAAGATCAAGATGGAATTAGATATGGAATAAAGTGCATTAAATAAAGAACCAAAAATAGGGCTGATCCTTCTCCTCTATCCTAATGGTTCAGCACAGACCGTTATGGATCAATGAAATCTCTCTCCAATGGTCAAATGAAGGTTATGGAATGACTGAATACCTGGAAGACCTTCTGTATCAACATATTCCAAGATTCCAGCTGAGAATTGAAAGAACAAAGCAAAATATGCAACTGTCATTTTCCAGATTTGCAGCTAAACGTTAGAGAAAAATTGCAACGGCTAGTTCATCTAGCTAGCCTATAAAAAGCTATGAAGACTCAGAGCATAACACACACAACCAAGCTACTTTGATTATATTTTGCAATTTGAGTCTGTATTGTGATTTTAAATTAATCTGCAGTGTTTATCATTATCTACTTTGTTTGAGAGTCTTGATTCTTTGAAATCAAAAGTTATTGGTAAAAACTCAAGGTTGTGGACAACTGTGAGTGGGGTAGCTTAATTACAAAGTGTAAGGGAGAGCAAATCCTAGGTGAATAGGATTGCTTGTTGTTTGCATTGTTGTAGTTAAAGCTTGTTGAACTAGTGGAAATACCCAAAAGATATCTGGGGACTGGACGTAGGTCAAGGTTAAGACCGAACCAATATAAATTCTGTGTGTCAAGCTTTTCTTCCCTTACTCCCTTGTTATTTACTTTTCAAAGGTTTTGAAAAAGAGTTCAAAAAGAATTATTTTTTAAATCCCCAATTCACCCCCTCTTAGTGATTTCTTCCATTTTCAATTATAACAGACGTGAACATAAGAAACATAAAATAGTACTAGTACTCCCCATAAAACAAAAATCGCAAGACTGTGAATGTGTGAGAGGGAAAAATTTAACTCAAAAAGACATCTTTGTTAGTAGTCAGATTTTAATCAAACAATTGTGAAGATCAAGAAATTCTTTTGTTTAGGGAAGGGTGGCCAACCTTATACTAGAAAAGGCAAGGATGATCTCTAATATTGAATGTAGAATATAGAAAACAAATCATAATTAGCAACAAAAAAAAAAAAGAAAAGCTGAAGATTAGCATAAAACAAATCAATATGAAACATCCATATTAGACATGATGCCAACCTTTAGTTCTCGGTAGATGTCCACAATTATTGTAGCGCTTTGTAAATGTCATTTTTTTTGAGATTCTATGATGCCTTGCAACACTAGATTGAGATTAACATGCCAAAGGTGCATAATCATACCACTACCAACTACATTTTTTAACATCATGTGGAAAACAATCAGAGATACTTCATGTTGGAGAGGGTCGCACGTAGTTTTGAACAAGAAATATGGCCTTAACCCCAAGCATAGATGTATAAAAATGAATATTATATAAATCAAAAGAAAACAATCCAATAAATTGTACATGAATATGTGCTAACTGAAGAACCAAGATTTCAGGACAATATTTGAAAGGATAATCAATGATTGATCTAACAAAAGTAGCACGACATCTTTAAGCTAGCCTACATAATACATCCAATAAGTCTAGACACAACTATACTTGATTTGCATGTCTGAATTGAAGCTTAAGGTTGTGAATTGCATCAAGATACTCCTGCATAAAAATCTGTTACTTATAGAAGCCTATAGAGATAGAAACAAGAAACATAGACCAAGTAGATAGAGTATCATACAAATTGCCTGGTAGAGTGGGCAAAGGTACATACTTTTAGTGGTGCTGATACAACAAATTTTACAAAACACAGTTGGCCCTTAGTATTATAACTTGCAGATCTACAAAATGGCATTAAGAAGAGAAGGCTCTTGCAACGCTCCTATTGAAGCACTCAATCATAATTCCTAGTGGAAGATTTTCCTACTAAATAGCACTATGTTGCTAATCTCTCCTTATTTTTGTCATTTTATGATGAAAAATTGAATAAACATCAAGTATTATAACAATTGTTGAGGGCTTTTGAACTTAACTCCATCGTTGGAACTCAAACAGACATAGTCTAGGTCAAACAGAGTCACAATGTGAATCCATATGTTCGAACTAACATGACAAGTTCGAACTTAACAAGCACCTATACCTACGTGTTTGAACGAAAAATTTGACAGTAACTAAACTTCTACATCAATTAATAACATAACATGTATTAAACATCGTCCCAATGAAAAACATGATATCAATACCATAATTTGAAAATAAATTATAGTAACAGTGAATAACAACCTTAATTCTTAGAATTAACCGAGTCATGTGTAAGATCACAATGGCTGGACATTGTTGATGACATAAAAATATGCCAAAGGTTAACAACCTGTTCATCAACACTGGAAATCAATCCCAGACATACAAACACAAGATAGTCAAGTGTATGACAATACAATGTATGACAAAGGTAGCAACCAAATGCTATTTCATATCAGTTCTTCCAAAATAACAATGACCCACACTTGATCCTCGGCACAACCTTATATACATATGGGCATAAAATACAAAATGTAGCAACATATACATTTACACTATGGAGGACACAAACTTAAGGCCATGTCAAATTTTTTAAATATCCACTTACTGAACATGGTCCAAAGTTTGTAGTCGTGCTATAATATCACAGTACCTCACTCTTGATATTATCCAGTTTGGAGCCCATCACCCCTCACGGCTTTAAAACGTGTCAAGAGGAGGAGGTATTTAGACCCTTACAAGGCATCTTTCGTTCCTCTCCCCAGCTGATGTGCAACATCACACTCAACTTACCTTTGGGCCTACGTCCTCATTGGCACGTCAACCCATATCGACTTGAGCCTTGCTCTGATACCAATTAGAACATCCTAGCACCTCAGTTTTGATATTGTCCACTTTGGGACCCATTGCCAGTGTTATGTCCTACATCGGCTAGGGAGGGGAATGAAAGACGCCTTATAATGGTTTGGATACCTCCTTTTCTTGATCCGTTTTAAAGTTGTGAGGGGCGATGGGCGCCAAAGCAGACAATATTAAGAGTGAGGTGCTGGGATGTTACAATTGATATCAAAACCAGGCTCAAGTTAATGTTAGTTGACATGCCAGTAAGGACCTTAGGCTCAAAGGTGGGTTAAGTGTTATGTCGTATATTAGTTGGGGAGGGGAACGAAAGACGCCTTATAAAGGTCTAAATACCTCCTTCTCTTGATGCATTTTAAAGCCGTGAGGGGTGATGGCCCCAAAGTGGACAATATCAAGGGTGAGGTGTTGGGATGTTACAATTGGTATCAAAGCCAAGCTCAGGTATATGTGGGTTAACGTGCCAACAAGGACGCTAGGCCCTAAGGTAGGTTGAGTGTTATGTCCCACATCGATTGGGGAAAGGAGCAAAAGACTCCTTACAAGGGTCTGGAGGCCTCCTCCTTTAGACGTGTTTTAAAGCTGTGAGGGGTGATGGGCCTCAAAGAGGACAAAATCAAGAGCGAGGTGCTGGGATGTTATAATTGGTATCAGACCCAGGCTTGGGTTGATGTGGGTTGACATGCTATTGAGGACACTGGGCCTAAAGGTGGTTGAGTGTTATGCCCCACATGGGTTGGGGAGGGGAACAAAAAACGCCTTATAAGAGTCTGGATACTTCTTCTTCTTGACGCGTTTTAAAGCTGTGAGGAGCAATGGGCCCTAAAGCGGACAATATCAAGAGTAAGGTATTGGGATGTTACATGTGCATATGCAAAAGTCAGAATTGATTCCAAAAAATAATGACACGTCTAAATTATCCGTGGCCATGCTATATTGGCTACTGCTATAGGAGCCTTAGCTTTTAGATGAACCTATAATATGACTAAGTATATGAGTACATGAACCTGCAAACTAACGCTATTTACATTCAAACATATCTCAATTTCATTCCAACCACTTAATCTACAGCAGCACTTATGACCACTTAATTAATTAATATATAATGTATTTTCTTTAACTCACTCATGCACTATCCTCCTTGATTATTGTTGATGGAGCAACAACAGGGGTAAATTAGGGAAAAAAATTGACAAATATAAAAAAGGTAAAGTAGCAAAAATATGTATGTGCTTTACCTTTGGGAGCAACTAGCACCATATGTTTTTTTTTTGGGGGCAAAAATACACAAATAGTACCCATTTTGGAGCAAAAGTCACATCTCACCATTATGTTACTGTTCACCGCCGTTATATTACTGTTCACTTCATCTCTTTCTCTCTCATCATGGTGAACAGTAATATAACAGTGGGATGTGACTTTTGCTCCAAAATGGTAACCACGTGTGTATTTTTGCTCCCAAAAAAAGTATATGGTGCTGGGCGTTCCCGAGGGTAAAGCACATGTGTATTTTTGCTCCTTTACTTATAATAAAAATCATGTTTTATATTTAGGATCTAGATATGTTAGTTCTCTATGTGTTTTGATGATAACTAACAATTGTAAACTTAATTTGAAGTTTGTCTTTGGAAAGTTATAAAACTTTCTGTTTAAGGCAAACTCGAGTTTTGGTAGCAAAACTCGAGTTTGGACTTGATAAGACAATGGCTCAGTTTTTACAAAGAACGCCAAACTCCAGTTTGCTTAGGCAAACTCGAGTTTGTAGAGTTACAGAGAGCAACCAAAGTTTAAAGAGTTGTAAACTTGAGTCTATGTTTTGGAAACTCGAGTTTAGATCAAACAGAAGCTTTAGTGTTTTATCAAGTTTTCAAAACTCCAGTTTCAGATTTATAAACTCCAGTTTACAAGAAAGTTTAAAGAGCTAAAGAGTTTAAAGACTTGTAAACTCGAGTTTGGCATAAACAGAGACACTCGTGTTGTTGCTTGATTTTGTAAACTCCAGTTTAGTTTCCAGTGACTCTAGTTTTCACTTAACAAAAAGTTTTCAAAGTTTGGAAATACACTTAAACTCGAGTCAGGTTTCTGGAGACTCTAGTTTAGGACTATCTGAAAACACTCGAGTTCTTCATGATTTCTAAACTCTAGTTTTGAGAATGAAAACTCCAGTTTGAGCTTTCAAAGATATTTCAAATGTTTCAGTATTCACTGAAACTCGAGTCTGGATTGTGGAGACTCGAGTTTAGCTTAAACAGAAAGCACTCAAGTAAAAGACTGGTTTGAAAACTCCAGTTTGAAAAATAGAAACTCCAGTTTACACTTAAGAGATATTTCAAAAGGTTCAGTTTTCACTGAAACTCGAGTTTTGGAAATCAAAACTCGAGTCTGGATCATACAGAGAGCTATGCAATATTTCAGGTTTTGTAAACTCCAGTTTACGTTTTCTAAACTCCAGTTTTGAAGCTATGAACTTGAACTTAAGATTTTCATAAAAACTTCAAACTCAAGTCAGTCACTAAATGACTCGAGTTTAGCCAAGTGTTCAAAACTTCATTCAAGGCTAACTCGCGACTTTCCTCTCTGTAAGAACCAAACTCGAGTCAGTCACTCATCAACTCGAGTTTAGTAAACTTTTCAAAATAAGATGCTCTCTGGATGAACTCCAAACTCGAGTCTGGCTTTGTAAACTCGAGTTTCTGACGCACAGATTTGTAAAACCAGATGGCGCCAAATTGCGAAAAACACTTGAATGATGTTAATACTTCATATCTTTCATTGCTACTGTTTCTAACGTTATTTAACAAGTTTGCTAGCAAGTTTCAAATGATCTAGTGAAGGAAACAGTGAAGATTCAGATTATGAGCTATAAAGCAAGAGAGAGAGAGACATGTTGTCTCTTAAAGTGCTTCAACTTGGATTAAATAATTACAACTTTAAGTACAGCCCATTCCAACACAGGGACATCAATATTATCTTCATATTATTTAAGTTACAAATTGCAAGAATGTCTACAGAAGTTGGAACCAAAACAGAATCCATCCATCAAGAATATTTTCAGTGGACTCTCAACAGCTACTTTGCTGGAAGTGGAGCTTCAACAGTCAAATTTGTAGTGCTCTTCCAACAGCTATACTCTTCATTCAATTTGATCTTCAACTGCTATAAATACAGTTCAGATTCGGAGAAGAATATATACAAGAGACTTACAGCGAAAAATATTCAACCTTCTGTATTCATTCTTCTGTAAATTATCTTGAGAGATTTGAGCTTCAGTGTTTATCAATATCTGCTCTTCGAGAGAATTTGTTTCTGTTGAATCACTTGTTTGTAAGAATCTCAAGTCAAGGGATTTGGAGATTAGGAATATCAGTGTACAACTTGTAAGGGGGAGTATATCTTAGTGAGAGGATAACTTTCGAGTACAGAGTGTGTAACTGATTGTGAGTGATAGTGGAAATCCCAGAGAGTCTGGGGACTGGACGTAGGTCAAGGAGTTAGACCGAACCAATATAAATCTTACTGTGTCTTGTTCCTCTCTCACATCTGCACTATCCTATTCTTGCGATTAATTTCCAGAATTGAGAAAAAGAATTTTTCAAATCCCCAATTCACCCCCCTCTTGGTGATTTACTCCGGTTTTTCAAGATAAACTCCCCAAATATAATTTATATTAAAGATTGGAGAAGTATTTTACAATAACGGTTTGTTTCTAACTCTCTCTTTGTTGTAGGAGAAGTTAAAGAGGTTTTGAGTTTTTCCCCCATTGCGGTTACTAATGATTGAGAAAGCCCTCCTACATCTCCAAGCTAATTCAGTAAGCCTGCATTGTGAGTAAAGATGGATGGACTATAGTTCTTCACATGGTAAAATTGCGTCAAAGGCAAATAATATATCATGGACATATTTCATTTCATGAACAAACCACTTCAACATTTTCAATGCCTCAGGTATACTTTTTGTTCTCTTTTGGTACTGCCTTTCGAAGGTCATAGTTTATATGAAACAACTTGCCATACTTGCAAATGCTTCAGCTTCATCAAGAGACAACTTCATAGATGATATTAGTGTCTTTTCTTCTTCATTCTCTCTAATGGAAGTAGAACCGTTAAGTTATTTTTCTTCCTCCCTTCCTAGTTTTCTTTCTTCTTGTCCTAATACTGCTAAAGCTCTAGTAGTTTTTCATTAATACCATTGACTTTTTTTTTATATATATAAAAAATTAATATAAATACCTGCATAAAATATATAGTTTATAATAAGATAGGAACAAATAATAAACTTATTTTTTTATGGAATTTGCATATTCCTTATATCATCTATATTTAAATAAAGTGTTAAGGTGCATTTAACATATTGAAATATTTTTTAGGGTATATCTAGTCTTCTAAAATATTTTGTACTACTCCCAGCACCAAATTATTTTTTTAGATGCATCTACCTACCTAATATATATATATATATATATATATATATATATATATATATATTAACCTACCTAAAATATTTTGTGTGTGTGCAATTTCATACATAACAATGGATAATTTAGGATGCGGGATACACCTTCAAAAGTACTTTAGATATTGGATACACAAAAAAATAGTTTATGGTACTAGTTGTACCTGAGGAAAATTACTTCAGGGTATTAAACACACTATAAAAAATGTTTTATGGTGCTAGGTGTACAACAAAATATTTTAGGGCACAAATACAATTGAAGAAATACTTTTGGGTGTTAGATGCCCCTTAACCCTTAAAAAATTTTAAATCCATTTAGATTGTTGTTTGTAATCAGATTTTATAGGTGATTATTATCCACTTCAAGAAATAATGATATTTGATGTAATTTATTATGTATTTAAAATTTTATACTAAATTTAAATTAATATATTTGCAATTATTTCTAATGTTATTCTAATAAACTTATAGCTTTATCAATCATGGTGTGATTAGAGCTGTTAAAATGGGTTGATTTGATCTAAATGGAGGGTTATACTTGTATTTTAGATGATGTAAAAGAAACTTGGACTTAAACAGACTAGCCTATTAGGGCTCAAAAATAAAAGGTGTGGCTTTTTTAAGCCCGCCTATTTTCATTAATTAAAAAAAAATACTCATTCTTCTTATGCAACACTTTTTGCTTGTTAAAAAAACATCAAGATATCCTAGTCTACATACATTTGTGCCCTAATCAAACTTTAAAGGTTTAAGTTGAGGTTAATTTGTTTAGTTCTGGCCCCTGCCCATGCATTTAATGATGTTATATAGTATATGCTTTGATTTGACTCATGCATCTTCTCCTCATAGAACCATCTACCTTCCAAGCAAAAGGGTATAGTATTTTTCTTAAAACGTTTAACTTTTCTTTTGTTAATTTTTTTTTCAAATTAAATAGTATTATAACAGAGAAAATTTAATATTCACACATATTTTTTTTATATGTAATAAATATGAGATTTTCTCGTCTTTTTAACTATTATTATTTTTTATATGTGGTTACAAAAAGGAGGTAAATTATTTAGTTTTGGTTATTTTTGAGCTAGAAAATAGTTTATTAGGGTTTGAGGTTTGATTTGAATTTTTTTCAAAAAATTTAGACAGTAATTTGACACTTTATTTTATTAATATATATTACTTGAATTACAAATTTTACTAGATTCTAAAATTTAATAAAATTATAAAAAAATAATATGATAGTTTTATGACATGAGAGGTTTTCAAACCCAACCCTTTTATGTCCTAAACCATTCAAGGTAATCTCTTTGGGCCCGTTTTCACATTCTAGGTGTGGTATACTTAACATATGAGATTTTGTCAATGAGAGTTGGCACAGATGGTAAGAGATTCAGGACTAGGCCCTTAGGTTTTGGATTCGACCCTCTCTACCGTCGTTGAGACTCCTTTGATAGGCGATCTCGTAAGTCCTCAGTAAGTGCTCATGGAGCCCAGGGCCATACCCTGACCTCGGTAGGGGACTGGTGTCGAACCCTTTCAAAACTTTTTATTATAAAAAAAACATATGGGATTTAGTTTAGATTTATTATCTTTTACATCATTTTTCCTTATTTTTTTATAATAATATTTTAATCATACAATAAATATAAACCGTTGAGGCATTAATTTAATAGCACATAAAAGGAAAAAAAAAAAGGAAAAGGAAGAGAACGAGGCCAAATCCAAAATTACGAGGGACATTCCGTACCCAACTCAGTGACCCGTATATCACAGTGGGCAAATTGACCAGAGGAGGAGCTTGGGCTGGGCAGCAGATTCTCTCCCAATCCTACTTTCTTCCCATCCTACATTAGTTAATCTCCACCATTGAGGAAAAGAGCAAGGGAAGGTATGGCTAAGGATGGCCAAGATTGACCGCTTATGAGACACAATGTGAATTGCTTACGAGAGAAACCGTAACCGTATATGAGGAGCGACCTCACTTGTGCTACCCCTCGCTTGGTCCTTACCCCAACTTTGCCGTTCCAACGAAATCTACAGCCTTCTTCTCCGCCAGAGTCCAAGGAATCAGAATATCCTCACCCTGTGTGCCTCCTTTTGTCTTTCAATCCATGGCTTCTTCTTTCTGCCACCCACTCTCTGCTTCTCCCCTTCCTCTTATCGACGACTCTACTTATAAATCCTCTTTCCTCCATGGAACTAAGTTTTCGTATCGTGGCCCTTCTCGAGCGGAGCGAAGGGTCTCTGTAAGGGGTTATAGGTCTCCTTCAGCTAGGTCGCTCAATCATATCCCCAAGCAATTCAGGGAAGAAAATCTCAAGGATGGATGTGAGTTATTGCGCCTTTCTGCATTCTCTTAAGAACCCTATTTTAATTCAACCTTGACTCGCTTATTTTGTTTAATCTTCTGTATGGTATTAATTGTATCCTTGTAAAACAGGAAAACCCAATAGCACTTGTATCTTTTAGGGTAGCATGTAAATAAACAGAAGAAACTGAAATTATACACACACGCATTTAATATATGTGATTAGCAACTATAGCGCCCATGTACAATGAGTTTCTTTTTTTATGTGAGCTCGTCATGTATTTGGAACTAAAGTAAAGGCATGGAACCTAGCTGCATGGACGTTTATCATTATCCTCATTTTGTCCCTAGATTTTTTATTGCCGACTGAAGTTAATTCGTTCCCCATAAAATT
Source organism: Acacia confusa (assembly GCA_037074495.1). Taxonomy (NCBI): domain Eukaryota; kingdom Viridiplantae; phylum Streptophyta; class Magnoliopsida; order Fabales; family Fabaceae; genus Acacia; species Acacia confusa. The sequence goes on along the minus strand of CM073502.1, from coordinate 32,858,608 downwards.
ATGGGCAGCTATTCTTCTTTTCTGAAATCTTGAAGATGTTCAAGTTTAAGCTTGTTTGAAAAGAAAAGAAATCAGGTGTCTGACTTTGACCTCTATCTTCCCTTTATGTAGTGATGGACAATTACAAGAATGTACCTCAATATCTATATGGTCTCAACCCATCACAAATTGACATGTTCATGACAGAAGATAACCCTGTCCAGAGGAAGACTGGAACTGTTACAGAGGTTTTCAACTTTTCATGATGTGCTTGCTCTTGTTATCATCTTAATTGCTTTGATGTTATAACGAAAAAATAGGAGTATTGTCAATGTAGTTATTGCTTACCAGATGTTGATTTTGTCTTGTCCCCAATTTTTTTTTTTTTTTTTTTTCCGTTGATGGATTAAGTTGTCCCCTAAGTTTCTTAATTTTAACCATTGTGACAGGAAAGCATCTCCTCTGCTAAAAACTATTTGGATAATGGAGGGATGTGGAGTCTTTCTGGCAGGGAAGATCAGGGCCCTGCACTGTGCAGTATGAGTGCTAGTATGTATAGAGGAGGAGGTGGGGGATATGGAAGACCTAGAAGTAGCCCGCCAGATTTGCCTTCTTTGCTCTTGGATGCCCGGGTAGTCTATCTGGGTATGCCGGTAAGCCATTTTGGTGTCTCTTATTTTAAGATGGTCTGTTGGTCATAAGCCCGTCAATTAGTATCTATCTATATATACACACTAACATTGAACTCATTCATCTTGAAATTCCTCTTTCTGATTTTTGCAGATTGTACCAGAAGTAACAGAACTTCTAGTTGCTGAATTTATGTATTTGGATTATGATAACTCTTCCAAACCAATATATGTATATATTAATTCACCTGGATCTCTGGTAAAGCAGGAGTCATTGTTTTCATGTCTAGAATTTTTCCTTTGATTTTTTTTTTTTTTTTTTGGTGAAATGCTTAAACTGTTAATTGCATAATTGGATTTTCATTATTTTCTTTAGGATGAAAAAAGGCAGATTGTCGGAGCAGAAGGTGACGCATATGCAATAGCGGATGCGATGCGAGTAAGTTGGTTTTTATTGAACCATGGGTCACTTGAGTACCCCACTTGGGGCTTTAATTTGGTTTATCTCTTTAAGCTCTGCCTTCTAACTCATCTCTTTTGTATATGATCTACCTGAAGTTTGTCAAAGCAGAAGTCCATACTATGAATCTTGGAATGGCATATGGTCAAGCAGCAATGCTTCTGTCACTTGGAGCAAAGGGCCGTCGTTCATTACAGCCAAATGCAACTAGTACGGCTCTCTTTAAAGTCTTGATATTTTTATGTGATCACTTGCACTTAATTGCCATGACTTTTTTTTAACCTCTGGAAAATTTGCTGTCTTTTAGATTCCTCGGAATATTCTTATGGATTGTCATCTGTGATTATGGAATCCACTATTTTAAATTATATTTTAACAATAAGCCATTTTGTAGTTTGTTATGGAATCCCTGAATCAAATGATAACCAGTCCTCCTTTGGTTAGGAAAATTCTAGTTCTGCAGTGGCTTTGGCATGTTTTCTGCAAGACCATGGAATGAAAAGACGCAATTTAATCTGACATATTGGAAGTTTTAGATTCTTTGGACTGTTCAACTTTGGCATCTATTGTAGATATGTTACTCTTGCTAGCATCGTGAAATGTGAATGTGGAATAAAGAAGTGTTGATGTTAAGTTACAATTGAATTTGCATGCAAAGCCATCCTCTCTGGCCGATCAGCTAGCTTCTTCTCCATTGTTTGTGTTAACCAGCAAGATTAGACATGGAAATGGGCTGTGAACTGACATGAACATGGTGACACCACAAAATTCGAAGCATGTCATTAGTGTCGTGTAGTGTTTTGTAAAAGCTTCTGACGTGTGTTACAAACATATTTCCTTTTTTCAAGTGTTGTTCCTTGATAGCTTATAATAATATTCTTGAGGCTGGAGAAAGCTGCACTTAGAGGTCATAACAATATGCGGTTGTTTTCCTACCAATATTTAGAACGGTGTTAAAAAACAATAATGTTGTATTTTTTCGTATTGATTTTGAGTTGTTGTCATGCTATGCTCTTCTCTAGCTGTCGCTTGGCTTACCAACTGTTGTGTATTGCAGCAAAACTCTATCTCCCAAGAACCAGCAGATCAAGTGGTGCTTCTACAGATATTTGGATTAGGGTACTGCTTTTCTATGTCTGGCTTTTCTGCCTGTCTCCCATTGTTATTATTAATGAGCACTTTGTTGATTAATGATTATGTGATAAAATGTCCACAGGCGAAAGAGCTAGAAGTAAACACCAACTATTACCTCGAGCTGCTAGCGAAAGGAATCGGGAAATCTGAAGAAGAACTTGCCAAAGATATCCAGCCGTCTAAACATTTTCTACCTCAAGAAGCGATTGATTATGGAATTGCAGACAAGATCATCAAACGAGGGGATGAAGTGTTTGAGAAGAAGGTAAGTTTTCGTGACTATTCATGTTTATCCTCTAAATATGCACGGCATAATTTACTTGTCACAACTTTTTTGCATCAGAATTATGACGAATTGCTTGCTAAATCTAAAGCTATGAGAAAACAAGCCGGTGGCCCTTCACAGGCAGCAGCTTCTGGATTTAGGTAAAACCGTAAAACCATAGAATAGCAGTTTAGAAAAGCACTTGGTTCCTTGTTGACGATGCTTCACATCCAATGCCTTTTTAAGGCTGTGGATTTTGGTGAAAAGTGACAACTTTCTTTTTAATTTTATGTAATTTATAGTGTGTAAAGTTTGTATTGGGATAATGTATCATGTTCCCTGAATCTTCGCTTTAAACTATGAAAGAAGATGGAGTACCTTGATTATGCTTAGTTCATCCTTTCTATATTTCAAAGACAATTTTTATTTTAACCGATAGCGCAAATCGTTATCAGTGGTAGCAGTTTTTGAGCTATCTATTATGTTTGGCTTCTTTAATACGATCCTGACCAAAATATTTAAATATTCTAGAAAAGAAAAATGTTTTCCGCGTATTTTGTATATACTATATAGTTTAACCGCAATTATCATGAATTTGTTATCAGCAGATAGCTGCGCACAAAACTTGGTCAGAACAGGGCCAAACAATGGAAAGTCAGCTATCTTCATTATTGTGAATCAATTTCGGCAGTTTGCAAAAAGTGCTTAAAGTGCTTCATATTCTGTTTTAACTTTCCAGAAGCTAGTTTTCCTTCAATTTCTGGAAACACAAGCCAAGCTACTCATTGAAATGTAATTCGTGTTTGGGATGCAATATTTTTGTGAATGTTATTGGTATGAACAAAAAAAGTACCTTTCCAAGTGATGATTGACGAGTGTCTTAGACGTTTTTTTTTTTCCCGGGTAATGACAATTTTGCTAATGAACTTAGAATGACAATTTTATCCTAAAAGTTTTTCAAGAGGCAATTTTACTTTAGTCATTATCTTAATTAATTTTGACTATTATTAGCTGACTAAATATTTTGAATTGACAGTTTAAATGTCATCCGTGTCACCTTTTTATTAAGGTGTAAATTTACCTTGGAAGTCCATATATCATTTATTTTATTTTGGGTTAAGGTGCAAAAATACACATAACCTTTTCCCCTAAAAGTGCTCAGCACCATAACCTTTTTTTTAGCAAAAGTACACATAACATTACGTTTTAGGAGCAAAAATACCACGGGCCGTTAGTTGACTGACGTTGACCGTTAACTTGGGCGGAAATGAATAGTAACTCCGTTGAAATTACCATTTTGCCCTTAGTTTTAAATAATTTCTTTTTTTTAAAAAAAAAAACCCTACCCCTCCGGTGGACCTCACCACCGGCCGCACCACCGCCGGCAGCTGCCCTCCCCACCGCCGGCCACCGGCGACCACTTCCAACGACTTTTTTTTTTTATAAAAAAAACTAAGGTTTCTTCTCTATTTATATATAGGCATAATTAATGATTTTGTTTATTATTGCTTGATTTTACTCATTTCATTGCACTATAATCAAAACAACTACTCCAGTCTATCAAATTACGAGCATCAAATTCGAAGGAGCATGGGATAAGCAAAACGAAACGAATCTAAACAAAAGAATCCTAATGACTTCTAAATTAAATTCAATGGCTCAGAAAAAATAAAATAAAATCTGGCTTTAATGTTAATAATTTGACGCCGCCATCTATTTTGCTTCGAATTATAAACTGGTGGCCCTCATACTCGATCATCTTCTGCTTCTTTTTTAAATTTAAAATTGTCTTCGTTCTTCCCCAACAGCTACATATTGTTCTGAATTAAAGAAGGAAACTGGACATTGCATAGGAGGTGGGCTTGTCGTGTTCGAATCAAATTGAAACTTGAGCTCCAGTTTCTCAGCTCCATTATCGTTCTAGACTCATGTGATTTTAGTGCTCGAAATATGTCACTTCTCAGCAGATTCTTTTACAGGAGACCCCCTGATGGTTTGTTGGAATTTGTCAATAGAGTATAGTAAATATATGAGACTCTTTTAATTTCCCGATTTTTTAACTGGTAATTAAAAAAAAAAACATTAGTTTTTTTTTTTAAAAAAAAGAAGTTGCCGTAGACGGCCGCTGGCGGCGGTGGTGTGGTCGGTGGTGAGGTCCACCGGTGGGGAGAGTTTATTTTAGTGTTTTTGTGAAGAAAAAAAATATTTAAAACTAGGGGCAAAATGGTAATTTCAGCTTAAAATTGAGGGTAAAATGGTAATTTCACCTGATTTACTATTCATTTCTGTCCAAGTTAACGGTCAACGTTGGTTAACTAACGGCCCATGGTATTTTTGCACCCAAAACGTAACGTTATGTGTACTTTTACTTCAAGAAAAAGGTTATGGTGCTGGATGCTCCTGGGGAAAAAAGTTATGTGTATTTTTGCACCTTAACCCTTTTATTTTTATTCAAAGTTAGATTTAGAATTTGGGTGAAAAATTTGTACATTAACAAAATTGATGTGGATGACATGTTAGTGTCAGTTCAACATTTTTTGTCAAAATTAAGGGATTTGAATTTCTCATGTTGCATGAAAAATAAGAAGATTCCTACACACATATGAAATGGTGGGACACCCCCCCCCACACACACACACATACATATATATATGGGTCTCACCATTTCATGTGTATATGATATGAGAAAACACTTCTCTTACAACATGAGAAGTGTTTTTCCCCAAAATTAATTGGGATAACGGTTAGGACAATATTGCTCTCTCTGTTTTTTTTTTTTTTTTATCACTTACTTGCAAGGTAAAATTGCCATTCGAAAAAATTTCGAGGCAAAATTGCCCCTCCGCGATAACCCCTAAGGTTAAAGTGCCCCTTAACCCTCTTTTAAGAATCATTGTAAAGTGAAAAAGGAATGAATGTAATCATTAAAAAAAAAATCGAAATATAAACATGTTATCATTCTTGGTATGTGACACTGCATGCCGATGCTCACTTGTAGAACTATTTGGTATTTACGTTACTTCTTTGTGACCTAATAGTTTAAGTTTCTTCATAGAACTTGACATGAACTAAGTACAATGTTTATAATATAAAAAATCTTTACATAATGTTTTTAAAAAAGGGGTTAAAAAAATCTTTACATGAACTGTTTGGTATTGCTCTTTTTTCTTTTTCTTTTTTTCAAAGCAACCCAACATCAAATGCTTTTAAGAGGGATAAAAGTAACTATGAAATTTTAAAATAGGTGCAAAAAAAACATTAACCACTAGTTGACCGTTTGTTTAATTTTTCTTAAGGTTTAAGGTGTAAAAATACATAAAAATTTCAAAAACTGCATCTAACCTAAATGTTTTCTAGGGGTAAAAGTAATTATAAACCTCTAAAATAGGTATGAAAATACACATTGACTATTAGTTCAATGTTTGCTTAAATTTTTTGATTGAAAATTGCTTGTGACATTAAAATGATGTGGATGATTTAGAAACAACTCGGAGAGAAATATTTAGATACTCTAAAAGAACCTTGTCATTTGAACTTTATTCAATGAAAATATAACAACACATATTATTTAAGTTTTAGTTGGATGATGACTCATCTGAAAAAAAGAAAAATTTAAAATTGTACCTTGTTTTAAAGAAAATATTGGTGATATTTTGTTTTATTTTTTTAAAATTAAGATTTTTTGCCCCTTTAAAACAAGATAAAATCTTGAATTTTTAAAATGAGTCGTCAACAACTAGAATTAAAATGATATGAGTTGCTATTTTCATTGGATGAAGTTCAAATGACGTGGTACTATTGAAAGATGTATGTATTTGTCCAACTTTGAATAAGAATTTGATGATTGGGTAAGGGAAATTAATTTCCCTCTAACACTTTATCTCCATCACTTCTTTTGGAAGAGATAGGGAGATGAGAGAAAGGGTTAGATGGAGATAAAATGATGAGATGGAAATAAAGCATTACCTGAAAATTAATTTTCCTTACATAATTAACAAATTATTATTTTAGGTTCTTTCTAAATCATCCACGTCATCCTTTAAGTCACCATTTTCAGTCAAAAACTTCAAACAAACGGACAATATGTAGTTTTGCCCTTATTTTGGAAGTACATATTTACTGTTGTCCCTCAAGAAAACATTTAGTTTTGGGCCCATTATTGAAAATATCTCATATATATTTTTACACGTTAATCCTTGAAAATTCAAATAATGGCCGATGCATATTTTAGCACATATTTTGGAAGTTTATAGGTACTTTTACCTTTAAAAAAAAATATTTGGTGTTGGATATATTTTGAAGAAAATATCATGTGTAATTTTACATTTTTTTTAAAAAAAAATCTTTACATAAACTACTACATTGATTTTTCCCCCTTTCCCAAATGATCTTGACTTTTTAATCGAAAACAAAATACCAATGACCTGATAGATACATTTTTGAGTTGGCACAAAACTATGAGTTGTGCCACCATAGGACAACTTACATACCACTACACTACAACGTCCCTATTTTGAATCTTGTATTGGGAATCACAATAGGTGTGGTAGTGTTGTATGGTTAGAAAGAGAAATATCTGCAGGTATACAACAACGTATTGGACCTGAATACGTCGGTCCTTTGGGAGTTCTTCAAGCTCTAGCAGATGGAACAAAACTACTTTTCAAAGAGAATCTTATTCCATCTAGGGGAGATATTCGTTTATTCAGTATTGGACCATCCATATTAGTCATATCAATTCTAGTAAGCTATTTAGTAATTCCTTTTCACTATAACTTTGTTTTAGCTTATCTCAATATCAGTGTTTTTTTATGGATTGCTATTTCGAGTATTGTTCCCATTGGACTTCTTATGTCAGGATATGGGTCAAATAATAAATATTCCTTTTTGGGTGGTCTATGGGCTGCTGCTCAATCGATTAGTTATGAAATATCATTAACTCTATGTGTGCTATCAATATATCTATGTGTGATTCGTTGAGACAGAAACTTTTCCATGCTCCTTTCTTTTTGTATTTATTTCTTTTCTTCTTTATAGGAAATTTATAGGAAAGGGGTAAAAAAATGGAATAGATATCTTGATTTTTTATTCAAATTATTTTTATTCAGAATTCGGATTGATGAACTAAATCAGATAGTTATATGAGTGAAATAAAACAGCTTCCATCTATTCATTATTCATTGATTTAATATTCTAATATTCTATAATATTCTCTAATTTGAATTATTAATTTAATGAAATTGAAATTCAATATCAATATATTTAGTAATGAAATTCAAAAAATAGATATACATTCTATGGATACAAGTTTTTTTAATAAACCAAACTCTTTCTTTTTTGATTTTGGGCTCCGAGAGTTATTTATTTCGATTTCTATCCTTATACCTGTAATAGGTATTGGTATTTATCCAGATTTTGTTTTCTCATTATCAATTGACAAGGTTGAAGCTATTCTATCTAATTTTTTTTTATAGATAGTTTTCATGAATAAATGACTAAAACCAAAAAATTAAAGAGAGCAAAAAATCCTATCTTTTTTATTTTTTATTTTTTAATAGTGTTCATTGTACAATAAAAAAAAGATTTTTAGATTAAGATTAACTTTAAAAAAATAATTGGAATTGTAACCAGATACGTTTGGTGCTTGTGAGAACCCCTTAAATCACTACATTACTTGATTTAAAGGGTTCTCGGCGGTTTAGTTTATGTGAAGTTTTCTTATACTTTTACTTAATATTCTATTCTATTTTCTTATCTATTGTTTTTTTTTTCTTAAACTATAAATATTGAAATATTGTATTTGTATTTTAGTAAATATTAAAATGAGATATTAAATCAATTTAAAATTCAATTAAATATATAAATCTAAATTAATATAAATTATCTATATTATAATAATAATATATATTTAGAATATTGAATATCTCGTTTTTTTTATTTAGAATATATATAGAATAGAATTCTTATTTTAATATGTTTAATATATATTAATATGCATAATATTAATATGTTTATTATGTCTGTATTTGTCAGGCCCCTTACTCATTTTAATTCAATTAGATGGAAATGAACCATAACTACGTAGTCCAATTCCTAATAGATTGATCCCAAAATAACATATCCAAATTATAAGAAAGCCCATAGAGGCCACTATTGAAGAATTTATACCTTCAAATCTTTTATTTTTTCTAGTATGTAAATAAATTGTGAATATGGTACAAGTAATAAACGCCCAAGTTTCCTTTGGATCCCAATTCTAATATGATCCCTAGGCCTCATTAGCCCATTTTGCTCCTGAAAGAATACCTATGGTTAAAAAGATAAAACCTAGACTAATAATACGATAACTCCAACGATCCAATTGTTGAATAAATTGAGACTTGTAATAATTTCTATAAGAAGCAAAAGAAGTGTTTTGTAAAACATTGTTTATTTTGTTCATGTATTTAATATCAGCAAAAGAAAATGAGTCATTCAAAAAAAGATTATTGCTCTTTCCAATCTTTCTTATTATGACTTTTTGAAATGTAATGACTAAAAGAGCTACTGATAATAATGATCCACATAAAAGAGCTGCATAGCCCAATACCATCATACTTACATGCATCATTAACCAATGCGATTGTAGAGCAGGTACTAATATTCTGAATTCTTGTAGTTTGTTTAAAAAACCCGAAGTCGCAAAGCCTTGGGTAAAAATAACACTTGGTGCTATTATTGTGCTTAAATGGGTTTTAAGCTTTTTAAAACCAAAACCTGGAATTATATGAAAAATGGAAAAAGCCTATGAAAGAAAGATTACCGATTCATATAAATCACTTAATGGTAAATCGCCCGAAAAAATCCAACGAGTAACTAATAATCCCGTTATACAGAAAAAAATTATTATCATGCCTTTTTCGGACGAATCATATAGTACTACGATTTCATTGACTAATAGGGTTAGCAAACGAATGACAATTAAAATGGATACGACCGAAAACAAGATATGAGTTAATATATGCTCTAAAGTTGAAAATATCATATAAAAAAAAGATCTCCTAATTATATGAATGGAACTCGGGAATTGAATTCATTATAGGACATACTCTTTTAGAAAATAAGATGCCATGCCACTACTCGGACTCGAACCGAGATGCTCTAGCATTGCTTCCTAAGAGCAATGTGTCTACCGATTTCACCATAGCGGCTTGATTGAAATCATAATAAACGATTTTTAGTCAATCGTCGAGATTCAAAGAGTTGATTCAAATGCAAGATTTCTTTCCGAAATATCTAATTTTGGAAAGAAATCTTGCATTTCAAAAACCGAAACATTAAAGAATTAGAATTCAAAAAAGCCAATTCCAAAACAAAAATGAGGTCAATTTTATATTGAACAGTTCAAAACATTAACAAAAGAAATTTTTACTTATGTCTTAATCTTATCTCATTTTGATTTTTTGTTTGTATAAACATATCTATAAGATATAGAAACTAAAAAAAACTATCCAAAAAATTCAAAATGAATATAATTAAATATATATAGAATATATATAATATAAAAGACCAAAAAACCAATAATCTTCAAAATATTTCAATAAATATACAAAACTCTTTTTTGAAATTAGACTATTCTTTGAGTCCAGCTAATTCAGATTATTCCAATGTTTGTATTTGTTGCACAAAAAAACTTTTTGAGTTCCTGTAGAAAGAGATTTCGCTAACGAAAAAGCTTTCAATGCTACCCAATATCCCTTCTTTTTCCAAATTGTTTTCCGAATCCTTTTTTTTTTTTTTGATATAGAAGTGCCTTTTTTTGGAGCTGTCATTCAAAAATTAGACTAGTTTTTTTATTGCTATAGTTTGATGTGTAAGACATCTATTGTTCAAAATAAATTGTTCTTTAATTAGATTAGACATATATCTTTCTTATCTATTTGTTTTTCTAAATTATACTATTCTACTCCCTTTCATAAGGAATGTGGATTTGTAAAAATAAGATAGTCTTTTTTTTTTCCTAATAATGGTTTATACGTCGCCGTAGTAAATAGTAGAGTAGAGAAAATAGAATAGAATTTGTTTCTTCGTCTTTACAAAAAAAAAAGGAGTAATGGACTGTGACACGTTCACTAAAAAAAATTCCTTTTGTAGCGAATCATTTATTAAGAAAAATAAAAAAAAGTTAACACAAAAAGAGAAAAAGAAATAATAGTAACTTGGTCTAGAGCATCTACCATTATACCCACAATGATTGGTCATACTATTGCTATCCATAATGGAAAAAGAGCATTTACCTATTTATATAACAGATCGTATGGTAGGACATAAATTGGGAGAATTTTCACCTACTATAAACTTCCGGGGACATACAAAAAAATGATAAAAAATCTCGTCGTTAATTTAATGATTAAGAAATCAAATAATTCATTAAAATGAAAATGAGAATATCATTTATATATGAATATTCTTATCTTAATCTATTAATATATATAATAATTAATAAATAATTATATATATATATATATATATATATATATATATATATATATATATATATATAAAGGTACTACTATGAAAAAAATGAAAACTTCAAACTCAAAGACAAAGTTATCCGCTAAATTGTCATATAACTATTTGATTGTTTATTGAATTTTTTGTTCATTGAAAGATATATCTATAAATTGAAGAAGAGTATCAAAGACAAAAATACGCTATATTATGCTTCAAAAAAACCGGATCTATAAAGAAAAAAGTGAAAGTGGAGCTAAATCTCCAAGAGGGGGTGAATTGGGGATTTTAAAAATCTTTTTGCATGTTCTGTTTTATAAACGTTGAAACAGAGTAAAACAGAGAGAAGGAAAGAGAAGAGGAACACAAAGGTTTATACTGGTTCGATCCAACTTTATAACCTACGTCCAGTCCTCAGGCACCCTGAGTATTTCACTATATCAGTTGATTACACCCTCTGTAACTCAAGCAATTCTCTCACTAGAACTTGCTCCCCCTTACAAGTTGTAATCAATTAACCCTAATCTCTAAGTCCCCTGACTTGAGATTGATTACAATAAATGAAGTACAAACAATAAACTCTCTTAAAGAGTGGAGAAGAATGAACGTTGAAGCTTAAAAGTATCAAAAGTTACTCTGTACAGAAAAACTTAAGAGTAGATGAACAAATTGAATGTTTTTCGTTTTCTGGCTCAATGGTTGTTGAGAAGAATTGAATGCTACTCTATTTATACATAGAGAGTGTTTAATAACCGTTGCAAGCTTCAATATGATCGTTGTTGAAGTTGTCCATCTGTTGGAGGCACTTTGGTCTCTTCTCTTTCTACTCTTTTATTCATTCTTTGTGTTGAGAGGATAAATGTTGCCTTTCTTGTGTTTCTATCCGTTGGAATGTCAGTGTCTTGATTAGGTAAGGTCCCTTTATCCTTTTTGCATCGTGCAGAGCTTGGTAGATCAAAATATAGCAAGTTAGGTGGCCTTGCATTTAATGCTCAGACATGCTTTTTTTGCTTAAGTTGAAACAGCTCTTATAATCTTCTTAAATCATTTCTAAAACAACTGAAATACACTAGCAAACACGTTAGACATATCTAATGAAGTTGATAAATAATGTTAGGAAGCATTCAGATCAATCAACAAACTTTACACAAATTTCGCAAATTTAAATCATCAATGGCTGGACGAAAACTCGAGTTTGTGCATCAATACTCAAGTTTGTCACTATGTACTTAAGTGTAAACTCGAGTCTCTAAGTCAATACTCGAGTTTCCTCCTTCTAGAGAGGAAAGTCGTGAACTGAGTTTTGGAACCATTTTAGCTTGGGACCAATACTCGAGTTTTCAAGCGAAACTCGACTTTTGGACTCTTAATGAATATATGTCCAAAACATCAAAACTTGAGTTTTCATTCAAAACTGGAGTATTGAAATCAATGAAAACTATCGATGCTCTTTATATGACCAAAACTCGAGTTTGCAATCCTAAACTAAAGTTTCCATCTATAACTTGAAACTTAGAGATATCTTCAGTCATTTCAAAACTAGAGTTTTCGAAACTGGAGTTTTCCAAACCGGAATTTATAAATCTATTGAAAAATAGTGATTATCTGTGTATAGGCCAAAACTTGAGTTTCCAAAGCTAAACTCGATTTTCCATTTAAAATATGAAAATACTTGAATTTGGAGCCAAGTAGGAAACTGGAGTTTTCATTTCATAAACTTAAATTTTCAGATGTTTAAAATATCAAAACATTTTTGACTTGCAATACTCAAGTTTCTAAATTGAAACTCGAGTTTTCTCAAAACATGGAAAACTTAGAGAATTTGGAAACCGGAGTTTTCATTTCCTTTGAAAAATATTGAAGAGTCTTTTTAGCCTAAAGTCGAATTTCTAAACTGATACTCGAGTTTGTCCTAATGTAAAACTTGCAATGCTCTCTGTAAGGCCAAAACTCGAGTTTCCAAATAGAAATTGCAGTTTTGCCTTTGACCATTAAAATTGAGTTTTTCTCTGTAAGGTCAAAACTCGATTTTTGATCCTGAAACTTGAGTTTGCCTCTGACAGTAAGTTTTTACTTTCTTGAGACAAAACTTCAATCTTGATTTTACAATTGTTTATTATCATCAAAACCCATAGAGAACTAATAAAAAGTACACAGATACGAAGTGTGATATCATTTTATGTATAATAGTGGAGGATTATGGGACAAAAAATAAATCCGCTTGGTTTCAGACTTGGTACAACCCAAAGTCATCATTCTCTTTGGTTTGCACAACCAAAAAATTATTCTGAGAGTCTACAAGAAGATGAAAAAATACAAGATTGTATCAAGAATTATGTACAAAAAAATATGAAAATATCTTCTGGTATCGAGGGAATTGTACGGATAAAGATTCAAAAAAGAATTGATTTGATTCAAGTCATAATCTATATGGGATTTCCAAAGTTATTAATAGAAGGTAAATCTCGCAGAATCGAAGAATTACAGATGAATGTGCAAAAAAAAAAAATTGTATGAATGGAAAACTCAACATTGCTATCACAAGAATTGCAAACCCTTATGGACACCCTAATATTCTTGCAGAATTTATAGCCAGACAATTAAAGAATAGAGTTCCCTTTAAAGGAGTAATGAAAAAAGCTATTGAATTAACTGAACAGGCAGGTACATAAGAAGTTAAAGTAGAAATTGTAGGATGTATCAATGGAAAAGAACGTGCAATGGTCCATTGGATGAGAGAAGGTAGGGTTCCTATACAAACCATTCGAGTAAAAATTGATTATTGTTCTTATACAGTTCGAACTATTTATGGGGTATTAGGCATCAAAGTTTGGATATTTGTAAACGAGGAATAATAAACTTTGCCTTATCGTTAACGTTCGATCTAGCAAAAAAACGAAAAATGAAAAACTCTTCTATTCTTATTCTATTAATATTAAATCAATTTTATAAGATTGAATAAAAATTTGATTAATCATTTGATATTGATATAATTGCTATGCTTAGTGTGCGACTCGTTGCATTGGTTTATCTTTTTTAGAATGGTTAGAATTCAACAAAAAAATAAACCAACTCGTAGTAGTAGTATTAATTAATTGATTAATAACTAATTCTAATTAATTAATAACTATAGAACTAATAACCAACTCATCCCTTTGCATTTTCTGGATCTAAAGAACCAATCAAGATATAAATAAAGATATCATATATTGGCGATATCATTATACCAACTGAAATATTGCATTAAAAAAAACGAATAGGATTATGAGTTGTGAAGCAATAAGAATATATGGATAACTGAAAGGGTAAAAGAAAGAGAGAAAAAGAATATCAATGATATAGAATTCTAATAGGTAAGGTCTATGAGTCATGTCATAAACAGTAGTGTAAGAAAGCATCAATTGTAATTAATCCATAATTAGATAACTATGTTATTAATCGAACAAACAAATCAAGAGCCCAGAGTCACTAAAAACTGAGAAGGTTGACTAAAGAAAAAACAAAAATGGAATTGGAATTAGAGGCTCCATTGTATAATTGAGACCTAGCCATTAAGCGAGAAGCGATGGGAACGACGGAACCTGTGAATGCCTAAGATCTTATTAAAAACAAATCTTAAGGATTCATTAGGTGGGATGGCGGAAGGAACCAAAAACCAATCCATTTATTCTGAGGAATCATGTTCTGAGGAGTCATGGGCTAACCCTACATCTGAAATAGATAATGAAAGAGTAAATATTCGCCAACGAAAGTTGGGATTTTATTGGATTTCTAAATAGGGGTAAAAAAGAGAAAAACAAAATAAAGATTCGTTAGAACCTTACAACATAAGAAAACAATTTTATCTATCTATATCTAGATAACAAGAATTGTCTATAATAGAAAAAAGAATATTTGTTACAAAGAATACTTGTTTAGTTATATATCAAAACAAGATATACAAATTTTCAATAAACCAATAGATTAGATGAAATGTCAAAAAGTCACACCATGATTCGATATATTATTCATGAAATCCGTATATATTTATATTCTATTTTAATCGTCGTTTCATTCACGAGGAGTTGTATGAGGTGAAAATCTCATGTACAGTTTTGTAGTAGAGATGGAACTGAGAAAAAACCATCAACTATAACCCCAAAAAAACCAGATTCCGTAAACAATATAGAGGAAGAATGAAAGGAATATCCTCTCGGGGTAATCATATTTGCTTCGGTAGATATGCTCTTCAAGGACTTGAATCCGCTTGGATCACATCTAGACTAATAGAAGCAGGGCGGCGAGCAATGTCACGAAATGCCCATCGTGGTGGAAAAATCTAGGTACGCATATTTCCAGACAAGTCGGTTACAGTAAGACCTATAGAAACACGTATGGGGTTAGGAAATGGATCTCCCGAATATTGGGCAGCTGTCGTTAAACCGAGTAGAATACTTT
The DNA here is from genome assembly GCA_037074495.1 of Acacia confusa. Lineage (NCBI taxonomy): Eukaryota > Viridiplantae > Streptophyta > Magnoliopsida > Fabales > Fabaceae > Acacia > Acacia confusa. The sequence goes on along the minus strand of CM073502.1, from coordinate 32,843,214 downwards.
ATGAAATGGGCAGAGTCACAGAAAATATAGCCAGAAAAGCTATTGCAATTGCAGCATCCAAAATGTCTATACGAACTCGATTCATTATTTCGGCATAATAATTAAAACTAAAGGAAAGAGGTCTTTGGGATGAAAAAAACAATTGCATTTGTAGGTTTCATTTTTTTTATACACAATATTTCTTTTTTTTTTTTTTACTTCGCCCTTTGCACTAAAAGAATAGAGAAAAAAATGATATGATTCAACCTCAAACCCATTTGAATGTAGCCGTTAATAGTGGGGCCTGCGAATTGATGTGTATTCGAATCATAGGAACTAGTAATTGACGATATGCCTATATTGGTTACATTATTGTTGCTGTAATCAAGAAAGCAGTACCAAATACACCGTTAGAAAGATCAGAAGTAATCAGAGCTGTAATTGTACGTACTTGTAAAGAACTCAAACGTAACAACGGTATGATAATACAATATGATGATAATGCTGCAGTTGTCATTGATCAAGAAGGAAATCCAAAAGGAACTCGAATTTTTGGTGCGATCGCTCAGGGCTCTATTAATTTTTGAACATCAACAATTTTCGATCTAGTAAACTTGTAAATGAATCATATATTTTGACACCAGATGAATCAATGATTTACCATAATTTTTCTAATCAATCTACCTCTGGATCAATTCATAACAGAGGGCCAAGATACTTTGATTTCTTACGTTTTCGCAAACATGATCATACGTTATCATACATGCTAATTTGAATTGATAAATATTCGAATTTCAATATTCGAAATGCCAATTTTTCTAATTAATGCTATTTATTCAACAAATTCAATTGATTGATACAAGTTGATTTTTTGTTACGATAAATTGACTAAACAATAGCCGGTACAATAGCTACTTCAACGATTGCGATAGCTATAACAAAAATGGAAAAAATATTTCCTTATAATTGGCGACAATCAATAAAATCAGAAAAAGCTATGAAATTTATATTAACTGCATTCAATATAAGTACAAGACACATAAGGGCTCTAACCATATTTCGGCTTGTGATCAATCCGTAGATACCGATAGAAAATAAATAGGCACTCAAAACAAGTACATGTTCGAGCATCATTAACCAACTCCTTATCAATTTTGAATCATTTCAATATGAACAACACTTCAACAGATTCGATTGACTAGAGAATATAACAAGTACAAACAAAAAGAAGATATTGGTAATAAGTCGAATAAGAAAATTCTTTTAAACATAAACAATCTTTCACTTTCCCATTCACATGCAAAATTCAAAGGAGATGGAGATAAAATAAATAGAACAAAATGGAATTTAGATTGATATTACTAGTTCTATTCTTACTGGCGAGCCACGACAATTGCACCTATCAAAGCAGCTAAAAGAATTATTGAAATGAGTTCAAATGGAAGAAAAAAAATCTGTTGATAAATGAATTCCAATTTGTTGACTATTATTTATCAAATCTTGCTTTATAATCTGATTTGATCTGTAGTCCAAATAATCCCGTACCATGATATATCTGGAATAGTAGTTATTAGTGAAACAAAAATACTTGTACAAACTACCAAAGTAACTCCATCCCCAATGGTCCAAAGATGAAAATCTTGGTAATATTCTGAACCATTTATGAACATCACAGCAAATATGATTAAAACGTTTATAGCTCCTATGTAAATAAGTAGTTGTGTTGCTACTACAAAATGGGTGTTTGATAAAATATAGAATAAAAATATACAAACAAGAATCAGTCCTAATGAAAAGGCAGAAAAAATTGGGTTGGTAAATAATACTACTCCAAGACTCCCTAATACAAGACCTGATCCCAGAAAGATTAAAAGAAAATCATGTATCGGTTCAGGTAAATCCATTAGATGAAAAATAAAAGATAAATAAACTGAAATTTCATGACCTTGTTGATACGACCAGGAAAGAATTTGATTTTTATATACTAAATTCCTAAGTCAATTAAATACTAAGGAGTGTGAATTCATCTAGGTACAGTTATAGGACGAATCTAATTCTTTATACGAACAACTATTCGAAACTATTTCAAAACTATAAACTATATTATTAATAAAATTTTATTTAGAATTTTATTTGAATTGAATTGTTCGAATTGTATAATCGTCAATTACTGGCATTAGTAAACGGCCCAAAGCAATTTGATTATAATTCAATTCGTGATGATCATAAGTCGAAAATTCATATTCTTCAATCATTGATAAACAATTTGTTGGACAATACTCAACACAGTTACCACAAAATATACAGATCCCAAAATCAATACTGTAATTAAGCAATCGTTTCTTTCGAATATCAGTTTCCAGTTTCCAATCAACAATGGGTAGATCTATAGGATATACACGAACACATACTTCACAAGCAATGCACTTATCAAATTCAAAATGGATTCGACCGCGGAAATGTTCCGATGTTATTAATTTTTCATAAGGATATTGAATAGTTATAGGTAAAAGATTTGCCTGGGCTAAGGTAATCATGAAACTTTGACCAATGTATGTTGCAGCTCGTACTGTTTGTTGACCATAATTTATGAACCCAGTTACCATAAGGAACATATCGTGAATATCTATGAATATTTTTGTTTTGTTTGAAAGCGGAGCTTAATCACCAAAAGGAGGGTATGAATTGGAGATTTTGAAATTCTTTTCGCAAGTTTTGTTTTAACAGCAATGAAACAAAACAAAATAGAGAGTAGAGAGGAAGAGTAGAGCATAAAGGTTTATATTGGTTCGATCCAACTCTATGACCTACGTCCAGTCCTCAGGCACCCTAAGTATTTTACTAAATCAATCGATTACACCCTCTATAACTCAAGAGCAATTCTCTCTCTAGAACTTGCTCTCCCTTACAAGTCGTAATCAATGAACCCCAATCTCCAAGTCCTATGACTTGAGATTGTTTACAATAAATGAAATACAAACAATAAACTCTCTTAAAGAGTAGATAAGATTAAACACTGAAGCTCAATAGTATCAAAAGATACTCTGTACATAAAAACTTAAAAGTAGATGAACAAATTGAATGCTTTTCGTTTCTGGCTCAATGGTTGTTGAGAAGAATTGAATACTGCTCTGTTTATACTTAGAGTGTGATTAATAACTGTTGCAAGCATCAATATGACCGTTGGTGAAGTTGTCCCTCAGTTGGAAGCACTTTGGTCTCTTCTCTTTCTACTCTTATGTTCATTCCTTATGTTGGGAGGATAAATGCTGACTTCCTTGTGTTTCTATCTATTGGAATGTCAAAGTCTTGATTAGGTGAATGTCCCTTTATCCTTTTTGCATCGTGTAGAGCTTGGAAGATCAAAATAAGGCAAGTTAGGTGGCCTTGCATTTAATGCTCTGAGATGACTTTTTGCTTTAGTGAAAACAACTCTCATAATCTACTTAAATAATCTATAAATCAGCTGAAATACACTAGCAAACACATTAAACATATCTAATATAGTTGATAATTAATATTAGAAAGCATTCAGATCAATCAATAAGCTTTTCATAGATTTCGCAAATTTGAATTATCAGTAGCTGCGACGGAAACTCGAGTTGTGCATCAATACTCAAGTTTTTTACTATACACTTAAGTCAATACTCGAGTTTCCTCCTTCCAAAGAGAAAAAATCACGATTTGAGCTTTGGAGCTTCAATTTGACTTGGGACCAATACTCGAGTTTTCAAGTGAAACTCGAGTTTTGGACACTTAATGAATATAGGTCCAAAACATCAAAGCTGGAATTTTCATCTAAAACTTGAGTATTGAAATTAGTGAAAACTGATGATGCTCTCTGTATGATCAAAACTCGAGTTTTCTGTGACGCCCTGCCTTTTGAGGCCTTTGTTTAACTAGAGTTAGTGCGGAAATAGATCGAGGAGATTTGGACGACTTGATTTTGTAAATCAAAGTTTTTGAAATTACAATAGTATAAAAATACGAGTAAATTTTTCGCGATTCAATATCTATCCCATAGAGGGATGTTAATACATTAATCCAAAATGAACAGATGATAAACACTATATACAGACTAGTTAAACCTAATTGTCCAAAGCGTTGCATCTGCTGTAACCCTTACTGCTGCTCCTTGCCTTCTGATCCCGAACTAGTACCTGTATACTTTCACGTGATCTGGAGTCCAAATGAATGGACCCCAGGGTAACAGTTAATCTTATGCACATGTATGAAATTAAATATGACATTTTAGCACATGCAGAAACATGGAAGAATTTACACACAAACCGTAACTGCAGTTAACGGCCAAGAACCGCAGCTCTTGTCTAGGACCATAGCCCCATGAGACCGCAGCCTCAATATCCATGGCCAATCAGGATAATATAAACAGGTAATTCAACCAACATACATGATCAGCTAAATAATGTACATATACATTTGCATACATGATTATAGGATTAGAGTTACCCACTTCGACCGTGTATTCTTCTTCTTTTGTGCTGAAGTTGTTGGGATCAGAACAATATCCAGGTCTGCCTAAAAATAATGTTTATCATCGCTATCAGCCTCTTATTTGAATCGCGGATAAACTAATTATGTAAATTAGTTTAAAGGATGATTAATCCCTTAATTTTTCTCTAACAATAAGATCTGTTTCAATCATAATCGTCCTAAAGAAAATCCAGCGACTTTAGGTATTTTTAATTAATTGCACAAAAATTATTTTAATGTGCCGACAATTCTCACGTGTTCATTGACAAGTCCCCTTTCATATAAAAATATTTCCAAAGGTCAGAACTTGTCAAATAATTCCCAGGTCACAAAAACATCCAGACTGTTCAGTTTTAGCTTCCGAAACTTAGGGTCATTGGTAAAAATCATAACTCTTTACTCAGAGCTCAGAAAATTACAAAATACCCATCAAAAGAAATCTATGCATCTCTACTTTGTTCCTGGAAAATTCCATAATTTTATCTTATTCCAATAATTCCCAGTTTAGGAAAACATAACCATTGCCCAGAAAACGTTACAGAATTGTTCATGGATTTTGACCCATTTTCCAAAAATTATATCTTGAGCTACAGAGCTCGGTTTGAGGTGAACCAAAGCTCATTTTAAACTTTAGCATGTCTACTAAATGCTCATAAAATTTCATGGTCAAAGAAGGTTGTTTACTATTATTTTGACCTATTTAAAAATCGGTGCTCAGCTGGAAAAGTCAACATGTGAACAGTAACGTTTTGCTACAGTAACACGCAGGGTACTGTTCCATTACGGAAATACTGTAGCAACGCTGAAAAATCTCTTTCAGTAACGAAAAACAGAGGGAAATGCCTACAGCAATGCATACACACACCATCCAGCTAGCTCTAATATATGTATGTGTACAACAATACCCACGGTTTCATCTTCCTTGCTTTATATATGTCTATATACACTAAGCAAGACTCACATCACAGCGAACCAAGAAGGATGCGTCTTTCTTTACTCAGCAACATTATCTTTTTCTTCTTCCATTATATATATATAACTCCATGCATATAAGAAAACACATACAGCAGCAAAGAGAAGTCTAGGTTCTACAAGCACTTACATATATATTTTATCTTACTCTTTCTTTTGTAAATGGCAGCAAGCTTCTTTTAGTCTTATATACACACATACAGAAAACTTTTAGTCATTAAACAACTGATATAACCGTGAGGATATCAGCGCAACTGGTCTTCCACAGAATCCTTACAGCAATCTCACATGCATTTTATTTCCTCTTTATAATCACGCCATGCAACACACATATACATATATATGCTATTATCTTAGTTAGCTCCTCTTTCTTTTTCATGTGGCAGCAACCCACGCATATAAATAATCATACTGGAAGTTCACACTCATCGTTTTTCCTTTTCCCTTTACAGCATAAACAGAACCATCCGAAAGAAAGAAAAGAAACATGCAGCAAAGAACATAAACTCAACAAACAGAAAGCTTCATCCGATCAAAAGAAAACATGCATGACAGTATGTTCACATATATATATTTTTCTACTCTTCCCTTTTATTTCTTTTGACAGCAAAGAAATCACACACACATGCATATATTTTTCTTCATATCCCCTTTCTTCCATCGGCATGCATAGAGTTATTATATATATCTATTTCTTCTTCTTTTTCATACACATGCAACAAAGAAAAACACCACAAACAGTAGCAAAACTTCGACAACAGGAAACATTCTTGACAGCAAAATATCATCCCCTTCCATGAAGCACTACCCGACGTAAGAGAACTCATCATGCATGCTTAAATGACCGAAAAATAACACATATAGGAACATATACATATAGTTTATCAATTCGACAGTTACCAAGGTGGAAAGCACAAGAATCCAATGAGAAGAAATAATTCAAACAGCCCCTGTTTTCCCCTTTGATTTCAGTTTCTGTTTATTCTTGCTTTGTATTAAGTTTACTTGTCTTTAATCCAAACTACACGATGACAGGAACCAAGGAGATGGGAGGATGAGAGTTACCTTCGGTTTATAAGCTTTAATGATGATAAAGAAACTGCTGGTATTCTCCTCTGCCTCTTGTCGGACTGAACAGAGGAAGGAAAAGCTTCGGTATACTCTCCTGGTCTCTCTCTTTTCGTCTCCTCTCACGGTTCCTCTCTCTATCTCTCAGTTAGCGTTTCTAACAGAATGGGAAATGAAGAAGCAGAAGCAGGTATATATAAGAGCTTTGATCTGTGCATGCAAAATGAGAGTTTGCCAGCTGGGTAACTACGTGTTGATTTTTCGTTGATTATGTTTTGCTGATCTTAATGAGTGATTTTCGGTGAGCTGAAACAATAAGGATTGGGTCGACTCGGGCTTGAGAAAAAAAGTCTGGGCCGAAAAGACTGATTTAGAATTTAGTTGGCTATCATATCTGCTTCATTTGCTGCAGATTATTTGTTGCGAGAAAGAGAAGAAGGAAATACTGCATTCTTGTTTGCTGCTGTGCGTTTTGCTCTTGCCTTTGTTAGACCATTTTGGATATGTCTTGGGCCTGTTTTTGGTTGGGCCAAACCGTGGCCTAATCATTTTTTTTAAATAGCTTGCCAGTCACTCCTTTTATCTTACAAATTCTCAATTTATTTTCAATTAGCTAAAATATCCTTTAATTATAATTATTGAATAACCATAGGAATAATTCATTTTTATTCTATAATACAAATTTATTTTCAATTAGGCTTAATTGCAATCATGGAAATGAATCCCATTATTTTTAAACCTATGATTATCCTTCACTATTTTTTTTTTTAACAATCCTTCATTTCCAATTGCAATTTGACTCAATTGCTATTATTGAATAATTTTCAAACAAATTCAATTCTTAATTTCCTAGGCCTTAAAATATTAATCTTATAATATTTAGGCCTAAAATTATCACCTACAATTATTCCTTAAATTTGTTCTTTTCCTGAAATAAACCAAGGAAAATATAGGCCTTAATTCCCAAAATTACTTCTAGAAATAATTAAGGCCAATTTATAAATTCTACAATTCTTTGGTCTAATTTATCCTTCAATAATATTCCTTAATTTATGGAAAATATGGCTTAAATCTCAAATTCTCAATCTTTAAAATTCTTTAAGGCCACATTTCCCATATTTAATTCTTGATTCCCAAAGCGTAAAATTTGGGGTGTTACATTTTCAATCATAAACTTGAGTTTCCAATTTTAACCTAAAGCTCAGAGAGATCTTTAGACGTTTCAAAACTAGAGTTTTTGAAACTGGAGTTTTCTAAACCGGAGTTTATAACTGCTTTGAAACTTTGAGCAACTATGCTTGGCTTGAAACTCGAGTTTTCAATGTTATACTCGAGTTTCCATTTGAAATATGAAAACGTTTGAACTTTTGAGCTAAGGAGGAAACTGGAGTTTACATTTCATAAACTTGAGTTGATACATGAAAACATTTTTGACTCCCAATACTCAAGTTTCTAATATGAAACTCGAGTTTTCCAAAAATTTGGAAAACTTAGAAAATTTGGAAACTGGAACGTTGAAGGGTCTCTTTGGCCTAAACTCAAGTTTTCAAACTGATACTCGAGTTTGTCCTGATGGAAAACTTGCAATGCTCTCTGTAAGGCCCAATACTCGAGTTTCCTAGAGGAAACTATGGTTTTGCCTTTAGTCATTAAAATTGAGTTTTTTCACTATAAAGCCAAAACTCGAGTTTTGATACTGAAACTCAAGTTTTGCCTCAGACAGCAAGTTTTTACTTTCTTGAGACAAAACTTCAATCCTGATTTTACAATTATTTGTTATCATCAAAACCCATAGAGAACTAACATTGTTTCTTTCTCTTGTTTGAGACAAGTTATGAATATCGAATATCAATCTTTTACAATGAAAATAGGCGATCATTGTCAAACTGACTGCAATCTTTTTTCTGTCAGTGAGGATCCCACCAGAGCGCCTTCTACTTCAATAGGCCATGAACTAGATCAGAATCATTCTCAATGAGTCCATAAGAAATGATCCCATTTTTTTCATCAAGTCCGGGTAGAGACCAAAGGTCTTGAGCGACTGATCCGGCAGAACAACTCAAAAGATAAAGAAGTATCATTAATCTCTTTTTGCTCATTCCAAGTTTGAAGTACCATTTGTACAAATAAGAATCCCCCTCGTTATATGATTTCCTCCTTATATAGATAGATATAGGATCTATGGAGCAATTACTTAGAAGTACATTTTGTGAAACAACCTTTCCTATCTGATAGAAAAGGATCCCATGATCCTGAGCCGATCTTACATGGGAACACAAATCCCACGTTTGTCTAAGAGTGGATCTAATTATATTAGTGCCTATAATTGATTTCTTTTGTATAATACTAATCGATAGTGCCTCATTGGTAAGTGCTACAAGATCTCGTACATTGGAACCCATAGTTATGGACTTGAATCCATTAGTATGGAACATTTTATTTTCCAAGTGAAATCCCCTAGTATATGAAAGAGTGAAAAAGTGCTTTCATTGTTGTGGAATAAGAAGCCTTCATATCTTAATGCATGTATTTAATTTATTCGGAGCTATTAGAGTGGGATCTACTTTTTGGGGAATATGATCGAAGCAATAACAAGAATATCTCTAGTAGAACATCTTTCACAATCCCTGGAGAGATAGTTCACTAATAGATTGAGGGATAAGTAATTCGACTTATTCACATCCAGATCATGAATGTTTGGAATCCATATTATGCAAGGAGACATTGTTTTTGCTAATTCAAATTGAAGGCTGATATAGATAGAAAATTGGTCTTTTTCCGGTATCATATCCATCATATCTATACTTAGCGCATTCATCATAGTTAGAAGCTCCAACTTCGTATCAAGGTCACGGCCGATATCGTCACTATCATCAATATCATCATCTTCACTATCATCATCATCATCAATAAAAGAACCCTTAGGCTTGTTATCTGAGAACTTGTTCAGAAATACTGTAATGAAAGGAAGATAGGAGTTTGTCGCTAGGTATTTGACCAAATAGGATCGTCCAGTTCCTATAGAACCTATCACTAAAATACCCCTAGGGGGGATAAGGCTACGCGGAGCGAAAAGGGTTTTCCATGAGATGAAAAATGAAAACTATTAGCCCCACACGGGGTTTGTGAATAAGTGATTGTCTGATAATGAGTAAGGAATATCCGTCTTTCTGCTAAACAGGATGTATTGAACTCATAATTCATTAGATACTTGTTATGAATGTCAACTAAGTGTCGTAAGTAAAATCTTATTATATATTATATTTTATATATTTTCGATCACATATCATGCGAAGCGAACCCTTTCTATGCTAACTATGCTAAAAGAATCTTATTAGAAATTGGAGTATATAATATTTTTCGCAGAAATCCTATTTGTTCAATCAAATTCTCTCTCTTTTTTGTTTGTCGACTACTCTACTACTTCTTATATGTTTATATGTTATGTGCAATAAATATAAAAAATTATATTATATGTCATTATGTCATAAAGGTTCTAATAGAAACTCGGAAACAATCTAAACTAAGAGTGGGGGATAGTATTCTTTGACGAATGAGATCAATAGGCATTATTATATGAAAATATTTGGTATATGAAACTATTTGGGAGAATATTTCGACACAAACAAGAAGGGTTCTAGGAAGACAAATAATCCCTCCTAGAATCCTGTTTTTTCAATTTCAATTTATGTTGTGCTTAATATTCTCCGTTTATTTATCTTCTGTTTAGTATCGAGTTGAATTTTCTTATAATCAAATAGAAAAACAAAAACTATTAAAACTATTAATTGAATATATTTATATTCTATGATATTGAAATCCGAAAACTGTGACATAATTCTAGTGCTCCAATTTCTTAGGGGTGAAAAACAAGAAACAAAAATGGGTAAAGTCAAATAGTCTTCTTCACAATCTACATACTATGATTGACTAGTAGTGCGGTGAATTCTCTAAATATGGTAGAACTAAATATGGAGAGAAAAAGAATAGAAACAAACAAAGGGCTTTTCATAATATTTTGATTATATAGAATTACATAATTATCAACAAAAAGATTTCGTTATTTTTACGAACTTAATATATTGATAAATCCGCGGACCTAGAAATTCATTTCAGATAATTGAACCTTCTCAAACTGTTTCTTTTTAAGAACCAAAAAGATTTGTGCCAAAATAACATATGCCACGAAGAACAAGAGACCTTGAACATGTAACGGATCTTGAAGTACTATTTCCACATCCCCCTGACCAAATCCACCCACATTTAGATTAGCAAGAACTTGTTTCACTTGCATATCATAAGGAATTCGAACAACCGCTTCAAATACAGTATCAGGAAGTACCGCTTGTGGAACCTCAATATCCACGGGCTTATTAGCTAAATGGCAATTGGCACATACAATATGGCCAGTTGCTTCTTGCGGATTTTCATAACCCTGCTGTGCAAAAATGGGATATGCATTTGAAATGGGTGCTCAAGTTATTATATATATCATGAGCGATATGGAAATTGATCGAGTAATCTCTTCCTTTATCCAAGAACAGTAGTTTCTAGTTTGCATGGTCCAATATTGATCCTGAAAAGTTCTACAATAAAATTAGGTTGGTCACTAGTACAGTTCCCTATTCGTAATTCTGCTATGTACTGAAAGAATTTTATTGGAATATAGGAGGAATCCACTGGATGAGTAGAAAGAAAAAGAAAAAAAAAAGAATAAGTAAATTTTTGAATGGTTAGCTTTTGTACAAAATAACAAACTTTAGAATTGGATCAGTGGATCCTTTTTCAGATATTTCTAATGTGCCTTGTCAAATATCCCATAAAATTTTCATAACTTTTCAAGTTTTTTTCCCTTGTGATCATTAATTATACGTAGAATGCGTGACATTTTGATATCATATGGATAAAAAATGGTGAAGTTTTGAATTTTTTTATAAATTTTTAAAAGATAAATAATTCACATTTTTAGAGTAGTTTTCTTTGAAAAATAAAATAAAAATTCAAAAATTTACCCTTTTTTTCTCATAATATATCAAAACATCACTCATTTTAAATATAACTTAATAATCACAAAAAATAAAATAAAAAAATAAAAAATAAAACTCTTGAGCTGTTGGGCCATCTCACGAAGCATTAGAGAGGGGCATTTTGGTTAAAATTTATTATTTTACACTGTTGATGAAATTTGTAAACAAAAAATAAAGAAATAGATTTGTATTGTATTAGGTAATTTTAATTCTCAGGATAAAAATAAAATGGGTTAACAAACATAATTCTGGTTCTCGGAATAAAAAAAAAATTGTGTTAACAAACATAATTCTGATTCTTGGAGTAAAAATTAAACACGTTAACAAACACAATTCTGATTCTCAGAACTCTTCCAAGGCATAGAATCAGAAAAAATTGTTTCATCTCAGAAACAGTGCTGGGGTACATAATGGCTGCCATGCACACCCTTAGAGGCTCCAAATCCCACAATGTTGATCTTGGCATACTTTGTTCTAGTGAGCAGTTAATCAACCTATATTTGGCCTATTATTTTATAAGTAATAGGGAAAAAATTTTATTACCTAAAAATCTGCTAGTGCACGCGCCATATTAATTAATTAAGTGATGAGAAAAATATCATTCTTACGAAGACTTGGTACCTAAATCTGGTTGAGCATTGATTTCACACTTTTATTTAATTTGAGCAAACCAAATTGAATTCAAACAAGTGAAAAGAAATTTAAAATCAAATTAAAACAAATTGGCTATCACAATCATCAAAAGAGTAATTTAGAGTCAATAATCCCTTATTAACTTTCATAAACCTTGTTTTCACTAATTTAATTAGCTTAATGTCAATTTTGTTAATCTTAAGTATAAATAGTTATAATGTCTGCCGGTTCACTTACTACTCTCTCAATTATAAATTGTGTCTAACATAATTATTTAAATGATAAGATAATTTGAACACACTCTTCAATAATTATATGGGGCCATTAAGTATATATCTATCATAATTACAAATTAAATTGTAATCTAATTCCATATTACTTAATCTCAGAGTCTAATTAAAATTCCATTTTAAAGTAAATCCTAATGATCAAATTCATATTCAATCATGGTCAATCATTTTACATAAAGCAATTAAGTAAGTAAAATTAATATTAAATTTAACTAAATAATGAAAACAAAATATAATCCACTCATAAGCTCATAACTCCTCTTGGTTGTACAAAAAGCTAACTAAACATAATTAGAATGATCTCAACAAGACAACACAAATTTAAAATCCAAAATCTCAAGAAAAAGAGAAAAGAAAAAGGAGTAGAGTATTGATTCAAAGCTTCTGCTTCTCCTTTGGTCCAAACAGCTACTCTTACTCTGATCTGTTCTCTTTTCCACAGTCCTCTCATCCTCTTGTATAGAAGAAGAAGAAGAATGAAACTCGAACTCATTTCTTTCTCTTTACTTGTGATTTAAGGCAGTGATATTGGCCTCCTCTCTTGTATGCCGCAGCTCTCCTTCCCGATATATGAGAGAAAGACGATGAGTTATATTGCATGACTGCCGCCTCTCCTCCCCTTTTTCTTTCCAAATCGCGCTGCTGCGCTTTCCTTTTATTAGATATTAGGTTCCCTTAATTCTCCATTGTAAACAGCAGCGTTGCTACACTCAAAATGAAAAAAAGGATATAATAATACTTGAGTACTGTAATAAAAACTAAGCTGAAACTTTTTTCTTTTCTTAGATTTGAAAAAACTTTCAAATACTTTTTTTTTTTAATCGATTCTTTCATAAATTTTAAAACTTATATTCTAAGTTGAAATTTCATAAATGATGCATCAAATTAATATCAATTAAAATCTCAAGATAATCTCTTTAATTTAGTATTAATAACTTCTCAAATATATCAAAATATGTCTCAAATCTATTAAAAATGGAAAGTCATCAATAAGAGGAAAGTGCACACCTATATTATCACATACAAACAGTCACACACACCGCACACGTTCTAAGATGTTCCCTCTTCTCTTTAAGAGGTGGGTGCCATGTGAGCCAAGGCTCATTGGCACCTACGTTGTACTGTTAAAGTACTTATAGACTTTTTTAATTTTAAAATGAGCATTTTTTTATATAAAAAAATGTACTATTATTTTTCAAGAAGATTTCATTTTGCAAAAATAGACACTCTTAAAAAAGAAAGTGGCATTGTGTATGCATTTGGTACTTGGAAAGTTAGGGAGAGGGAAAAGGAAGATGAGCGTGTCTTCGTACTCCAAAACTGTGTTTTGTGCGTAAAAATTCCCTTCACTTAAATTCCCAAGAGTGTCAATCTTCCCTTAAAACATGGAAATTATGGTTCCTACCAAAATTGACGTCAACCCAAGTTTCCTTCCGAGACAAACAAATTTAGTGCAACTTTGCCCCTTTAGTCCGAATCTTGGCCTCACCTTCGCGAATTCGATAGAGAGCTTCCCCTAGATTGCGACACCCAAAGGCAAAAGGAATACAGAAGTTGGGCTTGTTGATGTGGTTCTTGCCGTTGGTGAGGGTGAGGACCTGCTTGGTTCTTGTCATCGTCGACACCAACAAGGACTGTCACCAACTTCTTGATTTCCTTTATGAGTTGTAGATCGCTCACGCGAGCAACGTCGCCTTGAACCACCTTGACAGTGAAAGGAGTTTTCTTGGCCTTTGCAATATCACAGTTCCCACCATTCTTGTAATAGTAACCACCCCCGATCCTTCCATTTGTAGAGGAAGCAGAGAAAGGTGAGCATGTTGTGGGTGTGAGAGTTTACATTCAAATTAGAGTTTAAAATTCGAACATGTGCGATAATTTTACTGTCACTTTATTTTAAGGGTATATTGGGTATTTCATCTTTTCTTCCCCACAATTACTTTTTCATTTTCCTCGTACCAATCATTTTATTTTTCCTCATCAACTATGTTCCCTTTTAATTTTCCTCGTACCAAACATTCTATTTGTTTTCAACCTATGTTCTCTATCAAACAAGACACGCCCCTATGTTCCATCCCAATTTTCTCTTCATTTCCTCTCCTTCATCCTAAATTGCTTGTACTTCCCTTCGTCTTTTATTATAAGACACAAACTAACAAATATTTTTGGTCTTTTTTATAAGGCATTTGCAAGTTTTTAAAGTGTAATTAATTTATTTTTCCATGTGCCCATATTTAATAAGGGTAGTGGGAGAGAGTAGTATATTTGAGTTTAGGGTAGTTAGTAGGAGTAATGTTGGAAACCATTTGAATTTTATGACAACTTTAATGCTTTTAACTAACTTTATTGGTTTGTGAGAATTGATAGTTGGTACTTATAATGAAGACAAAAGGGAGTACAAAAGGGCTCTCCGATTTCTCTCCAGCCTTGTCCTCCGCCGGGTAGTGGCCGGGTACAGCGGGGAGCTTTTCTCGTCGTTTACTGAATGGCTAATGGGCTAACAAACATTCACTAGGCCCAATAAATAAGCAGTCCCAGCCCGAGTACAGTTTTTTTTCCCCTTTTGATTTGCCTCCTTCCGTTTGTTGGTCGTCGTTCCGGAGTAAATTGGTATTTGGACAAAACAACTGAAACGGATCTTAACGACAAAGCAAACATGAGTAACTGCAAATTCAGATTCATGTTCAAGGAAGTGTGATGACAACTCTGATTATGTTGATTCGATATTGAACTTGGCTTCAATTGCTATTTTCTTTTGCAAATTAAGCTGAGTTTATTCGAAGGTCATATCATTTGAATTTTGCGGTCAATGAAATGGTGGTCTGCAAGTGTCGCAAGGTTTTTGCCCCTCTTTCTATTTTGATGGCTTTCCTTTCTTGGTTCGAATTATTGCATTACTTTGAATTCTGTTGGGAAGTTATGCTTGATTTGCTCTCTGGGTATATATTGATTCGATTTGCATCTTAATTTCATGTAATGGGGGATCTATGCGCTTCCGCGTTCGTTTGTTTTTATCCAAATGCGTGTTGGTTAAGGGTGTTTGAGGACATTTCGTTCTAGGCATATTGTTGCATGTTGGTTTGGTTTTTAGCTTGAGGTTCTTTGATGTCGGGTTAATTCATTCATACTAACGAAATCGATGGGTTTTCTTTGGTGTTTAGGCTACTAAATTATATTGCTTCGTGCACAAAGTTCCTGTCTGCGGAGAATGTATCTGTTTCCCGGAGCACCAAATTTGTGTGGTAAATTCACAACTTAGATCTTGAACTAATTTCAAATTAATGCTATCGTGGCTAGGAACTCTTACTCTCTTAGTTGATTTTGTGTTTTCATCATATATAAAATCCAAGTTCCAAGGTAATAAACTATAGTTTCATTCTAGTTTTGGCTTGAACGCTGTATTAAGGTGCAACTAATGAGATTTTTATTTGGATTAGGTCTCATGTGGAAAGTCAAATAACTGTTGTGCTGAATTTAGAGTTTCTGAGCTTACTATTTACCACATTTCTTAGGTTCGAACATATTCAGAATGGGTTATAGATGGGGATTACGATTGGCCTCCTAAATGCTGTCAATGTCAAGTTGTTCTTGACGAGGGGGATGGATCTCAAACTACTCGACTTGGTTGCTTGCGTATGTAATTTTCCTTTTTTATGTGGTTTAAGTAAATCCTGTTGAAATTTGAAATCCTTATTGAATTAGATGTTATGATTTTTTAGATGTTATCCACACAAAGTGCCTGGTCTCCCATGTCAAGAGTTTTCCTCCGCATACTGCCCCAGCAGGATATGTTTGTCCTGCATGTTCCACTTCGGTAAGATCATAAGATTTACCTCAAATTACTTCTTTTTGTTCAGTAAGATTTTAGGCCGAAACTTGCATTCAGGGGACTTGTGTATCCTTTGTTATAGGGGACTTGTGTATCCTTTGTTATAAGTTTCTTTATTATGTCTATTAATGCTTAGAGTTTAAACTGGTGTTGATTAATGATGTTATAGATGCCTTGAATTTTATCTGTGAAGGGAGAAACGGAAAGGCATGTTTTATTCCTTTCTGTTATTATCCTCTATTTCTTTCTTTCTTTCTTAGTCTAAATTTCTTAGTAAGTACTTGAAAGAACCTCCCAAAACTTCTATTCTTTTTTTTTTTTGGTCGAAAAAACTTCTATTCTGATTTAGGGTTTATTTTGGAAATATTGTAACTTTTGAAAAGCTGCTGAACTGTGGATGCTAAGAAATAGCTGTTGTTTAGATGGTGCAAAAGATAATCTTTGGTCAAATATTTGGAAAAGGCACTTATAGGTGAAGAAATTTGATTGATAGCGTATTTGATTTGGAAGTGTAACATGTAAAATGAAAATAAGCGTTATGCTTAATATGCCATAAAGAACTTTATTTTGTACTGCCAAAAGATTGTAGAGAAGCTGTTTAATCATGTACAAGAAATATATTATATGAAGGCATGTTTGTATCTTTATAGTAAGTTTAAATTTAATGGCATACATCATTTTAGGCACAATAATTTTTTTTGTAGTCTCAATTGCTTGGAATGGTATTCCCTTTTGCTGCACTTATTTGGAAGCACCTCAAGATGAACGATAATTAAAAACAATTAACCATATATCCAAGTATTTTTCTGTTAAAAATGCTATAAGTAGAAGCCACATCATTCATTATTGAGAAAACCTTTGCTTATCCTTCAAAAGTCAAAATCATTAATCGATGGTTGGTCTTTGGAGACTACCTTGAAGGTAATTGCTAGTCAAATAGAAGTGTCCTGCGATTTAAAAAATAAACTCTGTTAGGAAGACGTGTCTTGTATGTTTATGTGATAATTTTGCTTTGAGATCATTCTTTCACCTGTTAGAGTTTCTTCTGAGTACTTGTGTCATAGATTTTCAATCCTTACTTTATTGTACAAATGCAATCAAGTTTCATTTTGTTTATGCAGATATGGCCTCCTAAAAGTGTGAAAGATTCAGGATCCCGTTTTTATTCCAAGTTGAAGGAAGCTATCATGCAGGTAATGCATGAAGTTCTTGATAGATTACTTTATGCTTTTATAAGGTAATACTAGTGTAGCTTTCTTCACTACATATAAAATTGCCTCAGTGTAAACTGGGCTATATTATCATTGTGAATGTTTCATGGTTATGGATGAGAAATGAATTGTGTTCTTTGGAGGTATTATAGCTTGAAACTGGTAATGTTTGTATGTTTTGGAATTGAAGTAGAGGACCTTTCTTTTGCACTCACAATTATTTGTCATGCCCTCCCTCCCCTTTGCTATTTTTTTTTTTTTTGGTCTAGTAAAAGAATTCTGAAATGTTCACCCAAAAAAAAAAAAAATCTGAATAGATTATGACTGCATTTTATGCAGACTGGTATGGAAAAGAATCTTTTTGGAAATCATCCAGTTTCATTGCCAGTCACCAAATCCACCAGTCTTCCACCTGCATTTGATTCTGATCCATTGATTAGTAGGGAAAGTATTACAAACTCAAACTCAGTAGAAGGATACTCACCTGCAAATGGAGCAGGACCTTCTACTGTTTCAGTTACAGATATTGTGGAGATAGAGGGGCTTACTCCAGCAGGGAATTTCATGAAAGTCTCAAGTCCGACTGCTGTAAGTGCGTTTTACTTTTAGTTATTGCATCCTATATATATATATATAGTTTCTTTTTATTGGTATTGCACTATTGCATATACCAGACATTTTCAAAATTAAATCTGAATTTTCTTTCTTGTTTTATACCAGTGACTCAGCGATTCTATCTTATTTCATTGAATTTTGTTCTCATTTTTATAAATAATTCAGCCTGGTGCTACTACAAGGAAGGGCGCACTCCATGTTGACAGGCAAAATTCTGAAGTTCCATATTATGCTGACGATGAGGATGGGAATCATAAAAAATACACGAGGAGAGGTAATATGCTCTTTATTCATATGCTGGATTTATACCCTTTTTTTGGAAACTTTCTGCCTTTTTTCCATTTTGGATTTATCTTATCTTATTATGTGCAAATTAAATTAGCTTGTCCTTTTCAATTTACCTACTCAAAGTTTAATATTTGCATGTGCAGGTCCATTCCGCCATAAGTTTCTTAGAGCATTGCTTCCTTTCTGGTCTAGTGCTTTACCTACACTACCAGTGACCGCACCTCCAAGAAAAGATGCACCAAATGCAAATGAAGTCTCAGAAAGCCGTACACGACATCAAAAATCCTCAAGGATGGACCCAAGAAAAATACTTCTCATGATTGCCGTAATGTATGACTTGCATATCCTCCTATCTATATTAATACTAAAGTAGGAAGCTGTCAGGACCCTCTCCCAAGCACAGCTAAGGACTATAACTAGAAATAAAAGTTGAAACTGATAATAATATTGTTGCCAAAACTAAACCAGATTACAAAGGATAAGTTGACGTAACACAGCACTAACATTGAGTTACATGAACAATAATTAAAGTAACGATTACAAACTAAAAAAACTGAACATATATGAACCAAAGCTACAAAACACACATAAAGATGCAACTCTCACTGCAGGACATACTCTAGCACAAACACAAGTTGCCAATCTTTCGAGAGGAATGACACTCTCCACCCAAAGGGCCAAGACCAATTTCAAATTATTGTCTGCCTCACTCTCTGGATCGGTATGTATACTTAAACACCACAAAAAGTGACTCTCCCACCTCCCTCCTCATAGACTGTGACTGCGGGAGTGCTAAAGCCAACCTACTCCTCTACTTCTTTCTCTCCAAAATGGAGAGTTAAACTTTAACCCACTTAAAGAGCCTTTCCTTTATCATGTATTTTCCTACTTTTTCAAAGTAGTCCTAACAGAAGCTCAGAAGAATAAGAAAGTGATTAAATTTTAAGGATCTGAAGTCTAAACTGAATTTTCTGTCTTCCAAGTTACCTTTGGGTTTTGAGTCATTGGTAATGACTACTGGGGAGTACTCTTCCGGGTAAATAGGAAAGCAGTGAGTGATTTTGATGGGATTATGTTTTCTGTTCGTGGCAATTATTCCAATGTTGATGCAGTTGAAGCAGTTTGTATGGTGAATTAATGTCAATAATTGCATCCTTATTACATTTTAATTTTATTAGGATGATTCTGGCCGTGCTTTCAGAACAAGAAAGCTATCATAACAGAAAATATCCCAGTTGCGTCCAAATCATTATAAATGTGTATTACCTATGTTATACTTTTTAAGATATGGCTTTGACTTGAAATCTGGTGTTTAAACCAACGAAACTATAATCATGTTCATATGCAGGGCATGCTTGGCAACTATGGGTATATTGTATTACAGACTAGCGCAACGAGGCCCTGGTGAAGAACTTCCCAGTGATGAGCACAGAGGTGACGAGCAATAGGTTCTGAAAGCCAGATGTGTATACACTTGCTTCTTTTATATATATATATTTCTGGTCACTTTCTTCCCTAAGTTTTACCCCCTGGTTAAAGCGTGCCAGTGAATGGTATACAATTTTGTTTGAATCTGATAACGGCATTGTTACATAAATTCCTTCTCAGTCATCTTTGTTCTTTGCCCCCGGTTTTGGTTTTGGTGTGTCCATTGGTATAGTATTTGGATAATCAGGTTTAATATTATCTTTTTTACAATTGGTTGTATGTAATTACCAAGTGCTTATGGAGAGTTCTTGCGGTTTAATTTTGCCTCAAACATAGATCCTGAATTACTTATCTCGTCAGGTTGATCATTGTTCTGTCACTTTCTATTCAAACCATCCATGACTGAAAAATTTATCAAGACCAATTATACTTGTGCCTGCGAATGAATGTACACACACACACACACACACACACACACACACACACACACACACACAGAGAGAGAGAGAGAGAGAGCTAAAATGACTTAAATGGTCACATTGATAAAAATTGATGATATTATGAGAAAAATTTAACCTGATGGAGCAAATTGAAAAGTTTTGAACTTATAATAATCTAGTTCCCAACTTGAGAATTGAATGGAATATTAAAGGACTGATAAATCATTTAACTAAAATAAATATACGAGTTAAATGTTTCTACTTTTGTTGTATTTTTTTTTTTTTTTTGTCACACTTACATAAAAGTGAGTGGGTCTTATTATAAAGAGAAGATAGTGAAAATATTAATGGGATACACACAATTTTATGAGAATGTGGTAGAAAATATATTTCTGCAACAAAGACATAAACATTAAACCCCACACACATATAGAGGCAATCTTGATGAATTTACTTTGATTATTTCCCCAAAACAAAGAGAAGATAACTCAATTTAATTTTTCATTCCCTTCATAGTTTGTAGTTTTGGGGTTTCCTTTTTCTTCGTTATTCCCAACTCCCAAAAATACCCTTAAAAAGATAGCAGAATGATATTTAGACACTAAAAATAAATGTAATGATGATTAGATATTCAATTTTTTTTTTTTTTTCTAAAAAGATGAGTTGCAAATATCAGTTCAAACAATTACAGATTTATAGGGAGTGTCATGTAAAATTTAAATGCCTGATTTGCAATTGAGGCTCGTATATTTGCAAATTATCTTTCAGCAAAATTTTTCAGAAATAAACTCTGATCAAATTCATCTTTTGAGATCCAAGTGTAATTTCCCCTTATTAAGACAATCACAAACAAAGGGCCCAATAAGAAAAAATTGGGAACTTATTGAATTGTAAAGCTCATTCGTAATTTAGCCCAACAGGCTTTATTTATTGATAAAATCCCATATAAAGTTGCTTGAAATAGAAAATTTATAAATCATGTTGTTAAACTTAATAAATCCCTAGTTGTTATGAATATATTGATTATGTATATATTGATTATGTGGATGTCCATTGACTCCGGTCTCCAAATATTACAAGATGACATGGGACCCGTACATAGTACCATGCATAGTAGTTTACTATTTAGTGGGACCCACACACAAAATTATACAACTCACGGGTATGCATTCCCGTGAGTATACAGTTATGTAATTAGGAGAATATTGCATCAAATGACCCAAAGTGGAAATTATACTAAAGATCCATTTTCCTTCTATAAATAGAGGCCTTCTGTAAACATTCAGAATACACTAGAATGAGAACTTCTCTCTACTCTCTCTCTCTAAAATCTCTTGTTCTTGTTATTTGCTTTTCATCAGTTTTATATTACGTTATCAGCACGATCACTCTATCAAAGGTAGGATTTTCTTATTATCTTTTATATTTTCGTTATATATATTCATTTTATCTATCTGGGATAATCTTAACCATTATATAGAATTAAAGTTCTACTTTTACCGATTATTTTAAACATCGGGTTCCATGGTTAAGATTTGAGATCATTTACTATTTACTATTCACAGTAAATAGTAATTTTTACTATTCATGTTAATTTTACCTTTTTCAGTAATTTTACATTTTTATTCATTTTGACTCCTATATGGAAGTCTATATTTAATCTTTCAGTAATTTATTTTATTCACTATTTACAGTGAATAGTAATTTTACTATTCACGGTAAATTTATATTTTACTATTTACTGTAATTTATTAATGTTTATATATTCTTCCCATTTATTTATTTTATGGTGGCGATACTAAGCTCCATACTGACTTTACTAACATTTACTTTATGCCACTAACATTTAAATTTATGTTACTAACATTTATTTATGCATTTATTTACCTTTTATGGTGGCAACACTAATATTAGTGGGCTCCATTTATTTATGCATTTACTTACCTTTTATGGTGGCAACACTAATATTAGTAGTCTCCATTTATTTATGCATTTATTTACCTTTTATGGTGGCGACACTAATATATTTATTAGTGGGCTCCATTTATTTATCTTAATTCTTTACTGCTATTTATATATTATATATTAAATATACATCCTCTTTCTTACCTTTGGATGAGATAGGTCTCGCTGTGAGTTTACTACCATTCCTATCTCATCTTCTTTTTATTTTCTTAGCATGTTTATTTACAGTTCTTTAAATTATGTTTTAATTTATAATAAGATTTTATAATATGATTCTAATTATTATCATTATTTTTAGTTTGAATCATGTCTTCCAGCCTTTCAAATCTTGAATTTAATGCTCTTGACATCACCGGAAAGAATTATCTATCATGGGTTTTAGATGCTGAAATCCATCTTCAAGCAAAGGACCTTGGAAAGGTTATATTGCCGGGAAATAATGCATCCCATCAAGAAAAGGTTAAAGCTATGATTTTTCTCCGACACCACATTCATGAAAGTTTGAAAACTGAATATTTAACGGTAAAAGATCCATTTGAATTGTGGACTAGTTTGAAAGATAGGTATGATCATCAGAAAATGGTGATTTTGCCTAGAGCTCGTTATGACTGGATTCATTTCAAGCTACAAGATTTTAACATTGTAAGTGAGTATAACTCAGTTGTTTTCAAAATAAGTTCTCAGTTAAAATTATGTGGTGAAAAAATAACTGATGAGGACTTATTAGATAAAACTTTTTCTACCTTTCATGCTTCGAATTTGCTTTTACAACAGCAATATCGAGAGAAAGGTTTTAAAAAATATTCTGAGTTAATCTCATGTTTATTAGTAGCCGAGCAAAATAACGAGTTATTAATGAAAGATCATGAAAATCGTCCCACTGGATCTTCTCCATTTCCTGAAGCGAATGTGAGTGTACGGAATGATCATGGTTGTGGCCGTGGTCGCGATCGTGGTCGTGGCCATGGTCGTGGACGGGGACGTGGAAATCGTGGAGGCAGAAATAATCATGGTTCTTATCATGGTGGAAGAGGTTATTATAGTCCTTATACCCACCAGAAAAAGATGAATAATGAAGGACAAAAGAATGATAAAAAAGGTCCTTCAAAAGTTGTAGAACATAAATGTTATCGGTGTGGTATGAAGGGACACTGGGTACGTAATTTTCGTACGCCAGAACATTTAGTGAAACTTTACCAAGCCTCTATAAAAAGGAGTGTTAATAATGTGGAATGTGATGATAAGGCTTATAAAGATAATGATGTCAATGAGCCAAATGATGATGTTATGTCTCACTTAGAGGTGGAAGATTTTTATGATTAAATAAGTTTTGCAGAAATTGTAATAATTATTTTGTTTCGTTTTGACTTGTTGCTAATTATGTATAATAAATATGTTTTTAATGCATCTCCTATATTAAATATGTTTTAACGCATTTCTTTTCTTTTAATGAAGCTCATGGATATTTCAAATATTGCACAGAAGAATGAAGATATATGTCTCATTGATAGTGCAACGACACATACAATTCTTAAAGATAAGAAATATTTTTCACATCTAACAAATTGTAGTACAAGCATCAATACCATAGTGGGTAATACGAGATTGATTGAAGGCTCTGAAAGGGTAATAATAATATTAACCAATGATACAAAATTTGTTATTAATGATGCTTTGTATTCCTCCAAGTCTCATAGAAATTTGTTGAGTTTTAAAGATATCCACCGAAATGGATATCATGTTGAGACTATAAATGAGGAGAATAAAAAATATCTACAAATTGTTAATGTTAGATATGGTGAAAAATATGTTCTGGAGAAATTACCTATGTTATCTTCTGGTTTGTACTATTCATGTATTAGTACAATTGAAATAAATGTTATGGAAAACCAAAAGCATGCTGATAAATGCATATTTAATGTTTGGCATGACCGGTTAGGCCATCCCGGGTCAATTATGATGCAACGTATAATTGAAAAATCATGCGGACATAACTTGAAACAGAAACAAATACCAAAATCTCATGATTTCTCATGTGATGCATGTTCCAAGGGAAAATTAATTATTCGGTCATCACCAAGCAAAGTAGAAAGTGAGTCTCTCACATTTTTAGAACGGATACAGGGAGATATTTGTGGGCCAATACTCCCACCATGCGGACCATTTAGGTATTATATGGTTTTAATTGATGCATCAACTAAATGGTCGCATGTGTGCTTACTATCTTCTTGAAACTTGGTATTTACGAGATTACTTGCTCAATTGATAAGATTAAGAGCACATTACCATGATTATCCTATCAAGAAAATACGTCTTGATAATGTTGGTGAATTTACTTCACAGACTTTTAATGAATATTGTATGTCTCTTGGAATTGATGTTGAACATCCCGTAGCTCATGTTCATACGCAAAATGGACTTACAGAATCATTGGTCAAATGATTGCAACTTATTGCAAGACCTTTACTTATGAAATCTAATTTACCAATTTCTGCTTGGGGCCATGCCATTTTGCATGCAGCAATGTTAATTCGCATCAGGCCAACTAGTTATTTAAAAGTTTTTCCCTTACAAATGGTTTTTGGTGAAGAACCTAATATTTCCCATTTACAGACCTTTGGATGTGCAGTATATGTGCCAATAACACCTCCACAACGTACTAAAATGGGTCTTCAAAGAAGAATGAGAATTTATGTTGGGTATAAATCTCCTTCAATTATAAAATATTTAGAACCATCTACAGGAGATTTATTTACTGCACGATTTGCAGATTGTCATTTTGATGAATCAGTCTTCCTAACATTAAGGGGAGAAAATAAGCAGTTGAATAAAGAGATTAGCTGGAATGAATTATCATTGGCTCATTTTGATCCTCGTACAAAACAATGTGAACTAGAAGTTCAAAGGATAATTCATTTGCAGAATTTAGCTAATCGAATGCCAGAAGCATTCACTGACCCAAAGAAAGTGACAAAGTCACATATTCCAGCTGCTAATGCTCCTATTCGAATTGATGTCCCGGTAGGATAGCCGATTATAAATGAATCAAAAGCACGCCTGAAGCGTGGTAGGCCTATTGGTTCCAAAGATAAAAATCCTCGAAAAAGAAAAGGAGCTAAGATTATAGATGACCAAGTCGAGGATAATCAAGAAAAAAGTGTAGCTCTGAATGAGCCACTTCATGAAGAGAATATTGTGGCCCCAGAAGAGATCTAGGTACCTAAAATGTATGAAAACAATGAGATCTCAATAAATTATGTCACCAATAGTATCAAATGGAACCGAAATGAAGTCAACGTTGACGACATTTTTGCTAATCATATAGCATATGATGTAATGAATGATGAAGAGGATCATGAGCCAAAATCCATTAGTGAGTGCCAACAATGAAAAGATTGGCTCCTATGGAAAGATGTCATTAATGCAGAGTTAAAATCATTGGCAAAACGAAAAGTATTTGGACCTGTAGTCCATACACCTAAAGATGTAAAGCCAGTTGGATATAAATGGGTTTTTGTACGGAAAAGAAATGAAAAGGGTGAAATTACAAGGTATAAAGCACGCCTAGTAGCCCAAGGCTTTACACAAAGACCTGGTATTGATTTTGAAGAAACATATTCACCAGTAATAGATGCAACTACTTTTTGCTATTTAATTAGCCTAGCAGCAAATGAAAGGCTTGATTTGCATCTAATGGATGTTGTGACTGCCTATTTATATGGCTCACTTGATAGTGATATCTATATGAAAGTTCCTGAAGGACTCAAGATGCCAGAAGCATTTAATTCAAATTCACGAGAATAATACTCGATCAAATTAAATAAGTCCATATATGGCTTGAAACAATCAGGGCGCATGTGGTATAATTGTCTTAAGGAATATTTGTTTAAAGAAGGGTATAAAAATGACCCGATATGCCCATGCATTTTTATAAAAAGATCGAGAAACGAATTTGTTATAATTGCTGTTTATGTTGATGATATCAACATTATTGGAACTCCTGAAGAGATTTCAAAAACAATTAATTGTTTGAAGAAAGAATTTGAAATGAAAGATTTGGGTAAGACAAAATTTTGTCTTGGATTACAAATTGAGTACTTGAAGGATGAGATCTTTGTATATCAAGAAACTATTAGTTCTCAACTTAAGTTTTGATGATAAAAACACTTGTTAGTTGTTAGCTTTATCAAGAACTAGAGTTCCAGAGATTAAAACTTGAGTTTAGAGAAGTTGAGCAGTAAGAACTCGAGTTCTTAGGAGTAGAACTCGAGTTCGCGGCCTCTGATAAGGAAGTTCTCAATCTGATAAGTTGAGAACTCGAGTTCTTGGGAGTAGAACTCGAGTTCACGCCTTCTGATAAGAAAGCTCTCAATCTGTTAAATTGAGAACTTGAGTTCTTAGGAGTAGAACTCGAGTTCGTGGCCTTTGCATCATATAAAATTTTTTTCAATCCATGAGAACTAGAGTTCTTAAGTGAAGAACTAGAGTTCTTTGATCAAGAACTAGAGTTCTTCATTCAAGAACTAGAGTTCTTGGCATAAGAACTTGAGTTCGCAAAATTATGTTCTATCCAGAATTCTTCAGGAACATAAGAACTAGAGTTCTTGAACAAGAACTAGAGTTCTTGAACAAGAACTAGAGTTCTTCATTTTGTAAAACAGCGAAGTTCCTTTGCAAACACAAGAACTAGAGTTCTCATTCAAGAACTAGAGTTCTTGAGAAAGAACTAGAGTTCTTCATAAGGAAAACGCTCGGACCTTTTTGGAAAGTACAAGAACTAGAGTTCTTGCATATAGAACTAGAGTTCTAAAGTAGAGTTCTTCTTTAAGAACTCGAGTTCCTTTGAAACTGGGTCTGGGCCATTACACAGAACTAGAGTTCTTGTGATAAGAACTAGAGTTCTTGTACGGAAAAAACTGCAAATCATTTCTGGAACTCTCCAAATGCTTTGACCTTAAGCTGATACTTACCAGATTGATAAATAATCATTTATAAAACACTTTCAACATGTTTGCTAGTGATTTCAGGATTCAAAACGAAGCAATAAATGAAAAGCAACATAAAGCGAATGCTCACGTCATCACATTTATTGCACAGCAGAAAGAGCAGAAAAACATAGCAACATATGGAATTAACGCTGCAGCAGAACAAAGACATTCTTCGAGACATTCTTATTCCATCTTTCAAGTACAACCAATGGCACAATACATTAAATGTAAGAAGCTGAAGATTCAACGGTCCATTTTGATTAACGAGGAACTTGAGTCTAACGGAAATTTAAACAAGTGACAACGGTTACCTTCCAGTTTCTCCCAACGGCATTAATGGCGAAGGATATAAAACCCAAGCATTCAATATCGCCAACTACCGAAACTCTGCACATTTACTCTGAATTATTATCTTATCAGTTTCATTACTCTCAACTTGTACTTCAGTGATAATTTATTATTCAACTCGTAAGGAGTTACTTAAACATTCAATTTTCATTCGTTTGTAAAATCTTAAGGTTGTAGAACCTTAAGTAAGGATGTACAATTACTAGTAGTAAGGGGGAGTGAGTCTGAGGGATCACTTCGAGTTGTGTAATTGTATTCTGAAGATAGTGAAAAATCCCAAGGTGTTCTTGGGGACTGGACGTAGGTCAGGATAGACCGAACCAGGATAAATTCTCTCGTGTTCCTTCTCCTTTAAACTCTTGCTAAGTTAGTTCATTAATTTGTGAAAATTTTAATTAAGCAGTTAGATTTTTAAATCACCTATTCACTCCCTCTAGGTGATATTCCATCTTCAGAAACTTATACAAAGAATGTCCTGAAACGATTTTATATGGATAAGTCACATCCATTTTGTACTCCAATGGTTGTAAGATCTTTGAAAAAAAGAAAAAGATCCATTCCAACCCCAAATAATTAACAAAAAATGTGTAGAACAATTACTTGGTCCAGGAGTACCTATCTTAGTGCTATTGGAGCATTAATGTATCTTGCTAGTCACACACGACCTGATATAACGTTTGCTGTTAATTTATTAGCAAGATATAGTTCTACACCAACATAGAGGCATTGGAGTGGTGTAAAGCGCATTTTTCATTACCTTAGAGGTACTATGGATATGGGGTTATATTATTCAAATGTATCTAAATATGAACTGATTGGTTATTCAGATGCTGGATTTATGTCTGATCCACATGATGGAAAATCACAAACAAGCTATGTCTTTACATGTGGAGGTACAACTATTTCATAGAGATTTATGAAACAGACTATATCAGCTACTTCATCTAATCATGCAGAAATCCTAGCAATGCATGAAACAAGTCGAGAATGTGTGTGGTTGAGGTCAGTAATTCAATATACGAACTACTTGTCATTTATCTTCTGGTAAAATGGTTCCAACAGTTCCATATAAGGATAATACTGCATGTATTGCCCAACTTAAGAAAGGTTACATCAAGGGTGATAGAACTAAGCATATTTCATCAAAATTCTTCTTTACTCGTGATCTTTAACAGAATGGTGAAATAGATATCCAGCAAATCAGTTCAAGTGAAAATTTGGCAGATTTATTCACCAAGTCACTTCCAGAAGCAATCTTTGAGAAGCTTGTCCATGGTATTGGTCTTTGAAGACTCAAAGATCTTAACTAATGTAATCAGGGAAAACAGTACTGATATTGTCAACAGGGGGAGTTGATACACGCTATACTCTTTTTCCCTTATCTAGGTTTTGTCCTATTGGGTTTTCCTAGAAAGGTTTTTAATGAGACAACACTGGATAGTGTATCAATGAATGATGTACTTTTTTCTTTGGCTAGGTTTTTATCCCACTGGGTTTTTCCTAGTTAAAGTTTTTAATGAGGCATATTTATAAATGGACATCCAAGGGGGAGTGTTATGAATATATTGATTATGTGGATGTCCATTGACTCCCGGTCTCCAAATATTACAAGATGACATGGGACTCGCGCATAGTACCATGCATAGTAGTTTACTATTTAGTGGGACCCACACATAAAATTATACAACTCACGGGAATGCATTCCTGTGAGTGTACAGTTATGTAATTAGGAGAATATTGCATCAAATGACCCAAAGTGGAAATTACACTAAAGACTCATTTTCTTTCTATAAATAGAAGCCTTCTATAAACATTCAGAATATACTGGAATGATAACTTCTCTCTACTCTCTCTCTCTCTCTAAAATCTCTTGTTCTTATTATTTACCTTTCATCAGTTTTATATTACTAGTTAAGTTATTAACCCAATTTAAGATTTTAAAATATGGGTAAAATGACTTTATTGCACTTTTATAGTCTATTTTATCCTCTTTTTTCTTAAAAGAGTTTCATTACATTGTATCTATTTTTTTCTATATATATTAACATTAATATATAATAAAATGAATTGTGATTACTTTAGTTGGGAAGAATCAACCAAAATAATTCAAGTCAAAAAATAAAAAGAAAATGGTTGACCCAATATTAATTAAAATTTTTTATTTAAATACTGTAATATCTAGTTTGTTTTTTACGTTGATGAAAGTCTTTTTTTTTTTTTAAAGATACCGCTAATGAAAATATTTGATATATAAGTTGAAATATACACTAGTTAGATTTTTTTATTGACATAGTATAATTTTCTTTCCATCGAAAAAAAATCTGGTCAAAAATAAAATTCTTAATTCTTAAGATTCAACTGAAAATAATTTAATTGATCATGGGGCTATGCTCTCCTTTTATTTTATTTTTTTGCTTGAATTATTCTTGATGATCCTTCCATGACACAAAAATTCTTTAGTTTAAGCTAATCATATTTTATTTTATTATATATTGATGTTGTATACATACTTGTTGAAAAAAAAAAGTTATAACCACCCTTTAAGAGGAGAAGGCAATAAAGTAATTTAACTCACATTTTGTAATCTTAAATTAGGTTGATAACTTAATTAGAAACTTATTGAATTTATCAACCTAATTTAGAATTTCCCTATTTTAGGCAACTTTATATGGGATTTTCCCTTATTTATTTAGAGAATACTGTATAGATGTCATATAATCGTGTATTCTAAGGTTCCTAAAGTTAATATAAATAACAATACCGCTGTTGCTGGTCACTGTGTGCCACATTTTACCTAATACACTACTTTAAATATTTTATCTTAGTATCAGAGCTACTTCAGGCTAACAACCATGGCTGAACTCGTCACCCAAGAATTCTCCTCTGTTCCTCATACAGAAAAGGGGTCTGAAGCACTCTCTCTTGTATCAGTAGCCTCCTTATTCAAATCTTCAACTAGCAGTAGCATTTCTCAAGCTTCTACTGTCAAGTTAGGTGGAACAAATTATCTCATACGGCAAGCCAATGTGTTACCCATTATTAGGGGCCACAAGCTTGAAGACTTGCTCACTGGATCAAAACCATACCCATCTCGGTTCATTGTTGAAAGTGGTAAGACCATACTCAACCCAAATTTTGAAGACTGGGTGGCTGCCAATCGGCTTGTCTTTGGTTGGATCTTAAACACCATGACACTATGTTTCCACAGTTGTTGGACTTTGGGTTGCAACAAAAGAAGTTGTTGGTGCTTAAACAAAATCAAGGATTCTCATGCTCCAATCAGATTTCCAACGCACAAGAAAGGATTCCATGAAAATGAAGGAATACCTAATCAAGATGAAGGGTTCTTTGAACAACTCTCTGTTGTTGTTGCTCTGTCCCTCTGCCAAATCTATTTATTCAGATCCTTGCCGGTCTTGATTCTAAATACAACCCAATAGTTGTGCAATTGAGGAAGGAAATTGATGAGTTCAGCTCGATTGGTTTTCAGTCTGCCTTCTTGACTATGAGAACAGAATGGAGCAATTGAATTAATATTCTAAGCTTTATGTTTCAAACGATTATGCCAACTATGTCAAAACAGAACATCCACCCTCTAGAAACTGGAGTAGAAATCGCTCTTTCTGTGGCAATCCAGGAAGAAGAAGAAGAAACTATGGTAGAGGAGGAGGCAATTACTATAACAACAATTTTGATGGAAATAGACCAAAATGTCAACTGTGTGACAGATTTGGTCATGAAGATGAAAATTGTTTCTATAGGTATGATAAGTTATTTGTCGAACTTGGTAAGAAGAACCACAACTCAACTGCTACTTCAAACTCAAACAACGATGATTTTGCTTATCGGGCTACTCCTGAATGTGTTGATGATAATGCTTGGTACTTGGACAATGAAGCAATCAGTCATCTCACTAATGATATCAACTGCATTGACCATCCAACTAATCTCAAGGGTAAGAAAAATCTGATAGTAGAAAATAGTCACAAACTTAAAGTTGAAAAATTAGGTTCCTCTACACTATCAAATGTGAATGACAAAAATGTCCAGCTGAACAATATTCTCTACTCACCTGAAATTAAAAAGAATCTATTGAGTGTTTACAAAATGGCTGATGAAATGCAGATATTACATTTAACACAAAGGAACAGGAAACAAGGAAGAGAATGTTGCAAGGGGTTCCAACTGAAGGAGGCCTGTTTAAAGTATCTAAAGGAGCTCCAAAAGGGAAAGGAAACAATAGTAAATGCTACAACACTGATTTTATGTTTACTATTGAGAAAGAAGTTGCTAGTTCAATATTTAATTATTCCAGTATTAATAGAAACTTATCGCGTTCTAGACCTGGACATCCTAATGATAGGGTGCTTAAACAATTCATTAGTTAGTGTAATCTCAACACTAGTAAAAATGAAGTTATATTTTGTGAGTCTTTCAAGTATGGAAAATCTCACTCTCTCTCTTTTAAGGCCTCTTAGTCACAAGCCTCCAAACCCCTTGAGCTAATTCATACAAATATGTGGGAACCTACAGCTGTGAACTCCATAAATAGATTTTGTTCCTTGATGATTACAGTAGATTTTCATGGATTTTCCCTCTAAAAACCAAAGATGAAGCACTAAATGTGTTTATTCACTTCAAAAATCTTATTGAAAATCAATTTGATAAAAAAATCAAAATACTCCAAAGTGATTGGGGTGGAGAATATAGAAGTTTTCCTAGTACTTTACAGGATGTTGGAATACATTTTAGACACTTATGATCACATACCTCTTCCTAGAATGGTAGAGCAGAAAGGAAACACAGACACATAGTTGAAATAGGCCTCACTTTGTTTTCTCAAGCAAAAATGCCCCTTCATTACTAGTAGGAGGCATTTTATACCACTACAACACTTATAAATCAGTTGCCTACAAATGTTCTAAGTGGAATCTCACCTCACTATAAGCTTTTTCAGAAAGCTCCACACTATAGTAGACTTAAAGTATTGATTCTGCATGCTATCATTGTCTAAGGCCTTTCAATCAACACAAACTAGATTTTTGAACCACCAAGTGTGTCTTTATAGGCTATAACAACTCACAAAAGATACAAGTGTCTTAGTTCTATTAGGAGAATTTACTTATTTAGACATGTTGAATTTAATGAAACTAATTTTCCCTTTGCTATAGGCTCTATCAATAAGAAAAATACACCTAAAGAAGGGATTTACTCTCAAAGAATCTTCAATATGTCATTACCTAAAATTGGTTTGCAATCACACAGTGATGGTGGTTTAGCCAACCCTGTTGAATCATACCTATTAGCCGGAAGCTCCTTTAGCTTATTTGTGCACTTGAATGATAACCCTAGAAATGAAGAAGAATAGTCAATTACTCATGATACAACCTCTCCAAGTACTTCAACTCAATTCAATGCAACAAATCACAGGACACTACAAATCAACAACTTAGTGAAAAAGCAACATTCTATGGTTTCGAGAAGCAAAGTTTGTGTATCTAAATAGAAATTGCCCTACATTGGTGCTTTTACAATTGAACGTAATGCACATGTAATCCCTATTACAGTCAAAGATGCCTTGAAGAGTCATGAATGGAAAAATGCAACGCTAGAGGTCAGATTAAAAACCAACCTGGAAATTGATTCCTTACACTCGACAAGGCAATTTAGTTGATTGCAAATGGGTTCTTAAAAGGAAGTTCAACTCAGATGGATCATTTCAAAAATACAAAGTGAGACTAGTAGCCAAAGGCTTTCAACAAAGCCCTAGTGTTGACTTTGATAAAACCTTTAGTCCAGTTCTAAAGTCATTCACTCTAAGATTCATTCTTACCATTGCAGTTGCACTAAATTTGTAAATCAGGCAAATGGACATAAACAATGCATTTTTCAATGGTGAATTACAGGAGGTAGTTATCATGAAACAACCTAAGGGTTTCGTTGATTCTAAACATCCAAATCATGTTTGTTTACTAAACAAACCTTTGTATGGACTCAAACAAGCACCAAGGGCCTAGTTTGACAAGTTAAAAACAACCCTACAAGGCAAGGGTTTTACACATTTAAGGTGTGATTCGTCTTTCTTCTTCCTTAAATATGAAGGATGTGTTATGTTTGTTCTTATATACGTTGATGATATCATAGTGATTGGAAACTCAATGAAAATGAAAAATGTGTTTGTGGAACAATTGAACAACAAATTTGTTCTAAAGGATCTACGACACTTGCATTACCTCCTATGCATTGAAGCATATCAAGATGAGACTAGACTTTATTTGAAACAAAAAACATATATACAAAACATTCTGTGCAAACTAACATGCAAAATTCCTCTCATGTTCTTACCCCCATGGTGATAAACAAGCATTACTCCAAAAACGATGGCATACTACTCAAAGATGCTACAAAGTATAGAAGAGTCATTGGAGCTCTACAATACCTAACTAACACCAAACCAGACATACTATTAGCTGTCAACAAGTTGACCTAATTTTTTAACTCTCCAACAAGCGTTCACTGGCAGGAATTAAAAAGAGTACTTAGATATCTAAAGGGAATGAAAGATCTAGCACTACACATCAGACCCAATAGCCATCTTAGCTTACAACGCTTGTTAGATGTGAACTAGGCTATCTGTCTAGACGACTGAAGATCTGCAGGAGGCTATTGTGTGTATTTTGGTGATTCTCTCATCTCTTGGTTAGCAAAGAAGCAGTGAGTCATCTCTAGGTCAAGTGCCAAGTCAAAATACCGATTTCTTGCAAATCTCTTGTCGGAACTCTCTTGGATTTAGTCCTTCATGGTCGAGATTGGACTCCATCTCAAAGACCACCACGGTTGCATGGTGCAATAACTTTAGTGCCATGGCACTTGTGGCTAACCCTGTTTTTCACACCATATCTAAGCATATCGAACTGGATGTAGACTTTGTTAGAGATAAGGTACTTGCGAGAGAGTTGTCGATGAGATATGTGCCTTCAACTGATGAGATTGTAGACTTCTTTACCAAGCCTTTGTCTCATTCAAGATTTTGTGACTTCAGGACCAAACTCGGAATAACTAGCCTACCCATTCCTCATTTGCGGGGGCTGTTAAGACAATCACAAACAAAGGGCCCAATAAGAGAAATCTGGAACTTATTGAATTATAAAGCCCATTTGTAATATAATTTAGCCCAACAGGCTTTATGTATTTAGAGAATACTGTACATATGTCATATAATCATGTATTCTAGGGTTCCCAAAATTAATATAAATAACAATCCAGACCCCTCGTCCTTGGGTTCAACTGGCGTGGGGGTCGGTCTTCCTCACCTTAAGGGAGGGAGTTCGATCCCTGCGTTGGTCAAGACGCTGAGGGAGGCATCCTAGGAGTCTGGGAAGCAGTAGTAACACTAGTAGAGGTGGAGACATGTGTACTCTCTAACCAGTATTCTTTGTGGGCTGAGCTTCAAGCGCCCTGCCCTTGGATTGTGGGTGAGCCCAACCCCTTTCCTAAAATTTTTATATAAAAAAAATAAATAAATAACAATACAGCTGCTGGTCACTGTGTGCCACATTTTACAGAATGAACTACTCTAAATATTTTATCTCCCCGAATAGAAATTATTATTGACAGCTACTTGTTCGTTGCTCAAAGTTCAAAATATAAAACGGAAAACTGAATAAATACTTGTTTTTATCTGACTATTGATATTATGGCTATGCGTATCATTGCAAGCACAATCCCTTTTATATAACTAAATTATTCTTTTGTCCAGCCTTAAGAAATCGATAAATCATTTTCCTTTAATTTCTAGCAATACATCAAGTTATTGTAATTTATCTATGGTGTATTTGACCCTAAGCCTATCAAAGGCAAAGTTTAATTAACAATAATTAACATAAAAAGGGCAAAAAAATTCACGTTGACTATCCTCAGAATGAAAACTCTAACCCTTTCGTGTGCAGAAGTCAAACCAGAGAAGATAAAGGAGAAATATGAATGAAAAATTGATTATACCAACAAGAGATTCAATATGGCTCGGATTTGAATATATTTTTTAAAAAATGTTAAAGCTAGAACATCAAATAAAAAAACGTTGATTAGAATGAAACAAGAAATTGTGTAAACTTGAGAATAAACATTTAAAATGTATTATTCAAATTAAATCTAAATAGTTGACCAGATCTCTTAATTTGAAAGAATAATCAAAGTCAACTCAATATTTTTTTGGGCAAATTCGATATATAATTCTTTTCATTTGACTTGTATTGGTTGAAATGATTGTTAAAATTATTGAATTTCAGAAGTCAGTCCTTTTAGAAAGGAGATTTTAATAGTTAATATCTTATTCTTATGCTATAACAGAAATCAAAATTCATTCTAGAATCAAAATTCAAAGATAATAAAGCTGTATATTTTATTTAGTTGACTTGCTTGCCCTTAT
The DNA here is from genome assembly GCA_037074495.1 of Acacia confusa. Lineage (NCBI taxonomy): Eukaryota > Viridiplantae > Streptophyta > Magnoliopsida > Fabales > Fabaceae > Acacia > Acacia confusa. The sequence continues at coordinate 32,807,211 of CM073502.1, read as the reverse complement.
GATTGTTTATTGCGATTTCTGCATCATCAACTATCTGTATATTTCTTGTAGTTAATGATTTTTTTTTTTTAAAGAAAACATAAAATAACAGCGACGAAGAAGAAATATAGAACTTCATCGGACGAAGTGATGCTTATTGCTTATTTCTTCCCTATTTATACATCAATATTAGACTAGACATGATATAATATTTATAGTCACACATAAAAACACTTGAAATTTTGCGAGCTAAATTAAAAAATAAAAAATCGACACTCTTTGAATAAATTCAAAAATTTGAAGGAAAATTCTAAATAAATACCATTTAAACCTACAAAACTTCAAAAAATCCATTAATATATAGAAATGGCATATAGGACATAAGGGAGGAATCTGGGATTTTGAGATATTATGATTTTATCAAAATGCGCCTCACTTTTGCCCTTTTGAAATACTAGATTCCTCAAAAGTGAGAGGCACTTTGATAAAAACACAATATTTCAAAATCATATATTCTTCCTTAACTAGAGACTTATTGCCATTTTCAGGTATTAACTGACTTTATAAGGTTTGCTTAGTTTACATTATATTTAAATAGAACTTTCCCAAAATTTAAATATTTTTGAAAAATTCATATACACAATTTTTTTAAAGTAAATCAGACAAAATATATGTGTGTGTATTAACTCAAAATTTTGCGGTCGGAAATTTTTTATATATTTTTTTGATAAACCTGAGGTAAATTCTTCCAACAGATTGTGGCCTCATCTCCTAAAAATGCTAACACAAGTTCAAATCATAAGAAGTATTCTCAAAAAAATTTAGTCTTAAGTTAATAATATATGATTGATTATAAAATAAAATTAGTGAAAATAATTTCTATCATACTGATGCCAAAAGTAATTTTGAAGTCTCAACACATTATCGTTGCCCCCAGTTCATCAAAATGCAGGCCATCGTACCAAACAGGGTTAAAATGACTTGAGGATACCCTTCATTAAATAAAAAAGACATTAAATTCTAGCTCTCCTGCCTAATCAATCAATTCACATGTCGGTCAATCATGAAAAACAATACTCATCTGGTTTTAAATATAAGATAAATTGATTTTTTTAGAAATTAATAAAACTAAATAAATCACTTAATTATATCATTAGTTGTGTATACTTATATTATATATCAATTTATTAGTTAGACTGATTAGTTTAAAGGAAAAAATAAAAATAAAAATACTCTAAAATAATTTAATTAGGTTTTTTATTCTCTCCAAAAAGATTAACTATATTTTATACTTAAGATCGAGGGAGTAGTATTTAATATTGTAAACATATGAGATTTGTCATATTAGGATCAAATAATCTGAGGAATTTTGTGATTTGATGGCTATTGAAATGCTAAATCGTCGTTGGTCTCTGAGTCCTTTTGTTTTTTGTTCAACGTCTCCTTTGGCTCAGAACCGAACAACACAAATCCACTTTTACTTAACTAAATTCAATTTAAAATTTCGATGCTGCTGATTAATGTCTACTTCAATTCCAGCCGGATTAATTGATGTTAATATATACTTACACAATTAATAATCCAGCGATAATATATGCATCTGAAGAGTCACTTAAGAGTTAAGACATTAATATAATTATTGCTATATATACACTCATTAATTAAATTAATATCAAGTGTCATTACTCTAAGTAAGTAATTATGATGCTTTAAATATATACGTACATATATATTATATTCATCAACCTGAGAACTTTAATATTGATTTGGTTTGATTTAGAATATTCCTGCCTCCATCGAGAACCGCAAGGCAAGCCCTAGTTGTGTCTGCAATAGAATCGACATGTTCTTCTCAAACAAACACTAACTAATAAATTGCTTAAGAATAATTTTAATGTTCATGTAGTAGTTTTACTAATACTAGTTGTAGAAGTAATAGCAACAACAACAAAATATCTTATTTTATATATTTTTGCTCTCTCTTTTTTTCCTTTTTTTAAAGAATAACTGCAATCAAACTCCTTGTTGTAAATGCCATATATAATTTAAAAATTTTCAAATTCCTTGTCCTAAATGCCATATATTTATAAATATGTATGAATGTATATGTATCTACATATGTATGTGAAAGCGAAGCTAAATCATCAAGAGGACGCATGAATTGAGGATTTTAAAATTCTTTTTAAAAGTTCTGTTTTGATATGCTAAAACAGGGTATAACAAAGAGTAGAGAAGAAGAGTAAGACACAAAGGTTTATACTGGTTCGGTCCAACTCTATGACCTACGTCTAGTCCTTAGGCTCTCTAAGTTTTTCACTATCTCAATCGATTACACCCTCTATAACTCAAGAGTAATTATCTTACTAGAACTTACTCCCCCTTACAAGTTGTAATCGATAACCCCAATCTCCAAGTCCCTGACTTGAAATTGATTACAATAAATGAATTACAATCAATGAACTCTCTTAAAAAGTATATAGAAATAAACACTAAAGCTCAATAGTATCAAAAGATACTTTTTACAAGAAAACTTAAAGAGTAGTTGAATACTTAAATACTTTTTCGTTTTCTGGCTCAATGGTTGTTGAGAAGAATTGAATGCCACTCTATTTAAACTTAAAGAGTGTACATTAAATGACCATTGCAAACTGCATTCTGACCGTTGGTGCACTAATCTAGCTGTTGGAGGCACTTTAGTCTCTTTTCTCTCTACTCTTTTGTTCATTCCTTGTGTTGGAGGATAAATGTTGACTTCCTTTGTGTTTTTGTCTGTTGGAATGCCAGTGACTTGTTTAGGTAAGGAGCATTTATCTCTTTTGCATTGTGCAGAGCTTGTTTGATCAGAATATAGCAAGTTAACTGTACTTTACATTTAATGCTCTGACATGCTTTTTGCTTGTGTTGAAACAACAACTTTAATCTTCTTAAATCATCTCTAACTTAGCTAAAATTTACTAGCAAACAGGCTAAACATATCTAGTGAAGTTGATAACTGATATTAGGAAGCATTAAGATCAAACACAAAAGGATTCACAGATTTGTCAGTTTTGAATTTTTAAAAGTTCCAACTCAAACTCGAGTTTGTTTACTAAAACTGCAGTTTGTCATTGTGCACTTATGCATAAACTCGAGTTTATATATCAAAACTCGAGTTTTCTCCTTCCAAAAAGGAAAACCATGATTTGAGTTTTGGAACATCATTTTGGCTAAAGACCAAACTCAAGTTTTCAGGCAAAAACTCGAGTTTTGAACTTTTAATGGATATAAGTTTAAAACCTCAAAACTGTAGTTTTCAATCAAAACTAAAGTTTTGAAATTACTGAAAAATATCGATGCTCTCTGTATGACCAAAACTTGAGTTTTCAAAACTAAACTCGAGTTTCCATTTACAACTTGAAACTAAGAGAGGTCTTCTGTTATTTCAAAACTAGAGCTTCCAAAACTGGAGTTTCCCAAATTAGAGTTTATGAAAACATTAAAGCATAATGATCTTCTGTGCTTGGCTCAAAACTCGAGTTTTCATTTAAAACATGAAAACATTTAAAAATTAGAGCCAAATGGGAAACTTGAGTTTTTAGAATGTTTAAAAATGAAAACTATCTGTCGAGCCAAAACTTGAGTTTTCAAACTGAAACTCGAGTTTTCCCAAAACTTGGAAAAACTTTGAAAATCTGGAAACTAGTGTTTTTCTTTAAAACTGGAGTTTTCTCAAGTCAGAAACTCGGATATCTCTCTGTATGGTCAAAACTCTAGTTTCCATATAGAAACTGCAATTTTGTCTTTGTTCATTAAATTTGAGCTTTTCTCTGTCAAGTCAAAACTCGATTTTTGATTCTAAAACTCGAGTTTGCCTTAGACAGCAAGTTTTTCAACTTACTTAAGACAAACTTCAATTTGATTTTACAATTGTTTGTTATTATCAAAACTCATAGAAAACTAACAGTATCTATGGTGTAAGCCTGATTATTCTGATATAAATAGCTGTTGTGAAAAACTTTAAATTATATATGACAATTATGTATGTATGTAAGTAAATACATACATACAAACATACATACATACAAACATGTGTGTGTGGATACACACATATAGCCAACAAAAGTTTATTTAGATAATGAGTTAGCTCATAACTCACAAGACCATAATTTCAAATGTCATTGTCGATATGAGGACTTTATTATTGCTAGATAATCTGAAAGTAATTTTATAAGTCCCTTTGAGTCTAAAGGTATATCTTAATTTATCTAATTTTTTTTTGGCCAATATATATGTGTTCAATAGCTAGTAAAATTAATAAATTGATATTAAAATAATTATTCTGTAAAAGCCACTCCAAATTAAAATAATGTGCTAGAAGAGTCCCATACAAAGAATTTTACCTTTTCGCAGGGAAAATCTTTTGGAAAACGATCAATGTATAGTTGGGAATACACACACACTAATACTATTATTGATGTCTGTGTAATGAAATTCATTATCAATTACTCGGTTTATATTAAATAAAAAAATATGTCTAATTAAAGGTTCTTGTCTGCTTCGTAACAGCCATTTGACTTAAAGAATAAAGAAATGCAAAAATAAATGTCTAATTATAGTACATGTTTCAGTTTATTAATCTAAAGTTGCCAACTGTGTTTGATAAAATAATAACGCCTCCTATTCTACAACTAATTTATAGATATTAAAAATTTTCTTAGTTATTTATTTGCAAAAATTATTATCTTTCCAAAAATAACATATACAATTAATAGGATATTTTATTTATTTAAAAAGACATACACCAATGACTTGAAATTATAAGTAAAATCAAACCCCCAACCTCCTATTTATCAGCAGCTTTTAAACCTCGGAGGCTACCTAAATATAATGCCATAGTCATTAACATAATAAAGATAATTTGAGGGGGGAAAGTATAAATTTAGAAAACAAATTAAAGTATATTTTATTCTACCTTTAGAACTAAAATAAACCCTTTCAACAACTCTAATTACATTCAAAACAGTTGGACCGTCGTCAGCACCTTAATAGCGCAGTGGTATGGGAGTTTGGCTCCCCACCCCCATGTTCAAGATTCGAACCCTACCCCCTCTCCTACTATGTGTGTCAAAAAAAAAAAAAAACAGCTGGACCGCCCAACTTTATTTTATAAGTGTCATTCTATATTTACGAGACTTAAAAAGACGTATATTTAAATTTTAATTGAATGCTGCAGAGTACTTTATTATTTTCTTCATGATTGAGCAATTAATTGTTATTATTTATTGATAAGCTGCACAAGTAAGCCATGCAAGTACAAAATGAACTAGTAAATTACATTTAAATTAATTATTTGGAATATCTTCAGATATATAAACACGGTATGTGAATGACCAATCAAACTCAATTAACATGCACAGATTATATGTTTAGAGGAATCGAAAAGAAAGAGTAAGAACGCTAAGCTAAAACTAAATATATACCACTTCCTATCCTTTATATATATATATATATATATATATATGATCTTATTCGTTATGGAACTTACCAATTTTATTTTACACTATGAATCAGATCTTATGGTTTTTATTACTAACTATATCTTATCAAGGATAAGAGATGGTATTTAATATGTCAAAGAATGTAACAAGTATTAAGTCAGAAAATATTTGATATTATTTCGATTAAATAAGCTCCTTTTTTAAAAATTCTTAGTAAATTTTAGTTAATTTTATTAGATTTATATAACATCACTAATTAAGTGAAGGAAAAAAAAAATCCGATTACTTTTTTAACATATTTATGAGATTTGAACTCAAATTTTTATTAAAAATTAAATTTTCTGCCACTTACACTAATAAACGTTAGGCTAAATTATATAAAACTCCCCTAAACTTTGATTAGTTGCTTACAACCCTCTAACATTTTAAAGTTAAAATTTTTTTACCCCATAACCTTTCATTTTTTAATTTTCCCCTGTACTGTTAAGTGATTGTTATTTTTTTAACAAAAATTGCCATGTCAAATGATGAAATGACACATGAAATCCTATGTAGATAACTAATTTCATAAAACCTTTTAAACTTTAAACATTGGGAAAATTGCAACAGTAATCCAAAAAAAAATTATCAAAACAGACCACTGTTGAAACATTTTGCAAAAATAACCTAGTTGGTGGCACCATTGTACAGGTGGCGTTGACATGTGGGACGTCACCAGGTGACACCCCATGTGGCAACATCACCTATTTTAAAAAAAAAATAAAAAAAAAATTTCAATAGCTAGCGCACGCAGCTCTGCCTACGCTAGCTATTCTAACAGGGGGTGTCAGCCCCTGTCAGATTTTTATTATTTTTTTAAAAATATTTTTTATATAATCTAATATGTAATATAATATATATTATATATTATTAATAATATAATAATTATATATTAAATTATTAATAATATATAATATATATTATATTAGATTATATAAAAAAATATTTTTTAAAAAATAAAAATCATTGATTGAATAATTATTTACTACTTTAGTATTTAACAACTCTTCAATTTTACCTCTATTTAACCACCAAATTTTCAAGAAAATAATTATTTACCCAAAATAAAATTCTACATTAATGTAAAAAATTTACGGACGTGACTTACACTTATAAATAGTAAAGAAATGTAAACAGTAGCAGAATAAACATGTATATGAAAAATATGAACCTAGTTCCCTAATAAAAACGTATGAAGCTATGAACTCTTATTTTAAAAAGGTAAATGAAATAAAATTGAATACGTATATATAGTGAAATCTAGAATAAATAAATATTCACCATACTGCAAATTCACTGGTTATTTTGTTTAAATTTTTATTTTTTATATAATTATGATAATTATTAAAAATATATATTAATATATAATTATTATATTATTAATAATATAATATGATAATTATATATTAATAATAAATATTAATATATAATTATTATATTATTGATAATATATATTATATATTATATTACATATTAGATTATATAAAAAAAAATATTTTAAAACAAATTTTAAAAATCAAAATAAAAATCTGACAGGGGCTGCCTGCGCCAGCTATTGAATTTCTTTTTTTTTTAAAAAAAATGTGGCGTTGCCACATGGGGCGCCACTTAGGTGGCGTCCCACGTGGCAATGCCACCTGTACAATAGCTCCACGTCACACGTGGCGCCACCAACTAGGTTATTTTTGCGAAATATTTCAACAGTGGTCTATTTTAATTTTTTTTTATTACTGTTGCAAATTTCCCTTGAACATATGTAGATTATAAATAAACCCCGTTACATTTTAAATTTTAAATTTAACCCTCATAACCTTTCATTTTTTAACTATTAACCTCTATCATTAAATTACCGTTATCTTTTTAATAAAAACTGTCACATCAGATGGTGAAATGACACATGTATCCTATGTAGAATAACAACGACGACGAAGAAATATAGAACTTCGTAGAACGAAGTGATGCTTATTGCTTATTCCTTCCCTATTTATACATCAATATTAGACGAGACATGATATAATACTTATAGTCACCCATAAAAACACTTGAAATTTTGCGAGTAAGTAATCGATACTCTTTGAATAAATTTAAAAATTATGGAAAAATTCTAGATAAATACTAATTGTACTTACAAATCCTTAAAAAGTCTGTTAATATATGGTAATGTCATATAAGTCACAAAGCAATCTGAGATTTTGAAATATTATAACTTTACCAAAATGCTCCTCATTTTTGCCTTTTTGAAATCCAGATTCCTAAAAAATGAGAGGTATTTTGGTAAAAGCACAACATTTCAAAATCCTAGATTCCTCCCTAAAGACTTATGTGTTCTTTTCATGTGTTAACATACTTTTTGGTGTTTTCTAAGTTTAAATTATATTTAAATAGAATTTTCTCAAAATTTAAATCTTTTAAAAAACTCATATTCATAATTATTTTTAGGGTTAAGGTTTAAATTTACCAACAAACTATTGGCCCAGGAGCATCTTGACCAATAAACTCTTTAATAGACCAAAACAACCAACAAACTTTTAAAAATGTAAAATTTGCACAATACCGTTAGATTGGAGCTAACGTCCGTTTTTTGGGCCTGGAAAAAATTACAGAATAGCACCCAGATGTTTATGAAACTATATTTAAGCCTCAAATAATTTCAGAATTTTATTTTAGTCTCTCTACGTACTTTATATGGAGGGACTAAAGTGAAAATTATAAAAAAATTTGGGGCTGAAAGATAATTTTTTAAACTTTGGGTTCTTTTCTGTAATTTTTATGGGGTCATCCCTACTTCCAAAATCCGCCCCTAGTTACAGGTCTTTTTTTGAACCTCAGCTTGACGTGGCCCATGGGCCATTAAGGAGGCCTATAATTTAAAAAAAAATTTAAATATTCTAACAAACCACGCGCCTCACTTTAAAACAAGTCTACTTTAAACAGGGCGAAAACATAATTACTTCAAACAGGCAAAAAACATACCTACTTTAAACAGGCTGTTAGATGTAAGTCTATTTTCAGCCTGTTTAAAGTAGGTCTGTTTTTACCCTGTTTGAAGTAGGCTTGTTTTGAAGTGAGGTCTGTGGTTTGTTAGGCTGCTTACAAAATTTTTAAAATTACAAGCCTCCTAAATAGGTCACAGGTCAGGCTAAATTCGAAAAAAAAGACCTGTAACCAGCGACGGATTTTGAGGGTAAGGATAACCCCACAAAAATTACATAAAAGAACCCAAAATTTTAGAAAATTATCTTTGAGCCCCAAAATTTTTTTTATAATTTTCACTTTAGTCCCTCCATATAAAATACGTAAAGGGACTAAAATAAAAATTTTGAAATTTTTTAGGGCTTAAATATAATTTCATAAACATCTTGGTCCTATTCTGTCATTTTTGCGCGAATGCAGAAAATGGACGTTAGCTCCAATCTAACGGCATTATGCAGATTTTACATTTTCAAAAGTTTGTTGGTCGTTTTGGTCCACTAAAGAGTTTGTTGGTCAGGACACTTTTGGGCCAATAGTTTGTTGGTAAATTTGCACCTTAACCCTTATTTTTAAGTAAACCAGCTAAAAGAATATATACACACAGATGTATGTGTGTACTCTAAATTTTGCAGCGGGAAAATCTTGATATAGTTGTTTGCCAAACCTGAGGTGAATTCTTCCAACAAATTATGGCCTCATCCCTCTAAAATTGATAACATAAGTTCAAATCATAACAAGGATTTTTGTTAGAAAAGATGAAAACCCTTTACATTATAAGTCTCAAAAAATTTAGTCTTAAATTGATAATATATGATTGATTATAAAAAAAAATAGTGCTTATATTTTCTATCATATTGATACCAAAAGCAATTTTGAAGTCTCAACACATTATCATTGCCCCCAGTTCATCAAAATTCTGGCCATCGTACCAAACACGGTTAAAATGACTTGAGCATACCCTTCATTAAATAAAAAAAGACTCATTAATCTAGCTTTTCTGCTTGATCAATCAATTTATATTGGGGTCAGTTATGAAAAACAATACTCCCTCCTCTCTCCAACCCTAAATATAAGATAGAGTTACTTGTTATTAGAGAAATTAAGAAAACTAAATAAATTACTTAATGATATTATTTAGAATGTATCATTTGATTATATATCAATTTATTAGTTAGATTAATTAATTTGGAGAAAAAAATGAAAATAAGAATACTCTAAAATAATTTAACTAACTTTCTTAATCTCTTTTAAAAAGTTAACTTTGTTTTGAACCTGGGATCAAAGGCACTAGTATTTAAATTCGTATAGTGTATAGGGAGAATTACATTGTGGTCCCAAGGAACAGAAAAAAATTACAAAAAGTTCCAGAATTCAAATATCAAAAAAGTCTCAGTTGTTAATATGGCATTTTCAGTTGTTAAAATGACATTTCGTGTTGTTAAAATTTCTGTAATTATTATCAAAAGAGTCCCTAGAAACTTTTTTGATATTTTTTCACTCCTTTAGGACCACAATGTAATTCTCCCTAGTGTATACATATGAGATTTGTCATGTTAGGATCGCATCACTACAAAAAAAAACTATGATTTGTACCGGTTAATCAGTAGCGGTAAAAAAAAACCGCTACTAAATCATGTATTTGTAGCGGTTTTATCCCAAACCACAACAAATTCGTAGCAGAGGATTGACGCCAAAGCGCGGGTCATTTTGCAACGATTTTTGCAGCAATTATTTCCAAACAAACCGCTACAAATGTGGCGTCAATTTGGAGCGCAATGGCGCGAGTATTTGTGGCAGTTAGTTTGTCACGATTTCTTTGAGAAACGCCACTAATGTAGCCAAAGTTGGTGCCAAATGGTGTGAACTTTTTTCGCGATTCATTTGTCGCAGTTACCTGAGAATAAACGCTACAAGATAGCAAAACGACATATTTTTGTTGCGGTTAATGAAAACCAAAGCGCGGACCGTGACAAAGACTATTATTTGGTAGCGGTTATGCCCATAACAACTACTAATATTTAACCTATATATAGTCACCTGTCTGTACATGACAACAATTATAAAGTACAGATAAATCATCGAATCCGGCTTGTAACTGAATGAACAACCTCGGTTTAGTAATCAAAGACAAGTAGATAGCTGGAGCACTGATCTCTTATCTCAAGAGATGAATGCTGCAGCTATTTGTCTGTCTCATTCATAAAGCCAGAGGTAGTTATTCAGTTATAACCCGATTTGGTTTTTTCTTTGATGTGAAGACTTCTATATTCTGAAGATCGTCTAACAAGCGACCAAATGTTGAGTTTTCATTATAGCCACCTTTCTTTCTGTAAAATATCTCTGATCAAAATGAGCCAGAGTCTTTACAAGGAGATCGGTGGCTATATTAAATCCAAATCTTCACGCACATGTTAGACTATTTTCAGTACACTTATTAGAAAGATTTTTTTAAAAAAAAACCAAACTAATTGGTTTATTAGTCAAAGTAATAGACTGATAAACCAATTAGTTTGGATTTTTTTGGCCATAAAATTAAATTAGTAGCGGTTCTACATAATAACCGCTACAAAACGTTAACATTTTGTAGCGGTTTTTTGGATAACTGTAACATCCTAAAATTTGGAATTATGAATTAAAAAGAAATATGAGACTAATTATGGAAAATTTGGCCTTAATTATGCCGGGAAGTAATATTTGGAAATTGAAGGCATATTTGAATTTGAGCTTTGGAACACCCAAAACGGAGATCTGTAGCTCTAGTTATGAATTTTGAAAGTTGAGGTATGAACTGGAAAACGTTTTGGTGTCAGTCTAGAGGAACACTGATGACGTTGCGTTTTTGAGTAAGTAAAAGAATTTCAAAAATTATGAAAATTTTACTGATGATAGTTGACACGCATAGCTTTAAAATGGTATAAATTTCGGATCATTCTAAGCTACGATCAGTGAGAAATAAATCTTACAAATGACCCTGCGTCTGTGAACAGAAACTGGACAGTCCTTGCATCTTTCAAAACTGGGAATGAATGGAGTAATATTAAAATATGAAAACTTCCAGTTAATTAGAGGACTTCTAGAGCTTTAATTTTACGTATAATAGGAATTTTTCTGAGCTCTGTACATTGAGTTATGGATTTTTAAAGACAAGCCACAATTTCTGAAGAATTCTGGACAGAGCTTAAGTTTTTGAAATTTGGGAATTTTTCTCAGTCATAAATCAACTTGGTGACTTTAATTTATGAAAATAGACTTATCAAGGAGTAAGTAGAAATTGGAATCACTCCATTTCGAGGTCAATTTCTAACAAGTCTCAGAATAGTTACATAAGTTGTTAATTGTGCCTAACCTTTAAAGTAAATGTTTCTTTGGGTAAAATGAAAGGTTAAATGGCTGAGATGATAATTATTCATAATGAATAGTATCTAATTAAATAAGTCTCAATAAGTATACATCCCTAGTCATAAGGATATTAAAAGACAAGTATCTTCGGGGTGGGTCTAGAGAAGTTGAATTTATACTTATGATTGATTTGGTTAATGACCCACTGCTATATGTAAATGTTAATTATAGGAGCTAAGAACCGCCGTGCCGAAGGACAAGCGTAGTAGTAAGAACCTGGTTGAAGGGTGAAGTCGGTAAGACCAATAGGTAGTAACTATAATCTCACATTCTTTGCATAGCTATATATGTTTTTGTAAACCATATTGTATGTCCCGCCTATATGGGGCCAGCACCACTCATGGCTCGATTGAGCGGAAGGGCCGACCATGGGGACAACTTCCCGGTGGCTAGGCAGAGCCTAGTGCATTTAGTGAATTTTGGTATTTGAATTACCTGAAATGAAATGAAATTTTCTAGTGCTAAGGTATTTGAAATCATTGTATGATTTACTTGTATTACAAGCTGCATTTGGTATGTAATATTTGTCGTTTGAAATTGAATTGAAATCTGTTTACTTTATATGCTGTGTGGATTACTTGGTTTGGTTGATTTATATATATTGCATATGTTAGAAATTGAGATTAACCTGTTACTCTGGGATTTATTCATTTGAATCTCAGAGCCTTCCAATAATCCAGGACGTGGACATATTAGTAAGCAAGGTTCAAGAGGCAAGGGCATACTTAGCATTTGAGGGCAAGAAGGTGGTGGAGCTGATAGTGCAACGTTATTTCATTTCACCTTTTGTTTATCTTACACTTTGGTTTAGTTATTATTTTGAGATAGCCGCATGTGGTTACTGGGATGTATATTTATGTAGATATTATAATCTGGTAATTAGTAGAATACATATGTATTGTATTGCTGCAGGGCCGAGCACGTATATCATGAGCCCATAAATGAAATGGATGATGAGTGAATGGTAGAGCACTATGTTATATATAATACATAAGTAATACTCTGATAAAATCTAACTAGGTATAAGAGTACATGTATTTGTTAATAAGAGTTTGAATCACTTATTTAGTGTTTTCTAAAGTTCTAAATTTTTAGTAAAGCTCATTTGAACAATAGTTTTGAAATCTATGAATGGGTTGAATTTTTTATATATTTTTGAAAGGAAAAAGTTTTTACTTTATGGGATCAAACCTGAGCCTAGTGATTTAAATTCTTTATTAAATAATACATTGAACTGAGTTAGAAAGATGTCACTCTGTTCTGGGTACGGAACAGTGGGGTGTTACAGTAACCACAACTGAATATGAAAGGTCAAACATTTTGTAGCGGTTACATCAAAAAACCGCTACAAAAACTGAAACGTCTATCAACTTGGAGCGGTTTTGGTAACCGTTGCAAGTTTTTTACGAAGACCAAGGTAAATTGGTAGTGGTTGTTGCAGCTGTTTCTTTTAACTGCAACAAGATGTGTATTTTTGTAGTGGTTTTTCAGTATAACCGCTACAAAATGACGCGCTATTAACAGCGGTTGCCCTTACGCTACTGTTCATTTTCTCAACACTTTTGACTTTGGTTTTCTTCTCTATACGGTAAAAAACATCTTTAAAGTTAACGAAGACAAAGGGAAAGGGATTTCACGAGGTAAGGCTACACTGAGAGGAAGTAGCAGTAGACGGGGTTATGTGAGAGAGCATGGGCCTGTAAATCTCCCACCACCCCCTCAGATGGGGAGTGAGTTTGAGGACCTATTCGCCGATGAACCAATCCCAGAGGAGGAGACCCTAGAGACTGTAGGTGGAGAACAAAGCGCAACTCTGTCTATCAGAGACCTTGATGAACATGAAGAGATTAAGATAAAATTTCCCGTGAGCGAGGCGTAATAGTTTCTTGACCAGGAGAACGAGCGGGACCAAGGGGACTCTTGACCGTCGTCTTTGCATTCCACCAGATTTGTGGTGGATATCTAAGGTAAATGTAATTAGTTTTTTGAGAAAATTTAAATTTCATTTTCTTACATTTAATTAAATTATATTTAAAAGCAATAAAAACATGGTTTTTTTTAATTGTGCAGAGACACATGGGAATATCAGCAAGAGGATGCTGGATGTTGCCGGGGTCACTTTGTTACAAGGGCCTTGTGTAGTAGTCCCCTGGAACATTGACCAGCCGATCACCACCAATGGTTACTTATTCAACCGATTCCTGTCTGAATTTGGTGGGAAGTGGGCATGGTTCCTGATCTACTTCAAAGATTGGAGGCATGTTCCAGTCAAGAACAAGGACAAAGCATTGACTGACATTGTTCAGGTAAGTTATGTTGCTTTATTTAATTTTTCATGTTAATAATATTTATAATTTGTGGTTTGTTTATTTATTTAGTTAGTTAGTTATTTATTTCTTTTATTATTAGTTAATTAATTAGTAATTAAATTATGATACAAAAAAGTTTAACGTGGGAGGCCAGGCAAGGAGTTATGCTTTGCTGAAGATATGGGATGGGTGGAAGAACCGAAGGAATCGTTTGTACACCCATATGAATGGAGATAGGACGGTTCCTCTACAACAAGTAATCGAGAACGTCTCAAACAGCGCGGACCCCAATGACTGGCAGCTTTTGTCTAGTATAGGAAGAGTGCAGATGCACAGGATTTTCCCCCCTTTTTATGAAGTTCTAGCGGTTTACTTAACCGCTACAAATTTGAACAAAAAAAATTTCAGAAAAAATGACTGAATATTAACCATTATAAATAACAAACTTGGAAATGGCAAGAAAATATTTTGTTGCTGGAATATGTTGTAGCGGTTTCAAACCGCTACAAATAACAATATTGAAAATGGAGGGAAAGTATTTTCCACATAAAATGGTGGGTATGTTTTGTAGTGGTTGTAAAACCGCTACAAATATGAAATAAATTCAAACAGGTGGCAAAATTATTTTTTCTTCAAATAATGGCGGGAACCCTTTGTCGCGATTAATTAACTGTTACGACATAAATAATTTGTATAAAATTAGTAGCGGTTTTACAGCTGCTACAATAGTTCACCCTGTAGCTGTTTATCTAACCGCTACTATTGTATGACGTTGATGTCAAGTCAGACTCAGATAGTAGTGGTTATGTTTAACCGCTACAATTTCAGTAGCGGTTATAGAATATGTAGTATCAGTTTTTTTAAACCGCTACAAATTGTTTTGCCACGGTAGATTTTGTAGTGGTTTTAAGAACCGTTACGAATGGTTGACTGTTACAAATACGTCATTTTAATCACTGCAAATCCCCCCCGGGTTGCATAATCTGAGGAATTTTGTGATGTGACGGTTCGTTGGTCTCTGAGTCCTTTTGTTTTTTGATCAACGTCTCCTTTGGCTCAGAACTGAACAACACAAATCCTTTTTACTTAACTATACTAAATTCAATTTAGACGCTGCTGATTAATGTCTACTTCAATTCAAGCCGGATTAATTGATATTAATATATATTAACACAACTAGTAATCCAGCGATAAGACATGCATCTGAAGAGTCACGTAAGAGTTAAGATATTAATATAATTATTGCTATATACACACTCATTAATTAAATTAACATAAATTGTCATTACTGTAATTAAGTAAGTAATTATGATATTTTAAACATATATGTAAATATATATTCATCAACGCCTGAGAACTTTAATATTGATTTGGTTTGATTTAGAATATTCCTGCCTCCATCTAGAACCGCAAGGCAAGCCCTGGTTGTGTCTCCAATAGAATCTACATGTTCTTCTCAAACAGACACGGACAAATAAATGGCTTAATAATAATTTTAATATTCATGTAGTATTTTTACTAATACTAGTGGTAGCAGTAATAGTAACAAGAACAAAATATCTTATTTTATATATTTTTGCTCTTTCTTTCTTTTCTTTTTTTAAAGAATAACTGTAATCAAATCCCTTGTCCTAATTGCCATATATAATTTAAAATTTTTCACAACGGCTATTTATATCACAATAATCAGGCTTACACCACAGACACACATGTGTGTGTATTTATGTACTGTATATATCTACATATGTATGTATGTAAGTATATACCTACATATATATACATATATGTGTGTGTGGATACACACATATAGCCAACAAAAGTTTATCTGGATGGTGAGTTAGGTTATAACTAGTAAGGCCATGATTTCAAATGTCATTGTCAATATAAGGATCTTATTGTTGGTAGATAATCTGAAAGTAATTCTATATGCCCCTTTGAGTCAGTTATGTCTTGATGTTTTGAGCCCCTAAGACTCAAGTTATCTATTTTTTTTTACCAATATATATGTGTTCAACATCTAGTAAAATTAATAAATTGATATTAAAATAATTATTCCAGTAAAAGCCACTCCAGATTAAAATAATGTGTTAGAAGAGTCACCATAAAGAATTTTACCTTTCGAAGGGAAAATCTTTGGCAAACGATCAATGTATAGTTAGAATATAAATATATCTATATATTATTATCGATGTCTGTGTGTGTAATGAAATTCATTTATCAATTACTCGGTTTATATTTTTTTTTAAAAATGTCTAATTAAAGGTTCTTGTCTGCTTCGAAACAGCCATTTGACCTAAAGAATAAAGAAATGCAAAAACAAATGTCTAATTAATTATAGTACATGTTTCAGTTTATTAATCTAAAGTTGCCAACTGTGTTTGGTAAAATAATAACGCCTCCTATTCTATAACTAATTTATAGATATTAAGAATTTTCTTAGTTAGTTATTTGCAAAAATTGTTAGCTTTCTTAAAATAACATATACAATTAATAGGATTTATTTATTTATTTAAAAAGACATACACCAATGACTTGAAATTATAGGTAAAATCAAACCCACAACCTCCTACTTATTAGCAGCTTTTATACCACGAGGCTAGCTAAATATAAGGCCATAGTCATTAACATAATAAAGATAATTTGAGGGGGCAAAATATAAATTTAGAAAACAAATTAAAGTATATTTTGTTCTTACCTTTAGAACTACAATAAACCCTTTCAACAACTCTTACATTCAAAACAGCTGGACCGCCCCAACTTTATTTTTTAAGTGTCATTCTGTATTTACTGGACTTAAAAAGACGTATAATTAAATTTTAATTGAATGCTGCAGAGTACTTTATTATTCTCTTCATCATTGAGCAATTAATTGTTATTATTTATTGATAAGCTGCATACAAAATTAACTTGTAAATTACACTTAAATTAATGATTTGAAATATCTTCAGATATATAAACCCGTATGCAAATGACCAATCAAACTCAATTAACATGCACAGATTATATGTTTAGAGGAATCGAAAAGATAGAGTCGGAGGGCTAAGCTAACACTAAATATATACCACTTCCTATCCTTAATATATAAGATCTTATTCCTTGTGGATTTACCAATTATATTTTGCTCTATGAATCAGATCTTATGGTTTTTACTACCAACTATATCTGATTAAGGATAAGAGATAGTATTTAATATGTCAAAGAATGTAACAAGTATTAATTCAGAAAGTATTTGACATTATTTCGATTAAATAAGCTCCTGTTTTTAAAAATAATTCTTAGTAAATTTTAGTTAATTTCAACATTTTTATGAGATTTGAACTCCAATTTTTATTGAAAATTGAATTTTTTTCCCGCTTAAACCAATAAACTTTAGGTTAAATTATATAAAACCTCCTTAAACTTTGGTCAGTTGCACATAACTTCATGACATTTTAAAGTTTAAATTTAACCCCTTTTATTTTTTATTTTTTAACTATTAACCCTCTACCGTTAAATGACTAGCCGTTATTTTTTTAACAAAAATCTTCACGTCAAATAATGAAATGACACATGGCATCCTTTGTAAATTATTAATTTCATAAACCTTCTAAACTTAAACTTTGAACATTTACATATAACTCTTTTAACTTTTAATCAATTATATATAACCCCTTGACATTTCAAAATTTGAATTTAAATTCGTTAAAATTTTGATTTATAATATTAAAGCTCATGTTGTTACTTTTGTCGTTTTAATAAGTTTATTAAGTTGTTTACTATCATTTTCAATTAAAATTTTGATTTAAATTATTAAATCTTTGGAGTCTCAATTATTATTGAAGAGATCGAAATATTTCAAAAAAAAATTTAAAAAAAAGAATTGATCAAAATTCTGATCTATGGGGGTGTCATATAATATTGTTGGAAATGCTATATCTTGTACTTGTAACATATTTCACTCACACGAACGTTGAGATTCTTTTAAATAAAAAAAATGAAGATGTTGGCGCCATGATCCCCTTATACTAAGACACAAAATTGAAATTGTTAAATTCTGCACTTTCTCTTTCCTTGTTAAATGGCCCCAAATAAATAAAAGTTCATATAAATTATAATTTATTATATTGTATTTGGTGCGATTCTTTACTCACCTCTTCGTTTTTATATTTGAGGTACATGGATTTAATTGTTTAATGTCCTTGTCAAAAACAATTGTCATAATATACCTTATAAATGTAGATCTAGAGAACTTTACGTGGTTATTTTAATATGGATATGATTTATGTAGTTTTTTTAAAAAAAATTATTGAGCTTAAATTTGAATAACATATCTTCTATATTTGTATTTGAAAGTTTCAATTAAAATAACTTAATGTTTAATACAAAAATATATCAAGCACATATTATATAGTTATTTATGAAAATTATAGATTTATTTAAGTTAGTACTGAAAACACATAATTGTTATGCATGTTTGATTAGAGAATATCTAGTAAAATTAATATAAGAAAATTCATATTAAAATTTTTCCTACTCATATGGCCATAGGATTAGTGAAAATCTCTAAACAATTACAAATTAGCCGTTTCAAAAATCATTACAAAAAAAAAAAGAGGATCAATGATGTTGTAATCTCTTCTCTTTATGCACATAATGTCGTAAATTTTGTAATAACATTAGAAATAAGTTTTGCAAAGTAAATGTAACGAAGTGAAGTGAATGAGACTAATTAAAATAATGCATTAACGTGTTTCATGCAACAGAAAATATATAAATTAAGCACCTCTTAGCCAACTTATTATTCCTTTTCTAGAAAGTGAAAATAATTAATTATATATAAAATACATTCAAACATAATAAAACAATTTTATGAAAAAAAAAATCTCTTAAAAATAGTTCTAAAAGTTATATTATGCTAGCCTTATCATGTTATAAATATTCCACACAAATTAATACTATATTAAATTCCTTTTAAAGTCGTGCCTGCCGACTCATATAAATAAATAAATCATGTAAGAAATTTATGCATACGTAGATGAATTAACGTATATAAATGATGATAATGATTAATCTAAAATAAGATAGCATGCGAGAGGAATATAAAATAAGATTATAAAGGAATTTGCAACTTCGGAAGATTAATTATCTATGGAATAATGAAAGTACAAAACAAGAAAGAATACTTTAGGAGTGATAAGATTTTGATTCCCACAAAAAGATTAATTAAGCATGTTCCTCGATTTAGACGTACAAATTAATGCCACGTACTACCTCAAAGGCTGTGTTTGTGCTATACATGGCAGGCTCTAAGTATAAAAAATAATAAAAACACATTCCTTCTGTGCGCGACTAATAATTTAAGTTACAAATTTGTTTAGATGGTATTTGTTAAAAAGTAATACTGCCTTGAAAATCTTTTTAGGTTGAATGTTACATTAGAAATTTCAGAATATATCATTCATGCCTCATACTATTAAAAAAACTAACGTTGGTTATTAAAAAATTAATATTGATAATTTATTTTTAACGATAAATGGTAACAATGCTCCATTTTAATACTTATAGGTTAACAATATACCTAAAAAAATTTTCAAGACAACATTGCTTCTCAGTGAAAACCTTCAGATCAAATTTACTCATTAGCCCTAATTTAATTAGTTGGAAAATTCCATTGTTTTTTTTTCTAAAAACAAAAATTATTGAGGAGAAAAATTGAAGAAACAACCCAAATTAAAATTCCTAGATTTATATAGATAAATCATATAATATTAGTTGTGTTTATTCTTTATTTGTAAAATATTCAATTTGAACTCGAACCCAAATTGTAGCCCTGTGTGTTAAGAGATTTATCTGCATGTCAATAGAAGTTTAAAGTGGTTATATGCATGCATAAAAATAAAGTTTAAAAGAGTATAAAATTGACAGTTTAGCGTTATATCTGTACACTTAAAAGATTTTTTTAAAAAACAAAAAATTAAATTTCTAAGGTTGATGAGTTTAATCGTATATGCTTTTAAAGTCAGGTGCATTTTATGTAATTTAGTCAAAAAAAAAAAAACAAAACAAAAAGGGTCGCTTAAGTACGATTTGTTTGACAGTTGGCCCTGAGTTTGTGCTTTGGAGGAAGCATCTTTGACGATAGAGTTTACGCGTAAACATATAGACATGAAAACCAGCCATGTCATGGACTCATGGCCGGTGGACACAAACAATTTTTTTCTTCCCTAATTTGTTTTTTTTTTTTTTGGTTATAATAGCTCAGCTTCATTTTTTTTTTTTTTTATTTATATACACTATTACTTTCGGGGTGAGAAAGTAAGCTTGCTTACTTCAAACCAAATTGTACGTAATATTCCTAAAAGAATTTTGAGAGTTTTTACTAATGAGAGTAGAAAGTAGAGGTAATACATAAATTTGCAAATTGGTGCGATAACAACAATTTGAAATAGCATAATTTTATCCCTTTGAATGTCAGAAGCAACGAACTAATGTCTTTCCAGAGTGATAATCCTGCTAAGCACCAAGGCCGATTCTTTTGTAAAAACTTTTTTTCTCACACAAATTAATTGCAAGGACATTTGAGGAAGGATGTTGGATGATGCATAAGCTTTGATCCTGCCCATATCATATAATGCAAAGTGCAGGGAACATTATTTGTGATTCTACATATTTCCGACTGCAACTAAGCCTCAATAAAATCAAACCATTTAGACATATTATAATTAAACATGATGTTCTTCTATTTATCTTTCTCTTAGACACCATCATTGACCAGCCTTGTAACTTGATTGAATCTTGAGGCAAAGTAATGTCTTTCCGATTAGGCATATGATCATAACTGGAGCCTCTAGATTCGAAGGCCATCTGTGCAAAATTAATAGAGTCAAGGATTTCTTTAATTACCACCAAAGGTGGTGACATTTTCTGATCATGTACTGCAATGTTTCTCTTATGCCAGATGAAATTGATTAAAATAATAAGGCCTTTCATCATGTATTGAAGACCATCATTATTGAGTGAAATAAGGACCCATTGCAACCAAGATTCAAATGTCCTGAAATTAGAATCCATGAACTTGTTTGAGAAACATCCATACCAGATGGCTCGAGAGTAAGGACAATTAACGAATATATTATCCAATGACTCCTCCACGTCGCAACTAAAAGGACATGTATATCCTTTTGCTTGGAAATGAAATGGGAGATTTCAAAATAGCATTAACAATAGCAGTAGGGTATATTCTCGGTAAAAAAAGAGATGTTCCATTGAACATGATTCCAATTAAAAGAACTATGCAATAAAAGACCCACAACTTTAAGCATACTCAATGCAAGTGCAGATATTGGATGTACAGGCCACCATAGATGGTGGTAGAGAGTTTTAAGCATATTAATGTAGCCAAACAAAAAAGAATTTTGCAAGTTTTAATTACTGATAGTATAAAAGATGCATAACAATTAAGAAAGATAAAGAGAAAGAATATAGAGTCTACAAAGACTCGACTAGGAACTCTATGATGATATGCATAACTGCTTTTTAAAACAACCATTAAGTATATGGCAAAATATTCAACGGTTTTATACTCCAACCGTTATATATTATTTTGGTTATTTCAAAAAAAAAAATGGTATATATTATTTGATGGCTGTTTACAAATAATCGTTAAATATAATATCTTTAATGGTTGTTTATTAAGAACGGTAAAGTAAAATCCCCTCCCAAACCCATTTTTGTTTGACATTTGAAACTTATAAGTTACAAAGAGCTCACTTCTAATACTTCAAACGTTTCATTCCAGCTCTTCCACCACCATTTCACTCTCCTCCGTCACTCCCGTGATAGTTTTACTCATTTTTCCTATGCCATTCTCCTCCATAGCTGCCTTTGTCCATTGTCGTGTTTGTGAGTCCGTGGGTTCGTGGGTTTCTAGTGTGGTTTCATGATTTCTTCTTTTGGGGTTTGTGGATAGGGGCTTTGAACTCATCTCGCCTTGCTAAAGGTGAGTTCAGTTTAGTTTCTCATACTAGTGGTTTCTTATCTAATGTTTTGGATATTGATGTGGGTAAAGAGTTTGTAAATGTTGTTTTTTTAGTGATTTTGTATGTGCATAGGGTTTTGCTACTAATTTTAAGTGTTTGTTGTTGCTAAAGTTATTATTTGTTATTATTAATTTGGGTAAACAGTATGTAAGATTGATTTTTAAGCGATTTTGCATGTACATAAGATTTTGCCATTTATTTTAAGTGTTTATTGTTACTAAAGTTGTTATTTGTTAGTATTGGATTAAATAAAGAGTATGTAAAGATTTTTTTTTTTTTTTTTTGTATATGCTCTGGATGGATAGTGCAAATAAAGAATGAATATCTACCAATCATCTATTAAAGGAGTATTGGGATGGGGTGGGGGATTTTATAAGGTTTGTGATTTGTGATAATGAAGATGATCACAGTTTGATTATTTGTCCTTGCCTCAAGTGTGGCATTGTACATTTGAAGAGTGTCAATCTAGACAATTGTGAGTCACACTTAGTGATGCATAGAATTGACCAGACTTATACATATTAGACAAAACATGAGGAGAAAGACGTGAGGAGAAGGATGTGAGCAGTAGTGCTAGTCGGTCGAATTTGAAATGAATTACATGTGGGGCTGATCATTTTCAAGATATAGCTTATACAAATGAAGCACAATTCAGTTAAGGCCAAGAAAATTTTGAGAGGATAAAGAATAATACAGAGAGGCTTTGTATGAGAATTGTACCGAGTTCACATTATTATCTGCAATGTTGAACTTGTACAACTAAAAAGCAAAACATGATTTGAGTCACTTAGGCTTCACAGAATTGCTTGCACTTTAAAGAAGAATGCTACCACTGGGAATGATATGAGAATCAAGACTTATGATGCAAAACAAGTTATGTGCACCACTGTCTTGAGTTATGAAAAGATACATAATTTCCCCAACGATTATATTTTGTTCAAAAAAGAATATGAATCATTAACTAAGTGTCTAGTGTGTTTTGCCTCATACTACCAAGTGAATGGGAAAAGTTCAAAAAGAGTGTTATGGTATTTCACAATTATACTAGATTTAGACGCTTGTATATAAATGCAATTGATCCAAAAAATTTAAGGTGGTCTACGGATAAAAGGATTTAAGACGACATGCTTTAACATCTTGCAGACTTTATAGAATGGGGTAAGTTTGACTTTGAGTATCTTGAATTTGCTCAAGAACCAAGAAACTTCAGTCTAACATGGCTACTTGGCAAGAGATGCCGACCTCTTACAAAATAACCAAATTCAGTAAAAAGATTGCAGTATAAGGAACCTGGATCGTTTCCCACGGAATTCGCAGTAGGTTCAATAGAAATAGGAAAATAGTAACAGAATGAGGGGGAAGAGTTTTTTTAATGCAATTAAGAATGAAAGCAAAATGAAATAGTTAAGGAAAACGAGATTAATTAGACTAAAAATGACTAACCCAAAATTAGGAATTCCAAAACCTTCATCAGACTAAAATAATACACCAAACTCGTGACTGATTCTGGACAAACCGAAATCTCTGCGTTTGTGCAGAAATTTCCTCCACTGAACGATCGTCCAGAATATGTTCAAAACAGTGGTGTGTCACCGAGCAATCGCCCAGTAACCACTTAAACCCTTTTTGAATTGTGTCCTTGGAATAAATCAATCTGGGTTTTTAATCAAAAACTCAATCCGAATTCAAAAATCGGATCCGATAAAAGAAGGCAGAAACGAGTTTAGATGTTACCAGTTAAGCGTGAGTCATGGAATACAGAATCCTTAATCCATGGGTTAATCAGAAAGGCTTAGCCGAGCATGGTTGGGCAAAACAATGAAGAACAGACGAAGAACACGAAGAACATCTCAGAGAATTTAATTAAAACATTTTTAATCCAATAACAATGTAAAACGTAATAATGTGTTGTTTTCAGCCACCATACAATTTTCCTTATATAAGAAGGATGAATCAAGATGAATGACAATTAGGAATCAATCCCCTAATCATAGAAAAACTCTAATCAATATGAAATCTCTAATAAATTAGGAAACTTCTAATAATTGGTCCTTTATTACAAAATTCGTCCAAAAATAGAAATCCAGCAAAATGAGTCTGTCTTTAGCTCCAATTTCATCAATCTTCTTGCCCAAATTAGCCTTCAACGTCTTCATAACAATTGTAGCTCTCTGAATCATATGGAAAACAAAAGAAGAATGAGGCTAATCCGATATCTAGATCAAAAGTTATGGTAAAAATGGTGAAGCATTGTAAATTTGGAATTTTATTACCAAAAATGAATTTAATCTAATTAAAAGCTTAATGCCCAATTCAGTAATAAAACCTATTATTTCTCAATTAAACATCCCTAAATTATTAACCAAGAGATAAAAATAAGTGGAATAATATTCAATTATCACTACTCATAGGATGAACTCATTTGGAATGCATAGCAGTACCCACAGTACATGACTGGTTATGTTATTTGTCTATAACCTCCCTTCATGGCTCTCAATAAAATGGAAGTAGATGATGTTGTCAATTCTAATCTCAAGGCCAAGGTAACCAAAGAATAACATAGATGTATACCTTATGCCACTAATTGAAGACTTGAAGAATTTGTGAGATAAAGGGGTGGTTGTATATAATGCTAATGAGAAAGAAACATTCAATATGAAGGCTTTGCTGTTTGGCGCAATAAATGACTTTTCTATGTATAGTAATTTGTCAGGGTACAATATTAAATGCCAACTTGGATGCCCGATTTGTGAAGAGTGTACACATCCAATCAAGTAGATGCATGGTATGAAGAATTCCTATATAGGATATTGTAGATGGTTGCAAAAGGGTTATATGTATGCCATATGAGAAAATACTTCAATAGGGAATCCTATTAAAGGATGACACCTAAACCTTTGACTGATAAGGAGGTTTTTGAAAAAACAAAACATCCAGATTGTAAATTTGGGAAGCCATTTGGGAAATATGTTAGAACAAGTGGGTGGCAAAAAATGTCTATTTTCTTCTATCTTTCACATTAGAGTTCCCTTAATGTTAGACATTTTCTTGATGTCAAGCACGTTGAGTAAAATATGTGTGAAAGTCTTTTTGGAACACTACTCCATATTCCTAGGAAGACAAAGGATGACATAAATGTAAGACTAAACATGGTTGATATGGGAATAAGGGAGGAATTGAATTGGCATTAAAGAAGTAGGGGATCTCATACATTCCTTTGACCAGTGGCTTTCACACTATCTAAATAAGAAAAAAGAAGTTTTTGTGAGTTTCATGCTTTAGTGAAAGTGTCAGAGGTTACTCGTCAAATATTAGCAACCATGTGTCAATGAAGGACTTAAAAGCTTAAGGGTCTTAAATCACACAATTGTCATGTGTTGATAAAAAAAACTTTATTCTAGTAGCAATACGAGGTATTTTACCTGATAAGGTATGAGCTATGATCACGAAGTTTTGTTTCTTCTTCAAGTCAATGTGCAATAGAGTGATTGACCTTAAGAAATTGCCAAGGTTACAAACCTGAATTTTAACTATGTTGTGTGAGATTGAGATATTTTTCCTTCTAGCTTTCTTTGACATAATGGTGTACCTACCTGTTCACTTAATGAGAGAGGTACAACTGTGTGGCACAACCTATATGAGATGGATATACCCAATCAAGTGCAAGATGAAAGACCTCAAAGGGTATATGAAAAGTCGAAGCCGGCCAAAAGCTTGCATTTTGTTGAACAGTATATTTGTGAAGAGGAGACTAAATTCTGTATCGATTCCTTGAAAGATGCATGTGATATTGGCCTTCTGGTGTCTCGGCGTGAAGGAATGACATATGGACAAGGGTTGATGGGAAAGAAAGTTATCCCTATCTCAAACTAATAGTAGGAACAAGCACACACACCTATACGTACTTCACAACTTTGAAGAGATTAACGAGTATGTAGGTGTTCCTATAGATGGGCTTAGGAGGAAAAACCCTAACATAGTAAAGAGTTGGTATACCAAAGAACATAATAAATAATTCATAGCATGGTTGAAGTAACATGTGAATCACAAGTACAATGTTGATCATAATTCAGTTTCGAAGAAAGTAATGTTCTTGGTATGTGGCCCTATAAATAACGGTTGTATTTAAAAAACTGTAATATATATGGCCTGATATTTAACCGTATTTGAAAAACCATAATATATATGGCCCAATATTTAATAGTTAAAAACCGTTTCCCGCACGTGCGTTTGTACGCACACACATAAACATGTTTGTTTGTTTGTACGCACACACAATATATATTAGCATTCGGATATTTAATGGTTGAAAACCGTTAAATATAAACAAATCTATAGTATTGTGTTTTTTACACCCCCCCCCCCCCTCATTCTTATCATATATGCATGTAATAATAACAATTTTACATTAATTAGTAAAATTAGTTATTTCGCATAAAATATTAAAATTACCATCAATAAAAATTATTAGTTATAGGAGTTTGGTTGATCATTTAGGAAATTTTATAATTAGTTAGGGATACTAAGTAAAACAAATTAATGCTTTTGATAAAACATGTATTTAATTAGCTAGCAAGTTTTATAGTTTATTGTTAGGGATAAGATACAAATTTATCCTGAAAATTTTTTCAGATTCAATGTCACTTTAAAAGTTTTAAAACATAGTAATATTGCCCATACTATTAAAATGATAACGTTAACCGTTAAATAATTGATATTAACAACTAACTTTTTAATAGAAAAGTGCAACATTACTTTATTTTAACACTTTGGTAGCAATATTAAACTTAAAAAACTTTATAGGATAATATTGTTCCTCAACAAAAAACGAAAACTTCCGAAACAAATTTAAACCTTAACCTCTTTTGTTATACGCTTTTGGTCTAATTAATCCAAGGTTGTGGATGTGTTTGCTTTTTGTGCCGTGATTATGGGCTATGTTTAGGATCTCCCTTTAAAGAAGCGGGGCGAAAGTGAGGATTGACAGCTAGCATATATACCTGATGGTTTCATGAATAGAATTCTGGCACTCGAATGAAAAAAGATCTGGTCAATTGCTTTTTTCTATCCTCAAAATTGGAATAATAATAATAATAAATAATATTATGATAAGAAAGGGATATATAACTTTCGAATTAGTTATAGCATTTTATTATCAAATTTTATACTATTGACGTGGATATATGTTGATTTTAGTTGATGATCTCTGCATATTTTTATCATTAGTCTAGAGATTACAATACCCTTTTTTGGGGGGGAAAAGTTGGTTAAGGTTCATTTAGCGTATTTTCTAGGTGCTTAGAGCGCCCTCAAAAATATTGAAAAACAAATATTTAGGGCCCTGGACACATTTTAAAAATAATAAAATACCATCAATCGCTTGGAATAATTGGTTGTAGGTTATTTCAATAGTTTCATATTCGAGCCCTGTATTTGCAACTACAATAATTACAACGAATTGGACTAATTGGTTTCTAGTAGCGTTGGATACCCGTTGATTAATTAATATGAAAAGAAAAAACTAAAACACTTGATTGTTGTTGGTATATTCATCGTGATGTAAGCATGTGATTTTACCCTTCCTTTATTATATAGACTTATTACTCTTGTGGTAGATTGCATATAAGAAGATAGAATCATTAAGGACTTATAAATAAAATTAGAAGAATAATTATTAAGATCCCAGATTAATAAGAAGGAGGAGTAAATCATGTCATAATATCTGATAAGAGATAGGAAAGTTGGCTGCTGAAGTTGGTGAATATAGCAGAATGGAGGACAGTTAGAAAAACTTGATCATGCCTAGATTGCCAATGTCACCAACTTAGCATTAACATGAAAAGCCTAGCAAATCCCTGAAAATGATGGTCTACGAAAAAAGAATCTGCCTTTATAATCTATCCACCTAATGCCTACAGATTCATATATACTCCTACTCTATCACAAACAATCTGGAAACTCTGTTATGTTCTTGAACAGAAACATTGATGTGGTAGCTAAGATTTTCATGTCATAGCTTGCTTTGAGACAAAAATCCAGTTAGCAAGATAACTCTGTCTCTGGTCTTCTTAGCTTTTTAATAATCTCGGACTCATCCCCACGATCTCAAAGCCGTCCTTCTTCAGATGTCATTTTCATTCTCTCTAACCCCAAATATCATATTCATTTCCCAACCCCACGTCTCCAAATTGACAGTTGTAACTCTCTCTCTCTCTCTCTCTCTCTGTGTGCCAGTGTAGTACTATGCAATATTTGACCATTGTGCTTCTCTCTGGCCACTCAAGACGATGAATTATTTTAATGCACACCAAGTGCTTGAAGTGGGTCCTCTGAGAATTTCAAGAGGTCCCATCAAGGACTTGGGCCTGCAATTTGATTCCACAGTATGAGGACTTTGTCTTATTACTGATTATTGGTGATAATGAAACCAATCCCTGTCTTATGTCTCATTTCTGTTAGTTGAGTATAAATAGAGCAATACCCATCTCACTTCTCCTGAGAAGCAAAGAAACAAAATCTAGCTTCTTCAGAGAGACAGAGAAAAGAAAAAGGAAAAAACAGAACACCTTCAGAGAAAAATGGAGGCTTCTGGGAGGATTTCTGAAGAGTGGAGTTCTCTTAGTGGACTGTACACAGCTGAGGAAGCTGATTTTATGAATCAACTGCTTGATGGTAGCAACTGTTCAGTCCCAGAAGATCTACTATATGGAAATTCAAATTTGGGATTTCCATGTGCGTTTTGGCCTGGTCATGAATCAACAGTTGTGAGCGTCACAGGAATCAACAACACTTCATATTTTCCCTCCAATAATGCTAATTCTAATGCTCATTTTTTCAGTTTCTCACAAGGCAGTAGCTCCAGTACTGATAGTGGTGTTGTTAGCTACCGCCCTAATGATCCGTTGACCAATTTTGATTCTGTGTCTATGGATTTTTCCTTGGGGGATGACAAAATTGTCCCATATAGTGTACAAGGCAATGACCATTGGAACCTTCAGAAAAATGAAAATACTGACGAAGATTCAGGTCTTCTTGACCCAGTTGAGAGGGTTATTGCAGTTGCTGATAGGGAATGTGAAGAACTAGTTTCTTCTGAACCAGCAGAAAAGGGTAAAAGCACCAATCTAGAGAAGTCAGAGAAAAGATCTAGGAGCTTATTGGAGGTAACATAATACTAAACAGCATGCCCATAATGTTAAAAATGTTTTTTTTTTTTGGCAGAATTTAAGCAAAGTGTCTTTTTCTTGGTTATGCAGGGACAGAAGAACAAGAGGAATGTTAAATCAAGGAAGAATACAAAGTCTGAATCTATAAGCAAATATGAAGAGGAGAGGAGCTTTCAGAGGCAGAGCTCGAGTAGTTGCTGCTCAGAGGATGATTCCAATGCTTCTCAGGAGCCAAATGTGGGGTCCACTTCAAGTTTAAGTCCTAAAGATTCTGCATCTCTCAAGTCTAATGGCAAATCAATGTCTGCTAAAAGTCCTGCCACTGATCCCCAGAGCGTATATGCAAGAGTAAGTTCCCTGAAAAAGGAGTTTCTATCAACCATTTTTTTTCCCAAGGGTAAAAGAGAAGAACTAAGGTTTTCCTTTTGCATTGTGCAGAGAAGAAGAGAAAGAATCAACGAAAGGTTGAAAATCCTACAAAACCTTGTCCCCAATGGAACTAAGGTAACTTCACTATAAACTGGCTCCCTAAGAAATTATCTTTGATTTGGATCATATGATGTTTTACTCTTGTTAAAACCTTTAATTTAGATGCTTACTAGATTCTGAGTTTTGTTTCCTTGATGAATTGCAGGTGGACATAAGCACCATGCTCGAGGAAGCAGTTCAATATGTAAAGTTCTTACAGCTTCAAATAAAGGTAACAACAAGAAAAGCAGCTCTACTTTTCATCTAAAATCTAAAGATTATATCATTTATTTTATCTCACATTTATTTTTAAATTTAATTCTGACAGCTTCTGAGCTCTGATGATCTGTGGATGTATGCTCCTATTGCTTACAATGGATTGAACATTGGACTAGACCTTAACATCGCGCCCACCAAACAACCATAGCATTAGCAACAAGTATATTCAGTCACTGATTCCAACAGAGAATGGACTAAAGTAATAAATTAGGCAAAGTTTATAAGTATTCTTGAACTATATATATAATATATCAATGTGAGTTGATTTATTGATTCCTTAGGAAAAACATTTGGTTTGGGTGCAGAGAACTAGTGCCAAGAGTTGTATTGGTTCACTAATCTCAAGTCATTGGCTTCTTATGCACAATATGTAAAACTAATAATTTTGAAATTAGTTTGAGTTTCTAAGCTAGGGTGAGCCTTGAGGTAATGGTAAAGGTTGTTATTGTATGATCAAGAGATCATGATTTCAAATCTAGGAAACAACCCCTTTGTTTATGGGGTAAGACTACATATATCTAACCCTCCTAAGACCCCACCAAGTGGAGCCTTGTGCACTGAGTTGCCCTTGAGTTTCTAATCTACAGAGTACGGACCTTATTTAATTTTCTACAAAATTGACCTGCAATAACAGATAAATGACTTGATTGACCTGCAAGACTTACATTGGGCCACCCTTAATTTTCTAATCTACAGAGTATAAACCTTGTTTAATTTTTTGTAGAATTGACCGGCAATAATAGATAAATGGCTTGATTGTACTTTCAACCTTGTATGTTTTAGTCAAGAGAGCAATTTAGTCTCTTTTTCTTTTTCCAGTTGCCCCCTGTTGTTTGAATCAGAGAAATAATGATGCCCTTTTTGTTTGTTTATATGTTTGAGAAATCTAGCCATCCATTCACATGCTAATTATAGAAATATTATCTTTCTAACTATCAAATCAAAACATAAGATAATACTCAGTTAGAACAAATGTTTGGTATCGTCTAATCACAAATAATACACGTCTAAAATCGTCATTAATTAATTTTTCATAAATAAATAGGGGGACTAAATTGTCATCAAACTTTAATGGCGCGAGAACTGGATTGAAATACAGTGTTTAAGTTAGTGTAATAAGAAAATCACAATTGTGTATAGACTCCTGAGTAATAGTTATACCTTTTGATTAAATGATACCAATTGTGCTTAGCATAAGATATGAGAGTGGAACATATTAGTAGGATTCAATCACCACAAGAAAAACTATAACATACATAAATCTCTCAAGCATTCTTTGTTTCTGTCTTTCTATTTGGGGAACTGTCTGGCATTATATTGCTGGGTTTTAATCTCTCTCTCTCTCTCTCTCTCTATATATATATATATATAGGGATTGTTGAGGGAAGAGAAACTAAAGGTCAACTAAAGAAGGTGCACCCACCACATTGCGGAGGGGAGGTGATCCAATCCCTGGTTCATCTCTAATATTGAAAACTTGTAATCAGAAGGGATGAAAAAATAAACGAACTCGTAATCATTGTGAATTAATTAGAGTATTTTATACTTCCCATATATAGATGCTCATAATTAAGTTTTCAAATAATCTTGGAACAAAGTCTTTTCAATTCATTAATAATGCTATTCTTCTTTTTTTTATGAAAATTAATAGTTACTCTTTTCTTCTCTTGTTTTGCCAATAGAAAATTATTAGTTACTCCAACCCAAGCAACATATGCATTTTATGATTGATAATTTTGGAAATCTATATTCTTAGTAAAAAAAATTGTGGATGGACGGTATTATTAGACAACAAAAGGTTCGTGATACTCAATTATTTTTAAGTCAAGGACTAATACTTGAGGAAAATGTTAGTCATAATTGCTACCTCAGATAGCTAGTGAAAATACAGTCATTACAGTTATTTAAAAAAAACAAATGACTGCAGAACAATGAAAGTTCTTTCACATGGTTTAGCTTATTTATGGCGAAAATACAGTTATTATAGTATTTTCTTATAGAAACTATATAATATTGTCACTTGGCATAACGTTTAAATCACTGAAAAGCCCAATGACATGAAGGAAAAGCTCAATGAGGGGAAATTTGATATTTGGAATAGCATTAGGCGGCTTATAAGGAAAAGCCAAAAATTTGGCTTATGGGCTTCACCATCAACCCCCTCGATCCTCACTTGCCATCATCTCTCAACCACCACATAGTTACCATTTCGTGAAGAAGAAACAGAGTCGAGCAAAGCAACAAAAAAAAAAAACTCAGAACCTAGAGATCAGAGATGAGATGTTCACATTTGTTTTCCCTCATTGATTTTGCCATCAACCATCATTAGTGGTGAGTTTAACCGCCGGATTCTTCTTTCTCAACATCGGAGAAGGACCTGGACTACTCAATGGTAATTTCAGAACAGAATGACAGCGTCTACTTCTATTGCTTTGTGGGAAACTCAATTTTTTTGTAACAGAGGCAAAGAAATCAAAGAGGGGATTATCAGAGGCGAAAGCTATTGTTGGCACCAGAGGAGTCAGATTGTCTTCATCATTGGGTTGGGGAAGTGAAGACACGACTAGAGGCGATTGGAAGGCACAGACGATTGTGAACTAAAATTTGAGGAGTTAGTTCTCCGATCACTATTTTTGGAGAGACAATACTCAGAGGATTGACTCCTTGGATGAGAGGTTGCAAATTGTGGGTGTCTGACATATAAGAGTCTAGACCGGAAGGTTTTTTTTTCAAACAAAAAAGGATGATGACATGGCAAAACATCTACGACGCTCATCATTAAAATTAGTAATGTACTATTATTAAGTGTCAACTTGTTCATATACATTTGTATACTCTCTAATCTATATACAAATTTATGTATTAAACATATCTAATTAAGGACTTTAATGTTTTTAAATTTGCTTAATCAAATTTAAATTTTTATCTTCAATTATTTCACATACACAAATGGGCGGATGGCTGCATGGGTGATATTGGATACTTCAAGTGGCAGAGCTGAACACTTAAGTAGTGTTCAAGATTTGATGTTATAACTTCCAGGCCAGTATTAGAAGTGATTTATTTTCAATATTGACTATTGAAAATGTAAGATAAGATAAAAGTCATATTATAAATGTGTTTTATATTTAAAAAAGTTATTTTCTAAATATACTCTTATTTGGAATAACGTTTGGAAAATAAGTTCAAAATTATTTCTTCATCTGTCATTTAAAAGGACCCGATCAATTTTTTAAAAAACGAGACTCCATGCCCCATTTTCTTACTTAAAGAAATCAGTCTAAAAATAAAATCAGCGCGGGAAAAAAGGGTTAAAAATTACAATATGAGGATCGTAGTTCTGGTCAAGTAAACACTCTGAAGTGCAATTTCGTGGCCAGCCCAAAAGATTCAGCCCTTCCCGTATGAAGCAGGCTACATTCCCAACAAGAACCAGAAAAAAACAACGCAGGAAAAAGCAACCTCTGGGTATTCTAGTGTGTCCATATATGATACAGCTAAAGCTAATATATAAAATTCAATGCACAGAACTTTCAGTATGGGCTCATGAAGGAAATAGGAAGAGCCTCATCCATGAGATATCCCAAGAGATTGCCAAATTCTCCTTCTCACGCTCTTTCATCGTTGACGTGATTTGGAACTTCTGCTTGGCTGTCCAATGGCATATACTGTGCCATGATTGCTCTGATCTCAGAATCCATGTATTGCTGCACAACCACCCACACAAATACATTACCCAATTGTTGTACACAAATTACACAGAAACTATCATTCACCAATAACCGACACCAAATATTACTAATCAAGAAATGTCATGTCAGATTATCTTCATGCCGTAGAATCATTTAGTACACAACTATTCTATAAAAATTAACAAAGCTAAAAGTGGTGAGATTCAAGATTCAGAGTTTTTGAGAGGTGTAAAATATTGATCAAAGTGATATCATCTAAAGCAACCTGGCCTCTTTTATTAATACTAATTTGTCAGGATCCCAACAACATGCATTTGGATGACCCAAGGCGTCCAAAATACGGGGACTGAGATAACGGTATATCAAATACCTCTTTTTTTTTGTGTTCTACAATTTAGATTTCTAATTTGAGTTTGGCAGATTCAGAACATTGAGCTTACCCTTATCCTATACTTGTACACAAGATATGCTCCACCAGCAGCAATTGCTAAGCCAAATAAAATGACCCAAAAAGCTGCCCATGCTGATCTGCCCTGACTTGCCGTTTTACCTGAGGATTATCCATCAGTGAATATGAACTCAAGTTCAAATGATGTACATGAAATAGAAACGGATAGTGTAATGAACTCACTTATGCAGGCATCATGGTCTCGGATATAGAGAAGATTCCCACTACAACTGCAGTCATAACTTCCCCAGGTATTCTTGCAGCTACATTCAGGGCACTGACAAGCTTTCTTCTCTTTGCACTCATCAATATCTGCAAAATAGACTAAGGAGTTCAATCTGATTCTATCATCTTCCAGTTGAGTGGGAAACATTCTGTAGGTTTTTGAACCATTTCACTTTCCGGTTAACACAATCAAGTTAGCAACACTTCTCCAAAACTCAAGGATTGAGACCACACAACTACCTCACAAATAAGATGGAATGATAAAGGGTACAAAGTTCTCATTTTACCAACATGGAAGGTTTCAATTGACAAATGGGGGAGATGAAAAATGCCATAATAGATGATCCAGGCAAGTGGCATTAAGGGCTCAAGTATTCATAGTATATAAGATTAAACCATGTATCCAATCCCTGATAGTGTTTCAAATTTAAATTTATAGAAAGCATTAAAATGTTCCACTTTAGCTTCACAGAAAATATCATACAAAGTCCAGCATTTTATCAAAGATAAATGTTGTAATTAGCTAGCGTCATGGATAACAACAATGAATTAAAAGGCTTCAGCATCCCTCACCTTCACAAGTTTTGACGCCATCCCCTTTAAACCCTGGAGGACATTCACATTTAACCTCTCCATCATCCTATCCAATAACAACAAATTCTCAGCTACAAGGAAATGAAATTCGACTATCATATATTTGAGGAAGGGAAACAAAATGAGCAGGTGTTGTTCAAGTAACTCACTGAACAAGCAGAAAATGCATGTCCATTACGGGCTTCATGCCAACAACCTCCATTGTTTATCTTGCACCTGCCAGGTCCACTGGCTGCAAACCCAGAAGAAACCAGAATGAATAGAACTATCAAATATACAGAAGCAAAAGAACTGCATATAACGTGGTTGATGACAAAACACATCCACACAAAGAAAGGACCACACTACATTTAAGTTCCACACCAATTAGCAAAATATTGCAAGGCGTCAAGCCATGAATTTGAAATGGAATGATTTCTTTGATGCAAGGAAGAAATCTCAGACCAAGATAAAAAGCGACAATGTTACTGATAGCAAATCATTTAGGAGACGAGGGAGGGGGGGCGGGGGCGCATTGAGCGTGCCCAATGACAACAATCCAGGTGAAACCTGGGTGAATTCACCATGATCAAGAAAGCAAACGCCAAAACCTATAATAATGAAAAGGCTACCCTCCCATAATTAAGACATGTAAGATGCTTAGCATCTTCACACAAGGAACTGATCGATGAGTAAGTTCAAATTCTGTGTAGCACAAGGATCCATGAGTCCCAAACTCTCAATGCTACCATAGCAACATTTAAGATGAATGATTATTTGAAGAACATTGTGTCATAAACGAAGTAACAAGCATCCAAACACTCATAAACATATCAGATATCAATTTCCTTGGGTAAATAAACTATCGTAGAAGTTACAGAAGTAGGCAAGAAAAGTCAATAAGCCAAATTACAGTTAACATTCAAGTTTGGGTAGGTATTCTAAATTTTATACGACATGCTTAAAAAGAGTTGAGCAAGAATTTCGCATAGATCAAACAGTCAGCCGCAAATTAATCAAGATCATTATCCACATTGTATTTATCATTTGTATATCCTTTTTTTTTATTCCAAGCATCATGAACATAATAAGATAAATGATACAAAAAAAAAAGGAAAATTTTAACGTCTTTTAACCTTGACACATAGTATAACCATCTCCTTTGAACTGCACGCCATCAACAAGGGGGCATTCACATACTCGCCCACGGAATGTATCCTGAGCAAATGTACACGTGTAAATAGGGGAATAGCTATCCGTTAATCAGAATAAATTACTTCATGATTTTCAATCAGAGATAAATACCTTGCATGCAGTGACGTTGGCCACTTTATCTTGCCAACAACCACCATTGTTGTCCAAGCACTCATTTGTCTCTACATCTGCCAAGAAAAAAAAATGACATCGAGATTTAAAAAAATAATATTGACAAAATAATTAAACCCAAAAAGGGAGGGGGGAACTCTATATCATAGCACCAAAAAGAATGTGAACCTGAGCTCAAGCAGACAGCTGGTTCAGTAGTTTCCTCAAAACCAGCACAAATAGCCTTCAAAACAGCACCTTTCTCCAGTTTTCCTGAAAGTAATAGTCTTAGGATTGGAAAATGCCATATCATTAGCTATTATACAAAGCAAGAAAGACAAACCTCGATACTGTCGATTATTGACAACAAGGGTGGGCAATATAGTAACATCACCTCGCGAACCCTTCCCAACCTGAAATTAGTAGTGTTATGTAACAGTCCTGGATAGATAAACGGGCACAACCAATGGAATAATAGCATAAAATTAAAATGATAATAGTAAAAGTAGTAAGAGAGAGTACCTGAGCATCTTGCTCTTCTTTCAGAACAGGATTTTCAGAATCAGCATCTGGATCTCCCATGCACTTTTCAATCTTCTTGTTATCAAGATCTGCAGAATTAAAATAAAGATATATGAGATGCCATTGTCAACATCCAGCACAGCAGCACCCAAAGAAAGCATAATAAGCAGCGATAAATTACTTACCAAGTGACTTAATAACAGCATCTGCACATTCCTTATTGTATTTCTTTTCCTTCATGGGGCATCTTATTTGAAAATCAGTCACATAGTCCCACCAAACCCAAGGCTTCTTAGATTCTTTTGCCACTTTGAAGACACACAGCTGCCTTAAATTCTCAATAACGACATCTTTCCCATCATAACCTGTGCTGAAGTCCTGCTCTGGATCAGGGGCACAATATCTTCCATGATTTATGCACTGGGACTTGCACTGCTTGCTTAAAGTGAATGCTTGGGGACAGTACCAAGTTATATAGTGTGGAGTAAACTGAGTGTAACCACCCTTCTCTAGTATCTGTGCTGCGCCCTTGAAATCCTTTACAAACTCCATCAACATATCACATTTGACCCCACACTCATCATTGCTGTTGGTCCATAGCTCATATTCCACACGATCATCCGGATGGGGCACGGACTCTCTCCAATCAAGATTTACATTGACCATCTCTCCACTACTTATGGCTTTCTTCAATCTTTCACCAAAACTTTTTTCGATGAGAGCAGAGGGTATTGTTATGTTCTCTATGTATTTTGCAGACGACGCATCCTCTTCAGGTGTGTCCATTGTTATTAAGGGTTCCTCAACATCATCCGCCACAAGAACTGCAGAAGCTCCTGCCTTTTGAGCATTCCAGACCTTCAAAGCAAAGAAGCAACCTGAAAGGAACAGATAAAATGACTATAAGTACACCCCCAAAACAACACTTTTAGACTGGAAACGTATCACGTGCTACTCAAGTCTTTGAAGGGGGGAGAAAAATAATTATAGCAAAAAGGACAAGTTCTTACCATCTAAAAATAGAAAAGCAAAAACCATATCCTAATTTCTACGTGTTCAATTATTGTTTAAAATTAAAGGCATGCGTTCAACCATTAAAACACCCAAAAAGAACAAGTTCTTACCATCTAAAAACAGAAAAGCCAAAGACATCCAAATTTCTAGGTATTCAATTAACATTCGAAATCTAAGTTAAGCATTAAACCACTCAAAGGAGCCACAAACTGCCCCCTTTTATGGTCAATTAATTAAAAAAAACAGCATCCAACGAATTAGAACAAAAGGGAAACAGTTACTCCAGTGAAAAAAATCTTGTCGAAGCAAAAATTAGAACAAAAAAAAATACACAAGCAGGAAAAAAATATAGCCAAAATTAAATCATAAGGCAGAAATGCAAAATGACATGAAGAGGTACATTATCCATTAACTAAAGCAAACCAAGAAAACTACCACTGACAAAGAAGCCAATTTTCGCATATTGACAAGCAATATAATCGGATTGAGCGAGAAGGAAGCATCTGCAGTAAAGCGAACCAAACTACAAAACTCATAACGCCTATCAATTAACTCAAAAAGAAAAATGATTAATTTAACCTCAATCCACAACAAGACATGCAAATATTCATCAAGTTCTTACTTCCACGATCGAGTAAAAGGATTGTGGGAAGAGCTCCAGGCTTCGATTTGAAGGAAAGCCCAAAGTCATCGAACTCTTTACAAGCCTTCTGGTTATCCTTAGGGTACACAACGTTCCCAGCCATGCTACCTCCATACTGAGGAATCCCAAAGTTGCCGATCGCACTGTCATATGTACCTTTGATTTTGTCAGGCGAGGTCACGCTCAAGCTGTTCTTTTCCACCACAAATCTCGCCATTGACGATGGGACGAAGGACAGTAGCAGAAACCCTAGAAAAAACCTCAGCACTGACCTCCGAAGCTTCATCTTTAAACCCCAAAAAATATCAGGATTTCCGAATGGGGTTAGCTTCGAAAGAACACAAATTTATTCCTTCCCTGCACTCTTATCTTATTCAACGGAGTAGTTATTTAGTTTTGCAGCTCTCGAGAGGGAAAAAGGAGAGAACTGTTATTGCTATCGCCAAACGGCTAACAAATACCGTTTGTGTTAGCAGAAGCAGCAGTGGGAACTAGAAGACGCAGGCGTGTCACTCTTCACCCTCTGGTCTTGTGTGAGACGATATCTATCACACGCACTCTCATTTCTTAATTAGGGAGTAGTTTGATTTGATAACCTTATTTAATTCACAAATTAAACTTGATTAGTAAATCCTTTTGGAGTATATAGATGGGTTGAAACGAAAAAGACAGGATAAGACTTGCATTTAATAATTCATAATTTTAAATGTTATTATTGTTAATATTAGATTTAGATATGTCGGCCAAAAAGATTCAGAGATGTTTTCTTTAGATTTTTTTTAAGTGTGCTTAATATTTTTTTATGTCATCATCTAGTATTAGTATTTGGTTCGTGGTTTGTAATTGTTCCCTTAAACATAAGTATCTTCTCTAAATTCAAACTCAATTTTTAAAATGATTAAATAGTAAATCTGTTCCAGAAATATACGTCGAGGAGTAGTGTTGTTCTGAAAGTTTTTCAGATTTAATTTTGCCCCGAAATTCTAAAAACTTAGTAATGTTGCCCATTAAAAAAGTAACATTGACTGTTAAAATATTGACGTTGACAGTTAATCTTTTAACAGCAAAGGGCAACATTACTATGTTTTTAGACTTTCAGGGTAAAATTGAGCCTAAAAAAACTTTTAGGGCAACATTGCTCTCGGAGCGTACTTTCCGAGATAGATTTGCTAGTTAACCTTTTCAAAAATATCTAGTGGGACTTTACATCACTAACAACTTATATTAGTACTTAATATATGTTTAGATTAGCTTCTTCCTGAGTGTTTTTTTAAACTAAGAGTTTGTTATAAAATTCTATGCGTGCAAAAAAAAAAAGTGTTTTTTTGTTAACTAAGAGTTTCTTATAAAAATTATATATATATATATATATATATATATATATATATATATATATATATATATATATATATATTCTGCGGGTCTATCAGTATTGCTGATAAAAATTTGGACTTCTTTTTAAAATTGTTTTATTTTATATTTTCGTTTGTCCTCGAAGTGATATATAGGTTCCTTAACGAGTCGTCTCAATGAAAAAGATTGGGGAAATCAATTATGGGTGGAGCTGTTCCTTGAGATTAACATCGGGCCTTCGCGAAATTATCCAATAAACTATTTATTATTGTCATTTTCATGCCAATTTACGTTTTCATTATAAATTTGTTTGAGTGTTAGATTTTTTTTTTCTCATGATTTTTCAATCAATTAATTATAAATTAAAATACTTAAGCCACCTAATATTTAAAACTTTAAATACTTAAAGTTAGCTCAAGTAATAAGAAATCAATAATGTATAATTAGTGGTTAATTGATCAAGTATTCATATTATCTAATAAAAAGGAAAAAAATAAAAAAATCATATGATCAAATAAATTTTCTTTTTGCCAGCATAAATTTAAGATTTTAATATATACACATTTATATTTAAATTTAATTTTAATATCAAATATCCCCTTACGTGTCGAAGGACAAGTGTATGGTATACAAATTCAAAACTTTAATTTGAAAGGCACACTTGCATAAAGAAAAACAGCAGCAAGACAAAAGATTGATACCTATATTAATATGCAAGGACAAGGAGATTATATTTTAATATTTATATACTGACTAGTTTAATTTCAATCAAACAATGCATGGTACTCGTAATTTGGTAAGTGAGTATATATATATACACACACGCGAATAAAAAAAGCATAAGGTATTTTATTTTGAAGAATTCTTTCATTGCAGACTTGAATGAGTCATACAAACAGGGCAACCACAGATTATGCACTCTGGTTCTTCCCAAAAAAGTACAAAATTATTTTAATAAAATAAAAATATTCATTTGTTTCTCCTAAAGAATTAGATAAAAACAAGGACTAAGGAGCAAAA
Organism: Acacia confusa; assembly: GCA_037074495.1. NCBI lineage: Eukaryota > Viridiplantae > Streptophyta > Magnoliopsida > Fabales > Fabaceae > Acacia > Acacia confusa. The sequence continues at coordinate 32,766,309 of CM073502.1, read as the reverse complement.
ATACGCATATATTTTGATTAGAAGAGTGTTCGATGATAAGTGTTTTTTTTAGGGAAACTATATGGTTACAAATTAGATGCAAAAATATCATTTGATAGTTAATTTTGACTTTTTTGTTGATTGACGATGATGTGGCTTTCAAATGTATAAAAATACATATATAGTTTGATCAAATAAGCGCCCAACACACAACAATTTTTTGATTTTATTATTTTGATTTCTTATTAACTTATTAATATTAATTAAATAAAAAATTCATTATTATTTTGTTATTAATATTAATAATATAAACTTAATCTTAATACTTTATAATATTAACTCAATTTGAATTTTTTTAATTGAAATCACAAAAATAAAAATAAAATTAACTTAATATTTACTATCCATATTTCATCTTTCAATTTAAAATTTTATAAGTTCGAAATATAAATCAGATATGTTTTATAAATTTATTTCTAAATTTATTAAATACAATATTTAAATATATAAATTATAAATATAAATGAAATATAAATAAATTAGAAATCAATATTTATATTATATTTTCAATATTTAAAAAATGAAAAAGAAATAAAAAATTAATTATATAATTACATTATATTTATATTAATTATATTATATAATAATAATAAGGGTAAATGAGCAAAAATTCAAATGTGCTTTACCTCGAGAGCGTTCAACACTATATGCTTTTTTTTAGAGTAAAAATATATGTATAGTTATCATTTTAGAGCAAAACTGATCACATCGTTATATTATTCTTCACTATATGGAAAGTAGATTATGAAAGTTTAAAACTGTGCATTATGATTGGCACAAAAAAAAAGAAAAAAAGAAAAAGGAATATGAACTGGTGCATGTGGGAAATGTTTCACGATGTTGCCAAAAAAAACGAAACGGATCACCATAGAAAATTAGGAATAGAGACACTGATCTTAAAAAAAATAAAAAATAAAAAATCGCCTTATTCAAAGCAGCACGTTATTGGAGCCACAAGTGAGCCTAACCAATAGAGATTTGACAAGTGTTCACAATGACTCACTGGAACCAATACCGGGAGGCCACCACGTGGAGGCAAAGTTTTTTGGATAATGACAGCAGATTTTTTTCCCCTGGTTAGTTTATCTGAATGTACTGAGACCACGTTTTTAACGTACGGAAAATAATATAGCATGATAAATTGATAATCCACTACACTAAATTTAGGGATGAGCAGGGTTGGGCCAGGCAAGACCCATGTTCAATGCCTTGTCTGAAAAATCACTAGATAACAAAATACAGCCTGGTGCCCAGTCTTACCTGATAGAAACCCTAACATTTTTGGGCTAGACAATAATGAGCTGGGTAGAGTGGGTTTCCCGTGCCCAAATAATGATATCCTACCACACCCTATGTGGGAAAAAAAATTCAACCTGTTATGAATATTCTTATTATGTGGATGTCCATTGACCTATAATCTCCAAATACAGGATGACATGGTATATATGCATAGTAATCTACTATTTGCATCCTTTTATAAATAGAGATCTCCTGTAACTATTCAACATACTTGAATGAGAATCCATTTCATCTCTCTAGAATTTCCTCTGACTTCTCTCTAGAATTCCTTTAGTTTTATAACACGTTATCAGCACGATAGCATCCTTCATTAAATATATTTTAGCTTCACACAAATTTCCTTACTATCATCATCATCTTCTCGTTCCCTTCACTGCTTCACTCTTGATCTCCTTCTAAACTCAAACTCCAGGTTCTTCTTTCATAGTTTTTCTTTACTCCTTCATGAAACTCATCACCACAGCAACAAACACTCTCAATTCTCCTCAGTTCTCACTTCAATTCAGTTCGCTCAGATTTTAGCCTTATTTTCCCCTCCTCAGTCCTACTCCCCACTTCAAAGCAAAACGTTCAAGTTCAGTTCACACCTCCCAAGAAGGTTTTGCAGATTCTCTATACTTCTACTCCTCCAGCTATTAATACTCACTGACACATACCTTCTCTCACTCTCTCTCTTTGGTCCTCCTCAAAGCTTTTTCTTTTTCTTCTCTCACCAAAAGCCACCTGCTTCCGCTGATTTGGTTTCTGGGTTCACTCTTTATTCCCAAATCTGGATTCTGGGAACGAAGAACTGGGCTAAGGGTTTCTAGTAACATTGAGGAGAAAAGTTTTGTGCTTGAAAATGGAGAGAGAGGGTTGCTGAAGAATTGTTCAGTCTTCTTTTGGTACGTACTTATTTAGGTGTCTTTGTCAAGTGAATTGAGAGAGGAGTATAAAAAAAAAAAAAAAAACTCACTCTGCCGACAAGAGATAAAAGGAAAAGGAAGAAAGAAAAAAAAAGAATAATAAAAAAAAAGGAGCAGTATTAATTATATTATGTTATATTATTCACATGCATTTGGATGCTTCTTCACACACATCACAACGCACACTTTTTATTCACATGCATTTGGATGGTTCTTCACACATATTACAACGCACACTTTTTCTAATTCAATTGCATCAGACACACAAATAAATTATATTATATTACTATCATGTTAGGTCAAAAATATACCTATGATTCATTTTTTATTATATTATTATTGTTGTTAACATTTTAGCTTTTAACAAACCGAGAAAAAGAAGGAAACTTAATATCTTAGGGTGTAGTTTTCTGATCCTCTTTATAATGATTTATTATATGTTTATTTTATTTATTATTTATGTTTATGACTTTATTATTATTGTTAAGTTGACTCCATATTAGAAGTCTAGATTTAATTTTTGTTTTCTTTTAATCTTTTATTTATTTACTTTTATGTTATTGTTATTAATTTAACTTCAGATTGGAAGTCTAGATTTAATTTTTTTTTTAATTATTTTAATTTGATATTTTATTATTGTTACTAACTTTATTGACATTTATTTTTATGTTACTAACATTTATTTTACGTATTTATTTTTATGTTCCTAACATTCATTTATCTTTCATGGTAGTAACACTAATATATATTAGTGGGCTCCATTTATTTATTTTATTATTTACTGCTCCATTTGTTTATTTAATTCTTTACTGCTTTATTTATTTTTCATGGTTGCGACACTATATATTAGTGGGCTCCATTTATTTATTTATTTATTTACAGCTTTATTTATGTTTTATGGTTGTAACACTATATATTAGTGGAAACCATTTGTTTAATTTAATTCTTTAATGCTTTATATTAGCGGCACACTAGTATCTATTAGTGGGCTCTATTTATTTATTTTATTATGCTTTATTTATTCATGATAGCAATACTATAGTGGGCTCCATTTATTTATTTACTGTTTTACTTATTTCTCATGGTTGCAACACTATAGTGGGCTCCATTTATTAATTTTAATTCTTTACTGCTTTATTTATTTCTCATGGTAGCGACACTAGTACTGTGGGCTCCATTTATTTATTTACTGCTTTCTATATATTATATATATATATTTGCATTTGCATATGCATCCTCTTTCTTACCTTTGGATGAGATAGGTCTCACTGTGAGTTTACTACCATTCCTATTTCATCTTCTTTTTATTTATTTAGCACGTTTATTTCCAGTCATTTATTTTATTTTTATTTATTTATTTACTGCTTTATATAAATCCCGTGTGGGCTCCATTTATTTATTTACTGCTTTCTATATATTATATATATATATTTGCATTTGCATATGCATCCTCTTTCTTACCTTTGGATGAGATAGGTCTCGCTGTGAGTTTACTACCATTCCTATTTCATCTTCTTTTTATTTATTTAGCACGTTTATTTCCAGTCATTTATTTTATTTTTATTTATTTATTTACTGCTTTATATAAATCCCCCTTCCTTTTTATTATTTATGGCAACGACACTAATATATACATATTAGTGGGTTCCATCTATTTGTTTTATTATGCTTATACTTTATTTATCCTGAAGATAAACTGTTAAAAGATCATATATATTATTATGAGATCAAAATGCCATAGAGATATGAAGCATAGATTGGCTTGAGAGATGAGGCATAAATTGGCTTGAGCCTAAGAGGCAAAATAGCCTTAATTTCAGAGGCAAGATTGCCTGAAGCCAAGAGGCAAGTTAGCCTGATAACAAGAGACAAATTATGAAACAATATTTGATCCATAAATTTTGTATGTTATCAGTTGTATAAAGGCCTCAAAATTGTATATTTGGCATTAAATATTCCCTTAAATTATGAGACAAGGGATTGTATGATCATGATTGATATTATAAATAAATATATTCAATTTGCTATTGTAGTAGCAATATTGTGGATTAATTTCTTGCCATGATCAAACAAATCAGTGAGTTATGGATCATGAATTTTTATCCAACTTCATTCCTAGAAGTGAATAAAGAAAATATATTATTATGGTTGTTATGTGATTTCTATGTTTATAACAATTTTTATAAATACGAGAAAAGAATATTCATAAACAAAATAATTAAGCAAAAGGAAATATTATTTCAACAAAGTTTAATTGCGAGTGGCTCAACATCATTACAAACTTTAATCATCTCATTCTGAAGATATTTAATGTCTTCTTCTTTTGCTTCTCTTGAGATGGGATCCAGATGAGGCAAAGCTCTTCGTAATATCGAGATTTGCGTCATAAGTTTCTTGAGCTTCTTGTGTGGCCACTCAGTTAACCCTCCTTTTTGATAGATTTTTTGTATGGTGTGAGTAGACATATTTAATTGTTTACTCGCTTCATCAAGGGTTAAGTGAAAATAATTTCTTAAATCATGGAGCGTTGTTTTCTTTATTCTTTCTCGTTGCTCCATAGATAACCTATATAATTCACCCTGGTTAAGGGATGAAGTATCATAGGGTATACTTACTGCAGGTTGTTTTCCTTTGCCTAATGAGTGTTCAATATTGGTTTGAAATGAACTTCCATGGAGGTCATTTGGATTTATAGCCCATTATGAACCAACACAGAGAACCTCATGATAGGCTAATACAGGATCACGCATCAAGATATATCCTGATGCTTGTAAATCTATACAATACTGTGTCAGAAATTGTTTGATTTCTTCAAAATTTTTATTTGTGAAATCAAACATTGGAAGCCTGTCAGTATTATAAGATTTATCCTGTACTTTTTCAAATAAAACAGCATGGGTAATCATACCTGTTCTTCTTCCGTAAACTTCAAGTTTATGGTACTGGAGTTCGTTGGTATGTATGATCTCTCGTAAAACATGACAACAACTACATTCCAATAAGCTAGTTGTTGCTAATTGACTTGTAGTTGATGGCTGGCTAGTTGTTATTGGCTGGCTAATTGTTATTGGCTGGCTAATGGTTGTCGGTTGGCTGATTGTTGCTAGCTGGATCGTGGTTGATGGCTGGCTGGTGGTTGTTTGCTGGCTTATGAATGCTGGCTCATTGATTGTTGTGACTATTGGTTGAATTTGACTGGTAGACTCCATTAGTTCAGCCATAGTTCTACACCTTTTAACCGGCTTCCTTGATGAACCTGCTTCAGTTGTACCTTCATTCCTTCTAAATTGAGGAAGAACATTTGTTCTTGGGGGAGAAGTAGGTATATTTGAAGCAGAAGGAGGAATAGTAGAAGGAGGAATAAACATCTCAAAAGGATTAGGAGATAATAAAGAGGTAAATGACAGGTTTGTCTGATCATCATACAACAAAGCATCAAGTAATGCTGTGTCAGATGTATCAGAAACTGGGATAAAATTACTTGGACCTGCCATTGCAATAATATACGCGATTAGAAGAAAAATGATAAGTTAGTATATGGTAGTGAATGTTATCAGATGCTTGAATGTTTGTGAGGCATGTTCGTTTGCCTTCTTCTATTTATAGCCGAATTAAATCCTATTGAATCTCTGCAGATATGCGCAGTCCTGTTGAATCTTTACAGATCTGCACCCTGTCAAGCACGAGCTTAGACACTTTTTGACTATATATGCATACGACAATTCCACAGTGATACATGTTGCGCCTGTGATTCCACAGTAATGCATCTGTGATTCCACAGTATTTTGATAATTTCAATGATTTTGTATTTATTTGATTGTTGTTTCTGGAAAATTGAAATTTTGTTACCAGAAGTAACAGAATAATGCATTGATAATGCATTTGTGGAATTTTAATGATATCTGTAGAAATAGATATCATATATGGAATATTGTATGAAATTACATGAATTAATTTCTACAGACTCACACTTGAGGGGGAGATTGATATATATCAAGTGTGAGTGTTTTTGTGTTAATTTTCTGTGAATGTTTGTGTGTTGATTCCCCCAAGATTGATATTGGATTTGATGATAAATTATATGGAATGTTGGCATGACTTGTTTGATCATCCGAGTCATATTATGTGCTGCTTGTTCTCAAATAGATATGATTATGAAAATATTATTGGAAACGGATCTCTGGAAATATATTAAATTGAAAGAGTACATATGAAATTATTGATCTGCAAAGTTTGCAGTGATGATAGCAACCAGATGTTTGCAATATATTATGCGCGCAATTTCCAGATTGAATGATCCATAAATCATGTATTAAAGTATCTATGAATGGATAGATCAATGATTATGAGAACATTGTTCATACGTGTATATTTGCAGCTTATAATCCAACAAAATTCTCCCCGTAAAATTTGGCTTTTGGTCAGGAGCCAGAATAATTCCATCTTAAAATGTTTTAAATGTGCAATGATTATTAATCTACTTCAATGCACATAGATGGATATACAAAGAAAATTGATGATTTGATGAGGGGGAGAAAAATAAGCAGATTGGGTAAAGATTTACTAGAATGAATTATCATTGGCTCATGTTGATCATCGTACAAGGAATTGTGCACTAAAAGTTCAAAATGATAATTCAATTTCAGAGTTTAGTTAATCGAATGCTAGAAGCATTTACTGACCTAAAGAAAGTGACAAAGTCAAATATTCCAACTGCAAATGCTCCTATATGAATTGTTATAAAGCACTCCTGAAGCGTTGCAGGTCCATCGGTTTTAAAAAGATAAAAATTCTCAAAAGAGAAAAGGAGTAATAAAATATAGATGATCAAGTTGAGGATAAGTAAGAAAAGCTCCAGAAGAGCCATCTCCTGAAGAGATGTTATCTCCAGAAGAGATATTACAAGAAGAGTGTATTGTGGTCTAAAAAGAGACTCAGGTACCTAATATATGTGAATATAATGAGATCTCAATAAATTATGAATGAAATCCGATGGGACCGAAAAATAAAGTCGACATTGATGATATTTATGTTTATAAGATAGCATATGCTGTAATGATGATAATGAGGATTATGAGTCATACTATATTAGTGTGTGCCAGAAGCACATGTTCCTGAAGAACATAAGGCGGTAGAATAAGTCCCTGAAGGACTCAAGATGCTAGGAGCATCAAATTCTCGAGAATAATTAATTAAATGAATTCATATGTAGCATGAAGCATTTATCGTGTATGTGATATTATTATCTGAATAAATATTTATGCACATGTATATTTATGATTTTACTTGAAAGATTTAGATTTTGCAGGTATATAATGAATACTTGATGATAGAAAGACAATGAAGCAATGTGGTCATCAGGGGGAGCAAGTCTGATGTAATCAAGAGGGGGAGACGATACACGCTGTACTCTTTTTCCCTTATCTAGGTTTTGTCCCACTGGGTTTTCCTAGAAAGGTTTTTAATGAGGCAAAACTCAACAGTGTATCAATGAATGTTGTACTCTTTTCTTTGGCTAGGTTTTTATCCCACTGGGTTTTTCCTAATTAAAGTTTTTAACGAGGCACATTCATAAATGGACATCCAAGGGGGAGTGTTATGAATATTCTTATTATGTGGATGTCCATTGACCTATAATCTCCAAATACAGGATGACATGGTATATATGCATAGTAATCTACTATTTGCATCCTTTTATAAATAGAGGTCTCCTGTAACTATTCAACATACTTGAATGAGAATCCATTTCATCTCTCTAGAATTTCCTCTGACTTCTCTCTAGAATTCCTTTAGTTTTATAACACAACCATATATAATAAATAATATTGTAAACTTCAAATGTAATCCATAATTATACATCTTTGAATATTCCAAAATAAATTTACAACTTAAGTCTTGAAATTACAAAAAAACTACTATCTTTCTTAACAAATAATCAAATACGTATGTTTGAAGAATTAAATAACACCTATAGTCCATTAAATCCAAGGCATCATTAGTAATATAATGGTTAAATACTCAATGGATATATTAAAGTATTAGTAAATATATAATATAATATAAGTCTATTAACTATTATATAAAAAATATTTATATCAAATACACACACTAGGCAGGACGGCATACCTTGCCCGATGCCTGGTCCTGCTAGCAAAAATGTCCAACCCGATTATACCCATTTTTTATGGGCTTTTTTTTTTCTAAGCTGGACAGGACCATTTTTTTACTGGGTTAAACCGGGCGCATTAGGCTCCTGGACATCATATACAGCCTTAACTACATTACAAGCTATAACCTAATAATGAGATTTAATCATTTTTCATGTACTTCGATGAAAAGAAATATTTTAAGGCGTTCAATGTTTTAAAAAATACTTCAAAATGTTGTAAATATAAAAAATGTTTTAAAGTGCTCAACACACTATAAAATATTTTGGGATATTATTTATTTTATAAGATACTTTAAGAATTTTAATTCACTCTATCTCTCATGTTTATAATTCATTTTTAAAATAGTTCTATATTAAATAAGGTTCTATCAATGAAAGTAATATTCATGTCAAATAATTAGAATAATATTTATAAAAATAAGACATATTTTTTAAAGAAAATAATACATATTTATTATAAAGAACTAATTAAATTAATTTGTTAATATATTCTAACTATTTTTATTGTGTATTATCTTTTTTGCCAGATTTTTATTTTGTACTCGGAGGAAGGAGATATTTATCTTCCTCGAGTAAAACCTAATATTTAGACATAAATGGATGAATATGGTGTTAACAAGCAAATTGGGATGGGCGTATGGTCACCACGTCACATACTCCAATAAAGGACAAGAGGAGGGAAGATGATAAAATAAAAGATAATGAGAAGCATTAATCACGTGGGGATGGGGGTGGGGGGTATAGTTGTCCAATGGAATAAAAGTGTCCATATTGAGATTTGTCGGTTAGTTCATCAAAGGTTTTTGTATACTAAAGATAAATCTGCTGCTAGCCGCTGCCTTGCTTCGTAAAGGGCCCTGACTCCACCCCAATTTATAACCACTGCTCCAGTGGTCGAATTAGAAATTTTTTTAATTCGGGTTAAAAAATAAACATATTGAATTACTTTCTTTATTTTTTATTATAAAGCAGTAACTAATAAGTTTATTTGGTCCTTTTTATAAGGTATTTACTTATTTCTAAAAAGAATTAAATATTTTTTTTATATATACCATAATTAAAAAAGGTAGTGAGTATGAGTAATAAATAATATGATATTATAGTTTAGTGTAATTAATATAGATAATATTGAAAATTACTTAAATTTCAGGACATATTTAATGACTTAAATTGTTTTTATTAGCTTATGAGAATTATTAATTGGTGTCTTATAACAAGGACTAGAGAGAGCATTTACTAAATAGTATAACATAACAATGAAAATAAAAATAAATAATAACGGAAAATTATAAATCAAAACAAGATATAAGATGATGCTAACCTTTTTGGTAGGTATCTCAAACAAAAATTTTACTTTCCTCTCATAGCCCAATGAGTAATAAACCAAATATTATCCTTATAGAAAAGATAAAAAAAATAGTTGGAGCTAAATTATTGGCTAAATAAAATAAAATATAATATAATAATTACACATATATATTAACAAATTTTAAAAGGTCAACTTGGATCAACTGGAGCCAAGGGCCCAGCTGGCCAAAGGCTACATCCGCCCTAGCACTACTCCTCTCTATTCATATTATTAACTTGGGTAAAATTGTTGGAAATATGTCAGGTTAGATTAGGCTTCACCATTAATAGGTCAAGCCTATTTAGAGCAAAACACTCTGAGTATGGCCTGTAGCTTGTTACAGGCTTTTTTTTTTTTTTTTTAAGCCTCAACTTGCCCTATGACATGTTAAGGAGACTTGTAATTTTAAAAATTTTGTAAGAAGCCTAACAGGTCACAAGCCTCACCTCAAAACAAACTTACTTCAGATAGGCTGAAAACATGTCTACTTTAAACAAGTCAAAAACAGGCCTGCTTACAAAATTATTCTTAATGATCTAACAGGTTGGCCTATATGTGTCACACTTTCAATTGAATATGGAGAGAGTAATTACAATTTTACCCTTATAACAGGCTGCCCTGGTAGGCCTAACAAGTTTATTATTAGGCTTAGGCCTGATCTGTTAAGTAAAACAGGCCTTAAAAGAGGCATTGACCTAGTTTTTTAGCTTGACAAGCCAGATCAGGGCATATACTCTTGACATGTTTCCACCCCTAATTGTTAGTGACAATTTTAGTTGGAGAATTTTTTGAGGGGCAATTTTATTTTATTTTATTTTAGAAGTATAAAAATTGGAGTAATTTTGATTTAGTTGTTATCAAAGTTAACTTTGGTCATTAGTTTATTAAATATGCTGAATTAATAGTTCACATGTTATTTACTTCATTTTTTTTTTGTTGAGATGCAAATTTTCTTTGAATGTTTTATCCAAAAGTATTAAACAATATGGAGAAACACTACCATTAGATGTCAAATCTTCTTTTAATAAAGGGTTAAGGTGCTAAAATAATATTTAATTTTTTTATCAAAAGTGCAACAATAATCATAAATTATTTTTTTGGAGAACATTTAAAATTGGGACAAAACTAGTCAATTCAACTATTTTTCATCTATCATAATGGAGAAAATTAATATTTTGACCCTTTAAGTTTTTACTTAATTATAACTTAATCATTGGAATTTAACTTGGTATAACTCAGTCCCTGAACGTTTGACTCGTTTGCAACTCAACTCATGATGTTTCTTAATCATCTTATGTGGCAAAAATAAAAAAAAATATTAAAAATTACTTAGGTAGATTTTATATAAATTAAAAAAAAATAACCAGGATTCCCCTCCCCACCGACTCAAATCCTCCTCCACATTCGTTTTCTAGAAATCTCACTGGGCAGCCACGGTGTTTACGACAGATCCTTCATAAGTTCTTTTCAAATATAAGATGAGATCATTTTTTTTTTTATATTAAAGGGTTTTCAAAATTATAAGTACCATGTAAAGGATCTGTAGTTTCATTTGTTATTAAAATTAGAAATTATTGTGCGCCAAGAATATTGTAAAGTGGTGTATTTTTGCCTTTTTTTGATTTCATCATCCTTTAAAAGCTATAATCATTTATCATTTATCATTTAGAAATGAAGAAATTTCTTTTTTTACAATGGTTTTTCTTTTACACTTGATTGCTTTATTAGAGTTCAAAGCATTGTAAGTGGCTTCACTATTTTCTCTAATTTGAGTTGTTTGCTACCCTTTGATGCTTTTTAATTTTTGTTTTTGTTTTTCTTTACTTTATAAATGATTTTCACATCTCTCATCTTTTTCCCTTTCCGATAAAAATTAAATGGGATAAATTGATAAAATGTCATTAATTACTCTATAAATGAATTATGTTTTAAACTAAACTTTTTTTTTTACTGTAAGTAAGTTGTATTTAAGTCTAGAGGAGTATCAGTTTTTCTCTTTTTGTATTATGTGGTGCTCCCTTCCATCCAAAATCTAAGACGCCCACCTATTCTTTAATTTCCCTCTCAATCTGGCTACACGCCACTACGAAATAATATTTTTTGAGAATAAATTTGATGTTTAAAAAAAAAAAAAAATTCCCATGTTAATTGATGATATGTAAGAGTTCCCATGCTCTAAACACTCTGAATCTAGAAACATGTTAGAGCCTTATGAATGCTTAAACCTCAACTAAGCCAAAAAATTTATCATAAAAAAGTATTAATAGCTTTTTTTATTTAACAAATTAATGAATTGACAAACTAAATTGCTCTTATCAGTTATCAGATACATTAAATTCTAATATACTAGTAGTAACATGCATTGTACTTAAGCCCAGAACAAGAGAAAAACAATTAATGCAACAAACATGATCCAAAAACGATTTATATTTTGAATCATTATTCAATAAAAGATTTTAGAACATGGCTTATATTTTAGATTAGAGGAAGTCATTTTGCATTTGATTGATGTTTTTTTGCCCAGATATTTGATTAATATTAATTATTACTTGTTAAAAAAGGTATTACCTCCGATAATAAATATAAGATCCAAATGTAGTTTAAATTGAATTACAAGGTAAATCTTATATTAAGAACTGAAAATAGTATTACTATTTGAATCATAACTTAAACAAATCACTATAATTATTTTTGAGAGACTCTGGAAAAAGTAAAAATCATAACCGCTGAAGAAATTATTTTTGATTGTTGTCCTTATGAGATGTGTCAATATTTCCATCGAGAAGTGGGCAATCGCATAACAATACCTGCAAGAAATTTCATTTCTAGTAGCATCATTACTTCCATGACATAAATATATTTTCATTTGCCAAAATCAATTATTTTTTTTCTTTTAATCTTATTATTGAGCACATGAGAATTAATGTTGACATAGTTGTAAAGTCAACAATACAAAACATTCAAAAACAAAATGGGCTGGACAATAATATGATACATAACCCTATCAAGGCATTATCATAATTTGTTTCATGCAACCCACCAATATGATTCACCATTACACGAAAAGCAGAAAATATAAAACGACGGAGCATTATATTTCAAATCAAATTGCATAGGTAAGTTTGTAACACAAATGCAGTTTGAACAAATCATGACCACCCCTCGTACTTGGGTTTAACTGGTAAAGGGGTCGGACTTTCTCACCAAAGGGAGGGGGTTCGATCATGAAGTTGGTTAAGACGCTGAAAGAGGCATTTTAGCTTTTAGGTGCTTAAGTAAGTGTCTGAGGGTAATAGATGACTCGCCCTGCCCAATATTGGTATCACTTAAGAGGAAGAGAGATTTCGTCCTGCTATTGGATCGTAGGTGAACTCAACCCCTTTCCTAAAATTTTTTTATAAAAAAAAAAAAAAACAAATCATGACCACAAGTCAGGCATTGTGCTTCATTTGGTATAGCAATAGGAATATAATGTGGTTGTATTCATCAACATGCATTGCTTCTAATGGAAGGGGCTTAGGTCACTTAACTTAAATGTGAGGTCTTGATTTGAGTCATGTGTACATAGAAAACGTGCTTAGGAGAGCTACTCTCACTCAATTAGGTATGCCAATTCTCAAATCTTACCCAAATAGACAGATAAAAAAAATAGGGAACGTATTGGGCTTGAGGAGCGATTTTTGACAAGTTGAGAAAACTCAGGCCGATATAGCCAAGCCCATGATCTGCTTTCAACATGGTCAGTGATAATAGTGACAAACAAGATAGTTAAAATCGAAATTTTACATAAAATTAAAAGAGAGATAAGAAATCGTAAAATGTAAAACCGTAACGTAAAAGAATTGTAAAAACATAAAAACATTTGAAAAATTAGTAAAATTATTTAAATAAAAAAAAATTATAAAAACATAAAATCACAACGATAAATGAAATGAAAGTTGAGTATGACAAGTTGCTTTACAGTTTGAGGAGTTGAGCCGAAAGCTGCTCATCCCACCAGCCCATATCAAAAAACTATCAATAGTGCTGGCTTCTTAGTGATTGGTCCATCTGTACTGTCTATGTCATCAGTTTCCTCAATTGTTATGTCGGTTTTGTTTTACTTTTAATTGCCTTCACCTATTTATGTTTACTTCTTTACATTTAAATTTAAATTCTCTTCTGTTTCTTTCCTTCCTTTCTCTTTCCTCTTGTGCATTCGAAGCTATGTTATTTTTTATTAGCCCAATACCCCACTGTTATATTACATGTTTATGCCATTATATTGTATTATTATATTAACATATTTTTATGCAATTTGATTATAATTTATTGATTAATTTTTTTCCTTTGTTATTTGTTGATATTGATTTATTCATTGATTCTTCTCCTATATTATGGTCATGATTTTGATATTGTTACCTTTATTATAGTTAATTCTAATTACCTATGGTAATTTCATATGCTTTTCCTAACTCCTTGATTTTGAAAACTATATTATTGAATTTTGACAAATATTGAAATTGAAAAGGATAGTAGGAAAAAAAAATATGGATTTTTTCCGTCGTAACAGTAGTAGCACTATTAGTACTTGATTATTTTGATGCTTAATTATTAACATGACAAATGGCATCATTCAAGCATATGGAGAGAAAAATGTTGAAATATTGTCTAGAAGGGGAAACTACTACAACAACATGGCATTTAAATCAGTGTTCTTACTCTTTGTAATATCTGACTTTACTTATTATTACAACAAACTTTCATCTCGTCATGGCTATTTTTTTTTGGTTTTAGGCTATGAATGATTGCTCTTTGACTAGCGGGGAGTCTATTACCATGTTGCTTCTTTTTTCATTGGCCTTAGGAACATTACAATTGTACATCAAATATTCTTTTATCTTGGCTGGATGGTAATTTTTTACTACTCAATCGTACAAGCATTAAGGACTAATGTTCGGTAATGATATTTTCTTATATTTTAAATGTCGTTGCAATTTCAGTGCATTGCAAATAAAATTGTTCAATTCCTCCCTCTTCAATGAAGTAAATGGTCGTAACTTTGTTTTAAAAACTCCTAGGGTTATGAAATTTTATGGTGTGTTTGGCTTGAGGGAATGGAGGAAAGGGAAGGGGAGAGGAATTTTTTTACATTATATTGACCAAATTGTCCTTGAAATTTTTTTAATATTTCAAAAATAAACTTTCAACAAAAAGTGATATTCTTTTGACAATTTGGTCAATATTCTTCCTCCCCTTCCATCTCATCACCTTCCTTTCCTTCAAACTAAACATGTTGTTAATGTTGATATATAGGTCATAATAAGTAATTTTGGCAGGTCATTTATAAGTAATTTCGGCATTTAATTTCTAGGCTTTGTAAGATTTTGCTTTCTTGGAGGGGGTTGGAATTTTGATGCAGTTGTTATCGTTAAGATAGCAAAATTATTTAAATTAATGGTCTCAAAACTGTGTTATTTGCTTTCAAATA
The DNA here is from genome assembly GCA_037074495.1 of Acacia confusa. Classification (NCBI taxonomy): domain Eukaryota; kingdom Viridiplantae; phylum Streptophyta; class Magnoliopsida; order Fabales; family Fabaceae; genus Acacia; species Acacia confusa. The sequence goes on along the minus strand of CM073502.1, from coordinate 32,751,079 downwards.
ACTACTTTTATACGTTTAAATAACTTTTCTTCTTTAACGTTTCAATTCAGTTTTAAGAAAGGTATCAAATACAACTCGACTGCTTTGTCTTTAAACTCTAGCTTCTAATCTAAATGTATACATTCATGTCGATTTTAATAAAAGGAGATCAAGAGCAAAATGTTTATATATCCTAATCATCAATCAACGTATACTATCAATAGTGCTAACTTCTTGGTTATTGGTCCAAGCATACTGTCCATGTCATCCTTATGCTCATTCGTCATTGGTCAATTTTGTTTAATTTTATATTTCACATTTAAAAAAACATCACATTCAATGCATTCACAAGTTTAAATTTTAAACTCCAACTTCAAATTTGAATTTTTAGAATTTTGTTTACTTTATTGCTTTTTCTTTTTGTGCTTCCACAAGTTTAAATTTTAAACTCCAACGTCAAATTTGAACTTTTAGAATTTTGTTTCCTGTATCTCTTTTATCTTTTTGTGCATTCAATGCCATGTTAATTGTGATTAGTCCAATTTTTCCACCATAAGACCAGCTTATTTCTTTTTATACAACCCTAACCCTTTTAATTGGCTGATTATTTTGTAACTGCCGCATTTTATATTTATTACTATAATATCTTAGTTGATGAATTGTTTTGCGTTCTCTTTCTTGATGCTTCCTGAATCCTCGCTTCTGATCTCATGCCCTCCCTATCATCAGCAGAATTATTCAATTCTTTCCTTCGCTGCATTAATTATGGTGTTCAATTTTCAAAGAGAAATATATTTCTTGCAAGTTATCAAGTGCGTGGTTATGTGAACCCGGAATGCCATGCAGCATATTCTGATATTGTGATTAATACGTGCGGCTAACTGTCTACGGCAGAAAGGTGGCTGACTAGATGACAAAACAATGAATCAATGACAACATAATGTCTGCTTTATGTTAATTTTAAAGGGATTATTAATGGAAAATGAGCATATGACCTTATTATAGGGGTTGTAAGGTTTGAAGAACATCATATCATTCCTAATTGCTTACTCACTATAACTCATGATTATATGATATTATTTTGTTGACTTATTTTGACTATAGTATTAGTACATGTTTCATCATCTAAATTTATATTTAGTGTCTATTTAGTCTTTGAATTTTATAGTGTTTTTAAGTACCTTAATCTTAATATTATCTTTTTCGATGTCAATGACTTCGATCAGTTTAACAAATATACTGAAAGTAAAACAAGCAACTAATTTTTGCATAGCTTTAGTTTAGCTTTGGTTTAACTTCGATATGACGGGAAGAGATACCCCAGAATCCTTATTCTCATTTTCTTCTCAAAATCTCATCTTCACCCTTAGATTAAAAAAGGAATAGTTTAGATTTAATATTTTTTAAAACTATGATTATTGTGTTTTATAATTTTTTTTTTTGAATTTTGTTTGTATTGCAGTTATAAATCATGTGGATAAAATTTTAATAGTTTAAATTAATTTATTTATATTTAAAATAACAGTTTAATGAAATATGAAATCTGAATCATCTATTTTTTTAATCTAATGGTGGATATGAGATTCTGAGAGGAAAAAAAAATAAAAGATTTTGAGAAAATCCAAACCCCGATATGACTTAGTGACCCTCCACCCACTACTTAAATCAGATTAGTGGTCAGTCTAGGTTTAATAACCTTGGTTTAAACAACACCATTTGGGTCTTCCATGTCAGTAGTATCCACCCCTTAGGCCACTTCTCACTACTACTTCTCACTACTGCTTTAGTCCCATATCTTACCCATTCTCCCATCATGTCTTCGCCTCTAAAAGAGCGAGATGTTCTTTCAAAACAAGCAACAATAATGATGAATGGAGAGTGAGAAATGATTTTATCAGAGACTACATAAATTTAATATTCATCTAGGAGCATACGTGGCTTCCATTCGGTTCCACAAGTTCACGTATTTCACTTAATCCTTTTTCAAGATTTAATCTTTTACATAATTAACTACAATTCAGGAATAAATCTTTTGACATGGTTTTCAAACCATGTCCTTGCACCAGTTATCTACGTAATAATTCATTCATGTTCGAAATTCGTTCTTCATTAATATGGTTATGATATGCAAAATTTAGTAAATTCATCTTAGATTATTCTAGACTCTGAGAGAAAGCCAACCAACAAGACAAGGAATGTCGCTTATCTTGAAGCCTTGGAAAATGTCATCTGATATAGTTAAGTGACTCTACTCACACACACTTCAGTTCCCTACATTTTAACTTGTATCCTCTCAAAGGCTGACGCATTAGTTTGTTTTTTCTTTGTATCAGTGTAATGGATCAGCAGTTGACTTCTACTCCATACTTTTAGTGGCTATATGATAGGTGTGAGTGGTTCCACTTAACATGCAGTTGTCAAATTTTGTTGTTTGAAAAAATCATCACCACCTAGAAGAAAGTGAAGGCTTACCTTTGCTCGCAAAAATAAGATCGTATGTTTGCTGAATCCCCATGATAAGCCCCTACTCTGTGAGCAGCTACATGTCCGTTTCCTGAACAAGCAAAATTAGTCCGTTCACATTTTTCCATCTTTGATAGATTGCGATATTTACAAAAAATTTAAGATATATGCTCACATTTCTTCTTGAAAAGACTGCTTTTCTTTATTTTTGCTTCAAATTAAACTTCCTATTGTTTCAATGAATCCTATCACAAATATAAAAAAGGTGCCTCTTCCACGCAATATGAATTAAAAAATGATCTTGCATGGTTTTCGGAGTAAGGCCAAAATTTACTTTATCCTAAACTATTTATGTCCATTTCAATTCATGAATCAAAAAATGATATTTCAACACTATAAACTGGGGAGACTCAAAGGACTCACTTTTTCGACAGATCGTTGCATGTCAGATGTATCCTCCTGCTAACAGCTTCCAACCACCAGTTTCCGATCCTCCGTACCCTATTCCCTTTCCCACTCGGCATTTCTTTGTTTATCGTTTCCACAATTATGTAAATTTAATGCTCATTCGTCACTATCTCAAATTTATAATGGGATTGACTATTTGTTCGGTTGCACGTACTATGTATAGGTAAATTTCATGAACATATATCACGTTATTTTAATGTCACTTTGTTGTTAGCCGGAGCATTACCTTTGCGTAATAAGGCCTTCTTTCCATATCACACACGGATAATGACTTTCCATTTAAGTTTGTACGCAGCGAAGGGTAATCTGTATAGTTTCAACAATTTATCCAAAATGGGTTGTCTCAGCAAATTCAGTTTTCCTCAGCCAGAATCAAATCAATTAGCACATCTGACATAGTTAACGAATACAAAGCATAAATTACATTAGTAACCTTTGATAAAACCCTATATCAAAAATTCAATGGTCTTGTAGTTTAGTGGTATGAATACTTTTTTGAAAAGGTTTGATCCCGTTTATAAACACAGGTGTTTAGTGTCTACCCTTTTAATAAAAAAAAAACATGAACAAGGGAGGTTACTTGATATGCACTAGAAGATAAAACATTGAAAATGAAACTGCAGGATGCATCCTAAGCAATAAGGGGCGAACTGTTATTATGCAATTCTAAATTTATTCACATACGAAAAAGCAATTAATTTTTATAGAGCTTACAACTGGAACAGCAGGGTACGACCTTAAGGTCTCTGTGAGTGCCGCAGGAAGATAGTGCATTTTCTCAAGGGTATCTTCAGTTATATTGGCCACAAACTCGTCGATGTCGGGCGTAACTTCCTGCATGCGAGTGACTTGTATAATGTAATGTCGTGATTTATGCTTTACTAGAAACCCAATATATTTGGGAGTATTCAATAATATATGCCAAAGTGTAATATCCCGTGGGATATTATTTATTTATTGAATATTGAATATGTAGGAGAAATTAAACAACAAATACTGGAAAACAACTTAAACAATATCCACTTGAAAAATGTGCAACAAAAACCACAATAAAATTCAAACACGCAAACTGAGACAATGAAAGCAAAACCCTGACATGCAAACCGAGACAACGACAAAAGAACCCAGATACGCAAATTGAGACAACAACAACAAAACCTAGACACACAAACCGAGACAACAATAACAAAACCCAGACAGACAAATCAAGACAGTGACAACAGAACCCAGACACGCAAACCGAGACAACAAAACCGAGACACGCAAACGGAGCAACAAAACTGAGACAACACAACAAAACCCAGACACGCAACCTAAGGCAACAACTACAAAACCCAAACACGCAACCCAAGACAACAACACCGGAACCCAAACATGCAAATCGAGAATAGGAATACTGAAAATTAACACATACTGACACTTTCTCAAAAAACGTGTGACAAGACAACACATACACATTTACTAAGGGACACGTGGTGCCATAATTTCATGCCTGTTATGGTAATCATGATTACATTACTAAGATAAGAGTGTCCGGTTGCTTTTTAATATGGCAATAAAGTTTACCATGGTAATGATGATTTCCCAAAAAATTAGTAATCCCCAATAATACCTCCTCCTATGAATGATCTTTATCACCCCATTGCATGTTGTAAAATGTCCAATTTTCTCTTTAGTCTCATTTGTCATTGTTTCACTTGTCATATTCCACCCACCATGTCATGCCACAACTACTACCACCGCTAACTCCTCCTCCATTGCCACTATCGTCACCCATGATCGATGCTATCGCTGCCCATCGCCATCGGCCGCCTCCACCATCGTCATCATCACTACCTCCTCCTCCATGGCTGCTACCACTGCCACCCCCGCTATCACTACCACCACCTCCACCATCATTGCCACCTTTATCATGACAACTGTCATCGTCAGCGCCATCATTACCACTACCTTTTCCTCCACTGTCACTACTACTAATGTCCACTTGCCGTCACCACTACCTCCACCATCATCGCAACCTCTACCATGACAACTGTCATCACCGTCACCACCACTACTTCTTCCCCCTTTACCACTACAGTTGACCCCTACTGCCACTACCATCTCCTCCTCTGCCACCGCTGCTAACATTGCCCCACATTGTCGCCACTACCTCCATTGTCGTTGCTACCTCTACTATGACAATTGTTGTTGCCGCTACCACTACTATTACGTCTATCGTCATTACAGCCACCCTTAGTCATCACCACCTCCACCTTCACCGTTGTTGCCACCTTTACCATGACAAACGTCATCACTGTCGCCGCCGCCACTGCCACTATCTCTACCTCCTCCACAGTTACTGTTGTTGTTGCCACACCTCCATTAATGTTACCTCCACACTACAACCACTACCATCAGATGATCCTTGACAAGGCATCACAGCATGATGAGGTAGTGTGATGACTTTTAGTAATTTTTCCTACAAAAATTATGTTAAGGCTAAAATAGACTTTGTATGATATATTAATTTTAAAGAATTATTAAAGAATAATTCATTGCACCTTGCTTAAAAATTAAACAAAACACTTGCCCGGTAATTAATATTACATTGCATTACTATTGCTCCCTGTAGTGCAGCGAGATTGAACCAAATAGACCCTATATATTTCCTATTTTATGGAAAGAAAAGGAAAAATAGAAAATAAATAAGGAAGAGAGTGAGACAATAAAAAAGGAAAGTTTCATGATTGTTATTTGTGAAAGAGAATATTCTTTCGAGGTTTCCTAATTAGAGGTTGTGTCTTAATTATTTAAGTAGAGAGTGACATGTTAGATTTTTGGCCAGAGAGGGCCCACTGAGGCCAGATGGGCTAAGGTCGGAGAAGTCTAATGTTGTAGCCATATAAGAGAAACACAGCTTCACAAATCAGTACTAGTAAATTGGTGTTGTGTACTTGTCAACCATTGGATCGAGCTAAAATTTAGTTAGCAGGTTCAAACATATGGTTCATGTTTTTCAATGGTGGGATCATTGTTTGGAGGCTTGTTGTGAGATAAAATGTGTTACTACTTTATTCTCTATTGTAAGTTTGTAGCTTTAGTTGTTAGGTTAGGTGATTCCACATGTTTGTGCATGTGGTTTAGACTATTTTGTACCTTATTTTGATCATAGTGGATTTGGTCTTTTTTGGTTTGAACAACACGTGGTTTTTATTGTTAAATTGAGGGGTATTCCACTGTAATAATTATGGTGCCTCTTTGTCGTTTAATTTATGCCATACATTTGTTTATTTGTTTCCTCTTAGACTCTTAGCTTGCAAGCGATCAAAAAGTTTAACATCCGTTGCACCCTTCCCAACACAATGTTATCCGAAAGTATTAAAATGGAGCAATGTTATCTATATATATCGTTAAAAAGTTAAAAGTTAATATCAATTTTTTAACGGTTAACATTAATTTTTAAACAGTATGGGGTGACATGTTATATTTTGAAACTTTCAAGTTACTATTAAACTTGAAAAAATTTCTATGACAACATTGCTCCCTAATAAAAACTTTTGGGGCATATTTAAACCTTAACCTTATTATTTCTCTTTCATCTCCTGTGACCTCTTTTGGGTATATATATGGCATCATTATTCTGCCACTGGATTGTTTTCACATTTCTCTGAGTGTTCTGCCACCACTTGTATATATCCACCCAATTTGAATTAGAGTTCTGATTTTGATTTTAAATTTATGTGTAGCCAGACCCTCATCATTCCCAGACAAATAAATAAATAAATAAAAAGAGAGAGAGAATTGATTAAATAGTTAGATAGTATATGTAAAAGGAAAATACTTATGTAGTTGATTATATCTATTGTGCATGTTTTTCAATCTTACATGAACATGCATACTAATTTTTTTAGTAGGTTTATAGTTAAGTGATAATATTTCAAACATGGGATACATGACTATTTGTGATGAGAGAACATGATTATAAATAAAAAGAACTTGATGTAAGTATTATACCCAGTATGTGTGTGTACACTACAACAGTTCCGGCTACTTCTGAGGCAACGAGGAGAGGGTTTCTCTTTGAAAGGTGGTTTCGTGGATTCATTCACCATCGCTAAGTTCTGATGATCTCGATCCCTTTGGGTCATCGTTTCTTCATCTCCTCAAATGGCGTTTTGCAGATCCTTTCAGTTACTTTTGTTCTTGTTAGTCTAGTTTTTGCTTTTAACTAGAGTTGTTTTGTTTTCTTGCATAGAAGTATATAATGAAATATTCATTGAAAATTAATATTTATATATAAAATACATTTTGTTGGACAAAATATATAAAATAAATTAAGTAAATAGAATATTCATGTATAAATTGCCCACGGCACAACAAAATAAAGTTTAACACAAATATGATTGACTACTTTTTTTAAATAAATAAATAAATAAAACGATGTCATTTCAAGTTTAAGAAGAAAAAATAAATCTAGCCTGATTAACCTGTTTGAAAACTTCTAACCAAATTGACTAAAAAACTGATTCACTGATTTACTAGTCCAACTAGTAGGACCGAACCGGACAAGTCATCATGGAAATTGGTGACCCGGCTAGGTCTCAAACCCAAAATCCTATGCAACTAGGGTGATCCAGTCCCAACCTGATCAACCCAAGCGAGTTGGTGGGCTGACCTGGTTGCTTTAAAAAAAAAAAAATTAGGGGTGAATGACAATATTAGTCAAAGTTAATGATAATTTTTGTGTTACTGACTATTAGTTTAACGATTAAAGGATTGTAGGTAGGAATATATATTTTATTATCATCTATCTATTTTGATAATTTACTAGGAAAAATCTTTATAATAATGATTATAATGTCATTGAATGGCCAATTGATACTAGATATCAATGGGCTTGTTTGGGATGTTGGTGAGTAAAATGACTTATGGAAAAGTCCAATTGGGTAAAAGTCAGATTGTGAAATATGATTTATGTTTGGATTGATGATTACATAAGTAGCTTTTGGATATAAGTCAGATTGTGAAACTTGTTTGGAATGACTTATAGATAAGTGACTTTTGAGATAATTATAAAATAAAATTTAAAATAAAATTACCAAAAATATGAAAAATGCTTAATTATAAAATTTGCGCAGTATTTTATATAAATTTTTATAATAATTATAAAAGAAAATTTAAAATAAAATTACCAAAAATATGAAAAATGCTTAATTATAAAATTTCTGCAGTATTTTATATAAATTTTTATATAAGTTTGCAGAGTGTTTTATATAAGCCAAAAAAACTAACTTATATCTGTTTGAACTTATAGACACTTAAACACTTATAAGCTTGATTATAAATTTTTTTATTCAAACAAGGGAAAATCATAAACCCGATTCACATAGTAAATAAGCCTGATTGAGCCTCCTATAAATTGTACCAAACAAACTGAATATATGAAAGAATTTGTAAAAAATGTTGGAAAAGTATATGATCATTTTGTTAGTGATTTAAGATATTGCATTGATTTTGGATGGTATGATACAATGAAAATTTTGAATTATTTTTTAATTTTTTATTTATCACTGGTCTGACCCCAAGTTGACTCCAAACTAATTCACTATCTCAATTGGTTTATAGGTGATGTTGTATTTGATAAACTTACTTTTTTAAAAAAAAAAATATTGAAATTTTAAGAGAGGGGTTGGGTTCACTCACAAACTTAGGGAAGAGCGTTATGACTTTTCTCTCATGACATATAGGACTGAGAGTATACATGTCTCCATTTCAACCTACGTTTCTATAAGTTCACATTGTCTAAGATGTATCTCATAGCGCCTTGACCAATTCTAGGATTGAATTCTCCCCTTTTGATAAGAATGTCTGACCCCTTTACCGGTTAAACCAAAAAAACGTGGGGGTATAACCCTGGCTTTCATACCGTAATGAATTTAGTTGGCAAAAACGAGCCCTCCAAAGTAGAATGTGTGGCTTAGATTATTGGTTTTAGGGGCGCTGCTTTTAGAATTGGATTTTTTTACTCGTATAAAAGAATTTGACTTAAGGTTGGGCCTTCTTGTTTCGGCCTATTTTGATTTATGATATATTTTTCTGAGCAAAAAAAATTATGATATGTTTTTCTTTTTCTCCGAACCTTTTAGTTAGATTGGGGCCTATAAATTTTATTCTTCCTCCGAACCTTAGTATCACAGTCAATTGATTCTTTTTTGAGAAAAGATCATTTAGGCCGTAAATTAATGAAATAATATATTAACAAGTTTCATAATTTGTCAATGGTGTCTTTTCTCATATTATTTTTCATAGTTGGTATCTTAATGGTATTTTCTCTCTCTCTCTCTCTCTCTCTCTCTCTCTTTTTGAAGAAATTAAGAAAACTAAATGAATTATATTAAAATATTTTTATGTATCTTTTTTTTAAAAAGCTAATTTTTGTAATTTATAAAATAATATATAATATAATGATTCACAATATTTTATATGATTAAGTAATTTATTTACCTTTTTTATTGATCTTTCTAAAAAAAATCAACTGATTCAGAATAGAGATAGTACCACAATTCATTTGCTTTGTACGCCTTTAAAAATAATTGAATAAAAATTACTTTGCCTTTCTCTTGTTTTTTCTCTTATTAAAAATTGGAGGTACTACAGTGATTCATTTTCAACTTTATTCCTATTTAATATATATTATACCCATGAGAATAAAGTTAATATAATAATTAATAAAAGGTAAAATTGTACATTTATAAGAAACTTTTCTCTCTCTTTCCTATAAATAAGTTCAAAATCTTTCTCTTTCTACCATAAGATCAATAGGACTAGACACACATATATACACATACGTACACATACATACACATACATATATAGACATACACATACATATATCAAACATAAGAAGATAAGAAAGTTTACCAACATTGCCGACTAATAAATAAGAGATAGAGAAGTGTAAGAAAAGAAGCATAACGTGTATGGAAATAATTTTGCCAACACTAGAAAAGTGGTTGTGAAAAAATGGTACGATTAGTTGTATTGTAAAGTATACTATAAATTTAATGCTTTAAGTCTTGTGAAGTACATTAGAAAGAAGTTTTACGTAGCTAGGTGGCTTTAGTTTGGGGGAAAAAATTTGTCTTATCTAATAATTAGAAAAGCAAGTGATAAGGTAGGTGTCTCCTTAAGTCTAAGTCTATGCATGTAAGGTGACAAGTCTAAAATGCACATGTTTAATGCTAGAATAAAATAAGAAAGCGTCAGTATGCCAACTCTATATAAAATTCAGGAATGCATTACAACACACACCGAGCTTTTGAACTTTCAAACTCAACTCTCGACTCTCTCTTTTACACACAAACTTTTTTAGCAATAAAAGTTTGAATTTCAACATTATAACTCTTGAGGAATTTTTGAAATTTTAATTCAGCTATATAAAGTATGAGTTTCTAACTCTTCAGTATTTTTGCAACGAGGCAGCGGACGATAGGAAGCCGTGTCCCTCTAGTACCAAGCAGCCCGTAAGATTGAAACCAATAAATATAGGCTCGCCTATCATATTGGGAAAATACCTACTAGTGGAGTAAAAGACTTCCAAAGAATATTAAGAGACATACGAGAAGAGAGAGTTTAAAATGGGATCATTTAATGCAAGAGCGGCTATATGGGCGGCTTGCTCAGTGGGATCGGTGCCTCAGAGTCAGAAGGATCACAGAATTTGTGAAGAGGTCTCTGCATCTGTAATGTTTATTGCAGTATTTATTTTATCAAAGAAAAGGGGTAGAACTCTTGCTTAATGATTAATTCGAAAACGTGTACCTCAAATACGTTACAACATATAACAAGGACAGGAGGGAGTATAACGTATGCTCCTTTAAATAATTAAAAATGATATCAATATGCAAAAGACCAGTGCAGTGGAAAATCTTTTGATATGAGGCATCACTAAACCGGATTGATTGGGATACTGGGTCAAGGGTATGGGTCAAACTGAAGTTAATTCGATAGCTAAGTCTTTGGGATTTAAAATATTTTTTGACACGGCAACCATGGAAATGAAAATCATATATAGTAAGATTTGGTATTGTTTGGATTTGATGGAATTAGGAACCGCGAATTTGAAAGACAAAAAAGCATGACTTTTGATGAGATGAAAGGATATGAAATGGTGTGCAAGTCCCCTCCTTTGGCTTCTCATTTAAGAGCACAACCTTTTATTAGTTTCTCATTTATGAATCAGCAGAGGCATAGGATTAACAGAAAAAATAGGAGTTGCAAGAGCAACCAGAAAAAAAAGGAGGAGGCGTAAATATATAAAGAAATTATTTATTTTTTTAATTAATTTTCTCTTTTCATTTTTACCCCCATTAAATAAAAAAAGGAGGAGGTGTAAATATATCAAGAGCAACCGGAGTTGCAATAAATCAAGTACAATTTTCTCTTTTCATTTTTGCCCTCATTAAATATATGCTTGTCTCTCTCAAATTTTTCCACACATTATCTCTCTCTTCTTTCATCAATATTTATAAAGAAATTATTTATTGTTTTAATTAATTTTGACCAACATTTTTATCGATGTGATTTGGTTTGTTTTATTTTATATAGCACTAGAGGAAGTATATTTTTATTAAAAATAATTTTAAAAAATTAACAATAACCCATAATGTAACTTTGTCCTCCTCAACGTAGCTCAAATGAATTTTGCAATTGATGCTCGATTCCACAGTTTGAAGTCCCTTAAATAAAAACCTGCACAAAAGCTTTAGGAAAACAAAATTGATCAATTCCCGAGAGTTCATATTCATATTTTAATATAGTACTTTATTCCTCCCATCTTTAATATAAGACCTATTGTGGGAGTAAATCTTGGTCTGAAATATAAAACATATATATTTTTCATATTTATCAATATTTTCTTTTTGACAAAAAAAAATTCCTAATTTAATTATTGTTATTGATGCTCCATCAATAATAATTAAAGAGAATAACAAATAAGATAATTAAATAAGATAAATAGAGTGTTTTTAAAAAATATATGTTCTATGAACTAACTTATTTAACTTCTTAAATATAATCAAATTAAATAAATAAATCTTATACTAAGAACCAAATCCAATATTTTTTTTTTCAATCTCCTATTTTCAGTTATGAATCCAATGCCAATGATCTCTACTCCTCGCCCCATGATATAGTTTGATGTGAAAAGTTTGATTCAATTTCTGATAAACAATTACATTTTAAGTAATTATAAATTTCACCACTACAAAAAATAGATTTTACTTCCCTACAAAATGTTTATTTTTCAAAAATGAAAATAAAAAATAAAAACAATGGTATTTTTATAATTAGATAAGGGAATTTTGATATTTTAGGTGTTTTTTTAATAAAAAAAAGACACAAAAAATCTACTTGTTCTAATTTTAAAAGAGACGCCAAAATCTAGGGATTTTGGAGTTGAGACCACCATTTTTGGTATTCCTTTTAAATTTGAGACACTAAAAGTTGGTTTTTGGTGGCCTAATTTTAGATTAGGACGCCGAATGGTTAAAAAACACAATACACACGCAACACTGTCACACTCGCTTCAACCACTCATACACGATACCCACTCACACACCTCATACTTTCCCTCTTACCCTCAATCCTTGGATCCAGTTCAGAACTCAGAAGACCTAGCGACCTCTCGTCGGTGCTCTTGTACATTCAGGTCATTCACTTAGAAGAAGTAGTGCTTCGTCGGTGCTCTTGTCCCAAAGTGGTCTTTCGTTTGATCCATAGTTGCTCTAGATCTGTTTGTCTCTACGTCATCGGACGTCGTTGCTCCAGAGTTGTTTCGAATCTTTCCGTCTTTGCGTCGCTGAATCTGTTTTGTCTCTACCATTAAGAACCTTTGTTTCTTGATTCTCGTTTGCTTTGGATCTGTGCATCACTGAAACCGTATTGACCAGAACCTCTATCTCGTTTGTTTCGGATCCAGTTATTCTACTGTGCTTGCCTTCGGCTATTGTGGTCTGTGTGTACCCTTGGCGATCCATCTCATCGTCCCATATTCGCTACTGGTCTGTGAGTTCCCTTGCTGTTCAATCTTCCCTGTCGTGACTTTGATTCCTGGTCACACTCTATTTATCTTCTTCTTCACTGTGAACCAGAAGGGACACTGCTAAGGAAAAATGAGTGTGACAGGAGAACAGGGGGCAACGAGATCCGAGGACGGAGGGTGACGGAAGAATCAAAGGCGGAATCCGCTGCCCATGTTTATTTTATTTTTTGTTTTAAAAAAAAACTTATATGGCATCCATTTTTTAGCGAACGTTGTAAGTCCTAGTTACTTCTCACATAGACGTCTCTTGTATAATGAAGTAGAAAGGGCCTTAAAAAGGATTTTATGTAGTAGTGTTTTTGTGTGCTAGCCCCTCTCTCCCTCACTCTACACATACACACATATATAACAAATTAAAATAGAACAAGAATAAACTTCAAAATCAAATAACAAAAGCAAAGTAAAATTTAATAAATATTTTCTTATAAAAAGTCAAAATGATATTAATTAAAAAGAACTACATTATGGAGTCTTAATAGTAGTAGGACAACAAGAAAGGAAATCATAAAAAGAAGAAAGAAAAGAACTAAACACATCAACTTCCAAATGGGAAAATGAAGAAAAGAAAGCATATAATATCCTCCATAAAGATGTCTCCTGATGAAGCTGAGAAATTTGTAAGTTTGGCAAGTTGTTTCATAGAAGTCATGATCTTCAAAGAGGCAATTCCATGACAGAAGAAAAAAGAGTTGATCATCCAACAAAGAGCAGACCTAAGACATTTATAGTTGAAAAACGTATCAGCACTATTTTTCGGAATCCATTGAAAATATTGAAGTAGCTGTCCATGAAAAGAAATCATGTATATATGACATATAATTTTCCTTTGTCGCAGTTTTACCTTGTGAAGAACTATAGTCCATCCATTGCCTATGGAACTGATCATATTTTTGAATTAAATGTATCCGCGCGCCATGCAATGTTATCCACTTTAGCCATAAATAACAACAAAGAGATAATACATACATACCAAGCACGTACATACATACATAGGTATATTAAGTCATCAACCTTGGATGTATATATGCCTCTAATGCGTTTTTCATTGTCACAGTAAATTGATGATTCTCAGACAAATCGACATCGTCTTCTGAAGCTTTCCACTCAAAATTCCAAATCAAATTGGCCACAAAGTATCCCAAATGAAGCATCGCAAGGTTATAACCAGGACAAATCCTCCTTCCTACTCCAAATGGCATCATTTTAATCTCTTCACTTCCTGTAATATCAAACAATACTTCGTCTTCTCCGATATTCTTCTCATAGTTACTGTTTATTAAGAACCTTTCTGGTTTAAACGCCATAGGATCTTCCCAGACCTTTGGATCCCATCCCATATCAGCCACCATGAAATTCACAGCACCTTTCTTAGGCACCAAATAACCATTTAAAGTCACATCCTTTGATACTCCATGTGGGATCAGAAAGTGAGTTGGCGGGTGCCTCCTTAGTCCCTCCAAGATAACAGCTTTCAGATATGCCATTTTGCTCAGATCTTCCTCTTTGATCATTCCATCGTCGTCCACGTCTCTCTCTCTCATGACCTGTTTTATTTCCTGCACAAGCTTTTGTTGGATTTCTGGGTACTTCACCAGATTCGCCAAAATCCATTCCAGTGCCGTTGCTGTTGTATCTGTCCCAGCATTCAAAAACTCTGAACATAACGTTATGATTTCACTTTCTTCAAGCTTTCGTTTCTCCTCAGGCCATTGAAAATCCAACAAAGAATCAGCATAAGACACAAAGAATTCATTATTGTTGTCCATGGTCTGGTTATTTATTCTCTCTTCCTTCAACATCCTTCGAGCTCTTATCAGAGGAGCCATTATATCACCTTGTTCATCCCGAAGCTGGAGAAATTCCTGCAGACGCTTGCGAAATATAATGCGAGAAACTTTTGGCACGATATTTAACACGGTGAATCTGCTAAAGTTTGAGAGTAAACGTCGCTGGACCTGTTCGATATCTTTGATTTTCTCATCATCAAGGTTTTCTCCGAAGCACATGAATACTAGCAAGTGAAACAGAGAGTGTTGAAGATGGTCAATGATTCTAATGGACTTTCTTGATTCTGAAGATGACTTTAGGTTACTGATAAGAACTTTTAACACAGCTTTACGGGAACCCGAAAAGGATGGGATCCGGGCCGGATGAAGCATCACGGAACTGAGATTGCGGAGGAGGAGGCGCCATGTGGGGCCGTACAAGGCGGAGCTGATGTTGTCTTGATGACTGTTGATGAGCTTAGGGGTCGTAAGAGCGTTGGGACGGTCGGAAAATGCGGCGCCGTTTTGAACCAAGGCTTGGTGGGCAAGGAATCGATCAGATATGAAGATAACTGGGAAAGAGGCAATATGAAGAGTGATGATGGGGCCATGTTTAGCATGAAGGTTTCGAACGAGTGGTTCAAGTTCAGTGAATGAAGATCTTTGCAGCCAGAGAAGCGAATTGATGATCGGAACACGGAATGGACCGGGAGGGAGAGGAGGGGACGGCGATGGAGAAGGTCGTCGACGATGAAGAGAGAGAATGAAAGCAAGGGAAATGGGGACGAAGAGAGAGAGGAAGAGGATACAGCAGATCTCCATTTTCTTCTTTGGAAAATAAGGAAGCACATGCATGTCATTAATTGATGCCCGAGATCAAATTTATATCAATCGGTGGTTCATATATACGAGATGAGATGAGTTTTATTTTAATTTATATGAATAAACATTTTTAAGATGCCAAATAACCTAGTCTGGCACAAGCTTATAGAGAACGACATGGAAATTAAATATTTAAATGTTCAGGCAGTAAATTGAAACGACAATTTCGACCCAAAAAAAAATTGAAACTACAAACTTGAAGGAGGAAAAGCGACATCCAACGACTTCTTGGCAAATTGCAGCAAGATATTGAAAATAAACAGGTTAAGGTTTAAATACCCCGTAGAAGTATTTACAATACATTCAATGTTGTTATAGAAGTTTGTTTGGTATCAATGTCACTCAAAAAGTTTAAAAACTTAACGTAGCAATATATCGCCATAACTATTAACAAAGTTAATTTTAATAGATGATTCTTTAGTTTGATTGAAATAATACATATGACATTCTTACTTGACACTCATATACCACCTTATAGAACATCTTTTATTCTAAATACTTCTTTGATCCTAAATATAAAACATAGTTTGTAGTGCATCTATATTCTATATTTAGAACTAGAGGTAGTATCATTCTGAGTGCGAGGTAAGAGATCCATGTATATTAGTTTAGTCAAACTAAAGAGTTAATAGTCAAATTTAACTTTATTACTGATTGGGGCAACATTAGTACATTTTTAAACTTTTGGAGGTGATATTGAGATAAAAAAGACTTCTATGACAACATTGAAATTATTTTATTACTTTCAACGAAGATTTACACTTTAACCCACATAAATATTACCTCAAGTCCTAATATACTCCATCCTTCCGGACAAGATTTAAAATCTAATGTAGTGTTTTTGTATATGTTCTTAAAAATGAGATAATTACATTGAAAAAATATTTTATTTTCTGATAAAGTTAACGAGTTAACCAAATAATGAAGGTAAGGTAATCAAAGGGCTTATAATATGAGGAGAAGGGAGTGTAAAAAAAAAAAATAATTTATACAAACTAAGAAAATTAGTTATTTATAAAATACGTTAGTTTTTTTTTTTTTTTTTTAAATATCTCTCTAACTATTGGTTTCCAAAACTAATAAGTATTCTTCTTAAGATGTGCAAGTTCCTCTAGAGAGGGAGAGAGGGTTCGTTCCTTGAGAAGAGCATGTTTATCTTTTTCCAGTTTAATTTCCTCCTTCTTCATCAATGATTACCCTTTAAATTTTCTGCAGATCTCCATCCAAGTGAGAGATTTCTAACATTATCAAGTTTTATTGTTTTCCGGAAATTTTCTGCTTTATTGGATTATTTTTTTTCCTTTTCCTTATTGGCTCGCCCATCTCACTCTCCACTCACCGTAGTCTAATGGATTTTGAGACTTCAGATGGCCTTTCCCATGTTCATCATGAACCTATTTCTGCCCCTAGATCGTTGTTAAGGGAATTAACAACAACGATTAACAAATTAACAACGATATATGAGGGAATTAATAACTCTTATTTCCCATATTCCCAGCCTAATTAACAACTGTAACAAACGAGAGAATTAACAACTCCAAATTTCCATCTTCCCAACCTAATTAACAACTATAGTTATGTGTTGTTAATTTGCTAATTGTCACTATTAATTAAAAATCCACTTTTTATTTTTTTTAAAAAAAGGACATCACTATTTTTTCAGCCACAAAATGTATTTTCATTTTAGTTTAAGTTTGGGGTGTAATGAAGTTTTTTTTTTAGAAAAAAAAATTTGAAGGCAAATGAATTTTTTCTTTTGCCCCAGTAGTCTTCAACTGAAATTTTATATCTCCTTCAAATGCTGAGGACAAACGGACAAAGGTATATGTGCGTAACTGATAGGCATAAAACTATAGCCAAAGATTCCGTAAGTACATATCAAATAATAAAGAATAAGTAAAGTATTATTCTCATGAGGACTTAATATTCAAACTTTAATTAAGAATTAATTATACACTTTCATTTAAGTTGAGCAATCCAAATTGATCAAATTGAATTAAATGAAAATAGGTTTAAAAAAAAAAAACTAAAATGAACAAACTGCCACAATAATCAATTGAGCAATCCAGAGTCACTAATCCCTTATAAGTTTTATAAATCTTGTTTTTGCTAATTTAATTAGTCTTAATGTCAATTTTATTAATTTCAAATATAAATAGTTATAAGTGCTTGTCGCTCTACTTACAATCCTCTTTTAGTAAGTATAAATTATTATGTCTAAAGTAATTACTTAAGATGCATCAAACTCAAACACTATTAAACAATTATATAAGGCCATTAGGTATATGTATCCTAATTGAAAATTAAATCATAATATAATCCCATATTACTTAATCTTAGAGCTTAATTAAAATTCTATTTATCAAAATAAATCCTAATGCTTAAATTCATATGCAATGATAAATAGATAAAACAAACAAGATAAAATAACCAAAATTAATATCAAATTTAACTAGACAATGAAAACAAAATCTAATTCACACATAACCATAGCTCCACTAGGTTACACCACAAGCTAACTAAACATAATTAAAGAAAAATAATAACAAGTTCATAATTTAAAGGGTTTAATGTTTCTACCTTTAAGGCAGAAACATTTTATCTGTCTCACTCATATAAAAGTGAGTGGGTCCCACTATCAAGAGAAGAAAGAGAAAATTATAATGGGACCTATTCACTTTTATGTGAGTGAGGCGGATAAAATGTTTTTACCTTAAAGGTAGAAACATTAAACCCTAATTCAAAATCTTTAAAAAAAAAACAAAAAACAACAGAGAGAGAGAGAGAGAGAGAGAGAGACAAGAGGAAAAGGAACAAAGTATTAAAGCCTCATCTTCTATTTTAGCGGTAGAGCTAGGAATCAGAGCCGGCCCGTGAAGGGCCAGGGCCTAACAGGGCCGGCCCTCTAGGCTCGGAGTAAGAAAAACGTCTGTTTTTCAAAGCCCGGCCTGAGAGCACCAGGGTTAGGGCCAGCCCGCAGGGCCTGGAAAATACTATTCCAAATTTTAATTATTTTTCCTCCACTTTTTTTTTTAAAAAATATAATTAGTGAAATACAACACGAATCATCCAATAAATAAGCACAGTCACTAATTCATAATTAAAAGCAAACTATGTTCACAAATAACTCACATAAAACATAAAAAGCATATCACTAAGCGACATTAGTATGATGACTATTATTGTCGTCATCTTCGCCACTATAATTGATTTTAACAACATTTGAAGTAGTAGCCTCTAGCTTATGAGTAAGAATATCATGAAATTCTTCTCTCATATCATAAACACATCCATAATCTTTATTTGCAACAAATAATAAATCAAATCATAAAATTAGAGTATAGTTATTATGTATTTATAGTTAAATGGATAAATAACTCTATAACAAATACAAAATATATATAAATTAATAAATTTAAAAAGGGAAAAAAAAAAAGCTACAGTGAAAAGGGCCTGCAGGGCTAGCTCGAGGCCCTCTAGGGCTAGCTCGTTTAAGCCCGAGGCCCGTCAAGGCCGGCCCTTCAGAGCTAATTTCAAATATCTCGTCCATTTTTCAAGCCCGACCCTTAAAGGGCCAGGGCTTAAACGGGCCGGCGATCATCTTGATCCGAAATATCTTCATTTTCAACTATGATATATATTCTATATACATATATTCCTTCTTGTCCTTAGATACCAACAAACAATTTTCACAAACTAATAAAAATAATTAAAGTTGATACAATTGTCACAAAATTTAAGTAGTTTTCAATATTAACTCTACTAATTTTCCTAAACTTTTTTTTATCATATTAATTATTACTCTCACTCAGTACCCTTATTAATTATAGACGTGCATGAAAAAACATAATTAATGCTCGTTGAAAATAAGTAAATGCCTTAGAAAAAAAAACTAAATGTACTTATTAGTTGGTGCCTCATAATAAAGACCAGAGGGAATATATAACAAGTATGATAATATCTCCTGTACAATAATTAAGTTAGGATATGAGTAGATTTTATATTAAAATATTTTTTAATTAATTAAAGGATAGAAAAATATATATAAGATAATTAAATAGGGACAAAATATTAATAAATCCAACCAATTAATCATAAAATATACACCTATTTAATTATACAATATATACTTACTCCCTTATTTGGTCCTTATTATAAGGCATCAACAACAATTTTTTGCGGATCAATGAATGGAAATTAATTCATTAAATTGGTTCAAAATTAATAAATATTTTTAAGTTTACCACTACTTTAATGATGTGAATTTAAAAAGTTAGTTAAAAGTGAAGGTATAATTAGAAAATAGTAATAAATGAGTTAATTAAAAACAACTGGTGCCTTATAATAAGGACAAAAAACTTCTGATAGTTAATACTTTTTAATAAAGATCAAAGGAATATAATAGTAACAAACTGATTAGAACCCCCAACCACATGCTTGTGGAGAATCCCTATCACATGGGAATTGATAATATATTAAACACATTGCCAATCATTCTCCGCTCCATGTCTACTAATCGATCAATTTCTAACTTAAACTCTTCTTTAATTTAGTTTAATATATATCCTGAAATTCTTAACACAACAGTTTATTTTGCACAATACTTTATACAGTCTATAATATAAGGCATTTTAACTAACTCATAAGAAATAAAAAGTGATAGTTAACTTATTAAATATGTCCTAAATTGAAAACATTTTCCACTTTTACCATTATAGAAAAATGTGTTTGAAAATATGATGAGGGACAAAATTGAAAATGAGTATTAATTACAAGCACCAAATTAAAAATAAGCATTAATTATCTCACAAGTGACCAATATTTTAAACCAAGTTATGCTCCTGAAAACGTCTTATACTATGAAGCGCAGGGAGTATACCACTCTTATCTTTGTTAGAAGTCTATTTGGTCAAAAGTTTTTGGTCTTAAATATAAGTCCACTCTAAAAATAATTAATGGTTCTTTTTCAATTTTAAATTGGTGAGAGAAAATGTAGTAATAGCATCTTTTTTTTTAAAAAAAAAAATCATTATTAAATAAGGGAAAATTTAAAAATTTTATTAAGACAAATTAAATGTCTTAGTTTTCATTTTTTGGTACTCCCTCCAATACACAATATAAGTTACTTGTAGGAGAATACATTGTTTCACAATATAAGTCATTTGAAGAGTAATTAATATTTATTTGTTGATTTTGTCCATATAGTCGATGCTTAAATGTCACTTATTGAATATTCTCACCCATTTAAAATCTAATTTATTATGAGTAAATTTTGAAAAAAAAAATCATTTTGAGGAATATTTAATGATTTAACTACCATTTTTTATTCTAATAAATTAGTTGAAGTGTCCTATATTATGAACTGAAAATAGAACATAAGATTTAATCAAAATAAATTTTGTTTTGTATGGGGCCAATAAATGTCTAGCCTCAATGGACTAGTATGTGTTTATATCAGATCAAGTTATCTATTAGGCAGATACTAAAGAGAATATTAGATGACTCCCCAAAATATCTATAAGGCAGATATCAAAGAGAGTAATGGATCACTAGGCATGAGAATGACGTTTAGCTAAAAGAGGTGGGGTGTGTGCACAATGAGGCTGAATAGAATCTGTGTATCTTTTAGATTTAGCTCCTATTTATAAAAGTTACCTTAGGGTTGGACTCTTGGGTTTTGTGCGCTTCCTAGCCCATGTATTTGTGCTGCCACATCTTGATTATAGGTTGATTAAGATCTTCCTTTATTATAGGCAGATCCTGGTATAAATTACCCTTGTTGGGCTTCTCAGCAATTGGGCCTCATATAAGAGTCCATAACATTGCCCCCAGCCTGGTAGCTCAGGTCTCTGGGCTGCCAGGATGCATTGATTGTTTATAGTGGAACTCGGATTTAACCAAGGCATACCCAGTTTATCCGGGTTTTAACCTACACGTTATTTGAACTTTCATCCAAGTATGGATGATCTCCTGATTTACTTTTGTTGAGGTTGTGAATTGCCCTAGAACACGTGGACCAAGTTATTTTGATTGGAAATGAATACTTCCTTTCATCCGAATTGGATTTTCCTCTGCGTTAAATGTCCGGGTTCTGGGTTTATATATTTGGGCAACTAATTTGTCCTTCAAACATTCGGGGTTTAGGTTATACGTTTTAACCAGTGAGATTCCCCCAATCCGGTTGATACCATTGATTGCTCTTTCTTTTTGCTATTGCTATGACTTCTTCATTAAGCTTCTGGGTTTTTGAGTCCATCTGCTTTAGCCACAAGTTTTCCCCCAAGACGGATTTGCATGATGAGGGAACAGATCAATTTATTTGCACTTCAGGCACTCTTCCACTTCACTTGCTTTGATACCGGCCACATGTTTGGGGAAACAGGGTGAATTTGAGAATTCAAATAGATGGCAATTGGACTTTGGCCTCATAGTTTTCATTTCATCATGACCTACTTGATAGCTAGCCACTTTTGATTGCCAGGAAGTCAAAACGCCATGCCTAGCCGCCTGTGGTATTGGGCACATTAAATGCATACATCATTTCTCGCACGACATCATCACTTTTTCTACAAATTGCCTCCTTTGCCCCCGACTCTTCAAATTTGTAGCCTCAATGATTACACTTATATATTTGCATTCTTCCCTCCATTTGCATCGCTTCTTACTCGAAGCTCTCTCTGCCTTCCCAGAAACCTCTCACTTTCAAAGACCTTTATCCTTTGCAATTTTCTAGTTGATACCTCTAAGCTTATTAGGAGATATATACCAAGAATTTTCTTCATTCCTTCCCATTTTTCTGCTTAGCCCTAGCTTTTTACAACTGCATTGTTCTTTGCTTCTTCATTTGGCTTCTTTAAGAAATAGGTTTCTAGGCTTTTAGGTAGTTTTCATTAGGGTTTTTGAATTTTCTGGGTTTTTCTCCTTCGCCTCTTTGGTTCTTGTATTCCTTTTTTCAACGTCATGCTCATTCTTTCTTTCTCCTTTTTAAATCAAAATCGCTTGCATTGGGTGGATTTGATGACCTTTTAGGAAATTCCTCGCTGAGCACAAAAAGCTGAGACATTTAGACTAAGCCATCCCAATAAGTTTTAAATCTTGATTCTTTTTCTACAAACTCCATGGATAAAGGTACTCCTTTATTCTCTTTGATTCATGGCAAGGTGATTCCAGAAGAGGAATATGAAGTACTTTAAAAAGTACCTTCCGGAACAAGGTACTGGTTCTGGGGGATTTCCCGTACTAGTGGGAGTAGAAAGGAGAGCCCAAACACACCAGTCTAACCCGAGTTCCATTAACCCATCCTTAAAAGCTCAAAGTTGGGATAAGAATATATTTATTCCAGCATCACATACTTCACCACTAAGGGGCTCAAGCCGTGCTTTCTCGGGATCTGTCCCAGAGGGTGTTGTCTACCTGTGGATGATTGCTCCTATTTAAGCATCGATCTTGTCAATAGTAGGTATCACTCAGAAGCCAAGTCGACTTTGGTCTCCTACCAACATAAGTTAATTTTGAAAACTACCCCAACTTCTGCTATCAGAGGCCGTTATTATGAATTTCCTTCTTCACGCCTTAGCTCCTATAAATTAGGTATACCCTCCATTTCTGATTACTATTATCTTTTGTTAGGCATAGGATAGGTTTACCCTCTTCACATTATACCAAGAGGCCTATTGTCAAGGAGTCAAGTTTTACAAGTTCCACGAAGGCTTCAGCGAATGTAGAATTATGGGTCATCGATGAGGTGCTTTTTTTCTAAGTCCACGATGACTACTACTGAGGTGGTAAAGCTTCCCATCAGCAATGGAGACGGTTACACTCTTCGGCTTCCCCTCAACGATGAGTAAAATTGAACCTAACGGGAAGGGGATGAGCCACATTACTTACACCTCTTCTTCCTCTATTGGGATATGATTACCTGGCTCGGGTATTCACTTTCCATTTACTGAGTTCCAAATGGATCTTCTAAATCATCTCCATCTCGCTCCTTCCCAATTTCATCCTAATGGTTGGGCTTGCAATCGCTTTTGAGTGTTTTTGTAGTTCTAAGAAATCAACTTACACAATTTCGCTTTTCTTCCACTTCTTTAACGTCTATGAAGCTCGTGTCGGTAAATAATCCTTTAATAAAAAAGGTTAAACCTTGCTTCGAGGTGTCGCCGGTCATAGATTTTTCATCATTTTCACTGACTCTTTTAAAGGTTTTAAAACTATCTTTTTCAAGGTTGTTGCCGAGCCTAGGCAGCAGCTTTGGTTCCTTAAGGCCTCAAAGTCTGGCCAAATGGAGGGAAAATTCCCCCTAAATTGGTCTAAAGAACATAATAACTTTCCTTCTTCCTTGTACTGTACTCATGACAAACATTTTACTAACTCTGAGTCTGAGGAAGCCTCTTTTATACTTAATTATATCGAAAAACATGACCCTGTGAGCTCGGCCGACTACATTCCTCAACCTGAGGCTGGGTTGGGTCCATCTAAAAGTACAGGAACTCCCATTTACATATGCATTGATTTTGTAACTTCTTGTTGCATAAGATCTTACTCATAGTGTCTAACCTTTTGGTTTTCTTGACCTACAACTCCAAGTATGAGAAAACAACTTGATATGTGCCAATGATGAAGCAGAATAAGACGACCTTAGGGGCAGATCAAAGTAAGAAACGCCAGACTCTTGAGCTCGAACAAGTTGTAGGCGGGGAAAAACCCCCAACAGCCATGGCTAAGAGACCCCAGGGCGTCAAGGACCCGTCCAAAGTGACAAAGGTGTTAAACTTGGTTGTCACTCAAGAAGGGGTAAATTGGGTGTCTGATAAAACTTTAGGTGATTGAAAATCTTTTCGCAACTTATTGAAAGCAATTTGTATGACTACAATAATCTATAAAGCACTTATTAGTCATTCAAGTATATATGCTAGGAATATAAGAGTTTAGGGAAGAGAATATGTAAACTATGATTTATACTGGTTCGACCCAATCCTTGACCTACGTCCAGTCCTCAAGCTCTACTTGAGATTTTCAATCCACTATCATCTTGTTTAGCTGGGCATAAGAGAAGCCTTTACAATCCCACAAGTTTACCCATGCACTTTTGAAGCCAAATCTCTCACGAGATACTTCCCCTCACACACTGTAAGGTTACAATTTGTTTCCTACTCAAGATCACCCAATCTTGAGTAACTCTCAAATGATAAGATGATTACAATGAATCTTCTCTCTCTCAAAAGTGAATGAATAAACACTGAAGTACATTACAAATAATTTCATTCTTTAAGGTGAGCTATATGAGCATTGAAAACAGAGAGCGTATGAGATAAATGTTGGATTCAGAATATTAGCATTTCGACAATGCAAGCTCTCATCATTGTTTTCTCTGTCTTGAATGTGTCTCTACTTATAGATAGTTGATATTAGTTCGTTGAAGCATTAGGCCATTGCAGATTATTATCATTGCAAGTTTTCAGACCATTGGAGAAATAGCTGTTGAAGCTTCTGAGGTCATCATATGCTTTTAGGAAGTTGCCCTGAGAATATATTCAAGTTGTAGGCTCTATTTACGACAAGCATTAAATGCTTTTGAGGTGCATGTCGGCCTTAGAACTCTCCTCTTCTCTTAATTAGACTTCTTCAGGATCATTAGCCAGGATAGCTACGTTAAAATCCTTAGCCGGGTTGACAACACGAATCCTTAGCTGTTATTTTCACTGAGATCCTTAGCCGGGTTGACAGCACGGATCCTTAGTTGTTATTTTCACTAAGATCCTTAGCTGGGTTGACGATACTGGGATCTTTAACCGAGTTGTCTTCACTGGGATCCTTGGCCGAGTTCTTGTCGAAGAGTCGAGTTGTCTTCACTAGGATCCTTAGCCGAGTTCTTGTCGAAGAGTCGAGTTGTCTTCACTAGGATCCTTAGCCGAGTTCTTGTTGAAGTGCCATCTTGCATGGCCGATGTAGTTTACTGTGTGGACGAGACATCTTGGTATCTTATTGCCAACTTACATCTCGACATTTTACCGATGAGCTATCTCAGGATTTGCTGCATTTTACTTTGCCATCTAGCTATCTTGGCATTTGTTGCATTTTGCTTTGTTGACGTGATATCTCGGGATAGCCAGGGTAATTTACTATGCTCGAGTACCATATCAGCAACCACAGAAATAGAAGCCTTGTAATGCATTTAACCATTCAAGCATTCTCGAGAATTACAGTGCATATACTCAAGAATCATTAATTGCAACCAGAGACATGCAAAGAGATTAAGCTTCTTATGGAGTTGGATTCTCGAAAATCGTTAGGTAGTACTTGAGAATCATTTAGTCATGCTTGTAAATTACTTTAAAATGGGGAGTTGGATATTGAGATGAATGAACTTGTTGATACTCGAGAATTAATTTCCCAATACTCGGAATTGCTCTGCTATAGCAAATTTGTCAAAACACCTATGCTCAGAAATCTCTTGTAGTATTCTTTCCAATTCAAGAAGAATCTGCTCCAAACTCGTTGTATTTCATCCGTTATCATCATATGAATGGAGGTTGTTTTTTACCAGCATTTTTTGCAGCATCCTGAACTGACTGTCAACTTCAAAACATCATATATCCTTCAATTAATCTTCGTTTTCTATGATATTTATTTTTTTGGAAAGATATATGAGTCTAGTTTCATATGCCATTGATTTTCACTCATTTCGATGTGTATTTTGTGAGATACACCCAAAACATCGAAGCTGGGTCTGCTGTGTGACGTTAATTGCTATTCCAACTTCCGAAATTAATATCTCTCTCATCTAACTTCTTTGGGCTTTAAATTTTGTCAAGATAACGCATTGGATGTCTAGTTTCATTCAAAATTGGTTTCACCACAATCCAATCTCTGGTTTAGGAGATATCATCAAATTACCAAACCTTGCTCAAACTGAACGTGAAACAGAGTAGAATAGAGTTGCTGAAAACACACCTGGCTCAAGTCAACTGGATCTTGGCTTGAGTCAACTCGTTCTAGAGAGCGAAAATAACTTGAAAATCACGATTAGCTCGAGTCAATAATATGTCTAACTCGAGTTTAAGCCGTGACTCGAGTCAAATGATTTTTGGCTTGAGTCAACTCCTACCAGATGCCCAAAACATTGTAGAAAACATTCTAACTCGAGCTTAGACTTCCTGGCTCGAGTTAGTTCATCCCAAAGCTTGATTTTGCTTATTTTAACTCTGTTTTGAGCCATTCCAACTTCCATTTGATAGTGGAAACTTCTAGAATCAATCTATGAACTTGTATAATAATTTTCTCTTTCCATTCAACAAGTTCTTCTTTCTTTCTTCTCTTCTTTTGATCATTCTCCATAAGTCAACTCTTTTTTTTCTTCTCTTATTCTTTCTTTAATTCAATACTTCTTTATTGATCTTCTTCTTAATCATTCTTCATAAATGAACTTCACATCTTTGAATCTACATTGAATTTAAGAATTAGTCAATGTATATCGTACAAACTTTTTGCTCTTACTAATAGCATCTATATAAGACATTATCAAAGCTAATCATAACCAACAAAAGGACCTCGTCTCTGCTGCTATCCAGAAATCTACTCTAACCCCTCCTCCAGTTTCTTAAGCTCCTCCGCTACCTCCCTCTAATACCCGGCTTTCTAAAGAAGTGCTTTGCAAATCCGGGGTGACAAAAAAATTAAATGATGCCTTGTTTTTCCTAGAGCGCTTCTTGGAGCTATCTTATATGACCGAGGTTAGATACGATGAGCTCTTGAAGATCCAAGTGAACTCCATGAAAGCCACCACCTTAGTTCTGACTGTAGCTACCTTGAAGAACAAATACACCAAGTTTGTTGAGAAGTTGTAGCTTATGAAGGTGGAGAAGGATAAAGCTTGTGCGGTGAAGGCAAAAGCTTGTGAAGAGATGGGAATGGCCATGGTGGAGAAAGAGAAAGCCTATGGAGAACGTGCAACAGCCAGAACAGATCTTCAGAAAATGCACTCAGAGTTACTCGAACATTGAGAAACTCTTGCTAAGGAGGTGAAGGCTTGGAGATACGAGCAAGCACTAAACAAGGAATTGTAGATCGAGCTAAATTGGTTTCGATCTGAACTCGAGACTGCTAAGGCCACCACATCAAAGTATGCCGCTACGATAGAAAGTACCGCAATAGACTCCTTTAACAATGCTCTGGAGCAGATTCAATTTTTGAATCCCGATCTTGAGTTGAACACCTCCGACATGTATTGTGAAGCCTATATTGATGACGGGAAATTGATCCCGGCTGGTCATGACAAAGAAGGAGTCCATGGTCCATACAGGTTTGAGGCTCCCCCTATCCATGAGGTTTAACTAGATGTAGAAGGCTCATGTGGTTGAGGGGGTTAATTGACTTGACAACCATGTCATCTATATAAACTAATAGACCTTTATGTTCTTGCTGAGCCGATCTTCAAAAACTTTATTCATGATTCTCTGGTAAGTGGCCCTGGCATTCTTCAACTCGAAGGGCATTACATTGTAATAATAATTTTCCTTCTCTGTTATGAAGGCCATCTTGTCTTGGTATTCCGGGTACATGGCAATTTAATTGTATCTGGAGTAGGCGTTCATGAAGGATAGCAATTGAAAACTAGACAAGTTGTCAACCAACTAGTCAATACTAGGCATTGGGTACACGTCTTTAGGACATACTTTATTCAGGTTAGTATAGCCTGTGCAGACTCTCTATTTCCTACTTGACTTCTTAACCATAACCACATTGGATAGCCAGGTCGTGTACTATACCTCCTGAATGAATCTGACATCCAGTAATTCCTTCACATGTTCCTTTAGGGCCTGTCTATTCTCCGAGCTAAGCTTCCTTTTCTTATGTGCGACCAGGCTTGATAATGGATGAATGCCAGTTTGTGACGGCAAAATTCGGGGTCAATTCTAGGTATCTCAGATGATTTCCAGGAAAATACATCTTGGTTCTCTCTCAAGAATTTGCTCAACTCAGCTTTGATTTTTAGATCCAAAGCTTTACCAACTTTGGTAATTTGCCCTGCCTTCGTACCTAAGATAAGGTCCTCCAACTCTCCATCTGATCTCGGTCTCAAGACCTTGGCATCTTTGTGCATATCTAATTCAACCATGTTTACCGGTGTAAAGTTGTCCACTTTTGTGTCGGCTTGCGCTCTTATCTCCGTCACGAGGCCGAGTAGAGAGGACAAGCCCCTTCACTTTCTTTGATCGGTTCGAAATAACACTGTCAGGATTCTTTTTAGTCTCCTTTGATGGTCACAACTTCATTCTTATTGCTTACCAGTTTTAGTTTTTGATGTTTGGTGGAGACCAGCATATCCCAATTCTGAATAGTTAGCCTTCCTAAGATCTTGTTGTATGTAGATGAAAAGTCAACAACGACAAACCTAACCCGTTCTGATTTGAACGCCTATTGTGTTCCTAGGGTTAATTTGATGTCAATGTACCCTTGGGACGTGTGTATTGCCCATTAAACCTTGTGAGGGTTGTCTTGCATGACTTTAAGTCATCTAGGTCAAGGTTCATCCTTTTGAATGCATCTTAGAGGATAATGTCTACCGCGCTTTCGGCATCTATGAAAATCCTCCTCACCGGGCAGTTTACCAGTGTTCCTGAAATCACCAAACCTTCGTGATGCCTAGGACTATGTCTATCAGATCTTCCTTAGTGAAACACAATATAGGAGGCTCTGGTTTGCTTGAGTCTTCTTTGAACGTAAGCTGGTCTCTTATGGATAGGACCTTCTTTAGATATTTCCTCCTTTGACTCATTGTGTCTTCCCCTCCTCTAAATGCTCCACTAATAACATTACACTCGAACTTAGGTTTAGGGAACTCATCACTGCCACCCTCTGGCTTCTTCTGTTTCTGATCTTTCCTTCTCTTCTCAAGGGCCGGGCTCTTACTTCGTCCCCCTTACTAGCGTTTATTATTCTTTCGCCTCTGAGTTTTAATCATATATTACCATAGTTTTCTTTCTCTAACAAACTTTTCTATTACGTCCTTGAGATCCCAGCACTGATCCATAGTGTGTCCCAACTGGTCATGGAATTCACAAAAACCGGGATTGATCCAAGATTGCCTTGTTTTTAAGCGGTCGAGGTTGATCAACTTTCCTTATCTCAGTCAAAGCGACCTCCTTCTAAACTCAGGATCGTGAGACATTCAAAGGAGTGTACTTCTTGTATTTTCCTTCCATCTTGCCACCCCAAAGCTTATTGTCCTGGTTCCTCCCGTGAAAATCTTGCCTTTGGTCTCCACATTTTTCCTTCCCCTTCTGAGGTGGGCAGGTCAGTGGGCTATTCGTTCTCTCCTTCCTTTTGGTGTTGGCTATTTGCATTTGTTCCAACTCCAGGTACTTCTTCAACTAGGTTCTGAATTCAACCAAGGTTTTGACTTGCTCTTTGAAGATCGATTTTGCTAGCTGAGATTTGAGACCTAAACCAGCTATAAATAAGTGCACATGCATGCTTTCTTACAATCTGTGTACTTGCAGGGCAGCGTATTTAAAGAGGTCAAGATATTTATGGAGCGTCTCCTGTGGTTGCTGCTTGACTTTGCCGAGAGTAAACAAGGACTTCGCCGGTTTCTTACTAGTCGCAAAATTCAACTAGAACTTTTCTCTTAGGTCTTCAAAATTCTGGATTAATCTGGGTGGCAAAGGATGAAACTAGGCTTGTGCAACCCCTCGCAATGTTACAATGAATAAACGAGAAATGATAGAGTCCTTAAATCCCCTTACAAACATTTCTATGTCAAAAGTATAAATATGAGCCTGTGGATCCTAGTTTTTGTCATACTTTGGCAAGTCGGCTGAATCAAAGTCCTTTCAGTAAGGAGCATTTGCAATCTCA
Organism: Acacia confusa; assembly: GCA_037074495.1. Taxonomy (NCBI): domain Eukaryota; kingdom Viridiplantae; phylum Streptophyta; class Magnoliopsida; order Fabales; family Fabaceae; genus Acacia; species Acacia confusa. Next base: position 32,720,578 of record CM073502.1, on the reverse strand, counting down.
TCAGTGAAAGGACTACAATTGTTTCACCCACTATCATACTTCTTTTTGCATTTTCCAAGAGCATTTTGTATTAGAGGTGAAACATCTCAGTTTGAAATTCTTGTATCTCGGTTGGGAACCTTGGTATCCTGGTTGGGAACTCCGGTATCTCGGTTGAGAACTCCTACATCTTAGTTGGGCCCCACCTACATGTTCTTCATAAGTGTATGCTTTAGACCCCGGACTTCGAGAATAGGAACCCAGTCTTGGGCTCAATCTTGGTTGGCCACATTATTTTCAATATTATTAGCTCAAAGGCTTTAAACAACAACTTAAACGGTGGGCAAGGTATTAACCCGCTAGGGCCACTAGTGTCCCAGCTGCCGCTACTAACAAGGCTCTCAATTGGTCTGATGTGCTCCTCGAACAATCGCGTTCTCTACATTTCTTCCTGTCACAAGATTGTATCACGATGATCCATGTCATCCTGCATAAGTCGGATGTCTTCTTGCCTTTAAAGGCGGTTTTGCTGCTCCATCCTTTCCATCTGACTCATTAACACGTTTAAGGAGTTCTACATGAAATGAACATCGGGATCTACGATTTGAGCAGCTTGTTGTGGAGCTTGTTAGGCAATCACGTTTTGAGGCGTTAACGCAAACATTGTCAAGGAAGACGTCGTGTCGAATGCATCTTCAACTGCCATATGGTTGTAGTTAGAAACAATTCTAGTGTCAGGCTGCGGTTGATGTTGAACTAATTTGTTCCTCAAGTTGGGGCAGCCCTTGATTCTGCTGCATCAGATTTCTAGGGAATTTACCCTACAAAGGTAATCGGTTAGTGCTTCTAGTATCAACCATCTTGGTCATGTGAATCAAAGTTTATGGTTCCCCATGGTCAGTGCCAATGTTCTGTATGAGAACAATGTTAACTCTCAGTGTTTTGATGATAACAAGTCCAAAGGTTTTGATTTAACAAAATTAAGGATGTTGCTTTTGTTGAAGCAATTCTTGAGAATGAATGAGGAATTCTCGAGAATGGTTTAAACATTTCAAAAATAACGGTACAATTAACATCTCACTCAAACTCCAGACATGGTCTCTGATCACGTGAGTGATTCTCGAGAATTGAGATTCAATTCTCGAGAATGGGTAGCTACAACCATCATACCACGATGCTTGAACCAAAGAACTAATCTCATGCCATTTGATCTCACCACTCTCACGATGATTCTCGAGAATGCATCCATGACAGACATAATGAGTTGCACATACTACACGCCAATTCTCGAGAATTGGTACAAGATTCTCGAGAATGCCATCTCATAAACAAGGTGATATGTTTGATATGAAACTACTGGATCCATACAGTTCTCGAGAATGAGAAATTAATTCTCGAGAATGTATCCGTCAAAGGCATGGTGAATTGCACATACCTCACGTCAATTCTCGAGAATTGCCACATGATTCTCAAGAATTCTATCACATAAACAAGGTATTATGCTTTATATTGACCTACCTATCTATGTAGTTCTCGAGAGTATGAAATTGATTCTCGAGAATACATTTGCCTCAATATATCAACGCTAACATCAGTATCAGCTCTTTTTCATCATTAATTAGCTTGAATCCAATGGGTCATCATTTAATTATTCTCGAACATGTTTATATTGTATCTAATCATCCTTTCAAGTGTTTTGCAATTGATTTATTATACCTGATTAATGATTCAAGAAAAAGTAATCCGATGTGGATTAAGCATTAATTGATGACAGAGAAACAGAGCAGCAATCGGAATTAATTCCTGAGCCAGCAGCAAATATTCTTTTGAGTAATACTTATTTTGGCTTTTATTCTGACACAAGTACAAACAACAGGAAACAAATTTAATGAAATGCGCGACTGCATTCAATGAGGCAATGGTTAATTTGGCTCTATGAAGAAAGAATGAACCTAATAGAAATTCAAATAGAGACAACGGCTATTTTAAATAAGAGACAATGAAGCATTACAGACGAATCATATAAAAATCCAGAGCATTTAATATTGCACCAACGACAATACTGAGCAATCAATTCAAAGTTAATATAGTTCACTGTTACATTAGCTTTTCATTCAATATTTCTTTGTACTTCAATGCTTAGCATTTATTTACTCAGTAAGAAGTGAAAACCAATTTTATTACTTGTTTATCAATAAAGCTTAAGGTTGTTGAACTTTTAAGTAACGGTGTACAATTACAATCAGTGAGAGGCAGTGAGTCCTAAGTGATTGGACTGTCTCGAGATACTGAGTGTGTAATTGTAATCTGATTGAGGTTTAATGAAATACCCAAAGTGGTTTGGGGATTAGACGTAGGTCACTTGCTTTGACCAAACCAGTATAATTTCTCCTGTGTCCTTTATCTTTCAGTTTCACATCTTTAGTTTATCCTGTTAATCGAAAAATTTCGAAATCACCTATTCACCCCCTTTAGGCGATATTCTCTTTTCAAACAATAGATGTCTAGCCTCAATGGACTAGTATGTATTTATATCATATCAAGATATCTATCAGGCAGATACCAAAGATATATCATATGACTCTCCAGAATATCTATAAGGCAGATATCAAAGAGAGCAATGGATCACTATGCACAAGAGTGACATTTAGTCAAAAGGGGTGGACTATGTGCACAGTAAGGCTAAATAGTAAAGAGGATGAATAGAATCTATGTACCTTTTAGGTTTAGCTCATATTTAATAAGTTACTTTAAAGTTAGACTCTTGAGTTTTGTGCACCTCCTAGCTCATGTATTTGCGGTGCCACACCTTGATTATAGCTTTGATTATAGGCTGATTAAGATATTCTTTTATTATAGGTAGATCTTGGTATAAATTGCCCTTGTTGGGCTTCTCAACAATTGTGCCTCATATATGAGTCCATAACAAATTTATAATGATGGATAAAGTGGTATATTTGAAGGAAATCATATGATTTTAGTTGTAGGATCATCTTAGAAGACACTACTAGAAACTTCATTTTTTGCGGCGGAATTTTTCCGTTGCAAAATCTATTTGCAGTGGAATTTGCGATGGAAAAGTGCCCCTCGCAAAGCACTTTTGCAGCGGAAAAAATACATTTTCCCTCGCAAAATTCAAAATTTGCGAGGGAAAAATCTTTCCTCGCAAATTCTGATATTTTGCGAGGAAACTTTTTCCCTCGCAAATCCTAGAATTTGCGAGGGAAATCCTTTTCCCTCGCAAATTCCAGGATTTACGAGGGAAATCCTTTTCCCTTGTAAATTTCAATTTATTTTTTAAAAAAATATAAAAAATCAGAAAAAATAAAACAATTACATAAAAAATATTAAAAATCAGAAAATAAAAAAGAAGATATATTGAAACTTTTGACTAAATTTTATTTAATTATTGTCTTCATTGGAAGGGCCTTAAAAAATACATATATCAATATAAAATACTATATTGAAATAAAGAAAAACAATAGTATGAAATAAATAATATTGAATAATATATTAAAAAAAGTGTATATGAACAAATATATATAGGAATAATCCTAAAAAACTATACAAAAATAAAATGAAATATAAACAACAAATGTTACCAATAAAATAAACTAAAAAATCATAAATAAATTATACAACTCTAGAATTTCCAATGATTGTTTATAAATAACAATTAATCTCAGTATCACATACACCTTCAAGTAAATCACTAGTGTCACCATTATGATCAGAATCTACCATATCAGCATATTCCTCAGTAGGTGATTCCTTGGATATTCCATTCTTTGAACCATCTGACTCTGGTAGTTCAACTTCTGAGTCTTCCAAAGGTTCGATACCATCAAATGTTTTGGACCTGAATAAAAAATGGATAAGTGAAAGCACATATTTCATATATTATTATATCAATCATACTTATTCTTATGATGCTCAATAATTATTAATGTACATAAATTCATGCCTTTTTTGGGACACTATTAATAGACATCTGCCGATTTAATAGTTTTCTGGCTACACTTGCATTTTCTGGAGTCCCGTAACTGACCCGCCTGCCTTCATTTTCAAATTGATCAATGGAAAGTTGTCTAACCATCCCACCCAATGCCCCACCAGTCTCAGCAGCAACAACCACCTAAAGATTGTGCTACTTGATTAGAATTGCCACAAGCTTATACACCATTCATCTTTCTCATTACACTCTTAGCTGTGAGGTATTCTCCAACATTCCAACACTTTTTTCCCTAGCTCGTGTTCTTTGACCTTGAACCTCAAAGGCATCGATCACTTTTTTTAATGAGGTCTCCCAATGCGCTATTAGACTGTGATGAAATGTTAAATTTTTGTTTGGGCTTTATTCTTGGGCAATGTTCATTTCACCGAAATAGCTTAAGCTACTTAATTAGATTGCACAAGCTTATATACCATCATTTTTCATATTACTTTTAGATGTGGGACACATAATCCCCAACAAGTATCATATTTGGAATGTAAAGAAACCATTCAACGAAATTCCCAGCTATAACTTTTTGGCTGAATCAGTGCCGAACCTAATTGAGTGGCATCCCCACATTTTTAAAACAGAAAGGCTATGCTTTGTTTAGTTTAATCAACTTGATTTTTACTTGAAACAATTTGTCAAACCTTAGTGTTCAACAGAATGAAAGCTATGGCTGTTAGGCTTATTGAATCATCCCTTAATAGTTCCCATCTACCTACGACTCTTATAGCATCGATTAGAGAATAAAAGAAGAGGCATTTGGTTAGAAAGAAATCACTAAAGGCTACAACACCAATTAAACATCATAACACCACCTTCACAACAACAAACAATATTATGGAAGTACCCAAATATTTGTTCTTGCTAATAGCTTTTCTCTTTTATTTCATTTAATTAAAAGTACTGTCAGAATGTTAAACAAAGAATAAATATAAACTTGAGAGTGGAGGCAGAAGAGAGAAAGCAAGGGATTACTAATAGATACTAGATTGTAACACCAGCAACCAAGGCCTACAACCCCGAAGCATTCTCCATCAAACAGAAATTTTAAGAAAGCAACACCATGAGTCCATGATCAAGTACCTGCAACACTTGATGAGTCTTCTACCATCCGTCCTCCACCAAGAGCCCCTCCAGATACATGTAGCCTTGCATTTAACAAATACCTAAAATTATTGAAGCAAGCGAATTATGATCCTTAAATACATAATCAACTAAGTAAACAGAGAATAAAACAAAAGAAATGAACCCTACAGCTGCATGCTGATATCTTAGAGATGGTGAAACACCGGGGGCAATTGCCCATTCCCATCGGCCATCCCTATGCTTTGCAAGTCCATATGCACTTGCCAACGGCTGCAAGAATTGGAGGGCCCAAAAAAATCACATTCAAACATAAATATCAACCATTTAGTGTTACTGTTTGCTAATGTCAAAATAGGTCTGTTAAACAGAAAGATAAAGGAAAACTTATTTAACAAGAACGAGTCATTCCAAACATGTAAAATTGCTCAAGATAAACTGAAAACGACTATCAGAAGAAGACTGAATTTTACTACAATCACTACTGGATTGTTTATTTTAATACTTAATTTTAAAAAATCAATAAAATAAGACAAATAAGTGTTAGTTACCGCAATTTGAGGGAGTTTCTTATTGGCAAGCCAAAATCTATTGGTCGTTCTAGCAGAAGATACAATGAAGAACCCATTATACAAGCAAGCCATACATGCAATAAGGGTGTAACAATGCATGGGGGAAAAATAGCGATGACAAAATCAGGTAATTGACTTGAATAACATATAATGAAAAACCTTCCAGGTATAAATAAACAAGGGAATGAGAGAAATGTCTGATTCAGGATAAGTGACTCACCAAATCTTCTTTAGAATTTCTTGTATTATCCTGCACAATACGAAAACAATAGCACAAATTTGATAAAAGATAGAAGCTTTATCAAAAAAAAAAACAAAAACAAAAAGGAAACCTGTGGGGTATAACTGAACAAGAACTGTAACAGAGAATTAGTCTAGATAACAAAATTTCGGAATATAGGCTAATTTCGCACAAATTAAGCCTAAAACGTTCTACCTAAGCTGCAAACAGCATGCCCACAAACAATTCAAAGCACCAAGAACTCATAAATTTTCCCAAATTCACAGAGAAATCCTAGAAAAAACCAAAACTTGACAAGAACCCATTACACTGAAACATCCCTAGCCACACAAACTCCACCAATAACCCCAAAAATCAGATACCACAACACAAAATTGAACAAAAATTTCAGGTAAAACACGTACCAAAACCTTGTCAGCATGGGCATCCCCCTGTTTCTCGTAAGATCCGGCTCCACCCCCACTCCCATCAGGGACCTCACATTCACAGTCATCACTGGAAGCATCATCAGCGCCGTGATAGATGAAAGAAACGGTGTTGAAAAGATCAGGAGGCGTTCAACGTCCATTGTCGCCGTCGCCTTCCCCGTCTGCCGTCGACTTCACCGTCACAAAGCCAACCCAAGAGATTGAGAGCTGAGAGCACCCGAAGCTAGTGAATCTGAGAAAGAAAAAGTGAAGTTGCGGACGAGGAGATGAGGGAACAGAGAAGAGAAGGTGAAGAAAGCCCTAAATTAAATTAATTCATTTAAACAATAAATTTTGTCGAGCGAAACTAATTATCCCTCGCAAAATTTACTTTTTTGCGTGAGGGAAAATTAGTTTTCCTTGCAAAAGGGGCTGTTTTGCGAGGACAACAAGGAAATTTGGTTTTCTTAAAAAAAATTGATTTTTTGGTGAGGGAAAAAGTTTCCTTCACAAAAAAATTATTTTTGTGAGGGAAACTAATTTTTCCTCACAAAATTCACTTTTTTGTGAGGGATTTTTTTTTTATTTGTGATGAGAAAAATTCCCACGTAAATCACGTCATAAATATTATATTTTTTAGTGGTGAAAGCAGACATTCTAGAACTATAAATAAAAAAAAGAACATATCATTAAGGACGCAAGAATTCAAATATGAATGTATGTACTGTATTTTGTGCACGTTGACATTCTATGTTGCCAGAGAGCTGTGCTTTGTACGACTAAATCTTCACGCTGAAGAGAATAACTTATGCACACACGTAAGATCAATCCTTTTTCTTTTCTTTTTTTTTTTATACTGAAAAGTTTTGGAGGGATGCGACACCAGTCCCCACCAAGGTTAGGGTACGGCCCCGGACTCTATGAGCACTTACTGAGGACTTACGAGATCGCCTACCAAAGGAGTTCCAGTGACGGCAGAGAGAATCGAACCCACAACCCAAGGACCTAGTCCTGGATCTCTACCATCTGTACCAACTCTTATTGGCACATAAGATCAATCCTTCCACAGGGAAATTTCTACAGCATCCCTTGAATCTTCTTATTGGGTACCCTGTGTTTTTTTTAAAAAGAAAAATAAAAATAAAAACTCCACCTATATTAGCTTATCTCAAGATTAGACTGGTTATGTTCAAAAAAAGATTAGACTGGTTGATTAGAATAAAAAAAACCATGCTAACCCACATCTATATCTCAAGTTTCACATAGCGAGATGAGAGTATTACTTAAGCACTCACATAAAATGAATCCTTTCAAAGTGAAATTATTACATCCCTTGAATCTTCTTATTGGATCCCTGTTCTTTTCTTTTCCCCCTTTAAAAACGGTTAAAGCACATACTTTAAATTTGTTAAATTTATATGAAGTATATTTTTTATTTTTTAACTTTTTAGAGAGTATACTTTTGGACGTATAATTCTAACATCATTTATATGGATAACGGAAAATACTAACACAATACACTCAAGTGATGATTGTGTAAACTTAAGTTACAACTATACAATTAAATGTTATTAATTTCAAATTTAAAATATGTGTGAATTTAAAAATATCTAAAAACATAATGAAGCAGCCAATTTCAAAACCTCGGTTGTATTACAAAAATTTAGTTTAATAATCTAAATATCAAAGTTTCGATTTCATTTCTAGGAATTTGTCATTGGTTTATTTTAGTTTAAAAATCTAAATATAGCATATAAAAAAATTAAAACTTAAATATTCTTTATTAGCCACATAGTCATCACTTGAATTTATAATGTCAACATTTTTCTTTAACAACATTAACAATATTAGAAATATAAAATTAAAGTATATTTTATAAAGTTAACCGGTCAAAAATATACCTCATGTAAAACTCAAAATAATAAAAGTGTATTTTTTTTAAAAAAAAAAAGGATTAGAATCTAAAAAATCCTGCCGTACTTTTTTTTTGGAATCTAAAATGCAAATAACATCTATGTAATTATTTTGATATAAAAAAACACTGGATTAGGGACAAAATTACCAATGGAATTCCGCCAGTAATTTGACTTGTGACAGAAATCACTGATGGAATTTTGTTGGTAATATCTTTTGTCATTATTTTTTTCTGTGAGGATTTTTTCCGTTAGAAATCCAATTACCGATAGAATTCAGTCAATAACCCACCCGATATCTTTTTTTGGTAGTGTTTTTTGCCAACCCACATCTATATCATTAAACGGTTGTCTCTAATGAATATTTCAATTTTGGGTTAAATTTAGTTGATATTCTTAAAATTATCTTATCTTTTCAATGTTACCACCATTATCCTTATTATAAGTTAAATTTGTCAAAAAGTTTTGCTTCTAAATATAAATTCACTGGTTATTAATGATTATTTTTCAATTTTATCTTATTAAAAATGTATATGAGAAAAAATAATAACATCTTTCTTCAATACCTATTACTATTAAGTAAGGGTGAATTTGAAAAAGTAAATCAATTTAAGACATATTAAACGTCTTAATTTATATTTAAGAAATGAGTGGTCTATCCTTAATGCTCTCTCCTATCCTTAATATAAGTCATTTCTAAAAAAATGCATTGGTCCATAATATGAGTCATTTTGAGAGTAATGAATGCTTATTTATCAATTTTGACTCTATAATTAATGCTTAAATATGAATTTTTGTATGTTTTCTCTCATTTGAAACATAATTTTATATGTGTAAAGTTGATTTTTTTTTTCAATTTAATACATATTTAATGAATTAACAACTATTTTCTTATTTTGATGAATTAGTTAAAGTACCTTATATTATGGATTGAAGGGAGTGAGTTACAATAAATTCTAACCTAATCTAACTCATCTCTTTTTACCCCTGTCCACCATAAATATACTTAGCTTTTGATATGAAAGCTATTGTTGAAAAAACATTAATTGCTTCATAGTTTTTGTAAAGGCACAAAAACTTCTAAAATGACCATTAAGGATAGAGATGGTATATATTAACATATAGTTTGTATAGTGGCGTAAGGCCTTATTGATCCTACTGGATTTTAAATTTGATTTTTTAGAGAAGACAATTGTGTTGGGAGGAACTAGCTTACCTCCGCTGCCCTTATCGTCCGCTCCCCTCCATTTCCTTCATACTGCACCATTTTGGCGCAAAAGCTGGTCCTTCTTTTTTTTTAAAAAAAATATTTTAGGGTACTGACAAATAATAAAAAGATATTTTAGGATATTCACTTGTACCAAAAAATTACTTTATGATCTTAAAAAATTATTTTATGATCTTGAAAAAATATTTTAGGTGCTGACTGGTACTAAAATGATATTTCAGGATATTGAATGTTATTGAGAAAATATTTCATAATCTTGAAAAATTATATTAGGATTTTAAAAAAATATTCTGGCTACCGACGCTAAAAATATACTTCAAAATATTTTTTCAAGATCCTAAAATAATTTTTCAAGATCATGAAACACTTTTTCAGTATCTTTTATGTATTTGAATACTCTGAAATAATTTTTTAAGATCATGAAATAATTTTTTGGTAAATGTCAATATCTTAAAGTATCTTTTTATTATTTGTCAGTACCCTAAAATATTAAAAAAAAAAAGACTAGCTTTTGCGCCAAAACGATGCAATATGAAGGAAAAGGAGGGGAGAGGACGATAAGGGCAACGAAGTTAAGCCAGTTCCATGTTGGGAGGAGCAATCACAAACCCTAAATCGACACCTCATTAAATTTTTCATGTGAATGTATAATTTTAGCTCTTATTTATTACTTCAATATCTAGTTATTTTTATAAGCAACTTTTATCCTTATCATGTAAAATGAATTGACGGTTAAGATTAGTTTAAAAAAAAGTGTCAGAAATGTCATGATTCTTTTAAATATGTCCCTATTTATGAAAAGAGCATAAGAGATATAATAAGTAACAATTTATGAGAGAGAATGAATATATAATATGAGAGGGAATGTGTAACAAAAATGTAAATGAAAGAAAATTAGTGATAAGTTAGGGATAATTAATATAAAGATATGTAATTAATAAGGTAAGAAAGAAAAAAATAATTTAAAATTTGAGCTATAAGGGTAAAAAAAAAAAACTGCTTGTAAAATGTACTAAGCCCAAGAGAGAGATAAATTGCTTTTAAAAAGGATTTCAGATAGAGTATTTATTTTGACTTTATTTTCGCATAAGATATTCTATATTAAATATAGATAAAGTTAAAAAGTTATTAAATTTTACCATAGAGTTAAAAAGCACCTTTAAGCAAATGAATTTTACAATAGGAATCTTCAAGCAATTTTCCTAAACGTTATTAGAAGTAATGAGTTAAAAAATACATATCACTCTAGTCCTATTTATATAAGTCTACTTTGATAAAAAAAAATTTAATTTTATTTATAAGTCCACTTTCATATAATAAATGAGATTGTGATAATTTTATCCATATTAATTATATCCATAAAAATAGAGTGAGAAGAAAAAAATTGAAAAATAGTTAATCATAAATGAGGGTAAAGTTAAAAATTTACCCTCATTATCATTGAGTTAACCACCTCTTCTTGATAGGTGAGATTTGGCTAAAGTAGACTTATAAATAGGATCAAAGTGATACGGATTGTTTCATTTATTTATTTATTTTTTTTTCGGGTCAATCATTCTTTAAGTTATTGAAAAGAAAGTTGACTTGGAGGAGGCAGAGTACAAGTAATGAGCGTATTTTAGTTATATGATCCGAGTTGAAGCTTCCCCCAGGCCAAGCCTCCATGTTAGTCTTATATGTTCTGAAATTTTTATTTCTTTTTCTATTGGTATTATTTTTCCTTTCTCATTTCAGATCTGACCATAATCTTTGTTGACGTCGTTTTTCCATTCTTTATCAATTCATGAACCTGACTGGTTCTGCCCCAATTCTAGATAAAACTGAACTTTGACACGATTCATACACGCGTGGAATGTATTTAAATTCATGTTATTTTCTTGAAATTATAGGTTATGCATTTTCTATTTATATTTACTATTTAAAATATTGAATTTACTTGTTATTTATAATTAATAATTACGGCAACGACGGCATTCGCAGCCTTGGTTGCCACTATTCCAAGGAAGGAGACAAAACAAGAGTCAAAAGCATTCATCGTTCCACTCTCCCAACATACTGTAGATGAAAACTCAATTATTTTATTGCGTGGAGAATTTAAAATAAAATATAAATTTTTAACTAATATATTTTTAAAAAAATATTTTTAAATTTAAAAATTGATCATTGAAAAATTAAATTTGAGCTGTCTTTCAGACAGATTTAGAAAAACTCAACTCTTCCTGCTCATCAGAAAACTAGTTCCCAATCATGCGAAAACTATATCCCACATTGAACAGCAAATGACCAAGATTTAGAAAAATTATACACTCACGTCAACGTACCCATATAAAAACCCTCACAAACAAACAACCAAAAACTCTTCTAAGAGATTAACTCTCAGTGGAGCTTCCTGTTAATCAATAATGGAGGCCTGGTTCATCTTCACCATCCTCTTCTCTTTCTGTCTCTGCCTCTTAATCACTTTTCTCCTTTCCTCATATTCCAAGACTTCCCGCCATCCTCTGCCACCTGGCCCTCTCCGTGTTCCGATCATCGGCTCTGTTCTCTGGCTCCGGCGATCATTCACAGAGCTCCAACCAATTCTTCGAAGCCTCCATGCCAAACACGGCCCTATTGTCACTCTCCCTATCGGCCCTCGTCCTTCTGTATTTATCTCCGATAGATCCCTTGCCCACAAAGCCTTGATCCAAAACGGCGCCGTCTTCTCCGACCGTCCCAAGTCTCTCGCCACCAGTAAGGTCACCAACAGCAATCAACACAGTGTCACCTCCGCCTTCTACGGCCCCACGTGGCGCCTCCTCCGCCGCAATATCGCCTCCGAGATGCTCCACGCGACTCGGATCCAATCCTTTTCCGGCACCCGGAAGTGGGTCCTGCACGCGCTTCTCAACCGCCTCAGGTCTAATTCAGAATCAGGAAAATCCATCAAGGTCATCGATCATCTCCAATATTCCATGTTTTCCTTGCTAGTCTTCATGTGTTTCGGCGAGAAGCTAGACGATGAGCAGATCAAGGACATAGAGTATGTTCAGAGGCGTTATCTTCTGAACTTTGACAGATTCACTGTGCTCAACTTCTGGCCAAGACTCACCAAGATTCTGTTACGTAAGCGTTGGGAAGAACTGCTGCAAATTCGGAAGGAACAAGAAGATGTTCTGGTTCCGTTGATTAGAGCGAGGAAGAAAGCTAAGGAGGAAGCCACTAATAAACCAGATGCTGAACTTGTAGTGCCATATGTGGATACCCTGTTGGATTTACAGTGGCCTGAGGAGAAGCGAAAGCTCGATGAAGGTGAGATAGTGTCTTTGTGTTCTGAGTTTATAAATGCAGGAACAGATACAACTTCCACGGCTCTGCAATGGATTATGGCGAATCTGGTTAAATACCCACATGTGCAAGAGAGGCTTGTGGAAGAAATAAGAGAAATTATGAGAGATCGAGAGGAAAAGGAAGTGAAAGAGGAAGATTTGGGTAAATTGCCATATCTGAAAGCTGTGATCTTGGAGGGCTTAAGGCGTCACCCACCTGCACATTTTGTGTTGCCACATGCAGTATCAGAAGATGTGGTGTTCAACAATTATTTGGTGCCTAAAAATGGGACTGTTAACTTCATGGTGTCAGAGATGGGTTGGGACGCTAATGTGTGGGAGAGTCCTATGGAGTTCAAGCCAGAGAGATTCTTGAATTATACTGAGAAAAATGGAGAAGCATTTGATATTACAGGGAACAGAGAGATAAAGATGATGCCATTTGGGGCAGGAAGGAGAATGTGTCCTGGTTATAATCTAGCCATTCTTCTTTTGGAATATTTCGTAGCCAATTTAATATGGAGTTTTGAATGGAGAACTTCAAATGGAGGTGAAGTTGATATGACAGAGAAAGAAGAATTCACTGTTGTAATGGAAAATCCATTACAAGTCTGTATATCTCCTAGGTCTTAGATCAATAAAAAAAGTATAACCTTTCGGTGTTAAAGGTTATAGAGTTTGGGAACATATATAGAAAATGTCATTTTGTGGCCAATGTACTGTACAATAAGACTACTCCCTAAATCGTGGTGTTTTTTGTTACTTCCACTTTAGCTTCCGTAGTGGATGCCAAATCTGTTTGTACCAACTTTTTAGCTGTGTCATTTGAAGCTTTATTTCATATATAGCTTATTATGTTATGTGTGTAGATAAAAACAGAGGATATATAATCTCATATGCATATTTATATTTATATACATGAGTGTGCATTAGCCGTATCAACAACCGAATAATTTCGCCCACGAATTTTCATAACTCCCAAGTATCCCATTTACTAAAATACGCTTCGGATAACCTTCCTCTCCGAAAGCTTACTTTCTTTATGTGTTGAAAAAAACAGAGGATATATACAATCTCTCTCTCTTACACACACATATTACCGAATCATCATCTGAGCAATTTTGCCTAAGAATTTTCATAAGTCCAATGTATGCCATTTACTAAATGCTGCTCGGACCACCTTCCTCTCTTTTGTTATAAAATTTACAATATAATCTTAATGCAACCATGTGTGCATTTATGCATTTTGTTAACTAAGCAGCTCAAGAAATCGTCTTCGTTGAAGTGTGTTGGCGCTGAAACTCACGACCACATATCATACTTTACTATATTTATCTTTACACAAACATGGTAGAAAGCTTGATCTCTAAAATTTCTCCGATTAAGGGCTAAAGTCAAAAGCTTTTTACTGGTTCATACTCTCTCAACCATAATCATGGGGTTGTGGTCGATCGTCTGTCATAATCTGTCTCTGATTTTCCATCAGGGCTCTCTTCAATCTTCAATCCCTCTCCCTCTTCTTCTTCCTCTCCTCTCCCTTCTGGTCCTCTTCTTCCCGAGCATACCTAAACAACTTTTGGATTTGCAAGTGACTCGACTTAAAACTGATTCAAAACCTAGCAATCCCATTAGAGTGAATGACCATATCCAATATGCTCTGTTCTGCTTGCTCGCGTCCTTGTGCTTCGGAGGCAAATTAGACGACAAGCAAATCAAAGACATTGAACGCGTTCAGAGGAACATACTTTTGAGTCTTAAAAGATTCAGAATGCTAAATCTCTGGCCCGCAATCATTTGAATGTTGCTCCGCAACAAGTGGGAGAAATTTTTGCAGATTAAGCAGGAGCAAAAAGATGTTTTGATTCCACTGATAAGAGCAGGAAAGAAACTGAAGGAAGAGAGATTTTACCAAGAACAAGAAGATGATAATAATGAAACAGATAAACAAATAGTGTCATATGTGGGTACTTTGTTGGATTTGGAATGGCATGAAGAGAAAAGAAAGCTAAGTGAAGGTGAAATGGTTTCTATATAAGAAAGGTAATGGACGAGAGAGAGGACACGGAAGTGAGAGAAGTAGATCTGAGCAAAACGGCATATCTCAAAGCTGTGATCTTGGAGGAACTAAGGCTTGTTAGTATGAGGTGAGGGAAGGGAGGGTTTTTTGAGTTGGATTTAAGAAAAATTAGAGAAGTGGGTAACTTTTTTGTCTTACATATCATTTTGTAACCTCACTTCTCTAATTGTTTTTAACTTTAACTCATAAAAGTTCCCCCCTTCTCTTCTAAATCCCCTCATATCAAACAAACCCTAAGGCTTTTTTTGGGAGTTTCATTTTGGAGGGAAATGAAAGGAAATGAAGGGTTTTGGTAATCCATTTCCTTGTTTGAGAGTTTTAAAAATAAGAGGGGAGAGAATCAGGGATTTTTACAAATATTCCAAAACCCTTATTCTTCAAAAAAATAAAGTTCCCCCAATATGAAGGTTTTAAAAGGGAAGATAGAGTAACTATTTGTTTACCCTTGATCAAATAATAAAATCACATGTTCTACAATCTACACTGCTACAGTTCGCCGGCTTTCTTTCCCAAAGTACCCCTTTTTAGAAAAATATTTACCAAAATGCCTCTATTTTGAAACTATTTCCTATTGTATCCCTTTTTAGTTGACTAAACCAAGGTTTAGTTGACTAAAACTCGGGGCTTCAATTTTTTTTTTCTGACCACAACATTTAGTCGACTAAGTCCTGTGACTTAGTTGACTAAATCTCGGGGGTAGTAAAAAAAATGAAGCCGCCGAGTTTTCTGTGAATTCTGATACTTCAATTCCGCTGAATTTCAAAATCAATAAAGGCAGATATGAAATAGCCTTTACCCCAGCTCTGTTATGACATGCTGACATGTACGGGCATCTTTATTCATAGACTGAATAAAGCTGCTATTCCTCTTTGAAGGTTTTGGGTCATTCTTCCCGATACAGCTATAGAAACAAAAACATCCACAACATCATGCTCTTCCTTAATGCTACTCTCATGAGATGAAAACAACCGTTTTAATATCCCAAAGGCTTCTGAATGCAAACATGAAGGACGAGGGCTTCCAGGGATAGATGAGGTTTTTGAGAAACTGGAATAAGCTAACTGAAAAAGATATATTGGAATTCCAAGAAAAAGCTTGAAGGGGAATAAAACCCACATCATAATATACTGGATCCAATTCATCTGATACCAACTTTGCTTGGTAAGACTAGATCTAGAGGCCCTAGGACTTGGTAATACAGAAGATCCAACAGATTCATATCTAGAATCCACAGAACTATCTTCTTCTCCAGATAAGACGTCCAGAATTGAAGTATCAGAATCTACAGAAAACTTGGCAGCTTCATTTTTTTTGACTACCCTGAGATTTAGTCGACTAAGTTATAGGACTTAGTCGACTAAATGTCGTGGCAAGAAAAAAAAATTGAAGCCTCGAGTTTTAGTCGACTAAACCTTGGTTTAGTCGACTAAAAAAGGACACAATGAGAAATAGTTTCAAAATAAGGGTACAATGAGAAATAGTTTCAAAATAGAGGCATTTTGGTAAATAGTTTTCTAAAAAGGAGCAGTTTAAAAAAAAAGCCACAGTTCGCCACTCAGCTTCTTTTTGCATCTGCCTGCCTCTGGCTGTTCATGCGTCTCGCCATCACCGCTAGTCCTCGCCGTGGTCGTTACCGCTTCAGTTTGGTGCCAAGTGAGCTTTCGCTCTGTGTTCTTAGAGTTTAGAAATTTCTGCTGATTTAAGTTCGTATTCCTTTTTATAACTATTTTTGATTCCTGATTTCTTGATCCCTATCTTTCGACGGTTATGGTTTTGACGTCTTCCCCTTTCTATTTTTTTTAACCAGATTTATTTTTTGGGTATGGTCTCATACTTTTGATGATCCTGCCTTTTGTTTTCTCTGGTTTTTTTTTTCTGACTATTAGAGGCGCAAGATATTGGTTTTCTCTGGTAGACCATTTTGGTTGGAAACCATGTTCAGTAAGAATAGATTTTCTTGTGAAAATTGGTTCCCATAAAACTTGTTTGAATCCTACATTTGAAACTTCTCTTGGAAATTGCCGCCATAGTACCACATTATCGTTCCTTCGAAAGCCTTCCTGAACTTCGACAACTTTCATTACTACATTTTTCACTGTTTCTCTTCAAGAGATAATGATTCCTTTAACGAGGATTTCAAAAATTTAACATGTTTTAATTAAAAATATTTAGATGAGTTGTAAGTATAAAAAACCTAATTAGACTAAAACAACCCTTACATGCATGTTCAAGTTTTAAATATGAGATACTGCACCCCATCAATTTGGTTTGGATTTCTTTCCATCAAAGATTTTCCAAATCAGATTTTTTTTATAGAAAATACAAAAAAATAATTTTAAAATACTCAGATCCTCTATCTCTCCCAACTCAATATAAAAAAAAAATCTAATGTGGAAAAGGAAAAGTGAGGTGGATGCACATAAGCATGTTCCCTCTACATAAATTGGTCAATAAACATTGACTATTTAGTTTGTTAGCTTTATGTTGTAGACTTTTAGATGTCCAGTGCCTATATGAGAAAACTTCTGAGATATTTAATCGTGTTAATCATAAATCAATTCTCTTACATAACTCCACAAAGATAAGCATTTTTAGGTTTTACGGGGCATTATTCCTCTTCTTGACACTACTCGATGAGAAGGAAATTTGAGTTGAATGCGTTGCGTGGTTGGCATGTTGGTGATAACTTTATGAATATTGAACATATGTAGTTTCAAACACTACCCCCTGGTCCTTGTGATAAAACACTTATCTATAATCTTTTTATTAAGGTCTTTTTCTAAAGCATTAAATTTGTTTTGTTCTGTTTTTCCCTTTTTAGGTTTTTGGCTATATTTCCTGAATTTTTAAAGTTTCAATTGTTAATCGAGTTCTTGATTTGTTTAAAATAGTTGATAGTTGATGGATAAATTTTAGTGCAGGTTCATCTTCTAAATATATTGTTCACCCCTTTTATATTTATATTAGCGATATGTAAATCCTCTATCTTCAAGAGTTATATACCTATGATAATTTGTAATTGTGTGCATGTGTAGAATTGTGTTTTCTGCAATGACCATGTTATTTCTGAATTTCCACCAAAGATGGATAATCCAGGAGAAAAGATCAATCTAGCATTGTTTACATGGAGAGAAAGACGCCGAAAGACTATTATTCATGTCATATGCCTTGTAGTTTATTACTACATGATTAGGATTCATTATTAAAGTAGTATAGTTGATCGTACAATGATTTTGGAGAAAGAGAGAGCATGAGAAAAAATAATGAAGTGAATTGCTAGTAGTGAAGGTCGTAAGATAATAAGAATGGGACCTATAGCCTTTATGGACTTATGTGCAATGTTAGAACGAGAGGGTGGTCTCCAATCAATCCAACGGGTAAGTATAGACGAACAAGTTGCCAAAACCCTTTATATTCTAACACATAATGTTAGAAACCGAGAGGTTCAATTCTGGTTTCGACGCTCTGGTGAGACCACTAATCGACATTTTCATCATGTGCTTCGATCTATAGTGGAGTTAGAAGACAAATATCTTAAACAACCAAATGGCTCACAAATTCCTATAGAAATTCTTGGAAACAACCGGTTTAACCCATTTTTTAAGGTAAAAAATTATTTTCATGTTTATATTAAAAAACATATATAGTTAAAAATATATTGGTGATATAATAACAATACCAGGATTGTCTATTGATTGTACACATGTTTGTGTTAAAGTGCCATTAAATGAAGCCCCAAAATATCGCGGTAGAAAAGATTTTCCAACACAAAATGTGTTGGTTGCATGTTCATTTGATCTAAGATTTACCTATGTTCTACCTGGATGGGAGGGCACTGCCTCAGATTCAAGGATATTAAAAGATGTTCCCTTGTCTTGGGCTCCTTTCTTTATACGGATACCTTTGATTCTTGTTTTTAGCTAAATTGTTTGCTCTTGGTGTTTATGTATTTGTTTTACTTCCTTGTGTTGTTTTACTGAATTGATATAGAATTTTTTTTGCTTTTATATGAATTAAACTTGCTATTGTTTTTTAATATTATGTAGGCACAATTTATTTTGAGAAAGGAAACTGCTCATTCAAACTCTGAGTTGCTTTGGGGATCAAGTGCCATCAATATTGAAGAGCCAAGTTATGATAGTCCCCTTTTACAATGAGAAGTAGAACATTCACTTTGAAGATATTCGCTTTTGAATTAAATTTATGTTTTAAGCACATGATTGAACCAATGTTGTTGATGTAATAGATTTAACTTGATGAAGTTTGGAATGTGGCAAACTGTTAAAAACTTAAGTTTGAATAATGTACTAGGATTTTCTTGCTTAGAACTAGTGAAATAGAATTGCAATTGTTCTTTTTTTTAAAAAAAAAAAAATTTATGGATGTGTTATTTTTTAACACAAAGATTTTAGAATAACATCACTTAATGTCAATACTTTTTAAAATAACAAATCACATTCAATTTCAACTAGTTATAGAATTATGTTAATTTTATATTTTAGGTTGCAGTTTTATATGCTTAAATCATTATGTGCTAAATAACTATCAGAGAGGGAAAATATTTTTTTAGAGAAAAATATTTTTGAATATAAAAATCACATAAATAATATTTTTTAGAAAATTTAAATTTAAATTTATTTGTAAAGTATAATAATTATATTAGTTTTTAAAGCAAAGGACAAAATGGTAAAAATAACTCATTAATCCTTTATTTTCCTCCCTTACTATTTTTTTAACTCTCAAACAAGGAAAGGAAATATCCTTCAATTTCCTTCCTTCTCCTCCCCTTCAAACTCCTCTATCTCTTTTCTTTCTTTTCTCTCCAAACTCAAAAAAAAAAAAAAAAAAAAAAAAAGCCTAAGGCGAACCCCACCTGTGCTGATACTGAATTTAATGGTCCCTGTACGTGATGTCTACATATTGCTCCCCAAGTTTGTGGCTCTTACGTGAACTCCATTATGCGTGTAGCTAGTGGTGTTTAGGTGAATATGGAATTTTGAGCAATTTTATTTAATTTGCATAAAATTAGCAATTACAGTTGAAGGGCTGAAGAAGCTCACTAAATGGAGCAAGTTCTATTCTTAAGACCATAGCAGCATTGGGGAGGCATCCCATAGCAAGGATAGGCGTAGAATTTTGAGTTAATTTCTGTGGTTAATGCTCTACCCAGTTAATAATCTAGACACACCAAGGTTATTCAAAGGGCAGTGTGTGACCTAAAAACAATTGAACTATATGTAATTGGACAGGCACATTCTCTTTAGTTTACGGGTGAGTTCAACCCTTACTTAAAATTTTTGTTGTAAAAACATAGTAGCAATTTGTTCATCTAGATTTAGAGATGAGATATATGTTTCTAAATACAACATATGCATAGTTATTAATTTTTTTTTTAAAAAATTAATGAATAAGCACATTTCAATGTTATATTGTGTTTCATTCATTATAAATTTTTGACCAAAAAAAAATCTATTATAAATGCAACACATGCATAGTTAGTACTCTCCATTCTATTGTTAATATGAGATGTATTCATCTAATTTAATTATATTAATGAAATTAATTGAGCTGATACGTGATGTCATTTAGAAGTAATCTTTTTGTAAAAGTCCACCCTTTATTCAGTCCCGTGAGACAAAATTCAACCAAGACCCACAAAAGTCAGAGTAACATGTTCTGAATTGGAGGCGAGGCAGCAGGGGAGAGAATTTCTTGGAGGCCAAGCAGCAGGGGACGTGTTCCGTGCCAATCCCTCTAGAAGATTGATGACGACAACATCAGTCGTGTTCTCACTGTAATTCTTTATCACAACCCTACCTTTATATTTCCTCTCATTTTGGATAGCTCTTCTTAACCTTAACCATGGAGGTGTGGTTCATCGTCCTTGCCTCTCTCTGTCTCTGCGTAACCATTCGAGCCTTCTTCAATCTTCTTTCTCCCTCTCGATCCACGCCTCTACCACCTGGTCCTCCTCGTATTCCCATCATTGGCAGAATTCTTTTTCTGCGCAAATCGTTCTTAGAAATTGAAGATTTACTCCGAAATCTTCGTGCCAAATACGGTCCCATCTTCAATCTTCGTTTACGGTCTCGTCCACTTATATTCGTAGCTGATCGATTTGTCGCCCACCAAGCCCTCGTTCAAAACGGTTCTGTTTTCTCTGACCGTCCCGCGGCTCTGACCACTAGTAAGGTTTTTGGTTCCGACCAACACAACATTAATACTGCCTCCTACGGCCCCACATGGCGTGTCCTCCGCCGCAACCTCACCTCCGAGATGCTTCACCCGACCCGGATTAAATCCTTTTCAGGTTCCCGCAAATGGGTTTTGGACGTGCTTATTAATCGACTCAAATCTGATTCTGAATCGAGCAACTCTGTTAAGGTGATTGACCATCTTCAGTACGCTATGTTCTGTTTGCTGGTGTTCATGTGCTTCGGTGAAAAGTTGAATGAGAAGCAAATCAAAGCTATCGAGCATGTTCAACAACATGTACTTTTGAGCTCCATCAGATTCAGGGTTCTGAACTTCTGGCCTAGAATCACTCGCATTTTGTTCCGCAACCGTTGGCAGGAACTGTTCCAGATTCGGAAGGAACAGAAAAGTGTTCTGGTTCCACTGATCAGAGCCAGAAACAAAGCCAAGGAAGAGAAGTTGAATAGAGCTGAAGAGGACAAAAATAATAGCTCAGATCAAATTATTGTGCCTTATGTGGATGCTTTGCTGGATTTGGAGTGGCCAGAGGAGAAGCGAAAACTCGAAGAATCTGAAATCGTATCTGTAAGTTCAGAGTTCATAAATGCAGGCACAGATACAACAGCAACGGCACTGCAATGGATTATGGCAAATTTGGTGAAATACCCACATATACAAGAGAGGCTTGTGGAGGAAATCAGAGGTGTGATGGGTGATAGAAAGGAGAAAGAGGTAAAAGAGGAGGATCTGAAGAAATTACCATATCTTAAGGCTGTGATTTTGGAGGGACTAAGGCGTCACCCACCTGCACATTTTGTTCTGCCACATGCAGTGAAAGAAGATGTGGTGTTGAATGGTTTTTTGATACCTAAGAATGGAACTATAAATTTCTTAGTGGCAGAGATGGGATGGGACCCAAAAGTGTGGGAGAATCCAATGGAATTTAAGCCAGAGAGATTCTTGAACATTGAGAATGGAGATGAAGTGTTTGATATTACAGGAAGCAAAGAGATAAAGATGATGCCCTTTGGAGCAGGGAGAAGAATGTGCCCGGGTTATAATTTGGCAATGTTTCATTTGGAGTATTTTGTGGCCAATCTGGTTTGGAATTTTGAATGGAAGGCTTCAAATGGTGGTGTTGATTTATCTGAGATGCAAGTGTTCACTGTGATGATGAAGAATCCATTGCAAGTTCATATATCTCCAAGAATTTAAACCTCGTTAGGGATTATCTGTAGTTCAGAATAAAGTTGAGCCCACTCCTTGGGGAGTTTGTATATACAATGAGTTTTGTAATACTGCTGTACAGTTATTCCACCTTCCTTCCTTAACATAATGTAATGTAATATAATATGAGTCACTTTTTAAAAGAAATTAGGAAAGATAAATAAATTATTTAATCATATTTCATAATACAAGATATATATCATCACAGTATATATTACATTATATATACTGTGATCATTGCAAGTTAATATATCTACAAGAATTTAAACCTCGTCAGGGATTATTTGCAGTTCAGAATAAAGTTGAGCCCACTCCTTGGGGAGTTTGTATATAGCACGAGTTTTGTAATACTGCTGTACAGTTATCCCACCTTCCTTCCTTAACATAATATAATGTAATATAATATAAGAGTCACTTTTTAAAAGAAATTAGGAAAGATAAATAAATTATTTAATCATATTACATGATATATATCATTAGATTATATATATGTTTATAAATTAGATAAATTAATTTGGAGAAAACGATAAATATAACTATTTTAATAAAATATATTTTACTTAACTTCCTTAATCTCTATAAAAAACAGTTAATTGACTTTTATATAAGGAAAGTCAGTAGTTTTATAAGTGAATATACTTTGCATATTAAGAACATGTTAGTGGCACACTTTCTCATCTAAACTCTTAATAAAAGTCAAATAAATTACTCAATTTGGTATCTACCTACCAGAAAATTTCTGAGAACTAAGATTGTTGTTTCCAGATTCTTTGGACATGATATAGGATGTGATATACATAATACTACCCCTAGTCCTTAATTTAACTTTCTTGTTTTTCTTAAATTTGTCAATTTAGCATTATATTATAGAGGAAAGGTAGTGCTATCTAGCACTATGTATTGATCCAACTTTAGCCTTTTATACTGGGACCCAACTTTGGTCCTTTACTCCTCTCGTCCACTTTCCTCCTTTGTGCCAAAACCAATTATTTTGGCACAAAAAAGGGTAGCTATGCTTTTTGTTTTTTTTTTTTAAAAAATTAATGTATTAACTGATACTAAAATGATATTTCATGCTACTAAGCGGTAATGAAAAAAGTCTTGAAAAATTATTTGAGAATCCTGAAATATATTTTTAGTATCAGTCACTACCTTGAAATATTTTTCAAAATCCTAAAATAATTTCTTAAGATCATGAAATTTTTTTTCAATACCAATCAATATCATGAAGTATCCTTTCAGTACTAGTCAATATCCTATAATATTTTTTCAAGATTATAAAACAATTTTTTTAAGATCATGTAGTATTTTTTCAGTATCAGTTAGTATCTTCAAGTATATTTTTAATACCAGTTAATACCATAAAATATTTTTTTAGGATGCTAAAGTAAATTTTCAAAATCATAAAATATTTTTTCAATATCGTTCAGTATATTTTTAGTATAAGTCATTACCCTAAAATATTTTGTTTTTTTAAAAAAATGGGTATAGTTGCCCTCCTTTGCACCAAAACGGCACAGTTTTGGCGTAAAGGAGGGCAACGGATGGTAGGGGTAAATGACCAAAGCCAGGTTCTTTAAATTGGGTGTCAGGTAAGGATATTCAATCTAATCCATACAAAGATGAATATATGGTTTTTTGAAGTTCATTTAAATTGTGTCATGATAAAAACCTTTGGCATATCTCATAACATCTCATAACATTGATGCTTCCAAAGAGAATGGAAATAAGCGAGATGGAAAGCAGAAACCATTAAAGTGCAATCATTGTGGGAAGCTTGGACACATCAAAGATCAATGTTATGAGATCATAGGATATCCACAAAACATCAAGAAGGAAGGATGTGACAAAAGAGAGCGGAGGAAAGGCTCGAGAGAGTGACACACATGAGCTTCAATAAAAGCCCCATTCCTAGTCTCACGCCCAAAGAGTAGATCATCTGGTGCAATATTTCAACAATGAAGACAACCCTTTAAATCTTAGAAAGACAACGCACTCATGGTAAATATGGTAGGTAAATTTATTCTTACTAAGCCTTGGATAATTGATATAGGAGCAAAGTACATATAACATTTGATGAGAGCCTCTTGCGAAATGTCACTCTAGCAAGGCATCAACTTTTGGTTAAAATTCCAAATGGGCAAACTTTATAAGTTAAAAGCATAGGAGATGTTTATTTTTCAAATTGATGATACTTATAAATGTTCTTCATATACCAAAATTTAAGTGCAATTTGATTTTTCTTGCAAACTAACTAGAGATTATTTGTGCTCAATAACATCTATTAAAGACGTGTGTGATACAAAACTTGCATTCGAGGAACATGACTGGAGCATGTGGAATACGTGATGTACTCTATTTGTTAGAAGAGGGCCAACTGAGTAAGACATTTTATGTGCGGTAAAGCTAGACAGTAGAAATTTGGCACTAGAGACTTGGGCACCCCTGCGAGGAGAAGCTTAAAAGTATTAACTTCCATTGAAATTCTTTTAAATCAATTCATTGTGATTTTTGGGTAAGAGCCAAACAGACTAGACTCAGTTTTCCAATTAGTTCAATAAGTTATTTGAATTGATGTATTGTGACATTTAGGGTAGTTTTTATATAGCCTCTTTAAGTGGTGCACACTATACTTTGGATGCATATTACATGTGATTTTTTTTAAGGATCGCTTTCTGTATGCCACATAAGAGCATTACAGTGAATTATTACTAAGAAAACCTTATTATTGCCAAGTTATTGATGATGAAGAAGCTATTTGGTCAGATCGTACCGAGTGTGACACCAATAATGTTCCTTTAACTTTGGGGGGAGTGTAATAAGACACACAATAATGAGATCAACCAAGAAGAAACACAAGTTCCTATTATAGAGGATCTACAGCAGCCTTCACAAAGTACACATGAGAAGCATGTAACTTAACACTTGGATAATTGTGAAGTCAATTTACCACAATCATTAGCCTATATGGATCCAGTTTGTCCATCAAGCAACTCGGTTGGGTATCCTTTATCACATTGTGATTTGAATGAAATATTTTCTGCCTCATGCAAAGCTTATCTTTTGGCCATTGAGTCATATGATAAGCTTTAGACCTTTCAATAGGCATGTAAACACGCTCATTAGCATGAGGCTATACAAAAGGAAATATAGGAATTTAACTTGAGGCCAATGAGATTTAGATACTTGAATATCTTTTAATGGGGAAACATCTCATTGACTCTAAATGGGTTTACAAAAACAAATTCAAACCAATTGGAGAGTTGTATTCATGTAAAACATGATTAGTAGCATGAAGTTTTACTTAGCAAAAAGGTATAGATTTTCATGAAACTTTTGCCCATGTTGCAAAACTTGTTACTCTTCTTACCTTCCTAGTTGTGGTAATTAAACGAGGACTTATAGTTCACGACTTGGATGCCAACAATGTGTTCTTCTAGAGTCATCTTCATGAGGAGGTTTACATGAAAATACCTGAATGGTTTGCTCAAAAAGGAGAGACATGGGTTTGTAGACTGAGGAAGTCTCTATATAGGCTTTGTCAAGGCTCATGAAATTGGATTGAAAGGTTTATTGGCTCGTTGACAAGTTTGGGTTTCAGTCATCTTGAGCATATTACTCTTTATTCACTTATCGGCGTGGTGACATATATACTATTACCTTGATGTACATTGATGATATCATTCTTGCCAGCACTAGCGATAACCACATAAGCCATATAAAGTAATTTCTTCAAGACCAATTCACCATCAAGGATCTCAGACCCTTAAAGTATTTATTGGGTATTGAAGTGGCTAGATCCCCGAGAGTGTGGTACTTAGCCAACACAAATATGTCTTGGATATCTTGAAGGAAATAGGAATGATGGCGTGTAGGCCTAGCAAGTTTTCCATTGAGTAGAATTGTTGTCTTAGTAGTACTGAAGGTGATCCATATCCAAATCCAAGGTGCTACCAAAGATTGGTACGCCGACTCTTGTTCTTAATCAATTTGTAGCTGATCACCTGTTCCCCCACATGTGTGCAGTGGAACCTATCCTTCAATATCTTAAGTTTACAATAGGACCAAGTATCTTCTTACCAAGTACAGGCTATCTCAACTTGAAAGAATATTGTGATGTAAATTGAGGACGCTATCATAAGACTTGGCATTCTTACACTAGTTATTTTATCAACTTAGGTGGGTCTCTCATCTCATGGCATACTAAAAGACAATGTGTGGTTTTTCTTTCTTCATCAGAAGAAGAATATCAAGCAAAGGCTAGTGTGGTTAATGAAATCATATGGTTGTGATGATTTCTTCATGACCTTAGGGCGACTCAACAGTGTTCAACTCTATTCTATTGTGATAATCAAGTTGTCATTCATATTGCCGAGATCTTGGTTTTTCATGAGAGGACTAAGCATTTTGAAATGGTTGCTTTTTTGTTCATGAGAATATATCTCCATTGAAGATCTGAACAAAGCATCAAGTCATGATATCTTCACAAAGGTACTTAGTGCTGACAGATTTCAAGAGCTTTCCAATAAGTTGAGACCTTGTGATCTCCGTGCACCAAATTGAGGGGAGTGGAGGCAATATATCTTAGAGAACATCGTGTGATTTCATATTACAATATTGTGATAATATTAAGATTTTATTATTAACTAATATTGTAAATATTAATACGGAGATATGATTGTTATGATGTTCTCCATTAAAATATGCATGTATGCATTATATATGTGCACACGCGCGCACACACACATTTCTAAAAAAAATAACAAAAGATATGTAATTCATTCACATTTCAATATTTCCCACTATGATAGATCTCTGAGCACCTGCATTCATTTTCTATTATGGTTAAGAATTTAAAAATAGCATTTTGACTGTTATGGTTTCGAAAGATTTGTTGTGAATCGTTTTCTTTTCAATCTAGATTATCTTCTGACAAATATTTTAAAATCCACGTTGAGTAAATAGTTTGTGAGGGAGAGTGTTACATAAGATCTTTTTTTAAAATTTATCAATCTTTTTAAAAATTATTATTATTAATGCTTCCTCACCAATAATCAAGTAAGAGACAAACGAAAAGAATTAAAGAAGATGGTTTAGATGTTTTAGATGTCATATTAAGTAACTTGTTTAATCTAATTAAATTTAGTAAATAGATCTTATATTAAGAATAAAAAATTATTTAGCTAACACCATTTGTTGAGGCTTCATGAAGGTCAGGAAAGATTATTTTTAATTGACAATAATATATAACTAATTTTGGAAAATTTTCAGAGAAATAAATTTAAAATATTAAAGTCACAAATTAGTTTTGTTTCCTACAATTGATTAGGTATGGACTATACTTGATTAATAATTCACAATTCATTTTAATAGGAAATCACTGATTTGATGTTTTCAAAATTTAAATGTATTCTTTTTTTTGACATTTTTTCATTTCTTTTTATCAGGATATTTCAGACAATTTATCAGGATATCTGTCATTTTTTCATTTCTTTTTAGTTGAAAATAATATATAACTAAATTTATTTTGAAAAATTTCAGAAAAATAATTTCAAAATATGAAAATCACAAATCAGGTTTATTTGCTACAATTGATTGGGTATCGATGATAACTCTCCATATTTTATATATTTAAGGAACATTTTGGAGATATTTGAAGAGTTATCTAAACAATTTTGAGAGATTTATATGAGATTATGCTATTATAAAATCAAATCAAAGTGGTGCATTATTTGTGGGTTTCAATTTAAAATAAATGTTTTTGAGTTTAGAAAATAAATAATAGTAATGAGAGGTTTTCTAAAAAGAAAAAGAAAAGAAAAGAAAAGAAAAGAGAAAATATAAATTTAGTATTATTATTATTATTATTTCTTGTATTTTCCGTTATACAGCATCAGGAGGTCCAATTAAGCATATGAGTTGAATGATTCAACGTGGGCCAACCATGAGAATTGAAGCAAATGGACAATGAAGTGGCCCACGGATTAAATTAGAATGGCAATGCATTAATTGAAGGAAAGAGACCAGAGACGCAGAGAATCAAATGGATATTGGGCTGGAGATTGAAGGCATTTGGGTGAGGGCCCACGTGAATCAAATGAAAGAATGAAAAACCTAAAAGCCAAATCGAATAAAGGACGCGAAGGAGGACCAGAGAGAGCAAGACGCAGAATAAAGAGACGCACAACAGGACGCAGAGAACAAAGCCAGAGGCGGCAATCAATTGAAAAAAGAAAGAACGCTGACGGCATTTGGACAGGCAGAGAATGCACAGGAGCAGCTGGACATCAAAGATTTGGAGGGAGAGATCATATTCTTGATTCTTTTTCTTTATGAATCCTAAATCTAGAAGTTTCTGTGCCGTGACTCTGTGATCTGTGATCTGATGTTGTGCAGGATTTTATTATAGTATAGTTATGTGTACCTAGTTTCTTTTGCAGTAACTATGAACTTATGGGTAAATTAAACTTTGTTTTTATTGTTTAATTTAGTTATAATTAATATTCATTTTGGTTATTTAATCTTCTTTTAGTTTATCTATTTAGTGATTGGCCATCATTGAATATGATTTTGAGCATTAAGATTTACCTTGACGAATGAGATTTTAATTAAACTCTGAGATTAAATAATATGGGATTAAATTGCAATTTAATTTGCGATTATGATAGAATAATTGTTGAAGAGTGTGTTTGAGTTTTTGTTGCCTCTTGAGTAATTATGTTAGACATAACATTTTATACTTAAGAGATGGTTGTAAGTGGACCCACAGACACTTATAGCTAATTATGCTCGAGATTAACAAAATTGATATTAAGGCTCATTAAATTAATGAAATCAAGGTTTATGAAACTAATAAGGGATTAGTGACTCCGAGTTGTTCATTTGATATTTGTAGTAGTTGATTTTAATTTCTTTTTATTTAATTAAATTCACTTTGATTTGCTCAACTTAAATGAAAGTGTAAAATTAATGTCTGATCAAAGTTGTGGATACTAAGTCTTCATGGAAACGATATTTTACTTACTCTTTATTACTTGATACGGCCCGTATACTTGCGAAGTTATAGGCTTTAAAGTTTTTGCCCTATCAATAGACTACACTTGAATAACAATTCACAACTTGTTTTAGTAGGAAAACATTGATTTGATATTTTTAAATTTTGAAGGTATTTTTCTAACATTTTTTCATTTTTTTTGATTTAAGTACGATCCTTTAGAAATAAGCCTTTGACGTTTTGTAATGGGCCAGCCTTTATTCAATCCCATAAGAGAATAATAGAAAATAGTGGCAAGAGTGAAAATTCAGCGAAGAACCACAAAACATACAATATTAATCATTATCTTGGGACCTAAGCAACAAGACATCTTCAAAGTCAGACTATCATGTTCCGTGTTCTATACCTCTGGACGATGACGACGACATCAATTGTGTTCTCACTGTAATTCTTTATTCCATTCCTCCCTTTATAATTCCTCTTATTTCGTATAGCTTTTCTCACTCATACTCATTACTACATCACTATACCTTCTTCCTCTCTATGCCACAATAATGGAGGTCTGGTTCATCGTCCTCACCTCTCTCTGTCTCTGCCTAACCATCAGAGCCTTCTTCAAACTCTTTAATCCCTCTCGCCACACGCCTCTACCACCTGGTCCTCCTCGTATTCCCATACTTAGCAGTACTCTTTTTATGCGCAAATCGTTCTTAGAAATTGAAGATTCACTTCGAAACCTTCGTGCCAAAGATGGTCCCATCTTCGTTTTTCGTGTTAGGTCTCGTCCACTTATATTTGTGGCCGATCGTTTTATCGCCCACCAAGCCCTTGTTCAAAACGGTGCCGTTTTCTCTGACCGTCCCGAGGCTCTTACCGTCAGTAAGTTTTTTAGTTCCGACCAACATGACATTAACACCGCCTTCTACGGCCCCAACTGGCGCGTCCTCCGCCGCAACCTCACTGCCGAGATGCTTCACCCGACCCGGATTAAATCCTTTTCAGGTTCTCGTAAATGGGTGTTGGACGTGCTGATCAATAGGCTCAAATCTGATTCTGAGTCAAGCAATTCTGTAAAGGTGATTGACCATCTTCACTACGCTATGTTCTGTTTGCTGGTGTCCATGTGCTTCGGAGAGAAGTTAGATGAGAAGCAAATCAAAGATATCGAGCATGTCCTGCAACGTGTGCTTTTTAACCCCATCAGATTTAGGGAGAAGAATATGTCCAGGTCATAATTTGGCATTGTTTCATTTGGAGTACTTTGTGGCCAATCTGGTTTGGAATTTTGCGTGGAAGGCTTCAAATGGCGGTGTTGATTTATCTGAGAAACAAGCGTTCACTGTGGTGATGAAGAATCCATTACAAGTTCATATATCTCCAAGAATTTAAACCTGGTTAGGGAATATCAAAATTTCAGAATAAAGTTGACCCCACATTTGGGGGAGTTTGCCTGTAGCATGCATGATGTTTGTAATAGTACTGTACAGTTAGTTTCATAGCTGCATAAGCTTTACATATCAAGAACTTGTCAGTGTCTCTTTCTCATCTAAATTCTTAATATAGAAGTCAAATAAATTTACCCAGTTTGATATCTACCTACCAGAAAATTTCTGAAAATGAATATCATTGTTTCCTGCTTCTGAGGCCATATAGGATGTGATATTACATTATTGTTGGTGGCAGTGATGACAATTTTCTTTAAGATATGAAATATTGGAAACTACAGAATTCCTTTTAGATTGCTGCTGCATAAATCACCAAATTTAGATTTAACCAAAGAATTACACATTGCTGGGGAATTTAACCTGAGGTTTAATGAAGGGAGATATTTAGGGAGGTGGGACATGTTTGGAGGGAGGCTGATCAATTTGTTGGTGGATCAGCAAACCTTAGAGAATGTCTGAAACAAGATATGCAGGGATCTGCCTTCAGTTCTCTAACTAGGATGATGATGATATTTGATACTCCATCAAGTCTTAATATAGGACATAATTATGGAGTAAATTTTAGTCTTAAATATAAAGCATATTTCTCATATTTTTTTAATATTTTTCCAATTTACTTGTATTAATAATCCCTCAACCATAATCAAATAAGAGACATGGAGGGAATTAAGGAAAATGATTTTGATGTTTTAAAAAAATCATGTCACATTAACTACTTTAACTAATTTTCTTAATTTAATTAAATTAGGTAGATATATCTTATAGTATTAAGGATCAGAGCGTGTGTAATAGGTGTTTGCTTCCCTCATAGAGGACTGTTCTTTTGTTGGTTTGGTGATTGCTTAAGGTGGGTCTCTAAGGCCTTGTGCGGTTAGGGCATTAGGCAACTTAGTGAACCTGATCTAACCCGAGCCATTTAAGTTGGGGCATCGGGTTAGGGCAATCGACTAACTCAGGTCAACATATATTTATATTTTTTAAAAAGTTCATTATTTGTGAAAAATAATTACTTTATAATAATATTATTTTTCTTAATATTTCTCATGAGATAGGCTGATTTTGTGGTTATCATAAAAAGTTTTCTTTATGTCAACTTTTTATTTATTTCAAGTTATAGATTGATTTTTTAACTTAATATAATGTAAACATAATACATAATAATCAAGTATATATGATATTAAAAATGATTACTTTTGATACATAACTTTTTCCAGAAATGTATTTTAAGTAATGGGTTAAGGTGCAAAAATATACATAATCTTTTTCCTCATGAGCAAAAATACACATAAACTTTTTTTTGGAGGAAAAATACACACGTGATTACCATTTTGAAGCAAAAGTCATATCCCACAGTTAAGTCATTGTTCACTGTCGTTATGTTACTGTTCACTCCATCTCTTTCTTTCTCATCACAGTGAATAATGACTTAACGGTGAGATATGATTTTTACTCCAAAATGGTAACCACATGTGTATTTTTACTTCAAAAAAGAGCTTATGTGTTTTTTGTTCCTGGAAAAAAAAATTTATGTGTATTTTTGCACTTTAACCCTTAAATAATAATCTTTTAAAAAACCAAAAAAGAAACACTAAATGAATTTCACATTAGCCAAAAGTTATTTGAATATGTAAAAAGACATTGGTGAGAGGTAGTAATATGAAATTAAATATTGGATTTTTTACACAACAGAGAAAAAGCCACCCTCACTGAAGCATTACCATTGGTGAGTAGTAGGCAGGAACACTCTAGCCTTCAGAGGTCTGGCGCCGGTGGCCGGGAGCCATAACTCCAACACCAATGATTATTTTTTGGGGTTAAATTTTTATTTATTTTTTTTGCCAAGGTAAAGTTGGAATTTGATTCTACCGCACCCTTGATTCCCAAATGGTTAGTTGACATTTGAGCTACCGAAGCTCTTTGTTAATATAATGGATAATAATATATAATACATGTAGAAGTGTAATATTTTAATTACTGATTTTATTTGTAATGTGAATGATACTATTTATAAATAAATTTATTATTTCAATAATGTTATTTACTACTACTTTTAACAAGTTCCCTATTTGAAGAAATTAAACTAATTGCGCGAGATTATGAGAAATTGACTATACTTGTGAATTTTTATAAGCACAAATGTAATATTTTTTTTTTGGTGGAAATAAATGTAATATTTTAATCACTGACTACACTACACTTGTAACCCGAATGATAACAATTATAAATATACTTAGCATTTTAATTAGGTCATTTTCTATTAATTTTGACAAGTTCCCCATTTGAGGAAATTTAACTAATTGAGAGAGCGTTTGAGAAATTGACTACAATTGTCATATTTTATAAGAAAGAATCTAACATTTTAATTATTGACTATACTTGTAACGCAAAATGATAATATTTGTAAAGATATTTACTATTTCAATAATTTTTTATTTCCCACCATTTTTAACTAGTAGTGAAACTCAATTAATTGGGTGAGGGAGTGAGAAATTGACTGTGCTTATCAATTTTTACAAGAAAGAAATCAGGGAAAGTCTCTTTAAGTTCCCAAGAGATCAAATGAATGTCAAAAAAGTCCCAGAGAAAATTTTGATGTAAAAAATGTCACATTAACACCTCATTCAGTAGGAGATTGACAACTCTATCTGTAGGTTTTAACAACTTTGAGACTTTTTTGAAATCAGAATTTTTTCTGGGACCTTTTTGAATTTTTTTTGGTCCCTTAAAACCTTAAAGGGATTTTCTCATGAACGTGAAAGCTTGGGAATGACAATTAGGTCTGAAAATATCAGTTTAATGATAATTAGGTTTTGGCCAGATTTTTTTAAAATTGAATTGCAAATATCAATTTAAATGAAAACTTGGGATTGTCAAGGTCCCAAAATATCAATTTATCAATATCCACGAGATCTCTCACTCATAGAAAAATCTTCATGCATCACTTCTATAAAGAAGTTACATTCCATACCGGACTGGAAAACCATTGGCATACTTGTTTACTTCACATCCTTTATTGAGGCTTCATTCTTTTTATAATTGGAAATACTGTATATAATTTTCTTTTTATCCGGCTATTTTAGAAATAAGCAAGCCTGTGACCTTTTGAAATGGTCTAATCTTTATTCAGTACATGGGAGAAACTTCAGCGAAGAACCACAAAACATAAAGTAATAGATATCTTAAGAGGCCAAGCAACAAGAAATCTCCAAAGTCAGACTAACATGTTCTCACTCGATGATGACAACGACATCGATCAATTGTGTTCTCACTGTAATTCTTTATCTATATCCTCCCTTTAAATCTCCCCTCATTTTCCATAGCTTTTCTCACTCATACTGATTACTTCTTCCCTCTTGATTCTTAACCATAACCATGGAGGTTTGGTTCATCGTCTTCGTCTCTCTCTGTCTCTGCCATCCCATCCGAGTCTTCTTCAACTATTTTTATCCCTCTTGCCGAGCGCCTCTACCACCTTGTCCTCATCGTATTCCCATCATTAGCAGTATTCTTTTTCTGAGTAAATCATTCTTAGAAATTGTGTTGAGATTAGTGTAATATGTAACATGTTATTAGGTTCTGGATGATGTAAATAAATGGGCCATGTATTTTGGACCTATGTTGATATGATAGTGTATAGTCTATAAATAGAGAACCCAATTGTAATATGTTTTTGAGTTGATTCAATAAGAGAATATTATTGAGCTCATATGACTTAGATTAACATAGTACCCAAGCTTCAGGCCTCGAGTCCAAGAAAATATCTCAAGCCTTACTTAGAAGCCTAAAAGCAAAGAGACAGCCCAAATAATCAGGTTGTTTAACAAGATCCAAAACCATCATAGTTCGGATCCTCAAGAATCAAATTCAAACCACACTCGCCAAGGAGAGTTGGCACAGATGGTAAGGGATCCAGGACTAGGCCCTTGAATCGTGGGTTCGATCTCCTCTGCCGTCGCTGGGACTCCTTTGGTAGGCGATCTTGTAAGTCCCCAATAAGTGCTCATAGAGCTCGTGGCCGTGCCCTGGCCTTGGTAGGGGACTGGTGTCGAACCCTTCCAAAACTTTTATTTAAAAAAAAAAGATTCAAACCACACTCCACGACATTGCAACTCGAAGTTTTGCACCATATATCCCAAATTGCGAGTCTCTGCTTCACCTTTTGAGTTTGCCAAGAATAAGAGGCGATTCAAGAAAGACTCTGCAACTAAACCCAAATCGAAGTCTCCGTCAGAATGGTTGAAGATGACCACACTGTAGTTTGGATCTTCAAGAAAGAGCCCCAAAACCAAGACACAATTCAAAGCTGTCATCGAATCCGAAAATCAATACGTTTTTGGATCTTTAAGGAAGAGTTATGGAGATCGTGACATCTTCATACCTTCAAGAAAGGTCGCCTTGTTTCTGGTGGTTCACCAATGCAACACTAATTCAAACTTTCAACGCAGCCAACATTCCACGAGAAACGACAAAACTCTAGTTATTTGTCATCTAGGTAAGAAGGGTTGAACACTGAACACATGTAAGAAACATCAAACACCGTGCAATAACTCAGATTAATTTGGAAACTCAGATTGTTGCTCTCGTAAGATCTTCTTCGGATGACCAGAAATGTGACCAGAGACGCCATCTCTAGAACAGAGAACGTCGCGCCTGTAATTTCTCCTCCTCGTTTCAATTTTTTCATCTCGCCTCTACCTTCCCCAATCAGCCATGGCAAACAGAAAGGATGAGCTCGCCGGTGATTCCCTTCCATTTACTCATCCTCTTTACCTTCACCCTGCCAATACACAAGGATCAACCATTATAATACAAATACTTCCTAGGTATGAGAACTACATTGTATGGAGCTAGTCAATGAGAATCGCTCTAAAAGGGAAACAAAAATTAGGATTTATTGATGGGACATGCACCAAGGACGCACAAGATGCTGGCCTCCATGATCAATGGGAATGGTGCAATGTCATCGTTCTCTCTTGGTTACTGCATTTGGTCACTAAAGAATTGGCCAACAATGTCATATTTCATCAAGAAACATACCTTGTCTAGCTCGATTTGCAAGAGCGTTTTGACAAGGTAACAAGATCGAGCATTTTCAATCTTCATCAATAAATCAATCTTATGAGACAAGGGACACTCATAGTTCCACAGTAGTACCCCAAGATGAAAGAACTCTAGGAAGAAGAATATGTTTTATTACTGATTCCCTCTTGTAAGTGTTATACTTCTCAAGTTTATTCACAACGGCTACAACAACAAAAACTATTGCAATTTTTGCTTGGATTAATGACACTTACAATGTTCCTAATAGTCAAATTCTATTGATGAGCTCCTTACCAACTGTAAATAAAGTGTTTAGTATGATTATAGAGGATAAGGCTCAGCGTCACCTCAGTAACACTGTCAAAACACACCCACTGGAAGGAGTTGCAATGGTTGCCCGTGGAAGAGGGCGTGACAGAGGAAGAGGAAGAGGAAGAAATATTCCATTGCCAGAATACTCCTACTACAATAAGAAATGACATGTCAAAGACAATTGCTTTCATTTGGTAAGATTCCCTATTGATTTTAAGGAAAGCAAAAAAAAGATGTTTTAGACCACAAATCTCAATCAATATGTTAAAGAGGGAGTTGAATACAATGATGACATGATTGCTCCAAAGTTCACTTGTGAACAATATGGCAAGCTCATGGAATTCCTCAAAAAGGACACTAAGCTGAGTTCAAACATCCATGCACTAACTAGCAAAGGTTTGAATTTCTCTCATTACCCTTACTCACATGTTAATTGGGTAATAGATTCTGGTGCAACTACTCTCTTAGTTGCAGATTTATCTTTCTTAAACTCATATACAAGTCCCATTAAAACAATTAAAATTCCTAATCATGATAGAGCAATGGTTACTCATGTAGGACATGTTAAATTCTCTAATGATTTTGAGTTACATAATGTTTTATATGCACCACAATTGCAATTTAATTTGATATCTGTGTCACGGGTTACAAATGATGCACATTGTATTGTTACTTTCTTTCCTAACCATTGTATTTGGTAGGGCCTTCAAGCTAGGAAAATGAGGGCGGTTGATAGATTAATTGGTGGTCTATAAATTCTGTAAAATGAACCAAGTACTAATCTTGTAAATTTGGTTAATAAAAGAATTTACAATAAGAATGTACCCGTAGATATGGACATTACAAAATAGGTGGGTCATGACCCATTGTCCATTTTGAAGCATCTCAACTTTATAAAAGTCAAAGATTTCGATAAGAATAAAAGTTGTGAAGTTTGCATTCAATCTAAGTAAAAAAAAATCTCCGTTTTGCCTCTAATTGTATTAAATTTGGTTTTTGTTTTCAGTTGCTTTACATGGATGTATGGGGTCCATATAGGATACCTACTACTCAAGAGCCACTTGGGAATTTCTCATAATACATAAGTCTAAAATTGTTAGATACATAAAGAACTTTGTTGCATATGTTTTTAATTAGTTTGCTTTTTCATGTTAAAAGAGTGCGTGGCGATAATGGAGCTGAATTTGTAAACAATAATATGAAAACATATTTTATTGAAAAGGGATATATACATGAAAAATCGTGTCCATATACTTCGGAATAGAATGGAATGGTAGAGAGAAAGCATAGGACCCTTATGCATGTTTCTAGGAGCCAATGCTTCAATCTCACATACCCATTTGGTTCTCAATCGAGGGAGTGTGTCAAAATGGCAACATACCTAATTAATCAGGTACCCTCTAGGATCTTAGGCTTTCAAACTCCTTATGAAAGAGTATACTGGAAACAACCTGATTATAGTTGTTTAAATCTTTTTGGTTGTTTGTCATATGTTATTGATTTGACTACTTGTGATAAATTTCAGTCTCGTGCCATTCCTTGTATTTTTCTTGGTTATCCAACTCATTAAAAGGGGTATGTTCTTCTTAACTTGTGCATCAAGAGCATTTTGGTTAGTAGACATGTTGTCTTTATTGAGGAAGCATTCCCTTTTCTTGATAATTTTCATACTGATATGATGAATGACACTATAGAATTTCACAATTATTTGATGATGATTTACCTAGGATGAGTGAGTATGCAACCTATAGTTTCTCTTACGACGAGAAAAAATGTAGGCCATGAAACTGTTCATGGAAGTGGTATTCTTGACTTGAAAAATACACTTGCTCAACCAGGTTCACAAACATTAGCTATTGGTTGTAAAAGGACTGCAAGGGAGTGTGACCTCCCATTTGGGCGACAAACTATATTTATGGGCTTTGTTGTCTTGGAGTCAGGATTACATAGAGAGAAGTGTAAATGTTTGCATCCTACTGAGAATAATATGTCTTATAGTTATGTTTCTAGTTCACACATGTGTTTCTTGTGTAATATAGAGGTTTTTGAGCCTACTTCTATTATGAAGCAATAAAAGACGAAAAATAGGTTCAAGTGATGAAAAATGGGAGAAGGCCTATTGGTTGCAAATGGGTCTATAAGGTTAAATATAAATCTAATGGCACTATTGATAAATGTAAAGTTCATCTCGTTGCTGAAGGTTTCACTCAAAGAGAAGGGATTGATTATCATGAGACCTTCTCAACGGTGGCAAAAATGGTTACAATTAGAATTATTCTAAAATTAGTTGTTATGTATGGTTGTGATTTATTTTAAATAGATGTGGATAACATGTTTTTGCAGGGAGATCTAAAGGAGGAAGTGTGCATGACCATTTCCCAAGGCTTTGAAAGACAGGGGAGTTGGTGCATAAGCTTAATAAGTCGCTTTATGGCCTTAAACAGGCCTCCAGGCAATGGAATGAAAAGTTGTGTGATCACTATCTTGTGGTGGTTTTAAATGTAGCAAGTATGATTATTCCTTGTTCTTTAAGAGATTTGGTGATGACATTGTGCTAGTCCTAGTAAATCATATGATAATTACTGGTAGTTCAGAAAAAAAAGAGTCCAAGAAGTAAAGAACTTGTTGCATAGCAACTTCAAAATCAAAGATTTAGGAATAATGATATATTTCCTTGGTATTGAAGTAGCTAGGTCAGCAAAGGGTATAATGCTTTCACAACAAAAATATGTTTTGGATTTGCTTGTAAAGACTAACATAAGTGGCTACAGACTACTATCAATTCCCATGTCCACTACATTAAAACTATAAGCATATGAAGAAGGAAATCACAAGAATGAGGATATGTTTAATGATCTAAAAAGATATCAAAGACTCGTTGGTAAGTTAATCTATTTGACTACTACCATACCTGATATTTGCTTCTCTATGTTGGTCTTAAGTTAGTTTATGCTTAAGCCCTCAAAGTGTAACATGAAGGCGGCTTTGCATATGTTGTGGTACCTAAAGCAGAGCCTTGGGGTAGAAGTGCTTATCAATCGAGAAGGCACTACTACATTAATCTATTTCTGTGATGCTGACTGGAGAGCATGTGAAACAACAAGAAGATAATTTACATGATATCTTCTAAAGCTTGGTGGTTTGCTTGTAGTATAGAAGATAAAGAAGTAGCACATTATCTCGAAGTCTTATTAGAAGTTGTGTAGGTAGTTGGATTACTCAAGGAAATGGTTATGAA
Organism: Acacia confusa; assembly: GCA_037074495.1. Classification (NCBI taxonomy): domain Eukaryota; kingdom Viridiplantae; phylum Streptophyta; class Magnoliopsida; order Fabales; family Fabaceae; genus Acacia; species Acacia confusa. The sequence goes on along the minus strand of CM073502.1, from coordinate 32,681,319 downwards.
GATTTAACCCCTATTAACATGTATTGGTGATAATAAGGCCGCCTTGCACATAGCTTCTAATCTTGTTTTCTATGAGAGAACAAAGCATATTGAGATAGATCTTCATTTTGTTGGAGAAAAACTTTTAGAGAAGGCGAGTTCTTCTGCCACATGCAGTGAAAGAGGATGTGATATTGAATGGTTTCTTGATACCTAAGAATGGAACTATAAATTTCTTAGTGGCAGAGATGGGTAGGGACCTGAAGGTGTAGGATAATCCAATGGAATTCAAACCAGATATTGCCCTTTAGAGCAGGGAGAAGAATGTGCCCAAGTTATAATTTGACAATGTTTCATTTGGAGTAATTTGTGGCCAATCTCGTTTGGAATTTTGAGTGGAGGGTTTCAAATGATGGTGATGTTGGCTTATCTGAGAAGGAAGAATTCACTGTGATGATAAAGAATCCATTGCAAGTTGTTATATCTCCAAGAAATTAAAGTTTCAGAATAGAGTTGACCCCGTTGACCCTACTTCTGGGGAAGTTTGTATATAGCATATTTTCATTAGTTTAATCCTTAGGATTGCAAAGAAAATTCATAATTCATTAGTTTTTTTCAGCAATAAAACTCCTTTAGCAATCCTTCATTGATATTTTCCCTATATACTTGCCCCCATCCCAAAATTCAACTTGTACTTGTAGTTTTATGATAACTACATTTTATTTTAGCTTTTTAGTTTGTCAATTGTGTGATCCTCTTCTAGAACTTCTACGCTAACGTGTTGCGAATTGGTTTATAATTATATTATTATTCGTTGAATTTGAATGAAGTGATATTGCAGATTCTAGATGTTTGATTATTTATTAATGCGCCACCTTAAGAAAGTTTAAGAGGGCACACATAATTTATAATTGAAAATATTGTATAAAAAATTTGGTTTCTCAACTAAAACTTAGTTTTTTGGGGGGGGGGGGGGGGCTGACAAACACTTATTTTTTGTGAAAGAAGACAATCACATTGAAGGGCAATGACAAAAATATATTTACACTCAAGGATCTCAATTAAATACAAATTAGTAAAATACACTATTTCTAGCTAGGTGTTTAGTTAGATTTATAAGTTATGAAAACTTAGTTGTAAGTTTATTTCATATGTAAATTACAAATGCTTAAATAATAAATCACTAGAAACCTAAAGCAACACCCCACTACTTAGTGCCTAGAACAGAGTGGCGTCTTCCTAAACTCGGTCTAATGTATTATTTAAAAAAGAATTTAAATCACTCGGCCAAGTTTGATCTTTGAAATGAAAGCAATTTTTATAAAGAGTTCAAAATAATATTATAGTTCAAATGTGCTTTTCTAAAATATTTAAAACATCTAAAAACATTTTATCAGTAGTTCAAACTTATCATTAAAAATGTACCATACTTGAACCCTTGTTAGGCTTTATCAGAGTATTTCCTTATTTCTTTGAATAACCTAGTGCTCTGCTAGATCATTCACCACATTTTGGGGCTTGTTATATACATGCCCATCCCTGCAGTAATAGTAAGCAACACACACACACACACACACACACATCATTTCTACTTCTACATGATCATATGTATTTAATTAAATATACATCCTAGTAGCCACATTTGGCTATCTCAAAATATTATCTAAGTCATAAGGAAATAGAAACATCCATATATACAAAAGTGAAACTATATGTTTCCTCAGCACCATCAACACCACCTTTTTCTCAAGGTCAAGTGATTATAACACCCTTGCCTCTTCCTCCTTGTCTATTAGATTGCCCTCGTTGTGGATTTATGGATGGTTTTAAGATTCAAATGAATAAATTACAAAGTAACAGGTTAATCTCAAATTCTAGCATGATCAATATATTAAAATATAATCAATCAAAACAAAGTAGTCCACACAATATATAAAGCATTCAAATTCATACGACAAAGTATCACACTCCATATACAGCTTGTAATACAAGTAATCATTAAATGATTTCAAATACCTTAGCGTTAGAAAATACATTTTAGATAATTCAAATACCAAAAATAATTGAATACACTAGGCCCTGCCTAGCCACCGGGAAGCTAGTCCTATGGTTGGTCTTTTCACTCAATCGAGCCACGAGTGGTGTTAGCTTTATATAGGCGAGACATACAAAAATGGTATATAAAAACATATATAGCTATATAAAGAATGCGGAATTAAAGTTACTACTTGTTGGTCTTACCAACAAAGTACCTTCCGTAAGATTCTTTTCAATCCGCTTGTCATTTAAGCTTAGGCAATTATATCTCTTCTAGTTCCACCCAAAAATACTTGACCTTTAGTATCCCTATGACTTATAGATGTATACTTATTGGGGACTTATTCAATTAAATACTATTCACTATGAAATAAATATCATCTTAGCCATTTAACCTTTCAATTTATCCAAATAAACCTTTACTTTAAAGGTTAAACACAATTAACAACTTCTGTGATTATTCTAATACTTATAAAAAATTCAGCCTTTAATTTCTTTGGGAATTTGAAAAATTCATAACTTAATCTATGAAACTCCGAATTGAGTGATTCTAGTTCTTACAGATCACTTGATAAGTCTATTTTCATATATTAAAGTTACCAAGTTGATTTATGGTTGAAAATTCTCAGATTTTGAAAACATAAGCACTGACCAGATTTCATTCAAGAATTGTTACTTATTTTCAAAAATTCATAACTCCTTCAATACTTATCCAAATTAGGTGAGTGACCTATCAAATTAAAGCTTACAATGTCTATGTTATTTATGAAAAATATCATGGCAATTGGACATCAGATGCCTAATCAAAATCGACATGAAAATGACAGCCCAAATCTAGATACAGAAGCTTATTAGTTTTCATAGTCGAACTTTGAAAAATCATAAATTCTTACATACTTATCTGAATTCGACGAATTACCTATCAAATTAAAGCTTAGGAAGTATACAATATGTTCACCAAATTTTGTAATAAAATAGGCCATTTGCTTATAGTTTGCCTTACACAAAACTTCACAAGTCAGAATAAAGTCTAGATTTCTTCTAGATTCGTGACCTAACTTCCAAAAATCATAACTCGAGCTATATACCTTCGTTTATGGTGATCTAAGCGTGTTTCAAATCATAGGGGGTGTACTATCTCTTGTAAAGTGTTTAGAGAAACTGTAATACCCCAGATTAATAGTAGGGATAAAGGAGTAAATATTGCTTATGTCACAAATCAACATAATTAAATGATGATATTTTTTTATGCAAAATACTCTACACTACATATTTAATAAAACAATGAATAATTCTCTCCAAAAAATGATAAGGAATATATTATATTTACACCCATTATTGTATAACTATTTTTGTTTTCTATCTGTTAATTTTTGAATGCATAGGATAGTGAATAGTGTATAATAATAATAATAATATAGAATTAGTTTAATTTTATTGGTTTAGATTGATTTGATTAGTTTAGTTTGTTTAGATAGATTTAATTTTATTAAGTTTAGATTTATTGGTTTATAGAATTTAATAATGTTTGTATTGTTTTATGATTTTTTTAAAAATAACTATACTATTTATCGATATAAAAATATTTAAATTTGTATATATCTTGTATAATAATAATAAATATTTTTTTCAACCAATATATTATATAACTATAAGAATATAATGGGCAGATTCATTCTTCTATTTTGTGAAAAACCTTGGAATATAATGAGTTTATCTATATACAAGACAAAATCTATTAGTGACGTGTCTATTCCATCTTTTAATAACATATTAAACCACAGTAAATGTTGTTGGTTTTTAATTATTTATTAATTGTCAGTAACTAAAGAGCCTAGAGTCTAGACCATAGCTAAAACCCTAAAGTTTATTTATAAGCTTAGGTCTAGCTGTCTAACCCTAGTCATCCCTATATTTCTCTTCTCTTTATTTCTCTCTCTGTAAATTCTCTGCGGCAAAATTTCTCTCCTTGGAGTTTAGCAAAACCAGGTAATTCTAATCCCTAGAAAATCTTTCCCTTTTGACTGAACCTAAATGCTTGAGTTATTATATGATTATGATATGATGTCTTGTATTCACATATATCTTCCTCTCGTTCTGCATGAGCCACTGTTCCTTCTGTGTATGCTGCCTTTTCACATATAAGCACCTTATTCATAAATTCTTTTTCAGTATCTCCTCTGCTAATTGAAACATTATCCATGTATGTTAGCTAAATTGTTAAATAAATTTTCTTATACGTCATCATAGAACTTTGTCTTATTATCAACTGTATATTTAATTTGTTGTTCTTTTGCCGCAGTAGTCCGTGTTCTCTCTTTGTTATTGATTTCCGTCTGCATGTGTGTTCTGTTTCTTTTTCTCCAGCCGCCTTCTTTATTAGGATATTAAATTTAGGGTTTCATGTTTTGTGCGAGGTCCACGTAATGAATTCAATCCGAAACCACCTATCCAATTCTTAATTGCCGCGGGGTCCACGCATGTTTATTTCAACACCATTCATTGATTCAAATATATGTGTGTGTGTGTGTGTGTGTGTGTGTGTGTGTGTGTGTGTGTGTGTGACTTCAATTTGTTCCTTTCGGTTTGCTTGTGGTTAGGGTTTTGTGTGGGGTCCACACATTTTTTATTATTCTTGATTGAAAATCTTTGCTAAAGCTATTTGAACTTGAATTGCTAGGGGGTCCACACACAAGTGCTCATCCGAATTGCTTTGGGATTTTGATAGAAATATGCCTATTCACGTGGGGTCCACTTCTTTCTTTTCTTAATTTGACCTTTTGACCATGCTTTTAGATCTCATAATCTCTCCTACAAAATAAAAATAGGATATTGATAGATTTTGTATTAAACTTTCCTTATATCCTATAATTAATAGAAAAATATATATAATATAATTAAATAAGTATAAAATATTAATAAGTTCAATCTAATATTTCTTGAAATCCATACTTATTTAAGTGTGGAAGTTAAGATCCACACTTTCTTGTAGAGTTAAGGGTTTTATTATTACTATTATTATAAATATCTGATTACACATCATAAAAAAATTTAGGAATTTTATTATGAGTTTTAAATTATTTAACAGTGGGAGGATAGCTTTGGGATGGTACCTCCTAAAGTGATGAACACACTTTTAAGGCTTTATGCCTTCGAAAATTTATTTGATGTGAACCGATATATCCATTCTTCCCAAAGTGGTGTCCGGCAGGGTTTCCCGGGACACTAATAACAATTTTGGGAAGAGGTGTGCACACTAGGAAGAAATGATGATATGACCAATTTTGATGATTTGTGACTGGCAGGGTTTCCCGGGTCACAAGGTAGACTGACAGGGCTTCCCGGGTCTACCATGGTTCTTTTCCCACTAAATAGACTGGCAGAGTTTCCCGGGTCTAAACAAATTCAAAAAGATAATGATTAATGTTTGATGCAATTTTATAAACAATGACACCTTTAAATTATATATATATATATATATATATATATGATACTTTTTATTTTGTTTTATTTTGAAATTATTTCATTTTATTGTATAATTATTTTATTTTATTGCAATTTATTTTAAATTTATTTATTTACCTACTTAATTATTTTATTTTATATTATCTTTACTTAATTAGGATTATCAGCTTTTGCTGATGTTTTTGTTCTTGAGCTGTGATGATCCTTCGGGAGAGCAGAATTTCTGTGAAACAGGTTTCAAAGGTTGGGGCTAGCAATGAGAAATGAGGAAGACATTCAATGAATTCTAGTTATTTATTTTCTTTAAATTTTATATTTTGAATGAAATATTTTATTTTAGTTTTAGATTTATAGGTATGTACTAAGTAGCCTTGCACTTGTCCCAGTACAAGTGCGGCGGTAACACTTCCCGAATTTGACCATTTTGAATTCTAGTTATTATTTATAAAAATCATGAAAATTTTATGTTATTATTTATGCTAGAAATTCGGGGGTGTTACAAAAACAATCAACCTCTAACCCGTGCAAATGACATGAAAATCATCCCCTGTTTTTGGGCTATTTTGGACTCCTACATTGAGTCGTATAACAACATATGCAACTCTTATTTTATAGTTCAAATCTTCTGCAAATCAGAACCTATGCATATATAACTAACATGCATGGCTTAACAAATCCAAAGATGAATAAGACCAGATGAAAACCAACATGCATGGACTCTAACTGTTGGTATGAGTTTTATTTCTCTAAAACCTTGAGTTTAAATCTTCAAAACTATCAAATCTTCAGCAAAATCCCAAAAATATGATGAAAAACGATTTAAAGACTAACCTAAACCTCAAAAATTGATTTGCATGTAAGATCCAAAATCTCCTTCTTTTGTCTTCAATGTCTCTCTCTCTCTCTCTCTCTCTCTATCTCTCTCTGTGTGTGCTGTGATCTTTATTTTTTGTGGGAGGAAGGAGTATAGACCTAGTTGGGATTAAGGGAATGAGGTGGAAGTTAAATGGACGAGGTTGGATTGAGTGGTGTTTGTGCATTTTCTGTGTTTGGTGCGAGAGAGGGAGCTTATAGAAGAGAGGGAGTGAAGACCCTGAAGAAGATAATAGAACGTGAAAGTGTGTGTGTGTTTTTTTTTTTGTCTATCCAGTATCTAGAGCTTCACCTTGACTAATCTGGATTCAATTCACGTCGCACACTTGGCTATAGTGGGAGAGTCTCACAACAAGGTTTTTCTGCATTCATAAGGTTAGAACTCAAGATCTTACTTAAGCGACACAAGTTGCCTACCAATTGCGCTAACCCCATTGGTAAAAGTGTGTGTGTGTGTGTTTGTGTTTTTGTCGTATGTGTGATTGGATATATAGCTGGCTTATTGGGAGAGTTTTGGCCAAGGGAGTTTGGGCTGAAATGGAGAAATGAATGATAAATGGAGCTGTCCGAATGGGTTTTGTTATTAGGTTGAAAGGAAACATGGATGAGGAATGAATAATGATAGAGTATTGCATGTGTGTGTATGTGTGTTAGATATAAGGGGAGGAAAAATGAATATGTGTTTTGTGTTTGGGCCGAAAGGGCTAAGGAAGTATGGGTTTGTGTGTATTTTTGGGTTTGGTGTTTATGTTGTTGTGGGCTTAAGTGTGTGTGTTATTTGTGTTTAAGTATATTTATATGGGGGTTGGGGAATTCGTTGAAGGGCATTGGGTTGAGAGTTCTCTGGTACCAGAGACCCAATCTCCAACTAACCAATAAAAGGGCCCCGTTCCCTAAAAAAGTTAGGGTTAAAGTGCAAAAATACAGATGAGCTTTTTCCCCAGGAGTAAAAATACACATATGCTTTTTTGAGGAGCAAAAATATACATGTGGTTACCATTTTAGAGCAAAAGTCACATTCCACTGTTAAGTCACTATTCACCGTCGTTATGTTACTGTTCACCTCATCTCTTTCTCTCTCATCACAGTGAACAGTGACTTAACGGTGGGATGTGACTTTTGCTCTAAAATGGTAACCACATGTGTATTTTTGCTCCTCAAAAAAGCATATGGGTATTTTTTTCTCCTGGAGAAAAAGCTCATGTGTATTTTTACACCTTAACCCAAAAAGTTATTCATGGTTAGTATTCTATTTTGGAATGTGAGAGGAGCAAATAATAAATGCCTCCTCCGAAACATTAAAGTGATTACTAGTGGAGCTAAGCCCAGCTTACTAATTCTGGCTGAGACAAAAGTCTTGATGAGCGTCCTTTTCGACCATTGCTCTCAAGTAGATATGATTCCCTCAAAATCATTCCTTGTGAAGGTTGATCAAGTGGAATGGCGTTATTATGGAAGAGTTCATGTGTCTAAGTTAACCTGATCAAAGAGAACTGTCAATTTTTTCATATGGAGTGTTCATTTCCAGGGAAGGCTTCTTTCTTTTTGACTTTTGTTTATACGGTGCCTCATTCGAATCTCAGAGCTACGCTATGGTCCAAATTGAAAATTATTGCTTCTTCTGTGGTGCAGCCTGGCTTGTTTTGGGAGATTCTAATGACATAATGTCTTCATCTAAGAGAATTAGAGGTCACAAATGCAATTCTCGTCGGATAAGATAGTTTAATGACCAAGTACTGGAGTGCAGTTTATTAGATCTAGGTTTTCAAGGCTCGTTTTACTTGGAAAGGGCCAAAGTTATCTGGTGTTAATTGCCTATTTGAACAATTGGATTGAGCCCTTGGGAACCCTCAGTTGTTTTTAGAGCTGAATGATTTTGTAATAAAGGTACTTCCTAGAATTTCTTATTGTGATCATAACCCTTTATTAGTGCAATTTCAGGATGAATTATGTGGTAGTCAAATGCTACCATTCAAATTTGAGGCTATGTGGCTCTCACACGACAAATTTGATAGCTTCTTAAAAGACAACTGGAGTAATCAGAAACACCTTGGTGTCTTATTATCGGATTTCCGGACTGCTTTGAAGGACTGGAATAAGAATTGTTTTGGTAATGATTGAGAAGAAGAAAAGGTTGTTGCTTGCTTGGCTTCAGGGCATCCAGAATTCTGTGAGCTATCCTTCCTCTAAGTTTCTATGTTCATTGGAGAAGGATTTGCAGAAGGAGCTAGACTGTGTATTGAAATAAGAAGAAATAAAGTGGTTTCAAAAAGCCTGTACGAAATGGATTACAAAAGGGGATCAAAATACCCAGTTTTACCATTCAAAGACCAAAATAAGGCATAGGAGGAATGTGGTCACGATGTTACGAGATGATCAGGGCACTTGGGTTGATAATGAAGATGTATTGAGGAAGATGGTGTTAGCTCATTTCCATAACTTGTATCAAGCTGATGAGGATAATTCAATGGGGCTGGTTACACAAATAAGCTTTCCACAGCTGGAACCCGGTACTCTAAAGTCTCTAGGGGCAGTTCCTTTGAACGAAGAAATTAAACGAGCTCTGTTTTCTATGGGTCCCTTCAAAGCTCTTGGCTATGATGGGTTCCCTCCTATTTTCTTTCAGTCGAAGTGGAACTTGGTGGGAGAGTCCCTTTGTAATTTTGTCAAGTATGTTTTTGAAGGGAGCCAGGAACTTGCCGAGCATAACAAAATGCTCATTGCACTAATTCCTAAGAGGGATAAGCCGGAGATAGTAGGCCACTTTCGTCTAATCTCACTGTGTTCAGTGCATTATAAATGCATTACTAAGATAATTATTGGGCGTCTGAGAAATTTAATAGATTTGATGTTCACCTTTCCAGTCGAGTTTTATCAAAGGAAGGCTGATACAAGACAATCTTATTATTGGCCAAGAGATATTACATACTATGAAAAAAACCAGAGGTAGAAAAGGTTTAATGGCTTTTAAAATTGATCTTGAGAAAGCTTACAATAGGATCCGATGGGATTTCCTAAGAGATGTCCTTATGTAGGTAGGGTTGGAGCCTCAATTTATTAATCTGATTATGACTTGTGTGACCTCAGTTTCATATAATATCTTGTGGAATGGGGCAAAGACCGAAGATTTCGTTGCTAGACGGGATCTCCGTCAAGGGGATCTTATCTCACCGTTATTGTTTATGTTATGTATGGATAAACTGTACCATATTATTAGTGATGCAATTAATTCGGGACAATGGAAACCGATCCTAGTTTTCAAGAATGGAATGCTATCTCACATCTTATGTTCGCGGATGATCTTTTACTTTTTGGTGAAGCTAAGCAGGCACAAGCGGAATGTATGATGTCATGTTTGATGAATTTCTGCAACCTATCGGGTGAGAGAGTTAGCAAAGAAAAGTCCTCCATTTTCTTCTCACCAAGAGTCCTAATACATCTAAGGCAAAATATAACCTCCTCAACTATATGCGAGTGTCCCCAGAGATAGTGAGATACCTGTTGGAGATTGGAGATATAAGAAGATAAAAGAACAATATTTTTATTATAGATTCAAATACAATACACCTCAAATTTTTTCAAGCACAACGACTATTCTATATATCTCTCACAAAATAATTTCCTTCCTCTTCTCTCTAAGTGCTTCGGCACTTTCTCTCCTTTTCTCTAATCTCTCTTCTCTCTTTTTCGGATACATCTTCTCTAACTCTGAGACACACTTTCTTTTCTAAGTGTTCTCTCTCTTTTAACAACACACTCTCACATTTTTTCTCTCTGATCAGATACTTCAGATCTGATGCGTTTACATTGAAAACACTCACATATATATAGCCTAAGCAAACCGCCTAACTATTTCAATGTATACTATTTTATTATACCGCCTACTCTTGTGCAGATTCCTTCTCTTTGTAACTTGAACATTTAATTAATGTAGCCACCATAGATGACGTGCAGATTCCTTTTCTTTGTGACTTTGCTTTTTTCAAGACAATTATTCCCTGTAGCCTTTTCATTCTCCATTATCCTGTAGCCACTTTTATTGACTTTCAGCAAATTGATTTCCCTCTCATGCACGTGAAAAACCATGCCTCCACTTCATTCATAAGACATCTTCTGCTCCACCGCTCTATTTGGTCTGCCAACTTATAATTTCTTAATATTAAACTTGGCGGTGTGAGAAACCAATCGAGTTTGAATTCTAACAATACCTTGGTTTTCCTTTGTCAAGGAAAAGGAGGCCTACTGAGACGTTCCAGTATATAGTTGATAGGGTCTGCACCAAATTATCTTCCTGGAAGGAGAAAAGCCTAACAACAGCTGGGCGTATTACTCTTGCATCTTCAGTTCTGAATTTTGTTCCACTCTACCCAATGCAAGTAGCAAAAATACCAATTTTGGTATGTCAAGAGGTGGAAAGAATTCAAAGAAGGTTTATTTGGGGGCACAGTGAATCAGCCTCTGGTTTTCACTCAGTGGGGTGGGACCAAGTCATTTTACCAAGAGGCCAAGGTGGTCTCGGATTGAAGAGGCTTGCATCTGTAAATGACACCTGTGGTGCTAAACTGGCGTGGAGGCTGAGTAGTGGTTCGAAGGGACTATGGGCTGAAGTATTAATGAACAAATACATGCTGAGAGATGATGAGGATTTATTGTGCGTTAAAAACTTTTATTTTTTACTTTGTAAATTTATAGTTCAGCAAAAAGAATTGGTGAATAGTGCGTCTAAGTGGAATATTCGTAATGGTAGAAGTGTTAACTTCTTCAATGATAAGTGGCTTCTCCAGGATCAACCTTTGGCCTTATTATGCAGTCGACCTCTCTCTGTAGAGGAAAATGGTAGCAGTGTTGCGGATTGGGTTTCTAATGGCAGCCGGAACTACTCTCAACTTTCATTAATTTTGCCCAGTAGGATTATTCAGAAGTTCATCGATATTTTGGCATGGGCTGGGACTAATAATGGTGTCTTCACTGTGAGGAGTGCCTACCGAATGCTGGAAGATATTTCAAACAATTCTGATGATCCCCTATTTAAGTATATTTGGCAGTGGAAAGGGGCAGAGAGAATCTGATTCTTTATGTGGCTGGCTTTTAGAGACCGGCTACCTACTAACAGATGGAGAAGTATGTGGTCTCACTCTTCACCCTTTTGTCGCTTCTGTGATAATGTTGTGGAGAATGTGTTACATATACTTAGAGATTGTGAGTATGCAAGAAATATGTGGTGTGCCTTAATACATCCCAGTTTTCTATCCCAATTTTTTGCATCCTCACTGCGAGATTGGGGTAAGCTAAATCTTAAAAGGGACCTGGGAATTTTGAAGGATGGCAAGTGGCACCTGGTATAGAGAGTTGCTATATGGAAACTATGGAAGTGGAGGAATTGTGTAATCTTCCAAGAGGATTTTGTTAAACCACAAGTGCCAGTTGATATTATTTTAAAATCCTGGAATAGCTATATACAATTTCAGGAACCTCTTTTAATGTTGCCATCTGATTCCTCCTATTCTATGAAATGGATAGCTCTGGATGGTGGGTGGATAAGAGTTAATGTTGATGGGGCAGTGACACGTTATGCAAGTTGGTTTGGATGTGGAGGTGTTATAAGAGATCATGAAGGTAAACGGGTTGCTGGATTTTTCACACATTCTTGGGTCTTGTATTATTTTTTATGCAGAGGCATGGGCCATAATTAGGGGCCTCAACCTTGCTTGGGATCTCGGATTCAGGAAGGTGGTCCTGCAGTCTAATTCTATGGAATTGGTGGAGCTGCTGTCTGATGATCCATCAAGGGCTAGAGGAAATCTTCTTATCCGGACAATTAATGAGCTGCAGGGTAGAAGATGGGCTCTTCGGCTGGAGTATATTCCAAGAATGGGAAATGCGGTGGCTGATGCGCGCTTGCAAAATTGGGGTTGTCTTTATCCCTGTTCCTTGATTCGTGTCTTGAGTCGCTTAGGACTCTTGTGGCAAATGAGAGTATGGGATTAATTTCCCCATGTTGATCTGTTTTCTTTAATTAAATCAGTTACATCTTTTCTATCAAAAAAAAAAAAAGTATTTATATGGTGTATAATATTTGGCCTTAATTTATCCCTTATAAATATTCTTTGAATTTATTCTTCTCTTCATTAATTTATTTTTGGCCATAAAATATTATCTTCAAAATATTCAGGTAAAAAATTATTCCCAACTATTTTTCCTTAATTTTTGAGAAAATATACCCTTAATTCCAAATTTTAATTTTAAAATAATTAAGACCAAATTTTTCATAATTATTCCTATATCAAATTTTAATTCTTAAATTCTAAAATTTGGGATGTCACATTTAACATATTTGATGTGATTATATTGAATACCTTAAAAATTACTGTAAAGAATGTGTAATTTGGATTAGGGTTGGGGTATCAGCTGCTTCTTGTCAATTGTGCCCCCAGCTGCCCCTTAACTTTAGGCCCTTTCCAAATATTTTTTTTCCTTGGTTATTTTATCATCACATTCTACGTCAAACAATTAGTGACTTTTGATATTTTATGGGTTAAAAATAGAGTTGTTTTAATTTTTTTTATACAAACTTTCAAATATGTAAGTGATAACTACATATTTTTAGGGAGTCATTTATGCTAAATTCAATGGATTTAAATTATTGTAAAAAAAAAAAAACTTCATTTTTTCCCCTTCGTCTCTTTAAATTTCTCCTCATTTCACGCAGCTTTTCTCACTCATCTTCACTGCTCATTCTTCCTCTTCATTCTTAACCATGGAATTCGGTTGGCCAAACAAATCCATGGATCTCTGGTTCATCGGCCTCGTCTCTCTCAGTGTCTACCTAACCATCCGAGCCTTCTTCAACCTCCTATCTTCCTCTCGCACCACTCCTCTACCGCCTGGTCCTCGTCGTATTCCCATCATTAACGACCTTCTTCTTCTACTCATGTCCATCTTAGAAATGGAAGATGCACTCCGAGACTTTCGCGCCAAATATGGTCCCATCTTCACTGCTTCTTCTACTTCTGGTCCATTAATATATAACTGATCGGGTTAAAGACTGGCTGCTCGATCGCCTCAAATCTGACTCAGAATCTGGCGATTCCATTAGGGTCATTGACCATCTCCAACATGCTATGTTCTTCGTGCTGTTATCCATGTCCATCGGCGAAGGTTTATATTACAAGCTAATCAAGAATATTGATAATGTTCCACATAGTTTAGTGTTGAACCTCAGAAAGTTCAAATTCCCAAATCTTTGGCCAAGAGTAACTCGAATTAATATTGTTCGCAAGCGTTGGGAGGAATTGGTCCAAATTAAGAAGGAACAGCGAGGTGTTGATTCCGCTAATAAGATCGAGAATGAAAGGCAAGAAAGAGAGGAAGTACAACAAGACATGAGACGATAATAGCAGAAATGAAGTTATAGTGCCATATCTTGATACTTTGCTTGATTTGGAGTTGCCTGATGAGATGAAGCACAAGCTTGTTGAAGCTGAACTTTCTACCCTATGTTTTGAGTTTCTAATTGCAGGGACAGATTCAACTGCTAGTGCGTTGCAGTGGATTCTGGCAAACTTGGTGAAGTATTCACATATCCAACGAAGGCTTGTGGAGCGAAATAAGAGAAGTGATGGGGGAGAGAAAGGACAAGGAAGTGACAGAGGAAGATTTGAACAGATTGCCATATCTGAAAGCCGGGGTTCTTGAAGGATTAAGCTTCATCCACCTGGACACTTTGTGGGCCACATGCAGAGAGGATGTGGTTTTGAATGATTATTTAATACCTAAAAATGGAATTGTAAATTTTAGGGAAATTTACACTGTGGTCCTAAGGATAAAAAAAAATTATAAAAAAAAATCTCAACTCAAAATATTACATAAAAGTCCTAAAAAAAGTCATTGAGACTTTTTTTTGTAACTAATTGCTTAAGATGACACATGTCTTTAACAACATGAAATGTCATAGTAACAATTAGAAATACTATGTTAACAACAAAAATTCTCACGATTTAAAATGTCGTATTAACAACTTAAAATGTTATATTAACAACTTGAAATGTTATATTAACAATTGAAAATTTTTGTTGTTAACGTAGCATTTTAAATTATTAATATATACTATTATGTTATGTTGTTAGTATGGTTTTTCAAGTTCGGTGATTAATTACAAAAAAGTCACAAGGATTTTTTTGAGACTTTTCTGTAATGAGATTCTAGTTTGGGACTGTTTTGTAATTTTTTCTGGTCATTGAGACTACAATGTAATTTTCCCTAAACTTTATGGTTACAGAATGGGGCAAGATCCAAAGGTGTGGGAAGATCCAATGGAATTCAAACCGTAAAGATTCTTGAACTGTGAGAAGAGTGAAGCATTTGATATGACTGGAACCAAAGAGATAAAGATGATGCCATTTGGTGTAGGAAGAATGTGTACTGGTTTTGATCCGGCAATGTTCCTCTTAGAATACTTTGTGGCCAATCTCATTTAGAGTTTTGAGTGGAAGTCTCCGAATGGTGATGTAGATTTGTCAAAGGAAGAGATACCCACGACAATGATGAAATATCCTTTGCCGATTTATTTGTCTCCAAGGCTTTGGAAGGAACGTAACATCAAATCCATTCTTGTCTATACATAATACGCCGTGTTCTAGGGCTAGGCCAACCTTTATGTTCTACTTTAATTTTTATTTGTTTTCAGGGAAAATCCATATGGGGCTCAAAATAGTAACTTATTTTCAAAAAAGACCTAAGGAACTTTTACATGTCAGAAAAAAGCCCTAGGGCCTTTCCTGAATGTGAATGTGTAGCCAAATGACAAAAATAACCTCAAATAAACTGATAAAAGAAAAAGGGAAATCTCAGATGCAATCCCCCCCTCTCACTCTCACACTAGTGCAAAAAAGTGTTTTAATACCGCCTCGTTTACAGCGGATTATCAACGCCCCGCTCTAAAAGAAATGACCGGTGGCAATCTTGTAAATAAAAAGAACTTCTTCATCCGCATCAATTTTTAAGACCACCTCATTTACAACGGAGTTTCTAGGCATCGGTCTTAAAGATATGACCGGTGACAATTTTGTAAATATAAAGAACTTCTTCTAACGTATAAATTCTTAAATATAATATTCAGGTCGCTTATAATAACCAATGGCTCTTAAAAAATGTTAAAAAAAAATAAAATATGGATTACATTATAGAAAAAATTCGTACATCACCGACTTATACTTTCTACGGTCAAGAACAATAACCAGATAATTAAATATAATTGTATAAAATTTTAAGACTGGACATATATAAATGAATTCTTAAAGTTAATACTTTTAAGAGCGGACGTAACTTATACATTAATAACAGCCGGTCTTAAAGATATGACCGGTCGCAATTTTATAAATATAAAGAACTTCTTCTATCATATAAATTCTTAAATATAATATTCAACCCGCTTAAAATAACCAACCACTCTTAAAAATGTTAAAAAAAATAAAATATGGATTACATTATAGAGAAAACTCACTGACTTATACTTTCTACGGTCAAGAACAATAACGACATATTTAAATATAATCGTATAAAAATTTTAAGACCTGACATATATAAATGAAGTCTTAAAGTTAATACTTTTAAGAGCGGATGTAACTTTTACATTAATAACAGCCGGTCTTAAAAATGGAAACATATACTTCTTCGTGCGAAACCTTACTTACGACCTACGTCTTACTATCTGAACTCTGAAACCCCTGTTCTCTTCACGAAACCCCATTTCCTGTTGCATTACGTCTATTCCTCACCAACCACCACCTTCCTCTGTTACTCTCTCTCACTTTCTCAGGCGTTACTCCTTCGCACCATCACTCTCTTACTTTATCGAAAATGAACGGAGAAAACCATTCTCACCCTGTTCAATCAACGCCAGTTACTTATGTTACTGGTGTGAGCGAGAACCAACCCTCTTCTTCTCAAAATGAGCCTCGTGACCGCCCTGCACGCCGTGGTAGAAGTGGCACACAAACGAGCATCGTGTCCATAAAACGAAACGTTGGGTCAAGAATCGAGATTCAGTTTAATGATAGGTTGGAACCTGTCGATCTGAATAAACACGAATATAATAGTTATGTTGGCTATATGGCACGCAACAAGGTCAGCATTTTGATAGATGAGTGGAAAAATGTTGACCAATGCACAGTGAAGGATCCTATCTGGGACACTATCCGTCTTTCATACACTGTCCCTAAGTCTGACAAGTTGAAAGCCAAGACCTTATCTTATTGTGCTGATAGGTGGAGGAAATTTAAGACCTTTCTAGCCAACAAGTATATTTTTGCCGAGGTTCGACCTGATCATAATCCGTGGGCGAAGTACACATTCATTGATCAACAAATTTGGGATCAATTTGTTCAGTTTCGGACCAGTATTGATGCTTTGGTGAGTTCATATTTAGTTTTGTTTGCCCTTTCTGTTTGCTTATTAACCTGTACAGATATGTGAATGTTATTGTGTTTGTCTAATCCTATTAGTTAGATGGTTTAATGTGTGAGTAGAAGTATATATTCAAGTAAGTCAAAAGTGAATTTGAGTATGATGGTTTAATGTATGAGTATGCATGTCTTTTATGTTAACCGTTATTATATTCTTAGCTAGTTCTGTTATAGTAGGTAGTGGTTAGACTTTGCTATTAGTAACTTAGTATCTTAGTTCTATACAATTCTACATCTTCCTTAAATTAAACGTTGAAACTTGATGAAGTGAATTTGACTAGTGTTTGAGGTTCATATGAAGCAGAAGTTCTATAATTTCTTTTAGTGAGATGACTTGAATTCATAATTAATAGTTGTTGTCAATTCTGATTCATAGAGAAGAAGGGCACAAGCATAGGAGATAGGGAGAAGGAATGATTGCCCACATAGGGCTTCTCGAGGGGGATATGCAAAGGCCGAAGAAGAAATGATGGAGGCCAAACGAAAGAGATTGGAAGAAGAAGCTGAATCCAATCCTTCTGCTGTAGTTGATCAGCAGGCATCCCCGATACGTCGCGAGGATTTGTGACTGTATATTCAGCGACCAAAAAAAGGCGCCTACATGAGTGAATAAACTCGTCTAGTTGCTGAGAGAATTGTAAGTATCGTTTATTGTTATTTTTTATTTACTAAATATGTTTCATTACTAAGCTTCTCGTTATCTGTATCTTACAGGAAGATTAAAAAAAGAAAGAAGCAGAGAGATCATTTGTGTCAGGCGGGAGGAATGATGTTCTGACAGTTGCAACTGGAAAACCGGATCACCTGGGGCGGGTAAGGGGGATCGGAGGATGGGTAGGCCTAAAAGAATACTTTGGTAAAACCAAACGACTTAGGCAAAGTATGGTTACCCGGGAGGAGATGGACCAAACGGTTAGACAATTAAATGAGGAGGCAGCGGCCAAAGAACGTGCATTGAAAGAGATGTTTGATGCCCAGATGAGGCTAATGAAGGAGGAAATGATGGAGATGAAGAGGTTTATTAGCTCTCGGCTAGAGACCAGTGTTCCCCTCACACATACACATGCACTTGTGCAGCACAGCACCAGAGGGAGCTGCATTATTGGACAGTCAAAGCAACATTGTGACCTGTATGTGGCAGAACCAACTAGATAATTAGTTGCTAAAGGGACTATCGACAACTTGGGATCAACTGTACACCACAAACAAATGGCTGATGTTGAAGTCAGAGTGTCAGTTGAAGAGGTGATCATTGATGCACCTCTCCCTCCCCCAACCGATCAGATGAAGCGTTTGAGTGATGTCAAGAGAACCTTCATCTCTTGGCCGGTGAAGCTTGTAGATGTTTATACTCCTCCTGATGCTTCATCCCCTCTTCCAGTTCAATCCCCTCCTCAATCTTCATCACCTCATAATAAAGTTACATCCCCTCCTCAATCTCCATTCCCTCTTCCTAAAGCTTCATCCCCTCCTCCTAAAGTTGTATCCCCTCCTCAATCTCCATCCCCTCCTAATAAAGCTGCATCCCCTCCTCCGAAAGTTACATCCCCTACTGCTGAGTTGGGGGCCAAGGATAAAATATCCCAAATGCTATCCAAAGGAGAATTTGCATGTCAATCATGAGGTATACAGGAACTGGTAGGGGTTCCTCATGACCCTCAACCGATTTTCTTTGACACTGTTGATATGAAGTCCCTCTTGCTTCCTGGACAGGAGATTACTTCAGCAGTTATTCAAATGTGGTGTAGGTAAGTATCTTATTTTATGAGTACATAATTTAGACACACATACATATATACTAATTTCCTGATTGATGCCATTATTGTAGGTTCATGCATCAAGATTTGGAGCAATAGGGCAGAATCAATGATTTTGGATTCTTGTGCCCAGTATATGCAAGCTACACCCCCCAAGAGTTGAGACAATAGTACATATCAAAGAGGTTGTGTGAAGTGAGAAGAAAGGTGTACTTGTTTCCATATCACCATAAGTACATATCACAATCGATCTCTTGTTCCAATTCACTTAATTTTGCATAATATATCACTGAGTATGTGATATCTGTGAAATTTCAACGCCCACTGGCAGTTGTTCGTCTTGATCATGGACTCGAATACAGTGTTATTCTTATGCTCCACTCATGGCCAACCAGGGGTTTTGTTGAAGGAGATCATCAACAGGTAAGCATGGCATTTTGATTCTCTTATAAGAAATCTCTGATGTGAATTTCCAGCGAACATTATTGATAAATTTGTAATTTTGATGATAGTGCCATGAAGATCTTCCTAAACCAGGTCAGAAAAAAGTGAGGGAGTGATCTCAAAGATCCTAGATGGTTCACACTAAAGGTTAGTACATATTTGGACACTGGCATACTACCTTGTGAAGTTGGTCAGTAAGCTATATATGCTCGATCTTATATATATTTCTTGTTCTTTTCAGACCCGTCAGCAACCAATCGGATCCAACTTATATGGCCTGTACATAATGAAACACATGTATGATATTATCACTCAACCAAATAATAAACTCACTGCAAAGGTAAATGTATTTGATGCTACATATTATGGCTGAATTCAGTTTCTGTCTTAATTAATGTTACATATGAAATATGCACGTCAATTAATTCAGTTTCTTTCTTTGATGTTATACAGAGATTTGCCTCTGAGACTTCCTTTTCTGCTGATGAGGTGGACCACATACGCAGAGTATTTTGTCAACATGCAATTGACATCATAGAGTAAATACAACAATCACAGTAATAATTCATTTGTAAATATATGCTTATAGAGCAACAATTGTAATTACAGTACTACATTAATTAATTTGTAAATTCATTCTGTAAATGAACAATTTTACAATTTGGAGCATTCTTTATATAATAAATTTTTTATTCTTCCGAACAATTTTCTTAGCCTGTGTACTTTTGGTTTTCTGAACGTATATTGGATGGTGGATATTGCTTAAGTTTTGAGTTTTGGAGAGTTGTAACTAGTAGTAAGAGATTCTGAAAAGTATTCGTGACTTTTAGGACCGTATATTTATTAAACAGACCGTCCTAAAGGTCTTTGCTTTTTTAAAAAAATTAATTTTTGATTTTAGGACCGTATTTTTAATAAATATCCGGTCTTAAAAGTCTTAAAAAGGTGATGACACTTTTAGGAACTCATATTTATTAAATAGACGGTCCTAAAGGTCTTTGTTTTTTTTTTAAAAAATATGCCTTGTATTTAGGACCGTATGTTTGATAAATATCCGGTCTTAAAAGTAACTTTTAAGACCGCATATTTATTAAAAAGACACTCCTAAAGGTCTTTGTTATTAAGACCACACATTTATATAACATCTGGTCCTAAAATTCTTCGATAATTCTAAATTAAATATGGCTAGATATTTAGCACTGTCTATTTGTTAAATATCCGGTCTTAATAATCTTCCTATAAATAGAAATGATGACTCACTTTTTAAGATAAATTATTAGTTTCAAGAACACTTCGAGTTTCTGGCGTTCAGCTCAAGCTCAGGACCCTTGTCGTCTTCAATTTTACCTCTCCAGAAGCTGAAGAGCATTGTCGGAAAAGAAGTAAGATAATGGAAATTTTCAGCTCTGGGTTTGGTAAAACTGACGGCGACGGTGGTCCAAGCTTGAGAAGATTTGTCACTGTGTTTGTTTTTATTCTTAAAAGGTAAAAGTTGTTCCTTTTTCGCTTTGTTTTGTATGTTGTTAACTGTATTTTGTGAATTTTTATCCTTAATCACATTTCAGTTATGATTTTGTTTGTTTCCTTTTTATCTGAAACAACTATGTTCGTTTTTATTCTTGAAAGGTAAAAGTTGTCTTTATTTTCGTTTTGTACGTTTTGTATGTTATTAACTGTATTATGTGAACTTTTATCTTTAATCACTTTTCAGTTATGGTTTTGTTTGTTGCCGTTTTGTCTGAAACAAAATCAAGACAACGAAAGTATACTATACTCAGACAATCGAAATGGAAAAAAAAATTATTTATCATTTTTTTCCTGCCCGCTGTGGATCAGGATGAGTACAAACAAAAAAAAAACATAAAAATATTTAATCCCCTCGTCATTGTCGGAGGGGAGGGAGGTATCAAAGGAGAGGTCGGAGACGTCGTCGTCAGAGATATTGTACTCTACGTCATTGGTGTCGAGTAACATGTTCAGCTTGTTGTTGACGGCGTGATATACCTGAAACATTTGGCCCATGCATTGGTCTATATGAGCGACGTGGGCCAAGAGGTGCTGCATCATCTGTCAAGCGGAGGGGTTTGGAGGCAGCGGAGGAGGGTACAGAGGTGGCTGTTGGGGTGGAGGAGGATTGTTGGGCGGTGGCGGTGGTGGAGCGGGTGGACCATTGTTGTGAATTCCTGGTGGTGGTGGAGCAGCCATTATGGAAATTGTAGAAGTGATTGAGAAGAATGTGAAGAACGTAAAGTAACAACGATTTTAAATAGAGAAGCCATCCTGAAGAATATGAAATGCGGGAACCGTTATTGAGGAGTCGCATAATTCATCAAAATACGAGGAGACGCCTAGTTGGGAAGTTTATCTGGAAGCCGAAGGGACTCTGAATCATTCATTTGAACAAAGTGTCTCTGGTGTACGTCTCTCACTTGAGAAGAATGAACTTTTAATACCGCATATTGTAAGAGATCCTTTCTTAAATTCATTATTTTTTAAAAAGAAATTAATAGACTTTTAGGACCGGTTATAAGATTAATGATCGATCTTAAAGGTATTTTAATGAAATAAATAAATAATAGACTTTTAGGACCGTGGATATGTTATATGACGATCTTAATACATTTTTGAGTATTAACTACTGTTGTCTTGCCTTTATTATCCTCCACACGCTTCCTCTCTGTCCTTCTTAACTTAAGTCCTCATTACCTCGTAACTCCACACAACGTAGCTCTCTGCCCATCATTCCCCAACTGCTCAAACAATGGTTAAATACAAGCAGACAACCCCTCGCAGGAGTACTCCTGAAGCTCATGCACACGCCAGATCTCTCGTGGGTTCTCTTCCAGTGCATCGTTCCATTCCGACGGAGGAGTCACGGGTCATTGGACCCATTGTTATTTCAGATGATGAAGAGGTTGACGGCCCCCTCCAAACTTCAGACCACGAAGAGGTTCCCACTCCCCCTCTCCAACCTCCTGGTCCCAACGCTCCCTTAGTTGATGATTATGAAGAGAAATTGAGGCGCATAATACAGGAATGTGCTGATATCCGGTGCGAAATTTCTGCTGTTGAAGCTTCCATCTCCAAGACATTAGATGATACCAAGGACTAAGATTTTTAGTCGCATTATAATCTTTTTTTGTTAATTTTCAGTTTGTTGTTCTTATTTCCTTTTGTACTTGCATGTTGTCATAGTGATCTAAAAATTAATAAGAACAAAGATTATATTTTATTCTCCATTCTCCAGTGTTCTTTATTTTCATTCAATTGCTGCAACAATTTTTCTTTTTAATATTAAAAAGTATTTGACTTTTAAGACCGCAGTTTTATAAATCATGCAGTCTAAAATTAAATGAATTTTAAGACCACAGTATTATAAACCTCCGGTCTTAAAATTTTCAATATAAATTTAAATGAAATTATTTTTAGGGCCGCAATTTTATAAAACTTCGGTCTTAAAAAGTTCGATATAATTTAAATATATCTTTAGGACCGTATTCCTTTTAATTGACCAGTCTTAATAATATCCCAAATAATAAATATCTTTATTGCGCCACTCGCGCGGAAAAATTAAATTTCCTTGTATGAACTTCTCTTGTCTAGCTGAAAGTGATTACTCTGGTTCTGTCTCCAGTGCTTGTGTGTTGATTCGTCGCTGCTTCACGTTCCACTCTCGTCAACAACTTTGTGGTTCCTTAGCTCAACTTCTAAAGACCAAGTTGTACGAGTTGTATTAGTTATATAACTCTATGCTTTTCCTACTTATCGTTCTGGGTTTTCTATGGGTTGACCAAAATCAATGAAATCTTCTTTTGGGACCTACCCAACTGACCAACAAGTGTTTTCAGGTTACTCTTACTATCTGCAACATTAACATTCGTGGCAGGAGAAGAGAGACTCAGCAAACGCATTTGACCTATATGCTACTGGTGAGTGCACGAGACCTACTTGCGATGCGTTTAATTTCCTCGTCATGCATTTATTTTGCTTCTTGATTCACTGTCAAACATTTATGACCACAAGACAGAACCTACATTTAGCTTATATACGCATTTGTAGTTGGCTTATTTTATATGCAAGTTTCTGTTTTTACGGATTATGTTATATGTTAAATCTTTCCGTCCATAGGAATTGTACTATGGATCGCAGTTGGATAAATGCTTTACTGACGAGTGTTGAATATCAGAATGGGTTTAGGGAATTTATAGAATTTGCTAAACAAAACGCCCATGATGATAGTGGGAAGTTTTATTGCCCTTGTGTACGATGTTTTAATGAGAGGCGACTAAGTCCTGAAGTTATACACACACATTTAGTTTGTCAAGGATTTTGTAAGACCTATATAGTATGGGTATGACAAGGTGAAAAAATGCCAAGTGGGTCTCAACACGGAGAAGTGACATCTAATGATAATGACGCTGATATGGATGATCACATAGAGGAGATTATTCGTGATATAGGAGAAGAGGCCTTTCATCAATCACATGCATATGGTAATATGTGCAGTGATGCAGAGACCTCACTATACCTTGGGTGTAAGAAATACCAACTGTTGAATGTTGTATTGAAATTGGTCAGCCTGAAGGCACGTCATGGGTGGAGCGACAAGAGTTTTTTTGAAATGCTTGAGGCTTTTAAGGACATGCTTCCGGATGATAATGTGTTGCCTCACCGATATTATGATGCTAAGGAAATACTTTGTCCACTGGGGATGAAGTACAAAAAGATCCACGCATGCTTGAATGATTGTGTGTTGTATAGGAACAAGTTAGAAGAGAAGCTGAATAGTCCGATATGTGAAACCCCAAGGTACAAGTCAAATAAGCGGCCTGCAAAAGTGTTGTGGTATCTTCCAATCATACTAAGGTTCAAGCGCTTGTTCGCTAATGAAAATGATGCAAAAAATTTGAGGTGGCATGCAGATGAGAGGATTTCTAATGGAAAGATTCGACATCCTGCTGATTCATCTCAATGGAGGAAAATCGATCAATTATTTCCGACCTTCGGCCAAGAACCTAGGAACCTTAGGCTTGCCCTTAGCACGGATGACATGAATCCATATGAAAGCCTTAGAAGAATACATAGTTCCTGGCCTGTACTTCTGATTAGTTACAACTTATCTCCTATGTTATGCATGAAACGAAAGTACATCATGTTGTCCATGTTGATTTCGGGACCAAAACAACCTGGAAACGACATTGATGTTTACCTTCAGCTCTTGATCGAAGACTTGAAGGAGTTGTGGGAAGAAGGTGTCGATGTTTTTTACTCTTTCAAGAAAGAAGTCTTCAAAATGAGAGCCATGATATTTTGTACCATAAATGACTTCCGAGCATATGGGAACTTGTCAGGGTATAGTATAAAAGGCCATAAGGCATGTCCGGTTTGTGAAGAAGGCACACGATACCATCAACTTCAACATGGAAGAAAGACGGTTTATCTTGGACATAGAAGATTTCTTAGACAGGGCCACCCATATCGTCGATTAAAGAAAGCCTTTCTTGGTGGCCAAGAGCATGAAGATGCTCCGGTGGCATTGACTGTGGAGCAAGTGTATGCAAATGTGAAAAATATAAGTGTTGTCTTCGGTAAGACTGCAAAGGGTAGAAAGGAAACAAATATATGGAAAAAAGATTAGTATTCTTCGATCTTCCATATTGGCGCAACCTTGATGTGAGACACTGTATTGATGTCATGCATGTGGAAAAGAATGTATGTGATAGTATTGTTGGCACGCTTCTCAACATACAAGGTAATACAAAGGATGGTGTGAAGACAAGATTGGATTTACAAGAAATGGGAATACGTGAAGACTTACATCCAAGGCCATATGGTAACAGAACTTATTATCCCCCAGCTTCTCATACTTTGTCTAAGGATGAGAAACGTAGTTTCTGTGAGTGTTTGCATGGCACAAAAGTTCCGTCGAGGTATTCTTCAAATTTTAAGAGGCTTGTATCGATGAAGGACTTGAAATTAGTAGGGCAAAAGTCTCATGATTGTTATGTCTTGATGCAACAGCTACTCCCAGTAGCTATTCGAGGCATAACCGAGTATGATCTTCGACACATTTTGACTAGGCTTTGTTTGTTATTCAATGCTGTTTGCAGTAAAGTGTTCGAGGTTGAACAATTGGATGAATTAAAGAATGAAGGATATCTTATCTTGTGCCACCTTAAGAGGCTTTTTGTTCCTTCATTTTTTGACATTATGGTTCATCTAATTGTGCATTTAGTGAGGGAGATCAAGTTGTCCGATCCTATCCATTTACGGTGGATGTACCCAATTGAAAGATCTATGAAATTCCTAAAAGGGTACATGTAGAATGCATACCGGCCAGAAGCATCAATTGTTCAGAAGTATGTATCTGAAGAGGCCATGGAATTTTGTCAAAATTATTTGGCCAAAGTAAGACATATCGGGCTTCCAAAACGTCAGCATACTAACGGGGTAGACGGGGGGCCTCAGTAAATAGAGTGGATCTTGATGAATTGTCACAAGTCCACTTATACATCTTGAATAATGTTGATGAAGTTTAGGCCAGTATAGCTGCCCATAAAGCAACTGTGAGGAAAGAAAATCCCTGAATGACTGAATAAAGGTTTATTAGGGAACATAATTGAACATTTGCAAACTGGTTCAAACAAAAGGTAGAGGGAGAGGAATCTGTTTTTGAGACAATGAAATGGTTAGCACGTGGTCCTGAAGTTGATGTCCTGAGTTGGAATTCATATGTGATCAACGGTTACACATTTTACACGAAGTCCCTAGATAAGAGGAGCACCGTCCAGAACAACGGTGTAATGTTAGAGGCTAAATCCATGTACTTCTCCAGTTCGAAAGACAAGCAACCTAAATTGGCAGTCATGCCATATTATGGGGTTATTAAAGAGATTTGGGAGGTGGACTATGTCTTCATTAGATTTCTCATTTTCAAATGCAAGTGGGTTAATGTCAACAGTGGTGTTCAGATCGATCGGCTCGGATTTACGTTAGTCGATCTCAATAGTACAAGTGTTGGAGATGAACCTTTTATTATGGCAGACCAGGCGAAACAAGTTTTTTATATTACCGATCAAGCAAATAAAATGTAGTCTATAGCTCTCCAAGGTAAAGGGGTCATCAATATTAATGAGGAAAGTCATGTAAATTATGGTCTTCCTGACAGTACTCCTTTTTCAAGGGATCTACCGGACATGAACGAAGAAGATGAAGTGGATAATGAACCCGGCATAAGAAATGATCATCAAGAAGGGATATGGAAGGATATCCCTTTATAAAAGAGTCAATTCATAAGGTAATATTCATCTGCACAATTCTTTGAAAACTTTAAGGTTTTAACTGTATTATATTCCTTCTATGTTTTTAACCGATGCCACTGACTCTATGAAGTTTGTTCTTGTTTTATGTTTGTGGCAGCTAGATCCGATCCAATGCTCTCAGCCGAGGGAAGCTGTAAAGCTACAGAAGCAATATCTTGAAAATTTGGCCTTCAAAGATCAATGTTAAGGTAAATTTTCTCTAATATGTAACAACCAGCTTAATCAGTAACACATTTTATTATCTTTGAATTTTTAATATTCAAGTGTTATTGATTATTGTTTCTGCTCAGTCATAGAGAGAAGAGATCATACTAGAACTCCACAAAACTTATCAGGATCCTGTTAAGGGAGTTGTACATGGTGGAATATAATGATCAGGGAGTTGTTGGGTGGGAATCGGATGAAGGCATGGTGAATATTGTGCATGTATGTTGATTTAAGTGTATGTGGTATATCTTATTGCAACAGCTTATTGTATTTGTATTTGTAATTCATGGTCAATAATATTTGTATTCTAGCTACGATTTGCTTTTTCTCAATTCAATTTATTCATAATTGTTCATAACTTGTAGATTAAAGTGTAGCATTTTCTGTGCTGGATTGGCTTGTATGGATTTGTGTATAGATCATTCAATTTATCCACAATTATATTGTTCATAGCTTGTAGCTTAAAGTATACCGTTTTATGTGCTGGATTAGCTGGTATGGATTTGTGCATATAGATGATTAGAAAGAACAGAACAGGGAAAAAATGCAGGAAACTTTAGACCGATAAAACAAAAACGCCGGTCTTAAAAGTTCAACTTTTAAGACCGGATGTACTTGGATTTACTTAAATGTGCGGTCTTAAAGGTCAGACGACATATTTGATATGCGGTACTAAAAGTTAGTCTTACAAGACTGTTGGTTTTAATATGCCCGGTCTTAAAAGTTAATCTTTAAGACCGGACTTATTACTCAACTAGTCTTGAAAGTGAGTCTTTTAAGACCGCGTATAATTATTTTTGTCCGGTCTTAAAAAATAGAACTTTTAAGAGCGGTTAAATTTTTGCCCGGTCTTAAAAATTGAGTTTTAGGACCGACAAAAAAAATATTTTGGTTGGATTTAGTATCACTTTTAAGACCTGGTGTTTTGAAATGTCCGGTTTTAAAATAGTTTATTTAAGACCGGTTGAAGTCCGCTCTTAAAGATATACTTTTAATACCGGCTGGAACAAGACCGGCCGCCAGTCCGGTCTACGGATGCCTCTTTTGTCTGGTCTTATAATCTTTTTTTGCACCCATGTCAGGATTGTCTCTGTGCTCTGGCTCTCTCCCACATACTCGACTGTCACTCCATTGTCTTGTGATCGTCTCGTCTCGATGTCAAAAGGTTTTATATTAATGTTTGTCATCGTTTTTTTCAGTCAGAAGGTTGGGTGATTAAAAAGTTGGAACTTCCCCTCCTTTAATCACTGTAAGGTTGGGTCATTAAAATGTTTCTATGTTTTTTGGCATGGAAACAGAGGGAAAGGTCTATATTTGAGTGGGAATGGTTGAAAGTGATCAAGGAATGAAGGTTGAAAAAACACTGAAATTTGATAATTGTTAATACCTAAAGCTTTAGTTGTTAATACCTTTAGTTTTAGTTGTTAATATAGTTGTTTAGCATGTTAATATGAGTTGAATGTGAAAATGTTGTAGGGGAGGTTGCTTTGTTTTTTGGGCATCGAAACAGGAGGAGGTTTGTTTGTTAGTGGGAATGATTCAATGTGAAAATTCCGATTTAGGATAGTTGTTAATACCTGCAGTTTTAGTTGTTAATACCTTCAGTTTTAGTTGTTAAAACTGATTTTGAAAAACCAATCGTTGTAAATCAAAATAAAAAACAAAATGAAATGAAATTTTAGTTATGACGACTAGTTTTTCAAAACCAGTCGTTGAAACTCAAATTTTGATTATGAAAATTTTGAGTAGTTGTTAACGGGGCTAATATAGTTGTTAATGGGGGTTGATGTTGTTGTTAATGCGGTTGATGTAGTTATTAATGGGGCTCATGAGGGAGACAAATTTATCTTTGAGTTTCAACGACTAGTTTTGAAAAACCAGTCATTGAAACTAAAATTTTGGTTGTGAAAATTTTGAGTAGTGTTTAATAGGGTTGATGTAGTTGTTAATGTAGTTTAAGAGAGAGACAATTTATCTTTGAGTTTCAACGACTGGTTTTGAAAAACTAGTCATTAAAACTCAAATTTTGGTCGTAAAAATTTTGAGTAGTTGTTAATGGGGCTGATGTAGTTATTAATGGGGCTGATGTAGTTGTTAATGGGGGCTAATGTCGTTATTAATGAGGCTGATATAGTTGTTAATGGGGCTCATGAGGGAGACAAATTTATCTTTGAGTTTCAACGACTGGTTTTCCAAAACCAGTCGTCGTAACTAAAATATCTTTTTATTTTGATTTATAGTGACTGGTTTTTCAAAATCATTCGTTAAACTCAAATTTGTCTCCCTCATCAGAGTTATGATGATTGGTTTTTCAAAACCAGTCGTTAAAACTCAAATTTTTCATGATTAGATGAGATCGCGTTGCTGATTAGTGACATTAACAACTGTATCAGCCCCATTAACAACGATACAGCCCCCATTAACAACTACATCAACCCCATTAACAATGATATTAGCCCCCCATTAACAGCTGCATCAACCCCCCATTAACAACAGTCATATTTAACAACTAAAACTGTAAGTATTAACAACTATCACATGTCAGTGCTTTCACATTGAATCATTCCCACTAACAAACAGACCTCCATTTGTTTCCATGCCCAAAAAACAAAGCAACCTCCCCTACAATGTTTCCACATTCAGCTCGTATTAACATGTTAAACAGCCATATTAAAACTAAAACTGAAGGTATTAACAACTAAAACTGTAACTATTAACAACTATCAAATTTCAACATTTTTTCAACCTTTATTCCTTGATCACTTTCAACTATTCCTACTCAAATACAGACCTTTCACTCTGTTTCCATGCCAAAAAGCAGAGCAACATTTTAATGACCCAACCCTATAGTGATTAAAAACGAAGAAGCATGGTGATTAAGATATATTTATCACAATCTTATGATTTCTTACCTATCTCCTACCCAATAATAACATAAATGTGGGGAAGCTCCAACTTTTCAGTCACCCAACCTTCTGACTACAAAAACGATGACGAACAACAATATACAACCTTCCGACGGCGAGATGAGACGATCGCAAGACAATGGAGTGACAGTCGAGCAGGTGGGAAAGAGCTGGAGCATAGAGACAATCATGAGAGTGGGAGAAGGGGACTGAATTTGAGATTTCCCTTCTTTTTTGTCAGTTTATTTGAGGTTATTTTTGTCATTTGGTTACATATTCACATGTCAGGAAAGGCCTTAGGGCCTTTTCTGA
The DNA here is from genome assembly GCA_037074495.1 of Acacia confusa. NCBI lineage: Eukaryota > Viridiplantae > Streptophyta > Magnoliopsida > Fabales > Fabaceae > Acacia > Acacia confusa. Next base: position 32,651,554 of record CM073502.1, on the reverse strand, counting down.
CATGTGAAATTTTCTTAGGCCTTTTTTGAAAATAAGTTGCTATCTTGGGCCCCCATATGAATTTTCCCTTATTTTTATGTTTGGGCTTGTCGTTATATTGAGGAGGAGGTTATTCATAAGGTATTTTGGGTTTGGGGACGTGTTCCATGTATTTTCAGTGTCTTTTTAATTTTGCACAACACTAATGGCCTGTTTGGCATACGGATTTGGTGGGAAGGGAAAAAAATATTAGCAAGTTCCTTTTTTGGTACGCATTTTAAACAAATTTTCTCAGAACCCACTAAAATTGGTGGGATCTCAAGTTCCCACGTCATTGTTCACATTTTTTTTAATATAAATTTACCCCTCAAATTAAAATTTAGTGGGAAAGTTTCAATTTAGCAGGGATTTTTTTTTCACAAGTTTGAATTTCCTAAAAGCATAATTTTAAAAAATATATTTTTGCAAAAAAAGTATTTTTCCTTTTTATTTTGAATTAATTACTTTTAAGGGTAAAATAGACATTTCATAATTCTTTACCGACTACTACCTCTTCATTTTCTTGGATTTGACTTCCATCCTCTTCCCTTTCCATTCACTTCCTATCTTCTTCTTCATCTCAGCCGTTGGATTGAAATCTAAATGATTCAAATTTCATCTTTTATAAAAATATTATTTTAAAATATTTTTAATAATTTAATATTTTAATAACATTTATATAAAAAATGAAAACTAAACCATTCATATTTTAATTCAACGGCTAAGATAAAAAAGATGATGGGAGGCGGACCCCATTTTCTTTCTAGCAAACAACTCATCTTTCCTTAAGCCATCTTCTCTCATCTTTCAAAATCTTCCTTTCCTTTCCTTTCCTTTCCTTCCTATAAATTCCTTTTCCTTTTTAAATTTTCCTCGTACCAAACGGGTCCTAAGTTATATTGTATCTTACAAACATAAAAGAAATGAAATGTTACATTGTGAAAAAAGTATTTAAATAGAGAAAATCCCACATAGAAACTATTAAAAATAGTAAAAGGTAAAGAGGTGATTTCAATATTCATAATTTTAGAGATTTGTGAGCGCCATATCTATCCTTTTAAAGATTAAAAGGAAATAACAAAAAAATTGTCCCTCAATGAACTAAAAGAAAATAATGAATCAGAAGGAGTAAAAGTGACGTGAGGTGTAGGGCGAGAGAGGAGGTTATCAGAGTAGGAATCATAAAAAGGAAGGTTATCAGATAAGTAAATTTTTGACACCACAATCTTCTTCTCTTCATCATGCGATCCTGATCATGGCATTGTTGGTCATCATTTTGATGGGTGTTGGTTAGTAGCTTGGTTTTTAGCTGGGAGGAATAGTCAATTGTTGTGGGAAAATTGAAGGTGCTGGTTTATGATATGAGGGTTAAGTTTGACGGGTGTACTATAACAAAAGGGTAGGTTTTAAGGGGAATCTTTTCATGACATGGGAAAATTAAGTGGAAGCACTACGTTAAGCATGGAAATAGGCTAGGTCAGGTCAAGTTTTGACTAAATAGGCTTGAGCCTGTAATGGAGGCTGAAGGCCTGAGCCTAAATTCAGGTTTTTTTTTAGGCTTTGGCTTAAGCTTTCATAAGGCTTGATCGGGTCTAAAGCCTACTTACAACGTAAGCCTTGGAGGCTATAAATAGGCTTTATACATTTTGAACCTATCAAAATCTATATAAATATAATTTGAAATTAGAATATAAAAATAATAAATAATAAATATTATGTTATTTATATGATATAAATTTAATTATATTTATTTAATATGTAAACAGACCAAGCCTTAACAAAATAGGTTTGGCCTATTTACATATTTAGGCTTTTAAATAGGCATTGATCTGGCCTTTTTGACAAATAAACTAGGCCTGACCAGGGCCTAAATAGGTCAGGCTATAGGCCGTCTGATAACTAATGGAAACTAGAATGAGAAGAACAGAAAAAGAGATGAACGAGAGAGTTTTGGATCCTTGTATTAGATGATGATATGCCTCAGACTATATAGGCAGATTACACATAAGCAAGTAAGCACCGTTTCTAGAGTGCACATGTACTGTTCTGAGCTAACAAACTAAAACAGAAAATGAAATAGAAAAACAGACTGAAACAGAATGGCGGCTCATCTGTCTATGCAGACGTGAGTTGCTACAGTGAAGTGCAAAACATGTATTATAGTGTAATGTTCTAGTATATTCTAATAATATGGTCTGGCCTATTCACAGTTTCACACGCCTACACCTATTTTTCAAATTTATCATAGCACCTATTTTTCAAATTTATCATTTTTTTTTCATTTATTATTATTGATGCTCCCTCATCGATATTCAAGTAAGAGACAAATGGAAGGAAGTAAAGAAGATGGTTCAGGTGTTTTAGATGTTATATTAACTAATTTTATTAATTTAATTAAATTAGGTAAATAGATTTTATGTTAATAAACAAAAAATATTTAGCTAAAATAATTTGTTGAGGCTTCATGATCGTTAGGAAAGACAATTTTTAATTGAAAATAATGTATAACTAATTTTCCTTTGCAAAATTTTCAAAAAAGTAACTTCAAAATATTAAAATATAAAGGGTTAAAGTACAAAAATACACATGAGTTTTTTTTTTTCCTGTAGGAGCGCTTAGCACCGCACCACGTACTTTTTTTTGTAGCAAAAATACACACGTGGTTACCATTTTGAAGCAAAAGTCACATTCCACCATTTGTTACTATTCACCGTTGTTATGTTACTATTCACTTTATCTCTTTCTCTCTCATTACGGTGAACAGTAACATATGGGATGTGACTTTTGCTCCAAAATGGTAACCACGTGTATATTTTTGCTAAAAAAAAAACACTGGTGCTAGGTGCTCTTGGGAAAAAAGTTCATGTGTATTTTTGCACCTAAACCCAAATAACAAATCAATCTTGTTTCTGACAATTAATTAGATATTGACCTGATTAACAATTCACAACTCATTTTAGCCGGAAATCACTGATTTGATATTTTCAAATTTTTTTGACATTTTTCCGTTTCTTTTTATGAGGATATTTCAACAATTTATTAGGATGTCTAACATTTTTTCCTCTTTCTTTTTTTCCATTGAAAATAATGTATAACTAATTTTCTTTCTGAAAAATTTCAGCAAAAGAACTTCAAAATATCAAAATCACAAATCCGTGTTGTTTCATACAATTGGTTAGGTACTAACTATACTTAGTTAGCAGTTAACAACTTACTCTAACAGAAACCACTGATTTAATATTTTCAAAATTTGAAGATAATCTTCTAACATATAATATTCAATATCTTGGGGGCTAAGCAACAAGAAAGCTTTGAAGTCAGACTACCATGTTCCGTGTTCAATACCTCTGGGCGATGACGACGACATCAATTGTGCTGTTACTGTAATTGTTTATTCCAATCCTCCCTTTATATTTCCCCTTACTTCGTATAGCTTTTCTCACTCATACTCATTACTATATTACTATACCTTCTTCCTCTCTAAACCATAATAATGGAGGTCTGGTTCATCGTCCTCACCTCTCTCTGTCTCTGCCTAACCATCAGAGCCTTCTTCAACCTTTTTTATCCCTCCCGCCTTACGCCTCTACCACCTGGTCCTCGTCGTATTCCCGTAATTAGCAGTATTCTTTTTCTGCGCAAATCGTTCTTAGAAATTGAAGATTCACTTCGAAACCTTCGTGCGAAATACGGTCCCATCTTCGTTTTTCGTGTTATGTCTCGTCCACTTATATTTGTGGCCGATCGATTTATCGCCCACCAAGCCCTTGTTCAAAAGGGTGCCGTTTTCTCTGGCCGTCCCGAGGCTCTTACCATCAGTAAGTTTTTTAGTTCCGACCAACATAATATTAACACCGCCTTCTACGGCCCCAACTGGCGCGTCCTCCGCCGCAACCTCACTACCGAGATGCTTCACCCGACCCGGATTGAATCCTTTTCAGGTTCCCGTAAATGGGTGTTGGACGTCCTGATCAATAGGCTCACATCTGATTCTGAGTCAAGCAATTCTATAAAGGTGATTGACCATCTTCAATACGCCATGTTCTGTTTGCTGGTGTTCATGTGCTTCGGAGAGAAGTTAAATGAGAAGCAAATCAAAGATATCGAGCATGTCCAACAACGTGTGCTTTTTAACCCCATCAGATTTAGGGTTCTGAATTACTGGCCTAGAATCACTCGCATATTGTTCCGCAACAGGTGGCAAGAGTTGTTCCAGACTCGACAGGAACAGCTCAGTGTTCTGATTCCACTGATCGGAGCAAGGAAGAAAGCCAAGGAAGAGAGGTTGAACAGAGCAGAAGAGGATCAATTTGTTGTGCCTTACGTTGATACTTTGCTGGATTTGGAGTGGCCAGAGGAGAAACGTATGCTTGAAGAATCTGAAATTGTAACTCTAAGTTCAGAGTTCATAAGTGCAGGGACAGATTCAACAGCCACGGCCCTGCAGTGGATTATGGCGAATTTGGTGAAGTATCCAAATATACAAGAGAGGCTTGTGGAGGAAATTAGAGATGTGATTGGTGATAGAGAGGACCAGAAGGAAGTGAAAGAGGAGGATCTGAAGAAATTGCCATATCTTAAGGCTGTGATTTTGGAGGGACTAAGGCGTCACCCACCGGCACATTTTCTTCTGCCACACGCGGTGAAAGAGGATGTGGTGTTGAATGGGTTCTTGATACCCAAAAATGGAATTATAAATTTCTTAGTAGCAGATATGGGATGGGACCCGAATGTGTGGGAGAATCCGATGCAGTTTAAGCCAGAGAGATTCTTGAACACTGAGAAGAATGGAGATGAAGTGTTTGATATTACCGGAAGCAAAGAGATAAAGATGATGCCCTTTGGAGTAGGGAGAAGAATGTGTCCAGGTCATAATTTGGCATTGTTTCATTTGGAGTACTTTGTGGCCAATCTGGTTTGGAATTTTGAGTGGAAGGCTTCAAATGGCGGTGTTGACTTATCTGAGAAACAAGTGGTCACTGTGGTGATGAAGAATCCATTACAAGTTCATATATCTCCAAGAATTTAAACATGGTATGGAATATCAAAATTTCAGAATAAAGTTGACCCCACATCTGGGGGAGTTTGCATGCGATTTATAATCGTAATGTACAGTTAGTTTTATAGCTCCATAAACTTTACATATTAAGAACTTGTCCGTGTCTCTTTCTCATCTAAATTCTGAATATATAAAACTCAAATAAATTTACTCAGTTTGGTATCTACCTACCAGAAAATTTCTGAAAATGAATATTATTGTTTCCAGCTTCTTTTTTTTTGGTCAAAGATTGTTTCCAGCTTCTGAGGCCATATAGGATGTGATGATATTACATTACTGTTGGTGGGCAGTGATGACAGTTTTCTTTAAGATATAAAATTGTAGAAACTATTGATTAATGCTGCATATATAAATCGCCAAATTTAGATTTTGACCAAAGAATTAAATATTGCTGGGGAATTTGACCAGAGGTGTAATGAAGGGAGATACAGTATATATAATGGAGGTGAGACATGTTTGGAGGGAGGCTGATCAATGTGTTGGTGGATCAGCAAAACTTAGCTAATGTCTGAAACAAGAGATGTAGGGAGCTGCCTTCAGTCCTCTTACTAGGATGGTGATGATATTTGATACTCCCTCCTATCCTTAGTATAAAACATAATTATGGGGTAAATCTTGGTCCTAAACATAAAACATAATTCTCATATTGACATGGAGAGAATTAAGGTGTTTTAGAAAAACATGTCATATTAACTACATTAACTAACTTCCTTAATTTAATCAAATTAGTAAAATATACCTTGTGTTAAAAATTAAAGGGAGTGCAATAGGTGTTTGCTTTTCTCATAGATGTTTGGTGATTGCTTAAGGTGGGTCTGAGATCTTGTGCTGTTAGGAAACTTAGTAAACCTGATCTAACCTGAGCCATTTAAGTTGCGGCATCAGGAAAGGGGAATCGACTAACTCAGGTCAACATATATTTATGTTTTTATTTTAAAAAAAACGTTCATTCTTTGTGAAAAATAATTGCTTTATTTTTCTTGAAATTTCTCATGAGATAGGCTGATTTTGTGGTTATCTTAAAAAGTTTTTTAATGCCAAGTTTTTATTTATTTCAAATTTTAGATTTATTTTTTTAACTAAATATAATTTAAAAATATTACATAATAAGCAAGTATATATGATATTAAAAATGATTACTTTTGATCTAATAATTTTTCAAGAAATGTATTTTAATCATGGTAATAATCCTTTAAAAATCCAAAAAAAATATACTAAATGAATTTCACATTACCCAAAAGTTATTTGAATATGTAAAAAGCCACATTGGTGAGAGGGAGTTATATGAATTTCTTAAATATTGGAGTTTGTACAAAATTGCCTCTCATTTGAAAAACAAAGAAAAAACCACCCTCACTACTGGAGCAATACCACTAGTTAGTAGGAAGGAACACTCTAGCCTCCGGTGGTCTGGCATTGGTAACTGACCGTCGGAGCTCCAACACCAGTGTTTATTTTTTTGGCGTTAAGTTTCTTTTTATTTGGTGCCAAGGTGGAGGTGGAATTTGATCCTATCGCACCTTGATTCTCAAATGGCTAGGTGACTATGAGCTACCAAAGCTCTTTGTTAATATAATGGATAATTACATATAATACATGTAAAAATGTAATGTTTTAATTACCGATTACATTTGTAACGCGAAGGATAATATTTGTAAAGATATTTCTTGTTTCAATAATGTTAATTACTACTACTTTTAACAAGTCCCTAATTGAGTGAGATTGTGAGAAATTGACTACACTTGTCAATTTTTACTAATATGAATGCAATATTTTAATCACCAACTACACTTGTAAATCGAATGAAAACATTTGTAAATATATTTAGCATTTCAATAAGGTCATTTTCTATTACTTTTAGCAAATTCCCCATTTCGGAAAGTTTAAGTAATTGAGTTCGAGCGTGAGAAATTGACTACAATTGTCATATTTTATAAGAAAGAATGTAACATTTTAATTATTGACTATACTTGTATCACAAAATGATAATATTTGTAAATATATTTACCATTCTTTTCTTTTTTTTTTATATCTGAGTAAATATATTTACCATTCAATAATATTATTTACCACCATTTGTAACCCGTAGAGAAGCTCAACTAATTGGGTGAGGGAGTGAGAAGTTGACTACACTTAACAATTTTTACAATAAAGTAATGCTTTACACCATTTCTGCCTGTTTATATTCTACCGTATCTCTTTAACAGTAAAATATTGCGCATGAAGTATTTACAATTTTGTAGTAATGAAATCATTACGATTGCTAGCTTTGCTCAAAACCTCACACCTATCTCGTATCAAAGTGATAAATAATTCAGCAGCTTATATATATATATATATATATATATATATATATATATATATATATATAACATAAAGAATGTTGTTACCATCCAATTATTTGACAAGTGTTTTACACATGCACATGAAAGCTTGGGAATGACAATTAGGTCTGAAAATATCAATTTAATGATAATTATTATGTTTTGGCCATATTTTTAAAAAACTGAATTGCAAATATCAATTTAAATGAAAACTTGGGGTTGTAAAGGTCCCAAAATATCAATTTATCAATATTCACGAGCTCTCCCACTTATAGAAAAACCTTCATGCATCACTTCCATAAAGAAATTGCGTCTCTGCCTTTACATCTAAGCCTTCTTCAACTTCTTTTATCCCTCTCGCCAGGCGCATCTACCACCTTGTCCTCATCGTATTCCCATCATTAGCAGTATTCTTTTTCTCCGTAATCATTCTTAGAAATTGTGTTGAGATTAGTGTAATATGTAAAATGTTGTTATTATGTTCTGAATTATGTAAATGGGCGATGTATTTTGGGCCTATGTTGATATGATAGTTAGTGTCAAGTTTATAATGAAGAACCCAATTGTTATATGTTTTTCAGTTGATTCAATAAGAGAATATTATTGCTAATGAAAGTTGACACAGATGATAAGGGATCCAGGATTAGGCCCTTGGGTCGTGGGTTCGATCCCCTCTGCTGTCGCTGAGACTCCTTTGATAGGCGATCTTGTAAGTCCCCAGTAAGTGCTCAGAGAACCCGGGACTGTGCCCTGACCTTGGTAGGGGACTGGTGTCGAACCCTCCCAAAACTTTCCTTCTATCGAAAAAAAAGAGAATATTATTGTATCAAAAAAGAGAGAGAGAGAGAGAGAATATTATTCATCTCATATGACTTAGATTAACAAATTGAAGATTCATCTCATATGACTTATATCTTCGTGACAAATATAGTCCCATCCTTGTTTTTCCTGGTAGATCTCGTCCACTTCTATTTGTAGCTGATCGATTTATCGCCTACCAAGCCCTCGTTCAAAATGGTGCTGTTTTCTCTGAGCGTCCCCTGGCTCATAACACCTATAAGGTTTTTAGTTCCGACCAGCATGACATTAACACCGCCTTCTACAGCCCCAACTGTTTGATCCTTAGGATTGCAAAGGAAATTTATTATCTATTAGTTCTATTGAGCAATAAAACTCCTTTAGCGATCCTTCATTGATATTTTCCCTACATACTTGCCCCCATCCCAAATTTCAACTTGTACTTGTAGTTTTATGATAAATACATTTTATTTTAGTTTTTTTAGTTTGTCAATGGTGTGATCCACTTCTAGAACTTCTACGCTAACGTGTAGCAACTCGGTTTATAATTATATTATTGTTCGTTGAATTTGAATGAAGTGATAATGCAGATTCTAGATGTTTGATCATTTATTAATGCGCTACCTTACGAAAGTTTAAGAGGGGACACATAATTTATAATTGAAAATACTGTATAGAAAAGTTGGTTTCTCAACTAACACTTAGTTTTTGTGAAAGGAGAAAATCACATTCAAGGGCACAATGACAAAAATATATTTACACTCAAGGATCTCAATTAAATACAAATTAGTAAAATACAATATTTCTAGCTAGGTGTTTAGTTAGATTTATAAGTAACTTAATTGTAAGTTTATTCCACATGTAAATTACGAATGCTCAAATAATAAATCACTAGAAACATAACATGTTTGATGTAATTATAATGAATACCTTAAAAATTACTGTAAAGTATGTGTAATTTGGATTGGGGTTGGGTGTTAGCTGCTACTTGTCAATTGTGCCCCAACTACCCCTCGACTTTAGGTCATTTCCAAATATTTTTTGTGTGTGATTATTATATCATTACATTGTACATTAAATAAGTGACTTTTGATATTTTATACAAAGAAAATAGAGATGTTTTCAATTTTTTTACAAATTTTCAAAATGTTCAGTGATAACTACATATTTTTAGATTAATTTGAGATATATTTTAATTTATTTGGGGATTTTCATTTATGCTAAATTAAAGGGATTTAAATAATTATAAAAAAAAATTGAGAACAACTTCATTTTTTATACATAAAATATCAAAATATTACTCATTTTAAGTAGAATCTAATGATAAAAAAATTATTAAAAAAAATTTGTGGATGACCCCATAATTGAGGGGCAGTTGGGTCGAACCTAACAGGGCGCAACCGACACCCCCAGCCCGTATATATATATTTGCCTTGCACAAATGTTGTTGTCAACTTAAAACATGATTCTTCAGCGTAATTCCTCAAATTAGGAGCTCCCTAATGCAAATATGGTTTTGCCTGTGATTTCCTACGTTATTGAGAGAAAATTCCGCGAAGGAAAATAGTATATATTTATTAATCGATATGTTGGAGTGCAATAAAATCTTCAAAGTTGGACTGTCTTGTTCTGTGTTCAATTTCTCTTGATAGCGTCACCAATTGTGCTCCTCCCTTTAAATTTCCTCATTAAGCTTTGATTTCTCACTATTCTCCGTTCTCAACCATGGAGCTCTGGTTCATCGTCTTCGTTTCTTTCTGTCTTTGCTTAACCATCCAAGCTTTCTTCAATCTTCTTTCTTCCTCTCGCCCCACCACTTTATTACCACCTGGCCCTCCTCTTATTCCCATCATTACCGATCTTCTTTTTCTGCGCCGATCGATCTTAGAAATTGAATCTTTACTCCGAGATCTTCGTGCCAAATACGGTCCCATCTTCGCTCTTCCCAATACGTCCCGTCCACTTATATATATAGCTGATCAGTCCATAGCCCACCAAGCACTCGTTCAAAACAGCGCCGTATTCTCCGACCGTCCGGAGCCAATTATCGCCAGTAAGGTTTTCAGTTGCGACCAACATGATATTAACACCGCCATCTACGGCCCCACATGGCGCTTCCTCCGCCGCAACCTCACCTCCGAGATGCTTCACCCGACCCGGATTAAGTCCTTTTCAGGTTCCCGGAAATGGGTCATGGACGTGCTTATCAATCGGCTCCAATCTGATTCTGAATCAAACAACAATGCTATCAAGTTGGTTGATCATCTTCAACATGCTATGTTCTGCTTGATGGGGTTCATGTGCTTTGGTGAAAAGTTAGATGAGAAGCAAATCAAAGATATCGACGATGTTCAACGCCGTGTAATTATGAGCTTTAAGAGATTCAGGGTGCTGGATTTCTGGCCAAGAATCACTCGCATATTTTTCAGAAAAGTGTGGGAAGAGATGTTACAGACTAAGCAGGAATGGGAAGACCTTTTCATACCACTGATCAGAGCAAGGAAGAATGCGAAAGAAGAGAGACTGAAGAGAGCTAAAGAAAACAATAATAGCTCAGACCAACTTGCTGTGCCTTATGTTGATACTTTGCTGGAATTGGAGTGGCCTGTCCAGAAGCGTAAGCTTGAAGAATCTGAAATCGTATCGATATGTTCGGAGTTTCTAAGTGCAGGGATAGATACAACAGCTACGACATTGCATTGGATTATGTCAAATCTGGTGAAGTATCCAAATATACAAGAGAGGATTGTGGAGGAAATTAGAGATGTGATTGGTGATAGAGAGGAGAGGAAAGTGAAAGAAGAGGATCTGAACAAATTGTCATATCTTAAGGCTGTGATCTTGGAGGGCCTAAGGCGTCACCCACCTACACATTTTGTGATCCCACACGCAGTAACAGAGGACGTATTGTTGAATGGTTTCTTGATACCTAAAAATGGAATTATAAACATTTTGGTGGCAGAGATGGGAAGGGACCCAAAGGTGTGGGAGAATCCGATGGAATTCAAGCCTGAAAGATTCTTGAATATTGAGAATAAATGTGAAGCATTTGATATTACAGGAAGTAAAGAGATAAAGATGATGCCATTTGGAGCAGGGAGAAGGATGTGTCCAGCTTATAATCTGGCAATGTTTCATTTGGAGTATTTTGTGGCCACTCTGGTTTGGAATTTTGAGTGGAAGGTTCCAAATAATGGTGATGATGTTGATCTATCTGAGAAACAAGAATTTACTGTGGTAATGAAGACTCCGTTACAAGTTCATGTATCTCCAAGATTTTAAACCTGGACTAGGATCGTCAAAGTTTTAGGAGTTGTGATTGTGCTTAGCAAGAGGTCTTTAATATTGCTTTACAACCAGTGTTTACTCTTAAATAAGTTCACTCAATTTGGTATTATACCTGCCAAAAATTTTATTATGATGGTTGTTTCTCCAGCTCTTTTTTACTTTAATAAATTAAGATCCTACCAATCCTTGATGGCACTGGCACCACATCATACATATAACTTATGTCATAAGTGAGGTTTTAAAATAGGGTTTAATGTTTCTGTTTTGAAAGCAGAAACATTTTATTTGTCTCACTCACATAAAAGTGAACATGTCATATTATTATTTTTTCTCTTTTCTTTTGATAATGGGACCCACTCATTTTTATGTGAGTGAGACAAATAAAATATTTCTATCTCAAAGACGGAAACATTAAGCCCTTTAAAATATTAGGAGAATTTCAGCTACCCTCACAACAAAAACACCAAGTTTTTGGGTCAATAGCCCGCGCAAGCCAAAGTTAACTGGAAATCATCGACTTCCCATATGTTTTCTGTCTTTGTTTTCTCAGTCCTAGCCTCATTCCTCGTCCTATATTTTCTTTCAATTTTATCATCTTCTCTCACTCATCGATCATGGAGTTTTGGCACATCATCGCCTCTTCGCTCTTTTTCTGCTTTGTCATTAGAGTTTTCTTCATTCTTCTCTTTCCCTCTCCCTCCTGGCCCTCCACGTGTCCCTCTCATCGGTTCTCTTCTTTTTCTTCGCAAACCATTCTCAGAACTTGAACCCACTCTTCGAAATCTTCATGCCAAATATGGTCCCATTATCAATCTCCCAGTCGGTTCTCGTTCCAATATATTCATTGCCGATCGATCTCTGGCCCACCAAGCTCTCATTAAAAACGGCGTCGTTTTCTCCGACCGCCCCAAATCCCTAGCCACCAGCAGGATCTTCAACAGTAACCAGCATAATATCAGCTCTTGTTTCTACGGTCCCACTTGGCGCTTGCTCCGTCGTAACCTCACCCACGAGTTTCTTAACCCGGCCCGAATCAAATCCTTCTCGAGTACTCGCAACTGGGTTTTAGACGCTCTTCTCAATGGCCTCAAATTTGACTCAGAATCAGGCAAATCCGTTACGGTCATTGACTATCTCCGACGTGCTATGTCTTGTTTGCTTGTGTCCATGTGCTTCGGCGAAGGATTAAACGACAAGAAAACCAAGGGGATTGAAGATGTTCTTCGTCGTTTAATGTTGAACTTGCATGGGTTCAATAAGCTTAATTTCTTGCCAAGTCTCACTCGTATATTGTGTCACAAGCGTTGGGAAGAACTGCACAGGATTCGGAAGGAACAAGAAGACGTGCTGATTCCATTGATAAGGGCGAGAAAGAAAGCAAAGGAAGAAAAGTTGAACAAAAAAGAGGACGAACCTCTAGTTTCATACTTGGATACATTGTTTGATCTGGAGCTACCAGAGGAAAAACGAAAGCTTAATGAAGATGAGCTTGTTTCCATATGTTCTGAGATATTGATGGCAGGAACTGATACAACAGCAACAGCATTAGAATGGATTTTGGCAAACTTGGTGAAGTACCCTGAAATCCAAGAAAAGCTTGTAAAGGAAATAAGAGAAGTGGTGGGCGAGAGAGAGGAATTAAAAACAAAAGTGAAAGTGAAAGAGGAAGATTTGATGAGATTGCCATATCTGAAAGCTGAAGTTTTGGAGGGACTAAGGCGTCATCCACCTGGACATTTTTCGTTGCCACATGCAGTTTCATGTGACTTGGTTTTCAACGGCTATCTGGTGCCCAAGAATGGGTCTGTAAACTTCATAGTGACACAGATTGGGTTGGACCCAGAGATATGGGAAGATCCAATGGAATTCAAGCCAGAGAGGTTTATGATGAGTAGTGAGAAAAATGGAGGTGAAGCATTTGATATTAGTGGAAGGAAAGAGATTAAAATGATGCCCTTTGGGGCAGGAGGAAGAATGTGCCCAGGATATATTTTGGCAATGTTGCATTTGGAGTACTTTGTGGCGATTCTTGTTTGGAATTTTGAGTGGAAGGCTTCAAATGGTGAAGTTGATTTGTCTGAGAAACAAGAACTTTCCGTGGTTAAGAAGTATTCATTACAGGTATATTTATCTCCAAGGTTCTAAATGACGATCAGCATGATTCAAAAAACTTAACACAGTGGGCCAAATAAGCAGGAGTCATATTTTTTAGTTTACGAAGGGTTTTCATAGTTAGTGCTGATAACTAGTGGGTTGTTTTTTAATTGAGCAAATATCTTGGGTTACGTTGTATCATATTTTCAGGTAGCACTATTACATAATTATAAATATATATGGCTGTTATTTTTGTCAAAAATTGATGGTTTTGAATCCTCATACAAGGGTGCGTCATATATTCCTTGATCCGGTATTTGATGGTTCTAAACGTCAAATACGTACTTGATCCCAAATTTGACGGTTCTGACCAAAAAAACTAATATGTTTTGATGTTTCTTTAATGACCGTTAAGAATATTGGACACACTTCACAGTTGTTTGGTATGACCATTTTTTTAATAAAAATTGCATTGTACGGAAAAGAGGACCTTCAAAGATAGTCCTCCCTCTTGTCCTTATTATAAGGCACCAATTACCATTTTTTGTGGACTAAGAAATAGAAGTTAAGTCATTAAATTGGTCCAAAATTGATAAATGTTTCCAACTTTACCCCTACTATAATGATGTAAATTTAATAAGTTAGTTAAAAATAAGGGTATAATGGGAAAATAATAATAAATGAGTTAGTTAAAGGAACTCTTATAATAAAGACAAAAAATTATTGATAGTTGGTGTCTTATATTGAGGATCAGATGGAGTATACATGTTGCAAAACAAATATAAGGCTTGTGATGATGATGAGGGGTTATGAGAATGCTAGAAGCATCCTTCTGTATGAATTTGAAGCATTGCCAAAGCAACTAGTGATCAATAATATATAATGACATGTATGTTATGTTATCAAATTGAAATTGAACTTAATATATAATAATATAGTAATAAATGAGTTAGTTAAAGACACCCTTATAATAAGGATACAAAATTACTGATAGTTAGTGTCTTATAATAAAGATTAGATGGAGTATACATATTGCAAAACAAGTATAAGGCTTGTGATGATGATGAGGGGCTATGAGATTGCTAGAAGCATCCTTCTGTATGATTTTGAAGCATTGCCAAAGCAACTAGTGATCAATAATATATAATGACATGTATGTTATGTTATCAAATTGAACTTGACATGCATGTACCGTTTGCCAGTCATAATCAATAAGGATATGTTATATTCTTATTTAGTTTAAATTAAAGTTGTTAATCATCACTTGTACAGTTTGCCAGTCATAATTTGCAGAAGGATTCCACAACCATCTCAAAAGCACACTTCCTGTCACCATGTAGTCTAGTTTTCTAACAAAGTTACACTATCACCGAAGGCCCCTTTTTCATATACAATGTAATTTATTTAAAGTATATATGCATTTGCATTACTTGTATCACATTCAATTCAACAATATATGTATCTTCATTGGTACAAAAAAGACTTTTAAAACCGGATAAAAAATGCCTTGTAAGACCGGATGGGACCAATCTCAATATAGGCAGTCTTAAAAGTTTGTTACTTTTAAGACTGGCTATGCAACTGATATTAAAAAACACTTTTTAGACCGGACCTTTAAAATATGAGGTCTTAAATGTCAAACTTTTAAGATTGCATTTTTAGAATATTAGGTTTTAAAAGTCTCTTTCTATAAAAAAAAGAAAATGACTTTTAAGACCGAAAGTGAAAATATATCCGATCTTAATTAAGACTGGATGAGAATAAACATCCGGTCTTAAAAGTCCGGATGTGGATAAACATAAGGTCTTAAAAGTCCATTTCTTAAAATTTTTTTTTTAAAAAAAAAGGACACCGTAGATCATCACACTATCCATGGATAGCACGAGCGTCCTTTCTTCCTTAAAAATTTAGGAATCTCAACCAAACCACCATCATTGAAAGAGAAGGGTCTCCTCTTGATACCAGCTGTCATAACTTCATGTGTTAGCTGACTTGCTTGTGATTATAACCAAAAAAAAAAAAAAAAGTCAGTGATAAATGAACAACTGATGAGCATAAATGAAGAGGATGAGTTGAGTCATACCTGCAAGGATCTCCCATCACTTTTCTCTTAACGCTTGAATCTAGTTGCAATTAATGTGATGCTTACCTATACCATAAAAAATTTATAAGCTCTAGTTTCATAAAGGCAAGTTAAGAAAGCATCAAGCCCCAAATAAAGGAGAGATACAGAAGAAGTGAGAGGAGAAGAATGAGGAAGTGCAAGGAAGAAAGGGAATTTTGGGTAAGAGAATAGCACAGAATGATCAATGATTTTGATTCTTCAATCTTACAATTTTCCAGGCTGAAAAAGTAAAAATTAAATAGATCGAAGAAAACAAAATAAAAATTGTGAACCTGGAGAAGGTAGAACCAAAATAAGAGATCATGAAAGCAAAGGACGCGAGAGCAATTTTTGTGGCATCAGAAAGTTTGTGAGCAAAGTCCTTGAGATGAGACGAGGTTGAAGAGAGTGAGGTGAGATTTACAAGGTCGAAGAGAGGTTCAGATAGCGAAATTCAATTTTTAGCACAGGAAAATAGAAGATTCATCTTTTAGATATTTTAGACCAGACTTTTAAAATATTTGGTCTTAAAAGTAGACTTTTTAGACCATATTTTTTAAACATTTGGTATTAAAAGTAAGACTTTTCTTATATTTACAAAACTGTCACTGGAAATATTTTTTGGACCGGACTTTTAAACTATAAGGTCTTAAAAGTAGTTAAGACCTTACTTTTAAGACCCCATAGACTTTTAAGACCTCATATTTTACAAGTTTGTTCTAAAAAATTCTTTATATATTTACAAAACTGCCACCAGTCATACTTTTAAGGCCTAATCCTCTATTATCCAGTCTAAAAGGTTCTTTATATATTTACGAAATTGCCACCGGTCATACTTTTTAGACTTAATTCTTTATAATCTGGTCTAATAATTTCTTTATATTTATGAAACTACCACCAGTCATACTTTTTAGACCAAAGCCTAAATACTTCAGTCTAAATGAGGTGGTCTCAAAGCCTTTTTTTTGTACTAATGCTTTGAGCTACATAGATCGATCATATCCATAGGAAAAATGGGGAAAAAAACAATGCATTGTACTGTAGAATGGTAAGGAGATCAAAGAGTTACATGGTGATGAAGACCTGAATGCCAATCTAGCTTAAAAACAAACAACCAATGAGGGAGGTGGTGAAGAAACAAACAAAGATAGTAGCCTCTCGTGTGTGTGCTGAAATTTTAATGAATGTGTGTGCTAAAGAAACAACCAATGAGGGACCTGAATGCCAATCTAGCTTTAGTATTAATGAATGTGACAAGTGTGTCTATGTTCGAAATACTGAAAATGGGTTTGCCATAGTATGTCTTTATGTAGATGACATGTTGATAACAGGTAGTAATAATCAAATGATTAAAGCTACTAAGCGATTACTTACTAGTAAGTTTGACATGAAAGATATGGGTCTCGCAGATGTTATTTTAGGAGTTAAAATTCATAGAACTCCTGATGGGTTAGCTTTATCACAAGCACACTATATTGCTAAAATTCTTGAGAAATTCAAGAGTTTAAACATAACTCCTATGTCGAACCCTATAGATTCTAGTCTTCAACTGTTGAGAAATACTGGCGAAGCTAAAAAGCAAAAGGAGTATGCTCAAGTGCTAGGTAGTCTTATGTATGTTATGAATTGCACTAGACCTGATATTGCTTATGCAGTAAGCATGTTAAGTCGCTTTACCAGTAATCCAAATGAGCTTCATTGGAGAGCTATGACAAGAGTTTTTGGTTACTTAAAGCAAACTCAAAACTTTGCTTTGCATTATGAGAAGTGCCCTGCAATGCTAGAAGGGTATTGTGATGCAAATTGGATCACCAACTCTAATGACACAAGATCCACAAGTGGATATGTATTCACCCTTGGTGGTGGTGCTGTGTCTTAGAAGTCATCCAAACAAACTTGCATTGCAAGATCAACTATGGAAGCATAATTCATTGCATTAGATAAAGCTGGTGAAGAAGCTGAATGGTTTCGTAATTTTCTTGAGGACATTCCAAATTGGTCAAAACCGGTACCAGTAGTATGTATACACTGTGATAGTCAAGCAGCTATAGGTAGGGCCAAGAATGTCATGTATAACGGCAAATCTAGACATATACGTCGTAGACATGATACCGTTAGACAACTACTTTCAAATGAAATCATCTCAATTGATTATGTGAAATCAAAAGAGAATATAGCGGATCCATTGACTAAAGGGATTCCTAGAAAGTTAGTTAGAAAATTGTCCAAAGGAATGGGTTTAAGGCCAATCCATTGTTGATTATTGCGGTAACTCTACCTAGAAGAGTGGAGATCCCACGAACTAGGTTCAAAGAGACAACTAAGTGATGATCGACTGTTAACACTGTGGAGTTTTAAACTCATACTCATTCCTAGACAAGACAGTGCATATATATAAGGGTAAGCTTTTAAGCTTTTAATTGTTTCTTAATCTGATGTGTTCAGATGATGTATGTTGAGTTACATCACAAGGAATCACCTATGTGAGTGTGAAGTGTGGGCCGCTTCTATGAGAATTTAAAACAGCCGATTCTCTAGAACACTCGCAGAACCAGGCGGTGTCCAGGGCCAAAAAGGACACAGCATGAGAACCAACGATGCTAGAGGAGCAACTATGTGACTCCTATTGTCTTGGTATACACTAAAAGGTCAACAGTTCAAGGCAGCACGTCCACTGTTTGACCAGTATATCCGATAGGTTTTTACTAGAGAAGGTTCAAAGGTAACCCCTACCTTTCTCGATGCAGTTGTTTCTCGTAGAGGAACCACACTTTGCATACATGATCATTTGCATTTGGTCATGATGGACTTACTTCTTATCCATGTGGGAGATTGTTGGAATTTAGGAAGAAATCCCATAGTTTATGAATAAGAAGAAGGATGGAAAAGAAGAGGAAAAATAAGAAGGATTGTGTGTGTGGTACTAAGTCCCACATTGGTTAGGTGAAGGAAAGTTGGAGGGTATATAAGCCCCAACTTGACTCCTACTAGTTGGGCCCTTGGGCCTACCCACTTTTGTGGAGGGGTGAGGACTTAGGCAACCCTTGGTCCACCACACGTGCGCGCGCCGCCGCCACCGTCCGTCCGGCCGGTTCAGTCGGTCGCGCGCGCCGCCCGCCCGGTCCGGTCCGGTCCGCGCGTGTGAAATAAAATAATAATTTTTTATTAAATTATTTTTTGAATAAATAATAATAATAATAATAATAATAATCCTTTTATTTTTATTCTGTTGTGCCTCTCCGTTTTTTCCACCAGCAGCTACGTACAACTCGTTCAGCTCCGTCTGGTCGCGTCCGTTCGTACGACCCATCGACCCGTTCGGCTCCGTCTGGTGCGTCTATTCGTGAGACGCACCAGTTCGCCAGCAACAGACGTGGGTCGCCTCTGTTCGTTCCATTCTGGTGTGTCTATTCACAACGTACCAGTTCGCAGCAACGGATGAGTCCATCTGATCGTGTTTTTCCGGAGTCTATAAATAGGGGCCCCTAGTCACAGAATTAATATATTCTTCTCTCTCTGCATATACTCTTTCTGCATACACATTCTGTGCGTTCCGAAAGCAGTCTCGTTGGATTCGCTTGGGCTTCAGACAGACAGAGCCATCTTTCTGGAGACGAACAATCCGCTCTATCCTGGGAGGCAATTGCTCAGAAACCTGTGGCATCCATAGAGGGAGCAAAATTGTCTTAAGGAAACAACGCAAGTTGGGCCCGGATTTCTGCATAGTTCATAACCATATTCGGTAGTCTTGTGAGTTCGTTTATAGCTTTTTCATATGCTACAGACTTGTTGTATGCTCTTTGTATGTTATATTTTGTTAAACACAGATTGTTGTTATACTGTTTTGTTTACTGCATATTCAATTTCTACCTGCTCTATACATTAGAAACAACAGTGAGTTCCACTAAAATTACTGAACCCATGAGCCTTTGTTGGCTTGCCCCATTCCAGTGCCTCAGTGAATAATCTTGCCAATGTCACTGCTTGTAACACCGTTCCTAGTTTCTGGACTAACACATCCCGGTGGAGCTCAGGTTCTAGTCCCCCCATATAGTAGTCTAGTAATGCTAATTCAGGGTCATCGATGGTTTGACTAGCTAAGGCCATGAACTAAGTGTTGTACTCTTCTAGCTTACTCTGTTGCACCAACTTGAAGAGCTAGGATCTAGCACTATCGAATTTGGAGGGTCCGTATTGTTCTTCGATGGCCTGTACCGACGCTTGCTAATGAGGAATTCTGTTGGCTCTCTCCAACATCTGAAACCATGGCACCACATCTTTGTCTAAATGAACGGAGGCAATAACCAGGAGTTGTGTGTCCGAAACCTCGAAGTATTTGAAGTACTGTTCGGCCTTAAAGATCCATTATAGTGCATAAGTGCCATCGAACTGGGGAAAATCAAGTTTCACTTGACAGTTCATCGTAATGAAATATGATCCTTATTGCATGCCTTACATCGCCGATGATGGTGGATCTACCTTTGTTCTAGAGGCAAAACCCTCAAAGTTTTTCATCCAGATGGTCTAACTTCAATAAAACAACTTCCATGAAACTTTCCAATTGAGTAAATAGAGCTTCAAAGCCATCTATGTATTCCGCCTTTTGTTTCTGCTCTGCTAGTATTTCCATCATGTGCGTGTTTTCGGCCATACCTCTCAATGAGAGCACCAAAATGTTATGACTATCCAGACAATTCAAATGATGAGAAGATATAACTTCTATGATATTAGATTTGGATTAGCTTGACAACGATAATCTCACAAATGTACGGAAGAACTCGAAATAGAAAGTGCAGAAAAGGTAAGAATAACATAATAGTCAGGGAATAGATGGGACCATGGAGAGAAGGAGAAATATTCCAATATTCATTCACACCCTCTAACAACCCATTTGTCCCTATTTGTACCCCTCACTCTCCCATTTCTCTCAATTTCCACGTCTTCTTCTTGATCCTTCTGCTCTTCCTTACGGGCCCTGCTCCTTCCACTGTCATTGCAGCTATTGTGCCTTCTATAATTTGGCCCAAGTAATTGTCATTCATCACATTCAACGTAAGGGCTAGGGTTTTGGTGACGTGGTTGGTTGATTTCCGTCGAGGAAGGCGGTTAACAGACATGGCGTAGAAAAGAAGAGATGACTAGGGTTCATGGAAGGATTTGCTGAAAATGGGTCTTCAGTCGAAGAGTGAGAAGAAACAAAGATAGACGGCGTGCATAAAAGAGAAGGGACGACTAGGGTTCATGGAAGGTTTGGTCGGAAATAGGTCTTCGGTCGAAGAGAGAGAAGAGGGAAACTTAGATGGCGTAGAAGAGAATAGACAACTAGGGTTCATAGAAGGTTTTGCTAGAAATAAGACGTGTCTGGTGACAAATGAAAGGCATGAGGGTTTAGGGGAATATATAGAAAAATATTACTTGACGATTCTGTAGTAAGAATAGTCAAGTATTGTTGCCTTAACCTGATAGCTCTATTGTAAAAACTGTCAAGCATAGTTTACCATTTAAAAGACAAAAATGGCAAAAATATTTTACTGGTGTTTCTTAATATTCGTCTAGTATTATATGATATTTTTTTTAAAAAAAAAACATAGGGCTAGCTACAACCCTATTACATATTTTCTAAGAAAAATATTAAAATATAAAAGAAAGAAAAAACTTAATCGTCACTAATATGTTCCCCCTTCTTGCCTCCTACTCTTCCTCCTCTTCATTATCATAAAAATCAGAGGAAGGAGATGAAGCATCTAACTCTAAATTATATTCAACCTCATTATCATCTTAAATGAAGTTGAACTTCTTGTTTAGGTTGTGCACATACATGGCGAGCCTCTTAATGGAGCAGTCGATGCACAACACCAGTTGAACAAGAGCCTCCAGCAGTTCAGGAGGAGATGACCTAAAAGGGGACAAATGTGAAGAGCTCTTTGGGGTTTCACCATGTTGAAGGAGAGAAGGAGGAAACCAATGAAAAAAAGTAAGAAACAAATAGAAAATGAGGGTTTTTTTTGGTAAAATGATCCAATATTATCGAGAAAAGATTAAATGTACATATATAATTCTTTAAATTAAAAAAGAGCAAGAAGTACTGAGCTCATAAAAACTAAGGGACTGGGGATTAAAATTACAGACTTTCAAAGACGAAAAATTCGACCAGAGAAGATATGTCTTTGATGATGATGCGTGAAGTGGTCTCTGATGGTGATGACAGCAGTCGGTTGAAATGTAACCTTGGATACCATAATTCAAGATAGTCAGCTCCAGAGCAGAAAAAAGGATTTTTGTAATCCATTAGAGATTAATGCTTATGCATTTTTTCATGAATGAGGAATCACCAGCCATGGAAGGTTAAAGAACAAAGGACTGAAGGGACTGACTGACCTTGATAACAAACCCATATATCACATAAAGGGGAACCATTACTTCTGTTGATGACAATACATCATCCTAAGGGGGAGATATTGAGAGGTCCAAGGATGAGATCCAAGTTTTGAGTGGACTTGTGCTGTTTAGGCTCAATGTCATAGGCAACAAGGCAATAGTTTAGAGAAGATATGATTTCTCTGCTTGAATTATTAAGATCAGCTTAAGAAAATGAGAGTTTGAATAGAGGTAAGTGCCCCGTAAGTGATGGCTTTGAAACCTTCATTGAACGTTGGAAGTTGAAAATGAGTAGTCATATACAGTGGTTTGAAATAAAAATAATAATAATAATCAAACGATGGTTTGAGCCCATGGCGGAGCCAGGATCTGAAGTTTATGGGTGCATAATTAGTGTAAGGGTTTGAGGGTTCGGGGGTCCGGGGGCAGCGCCCCCGAAATTTTTTTTTTTTAAGGAAAGTTTTAAATTAATGCATTTTCTAAAAGGAAAAAAGTCTGACAAGATTAAATAACATGTTGCAACCTATAAGAAAGCAGAAAAGGAAGCAAACCAAAATGCTAGCTTCAGCTTCAATTCATCGTAAACAAAAATCACAAGGTGGGGTATTACCTTCAGATAGTCATTTACATCAGCTTTTATCCGTTTAGCCTTGAATGCTGCATCAACCTCCAAAAAGATTCGAGGGGATAAAGTTATTTCTTGAAGTAAATCAATCTGCAAAAGAAAGCAAAAAAGGAAGCTATGTCATGCCAATATATAATACAAATAAGACTTATTATCATACTTTCATCATAGAGCAAAGGAATAAGAGAAGGATAGTTACAAACTGGCACTCCAACTTCAGCATGCCTCAAAAAAGGCTATCCACTAGAGAGCACGGCACTTTCAATAGGTTCAACACCAAACACCTACATAAAGGGGAAAGGGGAAAAAAAGGTAAAAGAAAAGATAGAAGTTTGAACTGGCGACTTAAAGCTAAAAATATGAAATCTTACCAACTATACTATTCATATATATTGTTACTAAATTCTCTCAATTTATATGTATATATGTGTGTGTGTCTATATATATATATATATATATATATATATATATATATATATATATTTTAATGGGTGCACTTGCACCCATAAAAACATATGTGGCTCCGCCACGGGTTTGAGCACAAGTTCATGAATTTTTTAAAAATTTTACTAGACAATTATTTCTTAAGATTAAGGTGCAATTTTACCAATGAGCTATTGGCTCAGGAGCAATTTTACCAACGAACTATTGGTTCAAGTGCAATTTTTATAATTTTCACTTTAGTCCCTCCATATAAAATGCGTGGAGGGATTAAAATAAAAATTTTTAAATTTTTTGGGGCTTAAATATAGTTTCACAAGCATATGGGTCATATTCTGTAATTTTTGTGCAAATGAAGAAAACAGGCGTTAGCCTCAATTAACGACATTGTGTAGATTTTACGTTTTTAAAAGTTTGTTGGCGGTTTTGGTCCATTAGAGAGTTTATTGACGAAATTGCTTATAAGCTAATAGTTCGTTGGTAAAATTGTATCTTAATCTAATTTCTTAATGCCCAACAAGTATTATTATTTTTTATGGTTCTTAAAGTGACTCGTCAAATATAAAGTATCTTTTACTCAAATGGTTGTTTAAAAGAACCATCACGTATGCTTTTAATTTATTTTTTTTTGTTGGGTAATAAAATATGAAGACAAAATTTAAGGGTTTATTTATTTAACCGTCAAGTATTTATAAAGTATATTTGACGGCTTATATTATAAACGTCAAATTTAAAAATATTTTGTGCAGACTTTAGCTAACAATACTTAACGACGTTTTTATTTAACCATCAATATTAGCCTCATAACATTTATAATTCTCTTTGAATTTACTTCTATATAAGCCTAAATGTAGGCAATTTTATTTGTTTCAATGCTCGAACCTTCATATAATATAAGAGTTTTGTTATGAATATTTAACATTCACTCATATTATATTCAAGCCAACTTGCTAATTAAGCCAACTAATTCTCCAAGTTGTTTTTATTAATTGTAACTTTTTGTGCAAGAATCTTGAAAGCATATAAATGGAAGCATTGTAAACATACATGCAAGGGAATAAAAATTACTCTCCCTCCAGGTCGTCCCCACATTCCCATCCTCGGTTCTCTTCTTTTTCTGCGTAAATCTTCTTCCGAACTTGAACACATTCTTCGGGATCTTCATGCTAAATATGGTCCCATCGTCACTCTTGCTTCAGGGTCACGGCCAGCAATTGTCATAGCTGATCATTCTCTGGCTCACCAAGCATTGGTTCAGAACGGCGCCGTCTTCTCCAACCGCCCAAAGGCCCTCGCCACCACTAAGATCATCAATAGTAATCAGCATAACATCAACTCTGCTTTCTATGGTCCCACGTGGCGCGTCCTCCGCCGGAACCTCACTTCCGAGATGCTTCATCCGAACCGGATCAAATCCTTTTCCGGAATCCGAAGGTCGGTTTTAAATGTGCTGCTCAATCGCCTCAAATCTGGCAATTCCATAAGGGCCATTGACCATCTTCATGATGCTATGTTCAGTCTGCTTGTGTCCATGTGTTTCGGTGAAGGTTTAGATGAGAAGAAAATCAAGGATATTGAAAATGTTCAGCGTCATTTACTTGTGAACCTCCGAAAGTTCAATTTTCTAAATGTCTGGCCAAGTGTAACTCGAATATTGTTCCGCAAGCGGTGGGAGGAATTGTTCCAAATTCGCAAGGAACAAGAAGACGTGCTGCTTCCACTAATAAAATTGAGAATGAAAGCCAAGGAAGAGAGGAAGAACAATAAGATAAATGAAGTCATAGTGCCATATGTGGATTCATTACTGGATTTGGAGTTGCCTGAGGAGAAGCGCAAGCTTGATGACTTTGAATTGGTCGCCTTATGTTCTGAGTTTCTGAATGCAGGCACTGACACAACTGCGACTGCATTGCAATGGATTCTGGCAAACTTGGTGAAGTATTCACATTTGCAACAAAGGGTGGTGGAGGAAATAAGAGAAGTGATGGGTGAGAGAGAGGAGAAGGAAGTGAAGGACGAAGATTTGAGCAGATTGCCGTATCTCAAGGCTGTGATTCTTGAAGGATTAAGGCGTCATCCACCTGGACACTTTGTGTTGCCACATGCAGTGTGAGAGGACGTGGTTTTGAATGATTACTTGGTTCCAAAAATTGGAATTATAAATTTTATGGTTGCGGAGATGGGGTGGGATCCAAAGGTGTGGGAAGATCCAATGGAATTCAAGCCAGACAGGTTCTTGAACTTTGAAAAAGGCGAATCATTCGATATAACAGGAAGCAAAGAGATAAAGATGATGCCATTTGGGGCAGGAAGAAGAACGTGTCCTGCTTATAATCTGGCAATGCTCCATCTAGAATACTTTGTGGCCAATCTCATGTGGAATTTTGAGTGGAAGGCTTCATGTTCAGACGGTGATATAGATTTATCAGAGGAAGAGCAATTCACAGTGGTGATGAAATATCTATTGCAGGTTAATTTGTCTCCAAGGCTGTAGAAGGAACATCCATCAAACACATGCTACTCTGGTCTCTTCTTCCTATCGTTCTTCTGATTACATGACAAAAATGCTCCCAAAAATGTGGTTTTTACCTCATGTTCAATATCTGTATAGCATGCTTAGTTCGTGTATTTTCCATATGCTGTAGCTGTTTGGTACTAACAGATGTTGAAATCTCTTGAAGGAAATTGCCCATTAAATGTTATGTATCGTTGGGTGATCATATTTGGTTGCTATTGTTCCCTGTTAACTGCTTATTTATTTCTTGTGAATAGATGTTCAACCCAAAGACTTGTGGTTTCTGGTTTAATCTGTTTAATTGCAAAATGGACTGGAATTATCGGCGCTTTAAACATGCATAATTATTATCTGAACCAGGATGTAACCCCGCATTCATGAATATCTGCAGGTTCAGAGACTTCTTTTCAGCAACCTCTTCTTCGTGGCTTTCTCCAAATTCGCCATATCATCCTTACTATGGATGCGATGCATAGCGTCACGTTTGTATTAGTAGGTTAGTTTCCATCTGGAATCAGTTTTCTTAACCATCCTTAGGATGGAAAAGCTTTTCCCATCTAGACTGTCCTAGATTTATTTTTTTTATTTTTTATTTTTTTAAAAAATAGTTTTAATAAGTAGAGAATTTAAAATAAAGATAATCTTTCAACTAATATATTTTTTTAAAAAAAGATTTTCTATTTAAAAATTGACAGTTTAAAAAAATTAAATCTAGACAACCTAGATTTGGAAGAACTCTTCTTAGAAAACTGGTTCCCTTCCAATATGGGCTCTGCCAAAATGACATAATCCCTCACTAAATTGAACAAGGAAGTATAATTTATAAGTCAAATTATTAAAATTTTTAAATGAATATATAATTTTACCTTCATTTATTAACATGTTAACTTTATATTGTTGAGGAAGGGTACTATTGTGTATATTAAATAGGGTTAATGTGCAATTTTAATAATAAATTTGTTTGCCTTGAGCGTCTCATACAATTAAAGTTTGAAGAAAGTAAAAGTAAATACAATCTTTTAAAAAATATGAACCTCCACTATAAAGTTGGTGGGAGAACAAGTGAGTACAGCATAAAAAAGAAACGGAAGTTACGTGGCTTCAATGGTTAAGTTATTTTTGCTTTAATTTTATAGTTTATTGGTATTTTACGTTTGATAATAATTCATAGGTATTTGTCTATTTTCGATAAAAGTTCATGAGTATTCCCCCCCCCCCCCTAATATTAGTTTACAAAATTAAATTTGTTTTTAACACATTCTGGCTGTGGTTGATATTAATCCAACAAAAACCCAGAAGTCACACACAAAAACCTTCCCCGTAAAATTAAACCTTAAACCTTTTTTATTCCATTATATACATACATACATACATACATACATACATACATACATATATATATATATATATATATATATATATATATATATATATATATATATATATATATTATGACACACACAGTGGCCAAGAGTGACCACACAGCAGATTAGGAATTGCGTTATCTCATTTTCCTCGTTTTTTCTCCTCATAATCTCATATTCACTCTTAGATAAAGAAATTGGTTATTGAGATTTATGGTATATAAATTTATTATTATTAAGATAAATAAATATATCTAAAGTATTGAAATATGATCTCCAAAATTATTGACTGTAATATCTATAAAATAAAAAAAATTATTTATAATATAAAATGTTGTGATGAAAATTTTATAAAAATATTAAATCTGAGTGTTTATAAAATTTAAGGGTAGGGATAAAATACTAAAAAGAAAAGAATAAAAAGAGAAGATATGCTTTTAGCAACTTTTTTGTTTGAATTTCTCTTTTGTACGATACATATCATTTTTCAAAAATAAAAAATTCCTTGAAAAAAATAGTTTTCTCAGTACTTGTAGGTGTTGTTCCTTATGTGATACTTTTGTTTATTTTATTTTTCTCTGATAGAAAGAAAAGGATAGAAAATTGCCACACAAAAAAACTCATTGTAAGATTTATTGTTCAAACATCAAAAGTACATAAGCATACCATCGTTGAGCTGATACTACTTATCTTCAGATGTTTTCATGTCTTTTAACATCAAAAGTACATAAGCATACCATCGTTGGTAAAATTCATGTTTTCGTTGTAATTATTTTTTACATCAATTGTATTTGTAATTTTAGAATTCTTTATTGAATTTATATTGCATTATATGTCTTTTAGAGATAATAATCCAACCAGGCTTGGTGAAACCAAATAAAACATATATTTTTATTAAAAAAATTGTCTACTAATTAAACCAAGTATGAATTACTAGGTCTACAAAGTAGATATTTTTTATTATAAATTGATAACTTTTTAAGACCGGCATCAATAATATAACTAGTCTTAAAAAGTTGCGTTTTTAGATCATTTTAAAAAGGGTTAAGATGCAAAATGCACATGTATTTTACTTTGAGAAGCGCTCGACACTAAATATTTTTTTTAAGTGTAAAAGTATACATGTGGTTACAAATTATGTACAAAAATACTGTTTGACTGTTAAGTTTGACTTCTTTTTTTTTGCTTTCAAATATATAAAAGTACACATGTGTTTTAGAAAAAAGAGCATTCAATACCAAGTTTTATTTTAAATTTACTAATTTTATTTCAATTAAAGGAAAATTATTATTTTTCTAGGTATAATTCTTGGAAGGTCAAATTTTTTATTTTCATAATTTATTTTATTTATTTTTTAAATCCTTATTAAATTTTATAATTAATAATTAATAAATGAGTATTTATTTATTTGAAATTTGATATTATAAATAATATATTTAATTAAAAAATAATTTTAGTTTTTTGATCTAACAAATTGAACTAGGAATTATCTAAATAATTTTTCAATCAAAACCGAACAATATTATTTAATTTTTATTGCATTAAGAAATATGCAATATAAACGTTTACACCTCTAAATGGTTATATTTATATGATGAATGAAACTAAATTAAAGAATGGTATAGACTTATAGTTATAAAGTTGACTTATAAATACTCATTTATCAATCATTAATTAGAAAATTAATAAGAATATTTTTAAATAAAGAAAGTAAACTATGAAAATCATTTTTTTACTGTTTTTATCCATTAAATAAATTCTCCTTCCCAAAATGATAAATTAGAAGAAAAAATTTGGTCTCCCAGGAATTATACCTAGAAAAATAATAATTATTCTTTAATTGAAATAAAATTATTAAATTTAAAAAAAAACACTTGGTGTTGGGTGCTCTTTTTTCCAAACCATGTATGTATTTTTGTATATTTAAAAGCAAAAAAAAAAGTCCAACTTAACAGTCAAATGATATTTTTACACCTAATTTGTAACCACGTTTGCATTTTTACATTTAAAAAAAAAAAACATTTGGTATTGGACGCTAATCGAGTTAAAACACTCGTGCATTTTTGCACCTTAAACCTTTAAGAAAAGGACAAACTTTTTAAACTAGTCAATACAAATCCTAACCTAGATGTAGCCTAAAAAGTCAATTTCAACCAGTCTAAAAAGCATTTTTCTAGTAGTGTTTTAACTGAGTTTGCAACTAATATGAGTTTAAGAATGAATCAATATAATATATATTTATAAAATAAAAGAGAAAGCTGTCTAATTAAAACAAAATAAAAAAGTGGGTAAAATATTTTGCTCACTATAAAAAAGAATGAACTCAATAACTAAAATGAGATTTGAAAAACATAACGAAAACTTTTCAAAACTGAGTAAGCACAACAATTATCTCACTAAATACACACACACACACTAACATTTTTAAATGTTAATCTTCCTTAATATTCTTTAAAAATTATTAGACTTTTAGGACTTAGGAAATTTTCAAAAATAAATCATTTCATAAATTAATAATCATTTCTTGTAACTATCGGTTTAACGATGGTCCAAAATCTATCTAATGGTGTAGATTGTTGATGTGCATATCTAAGGTAGAACACTCCCCTACTCATGCATATTTATATCTACAGCTTCGACAAATTGCTTAGCCCCATTCATCTTCGGTGTAATAGTGCCTTATCACTAAGTTCCGAAGCACTTTTTTAAGAGCTGCTACTTCTAGGAAAACCTCTTGACTATCTCTACACACCTATGGCCCTACCTCTTTTATCACCAAGCAATTATTTAGGGGGCTTAGCTAGTGATTCAAGATGTTTCCCTCTTGACAATGAAGCTTATCCTCCATTGTCTCATTGGCCAACCTTGACCCCTATTATTTTGAGGTTATCTAGTAGATGAGAATAAATATGCTCATCATCAATCTACACCATTAGATTGATTTTGAACCCATCATCAAATCATTAATTATATGATTAAAAATTTATGAAATGATTTATTTTTGAAAATGTCCCAAGTCCTAAAACAATCTAATAATTTTTAAATATTAAGATTAACATTTTAAAAAAGTAGTGTTGAGATTAATGTAGTTTGTATTTTGGGCCTTATATAGTGGGCCAGTTTAGATATGGTTGTTTGTATATAAATACTTATTATATTAGTTAATTCAATTCAACAAGAGAATATCTTAATCAACTCAATATGGTACCAGAGCATCAAGTAATAAGTCCAAGAGAATGCCTCAAGTATTAACTTTAGAGGCTCAAAGTAAAGAAGACAGCCCAAGAAAAAGGCATTTTTCCAAGATCTGAAGCACAAAAGTGCAAATCCCCAAGAACTTGACCCAAGTTTGACTGGTTCTCCGAGAAGACAACCGGACTTTGTGAAACAGGTCACAAGACTCGGTCCTAGACTTTCGAATTGAATCGCGAGAATAATGCCAAGAAACGCCCAGAAACCTTGAATGGCTCAAATGGCTTGAAGAAATTCCTCAGATCTTCACCTTCCTACTGCTCCTAAATTCGATCGACAACAATATTTTTGGGACTGAAGACAAGTTTGTGCAAGTCTCCACTACTACAAAAAGTGGATATTACTTCCCCAAAAGGCGTCCTTATTTTAAAAAAGAAAGTAAAAAATATAGGCAAAAATTTAGGTGTCCTAAATATCAGTTTAAGGTGTCTAAAAGTATTTTAGGCACCCTAAGTTTTATTTAGGGCGCTTAAAGTAATTAATTTTAAGACTTAAGTGCCAAATTTTTTAAAAAAAATTATCTAGACGCCAAAAAATTAGTGCCAAAAAATATATTTTAGGCGCCCTAAAAAATCTTAGGGCGCCTAAAATATAGTTTAGGCGCCCTAAGTTTTATTTAGGGTGTCTAAAGTAATTAATTTTAAGATTTAGGTGCCAAATTCTTTTAAAAAAATTATCTAGGCACCAAGAAATTATCACCAAAAAATATATTTTAGGCGCCCTAAAAAATTTTAGGGTGCCTAAAATATACTTTAGGCATCCTAAATTTTTATTTAGAGCGTCTAAAATATCCTAAAGTATATTTTTGACGCCTTAAAAACAGCCCAGGGTCTTAAAAATATAGTTTTTGGCGCCTGAACAATTTTTCAGGTCGCCAAAGGGCGTCGGAATATTATATCTTTTTCTTCCGCTTCGCCCTCCTCTTCCTTTTCCTATTTCTCCTCTTCTTTCTCTCAGATAGAATAATTTTCCCCCGCCCCTACCTTTTTTTTGGGCTCCTGATTTCCACTAGGTATTTTGAAAAATTAAACAATGTTTTCCTTATCTTTTTTCTTTATGCTCTTCTTCAATCCTCTGTTTTCGTTGATTAATAATAATCTGACTCGTGTTGTTATGGCTTGCAGATCGAGATTCTGAAACATGCAGATGCGAAGGTCGATCCTTCCTGCGAGGAATCAACGTGAATCGGTTGCCTTCCGGCAGTGACTGCGAAGAATGAAAGGTCCTTGTCAGGGAGAGAAACTGTATCGATTCACAGAGAGAAGAGACATTACGAAGCCTTTGAGTAAAGAGGAGAGATTAATGGAGGGAAAGAAGTATGCGATGTTGCTTTGTGCGGAGGATTCCGAGTACGTCAGCAAAAATCCATTGACTCGTTGCTCTCATTCAGAATCTCGATTCCATGAAGAAGAAAATCCTCGGCATTTGCTTCGGTCACCAGGTAACTAATCAATTAATGAATCAATCATTCATTCACCTTTCATTGGAGATATCTTTTGCGTTTTCGTGATTTGATTTTGTTAGATTTTTCGCAACGGTTTTAAAAAATCTCTACAATTATTAGTATGTCTTCTTTGTTCATTCTTTCCCTACTATTTTTCAGCCTTTCATAAATATAAATAAAAATTATAATAAAAACAATAATTTCTTCATTCGTTGTGAATTTTTTTTTCTTTCATTGTTGTGATTTGTTGTTCCAGATGTGCTCCAAATCTTTTCATCCAGATCTACTCCATCCCGTCTCCCTGTTTCTCTTTCCAGAGAGGTCTTATGGGGTTCTCGGCCTTCGGGTTTTGTTTTTTGTTTTTTTTTTTTCAAAAAAAGCAATATTCAGGAAGCCTTAATTGAGTCTTATTTAGGACGTTTTTTAGATTTTTTGTAGTAGTGCCTTAATTGAGTCTTATTTAGGACGCTTTAATTGGGTCATATTTAGGACGTTTTTTAGATTTTTTGTAGTAGTGCTCAATCATTCAATCTTTGAATTAAGGCTCGCTGACGCTAGACTGTGAGTTTTCAAGGGGTGTCGATCTCCAATGTTGTCGATCTCTAGTTGCGATTTTGATCTCCAGTGCCGATTCCAACAATCTGTTACTACCAAATGGTTTGGTTGGATGTGTCTCCATTTGTTCTTTACTAGTGGCTTCTGATAGATCCACTTAGTTGATAGCCAAACAACCAATTTAATTTGTTCATGATCTCTTGAAGAAATGTTGAAGGCGGACGAGATTTCACAAGTTCAATTCAGAGGTGAATTGCCTTATGCCCAAGGTCGATTGCGTACTCTGTTTTCATCTACATCATAATCTTTCATAGGTTGTGTTGGCTGTTGAATAAGCTTGCTGGTTCTAATTAGGCACTGGAATAGCAATTGCAAGTTGAATCTTCATCTTGCTACTCTGCTTGTCTCATCTTCATTTTTTTTAGTAAATTGCAAGTAATCTCCAAAACAGGATAAGCTCACTAGAGATTCCATTCCTTTTGCTCATGCTCTCTCCCTCTACCCTTCAAATACACAAGGAACATCCATTATACCACAAGTGCTTACTGGATGTGAGAACTACACTGTATGGACTCGGTCAATGAGAATCACCCTCAAAGGAAAATAGAAATTGGGTTTTATAGATGGGTCCTGCAGTAAGGAAGCATAGGACAATGGCCTCCATGATCAGTAGGAACGGTGCAATGTTGTTGTTCCCTCGTAGTTATTCCATTCACTTTCTAAAGACTTGGCCAATAGTGTAATTCTTCATAACGAAGCTCACCTTGTTTGGCTTGACCTGAAGGAGCGTTTTGACAAGGTAACAGGCTCTAGAATTTGTAGCCATCATAGAGAAATTAACTCCATGAGGCAAGGGACTCTCACTCTTTCACAATACTACTCTAAGATGAAGGAACTTTGGGACGAAGAATCTGTCCTATTACTAGTTCCCTCCTGTAAGTGCCCTACCTCTCAAGTTTACTCCCAACGCCTTCAGTAATAAAAGTTATTACAGTTCCAGTTAAGACTTAATGACACCTATAGTGCACCTAAGAGTCAAATTTTGTTGATGAGCCCCTTACCAACTGTGAATCAAGCGTTTAGTATGATTATGGAGGATGAGGCTCAGCGTCATATTAGTAACAATGTATCCACACACCCACTTGAAGGTGTTGCGATGATTGCTCGTGGAAGAGGGTGTGGCAGGGGAAGAGGAAGAACTACTCCTTTGCCAGAATGTTCCTATTGTAATAAGAAGGGACATGTTAAAGACAACTGTTGGCATTTAGTTGGATTCCCTGCTGATTTTAAGGGGAACAAACCAAAGACCTTTCAGGCGGCAAATCTCACTCAATCTAACAAAGAAGGAGTTGCAACTAGTGTTGACATAATTGCCCCAACCTTTACATGAACAATATGACAAGTTAATGGAATTCCTTAAGAAGGACATTGAGCCAAAGTCAAATATACATGCATTGACCGATACAGGTTTGCATTGCTCTCTCTATCCTTATTCACATGTTAATTGAGTAATAGATTTTGGTGTCACTACTCACTTAGTTGGAGATTTATCTTTGCCCTATTCATTTGAAAAATATACATGGCCTATTACAACAATTAAAATTTCTAATGGTGATAGGGTGATAGTTACTCATATAAGAAGAGTAAAATTATCTAAGGACTTTGAGTTACATAGTGTTTTGTATGCATTATAACTGCAATTTAATCTCATATCAGTCTCAAGGATTACAAGAGATGCACATTGCATGGTTATCTTTTTCCCTAACCATTGTCTTTTGTAGGCCTTCAAGCTAGGAAAATGAAGGAGACTGGTAGATTAGTTAAGGCTCTATACATACTACAAAATGATACAAATACTAATATACATCTTGTAAACTTGGTTGATAAAGTCCAATAGATATTTGGACTTTGCATAATAGGTTGGATCATGCCCCATTATTAGTTTTGAAACATCTCAATTTTGTAAAAGACAAAGGTTTTGATATGAATAAAAGTTGTGAAGTTTGCATTCAATCTAAGTAAACAAAACTTTTTTTTCCCCTCCAGCTGTATTAAATCTGTTCATTGCTTTGTATTGCTTCACATAGATGTCTGGGGTCCATATTAGACACCTACACATCAAGGTCATCAATTCTTTCTTACAATTGTTGATGACTATTCCAAGTCAACTTGGGTGTTTCTCATAAGACATAAATCTGAAACTACTGGATACATAAAGAACTTTGTTGTCTATGTTCTAAATCAATTTGCTTTCCATGTTAAACGAATACGTAGTGATAATAGAATTGCATTTGTAAACAATAATTTGCAAACATATTTTCTTGAAAAAGGAATTATACATGAAACATCTTGTCCATATACTCCGGAATAGAATGGAATTGTGGAGAGAAAGCATAGGACTCTTATGCAAGTTTCCAGGAGCCTTATGCTTCAATGTCACATACCCATTTGGTTCTAAGGGGAGTGTGTCAAAATGGAAGCATACCTCATTAATTGGGTACCCTTTAGGATCTTAGTTTCAAACTCCCTATGAAAGGGTATACAAGAAACAACCTGATTATAGTTTAAAAACTTTTGGTTGTTTGGCATATGCTACTGATTTAACTAATTGTGATAAATTTTAGTCTTGTGTCATTCCTTGTGTGTTTCTTAGTTACCCATCAAAAGGGTATACAAGAAACAACCTAATTATAGTTGTTTAAAAACTTTTGGTTGTTTAGCATATGCTACTAATTTGACTAATTGTGATAAATTTTAATCTCATGTCATTCCTTGTGTGTTTCTTAGTTACCCAAGTCATCAAAAAGGGTATGTTCTTCTTAACTTGCGTACTAAGAGCATTTTAGTTAGTAGATATGTTGTTTTTATTGAGGAAGCGTTCCCTTTTCTTGATAATTTGCGTGTTGATCTGATGAATGACACTGCAGAATTTCACCAAATGTTCTTATTTGATGATGATTTACTTTTAGGACGAGAGAATATGCAGCCTATTGTTCCTACTACGACAAGAGAAAATATAGACCATGAAACTAGGCATGGAAGTGATATTCTTCACTTGGAAAATACACTTATTCAACGAAGTTCACAAATATTACCTGCTCATGAGAGGACTACAAGGGATTGTAGACCTCCCATATGAGCAACAGACAATGTTTGTGGGCTTGTTGTCTCAGAGTTAGGATTACATAGAGAGAAGAGTAAATGCTTGAATCCTATTGAGAATTATGTTTTATAGTCATGTTTCTAGTTCACACATGTGTTTCTTGTGTAATATAGATTCAGCTGTTGAACCTACTTCTTATTATGAAGTAATGAAAGATGAAAAATGGGTTCGAGCGATGAATCAAGAATTGTAGCCTTGGAGTGCAATAAAACATGGGATATTATCCCTCTCCCAAAGGGAAGAAGGCCTATTGGTTGCAAATGGGTCTATAAGGTTAAGTATAAATCTAATGGCGCCATTGAGAAGTATA
The DNA here is from genome assembly GCA_037074495.1 of Acacia confusa. Taxonomy (NCBI): domain Eukaryota; kingdom Viridiplantae; phylum Streptophyta; class Magnoliopsida; order Fabales; family Fabaceae; genus Acacia; species Acacia confusa. The sequence continues at coordinate 32,615,822 of CM073502.1, read as the reverse complement.
AAGCGTGTTTAGTTACTAAAGGTTTCACTCAGAGAGAAGGGATCGATTATCATGAGACCTTCTCACCGATGGTAAAAATGGTTACCATTCGAATAATTATGAAATTAGCTGTTATACATGGTTGGAATTTATTTCAAATGGATGTGGATAATGCATTTTTGCAAGGAGATCTAAACAAGGAAGTGTACATGTCTATTTCCACAAGGTTTTGAAAGCCAAGGGGGAGAATGGTGTGTAAACTTAATAAGTTGCTTTATAGTCTTAAACAGGCCTCCAGATAATGGAATGATAAATTGTGTGCTACACTAATTTGTGATGGTTTTAAATGTAGCAAGCATGATTATTCTTTGTTCATTAAGAGATTTGACATTGATGTTGTGCTAGTCCTATTACATGTAGATGATATGATAATTGCTGGTAGTTCAGAAAAACAAGTTCAAGAAGTAAAGGACTTGTTGCATAGCAACTTCAAAATCAAGGATTTGGGAATAATGAAATATTTCTTTGGTATCAGTGTTGTTAAAACGTAGAGTCTACGTTGAAACGGTAAGGGTGAGCAAAAACGGAAAACGTAAACGAAACGTAAGAGTTTACTACATTGTGTTTTAATTTTGTATTTTAGGTGTTTAAAAAGAAAATTGAGATTTTTGAGGGTTAGAATTAATGTTTTGAGGATTAGAGAAAATTATAAGAAAAGCCACAACAATTTCTGAAAATTAAAAATCAATGAAGAAAAGGGCGAGAGAAAAATTACATAAAATGATCCATATGTTTTGGAAAGTATAGTTATGCCCCAAAAATATTTCAAACTCTTCAGTTTAGTCCCTCCTAAAAACTTTAAATTCCTGCATTTTAGTCCCTTGGTCAAAACGCACGTTTTGACCAAGGGAATATTTATTATTTAGGTTTCTTCTTCTTCATTCTCAGGGAGCATCAGACTAAACAGAGGAGACCATCACAGCGCCGCAAAGAGTGAGAGCAGACCACCACAACCTTCGAGACGTCGCTGTCCAGCCCTAGCGATCAGAGAAGTAGAGGAAAGGAGAGTCGAGGGCTCGAGGCAAAGCAAATCACCATGCCTTTCTAACCTTTTTTTAGAAAAATTTCAGAACGGCAAACTCGCCGTTTCCATCGTTTTCACTGTTTCAGACGACGTTTCCACCGTTTCAGCAAGGTTTCCGTCTGAACCTCCGTTTCAACACGGTTTTCCGGCGAAAAACGTAAAAACGTCTGTTTCAACGTTTTGAAACGGCGTTTTAACAACACTGCTTGGTATTGAAGTAGTTAGGTTAACAAAAGGTATAGTGCTTTCACAACGAAAATATATTTTGAATTTTCTTGTATAGACTGGCATGAGTGTTTCTAAATCACTATCAATTCCCATGTCCACTACACTCAAACTCTTAACATATGAAGAAGGAAAGCAGAAGAAGAAGGATTTGTTTAATGATCCGGAAAGATATTGAAGACTAGTTGGTAAGTTGATCTATTTGATTGCTACCAGACCTGATATTTGCTTCTTTGACTAGGTCTCAAGTCAATTTATGCACCAGTCTATGAATTGTCACATGATAGCGGCATTGCACATGTTGTAGTACCTAAAGCAGAGCCCTGGGGTAGGAGTGCTTATCAGTCGAGAAGGCACTACAACGTTTGATTGTTTTTGTGATGCTGATTGAGGAGCGTAAGATCAGTTACAAGATATCTGCTAAAGCTTGGTGGTTCTCTTGTGGCATGGAACACAAAGAAGGAACATACTGTTTCGAAGTCTTCTGCTGAAGCGGAGTACCAGATGCTACGTTCGGCAGTATCAGAAGTTATGTGGGTCGTTGGACTACTCAAAGAAATTGGTTATGAACACCTAACCCCTGTTAGTGTATATTGTGATAACAAAGCTGCATTGCACATAGCTTTTAATCCAGTCTTCCATGAAAAGAACAAAGCACATTTAAATATATCTTCATTTTGTTAGAGAAAAGCTTTTAGAAAAAATAATTGCTTTGCAGCATATTCAATCTTATAGTCAAGAGGCAGATATCTTGACTAAAGTAGTAGGTAAAGAAATATATAATAGAATACTTAGCAAGTTAAGAGCTATAGACTTGTTTAGCCCCCAGCTTGAAGGAGGTGTTGAGATTAGTGTAGTTTCTATTTTGGGCCTTTTATACTAGGCCAGTTTAGATATGGTTGTTTGTATATAAATACTCATTGTATTAGTTAATTCAATATAATAAAGGAATATCTTTAATCAGCTCAATAATTAGTACACGCATTTTTATCTATACACTACTACAAAAAAGGGTTACTACTACCTTAAAAGACACCCTTATTTCAAAAAAGGAAGTTAAAAGTAAAACCAGTGGCAATCTTGTAGTTATTTTGTTAAATTATATGTATTTGGCGACCTAAATATTTATTTAGGTTGTCTAAATTCAGTTAAGGTGTCTAGGAAAAATTCAGGACGCCTATAATTTAGCGCTAAAAATTAATTTTTGGCGCGATAGGTGCAATCTGGGGAATTTTTTACGCGCCAGGTCATATTTATTTATTTATTTTTATTTAAGGTGTCTTAATTAAACAGCTGGACGTCTTAATATAAATATATGGCGTCTAGGTATATAATTAAGGCGCCTTAAATTTACTTTTTGGCGCCCTGAAAAATATTCAGGGTGCCAAAAAGGTTGTCAAAAAATTAACTTTTATTTTTTATTATTTTTATTTATTTAAGGCGTCTTGTTTAATTACCAAGACGCCTTAAATCTTATTTTTTGCGCCCTAAACGAGCTTCAGGGCGCCCTAAAGCTTGTCAAAGAAATATGGTTTTTTTAAGGTAAAGCTTCTTTTTTGTGCCTTAAAAGTGATTCAGGGCGCCAAAAGGTTACATAAGACACCCTAAAAGAAATTCCAGGCGTTGAAAGTTGACATAAGACGCCCTAAAAGAAATTCCAGGCGCCAAAAGTTGACATAAGACGCCCTAAATGACATTCTAGGCGCCAAAAGTTGACATAAGACGCCCTACAAGAAATTCCAGGCGCCAAAAGTTGATATAAGACGCCATGAATCAAATGTCAGGCGCCTAAACTCATTTTTCTTTTTTTATATTTCCCTTTTATTTCACACTTACACTCCACCGCGCGCCTTACACTCTCATTTCATCCTCAGTTCATTCTTTCAGTCCAGCGCTCTCCTTCTCTCGCCGCGCCGTGCATGTCCTGCCTTCGCTAGTCTCCGTCTTCAGCGAGTCGCGCCTCCTCTCCTCACGCCTCCGTCGTGCCGCCGAGCTTCCTTCTCCTCCTTCTTGGCCGAAATCCACACAAACCCAAGTTAGTACTTTCCTTTCTGCGCTGTGCATGTCCTACCTTTGCTAGTCTTCGTCTTCAGCGAGCCGCGCCTCCTCTCCTCACGCCTCCGCCGTGCCGCCGAGCTTCCTTCTCCTCCTTCTTGGCCGAAACCCACACAAACCCAAGTTAGTACTTTCCTTTCTTTTTCCTTTCTTGAAACCCGGCCACTTCTATTCTGCCGAAACCCACTTTTGTTTTGCAAAATAGACATTGATTCTGTCTTTATGTAGATTAGGAAGCTTTATTATGTGTTTATGTATATAAACCTTTTTTGTTTGGCCAAAGCCCTCTTTGCTCTTTGCTGCTATTTGTTATTTGTAGACACCTTTCCTTGTTCTCCATTTATGGTGAAGTGACTTAGTTAAAACTTGCAGCGACTGAATAATGAATGTGGGTTGTGTGTGCGTGGTTACTTACATGTGTGTGTTTTCTGTACATATACATATCATGTAGCTCTGGGTGTGAATTTTCTGTATGAGTAAGTATATATAATATGGTCATTCAAAACTTAGAAGATAAAATCAATAGATGCATTACTACTTCTATGTTTATTGATTTTAAATGTAAGTTTAGATAAAATGAGTAAGATAGAAATATCTTCCTTAGGGTCCTCTTAAACGTTGAATTTTCTATATAGCATTAAATGGCGATAATACACAACCAAATATGAGTCCAACCATTAAATGCAAATATATTAACTAAGTTTTGAATTTGATGCCTGAGAACACATGTTGTTTAAGGCACAATATATTAAACGCAAATAGGTTCACCATATCATATTAATTGTGTAAATACACATACATACCTCAACTGAATAGGTCATTCAATTATTCCTTCTCATATGTTAGTATGAATAATTCTAATGTTGTCTTTATTATTGTTGTCCTTAGGTTGAATAGAGCAAATAAATTTCAAGCACCGGTATTTAAAGTTGAGGTAATTATAGTTAAATATTGTTTTTTTATTGATGTGCATTGAACTAGGTAAACTTTGTAGTATGAATAATTATACCTTAGTTATTATTGGTGTGCATTGATGAAATTATTGGATGTAATAGTTGATATTTTCTAAATTGCCTTAGTTAGTAAGTCTTGTTGAATTAAATTGTGTAACTTTAGTTGAATTAAACTGGAATGGTTTGTTATGAAATTTTGGATGTCTTACTGTTGAGCGGAAATGATGCCAATTTTTTTTTACAAGATTGAGAAAAAAACATGTTGTTTTTGAAATTTTTATGAACTTGACTATTGTTGGAAATGTATTAGGTGGTAATAAAATGGGTCATAGTTGGATGAATGCATTGAGAACTAGTGAAGAATATGAGAATGGGGTGGAAGAGTTTATTCAATTTGTTAGAAGGAATGTGGCAACAAAAAATAACATGTATTATTGTCCATGTGTTAATTGTTTAAATGGGGTTTGAAGGAATATTCCAGATATAAGGGATCACCTACTTTGTGATGGAATAAATCTTCAATACACAACGTGGATATGGCATGGTGAGGAAGTAAGTACCAGTGCGGACCACGAAAATGAAGTTGATGTAGATGAAGATGGAATGGAGAGAATGATTCATGATGTTGAGGTATAATCTTATTTTACTGAATTGTTTTCATGTCTGTTACTTTCCATTTCAATGATAGTGGTCTCAGGATGTTCAGAGAGATTACTGGACTTCAAGAGCAGGGTGGACCAAAGTGGTATCATCCTAAGGTAAGTAATGTCAATTCAAGTTATTTCATTGACACAGTAGCTTTCGATGTGCCTTTATTTGTTTTAACAAGTTGCTTTTTATTTATAGTGCCCTCGACAACCAGGGAGCTTGGAGTGCGAATATTATGTTATCAATTTTATGCACTCCATTGTTTCCAGCGGACATGTTTCTAGTTTTCAAAGCGTACGTTATCACTCCGTGATTCTCAAATGATGATATTTTTGTTGTTGTACTTGAGTTGGTAGTTAATTATTGCATTCACTTCATTGGTTTATCTTATATATCTTGATTTCCAATTTACAGTTTTTTTATTCTCTGGATCCGTACTCGGAGGAAGACATCGATACGGTTCGAGACGTTTTGGCTAGACATCTTCTTCAACACATAAGTTGAGAGGGTATGGTTTATATGATGTTGTCATGTGAATTCTAATTTATTGTATGTGATGAGTACTTTGTTGTAGACTTTGTTGTTGTAGACTTTGCTGTATGTGAGCAACTTTGTTGTGGACTTTGTTGTTGTAGACTTTGTTGTATGTGAGCAACTTTATTGTAGACTTTGTTGTAGAATTGGAGCTTCTTTATAATGATCATTTGAATTGTATGTGAGCACTTTGTTGTTGGAGCTCTTTTAATTTAGAATTGTTCATACAATCTGTGTTTTTTTTACTGGGAGCTGTTTGTAAACACTCAAGATCAAAGATGTATGCCTGCTTTGCTTTGAAAGGCCATAGATACGCCTGGAAAATTTTAATATAAACGTAAGCAATATGAAAAAAAAAATTACTATAAGGCGTCCTGAAACTTTTTTAGGGTGTAAAAAAGTCTATATAAGGCGCCTTAAAAATTGTTTAGGGTGTAAAAAGCCTATATAAGGCGCCCTAAAAATTTTTAGGGTGTAAAAAGTCTATTGTTTTGCCACAGTGTAAAGTCTATCTATGGCGCCTTGAACAAATTTTAGGGTGTAAAAAGTCTATCTATGGTGCCCTGAACGATTTTAGGGTGTAAAAAGTCTATCTAGAGTGTCCTGAACAAATTTTAGGGTGTAAAAAGTCTTCCCAACGTGTAAAAAGGTGTATATAAGGCACCCTAAAATTGTTTAGGGTGTAAAAAGGCTATATAAGGCACCATAAATATTGTTTAGGGTGTAAAAGATTCATATAAGGCGTCCTAAAAGTTTTTAGGGTGTAAAAAGTCTATCCCAAAGACAATTCAGGGCAGAGACGCCCTATATAAGGCGCCCTGAAAAAATTCAGGGCGCCTTATATAGGGCGTCTTGAATTAATTTAGGGCACCTTTTATAGGGCATCCTGAATTTTTTTAGGGCGCCAAAATCCAACTTCTCTACTACTTGTTGACAGACGTCCTTGACATTTAGGGTGTTAATTGTGTCTTATTTGGAACGTTATTTTGTTTTTTTGTGGTAGTGAATGCTCCCTCAGTTTTGAAAGTTGTCTGCACATTTTATACGTTGATGAGTGAAAATTCTTTCATGATATGTCGCCAATGGTTTCGTCTATTTAAGGTGCTTGGTCCTTTTCTAATAATTCAAAAAATTTATGATGTTTAATATGATTGGGATAATTAATTTGTAGGTCATTATAGTTTCAACCAATTTTTAATCAGGTGCTATAATTTTCACTTTTTAATAAGGTCCTTATACTTTCATTTTTTTTAATTAGATCCTTTTAGTTTTTTATTTTTTATCAGGTCTTTGTTGTTTCACCTAATTTTTAAGAAATTTATTATACTTTTTTAAATTTTAATTTTAATTTAAAATTAAATAAATGAATAATAATAATAAAATATAATTTATTAACATAAAATAGGAAATTAATATATAAAAATCATAATTAGAATTAATTATTAATAATTAATTAATTAATTATATTCTCTCCATAGAAAATTTCATTATTATAACTGAAATTTCATAAATATACAAATAAATAAAAATTTTTGTTAAAAAATAAATAATATAAATATGTTTAACTAAAAAATTAAGAGAGTATTAAAATAATTCATAAGAAATAATGCTACAATAAAATTATTATAAACATTTATTATTCAAAGAATATTAGTATTCATTTAATAATATTTTATATTTAAATAAGAATATTATTATAATTTATTGAATAAATAATAAAAAATATAAGGACCTGATTAAAAATCATGTGAAACTACAAGGAATTGCTAAAAAGGAAAAAAAATTACAAGGACCTGATTAAAAGAAAAACTATAGAGGCATAATTAAAAATTGGTTAAAACTATAAAAACATACAAATGAATTATCCCAGTTATTATTAATATTGTAAGTCATCAATAATTCTCAATTTCCCATTTTTAAATGGGAGAGGGCACAATATTCGAACAACGTGGCTCTCCTGAGTTTGGTTGTTTTCTAATAATTTAAAAAAATTACGATATTTGATTATTGTTAATATTTTTAATTTCCAATTTTTAAATGAGAGGGCACAGTCGTGATCTTCCCACCATTTTTAAATGGGCGAGGGCACAATATTCAAGTTTCGTCTTCCAATAAAATTTGTGTCCACAGTCCACCAACCTTTTTTTTTTAAGAAATATAGTAGTAATTTTCTAAGCCCCAAGAGTCCATTAATGTGAGCTAACATGTCCCTCTTCTTGTCTTTATTTAAAACACAAATTATAATTAATGGATACAATTTGCGGATATGGTGAGGATTTGAGAGTAAAATCCCCAATATTGGAGATGACACGTGCATGCATTGGGAGAAAAAGATTCTTTCATTCCTTTTCTCCCGCCACTTCCAACGCAATCACTCCAATAATCTTATTATATCTGCTTCAAAACTTCAAATATTTCTTAGATCTATTCAAAACAAGGGGACGACAATTCAATCCAACGGCAGGCAGGCGATGATCAAGCTTGCAGTGACTAGAGAACTCAAGCATGTAGAGATCAAAATATATAAGGAAACTGGCATGCATGTTGCTTTTATTAACAGATAAAAAAGGACCAATTCAAAGAACTAGTGATGCCACCATCTTCTAATGTTACTCATGCAACATTAAACATCACTCAAAGCAGGAGAACTTGTAAGATTTATAAACTTACATTTTTTATGTATCTGATCTAAAGCCTGGGAGATAGATGAACCTGTAATGGATTTTTCATTACGACTGTGAATTCGTGAACCTCTGATAAATCAACATCATGATCACTTGCAGGCTTCCACTCGAAATTCCACATCAGATTGGCCACAAAATACTCCAAATGAAGCATTGCCAGATTATAACCAGGACACATCCTTCTTCCTGCCCCAAAAGGCATCATTTTGATCTCTTTGCTTCCTGTAATATCAAACGTCTCACTTCCCTTCCCTTCACTGTTCAAGAACCTCTCAGGCTTGAACTCCATTGGGTCTTCCCACACCTTTGGGTCCCACCCCATCTCTGCCACCATGAAATTCACAGCCCCTTTCTTGGGCACCGTGTAATTGTTGAACACCACGTCTTCTGAAACTGCGTGTGGCAGCACAAAGTGCCCAGGTGGATGACGCCTTAGTCCCTCCAAAATCACAGCTTTAAGATATGCCATGTTGCTCAGATCTTCTTCTTTTACTACCTTGTCCTCTCTCTCGCCCATTACCTCTCTTATTTCATCCACAAGCCTTCGTTGAATATGAGGGTACTTCACCAGATTCGCCAGAATCCATTGTAATGCTGTTGATGTTGTACCTGCCCCTGCATCAAGAAGCTCTGAACATATAGTAACCATTTCAGATTCCTCAAGCTTGCGCTTTTCCTCTGGCAGTTCAAAATCCAACAACGTGTCCGCGTAACACACTGTGGTTTTACCATCCTTGGTGTTATCGTCCTCGTTTGATTTGCTCAATCTCTCTTCCTTGACTTTCTTTCTTGCTCTTATCAGCGGAATTATCACATTTTCTCTGTCGTTGACCATTTGCTGCAATTCCTCCCAACGTTTGGGGAACAATATTCGTGTCAGTCTTGGCCAGAAATTTAGCGCGTCGTTGTTTTTGAAGGCCAAAAGCAAACGACGCCCAATATATTGAATGTCCTTGATTTTCTTGTCGTCTGGCCTCTCGCCAAAGCACATGAAGACAAGCAAGCATAAAATAGCATAATTGAGATGGTCAATCAACTTAATGGACTTGCTTGATTCTGAGTCGGACCTGAGGCGACTGAGAAGCACGTCCAAAACCCATTTACGAGTACCCGAGAAGGACCCGATCCGGGTCGGGTGAAGCATCTCGGATGCGAGGTTGCGGCGGAGCGCTCGCCATCTGGGACCGTAGAAAGCAAAGGTGATGTTATCTTTGTTACTCATGATGATACTTCTGTCAGCGTGGACCTTGGGGCGGTCGGAGAAGACAACACCGTTTTGAACGAGTGCTTGGTGGGCGAGAGAACGATCTGCGATGAATATAGCAGGGTCAGAACCGATATGGAGAGTGACGATGGGGCCAAACTTGGAGTGAAGACTTCGAAGAATGGATTCGAGTTCAGAGAATGATTTTCTCAGAAAAATGGCGGAACCAAAGAAGGGGATCCGGAGAGGGCCAGGAGGAAGAGGAGGGGAGGGGGAAGGAATAAGGAGAAGGTTGAAGAAAGCTTTGAGAAGAAGGCAGAGAGAGATAGAGACGAGGACGACGAACCAAAGCTCCATGATGAAGATCATTCATGAGTTAGTGAGGGGAAGTGAAGAGAATGAGTGGATATATAATTTCGAACAAAGGAAAGGGTTGTGGATCGAGTGACGTGGGGATGAAGATTAAAGAGATTAAATAGAACGGTTAGTATAATTAACATGAACTTTTCACTGATTTTCATACCTCATCAATTATATCCATTTCAATGTTATCTAGTACTGCATCCAGTTCTAATTATAAGACATATTTAACTAATTTTAGAAAGATTAAGGAAGAGAGTTAAATTAGTTAATTTCACTCATTTTCCTAAAATGCCTTTAAAAAAATTTTGAATGACATTGAGATACCCCAAACCTAGAATCTTCATTTCCATGCTTTTAAATTAAAATGATAGTCTTGTTATATATACATATTTGTGTGTGTGTGTGCACACTCATATATATCTACAACCCAAAAAAAAAAAAAACACATACACCCTCCACAGATACACACACATTTCTACACACAAATAGAAACCCCCACATCCCCTCCCCCATCACACACACACACGTATACACACATCCACACACACACACACAAAAGTGTATGAGTATGTACATACACATATATAAATATATATGTGTGTGGCTATGCATATATGTGTTTGTTTATATATATATATATATATATATATATATATATATATATATTGGTAAATTAACGTTAACTCATTAATAAACAAATTAAAATCCAACAATTTAAGAGTTTTATTGACTGGAAAATTCTATGCACCTAAATGTATATACTTATAAAAACTAAACACATTTGATAGATAAAATAGGGGTGTTTTAAAAAAAAATTTATAAAAATTTAAATTTTGTCTTATAATTAAGACCAAAACCAACTCTCAAATATTATCTTATAATTAGAACTCGAAGGAGTATCTACTACGAAGCATGCAGAAAAATGGAAACTTGCTGTGCTGTTTGGCCAAAGCAAAAAGAAACGTGACGTGCTGTAGGTTGAACCGACAAAACTTGGGTTTAATTTGGCGATCACTAATGAATTGATTCCAGTGAGTCAGCTGACTCCAGACACATAGTAGTAAGTGTATATTTGTTTTAGTTTTTTAGAATTTTTTTTACTGCGTTTAAGTTAAGTACCAGAGAAAAATTATCATCTTTTGTTATACCCAAACAAACACTAAGAAGAGATGACATTAAATATTCCCTTAGGCTCTATTTAAAATAATTCAATAACTAAATTATACCAACTAAGAAAATGATTAAAAACAATGAGTATATCTAAAATAAACCCTTTTTTTCTTCAAGTATACCATTATTTATAAGAATAGAAATAGAGTAAATATAGATATCAAGAATATTTTAATTAATGTAATATATATAATTATTAATGAGTGGCAATAATAAAATTTTTTTAAAAAAAAACTCTTTAAATATATGTTCAAACAATTATTGGCAAAATTAATAAAAACTATCAACACAATTCAAATTTTACTCTCCAAAGAATATTAATGATAATTAAAGCACAGGAAGATCGAGACATTAATGAAGCAGCTGATATCTTGGCCCCCCTTTTCCACACTTTCGAATCACTGGTAAAATCCTTCCGGCAAAAGGGAGGCTCTAGAGCTTGGAAAGTCTGTCACTAGACATGAACCAATTTGACGGTGAGATTCCCAAGGAAAGCTTCGACTTGCAGATGCTCGCAAAGACGAACATTAACTACAAAAGCCTCACTGCTGATCTCATTCCTGATTCCGTATCTCGCTTCTTGATAAGTATATATTTTGTAATTAAACAAATATAGATTTTGAGATATATGAGATTGAATTTATTAATATTTTATACTTATTTGATTATATTTTATATATTTTTCTATCTTTTAATTAATTATATAAACCTTAAAATAAAGCAAAGTTGGATACTTTTTGATGGATCCATCACATTTAAACCGTTGACTAATCCTTTTTTGACTTGCAGATGCTTACAAAGATGAACATGAGCTACAAAAGCCTCACTGATCCCATTCCTCATTTCGTATCTCGCTTCTTCATGGGTATATATTTTATAATTAAATAAGTATATATTTTGAGATATATTAGATTGAATTTATTGATATTATTTTATATACTTTTCTATCCTTTAATTAATTATATAAACGTTAAAATAAAGCAAAGTTGGATACTTTTTGATTGATCCATCACATTTAAACTGTTGACTAATCCTTCTTCGACATGCAGATGCTTACAAAGATGAACATGAGCTACAAAATCATTCCTGATTCGTTTCTTGGTAAGTATATATTTTATAATTAAAATAAGTATATATTTTGAGATATATTAGATTAAATTTATTTATATTTTATACTTATTTAGTTATATTTTATATACTTTTCTATCCTTTAATTAATTATATAAATGTTAAAATAAAGCAAAGTTGGATACTTTTTGATTGATCCATCACATTTAAACCGTTGACTAATCCTTGTTCAACTTGCACATGCGTGCTTACAAAGATGAACATGAGCTACAAAAACCTCACTGATCCCATTCTTGATTCCATATCTCCACTACAAAAAAAAAAAACCTTTGTTTTGCGGCAAAACTTTTCCGTCGCAAAACCAGTTTGTGATGGAAAATTATCCATCACAAAAATTGGCCTCACATATCACTTTTGCTATAGAAAACATACCTTTTCCCCTCACAAATTTCAGAATTTGTGAGGGAAAAGTCTTGGAATTTGCGAGGAATTGCTTTTCCCTCTCAAATTCCAAGATTTGCAAGGGAAATACTTTTCCTTCGTAAATACCAATTTATTTTAAAAAATATAGAAATAATCAGAAATAATTAAAATAATTACATAAAAATATTAAAAATTAGAAAATAAAAATACTTGTATATCATAAAAATAAATTGTAACACTCATAAGAGTTTGCATAGCAAAACAAAAAATATTACAAATTATAATATTGCAAAATGAATTAAAAAAAATCTAAATAGCATGCAATAGTCTACAGGTCATCATCATCACCAGTATTGTCATTACCACCAAGAGGCAACCTCGTACCCTTGTTCTTCAGTAGGGACTAGAGAAGTACTCGCATCTCATTAATCATTTCTCCTTGCTCCCTCATTATCTATTCCAACGTCTTTACCCTCTTATCTTCTGCAAAACCAACATTACGAAATCAGTTTATTTTTTGTACTTCATTTAAATGAACAAGGGAATAATGGTTTGTGATTGATAGCAAAAGTATTACGTCTACCTATAGGAACACCTCCAACACTACTGGATGAGCGTTTCATAGATGACTTCAATTTGCTAGCAGAGGCACCCATCCTGAAGACTCTCCTATTCTTGTCAAATCTACTTGCAACCTGAATGAATTGACTCTTGTTCTCGAAATAAGAGGACGTTGGGGCATTCTCAATCTGCGAGTCTCTCTATTGCATCAGCTGCTGATAGTTCTCCTACAAGCACAAAAATACATCACAAATAAGGCATGTAAAATGAAGTAAATATGTTACTGTTTAAAACAAATAATAAATCTAGTTAATATCTCACTACGAATTACTGGAACTTGGAGTTAATCCAGCACTTGGCACTGCTTTCAATCTCCTGGGAATCAGTCCTCTCAAAGGTGGTCCAAGGAATCAATTCTGCAGGAACTTCCTCAGACTCCACCTGGAAACACAAATGATAACTGTTAATTAATTACTTCAAAGTTAAAATATTAAAAGCTGAAATAGAAAATAACGTATACTTACAATTTTTTGTCGATGCTCACTAAATGAAATGGATCCGCTAGCATATGACGGTCCATCCATTTGGACCCTATTTAATTTATTTCATTCACTTTGCTTTATAAATTTCTCGTTAGTGGCCCATCTTTGAAATAATTGTTCTGCGACCTTAGGTTGAATCCAATTTTTCTTTCCCTTTTCATGTCTCAATTTATAAAATTTATCAAACAACCACTTGCTTCCCATGAAGTTATAAGCTTTTTTAAAATTTTACAGATGATCAGGCAACCAGCTAAACTCTCCCTGAAAATCAATAATAAACAATTATTGCTCCAAAGTATAAAAGTAGTTAATCAGTTTGCATTTTGATAAGAAGAGATTAATAACCATAAATCACGTAACTTACTAAGAACTCATTGAACCAAGTGTCTCGATATTCCTAAGCCTAAGGCTGATTGAAATTATGGAACATTTGATCCCCTATGAAATTCGTCACCGACTTATAAGGCTGAATCCTGAAAATAAAGAAAACGTTGCAAATATTAGCATACAAACTAAAGGTAAAAAATCACAACATTACAAGTAATTTTACATGACTTACTTGGTGCTGCTGACAGGACAGGATCCATAACTTCCCTGTCGTAGGATCAACTGTTCCCCATACTGATGTGTCGAAGGAACTAGCTTCCCCGACCTAGCTCTGAGGCGACGCAGTGTGTTGAAGGAAGAAGTATTGAAAATGTTAGAACAAATATGCTTGAAGAGAACAAAATATATGTAAATCAGTCAGAAATCATAAACTTAACCTACTTTGCCCCTTGTTGTGGATAAGTCGGAGTGACAGCACACATGTACTGCCCATAACAGAGTTGGTAGTAGACAGTGAAGATGAAAAATAAAGTGGCGCCAGCTTTAGGGAGGTGCTAAGCTCAATGCTTATAAAGGGGGTAGATGATGTCACCCTACCCCCTCTGATAGGACGGGGCCGAGTGCTACCACTACTGCGTCCACTACCTAATGTCAAAACACACACACACACATGTATGTATGTATGTAATATTAATGATAATATGAAACCGAAGTTTGATCCCTTTCTTTTGATATTGTTAAATCTCTATTTATTTTATTGCCTTATATATTGTTTGTTTGAAGATTTTCTCAAGTATCCTCTGAAGTTGCAGTATAATCTGATCTGCTTCAAGAGAAAGAGAAATCTTATTGTTTATTTTATATTTGTATAAACTATAGTTGTGTTGTAAACATGAATATAATCAAGAAATTAGAACCTAGAATGTATGAAATAGAATATAATCTTAGTGATTAGCTCCGCTTTCACACTCAACATCCCACATGTAGAGGAATCATTTATCGTCCACATTAAGGCAGCCCGCATGGTGAAATTTTGGCTCAATGATACATCGTACATAAGAACCCCTTCACTGCACAACATCTTCAACTCGTCTATCAAAGGCCTGAGGTATACATCTATTTTCCTTTTTTGGGTTGGATGGCCCAAGGATTAACGCGTTGAGGAACAAAAAATCTCTTTTCATGCACATGGAGGGTGGGAGGTTGTATGGAGTCACAATCACAAGCTAACAAGAATAATTCCTGCCCGCATGGTTGAAAGGAGCGAACCAATCTAAACATAAATCAAGATGGACATTACAAGAATCGGCTGCAAATAAAGGATTCGCCTCGTCAAATTCCAGCCAAGCTTCGGTATCAGATGGATGCGTCACAAATTTTTCATCCATGCGATGCTCCCGATGCCATCTCATATGAGCAGCTATTTGTTGTGATGAATACAATTTATAAAGTCTGGACACGAGGGGAAAGTACCACATCTTGCTTAATGCTTAAAAGGTTGTTTTCCTTCCATTCCTCACAACTTTGTACCTATCATGTTCACAGAATTTACAAGTAGTCCGCTCAACATTGTCCTTGTAATAGAGCATACATCCTCTGAGTCAGTAATGGATTTTTTCACATCTTAGCCAAAGCTCTTTCACCTTTTTCTTTGCTTGGCAAAAATCTTTCAGAAAATTATTGTCATTGGGAACAACCTTACTCATGATCTGCATTATTTCATTGTAATTCTTCTCACTCATATGATAATCAATCTTCAAGCTTAATGTTGCTAGGGTAGCTGATAGCGATGAATATTCACTATTTTCAATGTGTTCACAAACTTCCTATAAAGGGATCATCTCTCATGTATGATGGTTGATTATGCGTACTAGTCTCCTCTTCTATATATGAAGGTTTAGCATGAGTAACGAGACCAAAATATTGACCGATTGACGGTCCCGCGGCATCCATAACCAACTGTTCATATTGATTAAGGTTGTCTCGATGAGTATTGTCTCCATAATAACCACTCAGTGTTTGTCGGACTTCCCCATGAAATTCCTAACATTCATAATTTGTCATGAATCCTTTTTTACACAAATGGATTCTTACCATGCTCGCATCTTGAAATTGCAAACACCTATATTTCACACTCAGACAACTGACCGAGGTACTTGAATGAGTTGTGTGCGTCAAAGCAAATTGGATGAACTCTTCCATAAGAATACTCGAGTAAGCTGTTTTTTCTGAGTTAGACAATTGTACATCCAACTCCTATCATGATCGCCTTCCATACTTCCCTAACCCAGCCAACCCTGCACAAAAGACTTTTGGAACATAATATAGTAATATTAACTAATTCAACTACTAACTTAAGTGGCAAACACAACTGGCTGCTTATACCAACCAATTGCCACTTAATCAAGAAAGTGGCAAACAAACACATGCAGTGAACAAAGAACAAATCCCAGCAAGCAGCTAAAGAATAGGGATAGTACACTAGAAGATGGGGACACACATGTTGACAGACCAAAAAAAGAATGACAAAGTACAAGTGAAAATAGGGACATATCACAAATTTTTTGGAAAACATATATACTATTATTTCATCACAGTGCAAACACATAATTATATCAGGGTTATAGTTTGTTACCTGAATTCCAGCAACCGATTGTAGGAAAAAAAAACAATAAACTAGGGTCGAACGATATAGAAGAGAACAATCCACACAAAATGCAACTGTGGCAAATGAGAAAAATAGGATACAATTGAGTCTCAACACAAATCTTAATTAACCAAGTAGTAACGGGGGTATCAATATTTTCCATTAATCTATTAAATCATTAAACCTTTACTTTTAAGTTGTCATTTCTTTTGCATTTTTTTTAACCTTTGTGCACTTAATTAATTAATGTTGGTGGGATTAAATGGAGAAGATGCAAAGTCTCTAAATTAATAAAAACTACTATTATATGTATTTTATTTATATAATTATGTATAGTAAACTAATTTTTCAATGCCAATTGTTCTAAATAGATCAATCACGAATCCACTACCCAAACATATAAATGAGAATTACAAATCACAACATATAAAAATATGAAAATAAACATTTATTTTAATGCTAACTTAATAAACTATATTTGATTCTTATATTCTTAAATATTAAACCAAATATTGTTTAAGATTCTTACATACTAGTACCTTCGGTTTTAATGATAGGAACACTTTTGGGGTGTAAATTGTATTACAAAAGTGTTCTTATCATTACCAATTAATACAATATCATAACAACTATTATCATTTTTATTTTAACCCTTAATAAATACCATATATTTAAAAATATACTCTCCATTCTCTTAATTAATTAATGAAGTATAAGTGTGGTTTTGTTCAACTTAGAGACCACTTAAAGAATAATATCCTACTATAAGAATCTAAATAACTCAGGCCAAAGCAATCACAAGAACTATGCCTACAATTTATCCTATCAACAATAGTTTCACAAAGACCTAAGAACTCAAGATCTAGTAACTCAAAAAATAAATCTTACACGTTGAAGAACAGCTTGAGGCAGAGAAAGAAGAGAAAGGACGACGGAGTATGGCTCACGGTGGTAGAAGACAATGTTGGACGATGGCAATCGGCTCAAGGCGGTGGTCGGATGGTAGACAATGTGGAGAGGAGAGAAACACTAGAGAACTCATGAATGAAAGAGAAAGGAAGGGGGGATATTTAATTGAAGTGAAGTTGCGTTGTAAAATTCATTGATTTTGTGACAAAACATGGAGTTCAGTCGCAAAATGGCGGCTCATATGCTGCATTTTTGTGACGAAACTCTATGTTCCATCACAAACTATCAGCGGGCACTGACATTTTGCAACAGAAAACAGTTTCCATCACAAACCCACCGACAGTTTGCTATAGAAACTCCGTTTTCGTCGCAAATTGTAGTTTATTTGCGACAGACAGGGAGTTTCCATCGCAAACCGGTAGTCAAAATTGCAGGTTTGCGACGAAAGTACCTATCTGTTGCAAAATGAGCCCATTTTGCGACGGAAATGGAGTTTCTGTCACAAAATGCCCTAAATTGTGATGGAATTTATTCTTCTGTCGTAAATACCGTTAAATTTGCGACGAAAAATTTCCTATCATAATTCAGTTGTTTTCTAGTAGTGCTCGCTTCATGATAAATATATATTTTATAATTAAATAAGTATATATTTTGAGATATATTAGATCAAATTTATTAATATTTTATACTTATTTAATTATATTTTATATATTTTTCTATCCTATAATTACTTATAAAATAAAAGGATATTTTGATATAAAATATATTCCTATCCTATTTTATTTTATAAGTCATGTGAAGATGATATAACATATATATGAGATCTGACAAGTACTCAGAGCACACAAGGCGGGACCTAACGTGAGTTGAAATTTATTGTATATATTGTTATAATATATATGATATATCATATCTGAGAGAGAGAATTAGAGAAAGATTGAAGGGGATTTGAATTAGAGATCACGGCCCGCGCCCACAGCCCAATCGCTATATATCTATTAAAGGAGGAAAGAACGGCACGCAAGGACTCATTCTCTTTGGCTCAACTGGTAAAGGATCGGATGCTCTTACCAAAAAGAAGGGTTTGATCCTAAAATTGGTCAAAACGCTGGAGAAGACATTATAGGTTAGTATAGGGTGCTTAGTTTGCGTATTTTCCATATGCTAGCTGTAGCTGTTTGGTACTAACAGATGTTGAAATCTCTTGAAGGAAATTGCCCGTTAAATTTTATGTATCGTTGGGTGTTCATATTTGGTTGCTATTGTTCCCTGTTAACTGCTTATTTATTTCTTGTGAATAGATGTTCAACCCAAAGACTTGTGGTTTCTGGTTTAATCTGTTTAATTGCAAAATGGACTGAAATTATCGGCGCTTTAAACATGCATAATTATTATCTGAACCAGGATGTAACCCCGCATTCATGAATATCTTCAGGTTCAGAGACTTCTTTTCAGCAACCTCTTCTTCGTGGCTTTCTCCAAATTCGCCAAAATCCTTACTATGCATGCGATGCATAGTGTCACGTTTGTATTAGTTGGTTAGTTTCCATCTTCCAATATGAAATCAGTTACTTATCCATTCTTAGGATGAGAAAACTTTTTCTATCTGGGCCGTCCTAGATTTAATTTTTCTTATTTTTTATTTTTTTAAAAAATAGTTTTAATAGGTAAAGAATTTAAAACAAAGATAATCTCTTAACTAACATATTTTTTTAAAAAATGATTTTTCTATTTAAAATTTGACCGTTGAAAAAAATTAAATCTGAACAACCTAGATTTGGAAGAGCTCTTCTTAAGAAACTGGTTCCCTTCCAATATGTGCTCTGCCAAAATGACATAATCCCTCACTAAATTGAACAACGGAGTACAATTTATCAGTCAAATTATTAAAATTTTCAAATGAATATATAATTTTACCTTCATTTATTAACATGTCAACTTTATATTGTTGAGGAATGGTACTATTGTGTATATTAAATAGGGTTAATGTGCAATTTTAATAATAAATTTGTTTGCCTTGAGCGTCTCATACAATTAAAGTTTGAAGAAAGTAAAAGTAAATACAATCTTTCAAAAAATATGCAAACCTCCACTATAAAGTTGGTGGGAGAACAAGTGAGTCCAGCATAAAAAGGAGATGGAAGTTAGGTGTCTTCAATGGTTAAGTTATCTTTGCTTTAATTTTAAAGTTCATTGATATTTTATGTTTGATAACAGTTTATATGTATGTCTATTTTGGGTATAAGTTCATAAGTATTTTTTTCTCTTAATACTAGTTTACAAAATTACATTTTTTTAACACATCCTGGTTGTGGTTGATATTGATCCAACAATAACCTTCCAAAACCCACAAGTCACACACATAAGCCTTCCGCGTAAATTAAACCAAGAGTGGCCACACAGCAGATATGAGGAAATTGCGTTATCTCATTTTCCTCGTTTTCCCCCCTCATAATCTCATATTCACTCTTGGATTGAGAAATGGGTTATTGAGATTTATGGTATATAAATCTATTATTATTAAGATAAATAAATATATTTAAAGTATTGAAATATGATCTCCACAATTATTGCCTGCAATATCTATAAAATAAAAAAATATTTATAATATAAAATGTTATGATGAAAATCTTATGAAAATAATAAATCTGAGCCATTTATTAAATTTAAGGGTAGGGATGAAATACTAAAAAGAAAAGAATAAAAAGAGAAGATATGCTTTCAGCGACTTTTTTGCTTGAATTTCTCTTTTGATACGATACACATCTTCTTTTCAAAAATAAAAAATTCCTTTTTCAATATTTGTAGGTGTCGTTCCTTATGTGACACTTTTGTTTTTTGTTTTTTTCCCCTCTCTGATAGAAAGAAAAGGATAGAAAATTGCCACACAAAAAAACTCAATGTAAGATTTATTGTTCAAACATCAAAAGTACATAAGCATACCATCGTTGAGCTGATACTACTTATCTTCAGATGTTTTCATGTCTTCTAACATAAAATTAAAGATAAATTGTATATAACTACCAAAGAGTTGTACTTGTTGAAGATAGATTGAATATGTATTCTTACACAAATTTTTGTTACTTTTAACTAATCACTACTAGAGAAAAAGTCTATATGACCACCCATCTAGATTTCTATAGGTGGATACAATTTAAAAACGATGATCGACAATATTTTTGTAAATATTAATATAATTTAAGATCAATCATGCTTTTGTGAGCTTAAAATAATGTTTTCTCTATACTTGTTATAGTTTAATGAGGTCTTGATTCATATTAAATATGATGAAAATTCTTAAATTTAAATATTTTTTAGACCGGTTGCTAAAACAATCGGTTTAAATGTCATTTTAGATACCAAGGCCTAAAAGTTCATTCATTATATCCAACACTTACAAATTATCTAAACTCTTTTGGAGTTGGGGAAATGTAAGGAAAAAATTAAACCTTGAAAAAACAAATGTCAAAATTAAGAACCAATTAATAATATTGGTAAAATTCATGTTTTCGTTGTAATTATTTTTTACATCAATTGTATTTGTAATTTTGGAATTCTTTATTGAATTTATATTGCATTATATGTCTTTTAGAGATAATAATGGCTTGGTGAAACCAAATAAAACATATATTTTTATTAAAAAAAATTGTCTACTAATTAAACCAAGTATGAATTACTAGGTCTACATTTTTTATTATAAATTGATAACTTTTTAAGACCGGCATCAATAATATAAGTGGTCCTAAAAAGTTTCATTTTTAGATCATTTTAAAAAGAGTTAAGGTGCAAAATGCATATGTGCTTTCCTCTGAGAAGTGTCTAATACTAAATGTCTTTTTTATAAGTAAAAGTACACTGTGGTTACAAATTAGTTATAAAAATACCGTTTGACCGTTAAATTTGACTTTTTTTGCTTTCAAATATGTAAAATACACATGTACTTTAACAAAAACAGCGCTCAATACCAAGTTTACTTGTCTAATTATTTTATTTCAATTAAAGGAAAATTATTATTTTTCTAGGTATAATTCTTGGAAGGCCAAATTTTTCATTTTCATAATTTATTTTATTTATTTTTTAAATCCTTATTAATTTTTATAATTAAAATTAATAAATGAGTATTTATTTATTTGAAATTTGATGTTATAAATAATATATTTAATTATGAATAATTTTAATTTTTTGATCTAACAAATTGAACGACAAGTTACTTAAATAATTTTTCAATCAAAACCGAACAATATTATTTAATTTTTATTGCATTAAGAAATATGCAATATAAATGAGTTATTTCTATTTTTATGATGAATAAAAGTAAATCAAGAAATATTATATAAAGGAGGAATATCTCCTAGAAGGGGAGTGAATAGGTTATTATAAAAAATCTTTTCACTCAAGCACTCAAGAATACAAACACAAAGAAGATAGAAAATAAACACAGAAGATTATATTGGTTCGACTAATTCCATGACCTACGTCCAATCCCTAAGCACCTTGGGATTTGCAACTAACTCAAGAATTATACAATTACACACTTAGTACCCGGATGTTCCTCTCACTAGGACTCACTCCCCCTTACTAGCTGTAATTGTACACCCACACTTAAGGTTCCACAACCTTAAGATTTGAGAATAAATTGGCAAGTGTTTAACTCTCTCACAAAGTAGATAAAAATATGAACGTTGAAGTACAATGAAAATATCTAAAGATATTAGCTTATTAATAAAACAGTAAAATGTAGTTGAGTAACTGATTGCACAGCATTTCGGTTGATGGCAAAATCAACGCTTCAGGTATTTATAGTTGTTGGCATTTATTACCGTTGAAGCTCGAAATAATTCCGTTGAGACTCTTCAGAAGACCGTAGAAGATGAAGCGCAAAAGGTGTGAATAATTACCGTCATAAATATTTTTTTACTCTTTTGTTCCCGCGATTATGACTGTTGGAGTAAGGCAATAGGAATGAAGCAGTCTTGCCCAAAACGTCTTTCAAATGCTCAAAGGTATGTTTATTGGTTTGGTATCTTGAATAGGTAAACGCATTAAATGCTCTTGACATGTCAGATTGCTTTATCTAAAAATTTGAGTTAATCCACAATCTAATCATCTGGAACTCATTAGCAAATTGATTAAATGCAGTTAAGAATAACAATGATAGATGAAATGAAGAATCCAAAACATACTTAAGGATTCAAAGAATGTTGTAAATGAGATAAAAAAAACAGAGACATATTGACTCGAGTCAAGAAAGCACTGGATCAAGTCAATGCTTTGTTTAAAGCAGTGATCATACAACATTTTCGAACTCGAGACAACATTATTCATCACTCGAGTCTAGGCTCAAGCTCGGGTCGCAAGAATCAGATAATCATTTAAAAGCTCAAAAGATATTTAACTAGAAGCAATTCACTACAAAAAATAAAAAAAAATTGGTTTTTTGCGATCGAAAAATTCCGTTACAAAATTCCAATTTTCCGTTGCAAAATAGGATTGCAACGAAATTCGTCTGTCGCAAAAAAGGCCTCACAATTGAGACGGAAAATTGAATTTCCGTCGCAATTTGCGACAAAATTTTAATTCCATTGCAAATTTCAAAATTGGCGGCGGATAATTTTTCGTTGCAAAACCCTTTTGCAACAGAAAAAATTCTGTCGCAATTGCGATGGAACCCAATTCCATCGCAAATTTTTTAAAAAATATAAAAATAAAAAAAAATAAATTTTAAATTTTAAAAAATCGTAAAAAAATATTTATAAAATTAAAAAATTAAAATTATTAAAAAATATATAGAATTGCATGAAAAGATATATAAATAATCTTAAAAAATATATAAAAATGATTAAAAAATAAATAAATGTTAATAAAAACTTGTATATGATATATTTATAAACATAAAAACATATGATTTATAAATGTGGTCATCATAAAAGCTATACATAATATTTCTCCCACACAAAAAAAAACTAAGTAATAAAACCAGAAAACAATAACAAGCACATAATCTTCATTTTCGGATTAAAAATAATAATAAAGCATCTCACAACAAAAATAAAGTACATACTCTATACAAACATGATCCATTTTTAGATGGGGAAGGGGAAGTTGAAGAACAAAGAAGAAAGAGAAGAAGAATGAAAGAATGAAAACGGGGAATGAAAGAATGAAAAACGAAAGAATGAAAAGTAGATGGATGAAAGAGGGAAAAAGGGGGGGGGGGAGTTGCAACTGAAGAAGAAGAAGAAAGCAATGAAAAAAAGCCACTAACCTGGGGAAAAAGAAGAAGCAATACTGAGATCCCATGTGACTGAAGAAGAAGAACAAGAAAGCAATGAAAAACGAACGACAATGAAGAAATGAATGAAAAACGAAGGGAAGGAATGAAGAATGAGAGAAAGAATCGGGGGGAGGGGGAATTTATTTTTCTGACGAAATTTTGCAACGGAATTTATTTTCCGCACAAAAAGGCAAAATTTTGCGACAGAAAAATTTTCGTTGCAAAATTTTTCAAAGGGTTTTGCAACGGAAAAAAAATTTTCCATAGCAATTTTTTTTTTGGTCAAAATTTTGCGACGGAATTTTTTTTCCGTCGCAAAATTTCGCCTTTTTGCAACGGAATTTGAATTTCATCACAAAAATCCCACCTTTTGCGACGAAATTCAAATTTTGTCGTAAAAAAGCGAAATTTTGCAACGGAAAATATTCCGTCGCAAATTCACTATTTTCTAGTAGTGATTTAACATAGCTCAAATCAACCTCTAGACTCGAGGTAGGTAAATTAGCTCAAGTCAATCGCGAATGAAAATAGTTCAAGGATTGAAAACAAGACTTAGACTCGAGTCATTAAGTGGTGGCTCGAGTCGAACTTAATTTTTTAATATAACAATCAATTCTCTGGCTAGAGTCCATACACACACTGGCTTGAGTCAAGAGAACAATAGTTTTGAAATCTTAAGTTCGAAAACTAATTGGCATGAGTCACAGAATATGCTGGCTCGAGTTTAGTCCCAAACTCGAGGCAGACTTTCGGTGGCTCAAGTCAATGTATCATTTTAGTGAAGTACAAGAAGGGGAATGACTCGAGTCAATAAGCTCTAGCTCAAGTCATTCTAACAGCAAAAATTGTTCAACTAATATGGTTCAAGTTTTGACTGAGAAGAAACATTTTTCCTAGATCATTAGTCTCACATTGTTTCCAAAGGTTAATCATCATCAAAATACATATAGAGAACTAATATTATAGACTTATAGTTATAAAGTTGACTTATAAATATTAATTTATCAATCATTAATTAGAAAATTTAATAAGGATCTTTTTAGAAAAAAAGAAAGTAAATTTTGAAAATAAAATTTTTACCCTCTTTCCCAAAATTATAAATCAAAAGAAAAAATATGGTCTTCCAGGAATTATACATAGAGAAATAATAATTTTCCTTTAATTGAAATAAAGTTATTAAATTAAAAAACACTTAGTGTTGGACACTTTTTTTTTTCAAACCACATATGTATTTTTGCACATTTGAAAAAAAAAATTCAAACTTAACGGTCAAAGTCAAATTTAAATGGTCAAACGATATTTTTGCTCCTAATTTATAACCACGTGTGCACTTTTGCACTTAAAAAAAACATTTGGTGTTAGGCACTACTCGAGTAAAAGCACATATGCATTTTATACCTTAACCCTTTTAAAAAAAAGGACAAACTTTTTAAACAAGTCGATACAAAACCTGACCTAGATGCAGTTTGAAAAGTCAATTTCAACTAGTCTAAAAAGCCTTTTCTTAGTAGTTTTTTAACTGACTTTGCAACTAACATGAGTTTAAAAATGAATTGACACAATATATGTTTTTAAAATAGAAGAGAAGAGTGTGTAATTAAAGCAAAATAAAAAGGTGGATAAAATATTTTACTCACTATAAAAAAGAATGTCCTCAATAATTAAAATGATATTTGAAAAACATAACGAAAACCTTCAAAACTGAGTAAGCATTATCTCAACACACACACACACACTAACATTTTTAAATGTCAATCTTCCTTAATATTCTTTAAAAAATATTAGAATATTTTAAAAATTATACACACACACATACATATTAGTGAGATAATTGTTATGCTCACTCAGTTTTGAAAGTTGTCTGCACATTTTATACGTTGATGAGTGAAAATTCTTTCACGATTTGTCGCCAATGGTTTCGTCTATTTAAGGAGCTTGGTCCTTTTCTAATAATTTAAAAATTTTATGATGTTTAATTATGATTGGGATAATTAATTTGTAAGTCATTATAGTTTCAACCAATTTTTAATCAGGTGTTATAATTTTCTCTTTTTTATGAGGTCCATATACTTTCACATGTTTTTAATTAGATCCTTGTAGTTTATTATCTTTTTTATCAAGTCTTTATTGTTTCACCTAATTTTTAATTATTATAATTTTTTAATTTTAATTTAAAATTAAATAAATGAATAATATTAAAATATCATTTAGTAATATAAAACTGTAAATTAATAATTATATAATTATAAAAATTATAATCAGAAATAATTATTAATATATTATAATTATATTATATCTATAGAAAATTTCATTATTATAATTAAACTTCATAACTATACAAATAAATCAAAATTTTAGTTAAAAAATAAATAATATAAATATTTTTAACTAAAAAATTAAGAGAGTATTAAAATAATCCATAAGAAAGAATGCTACAATAAAATTATTATAAAAATTTATTATTCACAGAATATTAGTACTCATATAATAATATTTTATATTTATGGAAGAATATTATTATAATTTATTGAATAAATAGTAAAAACTACAGGGACCTGATTAAAAATCAGTGAAACTACAAGGACTTGTTAAAAAGGAAAAAAAACATTACAAGGACCTGATTAAAAGATGTTAGATATGATTAGTTTTGATGGTATCTTATATAGATGCCATTAGAGAAAAAAGTTTACATGCTACATTGACTAATTCCTAAATTTAATGTAGATTCAAAATGTGAAAGTCATTTATGAAGAATGATCAAGAATAAAAGAAGATGTGGAGTCAAATGATAAAGAACAAGAGAAGAGAAGAACGAAAGAGTTAAATTATCAAGAGAAGAGAAGAAAGAAAGAAAAATATTATTGAATGGAATGAGAAAGTCACTATACAAGCCCACAGATTGATTCTAGAAGTCTCCACAACCAAATGAGAGTTGGAATGACTCAAATCGAAGTTAAAATAAGCTTTGGGATGAGTTAAAATAAGCAAAAACATGTTTTTGGATGGATTGCCTCGAGGCAGAGTCATTTACCTCGAGTTAGGGCCAAAACTCGAGGTAGAACAACCAAACTCAAGGTAGGAGTGCCTGTCAACAACTCTGTTCTACTCTATTTCGGGTGAGGTCTGGTAAATCGATAATATCTCCCAAACCAGAGATCAGATTGAGGTGAAATCAATCTTGAATGAAACTAGACATCCAATGCGTCATCTTGACAAAAATTCAAGTCTAAAGAAGATCAGATGAGAGAGCTATGAATTTTTGAAGTTGACCCATCTGTCACCGTCATACAGCAGGCCAAGGTTCACTAAATTGAAGATATTTCACAAATTACAAATCGGAATGAGATGAAATCGGTGGCATACGAAACTAAACTCACACACCTTTTCGAAAACATCAAGATCACAAAAAAAAAGATCAAATGAGTGAGATATGATTTTTGGAAGTTGAGAGTCTGTTCAGGATGGTGAAAAAATGTTGGTTCAAGAACAGCTCTTACTAATCTGATGATAGTGCTCAACATGCAATGAGTTTGGAGCTAATTCTTCTTACATTGGAAAGAATACTTAAAGAGTATTCTAGGGATATATGTGATTTGCCAAGATGCTTAACGAACGGAGATGCTATGGTTACTGGAACTTAGCCAACAAAGTGAAAATCTTGAGTGCTGAGGATTCCTATCAAATTAACTTGAGTATGGGATTTGTAACTCGAGGTTGTAAGCAAACTTGAGGTTGAAAGCATATCTAATCCAAAATAATTTAAGTTTTCTGACTTGAGGTAAAGAAAGCTAACTCGAGTTTTGATGAAAACTCGAGGCAGGATAAATTAACTCGAGTCATGAGCAATGGTACAGAAGCAATAAACAGTATGGCTAACTCGAGGCAATGTAGGAACTTGGAGTTTTACTCCAAACTCGAGGCAGGCTTCTTGACTCGAGGTAAAATCATTCAACCGTTGTTTTTGAACTGGTTTAAGATAACTCGAGGCTAAAAAGAATGACTCGTGTTTTGGGCAAAACTCGAGTCAGAGTGAACAGACTCGAGTCTATGGTGTTTCAGACAGAAAAGAGCCAAATATATCAACATCTGATAAAACTTCGACAAATTTTGATTATGATATAATTGACTTATATTGTCTTGTATCATTACTTCTAATCATGTTTAATGAGCTTGTTGATGAGACTCAGGAAGTTTAATGATGATGTGCAATAAAGCAGATGATGATGTCAGAAGCTTCAACGGCTATTTCTCTAACGGCTACTTCCAACTGATGTCTAACGATCGAACGCTCGCAACGATTGAAACACAATAACCTATAAATTGCGAAGTCTTCAAACTGGAAGGAGTGACGATAGATGAATGATTCTGAGGATGCCAATGAAATGATGTTACTGCTTTACTATGTCAATAACTCTTATACTCTGTTTCTCAATATTCATAATTTAAAGTAGAGAGTAGAGAGTAAGATGAATGATTTTGTACTTCAGTGTTTACATATTCACTTCTGAGAAAGAAGATCTATTGTAATCATTCAATTTGAGATTTGAGAGTTACTCAAGATTGGGTGATCTTAAGTGGGAACTAATTATATCCTTATAGTGTGTAAGGGGGAGTCAGTGAGAAATTAGGCTGCACAAGTGCCCGACTAAACTTATGAGATTGTAAAGGCTTCTCTTGTGCCTGATGAAACAAGGAGATAGTGGAAATCTCAAGTGCAATTTGAGGACTGGACGTAGATCAAGGATTGGACCGAACCAGTATAAATCTCTGTTTGCATATTCTCTTCTCTAAACTCTTACATTTTAACATATATGTTTTGAATGACGGTCTATTGGTTTATAAATTATTATTGTCATCCAAACCTCCTTTAGTAAGTTGCGAAAAGATTTTCTAAGTATCCAAAAGTTTTATCTGACACTCAATTCACCCCTCTCTTGGGTGACAATCAGGTCTAATAAAAGAAAAACTATAGAGACCTAACTAAAAAATGGTTAAAATTATAAAAACATGTAAATGAATTATCCCAATTATTAATATTTTTCTGTCATCAATAATTCTCAATTTTTCATATTTTAATGGGGGAGGGCACAATTTTCAAAAAACGCGGCCCTCGTGATCTTCGCATCATTTTTAAATGGGATAGGGCACACTATTCAAGTTTCGTCTTACAATAAAATTTGTGTCCACGGTCCACCAACCCTTTTTTAAGAAATATAGTCATGTCCCTCTTCTTGTCTTTCTTTAAAACATACAATTACTATAATTAATGGATACAATTTGTGAATATGGCGTAGGATTTGAGAGTAAAAATCCCCAATAATGGCAAGAGTCGTGCATTGGCAGAAAAAGATTCTTTCATTCCTTTTCTCCCGCCACTTCCAACGCAATCACTCCAATCCAACAATCTTATTATACCTGCTTCAACCCTATATCAACATAAATTCAAATATTTCTTAGATCTATACAAAACAAGAAGAGGACAATTCAATCCAACGGCGGGCAGGCGATGATCAAGCTTGCAGTGACTAAAGAACTCAAGCATGTAGAGATCAAAATATATAAGGAAACTGGCATGCATGTTGCCTTTATTAACAGATAAAAAAGGACCAATTCAAAGAACTAGTGGTGCCACCATCTTCTAATGTTACTCATGCAACATTAAACATCACTCAAAGCAGGAGAACTTGTAAGATTTATGAACTTACATTTTTTATGTATCTGATCTAAAGCCTGTGAGATAGATGAACCTGTAATGGATTTTTCATTACGATTGCGAATTCTTGAACCTCTGACAAATCAACATCATGATCACTTGCAGGCTTCCACTCGAAATTCCAGATTAGATTGGCCACAAAATACTCCAAATGAAGCATTGCCAGATTATAAGCAGGACATATCCTTCTTCCTGCCCCAAAAGGCATCATTTTGATCTCTTTGCTTCCTGTAATATCAAACGTCTCACTTCCCTTCCCTTCACTGTTCAAGAACCTCTCAGGCTTGAACTCCATTGGATCTTCCCACACCTTTGGGTCCCACCCCATCTCTGCCACCATGAAATTCACAGTACCTTCCTTGGGCACCGAGTAATTATTGAACACCACGTCTTCTGAAACTGCGTGTGGCAGCACTAAGTGCCCAGGTGGATGACGCCTTAGTCCCTCCAAAATCACAGCTTTAACATATGCCATCTTGTTCAGATCTTCTTCTCTCACTTCCTTGTCTTCTCTCTCACCCACCACTTCTCTTATTTCATCAACAAGCCTTTGTTGAATATGAGGGTACTTCACCAGATTCGCCAGGATCCATTGTAATGCTGTTGTTGTTGTATCTGTCCCTGCATCAAGAAGCTCTGTACATAAAAGAACCATTTCAGATTCCTCAAGCTTGCGCTTTTCCTCTGGCAGTTCCAAATCCAACAACGTGTCCGCGTAATACACTGGCAGTTCCTCAAGCTTGGTGTTATCGTCCTCGTTTGATTTGCTTAATCTCTCTTCCTTGACTTTCTTTCTTGCTCTTATTAGCGGAATTATCACATTGTCTCTGTCGTTGACCATTTGCTGCAATTCCTCCCAACGTTTGGGGAACAAGATTCGCGTCAGTCTTGGCCAGGAATTTAGCGCATCGATGTTATTGAAGGTCACAAGCAAACGACGCACAACATATTCAATGTCCTTGATTTTCTTGTCGTCTAGCCTCTCGCCAAAGCACATGAACACAAGCAAGCAGAACATAGCATAATTGAGATGGTCAATCACCATAATGGACTTGCTTGATTCTGAGTCGGACCTGAGGCGACTGAGAAGCACATCCAAAACCCATTTACGAGTTCCCGAGAAGGACCCGATCCGGGTCGGGTGAAGCATCTCGGATGCGAGGTTGCGGCGGAGCGCTCGCCATCTGGGACCGTAGAAAGCAGTGCCGATGTTATCTTTGTTACTGATGATGACACTTTCGGCAGGGAGGAGCTTGGGGCGGTCGGAGAAGACAACACCGTTTTGAACGAGTGCTTGGTGGGCGAGAGAACGATCTGCGATGAATATAGCAGGGTCAGAACCGATATGGAGAGTGACGATGGGGCCAAACTTGGAGTGAAGACTTCGAAGAATGGATTCGAGTTCAGAGAATGATTTTCTCAGAAAAATGGCGGAACCAAAGAAGGGGATCCGGAGAGGGCCAGGAGGAAGAGGAGGGGAGGGGGAAGGAATAAGGAGAAGGTTGAAGAAAGCTTTGAGAAGAAGGCAGAGAAAGATAGAGACGAGGACGACGAACCAAAGCTCCATGATGAAGATGTTTGATGAGTTAGTGAGGAAAGCTTGGGGGGAACGAAGAAAATGACTGGATATATAATTTATAACAAAGGAAAGGGTTGTGGATCGAGAGGCGTGGGGATGATTAGTATTTAGAGAATGATAAATAAGATAAATATGTGAAAATAATTTTATATTTGCCAAAAACTCACTAAAGAGATTAAATAGATGTTAATATAATTAACGTGAACTTTTCACTGATTCTCATGCCGTATCAATTATATCCATTTCAATGTTTTCACCTATGAAGCATGTAGACAAATACTACTATAAACTTGCTGTATTGTTGGGCCGACAAGAAAATCAAAATAGATACGTGACGTGCTGGACGCTGAAACGACAAAACTTGGGTTTAGCGATCATGAAATGAATTGAATTGATTCCGCTGAGTCAGCAGACTGCAGACATATAGTAGCAGGTGTTATTCGTTTGGAAAGATTACACAAAAGTTAAGTACAAAAAGATTCTAAATCAGAATTCCATTATAAAAAGGTCTCAACAAAAAAAAAAAGTCTTTAAAACTTTTTTGTAATCAATTACATAAGATGACATCTATATTAACAATATAAAATATAATATTAACAACTGAAAATGTTATGTTAACAACAAAAATTCTCATAATTTAAAAAGTCATATTAACAACTTGAAATGTTATATTAATAATTTAAAATGTTATATTAATAAGTGAGAATTTTTATTGTTAATATAGTATTTCCAATTGTTAATATGACATTTCATGTTGTCAATACAGATTTTCAAGTTAGGCAATTAATTACAAAAAAGTCCTAAGGATTTTTTTGGGACTTTTTTTGTAATAGGATTTTGATTTAAAATCTTTTTATAATTAATTCTGGTATTTGGGACCACAATATAATCTTCCCTATTTGTTTTAGTTCTTAGAGTTCCTTTTTACCTTGAGAAAAGTTAACACTTTGTTACTATACCCAAACAAACACTAAGAGATGACATTTAAATACTCCTTGACTATATAAATAGCCCAATAATTAAATTATGTTATTTAAGAAAGTGATTAAAATTATTTAAAAATAATAAGTATATTTAAAATAAATCTTTTTTCCATTTAATTTATGAGGGGCAATAAGATGGAGAAATAAAGTAAATATAGATATCACTAACCTTTTAATTAATACAATATATATAATTAATGATGACCAAAAAAAAGAAAAATAATAATTAAATGTTCAGGCACATTTAACGAAAATTAAACCACATATTATAGAATATTAACGATAATTAAAGCACATATTATAGAAGACACATTTAAAGCCCATTTTTAAGGCCATTAGGCTATTGTTTTGATGGGGTAGTGTATCACTACTAAAAAACAGCTATTTTGTGAAAAATTTTCTGTTGCAAATTTGGTAAATTTTGCGATGGAAAATTAACTTCCATCGCAAAAATTAGAATTTTGCGGTAGACTAATAAGTTCCGTCTCAAAATGACAAAGGAAAAATTGTTTGCGGGGAAAATATTCATCTGCCACAAATTTTGCATTGTCCGCTGCAACATTTGCGACGGAAGAGATATATTCGCCGCAATTTGCCGTGAAAGAAGGTTTTTCCATCGCAAATTGCGGCGGAATAGAGCACGTTGTCACAAACTTTCGGTGCCCACCAACAGTTTACGGCAGACGGTGGCTTTTTGCTGCAAATTGCAACGGAAAACCACTTTTCCGGTGCAATTTGCGGCGGAAACACCTTTTTATTCGCAAATCATCGATAGGCACCAACGGTTTGCAGGGGACGGTGGCTTTCCGCTGCAAATTGAAAATTAAATCCCCCCCTTTCATTCTCATTCTTTCGAGACCCTCTGCTGCCCACTGAAGCTCTTCTCCTCTCCTCTCCTCTCTTGCTGCCGACCACCGCCGTCCAAGTCGTCTCCTCCCCCGCCGTGCTTCCTCTTATTTTTCCACCTCTAACCGTTCTTCAAGAGGTAAGAGTATAGTTTTCCTTTTTCAATTTCAAATGTTAGTTTTAATAACTTGATTTGGATTTGTCAAACATAAAAATTAAATTTAAAATAAAATGTTACTTTAGTTATTAATTAGCCAAATGAGATGGTGATATTTTTTAATTTGTGTTAGTTAATGTTTTTGGGATAATAATGTTTTTGGCGTACACCTGGCGGTTTAATAGAATTTCCCCTAAGATCTCATTTGTTTGTTGCGCACTTT
The DNA here is from genome assembly GCA_037074495.1 of Acacia confusa. Taxonomy (NCBI): domain Eukaryota; kingdom Viridiplantae; phylum Streptophyta; class Magnoliopsida; order Fabales; family Fabaceae; genus Acacia; species Acacia confusa. Next base: position 32,582,671 of record CM073502.1, on the reverse strand, counting down.
AGGATCAGGATGCAAGAAGATTTAGTGGTTTTTTTTTAAAAAAAAAAAATGAGGTCTTCATTCTTTTAACTTGATTATAAATTTTTATATATTTGGATGGAGAGGAATCAGAAAAACGCTAAAAAATAGTAAAGTTGTTGCTACAATATTTTCAACTGCTGAAAATAGGCTGTTTTATTAAATTAAAGGAGGAGTCTCCTTGCATTTTTGTTATATAATTACCAGTATGCTTCTTTGTTTTATAAAAATCGATAATGTTTCCTACAAATAAATAATAATAATGTTATGATTTTTTACCTTTAGTTTGTATACTAATATTTGCAACATTTTCTTTATTTTTAGGTTTGATCCTTATAAGCCGGTGGCGAATTTCATGACCGAACAAATATTCCGTAATTTCGATCAACCTTAGGCCACATGGATAGCGATCCCTCAGAATATTCAGGACGCTTGGTTCAGTGAGTTCTTGGTAAGTTATGTGATTTATGGTTATTAATTTATTCTCATCAAAATGCAAACTGATTAACTACTTGTATACTTTATAGCACTAATTGTTTAGTATTGTTTTTCAGGGAAAGTTTAACTGGTTGCCTAATCATCTGGAAAATTTAAAAAAGGCTTATAACTTCAAGGGAGGCAAGTGGCTGTCTGATAAATTGTATAAATTGCGGCATGAAAAGGGAAAAAAACTTAGATTTAGCCAGAGGTCGTAGGCCAATTATTTGAAAAATGAGCCATCGACGAAAGATTTTTAAAGCAAAGTGAACGGAATAAATTAAATAGGTCCCGCATGGATGGACCATCTTATGCTAGCGGCTCCATTCCATTTAGTAAGCATCGACGAAAGATTGTAAATATACATTATTTTCTATTTCAGCTTTGAATATTTTGTACTTAATCAATAATTAATGAATGGTTATCATTTGTGTTTGCAGGTAGCGTCTGGGGAAGTTCCTGAAGATTTGATTCCTTGGACCACCTTTGAGTCGACCCATTCCCAGGCGGTTGAGGGTCAAGGCAAGCGTTAGATTAACGCCAAGTACCAACAATTCGCGGTGAGATATTAATTATATTTATTATTTGCTTCAAACAATAACATATTTCTTTGATTTCATATACATTATTTGAATTGTATGTTTGTGCTTGTAGGAGACCTATCAGCAGCTGATGTAGGAGGGAGACTCGCAAATTTAGAGCGACCTGTCGTCCTCTTATTCCGATAATGAGAGTCTCTTCCTTCAAGTTGCAGGCGGAATTGACAAGAAGGGGAGAGTCTTCGGGATGGGTGCTTCTGCCAGCCAACTAAAGTCATCTTTGAGGCACTCATCCGGCAGTAGTAGAGGTGGTCCTGAAGGTAGACTTATACTTTTGCTATCAATCGCAAACCATTACTCCCTCATTCATTTAAATGAAGTAGGACAAATAAATTGACTTTGTAATGTTGGTTTTGTAGAAGATAAGAGGGTAAAAGTGTTAAAACAGACGGTAAGGGAGCAAGGAGAGATGATTAGTGAGATGCAAGCACTTCCCAGTCCCTATTGAAGAGCAAGGGTATGGGGTTGCCTCTTGGTGGTGACGACGATACTAGTGGTGACTATGACCAGACTGTTGCCGTTTAGAGTTTTTCTTGGAACATTATATTTGTAATATTTTGTTTTTGCAATGTAGACTCGTAATATTTTGTAACATTATATTTTATTTTTATGATATACAATTTATTTTATTTTCTAATTTTTTATATTTTTTTATTTTCTTTTAAATAATTTGAAATTTTGTGAGGGAAAAATTTTCCCTCGTAAAATCTCGCATTTTGCGAGAAAATTTTTTCCACTGCAAAATTTGAATTTGCGAGGGAAAATGCATTTTTTCCATCGCAAAACTGATTTACGAGGGTTTTTTTTTTTGCAACGGACACTTTTCCGCCGCAAAAGTTTTTTGCGACAGAAAATACTTGTTTTGTGACGGAAAAATTCCGCTGCAAAAAATGGATTTTCTAGTAGTGATATGTAAGTGTCGTTGAAAGTCTACAACAACTGTTATTTAAGTAAAAATGATGGTATCCCACCAATATTGTGACATCAAAGGCTAGAAAAGCCTCTGCTTTGAAAAATGCAAGATATTTCATTCCCTACATGTTCTTGCATGGTCATTGACAAAACAACTGAATCGGGATATAAAGCGAGCACAAAATGAAACATATCCAAAAGATAATCAAATTCAAAACCAATGACAAGAATGCACATAAAAAGGATGTTGTGAGATACATACTGAAATACTTGGTGCATATCTTGAGGGTCTTCAACTGCCTCATCACAAGCCTAACTTTCCCAATAACCTTGTGCTTTAGAAACTTCACATTAATGGCACCTCTCTCCTTCCATTGATTCCCATATTTATCGAATCAGTAGATCTTAGATTGCTCGCAATCAAGCAAATAAGCTCTAATTTCATCCAAGAAAAAATCAACACTAAGAACAAAAAAAAGAAAAAGATGACAAACAAATGTATATAGATCAAGAACAGGATCTTCATCTTCTTCACCAGTAGTGACGAAAACTTCCTCAAGCTTGACAATCGTGAAGATGAAATATCACCTAGAGGGGGTGAATAGGTGATTTAAAAATTTAATCGTGTAATCAAGATTTTGGCGAATTCAGGCAGAATACTAACTGAGCAGGATTTTAAAGAAGAATGGACACGATGCAATTTATCCTGGTTCGGTCTAATCCTGACCTGCATCCAGTCCCCAAGAACTCCTTGGGATTTTTCACTAACTTTCTGGAGATTACAAATATAACCTGGAATGATCCACTCACTCACGGACTCACTCCCCCTTACCACTTGTAATCGTACACCCACACTTAAGGTTCCTCAACTTTAAGATTTAATAATTGAATGAATGAAATAAATGGTGTAACTCCTCACGAGTAGATAGTAAATGAACACTGAAGTACAGAGTATTAAAGATCAGTTTGTTGATCGAAAATACAAATAGCAATAAATTCTCAATAAATGTTCAGCGATTCGGTGTCTCGTAAATTTAATTTGTCTGCTATTTATAGTTGATGAAATTAAATGACCGTTGATGAATCTGGAGCATCGTTCATCATTTCATAAAAAAAATAGCCGTTAGTTTGATGACGTCCGAATATCCGCTCATATCTGTTGATATCTACTGATGTTTTGTTTATCTCAAACATTCCTCATTCTATTCGATTTGTCCGTTGAGAGATAGCATTTAATTTGTGGTTGAACAATCAGAGAATGCCCAGTATGTTGGAGAGAGAAATTTTTACTATATTAGGTAATAGCATTTAATGCGTCTGACATCCCATTGCTTTTTCGGAGATTTGCTATTAATTCATATCTCAAATATCTGAAACTCATAAAGAAGCTCATTGATCATGGTTAGCACAAATAGCTTATTAACAAATATGTATTATCACTTGTATGATTTTAGACGTTTGTGAATTTAGAATAAATACAATAGTCTTTTAGAAACAGAGTATCTCTTGCTCGAGCATGATCAATTGGATGCTCGGGCATAATATCATATCTTGCTCGAGCATAAGTGAAGTCTTACTCGAGCATGCCATGAAATTCCAATGAACACTGGTGCTCGAGCATAGTGTCTTCGTGCTCGAGCATTCCTTTTATATTTGCTCGAGCAGCCCTTTTAGTGTTGCTCGAGCACAGGTGAAATAGAGATTATCTTCGCTGATGATCGAACAAGCATTATTTTGTTCGAGCAATTATTACTTTGCTGCTCGAGCATACTCTAGGTGCTACTCAAGCATCAATGATGCTTAGTGATATGATGTTGTTGCTCGAGCAATACTTGATGTTGTTCGAGCAACAAGTTATTTTATGCTTGAGCATGCCTTGTTTACTTGCTCGGGCATCAGTGGTAATTTTTAAAATGATTAATTAATATCTTTCTAAATTGTGATCATCAAAAATATTATAGTCAACAAATCGGAGTAGCATGAGCTTCGGTATCCTCATTATTGCCAACGAGGGCTTCCTCCTCTTCACGGTGCTCGAGATCATTACTCAACATATTGTTTCGTGAGGAAAGAGAGAGAGACACAGATTTTCAACTCAAATATGTCTCAAGCGGTGAACAACATATTTGGTGGTTGTGGAGCAAGCTCGTAGTACACAACAGAGGATGAGTCAAAGTCGCTATGCCTACTATCAGTGGGGGAACGTAAATTTGTCACTAGGCAGTCAAACTTGCACATCACGTGGTGGGCAACGCTTCTCTTGTTATCAGCCCTAAAAATGCATCAAGAAACACAATAGGGCGGGTCACGGGGATGACTGAAAACCACATAACACCAATGTCGGCAAAAAGCAAAGTGAGGCTGAGGTCTAACGGCAATAATGTCGAAGGCGGAAAGGAAAAATCAAGGGTGTTGTTCTGTATAGGATTGTGGGTAGAGTTTTTGGTGCTATTTACAAACTCAAAATGGGGATTTGACGATTGTTTTTTAAAAACAGTCATCTTACCCCTTTTTTTATGACTTTTTTTTTTAAATAGTCGTCTTCTTAACTAGAGTGGAGACTATTTTTTTTTTTAAAAAAAAAAGTCTTCTTAACTAGAGAGGAGACTATTTTTTAAAAATAGTTGTTGAAAGTTAAGCTAAAATTTCAAAAATGCCACCGTTTCTTTTTTAATTTCTATTTTCTAAAAATGGGCATTAATTAGTATCATTAAATTTAATTTTTGTTGTAGTGATAGGTAGACTGGTGTGGCCGAGACCTTAATGAAGCAGCTATATCTTGGCTGCAAAAGTTGTCTCTTGTGCCTAAGGAATGATGGTGTTCAGTGAAACATCTAGCTTTTAATTAACTAGATAATCATATATAGTGAACATAGTTACCACAAAATAATTAGAGTTAACCAAATGTTGGAATTTACGCGTAATTTAAATTTTTAAAATATGCTTAAGTATGCATCATGAGCCCTAATGTGTGGCAATATACAGTCATCCAAAACATACTATAAAAGCTCAAAAGTCCTACTCTTAGCAGCAAGTAGCTAAACCTCTGCTTGCTTCCCAGAAGGACCCGGACCGGACTGGTCACCTGGGAAAATTGTGTAACCATCAGTCCAGCTCATTACGAATATCGATAAGTGCTAGTGAGGTGCCAAGTGGATTAAAACAGTGCAACTCAAATAAACAATTCATAAACATCTTCATTTTATAATATCACATGATTCTTTAATATCATGATCGGAAGTAATATATGCAATACCCAATACCTCCATATACGCCAGCCGAACCGCCTTATTTCATCCGACTAGACCCATGGGCTAAGTTACATCCATGTTACTGGTTACTCCAAAAGCTCACTGGTCTAGTGGTGAGGATTGGCCAAAATCCCTAGGGCACCTACCCCAGACCATGAGTCTTTCCCCACTTTAATCCAGTGAGGTGTCGTAAGCCCAATAAACTGTAGGCTGGTCCCAAACAACTGGTGGGACAATAATAAAGCCAACCATTATGCATTCATGGAGGCCTCACCACGTGGTGGCAAATAAATATTACATTTCCTCCCAATTCTTCCCTTTCCCATGATTATCATGATATTTCAATGCAAATAATTTCAGTTCATAAAATAATCCACATGGCAAGAATTTATTTAAAACATTCATAATCAGTCAGAAAAATACTCAAAAGCAGTATATCGATAACGTAATAAGTGGAAAGTGGTTACCTTTCACCCGAGCTAACTACTTTTACACTGCTCCTAAATCCCAGAGTTTAAATACACCACAATTCAATCTACCAAAATCAATTTACTAACAATTAATAACTTCTTAAAATTCCACATATTAAAAATTATAATTTATCATCTCATAACATTAAAAATATACCAATAATAATACTTTCATTATTCATTTTCATAGGTATTTATTTCCTTATTCATAATGACACATTATTATCAGTATTATTATTCATTTATTTATTTAATATGAATTCCTCAATAACCAATATCACATAAACAATTCCTTAATAATTATCATCTATTATGAATTATAGTATTTATCGTGGTTTCCCAATACATAACATCCCAACATAATATCATTCATTATTATTATTTATCTAATTTATTAGTTATTTCTTCTCATACCAATAAATAATAATATTAATTAATATTATTGTTATTTATCTAGTTTATTATTTATTTCTAGATCTAGTTTAAACTTCACAACTAATTTAATAACTATTTCCACAACAATTTAACTCGAATGAAACAACACACACACATAGCATATTACACTCATGAAATGACACAATAGCAACTAAACAAGTAAACAAAAATGACGTAGGACATGCAAAGCAAATATATATGTTTGTTTCCCTCTTTTGTCTTATATGCATACACCTTTCTAAAGTCACAGTAGGCAATTTTATGAAGTTACTTCCTTCTCTTCTTACGCAGACATAAGGCCTATATATATATGTGTGTGTGTGCAGCTCAACTATTCTCTTCCATTTATCATGAAAAAGATTACGCCTTTCATGCTTCTCCTTACTTATATATATATATATATATATATATATATATATATATATATATATATATATATATATTATCCTATCATACCATAAGTCAAGAAAACGCACAGCAAAATGATCATACATACACTAACGCCAAACCACTAACAGCCATGAAAAAAAAATGACAGCAAATAGGTCCGAGATTCAGCAGCATTACGGCTCAGCGGGACACATATATAAACCTTCCTTCTTTGGTTAAAAGCATGCACACACACACATAGCAAAATACCTTCCTAAATAAATTTATATGTGTACCCACGTTCAGCATGCATTCAAACTCCTCTTTGGGTTTCATCAACCCACACACACATATATACATCCTCGGTTTTGATCAACAAAAAAAAAAACGCATGCCACTTACACACAGCAAGGAAACTCTCATGACAGCAAAAATAAACAGATTTCTCACGCATTAAGAGCATTTATTTAGCATACCATGACAGCCAACCGAAACACACACCCACACAAGTTAAGATGAACACTATATATATATCAGCCAAGTTTTGACAGAAAAACACCAGGGTTCAGCCACGGTTTCATCGATATATCATGCAGGAAATAACGCTTCACGTAAGGTCATCCGAAAGACAAACAAAGAGGAAGCAAAACCGTTGACAGAAGAAAACTCCAGCATGTTCGTTCACGTGGCAACAACAAGGAAAAGTTTTAAGGAAAAGAGAGCTCACCACTAACCTTGAGTTCTCAAGCCTGAACCGAAGGAAAATGGTTGCTACTTCTCCTCTGTTCCGACATAAGAAAAACAGGGGAAGATGATCTACACTCCCTCACTCTCTAACTCCGACTCTCTCTCTCTCTCTCTACTCTCACTTTGTTTCCGACGAGGTAAAATAGAGCAAAGAGACAATGCTCTCTCTTTCTCCCTCTCACTCTCTTTCTCACTCTCGGTTTCTCTTTTCTGCTTCTTGTCTCTGTTTTCTGTTTCGGTGTGAAGAAAGAAAATGAAGATAGAAGTCTTACAAGGTTGCTGAAGTGAAGTGGTTTTAATGAGCTCATGAAGGACCAGTCACAACTAAAACACAATGGTCCAAGGGTGAGTGTCTCAAAAAGCATGGTTTCCTCTGATCCTTCTGTGTTTTCGTGCTTTGAAAGAAAAGTCAACGATTTTGCGTGTACAGTTGAAGGCCGAAAGTTGGATCTGGAAGTATGGCGAGTTGCAGCTTTATGTGACAGTGAGAAATGGATATTAAGAAGAAGTGATCTGTTTCTGCGTCTTTCTCCACGTCGGAACTGGACTGAGGGAAGTGAACTTCCTTGCTGATATTTCCTGTTTCTAATGTGGGCTGAAGGTGATTTGCTTCTGGTTCTTTTTCGGTTTTGAAGAGCTGAAGTTAACAAATGATAGATTGGGCTTGGATTCATTCCTTCTTAATGCTCTAAGCTTCTAATTACGTGGCCCATGATTCTTTTATTCTCTTGTTTCTTTTAAACAATATTTGAAATTTGAAATTTGGTTAAATTGCAATTATTGATTAATCTAAAAATCAAATTCCTAATTTCCTAGGCCATAAAATATTTATCCTATAATATTTAGGCTTAAAATTATCACTTACAAATATTCCCTTGATGGTATTTACAAGTAAATAAATTCCTATTTCTCCCATAGTAATTATTAAAATTTTTAGGCCAAATATTGTACCTTAATTTTCTATAAATTCGGGGCAATATTTATCAATCATTCTTCCCAAATTAATTTAAGGAAGATAAATATTTACTTCAATTAATTAAATTTTGTAATTATAAATACCAACTTAAATGATTATTATTTAAATTTATTATGATATTCAAACTTATGTTTCCCAAATTTTTGGGATGTTACATTCAGCATGATGCCGGAGTGTGCTTCATTTGTAATTGTGTCGTACATGTTGTGCTGGTTTTTTTTATGTTATAATTTTCATCGAAAAAAGCATTTAAAATTTAAACAAAAGGATAGTATTATACCACTCTAGTCCTATTTATAAGTCCCTTCAATTTTGCCCTCATTTATGTATGGGTATCCTTCAAATTTTTTTTCTCTCTCTATTTTCATTGGTACAATTAATGTGAGCAAAATTGTCACAATCTCATTTATTATTTGAAAGAGGATTTATAAATAGGACCAAATTTTTTAGTCAAAAGGGACTTATAAATAGGACTAGAGTGGTACTCTTAAATAGAATTAAAATTCTTGAGTTAATCTTCCTTCATATTCCATTATTTTTAATATTTATCTTCCCAAGGAAAGTTTCAAGTTGCAGATGCTTAAAAAGATGAACATGACCCACAAAAACCTCACTGATCCTGTTACAGACCCATTTACGAGGCCCATTTATAGTATGACCCAATAAGGGACAATCTATACCAAAATTCACCTATAATGAAGGGATATTCTAACCAACCTATAATCAAGACTATAATCAAGGATCTTGACTTAGCTGTAGCGGCACAATACTTGGGTTACAAGGCACTCATGGCTCATGAGTCCAAACCCTATAGGTAAACTCTATAAATAAGAGGTAAGCCCAAAGGTACGCACAATCTCTTTCTCAGTTATTATTTTGTTATCATTGTGCACACACCACCCCTTTTGGCAAAAACCATCTTATTTGTACAGTGATATGAGATACTCACTGATATATAATTCATAGATATCTAAGAGAAAGCTATATTGATCTTGTATTAACTGACTAGTCCATCGGTTAAACATTTATGTCGCTCTAGACAAAACATTGGCACCGACCGTGGAGAACCATAAACCTTGATTCCCGTGACCATAGATGGTTGCCACCAAAAGCACTAGTCAGTTGCCCATGAATGGGCAGTTGCCTGAAAATCCATTATGGCAAAACCAAGAGCAACAGGACCAGGATCACCAGCAACTTGAATACGTTCTAGATTATGATGCAGTACATGCCGAAGATGTATCAAGCATAGGTTCCTCTCAGCGCTAGTGTCGAATCCTCATAATATGTTGATCTAGCAAGTTCGACCACAAGACCCTTCTCAACAAGTTTCAGTCAAGAACCCGAACATTTGTCTTCTGCAAACTACTTTGGGTGTGATAATAAGGTGAATGGAGGAGATGAAACAATGCAACCACCTCTAGAGACAAGAGGATGTCAAAATAATGCAGCGGTTGGACAAGCGTTTGAGACAAGTAGAAACCCCAGCGCGGAAAGAAAACCAGGATGAGCAATATGGGAGGAGAAAAAAAGACAAATCAAAATGCTAGTAATCCTACTCGAGTTAAGGAACCGAGATCTATGCAAGTTGATGTTGAAGGTCCTGCGCAAAGCAAAAACGCTAGAGATACCACGACTAATAGAGATCAGGTTCGAGTTGCTGAAGTTCCAGGTTTGGGTTCCATGCCATAAGGCCAACTTGCCTATAATAACCCGATTGTAGGATATCCCAATCAAGATATGGAACCACAAGCGCAAAACGCTCCAGGAAAATATAGGAGGAACTACAAAAGGGAGTAATAAAATAATAGTCTGTTCACTGACGAGATCGTGAGTGCCCCTTTCTTGGAAGATTTCGATCTAGCCTCTTTGCCAAAGTATAATGGAAGTCAAGATCTACGAGCCCACCTTGATGCTTTTGACACGGACATGTTCGTAAGAGGAACTAATGAGCCCCTCATTTCCAGGATTTTTGTTGCAACCTTAATGGGAGCCACACTAACATGGTATCACACCCTACCCCCAAATTCCATCCGGACGTTGGCCACTTTACAAGTATGCGGATTGCAAGAAAATGTGAATGTGCACTTGATCATAGTCAGCTTGGAAGGATCATCTCGGCTGGTGAAGTCCATTTACAAAGATCCCATTAAGACCTTGGTGGAATTCAGAATCCAGTCCAAGAGATATCTAGAGTTGGAGCAAATGGAGATAGCTAATGCTCCAGGAAAGGAAAGGAGAAGTTCATCTCCAAAAGGAAAGGAACAGCCGGGAAGCCAGAAGCAAGATTTTTGTGGAAGAAACCTGAACCATAAATTTCAAGCTAGAAAGCATGAAGGCAAATATGAAAAATGCACCTCTCTAAATATTCCCTAATTGCAAGTTTGGAGGGAGTAGCGTTGACTGAGATGAAGAAAGTAGATCGATCTCAGCCACTTTAAATAACCGCTACAACATTTGTAAATAAATTTGGCACCATTTTAAAATTTTAAAAACTTGTGGCCAAAATTTGTAACCGTTTTAAAACAGCTACAATTTAATTCAAACTTTTTGGCACCATTATTACAATTTCATCTAATATTATAGCGGTTTTAAATCCAATACAAATTTTTGCCACCAATGTTTAAAATTTTTTTGTCGCCACTCAAGCTTTTCCCACCTATTTTTAAAAATTCACGGACATAGTTAGTAGTGGTTAATAGACCGTTACAAATAATTCCTATTTCCTCTTGTAGCAATTATAAACCACCACAAAGTGTTAACAAAATACGTCATCATGTAGCAATGATTTATAACCGCTATAATATTAGTAGCTGTGAAGATACTTGAATAGCATTTTGTAGTAATCATTACAAAACAGCTTGTCACGGACTCACGGTGCTTTTTGTAACGGTTTCTCTTACCACTACCCATGTCATTACTAACAGTCAAAATTGCTACAAGTACCAAGTTTTAACCATTACAAAACATCTTATTTTTTTAGTGAACCTTAACCCCTGTTATTTTGTGGTCATATTTAGTATATGAGAATAAATCTGTTTATCATCAATCTACACCATTAAATTGATTTTGGACCCATCGTCAAACCAATAACCATAAGAAATGATTCTTAATGAATGAAATGATTTATTTTTGAAAATGTCCTAAGTCCTAAGACAGTCTAATAATTTTCAAAAAATATTAAGGAAGATTACCATTAAAAAATATTTGTGTGTGTGTGTGTTATTTATATTTCTTTAGATAATTGTTATGCTTACTCAATTTTGAAAGTTTTATGCACATTTTATACGTTGATGAGTGAAAATTATTTCACGATTAACCGCTAATGGTTTCGTCTATTTAAGGAGCTTGGTCCTTTCTAATAATTTTTTTTTAAAAAAATTATTGTTTAATTTGGGATAATTGATTTGCAGATCCTTATAGTTTTAACCTATTTTTCATCAGGTTCCTATAATTTTCTATTTTTTATCAAGTCCTTATACTATCACATGTTTTTAGTTAGGTCCTTGTATTTTTTTTTATAAGTTATTTATTGTTTCACATGATTTTTAATCAGGCCCTTGTAGTTTTTTTTTTTTGAATTTTAATTTATTAATTTAATTTAAAATTATATAAATGAATAATATTAAAATATAACTCACTATATAAAAATTTCAATTAATAATTATATAATTATAAAAAAATGATTGGTAGAATTAATTATTAATTAATTATGTTATAATTCTATTCTATTTGTAGAAAAATTTATTATTATAATTAAAATTTCATAATTATACAAATAAATAAAATTTTAAGTTAAAAAATAAATAATATAAATATATGTTTAACTAAAAAATTAAGAGGAGTCTTAAAATAATTCATAAAAAATGCTAAACTAAAATTATTGAAAAAAAATGTATTATTCATAAAATATTAGTATTTATACAATAATATTTAATATTTATTGAATAATATTATTATACTTTATTGAATAAATAATAAAAAAAATTATAGGGGCCTCTTTAAAAATCATATGAAATTATAAGGACATGATTAAAAAAAAAAACTATATGAGCCTAACTTAAAAATTTGTTGAAACTGACATTCATATTAATTATCCCAATTATGATTATATATTTAAGTCATTCAATTTCCCATTTTTAAATGGGAGACAACACAATATTCAAACAACGTGGCTCTCGTGATCTATTTAAAATAGGAGCTGGGTTGTTTTCTAATAATTCAAAAAGATTACGATGTTTAACTATGATTAATATTCTTACGTCATCAATAATTCTCAATTTCCCATTTTTAAATGAGAGAAGGCACAATATACAAGTTTCGTCTTCCAATAAAATCTGGATCCACCGTCCACCAACCTTTTTTAAAGAAATTCATTTAAGAAATATAAGTCATTTTCTAAACCACCAACCGTAGCATGTGGATATCAAAATATAATGAAACTGGCATGTTACCTTTATTAACAGATAAAAAAGCACAAGGACTATGGGTGCCACCATTTTCTAATCTTAAACTCATGCAACATTAAACAGCACTCAAAGCAGGAGAACTTGTAAGATTTATGAACTTACATTTTTTATGTATCTGATCTAAAGCCTCGGAGATATATCAACCTGTAATGGACTTTTCATTAGGATTGTGAATTCTTGAACCTCTGACAAATCAACATCATAATCACTTGCAGGCTTCCACTCGAATTTCCAAATCAGATTGGCCACAAAATACTCCAGATGAAGCATTGCCAAAAAGGAATCATTACGAGTGTGCACCGTGTGTGCGCATGTGTGTATAACTGTGCACATTCGAGTGTGCTAATTCTATTAGGATCAACCGTTAGTCGAGGGTAACATTGTTACATTTTCATACTTTCAATGTAAAATTGAGTTTAAAAAAACTTTCAGGACAATATTACTCTCTGGGGTGTATTTTCGGGACAAAATTACTACTTAACCCTTTAAAATATGTCATTTTGCTCAGATCTTCTTCTTTCACTATCTTGTCCTCTCTCTCAAAACAAAAAAAAAAAAACGATGCACAACATATTCAATGTCCTTGATTTTCTTGTGGTCTAGCCTCTCGCCAAAGCACATGAACACAAGCAAGCAGAACATAGCATAATTGAGATGGTCAATCACCTTAATGGGCGGACTTGGATCCAAAATCTAGGAGTTAGAAAAAATTATTTTTTCCTGATTTTTCTCTCTCTTTTGTCATCAGTATTTTTTTCAGTAACAATTAGTATCCTTAAATATTTTTTAGTACTCTTCAATACCTTAAAATATTTTTTCCATATCCTAAAAAAAAATTTCAAGATCATGAAGTATTTTTTTAGTATCTGTAAGTATCTTTTTAGTACCCGTCAATACCTTGAAATATTTTTTTAATATCCTAAAAAAAACTTTTAAGATCATGAAACATTTTTTAGTATCTTTAGGTATTTGTTAGTACCCTAAAATATTTTTTCAATATCCTAAAAAAAATTTGAAAATCATAAAATATTTGTTCAGTATTTTTTTAGTACTCCTCAGTACCTTAAAAAAAAATTTCAAGATTAGTCAATGCCTTGAGATATTTTTTCAATATGATAAAATAAATTTTTAAAATCATAAAGTATTTTTTTCAGTATCCTTAAGTATTTTTTAGTACCCATCAGTACCATGAATATTTTTTTTAAGATAAGTCATTACCCTAAAATAACCTTTAAGTATTTTAATTTTGTACACAAATTTATTTATTTTTTGGTATTTATTATGAAATATAATGTTTATAATATTCAAAATACAATATTATCTTTTATATACAATTATACCAAAAGCCAATGTCCTTTTTAGTAAATTTAACCTTGAAAAAGTTATTCTAATAACAATATCCAAACATTATCATTTTTATCTAAAAACTATTCTTTAAAAGCTATTCTCCAAAAATCTGTTACCTTGTAAGTTATAAATGCTATTTTCCAAAATCTATTTTTTAAAAGCTATTCTAATAACAATATCCAAACATTATCATTTTTATCTAAAAACTATTCTTTAAAAGCTATTCTCCAAAAATCTTTGTTACCTTGTAAGTTGTAAATGCTATTTTCCAAAATCTATTCTTTAAAACCATTTTTACTTTGTAAATTTAAAAAACTATTCTCTAAAAGCTAAATTTAAACAGGCCCTTAATTAGTGAGGAAAGCTTGAGGGAAATGAAGAGAATGAGTAGATATATAATTTCGAACAAATGAAAGGGTTGTGGATGAATCCACATTTCATGCTTTTTTTAGGTACTTTTCTCCCTAAGAAGCACATAAAGAAATATTGGTAACATTTTTTTTAATATTTTATTTATTTAGACTAAATTATATTATGCATTCTGAATTTTTTTTTGTACCCAGTATCTCAAATTAATTAATTTCTAGTCTTGCATACACAAATATTTTTCCTGTAACATCAGCATTTTGTAAATTAATTAATTTGAAATACTAAGTGTAAAAACAATATTTCATGATGCAGAATATAATTTAGTTTAAATAAATAAAATATTAAAAAATTAAAAAAAATGTTATCAATATTTTTTATGTGGTTTTTAGGGAGAAAAACACCTAAGAAGCACATAAAGAAAAGCATTGAATGTGGACTCGGTTGTGGATCAAGTGATGTGGGGATGAAGATTAAACAGATTAAATAGAACGTTTAATATAATTAAGATGAATTTTTCACTAATTTTCATACTTTATCAATTGTATCTATTTCAATGTTATCAAGTACCACTCTGATCCTATTTATAAGTCTATTTTGATCCAAAAAAAATTGGTTCTATTTATAAGTCCACTTTCATGTAATAAATGAGATTGTGTCAATTTTACTCATACTAATTGTACACTTGAAGATAGAGAGAAAAGAAAGAGTTGAAAAGTAGTCAATCATAAATGAGGGTAAAGTTGAAAATTTACCCTCATAATCATTGAGTTAACCATCTCTGCTTGGTATGTGAGATTTGGCCAAAATGGACTTATAAATAGGATCAGAGTGGTACGAAACAGGCAGGCAAGTAGAAACTTGTTGAACTGTTTGGCCAAAAAAAGAAAAAAGACACATGATGTGTTGTAAGTTTATTTTGAACCAACAAAACTTGAAAGGAGATTCTCTCCTTATCTTTTTATCTCATAGCCTTATTTGAGCCATTGATTAGAAAAATAAAAGAAAAGTTAAAGTAGTATTGTATTGATTGAATGAATGTGATTTAGAGATTATGAGGGATGATGAAAGAAAACCAACCCATAGTAAGTGTATATTTGCTTTAGTTTTTTAGACTTTCTTATTGCATTTAAGTTAAGTACCTGAGAAAAATTAACATTTTTTGTTATACCCAAACAAACACTAAGAAGAGATGGCATTTAAATATTCCTTTCGACTCTATTTAAAATAGCTCAATAACTACCTTATACAATTTAAGAAAGTGATTAAAAATAATAAGCATATCTAAAATAAATCCTTTTTTTCTTATTGTTAAAAAAAAACCCCTTTTTGTTCAAGTATATATACCATTATTTATAAGGATAAAAATAGAGTAAATATAGATATCAACAATTTTTTAATTACTACAATATATATAATGATCAATGAGAGATAAAAATAAGAAAACTCTTTAAATATATGTCCAAACAACTATTGTCAAAATTAATAAAAACTATCAACACAATTCAAATTTTAATCTCCAAAGAATATTAATGAAAGTTAAAGCACAGGAAGAATGGTGTGGTCGAGACATAAATGAAGCAGCTGATATCTTCCTGGCCCCCCTTTTTCACACTTTCGAATCACTGGTAAAATCCTTCCGGCAAAAGGGAAGCTCTAGAGCTTGGAAAGTCTGTTACTAGACATGGACCAATTTGACGGTGAGATTCCCAAGGAGAGCTTCGACTTGCAGATGCTCACAAAGACGAACATGAACAACAAGAACCTCACTGGTGATCCCATTCCTGATTCCGTGTATCTCGCTTCTTGAGTTTGACCCGATTTCGAAAACCATACTATATTTATAAATTTATACAATCATACTTATAAATATATAAAAAAAAAAATGAGTTTACAAAATAAAAGTATCTAAAACATTTTTACAAGTTTAAAACATGGATAACTCAATTAACTAGGAGCAAAATTAAAAAAGATAGGTTTACAAAATAACCTCCAAACACAATAAAATCATGGCCAAGAATTCAAAGGTGGTGCATCAATAAAAGGCTCTCTATCATCATCAAAATAATGTGGATGACCAACAATATCTTCAGCAAAGTTTTAAAAATTAAAAATAAATAAATAAATAAAGCACCAACCGGTTGGACCGGTTTTCTACAAATCGGCCGGTCGGACCGGTACAAACCCGTTTCTGGCGCATATCCAATCCTATGATCAGATCAGATCGGTTGGGTGACCGGTTTCCGGGTCGACTCAGATGGTCTGACCCGGTTCTGATAACACTGCATCCAACAACAAGGCTAAAAAAGGTGTTCGCCGACAGTGGTGTCGTGAGTTTGGTTGAGTCATCGGTATTTGCTGAACGAGGTGACCGTGACTTATGGAGATTGGAGAAATATCTCTGACACACAGAAACCTTTCCCTCCCAGAGTTCTAGTCGCTTTCCTAGTTTCATGAGCTTTGAACTGTGAAAAAACAAATAAAGAGATAAATCTCATATTCTTATGTTTCCCCAAGCCCAAGCGCATGTGATCTCTTCTTTTAAAAAAATCTAATATAAAATTACACATCCTTTTATATTTGATATTACACATCCTCCCATGTTTATCCAAAATATTTTTATTATTAAAATATAAATATTTTTACTTATTTTAATTAAATTATAATTTTTAATTAATACCGGTCAGACCCACTGAACTTTGACCCAATAGCCTCACTAGTTCAATGATCGGTCCGGGTCTCAGAATCTTGATAAATAACCACACGAGTACATCGGAAGCTGAATGAAAAAGGAGAGACCTAGTCGCTTTCCCAGTTTCCCCAGCCCAAGCCCAAGCCCGTGTGATCTCTTCTTTTTTTTAAAAAAACTAATATAAAATTACACATCCTTTCATATTTGATATTACACATCCTCCCATGTTTATCAAAATATTTTTATTATTAAAATGTAAATATTTTAACTTATTTCATTAAATTATATTTTTTTAATTAATACCGGTCTGACCTACTGACCTTTAAACGAATAACCTGATCGGTTCAATGACCGATCCAGGATTTAGAATTTTGATAAATACCCACACGGGTACATCAGAAGTTGAATGAAAAAGGAGAGATTTTTTTTTTTTTGGGGAGGGGGGGAAGAGGGGGGAGTGTGAAAAAAAAACCTTTGTAAGTATATTCTAATTGAGAATTACTCCCTCTTAGTCTTTTATACCATATTTCTCTTAGTTTTATAATAGCCTCTTAATTCTTTATATTTTTAAAAAATTTTCCAACCACCTCGCATGAGATGCCACTAATGACCAGAATATTTTATTAGCTCTTAGCAACTTATAGTTATTTTTAGGGTAAAGGTATAAAAATATACATGAGCTTTACCCCCGAGAGCACCCAACACCACGTGTTTTTTTTTGAGCAAAAATACGCATGTTGTTACCATTTTGGAGCAAAAGTCACATCTCACTGTTAAGTCACTGTTCACCGTAATGACAGAGAAAGAGATGAAGTGAACAATAACTTAACGGCGGTGAATAGTGACTTAACGGTGAGATATGACTTTTGTTAAAAAATAGTAACCACATATGTATTTTTGCTCCCAAAAAAAGTATATGGTGCTGGACGCTCCTGGAGAAAAAGCTCATGTGTATTTTTGCACCTTAACCCTTATTTTTAAGTATTCACAATATTTCATTAGTTATTACAAAATTTTCTTTACCAAGAAACAAGGTTACTTTTTCATGTCATTTTCAACTTTTGTATAGGTATTTTCTGCATTTTATTAGTTATTACTAATTTTTATTTACACAATGTTACTCTTTCATGTCATTTCCAACTTATGTACAGATACTAGCTACATTTCATTAGCTTTTACAAAATTTTCTTTATTATTTTCTAGTGAAGTTATTCTTTCATGTAATTCACAACTTTTATATAGGTATTTGGTACATTTCATTGGCTATTCTCAACTTGTTTTTTTTTACCAAGTAACAATTTATTAAAATAATTAAGGGGAATTTCTTGTCTTTTTCCTTGAATTTTGGAATCCTATTCTGGGATACCTTCTCGAGGATTATAGGAATTCAATGAGCCTTTCTGGCATTTACCTATTTCTAGTTTCTTTACATGTCTTTTTCTCTTAATGTTATAAATATTTTATTATTTGGTAAGAATAAATTTATCTCTAAAAATAAAATTAAAACCAACATGTTTAAATAAAATCTATAAATGATTTTAAAAATTATATATTTATATATAAACATTTAAATTTAAATTCATGAATATATAAATATATGGACCATACTTTTATGTTTTATATATCTATTACATCAAATTTTCTAATTACACATGAAGAAGCGTCATATTTTTGTTCATATAAGCTTATAGTTAAATGATAATAATTTAAAAATAAGACAATGATTTATATAATTAGAGAATTTAATGAAATAGATATAAACAACTCGATCTGAATATCTTCTTTTATACACACACGCGCGCGCCTCTCCCTTAAAAGTATGGAGCATTACAAAATAAATAGAATTATAATAAGGCTTTAACCTTTTTTTTTTTAAAAAAAAAGAAATATAATCATTACAAAGTTTTAACATCACTAAGTAGCATGTAGTAACAAGTTCTTGTAAAAGAAATGATAAAAGCTATATACTCATCACTTATTATATTAAAATTTTTGGTTGATTCCATATCTTCTCTTTTTTTTAAGAATTGAACACATGTCAGAAAAAAAAGAAAAAAAAGAAGCCAAATTGAATACGTTGACGATGCCTTATGCAAAATTTCAAAGAATATGATTTGTCCATTCGGTAATGTTAACCTCATTGTTTCTTCTTTCCAGTGTATGACCCTTGTGATACTAAAATTAAATCTGGACAGAATCATCTAGATTGACTGAGCTCTTCTGCGCATTCTTAAAATAGGATGGGAAACGGTTCCCGTTTTAACATTTCGATCAAGTTTTTCTGTCTACAGGGAAAAAATTACAACTTTTCGATTTAAAAAATTTTATGTTTCAACTTAGAAATGAATGTTGATCCAGTTAAGTAATAGTACAATGAAATCCGTTTTCCCATCTATCCTTTAGATAACTCAAGAGCTTGGTCTAAATTTAATTTTTTATTTGATGATTTTTAAATGAAAAATCAATTTTTTTAAGAAAATATTAGTTCAGAAATTATATTTAGTTTAGATTTTTTTATCCATTAAGATAATTTTGAAAAAAAGTAAAAAATACAAAAAATTACATCAAAACCGTGCCAATCTCATTTAAACAATATATTGGTCGAGTTCTCCACCCTAGGGAGTGAGAGTAGAGCCGGGAAATCGGGCTGAGCCCGTCGGGCCGGCCCGTTTAGGCTCTGGCCCTTCAAGGGCCGGGTCTAAAAATTTGAAGAGATAAACGAAATTGGCCCTGAAGAGCCGGCCCTGGAGGGCCTCGAGCCAGCCTTGCAGGCCCTTTTCATTGTAGTTTTTTCTTTTTTTCCTTTTTAAATTTATTAATTTATATATATATTGTATTTGTTATAGAGTTATTTATCATTTTAACTACAAATACATAATTACTATACTCTAATTTTATGATTTGATTTATTATTTATTGCAAATAAAGATTATGGATGTGTTCATGATGCGGGAGAAGAATTTCATGATATTCTTACTCATGAGCTAGAGGCTACTACTCAAAGTGAAAAATAATAAAATGTCATGAAAATCGATGATAGTGACGAAGATGACGAATATAATAATCATCATACTAATGTCGCTTAGTGATATGCTTTTTATGTTTTGTGTGAGTTATTTGTGAACATAGTTTGCTTTTGATTATGAATTAGTGACTGTGCTTATTTATTGGATGATTTGTGTTGTAATTTACTAATTATATTTTTTTTAAAAAAAGTGAAGGAAAAATAGTTAAAATTTGAAATATTAATTACCGGGCCCTGCAGGCCGGCCCTGACCCTGGTGCTCTCGGGCCGGGCTTTGAAAAATAGGTGTTTTTCTTACTTTAGACCCTAAAGAACCGGCCCTGTTAGGTGACCAGCCTTGTTAGGTCATTCAGGGCCGGCCCGACCCTAATTCCCAGCTTCAAGTGAAAGACGGGTTCCTAAAACAACATAGGCTGCGAAGTTGCTTGATTACTATATTATATAAATTTTATTATAAAAATGATTTACATCATATGAACATGATTTGGAAGACAAGCCATTTCCCACTCATCTCGGCTTCTTCTCACTGCTTCATCAATGGAGCCCTGGTTCATCACCGTCGTCTCCCTCTCTCCCTTCTCATCAGAGCTCTCTTCACTCTTCTTTTTCCCTCTCGCTCTCATCCTCTTTCTCTAGGACCTCTCCATATTCCCATCGTCACTTACCTTTCTTCTCTGCGCAAACCATTTTCCCAACTTGAACCCATTCTTGAGAATCTTCATGTCAAATATGTTTCCATTGTTACTCTCGCTTCTGGTTCACGACCTAATATATTCACTGCTGACCGATCTCTGGCCCACCAAGCCCTGGTTCAGAACGGCGCCGTCTTCTCTAACCGCCCAAAGGCCTTCGCCACCGGCAAGATCATCACCAGCAATCAGCACACCATCAACTCTGCTTTCTACGGATACAACCGCTACTGCATTACAATGGATTCTGGCAAACTTAGTGTGAAGTATTCACATATCCAAAAAAGGGTTATGGAGGAAATAAGAGAAGTGATGTGTGAGAGAGGGGAGAAGGAAGTGAAGGAGGAAGATTTGAAAAGATTTCCATATCTCAAGGCTGTGATTCTTGAAGGATTAAGGCTTCATCCAACTTTACATTTTCTGTCGCCATATGCAGTGTCAGAAGATGTGGTTTTAAATGATTACTTGATGCCTAAAACTGGGATTATAAATTTTATGGTTGCAGAGGTAGGGACGGATCCAAAGGTGTGGGAAGATCCAATGGAGTTCAAGCCAGAAAGGTTCTTGAACTGTGAGAAAAATAGCGGTGAAGCATTTGATATAACAGCTAGGAAGCAAAGAGATTAAGATGATGGAATTTGGAGCACGAAGAAGAATATGTCCAGGGTATAATCTGGCAATACCCCATCTAGAATACTTTGTGGCCGATCTGATTTGGAATTTTGTATGGAAGGCTTCAAGTTCAAGCGCTGATGTAGATTTGTCAGAGAAAGAGGAATTTACCACGGTGATGAAAAAACAATTGCAGGTCTATTTATCTCCTAGGCTCTAGAGTCTAGACCTATAGAAGGAATATTAAATCCCTGTTGCCGTATATATTCTGATTGTTTTGATCATTCTTCTTATAATATTGTGATCTAGTTACTGTAAATGCTCCCAAAAACGTGGTTCTCAAGTCTTGTTCTCTATCTATACAGCTTATGAAGTTTCAAACTTGTGTGTTCTTGCTGCTTTTAGCAGTTTTATATTTAATTTCGTTTAGCATCAGCATCTTCGGTGCCTGTTTTTTTTTTGTTCGGATAAACATTTCCATTAACAAGTAAAATGAGTGTAGATCATAAGTCTACAATGATATTGTAAATTGTAGAGAATTGTCATGTTGCTTAATTTGTCTTACCCCACATATCTTACCAAAATCAAAGAGTCTGAGCAAATTTTCTGTCTCTAAACAAAATGTTAGCCGAGTGTTGCTTGGTCCCCGAAAGGTTTTGTTTGGGAGTTTAGAGGGGAAGGAAAAGAAAAGAGATACAGGGAATTTGGAGAGGAGGAAACAGAAAGGAAATGAAAGATATTTTCTCCCCTTGTTTGGGAGTTAAAAAAATAGTAAGGAAAGAAGATGGAGAGATAGTGAGTTATTTTTACCATTTTGTATTTTTCTTTAAAAATTAATATAATTATTATACTTTACAAATAAATTTAAATTTAAATTTTCTAAAAAAATTATTTATGTAATTTTTATATTCAAAAAATATTTTCTCCTAAAAAAATATTTTCTCTCTCTAAAAAGTATTTTCCCTAAAAAACCAACTTATCTCTCTTAAAAGTATTTTCCCCTCTAAAAAATATTTTATCTCTCTAAAAATATTTTCCCCTACAAAAAGTATTTTCTCTCTCTAAAAACTTTTCTCTCTCTACAAATATTTTCCCCTAAAAAAAGTATTTTCTCTCTCTAAAAAGTATTTTCCCCTCTAAAAATATTTTCTCTCTCTACAAATATTTTCCCCTACAAAAAGCATTTTCTCTCTCTAAAAATATGTTCCCATAAAAAAGTATTTCTTTCTGTAAAAAATATTTTTGTGTACATTCCAATAATAGAAAAGAAAAAAAGAAATAAAAAATAACGAGAGTGCTTTATTTGAATGAGGGTAAAAAAATAATTAATCTATTATCCCTCTTAAAACCCCCATATTGGGAGAACTTTATTTTTTTGAAGAAGGAGGGTTTTGGGGGATTTGTAAAAATCTCTGATTCTCTCCCCTCTTATTTTTAAAACTCCTAAATAAGGGAAGGGACTACCAAAACCTGGCTTTTTGACCAATGTGCCCCTTATTAAATAACTATTTACCGAAATGTCGCTATTTCCAAACAATTTCTCAATGTGCCCACGCGGGGCGTTGAATTTTTTGGTTGTCCCCGCAATTTAGTCGACTAAGTACTGTGGCTTAGTCAACTAAATCACGATAGAGGATTTTTTTTAAAAAAACTTCATTTGTGTCATAATGGAACTCTTATCACAGTGCAACCCTTTCCCTAATACTCTCTCTTTTCTCAGTTTTAGTGCGACCCATTAAGGTTTAATCTCATTCCACCTTGTTCAAGATATTATTGTTGTGTAATCATTGTAGTTTCACTAAGAAAAAAAAAGCTTTAAAAAGCACTTTTTATAAGTTCCCAAATCAACTCTAGAAATCATTCGATTTGTACCTACAGATTAGAAATTGTTGTTGGGCGCTAAGCTTATGAAAGCATGAAAGGGATTTGTACTTGCAGTATGTTTCTGAGTCATACAGAATGGCTTCATTTATACAAGTTTTATTCACAAGAAGAAGACGTTCATGCAATTCTTCTTATTAACACAAACCTATCGCTGCATACTTTTCTTTCCTCTTATATCTTAAACGCTATACCTTTTAATAATGCGAATTGTATGAACTAGGTGGAATGAGATTAAACTTTGATGGGTTACACTAAAACTGATAAAAGAGAGAGTATTTGGGGGGGGGGGGGAAATGGTTGCATTGTGATTAGAGTTCTATTATGACGCAAATGGGGTTTTTTTTAAAAAAAAACCTTTGTCGCGATTTAGTCGACTAAAACACAGTGATTAGTCGACTAAATCTTGGGGATAGTTAAAAAATTCAACGCCTCGCGTTTTAGTTGACTAAACCTTGGATTTAGTCAATTAACTAGGGGCACATTGGGAAATTGTTTGGAAACAGGGGCATTTCGGTAAATAGTTATTTAATAAGGGGCACATTGGTCAAAAAGCCACCAAAACCCTTCATTTTCTTTCCTTTTCCTCCAAAATGAAACTCCCAAACAAAGCCTAAGATGCAAGAAAAAGAACTTCGTAAGGCAATATACCTGAAGTCTTTTGGCAGAGATGGGAGAGTAAAAAGAATGAAATGTTCTCCGTTTAATTAACGAAATAAACATATATTAATCAGAGTAGTCACGATATAGGATTTAAGCGGTAAATAAAATATCCAAAATGTGCATAATGAGTCATAGAGTGTGGCAATATACAATAATTCATTCATACACAAAAAGAAGACAGAAGCACTACTTGTAGCAAAGTAGACCAGACTTCTCAGAAGGACTTGAACAGAAATGGTCACCTGGAAAAATATTGTAACCATCAGTCCAACTTATTACGAATACCAATATGAGCTAGTAAGGTGCCAAGCGGATTAAAACTATGCAATTCAGTTTAAAACAATTCATCAACACCCTCTCCATAAAATATCACATTATTACTATGTATCATAATTGGGTGTCTCAAATCTTTTTGAACTCAATTCCCAAAATACCTCTCATGAATCCAACCGAATCGCCTTATTTCCTCCGACTAGACCCATGGGCTAAGTCACACCCATGTTACTGGTTACTCACAAGCTCACTGGTCAAGTGATGAGGATCAGCCAAAATCCTCAGAGCACCTGCCCTAGACCATGGGTCTTTTCCTCACTTTAAACTAGTAAGGTGTCGTAAGCTCATCACTCTGGTGGGTAAGTCCCTCATTAAACCAATGGAACATAGTAAGCCAACCATTGTGCACCAATTGAAGCCTCACCACGTGGTAGAAATAACTTTTCCATTTTCTCTCAATTCTTCCCATCCCAAAATTATCATAATAACTCATTAGGGGACTTTCCAAAATATTCACAATAGCCATGTCATAATATCTCAATTCCCAATTCATATAAATGCATGTATTTCAACTCATAAAATTCCACAAAGCAATTTCTATTTAAAATATTCATATTTAGTTCAGAAAAACACTCATAGGCAACATATCAATAACATAATAAGTGGGAAGTGGTTACCTCTCGCCCAACCTAATTACTATCACACTGCTCCTAAACCAAGAGCTTAACACATTCCACAATTCAATCTATCAAAATCAATTCAGTAACTATTAATAAATATTTTAAAACTCTACATAATACAAATCTTTGATAACAATTCCTATTATTATTTATTTCCTATTTCCTAATAATAACAAAATCATTTATCATTATTATTAGTATTATTCATTTATCTTATTAATTTGAACTCCCCAATAACAAGCACAATACTAACATTTTAAATCGGGCTTTAATAAATACAAACTCCACCTGAACAATTCTTTAATTAGGAGTTCAATAATTATTATTTATTATGGATTATATAATTTATCATAGCTTTCCCAAAATATAGTATTAATCATACATAAGATTTAAACCCTAATTTAAATAAATGCAACCACCCAAAATATTCTTTTCAAGAAGTAATTAACACTTATATTAAATAAATAATTCATCTTGAATATATTATTTATTTCCCTTTAATAAATAATAATATTATTCATTATTATCATTTATCCAATTTATTATTTATTTCTTCTCGTACCATTTTCTTACTTAAATCTGAAAATTATCTTCCATCTTTAATAACCTTATTTACTTTCTTTCTTAATATTATTAATAATATAAATTATTATGCTTTTTACTACTATTATTATCATTAGTATTACATTAACGTTTCCTCATAATTTTCCAATATATATATATATATATATATATATATATATATATATATATATGAGTGCTTCTTCTTCTCTGTACTGTTAAGAGTTGCATGTATATATATATTTATTTACACACACCTAATAGGTGTGTGTAAATAAATATATATATACATGCAACTCTTAACAGTACAGAGAAGAAGAAGCACTCATACACACACACACACCCCACAGACACCTACATATTTATGTATAAGCATTAATTCAATTGCAAGCTTATGGTTTTTCCTTTCTTCGCATAACAACAAACGTTAATGGCACCCACTGGATAAATGTATATGACAGTGTTTTTCTTTCTTTCCGGTAGCTTAGTTTTTACCTATAGCATGTTTCTCATATGCATATATACACACACGTGAGGGCCATAATGCTAATAGCCACGGCATTCGTAATTAGAAAGAACATGACAACAGCAAAATATCTGGGCAGCAAGCTTTCATGTAGAAGCTACGCATGCACACAAACTCATACCTACATATATATTAGTTATCTTAAATTTTCTTTTCTACTGCTTACACACAGACCCACAGTTTTCCTTTTCTTTTTGCAACAAAGATGAAGTTTATTATTACACACGTCCAGCTCTTGAACACACCCGATACACATATATATACCATCACTTAACACATAACCCTTTTTCTTTATTCAGTTTCAGCGTTTTACTTTCTTATTTAAGTCACATGCAGCATCATATATCTATATGGTTTCACTTCTTCAAAGGAAACCGATGACAGCCCGCCCTGTTTTTTTTTTTTTTTTTTTTTCAGTTTTGGTTTCCATGCCTAAAGCTTGGTTTTCTTTTTGTTTAATCCTCACAAACTATTGACAGAGATGCTGAAACTTTGAGAAAGATAAGTTCTAGGACTTACCGTAGTTTTCAAGCTTGAAAGATGGAAATATCTTGCTGTTATGCTCCTCTGTTTTACCGACAATGAGCAGAGAATGATAAGCTTCGGTTTTCTCCCTCAGCTACCTCTAACTCTCAGACTCTCTCTTACTCTCTCCTTCGTCCTCTATCGAGCCTCTCTTTTTCCTCTGTGTTCGAAACTAAAAACAGAGAACTACAGCTGCAGCATTCTTTCAAGTTCTCACGGTGAAGGCTGAAAAAAAAATGGCTGACTACTTGACTTTTATAGAGTTCCTACGGTCCAGTTAAAAATGAAAAATCCAGAGGGTGATCGAGTGTGGTGCTCGAGAGGCATGGTCCTACACTGGTTAGCTGCATCTTACGTGATTTGTCGCTGAAGTCTGTATTTGTTCTGGTCTTTGTGTGATCTGCTTCTTCATTTTGACAGGTTCGCTCGATATTGAATAATGGATGCAGGTGGTTTGGGCTTTCATGTATTGCTACGTGTTGGGTCAGGAGGGTTGGGTAATGGGTTATGAATGATGGGCTTATTCCTGATACTAACGTGTTGGGCTGAAGGGAACAAATGAATTGAAACAAGCTTTATGCTTCTCACTTGAACAATATGATCCATTTGTTCTTTCTCTCTCTCTCTCTCTTAATCTTCCAATAATTAAGTTATTAATTATTCTAGGAAAATTTGTCAACTTCATCCTCCATAAATTTTAGGCCTAATTATCCCTTATTTTAATTATTCTTTTTCCCCAAAAAAAATTATGGGAAAAGAAGCCTAAATCTAAAATAATTATTCTCATATATAATTAAAGCCAAATTAGAAAAATTTAATTTCCCATTTAATATTACAAATTTTTAAGTCCCAAATTTGGGATGTTACAAAGAAGACTTTGAAATCCAATACAAAGTTGTTTTGAAGCATAGCAGGGAAATAAATGGTTTCTTAAAAACTCCTTTAAATAAAGAATTGAGGGGCTTGGACTTAGAAACTTACCCAGAAGAGATCTTGGGCCACACTTACATATTTCTATGAAAATGTTCCAACACTACTACAAATTATAGATACTACTACGATAAAAGACGTCCATTTCAAAAAAAAAAGGATGTAAAAAGTGAGGCGGTGGCATTGTCGTAATTATGTGCTTCACTTTGAGACTTTAGTCATCCTAAATATTAATTTAGGATGTCTAAGAATTTTTTTGGGCGTCCTAACCTAAAATTAAATATTTTGGCACATTTTTTGGTGCCAAGGAGTTTTTTGGAGCTAGTGAAAATTTTCGACGTCCTAAAAGAAGCTTAGGACACCTAAAATTAAATGTTTGGCATTCTTAAAGAAGTTCAAGGCGCTTAAAATTAAATATTTGGCACCCTGAAAAAAGTTCAGGACGCCTAAAATTAAATATTTAGCGCGTTTTGAAAAATTTTTGGCGTCAAGGAGTTTTTTGCCATCCTAAAATATATTTAGGACACCAAAAATGAGTTTTTTGAAGCATATTCTTGGTGTTAGGGAGTTTTTTGACATCTTAAAATATATTCAGGACACCAAAAATTACCAAAAATAACTTTTTAGCGCACATTTTGAAAAATTTGGCGCCTGGTGAAAATTCTTGAGTAAATTAAACAAATTTTTTGTGTCCTGAAAATGGGGTTACTCAAATTCCGTGTTCGGGCATCATGGCGATCTTTCCTGCTGCTAGCAAGAAAACGACGACCACAAAATGAAAAAAAAAATGACGCACAAATGACAAATCCTCTCCTCTTCCTACTTCCTTTGATGCTCGCCTTGGCCTCACAAATCAATCCATTCACCTTTCAACTTCACTCCTACTCTCTCACTCCTTTCTCCTTCCTACAATTCTAGATGTTGCTTGCCTTTGTTCCTTTCCTCCATCTATCAACTTTACAGGTATATTCAACTTCATCTTATTGTTACGATCAAATATTTATGATGATTCAGTGCTGATTTCACCTATTAACCTTTCGATGCTTTTGATTCCATGAAATTAAGATTTGAATCGGATGGAAAATTGGGGTTTCATTTTAGTCGATCGCCTTTAAGTTTATTTCTGTTGAGATTTGAGTTCGATAATTTTTATTTTAAATAAGAAAAACTTCTGGATGCGTAATAGGTATACAACTGTAATTAATCGCTACTGCAAATTTACATAAACAATATTCACTGGCCTTCTCACTAGTCACAACCAGTGGACCTGTTAGTTTTTTCCTACAATTTTTTTTTTCTTTCATTGTTGTGATTTGTTGTTCCAGATGTGCTCCAAATCTTTTTTTCATTCATTGTTGTGATTTGTTGTTCTCACCGTGCCTTCACTCCATATATCTACTCCATCTCCGTCTCCCTATTTTTCTTTCCAGTTTTGTGAGGTCCTTTGTGGTTTTTCGCCTTCGGGTTTTGGTTTTTTTTTTTAAAAAAAAAAGCAATAAAGCCTCCTGAATTAAATTTAGGACGCATTACACAAGTCAAAATTTTTAACTACCTCCACTTAAACATCCCTCTGAAAATGATGTTAATTTGGTCTTATTTAGGACGTTTTTTAAATTTTTTTGTAGTAGTGCAACCTATTTCCGGGTATCAATCAACACATTTAGACATAGGGGTGTTCATGAGCTCCCGGTCCCGGCTTCTCAGGACCTGGATGGGAATGACTTGGGATTGAGACCAAGATCGGAAGTAGTTTTACGATTTACGAAATAAGTATATGAGAGGAGTTTTATCTCAACTTATAAAAATGACTTCTAAAACCATGGTTTCAGAAGTTACCCAACACTTTATCCCTTTGCTTGACACTATGGCACTTTCTATTCTTCCAAGCGTCAATCGCATTTTGCCATTCCTCCATTGAAGCAAGACAGTGAGAGGGAGAAGAAGTCCGAAGAGAAGATTGCAATTCACAAGTGAGAGACACAAAGAGGACGAAAACAACAAAGACGACAAAGATTTCTGGTTCTTCAATTACTCGTTTGTGAATTGTGAAGCTATTGCCTCTATTTCTCCCCTACATCATCTTGTTTCCATATGGGAGTAAAAAATGAGGGAGTTAGCTCTAATTATCTTTTAGTTGATTAAAAAATTTTATTGTGTTTATTGTCAGAGAAAGAACTTTTGCGTTTGAAACTTTTGAAGCGAATTTTTTTTTCTACTTAGTAAAAAAAAAAGAATTATTATATTTAATTGTGAATAATTAAAAATGGCGATTTGTGAACAAGTGTTTTATTGTGTTCAGCCATATATATTGATTTTGAATATCAGGAAGCTTTTAGATGAAACATATATCCTAGTTTGATGTTGTTTTGAATTGGGAATTTCTGTACCCAATCCCGGGAAAGTCTTAGTTCCAAGACCGGGGCCGGGACTGAGAACACATTCCTAGTCCTAGCCTCGTACCGAGACAGGATCTAGGACAAGTTGATCCTGCTCCCGGCCTGGTATTTGAACACTCCTAGTTAGACAGAGGATGAGGCATTGAAGAAGGCACCGATTCTTAAAGTTGTGATAGAGAGTAACCCAGAGAGCAAAATGAAACAGTAGTGTTAATTTCCCTTATGGATGATGGCTGCAGAAGCTGAGTCCTTTGATGAATGATTTGATTTCTTTTCATCTAGATTATATTGAGAAGTTGAATAATCTTTGTTACCTCCAAAAAAAAAAAAAAATCAACATCCTTGTTCAAGAGCATAAGAGTAGTTTTCAACCATTGCTTAAAATTGTCAAAAGATTATGGTGACAGTCACATTGAAATTCCACCATAACAAACAGCCTTGGTGACTGGACAATTAATGAAGAGATATTCTGTTGACTTAGTCACCGAGCATATTAAAATGAAGAATATTAAGAATATCAATTGCAGGCAAATTAAAGCTTCATTAAATAATTTCCAGACAAATAAAACATCTTTCATTGGTAATAATAGAGATCACAAAAATTTCCAGAATGCATCTGTTGGTCTGACAACATGATCTGAAGATATAAGACTATAGTCAAGTCTCATAAAGCATTCACCTGTTGAGCTTAAACTCCAAATAATTTTATCTTAAACATGGTTTGAAGATAATAATATATATCAACAACTTGTCTCTGATATAAAGATGTCACTAGTGTGACATTCTATCTAACAGGCCACCAATTAGATGGAAGATGCATTAATAAATCTCTAACATCCTTCATATTTGAAGGTATTTAAGTTTTAGATTGTATCGGTCACCATATAAGGTTGGTTTAACGGAATAGATATGTCAGATCCTACTCTCCATTCAAGATTATCACAAATAACTACTAAAGCATTTTGGTGAATACCTTTCCATATCAATGAAGAATTATGACTTTTTAATTAATGAAGAGTTGTTTATGTCCACATAGTTTATCTTCAAAGTTTTAGCTAAGAGCTCATCTGGAGATGAATTCAGAACCGTCCATATTTGCTTGGCTAGAAGAGAATTATTAACTTGAGAAATAGACCTAAGTCCTAACCCCCTCCCCAGTAGGTCTACAAATGAAATCCTTACTCTTCAAATGAATTCTTTTCCTATCGTCATTGGAACCCCAGAAGAAGTTACCACACCTTGAATCAATTTGATTGCAAACTTAAGCCAGCAATTTAATACATGATAAAACATGCAAATCAACTCCCGAAAGAACATATTTAATCAGTGTTAGTCTGGAAGCTTGAGATAGCAGTCTTTCTTTCTAAGCAGCTATTCTTTCATCAATAGAGGAAGCTACTAGAGAGTAAGTTTGAGCTTTATTTCGTCGTCCGGGGTCAATCCATGTCCCAAGGTATTTACCAAGCCCGTCAGCAAAATTAACTCCCAAAAACTGTGAGTATGCAAGCTTCTGAGCGTGGGGGATGTTTGGGCTGAAAATAACATATAACTTCGATCGACTAATTGATTGACCAGACCAGTTACCATAGATGTCCAAGGTTGCTTTAATTGAGTTTATGCTTTGACCAGTTACTATAGAGGAAATTTGGTGCTTGCTTGATGAATAAGGACACTATTATTGTCATGTACTATTTATTTGGCCATTATATGTTTTGATTATAAATATAAATGATCCGTTCAATGAGATCAAATAAGAATATAAAGGGTTAAAATGTCGTTTTTTTTTGGTTAATTCAATATCCTAAATCATTTCGTGATTTAACAATTTTAACCTCCTTTCTAATTCCCAAAAGGTCTTAAGTGAAAGTACTTATGTTTTATGTTTTCAGTATTGAAAATAATCACCAACGGGCTTAGGTGTAGGAAAAAAGTTAGCCGCTCACAATGTGATGAAATAATATTCGAATCCTTAGTAAAAAGAGTGCTCACATTTAATATCCGACACTACCTCAAATGAAATTGCCCTCTAATAAAACTTAGAAAAAGGCATTCTCTAGAGCAACACCCTTTGACTTGTCTATTTTGCTTGGGCTCTCTATTTTCTAGATTCACTTTAGGCTAAGCAATACTCACTATTAAGGAAAAATGGCATTTAACGACCATATAAGAATATTAATAATAATTAAGAATCTTAAAAGTTAAAAACTAATTATCTCTGGCTAAAATTAAAATTTTAGTAAATTTGTTAATCGCTCATTCTTCTTAATTTTTACATTCATCTTCCTAATAAATTTTAACTCAAATATAAAGAAGAAACACGAGGAAGATTAACTCTTTTTATTTTTTTTTATTTTTTTGAAAATTCCATCTAAGAATCAGTATCCTTTGTTTTTGTTTTTGTTTTTTTCCCCCTAAACTTCAAAGTCTTTAATCATCATAAATATTCTTATAGAGTATTTATTTAAACGTTATCTCTTCTTTCATCTATATATATCGGCTTACTCCGCGGAATTAATATAATTCATTCGTAATCACCAGCCCAAGATTTGTCGTTTCAACCAACAGCACGACGTTCCTATTTGTCTATGCTTCATAGGATTGAAATGGATACAATTGATATTAATAATAAAGTAATGGGGGAAAATAAAGAAAAGAGAAATTTCATGGCAAGAGTTTGCATATTTAATAGGAGCCCTCTATGTGAGATGAGAGAAAATTCATGAATGTAATCTTATGGCCTAAAACAGCTACGTCATCCAACCATTTTAAAAATTTTCTTTTCCTTTTCACTAATGGGGAAATTTCATTCATAACTGAATAAAAAATTTCGATCATTTCTCTCTTCCTCTTCCCTCTTAAACCAAATTTGACAAGTTTTTTTTAGATCATTATTTAGTAAGTGTTTGGGTAACACCCAAACCGAGGTTTTTAAAATCATTTTCTGTAAATCAATATAAAACTGATTTCATATGTTTACCTCATTAATCAAAAAGTTATTCTTCAAAAACTAATTTAAATACACTCTACCTCATTAATCAAAAAGTTATTCTTCAAAAACTAATCTAAATACACTCTAATTAATCGAAGATGTTACTAGATCGAGAAAGAATTGAAATACCTCTTGCCGGAGAGGATATCAAATTATTGATCCTCTTGTTGTTCAAAACTCTTTATGTAAAGTTAGTATTTGATCACAATTTTTTTTTTCTGAAATTAAATACTCCGTATATGAAGAAAAAAACATTTATATTATGACAAGAAATTGAAATATTTATTACTTTCTCAAACATTCTAATTTTTCTAATCACAATTTCTCCTCAACTATTCTTTCCAACCACACGTATACGAAGTTTGAAAAAACGAACAGAATATGCGGGGCTGAATGGATACTTCCTCAACTGAACTTTTGAGCGGAGATATTTTTGGAAAATCCTTGCGAATGAATATATATACACACACACTGGCAATAAGGATTGGATCACGAATCTTTTTTTTTTTTACAAGTCAATATTTACTCTTAATTAGAAAGATAAGAAAAAAAATTAAAAGAGTATAATTCGATAATATAACCTTTTAAATTGATTCAACGTACATGATTTAAAAATTATAAAGGTTGATGAGAAAATAGATAATAAGAGAAGCCTGACATGAATTGGATCTTTCACCCCTTATTTTGATACTATTCATAAAAGATTTTATTAGTCTCTTAATTTCATAAATCAGTCTTTCAATCCTAATTATGCCATTAATAGAAAACGATAATATTTAAATTTTAAATATTAATAAGAAATTTGTCAATATTGACATTTAAATTCAAAGCATATTTTAATCGCAACTAATTTTATTAAAATAATCAGGCTTTTCTTTCCTGTTATTCGCCAGCAACACCATCACACACGCATCTCATTCTCAAGTATCACCTCTTCATCCATATCCGCACGGCACTACAATCCTATCCAACTAATTTTGGGGTTTGATTATACTCACTTCCTTTCTCATTTTCTTTCAATCCATTTCTTTATGTCAGCTGTTGCATTGAATTCAATGATTTAGATCTAATTACATATAAAAATATTAATAAAATATTAAATTATTTAAAAACATTTAAAAATAATATTTTATAAATCTAAACCATTAAGAATTCAATCCAAGATCAACAACGGAAAAAAGGATGGGATGGGAACGGACCATAGCCAAAACCCTCTTCTAAATATATCCACTCATTCACCTAGGCTTCTCTCACTCACTCATCAACCATCTTCATGGAGCTCTGGTTCATCGTCCTCGTATCTATCTCTCTCTGCTTTCTTCTCAGAGCTTTCCTCAGCCTCCTCCTTCTTCCTTCTCGCTCCCCTCCCCTCCCTCCTGGTCCTCTCCGGATCCCCTTCATCGGTTCCTTCATTTTTCTTGGAAAATCATTCTCAGAACTCGAACCCATCCTTCGAAGTCTTCACGCCAACTATGGCCCCATCGTCACTCTCCCTATTGGTTCTCATCCTGCAATATTCATCGCCGATCGTTCTCTGGCCCACCAAGCCCTCGTTCAAAACGGCGTTGTCTTCTCCGACCGCCCCAAGGCCCTCCCGGCCGCTAGGATCATCAATAGTAACCAACATAACATCAGCTCTGCTTTCTACGGTCCCACATGGCGAGCGCTGCGTCGCAACCTAACGTCCGAGATGCTTCACCCGACCCGGATCAGGTCCTTCTCGGGTGCTCGTAAATGGGTTTTGGACGTGCTTCTCACTCGCCTCAGGTCCGACTCAGAATCAAGCAAGTCCATTACGGTGATTGATCATCTCCATTATGCTATGTTCTGCCTGCTTGTGTTCATGTGCTTCGGCGAGAGGCTAGACGACAAGCAAATCAAGGACATCGAATATGTCCAGCGTCGTTTGCTTGTGGGCTCCACCAAGATCAACATACTAAATTTCTGGCCAAGACTGAGTCGAATTTTGTTCCCCAAACGTTGGGAGGAATTGCTGCAAATGGTCAAGGACAGAGAAGATGTGATAATTCCGCTAATAAGAGAGAGAAAGAAAGCTAAAGAAGAGAGATTGAGCAAATCAAACGAGGACAGTGACCCCAGGGAAAGGAAAACTACAGTGTGTTACGCGGACACGTTGTTGGATTTGGAATTGCCAGAGGAGAAGCGCAAGCTTGAGGAATCTGAAATGGTTGCGGCATGTTCAGAGTTTCTTGATGGAGGAACAGATACAACAGCTACGGCATTACAGTGGATTCTGGCAAATCTGGTGAAGAACCCTCATATGCAACAAAAGCTTGTGGATGAAATTAAAGAAGTGGTGGGTGAGAGAGAAGACAAGGAAGTGAGAGAAGAAGATCTGAACAAGATGGCATATGTTAAAGCTGTGATTTTGGAGGGACTAAGGCGTCATCCACCTGGGCACTTTGTGCTGCCACACGCAGTTTCAGAAGACGTGGTGTTCAATAATTACTCGGTGCCAAAGAAAGGGACTGTGAATTTCATGGTGGCCGAGATGGGGTGGGACCCAAAGGTGTGGGAAGATCCAATGGAGTTCAAGCCCGAGAGGTTCTTGAACAGTGAAGGGAAGGGAAGTGAGACGTTTGATATTACAGGAAGCAAAGAGATCAAAATGATGCCTTTTGGGGCAGGAAGAAGGATGTGTCCTGGTTATAATCTGGCAATGCTTCATTTGGAGTATTTTGTGGCCAATCTGATTTGGAATTTCGAGTGGAAGCCTTCGAGTGATCATGATGTTGATTTGTCGGAGGTTCAAGAATTCACAGTCGTAATGAAAAGTCCATTACAGGTTCATATATCTCCCAGTCTTTAGACCAGATACATATAAAATGTACGTTTGTAAATCTTACCTTACACGTTGTGCTGCTTTGAGTGCTGTTTAATGTTGCATGAGTAATATTAGACGATGGTGGCGCACCACTAGTTCTTTGAATTGGTGCTTATGCATACACTAGAAACCAAGTATACTCCTCTAGAAATCAAAGTCACTTTTCCTCATGTATTTGCCAGATAATAGAGTCCCCCATCATGATTCAGTAATTTGTGTGGGCAATCTGATCACTATGAGAGAGTTATAGGTATCCCCAAATCCCTTGCAAAGATAAACAACTTGAGGGGTTCAGAAGAACATGCTACACAAATAGATATATGGATGTTTTAAAAAACGAGTGTTTTGTCGTACGCCTTTGTATGTATGCTTTAATGTGCTGTGTGTGGTGTGTGGCAGAGTAGTCAATAGCGCGCAATAGCGGCGCTATTGCGGCGGTGCGAAGCAGAACAGTGGCTGCCTGCTACAGCAAATCCGTTGCGGTGCGTTTTTGCATTGCGTTCGTTGCACCCGCTGCAGCGCGCCTGGTCGCGCCGCGTCTCGCGCTATTTAGTTTTTTTAAACAAACAGTAAAAAAAAGACATTCCTAAAACAAGACAATGACATTTCCGGCTTATTCCTGAAGACGACGAGACCTAATCTTCTCCGATTTCTGATTTCGGCGCCTCTTATTTCTGCTTGCTACAATTCGAAGGTTGAGACAATGAGAGTTCTACCTTCTACAATTTGAAGGTTGAGATTTCTGCTTGCTACGAGAGTTCGAAGGTTGAGATGACGAGTTCTGATTTCTACTTGCGATGAGAAATCAAAGGAAGAGATATAAATAATAGTCACTACGAGAGTTCTGATTTCTTGCTACAGTTCTGTTGTTGTGCTGGCTAGTTGGTACAGTAAAAATAGTTGGTACAGTGAAAATGGTCTCATCTTCCCAATCACAACAACCATAGACCTTAACTACTATAAAAATGCTTGCTATAGTAAAAATAGTTGCTACAGTAAAAATATGAATATTTAATTTACAGCTTTAGAGACTAATTTAATGATGTTTGTTTCTTTAGTTGATGACTTTTTATTATTCATGATGGATATGTCTTGAGTTTTGAGTACATTTCTATTTTTGAACCTTTATGTGTGTATCTATTATCTTCGGTATAGCGGTCATCCCGCTATGTGCTATACCGCTTTAGCGTTTTTTGGGTTAGCCGCTACGCGCCGCTATCCGAGATTGACTACTTTGGTGTATGGGAAAGAGAGCCACATCTTCGTCAAATACCAATTGCTTAGCGGGTTAGGTTTCTCTCATAATCATTTTCTCATTATCTCTCATAATCTCTAAATCACATATGTCCAATCAATATAATACTATTTTTACTTTTCTCTCATTTTTCCAATCAACAGCCCAGATTTAGCCAATGAGAAAAAGTGAGAAAAATGATAAGAAGAAGATCTCATTCCCTACTTAGCATAGAAGATATTTCTTATATTTCGGTGAGTGTGAGGAAATTAAAAGAGGAAAAAAGTGATTCAGTTTACATAATATAAACAATAATAAATTTATTATCTTTATGAAAATATTTACAATTATTTTACCCGATTATTTGTATGATTCATATTTGATTGGTTGATCAATTATATTTGGAAATTATTTCATAATTTTTATATTCCCTAATTTTATTTATTTTATTACTTCCTCCATTTTTTTTTTTGGTCAAATTACTTCCTCCATTTGAACAAAATAAAAAGATCCTAAAAAATGGCAATATAAGTGTAAAAATTATCTCTTGGCATAACGTCTCAAAAATAATGATGATAATGCTTTTTCCATTCTCATAAATTATGTCTGTTATAATTATTTGATTTAGACATAGTACGTAATTGCGTTTTTATCACGTATCTTGTATTTCAGCTCTTGATAATTTTCAGACATTTTCTAACAATAATGATTCGTGATCCTTAATTATAACATTCCAATTTTCTTCCCAAAAAATCAGGCTCAATGTGGTTCTTGGCGTGTTCTTGGTCGTTCACATTTCCTTGTTAAATTATTTAGTCATTCAGAGGCAAAAAATAGTGGCAAAACGTATCATTATATGAAGATTTCAAACTCAGTTAAAATAGAGAAAGCAAAACCAATTGATGAAAAAGTTCTAGGGAAGAAGAGGAAGTGAACAGATAATGTGTTTTCAAGTAATCTTTTTCTTTGGTACATGAATTAGTATAGTACTTAGTGGTGCTTGAACCTAAAGATGAAGAATATCTCCGTTTAGGAGGCAACCTTCATGTGGTATTCATCTATTTATCTATTTTCATGTGTGTGTTAGTGTATATGAATACAATTTTAGTCATTTTAATTAAACAGTATTAAAAACTCACTATATATTTGAAAATGAGTTGGCTGCAACAGTAGATAGCAAAAACATGCAGGCCAGTGGTGAAGAGTATAGGAATGTGGTTGTTGGTGAGAGTGCTAGCAAAAGGGTGCGATTATCTAACAGGTTTAGTTATGTTTATACAAGTTGCAATGTTTGTTTGGTTTCAGTTTGTGTCAGAGTTCCAAACTAGGCTTTAATACAATTGAGTATTTGGCAGAGGACTTCAAATACAACATATTCTTCCACATGGCAAGAATAAGTAACACAAAATTGAATTAGACAATTGAATATGAGAGTAGGATGTTATGCAAGATGAGCTTAGAAGTATGGATAAGCCATAGTTGTAAAATATCCCTTTATTGTTAAATTTTATTTAACAATATAATATAATTTTATAAGATATTAAATAGTAATAGTTCAACTTTTAAACTAAAGGTGAAGATAGGATTAGGAGAGTATCCAAACTTAGGCACTTAAGCATCGGAGAATGTAAGCCCTTGCAATATAGCTGATCTTCAACCATAGTGTACATTGCAGCATCTCGCACCAGCTTCTTTACCTCAAACGCATTATCAGAAAGTACCCCTCTCTCCAAGTATTCAACAATTGGCTTTCTCTAATCATCTGTTACGAAGATCATTATGACACAACTTGGTTTTGACAAACTTTGTTGAATCACGGTCTTATAATTACCCGGGCTCTTGGTACTTGCCAGCTTAGACAAAATATCGGCTAGGGTATTTTCTCCCGTAGGAATGTGAGCAACAGTAACCTCTTCGAAGTTGATCATGGCTTCTTTTACCTTATTTAAGTATTTTGCCAATAAAGGGCCTTTGACTTGGTACGCGCATCAATTTGCACTGCCACAAGTTGGGAGTTAGTGGAGACATGAACTTTCTTGGCTCAATTTTCCCTAGCCTAGATCAATTCAGCGAGAAGCGCTTCATATTCTACTTGGTTATCTAACGTTGAGTAATTAAGCCATAAAGAATGCTCCATTGAAACTCCTTCTGGACTTTCTATGATAATCATGGCTCCACTTCCTTTCGCATTTGAAGATCCATCAACATAAACTTTCTAGGTTTCATCACCTTTAACCTCCCCTTTGTCTGCCGGGGTTAATTCCATCACAAAATCCCCCAAAGCTTGCAACTTGATGGCATGCCGGGCATCATATGTGATGTCAAACTCATATAGTTCTATTGCCCAACTGATAATCCTTCCAGCCAAATCTGGCTTATGTAACACCTGCCAAATCGGTTGACTTGTTCTTACGTTGATGGGATGCCCTTGAAAGTAAGGGCGGAGCCTTCTGCAGTAGTGAGAAGGCAAACACCAATTTCTGGTATGTTAATTCTGAGGCTTGCAAAGCCTGGCTGACAAAATACACCAGTACTTGACCATCTTCAATCTCTTTGACCAATGCCGCACTCACTGCCTCTTCTCCCACAGACAAGTATAAAATTAGTGTTTCTCCCAAATTTGGCTTGGATAAAACCAGAGGGGCGGCCAGGCATTGCTTTATTTTTGCAAATGCGGCCTCACATTCAAGGTTCTAGCCAACTTGAGCCTCCTTTTTTAACAACTTAAAAAGGGAAGAGCATTCTCTGCTAATCTAGGTAAGAACCACGTTAAGGCGGCCAATCTGCCTCTGAGTTGCTAGACTTCTCGTTTGGTCTTCGGGGCCTTTAAATCCAGCACAACTTTACAATTGTCCAGGTTTGCTTCAATCCCCCTGTTTGTTAACAGGAATCTGAGAAATTTTCCTGTTGGAACTTCAAATGCGCATTTAGCTAGATTCAAACGTATTTGAAAGGCTCTCAGTTTATCGAACGTCTACTGGAGATCCTAAATATGGCCGAGGTGGTCGGTGGACTTAACAATCATGTCATCTATATATACCTCTATATTCTTGCTCGAATGATCTTCAAAAACTCTATTCATCATTCTTTAGTATATGGCCCCAACATTTTTCAACCCAAAAGGCATTACGTTGTAGCAATAATTCACCTTTTCTGTTATGAATGTTGTCTTCTCTTTGTCCTCTATATGCATGGCAATTTGATTGTAGCCAGAATAAGCATCCATAAAAGACAAGAGCTGAAAATTAGATACGTTGTCCACCAGCTGGCCAATACTAGGCATTGGATACGCATCTTTAGGACATACTTTGTTTAGATCAGTATAATCTGTGCAGACTCTCCATTTTCCACTTGGCTTCTTAACCATAACTACATTTGACAACCAAGTGGTATAATCTACCTCCCGGATGAATTCGGCGTCGAGCAATTCCTTCATATGGTCATGCAAAGCCTGTCTTCTATCTGGGCTAAACTTTCTTTTCTTCTGGGGCTACTGGGCTTGATCTCGGATGAATTGCCAGCTTATGGCAGCAGAATTCGAGGTCAATGCTAGGGATCTCGGAGGATTTTCAAGTAAACACATCTTAGTTTGCCTTTAAGAGTTTGATCAACTCGGTTTTGATATTCGGATCTAGCGCTTTGCCAATTTTTGTAATTTGCCCTGACTCCTTGCCCAAGACAAGGTCTTCTATTTCTCCATCTAGTTCCGATCTTGATATCTCGACATATTGGTACATATCTAGTTCCACCATGTTTATCGATTTGTAAAGCCGTCTAGATTTTTCTTAGCTTGCACTCTCAATACTAGGCTGGGGTAGGGATGATGATCCCATTTCACTTCCTTTAACAGTTTCAAAATATTACGGTCGCAATTCTTTCTAGTCTCCTTTCATAGTCATGACCTCGTTCTTGGTGTTTACCATTTTTATCTTTTGATGCTTGGTGGAGACCAATATATCCCAATAGTGGATGGTGGGCCTTCTGGGGATCATGTTGTAGTTGGATGGAAAGTCGGCTACAACAAACCTGACTCATTCAAATTTGAATGCTTCCTTTATCCCCAAGGTCAGTTTGAGGTCAATGTACCCCTTAGGTTGGGTGTATCGCCCATTAAACCCAATAAGGGTCATTTTGCATGGCTTCAAATCTTCAAGATCAATGTTCATCCTCTTAAAGGCATCCCAGAGGATAATGTCACATGCGCTGACGGCATCAATGAAAATTCTCCTTATGAGGATATTTACCAGAGTTCCTGAGATTAACAATCCATCATGATGCCCAGGGACTACATCCTTCAAATCTTCTTTGGTGAAACTCAATAGGGGGTTCAAGCTTGCTCAAATCTTCTTTAAATCTCGGCCGATCCCTTATAGACAAAACTTCTTTCAAATATTTTGTTCTCTGATTTTTCGTGTCTCCCCCTCCTTTGAATGCTCCACTAATAACGTTGCATTCAAACTCCGACTTCAGGAATTCATCGCTACTGCCTTCTAGCTTCCTCAACTTATGGTCCTTCTTTCTCTTCTTGAGCATTGAGCTTGGTCCCTCTTGCTGGTGCTTGTTATACTTTCATCCCTATGTTTTAATCACGTACTGCTGTAATTTGCCTTCTCGGACAAATTTTTCAATGGTGTCCCTCAAATCCTAGCACTGATCGATGGTGTGTCCTGGCTAGTCATGGAACTCACAAAACTAGGATTGATTAAGGTTTGCCTTATTATTCAACGGCCTAGGTCGATCGACTTATTTCATTTCGGTCAAAGCGACCTCTTTCCACACTTGGGATTACGAGACGTTCAAAGGTGTGTACTTCTCATATTTTCCTTCCATTTTGCCACTCCAAAACTTATTGTCCAGGTTCCTCCCTCGGATATCCAGCTTTTGGTTCCTAGATTGCTTCTTCCTTTTCTGAGGCAAGTAATTCTTTTTCTCATTTCTCAGGGCATTGGCTATTTGCATTTGCTCCAACTCCAGGTACTTCTTCACTCGAGTTCTAAACTCCGTCAAACTTTTAACTTAGTCCTTGAATATCGACTATGCCAGCCAATTTGGCTGTTAGCAAATGCACATGCACGCTTTCCTTTAGCCCTTGCACTTGCAGTATGGTGTCCTTGAATTGGTCCAAGTACTTCAGGAGGGTCTCCCCTGGTTTTTGTCTGATTTTATTGAGGGTGAACACGGACTTTGGTTGCTTTTTACTCGTCGCAAAATTTAATAAGAACTTCTCTCCTACGTCCTCAAAGCGCTGGATCGACTTTAGTGGCAAAGTATGGAACTATGCTTGAGCAACCCCATGTAATGTTGCAATGAACAAGAGGGAAATAATAGGATCTTAAAATCCTCTCACAAACATCTCTGTATCAAATGTATTAATGTGGGCTTGTAGATCTTGGCTACCATTATATTTCGGGAGATCGGCAAAATCGAAATCCTTTAGGTATGGGGCATTCGCAATCTCGTCAATAAAAGCACTGATGCTATTCTGCCTACTGTTATACTTCCTCCTATAATTCCCAGGCGCAGTTTGCTTCAATGGAGGCATATTTGGTTTTGGAGTTTCAACACCTCAATTGGGGACTTTAGTATCCCACCTAGGAGCTCCTATTTCACGGTTTAGCCTATCTTGCTGGTTTTGAGTTTGGCCAAGCCATTTTCAATATGATTAACTTGATGGCCTCCAATCGCTACTTGAGCTGAAACTAAAACATTACCTTGACTAGGACCACTGGTATCCCGACTTCTACTAATAACAAGGCTCTTAATTTGTTTGATGCACTCCTCAAACAACTGCATCCGTTTGATCTATTCTTGCCGCATTTCGCCGCTCCATATCCTCTTTTATAAGCTGGAGGTCTTCTTGCCTCTGCAACCAATTGTATTGCTCCATTCTTTCTATGTGATTCATCGTAGTGTTTAAAGAGCTTTGCATGTAACTAACGTCGGGATCCATAATTTGAGGAGCTTGAGGAATCTATAGTTGGGTTTATTAGACATCTACCTTTTGATGTTCTACTCTGATTGCTGGAGAAGACGTACTACTAGAAAATCAATTTTTTGTGGCGAAATTTTTCCGTTGCAAAACAAGAATTTTCAGTCACAAAATCTTTTTGTAGTGGAATCTACAACGAAAAAGTGTCCGTCGCAAGAAATGCCCTTACAAATCATGTTTACAATGGAAAAAATGTGTTTTCCCACATAAAATTCAAAATTTGCAAGGGAAAATTTTTCCCTCACAAATTCTGATATTTTGCGAAGGAAATCTATTTTCCCTCGTAAAATCTGCATTTTGCAAGGGAAAATTGTTCCCTCGCAAAATCTGGACAAACATGTTAGTTATGCATAGTTTTGATGATGTCAAATATACTTATGGATTTTAAGAGCAAAAAGTTTGCATACTACATTGACTAATTCATAAATTTAATGTAGATTCAAAATGTGGAAGTCATTTATGAAGAATGATAAAAAAGAAAAGAAGATATGGAGTCAAATGATGAAGAACAAGACAAGAGAAGAAAGAAAGAGTTAATTTATGGAGAATCATGAAGAGAAGAGAAGAAAGAGAAGAAAAATATTGTTGAATGGAATGAGAAAGTCATTATACAAACCCATAGATCGATTCTAGAAGTGTTCACGATCAAATGAGAGTTGGAATGGCTCAAATCGGAGTTAAAATGAGTCTTGGGATGAATAAAAATCAGCAAAAACGTGTAGACTGATGAAAAACCTCGAGGCTGGGTCATTAACCTTGAGTTTGGGCCAAAACTCGAGGTAGACAACTAACCTCGAGGTTGATATGGCCTTTCAGCAACTCTGTTCTACTCTGTTTCGGGTGATGTTCAGTAAATCGATGATATCTCCCAAACCAGAGATCGGATTGAGGTGAAATCAATTTTGTATGAAACTAGACATCCAATGTGTCATCTTGACAAAATTTCAAGTCCAAAGAAGATCAAATGAGTGAGCTATGAATTTTTGAAGTTGAGCCATCTGTCACAGTCATATAGCAGACCAAGGTTCGCTAAATTGAGAATATCTCACAAACTACAAATCGGAATGAGATCAAATTGGTGGCATATGAAACTAGACTCACACACCTTTCCAAAAACATCAAGACCACAGAAAACAAAGATCAAATGAGAGAGATATGATTTTTGAAGGTTGAGAGTTTGTTTCAGAATGGTGCAAAAACGTTGGTTCAAGAACAACTTTTGTTAATATGATCATAGTGCTCAACATACAATGAGTTTGGAGCTGATTCTTGTTGCATTGGAAAGAAGACTTGAAGAGCTTTATGAACATGAGTGGTTTGCTAAACTTGACGCTCACAGGAAATTTGCTATTGTGCTGCCTTACTTTTAGAATATCTCTACATTCTGGAAATTGAGCATTGTACTGGAGAATATTAAACTTGTTCTCACAAGATTAGAAGACAGAAGAGTACTTGAGTAAGATTAAATATATTACTCGAGCAAGTTAAGTTTGATGCCCCAACATCATCGTTCAATCAGAAGAGGATTCAATGTAAGTAGATAGTACTTGAGCAGGGCCACTTTCATACTCGAGCAAAGTCGACTAACAAGGAAGAATGCTCTCTGCCTGAATGTTACTCGAGCATGGATTATGGAATGCCCGCGCATCATACTCAAGCAGGACGCAATGTTACTCGAGCATAGGCAATCTGTTAAGGCTTTCAC
The DNA here is from genome assembly GCA_037074495.1 of Acacia confusa. Classification (NCBI taxonomy): domain Eukaryota; kingdom Viridiplantae; phylum Streptophyta; class Magnoliopsida; order Fabales; family Fabaceae; genus Acacia; species Acacia confusa. The sequence continues at coordinate 32,538,020 of CM073502.1, read as the reverse complement.
CTCGAGGTTGATTTCAAAGACTCGAGGTTTTGAAAAAACTCGAGGTTGGTTGAAAACCTTGAGGTTGAGGGTCACTGAATTAATACCCGATCATAAGAAGCTTCTGCAATTGTTTGTATTCCATCATATTATATCTGATCTTACCCTGACCTTATGTTTCTATCACTAACAATGATTTAAGTTTATTTTTGGAATGAAAGTTTTAGAGTTCTTATGCTCAGATCAAAAGCAAAGCAAAGCAGATTGTAATGTCAGCATGCTGAACCAAACTGAACGAAAGTATCTGATAAAGCATTGGACTGATAAAGACTTCTACATTCCTTCTACTTCTACTACAATGGTCGATTAAGGAAGAATGAGCCAAAGACATTCCTCTATGAAACAAACGTTTGTGCAATAAAGCAGATGATGATGTCAGCTTCAACGGCTAGTTCTCTAACGGCTACTTCCAACTGATGACAAACGCTTGCAATGGTTGAAACACAATAACTTATAAATTGCAAAGTCTTCAAACTGGAAGAGCGGGCGACGATAGATGAATGATTTCAATGAAATGATGTTACTGCTTCACCATTGATACTCATATACTCTGTTTCTCAATGTTCATAATTTACAGTAGAGAGTAGAGAGTAAGATGAATGATTTTGTACTTCAGTGCTTATATATTCACTTCTGAGACAGAAGATTTATTGTAATCACTCTATTTTGAGAGTTACTCAAGATCAGGTGATCTTGAGTAGAAACCGATCATACCTTACAGTGTATAAGGGGGAGTCAATGAGGATTTGGCTTCACAAGTGCCTGGTAAACTTGTACGTTGTAAAGGCTTCTCTTATGCCTGGTTAAACAAGGAGATAGTGAAAATCTCAAGTACAGCTTGGGGACTGGATGTAGGTCCAAGGATTGGGCCGAACCAGTATAAATCTCTGTTTGCATATTCTCTTCCCTAAACTCTTACATTTCAACATATATGTTTTGAATGATTGTCTATTGGTTCATAAATTATTATTGTCATTCAAACCTCCTATAGTAAGCTGCAAAAAGATTTTCTAAGTTTCCAAAAGTTTTATCAGACACCCAATTCACCCCCCTCTTGGGTGACAGCCAGGTCTAACAAAACAAATTCCAGGAATTTGAGAGGGAACTGTCCCTCGCAAATTCCTGGATTTTGTGAGGGAATGTTTTTCCCTCACAAATTCTAATTTATTTTAAAATAAAAAATAAAGAAATCAGAAAATAAATGAAAAATTAGAAAATAAAAGGACTTTTATATCATAAAAATAAATTGTAACAATCATACGAGTTTATATAGTAAAAAAAAAGTTTTACACATTATAATGTTATGACCAAAATGAACTAAAAAAACTCTAAACAACAGCAATTTGGTCATCGTCACCACCAGTATCGTCATCACCACCAGGAGGCAGCCTCGTACCCCTGTCCTTCAATAGGGACTGGAGAAGTGCTCGCATCTCACTAATCATATCTCCTTGCTCCCTCATCTTCTGTTCTTGCTCCATCACCTTTTGTTCTAACGCCTTTACCCTCTTATCTTCTACAAAACCAACATTACAAAGTCAATTTATTTTTGGTACTTCATTTAAATGAACGAGGGAATAATGGTTTGCGATTGATAGCAAAAGTATCAAGTCTACCTGCAGGACCACCTCTAACACTGCTGGATGAGCACTTCGAAGATGACTTCAGTTCGCTGGCAGATACACCCATCCCGAAGACTTTCCCCTTCTTGTCAAATCTGCTTGCAGCCTGAATGAAGAGACTCTCGTTATCGGAATAAGAGGACGACGGGTCGCTTTGAATCTGCGAGTCTCTCTCCTGCATTAGCTGCTGATAGTTCTCCTATAAGCACAAACATACAATACAAATAAGGCATGAAAAATGAAAGAAATTTGTTACTGTTTGAAGAAAATAATAAATCCAATTAATATCTCACCGCGAATTACTAGGACTTGGCGTTAATCCAGTGCTTGCCACGACCCTCAATCTCTTGGGTATGGGTCTGCTTAAAGGTGTTCCAAGGAATCAAATTTTCAGAAACTTCCCCAGACGCTGCCTACAAACACAAATGATAACCGTTCATTAATTATTTCAAAGTACAAAATATTGAAAGCTAAAATAGAAAATAGCGTATATTTACAATCTTTCGTCAATGCTCACTAAATGGAATGGAGCCACCAGCATATGACGGTCAATCCATTTGGGACCTATTTAATTTATTTTGTTCACTTTGCTTCAAAAATTTATCGTCGGTGGCCCATCTTTGAAATAACTGGTCTGCGACCACAAGTTAAATCCAAGTTTTCTTTCCCTTTTCATGTCTCAATTAACGCCTCAAAAAATGTTGTGTGGGTTTACATATCAAAGTTTTTTTCGGTTGCAAATAAAATTTAATATCTAATATTGTGTTCCTCATCAGTGAGACTCAAGCCTAATTGAACCCACCTCAATTTTAAAGAGAATGGCATACACATTTTAGACAAGAAAATTAATTATTAATACATCTCTTAAAAATACTCATTATTATTGATAGATCTATTAAAGAACTAAAAAAAATTATAAAAAACTTTTCTTCCTTTTGTAGTGATTCACATATAGGTCCTCCTCCAATAATTATGAGTCAAATTAAGAAAATAATAAATTATCTTGTGTATTTTTTATACAAATTTTTCAAGGAATTATTTATAATAAACAATTTTGTCACCTAGTAATAATTAGTTTTTTTTTTTTTTTGGGACTGCTAATTGTATAATCTACTAATCATTTTTAGTAGATCTAAACCCATTATGATTCAAACCAAATTGCAAAGAACTAAAAAAAAAATTGACATTAATACAACGAAATCAACCCAAATCATGATTCCAATCCGAAGTTAGAGGAGTGTTGTAGGACTTTGAACATTAATTCTAAGTTTTGTAACTAATAGATAATTGAAAAGAGACTCTTGGTAGCCTAAATAAAAAAGTCACATGCATAAATAAATCATACCCGTTGAAGAACAGCTTGAGGCGGAGAAAGAAGAACAAGGAAGGTGGAGACAGATGAGGTCGGTCAGATGGCTCACGGAGCTGCTCGGACGGTGGCCGGACGTGGAGAGGTGGGGAAGGAGGACAGACACACAGATGGAGAAGGAGAAATGGGGAAATTTGGGGGGGAGGGGGGCTGTTCGGACAGGGAACACGGAGAAATGAGGGGGGTTGTTTGAAAATATTTGTGATGGAACAATTTGTTCCGTCGTAAATCATTGCCAGTTTGCGACGGAACATGTTCCATACAAACTACACCGACAATTTGCGACGAAATAGCTTGTTCCGACACAAACATTCTTCTTTTGCAACAAAACACCTTGTTCCATCGCAAAAAGTCCCCCTTTTGCAATGGAACAGCTTGTTCTGTCACAAACTTGTGATGGACATGGTTGTCCATCGCAAATATGCCTCAGTTGCGACGACAATTATTCATCCATCGCAAATACCAACAAATTTGCTACATAATTTTGTTCCCTCACAAATTCTATTGCAAATTTGTTGTTTTCTAGTAGTGACACAATGTCGGATACCTCTTTCATTATCACATGGTTGTAATCCAAGATGACCTCAGCGTCATGTTGTGGGTGGTTTTAGGCAACTTAATTATGATTTTGCTACACTGGGTTTTCAGGAAACTGGCCCTGTACAAGCAATCAGTGAGTACTTTTGGTGTCAACCATCTTAGTCAAAGGGATCAAAATTTACAGTTCTTACAGTTGACGCCAATATTCTGGTGTAGAACACAGATGTCTAACCTTAATAAACTAGTGAATATTTATCTTGGATCAAAGGATTTCCCAGGATATCTATAAGTAGATACCGAAGAGAATATCAAATAGCTCTCCCAAATATCTATAAGGCAGATACTGAGAATAACAATGGATCACTATATATAATACTGGTGTTTAGCCAAAAGGGGTGGGGTGTGTGCACAGTGAGGCTAAATAGTAAATAGGATGGACAGAGAATGTGTACCTTTTAGGTTTAGCTCCTATTTATAGAAGTTACCTTAGGGTTGGACTCTTCGGCTTTGTGCACCTCCTAGCCCAAGTATCTATGCTATCATGCCTTGATTAGTGCCTTAACTATAGGCTAATTAGGATCCTTCCTTATTATGGGTAAATCCTGGACTTACTAGCCCTTGTTGGGCCCTTCGGGAATTGGGCTTCACATATGAGTCCATAACACAAGTATTGAACTTTTTTGGGGGGTGAGGTCTAATTTGATATTTAACTTATTCAAGTTGGGATTATACGCTCATCCTGAGTATAAAATCTATTTTATGACTTATTTTTAAATTCTTCCACGTGACATGTTGATTATCTTCTTCTACATGCTTTCATTAATCATGCCACCTAATTAAATTTTGTTTTTATATGTCTAATTTAAATAGGTAGCATTATCAGGAAAACTCCTCTCGTACAACGCATGGGAGATATAGCTTCTGAATTTCTTTTTTTTTTTTTGGGGGGGGGGGGGGTTTGGGGTTTTATTGAAAGAAGATCCGACTTGCTGCTTAAACTCGTAGGTGCAGTTTGCTGTGCGTTGACGACATAAAATTCTATCACGATTAGTCGCTCATGGTGGAATCGCAAAAATAGAGAACTGGGGCATTTTCGTCTATTTAAGGAGCTCGGTTCTTTTCCAATAATTTTAAAAATTTATGATGTTTAATTATTATTAATATCTTATGTGATCTGTAATTATCAATTTCCCATTTTTAAATGGAAGAGTGTGCACTGTACCAGCAACGTGGACCTAATGATCTAGTGGGAAAAGAGTGTCTACTATCAAGTTTTGTTAGAAAATATAATAATGGTAGAAATTGAATAATAACAATAATCTTTATTACTAAGATTGTATATATTGTAAAAACAAGAATCTATAGAACTAATATTGCATATAAACTAAATATACAATGGATCTGTATAATAAGAAAAAATTATGAATGAACTAACAAGACTGTTGAATATAGTAATAAACTATGGAATAATCCAGGCACAACATACGTTGCTTCCTTAAGATAATTTTGCTCTCTCAATATGGATACCTAAGGTTGCTGAACAATTGCCTCCCAGGATAGAGCGGATTTTTCATCTTAAGAATGATGGCTCTCCCAATCTGAAGTCCAAGCGAACGCAATGAGTCTGCTTTCAAAACGCACAAAATATGTTAATAGAATGCAGCACGCAAAGAGGAATGTTTTAGAGAAAAATTGGATTCTGATTCTATCACTAGAACACTCTATTTATAGATGAAGGAAATTTGATCAGATTGACTTGTTTGTTACAGCAAACTGGCGTTGTATAAATAGACGCACCAGAACGGTAACGACCTATGAACCTTGCTGGTGAACTAGTGCATCGTACGAATAGACGCACCAGAATATATGGAACAAACGACTGATCGTGATTCATAGCCTCTGGTTGGGGAAATCTTGAAGGGACAAAAAATGAATTATTAAAAGTTCAGGGTCAAATTGGAGATTCATTTTGTGATTTTTTTTTTAAATTCTGAAGGTATTTTTTAAGAACAATTTTAACCTCATTTCTAATTCCCAAAATGTCTTAAGTGAAAGTGCTTATGGTTTATGTTTTCAGTATTGAAAATAATCAAGTCTAGTGGAAAAGTTAGCCACCTACAACATGGTGAACCACTGTTTGAATCCCTAATATGAGAGGTGTCCGGCACTACCTCGAACAAAATCGCCTCCAATAAAACTTGGAAAAAGTCATTCTCTAAAGCAACACCCTTTGACTTGTCTCTTTTGCTTGGGTTCTCTGTTTTATGGTTCACTTTAGGCTAAACAATACTCACTATTAAGGGAAAATGGCATTTAACGACCATATAAGAATATTTATCATAATTAATAAATTTTAAAAATAATTATCTCCGGCTAAAATTAAAATTTTAGTAAATTTTTTTGACGCTCATTTTTCTTAATTTCTATATTCATCTTCCAAATAAATTTTAACTCAAAAATAAAGAAGAAACAGGAGGAAGATTAACTCAATTTTTTTAAAAAAAAAAAAATTCCTTCTAAGAATCACTATCCTTTTTTCTTTTCTAAAATTCAAATTCTTTAATTAATATTCTAATAGAGTACGTATTTATTTAAACGTTATCTCTTCTTTAATCATCATCAATTTATTGACCAGCCCAAGATTTGTCGTTTCAACCAACAGCACGACGTTCCTATTTGTCTATGCTTCATAGGATTGAAATGGATACAATTGATATTAATAATAAAGTAATGGGGGAAAATAAAGAAAAGAGAAATTTCATGGCAAGAGTTTGCATATTTAATAGGAGCCCTCTATGTGAGATGAGAGAAAATTCATGAATGTAATCTTATGGCCTAAAACAGCTACGTCATCCAACCATTTTAAAAATTTTCTTTTCCTTTCAACGGGGAAATTTCATTCATAATTGAATAACAAATTTATTTAGTGAGTTAAAAAGGGTTAAGTAGCAATTTTCCCCCAGAAGTACGCCCCCAAGAGCAATGTTGCCCTAAAAGTTTTTTTGGGTTCAATTTTTCCCTGGAAGTATAAAAACGTAACAATGTTGCCATGCACTAATGGTCCACCCTGACAGAATTAGCACACTTGAGTGTGATACACTCACACTCGAATGTGTACGGATTTTATTTTTTTTTTTGGTTGAGTGTACACTCAAAATGAGTGTGCACTTGGAGGAAGGAAGGAAAAAAAAATCCGTACACACTCGAGTGTGTTAACGCCGTTAGATCTCACCGTTAGTAGAGAGCAACATTGCTACATTTGGTCTCACCGTTAATGGAGGGTAACATTGCTATATTTTTATATTTCCGAGGCAAAATTGAACAAAAAAAACTTTTAGGGCAACATTGCTCCTCAAGGTGTACTTCCGGAACAAAATAGTTACTTAACCCTTTTAAAAATCATTTTCTACAAATTGAATCAAAACCCATCACATGCTTACCTTATAAATAATAATAAAAAAAAAACTTGTTACGAATTCAAATAATGGGTCCATCCAAGATATGGTCCAACAAGAGGCAACCAATATGATACAAGTATGACATCACATCATTTGGGCCTAGAGGCAAAAGAAGTCTAATAGTCCAAACCCTAGCCCTAAGGTAATCCCTATAAATAGAAGATTAACCTAACAAGTTACACATTCTAAGCTCTGCCTCTTTATGATTCCGCATACACAGAGCACACACCCCGCTCCTGTTTGGCTATAAGCGCGGCTATAAGTGCGAATTACGTGGACTTTGATCCCTCCCAAGGGTACATACGTAGGCCTTGGGATTTAATCCTAGGTCAAGTTCAAAATATTTTGTTCTACAACAGAAGATTGATTTAATCCTAAGTCAAATCCAAAATATTTTGTTCTACAACAGAAGATTGGCGTCGTTTGTGGGTACGATAAATTTCGATTCCCATTACCCGAAAAAACCCGACAAAAACGAAGGAGGCAGGGGCCAAACGTACGGAAATGCTTCGTCTTCAGAAGTTGGTGTACTGATCTCCCATATGTGAGAAAGCTTCTTGGAAGTTTACTGACGCGATCGGATTCCAGGTTCTCAAATTCCTCATTTATTGCATTAATAGTCTAGGGTTTGGGGTAAAAAATAAAATACTGCCTCTGCAAGAAATAGCGTAAGAAGGGAAGGTTCGCGCGAATCCGTGTCAAACTTGACCTCAACGCACCATTGACGTCAATATTATTATTAATGATCTTGAGAGGAAGATACAATATGTGGGATCGAATTCATGTTATTAATGATTATTAATGCAAGAAGCAGTCATATGCTTGAACGGGCAGGTGAATAAACCCCAGAAAAATCAAGAATTGCAGCAGGCAACCTGAGGATCCCCCAAATGAATCTTTGAGAATTTGAGTATCTGCTCCTAGGAGAGTTTCGATTGCTGAAGCGCTCGCGTGTTCAAAAAATGGTTGCTGAGTCTTGCAATGAGTGATCAATCAACGGCTCACAGCCGAAGGACAAGGTAAATAACCGGATCACAGGAAATTCAAAGATTTCGACAGCAAACTAAGCTCACAACAACCTGTTGACGGCCGCATCACATATAGGCGTCATATCATGGGAAACGATTATTATGGGGTAGTAAAAGTGAGGAGGGAAACTCTTGTAGCATGCATGACTTGCCCACTCTGCAACAAGTTGTTCAGAGACGCCACCACCATATCTGAATGTCTTCATACGTATGCGGGTGTTTGGTGATTCAAGGCCTCCGTACGTATTTTTATTTTTCCCTTCACTCAACGATGTCTTGCCTCTAAATATATGAACGGTAGAAAATGCCCTTAGTTTAAATTAATGTCCAGTGACATTGTTCCATTATTGTCATTAGTGTCAAGGTGTTTGAACCTTTGACGCTTGAAGCGTTTCTTGTCCATTCTTGAAAACTTGGATTTTAGCTCAGGCGGTTTGACCCTTGAAATGTTTTGTGTTCATACTTGAAAGCTTGGATTTTAGCTCAGGCATACGCATGGTGGCAGAGAGTATAATATGCAATTTCCATCTGCGTCTTGGCCATTAGAGTTTAGATCTCCAAATAAATAGAGACCAACCAGAAGCTGGTCAACAAGGTGCAGATTTCCCTCTCAGAGGTGAAAATTCTACCTCAGATAAATTTCAATCCGAATGTATGCATGAATCAAGGCAATTGGGGCAAGAAAGAAAATCTCTTGCTGCTTTTGAAGCTGCTGTTAAGATTCATCTAGATCAACCATCATCATCCGGCTCCTTATCACAGTCAGGTGGCCAGGAGCTAAACGTTGCAAAATATGTTTTGGATTCATTGAAACCTCTTCCGGATTCCATTATTCCAGGATCTGACATCAATCTTGGGGAGATGCCACCAATGCCTCCTCTTCCACCTATGCAATGGAGAAGGGGTAAGGTTCAACATGCTTCAAAGAAAGAAGTAACAGAAGCTAGTCAGGCCTCATCCCAACCAATTCGGGCAATTAAAACTGATGAGGAAGGTGATAGGATCCCATATTCTTCTGGATTTTTGGTGGGCATTTCTGGGCATCCTGTTGCTGTTCCATTGCAATTTCCTTTTATGGTTAACGAGGCAAATGGTCAATACAATTACCAAGCTCTTGAGAGAAGCCAGATGCAGAATTCATTCATAACACTTCTCATGACGTCTACTATCAAGCCTTCACATGGCTTCGTTCAGGAACAAATAGTACAATATTAAAATAGTTTTTATTCGGTGGATAATTTCTTCAAAACCAGTGGATAATTTCTTCAAAGCCATGGACATGGTTGATAAGCTACGTGTGCAAGAAGTGGATTATTATTTGGAGCAGAGTGAATATGTTGCGTTGCCAAGAATTGTGTTATGCATAACACATAATGGGGAAGTAGCATCTTGCTGTCTTGTTGGTCAATGGATCTCTGGAAGTTTGGGAGGTTCCTAGTCATCTTGCATCAAGAGCAATTTATAAGCATGAAGATGCCACAGATCCACAGTTTATAAAATTGGAGCTTGTATTTAAATGTTCAATGTTGAAGCATGGTGGCTTACAAAGCATCCCATTGACTATTGAATGGTTTGTTTCACCACGACATGATTATTTGGTTGTTGGGTGCCACTATGGAACGGTTGCTTTACGGAATTTTTAAGAAGCACCACATGAAATGTGATGATACAAGGCCATCGCTATGTTTTGCTGGGGATATAGTTCCTATCGAAGCAGTTGCATGGGCTCCATTTGAAGGTGATCCAGAGAGTTCAAATATAATATTGACTGCTGGGCATGAGGGCATGAAGTTTTGGGATTTACGGACTTGCGACAGCCAATAACATCAGCCAGATTGGTGGATCCCATGGATACATGAGTCACGAGACAAATGACTTCAGTATCCTTCTGAGTGAAGAAATGAAGCAACAGCATACTGTGATTATTTGTTCGTGGCTCAGCAAGTTACAGAAGCTTTGATATTCCAGTTTTTCTCTCTCTATGTGAGTGATGGAAGTGCAGGCCCTGCTGAGTCAAAGATTCACGAAACTGGGAAAAAACTGAAGTAAAGCTCGGGAAAAATCAATGCCAAGCCAAAGTTTTGAGCATAGACTACATTTATCCTTGCTGCCAAGCCAATTACTCTCACTGGTTTTGTGGTGTACTATGTTATGAATGGAATGGTTAGTTTCCAGAAATTTTATTTTGATTAATAACCTATGTTATTATAAATGTTATTTTCTTGATATGGCACATCCAATTTATCAAAGCATCCCGTCTAATGCTACGGGAAAAGAGAGGAGGAGGAGTGTGCCTCCGAAAAAAAAGGGGTGACAGACCTCGGATTAACTAAATCTAGTTAAAATCCAGGCTCCGTGAAATTTGTTGAAGGCGGACCTCGGATTAACTGAATCTAGTTAAAATCCGGGCTTCATGTAAATTTTTCAAGGCAGACCCGGTCAAACCAAATCTGGTTAAAATCCGGGTTCCGAGCAAATTTTTGAAGACGGACCCCGGTTAAACCGAATCTGGTTAAAATCCGGGCTCTTTGTAAATTTAAGAAGACGGACCTCGGTTAAACCTAATCTAGTTAAAATCCAGGCTTCGTATAAATTTTTTAAGGCGAACCTTGGATAAACTTAATCTAGTTAAAATCCGGGCTCCGTGTAAATTTTTTAAGGTGGACCCCGGTTAAACTTAATCTAGTTAAAATCTGGGCTCTGTGAAATTTTTTTAACGTGGATCTTGAATTAATTGAATCTGGTTAAAATCCGAGCTTCATGTAAATTTTTGAAGGTGGACTCAGTTAAAGCTGAATCCAGTTGAAATCCGAGTTCCATGTAAAATTTTAAATTCCTTTATTGGAATCATTTTGTTATGGCAATGCCACCAAGTCTATCTAAATCATTGAATTTGGGTAAACAAACTCGTTTTCATAAATCATATTATGACGGCAATGTCGCCAAGCCTATTTGAATGACTGAATTCTGGGTAAATAAACCCGTTTTCAGAAGTTATAAACACGAAATCTCGGTGTTATACAAATAAATCTGCGCTTCCATGATTAAGTTGGAACCCGGTAAAACTGAGTTTGAAGAACAGTTAAATCCGTGCTCCTTAATTGGACCCTGGATAAAACTGAAAATTATACAGTTAAATCCGTACTCCTTAAATGGACCCCGGATAAACTAAAAATTATGCAGTTACATCCATGCTTCTTAATTGGACCCCGAATAAGTTGAAAATTATACCGTGAAATCCGTGCTCCATAAATGGACCCCGGATAAACTAAAAATTATACAGTTAAATCCGTGCTCCTTAAATGGACCCTGGATAAACTGTAAATTATAAAGTTAAATCCGTGCTCCTTAAATGGACCCTGAATAAACTGAAAATTATACAGTTAAATCCGCGCTTCATAAATGGACCCCGGATAAACTAATAAAGCTTAAAAAGCCAGGGCGATGCGAACCCGGCTCTTACAAGATTTGTGAACAAGTCTTGTAAACGTTACGATGCATTGGAACAACATTCCGGGGTGGTTTGTCATCGTCATGCTAATCTTGATCAGGTCAAAATGTTTAGGATTTTATTCAAGTAATTAAATCTCGAACATGTGACGATTGGCTATCACCTCGGGTTACGGCTTTTGATTACAAGTCAAAGTACTAAGATGATTATTTAAAATCGTCTGTATATTAAAAATGTATGATTATTCATAAGCATGCCTGCTTATTAATATCGGTGGAATATCTAGCTATCGGATTCTGCGCAATATATCTTGACTCTGGCCCAGTCATTGAATAGAACTCTGAACATATGTTTGAGTTCATATAATCAACTTATTATTGAAATGAAAATAAAATTCGGACATGAGATCCGAATTAAAAAAATCAATGCACCTCGGAAGCCTAGAGACTTGAACTACCGGGCTGGGGGCAACAAAAGATTGACAACAATAAAGTTGCCAGGATGATATGGGAAGAGGAAATGAAAGCCCTCGTGGCGTACATAAATTCTCAAATGCTATCTTGGTTTTTTGAATAGTGTTAATCAAAAAGCATGTTATCAATAACCGAAATCAAGGCAAATAATGCTATCTTGGTTTTTTGGATGCTGTTATTGAAAAAACATGTTATCAATAACCGAGATCAAGGCAAATAAGAACGAGGAAAGAATAAAAGACAAGCAAAACCGAAAACCCAAATATTGTTGGATATATACTCTTAGTCACTTAAGCCCTATTGGGCTTTAGTGAGACCAAAGCCCATGAGGCTTAGGGTTAGATTAAGTCTTGCACTTAACTCTATATATTCTAACTTTCTCCTGCTGTGCCTCAGAAGGATAGCTCATCAGAAATAGACCTAAGAGGCAGACGTTCATCATCTGAACGGTTGCCCACACACCCACCCCATCCTACTCGAGAGATAGTCTGGAAGATCAGTCATAGAGCGGACGAGGATTGTTCGTGAACTGTTCGTGCAGAGGCTTTCAGATCGGTTTCATCTTTCCAGGTAATCAAAACGATGAAGGTTCTTATTTTCCTACATCAAATCAGTTAAATACGCTTCCGTGTTTTCTGATGAGATTCCTACAATTGGCATCAGAGCCAGGATGATGAGGAAAAGAACCCAGTTTTGATATTATTTCATATTTCATGTGATTCGTTTCAAAAATTATATTTTGAAAATATGGCATCTGTTTCTATATTTGTTATTTAATTCATGATAATTAATCGTTTATAATTCTTATTTAATATCAGTTTTAATTTTAAAGGCTTTAATCCATGGTTAGATTTTCCCTGTATTTCTTGACTTGTAACAAGGAGGCTAATCCCATATGATTAGGTTTCCTCCTTGCTATTTTACTTTATTTTCAGAATTTCCATGTAAATTTTTTGAATTTGTGAAAAGTTGTAAATCAAGAAATTGCAAGAAGATGAGCTTTCAACGCTTCTGGGCTACTTTTCGTGGACCTCTGGACCTCGGAATTGGACAAACCATATATCGTTGGAAAGAGAACGAAAAGACGAGCGAGAATATAAAAACCCCGACCCCAGATGCTCATCCACGCGCCTCCACGCGCCGCCACAAGGGATGCGCGTGGAATTCACGCGCCGTCAAAGAACCAGCGCGTGACGGCGCGTGGGACCTCCTTTTGAGGTGGTTCCGGCGGCCGTGATCTCGTCTCTCCGTGGCGGTCCTTCCCCTGAAGTTTGGTGATGATCTGACTTCAGTTGACGGCGTGGCTTCAATGAAAGATAGGGTTTCTCTTTTATGTCTTAGGTTTTTTAGCTAAGGATTGGGTTTTGGGCTTTTTGGCTCATGGATACTCTAAAAGGGCTTGGACAAATACCATGGACTGGACAAAAGAGAAATTCCAAAGTTGTAAAATTTTTTATCTTTTAATTTTATAGGAAAGCCATGGATTAAAGTTATTTATTTAATTATTTATTAAATAGTATGAATTATATGTGCGATTAACATGATTAGAAATAACATGTCATATAGAATAGGAAGATGCCATATTGTTGCATAATCACATGTCATAAATGCATAGTAGCTATATGTCTTAAATCGACTAGTATGATAGTTATTATGTGAGATTATTTAGGCTTTCCACTAATTAATTATCAATTATTATATATTTTTTATTTTAAAATCTACAATAATAATTGGATTAATTAATTGTGGAATTAAAATCTAGATAACCATTAAATTAATTATCAATTATTATGATTTTAAATTAAAATCTAGATAAATAATCTAGCAAATTTCCTAAGAGAATTGTAATTTTGAGTAATTTGTGGTTATTTAAAATGTTCATGTAAAGCAAATTTTGCCAAACGTGACTAGATTTTAGATTCCTAATGATTTCTCTAAATTGAACGAATTCTTGGAAATTGAAAATTCTAAATTTAAAATATTGAATGGGTGAAGGTTTTAAATTAAGCATTTAATTTTAAAACCTACGGGCTCCAATTATGGGTTTATTAGTGAAATGGTTATCACTGAAGCCCCATCGGATAAGGATAATCGGATTTCACTAGATTAAACCCTAATATTTTCAAAATTCTAGTGAAGTTTTGTACGGCCCATCGTCAGCAACACTTGGACACTAAAGATAATTTTGAAAGTAAACAATGGTTAAATACATTCAACTTTGGTAAAATTGTTAACCCTCCCATCGAGGCTCTGGCAATGGAACTGAAGGCCCAAATTAACAATATTGGTTTTACAGGTATCTTGCCCATCGTAAGCCTTGTAAAGATAACTAATGGATTGTTAAACAATAAACGAATAATAGTTATTAGAATCTACTAGCGCTTATCTGTTTGTTGTTAATTATAGTTTGTAAATAGTGTGTTTTTCTTTATTTTTTCAGAAAAATGTCTTCATTCAATCCTTTAGCTACTATTTTGAGTCAAAAACCTATGGATGGTACAAACTACAAACAATGGAAAACTAATTTGGATATTGTTCTTCAATATGAAAAGCTCAACTTTGTTCTAACTACCCCTAAGCCAACGCAGCCTGCTGCAGATGCGTCTGATGTAATTCGGACTCAATTTTAGCAGGAGAAGGAAAGATGGGAGAAGGCGAATGTGGCAGTTCGCTGCTATATTTTGGCTAGTCTCGCTAGTCACCTTCAGGAGCAAGTGAGCATGATTGAGAGTAGGGCAACAATGCTCCAGACTCTTGATGGCATGTTTGCTACGCTTAGCAGCTCTGCAAGGCAAAATGCGATGAATGCAGTCACCAAGACAGTGATGTCTGGAGGAAGTGTGCGGGATCATTGTCTGACAATGATAGCAAACTTCAAGAAGACTGATGACCATGGTATCAAGTTTGAACAAGAAGTGAAAGTTGACCTTCTCTTACAATCACTGTCTGAATACTTCAATCAATTCAAGATGAATTATAATATGAATAAGATGAATCTTGATCTCACTCAATTGATGCACGAGCTTGAGAGTGCTGAACAATCTCTAGTCAAGCAAGGAAGTGCACTTTTTGTTGGTGAGGGTTCTGTGAAACCTAAGGGGAAACCCAAAGGAAAGAACAAGAACAAAAAAAAGAAGAAATCAGGTACTCCAGTTGCCCAAACAGTTGCAATGAAGCAGCCAAAAGGTAAGTGCTTCAAGTGCGGACAAAAGGGGCATTGGAAGAAAGATTGCCCACGTATGAAACAACCAAGTATGGGTAATTTACATGTGATTGAGGCTTGTTTAGTGGAGAATCATGATGATAAATGGATCGTTGATTCAGGAGCCACTAACCATGTTTGTCACTCTTTGCAATGGTTCAAACATAGCTTGCTTGTAAGTGAAGGACAAAGAGATTTGAAGCTTGGAAATGGGGAGCTTGTGTCTGCACAAGCAGTGGGACAAGTTGTTTTATCTTTTGATAATTGCAGAACTTTGGTTTTAGAAGACTGTTTATTTATTCCAGAATTTCAGAGGAATTTAATTTCTGTTAGTTGTTTGGATAAACATGGTTTGACAGTTCAGTTTAATTCCTCAGTTTTTATAAGAAATTCATCTTCTTTTATTTGTTCTGGTATAAAGTTTAATGGTCTTTATTTCCTTAATCCTATTCCCTGTGAAGTTAATCATGTTGAATTAAAAGATGTTGAGCATGTCAATTCATCAAAGAAAAGAAAAGTTTCAAGTGAAACTTATCTTTGGCATTTAAGATTGGGTCATATTAACTCTAACAGGATACAAGGTTTGGTCGAAAGTGGGATTTTAAAATCCCTAGACTTTGAACCGATACCAGTATGTGAATCTTGTTTAGAGGGTAAAATGACAAAGAGATCTTTCAAGACCAAGGGAAAACGTGCCACACTTCAGCTGGAATTGGTGCATACTGATGTATGTGGACCAATAAATGTCCAGGCCAGAGGCGGATATCAGTATTTCATCACATTTACTGATGATTACTCTAGATTTGGACATGTGTACTTGATGCGTCACAAGTCTGAGGCTTTTGGAAAATTCCAAGAGTTCAAGGCTGAGGCAGAAAAGCATCTTGGTGTTCAAATTAAGACTCTTCGATCTGATCGAGGGGGTGAATACCTATCTGGAGAGTTCGGGTCTTACCTGATTAAAGAGGGGATAGTTTCACAATTATCTTCTCCAGGGACACCACAGCAGAATGGAGTTGCAGAACGGAGAAATAGAACCCTTTTAGAAATGACAAGATCTATGCTCAGTTATTCATCTCTTTCTGATTCATTCTGGGGATATGCCTTAAAAACTGCTATGTATCTATTGAACTTAGCACCGTCCAAGTCAGTTTCAAAGACACCAATAGAATTGTGGAAAGGGTGTAAGCCCTCCATGAATCATATTCGGATTTGGGGTGCTCCGGCACATGTCTTGCAACAGAAACCAAATAAAATGGACTCACACACTGAAGTATGCATGTTTTTAGGCTATCCTAAAGGAACCAGAGGTTGGTTGTTTTATAGTCCAAAAGAAAAGAAGGTCATAGTGAGCACTCACGCGATTTTCTTAGAGGAAGACTATATGACAAATTATAAGCCAAGGAGTAAGGTTATTCTTGATGAGTTAGTCTCAGATCAAGTTTCAATGCAACCTCAGGTGGTTCCAGCTTTTATTCCTGTGGTTGTTCAAAGAGGGGAAAATATACCTGATGAACATACACAGAAATCACATAAAGAACCAGAAGTTCAACATGATGATGAAGTTCAGCATAATGATGATGTTCAGCATGATGATGAACTTATGGAAGAACAAAATCATGAATTGGTTAATCCACTTAATGAGGGTCCTCATCCAGAAATTGTTAACCCACAAAATATGGACCCCCCCCGGTAGATGCACAACATCAAGTGCGACAAAGTCGTAGTGGAAGAGTGATTCGTACACCTGCAAGATATCTCTTGTTGGGTGAGTCAAATCAGGATGTCATCTTTGATGAAGATGATGATCCCATAAGTTATGACGAAGCACTAGGAGATGTTGATGCTCAGGAATGGCTTGAGGCTATGAATCATGAAATGGATTCTATGTATTCCAACTCAGTTTGGTCTCTTGTAGATGCACCTGAAGGGGTAAGACCCATTGGATGTAAGTGGATTTACAAGAGAAAGAGAGGATCGGACGGGAAGGTTGAAACCTTCAAAGCTAGATTGGTGGCGAAAGGATATTCCCAAAGGGAAGGTGTAGATTATGAAGAAACCTTTTCGCCAGTTGCCATGCTCAAGTCCATCCGGATCCTCTTAGCTATTGCAGCAAATCTTGATTATGAGATTTGGCAAATGGATGTTAAAACTGCTTTTCTAAATGGAAATTTGGAAGAGGAAATCTATATGCAGCAACCAAAAGGGTTTATAGCCAAAGGGCAAGAAAAAATGATATGCAAGTTGCAAAGGTCCATTTATGGACTTAAGGAAGTATCTAGATCATGGAACATCAGATTTGATCAAGCCATTCAGTCTTATGGTTTTGAGAAAAGTCCTGATGAGCCGTGTGTGTATAAAAGGATCCAAGGTAATGCAGTATCTTTTCTGGTACTTTATGTAGATGATATACTCCTTATCGGAAATGATACAGAGGTATTGTTAGGCATAAAAACTTGGTTGAGCAAGCATTTTGATATGAAGGACCTGGGGGAAGCCAATTATGTTCTTGGTATTAAACTCTTACGAGACAGGAAGAATAGGGTTTTGGCATTATCCCAGGCTAAATACATTGACAAAATACTTGCCAGGTTTAGCATGGAGAATTCCAAGATGGGAATTATACCCTTCAGGCATGGGATTCATCTCTCTAAGAAGCAATCTCCTAAAACTCCTGAGCAGAGAGAACGCATGAGTAGGGTACCTTATGCTTCAGCAGTAGGTAGTCTCATGTATGCTATGCTATGTACCAGACCAGACATCTGCTATGCAGTGGGAGTAGTGAGCCGGTACCAATCCGATCCTGGAGAGCAACACTGGGTAGCAGTTAAACATATACTCAAGTATCTACGGAGAACGAGAGATTATATGTTGGTCTATTCTAGTGGGAGTCTTGAAACCATTGGTTATACAGACTCAGATTTCCAAGGAGATATTGACTCAAGAAAATCCACCTCGGGATATGTGTACACCCTAAATGGCGGTGCCATTTGTTGGAGAAGTGTAAAACAATCATGTGTGGCTGACTCTGCCACAGAGGCTAAAATGTAGCTGCTTCTGAGACTGCAAAGGAAGCTGCATGGTTAAAGAAGTTCCTAACGGACCTTCAGGTGATACCAAGTGTTGACTGTCCTATCACACTTTACTGTGACAACAGTGGTACAGTAGCACAGTCCAAGGAACCAAGATGTCACAAGAGACAAAAACACATAGAGAGGAAGTACCACTTGATCCGAGATATATTTAAAAGAAGAGATACTGTGGTAGCAAAGATAGCATCAGACGAGAACCTTGCTGACCCTTTTACTAAGAGTTTGCCAGAACGTGTGTTCGAGAGGCATGTTACATCTATGGGTCTTAGGAGGATTCTAGATTTGCTATAGCTTTAGGTAGTTGTTATTTCACTTTGTTATTTTGTGTTTCTTTTCAACAAGACATTATGACATTGCAATTTTTCTGAATGTTAATAAATGAGGTGTTTTATCATTTATTTCACACATTATTTATAAACACTAAGGTCCGGATCAATTGTGGAGTATATGATCATATGGATACGTTCATAAAGGACATGGTCATAGGTTCTCACAATTGATGAATAAGTTCACAGCTATTAAATTAAGTTGGGCACTTTATTTAGGCTGCAATATTTTATGAAATGGTTTTGTTCGAATCATTATAAAATATTGGTGTGAGTTAATTCTTGCATTGAATGGATCAAGGAGAGATTTGATTAAGGTTGTTCTTTCTGTCATAAGGAATCAAATCTCCAGATAACTATAGTCATGTAGTTGCTCTAAATCCTGAGTTTATTTTAAATGGGTAATTAAATAGTTTTCATTCTTTGATTTACCAACGGGTGAGGTTTGATCTATATGACGGCCAATAACTTGGTATTTTGGGATTGAGACTATTTGGTTATCGGTGTTTATGAGATAAATAACATGGAATTTATAGGAAATGTCCCCTTGATATGTTTCGGTACTTGGATATTGAAGGCACTGGCCAGTGCATGTAATCCATTAGAGAAATTATCAAAGTCAAGGGAATAAATAATTGATTGGGTTACAGAAAACTAGTCAATCAATTATAGACATTCTATAAAGGGGCGATGCATATACATGTTATAAGTGTCATTAATCTTGGAGATCACGTTCGGGCTTTTAGTGGAGTAGCACCGAACTAGATAATCTTCTATAGATTATCATGAGCCTTGATGAATGACAAATGATAGATCCCCAGGCTAGCTCGATACAAGGGATGAGGTATATAATCCGATGATGATGGCTTATGGACTACATGATCTTGGGTTTACGAACTCAAGTTTGTAACTTAAAAGAGCAAGTGGGAGATTGTTGGATATATGCTCTTAGTCACTTAAGCCCTATTGGGCTTTAGTGAGACCAAAGCCCATGAGGCTTAGGGTTAGATTAAGTCTTGCACTTAACTCTATATATTCTAACTTTCTCCTGCTGTGCCTCAGAAGGATAGCTCATCAGAAATAGACCTAAGAGGCAGACGTTCATCATCTGAACGGTTGCCCACACACCCACCCCATCCTACTCGAGAGATAGTCTGGAAGATCAGTCATAGAGCGGACGAGGATTGTTCGTGAACTGTTCGTGCAGAGGCTTTCAGACCGGTTTCATCTTTCCAGGTAATCAAAACGATGAAGGTTCTTATTTTCCTACATCAAATCAGTTAAATACGCTTCCGTGTTTTCTGATGAGATTCCTACAAATATTTGACGCAGAATTGACCTGGACTTCACATCTAGGGGCAATTCAATTAAAACTCAAATATGAAGTCCATCAAAACTCGGACAGAAGCTGAACAACTCAAACATGATATTCGGATTAAATAGTCAACATGACCCGAAATCTCGGGCTTAGAGTATATTATTCCGGAATCTCAGGCTTAGAGTATATTATCCCGGAATCTCGGGCCTGAAGAATATTAGCCCAGAATATCGAGATTGAAGAACCCAGAATCTTGGGATTAAAGAATATCAACCCGGAATCTCGGGCTTGAAAAATATAAACTCGGAATCTCGAGATTAAAGTATATAAATCCGGAATCTCGGGGTTAAATTATATGAACCCGGAATCTCAGGTCAGCACGCAAGAAATCCCAACAATCACAAACACCTTGTCCGAGTTAGAAAATTAATGCATCCTGGTAGCTCATAGATCTGAACTACCAGGCTGGGGGGCAACAGAGTGGACAATGAGGAATTAATGAAAAAGATGATTATCAATAACTGAAATTTATGCAAACCAAAAAAGAAATCAAGCTCGGACAAGCATTCGAGTTCGACAAGAAAGAAGCAAAATGAATGATTTACACAAAATAGTAAGTATTTTCTATTGATTATGATTTACTTACATATTGTTAAATGCAGGAATATAGTCCGGGTAATTAACCCGGGAAAAATTGCTACAAAAGCAAGCAAGACAATCAGTACATCCCGGCAGCCCAAAGACCTGAACTACCGAGCTGAGGGGCAACTGTTACGGATTCAAATAATGGGTCCATCAAAAGTATGGTTCAACAAGAGGCAACCAATATGACACAAGCATAACATCACATCATTTGGGCCTAAAGGCACAAGAGGCCTAATAGTTCAAACCCTAACCCTAAGGTAATCCCTATAAATAGAAGATTAACCTAACAAGGTACACATTCTAAGCTCTGCCTCTTTATGATTCTGCATACACAGAACACACACCCCCACTCCTCTTTAGCTATAAGCCTATTCTTAACAAGCGAACTACGTGGACTTTGATCCCTCTCAAAGGTACGTGCGTAGGTCCTGGGATTTAATCCTAAGTTAAGTTTAAAATATTTTGTTTTACAACAGAACATTGGTGCCGTCTGTGGGGATCGAACCCACGACCAATTATTGATGTTACTAGAGAAAGGATTGAGAGACCTCTTGCCGGAGAGGAAATCGAATTATTGATACTCTTGTTGTTCAAAACTCTGTATGTAAAGTTAGTATTTGATCACGAGCTTTTTTCTGAAATTAAATACTCCGTATATGATAAACATTTATATTATGACAAGAAATTGAAATATTGATTACTTTCTCAAGCATTCTACTTTTTCTAATCACAATTTCTCCTCAACTATTCTTCCCAGCCACACACGTATACGAAGTTCGAAAAAATTAAACGAACATAATATGCAGGGCCGAATGGATCCTTCCTCAACTGAACTTCTTGAGCGGAGATATTTTTGGAAAATCCATGCGAAGAAATAGAATATATATATATATATATATATATATATATATATATATATATATATATATCATATCATATCATATCATATCTATATATATATATATATCATATCATATCATATCTTCTAAAATATTGGCAATAAGGATTGGATCGAGGTGATTCTCCCGTCATCCTTATTTTTATGTGTACTATTAATTGAGTAAAGGAGAAAAAAAAATTTAAGAAATATAACTTAATAATATGATATTTTAAATTGATTGAACGAAAATGATTTAAAAATCATGAGGTTGATAAAAAAATATATAATGAAACAAACATGAGTTTGGATGGGTTGAGTTTCTCTCATTATCCCTCGTAATCTCAAAATCATATCCGTTCAATCAATATAATACTACTTTATTTTTATTTATTTTTTTTCTTCTCATTCTCAATCAACAACATAGATAAACAAATGAAAAAAAAAAAAAAAAGAAAAAAAGCTAATCTAATGAAAAAAGAATGAGAAAAAAAGCAAATGAGGAAATCTTCTTGGACGTTCTCAAGTATGATCTCTAACTATCTATATCCACACGGCACCATAACCCTATCCTTCTCTTCTAAATATATCCACTCATTCACCTAGGCTTCTCTCACTCACCCATCAACCATCTTCATGGAGCTCTGGTTCATCATCCTCGTCTCTATCTCTCTCTGCTTTCTTCTCAGAGCTTTCCTCAGCCTCCTCCTTCTTCCTTCTCGCTCCCCTCCCCTCCCTCCTGGTCCTCTCCGGATCCCCTTCATCGGTTCCTTCATTTTTCTTGGAAAATCATTCTCAGAACTCGAACCCATCCTTCGAAGTCTTCACGCCAACCATGGCCCCATCGTCACTCTCCCTATTGGTTCTCATCCTGCAATATTCATCGCCGATCGTTCTCTGGCCCACCAAGCCCTCGTTCAAAACGGCGTTGTCTTCTCCGACCGCCCCAAGGCCCTCCCGGCCGATAGGATCATCAATAGTAACCAACATAACATCAGCTCTGCTTTCTACGGTCCCACATGGCGAGCGCTGCGTCGCAACCTAACGTCCGAGATGCTTCACCCGACCCGGATCAGGTCCTTCTCGGGTGCTCGTAAATGGGTTTTGGACGTGCTTCTCACTCGCCTCAGGTCCGACTCAGAATCAAGCAAGTCCATTACGGTGATTGATCATCTCCATTATGCTATGTTCTGCCTGCTTGTGTTCATGTGCTTCGGCGAGAGGCTAGACGACAAGCAAATCAAGGACATCGAATATGTCCAGCGTCGTTTGCTTGTGGGCTCCACCAAGATCAACATACTAAATTTCTGGCCAAGACTGAGTCGAATTTTGTTCCCCAAACGTTGGGAGGAATTGCTGCAAATGGTCAAGGACAGAGAAGATGTGATAATTCCGCTAATAAGAGAGAGAAAGAAAGCTAAAGAAGAGAGATTGAGCAAATCAAACGAGGACAGTGACCCCAGGGAAGGGAAAACTACAGTGTGTTACGCGGACACGTTGTTGGATTTGGAATTGCCAGAGGAGAAGCGCAAGCTTGAGGAATCTGAAATGGTTGCGGCATGTTCAGAGTTTCTTGATGGAGGAACAGATACAACAGCTACAGCATTACAGTGGATTCTGGCAAATCTGGTGAAGAACCCTCATATTCAACAAAAGCTTGTGGATGAAATTAAAGAAGTGGTGGGTGAGAGAGAAGACAAGGAAGTGAGAGAAGAAGATCTGAACAAGATGGCATATGTTAAAGCTGTGATTTTGGAGGGACTAAGGCGTCATCCACCTGGGCACTTTGTGCTGCCACACGCAGTTTCAGAAGACGTGGTGTTCAATAATTACTCGGTGCCAAAGAAAGGGACTGTGAATTTCATGGTGGCCGAGATGGGGTGGGACCCAAAGGTGTGGGAAGATCCAATGGAGTTCAAGCCCGAGAGGTTCTTGAACAGTGAAGGGAAGGGAAGTGAGACGTTTGATATTACAGGAAGCAAAGAGATCAAAATGATGCCTTTTGGGGCAGGAAGAAGGATGTGTCCTGGTTATAATCTGGCAATGCTTCATTTGGAGTATTTTGTGGCCAATCTGATTTGGAATTTCGAGTGGAAGCCTTCGAGTGATCATGATGTTGATTTGTCGGAGGTTCAAGAATTCACAGTCGTAATGAAAAGTCCATTACAGGTTCATATATCTCCCAGGCTTTAGACCAGATACATATAAAATGTACGTTTGTAAATCTTACCTTACACGTTGTGCCGCTTTGAGTGCTGTTTAATGTTGCATGAGTAAGATTATAAGATGGTGGCACCACTAGTTCTTTGAATTGGTGTTTATGCGTACACTAGAAACCGAGTAACTACCTGATCTGTATACTCCTCTTGAAATGAAAGTCACTGTAATTTGTGTGGGCAATCTGATCACTTTGAGAGAGTTATAGATATCCCCAAATCCCTTTCAAAGATAAACAACTTGAGGGGTTCAGAAGAACATGCTACACAAATAGACGTATGTAGATATATGGATGTTTTAAAAAACGAATGTTTTGTCGTACGCCTTTGTATGTATGCTTTAATGTGCTGCTTCTGGTTTATGGGAAAGAGAGAGCCACATCTTCGTCAAATACCAACTGCTTCGCTTAGAAGATACAGTATTTCTTATATTTCGGTGAGTGTGGGGGAAAAAGCGATTCAGTTTACATAATATAAACAATAATAAATTTATTATCTTTATGAAAATATTTACAATTATTTTACCCGATTATTTATATGATTTTCATTATATATTAATAAATGAAATTGAAATTTAATTTAATTTTAATATTAAATTATTATAATTTTTCCAATCTCGATCTTGTTTAATTTTAATATATAATTATTATAATTTTAATATTAAATTATTATAATTTTTCCATTATTGGGGATCTTACCCTCAAAGCCGACACCATGGATGTATATTCACAGTAAATACAAGTAGAAACCAAATATTTATGATTTTTTTTGCTCAAAGGCAAAGATTTAAAAAATATTGGAAAATGGCTATAATTCTTCAATTATTAACTTTATTCTTCAAATTTTGTAATACCTCCTTCTATATAAGAAACGGCGGGTTGAATCCATCTCTCATTAAATACCCCGTCTTAGTCACTATTTCATAATATTTTCTAATTTTATTTATTCATGTTTTTCATATTTGATTGGTTAATCAATTTTATTTGGAAACGATTTGATAATGGTCATATTCCTTAATTTTATTTATTTTATTACTTCCTCCATTTGAACAAAATAAGAACATCCTTAAAAATGGCAATATAGGTGTAAAAATTATCTCTTGGCATTACATCTAAAAAATAATGATGATTCTGTTTTTTTCCATTCTCTTAAATTATGTTATAGTTATATCTTGTATCTTATAATCAACTCTTGATAATCTTCAAACATTTTCTACCAATAGGAATTGGTTTAAAGTAAGCTTTAAGCGAAATAAGCTAGAAAAAATGGTCAGTCTAAATTTTTTTTAAAAAAAAAAACTAATGGATTATATTTGGGTTACCAATTGCATTAATGGGCTCATTAAAAAAGCTAGGGTTAAATGGAAGCTCTAACTTGAAACTTAATCATTGATGCACTGCAGCTTTTCCTTTTATACTGTGCTTCCTTTTATTTTTGTCCATTAGTATTTCTTCATCCCGTGCCTGCCTTTTATTTTTGTCCTTTAGTATTTCTTCATCTCGTGCCTGAGCAAATCAACTGTTCTTCCTTTTTTTTTTTTTTGTCCGTTAGTGCTTCTTCATCCCGTTAGTGCGTTTGTTGTCCGTTGGTAAAAAGCCAAACGAGCCGTCCATACATAAATCATATTTACAACCTAACTTTTTTCTTACAAGACTTCTATAAAAGTCATATAACTTTTAAGTCACCATTACTCTCACTACTAACCCAAACAGGCCTAATGATTTGTGATCCTTAATTATAACATTCCAATTTTCTTGCCAAAAAAATAAGAGATTATTAAGGATAATTATCAAACTTATAATGATATTTAGTTGATTGCTAAAAATTTGCAGAGACGTTTTAGAAATTCATCAAACGTTTAATAATAATCAATGAATAGATAGAAATCTGCAAAGATTTTTTAATACCGTGTTTAATGATATTTAATTGATTTTTTAAATCTGCAAAAATTGTATTTCTAAAAAGCTTTCAAAGCCATTAAATATCATTATTTTCTTATTTCCTTTATTTATATGCCACACTCATGAATAATCCCCTTTTATGTCAATAGTGATAGCGATAGCAAGTTATTTGAGATAACTTCTTAGTTTCTCATATTAACTAGTAATATAAGATTCTAAGTTGTTTATCCCAAAGATCGATCCTAAAGAAGGGATATACACACACACACACACACACACGTATATATATATAGTAAAAATTACGGAATGATTAAATAAAGACTTCCATGTAGGAGTCAAATGAATAAAAGGTAAAATTACTGTAAATAGTAAAAGTTATTATTTATTGTGAATAGTAAAATGTAAAATAGTAAATAATCTCAAATCTTAACCATGGAACTCGATGATTAAAATAATCAGTAAAAATAAATCTTTAATTCCATATAATGGTTAAGATTATTCCAAATAGATAAAATAAACATATAATGAAAAGACGATGATTCTTACCTTCACTAGAGTAATCGTGCTGATGATAACGTGTTATAAAACTAATGAAAATAAAGAACAAGAATAATAAATTCTAGAGAGATAGAAGCAGTAGAGGGATATTCTTATTTAAGCGTATTATGAATGTTTACAGAAGACCTCTATTTATAGAAGAAAAATGAGTCTTTAAGTGTAATTCTATATATGGGTCATTTGCTGTAATATACCTCTAAACACACAACTATTCAATCCAAGAAGAATCCCGTGAAACAATAGTGAATCTATAATTGTGTGCGGGTCCCACCAAATAGTAGATTACTATACGTGTGTCTCATGTCATCTTGTAATAATATTTAGATATCATGAGTTAATGGACATCCACATAATTAGTATATTCATAACACAAATCAATATTTAAACCAAGTGTTGAACCTTTCTTTGGAGGGCAGGGTCTAATTTGATTTTAACTTATCTAAGTTGGGATTATGCGCTCCTATCTAATCCTTAGTATAAAATCTATTTTATGAGTTATTTTTAAACTTTGACTCCAATACTAATTATCTTCTCAACATGCTTCCATTAATCATGCTACCTAAATTAAAATTTTGTCTTTATATGCCTAATTTAAATGGGTAACGTTATCAGGAAAACTCGTCTCATACAACACACGGGAGATATAGCTTCTAGATTTCTTTTTTTTTTTTTTTTGTTGGTGGGGGGGTGGTTGGTTTATTGAAAGACAAACCGAGTTGCTGCATGCTTAAGATCGTAGGTGCAGTTTGCTGTACGTTGATGACTTAAAATTCTATCACGATTAGTCGCTAATGGTGGAATCACAAAAAAAAAAAAAAAAAGCGGGGCATTTTCGTCTATTTAAGGAGCTTGGTCCTTTTCCTATAATTTTAAAAAATTATGATGTTTAGTTATTATTAATATCTTATGTGATCTATAATTTTCAATTTCCCATTTTTAAATGGACGAGTGTGCACTGTACCAGCAACGTGGACCTCATGATCAACTGGGAAAAGAGTGTCTACTATTAAGAAATATCAATGTATTCTATTTATGAAATAACAAAAATTAATAAAAACTTTTAACTTCGTTGATTCAACCTTAAAAGTTAATAATTTTAATTTTTCACCTTTACTCTTATTAAATAATGCACTTTTAAAAAAATTAAAAATATATAAAATAATAAACAAATAACATTGTACTTTCATATAAAAAATTTAATAATATTCCTTATAAATTTGACAAAAAAATACTCTCTACCTCAAAAATACGATCAGATCGAGGACTACACCGTCCAATTGTAATCTAGATGGCTTATATGATTTGTTTTTTTAAGAAAATTTTAACGTGTAAAAAATTAAACGTAATAATACTTTCTTAACCATCAAAATTTTCTATTAAATAATTTTCATTTAAAAATTATTAGCTAAAACTTTTAAATATCTACTCATAAAAATGTATTTCGAAGATGGAGATGGTGCACATTATTGCGATCCAGTTCCTCTTTTGCTGTCTTTTCTATTAATAATAGTATCAGCTTGCATGGACCAGGACAATCTATGCCATGCTTTTTTAATGTTAATTTTCGTACTCTCAATAATGGAGCTCCGCCATTGTAAACTCACACGTCGCCACCCAATGCAACAATTCCTTCTTCTATTTCCTACCATTATATACTCTCCTCTTCTTTTCATCACTAACCTCAATCATGGAGCTCTGGTTCATCCTCCTCGTTTCTCTCTCTCTCTGCCTTCTTCTCAGAGCTTTCTTCAACCTTCTCCTCCCCTCTCACTCGTCTCCCCTACCTCCTGGTCCTCTCCGTTTACCCTTCTTCGGTTCCTTCAGTTTTCTGGGAAAATCACTCTTACAACTCGAACCCATTCTCCGAAGTCTTCACGCCAAGCATGGCCCCATCATCACCCTCCCCCTTCCCGCCGTATTCATCCCCCTTCCTGCCATATTCATTGGTGATCGATCTCTTGCCCAACAAGCTTTTGTTCAAAACGGCGCCGTCTTCTCCGATCGCCCCGAGCCCGTCCCTCTCGCTAGGTTAATCGACGTTAACCTACACACGATTCGCTCTTCTTTCTACGGTCCAACATGGCGCCTGTTCCGTCGCAACCTCACAACCGAGATGCTTCACCCGACCCGGATCAAGTCCTTTTCGGGTCAACGTAAATGGGTTTTGGACATGCTTCTTAGTCGCCAAAGGTCTGACTCAGAATCAAACAAGTCCATACTTGTAATCGACCATCTTCGTCATGCTATGTTCTGCTTGCTTCTGTTCATGTGCTTCGGCTCGAGGTTAGACGAAAAGCAAATCAAGGACATCGAATATGTTCTTCATCGATTTCTTCGGGACTTCTTCAAGTTCAACATCCTAAATTTCTGGCCAAGAGTGACTCGAATATTGTTTTTTAAAACGCTGGGAGGAATTGCTGCAACTGATAAAGGACAGAGAAAATCTGATCATTCCACTGATAAGAGCGAGAAAGAAAGCCAAAGAAGAATCTGAGGCTATTTCTGGCCAAGTTTGTTATGTGGATACATTGTTGGATTTGGAGTTACCTGACGAGAAGCGCAAGCTTGAAGAATCTGAGATAGTTTCGGCATGTTCGGAGTTTCTTGATGCAGGAACAGATTCAACAGCTGCTACATTACAATGGATTCTAGCAAATTTGGTGAAGTACCCTAATGTTCAACAAAGGGTTGTGGATGAAATAAGAGAAGTGGTGGGTGAGAGAGAGGACAAGGAAGTGAAACAGGAAGATTTGAACAAATTGCCATTTCTTAAAGCTGTTATTTTGGAGGGACTAAGGCGTCACCCACCTACTCACTTTGTTTTAGCACATGCAGTGTCAAAAGACGTGGTTTTGAATGGTTACTTGGTGCCCAAGAGAGGGACTGTAAATTTTATGTTGGCAGAGATGGGGTGGGACCCAAAGGTCTGGGAAGATCCTATGGAGTTCAAGCCTGAGAGGTTCTTGAATGGTGAATGGAATAATAATGGTATCGAATTTAATGGAAGTGAAGCAATATTTGATATTGCAGGAAACAAAGAGGTAAAGATGATGCCTTTTGGGTTAGGAAGAAGGATGTGTCCAGCTTCTAATTTAGCAATTTTTCATTTGGAGTATTTTGTGGCCAATCTGATTTGGAACTTTGAGTGGAAGCCTGCAAATGGCACTACTGTTGATTTGTCTGAGACACGAGTTCTTGGTCGTTATGAAAAATCCATTGCAGGTTCAGCTATCTCCCAGGCTTTAATTAGAAGCACGCTTGCGAAATAAATCAAAATCCATAATGTGTTCTTGGTTCAAGTGGTTTCGTGGTGTTGGATTTGCAGCTTTAATTCCAGTTTGTATCCGAAATGAAGGCCTCTTAGTATGTTATTATAATACTAGTATTATATGTTTTCTTCTTTTATCATCTGGTCAATATTACGAATGGAGATGTCGGCAAGGTTACTGTGTAAATTAGCAGGTGGCTAAGAGATAATGTTTTATATAAACCTAGAATCTGTAGATCGATATAAACATAGGGATTAATGTTTCTCATGTTTAAAAAAAAAAAAAATTATCTCATGTCACACACACATGAAAGGTGGGACCCACATATACATATATTAATTCATATATTAATATATGTATATATGGGTCCCACCATTTCATGAGTGTGTGGGAAGTTTAGTTTTCTTATGCAATATGAGAAAGGCTTTTTTCCCAAAGTGCCCATTTTTAGGAAACTATTTCCCATTATGCCCCTTCCTGAAAACATATTCCCAGTATGCCCCTATTTAGTCGACTAAACAAGGGGTTTAATCGACTAAATGCAGGGGTTCATTTTTTTTTTGAAAACACCCGATATTTAATCAACTAAATCAGGGGTTTAGTCGACTAAATGTTGGGTGTTTTTTTTTTGAAAACATCCGACATTTAGTCGACTAAATCCTGAGATTTAATAGACTAAATGTGACAGTTAGGCTTTTAAAAAACCTAAACGCGGCACAAACCCAAACTAAGCCATCCCCAAACCTCCCCCCCCTCCCTTTTTCTCCAAAATCTTGCTGAAGCTGTTGGTGGGTTGTGGAGAGAACTTCAAACTAGGTTTATTTGCATCAATTTTGGTATGTTTTCATCCCAATTGCGGTGTTTCATTTGCGTCATTAGGTTATTGCGAACCTCATTATAGATTTACTGTTTTGTGCTTAGATTTGGTGGTATTGTTGTGTATCTATGATTGATTTGAGTATTTCATTGCTATTTGTGGAAGAAAACGATGAATGTACATGTTTATGTGAATATTTTTTGCGTTTATGAGAATTTTATTTTTTTTGGACGAATTTCACTTCGTTTTTCATCAATATTTGTTGGTTTGTTGTGTATTTTTTTATTGATTTGAGTATTTCATTGTTATTGGTGGAGGAAAACGATGAATGTACATGTTTATGAGAATTTTGTGCGTTTATGAGAATTTTTTTATTTTTGGACGAATTTTACATTGTTTTTCATAAATGTCACTTGATTGTGTTTTTTTATTAAAATGATAGTTGTTTGTTGTTTATAGTTATTGACATTTGTTTATGTTGCTTAGATGGTAATTTGTTAGAATAATTCGATGTTTCTTGTATCTTTATTGTTTGTAATGTCTCTTTATAGGTCTTTGTTGTCACCATGCGTCGTAGACAAGCTCCTTCTGACACCGGCGATGAGCGTGGGAGACAGATCAAGCACCGAGCAATGCGCGGGGCATCCTCCTCCAGGACACAGCAAGAATTGAAGCCTGTGCCTGAGCCCGCTGTTGATCTCCCGTTTGGATATTTGTTTAATAACAATGAAGCAGAGCAT
This sequence comes from Acacia confusa, assembly GCA_037074495.1. Taxonomy (NCBI): domain Eukaryota; kingdom Viridiplantae; phylum Streptophyta; class Magnoliopsida; order Fabales; family Fabaceae; genus Acacia; species Acacia confusa. Next base: position 32,507,079 of record CM073502.1, on the reverse strand, counting down.
GAACGATTCATGAAGAATTTTGCGACCAGACCCATCATTAAGCCAAAGTCATTAGACATGGCATTCTTCGTAGGTGAGGGCCTTGATATTGTACCGTTGTTGGAGATTTTGCATTTGAGCAAGATGGCGGAGATGAGTTGTCCTTATTCTGAGGTTATGGTCAGAGCTTTCTACCAGAACATGAGCTACATCAATGGTGATCTGCAATCTCATGTCAGCGGGGTTGACATACTGGTGACGGCTCCCATGTGGACGGAGTTACTGGGATTTGATTTTGATGATGGGGATAGATACCAGTTTGATGGGGACAACATTTTTGTCATGAAGGGCTATTCTCGAGATGTGGCTGTGTATGAGTCCAGGAGGCCAGGAAAGCATAGACCTATTGTTACTATGGGCTAGTTGACTGTTAGTTCTCGGATCCTATTTTATGTCATCACCCACATATTGTTTCCTCGGGCCTACAATCATTCACGGGTGTTGGAGGGTGACATCCCTGTTATGTGGGCGATTCGGCATGGCACTGAGGTTAATTGGAGACATTATATTTGCTGGCATACGTATAAGGCAAAACATAAAGGTGCACTCCCATGCGTCTACCTGGTTCAGAAGATTTTGGAGAAATTTTGTGTTCCTATGGACAATGAGGTGATGGTGAATCAAAAAACATGGAATGTCAGTTTTGGACAGCGCCTACTAGAGCAGTGCAAGATCACCAAGGGGGCAGATGGTGTGTGGCACTACATTGGTGAAGAGGACGTTGTTCACGATGCTGGCCATGGTCCACCCATTATTCCTCCTGAGGTCGATGATGATGCTGATGACGACGATGTTCACATGGATGACTTTGTTGAGCCGGACGGTGGATTCTCCCTTTGTGATGTCATACAAGCCCTCCAACACCAGGCCAAGATGCAAGTCAATCAGAAAAGAGGTGGAAGAGCCACATCGAGAAAGAGAATGAAAGGTGGAGGTGGATGCAATCTCGGATCAAGGGGATAGAGGATAGGCTTGGTCAGTTGCAGCTTGGAGGAGCGCCAAATGTAGCCGAGGGTGGTGATGTTTCTGAAGACACGAGGAGGATGTTGGGGCATCAGAGGATGAAGATTAGATTTAGGTTGTTCATGAGTTCAAGTATTTTCATTGACTTTATGACTTTTTTTGTTGGCTTATGCTTAGTAAATTTGATTTGACATTGGTGCTTATTTTTAATTAATGTTGATGTTTTTGGTTTACGTGGTTTAAGTTTGTCCATTTCATTTTAGACGGTTTATAAATTGACGAAACTTGTTTTGGGACATTAGCGGACCAAATGTATGAATCGCCCTTAATTGTTGCCCAAAATACCTTCCCCAAGTCACAATGATATGTTAAAATGAGTTGGTAATGGTTTAGTGCAAGAATCAAAACGTTTTCAGCATTTCATGATCCTCTGGACCTGGTTTAGTCGACTAAACCAGGTCTAGAGGCACACACAATTAGTTTTTTCGTTTTGCATACTGCCCTAAACCTATACCAACTCATTTTTACATATCAATGTGACTTGGGGAAGATATTTTGGGCAACAATTAAGGGCGATTCATATATTTAGTCTGCTAATGTCCCAAAACAAGTCAATGATACCATACAACATATCAATTAATGAATGGTCCAAAGCTCCAAGCCATTAACAACACAAGTCACATTGATATGTAAATACAAAACATTTTACATGGAATTCAAGTTCGCCTAATCCTCGTTGGACATATGCGCATATTATGACCGACTTGGTGGCAATTCCTACATCTTTGCTGACTGCTTGATAGTTGAAACTCCACCCAATTCATCTCATTTTGTATCCCTTGTAGACTTTGGTCTTCCCTTTGTACGTGCCAAAGTTGCATCTGGGATAACCGTTGGGCCCTCTCCTTGTTGAATCAACAATTCATTGCCTATAGGATACCAGTGTGCTGCATATACCTAACTAATGTATGGGAAAGTGAATACCAGGTCAATGTAATCATAATGGTTCAAATTCTCCATCTTACATACTGCTAATATGTGACTGCAGAGATACCTTCTTGCTGTGAACTTTCCACATTGACATTTGCGATTGATCAAGTCAACCCTCATTATGTCACCGGTGACATGTGTAGATTGATTATACGCACCCTTAACCTCAAATAACTATAAATCCCTATCATAAAGCCGGACACGGTATGTGACTGTCATCTGGTCCATCCTTTGTAACTCTTCTTCAACCTTTTTGGAGACTATCCTACCTACAGCAATATTTCTGTTAATCTCAACACGCCTGGTGACAAAATATTCGACCAGTCTACTACAAGTCATCTACACCAAAGCCGTTATCGGCAGATTATGTGCACCCCTGAGGATCTTGTTCACACACTCGGCAAGGTTAGTTGTCATGTGACCAAACCTCCGTCCGTCTTCATCGTAGGACCTGTACCATTTCTCCTTTGGAAGCCGATCAAACAAGGTTACAACCTGTGGGTTACAATCAATAAATTCTTGAAACTTCCGGTCAAACTGGATCTTTGAACTCATGTACCCTGCATAACATGTTAAAGTTAACTCATAACAATAGGCGCATTACAAATATCTGCAAATATGTGTAAGAAGTAAATAAAATGTGAACTTTCATTCCTAAGCTCATAACTTTTTTCTTCAAATGCACATCCTTGAATCTAGTATTAAAGTTGCTCGCAACATGACGTAGGCAATACATATGGTAGGCATATGGAGGCTGTCAAGTACGATGATCTTTGACTGCCTTTATGATACTGACGTGACGATCAGATATCAAACAAATGCCCATCATCTGAGTCACATGATCACATAGGAGGCAAAGAAACCACCACCAATCATCATACTTCTTACCGGGAGGAACAACAGCAAAGGCAATTGGCAAGATCTTCCCATCTCCATCCTGTGAAGTCACTATCAAGAGAATACCTTTGTATTTTCCGTACAAGTGGGTGCCATCAATTTGCAATATAGGCTTACAGTATTTGAAGGCTTCAATGGTCTGGTTAAATGTCCAAAAAACTCTACGAAAGACGCGTAAGTTGACATAAAAATGACGATGGTCGGAACATTCATTTGTATCAAGCCTGAAAACAGAACCCACGTTAACCTGCATATATGTCAACCAATTGGGCAAGAATGCATATGATTCCTCCCAATCACCAAATAACTTCACAATGGCCTTCATTTTCGCCTTCTAAGCCTTCTTGTATGTTATATTGGATCCATACAGACGCTGCATCCTCTCTTGTATCAGCACTGGTTTTAAAGCTGGATCTTCTCTTAACATACCTGGTTATAACAAACAAACTTGTAAACATTATGTGAATAAACAAACCGAATTTGAGAGCAACAAAAATACAAAACATACTGATAATGGCTGCACATATGACATTTGAATCCAATTGTCTATGATCCCGGGCAAGACTCTGGTTCAGACAGGTGTGATCTCTAACCCACTTACGGACCTCCCAACAACTTCCATTATTGTCTGCCACCACCCTCATATACCAAGGACAACCGTCAGCATGATTTCGACACTTCATCACAAATCTCCGTTCATCGCTTTTTTCAACTTTGGCTGAACGATGAGTCTTCATGCAATACAATTTCACGGCATGATGTATTTCAGACTTAAAAGGAAACTGCTGATACACATATAATGGATCGCCTAAAGGCCATCCACTTTGCTTGTCATCATCACCATATAACATCTCTAAGTCATTGTCACAGTCCACCGCACTAATTTGAGAGTAGTGCGGGCTTTCGCTCCAAAATGGCTCACTATCAAGCCCAACATCTGTCAATATGAATTTTCTGTCAAAACCAGTAAATAAACATTACAAATACAACCACAAATACAAGTTTACTAAATTACCAGTACTGATTGGGTCAACACGAAGTGGTGGCATTGTTGCGATCCCTGGGTTTACCAGGTTCAGGCAAAAATCAAAATCACCCTCCACATCGGTATTTGAGCTGTCACCTAGTGTAATAAACCTCTCAAATTTGTCTTCCTCATCGTTGTGCATATTCTCATCTTCCTCATCTTCTTCTTCATCCATCAATGTTACCTGACTTAACACTTGCGAAGGTGCAGATACACCAACATGTCTGTCTTCTTCACCAAAATACTATGGGGATCTTGTATGCATAGGTATTGATGATGATTCACCATATTCAAGTTCAACGTATATCTCAATAAAATTTTGTGCTATCCGATTAGCAATTGCATCTATGACACAATCTATATCTCCATCATCACATACATCGATACTAATGTAGTATACATTATCTTTACCCACTATAGTCTCCACTTTGGCAATTAACCGATGAATGCATTGGCTGTCATGTAGCCCCAATTTTTGGTAAATTCTTTCTTTCAGCTCGTTGTATGTAGTACCCCGTTTGATTTTTATCATTTTCATTTTTCCTTCAAATTTAACACCGTCGGGACCTTCAAAATGCCTCCTGCTGTGGTAGATTACAGTCATGTAAGTGTTTGAACTTGAAGTCATCCTTGACACCAGAATTTTAGCTGCAAAATGGAGGGTTTCGACTGACCAAATAAAAAAAAAGTTGATGAAAAACGAAGTGATATTCTTCCAAAAATAAACAAATTCTCAACCGATGTAAATCTTTTCACTTTCACATGTACATTCATCATTTTCCTCCATAAATAGGAATAAATACTCAAATGAATCAAAGATACACAACAAAACAACCCAATGAAATCAAAAAATGCAAATAGGGTTCACATAAACACACAAAAGATAGCAGAAATCTGAAATAGAGATGAAAACATACCGATATCGACACAAAAATGCCACTAGATTGAAGTTTCCTACGCAACCCACCAACGAATTCAGCAAGGATTTGGGGAAAAAGAGAGTGGGGAGAGGTTTGGAGAGGATTTTAGCCGATTAGGGTTCAAGTTGCTGCGGTTTGGGGTCTTGAAAAAAGCCCTCTGTATATGTTTAGTCGACTAAACACCGTGGTTTAGTCAACTAAATGTCGTGGGCTTTTAAAAAAGGCCAATTGTCGACATTTAGTCGACTAAACTACAGTGTTTAGTCGATTAAATGTTGGGTATTTTCAAAAAAAAAATTGAACCCACGACATTTAGTCGACTAAACCCCTGTTTAGTCAACTAAATGGGGACATGCTGGGAATATATTTCCAGGGAGGGGCATAATGAGAAATAGTTTCAAAGGAGGGGCATTTTGGTAAATAGTTTCCTAAAAAGTGGCACTTTGGAGAAAAAAACCACATGAAAAAACTAAAACCCATAAATATATCCTGTATTGAAGGTATTAGGTGGAAGTGGGCATAATGATAATGGGAACTTGTTTCCCTACCTTTCGAAAAGGAAAGGCAGGGGGAACTTGTTCGTACGCACTATAAAAAAACTTGAAATTACCTACGAAATTTCCGACGGAAAAAATTCTGTCGGAAATTACCCACGGAATTCCGTGGGTAAAAATTACCGACAGAATTACCCACAAAATTCCGTCAATAACTGACTTTACCGACAGAATTCCGTGGGTAATTCCGTCGGTAAAAAAAAAATCCGTTAGAAAAAATAGTGTGGCAATTTTTCTAACGGAAATTTTTTTTACCCATGGAATTTTTTTCCGTCGAAAATTCCGTGGGTAATTTCAAGTTTTTTTGTAGTGACGGACGAGCTTCGGACCGTCCAGATCTGGACGGCTGAGATCAATTTTTTTTTCAAAAAAGAAAAATTAATGGGTAAGGAACTTAAAATAAAGCTAATCTTTGAACTAACATTTTCCCCAGAAATGATTTTTTCATGTAGAAAAAAAATAAAAATGAAAAAAAATATAGACAGTCCAGATCTAGATCTGGACGGCCAGTAGCTTGTCCGTACGGACGAGTTCCCCTTGTCTATCCCAAGGATAGGCAGGGAATCCATATCCAATGATAATGATAGTGTTGGATTTTGCAGGGTGATTGAGGATATATTTAATTAGGTTGTATTTAACTGAATTGAATAATCGTATACTAAATTAATTACTAATTTAAGTTAAATTAGTTTTGACTAAATAAAAGATCATATTTAAAACAAGCATAAAATGTATATGGACTCCACACCAACACATTTAATGAATGTTTGCTCACTTTTAATCGTAGCGTAGACTATGCAACATTTTTCTAAAGTTTGGGGATAGTATTATATTGCATCACTTGATAGTATAGGATATTTAAATGTTTGCTTTGGAGTAAAAAACAAATCGAATTAAACTAATTGGCTCATAAACTTAAATCATCTATACTTTTATGTGTTAAAATTCTAAACTAAAAGATAATATTCTTAAAATCACATATTAAGAAAGGATTAATATTATTGTTGGTCTTTGTAGTTTGCATTGCTCGAATTTTAATTTTGGTCTTTCTAGTTTTAAATCATTGATTTTGATCCATATAGTCTTATTAATTTAAGTTTAAGAATTAAAACCAAAACTTGTTGAAAATATACTGACCAACCATTATACTGTGACGAACCCACCACAACAAGTGAGCTTGACTTGGTTGAATGCCAACACTACAACTAATTATTTTTTACATATAAACTGATTAAATATCTATAAAAAAGTTATACATACTAAATTAAACTGAGAAAATGGAGGGGGAATTATGAGCCTGTTTTGGCATCTCATTGAAAGCTGAAATAAATTCATTAAAAGCCCATTAAATGGAGAAAGCAAAATATTAAGTGTTTGGTATGGCTTCATGATCTAATGAGATTCAAGCTTTTAAAGTGTTTATTCTATAAGCCACATACCTATAGCTTATATCTCATTATAAGCCCACTGAAATTTTTTTGGGACCATTATAAGCCACATGCCCCTCCAAATTAGAGACCAACTTGTAGGGAATAGATTTATTTAAGCAATTCATTGTATTGTAATTTTTTTAATGATAATTTTACTATTTTATTTAGTAAATTTATATTTATTTTAAATTTTTTATCACAAATTATCACATTTTATGCAACACATGTATGTGTGTGAATTTGATTAATATAAATTTTCTATCATTTTTCATCTTATTTATTTTTTAAAAAGCTATGTCAAACAAGTGCTCATTAGAAACAAAAGTCACTTCTACCACCGTTATCCCAAACACAAATCATATTAGAAAAAGTCTATCAGAAAATAAGTCCATTAACAAAAGTCCATCATAAACAAAATTCACTTCTATCAAAGTTATCCCAAACGGGCCCTATAATAGAGTGAAAGTGAAAGGAAAATCCTTCTCTCTTGAACGTTTAACAATCATATTTAGTTATTTACCTTGTATATTAAAGAGAGAATTAGGGAGAAGGATCAAAGAAATGAAATATTTATTAATAAGGATCTTAAAAATTGTAATTATTTTCAAGGACAAAACATTAAAATATTAATTTTAGTTATGAAATTATCCTTTGCTTCTTTTTGATGCTTAGTTATCAAATTTGGCAATATCTCCATATATATTTTGATTAAAAAAAACATATACAACTCAATATTTTTATAACATTTACACTCATAAGCATCATATTATTTTAAAATTTACTGAATTAAAATAATTTTAAAATCTAAAAAAAAAAACAAATCAGCTTCTTTCTAAATTTTGATTATTTTTAAAAACTTCAAAAAAAGCGTGACAAAAATTCTAATATATTTATTTTAAAATAAGTGATTTTGCGTAAAAAAAAAAAAGTTTAAACAAACAAAATGTATCTAAAAAGAATTTTATAAAAATGAAAAATACTAAAGTTTTAAATTTTTTTTAAAATAAATTCCTAAATAAACTGACAGTATAGTTGAAAATATTATCAAGGTCACATGCATCTCAATATCTAAATAAAAGTCAATTCAATTTAAAGATCCACTTGAATATATTATTATAGTTGGGATTTTGATAATATTTTCCCAACTAAAATGCATAAAACTAAAAGAACGAAATATTGCTTACAACGGCTCATTGTTCAACCAAACATTCTCTCTCTCTCTCTTTGATGAGTTTTCTCTCTCGGTTTTTTTTAAAGAACCAAAATGTACTAAAACATTTGTCATAAAAAAACAAAGAAAAGAAAAGAAAAGAAACGTTTTCTCTCTTCTTAGCCTAAATATAAGGATCATACTGCTACAAAAATGAAAAAAAAAAAAAACATAGGTAACTTCATATTAAATATTTAAGTAATTCTAATTATAAGACATTTCCAACATATTTCACTTAAATATAGAAAAACCTTAAACTTTATGAATTATATTATAAAATTCAACAAATTTTCCAATCTTATCCGATCCCTATCTCATTACATTTCATGAGAACAAAATCAACACAATAATGAATGAAGGACAAAAATATATTTATATGAAAAATTTGATGAGATAACTTATAAATAGGATAAAAAAAAGCCCTCTGGTCTCTCTAACCTAAAGCGTATATATCATTGACAACATAATATTATGGAATTCACACATTCCAGTACAAAGGTAACATTAGCCAAAAAAATACAAAGGTAACATTAAATTTGTTAAATATTTTTTATAATCTTTAATATAAAACATATTTATTTACCTCGATTAAATTAAAAAAAATAGTTAAATTAATAAAATATAATATAATATAAAACTGATGAGAATTTAGAACAGGAACAAGATATAGAAGATAGAGAGAAAGAGTAGAGAGAAATTCTTCTTCAAGTATCAAATGAATGTTTACAGAAGACCTCTATTTATAGATGGAAAATGGGTCTTTAGTGTAATTTCCACCTCAGGGTCATAAGAGGTAATTTCCCTCTAAAACATTCACATGTGAGACTATAGTAAACATGTGATACAATAGTTGAAGTGAATGTGAATGAATAGTTGATGCATGTGAATGAATAATGGACATACATATATATTTATAACACTCCCCCTTGGATGTCCATTATGAATGTGCCTCATTAAAAACTTTAACTAGGAAAAACTCAGTGGGATAAAAACCTAGTCAAAGAAAAGAGTACATCATCCATTGATATACTATCCAATGCTGCCTCATTAAAAACCTTTCTAAGAAAACCCAATGGGACAAAACCTAGATAAGGGAAAAAGAGTACAGCGCGTATTGACTCCCCCTGTTGACAACATCAGTATTACTCCCCCTGATAACATCAGTTGAGATCTTTGAATCTTCGAAGACCAATACCATAGACAAGCTTCTCAAAGATTGCTTCTGGAAGTGACTTGGTAAATAAATCTGCTAAATTTTCACTTAAACTGATTTGCTGGATATCTATTTCACCATTCTGTTGAAGATCACGAGTAAAGAAAAATTTTGGTGAAATATGCTTCGTTCTATCGCCCTTGATGTATCCTTCTTTAAGTTGGGCAATACATGCAGTATTATCCTCATATAGAACTATTGGAACCATTTTACCAGAAGATAAATGACAAGTAGTTCGTATATGATGAATTACTGACCTCAACCACACACATTCTCGACTTGTTTCATGCATTGCTAGGATTTCTACATTATTAGATGAAGTGGCTGATATAGTTTGTTTCATAGATCGCCATGAAATTGTTGTACCTCCACATGTAAATACATAACCTGTTAGTAATTTTCCATCATGTGGATCAGACATAAATCCAGCATCTGAATAACCAGTCAGTTCATGTTTAGATACATTTAAATAATATAACCCCATATCCATAGTACCTCTGAGGTAACGAAAAATACGCTTTACACCATTCCAGTGCCTTTGTGTTGGTGCAGAACTATATCTTGCTAATAAATTAATAGCAAATGTTATATCAGGTCTTGTGTGATTAGCAAGATACATTAGTCCCCAAAATCACTAAGATATGGTACTTCTGGACCAAGTAATTATTCTACACCTTTTTCGTTAATTACTTGGGGTTGGAATGGATCTTTTTCTTTTATTAAAGACCTTACAACCATTGGAGTACAAAATGGATGTGACTTATCCATATAAAATCGTTTTAGGACCTTCTTTGCATAAATTTCTTGATATACAAAGATCTCATCCTTCAGGTACTCAATTTGTAATCCAAGACCAAATATTTCATTTCAAATTCTTTCTTTAAACAATTAATTGCTTTTGAAATCTCTTCAGGAGTTCCAATAATGTTGATATCATCAACATAAACAACAATTATAGCAAATTCGTTTCTCGATCTTTTTATAAAAATGCATGGGCATATCGGGTCATTTTTATACCCTTCTTTCAACAAATATTCTTTAAGACAATTATACAACATGCGCCCTGATTGTTTCAAGCCATACGGGGACTTATTTAATTTGATCAAGTATTGTTCTCGTGAATTTGAATTAAATGCTTCTGGCATCTTGAGTCCTTCAGGAACTTTCATATAGATATCACTATCAAGTGAGCCATATAAATAGGCAGTCACAACATCCATTAGATGCAAATCAAGCCCTTCATTTGCTGCTAGGCTAATTAAATAACGAAAAGTAATTGCATCCATTACTGGTGAATATGTTTCTTCAAAATCAATGTCAGGTCTTTGTGTAAAGCCTTGGGCTACAAGGCGTGCTTTATACCTTGTAATTTCACCATTTTCATTTCTTTTCCGTACAAAAACCCATTTATATCCAACTGGCTTTACATCTTTAGGTGTATGGACTATAGGTCCAAATACTTTTCGTTTTGCTAGTGATTTTAATTCTGCATTTATGGCATCTTTCCATAGAGGCCAATCCTTTCGCTGTTGGCACTCTTTAATGGATTTTGGCTCATGATCCTCTTCTTTATTCATCACATCATATGCTATATGATTAGCAAAAATGTCGTCAACATTGACTTCATTACGGTTCCATTTGATATTATTTGTGACATAATTTATTGAGATCTCATTATTTTCATACATTTCAGGTACCTGGATCTCTTCTGGGGCCTCATTATTCTCCTCTGGAGATAATTTCTCTTCATGAAGTGGCTCATCCAGAGCTACACTTTTTTCTTAATTATCCTCGACTTGGCCATCTATAATCTTAGCTCCTTTTCTTTTTCGAGGATTTTTATCTTTGGAACCGATAGGCCTACCACGCTTCAGGCGTGCTTTTGATTCATTTATAATCGGCTGTCCTACAGGGACATCAATTCGAATAGGAGCATTAGCAGCTGGAATATGTGACTTTGTCACTTTCTTTGGGTCAGTGAATGCTTCTGGCATTCAATTAGCTGAATTCTGTAAATGAATTATCTTTTGAACTTCTAGTTCACATTGTTTTGTACGAGGATCAAAATGAGCCAATGATAATTCATTCCAGCTAATCTCTTTATTCAACTGCTTATTTTCTCCCCCTAATATTGGGTAGACTGATTCATCAAAATGACAATCTTCAAATCGTGCAGTAAATAAATCTCCTATAGATGGTTCTAAATATTTTATAATTGAAGGAGATTTATACCCAACATAAATTCTCATTCTTCTTTGAGGACCCATTTTAGTACGTTATAGAGGTGCTATAGGCACATATACTGCACATCCAAAGGTCCGAATATGGGAAATATTAGGTTCTTCACCAAAAACCATTTGTAAGGGGGAAACTTTTAAATAACTAGTTGGCCTGATGCGAATTAACATTGCTGCATGCAAAATGGCATGGCCCCAAGCAGAAATTGGTAAATTAGATTTCAAAAGTAAAGGTCTTACAATAAGTTGCAAACGTTTTACCAATGATTTTGCAAGTCCATTTTGCGTATGAACATGTGCTACAGGATGTTCAACATCAATTCCAAGGGACATACAATATTCATTAAAAGTCTATGAAGTAAATTCACCAGCATTATCAAGACGTATTTTCTTGATAGGATAATCAGGGTAATGTGCTCTTAATCTTGTCAATTGACCAAGTAATCTCGCAAATGCCAGGTTTCGAGAAGATAGTAAGCACACATACGACCATTTAGTTGATGCATCAATTAAAACCATATAATACCTAAATGGTCCGCATGGTGGGTGTATTGGCCCACAAATATCTCCCTGTATCCATTCTAGAAATGTGAGAGACTCACTTTCTACTTTGCTTGGTGATGGCCGAATAATTAATTTTCCCTTGGAACATGCATCACTTGAGAAATCATGGGATTTTGGTATTTGTTTCTGTTTCAAGTTATGTCCGCATGAATTCTCTATTATACGTCGCATCATAATTGACCCGGGATGGCCTAACTGGTCATGCCAAACATTAAATATGCCTTTAGCAGCATGCTTCTGGTTTTCCATAACATTTATTTCAATTGTACTAATATATGAATAGTACAAACCAGAAGATAACATTGGTAATTTCTCTAGAACATATTTTTCACCATATCTAACAATAACAATTTGTAGATATTCTTTATTCTCCTCATTTATAGTCTCAATATGATATCCATTCCAGCGGATATCTTTAAAGCTTAACAAATTTCTATGAGACTTGGAGGAATACAAAGCATCATTAATAACAAATTTCGTACCATTGGGTAATATTATTATTGCTCTTCCAGAGCCTTCAATCAATCTTGTATTACCCACTATGGTATTGATGCTTGTACTACAATTTGTTAGATGTGAAAAATATTTCTTATCTTTAAGAATTGTATGTGTCGTTGCACTATTAATGAGACATATATCTTCATTCTTGTGTGCAATATTTGAAATATCCATGAGCTTCATAAAAGAAAAGAAAATGCATTAATACATACATAATTGATATTTGATAATAAGTTCAGAACGATACAAGTAAATTATTATAATTTCTGCATAACTTATTTAATCATAAAAATCTTCCGCCTCCAAGAGTGACATAACATCATCATTTGGCTCATTGACATCATTATCTTTATGAGCCTTATCATCACATTCCACATTATTAACACTCCTTTTTATAGAGGCTTGGTAAAGTTTCGCTAAATGTTCTGGCGTACAACAATTACGTACCCAGTATCCTTTCATACCACCCCGATAACATTTATGTTCAACAACTTTTGAAGGACCTTCTTTATCATTTTTATGTCCTTCATTATTCATCTTTTTCTAGTGGGTATAAGGACTATAATAACCTCTTCCACTATGATAAGGACCATGATAATTTCTACCTCCACGATTTCCACGTCCTCGTCCACGACCACGGCCACGGCCACTACCACGACCGCAACCACGGCCACGACCATGATCATTCTGTACACTCACATTCGCTTCAGGAAATGGAGAAGATCCAGTAGGACGATTTTCATGATTTTTCAATAATAACTCGTTATTTTGCTCGGCTACTAATAAACATGAGATTAACTCAGAATATTTTTTAAAACCTTTCTCTCGATATTGTTGTTGTAAAAGCAAATTCGAAGCATGAAAGGTAGAAAAAGTTTTCTCTAATAAGTCCTCATCAGTTATTTTTTCACCACATAATTTTAACTGAGAACTTATTTTGAAAACAACTGAGTTATACTCACTTACAGTTTTAAAATCTTGTAGCCTGAGATGAATCCATTCATAACGAGCTCTAGGCAAAATCATCGTTTTCTGATGATCATACCTATCTTTCAAACTAGTCCACAATTCAAATGGATCTTTCATCGTTAAATATTCAGTTTTCAAACTTTCATGAATGTGGTGTCGAAGAAAAATCATAGCTTTAGCCTTTACTTGAGGGGACGCATCATTTCCCGACAATATAGTCTTTCCAAGGTCCTTTGCTTGAAAATGGATTTCAGCATCTAAAACCCATGATAGATAATTTTTCCCAGTGATGTCAAGAGCATTAAATTCAAGATTTGAAAGGCTGGAAGACATGATTCAAACTAAAAATAATGATAATAATTAGAATCATATTATAAAATCTTTTTATAAATTAAAACATAATTTAAAGAACTATAAATAAACATGCTAAGAAAATAAAAAGAAGATGAGATAGGAATGGTAGTAAACATACAACGAGACCTATCTCATCCGAAGGTAAGAAAGAGGATGCATATTTAATATATAATATATAAAAAGTAGTAAAGAATTAAATTGAACAAATGGAGCCCACTAATATGTATATCAGTGTCGCTACCATGAACAATAATTAAAGCAATAAATAATTAAAATTAAATTTAACAAATGGTGCCCACTAATACTAGTGTCGCCACCATGAAATAAATAAAACAATAAAGTAAATTAAATAAATGGAGCTTAGTATCGCCACCATAAAATAAATAAAGCAGTAAAGTAAATTAAATAAATGGAGCTTAGTATCGCCACCATAAAATAAAGCAGTAAAGTAAATTAAATAGATGGAGCTTAATATCGCCATCATGAAATAAAGCAGTAAAGTAAATTAAATAAATAAAGCTTAGTATCGCCACCATGAAATAAAGCAGTAAAGTAAATTAAATAAATGGAGCTTAGTATCGCCACCATGAAATAAATAAAGCAATAAAGTAAATTAAATAAATGGAGCTTAGTATCGCCACCATGAAATAAAAAAGTAAAGTAAATTAAATAGATGGAGCTTAGTATCGCCACCATGAAATAAAGCAGTAAAGTAAATTAAATAAATGGAGCTTAGTATCGCCACCATGAAATAAAACAGTAAAGTAAATTAAATAAATGGAGTTTAATATCGCCACCATGAAATAAAGCAGTAAAGTAAATTAAATAAATGGAGCTTAGTGTTGCCACCATGAAATTAATAAATAGGGAGTGGGAAGAATATATAAACATAAATAATTTACTCTAAATAGTAAAATATAAATTTACAGTGAATAGTAAAGTTACTATTCATTGTAAATAGTGAATAAAATAAAATTACTCAAATATTAAATCTAGACTTCCATATAGGAGTCAATATGAATAAAAATGTAACATTACTGAAAAAGGTAAAATTAACATGAATAGTAAAAATTACTATTTACTATAAATAGTAAATAGTAAATAATCTCAAATCTTAACTATGGAACCCGATGTTCAAAATAATCGGTTAAAGTAGAACTTTAATTCCATATCATGGTTAAAATTATCCCCGATAGATAAAATAAACATATAGTAAAGGAGATGATAATAAAATCTTACCTTGGTAGAGTCTTCGTGCTGATAACGTAATATAAAACTGATGAGAATTTAGAACAGGAACAAGATATAAAAGATAGAGAGAAAGAGTAGAGAGAAATTCTTCTTCAAGTATCAAATGAATGTTTACAGAAGACCTCTATTTATAGATGGAAAATGGGCCTTTAGTGTAATTTTCACCTCAGGGTCATAAGAGGTAATTTCTCTCTAAACATTCACATGTGAGACTATAGTAAACATGTGATACAATAGTTGAAGTGAATGTGAATGAATAGTTGATGCATGTAAATGAATAATGGACATACATATATATTTATAACATAATATATATTTTTTGCAACACTGTATTATTATCATTGTTATGAATATTCTTATTATGTGGATGTCCATTGACCTATAATCTCCAAATACAGGATGACATGGTATATACGCATAGTAATCTACTATTTGCATCCTTCTATAAATAGAGGTCTCCTGTAACTATTCATGACACTTGAATGAGAATCCATTTCATCTCTCTAGAATTTCCTCTGACTTCTCTCTAGAATTTCTTCAATTTTATGACACGTTATCAGCACGATTACTTCTCATTTTTGCTTCACGTCCAACTCAAATCTTCAAATCTCAGAATTTCCATGAAGCTCAATTTCTTCAAACCTTTAGTTCTCTCTTCCTCCCTGTCATTTTTATAGTTCCTCAATAAATCTGAAACCTTCATTTTCAAACCCTCGAATATGATAATCCCGAACGAATTCAAGCCTTGGTGTTCTTTACTAAGATTTCACCTTAGGAGGTGGAGCTTTATGGTGGTGGCGATGGACAACCTTGATATGATCATGAGGGTGATGAGACCAGCCAAGATTGCAGAATCAAAAAGCGTCTCTCGGTCTCACTTACATATTCTCTCTTTCTTTTCGTTTTTCTGGCCAAAGAGAATGAGATGAATAAAAATGAAAATATAGAAATAGAACGAGAATTGGTTCTGTATATGCCGTCCCAAATGAGTCAATTGGATAATGGAATGAATTAGAATGTGGTAATGCATATGGGTATGTCTTGAAAAGGTGGTTTTGCATTGGACAACATAATTTTTTCCTTTGGCCCACATCATGACTTTGTGTGCTTTTCCTCCTGTGCGTCCCGTGATGTTCATTAATCATGCAAACTCAATTAGCTTTATGTGGCAAGTTCTTCCCCCTCGGCTTGGCCAATCCCCGTGATGCAGCTCGTGATGCAGCAGTAGGTGAGTATATAATATAATCAATTATGCATTAATTATTTTTTTTAAAAAAAAAAATTAAGGCTGAGTAGATTTTTCAACTTTATTATTATTATTATTATTAATTTGACTCCATATTGAAAGTCTAGAATTAATCTTTTAATTGTTTTAATTTAATTTGAGATTTTATTATTGTTACTAACATTTACTTTTATGCATTTACTTTATTTTATTTATATTTATTTATTTTTTATGGAAGCAACACTATATATTAGTGGGCTCCATTTATTTATTTTAATTATTTACTGTTTTATTTATTTTTCATGATAGCAACACTATATATTAGTGGGCTCCATTTATTTATTTTAATTCTTTACTACTTTATTTATTTTTCATGGTAGCGACACTATATATTAGTGGGCTCCATTTATTCATTTTATTATTTACTGTTTTATTTATTTTTTATGATTGCGACACTATATATTAGTGAGCTCCATTTATTTATTTTGTTTTACATTTATTTATCTTTTATGGTAGCGACACTTAGTGGGCTCCATTTATTTTCTTTTTATTTTAATTCTTTACTGCTTTATTTATTTTTTCATGGTAGCAACACTAGTATAGTGGGCACCATTGTGGGCACCATTTATTTTATTATTTACTGCTTTATTTTTCATGGTGGTAACACTGATATAGTGGACTCCATTTATTTAAATTTTATTTACTGCCTTCTATATATTATATATATATTTACATTTGCATATGCATCCTCTTTCTTATCTTTGGATGAGATAGGTCTCGCTGTGAGTTTACTACCATTCCTATCTCATCTTCTTTTTATTTATTTAGCATGTTTATTTCCAGTCATTTATTTTATTTTATTTATTTATTTATTTATTGCTTTATATATTTACATTTGCATATGCATCTTCTTTCTTACCTTTGAATGAGATAGGTCTCGCTGTGAGTTTACTCCCATTCCTATTTCATCTTCTTTTTATTTATTTAGCACGTTTATTTCCAGTCATTTATTTTATTTTTATTTATTTATTTACTGCTTTATATAAATCCCCCTTCCCTTTTATTATTTATGGCAACCACACTAATATATACATATTAGTGGGTTCCATCTATTTATTTTATTATGCTTATATTTTATTTATCCTGAAGATAAACTGTTAAAAGGCCATATATATTATGAGATTAAAATGCCATGGAGATATGAGGCATAAATTGGCTAGAAGCCAAGAGGCAAGTTAGCCTGAATTCAAGAGACATTATGAAATAAGGCTTGATCCATAAATTTTGTATGCCATCAATTGTATAAAGGCTTCAATATTGTATATTTGGCATTTAATACTCCCTTAAATTATGAGACAAGGGATTGTATGATCATGGTTGATTGTAAATAAATATATTCAATTTGCTATTGCAGTAGCAATATTGTGGTAAAGTCAAGAAATATTGTGGATTAATTTCTTGCCTTGATCAAACAAATCAGTGAGTTATGAATCATGAATTTTTATCCAACTTCATTCCCAGAAGTGAATGAAGTAAATATATTATTATGGTTGTTATATGATTTCTATGATTATAACAATTTTTATAAATACGAGAAAAGCATAGTCATAAACAAAATAATTAAGCAAAAGGAAATATTATTTCAACAAAGTTTAATTGCGAGTGGCTCAACATCATTACAAACTTTAATCATCTCATTCTGAAGATATTTAATGTCTTCTTCTTTTGCTTCTCTTGAGATGGGATCCAGATGAGGCAAAGCTCTTCGTAATATCGAGATTTGCGTCATAAGTTTCTTGAGCTTCTTGTGTGGCCACTCGGTTAACCCTCCTTTTTGATAGATTTTTTGTATGGTGTGAGTAGACATATTTAATTGTTTACTCGCTTCATCAAGGGTTAAGTGAAAATAATTTCTTAAATCATGGAGCGTTGTTTTCTTTATTCTTTCTCGTTGCTCCATAGATAACCTATATAATTCACCCTGGTTAAGGGATGAAGTATCATAGGGTATACTTACTGCAGGTTGTTTTCCTTTGCCTAATGAGTGTTCAATATTGGTTTGAAATGAACTTCCATGGAGGTCATTTGGATTTATAGCCCATTCCGAACCAACACAGAGAACCTCATGATAGGCTAATACAGGATCACGCATCAAGATATATCCTGATGCTTGTAAATCTATACAATACTGTGTCAGAAATTGTTTGATTTCTTCAAAATTTTTATTTGTGAAATCAAACATTGGAAGCCTGTCAGTATTATAAGATTTATCCTGTACTTTTTCAAATAAAACAGCATGGGTAATCATACCTGTTCTTCTTCCGTGAACTTCAAGTTTATGGTACTGGAGTTCGTTGGTATGTATGATCTCTCGTAAAACATGACAACAACTACATTCCAATAAGCTAGTTGTTGCTAATTGACTTGTAGTTGATGGCTGGCTAGTGGTTGTTGGTTGGCTAATTATTATTGGCTGGCTAATGGTTGTTTGTTGGCTGATTGTTGCTGTCTGACTGGTTGTTGCTGGCAGGCTGATGATTGTTTGCTGGCTAGTGAATGCTGGTTGATTAACTGCCGACACTATTGGCTGAACTGGATTGGTAGACTCCATTAGTTCTGCCATAGTTCTACACCTCTTAACAGGCCTCCTTGATGAACCTGTTTCAGTTGTACCTTCAATCCTTGTAGATTGTGGAAGAACACTTGTTCTTGGGGGAGAAGTAGGTACATTTGAAGCAGAAGGAGGAATAGTAGAAGGAGGAATAAACATTTCAAAGGGATTAGGAGATAACAAAGAAGTAAATGACATGTTGGGCTGATCATCATACAACAAAGCATCAAGTAATGCTGTTTCAGATGTATCAGAAACTGGGATAAAACTGCTTGGTCCTGCCATGGTAATAGAATTTAGAGAAATATGTGTGAGTATCTGGTAGTTGGTATTATCAGATGCTTGAGTGTTTGTGAGGCATGTTCGTTTGCCTTCCTTTATTTATAGTCGAATTAAATCCTATTGAATCTCTGCAGATTTGCGTAGTCCTGTTAAATCTCTGCAGATCTGCTCCCTATAAAGCACGAGCCTGGAATCTTTTTGACTTTATATGCATACGACAATCTGAGTTGTTGCGCCTGTGATTCCACAGTGATGCGCCTGTGATTACACAGTATTGCGCTCGTGAATCTGCAATTATACACCTGATGATTTTGTATTTAATATATATTTGTTTGTTGATTCTGGAAAATGGAAATTTTGTTACCAGAAGTAACAAAATTATGCATTGATAATGCATTAATTATCATATATGCTATTATCATGGAATATTGTATGGAAATTCCATGAATTAATTTTTAAGGTCTCACACTTGAGGGTGAGAATGATATATATATCAAGTGTGAATATTTATGTGATAATTCTTTATGAATGTTTCTATGATGATTCCCCTAAAATGAATATTAGATTTGATGATAAATCATATGGAAAGTTGGCATGACTTGTTTGATCATCCGAGTCATATATTATGTGCTGCTTGTTCTCAGATAGAAATAATTATTGGAAATGGATCTCTGGAAATATATCAAATTGAAAGTTTACATATGAGATTATAAATCTGCAAAGTTTGCAGTGATGTTTGCAACCAGAAGTTTGCAATATATTATGCGCGCAATTTCCAGATTGAATGATCCAGAAATAATGTATTAAAGTATCCATGAATGGATAGATCAATGATTATGAGAACAAAATTTATATGTTGTGTATATTTGCAGCAATTATATAAGTCAACAGAATTCTCCCCGTAAAATTTGGCTTTTGGTCAGGAGCCAGAATAATTCCATCTTAAAATGTTTTAAATGTGCAATGATTATTAATCTACTTCAATGCACATAGATGGATATACAAAGAAAATTGATGATTTGATGAGGGGGAGAAAAATAAGCAGATTGGGTAAAGATTTACTAAAATGAATTATCATTGGCTCATATTGATCATCGTACAAGGAATTGTGCACTAAAAGTTCAATATGATAATTCAATTTCAGAGTTTAGTTAATCGAATGCCAGAAGCATTTACTGACCTAAAGAAAGTGACAAAGTTACATATCCCAACTGCAAATGCTCCTATATGAATTGTTATAAAGCATGCCTGAAGCGTTGCAGGTCCATTGGTTTTTAAAAGATAAAAATCCTCAAAAGAGAAAAGGAGCAATAAAATATAGATGATCAAGTCGAGGATAAGTAAGAAAAGCTCCAGAAGAGCCATCTCCTGAAGAGATGTTATCTCCAGAAGAGATATTACAAGAAGAGTGTATTGTGGTCTAAAAAAAGACCCAAGTACCTAATATATGTGAATATAATGAGATCTCAATAAATTATGAATGAAATCCGATGGGACCGAAAAATAAAGTCGACATTGATGATATTTATGTTTATATGATAGCATATGCTGTAATGATGATAATGAGGATCATGAGTCATACTATATTAGTATGTGAATATTTATGTGATAATTATTATCTGAATAAATATTTATGCACATGTATATTTATGATTTTACTTGAAAGATTTAGATCTTGCAGGTATACAATGAATACTTGATGATAGAAAGATAATGAAGCAATGTGGTCATCAGGGGGAGCAAGTCTGATGTAATCAAGAGGGGGAGACGATACACGCTGTACTCTTTTTCCCTTATCTAGGTTTTGTCCCACTGGGTTTTCCTAGAAAGGTTTTTAATGAGGCAAAACTCAACAGTGTATCAATGAATGTTGTACTCTTTTCTTTGGCTAGGTTTTTATCCCACTGGGTTTTTCCTAGTTAAAGTTTTTAACGAGACACATTCATAAATGGACATCCAAGAGGGAGTGTTATGAATATTCTTATTATGTGGATGTCCATTGACCTATAATCTCCAAATACAGGATGACATGGTATATACGCATAGTAATCTACTATTTGCATCCTTCTATAAATAGAGGTCTCCTGTAACTATTCATGACACTTGAATGAGAATCCATTTCATCTCTCTAGAATTTCCTCTGACTTCTCTCTAGAATTTCTTCAATTTTATGACAATCATGATAAACTCCAACATTTTTTTGAACAATACTAAACTCCAACATGACAATTTCTATTTTCTTTTTTAATGTATTTATTAAATATAGGTGAATATAAAAAAATATTTAATACTTATAGAAATTAGCAAATACAAGTACCTTTTATAAAAGTGATAAAAAGACAACTTCTGGTCATCTCTATAACAATCACAGTTACGAACAAACTAAGAAGATCGCAAACAAGTCTCTGTACGATTTTTTTTATCAGAATTGCATAAAGATGTGGAAAGCTCACAACCACACACTAGTTAAATCTCAATCATCTTCCTCCCGACTTGCTTATGAGTACCCAGAGACCGGTTTCTTCACTGATCATGGAGCCTTGGTTCGTCGTCGTCGTCTCCCTTGTTCTCTGCCTTCTCATCAGAGCTTTATTCAACCTTCTCTCTCCCTATCCCCTCCCTCCCCTCCCTCCTGGCCCTCCCCGCATTCCCATCGTCGGTTCTACCATCTTCCTCCGCAGATCATTCTCTGAACTCGAACCTATTCTCCGAAACCTTCGTGCTAAGTATGGTCCCATCTTCACCCTCCCCGTCGGCTCTCGTTCTTCTATATTCATTGCCGATCGTTCTCTCGCCCACCAAGCCCTCGTTCAAAACGGCGCCGTTTTCTCCAACCGCCCCAAGTCCCTCCCCGCCGCCAGGATCATCAATAGCAACCAACATAACATCAATTCTGCTCCCTACGGCCCCACATGGCGAGTCCTCCGTCGCAACCTCACGTCCGAGATGCTTCACCCGCCCCGGATCAAAGCCTTCTCGGGCACCCGAAGATGGGTTCTCGACGTGCTCTTCAATCGCCTCAGGTCTGATTCGGAATCAAACAAGTCCATTAAGGTGATTGACCATCTCCATTATGCTATGTTCTGCTTGCTGGTGTTCATGTGCTTCGGGGAGAGGTTGAACGACAAGCAAATCAAGGATATTGAATATGTTGAGCGCCGTTTACTCGCGAATTTCTCCAAATTCGGGATGCTAAATTTCTGGCCTAGGGTTAGTCGAATATTGTTCCGCAAGCGTTGGCAAGAATTGTACCAGATTAGGAAGGAACAAGTAGATGTGTTGATTCCACTCATAAGAGCAAGAAAGAAAGCCAAGGAAGAGAATAATAACAACAGTGATGAAGTTACAGTGTCATATGTGGATACCTTGTTGGATTTACAGTTGCCCGAGGAGAAACGCAAGCTTGAAGAAGGTGAATTGGTTTCTCTATGTTCTGAGTTTCTCAATGCAGGGACAGATACAACAGCTACCACATTGCAATGGATTATGGCAAACTTGGTGAAGTATCCACATATTCAACAGAGGCTTGTGGAGGAAATAAGAGATGTGGTAGGTGAGAGAGAGGACAATAAGGAAGTGAAAGAAGAAGATTTGATCAGATTGCCATATCTCAAGGCCATAATTTTGGAGGGATTAAGGCGTCACCCACCTGGGCATTTTGTGTTGCCACACGCAGTGACGGAGGATGTGGTTTTGAATGGTTACTTGGTGCCCAAGAATGGGACGGTAAATTTCATGGTGGCTGAAATTGGATTGGATCCAAAAGAGTGGGAGAATCCAATGGAGTTCAAGCCAGAGAGGTTCTTGAACAGTGAAAAAGATGAAGGTGAAGCATTTGATATAACGGGGAGTAAAGAGATCAAAATGATGCCTTTTGGAGTAGGAAGAAGGATATGTCCTGGTTATAATTTGGCTCTGCTTCATTTGGAGTACTTTGCGGCTAATTTGATATGGAATTTTGAGTGGAAGTCTTCAAATGGTGATGTTGATCTGTCAGAAAAACCCGAATTCACTGTAGTGATGAAAAATCCATTACAAGTTCATATATCTCCCAGGTTTTAAGCCTATCGAGTGGAACTTTTATGTCTCTATATATTAGTGACACAGGGAATGTGGTGTCCCCTGCTTTATAGTGTTCTAGTATTAATTAATGCATCGGAATGTAGAGGTTCATTATTATCAATGGTTCCCAAAATGTACTTGTAGGTGGCCTTAGTTTTTGTATATATAACATCATATTTGGGTTTATTCAACAGATCATTTACTGATCTGTGTTTGTATTTCTCTTTCTATATGGATGAAGTTAGTAAAGTATGATAGTTTATTTTCAATTATAAATATGAATACAAGAATTTTAATTTTATTTGCAGATCAACTATATGATTCGCATAGAAGCTGAATCTGTGCTTTGCTTTGAGAAGTATGGTTTGTTTGCTGAAACTACTAACTGTATCAATATCTCCCACTAGATGATTTTCATTCTTATGAGTGACTAACAGCTTTTTTTATTTTATAAAATGATCAATTATATAAAATAAGAAATTATAATTTTTATAATTTGTTAGAACGAGACTCCAATGCTCCATAAAATTATGTCAAATCTTGCTGAAGTGTTAAATTTTGGCTCTGAAAAATTGCTTTCACGACAATATAAGTATTTTATGTAGTAATCTTTTAGTTAATATTCCTTTTTCTTCCCTGCATTCTTCCCTCAATATTTTTAGAAATAAATAGCGAACGAATTCCATTTAAATAAAAAAAAAAAAAAAAAAAAAAAAAAAAAAAAACTCATTGAAATAAAACTTACTACTAATGGGTTAGTGGCATGAAAGCTTCTAAATAACTACAGCCAAGAATTTGTAAATGTAGAGTTTAAAATTTTTGCCTCAAAAGTGAAAGTGGGTCTAAATGGGCCAAACTTAAAGGGCTGGGGGCTTAAAATGATCGACCCTTTTAGATCCTTATGTTTTTTATTTTTTAAAATGATAATAATAATATTATTGATTTTTTATATTTTGTTAATGATATTGCAAATGTTTATTATTATTATCATTTTTAAAATTAAGTTTCATAAGAAAATAGTGTATTAAGAATCCTACAAATGAAAGACTGGTAAAAAAAATATTTCTTATTTCATAAGTATTCTTATTACATTTATATTTTTGACTTATTTTATATTGATTGTTTTGTTCATATCTTATATTGTTTATTTTGTTAACTACTTACACTTTTTAAGACATATTTATAAGAAGTAATTTTTAATTTTGTTTAAGTCTTTGCATTAATTGTTTGTAATTGTAATTTGTAGATAATAGTTTACCTTTTATTACAATCGTGATTGTGTTTGTTTATTATATGATGCGTATCATTTACACCTTAATTTTGTTAACATTTATGTGTTAAATTAGGTCTTTCATTAATCTAATTTTATTTGTGAAAAAATAGTAAACGATGTTAAAATAGTTAGTTGACCTAACCTTAATATTCAAGGGCTCAAAAAATGATTATTTTTCTTTAATAGGGTCTAAAATGACCGATCCTTTTACCAACTCTACCTATAAGAAGTTGTGCATTCGATCTCATTAGTAACAATAAACCCCGTAATTTAAAAAAATAAATAATAAATGCAACTCACAGCATATTAATGCTGAACGATTGTGTCAATGGCAGAAACAGAATAGATTCTTGTAACGGGTACAGCATCTGAATATTTGTCAAATGCCAAAATTCACACATCAATTCAGGGAGATTCAATGCCTCAACCTAATGCAGCGCATGCAGACACAATTTACATATGCATAAAGCTACAACTAGGTAGGTAAAGTAATTCATCTCTGGACATTGTACTGAACAAACCAAGAATATAATTATCTCTATCTCTTGCGACGGCAGTGACGAGAAGATCGAACGCTTACACTTGCTTGATGCTTATGAAGTCAAAAGCGCTTCCACCTTCGCAATCTGATCATCCTCATTCTTGGGAACAGGATCTTTATTGACCTCCTGATACAAATCATGCTTCCACTTGTCAACACCAGTTTTACTGAAACGAAAGTCTTCTCTATCTCTCCCACGGAATCTATCTCTTCCTCCGTAGTTGCCATTGTACCTTCCTCTAGATGAGAAGACATCTCTACTAGCTTCACTCTTGTTCGGTGCTCTGTCTCCTGCAAATTGCTGCTTATCAGATCTACCCAGGTGGCGAGGATTGTAGCTTCTTTCTTCCCTTCTTTCATTCCTTTCCAAGGGGTGATCAGTTTGGTTTGACTTTTCCGTCTCTGTGGCTACTGCTTTTGCATCTTCATGATAAACCGGAATCTTCTTCTCCCTAAATGCAGGCCTCTTCTTTTTAGTTTGAGGTGGATCATATCGCCTTTCAGAAAGACCATCTTTTCTCAGGGAAGTGTTATTATCTGGTTTGGCTTGTGATTTCTTATCTCTTTGTTCTCTTCTGTGACTTGTCTCCGTTTTAATAAGCTGCTCCCTTGAGTCCTTCCACCATCCACGTTCTTGAATATAAATAAGTAAATAAATATGATGATTGAATGATAAACAAATAAGCCACTGTGTTATATCACAAGCTGGGAGCAAAAATCACTGACTATAAAGGAAGATAAAGCTCAAGGTCTCAATTGTTGTCTGATTTAACAGGGTTTCAATTAGTTGACATTACTTCTTCATTTTATGTGATTATGTTCTGACTACTATTTTTTGGTAGGAATTCTCACATGTTATAACAAAATAACTACAACTTATAACAACTTTGTAACACTTTTCTTTAAACACAAATGAATTACTTTGAGGAATTTAAGAGGAAAAATTTTTGCTATCAAGAGACCTCAGTGGAATCCTCCCAAAAGTAAAATCACCAACAAGGCTTCTTCACCAAAATTGCTTGATGGGATATAGCCTAAAAGAAAGTAATATCATAAGATTTAGTTGAGAAGAATCGCTAACCAATCAGCAAGAATGAATAAGCTGGCTATTAGATCAGAGACCCAGTGTTACCTCTCATGTAGCTCTAAAGGAAACTAGATACAGAATCATCAACCACTTATAAAGGCACCAATTTCAAATTCTTAAACCCAAAGAGTTAAAGAGAGATTAATAAATAGAAGAAGGAGGGGCAACCACAAGAATTTTCCAAAGTGACCAATTCTAAATAGTCTTTCTAGAGAGAGCTCAACCTTGGAAGGAAAAAAACAAAAACAAAAAAAAATCATTTCTATAGCTACTGCTAGACATTTATTATTGCATATGATGCAATGAATGATATGCTATGCAGCCAGTTTATGGATCATCATACAGTAGACTCATCCCATGACTAACATGATAAAAATGAAGATAAAAGGTGAAAGTAAATTTCTCCAAAATGGAAATAAGGAACCCACCACCAGTTGCCATTCGACCAGAACTCCATCCAACTTGCCCAGTGCTGCTGCGCTCATCATGCTGTTATAAGACATGCATAGGCAAGCCTACTATTAATACACATAAAGGCACTTGAAGGCAAGGATCCAAACATGAATCCCATTATACATATGAAAGGCTTTTATCAACTTTTTTTGAGGTAACGTAGGCCAAACTTGGTATGATTGGGACGAACTTGGTCCATAGGCAAATAATGGTATCAATTCCAAGTAACATATAAAGAAACAAATAAATAACAAAAATTCAAAAGCAATTATTGTTGCCAATATTTGGAAGACACCTGAAAATAAGAGGAAGATCTTGGAACTTCAGTAGGATTAGAGGGACGCTTAGGCGGCTCATTGTAATAATTCTGTTTCTTGTCAGTATCTTTGTTCAGAGCCCGTGCTTCTTGCTTGGGATCATGAACTAAAGAGGCCTCAACATGCAGATGCAGCTGGTGGTGGTGTTTTTTCTGATCTCGGCCAGTGCGGTTTCCAACTCCATTTTCATGATTGGCACTCCTAATTACCCTGTCTCTTTCTCTTTCTTGTTTTTCATCCCTTTGCGATCTCTTTGGGCTGGAAAAAAGCCAGAAGAACCACCGCTAGACGTAAGTAACTATAAATTTGGAATCAAGGGGGAAAAACATAAATATGTTTAGTTTTGGATAATTTAAACCCAAAATTCCTCAGCAAATTCCTTCCACAATATGTTTCGAGGTAAGAGAGATAATAAACCATAAAAGAACAACAGAGTGCGAGAAAACCATCGCTACAGTATTAGCCAATTGCTAAAACAATTTCTTACAGCGTCCATCCTTCATGACTTGTGAGCTTAACTGAACTTAATCCCAATAAAACTTGAGTGTATCAAACACAGAGAGAGAGAGAGAGAGGGAGAGAGAGAGAGAGAGAGGTTACCGAGGTTCTCGATCGAACCTAGAATGGCGTCTCTTGGAATCGGAATCGCCACCCTCCCGACGAGACATTGGATTCTGCTTTTGCGACAGCGTTTAGGGCTGAGCTTTCGCTAATTTAATCAAAATTTTATTAATTTCATATAGGTTAAGGGTTTTTTTTTTTTTTTGTTTGAATAAAACAGGCAAGCCAAAGCTTGATATGAAGAGTAGGAATCAGACTGAAGAGTAGGAACTAGACTATGTAAATCTAGCCCTAAACAAAATACAAAATAACCGACGACCGACAAGCCACTTGGTCCTTCAGTGCTATATCCCTACATCCTACCCTACAGGAGCTATTGGGATAAATATGATTTCCATATCAGAAGGAGCATTATGTCCTTCCTTGGTCAAATAATCAGCACATGCAATATTGTCTCTTGGAGTGTAATTCAACTTCACACCCCAACCCCCGAAAAGGAGATCTCTGATATCTCCGATAAGTCCTCTCAAAGGATGGTCCTCATAGCAACAATCTCTCATGAAAATATTAATCGCATCCATAGAATCCGAATAGAGTAAGACTTGCAGAAAGCCCAACTGCTTTGCCGTTGTCAATCCTAGTAAGATGGCATGTAGCTCCGCCTCAATGATCGTTTTAAAGCCTAGACACTTATAGAACCTCATCAGCTAATGTCCTTGAGAATCTCGTATCACACCTCCACATGTTGCTTGAAATTGCTGACGAGCTGAGCCATCAACATCAATGCAAACCACATTACTAATAGGAGCAGTGAGTATCAAAATTTTTTGAAAAATAATTTCACCTCGAAAGTTTATAAAACTTAATAATTTTGCCTCATCCAACACCCATCCTTCAATATTAAATTTAACTGTTAAATTGGTTAAATATCTGTATGGCATGCCACTTCATCCACGTCAGCTCATCATATCTCATCATCTTTTTTCTCTCTCTCTTCCTCATTCGGTCTTCGGAAAACGAAAAAAAAAAAAACCTTCCTTATCCTTTGATCCACAGTAGCAGGGGATGATGGATCCCTCACCCAATAGTTCATCATACTCTTCATATCCGAAAGTTGATCTCCATTTGGTGATGAAACACTGAAGCATCGGAGTTCGGAGATATTACACTTGATATGTGAATCGGATCAGTTCTTTCTTCCACGTTTAGGAGGAGGTTTAAGTATCGTATTTGTTTAGAACAGTGATTGAACTATTTAAAAACGGTTTTTTAATGATGATTAACAATATACATACGATTTAAGTATGTGGGGGAAAAAATGCCTCAATTTATATGAATAAACATTTTTAGAATATCTAAAAGTAATCTCAAATAAGCACGAAAGTCACTTGCTCTAATATGCAGATTCATGTTTAGTCCCAATTCCAAAATCTAATCCCCATCATAGTTATGAAATATTCATCTGATATTATAGGTAATTGAAGACATGAGATCTATAATTAATTGCTTCATAATATTAAAAACTACTTATATTTTATGATAATTTTAATAATTTTAATAATTTTAATAATTTTTATTGATTTGTGAGAATTATTAGTTGATGTTTTATAATAAAGAGAAAGTGTAATTAATTGCTTCATAAGTTGGAGAGCTGAGTGAGTGAGGCTATCGTGAGGCCAAATAGTCCGTCAAGTGCTGAGTTTGAAATAAGCAACCTCATTTTCTGTGCGATTCAGTTTTTCATTGGTTAAATTCTTTATCATGTTGGCTGCTTTACCATTGGTTTAGTTTTTGAGGTGGATTTTATTAGCAAGAGTTGGATTTGTGATGGAATGAGAAGTTTTTTTTTTTTATATAAGAATGGAATGAGAAGTTGTGGGCAATGCACGAGAGATGGACGAGGTGGCCCGGAGTGAGGCTCCATCATCCTTGGCTGTTTTGGATCCAAATATGGGGAAGATTTTTTTTTTTTGGCCCCCAAAAAAGAGTGGGTTGACATCAAGGTTATTTAAAACCAGACTGGTTACTAAACCGGTTGAAGTACTAGGTCAAAGGTTAGTGGGTCAGACCGAAGTCGAACCAGGGTTAGACCGGAGTAACTAAGTCTCCAAAATTTATTATATAATATTTATTAATGAAAAGTGGGTCCCACAAGTTGAAAATCAAACAAAAAGTCATGTCCTCTCTCTGCTTCACATTTATTAGTCTGCTACTTCACGTCTTTTCATATTAATATTAATTGATTGATGAAGCATTTCACATCTCTTTCTTCATCATCCAGTCGGCTAGTCCCCTTCTTCTGTAAACTTCTCTTTCTCTTCTATTTGCCCATGACTCCTTCCTTGGCTCCTTCCTTCAAATCCTGCTCTGACCTCACCACGAATCATATATAAGCTCGGCAAGTGCAAGAGGATGAAGGAAGCTTCATCTCCCCCATATAAGTGGCTCGTCCTCTTTCTCTCCATGTCTCTACAAGCTATCTTCGAGCTCGGAGCGTTTGATGCCGTCACCGGAGCCGGCAAAAAAGCAAGTCTTGCTGCAAAGGACGTCACCCCTATAACATCCTCTTCTTCCCATCTCCCTCAGTAAACTTCTTCCTCTTCAGATGGCGTTTTTTTTTTTTGAAAAAAATTAATTTTTTTTTAAAAAAATCTTACCTGACTCGGTTTCTATGGCAGACCGGACCAGTTTCATGGCCGGTTCGCTGGTTTCCGGTCCGAACCGGCCGGTCCAAGTTTAATAACATTGGTTGACATTCCATACTTCTATCTGCTCATTTCTCTAATTAGATACCGGCACTACTAGTAGTGCAGTGGTATTGGGAGTAGTCTTCCCACCCCCTTGTATTGGGTTCGATCCACCCCATTTCTATCGCCTATGTATCCAAAAAAAAAATCTCTAATTAGATGGATGGAGGCCTTTTTTAATATATTTTATTTATTTATTTTACATTATATGTTGCATTCTAAATTTTTTCACCTAGTATCTCAAATAAATTAATTTTTAGTCTTGCATTTATAAATATTTTTCTTATAACCCCAGTATCATGAAAATTAATTAACTTGAGATATTGAGTACAAAAAAAAAAATCACAATGCAATGCAACATATAATTTAATCTAAAAAAATAAGATACACACACACACCACACATCCCTCTATTAGAGGGGCGAGTATGTAAGGAGTATGAAATGTGAATTTGAAAAGAGCAAATGAAGAAGAGAGAGAAAAGAAAAGATGATGGTTTCATCAACTCTATGATGGTGAATGATGAGGTGGTATGCCACGAGGCAAATTTGCTACATTTTGTGAGCTTCCGAGGCAAAATTGCTCAAAACTTATAGGTGCTCACCTCTCTTGAGCTAAAACTTGTAGGACAAAAATGACCCTTGACCCAATTCATATAGTAGAGTAGTTGATAATGGACTTTGCTCTTGAAATACTGTTATGTTTCTTGCATGCCAAAATTTCATTAAAACTCATGAATTCTGTTTTAAAATTTATCAACTTTTAAATTTTACCCCTAATTAACATATACAACACCTCATGAAAACAAAGCCTAACAATAATAAATAAAGAGTAAGGTTTTACAATTATACCACCCTCATCCCCTTTTTCTTTGGTAGTACCTTGATCCTATTTAAAAGTTCTTTTTGAAAATAAATTTTGGTCTTTATTATAAATTCACTTCAATAGTAATAAATGTGATTTTTACAATTTTGGCCCTATTAGTTGTAATCAACAAAAAAAAAAAATATTTGTATTGACTCTTGAAATCATTCATAAATAAAGGAAAAATTGAACATTTAACCCATAATTAATAAGTTAAGTAATTTTCTTTGATATGTAAAAGAGTTAATTAATTGAGATATATAAATAGGACAAAGTGGTGTGAAAAATATAATAAAGCAATTTAAAAATTTGACAAATAAAAATCTTCTCTCTCAAGTATTAACTTTATAAATAGGGGCCAAACATCACTCTCATTGTTCCTATCTATAATGTCTCATTATCCAAATTGAGTTATTTAAACAAATAGTTAAAATTAGTCAAAACTAATAAGAAGGTAGGAAATACCATATTTGTTTTTTATGTTCACATACTAATACTCTTTGGTCCTTAATATAATACACATTTGGGGATTTAATCTTGATTATAAATATAAGATACAATTTTTTTATATTTGCCAATTTTTTTCATAAATTACCCACATTGATACTACATCAACATTAATCAAGAACGAGAAGAAATAAATGAATTAACAAAGATGACTATAATATTTTATAACAAATAAGTCATACTAACTAACTTTTTTAATATAATTAAATTACATAAATATATCTTATAAATTTGTGAGAAACGGTGAGGAGAGAAAAGAAGAGGTTCTACTCCCCTCCACTAATTTGGAATCTAAAAATTTGGAGCACGGAAGGGAAAATCTTCAAAACCCTCCCCTCCAAATGTGGGGGATTTAGGCTATGTTTGGTTTGAAGGAAAGGTGTGGGAGAGGAAATTTTTTTTAGAAGTACATTGATCAAATTGCTATTAATGAAAAAAAAAATTCTTTTTTGTTAAAAATATATTTTAGAAATATTGAAAATTTGCTATGGGCAATTTTGTAAAGATGAGAGAGAAAAAAATTTCTCTCAACTTTCCCTCAAACCAAACGCAATGTTAGAGGAGAGGGCAATATTTTCCCTTGTGTAAACCATTATACACTTGACTTCATCGCCTTCCTCCTCCTTTCACATCTCCATCATCAACCGCTCAACCTCCAAGGCTCATCCTCCGGCGACTTTATCAGCCTCCCTCCAACAACCTTCACTCAGCAATCTCCACCCACTGACAGCAAACACCACCATTAGCGCTGATCAGGGGCAAAGCCAGGATTTTCATTCAGAGGGGGCACCATTAAGGGAATCGAGGGCAGCGCCCCTGAATTTTTTTTTTAAATAATAAAAGTATATTACAATAAAAATAATTATAATATCATCCTTTTAAGCCTTATTTTTTGAAATTCCATCATAATTGTCTTATTATCAATGCTATCAAAATACATCTTTTTCAATATAAGATAATAAACAATCATGTCAATGAATTTAGGTTTATCCTTTTTCTTTTTGGGTTCAAGCAGACCGTGCTCTCTGTTTTTCTACTTCACCTTTTAAATCATATAATTTAATTAATTTATTTCTTTTCTTTTCTTTTTTTTTTAAAAAATTGAAATTCAAGAGGGGGCATTGCCCCTTAAACTCTTAACGTGGCTTCGCCACTGGCGCCGGTGCAGTTCAACTATTTTTTTTTTTTAACAGAAAGTCGCAGATATGGTTCAGTGAGTTCATCCAATGTCCGAGAAAGCTGTGAGCTCCGGTGACTTTGTGATTATGATATGATCTACCTCTTCAAAACCTCCCCTCTTAAAACTTCATGGTCTAGTGGAAACTTTGACAGTGATCTGAGTTCAAATTTGATGTTTTTTTCCTGTATTTTTCATACAATTCCCCGAATAAAGGCAAGACCTGTGTCTACTACATCCTTATAATTATAAGTTTTATTGTAAAGCCATCTTTATAGTTATAAGTTTTATTATATTATAAGTTGACTCGTGAATTTATGTTATTATTATAAGTTTAATTATTTTGATATATATTGTAATTATAATATTTATAATTACTTGTTTATCAAAATAATGGTTGCAATTATGATTATTAAACATCTGTAAAAAAGGGTAAAGTTGTCTATATAAAAATAATTTCCCTCCCCTTTTATCTTAAACTAAACTAACAATAAAATCATGGGTTAAGGTGCAAAAATGCACATAACTTTTTCTCTCAGGAGGACTCAGCACCATAATTTTCTTTTTTAATACAAAAATACACACGACGTTACGTTTTGAGAGCAAAAATACCACGGGCCGTTAGTTGACCAAACATTGACCGTTAAGTCTGATGGAATGAACAGTAACGCGGGTGAAATTACTATTTTCCCCTTAGTTTTAAGCTAAAATTATCATTTTGCCCATAGTTTTAATTTT
Source organism: Acacia confusa (assembly GCA_037074495.1). Taxonomy (NCBI): domain Eukaryota; kingdom Viridiplantae; phylum Streptophyta; class Magnoliopsida; order Fabales; family Fabaceae; genus Acacia; species Acacia confusa. The sequence goes on along the minus strand of CM073502.1, from coordinate 32,473,519 downwards.
TTTTTAAAAAAAAAATAAACTCTCCTTATTGGTGGGCCCCACCACCGGCAGCCGCCGCCTCCCCACCGCCTGCCACCTCCGGCGGCTTTTCCTTTTTAAAATAATTTTTTAAAAAAACCAAAAACTAAAATAACCCATCTCTCGCCAGTGGGCCCCACCACCGACCACAACATTGCCGGCGACTGGCGGCCACCTCTGATGACCTTCTCCGGCAGTTTTTTTAAAAAAACCAAAAACTAAAATAACCTCTCCCTTACTGATGGGCTCCACCACCGGCCACACCACCGCCGGCGACTGGAGGCCACTTCCGACGGCTTTTTTAAAAAAAAAAACAAAAAACTTCGTGGCAACGACGGTGTGTTTTAGTTTTTTGTTTTTATAAGAAAATTATTTTTTTAAAAAAAAAGTCGCCAGAGGTGGTCACCGGTTGTGGCGGTAGGGAGGGCGGTCGTCGGCGGTGGTGTGGCCAATTGTGGGACCCACCGACGAGGACGAGTTATTTTAGTTTTTGGTTTATTTTTTAAAAAAAAAGTCGCCTCCGGTCGCTGGAGGTGGTGTGGCTGCTTGTGGGGCCCACCGATGTGGGAGGGGTTATTTTAGTTTTTGGTTTTTTTAAAAAAATTATTTTTTTTAAAAAAAAGCCGTTAGAGGTGGCTGTTGGTTGCCGAATGTGGGGAGGGCGACGGCCAGCTGTGGTGTGGTTGGTAGTGGAGCCCACCGGCAGGGAGGGTTTATTTTAGTGTTTTTAAAAAAAAAATTAAAACTAAGGGCAAAATGGTAATTTCAGCTTAAAACTAAGGGCAAAATGGTAATTTCACCCGTGTTACTGTTCATTTCGTCAGACTTAACAGTCAACATCTGGTCAACTAACGGCCCGTGGTATTTTTGCTCCCAAAATGTAACGTCGTGTGTATTTTTGCACAAAAATATTTTATGGTACTGAGCGCTCCTAAAAGAAATGGTTACATGCAATTTTACACCTTGACCCTAAAATCATTCCCTTTCTCTTCCTTCTCATCAATTTAAAGAATGTAATAATAAAATTTCTCCTTTCCTAAACTTTGCCCTCCCCTCCATCAAAGTCCTCCATTTCTCTTCCCTTCAGCTGAACTTGATAGACCCTAAGGATTGGTGGAATATATCCTTAATAATGAATGGATTAAAGAGAGAGAGAGTACGGGTAATAATAATATAATATATGTAATTAATGAAAACGGATATAAAATATTTATTATACAAATAAAGTCAAAAAATACTTTATAAAAAGCGATAGAAAATTTGAAAAATATTATCTTAAAATAAGGATAGGGGAGTAATTTAGAGCACTTTTTTTCTTTCTCTGAATGATAGATTGGCAAAAAAAAAAAAGAGACATTTGGGACTAAATAGTAGAGCTGGGAATCAGGAATGGCCTGGCCCTCCAGGGCTGGCCCTTGAAGGGCCAGGGTCGACCCTCCAGAGCCTAAAAGAAGAAAAACACTGGTTTTTCGAAGCCCAACCTGAGAGTACCAAGGCTAGAGCCTTAAAATTACTATTCCAAATTTTAACAATTTTTCGTCCGTTTTTTTCAAAGAAATATGATTAGTAAAATACAACAATTAAAATTCTAATTTATCAAATAAATATTATCAACATTAATATCCAAGCAACACAAATTATCCAACAAATGAACACATTCATCAGTTCATAATTAAAAGCAAACTACCGTTTACAGTCCACTACTGTCCACAAATAAAACACATAAAATATAAGAAGCATACCATTAACAGCAGATGATTACACATCTTCTTCATCACTATCATCAATGTTAAAGATATTTGATTGTGCTTTACTAATCGTAGTAGACTCTGTTTCATGAGTAAAAATATCATGTATTTGAAGCGCCCAAGCCCAACTTCAACTTCAATTAAAAAAGAATTAAATTATGCAGGGCCTAACGGGTTGGCTCGTGGCCCTCCAGGGCCAAGTTCATTTATCTTTTCAAATTTTTAGGCCCGCCCCTTGAAGGGTCAAGGCCTAAACGGGCTAGCCCAATGGGTTCGGCTCGATTTCCCGGCTTTACTAAATAGAAACATAAGTATTAACAAGTTATTGGTGGATGAAGGAGGTGATATCACTATTTTTGGAAGAAGAATATAATTTCGAGTATTAAGAAGTGCAGTTATTGAGAAAGGCAAAAATTCTTTACACTATAAATCTAAAAAAATAAATTAAAAAGAAGCATGAGTAGAGGTGAAGGGAGTAGTTGCAATAAATATTTCTGCTCATAGGGCGTATATATATTTATGTGTGTGTGTATGTATTTTACAAACTCACTCTTCACAAAGTTACACATAATATGAGATATTTTGTAGATTTAGTAGGGTTTTCCACAAATAATATTTATTCTTTGGCTAAAATATATTTTTAGTCTTTTAAATTTTACATAAGATATACTTTTGATTTTTTAACTTTACATTGTAGGGATAACAAAAAAAAAATCTGATCGTCTAGGGAATCTGACCTAACCCGACCATGTGAAAAAATTGGCTTGAGATAGTATTGGACAATGGTTTGCTTGAGTCGAACTAGACATCAGGCCAAAGGCTCACACCCTTCGATTTGGTTCAATCTGACCCGATTTTTTTTTTTAATCGCCACATTGCACTTTGATTATAGTATACCTACTCAGACTCCCGTTCAACTTCTCTCAATATCCTTAACGGCGATCATAGCTTGGGGATTTCCGGTGTATCTAACTCTAGAGAGGGCGTTTCTGTCCAATCACGGATTGGAGTTGAGTCAGTTGAGAGCTTGGGATAGCCTCAAGCATAAGAGAATGTGCAGTCTTCAAACGATGAGGTAGATTTCCTAGTTCCTAGAACTTTCGATCCCTTCCAAGTCGGGTAATTTTGTCCAGTCTCTCTTTGGTTTTGTTACAAGCTATTGAATTGTGCTTTTTCTTTTTCCTTCCTTGTGTCTAATCATGTATCTCATTCTTCCTTGTATTTCTTCAATGATTTTGAGTGCTTGAATCAACTTGAAAGCTTTTCAAAGATGGAAAAAAAACAAATTCAAATAGGTCTTGGACTGCGTGAATTGGTCCAAGAAGTTCACTAGATCATTCTATTCATTCTGAGTTTGGGTTGGTGCTAGAACAAATAGGACTTCAAGTTGTCTTGTCCAACCTGAGGCCCTATCTATACCAGACCTCGGATTGAAGCCAAACTTAGTCTGATCTAGATTATGATCAACTCTATTACAAAGTATACTTTTGGTCCTATAGTTTTAACATCGTTAATATTGCTCATAGAAAATGTTGACACAACAAACTCAAATGATGATTATGCAACCGAAAAAGCATATTTAAGTTTTAATTTTTTAATTTAATATATTTATATTATAAAACTAAAATAAACTAACAAATTGTGCAAATGAAATTGAGGTTTTGATATTTATATTATTAAATTAATATATTTATATTATCAAACTAATTTTTTTAATATGGTCGAGGTTTTGATATTGAATGCTTTATTAGATTTTTATATATTTTTTTAATTTACATGTACTTTAAATTTAAGATTAATAGCATTTAATTATATAGTCATCAATTAAACTTCCACAATCATTACTTGAGTTTGTTGTGCCAACTTTTTCTATTAGCAACATTAACGATGTTAGAATTATATAACCAAAAGCATACCTCATTTAAATATAAAAGACTAAAAGTATACTTCAGCCTTATTAATTTTATATTATATATAAAACTAAATACGTAATAAAAAACTAACATTGAAATGAGAAAACAAAAGGGCGCAGCTGTTTTTGTTTTTTTAACAACTTTTTCGTTTTATTTAACACATTAATGTATTGATTTATATTGAAAGATGTTGAATTTCTAAGAGAAAAGCTTAAAGAATTTGTTTGTATGAATAATTTTAACTTGAAATTTTGAATTATAACTTTTACTAGCTAATATATAATTGCCAAGTAATTGGATGTTGCAACTCCAAAGGGATTGCTGAAGAAGATAAAATTAAGAGAACGTTTCTCTTGTTTGGATCCCAATAAATTTCATAAACAAAATAGTCCACCAACTGGCTGAGTATTATCAACTGGGGATCGATGTATTTCATTTTCTGCGATCGATGTATTTCATTTTCTGCATGTGAAAGTTGGAACCAAGGTTTCAAACAGTGAACCAACATGCATTATGCATTGAACAAGATGTTGTTAATCCTTGATTTATATTGTTAAGGTAGAATACTTTTAGTCGTAAGTAGGTCAAAGTTAGAGGTTATTTATTGAAGAAGAATCGTAGAAAATCGAGGTAGTTTAAATATGCAAAAAAAAAAAAAAAAAGCCATTAAATGCGCCAATGAATTGGGTGGATCAATTAAGAATTTATCCAAAGATTTAATTGATAAGTGCTTAATGACCCTCCTAGTGTGATAATACTTGTTATCGTTGTTGTTAATGTTATAATTAGACAGAGTAAAAATTAATACATGAAACTTTATTCCAGTGAAGTAATGACAGAGATAGCTATAAAATAAATTAATAAGGGAAAATCATTTTGTAAGTATATATAGTTTTATTTTAATTTTTAATTTACCAGCATGTTTTTTGTAACATCCCAAAATTTGTGGATTTTTGGGAATCAAACAAAAATAAATATAAAATAAAATAAATAAGAAACTTGGCTATAGTTCTTTAAAATTTTATTATTGGGAAAAATTAAGGTATATTTTCCCAAAAATTTAGGATTTTATTATTAAATGAACAAACTACCTTTTTTTTTTATAAAGGAAAAAGTTTTGGAAGGGTTTGATACCAGTCCCCTACCAAGGGGAGAGCACGGCCTCGGGCTCTATGAGCACTTACTGGGGACTTACGAGATCGCCTACCAAAGGAGTCCCAACGACGGTAGAGAAGATCGAACCCACGACCCAAGGGCCTAGTCCTAGATCTCTTACCATCTGTGCCAACTCTGATTGACGAACAAACTACCTAATTGCATTAAGTTATGTGCTCCTATTTTCATGAGTTGAACTATTTGGACCTGTAAAAATACAAGCCCATTCAGTGTTAATTATCAGTCTCTTTTCGGCCCAGTATATATACTCCCTCCAAATTCATTGGGTATTGGCCCAATAATCCATGAGATAACTTCTTCAAACCAAAACCCAATAAACAACTCTTCATGTCAAGACCAACACACACACAAGACGTCCACACATGCTTCATTATCTTTTCAGCCTATTACGTGTCAACAAGGAATTATATCAGTTGCCTCCCTCTCCGGTCAAGCATGAAAGAACATAAAAATAAGACACAGCACCAGCGCATAATCTCCACTATCTCGTGTTCCAGCGACGCCAGAAGCATCTTGGACAGCAAATAGAAAGTCCAACCCATGTATGTTAATTTTTTCTTGCTCAGAAACCCATGTATGTTAATCACTTCTCATTATTCCTTAACTCCACTCACGCAAGGGCAGCAGATAAAGAAAAGAATATTATAGTAAAACAACGATGCCCATTGAGAAATCAGAGCGTGAGATCATAGCACGTGTTGCATCATTTCGGACAGCTCACAACGTTCATACATTCTATACTCCACTTCGTCTTTTGAAACTCATCGTGCTTGCAGCAGCTCCCATGTTCCACTATCTTCTTGTGTCTCCAACATGTCCGCCATACTCCACTACTTCTTTGTGTTTCGTTTCAGCATATCTGCAAGACATACTCCACTGTCAGCGGCTCAGCGCACCAGCGAACATTTATGGAATGACAGTTCCATTCTCTTGAAACTCAGCGACTCATGCACCCAAACTCCATCGTTCTTCCACATTTCAACATGAAGTAACCATGCTCCACTGTTTCGGTATATTAAAGCCATACTCCGATGTCCCCCGTGTGTCATGATACCCCTCCATTCCTGGTGTTTTTCTTTCGGCCAGAACCGAGAAAGAACGAGAGTGCAGAAAGAGAAAGTGAGAGACCGAGAGACAGGAAATGTAAAACGCAGAGAGTGAGAGGTTGAAGAGAGGGAGAGACAGAGAGTGAAGGAGAGTACAAGAGAGCAAATTGAAGCTTCTCATTCTCTGTTCTGTGTCGCTGAAAATGGAGGAGCAGTGCAGCAGATACTTCCTTCGGTTCAGGCTTGAGATCTTAAGGTTAGTGGTGAGTTTTCCTTTCTTTAAAGCTATTCCTTGTTGCCGTCGGAAAATAGGCTAAAACTGAACCTAAGAAGATTAATCTGAGCTTTAAGCACCAAAAGCTAAACTGAACAAACAAACAGGGGAGAATCCAGCGACCTTGTAAGCCTTTAGCTGTCATTGTCTTCTTGTTTTTCCGTATCTACCATCGGTTTTCTTCTTTTGCTCTTCGTTTTTCTGTCATGACGTGGACTGTGTGTGTGTGCTATATATATATAAATTAATTAGGTATGTTTTATACGTGTATATATAAGAATGAAAAAGGAACACAGATGCAGTTATATACCCACACGTACACGCTTAAAGGTAGGGGGGCCGTTGAACAAAAATTAGTGACTCCATGCCTTGCATCGGTTTCTGGCTATCATTATTTCCTTTTGTTTCAGCTACCACCTCGTGAATGCGTGCACTGATGATTTGCTAAGTATGTGTCTGTATGGGTAATAGAAGAAAGAGAGAGAATGATGTATAGGTCATAGATTGGCTTATAGCTTGCATATTGGTTTTTGACCAATTTAGTGTTGTGTTGCTGAGTTGTGCGTGATTGTGTGCCTCTGCTTCTTAAGTATAATTCCTGCATGTATACATATATATTGCCTGAACGTGCGTGCCGTTGGGAAGAAGGAGTTAAAGCTTGGATGGATGAAGAAAGAAAATAAAAACATTGCTGGGCTTTTGAACTTAGTCTAAATATACATAGATACTCTGCGTGACCAGATGCCATTATCAAATGAGTGTGTGTGTGTGTGTGTGTGTGTGTGTGTATTTCCTTTCTTTTTGGCTTATGTCTTACGTGTGTGTGTGTGTATTTTGAATGAACAATTGAATATGGAAACCAAGCCAAATTACTGATGCATATAAAAGCCATATTTTCGATTTTGGTTTTGCAAAGTTATTGGTGCATTTATTTATAATAATTGATAAAAATAAATAATAATATCGTTATTAAAAATAGCAAGGAGTAATAATAATTATTTCTAATAGTGGAAATAGAATAAATAATTTAGGAAATTACCAATAAGTAATAAATAGGGAAGGGGGAGTAACAAGAAGGAATAAATAATAAATGAGGTAAATAAATAATAATGAATAATGCTATTATTTATTAAAGGAAATACATAATAAAAGGAATTATTATCGGGAGTTGTATTATGTAGAGTTTTAAAATATTTATTAATTATTAGTAAATTGATTTTTGATAGATTAAATTGTGGAGTATGATAAGCTCTTGTTTTTAGAAGCAGTGTGGTAATAGTTAGCTTTGGCGAGAGGTAACTACTTTTCACTTATTATATGCATTAATATGTTGTTTTGTGAGTATTTTTATGAGATATTTAAGTATATTTTGATAGAAATGTCCACTTTATGTTTGAATTATGAAATATATTGGAAATTGAGATACTATGTTATGGTTATGATAATTTGGAAATGGTTGAATTGGGGAAGAAATGGAGTAGTTATTCCCACCACGTGGTGAGGCCTCCATTGATGCACAATGGTTGGCTTATTTTTGTCCCATCATTTTAATAAGGGACTTGCCCACCAGATCGATGGGCTTACGACACCTCACTAATTTAAAGTGGGGAAAGACCCATGGTCTAAGTCGTGTGCTCTGAGGATTTTGGCCGGTCCTCATCACATGACCAGTGAGCTTTCGAAGTATCCAGTAATAAGGATGTAACTTAGCCCATGAGTCTAGTCTGAGTGAAATAAGGCGGTTCGGCTGGCGTGAAGGGTGGAAGGGGTATTTTGAGAATTGTTGTATTAATGAGAAATCGAGAAAGTCATTTTATGATACTTCATTATGATATGAGATTTTCATGATATGAATATTGTTAAAAAGTATTACTAACATTTTGTTTATAAATTGTTCCACTCGGCACCTCACTACCACGTATTAATATCTGTAATGAGTTGGATTGATGGTTACCACATTTTTCAGGTGAGAGCTCCAGTCCGGGTCCATCAATGAAGGCATTAGAAGATTAGACTACACTGCTAAAAGTAGTGTTTTTTTGTTTCTACGTTTTATGTTGGATAAATGTATATTGGCACATTAGGGTTCATTATGCATGTTTCGGTACACTGTAGGATGTTAAGTTAAATATTTTAGCATTAATAAGTTAATTACCAAATTTAATATATGGTTAATTTATTAAGTATAAGGGAGGACGTTTCATTTTTCCTCATAATTAAATAATTAATTTTGATCTCTCAATACCCATAATTAATTAATAAATCACATCCTAATGTTACTTAAATATTAAAAATAAAAATTTGGAATGTTAGAATTATCTCCCCTTCTTTTGTAATTTTTTTTTTTGTCCCCAAAATTTAACACCAGAGTCTATGTAAAATAAGTTTATCTTATTTCCTTTTATAAGGATCTCCGGAATATTCTTTATAAACTTTTCATTTTTCATCTATAACACACGCCGGCTTGTTCCATTTTTGTTTGCACTGGCTTTTATAATGAAATTCAGTTTACCAAAGATGATATTGTCATTTGTCACCATCAAGTTAATTCTGTATTTAATAGCAGATTTTGTCTATCCATCTATGCCATGGCATATTAGTAACCCAGAAACTTCGTCTTATATTATATTTAAAATATTATTATAATATTTAATATTAAATGATAATTATATTCTTACAGTATGAATCTCACCCATTACAAATGATACAATATGTCTCAAGAATTAAAGTGATACAAAAATTCTCCTACTGCTAGAGTTCTTTATATTACATACAACGTATTCAGATAGAATTTAGAGAGAAAAGTGATGATTTGTGTTGATATTGCGTATGAACCTTACACACAATCACATTCTTCCATATCAGTTTTTACTTAAATGTATATATTTTATGAAGCACTGACGACTCAAATTCTTTGCGGTATCATATATTTTCGAGGAGAAAACTCAGGATTTTGGTAATTAAGGGTCTGTTTATTTCTGTTTTATGTTTTTTTTTTCCTTAAAATAGTTTTATAAAATTATTTTTGAAAACAAGTTTTTTTAAAAAAATTTGGATAGTTTTGCTATAAAATCACATTTGAAAATAAAAAAAGACATAAAAATTTGTTTGAAATAATTCTTCTTATAGCATCAACTTAGATAATAGAAAAAGAAAAAATTTGTTTCATTCACTTAATATAATTTGTTTGGCGGTGACATAGCGGAGGTCATCACTGGCTATCATGTGATGTCATCACACATCACGCTGTCGTCACCGACCGCGAGGTAAAAAATTAGTAAACTAGTTTTTTGTTTTTAGGTAAAAAAAATGTTTTAAAAATGGGAAGAACTCTTTTCGGAGACCACATAAATGGAAGGTGCAATTGCAAGCCGATGATGAACAAGGAAAACCATTAGAAAACTCTAAGGCCTCGTTTGGATCAGTGAAAATCACGCGATGGAAAAGGAAAATTTAAATTTTCAGGCGGCGGCCCCTGTTTAGTTCAAATTTTCCGTAGGAAAAGATTTTCCCGGCGGCGCCATTTTCCAACGTTTAAATGAAAATGGGTTCCCACCAAAAATGGTGAGAACCGATTTTCCAGCGTGTATGAAAGTCGATTTAGCCCTTGTCTATAAAATGGTGTGATGCTTGAAAAACAAAAACAGAGAGCACAGAGGGCTGTAGAAACGGAGAAGTAGGCGAGTGGAAGTTCAACACAACACAAAGATAGGTTTACTTTTCTCCGCCTTTGTTCTTCTCCGTCTTAGGTTTACTTTCACCGTTTACCTTCACCCTCACTACATAGTCTAGAGTGAGTCAATGGACAGAGAAATGGACGAAGGTTTAGTTGAAGTGTTGGGTGCATGCTTAGTTACAGTTTTGATTGCAATTGACAGACAAAAATGTATGTAACTACCACTACTATATATATATAAATTATGTAAGACCTCGTTGTAAATCATTCTAGTGTTTGATATATGTGGTGTGCTTTGTTAACCTCTGTTTTAACTAATTATAACAGGGGATCAGCCCGTGGATGAAAAATAAATATGGATGATGAGGAGAAATGAACAAAAAGAAGATGTTTGTTATAATTAGTTTTGATGATGTATAGATGTCATTAGAAAGAGCAAAGAGCAAAAAGTTTGTATCATATAATGCAATTCTCATTTTTCACTTCCTTTGTCTTTCCATGACTGAAGGTATTTGTGTTGACTCGAGGCAATGAACGATTAAGGGATACCTTGAGGCAAGTATCCAGTGACTCAAGGTTCTTTGTGATACGAATTGATGAACTGACTCGAGGTGTGAAGTAGTTCCCTCGAGGTACTTCATAAGTAGATTCTCATCAGGTTTGCCTTGAGGCAATTAGTGACCTACCTGGAGGCAATAACATTTACTTGTTGTTGTCCTTAACTGATATGACCACCAATGGCCTAAAAGATCCTAACATTAACTCTCAGCACCTTGCTACCTTGAGGCAAATGAATTGATTGCATAATCCTGAACTGACTGTCAACTTCCAAAAATCATATCTCTCTCATTCGATCTTTGTTTTCTATGATCTTGATGTTTTTGGAAAGGTATTTGAGTCTAGTTTCATATGCCAATAATTTCACCTCATTCCGATGTGTATTTTGAGAGATACACTCAAATTAGCGAAGGTCCTCCAGCTGTATAACGTTAACAGATGGAGCAAATTCCGAAATTCATAGCTCTCTCATATGATCTTCTTTGGATATGAATTTTGGTGAGGAATACGCATTATGTGTCTAGTTTCATTCAAAATTTATTTCATCTCAATACAATTCCTGTTTTGGGAGATATCATCGAATTACCAGAGGTCGCCAGTTCTGAACGTGGAACAGAGCATTGAAAATTGCCTAGAGGCAATACTTATTGCCTAGAGTCATTATGTTGCCTGGAGGTGATTTTGGATGCCTAGAAGTAAATATGTCGACTTGAGATTTGGAAGTACCTAGAGTCATATCCGGATGCCTAGAGTCATGGATGTGCCTTGAGGCAAGTAGTTGTGCCTAGAGGTAAATTCGACGAGATTTGGAAAATTTGGAAATAGAATGACTCTTGCCTAGAGGTAATAAGTAAGTGCCTTGAGGCAAATAGAGATATATGCCTAGAGTCACGAATTGATGCCTTGAGGTATGTTGTTGCCTAAAGGCAAAAACGCATGACTCGAGTCGAAGCAAACTTGTAGCAAAGAGGAATGCCTTGAGGTATCACTTATTGCCTAGAGGCAATTGGCAATGTTCAGCGATATTACGATTTTTGCCATTAGATCTTATCGAAAATGACTTGAGGCAAACATAAATGACTTGAGGCATGAAGTGAACTTCAACATATTTATGATTTTGTCATTTCAGCATAACTAAGCGAAAATCATCAGGAAAAACAACACATGCCTTGAGGTACTTATTAATTGACTAGAGGCATATCAAAGACAAGCAGACTTCAAATTTTCATAGGATATCAATGATTAATTACATTATAATTGTTATTATCAAAACATAAAAAACATGAGAACTAACATGCTGCTCCTGGTCCTTCGTCCTCTGTTCCTCCCTCTGCTACCACTCAACCTTCTTCTTCCATTCCTCCTGATTCTCCTACTCCTCTGACCTAGACTCCCCTTTTCGTTGAGAGTAGTTTAAATGGTTTGGATTATATGTTTTCGAAGTTGTACTCTTCAATTATGTTATGTTATGTGCTTTGAATGAATTTTTATTTTCGCGTCAAAGTGTGTTTGTCCGCTATGTTTGTCTTAAAATAACTTAAGGGTAAAAAAGTAATCTTTCCTTATTTTCCTACTTATTCTCTTCCAACCAAACAACAATTTTCCAACCCAACCATTTTCTTTTCCACCATAACCAAACGCATGAAAGGTAAAATATTTTCCTTTCCATTCCTTTCTTTTAATTTCCATTCCTTTCCCTTCCTTCCTCTTCTTTAATCCAAACGGGGCCTAAGATAAACATAAATAGGGGAAGTCATCATTAAGGGCCCATTTGGTATAAGGAAAATTTGAGGAGAGAAAGGAATTTAGAGGAGGGAAAGGAAGATTTTAAAAGATGAGGGGAGATAGTTTGGGGGAAGATGAGTTGTTTGGTAGGAAGAAAATGAAGGGGTAGTAGTTGGTAAAAAAATTAGGAAATGTCTATTTTACCCTCAAGAGTAATTAATTAAAAAGGAAAAAGGAAAATATTTTTTTTTTGATAAAATATATTTTTAAAAAATATGCTTTTATCAAATTCGAACTTGTGAAAAAAAAAAATCCCGCCAAGTTTGAATTTGAGGGATATATTTGTTCAAAAATGTGAACAGTGATATGGGAACTTGAAATCCCACCAATTTTGGTGGGATTTGATCTTCCCACATATGAGGAAAGTTTGGTGGGCCGGGGAACTTAGATTCCCGGGAAGATTTGCCCAAAATACTTATCAAACGAGGGAATTTTCCAATCTTCTTTTCCTTTCCCATTGATTCCGTGTACCAAACAGGCCCTAAATATCCCCATTGAATTGGTTATACCATTAATCCAAATATCCATGCTTATTAAACCCGGACCGGATCGGCCGGTTCGAATTGGAAACTGACCATGAAACTAGCCCAGTCTTCCATAAAAGCTGGGGTAAGTGTAAGAGTTTTTTTTTTTCTTTTTTTAAACGTCAATTAAAGAGGAAGAAGTTTATAGAGAGAGATGGAAAGATGAGGATGTTATGGCGACGGCATCCTTTACTGTGAGACTTGCTTTTTCGCCGACTCCAGTGATGGTGTCGAAGACTCTAAGCTCGAAGATAGCTTGTAGAGACGTAAAGAGAATAGAGGATGAGGCCAGTTGTATCGCAAGATGATGCTTCCTTCTTCCTCTTGCACTTGCCTTCTATGTGATTGCTTGAGCTTGTATGATTTGCGGTGAGGTCAGAGTTGGATTTTAAGGAATGAGCCAAGGAAGGAAGGAGTCATGGGGAAAGAGAAGAGAAAGAGGAGTTTGGAAGTATGACGTATGGTTTTGGACTTTAGGTGGATGTAAAAGATGGGATTGATGTGCTTCATCAATCAATTATTATAAAAAGGCGTGAAGGAGTAGTAGGGTAATAAATGAGAAACATATTCATTTTGTTTTCAACTTGTGGGACCCAATTCCCATTAATAAATATCATATAAAAAATCTTGGAGACTTACTTATCTTGATTTGACTCCAGTTTGATTCTGATTTAACTCTGATTTGACCTACTAACCCTTAACTCAATATCTCAACAGGTTTAATGACCGATTCGATTTTAATAACTTTACAAATATCCTCCCCAGCCTTGTCACACGAAAAATTAAGTACAAGTATGCAACTGTTTTTGTTTTATTTACCACACACACGAAAAATGAAGTACAAGTATGCAACTGTTTTTGTTTTATTTACCACACACACGTGTGTGTGTGTGTTTGGGCACACAGGTGTGAGATGTTGAATTTCTATAGTTATTTTATTCTATAAATAATTTTAACTTGAAATTTTGATTATAACTTTTACTTGTATAATTGCAAGGTAATTTGATGTTGTAACTCCAAAGGGATTGTTGAACTTTTCTCTTGCTTGGATCCCAAATTTCATAAACAAAATAGTCCATGACGACTGGTTCAGTATTATCAACTAGGGATGTATTGTGACATCTTGAAGCAACGCTTCAAATCGTGATGATGCTGATTTGTGAAACCATAACATGCATAATGCATTGAACAAGATGCTGTTAATCCTTGATTTTTATGTTAATGTAGATTAGTTTTAGTTGTAAGTAAAGTTAGAGTGGTATGTCATATAAAAAAAAACATAGTAGAAAATTGTTTGAGGTAATCTAGACACATATAAATAATGTCACTCAGTGCATTAATAAAGTGGGTAGATCAAGCAATTCAAAGTTCCTAGGAAAAAGGTGGGAAAAAACCACAAAAAAAATAAATGTTCAGTGAAGCTATTAATAGAGATTTATTAGTTAATAATTTATCTAAAGATTTGATTTGGTTAATAAAACTCAAGGGAGCTTAGGGAGGTGTGTGATCCATTGATTCCACCCATTTAGATTAGATAAGGCTTGTTGTTGCTATTATTGATGTTGTAAGTAAAGCATAGTACCCATCATCTTGTCCTAATGTATGTATAATCTAATTAGAAAATAGATATTTATCTATCTAATATATCCTTCTAAATCTTTTAGCCCATCAATTATTGGCCCACGTGTCACACAATGATAGGTGTAATGCAAGACAACATTTTCTTCCAATTCTCTCCCCATTCACACACGTCTTCCCTCCCTCCATTTTTTCTAATTCAAAATCTGAATATTCAATATAAAATCATCCATTCCATGTATATGCAATTAGTGCTTTCTCTCTTTTTTTTCGATCGCCCTTCTTCCCTTTCTTGCTGTCTGAATTCTCTTCTTCCAAGCCTCCTCCAAACATCTGTTTTCTGATCATGCGGATGCATGTATGCCATTTTTCGCAAGAATCTCTATGCCGGATATGCACACATGACAGGCTGTGGATCCCGGTGGTCCCAGACCTGAATGAGTTCTTCGTCATGGTGGACGATGCGCTCCAGGTTGGTGTTGCCATTTCCCATTGCTGGCTAATTCCAACACTTGAATATCGCATAATGATGATAACGCTGAATATGATATTTTCTTTAAAAAAAAGAAACAGGTGATGAGGAATGGGAGACTGAGGAGCGTGAGGCACAGGGTAATGAGCAACTGAGTTAAGAAGGGAAGAATGTCGATGATGTACTTCGCGGATAACTGCGCTGCGGAAGATGGTGTCGCCGAAGAAGCCGAGTGAGTACAGTCCCTTCACATGGGCCCACTACAAGCAAGCCGCCTATTCCCTCCGCCTCGGCCACTCCCGCCTTGATCTCTTCCGTGTCAAACACCACCCACTCCTTCTATAGCCTTCCCTCTCTTTAGTCTTCACTCTTCCCTCTACTAGCAGCCATGGATGGATCTTCTCTATGTCCAGTGTCCACAAGCGGGAGCAAGATAATATTGTGACAGAGACAGTGTGATGTAGTGCAGGATCTGAAGTAGACAAGTATAACAAAGATACTGAAGCCCCTTTCTTCTTCATCTGCTCATGTCTTTGAGCTTCTAAAAGTGTAAAACCAAGTACTGGTAATTGGTATTTGACAACTTACTTTCCTTTGCTTTTTTTTTTGGTCGAATACTTTCCTTTGTTCATTGCATCGCATCTGAACCCGTGACTTGTGAATAAAGCAGGAAGATGGAAATATCTCTGACGTTTTGCGGGCCCAAGACTGTCATCTCTTCTTTTTAAACAAATCAATACATTATTACACATCTGCCGAATTACACATCCTCCAATGTTTTCACAAAATATATTTTATTATTAATTATTAGTCTTCTACCTTTCTTAATCAATTTGTCAATCTCATTCTTCACGAAGAACCACCAGTTTCTCATCCACAGGAAATTGCAATAACCGAATTATAAAGATTTAATACATATAGCATTATACAACGTCTTGCGAAGTAATTATTATGTAAGTTCAATATTTTTTTTTGTGTGAAATTAAACATATAAGTTAAATATGTATGAGAGAACTATTTTTAGCATTCCAACATTAGGCAACAGTACGTTCCTGTATTTCCTTAGAAGCATCGAAGTGGTTTTTTTTTTTTTTTTTAAGTTAAAACATTACTGTAAATTAACAAATTAAAAACAAACACTGCAA
The DNA here is from genome assembly GCA_037074495.1 of Acacia confusa. Taxonomy (NCBI): domain Eukaryota; kingdom Viridiplantae; phylum Streptophyta; class Magnoliopsida; order Fabales; family Fabaceae; genus Acacia; species Acacia confusa. The sequence continues at coordinate 32,457,606 of CM073502.1, read as the reverse complement.
TCACGCATGCATTCTGGAAACAACTAGCTCCTTTAGTCTATCTATAGAAAATGTAATTTTATAAATATATTTTTCAGCAAACATGGCCAATCGTGACATAAAATATTTGTGTTAGTGGCATACGTGTGTGTGTAAGATTCCATGATAAAAACAGTGCAGAGCCCAAACCCTATTGCTTTTTTTAATAAAATCACAAGCATGGCCAATCGTGACATAAAATATTGCGTTAGTGGCATACGTGTGTGTGTAAGATTCCATGATAAAAACAGTGCAGAGCCCAAACCCTATTGCTTTTTTTAATAAAATATCCTTTAAATTCAACATTGTCATCGATAGCAGTACCATATATCCCGAATAATGGTTAGAAGTTAGGACCAGTGGGGGCCGATTGGAATTGAAATCCTCATTTCCCTAAAAGAACTGGACTAACCGAGGAGAAAGAAATAAACAAATAATAAAGAACAAAGTGCTTGTCTCTTCTTACAACTTTTGTTGCAATCAATCAATCATCAAATATATCTTACTAAAGCCCTTCAATTATTGGCCCACGTGTCACCTGTCCTGTATCCCTTCAACGTCTCCTCAGTAGAAATAGAATCAAGCAAACAAGTTGGGTCTTGATAGTCTCACGCCTAAAAACAGCTGTAGTGAAGAAACAGCAGTTGGACTCAGCAAACAAGTTGCATGAATTGCAACGCCATACTTCGTTGTTTCTCATTGAACTCGGCATCCTACATTCTTCTTGGATTTCACTACTTCATTTCGAAAATGCAGCAAAGGAAATATAAAAGTTAAAGTCATGCTCCACTACCTCTGCCTTCTAAAACATTCAGTCTCGTGCGCAGACATGTATTCCTTCGGACAGACCAGCACAATATCCACTGTTTCTTCACTTCAAAACCATACTCCACTGCTTCTTTGAGCTTCGTTACTGCACAGCTGAAGGACATATTCCATTAACTCCGTTGCAGTGCCATTCTCCACGATTTCATTCAAATTGTAGAGCCATATACTCTTTCATTTCCATTCGTCTTCCTTCGGTTTTCCTGCAAAAAAGTGAAAATTAAAAACAGAAGAGTTAAACTGAAAGCATTGAGAGTATGACCGACAGTTGAGAGGTTGAGAGGCGAGACTGAGAGCGTGAGAGAGACGGAGAACGTGAAGCAGAGACGAGCAATCGTGGTTGAGAAAGAAGGAATACAGAGGGAGAGTCGAACAAAGGAGAAGGATCAACTATTGCAGCCAAGCTTAGATTTTAGTTAAGGTAAGCTTTTGAACCTCTTTCCTTCTAACTTCTTGGTACATACAGAGTGTTATTCGTTTGCCTTTTTGTGAGTATAGTTGAAACTGAACTAAGAAACATGGATGTTGTATATGAACCTGAAACTTAGGAAAATAATAAGAAGAAGCTTTGTGGATGCTACACGTTGGATCGAAACGGTTTTGGCAAATTTTCCTCTGTTTTTCGTTGGTCAAAACAGAGTTTTCCATCGTCTGCTACAGTAAAATCGTAATGAACAGTGCCCATGTACTGTAGCATAGTCACTGTTCACGTGCATAATTTTCAACCGGACAACGATTTTTAAATAGATAAAAAATATGGTAAACCTTAGTATTTTTATTTGAAAAATAGTACTCTCCTTGAACTTCAAAATGAACTTTGATTCACCTCAAACGGAGGTCTGTAGCTCCAGATATGATTTTTGAAAGTTGGGTCATAAATCAGGAACATCTCTGTAGCATTTTTGAAAACTGGGAATTATTGGAATAAGATAAAATTAAAAAAATATTTCAGGAGATAGAGGACATGTATAGTTTTAAAATGATGGATATTTTGTATTTTTCTGAGCTCTGGTCAAGGAGAAGTGAATTTTTGAAAATGACCCTCAAATACTTTGCTTCGGACAGCAGAGGTATTTTGAGGTATAAATGGATTTTCGTTTAAGGGTAACCCAAGATGATATTTTTGGTTGAAAATAGACATATTAAGAGTCATTTAGGCTTTGAAATCAACTCAAAAGGATTTTTACAGATTTAATTATGAATTATTGAAGATCATCTACTGTTTGATGGAAAATTCTAAAATATGACAAAAATAAGGAGAATATAAGCTCATATTAAATTCCCTAATAAGAAGAGGGAATTAATGATTATGGACACATTAATTGGACTTATTATGAATCATCAAAGAAAATATTCATAGAGGTGGAATTAACTATATTTATATTTTATTTTAGGTTTATTGTGATCTTTAGAAATTAATAATATATCACCCACTCACTAATCCTTATAACAATCAGAACAATAGAGTACAAAATAAATAGGATATATATTTGTTCCTCCCTCCACTTCTTCATATTTTATATTTTTAAAAGATACTTTAAAAATAAATACTTTGTCAGTTTGATAAAGAATCATCCATTGATTCTCACAAACAACCAAACATATTTAAAAACATATTTAAATACATGAATAAGTCTATTACCCATACTTATTGCACTAAACTTTGATCTCATTTTTGTTAATAATCTAACCATCATAAATTGTATTAGGCAGACATGGGATTACATGAATACAAATATATCAAGGTAATCAGGTGATTTATTCAAAGTATGAACTACACTTTATAAGCTTTCATATCGAGCTGATCAACTTTTTTCCTTTTTGTACACCTTATGTCTGCCAAATGTGTGTTAAACGTTTTACCAATTGTATTAATTACGCATGACCATTTAAACAATTAATTCAGTTACTGCTATACAAAATATTTGCGTTCTTACTTCTCAGTTTTTGTTCTTTAGTTTAACATTATTTTGTATTATATGCTCCGTGCATCGCACGGGTCGATAGTCTTGAATATCTGCATCTCCGGGTTGTTTAACACTATTGAAATATCCTATAAGGTGCATTACTCAATCAACATACCCAAATTTAGTGGAGCATTTATTTCAAGAAGGATACCTAAACAGCAAGTCAATCCTAACATCAACAACAGGACATGTTAATTTGTTGAATCAATATATTTGTTCTTTGATGATATATATGATACTGAGCATTTAAATTCAATAAAATGTTCTGGGATACCTCATCAAAAAACATGAACCTCATCAAATCATTGGTTTTAAAGGTCGGAGTATAGAAAGCAGCAGGGTTATACAATGGTACATGGCTTCAAATATCACATATTGGCAAGAACCTCATCAAGGCTAAGGCGTTAAATGGCAAGAGTGTGGGCGAAGACATCTTGCTGCACAGAATAAACATGAACCCATCTGAATCAAAACTGCCTTTCAAGATGACAAGAAGGCAATTTCCAATAATAATTTCATTTGCAATGACAATTAACAAGAGCCAAGGGCAGTCAATGTCAAATTAGGTCTTTACCTTCCAAGCCCTGTTTTCTCACATGGTCAATTGTATGTTGCTCTATCAAAAGTAAAGAGTTTCAATGGTTTGAAAGTTCTCATACTAGATGACTTTAATAAGTGCTGTAACACTACTATTAATGTTGTATACATGGAAGTCTTATCACAATTGTCCCTTTGATTTTATTTCTCATTATTTTGAATATTTTAATATTGACGACAAACTTTTTTTTGCCTTAGTGTAAACTATTTCATATAATGTGTCATGTACATCGCACGGGTTGATAGTCTTGTTGGTCCTAAATGACCTATTTTATACATTACTTATTTTATTATCAAATCAACCCTATTAAGATATTCTCTCAGAATTTAAAAAGATGAATAAGATATTTTGGGGAAAAAAAATTATATTAACTAATTTAACTAATTTTCTTAATTTAATTAAATTAGTTAATTAGATCCTGCAAACAATTTAAGCATCTACATCAACGATATACAAGAGCCGTACTAATTAACGCATGTAATTTTATTTAGGTTGACTGAGAACAGAGGTAGTTATAAGATGATTTAATAACCCATACAAAGCCCTACATTGAGTCCTAAGAAGCTGGAAGCAGCAGTCTAGTAACTGTCCTAACTCCTAACAAAAAGAACTCTTATTTGCAGTAGTGTATCAAAGATGAGACATGACGAAAAATGACATTAATTAGCTGTTAAATAATCTAATTAAGAAGTCTAAATCCTGGGAGTTATATGAGCCTGTAATGGACTTTTCATTACTACAGTGAATTCGCGTTTCTCTAAGAGGTCAACATCAGCGCCATTTGAAGCCTTCCACTCAAAGTTCCAAACCAAATTGGCTATGAAGTACTCTAAATGAAGCATTGCCAAATGATAACCAGGACACATTCTCCTTCCTACTCCAAAAGGCACCATCTTTATCTCTTTGCTCCCTGTAATATCAAATGCTTCTTCTTCTTCATTTTTCAAGAACCTCTCTGGTCTGAACTCCATTGGATTCTCCCACACCTCTGGGTCTCTTCCTATCTCTGCCACCATGAAGTTTATAGTCCCATTCTTGGGCACCAAGTAATTATTCAAAACTGTATCTTCTGAAACTGCATGTGGCAACAAAATATGCCCAGGTGGATGACGTCTCAGTCCTTCTAAAATCACAGCTTTCAGATATGGCATTCTCTGCAAGTCTTCTTCTTTCACTTCCATTATCTCCTCTCTTCTTTCACCCATCACCTCTCTTATTTCCTGAAACAGTCTCTCTTGAATATGTGGATACTTCACCAAGTTTGCCAGAATCCACTGTAAGCAAGTGGCCGTTGTATCTGTTCCTCCGTCCAGAAACTCCGAGCATAGAGAAACCAGTTCGCCGTCGTTGAGGTCGCGTTTCTCCTCCGGCAACTGTAAATCCAACAGAGTATCCACATATGACACTATGACTTGGTCTGGGTTCTTGCCCTCTTTGGCTTTTCTCAACCTCTGTTCTCTGACTTTCTTCCTTGATCTAATTAATGGAAGCAATACGTCTTCTTTTTCCTTCCGAATTCGCAGAAACTCCTCCCACCGCTTGCGAAACAAAATTCGAGTGACGCTTGGCCAGAAATTTAGCACAGTGAATTTACTGAAACTCATAAGTGAACGACGCTGAACATATTCGATATCTTTGATTTGCTTGTGTTCTAGAATCTTCCCGAAGCACATGGACACCAGCAAACAGAACATAGCATTAAGGAGATGGCCAATCACCTGAACAGAGCCGCTTGATTCTGAGTCAGACTTGAGGCGACTGAGAAGCATGTCCAGGACCCATTTACGGAGACCCGAAAAGGACTTTATCCGAGTCGGGTGGAGCATCTCGGAGGCGAGGTTACGACGGAGGAGCCGCCATGTGGGACCGTACAAACCGAAGCTGATGATATGCTGGTTACTGGTGGCGATCTTGGATGTGGCATCGGCGGTGGGTCGTGTAGAGAAGACGGCGCCGTTTTGAATGAGGACTTGGTGGGCGAGAGATCGATCAGCGACGAAAATGGCGGGACGAGAGCCGATGGGGAGAGTGACGATGGGACCGTACTTGGCATGAAGACGTCGAAGAATGGGAACGAGTTCGGTGATTGGATTGTGAAGCCAAATAGTACTTCCGATGATGGGGATCCGGAGAGGTCCAGGAGGGAGAGGTGGAGATGAGTGAGAAGGAAGGAGAAGGTTGAAGAAAGCTTTGATGAGAAAGGTGAGACAGAGAGAGACGAGGATGATGAACCAGACCTCCATGATTATGGCTGTGTCTCAAACTTGAGATGATGAGTGTGTGGAGGCGATAAAACTTGAACAAAAATAAGGTAAATATAATTTGAATATTTAAACACAAAGATGTCTACGTTCTTGGGTAAAATCTGAAAGGTGAATCGCCATCAGATTACAGGGAACTTGGAGAACAAGGGAGTCTGACTCGGACGTCTTCCATGGCCCGCAGGATATGGACCATCTGTTACCGACTTCCCGACTAGTGATAAGCATGCTTAGCTTTCCCAACTCTTTAAATTTGAATTGTTACTTCTGGACCATTTAAATTTGAATTTTTAAAAGTCTAAGTTATTTAATAAAAATCATTTAATAGGTATTTAATTTAATATAAAGATAATTTCTTAATTACCCTTCTTTTAAAAAAGATTGTTTATTTTAAAAAGGGAAAAACACTTCTCATGTTGTAGGAGAAGTTTTTTCTCATGTTACACACATGAAATGATGAGACCCACACACACACACATATATATATATATAATTCATATATATGTGTGAGTCCTACCATTTCATATGTATGTAAAAATCTTCTTCTTCTCAGGCAATATGAGAAATTTAAACCCCTTTTAGAAATCATTCTTTTAAAAAAATGGAAATCTAAACCGTCTAAGGAGAGAACTAAACAAGCCAAGTCCTCTATTAAATGGAGTTTTGAGTTCACCAGCCAAGTAAATTTGAATGGACCATAATTTGTCATACCATCAAACTTAAAGCGCACAATTTTAAAAGGGGGGGCTTTTGAATTTTGATGATTTTTGTAAGTTTTCCCTGTGAGTATTTATATTATTAGCTTATTTTAAGTAATTATATGTTTGTATGAGCAAAATATGCAAAGAAATTTTATCCCGTAAAACACAATGCTTTTTTATTCTCAAACATGCTTTATATTATAAAAAATCATTACTTGGTCTCACAGACGGACACAGTCTCTAGCCTGGTAGACCAAACTTGGCCTGTTCTTGTGCTAGGTTGGATTAGATCACGAACTGCCTTGTTCTACTCGAGGTTTTATTTAGACCAAACCTCAGGTTAATCACTGACCTGATCTAGTATGGTGTTTGCACAATACCTACTTATTGTGCATTTTTTGTGGGGATATTTCCTGTTTAACCCTAATTAGAATTATTAACAAGGTTCCACTGCTTTACCACGAAGGAAAAATATGCAAGGTAATAATATATTGTAACAAAAGTGTCAACAAATTGTTGGTTGAAATAGTAAGCAATCTCACCTCTGTAAGAAAGAGAATATAAGTTCACTTCTCAAGAAGAACACTTGTTGGGTGAACTTTAAACTTAACGTTAAAGGTTTGATAGAGACTAGGCTTAAGTCCAAAGTAACTTGAGGATACTCTCGGTTGGGGGGAAAATTGCAACAGAAATCTATCTGGGTTTAGATTGACATGGTACTTCCACGTTATGCAACTTTACTTCATATTACAAATCTTTGCTTCTAAAATTCGTTTGCTTCAAGTTATGGGATAAGTCACCAATTCCTGGTTAGTGTCTGCTTTAAGTGTAATTCATTCTTGGAAACAGCCTAAGAAATCTCTCCTACGTTGTCTTCTTTTTCTATGTATATGAACTAGACTTATTTCTAGCTCAGCAGATGAACGGAAATAGATTCTAAGGCTAAAAAGAAATAAAAAAAATAATGACTCTCCTTCTTCTGCTGAGTTTCATTCTTTACCCAGGTTTGACCTCCATTGAAACTATCATGTCATGCTCTACACCACAACTGGCCATTTAACAGTTTTCCCCCTCAATTTGGTAAAATATTTCAAAGCAAATGATAAATTATATGCTGAACTTTGTGAAAAAGAAATCACATACACATTTTCAATATGATATCATTAACATTCTTCAGTCCTTAATACAAAAGGTTAGTGATTCAACTGATTTAACTCATTGATGCACCTGCAGGGTTTGAAGCAAAATCTTCAACCTATGATTACACCTCAAGCATTGAAGTAAGCTCTCTCTGCTTTCATCTTTCTATGCCCACCATTGCTATATACACATACACACACACACACACATTAATTGAGTCCTCATGACATAAACTTCAGTGTTTAGAGCATCCTCAAAAGCCTCAGTATGATGGAGGAATCATCAAAAACCCAGAATTGAACAACGGACTGAAAAGTTGGACCGTGTTTGGGAGTGCAAGAATCGAGCACAGAGAGTTAAGAGGCAACCATTATATTGTATCCCACGGAAGAAATAAGTCCTATGACAGTGCCTCTCAAAAGATTTACCTGAGAAAGAATAGGCTCTACACATTATCTGGTGACACAAAAGACTATAACTGTCCATATATGACTCATCTTTTCTATATTCTTCATTATATATAGTTTGTTTTATGCAGCATGGATACAAGTAAATGAGGGAAATGTAACAGTAAAAGCAGTTTTCAAAACAATAAATGGATTCAAACATGCTGGAGCTACAATTGCTAAGTCAAATTGCTGGTCTATGCTTAAGGGTGGCCTCACAGCAGATTCATCAGGACCAGCTGAGCTCTATTTCGAGGTACTTCAATGTGGTTGTATTTTTCTCACTAATTAAGTTTTTAGTCCGATTGATTATTGCTTATTGGAAAGAAAGGAGTATTTTGTTTTGGTTATCAACGGATCCATAAGTTTTCTTATAGCTTACAAATGCCAAAATCTGCAGAGCAATAACACTTCTGTGGAGATATGGGTAGATAGCATTTCCTTGCAGCCATTCACATACAAAGAATGGAGGTCTCATCAGTATCAAAGTATTGAAAAGGTATCTCTCTGTCATAATAATTATGTAGAATTTGAAAGTGAGAAAGAAATGTCTATTATATAGCATTGAAGTTCATGGTTTCTTGTCTTGTCAGACACGCAAGAAGATCCCAAGTTTTCCAATTGGTAGTGCAATAAACAAAAACATCCTCAACAATCAAGCGTACCAGAATTGGTTCACTTCTCGGTTCACGGTCACCACGTTTGAGAATGAAATGAAATGGTACAGCACAGAACGCAATCAAGGCCAAGAAGACTACTCAACAGCAGATGCCTTGCTTGAGTTTGCCAAGCAACACGACATCGCGGTTCGTGGCCACAATGTGTTTTGGGATGATGCTCGTTACCAACCCAGTTGGGTCCCTTCGCTCCCACCGGATCAGCTTAAGCCAGCAATTCAGAAGAGGCTGAATTCAGTGGTGTCAAGGTACAAAGACCAACTCATTGCTTGGGATGTTGTTAATGAAAATATGCACTTCAAGTTCTTGGAAAGTAAATTAGGACAGAATGCTTCAGCTAGGATTTACAATGAGGTTCACAAGATTGATAGGGAAACCACTTTGTTTCTGAATGAGTTTAACACTATTGAGGATAGTAGAGATGGTTCATCAACCCCAGCAAAGTATATTCAGAAGATAAGAGAAACCCAAAGCTATTATGAATACTGTGGATTCACAATTGGAATAGGGCTTGAGTCTCATTTCTCTACTCTGAACTTGCCTTACATGAGAGCTGCTATTGATACTCTTGCTGCCACTGGATTGCCAATTTGGCTTACAGAATTGGATGTTACAAGCCAACCTAAGCAGGTATAAAGATCCAACAACTAGATTAGTGGGAGAATTTTTGTTAACCTCGGTTGATGCGACTTTACTTCAAATAAGAATTAATGCCCTTCATAGTTACTATACCATAGTTACTCAAGGACCAAGGTGAAATTATTTTTTAATGATAAACGAGCAAAATGCCCTTCATTCATTTTTTCTTCTACAAAAGCGCATAAGCATTTAACAATTATTATAGTAAAATAAAAAGTACCCATATGAAGGAAGGGCATTTTAGTTAATTACTATCAAAGCATAATTTTACTTTATCCTTTAGTACTTCAATGTAATTTTAGAATTTCTTGGTCCTTAACTCCTTATTTAAAATAAAGTCGCATCAGTGGGGGGGTTACCTGAACTGTTCATTGTCACGGAAAAATTGAAGCTTTCAAGTGAAAGTGATCTAGAGCCTCTTTGGCAATTACCAAAATCTAGGTTTTGGAGATAAAATCTAGGTTTTGGAGATAAAATCTAGGTTTTGTACTAAATTTGCCAAACACCTTTTTTTTTAAAAAACTATTCTGTATCAAAATCTAGATTTTGTCATAAGCTTACCAAACACCCTTATTTTTTCCAGAATCTATTCTACATCAAAATCTAGATTTTCAAAATCAATTCTCCAAAAGCTATTTTTACCCAAAATCATTTTCAAGATTAGTAATTACCTTAAAATATTTTTTCAATATCGTAAAATAAATTTTCAAGATCATTAGTATTTTTTCAGTATAAGTCAGTACCTTGAAATATTTCATGATCTTAAAAAATTATTCTACGGTATTAAAAAGATATTTCAGAATAATTATTCTTACAAAAATATTTCATGGTACTGAAAGGGACTAAAAAAATATCTTAAGGATATTAACTAATACTGAAAAAATACTGATGATGGCAAAGGAGAGAAAGAAAAAGCTAAAAAAAAATGTAAAAAAAGTAGCTTTTGACAAAACTTAGGTTTTGGTGTTCAAATCCTAGATTTTGATGTAGAATAGTTTTTGGAAAAAGTAAAGGTGTTTGATAAATTTATAAGAATAGCTTTTGGAAAAAGTAGAGGTGTTTGGTAAGTTTATGAGAAAACTTAGGTTTTGATGAAGAATAGCTTTTGAAAAAAATAGAGGTGTTTGGCAAACTTTTGCTTAAACCTAGGTTTTGATGCATAATAGTTTTTGGATAATTTTCGGGTGTTCGGCAAACTTTTGTCAAAACCTAGGTTTTGAAATTATCCAAACACTATCATTTTTTTCCAAAATCTATTCTCCAAAAGCTATTTTCCAAAAATAATTTTTGCCTCGTAAATCCCAAAATCTATTTTTCAAAATCAATTCTCCAAAAGCTATTTTTACCCAAAATCATTTTCCAGAAGCTATATCCAAACGGTTCCTAGAATTCAATCTATAAGGACATAACTTAGAAGTTGGTGCACTAAAGATTTGTTTCCATTTTTTTTTTCTTTATGACATTGTTGTAGGCAGAGTATTTAGAGGAGATTCTGAGAGAGGCATATTCTCATCCAAATGTAGAGGGAATTGTGATGTGGACAGCATGGAGACCAGAAGGGTGTTATAGGATGTGTTTGACTGATAACAATTTCAAAAACTTGCCTACTGGGGCTGTTGTGGATAAGCTTCTTCAAGAATGGAGTAATTCCACTTCAGTTCAGTACTTGAAAATGATGCCTCCTGCTGAATCCATGGATACGGCCATGTTCAAATTTGCTGCTTAGTTTAGCCTTCATTACAGATTATTTTTGTATATTTATTTATCTTTTATAAATTATGAATGTGTTGTATTATTTGCAAATCATGAATAGATTAATTCATTTCTTAAATATTGTATGAAACATTGTAAAAATCTAATGATTAAAATGGATAGAAGGAAAGAAAGGCAACCTACACTCTTAAAAAATTTGAGATATATATTGATGAGGTGATCTTCATTGACATCAACTTTATTTCCATTTTCCAACATATCAAATGTTATTAAGTGAGAACATATATGATCTGACCCAAAAAACAAAAAAAAAAGAACAAAAAAAAAGAGAGAGAGAAACTAGTCACATGTACAATCCTATACAATAAGAAAGACAGGGAGGAGAGAATCCACCAATAATTAGTTGGACCACAGATCTTTTTGGTTACATCCTATAGCTAGAATTAATTAGTGATTTGGTTGAATCATTCACTTTTCTTTTTCTTTTTCAAAATTCAATTCAATTCTTAAGCTAGGATTCATTCATATTTGTACCTAATAATTATTGGTAAACAACAAATGTCGGACATATGGGCAATAAATATGCAAGTCTATATGTACAAACACACATTTGTATGTGTACATACTTCATTTCACTCCAACCTTTTGTCGAAGACAATTTTACAATGCTTTACAAGATTCCTTATTTGTCTTGTACTACCCTATGACTAGCTATTACAAGACTATTCAACTTTACATAAAGGAGACATAAGAGGAATCATAAAACACTTTGTATTTTTGTCTTTTTCTACATTTTATTTTTTATTTATTTTTACACAATGTCGGCAAGACATATTCTATTTATTTCTTTAGACATATACATATACATACACACACATATTCTCACAAAAAGAGTTATTAGGCAATCATAGGTTACATTAGTTAGATTAGGTGACAATTATAGCATGCTTCTAATCTAATTCCATATCCAAAACATTTAAGGTAACATCCTACGATGTATGTATGGCATCTTAAGATTATTAAAAAATAATTTCGTTTTATGTGCAATACAACGCGTGTCAAACTATGCATATATATATTAAATTAACCGCTGGTGTGGAGTGAATACAAAGGCGGGCCCACATTAGGGGGGCCAGTGCCCACCTTTAAATTTCAATCTCTCAATTTTTTAAATTTTTTTTTCCTCTCTATTTGGATGCCAACAAAGAGGTGAAGATAGCGAAGAAAGCACCAAAACCAAGAATAATAGAGTATCCAACTCCCTGATTTAGCATAGGTTTGCCTTCAAAGAAACTGCTCTGCCTCACACAGCCACCTCCATTTTCAGAAACATGATTAACATTTTGCAGAGAATTCAAAGGGTGAACACTGTGTTAGAGAAGTCATGGGGGTACAAGAAGATACTGTTTTGCCCTAAGAAAATTGCAAATGAATTATCTCCCTTTAAATTTCAATCTCTATATTTACTTGGTTGGAGTATAATGAATCAAAAGATATTGTATTTTGCTTGCATTTTTATTTATTCATTGTGAGCATGGTGATAGAAGGGGTGGTCATGATTCATTTGTGGTAGAAGGATTTAGCAATTGGAAAGACAAACAATGGCTTCTTAAATATATTGGGAAAGTTGAATGAGATATGAATTGTTGAATGATTGTTTAGTGTCTTATATTCAAAAAGATGTATTTGATAGAATTAATAATAAGACAATTACAATAGAATTCTAAAAAATAATGTCTAAAATGATGACATTGTAATTATTTTTATTGTAATAGTACTTAGCCTTACTTTTCTAAATGACAGGTTTGTAAAATAGTTGTCTCTCTTATTACATCATTGATTTTATGGATTTTTTTTTGATATTGTTTTCTTTTCTTGTTTATATTCTTTTATTTTTTTAATGCATTTAAAACTTTCCTTTAAAAAAAAATGGGGGCCCTCAAATCCCCTACTAGTGCCTACCCTTCATTAAATTCCTAGATCCGCTACTAAGTGAATGCTACACTTAAAAAAAAAAATGGAACTGCAGAATGGAGATACCATGTCATCCTTTGAAAAATTAATATAAGAAAATCATTAAAGAATGTCTAACTCTTTTGGTTTTTTGGAAAAGTATTTATACATCATTTACTTACAAGGTCCTCACATCTATAGGATTTGGATCCATTATTTTGTAAGTTATGGGCCAATTATTCCTTCAATAGAATTAATCTTGCTAATTAATTATGTTTTTTAATTTGTATAAATTAGATCATTGTCTCTCATGATTAACCATAGAAGGAAAGTAATAGTCCTATAATATACATGATGTGACTTGTTATGAGTTCACTAAAACTGTACACACGCATCAGTTGTAAACTGGAGGCTTTTTATTCGTTTATTGGTGGCGTGTTTTCTTCAGGCAAGTTATATATACGCCCATAATTCTTATCTCTAGAACAAAGATCCACCATTGATGCATATTATAGTCAGTTTCTTCAAGGCAAGATATAACTTTCTCCATTGCTGTTGCTTGTCTTCTACTTCAGTACATTATGCCTTGGTATTCACAAACACACACATATATTTATACGAGATCTCTGGTTTTAACACTTGTTCACATGAAATATAATTCTCTAGCTGAATAAAAAACTTGAGGCTATGGAGGGAAGTCTACATATGAAAGAATTGCTTTTGATCTGTGCCTTCATTTTAGTTGGTTTGTTCGTCCTCTCTCTACCTCTATCATCTCATCATATTACTTATCCAAAGGCATGTTCTTGTTTTGTTACCATGCTCTCTGATGCTCGTTTATTTGAATGCTTTAAACATGTCATCATCCTCAAGTTGTTTCAATGACAATATCACTTGATATGTTTGGATAAAGTCACAGGCTTAAAATTGATTTGAGGTGTTTGTGTATAGGAGTTTATTTGATATGCATAACTAAATGAATTTTTTTTTTTTAAAAAAAACTTTTGTATAACAAGTTGCTGATTGAGGTGTTAAGCGGCCTTATCTCTGTAAAGAGAAAAACACAAGATTTAATTCTAAGAAGTGCATTTGTTTGAAGAGGCGAAAGCCTTTTACCTTTCAAACTTAAAGAGTGAGAAACCTTGATTAAAAACAAAAAACAAAAACTTTTGTAAATTGAAAAGTTCCTTAAAAGTCTTCTTTTGTAACATTCTATTCCATCTATCTTGTTGGATTGATCTAAATTAAGTACTCATGCTATTTTTTTCTTCCTAAATCAAGTAAATGTTATATTTAATCTTTTTTTTTATATTTAATCAAATAATAATAACTATAATATCTCACCAATAAAAAACTATAATATGATAAATTATCTACAACTTACAAGAAATATTTTGAATTTTGATTTAATATATGTTACTTATATTAGGCACGTAAAATGATATAATTTATAATCTTTATATGAAATAAAAATTTGAATAAATTGTGAATTAAGTTACTACCTCTGGTCCTAATCATAGGGCATAGATGACTTTTTTTGGAAGAATTAAGGAAGTTGAATAAGTTACATAATCATTTTATATGTTGTGTATCCTTATATTATATATTATTTTATTAATCAAACTAATTAGTGTGAAGAAAAAAATATAAATACTCGAAAGTAATTTAATTAACTTCTTTAATTTTTTCAAAAAAGTTAACTATATTTTATAATTAGGACCGGAGGGAGTAACAAATAAGTAGAAGTTGCTAATAGATGAGAGCTTAATTGATTTCTTTACTTTTTGGTTTTGGTCCCCTTAGGTTTGGCGAGAAATTATGCTTTGACTTATGATTATTCGGCTAGCATTGAGGTAATCCTAATTTCTTTATTTTAATATTATAAAAAAAATATTTAATGCGTAACAGGACTAAAGTATATCAGTTTGTTGTTAATCAATAATCATAATTTATTATACTCTTGCCAGTGCTTACCAAACCCCCAAGAACCTCAGTATGATGGAGGAATCATCAGAAACCCTAAACTTGATGAAGGACTTCAAGGGTGGTCTCCATTTGGGGAAGCCAAAATTGATCACAGAGAATCCGGAGGCAATAATTACCTTGTGGCTCACAGCAGAAATAAACCCAATGAGAGTGTTTCCCAGAAACTCTATCTAGAGCAGGACAATCTCTACATAATCTCTAGTAGACTCCAATAACTCTTTTGTTAATGCCCATTACGTTTTCCTGTATTTTCTGCGTTCTTAATCACTTGTTTTAAATTTGCAGTTTGGCTACAAGTGAATGGTGATGGTAGTGATGCTAATGCTCTTGTAGCAGCAGTGTTCAAAACGGAAAATGGGTTGAAATATGCTGGTGCTGCTATTGTGAAATCCAACTGTTGGTCCATGCTTAAGGGTGGTTTTACAGCAGAATCATCAGGCCCTGCTGAACTATATTTTGAGGTATCTTATTGCCCAGAAGCTGTTTGATAAAATGTTTGTTAATGATGATGAACTCCACCACTACCCACCATGCTAACCTTTTTCTTTTCCTTAAGTTGGGTTTTGATTTCCTCCTTCTTTAATGGAGGCCAAAACTTGTGCAGAGCAATAATACATCTGTAGAAATATGGGTTGACAGCGTCTCATTACTACCATTCACCAAAGAGCAATGGAAGTCTCACCAATATCAGAGCATGGAGCAGGTAAATTTCAAATATACTTAATATTCAGGCTTTTTCTACTAATTCCATTTCGTTTGCATTCTCTTTTTAATGAAATTCATTTTACCAAATATGGTGTCACCATTAATTCGGTTTGTAATAACTCAGATTCTTTCTATCCATCTGTGTCATGACTTATAAGTACCTTGAAAGCATGAAACTATAAGTGATTCTCTCTGTCTCAAGTGTTAAAGTGATACAAAAATTCGACTATTAGAATTCTGTATATTATACATGATACATACAACGTATTCAGATAGAGTTAGAGAGAAAAGTGATTATCAGTGTTAATATTGTGTATGAACCTCAACAATCACATTCTTTCCTTGAATGTATGGATTTTATGAAGTACTGAAGACTCAAATTCTTAGCAATATCGTCTTCTAAGAAGAAATATCAGGATTTTGCTAAATTAAGCTTTTTTGCCTCCTTTGGCAGACCCGTAAAAGAAAGGTCCAATTGCAAGCAGTTGATGAACAAGGAAAACCATTAGCAAACTCTGAGATAAACATCAAACAGAAGTCATCAAGCATCCCAATTGGTTGTACCATAAACCCAAATATCCTCACCAACCTTGCCTATCAAAATTGGTACCTTCCAAGGTTCAAATACGCCACCTTAGAAGACCAAATGAAGTGGTACGTGAACGAGCCAGTAAAGGGAAAAGAGGACTATTCTGCTGCTGATGCCTTGATTCAGTTTGCAGAGCAACATGGGATCTCAGTTCGTGGCCATAATGTTCACTGGGACAATCCTTCTCTCCAACCTAGTTGGGTCCATTCACTCTCTCCAACGCAACTTAATGAAGCCGTGGCGAGAAGGCAGAGATCAATCATGACAAGGTACAAGAACAAGGTGATTTCTTGGGATGTTGTGAACGAAAATGTTCACTTCTCTTTCTTTGAAAGCAAACTTGGGAGTAATGCATCAGCCAGTATTTATAAAGTCGCTCATGATCTTGATGCAACAGCAATACCATTCATGAACGAGTTTAGTACCATAGAGGATACAAAAGATGTAGTGGCAACACCAGTAAAGTACATTCAGAGGCTTAAAGAGATACAAAGCTTCCCAGGTTACAGTGGATGGCCTATTGGAATAGGACTTGAGGGCCATTTCAGTAATCTTGACATGGCTTACATGAGAGCTTCCCTTGACATGCTTGGTGCTTCAGGGATGCCTATTTGGCTCACAGAATTGGATGTTAATAGCCAACTCAACCAGGTAAAACTTAATAAGGTCAATCACAATAAATCAGCTATAATTAGTGTTAAATTTTTTTTATATAATTATTTAAAAAAGGCCCTTATTTTTTTTTTTAAAGAAAATGTCACTTTCTACACCTGTTCACTCAAACCAAAAGTAGAAAGTAAAACTTTTTACGTCTATTTTAAGCGCACAACATAGGAAGTATAAGAGTATTTATGTTGGTTGTGCTCAAAACAAACGTTTAAAGTCTTATTTTCCTCGTCTGTTTTCGGTGAACAGACAAAGTCTTATCTACGTTTATTCTAAAACAGACGTAGGTAAGCCTGCTTACTATATCACTTATATTTATGTCCCCTCAAAAGCAACATAAAAAGTTCTCCAAAATAGATAAAAAGTTTCTGCTGTAGTGCTGAGGATGATTCTACACATGACACAAACATAGTTCCCAAGTAAGTATTTCTATTCTTGATGAATATTTGAGCAGACTCAGATCCTGGACGAGATTTTGAGGGAGGCATTATCTCATCCAAAGGTTCAAGGGATTATAATATGGGCAGCATGGAAGCCTGAGGGATGTTACAGAATGTGTTTAACAGATAACGATTTCAAGAACTTACCCACAGGAGATGTGGTGGATAAGATTCTCAAAGAGATTGGCTCAAACAGGTTAAGAGGCAAAACAGATGCCAATGGGTTATATGAGGCCTCCCTCTTTCATGGACATTATGAAGTGGAAATCACTCACTCAAGCTTTCCTAATTCCACCATTGGTCACCATTTCAGTGTTGTCCCAAGTGATAATGACCTTAACATAACTAAGATGCTTCTGAAAGTTAATGTATGTATGGTGTGATCTGTGTTTATCTGTGAATGACAAATTGTTGCATATACAATATGCTCTGTACAAGTCACATCATATCAATAATCAATGATGATTTCTAAGGTTGTAGCTCCAAGTTGAAAAATTTGTGGGTGGTCTTGATTATTTATAATGCTTAATAAATTGTTATTTAATTTGAGTGATGTATAATGGTTATTTGAAACATTAAGTACGATTAGTTTAAACAGAGATAGCAAAAGTCTTTGCTGGTGCTATTCTTCTTCTAATACGCATAACAGAGAATTAAGGATTTTGAGTTTCTATTTAAAATTATTTAATTAGCATCAAGGAACTCTCATGTCCTAGTGTTGGTTGCATTGAAATAAAATTTCAATCAAAACGTCATATGAGGTTGTCTCATGTGATAATGATGAGTTGGCGTATGAGTAAAAAAGAAAAGCTCAAACTCGATTAAAACTACAATGTACGTAGATAAAAATAGATCATTTAATGTTAATGAAATGCTTACTAAATGATAATAATATAACTATAGTAGACCAATATATTTGTATACAATTGGGAAAATTAAAATAAAGGACCTAGATAATATAATATTAAATTAGAAGGATTATAAAAATTGTAATTATTAAAGAAGACCAGATAATCTTAAAAGTACTAAATTACCTTTTGAATTATCAGTTGCTTCCCCAACGCAAAAAACAAAGAACAAAGCGCACTCTTCCCCCTGTGATGAGGACCAAAGGTCAAAATATAAATCTAAAAATACTAAATTGCTTTTAAACCTACTGCCTTTTCACAACATAATGAAAACAATAAAAATTCAACTGCCTTCTTCCCTCCCTATTGAAGAATTGGTGTCGCCGCCACCACCATGATCTTCATTGCCCCAATAAACATCCATTTTTGTGATTGGCGCTTGCCTTCTATTAATTATTAAACAGTCTACAACAAAAGAAAATATATCATCAAAGAACAATTTTATCAATAGTCAAAGCACGAGGGAGCAGTTGTACCAATGGTAGAAGAAATGTGAACTTGCTGCAATGCGGAGTTTATAGGTAATAACACAACTACTCATTATTTACAAGGTATACAAGGTGTTGGTCTGTGGGATACAGAAGGACCTAAAATGCCTTCCTTGTTGTCGGTGAAAATGGCAACGACAGGAGGGAAAGTGCTGGCACCGATAAATTGGTCATGGGATGGAAAAAGGTTTGTTTGTGTGTGCTTTTTTTTTTTCCTGCGTTGGGGAGATAACTGAGAATTTTAAAGGTAATTTAGTACTTTTAAACTTATTTGGTCCTCCTTAATAATTACAATTTTTTATGATCCTTCCAATTAAATATTATTTTATCCATGTCCTTTATTTTAATTTTCCCTATAAAATTTTAAATGAAACTACCTTTATTCATAGTTTAAGAGGGGGAAAAGTACAGATGCAAAATATTTTTTAAATTTATATATGTTATAAAACTATGAGCAAATATAGGATAAAAGCAGTAAGGAATTTGAAGAGAAACTTTGATCACTATTCTTCCTCCTTTCTCTATGTCTTGTCAATTTCTTTCTTTCTCAAGAGTACATCATCTGCCTTACCCAAAGTGAGTATTTATAGGCATAGGAAATGGGCCCTTTGGTGTGATTATCCACTTGGGCTATAAGAATTAATTTCTCCTCTGCCTAGTTGACAAAATGGATAAGGGCCGAAATGTATAGAAACTTGGGACAAGTTGAGTTGCATAGGAAATGATGGCATCCACATGTAACCAATAGTTTATAACACTCCCCCTTGGATGTCCATTATGAATGTGCCTTATTAAAAAACTTTAACTAGGAAAAACCCAGTGGGATAAAAACCTAGCCAAAGAAAAGAATACACTATTCATTGATACGTTTTCTAGAGCTGCCTCATTAAAAACCTTTCTAGGAAAACCCAGTGGGATAAAACCTAGATAAGGGAAAAAGAGTACAACGTATATCAACTCCCCCTCTTAGCAACATCTGTTGAGATCTCTAAGTCTTCGAAGACCGATACCATGGACAAGCTTTTCAAAGATTGTATCTGGAAATGACTTGGTGAATAAATCTGCTAGATTTTCACTTGAACTAATTTTCTGGATATTTATTTCATTATTCTTTAGAAGATCACGAGTGAAGAAGAATTTTGGTGAAATATGCTTCGTTCTATCACCCTCGATGTAACCTTCCTTAAGCTAGGCAATACATGCAGCATTATCCTCATATATAACTGTTGGATCCATTTTAGCTGAAGATAAATGACAAGCTGTTCGTATGTGATGTATCACTGATCTCAACCATACACATTCTCGACTTGCTTCATGTATTGCTAGAATTTTTGCATGGTTAGATGATGTGGCTGATATAGTCTGCTTCATAGATCGCCATGAAATAGCTGCACCTCCACATGTAAATAAATAGCCTGTTTGACATTTACCATCATGAGGATCAGACAAAAATCCAGCATCTGCATAACCAATCAGTTCATGCTTGGATACATTTGAGTAGTATAATCCCATGTCCATAGTGCCTTTGAGGTAACAAAGAATGTGTTTTATTCCACTCCAGTGCCTTTGTGTTGGTGAAGAATTATATCTTGCTAATAAATTAACAGCAAATGATATATCAGGTCGTGTATGATTAGCAAGATACATTAATGCTCCAATAGCACTGAGGTATAGTACTTCTGGACCAAGTAGTTTTTCTTCACCTTTGTCACTAATTACTTGAGGTCGGAATGGATCTTTATCCTCCTTTAAAGACCTTACAACCATTGGAGTACATAATGGATGTGACTTATCCATATAAAATCGTTCCAGGATCTTCTTTGTATAAGTTTCTTGATATACAAAGATCTCATCTTTCAGGTACTCAATCTGTAGTCCAAGACAAAATTTTGTTCTGCCCAAGTCTTTCATTTCAAATTCTTTCTTCAAGCAAGTAATTGCATTTTGGAGCTCTTCAGGAGTTCCAATAGTGTTGATATCATCAACATAAACAGCAATTATAACAAATTCATTGCTAGATCTTTTCATAAAAATACATGGGCATATTGGGTCATTTTTATAACCTACTTTCAACAAATATTCTCTGAGACAATTATACCACATGCGCCCTAATTGCTTCAAGTCATACAAAGACTTATTTAACTTAATCGAGTATTGTTCTTGAGAATTTGAATTAGATGCTCCTGGCACCTTGAGTCCCTCAGGGACTTTCATATAGATGTCATTGTCAAGCGGGCCATATATATAGGTAATCACGACATCCATTAAATGCAAATCAAGTCCTTCATTTACTGCCAAGCTAATCAAATAACGAAAAGTCGTTGCACCCACTACTGGTGAATACGTTTCTTCAAAATCAATGCCAGGTCTTTGTGTAAAGCCTTGGGCTACAAGACGTGCCTTATATCTTGTAATTTCACCCTTTTCATTTCTTTTCCTTACAAAGACCCATCTGTATCCAACTGGCTTTACATTTTCAGGTGTACAGACTACAGGTCCAAATACTTTTCGTTTTTCTAGTGATTTTAACTCTGCATTAATAATGTCTTTCCATAGGGGCCAATCCTTTCACTGTTGGCACTCGCTAATGGATTTTGGCTCATGATCCTCATTATCATTCATTACATCATATGCTATATGATAAGCAAAGATGTCGTCAACGTTGACTTCATTTCGGTCCCATCAGATACAATTCATAACATAATTTATTGAGATCTCATTATTTTCACACATTTCAGGTACCTAGGTCTCTTCTAGGACTACAACATTGTCTTCTAGAGATAATAACTCTTCAAGAGATGGCTCTTCTAGAGCTACTGATTTTTCTTGATTATCCTCGACTTGACCATCTATATTCTTAGCTCATTTTCTCTTTCGAGGATTTTTATCTTTAGAACCGATGGGTCTGCCACGCTTTAAGCGTGCTTTGGATTCATTATAATAGGTTGTCCTTCAGGGACATAATTCGAATAGGAGCATTGGCAGCTGGTACATGTGACTTTGTCACCTTCTTTGAGTCAATAAATGCTTCTAGCATTCGATTAGCTAAATTTTGCAAATGAATTATCTTTTAAACTTCTAGTTCACATTGTTTTGTACGAGAATCAAAATGAGCCAATGATAATTCATTCTAGCTAATCTCCTTTTTTCCCCCTAATGTTGGGAAAACTTATTCATCAAAATGACAATCAGCAAACCGTGCCGTAAATAAATCTCCTATAAATGGTTCTAAATATTTTATGATTGAAGGAGATTCATACCCAACATATATTCTCATTCTCCTTTGTGGACTAATTTTAGTTCGTTGAGGTGGTGCTATTGGCACATAACTGCACATCCAAAAACTCTTATATGGGAAATATTAGGTTCTTGACCAGAAACCATTTGTAAGGGGGAAACCTTTAAGTAATTAGTTGGCCTGATGTGAATTAACATTGCTGCATGCAAAATGGCATGACCCCAAGCAGAAATTGGGAGATTATATCTCATAAGTAAAGGTCTTGCAATAAGTTGCAATTGTTTGATCAAAGATTCTGCAAGTCCATTTTGCGTATAAACATGAGCTACAGGATGTTCAACATCAATTCCAAGGAACATACAATATTCATTAAAAGCTTGTGAAGTAAATTCACCAGCATTATCGAGACGTATTTTCTTGATAGAATAATCAAGGTAATGTGCTTTTAATCTAATTAATTGAGTAAGTAATCTCGCAAACGCCAGGTTACGAGAAGATAATAAGCAGACATGCGACCATTTCGTTGATGCGTCAATTAAAACCATATAGTACCTAAACGGTCCGCATGGTGGATGTATTGGTCCACAAATATCTCCCTGAATTTGCTTTAGAAATGTAAGAGACTCACTTTCTACTTTGCTAGGTGAGGGCCGAATAATTAATTTTCCCTTGGAACATGCACCACATGAGAAATCATGGTATTGTGGTATTTGCTTACACTTCAGGGTATGTCCACATGAATTTTCAATTATTTGTCACATCATAGTTGACCCTGGATGGCCTAACCAGTCATGCCAAACATTAAATTCATGAGTAAACTTCTGGTTTACATTGATAAACTGCTGGTTTGCATTGGCAAGCTTATGGTCTGTATTAGTAAACTTCTAGTTTACAATAACATGTGTTTCAATTGTGCTTATAAATGTATAATACAAACCAGAAGAAAAAGTAGGAAAATTTTCTAATATGCATTTTCTACTAGAAATTATATTTGTGATAGCAAAACATTCCCGATTATTTTTAGTTGTTGTTTCTATATGATATCCATTTCTACGGATATCTTTGAAACTCAATAAGTTCCTTTTTGACTTGGTAGAATAAAATGCATTTTTCAATGCATAATTTTATTCCTTCAGGTAACAATATATTAGCTCTTCTGGAGCCTTCAATCAAATTTATACTATCAGATATAGTTTGAACATTGCCTTTTTGTATTACCAAGGAAGAAAAATATTTATCATTTTTTAGTATGGTGTGAGTTGTTGCGCTATCAATGAGACACAAATCTGCAGGATTGATTCCAACAAGATTCATTCTTTGGTAGAGCTCTCATGCTGATAACGTGTTATAGAACTATGAGCAAATATACGATAAAAGCAGTAAGGAATTTGGAGAGAAACTTTGATCACTATTCTTCCTCCTTTCTCTATGTCCCATCAATTTCTTTCTTTCTCAAGAGTACATCATCTGCCTTACCCAAAGTGGGTATTTATAGGCATAGGAAATGGGCCCTTTTGTGTGATTATCCACTTAGGCTATAAGAATTAATTTCTCCCCTGCCTAGTTGACAAAATGGATAAGGGCCGAAATGTATAGAAACTTGGGACAAGTTGAGTTGCATAGGAAATGATGGCATCCACATGTAACCAATAATTTATAACAATATATAATTTAATTCAATTTTTAGGGCAACATTTTTTTATAAGTTATGAATAATATTTTTTTTTATAAATATTGAATTGATAGCTCTCTCATTCGTAATCATTTAGAGCTGCATGACGCACTTTTTGTGCCCCTTTCCTCTACCAAATTCTTTAAGAAGAGCAATATTATCATCAGAAAGCATCTAGAGTCTATAGACTTTCTCTTGATTATGTTTTTTAAAAGGATTAATGTAATTATCCATCAAGTTTGTCCATATTTTAGTTTTGGTCCCTTAAATTTTAAATTATAGGTTTTGGTCACTCAAGTTTCAATTCATTTAAGACATTGGATCTTATAACTCAATGAAATTATAGACTGTTTTGTTTTTAGAAGGACCAAAACTAAAATGAAGGCAAACTTAAAAGATCAAAGAAGGTATTAACTCTTTTTAAAAAGATTGAAATTAGCATGGTACGCTAAAGATTTTAATCTTAAATAGCTATTACCTCAGCTGGTTTTAAACATAAGACCTAGTTAACTTTTTTGGAGATTAAAGAAGCTAATTAAATTATTTTACACTACTACAAAAATCACAATGAATGATGGTTATTATCTACCATATATAAAGGTTCTGAACTATCCTATATGTGGGCAATATAAAATCTCAACGTAGATACATTACGGTTCGAGGTTATTTATTGTAGATCTATTATAACGGTTATAATATAACACATGTTATGTATGGAAGCTTGGTGAGGCCATGATATCCTCATTGCCGTGATAATAATTAACGGGCACATTTGAACAACCGTCATAGTATATGGGAATGCTTGCATTATACATAATGGTTCTACTTTAATAACCGTTATATATAGTTGAAATAAATAACAATTGTTAGATAATAACTTTGATTTATCAAAGCTAAATTTTTTTAAAAAAATATATTTTTTTTTTTGGGGGGGGTGGGGTTTCTACTTTCAATATCCCCTGCATATTCATATTCATTTGTACAAAATGAATCATAATATATATTTACATTCATTCATATATAGAACAATGCAACAAATCAAAATATATTTACAATCATTTTTGTACATGTATACACTATTAAAATCAAAACTTTAAAACAAACGAATTATTGGTGTCTAGAAATTTATAGTCATTTTATAGGTATTTATTCTCCTACTGATGTTTCACAAATGTCGCCAACTCTTTAGCAAATTCTTTCATTTGTGAGTTGCTAAGCATTATGCAAGACATATCAAAATACTGTGCGCAAAAGGGAACAAGATGGAAGTTAGATATTGTAATATATAGCTAATCATATATATATATATAGCATATAATATACCTTAGTTGTATCAATATTTTTAGGACCTTGGGTGATGATGTCATTCATGTATTGCATCATGCAATACCCATAATCATTGTTGTTGTTTGGTTACTTTGAGCACTATAAAGAAATGAGGAGAAATTTTTTTCTATTAGTCATATATATATATATATATATATATATATATATAAACTATAGTGTATGCTTAATCAATTTATTAATATTATAGTCATTAGGAAATAATATATACACATTTGGCCCGCAACCATTGGAAGAAGCATCTGTAGTTGTCATCAGTGAGATTGTTTTTGTTGCATTGGAGACCATTTTGAGTGTGGTAAGTGTAGACAACTATAAAAAGATACAATATAAAATTATATATATAGAAACATGTGAGATGACCTGAATTATAAGAGATGATGAATGAATAACTTACTGGTTGAAAGTCTTTTACATATATGGTCTCATATCTAGAACCCCACTTATGGAGTCACAGTACCAAATCTTTTTGCGCATTAGATTTACGATTATAAACATCCAATGGTTCTTAAGTACAATAATATATCAATGCATGATGGGATGTGCATAGTGATTGGTCAGCCTTCTTGATGACAAATTATTTGATGGATTTTCTGTCTATATGATATGCAGATTGCAAAACACACAATTCAAGTTAACATTTTTTACAAGTACATAGTGAATAATTAGCAGACATATATACTTTACACTGATGTTGATATTGTCCCAAAAATAGTAACTTCTGTCACATCAGCCATTTGATGGGGACTTTTTGTCTTTAGCCTTAGGACCCATATTAAAAAATTACATAAAGAAGGCCTATGGGCGAATCTAGGATTATTTTCTCTTCTCGATAAGTCTTTTATTGATTCCTAAATAATATAAATGTCATGCAAATAAAATAAAAACAAGGGGAAATTGGTTTTGGATTTTCTTAAAGATAGGTAATTGTGAAATTGAATTAAAAACCCAAAGCAACTATTTTTAATGTTCTTAAGTAATGAATGTAATGTAATATAATATAAATGAAATGAATTCTCTTGAGAAATTGGTTCAGTGACCATCCTAGCTCATTAAACGATATGGGAGTCAAAATTAATGAAGTCTTAATTAAAAACCTCAAGTAATCACATTGTATCTAACACTCCTAATAAATATCTACTATTACGATCGCATTCATAACTATTACTTAGAAATATTATACAAGAACCACTTAATGTATGAAATGGATTAAATTAATGCAAATATTTACTCTAAATATGAATGCACAATCTTGACATTCAAATTAACCTAAATCAACTAAACAAACTAATAAACACTTAGCAAGTATAGCCTAATTGAATTAATAGGAAATACATAAATGAAAATATTCCAATCACAATGTAATACAATCTTAGCTCAATAATATTGAGTCCAAATAACTCACAAAAAAAAAATCCTACTAAAACTACCTTAAAACATAGCTAGGAGTACAATGACAATAAGAAATTGATAAAGTAACTAAGAAAAACTCCCCCATTGAAGCTCTTGAACTCAAGCTAAATCACTCATCCTCAAGAGGGTAAGAGAATCAATCACTCGTGCTCTTAGACACAACCACAACTCCATTAAAAATCAAGGAATCTATGGACAAGGAGTGAAAATCGAATTTGACGAAGGAGTGGGAATGTGTATGTAGGGTCTTGAGAGAAGGAATGAAATATGAACCATAGAGGACAAAGAGAAAGGAAAACCATGGTGGCAATCTTTAGGAGAAGACAAAGGAATGATTAATTGATGGTAAAGAGGAGTAAGATGACAATGGTGGTTGGTAGTGTGATTCCTGTGGGGGCAAGGAAGGAAATGGCGGTGATGAAGTTTTCGGCGGTTGTGTAATTATTTGTTTCAAGTAAAGCTCTCTCACTCTCTTTTGATTTCACTCCCTTCTCTCTGCTCTAAAAATGTCAGCTAGTACGTGGAGATTGAAATGGCGAGGGTATAGGGATGGATCTTGGGATAAATATTTGGGGAGCCAAATGTATACTCATTAGTTAATTAAAAAAATTATGATTATATAAAATTTTTAAAAATTTATAATTATAATAAAAGTATTTTAACAATTTTAATGTATAAGATAACATATATGTCTCTAGTATGGATGTTATATCAATTACATAATGAGAAGATATCATGAAATTCCAGAAGATTGCCTGTTATATAATATATCAAAATATTAAAAGTTAACAATGTAATTTATAATACAAAATTAATAAAACACTATACTAAATGAAACAATTAAAAATTACCTTCACCTGAAATAATGCTCTTTGCTCTTTTAATGACTTGAAATCATCAATAATT
This sequence comes from Acacia confusa, assembly GCA_037074495.1. Classification (NCBI taxonomy): domain Eukaryota; kingdom Viridiplantae; phylum Streptophyta; class Magnoliopsida; order Fabales; family Fabaceae; genus Acacia; species Acacia confusa. The sequence continues at coordinate 32,430,313 of CM073502.1, read as the reverse complement.
GAATCAGTAGTGAAAGTGTCTTTCAATATAAATTACCATATTATTTATAGTAAAATCATCTTCCATCTTGTTACCCAACCGTGTCTTAATTATTTTCATTGTTGAGAATGAGCATTCTATGGTAGTGATTGAAACTAGAAGAGTTAATAAAAGGCGAATCAATCAATCAATCAAGTAATACACCTTAAATTTCCCTATTTTCATCAAAGCACAACATAATTCAGGTAGAGTTGATAGATTCTTCAAATCTAGATGACTAGAAGTATCAATAACAAAATGTTGAAGTTGAGGCTTCAAAATTATCTTCTCTTACTTAGTAAAATCAGCATGATAGTATTTTGCAACAAGAGTGTAAATATTATCAATGTTGAAAGCTTTATAAGCATCCTTAGAAATCAAATGAGAACTAAGTGTCAAAAACTCCAAAATTTTGTTCTTAAACGTCATACTCAACTCTCACAACTATTTATTTATCTATTGTAACTAAAAATATCTCCACTTTATAAAGATGCTCCATTGTAACATTATCTTTTTAATGACGAGAGCATCCTTGTCGTGCTATATATGGAGCACTAAAGTTAGGAACATCAATCTCATGTTGCTCACAAAATAATGTCACATTTTTCAATAAATCTGACCAACCATCTTCTCTCAATTTTTGAATGAGAAATTTGTAGTACCAACTAAATTCATAGCATTAACTATATCTTGGGATTGTTCTTGCAAAGCTTGGGCGAAGAACATTTGTTATTCCCATGATTTCTTTCATCAAGTGTAGGATCAATATGAACTCAAATGAAGTCAAAATATTATAAGTAACATCAACATCCCCTTTTTGAGAATAAGTTGATCCATCAACAATAATCTTTTCAAGAACAGAACAAGTTGTTGCAAACATATTCATCACACTGCAAATTGAGTAAAAATGAGAACTCCAACGAATATTTCCAGCCCGTTTCAAAATACCAATAGGATTTGCCCCTTTACTAGTTTTAAGATCACCAATCTCAAGCAAATATGCAATTTCATCTAATTTGGCATCTTGCAACTCATTATGTCATTTACTAGATGAACATATAATATTAACAATGAAAGTTAAATTTGAAAAAAAATTGATGGATAGGAATAACTTCTCTAGAAGCAGCAACTAATACAAGTTATAATTGATGAGCATAACAATGCACATAGTATGTAGAAGGGCAATCATTGAGAAATAATGCTTACAAACCATTCCATTCCCCTCTCAGATTACTAACCCATCATAACCTTGACCACGAATGTTAGAGATATCAAGATTATGTTTAGAAAATACAGCACACAATTCTTTTTTAAGAGTTAATGCGATAGTGTATTTAACATGTATAAGATCAAAAAATCTTTCTTGTATGCAACCACTTTCATCACAAACCCCAAAACAAGTGCCATTTGCTCCTTTTTTGATTCATCACGTACTTCATCAACAATTATGCAAAACTTGGTATCTCCAATTTGTTGTTAAATGTGGTTACGAACTTTGCTTGAGAGGATATGCAAGATTTCCTTTTGAATCATAGGTGAAGTATACTTGGAATTGTATGGTGCATTTTCCAACAAAACTTTTACAACTTCATTTGTTAACAACTTTATCATCTTAAGAAAGCTACCACTATTTTTAGATTCTGAAGTTTCATCACGACCTCTAAAAGTGCATGCTTGAAATGTTGACCAACGTACTGTATCAATAAACACCTTAAGACATAGTCGATTCTTTAAAATTTGATTTAAACTTTGTACATTAAAGACATTTTGGATATGCCATGTTGATTCAACAAGTCTTCACAAGCCTTCATTGCTTTGTTATGTGGTGAGTAAGGATCTTCTCCTATATGATTGAGAAAAGCACAATTGTTTCCACTAAGGACTTTTTTCAAATTTTGAAATCATTTAATTGTAAAAACATTTGCTTCAGAACGTCCACTTGGTTTAGTAAAAAAGAAAACATGGTAAGCAATAAGCAGCATTTGTAGTAGGAGAATACTTTAACCAAGAAGGAAATATACCAAACCAAGTATACTGAAATCTTCTTGGATGGTTCTTTCCTATAAGAGGATAACATTTTAAATATGCCTTTCAAATTTCATCTCTTTGATTCACATGATATTACCATATTTGAGGGTGTTTACCCGGATCACACTTTAAGGAACTAATATGAAATTCATTGGAAGTAACCTTAGGAATTTTAGAAGGTTGTTCCTCACATTCAAACCTTAGAGCATCATGGCAAGTCTTTTCAATCGGTAAAGATGTAGAAGCTATGTTACCTTCCTCTATGTGATCACTAGCTTTCCTCTTGAAAAATGAATCAATTGTTTTATTCTTCATCATTGAGCTATTCTTAGATTTTATCAGTTTCCAAATAACCTATAAACAATTTAAACAATATAATTAACTATTATCATACTAAATATAATTATAGAAAAAAAAATCTCGGCCAATTCGGGACAAAAGAGATTATAAAGTAATCATGATTAAGGATTATAACAAAAGAGATTATCTAGTAATTCCTTTTTGGCTAAAGACAATGCACCAGCACCACTACGTTCAGTATAAAATAATGGATTGTTGAATAATGGCCACTAAGGCAGCAGTGCTAATAAAAAAGAGTTGTCTAATCAGGGCTCAAAATTCTAATTTCTTTCCCAATCTAACTTTTAAAATTAGCCATCCTTTCCCCATAAATGAGGCAAGTCTTTATAAATCTTTATCTTTAAACTATGCAGTTTTCTTGAAATCTCTTCCTGACTTCCTCAAATCGTAATATAGACCGACAAATATAGGAGAGTGACAAATCCAATTTGAGTTGTGAAGACAACAAATATATCTATTACTATCATTTCTCACTAACAACAAACAAAATCAAAGAATGAAAAGAAAGAAGGAAAGAAAGAAAGAAACAAGAAAATAATTTAGCAAACTCGACGATTTCAATAAGATTTACCGATTAGGCAATTTCTTATATTGGAAAAGAATCAAGACCAGACAAAGTAAATATGGAGTTGAATCGTAGCAAATAAATAAGATGGGAGAATTTACCTGTAGGCTATAGCGAGCAAGAGCCAAAAAATCACAAATGAGTTATCAAGGGAGATTAGGAGAAAAATAGGCGTGTTCCAGGCAAAGACGATGGAGTTAAAAATGATTCATCTCTACTCTTCCAGGAAGCGTGCCGCGTACGCCTAAAGTGAGCAAGAGGAATGAAAAGAAAGAGGGAAAAATGTTTTTCTAAAAAATTAGGGGGGTCAAAAATAAATTTTATATTATATTAATTTTTTAAAAAAAAATTGTGATTTTTTTTTTTTTTGCACCATGGCTCCCCTTGTATCTTCAAAGCTCCGTCTCTACGAGGGTAGATAGGAACAGACGTCGTTGGTGACGATGAGAAGTCATCAATAGTAGTGGTATTGTCCATCTCATTCTCTCCGATTCTTTCCTTTCAAGCCTCTATCTCCACTTGAATTCGACTTTCCCCACCATACCAAAAATCTCCACTCTTCTCCTCTAAAAACTAGCCCTCAAACAAGATTTTTAGGGTAGAAAGCTGTTTTGAAAATTTGGGGCATTGTTGCAATTTGTTAAGTTTTGAGCCCTTTTCTGTAATTTTATCTAGTCATCAATAACATCAATTCTACAGTTTTCAGAAAATCTGGGTCCTTTAATGTAATTTTCTCTAAAACCACCTACAAAGAAAATAAACCCAAAATGTAATGCCTTATATTCTAAAAATCAATTGATTAAGGTAAATCATCAAATATATGACATTTTTGCCTTTCTTAACCTTAATTTCATGCAAACAACTTTAATCACAATTAATCAAAATTAATGCAATTTAAGTCCAAAAATAGTGATAAAATCCCCAAATATGCCATTAAATAGTTATGAAAATATGGTGCAATCAGTTGGTCCTTACCTTTAAGTTGATGTAGTTGATGAAGTGTGATGGATGAAGAGGTTGATTGTCACTGGTTCATGTCACTTCAAATCTTCTCCTCACCGACTTTACTTTGTTCACAAAAATCAAGGCGCAGTGGCCCTTCCTTACAATATTCCGCACTAGTTCTAATGCCTATTATAAGGTCTTGTTTCTAAGTTTCTTAGCGACAACATCGGTATCAGTGGGAACATTATTAAAACTAGAGACACTCTCAGAACTAGGGGCATTTCAGTGCTGCCAAAAGTAGAATTGGTCATTTTAACTAAAAAACAAAACTCAATCTAGAAAATGGGTTTTCCAGAAAAACATGATTCACAACTAAGGTCAAAACCTACCTAGGCAAGACAAATTGAAAAATAACGAAAATGTGGAATGCATAATAGAGAATGTGAAGCAAAAGAGAAATCATACCTTAAAATAAGAAGGCCAGAACACACGAAGGAATGCGACATAGCTAGGGTTCTGAAACAAAAAAGTGATTTAGGGTAATCAAACTAATTCGTGTGGCAATCAAACTGAAGTTTAAAGAAAGCAGTGGAGGATATAGTTCGCCTGGATGCGACTATTGACAGCCGACAAAGTCAATCAGAGTTGTGGGGTTCTGAGGATGGTAATTGGTGGATAATGATTAACCAAAGACAAGCATGTTAAATGTAATAACTTGGGAAAGTGAAGAAACACGAGATCGTAGTTACATGTTTTAAAAGGCTTGATGAAACTTGCTCAGGGTTTTAAATTTAGAACCATTATGAAAAGTGACATTTTCTTACGGTTTTTAATATACAAACGTAAACTTTGAACAAAAATTCAAATATTTAACATCACAGTTGTTAGGTTTTGTAAAAAGTTATGGTAATTTCTTAATAATCGTTAGGTATTTGACATGGTATTTTGAAAAGTGATGGATTTTACATAATAACAGTAACTTACTTGACTTTTTTTAAATAACTTTTTAATTTTATTATTCAATCTCATAGTATAATAAAAAAAATAAAAAAATAAAATGAGACTATGAGTAAACAAGAGCGCAAATGAGAGAGGTCAATTCCCCTTTGCTACTTTTTGTCCTTCTGTATTTGCTCTCCCATGTAATCAATGAAGAACAAAAATCAGAAGTGGGAATAGAAGTGGATGGCTAAATGAGTTTCACGGGTTGTCCTACAAATTGTATCCTTTGGAATGGAAAGGGTTATGTTATAGAGCCAAAAGTGTCGGTATAAATTACCACGGTCAATATAAGTAACAATTGTTTACTAACAACCATTATCATCTCTTAAATTAGTAACAATTATTTACTAATAACCATGAAGGGATAATTATATTTTAAAAATATTTGTGGGCTATATTGCCCTAACAATTAATTATTTTTAATATTAAAAAGTTAAAAAAAAAAACCAATTCAGTTATCTCTACTATTGTTGTCATCATCCTCCCACCCATTCCCCTCACTCAGCATATCATTGACATTTGAGGAAGAATGAGAACCAACTTCCTATTCAAACTGTGGGTGTGCTAGCGAGAGACCTTGTGGCGTGGTCAAAGCTAGCCAACATTTGCAACAGAGCTTCAATTTAAGGAGGAGGTAGAAGATGTGGTGGTGCAAGAGGAGGGTGAAGAGGTTGTGAGGTGGTGGTGGAGACAGTAGTAGAAGAGGAGGGACTTGTGGAGGAGGGGGATGAAGATGATGTGGAAGAGGAGGAGAAGGAGGGTGAGCATGTAGAGGAGGAGGAAGGTGAATGGAAAGAGCACTCTGGCGTTTGACTGTAATGAGGGAGAGAAGGGACGAGGTTATGAAAATGTATTTCTTAGAAAATTACTAAGAACAAAAGGAATATATCAGTGTAAATAGAGTTAAATACTTCACTCTAAAGTATATTTAACTTAGGAGAACTAGTACTCGATGTTAAACCGAACAAGGTTTTGAAAATGTGCTTTTTAGATTTACTCTTTCCATAACGGTTGTTTATTATGAAATATTGTTTTTGTCGTTCATATTTTACAATCAATAGATATAACCATTATGTTTGTGTTTTCACTAATGTAAGGTTGTAAAACGAATTGTTTGTAAGTTTTACATGACAATTGTTGAAAAAACCATCACTTTTGTTACTAAATAAATTATGATTATTAACTACAACAGTTATTTGTGCTTTTGCAAATTATGTCTTGCAATATATGATGGTGCGCATAATTAAGCGTTATTTTTAAGCGTTATTTATCCTTGCACAATATTTTCCTTGACATATATGACATTTATTAGTTGTAACCCTTATGTATTAAGCGTTATAAATGTGCAAATTTGTAGTAGTATTAAAGTATTTATATTTATCATTTTATCTCCAAAGTAATTGGTTTGATTTATAAACAGATATATAATTTAATCACAGAACATATAATATAATTAAGTAATTTATTTCTCTTCTTTAATATTTCTCAAAAAAAACAGTCAGGTTTTAGATTTAGAACCGGAGATTGTAATTAAATGGAATCCTCTAGCTTAGGTCCGTAGGAAGTTCAGATCATATTGGTATATGTCTTCAACTTAATCTATGAGCACTTCTTTAATTCTTTGTGTTTTAAAACATGCTCTAATAGTAGTGATTCTTTTTTCTTTTCTCTTTTTTCGCCAACTTAAATTCTTGTGATTCTTTAGGATTAATTCATCTCAACTTTTTTTTTTAATTAAAAAAAACGAAAAATCAAATCCCACTAGCGCACGCCACTCTTTGGTTGAATCACTAATTACATCACAAAGGGACAAAGCGTGAGTGAGTGTTTAATAACTCAACCCACTAATAAACATGCCACTCCGTTAAATGTGTATCACTCACCAAGCATTATCTTGATAGCGATACATGTCATGTTATCATTTACAGGAAAATTACGCACAAATGGTTGAGTGAATAAAGGTGGAAATATGTCAGCCCCTTTTAGACCGCTTATGATCTGGCCTGTTTAACAAAAAGGTTATATTTAGGTCTATGTTGAAGCCTAAATATGTAAATAACTAGGCCTATTGTATGAAGGCCTTGCATTACATGTAATTGTTCAATTCTAGTCTATTTACCTATTTTAAAATATAATTTCATTTATATTATATGTGTTTGTATTATGTTTATATTTTTCTCATTTTTCACTTAATTTAAAAATACATTTATTAAATTATCATAGTGGGTTAGTTCTCTATAATTTAAAACTCAAATAATAGATTTTTTCAATTAATTTTTATTGAGATTCATTAAATTATAGGAATTAAATTTTATTTAAATCACATTGTAGGCTTCAAATTATAGGTCCTTAAACTTATTTGAAGCCTTTAAGGTCTAATTTTTTTAATCTTATTTAAAGAGCTATAATAAAATTAGGCATGTCCAGGCCTTTTGAAGGCTTAAGTATAAGCCTAAAAAAATAATTTTACAAGCCTAGGTTTAGGCTTTAGGCCTCTATTACAGAATCAAACTTATTTAATCAAAGCTTGTCATATTTCCAATCCTATGTGTGACTTGGTGATATGAAAAATCTTGTAAAAGAAAATTATAAGCTCAGTTCCAGTACGCCCCCTTAAATTTAAAAGGAAAAAAAAAAGGCCTTGTTTTGAAGTTTTGATATTAGATAGTTTGTGATAATTTAAATGACTATAAAATTTAAATTTTATATTAATATTAATTCTTTAAAAATATATGAAATCCAAATTTACTAATAAGGACAAACGGATTTTATAGTAATTTTTTTTTTAAAAAAATAAAGTTGTGCTTCGCTTAAAAAAAGTGTATAGTTGTTTTCTATTAAAAGTCAGCAGAAAGAAGAAGGGAAGCCGTTGAAATAAAAGGCGCTTAAAGATATTATTAGGTATGTTGAGTTGAGTCAACAAGATGAAAGGAACAATAAGCTTTAAAAGGTAAGTTACTATCATTTTTACGAAATAGGAAGTTCCTATAAATTAAAAAATTGGTAGGTTGCAATTCCGTTTATAATTTCAAATTGTTAGTGCTTGTATTTTTAATTAAAAAATTCATGGAGTTGTTAATGATCTTATAGCTTAATGTTATAAAAATCCCTAATTTAGAAATGGTTAGGGATCCACTTAAATAAAATTTAAATTTCAGGGTCTAATCTCAAAATAAGGTGGAATTCTGCGATTAGAAGTTTTACCTCTTTCTTGTGAACTATGAAATCACAAATTTCTATGTGCTCAGTTGTCATCAGCTCAGAGACTTGAGTTTGAAATCACAAATTTAAACCATCACTTGCAAGAATCTAGACTAATTGCTTATCATAACTGTACTTATCATAAACAAGATCAAACAAACGCTAAATAGAGCAAAATTTTAGAGCCTAAATGATGGGTGAATTGATTGTAAACAACCCTTTATTATATTATGTAAGGAAGACATATTAGAATATTTGACGTAGCCAACTAACATTTATGATTTAGTTAATGAAGGTTTCACCTATAACATATAAGGTCGTGCATTCAAATAAAATAACGCCATTAACATAAAAATTTGGTTTCAGTGTCTGCTCCTCTTATTCCTTTAAAAAAAAGAAGAAGAAGAAGAAAAATTGTGCCCATACACCACCACCAGATTTTAAGCATCTCAGTCTCTCACATGCACAACAACACACTCGTTGGAGGTGTTTAATCAATTACTGGTTCATTGAACGCTTACAAAGGTGGTTCACGAGACAGTGACGGAGAGATGCCATTTCACAAGTTACCTGACTTTTCTTTTGATCGTTTCTTTGTTTGTTTATGTCAACTCTTCTCTCTTCGACTTTTTGAGTCACCTTTCATCTCAACAATTCCTTAAAAGGTCATTATAACGTATCAGTTTCCTAAACCATTCACACCAATCATGCATCAACTCTCTGCTTTTCTATTGCCACTTTTTACGTCTAATTTTATACTTCTATTATTCCCTTAATTAAAGGAAAAATGACGACTTTGAATCAATTTTTTTAAAAAGACCAAACTTTTGTAGAAAATTATCTGAAAAAAAGAAACACAGGAGGAAGTACAAGGGAATATTGCGTTTAAAGATTTTCTTACTAAGTTTACACGTGGGGACAAAGATTAGGGTGAAATATTATTACTTTTTTTTTTTAAAGTTAAAAAACACAACCAGCATAGCATTGTCTGTGTTGTGCGCTGCAATAAATGTTGTGCAACATTATCGTAGCTCTCTTAGTCATCCTCGCATTTGATGCCAAAGACAGCATCTAATCGCACTGTCATTGCCGGCATAAAATTCAGAAAACGCGCGCTTGTCTCAGTGTTACTGTTAAGAGAATGAAGGTTCAAGCACAAGCCTGCACCTTCTTGCTTATCACAGTTCTTCTGCTAATTTCAGGTCTCTCTCTCTCTGTGTCTCTGTTGAACTCACTTCAGCAACCTTAAACTTAGTTGTCTGCTAAACACATGCAGGTCTCAAAGTTCATGCCATCCATTATGATCATTCAGTAACAACAGAGGCAAGAGACATTCTCATGAAAATCTCTCTCTCTCTCTATATATATATATTCCCCCCCCCCCCCGCCCCCCGGGGGGGAGGGGGAACTAGAATCTCTGTGAAGTATATGGTTCACTTTCTTTTATGTTTGATTATGCAGTGTTTGGTGGAACCGCAAAGAGCCCAATATGGGGGAGGCATTATGGTGAATCCAGGATTTGATCAAAGCTTAAGAGGTTGGACAGTTAATGGGAAAGGAGTTATTGAAGAGAGAATATCAAAGGAAGGAAATAGGTTCATTGTTGCTGGAAACAGAACTCACCCTTTAGATAGTTTTTCACAGAGAATCCGACTTGAGAAAGCAAAGCTATACAGCTTTTCTGGTAACTTCTTTACTTGTTTGAGGACATTGAACAAGTGGCAGTATTTTGTATTTGTTAATACATAGTAACATGTTTTTGTTTTATTTCTTGTTCCTTCTTCATATTCAGCTTGGGTTCAACTCAGTGAAGGAACAGAGATTGTGTCAATTGTCGTTAGAACTAACAGAAGTGAATTGGTACGAGGTGGTCATGTGATGGCACAACATGGATGCTGGACTCTGCTAAAAGGTGGCATAGTTGCAAATTTCTCAAGCTCTGCTGAGATTCTTTTTGAGGTAATATGCTATATGTTTCATAAACCAGTAAGAATCAATAACAAAATATATAACTGCAATGAATCTTTCTGAATCTTATGAACACATGTGTTTCATACTTTCATAAATAAGTCCATGGAGTATTATGCACATTTTGTGACTCTACATAGTGCAGCATAGGGCTGATTGAAATATTCACCGGTTTCTGTTTCTCAAAAGAATGCTAATAACTACATGTATTTATATTGGGATTTTTCAGTTTCTTCATTCAAAAATCATGAAAAGTTCTTTTGGAAAATCATATAAAATTGGGAGAATCACTATGAGATACTAAAGAAGGAATTTAATCACCATTCATCAAAAAGTCCCACAATAAGTAAGCAACATGCAGTGACAAATTTCAGTGCAAGAAATGATAAGAAGTCCATACTGTTCACTTATTATTGGGTCTTTGTGATGACAGATTATATTAATTCCTTGGACTTTTTGGTGATTGATTATAACCTCTAAGTGATTCTCTCTGCAAAATCACAGAAGATCTATAAACAGACAAACATAATGTGACTAGAGAATTTTTTTTTTTTTTGACAAAATTGCAGAGCCAGAATACTGAAGTAGAATTATGGGTTGACAGTATCTCATTACAACCATTCACCAAAACAGAATGGAGATCACACCAAGACTACAACATTGAGAGGGTAAGCAGCTAGCACAAAAATTTATCAGTAAACATTCTGAATCAAATGTACTCTTTAGATGACTAGAATGAAATATTTGCTTTATTGAACAAGACTGAGGACTACCATGAATCTGTACAAAAAAAAATCTTGATTTTCGAACCTGCAGGTTCGTAAGAGAAACGTGAGATTCCAGATACTGCACACCAATGAAACAGCATTGGAAGGAACAACAGTTTTAATCAATCAAACAAGACCAGGCTTCCCATTTGGATGTAGCATAAACCACCATATTCTCACAAGCAAAGACTACCAAAACTGGTTTGCATCAAGGTTCAAATACACAACTTTCACCAATGAGATGAAATGGTACAGCACAGAAATAAAGCAAGGTGAAGAAAACTACACTATTGCAGATGCCATGTTGAAGTTCACAAAGCAGCACAACATTTGTGTGAGAGGCCACAACATTTTTTGGGACAACCCAACACAACAGCCTAAATGGGTCAAATCTCTATCTTCTGAGGAATTGCAAAAAGCAGCAGAGAGAAGATTGAATTCTGTGGTATCAAGATACAAAGGGGAGCTCATTGCTTGGGATGTGGTGAATGAGAATCTCCACTTTAGCTTTTATGAGGATAAACTGGGCCAAAATGCTTCTGCAGAATATTATTCCAAGGCTTACAAGCTTGACCAAAAGCCAATCATGTTCATGAATGAGTTCAATGCTATAGAGTACAGTGGGGATCAAGCAGTGATCCCAGAGAAGTACAAGAAGAAGCTTGAGGAGATTCTGTCATATCCTGGAAGTGAAGGAATATCAGTAGGAATCGGATTGCAAGGTCACTTTGTTTCAGGCCAACCAAACCTTGCTTACATGAGATGTGTTCTAGATTCTCTAGCCACAACTAATCTTCCCATATGGCTCACTGAAGTCAGCGTAGATAAAGGCCCAAACCAGGTTTTCCCCTCAACTATTAACTACTCCCTCTTATTAGCAATATAAGAGTTGGATAACTAATTTGTAGATATTAAGAAGATTAGTTTAGTTGGTTATTAATAACAAATGTGTGCTAGTTTCTCTAAAAATAATCTCTTTAATCATGTGTAGTAGACTTAACCCTTGATGGAAACCCCTTAATATATATAATCAATTTTTTTTTTTTTGTGCACCAGTGCATGAGTCTTTTGCTAGGTGGGGTCTTAGGATGGATGTATGCATCATTATCCCTCCACAAGTGAAAAAGTTGTTTCTAAGATTTGAACCTATGACCTTCAGGACACATGGCAGCAACCTTATTATTGCATCGAAACTCACCCCTATAATCAATAGGGATACTTTAGGGAATAAGTCATAAATTTAGGAGACAAAAGTGTATTGAGGTCTTTTATTAGGAAAAAGTTAAACCCCCATCTAGCTTCTATATTTAGGACCTGAGGGAGTATTTTTACTGTTTTACATGCATGAAACTGATAATATAATCTAGGATTTTACAGCTTATGAGTGAAAATTATGAGTTCATTGATGAATTGTTGAACAGGAACATCACTTGGAGGATATACTAAGAGAGGCTTATGCACATCCAGCAGTTGAAGGGATCATAACTTTCTCAGGTCCAGCTATAGCTGGCTTCAAAGACATGCAACTTGTGGATGAGAATTTCCACAACACTCCAGTTGGTGATGTTGTGGACAAGCTTCTGAATGAGTGGAAATCTGAGTCTGTGCAAGCCAAAGCAGATAATACAGGATTTGTGGATGTTTCACTGTTCCATGGAGATTATGACGTTACTGTCATACACCCACTGACCAAATCCTCCACAAAACTGAATCTTAGTGTCAGGAAACATGCTCCACAGGATATTGTTCAAGTTCATGTATAGAGATATACAAAAGCATTAAGAAAGTGAATAATCTATCTACCATCTTTGTTCAAATGCAATGGGGGTCTATTATCTAATGGTAATGATTGATAGTTGGGACTTTACTTCAAAGACCAGTCAATACCGCATTTTCCTACCTATCTTAGCCTTGTGACCATCCAGATCTCTCTCTCTCTCTTTTTTTTTTCCTTTTTCCTTTTTGTTTTTTCTGAAAAAATTATTTTAACAGGTAGATAGTCCAAAATAAAAATAATCCCTTAACTAATATTTTTTTAAAAGATAATTTTTTCATTTAAAAGCCATAAGATAAAAAAAATCCGAACCAACCATATTTCATTTGGACAATCCATGGAGATTGAGTGACCTTTACCTATCCAAAGTATAGGCGTGGTCATTTTGACATGAGTTATCCTCTTAATTAATTGTACAGGTGATGATATATTTTATATACAACCATCAAGGTTAAGTAGTTACTTGATGCATAGGAAATAAAATAATTAGGAAAATATAGGAAAAATTAAGGAAAATTCCACCATTTTGGTGAAAAAAAGACTTAAATAAGAGTATTGATACTCTTACGTATAAAATTTACAGAGCATTGATACTTTTTGTGTATAAAAAATTTATCAAATCCTTCTCACTAATGAAATTTTCAATGTGGATCCTTGTTTTTCCAAAAATTTAAATATATTATAGTAAAAAAAATGATTTTATATGTAAAAAATGATTCTCGAGGCTCTAATTGAAAAAACAAATAATGACCAAAACATATGATACTGATGAGTAGTGATAATAACATGGAATATGAGATACCTTGTCCTTAGTATAATAGGAATACATTTTGCACGTCCTCTTCAAACATATTAAACATGATTCTTCTTTTCGAATAGGCCAAAAGATTTCTACAATATATATTGAACCCGTAATTTCTCACTGAGATAGCTTCCATGCCACTTGGCATATATCCTTTGGTAAGGGGCTTGAATTTTAAACCAATACCTATGGTGAGACCTCACTTGATTTTTGTTGAAGCTAAGCTAGCCTCTGGCGTGATAGACTTTTTATCCTTGAAATAAATTATTTATAAATTTGGAAAGATTTATCTAAAGATCTGACGGTAATCAAAATTGTAAATGATAAATTTTAAATTAAAAATGCTGAGTTTTGAATTTTGAATTTTTTTCAGATAAATTAAAATAATGAGAAAATGACATTAAGATTTCAACTAAGACAAATAATATCTGAAAAGTCTTAAAACTTGCGAATGAACAATGGTATCTCTCCCACTTGTTAATTAATGATTCATCTTTCCTTGTTACTGACAAGATATAAAATTTTTTTAATATTATTTTCCTTAATTTAGGACTTTGATGTTATTTTCCCTCTAAAATAATCTAGGTACATCGTTATGGCCTTAATTTATATATATATATATATATATATATATATATATATATATATATATCATGACATTAAGGTAGAGGCTTGTGAATCTGTCATCGTGACATAAAATCGAATGCATTACCATGTCAGTTTTAATGATATAATCTAGGGAGCGGATTGAACGACATGAGCAGAGAATTAGTTCCCGCTTCAATTTCCTACTCTTTTGTTGGTTTGTTCTTATCCATTTTCATTCAGTAAAAATAAAAAAGAAACAGGGAAGTTTATTAGAGTTGGATATATATTCACGAGGTGAACACTGAACAACCAAGAACATGACATATAGAGACCACAAAAGAAGAAGTGAAAAACAAAAATACATGTTCATCGAGCTCATGACAGTCGTATAATCTATATAATTGACCATACCAGCTTCTTGTTATTGTTTAATAAATTGTTGGTGTGTGTTTAGGTGACTTCCAAAACCATGGATTTGTCTCAAAAATCATAGTTTAAAAAAAAATGGTTAAGTAGTAAATCCACCCAAGAAGTATAGGTTTAGGAGTAATGTTGTTTTAGAAGTTTTTCTTATCTCAATGTTACCCTGGAAGCAGAGGCAGAACTAGAAAAAAATTTTAGCCCGGATCAAAACAGCAAAACTACTTTCTTTGATTCTTATTATAAGGTGTCAACTAACAAATGTATTTGATCCTTTTCATTAGGGGTGTAAAAAGGCCAGGGGCCTGTCAGGGGCCTGTGGCCTGGCCTGTTAAAAGCCTGGTCAGGCCTGGCCTGTCAGGCTAAAAGGCCAGGCCAAGGCCTCTTATGAGGCCTGTTTTCCCTTAACAGGCCAGGCCCAGGCCTGATAAGAGGCCTTTTAGGCCTGTCAGGCCGGCCTGTTTATATTATTAATATTAATTTATGTAATTTTGACCTGTTTTTAGCCTGTTTAAAGTAGGCCTGTTTTCGGCCTGTGGCCTGTTATTTATATTATTAGTATTAATTTATATAATTTTGGCCTGTTGTTAGCCTGTTTAAAGTAGGCCTGTTTTCGGCCTGTGGCCTGTTAGCTTAATTAAATAAAAAAAAATTAAAAAAAAATTTTTTTTAAATTTTTTTTTTTTAAAAAAAAAAAAAAAAACACAGGCCTTAACAGGCCACAGGCCAGGCCCAGGCCGAAAAGTAGGCATGTAACAGGCCACAGGCCAGGCTCAGGCCAGTATGTTACAGAACAGGCCTGGCCTGTTAAGGGCAAGGCCTGGCCTGTTTACACCCCTGCTTTTCATAAGACACTTGCTTATTTTCAAAAAGTATTAAATATTTTTTTCATATATACCCATAATTAAAAATGGTAGTGAGTGAGAGTAATAATTAATATGATATTAGAGTTTAGTGTAATTAGTATAGATAATATTGAAAATTACTTAAATTTTAGGACAAATTTAATGACTTTAAGTGTTTTTATTAGCTTGTGAGAATTGTTAGTTGGTGCCTTATAATAAGAACTAAAGGGAGTATTTACTAAATAGTATCACATAACATTAAAAATAAAAATAAATAATAATCAACAATTATAGATTAAAATAAAATATAAGATGATACTAACCTTTTCAGTAGGTATCTTAAATAAGAATTTTACTTTCCTCTTATAGCCCAATGAGTAGTGAACCAAACATTATTTTTATAGAGAAGATAAAAAATTAGCCGGGGCCAAATTATTGGCCAAATAAAATATCATATAATAAATACATATACATATTAACAAATTTTAAAAGGTCAACTCGAGCCAGCTGGTCAATGGCCAAATCCGCCACTACCCGGAAGTTTCATAATATAACAATGTTGCCCTATTCCATTAAAAAACTAACGCTAACCGTTAACAAAATGAAGTTGACCATTAACTTTTTAACAGAAATAGGTAACATTGTTACGTTTTGAAACTTCTAGGGCAACATTTAGACAAGAAAAATTTCAAGGTAACTTTGCTCCTCAACGAAAAATTATGGGGAAAATTTGCTACTTAACCAAAAAACAAAAAAAAAAAACAAAAATATATGTAAGTGTTTGGGTAACTCTAAAACCATGGTTTTGCAATCCCTCGCAAGCCGATACAAAACTCATCTCACATGCTTACTTTGTAAATTGTTAAAGTTATTCTCCAAAAATTAATCCAAACCCACACATAATGTTTTGCCAAAAAACCATGATTTGAGGTGAAAATCCATGGGTTTCCCAGAATTTTTTTTTTCTACCTTTTCAAAAACTATTTTTTAAAATTTTTTTTCTGAAATTTTTTTTTTATTTTTTCTATAGAAACTATTTTCCAAAAACTAATATTGTTATCCTCAACTTATACCAAAAATAAAGTCAAAGCGGCCGCAAAAGCTGTCTTTCAGATGAAAAGCATAGGATGAAAAGCAGCTGTCTTATAGGTGGTAATGCAATGCAGTGCAAGTGCAATGTAATGCAATATTTATTATCATCAGTATGTTTGGTATACTATCAAGAATATTGGCAAAAAATAATTTTTTTTATATTTAATCAATTAAATAATAAGAATAAAATGTCTAGACTGCCCCTCAACCACAAGCAAACATATGGTGGTCCTCCTGCAATTGCCATTCCCATGTGAGTTCTCTCAGCACCTCTTCAACAACTCAAACTAATTGAAACACTTTTAATATTCTCCTCTTCATAATCCTATGTGTCATTCTCATCTAACCCAGTCAAGCCGAACGAGAAATGTTGAGGCCAATTATTTTCTTTTTACATGAGCTATTGAGGGCAAAATAGACATTTTACAAGGGATTGCAAACCTGCAATGATCATCATAACCCCTCCCCTATGAAATGGACATTAATAAAAAATGAGCAATAGATATTACCATTCCAATCCTTATTATAAGACCAACCAAACATGTCAGTTTTATAGTAATACAATGAGGTTTACCATTGCAAACCTGCAATTCGGTTGAAGCAAACATTTTCTGAGTGTTTTTCCACCCAGAACCTAAGTATTCTCTCAAATAAGTTATTTGGGCCAGCATCCAAGCACAGGGTGCTTTAGATTGAAAACATTGGTTTAGACTAAGCTATTCAAAAGAATTTATTACAAACCTTTGTTATAAATCAATTTTAAAAATCTTAATTCTTATGGAAAAAAAATCAATTTTATTCAAAATCTATTATTTTCAACAGCGAATCCAAACCCATACTACAAGCACCTGACACACCTCAAGCACCTGAATATAGTTCATTCCAAGTGCTATATGAATACACAGATACAAAAACCTTTCAATCTCATTCCCAATTAGCAGAAGAGATGCTTGATTAACAACCTCACGCAACCACTAGCATACAGCTTCTGTCTTTTCTCATGGCATCATCAAGTTGAAACCAATGCTTATTTTAACATTCTACTGTCAAACTTACTTCTAATGGCCTCCCAAAAGGCCGGTATCGCTACATCGTCAGGAACTTCCTTAAATGATGGGAGATAGTTTACATCCACAATCACATGGTCATGAGTTCCTTCCTGAACAACAACATCAAATCCAAAGATTGTGAGTTGAAGCCTTCTCCTAAGCCAATTTGCAGCATCGGCAACAAATTTGAGGTTGATGGACTCGTTAGTTCCTGTAGGAAGGTCACTAACTGCAGAATTCTGAAAATTATCAGCAGTAGGGAGTGACTTTAAGCTATCAAACTCAAGAGGTTTAGGGTCACAGCTATCAAACGATTTCATGAGGATATTGGCATTTGGTATTGACTTCTTGACAGCATAGAAAATTTTCTCACCCAACATGTAGAATTTATACAAAGTCGATGAATGATCCACGTATTCCTGGATAATCGCCGGCAGGGGAACATCTAAGTTCTTTAAATCATCAGCTCCGAAAACAATTGCCATCTTATGTGCATCACTAACACCACAAGCAACTTTCGGTTTCACAATGCATGGTAGAGACAAGTTAGCTTTTCCCAGCTCAGTCACAAAATCCAGGTTGTCAAAATTATCAACCTTAAGAAAATGCGCCCCTCTGATCATATAGCTCCTTTCAGCATTAAGTTCTACCAAGCCAAGTAAAATTTTCTGAATTTCTAACCGATCCAATAATGGGTATATGTTACTCAGCGGGTCAAGCACACAGCAATCCTGGTTATGCTCAAAATATTTTTGTAGTTCTTGCATACTTTCAGTAAAATTGATGTTATCATCTTTAATAGACAATATTTCGTCGGTGGCCTTATGGAGAACTATGTCAACGTCTTTTAACTGAGATGATAAAGGTAAATCAGATACCAGAGGAATAAACATCAACCCATTTTGAGTAGGACACAGAGGAAATGCACCCCTCTTTGCAAAATCCTCCACTCGAGAAGGCTTCATTTTATAG
The DNA here is from genome assembly GCA_037074495.1 of Acacia confusa. Taxonomy (NCBI): domain Eukaryota; kingdom Viridiplantae; phylum Streptophyta; class Magnoliopsida; order Fabales; family Fabaceae; genus Acacia; species Acacia confusa. The sequence goes on along the minus strand of CM073502.1, from coordinate 32,411,917 downwards.
CCCACGATTACGACATTAAGTCCAATCAACCTTTTATTCAAGTGGCATACTGTCATAGGCAACTCTTCTAACTTCTCAATCAGAAGTGCATTCGTTAAGTCACGTGAACTTTCACCTCCAACATTAAGAAAAACAACCAGCCAACTATAATTGCTCAATTTGGGCAACACCTTCTTCTTATTAGAAAGTAGATAGACAATACTGCCATCAATATCACCCCAGGTAGGCATAACTTCACATGTGGGGTAATTTAAGATAAATAAATCAATTGAGTACAAATTTGCCACTCTTTTGAGATGAATGACCTTAGGTTCTGGAAGATCCTCTGTATAAGAAATCCCAATGCGGATTTTGGATAGGACGATCATGCGAAGAATAGACTCGGCTCCGGGTTGGAGAGAAGACGTATTATTATCTTCAGCAGCAGCTTCAGTTAAGAGTGCTGACTCATCAAATATCACCCCCCTCACTACACCCATATCTGAGAAGGGATGCAACACTGTGAAAAACACAAACTACAACAACATTTTCATGTGACTAAGCAAGGAAGTCTGGTAATATGTATATCATTTAGAATTTATTTATACGATTTCTAAAATCAAACAATCAATTGAGGTTGATATCCACCAACTATGACAAATATTCAGAAGCAAAAGATCCAAGCAGATGGTAGAGATGAACGAGCACTGAATGATTTAAGCAATTATTCTCTGCATTACCAATCAAGAGAGAGTATGTCAATCGCCACAACTCATTTAATTTCATCAATGTGAAGAGCATCATTTTATTAAAAAAAAAAATAATAATAATAATGAAGGCAACACACGAAATCATCTGATCTTGAATGATTTCTTCAGATGATGTTACTTTAAAAATGCTGGAATAGACTTAAGGCAATACGTCGACCTCCAGATTTTCAGACTTCCTATTTTTCTTAATTTGCGAAAAAATTGACAAAATCCTCCCGATCATGATAAATGGGTATTCAAAACTAAAGCCAGCTTCGACAGTTTCAGATTTGGATTAAGAAAAAGGGCACACCTGAGATAGATGATAAGCGATACAGATATGAGCAAGAAGGGTTTCTGTATCACCAAGCGTGATAACCAAGCTCACATTTTTACATCATGTCTTTGATCTTCACCTTTATTCGCATCGCTTTACCCCGCTTCCACGAATCGTCCATCGTTGCCTCGCTGGACTGAGTAAATCGCTAACAGTAGGTTCTATTTTCACTGCACAAAAATTCCAATTTACCAAAAAGCCCATGTTCTTGTTCAAATTAACAGAACGAAGCCCTGTGCTTGATGACCACGGCCCACGTGTGCTTCGGCCCCGTGGTATTAAGAATTATTACCAGCTTCCAACCCGCGCGTGGCCGCGAAACAAAAAAGAAAAATAGGGATAATGATATAAAATCACCACTTATATTAAAGTAATTGAGAATCATTTTATTATAAATAACATATTCGGAATTTTAAATTTCAAATTGTATTTTCACCAGATTTTCCCAAAAAATTATAACTTTTAAAAAGAGACGAAAATCTTGTGGTAAAATAAAAGATATAATCATGTATTATATTTTGGAAAAAGACCAATAGACCCTGACATCTCCCATTTATTATATATTTTTCTAGGCATGATCCTATGTTATATTGTGTGTGTGTGTGTATTAATTTCTAGATGAGTACATTAAAATAGTTACATCACCGACCAAAACCTTATTCAGAAACATTATATTTTTTTGTTGATTCATGGTCTTTCAATTCTAAAGAAATAATCAAGGTCAAAAAAAATTCTAGACAATAATTGATCATGGTTAGGAAGATATTATATATCAATTTTGTAAAATTCTAAATTCCAATAATAAGTGGGAAGTAAAAAATAAATAAATAAATAAATATATATATATATATATATATATATATATATATGTATATATATATATATATGTATGTATGTATGTATGTATGTATATGTTAGTAAGGAGGTCTTAGTTTTTTCCCCCCTGATTGATATATGATAAATTTGCATGATCCTATATTCAAGGGGCGCGGAGTCATGTTTTTTTTTTTAAAAAAAAAACTATTTTAAATGTTTTTATATAAGAAAATAATAGGAGCTATAATTTATCATAAAATCTTCTATTGTTATTCTTTTGATTTTTGATAAATTTAAACTTTAATATTTAAAGGCATGATTAAAACATTCGAATTTTCAGATTCACATTGTTGGTGAAAAAATTCCAGATCCAAATCTTTATTGATTTTATTGAACTATATTTTCCCTTATTTAAATTTTTAACTTAATCTCATCATTGTTCATAAAAATTAATTAAAATGATAAAATTTATTGATTATGCCTACAAATAAAATATATTCATTCAAAGTAGATTGAGAATACTTTAGTGAAATAAGAGAGAGAGAAAATTACTACATTCATATTAAATATATATTTGAAAAAGTTTGTAGCTTTCCTACTTATTGAGTTAAAAAGGAAGAATTTAGAAGATTTATGATAAATAATTAATATAATATCATAATTATGAATATTCTTCCTTCCTCCAAATAACATGGAGTCAGTAAGATATTAATCGAAATATTATAAATTCCCCGGTTCATTAGAAGATAATTGATGTATGGAACATATTTTAGAAAATACAAAGATTTAATATTTTTAATCAGATAATGCCTAACAAAATAGAAGTATGGGGTAGATTCCCACTTGATTTTACAAAATAATCAAGTTGTTATAATATTCCTAAAAATTGTTAAATTTTAAATGGCATGTAAAACTAACAGGAAAAAGAGGGAATCACAAATTAAACATATATAAACACTCTGTAACTATAAAATCTTAAATAAAGTCTTTTATGAAATATAAACATTTTATATTTATAAATTATATAACTCCTAAAAAGTAGATGCATCAGCGGTTTTCAAATGATTTTAAAAAAAAATTGAAACCATCAAATCTCATTTAAAATCTTTTAGGAACTTTGGTGTATTTAATGTTGTCAAAATCAAGTTTCTACACAGAAACAAAAAGAGGTGGTAGAAACGTAAATTATAGAAACAATACAAAATGTAAAATTTCTACTACTTAAGATCATGATACAAAAATATACACACACACATACATATAAAAAAATATAAATCACTACTCAAATTTAATGAACAACTTAATATTTAAAATATATAAGTTACATAACTATATAAAACATAAGTCTAAAATACAAAAAGAGTTTAACAACTCATACAATTAAGTTCCAAAACATCAAAAGTAAAATTTAACAATTCTTAAAATATATCAATTGATTTAAATTAAATACATCATCTTAGATCAGTTGGATGTCTTCAATATCCTCTTCTCTTATGTTTATAGCAAGTTCATTTGCAAAACTTGAAATGTCCAAATCCTGACCATCCATATCTTCTTTCATTTCAATTTCAATCAAACTTTCCTTATCATGGGCATCAACATCTAAGTTGTCTATATCTTTTCAATCTTTTTCATTTTCCACTATCCAATCACTATCGAAGGAAGATCATCAAAATCATATGCATGAGAGTTTTGAGTTTTCTTTTTCTTACCCAATCTTAAATGGGCTATCACAAAAACAACATCATTTATAATCTTTTGATTTTGAGGAAATGAAAATAGTTTTTTTTTTAAAGTAAAAAGGTATAAATTTACGTTTTTACCATTTTTACTTGCGTTTTAACATGTATCACTCTAATAAAAATGTTAAAATGGGTGTATTAGTTTTTGTTAGTGAAGGCCGCACAGTACTAGCATATAAGCACCTTGCATTTCTACTGATATTAAAATTAGAAATTACCAAATGTTTGCAGTATCATTACACAGTATATCACACGATGAACTAAATGAGGATACTTGTGTAAGAGAAGTTGAATGATAACCAAAAAATTGGTGTGAGATCATGCAAAATAATAAGGTAAACAAAAATATTTTTGAAACTAACTTTTGCATCACGGAGGATCATTTTCATTGAGGCACCATCGCAAGCAACCTCATATCCAAACATCACAAAGTTACATTCGTCAAATGAATGCAATAAAAACAAAGTTTAATAGTGAATTTTGAGTTGGTTACCAACTCCACGTAGGAAGACATGTGGAGGCTAATGGATTTTATGGTGGAGAACATGGGAGGTGAATAGTGAAGTAAGAGAAATTCACTCAGAAAGTAATTTACAAAATATAAAAATATTTTTTTAATTTCTAAAAATTAGTAATAGTGGGATACTAATAAGACTTCAAAATATTTTAAAACTACCTTTTCATTATCTCTTTATTTTAAAAATGTTTTATTTTTATATCTTAACCTTTCGAAATATTTTGTAATTTATAACTATTATTTTTGGAAAATACTTTAATTTTTTATCTTTATTTAAGTTATTATGATATTCATGATAAAAGAAGAGTGTGCTAGATGAGAGGAGGCGGGGCTTTGGAGTTTGGACATTTCTCATTTTATATAATCCATGGATAGATAGATAGAAGAATTTAATATGGGAAAAGCACACTCAGGTTCCAAGGGCTAGAAAAAATCACAAAAAAGTCCTAGAACATATTCTCTTATCAAAAAGCTCCCTAAGGACTTTATTGATACTAATTCTGAATGTGCAATTACCTTCTTGCCCTTAGTATTCGATATTTAGCTATGATATGATATTAAGTTATATGATTAGATATAGCCATACAAGAACTTATCAATCGCCATTTTTATGCCTGGTCAAAATAGGCTTATGCACTTGTCAATGTGAGTTGTTTTACTTAACATAAATGGTTTGTTAATCACCACTCTATGACTTGTCAACATAGACACATATACTTGTCAAAATAAGTACATACACTTGTCATTTTATAAGTTTTTATAATAGGTATATAAATTTGTCAAAATAGCTAGACAGATACATTTGTCAAAATAGGCATATGAACTTATAAAAATAGGCACATGCACACACTTGCCAAATTATAACTTGTCAAAGTAGAGACATAAAGTATACACATAAAATTGTCACAATAGACACATATGTAATGCCATTTTATAAGTTGTCAAAGTAGGTACCTAAATTTGTCAAAGTACACAAATAAACTTGTTATAATAGGCACACATATTGACCATTTTATAAGTTATTAAAGTAGACACATAAATTTGTCATAATATGCACATACACTTACCATTTTATAAGTTGTCAAAAGTAATAAGCACATAAATTTGTCAAAGTAATCACATAAACTTGTCAAAGAGATATATAAACTTGTTACAATAAGCACATATACTTGTCATTTTATAAGTTGTCAAAATAATCACATACACTTGTCATTATAAGTTGTCAAAGTAATCATATAAATTTGTCAAAGTAGACACATGAATTTATCACGATAGACACATATACTTGTCATTTATAAGTTATCAAAATAAGCACATAAACTTGTTAAAGTAAACACGTAAATTTGCTATTTTATAACTTATCAAAGTAAATATAACACATAAATTTGTCAAAGTAGTCATATAAACTTGTCATTCTACTAAGGGTGAGAAGGTAATTCTACACTTATAATTAATATCAACGAAATTCTATGGGAGTTTTTTTGGAATTCACATGATACTTTTTTGTGATTTTTTCTTATTTTTGGGACATGAGTGTGATTGTGTGATTTGCCCATTTATTGGTCTTAGAAATAATTGACCACTCATCCCAGCTCAGCGCGTGGGACTCATTGCCGATCATAATCTAGCAAGTTTCGGGAAGAAATATATAACTTCCTATGCTTACCTTAAAAACTAATTCTTTAAACTAATACAATGACACGTCACAAATCGTATTGGCTAGACGGACGTACTCGTGCTCAAAACTCGCGTATACGAAACGACATTCTTCCATGTCTTCATTATGGATATCTTTATTAAATGTTATTTATTGTTAGTCAATTTCCATTTTCTCTATGAAAAAAAGATCATTTCCGATGCCGATAAACAATAGAAAGTAGAAACAGAGAAGTGCTTCTTTTCGATTCATCCTCCGGATTGTGCTGGGTTTGGAGGCTGGTGGGAGACCAAATTCTACTGAAGGTTTTCTGCTCTGCTTCCGTCAAAGTTCGTGTTTTTTTCTGTTGTTTGGATTTGAGATTGAGATGGGTTTATGGGAAGCTTTCCTTAATTGGTTACGGAGGTAAAGGTTGCTCCTTTTTGCTACTTGTTTGGAAGCTGGTTAAGTGTGGCAAAACCACGCTAAGTCTGAATGCTCAGTTCTGTTTAACCTTTTTCTTTTTTAAGTGCTTTGAAATTTTACTGCGCAACCCTGATAGTATCTTTTTTTTTTTTTGTTGTGTGTTTTTTTTTTCTTTTCTCGAATGATCCTCTGCTTCGTGTTTTTTTCCTCCCCTTTGGTTTTGGATGCTAAGTTATAGACGAAGTCCATGGAGCCATGGAGTACGAGAATAAGTAAATTTTGATACTTGCAACCCAAAAACACGGGGGAATATAGTGTGGTTATGGCTGCTAGTATGTTCTGACTTGTCTTTTTAGCCTTTATGTGAAAAGAATTTGATTATATTTGCGATAGGTTCTAACTTCAAAATTAAGATCAATCAAGGATAAATTCCTACCAGAGTGTAAGTCCAAGGTTATCCTCCCTGTTATAGAAGAAAGACAGAACACTTAAACAACCCATGGTATTCCATTGTTACCCCCTGCTTTATCGTTCTTCTCTTCTTTCGCATTCTCATGGGTCTCTTAACGTATTTCTCCCTACCCCTCCATGCTTCTTTCATATCCCATATAATTTCTATTCTATTCTCCCCTATTTTTCTTCCCAGATGGTGCTGCTCTGAACTAGAAGGTGGTAAGTTTAGTTATTGGCCTTGGTGAGTGAACTTGATATAATTGCAGTATATAGTAAAATATCTCTGAGGCTTTTTAGCTAATTAAAAAAGGCATAAGATCTATTCTGTTTAATGGTGTCCTTATGATCTTAATGATGTGACATTTGGAACCGGGTCTCATGATATCTATACTATTTTTCGTGATAAAAATGCTAGTTGTTGTAATTACGAATTATGATTGTTGTTCATTGCAGAAAAATGTGAGAAATCCCATTAAAAAACCATTGTCTACCACAAACACAATCATTTCCTTTGCAAAACCTACCTCAATATCAATATCAACACAGCAATAGTAGTTTCAGATTAGGTGATGGAGGTACACTAGACTAGCAGGGGACCAAGAAATAGGGTCAAGTCTCTGACCTTCTTTTGTTTGTGAGGGTTAGTTAAAAAAGTTAAGTATGTCCAAGATTGTTTCTCTTGCTTCTTAAAGGTTAGAATCCCTTTTGGTTTACAGTTCGAACAGAAGCAAAACTGATTTGGAGATTGCAAATGATTGCTGAGACATACTTGATGTATATTTCATAGCTGTTTTATGTAAATTGAAATTTTTTGCTATATATGCTTCTTTTATGGCTCATCCTAGAGAATAAAGTGGCCTAGTATATCCTAGATATGTTGGTACTTACATTATTTTTCTATACGGCAGTCTCTTCTTCAAGCAAGAAATGGAGATTTCTTTGATTGGCCTTCAGAATGCCGGAAAAACATCGCTTGTTAATGCCATTGCGGTATGTGAATGTAATACCTACTGGACCCAGCAATTTTCTATACCATATTATTTATTTTCTAATATGCTGATGCTGAACTTGTGTTCTATTTTGATACAGACTGGTGGATATAGTGAGGATATGATCCCCACGGTATGTTACCTTTCTTCGACTATAATCTAATGCTTATATGCATATAACTTCTCTACTGGCTGAATCACTTGCTTCTTGCAAGATGGCTAATTTGCTTCTCTGTAATTTTCTTGGTAATGTTTGTTTATTTATAGGTAGGATTTAATATGAGAAAGGTAACAAAAGGCAACGTGACGATAAAGTTATGGGATCTTGGAGGTCAACCAAGGTTTCGCAGTATGTGGGAGAGATACTGCCGTGCTGTATCAGTTATTGTGTATGTCCTATAAATCACCTTGGAACACATAACTATTGCATCAATTGCTAAGATCTTTGTCTTTTCTTATTTAATGATCAGCTTCAGATGCATTGTTCATGATAAGATATGAATGCCATTTCTCTATACTCATTAGGCTCAATGTTAATTGTATATTGTACTATTTTGGTCTAAAGAGAATGAACACATTTCAGATTTGATGAAAGATCATGTTAATGCTTGGATATTTTCTATCTATGAGGTATTTTCGAGCATATTCATTTCAACATGCTAAGGTTCTAACCTATGGAGAACCCTGTTGCATACCTTGTTCTTTGACCAAGAGATGTTTTACATTCTGAAATATCCTAGACAGATAATATAGTCTTAAAACCTGAAGTTGATTGTTAGACACGGTGAACTTCTTATTATGCGTTGTTCTTGAATCATCTACCTGTATATTTACTGTTGAGATGTGGGAGAACTGATGGAAGTTGGTTGTTTCGAATCTAACTACGCCCGTTACTGTTCCAGACAGTGCCTTGGATAATAAAGATTAGTTTCATAAAATAAGACCTGAGCTGTATGATATAAAGTTCTGTGATTCTTGGTGGTATTTAAACATAATGATAAAAAATTAGTCATTAACAAAAATCTATTGGAGCAATACCCTCCTTGGCTCTTATTATGATCATCTCCTTTCTTTTTTTCTATTTCATAGGAGGTCCATGACTTGATGAAGGAAAGGGTTAACGGGTAGGGATTGGTTATTCAGTTCATTTACTTTTGATCTCATTTCAGTATGTCATTCGTTACTTGCTTCTTTCACCCTTTAAGACATCTGTTGCTATTCATATGCATTCAGATATCAAAATAATCTTGCCAATTGGTATAGACTATAATTAAGTCATGAGTAAAAGTTGCATTTCTTGGCGTCTCTCTGTCAATCTCTTAGTATTGTTTTTATGCAAAATATAAACAGAGGTTTTATTTCATGTGGCCTTTACTTATTCAAGATCGTTGGGGACCAACAAATAAGCACTGAGTTTACTAGCTGAATCAAAGGCACAAGCTGTATTATAATGGATTACAGCAATCTGTAGAGAGCAAAACACTCCCACAGCCAAGATAGTTCCAGGTCTGTTGCATAGCACAGAACCCGTCCCCCTCTTCTACAACTTTCATACAAAATAAGCTTACCTGCCCAATCCCTTCAACAGCTAATATAATGAAAAAGTGGCTTACACAGAACCCAAAAAGCCACCCAAAATAACAGCTATGTTTCCTACTCTTACTCCAAAATGGAAGGAAAGTTACATGGTCAACTCTGCAACCTTAAAAAGTATCTAGCCCTTTTGTCTGTGTTGTCTGTGTCCCCCTGGTTTCCTTGCATAGGTCTTACCAATGAGTGGGGCTCTTTCAAAGACCTACTTCATTTTCACATGAAATGTAAAATAGCATTTCAATTAAGCTTGTTGCAAACTACTTCCTGAAGTTATCCCTTCATGCTGTTTTTTTTTTTAAAAAAAAAAAAATTTTGGGAAGGTATAAACTTTTCCTTTCATTGTATGAAATCAATCCAGGAAACAACTAGTCATAAACATTATACTTTTTTTTTTCTTATTCTTGTTATTGTGGAATTTAATTTTAATTTCTTGTGAGGAAAAATTATATTAATCGTTCATCAACTTTTTATGTTGTAGTTATGTTGTTGATGCAGCTGATCGTGAAAATTTGCCTGTCTCTAAAAGTGAACTTCATGACTTGTTGAGCAAGCCTTCTTTAAATGGTATTCCAGTGCTGGTAGTGGGTAATAAGATTGACAAACCGGAAGCTTTGTCTCAGCAAGATTTGACAGATCAAATGTAAGTCTTGTACTGTCATGTTTAGATATTTTATGATGAATTGCAAACTCCTTTGTACATATGTCAAAAAGCTTTCTGGATCATTGCATTGTTCCAAAGTACAATTCGTGTGAAAAGTAATTTATTGTTAAATAGTTCAGCTCTTAAAGTATTCTCTATATTTAAGTTTTTTTGGTACATTGAGGAAAGAATTTAAGTAGTGCATTACATTCGGCCAAAAAAAAAAAGAGATTTTCAAGAGTTTTGTCTTCTTTTTGTAGTATTTTAAAATATTTATGTTGCTGAAAATGTATAGGGGTCTAAAATCTCTTACCAACAGAGAGGTTTGTTGCTTCATGGTCTCCTGCAAAAACTCCACCAATATTGACACAGTCATTGATTGGCTCGTGAAGTATTCAAAATCTAAAAACTGAGGCTTGAGTTCTGAGTATGAAGGCTGGAGTAAGTACTATTGGCGTGACAATTCCCTTTCATTTTTTTTTTACAAGGCTTTCATTAAATTTAGCATTGTTTGGTTGATGTTCATCTCTACTTCATCTATAAACTATCTATTAAGTATTTTAATGTTTGTAAATTGCCAATTATGCGTGTAAATTTCATGTGAATTAAGTTTTACCTAAAAAATAATATTGTATGTAAATTGCTAATGCTATATGTGTAATTGATTTGAGTAAATAACAACTTGGTTTGCATTGTTTTGGAAGATTGTTTTTTAAGTTCACTAGAAATTCTCCAATTTTTAACATTCCTCAAAGATGGAGAGGATCAGAAGAAACTCTCACAAATAGTAAATATACAAATGAAGCACATAACATATAGAGAGATGAGCGATAAACGAGAAGTTCATGCAAATCACATTTAGAGCATGTAGACAATGTTTCTCTAAACATCTGAGACTTAAACAAGTCTCATATAAATGGATTTCTTCATGTAGCCGTTAGAAACAATCCCAACTTGGTTTACTTTAGAAGTATGAATTGACTATTGTATTTAATGTTTCTGACAAGGTATTAGTTGACTATTATATTTGTAGAAGTCGACTGTTTTAGGGATACCAGTCAACTATTATCATTATATAGGTGATTCTTATTTAATTCTAGGTAATAGTTAAATGGTTTCTTTTTAGAAGTCAACCGTGTTCTTTTGTAAAACCAAACTTCTAGGTGACCTCTTAATTGCAAAGAGTGTACAGGTTGGTTGATCACCAACCCCAAAGCACAAGGAGGAATAATAAGTTTATGAATCAGCTGGAACAAGAATAGAAGTTTTATACTTTTATTTATTTATTTATCTTAGAGGGGTAGACATTGATGGTATGAGGAGACAAGTGGGATTGAATCTGCAACCTCCTGTTTAAGAGGGAGTTTTCACGCCCCTAAGCTACAAGGCTGTTTGCTCTAAGGATAGAAGTTGACTGCTATCAGTCCAAAGATGAAGTTTAAATATATTGTAATTATTGTGTAATCAATTAGGATCACTAGAAATCAGGGATTAGAAATTATCATTAAGAGCCATAAATGCTAAGGCTCCTCTCTCATGTATATATAGACCATCTTTTGTACATGATTAACTAAGAAATTCACAATAAATTTCCTTACATGGTACTTTTGATACCCCTGATACTTTTGATGACTTGCCCATTGCCTTACACAAAGGTAAATATACTTGTACTATCATATTTCTTCTTTTGTTTTCTATAACCACTTGTCTCTTCCATCTTGTTCCTTCATAGCATCCTTAGACTCTATCGTCGTTCCTACTACTCTCCACCAAGCCTTGGCACATCTTGGTTGGCGTGTTGCGATGGAAGAAGAAATGTGATGGAAAAAGAAATGATGGTCCTTAATAAGGTAGGTATCTAGACTTTCGTTGATTTACTTCTTGGAAAGAAGGCTATTGAATGTAATTGGGCGTTCACGGTTAAGGTTGGAAGCTTGATTGGTTGCCATGGGATATGCTTAGACCTACGGTATTGACTATTTAGAAACCTTCTCCCCTGTGGCAAAATTAGCCTTTATTCGTTTATTCATTTCTATAGCGGCTATTTATCGTTGGGATCTTCACCAATTGGATGTTAAAAATGCTTTCATGAATGATGATCTTCTTGAAGAAATTTACATGGGACAACCACCTAGTTTTGTTGCTCAAGGGGAGCGTTGAAAGTTATGCCACTTGTAGAAGTCTTTATATGATTTAAAGTAGAGCCGTCGTGTTTGGTTTGACTGGTTTAGCTCTGTGGTTAAGAAATGTGGTCTGAATCAAAGTAAGTGCGATCACTCTGTGTTCTATTAGCGGACGGATGTAGGAATGATTCTCTTAGTGGTATATATTTATGACATTGTGATCACAGGCAGCAAAACGTTAGGAATCTCATCACTCACAAGGCCTTTGTTAATTCTCATTTCCAAATGAAGGATTTAGGTTTGATAAAGTACTTTCTTGGAATTGAGGTTATGAGAAGCGATAAATGCATCCTCTTGACACATAGAAAATATGTTCTTGATCTACTACAACAAAAACGGGAAACTTGGAATAGTTCCAAGTAGCTTTACCATGATTCCCAATCCTTTTTTGGATATTGATGATCAAGTACCGTTTGACAAGTTACTTGAGGATGTGAGAAAAAAGATTGATCGTGAGAAGATCAAACCATTTGCGAATCTTGGGAGATAGTGTAGACTGATTGGGAAATTGAACTATCTCATGGTGACTCTTCCTGATGTGACTTTCCTAGTTAGTGTGCTTTGCCAATTCATGAGAGTACTGACGTTGCTTAGTAGAAAGCTTTGAAGCATGTCCTATATTACTTGAAGGGTTTACCCGATCGTGGCTTACTTTATATGAATCACGGCCACAGCCACACCGAAATTGAATGATTATGTGATGTAGATCATGTGGGGTCAAAGGTTATCAGGAGATCAACCATAGGATATTGCATGTTTGTGGGTTGAAATTTGGTGTTTTGGAGAAGCAAGAAGCAGAATGTGGTTTCTCAGTCCAGTATACAAGTTGAGTATAGAGCCATGGCTCATCGGTGCAAGAAATTATGTGGATTCACCAACTAATGAAGGAGGTTAGTTTTGCCACATCGTTGCTTGTAAAGTTGTGGTGTGGTGTGATAATAAAGCTACTCTACATATAGCCTCCAATTCTATGTTTCATGAACATACGAAACACATTGAGATTGACTATCTCTTTGTGCATGGTAAGATCAAGGAGAATTTTATTTCTACTGGGTATGTGCGGTCTTCTAACTGAGGCCTTTAATGGGATCCGTGTTGACTATGTGCCTATTTGATTTGGTGTTAGAAAATCACATTAACGCAAGTCGAGATAAAATTTTTACACGCTTACCTCATAAATTGTAAATGACGTTGAAAAAGCAGCTTTTGCCATTAACTTAAATTGGCACTATCTTTGTAACTAGTTGGGCTTGCCCTCTAACTTGAGGGGGAGTGTTAGGAAACATATTGTAATTATTGTGTAATCAATTAGGATTACTATAGAAATCAGGAATTATAAATTATCTTTAAGAGCCATAAATGTAAGGCTCCACTCATATATATATAGACCCTCTTTTGTACATGATTAACTAAGAAATTCAGAATACATTTCTATTGGATGCTGACATTCTAATGTTAAAAGAAACACATGCTTCATTTTCATCACTTTCACTTTTCTAATCTGGTACATGGATACTTTTTTAATCAGCTCAGAGGGGGGATTCTTATAACTGAACTTGGAGCCTGTCACACCCTAAGTGAGGATCATACTACCAGACCAAATGCCCTTGAGATGCCTTCAAGGTTGACTTATTTTATCAAGTGTTACTTGAGATATGAGAATTTGTTTAGATGCCTCACATTGACTAGAGTTGCTTGTCTCTTTAATTATTCGTTGATGCTGAAATATTTGAGATGCTTGCTTATTTGCTGCTAGGTTCTTTGAACTAGTTCAGCCGAGCAGGTTATGACTTTCTTAGGTAAAACAGAAACATCTCCTTTATCAGATCAGATTTTATGTCCCAACTTGATTGTGGACCCGTGCTTTACACGGAATTTGAAATAAGTTACATTGTCCACAACTCATGAATAGTGTGGTTTCCTAAAGATTTTATATTATATATAGATATATAGACGCTTCTTTAGGCTTGACACATGAATAGTTGAGTCAGTTACCTCTAATAGGTATTTGGCTTGTGATCAATGCAGGGATGGTTCTGCATTATACAAACGATACCCTTGTTTTTTTTTTTTTGGGAATTCGATGGAAATATTTTACAAGGGTTACAAGGGTTTTTTTTTTTTTTTTTTTTTATACAAGCCTCACTCATCAGTTACCCAGACCTAACAGCTTTTAAATACTTTATCAGTTTCAAGTATCACTCTTCTCCTTCCCGAACTTACAAACTGTGAATGATTTATTAGTTGTAATAGACCAAAATGTTTGGTACTGCAACTTTGAGGACACAAGATTTAGATCAAGATTGGTGTTTTTGCATCCCTGATAAAGATTCTGGTTTTGCTGCAAGATTAAAAAT